>OX493401.1:10005000-15311676 GCA_950371165.1 Lacanobia oleracea
CTGGAAGCGAATAATATCCTTGGTGACCGACAATACGAGTTTCGCCGAAATCGGTTAGGGGATCTTCTAGAGTATGCCATTCACATCTGGAGTGAGGCCATAGAGAAGCACGGGGAGGCTCTAGCGGTCTCCCTTGACATCTCAAAAGCGTTCGATAGGGTCTGGCACGATAGCCTTATTAGCAAACTTCCTTCCTTCGGTCTGCCTGCCAGTTTGTGTGTTTGGATCGCAGATTTCCTGAGGGACCGGTCTATCCGAGTGGTCATAGGTGGCTGCTCGTCTGGACTGCTGGATATTAATGCCGGGGTTCATCAGGGGTCGGTGCTTTCGGCAACACTGTTCTTGCTGCATATTAATGATCTGCTTAAACCCGGTACCTTTGGGTATGCAGACGACAGCACTGTTGCTGAGAGATACGAGTCCGACGCACGAGCTGGTTGAGCGCTTGAACGTATCCTTAAATGGAGCGATGTCAATCTGGTCCAGTTCAATGCTACTAAGACCCAAGTGTGTGTATTTTCCGCCAAAAGGAGCTAATTCCACCCAGCTCTATCTTTGCGGTGCAACCGTGCCGATAACCGACCATTTTGAGCTTTTTGGGGTTACATTAACATCTACTCTCAATTTGGCCCTTTCATAGAGGCAAACGGTCAAGTTGCTGCAAAGAAGTTAGGGATCCTAGCAAGGGTGAGACGATACTTCATGCCGGAACAGCTGCTCGAACTTTATCAAGCGCAAGTTCGATATGGAATACTGCTCTCATCTTTGGGACGGATCTGCCAGATACCAGCTTGATGCCCTTGAGTCAATTGAGAAATGAGCCAAAAGGATCATCGGCAATGATAGGCTCGTCGCGACGAAGCTTCAAAATCTTGAACATCGACGACGAGTTGCTAGCCTGTCGGTTTTCTACCGGTTGCATTTTGGGGAATGTGCGACGGAATTGCATAATTTTTTTCCGCCAAGCCCGTTCCATCATCGGATCACAAGACGAACGGCGATGTGCCACCGGTACATGGTGGATATCCCACCCACACGCACTAAGCGTTTTGGGAACACATTCATAATGCGTACAGCTAAGTAGTGGAATTCCCTGCCGGAATCTGTGTTTCCTGATAGCTACAACTTGGGAGTCTTTAAGTCAATAGTGAATAGGTTACTTCTAGGCAAGCGTGCTCCATCTTCGATCACATCATCGCTTACCATCAGGTGAGATAGTGGTCAAACGTGTGCCTATCAAAAGTAAAAAAAAAAATATCGCGTCTTCCCCCTGGATGGCGATGGATTATAAACCAGGCGAGGATGCTGTCCAGTGCCTGCCGGGGTTGCGGAATTTGTTCGAAAGAGTCACCTTGACTCTGGAACTCAAAGGACATTAGGAGGAACACGGACGGGTTTTGGTTAGTAAGAGTCTCATCACTTTCTTCTGCTTCACCCAGAGCGGGAGGAGTCATTTGATGATTTCCCATCCATAAAAAAGGCAAGTATGCTGTTTCAACAGAGTGCGCTGTATGAACAGTTGACTCACTGTCAGGACTTTATTTTCTTAACATAATTGTTCAGTAGAGTAGCGATAGGGTTGAAAAGACGACAATTGCAGTATAGCTTTTTGAGCTCTCTCAATTTCTATTAGGGTAGTTTTCGGAGCTCCACCTCAAAAGGTGATGCAACTGATTTTATAATATTTTATCGACTACAAGTCACAGCGTTTTGAACACATATATCAGTTTCCGTAATCTGTTACTATGTGTGGTTATGTGGTCCTGAAATCTTAGGTTTTCGTCGATCGTTTTTACCAAGTGTTTTACATTCTCAACCCTGGTGAGTAGTTCGCAGTTACAACTACGAGTAAGTGGGTTTATATATGCAAGAGTGAGCTGCAATAGTGTTAGGTAATATTCGAGAGGTTTGATTGTTTTTCATGCAGAATGCAATGAATGCAGAATGAATTTGTTTTGGTTGTATTGAAGGTCAACCGACTGTCGTTAACCAATTGGAAACCGTATTAAAACTTAGTTGTGCATACTCATAGACATCTTCCCACGAGCTCTCGCTGGCAGTGTCATCAACAAAGCTTATATTTTTGCCATTGGGGATAGTGAGCGTACCTAGATCGTTGATATAAATAGGGAATAGTGAAGGGCCGAGCACGCTACCTTGAGGCGTGCCGTAGTTTATTATTTGTTCGTCACTGATGAATTCATATATCTTTACTCTCTGGGTACGCCCACTTAGGTATTCTCTAAAAAGGTCCAGTGGAATTGCTCTGATTCCCAAGCTTTCCATCTTACTTATTTAAGAATTGGGATGAAACTGTGTCGAAAGCCTTGGCAAGATCCAGAAATATGCCCATAACCTTATCTCCACTAACCATGTTTTTTGCTACATACATTGTTAACTCATGGACTGAAACAGAGGTGAATTTGCCTAAGCGAAACCCAAATTGCGTTGGCGCGATAAGATTGGTTTTTTTCTAAGTAGCTTACAAATCTGTTGTTTAGTACCTATTATCAACACGGCTCCTGTCCCCACTCTTGTAGATCAGGTGATCGTTTGAACACGTTAGGAAATTTACCTATGGAAAGAGCACGGTTACAAATATACGTTAACAGGGGCTCATTCACGGCCGCAAGCTTTTTTAAGAGGTCAGCGGATATCCCGTACCATCCCACGGCACAATAATTACGGAGTGACATTAGTATTCCGCCTACCTCATCCTCGTCGATTGGGAGCATTACCATTGATTGCGTTTTGTTATTTAGGTTTCCCTTTGTAACTTTTGTTGGTGTACTCTTTATGTTTTTAGTTAGTTTTTCATCTATTTTGCCAAAAAATGCATTGACTCCGTTTACAGATTTTTGTGGTGTACTTGATGAGGCTAATAATTGTGGTGATGTGTTAGCTTTCCTTGTCGACCTGCCTGAGAAATTACTAATAGCCGACCATTACGGTTTAGTATTTTTTCCAGCAATTTTAATCTCATTTTTTATAACTAATTACAATTTCGTTGCCGCCAGAACTAACTTACTAAACCGTTTGAACCTCATAGTTCAAAAGGCTTGTATCCAAAGCTCAAAAACTATAGAATTGTAACAGCGAACATATCTCATTGGCACATCTAAGCTCCTACCGTTACGTACGTTTTTCCAAACACGTTTGCTCTTGCGAATCTCCACTCAGACCGGCCGATTAAGGCAAGAATTAAGGTGGGAGCTCTGTTCCTCATCAGTGTTCACTTCGGCCAGCCAATAAAGGCGAACCGAAAATGAGAAGCAAGACTTTTTCCGAAAGATCAGGTCCATGGGATCGCTACTGCCCAACAGTTTGCCACAAAACTGCCCTGCGGATTGTATCTCTTATTGTGTGGCCCCTCTCCCTAGTTATGACCTAAGGCTTACTGAGGCGCGCAAGCCCCACAGTTGCTACAGTGCTACATCATCATCTGCCTAGCCTTTTCCCAACTATAATGGGGTCGGCTACCAGTCAAGCCGGATTTAGCTGAATACCAGTATTTTACGAGGAGCGGCTGCCTACCAGACCTCCACAACCCATTAACTGGGTTACACGATACTTCATGGCAAGACTGGAGTCAGATTTACCGGCTTTTGCTGTTTAAAAATATCAGCAATTCAGATTGCTACCGCAATATTTCTCGAGAGTTCTACTAAAAGTCACGTTACGTTGCGGGTTGGTATTGAAAGCAAAAAAATTGTTCAATAAAATATGTTTAATTTAACACCAATTGTTAAATTGCCTAATTAATATTTACAATGAATTATACCTGTAAATAAAAACATGCTAATCTAAGAATAAATTAAATAAGAATACATAACTTGGAAGAGCATTACTTGAATGAAAACATAATAATTACAGCCTAGATTTAAGTAGGATAACTGATTTTTTTACTTGTGTATTGCAACGAGGGTACTGCTGCAATTCACAAGGACCATTTAAAATATCTAACTGGTTAAACATGGTAACACGATTTATTTAACTTTGGCATCCACGTTACTAAATCCCTTCAAAAACTTTTCATAATTTAATTTTATCTCTTAACAGTTTAAAGCTATACAATTTTATAAATCTTACAAATAATATATAATATATAAATTCTTTTGTCATATTTTAAAACTCAAAAGGTTTTAAACCGTTAATGTATTTGAAACACTATATTATACTAATAATACTTGAGATATGTAACTAAAGTACTTAATGCAATTTGAAATAACTCAACACACATAATATCTTAATTCCCCTGTATGGGGCATCCTTGCACATTTAGTGGCTACGTTCGATCATCTATACTAATTTAACCAGGACTATTTGGTGGTAATAGGTACATAGCAATATACCCATTCGAATTTCAAACATACGTCTTCTAAACATACAACTATTTACAGCACAAACAGACAGGCTCAGTTGCTTCCTCGGAAAAGATTTAAAAACATATAACTTTTGCCTCCTGTTAGTGACAAGGCACAAGGCATCCGAGTCCCCAATCTTATTTTGGCAGACTCATGTCATTACTTTGATTTGACGTCAAAATATTCTCCAACCACGTTAAAGTATTATACTCAGGTATTTTAAGATTTCATCGCATTCTTTATGTTATGCTCAGAGTAGGCTTTGCTTGCTAGCTCTCGAAGGCTCTGTTCGGAGGCCGGTCCCAGTTGTTTCACCATCTTCGAGAAGGGGCCGTCTGCGTCTTGGAGGAGCTCGTGTGGGTGACCGCACTCTATAATCTGGCCTGCTTCCATTACCTGGAATTATTAACAGAACATTAAAGTTTCATGCAACAGGCAGCGGACAGAAGATAGAGAAAGAAAAAGTAACTAAATGTAAAGTAAAAAGAGGTAAAGATAAAAAAAGACCGAGTGCGAGTCGGACACGGTTCCGTAAAAGGTAGCTACAAGCTTACTTTGAATAAAGACAATATTTCCTTTATGATTTAATTAAAAAATGTATAGTTTTAAGACTTTCCCTATACTTGCAGTACAGTATAGTTCTAGGTCAACGGGAAATAACCATTTGGATTCCCTTGAGTGTGTCGAAATACACGTTTTTTGCGGCATGAACGAGCGTATCTTTTTTTTACGTTAACTTAGAAGTTTGATTTTTTCACAGCTGCAAGGGACCAAAGACCTGAGTATATGGTTTAATTTCAACTCGATACCTCCACGCGTTTTCGAGATAAACGGTCTTGACAGACAGATAGACGGAAGTCCTATAACGGACTTTTTTGTCCGTTCTGTTTTTCCCTTTTGAGGTACGGAACTCTAAGAAGGAAACAACGACTAATATCAGAGTAGAGAACAATACAGAAATACAAAAACTAAATAGAGAAACGTGTCGCATTAGGTTAGGTATGAAAGAGAGCCGTTCCCTTTGTGAGTAAGTCCCTTACAATTTGAGGCAGCACTAGATAGCAGACCAAACCGAAGCAAAGACTTGTTTTACTTACAACAACTCTGTCGGAGTCGGCGACGGTGTGGAGTCTGTGCGCGACGGTGATCACCGTGCAGTCCGCGAAGTGACGCCGAATAGACTTCTGGATCAAAGCATCCGTGCTGCAAAGGAGATACAATATTTGTATTAAAGCGAGGTCTATTTTGGCAGTGGAGGTGGAGTACCTAGGATTATGTATGATGACTTACGTAGGGTCGACGTTGGCCGTAGCCTCGTCGAGCACGAGCAGCTTGTTCCTCGCGAGGGCGGCGCGCGCCAGACACAGCAGCTGTCGCTGGCCCGCGCTGAAGTTGGAGCCGCCCGACGCCACCTGCGATGACAGCGCAGTGATGCTGTCCTTCAGCTCCACCTGGACGAAAAAAAACGTTTAAAATAACAGAATGGAACATAAACAATTTAGAAATAACGACCTCTGGTATTGAGAAGATATGAATCACCTGTTCCAGAGCTTCCCAAATCTGAATATCTGAGTATTTGTCGAAGGGATCCATATTGTAGCGCAAACTGGCAGAGAACAGCACTGGTTCTTGAGGGATGATAGCTATTTTGGAGCGTAATTCCTGTAATTAAAGGTACGTACAAATTAGTTATACTGTGCTGAGACAAAACTTTGTAACCTTCTTCTCCATGTAAAAATAGAATACGTACTTTGAGAGCAATTTTTCCGGTCTCAACGTTGTCGATGAAAACGTTGCCTTCGATTGGCGCCAGACGGAAGAGAGCAGAGATCAGGGAAGATTTACCAGCTCCAGTACGACCAACTACTCCAACCTGAAGTGAAAGAGATAGAGAAGACAAATTAAATGGTGGTTTTGAAAGTTGCTGGAATGAAAAACGTATTCGTTTTGACTCAAATTTAATCTTATATCACAGTGCAGTGCTCTATAAGCACAGCATTCCAAAGTTATTAGTATTACAACATCAAATTTTAATGTACGACCACTCACTTTCCATCCACTTTCGATCTCAACGTTCAATTTCTTAAGCACGGGATCAGCATCCTTGTCATATCTTAGTGTGAGGTCCTTGAACACAACCCGGGCTTTCTGTGGCCAGTCCGCGGGCGGGCTCGGTCCCTCGGTCTCTTCCTGTGGCAGCGACGTGAACTGAATCACTCGTTCCACGCTTGTCATCTGAGAGATCACCTCTGTTGCTTGCTTCACACCGTATTGGACCATGTTTACTAAAATCAGACCCTGACTGATGGCCAGGCCGACATTGCCAGACTTGGTGTTACCTGTTTGAGAACATTTTGAGTTAGTTTATGAAATGAAAGTTAATAATACTGTTAAATCTATGGGGTTATGTTCCAACAATCACAAACCATTCTTAACTTAATTAAATCGAATAAATCTATTCAACTTACCATCATCCAAAACCAGGAAAGTGTAAGCGACCACGATGACGTACATACTGCAGACAAGACTTAACCAGATGGCAAAGGCAGTGTTTGTGACAAGAGTTAAATACCTGTAAAAAAAAGTATGTTTATTAACAATTTACTCTACGATTAGTCTACAAGTATAATTTTGTCTAATCACCTCACCAATCAGAACCATACTTAGGCAAAATTAATCGTGATAATGAATAATATTAGGAAATGGTTTCCTCACTTACCATGCAGCCGTGTGCACGTCTTGCTTGTCATCGAACTGTATCTTCAGCAGCTCCTCCGCCTGACAGGCGCGTACCGTGCTGAGACCAGACATGGTTGCCGTCACGTGCGAAAATACTGGACTGCGCGACACACCCTCCACTCTGTCCACAAAATCAATAGCAATTGCACTACTTATTGTGAAAAGTATTTCACCTATGACCAGTGTTAAAAATACTTAATTTAAACAAACCTTTTGATAGCCTGTGCTGTGCTGAGATAGACAACGGTCATGCCGTACATGAAAATGGCGCAGATGGCGGTCGTCACCAGCATAAGGGGATTCACGATAGCCACCATCACCAAAATACCCATCATCACCATGAAAATCTGCACAGCAAAAGAGAAAATCATTGCATTAAGACTTGAACTCAACCGATCGACTTGAACAACTAGGATATTGATAGCTTGCACAAAAGTTGTTTGTTATTCAGAGGAGTAATAAATATCTATACTAATATATAAAGCTGAAGAGTTTGTTTGAAAGTTTACTTGAACGCGCTAATCTCAGGAACTACTGGTCCGATTTGAAAAATTATTTCAGTGTTAGATAGCCCATTTATCGAGGAAGGCTATATATTATTACGCAAAGACCAATAGGAGCGCGGGTCAACTAGTAGAATATAGAAATACTAGCTTTTGCCCACAACTTCGTACGCGCATATCACATTATTTCCGTTCCCCTAAGAATCCCGCGAAATTTCCTCTTGTTGCTCCCCTAAATTTCAGCTTTCAACTACCAGTACCTACCTAGTTTCGGCTATACATTGTGTGTCAGTCACTCAGTAACGGAAGTGTTTTATATGCATTTTAATTAATATAGAAAATATACCTGTATAGTGTCCAAGTACATTTTAGGTAGTATTTCGTCGACGACGCCCATGTCCTTAGAGAATCTATTAAGGATACGACCGGAGGGGTTGGTGTCAAAGAACCGCATAGTGGCACTCAGGATGTTGCTGAACATCTGGTTGTGAAGCTTGATCGAACTGCGCATACACACCCACAGGAACATCAAGGCTCTGAAATCGATCAAAATGGTGATATTTAACTTAGCTCGGGTTGAATTTGGCTCGCTTGGGGTTAACCGCGTAAGGGATAAATGTACAAACCTTCCGGAAGTAACGATAATGCATCCGAAAATAGCAGCTGCCCAAATATAAATGTAGAAAACATCATCAATTTTAGGCGGGAGCACAGTTACAACATCCGGTGCTGTACCGTTATTGAATGTTACGTCAGTGGTATCATTGAACATTACTGCTGAAGTGATGGCAGCTAAAGTTGTGGTCAGAGGCTCCTCAGTTACAGTATACTCCGTGATATTCAACGGCAAATCAGTTGAGTTATCAATAGTAACGTTTGAACGGCGGAAAAGTGGTACACTTCCTGAGTATTGTGTTTCTACGTCGTTCATCCTGAAATTTGAAATAATATAATAACAATAACAAGACATGAAATAAAAAAAAAATACTGCACATATACAATAGGAAGTACACATTCTGAAAGGTAATTTACCAGTGGGTAAGCCAGAGGTCACTGACGGATGTGATAACTTGAGCAAGTATGATAGCAAATACTGTAGAACTGAGTAAGAACCAGCCGCCTCCTACACCGAAGTATTTGGTGTAAACTGCACCTGGGACACGACCTGGAATACATTGAACGGAACATTTAACTATAGAAAACACAATGCAGGATGGTCTCTGCACATGAAACAAATAAATATGATATATGATAGAAACCCGAAACTAGAAACCTGAAGAGTCTTAGGCACCCTCCTATTTCCATAAATAGGAGGAGGCCTAAGGGTCTTCGCTTCAAGATCGATAGTTCACAACTTTCCTTAGCTAGAAAAATGTATCGCAGCTACTTGCTTCGGCCATCTTGAAACATATTGTGGTCCATGTAGAGTAGTTCGTTTATTTGAAGGACGACGGTTAGAAGTAAAATAAGATACTAAAACATTATACTCCAATGAAGCTATAGTCATATTTTAAGCTGTAATCTCTTTTCAAATCTTATAAACCAGAGTCAGTGATTTGTTATAGGTAATACAATTTTATGGTGAAATTAACGTTACAAATTACATAGACGTATCATACCTGTTCCTGTGATCTCTTCAACTTCTACTTGTTGTTCTAACAAATCTTCAATACCTTCCCCTTTCCCGATGCTGCTTGCATGTGACTGGAAGCAAATCATAATGTTTTACATTTCGTTCATTGCTTTTCGAATCGACTCCCGCACTTCAAGCGTAAATACTATTTTTTACATTGCTATATAACGTGGTAATGCCACCAGTCTCTTGGGCACATTACCAATTGACAGCGTTGACCCGATTTGCCACATAAATAAAAAATAGCCCTCGACATAGGTCATGGGCTATTTTTATATTGGGTTTTTTGGTATTTTTTTTTATATATATTGGGTAGGTCAGACAACGGTCTCAAACCTACCCAATATACATAAAAATCAGTCAAGCCGTTTCCATAGACTAGTATATATAATATGAGGCCGTTTCGGAGGAGTTCGATAACGAACACTGTGACACGAAATTTTTATATTTTATAAGAAGATTAGATAATTGTTACTGAATAAATATACTTATTTATCAGTTTTTTGAGACTCACCATGACAGAGACGCTACGCTGCAATTTCATGTGTTCACCAGCGGGCGCTGCTTCTTCTTCTTCGTCTTGTAACAGTTCAGAAAACAGGGGTGTACGGGATACCTCGTCAAACGATCCCTGAATTTCTACTACACCCTGCAGAGAAAAACGTTTTTGTTTATTTAAGATTTAAGGTGAATGTTACGGGTTGCTCATTGCAATTTTCCCGCGAGATGGCACTGAAGTTAAGATTTTCAGTTTTATTTTGTTTCGAGTGTAATTGGAACAATATTAAGTCGCAGAAATAATGGTGCGACAATCGGATATTCCACTTTATCGAAATTAGTCAAAATACGGCATAAAAACCCTTCTGATTCGCCATACTTCACGAAAATAATATCTAACTCGCTTATAGTACCGTTTACACACACATAGACATGATTGAAAGTATGATTTAACTAATTTTTAACATAAGCTTTCCATTAAAACTAAAAATAAAGTAAAATAAAAATATTTGAAAGTAACGAATTCATGAGCAGATGACGAGGTGTGTCTTCCTTAAGAATTGAGAAGAATTGTCACAGAGCCGGAAGAACAATGGAAGGCACTAAGTGTAACATTTTATTTATTTATTTAAACTTCATGTACAATAGTGATACGTAGGCGGACTTAATGCAACAAGGCTTTCTCTACCAGGCAACCTTTGGGTTAAAAGAAACACGCTGTGGTAGGTGTACAGCAAATAAATAAAATATTAAATAGAATAATTTACGGAAAAAATAAATATACAAAAAACTAATATACATAATACAAGTTAATGAATAAACAAAATAACAGCAGTATTTTCATAGCAGTGGGACAGTACAGGCTAACTTTTAGAAAAAATATTCAGCCAGTGACATACAGGGATCAAGGATGAACTAACATTCCATATCATAACAAACAGTAAGCAAACAATAAGTCAAATTTGCAATGGAGGAGAGTCGTTTTTAAACCACTAGTGTACGTACATGTCGTAATATGACAATTTTGTCTGCGCTCTTGAGGTGATGCAGCTGGTGCGTCACCAGGATCCTAGTAGACTTCTCCAGGAGACCCATCACGCACTCGGAGACCATGTGCTTGCCAACGTGTGTGTCCACAGCTGATAATGGATCGTCCAGCAGATAGATGTCCGCCTGAAAAAAAAAATTGTTTAAGTTGATGATTTAGTACCTAATTACAAAAGAATCCTTAACAGTAAACGGAAAAAGTTCTGGTATATGCGCAAGTATAGTAAATATATTTGTACTAGCTTTCGCCCGGGATTTTGTCCTCGCATATCCCGTTTTTTCCCGTTCCTGTAGGAATTTCGCGAAATCCCTCTTATTGCTACCCCTACACTCTCCAAGGAACCTATATGCCAAATTTCATTTCTACGACAAGCAGTTTCGGCTGTGCGTTGTCTGTCAGTTACTCAATCAGTCAGTAACGGAAGAATTTTATATAAGTACTAGTTGACCCGCGCAACTTCGTCTGCGTCACAATTTTCATTACTGCTCCGCTCCTATTGGTATTAGCGTGATGATATATAGCCTATAGCCTTCCTCGATAAATGGGCTATCTAACACTGAAAGAATTTTTCAAATCGGACCAGTAGTTCCTGAGATTAGCGCGTTCAAGAAAACAAACAAACAAACTTCAGCTTTATATATTAGTTTAGATAAGGATTTACCTCTGGGTGAAAGGATAATGAAATAAGAAAGTAGCTATGACTTACTTGTCTGTAGCAGGCGCGGGCGAGTCCAATCCTTGCTCGTTGGCCACCGCTGAGGCTGATGCCTCTCTCTCCCACCAGAGTCGAGTCACCATGAGGCAGCAGTTCGAAGTCCCTCACCAAAGCACATGCTCTTACAACCTATAACAAAGCATTGATAGTATTCATATCATCCGTACGCCATACCATCCTCACTCGTAACTCTGTTTATAACAAACAGAGAGACACAGATTTCACGCCTAATGCCCCGGCTACAAGCTCCGTCTTACCTGAGAGCATGCCTGCACAAACCTGTTTGCGCAGGTAAGCGCGTGCGTATGGACGGCAATACGGGAGCTCGCGCAGTCCCAGAAGTTCCATTTTTTTGTACAGTCACGACTGCGCAGGCCTGGACTGCAGGCATGCTCGCAGTCAAGATGGAGCGTGTAGCCGGCGCATAAGCCGCTGTCCCATTTTTGATAAATTTTCTTATAGAGATAGAATGGTCCGTGGAGGACATAGGATACTTTATATTGTGGAAGTACGTCCCCTTGGGTAAATTTTTGACTTCCACACAGGCAAAGTCCCTGGCAGAAGCTAGTATTATCTAAACCAAGGTTTGTATATTGATGCATGTATTAGTCTGTATATTTCATAGAGCGCGTGATTGGAAATTGAGCCATTATTTACATCTCTGATTTGTTGAATTTCCGACAGTTTCAAAAGCTCATAAACTTAACATACCTAACTATACGTACCTTCTTGTACCTGATGCGGTCGTAAGGCAGGCCAAACAGAATGTTTTCTCGAACCGTCGCTACGAACAGCCACGGCTCTTGACTAGCGTACGACACTCGTGCTCCTCCCAGAGAGAACGTCCCATCTTTAGGAACCAGCTCACCAAGGATAAGTTGAAGCAAGGATGACTGTCGATAACAAGAAAAAGTTATAGTTTCTTTTATTTTTTTAACGTCAGTTTTTTTTAATTAGACAGTTAAATTCATATTTCGGTACAAAAATAGAAAATTGCCTTAAAGGAGTCTAACCTTGCCAGATCCGACCGGTCCTGCAATGCCAACAAACTCTCCGGGTGCAGCCTTCAACGTGATATTCCTCAGGGTGTCGACGACGGAGTCGGGCTGCCAGCTTGCAGTCACGTTAGATAACGTCAGACCAGTCACTCTTGGCTTCTCCTGCACTTTCTTATCTTTGTCTGCCCCATTGACCAATAGGGATTTAGAATCGAGGACCATATTAGCTGTATTTTTCTCGGGCTCATTTTCGTCTAACAATAAGAATTCCTGATGAGAAGAGAAAATAATACTTTATTCTGGAAATGGTTAAACGATCTTGAATGGATTAAACACTTGAGCTAAGCGTAATAGTTAATAAAATAATATTGAAGATTTTGTCGTTAATACAATTTTATTTTACCTCCAATCGCCTGACGGTCACTTTGGTTTCAGCCAAGTATGCAAGTCCCATGGGTAAAAATATGTTGCACGCCAGTTGCATAAGATTAAAGTACTGAACTAATGAGAAGGTGGTTTGCGCTCGGATGTCGCCACCAATCAGGACGAATGTCGCGATGGCAGAGAACAGAATGAATCTTTCGGTGAACACACTCAGCGCTGTTGAGAACCCCTTGACGAAAGACGTCTTCAATATGTAACCGACTTCCAATCTGGAAATAATATCATCATTATGTTTAAAGCGGGTTTTGTGCGTAGGAACTTAGTTATTATTTTAGTAATTTTTCATTTTCCTAATTCAATTTTTAGAGTTCCGACCATCCATAAAAAACGGAACTCTTATAGGATCACTATCGATATCTATCTGTCACGGACGCATTACGTAAATAAATATTTTTTAGTATGGGGGTCACTTTTGGGGGTCAAACTAGAAAATAAAAAAAGTTTTTCAAACTGTATCGTGTGACATATCAAATGAAAGGGCTTATGTGAGGGTTTTAATTATATGTTTTTCATAGTTTTAAAATAAAAACATTTCAATTTATTCAAGAAATTACACCAAAAATGACCATTGACGACGATGAAAATGTTAAAAAATTTAAATTGGTTTGGAACCCTTTGCACGCGACTCCAACTCGCACTTGGCCAATTTTTCATTTTCCGTGTTTAATATATAATATAGTCAATTTTATTCCATGAACTATGTCATAACTTCATAAGGGTACTTACTTTCTCAATCGGTGGACTAGTTTTTCGAAAGGTTTCTCCCAAGCGTACATTTTTATCACCTGCACTCCTTCAACCAGTTCACTCATCACCTTCACTCTTTGATCTGTTCGGTGTGCTATTTTACCGCGGAGCTTTCCTTGAAGGTTGCTCAGGTAAACTAGAAACAAAAAAACGATTATAATTGATTTTATGTGATAAGTTTTACGTTAGGTTCACTTAAGTTATTTTTCTGCATCATAATTTACCTTGAACTATAATTGTTTGCACGCCAACGACGAGCAGAGCTGCAAGGGTGGCGATGCCGACATGCTGCCACACCAAATAACATACCACAGGCACCACAATAGGCGTTATCCATATATGGTTCAGGAATAAGGTGACCATATCGAACCGGTTCACGTCATTTGACATTAAGTTGATCACTTGCCCGGGTTCTGTCTTGCCTAAACCGGTGCGGTTAAGCTTTAATATCTAAAATCAAAGAAACACGTTACTCTGTCTGTATCATTCATCCTCTAGTCACTGTATCTTGGAAAGGAGAGGTAATTATCAAGCGAAAATAGAGACCATCTCACCTTTCTGTACATTAAAGAACAGCAAGCTATCCTGATCCTCATGCCGACCCGACCCTGAGACAGATTCGTATGGTTGAGCAACAGAGCTGACAATGTACTACACAAGTTCATCAAGAAATTGAAGATGTGTGCCACGCGGTAGCTTTCAGGACTCTTCTCATTTGAAAAGTAATCTATAAATATGGCTAAGGTAAAGGGAATCAGGGGCCTGAAACAAAGATAAAATGGAATGGTCAATCACGGCTTAAGAGAGAGAATACTATATGTTTAGGTAGTTTTTTATGTAGTTTTTAAGCTTACCAAACAACGATCATCATCAAGCCTACAACAAGGCCGCACAACATGTACTCAAACCAGAAGGATCTAACTATCGCCCTTGTGAACGAAGGTTTGGTACCGTTCTTCTTTGCATTGTCCAGTTCTTGCTCCCAGGCCTGCTCAAGGCGGTCGCCGAGGCGGCCAGACGCGTCTTCACTTCGGGCTTGCCACAAATCGCTCAACGAGATACCCTGTTTGTACCCTTTTCGAAATAGACTGAAGCTCCATCTGAAAATATTTACAAATCGTTCATGTCACTGTTACAAACATCCTGAACTATTAGGCATTACTTCATGAGAAACAAATGATTTTTCATTACTCATACTCGGAGAGTAGGCCTGAAGTTGCCTTAGGAGTGGATTGAAAGTATTACTTTTCAGCCCTAGGGAGAGTCGTTTTCAACTGACAGCCATCAAATTATATAATAAAAAACTTCTATAGGACTTTCTTACAGCTTCTCAATTACAGCGCGATGTAAAATTGAAATTACGTAACGATGAGTATTGATTAAAGATTATATTTTAAATGATAAAGATTATTATAATTTACTTCTAACTATTTCAAGGGAGGATCCTCCCTTTTCAATGCAGAATGTTCAAATCGCGGGAGCTATCCGTGAATGAACTACTGATAGTTCATTGGTGGCGGGATAGATGGCGCTGCGTATCTTTCTGCTGCAGTACAGGCTTCGTTAGATTTTCTTGTGGCAGCGTTGATGCCGCTAGGCTACTAGTCTGACACCAGCCTAGCCGCTTGATATGAAGCTACTCGTACCTTAATCAACATCTTCAAGGTATTTAAATATAGAAAAATAAGTAAGAATGTCACGAAGAATTGAATTATGCTGATTCTGATTTAACTTCAGAAGAGCTCGCTTGAAAGAAAACACAATAAGAAAAGAACTTTATTTCAGATCTCATATTATAAATAAGTATACACAAATTAAATTATAAGCTTTTGGAAGCGTATTCTTATAATTTATTTGAATCCTTTAGTTGTTCCATTTTTAGCTTCGTCGAACTGTTTGTAACTACGTTATCAATGTCAACGTGGTGTAATTATACTATCAGCAGCCCATTTATCATGAATACCATTTTAAAAATCACTGTTTCAATGTTTTCTTTCTTATCTCATCCGTAATATGAATGACGAAGTATATTCGTGAATCTGCTAATCATTCTTGCTGTGCCATAATATTATAAGCATTAGCAATCGCTACATGAACTGTCGCTTCATGCATACAAGTGTACCTAATACGAAGATGTAGATGATTTTTTTATGGATGGTATTGTTTCACTATTTTTTTTATATTTGTATGATAACATCGTAAATAGTTGTTACGAAAAAATATCATACAAAATCTAAGTCACGAAATTATCTATGTTTTCAATCCTTGGATAATACTACTAAGTTGCCGTGCGCAATACTTGTCAGCAAATTGTCAGCAAATTAACAAAACATAAATAGGTAATGATGGCTGTTATATGGTTCTTTCGTTAATATAATTATGCACTTTAATTTATAATTCGCGTCAACATCCATCCATCGCCACTTACGATAGTATCGACTTCGCTTTGTATAAGTGGCCATCCGGCCCAAAAAAACATTGTGATTTGCACAAGGATTTCGCTATTTATACCAAGCAAAGAGTTCCTGTTCATCTACCATTAGTTTTATCAATCTATACTAGCTAGCGACTGTAGTTAGAAAAATGTATGAAAACTATAAAAAACAATTTACTAATTATTTTTTTCTTTTTTAATTAAAGTTCTACTTGCAACTTGCTTGCTTGTTAGGTAACAACTTCAATAAATCAGAAACTTGTTTTAATTAAATTTTCATATATTTTTTACTACAGTCGCTAGCGAGTATAGATTGATAAAACTCATGGTAGACGTACCAGTTCCCTTTGAAAATCATCTCTAATTCTAAATTCAAATAATTGTAAATGTTCCTGAAGGGAATCCCAAAACTTAAATAGTTTTTGGTCAACTGACTTATGTAGGTATACTGCAGTTCAATTCTGTAAACAGGTCGAAGTGAAGGTTTGGGTGAAGTGATCAAAAAGTGAGTGCGTCAATCCAAGTAATAAAGATGGGATGACAGCTCACGCGCGTTTCACTTTGACATGATAACAGAATCGACCGGCTGGTATGTACTTATTAAATGTTAAAATAATGTGAAACTTCAACTCATGAGTTGAAGTTTGCACGAAATATATGCTTTTTGAGCACGTGCTCGCGAGTTTATGATTATTTTTATATCAATGGTTGAAGATTACTGAGATATAATCTTTACCAAACGAAAGATTCTTGCATGAAATATCTTCGGTTTTCTCTGATAAGCTTGATCGACAGTCAAGAAGTATCTTCGAAAGAGATAAGTTAGCAGGCAACGACAACTATTGCGATCTAATATTTACGAGTATGTTATATATTTGTATATTTCGCAATTTTTTTGTTCTGAAAATATATCTATCTACCTATCTGAATTTGCCCGTGTGTATATTCAGTAGCCAAGTCTTTGGCACCGTTCTTCCTACAATTTTTAGGGTCCCATGCCTCAAAAAGAAAAAACGGAACCCTTATAGGATCACTTTGTTGTCCGGCCGTCTGTCTGTCAAGACCAAAGGGTCTTGACAGACAAACGAACTCGACACCTCCACGCATTCTCGAGAACGCATGGAGGTATCGAGTTGGAATTAAACCATATACTCAAATTTACGGTCCCTTGAAGCTGTGAAAAAATCATAGTTGTTCACATAAAAAAAAAGATACGGCTGTTTATGCCGCAAAAAACGAATATTTCGACACTCTCAGGGGCATCAAAATTCATAGGGTATTTCCCGTTGACCTAGGACTATGAAATTGAACAAGTAATACCGTCTTATATATACCTAAGATTCTTTAGATATCCTACCTAAGATTCTTTGTGTGACCGTAAACAAAATTTGCAAAAACACCTTAAATTACTAAAGTAGACAACTACAAGATAAAACTTGGTACTTACGTTAAAAATGTATTGGAAAGAAAGTTTGCATTTTCTTGAGGATTCTTCTCCGTTAATATCACTTTGGACTCCATGGAGAAAAATTTTTTTCTCAATATTTTATAACTCTTGGCTTTCACAGCAGTCGTACATCAAGTGAAGATCAGCTAAGACTACCAGCTTACCTAAAGAATAAATAAATAACATACGTTAGGTAGGTATGTAGCACAATGAAAAGTAGATTAGAATTGGGGGAATCACTATTGCGTTGCAAGCATTCACGAAACAAAGCTATCAACAGTATTACTTATCTATAAAAAAATATTTTGGATTTCATAAAAATCAAAATCAATTTAATCAAACTACAGACCTGTTACAAAACCACAAAACAATCACTAAAAAAACAGATTTTTAGTCGGTTTAAAATGCACTGTTGCTACGGGGCGTAGCTCCCCCTACGCTGCTCGGCTACGCCGCCTTCTACGACATTAACTCGAAAAGGGAAATACTTCGAAAAACTATTCTAATTGGCACTTTAAGTATAAATACCATAAAAATATAACAAATATCAGTTACTACAGTGGATAAGGCGTCTTAGGTTACAGTACAATCTGGATTAGGATTTGCCACCACAAGTTCCTACTGCAGGAGAAACTAAAAAACTTAATTGCAGACAAAATCAAAGTAAGTTGCAATATTAGTATAGGTTTTGTGGGGCTTAGTTTATTAATTTTGTTAGCCATATGTGGAAAATAAATAAATAATGTTTTTTTTTTTTCATGAATACAGTCATAACTGGGAATAGGCCCAGAAGACACTGAACTAAACCATATTCTCTGGACAGGTACTCGTACGTGATTTCTCCAGGATTGAGGTGCTTACATGTGTGCTTTGACAGAAACGATCTTACAATGTACATCCAGTGTGGGATCGTACACACCACACGTAACGGAAATCCTTTGATTACTGCACTAATTGTGAAAACCTGCACTTCATGTATTTTAATTTCGTTAAGCCTATCCACTTCTAACAATGATTGGTATCGTAAAAGAAACTTAGAAGCTAATTCATACAGATATTGCGAGGCATGCGCCGCGTATCCGTCAACGCACACGTTTCGATGTAAATTTGCCTGGTTAGCCATGTCTCACCACGAATATGAACATCCACACATTGCGAAGCATGCGATGAGCGCCCGTGCGCTGCGCATGCCTCGCAATGTCTGTATCCACCTTCATTCATTACTACATTAGTCTCAAAGTAACAACGATGACGGAAAAGTTGAGAGGAAATCAGTTGTCATGGTATGGTCTGTGGCACAGGCCTGTGGGCTCCCAACCAATAGAACAAGCCTGTTTTAGGAAAAAAATCTTAACCATCGACTACAATCACACTGTCAAACAAATGCTGTAGAAATACAATGAATATATCAAAACATTATAAAAGGCGTTCATAGATTTTAACAAAGCATTTGACAGCATAAGTCACGAAGCTATTTAGGGAAGTCTGGCTACACAAGGATTACCAGGAATATATTAATATAAACATAATCAGAATCATATGCTCGAACAGTAAGGTAGGAATTCAACTTGAAAGAATCGGCACTGAATCCAAAGTGAGAAGAGGTGTAAGGCAAGGTGACCCAATGTCACCCAAATTACTCTGCTGTTCTGGAGAACGGTTTTCATAATTTAGACTGGTCACAACTAGGTCTAAATGTTGATGGGAAAATCATTTTTCCCATCAAAATTAAACTAAGCTACCTAAGATTTGCGGATGACATAATAATTATATTCAAGGAAAACCCAAATAACTTAGAAGTCATGATTCAAGCCCTAAACAAAGAAAGGGCTACCGTGGGTACATGATACAGAAAAAACAATACTGTTAACGAACTCCACAAAATTGAGAATTAATGTGGATGCACAAGTATTAAAGTATTAGAGTATGTAGAAGAATTCACTTAACTAGGGCAAATAATGTCACCCAAAGACCAAACTATCAACACAGGAATAGTAGCTGGCAAGAATGTAAGTCGTTGAAATGATCATGAAATCTAGAAACAAGGGAATTGTTACAAAATTATTATTTTTATTTATTCAGGCTACAGAATTGCCAAAGAGCAATGGAAAGAACCATAGTGAGAAAATTCAAAGCCGAGCATAATATGAGGAATGAGCAAATAAGAGTAAAGTCACAGAAATCTTAACTAGAATCGACCAACAAACGTGGAGATGGACCGGTCTCGTTTTGAGGTCATAGGTTGAGTGCTGCAGATTTCTCACATTTTTAGTTATTGATCGAAAGGCAGAAATAACTGAAAAATCTTCAAAACATCGATAACTCGAAAACCACCCAACCTATCAGGTCAAAATTGTTGCAATTAATTTCCTGTATATATAAAAGCCGTTTTTATTATAACGTCTATATGGTATTATATCGTATTATAAAAGCGACTGGTTCTAGATGGATACAAACAGCCCAAGCTAGAGAAAACGGGGTTCCTTGGAGAAGGCCTTCACCTGCGGAAGGGTTCTTGTAAATTCATGATATATTTGTACTAAAATTAAGGATTAAGTTAGTTTCAATCACTTTGTTTATTTTTTTGTTTTTGCAAGAAATAAAAAGGCTTGTTTAATTTTATTTCATTATTTATTTATATATAAAAGCGAAAGATCATTCATTCTTTCACTCTCGAATACTTCTCGAACTATTTAGATAAAATTAAGCACGAAGGTAGATTATGAGTAAAAGACGCCCGCTAAGAAAGGAATTTAGGAAACTCTCCCTGTAGAGGTTTAGGAGGTGTTCAAATTTGTATGAAAGATAAATTTGTATGAAAAAATCTCAATCCTCGGTCTTATTAACATACTGTTTCACCTTTAAGGGGTGAAAAAAAATATTTTGCTTGTATTAAAACTGTGCAGTTATAATTTCGAAACGGTTTTGGTTTGGTTGGTTGGCCTTCAAGAAAAATTATCCGCGTATATTCGCGGGACACTTTATTATAATGAAATACTTACGTGCGATTCACAATAGAGTAGATGCACTTTTTGTTAAGCCCAAGTTTTACTTGCAAATAAAGAAACTCAAAGTAATATATTCCAAGTAATATAATTAACTATAACTATTTCCAAAGGGAACTTAGTTCAAGATACTATTACTTAACACTCGCACTTTTCAAATGAAAAAGAAAATTGTAGTGTAGAAAATATTTAAATTTGTTTTTTTGTAAGAAAAACACAGCATAAGCTTTGAAATCCCATCTACGGCTGGGACATTACATTTAATTGTATTAAGTACTTCATTTATTTATATTTAGGTACGATTTTGCACATCGTATCTTAACTATCAATAAATTATCGCGTCCAGGTCGGTGGAGCGTTGAGACCGCACTGACACACGGCGTTGATAGTAAGTCCAACACTACGCTACACGATGAGGTACTAGTACATAATATATACTCGTGCGCACCTTATCTACCACTCGTGGATGCCCGTATATGTATGGCACTCGCTGAAATTTCGTAATGTCATCATTACAGTGACGTGCCTGAAAAGACACGTCACACTATCGTGTTTAGGTTTGTCAGATTTTAGTGATTACGTATTAAGGTACCCTGGCCAATAAACAGAACCATTTAACGTTTTTTCTTTTTTCTGGAGCTTAAGAATGAGAATCGTAAATGAAAAGTAAATTTCATAAGCAGTGAGATGAGACCCAATGATTTTGCAACAGTAGGTTTTTGGTCTAATTTTTTGAATAATTTCAAAACTATGAAATTATGAAAAAAAATAGTTAAAACCCTCACAGTAATTCCTTTCATTTGATATATATCCCAAAAGTGGCTCTTATTTAAAAAAAATATCTATTTACGTGACGGGTCCATGTTTGGGTCACAGAAGTCCATAAGTATACCAAATTTCAACAAAATCGGTCCAGTAGGTCTGGAGAAAACTAGCTGTGGCAGACGGACAGACAGACAGACACCCGAGTGATCCTATAAAGGTTCCGTTATTTACAGATGTTCGGAACCCTAAAAAGTCTTGGCTGGAGTTTGGAGAAGTACCTAATTGACAACGAATACGGAACCTTCTCGGCTCTGTCTTAAAACTGATTTATTGACTTTTCGTAGCAGGTAAATTACTTAAATCGTTGTTTAAATAAAGCATGTAGTTTTAGTCAGCTGGCAAACAGATAAGTAAATATCTATTTAGAATTAATTCACTATTACACAATTTTGGGCAATAGATAAAAAGATATAAGGATAAAAAAGATTACAAAAAAAAATTCGATGATGTACCTGCTCTACTACTACCGGACTTGTTCGTAATAGATTGGAGAAGGCAGGAAAAAACGTTGTTTTAATAATACGTGAGAGGCTTATGCCCAGCACTGGGACTAGGCAAAGTTAAAAAAAATACAAAATTTACAAGTATGAAATTGATGCTCTCAAATCTTCCTATCCATTGGAGTAGATCAAAATCAAGAATGCTTCCCTGGGCAGGGACACTGCGGTACCGCTGCTCTGCATCCTGTCACCACACTACTATTATTGGGTAAGTGGGTTGTGGTAGTGTAGACTACTCTTCTTCTTCATGTTGCTGGCACGACAGTTGAGTGGCCCAAAACATGCCACTTCCACGGCATCGTTGGCGGCAGCGCATAGGTCACTTTAGTGGGAGCACAGAGGATAGGAGGTGGAGCATAGTTTCTGACTCGGCTCCACACCGACACCCTGCTGCTGATCTTTCAAGGCAGCCCCACTTTACGAGGTTGAAGTAACATCATACTTGCGTTCTGTGGCAGTTCAGGGACTTCGAAGGGAACCACGGAAGGTTAAACCTAGTAGCCGACTGAAAATTCGGTGTTATTCGCCTCTCGCTAGCTGGACAGCGAATGGCCAAAAATACACTGGCTTTGGAACATAAATAACGTAGGTTATACTTATTCAGTCCATTGACATACATGACGTCACACATTGCACGATTATAATGACGATAACGTGCTGATCTACGTATACTTAATTAATGCGGAAGAAGTCGCTAGTCATCATCATGATAAAGATTTGTTGGTAAATTACTTTTAAATAAGTAAAAAGGTACCTAGTTCATATAATTCCAGTGTTATTTATCAATGTTTTTCTAACAGCTCCATTAAACGACGACATATGAGTAGTTTTTGCCAATTTATGTTTATTTTTGTGACGTGCGAATACTGGTCTTCTTACTCGTATATCAGGTTCTATTGTTGCATGATAATTATTATCAAATTGCACACGTGTAATCTTTCAAATCACATTCTTGCCTCCATATAATTGTTATCTACCTAGAACTGGGTTTTTCCGTGAATTTATGAAATTAGGTATAATTAGTTAGAACCAAAAAAGATCAAATGGGTTAGTGTAAGATTTTTAAAGCACTCGATCGCGTTAACGTAAACGCTTATGTCAAATTGTATAGAAAAAAAAAAGGTTTTCCGTTACTGTCACCAGACGGCGTTTATCCAGTTTCAATACAGATTGACGTTTACGCTAACGCGATTGAGAACGTTAAAAACTCGCACTCTAACGCGATTGAATAGAATAGAATAGAATACTCTTTATTATGTACACCATATAAGTTACAGAAAAGATAGATGAAGAAAACATTATAGGGTGACACAATGGGCGGCCTTATTTAAAAGCGATCTTTTCAAGACAACCTTTGGATGGATTTCAAAGATAACGGAAAGACAGTACTGCAGGTAGTCTTAGGTGTACGATTTATATAAATAAATACATAATAGATAAATATATACAATTATAATTATGTAACAAATAAATAAAAAGCATAGGAACCGAGTGAAAACGATCAAACAGAAACGTAGTGATTTTTGACCATTGTTTTAAAAATGGACAAAGATTGAGCACGTCTTGCTGATGCGGGCAAAGCATTCCATAACCGCACCGCTTGAACCGTAAAAGATTTGTCGTAGAAGCTGGTGGAGTGCATCTCTAGTCAATTGATAACGTTAAAAACTCGCACTATTGAAATGCGCATACCATATTCACATTGGACTCTCAATTAAGCGACAGTTGAAAACAGATTTACCAGTACTGCCTGCGGTCTAACCGAACATTCCGAGGAGGTGACAGTGACTAAGCTTTTATCATAAACAGCTTGATATGATAGAAGAAGCCATTCTTTATCCAAAATAATATTATCAGAAGTGAAATCTTCCACAAACCTTATTTATAAAATACAATGCAAGTTAATGATATGTATAGTAAAGTTAGATTTATTGTAAGTCCAAGTTTCGAAGGACAGTGATTAGTTTTTTATATTTAAATTTGTTCTCATGTAAGTGAAATGTATTTCTTTATGAGAATTAAACGACTTTAACCTGAATATTGTTCGTACGTTTATAAGTTTGTAAAACATAATCTCTGGGCCCTATTTAATGTACTTACAATGCGTATAAGTCACAAACTGACATTTTCATTTTTATGTCTTTTATGGTTTATTTTCGTTTCAATCATTGGCGTCAGGTGGAGCCAATGGCTCCACTCCGGCCGCTAGAGGTTTTATTTTTAGATAAACTGTACAAGTTGATAGATAAATATTTTTACACGCATCGCATATTCTCTATTATCCCATTTCGTGACAGGAGTTGTTCATAAATTGTCAGATTGTCGCTTGTCACTTGTCACCACTTAGTTTTACAGACAGCCCCCAGCTTCTAATAGGAACCCGATGTTGGGATTTTAACTAAATAAAAAGAAGGGCAAACTATCCTCTGAGTTCGGTACATAGACTATTTTTATCCCAAAAAAATGCATGAATTTAATAGGAAACGCCACGGGAGCAAAACCGCTGCAAAAACTCGCCGGTTAAATTATGGTGTAAATCGTGTAAATACCTATAGCTGTATATATTAGTCAGATATAATGTTATCTGTCACATATATCATACTGTTATACTTAAAATCAGCAATTGCCTTGTATTGCGCAATGTTAGTTATTATGTTTTATTCCGCTTGCCGCGGGCTCCGTATATTTTTTTTTTTTTTTTACTATAGACTCACCTGATGGTAAGTGATGATGTGGTCGAAGATGGAGCACGCTTGCCTAAGCTCATTTTACCTCTAAGTACTTTTGGGACAATACAGTAGTGTCTAGTACTTACTTTTTTTTATTCCATTCATCTCCCATCTAAAAGTAATGTAGGGTCTAGCAAGAGATCATACACGTTCCATATTAAATGGTTGATATATATATTTTTTAATCTTAAGTAATAATTTCCACATACGGGTTACCTAATCTACTTGCGGAATCCTAAAATTGTACTTATATACGATCAGAGAACGACCTTGATGTCATTAATAAAAATAAAGTACATCTACACGTGAATGATGATTATTATCTGTCTAATTATTTCACAAATCGCACCGTCATTTGTATTGACCTATTGCAGTAGATATTATATTATCTGTTAGCCCGAATGTTAGGCTATAGGATTGAACTCGTATCAGAACACAACAACTAAGTACAAACTACCTTTTTTTTTAAGAATGGGAAGTCATCAAATGACCCCTCCCGCTCTGGGTGAAGCAGGAGGGAGTGTCAGACTCTTACTGACTAAAACCCATCCGTGTTCCTCCTAGAGCCCTTTTCGTTCCAGGGCTACGGTACCTCTTTCGAACAAAGTCCGCAGCCCCAGCAGGCACTGGCCCTAGCGGGCCTCGTCTTCTTTGCTGACAGAAGTACAAAACTACCTAGATTGAACTATGATGACTAAAAGTCTGACCGAATTTTGGCCATCGTGGTCAAAATTCGGTCAGACTCAACAGAAATAGGGTATATATACGAGTGTGTAGGAACTCAAATACAGGTGTACCTTCACCTAATCCGTGGTTCCTAACCTTTTTTAATATTGTTACCCCTGTGACCTATTTGGAAAACTGAT
Organism: Lacanobia oleracea; assembly: GCA_950371165.1. Classification (NCBI taxonomy): domain Eukaryota; kingdom Metazoa; phylum Arthropoda; class Insecta; order Lepidoptera; family Noctuidae; genus Lacanobia; species Lacanobia oleracea. Next base: position 10,030,496 of record OX493401.1, read on the forward strand.
TTTACCCCGCCCGACCTTAAAATGTTAATGTGACCTTGTAATGTAATGTTATGTAACAAAACAAGCAAATAAAAATATATTTATTAATCACTAATCAATTTATCAAATTTTGTGATCACAAATTGCACATCAGTCTCATAACATTTTGAATTTTTACGGCTGTTTTCACAGTCGATGTACCTTGACGACACGACGACTGTTAGAAAAACGTATTTCATTAGATTAGGTCTTAATTGTTTAGGTTCTTTGTTACCCTCACAGAATAGCTGATTTACCCAGCTTTAGGTTCTCTCATACATAGTCCGATGGGACGGCATCCGACACGACCGGGGAGAGATCAGGCGCAGGAATACAAACAACTTCCAAATATCAGACTGATTCTGAGAAATTCGTAATGTAAAAACCCAATACCTAACACTTTTTGCCCGACCTGGGACACAGGATGAATGACACTGTCTCTTAACAACGGAACCAAGCGGGCATTAGCACGTTATTGTACGATACCAGATGAAGACGTACGTTTTTCCAACAATCTGGACAGCTTTGGACGCCTTCTATGGCTATCAGGGGCGTAACTACCGTCGTATCAGCTGTATCAAAGATTCAGAAACCCCGGTCTCCTAAAAGGGCAAAGACGTGTGGACGCATTCCCGCTGTCTCCTTCGTGTCCAGGCAAGATAGTCCTTAGCTAGTAGGGCCTATTTATATGTGTAAAGAAACAATAACTTTAAAACGATACTCAATAACCCCCTTTGAGAAGAGCTACGCCACTGTTGGCCATACTGCCATGATGGTAGTTTCATTCGACATGCAGTGACGTGTCCTGTCTTGTCTGGACTTAATAAGACGGCTGCTTAAATTACATACATAGCTGACCAGGGGTGAAAAACCTACGGCCCGCTGGCCGGCTCAGGCACGCGAAAGTCTTCTTCACTTCGGCCAGCTAATTTAAGCACAGATATGCGGTCACTTCAAGTGTTTGGCCTTTGGTATGTTTAAGCTTTGTGATCTACATAGATGCCTGAAAATTTCACGAAATCAAGGCTGTAACAAATCATGTTAATAATAAAGCTTTTATTTTTCGATATGTATATGATTAGTTGTGATTGTGATTGAGTTCATTATTTGTAAAAGTTTGCAACATAATTATCTGAAACAAAATGCATTTTATTTTCAATTCTGAACACTCGAACATTTTTCTACTATTTTCCGACCCACGGCGTAAAATGTTTGTCCAGCCCTGGTCTAGACGATTACTGTGCAATCTCTGTGGGTATATCTAATCTCCATCGTTGTTCGCTTTAAGGTCGTTATTGATAGGAGTTTCGATGATAGCAAAATAAAATTATTATTATTTCACGGAATCTTCACACGTAAGTACGCGGGTACTTTAGCTATCTGGGTTTACTAAGATTTCTAGTTAATACATACAGGGTTCGAACCGTAACAATTCTGGTATGTAGGCGCTTGGCATACCAATTTAAAAAAGGGGATATGTGCGGGTCAGACTCGCCCGCCGAGGGTTCCGTACTTTGTAGGTACATAGGTATTACCTACTTTATATAGACTTGTGTTTAAACACCGCCCAAAAAAGTACCAATTTTACTACCAAAAAAGTTATAAACGGTTACCAAAACAGATAAATGGTCACCAAATAATATTCGAGAAGTAGCGCTCGCCGGCCGCTGCCGCGGCACCGCTCGCTTCGCTCGCTCGGCTCGCGCGCGGTTGGTCACAATTCTAACCTAACCTATTTTATCCAGTTTGTAACCCCAAGCCTACATTTTATGGCAATCACAGTTGAGTTGGATAGAATTTGGTGACCGTTGATCCATTTTGGTGCCTAGGCTTAGAGTCTTAAAAATATTATTTTTGGTGACCGTCTAAATTATACCCCTTTATATAAAGACTACATTTTTTTATTATTTAATCTACATCTACACTAATATTATACAAAGGAAATATTTGTTTGTTTGAAATGAATAGGCTCCGAAACTACTCGACCGATTTGAAAAATTCTTTCACCAATCCTACATTATCCCTGATGAACATAGGCTATATTTATTTATTTTTTTGTAAAGGAAATAGTTGTATATTAAATCACTACAACACTTAATATGTAATACACATACAAGACTATGGTAATGGTCATGGAAATAGCTAAATATAATTCACTTTTAAATTTAGTTACTTTTTTTTAATTCATAATATTGTATGCAGCAAGGCTATATTATATTTTCAATAAAATTAGAGTTCCTTAAGAAAATTGCAATAATGTATCCCAAAGTAGCAAAATTTTTCCTATTAAATTCATTATTTGGCGAGCTCTGAGAAAACTATTGATGATATATAAAAATAATGTACTACATAATTGAAGTATTCATTATTACCTATAAAAAAGCCACGAGAGTATATGTCTAACTATTATAGTTAAGTCGCTATGACCGCTTTTAATTTAAATAATTGAATCTAAACCCGGGCGGAATGGAATATTGGTGATACGGTATACTTATCCGTTCAAATGGTTTGATAATTAAGGTTGATTATGTACATGTAAATTATACTTTAAATTATTCAATTGTGACCTTTCGTCTAACAGTTACGACGGGTACAAAATGCTCTAAGTAAGAAAAATGTTGTGGTTTGAGCGAACTACACTACGTTCAGTCTATTAATAAGTAATTTACACATTACCCTATAGAGCAGTAAGAGTCTGACACTCCCTTCCGCTCCGATCAGAGCAGAAAGAGTCATAATTTCCCATCCTTTAAAAAAAACCCTATAGAGAGGGAGGTTTAGGAGATGAACTTCGTGGAGTACCTACTAAACCTGCGCGAACGAAGTCGCGGGTGAAGTGCTCTACATAAGACGGTATTACTTGCCAAACTTCACAGTTCTAGGTCAACGGAGTTTCCTTGAGTGATCGAAACAGGAATGATGATATCCGCAAGAGAACCAAGGTTACCGACATAGCACGAAGGATCGCAAAACTAAAGTCGAAAAATATCTACCTATGGTAGTTCCCGTTGACCTAGATTCACGAAGTTTGGCCAAAAACAAGTAGAAAATTAAAGTAAATGGTATACTTACTTACAAGTTTTCGCGAATATCTAAATTTGCCCATAATATCTCATTATCGTGTTAAGTCACGTCAGAACCCTAATTTTTATGTTTAAAAGGTCCTGAGTTGAGTTGAGTCCCTACGAGGTATAATACCTAGTACTATATGATGGTATGAAACCTCCGGTGCGCGAGTCTGACTCGCTCTTGACCACTTTTTTTTCACATCTTAAAGAGACTTAAGACTTGAGTATATGGTTTTAATTTCAAATCGATACCTTCATACGTGCCCGAGATAAAGGGTCTTGACAGAAAGACGGACGGACGGATGGACGGACAATAAAGTGATCCTATAAGGATTCCGTTTTTAGGGTTCCGTAATCAAAGGGTAACCAACGGAACCCTATTACTAAGCCTCCGCTGTCCGTCCGTCCGTCCGTCCGTCCATCTGTCTGTCTGTCAGCGGGCTGTATCTCAGGAACCGTAATATGTAGACAGTTGAAATTTTCACAGATTGTGTATTTCTATTACCGCTATAACAACATATAATAAAAATTAAGGTATATGGTACGGAACCCTTCGTGTGCTAGTCCGACTCGACGTTTTTTTTTCCTTTTAAAGTACGGAACACTAAAAATCGAGTACGATATACAAAACACCCCTGCCGACCACTAGCGATATAGGTACCTACGTGTGTGATGTGAACCTGTAAAGATAATTGTATGGTGGAAATAAATAAATAAATAAATAAATAAATAAATAAATAAATGAAATAAATGAAAAATAATTAATATGATTTGGCTTTTCAGAGCACACACTGGGGCGTGTGCGTAGTCGTAGCGGAACGTTTCCGCTGCGCTGACGTTTGGCTATTTGATGAAAATAATATAAATCATATTAACGTTTACTGCAGAGTTGTATTTGTTGAATAACTCCCTAATGGTTGGATGCACAAATTCGTACTAACCATACATACACTAAATATCTACTAAACTGAAATTTTAAAAAAACGTCATTTTTTCGCTGGGACTACGCACACCACTGGGGCAAGGTCATAGTTGGCAGAAAATAAAGTTTTATGAAATTTGCTTTTGCACTAGGTGAAATAAAGTGGTGAAATAACTTCAAAAAAAGTGTTACTACTTGAGGTACCTACTTACGTTTCAAGCTAATCTTTGCGATTTTTCTAAATTTTTCATCAACTCTACATGCTTTAAACCATCTCATCATCAGGAGGGCCTTAGAGGTACTAACAGCTGGCTGAAAAACAATTTGCTGACTCTCAACGCAAGCAAAACCAAACTTCTAGCCTTAAGTATAAGCAAAAGGAGGGTTTGGAGCTGGCTCCAAAGCAAACTCTGAACATTAAACTGCACACATGTGAGTCCGCCAAGCATGCAACTTTATTGCAATGCCAATGCCCGACCATTGAACAAGTTTCGTGCATAAAATAATTAGGCATAATGATCGACGAACACCTCTCGTGGAAATAACATCAAAATCAAAATAATTTATTGTTTGTCACAGGTTTAAAAGTAGTTCTTATCCAAATCATATTGTGTAGACCGCTGTAACATACCCATAGGGCGTACAATATCAATTATCTATATTTTTTTTTAATCAATTAATATAATTCAAATCAATTTTATCATTAAAAAATACATTATGATTACAATTACTAAACACAAAATAAAATATGTCAGTCTTGTCAGTCACAGTAATGAAATAACTATAATTAATGTTATTGGGTTTGAATTTGACTATAATGTATTATTTTATATTTTGACATACTAAATATTAATATGTCAAACTAAATTAAAATAAAAAGTAAATAACAAATTAAATTACAAATTAATAAAAATTATATAACAAATAAATATAAATTAAATTACTAACAAATATAAAATAATACATTATAGTCAAATTCAAACCCAATAACATTAATTCAAAATCATTCTAAAACTAGCACTGTAAAACAATATAATAAATCGGATGTAGTAGGCTTTTAGCATCTTTCATTTAAATAATCATTAATATGATAGTAGCATTTCGCAACTAAAAACTCGTGTAGGTTTTTTTTAAATTGATCCACGTTTTTAATTTCAAGTATGTGTTGAGGTAGCTTATTATAGATTTTAGGTGCCATACCAAGAATTTTTTTATTAAAAATAGCTTTTTTATGTGGGATTGTGCATATTTTATTTTTGTGGCGTAAACTCATATCGATGCAGTTACAAAACGCGCTAGGAAGCTGGCTCACATATTTAAGAAAATTAGGTCTGTGGCAGAACCGCGACTTATTTGAGCCGTGTATTTCTGCCTCTGTCAATCCGTCCTAGGTTATTGTATCATTGCTTGGGGAGCATCGAAAAAAAACAATTTTCTTAAGCACGAACGCGCTCAGCGAGCTATTTTAAAAATAGCGTTTAAAAACCTCGGCGTTATTCTACTAATGAGTGCATTGTACTCTGAATATAACCTCCTTAGCGTGAGACAGCTTTACATTACCTCGGTACTTCTCCGCTTTCATAAACTTGCAACCTCCACCTCAACCACAGCGCGAACCTCTTATAGAACTTTTAAGTGGGACATTCCGAGAGCTCGGTCTACTTTTGCTCATCAATCTTTTACTTTCATGGGACCTTATCTATATAATAAATTCTTTAAAACTAATAATTCAATAGTAAACCTGACATTATTTCGCCTCAAAACCTCCATCCAGAAATGGCTAATACCCAAAAACTATGCCCTTACCGAGAACCTCTTAAACAGTGTTTTTTAATATCACACGCACACGAAGTCACACCTATACTGACTAATATACACTCGTATACAAACACACACCCAAACCTACACACAAAACATAAGCACACACATATACATTAACACACACTAACACACCCTCGGAGACATGCACTTCAATTTTTCTTTTAAGTATTACTTTATTTTGTTATCTTTTTTGTATGTTTTTTAAATCTTGTCTTATTAGGTGTGTTACAATGACATTTCGTTTATTCATTTTAATATGCGTATATGTTACATTTTTAAATATATGTTAAGAAAATACATATAAAAATAGTAGTCCGCCGGTGTCGGGAGCTGGGTCCAAGCTACCGGTGGTTAGGGCTCCAGAGAAAGGAACCTCCTCACAATACGAGCCGTATCGAGGAGTACTGCCTTCTGTATCAGGCCCTTTACCCAACCGCGTAACGCCACCTTCGACAGATGGTCGTCGAAGCTTTTGGCCATCAGGCTATTGGCCGTAACGACTATCGGCACAATGACAGCTGAGTCCACATTCCACATGTCGACAACCTCGTGTGCTAAGTCGAGATATTTCAGCCTTCACGAGGTTCTCTTCATGCGGGATGGTAACATCAATTATCATTGTGCGGCGAGCTAATCAGTCTATCACCACTATATCAGGCTTATTGGCAACAATAGTACAACGTGACATGGTCATTTTCGAGAACTTATTATTATTATCTTAATCTGTAATTGGACTTAAATGTCAATAATTTCTGTTTTAAATTAATGACACTGTCTTCATCACATTTTGTACGCTTTGTCACCTCAACTACAATCGCACCCTGCGTCGCCCCAACGTGGAGCGGACCGATATTGATGATTCTTTCGAGGACAGGATATAACTTCTAAGTTGTCCCACATCAGGTGAGATAGTGGTCAAACGCGTGCCTATCAATAGTAAAAAAAAACTAATTTATTAGTAAATTCGGCCCTAATAATACTAAAAAGTGTAAACATAAGAGATGATTGACCAGAGGGCCTAGCACGAATATTTTTGACGTATAGTAACGTAACGTAAAAGTTTACCATAAATGACAAATGATATTTATTTTGCAAATAGGCTACAAGTAACTCTTTTACACGTCATTTTTTGATATATGAAGCCGGTATTTCCTAGCTGACTACCCTGAGAAGAAACACCGAAACAAACTCAGAAGTCATAGTCTCTTTTGAAGTCCATACAATCGCCAATAACATATGAAAACCATGTAGGTTAACGTCTGAGGTGGCCTTTTGAGGAAAGCACCACGTAGGTTTGAGAGGGCCTGTCCAGACAGTGCAAGCATTTGTCAGTTATCGTGCAGCTCAACTCAGAACTTTGAGGAGCTCAACGAGCCGACGAACAATACCAAAGTAAGGACATTTGGGTAGGCCGCATAGTATACTCAAACTGCTAGACTGTCATGAAAATAATCCGATTCAGTTGAAATTTTGTACACGAATATGAACTTCAGTGATCGTAACACAGACGCGAAACGTAATACCTGCATCCTTTTTGAAAATCGGGTCACAAATAGGAGAACTTCACGTTTTTATCGGCTCGTTAATTTTCTGCTACCTATACCTACTTAATTTTTTTTTACTTTGATTTCAGATTGACGTTGATTACGATGTCAAGGATTTTCTATTTCAATTAAATGACTCCGACGCAACGTAGCGAGCTACGGCGTAGACCTACGGCGTAGGCTACGGCTACGAAGCACTTCACTGTGACTGAAGTAATTTTACACATCATGCGCCATTTGCGCACATGACAGATCATTAAAATTGTAACAATGATGATATTATTTATAATTTAGATAATCTTTTGTATGACTGCTGAGGACGTATGCACATATATTTTTATCATGAAAACAATCATTACAGCAAGTAGTTGTTGATACAGGCTCCGTATTATCAGGTATTTATTTAATTCTTAAATACAAATAAATGTCGCAGATAAAATATTTCCTACGTAACATTTCTATTTCGTATTTATGCATATCAATTTACTTATCTAGTATAGACAATATATAGAATAAGATTATATTAAGATAAGAAGATCATCATTTAGTCTCATATAGGTAGATGACTACCTATACTAGAATGGTTTAGGTAGTTAAATAAAGATAAACAGTCTTGATGCGTCTTTTTTATCTTTTTTTATTTAAAACCTCAATTTAAAATAAAATGCAACTTAAAACCAATGTAAATTCAACAATAACGATTACTAAATCAGTTGAACCATTAGTTTAAGCAGTCCGTATCTAGTTTTTTTTATTTATGTGTTTATGTAAAAAGTCACATCAAAATTGTTAAACCTTTACCTATTTAACTACTTACTTACCTAAACCTTTTTAGTAGGTATAGTACCTAGGTAGCATTATAAACTTTTATTCCATCTCGTCTCCTACGGGTGCTAATGAGATATATAGGTACAAGATAGAATTCAAATAGGTTCCTACCTCTAGGTCAAACCGTGGATTCAGTGGGATTTCCCACCTCAGGGGTTGAATTATTTATTTGATAAATATGTACCTACCTACCTAAATGCCAAATCATGGATTTGTTTTTAAATACAGCCAACTTCCAAATAAAAACACTACACAGTATAAAATAATTTTCATTGCAGAAGTAGGTGCTTTTGTTTTTTTTTTTTTTAAAGAAATCTTTTCCCCACACTACGAATTTCTCCTGCATCGTGGGTGCGTTTATAAACATACAAACTCACATACACAAATAGCCAAACCCAAGACAACTACTAATCTGTAGGCCATACAAATATTTGTTCCGTGCGGGAATCAAACGCAACACGCAGCAGTCAATCGCTCAACCACTGCGTCAACCGTGCCGTTGTTTTGTTTCTTCGTTTTTTGACATCGACTTTTTTTAGTAGGTACAGAGGCGGCGCAACGCGTGGGCAACGTAGGCCACCGCCTAGGGCCTCGCAGCTTTGACTGTTTTCAACTCAGAAAAATCGTAGTTAAGGCCATAAAAAATCCAACTTATCCGAGTCTATTTCCAAATTTTTTTGAGCTCGCTTTGCTTGCTCGTACTATTTGAATTCTATTTATTGTTAAAGTTTACTTTCAGTAAGTACCTATTGTTGAATTAGCGGCAAGCGGCAGGATGAGGCGCGGTCGCAGCCATAAACTTTGTTCATGTCGGAAAAAATTTTGTTCGACACTTGTTTCGAATACTTAGATTTATTCCTATCATAATACAGATGTTTATTGGTTGACTTAAGCTTAATTTGGAGATGTGCGAAAAATTTATTTAGGATAGGTTAGATTTTTTTGTCGATTTAAGTGTGGGTAAACTGGAGAGCTAAGGATGCAAGGGGGCAAGCAACGCGAGCCTGAAAAACATCAAGTTCCTTGACTGAGAAACGCTAGATTTTCTTCTTATAGTAATAAATTCTTCATTTTAAAGATGTTTTTTTTTTTGACGATTAAAGCAAAAACCGGACAGCGAGCCCGATAAAATGTTGTTCCTTGATTCGTGAATTTTCTCGTTTTTTTCGTTTTTTTTTCGTGTATTTTTTTTTCTTTCACTTAAGTTGACATAAAAACATGTTTTTATGTCAACTTAAGTGAAAATCAGACAGCTAAGGATGCTAGGGGGCTAGCGACGTAAGCCCGAAAAATATTAAATGCCTTGACTGAGAAACGCTAGATTTTCTTCTTAATATAATGATTTCTTCATTGTCAAGATGTTTTTTTGACGATTTAAGCGTAAACGGAGAGCTAAGGATGCTAGAGCGAGCGAAGCGGGTCCGAAAAATAAAATAAGTTTACTGTCGCGGATACGCTATATTATTTATTATTATTGTTTTTTTTATCATTGTAATTTTTTAAATCTGTAATGAATCGAACTTTTTTAATTAATATAATTGATTTTTTATCAAACTGTTTTTTTTTTTAATTTTTAATTTAGATGTCAATATGGATCTTGTATGGTCCGCAATAAAGATTTATTATTAGTATTATTTTCACTTTCTCGGGTCCTTAGAGACCCGGTCCTTTGGTAGGCGTACAAGGGGTCGAAGCCAACTCGCAGAGGCCTCTTTAGACATTTCAAATGGAATGGGACACCAACCGATGATTATCCTTGTATGCACTGTGAAAGTATACCTAAGGACAAGCCCCGGTTGAAGCAGGACTATTGCAGAATATGGAAACAAAAGATGAAATGGGTTTGGCTGGTTTAGTGGACTGATAATCGTTTACTATGGAAGAACTATTGGCCCCTGCCTGACCATTAACAATTAAATGGCAGGGGGTGACTTGTACACTCAATAAATGCCCCCCCCCCCCCCCCCCGAAAAGGGTCGCTAGCACAAAGTGACGTAGCGCCAAGGGGACAACATATCCTGAGGTACTAGAGGAGTGGAGAGGTATACCACGGCTATCAGGACAATCCCGGATGTACGGTTAAGATCATCGGTGGATTATACATCCTTCTCCCGAGCACGTTTGCTCTTGTGAATCTCCACTCAGACCGGCCGATTAAGGCAAGAAAACGGTGGGAGCTCTGTTCCTCGTCAGTGTTCACTCCGGCCAGCCAATAAAGGCAAGCCGAAAATGAGGAACAAGACTTCTCCCTGGAGATCAGGTCCGTGGGGTCGCTAGTGCAACAGTTCGCCACAAAACTGCCTTGCGGATTTATTATTATTATATTTTCTTTACATCATACAGACAGACGTTTGTTTGAAAAATATGGATGTTACAGTGAGTGAAGTGATCAAAAATTTAAGCATCCCGCCTCGGAACATAGGTGTAGATAGATAGGTTATATTGTTTATTTACTATCCGAACAATCCTTAAAGCCGACTTTAACATAAAACTGACATAATTGAGCATGCAAAAGCGAGCTAAAAATGTTCTCGGATAGGTTTTGCATCAAATAGGTAAGATCCTCTGTTTACTATCGATACAGACAACTAACTAAGAATGCAAGAGCGGGCGCAGCGAGCTCGATATTTGCAATAATAATTTTAATGTTCATGATTTGTCTAATTTCAGAAGGTTTGTCAATTTCATGACTCACACTACTCTCCCTCTCGGACCGCGCCCGAGCAAGATAGGCACTATAATTTACTCGTGAAAGCTCACTACGCTCGCTCTTATATGATAGGTTCTTTTAGTTAAGTTTTTTTCTTGAATTTTCCTACATTTTCCCAATATTTAGTTACCATTTTTGCATAAAAGGCAAAGAAAATCTAAACTACTCGTGGCGGGGTGCGATTGAGTTCGCCGCATCTCACCATCACTCGTCGTTCCAACCTCTGAAAACCTCCTCAAAAAACATTATTCCTAGGCCGCACCTAGAGAGCCTCGCAAAATCTTGCCCACATCATTAGTCTTGCCCCGCTACTATGTACGAGCTTGGACGACGACGCGACGCGACTTCATCGTCTACGCAGAAACCACATAATCAAGTAAGCAAAAATGCTCATAAAATAAAAACTACAGTAAAGAACAATGGGTAATTTTGTATGGAATTCGTACCCACTTTGTAGCATTTTAGACTAGGTGTAATTTAGAAGAGGCCTAATTGAGTAACTCGAAAATAAGTGAACGAATGAATGAATGAATGAAAGACCGAAGTTGTGATAACTTCTTTGTAACATTTTTAATTGCCAATAATCGCACTTTTTCTGCTTTTTGGACTAAATAAATAGGTAACCAGTCATTTTTTCTGTCTTTAGAGAGCGATATAGCTTCCTATCGTTGGTTTTTGGTACAGAAAAAATATTAAATAAGAACTATCAATCTTAAATAGCACAGTTTTATTAAATTGTATTGTTACTTTCAATTATTATATCATCCCAGGCACTTGCCGGACCTACGAAGTTATCTAGGTGCCTGCCAACACCTAAGTACCATATTATGCTAATAGTATGGGCACAAGCACCTAGAGTTCTCATACCCGTCATGCAGGAGCAATAATACGCTTCGATGGCTTCTCTGCCCTGGACATTAACCTTGATTAAAATATATGTGTAATATATTTTATTCGACACGTGCCTCGATAATATGCGGCCTCTAATTAACGAGCAGTTTTCGGTTACTAGCCCATGCTGCGACATACTAGGGCTACGGCTCGTAGATACCTCAATATTATATATACCATCTCCACCTCGCAAATGCTCGGCAACATATGATCTAGCGAGCTTTAAATGGTATGTGCCCAAACTGAGTACAATGACGTCTTGTTCTGTCAATTGTGGAAATGGTATTGACGTAGCCGTCATTGTTGTGAACACCGCCCGCTGTCTGTTCAAATGTTCTGCGACTACATAATTGCCCAGTCTATTGGGTTCACTTCTTCTTTGCGCTATTATATTGATAAAAGCGTGGGCATGCTCATTATCTGTCAGACGCTGCCTAAATGCATTTATAAGGGCTCCCGCAATACGGAAGTCTTCAAATAAGTGGTAACTGTATGCCTAAATATTTTGTAGTCCCTTTTGAACCATCCGTTTATTACTTCAATGACCCAACGCACTATGGTGATTTCTCGAGATTTATTGGCTTGAATATCTGTAAGCTGTGTGGCATGCCTATCTTTACTTGGTGGCATATGGGCAACATAGCCAGCACTTTCTATATCTGGTATAGAGTCTCTAAAACCTCGATCTAATATAAAAACGTCATCTGTTTGTAACGTTATATGCACTGGGGACGTTTGATCATTCATAATCTCAGTCATGATTTGGGCATCAGTCTTTGTTGCAGCGTATGGTCCACATATATCTATAATATAGCCATCTGGGCAAGTAATCACAAAGGGTTTTAACAAGTTTTTATACTTGTGTAAGCTGTAAGACTTTTTTTGAAATAAAAAGTTTTTACTTTTCTGTACGTATATATACGAACCATCACAAATAGCTATAGCCACTGGGTTATGTATGTATGTATGTATGTAAATCGGGCTGGTTTCCGCAACTCCACGACTAAGCGCGTATTTTGCGTGTAGGTGGGACAAATGCGTCATTCGATCCACCCCAGCTCCCCAAGGAAGGCCAGCAACGCCTTGGTGTTACTAACTATCTCGCAGAGGGTACCTGGGTTTCCGAAGTCCTTTGCCCTGTAATCCGCAACCACCGGGCAGCTTAGAAGCAGGTGTGCTGCTGTCTCATTCTCCTCCATGCAGGCTCTGCATAGCGGGCTGTCAGTGACTCCTATAGCATAGAGGTGTTTATTAAAAGACCCATGGCCAGTTGTTACGGCTGTGACTGAACGCAACTGTTGTTTAGTCAGTCTTAGGGCTTGTTTTGTGAAACGGCCATTTATAGAGGGAAGTGCCTCTTTGGCCTGCCTACACTCACTATGGTCAGCCCATAGCTTGTGATGTTTATCTCCGGTGCGTTTCCTTACCAGATTGCGTAAGTACCCGAAAGGTACGATGGGCTCAGGTCCCATTGCTGAAAAACTCGCCCGAAGGGGTTCGGGCGAGTTCATCCGCAGCGTCGTTGCCTCGAGATTCACTGTGTCCCTTGATCCATTGAATGGTTACTTTGTTGTGTCTACCAACCTGGTTTAGACGTTGGTGACACTCGAGAATCAACCCAGAGTTCACTGTGTGGCTGTTCAGAGCTTGCAGGACAGCCATGCTGTCCGAGAGTATGCGTATTGAGTGGTCCTTAACTTCCCTGGTTAGGATGGCTGATGCCGCCAGAGAAATGCCCATGCATTCAGCCTGGAACACTGTGTTGTGGACCCCCAATGGTGTGGCTATGTGGATATTGAGATCCTCTGAGAAGATTCCCGCACCAGTACCTGTACCTGTTTTTGATCCATCGGTGAAGATCCGCAGCTCGGCGGGGCAGAGCCCCTCGCACCGATGATCCTCATGCAATTGGATTTTGTATTTATATCGAAGATAAATTGCTTGGGTACCCGGTCATTGATTGCTTTTGTTATGGGGAGTTCATTGTTGAGCTCCTCGAGCAGAGCGGTGTGTCGTGTGTCTCTCTTACTCCAGAGACCTAATGTTTTAAGGCGTACTGCTGCCATCGTCGCTTCCTGTTGTATAAACAAGTGTAGCGGAGGGAGCCCCAGCATGGCTTCCAGCGCCGCAGTTGGAGTAGTCCTCATGCAGCCCGTCGTTGCCATGCAGGCCAGCCTTTGCATGTGTTGTAACTTGTTTACGGCTGTAGCTAGCTTTGAGCGTGGCCACCACACCACGGCCCCGTAGGTTACCATGGGCCGAATTACTGCGCTGTACAGCCATAGTATTATTTTGGGAGATAGGCCCCACTTCTTCCCTATCATTTTCCTGCATTGCTAGAAGGTAATGCAGGCCCTGTTTAGTTTGTAGTCTAGGTGATTACTCCAGCTTAACTTACTGTCTAGGATGACGCCTAGATACTTTACCCCGTTAGACAGCTGGAGCTCTGTATTGAAGAGCATAGGTAGCCGGTAGTGGCCTAGTGCTCGCTTTTGAGTGAACATGACTAATTCAGTTTTCGTGGGGTTTACCGACAGATCATATTCGTCGCACCATCTTTCCACGATGCGTAGTGCTTGTTGAGTAAGGTTGCAGATCGTTCCAGTCACTTTCCCTGACACTAGGATTGCGAGGTCGTCAGCATAACCTATTGTGTAGTAACGATGTGCGTTGAGTTTGGTGATCAGGTCATCAATTACCAGATTCCACAGAAGAGGGGAGAGCACACCCCCCTGCGGGCAGCATCTGGCTATCAGAGCCAACTGCTGCTCTTCCTCAAGGCGAACCACTCGTTTGCTTAACATATTAGTTATCCAGTCAGTTAGTACCTGTTCCACGCCGTGTTTGGAGAGAGCGGCACTAATGCTGGAAAAGTTTGTCTTGTCGAAGGCTCCTTCGATGTCTATGAATGTGCCCAGGCAGGACCCTTTCTGGTGAATCGCTTCCTCAATCTGGTTCACCACCAGATGAAGAGCGGACTCTGTCGACTTACCCGAGCTGTATGCGTGTTGGTTACCATGCAGTGGTATTGTTTTTAAAACGCCATCACGTAGTTCCCTTTCACACAGTCTTTCCATTGTCTTTAGAAAAACGAGGTCAGACTAATAGGTCGATAGGATTTAGCGTTTGTGTAGTCACTTTTACCTGGCTTCGGAATGAATATGACTTTCACTTCCCTCCATCCTTTAGGAACGTATCTAAAGGCCAGGCACGCTCGCATTAAGAGCACCAGTTTTGTTGCAACAGCGGTACCTCCCCACTGTAGTAAGGCAGGAAACACACCGTCGGGACCTGGTGCCTTGAAAGGTTGGAAGCTTTTGATGGCCCACTGAAGTTTTTCCAGCGTAATCATCTTTTCTCAATCAGCCACTGGGTTTATAGGGTTGGAATATATTGATGATGGTACTGCAAGGCTGTGTATATGATTGAAACTCAAATGGCGAACAACAAAGTCTTGGGTCAAGCAGTTTCTAGCAGTTTTAAGCAAAATACCGATCGTTTTACGAGATACACCTATTTGGGAGCCTATACGTGTATTTGGTTCACCAGACCGTTGTTTTAATAAATATATTCCTGGTGCAGTTTTTGGTCTTCTACATTGATTTAAAAGAGACGGTGTTTCATTCAAAAGGATTTCGAATTGTTGGTGTTTTAAGCCAGTTAGGTAATATAGATCCTCTGGTAAAATGTTGTTTACATTGTCAAAATCTATATTAGTCTTATGTTCATATGCATCTCGTAACGTATCAATCATATCTTTGAGATGGTCTGGTGTGAATATTGTGTCTCCATTATCATACAGGGAGCTCCAATCTTCTGTGTTGATGTGATGTGTACAAACGCGTGCATGTTCAGGAACGTACACGCTATGATTAACCAACAAGAATACTTTTATAAACCTGGACACTCTGTGAAGTTCTTGATTGATGCACCCATGAAATAAACAGTGACGCGCCGTATTTGCAACCCTTCTATAAGTTGGAACAGACGTTGGGTGCTCTGGGTTTGCAAGTTCCTGGTTTTGTTCTTGTTCGAACCTAGCTTGCTGTCGTCTTCCAGCTACCCAACAACGATGACACATAGCCTGAAGTTGATTCAGGGCCATCTAAAAGAAAAACCAAATCCTCAAGTAACTAAAACAATAAATAACTTAATAAAGAGTGAACAAAAAGACACCGTGTACTCGATGATCAAAAGCTATTGTTATACTAACCTCATTTATGTTAATCCGTGCCATCACATACTCTGTGAAGCCTGGATTGTCTTCCAAATAGGTTCGCGTCAGTATATGCCGGTTTCGGTCACGAATTATTGATCTTGTACATGTAACACACTGTACACGGCGTTCACCTTCCATTTTTTTGAAGCAGATGAGTAATAATAATAATCCAATCGTTAAGTAATACACTGAAGTCCGTTGTGAAAGCCGAGGTTGTAAACAAAGGTAAGAATAAAATAAACTAAGATATGCGCGCGCGCTCAAAATCAGTTCCTAACAGGTACTAACTACTGACGACACACCGACGCTAGCACAAAATAGTTCGAACTACCCACCTAATGGATAAAATCAAAAAAAATTGAACGTGCGTGGGTCGATTTTACTAAGGATTTTCGGTATTTTCAACATCGAATATCTTTTTTCCTACATAAGTTACAAAATTGCTCCCATACAAAAAATATCTACGTTTTCAAGGACCTTTCGAATGGTACCAATTTCAACTTGCTACAAACTGGGTACGTTCACACCCATGTTCTTTGAATTCAGTTTGGCTAAAAAACTGAATTCAATATTATAAGATCAAATGGCAAGTAGGTATATCGCATCGAACTAAAAAAGAATGACAGATGTACATAGGGTCAGAAACCTCGGAGTAAATGGTGAACAAACATAAAAAGAACTGGACGAACCAATTTCATTTTTGTAACATGTTATTTTAAAACTACAGACTTCTTACAGGTTTTCCTGTAATCTGTAGGTAAATAATTTTTTTTCAAAATATTAGGCTCAGTAGATAAGAGGGGTAATGGTCATTTTTAGTCTAAAGTTTTGAAAACTATTTATTAAAATATAAAATACAAATAAAACCCTTACAGTAAGCCCTTTAATTAGATAAGTATGTCACCCAAAACAGTTTGAAAATCTTTTTTTTTTATTATCTAGTTTGACCGCCATACTCAAAATATTTTATTTACATAATGCATTCGTGTTTGAGTCACAGAATTCCAAATGTGTATCAAATTTCAACATTAGTTCCGGTGAAAACTGGCTGTGACAGACGGACGCCCGAGTGCTCCTATAAGGATTCCGTTTGTTACGGATGTTCGGAACCCTTTTTTTTAAGGATGGGAAATCATCAAATGATTCCTCCCGCTTTGGGTGTAGCAGAAGGGAGTGTCAGACTCTTACTGACTAAAACCTATCCGCGTTCCTCCTAGTGCCCTTTGCGTTCCAGGGTACGATGCCTCTTTCAAACGAAGTCCGCAGCACCAGCAAGCACTGGCCCTAGCGGGCCCCGTCTTTTGTTCTGATAGCTCTTTGAGGCGCGCATGGAACACAGCGTGGCGTCGACCCGGGCTTGGTTCCGATCAGACGACAAGCCACCCAATGCTCGCCGTCCGCAGGCCCACGCCTACTGCGGTCGAGAATCGGCCTGCGACTTCCGACGCCCGGGGCTTCGTCTTCTGTTGCGGCGGCTGGGGCGTGAGGTTTCTCTCTCTCTCTCACACGGTCGGCTTCCTCCTTTGCTAGCATTACTGCATAGCAGAAGGAGGTGACCGTTTCCCATGTCTCCTCACTCCGGACAATGGCTTCAACCAAGGCCGCACGCGAGAGATTGCTACCGCCGATCGCCTCGACGAGGACACGGCGGTAATCCGCCCAAGCAGTGCAGACCTCCACCGTATGCTCTATCGTGTCCTCCGGGCGATCCTCGCAGTGTTGACACCCGGGCGTATCCTCCCGCCGTATTCGAAACATGTACCTCCCGAAACAACCGTGTCCGGTGAGTACCTGCGTCAAGCGGAAGGTAAGGATGTCGTGGCGCCGCTCTAGCCACTCCTTAAAGAGGGGACTTATCGCCGCAATTGTGACGTGCCCAGCGCTGGGTTTTGACAGTCGTTGACTCAATACTGACATGAGATCCTGCCGGAGCTCCGTCCGCCATGCTGCGATTTACCGCGGCAGAGGGCTCTCGCCTCTAGATCCCATGGTGGCAGTCCGGCAAGGAGGCTCGCCACCTCGCCAGAGACCGTGCGGTATCCCCGGGTCAGCCGGATAGCCATGACTCTCTAGGACGCGTTGAGGCAAGGTCGCTTCCTCAAAGTAGGTGCCCACACCGGCGCCCCATAAACAGCCATGGACCGCATGACCCCCACGAAAACGTTTACGTGTAAACGTGTAGTTTGGGCAGAAGCCGCTTGAAAGCAGCCCCGGCTCGCCCCAGTCTGGGAGCCAAACGTCGGAAATGCTCAACAAAGTTCCACCGGCTGTCAGGGACGAGACCCAGGTACGTCATCGTCGATCCGACATCGATGTGAACCCCTGCTACCGTTATTTAGGATCCCGAGTGTGGCCTGTTCCGAGATCCATGGAAGCACATGGCTTCGGACTTGTGTAGGACCACCTCGAGACCCAACTGCCGGATCCTCTCGGCGTCGGCCGCCGCCTGGTTTGACCACCCTTGCGCCAAGACCAGCGTGTCGTCAGCATAGCACACAACGCTGACGCCTCTAGGGAGGTCGGCGCGCAGCACCCAGTCGTAACCGATATACCACAGGAGTGGCCCCACAACATGTTGTGTAAAGTAGAAGCACATTTTTCAAATTTTGTAAATGTGAGTACCATGAAGCCATTTACATCTTATGTGATTAGTTATAGTTTAACTTGTTAGACATGAACGAGCATGGCAGTTGAGAGCATGTCATGCTCACTCAATGTCTCGCTGATGGCGGCGCGTGGGTTGGATCATTCGGTTCCCTTGGAAATGGTTGAGCTGAAAGGTGCCGATACACGCGTCATGTTCGTGAACGGGCGCTGTCGGTTGAGACTGGTCATCTCTTAACTGCTTATTTTAATCTTTATGTTTTTAAGTTCTCATAATAAGCTTTTTTTTCCTTTGCATTGTCCTCACATGCAGAAGCAACAAGTATATGTAACTTAGAATTTTGTAAAACAGAACATGATTTAAAAGAGTGTTCGTGGAGTTTCTTGCACGTTCTTCTCCATAGAGATCTACGCTTTGGAACGTGCAAATAGCTTCCATGTTTTTGACTCACCGACCTTGACGTTTCAAAAGTGCCTGTGAATGGTTTATTTGAAATAAAATGCTTTGAATCTTTAAAAAACATAACCCTGTGGAACACCGACAATAACATGACATCTCGGCGGTTCCACTCTCCCAGGTGACCGGGGTAGATGACGGCTCTGTCCGTCAAGTGAGCCTCGACTACGGGACGGAGGTAGGTCGGCACCCGGTGATACCGAAGTGCCTCCCTGATGCAACTCCAGGGCTGGGTGTTGAAGGCATTGGTGATGAGACACGGTCAAGACGACCCTGCCCCGTGAAACCGCGTCCCCCGTCGAGAGGGCTCTCACGCGCATGATAGCGTCCACCGTCGAGCGTCCCGTGCGGAAACCGAACTGGTTCTCCGCCAGATCCAGACCCACCCACACTAGGTGCTCGACGAGGCGGTTTCCAATAACTCTTTCAAAGAGCTTGCCCACCTCATCAAGCAGCACAATGGGCTGGTATGCGGACGGAGAGTCCGCAGGGCGCCCCGGCTTCTTAACGAGGACCATTTTGCCCGTCTTCCAACGAAGTGGGAACTGACACCTCTCCAAGCAGGTGCTTAGTCGAGGCCCGAGAGCCTCCAAGGCCCAGGCTTTTCCAGGTAAGCCGTCGGGTCCTTGGGCGGTATTTTTGGCCTGCAGCCTAAAAGTCACCTCAGGAGCATCGTCATAGACGTCATCGGTGTAGTCCGCATCGGGCACCGCAGGTGGCGGAGCCATAGGCGGGGGAGTATGCTCCCCTCGCGAGGGAAACAGAGCGCTTATCACGTCCTTCACCAGCTGGGGCCGAAGACTCTGCGTCAACGGGGGGGCCCAGGTGCGGAGCTTATTCCGCACCAATTTGTAGGGTCTTCCGCACGGGTCCCCGTTCAGAGACTCCATCATCTCCTTGCGAGCCAGATCTTTGGCCTGCAAGATCCCCGCTCAGAGGGCGGCCTTCACCACTTTGTACTCCTCGTACAGCTCCGCCTCACTGACCTGCGCATCCGGAGGGCCGATGCGGAGCCTGCGGTGCCTGGTGTACCGGCGCCGTGCAACAATGCATGCCTGACGCAGCGTCGCCAGCCTTTGCGACCACCAGTACACCTGGCGGCGGGCGCGTCGTGGCTTAACCCGGGACATTGCCACGTCACAAATATCGGACATGGCCTCCCAGAACCACTCCGCTTCGTCGTTGATGTCAGCAGGCCTGTCCGGAGGTGACACCCAGGCCGCCACGATCGAAGTTTTCAGGAGGAGCTCCCGGTCCAGCTGCTTCAGCGCCCACCGCAGACTACTCGGGGCCTGCCGGACTGGCGTGGTTGAAGTCTGGGCGGAGACATCAAACCGAATATACCGGTGATCGGAATAAGTCTCCACCTCTTCTAATACGCGCCAGTCAATGACACGCGGTAACAGAGCAGGGCTGGCGAACGAAATGTCCACCACCGACTCCCCTGCATCCGCACACACGTGGGGACAGAACCCCGGTTAAGAACGACCAGGACTGTCTCCAGAGCCCAGTCCTCCACCATCCTGCCCCGCGTGTCCATATAACGGGAACCCCAAGCCAAGTGCTTGGCATTGAAGTCCCCGAGAACGAGTACGGGTAGGGAACGACACCCAGCGACGACGACGCCCAACTCCGTAAGGGAGTTTTGGAACTCGGCGAGAGTTCGGTTCGAGGAGAAGTACACTCCTACCACGACAATCTCCCAGAACTGTGCTGCTACGCACCCCTGTCCTCTCCTAACGCTTTCGAGGAATGGGGTACCGGCAGCGGCCGACGAAATTAGGGCCACTGAGCCGTTCAGGTCCTCCACCCAAGATTCAAAGCTATTTGCACGTTCCAAAGCGTAGAACTCTATGGAGAAGAACGTGCAAGAAACTCCACGGACACTCTTAACTTTTCTGTTTTACAAAATTCTAAGTTACATATACGTGTTGCTTCTGCATGTGAGGACAATGAAAAGGAAAAAAAAATTTGCTTGTTATAAGAATTTAAAATACAAAGATTAAAATAAGCCAATGGCAGTTAAGAGATGAACAGTCTCAACCGTCGGCGCCCGTTCACGAACGTGACGCGTGTATCGGCCACCTTTCAGCTCAACCATTTCGAAGGGAACCAATTGATCGAACCCACACGCCGCCATCAGCGAGACATTTGAGTGAGCATGACATGCTCTCAACCACCATGCTCGTTCATGTCCAACAAGTAAAACTATAACTAATCACGTAAAATGTAAATGGCTTCATGGTACTCACATTTGCAAAATTTTAAAAATTGCTTGTACTTTACACAAAACTATGGTTGTCAATGACCAAATGATAATAAAATTAATTATTAAAAACAACGATTAAGTTCTTACATCAAAAAGAATAAATAAGTGATTATAATAATTATGTAAGTACCTATAAAAAAAAGAGGGTAATCATCTCTTCCAAATATAAAAACCTAACAAGTGGACCCAAGCAGCTGTGACTGTGGAGCACGACCGGCATTTAGCCACGCGTTTTTATCGAGGATATAATCTTCCAGTTTTAATACGCTTGTCTACATAGTGTGCGTTTTATGCATGCTTAAAATTTTCTCTCATTCAGTTCGACAATATCAACGGGTATTTTATTATAAAATTTAACGCAGTACCCCATAAAAGAAGTGTGTACTTAAGCCAATCTGAATCGGGGTTGATCTAGTTTGTTCCTCAAAGTCAAAGTCAAAACGTTTATTCTGAACGTCATTCACATTTCAAATATTTAAAAATTCTGAAGTGACTCTACTGTCCATTCGGAAAGGTAGATTCTTATGGAGAAGAATGGACAAGAAACTCCATAGTTACTCTTTTCAAATAAATCTTTTACAATATTTGGTAAGTTTACAAAAATTTTGTAATATGTGAGGACCATGCACCTAGGGCATGCAGAGGCAGACTTATCAATTTTTTAAATTAGTAGGTACATGATACTCACACATTTATAAATATTGGAATCACTAATTAACAGTGTGTGAGTTAACAGAAAAATACAAAAAGAAACAGAACATCTATAAAGATTAACTTTACACATAAAGCAACCAGTTTGATTTTGTCCACAATATTGACTGTCCTATGGAGCAGGACCAGCATGCTTCCAGGCATTCTTATCCTGAATGTAATATTCTAATTTGTAATAACACATTTTGTCTCAATGCAAAAACAAACCTGTCAAGTTTCTGACATATTTGTTCCACATGGCATTTCCAATTTAGATTTTTATCTACATTAAGTCCTACAAATTTTAGTTCATCCACTTGTTTTATACCCTTTCGTCTTTACAAATAACATCTAGAGCCAACTGTTTGGTATTATTATATGAGTTAAATTGCATTAATTTTGTCTTGCTAATATTTATATTTAAATTATTACTTTCCATCCAATTTATTTATTCATTGTTCCAATAAATGTTTTATCTATCTGTCTATCTGTCTATCTTTCTAAGTATTGTTGGAATGTTAGTTTTAAGATGCATACTTGCTTGTGTTTTATCTACGCTTACTGGCAAAAAAACAACATTTTTATAAACCTATTTATGTTTACTGTATAAGTGAATTTGTAATTATTTTGAGAAATAAATATCTTTTACCGTAAAATGCGTTTTTCTATCCATATTTGAGGATAGTAATTAACTAATAGTTATTTAACTGACTATTGGTCAAACTAAATATTGATCACACATTGATAATAACAGCACATTAACGAAAAGGTGCCCATAATTTTAAACCATTGCTTAAGGACGCCCTTGTCAATCATTCTTCCATACAAACGTAGAATGGCAATTACTCCAATTTTTAAGGTGTAAGTTCAAAATAAAAAATGATGTCATTTTTTCTCATCATTATCTGGCTTTGCATGGAAACAAAATAGTAAACAAATGGAAAAAAAAGAACTTTTAAAAAAAGCTTTTATTTAAATGGTCTAAAAAGAAAAAAATAAAATTTCCCTTTAAAATTGATCATAAAAACTTGTCGCGTGGTTTGATTAATTAAATACTTATAGGTACTCAAACGCAAACCTCGCGTTAATTTACTTTTTAGTTATTTCGAGTTACTCTCTACAAGCCCAGAAACAAGGCTAGACATCATCTATACGGAAGTCTGTTAGCTCCGCATGCTATGCTATCAGAAGCCTGTGGGAAGAACTGACGTTGGCCCAGCTTGGGATGGTGTACTTTACTTTTACTTGGTGGTCGACTGTCGAGAGGACACGGCGCGGCATACACTGGCAGAGTGTGCCGCTTGGGAGGGGCCACGCCGTGCCCTCATCTCTGTGGTCGGCAGTGATCTCTCGCTGCCGGCCGTGGTTCGTGCTATGGTCGACGGCGAGGAGTCCAGGGACGCAGTGGTCTCCTTCTGCGAAACAGTTGTCGCGCAGAAGGAGGCTGCGGAAAGGGAGAGGGAGATCTCGACCTCTCTCCCGGCCCGCAGTAGGCGCACCGGGCGTCGGAGGAGGGCGCTGCCCTCTTCCAGCCCCCCTAACTGGGTCCAGAGGCGGCGGTCTTGGCGATATCCGTCGCCCCCATTCATTCGGACCCGAGGTGGCGGCGTGTGGTGTTCCCGTGCGCCCCTCTTTGACGTCGCGGGGGGAGTCAAACACCTCACTCCCCCTGCTGACCCGAGGTGGCCTGCAGAAGCGGGCCGGCACCAGCCGGGGATTACGGAAGTCGCATTAGTTCTCGCGATCCCCGGTTGGTGAGAGATGGAGCACGGGGTGGTTTTAGTCAGTAAGAGTCTGACAGACCCCTTCTCCTACCGTTATAAAAAAAAAAAAAGCTTAGGATGGTGTACTTTGCGTTGATTGAGTCTAGGCTTAGATACAGTATTGAGTTTTGGGGCAACAGTTACAAATACAATATCATAAGGGAACACTCCATAAGACATACAATCTTGACTGTGCCATGCCTCTATTGAAGTACTAGTTTTATTAACTAATCTTATTAAAAAATTGCACAAACTCGAAACTGACGAGTTTTTTATTATTGGTTGTTTATTTTTTTTGTTTTTAATGAACCTTTTTCTATTATGATTATTATTTTTCTACACAATTTATATTGTTAAGAAATAAATTACTTGTGACTTATGCCCTTTCATTTGATATTAATATTGTAGAAGTGCATAAAAAATAACTATTCCGCCATCTTGGATGGTCCGCCATATTGGATTTAGGATGACGTCACACTGACATACTATACTAAACGTGTATACAAAATTTCAGCTCAATCGGTTGAAGACATCTGCTTCAAAATTGAGTAGCAAGATTCCACCCGAACAAACATACAAACATGCATACATTGCAAGTTAAATAAAAGCTTTTAATAATAAAAAGGTTGTACGTTGTTTTATAGAAGATAGTTTCATAGAATTTCGTTTCACATAAATTTTTTCTCGTATTATCATTTCATAGAATAATCAATACGCAGAATACTTACTTTGAATAAAATGATAGATTTTTGTTACAAATAAACTTTGTTTCGATATTTATGATATCGAAACAAAGTATCCGCATAATGAGTAGTTAACATAAAACTTGTTACCAAGAAAAACATTTCATCAACTGACAGTTTCTAAACGTTTGACAAAATGCATACCCTCCTATAAAATTACATTACAAAAAAATGCAGGTAAATTCTACTCAAGCAAAACTTTTCATTCGGGCCCGCTCGACAAAACCCCGCGAAGCGGCAATGGTGGCAAATGGCGATGGGAATAAAAGACAAAACTATGCAAACAAGCATAACCATTAATGCAGCAAGCAAAAACCTAGCATGCAGGAAACATACAGCAAGCATGCAGCATGTAAGTAAGCAAGCATACAACACATAAACGAGCATGCAACATGCATAAACGAGCATGCAGCATGCATAATGCAAGCAAGCATGCAGTATGCAAGCGACCATGCAATATGCAAGCAAGCATGCAGTATGCAGGCGAGCATGCAACATGAATGCAGCAAGCATGCAACAATCATGCGGCATGCAGCATGCAGCAAGCATGCGGCATGCAACATGCAGCAAGCATGCGGCTTACAACATGCAGCATGCAAGCAAGCAAGAATGCAGTACGCAAACGAGCAGGCAACATGCAGAATGCAAGCAAGCAACACAGTATGCAGGCAAGCATGCAACATGCAGCAAGCATGGTTTCTGTAACGGCTCCGGCGCTGCGGGGCTCGGGCGGTCTCACGCGAACGCGGGCCGCCTCACCCCTCCGCGCCTACGCGGGCTTAAATTACACTCTAGGGGTAGGGCAGACAAGTCGGTTTTACAGCGATTCATTTCCGTCACAATTTTTTTTAAGACATGTTGATTTTTTAAAATCATATTTTATTTTGGTTAAATGCTATTTTAGAAAAATGCCAATATGTGTAGTTAAATTATTCCGAATAAAATTCTGCCATCTTAACCTATGTTTACAAATAAAGAATATTGATTGATTTTGATTGATAATATTATAAAACAATAATATTTAATTACAAATAACATTTCACTGAAGTATAAAATACTGTGGAAAAAACACCGTGCAAACAATATTCGTTAAAAAATAATTCTACTGTTTGATAAGTTTGTTGAATAAAAAAATGTGATCATAAAATTCATTGAATTGTGTTTCTGTGAATGTTTCATTCAAGTAAATAGTTTTTGAAATAATAATATTTGACATAAAATTAAAAGAACCAAATATTATGTGAAACATTTTCTGCGAAACGATATTCTATGAAATTTCTGTCTGCGAAACAAGGGTACACCCCCATTAATCATTGCTTTTCGTCCCATATTTTAATAAAATATGACTCAATACAATATTCTTTTATTTAATTTGACCCTATTTCGTATCACACTATCGTTAACCTTTTGAGCGCCACGGTTGGCTATAGCCGACAAACGAAATCGTGCCCAACACACCACCGTCGGGTATAGCCGACAAGAAAACGACATTTTTAAAATACAAAATAAATATACTAAATCAAGTTTCCTGTGTTTCTTTTTCCTATTATTTAAAACTACATTAATAATATATTGTAGTCTGTGACCAACATTATTTGACCCACTTGACTATTATTCGCTAATAGTCGAGTGGGTTAGATAATGTTGGTCACAGACCCTACAACGGCACAAAGATTCATCCACTAATAACATTTTACTAGAAAAAGCAATCATTAAACATTGCTAATCGAAATCTGGCAGAATTTTATTCGGAATAATTTAACTACATATATTGGCATTTTTCTAAAATAGCATTAAACCAAAATAAACGTCAAAGAGGGGTGCACGGGAACACCACATGCCGCCACCTCGGGTCCGAATGAATGGGGGCGACGGATATCCCCAAGACCGCCGCCTCTGGACCCAGTTAGGGGGGCCGGAAGAGGGCAGTGCCCTCCTCAGACGCCCGGTGCGCTACTGCGGGCCGGGAGAGAAGTCGAGATCTCCCTCTCCCTTTCCGCAGCCTCCTTCTGCGCGACAACTGTTTCGCAGAAGGAGACCACTGCGTCCCTGGACTCCTCGCCGTCGACCATAGCACGAACCACGGCCGGCAGCGAGAGATCACTGCCGACCACAGAAATGAGGGCACGGCGTGGCCCCTCCCAAGCGGCAAACTCTGCCAGTGTATGCCGCGCCGTGTCCTCCCGACAGTCGACCACCAAGTAAAAGTAAAGTACACCATCCCAAGCTGGGCCAACGTCAGTTCTTCCCAACGGCTTCTGATAGCATAGCATGCGGAGCTAACAGACTTCCGTATAGATGATGTCTAGCCTTGTTTCTGGGCTTGTAGAGAGTAACTCGAAATAACTAAAAACTAAAAAATAATAAATTAACGCGAGGTTTGCGTTTGAGTACCTATAAGTATTTAATTAATCAAACCACGCGACAAGTTTTTATGATCAATTTTAAAGGGAAATTTTATTTTTTTCTTTTTAGACCATTTAAATAAAAGCTTTTTTAAAAAGTTCTTTTTTTCCATTTGTTTACTATTTTGTTTCCATGCAAAGCCAGATAATGATGAGAAAAAATGACATCATTTTTTATTTTGAACTTACCCCTTAAAAATTGGAGTAATTGCCATTCTACGTTTGTATGGAAGAATGATTGACAAGGGCGTCCTTAAGCAATTGTTAAAAATTATGGGCACCTTTTCGTTAATGTGCTGTTATTATCAATGTGTGATCAATATTTAGTTTGACCAATAGTCAGTTAAATAACTATTAGTTAATTACTATCCTCAAATATGGATCGAAAAACGCATTTTACGGTAAAAGATATTTATTTCTCAAAATAATTACAAATTCACTTATACAGTAAACATAAATAGGTTTATAAAAATGTTGTTTTTTTGCCAGTTAGCGTAGATAAAACACAAGCAAGTATGCATCTTAAAACTAACATTCCAACAATACTTAGAAAGATAGACAGATAGACAAAACATTTATTGGAACAATGAATAAATAAATTGGATGGAAAGTAATAATTTAAATATAAATATTAGCAAGACAAAATTAATACAATTTAACTCATATAATAATACCTAACAGTTGGCTCTAGATGTTATTTGTAAAGACGAAAGGGTAAAACAAGTGGATGAACTAAAATTTTTAGGACTTAATGTAGATAAAAATCTAAATTGGAAATGCCATGTGGAACAAATATGTCAGAAACTTGACAGGTTTGTTTTTGCATTGAGACAAAATGTGTTATTACAAATTAGAAGATTACATTCAGGATAAGAATGCCTGGAAGCATGCTGGTCCTGCTCCATAGGACAGTCAATATTGTGGACAAAATCAAACTGGTTGCTTTATGTGTAAAGTTAATCTTTATAGATGTTCTGTTTCTTTTTGTATTTTTCTGTTAACTCACACACTGTTAATTAGTGATTCCAATATTTATAAATGTGTGAGTATCATGTACCTACTAATTTAAAAAATTGATAAGTCTACCTCTGCATGCCCTAGGTGCATGGTCCTCACAGATTACAAATTTTTTGTAAACTTACTAAATATTGTAAAAGATTTATTTGAAAAGAGTAACTATGGAGTTTCTTGTCCATTCTTCTCCATAAGAATCTACCTTTCCGAATGGACAGTAGAGTCACTTCAGAATTTTTAAATATTTGAAATGTGAATGACGTTCAAAAGTTCCGTTTAATGGCCAATTGGAATAAACGTTTTAACTTTGACTTTGACGAACAAATTAGATCAACCCCGATTCAGATTGGCTTAAGTACACACTTCTTTTATGGGGTACTGCGTTAAATTTTATAATAAAATACCCGTTGATATTCTCGAACTGAATGAGAGAAAATTTAAAGCATGCATAAAACGCGCACTATGTAGACAAGCGTATTAAAACTGGAAGATTCCTGATTAGCATTAGCTCTGCATTCCTGATTTCAAGTTTCCTTATTGTTTCCCTTGACGAATGTTGTTCCTTCCTCATATCTTCAAACGTTTTGTTCATAAAGGAGACCGACTCAACAATCCCTTGCATTTCCCTCTTTACTGGGTCCAATTCTTGGTTAATAGTGCTTACAATAATGTTATTAAGCATAGCCAACATCTCCTTGAACTCTTCTTTAATAACTTGTTTAACAACACAGCGAAGCTCGTCTACTTCATTAAGTAAGGTAGGAGGAGAGGGAGAACCCCATAGCTTGCCTTTTGGAACCTCTACCTGTGGAAACATTTCGTGCTGGAGTTGAGTCGTCCGTGCACGCTTTCGGCGTGCAGCTTAAACACGTTGGACATTTCCAAGCGCTCACATCATTGGGCGGATCTTTAATGAGCAAACAGTCATAGTGGTAAAAATATCCACATGTAGGGCACTTAATAGATGTCCCATTCAAGTCAGTATTATTAGAGCAGCAACCCCACTGTACTGCTTTTCCAGCCATAATTCACAAAAAAAAAGCAGTAAAAGAAAAAAAAGTAAAAAATGTACTTCGTGGGACTCGAACCGGCGACCACTCCGAATAAATATGCCGCTGAGTAAACCGCTCCGCCAAAACTGCACTAAAAGTATCTTCGAAATAAGTATATGATAGCTATGCGCTGTGCGATGAATCACACGCAGGTCAAGCAGACGACAACGGGTACCGTAGCGGTTAGCGCGGGAGGTTTCGAGCACTCTGCGGGTTGCCCTAGGTCAGGGACAGATTTCGTTATTCACTTTTAAAATTTACGTTTTTTACCACCACAGTTTAATATTGATATAACTTTGTGATACCTAACGGAATCACTATAAAATTACACAGTTTGATAGCTCACTTCACTAGCTTCACGTGAACAGTAAATAAATGCTGTTAGATCCACTTTTTACCGCCTGACTTATTTAAAAACTGAGGAGCAAAAATAACAACGTGAAATGTTTTTACCACTACCATCAACACTGTATCAATGAATCAGACAAACTATGTCAGGTGGGGTGGAACTCTGTCTGATGTGTATGGGTTGAAGTGTGGGGTGAGACAGGGGGGTATTACCTCACCTCGTCTCTTTAACCTTTACATTAATCAGCTCATTGTTGAACTCAGCCGCACCCGTATAGGCTGTCACAATGACGGAGTTTGTATTAACAATATAAGTTACGCTGACGACATGGTTTTGCTGAGTCCATCAATAAGCGCACTCAGACGTCTTGTTAGGTTGTGTGAAGACTACGCCGTCACTCAGGGACTCAGGTACAATGCGAAAAAATGTGAATTACTGGTATTCAAGGCAGGCACCAAATGTTACACTAACGTGCCAGATATGACTATTAATAATACTCCGTTGTCCAGAGTAACAAAATTTAAGTACCTGGGTCACTGGCTCACTCATGATCTGAATGATGACCTGGATATAGAAAGGGAACGCAGGGCGATGGCTGTCCGAGGTAATATGCTGATTCGCAGATTTGCACGCTGTACGACACAAGTCAAAATAACTCTTTTCAGAGCATACTGCCAGACTTTTTACACGTGCAGTCTGTGGGTCAGGTATACGCTGAGGGCATACAATGCCTTGCGTGTCCAGTACAACAATATATTCAGGATGCTGTTGGGTCTACCACGTTTTTGTAGCGCTTCTGGGATGTTCACCGAGGCCAGGGTTGATGGTTTTCATGCCATTATACGGAAAAGGTGCGCTTCTGTTCTCAGTAGAGTACGTGCTAGCTCCCACAGCATCCTGACTGCATTGTGTGATAAGTAGGACAGCCCCATGTTGGCTCACTGGATACGGCTGCACACGTAGGTGTCAGTCGTTTCAATTGTGTTTGTTATTTTGTACTAACATTAGGGTTAAGACTTTTACTAACAACATATGGATAATTTGGTCCGAAATAAATGTTATTATTAATATATTATTATTATATAGGTCATGCACCTTACAACGATAAATCTATGATGCGTAGTTGCCGCTCTGACCTATGTAGCAAGTAAACAAAATATTTCACTAAAAAGTTGGCAATGCAAACGAGGATGCAATAAATACACACACACTTGCACTTTCACTACGAGAGTGACAAACATAGCAAAACATTCCGCGCGTAAAAGAAACAAAAATAGGTCAGTTTGTTGCATCCTACTTTTTTGCGATCGGTAAGTGGGGCCTCTAAAAAACTTGTTTTTTCAGTGCGCCGACGCTGTCCTTTCGGAACGTACGATTTGTCGAATTCGCGCGCTGACAATTGTGATGTTGTTTTGTTATTGTGACAGGACACTAATTAAGTTTAAGACAGTATTTCTTTTTTTTATTGTGACAGGACACGTAACTTGGGATTATTATAATTTAGTATTAGTGTTTTCCTTTTGTAAATGATTGTTTTTTTTTTGTGATTGACTGTTTTTATGGCGGTAGGACACGTAATTAAACTTTGGTTGTGTGTGTGTGTAATTAAAGTATTCAACAATGCCTCGTGTAACTTAGGCTCAACACACACCGAAAGAGCGGCGAAGGGCAACGAAGCGGAACGCAGTTTCAGTGTCATATGATTTTTAACTTTATTTCCATTATCATAATACTTATTATCGCATGAGAAACTCGACGAGTCGTGCGGATGCCCGCGGCGCCGCAGGAATTCCGGGGAATTCCATAAACGAAGCCATGCGACTGCGTGGGAAGTCGCGGGAATTCCCGAGAAAGTTCGAGCATTCGCGAGCGGCCGCTGACAATATCCCGCCCCTCGCGTCCGCTCCCCGCGCGCGTCTGTTGCACGCTGAGCATTTGTTGCAGGCGAGCATTCGCATTCATTCCTTTCAGTGCAACGAACACAGAAGTGATGGAGGACGAAGAAAAACTTATTTATTTGGTGCAAATGTACGACTGCCTATACAATACCAAATCAAGGCATTACAGCAATAAACACATGAAAAATAACGCTTGGCAAAAAGTGGGCGCTGAAATGAATATGTCTGGTAAGTATGTATTTGTTTAATTATTTTTATTTGAAAATTAAAATACTTATAACATTTTAATTACAATGAAAAAAAAAAACTTTAAAGTGTTGCGATGTCGTAGCAGTTTAAAGTTTAGCAGCACATAGCAGAATCGTTAGTTTACATACGGCGCAGTCTTTTGTAAAACTTCCACTTTGTCACTTCCGTACCTACTTTGTTGTTAAATCTATTTACTTAATTACGGGAAATCATTTCGTTTTGCCATGAAACGGCACCACAAGAATTAAAATAAGTCTTAAATTTATTTCTTATGCACATAGCATTTTCTCGGGAAACAGAATCCGCTTGAAGATTTTGTAATATACTATTTATTGGCACTGTTTCAATTGTGTTTTCAAATATTTCATCATTTATTAGGTAATTATGTAAACAAGTGCACGCTAGTATCATAATGTCCAGGTATTTGGGTTGCATTCTAATTCTCTTTTGAAAAATCTCAAATTTTTGTGTTAGTATTCCGAAACTGCTCTCAACAATACGTCTTGCACGGCTTAGGCGATAATTAAATATTTTCTTCTCGACGTCTGTCGACACTTGGCTTCCAGGAAAAGGTCTCATTATGTGTTCACGTAACGGGAAAGCCTCATCTCCAACAAAAACATGTGGCAATGCTTCTGTCGTACCTGGCAAACATTTATTAGGTGGTATATCCAGTGTATTATCATTCAATGATTTTCCTAATCTGGAGTTGCTTAAAATGCCACTATCACTATTGCGACCGTATGCTCCAACATCAACTACAACGAATCGGTAATTTGCATCAGCTATGGCTAACAAAACTACACTGATTTTTTTTTTGTAGTTATAAAATTTACTGCCGCTGTTCCAAGGTGCTCTTATATTAACATGTTTGCCATCTATGGCTCCTATACAGTTAGGAAAATTCCATTGAGTTTCAAATTCCTTTGCTACTTTGGTCCATAGCTCAGCTGTCGGTTTTGGCATAACACGCGGCCGTAAACACTTCCATATCGCGGAGCAAGTTTCGTGAACAATTAGAAGTACAGTAGTATATCCCATTCGATACTCGTGAGCTAGCGCTCTGAAACTGATAGCAGTAGTTAAAAATCTGAAACAAAATATGTATAATTATTATCACCAGTTACTTAAAGCAGGCCCTGCGCACTTCAAACTTTAGGCACGAATTTATACCTACGACTCGCGGCCTGCCCGACGCGGTGTGTCACGCGTGTACAGCATAACATATGGGTGCTTAAATAAGAACAGAAACGTCGATTTTTAATTTTGTATGTATTTAATTATAACATTCTCAACACTTTTAACGTGGCTCTTATTTCTTGCTATTATTTTATTAATGACTGTACCACAGCTCTGCAGTTTTCGAAATTTTTCGTGCAAAAAGTCAATGACCTTAAAGATCACAAGCCACTTTTATTACTGATAACATTTATATCTAGTACCTAGTTGTACCTAGATATTTTTGTGTATTTTACTATCAATTCTCTTCTTCTTCTACCTGGCGTTAATCCCGGCTATTGCCAGGGTCCGCCTTCCTAATTAGCTTCCTCCACTTTACCCGATCTTGAACATCCTTCTCAGTTAGGCCATTGGCTCTCATGTCGGACTTAACGACGTCCAACCAGCGCTTGCGAGGGCGACCACGGGACCTAGCCCCAAGAACAGCCATATTCATGCATCCCCGACCAACGTACTCCATAGGGTGGCGCATGATGTGGCCATACCATCGCAGACGACACTCTTGCAGTTTTTCCCTCACGTCACGGACACCAAGACTACCTCTGATGAAAGAGTTGCGTATGCGATCGGATCGCGTTACGCCACTCATCCACCTCAGCATCTTCATCTCCGTGACGCGAAGCTCCTGGGTGTGTCTGCTTAGTGCTGGCCAACATTCACCGCCGTACAGTAGGACAGGCCGTATGATGCATTTATATATCTGCCCCTTGAGCTTCGGAGGCATTTTGCGGTCGCATACAACGCCCGTTACCTCGCGCCACTTCGCCCAAGCCGCGCCTATACGTGCTTGGACATCGTCGTCACGTTGCCAGACTCGTGCAGCACGGATCCAAGGTACCTGAACGTATCGGACTTTCTGATCAGGTCCGAACCTGTTCGGATGAACCTATTTGAATCCGTGCCGCCACAGGACATGTACTCAGTCTTCGCCACATTTAGTCTCAGACCACCGTTTTCAAGCGTGTCCTTCCAAATGTTGACTTTGCGCTCAAGATGGGCTTTGTTCTGATTAACGAGGGCGATGTCATCGGCATACATCATTAGCCATGGGGGCTTATCTTGGATGTTTGCCGTAACTACATCGAGCAATACGTTAAACAAGAACGGGCTAAGAGCCGAGCCTTGGTGAACGCCAACAGATATTGGGAAGCCATTCGATTCGCCAACAGCAGTCTGGACAGAGGACACGGAATCGCGGTACATGTCTCTGATAATGTCAATATAGGCCTCGGGAACGCCCTTGAAGCGCAGTGCCCACCAGATGGACTGCCGAGGTATACAGTCGAAGGCCTTCTGCAGGTCTAAAAAGGCCATATGCAAAGCTCTCCTTCTCTCTCTGTAAGCCTCAGCCAGATTCCGTAAGGCGAATACTGCGTCCATGGTGCTGTTACCCGCCCGGAAGCCATATTGACACTCAGAGACAGTACACTCGCTACGGAGCCGTGTGTCAATGATGCGCTCGAAGAGCTTCATGGTGTGGCACATGATCTTGATACCGCGGTAGCTACTACAATCCTGTACGCTACCTTTGCCTTTGTATACAGGGATAATCAGGCTAAATCGCCACTGGTTCGTATTTTACTATCAATTATGAAAGATTAATAAATTACATTTAATTTTGTTTTCTCAAAAATCTCAACCGACAGAAGCGGCTTGTTCAAAGGTTCTTATCGTGCGTAACAAAAGAAACTCTCGCTGCGCGGACATAAGGCACATTTTGATTCGTAACGATCACCACTCGGACTCGTAGGCATATTTTTGAAGGTCGCGTCTGTGCCGTGCAATGTTTTATGAACAGTAATAGGGTTGTTAATAGGTTTATATTCGCCTGATTTCGTTCGAAGAGTGCAATTTCTGTACTTGTACTATTACTTATTCCGTGCCTATAGGTACATAGTTACACATACTTATCAACAAATCAAGAGTAACAGCCCCGGTA
Organism: Lacanobia oleracea; assembly: GCA_950371165.1. NCBI lineage: Eukaryota > Metazoa > Arthropoda > Insecta > Lepidoptera > Noctuidae > Lacanobia > Lacanobia oleracea. The sequence continues at coordinate 10,065,188 of OX493401.1, forward strand.
GTTTGTCTACTTCTGTCCGTGTGCATGTCTCCGGGAAATGAGGATATCAGGGAGTTCACGAAATCCCGGCAGATGACGAATAATCTCATTTATTACGTCTTCTTACTGAAAAATAATAGTGAAATATCGTTTCACTAAACTAAATCTAGTAAAATGTAAGAAAAGCGGATATTGCCAAATAAAAATCGAGCCATGCATTTCTCTCGTTCGTTCTAGTACGCGGGTAATATTTTTATTTTATGTTATTTATTTATTTATTGGCACACCAACAGCATTACATAGATACAGGATTATCATATTATTCGGGATCGCCCGAACTCCGTAAAAGAAACAAGATAGTAAAGGAAACAAGATAGCAAGTGGAGGCGACGGCGGCGGCGAGGATCTGATGCGGGAGCTGGCTAATCAATCGGGCAGAGGTTCGCCTTTTCTTGTTAGGCTGCTGGAACTCGAGTACGCTACGAACTATGCCCGTACCTATTTTATATCGTTCTGTTTTGGCTGGCCAGCGGACCCTTCCTCACCCCCGCTATCACATATTTATTAAATTCAGTGTAAATACATGCCATGAGCTGGCGCGTCTCTTATCATCTAACACCTAAACCTAATACTTAACTAATGACATATAGTTCTTACCTCTGCGACGTCCCATTACGCTATGGCGTGAGGATAAAGCGGCGCGCATATTTAAATGGCCTCTCCCCCCGCCTCACCACTATAAAACCGTACGGCACCGCCGCAGGCCTGTCATTCCGCTCGCGACGCTCGCCCGTGACGGACGTGCTTCCCGCCGCTCCGTGACTCTCCGCTACGCTCGCTGCTCCCGTCTCGCCTGCCGTGACGTCATCTGATCCGACGCCGTCTTTTTCAAGGCGGCCGACGATATTTTATTTCTCATACAGAGTGATCAATAAAACGTGGTGCCCCATCAGGGAAAATCCACGTTCTCGTGGTTACTTGGTTGAAACCTCACGGTGTCAACGAATCCAAGTAGGTGTGGACCCGACACACCTACCTAACCCCCTCAGGGAAAGGTAACAGTCGGAAGGGCATTGGACCCGCGGCCTTGGGGGATCTCCTAGTCGCGACCAATTGCTTAACCCCGTTCTTTTTCAGCCTCTACGGTCGGTCGCAAGACCCATAGGAACCCGCTGCACAATAAGACTGGCAGCGGGATTACAAGCTTAGGGCTCACCTTAGGTACTCACCTCCCTGTCTTCACCCGACAGGGAGGGTACACATCCCCGGGAACTCCTACCCGGGGAGTTAGGACATTAGGCTTACTCCTCCCCCCGCCCTTAAGGCAGATGTTTTAAAAAAAAAAAAAAAAAAGCCCCAGTCCTCCCTTCATCCAGTATGGGTGTGGACAGGATCCTGCTGGATCTTGTCCAGCTATTACTGGAAGGTCATCCCGACAGGGATCTCGTCAAGAGGGTCAGCGACAGGCTGACCGACCTGTCTAAGAGAAACTCGGCCCCCCAGAGTGATCAATGCACCCCCCCCCGCAAGACGCTCTCCCCCGTGCTCCCTCAGGGCTCTTCTGAAGCCCGCGATGAAGAGCCAAACGGCTCCATCACCCCTGATGATGAGTTATCCCGCACTCCATCGCCGATGGATCTCCAAACTCAGTATGAGTCCGAATCCTCGGACTCATCTGACGACTCCGCCGAATTTACCCTTGTGGGTAAAGGAAAGCGGAGGAAAAAGTCCTTCCCCGCTGCTGAATCAGTAGCCAAAGCCAGGAAGACAGTAGTCCCGGCTGTCTCCCCCGCCCCCCTCGCTGCCTCAGTCCCCGCAGCCACAGCCCCTGCTGCCACTACCTCCCAGCAGCCCTCTCGCCCCCCCAGCCCGATGGTCATAGCCGCTCCGGCTAACACCGTCCCCGCCCCGGGCAAGGCCAAGGTTAAGCCTCCCCCGCCCCTCTTTATCCATGACTCCGAGAAGTGGGGTGAAGTGTCCACCGCCTGCAAAGAGCGGCGTATAAATTTCACCCACGCTCGTGGTATTAACAGTGGCGTCAAAGTCACTGTCCCCTCCCCGAACGACTACCGGGAGTTACACAAACTCCTGGTAGCAAGGAAAGTCCCATTCCATAGTTTCTCCTTTCAGGAGGAACAGTTAGTGAGAGTTGTCGTGAGGAACGTCCCCCACGGCATCTCAACTGACCTAATCAAGGAGGATCTGATAGACCAGAAGATCCCGGTCGCTGCGGTTCACCGCATGCACCGCCGTGGCGGAGCACCATACAACATGGTGCTCATTGTATCAAATCCGACCACAGATAAGTACCACCCGATTTTTAAGATCGCTAAGATTTGCAACTTAGAGGGTCTTAAAATTGAAAAGCCCCGCCGTAGCGGTATTGTTGGCCAGTGTCACAACTGCCAACTGTACGGCCACTCGCAGCGGAATTGCTTCGGCAAGCCCCGCTGCGTGAAATGCCTGGGTGACCACGGCACCCCAGACTGTCCCCGTCCCAAAGACCGCTCCCAGTGCACCGATCCACCCAGCTGCGTGCTGTGTGGAGAGGCTGGGCACCCGGCCAACTACAGGGGTTGCCCCAAGGCCCCCAAATCATCCGCTCCCAAGCTGATGAAGCGTGATAACGTTCGTCAGCAGAGGGAAGCTCCCTCAGCCAGAACCCCCGTGGCCCTTTACCCTCAGCGCCCCAGCCCATGGAACGCGCTGAACCACCTGGCTCATTTCCCGGCGCTTAATCCCGCGACCACGCAGCCCCTAGCGCCAACCCCGGCACCTGCGGCCCCTAAACCCGCCCCGGCCATCCCGGCCCTGATGGATGTAACCATCCCTCCCTTCCACCGGCCAACGGCCGCTGGAGCAGCTGCCCCACGGGCATCTGCCCCTCCCCCCCCGCCAAAGGTTGCACCCATAGCTGCTCCAGCAGCAGCCAGCGAGGCCGATATGGCCTTTCAAATCAATTTGGCTTTTTACAAAGCCTTTTACTCCCCCAGAGCCCTGGAAATGGCCAGAGCTCTAAAAGCTTCCCATATCGCTGAAACCGCGTCGATATATCGCGATTTCAGCGATGTAGTCTCTGATATTGGCGTTTACCATACCCTCCATGGCTAGGCCAAATCAAGTCTGTAGGCTCAAACCGAAGGCCCTCCGGATAGGGTCCTTCAATGCCAACGGTCTTCCCAATCAACGCGATGAGATCGCCACCTTCCTCCGCGATCATCGGTTAGACATACTTCTGGTGCAGGAGACCTTCCTGAAGCCCCATCACCGAGACCCTAATATTGCCAACTATCGTATAGTTCGCAACGATAGGACTCGGTGTCACAAGGGAGGTACTCTTATTTATTATAAATCGTCCCTCTATTGCATCCCTATGGATCCACCCACTCTAACCGAGCTTGAGGTCTCTGTCTGTCGGCTGGGCATGACAGGACATCAACCCATAACGGTCATCTCTGCCTACGCCCCTCCCGCCACCTCTAACTCCCCCTCCATAAGAGATGATCTTTCCAAACTTCTTGGTTTGAGCGACTCCGTCCTTCTGGCGGGGGACCTCAACGCCAAACACCCCTCGTGGAATAGTCTTACGACTAATCCCAGAGGCAGAGCTCTGTTCGAGCTATGCAGCCCCCTCAATTTTGATGTCATCGCACCGATGCATCCTACCCATTTCCCCTTTAACCCTGACTGCCGACCGGACGTGCTCGACATCGCCCTCCTCAAGAATGTAAACTTACGTTTGCAGGCTGTTGAGACGATTGACGAGCTCGATTCCGACCACCGGCCAGTAGTTCTGGAGCTCATCCCCAGACATGGTCCAATAGACCCCTCTCAACCCCCTCCTTCCCGAGTGATCACTGACTGGCGGAAAGTAAGTGAAAAACTGAAAACCACCACGTCACATCACTTGGACAAGATCCCGGACCACATCGAGTCTGCTGCCGACACGGCGGCCGCGATCGGCTCGCTCACTGACCACGTGCAATCCGTCCTGAACGAATGTTCAAGGGAGGCTCCGGCGACGAACGATCGTCGCTGGAAACTCCCGGACGATGTGCGTGAGCTGTTGACCGAGAAGAACGCGGCCGTCCGGGCCTACAGCGCTTTTCCCTGTGCTAGCAACAAAGCTTTTATGCGCTACTTACAGCGTAAAGTAAGCAGACGCATCAAAGAGCTGCGTAGCGAGAACTGGGAACAGATGCTCGGTGAACTCCAGCCCAACCACCTTGCATTCTGGGAACTTCAGAGGAAGTTACGCGCCTCTGAGGTTACTTCAATGCCTCCCCTCACCCGGCCCGACAACTCTCTCGCGTTTGACGACGACGAGAAGGCTGAATGCCTGGCTGACAGCCTAGAGTCCCAGTGTTCCCCAAGCTCGAACCCAGTCGACCCGGCCCACCTCGCTGAGGTTGACGCCGAGGTTGAACGTAGGACCTCCCTCCCACCCGTCGAGGACCCCGATGACCCCCTCCCCCCCGTCACTCCGGACGAGGTGGAGGAGATCATCGGAAGACTCAAACCCAGGAAAGCCCCTGGGTTGGACGGAATAACCAACAGGGTGTTCCGCCTATTCCCCAAGACACTCATCGTGTTGATGACCGCCATTTTCAATGGCGCTCTGTCCAACAACATGTTCCCGCAAGAGTGGAAAGAGGCTACCGTGATTGGTATTCCCAAGCCGGGTAAGCCCAAGTCCTCCCCGTCCTCCTATCGCCCCATCAGCTTGCTCAGCGCTCTCGGCAAGATCTATGAGAGGCTTATTTATAAGCGTCTCAGAGATTACGTCGAACGCAAGAGCCTCATCCCTAACGAGCAGTTTGGCTTTAGGGCCGACCACTCGTGTGTCCAACAGGTCTACCGCATCGTTGAGCATATCAACGGCCGCTTTCAACGCGGCCAGATGACGGGAGCCCTGTTCTTCGACATTGCGAAAGCTTTCGACAAGGTCTGGCACAACGGTCTGATATACAAGTTGTATCAACTCGGTGTGCCAGATCGTCTCGTGCTCATCTTACGAGACTATCTGTCGAACCGCACCTTTCGGTACCGCATCGATGGTGCGCTTTCCACCCCCCGACCCATCCGCGCTGGCGTACCGCAAGGCGGTGTGCTCTCGCCACTCATTTTCACGCTGTTCGCTAGCGATATCCCCTCCGACCCCAAGTCGCAGTTAGCGCTTTTTGCCGACGACACGGCCATCTACTACTCTGGCAAGAGTAGCAATGCCATTGCTCAAAACCTCCAAAAGTCCGCCAAACGCCTAGGCGATTGGTTCCGGAAATGGAGGATCGAGGTCAACCCTGAAAAGAGTCAGGCAGTTTTGTTCCGCAAACCGCGGTCGAGACCCCCCCCGACTCCAAAACAGATCACCATGTTTGGTAAGCCGATCCCTTGGGAGAAGCGAGCCAAATATCTTGGTGTTATCCTCGACCAATCCCTCACCTTCGGAGAGCACATAAAGGCGGTGCGTTCGCGTGCCGCCTTCGCTCTCAGTAGGCTCCACTCCATGCTGAATGCACGCAGCAACCTCTCCCTAAAATGCAAACTGCGCATTTATACCACGTGCATTCGCCCGATTATGACCTATGCGTGTGCTGCATTCGCCCACACAAAGTCATACCGGATCCATAGGATGCAGACCCTCCAGAACCGGTTTCTCCGAAAAGCCACGGGCGCCCCGTGGTTCGTTAGGAATGAGCGACTCCATGTCGACCTCAAAGTCCCTACCATCAAACAATTCATGAAACGCCTTACAAAGCGTTTCATAGACTCCGCCGAATCGCACCAGAACCCACTTATCGCTTCGGCCGCCCGATACACTCCCTCTCGGATCAGTAGGATTAGACGTCCCCGTCATACCCTAGTCGAACCCGACGATCCCATTACCCTTGTCCAAGAAAGCTGTAGGGAAACAAGCACTCTTAGGACACAGATACACAGACCGCGACCCGCCGCCTTCCGGCCTCGACGACGAGGTCCATCGCGACGTCCCAGTAAAGTAAATACTCCCCGTCTTTTGCCTAACGGGCCAGCCCGCGTCGCTGAGCCTTTAGCTTTAAACTCCCCAAATAATATAATCATGACCCAGCTTGTCCCTAGCTGTCCCCCCGATAACGACGCTCCTGAGCCGAGGTCCGTACCCCACAGGGGGTGCCCTCAGCGAGCGGAGTTGTAGCTTTAATTTTTGTTGCCTTGGCTGGGGGCCTTAGAATCATTTAAGGTCACCACAGGCTAGTCCGGTTAAGCAGCAGCCACCCTTCTAGAGGTGAACTGCGAGTGGCCCTATCCTAAAAAAAAAAAAAAAACCGCAGGCCTGTTTATTGCTATTGCGGGCGTCGCAGAGATAAGGTGAGGAAAAAACAGGTGGTAATCATCATTTAATTACATAACCTACCTATTTACATAACTGTTATCTTTTATAAACTTATTTCTAATTAGACAGTTTCCTAAAAACATTGTTTACATAGTAATTTGGGGTTCTAAGTGATTTATTTTTGCATACTACACGATTATTCTAATAAGACATACTCTAATACATTATTCTAATTACTAATTAACAATTCTTATTAGACATAATCTTCACACATTGAATAAGAACATTTTACAACAACTATTTTACAATAAACTCGTAGGAATCGCGTTATGCTATTCGACGCTCGGTAGCTTGCGATCAGTTGCGGTCCTCACTACTTGAGCCTAGGTGTGAGTTGACCTCAGGGCGTCGTGCACATTCTCCCGCCGTCGCCACGCTGCGACTCCGTTGGTAGCACGACGATCTTCCTGGTGGGGCGGCGCAGAACGTGGCCGCTGCTGGTGGTGACGTCCACTACTCGTACTTCTCCGTCGGCGCCTGGATACAGCTGGCTTACTCGTCCGCGGGGCCAGATGTTGCGCGGCAGGTTGCTGTCGCAGATGATGACGAGGTCTCCGACCTTGGGCTGGACTCCTGTGCTGGTGGGCTCCCGCCGGTGTTGCAGTAGGGGCAGGTACTCCTTGACCCATCTTCGCCAGAAGACGTCCGCAAGGACTTGTGCTCTCTTCCATTGCTGGCGGGCTGTCACGTCCTTGCCTTCGAAGTGACCTGGCACTGGTACGTGGGAGTTGGGTCCGATGAGTATGTGGTTCGGTGTCAGGGCCTCAGGTTCTGATGGGTCGACTGAGACGTGGGTGAGAGGTCGAGAGTTTACTGTGTTCTCAAACTCTGTCAGTAGGGTCACCAGCGTCTCATCACTCGGGTACCGCTCGTTCAGGGTGATCTTCAGGGCTTCTTTCACCGACCGCACCATGCGCTCCCATGTGCCTCCCATGAATGGGGCCGACGGGGGGATGTACTTCCACACGATGTGATGGCACGTCGTCTCATGCTGAAGAGCTTCCAGCGCTGCCTCGCCGAGCTCCTTGTCTGCCGCCTTGAAGCACGTAGCGTTGTCGCTCCACAACTCTTTGGGGCAGCCTCTTCTCGCCATAAATCTTCTTAGCGCCGATATTGCCGAGTCAGCGCTCAACGAATGTACGACTTCTATGTGTATCGCTCGTGACGTCATACATGTGAAGAGAGCGCCATACCTCTTCTCTCGGTGGCGCGCGACCGTGACTTCTATGGGGCCGAAATAATCAAGTCCCGTGAATGTGAAGGGACGAGTATGGTGGGCGAGACGGGCTGGTGGTAGGTCGCCTGTTGATGGGCAAGCTGGCTTCACCTTTCGTATGCGGCATTGTAGGCAACTTTTTATCACATCTCGTACAGCTGGTCGTATCTTGGATATCCACAATCGTTGTCGTAACTCATTTACGACCATTTCCACGCCGCCATGATGTAGTCTTTCATGTACATAAGCTATGTACAACTTAGTGTACTTTTGTTTACCGTCTAATATAGGTGGGTTGGACGTATCTTCACTTATCTCATGCGCTGCGGTTAGTCTTCCTCGCAAACGTACTGTGCCTGCCGCGTCGAGGTACACGCTGAGGTGACTTAAGCGATCGTAACTATTTGGCGCGCTTTTCTTCTTTATTCGGTCGATCTCGGCGCTGTAGCTCTCTCGCTGGCTGGCTCGAATCCACATATGTTCCGCTTGAAGTAGGTATGAAGTAGGTATTTCTATATAGCGACGTGTAGAGTTAGGTATTTCCTTATTTTCTTGCGTGGATTGAGTTTTCTTAGCTCGCGTAGTTCGCCAGTCGGGATCTTTTGCTTCGGTTTTCTTAGTACGTTTTCGTGTAGCGGTGACTGTATTCTTGTTCGGTTTACACAGTGCGGTACATGGTGACGAGGTGGCTCCAAAGATGACTGAGGTCATTCTGTATTCCTCTGGCGCGCCCTCCCGCCGTTTGCCTCTCCACAGGAATCGTAGGGCATCTCTGTCTTCTTTTCTTATCTTTATTTGCATGAACATTTCTTTGATGTCTCCGCTGACGGCGTATGCGTGCTGCCTGAACCTCATGATGACACCTGGGAGTGACTGGAGTAGGTCTGGCCCCGAATGTAGCATGTCATTGAGGGACATGCCGGCTGCTCTTGCTGATGCGTCATGGACCAGGCGAGGCGGCTTGTGGGGCTTCGCTGGGTTGATGACGGGAAAGTGGGGCAGGTACCAGGTCTTCCCTGCTGGTGCTGGTGTTGGCGCCTTCTCTGCATAGCCTGACTGGAATAAGTTATCTATTCTCTCTTCATACTTCTTTTTTAAGTCTTCATCCTTGTCTAATCTCTTCTCTAGTGAATGAAGACGTCGTTCAGCTTCTTGATAGTTGTTAGGTATTGCGAGCTCCTTCTCTTTCCACAGCAAGCCGGTTTCAAATCGCCCTTCTGGTAGTCTTCTGCTGGTTTCTTCGAGGATCTGGAGGGCCTTCTGGTCAGGATCTTCTCTGGGTCTTCTTGGTTCGATGCATAGTGACTCGAGCTTGAAGTGATTCTTAACCAAAACTTCTAATGATCGTTCCTCTTCTTTTTGTTGAAGTCTGCCGCAGAACGCTACCTTAGCTGTGAGTGAGCTATGGCAGCCATGAAGAACCCAGCCGAGTTGTGTGAGTGAGGCGACTGGTTGGTTACGACGACCGGTGCGGAGCTTTCTTGACACGATGAGATGCCAGTTGTCTTGTCCGATTAACAACTTAGGCGAGGCTCTTTCATATGTTATCTGATCTCTAATGTCGATCAGATGTTCGCAATCTTCAATGTGGCGATCTTGCACTGTTTCTGGCGTGAAGCTAAGTCGGTTGACAGTACGCGCGGCTTCTATCTCGTACTCTTCGTCTGCGTACTTTCCCCTGATGCTGAGACCGACGACCTTGCTGTTGTCGTGCTTCATCTCATTGCCGACTCCTTGGATCCACATGGTGCTGCCGGGTCCATCAGCCCCAATGACGTCTGCTATCGAGGCGTCCAGCAGCGTGACTGTGCTTCCTTCATCCAGCAGCGCGTAGGTTTCAATGCTGGAGTGCGGCCCCTTCAGTATTACGGGCGCTATTTTCAAGAACGCGCGTCTATGGCCACCTGGTTGCGCTGCTGATGTGACTTCTACTGCTGGCGCGGCTGTCTCTCTCTTCTCGGAGTCGTCACTGGAGCTGCTTGGTTCCTTTTCGTGATGCAGCAGCTTGTGATGCTTCATTGTGCACCCATGTCTTCCACACGGCGGCGCCCTGCAGAGGAATCTTCGATGGCGACTTCGGAGACAGCGGTAGCAGATGTTGCTCTTCTTGGCTACCTCCCATCTTGTATTCGTGTCGAGAGCGATGAAGTGTTTGCAGTCGGTGAGCTTGTGTTCTTGCTTGCATTGCGGGCACAGGTCTTCTGATGTCATCTTCTTCCCCATAGGCATAGCGAATGTGCGCTCCACCTTCTTCTGTCTTCTGTCCCTCCCCCAGTTTTCATCAGTAACTGACTCGGGTAGGGCGTAGGCGCCGCACTTGTCCGCTTCTTCGTTTAGAAATGTGGACATCTTCTTTAGTTCTGGGGCATCTTCTCTCTTCGTAGCTGCATAATCGTACCACTTGTTCTTCAGGATAGGAGTGAGCTTCTCAATAACTGTTCGCGCCATCTCAGGACTGTGTAGGTATTGAGGTTTCTTCAGTGCTTCGATGGTGCCGACTATGTTCGCTATTCGCCCAGCGAAGATGCACAGGTCTCGGGGGTTGTCAGTGACCTTGATCAGTGACTTCAGCTTCTCCATTTCGACGTGAATGAGTGCTTCTGGTCTCCCAAATCTTCTTTCTAGAGCTTCTACGATCGCTCTTGGGTCGGGTTGACTTAGTAATAGGCAACCGACAGCTTCTTTTGCAGTTCCACGCAGACTCCGACGTATCCGCGCTATATTCTCGTTGCGTGTGAAGTACATGAACGTCTCCTCAAATGCAGCCTTGAAACCAAGCCATTCGGCGCTAGCCCCATTGTAAAGTGGAAGCTCTTGTATGTACTTAGGCGGTTCCCTCGTGCTTCGTACCGCTTGTGAGAGTGCGGCGGCCAAGGTGGACACGTCTATCAGTGGCTGGCTGGTCACAGGCGTATCTTCTTTTTTCTTCTTAGATTCGACGTCTTCTTCTTTATTTTTCCTGACTTCTTTGCTTGCTGAGTGCGTCTGGTCTGCGTTGGGTTCTTGGAGCCACGTACTGATGCGTACGGAGGCCAAGTCATCTTCTATTTCTTCTTCTTCTTCTTCTTCTTCGTCAGAGGCATCTGCTTCTGCTTGCAACCGTTGAATACGTAACTGTTGCATTTCTGTTTCTGCTTGAATCTTCGCTTGTTTCAGCTTCAGCTCGGCCAGACGCTCTTTCGCCTCTAGCTCCGCGAGGAGTTTCTTGCGTGAGGCTACGGAGCGACTGGAACGGGCGTCAGCAGGCTTGAGGGTTCGCTGCGAGGTCTTATCCTGATGGGACGCGGCGCTGATACCCTCGGTTCCTGATGACGTCGTTGCCTCGGTGCCCGTCGAATCACTGGTTCCGCCTCTGGTGCCCGACGTGTCGGTAGCGGCGTTCGACGTGCTGGTGGTAGCTGTGTTCCCTCCTGAATTCTCTTCTGCAGGCTTGACGACGCTCAGCTCGTCCTGCCGGCGCTTGGTCTGCTCTCCATCTTTGCTTCGTGTCAGCACCATCTTCTTTGGTCTGGAACAGCGATCCGGCTTGCGAAGGACCAATAATATTCGGGATCACCCGAACTCCGTAAAAGAAACAAGATAGTAAAGGAAACAAGATAGCAAGTGGAGGCGACGGCGGCGGCGAGGATCTGATGCGGGAGCTGGCTAGTCAATCGGGCAGAGGTTCGCCTTTTCTTGTTAGGCTGCTGGAACTCGAGTACGCTACGAACTTTTTTTTTTTTTTTTTTTTTTTTTTGTCGATGGCCACTCGCAGTTATCAACCCTAGAGGGTTGTCAACTACTAAACCGGACTACGCTACGAACTATGCCCGTACCTATTTTATATCGTTCTGTTTTGGCTGGCCAGCGGACCCTTCCTCACCCCCGCTATCACATATTTATTAAATTCAGTGTAAATACATGCCATGAGCTGGCGCGTCTCTTATCATCTAACACCTAAACCTAATACTTAACTAATGACATATAGTTCTTACCTCTGCGACGTCCCATTACGCTATGGCGTGAGGATAAAGCGGCGCGCATATTTAAATGGCCTCTCCCCCCGCCTCACCACTATAAAACCGTACGGCACCGCCGCAGGCCTGTTTATTGCTATTGCGGGCGTCGCAGAGATAAGGTGAGGAAAAAACAGGTGGTAATCATCATTTAATTACATAACCTACCTATTTACATAACTGTTATCTTTTATAAACTTATTTCTAATTAGACAGTTTCCTAAAAACATTGTTTACATAGTAATTTGGGGTTCTAAGTGATTTATTTTTGCATACTACACGATTATTCTAATAAGACATACTCTAATACATTATTCTAATTACTAATTAACAATTCTTATTAGACATAATCTTCACACATTGAATAAGAACATTTTACAACAACTATTTTACAATAAACTCGTAGGAATCGCGTTATGCTATTCGACGCTCGGTAGCTTGCGATCAGTTGCGGTCCTCACTACTTGAGCCTAGGTGTGAGTTGACCTCAGGGCGTCGTGCACACATATAAAATAATATTATGTTGGGAAAAATGAAATGAAAATGTGGAATAAAGTAAAAACAAAGCTACAAATTAATTGATATTTTTTATTAGAAAATAAAGTTTTATTCTACTAAATATAAAAACCAAATTCCAAATTTACTGATGCATTCTTATTAGAAAATAAAGTTTCGCTCCCACTAGTGCCCGCGTGCGGTTAGAGATGGGTTCTACCCGGTAAATACCCAAAATACCCAACCCAGGGTTTATACCCGGGTAAATACCCAAACGGAGGGTATTTACTCTTAATACTTTAAAAGGACCATCAAGAGTTTCCATCATGCTTTACACCCGCGTAGGTACTAGAACGAACGAGAGAAATGTATGGCTCGATTTTTATTTGACAGTATCCGCTTTTCTGACATTTCACTAGATTTTTTCAGTCAGAAGACGTAATAAATGAGATTATTCGTCATTTGCCGGGATTTCGTGAAATCCCTGATTTCGACATTTCTCTGCGACATATATAATTATTATTATCTAAATTATTATGTTACCATCATAAAAAAATTAAAACCACAGCCTCCGTGGCGTAGCGGTAGTGAACGCGACCGCCGCGCAAGGAGGCGCGGGTTCGATCCCCGCGCAGTGCAAATATTTGTATGCATGAATATGAATATTTGCACTGGTCTGGTCGTGCCTCGGAAAGCACGTTAAGCCGTAATATCTAATGGCAGTCGTTACGGGTTGTTGGTGCCCTCAAAAGTCCAACAATTGGTCTAACTGTAAAGCTTCGATATCGCCCTTGGGTTGTGGAGGTCAGACGGCAGTCGCTTCACGGAAAATATCGAAGTTTAGCCAAATCATCAGTTAGGCTGGTAGCTGACCCCAGACTCCAAAGCTGAAGGCTTCGGATGCGACTGGGATTAACGCTGAGATGATGATGATGATAAAAAATTTAAAAACATAACAAGTTTGTTATATTAATAATTATATTACCGCCATTTTCAGTGGAGGATTGCCAAAAGTCTTGGAAGAAATTACGAGATAGTTATAGAAAGGGCATTTCATTAAGAGAGACTAGAAGTGGGTCAGCTAGAACAGTAGAACGCCCATTAAAATTTGAAAAAGAATTAGAATTCATAAAACCCTTCATACAAAGCAGGAAACAAATTTCAAATGTAACGAGTTCGCCAGAAGATTCAGATATTACCACAGATGGTGAATATCAGTCTATGTCACAAAGACCGCAGTCGCAGCTATTACCGTCGCCACGGCCACAGTCGCAGCTATCAAACCGGACCTCTTCATCCAACGAACAGCCTCTCAAAATGTCAAATTTATTGCTCAAACATTATATTGAAGGAAAGAAAATAGAAGATGACCCAACCATTCGTTTTTTCATAACCATGGGCCGAACTGTGAAAACAATGCCCAAAAATATTCAACCCAAATTAAAGGGCAAAATTTTCCGCCTTATAAATGAAACGGAAATAAGACTAGCCGATGACACCGGCGGTGGTAACATGACACGAGATATAGATGAATTCAACTTATCTGCCACAGAAAATAGTACAACCATGCCACCTTCTTCAATGTATCCATTGGAAACAACCAGTATCAATCCTAGATCTGTGACAGAAAATTACAATGAAACAAACATTCCAACCACATCCTTTTCATACACACCATCAATAATACCGGCTGCAGAAAAAAAATCTATTACATCTTTTTCATACAAATCATCTAAAATACCGTCAACTTCAACAAGTTATCAAGAAACGAACAAAGAAAATATCTACGAGACAAACTCCCCACTTCCGATTTATAGTTCAATCGACCCACCTCCGTCGCCTTATATACCACACGCTATATCGAAATCACAAAAAAGGTCCTCTAATTCTGTATTGCGCGAAGAGGATTACGATAGCGATATCGATACGACATTTGACTATTAAAAAACTGTTATCTAAATTTTCTTTCAAAATATTTTTTGTCAGAACAGTGTATTTGAACAATAAATAACAATACAATTGAACCATAGATTTTTTATTTATTTACTCACCTGAGGCAGACTGATAGTCTTTCTTCAGCAGAAATAGCCAATCTATAATTGGTATTTTGTTTTTGAATATGTGGCCTGAGAATTTCCAACAAACTTTCAAATTTGTCATAGTTCATTTTATAATAGTCATAATGACAGATGTAAATTTGTGCAAAATGTTTGAAATTGGCCAAACAAACGTCTTTTCTTCCACAGGTCGTGTACCCAAAAGTTTTTTTTTCTTTTAAATCTTTCCCTCCTTTTCTCTTCAGCCTCTTCCTCTTCTTCTTCAATTATATGTGCAATAATAATTAAATCCAAAATACCCATGATATTCACTGCTAAAACACAAGCTTCCTCAAGTTTTGTTGAAACTGAACTGCGCATAGGAGAGCGACCCATGAATTCGCGGGTGGGCTCAGGAAGGCGCGCGCATTCCTGCGACTGCTCGAGAAGTCGCTGGAATGCTCGAGAAGTCGCTGGAATGCTCGAGAAGGCGCGGGACTTCGTGGCTCTGCGCTTCGCCGCCCTTCGCCGCTCTTTCGGTGTGTGTTGAGCCTTACACGGTGCCAGAATACACTGACATGATTTTAATTTACGGCGAATGCCGTGGAAACGCAGCTTTAGCTGTGTGAACGTACAGAGAAAGGTATGGTGACAGCCGCAATTGCCCAAAAAAGTGCTTGGCGACGGACAGTGATTAATTAGAAAAATAAATAACAATATTCTCAGTCAGTATAATTTGTGCATTTAATGTGATTAGGACACATCGCGAATTAAAGAATTCGTGTTTTTTTTTTGCGCGTATTTCAAAACCTTACCTAACATAAAAGACAGCGCGAGCGGAGGCCTAGGTCGCCGCATATTACAGGGTATCAGAGTCAGACAACTTAAATATTGTGGGAGACTGGTGTCTAAACTAAGCTCTAGGCCTGTATTTCAGGACACCAGGTCTCCGCTCTTACTACAGTGGGTAGTATACAGTCCAATCTTGCCATGAAGTACCGTGTTACCCAGTTAATGGGCTGTGCAGGTCTGGTAGGCAGTCGCTCCTTGTAAAATACTGGTATTCAGCTAAATCCGGCTTGACTGGAAGCCGACCCCAATATAGTTGGGAACTGTTAAAATTTTAAACCGGACCGTTTCGAGTCAAGTAAAAGGCTGACCCTTTTTTTTTAAGGCTGGGAAATCATCAAATTACTCCTTCCGCTCTGGGTGGCCTAGGGCGTCTTCTTCTGTTGCGGCGGCTGGGTCGAGAGTTTTCCTTCTCTTTCACACGTTCGGCCTCCTCCTTCGCTAGCATTACTGCTTTGCAGAAGGAGGTGACCGCTTCCCAAGTCTGCTGGCTCCGGACCATAGATTGAATCACAGCCGGTCGTGAGAGGTCGCCGCCGCCGATCGCCTCAACGAGGACACGGCGGTGCTCCGCCCAAGCAGGGCCGACCTCCACCGTATGCTCCACTGTGTCCTCCGGGCGTGTCCTCCCGCCGAACCCGGAACAGGTATCTTCCGAAACAACCGTGTCGGGTGAGTACCTGCGTCAGGCGGAAGGTGATATCGCCGTGGCGCCGTTCCAGCCACTACTCAAAGAGGGGACTAATCGCCTAGATTGTGGCGGTTGGTCGCTTCCTCAAAGTAGGCGCCCACACCGGCGCCCCATAAAGGTCCATGGACCGCACGACCTCCGCGTAAAGCCTCCGGCAGGAGGCGTTTGGTCCCCCTAGATTGGGCAGAAGCCGCTTGAAGGCGGCCCGCCCCAGTCTGGGAGCCAAACGTCAAAAGTGCTCGACGAAGTTCCACCGGCTATCGAGGACGAGACCCAGGTATGTCATCGTCGACCCGACGCCGATGTGAACCCCTCCTACCGTTATTTAGGATCCCGATGGTGGCCTATTCCGAGATCCATGAAAGCACATGGCTTCGGACTTGTGTAGGGCCACCTCGAGACCCAACTGCCGGATCCTCTCAACGACTATCGCAACCCCGCGTGTCATAGCGTCAGCGGCCGCCTGGTAAAAGACTGATTTTGGACTCCCTAACGAGTATGGTGCCGACGCTCCGTACAAAGTTTTTCAATAGCTAATTTGGTCATAGCACTGTCTGCGTAGCGCGTCGCATCAACTATGGCGGTAACAGGCTTGTGGTTGTAAGTTCGAATCCGAGTCACACCAAGCACTATTTGTTTTTTTTTTTTTCTCTTGTTTATTTTTTTACAAACCTTTACTTATTTTAAGCAACATGCCTCGTGTTCAACGCACTCCACCAAAAGAAAAAGACATTATAAACCTAAGTCATGTGCAGTCGGAACCGGATATGCTACATTCATCGGCCAACTCGCCAGTGGTCGCAAATGTTTGTGTGCGGCCCAAGCGTAAATGTCTGAATAGCTCTCCGGAGGTTGACCATCACCAACCGAAATCAACGGAACTTGTCGACACCATCGTCAGGAGATACAAGCTATTAAATCTACAGAGATCTCAATTGCTATAAAAGAATGCATTGCGGTAGAATTCAACGAGACGAAAGGTCTGTTCCGGGAACTCAAGGAATCAGTCAAGTTTTTGAGTGATGATTACGACCGCATACAATCTGATCTGAAAATATGTACAGACCATAACAAAAGTCTAAGTAGGGAAAACGAATCCCTTAAGCAGTTGGTTTCGGATTTATCTGTGCGAGTTAATTTAATCGAGCAATATTCGCGACGGCAAAATATTGAAATTAACGGCGCGCGGCGTACCAGTGATCAAAGCGGAAAATTTGGTGAAGACGTTTGTACAGATGGGGAACGCGGTAGCAAGTGTGATTAGAGAGGAGGACATACTGTCGGCTATGCGAGTGCGTAAATTAGACCCCGAAAATAGTAAACCTAGAGCGGTTGTTGTTAAGCTGCGGACCACCCAAACGCGAGACTTTATCCTTACCTCAGTCAAGAACAACAAGGCACACCCTACTGAAACACTGAATTCGCAACACCTAGCATATGGCGGTCGCGCCAGACCTATATATGTCTGAACATTTATCTCCCCTTAACAAGCAAATCCATGCAGCTACTAGGAAGGCGGCTACTGCGAAGGGATACAAATACATTTGGGTTCGTGACGGTGAAATTCTTGTAAGAAAGGCTGATGGAGAGCAAGCAAAACAAATAAGAAGCTTAGACGCTGTTGCACTACTCTGAAAAATTCTACAAAAACCCTGCCACATTACCGTATACAAATCCAGAATTCAATGTGTAGGTATCAAAACATTAGGGGTATGAAAACGAAATTGAAAATGATTGAATTATCTACACGATTGCGAAATTACGATGTTATTGTCGGCACAGAGACTTGGCTTGATGACAGCATCAGTGATGGCGAAATATTTGACTCCAGGTTTAACGTTTATCGTAGAGACAGAGTAGCAACCGTGAACAGTCGCAAGAGACTCGGCCCGGATGTCACAGTGGGAAACCGAGATTAACTTAGCAAGCGTTGCTTATCCTTGAAGATCGACCCGTGCGGCTGTAATTATCTAGCCACGAGCAATTTAATTTTATTTTATATTTACTGCTATTTTAAACAAACGTGCAATAATTAACATCAATATTTGACTAAAATTTTACGTTCATTACGTAAAATTTTAGTCAAATATTGATCTTCTGCTTTTAACTTTATTGAGATTATAGCTTCATTATTCATTTTCTCAAAGAGAAAACAAGATTGAAGCTTAATCCCAATCTTACAATCATAATTAACTAACAGAACACTATATTACCGACAAGCACGTCCCCTGTAAATAACACCGTAATATTTAATATTTGGTATGACCTCCATTATTGTCAATGCAGCTAAGCAGACGTCGACGTATGGAGGCCACAATGTTTGCACATATATCTTCTTCTTCTTCTTCCACCTGGCGTTAATCCCGGCTATTGCCAGGGTCCGCCTTCCTACTTAGCTTCCTCCACTTTGCCCGATCTTCAACATCCTTCTCAGTCAGGCCATTGGCTCTCATGTCGGACTTGACGACGTCCAGCCAGCGCTTGCGAGGGCGACCACGGGGCCTAGCCCCAAGAACAGCCATATTCATGCATCTCCGACCAACGTACTCCATAGGGCGGCGCATGATGTGGCCATACCATCGCAGACGACACTCTTGCAGTTTTTCCCCCACGTCACGGACACCAAGACTACCTCGGATGTAAGAGTTGCGCATGCGATCGGATCGCGTTACGCCACTCATCTACCTCAGCATCTTCATCTCCGTGACGCGAAGCTCCTGGGTGTGTCTGCTTAGTGCTGGCCAACACTCGCCCCCGTACAGGAGGACAGGCCGAATGATGCATTTATATATCTGCCCCTTGAGCTTCGGAGGCATTTTGCGGTCGCATACAACGCCCGTCACCTCGCGCCACTTCGCCCAAGCCGCGCCAATACGTGCTTGGACATTGTCGTCCACGATGCCAGACTCGTGCAGCACGGATCCAAGGTACCTGAACGTATCGGACTTTCTGATCAGGTCCGAACCTATTCGGATGGTGTTTGTATCCGTGCTGCCACAGGACATGTACTCAGTCTTCGCCACATTTAGTCTCAGACCACCGTTTTCAAGCGTGTCCTTCCAAATGTTGACTTTGCGCTCAAGATGGGCTTTGTTCTGATTAACGAGGGCGATGTCATCGGCATACATCATTAGCCATGGAGGCTGATCTTGGATGTTTGCCGTAACTACATCGAGCACTACGTTAAACAAGAACGGGCTAAGAGCCGAGCCTTGGTGAACGCCAACAGATATTGGGAAGCCATTCGATTCGCCAACAGCGGTCTGGACAGAGGACACGGAATCGCGGTACATGTCTCTGATAATGTCAATATAGGCCTCGGGAACGCCCTTGAAGCGCAGTGCCCACCAGATGGACTGCCGAGGTATACAGTCGAAGGCCTTCTGCAGGTCTAAAAAGGCCATATGCAAAGCTCTCCTTCTCTCTCTGTAAGCCTCAGCCAGATTCCGTAAGGCGAACACTGCGTCCATGGTGCTGTTACCCGCCCGGAAGCCATATTGACACTCAGAGACAGTACACTCGCTACGGAGCCGTGTGTCAATGATGCGCTCGAAGAGCTTCATGGTGTGGCACATGATCTTGATACCGCGGTAGCTACCACAATCCTGTACGCTACCTTTGCCTTTGTAAACAGGGATAATCAGGCTAAATCGCCACTGGTTCGGCATTTCCTTGGTGATCAGGATGCGGTTAAAAAGATCCGTCAGAAGGTCCACACCATGTGGGCCCATCGCCTTCCACACTTCAATTGGCACATTGTCAGGCCCGACCGCTTTCCGGTTCTTCATGTGGCGAAGAGCAATGCGGGTTTCGTCGGGGGAAATAGGGGAAATAAGCCCAAGGTTAGGAGGCGGTTCCGGAGGAAGGTTATGGGGATGCTGTTTGTTAGACAGCTCCGCGAAGTATGTACACCATCTCTCCTTAACAGAGGGGGCATCGTAGAGCAGCTTACCCTGGGCGTCCCTTACACAAAGACATTTGCTAATGTCCCGTGTAGCTTTCTCCCGGCCACGCGCCAGTTTAAAAATAAGCTTTTGCCCCTCCGCAGTTTCCAGCTTGTCGTATAAGGGCGCCAGACTTTTGCTGCGGGCTCTGGCTACAGCTTTTTTGCAAGCGCGCTTAGCCGCTCCATATGCCTCCCTGTCATCCGGAGAGTTGGACCCTTGCCACTGTTTAAATAAAACCTTCTTCTTCCGAGTCGCCTCCTGCACCCCGTCATCCCACCACCACGTCTCCTTTCCTATGGTGCGGCCACCACGAGAAGTGCCAAGGACGCGCTTACCCGCACCGGTGATTGCTGAATGGATCCTACTCCAGATCTCTTGAGCGGACTCATGCGGAGCACTGATCTTGAGATGCTCGACCTCCGCGATGAAGTCCGACTGCCTAGGACCATCAAGCAACCACCACTTAGTGCGGGGTTTGCGTTTCTCGGTCACTCTCTTCTTCGGTACAACCGCAAAGTCCAGGACAAGGAGGCGGTGTTGAGCCGTTAGGCTTTCGCCTGGGATGACTTTGCAGTTGGTAACCTTGCCAATGTGGCACCGTCGCACCAGCAGGTAATCTATTTGGGTTGAGTAGGCACCACTACGGTACGTAATAAGATGCTGGGGCTTCTTCTGAAAGAATGTGTTCGCGATGGCTAGGTCAGACACAGCGCAGGTGCTAAGTATATTGACTCCCTCTGCGTTTAGCTGGCCATAACCAAAACCACCGTGAACACGTCCATACTCTCCAGCAAACTGACCTACGTGACCGTTGAGATCCCCCCCAACCAAAACACCTTCGGAATTCGGGATAGCGCGTAATACGTCCTCGAACTCATCCCAGAAGGCCTCCTTTTCAGACTCACAGCAACCAGTCTGAGGAGCATAGGCGCTGATTAGGTTCGTTACCGACCCTTCGAACAGCACCCTAACTCGCATCAACCGGTCGCTGCATCGGTCTACTTCAAGGAGTCCATCCTGAAGGTCCTTAGACAGCACCACGGCCACTCCGCTCCTACCCGTTGGTGATCCGGTGTACACTAGCCGGTACCCCTGCCCGATGTCACGTGACTTATTTCCCTTCCAGCGCGTCTCCTGAAGGAAGGCGCACTGGACCCGACGCTTCGCAAGTACGTCTGCGAGTTCTTGGCAACGTCCGGTTAGGGAGCCAATGTTCCAGGTGGCAAAGCGGAACTTCTTCTTGGGTACTATCCTCTTTAGCCGTGCCCGTACTTGACACGGTAGCCCTAGCCCACTTATCGCAGGTTTAGGGTTAGGGATGTGCCTGCGCGTCGTTATGCGGCGACGCCCTAGACCGAGTACCCTTACCTAACTTGTTTCTCTCCATACATATATGACTGAAGTTGGTTTTACGTGGGGCGACCAGCCGTCTGACCCCCACAACCCTACAAGAGGGGAACCAGTTTGCACATATATCTGTGCCACGTAAATTATCCCACAATAGAGTGCAATGCTTTAAGCTGCTCAGGACATCTCTGACATCTCTCATCTCGTGCATTAAACCCCATTTATTTTCAATTGGGTTTAGATCTGGGGATCGTGCTGGCCACGGAATAACTTTAATGTCAGCATGCTGACTAAACCATTCGCTTACAACACTGGCACGATCTATGGGACAATTATCTTGAACAAAACTTAGTTCCGTAAGGTCTTCCGTGGGGTAAACATTACGCACAGTTGGTAATATAATCTCATTTAAAACTTCGACGTAATCGCAGCTATTGGCACGCGTAGGTATGAATTCCAACTCACCAGGCCCTTGAGCACTAATACTCACACTAAAATTCCCACATGTCCACACTTTTTCTACCTGATTCTGTATTCGGAATAATGTTTTTCTCACACCAGCGAGTATTATCTTTTCGCCACAGCTGAAGTTTCCTTTTTGGCTGGATTTGAAAGACTTCTCTTCTGAAAATATAGTGGTCTCCCAGTTAAAATCTAAATATTCCCGAGCAAAACGTAGTCGTTCCTCCTTGTGCTTTTGTGTCAAAAATGATGTTTTAGCTGGTTTCCGATTATGTAATTCTTTGGCATGGAGGGCACGGCGAACAGTTCGCAATGACGTATCAAATTGCTCTGCGAATATCCTAGTTGGAATAAAGCCATTTGTTGCATATTCTTCCACCATAAAACGTCGCTGCGTCGGGTTAATAAACGATGGTCTACCACTTCCACGACTCTTCAGACTACCTTCTTCCTCAAACATCTTTACCCAACGCCTCACAGTAGCTCACTTCAAAATAAAATTGTATTACACTAGCCACTAGCGAGTTATAAAAAAATCACACCAAGTATCGTGACAATTATATGTATAAATACAAAAGCCGGTCTCATTTGAAATTTGAGAAATATTTAGCCCATTTTTATGCAAAGCGACAATATTTGCCCTGTCTTCAATACTAATATAAACACGCTAATCGAAATAATTTCGATCGTAACAAAGTTCACCATCCAACAACGTCGAAACTACTTATTCAACTCAGTAATTCATTTTGTTTCACATTCACCCTCAGAAACACATCAAATTCATAATTTTAAAACAAAAAAAGTGTATTTTTGCTGGGATTCGAACTCTAGGTTCTAAGATGCTATTTACCTGAACTCGTGAAAAATGTTTCTTATAGAAAGATGTCGTACGTGAGACTTGTTTAGATGCGATAGACTTGTGAAACTGGAACAGGATTCGCATTTTACATGTCACAGCGTGGCGTGTCAATGTTGATCCCGGAATCGCGGGACCTTTTGGACAGATAAGTGCTTTCCATAACTAAAACCCTTTAGGCAAAAATGCATCAGAAAATCAGATCTCTGTTTATAAAAATATGGACTTGAAATACAAAAATGCACTTGGCTGAAAATATATTTAATTAAACAAAGAATACCACACAGTAAAAGAAAAAAGAATATAAAATTTAAAGTAATACTAAACCAATACAAACTAAAAGGTTTCACATAGTCCAGTTCATGTCTTGAGAAATATACATATTAAAATTATGCTAAGAAATGGTGGTTTTAATCATTATACAATACAACAAATTAAATATAAAATGTCAGCTTAAATCTACAAGATTCAACCATGTCAATATATATTTTTGGTATGATGGTTTGATATCAAGTCAATTTGCTATTTATCTGAACATTAACCAATTCATACTAAATTAGACCATTACAGAATGTATGTACAAACCTGTTCATTTGTATATCATCGTACAAACATTAAGAATTATAAAACAACAAAACTTACATTGGTAATAAACTGATTAAGAGTTAGCTTTTCATAATTTAAACAACATTGTGTTATACTTACTCAGTCTTTTAAGTGTATTTTTGTTTTTAATAAATTTATTCATTTTTATATTTATTAGCTAATGTCTCTAACTTGGTCAAATTTTTTTGCAAGTCAGCATTTTTATCTAGTTTCAGGTAAGTATTGTTTCGCATTTCATGTAACTTAACCCAATCGGGCAGCTCCTCCGTTAGAACTTTAATATCTCTTTGTAAATCATTTGCTGAAACATTTGCTTTGAAGCTGCTGTCTAACTTTGAGAGAATTATGTTTAATGCGAGAACATTTTTCCTCTCAGTCACAAAGATATTTCGGAGAGTGCGAGCAAGATCTGGCAGACGACAATACACCAAATACTTTTGGTCATTTTCAGAAGATCTAGTCATGGCTTCAAGTGCTTTAGCAGCTTGTTTAGCTTTCACCTTCTCTAGGAGAGACGTCGGCAAATTACGGAGGGCTGGATTCAATAATGTTACTGCACTAGTAGTTGGCTGACTGGTCTGTGTACTGTTACTCTTCATTCCGTTAACAGAAGTACTTGGTTTACTATCTGTAATGCCAGTTGCAGCTTTTTCTTGCTCAGTGAGCCCACGGGCTTTTGCTTGAGATAGCTTCTCTAAAGCTCTTTCCATTTTTGTATTACATTTAAATAGTTCGCGAGCTTTGGCCAACACGTCTTGGGCACTTGAGAATTTTTCAACATTTGGCATTTCAGGCAACTTGCCACTCTCAACTTCTGGTGCCTTTTCAATATCAAACTCAGGATGCCAACGAGTCAATTTATCATCAGGGATGACCATTGGAGGATCAAGTGTTTGTAAATACTGTGCGTGATGCTTCTTTACTAACTGAAGCAAAATATCATAGAAGTATCTGCGCCTCTCTAGTAGCACACTTGGGTTCATCACTTTAATATCATTTGGAAAATTTGGTGAGATTATAAGCTCATATTGTTCCTTATGAGTTGAGGCGCTGAAGTTCTTCACCTTTTGAATTTCGAAATTGTAAAAATCAGGCACTAAATGTTTTATTTGAGCTAAATGTTTCTGTGTGAATGAACGTTTTAGCATCTCTTGGACAGAGGGTCTCAGTTTAGCAAAAGTTATCTTTTCATTTCTGTTATAGAGTAAAGCAACAACTGTCTCCATGCCACGGAACAGTTCAGCAAGGAATCTGTAGTGATGAGGCAGCGGCAAGCTGCTAGAAGAAGTTGCAAGTGCTGCATGCCTGATGTATGCTGGAACCTGAAATAAAGATAACAAATATTTCAAAATACGCTAAGTGATAACATAATTATTTATAATTACAATAGTCAATGTGCATAATTACTCCGTCTCACTGCAAGGCATAGTAGGATCAAAATTAAAAGGGCCATATCTGGAATGGTAGCTGGTACTAGAAAGGTTTCCGTAGCTTTAAATAAAGGTAAACAATTTTGATGTGTCTTATTAATCTTTTTTATGTGTTCCGTACCTGAAGGGTAACCAACAGAACCCTGTTACTAAGCCTCCACTGTCTGCCCATCTGTCTGACTGTATCTCAAGAACCGTAATACGTAGACACATATTACTATTACTACATGTATTATTGCCACTATAACCACAAATACTAAAAACTAGGTTTGTGGTATGGAACCCTGCGTGTGCATGTCCAAACCACACTTGACCGAGTTTTTTAACTACCTAAACCTTTCTTATGTAGATAAAACCTTAAATAAAATACAAGTAAACAGTTCAAGCACTGGGCCAAAGAAGAAAGAGTGAATTAAACTAAAGAAAGCTCTTTCTTTATTTCATATTAGTTGACCTGCGCAGCTACATCTGCTCCACTCCTATTGGTCTTAGCATGATGACATATAGCCTATAGCCTCCCTCGATAAATGGGCTATCTAACACTAAAAGAATTTTTCAAATGAGACTAGTACTTCCTGAGATTAGCGCATCCAAGCAAACAAACAAACTCTTCAGTTTTATATTAAGTATACATTTACCTACATCTTTATTTTATTACTAGTTTTAATGTGTTAATACTTATACTAACGTTGAGGAGCTAGTGGCTAGATAATAACAGCCGCACAGGTTGATCTTCAAAGTTAAGCAACTCTGCAAGCAAGTCCGTGGATGGGCGACCATTCAGACTAACCATTAACATACCGAGTTTCGTCTGTGCCTCGGAAAGCACACTAAGCCATTGGTCCTGGCTGTCATTTGTAGATCTTTGGCAGTCTTACGGATAGTCAGATGCCAGTTAATCTGACTCCAGTCTTGCCATGAAGTACCGTGTTACCCAGTTAATGGGTTGTGGAGGTCTGGTAGGCAGCCGCTCCTCGTAAAATACTGGTATTCAGCTTAATCTGGGTTGACTGGAAGCTGACCCCAATATAGTTAGGAAAAGGCTGGGCAGATGAATACTTATACTAACCTTGCTTGGACTCTTGATGGGACTGATAACCACCTTCCTAGGTGATATAAGAGGCCTTTGTTGAGGTGCTGGCATTGATGTGCATTTCTTTGGTGACAAAAAATCATTTTGAATGAGTGCTTTCTTGCTTGGACTGTAATAAAATGCCAATGCTTTAATGCCAAAATCTGGTTGACCCTAACTAAAATACAGATTTTTTTTTTATATTGGGGTAGGGTATGAACCCTAGTTTGGATATAATTTTCACTTGTCTTAAGAGGCAACTAAGAAAAAAAATGTTTACTCAGTCAAATTTTTATCAGTTCAGTTACAAAGGTAACTCGTTTGTGGGTAATTAGGTTATAATTACAATATTATGTTTTGATAGATTCAGCAATATTCTGCTCAATGTTCTACTTATTTTAGCTGTGGATCTGAACAATAAGCATCAACAAACAATTATGCTTTACTTGCATTTACTATTGAAAATGCATTATGGAATTACAGCTATCTGAAGCTGTGTAGTGTGTACTATTATTGTAACTTCCATACACACAGTTTAGGCCTTAGACAATCAAGCATATTTGAAACCATAGCTTTTACATAATTCAGCTATTCCTTTTACTAGGTACTACAAATACAAGATTAAGTACTACAAAAACAGGTACAGATAGGGTACTACGGTCATTAAACATGCTTCAAGCTCTTATACATACCTTACTGGTACTTCCACATCAATAGACTTGAATTCTCTCAGATTTCGCTTCTCGCTGGTTTGTTTGAGTTCTTGTATCCCTTTGCTCAATCGATCAGCGGTTGCCCTTAATTCAGCTAACCTCGAACTTCCAGATAATTTCTTCCTTATATCACCGAGACTTAATTCTTTGCGAGAAGCGTTGATAACTTCTGTTTTGGAAGCGGTGATAACTTCTGCTTTGGAAGCAGCTTCCGTGATCTTAGGTGTGTTAGAGGCATTAACTTTCTTACCAAATGCTGCTGTCAATTTTGGCGGAATTTGTTTCACATCTTTCGATGACACGACATGCTGAGTTTCAGCGTGTTTTAATTCATCCTTTACAGTTTCACTTAATTTAATTGGTTGCTTCACTTCTCTCGATACGAAATCGCTCCTTTTGAATAAGGGAGCTGTACCAGTGAATATTATTTTCTTTTCTAGGGTCCGGTCGATGTGAGGAACTTTATTTTTAGAAGTAATAAGATCCTCTGTAGCAGGTCTTTTTCTACTGTTGAAGAATGAAGTGATAGATGTTTGTGACATGATAGCTTTACTTACTAAAAAAAATCGGATTGAAAAAGTATTCAGCAGCTATTTTTTCCCTCCAAAACGACCGTTAGCTGCAAAGACTACAATCTGGATAGGGCAAAATCGCGCGCGCGTTTGGCGTCAGTTCAGTGGCCAGCTGTCAATGTCAAACTCACACTAGTCGCACTAGGGATGAAAGATATATGGATTTTTTCCACAAAAATATCGATTTTTATTGTCGATATATTTAAATGCTATTATGCTAATAGTCATTATGCCTAGTAATATGATGCGAATTAAATTTATGCCAAAACAAATTAGCTTTCAAGATAATATTATGCTAACACAAACTGTAGGTACCTATAATATCCTAAATGTATATTAGGAAAAAGAACATTAAGCAAAAAGAAGGGATCCCTTTTATTTACACTTTAGTCACAGTAGCGAACTAAATTTTTAAAAAGTCCATAAAAATTGAAAAGGAATACCTACTAGATTTTAGATTTACGTTTACCGTCGAAAACATTAAGCATAGTTTTCCTCATTTTCATATGTGCACATTATAAAAACTCACACTGTATGTCTACTCAAATATTTCGGGGCTATTTAAAAAATATTCAGATTTATTAACCTACTTTATTAATAGTACACCTCCAGAACAAACACAGGAAGAAGTCGATTTGATTTACAGAAGGTGATTTTCGATGGGGGACTTTCGACTATCTTTTACTGAGTCGAAAGGTCGGTACTCTTTGCAAGAGTTCGCTGTAGACACAAGGCAATGGCAAAAGCGAGTCTGTAAGCGATGTCCATTGGATATTCTCATTCATTAGAGTTTGTTCGATCGTTCGCTAAGTCCTTAAGGTGAATGCTCCAGGGTAGCCCGCGAAATTCAAATATTTTTATGTTTTTTGCAATTTGTCGGTCAGTGTGAAGCTGTATGTGGACCAAATGCGATCCGCGACCGTAACGCGTATTTATCTAAAGAATTATAACCATTTTAATCATCAATATAGCCCTCTAAGTTCATGTAGTTCGAAAGAATGATTATTTCTGAAATATTCGCCTTGATTACAACTGCCCGTAACTGTGCCTGCAGGCTCCCGCCAACTCTTTTTTTTTTTATAATGGGTTTGCTCTTGACTCTAGTCTATGTTAGAGATGACGCTTTGGTATGAACGTGGCTTAAAAATTCTGTCACTAACCGTTGATGTGACGCATTGAAGCATGATTGAAGACGTGTGTTGACAGTGAAGACTGTTGAAGATACAAAATGTATTATAATTATTTTACCATTTCTGTTGAAAAATCCGCTATGTTTTGTGTGTTGTTTTCATTCGATCGTTTGATACATTATAATTTTACTGCTCATGTTCTCGAAATCTTTTGAGAAGGAGAAAAATGCCACAAAGGGAGGAAAGAAGGAAGAAGGTTGTACCAAGCACGGTATACACCAAAACTGATGTTGAACCTGATAACCTTGAAGGCGTTGAAGAAACAGAAATCACTGCTCAAATATCATTACCACCAGAAGGAGGATGGGGATGGGTAGTAGTCGCAGCGAGTTTTATGATTATTTTCATGTTAGACGGAGTTTTCTTCACGTTTGGCAGTATATTCCACGAAATGGCAGACGATCTTAATGTTGATACATCTCTGGTGGCACTTGCCAATTCTGTTGCAGTGGCAGTGTATTTTATGGCGGGTCCTTTAGCCTCTGCGTTTATTAACAGATTTGGATTTCGAGCTGTTTGCATGAGTGGTTCAATAATAAGTTCTATAGCTCTCTTGTGCACATATTTCGCTAGTAGTTTTGTAATAATCCTTTTATTTTATGGATTAGTGGCTGGATTTGGAGCCTGCCTCGCGAGTATGGCCTCTGGATTAATAGTGGGCTTCTACTTTGAAAAATTACGATCTTTGGCAATGTCTATATCGAGTATTGGTTCCAGTGTTGGTATTATGATTATGTTTTCCGTAAATGCACAAATAGTTAAGATAGCTGGATGGCGTGTCATAATGTTGCTGCATTCTGGACTGATGGCAACAATTTATTTTTTTGCTATGACGTTTCGACCGCTGCTCTCTTTAACTGTGACGACGACAGTTGCAACTGATAAAGATACAGTGACTGATCCAACTCGTACAGTAACTTATTTACCTAGTTTAGCTGCTATTAAGGCGTCACCATCCAGCACGAACAAAGAAGGCGTTAGTGCTGCAGAACGCCTATTTAGTGCAGTATCTAATGCGCACTTTCCAACTGCCGCCGCTGTTGTTGGAGATCCAGTTGCAGTGTCGACACCAACTCAAGCGGGCCCATCCACAGCAGCTACATCAAGGCTTACAATAACAGCTCAAGGTCCTCAAGGGGGAGTTAGTCGAAAACAATTAAAACAAGTTCAATCGATAATATCCAAATCGAGGACAAGTGTGCGAGAAAAAGAGGAGCATGTTGAGAAACAAATAGAAATAAATATTGATGTTGAAAGCGCTCCAAAAAAAAAATGGTGGCAAAGGTTGTGTAATTGGGAGGAGCATGTATCCCAAGCTCGACCAATGTATCGAGATGATGCTTTCTATGAAGGAAGGGTAGATATGTTACCAGCCTATAAAAAAAGTATGATGGAATCCTCACCGGAAGCTAGAACAGGTCTTGAATATCAAATGGCTGTTTCGCGTGCTGTAACTGCTGCGGAGTTATCTGAAAAAAGAGGAGTTTGTACAACTGCTGCTAGAAGGATTCTTGCCACTATGCTGGACCCAAAATTACTGAAAAGAGTTTCATTTCTATTGTTATGTACCAGTGGGTTCTTTACGTATTTAGGGTATTTAGTACCTTATGTCTTTTTGCCAGACAGGAATAAGAGCGTAGGCATTTCTCCTGAACATTGCAGTTTATTTGTAAGTGTCATCGGTTTAGCGAATGCTTTCGGCCGCCTGATTATTGGCACTTTAGCAATGAAATTAAATCCTGTAAATTTGTACTTAACTGTGTGTATAATGTCCGGAGTGGCGATAATGGCATTTAATTTTTCATTTAACGTTTATTATCAGTATGTGATTTGCGTAGTATTTGGATTCCTTATTGCTAGTTTAAGTTGCATACGAAGTGTGGTAATCGTCTACTTGTATGGATTAGAAATGTTAACTAATGCAACTGGTATGATGATAATGTTTCAAGGTTTAGGAAGTTTAATAAGTACACCAATATCCAGTATAATCGAAAAAACGTTCGGATACACAGTTTCTTTCTATGTTGCTGGATTGTTTGTTCTCTTGAGTGGTTTTGTTTTAATACCAGTTCGGACACTCAGTGAAAGGGAGAAAAAAAAAATGGATGGAGCGCCTAAACCACCTACAACTCCTAATAAGGATACACCCAGACCCAGAGTTTCTGATACGCCAATATTAGATGCACCGAGTGAAAAGGTTCCAATGCGTCCTACAATACGGCCACAACCTACAATGCGTCAACAGCCTCTAACACCTCAACAGTTTGGAATTCCTCAACACCCTGGAACGCCGTTACGCCCTGGAACGCCTCAACTCCCTGGAACGCCTCAACACCCTGGAACTCCTCAACAACCTGGAACGCCGTTACGCCCTGAAACGCCTCAACTCCCTGGATCGCCTTTACACCCTGGAACTCCTCAAAACCCTGGAACGCCGTTAAGCCCTGGAACGCCTCAACTCCCTGGAACTCCTCAACATCCTGCATCACCTCAACAACCTGGAACACCTCAACATCCTGCATTGCCATAACAGCCTGGTACGCCAAAAAGTATATAAAGTATTAGAATGTCGAAATTATATTCGAAATGTTATCTACGTAGGTACTTGCTACAGACAGACCAAAGAAACAATACGGTGCTCTGTACATTTTTATATTCGAGAGCCACTTACGGGTAAGTGCGTAGCAAAAATAAGAAGGTATTTGTGAAGCGTGTAACTGAAATATATCATGGCTTCACAGATCTTTTGCATTTATATTAGTTTTACTGCACTACTTTAAGATTATAGGTACATCTAGTTGGTAATAATAAGAAAATGCTGTATTTTTTACATTTACTTTTTCACATTCGGTCACTTCTTGTTACTTATTCCTTTAGTGCATATACAAACGTTCGTAAATCTGATAAACTTACTTATATTTTACTTAACTGTTTTAACAAATCGTGTCTCTTGTGTAACATCTTTCGAATAAGTAGGTCAGTACTTACCTAATAATCTTTTAAATAAATATTATAATGAGGTACTTAAATGTTTTTTTTAAGTATCTGCATCACTGAATGTGGGTATCTCATCATCATCTACAGCCCGACTTCGCTCATGACTTAGGCTTCTCTCTTCTTGTACCTATTCTCACGCTCTTGCGCCACCATCTAGTGGATGAGGTCTCACTCAAGCTACAGATCAGATTCCAAAAAATCATCACCGGTATAGAAAGCTTGATTATCTCTGTCTGATCGTGTATGTATCATCTAGGAATTGTAGGACATTACATTTCCTTTTTTAACTTAAACTACGTGTCAGCTGAATTTTTTTCGCAAGTTTGACGTTGTCCCAATAGTCAAATTCGTTCATAAAGATGAGTAAAGTGACCCCTTTCCAGGGGGTCTAAAAAGGCCTCTTTTCGTCAGTGAAGTTCTAACAGTGCGTAAGTCAAAAAAACCTACTTTACAGGAGAGGGCAAAAAGGTGTAAATATTAGTGACCAACCATTGATGTACACATATTTGGAAAAATTATTTAAAATCAGTCGGGTCAGCTATCTCTTTTCCGATTGGTGGAATGTAAGCGCGTGAACTATTTTCATCAAATGGCATTCAAATGTAAAAACCCGCCAAAGATGACTTAGTTTACGCATTGTTAGAACTTCACTGACGTTTTGCAGAATCAAAAGCACATCACGCTACCGGTCACTGTGAACTTTGAACCTAATGCGTTAATGATAAAGATGAAAAAAAGAAATTTGACAGACTGTTGTGCGGTTAATATTATAATTCTAATATGATTTTGCTAAAATGGCCTTTTTAGACCCGCAGATACCTATTGCGTTCACCTATTCTGTTACACGTATTTATAATATACGTATTGTATATGTATATTAAACTAATTACTTGCTTATATAAAGCTGAAGAGTTTGTTTGTGTGTACTGCTGGTCCGATTGATAGCCGATTTATCGAGGAAGGCTAATAGACTATATATCATCACGCTAAGGCTAATAGGAGCGGAGCAGTAATGAAAAGTGTATATCATACAGGGTGATATTTTCAACTGCGTGTTGATGGTCAAATCGGAAATCATGAGGAACATAAACATGAAAACTAAAACTGCTTTCTTAGAATTTTTAAAAATCGGCTTCACTAACCAAGAATCAATCGGTTGATCTTGAAAAAAAAAAAACCTTTCTGTATGACAGAAAGTAGAAAGTATCGCTAGTAATTATCAAATTCTGGAAAATAACTATCTAAATCGCAAACTAAACGAAAGCGTTAATTTTTGACTAACTTTATTGACTTTTTAAAATATTTTATTTTATTATTTTATTCTACAGATTATATATACCTATACATGTAAATTAGATAGATTTATTCTATAGATATACATTAATTGAAAAAGAAAACCTATTAAACATCAATTGATAAAAAGTTTTCATCAACATCGGGCCCAGGAATCTACAACTGCATCTGCATCACTGGATTTTTGAAAAAAATATTAAGGCTTAGGTTTTTTTTCTTAGTGATGGGTTTGCTCTTGACTCTAGTCTTTGTTAGAGATGACAGAGATAGAGTCTACGATAGAGCGAGCTTACGCTTACCCAGAAGGAGCCTGTTCACTCTATCTTTGAAGGGATTAGGGTTGTAAGCTTTTGGAAAAACAGACGCAGGCAGAAGTTCCACTCCTTTTCTGTGTGCATTAAAAAAGTCGCTTAGTGCGAATTAGTGGAATAGCAACAAGGTAGGGATGGTAAGATGCAGAGCGTCTGGATGTCCGATGGTAGAAGGGGGCCGGTGAGATGAGGTCGTGGAGTTCTTGGGCACACTCACCGAATTACAATCTGTAGAAGACCGACAACCTCCTGGACCAGGCAACCTTACGGCGATGAGCCAAGCTGTGTAGCTTGGCATTCACCAGTTTTACGACACCGATGAGCCGCTTAGCTCTGCGTTCCACCGAGTCAAGTCCGGTAAGCTGATACTTAGCTGAGCCATCCCAAAGGTGGCTACAATACTCCATGCAAGATCGGACTTGTGCTTTGTATAGGGTTAAAGGCTGTCCAGTCCTGAAGTATCGCATCACCCTATTTAGGATGCCCAGCTTTTTGGCCGCAGTTTGGGCTTTGTACTCGATGGTGGCGCCGAAGTTTAGATTGGATGTCAACTCCATGCCTAGGAGCTTGAACCGATCAGTCACAGGAACAGATGCTCACCGAAAAGTAGGAGTTTGGTCAAAACGACTCCTTTTTGCGGTAAAAAGACACGCTGTGTTTTGGTGGCGTTAAAAGTGACCAGATTGTCATCACCCCACTGGGAGACAACGCTTAAGGTCAAATTTGTTCGCTCTACCATGGCCTCTCTCAAGGAACGGACTTCATCCCCGCTGGTTGTTGCGCTGGACAAGTATCTCTCTAAAATCGTACTGTCATCTGCGTACCCAAGAAGACCAGGCTGAAGTAGATTCCGTAAACGATTCTCGAAATCGCGTTTCCCGCGATTCTCTAAACATGTCGAAGTAAAGGCTTGGGTAAAGTGATCACGAAGTGAGCGTCAATCCATCTTGATTACTTGGATAGACAGCTCACTTCCTAGTCACGACACCCAAGCTTCGACAAGTTGACAGAGTCGCACTGCAGATGCGGATAATGTGGTGTCACCTCACAAATCGAGTCCCCGCCCCGAGAAATCATGAATCGCAGCCCTGTGTTTTTACTACACATGTGCTACAGTTTTTTTTTTCAGGTAAGCAGATAATTTATTTATTACATCAGCTATTTTATAGTTAAAACTACCACAGACAAATATCTAAAAGTTCCAAACAAATCACTTTTCGAGCAGTCGGTAGCATCAAATCTGAGATTAAACTAAAATATATCCGACCGCAACAAAAATTTATATCAAATTAAAAATGGATATACAGTAGAATCCGGTTATAACGACACTCAAGGGACCGGTGAAGGTGATATTACGTCGTATTATGCGGACGTCGTAGGTACTAAAGAAGTCGTTTTTTACGTTATTTCTTAATGACAAATGCCTATGCTTTCGTCGCTAAAAGCGGTCGGTCGTTATAAGCGACGTCGTACTAAACGGATTCTACTGTACTAAGAACGTGATTTTTCATGTTAGGAACCTTCGATGTGCCAGTACGACTCGCTCTTAGCTGGTTTTTAGGGTTCCGTACCCAAAAGGTAATCAACAGAACCTTATTACTTAGCCTCCGATGTCCGTCCGTCCGTCCATCCGTCCATCCGTCCGTCCGTCCATCCGTCCATCCGTCCGTCCGACTGTCTGTCAGCGGAAGTAACTCAAGAACCGTAATAGGTAGACAGTTGAAATTTTCACAGATTTTGTGTTCTATTGCCGCTATAACAACAAATAATAAAAATTAAGGTTTGTGGTACGAAAACCTTCGTGTGCGAGTTCAACTGGCACTTTGCCGGTTTTTTTATGAAATTAAAAGGTTTGTGTGTTAAAACACACAAAATAATTTAGAAAGCCAGGGGTCTCCTTTGTGAAATCAACTAAGTTATTAAAAAGTAAAATGTTGTTTTTGGATTCAGGTTAATTTTATTATCTTGCAACATATTTGAGTTCATGTTCGAGCGCATTTTGTTCTGCGACCGGCCGCCATACTCAAACAAAAAGATTTGAGATGAAAAGATAAATTTATATACATATTGGCGTTGTTGAAAGTGTTTAATTTACTAAATGAGTTCTAAATCAGATGTAAATAGAAGAGTGCTCGCCATTCAGGCGAAAAAGAAACGGCATAAACTCGGTAAAAAGAAAAATCGCGAGGAGGACCACGGGGCTGGTGTACAAGGAAACGGTCTGCGCAACCAGAATCAGAATCGTTTAGAACCTACACATAGCTCTTCCAATGAAACGATCGAGGAGGATGAAGACGAACAATACGCTAGCGACGACGAGGAGCAGGAGGACAGCGCCGACTATTGTAAGGGTGGTTACCATCCTGTCAAAATTGGAGACTTATTCCTGAATCGGTACCACGTCACTAGAAAACTGGGATGGGGTCATTTTTCTACCGTGTGGTTGTGTTGGGATCTTGTTGATAAGCGTTTCGTTGCATTAAAAGTCGTTAAGTCGGCGCCTCATTTCACGGAGACAGCTTTAGACGAAATTAAGATACTGAAAGCAGTTCGTGACAGCGATCCAGCGGATCCCAAGAGGAACAAGACCGTTCAATTGCTTAATGACTTTAAAATAACTGGTGTGAATGGAACCCATGTGTGCATGGTGTTTGAAGTTCTGGGTCACCACCTACTGAAGTTGATACTCAAGTCTAATTATAGAGGTATACCACGGGAAAATGTGAAAACAATCATACGTCAAGTACTAGAAGGTTTGGATTACCTTCAC
This sequence comes from Lacanobia oleracea, assembly GCA_950371165.1. Lineage (NCBI taxonomy): Eukaryota > Metazoa > Arthropoda > Insecta > Lepidoptera > Noctuidae > Lacanobia > Lacanobia oleracea. The sequence continues at coordinate 10,100,388 of OX493401.1, forward strand.
ACTAAATGTAAGATTATTCATACAGATATTAAGCCTGAGAATGTATTGGTTTGTGTTGATGAATCTTACATCCGCAAGCTGGCAGCTGAGGCTACTGAATTACATTCCTTAGGCTTGAGACTGCCTCATTCCTTGATTAGTACTGCACCAAAGGAATTTCAAGAACAGGTAGTTACTGCTAAAATGAGTAGAAATAAAAAGAAAAAATTAAAGAAGAAAGCAAAGCGCCAGTCGATGTTACTAAAAAAGCAAATGGAACAAATAGAAGAAATGGAGGAACAGAAAAAAGTTGTCAATAACAGTGAGTCAGCCCCTATGTCGCAAGACAATGATGACTCACCTCCAACCCCTGAGGAGGCAAGTGTACTTGAGACTACCCGCTCCGACAATGAAACTAACATCAACGGTTGTAATGATGACAGAGATGATAGAGTGGATGAAGAAGCTTTTGATACTGATGCTGATGCAGTACAGGTGAGATCTAAGCAATATGGCTGCGGAGATGATGCAGGCACCCCTATGTCTGAAGGGGAAATGACTGATACTCCACCTTCTTTCAATTCTCAGTCTACCAAGGGTAAATCACTTGATAAAAAATTTGATCCAGCTTTTGATATCTGTGACTTAGAAGTAAAGATTGCCGATCTAGGTAATGCATGTTGGGTCCACCGACATTTTACTGAAGATATACAAACTAGGCAGTACAGATCTCTGGAAGTGTTGCTGAGTGCTGGTTATGGGACCTCAGCTGACATATGGAGCACTGCATGTATGGCTTTTGAGTTGGCCACTGGAGACTATTTATTTGAGCCTCATTCTGGTGATGGCTACAGCCGCGATGAAGATCACCTTGCTCATATTATAGAACTTTTAGGTGATATTCCAAAAAGAATTGCAGCTTCAGGAAAATATTCAAAGGTATTCTTCAATAAAAAGGGTGAGTTGAGGAACATAACTGGCTTAAAACCATGGGGCTTAGTATCCGTGCTAACCGAAAAGTATGAGTGGAGTCAGAAGGATGCAGAAGATTTTGCTGATTTCTTAAAGCCTATGCTCGACTTTGATCCAAATCGGCGCGCCACTGCCTATGAGTGCCTTCAGCACCCATGGTTGAAACTGCTTGAACCTGAACAAAACGAGTCTGACAAATAATATTATATTGCTCTCTGAAATGAATGATCATACATTCATGAAATCAGTAGTGTCAACATACAAAGTATTTCAGTCTTATACAATTTTAATAAAAAGTTTATTTATGGATTTCTTTGTGAATAATTTACTTTGTATCAAGATTGTTTTGTAGCAATCCTGAATTGTTTGAAAATAGAAATTGTGTATGACTACTTATTGGAGACATGTTGCTGAAGTTCTTGAACACAAGCTGTAAGGGAACGGCGGCAAAGTATATAATACATCAGCTGCTCAGCATAAAGTTATTATTTGGGCATAATGTATAGTGATTGGCAATATATTAGACACCTCAAATTACCCAAACTGTACAGGTAACTTTAGGAAAAATTGTGATGTATGACATGTAGACAATATAGGTTTTGTCACATTAATCTTTTAGAAATTTAGTTGACATAATGACATAGCTCTGCACTTAAAACAACATCCTAGAAGATGGGGAACCTAATATAAATGAGTCATGCATATAGTAGCCATTCAGGAAGTAGAATGTTCACATAGTTTAAGTTTGTGTTTTATCACTATCACAATAAAAATCTCATTATGTAAACTTAGGAGTAAGACAGTATTTGTAAAGCCACACCTCCGAGACTGCCTTTTTATATTTCGATGAGTCATCAAAATTTAACAATGGCTGGAATTATGCTATTCGGAGAAGGTATAGGACAGTATCCTCTAAACCAGCTGATAGTAACAATATTATTTATCATAGATCCCAATTTACATGACCATAATTTGTATTAATTATATCTGCAAAAATTTACATGAATAAAATGTCCAAACGAGCTTGTTACTATGTTTATTTTTTGTTTTTATTTTATGTTAAAATTCTTCTATTTTTCTCACTAATCCCTTTGATATATTTAGGAACTTGCTCATGTTCTAATAACTACAAACAAATGATTTTACACATTTTTAAGTGGAATCACGTAAATAGGTAAGTGCCACAAAGGTGGTCTCTAAATTCTGTTTCATATAGGAAACTTGCTGTGATTTTTCACATTTCTTAGTGGAATATTTACAAATGTAAGTAGGTCGGTACGGCAGCATAGTAAAGGCGGGGCCGGAAATATTATTGTAAGGATTGCTGGCTGCTCCCGCAAATCTCATTGTGTCTAGGGCTGTGTATTGTGACGCGAGTGTGAGATACCCGTTACGGTAACGCACACGCATTGGTATGCTGTAGGTATAATAGCAGGTATGTACATTGTGTTGAATAAACAATGTTCTCCATTCCTTTGCCACGAGCTAGAACTAGATACGTCTTGATCTATGTGTGCAGTGTGGATAAACCACACATATGTCATGCAGACCATGACTATGTAGATATGACAATAGTTGTTTTAGGTAGTAACTTCTACCTACTACAACTGTGACCGTCAAAATGAAGGGACCAAGTTTCCAGTGTTTCATATGTATAAAATAAAATAATAGGTCCCATTAATCTACTGTTTCCTACCTTTGCTATAATTTTAGCTACCACATCATAATATAAGTACATAATATTTTAACAAAATTCTTGGTCCCTCCGTCATGATATCAAGATGGAGGGACCAGACTGATAAGACTACTCCCTGGAATGTTATACCTACTTAGTGTTACAGTGCTACAGTGCTGCTTAGTTAATCCATACAAATATCAAACGCGCGGCGAATAGTATGGACTAATTTGAAGGCGCCCTTATACCTGCATTCTACCTTAATATTATTGACTAGCGGACCCGCGCGGCTTCGCTCCCGTCAACTGGCTACCTTCCTACAATTTTTTAAATATTTTTGTACTTATTATGCTATTCCGGACTAAGACTAATCCAAAAACACAATAATCATGAAAACGGACCAGCCGTTCTTGAGTTATAAGTTTTCGAACAAACCCGACTTTGTTTTAAGTACTTAAACATATATTTCGACTTTTCTGTAATTATTGTGAAAGATTCGAACTTTTTCTAGAAGGTATTTTTAAATTAGCGAGACAGAAATAAAACGAATAAACTGAAGGAAGACTGACAGATGTTAAGAAACAGGGTTACATTAGCAACCTTGGTAAGGAACTCTAAAAATCGGCTTGATTCGCACGAATCAAAATCATACGCGAAGGCTAAGTAATAGGGTCCCGCCCGTCACCGTGACCACCTTTGGTACAGTCATCATCTGCCTAGCCTTGTCCCAACTATATTGGGGTCGGCTTCCAGTCAAACCGGATTCAGCTGAATACCAGTGTTTTACGTGGAGCGGCTGCCTACCAGACCTCCGCAACCCATTAACTGGGTAACACGGTACTTCTTGGCAAGACTGGAGTCAGATTTACTGGCTTCTGACAATCCGTAACGACTGCCAAAGATCTACAAATGACAGCCGGGACCAACGGCTTAACGTGCTTTCCGAGGCACGGAGGAAACTCGGTATGTTAAGATGGTCACCCATCCACAGACCAACCTTGGCAAGCGTTGCTTAACCTTTAAAATCGACCCGTGCGGCTGTTATTATTTAGCCACGAGCTCCTCCACCTTTGGTACAGTACCCTATTATTATTAGCCTTGTTTCGCAAATCGAACCGTTCGTTGCTTCGCTCTAAACTGAATCAATCGTGTAAGCTTAGCAGTCGTCCCGTCAGAAAAAAGAAAAAACGGGGACTGTGGGCACTAATTTTTACTCATTTTTTTTCAATAACGAGGACAAAGTACGGGGACAACGGGAAGTATTTTTAAATATTTAATTGAAGTACCGCTGTCCCCGTAGGATGGGGAAACGGCGTACGGGGACAACGGGATTAAAGGGTAATTTTCTTTTTTCACGTCAACAAAAAATTAAGAGGATCTAAGCGAGTTGAAGACACGTGTGACGTCATGTGTCAAAATTGTACCAATTTTGCCAAGCCACATTTTAGTAAAATACACTATTCGAACTACGCAAGAAGAACCAAACGATAAACGCACAATTATTAACGAAACAAATCGAGATATTACTGATTTTGTAATTTGAACCCTAACAAAGACTTTCAAGACCTTTTACAGACCTTTCAGCTTTGTCCTGTCAGCTTTTACAGATTTTGCTTCAAAAGTTTCACAAATAACTCAATACAATGTGTTTTGGTGCAATATTCATGCTTTTTCTCAATAGATGGCGCTTTGCCTAATCAAAATACATTAGGGAGTTTTAACTTAGAAATTCAATATACCTAATTATTTTGATTTTGTGGATCTCTTGTTATGACATATACCTATATAAGGTATAAAAATGTTCACTTTTACTTTGCCATATATTAAAAGTCACTATAACTCAACAATTTGTTTACGTGTTTCATATATGCTTTCGTGCATTTTATCTTTTTCAATAGATGGCGCTATGACTAAACTTAAAAATTCAATATCTTTTCATATTGTGGGTTGATTTTGATGAAATAAACGCTAAATGTTACTCAGGTATTTATAAGTACCTAGATTTGGAACCCAATCCGTGTTTTATGCGTGATGCTCCCTCAAACGCACAAACAGACAAAAAAATTAAAAAATAGCATATTTGTGTTTTAGTCTTTTTCCTAACTTTTCTATTTAATTTTATGCAAAAATATTCAATGTTAGTATACGATACAGACGGTTAGTCTACGATTTTATTATATGTATAGAATTGGGCTGCCCGAAACATATCTAGCTCATAGCTGGATATCTAGAGAACTACTAATGCTATGAACTTGACATTTTGTAATGTAAGGGCAAATTTTTACCTTCAAATTCGTCGCAGTGTCGCGTGGCAGCAACGCTGCTGCCGCCCTACTTTGTTAATCCATACAAATAATAAACGGAAATGCGACAAAATTGCAGGCGCCCGTTTGAAGGCCACGATAGAACGGTAATCAGATGACTGCATCTTGAGAGATGTACACGAAAATAATATCTAACTCGCTTATAGTACCGTTTACACACACATAGACATGATTTAAGGTGGATGCTCCAGGGTGGCCCGCGAAATTCAAATATTTTTATGTTTTTTGCAATTTGCCGGTCAGTGTGAAGCTGTATGTGGACCAAATGCGATCTGCGACCGTAACGCGTATTTATCTAAAGAATTATAACCATTTTAATCATCAATATAGCCCTCTAAGTTCATGTAGTTCGAAAGAATGATTATTTCTGAAATATTTATTCTTTCGAACTTTCGCGGGCCACCCTGGAGCATCCACCTTAAAGTATGATTTGAAGTAGGTATGGCGAATCAGAAGGGTTTTTATGCCGTATTTTGACTAATTTCGATAAAGTGGAATATCCGATTGTCGCACCATTATTTCTGCGACTTAATATTGTTCCAATTACACTCGAAACAAAATAAAACTGAAAATGTTGACTTCAGCGCCATCTCGCGGGAAAATGGCAATGAGCAACCCGTAACATCAAAATACATCTCGAAAGTATTTCAAATAAAATACAAAATGTTTTTTTATAAAAAGAAATTAAATGCAAAAAAAAATAGGTATTTTGTATTTGCATTTTAAATACAAGTATTTGAAATAAATCACATATCTGTGCATCTTACTGACGTAACCATGCACTACTAATGACGTAGGGTTGGGTGGAATTTAGTACCAGTGTTGGGTCTACCTACCAACACTTCCTTTTTTCAATCAATGGTATGAGCATTCAATCTTTACTGAATAAACTGGGGTTGGCAAGTAAAAGCTGATCTCAGATGGCGCCACCACTACACGAAACTTTGTCAAAGTGAGATAAACATTAATCTGTGATACCAGTCTAAGATTCATGTTTGTTTGTGTATTGTAGGCAGTCTGATTTCTTTTAAGGTCTATAAAATCGAATTCGCATTATCTTATGTTATAGGTTATGTGATATAGGTAGGTTTGGGATCGTACAAATTAGAAATAGTTTTTGACGATCTGATCAAACTGAAAGTAATCATTTACCTACCTAAGTATTTACCCATCTTTTCATCAAAAACTGCTTTGTTCACGGAATTTGGTCTGTGCGTTACTAGCGCCACATTGACAGCTGTCGGCCCTATTATAATGGGGAGTGGTAATTTATTAGGTAACACTCCTTTTCGGCTTTACTCAAATATAATCGTGATTGAAACATTCTATGATAATTACGTAACAAAGCCCAGTTTTTGAAATGTAAATGATTGCAAAATGAATGTGACAAATTCTTAGATTGCTGTGATTGACTGAATTATTTTTTAACAGGTTATCGCATCACTTGACTACCGTTTCATTTTAGGCGTCCATTAGCCTGGCCGCACACGAGTCACCGACCACAACTACAAAACGCCACCACCGACTTATTTCTTGTAGTTTTAAGGCGCTGTACTCAGTCAAAATAGGCTTCACAATACAGTTTTTTAGCCAAATGTATACATTTTAGAGCAGCTAAAAAAATATATGTTAATCTTGATCATATTTATGGGTGGACCATTGTGTTCAAAACACGTTTTCGGTAAATTTTCTCGATAAAAAAAAATCATAAAATTACCATTTAAATTGAAATTGTAGCAATTGTAACTGTATTATTTATAAACTAATCTTGATAAAATTAATAACAGTGATGTAATATATAATAATAAAGGGAACTATTGTTTTTATTTATCGATTGGAATAAGATATTTGTAAGGATTAATGTATTTAATGATAAATAACTCGAACGAGTCGAACGAAACGCCGCGCCATCGCGGCGTCTTTTTGCTTCGTCTATTCACCGCGCCTTAATATATTTTGTACGGACGCGCCGCTCACCGGTGGTCGTCACACGCTACAAGTTTCTTGCTTTAGGTGGCGGCTTTCGTGGCTGTCGCGTGTGGCCTCTTACCTACACGGTAGGTTTTGCTGTCGGTTTAACCACAGTCAAGGCTGTGACTGACGGTTAGGAATGATGGTTGCATGAAACTGATTGACAAAAATCGGGATATTCATCATGCCACCGTCAGTCACGAGTTCACGACTTGAGTGAGCGTGTGGTGGCGTCCATCAATCGACCCGTCAATCAGCGCACGGCAGCGATGGAGACTGACACAGATCATATCTACGCAAGAAATTGGATGAAAAATAACCATTACCCCCCTTACCTCCTAAATTACTGTGCCTAAACTTATGAAAAACTGCAGATACTTAATAGTTCTTTACCTACAGATTACAGGAAAAAAATTGTACGAAGTCTGTGGGATGAAAGAAGTATGTTACAAAAGTTCGTTCTGAACCCTTAACATGCGAGTACGACTCGCACTTGGCCGGCTCTGCCAGTGCCTGTGTTCCCTTCCACATATTTCTTCAATGCAAGAGAGAACAGACATGATCTGAGCACGTTCACTGACTCGCTCTGTCATAGACCTCATCCATCGGTTCCTATCGGGCGTGATCGAGGTCAAAAGCAAGCCCATTCCTAAAAAAAACATATCGATTCAGATGTTATTATGTGATGAATTAATGTAATGTAGCAATAGGTAAACAAAACTCAATCCGCGCCATAATTAAATTTTTTCGTTCTCGATTCAGAAACCAGCCCTCTGGTACTTACTGATACCTACCCAAGTAAGTAGATATTTCAGGAAAGAAGATTGCATTGCAAAACGTTCAAATTCATGGCACAATAGAACATCTCTACGGATTATATATCTATGTCTACGCCACCGCGACATGACAAGACAATCAATGTGAAAATGTGAGGAAAGATCTGAAAAGATTTTGACAGATTGCGATTTCTTTTTTTGATGTTGTCTAAATGCGGATGTAATACGTTCGTTATGGAAGCAAATAAAGATTGCATTGTATTGCAAAATTATCAAATTCATGTCGCAATAGAACATCTCCACGAGACAATCAATGTCAAAATGTGAGGAAAGAAAGATTTTGAATTTTTGACAGATAGGCATCGTATTTTTTTTTTGAGGTTTGTGTTTTTTCTTTTTTTACACAACTAAAATCTCTATGCTAAAAACTGACGGATCAGAAAATCCGTATTTTGATAAGTCAGCTTTTAGGTTATACTTGTAGAAGTATTGGCAGCTACATACAGTCAGCCTACTTCTTGTAGTATAGCAAGCTTCACTGAGTTAGTTAATACCTACTAGAGTGCGCGCAAGATAAATCTGCGCGCGGATGGTGGCACTGCCTAATTAACTCATTATCTGATATTAATTAACTCAAATTGTAATTGAAAGAATTCACTTCCAAGGTATAATTAATGTACTAGTATTCAAATAAAATTAACACGTTTGGTTCTGATTTCAACTGCGCGCATTGTGCGCGCACCCTACGATAAAATTGTCACCTCCGCTTTATTGCGATTGCGCCTGTTACAACGATTCTGCAATCCTCATATTTTCTAGTAGTGCAGACACTTGAGATAAAATAAAAAAAATACCACAATATCCCCTAAAATTATTAGTTGGACGATTCAAATTCAAAAAATAACCTACCATGGCTACTACAAAAAAAAACATAGAGATAAATCGTGAGAGTAGGAAAAAGTTGTTTCTTTCTTCCCTCTCATGAAACGGATCTAAAGTGACGCGTCCTTGAAATTTTTCTCTCAATTCTCGTCAAATTGGAAAGTTACAGCCTACACAAGAAAGTTATAAATGGTATACAATTTTGGTGTGTCTTTTTAATATTTTTATTACTTAAGAAATCTGTACTAAATAAATAATATGCGAAAAAAACAAACGTAACAACACAGTTTAAGGAGTACTTTATTTGTTTAATATGACTGTGTTTTGTAAAAAGTCAAATCAAGATTTCAGAATCACTTTCATTTAACCGGTGTAGACGCCGCTTCCATCTTCTAGCTAAACCTGTTTAAGTAGGTATAGTATAAGGAGTTTGTAAAGACCTAGGTCCCTAGTAAAAACTATGACGGTCGATTTCTTTCTTCGAAAAGAAATAAGCCATCTCAACTTGTTATAAATGCATGAAGAGCTTGAGAATATCCAAACTAGGCACTTTTCAAGTCACCTGGGCCAGCTCTTCATTTGTCAAGTTCCGTGGGGTGTCATGATTATAGCCCATTACAAAAAATAAACCACTTATTCACTTATTCTCATCAATCCACAGACGCTTGAGCTTTTTGTTACTGGCAATTATGACATATTTTTCAGGACTTAGAACAAAGGGTTTTTGCTTAGTGTTAATGCTATCGCAAAACGAATCCATTAAAATAAGCAAAATATTATGCTGAGGTGAATGCTCCAGGGTAGCCCGCGAAATTCAAATATTTTTATGTTTTTTGCAATTTGCCGGTCAGTGTGAAGCTGTATGTGGACCAAATGCGATCCGCGACCGTAACATGAAAGAATGATTATTTCTGAAATATTCATTCTGTCGAGCTACATGAACTTAGAGGGCTATAAAGGAATTTCGCGGGAATTTCGCGGGCTACCCTGGAGCATCCACCTTAAGGTGGATGCTCCAGGGTGGCCCGCGAAATTCAAATATTTTTATGTTTTTTGCAATTTGCCGGTGAGTGTGAAGCTGTATGTGGACCAAATGCGATCTGCGACCGTAACGCGTATTTATCTAAAGAATTATAACCATTTTAATCATCAATATAGCCCTCTAAGTTCATGTAGTTCGAAAGAATAAATATTTCAGAAATAATCATTCTTTCGAACTACATGAACTTAGAGGGCTATATTGATGATTCAAATGGTTATAATTCTTTAGATAAATACGCGTTACGGTCGCAGATCGCATTTGGTCCACATACAGCTTCACACTCACCGGCAAATTGCAAAAAACATAAAAATATTTGAATTTCGCGGGCTACCCTGGAGCATCCACCTTAACCTGAAATAAATTCATAATTTGGGCTTTAGAGCGATTTTTTTGTGATAACGAGGTAATAAATATAACTTCAATATTTATTTTGTTTGGCACAAGTTTATTGCGCTTTACCAAATGAAACTAGATGGCGCTGATTTTCAAATTATTTTCTGCAGATTCCATTTCCTTGAATAGGGTTGCTAACATTTCTCCGATGAATAATAAGTAATGTTTTTAAAACCAAGCTGCATAAAAATGTACACATTAAAAATTTAATTTTATGGAAAACAGCAAAACATAGCCAGATATTATATTTGTTACTTATTTATTTTTATGAAAAAGATTTTTTTTGCAGTTCTTGAATTTTTTTCCACGTTCAATTTTCATAAATGTAAATCAAAGCTCATGGTTCCGTACCCAAAGGGTAACCAACGGAACCCTATTACTAAACTTCCGCTGTCCGTCCGTCCGTCCGCCCGTCCGTCTGTCTGTAGGCGCGGGCTGTATCTCAAGAACCGTAATAGGTAGACATCTGCAATTTTCACAGATTGTGTATTTCTAATGCCGCTATAACAACAAATAATAAAAATTAAGGTTTATGGTACGAACCCTTCGTGTGCGAGACCGACTCGCACTTGGCCGATTTTTTTATTAATGGTTTATTCTTCTCGCCACTTAGAATTCATAACCGAAAATATTTTATTCATAACTTTCTGTGAATGCCGAAATGGAATAGAGAACAGGAATGAAATTACTATAAGGGTACCGAAATAAAATCGGGTAAGATGGTGTTATTCGCGGATGACACATCATTGATATTTAAAATAGAGCGATGGTCACAAAATCTTGACGTCGTCAATAACTCTATTCTTCAGGTCCAAAATTGGTTTACAGCAAACAACTTGGTATTAAATGAAAAAAGAAACCAAATGTATAACAAATAGATTTATTTTACCAAATGTCAGAAGTAGAAATTACAATGGGGACCTCATATAACATCTCTAGCGAGGCGTCTAAGCTCAGCCGTTTATGTTGTTAGGAAGATAAGACAGCTAACAGACGTAGAAACCGCACGTTTGGTCTATTTTAGCTACTTCCACAGCATTATGTCGTATACGGTATTTTGCTGTGGGGTCGGGCTGCTGACATTGAATCCATATTTATTTTACAAAAGAAAGCTGTCAGAGCTCCTTAGCAGAAATGCCTTTATAATCGCCGCCGCGATTCTCTAAGGGAACTTTTCAAAAAGATTAATATTATGACAGTCCCTTGCCAATTCATATACAGGGTGTCCGGGACATCGTAACGCAAACTTCGCGAAAAGGCTACACCTGATGCCACTAATCAAATTGTGGAAGTCATTAATCTCGCTAATGATCGGTTACAGAAATTGTCATTTTCGAGCGCGCAATGTATTGTGAACAACGCGATCCAAACGCGCGAGAGCGTTGTACGGAGACGGAGTACGTACCTACACTTCTTGAACACACTCAAAGCTGCGACGCCGCGCGAGCTTTTGTCGTTAAATGTACTTACCTAAGAATATCGCCTACCTATCGCCGACCACAATATCACATAAAATCATTTTTAATCACTCAGAAATACCTACGGTATCTAATGATGGTAGGAACATGTTTATGCAGAATTCAAGAGAAGAAAAGCATCGACAAGCTATGTCTTTAGTCTCATAAAATCACGATTCCGATAAGGATTGATAAGATAATAAAAAAGAAAACTTGTAAGTAGGTACCTACATTGAGATCTGTTCACGTAGGTATAAACTAATGAACTATCTAAGTCACTTTGATTGTACCTACCAACATCGCCTTTCGCCGACAACAATAATACCTATCTCCTAAAATGAATCATTTTTATCACTCAGAAATACTAACCTGCTGAACTTGTTTTTGAAGAAATAAGAGAAGGGAGCCATAAGATTAATCTCTTAAAATAATGATTCAGATAAGGATTGATTATAAAAAATAAGCTTGAAGTACCTACATTGAGATCCGGTATCGTAGGTAACTACCGAACCGCCTCACTCACTTAGAAAGTACCTAAGTACCGACGAACAACACCCGTAGCCGACAACAACTGACATGTTTACGCAGAAGTTAAGGAGTCATAAGCTTAAGCATGTTCCACAATGATGTACCTACTTACCGAATCCAATGTCCAATCCAAGGTGACCTTGGTTGGAGCTTGGTTTCCATCCGCGAATTTTGTACCTATGAATTCACCCAAACAAGGTCACCTTGGATGGGTCGCTGGAATACATCCTTGTGGAACATGCTCTCTTAAAATCACGAACGCGATTCTGATAAGAATTGATAACAAAGCCGGCCATGTTCGAGTCGGACTCTCAAACAAAGGGTTCTGTAAGTACCTTAACTCAAAAAACACGCTTCTTGTATGCGAGCCCCCGTAAATTACCTAGTCCTATGGACGGACGGACAGCGGAGGCTTAGTGATAGGGTTTCGTTGGTTACGCTTCGGCCTACCTACATTGAGATCCGATAATGTAAGTACCTACTACTAACTCACCTTAAGGTCGCTCACCCCTGGGTTCGAAGTGGCCGCCGCCAGCACGCTCGCATATCTGAGCACGGCCCTGAGTTTCAACGTGGACACGGAGCAGAAACTTTGGGTCCTGAGCACACTCCTCACGCAACGTCGCAAACACATGCACGACGCGATTCCTCATCTCGGCTGCGGAAGCGCACTCGGACACAAACACTTTGTCCTTGACGTAACCCCAAAGAAAAAATCGAATGGGGTCGAGTCTGGTGAGTGAGCTGGCAATGGCTCCGGGCCGAATCTACCGATCCACCGATTCCACAAGTCCAGATGACATTTTTAAATCAGACACACAAACACAGAGAGAAAATTAGTTTTGGGATCAAACTAAAACTTATCTTCTCTAACGTTCCGAAAACAGACTTTCACAAAAAGCACACTCGTTCGCGATCAACGTCAACAAGAAACTGGCAAAAATCCATCACGAAATGTTCTTTTCGAACTCTCTTTTGATTTCGCCGACATACCTACGTGCAGTACAGTGGCGGAACTATCATGGGTGGCTATTTATTTATTAAATGATTTTTTTTTTGTTGAAATACTTAACCATGTAGTTACTTGATCGCCTTAAAAAAAGATTAAGATCTAAGAGAAGCTGCAAGAAACCGAACCAATTGAGATAAGCGTAACATTACTTATTTTAATTTAAGCCTTATTATGATTTGTGAAACGTGTGCCTATTAATAGTAAAAACTCCGGGAGTGCCGGCAGAAGTGAAAACTTGAATACGTGCTTCTCTCCCTCCGTCTTACGAATTTTCGATCAAGTCACCATCTCACGCATTTTCACCAGGGTCACGTGTCTTGACGCGAGCTTAACATTTTTTTACCCATCACAAAAAAAGTGCACAACGTCGCTAAAGAAACTTTCACTTAAAAAAAAAAAATCTCGGTCAGGTGTCACCATCACCACTAAGCGAGACACTGAACCGCCCCTTACACTCTGTTCAACAGAATACCTAGATCGGCTCGATTGTCGGCATGTCAAAGAGCGCGCTACGTATTGCCGCTATAAGAAAATACGATTTGGTGACACACAACAAAATAACCGATTTGCGTCTTTAAGCAATTATTTTAATGTTGGAAATCGCTTACTTTATTTTGTTGTGATACGTATTATTTTCTAATGACGGCAGTCTTTAGACGGTATTTTTGAGCGGTGCCTTTGACATGCTCACTCGCAGGTACCTACTTGGCATGCGTTGACCTTTCGTTTGAACTTTGCACAGCTGATAGCTACCTAATTTGAAGTTTTATTTACATTGCTTTTTTTTGTGAAAATAGTGAATTAATGACTTTTTAATTAAAAATCTTATTGGGTTAGGTCAGAATTACGATTATGAGCAGTCTAAAGTAAAAAAAACTCCTGAAAAAATTGAAAAAATGAGGAAAAAGCCGACGAAAAATTCCAAAGCAGGGGTGTCCAGAATCATGTCCTGGACCCCTGGAAATCGTTTGTGCGTCGATGTCAGATACACGCTGTATGAAAATATTATGTATGTATGGAAAAATCGTCACCTTTTTAGTAAAACTAGTTTATAGAGTAGCTAAAGTACACACATCTTTCATGGGGTACTGTGTTAAATGTTACAATAAAATACCTTGTGCGCGAATATGACGCATATCTTCCCAATTTTTATAATTTAGTCTTATTAATTATTTTTTTTGGTATGCGTCATGCTGGGCGCAAATAAACGCTTTTTCTTTCTTTCTTTCTTGTGACATATTAGAACTAAATGAAAATAAATTTAAAACTTAAATTAAAAGCACACTTTGTAAACAAGCATATTACAAATTAGAAGATTACAATCAGGATAAGTATGCTTGGAAACATGCTGGTCATTTATAATTTTACCTACTGTTTCAATTTTAGGTTTTTATTTTTCTGTCCACTCACACTCTGCTAATTGATGTTTCCAATATTTTGTAAATATGTGAGTACCATGTACTTATTTAGAAAGTTAATAAGTCTACCTTTGCAATTTGCATACTCTAAGTTCATGGTCCTCACATAATATATTAACAAAAGTTTTGTGCACAAAGTGTTGTGTCACAGCACATGTATAACATTGATTTGAAAAGAGTAACTATGGAGTTTCTTGTCCGTTCTTCTCCATAAGAATCTACCGTTCCGAATGGACAGTAGAGTCACTATGTTATTTTAAATGTAATGATGACGTTCAAAAGTGCCGTTTAATGGCCTAATTTAAATAAACGTTTTTGACTTGACTTTTGACTTTGACTTTAAATATTTTTTTAAATTATTTTGCCATTTTTGGCCTGTAGTTTTGTCAGTAAACTCACTACTTTTTTACTTTTACAAATTGTACCGGACCGGCGTGATCGACTGGAACGGGGGTGTGTTGGGGTAGGTCTATCCTTCTTCTAATCCTTCGATGTGAACTGTGACCACCCGACTGCGTCCAGCCACGCTGACGCCCTGTACCGGGAAACTGAGGTTCTCTGTACCACGCGTGCAATGTTCTTCTTTCTTGCATTTACTTGCTGTCTTCGGGGTAGATTGGGGCGAGGAAATGTATGCTTACCAGGGATAAATAAAGATGCAGGGTTTCTAATAACACTGCAGCTAGCGGTTTAAGGGAAACTTTTTGCGACTACTATATTTAGTTTAAAGTTCTATATTTCATCTGCCGGTGTCTACAAATTTCTATTTTCTACCTGTTTACTAACGTACAGGTACTCAAAAATTTAACGGTTTTTGGGCGTCGTTACATTACCGTAACGACGCCCAAAAACCGCTAAATGTTTGAGTTCATTTTTAATAAGTTTAACTATAACTGTAGTAAATTTTTGGCTATATCTAGGTCTGTTCTATGTCTGGATAGGGGTTGATGTACCTCTCTCTGTAAAGCCCCCGAAATTCCCCGTCGAATGGGGTGAAAATCAACTGTTCAACGTTGCCCACTGAGGGGCTTGTTGCATTTGACTATCGAATCTATTTACAAGTATGTACTTTTTTACTATTTAGGGTTGACTTCCCGAATAACTGTGCCTTAAGGGCTGTTGTGCTATATGTCTTAGGGTAGGTACATCATCCCTGTCTCCAGATACACAACTTTCAAAGCCACCTCTCCAAGGGTGGAAGCACAATAAGGTCAAGAACCCAGAAGGGGAAAAAATCTGCCTTTTTATATTTTCCCAAATTGTGGCTCCATGCCTTATCTGACCATAAAGATGTGTAATGTATCTGAATAGAGCTCAGCGCCAGGCTTTTAGTGCCGACTATCTAAAGTCTAAATACCTAGACTCTCTGTCTTCTTCTTCTCTTCTTCTTCCACCTGGCGTTAATCCCGGCTATTGCCAGGGTCCGCCTTCCTACTTAGCTTCCTCCACTTTGCCCGATCTTCAACATCCTTCTCAGTCAGGCCATTGGCTCTCATGTCGGACTTGACGACGTCCAGCCAGCGCTTGCGAGGGCGACCACGGGGCCTAGCCCCAAGAACAGCCATATTCATGCATCTCCGACCAACGTACTCCATAGGGCGGCGCATGATGTGGCCATACCATCGCAGACGACACTCTTGCAGTTTTTCCCCCACGTCACGGACACCAAGACTACCTCGGATGTAAGAGTTGCGCATGCGATCGGATCGCGTTACGCCACTCATCCACCTCAGCATCTTCATCTCCGTGACGCGAAGCTCCTGGGTGTGTCTGCTTAGTGCTGGCCAACACTCGCCCCCGTACAGTAGGACAGGCCGAATGATGCATTTATATATCTGCCCCTTGAGCTTCGGAGGCATTTTGCGGTCGCATACAACGCCCGTCACCTCGCGCCACTTCGCCCAAGCCGCGCCAATACGTGCTTGGACATCGTCGTCCACGATGCCAGACTCGTGCAGCACGGATCCAAGGTACCTGAACGTATCGGATTTTCTGATCAGGTCCGAAGCTATTCGGATGGTGTTTGTATCCGTGCTGCCACAGGACATGTACTCAGTCTTCGCCACATTTAGTCTCAGACCACCGTTTTCAAGCGTGTCCTTCCAAATGTTGACTTTGCGCTCAAGATGGGCTTTGTTCTGATTAACGAGGGCGATGTCATCGGCATACATCATTAGCCATGGAGGCTGATCTTGGATGTTTGCCGTAACTACATCGAGCACTACGTTAAACAAGAACGGGCTAAGAGCCGAGCCTTGGTGAACGCCAACAGATATTGGGAACCCATTCGATTCGCCAACAGCGGTCTGGACAGAGGACACGGAATCGCGGTACATGTCTCTGATAATGTCAATATAGGCCTCGGGAACGCCCTTGAAGCGCAGTGCCCACCAGATGGACTGCCGAGGTATACAGTCAAAGGCCTTCTGCAGGTCTAAAAAGGCCATATGCAAAGCTCTCCTTCTCTCTCTGTAAGCCTCAGCCAGATTCCGGAAGGCGAACACTGCGTCCATGGTGCTGTTACCCGCCCGGAGGCCATATTGACACTCAGAGACAGTACACTCGCTACGGAGCCGTGTGTCAATGATGCGCTCGAAGAGCTTCATGGTGTGGCACATGAACTTGATACCGCGGTAGCTACCACAATCCTGTACGCTACCTTTGCCTTTGTAAACAGGGATAATCAGGCTAAATCGCCACTGGTTCGGCATTTCCTTGGTGATCAGGATGCGGTTAAAAAGATCCGTCAGAAGGTCCACACCATGTGGGCCCATCGCCTTCCACACTTCAATTGGCACATTGTCAGGCCCGACCGCTTTCCGGTTCTTCATGTGGCGAAGAGCAATGCGGGTTTCGTCGGGGGAAATAGGGGAAATAAGCCCAAGGTTAGGAGGCGGTTCCGGAGGAAGGTTATGGGGATGCTGTTTGTTAGACAGCTCCGCGAAGTATGTACACCATCTCTCCTTAACAGAGGGGGCATCGTAGAGCAGCTTACCCTGGGCGTCCCTTACACAAAGACATTTGCTAATGTCCCGTGTAGCTTTCTCCCGGCCACGCGCCAGCTTAAAAATAAGCTTTTGCCCCTCCGCAGTTTCCAGCTTGTCGTATAAGGGCGCCAGACTTTTGCTGCGGGCTCTGGCTACAGCTTTTTTGCAAGCGCGCTTAGCCGCTCCATATGCCTCCCTGTCATCCGGAGAGTTGGACCCTTGCCACTGTTTAAATAAAACCTTCTTCTTCCGAGTCGCCTCCTGCACCCCGTCATCCCACCACCACGTCTCCTTTCCTATGGTGCGGCCACCACGAGAAGTGCCAAGAACGCGCTTACCCGCACCGGTGATTGCTGAATGGATCCTACTCCAGATCTCTTGAGCGGACTCATGCGGAGCACTGATCTTGAGATGCTCGACCTCCGCGATGAAGTCCGACTGCCTAGGTCCATCAAGCAACCACCACTTAGTGCGGGGTTTTCGTTCCTCGGTCACTCTCTTCTTGGGTACAACCGCAAAGTCCAGGACAAGGAGGCGGTGTTGAGCCGTTAGGCTTTCGCCTGGGATGACTTTGCAGTTGGTAACCTTGCCAATGTGGCACCGTCGCACCAGCAGGTAATCTATTTGGGTTGAGTAGGCACCACTACGGTACGTAATAAGATGCTGGGGCTTCTTCTGAAAGAATGTGTTCGCGATGGCTAGGTCAGACACAGCGCAGGTGCTAAGTATATTGACTCCCTCTGCGTTTAGCTGGCCATAACCAAAACCACCGTGAACACGTCCATACTCTCCAGCAAACTGACCTACGTGACCGTTGAGATCCCCCCCAACCAAAACACCTTCGGAATTCGGGATAGCGCGTAATACGTCCTCGAACTCATCCCAGAAGGCCTCCTTTTCAGACTCACAGCAACCAGTCTGAGGAGCATAGGCGCTGATTAGGTTCGTTACCGACCCTTCGAAAAGCACCCTAACTCGCATCAACCGGTCGCTGCATCGGTCTACTTCAAGGAGTCCATCCTGAAGGTCCTTAGACAGCACCACGGCCACTCCGCTCCTACCCGCTGGTGATCCGGTGTACACTAGCCGGTACCCCTGCCCGATGTCACGTGACTTATTTCCCTTCCAGCGCGTCTCCTGAAGGAAGGCGCACTGGACCCGACGCTTCGCAAGTACGTCTGCGAGTTCTTGGCAACGTCCGGTTAGGGAGCCAATGTTCCAGGTGGCAAAGCGGAACTTCTTCTTGGGTACTATCCTCTTTAGCCGTGCCCGTACTTGACACGGTAGCCCTAGCCCACTTATCGCAGGTTTAGGGCGATGTGCCTGCGCGTCGTTATGCGGCGACGCCCTAGACCGAGTACCTTTACCTAACTTGTTCCTCTCCATACATATGTGGCTGAAGTTGGTTTTACGTGGGGCGACCAGCCGTCTGACCCCCACAACCCTACAAGAGGGAAACCAGGTTCGCCAGAGCCTCGTCCGTTGGACAGCAGGGTGCACCGCTAGCAGGTGAGGTTGGCTTGGGTCTTTAAGATGGCAACGGACCCCATACACCCTAAACTCTCAAATACATAGACTCTCTGTATGTTTAGTAAATGAAGGTGTCTGTAAATGGTGGTTTTTGCTGTCCACCCTTTTACCAAGCCATGATGCTCTAAGTTCATGAAGCCCTATAGAATGACTTTTTCAGTAAATAACCATTTTTTAGGGTTTCATGAACTTAGAGGGCTATAGGTAGGTACTCATGATTAAAATGGTTATAATTCTTCATGACGCGACAGGGATTGCGCGCTGCCATTTCGTGGTTCTGAATGCAAGAGATTGCTTCACTCAAATATATAGTCAATTTTAGTTGTCAATTTGACGTGTACGATTTGCGGGTCATATCCCATGACCCTCACGACCCCACTATTGGCATCTGTTCTAACAACATCCGAGAAAATCAGGACAGTGCTATTACCTGACCTATATTTTAAATGACTGTGTAAGGAAGTTATAATAATTTAAGTTTGTATGTTTCTCGGTGGTTGATTTTATTTGATTGATATTTGTGAAGTTCCAGTATCTCTAGCTTAGAATTTGGAATCGGTCCTCAAACATCCTGGGGTGGGCCTGAGCCGATTCCAGGGTAGGCACGCCCCCCCCCCCTTATATACGCCTGTGGTGGCGAGCTACGAGCAAAATTTCAAACCTGTTGGATCGCCAACGAACGCACTTATCGAGCCACAAGTACGCATACTTGCTCGCAAGTCTATCACCCACTTAAGCCTCCGCTGTCCGTCCGTCTCACAGCGGGCTGTATCTCAAGAATCGTAATAGAAAGACCGTTAAAATTTTCAGAATGGATTTTTGCCCATGGTCGTACATTTATTTTGCCATTGTTCCCGGGAGTAAAAATAGCGCCGATTGGCTGGTAGAAAACTGGTTCGTCATGCTTGTAGCCGGCGATCTGAGTCTGTTCTAAAACAAAAATAGTGCAGTAATGGATACATTACAGCACTGTTTACTCTGAAGCAGTAAAGTGCTGCTTTGTTTCTCACTATTTAGGCTATTTGTGATGAAATTATTGCGTAGTTGGAAAAAAACTTTTTTGACACAATGCATAAAAGTTACACGCACAGTTTTCTACACTTGAGAGGATGCAAAATCGAGCGAAGCGAGCTCGAAAATTACACTACGCAACAAATAAAATCCTTTTTTTACCGAGATTTGATTATGAAATTTGTAATTATCATGGACAGAAAACTTAGGACAGTAAATCAAAATTTTCAGTCACGTATAGATTTTAAGAGAGTTTCATAGGTATCGTTCCGGGTTAGAAGAAGTTAAAAGCCAAATTCTAAAAAATACTGAGAATGAAGTTTTCTGAGCACCAAGCAGTGCACTCGTACTCCTGTACGCTATTGGCATCAATTCTAACAACATCCCAAAAAATGAGGATTCTGCAAATTATTACTAGGTATCTAAGACGTTTTAATTGTATGTATTATGTTGGTAAAAATATGTTTGTAGGTTTCTCGGTGGTAGATTCGGACCTTTCTGGGGTGGGCAAGCCCTCCCTATATTATAAGCTCTATGTGTGTGACTTGCGTGGCGTGCAAACGCTTTAAAAAAACCGTGTGATCATCGCTGCGGATCTCAAGAGCTACAAACTGACCATAGGAAAATTAAATCACCATAACGATAGGGTGGCGACATCTGAGCTGGATAAATTGATTGTGGATATAATCTTGACATAGTACTTATACAGGAACAAAACCAAAACGCGCGCTTACGTCACAGGGTGGTTCAGCTGGACTGCAAGGCGCGAGCCGGAATTTATGTTATAGTGTACCTTAAATAAAATGTGGATTCTCCACAGATTCGAGTAACTAGTGATTTCGACCTAGATAAATTAAGAGTCTCAGAATGACTAATAATGTCTAAGTTAAATTATATGTTTTTGATTATGCTTCTGTTTTTAATGTATGTAGTATGTTTTTCAATTTTGCCTTTGTTTTATACACTCACACTCCACACCATTATTTCTTCCTTATACTGCTAAATTGCGGACAGTTATACACACATGACCACTGAAATATATGTTTTTTCAGGTATAATCCATGTAGTGATGTTCGTGGAGAGGAGCTCGTGGCTAAACAATAATAGCCGCACGGGTTGATCTTAAAGATTAAGCAACGCTTGCCAAGGTTGGTCTGTGGATGGGTGACCATCTTAACATAGCGAATTTCCTCCATGACTCGGAAAGCACGTTAAGCAGTTGGTCCCGGCTGTCATGTGTATATCTTTGGCAGTCGTTACGGGTTGTCAGAATCCAGTAAAATCTGACTCCAGTCTTGACAAGAAGTACCGTGTTACCCAGTTAATGGGTTGTGGAGGTCTGGTAGGCAGCCGCTCCACGTAAAACACTGGTATTCAGCTGAATCCGGTTTGACTGGAAGCCGACCCTAATATAGTTGCGAAAAGGCTAGGCAGATGATGATGATGAATCCATGTAGTGAAGTACCTTTCCTTTATGATACTAATAGCAACATTTCACACAAACATTAAAGTAAGCTCTTTTATTCTTTTAGGCGTTCAGATTATAATTCAAACTTTCTCTTGTTATCATTTTTGCATATTTTACAGAGTCCTTAACACACACACTTTTTAGGGTTCCGTATCCAACGGAACCCTATTACTAAGCCTCCGCTGTCCGTCCGTCGGGCTGTATCTCAAGAAACGTAATAGGTACAGAGCTGAAATTTTCACAGATTGTGTATTTCTATTGCCGCTATAACAAAAAATAATAAAAGTTAAAGTTTATCGTACGGAACCTTTCGTGTGCGAGTCCGACTCGTACTTGGCCAGTTTTCACATTATCCTCTTATTTAGTATCTTATACCAATTACCAGATATGGTAATAAAAACAGAAAAATAACTATTTAACATTCGGTAATATTAACGAATTATCGGAGGATAGGGTGAAGATTTAACAGTCACTAACCGCTGATATTGGAGAATGTCACAAACTTATAACCACGTCGTCAGATCATCTTCTAGTACTGACGCAAAACATACGCAGCATCAACTGCAATTTTCCAGGACTAAAAATATTACTGACTAGATTAAAATTAGAATGTGACATAATTATTCTCACTGAGTGCTGGCTTTCACGCACATTAATAATTCCCAACATAAGTGGCTATCGTTTTGACACATCAAAAAATAATCTTAACCAAAACGATGGGGTGGTAATTTACTATATTGGCTAACAGTTATAGAATCAAAATTGGATGATTGTAACTGTTTGGTTGCCACTTCATTCATTCATTGTAACTGGTTGGTTGTTTGTTTGATCTTGTTTGTTTGTTAGTTGCAATCATTGCTATGTATCGCTCACCTTCTTTCCATACTTAAGATCCATTCTTACAATCACTAAACGACGTCCTCACAAAATATTCCAACTTTCAGAATCTTATTGTCATGGATGACATTAATATTGCAATAAATCACAATAAATTAGAATTAAATGGCGAACGCTATCTAACCCTAGCTGCCTCCTATGGTCTTCTTCCAGCCCATACTCTAATAACACGTAGCGAAACTGATACATGCATTGACCATGCCCTACTAAAACCGAATAGCTCTGCGATAACTATCGTTCCCACCGCTTCTTTGACTGACCATTACCATGTTTTCCTTAACCTGAACTTCAAAAAGACTACTTAATTCTCTGTAACATCCATTCAAAAAGTTTAAAACATGACATCCTTAATATTGACCTAACTCCTATTTATGACTCACCAAATCCTAACTTTTCTCTAAATTACCTGACAAAAAATATTCAAGAAGCCATAGCAAAAAATACGAAAGCCGTGGATTATACAAGGCCTTGTGAGCTGCATAAAAATAGAGATAAATTACACTGAAAATCAAAACTTTCTCCAGACAATCAAACCCTCAAAACCACCTACACGCGTTATAGAAACGTTTGCAATAATCTATTAAAAAAGTCAAAAGAGCTTACGAGAAAGAATTGATGCGAGCGGCGAAAAACGATAAAACAAATCACAAATACTTCAAAAAATACAAACTTCCCAAACGAGCTTCTGTCCCTTTCAAGTTCATCAATCCCTTTCCATCATCTTTGAATGCAATAAACTACTACTTTGTGAATGTGGGTAAGTCACTGGATAAGATCGAGCAGAAAAGGGCGGGTATTAGCGCTGTTGCGACTACCTCTTATGCTCTCACACAACTAAGCTTGTTCGTTTTGGAGAGTACAAGTGAGGAAGAGGTGGAGTGTCTCACTGCCAAAGTGCCAACCTTAAAACAGACTGTGCTACAGGACATGACAAAATAAGCAGCTCTTTAATAAAATCATATAAAAAGTTTTTGGTTGCCCCGCATATCTTATATTTAACTCCAGCCTTCAGAACGGGGTTTTCTCCGACAGCTTGCAGCGACAGTAAGCAATAATCTCGACAAAAAAAGAAAGAAATGCCTCACAGTTCCCTTGATCTGGTCAATGCTTTTGATACGTTATCTGTCCCAATCTTACTCAATAAGCTTGAAGCACTTGGAATCAGAGGTACACAATTAAACCTTTTTAAAAGTTATTTGTACGGGCGGCTCCAGAGTGTTCAGATTTGTTACTACATTAGTGAGGACCTTCCAGTTACGTTCGGCATTCCACAAGGCAGTATCCTGGGACCAACCTTATTTCTCGTATATATAAACGACCTCACGGGTCTCTTCCTCATGGCAAAATAATCTCTTTCGCAGATGACACTGCTCTCGTGTTCTGTGCCGATACAGGGGAAGAGACCTTTGATGCTGCTCAATCTGGTTTTGATTCTGTGAGGGAATGGTTCGAGGACAATGTTTTGACACTAAATGTGGATAAAACTTAAAAAAACTGAGCAAATCTCAGTTTGTTGGCCCCTACTCTACATCGAGCTAAATAAAATTATTAACGTATACCCATTGACTCTAAAGTTCAGCAAAATTAAAGTAAGTAATTACCTCCAAAAACTAACGTGCGAGGAGACAGAAAAATTGATTCAGGTACCTTCATAAACAAATAAGTAGTCATTTATATATTTATTTGTCTATTCTATTATTTATTTATTCATAGTAAAACATTAAAAAATCAATCGCAAGTCCCAATTTTTCCGCAATCCCACTCACCCTCTCACACACATTCTTGCACACCTCCACCTCACACAAAGAGAGTACTACTCACACACCTAACCTTATTTTGTTTGTCATCCAACTTGTAATATTTTCTGAATTCTTTTTTATTTTATTATTTTTTACTAGTTGTCCCGCGCAACTTCGTATGCGTCACAATTTTCTTTACTGCTCCGCTCCTATTGGTCTTAGCGTGATGATATATCTTCCTCGATAAATGGGCTATCTAACATTTCAAATCGGAAATCCAGTAGTTCCTGAGATTAGCGTGTTTAAGTAAACAAACAAACAAACAAAGAAACTCTTCAGCTTTATATCAAAATAAAAAAAATATCAAAAAATGTTTATTTCGTTATTACACGTTATACAATGCTATACAGTTGGTGGTGTCCGTTCGTGGTGTAGATGCCTGTACCAGGAGGCGCCGCTCTTTTATATCATGCGAGTGTAATAATTTACAAAACGAGAGTGGAAATTAATAATTAATAGTCTAATTCTAGTTTTATCATACGTCTGTTGGTGTGTGTGTGTGGGTGTGTTTTTTAGTGTGTGTGAAAGTGTTCGTGTGTGCGTGCTTGTGTGCGATCGTGCGAGTCCATGAGTGTTTGTGTTTATGTTTCAGTGTTTGTGAGTGAATGGTGCAAGGTTGTTTTATACGGAAAGAGGCCTGTGTAAGTAGGAATAGTTTATTTTTTATTTAGATTTAACAGCAGATTCTCAGTTTCATCATAACCTAACTTGTTTATCCAGCTAACCAGCAACGATTTACATTCTTTAAACTAAAAAAAACTTTGCATTATTAAGGTTTAGTATAGATATTCGTTTCTTTATTTATTTTATGTATATAAGTGAGACGAGCGTCTGTCGTCTGTTCTGTTTTTACCCGAGTGGTGCAAGCAACATTGTGTTTTCTTCTTCTAGCTAGGATATTGGAATCTAATGGTAGGGTTTTATGTTTTTTTAGTACTACTTGTATAATGTATAATTTTCGGACTGATAATAACTTGCTAATTTGGTATAGCTCAAAAGTGGGAAAATTCCTTTTTTTGAAGTACATTACTTTTATTAATGTCCGTTGTGCTCTTTCAACTTCAAGAAAGCGTGTTTTACGTGCGCCTCCCCAAATAGAAATACAATATATTATTATTGATTGAACTAACGAGATATACACTTTGTTTAGAAGGTTTTTTGATTGACCACTCCTAGAGACTACGTGTCGCAGTGTTTTGAAAATCCAAGTAAACTTTCGTATTCTCGCAGCAATTTTTTCGATTTGAGGATACCAGGACAAGCTTTGGTCCAACACCACGCCTAAGTACTTGACGTGATTGACTTTACTTAATATTGGACAATTACAATTGTGATCTGCCACACTCCTACATTCATGTATTTTAATGTTGAAATCATGTTCTGGTTGGACATTTTTATATATTGAGAAACAGATGTAGGTAGGCTCGCTCCATCGTAGACTTTGTCTCTGTCATCTCTGACATAGACTAGAGTCAAGAGCAAACCCATTACAAATAATAAAAAAAAGATGTAATTAGTTTTGCTTGTGTTTAACGTTAGAAAATTGGTTTATAGCCATGAAGCTACTTGCATCATACCATTTTCTGCGTTGGTTTTGGCTTCAGCCCAGGTTGAGCCAGTGAAGACAATTGCAGTGTCATCGGCATACGAAAAAATGTTTGCTTTATTGATAGACATATTACATAAGTCGTTCAAGTAAATGAGGAATAGGGTAGGTCCCAAAACGCTTCCCTGGGGTATACCGCAAGTAACATCAACTTCCCCGCTGACATAATTCTCTAGCTTAACCTTCTGCTTTCTGTTTGTCAGATAATCGATAAATATAGCAAGTTGTGTTTCTCTAATACCAATTTTCTCTAATTTCTGGACCAGGATGGGAATAGAGACCGTGTCGAAGGCCTTTTTTAGGTCTATAAAGACTGATAAGCACCTAGTTCCTTTATCGAGTTCTTTTGTAAGTAATGAAGTTACAGAAGTGATAGCATCTTCTGTAGAAATACCGCGTCTAAAGCCAAATTGGGATGAAGATAAAATGTTGTTGGTTTGAAGGTAACTTAATAATCTGACATTTAAAAGTTTTTCTAATATTTTTGCTATAACAGGAATGACAGAAATTGGTCTATAATTGTTGATATCACCCTCCTGCTCACCCTTGTATATAGGGGTTATTATTGATTTTTTTAAAGAGTTAGGGAAGATGCCTTGTTTAAAACAAAGATTAGCCAGATGTGTTATAATTGGAAATGATTTCATATTTTACATGTTTTAAATACCTAGTCGAGATATTATCCCATCCTGGGGCACTATCTGATTTTAGAGAGTTAATTATAGAGTTTACTTCATTGATATCTGTATCCAGAAGAACAAAAGATTTAGAGAGACTAGGTAAAGAACGTAGATATAGGTTTAGGTCATTCCGGGATACGTTTTGCTGGATGTCATTTGCAAGTTGGTCACCAATATTTGCGAAATATTGATTTATTAAATTTGCTGATTCCGTTGGTGATGCTTTTAAATTAGTTAATTCAGTATTAGTTATACTACATTTATTTGTATATGTTGGTTTTCAGGTTTTTCCAAAGTAATTCTTGTTTAATGATTTAGTTACAAGGTTTCTTTCGTATTTTCTTTTTATTTTTTTTTATAAGGTTGTTGCAATGGTTTCTGTAACGAGCATATGTATTTTTTTATATATTAGTATAGATTTTTCTTTGTCTTATATTAGGCACGTACATTTTAGCGTAGAATCACTGATATACATAATTAAAGTACTTATTTGTAACTCAAGGGTATCGGCGTTGAGGGCTGAAATACAGGCTATGCCTAGTTCGGCCCCAAAAGCTAATACTGTTAAGCACTTTATTTGTGAAAAAATGAACAAATATTTCTGTGAGTAAAATTACTATTACTATATGTTGCGCGTTCTTCGGGCTTTACTGTAAGATCTATAAGTAATTTCATGACGCCTCATTGCGCCGTGGCGGAGGTATCATCGCCTACCTTTAAGGTTTACTTTGTGAGCTGCTATTTTAAATACTCAGACCCAGTTACTTCACATATACATAATCTCCGTCACGTCTTGCGGTCGCTCGCAGGCTGCAAAGTTATAGTATGTGCTGACGTAAATGCATCTTCTTCCCTGTGGTATAGCAAAGTTCAGTCCACTGATTCAGAACGACGTGGTACTGTTGAAGATTTTATTGCTGAGATGAATTTATCAATTTATAACACCTCAGACGCACCACCTACTTTTTGTAGCCAAATGGGCAAATCTTGTATTGACGTCACACTTTCTAGTGAAGACGTACGCTTGGATAAGTGGCGTGTATTTCCTGACGCGTCTTGTAGTGATCAAGGCCTAATCGTATACAATTTTTTTCCTATGTTTACTCAAGGTTCGTTATACTTAATTGGGAATTTTAGATACAAAAGTAAGGGCGCGAATTGGGAATTCTTAGGCTCACTTTTTGCTTGTCATGCTAAAGACTTCACTCGTACCACGTGTACAAGGTTAAAAGTTCGGTCGACCTTGCGTACGTTCAGAATATTAAAGTAAATAATAAACATACTGCCGGCATTGAAGAAACAACCGATGTTCTGCTTAATTCTCTTATATCTGGCGATTCATCAGGAGATGATAATGCATACCACCAACAGATCAGAGCGTGGGCCGCGATGCTACCTGAATCTCCAGGGTCATACACTTCCATCCACTGACGAATTCTTAAACGTTGTCAAGAGACCACCTCTCAACAAATTATCCGGTGAAGATAAAATTTCTAATAGAATGATTATAGAAGCGTGTAAAACAGCGGGAGACGCTATCTTATTAGTATTTAACCGATGCATTGCGGAAGGTATTTTTCCTCAAATATAGCGACAAGGCTTTATACGTATTATTCCGAAGAGTGGCGACAAGCCCTCGGTCGACCCTATGTCGTACCGGCCCATAACCCTACTTCCATCTTTGGGAAAACTCTTAACGGACCTAAATTTCATAATAATCAATTTGGTATCACTTTTGGGAAATCTACCGTTGACGCGGCGCTCTCTGTCTGTAAAATTGTTAACTCATCGGAACATAAATACGTGGTTGGAATCTTTCTCGACATTTCTAGCGCTTTTGAAAACGCATGGTGGCCGATACTACTTTAAATGACAACCCGTGGTTGCTATAAAAACATCTATAAACTGATTCGTTCTTACTTTCTAAACGGCTCCGCAAAACTCAAACTTGCACATCATTCCATTACTAAGTCTCTAACCATGGGATGTCCTCAGGGCTCAGTCATCGATCCATATGTAAGGAATATTGGCTACGATGATTTCCTCACGCTTCCGCTCCCATGTGGCTGCTCATTAACCGGTTACGCGGAGGATGGCTTGCTTCTCATTCAGGAAAGTACTCGGGCTGGCCTCGAGAACTTGGCGACACATGCCTACGATTAATATCTCAGTGGTCCCGATCGAAACCGTCTGACCTGTACACCGCATAAAACCCATCAACTTATTTTAAAAAGGAAACCTTAAATTCTGGTCTAGTATTAGATTTAATAGCGTACCCGTTAAAAGAAAATAATCCGTGTGCTACCTGTCTGGGCCGAAAGGGCCACCATAGGGGCGGTACAACGTCAATTGCTTCAAAGCCAGCGTTTGGCTTTGATATTCTTATGCAAGGCGTATAGGACGTTTAGTACTGAAGCCTTACCAGTTCTGGCTGTACTACTACGCTAGAAAGATCACGGACCCAGAGTGATTATCGCAACGGAACCGTGCTAAGATCGCTAGATTACTAAAACCCCAGACTGATGTGTGGGACGAACTTTTATCCGAATGTATGTAGGTGGGAAAATTCCATCAAAGGCCGTCACCTCCACCAGTTTTTTCCATCTGTTCGTGAGTGGCTGAACAGGACATGGCTGGAGGTAGATTACTGTGCTGCCCAATTTCTCACAGGTCATGGCAACATTAAGAGTAAAAAAAAAAAAAAATATTTTCCTTTAACCTTGTGGCCTCGTCTGTATGTCAATGTTCTACAGCTGACCATGAATACGAACAATCCGCACATCACATCTTATGGGAGTGTAGTCTTTGGCAAACTGAACGCAACATTATGTTAGATAGTATTCAGGTTACATCTGGGGTAGCTTACTATACGGACCTTGTAGAAACCAGAACAAATTTCCGTGCGTTCAAGCGATTTTGCCATACCTATTACTGGAATCAAAAGTAGCTCACAATTTTGGACCCATCAGTTTTAGTGGTAAGATATAATCCGTGGTGCTTGGCAACTGGGCTTAACCCAGTTGTATTTGTCCCTTGGTGCCTATTGGCCTCGTTCTATTCTGTCTCTTGCTTAATACAAAGGGAAGTAGAAATTATATTTTTTTTTTCCTGCTCCTCCGCTGTGATAAAATGTTTACCTGATTTAATAGTCATCTACATTTTGCGCAAAGATCGTACAGTTCAATGCTTTCAGAGTTTTGATGGGGCTGCCTCGCTTCTGAAGCGCATCAGGGTGGAAATGCATGTTGATTGATTTTATACATTAATGCGTAAAAGAAGTGCGTCCTTGGTGCGCAGGGTGTGAGCCAGTTCCTACAGCATCCTGGCCGAGGCCGACCACCAGCCTGCTTAGGACCTCGAGGCCCGCTGGTCTCGGATAGGGTCTCCGCTACCGGTGGAAGGGTGCAGCGCATGCGACGGACGCAACCCATAAACGAAAATGTCATGCGCTCATACTTTGGGGCTACAGAGGGGGAAACTAACCTGACTGCGTACCTTGGTTGGATGCTCTCTCTTTGTAGCGCTTTGGAGGATGCTTTTCGAGAGTATCGCTCCACACCGCCAGAGTTTAGGCTTCGGCTACCTCGTTTGCCCATGCCTAATAAAAATAGAGCGATGGTGTGTGCTCTAGATTTGTAACTAGCAAGTTATTTTGATAGCAGCGAAGACCTCGCCAATACCCACTCGATCTTGTACTGTGCATTCGCAGCGGCATGTCGTGTAGCTTATGTTAAATTTCTTAAGAGTGACAGAGTTACACGACAAGCCGTACCAGCTTGGCAGTGCAGGATCGAGCGTCGTATCGGTGAGGCTAGAGCACTCATCGGCAAACTTATCTGCTTAGAGGGCAACACTCGCCGCAGAGTGATGCGCTTTGTGCCGCGGACATTCTCGGAGACTGAATTCAGTCCTCGGGATTGTCTGACCTGCGTCACAGAGCGTATCGACTTCCTGAAGCAGAAATCTATGCATGGGCCCACCGTTAACGTCGGTACAAGCAGCGAGTGGAGCGATACACTCAGAATCACACATTACAAAGCAACGAAAGGTGGGTTTTTAGGGCTTGGTATTGGGAGCAAACGCGAACAAACGCACGTGTGACTGATACGCGCCTACCAGATGATGACGCCATGTGTTTATTATGGCGCAGCATCTAATCGGCGCCTGTCAGTCAGACGTTGGTTTCCATATGTTTGGAATATTGGCTACGATGACTTCCTCGCGCTTCCGCTCCCATGCGGCTGCTCATTAACCGGTTACGCGGACGATGGCTTGCTTCTCATTCAGGCAAGTACTCGGGCTGGCCTCGAGAATTTGGCTGACACATGCCTACGATTAATATCTCAGTGGGGCGATCGAAACCGTCTGACCTTTGCACCGCATAAAACCTATCAACTTATTTTAAAAGGAAACCTTAAATCCTGGCCTAGTATTAAATTTAATAACGTACCCGTTAAAAGAAAAGAATCCGTGTGCTATCTCGGTATGCTATTAGAAAATAACTTTTCATTTATTGATCATATAAAAACAGTAGGTGAGAAAGCAAAAAAGAACTTCTACGCCTTGACGAGAATATACAAAGCTACTTGGGGTCTATCTTTTCAAACCTTAAAAACTATTTATGGGGCTACCTACTTGGGTTGTATGTGCTACGGGGCACCTGTCTGGGCCGATAGGGCCACCATAGGTGCGGTACGACGTAAATTGCTTCAAAGCCAGCGTTTGGCTTTGATATTCTTATGCAAGGCGTATAGGACGGTTAGTACTGAAGCCTTATCAGTGCTGGCGGGTGTTCTCCCAGTCGATCTAGAAGTGCAGTGGCGTGCTGCAATGTACTACTACGCTAGAAAGATTACGGACCCAGAGTTCTTACCGCAACGCGGCCGTGCTAAGATCTCTAGATTACTAAAACCCCAGACTGATGTCTGGGAGGAACTTTTATCCGAGTGGCAATGTAGGTGGGAAAATTCCATCAAAGGCCGTCACCTCCACCAGTTTCTTCCATCTGTTCGTAAGCGGCTGGACAGGACATGGCTGGAGGTGGATCACTGTGTTGCCCAATTTCTCACAGGTCATGGCAATTTTAAGAGTAAATTATTTTCCTTTAAGCTTGTGGCCTCGCCTTTATGTCAATGTTCTACAGCTGACCATGAATACGAACAATCCGCACATCACATCTAATGGGATCACAAAAAATCTAAACTGAACGCAATATTATGTTACATAGTATTAAGGTTACATCTGGGGTAGTTTACTATACGGACCTTGTTGAAACCAGAACAAATTTCCGTGCGTTCAAGCGATTTTGCCATACCTATTACTGGAATCAAAAGTAGCTCACAATTTAGGACCCATTAGTTTAAGTGGTAAGATATAATCCGTGGTGATTGGCAACTGGGCTTAACCCAGTTGTATTTGTGCCTTGGTGCCTATTGGCCAAGTTCTATTCTGTCTCCTGCTTGATACGGAGGGAAGTGGAAAAAATATATATTGTGTTCCTACTCCTCCGCTGTACTTTTCTGATTAATTTCGTTGCAGGATCCAAGACAGTTGAATCGCTTCTCCGGGACTCGTCGGGTTACATTGGCTCGGCGTTTTTCTGGTGGTCGCCACTGTTGATTCTGGCTTTCAGGAGTTGCAGTGGTTGGGAATGTGTGGCGGGCTTGTCAGTCACGCCGAGGGTGGTTGGACTCGGGAGGTCGAACGTGCGTGCGATCCGATACTAGAAATGGGGGCAATTGCCATCAGCCGCCAAGATGTAGCTCGTGCAGTCCATCCGTTGCCTAACTGGAAATCTATACGACGGAAGGGCAGCACAACTTTTGCATTAAATGGGTTCCAGATTCCCAATTCCAGTCTGCCATAGAGTCAGGGCCGCTGCCCCAGATCCTAACTACTGGAATAACCTACCTACTCTATAAATCAGGTAGCACCGCGGAGGATAATAATTAGTGACTGATCACCGTGTTTACCGACGGTCTATAAAGGCCACCAGGGGCCTCGCTCAGGGGGTCTTACATCCATTTTAAGAGCAAAGATTAACCATCATGTTGATAGCAATTCAATTATGTCTGCCTCTCAGAATGAATGTAGGAACGGGTCCCATGATTTTAGGGAACTGCTCCTCACTGAGTGTGCCATTAGCCAACTGATTTGTCGTTCCCGAAGGGATCTGTCGACATGCGGGATAGATTATAAGAAGACCTATGACTCAGTGCCACATACATGGCTCATGAGGGTGCTGGAGCTGTATAAAGTTGATGCAGTTCCACACACCTTCCTGATGTCGTGTATGTGTCAGTGGAGGACGGTCCTTCACCAGGTTGCCGACAGACCCAGATGAACAGCGACCCGGTTAGGATCGAGCGTGGCATATTTCAGGGTGCCAACTGATTCGTTGTTCCCAAAGGGATCTGTCGACATGCGGAATAGATTATAAGAAGGTCTATGACTCAGTACCACATACATGGCTCAAGAGGGTGCTGGAGCTGTATAAAGTTGATGCAGTTCCACGCACCTTCCTGATGTCGTGTATGGGGCAGTAGAGGACGGTCGACGGGTGAACAGCGACCCGAATAGGAACGAGCGTGGCACATTTCAGGGTGACAGTTTGAGTCTACTGTGGTTTTGTCTGGCCCTCAACCCCCTCAGTAATTTGCTGAAGGGTTCGGGCCTAGGCTACCGGTGGTCTGGTCATATCGCACCTCCGTTACATGGATGACTTGAAATCTTTTGTCCTAACAACTTGCAACTGACGAAGCTACTGAAGGTAACTAAAACGCTCAGTAGCGCCATCAGGATGGAATTTGGTGGGGACAAATGTGTGGTCATGCATGTAAAGCGAGGGGAGGTTATGGAATCCGTGAGAACTCAACTTTCGGATTCCATACACCTCAGGGACAGTTTTTTTTTCGAGCGAATAAAATGCCTAACGCATACCACATCATCCGGGGAGACGACGTGGTTGTGTGGGACTTGCACCCACTAAAAACTTCGCCTGTGCACCTACTTTCGCCTTGATGGGTGGGTCGAATGACATTCGCGACCCATCCAGCGTGGCCCACTTCTGGGCTCCCACTTCTATGCCCGTTCGGGCTCCCTCTTCTTTCCTATTCTTTCAGCGATGTCCGGGTGCACTGGAACATCACCACAACTCCAGGGATCTTACAACGTGGACGATAGATTCCCCGATCTATCGTCAGCAGGGCCCTCCTATGGCGGCATCACGTCGGCATTTCGCCGCCTGCGCCGTCCTGTTCTTCTGCGGCGAATCGGGTCAGCGAGAGAGTCTTCCTCCCTGACCTCCCTTCCTTCTGCGAGATTACGTCCTCGCAAAAAGACGCAACCGCCACCCATACCGTTTCACTGCCGGCCATACCCCTAACAAAGACCGGTAGCGATAGATCTTCTCCAATTTCTGCCACCAGAACACTGCGCTGCGCTTCCCAGGCAGGGCACTGCTCGAGAGTGTGCAGAGCCGTGTCTTGGCTGCAGCCGTACTGGTGACACACGGGAGTCGCCTCCCGTCTTGCTACTATATGCAGGCATTTGCCAAAACAGCCATGCGCTGACAAAACCTGCACTAAACGGAAGGACAAAGTCACGTGTCGCCTTCGTGCCCACTCCTCTAGGATTGGCTGGATAGCCCCAAGAGTCCAGTGACCGGCACTAGGCGTCTCCAGCCTCTCCGCCCATTGCCTCATTATGGCAGCCTGCGCCTCTCTGCGCCATCTCACCACCAGTTCAGGCGGCAGACCACTGCCGCTCTCCGCCCGAACGTGCACACTTTGTTGGTAAACTTCGGCAAGCACTTGCGCCTCCAGATCCCACGGGGGTGTTCCTGCTTATGCGAACGCCGCTTCAGCTGAGATTGTGACACCTTAGGGATCAAAGGCAAGGTATAAGCGGAGAGTACCCAAGTATTTGGGTATTTCGGAAGCGTTATGCATCAATGCAGTTGATATAAAGCAATCGTCGAAGGAGCGCTTCTTTGGCCGCCTGAACAAAGTACTTAACTTTTTTTTTTTTTTACTATTGATAGGCACGCGTTTGACCACTATCTCACCTGATGGTAAGCGAGGATGTGGTCGAAGATGGAGCACGCTTGCCTAGAAATAACCTATTCACTCTTGATTTAAAGACTCCCAGGTTGTAGCTATCCGGAAACACAGACTTCGGCAGGGAGTTCCACTCCTTAGCTGTACGCACTATGAATGTGTTCCCAAAACGTTTTGTGCGTATGGGTGGGAGGTCCACCATGTACCGGTGGCGCATCGTCGTTCGTCTTGTGGTCCGATGATGGAACGGGCTTGGCGGAATTAAATTATGCAATTCTGTCGCACATTCCCCAAAATGCAACCGGTAAAAAACCGACAGGCTAGCAACTCGTCGTCGATGTTCAAGACTTTGGAGCCTCTCATTGCCGATGATCCTCTTGGCTCGTTTCTCAATTGACTCAAGGGCATCAAGCTGGTATCTGGTAGATCCATCCCAAAGATGAGAGCAGCTAACTATCTTAGCAGGCAGAAACAAGGCGCGCTCCTTCAACGGTTGGGTCATGCCGGTTTAGATGTACTCTTTCAGCATACTCAAAAGGACTCAGACGGAATTTGACGCCTTGGATAGGAGGATACGCTCACTGCTTACCGCAAATCGGATGCATCACCTACGGTCATCAGTGATGAGGCTGTATATTCCGTGGAAGTGTGGGGGTCGTGACTTTTTAAATGCTTAGACCCTGCACAACCGCGAGGTATGCAGCCTTAGGGAGTACTTCCTTGAGGCCGACGTGACAGCTCTCTTTAAAGTGATTGACGACGTTAGGCGGGGAATGGAAGACACTAAAGTTACTGTTTTAGTGTTGATTGACATCTCCAACGCGTTTAATACCGTCAGTCACGAAGTCCTCTTATCTATCCTGACATATCTAATGGTCTCTCCCGAGGTACTGAAATGGTTTTCCTCTTATCTCCGGGGGCGTCAGCAGTCAGTTCTTGCTGGAGACTCTTCGTCTGGGTGGTGTGACCTTGCAGCTGGCGTCCTTCAAGGCGGTATTTTATCTCCTCTTTTGTTCTCAATTTTTATTAATCTTATAACTACTCTGCTTCAGTGTGCGTATCATCTCTATGCTGACGACTTACAGCTATACGGCTTGCCAGGCGGGTGTTGACAACTTATCGAATGCGATCGAGGAGCTCAACCAGGATTTGGGTGTGATTAAGAACTGGTCAGGCCGATTCGGGGTGGCAGTTAACCCTTTAAAATGTCAGGCTATAATAGTTGGGAGTCCTCATAGCTTGAGAAAACTGACTGGCTTAACTGTACCGCCCGTAATCTTTGACAATACAGTCATTCCGTTTGGCTCCGAGGTGATCTTGGTTTGCTTGTCGACACCGGTCTTGAGTGGCGTAAGCAAGTCTCGAGTGTCAGTCGAAAAGTTAACGGAACGTTGCGGTCACTGCGTCAACTGAAAAATCTTCTCCCAGCTCACATAAAGGCAATGCTTGTACAGTCTCTAATTTTCCCCATAATTGACTATGGTGATGTGTGCTACTATGACCTGACTGCAGATCTCCTCAATAAACTTGACCGCCTTCTAAATAACTGCATTCGATTCGTCTTCAATCTTCGTAAGTATGATCACATATCCGCGCATCGATCACTATTAAAATGGTTACCCATTCGCCAGCGCAGAGCGCTGAGGGCCTTGACTAGTCTGTTTTCTTTTCTTAACAATCCTTCTTCTCCCTCTTATCTAACTTCTCAAATTCAATTCTTTTGCTCCGCCCACAGTAAAAATCTTCGTTCTACCAATAATCTCCTTCTACGATGCCCCTCACACCGCTCTGGGTTTGTCCACTCCTCTTTCTTTGTCCAGGCGATCTTCCTTTGGAATGCGCTCCCTCTGAACATCAGGACAGCAAAAAGTCGGTTATCGTTTAAGGTGAAGGCTCGTGAGCA
Source organism: Lacanobia oleracea (assembly GCA_950371165.1). Classification (NCBI taxonomy): domain Eukaryota; kingdom Metazoa; phylum Arthropoda; class Insecta; order Lepidoptera; family Noctuidae; genus Lacanobia; species Lacanobia oleracea. Next base: position 10,136,755 of record OX493401.1, read on the forward strand.
TATTCACAAGATGTTGGAAGAATCACTACATCGTTAATTCGTTGGTTTCGTGTTTTCTTAATAACGTTGTTAGTTTTGTTTAGTAGTGTGTTTGTATCTATGTATTTATTATAGATTGTATTTATTTTTCTTCTCTCTGTTTGTCTTTTCTTTATGTTGCACCTGCCATGCTGTCTCTGCACCACCCTAAGGTCGATTGGTAGAAAATGCCTACGGCATTAAGTCCGCCTTTGTATAGTGTTTCACTAGTGCATAAAGTTTTAATAAATAATAAATAAATAAATAACGAACAACTACCGGAAATACATTATGAAGGATGGTACGGTTGACATATGCTGGGCATGTCACCGGCCTGGTGAATCCACCTGCCACATTATTTCCGGTTGTTCTAGTCTGCCTAACGGGGAATATTTGCACAGGCACAACCTTGTAGCCAGGATTATTGACCAAGCCACTTGCTCTTAAATACAATCTTGTGAAATCGGAAGTACCGTGATACAGGTATGTGTAAACCAGTTCTCAAAAATGGCATTTTCACATTGTGTTGGGATCGGCCTATCATCACTGACAGGAATATTGTTGCCAATTAGCCTTACATAGTGGTGATAGACCGACTAGAGCGTCGCGTAATGAGTGCTGATATAGCAGTCCCTCATGACGAGAACCTCGTGAAGACTGAGAAAGATAAATAAACGAAGTATCTTGACTTGGCTCGCAAGGTTGTCGACATGTGAACACAGCAGTCATTGTCCCGGTAGTCGTGACGACCAATGGCATAATTGCCAAGAGCCTCGAACAACATCTGAAAAGGTTCTCGCTCGGCAGCTGGATCAAGGGCTTGATCCAGAAAGCAATACTCCTGGACACGGCGCGTATTATGAGGAGGTTCCTCTTTTGGGAGCCCTGACTACCCGTAGCTTGGACCTTGTTCCTGATTCTGGTGGGCTACTATTTTTAACCTACTTCTTCAAAAAGGAGGAGCTTCTATGTTCGGCTGTATATAGTATACTTTTTTTTTGTATGTTAACCGATTTCTCCGCCAATTGTAGACCGATTTTAAAAATTATTTTTTTATTCGAAAGCTAATACTCCTGAGGTGGTCCCATTGTCACCAAGTCAGAATCTGGTAATGAAATCCCATGAAAATATAAATATGCACATATAAGGTTTTTCATAAACTTTCTAAATCAATTCAGATATTTGTGCCTGGTAGTCATCATCTCATGTTGCTGAGCTGATGATGGAAGGTATAAGTCAGGATCTGATGATGGGATGCCAAGAAAAATGTTTGTTCAGCGATATTTTCGCCAATTGTTAACCGATTTGGATGATTCTTTTTTTGTTTGAAAGAGTATTTTTCCGGACTAGTCCCATTTCAATTTAGTGAAGATCTGTTGAAGATTTTCGGAGGTAGACAATAGAACTCTTCCATAAATGATAGCAAATGGATCGGAATTTCTGAAATCGCATGTCTGTTCATTGTTTTCACCAGTTCATTACTACAAATAACATCACGCTGGTACGTTGTGTTTGTGGTTTCACTTTTTAGTGGTACGCAAGTACAACTAAAAAGCGTAAAGTAAAAACTTTAATTTCGGAAGTCGGTGTCACAAAACGATATAACCAAAAACACCGACTTCCGAAATTAAAGTTATATTATACTTTGAAGTGTTTTGTTTTTGGAAGTCGGTTGTAAGAATTTTTTTGTTGCAAGTTTATTTTTATTTTTATAGAATTATTTTAAATTGTGTGGTAATAATATGAATAAATTGAATAATAATAACTTCCTTTATGAAAAAGATTCGATTAAGAAGATGACACTGTGGTTGCTGCCGAAAGTTTGCCAGAGGCCAGAAAATTGGCAGCGCAGTTTGGCGGGTTTATGGTCATTACAACGCATGCGCAGCAATGGCGGGCGACCTTCCCGCGTCCTTACCGCCAGTCGACGGCTCACGCCGCGCGGTCACACATGTAAACACCGAGTAACAATAATAAACTGAGCCACTTTCGCTTTCTTCAGAGTCATCGCGATCCTCCCCCATCACAACTAAGTTGCTACCTAAACCTACCGAGACTGAACGTGAAGTGTTATGGTGATGTGAACTCGAGTTTACTGAAAAGTGGCATTTTAACAGCGCCGGCGTGAAAATCAGGTGTGTACAATGTTGATAAATATGGCACGCATTAGGAATTCTTTTAGATCCATAAGTGTTGTTATATTTGTGATGCTACGAGGATCGTTCATTCATACTCTACCTATGTAGATTGCTTGGAAACTGTCGACAAATCATAGCAAAGCTTTTAAGTTCATGACCTTGAACCCTTGGCATAGGTCATGTAAACAAAAGTTCTGACGAGTCAAATAATCAAGGAACTGTGCTTATCAAGGACGGTGAAGGAAACTTGACTTACCTATCTGCGTTTCCTCTTAATTTCTTTACTTTACCCTCTTAATTAGTTAAGTACCTAGATTAAATGCCAATTTAAATTGATCACAATGTTCCCAACGACAGTGGTTTGGTTGCAATATTGTCCTGATGTTAATGTCAGCAAAATAATGGTGGTGATTGAATTGCTAAAAATTACACAATAAGTCTTAAGATTGTATGACGTAATTATGGTCTTATTTTGATCGCATAGTGGAGTAGGTACCTACCTATAGAGGCGTATAAAGATCGGAGGATAACTATTAAGCTAGAGACAAACCTGTCCCACGTACGCAACCTATGCAACGCATTATGATCACCGTAGGCGAGGGCCTGCGGACGGCGAGCATTGGGTGGCTCGCCGTCCGATCAGAACCAGGCCCGTGTCGACGACGCGCTGTGTTCCACGCGCACCTCAAGGAGCTGTCAGCATGGGAGACGGGGCTCGCTAGGGCCAGTGCCTGCCGGGGTGCGGAAACCGTTGGAAAGAGGCACCGTACCCTGGAACGCAAAGGGCATTAGGGGGAACACGGATGGGTTTTAGTCAGTAAGAGTCTGACACCTGGGCGGAAGGAGTTATTTGATGATTTCCCATCCTTAAAAAAAAAACGCATTGTGATATCTGGACTATTGATTTTTTATGAAAAACTATGCACTAGAGACACACTTATCGTATGCATAGTAGATATGAGCGCCGTGGCGATTTTTGGCGGCGGCGGCGTGGAGGTAAAGTTTCCACGGCGGCAGCGGCGTGCCGGCGGCATGACCTTGAACCAATCACTGAAGGAGCGCATTAAAGAATATAGCCATCTAACGGGGAGACGGCGAGATATTAAAAAAAAAGAAAATCTATTTTGTGCTCTGCCCCCATTGTACATATATATGGTTTTGTTTAACCTAATGTTTTGAAACTTTCCAGTAATCTTCAACTAAACAATAGTAATAAATGGTCACATGCGGGGGTTAAAAACAGCTCGAAATGTTGCGTGTAAATATAAACACTCCGAAATAATGAATCTCAGAGAAAAAGTGTTAGCCAATTTTTGTAGATAATTGCATGTCCGCATTTTTGTCTCAGGAGCTATTTTAATCATAAAACTATCCGTTTTGCTAAAAAAATCCAAAAAACCCATTTTTGCGAACTTAAACCTTGAATTCTTTTTTGCACACGACGGACTATGGGGAACTTTCACAATTTCATTATAATGGTTTCCCTAACGTTCATGTAAATTTTCAGCTTGTTGGGAATTTATGCAAGGGTGAATGTCTATTTTTCACTGGACTATGCAACGCAACATACGATACGATACAAAAGCGTTGCAGACGTTGCGTACGTAGGACCAATGTGTCTCTCGCCTTACAGTTTACAATCTTCATGAAAAGTAGAAGATAGTTGATCCAAGATGATTTTTTTTATTATTTAGGTCATTATTCAGAAATCTTAAACCAAACACCAATTTCAAAATGCCAAAGCTAAATAATTTTCTCGCGTTTGATCGATTAGCTAAATTGAATTTTGAAACCCATGTTAACTTTTTAAATTTGTTTTGGTTATAATCTAATATAAAATGAATCTATATCAAATACAAATATAAACCTAAGCACCAACATGAGATTGATATAATCATTCTGCTCGATTCACAGAAGGCGAAAGAACGGAGGTCAAGTAGGATCCGATCATAAATAACAGTTAAAAGGGACAGGGTGGCGTTTTAACCCGTCCAATGTGGCCAGCATCGGCCATTGTGGGCAATGGACTCCACGCTGGCTGGCCGCCAATTTAATGGCAATAAATTGATATTGTAGCGTGGCATATCTTTGAAACGGAATAACGGGTCTATAGGCGAACTGTGATTTATCATTTTCATCTTTTGCCGACACATAGGTAGGTTTTATGAGAGAAGTACTGGTAATTTATTGTAGGTAAGGTAGGTATATTGGGGTCGGCTTCCAGTCAAACCGGATTCAGCTGAATACCAGAGTTTTACGTGGAGCGGCTGCCTACCAGACCTCCACAACCCATTAACTGGGTAACACGGTACTTCTTGGCAAGACTGGAGTTAGATTTACTGGCTTCTGACAATCCGTAACGACTGTCAATGTTCTACAAATGACAGCCGGGACCAACGGCTGAACGTGCTTTCCGAGGCACGGAGGAAACTCGGTATATTAAGATGGTCACCCATACACAGACCAACCTTGGCAAACGTTGCTTAACCTTAAAGATCAACCCGTGCGGCTGTTATTATTTAGCCACGAGCTCCTCCTATTAAGAGTCTTTTTACAGATTTTCTTCCACCTGTCTGGTAATCAATCTATGAAAATTTTTTTTAGGTCGAAGACGATATTATTACTTTTAGGTACCTACTTCTTGAGGTCAAAGTCGAAATTGCGGAATTAATTTCTTCGCTTTATTTTTATTGTATAAGTATAGGTATGGTTAGATTCGTTATTCCTTGTAACATCGAGTGGTCGATTGCCAAGACTACGCACTAAGTAATATTCTGCTACGTCAAACCAACCTTTTATTCGGAAAGCCAATTTAGATTTAAAGCTTTCACTTCAGTCTATGGTCATAACAGCAATATTTTACGATGTGTCATAAAGCAATATGAGATTTATTCTCCTACAAAGTAAGAAAAATTTAATTTGAAAGCATCAATGTGCAAGTATATGAGAGTGTTGACCTGTCTGCTTGTCTGGCGAAGGTTTAGTGAAACTATCTTCATGTTCATTCACTTTATGGGTCTGGCGACATCTCCCTTCGTAGTCATCTCACAACAATTTAGTTTTTATGTCCTATGATAAATCAGTGCTCTTGTTTGTAAAGCGTTCCCCAATAACGTGGTCCGCGATCAACTTTAATTAAAGGATCAACTACCTACTTATATTGACAAATGTGGGCACACTTTGATGCAACGACAAATGCCACCACGTGTATGAAACGAAATTTTTCAATACACTCATCTAAAGCATACCTACTTTTTTAAGAGGAAATGTGGGCGGATAGACTTTGTATTGAAAAAGTCATAATTTGAAGTTTGGCTCTCGCCTGTTTCCTCCTCCAATATTGGACCGATTTAAAAGATATTTCACAAATTGAATAACAAGGATGTATACTATGTCCCTATGTTTTTCTTTTTTCATGAATAGTTGCCAAATTTGTACACTAGGGCTCTGTTGACCTGGGGCTGAGGAATCTGTTCGAAAGAGGTACCGTAGCCCTGGAACACAAAGGGCACCAGGAGGAACACGGATGGGCTTTAGTCAGTAAGAGTCTGACACTCCCTCCTGCTTCACCCAGAGCGGGAGGAGTCATTTGATGATTTTCCATCCTTAAAAAAAAGGGCTCTGTTGACAGCGGTTTATCGGACAATTGGTAGCATTTTTTGAGGGTTCTATCTAGTGCTTATACGGCTCATATATCGTCAAAAAGGAAAACATAGGGACACAGTATATATCTTTTTTATACAGTTTATTAAATATTTTTTAAATCGGTCCCGTATTGGAGGAGGAAACAGGCGAGTTCCAAACCTCGAATTGTGACTGTTTACATAACTACAAAGTCTCTCCACCCACGTTTCCCTTAATTACTAATGCGTACAGCTAAGGGGTGGAATTCCCTGCCGGAGTCTGTGTTTCCTGATAGCTACAACCTGGGAGTATTTAAGTCAAGAGTGAATAGGTTATTTCTAGGCAAGCGTGCTCCATCTTCGACCACATCATCGCTTACCATCAGGTGAGATAGTGGTCAAACGCGTGCCTATCAATAGTAAAAAAAAACAATACTTTTAGGGTACGTCCATCCTGCCACAGCCCAAACTGCACACAAAGCTGGCTCATTCGATTTCTATTACCTTTTCAGTTCAATTCATTACTTACTTGACGGTGTGCGGAGTAATTGCTATTTACGGCGGTTATCGACAGATTCAATTATAGTTGAGTCTGCTCAAGTGCATGGCCATTTGGTTTATATGCTATTTAGAATGCCCGGAGCTGCTTTCCAATACAAATCTTATCTATGCGGCTGTTTCTCTGATTCGGTACATCGTGCGGGCATACTCATAAAACTGTATGGGTTTATTTATGGAAACTAGGGCCTATCCACTAGCCAGTATCTCCGTGTGATCTTTGCGTAGGAATAGCCGTTTGTTTGATGGGATCGATACCAGCTTTTGTGTTCCTCCTATCGTTTATTTTTTCTGTGCAAACTGAATTTAAACGCTATTGGTGCTATTATAAAGTAGAAATCTATCTCAGTCGTTTTTAATGCAGTCTCAGTTAATTAAGTTTTACTTACTGTTGTAAACGTAGACTGCTATATTTCAAGTATTTCTCAATCACTTTGGCAACGTAAGTTTGCATGTGTAATTTTTCTTGTTCGGCAGAAAACATTCTTCGTTGCAAATGTTTATGGTGTTCGTAGCAACTAGATACATACTCGTATAACGCGCCTGCAATGATAATTGGTAACCGCCTTAGGAATTTTAATTATGATGACTTTAATTACTAGTCTGCACTTTACTATCTAGTTTATGATAATTTGTTGTTAGTTTAGTGTATTTGTTAATTTTAGTTATTATTTTTATTAATTTGTTCATCAGTATAATTATGCAGCTTCTTTTGTGACTCAACTTTTTAATCTGTATAATTAATAAGGTGAATGTTACGGGTTGCTCATTGCCATTTTCCCGCGAGATGGCGCTGAAGTCAACATTTTCAGTTTTATTTTGTTTCGAGTGTAATTGGAACAATATTAAGTCGCAGAAATAATGGTGCGACAATCGGATATTCCACTTTATCGAAATTAGTCAAAATACGGCATAAAAACCCTTCTGATTCGCCATACTTCAAATCATACTTTCAATCATGTCTATGTGTGTGTAAACGGTACTATAAGCGAGTTACAGATATTATTTTCGTGAAGTATGGCGAATCAGAAGGGTTTTTATGCCGTATTTTGACTAATTTCGATAAAGTGGAATATCCGATTGTCGCACCATTATTTCTGCGACTTAATATTGTTCCAATTACACTCGAAACAAAATAAAACTGAAAATGTTGACTTCAGCGCCATCTCGCGGGAAAATGGCAATGCGGAACCATGCTTTTATGTATCTAATAGGTTTATGCCTATTTTCACTAACACTAGATACTAATTATTGCCTAAACAAAAACTACGACTATGAAACTCGTCGACGAGGTACGAGTATGCGATGAAAATCCGACAGTGTGCTTATGGTAGGCGCCAAATAAACTTGCAATAACGGTCATTGACTCATCTACATTTTTTGACATTCGTAATATCAAAAATGGAAATAAAGATATAAAGCTTACCTGATTCGTCTATCGGGATCCTTTATAGTAGTGAAAAACCATTCAATAATTTACTTTTCGAGTGCCTACGAAGAGATAGATACGAGTATTATCTATACTTACTAATATATAAAGCTGAAGAGTTTGTTTGTTTGCTTGAACACGCTAATCTCAGGAACTACTGGTCCGATTTGAAAAGTTCTTTCAGTGTTAGAAAGCCCATTTATCGAGGAAGGCTACAGGCTATATCATCACGCTTCGACCAATAGGAGCAGAGCAGTAATGAAAATGACGCAGACGAAGTTGCGCGGGCTACTAGTTATATATATTAGGGAAAGGTCAATGTACTTTAATGCAAGTTCAACTGGCGCCTACTCTAGCACTGATCATTCAACAATTCGCAGTGTAAGTAAAACAGGCATTAGTGTAGCATTTATCCTCTCATACGGTATACAGTTTATTTATATTGTAAAATAACATCCTAACAACTTGCATTATACTTGCAACAGGTGCTGCTGGGGCTCCAATGCCGGCCGCGTACCACTCAAGGTGGGTTGAAGTCCACGTGTAGTATTGTTCACCTCTACAAAAAGTTTCCACATGATTTATTACATTTAAAGCTCTTGCGAAGATCTCGGCTGTATATTATATTTACAACTTATTTATTTCGCACTTCATTCACACACTTGCTACATTCACTGATAGATGGCGCTACTAGTAGTAGTTTTAGTTGCTGCTGTCAAATCAAAATTCAAAATTCATCAAAATCAAAATTCATTCATTCGTATCTTAGAAACTTTAAAGTTGAATTTTACACGTGAATTTCGCGAATTATCTTTGGTTATACTAACAAACTCTCTCTCTCTCTTTGTTTACTATTTAATAACTATTCTGTGATGATAATACTTAGCTGTCGTCTGTTTTTACAAAAAACTAAAAACATACAAGTTTCCCAGACAAGTGTCAGCGTTGACAGTTATTATTATAACTTAGGTGAAAAATAGATGACCTTTGATACCTATTTAGACGACAGTAGGAGTTCAAAAGAAACATTTGACATAAATTGTGGACATTTTAAAAATACACAAGAGTCCAGACAAAATCATTTATCTACGTGTTTCGTTATTGGACTGTTTCCAAACTTGATAAGATTTTTGCTTTTGTGTGCGTTTTTGTTTGGGCTTAAATCTGGCCCGGACGCATGTGAGTACAGTGTGGGGTATTTTAATGATAATGCGTGCGCGCACATTACATTGCATACTGCAGTTTTTACGGCTTTTTGCGCAGCTTTTCTCAAGCCAACAGACAGAACCGTATCAAAATTGAATCCCTAAGTATTTTTATTGCACCTTAGAATTCGGAATTTGAGTGTTTAAAGAAGAACGGAAATTAGAAAAAAATCAATGGGGTAGGGTATGGAAACCAGTGAAATTATCTTAAGAAAATTGTTATCGAAACTCTTCACTCCCTTCGTTGTTTTCATTGTCTTCTGACAAGTTGAGTGGTTCAAGGATCCTACAATGAGACAAAGCAAGTGGAACGTAACTGGCATCCCAGCAGTCATCTGACTGCCGAATTAACACCTGACTCCTGGCACGTGCTCATATCTGTCAGCACTGAATTAAAATTAAACCAAACTCGTGCAGTGCGTGGAAGATTTGGTGGTAAAGTAACCTTCAAAATGTTTATAAAGGTGGGTTGCACTGTTGACTGACAATTAGTTCCAATACTGTCTCAAAGATTAAATGAATGGTCGTGAAAGAAAGGCTCATGGTCATGATCAACAACCATGACCGTAGACTTTTATTGAAAAGAAGATGCTACAACCTTTGTTACCCTTTTTTTCTTTGTTTTTTACTCTTCTTGTCTTCTTATCCTATCAAAAGGCCAAAAAGCCAGGCACGTCAATTGCGTTTCTGAGAACTTCTAAAGATATTTTGATGCCACTTAGATTTATCCAGGTTCTCCAAAAACTTGCTTGTGCCTTCCAGCTTTAGAACTTTATTAGCTCAAAATGTAGGTACAATATAAGATAACTTACACAAAAACATGAGATCAGCTACATTTTACCTTACGGCATGCAAATTATTACGTACAATAAATAAATAGAAAATGTCAACTGTGGAATTAGAATTAATAGTAAAATAAAATAATAAAAAAACAAAAGTAAAAAAAATCATCACATAGTCATTAACAAATTAATTATCTAAATCAATTAAGTATCTAAATTAAAAATTCTCAATAATATGTCCTACATAATTATAATTGTCATTTTCATAAAGTTATATCATTTAAAAAGTGAAACTACTAAAATTGTTTGCAGCGGCCAACTTTGACATCTCGTTTAAGATTGAAGATTTAGAATATCAAGGATTCAATAAGTGGTTAATGTAACTTTCATCCCAAAAGTTTTATACTTCTTTTATTCTTCGTTTATACTTCTTTGTGTCACCTACTAATTACTATTAAATGAAACTGGAACACGATCACGTCTAATGTTTTCAGCCAGGAAATTAGGAAGTGCGTACCTTGGCAGTAGGCGTCCTCAGGCCTGCCAACTATGCCGATCAGCTGAGCCGCCTCGATATGCATCTCTACTAGCAACGTGCAGAACACCGCTGATCATCATTATGTAAAAGGCTGATGAGCGTAAAACTTCCACTGTTGTTCTGGAATATTACAACGTAGCTGGCTGCGGCGACATCTTGGATGGTGATACAGTATTGCGGGTCGGGTAGATAGTTTTTTTTTTAATAGACCATTGAATTCTGCATAGATGTTGATATGGTCTTATGGCAACTGATGGATCGGGCAATTTTCCGTGTCTAGGACGTTCAGGTATTCACCACATGCTATATGGCAGTTTGTTGTAAGTAAGCACCTTCATCAGTGTTTCTAAGTATGTACAGAGTACCTATACCTCAAACACAACTGGTTCCACGTTCTGTAAGATATTGACCCGCCGGTAGATCATAGTTCAATCCACAAGCAATCTTCTATGTGCATACGCATACGACACAGTACTTACTCCATTACAACTGGTTCTCCATTACATTAGTACTAGCTCCACGCATTTCCGCCAGAGCTTAGAGGCGAAGTAGTAAAAATACCTACGACCACGAGGAGCTCGTGGCTAAATAATAACAGCCGCACGGGTCGATCTTTAAGGTTAAGCAACGCTTGCCAAGGTTGGTCTGTGGATGGGTGACCATCTTAACATAACGAGTTTCCTCCGTGCTTCGGAAAGCACGTTAAGCCGTTGGTCCCGGCTGTCATTTGTAGATCTTTGGCAGTCGTTACGGGTTGTCAGAAGCCAGTAAATCCGACTCCAGTCTTGCCAAGAAGTACCGTGTTACCCAGTAAATGGGTTGTGGAGGTCTGGTAGGCAGCCGCTCCACGTAAAACAACTGGTATTCAGCTGAATCCGGTTTGAATGGAAGCCGACCCCAATATAGTTGGGAAAAGGATAGGCAAATGAATGAAAATGACCTACGACCATGCTATATGCGCTACTAGCTTAAAGACAGCACTTTAAAACACACACCTTGTTAAGAGCCCTATCACAATTTGACTATATTTTTTGCGTAAAATGACCAATTTTGGCTTTCTTATTCTCAGAAACTGAAATACTTAGACAACTTTGGTTTATTGGGTAGTTGAGAATAGTTATTATTATTGTGCATGACGTCCTCACTTTTCGCATTTTTTTCTTATCTGACTATTGGTAAAAAGCCAAAATTCCGAAGTAATTTTCTCATGAAAAGCGCGACGGCAGTTTTTGGAGCTCGTGGATTGAACTACTGTACTAACCAAATGAAATGAAAAACATATCATAATATTCCTTATATATAGTGGTTTCGTGCATAGCGGCCTCAGAACTTTGAAATAAGAGTGGAAAATCCGTGAAAAAAATCCCATTCGATTCCATAAAAACTACTAAACACGCTCAGAATTAACTGTCAATTTCTCCATAATACAGTCAAATTTTTACGTGAAATTTATCCCAAAATAAACCATAGTTCATAAAAAATAAAAATTTAATAAATATTCATTAAATATACTAACTAAAATAAACGTAATTGCAATTGCCTAACTTCTACAAAATACGATGAGTCAGCAGTTTTGTGAGTGAAAACGCAAGATTGTGATAGGGCCCTTAAAAGAAAATCTAATGCTCTAAATCAGGCCATGGGCTTGTTAGGGTGTACCCTAACAATTTTCACGCTAATCCGTTTAGCCGTCGAGGCGTGACTGCGTGACTGAAACCGACAGAATTTCGTTATTCAACAGTTGTAGAATTTCTATTCAGTAATTCATAGAACTGATATTATGACACATTCACTTACTATCATATCTTCAACTATAAACCGATTACAATAGGGGATTATTACCCGACTACAATGTATTTTATCTCATGATGAAACCATATTAAAATTGCATAATTAGCATTTCTCGCCCTACAAAAGGAGAAATTACTATTTTCTTAGAACTATGAGTACACAGTGTCGCTTAGGGTCATATCGCACGATACTATTACGAAATGGTTTAGTAAATAAACGCATAAGTATGTAACATGTTATTTACTCGGGATAGTTAGTTCAATAATAATATCAATCAATATCTTGGGTGGAATATTACCAGATACAAAGTACTGGTACAAACAAACTAAGTACGGTTATGTGACAGTCTTATGAGTTGTAACTGATATTTTCCTTCTCTTTTGTCGGCACCAGCTTGTAGACAGCAGGTAGACGATAGCTTTTAGATATCGTGATAAATTGTAAATTTTGATGCAGGTGAGCAAACTTTGGCAAACGATAAATGCACAAGTGTATTATTATGCGACATTTTTCGACACATTTACCTAGTATTGTTATTTTAGCAAATTACTTATCGTGAGAAATGACTCGCGGATTTTTTTCGTCCGCCGAGGTCGAAATTTGTGAGCGACCGGCCCAATGTAATATTCAAAATATTAGATAAATCAATAGAATAGTTGTAATAGCCGCACGGGTCGATCTTTAAGGTTAAGCAACGCTTAACCTGTGGATGGGTGACCATTTTAACATACTGAATTTCCTCTGTGCCTCGTAAAGCACCCGGCTGTCATTTGTAGATTCAGCTGAATCCGGTTTGATTGGAAGCCGACCCCAATGTAGTTGGGAAAAGGCTAGGCAGATTATGACGGATAGTAGGAAGCCAGTTAATCTGACTCCAGTCTTGCCATGCAGTACCGTGTTACCCAGTTAATGGGTTGTGGAGGTCTGGTAGGCAGCCGCTCCACGTAAAATACTGGTATTCAGCTAAATCAGGTTTGACTGGAAGCCGACCCCAATATAGTTGGGAAAAGGCTAGGCAGATGATGATGATGAGTTGGTTGGGGCCTGGCCGGTGCACTTTCCGCACAAGTGCGAAATACACTTGGCTAAAAGCAGTGGTTGGAGTACCTACGTTTCCGAGTAAGTTGCTTGAAAAAGATTTAACAGTCAGTTCAGTAAAGTGGTACTAGAGCTAACCTCCAAGGTTTCCTTACGTCAATATGCAAAGCTTGTTTCAATGCACTTTTCTTAAAAAAAAACTGATCGTATTCAATATAAATTGTCGCCAATAGACAGACTGTCTCTCGGAGAAGGTTAAGGTGTGTATCAAATGCACATGTGTCGTCTATTAGCAGAGCTTTATATCATGGAAGTCGTAAAACTGTTATCCGAGCGAAGCCGACCGGATCCGCTCGTACAATAATAAAGGTGTGTAATAGAAACACATGAAGCATTTGTGTTGCCATCCCAAAGTCCTAGCTGGAAAGCTAGGACTCTGGGATGGCAACACAAATATGCTATTTGGAGAAATTGTAAATGTACAAAAGACGGCTGTAACAATGACGACTTGAGGTGACATGTTTGCTTGATTTTTTTTACTATTGGCGTCGCAGGTCAGCCTATGAGGTTGTCTTCGGCGTACCTGGACAAGTGGACATGCCTCTGGCAGCCTTAGTTGTAATTAAAGCCTCCAGCCAGATGCTAGCTTGATTGCAGTTAGGGTGTCTATCATTACAGCGGAGCAAGGCAGCGGAGTGTAGAAACAGAGAAATACAAAATGTCAGTGAGTCACGTGGTGCGAAGATTTTATGCAATTCCATTGGTTAAAATTTCTCCATTTTTCCGCTCCGCTGCCTTGCTCCTCTGTAATGGACCCTAAAAGGTAGCTTTACAGTTTCATTTTTCATAATGTTGAAGTGATGTGAAATCATAATTATCGCAACGCATTAGTTCTGTGGGCCAAGTGAGTAAATACAACAGACTGTTAAGGAGTGGACACTTGAGATAAGTAAGTAATTAAGTCGGTAACACAAAGCATTGTTTAGACGGGGCGCTGATTACATTATAGTAAATTAAATATAATAATTGAATTTACTTTAATGATGCGAAGAGATATGACAATGGCATGTAAGTACTTTCCTCCATTTTTATAACTGAAGTGTAAATAAAAGTAATTTATGAATTTTATTGATAAACTTCTACGTCTGTCTAAGCACCCAGTTCACCACAAAGTTCCGGCTAACAAAATGTTAGAAACTTGCTTATTTTGTCACTCTCTATCTACGTCATACATCGCCCCGTGCACCCGGCAGGCAAACCCTAGAGTGGATATTCTAGGGTTTACTAACGCAAATTGCTTACCTTTTTAGTAAGGCTTATGGTCCAATGGCGAGAGTTACTTTCGAAAAGATAGATCAGCTAACCTACTCCAAGGAAAAGTAGTGTATCTCACTTTTGTTGGGTTGTTGCTTGGGACGGTATATTATTTCAGAAGCGCCTATCGAAATCAATGAGCAAATAGCTATTGATTAGTTAAGGCAGTTCGTTTGTCGTTCCGATGTGGTGAGATAGTAACAGCCCGTTGCCACTTGTCGGCTGTCGGGCCCGGATTTTTTAATGACGGTCTAGTCCATGGTTAACTTTACACTAGAATGGTCTTACACAAATACGAAGACGTAGTCAGGCCAACTGCAGCCGCAGCTCCGTTACTACATACAGAGGGCCTAGCACGAATATTTTGACATGTAGCGAATGTGAAAAACTACAACCCCATAGTATTTTGGTTTAATGTTATGGGAAATACACAATTTATATCATTCAAAAATATTAATATGGAATCTAATTGAAATAAATATTATGTGCAAAACAAATATTGTAGCTATGGTAAAATTTTACGTTACGTTACTATACGTCAAAAATATTCGTGCTAGGCCCTCTGGTCGTCGGATGTTGCAGTGGCAGAGCATGAAGCTAATCACACTTGTCTGCCACCGATTTAAAAGAGGCGCCGATGCTCGATTAAAATCCGGGCCCGACAACCGACAAGTGGGAACGGGCTGTTAGAGTGTTGCTGTTACTGTACTTAGTTGCTAAGTCGTTCACAACGGCAACAAAATTAATCGCGTCTAGTGACTCACGCTTTTATTCTTGATCGGTATATAAATGCACATTCTAATAATAGGTTCTTATTATTTATTCATTCACAGATTATACCTAAGTAGGTACTTATTTATGAACTAGGTCATAGGTCAAACCAATCCCTAATGGAAAGTTGTCCTCTTCTTATGGTCTCGCGGTGCGTTACCACCAGAGATGTCCGAGCGATTCTATTGGTTCTCGCTAAGCATCCTCACGCATCTCCAGTGGAAACGCACCCTTAACGTGAAAGATGGACGAACAAAACACTGTCCCATTATTTACACTGTCTGTTGAAATGTATGATTTCACCGGCAAAAATAGCAATACCTTTCAAGCGCATTTTCATTAAGAATTTAAATTAAATGATGTAATATTCAAATTAGTTTGCTACCGTGAGTGGTAAATTGTCAGGCAACTTGTCGCTATCGTCAATAAATATATGTCTTTCTGTCAATTCACATTCAATTGCTGGATTTATTGACAGAATCAATTCAGTATGCAATCTGGATACTTGACAGACATAAATTCGAATGATTTAATTGCTTTTATTAGCTAGCTCACAAGAGCTCTCCCCAGGAGCCTCGAGCATAGTTCGGAGTAAGAAAGCTATTCCAATTATGCTCGAGGCAAGCTGGCATGTTAACCTGACCAGTCTGTGTTAGCCTGACAGAGGCTTAGGAATGAAAACCGATGACCAAAATTTGGTGAAGTGGTTAAGTACACTTGTCAGCAATGCAAGTGAAGACAATATATGGGACTACAACCATAGTAGGTTTCGTGTGGCCTAATAGGGAAGATGCAAATACAGAATTTGTGGGAATTTTGTTAATTTAAATTGATAAAAAATTATGAAATAAAAGCCATTGTAACGTTTTTAATTTAGTTGATATAGTTTTTTAATAAAAATAATGAATTAAAGTAACGTGAAACGGAACGTATTTTAAAACAACAATCAGCGTTTAGTGACGTCACTGCTGTTTCGACAGCGAAAAGGCATCCGTATGTCTTTGAGTTAGGACAGTTCCATGAAAAGTGTCATACAGGAGTGACTCAACTTCCTTTTTCGGGCGGAATGTCAAACTGTCAGTTTAAAACAACAATTTTGAAAAGAAATTAAAGCGCTTAATTTTTTTAAATTTATGTATTGTCTATTTTACATAGAATTCTTTAAAATGGAAGTAAGATGAAAATATTGCATGTTCCCTATTGGTAGGCACACAACAGGGTTTTGAACATCGTCATATTATCAAAGGATAAGTGCTTTTTCCTGCAACTTCGTACGCGAATACCCCATTTTTTTTCGCTTCCGTAGGAATTTCGAGAAAGCCTGCATTGCCCCCAGAAACCTACATGCCGAATTTCAGATTTCTACGACTAGTAGTTTCGGCTGTGTAATGTCTGTCAGTCACTCAGTAATATTGATATCCTTTACGATAATAATAATAATAATAATAATAATAATAAAAATCCGCAAGGCAGTTTTGTGGCGAACTGTTGGGCACTAGCGACCCCACGGACCTGATCTCCAGGGAGAATTCTTGTTCCTCATCTCCGGCTTGCCTTTATTGGCTGGCCGGAGTGAACACTGACGAGGAACAGAGCTCCCACCTCTTTCTAGCCTTAATCGGCCGGTCTGAGTGGAGATTCGCAAGAGCAAACGTGCTCGGGAGAAGGACGTATAATCCAGTAAGGTGCTGGTAGGGATCTTGACCGTACTTCCGGGATTGTCCTGATAGCCGTGGTATACCTCTCCACTCCTCTAGCACCTCAGGATATGTTGCCCCCTTGGCGCTACGTCACTTTGTGCTAACGACCCTTATCGGGGGGCCCATTTATTGAGTGTGCAAAACACCCCCTGCTATTTTAAAACCGTTTTAATTGTCAATGGTCAGGCAGGGGCCAATAGTTCTTCCATAGTAAACGATTATTAGTCCACTAAACCAGCCAAACCCATAGCGTTTCATCTTTTGTTTCCATATTTTGCAATAGTTTTGCTCCAACCGGGGATTGTCCTTGGGTATACTTTCACAGTGCATACAGGGATAATCGTCGGTTGGTGTCCCATTCCATTTGAAATGTCTAAAGAGGCCTCTGCGAGTTGGCATCGGCCCCTCGTACGCCTACCAAAGGACCGGGTCTCTAGGGACACGAGAATGTAAAAAAAAATAAAAAAAAAAATAATAAAATTTATTTGCATAAAAACATGGTATAAAAGATGGTACAAAAATTAAAATATTGATTAATATTGTATTGATTCTACCGCTCCCGGGTGCTAGTACAAGGTCTTGTTTCGAACTCCCGAAGACGAATCGGTCAAGGCTTCACCTAGTTTGGTCTCTATCGACCCTCATAGTATTCAGTACTGAATTTTTAGTGCTTACTTAGCTTACAATGTTTTAAGATTAGAACATGACACTTCAACCTCACCATCTCGACGTTGCAGACATATTTCATGTCTGCAACGTCTTATTATCAACCAAGAAGCCAAAGAGAAGATTAGATAAATATCGTTAACGGGGGATTGAGGAGAATTTCCAAGTTGGAGAAATACGAGTCCAAATGTCCATGTCATCTTCTTATATGCGCTATAATAATTATGATGAACGTTGAAGATGACAGAGGTGATACTCATAATTTCGGGAACGACATTCCGTCGTACAACTCTACCTAGTTGTACGACGGAATGTATGTACTGCGTCCGATCTTTGCAAGACTATTCCGTTTTACCTATCATACATTAATGAGTCATGTTCTAATCAATGAGTACTACACCATACTGATCATTACAATAGACAATAAGAGGTGGTGTCGCATGTCGTAGGGGTGCGTGAGTGGGAGGCGTGCGGTCAACCGCAGTTCTCAGGTTCGAATCTCGGCCAATGCAACTTCATTACAATCACTCAGATTTTATTGCAGCTATGAATTATTGCATTGTTCTCAGTACTTGCTATTCTCGAATTAATTATCATTTTAAAATGGGTGATGCTAATTGTGGACTTCATAAAATATATCACTGAATCTCTCTCGAAGTCAAAGTCAAATGATTTATTTCAACTAGACCAATAAAGGCACTTTTGAACGTTGAATGAATATAAAATGTTATGAAGAGCTCGTGGCTAGATAATAGCAGCCGCTCCTCGTAAAATACTGGTATTCAGCTAAATCCGGCTTGACTGGAAGCCGACCCCAAATTGTTGGGAGAAGGCTAGGCAGATGATGATGAATGAATATAAAATATTATAGTGACTCTAGTCGTCCGTTCGCAACGGACAAGAAACTCCATAATTACTCTTTTCAAAAATAAGCTTACAATATTTGCATACATTTTCAATAAAAACCTTTTTACAAAAAATACAACCGACTTCCAAAAACAAAACACTACAAGGTACAAAATAACTTCAGTAGAAAGAAAAGAACTTTAATTTCTGAAGTCGGTATTTTTGGTTAATTTTTTCGTTTTTTGACACCGACTTCCGAAATTAAAGTTCTTTTCTTTCTACTGAAGTTATTTTGTACCTGCGTACCCATTAACAGCGTACCAGCGCAATGTTATGTTAAGAACTGGTGTAAACACTAAAAAAACAGGCGATTTCAGCAATCCCGATCCCTTTGCTATCATTTATTGAAGAGTTCCGTTGCCTGCCTCCGAAGTTCTTCGACAGATCTTCACCAAATTGAAACGGGACCAGTCCAGGAAAATACTCTTTCAAACAAAAAAAGAATCATATTTGGATGATTCTTATTTTGTCTGACAATTGGCTAAAGTATCGCTGAACAAACATTTTTCATGGGATCTTATCATCAGATCCTAATTTATACCTTTCATCATCAGCTCAGCAACATGAGATGATGATTACCAGGCACAAATATCTGAATTTCGTTAGAAAGTTCATGAAAAACATTGTATGTGCCTATAAAATTTGAGGGTTGCCCTCGATTTTCGTGGGATCCCATCATCAGATTCTGACATGGTGACAATGGGACCAATCGAGAAGTATATCCTTTCAGATGAAACAAAATTTTTTCAAATCGGTTCATAAATGACGGAGTTATGAGGTAACAAACATAAAAAAAATACAACCGAATTGAGAACCTCCTCCTTTTTTTGAAGTCGGTTAAAAATTATTCAAATGATTATTATGTGAGGACGATGCTCCCAAAAAAAACGTTGCTCTCTCTCATGAAGTTCATATTTCTGGATATCTGTCGATTGGATCTACTTTGCGCTGTTCATGAGCCACCTACCCTTATCTTAATTGTATTTTGGTTAGATGCTCTTTTTATCCCACTCTTACCTCTATGAGCCTAACAGCTTAGAGTTCACTTTCTTCTTTGCTTATCTTTATCATCATCATCCAGAACATTACTTCGCCTACTGCTGATCATAGGACTCTTTTCTTTCGTCAGTCCCCTCTTCTCTACACCGTATAAACTTTCAATATTTTTGTCTTTCTATCCTGCCTTTTGCAAATATGTAAACACTAAAAACAATGTAAAACCTTTCTTTAAGTTTCAAGTACCTACCGGTAACATATTCTAAGTTGGTCCACGAGCTAGGACTTCAAGTTAAAGCCGGGCTTCACTTCGCACCTCCTTGATAAGTTGTCCAGCGGTCGTGTGCATTTGGCTAATATTTGTGCAGACGCGAGATATTTGTCCGTTGTGCAGATAGTGACGGGCTTGCTGAATGTTCTTGGGATTAGCATAGCATTCAACTGTTTTCCAGAAATGTTAGCTGCACGCCTGTTAAAATTGGAAAATGTTAGGTACTGCTTTATTTTGTGCATTTGAGTTTCATTTTGCTGAAGAGGTATTATTGCGCTTAAGTAGACCTATCTACACGTTCCCGTTGTTCCCGTCTATCCCGTTGATGGAGTACCTACCCTGGACAACAACGCGAGAATGCATCCATCCTAAAATTATTCTGAACATACCAAAGATTTACGAGTATCTGTAGAAAGTGAGCGCCATATCGCACAAAAGCCATCGACAACTTGAACTCATGGGACGTAGCCCTGTTTGATGGCCTTACCAAGTTAAGCCACATCTAGACACCAGGATCTCTGATGGCCAAAGCCAATCGTCCAAAGACGGATCGTCATAAATGGAGGGAGATCATCCACAAGCTAAATCGGGCGAATCACGACGCATTATGAAGCAAATGACTAGAGGAAAATGAAGTTATAACTGTCTTATGTCTGTCAAGTTCTTCTAAAGTATTTGTTGGATCACCACCACCACGTGCAAGGTTTACGGTTTCATTTAGCATGCCGGGGCACTTGCCAGCTTTAACAAGAACACTAGCTAAATATTGGAGAGCACATTCAAGCTGTTTGCCTTTGCATAATCATTATATAGAATGACACATATTTGATATTGGTTATATCAAACTGACGCAATCTAAGGTGATCGTAGAGGTTGTAGGTATTTATTTTAAATATTGTTTACTATTACGTATTCCACTTAAGATACTGACTAGGTAAATACACTGATCATGTGGTCAATAGCATTTCACGGTTTGTCATGATGGGTTGCTGTTGATGTTTGATTGCATAAAAGTGTTTCAATTTCTTTCATCCACTGAGCCACCTTCTCATCCACCCCTTATGTCTTAAAGCATTCTTTGTCTAAACGTTTTGATTGCAATTGAAATGAATTTGCACGTGGTCACGTAGGTACTCTTGGCTATTTGTTTTTAGACTTTGTTGCGCCATGACTTCACCAACATAGTCATACATTTATATGAGCTATAGCTACACACATAGAGTTAATGCACTTTAAGAATAATTACGATATTATACATACACAGACACACCTCTACACTCCGTGATGTGATTCATAAAGGGATGTATTTTTAACGTGATTGAAAATGAAAAATTGAAACGTCTTCAAGTGTTCTGACGTCAGGCATGCGTTCCAGACTGCATCTCATATATTTTATTAACCATCAATAAATTGGTGTCAGTCAATTTTAGATGCATGTAAAAAGCTTGTGCCAAATTTTCGCGCATGCGCGGTGCCGCCCGCCGTACCAACGTTCCACCCACTCCTGCGTACCCGCCCTGCATCGTGCGACCCACTATTTATAGATAAAAGTGACATTGTTTTATTTGTCACAGCCAGGCGTAATCATATTAGTACTTTTCCATGCGAAAATCGTTAACCCCAGCGCGATAACTGGAGAGAGTGCATGCTCGTGTGTCAGAGCGCGCCTTATTTCATTAAAATAACATATCCTGGTTTGTATTTGATCTATAAGGACTTTCAATATGGTCTAACCAAAGTCCAATTGAACAAGACTTCTCAAATAAGAAGTAGCGATGGAAATGTTGGGAATCAATATAAATGATGTATTTATTGTGTGGCGGGGTGCGGGAGGCTGCTTTTCTGGTCCTGGGCCCTGCGCGCGCGCTGCCGTCAGAGCGCATCCTGCCGCGCGCACTCCCGCGCACCAGACAGCTATCGGTCGTGCACTACATACTTACTGATAGTGGCGGATTATTCATTTATATCGAGTTTTATTGTGATGACGATCATTGTGCATGTGTGAGTGGTTTTCCATGAAATGGATCTACGGGTGAGTGTTCTGGTTTTGTTTATGTTCTTTTTTTTTCGTATTGATGACAGGTACGTGCCAAGATAACTGCGAGATAAGGTTACTTCACTGCTCAATATTTTTATGTAACGACTTAATTGCCATGTTCCAATTATAACCTTTTGTTATTATAACCACAAACCAGATTATTTTTTTTTTTAGCGAGCATAATTACAATTATAACAGCAGGAAAAATATAACCGAAATGACGAAAACAAAAAGATTGATTCAAATATTGGGAAAACCGTTGTGACTATTGGGATGTTTTCCTTCTTTATAAAATATATACACATTGTTTTTACCAAATTATTGTCATAAATGTGTGACGTCTCTATGACGACTATTAACGACTAGTTTATTACTATAATTTATAATATTTCCATTCTTCTCTTAGCTATTCAATTACTTACAACTTTTAGAACTGAACCCATTATCCAGTAAATTAATTTTTAATTGTATTGAAGTGAGCAATATTTATAAAAGAAATGATAAGCTGTACGATAAAATTGTTTACTAACAAACAGTACGGCGCCTTTCTATTGGTCATAACATCATTAGGGTGCGAGTACACTAACGAGGTACAGTGATAACTCATTCCGCTTAGATATTGAAGAGAAACACAATTATTCCAATCAAGAAAAATGTAATGGATAACTAAGTACTCGTAATGTTATTGACAGCAAAATAGGCTTGCAATTTGTCTTAATGTTTGAGAAAAGTAACTTTTTTATGAAGAAAGAACGAGCATAACAAACAAGATTGTTTGGTTCTGGTTGACAATTTCAAATACAGACTGTAAAGTCTAGTTTTGTAGAGGTACAAAGCTATGCCATCGCCAGGTCTAATCGATGATTAAAAGTCTTAGTTGCATTAACTCGGAATGAAAATTCTATAGCATTAGAACTTGCTGGGTTTCAATCCTCAACTTCGTAGTCATCACGACAATTTAGCTAATAAACTTAAACCAATGTCTAATAGTTTCTTACACATCACCATAAACTAAGAACTCCACTACTGGCTATTGAACCATAGATTTGATATCGCATTGTTGTAGATTTTTGATAATTATATACCTTTCTCGAGAATCACTATCCATTAAAATCCGTTGAGTAGTTTTAAAGATCTAAGCATACAATAGGGATAGACCGACAGCGGAAGTGACTTTGTTATATTTATTCTATGTAGTGATTATTTTCATAGCTTTGAATCAATATTTTAATACAACTTTGAATTGGTCCCTTTCAATAAACAATGAGTTTTTTTTTTATTCAATTTTCAATTAAGTAGTATATTAATGACAGTACCTACCTTAATTGTTAATTCATTTAGATAAAACTTCATTGTTTAAGCAATTAGGCTGGCAGTTTAAATAACTGATATAATAGTGCAGGGAAATAAGCTCAATTAAAATCGATCAGAGCGAATAATTCGTGTAGTTTTGAAAATTGGTACAGTTGTTCTTTGAGATGAACATAATAAAAATTCCCGAGGGTGGGAGGTGGAGGAGGGGGAAAAGGTACCTTTTCACAGTTTTTTTGCTTGTTTAATTAAAAATATCTTCTTGCTCACTACTACATAAATTGTCTACATTAAATTTTCTGGTCATTTACATTTAACTGTAACATCAATTCTTTAGGAAATAGAGGGTATCTAAAATTGATTAAATAAATTTTTCAATAAATGATACAAAGACAAATGGTAATTTCTGGCCCAGAAGCCGACAGAGTTGAGACCTATCGTAGTTTTTATTTCATATAAAGTAGAGCAAGAACTTCTATTTTTTTTTTTTTTTTTCGATGGCTAACGCATAAATAAATTTGATTTCAGCAGACGAAATCACATAAAGATATTTTACATCCATTCTTACAAGTACGCCGGTCCTGTTTGAGCTCATTAGAATCGTCCCGATGGGTTTTAAGCATGGTTGATAACAAGGGTCTGATGGTGAAGAGTAGAATCGTGGAAAGCGGCCAAACGTGTTCGTCGCCATTTATTACCCAGAGTCCGACAGAATTCATCGTGTTTGGGTTCATTTAAATCCTTCTGATGAACACTATCCATTGCACCTGGTAACAACGATCTGATGATGGAAACCATAAAGGTGAGTAGTGGCTCACTTAGTTGAGTGCTCTTAAACCTATTGCGTTTGGGCTCAAATTAATTTATTGTACAGATGGGTTCTATCCATTGCAGCTAGTAGCTATAATCTGATGATGGAAACCATAAAGGTGAGTAGTGGCTCTTTTGGTTTACTCCTCCTATGCCCATCGTGTTCTGACTCAAATGAATTCAATGAATTTTACCCAGACGGTTCAGATCTAATTTAAAGATTACCCTAGAGTTGATTCTTGTTTCTGTTTCTTAACCAAACAATATCATTGATTTTTTCCTGAATTGGTAGCTTATACTGCTCATTAACTACTTAAGTGGCTCCTGTAATGGCCTTGACCATATTGGTAGCCCTTTACTGCATACATCTGATGAAACCCAGACAACATCAGACGTCAGTCGTGCACATGTTTATACTAAACCCCTATAATACACTTGACTGTAAGTGGTTCCGATTCAATGCAATGAGTGACTTTCCTCTGCCTGTTTTCCGTCTACGAAATCGAGGAAAAATGTCCAGAAATATAATAAGACATTGTAATTTTGTACAAACTTATAAAATCTTTTTGTCCTGACTTATATCGCGCAGTCAAAGCTACTAAGTCTAGGAGCTGAAATTTTGTATAAAAGTTTATTTTGTTTGTAGTGAGCATCCAGTAAAAAAATATTTCGAGAAATTTTTACTTTAAGCGGGGAAGATCTTTAAGGGAGCAGACATCCACGCAAACGAAGTTGCGTGCATTAGCTAGTTAGTCAAGATGTGCAAAATATCAAGTAACGAATAGTAAAGATAATCTGCTGTTATCTAGTTGTCGCACTCATTAGCGAATGGTGAACACACGACCTGACCACGCGACCCGACCCCGAACCACAAAACACGATGGAATTTACCTTATTATTCCACTCGCGATAACGCCTTGTTATTCTTAAAGAAAACCCACACTGTCCCCTGTAATTCCAGAAATACTGGACTGGCGACAACAGCCTACAGGTCTACCAGGAAATGTAAAATACAGTGAAATGGAACTTGTATCAGGATGCATTTTAATCGGCCGCATTCCTTTGGTTTCTGCAGAAATGTTTGCGTATTCTCACCATAGACTAAATTTATATAAATTTAAATTAATATGTGAGGCGTGGAGAATATCTTCCTTCTTTGGAAATTCATAAGACTTTGACTTTGAGAAGATTAGAAATTGATATCTGAATACCAATAAATTGTAATCGGTTCATACTTATTTTTTCGCGAAATCAAACTTATCGTTAAACACTGGTATCCTTCACTGAGGATTAAAACAATCGTCTTTATATCTGTCTCAAGGTTTTACAAAAATATATATTTTATTTAAGTCTTATGCAAATGGAAAGGAATGGATTTTATTATTCATGCACTTGTCGCATTTACTTGTTACTCCGCCAGTGTCTATGGAATGGGTGCTGTGCTTTATAAGGGCACGTAAAGCCGGCTGGGTGGCGTTGTCCGGTATTGGTTGGGACTTGGGAGCACTCGATATTGCCATAAGCGTCTAAATTATCTGTGGTGACATTAAGTCCGTGCCTCCGAGTGGTCGGCAGTGTCCTCACTTGATCGTGCATGCAGATAGCACTTAATTTATACGATCTAACATGATAGTGTTGCTATTGACTACCATATTTGTAAGATTTAAGTCTGGTGTAGCATAACTGTACCAACCGGGCCGGGGTAAAAGCTACGGGTCTTGTATAGAGCATGCAATACCGCATTATATATTCAATACCGCGATATTGCGGTATCGGAAATGTAATACCGCAAAATTTGCGATATTGCGAAATTAGTAAATCGTAAAATGGGGGTTAAAATAAAATCATGAGTTTTAATTAACACAGCGCTTATCTTTATTTTTTATCCGAAAATAAATTATTTTATAGTTTACGTAAAACGCATAAAATATCAATTGTATCATCATTTGTTTTGTATACAAATGAAATATTACAGTGTGTGATTCTTCCGACTTGCGAGTAGTTGCGAGTGAGACTGAGGAAGACTACAAAAAATCTTAATTCGCTGTAGGGTATTCCAAGGAAAGAGTTCCCAAAAGTGTATCTCGCTCGCCCGACCAAAATGTGACGATTCGAAGCGAGGATTCCCCTACGGTTCGATTTTAATACCGCGAAATTCGCATTTCTAATCTCGCTTTTGCGGTACTGAAAAATAGCGCGATGTGGTTTTGCCATACAAAAAAATATACTCGTATCTACCACCTATTCTCATACCTACCGAAATATTCACACAAAATTTCATGAAAATCGGTCGAGCCGTTTCGGAGGAGTTCGGTAACAAACACCGTCACACGAGATATTTATATATTAGATTTCAAGGACAATAAATAAAAAAAAAACCCAAATATATGAATCTATTTAAGTCGACTGAAAACTGTTTTTCCTCTAAAACACCACTGTATTACGGTTTCAATTGATGATTTCACATAAAAGCATAAAAATTATGAACCTATTGTATGTATGTATATCTTTTACGACATTGTTCATACACTAAGATATCTATTTTATTATTCACATGCGCTTTACTCGTCAAGTATGCATTAGGTACCTACTCATGTCGTGTTCGGGCCTTTAGGTATGAGTTTGTAACCGCACTGTTTAATACCTAAGGTCAACGTGTGGTAGGGAGCGAACTAACACGCACGAAAATAGTATTTAATCATTCAATAAACTCCTTTCAAGGGACTAGAATCGTTTAGCTAAAAGATAGATAGAGAATATTGCAATAAAAGTGATACTTTAAATTTTTCTAAAGGTTAAGGTTGGAAGCAAAGCCCTAGAACTAATGAAAAATGTTTATAAACAAAAAAAAAGTTCTTGAATGGAGGAGCTCGTGGCTAGATAATAACAGCCGCACGGGTCGATTTTTAAGGTTAAGCAACGCTTGCCAAGCGTGGTCTGTGAATTCAGCTAAATCCGGCTTGACTGGAAGCCGACCCCAATATAGTTGGGAAAAGGCTAGGCAGATGATGATGACGTTAAATTTCTCAAATCTGAAGTAAGAGACATATCTTGGACAAGCATGCCAATATTATCTTTTCTTAGATTCGTTGATGCAAAGCATTATTAAACAAGCCAATAATTACATTATTCAATCCTTGTATGCCAAAAAAACAAGACAAATGATTGCACTGAGTGACGATGTTAGTTTTGACACGTCTGGCTGTCTCTTCAAACGCAGTTGTTGGCGCTATCCCCGTTATCGATAGGAATTTTCATGAAAATGTGTTACGAAGCAAGTAACCACGTAACAAATTGGTCGCTGAAGTGATTATGTTCGAACTTTCTCGAGGGTGTGGCTGTTTTCGGGACACTTTTCGGATGAGTCGTGATTCAAAACGATCAAGTTGGCTGGGTCAGGTCGGTCGGCCTATCAGTTTCTTATCATTTCGCTCAGGTAATTTGCAGTTGGCCAAAGGAAAAGAAACATTGTAGTTTTAAAAATACACTCTTCTACTGCCTTCTAGGTAGAATAGGTTAACGTTAGTCTCTTTACAACTTTTGTATTATGTTTTGGACACTCTCTTTCAGTCCAGTTTGAGTGAATATTAATGCTCAGTAGCAGCGGGCGCGCAGTTCAAGTGCAGGTCGTGTTTTATAGCCCAACCAATACCTATTAATGTCGTTTCTATCTACGAATCGAAAATTACTATTCAGGAATAACTTACTACATTCTTATCATTATTCAATTTAATCTATTGTTAATCTCATGTCAGTTCTGTTTCTTGGTGCCTTGGTGTCTGTTATCTTAGTCCACCAATCATAACAGCTATCATAAGATCTGACAGTAGATTACCTGGTTGTCAGAAACCGGAGGTACACGCTATGTAGCAATAGTTTGACATTATCCTGCCATCAGTCCTCTACTCCTCGAAGGGTTATCAGATAGAGCTACACAGGGCAGACACTTGTTCAGTTATATAAAGGTCTCATTGAATATGGGGCGAGTCAATGCCATGAAGGCTGTCATCGTACCAATGCAATTAAAAAAAGGTTCACAAATCTATTTGCCTTGCCCGCAGATTATATACTAAGATTTCAATGTATAGATTGGTAAAGAGTGTCAGATGGGGAAATATGGGTTGAGAAGACAGGACGAGACCATGCGTTGTACGGATCTACCGATACCAGCATGTATGTGTAGCTGAAAATTCCCATCTACCAGCAAGGTAACCAGGCTTGCGGAATTTGTTCGAAAAAGTTACCACAGCCCTGGAACGCAAACGCTATTAGGAGGAACTCGGAAGGGTTTTAGCCAGTAGAGTCTGACATTCCCTTTCGCTCCGGTCGCTCCATTTTGGAAGGAGTCATTTGATGATATCCCATCCTTAAAAAAAACCAGCAAGGGAAAAGGTAGACCTATTGCTATTAACCTAGCACGATTCCGGACTCCGTGCTGTAAGAGTGAGCACTTCAAGTTTATTAGCACACACTTTACGAATTTCTTTGTAGAAATTCCTTCAGTTTGAGAGTGTGATAGTTGTATAATGTTGTAGGCGTGTAGAAGGTAAGTGTGTCGAGTGATGTCGTTGTTTGTCACGGTGCGCGGTGCCGCTCCGTCACGCTGCGCCGGGCCGTGTCACAATGTGCACTCTGCCCACTTTATCTTGACACTTATCAGTGGCGCCACTTGTAAAGGCTTAAAACAAATGACATGTCATATGCAGTACATTTGAATTAGTTCTGCTTGTTTACGTAAGCCAAGGTTAATTGGACGCCCTGAAGGCAGACGCTCCAGGACACTGCTACTTGCATCATATAAATAAACTCTGTTTTATAATCGAGGTTTCAATTTTATAAGAAGAGTCTCATACGTATCTTTTGTTTCGATATACACAAGGTTCATCAAAATCATTTCTACGCCAACGATGATGGATAGACTACATCTATCGTCGTTGGCGTAGCAATTTCACTAATTTGCGGCTACGGCGTAGCACTTTCTGTAAGTATTTTAATTTCAAAACTCTTTCTTTTGATTTTATTTCCGTAGATAAAATCAAAAAAAGAGCTATTATTATAATTCCAGAGGCATAATCCCACAAGCCTTTCAAAGTGTAAACATAGGCCCATTGCCCGTTCTCAACACATCCCGTTATTAACTAAAACAGACGCCGAATCGAACTAAAAATGCCACACCCAACAACTATTCTATGTTTATGTTTCATAAGAAAATTATGATGAAAATCTTGTTATTTATTAGTCCAGCCGTTCAGCGGAACATTTAGGATCTAATTCTATTTCCCGCCGAATGTCGTCGAAGGTCACGCGCGAAATGCGCACGCGCCGCCCGCCCCCACAAACAAGTAGAGGTCAACGACCGCGCGCTGATTTAAACCCTATATATTGAACAAATCAGTGTTGTCATCAATGTACCGCTTCAGGATTTATTGGTGAATGGATTGCAATGTTCTTCGTTCATTTAAATTGCTCGTATCGTTGTTTCGTTCTCCTTTACAAGACAATCTTCCAATTCAAAGTAATCGTATAGGAGGAATGCGGTTTTAGATAGGTACCTATAAATATTGGTTAATAGTCTACGTTGAATAGGTTACCCTCACAGGTTTATTACACCTGATCGTGGAAAATGCTCTGTCTACTTCTTACGAGTATTATCGTGTCGATAGCGAAAATAGTTTCTTCTTAGTCCAGGAATGAGAGGCCTGCTTTGCATGGAATCCCGAAGGGTCTCTGGAAAACATACCTAAGATGCTACAGTCTCTCTTTTCCGTTTTATCCTTAAGACTGATTTAGTCACAATGGCCTGCTTGGACCTGAGACAGATGGGCCAATTACAGTTTATGTTTTTCATTGTAGTGAAAAGATTAGCTAGTCAACAGAAGTCATTTGCCCAGACGAAAGAGAGGGGCCCCTGGGTGTGCCAGACGAAATAGAGGGGCCCCTGGGTGCGCTAGACATAAGAGAAGGGCGTCTGGGTGTGCCAGACGTAAGAGAAGGTCGTCTGGGTGTGCAAGACGTAAGAGAAGGTCGTCTGGGTGTGCAAGACGTAAGAGAAGGGCGTCTGGGTGCGCCAGACGTAAGAGAAGGTCGTCTGGGTGTGCAAGACGTAAGAGAAGGGCGTCTGGGTGCGCCAGACATAAGAGAAGGGCGTCTGGGTGTGCCAGACGTAAGAGAAGGGCTTCTAGGTGCGCCAGACGTAAGAGAAGGGCCCCTGGGTGCGCCAAACGTAAGCGAAGGGCCTCTGGGTGCGACCGACGTCGCTTAGGGAGACTCCTTTCGTGAATCCCACTGTCTCTTCTTTACATATCAAATCCCACCTAATCTAACCGAAACCTCTCTGAGAGACATATCAACTTGGTTCAACGGTCATACAAATACTATTCGCAATATTTACAGTCCAATAATTTGACTATAAGTCAGGATAAGACTTCTTCTAGGTAAAAATATTATTATTGAAGTCATTTACAATAAACATTATGTAAGATTACCTTAATGACAATATTGTGAGTTAAATACCTATCAATTCTGATATGTTAATAAACAAGTAAACGATGCTGATATTTTTATAATAATTGTATAAAAGGAAAGTCATTACAATAACAGGGTATAATGCATTTAATTCATTTTTATGTGTTACTTAAGAAATCTTTAGAAGTAGAAATGTTGAGTAGTGCCCATTGCAAATAATGAATACTGTATCATATTCATAAGTACTTGAATAGCGCCCTTTGCCGCATATGAATCCAATTCCTATTTGACGACGAAGATTTTAGCAGAAATGAAGATTTACAATTAGATAGTTCTGATTTTAGAAGAGACATAGTCCCCTGGTGTATTTGCTAATAATTTCTGAGTGAACAATAATTAAAACGGGTTAATGGGATTACGTTTTCAGGTGGTTTAACGTGTGCCATTCAAACCGACCGAGCCTCACATGCACCCACATGGACAAAACACAATCGTGAGCTGTAAAGCACACCACATCAAACATAATTCAAAACACATTGTTTCCGCTAACGGTGCACATTACTGCACATTCCTGCAATTTTCGGGATCGTGAGACGGTTCACGGGGCACTGCGGGGCATAAATCGTGGACGACATCGTTTACCCGTACCGGCACATACATTACCGGATCGTGCTCTGTGAGATCGGTCTAGGTACGTGCCCGGACCGGACACGGCTTGGCATGCGGCGGTACAGCCCTATCTAGCCGCCTTTAGTCCATATTTGACGCGGACCCGATTTATGTAAAGAGAATTTCGTTACAACAGGCTGGTAGATCAAGTTGTGGTTGGTACTGCCTGTTTGAATGTTTTGGTTCGAATTATTAGTAGGTATATAGGTACCTACATTTAGTAGACGTCTTGTTTACGGGGCGACATTGATAAATGTACATCAAGCCCGGTATTTGCGCATCCTGCTCTCAGATTTTCTCGTCCATGATAAGGAAACACATTTGCGAAAACAAAGACCAATAAATCAAAATTATAGTTGCCCTGTTGGCAGAAACCTTATAACTCCATTTTATGTTAGGTAACGAGAGCACGTGTAAAACAATTAGACATGGATACTTAAAATCACATTTCTAGCCAAGATTTCAAGAATTTCTTCAGAGACAGAATATAACCTTTTAGCAAAATACTTAAAGAAAATTTTCGGTTTATTTGGATGGACATACACAGTCCTCAAGTGAGATGAATGCGTTGAACCAATGACGTTCAATTACATTGCAAACTACGCCAAAAGCGTAGGCTGGGCGCGACGGTATGCAACCAAAAATAAATACTGAATATTCTTCTTTGTTATTCAGAGGATAAAAATACGTAATTTGCTACTGATAGTCTCGTCTTTCGACAAATCATTTTCTTTAGGTATGTCATCTTAAACATTTTAGAAACATTAAACTGTTGTACCTAGACTTTGCCGCTTTAAAATCCCGATTACTGAGTCATGTCAAACGAAAAACATTTCACATGACTGAGTAACCGGGATTTTTTGGATTTAATAGACGACATTTTTTGTTGACGAAAATGTATTGTCTCTTGATTATTTGATCTATTTTTATCATTTCCATGCTAGGCTGGTTTAGGACTCAGGTATAACATAAAACAAGACGTCAAAGTAAGTAGAATAGTTATTGTGTTTACGAGATATCTGTTAATATTCTATCAACTGTTCCGAGATCACGCTTCATGTATAAGGACCTATGTAGGCATTCGATTTTAGAACGAAAATAAGAATTAAATATGTGCCAGGTTAAATCTTCCATGTGCAGCTGGGAATTGTACCTCAAGATAACTAGGTGATTTATTATAAAAGTGTACAGAAGTTCACAATGTCAATCATATCAATATAATTTATTACTTTTCACCGATACGTAATTATAAACAAATATAGGTGTAGGTTTTACTTTTACTTATTTTATCGAGTTCGTCATTCCACTTTGCAACTGAATTAGGTATACCTAGGTACGCATACTATACGTTAATTTTTATTAGACTTTCATGGAGTTACGTCACATCACATGATGGTTTCAGTTTACTTCGAAATTATGGCTGTGTGAAATAATAGTTGGATGTTCTTATTTTTCACTAGTTGACCGGCACAACTTTGTTTGCTCCGCTCCTATTGATGTAAGCGTGATGATATATAGCCTTTAGCCTTTCTCAATAAATGGGCTATCTATCACTGAAATAATTATTCAAATCGGACCAGTAGTTCCTGAGATTAGCGCGTTCAAGCAAACAAACTGTTCAGCTTTATGTATTAGTACTGGTTGACCCACGCAACTTCGTTTGCGTCACAATTTTCATTACTGCTCCGCTCCTATTGGTCTTAGCGTTATGATATATAGCCTATAGCCTTCCTCGATAAATGGGCTATCTAACACTGAAAGAATTTTTCAAATCGGATCAGAAGTTCCTGAGTTTAGCACGTTCAAGTAAACAAACAAACAATATCTTCTGCTTTATATATAAGTATAGATAGATTGGGAAAACCCAGTCTTCGTCTGCCTAAATTCGGCGCCAAGAAACGGTCGCTTTTCCTTAAATGAAAATTGTATCAGAATTTGTTATTTGGTTTTGAATTCCTGAATGATGAATGTGATTTCACACGATGAATTTTCGAATAAATATTTTTGCTGCATCCGGTTAGACAGGCTGGTCTCAATATAATTGGAAAAAGCTACGCAGATGACAATTTTATTATGTATTTTTGGATAAATAAGTTTAGTTATTCAAAATATTTTTACCCTTGAGCTGAAGGGCTTAAAGAACACAGATTATAAATTTCTGTAGGCCCAACAAATCCCAGAGCAGTGTTCTACATAATTAAAATAGTAGCGATAGACAGACATTCCTGAGCCTAGTCGTAGTCTGGCTAAGCTGTATCAAAGAGTGTTGGGGTGCATTGCGTGCGCCTGCGCAGGCGACCGGTTCCCGCACGCATTCCGAGCGACGCTTAGCGCTGAACAGCCTGCGCGACTTAGGATTTTCGTCCACTAAACTGTAACAGATAACATTTCTAAAGAGATTTTCTGGAAAAATTCCTATTGAGCCCGTAAATTGAACAATCAATGACCGTCTTTTCAGAAAATATAAGCGCTGTCTAAGAATTTCTCAGATGTTAACTTCTGGGGAGCGGTTCAGGGCGTGATTGCACTTTTCAGGGGAGTATGAGCTTGAGCTAATACTTGCTACGCTTAAGAGTGAATATTATGATCAGATCTGTTATTCTTAACGAACGGAACGGAAGACTGGAGACTGAATTAGTGCTGTTGAGACCTAATGGTCATCCTGACCGATTTCGGCCATGACAACCCATCTCAACGGGCCATCGGCGCGGAAAATAATATAGTGCACAAGTGCGTGCGCAAACACAGTTGCACTCCCTCTTCCATAACTCTCATATTCCGATGGGACAGCTATCCGACACGATCGGTGAGAGATCTGGCGCATAACTGACGGCTCAACGTGCTTTCCGAGGCACGGGAGTATCGATAAGCACTGTGCACGACTGGCCAAACGTGTGTGTATAGGTACTACAGTAGGCACACACTTTGGAGTATCCAGGCATTATACTACTCTGTCAAGAAAGTACCGGGAAAAGATCAATAATACACAAAATGTCTGTTATTCATCCAAATTTATTTTATCACCTTCAAAGTATGCTCCTTTAGAAACGATACACTTGCGCCAACGAATAATCCATTCATCAAAAAATTTTTTAAACGCTGCTTCCGGAATTGAGTTCAGTTCTCGCCGCGAATTCTCCTTTATGTCTTCTATCGATTGAAAACGGGTGCCACACACACAGCTTGTTGACTAGTTTGCATGTCAAACTCGTAAACCCAGGTCTCGTCACCAGTAACAATGCGTTTCATGAATGTTGGGTCCGAACTGACTCGTTCTAGCATGTCCTCAGCGACTTTCATGCGATTGAGTTTTTGGAGAAAATTCAGATCTTTTGGGACTAGCCGAGCAGCAACATGTTTCATACCCAAATGATTAGTAAAAATGGTACGGATCGACTCGTGAGATACAGAAAGTTCGACGGCTATCTCTCTCAGAGTTGAATGGGGATTTTCAGTCACTATTTCCTTCACTTATGCGATGTTAACTTCAGTTGCAGACGTTGACGGCCTACCAGAGAGAGGCAAATCTTCCATCACATCTCGACCGCTTTTGAACGCTTTGAACCACTCATAAGCACGAGTTTTTGATAAAGTCGATTCACCGTAAGCCTTCTGTAACATTTTCAGTGACTCCGAACACGAAATTCCATTGGCGATGCAAAATTTAAGACAAACTCTTTGTTCGATATTTTTGTCCATTATGAAATTCGCAATACACACTATATATGATATTACTAAAACCAGCACTGTATTTAATATAAATAACAGATGCAACTCAAACTCCGCGCCAAAATGGAA
This sequence comes from Lacanobia oleracea, assembly GCA_950371165.1. Lineage (NCBI taxonomy): Eukaryota > Metazoa > Arthropoda > Insecta > Lepidoptera > Noctuidae > Lacanobia > Lacanobia oleracea. Next base: position 10,171,590 of record OX493401.1, read on the forward strand.
AACAGTTCAGTACAATCTAACAACTACAAAAAAACAAAAATTTTAATTTGGAACCATAAACAAATCATCCATTCCCGATACTTTTTTGACTGAATGTATAGCGTTTTTTTAACAGTGGATCATATAACCAAAGCACCACATAACGTGAAACTCTCATGCTCCCGTTTTCAAGCTTCATATTACACCATCAGACGTGTAAGGCGAGGAGCTCGTGGCTAAAGAATAACAGCCGCACAGGTCGATCTTCAAGGTTAAGCAGCGCTTGCCAAGGTTGATTTGTGGATGGGTGACCATCTTAACATACCGAGTTTCCTCCGTGTCTCGGAAAGCACGTTAAGCTGTTGGTCCCAGCTGTCATTTGTAGAACTTTGGCAGTCGTTACGGATTGTCAGAAGCCAGTAAATCCGACTCCAGTCTTGCCTAGAAATACCGTGTTACCCATTTAATGGGTTGTGGAGGTCTGGTAGACAGCCGCTCCACGTAAAGTACTGGTATTCAGATGAATCCGGTTTGACTGGAAGCCGACCCCAATATACTCGTAGTTGGGAAAAGGCTAGGCTGATGATGAGACGTGTGGGAGCAGAGTTTCCACCAGAGATGTGCGAGGATGCGTAGCAAGGGCTGTATTTGTTAACAACAGAAATATAGCCCTTTCATAGAGGCAAAAGCTCAAGTGGCTGCAAGGAAGTTGGGGATCCTAGCAAAGGTAAGACGGTACTTCTCGCTGGAACAGCTGCTCAAACTCTATCAAGCGCAAGTTCGATCGTGTATGGAATACTGCTCTCATCTTTGGGACGGATCTGCCAGATACCAGCTTGATACCCTTGAGTCAAATGAGAAACTAGCCAAGAGGATCATTGGCAATGAGAGGCTCGTCGCGACTAAGCTCCAAAGTCTTGAGCATCGACGACGAGTTGCTAGCTTGTCGGATATCTACCGGTTGCATTTTGGGGAATGTGCGACGGAATTGCATAATTTAATTCCGCCAAGCCCGTTCCATCATCGGACCACAAGACGAACGTCGATGCGCCACCGGTACATGGTGGACTTCCCACCCACGCGCATAAAACGTTTAGGGAACACATTCATAATGCGTACAGCTAAGGAGTGGAATTCCCTGCCGGAGTCTGTGTTTCCCGATAGCTACAAACTAGGAGTCTTTAAGTCAAGAGTGAATAGGTTACTTCTTGGCAAACGTGTTCCATCTTCGACCACATCATCGCTTACCATCAGGTGAGATGGTGGTCAAGCGCGTGCCTATCAATAGTAAAAAAAAAATATAATAAAGAAGTTTTTTATATTTCTTTGGTTAAGACCCAATATAATCGCTTCACATACTTCGGTCAAACAGCATTAATTCCTAGTACCTCTTTACAATTCAGAAACAAATCTTATAGAGACAGTTAAGGAAATCACACCTTAGTATCATTGTCTTGTAATTTGCTATCTTGATTGGCTGAGTTCTCTGTTCCTAACTTAGTCTAGTATTAGCATACTGGCTAGATAAGGTTAAGTACTCTTACCTAACACGAACCTATCTATAGTTTCCTTATTGGTACAGATTTAACACCAGTACTTTGACTTATTGATATTGTTTTGTGTGTTTCTAATATCTGTTTACATGCGATTAAAATCGATAGTTATAAAATAGAGAACTAAATTGTTTATTTGTTTGTGTTGATTTGAATAAACAAATTCGTTCACTTATAGTTATAATATCTCTGAGTGTAACGTTTTGTCCCGGAAAACTGCATGTACTCCTGCATGTTTTCCAGGGCAAAGCTAGTCTTATGAAAGCTACCTACTCGTATTACTTTTGGACTCGAAATCTTAGGCATAAGTATGATCACGATCACGCAATGCTCGCTAGTTTATTAACTTCAATAAATAGACATAATAAGTATACTGTCTAACATTTACAATGTTTCCATCAGTATGGTGAGTTCCGTCACTTGTTTATCTGGTAACGTATACCTGCGCAAATAATTAATTAGTTCAGCAAGTTAATAATTTATTTACTTTCAGTTCTAATTAAACACTTCCATGTACCTATCTATTTACTATCTAGAGTTCATTGCTAATGTACCACGTGTACTAACATATGCGGATCTAGGTAAGTGTCAGTACATTTATAATTTCTAATTGGTAATGGCTTGGAGTTGCGACAAATTAAGTAATTTCCGTTACATGGTTTGAAGATTCGATTTGATTTCGGCGAGTTTTACGAGTTGACGACTGAAATAACTGAAAACTTATGAAACATGACATAAGCTTTATTTTTGTTAAGGATTAAACACAGAGACGTGGTTTACATTTCTGTGAGCAGCATTTTTCTTGCTGGCGTATCCTGCTCTTGTACCTTGTCTTGTACTTGGCCCAGCTTCGAGATAATAAATACACGTTCTTGGTACTCGTATCAGAATCTGCCAGCGTTAGACACTCACTAGATACGACGAGCTAGCGGCACCTGGCTTCATTTCACGTTTATCACAGTTCGCCGATACAGCGCCGGCTCAGCCGCGGTTACCGCAAGCCTACGCCTCTCTTTGTCGGCTGCATGACAACCTAATTCATTGAGCTCACTATGAAAAACTTGTATCGGCTTTCAGCACAGATTGCAAGCCCAGGGCGAACGGCCCACGAGGAATTTATATCGTTGTTGCATTCACGATGAATTCCAATATCGGCTGTCTTGATAGTGACAACTTAGTGCCCTATTTAAACTATAAATGTTTGTTGTTAATACAAATCCATTTAGGCTGAGAACGATTAAGTACCTATGTGCCTGTGTAAAATATAGGCAAACCATAAGTGTTAGTGCCCATTGCGCAGTTCCTAACAAATAATATTTTTATCGTTCTGTTGCATTACAAAAACATGACGCAAATGAATACTAAATTGTTGGATCTGCTAGCGTCGCCACTGCTAAGAAAAACTATTTATCTCGCTTTTGTGAAAAACAAAATGAATGACAGAATGATGCCTTAAAATTCCAATGTTATTGGTTCTTGAAAATGCTATGATATTTTGTCATGCATCTATTCTGAGGGTTTTGGAATTGAATCTATTTATATTTAGGTAGAATGAAATCCCTGTGGTGTTCAGTTCCCTCTTCTTTTAGTTTAGAGAACGTTTAATTAACTGACTTCTTCAAAAAGGAGGAGGTTCTATGTTCGGCTGTATGTATCTTCTTTTTTTTTATGTATGTTCACCGATTTCTCCGCCAATTCTGGACCGATTTTTTAAATTCTTTTTTTTGTTCGAAAGCCTATACTCCTGAGCTGGTTCCATTGTCATCAAATCAGAATTTGATGATGGGAGCCCATGAAAATCGAGGGGAAACCCTCAAATTTTATAAGCACATACACTGTTTTTCATAAACTTTCTAACGCAGTTCAGATATTTGTGTCTGGTAATCATCATCTTATGTTGCTGAGCTGATGATGGAAGGTATAAGTCAGGATCTAATTATGGGATCCCATGAAAAATGTTTGTTCAGCGATAGTTTCGCCAATTGTAAACCGATTTGGATGATTCTTGTTTTGTTTGGAAGAGTATTTTCTCGGACTGGTCCCATTTAAATTTGGTGAAGATCTGATGAAGAACTTCGGAGGTAGGCAACGGAACTCTTCAATAAATGCAAATGGATCGGGATTTCTGTAATCGCATGTCTGTTCATTGATTACACCAGTTCATAACATTATATCACACCGGCACGCTGTGCTTGTGGTATCACTTTTTAGTGGTACGAATATAAAAATCTTTAACAAAAAAATAAAACCGACTTCCAAAAACAAAACACTACAAAGTATGAAATAACTTTAATTTCTTATGTCGGTGTCAAAAACGAAATAACCAAAAACACCGACTTCCGAAATTAAAGTTATTTTTTACTTTGTAGTGTTTTGTTTTTGGAAGTCGGTTTTAGTTTTTTGGAATAAGAAAACTTTAGAATAAAGCTATCTATAAAAAAAATAAAAAAAGGAAATACTATTTAAATGTAGATATTTTTAAGACTTGAAGTTTTCCTTGATTGTAGGGATGAAAGATAGGGATAAAAATAGGGAAGGGTTCCGTACCATAAACCTCAATTTTATTATTTGTTGTTATTTGTTAATCTGTGAAAATTTCAACTGTCTAACGTATTACGGTTCTTGAGATACAGCCCGCTGCCAGACAAACGGACGGACGGACGGACAGCGGAGACTTAGTAACTGGGTTCCGTTGGTTACCCGTGGGGTACGGAACCCTAAAAAGGAGGCTTATTTCTTAGACTATTAATTACAATACGCGCCTTAACCTGTGATCATCTGGACGCAATAGCCGTTGCGACGCCACAACAATTGAATAGTTTTATTGTAACAAAATCAGCGGCCACCATTTTTTTGGTCGATCGGGGGCCTTTAGTATGGCCCACTACGTTTTTAAAAAAATAGAAGTTTAAACTGATTTGGTATGGCATGTGGGATGCCATTAAGCGTCCATTTCCATTGACTCCCAATGGCACACACGTGTGCCGACGACGACTAACAGGTATTATAAAGTGCAGTGGTTACCCTATTATAGTATGCACCAAGATACTCGGAATAATAAATCATAATGGATAGAAACCATTTAATCACATCATAAAATCGATAGTAAAGCTCTCCTTCGGCTGGCCGGCTCTTTCTTTTTTCTAGTTTTTTTTTTTGTCGAGAGGCAGGTAGAAGCATTTGAAAAGAGTGGACACGTTCCATGTTACTTTGACAATAATAGAGTTAAAAGAGACGTGACGAATCGTAAAAATGTAGTTTATGGCCCAAAAGTTATTCAAAACTTGGCATTTTTACGGTAGAAATGTTATTCTAAAACATTTAAAGTAACCATTTTATTGACCAGATACCAGCTTAATTGTAGATGTTCCAAATGTAGTATTAACAGTTTAATTTATTCATAGGCGCCGGGACAGGCCTTTATTGCTTATGACCGTAATCTTACTTTATTTTGATCATTTATTATTACTAGAAAATATTTAGATGAGATTATCTACTATTAGGAGCTCGTGGCTAAATAGTAACAGCCGCACGGGTCGATCTTTAAGGTTAAGCAACGCTTGCCAAGGTTGGTCTGTGGATGGGTGACCATCTTAATATACCGAGTTTCCTCCGTGCCTCGGAAAGCACGTTAAGCCGTTGGTCCCGGCTGTCATTTGTAGATCTTCGGCAGTCGTTACGGATTGTCAGAAGCCAGTAAATCTGACTCCAGTCTTGCCAAGATGTACCGTGTTACCCAGTTAATGGGTTGTGGAGGTCTGGTAGGCAGCCGCTCCACGTAAAACGCTGGTATTCGGCTAAAACCGGTTTGACTGGAAGCCGACCCCAATATATAGTTGGGAAAAGGCTAGGCAGATGATGATCTACTATTACTATCACATTTAACTACTTTCTTGAGATTCTTGGCCGGTTATACCTGTTAATATTAAAAATTAAATTAATTGGAATTAATCGTGTCATATTTTAGGATCTATGACATGAGAAACAAAATAGAACTGTAGTGGTCGCAGCATTTAGACCGAAAATAAGATTATTGTAAACGTATTCATTTGTTCTCTATAATAACCAATCTAGTTGACACGTGCAACTTCGTCTGCGTCACAATTTTCATTACTGCTCCGCTCCTATTGGTCTTAGCGTGATGTTAAATAGCCTATAGCCTTCCTCGATAAATGGCCTATCTAAAACTGAAAGAATTTTTCAAATCGGACCAGTAGTTCCTGAGATTAGCGCGTTCAAGTAAACAAACTCTTCAGCTTTATATGTTAGTATAGATAGGAACAAGTTGTGGGATTAAAATTCTATGAATATTTTTAGTGATGGGCATCCGTCGCGTTCGGTTGCGTTGTCGATGCCGCCCGGCGCAGCAGGGGTGTCATCCGTCACTAGTGCACCCAGCGGACGAATGTCGCGCGGCTAAATAAACAACGACAAAAAATTAAGTACAGGAGTATCCCTTATAGGTAGGAACTACTCGTGTTTCAAAGGTTATTATTTTGTAAAAATAATACGTTCTGCATCCGTGCGTGCGAACTTGCGAATGGTAAATACGAAGCTTCGATACTACTTCAATAGTGAGTTATTAGCTGTTAACACTACCTAACTTATTTTTTATTAATTAGTCGATAAAATATGACTATAATCACTGAAATATGTTTCGCATTTTAGTGATTGGAAAAGGTGATTTTACTCAGAGGAACGGTATTACTTTTTAAATACATTAGCATAAAATCATAATAACAAGACAAGTGTTAGACCGGGTTAACAGCTAAAAACCGGTCATTGATAATAATTTGCTAAAAAAAAAATAACAAATCTGAAATCACCCAAATACAAAGTGTTACAATTCCTTATCTTATCAATTACGTTTGTGTATTAAATAAGAGATTTATCATTTTACGTCTGCAAGCTATCAGCAAAGGCCAGGCTCAGTGCATTGCTCCCGAAGCTAAAAATACCAGGTTGAAAGCCTAAATATGGCTGCGTTACGGCTGCTTTAGGAATTACCACACTTTCCACACTCCACAGTAAGGGTGCCTGTCCATTACAGCGGAGCGAGGCAGCGGAGCGGAGAATGCCATTGGAATTGCATAAAACCTACCATACCACGTTAGTCACTGACATTTTGACTGACATGATTGGTTAATATTTCTTCGTTTCTCCGCTCCGCTGCCTCGCTCCGCTGTATTGGACAGGCACCCTTAATACTGACAAGTTTGTAGACCCGTTGCAGTGGAGTTTTAAGTTTCGAACGTTTTACACTTAATGGAACTGGCTGAAAATAAAAAATACAAAAACAGTCGTTGAAAACAAGAAAGAAAATGCTGAAGATGCACAATTTTTTTATTAACAAACATTTATTTGCTAACCTTAAACTTGTTTCTTATGAACACTTTGAGATATAGTTAATCGCGTTTGTCCATGTCGCTGCCATTGCCTTACATATTAGTCAAGGCGGACTACATATTTAATTTAGTTTTTTATAAATACTTTATAATAGTGTTATTTTCAACGACTTCCGCAGCATAAAGCTATAAACTTCAAGTCTATGTTCCGGAAAGTCATTCCCTATTAACTTTAGTGATGTGCACTCAAAAATCCCTTGATAAGTTACATGCATCGATTTGAATTAATGAACTGAAACTCTCATCGATAAAAATCTTAAAGGTCAATCACATCCAATCGATTTTATTATTATTGGGGCATACAAGGCTAAGCACGCACCATTCCATTATCTTCACGACAAAAATCAAGTCAACACTGAAGCTATCTTCGAATAATAATTACAGTCAGTCCCATGTACCTACTTTCACCATTTAGCGCCGCAAAACAGGATATTTACTTAACGAAGAACCAATTAGAAAATATCGATAGCAAATTAATTAGGCACTAGGTACTTTAATCTTGTAAACAATTCCTGTTTGTCACGCGTAGAGATCAAAAACTCGTGCGAGTGATACTGCTGAATTGGCAAGTCAACTATTCCTACGGTAAATAGGTGACCGTATCGTATTAAATCCTAATTAATTCTAATCAAAGTTCATGTTAATTAATAGCTTATCTACCATACGGTAGTAAGATGGACACTGTTTACTATATTATTTGCTATTTCAACGACTTTCTCATCCGATTGTAAACACTCGTCAGTCAGTGGAAACTCTTCTGCTACATTGATCGGACATATGAAGTAACATGAGTGTTGCTTTAAAAAATAATGTAAGTAAATGGAATTATTATTGTTTTATAAACTAGTTTTCTTAGATAGCGACAGATGAGAGTATTTTTATTCATTATCAATGTTTTTGCTATAAACATAAGCTGACCACACCAGAACTTGTGCCGAAAGTCCGAAACGGCGTTAGGGACCGGGTCATTGTTTCTAAATAATGTTTTCTTGATCTGTCATTGTACATATAATTAAATTAAACCGTGTGTGAACTACCCGGTGGATACTACCGGTAAACTTGTCGAGATATTGCATTTATTTTGATTACATAAGACATGTCTTAATGTTTGTGCTTACACGTCTGTGCGAGCATTCTTATGATCCGAGGAGCCGCCTGCCGAGGGCGCCAACACCACATCACATGCTCGATACGTGATGCGCACGCGCCGCCGGCGTGACACTATAAATATATTTACAAGTCGCTCAAAATCCCTGTAACCGATAGTTTATCATTAAGGTCCGATAAATTATTTACATGAATGCACATAAACAAAACTAACGATGCGGAACATTGATGCTTAGGTTAAATATCTCAAATAGGTTTTGTCTAGTGGAGCGCGGGCGGCGCGCAGCGGGACGGACGGCGGCGCGGGCACACACCGCGCTCATTCGCACCAAGCGCAAGCACCGGGTGGTTGCTCGCGACACGTACTCCCGATATTTTATTAATCTACCCTCGAACTCGAACAAACGGAAACAATTAAATTAAAAAATATAAGTTAAAAAAAGTTTTCTTAAAAATAAAACGCGTACTATATCGTGAATAACACGCCGGTATCGAGTGACAGTTATCTTTAGTGTCTTCATTAATTATGAATGTATCGGTAAATAAATAAATTGTAAATAAGTGGAACAGGACGAGACTTTAAGGTGTTATTAATGAGCCCGTGTTTACCGAAGAAGAGGGCCTCCATGAGTTCTCCGAAGCTGGAGATGTCCCTGGAGCATCAGATCCCTGTGTTGATGAAAAAGGTAACCAAATTAATATATATCAGATTTGTCAACTGTGTTGTCATTAGCCTTTGACCTTCTGCGCTCCGGTTCACTTAATTATAACGATGTCTTAATATTGTTTCAATAATTAGTCTGCTCTTGCAATTATTAGTAAAAATAACGATAAGTTATGAACGATGGTGATTTAATTAAAAATAAATAAAGTGACACATCTCAGATCTTTGTGAATGTTTTGATATGAAACGAGCATGCAGATAAGAGTTCTATCTTTGTTGTTAACAGAATAATGTTCACTGAGTACTGACTGATGTGAGATTACTTTATTTTTGGTCTTTATTTTAAAGACTAAATAAATGATAAACGAATTCACATAACAACAGTCCAGTAGCAATAAAATAAAGTGGTTTTTATCGTGTTACCGACGGGGCGAGTGCATACCGATGCAACAAGGAGCGGCTTTGCAAGCGCATCCATGATTCCAAATAGAATTGCTAATGTATCCCAACAGTGGACTCTATTTACCGCAGTTTAGTATGCAAACCACCTCGGTGCCAGTATATCCAGTTTCAGGATCTTGCTGTAAATTATTAGGTTCCTCGGGCTGACTTATGTGCGGTTATTATGTAGACGACGGTAACGACGGGGCGGACGTACCGGCCGAGTTATGGCGGCTGAGCCTGTAATCATATTGATGAACAACTCCTGGGGTTGCAGCGCTCCTAGTACCTACAAACAACAGGATACGAGCCAAACTGATACTTAAAAAATGTACTGAGAACTATCTCTCCTCCTCTGTACCTTTAGGTCTTAGACGGTGATAGTAACATTGTTGCAATTTATTATCTGTTACTGAAAACTAAACCAGAGAACGGCCTCGTTTGTTATCAAAATATTACTAAGGTCTGGATGTTGTCACGCTTCAGACTGATTAACGGTTTATTTCTCATTTTCATTCGCGAAACATAAGTATAGAAAATTGTATAAACTTCATCGATATTAAATTAGTCTCGTTTTTTGTCTGCGAATTATGTAAGAGAATTTATATAAAGTTGAAAATTGAGCTATATGATGCGACTGCATTACCAAAACAAGTTTATCAGACGAACAATGAACACGAAGGGAACCTTATCTTCGTAGTACCTCCATGTTGGTCATCATATTGTGCAAGCCGTTACTAATAAAGCAGCTCCCTATCTTGCACGTAGTGTGTACTGTGTCCAGACGACGTTATCATAGGACACAGAGTACCTATCTATGTCCTGATAGCTCATGGACTTGGAAATTCCCGAAGACAGTTACGGGTAACTATAAGATAAACTGTCAATAATATAAACAATCCTATGAGCAGAGAAAGTACCTATAGATAGATAGACACTCATCAATTTTAATTTAATTGATATTGAACATTTACAAACACGTTTGGATTTAAATATTTGAATTGCAAGTTGTCCTTTGTTAACAGCGATCTAATTTAGTCGGACTAGTTGACAAACATTGCGAATTTGGTAACTACTTTCATCAAAAATGCAAAATATGATGTCACTTTCCGTCCTATGTGACACACGACGCGATGTTTGTGTCTGGTTATCAGAGAGACGGACCACAGTACGGGCAGGTCAGATGTTACGATCAATGCAGCCATAGTATCTCGATCATCGTAAAAGCACGCTGGTTTACGCATGACGGCCAGATATTTACGACAATTTTACCCGTTCACACGTAAAGGTCAAATTTTTCTGTTGATGTTTTAATTTAGCTTCCTGCGTTATTTTTGTTAAGGGAGATAAGAAATGTGAACGAAGTTCGATTTTTTTGGCTCATGGAACGTTCAGATCAGCAGCTGTTAGTCTGATGTCTACAGATTACTTATAAGATTTTGTGATCAGTGATGTGATATCTGAAAACCTTAAAGCAAATTCTCCTAAAGAAAACAGATTGATTGTTGTGGCTTGCTGATTAGAAACTTAGAACTCAGGGCGTGTTGTGGTGTATGTTCTTATCAATCACATATCAAAGAGCAAGGCGACAGGTCATACACTCATAGTTATGATTGCAACTATAATATCAGTACTATTGTCAAACACGCGGATACACACATGTTTTCTTCCAACTTTACGTGAACAAACACTTTCAGTGGAATGCTAAGGACGTGCTTCTATCTTTCAGTGATGTATTAGAAGGTAGTCTGTACATTTTTTGAAGAACTTGATAATATTGATAATATCCCATATCAGATGTTGGCACATAATGTAAGACTATATAGACAATCTTGTCACAACAAACATCTAATTACTTGCCAGTATCCTAATTATTCCTTTTGCCTAATTATTTGTTTCGAAATTCATTTAGGCAAATAGCTTTTAACTTAGGTACTTATTTCATCATTAAAGATAATTAAATTCCAGAAAACCAATGGTAATTTATTAATTGACACCATAATTTAAACTTAGGTACATATTAAATATTATCTTTACGAAGAACAAAATACAAACAGTGTTCAGTGTTCTTGAGTTTATAGTTGATGTCCATTAATCGAAGAAAGGTCGAATATGTAGAATAACTGTTAAGGTTAAGTAGGTACATGTTCGTTTTGTGCCAACTGCCAACACTGCCCATGACATAACTTTATATCTACTCACTAATTATACAAGTATTTAGGATTAACTCCAAGATGCTTATTAAGACAAAAAAAACCGATAGCGAATATAGCTAGTTTACATCAATGACAGATATGTCATGTTTTGTAGTTAATTATTGTAATTTTAGCTATGATTTGATATGTTTCTAAAAAGATTATGTTTCACGTGCGTGGGCTACACTTATAAAACCGTACATTAAATAGCTTTGCTTTTTTAGAGTGGAAAACTTCTTGGAAAAATCTGTTTTCTACATAGGTCTGACTGACATACTACCTATCTTAATATTCGTTTTTAAGGTTCCGTACCCAAAGAGTAAACAACAAGAGGAGCTTGTAGCTAAAGAATAACAGCTGCACAGATCGGTTGGTCTGTGGATGGGTGACCATCTTAACATATCGAGTTTCCTTCGTGCCTCGGAAAGCAAGTTAAGCTGTTGGTCCCGGCTGTCATTTGTAGAACTTTGGCAGTAGTTACGGATTGTCAAAGTCAGTAAATCTGACTCGAGTCTTGCCAAGAGATACAGTGTTACCCATTTAAAGGGTTGTGGAGGTCTGGTAGGCAGCCGCTTCACTTAAAATACTGGTATTCAGCTGAATCCGGTTTCACTGGAAGCCGACCCCAATATAATTGGGAAAAGGCAGATGAATGGACCCAAAGGGTAAACAACGGAATCCGCTGTCCGTGCGTCCGTACGTCCGCCCGTCCGTAAGCCAGCGAGCTGTATCTCAAGAACCATATGTAGACAGTTGAAATTTTCAGTGTGTTTTTTTATTGCCGTTATAACAACAAAAAATAAAAATTAAATTATATTGTAAATTCAAGGTAGTGTCCATACAAGAAACGTGATTTTTCGGTTTATAGTGTTGAACCCTTCTTGTGAGAGTCCGACTCGCACTTGGCCGGTTTTTTTATACCTAATGCCCCTGAATTAGTTCAATGTTAACTTTATTGTTAGTTCGTTTAACGTTTGCATTTAAATGTCACATAAATAACTTCGAAGTAGCGAAGTCTAAGCGGTCATTCACCCCGCTCGAAATAGTGATGGAATCTGAATGTCTACCACTGTATCTCTCGAACATTTTTGTATCAAAAATAGGAAAATTCGATTCTAGATTCTTGGCGCCGCCGCCTGCTGGATAGGCCCGGTAGAATACGAATGATGTTGACCTTAGAGTGATAATGAAATGTAACAGTATGTATAGGTTGTTAGGTCTCTGTCAACAAAGTCATTCAGTCTCCCATTGAAATCATTGTCATTGTTTGTACATGCATACTTGTTACGCAACTATAACTTATACGTATATCTGTGTAAATAATTCAGAAAAATCCCTGAAGTTTTCATGCTGATTGAATCTAACGTAGATTTATTGGTGAATATTGTCTAATCTTTGATGGAGCTCGTGGCTAGATAATAACAGCCGCACGGGTCGATCTTCAAGCTTAAGCAACGCTTGCCAAGGTTGGTCTGTGGATGTGTGACCATCTTAACATACCGAGTTTCCTCCGTGCCTCGGAAAGCACGTTAAGCCGTTGGTTCCGGGGGTCATTTGTAGATCTTTGGCAGTCGTTACGGATAGTCAGAAGCCAGTAAAAATATGACTCCAGTCTTGCCATTAAGTACCGTGTTACCCAGTTAATGGGTTGTGGAGGTCTGGTAGGCAGCCGCTCCTCGTAAAATACTGGTATTCAGCTAAATCCGGCTTGACTGGAAGCCGACCCCAATATAGTTAGGAAAAGGCTAGGCAGATGATGATGATTGTCTAATCTTTGATACAGGAAACAACGTGTTTAATATTATTTGGCTAAAAGGCTAATGAATGATAACATAATGATATATTGCTACACATGGCGCCAACGAAATACTACAGTTATAAAGAATCAATTTCTATAACTTAATTTATTCCGAAATCTATGATCCCGAAGTAGCATGCCCATCACTGTTATATTATGTGGATACATTATAGATACTCTTACGACTGATTTGTATCAATTGAAAAACAATTGAACAGTTATTTATAACTTTAGCTCCACATCCCACATCTACTTTTCATTTAAATATTGGCCAAGTGCGAGTCGGACTGGCATACGAAGGGTTTCGTACCATAATTTTTATTATTTGCGGCAATAGAAATACACAATCTATGAAAGTTTGAACTGTCTACCTATAACGGTTCTTGAGATACAGCCCTCTGACAGACAGACGGACGGACGGATAGCGGAGTCTTAGTAATAGGGTACCGTTGGTTACCCTTTGGGTACGTAACCCTAAAAATGAAGAGAATTATGATTTTACAAGTACGAAAACCAAAGTCCGAAAATAAGTTTTCAGTTTTTTAGCAAATGTTTTATTTTTAGCGTATTTTAATTGAATTTCTTACATATTTTGTTAACTATATGATAAGCTAGAGAAGTAATTGCAGGTAGGCACGTTACCTACTTAAAAAAACGTCAATCACTGTTTACTTTTTAATGTCATTGAATTGCTATCTATTTATCATTCTTAAGATAGGCGATATGTAAGGAGAGATAATGCACAACCTTAAAAGTAAAACAATGACAACACAAACCCAATGTTTGTAAACAAATTAATATCAACGGTATTTAAATGTTAAGTACCGTAACAGTTTAATTAATGAGAGCACATAATTTAATTCTGTTCACGACGAATAAAGTTGATGCTGGCATAATTTCCATCCTTCTTTATATTCAACAACCAACTGCATTTGAACAATCATTAATGGCACACTAAAAAGAAAACACAGTTTTATGACATGCATTTTATTTTAGTGGCACTATACACGAATACGAAATTAACCCGGACGTAACAAACAATAGGACAGAATTATATTTGCACTTGCATATGTGATTTATTAAGACTTTCTCTTATTGCACATTCTTCGGGAGGCAAGCGGCTGTCAAGGGCGCCGGCTCTTCAAGTTTACAGGACAAGTTTACAACTTACATCAGCCGCATCAGCTAAGATTATAACAAGCCATGACGCTTGCTTGACGCAAATTCTCTCGGAAATCAACCATAAAATCAGAAATTAACGTTAAATTCACACCATTTTATTACGTCAAACAATTTTTACGAGCGATGATCAGATGCAAGTAAAGTCTTGTAAACATTGATTTGGCACGAAAACTTACATATTTAGGAAGAAATCACACAAAACTGATTCGATAGAGAGATATGTTTGAAAATCTGATCAAATATCAAGACCAAATTCGAGATGAAATAGCATATGTCAGAGCTAAACAAGAGAAGAAGTGAAGTGGATCTCAGTAGTCAACTAGCGGGACATTGAAACGCACTTATGGATTTATTAGTAAGTTGATATTGTGTAATACTAGTACGATATCCCGGAACTGAAAAAAAAACAGATATTCGATATTGGATGTAGGTTAGAAGTGAACAGTCGTTTATTACAAAAACTATGGTCAAATTATCACATTGAAAGAAACAATTTGAAAGATGAGAAGCTTATTTAGTAGTTGCTAGCAATTGATTGTCAGGTTCTCAATTGATGTTTACAAACACAATAGAAAGGCGACGCGATGGGGCGTGCTCATAATTGATCGTGCGATGGCCACTTCACTCACTCAAATATTTAAACAAGACCGTCGCAACGGTATGGAATTGACAAGTAAAATGACTTCTTGACCGTCAATGTTATTGCTCCCTGAGAACTAAACAAACGCGCGAATGCAATCTCGGAAACCAATTCTACGAATCTTAAAAAATAGTTCAGCAACTCAGTTTCATATCATCGAATAAGGTCATGGAATGTAGGCTTAAAACCCATATGAAATTCTTTATGGGAAACCTATAGTGAAATGTCGTGTTTGTGAAAGCGCATTGAATTTTCTTTAGAATCGGTCTTGGGCTGACAATCGAGCGCAGTTGTTTCATTGCACGGCACTGCTACACTGTTGGACGTTGTAAATTAACTATGAACATGGATATCGTTGATGTAAACGGCTTACCCTACTATGGTGTTGATGTCAAAACGAGTTATATTGGCTACTCCTCCTGCGTGTTTTAATTAAAAATTATAATTAGAATCTCTCTTTCATTGACTGTGACATGGATTCTCCTGCTTCATTTATCGAAGCTAATTTGTTGTGTGCGGACACTTTCGTAATTACAGCAATCTTGTATACAAGGTATACTTAGTCTGAACGATTAATATCGTCTACATCCGAGTAGTCTTACTTAGAATCAGCTGCTGCCAAAGTATTATCTTCCTTATTTACAGCCCTTTAATCTGTCAAGCGATTTTCTTCGGCTCCCTAACCTAGCATTACTGCTGCGTTGATAGAATCATTGCGGTGTTCAGTAACGACCACAGTAATAGCTTGTCGCGCTTATAAACTTTAATTTCCATCTCGCTCCCGGTGGTTTGAATAATAATAAAGCCGTAGTTATTCAGTACCGTTATGTCGTGGGCTGATACCGGCTAGGGATGAACTGGCACCAGAGGCACGCAATGTTGCAGTTCATTTTATAAGTTTATGTGGTTTATAACATAAGGTAGGTAAAGTGCAATTTATATTTCCAATAATTTGTTTTGAAGTTTTGTTTTTTGCTTTGTTTCGAGTTGGATTTATGTCGAACTGATTTGTAGGGTTTCACTCTTTGCTTTCTTCCAAAGAAGTGTTCTTTTGTATTATTGCATTAAGCAGCATCAACGAAAATCGTTTTCCGTATAATTATGTAATCTCTTACCCCACATACCAAAGTAAAAAGATTATCTAATTACAAAACTAGTTTAGTTGTCTGTTCAGCTGTCAGTCCAAGGACGGGACAAGGCCGCTGAGCTGTCCCGGCTGACGAGAAGTGACAATTGTGGGTGCACGAACAGAAACAGATTCAGGTAGTAGGTAGGTGGAGCTCTCTCTTGCCAATTTCACGAATAGGAAGAAGCGAGGGGCGAGCCCTACCTACCTGTTTACAAATAGTCGAAATAAGTCGCAATGGTGTGATGATGAGTGAGGAGGCATAGCAAGACAGTATGTATGTAGAGAGCCAAGCGCGTGATCACTTTATCTATTTATGTGTCTGTGTGACGTCTGGATGTGTCTGCGCACTATTTTAGTACACAAAGTGAAAGTCACGACTCGGATATCGTGGACGAGGATGTTCCCGCCTCTATTATTGCATTATTTAACAGTTTTACGCTCATTCATGGCATTGGCAATTTCAAGGCCCGGTCGCCCGGTTGCTATCCAAAGAGGTCATGAATAACATTAAAAATAGGTTTTGGCATTTGACGCAGTAGTTCTTTATTCCTCATCACATCTCGCTGACGGTGCGCGCTGCGTTCGCGGTTTTATTAGGGAAAATCTACATGCAACATTGTGCCTTGAACTTTCTTGTTTTGACACCGATTAAATGAATAGGACGAAATTTTCCATCATCAACTCATTATGAATCAATCAACAAGGTTGTACATGTTTCTTTTATCTATGTAATTTCCACATGCATCTGTAATGTTCTCGCAACTTATTCTGTTTGGACTTGGAGTTTGGAAACCATTCAAATCTCAATTTGTAATTAATTAATTCTATCAATAAAAATCCTATTGCATGTTGGCTTATCGCCAATTTCTATAGTATGTAATGAAAGTAACATATCTGTTCCGACGCTGATGATATGCGTAATCGTACCTAATGTGATAAAAATATTTCTAGATAGGGTCGCTCTAGTCGGTCCACTTTCGTCGATCGCAAGATTGTCGGAGTCGCTAATCGAGTATTGTTTGAGTAGTGATAAGGTCGAGCGACGAGTCTCCGTCAGTTTCACTGTGTTCATTGTTTCATGGAACGCGCTCGCACTCCGCGTGGCAGTGTGATCGTCGTGATGGCAACGCACACGAACGAAATGACCGCTATTCGTCCTCTGCTGTGTCTCTCACTTTTGGTCAACCTGTTTCATGGTATTAACTGTCATATTAACACTAATAGCCTTCCTTGTACAAGTTTCAAATCCAAAATTAGCGTGTTTATGTTAGTTTTAAGGTATTTTCTTCACGTATATTATGTAGTTCGTCGACATATTCGGCGTTTAATCATGCGTACATAATCTTATCTTTATACAAGTGGGCATTCACTCAGTCTGGTTCACCTGGTTACGTATATTGTAGTGAAATAGTGTCAAAAATGTAGATAAGTTCGTTAATAACGGGAAAATAGCATCGATCTTAGTTTATTGTATCCTAGTTTCATTGTCAAGGTCTTTATTTGATAAAAAACAAGGTTGTATTATTGTTCAGTGCCTGAAAAAATAAAGTTTCAGTTTCTATTGCGGTGAGTCACTTGTTTTACATGTTTATTAGGAAAATGTCACCTGAGTGGATGATCGTTGGTAACCTTTGTGGAATATTTAATTTGGAGGTCATTGCCTGTTCTAAAGTACATAGATTTAATGAATATTAAACACAGCACATTCACACATTTGGTCTTTATTTACTTATGTATTGTCTTTCCCAAAACGTTGAGTGAACCTATTGGTATTGCAAAAGTCATAGAAAAATCAAAAATATCACTTTGTAGTTCTTTGTCTTGTCTATTGAATATTCCAGAATTAAAATTCCATATTATTATCTCTCAGATATGACACAAATAATGCGCTGATAAGGGCTCTGTTTATCCTCTGATAAATGTACTTTCACATAGATTATGTTATCTATTACGTATTTGTTTTCTTTTATTTTCTTTATCTCTTGAGTATACTATAAGAATTCGATCATACGATACTGTACTTGGATAATTATGTACCTACTAGGTACCTACTTGTAATAAGTAGGTAATCTGCTGTGATAAACTGTTGCCAGTTTTCACACATACAGAAGTAGGTTAGGTTAAAAAATAAATAAATAAAAGTTTAAAAATATCCTTAACAAAAATAAATTTAATGACACTATTTGGCAACAATATCATTGTGAATATCAAGTTCATGTGAAACTTACCTATAATCGGGCGCAGCGATTTCGCAGTCTTTATCCTCATAAACATACCTACACATTAATTTATTTTATAAGTTGGCCACAATTCTGAAATTTATAAAAGTACCTTTTAAAAAAAGCAAAGCTACTTACGCTATAGTATTGTAGAAAATTTAGACAACCTGATTAGGTACTCATAAATTTAAAGGTCCAAATAAATAAAGAATGTTGCCCTTAAAATAAAAGTGGAATATGAAACAGTAGCTGCAAAAGTTCATGAAGGTACTTTGGTCTTCTTAGTTCGCCAGACGACCATAGAAATGTGAAATTATGTAAATACCTATGAGATATTTCAGAAAAAAGTGTTGAGAATTTTCACATAACTAGTCTGAATACAATGATATTACTGTCCGTGGACAAGTCGCACATTTTTATGTACATGTTACAACTGCTTCTGCCGGAAAGCAGCTAAAATAAGAAAACGCTGATGTACAAGCATCTAACGATTTTGATGAATGAGAGAGCTGTCGAGATAGCGTCGGTCCTTGTGTGGTATAATTGAGTTCCTTTGAGGAATGGAATGTTAGCACAAATGTGCGGTACTCCATCATAATGGTCATTTAGATAAGATAACTTTATTTTAAAGTAACAAATTGCTATTTCAGAAGACGGTGAAATCAAAGATTTTCTCATTAATTCAACGTCATGATAAAGGCTTGTTAAAATCTTCACCGACACATGTGTGAAAGGTTGAAGACACCGCATCATCGTCGTAACATCGAAATGTGAAATGCCGCTTGGAATATTAAAATTGCAATGAAACGCGCATCCGTTTTACCTCGATTGTGAAATGTATGTACGAAGAAGTACCTTGAGTCCTTGACGATAAGACAGGACACAATGCAGCTCATTACAAAAGTAAATAATTTGATGTAGAAGGTTTACTTTATTAAATCACTAGTTTAAAAATAGCTGTTACATCCTCTTGCTATTTCTGAATGGAGTGAATTAGTTCTTAAGTCACGCGCTATTGGGTGGGCGGTTACGAAATCACTCATAATTGCAACGTTAAAGTGCAGGCTAAACAGAGTTAGCCGCACAATGGTCTCATTGGCAATACTTACTAATATCGGACGATGTCGCGTGCAGCAATTGTGCCTTATCTACCGGTTCACTGACCGCCCTTATCGAACTTCATTGAGCGCCTTATGACGTAGCCACTTCTAATTCTTGTAGGCAAGTTGTGAGGAATGCTTCATTATCTTGATTATTTATTTATTTTTTAAGCACAGCTGAATTTATACCTACGTTGGTATGGTAACCAAAAACATGTTTGCCTTTTTTCCGTCTTGGATAAGATCATAAAGATAAATAACGTCATTTATTGTTTCATTTACTACAAGTTTAAGTAGTCCGCAGCTGATATTCTTGCCTTTGCTTTTTTTGTTGATGATTTGATGTTTTTTTTTTGGTATCTTTACTTTTAAAAAAGTCGTTCCCTTCTCTATTCACTTTAAGTTGACAACTGGCTTTGTTAATGAATGCCATTACTGTAGATAAGTCTAGTTTCATTTAAACCATGGAAAAATTGCTGTCATATGAGTTCTATAAGCCCTTTATTAGATCTTGTACAAGCTGAAGTTGCAAACAATAGCATTAGAATGTTCAATTTATTTAAAAATATGTAGGTACAAACTTTGATAAAACACTTCTGAATGTCACTCTTACAATAATATGATGGCCCAGATTGTGTCTTAGTCCCAGATTACTGAATATTTAAGTATGATACCCTCTAACAGATAAATATGCTACATGCTTGAACTTCTGTTTTGGGAAAACTAACCGAATTGTTGCAAACAATGTAAGAAGCATTACGAGAAGATTTGAAGCTTCATGCATAATTTTAAATGCTTTTAATAAGTCATGGTAGTGAAGAGCGGACTTGTTGTAACATTGGCTGTAAATATAGTTGGTAAGTAACTACTTTCTTCATATAAATTTTTAGTAAAAATATTTTGGCACGCGCTCATTTGATGCAGGAGTGTAATTTTATCGTTTAAAATGCATTCAAAATGCTAAGAATACAAGCTATAAAGAGGAAAGTGGAAAATTCTGCAATCAAAAGAGGATGGAATTGTAAAAAGGAAAAGAAAAGCATAGTTTGTGTCCGTTAGTCTAATAAAAATGAAGTCGACTGTTCCAAAGCGTCCAATAAACTTAGTTATTCCAAAGCAGTCTAAGGCATAAGATGCCATGAGTACTTAAAGCAATTTAGATTTCTACGCCGAACCCTAAACGGTGGGTGTGCGCAGTCGCGCGATTGATAACTACAGTTCTATGAATAAATGGATGAACCATTATAGAATAAAGGATCTCACGAGGATAATCGGCCCGATTGTTTGCTGCGTACGACCCTGCAGACATAATATCATTTCATCACGAGTGCAGTCTTGAGGCAGATATTTTCTGCTAGAAGCTTTGATGACACATTTGAAATAACCATACCTACCTACGTACAAGAAACTTGCTTATCATGATGAGTTGTTTTGAAGCTTTTTTAGTATTTATAATATACAAAAAATAGCATTGATCACGTAAGATGTTACTTAACCATTTTGCACTTGATCAAAACTCAAAGTATTTTCGTTCGTAAATATGTACCTACCTAATTGATTTGAGAAAAGATGGTATATTTGCTATCTATGTCGATGGTTCTAATTGCATTTGAAAGAAACTGGAAATTCAAGTTTGGTTGTTATGCAGACGTTAGTTCTAATAGATATATAAAGAAAATTTTCCTCATGTTTCAATAAAAATGTATGCATGACTTCCTTCAATTCTTCTGAAGTATATACGAATAATAATTGATATCAGATATGAGTGTTGATAGGTTGTATGAAAAATGACGATGCTATGTGTGATTCACCGAATGATTTCAATACTTACTGAAAATGTCAAAATTTTATTTATTGTAGTTAGAGCTGAGAACTTGATCCGTCAATCATTTAAATTTTCCGCTGGTCTTTTTTTGAATGCTAGGTTTATCATTTCATAATTTCAGAAGGATTGTAAAATAATCATCTGCGTGTAAAAGTTCCAAACTTTTACTGCAATGTTTTCTTCTTTTTCGTCTGTTTGGTTCCCATATTGGTAGGGTCGGCTTATCCTGTCTTTTCTTTCCTCTTCTGTCTCTCAATATTCTTGGCATGTCCTTTCTATTCCACGCCCGACCTAATTTTTGTTTTCAAATATTTTATTATGTCAATACCAAAGATGTAATAACAAAAGGTTATCGTATCAATTGATAAATGAGTACTTTATCTGTTTACATTCACAGTCACCTTGGTCGCCAATCACCTGTGAAAGATTTTCCATGTTTACAAACGCCACCAACCCCACGACTTTATTCTCATACGTACTTGATAACTGTTGTGTCTTCGATTATTCCTTTGTTGTCAACTTTAATGTGTAGCCTGTTATCTTACTGTGTACTTATGTACTTTGTTAAAACCCACTTCAGATAATGTGGGGCTATTGTGGCTTTTGATGATCCTATTATAACTATTCTGGTTACTGTCTAAAATACCATATCCACAGTAGGTAATATTAATAAATTATACGAGTATATTAGCTAGTGCTATTTATCCTACTGTCTTACTCTAAATATTTCCAAAGCTGGGTTGTCCTATAATACAACGCGTTAAAGCACCACTTCCTCTGCATAGGGGTCCTGGACCACCATAGCAGTCCCGTATTGTTTCTCGCAAATCATATAGAAATAATACATTACGAGAATTGTGTCGGCCATTATTTATGAACAATAACGAGTGGCGTGGTGGCGAGCCTCGGAGCGGTGACCGACTCGCCCTGATTGGATAATGGCGTGCTGGCCACCGATGCCGCGATGCATTACCGAACTATATTTAACTGAAAAGGTACCTCCTACGATTCGAAATTGCGTCGGTTCTCTTTGCTGAACGATAGAGTGATGCTGTTGCATGTGACTCCATGAGCCGGATCCTACGCATTAAAAGATCTTCGGAATTTAACTAATTTTAAATATTATGTGAAATCTAAAATTCTGGGAATAGTTGTAAATTGTTTATGAAAATCCAAGAATTGGAATGACTAGGAATGAGAAGTATCGTTGGTGATGTGCCAGTAATGTAAGTCAACCGAGGGATTTAGTTCACTGAAGTCCCCAAAAACTTGATAGAGCCCCCTAAAATATCTGGTTTCCTTACTACGATGCTATCGGACTTCATTCATACGTGTTGTTGTTCATTCACCTGGCAATGAATGGACAACAACATCAATAATTCTAGGCGTTGGGTGGCCTATTATTATCTATTGACTCGCTTAAATCATGTTTATAAGTTATGAAACTTATGCAACGACTCTTTTAGACTGCCCTATCCGCACGAGTGCGATATTGTATGTCACTGCTTGTTTTCATAGTCGGAACGGATGTTAGTAATCGCTCCTAGTTTGCAAACCTCAATATCTAGGCTTGTCTAAACAAATCTAAAATTCGCTTTCCGAAAGCTACTAGTCTAGAATGAGTTCCCGTTCGTCATCGGAGCGGCCACCGTCGCCAGATGCTCATGTAGGCCGCCCCCGCTTCCGTGACGTATTGCTTTTGGCACCGGAATATAATTACGACATCGTCAACTACATGCACCCATTAAACTTCCTAAATCCTATAGTACGCACTTAGGTAAAGATATAACAGGATAAATGGATGTTATCAGATGAGTGCTCCACTCTCGTCACTGTCACGCGCATTCAATTCAATTTCGCAACAGCTCACTTTAATTTAGATCAATTTTGAAGACAACAAACAGAACGTTTGAGGTAATAAACGAGTTCGTCAGCTTCAAAAAATCAGAATACAAGCACCGACGTGTTGTTGTAGTCGGAAATATATGCCCTCTTGACCTTCTGGTACCTACATTAATGAAATGATTGATGTTTGATTGGTAAGTCATTGTTATAAATTCTCTTCGCGATTCTTTTCAGAGAAGCAGACTTATAGTCATAGACTATAAGACGATATTCACGTCCTCATTACTTGATTAATTTTCAAAACATCGTTCCTTTTTACAAATTATGCCCATGACTGTTACAAATTTATAATAAAATAAATCAAAAATCAAACTACTTAATCAATAGATTAAGTAGTTTGATTTTTATCAGCGTGTGTCACGAGAGCTGGCTTGCTGACATTGAGGTCAAGGCTAGGCGTCCCACTTTACCGTTGCCTCTAAAATGGGTCGGGAACTGACCTTCACAATGTTGCGATTGTCCCGCACCTGTAGGAAAGCAGCACGTTCTTTGAATGTCGCTAAAAGTGTCGATTCTCAAATTAATCTTTACGCCAATACAAATATTTCTATTATGATTTCTTGGTCTTGAAAAAGCTTTCTTAAAATAAAGGTTTGCGTTATTGATGTGATTTAGGTAGTTTTAATATTTCATTGCAATATTGTACTGTACTTAGGTACTACATCAGCTGTGCGGTGTGCATGCGCACTATCTGGTCCATGTGTCCGTGGGTCCCGCTCATCACAGAGCAGCAATGTAGTTTCATTATCTTATCGAGGTCGTTCATATTTGACATTCAACTTTCATGTTGTGATAAAGAGAATATTATAGTTGATGATCAAAGACGCATTTGCAAGATTAAAAAATAAAATTTGGCTTCTGTCAGGACAGGACTTATATTGTTAAACAAACTGTGTTATGTAATTAGGAAAGTAACTGTCTCCTGACATACAGGTTAACTATATAGTTCAGGAGGCAGAGCTTTTATGGAACAGTAAAATTTGTTTGGAAATAAATGAATTAATTTATACATATTACGGCCCCAAAATACACTGGAAGGAATGCTTGCATTTTGTATGCAGCTGTTTATTGCGCTAACTTACGATGTTTGTTGGTGCCAAAATGAATAAAATAACCATCTAGGTCACCTTTGATTTATAAATAACCACCACACCAAAAGACAATATCTGCAAACGGTTCAATGTTTAATGGTCGATGTTGTGTGTTTCAGACGCAGATGAGCGGAGATCGTGCAGGGTCGCAGTGCGGACTGACCTCCCTGCTGCCGATGTCGTGCGGGCGACGCGCCGCGGCCTTCGCGCGCGACCTGCACTCGCGCCTCAGCAACCTCGGCGGCGCACACGACGACCACAGCGAGAGCAGCTGGCTCACGCGCGAGCCCGCCGCCGCGCCGCACCGGCCCGCCGCCTCCACCAGCACGAGGGAGCTCGACACCTTCTACGACTTTGAACTCGAGTGCGAGAGCCCCTCCAGCCCCGTCGACGAGTTTGAACCTGCCTTCCCGGAAAAATCTCCCACCGAAGATCAAGAACAACCCTTTTATGATGTTGATTCTGAGCCTGAATTAGCGAAAGAGCAAACCAAATTTTTATTACAACAACCGGACAAAACACAAAATGGTTTCATATTTTCTACGGCCTTTTATACGGAGTGCACGCCACCCGTGAAACTTCAACCTATCCCGCGTGAAAATGGCCACGCCAACAAACGCTTATATTCTGCGATCACATTTGAGGGTTGTGCACCACAAAATAGCCTCGATGAAATCGACTGTGCCGCAAAACCAATCGCCGCCTTAGAAACAGACTCTTTTAGTTTACCTAACTTTACAAGTACGACAGTAGACAGTGACTCGGAATTTGAATCTGCAAAGAGCGAGCCTTCAGATTGTGTAGAAGTTGA
The DNA here is from genome assembly GCA_950371165.1 of Lacanobia oleracea. Classification (NCBI taxonomy): domain Eukaryota; kingdom Metazoa; phylum Arthropoda; class Insecta; order Lepidoptera; family Noctuidae; genus Lacanobia; species Lacanobia oleracea. The sequence continues at coordinate 10,196,634 of OX493401.1, forward strand.
AGAAGACTTGGAAAATGAAAAAAGTACTGCAACTAACACAACAGAGTGCCTGGAAAACTTATCACTCGCAGAAGCTGAAATTCCACTTGATGAAGAAACGCCGACGGAAGCCCCCGAAGAAACTATCGAGCCAACACAAGTCGTATGCAACGAAATTAGACCGGAACCCTTAGAAATAATAACCAGTAAAGTTCCTATTGAAAATGGAATTTCGCCTGCATCTGAAATCGAGCCGTCCCTCTTGAGTGCAGAAGTTAAAGATGAAAATCAAGATGAAGGAGAAGTGGAAGTAGAAGACGACCGGCCCCAACGAGTTCGACGTTGCTCGTCACTCAAAACTGGCAAAACGCCGCCCGGCACGCCAGGTCGCAAGAAAATTGTACGCTTCGCTGATGTTTTAGGACTCGATCTTGCCGATGTGAAGACTTTTATGGATGAAATTCCAGTAGTACCGAAGTCGGCCTACGACGACCTTACTGGATGCGACGTTCAGAGCACTCCACCAGCACGAGCTAAGCCGCGACTTGGGGCTCTCACACTCGTACCACTGTTCCAACTTCCAGTCAACATCACGGATAAACTCGAAACGCAGAACGTGTGCATCGAAAGCGCACGCGTGTGCGACGGCGTGCACGTCACCGTGTGTGGCTCCGTGCGCGTACGCAATTTGGACTTCCACAAGACTGTACACATACGCTACACAATGAACGGGTGGAAAACGTACACAGATCTGCAGGCAACCTACGTACAGGGCTCGTGCGACGGCTTCTCTGACCGGTTCCAGTTCGTACTGTATGCTCCGGCGATATCGTCGGGGCAGCGGCTGGAGTTAGCAGTGAGGTTCTTGTGCAAAGGTCAACAATTCTGGGACAACAACAGTGGCTCTAACTACTGTTTCGATTGCCTAGCGCTAGGCTCGAAGACCGCTACGGGCGCGCCGACTGCGGTGGGTGCGTCAGGGCCTCTTCACCCCTCGGTCGACTGGCACCCGTCGTTCTACTGACGTGGCCGCGAAGAGCCGAGAGGTGACAGTGTCGGAGCGACGAGTGCGCGCTGAGCGGCGGCGGCGGCGGCTGGCGCGGTGGCCGGCCGCGCGCAGGAGCCGCAGCCCGCGCGCAGGAGCCGCAGCCCGCGCGCAGGAGCCGCAGCCCGCGCGCAGGAGCCGCAGCCCGCGCGCAGGAGCCGCAGCCCGCGCGCAGGAGCCGCAGCCCGCGGGCGCGCCGGCAGCCGCGCGGTGGCGCGGGGCCCGAGCTCTAGAATTGATGAGGCTTTACGTTGGAAAGCGTACTTGTGATATAAACTAGACTAGGCATAGACATTGTAACGACGAGTGAGCGACTCGTTCTCAGAGTGCCATTTTGCAGTAACTATATTTCGAGTTATTTGTATATTTCATTGATTTTTTTGTTTCGTAATGTTATTCGTAGCGTAGCGTCCCGTAGGACAATAAAATGTGATGAATGTGCGTGCAGGCGCGGCGGCGCCTCTCTCCTTGTACATAATAAGAGAGATGAATTCTGAATGATATTAAGTAATTAATATTTTAATACAGTTTTTATGACATTATTAGACCTTTGTAATAGTTATATGTTGAGTTAGGAGTATCACCTAGATAGAAAGATTTATTCACATCTTTATGAACTGTAGATAATACGAATATTTCTAGTATAGTGCCTGTCTGTGACTCTGTGGTGACATAATATCTCTTGTTAGACCGTTGTAATGTTATGAATTGTTAAAGTAGATGCGAAAATGTGTAATTTAAAAATGTTTCTAAACTATGAAAACTATGCGAATAATAATGTAACTGAAATGTTTTATACCGATGTTACAATCTGGATATATTTATATTTTTATAATAACGGTATCATGACATATTTCCTACGTGAGAACTGATAAATAATAGCCAATTGTTGATTCAGTTTTGAGATTTTAATAAATGAGACTATTAGAAATTACGAAATTAAATTATTGTTACTTTTAAGCGATATTATAACTTATTTATTAGGCCGATGTTTTGTCTATTTTGTGTATGTACCTGAATTCTTAAAATGTGGCCATATTAATTTTACACAATTTGAATGCTACTCTTATGAACTACATATTATTGTTTTGTAATTGACTTCTGTTTTTGTAATAAATACCTACCTAATAAATTAATGTGCATAATTATGAACTCGTTGTTTATATTTAATAACCTAAAAATTACCAAAATTAAGTCACCAAACTGAAAAAAGTAGATTCCTAAGCGCAATACCTCTTAAAGCGTTATTGTACTCATCTTTATGAATAACTTTTACTATGGGAATAACCCTGAAACGTGAAAAAACAATCGAACGTGAATGAACAAGTAGGTAGTTCAGTGGCCTTAGTGCGAGTTTTTTAACGTTCTCGATCGCGTTAGCGTAAACGTCAATTTGTATTGAAACTGGATAAGCGCAGTCTGGTGACAGTAACGGAAAACATTTTTTTTTTCCATACAATTTGACTTAATCGAACGTTTACGTCAACGCGATCGAGTGCGTTAAAAAACTTACGAGTACTTAGAGTTATGCGCACGGAAATGAATGGAGACGTCGATTTTTGTTCCCGCGACTTCAGTGCAGCAATTCTATTCTGTAAGTAACCATTTCGATATCGAGCTTCACCTGAGTGAGATAGCTCACAAAGTGAACTTTATTCCACACACCATAAAGGTCTTATCTTTGTACTCACCTCGGATTCCGCTGTCGAGACTCGAAAATTTTGTTACAGAATAGGGGTACCTACTGTATAAGTTGTTCATGAGTACCTACAATGAGGCCTTACACGTCGCAAATGAAAAATATAATCCTTGAGTAACATAGTTTATATTTTATTACTTACCTAAGTATCTACTTACCTACTAGAAAAAAATAGGGACACTTAAAAAAATTGCAGGCGTAGTCGCGAGGGAAGTGCTAGTTGTTTAGGTATATACCAAAAAAAGCTGAATCGTTTTTAGGGCTCCGTACCCAAAGGGTAACCAACGTCTGTCTGTCAGCGGGCTGTATCTCAAGAACCGTAATAGCTAGACACTTGAAATTTTCACAGATTGTGTATTCCTAATTGCCCCTATTGCAACAAATAATAAAAATTAAGGTTTATGGTACGGAACCCTTCGTGTGCGAGTCCGACTCGCCCTTGCCCGGTTTTTTAAAGGGATATAAATAGACAAATTCAACAGAATTTTACTATGCAAGTAGGTACTTTAATTACAGAATCTTATCAATAAGCGAAACATTATATCACAATTACACTTTATTTTGATCTCATAATAAATTATTCAATGCAGCTTAAGGTACAGTTCATCAGGTAGAGATAGACTAACAGTTCTAGTAAGAACGTCGTGACCTTTCTGTCTTACACACCATTATAACCGAAAAATATTGAAATAATATTGCGACTTCTTATTAAGTAGCAATATTCTAAAGCTAAGTCATAACTAAAATTTACAATTCCATAAAGATGCCGCTGCACTTATATTGGTTGCGGCTTAATATAAAAAATATGGACATTACTTAATAATTACTAATTAAAATAAATAGTCACAACTTCGCGCCAATAGCCAAGATGGCGACGATTAAGACTTACAATCTCAACAATAAAACGAAACGTCACAACAAAGCCTAATATAATCCTAACTCCTCAATAGTTTAATCAATTTACTCAAAAATGTACAACGTTTCTATTTCATTTTAGTTTTACACAAATCTATTCATATAAATAAACTAGTTTAAAATAAAGCAAAATCTTGACTGCACTGGCTATGGGTCATACACGCGTAGGAAAACTTGCCATTTAAAGTCTAGAAGACTTGGGCTCAGTCTGCCTTTAGAAAAGAGTCCTCTTACATTGAAAATGACCGTGTATGACCCGTGTTAGAAAATAACGAAAAGCAGAACGAATTGAAACCTCAAAAGAACGCAAAGTTCAAAATTCACGATAAAATGTCACTGGACTAAATACAGGCGGTAAAACAACTTGTAACTCAACACAGTCTAGAAGCGATGGTCACCCATCAGTAGTGTATGGTTAGAGGCGGCCGGCCGAGCGCGCCCGCCGCCGCCGGGAGCGGGCGAGGGGGGGGCGCAGGGGGAGGGAGGGGTCGCGCAGCGCCCGCAGCTGCATGTGAAGCCTCTGCTTGCAAAACTCATAGAATTCGATCTCTCTGGTGAAATTCGCTCGGACGATATTCTTCACTTCTTCTGAAACTGGTGGCTTGTAGGTGTTGCGGTTGATCCGGGCGAATGTGTTCACTTCCTCTGAAATGAGAAGAAGGGTAATTTACTATCTAGAATGGTTTGGTGGTCTGGGGCCAGTGCCGGATTAAGACTTCTTGATGCCCTAAGCACTCCGCGCCTGTGGTGCCCTCTATCCACTAGTCCATAGTACCGGTCTTTAAAATAAAAACCAAACTACGGAAAACTAAAAAACGAAACAAGTCTGCTCGTAATTCTTGTAAGTGCTTTTGGGTCTTTGTAACTAACACCTTACTGACTTTTCGGAAGGATTGCGAAACGTCCCATTTGACTTTTTTTTTTTACGATAGGCACGCGCTTGACGACCATCTCACCTGATGGTAAGCGATGATGTGGTCGAAGATGGAGCACGCTAGCCTAGAAGTAACCTATTCACTCATAACTTAAAGACTCCCAGGTTGTAGCTATCGGGAAACACAGACTCCGGCAGGGAATTTCACTCTTTAGCTGTACGTATTATGAATGTGTTCCCAAAACGTTTTGTGCGCGTGGGTGGGATGTCCACCATGTACCGGTGGCGCATCGCCGTTCGTCTTGATCAAAATAGTAGGTACCTATGACCACTAATTCCAGTAGTTTATCCGTTTATGGTGCCCCCCCCCCCCCTAGACGTGATGCCCTAAGCAATTGCTTAGTTTGCTTATGGGTTAATCCGGCACTGTCTGGGGCCCTATTATGACGTGCTTATGCCATCATGATTAAGCTGTGAAAAAGGGATAGTGTTATGCACCTTGTATAAGTCCGTCTCCCTCCCACACCGGTATCATGATGGTTTTAAGATGTCATAATAGGTACCCTGATAGCAATATCATGAAATCTTTACTGTCAACACGGCGTGGACTACCCGACAGCAAGATTTTGTGAAAATATGCTGAGAATAATAAGTTATTCATTGTACATGATTGCCAAGAATGCACTCAGATAAGAAATGACGCACGGTACGATAAATGAATAACATAGTCGTATAACTGACTCGTCTCATTAGGATGCCCAGTGTTGTGCGGTAGGTCAAGTCAATATTGTTTTAGAAGTGGGCATTATATCGAGGGCCGTAAGACCAAGGTCCAGCGTCTGCTGGTTTAGTCTACGAGATTAGAAAATAGATTCGATTGAGGGTCAAGTTCTCATTTCATTGCACAGGTAGGTATAACTAGACAATCTAATATTGTTTTTGTCTATTCAATCTTTGGGCAGCATAATTTCCATTACTTCTACAAAAAATAATTAAAAAAAACTACACCATAAAAGTGTTCTGATGAGAATTTTTTTCATCTGCCTTTTTTCATCCTTACAGAAAGAAGGATGACAACATTGCTCGCTGTTGAATTCATTGAATATCTACTTTAAAGTGTAGGGCCAGGACTTAAGCCACAAATATAAACAGTAATGAAGCAGGTATAATTAAGTACTTGTTCAGGATAGAAAACATTAGCTAATTTAAAATAATGGCCTCTTTTTGAAGAAGATATCGTTACAATTTTAGGAGCGACCAAAGGATCCTGTAGCGTTGTGGCTGATACCTAAGCATTTTGCTAATCCAGAAGAAATACTGTCTGTGTCTATATGAATGAATTACGGAAGTAAGTCGATACCCAAAAAAAAACAGTAAAGTCGGTTTACGGACGGTAATTTTACGTGAAAACGTCATAAGAAAACAATTGAATTCTTAACAAACAAGCCGATCGTGCCTCTCTATCGCGCTCTCGCTAGGGAACGTGACACATTTTCGTGTGTTATCTATATCACGTCAAAAAGATGGTAATATTAAAAACTTCGCGGGTGAATATTGCCTGTGCGATGTAGACACTATAAGCGAAAGTAGCTCCATCTATCCTTAGTTTGTTAGTCACCTATGTAATTTTAAAGCTATGGTATAGATGGCGTTGATCTCAATGGTACTAACCCCAGTACAATTTGAGTGCTCCTCGGAAGAACCGCGGCACGTATCGCTCAAGCGCCGTCAGGGTCGAGTTCATGTCTTCGAGCACGCCGACCACCGCGTATTGTTCCTCAACCACTCGCTTGGCGCGCTGAAGAGCCTCCACGCTATTGAATGGCCTGAAATCACAACATAGAAGCCATGAGTAATGAAAATTATATGTAATAAAATCGACATAAAGACGGGTCGGTTGACTAGGTACTTTTCTGTCTAAGCTGTCAACGAGGTAAGATACGGTAGCCGGACAAAGACAGACTGTTCACATGAAAGTGAATCATCAATTAAATAGCCCGGTAATCCCAGCATTTGTAGCATTAGGAAATCTTAATCCATTCATGCCAACAAAAAACATCATATCCGGTTCCTACAGAACTTTACTTTGGTTATAAAATATTCATAAATTAATTTATGGGTATTTTATAGTTAACAAAATGAAACAAAATATTGTGCCTTTGAAAATAATCATAGCAATGTTTAAACAGGCAGAAGAGAATGCGCAGGCGCATCACGTAGCTATCTAACTGTTTAAATAAAAGTGTGTGATCAGTGAACATTACGCGTTAACAGCTTCGCTGCCAGCTCCGCGAATTAGCGGGGTGCGGGGTGAGCCCCAGGTGCCGGCCCCGCTAATATGCGGAGTAGCGCCGTTCGGTTTGTATGAATTAGTACTCGCCCGGCTCTGCGCTTGGCAACACGTTTGGAGGCTGGCCCTGCGCTTGAATAATATAAAATACCGTTACAAGTTATGGTTTTTGAATATTGACTTTTATTGCATTACAAATAAGGTTCAAATATGGATGATGAAGCCGGGCGGAATTATTATATAGAAGATTAAAAAAGAAACATTATTTTTTATGGTTAGGAAACTGTAATTATTTTAAGAAGTTTTTTTTGTATTTATTTTTAATTAGACTGAGAGAAATGCAGCTACTTTTGTTGTAATTGTAAGTTACTTCCAGATTTTTTTTTACACATTTTTTGTAATATTATCCTATGAAAGACTTTAGTAAATGTTACCAAAGGTATTAGAATTAAGCAAACTACGATTATCTTGTGTTCAAATATCATAAACAGTTTTAAATAAACCAAAATACATTAAAGAAACTACTCCGCATAATTGCGGACTTGGCACTGGGGTTGAAACTTTCAATCTCAGTGCCAGGTCCGCAAATTCGCGGGTTTTATTTTTTTTGCTTTTTCTTTACTAAAACTCCTAAAAAGAGCTAAATATATCCAAAATAACAATATTGACACATCCCTCATGCATATATTACAAAAAAAAAACTTGGATTTTTCCATGATGTCACCATATACCAGCTGGCAGCGAAGCTGTTAATACCTATATTATTTGCTGGGCAAAGATCTTCCCCATGCTTATTATTTATTTATTTTTTTTATTTTTATTTTATTTGCTCGGGAAAATAAACAGTTATACATACATTAAAAATCTTATACTAAGTTGTAAATATATCAGAATAACAAATGTATAACCTACGACATTTTCTACAACATATTAAAAGTTATATATAATGGTGCGCTATTGTAAGCTGTTAAAACAAAAAAGTACCTAGTTATTAAACAACAGGCATGCAAACATAGAGAAATAAGGAGAGAGAGAAAATAAGGCAAACATTAAACTAACTATTGTAATCTGAAATAATTTTATAGACAAGACTTTTAAACTCTGGAGCAGAGACAGAAAAGTAGTCAATGTCTTCAAAGATTGTGTTGTATTGATTGGTAAGGCGGCGTAGGGGTGCTCGCAAACCTGCGTTTGTACGACAGGAACTTACTGCAAATAAAGGTCTTGCGCGTACCCCACGGCAAATCGTTGTTCTGGGTACCACAAAGCCAATTCTGTTGCGAATTTCAATACAATCATAAGTATTTATTAGTTATTAGTAGGTAGTTAAAAAAATAATTTAAAAGAGAAGGTATTTCAGAAAATCGATCAAGGCTACAGCAATATTAAAGGTAAATTAACTCACGTGCACTGTTGTTCATGTCCGCAGAAGAACAGCGTCTGTCGGCGATGGTCTCCGATTCCCTCGTGAGTCTGACCTTCAACGTAGCGGCACTCGCGGTCTCCACTCAGCACACAGGTCTCGAAGTCCTGAAATCATAATTATATAGAATTTAAAATTACTTAGGTGGGTGGGTGGGTCGCTTTTAGCGATAAGGCCGCCCACTGTGTCACCCTATGTAATGTTTTCTTCATCTATCTTTTCTGTAACTTATATGGTGTACATAATAAAGAGTATTCTATTCTATTCTATTCTATGTGTAAAAGTATAGACAACATAACGGTTGGTGTTTCTCGAAGGAATAGGCTGAATAGAATAGAATATTTATTTAATTGCATAGAAAGACTTTGTCTCTGTCATCTCTGACATAGACTAGAGTCAAGAGCAAACCCATTACAAATAAAAAAAAAAGTAGATAAGTACAAAAAAATGCAGATGTAGGTATTGGGAAATTAGACATGCATAGATTTAGTACAAGTGCTTAGTCTAAAACTACGTCAATGTGAAAATTCTTATACTTAATATGGTCAATTAAATAAGATGTCAGGATTAATTAGGTAACTATAAAGTTTAATATTTATAGACACTGAAGAAGTATTCGTCTAGTTCTCGAGTCGATGTTCAACATTCATGATATTAGATAAACAATCGGCCTAGCGACGTGACTTCGTAGGCCATATTGAAGATGCTCATTAGAACCTCAAAAGTGCAGTTGTACGGGATTTGGGACGTTTACATTTTCTGGACATGGACCCGCTTCTCTTCATTTTAGCAGAGGAAGTATATACGACATCCTCCCAAAAACGTTTCGTCTTAAAATAATTGTTTTATAGGCAGCTTTGTTCCTGGCCATTTGACCGAGCTGATAATAATACGACTCGATTTTATACTCGATCTTGACGCCATGACGTCTTTGAATGATAGACGTAATAAAGATGTTCATATTCAAATCTAAGTTTGTCCATCGCCTCCTAACAAAACGATACACTCTTCATAACTACTTTGTTCAACAATATTTTTAATTATCGACTTCTTATTATCACAGTTCAAACTAAATACTAAGCACGTAAGGGTTTTTTTGCCAAACTAATTATATCATCAATTTTTTGCCGACTCAAAACTAATTTATTTTTTCACTGCGCTAAGTCGAGGGGCTGACTTCAATAGACAGGCGTAAGCTGAGACCTATTCAATCAGTAAATAAGGAGGTAATGTATCTAGTTATGTGCCTATGACCGCATGTTTGCGCTAAAAACTGATTGGGTGTGTGGCTGCAATCATACAGCTTATCACAATTAGATCTGTCGGTTTAATTACACATTCCAATGTGTGTTACAGAGTTTTATGTTCACAGAAAAACGTTTTACAGAGCAGTTGAACCTTAATTTGGTTTGTGGCATCCTTGAACTGCCGTCCACCTTTCAAAGAAATAATCACGACCAAATTCGATCACGGTTTCAAATCTCAAAAAAAAAATTGCTACAAGTATGCAGGAGAACCTACCTACTTCTACCATACCTAGTTCTTCAGCTTTTTGTTCCTTTACTCTCATAGTCTGATGAGATAGAAATTCGACACGACCAAGCAGAGATCAGGTATAAGAGCTACCGTTCATGTACCTGATCTCTGCTGTACGTGCTTTCCGACTTTCTGAGGCACGGAGGTGCCACAACATCATGTTGCGACACCTCCGAGTCCGAGCCTCAGAAAGAATTCCAAATTCCGAGATTACTGGGAAATTCCTAATGGGAAATACCCAATTATACACCACCTGGGATTCGAACCCGCAGTGGCAGTGGCGTTTGCGAATACGAAACCAACAAGGCATTTAATTTACCTGCCAAAGTCTGATTAGAATTTTGAGATTAATACAGCACCTGAAAGACAAACAGTTCGCGTAACGAACTAGATAGGTATAACTAGGATATTATTGTTGGACGACAATTCTTAAAAATATTAAAGACTTTTCACGGGTATTGGCGGGATCAAAGAAGACATTTGAAATGGTGCGTAAAGCAATAAGCCACGCACTATTTAGGTAGCGTTACTCGATAAAAATTTAGTTGACCGTAACATTCATAGAAACCAACGGCCATTCGAAACAGCTTTACGGATCGGGAGCATGTCGACTAGTTTACGTTTGAGTAGAGAATAGCCCACGTTTACCTCAGCATTTCCTAAGCCTATTGATGGATAGCCGACTACTTCGATACACATCTGTGTTCAGATCTAGCGATGGACGATGGAAATAGGTCTCGACGTGGGCTGGCTTACAGGGACTATAACTCATAGCTTTAACTAGGTTTTCCGATAGTTCGCATAGACAAAGGAAGTTATGATAATGGACCGAGACGCGAGGAGTTTCGCAGTTTTGTTTAATAACGTGACTTCTCAAAATACATTTTACTATGTGTAGGTAAGTAGAGAAGTTGACAGTATATAGATGTATTTTTCCAAAAAATAGTGCCACCGTCTACCATCTAATACGCCTGCAAGTGATTATTCTTCCCAGCCAAAACGAAGTAGAAAACAGTAGAAAGTGGTGACGGGCGGGCAATTTGGGAGACTGTCTTCATGTAAATTTTGACGTTAAAAAAGTGCTGATTTTCAGCCTAGTTTGAATAAATACCTTTTGATTGATTGATTGATGTGGTGCTGGTGAGACGAGACTGATTATGGCAAAATTCTATTATGAAATATAGACTGACTAATAATACACTTTCGGCAATAGCTGGACCGTAGGCTTATGAACGTTCCCCACCGAGGGTGTCCCCACGTTGCCGTCGTGGTGGGGCTTGTGTGTCTCAGTGATCTTGGAGCTCTGCCGGTAGAGTTACTCATGCCGGAAAGGTTCAAGTGAGAGACCAGACAAAGAGGGACACGAGAAGGGCACACCGTTCGAAAACCCGAACACAGCTCAGTGTTCGGGTTTTCGGTCGGTGTGCGTCTCATAGGAAGGAATCTTGCTCACTGTTCTCTGGTACGCGTCTGCTCATCAGACGTGACTGTGACGACAGTGAGCAGGTAAGAAGAGAATGGAGAAGGCAGGAGAGAGGAGGAGATAGGGACCATACCCTTTAAAGGAACAAAAAATCATGAAAAAGACAGATGTAAAAACGCACGTAGCGTACCTTCCACGAAATTGTGGAGGAAGGGTTCGCTTGAGCGTCGAGGCGATGCGGGGTCAGACTCTGACTCCGTATCTGGTGTCAGCTCGGCGAGCGCTAGACGCGAGGGAGTGGGGGCTGCTGCGGAGAACTCCAAATTCTTCCGTAAGCGGCCCAGGCCGGAGGATGACCAGGGGTCGTCCTCTAATGAGGAGGCCTCAGCCCGAAAGATCTCCACTAGTTTGCGAGGTAAGGGCCGAAAAGGAGGCAAGGGGAGGGGGCTTGCTTCCCAGGAGGCTGCCCAGCAAGTTGAGAAGCTCGCCGAGGAAAGGCGACTTTCCGTAGCGAGTACTCGCAGGGCTCCTCTCTCGGGGTCTTCCGGAAGTGAACCAGAAGTCGCTGGTGGCTCCGAACAGGAGCGGAAGGCTAGATTTGCGCAGGCAGTGGAGGCTGCCGTCCGCAATGTGGCCGTGAAGAGGTCGCAAGCCTCCAAAAACAAGGCCATAAGCGCGGCTGCGGCCTCTATTTTGGCGGCAGCGGAGACCAACTTTCGCGGACCAAATGTCCAAGTTGCGGGCGGAGGTCGCCCGCTTAGCGGCTGCCATGGAGCTTCTCCAAAAGGAAAATGTGAAGCTTCGAGCAGATCTGGCCGGGCTCCGAGGAGCCGGCACGAAGGAGGCACCTCAAGGGCAAGGCCAGCCCGCGCCTGAGAAGAACCAGTTTCTTAGCCAGGTGATGAACCTTGTGCGGCAGGAGTTGGGTCCAATCCGGGAACGGTTCTCCGTCCTGGAGGGCATCGTTCTGCGTCCCCCACTGGCGGCGAGCCAAAAAGCGTCCAGCCAGTCAAAGGTGGCCACGTATGCAACCGCCGTGGCTGCCAAACCGGGACCGTCCAGTCAGGCCAACCGAAAGGCCGGACCAGCACCCGCGAAGCCAAAGAAAGGTGGAGCGGTGGCACAGGCGGCGAAGGCTTCAATGCCTGAGTTAAGCGTTGTCGTCGCTGGGTGTCGTTCCCTCCCCCTACTCGTTCTCGGGGACTTCAATGCCAAGCACTTGGCTTGGGGTTCCCGTTATACGGATACGCGGGGCAGGATAGTGGAGGACTGGGCTCTGGAAACAGGCCTGGTTGTACTAAACCGGGGTTCTGTCCCTACGTGTGTGCGGATGCAGGGGGAGTCTGTGGTGGACATTTCGTTCGCCAACCCTGCTCTGTCATCGCGTGTCATTGACTGGCGCGTATTAGAGGAGGTGGAGACCTATTCCGATCATCGGTATATCCGGTTTGACGTCTCCACCCAGACTTCAACCGCGCCAGTCCGGCAGGCCCTGAGTGGTCCGCGGTGGGCGCTGAAGCAGCTGGACCGGGAGCTCCTCCTGGAAGCTTCGATCGTGCAGGCCTGGGTGTCACCTCCGGACAGGCTTGTTGACATCAACGACGAAGCGGAGTGGTTCCGGGAGGCCATGTCCGATATTTGTGACGTGGCAATGCCCCGGATTAAGCCAGGACGCGCCCGCCGTCAGGTGTACTGGTGGTCGCAAGAGCTGGCGACGCTGCGTCAGGCATGCGTTGCCACACGGCGCCAGTACACCAGGCACCGCAGGCGCCGCATCCGCCCTCCGGATGCGCAGGTCAGAGAGGCGGAGCTGTACGAGGAGTACAAAGTGGCGAAGGCCGCCCTCCGAGCGGGGATCTTGCAGGCCAAGGATCTGGCTCGCAAGGAGATGCTGGAGTCTCTGAACGGGGACCCGTGGGGAAGACCCTACAAAATGGTGCGTAATAAGCTCCGCACCTGGGCCCCCCCGTTGACGCAGAGTCTCCGGCCCCTGCTGGTGGAGGACGTGGTGAGCGCTCTGTTCCCCTCGCAACGGGAGCATGCTCCCCCGCCTATGGCCCGCCACCTGCGGTGCCCGATGCGGACTACACCGATGACGACGATGACGATGCTCCTGAGGTGACTGAGGTAGACCTGAGAGTGGCGGTTAATAGGCTAAAGGGCAAAAATACCGCCCCAGGACCCGACGGCTTACCTGGAAAAGCCTGGGTCCTGGCCTTGGAGGCTCTCGGGCCTCGACTAAGAGGGTTCCTAAGCGTATGCTTGGAGAGGGGCCAGTTCCCACTTCGTTGGAAGACGGGGAAACTGGTCCTCATTAAGAAGCCGGGGCGCCCTGCGGACTCTCCGTCCGCATACCGGCCCATCGTGCTGCTCGATGAGGTGGGCAAGCTCTTTGAAAGAGTAATTGCAAACCGCCTCGTCGAGCACCTAGTGAGGGTGGGGCCGGATTTGGCGGAGAACCAGTTCGGTTTCCGCACGGGACGCTCGACGGTGGACGCCATCATGCGCGTGAGAGCCCTTTCTACGGGGGACGCAGTTTCCCGGGGCGGGGTCGTCTTGGCGGTGTTTCTAGACATCGCCAATGCCTTCAACAACCTGCCCTGGAGTTGCATTAGGGAGGCACTTCGGTATCACCGGGTGCCGACCTACCTACGTCGCATAGTCGAGGCTTACTTGACGGACTGAGCCGTCATCTACCCCGGTCACCTGGGAGAGTGGAACCGGCGAGAGATGTCGTGCGGTGTTCCACAGGGTTCCGTTGTGGGGCCGCTGCTGTGGGATATCGGCTACAACTGGGTGCTGCGCGCCGACCTCCCTAGCGGCGTCAGCGTTGTATGCTATGCTGACGACACGCTGGTCCTGGCGCAGGGGGGGTCACACCAGGCAGCGGCCGACGCTATGACACGCGGGGTTGCGATAGTCGTTGAGAGGATCCGGCAGTTGGGTCTCGAGGTGGCCCTACACAAGTCCGAAGCCATGTGCTTTCATGGATCTCGGAACAGGCCACCGACGGGATCCCAAATAACGGTAGGAGGGGTTCACATCGACGTCGGATCGACAATGACTTACCTGGGTCTCGTCCTTGACAGCCGGTGGAACTTCGTCGAGCATTTCCGGCGTTTGGCTCCTAGACTGGGACGAGCCGGGGCTGCCTTCAAGCGACTTCTGCCCAACCTAGGGGGTCCAAATTCCTCCTGCCGGAGGCTTTATGCGGGGTTCGTGCGGTCCATGGCCCTTTATGGGGCGCCGGTGTGGGCGCCTACTTTAAGGAAGCGACCTGACCGTTACCTCAACGCGTCCCAGAGGGTCATGGCCATCCGGCTGGCCCGTGGATACCGCACAGTCTCTGGCGAGGCGGCGAGCCTCCTTGCCGGACTGCCACCGTGGGATCTGGAGGCGAGAGCTCTCGCGCTCATTTACGAATGGCGCGTAGAGGCGCTACGCCGGGGCGAAACTCCTCTGCCGCGGCAAATCGCAACACGGCGAACGGAGCTCCGGCAGGATCTCATGGCATTATGGAGACAACGACTGTCGCAACCCAGTGCTGGGCACGCCATAGTTGCGGCAATAAGTCCCCTCTTTGAGGAGTGGCTAAAGCGGCGCCACGGCGTTCTTACCTTCCGCTTGACGCAGGTACTCACCGGACACGGTTGTTTCGGGAGGTACCTGTTTCGGATTCGGCGGGAGGATACGCCCGGGTGTCAACACTGTGAGGATCGCCCAGAGGACACGGTGGAGCATACGGTGGAGGTCTGCCCTGCTTGGGCGGAGCACCGCCGTGTCCTCGTCGAGGCGATCGGCGGCGGCGATCTCTCACGTCTGGCCCTGGTTCAGGCAATGGTCCGGAGCGAGAAGACATGGGAAGCGGTCACCTCCTTCTCCGAAGCAGTAATGCTAGCAAAGGAGGAAGCCGAACGTGTGAGAGGGAGGGAAACCTCACGCCCCAGCCGCCGCAACAGAAGAAGACGCCCCGGACGTCGCGAGTCGCAGGGCGATTCTCGGCCACCGTAGGCGCGGGCCTGCGGACGGCGAGCTTTGGGTGGCTTGCCGTCTGATCAGAACCAGGCCCGGGTCGACGGCGCGCTGTGTTCCACGCGCGCCTCAAAGAGCTGTCAGCACAAAAGACGGGGCCCGCTAGGGCCAGTGCCTGCTGGGGTTTCGGACTTCGTTCGAAACAGGCACCGTACCCTGGAACGCAAAGGGCACTAGGAGGAACACGGATGGGTTTTAGTCAGTTAGAGTCTGACACTCCCTCCTGCTTCACCCAAAGCAGGAGGAGTCATTTGATGATTTCCCATCCTTAAAAAAAAAAAAAAAAAAAAAAAAGGCTTATGAACGTTGTAATGTGATGATTATAATATCAGTTCACGTTGCGGAACATACCGCGGCCCTGGAACACAGAGGGTCGATACGTTAAAATTGGCAAACCAGCTAACTCCATATGAGCAACTTTTTCAGGAGACACTTAAAACTGGAACTGTATAATATGTTTTGTAGACTACTTTGAGAAAATCGAAAATACCGTTGGTACTCGTAGATAGGTAATATAGTAAATTGTTTTTTTGTTGATGGAATTATGGAATTATTATTACCCATGATTTCAAAAGTAGTCTACAAAAAATATTATACAGTTTTAAGAAAAAAATGCTCATATGGAGTTAGCTGGTTTGCCAATTAAGGTAGATATCGATATAGAGGAACACGGATCAGTTTTAGTCAGTAAGAGTCTGACACTCCCTTTCGTTCCGCCCGAAAGGAGTAATTTGATGAATACTCATCCTTAAAAAAAAACGGATTTAGACACTGAAAAGTACTCGCACATAATGGGCTGAAATGATGATGAATTGTCTACTAAAAAAATAAAAAAAAAATGAAACCGGTCTAAATCTAGGCCCCGATGTAGCTATCATTAATTTTCTAAAACATAGGCGCTAATTGTTTTGTCAGTTTGTAGCTCGAAGCCAATTCCCACTGCTGGAAATAGATCTAGGCTAGGCCACCAACATGAAGGTACCGTTTCAGATATTAATGAGCTTTTACAAAGAAAATATATTTTGCAATTAGTTTTTTTGAGTCTTCATTCTTTCTTAGTATTTTGATTGATTGAGCACTTAATGTTTGTTACCGTATCACACGCTTAGATTTTTGTTCATCATCATAACATCCGAAAGACGTCTTCTGCTGGACATAGGCCTTCCCCAAAAGGGGGGGGGGGGGCATTTGTTGATTAATTGATTGTTTCGTTGCAGGATCCAAGACAGTTAAATCGTTTCTCCTGGACCCGTCGGGTTTCATTGGTTCGGCGTTTTTCTGGTGGTCGCCACTGTTGATTCTGGCTTTCAGGAGTTGCAGTGGTTGGGAATGTGTGGCGGGCTTGCCCATTCGCTGAGTCTCTTAGTCGCCTATTACGACTCCCACGGAAAGTGCCTGCCGTATGGTGTCGGCACCGGAAGACACCATACGGCTATGGGTCTCAGATTAGACTGGAAGCCGACCCCAATATAGTTTGGTTCAAATACGTTTATTTGTGTACACAGGTAAAAAAGGGTGGAACAATAACAGGGTAATGAGGTCTCTGTGTCCTGAGTCCTGCCACAGTAGGTGGCATACAAATATTAAATTAGGTTGATGGATATCACTGGAATCGCATTCACTTTTTGCTTATGTTTTTTGTTTTTTTGAGGTTCGTGTTCATTAATCATTCACTTGCGGACTACTAAGCACTTAGTGTGTTTAATCGGGACCCTACATCGATTTTTTGCGTATCAGCAAAGTTGCATCAATCAATGGCTACAGGTTACAATTTTATTACACTTTCGCTTATAGTTTTGAACCGTAATAGCACTTAAATCGCCAAGAAGTAAGTATTTTTCGTGCATACATATTCATTTTACGAGAATAATAAATAGTCATAATGGTGCTATTGCCAACTATTCTCATAAAATACAATTCTTACTTGAGGTCTAATCAAAATAACGCCATCTCGCTTATGGTGCGAATATGCAATTGAAGTGATCAGTTTAGATTCTAGATTAAGAATTTAAATACTAGAGTGCTGGGACTTTAATAACAATAACGATTTATGTAACAACTTTCATTGTTATGCCTTTCGTTTTCTTTGCATATGATATGGAGAGAAACGAAAAAATAACTCAGTGAAATCGGATTTTAATGCACAGAGGCACCAAGTCAATGAAATTAAATGTTTATAAGTTCACTATGATAACATTTTAATTGGTAGTGAACTAGTAAGTGTTACTGCAAGATTAATAACGATCAATTTTACAATTAAAATATAAAAATAACCAAATCACGTAATTAATAAAAGTATGTTACTGCAGCACAGTTACCCAAATTCATTATAAACAAAATTAACAGAACTATAAACCTATTAAATATTTGATGGCAGCAGTTATGAAGCGCAACACGAATCTGTTAGAATAGTAAGTACATCACTATTAACTCGTTAACTGCACTAAAGATAAGTGATGTATCATTCCATTCATTCCGAGAGATACATTAACCCAATTAATTCACGAATAGTTAGACGCATTGCTTCAATTTACGTTTACTTGTAATTCAATCGTGAGCATTGGTTCGTGTCGTGCTAACCGCGCCGATCGTGACCGACTGATCTGAACAATCTGAACTCTTGACCATGGGATTCTACTGATTCTTCTGAATGAACGTTTTGACAGCCCTAACGGGGCACGTCACACTTAGAAGGTCAATCGCGAGACGTGGACGTGCACAGAGAGTTCCGTACCATAGGAAAGATGCAATGGATTTTTTAGAGGTTTTTTGTTTTGGGACCAATTTGTTTGAAGTCTACTATTTTGTTTTTGTACGTATGGCAATCTGTATTTTATGTCAACTGGGTAGCTATTACTCAAGAATCATAATTATTAAACTCTTCCATTACTGGTGACTGATCACTGATTGAGTGACTGACAGGCAACGCACAGCCGAAACAACTCGTCGAAGAACGCTGAAATTTGGCATGCAGCTTCCCTACACTCTGTAAAGGAGCCCTTAATTCCTACGGGCACGGGAAAAAACGGGATATGCACGTACGAAGTCGAGAGCAAAAGCTAGTATGTAGGGATTCTTAATAAATTGTTGTGGCAAGATACAGACTTCCTGTGACAGGCAGGCCGACAAAACGCGACAACGACGGCGGTAATAAACTGATACGCTATGGAACCCTAACATTGGGAAATTAGATACAGCAAATCGTGTAAAATCGGAAAAACGGTTCCGTATTAAAATCCGGATAGTGTTTGATTGCCATGAAGTAGGTTTACGGAGCAAGGAAATGGCGAAAGCTTGTGAGATTTCTACTGGCCAGTCTTCGGCATGAAATGGTTATTAATATGATCAATATCGTGGCGCTAACGGTCGCATTTACAATTGATTTATACAGAAGATGTTAGCCGATATAACTGTGCAGCTATTGTGCTCGAGAGAGATTGAGATAGGAACAACTGATTGGTTGCGTACACGCATGTTCGGTTTTAATGATATGTGTAATTCAATGTTTGTTTATATTGTACCCACATTTGCACCTACTGAGCTAACTCTACATTGGCAGAAATAACTACAGCAATATGGTTACCAATGGTGATTGGAGAGGCTACACTGAAATATTAGGTACAGTTGGTTCATTTTTCTGTTGATAAAGTGGTCACTTCAAAAATAGACATGATATGCATAGCGATTGTAAGCAACATAAAATGATATCTCAATAAAGATCTCATCATCTGCCTAGCCTTTTCTCAACTATATTGGGGACGGCTTTCAGTCAAACCGGATTCAGCTGAATACCAGTATTTTACGTGAAGCGGCTGTCTACCAGACTTCCACAACCCATTAAATGGGTAACACTGTATTTCTGGTGCAAGACTGGAGTCAGATTTACTGGCTTCTGACAATCCGTAACGACTGCCAATGTTCTACAAATGACAGCCGGGACCAACAGCTTAACGTGCTTTCCGAGGCACGGAGGAAACTCGGTATGTTACGACTGTCACCCATCCACAGACCAACCAATAAAGATCAATAAAGATCTCTCACTCATAAAGTCAATGTGATTTTATGAGTAAAATGTTCGATTCGAATACAGCAAAATATTGTGTGCAGCTTTGGTACTTACTACAACAATGTAAGTATCAGAACTACCAGATATTATATGATTATATCATCAAGTCCAGATAGCGCCATAAACATTCCCTAGTAATGGCAACCCTGCCATCACCCCGGAATCAACTCCTACGCCGATAACGGACGGCACGTGGTCGACTCGAGACGATTCATCGGCAAATTGGCGGCCGATCAACCTGATCGAAGCCACGCGTATCTAAAATCTTTACTCACACAAACACCTTTTTTGTGTTAAAAGTTAGATACGGTAGGTAGAACCAAAAAGGCAGAAGGAACAAACATGAAACAACTTTAGCATGCAAGTGAGATTTTGCAAACAGACATGCAATTTCAGCCTTGCATGCTTCTTTGGTACAAGATCATTAGTAGGTATTAATTTTGAATAAATATTTATCTCTTCATAAAACCGGGCAGTAGTAAGATCTACGATAAACAAATAAAGCCGTGATGATGAGACTGGGTGAGAGGTGATCATGAGACTGTCTAGATTTTACATTAAGTCGTAATTCAGCTCAATAAGTCCCAATTACGATCATCTTGTTACATTACACGTTGCAGGCTCCACATAACGTGTTCCATGTAATTTTAGCCGAAGTCTATCGCACGAACAATATGGTACAGCGGTAATCACAGCTACATGAAGCGATTGAAGCGCTTAAACAAGGTCATTTTCACCGTTAGCAAATAAAAACACATCTCGTGAATAGAGATCATGTCACGATTGTAACAAAAACAATAAAAAAATGTGATAGCTTACAAGTTCTCACGGAGACGTAAGAAAAATATGAACCAGTCGTAGTACTTTTGAAGTAGATACTATTAGCTATTATTTATCCTGTCAAGACGTCTATTGACACGCATTATGCATACTTCTACCATCAGATAACAGAACGAGCGTGATGATTAATAGGTGATGTGAATAATTGCGTGTCTATTTTTTGTAGGAGTGTGGGTGTCAATTTTTAATACTCAGTACAAAGGCTCCGATGAACCACGCCTAGTATGTACTGACGTTCATTGCAAGACGTTCATCAAAGCATATTTTGGTTTGTAGATACTGGTAATACGTCATCATTAAGTATTGTATGCAGGATATTAATACTCGTAATAAAAGCATTATGGAAGTCCCACTATGTTTTACAAGACTCAATACAGATCCTTGTTAATAAGCACTTCACCTAGCCAAACAACCGGTCTATTCCATCAACATCCCAAGGAGGGAGGGAGTGGGCGGTATTCCACCACGCGGGCCCAGTGCGGGTTGGTAGATGTCACATGTCCTCGAATTTTTGGTTCTAGGACATGCCGGTTTCCTCACGATGTTTTTCTTCGCCGTTTTAAGAGCAGTAGTGATGAAATAATTTACACAAAGTACTTAAAGCGCCTGCCTGGGTTCGAACCTTCGACATACAACTCGTAAGTCGCAGCAATTACCACCGGGCCACCACCGCTCTTTAGGTTACTTCTAGGCAAGCGTGCTCCATCTTTGACCACACCATCGCTTACCATCAGGTGAGATAGTGGTCAATAGTAAACAAAAAACACATTGTAAACTTAGATGGAGTGAGTATGCAGTGAACTATAATTCCATTTTGTTTGTCTAGCGCGCTCCACACTCTCGTGTTTTTCTCGCTTTCTCGCGAGATTCTTGCGCGAATGTGAAGCGCGTTTATGGTTTGACAGCTCATTTCATCTTCACTTTACATAAGTTCACGTGGTGAGATGTTAGATGTTAACAGGATCGCACTGCTGGACATAGAGATCGAGTATGTAACCGTCATCTGTCAGTCTGTTTGATACCCTATCGCGTCTTAGCGGTTCAACAAATACCCAGGGAATATGAAAGAAAAAAAATATTTATTATTCATACAGTTTACCTAAAAATATATAAAATATAATACTAGCAGTGAAAATAGAATCAAAATAGCACGAAAATCAAACGAGATATAATTATTGTTAACAAATACATATATCTGTCCGTCTCGCGAAAAAGCTGTTTTATATGGCATCTGTATAGGCGTCATGGACTTTGACGTCAAAGTTCATATCGGACTTCTCTTTCTAATTGTAATCTTTGAAGCTTGATAACTTCATCGCTGATAAAGATATTTAAAAAATAATTTCGTGATTGTTTACTAGGGTATTTAATTAAGCAAATAAGAAAATCACATGCATATTCCCTATTAGGACACAGGATAGTATTTTTTATCCCCTCGAGTCCTTTGGGATCATTTTCGACACGCAAGCGGACAATATCGCTGGCAGAAGCTAACACAGTAAAAATGTGAACAAACCTTCTTCAACCAAGCAGGGTCGGGCAGTGGCAGGTCAGGGAAGGCCCTCTTCCTCTCCACATAGTACCAGGGCGCCCGGACGTAATAGTACCACGAGATGACCCGCTCTACGGGGTCACGCACCACGTTCACGTAAATCGGAGACGGGAAACCTAACCTAGAAAATAAATGTTAAAATAGAAGATTTACTTTGTTTGGGTTTGACATGGGATATCGAAATGTTACGTGCTCACTTCCAAACGTTGTAGACTTCGTTTAATAGTTATCGCTGATAGAACATCATTTTCTTTAGCCCCCCAGTGCTTGCTCAAAATGGCTTACCGTCACAATAAATTAATCGACCACCATTTTTTCTTAGAATCGCAACAATAGGTACATTTTCTTTACTCAGCATTTTTCATATAATTACATTACATTACAATGCAGTACAAAAACAATTCTCGCAAGTCATAATATCGATGTCATCCATTGATATCATCAGACGTTTTTGCACAAACTGAAAAACCTTGAAGATGAAATTCTATGCAATCTAAAATGAAAAACTGTAGCACCGAAACGCATCATTCCGCTCTCATTGCAGCGGCCGACAGTGTTGGCTCCACAATGGCGTTTGAACACATTCAACAGAGTTTTTGCACGCGCCGCTGTTCTGTAATTAACACTAACAAGAGCCTCGCTATCAGGTAATAGTCGATCGCAATTAACGTCTACTTGAATCATTAATCATAGTTTATACGTCTATACGACCAATAAAGTTTGGTACAAGTGATTGATGTACGAGAGGCGGCGGCATCTCTCTCATAGCAAATGGAACAGTGAGTCAATGCGTAAATATGAGTATCAGTGTCTTCAATGATAGCTGATATAGGTCTGTGCAAGTTTTTGTTTCACATCGATGAAGATTTAGCGCCAGATACCGCTACTTTATGCTTGATTTGTGGCTTTGAATGCTCTTCAATCTAATGACTCGATTTGAATATAATGGCTGCATTCTGATTGTTATAGTCCTAGATCATGTCCGGTATATTTTTATTGCAGTAATTTACTAGATGCTGACATAGTTCTGTTGCCAAAGGTTACCCATTACGGCTTCGGTTTAACAAGTTGCAAACATTAATGTTCAGCGAGGAGTTTTGGTATTTATTTTGGATTCGCTGCGCTCATTTCACGGCTGGGTCGCCGGCGGCAGTTTACGTCTTGCGAGCACTCTGCATAAACATCGCGTACAATAGCCCCACTGTACTAACTTAAATAGAACTCCACCAGTATTCGATCCCGAATATTCACAAATGCTGAAAGCCAAACAACTTTTGCCTGTTTTATTGTGAAGTTGCTCGTTGTTGCTGTTATGTCGAGAGTTCTGATGTTAATGTTCCTGACATATTCATATTAAAACTTTTAGCAACCGTAATAAAATTCCTTTTACTGTAGCGTGTTCCCGTCCATCACTTGTAGCTATTTTGATACTGCTTATAAATTAAACTTCTGTAATAAACATCAGTTTACCTTGTGAAGTTGGTGTAGCAGACATGTTTGATGTACGAAGCCGGAGGGTCGTATGTAGACACAAGAGCGGCGAGGGCAGCCTGATCGGCTGGCGCCAGGCGAATGGTCTCCACTCGCTGCACAGGGTCCCGGTGGAAACCTTCACAAACACTATGATTAACACACATTATATTATGAACTTTAATTCATCGTTCTAGTCGTTATGATCGTTATAAAAGAGATTCACATTCGCTTCATCTAAGCGTCTTTTATGAGTTTTAAACTATTTTAATTACACTTGTGTCAATGTGGTCACAAGTCCCCTGGCAATCCAGTATCGCTGCGTTTTAAGTACCGCGTTCGAACGATAATACTGCTAGTGCTTATAAGAATCTACATCATGGCTGCGTCAACTCTGCTACAACAGCTTAAGGGCAGGTAGACCGAGCGAAATAGGTATCTAACATTTCCATATTCTACGCGAAGCGAGCCGTGCGCTCACGTAGACGGCTTGAAGCCATAATAATTTATTATTAAAAAAATAAAACTATTATGTAAAATTAAACCAGAAATTATTCTTCTATATGTTATTAACCTTTCTTAGGTATGGTTTTTGGAAGTATAACTTTCATAAGCTTCAAGAAAAATAACAAAAACACTCCTCGACTCCTCTTCCGATTTTTTTTTGATCGTGTGAAGTTTTCGACATTATGTTTTGAACCAGAAATTGTCAAAGTACATAAAGTAAACTTCAATATGTATTTTTTTTGGCTTTAAACAATCACTATTTGTTTGTTTATTATTGTTTCAAAGTGATGGAATATTGGGAAAATTGGGAATACCTGGCCTTAAGGTGCGTGACGCTTATAGAATTATCTTCATAAGGTTGTTAGCTCTAGTAGTCTGGTCCTTATACCCAATAATTTATGAGATTATATGTGATTGAATAAAAGTCGTAAAACTGTTATTACTTCAATTAACAGTGTCTGCGCTATACTCGTTAAATTGAAGACAATATTATGAGGCGATGAGATAAAAAGATGATTACTTTAAGAATAGATAAATAGGCAAGAGCCGCTACTGTGTAGAACCAACTGGCTAAATGAGGGTATTATGATTTTATAGGTTCTACTTTATACTCATCTTCTTCGTAAGCAGACATGTCCTTGTCCTGTAGGTAAATAGTTTGTGTAAAAGACAAGAAACCGCTAATAAACATACACAAATAGTTTATTTAAACTTTATCAACCTCTAGCACTTTGCCCGCGACTTCGTTTAGTATTACAATTGCAATTTTCGTGAAATCTCTATTTTTTACGAAAATAAATTATGACTTTTATTATTCAAGGATAATGTAGCATTCTAATGGTGAAAGAATTTTTGAAATCGGTCCTGTAGTTTTTGAGTTAGGCGTAACAAACATACAATTTTTTCCTCTTTATAATAGGTATATATGTAGAGATTTATGCATCTACTTTAGGAGTCGGTTTTCTTGCAATGTAAATCTTATCAATAACAGTAATTAATTACTTACATTATTATAAAACGTTAGGATTAATAATCCAGCCTTTTTCACGGATCAACAAACTCGCAGTAATCACAACCGGTAATTGCCAAAAAAGAAAACATGGCAAAGCTTTAAAAATGTTTTATTTTAAGGCTTAATTACTGGAGATATTAAGAGAAGAATTCCAGTTAAAATAAACTAAGTTGGCCTCATTAATAACTATCAAGATAAATTTACTTACTTAATTAAATATTTTCGGAAGTCATACAAGGTGTACCGTTTTGTTAACATTTTATTATAAAATAAAGTCTGTATTTTATATTGCATCTCACAGACGTCGCAAAAACTGCTGCGTGTTATTATTTCTCTGCATCTTTGTTCTTTAATCTTTATCTTTACATTACATAAAACAAAGTCGCTTTTTCCTTCTATATGGTTATGTCTTTTAAACTACGCAACGGATTTTAATGCGGTTTTCATCAATAAACAGACTATTTCAAGAGGAAGATAAATGAATTTGTCCCGAAATATCTACGGGTAAGGGGAAAAATGGGACATGCGCATACGAAATTGCGGGCAAAAGCAAGTTTTAATTAACATCAGTATCCTCAGAATCTAGTTGTATTAACGTTACACATTGTCATTACGGCGGTTTTTAGGGTTCCGTACCCAAAGGGTAGCCAACGGAACCCTATTACTAAGCCTCCACTGTCCTTCCGTCTGCCCGTCCGTCCGTCTGTCTGTCAGCGGCCTGTATCTCAAGAACCGTAATAGGTAGAGAGTTGAAATTTTCACAGATTGTGTATTATTTAGGTGTATGGTACGGAACCCTACGTGTGCGAGTCCGAATCGCACTTGGCCGGGTTTTTTTAATTATCCTACACATGTTTTGTGTCTCAGACTAAACATGACTTTTCAGTGGGTTTAAAACAGCCACTTAAGCAGAATCATTAATTAACATTAATCACACAACAATCCGTCAAATTTCATTTTCATCTTTATCGCTCACGCATTAGGTTCAAGGTTGATTGAGAAAATTTGACAGTGACAGTTAGCGTGATGTGCTTTCTGATTCTGCTAAAGTGGCCATTTTAAACTTGCTGATCTCATCTTAGGAAAAACTTATGACTACCAAAATTACATTTTCACTCACCAAACTGATTCTTGAAGGCCAGCCGATGCAGCAGTTCCATGAAGGTCTGGCTGCCGACCTTGGGCACTCTGTTGAAGAACAGAATCTCCGTGCCAGCTCGGGCTGTGTTGTTCAACTCCCAGGGTTCAGGTACCAAGAGCTCATCCAGGTATTCCTGTTCGGTCTCCTGTTGGGAATCATCAGGTTCAGCTTCTAATGTTCGCTGGGGTTTGCTTCGCTCCTGGGAGGAAAGACATTGTTATTGGTGATAGAAGAATTTATTAATTTTAATTATCATTAGTAGTCTACATTGTGCAATACGGAACCCTTTGCACGCGAGTCTGACTCGCACTTAGCCAGTTTTTTAGGACCATTTAAGTAAACTTTGACTTTAAAATCAAGTTCGAGACTACTTACATAAAAATAAGTAACACGAAATTATCGTCAGGCATATTGTATATGTTCTAGCCTATTGTATCGTGATAAGTTTATTCCTCGTTTTGTTCCATTAAAAGTAAGAATAACTGACCGATAAAATTATCATTGGACGGGTTTGCTATCCATATTAGCAGTCTTAACCGATAACATGCTTCTAACGAGAAAAGTTCAGTAAACTGTACGATGTAAATATAACTTAATACTAAAGTAAAAACTAACTCTAAAAACAGGTTGCGGAATTGTTCGATAGAGTTTCCGTGGCCCTGGAACTCAAAAGTTATTTGAAGGATCTGTTTTAATCCCATTTACGGGAGAAGTCATTTGATGAGTTAAAAAAAGCTCGATGTTAATAATTATTAGTTAGTAAAGGCTGGAGACAAGAAGGATTGGCTCCAATATTGAAAAACTTTTCACTTTCAAATATCATCCACCTACCTACGATAACCTTTTGAAGCCGGTTGAAATAGTCCGCTGATATCTAAGTATTAAAACGCACTTACGTGATAAACTACCAACCAAAAACAACATTCTAATAATAAAAAAAACAGATCAATAAACAAATGAACTAGTCAGGGGCGCAATACCTTTTTACAACTTCCTACCAAGGAAGAAATAAACCAGTTCAGAAAAGGAGCATTACTTTTCAACGTAAAGTGTAAACGCATAAAATCGTTTTAAAAAACCGCATAAATTACAGATGCGTACCTATTTATTTCAAGACTATCGCATAGTACAGATAATCTCTGTTAACTCGCTCTATTTAGAAATCACAATAAAAGTGATATGTTTCTTTGATAGCTTAGTAGCTGCAGAGCGTCAGGGTTTAATTAATGTGTGCACATAAACCGCTCGAGGTTACTGTTTCACGTAATAACATAACATAACATAATAACATTTATTACAAGTACCAAGACTCAAAAGTGTTAGTAACAAAATGCATACAAACTATGTTAGTATTACATTATCAACACAAAATTGCGAAAACAGTCAACGTGCGCTTCAGCAAACATCCCCGATGCACTACAGTATCGGGGCAACCCCATCAGCACCCTGAAAGCGTCATTGTACTGAACTCGAAGGGCGCCGTATGATTTCTGAGTATAATGAGTCCACAGACTGCAGGAGTAGAAAGACGTGCAGTAAGCACTAAATAAAGTGCGCTTAACTTCCTTAGAGGCACGCCTGAATCTGTGGGCAACCATGTTAGCTCTCACACACAGCGCCCTCCGCTCCCTGTCAATATCCTCATCGTCTTTGAGGCCAGTGGTCAATAAGTGACCCAGATATCTAAATTTATCCACCCTTCCAAGGGGTATACCGTTCAACTTCACTGAAGGTACAGCTTCTGGGTACTTACCCCTAGTCCCAAAGACCATGACCACACTCTTCTTAACATTATATGCCAGACCATGTAGCCTTGCATATTGCTCGCAAGTGGCCACGAGTGCCCTAAGCCCGCAAACAGACGCGCTCAGCAACACCATGTCGTCGGCGTAGCTTATGTTATTAACACACGCGCCATCAATATGACATGAATGGTAGCATAATCTTACGTTTTATATGACAGTGAAGAGTAACAATATGTTATGAACACTACTAGAGTTTTTTCAGTTTGAAAAGTTTGCCATTCAAAGATTCTCAAAATAATCATCCAATAAGTTTGAATATCTTAGCCTTAGATATCCGAACTTATTGAATATACGTTTTGTATTAGGAGTTTAGGACAATACCTTGCAATTAGATTTTAAGATATTGTTCTAATTCAAAAGTACCACCGTGCGAATACGCGATCGTCACCCTCACTTGTATAGTCCACCGACAGAGAGCAGTTTCCGTTTTTCAAAACCAATTAGCACGACGAACACCACTACAATAATTTCGATGAGCTGGCATCATCGTAAATAATAATAATAATTTATTCATTAATAAGTACAAAAAGTAAACATGTAACAGAATATAAGTAGGTTAAATGATGATGTTGGTTAAAATCATTGTACAGTGTAGCAACTACATATAGCACACTGATTCCCAAACTGAGACGAGCTCGTATTTTGGGATTCGGCGGCTCTCCACTCTAGTGTCATTACAATAATTATGACCAAACATTTGCAACTAAAAACATATACTAACAAAATATAAGTATATGATGATGAAATCGTAACCACTGAAGTATTTCGGATTGTAATGGATTTCTGCTTTTTTACAGGTGACAATGAAACTGATCCGATTGTACTGGTGGTGCAGAGGTATTTCTATTAGGAGGACAGTAGCCAGGCTTGCTCACGATGCCGCGATGGCGGTGGACCCGGCTCCATTAACTCTCAATGAGGGAGGCACTCCAGCTACAATACCACTGTAATATACTATTACTTTAGAAATTCATACGCATTGTAAGTAAGTATAATTGTAGTATGTAGGGCTGGCTGGTGGAATTTATTTCAAGTTTCAAATGATAATCTTAATCTGGATTTAACCAAAAAAAGGTAAATTCCAGGTAGGAGTAGACATCTAAGGTTATTTTTGGGAACTTATCATTGTTAAGAGTTGCGTTTTAGGCGTAAAATAGGATTGTTTCCAGAGGATTATGGTTTTTGTATGATTTCAAAGGTCAGTAACCGAAGAAAAGTTTTTACTAAAGATTTTTTGCATAATTATTTTGCTAAATGCTGACAAATCATTCCATTCAGAATAATTTCCTAAGGTATATTAGATTTTAGCAATTTATAAGGATTGAAAATCAACATTGTTAAGTTTTCACGCCGAATAATAATAATATATCAATATTTATTGGCATAATAGGTGACAAATTGGGATGGTTTATAACCTAAGCACGAATGGCTTTATCGGGTTGATTTGAGTAATGCGGATAATAACCTTTGCGGTATTTTACAATTTCCCATTGACGCTGGGGTAAGTAAACATTCAAGTCTTGACAGTGGATTATTATATCCTAACTAGGCATTCATTGCCTTACTCAGCTGTTGGAATAAAAATCACGACTTATTCCTTAAAATGTAACATAAACCATAGCTTTTATCACATCACTAAAGCCTAAGGCCTACTTACTAAAGTCTGTCTATTTGCCGTTAATGCTAACTTAATATAGGTACTACAAATACATATCAGGGTTTATATTCTGGTCTTGGTGCTGGGTGCGAGTTTTAAAACGTACCGTACTCGTAAACATTCCATTATGTCAAGTCGTACGCATCCTCGCAAATCTCTAGTTGAAACGCAACCTTATTGTCCCCAGACGGCAGAGTTTTTATTCATATAAAAACGCTGTTTTGTATCAGCCCTAGCGCTGCATAATGTGAGGTGTTACTTACGGCGCCGGTGTTCCTCCGTATCGCCGCGAGGGCGTCTTTGTACTCCTGCGCAGACGCGAACGCGTGCTCCGTACGATCCGTCGGGACTCCTACGAAAAAACAAATTAACATATTGTTAGTAAAAGTGTTATTGATTGGATGCGTGATGCTGTTTTTAAATGGCTGTTGTTGAAGAATGATATGACGAAAAATTGGAGTGAAAAAAAGAAACAATGTGTATGTTATAAGCTCTGTTATAAGAAGACCATTTTTTTAATGTATTTTATTTTCAGTATTTCTGCGGTTAGCCAACAAATCCAACAGACTCAAGAAATTACCCATTAAAATTAATAACCAAAATGAATACTAAGATACAAGATTACGAATCACCACTGTATTTACTTATTTTTTTGTCAGTTATGAAGCAAAAACTGAATCCCCAAATGGAATGGAATGGACGCTAACACATAATTTACATCTTTATAATTTCCATTACATTACGTACAATTATATATTAGTAGTTTGTATGAAATGTGCGGCTGATGACTCTAGCTAGAACTAATCGGACGAAATAAAATTACCGGTTACGTATCAACTAAGTAATTCCGTAGAACTTAGCAGACGCTTTCAGCCGGTAAAAAAAATGCCTGTGCTACCTATTCACGAATATTGGCGGCAAAAAGTCTGCGTTCTGCGATTCTATAAACTTTTTGGGTTAACGCAACGACGCGAACTTTAAATTAAGAACACATTTTTTTTCAAACAGCTATTGTTTTTTTTTTGTGGCAGCGACAACTTACGGTGTTATTTCAGCCAGTAACTTGTAGGGCTTTCACAAGTTTTATGTGTAAAGAGAATCTGCTAAAGTTATTTGCGTCCGGCGTCTACAAATCACATCATCCATAACACTTTATCAAAGCCATATCGAACCTCTTTGAAAATAACACTACAATAAAGTGTTCCTGTTAGATAGTACTACAATAATATCGACAAGATTGCATTTCCTTCGCACGACCCAACCGATGGAAATTGTCTTTCACAAATCGGTAATGTGCCACCATTGTACATAACTGTATGGCTTTCTTGTCAAAGCTTTCGGGGTTAATGTATAGCCATGATATTTCTGTTTTACTATAACCGTTTTATTGTGTGTATGTATATGTTTTATCTATGTACATGGAATTTCACATAAGTTATTATGTTTTGCAGAAATAACCATTCACATCATGTTAGTGGTTTGAAAATCGATTCTATGTTTTACGTGGATACCTCCACGTTCAGACAATTTGAATTTGATATACTAGGAAATGTGCAGCGCACATTTCTGAATGAATTTCTGAAATAACTGTAAAAGTTCTCTGTTTATCAGACTGCATAAATAAGAAAATAACAGATTCAAATAATGGATTAAATTCACTGTATTTTTTTTTTTGCTGAAATTATATCTCCAAAGCAATTTACTTCGGCTACAATTTCGTTAGGCTACTTAACTCTCACTTGGACCTTTCGCCTGCAATCTCTGTGGTCTGCGGACCACCTACAAGGAGTCACAATAAAAAACGAATAAAAGCTTTCTGAATACGGAATGAGACTATTTATTTAAATAAACATCACTGAACTGGCTCCGAAGCGGTATCAATTTGATTTCGAAGTTAAACTTTTTAAATTAAAGAAAAAAGACACCGTTATTTCATATTTCCAATTTGCAAACTTTGTTTTCATTTGTCTCTGGTTATTTTTTTTATCTTTAAATTAAAAAAAAGCAAAAGCAAAGTATTAAGAGAAAGTAGGTACCTACGTCCAGTTTCATGATAACTACTTAAGTTAGGTATCATGAAAATGGACGTAGCTTTTTTTTACAGATGGGAAATCATCAAATGACTCGTGTTTGCGTTCCAGGGCCGCTGTGAATATTTCGAACAAATTCCGCATCCCTGACAGACACTGACTCTAGCGAGCCCTGTCTACTATGCTGACATCTTTAGGCGCGCGTGGAACACAACGCGCCGTCGACTCGGGCCTGGTAGTGCTATTCTGTAACAATATTTTCTTGTCTCGACAGCGGAAACCGAGGTGAGTATAAACATAAGACCTGTATGTTGTGTGCAATAAAGTTCACTTTGTGAGCTTTGCCACTCAGGTGAAGCTCGATATCGAAATGGTTACTTACAGAATAGACTAGCTGGTTCTGATCGGACGGCGAGCCATCCGCAGGCCCGTGGCTACGGTGGAAAATGAACGTATCTACTTTTCTATAATCGTATTAAAATGTACATCGTTCAGAGAATGTTATTTTCGTTAATACGCCTACTAATACTATCGTTAAAGAATATAAGTTAGATTTGATTTCGTAGGTAGATACGCACGTCAGATCGGAGACCATAAATATTATTTTTACCTTTCCCTCATGGCATTTAGGTTCAAATAAACTAACAAATAAAAACCCAAGAATCCAACGCAGTCACTTAATTACCGGTAGTTAACTAGTACATTATGAAAATTAGACAAACGTTCTTCGTAGTAGGTGTGAGATCTGACAACTTTCTACAGAACAAAGACAATGATCATGCTTAACGGCCTTTTGTTCAATTGCGGCCGTAAAAGTGAACTGAGACACTTGCCTTTAGCGAAAAATTGTTACCGTATGTTAAGATTGGAAATGATAAGGGATGACCCGTTAGTGATTGTACGGTTCACAAGTGTTGTTTGGCTTACAATGGCTGATCAGCGTTTAAGGTGTCGTGGAGTACTTTCAATATAATACAGTTAAAATTGAGCAGGGCTTGATTTTGCCTATGTATGATTTTTTTATCAGTTTGAACTTTCTCAATCCTCGGAAAAGCCTCCAGCCAGCCCATTCCTTTCACTTCTCTCTGCGTTGTGCTTCTTCACGACAAATATCCATGAAGCCATCCGAGGCGTCCCGCCTCTTCTGCTATTCTTAGTAGAGAAAATCGAGAAAAACTGTTTGTTTGAGTAAACAAACAGTTTTTCTCGATTTTCTTAGTACTCACCTACATTATATTCCCTAGCCCTAGCAGTTTCGGCTGTGCGTTAACATTTCTGTCAGTCAGTTTCTCTTTTATATTATATATACTATACCTCTAAATTATATAGATAACTAACTTAACTTACCAAACTATAATCAGAGTAGTGCCCCTTGGTAACGCTTTTTCCTGTCATTACATCTCTATCTATATGCTTTGCACCACTAGTGCTAAATCACTTTATTATCCATCACAAAGCCAACAATAAGAAATAGAACAAAAACTATTTGGTTACCATTAAAGCGTGAACTATACTACTACTACTACTAGGCTGTGCCTCATGGAATCACAAAAAACTACATCTTCATTCCGAACAATAACGGCAACTAAGAAAATAAATAAGACGGCATCTTTGATAATGTGAGTAATAATGATATTGAAGAAAGAAAAACGAATCAAGTGTAGCGGAGCACATCCGGTGCTGCGAGTCGGTGGTGACGTCACAGTATAGTGATGACCCCAATGAGCTTGCACGACTCACGATTGACACGACAATTGATACCTAAACCAAGATCGCGAGCCAAATAATGACTATAGATACCACCAATCATGTCTTACTCTCGCCAATAAAAAATATCGACTTGCAAATCACTAATGCATGAAAATGATTCAAATAATTTCTTGGAATACTTAAATCCATTAGTTGAACTGAAAAGAACAGTTGCAGAGCTCTATCAGAGTCAGCAATAACCATGTCTTCTGTCAAAATTAGATCTAATTTAATTTAATATTGAACGCATTCATAGTCATTTGCTTTTTTATTTAAATGCCTTAAAGCTTGCTTGAAAAATATAATTTAATTTGGGAAAAATAGTTATTAATGTGATTGCGTGATGCTTCTAATAACATTTATTTGAAGTTTTAATGATAGTCTGTGGAACGTAGACAGTAAATCTGGGCTATGAATACGGACTGTTTTGATTGGTAGCCTCGGGCCTCGGGGGCTAGAACAAAAACTAACAGAAAAATGTGATTTTGTCCAGTGTTCGACAACTTGTTTTTTTCTGTACGACGAAGCGTGATGGTATGTTTGTGAAAACGTAATGTATGTCATTCAGTCGAATCAAGCGCTTTGGCACATATCTTCATTCACTAATTACATGCATGACTAATCATTAGGGTTAATATTGTGTGGCATTTTACCCCTCAGGCCAAATAAAATACAAGGAGTTAAGTTAAAAGATGCAAGCGATAAAAATAGAGTTTTGGTAAGGGTCGTAGTAGGCTTTCTATAGTTTCTGCCTTCCCCCATAGGAAGTTGTGAGATTATGTGTGTAAGTATATGCGTGCTCTGTAGTCTGCCTATCTATATGGTAAAAAGCGTCCTGCAGCGTGGTGCGTGGTACGTGCGTGATGTAGTTTAACTTTTTATACTATTAATAGACAAGCGTTTGACCACTATCTCACCTGATGGTAAGTGATGATGTGATCGAAGACCGAGCACGCTTGCCTAGAAGTAACCTATTCATTCTTGACTTAAAGGTCAACTAGGTCAGGTAGGCTATCAGGAAACACAGACTCTGGCAGTGAATTCCACTTTTTAACTGTACGCACTATGAATGTGTTCCCAAAAAGTTTTATGCGTGTGGGTGGGATGTCCACCATGTACTGATGACGTACCGCCGTTCGTCTTGTGGTCCGATGATGTATGGTACGGGCCTGGTGGAATTGTAATATGCAATTCCATCACACATTCCCCAAAATGCAACCGGTTTAAAACCGATAGGCTAGCAACTCGGCGTCGATGCTCAAGACTTTGGAGTTTCGACTCACGAGCCTACTATCATTGATGAACCAACCGATGATCCTCTTGGCTCGTTTCTCAATTGACTCAAGGTCATCAAGCTGATATCTGGCAGATCCATCCCAAAGATGAGAGCAGTACTCTATTAACGACCGAACTTGCTTTAGATAGAGTTTGAGCAGCTGTTCTAGCGTAAAGTACCGTCTCACCTTTGCTAGGATCCCCAACTTTTTCGCAGCCACATGAGATTATCGGCAACGCTGCACCTTTGAAAGATGGAGCTGGGTGGAAAATAGACACGCTTGGGTCTTAGCAGCATTAAACTTGACCATATTGGCATTGCCTCATTCAGAGAAAGCCTGTAACCGTGTCCTACGTTCAAGCGCTCAGCCTCCCGGAGAGACTAGACCTGCGACCCACCAGCTCGTATGTTGGACCAAAGGTACCGGGTTTAAGCGATCATTAATATGCAACAAGAACAGTGTTGCTGAAAGAACCGACCCCTGAGGAACCCCGACCTTAACTGACCACTCGGATAGACCGATCCCTCAGGAACTCTGCAATCCAATCACCCAATCCGGCGCGCAGACCGAAAGAAGAAAGCTTAACAATAGGGCTATCGTACCAGACTCTGTCGAAGGCCTTCGAGATGTCAAGGGAGACCGCAAGTGCTTCCTCGTGCTTTTCGATGGCCTCACTCCAGTTGTATTTTCGGCAGGACCCGTATTATCGGTCAGTAAGAATGTCGTTAGCTTCTAGGTATGCTAGGATCTTAGCATTCAGCACGCGTTCCATACTCTTAAAAAGTATGGAAGTTATCGAGATGGGTCTGTAATTTGCTGGGTCAGCTCGACTACCCTTCTTGGGCACGGACTGCACGTTAGCTTGCTTCCAAGCCATCGGCACAGGTTACACAGTAGGTACCCTATGGACGTCCTTTTGATGAATGCGAATGTTTGCAATACTTGACCCGCATCCACCAGGATCCAGACGTGAAGATTCTTCAAACAAAGCGGAGCGGGCAAGTGACCCGCCGGGTCTCAGCATTGGTGGTAGTGAGGGAATTTCTAACAGCTGACAATTATAACTGCCCTAACTAATATAGATAAAGCGACCATTAGATAAGAAAAAAGTCCGTAACTAACACATACGTACTCCATAGATAAGAATCATTGTTAATAAACCTTTTTTCAATCATCCATGTGAAATAAGTTACCTGGAAGGGCTCCCAGATCATCGTTAACACAGATCACGTCTGCAGGATGCGTTAGACGACCAGTTTTTTTCGATAAACTTTAATTAAAAGCCGGCTTTTACTTTAACTGGAGTTTCATTGACGTCATTAAGGCTTTACAGGATCGTTATTTCTATTAGTGATTAAGATGTGTAAATGTGTTTTGAGGTGAGGGTTCTGTACTTCTCAGAAAGGTTCCACGCTAAATGAAAACAAAAAGTGAGGGAAAACTTTAACAGATAAATAAAAATTATATGTCAAGAGGAAAATTCGCACACAGTTTTTCAACTTAATCTTAATTCAGAAAAAAGAAATCCGCCTCCACGATTAACTTCAAAAATTACAAAAAGATACAAAAACGTCTTGTATTTGCTTTGTTAATAACTGGCAGAAGTCATCTACAAACAAAGTGATAATTGGCAGCAAGTCAGTAGTAGTTTATTGGCAATAATTTAACTTAATAACTATCTGAGAGAAGGGATTCAATTACAACACTAATGCATCTGCAATTCTGTTAATTATCTCATTGTTCTTTCCATAATTTGTGAATTCACAAGTGTGTCATTAAAACCTTTTGTTAATAATAACCTGTTTTCTCACTTTTCGCATTCTGTGAGTCATATGCTTGAATAATGCAATGTACTGTGTTTTACACGTAACTATAGTAACCTGCTCCAGCTTCGCACGGGTGCAAAGTTTTTTTCAGTCTAAACTTTAAAGTAAACATCTAATTACTTACCAGAATCAATATTATTGGGGTTCAGGATGAAATAAAAAGTCAACGACGTCTACTCTCATGTGTCTACCAGTTCGGGCCACTATCTCTACCTCCGCGGAGAACACGGTGTTCATCTACACTTTAATATTGAATAGGTTCCGAAACTACTGAATCGATTTGCAAAATTCTTTCTCCATTAGAATCCTAAATTCTCCCAGATGAACATAGGCTATAGAAAATTTCAAAAAAGTTAGGGATCCGTATGAAAACTTCGATAATGTAACGCAAGGTGTGAAAAAAATACCAAAAAAGATCCTTATATCGCGTACGCTGCGGAAACTATTGACAATAGAGCAAAGTGATGTACTACAGTTTTGTAGAAGACATCAACATCTACAAAAAAGTCTGCGAGGGTATATATCTAACTATTATGGTTAAGTCACAATGACCGCTTTTTGTTCAAATTATTCAATCAAAACCTGGGTGAAATGGAATAGTGGTGATTTTAGTATCATGATTTTAATCCTTATCTATTTAAATTGTTCAATAATTAAGGCTGGTTATGTACAAGTAAATTATTGAAATCGGACCTTTCGTTCAAAAGTTATGATCGGTATTAAAATACGTATGAAAAATGTTGCAGTTTGAACTGCCGTCGTCGTTTAGTCTATTAATAAGTAATTTACACGGGGAGATGAAGTTCGCGGGCGAAGTGCTAGTAAAATATAATTAGGTGATTTTTCTGCCGAGCTCTTCAATAATAATCTTCATCGTCATATTTCAGCCAATTTACACAAAACCTTAACAAATTATATAACGAAACCTTCCTCATTAATCACGCTATCTATTGGTAAAATCCGCATCAAAATCCTTTCAGAAGTTTTGAGTTTATCGCGAACTGACAAACAGAAAGACAGACGCGGCGGAGAACTTTTTTTGTATGTAGTGATAAAACAGAGTAAAATGTGTGTGCAAATATGATGTTGTTTGATATATGCACTAAGGTACCTACTATCATTGTTCTCACACAAACGACGGAAAGTAATAAAGTTAGAAGGGCAATTAATTAAACAAAGCCTCTCGAATCCATGTCAATGAATCATGGGCATTTGTCAATTCCAAAATAAAGTTTTTTTTTTTCTAATACACTGCAGATTTAAACAGTGTTTGTGCATGCCAAAGTTGGAACTGATTATCATCAGAGAAATATGCTGGTACCCTGGCTTTATTTGAATTAAGGATTCTAGATAAGTATCACATTTTGAAAAAAAAAACTAACTCTTAGCCACACATGTATGGGTTACTCTGCATTCAATCTCTGTTTCACCAATTTCAACATTGCAAGCAATACATATTCAATTTCAGATACACATCAACCGTCTATGAGAGAACTCGCAACTAACATTGATGGAGCTCACAATCCTCGTAAATCTACTAAATACAAAGCAAGTGATGAGAACGCAGATTGTCCAGCATGGCCCATTGTGTACACTGTTAGGACGATATCGAACACAGACAGGATCTACCACAGCCCGTCTTTGTTCGCTGTTTACATTAAACTAGTGCCGGCAACCCTCAAGGGTACTTCAGACAGTCAGGGAACCAGACATCTAGACAAGAATAGTCTCCGGCCTCAATCCCTAGCATTGTATAACACGCGCAACGTTGCAGTACGGATCAGAAAATCAACGTAGAGCGCGCTCACAGAATCATCGTAACTGGTAAAAATTAAAAGTCGAATAAAAACATAACCCTCCTTCTTTCGCAGTCGGCTAACAGGTCTCGAACCTGTTTCTTAACAGACTTTTAATTTTTTCGTAGTATGAATTGCTAATAAAAGATACCAAATGCCATCAATAACATAGTAAAAGAAATTGTTTTAGTAGTTTTGCGCCAAGTTGCTTCTAAGCGCTACTTTTCGAACTTTTCGGCGAATTCTCTTTATGGAAGGGTGCAATAGGGATACTGTGTACTTCAAGAAACAAGCATCAAATCATTAATTTGCCTTGCCTTACCTTGCTCATCGTATTAAAAAACTTCCTATTAAGTTTGTGTAAAAGAGTTCTGTAGGTAACTATTATTGGTGTGCTCTATCAACAAATTCCCGATGCAGCATTTCCCTCTGACTACTCCAAGGCGCGGTCCACACACGAATAGATGCCGCCGGCACCGAGATCGCATCTAGCATCGAATTATCCGCGACAGGCATTATTTATGCAAGCAAGTTCAAGATTATTGTTTGCGTGTTCCCACCGCTGCGTTAACTCATAGATTTGCTAATAGACAACACAACTGTACAATCAATTCTTTGTCCTATTCTCTATTTATTAAAATGATTGCACATTGTGTTGACTGATACTAGACGATTGCGACACAGTAGAATTACTATACAATACAATTTATTTCTACAACTTCAGTTGTTTATTACATCAAAGTGATGTCGATCCCTGAACTAGAAAAATCTGTATGACAGGTATAGATGGGCAATCCACCCGGTGCTTTGGTAAAACACCCGATAAACACCCAATTTTCTGGGTGTTTATAGGTTTTTATCGGGTGTTTTACGAGTACCAAATCACAGGGTTTAAATTGGGTGGATTGTCCATCTATAATGACAGGAGTCGAGGTGCATCCGGTTACATGGATCAGAGTGGGGAAGCTTAAAGACAGCGTTTACTGCAACTACTACAGTGATCTAAGGTACAGAAATTATGGAGGAATTGAGGTAGCGTGTGTACGTGGTGAGAAGTGTGTGATGTGTGTGTTTTTTGAATATGTTATATCACTATAGGGAGCGTACAGAAACTATAGGTGGCAGCACAGAAGCGTCAATGTCAAATATTCTGACCCTGAAAACTTCGATTATGCGACCCTAGATGGCATAGTCAACGCCGTGCACAGTCCCTATAGTATCTTTTGTTTAGTAAACCATTTAACGAGTTGTAACCTACCAAAGGAGATTTTAATTTCAGAAGCGGTCGGTGTGTCGACGCGTCTTCGGCCTAAATAAAGATAACTTTCAATTGGAGCATTCTGTGAGTTTAAAAAAAAATCAAGGGACAAAAAAAAACTAAGATCTTATCGTTGGAATGTGTAGGATACCTTAGAAATTCTTAGCTGACGTTACCTTAATATATGCTTATTGTTTGGTCTGGAACTAAGCACACATGTGGTTCAAGTCAATACCCCACTGATAGCCGTCAAACAGTCAGACGAGTGTTTGTTACGGACTTGTAAGGGCAAACACAGACAGGAGGCACGCAGCCAGCCGACCACTAACTCCCATTCTATTTCTACTCAGCAATAACGTTTTTATGAAGTCATACCTAACCTGTTTTTTACGCAAATATACTCAATAATAGAGAACTATAAATTACTCAAGCAATAAACATCAATAACGATCATTTCATTTGGAATCGGCACATAAATTGCCTTTAACAAAAGAAAAATATGACGAAGGAATGTTTAACTTTTTGTTGATCAGTTTGTTCTCAGTTAAAGCCGAGGATCTACAATTATGCACATATTTTGTACAGCACTGTTATACAACCTTCATGTAATGTCTAAATGGGTGATCGAGACCAGAGTGACCAGTATATCTTGGCAGGTGACGGTGACGTTGCTTGAGAAGGCAACTGACAACGGTATGTCAAATTCAGTACATTTTAGTTGAGTTCCATTTTGCGCCGCCTGTCAATTTAAACTGGGCGTTCTAAAACAGTGACCATTGAAAGAAGGCACTTAGGCAGTAACAAGCAGTTTTCGTGATGAGAACCTGTAGAACCCATTATGAAGCGTATCTATTTTATAATCAATGCAAATGTATCTTTCAGCTCGCCTCGACTAATGCCTTAGGCGTCATCAGATAGAGTGCAAAAATGTGATTACATTAGAGCTTCAGGTTTTTATTTGTATGATTCATAAACAGATGATAATGCACCTGCCACATTCACTTTCCATAGACACAGAAACCTATCAGAACGAGTGAAGTGTTTTCATTTCTATTATTGAAAGTTACATTCACATTCACTACTGAGAAAATACGCTGCGAAACGTATTTCCAATAATAATAGACAATGGTGCTATGTTTAATTGATATGACAGAGTAATGCTTTGATAACATTAACAGATAATGAAATGAACAGATGCTACATTAACAGTTGAACGTATCATCTTATTATCAGGAATTGGGGGACACTGAAACCGGTAGCTGTTATACAAATGAACGATTGGAAAACCAATTGGGTACAAAGGTATATTGAGTTTGCATGGTAGACCCTGAATCTTACCTAAACGAATGTTCGAAAGAGGTTTTTTTTGTAAAGATAGTGCTTTCATCAAGAAAATCCTTCACTGATAAAAAGCTATACAGTGGTTGTGGTTGTTTGTCCTGATAAATGCACGGTTACTACGAGATAACCCAGACAGACAGATGGAAAAACTACTTCTTTTTTACTATTTATAGGCACGCGTTTGAGCACTATCTCACCAGATAACCTAAAATATCTGAAGAATTTCATTTAAAGTGCTAATAATACCTAAATTAATACATCTAAACTAAACTAGCCACAAAGTACCAACAAGCTACAGTTTCCTGCTCCCTAAAGTTCAAGCTTTATTTATGTGTCCCCGGACTCCAAACTGTCAACGCCATACAAGGATAACTACAAAATAAGTTTTCTTCACATACGTACGTAATATTTTCATAATTTTATTGGAAAAAAATAAACACAATATCCACGGCACGTGTAAACACGTAAAATTAGTTTTGTCTCTCACAAGATTATTGATTTATTTGCGTTCACATTAACAATATTTGTAAGTGGTCTTATTAAATCTTCAAGGTTCCGAGATATTTAAAGGACCTTTGCAAATACATAATATAGAATACTAGCTTTTGCCCGCGACATGGTACGCATATATCCCGTTTGTTCCCGTTCCCTTAGGAATTTCGGAAATCCTCTCTCAGTGCTCCTCTACAGTCCCCAAGGAACCTACATGCCCAATATCAGTTTCAGCTGTACGTTGTCTGTCAGTCACTCAATCAGTCAGAAACGGAAGAATTTTATATATTAGGATTTTTATTTAGCTTGTGGATATATATAACATTTTTAAACATTCTTTAAACTGTTATTGCCAGCCCCTGACCGGCTACCTTTTTTTTTATTTGTAATGGGTTTGCTCTTGACTCTAGTCTATGTCAGAGATGACAGAGACAAAGTCTACGATGGAGTGAGCCTACCCAGAAGAAGCCTGTTCACTCTAACTTTGAAGAGATTAGGGTTGTAAGCCTTTGGAAACACAGACGCAGGCAGAGAGTTCCACTCCTTTGCTGTGCGCATTATAAAAGACGTTTGAAAACGCTTAGTGCGAATTGGTGGAATAGCCACAAGGTAGGGATGGTAAGATGCAGTGCGTCTGGATGTCCGGTGGTAGAAGGGGGCCGGTGGTATGGGGTCTTTCTTACACAAAATAATCGTGATTTAGGACCCTACGTAATATATGTCGGTTAACCGACTGAACATATAATTACAAGAATGACTACCTATATAACTCAAGTACCTGTGACCTTACCAAGCTTGGCTGACTTAATTTCAAAAAACACACGGTAATGATCAAATTGCATATTTTTTTCGTGTAAGTGACTTCAAATACAATAGAGTTCAACAAAAACTGTTGTAATTGTGTTCCTTAGACGTTAGAGTACTAAGGAAACGTTTTTTGCAACAGGCGTAAAAAGCGTACATTAAAGTAATGACTATTTAATGGGACGATATTTGGACGATGACATATAGAATGGGCGGGTAACTGGGAAAATTACATCATACTACCTAATGATATAATAAAGGTACCTACTTTCCTGCGCATAAGACTTCTTCTTATCGTAAGGTCTAACGACCGCACACACCCTCGTGTCAGAGTTTCTAGACCGCCTCAAGGGCCTCTGACATGGCCTTTGACGACCACCATCTGGGGGTCGACGAACATCGGCCAGCGTGCATTCCGTAGCACGGTATCATCTTTTTATCAGACAATCAGGTGATTCAAGCCTGCAATGTCCTAGCCAAACTAGAAAAAACTTTACAAAGTATGCTTCCCGTGAGAATCGAAGCCACAACCATCATGAAAATTCAAATCACAAGGCAAATGCCAAAACCAATCGACCACGGAGGCAGTTAAACGCATAAGACAAGACTGACTGACAGTGTGAAAGGTAACATGACTAGAAAAGATGACTATCACGATTAATCTAGAAGTATAGAAGAAGCCATTTTGCGTCGACTCCCCAAATACATTGGAGTTGGGATAAGAGAATGTTGATCATGAAACAAACTTTACCTACTACATTTGTATCTGACCTGTGTCATAAAATCTCTATTCCTTTGAAGTGCTCATTTTCTTTTGTTGAAAAGTAATCTGTATCGACTACTCAAACTTTAAATAAAATTTTGCCAGTAAGTACTACGAAGAAACCACCACTTTAAAAGAAACAATAATTTCCGTCTTCGCAGCATAACTGTTTAAAATTCTCATCTTTCTATGGAGCCAAATTAAACACCATAAGGACATGCTGTAGAGGTATGAAGCTGGGGTTAGATAGGTTAGCCGATACACGGTCACAGCTAACGAGGTACCGAGCCTGGCGCGATCTGGCCCACTGATGGGACCATGGGACTCTGGGACTGGGACCGCAGGCCGAACAAACGACTGTGTGGAATACCAATGTCTCCACTACTTCATGCCTGCTATCTCTTCTATGATCAATGTTCGTGTTAGACGTTTTAATTGGTAGAAAAGTATTTTACACCAGTTATATACACGCTTGCTGACGTTTCTGACGACTAACAGTGTCAGTTAAAGATAATTTATATATTAGATATAATTAAATACGGAATTCCTGTTTTCCAAAAATGAATTAAAATTTCTTGTTGATTTTCGGAATTCCGTACTTGAAACTTTTATAATGACTGTTGGTAGCCATACCTACTACCTACCTACAGCTACAGCGCTTCGAGATTTCTCTTTAAAAAAACGCCATAATCCGTAACATAACAGTTTGTAATACGTATCAGACCACCTGTTGACCAAATAATGAAACGAACATTTTTTTTTTAAGAAATAGGCACATTTATAATATAATTCGATTTCTTCTTGGAAAGCTTTTAATAAAAGATGTAATCGTTCACGCTTGGCCGCTCTTATTTTCTCCGAGCCGCTTCAAAGGTCAGCTTTACTTAGTCAATCGTGAACTGTGATTCGATCGTTAGCGCCTGGACAGAAAGATATCTTTCACGTTGCTATGCGATTTATTGAATAGGAATGTAATATAATAAAATTATTGCCATATCTGCTCTTTTTTATAAAAAAAAAACATTTGGTAGGAATTTATTTTTTGACAGTGTAAGATACAATCAAAAATTTTCTCCGCAACATGAATTCTTAATTTTCGTAAACCATACCCTCACATTCCTGCATGTTTACATTTCCTTAACAAATAAATATTTCCAAACTTTACAGCCATGTTGGACCAACTTATAACTCCCTCGCCTACGTTGGGGTCAGCTTCCTCAGTTCTTCGCTTAGTAACAGCTAAACACGGCATATCAGTATTCAGAGAGCGTCTGTACCGCCTGACCCCCGCAACCTAACTAGGATACGAGTACTGTTGTCAAAGGATTGACATATGGAATGTTAGATATTCGCAAGATTGAAGAAAAGAGAACGAGGAGGACGGATAATACGTCCTTCAAGAAGCGAAATGAATATTAAAATACCTGAGACAAAATCAAGATAAAAAAGACAGTCATTTAAAACAATAAGGCAGTTTTTATGACACCTTGATAACATATCTTCAACCTCAAGCAGACAATTTCACAACATTATAAAACGTGTCAACCATCAATTTGTGACTTAACAGGAATTACATTATGCAATGTGCTAAACTGGAAACACACGGCTGAGATCAGAAACAGACGTTCCGGGAATCGGCGCCGGCGCTGACAACACGTGCTTATGCAAAGTGAAGCGTTTTACGATGAGATTTCACGGGAGTGTTCCACGGTAATGACATTTGGAGGCGTGACCTGCGCCCGCGCAGTACCGTACGACCACAAATTCCAGGGACGCCAACCTAAGTTCTCGAGAACAGCGCATGGGAACAACGTCTATATTACATTATTAATTTATTGCTCCGTAAATCGCTGTGTAACAGTTCCGTGCGCTAATTTTACAAACGTCTACTGGATCGTGAACGTTTTATCGACGTTTTGGATCGCTCTATCCAATCTTTACTAAGATCGGGAACGGGACTTAGTGCCTGCTACTGAAAATACTCGTATCTTGCTAATTTGTAGTACATAAACAATTAAACGTATATATATATATTAACGTATTTGGATATTAATTGTATACATTAG
The DNA here is from genome assembly GCA_950371165.1 of Lacanobia oleracea. Classification (NCBI taxonomy): domain Eukaryota; kingdom Metazoa; phylum Arthropoda; class Insecta; order Lepidoptera; family Noctuidae; genus Lacanobia; species Lacanobia oleracea. The sequence goes on from OX493401.1 coordinate 10,241,302, forward strand.
TCAGGCTTGCTGAAATGGTTTGACTTTGATAATGGAACGTCGATAGGTACATGGAGTACATGATAGGTTATATGGATGGGTTTATTCAAAGACCTCAGCATTGGCGATGCGTTGCCGATTATAGTGACAATGTTGAAAAAATATCAAGAAAAGTTCGCACATACCTGCTAGAGACTAATAGGTATCATCATCATCATCATATCAGCCGAAAGACGTCAACTGCTGGACATAGGCCTCCACCAAGCGTCGCCACAACGACCGGTCCTGCGCGTCTCGCATCCATCGCCTACCCGCTAGTAGCTAGAACTAGATCTAGAACCTGGATTTTGTAACTAAACGATAACTCAAAATTTCAATGGTATGAACCAATCAAAAAGTAAATTGAAGTATCGTAATGATGATTGAAAAAGAGTATCATAGATCAAAACAGTGAATGCTCGATCTAATTCCCAAGCGTTGCCAAAACATTCAATTTTGTCTAGCCGCCTGAAGATCGATTTGTTATTAATAGGAAAACACTCCAACTTTGCCGACCAGTCTCCCGATACAATTGCATAACAGTAAAATATATAGATGTCTCTAAAACAGAAACAAGGCTCTGGAAAAAATGCCACAGTTACGTAAAGGAAATTGTTACGAATTCAAATAAATTAGTACCTAAGTACTTTTAAGGAAAGTGGATTATGTAACCAGATCTGTTACGATTCAACGAAAGTGGGCGATTTGAACGCATCTATTAGGCTGTGACCGACTGAATGAAAAACGATAAAGATGTCCATATATGAACTAAGTGTGACATAAGATACAGTCATGCTTACAGCTTAAGTATTTATGCTTGCGGTTCGTATACAGTAGGTATAACATAACCATAACTTATAACAGTTTTTGGTGATAAAAGCTTTTCGTTTGTGAAATTCTTTTGTTGTAACATTTTGTTAAAGGAAACCCTATATCACAGTTTCGTTAAGTTTAAATTTTAAGATAAAATACAGGGATATTTCAGCCCTAATAAGTTTCAATGCCAGACCCTAGGCCACTCATTCATATTCCGCAAACGCATCCAAACTCCAGAGCTAGTTTGTGTAGAACGTTAATGGCGTAATCCACTGGGCGCCTGTACACTGACCATGTACGGCTTGGCCTCAGGTTGGCCTGACACAATGGTACCGCGCGCGGCGATAAAGGAGTCACGACAAGCCTTCCGGGACCCAGGGCGAGAGTTTAGAGGCGGCTGCGTGTCAATGAACTTGGCCCAGTACTATGTTGGTATAAGTAATGGATAGTCGCCTTTTTGAAGGTCTAAGTGGATGTTTTTGTACCAAATATGGTTGGATGGATGTTTGATGGCAGTAGCTTTAAGGGCGCGGTTAGGTGAAGTCGTGAGTTCGAAATCAAACGTTGAATTATTGATGCAAACCCAATAAGTACTAATTCATACATAATTTTCAGCTTTGCTATGGACTTTAATGGTTTTATGAAAAACCATTGCTTTCTTTTTGGAACGCACAGGTAGAAAGGTCGTGAACTTGGACTACGTTGAGCGTTTACGACAAACATCCACTTCGTTCACACTTAATTGCGAATTGTTACGATCAATAAAACATGCTAATGCGACAGTTATTTATACCGCAATATATTTCACATTGTGCTTGCCAAATATAAGTACTTATGTATATGCAAATCAATGGCACACATACAGTCAAATCCGTTAATTTACGACGAACAAAATGTACAATTATCAGCTTTAATAAGTGTATTGTGATCGTACGGCGTGCTGTATTGTCACAAAGGTCAATGAAAGTAGGCAAACCATAACCGCGCATGCATAGAAACTACAAAATATTCCCACTGTTTTAATAGGTAAATGAGTAGGTATTATTTCACACATATTGTAAACGCATTGTTATTAGACTTTCATGCTTTTTGTTGGAATAAATAAACGAATATAAAATGCAAATTGCATCGAATATGTCAGCTATGATTTGTGTTGCGATTGTGACGTCCTTATGGGACTTTCTCTATCGATAAAGTGCACTATTTATATGCCTGATATGTCGTTTAGCGTTCGTAACGATCTGGTTTTTGAATATGTACGTATACGCAGGCCAAATTAGGAAGTGTCGTATCAAGTTGTCTAGATTCTTCAAGTTGCGAACTTGCGACACAGGTTAGAAAAAGCAGAATTTTCTCCTCACTACGACCATTAATGTTGCGTTAGTTCTTCCTGTTGCTTTTTTTATAGGTACCTATACTAATGACCCTCGGGACTTGGACGCAATGTTAGTAACAAACTTTTCCTTATTATTCAACGCTTTTTTATTGAAAGTCTGCCGGGCTAAAAGGTTTTTGTGTGACCTTTATGTTATCTGCAATATATGTTTCAGCTTATCTGAAGCCCGAATATAAATAAGCTCTCTCTATATTATCTTTGCAATTATTTTACGAGCAATAACAGATACAGGTACAATTATTAATATTGTGTTCTTGTTTAATATTACCTGGTTCCAATTTATATGCTAACATATCTGAACCACCCACTAGCGTAAACCGCAACTTAAAATAACAGTAAATCAAACTGCCCTTCCCTTTGGAACAGAACAATACGAAAGTTAAATTCACACACATCTTCGAATCGTTCTCTCGAGTACTGGGGGGCTACTCTCTAAGCCCGAAATCTGTAGTTTCAGGCTTAGTTGCGGGGTATTCTACTTCCACCTAGAGACTTACGATTAGTCCTGAACCCGAACTAAGAATAAATGACAACACGATTTCATAGTAACTAGTGTTGTCATTTTATTCTTAGTGGTTAGGTGATATGGTTTAGAATACGCCCCACAACTAAACCCGAAATTACGGTTTCAGGCTTAGAGAGAAGCCCCCCAGTTCCCACCGAACAATCGGTCGATAGAGGCTCACAAATTAAATGATTACCCAATATGTAATCACAAAGTATCCATAGAGCCCGCGCGGTGTCTATAACATGTAATCTTGCAAGAAAGCGCTTCGATTCTAAGCTTTCTATAGAATTAACGCGATCGTCTTTTATTTGTTTCCGGAGGAGAACGCCTGCGCAATTACACTCGAAGCGCAAACCTCATGCCCCAGAACTGTTGTTATTGTAAAAGCCGTAGAAGGGAAAATGTACGGAACTATTCATTGGCACAATTAGCTAACATGTGGGCTTTTAAATGGTCGAATTTGTAAGAAAGTTTTAATTTATTTCCGTAATTTGTCGAAACTTTTAGGTTCTCGTAATTGTAAATCACAATAATTGATGTGGAGCCTAGCCTACGTAAGCGATGACGGCACACAGACCCACTGTGTTTCCTACAATAGAACAATACTACAATACATATGATTGTAATTTGTAATGTACATTTGTACGTGTACTATTTCCGCCAACCGATCCCGTAACAAAATTCGATCATATAAACACTGCTGAGTTGAAGCTGAAAAGATTCTCAACTCCTTTTGACCTCAGAATAAGTAGATGCAGCAAAAACTTCAACAAAGACATTTGATTTATGCTCGTCAGTTTAATAACGACGTAATATCCAATATGTCTATTTATGCGGGACCGCTGCATTGTTACACTTTTTCATAACGCACTCCATCGTATCATATCAGATATTGTCATGTTTTTCTCCGAGCACAAAATGAAATTGTGTTTTTTATTCATATTTACTGTTAAAGCGACTTTGTTCCACGCCCCGTTATAGGCCACTATAAAAGTGTATAAAACATGCAATTTCCGCACCGCTCTGCTATTTTTTCGCGACTATCCAGCTGAGAATTGATTGATTATATCTTAAGCTCACGAAATTCAATAAAGTTGATCAATATTGGTTTTTGTGTGTGTAACAATCGTGAGAGTTTAACTAGGACAGTTGTTAAAGTTTAACGCCTTGCATTAAACATGTACGATCGTTGGACGAACACTCGCCAATTTCCGTTCGTTATAACTGTAGCTGAAATACATCTTAATTAGTACCTATGTAGGTACCTAGTAATATATAAGGAAGAGCAGCCTTTACTGTGCTCCGTACTATTTTGTTTGATTAGAGAATATTTCATTTAAATCGTGACTTCAATTACTCTTAAATTATTTATATTCTATACTACTATATAATTTTCATATTTTTTTTTATTTGATTGACATTTTATATAATTCTGACATAATTTTGCATTGATTTTGACATTTGGCTAATTCATGTACATAGTTGTTTGGGTTGTGGTTTATATATAAATAGTTTTGGCATAATTAAAATTTAACTTATATTTTGACATTAATTCATTTTTTACCATTGACATTTATAATAATTCAAATAAAATAATTTGTAATTAGTTCTTTACTATGCACAGAATTTGCACGCCAGAACTTTTCCTAGTTTAATGCTTTCTTGCATGCACGTTTTTTATTCTTGTATGTGTACACATGTTTGGGCAAATAAATTTATCATTTATCTTTATCTTTAAAAATACAACATTGACACAAGAGGGTAAATTCTACTCATTTTTAAGCAAAATTCGCATTCGCGTTTCAGTCGCAATCTGTCAAAAACGTATGGAAATTGAGAATAAACGTTGAACGTATGGGAATTGAGAATGAACGTTGAACGTATGGGAATTGAGAATAAACGTTGAACGTATGGAAATTAAATTAAACAGGCCACTTTAGCAGAATCAGAAAGCAAATCACGCTACCCGTCACTGTCAAATTTTCCCAATCAACCTTGAACCTAATACGTTGGCAATAAAGATGATGGTGATGGTGAGCTTACTGAAGCTCATTGTAGGGAGAATGGATGTGGATTGCCACTTCATGGAGCATTGGACAAAGTTACATGTACGGGTAGTGCGGACCTGATCCAATGTCTCCAATGTTGTGTGTTTGTTTGTTTCCCTTTTTTTTTTTTTTTTTTTTTACTATTGATAGGCACGCGTTTGACCACTATCTCACCTGATGGTAAGCAGCGAGGATGTGGTCAAAGATGGAGCACGCTTGCCTAGAAATAACCTATTCACTCTTGATTTAAAGACTCCCAGGTTGTAGCTATCAGGAAACACAGACTCCGGCAGGGAATTCCACTCCTTAGCTGTACGCACTATGAATGTGTTCCCAAAACGTTTTGTGCGTATGGGTGGGATGTCCACCATGTACCGGTGGCGCATCGCCGTTCGTCTTGTGGTCCGATGATGGAACGGGCTTGGCGGAATTAAATTATGCAATTCCGTCGCACATTCCCCAAAATGCAACCGGTAAAAAAACCGACAGGCTAGCAACTCGTCGTCGATGTTCAAGACTTTGGAGCTTCGATGCGACGAGCCTCTCATTGCCGATGATCCTCTTGGCTCGTTTCTCAATTGACTCAAGGGCATCAAGCTGGTATCTGGCAGATCCATCCCAAAGATGAGAGCAGTATTCCATACACGATCGAACTTGCGCTTGATAGAGTTTGAGCAGCTGTTCCGGCGTGAAGTACCGTCTCACCTTAGCCAGAATCCCCAACTTCTTTGCAGCCACTTGAGCTTTTGCCACTATGTAAGGGCCAAAATTGAGAGTAGATGTTAATGTAACTCCAAGAAGCTCAAGATGGTCGGTTATCGGCACGGTTTCACCGCGGAAAGATGGAGCTGGGCGGAATTGGCTCCTTTTGGCGGAAAATAGACACGCTTGGGTTGGCATCGCCCCAATCAGAGACCGCCTGTAGGGACACGTTCAAGCGCTCAACCATTGCCTCCCGGAGAGACCGGATCTGCGACCCACCAGCTCGTGCGTCGGACACGTATCTTTCAGCAACAGTGCTGTCGTCTGCATACCCAAAGGTACCGGGTTTAAGCAGATCATTAATATGCAGCAAGAACAGTGTTGCCGAAAGCACCGACCCCTGAGGAACCCCGGCATTAATATCCAGCAGTCCAGACGAGCAGCCATCTATGACCACTCGGATAGACCGATCCCTCAGGAAATCTGCGATCCAATCACACAAACCGGCGGGCAGACCGAAGGAAGGAAGCTTACTAATAAGGCCATCGTGCCAGACCCTGTCGAAGGCCTTCGAGATGTCAAGGGAGACCGCCAGTGCCTCCCCGTGCTTCTCTATGGCCTCACTCCAGATGTGAATGGCATACGCTAGAAGATCCCCAGTTGACCGATTTCGGCGAAACCCGTATTGCCGGTCACTAAGGATATCATTCGCTTCTAGGTACGCCAGGAGCTTATGATTCAGCACGCGTTCCATAGTCTTACAGAGTATGGACGTTACCGAGATGGGTCTATAATTCGACGGGTCAGCTCGACTACCCTTTTTGGGCACGGGCTGCACGTTAGCTTGCTTCCAAGCCTTCGGCACTTTTCCAGTCTCAAACGAAAGGCGAAATAGGCGTGTCAAGATCGGAGACAACTCAGGCGCACAAGTCTTCAGAACAATTGCCGGTATCCCGTCGGGACCACTAGCCTTGTTCACGTCTAGGTTACGCAGTACCCTACGGACGTCCTTCTGATGAATGCGAATGTTCGACATACTGGACTCGCATTCACTAGGAGAGGCGGAGGGCGTCGCGCCGCCAGGATCCAGACGTGAAGATTCCGCAAACAAAGAAGCAAACAAGTTCGCTTTCTCCTCAGCGGAGTGGGCCAGCGTCCCGTCGGGTCTCAGCAGTGGTGGTAGTGAGGGGCGGCAGAAGTTCGATTCGACCGACTTAGCCAGGGACCAAAAAGCCTTACTACCTGCTGGGTATGAAGCAAGTTTGTTCCCTATTCGGCTAATGTGGTCAAACCGAGCCCTCCGCAACACCTTCTTGCAGGACTTAGCAGCCCTGTTGAAGGCTCTCTTCCTCTGACTCACGTCATTTGCTTTGCGCGTACGAGCGTCGACCCATGCTAGGTACGCCGCGTGCTTAAGCGCATCGGCGCGATTGCACTCGGCACCAAACCAAGGACGAGCTTCGCCAGATATTGCTATGTTAGAGAACGGAATGTAGTACTCCATTCCCCTCCGCAACACATCCGTCACGGCGTCCGCGCACGACGAAGCATCAGTGGAAGAAAAGCAAGTAGGCTGCCAAGGGTAACATGCGAAGAAAGATCGCATGCCATCCCAATCTGCTGACTTGTATCGCCATACCCGCCGGGAGCCTCTTGGGCTAGGATCGGGCGGAGAGTAGACAGACACAGACTTCACCAGACAGTGGTCGGAACTACCCAGTGGTGATGAAATCGACACCGAATAGCGGTCTGGATCTGTTGTCAGCAGAAGGTCCAAGCAATTGGCAGTGTGCGAATCAACATCCGGCACCCTCGTTGCCCCCTGGACCAGCTGGGTAAGATTTAACGCAAGCGCTAGCTTTCGCGTCTCTCGTCCAGCATGGTCTGTGCACTGGTATGGGAAGAGCCACTCCTGATGGTGGGCATTGAAGTCCCCCAGTAACACCAATTGGGCAGAAGGGTACCGCTGCTGAGCCGCATCCGCCGTCTCACTCAGGTGCTGTGTAAGCCCAGTTGTCTCCAAATCACCGCTGTGCGAACGGTAGACGCATGCGTAGACAATTTTGTCTAGACCTGTGTCCACCATAGCCCACAGCGTTGAGAACCTGGAGTCTTCAAGGTAGCGGAGACGCCGATAGCAGATGTCGTCCCGGGCGTACATGCATACGCCCGCGCGGGGTCTAAAGTGGTGCTCCAGGGTAAACCCAGGGTAAGACAGGTATGACACGTCCGACGGACATCCGATCTGCGTCTCCGACAGGAACAAGAGCGCTGGTTTCTCGGTCTCAAGATGGTGATGGACTGCGGCGAGATTTGAGTGCAGACCTCGTATGTTAGAGAGGTGCACTTTATGCGAAAGGACGTGCTGCCGCTGTACAGCTTTTCTCTTTTTATTCTTGTTCATTAAAGTGATGGAGGTTGAAGAGAAGGAAGTGAAATGAGGTTCCAAGCTGCTAACCTTCAGGCACGCCCTGACAGGACGACATTTTTGGGAGACTAGTCTGGAGACTGCGGGGACGCCCGAGCCCCCCCGGGAATGTCCATCGGGCCCTTTCATCTGGTCGCCAACCAGCACGATGGTGCATTCCGGGATTTTTCGTCAGATGGCGGGGCAGCCTTTCATGTGTGGCTAGCACACTACTTGGGCCCCCAACTATCTGCGGTCGGCCAGCGGTGCACCGTGCCTCGGATCCCGCTACCCTCCAAGACTAGTCTCCCGATACGCCCATGCCAGGGCTAGCCTGGCTGGTCTGCCTGCATTGGAACAACTATTTCGACCCAACTCCTCTGAATTGGCTACACTGAGCATCGTACCGGAACACAGCTTAGCCGCTTGGCGGTACGTCTTTGCCCAGTGGGTGGTCACAAGCCATCGGCCGAAGCCTACCACCAGTTAGTGTCACCTGATTAGCACCACCCGGGGACCACGTGTAGGGTCTTACATTGGGTATTCTCCTACGGACGCGGGTGACTCGGCCCCCAAGAAGGGCGTCCCTTGTTGTGTTTGTGTCTAGTGATGTTTTATTTAAATTGCTATGGATGTTTATAATTGTAATTATTATGATTGTAATCTATCTGAAATAAATTGAATTGAATTGAATTGAAAATGTAATTTGACAGATTGTTGCGTGGTTAATAATTGATTGATTGATAATTCTAATATGATTCTCCTACAGTGGCCTTTTTAGCCCCCTGATGTACAAACGTTTTCAAGGATTGTCACAACTCGCAATGTCAGTAATAACAGCTGTCATTACATAATTTACATACAAAATAACGTTTAATATGTCCTCAACTCCGTGAACATAATTACAGTATCTCATTTCAATGTCAAGTGGCAGCTTCCCTTTTTGCGCGAACTAAACGTCACTTTATAATCACAGTCCTTTGTTTGTTTTCCAATCTTGTCTATAATCTCCATATTACGTGTACGACCGGGGTTTATATTACTAAGGCGAAGTAAAATTAAATTATTCTTGCTCTTGCCTCCTTGAAACAACAATGGAGTTTGAAACAATGTGAACGAAGCATACAAAAGTCATTAAACTTGGAACTATTCGATAAATCTTGAATATTATCTGATAGTTGTTCTAACTTTGTTGGTATAACATTATCTGATGCTGAAGGTTTCGTCATGCTGCTTAAATTTAGTTGAAAACTTTATTTACATCAGTTTCTCATAGGAATCCATGAACAAAAGAAGACAGGTATCGCCAGAATGGAGCTTAAACATTTCAGACTTCAAATGGCATCAAGAAAAAGCAGGTTTTATTATGCATTTACCTCTGTCAAGTGTAGTCATCAGCCATTTCCCTTATACTAATTGGTTTAAAAGACAGTGATCAATCCTGGTGATCAAGACTGGTGATTAGAGTAAATTACCTACAACCTGTAATAATGAAGTTTAGTGAATGTATATATTTAAAAACCTTTGCAACCGAACAGCAACATTTAAATTCAGAATAACCCACAACCTCAGCATCGCATCGATTTGAACACACCTTTAGATACGCATTGATTGCAGTGCACCTACTTTTCACGTCGTGTTAATAAGACACGTACCGAGGGCTCGCCCTATATACCGCGCATTGTAATGCATAGAGCTTAATAAATCGTAATGTAGAGCAAAACAAGGTAACGGGACCCGGCCATGTTCACGCACGCGGTTTCATCATAAAATGAAACCGTCCTTCCCTGTGTCTGCTGAATAAGCATGCTGCTTAATTCATTTCTATGGAAGGCATTAACACAGATTTTTATTTAGCTGTGAAATACCGTCACGGGCTTGCTGGTGGGTCAAAGTGAATAGTTGCACCTAACGTGACAGAGATCTGTCTGTAGTTTGATAGTCACGCCATTTTTCTGCATAGATGCAAGGGCAAATTCTGCAAGCGACACTGTGATAGAAAAAAGCATGAAAAGGAGTTGCTCTGTTATGAAATCATTTTGATTGCCCCCTGAGTGATAAATATTAGTAGCTAAATAGTGACGAACATTTCATCATTATCATATCAGCTGAAAGACGTTCACAGCTGGACATAAGGCTCCCCCAATTGTCGCCACAAGAGTCGCTCCTGTGCGTCTCGCGTCCACCGGCTAACCGCGACCCTCACCATACCGACGAACATTTGTGGGTACCTGATTCAAACACAATATACCTAAGGTATGTTCTTTATTAAGCACATTCTCTAATACTCGTACAAAACTGGCAGCTTTGACAACCAACGGACCTTAATCCTTCTACTGGATGGCAAAGTTGTGAGCCTTCTTACGCATACTTTTGGACAGTTTATTCACTGTTCCTGAACCACCCAATTAAGTACACTTCACCAGTCCTTAATAAAGCAATTTCTTTACTTACATACCTTCGATCAATTTCTTCGTCAATTTTAATCTCCTGTTTATTATTGGCCGGTTACCGAGGCACCTGATCGGTGATTATGACCCGTTACAAATGGGTGATATGTTCGTTTCCGTCCTTTCCCCTGTAATGTTTAACAAGCTACTCAGATTTATGTACCCTGAGTTTACAATGTAGGTTCATTCAGAGATGCTGTATGGCTCATCGAGATAAAGGAGCAAGAATTGAATGGAAGCGGCGATAACTCCATGGTTAGCCTGCGGAACTTCGCTGGCGAAAGGTCGTGGGTTCGAGCACCCCTTGATGCGCTTTTGACATGGACTACGAACTTGCAGCTACTCATTCTGCAACTTAATATACTGTTTTGTTGGAGGGGTTTTCTAACTTTCATTATGATAAAATATTACCCGTGTTTGCGCCTTACATTTGTACTACTAGACCGGGCTCATTTAATATTGATATAAAAATATTCAAATTATACCGAACACAATTTTTTTTCTTTCATAAGAGTACATACTTACAAAAGAGACAAGGGCCAGCGAAAACTTAAAGAAGATAAGAAAGCTGGTACTATAATTAGGTACCTACAGCTGACGGGGATCACTTGCGTTTATCAGACAAGTGGTTTACACCATTATCCAGAGACTAGACTCTCATAAAGCCTTATCTTATTAATTTGACTAGATTTTAGGCGGTATTTTACCGCCTTAAGCTTAATGCTTATGAAGAGATTATTTAAATTACTTTGTGATAGGAATAATGTGCAAGAGCATAATTAAAATACTTGAGAATTATATGAGAATCATGAAGTTAAGTGATAACAGCCACAAGGTTCGATCTTTTATTTGGGATAAACAAACAGTTACACATTGTGTCTTAACTAATGTATGACATAAGAGTAATTTAAATGTGAAACACACACCGTTATCCACAGAATACATTTTGGATTGATTATTGGATTTATTTTTTGTTCGGTCCGTATAGCCAATTAGTCGTCTTACAATGACAGCCCACTTCATCTATCCAATGACTATTACACTTCACTAAAAAAAAAAGATATTTATGAACATTCGAATTATTAAAAAAATATATATTTATACATAATTCTAATGCATTATTTATTTTTATTGTAGATACCTATTTATCTAAATGAATTATTTAAAAAAAAAAAATCGCGCCTAGTTGTAGTTTATGTTGGGTACATTATGTAGTAGCCTTTGTAAGACGACCAAAATGGTACCGTGTATAAGAGACCACGCATTATATACCAAGAAACCTCCGTACATCAACAAGCACGTTATTCTTTGGTCGCGTCTGACACTTGAAGATCTTTCTTACTGAGTTGTGGAGATCAGACTGATCGCTTAAATACTGTTGTTAAATACTGGTACTCAGCTACATCCGGTTACAATGGGAAGCAAGCAACATGAACTACGTGGATAGAGCCCCGAGTTAAACTTAGAAATGGTAAGCTTTTAGATGGGCACCGCAAGAACTATACAAACATTTCGTATCCACGAAACTCAACGCAAGTAGGTACGCACCCACTATTAATACCAAAGCTCAAAGCCAACTTACTAGAGCGAGTCTCGAATAAACCACACGAACCCGTTCCCTTATTTGTTCAAGCCCGACTACAAAATCTAAAACAGTACAAGAACCTTTCACGGTTTGGTCAACAGTTGCCGGTACCGGGGCTCCAGCGGACCACATTCATTACCATAATGACCCGAGTTATACAACACAATCATAGGGTAAAACTACCAAAAGCAGCAATTTACACCGCGATGCAAACAGTGCCCGAGCTCTCCCCGGCAATCATCAAATAATTGCCGCTCACAAGCGATAAGTATGGTGTATACGATAATTTAATAACTATTAGCCATTCGTTAAAGTTAACATTACTGTAATTATGTAGATATTGACTGTATCTAACTGTATTTTGAACAAAATAGGTGCCCGTGCCTGTTCACTTATCAAGTAGGTATGTGAATTGGAAAACCCCATTCAGGATACCCATAGAGCTCCGAGACACCTCGGCGCGCTACGCTAGGGATGATATAAGCAACACTTTCTATATAGCCCAATCGTGTCGTGCTAGTGCGTTTGCTAATAGAAATTGACAGCCCGAAACAATTCCGACTATGACATTATTTCGGAGTTCGAATCAAGACAAAGCTTGCTCCATTCTTTAAACCATAAAATTACTAGATAGTGAGATACTTCGTTTTCAGAAATACATACATGTATTTTCCTTGGAATTTAATAATAATTGACGCATATCGTAACGTTACATCAGTCTTCGTCTTCCATACTCTTACTGTAAATAAAGACTTACGCTATACACTTGTTCGGTGTAATCTAATCGTTGCAATCGGGAGCAGTCAATGAGGAAGTGGTGCGCGTCTGTACGTGCGGTGTGCATGCGCATGTCCAGCCTACTGCATTCTGCGGTTACCGAGACCACGTGGGAACATCACTAATACCGCCCCGCAGCCATAACGGATCATTTAAAGTTAAGCCTTCCTTTAAAAGTTAAAAGGAAAGGTTTTTAATTTATGGCAGGTCCTCAACACGCGCGTTTTGCCGAAACGACATGCAAATAAATGCAATTAAGTTAATTGAGTAACTGATTGAATAAGTCATTGAAACGGAACGGGCCGCGTGAAAATGGTCGTCGATTTACTTAAAAACCGCAAGCACTCGGGCCAGGGCCCGGTGAAAGAAAAATAGTAGGGAGTTAAGTCAGTGAACGGTATCGTGGTGGATCACGACTGAGACACCATCAGTTTTTTCTTTCTTTTTCGGACCAGTGAAAGTTCGGACGGGTTCCCGCGATAGGCTCGTCAGGTGCACGCTACTGACAATAGGCCAGCATTATGCATAATGAAATAACATCACGCGATTTTTTTTTTCGTCGATTGCAACAATTTTCGAATTTAGCCTCATTTTCTTTGTTTGCTCTATAAATGGTTCTGTTAGTATGAGCACGCAGCGTAAACATCAAAATATCAAGTACACAATATTACATAATGAAATTATGTACTTATGATTTCAGAGGGAAACGACTAATGTTTAAAGCAAACATACAAAATGAAGCCTTCATTTTTCTTTAAAGACATTGGCATTTTTTTTCTGTTTACTCTCCAAACTCCAAACATATTTTTTTAAAGCATCTTGGCTTTTTAACGACTGTCCAAGTATGTCATAAATTTAAACTTAATTAAATCATTGGGAATTTTGCTAATTGCTTCACAAAAAAGCTAAGAATTTTAGAATAAATGTTGATGTCATTACTAACTGTAGAGAAATATTTCATTTGTCACTAGATGCTTATCGCGGATGCTATACAGTTAAATCGGAATGAGAGCACGTTCAACTTTGATGTGCGTAGGACCAGCTGGGGATAACAATAAACTACGAGTACCTTGTGATGTTTGAGCGTTTTGTTTTTATTTTCCATTCAATTAAAACTGGCACACCATGTCACTGTTTGACATGCTATGCGGTATTGCGCTTTTGTAAGGACATGTACGAGTACTTAGATATAAGCGCCTTATAAGCGCATTCAAAATTTTTAGATTTCGAATGTTTTGAATTTCTTCCAGATGTTTTCTTAAATTATCATACAGTGTGTGTTTCGAAATATAAACCAGTGCCCATACTGGCCAGTGCTCATGACGTCATGAATCCGACGCCATATTGTACTGGTGTGCCACCATAGTGTACTGGCGCGACAAAAGTCAATCGTGACTTATTAGTAGATTATCAAACGTCAAACTGTGTGTGCATCGGACTTTGAGGATTGTTTTAATTTATGACGTCAACGCACTGGCCAGTATATTTCGGAACGAATCAACAGTTTGGCGTTGATTCATGACGTCATGAGCACTGCCAGTATACTGTTTTATAATTCGGAACACACACACGTCATCACGTCACCTACATTAGATGCGCTCGCTATTTTACTATGATATAGTTTTAAGGCGAACCAGAGGTTAACTCAAGATAGGTTTCTATCTAAAGGTATAATTTACCCAATCCAAACATGATCGTGACATAAACAAAATAAATAATTAAAATAATTCCCTTGTCTCGTGTCAAACATGATTAACTTCGAAATAGCGCCGTGTAGACGTGTTCTAGTCGCCGTACAAACACGCACGGACGGACGGACATTTAATTAATATATCTTTATTATATTATTAGCCGCTGTTGCTCGTTTCATGGCTTGTCAGTACCTCGGTAGATTCCCCCCTGTTACGATCCAACACGGAAAATAAATTGAATTTCATGTCAAGTATCATTATCAAACACATCTCAGACTTTGAATGATTACGAAGCAGTGTTGAGATAAAATAATTTATAGTTTTGTATGACTTTTTGCAGTTATTAGAGTAAGAACAATAGAGCTATTTAGAATATTAACTGTGAGAATTGTAGCAATAGGAAGTTAGTGTTTAGACGAATCCAAACTGCCGGAAGCGTTCACAACTAGGAGTTATTATGGCTAAAAATCATTTAAAGTACCTATAAAAATATTTCACCGTAGATGCAAATTCGATTTGGCTGCGCGAGATAGAAAATCCTAATTCCGTGGATGATATACTGCGACCTTTAGTGCCCAGGACGCCTCGGAGGATACGACCCTTGGTCCCGGTTGTCATATAAATATTTACGAAGCTTGCTAGAGAGTACAGTCTAATTGTAAAATATTTGCATACCTGAGTAATTCAACTGTACCAATAAAATAGCACCTTGCTACAGATATACTGGACTAGGCGGTCATTTAAACCGATTCACATTTACATCGATTCGATTCAGATGAAAGTGCTCAACGTGTTTCGTTGAGCTGACACTTTGATCAATGATCATTGGTCATTAGACTCTCAAACGCACCGCCACAGATCCTCGGTTCAATTAGCCTGTATCTAGGCAGAATCTAAGTATGATTAAGTCATTTCCTAGTTAATATCTACAATATGATCGGTATGAATGAGCGATTGGCTGTATTAATAGACGCCCTGACCTCAGCCAGGCTTCAGTCGCACAGTTGCTGGGCTGAGTAGCTTAGGCCATATAAAGTGGAAAATTCGACTAGACGAACTGGCCTGCGATCCAACTTCGCTTTTATAGGCCTGTTTGTCTGTGATGGTCACACACTATAAAGAAAAAAGAAAAACCTGTAGTACCTAGTGAGATCCGGCAACCATAGCCCGCAGGCATTCTCGCGGGTAAGTCCGACAAGTAAATCCCCGCTTTACAAATTAGACTTGTGTCTATACCAAGCGTGTGGCCACGGCAGCGGTAAAAGCATGAGTGCCCTTGACTTTTTTTGGCAACAGGGAGAAAATCCTTATGGATATTGAACTACGTTTCCATATGTCACACAAGTCAGGAGTAGTGAAAAACTTATAAAAATAAACTTCACTAAAATAATTTAAAAATTAAATTTTGAATGAGAGAGGAAATTAACGACAACCAATTTTCACTGATGAAAAGCTAGGTACACTTACTAGTAAATGCAGGCTACATTTAATACCGAAAAAATACAAGGCTCCTGTGGGATAAGCTACGGGAACAAAGACAACTAGGAAAACTTAGCTTAACATGCTTCAGATCAATTATTATTCCAAAATATATCTTTGGTAACTCTGAGGTTTAAGTTATCGAGTTCAATAACTCATATGAAAGAAAAACAAAGCTATCTTATCTATATCTATATACTAATATATAAAGCTGAAGAGTTTGTTTGTTTGTTTGTTTGCTTGAACGCGCTAATCTCTGGAACTACTGGTCCGATTTGAAAAATTCTTTCAGTGTTAGATAGTCCATTTATCGAGGAAGGCTATAGGCTATATATCATCACGCTAAGATCAATGGGAGCAGTAATGAAAATTGTGACGCAGACGAAGTTGCGCGGGTCAACTAGTGTGAATATATACTGACTGTCAGTGAGGTGGTTGAAGGCGGTGACGTCATCGTTGAGCCTGCCCTCCATCCGCCGCAGCTTGGTGCTCAGGTCACGTGTGTGGAGGAACAGGAACAGCGTGCATGACACTGCCACCAAAGCGACTAGCTCGCTCGTCCTGGAACAAAACAAAGAAAAGGTCAGAATAAGGGAAAGATATGAGTTGCTGGTTGGAGCTTTTGGCAAAAGCATTTGAATTCGCCTTTTACATCAATGAGTATTTCGGAAAAATTCAGGACACCAGTTGGCGCCATCTAGGTGAGGGGTCTTGTTGCCGTAGACACGACGTTGCCGTCAATTTGTCTAATGTCGGAAAACAAAATCGTTTTGACAGGTGTCTGGACCTGACGTCTGTGCTCCCAAATAGTATACGATATTTCAGAAAACTTTCATTTTAAGCGCTAGTTCAGACACGGCGGGAACTGCGCGGTTTCAGAATCGCATGGGATCCGCGCGATTCTTATTTATGTAGATATTTATTAGATCACTAGCTGTGCCCGCGACGACGTTCGCGTGCGCTTAGGTCGATGCCAGCCTATTAGGTATCTTACTTCTAATTTTTGTTTACTAATAAATGCGAAAGTTTGGCTGGCTGGATGTTTCTTACTCAATTACGACAATATGGCTGAACGGATCTGGATGAAATTTCGTACAGAGGTAGATTATAGTCTGGAATACCACATAAGCATTCTTATCTCGGGAGTACCTACTTTGGGAGATATTCAAGATTCAAACCATTTATTTACTGGTAGATACTTTCGAATTGTTAGGATCAGTCTGTCAAAAACATTAAGCTATTTGCGAGTTTTAAAACGTAAGTAGATCACTGTGATAAAGAACGTGCAAGAAACTCTACGCCCAGTCTTTTATATCATAATATAAAAATACTG
This sequence comes from Lacanobia oleracea, assembly GCA_950371165.1. NCBI lineage: Eukaryota > Metazoa > Arthropoda > Insecta > Lepidoptera > Noctuidae > Lacanobia > Lacanobia oleracea. The sequence goes on from OX493401.1 coordinate 10,258,512, forward strand.
GTTTTACTTTACGGACAATTAACGAATCCAATTAAAGACAATACAGAGAACAGCGATATTGCTAATATAGACCCTAACAAAGACTTTCAAGACCTAATAGAGACCGAACCTTTAACACCTAGACTGTTCGAAAATCGTGTGTGGTTCTCCAGCAGAAAATCTTAACACCGCAATTCAGAAAAACGCGTCATCAGTGCAACGCCATCTATCCACCAAGTAAGTAAACTGACAAAATGTTTAGCATTGGAAGACGTTAAATAAGGAGCCCGTATGACAACATTAAGGTATTAAAATGTTCACTTTTATATTGCTACGTATAAAAGTTTCACAAATAACTCAACAATGTCTTTTAGGGTAATATCATGTTTTCATGCATTTTATTTTTCTCAATAGATGGTGCTTTGCCTAATCACAATACATTAGGAAGTTTCTACACTTTAAACTTAAAAATTCAATATATTTTGATTTGTGGATCGGTTGTTATGATAAATACCGATAAGGTGTAAAAATGTTCAATTTTATTTTGCCACATAGGTATTAAAAGTTTCACACATAACTCTACAATTTATTTTGGTGTTTCATGCATGCGTTCGTGAATTTCATATTTTTCAATAGATGGCGCTGTAATCAGAATACACGAGGAACAGAATACATTAGGAAGTTTTTTACTAATCTTAAAAATTCAATATCTTTTGATTTTGTAGGTCGATTTTGATGAAATAAACGCTAAACTAAATGTTACTCGGATTATCACTTAATGTTGTTAAGTACCTAGATTTGGAACCCAATCTGTGGTTTATACGTGATGATCCCTCAAACGCACAGACAAACAGACAAAAATTTCAAAAATACCATATTTGTGTTTTGTATCTTTTTCCTAACTTTTCTATATAATTTTTGTGCAAAAATATTCAATGTACAGACACGGTTGGTCTACGATTTTATTATATGTATAGATACAGACGTAATCGCGCGGTCATCGCGCGGTGCCCGCGTGTGTGAACGAACACTAATAGATAAAGTTCCGGGATTTTTATATTCAGAAACTTATGCGCTATGACCAACACTGAGAGTTCAAGCCTCTACAAAAACCAATCTGTTTGTGAAATGAAGTTAATGATCATTTCCTACAAACGTTTCTTATCAAGTTAAAACAAGTATCGTGGCAGTAACAGACGTTCCTCGATATTCCAGGAAAAGAGTTTTTTACTTAAAAAAAAGTAGCCGAGTACATCATTATCCATCCAAGGCACAAATTGAGCCATCCGGTGATCAGGTGTTTTAAGATAGAACAGCCAAGAACTCCAGACAGTACCCCGTTACTAAACCTTTCACAGAAAATAATGATTAACCGGTACATAGGTACTAGATCCGTACAGGTTAGTAACAAAACATTTAACATATTGAAAAGAAAATATACTTTAATAAAACTATTGTTATTTAGTTCACACGGATGGTAGTAATTTTTGCAGATAACTTCGTCACTTCATTAAACGATGCTAATGATTTAATAGCGGTTATAAACCGTAATGAACAAACTGTGTTCTCATCATCCTGCCTAGCCTTTTCCCAACTATATTGGGGTCGGCTTCCAGTCAAACCGGATTTCAGCTGAATACCAGTATTTTACGTTGAGAGACGCTCAACGTAAAATACTGGTCCTAGCCTACCAGACCTCCACAACCCATTAACTGGGTAACACGGTACCCCTTGGCAAGACTGCCAAGCATGGAGATTATGGCAACGCCCCCCCCCATTTGGGGGAGGCCTATGTCCAGCAGTTGACGTTTCTCGGTTGATATTATGATGATGATGATGATTGACCTCTACGACCCACCCTTAACTGGGTAACGCGATAACCTTTTGCAAGAATGGTGTCAGATTTTCTTGCTTCTGATGGGTAGTCATAACGACTTTCAAAGACGCTCAAAAGACTGCCGCGACCATTAACGTGCTTTTTGAGGCACCGAGGTAAGACGGTCTCCCATCCACAGAACGACTTCGGCAAGCGCTACTTACCTCGAAGTTTACCCGAGCGGCTGTTATTATTTAGCAACGAGCTTCTCCACAAGCGGTAATACGTAATTATAAAACCGTAATAAACAAACAGTCTTCTCAAATTGGTATGATAATTGAAAATACCGATTGGAGATTTGCGCTCCTTGAAAGGCTCGAGGATAAATCGATTTCACAACTCGAGTAATCGATCGATTCTATCGACAGTATCGACTACTCGTTTATCAACTTCAGCATCGTTTCATTAGTCTAATGTTCGAAGTCCAATCTAGGCTTGAACTTTCGAAAGGTCGACTGAAAGGTATGTTGAAAATATGCTAACATCCAATATCTGGGCATTTGTGATGTTTAAAGCGATTTCGTATCGTGATCATCATGTCAGCTGGAAGACCACTGCTGGACGTAGGCCTCCCCCAAGGGGAGGGAGGAGATTTGCCAGAATCGCCACGCTTGGCAGGCGGGTTGGCGATCGCAGTGTATGGTGTTGAGTTTTACAGAGAACGCTGCTGCGCATTCTCTGGCGATTTTGTTTATGATTGATAAATGCGGGTCATATTAAGGATTGCCTCGATGGTCTAATGGTTGAAAGACTGGTGAGCGTAAATAAATGGAATAGTAAATTCTTATTGAGTTTTCTTTTCGAAAATTTTCAGGAGTTGCACCAAGCCTCCGCCTGAGACCGCTAAGTGACACTTCGCTCAATGATAGTCGAGGAATGAGGGAAGATGTGTATAGAAGAGATATATAGATGGGGAAAGACAGTCGTGACTAGGGTTGCCTGGCGTTCGGATAAATCCGGACATAGTCGGGGTTTTAGGATGCCTTCTTCTTCTACCTGGCGTTAATCCCGGCTATTGCCAGGGTCCGCCTTCCTACTTAGCTTCCTCCACTTTGCCCGATCTTGAACATCCTTCTCAGTTAGGCCATTGGCTCTCATGTCGGACTTAACGACGTCCAACCAGCGCTTGCGAGGGCGACCACGGGACCTAGCCCCAAGAACAGCCATATTCATGCATCCCCGACCAACGTACTCCATAGGGCGGCGCATGATGTGGCCATACCAACGCAGACGACACTCTTGCAGTTTTTCCCCCACGTCACGGACACCAAGACTACCTCTGATGAAAGAGTTGCGTATGCGATCGGATCGCGTTACGCCACTCATCCACCTCAGCATCTTCATCTCCGTGACGCGAAGCTCCTGGGTGTGTCTGCTTAGTGCTGGCCAACATTCACCGCCGTACAGTAGGACAGGCCGTATGATGCATTTATACATCTGCCCCTTGAGCTTAGGAGGCATTTTGCGGTCGCATACAACGCCCGTTACCTCGCGCCACTTCGCCCAAGCCGCGCCTATACGTGCTTGGACATCGTCGTCCACGTTGCCAGACTCGTGCAGCACGGATCCAAGGTACCCGAACGTATCGGACTTGCTGATCAGGTCCGAACCTATTCGGATGAACCTATTTGAATCCGTGCCGCCACAGGACATGTACTCAGTCTTCGCCACATTTAGTCTCAGACCACCGTTTTCAAGCGTGTCCTTCCAAATGTTGACTTTGCGCTCAAGATGGGCTTTGTTCTGATTAACGAGGGCGATGTCATCGGCATACATCATTAGCCATGGGGGCTTATCTTGGATGTTTGCCGTAACTACATCGAGCACTACGTTAAACAAGAACGGGCTAAGAGCCGAGCCTTGGTGAACGCCAACAGATATTGGGAAGCCATTCGATTCGCCAACAGCGGTCTGGACAGAGGACACGGAATCGCGGTACATGTCTCTGATAATGTCAATATAGGCCTCGGGAACGCCCTTGAAGCGCAGTGCCCTCCAGATGGACTGCCGAGGTATACAGTCGAAGGCCTTCTGCAGGTCTAAAAAGGCCATATGCAAAGCTCTCCTTCTCTCTCTGTAAGCCTCAGCCAGATTCCGTAAGGTGAATACTGCGTCCATGGTGCTGTTACCCGCCCGGAAGCCATATTGACACTCAGAGACAGTACACTCGCTACGGAGCCGTGTGTCAATGATGCGCTCGAAGAGCTTCATGGTGTGGCACATGATCTTGATACCGCGGTAGCTACTACAATCCTGTACGCTACCTTTGCCTTTGTATACAGGGATAATCAGGCTAAATCGCCACTGGTTCGGCATTTCCTTGGTGATCAGGATGCGGTTAAAAAGATCCGTCAGAAGGTCCACGCCATGTGGGCCCATCGCCTTCCACACCTCAATTGGCACATTGTCAGGCCCGACCGCTTTCCGGTTCTTCATGTGGCGAAGAGCAATGCGGGTTTCGTCGGGGGAAATAGGGGAAATAAGTCCAAGGTTAGGAGGCGGTTCGGGAGGAAGGTTATGGGGATGCTGTTTGTTAGACAGCTCCGCGAAGTATGTACACCATCTCTCCTTAACAGAGGGGGCATCGTAGAGCAGCTTACCCTGGGCGTCCCTTACACAGAGACATTTGCTAATGTCCCGTGCAGCTTTCTCCCGGGCACGCGCCAGCTTAAAAATAAGCTTTTGCCCCTCCGCAGTTTCCAGCTTGTCGTACAAGGGCGCCAGACTTTTGCTGCGGGCTCTGGCTACAGCTTTTTTGCAAGCGCGCTTAGCCGCTCCATATGCCTCTCTGTCATCCGGAGAGTTGGACCCTTGCCACTGTTTAAATAAAACCTTCTTCTTCCGAGTCGCCTCCTGCACCCCGTCATCCCACCACCACGTCTCCTTTTCTATGGTGCGGCCACCACGAGAAGTGCCAAGGACGCGCTTACCCGCATCGGTGATTGCTGAATGGATCCTACTCCAGATCTCTTGAGCGGACTCATGCGGAGCACTGATCTCGAGATGCTCGAGCTCCGCGATGAAGTCCGACTGCCTAGGACCATCAAGCAACCACCACTTTGTGCGGGGTTTGCGTTTTTCGGTCACTTTCTTTTTCGGTACAACCGCAAAGTCCAGGACAAGGAGGCGGTGTTGAGCCGTTAGGCTTTCACCTGGGATGACTTTGCAGTTGGTAACCTTGCCAATGTGGCACCGTCTCACCAGCAGGTAATCTATTTGGGTTGAGTAGGCACCACTACGGTACGTAATAAGATGCTGGGGCTTCTTCTGAAAGAACGTGTTCGCGATGGCTAGGTCAGACAAAGCGCAGGTGCTGAGTATACTGACTCCCTCTGCATTTAGCTGGCCATATCCAAAACCACCGTGAACACGTCCGTACTCTCCAGCAAACTGACCTACGTGACCGTTGAGATCCCCCCCAACCAAAACACCTTTGGAATTCGGAATAGCGCGTAGTACGTCCTCGAACTCATCCCAGAAGGCCTCCTTTTCAGACTCACAGCAACCAGTTTGAGGAGCATAGGCGCTGATTAGGTTCGTTACCGCCCCTTCGATCAGCACCCTAACTCGCATCAACCGGTCGCTGCATCGGTCTACTTCAAGGAGTCCATCCTGGAGGTCCTTAGACAGCACCACGGCCACTCCGCCCCTGCCCGTTGGTGATCCGGTGTACACTAGCCGGTACCCCTGCCCGATGTCACGTGACTTATTTCCCTTCCAGCGCGTCTCCTGAAGGAAGGCGCACTGGACCCGACGCTTCGCAAGTACGTCCGCGAGTTCTCGGCAACGTCCGGTTAGGGAGCCAATGTTCCAGGTGGCAAAGCGGAACTTCTTCTTGGGTACTATCCTCTTTAGCCGTGCCCGTACTCGACACGGTAGCCCTAGCCCACTTATCGCAGGTTTAGGGCGATGTGCCTGCGCGTCGTTATGCGGCGACGCCCTAGCCCGAGTACCCGTTATCAACTTCTTGTCCATTTTATTTGGCTGAAGTTGGTTTTACGTGAGGCGACCAGCCGTCTGACCCCCACAACCCTACGAGAGGGAAACCAGGTTCGCCAGAGCCTCGTCCGTTGGACAGCAGGGTGCACCGCTAGCAGGTGAGGTTGGCTTGGGTCTTAAGATGGTAACAGACCCCATGCACATGTTTTAGGATGCCTATCTGGCCAAATTAAACCGTCTCCGGCCCGGCTTTTATTAGGCTCTTATTATTTTACCAGGTTTTCACAAAAAAATGCATAATAAGGAAAATTGATTCATCCAATTTAGTCATTTTTTCATTTTAACTTAAAAAAAAATGTTTTCACGAATCAAAATACTTCAAATTTACTTCCAATAATGCTACTAAATATTATTTTCAAGACACAGTACTGAAAAGGATATGTTGTTCGTTCTTTTGTTAAATTTTACCCTAGAAGTCCGGTTAAATTAGCTGGTCTGTTCGGCTTTCCATTTTCAATACCTGACAACCCTAGTCGTGACGTTATCCGACAAAGATTATATTCCGACATCTCACTGATATCAGGCGAATGGTAACATTCCTACTTTCTCGCGACACTTGCTCGACCGCGGCACGGTGCGGCGTTACATTGTGTGTCGCACGAGTCCGCTTTATTGCACTTTTACCTTCTCTGACAGCCTTGACAGTATGGACTCTTATTGCCTTGTTTGGATTAACTTTCCAATTGTACAGTAATGGACATAAACAAGCTATTTGGAAATGACATGGCGCTACTTTCGTAGTATTTTCGGCAAGGCATACTTAATGTTTTTGTTTTGATTGTGCCGAAAGTCGTGACAAACGTGTGCTCGTTTCATTTATAGTCATAATTTCAGCCGAAAGACGTCTACTACTGGACATAGGCCTCCCCCAAGATGGAGGGGTTTTCCATAATCGCCACCCTTGGCATGCGGGTTGGCGATCGTGGTGTATGGTGATGAGTTTGGCAGAGAACGCTGCTGCCCATTCTCTGGCGAGTCCCTTTGTCGCCTCTTACGACACCCACGGGAAGTAATGGGATGTTATTATTCTTTTACGGCACCCTACGGCACCGGCCGACACCATACGGCTGGAAAGACAGTCGTGTATAGTGCCTACTAGCATTTGTCCTCGGCTTCACTCACTTAATTTGACCTATAACCGTCCGGTCCGGTCTAGCTCTGTGCCAAAATTCAACAAAATCGGTTCGGCGATCTAGGCGTGAAAGTGTAATAAACAAATAAATATACAAATTACTTAGGATAAGTTAGGATACGCCTTTTCTTTACTAATTGCTCAATCGAGACTTGTTACCATGTTATTTAACAGCCTCATAAAACCTTCTTAGAACGATGAAGGGAAATTATAGTAAGCACTAAGGAAGTGTAAACCCGGTACTAAAATGACAAATATTTACAAATGACTTATCAGAAGTAAACCCACGTATATCCTAAGAACTTCTTTCACCTGGCTAATAGGATTATGTCATCGCAAGTCTTTTCTCTATGCCACTTCACTAGTGCTAATTCCCTTTCCCTTACACCGGCTGAGACAGGTGCCATCAAAACGCTCAAGTAAAAGCCAATGGTAGATAATCCTTTCACTAACAGAGAAACACTTTCGATTCTCTGTCGGTGAATTAAAAATAATCGGAAATGAGTGTTGTTCGAAGTTGTTAGCAAACAAAGATGTTTGGCTCGAGTGATTTTATGTTAATTAAGTAAATGCTTATTTGTTTTTCTAATTAAAAGAATTTATACCTATTTATTAATTGTTTAGAAAAAAACTTGGCTTTGTAAATTGTCGATTTTCTCATAAAATATGAAAGAAAATGTACTTTTAATAAAATAAATGGCATCGTAAATAAAAAGTAGCTTGTCTTGAAATGTTAAATGTTTACATATTTTTCACAATAATTTTAATGAGACCCATCCGTGAAACTTTAAAAGAAAGTGCAGTTTATTAAGTGAAACTGAAAGATTTATTATCAGAAACGAACAAAAGAGGCCATACTCTCGCTTTTCAGAGACGTACATTAGGTCTGTGTAGGTATTTCAAACATGAAATAACCCTAATGCATTCATCTCAATAAAACCTTAAACCCTTTATTAATCACTCGCATTTATTATTTAATCATTTTTGACAGTTTTGTCAGTTATACCTACTGTACAAAATAAGAAAACGTCCTGGTTATTTTAAATAATAAAAAAAAAAAAAAAATCGGTCCAGAATTAGCGAAGAAATCGGTGAACATACATAAAAAAAAAGAAATACATACAGCCAAACATAGAGCCTCCTCCTTTTTGAAGAAGTCGGTTAAAAAACCAACAAGAATCGTTTCAATCCGATAAGGAGATAATTCAATCTATTTCAGCCACACTGAATATACAAGCATGCATACCTTATGAACACTAGCAGGTTTATCTAAAAAAGTAAGCCTAAGGTGTAGTTAAATTATAGGTAGATCTACATACCTACATAGGAGTACAATTTAACCACGGGAGTGTACCGCGCAATAAAAACGCGAGGACTACCGCGAACGATGACCATGTCTTATTTTTTGCGATCTCATTCCTCTCCGCAAGTCAAGCGTGCAAGGTATCCTGCAGACGTCACTCGGCGCTGTAAGCCACCTATTAATAGATGACAAGAACTGCCAGAGTGTAAGAAGATCGTGTTTAAAAAGGTTTGTTACCCCTTCGAAAAAAAAGTATCTCTCTGAGTACATAACGGACTGTGGAAAGAGCCCTCTCTTTCCACTGCAATATACTGCAGGCTGCCGAGAGTTTATTGATACCATATTATCGGTACATGATAATAGCTTGTCGTTTTTAGGGTTCCGAACATCCGTAAGAAACGGAACCCTTACACCATCACTCGGGTGTCTGTCTGTCGGTCTGTCTGTCTGTCCGTCTGTCACCGCCAGTTTTCTCCGGATCTACTAGACCTATTTTGTTGCGTCGCTGTAAGCTATAAATAGTCGACAAGAACTGCCAGTATGTAAGAAGATCTTGTTCAAAAAGGTTTGTTACCCCTTTGAAAAAAAATATGTTCCACAGTCCGTTATGTACTCAAAGCTAATATACTGCAGGCTGCCGAGAGTTTATTGATACCATATTATCGGTACATGATGATAACTTGTCGATTTTTTAAAGCAACACAAATAAAAGATACCTACGTTCTTTGACGTGGAGTTGCGGATAGCAACCCGATACACGTGTAAAGAAAACACATTCTATAGATCCAGGTTAACAAGAAAAACTTTTCCAAAATATTTTCTGTCTTTACAATACCTACACCAAATAATTACTTCAGGGCTTAGTGGTCTTAATGCGAGTTTTTTAAGGTACTACATCGTGTTAACGAAGGTAATAAAAACTAACTAAGAGTCATCTTGTGACAATAACGAAAATCTCTTTTTTTCCATACTATTTCATATCAGCGAACATTTAGGTACGTTAACGCTATCGATCACCTGCCTTAAAAGCTCTAAAAAACGTCAACCAAAGATACTTATAATTGAACAATTTTTATATACTTAGGTATAAATAGTAAAAGTTCTCTCTTCCAATAGCCAGGTTCGTAAAACCACTTGACAAAGTAACCATAAAATCTGAAGGGAAACGATAATTTGCGCCGGACTTAAATTAACAAGCCGATATTTATGGTAATAACACCTATAGTGATTAGTTCAGTAGGTACTGCAAATTAGAAAAGCAAAAATTAGCCATTAGTACTGCTAGGGAATAAAATCGCTGTCAAAGTTTACCGATTACGATGGTAGCGTTGACTGTACCAATAGCGGATTGGAGTGCCATATTTTACACTAGTCGACCCGCGTAACTTCGTCTGCTCCGCTTCTATAGGGCTTATCGTGATGATATATAGCGTATAGCCTTCCTCGATAAATGGGCTATCTAACACTGAAATAATTTTTCAAATCGAACCAATAGTTCCTGAGACTAGCGCGATAAAATAAACAAAAAACTCTTCAGATTCGTATAATACTAGTTGACCCACGCAACTTCGTCTGCGTCACAATTTTCATTACTGCTCCGCTCCTATTGGTCTTAGCGTGATACAGCCTTCCTTGATAAATGACCTATCTAACACTGAAAGATTTTTTCAAATCGGACCAGTAGTTCCTGAGATAAGCACGTTCAAGTAAAAAACAAACAAACTCTTCAGCTTCATATATGTATAAAGTATAGGTTTTACATACAAAAACTTATGACTCTATAAAATCTCAGACAAGAAAGCTTTACTTAATTGTAAATGATTAAATGCTGTTTTTTTCTTAAGAAAATCCACATAAGTGAGATACGTGGTAAATTATACTGAGCTACCAAACATCGTCTTTAGGTATTCAGCTTTATTATCATGTGCTTAAAATGAAGAGTGTATTTCTTTCCGTTGCGTTTAATTGATACGCCTCTGAATTATCTATTTCTCACATTCTATCGTATTTTTAGTTTTAATATTCTCATAGTCATGAAGTTTCAGCTCAAGTTGACAAAGTACCGTCCGGTAAGTAGTACCTATGTGCCGACCATCATACCCTTTTTTTTAAGGATAGGAAATCATCAAACGACTCCTTCCGCTCTGGGCGGACCAGAAGGTAGTGTCAGACTCTTATTACTGACTAAAACCCATCCGTGTTCCTTCTAATGCCCTTTGTGTTCCATGGCCGCGGCATCTCTTTCGAACGGATTCCGCACCCCGGCAGGCACTGGCCCTAGCGGGCCCCATCTCCCATGCTGACAGCTCCTTGAGGCGCGCGTGGAACACAGCGCGCCGCTGACCCAGGTCTGGTTCTGATCGGACGGCGAGCCACCCAAATGCTCGCCGTCCGACCATCATACCCTACAATAACTCTCCTCCGCTCTTCCTTAGAGAAGATGGACCAGAACTCCTGCCTGAGTGTCCTCGTCCATATTATTAAGGCACTTTACCCTCAGTTTCAATTTTGAAATTCAACGCACCTGTATGTTTTCACTAGCCAGCCCAAGGAATATAAATAACATCGTAATAAAAAAAAACTTAAACACTTCAAAATTTTCTAATTTATATGCAGCAGTCTTATGTATAGTAAGCGTTTATGCTTGCCCTTTCTCCATTCTTGATTATTTCTTAGAACCAGTTTACTGTACGGTTATAAAAAAATAAATTCTAATTTCTCGTGTGCATGAGTTTCATGTAGGTTGTAAAAGAATACTTAAAATAAAGTAACTTTGAAGTATAACTATCAGACCGCGGCTATAAAAAGCCCTTTATTAATATTGACATTGTAACTTGCCAAGATATGACCGGGGTTCGGTCCTCCTTTAAGTTTTAAAAGTAATGATCATCGGCCTAGCCTTTTCCCAACTATATATTGGGGTCGGCTTCCAGTCAAACCGGATTCAACTGAATACCAGTGTTTGACGAGGAGCGGCTGCCTACCAGACCTCCACAACCTATTAACTGGGTAACACGGTACTTCTTGGCAAGACTGGAGTCAGATTTACTGGCTTCTGACAATCCGTAACGACTGCCAAAGATCTACAAATGACAGCCGGGACCAACGGCTTAACGCGCTTTCCGAGGCACGGAGGAAACTCGGTATATTAAGATGGTCACCCATCCACAGAACAATCTTGGCAAGCGTTGCTTAACCTTAAAGGTCGATCAGTGCGGCTGTTATTATTTAGCCACGAGCTCCTTACTTTTAAGTTTTAAAAGTAAATGAATTCTGCTAATTTTTGCGAATGTTTTTAATTTAAATGAAGGATGTTTGAATTACACGTTTTCTGTGAGGTTCATGATTTTGACACTATTCCCACTTTCCAGTTAGTAAGTTTAAGTTAGCCTAGGTATATCATATTGCTACAAAAGTACTGTAGTCGATCACATCAGTATGATCCTCGAAAAGTACAGTCAATAAAGCTGTTCGCTATACAAAAAATTTACTAATTTTTGCACACCACTGCCAATGTTTATTTCTAATATGTGCGTTATCCATAATTCTTTAAGCTTTTGACATAGTTACAAGTGTGTTGTACGATAAAAAATACAGAAAGAAGAAGAAATAAAAGACGTTTATTTCACCAAAAGCAACGCACAAAACACAAAATTAAAAGAGGAAAACTAAAAATTAAATAACCTATTATCGCTAGAGGACTTTGTCAGGACCGGGCATTAACTGACACACGTCTTTGTTCACACCACGGACAAATAGAACACAGTTCAACCATCGAGTGGAAAAAATGAGCTCAATAATAGCTCAGTAGTTGCAAGTTAGCTGCCTGCATACCCAATAGCTTTGTTGACTGTACAAACATCGCGGATGCATCCAACATCTAGTTCCATTGAACTCCTTACTTTCACTGAATTCCAGTAAAAACCTTTTAAGGACATATTTCTCCTCAACGATATAAAACGTACGCGGATGGACAATTCACTAGAGTAAATAAAATAGAAAGTGGTCGCCGCATGTTTGCGGACCACACGTGGTACAAACTACAAATGGCCACATATGGCACAGCAAACTCCACTGCGAAGAGAAAAACTATTGTATTATGATTTTATTACATCTCTACGTGGTTTGGGAGACAATGGCCATGGCATGTTATGATCGTAAAATAATAAAAGTAGGTCATATGTAAGTGCTTTTGTTCGACAACGTTGTAGAAAGAAATTGCTTTATTGGTCAGTGGTTTCGAAGGTGGTCCTGATTTAATTTCCAATTAGAGAGCAATTTTGGTCTCCAGGTCCATTTTATATGGAATGTATATAGGCAATGTGTGTGGCAGAATGAATTGGAATTGCCAAAGACTTAGCAACGCTGGGAGGAATTCAAAGGTCTTTTAGATGCAGTTGGTAATGACCGACTGATATTGTAGAGCCAAATCCAGCGCTGGGTGTCAGACGCCCAGCAAGTGCTGAGATGGTAACCCTTGCGATATGAGTACGCTCAGCGCAATTGGTACATTATTTTCTATTATTTCTTTTACTCTGTTTTTTTCTGCTGTGTGTCTGTGTTAGATAAATGTTTTCTATTCTATTCTATCGATGGTTATCATACCGCCCTCTCTACCGTAGAATAGTAAACTGTTGTTATTATACATTTTAATATACCTTCACAGACAATATACATTTACTGTCGTCATGAAATAAATATCTATATACCTTAATATAAGTTCATGTAGCATGTGTAAACAGAAGATGCGATCGCGTGCGCACTAAACTGAGCGCGACACGTGCCTGCGCCGGCGCAGGACGCGAGACAAACGGCCCTGTTGCCGCCACCGCTCATGTCACGCACGTGTATTAAAAAGGAAAATCTCTGATCTAACACAAACTGTTTATAGACCACTACAAAGTAATTGTATTGCGATATTTTTTTAATTGTGCCATAAATTCTTCGTTTGTCGTTAAAATGTGCTTTAATTATCAGCAATTTAGCGGTCATATGGAGTTTTAATGCAGATCACTACATAGTATAAACAAAGTCGCTTCCGCTGTCTGTCTGTCCCTATGTACTACTCTGTCAAGAAAGTACCGGGAAAAGATCAATAATACACAAAATGTCTGTTATTAATCCAAATTTATTTTATCACCTTCAAAGTATGCTCCTTTAGAAACGATACACTTGCGCCAACGAATAATCCATTCATCAAAACATTTTTTAAACGCTACTTCCGGAATTGAGTTCAGTTCTCGCTGCGAATTCTCCTTTATGTCTTCTATCGATTGAAAACGGGTGCCACGAAGTGGTCATTTGAGTTTAAGAAAAAGAAAAAAGTCAGCAGGAGCCATATCTGGTGAATATGGTGGTTGCTGGATGGTATTTGTTGAGTGTTTGGTTAAAAATTCGTTCACAATGATAGCCTTGTGCGAAGGCGCATTGTCGTGGTGCAAAATCCAAGAATTTTCTTTCCACAAATCTGGCCTTTTTCGTCGAATTTGCTCTCTTAAACGCCGCATAACGCTCAAATAATATTCTTTATTTACCGTTAGACCTTCCGGTAAGAATTCAGAGTGCACAACACCGCGATAGTCAAAGAAAACAGTCAACATGACTTTGACTTTTGATCGACTTTGGCGTGGTTTTTTCGGTTTCGGTTCAGTTGGAAGGCGCCACTCCGAAGCTTGTTGCCTAGTTTGCATGTCAAACTCGTAAACCCACGTCTCGTCACCAGTAACAATGCGTTTCATGAATGTTGGGTCCGAACTGACTCGTTCTAGCATGTCCTCAGCGACTTTCGTGCGATTGAGTTTTTGGAGAAAATTCAGATCTTTTGGGACTAGCCGAGCAGCAACATGTTTCATACCCAAATGATTAGTTAAAATGGTACGGATCGACTCGTGAGATATAGAAAGTTCGGCGGCTATCTCTCTCAGAGTTGAATGGGGATTTTCAGTCACTATTTCCTTCACTTTTGCGATGTTAACTTCAGTTGCAGACGTTGACGGCCTACCAGAGCGAGGCAAATCTTCCATCACATCTCGACCGCTTTTGAACGCTTTGAACCACTCATAAGCACGAGTTTTTGATAAAGTCGATTCACCGTAAGCCTTCTGTAACATTTTCAGTGACTCCGAACACGAAATTCCATTGGCGATGCAAAATTTAAGACAAACTCTTTGTTCGATATTTTTGTCCATTATGAAATTCGCAATACACACTATATATGATATTACTAAAACCAGCACTGTATTTAATATAAATAACAGATGCAACTCAAACTCCGCGCCAAAATGGAAAACAGTTGTGCCAATCTAACAACTACAAAAAAACAAAAATTTGAATTTGAAACCACAAACAAATCATCCATTCCCGATACTTTTTTGACTGAATGTATGCTTTGATCTTTAAAAGTACGTAACGGATTTTGATGCGAGTTTTTTTAATAGATAGCAATTCTCGAGGAAGGTTTTAGAATATAATTTGCACCCGTGCAAAGCCGGAGCGGGTCGCTAGTCAAAAATAATTAAAAGGGAAGCTCTTGATTGCGGATTAAGAATCGTACAATTGTTAATAAATTATCCAGTTGATAAGACCCGTGACTGACAGTTGACGAGTGCCTGAGCCCTACCTCCCACTCGGAGTAAGATTTATATTCCAGCATTGGATTGCTATTTAATTGAAGAGTAGGCCGTCTGTGCTACAAAAGCTATTCAGAGAATTTCTTCCACATGAAATAACAAACAAAATAAAACGAATCCAGCGCGAAGAAGTTCACGGCACAATCACAAACAGATTACTTTTAATTGTTGTCATTGTTCACTGAACACGGCGTAAACGACTTAATCTCGATTCTAAACCGATATCGGATTGAAAGTAAAACAAGTCGTCACGCCTTTTATCCGTAACATTCATCCTGACACGGTTAAGTTACTTTTCTTCGTTAGCTAAACAAAAGCAGTCATAATTTTGATTATCTCCATAAAATCAAGTTTCACATACATCTCGGCATGAAAATCACACTGGTTGGCACAAATCCGGTTTCCCGGCCAACGAAATAAATAAAATAAACCGATAAACCTACAAACACACAGAGCATTAAAACTGCACTTTATTTATGTACTGGCTCACTTTTACATAGTCTCTTTCTTTTGTTATTTTTTAGCACCAATATAGCGATAAATATTTTCGAAATGAAACAAAACCACAGTGTATACTTATTGTGAATATCAGTGGGTTAAAGATGGAGTAGAGTGGTTTTCTCTGCTGAAGCTCGATAATATTATAACAAGAAAGCTGAGCAAACGAGATCGTCAGTCAAAACCACATGTTTGATGAAAATAGGCTGTGGTCAGTAGGAACCTCGCTACGTGTCGATTCGCAATGGCGTCTATAAGGAAAGTTGTCTGCAGGACCCAAATGTGTCACACGCTTAGAATTTCATGACTGCGTCTTTGTATGACGACTACCTACTGAATCAATCATTCACCTACTTACCCACAGAATTTTAAAGATTCTAAAATAAACCTGCCTATTTTTATCCCTTTATTTTTTACCACTTAATTAGGCAAGCATTTAAGTGATCTTACTTAACCTAAAAGAAGAAGGTGGCTCCCTTTTGTGACGTCAATTAACACTATGTTCGGCAAGAATTTAATTTAAACCTTGTGCCTATGTTTTATCTAACCTACCTAATACAACTATAATATCTTCATATCAGGCAGGCTTTGGGAAGCCAAAGCCCTTTCTGATTTGAAAGCTCGTCTTAAACTTTGTCATCGTACCTACAGACAGATTTTTGACAGTCACAAGTCCATGTCAACTAAAACCTATAGCAACTTATGTTACGAGTCATCCTCCGCCACATCAGTACCGCATTCTACTACTGTACATGTAACGTGAACAGCACAAACAATGCTAAGCAAACACTGGCTCACCTACTTAAGAAATCAGTGTCATTTCCCTCATTTATCAATATCATTGGTACGCAGTGATCCAAATCCCGGCTCCGTATAAACGCAATAAGTAATGCTTCATCAATTACGTCTGCCTACTAAAGCGCATCAGTTGTTACTTGTTATAGTAACCTATAAATAACTTTCTCAGCCTGCGCAAGCGCATCGATCTCTCAGCGCGTCTATCAAGCCGCGAAAGGCTCATCTTATAAATCTAAATCATTTTTATACGTTTAACTATCGATCTAGTTTATTACATCACATTTATTTATTGGATTTATGCCGTCTTCATTCATTATTATTATGTACATATTTTTATTGGATTACAGGTTGTGGTCTGACTCATTGGAAAGTGTTACACGCTAGACAGTAATATATCATCGATTTATGCAATATATATGTTTAAATATATTCCCACACGTATTTCGGACTTATGGAAAAATATGGTATGCCTTGTTTTAATAGTAGATATGCAGTTAAAGGTCACATAGCGATAGGTATATTGAGCAGCGACTAGTTTTGCATGAAGATAATCTTAACCATGTGATTTGACTATTACAAATAAATTTTAACCCTTTTCTTAGATGAAGGAGTTAAAGTAGAGAGCAATAAAGAGTGGTTTAAATTTAATATTAGACGGTAGAATGGGTTGAAGAGTCTCAAAAGCTCTCGATCACAAGATGGACTTATCAGGCTACCCGCAGAGAGTAAAAAGTTAAAATTATTATTGCTCGAAAAAGGTGATAAAAAGCTACAATTGAATTACTTCTTCGACGAACCCGGAGCGCAACCAATCGTTCAGAATTATTGACTCTACATGGAGCTCGCAAAAAAACAGATCATCGGCCTCAGTTTTCTCGGTTTCTCGATCTCAATTAAAACATTCTATAAATATAATATAGTAAAATCGTTACGCATGCGCGCGTCTGTCCAGTAAAAGTTATCATCATCAATACCTTTGATTACGAATCGTTAATTACATTTTAGACCTCAGTTTTACTAAGTATTTAAACGCTATTGAGGCAGAAATGCGAACGCGAATCAATAATCATTATGAGAATTTATTTGCCGTCGGGACTCTTTAATGTTAAGTACTCGTTAATTTGTAATCCTGGTTTACGAGAGTATTGGACTCAAATTCTTCAGTAGGCTGGTAGCTGTTTAACTTAGTATAGGTATCTATAATATCAACTTGACGTCAGTTTCTCGAACGTAAATTATCATATCACTAGCTATTGCCCGCGACTTCGTACGCGCATATCCCGTTTTTTCCCGTCCCTGTAGGAATTTCGGAAAATCCTTTCTTAGTACTCCCCTATACTCCCCAAGGATCCTGCATACCAAATTAATTCAGCTTTCTACGACAGTAGTTTCGGCTGTGCGTTGTCAGTCAGTCACTCAATCAGTCAGTAACGGAAGAATTTTATATATTAAGGATTATTGTGACAGATTGTAAAACGAAACCTCTATAGGATCACTTTGTTGTCCATCCGTCCGTCTGTCTCGACCATTTATCTCGGAAACGCATGAAGATATCGAGTTGAAATTAAAACCATATACTCAGGTCTATGGCCCCTTGCAGCTGTGAAAAAAATCAAACTTGACTTGATGACGTAAAAAAAAAGATACGTGTCGACACTCTCAAGGGAATTAAAATGTATAGGGTATTTCCCGTTGACCTAGAACTACGAAATTTGGCAAGTAATACCGTCTTTATTTAAAGTAATTTGTAGCTACAAATTTGTATGGAACCCCTCGGTGACCGAGCCCGACTCGCACTTGGCCGGGTATTTTTTTCAGAAACCAGGGCGAGAATACTGCATACCAATTAAAGTGTCAGTATAAAGTTTAACAGATATCTGGCCCACCACGGTCACCACACGGTGCAGCCTCTTTCCCCACATTTTCGTTTAATGCCGGGAATTTTTTGTCAACATTGATGACATTTTTTCTCAGTTGTAAGCCGAAAACTTGTTATTTTTTTACTGCAGCACGCAATGACTTGCGATCATTACCCCGATCGGCTTTATGCCAAAATTTTTGCTCCATTTTTTGTGAAGCAGGTCATCATGTTATAACGACATTATATTATTAAAGATGACATTGTGCCTAATTTTTTACGATAACCATGAAAAAGAAAATGCAATTTCTGTTTTCCTCAACAATTTTGTTGTTCGCTAAAAAAGAATCACAGCGAGTTATTAAGGAAAGTGCATGTTTTTGGTATCAGGCACTAATCTGTTAGTGTTCAGTATTAAAGTGAAACAATTTAGCACCTATCTGAGGAGATTAGGGCACATAAAGTAGGCGTGGATGTAGAAAGCTCTGATAAATGCGTGGCGGGCTTAAACTAAATCTGGCTGGAGGCGCGATTGGAAAGCTGGGTGCAGCCGGTCCTCGACGGGTTGCTACAGCTTTCCATGCCGAGATGCGCTTTCTGATATCAAATACCATTATATACTGGTTAATGTGCTGCATTGTCACTCATTGCGACTCCTCGAGCTACCGTGCGTTGGCAAACGGTAGGAAGCATCACAAAATGTGGCAACGTTTATGAAGCAATTAACACTGAGTAACTTTCACAATCAACCCACTGAAACAATGTTACGATTTTATTATTCTTCTGAAACTATAAAGTCAGCATAACAATGAGATCGTACCTTTGCATGCAACTGAATATTAAATTGTTCTTTAATGTTGTATTTACAACAATGTGTGCCCGATCTCATGAGATTACAAAGAGCTGCAGTAAACGCAAGGTCCCGAATTCAATTCCCAAGTCTTCAAGTTCCAGTTCATTTTTATGTTAGGGAATTCTCCGCTCCTCATAGCTAAATAATATCTGGCACAGGCGAGTCTTTACACTGCATGACCGTTGAGCGGTAGGGTCCTGGGTTCGATTCACGAGTCGGAAAGGTTCATAGGGTTTTTTCCGTATTTATAAACGAAATGCTCCATAGCTACCTGTACTCTGATTTTATTTAACCCCTACGGCATGAAGATACATTAAGTATACAATTTTGCCTAGTCCTTTTGATAAAGCCTTAATTTTTTTAAGTACCGTTTTCTTATTCAAAATTACCGTATTATTTTGAAGATCTACCGATTTCGTGTTCGAGACCACTGTTTTATACCCTGAGAATTTTCAAAAGGAATGCCATGTACAGCTCGTTTTAGCAGTATCGTTGGAAGTGAAGACAGCCGCAATAGCATACAATGTAGGACCATATAAATGAACCCTCATCCTCATCCATAAATGGTGGAAGCAGAGCAGAAGGTTAAAGATACACCTAACGGCCATAATAATCGTTTTATTGTACTTAAATGGTCTCTAACGAGGAGCATGCGAGGCTAAAGAGTTGTGCACAATGGAGCCGGTGAATCAATGGCTCAGTGGCAGCTTTATTTATGTGAACTTGGCTTTTTTTACTGATTTTAGTGCTGCGATGAACTTGAAAGCGGAATTATTATACAAAGAGGAAGTTTCATTTCAGTAAAATATTATTATTTTCATAATTAAAAGCTTTGTCGTTATGGCGAATTCATCATTTAAGGTTGATGATAGGATCATTTATTTTTTTTCTTGATGACGGTGTACAGGAAACGATAGGCATAACCCTGCAATCTTTCTCTGCTGTTTTTAAAAAAGGAAATCGTAAGGGAAATTGGGCTGCATACGACGATGATTCTTTACGCAATATATTTACGAGTATTTAGTAGTAGTAGTAGAGAGGAGGAGCTCGTGGCTAAATAATAACAGCCGCACGGGTCGATCTTTAAGGTTAAGCAACGCTTGCCAAGGTTGGTCTGTGGATGGGTGACCATCTTAACATACCGAGTTTCCTCCGTGCCTCGGAAAGCACGTTAAGCCGTTGGTCCCGGCTGTCATTTGTAGATCTTTGGCAGTTACGGATTGTCAGAAGCCAGTAAATCTGACTCCAGTCTTGCCAAGAAGTACCGTGTTACCCAGTTACTGGGTTGTGGAGGCCTGGTAGGCCACCGCTCCACGTAAAACACTGGTATTCAGCTGATTAATCTTAATTTGGTAAACCCTCTTTATAACACTCTTTATAATTTTTCTTCTCATTCGTCCAATGTGCGCAGAGCTTATCTCGGTAAACATCACGAGAAATCGTGGCGAAGTGTTGAGAATAGGAGTTCAGTGCCAAGCGAGCTATCGAGGTGCTTCTTCTTGCGCCCACTTAAATGTAAACCTGACCGAACGAAAGTGCATTCTTTTGTCACATAATCATTACATTAGAATGGCATTATGTAAATACGGAATTGCCAGTTGGTCAATTTAAACAATTAAATCGGCAACTCACTCAATACATATTCTTTTTGGGACGATAGTAAAACGATAAATATATCACAATAACCACAATAATATCCGGAAGAGATTTACATAACTTATCTCAAAATGTCCATACATCATCCGAGACACAATAAAATAATGTTTCTGCAGTGTGCAGCGGGTCTATAAAGGCCACTAGTAGAATTATATAGAATCATTATCATCTTTATCGCTAACGCATTAGCTTCAAGGTGGATTGTGAAAATTTGACAGTGACGGGTAGCGTGACGTGCTTTCCGATTCTGCTGAAGTGGCAGTTTTACGCCCGCAGGCCATCTAACATAATCTTTAGACCAATTTTATGTCACTCGGAAGAATAGATTGTCTATGCTCAAAGGAGGATCTTGACGAATGATTTATTGTGACCACCCAACATAAACTTTGACGTGGAAACTTTCTATTCCCAGCAACAGTCAAGTCAGTACCTATAACTACTAAAAAAACAAACGTTATAAAAATGGACCTGTCTATCATCGTTCGTTTTTTTTTTGTAAACTACGTTGATACGAGTATCTTACAATTGGTGGTATTATAGGTAACAAGCAATTTTTTTTTTTTATGTAAATAATAGCTTTACATCCAAGTGTGATTTACGTTTTGAGCTAGACTATACTGTGAAGGAGGAAGTAACTGCCGACTTCAAATAAATGATCTTAAGTGCACGAGGGTGATAAAGATTTCAGCTAGATGCTTGAACAAACGATGCTTGGGAAATTATGAGACATTGTCACGCTCAACACCCGTGGCGACACAGCCGGGGTCCTTTTCTTTTGCCACATAAATAAAGGACTAAACTCAGAGGTCCCCAAACTTTTTTGTCAAGTGAACTCCTTCGTGAATTCATCTGAATCGGGTGAACGCCGGCTCTTAGCTGAGAGGATTGAACTGACAGGCGAAAAAATTACTATTTATGAAGAACTAAATAAATGGGGATTAAATCTTGTCTACCCCCATTTAAGTCTCATATACCCAAATACAAATTAGGGAGTGTGGGATCGTTAGACCTTACTGCCCACAAGGTAAGAGGAGAGGATTTTCCCTTGTTATATACTCTTTGTGTGTTTGAATAGACCCGTGGGGTTCAGATGGACAACTTTAGGAATTATTGGACTAAACATTAACGTCCCACTCCCACGAAGCCAAAGGATATATTTTAGTGAATGTCCAAGCAGCAACATCCTCATGTTTACTAATAACTTAATGCAGCGATAAGCATCCAACTCGTTTGATTATGGTAATCTGCGCCCCATGTCATGTTCTGTAAGCCATGAATTACACACAGTAGCTCAACTTAGTTTAATATTAACTGCTAAGTTAAATAATGTGGTTAGGTTAGTTATGGGTACATTATAGACTGTGTGGGTTTGGGAGTTATCTGTTTAAGCTAAATGATTAACGGCATAGTCAGCTGTCGTCGCATGTTTTACCAATATACAGAACTTATCTTTACACCACAGGACAATTTACCAAAGATATGAGCAATATTTTTCTCTATTCAGAGATACTTTTCTAAAGCCAATTTGTTAAGGTTCGTTTGCTCTTATATTGACCAGCTTAACAGCTGATGTTGAATGATTACCCATTTAGAAAAGCCATTAGCAGAACTGCAAACCCGATGGCCCGAGCAATGGCCGTAAGGAAAAAAAAAAATAAAAAAAAAAAAAAAAATATGGAGCAGAGTAAAAAACATCCCTATTCACTTAAGCAAGGAAAAATTATCTGCCATATTTAATAACACAACAAAATTAAGTAGTTACACAAACAAATTCATGATTGATTATAAGAAGTGGTTCTCAACTCAATGATGGAGCACGCTTGCCTAGAAGTAAGCACTCTTGACTTAAAGACTCCCAGGTTGTAGCTATCAGGAAACACAGACTGGCAGAGAATGCCACTCCTTAGCTACAAGTAAAGTAGTAATAGGTATGTTTTATTGAGAGTAACTGAGCATGGTTCATTAGCTCTAAGTTCTCAGTCGTTAAATCGCAGTTAATTCGGTAATGGTAGTAGTTAGCTGAGTAACTGGGGTTAGTCGTACTTGTGGCTAACTATCGTCGTAACTTATGAGATACGGTAACTTGACGGGTTACGCAGTTACGCTTGTTGAGGCTTGGGTGCCCTAAATATGGAAGCCATGGGGAGTTATAGTAGATACCTGGCTATCTACTCATGGTGGGCTAGAGATTTAAAATAAAAGATATCCTACAGAATAAAGTAGAATTGATGTTGCTTTGTGCAACAAAGTAGGTAGGCACTACGTGTTTGATTTGTGCAGTGGAAATTATAAGATTTTGGTTAAATGTATCAAAATCTGAATCGTTTAGCGTTTTCATGAGCACTTCGTATGTTGTCCTAATTTTATATCTTTATTCACACTGAGTCATGCTGTAAGTGCACCTAAATCTGGAACTTAACCACATCTACAAAGTGTACCCAATTTTGGGTACACTTTGTACATAAGTTATATTTGTGTTTATATGTTTTCCATAACGAAGTAGGCAGCCGCTCTGCCAGTAGCCAGTAAATCTGACTCCAGTCCCCAGAAATACCGTGTTACTCATTTAATGGGTTGTGGAGGTCTGGTAGGCAGCCGCTTCACGTAAAATACTGGTATTCAGCTAAATCCCGTTTAACTAGAAGCCGACCCCAATATAGTTGGGAAAAGGCTAGTCAGATGATGATGTTTTCCATAACGAATCTGGAGGATTACTCATGTAAATGCAGGAAAAGTAATACTTAACAAAAAAATAATTAGGATATGACACCTATAAATAAATATAAATTAAATTCAATATCTTTGCCTTTTACGGTGAGCAATAAACAGTACTCTATCTAAATTACTTTTCTAACACCACAACTTAGATAAATACTGTTCCCATACCTTCGACTCTATCTAAGCTAATAATTGAAGCAATTAAACCTCTTTGACACAGGCTTTAATCTCACTTAGCGTATCATAGCTCTCATCGACTTGGGCAATTAAAATAGCTCGCAGTTCTGTCTAAGGCTTATCTGAAGAATAGGCTCGGCTTAGGGGCTTGTTAGACTCGATTAGTACCTCGTAGTACCTGGGGACTGCATGTAGTAACCAGTGCAATCAGAGCTTACATAGGCAGGTGAATAATTACTGTTCAAATGTTTCCCTCAGGGAATGCTAGTTGCATTTTACGGTCGATCTAATGATTGTAAGCTGGCTGTCTCACTACTTTCAGTAAGGCAGCCAGAATGAAAAGAAAAGAAAGACTCATGGAATAAGGAAAAGCACGTGAAAAACGATGGTTAAATTAGGCTTACGTTAAGGGGTAGCCCTCTTAACGTAAGCCTAATTTCACCATCAACTTCAGGTAGTAAATAAGTCATACAAAATATCTGCCGCGAAACACCATCAGTCCACCATATTCTATCATCATAACAAGCTTCTTGGCATGCAAGGTATACTTGACTACAGGAAAATCAATCCCATACATAAGAAACTTACCTAATACATAATAATAATGGCATATTCTATATCTACGTTAGGTAGCAACAATAGCTTGCAATAGCCTTCATATGTGATTACAGGACGAGAATCATTATCCGACACGAGCGGTCTCCGCTCCATGTCTTATCATTAGAAGTAGCGGTAACCAGAGATTAATGTACTACGCCCAATATATTTGAATTTGGAGTACCACACCATAAATTATGTACTCGATAGGATGGTCGATATTGTTATTGCTCTTCAATCGGTATTATTAACTCACGTTCATGTTTTAATTTCTCAAAAAGGAGCCTAAAACAATCTCCAATGTCTCATCTATTTCTGTACCAAAATTCATCAAAATCAATTCATCGATTTAGGCGTGAAAGCATAACAAACAAACAAACTCACTTTTGCATTTTAATATTAGATTTACCAATTGGTACTGGCCCACAGATGGACAAAATTCTGCCTCCACTCCTTCCCACGGTCACCATTTTGCACCTCTTCCTTCCAACTCTTAAGGAAGACATCGAAATTGACCCGCCATCTTTTTCTTTGTCGATAAAACACCAAAATGATTACGTCGTTTTATGTCGAAAAAACGGATGCAATGCGTTCAAATTAGCAGATTGATAAATTTAGTTAATAAGGCTGTTAATTTCGGTCGTTCACATTAATACGATATTCATGGAGAATTCAAAAGAATATATCCGTATTCTCACGTATTTTAGTAATTAATTGGTCAGTTCTGGTGTTAATGATCCGACTAATGTCTTAGTTTTTGCTATCTACAAAATCTACAATTTATAATTTATGTGACGGATTTTTTACACTATTAAAAGGTTAATTTAAATTTTAAATGTGCGGATGAGAAGGATGATGATGATGATGATGCATGTGTGCCTTCTCATCATCACAAATTGGGCCTCAATGTGTTGACGCCCAATTTCTAGATCGAAAATTATATAATAAAAATAATGTAACACAAACAAACGCGCGTACTGCCTTGATATTGAATTAAAAGATTTCCAAAGAGTCAAGTGAGTCAATCACTCGACTCGCGTTTAATTTGAATAGCGTCGAAAATTTTATTCCAGAAACGAAGTAAGGAAGCTGAAAGCCTCCAGCTGTTTTGAACTACATCGGAAACATTCATTCTTGGCTGGATATGTAATCTTCGCAATGGAATGATACCAAAGTGTATACTTCCTCATTAATAAACCTAAGTCTACACGCGAACCTTAGAGTAACGACCGATATTGTAATAAACTTGAATGATATGCGGACAAAGCTGTGTTTTGCAATACTTAACTTCGATGAAATTGTAACGAAATTAATATTCCGGAACTCCTTTCACAAAAATCTTATGCAAATTATCATTAATCTTATGCAAAAAATTTTGGAAAAATAACAATTCAAAAATTAACCTTTTCATCTGCCGTTTTGTAAAATATTACGTAAGAAAACGGAAGAACTTTTAGTTAATATCTAATATCGGAGACACGACTTGACCTGTCTAGATGTTAACCTCAACTATGAAAGTGTTAACCGAATTAAGAAACTCCTCCTTTTTTCGAAATTGGTTAAAAATATAGGATGTTATGAAAAAAAAAAAGATCTCTTCTTTTTTTAGTAAAAATATCAACGTTTTATAATTGACTGCCCAATGTCCTAAGGAACACATAAAATGTGCTTCGTATTATAAAACGGTTAATTTATTTCATTTTACATAGGCAAAAGCCGGCGCCGCGGGCAAATGTAGACCTTATAGATATGACGGAAACGGACCACGGAGATATAAAATAAAGGATGGTGTTACGCAGGACGTATCCAAGTTATCCGGGATGACAACAGCTATGTGCCCCGCGGTGAGCCGGCTTTGTCGGCGTGCGCAGGCGCATTACAGCCACGAAGTAATTAGCGACCACTCATTAATCACCTATCCGGCTTTGTGTGGGCAAACTGAGTAAAAGGCTTTTGACATTAAGATTCAATTATGCTTATGATTATTGTGAAGGAATTTGTGGTATTTATCTTCTAAGTACTCATTATTATTATTGTTTTAAGTTTTTTGACAGTTAGACTTTGTTTTCCATTGTATGTTTATGAACATTTTAGAGGTGGTTACGATTTTATTTTACAAATCATTAAACTTCGTCACTATCTATACCTGCTCTGGTTTATACAACATTATTCTTCTAATCAAATAGATTCGTCAATATTAAATTAATTACAAATGATAAAACGCAAACAGCCGAATAGTCACCATAACTTATCATAAAACTGATTTACGATCCTCTATAATCTGCACATTTAGACCTATTAGTGGTACAATATGATCCTTAACACATCCGCTTTATAATTACTGTTTTATTTGCCGAATTACGGTACTTCAGTCATTTGACTACTATGTCGCGTTATTTAACCAAATTAGAATTTTTCTACGGAATATTTACTCCTGAGGTCATTGAACGCGACCTCTGCGTAGTGTGAAAATAATTAAGGACGAGCAGTATGGTTATCTCATTAAATATGCGGATTAAGGCCTAAAGTTTAGAAGATTTCTCGTAATAATCTCTTAAATGCGGTTATAAAGAAGACAATAGTAATAATTATAGTACGGCTATCTCCTGCCGATCGCTAACGATAACGGTAAGAACTACAAGCAATTTAAATCTATCCAACTGTTCGTACTGATGGATCACGGTAATCGTTTTACGTTTGTTCGTATTAAATATACGCCCATCCGTCATTCAGGCATTTGTCTAGACGAAGTTGTTCACTAGGGAAAATATAAATATAATACATGGTTAAAGCCACAGTTATATAGGCGAACTTCAGTTTATACTGAAACCGAAAAAGCGCCATCTGGTGACAATAGGAAACCTCTTTTTTTTCATACGATTTGACATAAGCTAATGTTTACGTTACGTTTTTAAATAAAAACTCGCACTATGAACGCTTATCATAATATTTAATTGTTGACAGACTTCTGTCATAAAAACAGACACACAAAAAGAAAAGAAATTTGTCACCATAACTTACAAGTTTCAGCACAACTTGACTATTTAAGTTTTTCCTAGGGAGCTATCCGAGCTATGCTCAGCGCTCATAATTTCTTCAGAAGGGATTATCGGTTTTTAATTACAGGCTGCACGATGTTCCCGCTAAGTTAAGTTTTTATTAAAAGCTGCAACCTTTTAGAATACCTACCAAGATGTTTTGTGTTTTCTGATACAACCAAGTAACTTACCAAGTTATCCGCTTTCGCAGCAATGACAAGATGGGTATCAAAACTATCAAACGAGCAACTTAACGAACATTGTATGACTAATGAACAAATTGTCTATGACTAATAAGGTACTACATAGACAAAAACGCGTAAATGATTGGCGTGTAAAAGCGATGCCAATTCGGTAATGAAACTGTTGATCACGTGAAAGATTTGCACCGCTTTCCAAATACATAGCTTGACTAGACATTTCTGAGAGACTTCTAAATATTTTATTATTTTTTTAAAGTTCTGATGACCGTAAAGTTACTCAAGAATTTAACAACATCCACATTGTGCGAAAAGGAAACGATAATACAAATAAAATATCTACGAAGGAACCAGCGTCTCAAGAATCCCTAATCGCTATTAAAGATGCGACTTTCTAAACTGTGTGAAGGCGGCATTAAAATCGCATAAAAGCCTCTGAAGCTTCGATCATGTGACTCGCAGTCGCAAGCCGCATCACTCGCGTCATATGAATTTTATCAGCTGTCTCGTCCTCTCACTTTCATTTCGCGGCCGCGTGGGATAACACATAACAAGCTTTTATGATCTATTCTATTGAGAAGCCCGCAGCTGCCCAATCCAACCACTTTTACTTTCTGTCTCATCTCAGCTTAACAGGTAAAACACTCGCCGTGACATCACCACATTACATGCACTGGGCACTTCATTTTTGACCACATTTCGACCATTGAAGTTGTTGAACTCTCTAAGATTACTTGAAATCATTTAGAAAGTACATCGTTGCGTAACGAGAAAGACGCTAAATCGATATCTGTACATTCATTGCTGGTCGCAGCAAAAATGCTATTTCATTTGGTATGTGTATTGTAGCGAGACTTAATTAGTATAATGGCAGCGATATAACTTCGCTTTCATTATTATTAATATTGGCGTGAGGCACTCGACAGATGTACCTACTTATCTGATGATGCCATCGATGTAATCACGCGGTGCGTGTGCCGTGACACGGATCAATGTCAATGGTATGGTGTCGACTAGATACGACGCAATACTGGCATTGTTGCTCTATCAGTTCTTGTTGTCTCGTTAATTCTGTCAGTTCTAGTATGGTTCTAGTTGTCGTACCTCGTTGATGTACAATGAAACAGTTCGTACAACGATGCGTTTTGACATGATTTCTACTGAACAATTGTGTAAGTTTACTTGTTCTTGTAGAAAACACTGCATTGTCTGAGTTCACGGTCTGCCAATATAGTCTTGTTTGTCCCTGAGACTTGGTATAATAATTGGATGATATCTCTTGTGGTATGTGGTATTATATAAAGATGTTTCTATTGTGTTAGGTACTATTAATAATCAGAAAAATAAGATTCTATAAAGACGTGGCTGAACGCCATTGTTTCCAAAAAAAATAGAAAAAGATGTGTGCTTCGCTTTGTTCAGCGCTATATAAAAATGACAAGTATGTACCACAGATGTGTATTAAAAGATTACGCATCGAAATCAATGACTTGGAATTTAAAAAAAAAAATATTTCATCAACCATTTTATATTCGTGAAACCACAATCACAATGCGTAATAAATTAGTTATGCAAGTCTAAACACGCCGCCTCGATATTGTCTAGATGGGAGATAACCCAATGTCCTTTCCATTTGATTTCTCCTCAGTCACGCGCACGGACCTTCGCTAAACACCGAATTCCGTGCGACCACTTATACATTCTAATAAAAACATACATCGGCACGCCACAAACAATAACCTGATTATATCACCGAACAAACGATCTCCCTAATAGAATTATAAACATCTTAACTGTCTTTCTGTTATTGTAAATTGTTCTAAATTGCTGCTAAGCATCGCGCGTTTAAAACTAAATTACGGGACAAGTCATATGTAACATTATCTCGCGATTAAGCGGGAATTCTCTTCTGAGAAGTGTTTGTCGGGTATGAACTGAAATACTGCATACGTGAGCATGAATATCATGGCGGGAATCGCAATGTAATGAGATAGTTTGTGGGTTAGACGCAGACGCCAGCCGCCCGAGAATAATACCCCGCCTTTGGGCATAACTTTAATTCTGCTGGCAACCGCGAACGAGTTTATCGTCAAGCGGAGCAGAAATGAAAGCAATCATAAATTGGCATTAGTTCTGAAGGAAATAATTAAATTCAATATAATGCAATAAAACTTGTCTAGGCCTGAGAAAGTCTGAGTTAGTCTAACTCTCAAAATGTCGAAACCACCGTCTAACCATTTTATTAAAGTAGTCTAGATAACTTATCTTTACGATAATTTGATGCTAAATTATACGATGTTAAAATCTTAGCATTACTTTCGCGGACAACACCATTATACTGTCACCCAACGAAGAACGAAGTCTGGCATCAATAAACCTACAAAATAGCCTGGATCAAATCTATGACTGGTTCGAAAAATGGCGCATAAGGGTGAATCCCACAAAGTCCACCCAAGTGACATTCACACTGAGACAACCAACATGTCCACCCGTCACCCTTAACGGTTAAGCCATTCCACAGTCTGATGACGCCAGATATTTGGGTGTCCACCTCGGTAGAAGGATGACTTGGCAGAAACATATATATGGTCCAAGCGAAAGCAGCTAGATAACAAAGTCAGAAAAATGAGTTGGCTACTAGGCTCTAAATCTAAACTTTCTGTCCTAAACAAGCTCGCCATATACCTACAATGTGATCGTCAAGCCAATGTGGACCTACGGCATTCAACTGTGGGGCACCGCTGCCGAATCCAATATCAACATCATAGAGCGTTTTCAAACCAAGATGCTCCAAATGATTTTCAAAATCCCATGGCACGTCAGCAAGAAATTTATGTATCAGGATCTCCAACTACCCACTGTAAGAGAGGAAATTAAAAAATACTTGAGTAGATACCCATGCAGACTAGCAGACCACCCCAACAAAATGGCGAAAGACCTTATAACGAGGGAAGATATCCAGTTTAACAGACTAAAGAGGCATAGTGTGTCTAGACTTTCTTTTTTAAGGATGGAAAATCATCAAATGACTCCTTCCGCTCTGGGTGAAGCAGGAGGGAGTGTCAGACTCTTACTGACTAAAACCCATCCGTGTTTCCTAATACCCTTTGCGTTCGAGGGCCACGGCGTCTCATTCGAACGGATTCCGCACCCCGGCAGGCACTGGCCTTAGCGGGCCCCGTCTCCCATGCTGACAGCTCCTTGAGGCGCGCGTAGAACACAGCGCGCCGCCGACCCGGGCCTGGTTCTGATCAGACGGCGAGCAGTGTGACTAGCCTACATACTCGATTTGACTAAAAATTGACAAAAACTGAGGAATGGTGTCGGAAGACTTCTCTCAAGTGCTAGATAAAACTCAGCGAATGCAGACACCAGTGTTGCTCATTGCAGCCTTTACTGCAGATAGCAGCAGAAGAGCGAACAAAAGAGAAAAAAAAATCTCTGCAAAACAAGAATGCAAATAACTGCTAACGTAACTATTAAGTGATCTAAGATCTTGTTTAATAATAATATCACACTTTCTACCTTGCAAAAAAGCCGTAAAATAACTAGTTAGGCAGGTTCGAAGCTAGCTTGTTACGTCACGGCTCGTTGGAGGACCTAATCATATGTATATCAGAGCCATAATATACGCGTTTCTATTAAAAGCCGATCTCCTCAACACTGCATTGTTTGCAGGTTCATTTGCATGATGAATCGACATTAAATTTAGACGCTTTCAAATTTTTTGCCGATTCCGCGCAGCGCTGCGTCTGAAATAAACAAATTAATAGTCAATCGGGATCCAATCTAGAGTAGATCGTATCTCTGATATCTTCATATCTCGCCACACTCAATTACAGGCGACTTTTAAATTAATCAGCGCAGTTCACGTGTGAGGCGGTGGTTTTTTCCCGCCACCTCTCGCTAGTTGTTTCCTCTCGTTAGTTTTATTGGTGATGCCCGGGGTGCTGTAACTCTGTAAGTAGATGCCATTTACTATCCCTTCAGCTCGATTTTGTGAGGCGTATTTTAATTCGCTATTCGCTTCGTAAACATTAATAAAGGCGCCATGCAATTATTTACAATATAAAATGCATTTGTACATTGATATCCTATAAATATAACCGACATGTATTTATGTTGTACTCGCATAAATATTTTGACGCTTGGACAAAGAATCTTCTCAGTAAAACATTTATCATTTACCCGTCTTGATGAATACGACTTTTTGTGTAGGATCAATTTGCTTGTCACTTGTACTTTCAAGAAATATAAATGATTTATTCTGTTATTGCGTGCCGACAATCTGCATAAAATGCGATTTTCTTTTACACCTTTTCAGTTCAGTAGAGCAGTACCACGAGTGTTCATTGGAATACTGCGTTGTTCAGATTCTAACTTGCCTTGTAAATCTTAACTGACTTGGTAATCTTAAAAAAGCGTTTATGAAGTTCTTTTTTAAAAGCTTCGTTTTCTTGTCACTCAAGATGCTACAGTGAACGACACAGACGTCGATACACGCTACGCTGAACGCTACGCCGCTACACGGTATGCTACGTTCAGTGCTACGCAACATTGATGTGCTACGAACAACGCAGCGCTCAGTGATGTACTACGAGTATTGCTACGCTTCATGTTGCAAAGTATCAAATAGTCTAACGTTCCAACCAGTTCCAACATTACCAATGTTTGATTGAAGTATTTGAAGGACAGCGCTATTGGCACTTGTTACTTTTTAATAGAAAACCGACTGTATATTTTAGATCGACTTCGGAAATGTCGTGCGCAGATAGTTAGCTTGAACGCGGATGATTCTAGCTTCACATTACTATCAATAGGGTGCACTGACTCCTGTCGTAACTACTTAACTTTTTTGCGTCTTTTTTCTGCTCAATCGGCTGACAGTGACATGACTGACGCGTCAGAGTAACATTAACGCGCGAAACCAAACACTTCGCGATATAGCCCGTCAAAATATTACTGTGAAATCAACTGACATGATCAGCAACACCTTTTTGTAATCAACCGTTAAGTCGCCTATTAGTCAGTTGTTAGTCCCAACTAAATATGTTATTATGGTGTCCATTACAAATTGTAGATTCAGACGCGCTTAATGAATATTTATTATTATTTATAAAGGTGCAATTTTATGATATTTAAGCCATTAAAAAGGTGCTAAGAATCGCATTGTGCTCGTTCATTTTATGGTTTCACGCCACGCTATGCATGGGTAAATTTCAATTTGAATTATTTTATTTAATAAACTTTTATGGACAATTATTATAGTAATCAAACAAGGTTTCTCACCGCGTAATGTTACTATACCTGTTTGATGAGACCTTTTGAACTTTTACAGTCTATAAGAACATCATGTCCGTATTCTGCAATCAGTCTCGATAAAAGTCTCATAACATATCACTATTATCAGCCACAAACAGTCTCGAGCCGCATACAATGGTCAATTTTTGTACCAGAAAAAATCAAATTACATTTTTGTCCATGTATGCATATGACTGGTCTATTATATAGAATACAGTTAAGTACCGGCCGTCACAGGTTTTTTGCGAAGATTAAAACAAAACATGACATGACAAGGCAGCTCGTTTGTCAATATTAGTCGAACCATTTATAGGATCACAAGGTTACAAGTGATTACTGCGGATTTTTTGCTATATTTAACGTTCCCCTTGACAGATACGAGTGACTATTATTTTTGGAATGAGTGATGGGATGGCAATGTTGAAGATGTAGGTACGTACTGTAATAACACAGGATTCTGCCCGTGATACTACTTAAGGATTGTATTAAATGAAAAACCGTTTGGGATTTAATTATTACTTATTTAGGCCATCTTCTGGCTTAAAAGCTACTTCCGTATGAAAACCAAGTATACTTCTACCATTCATAATTTAAATACTATTTATATTTTTGCCGGACGCTTCCAAAGTTCCAACGAATAACTTCTCTGCCTGTGACCTGCAGCCAAGGAGATCACAGTACCTCTACCTACCTAGGTACTTAAATTTTTCGTCAGTTGTTACGTCATTTTAGTCATTATTAGTGGGGTCATGGTTAGCGTCACTTAATGAGCATAAAAACGAAGTGTTTTGAAAAAAGTTCTGAAGTTATTTCGACCTTGACTACTTGAACCTTGAAGCGTGGACGTCAACAATTACCGCATTTAATTTCCGAAAATTTAAATTTAAAAAATCAGAAGAGTATTACATGACTTTCGACATTAATCACTTATTGGAGGTAAACATTTAATATACAATCAATAGAACCCGCTTGGCTTCCGCCGTCAGGTGGGCACTATTGCCTAATTAGCCGTGTATGTTTCCGTCTTATGTAATGTGCATGGGTCTCTACACACAGAGAGACGCAATGGGACGGGATGTTGAGCGCAACTTTTTACAATATCAATACTGTAGAGGTATAGACATTTATTTACACAATGAAAAGTTCAAAGACAATAGAATTCGAATTTTAAATTCCGCGGGGTGTGTTCGAACTGGCTCGCTAAAATGAGTAGCTACTTTTTTTACTAAGTAAAGTCGCTGTTTCAAAAAGTCACGCACCGTCGTGTCTTGGTGTAAGCTAGCCCTTAAGACTCTTTAAAGCTATCTGTGGTAATAAAAGGCATTAAGTGGCGATCCTTCCTCGTTGCTAGTAACAGTCAATTAAAGGAAGAGTTACTCCGATTTAGTCACGTTGGAGGAGCAAACGGTCTGTTAAAGTCTGAGAAATAAAACCGGGTATTACTTAAACGGTGAAGGAAAACATCGTGAGGAAACCGGCATGTCCTAGAACCAAAAATTCGAAGACATGTGACATGTCATCATCCCGCACTGGGCCCGCGTGATGGATTACGACCCACTCCCTCTCACCGAGAGGAGACCTGTGTCCCAGCAGTGGGAAAATTATAGGCTAATTATGCTTATACTTTTATACTTGTACCATGCGCGTTAAACTTTTCTTATTTTATTTTTATCTGGGCTTAGAGACTTGTTATTGGACAGAGATAAGCCCTGCCCAGTAAGTAGTAATAATTGTGTAACGATGATTAATAGAACTTCGTTAGGCGCCAGATAAATGTGCAATAACGGTCACTGCCCCACATACACTTATTAACTTTCTTTTTATACATAAAGCTATCATAAATCGAATTATATCGTGATCCTTTACGTTCTCTAGTAATGAAAAACGGTTCATAACTTGTTGTTCGGCTATCTACGGAGGGACATAAAGGGAAAGGTCATTGATAAGTTATTGCAAGTTTATCTGGCATCTACCATAGATCTAACGACCACAAAGTAATAGGTACCTCTTATTAATAAATCTCTGTAGTATGATTCCTCTTATTTATAAACAATAGTCTCATGTGAATTCAGCGCTAACTTATTCATGATGGGGATTGTTACTGTTACCTGTAGCCATTTCCCTTTTGACCGTTATTTGGAACAAGCCTGGGAATACCGTCGGTTGCTATGGACCATCTAATTTACAACAGTCAAAAGTCAAAGTACTAGCAATAAACAATTTAACCAAATTACAACATAATTCAAGACAAACCAAATAATTTTCACCCTTTCAGGTCAAGTATATCATGTGCTGACAATGGTTCAACGGGGATTTGAACCCACGACCCTTAATTTGCCTGCCGACACTTAGATATTTTATGGCTTTATTGAACCTCCCTTTGTGCTCCACCGGCAATGTTAATTAATTAATTACTGCCAATTTAAGAATAACTAATGAACAGATAAAATAGAAGCAATGCTGTCCGTATCATCGTGAGAGCATCGGACATGAATGTAAAAATATTCAATACAATGTGAAAGTTTCATTGAAATTGAAAGAATACGTTAGATAATTTAATCATTTTGCCGACTTAAGTGCGGTTATAAATAATCGCGCAGTTACAAAACCGGGAATCAATATAATCAGCTGTCAGGTTGGGTGGAAATGGCCATACTTCTGACCTTGGTTGACGGATAGAATGCCTAAGGTGTTAATACGGTCGTTGTACCTTCGTAAATGAAGTTTTAACAAACAAATAAATAAATGTACTATTAAAAGCTCTACTTAACTTCTAGGGCCGATATAGATGTTAATTCCATTCCATAAATAAATCTTAAAATCATATATACTAAATCGTAAATCAACCATCTCTTTAAAAGCATTCCCCTTCTCATTTAACAAAGCTCAATATTTACGGCTCATCCTCAGCAGATTCTAAGCAAACAGAACGCAAATACACAATAATCCTAATCATAAATTTTCTACACGCCAACATTAATCAGTTCGAAAACTATAACTGTGGAAGAAACAATGGGAGCGAGACCAATGAACAACTCGAGATCCGGCCCTTTGACAGTCCAGGTAAAGCTATCTAACTTAGCTTAAATTAATGTACAGGCATTTGAATTCAATAAAATTTACGATGTACCGACGAACAAAGAGATAGGTTAACAAGCTACTAATTAGAAACTATTTAAATAGTGTTTTCTAGCTCACCATTCTCCAGATTTGAAAACGCGTAAGTCCGTGAAAATAAATTTTATTTATCTATCTAACTAGTCCCACCGGTGGGCAAAGGCCTCCCTCTCCCTTTTCCCCACAACTCTGTATTTTTTTATGTCAGGCCAGTCCTTTCGGTAATACATAAAACGTCCAAAAAGATTCTACATTAAAAAATTGTCAACATAATATATTTGTATGTAAATAAATACACAAAATTAACACCTTTTGGAGTGTACCACATGTTAAAAAAAAAAAATAAGTTGAGTGTCTAATGAAAGTCAAAATGAAATAGGGATGTAATGTAATTTTATAAAATACTTCTACTTAACCCATCGTGGAAAACAGGCTTTATGATACGTAAATATGTATAATAGAAAGATTAAAATTCTTATCTGTATACTAAAATGTTTGTTTCACTGTACTATTGTGATATCCCCGCTAATAATGCCGGTTACAAATGTTTGTTGAGAACGATGCCACATCAGCCACATGTTGTTGCATTCAAAAGACTTCAACGCGTTTTCTCAGGCGATGAATGCAAGGAAATATGAAAAAACATCGCTTTGATACGGCTGATAATGTGGGCTCTTTGCAATACTTAGTACCGTTTTATTAGATTTTTTTTTTTTTGGTTTGATACAAGGGCTTTTGGAATCCTTCGACATTCGAAAACCGCCAAAATAGGCATTGCTAATTCACTAATTAGCAATCACCGATACTATAGAAACCGGAACACAGCAATACTTATCAACAGAAATAAGTGGGAAGGCTGTCGCACAGAGAACTCACACTAATCGAACCAAAGGAAATGAAATCTTGTCTATGGGAACTTAGTGAAATACCGTCACCGTTATGAAATGCAACTGCAAATACGTGTACGGTATTTAGCTGTTAATACGTACTTATAACGGAGACTTTTTGTCAACGTATTTCTTAATTGGATTATCCTACAATGCAACCTTCCGTTGCACCTCGAGCACGCACAACACGCTCTGATTAACATTCGAACAAACGAAAACAAACTTTACGATAATTCTGTTAAGGTGTTATTTCCGCTGTAAATTCCGAGTCATGTGAAACAAACTATAATTACATACTAAACAATGCTAAGAGCAATGTTTAAAAACTAGGGCTTGAGGAACTCACGCGAAATAAGGCCTTACCAACACTTGCGGTTGATACGGAGACATCTACTTTCGTCCTGGTTTGCGAAAACGAACCCTGCTGTTACAGAAACAAAGTATATTATTGTGGTGCGTTGTTATCGCAACGCTTGACTGCGGTTTCCGCAGAATGCCATTGTATTGCACTGTCATCCTAGATATATGTCACTGTTATAAGATCCACGGTGGCGTGTCACGGTGGCGTGTCACGCTAGTGTGCGGAGATAACGCAGATACGTTTGTTAACCGTCACGCTAGCACACTCCGGTAGGTAAGGGAGTAAGGCAGACTGAGGCTGAGTCACCTTGAGATGTCTTAGCAGATAACATGTACATCGCATAGATACTGCTAAAATGTCCCTCATGTAAAAGAATAGTAAATGCAAAATTACCGACAAACTGAAAAACATATAAGTACATACTCGTATTTGCATACTAGTTTATAGCACACTAGTTTATACAAACGATGCATTTGCTACTCAAGAAAGTTCTTATGTAAAAACCTTACGTAAAATACCTACGACTGAATTTTAGCGGATCCCTGATAACCGTAGCTTCAGCGAAAGTCGAATGCATCGGCAAGTTGTAATGGCAAAAAAACCTCGTGAGTTGGACCACTAGAACTGAAAATCTGAAGTTATTAGGAGATCAGCGAACCACAAAGTTTCAGAAATCTTGTTTTCATTATAGTCTTTTAGACATTAAGGTTCTTGAATTAACTTGTATGGTATACTATCTTTTCAGCATTTCAGAAGCTTTCACCAATTGTTGGTGATTACGGAAATTCGTCATATATTATTATTTTGCAAATAAACTCCATTGATTGACTACTAGTTTATCCTGTACCACTTCATTATTGCATTAACTAATTAACAATACTACGAGCAGTGTTTTAGGTCTTCTGTTTTTTCTTTCAGTTCTTCGGTTAAGTTCTTCAAAATTAAGACGAGGTTAGAGAGGGTTTGTTTCCATTTCAGTTTCGAATTTTTAATAGTTTGTAATTCTCATTCTTTATCGAAAACAAACCATTCCAATTTCAATACACTGTGCTCTCGTGTTATAAGTTATTAAAACTAAATCATCCAAATAAAACCACCAATTCAATTGTTTCAATCCGGCATCAAAAGAAAAACATCATTGTCAATATCAAAAGTCCATAATATTATTTTGATAGCAGCCTTACATAACGACGAAAGACATTAAGACATAAAAAACAGTTTGTCACCTCGTCAGACGAGTCGGGGAGTCATTGTATCGCCCGCCGAGAGTTCAAGGTCATACATAAATTTATCATTTCCCACGGCCCTTACAGCGACATCGCATGCAACATAAAAGAACGACCAACCAATTGACCCATTCATTTTTTAATGTTACAGATCAATAAACACAGAAATACGGTATTTCTGAACGCATTAAAAGTCTCTCTCTCAATCTTAACGTTGCATACTTTCACGGAAAATCGCCGTTTAGACCCAATACGGCGTAAGCGACTAAAAAAAAGTAAAACGGGCCACTTTCTGAGGCGTCATCCATCCATAGGATGTTATTGTTCTCCACGCAATGCTGTACAGCGTGCTCCAACACGTGGATTGAATACGAGCTAGTGTGCGCTGTCATATTAACCTAATTGAGAATAACAAATGATGGAGTATGTTGACTTAGTGCGTGTTCTTCTACAATTAACGCAGTAATTCTATAGTGTGCACAGGCTTGCATCTGTGGTCTCGGTTGGACTCGTTTGCTTTGAGTGGGATTAGAAAGATGTGTCAATTTGCTGCCAGCCGAGGTGGCTCAAATGTTTCTCTAGATTTATTTCATCTGTCAATTTTGCGCTTCCGTGATATTTCAATTGGTTTATTATTATGAGAATTTTAAGGTGTTGTGAATATAACTGCAGTTCATAAGTAGATATTCAAAATGAAATTTAAAAAAGTCGAAAACGTTTTGGCTCCTTTTATGGATAATCGACGCATACATTGCATTGTTGATAACTTGCATAAAATGCTTTCAAAATGACATTCACGCATTAAATGTCAAACTTTCATCGTCGCGAGAGCGCTCGGCATTTGTCCTGGTGCCACACTTGCGGGACGTGCGCATGCGCACACGCACCGAATATTCACCACATTCAGATACACTTCATTGCCGAAACCCATTAACGCGAATGACAACCAGTTAAATAGTAATAAATGTAGAAAGTCATCCGAGCTTTCTTTGCGGTTATCAAATTCGAATGTAATTGAATGTGAGAGGAGAGTTAGTAGTGGACGTTGAGTAATTTGCTCTAACGCCTCATCCGCGGCACGGAAGCACATTGTTGCCGACCTAATAGCCGAGTTTCACACACCAGCCGATTACCCATAAACAGACAACGTAAACGATGGATACCGACGCGGACGACCAACGAATATGGAACGGTAACTCTGTTTAAGGCTACAAAAACTCCATTCATGTGTT
This sequence comes from Lacanobia oleracea, assembly GCA_950371165.1. NCBI lineage: Eukaryota > Metazoa > Arthropoda > Insecta > Lepidoptera > Noctuidae > Lacanobia > Lacanobia oleracea. The sequence continues at coordinate 10,297,947 of OX493401.1, forward strand.
GACCTCGACAAAATTATCTAACTGTTCGACACTTAATTCCCGAACGCAGAGCACGTATGTTTCTTTACAAAACATCCATTAGGCGTTAGAATTTGAATTTTAAATTAGAAATAAAACAAAATATAGTTAAACTTTCTTGTATGTACTGTACAGACAAATTCTTTTGTGCGAAGTAGTTACCGGTACGTGTAACGACATTGTGCAGACATGAATAGATTTAAAAGTTTCGCATTGCTGCGCCCGATACAAAAGAGCGGGCTCTGCTACAGCGCGTAATGCCGACAATACAATGCTACTTCTTCGCGATTTACCAAGATGTGTTGCGTGAGAGACAATCATTGTTTTTCGAACAATATGACGAAAATCATCAAAATCACTTGTCTGTTCCATATAACATGATTTCTAAGTAATTACGCTTATCCTGGACATAATAGACTATCTTCATCCGAAGCTAGCCTTATAGATGTTCTCATGGGAAAACCGTTGGTAAGTTTTACGAAATACCTACATACTATATCATTGGGAAACGGAAGCGTAATTACCAAAGCCAATATTAAATCAGTACTGTGCTCAATATTCCTTCCTATCAAGAATACTAGGTCTAGTTCTCAGCTCCGTTCCTAATAAATGTCCGATTAGCCTAAACACACCTCACTAATAGCAGCATGTCTCAAAGCTTGTTACGAGACTTCTTCGTACACCGGTTAATATGTATTTGTATGCGCTTGCGACTTACGAGCTACTGGTTCATGAAACTGTTACAAGCGGTCACGCCGCCGCACCAGCCCGGACCTACCTATCAATTATTATTGAAGGATTTGCTTTCCGATGCGAGGGAAGGAAGTCAAGCGAAGAGGCGATAACTGTCGAGCGAGCGACGACCTAGACCTTACTACAAATACTAGAACAATAGACAGGAATACTAATCAATACGCACTTAAAATGCTATGAATACAAATGATCTTTTTCTGCACTTGAACTGTAATAAACAGATGCAGCGGTTATAAAACACGGAGATTCTTACTCAATACATAATTAACGCTAGATTAAGTCATGAGATCAATGTCTGATGGGATAAGGAGAAATTTCCAGCACTCGTAGGTAATTATTTAATTAAAGGAACTTCATCGTCATTGTTGGCATTACGTGTGTGTTCGCCACGGCGCTGTTATTACAAAACGACTACAAAATGCTTGTAATTTTACCACAAAATCTGTGTAATATGATATAATGGATGTTTGGAGAAAGTGTTCATGTAAGTGCGTTTTCGTGGCCGGTCGTGTGTGATGAGCAGAACTCGGTAGCTCTCGGAAGCCATCGTCAGCACTCGTCACCACTCGGCAGTATACGCAGTCGCCTGTATTCCAGTTGGTGCAGAGAGCGTAACATGGCAACACTGTCGCTAGCTGATTGTATCCTCAGTCGGAAACCTAATGCCCGATTTCACTCAATTCAATTCGCGGCTTGTTCTGATAATATATCATTAGTTCTATTATCTATACGTAAGTTTATATTCGTATATTGCGGTAGTAGAAAGTATATTTTAGAACTAGATTATTCTCAGAAAACACATCTTCTGCTTCAAACGACACAAGCTTACACAAAACGCTACCTACTTTTCCATAAATATTTCTCCTGAAAAAACTAACTAGCAAATTGGCAAATATAGTCTAAAATGTTATCATGACCGGAAAATTTCAATGGAAATGCAGCAACAGGACGATACAAGTGAATAGTCCATACTGGATATTTACAAACAAATATTCAATAATTTACATAGAAAATGAGAACATAGTAAATCAGCAGCGTGCAAAGCTTTATACCACGGACACGGCATGAAGTACTGCTAGCAGCATGTAATGTGATCACTTATTCATGTCCACTATGAGCACAGAGCCACTGAGCCACGAGCCACCTGCCTGCTTCGAGCCACTAATTCGTATAACCTGGACTGAATAGCAAATAGCTAACATACCTATATTAACTAACATTCTACACAAGTTTACTGATATTTCCTTAACATTACACAACTCAACCATTAGGATATATAAGGTGTTAGGATAATAAATCTAACTGTTTGTAGCTTGTCAATGCTTACGTTTACATAAGTAGGGAAAAGATTTGTTTAAGGATTATGAAATACAGTTTTCTTGAATACTAATGAAACCATTTGTGCGTAAATGGGTACAATGTAGAGCGTTCTTTCAGCCCCAAAACGACAGAATTGCGTAGGCATCGTCAAGTGAGACTTTGACAGTGTTGCTCATACACAGCACGGACACAAGCAAATGGTTCATGCAGCGCAACAGTAACTTTCTTAATAAAATTAGATTAAAGTCATTCAACCACCATTAATATTCTTGCAAAAAAATTAAAAGACGCGTAATGGCTATCTGCCATGTTATACGCGAGACATTGAGTATTTATAGCTTGAAATTAAGGTCATTGTAATTACAAAGATTTCTTTAACGCTCGTAAATCCCGACAGATGACGACGAAGTACGAAGAAACCCGAAGATACTCGAAGAATTACGAAGATGATGCGCTTGCGACGACAACGTTCGTCTCGCGACGCCGGCGCTGCTGCCGTGCAACTGGAGCATGAACGCAGTTTCTCGATGAGAAATATTTTTCTGATTGACGTGTATTGCTACTTGCAGCTTGAGAGGTGCAAGGCGAGCTCGGATATCAAATAGATAATAATTCTAGTTTATCGGTGATTATAATCATGGATCTGACGTGATAATTAGATATTGAGACTGTGTTAGATGGAAACTGTGATATAAATGAGCAAGGGTTTAAAATGGAACAAGTGCAATATGGTGTAAAAAGTTAGGTCCGTTCGGCTGGGGATTTAAGGAAAATGAAGACTAAACCACGCATATTCACCCATATCCCGAAAAGTTCCACGCTGGTATCAAGACTGACCCATAGTGCAGTAAGTCAATCAGGTTGGTACTCAGCTCGGTACTAAAATATTAGTTTCATTGCCAATCGAGCAGACATTGGCTCTAACGAGTTAAGCTAAACCTGGGACTATAACTTACTACCTACCTGGGTTTATATCATCCCGCTTCTAGGTTAATGATATCAATGTCTCGCGCGGTGAAACAAGTAGGTACCTACTTAATAATTAAATTAACGATCCTAGTTACGATTTTCATTACACTCCTTCACCTTCGCTCACTATAGCTTTTGCCCGCGACTTTGTAGGCGCATATCCCGTTTTTTCCCGTTCCCGTGGGAATTTCGGAAAATCCTCTCTTAGTGCTCCCCTACACTATTCAAGGAACCTACATGCCGAATTTCAGCTATCTACGACCTGTAGTTTCAGCTATGTATTGTCTATTGTCACTGAATCAGTCAGTATCTGAAGAATTTCATATTTTAGGATTTAACTAGATTTTTTTTTTTTTGTATTTGTTTGCTCCTGACTCTAGTCTATGTCAGAGATGACAGACACAAAGTCTACGATGGAGAGAGCTCACAAAATAAGACTCTTTACTAGTTAAATCTCTCATGATCAACTCTAGCTGGCCTCTCATTGAAAGGTCGTGGAAAATACTTTTGGACACGCAGGAAACGTCCTCCTGGTTTGGATAAAATCATTAAAATTGGCATTAGCATGCGTGATGACAATTAGGATTTCACACAGAAAGAATTAAAAGGTTATTGCTCAATACCTACTAACTTGTTTATGAACTCCGTCCGGAGCGGCCGTAGCTAAATAATAACACCCGCACGGGTCGATCTTCCAACTTACACTGGAAGCCGACTCCAATATACTAGGGAAAAGCCTGGGTAAATTGACAGCAGACCTTGGTTGACTTGCTACAACCATTTTCGACAGCGACAATGACAATGAAAGAACGAGGAAAATACGGCCACTCCGTAGTTTTCTCTTAGCTCGGCAGCCACAAAGGTTGCCAGCTAACAGAATTTTCTTATATGATAGCTGACTATGCAACATACTCACGACAACGGTAATTAACTTCCGTCTACTTCGGAGAACAACTCTTTGTTGACGACAATCATTTTACACACAATGATGACTAACAGGAATCAACCGAGAAAAGAAATGAGGAACATTGGAAGAATATCAAAGAAATAACTCTTAAGACGGATGTCAATTAGAGTAATTGATGAACAAATGAATCGCGATTGTTAATGAAAGGTTAAACCTTTATAGATGGAATAACTGCATATTTTTTCTTCAAGCATTCTACATTGTGTGTGATTTTTGCCGACTCCTTTCATTGTGTCGGCGCCCTTCTTCCGTTTCGATAAGAAAGAGAGAAAGAAATATGTTCACACCATAGACAGAATTCCAAATGCATTAGCGCCAACGCCAACTATCATCTTATCGTCATAATCAAAACCATCGACTTCACGAGTTTTTTTTTTCCTGTGGCGCATTAACAAGAGCTGGTCTCACACACCTGAGAGCCATTTCTACTAATTTATTTCGCAATCCGTCAAAAAAATGTAAAAATTAGGTTTTTTGACAGATTGCGACTGAGATTCGAATGCGAACGTTGCTTGAAAATTGAAAAATTTGTTCTCAAACCTTAGGTACCCGATCTGTTTTGAGTGCAAATTGTTCAATTTTCGATTATCAAATTGTTCAACGGCGAGCATTGCGTGGATCGCCATCTGATCAAAAGCAGGCCCGGGTCGACGGCGTGCTGTTCCAAGCGCGCCTCAAAGAGATGTCAGCATAGAAGACGGGGCCCGCTAGGGCCAGTGCCTGCTGGGGCTACGGACTTTGTTCCAAAGAGGCACCGTAGCCCTGGAACGCAAAAGGCACTAGGAGGAACACAGATGGGATTTAGTCAGTAAGAGTCTGAAACTCCCTCCTGCTTCACCCAGGGCGGGAGCAGTCACTTGATGATGATATACTATTCATAAAAAAAACAACGGCTTGCACTCCGGGAGTGCCGGCGAAAAGTGAAAACTTGAATACGAGCTTCTCTCCTTCCGTCTTACGAATTTTCGATCAGGTCACGGGTCCCCACGCGAGTTTAACATTTTTTACCCATCACTAAAAACGGTTACATGTCCTGCAAACTTCTTTAGCGGCGTTATGCACACGCCGCTAAAGAAGTTTGCAGGACATGTAACCGTCTTATGAATTTTCGATCAGGGTCACGTGTCCTGACGCGAGTTTAACATTTTTACCCATCACAATAAAAGTGCAAAAAGCCGCTAAAGAAGTTTTCACTTAAAAAAAAAAACCGGCCAAGTGCGAGTCGGACTCGCACACGAAGGGTTCCGTACCATAAACCTAAAATTTTATTATTTGTTGTTATACCAACTCTCTACCTATTACGGTTCTTGAGATACACGCCGCTGACAGACAGACGGACGGACAGGGAGGCTTAGTAATAGGGTTTCGTTGGTTACCCTTTGGGTTCGGAACCCTAAAAAAAGGTACTCGATATGTACATAAATCGAAACCTATGTCGATGGGTGCGTACATAACTTAACTTAACTCTATCCACAACACAGCCTCAACATTCAGGGCAACGAATCAAACTATTAGCTGTCAGCTCTCATTTTAACGACCACGCAGTCTAAGTACCTATTTTCAATTTTATTAGCATTTGCAATCGTACCAATAGGAACCAATACTAAGAACAGCTCTCAGATCAAAGAGAAAATCATTAAAGTTTATAGCCAGCATGGTAAACCATACTAGAGACAAGGAATATGGTAAAAGGATCAAGTTCAACAAATCTATAAACAGACGACATGCAGAATAGCGCATTTCATCATAAACTAAGCAGGAGAACATAAAATGCTGACAGCATTCGAAGACAAAACCTAGCAGCCATACTCTTTACAAGAAAACGCAATGAATAAATAATTCAATAGAACGAACCCCGTTTTGCATAATAACACAGTTTGGCTGAATAGAATCATGTATCATATGGAAATATCTGCGAAACAGCGGACCATTGAAACACCCTTGTCTCGCAGGCTGGTAGACCAGGCAAGGAGGACCACACAGCCTGGCAGCTTGCAAGTCATAAAACATTCATAATTCAGGTATACAACCTACGAGTATCTTTAACAGCTATGAATCATCATTCCGACTTCTACCAGGGCTTTTATTCATTCCTAACCACTGGTTCTTACAAGCAATCGAAATTATCTTTAATTGCTTATCAGAAGTTGCTTATTCCAACAACTTGTATAATTTTTAACAAAACTGCAAGTCAAATCAGCTGTGGTCCAGCGTTTATATTTGCTAGGAATTCCTTTGAGCAAGAAACTTGATGTGTTGGCTCGAAGCCACATGAGGCCCTGGAAGTTAAACACCGCACTAGTGTACTGGGAGTTAGCAGAAACTTTGTTAGCATAACCACGTGATTTGGTTAAAGTCTGGGTAAGTTTATCTTTCTGCTAAATAAACTTTAGTTCAACTACACAGCCCGAAGTTCGACTCTGCTTAAGTCAAGCTTACCCTATCGTTGATTTAAAGTTGGTGGAAAATACTCGTAGGTTAATGTTGGAGATAAATATGTTCAGATGTTTTTATTGTTTTGCTCGACTATGACTATCACATGAATACATTACATTACATAGTTATCATTCAAGCTTCATGTAACTTATGTTTGATTTCATAACTTTTACGTATCTTGTCCGAAATAAGCGCACTCTGTGAGGAGTTTTCCGAAATATCCCAGTGCTTTTTATTTTTAACAGCCTTGCATGTACCACACCCGCAGTTAGGTACGTAAGGGAACAGAAGATAAGTACGTTAGCATCGAAGTCGACGCACCATTGTCAGCTCCCGGCAACAATGCTCGAGATAAGTTGACAAAAAGTGCAGCCGCCACTGTTTGCGTGTCATTCACCCCGACGTGGAAATCGATGTTTACTCCGACTGTAATCGATTCGACAATCGAAACAAATTTCGTATTAAACGATGTTTTATCCTCATCATTCGTTTCTTTGGCATTAATTGCAATTAACAACGCCAGTCGTGCGGATCCGGAAAGAAATTAGCCGAGCCCGAGCTTTTGATATTAATTTTCTGTTTAGTTCGCAAAGAGCACACAATACGGAATAGCACAGTGAACGACTCTCATTGCAACAATGAGAACACTCAGACTTGAATACTATAATCATTACAAAAGTAGCTAAAGAAAGTGCTTACCTCTTGGGCACACTAATCCGCCGCTGCCGGAACAGGTGGTCCATTGTTCCTGAGCTCTGCTTTGTCTTTACACTTTAGCTCGGCCTCTCCCACACAAATATAGGAAATTACAAACTTTCACTTAATCTTATGTTTATGTTCCGGATTGTCCACAGTTTTATTTCGAACTATAACTGAATCACTGTCCACATTGGTCCACTGAAACCCTTAGGTGTTCCTGATAACTACACGGTCTAGTGGAGCCGGGGTTGTACCACTACGATACTATCTTCTATGTTACAGCCTGTAACAAAAAAGGAGACTTAGTTTAAGGCTTGTATACATGCATGCATGGGTTTTTAATTTTTTATAATAAAAATATTATATAAAAAATATTTTTTTAAAGTAGATAAAAAAAAAAATTCTTTTTAAAAGCAGTAAATATATTTTTTATACTCTTTTGACAAAAAATGAAGGAGTAAAATTTTTCATCTCAACGATTTGGAGGGGATTTGGTGATTCTTTTCTACCGAAACATAAATTCTGGCTAAACCAAATTACGTATCATATCATGTAGATTACTATCTATTTTTTTCAAATGTAATTTCTCAGTAAAGTCGCCGAAAAACAGCTTCATCTGCACGCTATTTTTACTGTTAGCATAACATATCTTAGCAGTGCTAGACTGAGAGTGAAATATTTAATTGATTTTATTGCAGAAACAATCACAAATAAATAAAGAGTAGTTAAACTAAATCGATCTAACTACAAAATAACGAATTTTCACTTTAGCTCTCTCATGCCAATCGGCTACAATAATGAATGTTTTGTTGGCAGTGACACGGGAGAGTAATCAATCAAAACTGGAGCGAAGACAACGACCAGATGAATTAATTGATGGTATCTGTAACATTTTGGCAGCGATTACATTCGCGCGGAGAAAGTGAAGGCGTGCGATGCGCCGGCGCAGCGCGACTTGCTCCTCTCGCTACGTTTAACATTAATCACGAACAGCTTTAATAACGCCTGGAATTAATGTTTGTTTCTAATTTGCGAAGTCAGTCGCTATCACGCGGTACGTGGAAAATAAAATAATGAAAGCCATGAAGAGGTGGTTCATTGTTTTCAGGACTGATATTTGCCTCTTGAAGAATTTTTAAATGATTTGTAATTTGTAGTTGGAAGTATTATACGATAAGTAATTATGAGTTTTTGTACTCAATAGATTTTGTTTTTCAGGATCAACATTTTTTTCTTTTACAAACATACCAAATATATTATATATTTAATGCTTATTTTACTAGAAACATGAACATTTTATGTTTTAAATATTAATCTAATATCTATATATTATATTAATGTAATTAATTCACTGACAGAAAACTAGGGAACACAATCGCGGACCTTTATTTCAATCCCTAATTTCGGAATTCGAGAAAGCAAAATAATTTTGTGTCCCAGTTTCTGATTTAATATTAATAATGTATGGTGACACTGATCTATTGTATCGTGTTCTTAATGAAGCCATATTATAAATAGTTGACTGAAACAGCGACATGCGAGAACTTTGTAGCGTTTACTTAATTACATTCCACGATAAAATTACTCCACTTGCGTGATGTGTGAAAATATTTTGCATGAAATATTTTTACTGCTGCACTATATTTTTTCATTTAGTATTATAATTAGTTCGTAAGGGCTAATAAATTACGCTATACATATTTAGGTTTTTCAGTCAATAAATGCTATCGCATTTTTTTTTGAGTCAACAAAAAAAAATCTGTTCATCCAAACTTTCCAAAAGACAAAACCACAAACAAATCACTAAAATAAAACGGAAAATATTTAAAGAAAAAAAAAACAAATTACTTTAGTAGTAGAACGTGAGTTTCGCGCGACTTTCTACCGCGTGCGTGTATCTCGACGGACGTGCGGCCGCGGGGCCATGTGACGGGGCACTGAAGCCGCTGCCGGCGCCGACGACCCATCCCCTGCCGGCTAGAGACAGCCCTCGTGAACCACACAGCCTGCTTGGTGGTTGAAAGAACTTTCAGCGGTGACTGGCTGCCTGGGATTTTCATCAAGTTCTGAAAAGGGAATCAAAATCATATAACAAAACGTGCCGTGCGATCGTATTTCCCATCGGACAAAGTCACCAACTACCATACAAACTCATTCTTATTTAACCTATTTTAAAAAATGCTTTTCACTGCTCTTATTTGTTGCTTGAGGAACATTAAATGCTTCTAAGGCCAAACCGTCTGTCAATTTATTGATTTAGGAATATTAGACGTTTCGTTATTAGTTGTCTAGCTCTAGTCTGTCTATAATTTATATATTACGTACCATAGTGATGCCGCTTCAACTTAAAGGCCTCAGTAGCCAGGTCACACAAACATCTTCCAATACTGTAATTTTCTTTGACAACATCCATGGATTAGCTTTACTTGTTTGAAACACTGCTAAATCCCATGATGACATTGATGAGATTAACCAGTTCTTTAAATAATTACGAATCCGCACTACTTATCGTTCTAAAACACAAATGGTACATCTAAAAAACTGTGTTAACTACTACATATTAACATTCATATTCATACTTAACATAATAAAAACTTCACAAGTAAAGCACTATTAACACTTTATGAGCGCTGTAAAGGTGTTTAATTTAAATAATTTGAGTCTAGATACGTCAGTCATTCGAACAAAGGTAAAATTATCATATTTCACTTTGCGTGTCTCGGAGACGACGTTACACGCGATCGAAGAGTCAATTTAGAAATAATATGGTTCTTGAATTCTATCGAGGAGTGGGCAGAGGTATAGAACACCCATATTTGAACATTTAGCGATGTTTAAATCCCCATGAGAAGCTAATAGGGGGAACTGACCAGTTACATACAACAACAAAAAGCTCCAGGCTGTCTAAAAAAGTGATTTTAAGTAAAATACTGGATTATTTATTACTACCTGACCCGTGCTCACTTCGTTGGGTATTATTTTTCGGGTCAGTATATAGTCCATGACGTGACAAATAACGTGGCTTTTTATTGGTAAAAGAATTTTCTAAATCGGTTGAGTAGATCCAGAGATTACCCCCTACAACCTCACAAACACACAAACGCACAAACCTAACCTCTTGATAATATTAGTATAGATATCTATACTAATATATAAAGCTGAAGAGTTTATTTGTTTGTTTGAAACTATTGGTCCGATTAGAAAAAATATTTCAGTGTTAGATAGCCGATTTATCGAGGAAGGCTATAGGCTATATATCATCACGCTAAGACCAATAGGAGCGGAGCAGTAATGTATATTGTTTATAAAACAACCCTGAGCAAAACAAGTCTCGATCCAGGAACTGAACCAAGGATCCCCGATTCAGCAGTCTCGCTTACGACCACTAGACCAATAAGGCAGTTACTAGTACAGCAACATTGTTCCAACCAAACCCTACGTGTTACACCTTCTCAACACTCGGTTTGTGTAAGAGATTTCTAATTCGAATGAATACTTTTCGGTCTAATTGCGGCCGGGCATCGTAAACATCGTAAGCATATATTTACTAGTTAACGGTGACTGCGATTATTGGCATAACGATAGGTGTGCAACTAGCGATGCTCATCAAATAACAGTGGAAGCATGCTTGTGTTCAGGCTTTTTAGTTATTATTTGCTCGTTACTGGCTATTGCCTAGAGCACCTGAAGTTAAAACTTTTTTTTTTGTATTTGGATGTTGTGCGAAATTAATGTTTGCTTAGGTATTTTTTTTGTACGTCTTTTGTTTAGCAACAGCTGTCGTTCACCTTATATCTTCGTAAAACATGTTTGGGTTCATCATCATTTCAGAAAGGTACTACTGGGGGCCTACCACGAGTATTTTGACGTATAGTAACGTTACAGTATCGTATCGTTAACGTTACGTTTTGAATACTTATAAAAAACTACAACCTCATAGTATTTTGGTTTAATTTTATGCGACATCGGTACACAATTTGTTTCATACAAAAATATGAATATAAGTAGTAAGCAATTCAAATGAATATTATGTGCGAAATTAGTCTTATTATAGTTATAGTAAAATTTTAAGTTACTATACTATACGTCAAAAACGTTCGTGCGAAGCTCTCTGTTCCCAAAGTGGCCGAGCGATCCTGTGCTTCTGGTATCCATGCAGCCTTCTTACTGCCATTATAATTTCCTTTCTTTTTACCCGACTGCGCCAGGAGAAGTGTAATGTTTTTGCCTTTTGTGTTAAAAGGCTATCTTATAAAATTGGGGTCGAACTTGTTGTGTCATCGTTTCATCAAACATTTTAAAGTCGCAATCGAAGAGAAAATGTTTGCATTTCACATTCGATTTCTCGAGATAGCTGTTTTGAAGTTCAGATTATAACCAAATAAGAATATGAGTCTAATTTCCACTGCATAAGTTTATTTATTTACCTACTAGACAGGTACCCCTACCTACTATATGCATAAAACCGAAAACCAGTAAACAACAATTAAGAGACTATAAACCTAATTATAGTTAGATATAAACACCTATCCATAATACCTTTCTAGATATTGTTTCCTATATTTAATAGTTCAGTTGGAAATCAACCATTTAGTAAGTTATTCACCGTGACGTGAATGTTACCTTCATTCTCTTGACCTGATATAATCTTCAACCAAGTCAATGTCCGTACCTTGCACCTGTATATAGGTATACTCGTACCTACACTCTAGAAGGAAAGTTTCCTAATCAATCTCAAATTGTACTTATAATTATTGCAATCCATAATGTACACACTACACATCAGGTGGTAAAATTTATTACATATTATTAATAAATAAGAATGTTATTTATGTATTATTAGGTATTAATTGAATAGAATGACATTTACTTGCTTTTATCAGTATAAAATAGTGTCATTTACTTAATATAATTAATAGAATAGGATGTTATTTATTTATTATCATTAATAGTACCTACCTATAGATAGACTTTGTCCGACTAGTGAGGTTGGCTTCCAATATTTTTTTCGTAGGTACCTATTTTAGATTGAGCGCATACCTTTCTGACCTCTACAACCCTATAACTGTATAATGCGATATGCCTTTGCAAGACTGTTGTCAGATTTCTCCAGAAGGACCTACGCAAGCATTGCTAAACCTTTAGGATCAACTCGTGCAGCTGTTATAACTTAGCGCAGGCGCGGTCCAAAGGGGGGGAGGGGGTCATGAACCCCACGACGCCCCCAAAACCGTACTCATAAAATTGTCAAACCTTCTGAAATTCGACAAATCACGAACAAATAAACCAAAATTAACAGGCAAAATTTCGAGCTCGCTGCGCTCGCTCTTGCATTCTTAGTTGTACTTACCTACGTTTCGAACACATTATTTTGATGTCTGTATCGATATTAAACAGAGGATCTTACCTATTTGATGCCAAACCTATCCGAAAACATATGAAGCTCGCTTTTGCATCCTCAATTATGCAAGTTTTATGTTAAAGCCAACTTCAATGATTGTTCGGATAGTTAATAAACAATGTAACCTATCTATCTACATTTATATTCCAAGGCAGGATGCTAAAATTTTCGAGCGCACTTCACTCGCTGTAACATCCATATTTTGTAACCTGTGGTTACCCGTTGCGCAATAACCGCGACTCCACAACAATAGAATAGTTTTATTGTAAAAAATCGGCGGCCACCATGTTTTTAGTCGATGGGGGGGCATAGGATATTAAACACTGCGTTTTTAAAAAAAAGAAGTTTAAATTGCGTGATTTGGTATGGCATGTGGGATGCCATTAAGTGTAAATTTCAGTTGATGCCCAATGGCAAACCCGTGTGCCAGCGACAACTGACCGGAGAAACATCTGTCTGTATGATATAAAGAAAATACATATAGCGTATCCGCGACAGTCAACTTAATTTTTTGTCGGACCCGCTTCGCCCGCGCTGGATCCTTAGCTCTCCAGTTTACGCTTAAATCGTAAAAAAAAACATGTTTACAATGAAGAAATTTTTACAATAGAAGAAAATCTAGTGTTTCTGAGTCAAGGAACTAAATTTCTTCGGGCTCGCTTCGCTCGCCTTAACACCTGTTCGGTTTTTGCTTAAATTGACATAAAACATGTGTATGGATGTAAGGTAGAAGAAAATTTACATTTTTGAGTCAAGGAACTAAAAGTTTTCAGGCTCGCTTCGCTCGGCCTAGCATCCGTAGCTCTACGGTTTACCTACAATTAGATCGATAAAAAACATGTATGGGTGATAAAAAGAAAATCTAATCTTCGGATAGGTTAGATTTTCTTTTCATTAACAAGGTTTCGTACGAAAATTTTCATCATCTTCCTGCTCTTATCCCATGTTACTTGGGGTCGGCGCAACACGTTTTATTCTTCCATTCTGTTCTATCAGTCGTCACTCTATCACTAACTCCCTTTTCTTTCATATCGCTCCTCACACAATCCATCTTTTCTTTGGCCTTCCTCTCCCTCTCCATCCATCCACATTTATGTTCATAACTCTTCTAGTTATGTGCGTTTCATCCCTCCTCTTCACATGACCATACCAAGACAAGCGATTCCCTTTTAACTTTTCCGTCACTGGCGCCACTTTTAAAGTGCCTCTAATGTACTAATTTCTCACTTTATCCACTCTCGTTACTCCACACATCCATCTCAACATTCTCATCTCCGCTACATGCAATCTATTTTCATCCGTCTTTTTTGCAGCCCAACATTCTGATCCATTCGTACGAAAATTTTATTTTATTTTATTACATTTGGAAAACTTAAGGCATGCTTACTTATTCTAATATAATGAAGGCCAATTACAAGTTCTCACTTACAGTAAAAACGAACAAATTAAGAAAAAAATAACTATAAGCACTGACACTACATATACGTACATCCAAAAAACATTTCAATGTCTATCTAAGATTCATACAAAATACTCCTAGTTAACAATAGTAGGTAGAATAAATTAATAGTGATTACAAAATTAGAAATTCAACCACCAGAAATGCTCGCGAAAAAGTGATTGCACAGAGTCCGCTTCAATTTACTGTTTCCAGTATTAAAAAGGTCGATGTCAACTTCCCGGCAGGCCGCATTAAAAGTACGACTCGCTCTTATCAGATAGGAGTTTTGTCTGTAAGCAGTTCTCACCACCGATGTGGCCAGTAGGTGAGGTCTACGTAGGTATGCACAAGGCACAAGTAGTCCTACTTTATTTACTAACTCAGGTATATCTGCTGATTTTCGACCTGACCCCAGAAATATTATCGCTGCGATCGCGCCTGATGGAGATCCTCGCCTAAAGAACTCAAGGGAGTTCATATGACTATGAGGATGGCCCCACAAGGGGTAGCATTTCTTATCAGAAAGGAAAAAATGGGAATGAAATCAAAGGAAAATGTACCTAACGAAAGTTACCACTAACGGCGAAATTAAAGAAGCTTAAGACACAATCGGAAACTGAGAACGAGAGAAAGTTATACCTAATGACGTTTAGCCTGTTGCCATGCGATCAAATATTAACATGTGTCTGCCTAGCCTATACATAAATGACTAGCTCTCTATGGAACACTAAGTAATCTACGGTAGCGAGATTTCACCTGACACTTTCCTCTCATGAGCAAAAGCTCTTGATGTGAAAAATCTAACTTTCCGTGGGTAAAACGTCATACTCACTATGTAGGCATACAGTATAAGTTCTTATTAGAATAAGGCTTAGGTACCTACTGGAAAGTAGGTACCTGCCTATGTACCTGTCTATTGCCATCAAAGGCCATCATCAGTGGCGTAACTATGGGTGTGGCAGGTTAGGGCACGAGCCCTGGGCGCCTACCGAAGGGGGGCGCAAAATCGCCAATAATTAAATCTAAACATCTAAATTTACCACAAAACATTACATACTGTTATATTTAATTCATTTATTTCGTGATTTCAAATTAGCGAGTGGAAATGAGAGGTGCAAGCCCCAGTGCGTTACTGCAAACTGACGTCCAGGTTTGGGTTTCTTCTAGATGTGACAGAACTTTGTGTTTCGACACTGACGACTGCGACGATTTAAAAAAGGGTATAATTTAGACGCTCACCAAAAAAAATATTTTTAAGACTCTAAGCCTAGGCACCAAAATGGATCAACGGTCACCAAATTCTATCCAACTCAACTGTGATTGCCATAAAATGTCGGCTTGGGTTTACAAACTGGATAAAATAGGTTAGGTTAGGTTAGAATTGTGACCAACCGCGCGCGAGCCGAGCGAGCGAAGCGAGCGGAGCCGCGGCAGCGGCCGGCGAGCGCTACTTCTCGAATATTATTTGGTGACCATTTATCTGTTTTGGTAACCGTTTAGAACTTTTTTGGTAGTAAAATAGGTACTTTTTTGGGCGGTGTTTAAACACAAGCCTTTAAAAAATAAATGTATTGAATTTAGGTAGAGATTCCTTAGTTATACGAAGACAGGATCGGACTGGCCATACAATTATACATTCGAGGTGGCGTTTGCCAGCCTGGCCTTAGTCTACGCTGGCCCTCGCGGTCCTGGGTTGCGGAGCCCGCGCTGCCTAGGGCCGAAAGATAGTTCATCCAGGATACAAATATTTTCGAGCACTGTCTAGGCTCTTGAACTTTAAGAGTTTCTTCTATTTACAAAAGTATGAATGGTAAGAAAGCAATAAAAATACCTCTTTTACCTATCTGTTCTGTGAGCTGTGTAAGAAAATCAAACCTATCCGAGGTGGGGTGAAAAATTTTTCGAGCTCGCTTCGGTCACTCTTGAATTCTACGGTACGTTCAGCTCTATGACTCAAAAAGTCACTTCTATTTATATACATATAATTAAACTATCCGAGATGGGGTGCGAATGCCAATTTTTAAATGTAAAGGGTTAACTTTACTTTCGTTATATAATGGTAACATTTTTTTTTGGTATTCGTATGTAAGTTTTGAAACGGTTTTATTTAGTGTATTTTTATGAAGGGGCGCAACAATGATGCGTGCCCTAGGCGCTATTTCCCATAGTTACGCCTATGGCCATCATGGACTACTTTTTCGACGGGACTTTCAGTTGAGCTCATAAGTATACCTGAGTGGTCCAATTCCACAGCGGGTTGGTATGGTCGTGTTATGTTTTTTCACCTAGCATCGTCGCCTGTTACCTGTCACACTGTCCATCCTACGGTCTCCTTCTCCAAAATTCTCCGTTCTTCTTCTTCTCCATTCATCAAAATTAGGAGGAACTATTGTACAAAATGTATTTTTAAAATTAGAATTTAACACACTCACGAAAAGCCAAATACTTTGGCTGCCACTGATCCATCAAGGGAAAATATAGATAAGAGGTACCTAGGTAGGTAGAACTTATAACAAATCACTCATAGATAGATACGTATAGGTAGGTATAGGAATGGATGGACTATCTACTACAAGAACAGCTAATTACTAAGTATAGGTAGTCCTCCATAGCTTGTGAAGTAAGCTCACTTCAAAGAATCATTTACTAGTCGGTAAAAAAGGAGTGTACCTAAACTACCTACTATAGAAAATAAAGCTATGTGAAGGAACACCATTTAAGTACACATAGAGTAGCTCATCTACACAGAAACTGCTAAACTATGCAGATTCAACGGTAGGTAATTCCACTTTGGTACTTTTTCAACATTTGAGGAGCTAAAGAAAGCGACGAATGATTGGAATTTACATGGGCTTAACATCTTTAGACGGCTATACAAGGATACCTTTATTGAGGTAAGTAGGCATATTACAGACAGACCGGTAATATTGTAGATAGGTACCTTTTCATTACCTAACCGTCTAATTAAAACTTTCCAACAACACTAAGAACTTATGTGTTTTAGAAACTATCTCTTCAATGTGAAATACTTAGCTTGAAAAAGTTTTGTAGAAAAAATGCTAAACAGTATTCCAAGAAACTATGTTCAGTCATGTGTAACATTTAATACCCACTTACATGTTTTTACAAGATTTATGAAAACTGAAATAATCCGGACTCGAATCCCTGATCATTGGCGCTGAGCCAGTTCCAGTTACCGTAGCGGTAGCCCGTAGCATTGCTCCACCCATCGCGTGCTCTTACCTATCTACGTTGCCTTTGATTAATAAAACTAATCATACCAATGTGCCTTACGCTTCCATAACTATTGAGGATTACGTAAAATATGGCGTAAAGCCTAAAATCTTGGAACCGTCTCTTGTGCACTAAATATGGCCAGATTTCCTCCCTCCAAATGAAAATAAAAATGAACCTGCCTGCCTTTTGCCAAAGTGTCTTGGGGTCCGGTTGCAGCTGAATACCAGTATTTTACTTGAAACGTCTGCCTGTCTGATCTCTACAACCTAGTAATTGATAAAACGAAGATTATCAAAGGGAAATAGAATAAATACTTACCTAGTTAGTAGAAATTAGACTTGCCAGGAGTATTTAAAAGTAGTATTCCCATCTGTCCCCGAACGTCCTTAAATGGGGACAGATGGGAGTAAAAAGTTTCATCTGTTCCCGAAATAATTTTTAGCTAGCCTTTGCCCGCCCGCATGCACTTCGACATGTTACTGTGCTCCTGGTACTTATAAATCCAAACCGCTCACAATTCCAGCGCCGGAAATACTTCGACATGTTTCTGATCTCCTGGTACCTGCTTTTGAATCTTTAGCGCTCATAATTCCGGCCACGAAAATGCTTCGACATGTTTCTAGTCTTCTGGTACCTACTTTTGAATCATAACCGCTCACAATTCCAACCCCGGAGATGCTTCAAGATGTTTCTGGTTTCTTAGTACATTTTACACTTTAATCAAAAAAAATTTCGGGGACAAATGAAACTTTACTCCCATCTATCCCAAGTTTGGGGACAAATGACACGAAAATTCCCATTTGTCCCCCACTGGGGCAGATGGGAATAAGTACTCCGTTTAAAACTGATCTCCACATTACAACAGAGCTTAAAAGGCTAGAAAGGTATCGTACCCATGTGTGACGAGTCGGCGACTACTAATTACACCGTAACGATTTACACAGAGGTAATTTTTGTTACAAATAAGGGTACGTCATAGGCTCAGAAGTCACGCACTTCGCAATCCGCGTCGCATCCCACTTCCCACACGACGCGACTTAATGTCTTCTAAACAACTCATTAGGCCTCATTACGTTGCGAGACTCAGAACAATGAATATGCTACTTACTAAGCTGTGATGTGTGATGCTACTCTCTTTCAAAGTGACTCGTCAATGAGACTGACCTCTATTATCTTATCCACACTATAATCAAAGCGAAAGTGACTCTGTCGGCTGATTCCTACGTCCTCAAAACAAAAGCGCAGTTTTGATCTACTGCAGACTGGTAGATTTGTCGGTGAACCCCTAATTAAAGACTAATACCTATAGGGGGACATAACGATTTTATCCTTGGGCATTTTTTTTATTATGCACCGTGTTCGGAGTTAGGTACTATGGGGCACCACTACAATAAATGTAGCATCCTTGTTAACCATTAGGTATGTCATAATTACTCGTATATAATATCTTACTATTATGCGTCTTAAAATATTGTTGTGTAGGTAAAGCCTAGAGTCCCTGCTTCGTAGAGGCCATCGGCGGAGGCGACCTCTCGCATCCGGCCCTGATTCACTCCATGGTCTGGAGTAAGAGGGCATGGAGAGCGATCACCTCTTTTTGCGCCCCAGCCGCCGCAACAGAAGAAGACGCCCCGGGCGACGGGAGTTGCACGGCGATTCCCGGTCACCGCAAGCGCGGGCATTGAGTGGCTCGCCGTCCGATCTAAACCAGGACCGTGTCGACGGCGCACTGTGTTTCACGCGCGCCTCAAGGAGCTGTCAGCATAGATGACGGAGCCCGCTAGGGCCAGTGCCTGCCGGGGTTGCTGAATTTGTTCGAAAGTCCCTGGAACGCAAAGGGCATTAGGAGGAACACGGATGGGTTTTAGTCAGTAAGAGTCTGACACTCCCTTCTGCTTCACCCAGAGCAGGAGGAGTCATTTGATGACTTCCCCATCCCTAAAAAAATAAATAATGGTAGAGGTACCTAGGAGTTTCTCTCTTAGAAAGTAATTCTGTCTGTCTGTCTGTCGCGCTTTCACGCCAAAACTACTGAACCGATTTAAATGAAATCTGGTACAGAGATAGTCTAGAGCCTATATCGGACTACTTTTTATCCCGTGAGTATGTTCCCTAGGGATCACGCGGGCGATGCCGCTGGTAGAAGCTAATATATAAAAAAAACTGGCCAAACGCGAGTCGGACTCGCACGCAAAGGGTTCCGAACGAACTTCATTTTTGTAACATGTTATTTTTAACACTAAGTAGTAGTAGTAGTATCTAGTCCGAAATAAATGTTATTATTATTATTTCATTTATTCATTTTATACACATATATTTTACATTTTTAAATATTATTTATTATTATTATAACCTTGTTATTTGTGTTGGTGTAATCTATAGGAACCGTTCACGGCGTTGACTATGCCACCTAGTGTCGCGTATTCGAAACTTTAAGGGTCAGAATACTTGACATTGCCGCTTCTGTGCTGCCATCTGCGGTTCCTTCACGTTCAGTTTGGGGAACGTGCGCGAAGTACACTTCGCGCACGTTGGCGCAGCTATTTCGAATTTTATACTTGAAACATACTTGACAGTGATATTTCTGTGCTGCCACCTATAGTTTTGGTGTTTTTAGTTGTTGTTTGTTTTAGGCTCAGTAGTTTTCGAGATAAGGGGGGAATGGTCACAATTACTCAAAGTTAATTTCGTGATGCGTCCGTGTTTGTGTCACTGGAGTTCATGAGTAGGTACCAAATTTCAACAGAATTGGTCCAGTACAGTCAGAGAAAATTAACTGTGACAGACGGAGCGACAAACAGACACCCTATATGGGTTCCGTTTTTTACGAATGTTCGGAACCTTAAAAGTACCTAACTGAAATAATATGAGGTAAAATTGTTCGACATTTGTTTGACATAATGTTATCTTTGCAAGTAAGTACCTACTCATCCGATTGCAAAAAGTCTTTCAATAATAGAAAAAAGCTACACTATCGCAGTGTCACTGATCACTTAGTTTTCTTGGAAAATGAACGGTTGGCCACGAGCGTGAAGCCGCAGGAAAAAGCTAGCAAAAAATAAAAATACTTAGTTAATTTGAATATTGTGATTTAATTGCACATATGTTATCGATTGTACATGTTCTACAGACGTTCATTAAAAGATCACACTCATTAATAGCAATGCGTTCGTACAGTAATCCCAGTGTACTGGAACTAAAACTTAAAATACGTTGTTTATTCACTTAATTTATCACTTAAAAGTGAATTTTCTAAAGTGTCCTTAATATGTATATTTGATTACATTGTTTTCAATGCTAGTTTAACTAATATTTAATTTCGTAAAAATATCTTAATGCAACATCAATTAAGAGACACATAATCAGCTGCTAACTATTAATAAAAGTTGAAGCCACATAGAAAAGAAAATCTTTCCTAAACTGAAAATGTATTGTGACTGATGGAATTACTCGACACTTCAGCGGGTCTGAAAAGGGCACTTTAGTATAATCATAATCGAATCCAATATATAAAAATTTTGTGTCACGGTGTCTGTTATCATTAACTCCTCCGAAACGGCTTGACCGATGTTTATGTTTTTTTTTTATGTATGTTTGGTAGATCTGAGAATAGGTCGTAATTTTTTTTTATATGGCAAAACAACGTTTGCCGGATCAGCTAGTAGGATCATAATATACAACAATCTGTCAAAATTTATTTTCATCTTTATCGCTAAAGCATGAGGTTCAAGGTTGATTGAGAGAATTTGGCAGTTTCGGGTAGCTTGATGTGTTGTCTGATTGATAAAGTAGCGTTTTTAGACCCGCTGTACTTCTTTGTCTTACGGTACTGCCATCAAATGAACTATAATTCAATTCATAATTTGAAATAGTTTTAATCGATTGTCACAAACTTTATTATAGACCTTAGCGTTGTGTACTTTAAGCTGATTTTAAGTGCCCATAAAGGCGCAGACCCACCGTGGCGCACGGAGACTACGCACGTGTGTTAAGCTTCGCTTTGAAAGAAAATGAATGTGATCGTGTCCACTGCAACCTACGGACACGCTACGCATCAATTGACGTCACACACGCGTGGCTTGCTCGAATATGGCCCTCACGTAGCTGAACGCTGTTAAAATCATGCACGCTGTGCATGCAGTACACACTATACATGAATATTAACCCACGACTATGTCAAAACAGTATTGGAGCACAGTTTTGAGATACAGTTTGTGGAACGTTGCCGTGTGTAGAGTGCACTGCAGTGGAAACGTAGACCCACGTTGTCGAACAAATGAGTCCACGCAGTTAAAATGCATCGCGTGCCCGTGCACAGCTTGCGCCGCGGTGGATTTGCGCCTTTATGTCCTAAAAAGTATACAATAGAATATGAACTTAGTCATGTACGACCAAATTTGTTGCTCAATTTTATACAACTATGTAAACAAATGACCTATTATCATATCTTATTATTATTCTTATGTTTATTTTTTTTGTTTTGTACCCTAACCACTATCTTATGTTTTTTTTTTAGGTTTTAAAAGAAGTTGCAAAATGCACTTGAATCAACGTCCTTTATAATTATTTTTCTACATCAGGCAGTATACAACGTGTGACAGAATAGACACATTACCTCTTAAGGGGGCATTGTACTCATCACTATGAACAACTATTACTATGAGACCAACCCCGAAATCGGTTGCAGATTCATAGTAAAAGGTGTTCATAATGATGACTACAATTACCCCTTAAGAGGTATTGCGTTTATTCTGTTACAGGTTGTATTTGGCTTTGATTTATGAACAACAAGAGATTATGAAGCGTGATATAATTTAAACGAGTAGTTAACAGTTAAAGACTTTGACTAGAGTCAACAACGTAGCATGGTTTACAGTTTAGAATAGAAATAAACATTAATAGGTACATTAATAAAGAAAATAAATAAGAAAAACAAACAACATCACAGCAAATACCCTGAAGGGTAAGACAATAGTCTCTGTGAAGCCTACTGCCATACCATGGGAATTAATTAAAAAAAAAAACAATTAAAATGCTGCACAAGTACTAATATAGCTTTAGCTGAAACTAACAATAACATTGTTAAATATTGTTTAAGAAAATAGGATTAAATAATAAAAGGAATATCACACCTATATTGGCACCGGGTGTCAAAAACGCAATAATATGAGTGAAGGTGGACAATCAATGGACTTTGTTCCTTTTTTTTTAGATTCTTAAAACAGTGTCTTTTGGCGGTGTTTTCAATAAGAAGTTTCAACTATTCAGATCGGCTTAAACTCGATATCAAGTCCGCCTCGTTCTTTAATCTTAGGCTGCGTTTACACCAGGGATCGCTTCATTTACCTAGGTAACATGCTCAGCGCAATCTATTCTACAAACACACCCCTCACTACGCACCCCTCTCACATCTGTGTTGAAAACGCAGCCTCCCGCGCAATTCGCAATAGCCTTCAACGAGCGACGACCCCGCTACTACCAATACATATATTACCCATCAGGCCATCAGACCCTATGCTCTATTCCTTCGTCCATAGACCCACAATAAAAATGGAAGCACTAACACGGATCAAACAAACCAAACAGTCTCATTAACTTATGATAATATTACTACAGTGATCAAACGAAAATCATAAGCTATCATAGCGCTACGATTTGCGTCGCGTCACAATATTCGTGCTAAGAATTATCTTCTTTTTTTTTACTATTGATAGGCACGCGTTTGACCACTATCACACCTGATGGTAATCGATGATGTGGTCGAAGATGGAGCACGTTTGGCTAGAAGTAACATAATGTTTTATTACAAAGTAGGGAATGGCGTGAATATTTCATCAAACAAAATCGCAATCTAATATTTACACTTACAGCTTCAAAAAATACGGTGAATGTCTGGCTTGGCCTGAGCGTTCCAAAGGTTCAGCCTACTGTTACTAATCTGTAAATTAACTCGATTTTGATGTATCTTTGACAATAGCAAACGCCACTGTAGCTGGGCCTTTAGTAGGTTTGAACTACGAGTACACTACAGACTTATTCTATAAATTCTTACACCCTTTGGTAGTGGATATATCATAAGATTAACCAGTAAAATAAGCTCTTAAAATTCCCACATTAAAAAGTATAAAACACACCGATATCCAAAGATACACATACTTACAATTTTATAGATTTACGACAAGTACCTATGTGACCAAAACTTGAATGTTCAGAATATTGAGGTAAACAAATACTTCCTTCGGTGTAATTTGTGAATAAAGTGTCAATGCTTTTAGGTAGATTCGGCTGGGGTTATAATTTTGCCCCATCCAATGTATTCGAAAACTGTGGCATATGAGTGCATGATACCAAATCCGTCGGGAGGCTCTTCTGTTCGGTTGCGCTTCACAGCTGACGGCCGCGCCTCGGGCTTCGTGCGCTCTGGCTTGTTGATCCCTAGCTCTCCGTTGCCATAGCAACCGACCAGGCGCGTATTTGGGAACGCCTCACGGAACAAATTCTGTTCAATTTCATGCTTAACATCGCGACCCACGCACGACATCTTTATCACCACACTGTGTTCGTAATGAGGAACTTTCTTAGAGAACTGCAACATGAAAATAATAGGACATTTTAATACCTAACAACTGTTTCTGTAATATTATCCAAAAAGTAAAAATATTTTTCCCAAATATTAGACAGGCTGAATGCTCATGCTATGCTTTTATGAAGACTTCTTTAACCATAACATATTATTTAGGTAAAGTTTACATTATGTGACACATTATTATACGCACAGAACTTGAAATTATCAAGCAGCTGATTAAAAAAGCTTATCACTACTACATAGTATAAAACAAAGTCGCTTCCCGCGTCTGTCTGTCCCTATGTATGCTTAGATCTTTAAAATAACGCAACGGATTTTGATGCGGGTTTTTTTTAGTAGATAAGAGTGGTCCTCGAGGATTTAGTATTAAATTTGTCAAGATTTTGTATAAATTTGCTGATACATGAAATATATTACTGAAGAGGTCGGAAAAAAAATATCTAAAAAATTCAATACATCGCGTGCGCTGCGAAAACTATTGATGATAGAACAAAACAATGTACTACAGTTTTAGATAATACATCAATACCTACGAAAATGTCCGCGATAGTATATGTCTATCTTTTATGGTTGACTCACAATAACCATTTTTATATTATTCAAATTTGATATAAAATACTACTTCATTTGCAGAGGTGTTGTCACCATGTAGTTGCAAATCCTTATCTTAGTAAATATGTTGGTCATCTTGAGTGTTGAATTTAGAGCAAAATTGCCTTTCACACTATGTAATCTGGATGAATATCTTAGGAGATATCTCAAAATTAAAGTAAGTCGCGCCACCAAATACCTACTCGTAATTATAACGGAGGTAGAGATGTCCGGAACTGGTAGACACCTGAGAGCAGACATCATTGAAGGTTGTCTATTGCACTTTTTATTTCAGCTGAACCACAATATTATTGACTCTGGTAATTTTAGATGTTCACTTTGTTCATTTAGGCTAAATAAACATTTGCAGGGGTGTGTCCCTAGTTTATTTATAAAAGACAAACAGTTGGTAACTACCTCGTTAATAGCAGTCTGCATCTTGATTTTGGACCAATCAGACGATTCTAATACAAGTGTAAACATGTCAAAATGAACTCCAGTTCCTGTTACAATTTCATCAAAATTCTTGGGAACTGTAAATAGTCCAACAGTTATAAGGTTGAAACCCACACAATGTTTACCACTATTAATACCCTCAACCAAACTGTTCATGTCTTCACTGTCAGATATAGTGTCGTCAACAATGCACCCTCCTAAGGCATATGGGACATCAGGCTGGCTAAAACATCAAAAATCGTTACAAAAATGCATAAGTCTTGATAACAGATTGCACATTGAAAGGAATTCAATAAATTAATACTTACAGAGCCTTTAAATAATTTAAAAATTTGATATCATCTGTTGATTGGAGGATGAAACTTGCATTGACAAAGACCATTGCTCCTTTGACATAGCGTGTTTCTGACAAACTATCCACAGTTTTAATAAAATTCTCTTGTATATCACTAACACATTTCACATTAATGACATGAAACTCTACATTTGGTATGACTGGTATGTAGATTCCTCCAATGAAAGGAGCCTTTTTTCCAAATCTTTGGTTAATTGTTTGTCGGCTAGTTATTGAGGGTGGCAGAGGCATGTAGGATATGAAAGGAGCCTTTACTGCAACCAAGCATGTCTTCGGGACCACCACTAGATTGTTCACCACATCTACAACTGAAAACATAATTTATTTTACAGTGCACTGGTGTAAATTTATCACAATTAACATTATTTAATTTTATTAATTATTTTCTTTTTTAATATTTTCAATGATACATGATTAGTACTCACGGTTATGATGATTGTCACATGCTGGATCGCAAGGACATGTTACCATCGCCTCGCACATGCATGATGTGTTGAAGCCTGAATTGTTTGCAAAAGCAAACACAGCTAATGGTTCAGTATAGAAGCCACCAGATTGCAATAGTTTGATACCATTTTTAATATGACATATTCTCATACTTAGAGAAAAGTCAGAAGGGCCTATTTGTTCCTTCTGCAATGTATTCACAGCTGAACGCCACATTGAGCAAACATTCTTACACATCAACTTATCTTGCCATGGTAAAAAACTTAGTATGTTTTTCACAATTACATAGTTGTCAGCAACACTCCTCACCAAACTTTGGTCACATAGTATTTGTTCACAGTCTCTATGCAATTCTTGTTTCTTGAAGAAGGCAGCTATATGAGCGGGTAAGTTTAACTTCGCACATCTACACTCAGTTGACTCATCAGCAAAAGACACTGAATCTACTGAATCTTCAGCCATTTTCGATCTTAAATTTCAGTTACAATTTGATCGTCTGCTGACCTCTGGAGGGGATCACCTTTGAGCAACGCTAGTATAAAGCAATAAAGATAAATGAAAAAGGAAATTAGATAGTAACCAACATAAATCATTACATCTTTTAAATGTTTTCTAAGCTGGCCGCGGTTCAGTATCTCTGCGGGATCATACGCACCCAAATTTCCACGCGGAACAGTAAATATTTCGAAAGTTAGCCATATAAACAAAGGCAAGTTCAAGATGAATAATATCAACTGGCCATGTAATAAAAATAGTAACGTTATGAAAGAATGGGCTATATATTTCGGTAGCATCCAGTAATTGAGCTTATCGCAACATTCTTGAGCATTCAAATAGTCGCACTCCAGGTCGGACAGAGTTATTATGTAGTAAACTAGAATGAACAATATACCACCGCTATCGATCAATGTCAAAGAAAACAGAAGAGTTTCAGCTAATATCATAACTAAATATTTTACCACGTCACTTCAACACGTTAAGGCAATGCTTAGATGATTCTTTCTTAGAACTCAGGACTTCAGTTGATGTCAGTAATTATACAGTTTCACTATCGCCATCGCCACTTGAGATTCGATAATCGAGATTAATAACTGTCACTGTCAAGTGCAAAATGCATGTCATTTCTTTTTTAATTCGTTCCTGGCGGTACAGGCTAAGGTCTGAGACCATGCTGCCTAGTCATCAGTTAGCATTTTTCTTGAGTAGGGTAGATCCAGTTCAATTCATCAGTCTGTAAATCCAAAATATAGGGAAATCCAATAAAATTCATTAGTTTTATAATGATCCTTAAGTAATTCCAATTCCAGTCTTTTACTATTCTGTAACAACATTTTCGTGTCTCGACAGCGGCAGCGAGACACCCGACATCCGAGGTGAGTAGAGTATCAAATTATGTCAAACGTAAGACCTTTATATTGTGTGCAATAAAGCACACTTTGTGAGGTTTGACACTCAGCAGGTCAAGATGCGTGTCAATCGCTGTCGAAATTGTCTTTGTCAGGCAAGAGTACCTATGGGCAAGAGGGAGAAAGTAGAAACAATAGAGATCAGACAAGAAAGAACTCTAATCGCCTCAGGGATCACTGTTGTAGCACTTGTCTCACCGCCGGTGAGGAAACGAGTTGCTATCGACTAGTACTTGCTTGCTTTGGAAAGGGACCAAGACCAAAGACATAGATCTCGTATAAGTAAAAGAGACACATCTACATTCATAGTAGATAGCTGGCTGTTCACACTGCTGGCGATCGGCTCTTACCTCTTGTTGATCGCAGCGACAAGAGCTATCAAAGATTGTACTCGCTCAGCGACACTCACTCGGCGATTCTCGCTTGGCGGTCAGAACTCAGCAAACAGCGGTAATTTCTACCTATAGTGCCTGCTGGAGCGAGTATTGCGAGTAAAAGCCCGTCTAGAAAAAGTACTCTGTGAGCCCGTTGTACAAAAGTGTAGCGGCATCAATGCCTCCACAAGAAAAACCAACGAAGCAAATCTACGTCGCAACAAAAAGAACCGCGACGCCATCTAGCCAACTAGCAGCGAACTATTTCGTCGAAATCCTGCATCGCGCAAGCAGAGTTTACCGTGCGATTTATATACATCAGCCTAATTTCGACCATCGGGCAGTAGCCCGCCAGACATAACAACCGCCTGGTCGGAGGATCCTCCTTATCAATTGACGTCTCTACACTCTGTTCCCAAAAACCTCCAAAAAGCGCTCACTGAAAGCCGAGCGTCAAAACTTTGTTTGTTGCCGAACTGGTCCCATTTTAATTTTGTGAAGACCTGATAAAGAACTTCGGAGGTAGGCAACGGAACTCTTCAATAAATAATAGCAAATGGACCGGGATTTCTGAAATCACATGTCTGTTGATTATTTACACCAGTTCATAACATAACATCAAGCCGGTACGCTGTGTTTGTGGTTTCACTTTTTAGTATCACTAAAAACTGAAAAATAAAAACCTTTTTTACAATAAAAATAAAACCGTCTTCCAAAAACAAAACACTACAAAGTACTACTACGGGAACATCGTGCGCCGCCTCCTCAGGTCCGGATGAATGGGGGCGACGGACATCCTAAGTCCGCCGCTCCTGGACCCAGTTATGGCGGCCGGGAGAAGGCAACGTACGCCTTCGACGTCCGGTGCGCCTGCTTGCTGCAGGCGGTACAGAGGTCGAGATCTCCCTCTCCTTTTCCGTAGCCTCCTCCTGCGCGATAACTATTTCGCAGAAGAAGACCACCGACGTAGACGTAGTCCAGTTCACCTGAACAGATAGTTGCCCCAATGAAACAATATTTTATGTCAAAAACTTTTTATTCAACATTCTCTCCTTATGCTAATAAAGGCTTGGTAAATATTTACAAGGCTTCATTACAGGGCAAGGTAAAAAAACTATCCAGTTACGTTACAAATCCAACTCCTGTGGTTATCACATTATATTAAATTTATTGAATACTTGGCTCTACTACAAACCAATGGCTTAAAGCCGCGTATTGCTTTAATCACTTACTTTAACTTTAAGGTATAAGTCAGTAAAAATGTATTCAACCATACCTAAAACATATTTAGTAAGTATAAAGAAGCCGATCGATTACATTATCATATTAATATAAATATTTACTGCAGAGAGCAAAAGAGGTGTCGATATTAGGTGCACAATACTTATAACGTCGGGTTGGATATAGCTTAGTTTACAAACAAATATTAAAACTCTCCTAAAATAATTACAACAATAATAACAAGTATGCAGATAATATGCTATTTATCAAACATTAATCTCACTTAGTATCTCGTTAAATACATTTAAACTAAACTCTCGCAGAAGAGTGAATACAAAGCTAATTAACACACTAGGCCTGTTAATATAAATATAGGAGAGAACACGAAAATCCCCTCCCTATAAATTATGATTCGAATATATTTGACTAATATGGGTACAATTTTGATAATGAGCAAATAGATTTTATATTTAAATCTAGTGTAAAGATTCCGTATAATTCACTTAGATAATGGAATATTACTTAAATAATAAAGCAAATTACAATTTGCGAGCCCTGTTTTAATTTTGAACGCAGCCTCTCGCTGGCTCGGTATTTTCGAAAACTTTTCAAGTCCGAAACTAGCGAAATTGATTTTAAAAAAATGTTAAGTGGTTTTTATTTACATTTAGAGCCACACATTTTACAAATCCAATATACAAATTATGCAAAGTTAAAATATTTTTGTTAACTTTTAATAGCACCATTCCATATGCGAATGTACTCTAAAGTTATATTAAAGAGTTTGATTAAAGTACATACGCATACCCATCCACTATCTGCAACCAATACACAATATTGTATTCATTCAATTTAGGAAAATATTTCCATGCCTCTGCTTGAACGGAGATACATAATAATATAACCGGATATTGAACATATTGGCACACGCAGGGCAGTTATTCGTAATTATTCGTTGTAGTAACAAGTATTCAAAAACTAAATAAAATCGTAAATGCAAAAAATGGCAATATGTTTTCGATTCTCAATTTATGCTTTATCTAATCCTTGATGAAGCAAAGGTAAACGTTAGATAAACAACACGTGATATTATACAAAATACATTAGTAAAAACACTCACACATAGTAATGAATAGAACAGAAACTAAAACCTGTAAGTACACTTGAATGACTATATAAATAATTATTATGCGCTCAAACAATTATGCAAGCAAACTGATATTGTTTTGTAAAATAATTAAGATTTACTTTGTACGGAACTAAGGACAATAATTAACAAGCTAATAGTTTGATACACAACTAAATTCTGACTACGCAAAAGATGCCACTTTATGAAATGGCTTCATCATTTGAGTATGCAAAATTAGTTTAGCTATCTCTTGGTATGGGCAGTTTCGAGCCTCATAAACAAAATTGGTCCAGTCGTTTTGGGTCTCTAAGATATTACTAATTACCATCACATGTTGGTAACCATTGCGTAATCGAGTACAAACGACAACTTATTGATAACGGCGCACCTATCCTACATTTTAGACATTATAATGGAATGATACATTTTTTTAAGAATGTTATATTGTTACAATAATTAAAATAATTATCTAGGTAAACTCAAACAATTACGATAATTTAGCAAGACGTTAGCACTACAATGAAAGAACGTCGAAGGTCTGCAAGTATTATTATAAGAAATAGTGAAGTGTACGATTAACAAGTGATTACAGAGTGCTTGCATAAGAGTCGAGCGCGAGGAGCCGGCTCCCTACGTACGTACGTTATCTAAATGAGTTCATATCTAACATTGTTCCCAAGCTGGTCCCACCCATGACGATGGCTTGTGAATGTGCACCTTGTTCTCTAATATTTTCCTAAATTTCACAATTTTCACTAAACATAAACATCAATTTTATAATTTTGTCAAAATTGTTAAAATAAATAATCGTAATGCGAGAGACAAGTGCTCTTGTGCCACATTTTGCACTTCAACAAGACTGGAATGTCACTTATTGATTCGGGAAGTAGCTATCCATGCGCTAGGGACAGCGTCAAGCGGATTTTAATAATTGACACAACATCAATCTTAAGCTTTTCTATCGTATATAATTATAATTAACACAATGTGTACGTGACCAGGTGACTCATAGATTGACTGTGCCTAAACAAAAACAACTTCTCTTATGATAATTTTTCCCTAAGTTTTAGTCATCGGGCGGAATGCAGAAATCCACAACTATGTTGAGTATTATTAATCTCAATATATACATAAGTAGATAATAATAATTATGCCTATAAATAGTAAATAAAACGGACTTATAATATTATGTGAGCCAAGTATTTCTGCGCACGCAGCAGCAGGCGCGATCACTCACTAGTGAAGTAAATGAAACATTCAACTATTATCAACTAGCGACACAAACGTTACGTACGGCATTAAGTACATATACATACTAATAATTTAAATCATACAATTCTATGTAGGTATAAATGTAAACACTTTGTGTTTCACAACATCAATCTCTTAAGTCTAGGCTTCAATAAAGTCATAATTATGGAAGAACGAGTCACGAGAGCAGACTAGCGATTTGACGGTCACCACTCCGTAGCGACCGATCGAAGACCAGAATCGTATGTCCACGTAACACCCGCACAACACGTATAAGTCGACGCGGCTCGCTCTGATGTACACGAAGCGAACAGCCACGGCGACAGGAGGCGGTGAGAGATCACAGGGCGGGCGGCGCGCGGGTCACGTGGCGTCGAACTCGATGCGCTCCCACGAGTAGTGCCTGCGCTGCGGCGCGCCGCCCAGCAGCGGGTCGCACTGCGGCACGTGGCCGCGCCCGAACAGGTTGGGCACGAGCTCCGTGCGCATGTAGTCGTAGGCGTCGTCCACGTGCATGTGCGCGTCCGCGTCGATGCCGAACTCCTTCAGGTCGAACTCGCACGCGCGCTCCGAGAACGAGTCGTGCCGCGACTCCTCGTTCTGGAACGACGGCAGCGACAGGTCGTCCATGTACTCGAAGCCGGTGCGAGTGTGGTCCAATATGTCCCCGTTGGTAAGTGGTGTCATGCTCATTCTTTCCGGAACGTCCTCGCCGATATCCATCGCCTGTGATTTATCTTCTAATCTGTCTCCGCCGTCACCCGATAGTAGACTGCCGAAGAAATCATCGTTGTCCACAGAATTGGGATCGGAACCAAAGTCAGTGTGAAATTCTCCATTTGACAGCAAATCGACAGTAATATCCGTATCTATATCTGTACCAGAGTGATCGACTTGGCAGCGATTGCTTGCATTCACGGCCTGCAAGTCTGCATGACTCATGATTTCGTTTTGAATATCGTCAAGTTCCCTCTGTAGCTCATCGGCGGCCAGCGAATCTCGCACGTGATTGTCATTGAGCACATCATCTGTCAGCACGTCCGTCGGCGCATAGGTCGGCGTGCCGTTGGAGACGTAGCTCGTATCCAACGACGGAGTAGCGGTAGCTTCGCCGACCGCGGATGGTGGCAACTCCCCATTCTCGACGAGGATCTCGAGAACGTCATCCATAATCTGACTGTTCTCAGCGTCGTGCACGTCCGGAGCGAGAGGCACCTGCGGCATGGGGGGCGGCGGAGGGGGCGGCGGCGGCGGGGGGGGCGGCGCCGCGCGCTCGGGCTCGTAGTGCGCGCCGGGCAGGATGGCGATGGGCACCACCTTGACGCCGTTGAGGATGTAGGCGGGGTTGGCGGCCTTCTGCGGCGCCGCGTCGCCGGCGTCGGGCGCGGCGGGCGGCGACACGGCGAACAGGCGCACCAGCCGCTCGGGCGCCTCCAGCACGTAGCGCGGCGGCGCGGCCGGCGCCTGCGTCAGCGCGTCCAGCTGCGCGCGCAGCTGCGACACGCACAGGTGCGCCTGCAGCAGGCGGCGGCTCTGGTCGCTGGCGGCGGCGCCGGCCGCCTCGCGCCGCACGGCCTCCAGCTGCTGCCGCGACGCCTCCAGCTTGCGCTCCAGTTCTTCGATCTGCCTCCTCTGCGACTGCACGATGTCCTCGGCCGGCTCGGGCTCCAGTTTCACTTCCGGAGATGCGATCGAGACGAACGACGCGACCGACGCGGGAGACTTGGGCGGTTCCTCCTGTTTCTCCAGCAGGAACGGTCGCAGGCGGTCGATCAGTTGCGGCTTGGGGCCGGAGACCCGCAGGTTGCGGCGCTTGCACTCGGCGCGCAGGTCGGACACCTTCATGTCCTCGAAGCGCGCGGGCGCCAGCAGCGCCAGGCCCGGCGGCGGCGGCGGCGGCGGCGGCGGCGCGGCGTAGGCGTCGGACGAGTCGGAGGCTGCGGGCGAGGCGGCCGGCGAGGCGGGCAGCATGAGCTGCAGGAGCAGCTGCTGCTGCTGCAGGAGCAGCTCGTACGGCGTCTCCACGGAGCCCGGCGGGGACGACGCCTTCGTAGCGTTCGGGGGCCCTTTGTACTCGTGGAACTTAAACCTGGCCTTGGGTAGCTGCTTCTGTTTGCTCTTCTTCCTATTCTTGTCCTTGCCGGGCGCGGCGTGCTGCGGCGGCGACGCGACGCTGGCGGGCGAGAGGGTGGAGGGCGGGGAGGGCGAGGGGGAGAGCTCCTCGGGCGGCCCGCAGTAGTGCGAGGGGTGCTGCGGCCGGCCCGACGCGCCCTCGCTGGTGGCCTTGAACGCGAGTGTTCCGCTCTTTACAGCAGTTTCTATGGTCTCCTCTGTGTGTAGTATGTTCTTCTTTATTAGCTCGAGCGGTCCGGGACGATGCGACAGTTGGTCGTTGAGCTGATCCGCAAGACGTGCCTTTTTTAGCATTCGCTGTTTTTCGGCTAGGCTGGGATCTACATGACTCTCCTGAAAGAAAAAAAGTACAATATTAAATTCAGGCACGTTAAGGATATAAAGAGAATTAGAAAAAAAAAATAAAAAGTGACATTACACCTACTTGTTCCAATATGTGCCTTCGTTCGAGTTCTTGTCTGTCTGGACGCCGCTGAATTTTTGCTTTCAATAAATCTCCAGTTTTCGCCCTCTCGAGCTGCTTACATTGCTCAAAATAGGCTGGAGGTGTTTTCAAAGCTGTAAAAACATAAATTACATTAGGTTAAAATTACGTTTAAGTGTAAGAATTCAAGGCTAAGATATATTTACACTAGGTTAGCTAAAAAAGTTTAAACTATTCGTAAAAATTGAAGATTTGTCAGTGGTGTTGTTTTTTTTAACTTTGTGGGGTGACTAATCACTATTTCCAAAAGTAAGCACTATGTTCAATCAATTCGATCACAAGGAATTCTCATTAAACGCATCGTTAAATAGTAAATAAAATAGTTTTATCCCACGCACGTGAGCTCTGTGCGCGGTGGGCGCTTCCCGCACAGGCACGTGTCTTTTACTAATTCGCTATTTGTAAAGTATACGCAATTATCAAAGCATGCCAATGTTAATCAAACTGAACGGATATAAAGGCAAAATCTTCACTTACGCGGCATGATTCCCTGAGCCACGAGCTGGTTGAGCGGCCGCCTCATCATCAGCTTCACTTTCAAAGCTGTAAAACAAAAATCTAAATCACACATTGTCCTCAACGGCTATGTATTTGATTTTATGTGATTTGAGCTACCTAAACCTATTTTCCTTATTATTTTTCCTTTAGATCGCCTACAATTCCAACAAATCAGACAAACATGACGGACAGAGTATACAATTTGATAGGAACATAATGCGACTGAATGCCGATGTTTGCCGGTTACCTTTTGCATACAACAATGGGCACTGATTGAATAGATGGCATATCGTCGTGAAGAATACA
Organism: Lacanobia oleracea; assembly: GCA_950371165.1. NCBI lineage: Eukaryota > Metazoa > Arthropoda > Insecta > Lepidoptera > Noctuidae > Lacanobia > Lacanobia oleracea. The sequence continues at coordinate 10,332,425 of OX493401.1, forward strand.
GTGTTATGACGCCAGGTGACGAACTTAGACGTAGCGTGTCGCGTGGTGAGCCGACGTGATCGATACGTCGATCCGTCGATAGATACACATTATATCGATAAAGTTCGCAGTGGAGCACGAGCGTAGGAGTGGAGCTATATTCTTGTTTGCGAGTAGACAAGCGGCGAGCAGCGAACGATGGGCGGACAACGCTGGCGCGACGCCAATATAAATAAACACTGCACAAGGAAACTAGTGTTATGCCGCGACCGTATTACAGACGAAACATTCACTACCACTGGGCCGAATATTGTGGGTTACTGGGCGTCTTTACCGCGATACCCACTCAATTTAGCTTTACTCATACTTGCAATCATAGAAATTATATATTTATGTCTATATTATTTATTTTGGAACCCATTTATTAATTTCATTTTCAGTTTAGTGCAATTTTTTTACAGTTCTATGAATTTACATGCAAAAAAACTCACGAAATCTTAACAAGCAAAAGACAGGTGTAAATAATATAAACTATTCTTAAAAAATGTAACTGCCGGCGACAGTAATTTTTTTTTCAAAAGTAATTTTTTTAGAATGAAATATTTTGAAGAAGGGTTGGGAATGTGATTAAGCGGGATGCGCGCAGGCGCATGCTGGCAGACCATGCAAACATGGCCGGAAGTACAGACAGAATCTGCATACTAATGCAAACAACAGACGATCTGCGAGACAAACTTAGGGCCAGTGCCCCTTGACGCTTCCCACTACGACATATCTAATTCGTTATTAAGTAATCTCAAAAAAAACTGAATTAATTTGAATGTATTTTCTGTGAAAGACTGCTAAAATTAAATAAAACTTAGGAATTTCCTATTGGAACTTTTACCAAAGATATAAGACATGAATAGAGATAGCTACACAGTAGTTCAGCTTCCGCATCATAATGAATGCGCCCCCATTCGCACGGGATGATCACTAATTGAAATTAATTAATTACTTTCTCTGTTACAGATTCCATGACTCGTAGAACTTATGAATTTCTTTTATCATTTCGGTTGCAACTTAATTAATGTCAATTATTTAAACGGCGTAAAATAGAAGAGCTTAAGGTGGATGCTCCAGGGTAGCCCGCGAAATTCAAATATTTTTATGTTTTTTCTCTAAGTTCATGTAGTTCGAAAGAATGATTATTTCTGAAATATTCATTCTTTCGAACTACATGAACTTAAGAGGGCTATATTGATTATTAAAATGGTTATAATTCTTTAGATAAATACGCGTTACGGTCGCAGATCGCATTTGGTCCACATACAGCTTCACACTGACCGGCAAATTGCAAAAAAACAAAAATATTTGAATTTCGCGGGCTACCCTGGAGCATTCACCTTAATGAGTTGCAGCTGGTAGTGTTAAAAGCTATGGAAGGTGCAGACGAAATTTGAGCGTTGTGTCCGAAATGCTGACGAAGCCGCGATGCCTTACATGATAATGGCGCATGCGAGTCTTCAACTCGTGAATTGAAGGATCTGAGTTTTCCAATCTTTTATTGTTACTGGAAGACTCAGACCCTGATCTCATAGTAAGATATGAACTGCTACTCACATTCTTTATGTTTTCCCATGGCTGGCTGCAGCGGGCTGTCGTCGACGACCACTTTCGGCGGCGAGACGCGCGGCGAGCTGGGCGACTCGCTGGCGCCGCTGCTGCCCGCCTGCCGCCCGGCCATCTCCTCCGCACCGGAACTACTGCCAATCACAGCACACGATTCATATAAAGCACACATTTATCCTTCCTTAATTCATCGTTGGCTCTAAATAGAATGAAGGTAGGTGAATTAACTGACAGGCGGCTTTCAAATTATGTGTCATGAAATCATCCTGTAGCTGGGCCCTACAATAATCATTTTCAGGGCAGGTCAAGGTGATTTTTTAACAATTGGTGCGCGCATGGTACAATGTCGCATGGCCCTATTTCCTCTCCGTGAGGTAACTTTTATGGATAGAACTTTTTTGAGGATATTGCTATGGGCTAGTTGCTTTTCAAGGTTGAAATAATGGGTTCAAATTCGGGAAAGTAACAATTAATCTCTTCCCATTCATTACGAACTTGCTAAGTTTATCTTGGATATCGGTGATGGAAAACGTCATCAGGATAGCTGAACTAAAACAAGCGTGGTCATGGTTAATGCCTACATACCATCTTTGTGTGAGAAGAACATTAAACGTCAAACCCCACTCTAGGAATTTCTCTTGTATCGTGGGTGCGTTCACAAACATACAAACTCACATACCCAAACAGCCAGACCCGGAACAACTATCTGTACGCCATACAAATATTTGTTCTGTGCGGGAATCGAACCCGTAACACGCAGCGCACCAGCCAATCGCTCAAACACTGCGCCAACCGTGCCGTTAACTTTGTCCTGCAGTGGGACAATTATAGGCTTATCATTCAACTTTACCATTTATCATTAGCTCTGGTGTACTCCTTGTCCTTTGCGAAGAATTGCTACCAAAATTATTTTTAAGAAAAGTAAAGAAAATGCATGCTGTTGCTGATCGTGGTGACTCAATAATATTAAGAAAACATGTCGTCAATAGAGATTGGTTACCTAAAGGTGTCGTCAGAGGGCGGCGTGGCGGGAGTGCGCGGCGGAGAGGCGGGCGAGGGGGGCGAGGCGGCGCGGCTGCGCTCGCGGCGCTGCTGCGGCTTGAACCACTCGGGGTAGATGGCGCTCAGCGTCTCCACCAGGTCGTGGTCCAGCGTCACGCGCCACGACGCGCGCCCCTCCGAGCCCTCCGAGTCGCCGCCTCCGCCACACGATGAACGGCTCTCTGTTCACACAAACATATACACTTTACAAAGTTTCCAGGGGATATCACTCAAGATCGACACACATACACATAGCAGGAAGCGTGTGTGCTCTCAGCACGTTGGCCGCTGGGTGAGGTGAATTGGGCGAGGCGAACCAATGGAGCGCGCTGTGATCACGGTGCCCTCATTATTTTGAGTCCTTGAACGAGTTTATGCGCGTGAAGGTGCGTTACTTTACTGCATTACGGCTGGGGAACGTTATGCCGTTTCAGTTTTATGATTACGTGAATAGGGTGAGAACAACATCGCTTTACTGCATTTGTTGTAAGTGTTTAGAAATTTTGTTTGGCGCGATGTTGAATATTTGCGTTTTCGATTGTTTGGAAGTATTTGAAATAACTCGGAATCCATTCCTATTTGAAAAATATATGAAATGATAAATAGTCATAGTAACGTAAATAAACCTTACAAAATAGTGGCTATTCAATTTGTTTAAATAATGAGACTTGAACAGCTTAACTTTCAGTTTCAATCAAATAGATTGCTTGTAAGACGCATTAACAAAACTATAAAATAGGCCTTAAAATCAAGAAACAGCTATCTATCTGCATTATGGGTTTAGAGAACGTTTTAACTGTTACCATAGGCGAGGAAAGATGGATGTATTATGTAATGTTTAAAACTCTCATAAAGCTGGATATACGAGGGAAAGAAAATACGAGCTGAAAATAAAACATCTGTCTGTGAGTCACGCACAATATAAAACTAAAAGTAAGGTAAACAAATGCAGACTTCAAAAACGTAAAATCAGTATTGAATTTTGTAATAAATGCAACAAACTCTAGATCATGACTTCATCCATGCAATAAGGAGAATACTGAAAACTATTAAGTTCATAATTATTTACATTGTAGGGAAAGGTAAAGTAACGCATGCCAAGATAGTATCTCAGCATGTTAATACATAACAGATAAAGAGTGTAGGTAATAAATGTTATCATTTCGATAGCTAAACAACAGTAAATTAATAAGAGTGTAAATGCCTGTTACGCATTTTACGTCGGTGTTACAAAACACAATTTTGTAAACAATCTGGCGCACGTGCGCACTGATGATTCATTACAACTTTGGTGGAAATTATGAGGGCAGATGTACATAAGGCCATTGCCAATCACATGGAAAACCTTATGTAGCATGGAGAAAAACATAAAATCCTTAACATGTCTTTAATTTTTTGGAATTTTGGGTGTCTGTTTATCTATTTAAAACTGCATATTCTGCCAAGACTAACTTATTTTGGGACAAATTGATAAATATTACACTAGACATTTAGTGGGACAAAATGAATGTCCTACCTACACCGCGAACTTTAGTAAGCATCAACAAGACAATGACAAATAGTAGCATTCCAGTGCATGTCCCCTTGTACCTACGTGGTTCTCGTACATTCTGGCTATATTCTGCGATGGTAAAAATGTGTAATGCACATAGTTCTCTGTGTACGAGGCGGCGACGTGGTAGTCATCGCAGCTGATTTGTCGTGTCGGCGCTTCCCACGCGAAGTTGTATCATAATTCGGTATCACACGACACTACTTGGTTACTTAGTCAATCTGTCGTTAGGTATAAATGGTATAGTCATTCCGTTTCTAGAAAAGTTATTTTTTGTTTCTTTATATTTATTTTTGAATGACGTCTTTACTTCCTTCTAAAAATGTCTGACTGGTTTAATGCAAACATAATTTATCTACAAGGGATTGAGTTAATAGAGAACTTTTTATGTCCTACTATTAAAACGTGTCAAAAAAAAATCAAATACAGCGCCGGATTCAGTAGACTAGATCGTGGATTTATTTACGTGGAAAGATTTTTGTTTTTGATGTAGGTCAAGGCTTGCTCCTTTGATGTGAGTGCGAGTTTTAAGTGGCTGAAAATTACGATGAAATAAAATGAACTAGTAGGCTGGCTGGTCGCATGCGTGATGCGCGTAGCGTAACGTACAACGTCAATCAAAATGTCAGCGTGGAAGCGCAGACGCCGCCGCCGCAGACGTCCGCTTGCGCATGCAGTCACGCAGTCCTCGCATCGAGTCTCAATTTTGTTTGTATCTGATTTATTGCCCTGTTCCGCACACTATTCAGGCATTAAGTAGTACATTGTTATCTTAGAGCTGAAAGAAACTGATTCAGTCCCAAGACGGCGCCACCCGAGGTAAACACTGTGTTTTTCATTACGAATACAAGGAAAGTAAAAATAAAAACACGAATTAGCTAAAGAAAAAATCCATTATAATGAAATTGTGAAAGTCCGCATCGATCCTATGTGTGCAAAAAAATATATTCATGGTTAAAGCTCGCAAAAATGTTTTTTTTTTTTGGATTTTTTAGCGAAACGGATACTTTTATAATAAAAATAGCTGGGACAAAAATGTAAATCATACAATTATCTACAAAACTTACCTAACACTTTTTTCCCTAAGATTCATTATTTCGGAGAAAAGGCGATTCTAAGTTGTATTCCGCATAATATGCACGTTTCCTCGCCATCTGTAAGGTAGTGTACTTGACGCGTTTTTTTTAACGTGGTTTCCCCCAGTAGGCCTACTCCACGGTCTATCTAGGTAAATGTCGATTTTGACCGGACTATATCTGGCGGTCGATTCTGTAAACATGTCGAAGTAAAGGCTTGGATGAAGTGATCATGAAGAGAGCTGTCAATCCAAGTAATTAAGATGGAATGATAGCTCAATTCGTGACCATTTCACCTAAAGCTTCACTTCAACACAGATACAGAATCGCACTGCTGACTGATGAACTCATCGTGTTACGAAAAAACAAATGAAGCTGGACTCGGAGTGCTGCTTTTCTGTCTATATTGATTTTTTTGCTGTGACCGGCCAGCTATTCAGCCTTTTTTACATTTTCATCATTGAAACCTATGTTATTTAAGATGGTTGAAAGTAAATTATAATAAGGTCATTTTAAAAATATAATTTTTAGTTAATACTCATCTTTTGTTATTTCAATTTTACATCGCGCTGTAATTAACTGGCTGTAAAGTTGGGATATGGTTCAATAGAAATGTTCAACAAGTTTTTTTTTTATAATTTAACAGTTGTCAGTAGAAAACTATTCTCCCTAGGGCTGAAAAGTAATACTTTCAACCCGCTCCTCAGGCAACTTCTGGCCTACTTTCCGAGTATGAGTAATGAAAGTACTTTATTCTGTCACGCATGTACTGGCTTAACATTTATCTACAACTTATTCGCACCCTTGTAGGAAAATTTGTGCCTGTATCTGTATCGAGCTATTATCAAAGCTATCGATAATAATGAGCATTGAGTACGTTTGTAGAAATTATAGCTATAAAGATAAATAAAGATAAACTGGAAGTGCTAAGGCCGGAACATTAAAAAAATCGACTATAGTATACTATGAATCACCTGTGTCTTTTAAAGACTTTAATTGATCAAAGAACAAGCTACTCACTAAATTCAAAGAAATATTCATTTCGTATTTGCAGAATATAGATTAGGAAATCCGTTTGAAACCCACACACAATTTTAGTAAAATTGAAAGTAATTTTTATGTAAATGAAGGTAGGTTCCGTATGGTACGTCATCGGAAGGTTGTCGCGGTGACGTCAGGTTGCACACGGCCCTGGGCCGCGTGGGCGCAAGCACCTGCCTCCACCCACTACATAAGAACAACAACTTGAACGACTACCATCGTGATGTCGAATTGACATTTCGATCAGTTAATAAGAATTAAGGTACTACTTAAACCAGTCTACTTATTTGTTGAAGTCCTTGTTACTCACCGCAGAACACAATCCTAGATCTGGATTTGCTTACATAAAATGTCGCAATAGATTATGCAAGAATAGATAGTCTTAGATTTATCTTCTTTGCTTTGACTAATTTCAATGTGGACAAAACAAACATCACTGTCATTTCTGTAAACACATTACCATCATTACGTGTCCTCTTTTCTGGGACTGTGAGATTCTGCTGTAAGTCGTGTATTTAAGAACCTTTTTGTTACTTGAGATCTCATTTAAAAAAGTAGTCTAGGGGAAAATTTTAGTATTTGCATAACTAGATTTAGAGTCTTTAGCTGCTTAGGAAATAGTTTCATATATGTTCAGTATCACCGGGGTACGCAACAAGATGATTACCTTTTCCCTATTTCAATAGAAATAAGTAAAAAATAGTTTAGGTCCTTACATTGTACCTTGTGGAACTCCATTGGAGAATAGTTTTACCAAACAGTTCTGCTTTGAAATAGTAATGTAAAATGTAAGTTTAACAAAAAAACACTCGACAAAGTTAAATAGTGTTACAGACGTCGATGACTCGATGATTAACTCATTTATGAAGTGAGCCCGCCTTTCGGACTGCATCGAAAGCCTAAATGGCATATACATATATTGTCATATGCACTATGCTTGTACGTTGTTTTTGGTTAAGTATTTCAACATTTTGCTGGGCTACTCTAGCTAACTAGCTGGACTGTAGAATCAGTAAATCACATTGCAGACGCTAGAATGGCAACTCTCGTAATTTTTATACAACGAATTTAATTTACAAAACTAGTTGTCCATGGTATTAAACATCCATCCCTAAACCTGATTAATAGTGTATGTATGTTGTGGACGAGTCATCACATATCATATACATAAATTGTTGGCTCATGTTGAGAGAACGAGGCGAATCATCGAGTTGCCCCAATGTCAGTCAACGACTCGCGAAGGGAATTCGTTTATCGACTTAGGGAAGTAAATTCAAAGAGAATTAAGCGTATCTCTAAGTCTAAATATGATGTGTTGACATACGCTGTACATAGAGGGTGTGTTATAGCTGCTTTGTGCAGTGGATGAAAACTAGGTACCAAGAGTCCAAATAACTTGTAAAGTAATCTTAATAAAACCCAAAGCCTTTTAACAACACGAGCAAGCACACCAAGAATCGGCATGTAAAGATCATATAGAGTATCTATCGCCTTGATGGCAAACCCACAGACACCGAGGAAGACGGAATAACCCATTGTTTTACACATCGCATAAACATTCACCGTTAGTTGTTGACTTTTGTTGAAATGTATTACATTGCCTATCCAAACAATGAATCACCGTGGAGGTAAAAATATCGTTCAGTTTAATTGAGGTCCCAAACAAAACACCTTGATGTATGTGTATCAATAGACATGGTATATCAGTTTGAATTTGATCTGAAAGGAATCACCTTTGTTTTTTGCTGTTGCAACAAGTACACGCATACAAGCTTTTTTGCTCACTTAATTCTAGTGTGTTAAACGGACTTACATTCAGACCGCTTATATTTTCTTTCTCTTACGAATTATCGCTGAAAAATATTTATTTTATGAAAATGGACACATCATCATCATCTTCGTGCCCTTATCCCATGTTATTTGGGGTCGGCGCACCACGTTTTATTCTTTTATTCTGTTCTATCAGTCGTCACTCTATCACTAACTCCCTTTTCTTCCATATCGCTCCTCACGCAATCCATCCATCTTTTCTTTGGCCTTCCTCTCCATCTCCATCTATCCACATTTAGGTTCATAACTCTTCTAGTTATATGCGTTTCAACCTTCCTCTTCACATGGAAAATGGACACATAAAACAGATATTTTCGAATCATCAGCATCGTCGTTAAGATGTTTGTAACATATTATTTTCACATTATATTTTAGTGAAAATCGTCGAAAAATACAAAAACATAACAATCTTGTGGCATGGCGGACGACGGAACGGGGTCACTCGCCACACTTCTCTGTCGCCGTCCGTTCGAGATGCGTCCCACAAATCATATTTAGCCTAGCACTATGGAGAATTGTGACTATTGCTGTTTGTCTTGGAATAGATGTGTTAATGAAAGCGGGCATCTGATACATGAACTGAGAGTGACCTAAATTTTATCCCCGAAAAGTATTTCCATTTAATTAGGTACTCAGTAAAAATTTAACAAAACATACGATTCTATGAATTGATCTAAGAATGCGTCATACTCACATTAGTCTCATCTATTCAGTATGTAAAAATGAAAATGAAAATACTGAAAAGATCCATAAGAAACACAATGTAAATCTGCAAAGAAAATCGTTCACTATTGATAACTATGACGCCAGACCTGATTCCAGAACGAAATTCTTTTTCCAAACATAGACACATAATATAAGAACTTATAGCTCCGCTGAAGGCAGAAACCATAGCGAGGCGATGACGTAAAAGGATGTTTTCAGCGGGTCGGCAACAGCGGCCGTCTGTTTATCGTCGGAGCACAGTTAGAGCTACACCCAGTCTGGGCCTATGCCGAACTGCAGCTGTAAAAACACACGAATTACACCACTTCTGCCGATCGCAATAAATGTACATAGAATGCCAGTTACGCAACTCGCAGCTCCCACAGGAATGGCTAACCAACAATGTATGCTTAATGACGTGAACGTATAACACAGTATAGGTATCATCTATGATAGAGCTACATAGCTAGCCACGTGTATGGCTTACCATTGCTAACGTACTGTAAGAAGGTAAATTATCTCCTGCAATGGTACTTGCCACTATCTTTACCAATGACACGTTTGGAAGCCTTCTTTCTATCCAGTTTTAGATCTAAATTAAAAAAAAAAGTGCAAAGGATTCCGAACGAATTTCTTTCTTTTTACCATGTTATTTTAACACTATATAATTCTTATAGATTTTCCTGTAATCTATAGTTAAAGATCTGTTATCTCCATTTTTTTTTCGGTTTAGTTTCGGAGATAAGGGAATGGTCATTTTTTGTCTAATTTCTTGAATAACTTTAAAAACCATTTAATTTATTTGCCCTTTCATTTGATATGCACATGATATTGATCAAAAACCTTTTTTTTTTTTTTAATTTTCTAGTTTGACCCCCATACTAAAAAACTTTTAAAATTTACGTAAGGCTTCCATGTTTGGGTCACAGAAGTCCATATGTGTACCAAATTTATATAAAATCGGTCCAGTGGATCCAGAGAAAATTGGCTGTGACAGACGGACAGACAGACACCCGAGTGATCCTATAAGGTTTGCGTTTTTTGTTCGGAACCCTAAAAACAATAAAACACTAATCCTAGTAGCCTTAACATAATGCCAACTATGCGTGATTTCGCATTAAAATAAAATAAATCTAAATAAAAGTCAAGCTATATTAAAAAATAAATGGCTCTTACGCAATATGCACGATTGGACACATTTTAGTTGTTCGGGCAATATAAACATTTTCACACTGTATACAATTAGAATTTTCGCCAAAATTTATGTACCTTCACATATTAATATATCACGTTATTATCGTGCGTCGGCGCAGTTTTTTTCATCATCCTTGTAAATCATAATTTAAGACATAATATTTTGAGCTGTACCCTGTGGATTTGCATATTATTTGGTTATTATTAAATTATAACATGTATTTATTTTTGTTTAAGGAAGTTATCGAATTATAAGTAAGTATATAATTTTTACAAATGATATTGTAATCGATAACTGATTGTTGCAAATAAATGATTTTGTACAATATTATTTAGCAGTTTTACTGTTCCGTGCACGTTGATTCCATGAAGGCCAATAGGAAAACGATTACCCATCAATTTGTTAGCGATAAGGGGTTTGCATTAAATTGTCATTATTGCTAAGTATATCAAAACGTTTTGCTAGTGACAATTGATTTTATTTTCAGTGTAATCTTTTCTTTTCGTATAATTATCACGTGTTTGTTGCACCACTTGTAAATTATTTTGTTCAGCCGCCTGTCTCTCAGATATAAACATTATTTTTTCCGGACATCAGTAAGGTTCATTTTAGCTTGTTTAGAATATTGAAGCAGATAAAATATAGAAAGAAAACGAGTATAGGTATTTCTAAAAATGTTAAGAGTCACTGACGCAAATCTCTACACATAAATTATATGAAAATATTTTGGTTCGTTCACAAGTGGCTCTACATTCTTTTTATTTATAAATAAGTATCAGTCCCAGTATATACTTTTAGTTTCGAGATAAATACGTGAATGAACTATTACAAAGGGCGATAAAAGTTTCCGAGTCCCTGTAAACATACGAATTTACGAATGGTATTTACAGTAGTGACTTATTTACGTTTGTATTGAAAGGGCATAAATCTACAAACTTTACGATTTAGAACCGTATAATAAGAATCTCTAAATTCAGAGAACCCGCAACAACTACGTAAAGATGTTAACAATTTTATTTGTAACTGAAACATAACAGCTGTTTATGTTTAGTATCAGGGTTGCCTACCTTACATAATCTACGAACATTATTTTAATGTTCGAAGAAATCATTAATTTTCTTGCACGAGATTAAAAAAAAATCTCAATAAAATAAATTTAACTACCTCACAGAAAAGCAAAATAAAATCATAACAGAGCTTTTAAGTCAGCATGAGCATCGTAAATAGCGACCTTGACGACGCGCGACCCTGGTATAATACACCGACACTATCACGTCTGCTGATTAATCTGAATTTATAGATATTGGCAAGTGAGCGGAACTCACACGCGACAATTAACTGTAACACTTGTTAAATTGTCTCACGGAGACAGTAGGAAATAACTTTCGTTGGCAACGTTGTATCTTCAGCCACAATATGGCTGCTGCTGCTGTTGAATAAAGTGCCAAATAAAACACATTTAACTACATGCATAATATTTGAGTAAATTGTTTGTCTCAAATACCCACGTACGGCTGCGGGCTGTTACATAAGATCAGATAAATATTAATCCAGATGAAGGCAAAAATACAATACATGCTGATGCTGTTTATAACCCAGTAACAAAAGTGAAGTAAATTTTCGAATCCAGAAAGTACTGTTTTGTGTTGCCCATAAACAAAATCCCTTTGCCAAACAATCCGTTCAGCATTCACAGTATTTAACAACCCAAAGCATGGCGAAGTTCATGATTTATGATCGCTCCACCAATCTCGCAGAAGAATTTAAAACTGTTGTGGTATTGATTTAGCCGGAGATCTTTGTTGCTAGAAGCTATACAAATAAGCATACTTGACACTTATAATGAAGGTCTTCCACTCTGTAATTAGATTTATTAACTTGGGAGTCAATTATTATTTTACCATCAAATCTTCATGTCTAACAGCTCCTAAACACATTCAACGGTATATCAGACACTTATCCGCGGTTAATAAATTCCAATAAATCGTACAGGTGGCGTTTGCGCCGCTGTGTGGCTCGCGCTCGCACGTGACGACTCTGACGACCCCCATTCATCCGTCATGTTCCACGTGTGATACGGCTCTGCCCGCTCTGGCACTGTGCCGTGTGACGAGATCACACCACAATTGTTGGAAATCGTGCTATTCTTACAAAAACTCCATATGTTACGCCTATCGGCAATTATTTGTTGTAGCCACACCACGGCCGAAGTCAAATACCGTGCTCTTATGCCGTGACAAATGTCGATTGGGAACATAAAATATTTCGGATGATTGTAAAGTTTATGGCGAAACGTCTATGAGCGCAGCAGGCGGATGTTAATACACACGTAGTTCTGACAATATTCACGACGGGCTAGTCGGCCACGCGAATAACAAACGAGCAAAGCGAGCACTGTTTTAGGTCAACGTTGAACAAATACCAAACGGGTCGGTCGGACGCTTCCGTGGTCTATTTCTGAACTGCATCTAAACGATGAGGACTGTGCTGGCGTTTCTGTCGCGACTTTCGCGACGTACGCAGTCTTCAACTCTCCAACCATGACACGAGCAGTGATATTGTGTCCAGTTTTATAGGCGTACCTATAAACGTTAAATAGTTTTATTGATTTACGATCAATAATTTAGTGTAAAGGTACTTTTCCAGAACTTATCGCGTTCTGACAGCAGTAAAAGCTTGGCGTCAGAAAAGATTACCCTCTTTGTGTTCTGAATGAGAAACCAATCAAAATTTTGGTATCTACAATGCTCAACTTATGAGCGTTTAGACTGTTTTCATTATAATCATTTGAGCATTCTTATTCCCATGTCAAGCTTGTTTCGATCGGACATGAGGGGTTGGATCCCGTACAGATTGCGGAAGTGATCATTCGTATCTATTTCGCGGAGCGGGCCAGGCGGCCCGATTGCGTGGTCGTCGTCTCCACTTCTATAATCTAAATAAGGAGCAAAAGTTCAACGGCCCGTCTCGGCAGACTAGGAAGAAACCGACAAAAGTTTTGTCCACTTTTTATAGGCGTGGCTATATGCACCCATATGCTAAAACCTTCAAAGCTATGAATGATCGTCCATTTGCCTTTATGAGAACAAACTTTTTAAGCAGAATGGATACGAAATTAAATCCTAAGCGATGGGTTTAAACAATTCCGTCTAGATACAACCAGCTTAACTTCATCCATTAAATCCGGTAAACATGCTCATGTTTACCAGATTGAACTCACGCAAAAAAATGTGACTATTACAAACCTTGCTGAATTGATTGGCGTTGCCTGCATGTCGTCTATATTTACCTGTATATCATTGATTTGAGGACAGATTAATATCGAAGCATGTGCAAGTTTAAAATCTACATAAATATTATGATTATGACTTACGGGAATTTTCGAAGTATCACTCATAACAGTCACAACCATAAATAAATGTGAAGTCAATAATGAATTAAAAACATTCTTAGAAACCTGTTTGTCATGGTGAATTGTAATTAAAAAACTAGGTCAATATACCTGAACTGAAGTCACCTGTGCCGTTTACAAGTGCTAGTTATTTCCACGAGAAAATAAACTCAAAAGTCAAATGTCTCGAAGCTCCACTTTCCCGTGAGAGTGAAAATGGCGACGCTTATGACGTCGCGCCTTGGCAAGCGCTAAAGCGTGAGACAGGAATTGCGTAAAGGTGTCGTGAACACTTCATTCGAACTGTCTCTGCGAACTTTTCACGACAACGAAAGTACAGAAATACCATTAGCGTCCGTCAACAACAGCCAAAATAGTGTGGTATGTGGAAAATACTCCCACTCAAGCTTGATTGCTAATTACTACAGAATCAAATCAATAAACCCTCAAAACTTGATTCCCTTCAAATTATCGAAATGAATGTCTAAAGCTAATTGCTGCCGCTAATGAACAATCTCACTAACAAAATAAACCTAAAATTAATTATCATCGCTTCCTCTACGAACGTCAGTAAATATTTTGAACTCTAATATATTACTGTTAACTATGTTGAACCGTAATGACGCAGTGAGCTGAAATACGTTTATTTTAAGATATAAAAAGCTAGAGAATTTGTGTTGTTAGATTAAAATAATCGCTTTGTCTAGATCAATAGGAAAAGTTTAAAACAATAAAGATATTTGTGTATGCACAGCAGCGAGAAGGCGACAAGGAGTACATTGAATTATCGAACTAATCTACGAAACCTAAACGTGGAAAAAATCTTGGACTCACTCCAAGCAGCTGATTGATGAGGATGGTCATTTCGTACACGGCCAATCCCGAGATTTTTCTTATTATTTAGCAAAGTAGTGGACTAGTCTATTTCTGTAAGGCGAAAAACAAGTTGCGCGCAAAATATGCCGTCGATTTAAAAAAAAAAAAACGAACTATTGAATTTGTCTTAGTAATATGCGTGCATAATGTCGTACTATTTCTTTCTTTATGGCATTTTATTTAATACCTATTAATGACGGCTATAACTTTGTTTTGATTTCCTCAAGGGACTAGTTCTACACAACTTCTGAAAAAATATTCAGAATTGTTTTCTCATGAAACGCCTATATTTTTGTTTACGAGCGTTTACATGTCGATGAAACAATAAATGTTCAAGAAATTTTAAGCCACACGTAATAAATAAATCAGCCATTTGTCATTTGTCTTTCTCCTTTTGCCATGAAATAACATTGATGTTAAAGATGGCTGGAATAAAATAACAAAAAATACTTTAAAATGTGCGTTTGAACAGTAAAGATTGTTGCTCAATGCCGAAAGTCCCGCGGGCAAAACCGTGGGTAAAATTTAGTGTAATAATAAAACGAAACCAGCACGCGAAGCGGAGCAACAGCCTCAGCACAAGACGGTTAACGGAACCGCAGCTGCATGCAACACTGCCTTTGATGCAGACTAATAAAGAATTATGCTAATTGATCTAATAATTTCACATTATATTAAATGAAATATAGAACATTCATTCACTAAACACAAGAGTAATATCTCCCATGGCGACAACTGCACCGACGCGTTAGTAATTTCGAATATACATTCGTGAACAGAACCAAGTCATCGCACTGGAAGACCGTGGCCTACTAACATCACACTTGTTAGCAATTTCCATTAATTTTAAGGAAAATACTTAGCGAACACGTTACGGAAGTCAATAAATTTGTACTAGGTACTACAGCTAGTGATTACTGAAGTAAAAATGCTGATTTTCGCCGCTGTGCAAGCGTGGGTGAGCAGAATGCGCTTAGCGACCAGATAAATAAAACGCTCCACATTTTGCACAGCTTGGCGGATATAATTCTACTAACGATAATAGAATTAATAACAGCTGTTTTATAAAAAATAACGTCGACGTTTAATTGAAGTACAATGACTTTTATGTACTATACAATTTTCTATTAAAGTTACCTATGTAGTATTTCTATTAGGCACAACACAATCACCTCTTTCACCACTTTTGCCCTACGCGAGATTTGGAATGTTCAATAATTATGTGAATAATATGGAGTCAGTTAATGTGACTACTGTGTTTTAAAAAAGTGATAGAGCAACCCTACTTTCGTGTTTTGAGTCTGTGGATACCTAGATATCTAGGAGAGGAATGCTCAGATAGAACAACTATCTTGATGATCAGAAAGAATGTAGGAAGGCTTTGGGTCCAGCAGTAGGACAGTAAGCCTGCGTTTTCACCAGAAAAGTGCAAGGATGCGTAGCGAGGTTCTGATCCGATCGCATACGCAACTCTTTCATCCGAGGTAGTCTTGGTGTCCGTGACGTGGGCGAAAAACTGCAAGAGATGGCCATATCATGCGCCGCCCTATGGAGTACGTGGGTCGGAGATGCATGAATATGGCTGTCCTTGAGGCTAGGTCCCATGTCGCCCTCGCAAGCGCTGGCTGGACGTCGTCAAGTCCGACATGAGAGCCAATGGCCTGACTGAGAAGGACGTTCAAGATCGGGCAAAGTGGAGGAAGCTAAGTAGGAAGGCGGACCCTGGCAATAGCCGGGATTAACGCCAGGTGGAAGAAGATCCCTCGCTACGCATCCTCGCACATCTCTGGTGGAAACACAACCTAAGTATGGTCTGTTTGATTTAATAAAAAACGCTTTTAGCTTTGCGTCCGCGTTTGCGTCTAAGTCATTTGAATTTAGGCTCATATTTACTGGACCGTTTTAAATGGGTTGTGGGGATCTGGTGGGCAGCCGCTCCACGTAAAACACTGGTATTCAGCTGAATCCGGTTTGTCTGGAAGCCGACCCCTATATAGTTGGGAAAAGGCTAGGCAGATGATGATGATTTACTGGACCGTTTTGTTTTATAATTTCAGATTTGGATCGGTGGAAGTTTATTTTGGACATTCCACGTTTCGTTTTGGAAGCAATGAATCAAGAATGGTGAGCCATTTGAGGAAAAGAGAACAGTAATTTCTTAATAGAAAAGTGTAGTATTATTTTAACTATTTTGTCAACAAACAATATACGTGAATTAGAACGTAGAATTCGTAGTTGCTCCGCGGTCGGGTGAAAATTGTCATTTGTACACCTGTCACGTAAATTAGTTCCTAGCAATTTAAGGCACTGAAGAATTTTGCTTGACTGTGTATTTATCGTGCAGCTGAAGATATATTAGTTATTTAGCAAAATTTTACAATATATTAGAAATTCTCGTTCTTTCAGTTAACGGAATTTTTATTAGTCACAAATAGTTTTATTTTTCTGGACGCATATTGTCTCGTGGCGGTTCAGATACAAATTAAACAGTTTGTTGAAATATTTTTAATGAAATAGCTAAACATACCTATCAACAATAGCGTCACGTCGCGCGTCGCGTAGATAGCGTTTCAACGAGTGCAACTAGTCACGTAATACTGTCCGCAGACTTACCGAAATATTGTGCCAAGCATTTAGACGCTCAGAAAGAAGGAACGTGAAGGTTAATTACCTGAAAATATAAAATAAACAATTAGTACCAGCGTACAGCTACGGCCTAAATAATACCAACTAAAACTGCACGGAAACATAATGTAAACATTCCTTACACCAATATGCTCAAAATTGTGAACTTGCGCAAATTGCCAATAACTACTGGAACACCTACTAGATTGAAAACAAAGTACTTATTATGTTAAGGCCTTTCTGCACTCAACTTATTTAACTATATAAAAATTGACTTTAGTAAATTCTGTGGGAAGTTGGGAACTGAAAATATGTTAAACATTCGCTTTTATAACTTTAGTACCAATAAATTTTAAATAGAGCAAATCTCAACAATGTTTTTGAGCTGTATATCAAAAGTAATCACTACGCTACTTTTTTTCAGGGGCTCAAGCCTAAATTCAGATTGCCCGGTGCAGTTCACACAGGATAACTATAGGTATAGCGACTAAATCGGCGGTTACAATAACAAATAAGTCTCAACAGGAATGTGTTGTAGGAAAAGATAAATTCACAGTCGGATTAGGAATGTAAATTCTAAAAATAATCATCATAATACATCAAGATGCGTTGGCAAAAGTTTAAACGTTTCGCTGGCGCTTGAATACGATTGTCAGAAAGCGGTACAGTAATTGGGGAGCACGCAAATAGACAAAACTTCGTAAACATGTTTGACAGCATCGCCTGATACGACCCACCTACGCTCCAGCCGTCTGCACGGCGAAACCCTAAAGAAAACAATATTGTATGTCCAACCTTACTACGAAACGTTATAAAAGTTAACGGCAGAAGATGTTATGTGTTTTGATTCCAGGACTAGACGTTTATTTGGTCGAAGCCTACGCAACTATGTAACGATTAATGAAGGTGGAAATTAGGATGAGGTGGTCAAAAGCTATGTTAGTTTTCCTTAAAACCTCAATACCGAGTGGTTCGTACAACCATCATCACAAACTCGTCAAGATATGAATGGAAAATACCGCAATAAGCATACAGATGGGTCGGATATAGGCAACGAGTTGCAGGTATGAATTTACCTGCACCGGTTTTATAGGTCAGGCGGCTGAAGTTCGTTAATCTCTGAACTGACATTATTTTAGCCGACGGCGGGCTACGACCAGAGCGTATCGACAAGCCAAAAGGATCGGTCATTCTGGCGGTGTACCAAGGAACGCGTACACCGGCCTAACTAATGTACATTTCGAGACCCAAGTTGGCATTTTGTCCGGTAACCGACTAAAATCTCACTGTATTGTATCTATCGACGAAAGGTGTAGTGAACTTTCTTCTTTCGTACTCGTGTCTTAATAATTTCACGAATTCTATCAATTTATTTATGAAAAAATATTGAATAGAATCTTCCGCTGATTTCTGGTATCCTAAAACTTGCCATTGTTCTTCACATCTATGTTCCCCAAAAACGCTATTGGAAACTATAATTTGGTACATTCCTATACGCCCTTTTTGGCATTGAAATTTATTATAGTAACTTATTTTTACAGAACTATGCCAAGTAACATAAAATAAAGCAACTACATACATAAATTGCAACGACCCTGTTAAAATTTACATATTTGAAATGAACTAGCAAATAGATTGACATTTATTCGACATTAATTAGCATCATGTCATGTTATGAAGATGAAACAGCTTTCTTATTTAGCGAAGTAATATTTATAAAACGCACCGCCAATTTTCTCTAGAATAGTTTTAGTAATTAGGTCATATTTGGAAAATATTAGCGCAGAACCGGACGCTGCGGCACTTGAAGATAAATCAAAGTCCAAAAAAGCGCATTGACTTCGATATTCCAATCAAGTTTAGATTTTTGTTTATGGATCAAAACTAAGTTTAATTATATATATACGAATTTAACAGGGTCTCGTAGCAAAGTCAAAAGAAACAAAACTGAACGTATAATTTTTGTTATTGCCAACCTCTCTCTTCCTGGCTGTTAGTCTGATACGATGATGCGGAGAGCCTCCCTCGTCTCTCTCCTCCACTTTGTTCTATCTTCGACATCTGTGTTAAAAACGTGCACGTCAGCATGATCTATGTACACACACACTTCAGGATTACACAGATTTCAGGGGATAAGGACAAATATTATGGTTATGTAGTGCAAGGTTTAACAGAATAGCCTGAATTCTTTAAATTTTATATAACTAGGGCGTACCAAAATATAAATATCAACGAACTAATGATACGTACATAAATAACAACTTTGTAGGAATTAGATACACATGCAATAAAATAACATACTATGTTGATCTCGGGGACATGGCAAGCGTGACGCGTGACAGGTGCGTAGCGATACTGTTTACTTTATTCAATGAGCAGCTTTGATGTTCAGTCAATACATAATAGTAACTAGAACTGGAGTAAGGGCAAAAGCTGATACGCTAAGAAGTGACACTGGAGGCCATTTTGTGGATGCGGTATAGTGCTGGAATAGAAAAAAGGCTGAAGCGTGATAACATATAGCAGTTTTTAAAACTATATCTACCATGCATGAAAGTATGTCGATGAATTCGAATGATATTTATTTTGTAAATAGATTGACACGTCAATCTTTTTTTTTGTCGTTTTAAGCTAGATGAGGCCGGTGTTTCCTAGCTGAATTCCCTGAGAAGAAAACCGAAACAAACTCACGAGGTGAAAGTCTATTTTGAAGTCCCTACAGTTGTACTGGTCATATCATATGAGAGCCATGGAGGTTGATGTCTGAGGTGGTCTTTTGAGGAAAAACCACACAGATTTGATTGGACCTGTCCAGACAGTTATCGTGTAGTTAAAGCTTAGAACTTTAAGGAGCTATTTATTTTTGCTATGGTTCACTCGTTCTAAAAACACAGTATAAATTCACGTTACACTTTGAGGTACAATACAACTGCAGCGATTTTTTTATTAATTTTGTAACTAAATTGGGACGTTCCATATTCTGTGATGACTCGTATCATGGACACTCAGGGATTCCGTCATAGATGGCTGGTGTTAACTAAATAAACAAGTACAGAATTTCGATATACGAATTTATTTCAAGCTCGTGCTTGTTAATCTATCAAATGTTCCCCAGCTTTCAGTGGCGCAGAAAAAAGATTTTCAGTCCCGTTTAAGCAGCTAAATGTTCTATACATCATTTTATTTGCCAAATAGGATGATTAGCCGCCGGAAACTTCCGAGAGGCCTTCATTGAGAAATTATCACTTCCGTTTACCACGGAAACTGATATTAGATAAGTTTGAACGTAAGTACGGCTGCGTAATATTTAAATTCTAAACACGTGATAAATTATTAAACGCAATGGTCATAAATTCATATTAATCGTCACGCTTAATGGGACATGGCAAATAGCATTCCAATTAAATAATTATTTCGCCAAGCCGTGTGGCCTGTATTTCCATCGGCGGGAACGCATCGAAAGAGACGTTGCGAAAGTCACGTCACCAAGCGCCAAGCGCACCCGGCGGGAGTGCCTCAGAGGATGACGCCCCCAGATGACACCGTATACACAGAAATAAATCTGCAAGCTAAACAAACCTGGCATTTCCGGCGAACACGTGTGCACTGACACAATTAAATTTATTTCCCTAAATTGCATACCGGTTACAAGCTTACAACATGTCCCGCCCTGGTGGTCATCGCGACGAAATTTCACTTTTGGCGACGATGCGCCATGAATGGGCGCGTTATTACGTAACTTGGCTTGGTCTTCGCTCCTGACTCATTTGTACGGAATTAACATATTATGTGCAGTTGACTGGAGCCCCCACAGCTGCATTACATAAATCATTCATACAAATATTTGTGTTCTCCATTTTTTAGGAAAATTATTTTTTTATTAATATTTGGTCCCATACAGTTAATTCAAATAGAGAATTTATCAATATTTACGTAATATGTTAACTGTCATTGGGAAACAGATTGGCACAATTCATCTACTTCTACATAAATGATTGCTATGCATGAATTATAACCACAACGGCGTGACGACCGATCTACATGTTTGCCAAAATGAGGATTATTATTGACGCCGCGCCGCTAGTTGGTTGGCTGTTAGGGATGTGGAAACCATTTTTTGGTAAAAGATACGAAACACACATCAATGTTTCAAATCAATAAAACAGACTTACACCAGAGGATGAATAAATAATCAGGTAAAGTAATATATTGCTCTTACTGTGGAATGGCCTTATGTTGGATCGGCAACAAAACAAAACATAAACATAGTATAAACTGTTATTTTTATCGCCGTCCATGGTTGATTACGGAACATTACAAAAGAGAACAACGTTGCATAATTCCCTAAAATAAAGAAGAAGTAGATAATATACTAACTGTAGTAGATACATGTGAAATAGATTCTATGCACTGATTCACAGAGCTAGTAGACGAGAATCTTTTCTCTTGCATTTTAAATCTTTGACGTCAAAATCGATTTGTGCAAACCACTTCCAGCACTTATTACGTCAAGGAATAAATGATGTCCAAACAGATCTACCATAGCACCTGAGAGGGAATGCGATTCTACAGTTTACATAGAGATATTATCAACAGGAACTTCTTACGTCAGGAAACTGGAATTTAACGCAGAAGTTACATCAATTTGCTGAATTTTGTTAGTTGTAACTCTGAAGTGAGTTTGAATTAAAATATAAACACTTTTACGAAAGACGTTCATATTCGCAGGAAAATATCGGGCACTTAGTCACGAATCATAAAACTGTTAGTTAAACAAAAATTCATAAGAAGAAAATATATAAGTATGTACGCGACACCAACCGGATAGAAAAATCCAAATAGAATCAGTTCCAATGTCGTACAGTCTGAGACACTCTTTATTTTAGAATATATTTGGGGATGCTTAGCGTTGGATGCCGAGCGGCACATTAATTTAACAGATTTGTCTTATGAAATCCCGCGAGACGCCCCCGGTCGAGAGCGCGCGCGGCGAGCTGTATTTTTATTAGCTATATGCGAGAACACTTCAATATAAATTTAATTTTTATTACGATTTTTACAGGTGTGAGACGTCAAGTATTGTAGATATTCATAAGTAATTTACATCCAAATGTTTAGCTACAAAGCTATAATAACTTGTGTATTAGGTGTTCGGCACTTGCAAAGTAAACTGAGGAATGGGGTTATTCCACGGACCAGTAATCTCAGCACCAATGCGATCTTTCGTGACTCAGCGCTTAGCCGCCTCATAAAATTTGATTTTCTAAAGCTGCTTACGAGCTTTTTATATTTCTTGCACCGTTGCAAGCCTTGAGCATGTTACAGCGCTGCAGGCTTTGTGTCTTCTTTAGATATAAAATCGATTGATCATATAATTTTATATGAATACGATTCAACAACTATACAAAGAAAACATAAGCACAAAATCGTGTTGGAATCTCTTCTCTCGAATAAAAACAAGTTCTTTTCTATTTTTACCTAGGCGAGAATGGGAAAATCTATCATGTTGAGATTCCAGAATATTATTTTAGATGTCGACCGAAATATGTCTACACGATGCATGTTGCATAATTAATGGCCGTCAGCTTTCATTCTGTGAAGAATTATTCTCACATGTATTAAAATTAATAAGACATTGTCTAAAAACATAATTTTAGTCCGGTCAATTTAGACATCTGAGGGTACAATAATTCGCACCCAGTTCAAAATTGTTAGGATCGTTCAAAACACTACCATAAATGAAATCTAAAAAGTCTTTATCGATCCGATACCTGGAAATAATATACTCGGGGTCAAAGGTCACAAAAACGGGTTTTTCGCGATTTTCAGCAAAACGGTAAGTTTTGTCATAAAATTAGTTCAGACAAAAAATGTAGATCAACAATTATCTAAAAAAATGTCTCGATACTTTTTTCCTAAGTTAGAATTCAAAAAGTTGGAAGAGTTGAAAACGTCATAATATGCATACGTTTCCACGGCACCTTTGAGGTAGTATACTTAGCGCGTTTTTAAGGGTTTCGCACATCCCTAAGAAACGAAATCCTTATAAGATCATTTGGGTGTCTGTCTGTCCGTCTGTCACAGCCAGATTCTGTCGAAATTTGGTATATATAATTATGGAGTTTAGTAACCCAAACAAGGACGCGTTACGTAAATTGTTAAATTTTGAGTATGGGGGTCAAACTAGAAAATTAAAAAAAAAGTTTTTCTATCTGCATCGTGTGACATATCAAATGAAAGGGCTTACTGTGTGGCTTTTAATTACATTTTTAGGGTTCCGTACCCGAAGGGTAACCAACGGAACCCTATTACTAAGCCTCCGCTGTCCGTCCGTCCGTCTGTCAGCGGGCTGTATCTCAAGAACCGTAATAGGTAGAGAGTTGAAATTTTCATAGATTGTGTATTTCTATTGCCGCTATAACAACAAATAATAAAAATTAAGGTTTATCGTACGGAACCCTCAGTGTGCGAGTCCGACTCGCACTTGGCCAGTTTTTTTCTTTATGTCTCAAAAACGGTGGCTCTTAGGAAAAAAGTATTGAGACATCTATATATATAAAAATCAATTGCTGTTCGTTAGTCTCGCTAAAACTCGAGAACGGCGGGGCCGATTTAAATAATTCTTTTTTTGTTAGTTTCGCCAGAATACAGGGAAGGTTTAAAAACAAAAAAAAAAAGTAGGTAGGGTAGGTAGGGTAGGTAGGGTAGCCAGTTGACGGGAGCGAAGCCGCGCGGGTCAGCTAGTTTTTTAGATAATAATCTGATCTACAATTTTTGTCTGAACTAATTTTATAATAAAGTTACCGTTTTGCTCAAAATCGCGAAAAACCCGTTTTTGTGACCTTTGACCCCGAGTTTTTTTTTCCAGGTTCGGATCGATGAGGACTTTTATAATTAATGTATAATAGTGTTTTGAACAATCCTACCAATTTTGAGTTGGGTGCAAATAGGGAATATGCATGAAAAAGATATTTATCATCTATACAGTTTATCTAAAAATATACAAAAACACATATATACATATATATATAATACTAACAATGAAAATAGAATCAAAATTACTCGTAAAACGAAGGAGATATAATTATTTTAAACAAATATATCTGTCCCTCTTGCGAAAACACTTTTCTATGGCAGCTGTATAGGCGTCATGGACGACGACGTCAAAGTTTACATCGGACTTCTCTTTCTAATTGTAATCTTTGAAGCTTTATAACTTCATCGCTGATGAAGGTATTTAAAAAATATTTCATGACTGTTTACTATAGCTAATAAGTATTTCATTTTGCAAACAAAAAAATCGCATGCATATTCCCTATTACTGTACCTTCATTTCTATTTTTTGGTCTACTTGGACCGGACTATTTGGTTACGGATGCAGTTTTATTATTCCCATGGCAGTTGCATATCACGCTACATTTAAGACAATTTGATGATTTGGACTTTTTGGACAGAAACAGCCCCTGGTGCAAACTTTTGCCTGGCTTTATTAAAACAAACGGGTTGATTATCATTAAGTCTGAAATTGAAAGTGTTTTGTCGGAGTCCAGTTGACACGGGTCCAAGATGCTGTCAGCAGATAACGGTAACATGGTTCATGTGGTCAGCGCACCCAGCGCTAATCGCGTTCGACGACACGTCTGCGTTAATCATACGCTCATACTGAACTGAGGGCTTAGTGTGAGTTTTTAACGTTCTCGATATTTATTTATTTAATACTAAACTTTATGCACATAGATGTACAGAGGCGGACTTAATGCCTGAGGCATTTTCTACCAGTCAACCTTTGGGTGATGCAGAGAATAATACTAGTAAGTGCAAAAAAAATAAAAAACAGAAACGCGATTAATATTTAAATGAATACAAAGATAAATATTATATAAACTATAAATACAATAAAATACCATAATATATACTCATATTAACAAACTAATACACAATTATACTTGAACAAGTGATGCAAGCAAACAATAAAATGATGACTAGCGCTGTGACGATACTACTGCCAACTTCGATGATGAATGATTTCGTTATTGTCACTAGACGGCGTTTATTCAGTTTCAATACAAATTGGCGTTTACGCTAACGCGATCGAGAACGTTAAAAAACTCACACTAAGGCCTCTGAACTCGACTCTACGGGTAGTCGGGTACATGTACGTATGGAGCTTATAAGCTCGTGTCGTTATTGGTAATGCATTTGGCAGTAAACCACGGCCGTACGCCATTCGTGTATAACGTAGTACAACGCACCGATATGTCGATTATAATACCTTCGAGAACAACATGCGATTACACCATCTTAGCGAAATTAATCGACTATAAATGACACCAATCAAAACATGAAATAATTATTGGTTAACAGACCTTCCACCTGCCGTTTTATGAGTTTTTCAAAAAGAAAAATATAAAACCAGATAGTACATCGTAAAGTAACGCAACGAGGTCAAGGTGGCGATTTAGAACGAGGACGAGACTGCTAATTACTGAGCCATCGACAATAATACATATGCTATGGAAAATAACAGTGGTGACGGACATCATCGATTTAGGGCAAAATAAGTATTTCAGGAAAATACACATCTCTACATAAAATAAAGAAAACCGGTTACTTGCTAGAAGATAACACAACATTTTTGTAAACTCGTCATAAGTTTGTAAATAAAGGCAAAGTATTTGAATAGACACTACTGTAACAATCATTTCCTGTACATTTCCAATAGCCAGGTGTTGACAGTATTATTGTATCAATAGCTGTACTGTTTAATAATTGTCTTCATTAATTAAAGACATCCAACTATTTATTACACGTCATACTTGTTACGTCTTAATGTAAATAGATAGTTTGGATTGAACAAGTGGTTTATACATGAATTACACAACTACAGACAGTCAGTGCCAAAATTCTATTTGTGACGACAAACCGAGACGGGTATATTTAACTGCCACCCATAAACTGTGGAATAAGTACTGCCTCTGACAACACACAAAACAATCAAACAGGGCAACATCCACATCAACCGAGACATCAACTGACAATAACAACGAGGATTTCTACAACCTGCAAATTGAAATATTTCAGTTTTTTTATACCTAATTCATTTTTCTCAACATGTGTACATATTATCATGTAAAACATAGAGCCAAGTCGGAACAACGCTAACCTATTTTCTTACAGTTTACTTTAAAAACTTGCGTAGGATTTTGGACTGATGATGGATACGTGGGTAGTTACACTGTGCCTGCTTGTTTTGTTTTAAATAAATAAAAATACCTGGCAGCACAAAAATACAAAGTTATTCTACATTGTTTGCACAATTGTAACATTTACAAACTAAACAAGGCATTATAATTTTAAGTACCGTCGAATACTGTACATGACGTACTCGAAACTAATCCTATACTCAAATTTCCAAAGTAACAGTCTTATTGCAGGGTGCATACAATAACAGTAAAGTACTGTGCAACACCAACTGCCACATAATGCAATTTAAGCAGCTTGAGTCAGAGATAATGCCGTTTAAACCATACATTGTGTACGAGCTACTGTTCTCGGAATAATTATGAGTTTGTTTGCGACTCCTCAAACCAAACATTCCGCTCCTATGTGCGGTACGCACGACCAGTCGACGCCGACGCGTTGCATAAATAGACTCATTTCTTGGATGGAAATTCACTTTTATTTTAAGGCCATCATCGAAGACGACGAAAACGTAGTCAACTAGTCACTGTACTATTTTTCGTGAAAAACAACGAAGCATGACGCCATGAAAGCAAACTATAAAAAATACGATTAGTCCGCCGTGACGGTATAACACAGTTATTTTAAACAGCCAAAACACGAAAAAGCCAAGAATACGTAATGAAGCTAATAAAATACACAAATGAATAATTATGGTACCTTACTCGTCTTCTGGAAAGGTAAAACATTATTTTATTACTGAATTTAAGTTGTTGATAAGCTGGCAAACTAAACAACGACCTACTATAAGTGGCGGTAACTGCCTCAGACTCCTGCAACGTCTTGAAATTTCCCTACGCGTTCCCAACCATTGGCAAATTTGATTGATGTTCCATGTGCCTGTAACTTTAGCGTATTGGCCATTGTTTGCGATAGAGAAAATGGTAGTAGGAATAAAACGGTACTTTACCGGAGCAGCTTTCCATACAAAAAGCTTTAACCACAAAAATATTGCCACAGCTTTCGCAATAGTGACTGAAATCTATTTTCTACAATACAGTCATAATTGCCTGTCGTAGGTTACAAACTAATAATAAGACACCCTTTTTCGTGGGCGTCGCAAGAAATGACTAGAGCATAAAATTTGGTGGATAAACAACAGCCAAAGAAACTTCGATATTCAGTGTTCATAAAAATCACAATTTATCAATGAAAGGAAATCAACAAGCTAATTAACTAAACCCGGGTTTAATAAGGTAAATAAAAATCCACGATGATATAACGCGAATACTTGTTCACATATTTGCGCTGGCATGTGTTGGGCGGGCGCCGCCGTACGTGGGAGCTGGGCGCGTAACCGCCCTACTATGCGAAAACAATTACGTTGCGACGTCGACCCCGTGGTATCATGGACATACCACTGACATTATCACACGGATATATTGCAACACATGGGTGCTAAAGGTAGATTTAACTAGCACAAACAACAGAGAGAGAAAACAGAGGATGAAAGAAACTCAATAATGTGGCACGCGGCGACGGCGCCTGAAGAATTTCAAATAAAACGATTTAACCAGTTCAGCCATTATTTGCAATTAGCTTCAAAGCGTCGGTTAACACTTTTCACAATCAAACAAGATGACAGCTGTCAATCATAGCTCTTTGTATAGTGGCGACAAGAGACGAGAACGTTTACGTGTTTGCAACAATAAATACATCTATATACATACCCTTATTTAAATGTACTGCCAAAGGATGACGCAAAATAAAATTCCTAAACGGATGATCATGTGTTGACGAAATATAACTATTTTCGTGAACCTTCTAACGTGAACGTATATAGGTTAGCAGCAGAAATAAACAAAAATCAGAATGCATGCATCACGCATGGATTTAAAAAAACTTCTTACAAAACTTTGTGTTTGTAAAAGCCAAGTTTGCATTTTCATCTCTAAGTTTTTAAACTTAAGCTAGCTTTACGTTTAAAACCTAAAGATGAAAAAACAAACGATTTGGCCTTAACTTTAGAAATGTTAACACAAAAGTTAGGAACCGTTTCGGCCAAAACATTTACTAAACAGGTTACGGCCGTCCATAGTTGCGCATTAACCTCTTTAAATGGAAATGTCGCTAAGGAAAATAAACTCTGACGCAGGGCGTACTGGCGTCACTTTATCCTGAAATGAATTTCAATCCCTGCATACTCGTAACTTTAATTTAGCTGAAGAAAATTATGCGAATATACTGTATTTTTTTTTTTGTGGCCGACAGGGTCCATAATTGTTTCTTTTATTAATATTCATCATCATCATCATCTGCCTAGCCTTTTCCCAACTATATTGGGGTCGGCTTCCAGTCAAGCCGGATTCAGCTGAATACCAGTGTTTTACGTGGAGCGGCTGCCTACCAGACCTCCACAACCCATTAACTGGGTAACACGGTACTTCTTGGCAAGACTGGAGTCAGATTTACTGGCTTCTGACAATCCGTAACGACTGCCAAAGATCTACAAATGACAGCCGGGACCAACGGCTTAACGTGCTTTCCGAGGCACGGAGGAAACTCGGTATATTAAGATGGTCACCCATCCACAGACCAACCTTGGCAAGCGTAGCTTAACCTTAAAGACCGACCCGTGCGGCTGTTATTATTTAGCCACGAGCTCCTCAATGTTTCTTTTATTAATATTGACGGTATAATATTTCTATTTATCGGCTTGTCCTTTAAAAGACCATCCCATAACGGGGTCAAATTGAGGAAAGAAAGTTTGTGTGGAGTTGAGAAGGCCCTTCGGGTACACTGCGTGGAACGAAATGAATCACAAAAACTTACACACAGCCAGGTAGTGATACAACTACGAAGGTATGCTATGATCCATGACAAGTTAACCAGATGTCTAGTTCCAATTAGTAGAATACACAAAGCTCCGTTTGGCATGAGTGCAGTAGCAGTATGTAGTAACAGCTTGCCAAAATGCCAACCCGTCTGTCTGTTATAGAAAGTTACGAGTCTGCGCAACTGTTATCCTTACACTTGGACGTGTTTTACAGGACGATAAAAAAAAACATTCACAACCTCTTTGGACATTTCCAATAACACTCTTCATATTTTAGGTCTTAGCAAACGTGGCAAGAGATTACACAAGATAAAAAGGTTTGAATGGGAAGCTCTTGACTGACCGTGGGACACACGACAAAGACAAACAATTTTTTTTTGGCTCAAGCTAGGAAATAGTGGCGAAGAAATATAAAACTAAAGGTAATATAATTATTGGTCTATAGCCCAGAAACGGTTTCAGGGTTTTCTCTAGACCAGCTGATAAACTTGGCGATACACTAATTTCAATTTTATTCGTTGACAAATGTTCGTAATTATTTGCCTGGCATAATTACTAATGTCATAATAGAAATAATTGAATGTACTTGAATATTTGTTAGGTAGTCAATTAATTTAATATTTTTCCTAGATCCCTCGTGGCTTAGTACAATTAAATGATGTCATAGAAGAACTTACCTATGAAGTCAAATATCAGCGAAAACACGGTTGTGAAACTAATATCGAAGGTGATGAGAATCTAATTTTCCGTCTCATAAAAATTACAAATTAATAAAGAGAGAGCCGACAGTGCCAGTTTGATCGTAAAGCTGTGAGAGAAGTGACAGCTTGGCAATGACTACTAGTCTCATAGTACTACGTGAACAACGATAGTCTGTTATGAATGATTCTACTCTTCTGGTAATTGTGGGCAGTAAACACTATTTTACTTAAAAGCTCACAGACACTCAGAATTCAGGGTATTTAAGAATACGAATTGAAGAAAATACGTCGGTAGTTAAATGAATGGATAAAGCTGGTACAACAACTAAGCTGATCTACAAAAAATGCAGTCGTATCGAAACTTGCAACAACGCACAAAATATTAAAGAAACCGCTTCTAAGGCTTGAAGATCCGTACAAAAACTGTTTAAGCAGCACATAACTGTTCCCAATTCATGTTTATAGAGATAATTGACCGAAATATGCAACTATATATATTTTGGCGAGATTCATAATGATGACCGATGATTTCATTCGAGCAGTCTCGGTCTGCGGCTGTGGTCTCGACAGGCGATACTAATTAATCGACGAGCAAGTCTCGCCAGATCCCGTCGTTGAGTGACGCAGCACCTGTCACAACACCGACTCAGTCACAACACACCCTCGCAATTTACGATGCTCACCACAATTGAACGCTGTCAAAACTGTTGCCTATTGTTCATTTGTGTCCCCAACCTAAACGTGACCTACGTTCTTCCTTGGAGTATTAGACTCAAAGTTGAAACAAGAAGTCTGGGTTTGTTGCTACAATGCAGTGTCTCTAATTATAAGTTATAAATAATAATTTCTGTTGAATAAGGAAAAAACAAAGATGAATGATTCATACTTGGTAGGGTCATCGACATGATAAACGCCAAGTTGAACGCGAAACAAAAGTGCGCGAATAACGTGCGCCGACGATGCGTCTGCGGTTTGCGAACCCTACAACAAAATACGCAATGTGCGAGCAAATCGCAACATGTGAAGGTAAGTCAGAATACGCATTTGTTTACGAGCTTTCTGTTACATAAGGTGGGGAATGTGGCCCACTCGTAGTGGAGTCCGAACACCTATTTATACGCTCTTTCCATTCCCGACTGCGTGACACATATTACTTACTCCAGTGACTAAGGGCGGGCTAAAGATAATTTTCCTGCAGCTCAACCATTAACCGAATTTGCATGATCGTTTCATAATTTCTTTAGCACGTGTTATAATGTGCTTCAATGTAAACAATAAAATGGTAGCTAACGACGACGCTAAGTTTCGTCATAAGTATATTTGTATACCTTTTATTTATTTTAATTAGACAGAGTTTTATGTACATTGCATTATTTATTTCATTTCATGATTCATTTAACATGAATTACGAAGGTCTGAAACAGCAGCTTTATCGCACGTTGCCGACGGCAAGTGATAACGGTCCAATTTGTATCTCATAAAACGCTTATAACAATGTTGATTTAAATCAATACCCTTGGAAAGTGTTCAGCTAATTTCCTTGTTTAAATTGTCTATTTTAATTCCGTACATTCTGATTTGAAGACTATAGGACTGTGGTTGAGATTATAATCAAAATGATTAACTCAGATTAATTCATCAATCAAGTCATAATTTGTATGTCCTTCAGCTTAGAGATCGATGCCTCCCGCGTGTACCTGGTACTGTTAATATCCTTATAACGCAAACAACAAATTAACTGCAACACAACGTATTTTATGTTTTAAAGTAAGTGGGTTACGTTTTAAATGCATATTAAATAAATGATTATCAATGTCAGTGAACACACCACCTTTTTTGAGTAAAATGTTTTCTATCAGAAAACCCACTTGCAAGTGTAAGATAGCCCAAGGAAGTATTTATACGAGTTACAAATATTATCAATAGGTAAGTAGTAATCCCTTGATAGTTTTCGAAGTAAAGCTGATAACGTGTTATTAGTTTTCAAGTAGGTTAAGACACCGAGTGTTAGATAAGTTTGATGTAATGTTTTGGTGAGAGTCCTGCGCTGCTAAGCAATGTATGTTGTGATCGTACCGTCGCAGTGCCTGCAGCGCTTGGGCTCCGGGGGTGCGAGCTCGTCGCCGAGTTCGCGGTGTCGTACCGGCATGGCGGCGCATCCCGCGCCGGCGCCGCCACCACCCGAGTGTCAATACGAGGCTCGCGCGCTCCACCTCGACCGCTCTCTACATGCGGCGGCGTCGCAGCTGCCACTGAGCCCGACCAGAGCCGCCCGCCCCGGACGGTAGGCGGCGCCCATTCCCAAGTTATTTTGGGCGGCTGTGACTCATGGCTCGAACTGCCCGAGGCGAGCGGCGCCTGCGCATCACAGGCTGTGCGGCGAATCCCGCCTAAGCCTACGCTCACTTGCAGTGACCTACTGCATTTATTAGCCTACAGCTTGTTTCACCCTTATCAACTAGCCAAGGCTATTGATAAAACTATGTTGCCAGAAACGCAGTTTTTTTATTTCAGGAATTATTTTGAAATATTGACTATCGTTTGTCATACTTTTTATCTTGATTAATTATTAACGAAATGTATTATTACTAATGTATAGTTAATTAATTTACTTTGTTTTATTAAAATTAAAACCGTAAAGATAATACTTATCAGATTTTTAATATTTTACTTTACTATCAATATTTGAATGGGAGTAGCTCGTGACTAGATGATAACAGCCGCACGGGTCGATGTTTAAGGTTAAGCAACGCTTGCCGAGGTTGGTCTGTGGATGGGTGACCATCATTACTTTCCGAGTTTCCTCCGTGCCTCGGAAAGCACGTTAAGCAGTTGTTCCCGGCTGTCATTAGTAAATCTTTGGCAGACTTTATGGATAGTCAGAAGCCAGTAAATCTGACTCCAGTCTCGCCATGAAGTTCCATGTTAAAACCACGCAACGGATTTTGATGGGGGGTTCTTTTAATAGATAAGAGTGGTTCTCGAGGAAGGTTTTTTTTTTTTACTATTGATAGGCACGCGCTTGACCACCATCACTTAGTATATAAATTGCACCCGTGCGAAGCGGGGGCGTGTCGCTAGTATATTATAAAAGCGAAAGTAGCTCTGTCTGTCTGTGGTTTGAAATAGGGGATGAAAGTTTGTATGGGAGTCTGTCATTATTGAAGACAACACTATACACCTTATTTAGGCACTTGACAAAAATAAATTAATATGTTCAAATATTTTTCAAAAATTTGTGTCTTGAAAATAAAAATGGCTGCCCAAAGTTACTATTCCTCGTGGACAAAGTCACGGGTGAAAGCTAGCAATTTAAGATAACTTTCGGAAGTTCTACTGAGGGTATAGAGCATAGTACTAAGGTTTTCCTTATTCTCAGCCACAACTGTTTTTTTTTTTTTTTGCTAAATCAATATTTGCCATCATGCTTACACTCGTATGGAAAATTAAAAACACAATTTTAAGTTACCTTTTTTAGAAGTAAAGCAGGTTTCTGCCTATTGGAAGGTATTGAGGGAGGCCATTGCCCAGCAGCAAGACAGTTTGGACTAATAATAAAGACTTTGTATTTAACTGCCAGATACCTTTGGTGGTTCTTGATGATAGATCGATAGAATATGCTTCATTGTAACCAAACCAAAAATAGCAAACCACAGTTACCCAAAGCCAAGCCCAGGAAATGCAAAATGACTGGCAAAATAGCATTACAGAAAAAGCAAATTTTCAGCTAACTAGGTACTTGATTAATTTTATAGCTAGATAGATGTGATCACAATATTGTAGCATTTAAAGCAGTCATCTAAATACTTGACTACTGAAATGCAACGCCTATTAACTAAAACTACTTGAAGCTTTTGCTGGTAATTTTAAAAGAAATAGATTACATTGTGACTCAACAAGAAAAGTAACAAACTTTAACTGACCTCACAAAGCAATTTTATTAAGAAATTTTAAATTTCCTCATTTCATCGGTAAACTTTACAACTTTGAACTATTTGATAAACCACAAATCAATAATATTCAAAGTTATACAAGCATAAGTTAAAATAAAAAAAAATATAATAAAAAACAACACAAGACTAGAAAACTGAACACTGTAGTTATTGATCAGGATTAAACTAATGTCTCTATTATTGTGTGATGTGTACTTCTTTATTCTAGAACTTGATCTAGGCCAAGATTGCATTTAGAATAGAATCATGTGTTAACTAACAAGCTACATACAGACAGACAGACATTTTAAAATTTCCTTTCAGGATTGGAAATCATCAAATGACTCCATTTGCTCTGGACGGAGCAGAAGTGGTGTTGTGGTAACACTATCAAACAAAATCTACAACCCTGGAAGTAAACCTACTTACTGTCATATATCAGATTGACTTATCTATTGAAATGAGCAGATGTCTCACTTTTTGAAGGAATATAGATAGATAATAGTAGCTGATCTACATCAATTATAGTAAAATAATTAATTAACATTAAAAAAAAATACTTTCCTTGTTCATTATTGGTTCTTAATATAATATGACAGGTTTTATAATTCAACATAAAAATATTAAATACCCACAATTTGAAAAAAGGAGGCTTTTACAATAAAGTTATTATAGTGTATTATGGATTGTATTAACAAATGTTATGTTAGTTACTTCGTACTGTTTACTTTTACATTTTGTTCTTGACCTTGCTGTGAAGCTAATTAGTATCTGGTTTGTGAAAAGAGGTTTTGAAATGTATGATAGGTAAGAGATAAAGTAATTTGAGTTGAGTTCCAATTTAGATAATATTTATATGACCGTAATTTTGCCGGCGCACATACTTGTAACACATGAGTAAACTTTAAAATTAAGTTCAACAGGTTGAAAATGATAAATTCTGTGGATCTTCAACATAAATCTTTATTTCTGTAACCAGCCGATGGAACCACAAGTTAATAATAACTTACAAATGCGTAGTGTCTGGTTACCGAACAAAAATCTATAACAATTGGACTGTTTGCAATGTGATATCACGACTATCCTTAGACGGATGTCACATTTTCTAATCAACGAAAAGAATGTTTACTATGGACACTACTAATAAAAAGCACATATTACAACGTGACATCGCAATAATAACTAGAAATAGACTAAAACGAAACAGATTGAATACTACTGTGGGCGGCTACGCAGAAAACTTACCTTGTATCAAAAATTTCACTGTCTTTGTTAAAATCCAAAACCTAAAGTGAACTAGTTGAAATATTCAATCCAAAATCACTATAATTCCGTTACACCACGTCACTATGATATATTATTTCACAAACAGAATCAACATTTCTACTTGTTCCTGCCATTTTGAATTTTTGAAGAATGTTGCCAATCTCTATTTTTCAACAATACAAATAAATAGGAATACTAGTCTTTTTACACATTATTAATGCTGGTAGCAACACTGTTGGCCTATAGTACAATAACCATACAAATAATGAGTCAAAATAAACCTAAATCTGAATCCCACATAAATAAAGGCATAGGTACACATGCAATGTAGTAGCATGGTTAGTGACCCTGACTGCTATGCCAGAGGTTGTGGGTTCGATTCCCACCCAGGACAAATGTTTGTGTGATGAGCATGATCATTTGTTCTGTGGCTGGGTGTAGTTTATCTATAATATGTATGTATTTAGAAATATATAAGTATGTTTATCAGTTGTCTAGTACCCATAACACAAGCTCTGCTTAGCTTGGGACTAGATGGCGTTGTGTGATAGTTGTGTGGAATATTATTATTATTATTTCGTTTATTTATTCTTATTACATACAAAGTATATTTTTAAATATATCTCTAAAAACCATAAAAAAATACATTTAAAAATATAAAAAGTAGTAGTCCGCCGGTGTCGGGAGCAGGGTCCAAGCTACCGGTGGTTAGGGCTCCAGAGAAAGGAACCTCCTCACAATACGAGCCGTATCGAGGAGTACTGCCTTCTGTATCAAGCCCTTTACCCAACCGCGTAACGCCAGCTTCGACAGATGTTCGTCGAAGCTTTTGGCCATCAGGCCATTGGCCGTAATGACTATCGGCACAATGATAGCTGAGTCCACATTCCACATGTCGACAACCTCGTGCGCTAAGTCTAGATACTTGATTTGTTTCTCTTTCTCGGCCTTCACGAGGTTCTCGTCATGCGGGATGGTAACATCAATTATCATTGTGCGACGCGCTAATCGGTCTATCACCACTATATCAGGCTTATTGGCAACAATAGTCCTATCAGTGATGATAGATCGATCCCAGTACAACGTGACATGGTCATTTTCGAGAACTGGGTCGGGCACATACTTATAATACGGTACCTCAGCATCCACAAGTTTGTATTTCAAAGCTAGTTGCTGATGGATAATCCTGGCCACTTGATTGTGCCTGTGCAAGTATTCGCCATTAGCCAGACGAGAACAACCAGAGATAATATGTCTGATGGACTCACCCGGACGGTGGCATGCCCGACACACGTCCACCGTCCCATCCTTCATAATGTGCCTCCGGTAGTTATTCGTCAAGATAACTTCGTCCATAATCGCACAGACAAAACCTTCAGTCTCCCCGAAGAGATCACTGAATCGTAGCCAGGCCACGGACGCTGAAAAATCTACATCGGACCCATGAAGAGCCCGATAGAAGCGCCCGTGAAGCTCCTTGCTTTTCCATACTTCCTTGCGGTCATCTGTGGTAAGTATCACAGGTTTGCGCCAGTTCTCCTTAGCCATGGATAACGGGGTGAGACCCTTGTCCACTGCGACAACATCTCGGTGCATACCCACATCAGCTTTGAGAAAATATTCTCTGAGATTGCACATCTCGCGGTTGTGGAGAGTCTTGGCGTTTAAAAAGCCTCGACCTCCACACTTTCGCGGGATGTACAATCTCATCACCGACGAACGTGGGTGATGCATCCGGTTTGCGGTCAGCAGTGTACGGACCCTCCTATCCAGGGCGTCAAGCTCAGTTTGAGTCCATTTGAGTATGCCGAAAGAGTACATTAATACCGGCATGACCCAACCGTTGAAGGCGCGCACCTTATTTCCGCCCGACAAAAGGCTATTCAGAACCTTTTTCAGGCGGCCAAAGAAGCGTTCCTTCAACGATTGCTTCATGTCAGTAACATTAATGCCCAACGCTTCCGATATACCCAAATACTTATAGGTTTCGGTTGAGCTGAGGGATCTAACCTGTATGGAATCTGAGAGTTGAAATCTCTCAGATTATTATTATTATTATTATTATAGATCTTAGAGATCTCTAAGGCATAGATGGGAGTGCGAAAAATTTGCTCCCGATTTTGTCTTCTGCTAATCCAGCTCCACGCCCAAGTTTTCTTCTCTTTTCACAATAATCAAACAAACTCTTCAGCTTTATATATTAAGTATAGATCACGGATCGGATACGGATCGAACCTTTTATTAATAAATTGTTAAGTTTGGATCAAACTCCTGTTACCACAGAAATATAAAAAAAAAACAACTTGTTTCTTTTATCTTTTTTCTTGATAAAGTTAAGGGTAGCCCGCGAAATTCAAATATTTTTATGTTTTTTGCAATTTGCCGGTCAGTGTGAAGCTGTTTGTGGACCAAATGCGATCTGCGACCGTAACGCGTATTTATCTAAAGAATTATAACCATTTTAATCATCAATATAGCCCTCTAAGTTCATGTAGTTCGAAAGAATGATTATTTCTGAAATATTCTGAAATATACGGTCGCGGATCGCATTTGGTCCACATACAGCTTCACACTGACCGGCAAATTGCAAAAAAACATAAAAATATGTGAATTTCGCGGGCTACCCTGGAGCATCCACCTTAAAAAAAAATATAGCAGCTATTGCTCGTGATCGCCAAACTTTTTGTGTGATGTCATGTGTGTACGTGTGTTTTTGAAAAACTTTTTACAAAAAAATAAAACCGACTTCCAAAAACAGGTTTTATTTTTTTGTAAAAATGTTTTTAATTTTTCACTTTTTAGTGGCATAAACTCATGGTACCGGTTAGATGTTATGTTATGAAGTGGTGTAAACAATCAACAGACATGTGATATTTTCAGAAATCCCGAACCATTTGCTATCATTGACTGAAGAGTTCCGTTGCCTACCTCCGAAGTTCTTCATCAGATCATCAACAAATTAAAATAGGACCAGTCCGGGAAAATACTCTTCCAGATAAAAAAATAATCATCTAAATTGGCAAAAATATTTATTTATTTATTTAAACTTCATGTACAATAGTGGTACATAGGCGGACTTAATGCAACAAGGCATTCTCTACCAGTCAACATTTGGGTTAAAAAGAAACACACTGTGGTAGGTGCACAGCAAATAAATAAAATTTAAAATAGAATATTTTTCGGAAAAAAGAAATATAAAAACAGAAATACCGCTGAACAAACATTTTTCATGGGATCCCATCATCAGATTCTGACTTATACCTTCCATCATCAGCTCAGCAACATGAGATGATGATTATCATGCACAAATATCTAAATTGCGTTAGAAATTTCATGAAAAACATTGTGTGCCTATAAAATTTGAGGATGTCCCTCGATTTTCATGGGATCCCATCATCAGGTCCTGACTTAGTGACAATGGGACCACCTCAGGAGTATAGGTAGGCTTTCGAAAAAAAAATACTTTTTAAAATCGGTCGACAATTGGCGGAGAAATCGGTGAACATACATAAAAAAAAAAAATACATACAGCCGAACATAGAACCTCCTCCTTTTTGAAGAAATCGTTAAAAAGTCACATCAAGATTGTTTACCTTCATCGGGTTGGGCAGTTTCATTCTGTTTTACATAAGTTATTTTTCGTGCTCGTTTCGCGCATTATAATTTTCAAGCCGCATTTTTTTTAAATAACTTCCCACCTTCTCATACATACTCTTCCCTCACGCCCCTGCGCGAAATTTTGGATCCGCGCCTGCTCGTGCCTTGCCTTAGGGGCTCCCAATGACTACAATATTAATTGGGGGCGCCGAAGGGGTTTGCCTAGGGCGCTGGCACTTTTATGAGCAAATGTATAGTTCCCGTCACGCAAGTTTGCCTCCGCGAAGTACGGCGCAATCGGCTGCGCAGGATATCAATTTGACAACAAACATGCAACGGATTAGCGCAAGATGGCGGTGTAATGGCATCTCACTCGCTCGTATACGTTCGATGCATAAGTGTGACCCGCTTTCTCAATACAATACGACTGTGGATGCGAAAAGTATTAAACGTTGTTAATGTTTTTACTGATTTATTTTGGTTACTTCTAACAGTTTGATTTGTGTTCTTGTGGTATGTGTTACTTTTTGATATTTTTATTTTTACTGGTAGTCTTTGTTACTTGTTTATAGTATAATACGTATACTTGAACAAAAATATATTCTAGGTACGTAACACTTTTTTACACGATTGTACCTGCGCGGACTTCACTCAAACCTAACTTCCGAGGGGCAAACAACGCTAACGCGAACTGTACACGCTCGGAGAGCATGCTATAAATGAGTAACTATTTATACCTACCCATCACGGCGACTGTTGAGCAGGCGCCTTCAGCGACTGGTGGCGGGGACCATCCACAGAACACATATTGGGACCATCACCGGGCAGTGCTCACTGAATAAACATTTCCACACTATAGTCCTACCGTGTTCAGGATATCTGTCAGCGAATTCGAGTCAGTGCGTCGTCTCTATTGTTTACCTCCGTATTTCGACGATGCCTGTGCACTCGAAGAGCACGTGCGATACCGTTTCCTTCTCTATGCATGCTCTGCACAGATTACTATCCGTTATACCTATTGTCAATGTTCGAATAAAATTACTGGAGGATTTGCTGCTGCTCGTTTCCGGTATGTTTAAAACAATACAAAATTATCTTCATACAATTTTATTGAAATAGAACATTATTTTATTTCATAAACGTTATTTTTATCAGATTTTAAAAAAAGGAGAATATCCATAAAAGTTAGGGCCCATTTTTTAATAAACAGATTTTTTCGGAACTAATTAAAATGGCGGTTTATTATATTTTCCATACATAAACTGTTTTGAAAAATAGCTCCACTGAATTATTGCGCCAATTTCAACTAAACTTGTTTTCTCGATACATTTCAAGAGAGCTAATAAGAAATCCGTCTAAATATGTAAATTGCATTTAGTAACAGAAATAAAACATATCAACAAAAACAATTTGTACATAACGTCAAATTATAATTAATTTCCTAACTTAGTAACAATAAATTGTAAAACAACTTTGAACAAAGCCACAAAATCTTAGATTGATAATATATCATAAATAAATAATCGTAAGAGTATCGATTACACGATTATTGCGCATTGTAATATAATATAATGCAAATAAATAAAGATTAATTAATTAAACTAATTTTAAGACGTAACTTAAAAATGCGATTCAATTACCATTGGACAAAAAAAGACTAAGACGAAACGACGACTCTAGAATAGACCATATCTTCTATTTATATTTTGATTTGAGTTGCAAGAACCCAATGTCTCAAATCATGGTCACAATATTCATTATCTAAACTTTTTTTGCCAAGCTGTAACATGTTAATAATAAGTTTAAATAAAATGTGACTATTAAATTATACTATGTCATGTCGACTACATCGATGTTTTATAGATTAAATACGCCTAAGAAACTACTGAAGCGCGTCTTGAGGGTTTCAAACATCGCTGCTTCGCTGTACTTTAATTTGACATTATACAAGCCAAAAAGTGTCAGTACTATTGCATAATTAACTCGTTTAGCGACAGTAATTTTTATTACACGTTTGATACAACCTATGAATATACTTTGTAATTAATAGGCGGGCAAAAGTTGGAATTTTATTAAAAACTATTTTTTGAACCATAACTAAGTATTTACAGATTAAGCCTCGGAGATAAAATAAATCTATTTAAAATTTATATGAGGCATACAACCTGTTTTATTGATTTAAAATCATTATATTCGTTCAAGCAACGGAGGATAAAATATAGAAAAAGCTGATGAAAAATATTGAAATAATTTTCTTCTTGTATATTTTCATAACTACTGGTTCTAAAATAAACAAGGACGAAAGGCAAAATAAGTTTCTACAAATACTTATAAAGGTGGATGCTCCAGGGTGGCCCGCGAAATTCAAATATTTTTATGTTTTTTGCAAATTGCCGGTCAGTGTGAAGCTGTATGTGGACCAAATGCGATCTGCGACCGTAACGCGTATTTATCTAAAGAATTATAACCATTTTAATCATCAGTATAGCCCTCTAAGTTCATGTAGTTCGAAAGAATGAATATTTCAGAAATAATCATTCTTAAAAAACATAAAAATATTTGAATTTCGCGGGCTACCCTGGAGCATTCAGCTCATGTTGTTTTAGCTACTGTTTACAACTTCGCAGTTGCCATTTTGTTTTACATGTTGATCTTTTTTCAAGCTTTTTATTAATGCTGACTCTTTTTGTTCTTTGCGAGTGTTCCGTATCTCGAATTCAAGTCTATGACGAATTATTCGTTGCACAATGTCTTCTGTTGTCATGGTGTTGCCAGAATTTAGTATCTGTAAAGGAATATAATATTATAAGTAAATATCGCCTTATAAATATTTTTGTTACTCAGACAAGAAGGGACTGGATGGCTCACGCTTTCATGATCGATGCCTCAGAGCAAATGAACCAGGATCATCACACAGTGGGTGTCTGAACATGGGTGTCGTCACCAAGGGAAGCCTAAAACGCGCTGTCGCACGTACTTGATCGATAGGTCGGTCGTTTGTGTCTATGCCACATAAATGTTTGTTCTATTCTTATTCTAAAAGGCAAAAAACCAAGAGAGCTAGAAAGTATGTGGTGGACCTTATGATCTCTTTCTATAGTTTATTGTAGCATAGCTCAGCATAAATTATGTAGTGAAAAACTTAATTTTGTTTTTTTTTTATGATAAAATAGTGTTTACCTTGAAGCAACCGCGTTGTTTGGGCACCTTGTAGGGGTCCGAGCTGTCTGCGTCGGTGGCTATCGTGGTGAGGCCGTGGCAGACCACTTTCACTCGGAAGTGGTCCATGAGCTCAGCTGTAACCGCGTACGGCGCGCCGATCACCACTTCGTGCACGTACTGAAAGTAAACAAAGATTTTCATTTCATCATGATCATATCAGCCGAAAGACGTCCACTGCTGGACATAGATAGGCCTCCCCCAAGCGTCGCCACAACGACCGGTCTTGCGCGTCTCGCATCCATCGCCTACCCGCGACCTTCACCAGGTCATCGGTCCACCTTGTGGGAGGCCTACCAACGTTGCGTCTTCCGGTACGCGGTCGTCGTTTTTCATTTACTTAAATAAAAATTCACTAGCTTCTGCCAGCGGCTTCGCCCGCGTGAATGTCAGAAATGATCACAATGGAACATATTCCCTGAAAAAAATACTATTCCAGAAAGATAATCTATTTCTTTTAAATTCCATTCAGAATCATTCAGTCGTTCTAGAGCGATAGAGTAAACCAATATCCATCCATCCAAATTTTCGCATTTTATAATCGTAGTAAGATAAGATTTCAGTGTCTGCCAAGCCTTATAAAAATCTTGTGGCGGTTATTGTGACTGAATGACTGGAAAACCTTCTTTCCGCTCTCCTGTCTCAAATTTTTTCCGATCAGTATCTAGTAGTTTATCGTCAGCTGATAAGACTTGAAAGACTCGTTTGATAAGAGTTTCAGAAACCAAAACAACAATCATGTTAAAGTGACGATCCTGTAAATATTGTGAGTTAAGTAGTAGTGTAGTGTTGTGTGTTGTAGTAGTATTAGTCGCAAATTACCAGAACTAAAAAAAAGATAACTTTGGCATGGCTGACGACCAGAGGTCGGAATTAGGTAGAGTTATTTATGCAGTTATACTGAGTTCATACAGCGAAAGAATAAAGTGGATAGCAGAAAAATCTCGTGATTTATTATTTACTTTTACCCAATTTTAACCACTGCACGCGCGACGTTGCCAAATTTACATCAATGACATCGGATGTCCGAAAGTGCAAAATACCATTGCGCACACGCGCGACGTTGCCACATTACACAGACACAGAACAACTTCTAGAAATCTTGGCATGATGATATTTGTCTCCCTCGTAATTGTTTACTTTTGTATAATACATAGGCTTAGTTTTTAGATATTAAGGTGTTACTTATTAAGCTTTTTCTCGTAGTTGTTAAAAGATTCTTTATTTTTATTTAGTTAAACTTTAAATAGTACTGCACCAATGTAGTTGAATTATAAGTGATGGCCTGAAACACAGGTTTAAATTAACCTAGATCGGGCTGGTTGCTACATAACATTGCAATTCCGAACCACCATAACTTGCACCTATAATAATAATAATATTAGTTTTTTTTTCCATATTCTGCAATAGCTCCAACCGGGGATTGTCCTTGGGTATACTTTTACAGTGCATACAGGGATAATCGTCGGTTGGTGTCCCATTCCATTTAAAATGTCTAAAGAGGCCTCTGCGAGTTGGCTTCGGCCCCTCGTACGCCTACCAAAGGACCGGGTCTCTAAGAGGGACCCGAGAAAGTAAAAAAATAATAATATTAGTTTTAGTTTATTTTCAGGCACTATAATTGTATGGAAATCTTATCACTGTTGGCTAAATGTAAACTTTTTTGTAAACGTTTTTTTGAATAAATTTATTCATTATTTTATTTATTTGAAATTTATTAAATTTATTTATTTGTAGTTCGAATAACATAGCTTGTGAGAACAAAATAAAACTATTGCGGAAATGCGGAGCACTCCACGCTTAACAAAATGTACTATATCCCGGGAAGAACCATATTAATAACAACATTTCGATGCAAGTACTCGTACATAAATAACTCTACCTAATTCTGACCCATATATTTTTATCTCATTTGGTCAAGGTTTTAGATACTTACCCTGATCTAAAACCTTATAGAATAGATAAAATAAATGTAACTAACTGATTGTTTTAAAAATAGCTCAATAAGATTGTAGATACAGTACAACCACAAAGTACCTATGTATAGTTTCTGGCCGAAAATATTTTTTTTTTTTTTTTTACTATTGATAGGCACGCGTTTGACCACTATCTCACCTGATGGTAAGCGAGGATGTGGTCGAAGATGGAGCACGCTTGGCTAGAAATAACCTATTCACTCTTGATTTAAAGACTCCCAGGTTGTAGCTATCAGGAAACACAGACTCCGGCAGGGAGATCCACTCCTTAGCTGTACGCACTATGAATGTGTTTCCAAAACGTTTTGTGCGTATGGGTGGGATGTCCACCATGTACCGGTGGCGCATCGCCGTTCGTCTTGTGGTCCGATGATGGAACGGGCTTGGCGGAATTAAATTATGCAATTCCGTCGCACATTCCCCAAAATGCAACCGG
The DNA here is from genome assembly GCA_950371165.1 of Lacanobia oleracea. NCBI lineage: Eukaryota > Metazoa > Arthropoda > Insecta > Lepidoptera > Noctuidae > Lacanobia > Lacanobia oleracea. Next base: position 10,376,490 of record OX493401.1, read on the forward strand.
TAAAAAACCGACAGGCTAGCAACTCGTCGTCGATGTTCAAGACTTTGGAGCTTCGACGCGACGAGCCTCTCATTGCCGATGATCCTCTTGGCTCGTTTCTCAATTGACTCAAGGGCATCAAGCTGGTATCTGGCAGATCCATCCCAAAGATGAGAGCAGTATTCCATACACGACCGAACTTGCGCTTGATAGAGTTTGAGCAGCTGTTCCGGCGTGAAGTACCGTCTCACCTTAGCCAGAATCCCCAACTTCTTTGCAGCCACTTGAGCTTTTGATTGAGAGTAGATGTTAAAGTAACCCCAAGAAGCTCAAGATGGTCGGTTATCGGCACGGTTTCACCGCGGAAAGATGGAGCTGGGCGGAATTGGCTCCTTTTGGCGGAAAATAGACACGCTTGGGTCTTAGCAGCATTGAACTTGACCAGATTGGCATCGCCCCATTCAGAGACAGCCTGTAAGGACACGTTCAAGCGCTCAACCATTGCCTCCCGGAGAGACCGGATCTGCGACCCACCAGCTCGTGCGTCGGACACGTATCTCTCAGCAACAGTGCTGTCGTCTGCATACCCAAAGGTACCGGGTTTAAGCAGATCATTAATATGCAGCAAGAACAGTGTTGCCGAAAGCACCGACCCCTGAGGAACCCCGGCATTAATATCCAACAGTCCAGACGAGCAGCCATCTATAACCACTCGGATAGACCGATCCCTCAGGAAATCTGCGATCCAATCACACAAACCGGCGGGCAGACCGAAGGAAGGAAGCTTACTAATAAGGCTATCGTGCCAGACCCTGTCGAAGGCCTTCGAGATGTCAAGGGAGACCGCCAGTGCCTCCCCGTGCTTCTCTATGGCCTCACTCCAGATGTGAATGGCATACGCTAATAGATCCCCAGTTGACCAATTTCGGCGAAACCCGTATTGTCGGTCACTAAGGAATATGTATGAATGATACGGATCCGAACGTCCTTATGAAAAAGGACAATTTATCTATACTAACTAGTTGACCTGCGCAACTTCGTCTGCTCCGCTCCTATTGGTCTTAGCGTAATGATATATAACTTATAGCCTTCCTCGATAAATGGACTGGAATATCTAACATTAAAAGAATTTTTCAAATCGGACCCACAGTTCCTGAGATTGGCGCGCTCAAGCAAACAAACAAAATCTTCAGCTTAGTATAGATTTTATTTTAGAAAAAAATGCAGATTTAGTTCTTTTCTTATAGATTACCACAGCGGCTCTGGAAAGCAAAGGGCATTAGGAGTGTTACGCGCCAGATTTAATGCTAGGTACATAACAACATTTACGTACTGCTAGCGCCATCTAGTATCGAGTAGATGAATTACTGGGGTCAAGATGTTTTTAGAATTTTCTATGCTAGGACCGCAGAACAGTAAAAAAAGTAGAAGTGCAAAGTAGGCGTGGCACGCGTGCCGGTATTACGCGGAGTTAAGCGTACCTCAACCCTCAAGTCGTGTTCTAACATCACGACGAACCGATCGTCTCGCTCACTCTCGATATAAATTTATATTTTCTGAACCGTGCCGTATTGTTCCATTTTGGAATGCAAAAATGATAGTAGGAGAATAAATCTTAAAAATGTAGGTGTTTCATACCATCTCTAAGTACGATTTTATTTGTTTTCTGATAAAATCTTAGCAAATTTCATTTTGCCAAAAACTTAAGTTCAAGTCTAGATAAGATCCACCTTATCCCATTAGCATAGAGTTTATTTTACATCGATTCAGTTTCTGTTTCGTCCTCGAAAGTTCTTCGCTATTCAAATAGTGATGTAGTCGGGTCGGATACTGGATGGATAGATATCGATAAAAACATTTTTTTTGTAGTTCGTCCAGTAATTTTATTGAAATCACTAAACATAACTTTAAATTTTTTTTTTTTGGTTTCCCAAAGACGCTATCGTCAAAGAAAAATGCATAGATGCTCAGGTAGAGCTGATTGAATGCCAAGCAAAACAAGCATGATATGCTCCGAGCATTTTTTTAGAAAACGATTTTTTTATTTCAATATAAGGATATAGATACACGAAAACTTTGCGAACGAAAACCATGTAATAAGATACTATCGTAAGCCACTTGGCATAAAGAGTTCACGGAACTGAAGTGTAAACATCACCTCTTTTTTGTCAGCAGTGAGTAAGATACCAGAGGCATGATTTTGTAAGGCTTGTTGTATGAAAGAAAATCTGGCCAAGTGCGAGTCGGACTCGCGTTCAAAGGGTTCCGAACCAATTTCATTTTTGTAAGGGCTCCGTTTCTTACGGATGTTCGGAACACTAAAAAATGTATGATGTGTGTTATTTTTATTGATTAATGTGTAATAAGGTATAATTACATAAATAAAATAAAAAACTTTGAAATAATGTTTTTTTTTGTTTCTATCTACTTTTATACAATAAACTGGGAATATTTCGCTTACGCTATTTTGAATGTAGAACTTTATTAACAATGTATTACAAAGCAAACCCGAACTTATCCATTTTAAATGTGATAGCTTATTTCATAACGATTCCAACAACAAGTTTTGTGTATGGCTCTCATACAAAACTCCAACACCAAGCGATTCATATTAGGATTTTTTCGAAAAAAGTTATCTTATTTATCGATATCGACAATGTAAGTCAAAATTCATGTATCACAGCCGTGATCGAGTGGCAACTGTTACTATCCAAACATAGAATAATGAATCTTATTGCTAATTAGCTTAAGTTTTTAATTGCAACCATTGAAAATACCGCCATCTATGGTCGAATAGCGGAATTTACTCGTAAATTCAACTTAGAATGAATTCTGAAAACGAAACGCCGTGAGTACTTTTCGCCTTAAAGCAAAATAAATCCTACGTGTAAGGCCAAAGGTATATTTTAAAATGTAGGTTCTTTGACTTATTCTTGTTTTGAACCAAATTGAAACGACCAAACAATCGTATCCTTGATTTGTGGTGAATTATATGATTACTGGTATAGTTGTGTGAGTGTGGCGACACTGGTTCCGATACAAATTCGTCGCTTAGCATTTCCACCTGTTTTTTCTGTTCCGTGGCTAGTACATTCTCGATGTTTCGACACCTGGTCAGTCGGGAACGGCGTGTACCCGAACTTTCCATACTAGAAGGTAGGAAGGGGCGGACATCCGGCGACTGGGTCAATATTGAATTGGCGATACAAGCGATAACTTCGAGCAATCTTCAACTGCGAATTAAAGTGAAGTGAAGTGTTCAGTAGTGCGATTGTGTGTTTTAATTAGGGTGTTTAAAGTGAAAATTAGTGTTGTGAATTAAAATGTAATTTTTGGTTTTTTAATCGGTTGTTTTTATTGTAACCCCAAGCTCGTAATAGGAAGAACTCGGAACGGTTTTAGTCAGTAAGAGTCATTTGATGATGTAAATCGGGCTGGTTTCCGCAACTCCACGACTAAGCGCGTATTTTGGGCTGCGGAATCTACTCGAAAGAGGGACCGTAGCCCTGGAACACAAAGGGCACTAGGAGGAACACGGATGGGTTTTAGTCAGTAAGAGTGACACTCCCTCCTGCTTCACGCAGAGCGGGAGGAGTTATTTGATGATTTCCCATCCTTATAAAACAAAGCGTATATTTTGCGTGCAGGTGGGACAAATGTGTCATTCGATCCACCCCAGCTCCCCAAGGAAGGCCAGCAACGCCTTGGTGTTACCAACTATCTCACAGAGGATACCTGTCATTTGAAGATTACGCATCCCTATTGATTGTCATGTAATTTTAATTACCTTGCAAGCAAGTACAGACAGCACTCGCTCATGTAAGTTCATGATGGGGTAGTTGGAGCCCTTGTAGCGGTTTACTTCCAGGTCGGTGTGTAGGCCCACGATGAGGAAGTCTCCTTGCTTGTGCGCCGCCTCCAGGAAGTCTAGGTGCCCCACGTGGAAGAGGTCGAAGGCACCCGCGACGTACACAACCTGGAGTAGATGTAATAGTCTAGTACGGACTTCATGAGTCAATATGGTGTTATGTGCTATGGAACATCAAGTTATAGAAAGAAACTGTCACAAATCCGATTAAGACGCTCTACAAAGTCAAACCTTTTTCTATGAAATTGCGTTAACAGGACGATTCAAGCAGACGTTTTTTAAGTTCGCTTTTCGCTGCGCTTTATAAAATCCCTCACCCCCGCCGTCATTTGAATTATTACTGATTCCCAGAGTGATCCGAGTCGCCATTAGGATTGGTCCTAAGTCTTTACCTCACTATAATATATTTTCATTTTTCTAAAATTAACAGAATTTAAAGCGAGTTAGTTTTGATATTTGTACAAGTGGAAATAGCAAATTAGTTTAAGAACAAACGAGGGTCAATATCAACTCACCTTATCGGTGGGTTTGGGCGACAGGCCGCTGCTGAACTGGATAATTTTCTGTGTGGTGGGCAGAAACTGTGAGCAGCCGGTGTAAGGGGATCGGGCAGTGGAGTCTGTGCCGAGGTTGGAAGAGTGCTCGAGAGCCACGGAGTACTCTTTGTCACCTCTCCTGGAAATCAAGATGCCTTAAGTGTAACCTTGAATAGGATGAAATGGTTCATGTTTTGGGTATTCGTGAAAGTGAGCAAAAAAAAAACTCAGGTGCCCTCTGTGAGTTACGCGAAATGAGCGCTTGGGCGTGGAGTTACGTTAAGGTGAATGCTCCAGGGTAGCCCGCGAAATTCAAATATTTTTATGTTTTTTGCAATTTGCCGGCCAGTGTGAAGCTGTATGTGGACCAAATGCGATCCGCGACCGTAACGCGTATTTATCTAAAGAATAATAACCATTTTAATCATCAATATAGCCCTCTAAGTTCATGTAGTTCGAAAGAATGATTATTTCTGAAATATTCATTCTCGGTCGCGGTCGCGGATCGCATTTGGTCCACATACAGCTTCACACTGACCGGCAAATTGCAAAAAACATAAAAATATTTGAATTTCGCGGGCTACCCTGGAGCATCCACCTTAACAGCCCGAAGTTGGTGGGAAAACAATTATAGTTATTGAAATTGACATTGTACTCTTATATTAATTGCAATTTACAGTGCTTAGGCGACCTTTATGCTGCAGGACATTAATTTAACTAATTTAAGATTTGTATAATTCGCTATGAACAAAAAGAGTGATTATTCTCTACTCAAGACCCTTGTGATAGGTAAAACATGTAGGTTCTTTCATATCATTGCAAAAAACGGCTTATGTTTATAAAGTAAAAGTAAATTTTTACTTGAAATGTTCCCTGGTAAGCAGTAGCATGCGACCAACTAGGTCTGTGGTGGACACTCCGGCTGTCCTCTGGACTTCCCTGAAAACATTCAAATCCAACACATTAGACGAGGGTAGCGAGAGTTTCACATGAGGGGGGACCTAGGCAGTGCGAGTCGGACTCTAACACAATGGGTTCAGTTCTGCACCATAAACCTAAAAACACTTGTATGGAAGCCCCCTTTAATTTTTAATACATATAAATTATTTTTTATTATTTGTTATTATAGCGGCAACAGTAATACACGTTGTGAACTGTCTAACTATTACGGTTTATGACATACAGCCCCTGACAGACAGACATACGGTCGGATGGATTGATGGACGGACTGACAGACAGCGGAGGCTTAGTAATAGAATTCCATTAAGAAGTTAAAGTATATAACTTAAACCTTCCTCGAGAACCACTCTATCCATTTGTGAAAACAGCATGAAAATTGGTGCAGTCGTTTTTGAATTTATCGCGAACAGAGGACTTAGTGTTATATTATAATACTAGTTGACCCGCGCAACTTCGTCTGCGTCACAATGCTCCGCTCCTATTGGTCTTAGCGTGATGATATATAGCCTATAGCCTTCCTCGATAAATATGCTATCTAACACTGGAAGAATTTTTCAAATCACATGCATGTGTTCATTGAATGTATGCGTTTTTATTGAACTAGTACCGAAACTGATAAGATCTACATTTTGTCCACGATAATATTCAAGTATGAGACGGTATTTTTAGTACAAAAGTATTACTATTGGGTATTATTAATAGTAAAGAGCATGTTCACATTAAGAGGAAACATGGGCGGCGAGACAGTATGTAAAAAGTCATAATTCGAGATCTAGCTCTCGCCTGTTTTCTCCTCCAATATTGGACCGATTTTAGAGATATTTCACAAACTGAATAAGAAGGATATATACTGTGTCCCTGTTTTCCTTTTTGATAATTTATTAATCGCATAATAGTCCAGACAAATTAGGATTTCACCTCGGAATGAGAGATAGTCGGTTTCAAAGTTGTATAAACCTTTATTTAGGCACCCTACAACTTGTCTCAAAACCTACTTATGGTAGGGTGTCCGCGACTACAGATATTCCAAGGGCAAAGGTCAACATGGTTGTTTTTTAAATGATGCTCTAACCGCGCGCTCTCCACCCTCTACCTCGAAACAGATTCAACGTAAAAAAAAATTGAGATAAAAGTTGTAGGGAATTTAATCTTTTACAGTATTTATATGAATACAAATAGCGAAAAACACATGGGAAACCAGATATTTGCAAACAATGTGTAAAAAAAACGATTTTTTAGCTTTTCCCTTGGAATATCTGCGCGGACACCCTACGACAAGTAGGTTTTGAGACAAGTTTTAGGGTGTCAAAATAAAGGTTCATACAAGTTTATAGCCGACTATCTCTCATTCCGAGATTCTTACTTAGTTTTGACTAATTTGCCTGGACTATAAGCACTAGAACACTCAAAAAATGCTCAAATTGTCCGAACGCTGTCAACAGAGCCCTAGTGTACAAATTTAGAAAATCTTAATCAAAAAAGGAAAACATAAAGACACAGTATACATCCTCATTATTCAGTTTGTGAAATATCTCTTAAATCGTCCCAATATTAGAGTAGAAAACAGGCGAGAGCCAAACCTCGAATTATGACTTTTTAACCGACTTCAAAAAAAGGAGGAGGTTCTCAATTCGGTTGTATTTTTTTTTTTTTTTTATGTTTGTTACCTCATAACTCCGTCATTTATGAACCGATTTGAAAAATTTTTCTTTCATCTGAAAGGTTATACTCCTCGATTGGTCCCATTGTCACCATGTCAGAATCTGATGATGGGATCCCACGAAAATCGAGGGCAACCCTCAAATTTTATAGGCACATACAATGTTTTTCATGAACTTTCTAACGCAATTCAGATATTTGTGCATGGTAATCATCATCTCATGTTGCTCAGCTGATGATGGAAGGTATAAATTAGGATCTGATGATGAGATCCCATAAAAAATGTTTGTTCAGCGATACTTTAGCCAATTGTCAGCCGATTTGGATGATTCTTTTTTTGTTTGAAAGAGTATTTTCCTGGACTGGTCCCGTTTCAATTTGGTGAAGATCTGACGAAGAACTTCGGAGGTAGGCAACGGAACTCTTCAATAAATGATAGCAAAGGGATCGGGATTGCTGAAATCGCATGTTTTTTTAGTGTTTACACCACAGTTCTTAACATAACATTGCGCCGGTACGCTGTTAATGGGTACGCAGGTACCTAGGTACCACTAAAAAGTGTGTCAAAAAACGAAACAATAACCAAAACACCGACTTCCGAAATTAAAGTTTTTTCTTTCTTCCAAAGTTATTTTGTACCTTGTAGTGTTTTATTTTTGGAAGTCGGTTGTATTTTTTGTAAAAAAGTTTTTTATTACATACAAAGTGTCGCCGCCCATGTTTCCTGTTGAATACATCACTTCATTAATAAAATATGATTTTAAATGTTTATGTGTTCAATTATGATTAGAGGAGGATAAAAAAACTAATTATTTAGGATTAATCCTGCCCAAGGGCTGATGAGGGAAATCATTTTATTTTGCTAATGTTAAACATGCTTATAGGTAAGGAAAACATTGTCTCTAATAATAAATATGTTATAACATGAATATGGTAATACCATACAAATAGTTATCTAAGTGAGGATACAAAGGATCCAAACTACAAGATGTACATTTAGAGGAGAATATATTTTTCAGCATGTTTGAACTGACTTCATACACGCATATCTTGTTTGTAATTGCAGACTCAGTAAGATTGTAATAAATCTTTGTTAGATGATCATTATGATTTCTCGATATATTATAAAAAAAAATCGCTTTGTATACAATAAATCCCATAGTTTCAATAGTTTCCAATATGTCCATAGCTTATTAAGAAAAAATATTTTACAATTTTATGAGTTATCCAGTAAATGGGTGGTGGGTGTGGAAATCTTATAGGCAGCCGCTCTTCGTAAAATACTGGTATTCAGCTAAATCCAGCTTGACTGGAAGCCGACCACCATATAGTTGGGAAAAGGCTAGGCAGATGATGATGATTTCACAATTTTATGTGATATTTTCAAATTCTATGACATTTGCAATTTTCCAATGACATTATACATAGTTCCAATATGCAATACCTCTACCGTACCCCTCAAGAAATACAGCCATGATTTTATGTTGCTCAATTTTAGTGTTCCATATAGTTTTTATTGCTTGGCTAGTCCACAACACATATTTATTACATTATAAAGTGTGAAATGCCAATTTTCTTTCAAGATTGTGAATGGGGTATTAAAATTTTATTACAAATGAGAGGATTTTTATTGAGTTAAATTTACCTGTAACGGCCAGCTTTTTTCACCAAATGATATGTGTCAATTCCATCAGCAGTCACTGTGATGTCATCTGGGAATTTAAGCATTTAATTAGTTTATTTATGTATTTTAACTTATTAAAAAAAAGAATTAATAATATCATTATTGGTGACAATTTTAGAAGTCACATTGGGCATGATAAACTTTTTAACTATTAAAATTTTGAATATTAAAAGGATATTCATGTCTGTTATTTTATCTAATCAGTTCCTACATATTTGAATAATGAAGTATGAGATTATTGACAAAGAAATTAAATTACATGTTATTTTGTTTTACATAACAAGTTTCATGAGAATCTAAGAAGAAAAACTTGAAGACAAAAAAACATGTTTCAAGGTAAGGTACATAAACATGATGAGAACAATATTATTAGGTTTTTGTATGAATATTGAAGGGGGGAAATATAAACTTGCCCCTGGCTAACAAAAAAATATAGGTATTGTTATTCAGCGAGCGAGTGAGTGAGTTTGTTTCGGCGTTTCTTCTCAGGGTAGTCAGCTAGGAAATGCCGGCCTCATGTAGAGTAATATGTCAAAAAAAAAAATTATGTGAAAAGAGTAATTTGTAACCTATTTATAAATAAATATCATTTATCAACCAGTGTTTGTAAATAATATTTTAAAATAATATCATTATAGTTTGTCTTATTTTGATTGTACATTAAACTAGAAGACCTAAACCATTAATTATTTAATATCATGATTATAACTAGTAATTACGCTATAACAGTTGGTTCTCAGTAAAAGTGAAATAAATTACCTCCATGCACACAAAAATCACACTGGTTTGTGTCCAGAGTCTCAAGTGTGGTCACATAGGGTGCACCTTCCACTACTTGGTCAACCCACTTGATGGCACGCACCATTTTGTACCGTTCCTCTTGTGTGAACACTGGAGGACCCTTGTGCTTTGAAATCTCTTCATCGGTATGTACTCCCACAATCAACACATCACCCAAGGCCTTTGCTTGTCTCAGCGAATTTGCGTGACCGAAATGCACCATGTCATAACTGGAAACAGAAATCAATACCACAGTGTGAGCCCAAGGAGAAATTATTTAGAGAAAAGCATGTGTACACAGCGATTGCGAACTGAAATCGTTCGCGCCGGATGCTTCATAATTATTCCACACTTAAGTAGGTACTACAGCTCGTTCACGTAAATTTATGAAAGTATATCGAGAATTACTGGCGAGAAACACTAATGCGACTTAATGTTAACAACGGAACTACTGGTGTATGATGTTTCCAATTACCAAGCACGAAGACATGAAGTAAAAATAAAAATCCGATATTACTCACCACCCATCACACCACACACGAACTTCTCTTTTATTTTCGTTGTTTTCACCCATCTTAAAACTGTCTAATTTTATTGAAACCATAAACTGGTTGTAACACCTTTTACAATAATAATTTTTGGTAATTGAATTAAAACCGAAACCGATCACCAAAACCTCGGCACCACCGCCCCTCGAAAGATTCACGAAACAACTGATAAAAATAATCTGTCACTGTCACGTTTTCATTCAGCCGCAGACGTCAAAGTGTCAAAAAACGAATTCTTACTGATATTCTCGGTATTCAGATTGACAATACTAGAAAATATAACTTTTTTTCCAAGATTTTCTATTTACTTCCTAATAATATTTTCATGTTGTATGTAAATCGATTGTATAAAGCTGCCTACAATGTGGCGCTTTACATATATATTTTGAAATAATAAACAAGGAAGGAGGAGTGAATATTGCGATTAATAAGAGAACATCTCTTGTAATTTAATTATTCATGTAGGTACTACCTTTACCTACATAAATAAAGCATAAAATCACAAGGGATATGATATAGTTTTGGGTACGAAGAAGTATCTTATACCTACATAATAGTTTCAGTCCATCTTTGTCAATTGTCACGTATGGTCACCATCAGTCACCACACCATGGTCTGTCAAAGGAGTGTCGAGTGGTCCATTGCCAGAAACGCTAAGGTCTGCCAATCAGTGTAGGTAACGAAGGGACGTTTTTTACCCAACTAGATATAATTCCGAAAATGAGAACATAGGCAACCAGATGTAAATACCTAATGATATTTTCGCTTCCAGTTTGACTGACTGGGCCCGACCACAGCCTAGGTACTTAGTCCCAAAAAGGCTGGGCAATGACCGGCCAGCAATAGGTTTTTATAGGTATGTTACTAGGTGAAGACCACCTGAATTACTAACTTACCTACCTGGCGAGTTTTCCCAGTTTAGTGCTTTTACCCTGAGTAGGTAGTACCTAAGCACTTAGAAGAGCCCCATTATAATTTACTGTATTTTTTGCGTAAATTGGTAATTTTACGCAAAAAATACAGTTTTGATCTCAGAAACTGAAATATTTACTACTTTGGCTTATTGGGTAGTTGAGAATAAATAAATAGGTATTATTAGTAAGTATAGTGCATATATAGCGGCCTCACTTTTCGGTACTTACGCTACGGCACTTTTTTGAGCTCGTGGATTGAAATACTGTACTAACCAAATTAAGTTTTAATTGCCTCCGTAGTCGAGTGGTTTAGGCGTTTGCCTTGTGACCCGGTGGTCGTGGGTTCGATTCCCACAGGAAGCAAACTTTGTAAAAAGTTGTTTCCAGATTAGCTAGGATATTGCAGGCTTGAATCACCTGACTGTCTGATAAAAAGATGATTCCGTGCTTCGGAAGGCACGTATAAGCCGGTGGTCCCGGCCGCCAAATGGCGGTCGTCAAATAAACCATGTCAAAGGCCCTTGAGGCGGATTAGAAACTCTGACACTACGGTATGTGAATACGTTTAGATCTTACTGCCCACACGATAAGAAAGACCAAATGAAATGAAAAATATATCATAAAAATTCGAAATAAGAATGGAATATCCGTAAAAAAAAATCCCATTCAAATCCATAAAAACTACCTTCTAAAAACGCTCAGAAGTAACTGTCAATTTGTACATACATTAATATTATTAGGTACGTAAAATTTATACCAAAAAAACCGTAGGTAGTTCACGTAGTTCATAAGAAGTGAAAATTTAATAAATATAAATTAAATAAATTAACAATAAACTAAACCAAACGTACTTTGCAAGTATTGCAACTGCCTAATTTTTAAATAATGCGATGAGTCAGTAGTTTTGTAAGTGAAAACGCCATTCTGTGATAGGGCTTTAATACAAGCGCTAGTAGATACAAGATAACTATTAATGAGTATGTACCTACTGTTTAGTCTCGTTTCTCAATGCGCCTATATTTAGTTAGTAGGTACGCGTTCACTTCGTCCACACATAGGTATATGTATGTATGTAATAAACAACGTGTAGCGTAAATCACGAAAGTATGGTAGGGTACTGTTTATCTAATCGTAGCAGAACTTAATTGGTTCGTTTGAATCACGCCACTGTGAATGACGAAAACAAAACGATTTCGTTAGCGTTTGGACTTTGGTTTCGCTTGACTGCATAGTACGAGAGCGAAGACGGCCACGGGTTACAGAAGTTATCTCAATCTTCCGATTTACAGGTCGATGACATTTCTTCAGTAACTTACCTAATTAATGGATAACTAGTTTTGTTCAGACTATTTTTTTGGGGAAATAAATTACTTCGTATTTTGTTTGTCTGTGTGAGGCCGGTGTTTCCTAGCTAACTACTCTAAGAAAAAACACCGAACCTAAAATTTAAATTTAAAATAACGACAAGAAAAACTTCAAAAAGTAAAAAAATAATACGTAAGTAAGTATTGATCCTTTCATTTATTTTAAAGGTACGATTTTTTAGGCCAAGCGTCTTCGCCTCAGGAAACCGCAAATTTTTGTATTTTTTAAGAACTTACTTACCTATATTATTAGCGATCCCCCGACGCGATGACATTTGGCCTAAAGAATCGTACCTAGGTACATATATTAAATTAAAAAGATCAATACGTTTTATTTTTTTACTTTTTAAAGTTTTTTTTTTGTCGTGGCTTTTTATTTTTTTTAATTTTATTTTATTTTTATGCTTTTTAAACTTAATTTACCTAATAGGTACTACTAGAAAACCTATGATCTCATCATCTTCCTGCGGTCGGTCGGTTGGCGCAATATGTTTTTAACGCTCGACCAAAAAAGAGGGGTGTTATAAGTTTTTTACTTCTATTCTGTCCTATCAGCTGTCACGCTCGTTATCACTAACTGTCCTTTCCTTCATGTTGCTCCTCACCGGATTTTTATATTTCTATGCTCCTCACACAATCCATCCATGTTTTATTTGCCTTCCTCTCTCTCTCCATTCATCCACATATGATCTACACTCACCTAAGCGCCACTACTATATCGTATACCACAATGTCATATCGATAGAACGAGTGAAAGTAGCTTAGCATCTCTCACCAATGTAATCACTCATTTCTCTTTTCTGCTTCATCATCAAACCCTGATCACAATCTATTTATTAACCTAATCATTGCGACCATATAAATTAATGACAAAACGGAAGGTCTAGTAAGTAAGTGAGGATTTGGGTATCCTGCAGATTTCAGGACATTCTTCAGCATCATGTTAAGGTTACTAATTTAAACATAATCTAGTTCATTGAATCTATTCCAGTGAGTTCAAAAAGATACCTCTGCTGTAACTTAGTGAGGAGTTGGATATTCTGCAGACCTCCGGTTATGTTATAGCATCAGGTCAACATAACCATGCTCTTGCAATGTCATTGAAGTAACAGAATACTAAATTTCGCATCGATCAGACCCGTAAAAGCTGATTAAATGCTTTCATCAACAAGAAAAGAGCTGATGATCTTCAAATGGCTTAACCGATTTTGATGAATTTTGGTTCGTAGACAACAGAACCACCGCTAGAAAATCTGCTTTCAAATATAAAAAAACTGCATCCAAATCGGTTCACCCGTTTAAGAGCTACGGAGCCACAGACAGACACACATAGCGGTCAAACTTATAAAACACACCTTTTTTTGGTCGGGGGTTAAAAACCGAAGTTAGTTAGATATAAGTAGGTACCTACTGAGGAGCAAGGCAATCGCATTCTGCTGAAATAGGAAGAGGCACCATAAAGAGATAGACCGTGCCATCCTTCCAGTTCCAGATGATCGGAATCAAAGCGCGAACTATGCATAATCAGACATGACATAACTAACTAGAATTCACTGTGACAATCGGAAAGCATCAAGAATACGATAATTTGTACGTAACACATGTAGGTACCTACCAACCAGTAAAATGCAGCATGTTTTATGTAGTTAGATAAGTAGGTAATGACGATATCAAATGCGTGCGTCTCACAACCTTTTAATCTGATAGTATGAAATCAATCAATAAACAACGCACTGGAGTATGCTATAGCGTTCACGATTCTACAATGTCCTTATCAGTGAGTAGTAGGTAGGTAGTTATTCTATTTACCTAGTAATTTAATTTGTAATCTTGTATTACTTAATTCTTGTCATCAAACGATTAAATGGTTTTTTTAATAAAAGTTTCTGATGAAGAGGTAGGTACCTACCTACTAAGTTCTTATTTACCATAATTATAGGTACCTAAGTGATCAATTTCTATTGTTCCTAAGTTAGATAGACACAATTTCAGTGAATTGAAATAAAAATGCTGAGCAAATAAATATGTAACCTAAGCTGAAGATATCTTGTTAATACTTAATGAACATATTGCTTACACCATACCTACCTACCCATAAATAAACCTACCTACTGAAATAGAAAATAAAACTTTATTTACAAAAAAATACAACCGACTTCCAAATAAAAACACTACAAAGTATAAAATAACTTTAATTTCGGAAGTCAGCGTTTTACTTACCCACTTATTTATTTATTTTATTTTATCCTTTATTTCAGGCAACTGAGGCCCATAAAACATAATACATAAATAGGCATAAAACATAACAATAAACTAATACATATTTATACCACAAACTTAAAAACTACTGCACACGTAGTGACGGCGTCGCTCGTGTTATGCATGGCGAGGTATCACGTAGCACACCTTTCGGCCAAAACTCTTCCTTGAGGTAGGTCACCAAATGATGAGTCGAAACTCGCACCACAAACGACTTGAAATTCGTGTTATGGCGCACCTACAACTTCTCCACCCTATAGGTCCAGTTTGTCTTCCCCCTATGTACTCTACGATGTCTTGTCTTCGTGGAATGGTGCAAACGGGACACGTACAGCTGCGTCGTCGGTACTGCAGGACGTAGCAGCATGTAACATGTAGCGCTGTCCCACACTGGTTGCGATACGTAGGCTTCCTCTTCTTTATCTCCACTTTGCCAAAAGCCGTACTCATCGCAAGTGTTCATCGGTGGACCCTGCTGTTTGTGGTCCATCACAGCGCCTTTAGTTGCGCTCGATGCTTACTTTCCCATTTTGGTGTTAGGTAGGTACTGCTTGTCGTTTCGTTTGCGACACAGCAGGTTTGTTCTTGGCGACAATAATTGTAGAATAGGCACTTGGTCGATGTACCTATTCGTCGCCGTATTGTTTCAGCCGGTGCCGTATGGTGCCGTAAAAGAATAATGCCATCCCATCACTTCCCGTGGGTGTCGTAAGAGGCGACTAAGGGACTCGCCAGAGAATGAGATGCAGCGTTCTCTGTAAAACGCAACACTATACTCTGCGATCGCCAACCCTTTTTTCTGTTCCGTGGCCAATCCGCCTGCCAAGCGAAGCGGTTATGGCAAACACCCCCAAAAGTTTAGGGAGGCCTATGTCCAGCAGTGGACGTCTTTCGGCTGTTATGATGATGATGTACCTACCTACCTATTACGCGCGTTGCTTCTCCGGTAGGCACGACGCGATCAGCGGAACACGATCTACCCAAATCGCTTCAAGTGTGCCTATAGAATTTGAAGAGTTCCCTCTATTTCTTCAGGAGCCCATCATCAGATACTGACCTAATGATGATGGGACCACCCGGGAAGTCTACTCTTTCTAACAAAAAAATAATTTTTCAAATCGCTCTAAGCTTCTTCGAGTAATCGGGGAACATATGTACATAAAAAAATGATTCCGACGAATTGAGAACCTTCTCCTATTTGAAGTCGGTTAAAATACCTACTTATGTTTCACATCGTATTATCTTAATAAATTTTAATCGACTTTTGCTGCTGGCCGTACATCAGGTCCTTATACTTACGACTTTTCAGCTTCTAGGGATACGAGTCTAGATGTTTGCCAACAAATTACTGCTTAAAATAAAACGTTTAATTAAAAAGTATTTTATT
This sequence comes from Lacanobia oleracea, assembly GCA_950371165.1. Classification (NCBI taxonomy): domain Eukaryota; kingdom Metazoa; phylum Arthropoda; class Insecta; order Lepidoptera; family Noctuidae; genus Lacanobia; species Lacanobia oleracea. The sequence goes on from OX493401.1 coordinate 10,392,428, forward strand.
TAATCTTTAGCATCGGCCACGCCTCCATTTGTAATAGCAAACGTAGCTTCACTCTCAGGCAAGTCAGGAGAATCGTATATTTTAGCGATTCGGTTTTCTCCACGTGCCTTTCTTAGGGATATTCTAGTGGTGGACGCGTGAGCTAGGATGTTGCCTCCTATGGGCTTCTTGGGGTCCACTTGAAAGGACAGTGTTGCTCCAGGATCGGCAGTCATTTGATTCGTTATGAAAACTGCGACGTTGTATTCTTCTGAAATCTAAAGGAAATATTAATTATTTTTGGAACGAAGTTCCTTATCGCGCGTTGTGAAAGGGGGCTAGACTGAAAAAATTCTTACGAAAAGTTGTCACGACAGTTTTTGCTATAGTAAGCTATTGTAAGCTGTGCGGCGGCGTCGCATGTTTCTCTGTCTGTCTCTCTCTCTCTTATAGAAAGCAAGCCAGATATTTTCATTTCTATTTCGCAGGTGTCCCTTGACACCTCTCAAGTTGGAATGGAATGGAATGGAATGGAATGGAATGGAATGCAATGGAATTTCTCATCTCAATAGGGACTGATTGAGATGAGAAACAGTGGGTCATTAGTTGCCAACGATACGATACCATCTTAGGGAAAAGGATAAAGTCGTAAAACACAGTTATGTTTCTAGTTTTATTACAATTCGCGCGTTGAGAAAGGGGGCTACACGGAAAAAATTAAGACCAAAAGTTGTAACGACACATTAAGACCAAAAGTTGTAACGACACATTAAGACCAAAAGTTGTAACGACACTTTTTGCTATAGTTGTAAGCCATGCGGCGTAGTAACTTCGTTCCATCCGGGTGTCCCTTGTTTTACACAGAAACCTTATTGAAGGTTGTGTTACACTTCCTTTTTTTTGTTATTATTTTTGTTTTATTCAGATACAGATTTATTTTATTATAGAGAGAAGTATGTGAGATGGAAGAGGGTATTGGACGTGTTTTAGTGAATAAGTACCAAAAAGATTTGTTTTAATCCTTTTTGTATGGATCTCTCTGAAAATAAAGCTTTTATTTAATTATTTACTAGCTTTAGCCCGCGACTTCGTACGGCATATCCCGTTTTTTCGCGTTCCATAAAACTATCCTATTAAGTTGGATCAAATACAGATAGTTACGAAGTTTGAACAAAATCGGTTAAGTAGTTTCAGAGTTTACCTCGAACATACATCGTGACACGAGATTTTTATATATTATTGCTGACCCACGCAACTTCGTCTGCGTCACAATTTTCATTACTGCTCCGTTCCTATTGGTCTTAGCGTGATTATATACATAATTATAATCTATAGCTTGGCTAGAGCCTTCCTCGATAAATGGGCTATCTAACACTGAAATATTTTTTAAATCGGACCAGTAGTTCCTGAGATTAGCGCGTTCAAGCAAACAAACAAACTCTTCAGCTTTATATAATTATGTATTAGTAAGTAAGTATAGATACAGTTAGATTTATTGTAAGCAATAAGGAACCAAATTCACTGCATAATATTGAATTATCCATGCAAATGGGTCACATGATTATTTATTTAAAATATTATTATTAAAAACTAAAAACATTTGAAGCAACTAAAGCAGCTATGTATACTCAACCCTTTTTTTAATGATGGGAAATCATCAAATTACCCCTCCCGCTCTGGGTGAAGCAGGAGGGAGTGTCAGACTCTTACTGACTAAAACCCATCCGTGTTCCTCCATTGCCCTTTGCGTTCCAGGGCAGGGTACCTCTTTCGAACAGATTCCGCAGCCCCAGCAGATGTAGACTCAACCCGCAGGTCATGTGGCCCGTCAAGCTTGCCCGCGTGGCCCTGTAGCCTAGCACATTATTGATGCTATATTTACTATTTTTTTAGTCAGTAATTCAATGTGTATGTATCTGTACTGTACTGATTCACTCCTTGCCGATATGCTGAGACTATTCCTCACTAACTATCAAAGTGAAAAAGTTGGCCTATGTCTTATGAAAACGGTCTTTCAGTCACAAATTCAAAAGTCCCATTCATGTAGAAATGTGTAATTTTTATGTGACGTAAGCGTAGTCGTCACTTAAAAAATCGTTGAATCATCATGAATTTTGTGATTATTTTCATACCTACTACTTATTTCGAGTGAAGCATCCACTAGCGTACCTACCAACATTACGGGATTTTAGAATGATTAGGTTGGATAACTAAAATTTTGCAACTGCAACTGAGAAATTACTCAATAAAATGTGACAAATAATCTTGATTATTATGGGTAACTAGTCTATTGTCTTATCTCGAGTCAAACAACTGCTTAATAAACGTGGTTCGTGCGATGAAAACCGGACATAATTATGTTTATCTATTGAGACCAAACGAGTCAATCTTGGCACGCCGTGATCTTGAACTCGTCTGTACATATCACGGGATCTTTCAAAATTTACGCTTATAAATAAACCATATGTTATTACGACGTAGAATAAATTGCGTGACACTAGAGCGCTGCATTAAGACAAAGGCGCAGTACCGTTCTTGTATCTATTGTAAGATTATAAGATAGAAACATAGCGAATAGGTTTTAGTCTTTGGATAGAAACGTGACTAATAACATCGGTTACGGACGAATTTCCCATGTTGGGATATGTACCTATGTGGACACAAGAAAAAAAATCTTTGCGTCAACCTTGGAGCCAAGGCCAATTTTATTGTTCCATCCAATAGATGGGCCCTCTCATAACTACGCAATTTGGGGCCCTCAGCAATTTGTATCAGGAGATCCGGAATAAATAGTAAAAGGCGTTGCTGTAGTTTCTAGTTTGCAGAATGTGAGTGCCGGTACATTTTAGACATTTCAGCGTTATTCATGAGATGATAATGCTTCTGCATATTTCCATATTAATATGACCATTTACTATCAGATAAAACTATAGTTAGGTACTAAATGTTTGATAGACAAAAAGTAAATCAGTTAGAATCCTCAACAAACCTTTTGTAACCTTGAGAGAACTTGTGCTAGTTTCTGCTGTCTATCAGCCAACTCGCCTCGCCCTGAGAAGTCGACTCTGAATAACGCCATGATCGAGTCTATTATCAGCAGCTTGAATAAGCCAGCCTCTTCGTGAAACTTCGCTGCTACAAAGTCTAGCAGTTCCGCCTAGTCAGAAGAAACGTCATTAGGCAAAAAAGCTATTTTTAAATAAGTTTACTGTGCTTGTACTGTCAACAAAGAAAGATTTTTAACATATAGGCATATAATATGAGACACAAAAAATCGACGGAAGTTATATAGCCTTATAAGATCACATCAAAATTATTTATTTTGTAAAAATGTTAATGAACTTTCTTTTCTGACCTTACCTGACTGTAACATTTTTTTCTATTGCATAAAATCAATTAAACACAAATGTAAATGAGATATTTTTTAACATACAATTATTGTCTTAATCCCTACGTAGGTAGGTATTGTAAACTTGGTACTGTCTACTGAAAGTACTAGGTACATGGACTCATGGAGCTACTAACCTGATGTTCTGAGGTGTATGCCCTGGCGTATAGAACGTTATCTAGCACTGCAGTTTGGTCTAAATTGAATCTGTCTGCAATTGGCCGTAATCGGTCGGGTCGACTGGACAATTGTTAAGGAATTATGTAACTAGATAGGAGCTACAATGCAACTGCATGAATCTTTGAGCCTACTTAGGTAGGTACCTACCCTACCTACTGTTTGAGCAATTCAAGAGGCACTACTTCATGCAAAACGAAAATAAATTACGATCGAATTTATTTTATGCATACCTACATTACAAGTTAGCCTTGATATTTATTTTGAAAAACGAACAAAGAATTTCCGTTACTCCGTATTCAAAATGAGACTATTCGTTTGCAAGTTCTCGTAAATTAGTATGACGCAATAGGTAGCGTATGAGGAAATTATTAATGAATGGAGTCATCACTTAAATGAATATGAAAATTATGTTTATTTATTTTTTTCTAATGGTAATAATTTTATCCGTATGATATCCACGTGTTTCATTGTACGATTAGCAACTTTAAAGTTTTATAGATAGAACTTTGGTCGTTTACTTGACTTCAAAGGTAGGTAATGACACCTGCCTCCCTCTCACAGAGAGTTTTGTGTCCCAGCAAGCCATGCACACTGATCATGCTAACAGACTAAGCTAGGTAAATATAGGTACCATGTACCGTGCACGCAGTGCAGCTAATCTATTCTGTAAGTAACCATTTCGATATCGAGCTTCGCCTGAGTGAGATAGCTCACAAAGTGAACTTTATTACACACAACATAAAGGTCTAATGTTTATACTCACCTGTTGTTTATAGCACTACTGGTCGAAAGGAGAGGTGACCCAGTCGACAATCTGTACCCCTATTCTGTAACAACATTTTCGTGTCTCGACAGCGGAATCAGAGGTGAGTATCAAATTACGTCTAACGTAAGACCTTTATGTTGTGTAATAAAGCTCACTTTGTGAGGTTAGTCACTCAGGTGAAGCTCCATATCGAAATGGTTACTTACAGAATAGACTAGCAGTAACACCTAAATGTAGGTGTAGCCTATTGATGGTTAGTAGTAGGTAGGTAGGGGGCTACGAGCAGGGCGGCCCTGGTTCAATCTATGGTCCGGAGCGAGGAGGCATGGGAAGCGATCACCTCCTTTTGCGAAGCAGTAATGCTAGCAAAGGAGGAGGCCGAACGTGTAAGAGAGAGGGAAACCTCACGACCCAGCCGCCGAAACAGAAGAAGACGTCCCGGGCGTCGGGGGCCGCAGGGCGATTTCCGGCCACCGCAGGCGCGGGCCTGCGGACAGCGAGTTTGGGTGGCTCGCCGTCCGATCAGAACCAGGCCCGAGTTGGCGGAGCGCTGTGTTCCACGCGCGCTTCAAGGAGCTGTCAGCAAGGGAGACGGGGCCCGCTAGGGCCAGTGCCTGCCGGGGTGCGGAAACCGTTCGAAAGAGACGCCCCGTCCCTGGAACGCAAAGGGCACTGGGAGGAACACGGATGGGTTAGTCAGTAAGAGTCTGACACTCCCTTCCGCTCCACCCAGAGCGGAAGGAGTCATTTGATGATTCCCATCCTTAAAAAAAAAAAAAAAGGAGAGGGCTACGAGCAGTGCTAGCTGCACAGCACGTGATAAACTGGGACTTTTTTCAATTTTTGCTCTAAAAGTCAAAACTATGCATTTGTACTGTCATCTGGCTTCGAAACTCATCTAATACCTACAGGCGATTATGGCAAACTACGTCACGTAAATGATTTATTTGGCTTTTGGTTTAGATTTTTGCAAATGTGGCATGGTCTTTATACAAATGCTGAATATTACTTGTTGAAAATGCATATTTGACTTTTAGAGCAAAAAGTGATAAAAGCTCCAGCACACAGCACCCCAACTAATCTATACAACATATCAAAAATGCAGAACTAGATACATCGTGCTTTGCTAACTTAATGTAAGTACTTATTATACGCAACGAGCCTATAGAACCCTGCGCACCCAGTATAACAATGCCTTCAGAATGCTGTTGAGGCTGCCGTGGCGCTGCAGTGCCTCAGGCATGTTTGCGGAGGCACACGTGGACGGCTTTCAAGCCATTATTAGCAAAAAAACAGCCTCCCTGATGCAGCGCCTTCGGAGCAGCGGCAACAGCATTCTAAGGTAATTGCTGCATGTTATGACTGCCCTTTCCAGAATCATTGGATAAGGGTAGTATGGTGGTACCATAATTATCATAATTATTATTTTATTTATAAGTTAATTTTTATTCTTCTTCTTCTACCTGGCGTTAATCCCGGCTATTGCCAGGGTCCGCCTTCCTACTTAGCTTCCTCCACTTTGCCCGATCTTGAACATCCTTCTCAGTTAGGCCATTGGCTCTCATGTCGGACTTAACGACGTCCAACCAGCGCTTGCGAGGGCGACCACGGGACCTAGCCCCAAGAACAGCCATATTCATGCATCCCCGACCAACGTACTCCATAGGGCGGCGCATGATGTGACCATACCATCGCAGACGACACTCTTGCAGTTTTTCCCCCACGTCACGGACACCAAGACTACCTCTGATGAAAGAGTTGCGTATGCGATCGGATCGCGTTACGCCACTCATCCACCTCAGCATCTTCATATCCGTGACGCGAAGCTCCTGGGTGTGTCTGCTTAGTGCTGGCCAACATTCACCGCCGTACAGTAGGACAGGCCGTATGATGCATTTATATATCTGCCCCTTGAGCTTAGGAGGCATTTTGCGGTCGCATACAACGCCCGTTACCTCGCGCCACTTCGCCCAAGCCGCGCCTATACGTGCTTGGACATCGTCGTCCACGTTGCCAGACTCGTGCAGCACGGATCCAAGGTACCTGAACGTATCGGACTTTCTGATCAGGTCCGAACCTATTCGGATGAACCTATTTGAATCCGTGCCGCCACAGGACATGTACTCAGTCTTCGCCACATTTAGTCTCAAACCACCGTTTTCAAGCGTGTCCTTCCAAATGTTGACTTTGCGCTCAAGATGGGCTTTGTTCTGATTAACGAGGGCGATGTCATCGGCATACATCATTAGCCATGGGGGCTTATCTTGGATGTTTGCCGTAACTACATCGAGCACTACGTTAAACAAGAACGGGCTAAGAGCCGAGCCTTGGTGAACGCCAACAGATATTGGGAAGCCATTCGATTCGCCAACAGCGGTCTGGACAGAGGACACGGAATCGCGGTACATGTCTCTGATAATGTCAATATAGGCCTCGGGAACGCCCTTGAAGCGCAGTGCCCACCAGATGGACTGCCGAGGTATACAGTCGAAGGCCTTCTGCAGGTCTAAAAAGGCCATATGCAAAGCTCTCCTTCTCTCTCTGTAAGCCTCAGCCAGATTCCGTAAGGCGAATACTGCGTCCATGGTGCTGTTACCCGCCCGGAAGCCATATTGACACTCAGAGACAGTACACTCGCTACGGAGCCGTGTGTCAATGATGCGCTCGAAGAGCTTCAAGGTGTGGCACATGATCTTGATACCGCGGTAGCTACTACAATCCTGTACGCTACCTTTGCCTTTGTATACAGGGATAATCAGGCTAAATCGCCACTGGTTCGGCATTTCCTTGGTGATCAGGATGCGGTTAAAAAGATCCGTCAGAAAGTCCACGCCATGTGGGCCCATCGCCTTCCACACCTCAATTGGCACATTGTCAGGCCCGACCGCTTTCCGGTTCTTCATGTGGCGAAGAGCAATGCGGGTTTCGTCGGGGGAAATAGGGGAAATAAGTCCAAGGTTAGGAGGCGGTTCGGGAGGAAGGTTATGGGGATGCTGTTTGTTAGACAGCTCCGCGAAGTATGTACACCATCTCTCCTTAACAGAGGGGGCATCGTAGAGCAGCTTACCCTGGGCGTCCCTTACACAGAGACATTTGCTAATGTCCCGTGCAGCTTTCTCCCAGGCACGCGCCAGCTTAAAAATAAGCTTTTGCCCCTCCGCAGTTTCCAGCTTGTCGTACAAGGGCGCCAGACTTTTGCTGCGGGCTCTGGCTACAGCTTTTTTGCAAGCGCGCTTAGCCGCTCCATATGCCTCTCTGTCATCCGGAGAGTTGGACCCTTGCCACTGTTTAAATAAAACCTTCTTCTTCCGAGTCGCCTCCTGCACCCCGTCATCCCACCACCACGTCTCCTTTTCTATGGTGCGGCCACCACGAGAAGTGCCAAGGACGCGCTTACCCGCATCGGTGATTGTTGAATGGATCCTACTCCAGATCTCTTGAGCGGACTCATGCGGAGCACTGATCTCGAGATGCTCGACCTCCGCGATGAAGTCCGACTGCCTAGGACCATCAAGCAACCACCACTTTGTGCGGGGTTTGCGTTTTTCGGTCACTCTCTTTTTCGGTACAACCGCAAAGTCCAGGACAAGGAGGCGGTGTTGAGCCGTTAGGCTTTCACCTGGGATGACTTTGCAGTTGGTAACCTTGCCAATGTGGCATCGTCTCACCAGCAGGTAATCTATTTGGGTTGAGTAGGCACCACTACGGTACGTAATAAGATGCTGGGGCTTCTTCTGAAAGAACGTGTTCGCGATGGCTAGGTCAGACAAAGCGCAGGTGCTGAGTATACTGACTCCCTCTGCATTTAGCTGGCCATATCCAAAACCACCGTGAACACGTCCGTACTCTCCAGCAAACTGACCTACGTGACCGTTGAGATCCCCCCCAACCAAAACACCTTCGGAATTCGGAATAGCGCGTAGTACGTCCTCGAACTCATCCCAGAAGGCCTCCTTTTCAGACTCACAGCAACCAGTTTGAGGAGCATAGGCGCTGATTAGGTTCGTTACCGACCCTTCGATCAGCACCCTAACTCGCATCAACCGGTCGCTGCATCGGTCTACTTCAAGGAGTCCATCCTGGAGGTCCTTAGACAGCCCCACGGCCACTCTAAGTTAATTTTTATTAAATAGGTAAAATGCTCTCATTATGGACTTGGTCTGAAATAAAGCATTATTATTTTTGTTGTTAATTTCCTCATTTCCACTGGGCTATAATTAAGCGTAGCAAAATAATACACAAAAATGATGTAGACCAGGTATCATTGTTTCTTACTTGCGCCATGACGAAAAAGCGAAAGTTGTACATTCAGTCAAAAAAGTATCGGGAATGGATGAATTGTTTATGGGTCCAAATTAAAATTTTTGTTTTTTTGTAGTTGTTAGATTGGCACAACTGTTTTCCATTTTGGCGCGGAGTTTGAGTTGCATCTGTTATTTATATTAAATACAGTGCTGGTTTTAGTAATATCATATATAGTGTGTATTGCGAATTTCATAATGGACAAAAATATCGAACAAAGAGTTTGTCTTAAATTTTGCATCGCCAATGGAATTTCGTGTTCGGAGTCACTGAAAATGTTACAGAAGGCTTACGGTGAATCGACTTTATCAAAAACTCGTGCTTATGAGTGGTTCAAAGCGTTCAAAAGCGGTCGAGATGTGATGGAAGATTTGCCTCGCTCTGGTAGGCCGTCAACGTCTGCAACTGAAGTTAACATCGCAAAAGTGAAGGAAATAGTGACTGAAAATCACATTCAACTCTGAGAGAGATAGCCGCCGAACTTTCTGTATCTCACGAGTCGATCCGTACCATTTTAACTAATCATTTGGGTATGAAACATGTTGCTGCTCGGCTAGTCCCAAAAGATCTGAATTTTCTCCAAAAACTCAATCGCATGAAAGTCGCTGAGGACATGCTAGAACGAGTCAGTTCGGACCCAACATTCATGAAACGCATTGTTACTGGTAACGAGACGTGGGTTTACGAGTTTGACATGCAAACTAGTCAACAAGCTTCGGAGTGGCGCCTTCCAACTGAACCGAAACCGAAAAAACCACGCCAAAGTCGATCAAAAGTCAAAGTCATGTTGACTGGTTTTCTTTGACTATCGCGGTGTTGTGCACTCTGAATTCTTACCGGAAGGTCTAACGGTAAATAAAGAATATTATTTGAGCGTTATGCGGCGTTTAAGAGAGCAAATTCGACGAAAAAGGCCAGATTTGTGGAAAGAAAATTCTTGGATTTTGCACCACGACAATGCGCCTTCGCACAAGGCTATCATTGTGAACGAATTTTTAACCAAACACTCAACAAATACCATCCAGCAACCACCATATTCACCAGATATGGCTCATGCTGACTTTTTTCTTTTTCCTAAACTCAAATTACCACTTCGTGGCACCCGTTTTCAATCGATAGAAGACATAAAGGAGAATTCGCGGCGAGAACTGAACTCAATTCCGGAAGCAGCGTTTAAAAAACGTTTTGATGAATGGATTATTCGTTGGCGCAAGTGTATCGTTTCTAAAGGAGCATACTTTGAAGGTGATAAAATAAATTTGGATGAATAACAGACATTTTGTGTATTATTGATCTTTTCCCGGTACTTTCTTGACAGAGTAGTATTTTCCTTGTTTTCTTTTTCTATCCTAAGTAGATACTCTAGTAATTTTACCCTAATGCTATTGTAGCGCCATCCTAATTTAACGCATTTCGATGGACACTTTTCATACACATAGATAGTCTTCCTCATTTCTAAACTCCATGCTGGGAAAATCTAGATCGAGACTTTCGAATCGTTTCTCTTTTGTTTTTCATTTATCGTTCCGGCATCGTTTGCAAATTTTTACCATAGATTTTTACCATCAAACACGAAGACAATCACAGAACAGAAAAAACAGTAGAAGTGCAAAGTAAGCGTGGCACGCGTGCCGGTATTAAGCGGTGTTATGCGTACCTCAACCCAGTCGTGTTCTAACATCACGACGTACCGATCGTCTCGCTCACTCTCGATATAAATTTATATTTTATGAACCATGCCGTATTGTTCCATTTTGGAGTGCAAAAATGATAGTAGGAGAATAAATCTTAAAAATGGAGGTGTTTCATACCATCGGTAACTATTAATATAACGATTTTATTTGTTTTCTAATAAAATCTTTGGAAATTTCATTTTGCAAAAACCTTAAGTTCAAGACTAGTTAAAATCCACCTTATCCCATAAGCTTAGATTTTATTTTACATCGATTCAGTTACTGTTTCGTTCTCGAAAGTTCTTCGCTATTCAAATAGTGATTTAAATAAAATTTCTAGACGAACGTCTAGAAATTTTATTTAAATCACTAAACATAACTTTAAAAATATTTTTAGGTTTCCCATAGACGCTATCGTCAAAGAAAAATGGATAGATGCACGGGTAGAGCTGATTGGATGCCAAGCAAGACAAGCACGATATTTTATGCTCCTTACATTTTTTAGAAAGCGACTTTTTTAGTTAAAAAAACGGATATAGATACATGAAAACTTAGTCTGCGTTAAGATTCTACCTAAGAATATACCAAACCATTTAATAAGATATTATTGTAAGCCACTCGGCATAAAGAGTTCACGGAACTGAAGTGTAAGCAACACCCCTTTTTTTGTCGGCAGTCGAGTAAGATACCCGAGGCATTATTTTGTAAGGCTTGTGATATGAAAAAAAATATGGCCAAGTGCGTGACGGACTCGCGTTCAAAGGGTTCCGAAACAATTTCATTTTTGTAAGGGTTCCGTTTCTTATGGATGTTCGGAACACAAAAAATGTATGAGGTGTGTTATTTTTATTGATTAATGTGTAATAAGGTATATTTACATAAATAAAATAAAAACCTTTAAAATAATGTTTTTTTTTTGTTTCTATCTACTTTTATACAATAAACTGGGAATATTTTGCTTACGCTATTTTGAAAGTAAAACTTTATTAATATTAACAATGTATTACAAATCAAACCCGAACTTATCAATTTTAAATGTGATAGCTAATTTCATAACGATTCCAACAACAAGTTTCATATACCTATGGCTCCCATACAAAACTTCAACACCAAGCGAGTCTCATTTTTTGGAATTCATTTCGAAGTTCATGTGCCACAGCCGTGATCGAGTGGCAACTGTTACTATCCAAACATAGAATAATGAACCTTATTGCTGAGCATTTTAAGTTTATAATTGCAACCATTGAAAATACCGCCATCTATGGTCGAATAGCGGAATTTACTCGTAAATTCAACTTAGAATGATTTCAGAAAACGAAACGCCGTGAGTACTTTTTGCCTTAAAGCAAAATAAATCCTACGTGTAGAGCCGAAAGTATATTTTCAAATATAGGTTCTTTGACGTATTCTTGTTTTGACCAAAAGGTGAATGACCAAATTAGTATGGGCACTGGACCAAAAAAAAAATTGCTGCCCCCAGATTTGCCACATAGCTCATTTGAAAGAAGAGTTCAAATGCAACATTTTATTCTATGGAACCGAAAAAATCTGTCCCACAGAAACATAAATATAACCTAAAATGTGATTTTATGAAAAAGTTGCATATTTTACTTCTTTACACAGGTAGGTGACCTTTTCTTATCGCAGATAATGAGCTTACACGCGAGTTTGCTTTCTTTGAACATTGTTCAATAGTAGTATGAGCGAGAAGGCGATAGAGCTACGTTCTCGCTCACACATGTATGCGCTTTGCATTGCAACTGTGCAGTCCTTCTGTAACTCTCTTCGCTTATAGTTGTGTACTGTGCGAATATTTTCTGTGGATATCCTGTGATTACGTGTTTGACCCTTGCATTACGTTACCTGGACCTGATTTTAAGCCCTGTGATTTGGATACAGTTTTAAAGATGTTTCGTGCATCTGCTGGACAAGTGTGTCTAGTGTGTGGTAGATCAGTGCGGTCGATCAGAAGAAGAACACTAACTACGCAGCTTTTTGAAGAATATCCAATCGCTGCAAATAATATAACTGAACGAGTTCTTCCTTATCATGTGAGTACTTACATAAATGATTGCAATAATGACTTATTTAACCATGTAACAATGCATAGAGTGCATATCACGAATGAAAGCCCGCGGAAATGGAACTACATTTTTTTTATGCAATGTAATGTAATGACATAGACACTAGCGCCGCGTCAAAGGGACTTCAGTAGCGGCGCTATTCATTCATTGGTATATTCATGTACTGAATAACATTTGTTAAAAAGATGTGTATTTGTGATGTGTAATTGTATCTGAAACTATTTCTTTCAGATACAATTTAACAACGCCGAGTTTATCTGTCAGCGTTGCTGGCGACGCGAGGCGTACCCACCAAGACGTCGTACGTCCAGTGAACGAGAACAAGAACCACCAGTACGCGCTTCTGAGCAGCCAGCAGATCAACCTGTGATAGAACCAGATCAAGCCGAGGTACAACCAGATCTAGCTGTGGTACCGCATGCTGGTGATCAACGTGGAGCAGTAGTTGACGAACAAGACATTCAACATTCTATTATACATTTACCACATATTAGTCGGGCACCGAACACTTCAAACTCTTGCATTATATATTCGTGATATGCACTCTATGCATTGTTACATGGTTAAATAAGTCATTATTGCAATCATTTATGTAAGTACTCACATGATAAGGAAGAACTCGTTCAGTTATATTATTTGCAGCGATTGGATATTCTTCAAAAAGCTGCGTAGTTAGTGTTCTTCTTCTGATCGACCGCACTGATCTACCACACACTAGACACACTTGTCCAGCAGATGCACGAAACATCTTTAAAACTGTATCCAAATCACAGGGCTTAAAATCAGGTCCAGGTAACGTAATGCAAGGGTCAAACACGTAATCACAGGATATCCACAGAAAATATTCGCACAGTACACAACTATAAGCGAAGAGAGTTACAGAAGGACTGCACAGTTGCAATGCAAAGCGCATACATGTGTGAGCGAGAACGTAGCTCTATCGCCTTCTCGCTCACACTACTATTGAACAATGTTCAAAGAAAGCAAACTCGCGTGTAAGCTCATTATCTGCGATAAGAAAAGGTCACCTACCTGTGTAAAGAAGTAAAATATGCAACTTTTTCATAAAATCACATTTTAGGTTATATTTATGTTTCTGTGGGACAGATTTTTTCGGTTCCATAGAATAAAATGTTGCATTTGAACTCTTCTTTCAAATGAGCTATGTGGCAAATCTGGGGGCAGACTTTGACTTTTTTTACCAATTTTTGGTCCAATTTGGTCATTCTCCTTTAAACGACCAATCAATCGTATCCTTGATTTGTGTTGAATTATATGATTATCGGTATAGTTGTGTGAGTGTGGCGACACAGGTTCGGATACAAATTTCGTCGCATAGCATTTCCACCTGTTTTTTCTGTTCCGTGAAGACAATGCTTGTGCCTACAGACTATATAGACTCTATTTTTTTCTATAATCGATTATGGCGGCATGTGCAACTACGACCTGAATGCAGATCTCCTCAACAAACTTGCCCGTCTTCTGAATTACCTACTGCATTCGATTTGTTTTCAATCTGCGTAAAAATAACCATGTCTCTGCGCATCGGTCGTTTCACTCGCTTCTGAAGTCCGACCGATGCGTTGCAAGTAGCGCCAGCCACAATCGAAATCTACGCTCATCAAACAACCGCCTCCTTCAAAGTCCCTCTCACCATACTGACTTTATATCTGTGAGCGCTCGAACTGTTCGGAGAAGGTTAAAAGAACGCGATATGGTACCACACAAGCCAGCTAATGGGCCCAAACTAACGCGAGCCCAACGAACAGCGCGCCTTCATTTCGCACGCAGTCATTTAAATTGGACACAGCAAGATTGGAGCCGTGTACTCTTTTCTGATGAGTCTAAAATTGTGTTACATGGCAATGATGGAAGGAAGAAGGTCTACCGACGTAAGGGAGAGCGTTTCGCACAATGCTGCTTTGAAGAGAGGGTTGCTTATGGCGGTGGCTCATGGACTGTCTGGGGCGGTATATCCGCGAGCGGCAAAACTCAACTTGTGGTTGTTACAGGACCACGGCTGCCAACATTAAATGCTGAAAGGTACATTCGTGAGTGCTTAGAACCTCACGTGATACCATACGCGGACTATGTGGGCCCAAATTTCCTTTTTATGCATGATAATGCAAGAGCCCATGCGGCCGGCATCGTCAGGGAATATCTTCGGGATGTGAACATGACAGTTATGGACTGGCCAGCCAGAAGCCCAGACATGAACCCCATTGAGCACATGTGGGACGAGCTAAAAAGACGTGTTAGGGCTCGTCAGCCAGTTGCCCAGACGATGCAGGAGTTGAAAACTGCCATAGAAGAGGAATGGGAGATGATCCCTCAAAATTTCATAGAGCGGTTGATAAACTCTATGCCTAATCGTATGAGAGCTGTGGTAGATGCCCATGGAGGCAACACGCGTTATTAAATTAAACCTTTATTTGATAAAACATGTTTTTTATTCAAAAATCAATTGCCTTTAACAAGGCGCATATCCGACTTGTTAGGCGTAGCTCCATGTCGTATGGTATTCTGAATTCAAATTTAAAACAATACGATCGAAAAAGATGGTAAAATGTCAAATCAGGTTTAAAACTGCATTCAACAGTTTTTGTTCAATCTAGCAATCATATTTCGGTAGGGGCCATCGAAACCTAAACTCTAAGGTGGGCCAATAGATGTGTCCAGAAGTGTAGGTTCTTCTATTATGATCGGTTGTCAATACATAAGTAGGTACATTCAAACTACTTGTTACTTTCACTGGATAGGCAGGCTTCTTTTGAAATACCTACTTACCTAGTCTTGTGAAATGGAAAAGATAAACCTAAGTGACTTCAAGTGAGCGTGGTGCAAAGGATACAAAGTGTGTTCAGTATCTAGGAACATGACCTTTCCGCCGTGGTAGCCCGTTGAGTTGGGTATCTGTGTGGTGACGCACAGAGTGTGAGACAGCTGAGTCTTTCCAGTACGAAACTCGCCGAATACTTCAGTGATCGCCATTGATTCCACGCCACCGGCTAGTAGCTTGCTAGAATAAAAATCTAACATAAATAAAATCTCTTCCACCATCAATCGCAACATTCACAAGTTTCCAAGTTTCAACATTCACAAGTCTCAAAATGAAATATGTAAGAGAGTAAAAAAACCGGCCAAGTATAGACTTCTTACAGCTTTTCCTGTAATAAATCTATAGGTTAAGAATATTATCTGTACCTATGTTTTATAATTTCAGGTTCATCAGTACCTACCTGTTTGGAAAAAGACGGGGAGGAGGGTCATTTTTCGTCTAATTTATTGAATAACTTCAAAAATGTTGAACTCGTCTCTTTCATCCCCAACCCTTTCATTTGAAATGTCACGCGGTACATTTTGTACCGTCAAACTGTACAACTTTGGCCAAATTTCTTGAGTTTTTCCCAAATTCGACTTGATTCCTAAATCATTCATAATGTGTTTTTTTTGCATAAATAATAAATGAAAACGTCAAGGCAACGACTTTTTATGTGCTAAAATCATCAATTTGGACTGCGCGTAATGGCAACAAATTTAGAGTACTTTTTACAAGTTTGCCCATTTTGCAGAAACCTTCGAAACTTCGGTATTTCTTTCTACCTTTGTTTTTAAGCATTTTGGGATTATTTTAGAAAACATATTAATTTATCATAAGACCTTATTGCTCAGCGTTTAAACCTTCCTACATATCCCTTCCTTCCTTCATATTACCTGTCAAATTTGGGTGGGCAAAGTCACAACATTTTTAATGTAATTTTTCTTTGAAATACACTATACCTACATACAATAAATAATTTCGATGAACAATAATAATTAAGGGTTGTCACTTTTTATTTTTAATCAGTTCAGTGTACGCAGGTACGTTATGATCACATTGCTCGCTCTAAAACATAAATTTAAAATATGTCTACTTTAATTTTATCCGTCGAGGGATCCCAAACCTTTTTCTGCCACCCAACTTGACATCCTGTTATTTTTTACCATGTCAACAGCTAATTTATCCTGAAATAAATGAGAACTTGATGACCTCAACAAAATTAACAAAATAAGCATAGCTAATGGAGGGGCTATTTAGCTCCTAAGACTTTTTAAAGAAAAAAAAAACTATTACCTTCTGGAGCAAGTTTCTTCTTAGGACTTTTTAATATTACTAGCATCAAACTATTTCATTTCGAAGATTTTTGAACAAACATACAAGAAAATCAACAAACAGACAAAATCCAGATAAATTAAAGAAATTAACTTTGTAGCTCATTCGTAGTCACCCTAAATAATTTGCAAAAACATTAAATGAACCTTTTTTATCACATATTGGCTAATGATTAATTAGGAACTGTAATCCTTTGTATAGTACCTACTCTCTCATTAGAACTGCATTACTTAGATTGCAAAATTGACTAAAACAAAGTACCTACTTATCTCAGATCTTATTTAACATTTAGGTGACAACCCTAACGGTAATATTATGGTGGGCAAAGTCGTAACTTTTGCTTCGAAAAAACTAATTTGACATTGCCCACCATATTTTCGAATATAAGCAGCCTACCATTAAACTCTGAAATATGCTACCCCTTGACATCAACAAAGTTTTTTTGTAAAAAGTTTTTTATTTTTCACTTTTTAGTGGTACCTAGGTACCTGCGTACCCATTAACAGCGTACCGGCGCAATGTTATGTTAAGAACTGGTGTAAACACTAAAAAAACATGCGATTTCAGCAATCCCGATCCCGTTGCTATCATTTATTGAAGAGTTCCGTTGCCTACCTCCGAAGTTCTTCGTCAAATCTTCACCAAATTGAAACGGGACCAGTCCAGGAAAATACTCTTTCAAACAAAAAAAGAATCGTCCAAATCGGCTGACAATTGGCTAAAGTATCGCTGAACAAATATTTTTCATGGGATCTCATCATCAGATCCTAATTTATACCTTTCATCATCAGCTCAGCAACATGAGATGATGATTACCATGCACAAATATCTGAATTGCGTTAGAAAGCTCATGAAAAAAATTGTATGTTCCTATAAAATTTGAGGGTTGCCCTCGATTTTCGTGGAATCCCATCATCAGATTCTGACATGGTGACAATGGGACCAATCGAGAAGTATACCCTTTCACCCTTTCAGATGAATGAAACAAAAAATTTTCAAATCGGTTCATAAATGACAGAGTTATGAGGTAACAAACATAAAAAAAAATACAACCGAATTGACAACCTCCTCCTTTTTTGAAGTCGGTTAAAAAGTGAAAATAGTCCAAAAATTTCGCGTGTTGCGCAGTGAGCACATTTTTATCGAAGTTGCAAATTTAGAAACTACGTCCAGCTTTGCGAATTTAATGTTAATTTCCACTGGGCTACTAGTGCTACTACACACTACACATAGGTATACCTAATGTTTCATGTACCTAAGTATCTTTGAGTAGGTAGTGTGTATGACAAAACAGCCGCGGACGATCTGAAGCTTGGAGGTATCGAGTTGAAATTAAACCATGTACTTAGGTATACGGCCCTTGAAGCTGTGAAGAAATTAAAGTTCCAAGTTAAGGTGGATGCTCCAGGGTGGCCCGCGAAATTCAAATATTTTTATGTTTTTTGCAATTTGCCGGAAATAATCATTATTTCGAACTACATGAACTTAGAGGGCTATATTGATGATTAAAATGGTTATAATTCCTTAGATAAATACGCGTTACGGTCGCAGATCGCATTTGGTCCACATGCAGCTTCACACTGACCGGCAAATTGCAAAAAACATAAAAATATTTGAATTTCGCGGGCCACCCTGGAGCATCCACCTTAACGTAAAAAAAGATACGGCCGTTTATGCCGGAAAACACGTATATTTTGACACTCTCATGAATCATTCATCATTTGACATTTGAATCAAAATGTACAGGATATTTGCCGTAGACCTAGAACTATGAAATTTTGCACGTAAAACCGTCTTATACTACAAGTATAGGGAAAAGTCTGAAAATTATACATTTGTAATTAAATCACAAAAATATAGTTTTTATTTAAAGTAATTTGTAGCTACAAATTTACACGGAACCCTCGAAGAGCGAGTTCGATTCTCACTTGGCCGGTTTTTTTTTACATAGAGATAAAAGATAGCTAAATGAAACTTCCTGCATGGTGATGATGTTTTATCCAGTACATAAGTGCCTATCTAATAACTCTTACAAAAGTTGTACTATTTGTTGATAAACGACCATTACCGTACAACGTGTAAATTGTACATACCTGCTTACTGCCCATACATGCATGCTACTAATTATCTATAACGAGAGAGTATATGTTACATTACATGACATACCGTCAGTCAAAGTAAAAACGCCTCCATCTCTAACACAGAATTCAGTCACAGGACTAAACCTGAGTATAGTTTGCTTTCGTTTGATTACATTAGCCTTTTCTTTTTACCTCCTTATTTTAACAAATTGATGCTAAAGTACCACTTACTCTAATTCTGTACTCCCCGTGCTGATTTTAAAAACCTGTTTCCGACGGTCACTGACTTCCAACGCAGTCATAAAACCAAGCGTTGCAAGTTTTTGACAGGCTTCTTTTATTTTCTCAACTTTTGTATCAGAAAATCCTTTGATATTGCATAACTTTTTTTTTGTAGACATCTGAATCCCTTTTATTGTGCAGATTCCAGCCGCTTTCAATTTTTTTATATCTGCGACGTTTATTCCATGCTTCTGTAATAAGTCTACGTCTTGAAAAAAGCTTTCTTCCTCGTCATTTTCAGATATATTATCGTCGAGACCTTGTTCGATCATTTCTAAAGCGTATAAAAAATAGTAAACTATAAAAAAGCGATACTGTAGGACGTCAGTCAAATTACGAACTTGGCGCGCCTTTTCTGGTGCTGTACTCATAGACAAAACAGTGTTTCTGTTACAAAAATCGCATCTGATCGATCGCATTTTTCTAAAGTGGGTGACAGACGTGCGAGCAAGTACGCGTACGCGACGAGGTTTTTCACTTGTGTTTTACTGTAAGCACCCGTACATAAAAACAGCCGAGTAAGTTTGTTGGCGATCCAAGAGGTTTGAAATTATGTTCGTAGCTCGCACGTCTGTCAGCGCCGTGAGCACTTTGTTTTGTGACACATCGAATGCAAAAATTATCGAAGTTATTCACACTAATAGTTAACAGAATTCTTTTCTTTGCTTCTCTCATACGAGTATCCTGTCTGGCTATAATAAAATATTTGTCAATTTTATTGCAGTTTCGGGTTGACCTTGACCATGAAAAACATTTAGGTTACGAAAAGCATGGCTTCCGATTTTTTTATTTTTAAACTATGTTTCCAAAATAGTAGCTCGGATGAAAAACTTTTCGGGAAAGAAATTGTTGGTCTAGGCGAAAACCATGACATGATATAAGAAAACCCGAGAAAAAAGAAAAGTTTCTGTCTAGATCAATGTTTCACCTTGCGTAGCCTTAGGGACAGAATTTACTTAGTAAAATTTTCGAAGATTTTTTTTCACACATTTCAGCCATTTTTATTTCAGCACCTTAACCTTGTTCATAGAAACTATTTAAGCTCTGAGGCAAGACACATGGTCCTACGACGCACCGTTTCCGAAATATAGAGCGTTTTATGTAAAGTAGAATATAAAATTCGGAGGGTCATAATTCGGAAACGCCTTACTTAACAAATAGCGTCACTGACGCGAGACACATGCGTATTATTCCTGAATAAGCAAAAGTTTTCTACATTGACGACATTGCGGTCCCTCTGGTACCAGCACAGACTAGGTACCAGAGTAATGAGCAAGCTTTCACGTGTGTCACCGACGTCGAGCCGAGTAAGCTCGCGATTTTAAAAACCGTGTACTGTAAGTTCATACGTCTATCACCCAAATTTGGAGGGTAGACAGCATTGAATGAATGAATTTTGTGACATTGGATAACAGGCATGGGATCTTGAAAACATTTTTTTTTTTTTACTATTGATAGGCACGCGTTTGACCACTATCTCACCTGATGGTAGGCGAGCTGACATGAGATTCGACGAGACTTTTGAGATAGGTACATTTTAGAATGCCAAAATAAGGGCAATGGGGTACACGAGTTTATAATCTATCATTCCTACACTGACCCTCTTGTTTTGGTTTCTGACTCGACTAATTTGATTTATCTGGATCTTGAGCAATTTCAACAATATTACATGCATTTAAGCACACGGATCGAATGAAGGTTACCGCTTTCGTACTCACCAGTTGACGTCACTGGCGAAATAACATTTAAAAGTTGTTATAATGGTCACGTAAGCAAAGCTTAAGGTAAAGTTACGCGGACTCATTTTGTTCGTTTTGTTGCTAATAAAAGCAGAAATACAAAATTTTGTTGCGTTCCTCAACGTAGTACTTACGGAGATTGGGGAATAAGTTTTCGTTTATTTCCAAAAAATGTAATTATGAAGAAAAAAAGGGAGATTGTTGTAAGAAAGGGCAAGTCAATTTCACTAAACATGAGAGTTTGTTCTCTTCACTTAGCTTCAGACTATTTTCCAAACAGTAAGTATAATCGGTTGTTGTGGCGACGCTTGGGTATGATGATGAAGTATAATCATGTTTTAATTGTTTTTTTGTTTATTATATAGTTCACGTTCAAAACAGACATTTTCGAATATAGCTTATCCTCCATTGCACGTAGCGTTATAATATATAGCCTGTATGCTTACTGTACCTGTAACAATATTTTATACAAAATTTAAACAAAATCTGTTCAGTAGTTTTCGCGCCAGTTGGAAACATATACCTCAAGATTTACTCTTCTACTAAATCTATAGATGCCTCCGTGGTCGAGTGGTTTAGGCGTTTGCCTTGTGACCATGGTCGTGAGTTCGATTCCCACGGGAAGCATAATTTGAATCACCTGGTTGTCTGATAGAAAAGATGATTTCGTGCATGAAGCTGGTGGTCAAATAAACCGTGCCAGAGGCCCTTGAAGCAGTTTAGAAGAGACTCTGACACTAGGGTGTGTGGGGTTTGCTAGACCTTACTGCCCACACGATATGATGAAATAGACAAGTATTTTATAAGTTACTATGTTCTGCCCACGAGGTAACGGGCGTTGTATGCGACTGCAAAATGCCTCCGAAGCTCAAGGGGCAGATGCATCATACGGCCTGCCCTCCTGTACGGTGGCCCTCGCAAGCGCTGGCTGGACGTCGTCAAGTCCGACATGACAACCAATGGTCTGACTGACAGACTGGTCGGCAAAGTAGAGGAAGCTCAGTTGGAAGGTGGACCCTGGCAATGGCCGGGATTAACGCCAGGTGGAAGGACTATGTTCTACCCCCAACTTCGTACGCGCATATCGCACGTTTCCCGTCCTGTAGGAATTTCAAAAAACCCTCTATTATCTGCTTCCTTAAACACCCCAAGAAACGTTTTTCCCTTATTTCGCTCTGGCTGAAGCAGGGGAAGGGATTGTCTTTCTTACTAACTAAAATCCATCCATGTAATGTCCTAATGTTTCACTTTTGGGTTCCAGGGCCGCGGAGACTCTTGTACAAATTCTGCAACCCTGTCAGTTCCCAAAAGAACCTACATGCTGAATTTCAGCTTTCAGCTTAATCTGCCAAAGTTAGGTGGATTTAGTTCACAAAAATTACAACAAATGAGTAAATTAAAGTGAAGCAACCAACAGTGGAGTTTGACATTCGAAAACCTCATGCTACAAATGCAGCTGTATAGGCGAATTCAAACGCCACGCCATAGCCCTTAGTGAGAGCCTCTTTATTAACAGACTTCGAAAAAAAAGGCTATTTAGTCGGTGTAAAATATAATCAAACCATAAATACTAAACTGTCAGATAATCAGTAATTTTATTGTCAGTTTCGTCACGACAGCAAAATAGATTATTATCATTGATTAAAAAGTGGATGTACTGTGTGGCGATGTAGTGCGATGATAAATTAATTATTTGGTAGCTTACAGTGTAAAACTGTTTGGATGTTTTCCATTTCATCGATGACGAGGTAATTCAATGTTAAGATAAATATCCGAATACGGTTTTATTTCGGAATATTGTGTACCTATTCATCCTATAAATATCGCATAATAATTCTAAAAAACATTTTATTCGCAAAAACCTTGTTATGAAAACATATAGTTGCTAGGTCGCAGTTGGTCTGGATTGCCCGGAGGATACGGTTGGAGCATACGATGTAGGTCTGCCCCATTTGGGTGGAGCACCAGTGTTCTCGAACCATCGATCGGTAGCGGCGACCTCTCACGTTCGGCCCTAGTCCAATTCATGGCCCGGAGTGAGAGAGCACGGGAAGCAGTCACCTCCTTCTGCGAAGCAGTAATCTAAGCAACCCAATAAAAAAATAAAGATTTGTTTGCTTTAAATTTACTATGATCAGCTATGTACAGGTTCTATTTTTGATTAATTGCAGGTACGAAAGTTTATACAGCACCGACGACGACGACGCGACTATTGAATTTGCGTGTGGACCATAAACTAAATAGAGATGCCGCGCATGTGTGGACTTAGCACTAGACCTACTAGAGCTGCAACTTTGCACCTATTCTTATGAATAAATCCCATAGAATAATTTGAATAGCCACATTAATATTAATGTCTGCTTTGATAATCTAATGTTTATATTATTTTATCGCAATCGTTGCCGTCAAATCGCTATGTGTATTTAGTAACGTGTACAAAGGTCACCTCTACTTCAAAGCGTCACTATTATTTTTGATTGATTGATTTGTGTTTTTTGGTTTTGGTCTATGGTTTTGATGACTTCGCTTCGTTGAGAGAGAATCGTTAGCGGCGCAAATAAAGGATTATTTTTAATAAAAATTACAATTACTTCAAGAAATTAACCGTCTATTCCATCTCAGTAAAGGTAAGGGCGTAAGTTAACCCTGCGAAAGTACTGGAAAGTGATTATTTATTATGTTCATATATTTCCTTCAGTATCACAACCATGTTGAAGTAGTGTTGATTTTACTAAGTTTTCGTCAGTTTATCGTTCAAAAAAGTTAAAAGTTGTCCACAAGTATATGTGACAGACCTAAGTTTCGTTTGTGTTGTGATTATAAAGTTGAAAGTCTTTGCAATATGAAAAGTGTTACAAAGTGCAACCCATTCTGGCTTCGAGGCGTCGTCGTGAAGGTAAGGCTGGATGTGTCTACCAATATACATCACAACGTAGCATTTACCACTTGTATAAAGTAAAGAAATACATCTACAAACCAAGTTGTTACATTTCTATTCTAGATTTTTTGAGTACATTCATACATTCAGATAAAATGAAGTTCTGGTCTTCTTTGTAAAGAAACATTTTCTTATCAGATAATTCAGGAAAAGACAGAAGTAGGTAGGTACAAAGTAAGATTGCCAAAGCCTTTTGATTGTTTCATTGGTAAATTTAATGTTTTTCTAATGACTTCTCTAATTGTTGGAAAGGTGAGTTATTGTAGCAGAGGTATGCATGTTTTTAAGACTATACATTAAAGTGTTTTATTACATTCAGTATTTCTTTAACACAAATAACTTTGACCTATTTTTTTGAAGCATTGGTTATGCTACCTATACACCTTTATTTTTATGGTCTTGTTATAATAGGCTTCATGAGGTGTCAGTTTGTGACATCTAAATGTTCTTAGGTATTATTGAATCCATTTATTTAATTACTTTTTATTGATTTGGGTTATTATTGAACAGAAATACTTGTAACTTTACATGTATAGACTCATTTTAACTTTTCTATAGTATAATATTGTTTATGATTTCATTAAAGTAAAAAAAAACTGAAATAGGTTGACTGATATTTGCTTCTGTTGAAGTAAATTGAGAATGTTTGTACTAACATTAAACAGTATTGCATATTTTGACTGGTTGATGCTATTTGTCAAAGAAATAACAATCAGAGTGCTTGTTTGGGTTGGGATTAAACTACAAGACTTAAGAAAGTGCTTCATATGTCACTCCCATTTTTACAGAGATGGATTCGGAAGACTCCAGAGATCATTCATCCTCTAGTAGTAGCAGTACAGGCTCTAGGAGCAGAAGGAGCTCCTCATCAGATAGGAGTGTACACTCCAAAAAGGGGGCCAAGTCCCCACCACGCTCCCCAAAGTCTCCTAGATCTAAAGGGCCACGGTCACCTTCCCCTGAAAGTCGGTCTCAGTCACCATCAGCTCAGTCTCCAATACCTGGAAAACAGCCACGGTCTCCAGACAACCTGAGTGGTGCACATTCTGACATTAATTCACCAGAAAATTCAATACCTGCTTCACCAGTAGGTCCCAAATCGCCTAGTGAAGTGGGCTCAAATGTAGGTTCACCAGGGCATGGTGATCAGTATCCTTCTGTTCAATCAGCAGGAGATGGTCCAAAGACACCCCAGAGTCCAGGCAGCTCAGCTAGATCTCCCCCTGGTTCTCCAGACAATGGGTCCCGACCTGCTTCTCCTGACTCGGTAAGGAATCCGGACAGACGATCTCCCTCTTCAAGTCCTTCTCCTGACAGAAAGTCCTATAGATCCCCTCGCTCATCACCTACTACTAAACAAAATGACTGGAGCCCAAAGGAAAGAAATGAGAAATGGAGGAGACACACAAAAGCTGAACAAAAGATGGTCCCGGCTCCACGGGCCCGTAGTAGGTCTGACTCTAGCCAATCAAGTAGGAGTTCATCATATAACAAAAGAAGTAATAAGGACCCAGCCACAGAAGAAATATCCGAAGGTAATTCATTTAATTTATTGCATGGATAAAGTCTTGCATGAAAATACTGGCCCATTGCTTGAAATTTGGTAGTTGCTAGATAAATCTGCAATAACGGTCACCAACATACATTAATTGACTTAAACCCAAAACCGGAAATAAAGACTAGTTTTATTTTAATTACTTAGCAGAGTGTTGAGACAATTAGTTACTGAAGAAAAAACATTTTAACAAGGAACATGTATTGAAAAATATACATAGCGGCAGGAAAGATAACAACAGAAAAAGAATAAAATGTAGAACAATATAAATCAAACTAGTTGACCCACGCAACTTCGTCTGCGTCACAATTTTTATTACGGCTCCGCTCCTATTGGTCTTAGCGTGATGATACAAGCCTATAGCGTTCCTCGATAAAAGGGCTATCTAACACTGAAATAATTTTTCAAATTGGACCAGTAGTTCCTGAGATTAGCGCATTCAAGTAAAAAAACAAACAAACTCATCAGTTTTATATATTAGTATAGATGTGTCAAAAAACCTGTATATTGAATATAATTTACAGAAAAAAAACCATCATTAAATAGTTCACAGTACACTTAACCTACACACAAAATAAAAAACACATTTTAAATACATTTAGAATGCACAAGAAAAATAAACATTTGTATTTAGTAATCTGTCCATTAGTGTCCTTTTTAAATTTGAATACCCATTTACTCTTTGTAGTTTTCCTAGTGGAGGGTCGGTCAACTAGGATCCACGTTCCATGCTACATCAAAGAATTATACTCAGCCTTCATAGCTTCTAGCCATTTTTCTTTTTGGGGATGATCCATAAATTCTTTATATGTCTCCGGATCGTGGTCTGAAGACATGAAGAGGCCAAACTGACTATATTTATTACGAGGATGTTGTCTCCAAATAGGATATTTCCTTTAGATAGTTGGTTCTACTCTGGGTTCAGCATCGGGAGTGCCTGGTAGTACTTCAGGGGTTACAGAATCATGTAGGGCTGGAGGCTGATCAGAAGATGACATTATGATCATCTCAGTTTGTGTCTCTGGCAGTGAATGATGTGGCAACTGTAACTGTATAATGATTTCTTGCGTTTTCGGCGAGGATAGTATCTCGCTCGAAGAATTTTGGGAATCTATCGGCGTCTTGTCCTCTATGAAGACAACATCTCTAGCGACTATGATCACCCGAGGCTTTTCAGGGTTTATGAGATGGTATCCTTTGCTTTCAGTAGCATAGCCAACGAAAGTACACTTATGTGTCTTCGAGTCCAGTTTCGTACGATTTTCTTTGGGTACAAGAACGTGGGCATCGCAACCAAAAACTCTGAGATAAGTTGACTTTGTTTCCACTCCTCAGTTCTTCTGGTATTTGGTTGTTCAAGGACTGCGTTGGTACGGTTCTTGAGATAGATGGCCGTATTTATCGCTTCTCCCAATACGCCAAGGGTAGTTTTCAGTCTTGGAGCATACATCGTGCTTTTTCGATTATACATAGTCCGGTTTACTCGTTACGTCGGAAACTTCATTTTGTTGAGGTGTATCGGAATCGTGGTTTGATGTACAATGCCATTTTCCTTTAAAAATGTACACAATACACATATCGTTATTGACGTTTCACGACCATTGTCCGAATGTAGGACTTTTATTCTCACACCGGTTTGATTTTCTACTAAATGTTCAAACTTAAAAAAAATTACAATAACTTCGGCTTTTGTTTTCAAAATATATCCAAAGGCTTTGCGACTAAAGTCGTCTGTAAATGTCAGTAAGTATAGAGCTCCGTCTCGCGTCCCCACGAGTGCGTACTCATAGGTCCGCATAAGTCCGAATGGATTAACTGTAGGACTGTGCTCGATTTACTTTTTGAGTTTTTAAACAGCTTTTAAGCTAATTTACCTTGTAGACATGGAACACACTTTTCGTTGTAGCTTCCGTCGTAATCTAAACCGATAGATTTATTTTGTAGTATATCCATACTTTTTGCAATTAGATAACCAAGGCGCCTATCCCACAGCTTTGCAGACTCTTTGTGAACTACTCAGATCCAACCTGTATATTCCTTTATGGTTTGATCCTGTAGCAATGACAGACTCTGACACTTGATATCCGCCGCATTTGATGATGCTTGCGCCTGTCGATGTAAATAAAACGTCGAAGCTTCTTTTAATTACATTGCTTACAGATAGATTGTAGCGAGGCCAGGGATAAAAAAAACGTCACTAATTTGATTAATTTTATGGAAATATGAATATTTACAGTACCTTTACCATGGCTAAGTAATTGCTCCTTGTTAGCAACTATAATAGGGCTGACGTGGGATGACATGGTTGCATACCAATCTTTCCTGTTACTCATATGGGAAGTTGCGCCAGAGTCAATATACCAATCTTGAGAACCTGAGGGAGAAATTTTAGAAAAACAGGATGAAAGTGTGAATTCGGATGTGTAATTTGTTAAAGTGTTAGCCGAAACATTTTTGTCTTTCCGCTGTTGTAAGCTTTCTACATTGCGATACTACGTGCTCTAGCTTTTTACATTAGGTGCAGAACTTCTTCTCGACCTTCGTATTTAGAGCTGCATCTACAGGTCTCCTGGTGGTGCTGGAGCGTTGCGCACGTCTTCTTTGAGAAGTTCTGTCACCATTTTCCGATATTATCTTCGTGTTGGAATATTCGAGAGCCATGACGAGTTGATAATATCTCTCTGGAAGTCCAGCACGCATGATGATGCCGAGAAACTCGTCAACTGTGGCCCCTATTCCCTGTGAAGCTCTTGCTGCGTCATTAATGCCTTGTTTACATACTCTTGTATGTTTGCTTGTTAACATTCTCCTCATTAGTACTAATCTTCTTGTCAATTCGCTATTATCGTATGCTTTCTTCAAGCAATTGAAGGTTTCGAATGCGGTTTTTGCTGTCCTGATTACTGGGTAAACCGACACGTCACATGTGAGGCAAATTTTGGCTCTTGCCTTCGCGTCTCCGCGCGTGGAGATGGGATCGGCGGGATCAACCGCTTGAGTTACAAAGTCCCATAACTCGACGTCAGTTAGGTAGCACCCCAAATTAATGGCCCCAAGTGTTGTTTAAATAAGTGTCAAAAAACCAATGGCCAGGGGACCAATATTAGTCTAAAAAGGTTTTAACAAAGACAAAGCTGTCCTACATCGACTTCTATAAATTACTAGAAAACATAAAGGATAACAATAAATTATGAAACAGTTTCATAATTTATTGTTTTGCGAAGGGTTATTAGGGAAATGTACATTGTAGGTGAAAGTGATTGTTATTGCAAGTTAATCTGGCACCTACCATAATAATAATGAGGGTTACTGTCTAGGGGAAATGGAATCAGACCAAGAAGACAGAAAATCAAGAAGTAAATCTAGGACCAGTGACAAGCCTGATGGAAAAGACCTCAACATAAGTCATGAGGATCTTTCTGACGTATCTGATCTGGACTCCATGGGACCAGAAGAAACAGAAAAAGGATCTAAGGTAATTAACTTGATTAATGAACTGTGATGGCTTTATAAGTTCCCCACTCTACGCCACCTAATTTACTTTATAAAGTCTAGCATGTCTACACACATAGGCAATGTGACTTAAGCAGAAAAGTGTCTACAAAATCAATGTCATATGTCCCTGTCCTTTATATTAGAAAGGACTAATGACTCAAGTCATTTTTATTTGTTATCCTAGCCCAAGTCACCACCGGCATCTCCAGAACGCAAAGCAGAACCTGTTAATGGATCAAGCAGACAATCTTCACCACGATCAGATAGTGGAAAAGGCGATGCACCGAAACTGGAAAAAGTAATTCTCGAAATTAACTTACAGGTCCTACTTATTTTCATATAGTGATCAATATACCTTATATAGTGGCACTATACAAGGTATTAGATGGCATGGTCAACACCTTGACTATGCCATCTAGTGTTGCATATTAGGAACTTATAAGTAAAACTAGTTGACCCACGCAACTTCGTTTGCGTCACAATTTTCATTACTGCTCCGCTCCTATTGTTCTTAGCGTGATATATATTCCTCGATAAATGGGCTATCTAATACTGAAATAATTTTTCAAATCGGACAAGTATTTCCTGAGATTAGCGCGTTCAAGTAAACAAACAAAAAATACTCTTCAGCTTTACATATTAGTATAGATATTCTTTACAAAGACGCTTCTGTTCTGCCATTTACAGTTCATGCACATTCCCTATACACTAATTTGAAAATTTTATTACTGAGCATGGGACCAATAGACCAACACCCAGGAGGGGCTGACCAAAGTCTTATGAGTGAATGTGTGTGAATGATCTTGAATTTCTCAGCACCAAATGAAATCTAGATACGTGCCCGTTTTTTAGGTTGCCCCAATTAACATCAGACTTAAAACTAATAACTAGCGAAATACACACCCCATACTAACACATGTATGTCATGTCATGTCATGTGTACCTACTTTAGACTTAGTTTGTTTACTAGAGAGTATTGGTGTTGAGTACTTACTAAGTAAGATCTATAACAAGTCTTATAAATTATTTTCTGTTTTTATAAGTAATGTTCACTCCATGTAAATATCTAGGTACCACAAGAAAAGACAAGTAACACAGAAGATGGCGAAGAGCAATTAGATTTCGAAGCAGAAGAAGGTGAATGTGTAGAACCAAAAGCTGTCGAACAATCTAATGGTGATGCTGAAGATAAAGGAGTCGAAAAAGGTAAAAGAAAACAGATTTGTACAACATTTATTTGTTCTAGATCGAGTTTTGTTTGTGGTTTTAAAAGCATTATCTAAAAAAACTACTAACTGCAAAAATTAATTTTGGTATTCCTTGGACATAATGCTTTACTTAAATAATTTGAGTTTGATTATTGAGAACCACTATACATTATTTTTTTTGCCGAATAGATGTCGTTATGGGAATTCGCCCAATTAAAACGCGGGCAGCGATCGGTGGACGATCTGCTGGGGTAGTTACAAGTGTGTGCACAACGCAACAGATCGATAGGCCCGACGATAAGTCGGATCCAGGGGGCTACTCTCTAATAGGGGGGGCTAATCCATAGTATCGGGCTTAGTTGTGGGGCGTATTCTACTCCGTATCACCTAACCACTAAGAATTAATATCAACACGATTTGACAGTTATTGACAAATCGTGTGTCATTAATTCCGGTTCAGAACTAATCGTTAGTCCGTAGGTGATTCGGAGTAGAATGCGCCCGCAACTAAGCCCGAAACTACAGACTTCGGGCTTAGAGAGTAGCCCGATCCGGTTGTGCACCAAACTAAAGATCTACAGCCAGATCCCGTGTCCGTCGGACACGCGGCTATCAAACGTTTATTACATTACACGATTTATGGGTCCCGATTTCTGAGGCGCCCTGTCCCTGCGGCAGGGTGCCCATTATTACACTACAAATCGCTCCCTGTCTCAGTCTGAATGCGTACGTGGACAGCGTGGCGCCGTAAAGTGGGGGTGGAGGGTGCTGGTCCGCTCCGAATGCCAAGCACACCTTGCTTGGTGCACAACGACAACTCACTCGTACATCCAAAGAAGGCGCACAAAATGTCCCTCTTAAAACATCAATTAATAACTGCCTACTCTTGTACGTAACTACTTACATAACAGTATCATAGTTTAAAACGCATCGCAAGACATTTTTTCATTTTTTTTCGAATATTATTTCTAATTCCCTAAAATAGTTGAGTCATGTTGCGCTTGGTCTGATCTTATACCGCGCGTAACATTTTGATTTTATCAATTGAAAGAGACAGGGAAGTCAATTTTGATAATGTGATAGAATATTTTAGTAAAATAATCAATTGGAAAACTCAAACAAAACCGCCAGGGTGTCAACCTACCCTACGCCGCCACTGTGGCAGGGCCCTGCCTCCCTGTCTCTATTATACTAGGCGGTCGACAGTGCGGCAGGGACGCAGGGAGATCGGAAGTTCGGAATCACCCGATCGCCCGGCGGCAGGACGGCACTCCCTGTTTTTTATTAAACCACGTTGTCCCTTTAGATCGGGCCCTAGAAACCGTGTAGTGTAATAAGCCTTTTACCGCGATCGCAGTGCACTGCGGAATTACAGACTTATCTTTTTTTTTGTGGGATGTGCAATATTCAATTCAATGATATAATAACACTGTAAGGGGATCTTGTATGTTGTGCCCGCTCTTCAATAAAACGAGTAGGTATGTCTTTCAATTGACACAAAAGTTATTGTACTTGCTCACGTGTAATAAATGCAATAAAATAAAAATACTGCGATGGTATATAAAGTGTCGCGTGTTGTAGAGGCAGCTTAATGAAAGTAAACCTTGTCACTATCAGCAGAGGACTTGAGAGCAGCTCGGCGGTCCCGCGGCTCGTCTCTGGAGGAGGGCGAAGTCTCGGACGAAGCCGAGCGTCGCCCGGAGGAGAGCGAGCCGCGTCCCGTGTGCCGGTTCTTCTCCAGGGGGGCTTGTACCTGGGGCGTCAGCTGCAGGTACGTCACTAGTCTGACACAGTAGCATAGAGTACACCACCAGCCACCACCAGTTTTTTATGTGGGCTTACTGCCTATCTGACCTCCACAACCCAGTAACTGGGTAACAGTACTTCGTGGCAAGACTGCTGTCAAATTTCTGGCTTCTGCCAATCCGGTTTTGGTTTCACATTTGAAATCAAGATGTCAAACGGGAAACCAAAAACTACCTTTAACGAACTAAAATAGGTTTGTCTTGAAGTATTTCATCTTCATGACTATCTCAAATACAAAACAAAATTGATACCAGGTCCAGACAAACATATACTTGTTTATTTTGGAGAGTAGCTTGTGGGGACTCTTTTGGTCAAGTATACTGGTATGTGATTATACTATGTGGTCCATCCTTGAACCGCACAAGAGAAGACAAATAAAGAAGTGACAGTACTGACAACAAACATTCTAGACGCCACTGAATTAAAGTCTTTCCCTTTAAGCTGGGGGTGTAAATATCGTAAATTTTTCGCAGGCTAAAAGCGGTTCCGCACTGCATATGATCCGATTCAGAGAATTATCGGTCCAAAGTAGCCGTAGTACTACTTGGAGGAGGACGCATTAGATCCAAACGCTTTCCGTCCCAATTCAGTACATTTTTAATTAAGATGGAACTCTGAACTCAAATTCGGATTCGGATCGAATACAGTGCGTAAACGGCATAAAAGTGCTTTCAATCCTTGAAAGTTGTCTCCCAATCTTCATGAATCTTCTTATCTGTCTTGTCCTTTCTCCACCTACTATAACCATATAGTTAAAGAACAACATGTTTATTGAACAGGTTTCTGCACCCGGGTGTGACGGATAAAGGAAACTATAACATGTTCGACGTAGTCCGGGGCGTGCCTGCCGGCGCGCCGTACCCGGCCGCGCCTGCCCGGGACGTGGCGCCGCCGGAGTCGGCGTGGGAGAGGGGACTGCGCACTGCCAAGGAGGTTGGTTCTAATCGCGTTAGAGGTAGTGGCTACTATAGCATGCTGGACGTCTCCAAAGTTCCGTAAAAGGCGGTGACATTTCTCCTCATATTGATTGAACAAAGGAACACAATTACACATTGAACAAACTAATTAGATGCGTTTAGTTTATATTGTTCACCAGATTCAATCCGCGGCTTCATCCACCTGTCACATTGTCTCAAGGGAACTTGCTACTTTGATCTGGGGACTGCCTAACCATGTGTCAAAATTGAAAGCTGTGAAAGCTGTGTACTGAAGACAGACAGACACTTTCGCATTTATTATGTTAATTTTAAAATATCATAAACAATTTGGTGGGGCAAAATTGGATAGAGATCGCCCAAGAAAGAGATTTTTTGAAGTAGATAGGAGAGGCTTATGCCTAGCAGTGGGATACAAGCGAAGGCTAACAAAAACAACACAAGGATGTATATCATTGATATACCAATGAATACTTAAAAAAAAACTCGTACTTTTTCTCATCCCCATTAAAAAAGTACGAGTTTTGTAGATTCATGTAGACCCTCAACAACTCACCCAACCCAACTCAACTTACTCGACTTCATCAATAGATGCTGCGAATAGCGAACAAGCGCAAGGAGCAGGACATGGACTTCGAGGAGAAGAAGCTGCACCTGTCGGTGGGCGGCGTGGTGCACGACCCCGACGCCGAGCTGGCCTACGCTGCCGCCGCCGTGGGCGCCTCGCCGCCGCGCCTGCACGACGCGCCGCACTACCGCGCCGACCCCGACGCCTTCCCGAGGGGGTACGTCACGACCCTATCATACTAGCTGCCGCTGTCGGTGGCGGCGTGGTGCACGACCCCGACGCCTTCCCGAGGGGGTACGTCACGACCCTATCATACTAGCTGCACCTGTCGGTGGCGGCGTGGTGTACGACCCCGACGCCTTCCCGAGGGGGTACGTCACGACCCTATCATACTAGCTGCACCTGTCGGTGGCGGCGTGGTGTACGACCCCGACGCCTTCCCGAGGGGGTACGTCACGACCCTATCATACTAGCTGCACCTGTCGGTGGCGGCGTGGTGTACGACCCCGACGCCTTCCCGAGGGGGTACGTCACGACCCTATCATACTAGCTGCACCTGTCGGTGGCGGCGTGGTGCACGACCCCGATGCCTTCCCGAGGGGATACGTCACGACCCTATCATACTAGCTGCACCTGTCGGTGGCGGCGTGGTGCAGGACCCCGACGCCTTCCCGAGGGGGTACGTCACGACCCTATCATACTAGCTGCCTTCCACATTCCTAAAACGCATAAAACATGTAATAAGCCCTACACTGACTCATATTTTCAACCTATGTATAAACAAAGGTATTTTTCCAAACTGCTTCAAACATTCACTAATTCATCCCATTCATAAAAGTGGGCCTAGAAGCAATGTCGAGAATTACCGTCCGATTTCGGTCTTACCTGCAATGTCCAAGATATTTGAAAAGCTAATCAACAAACGCCTAATGAATTTTCTAAAACAAGAACATATTATATCAGATACCCAATATGGTTTCCAACCTAATAAATCTGCAGAAGATGCGGCGATACAGCTTACAAATTTTGTAGCAAGTAACTTGGATCAGGGTAGGAAATGTGTTGGGGTTTTCCTGGATCTAGCCAAGGCCTTTGATACTCTTTCAATTAACCTACTCCTGACGAAACTCGAATCGGTCGGCATACGCGGCCTGCCTCTGCAACTCATGCAAGATTTTCTTACAAATAAGTACCAATCTGTGAAGATAGGCGACCACATTAGCTGTCCCCTCCCCATCACCTGTGGAATTCCCCAGGGAAGTGTTCTTGGCCCGGGTCTCTTCTTGATATAATATATCAATGAACTTTGCCAATATGAACCGTCAAAAGGAAAAATTTTCTCATACGCGGATGACACTGCGCTCATATTTCAGGGAGATTCCTGGGCTGAGGCACAATACCTTGCAGAAAAGGGACTTCATCAGACATCACTGTGGTTAAATAAAAATCTCCTAACATTAAATGTCAATAAAACGAAATATATAACATTTTCTATAAATAAAAAAAACACAACCAAATAACTTCACTTTAAAAGCACATAAATGTGAAAATACCCAGTCATTAACATGCTCCTGCGCACCACTAATAAAAACCACCAATATCAGATATCTCGGCACTCAAATAGATGATACCCTTTCATGGCAAGCACAACTAGATATTCTGTCTACACGTACGCGGAAAATGATATGGATTTTTAAAAAGCTCAGAAACGTTCTCAAATTGAGGATGTTAAAAACGGTTTACTTTGCCCTGGTTCAGTCAATCTTAGGTTATTGTATTCTGGTATGGGGTGGTTCCTGCAAGACAAAAATCATAAAAGTTGAACGCGCACAAAGGTCATTACTCAAAGTAATGCTTAGAAAACCCTTTCGTTACCCAACAATGAGCCTATACAAGGACTGCAATGTCTTGACCGTGAGGCAACTATTCATCCTTCACACCACACTTAGCAAGCATAAAGAACTAACCTACGATGCTAACTTATCTTTTCCTGGAAGAAGAAATAACAGAATATGCAAGGCAACTAAACACAACACTGCTTTCTTCAGGAGACACTCATTTTTCCTTGCACTTTATTTATATAACAAACTTAATTCTCTCTTAAATATATTCCCAAAAATCATGCATGAATGTAAATCTATTATCCAAAATTATCTTCTGAATTTAAATTATAATGA
Organism: Lacanobia oleracea; assembly: GCA_950371165.1. Lineage (NCBI taxonomy): Eukaryota > Metazoa > Arthropoda > Insecta > Lepidoptera > Noctuidae > Lacanobia > Lacanobia oleracea. Next base: position 10,427,737 of record OX493401.1, read on the forward strand.
CACGGAATCTTTAATTGTAATTTCTAAATAACTTTTCTGTTCTATTGTAGTAAATAAAGAGCAGTCAAAGCACACTCATACACAACCATGCACACATACGTACATACACCCACAAAACACAGATACGCGCAACTGTACTCTCTCACATATCACACACATGCACGCACACAAACAACACACACACGCACGCACACACATAAGACACACACGCACGCACACACACAAGACACACACCATAACATACACATATCACAAACACGCACTCACACAAATACACTCATTCATTAATAAATTGTACCAACTTACTCGCCGCGGAAGGAAGACCTGGAGTCCTGAAATACAGGGCTGCCCTAGTTTAGGCTCCAGTCCACTCCATTTATTTTAATGTCTGTACTGTGTGTTTTTCATTATTGTGGAAAATAAATGAATTTTTACTTTACTTAGCTGCTCCTGTCGGTGGGCGGCGAACGTAAAGCAAAGTTCGACTTAATTTTTTGTATAAATTGCCGTGTATGCAAGTCTGATCTTGCATGCAGTATTGTAGCCACTTTCGGGATGGCTCAGCTAAGTATCATCTTGCCGCGCTTGACTCGGTGGAACGCAGAGTTAAGAGGCTCATCGGTGCAGTAAAATCGCCGTAAGGTTGCCTGCTTGTCTGTCTTCTACAGATTGTACTTCGGTGAGTGTGCCCAAGAACTCCACGACCATACCCCACCGGCCCCCTTCTACCATCGGACATCCAGACGCACTGCATCTTACCATCCCTACCTTGTAGTTATTCCACCAATTCGCACTGCGTCTGTGTTTCCAAAAGCTTACAACCCTAATCTCTTCAAAGTTAAGAGTGAACAGGCTCCTTCTGGGTAGGCTCGCTCCATCGCTCAATCAACCACATTACCTGCCTAATGCGCCACTCTTGACTAATATTATCTGATTATAAATGTGTTTCCCAGGCCTTACGGTCCAATGTACCGCGGTCGTTTCCCGCGGCCACAAGTGGACGAGCGGGAACGTTTCTACGAGCGCGAACACGTGATGTACGAGCGCGAGCGCGCCGGCTACGAGCGCGCGCCGCACTACGACGAGCGCGCGCCCGCGCCCGACGAAGCCGCTTACCATAAGGTATGCCTTGAACATGGGAACTAAATGAGTTCTTTTACAATCATTTCTTGCAAACGTCAGACTTACTATGAAATAACTTTCAGACATGTTGTGTTTCATTTAACTTTAGACCGTAGTACTTAATAGCCGCATAAAAAACGTGTTAAAAGTATGTGCGTCTCTAAGGTTTTCAGTCTATAGTCTGTATTTAGTAAGATTATACATATTATTTAGCAATTGTGTGGAAATTCATTTGTGATGTAGGAATCCGAGATATCCACTGTCCAGGGCTGCTAGTCTATTCTGTAAGTAACCGATCGATATCGAAATGGTTATATAGCTCACAAAGTGAGCTTTATCACACACAACATAAAGGTCTTATGTTCATACTCACCTCGGATTCCGCTGTCGAGACACGAAAATATTGTTACAGAATAGCACTACTGGTCATAAATACCAGAGGTCACATGATTTCATAAATCTCTCAAGTTCCATTCTTTATGTTCTATTTTGTTAAAGCGTCGAGTCCGACCTTCCCGCGAAGTGATAGTGCAGCGCGCGGAGGTGGAGCGTCGCGAGGGGCGCGAAGTGCGCGACGCGCGGGACGTGCGGGACGTGCGCGACGTGCGGGACGTGCGGGACGTGCGCGACGCGCGGGACGTGCGGGACGCTCGCGAGCCGCGGGACGGGCGGCGCGGCGACGACTGGGCCGACCCCTGGATGCGCGCCGAGCCCGCCGCCAGGCGACGCAAGCCGCCTTCTTCTGAAGACTCCTACTCATCTTCTAGGTATGGTTTTACTTTCTTTTTCGACACCAGCACCGCTCTGGACTACCCGGCTGATAGTAAACGACATAGAGCAAAAATTGTGCGTAGAAAGAGTATGGTAGTTTATTTCAATTTAAAATTCCAAGTCCAACCGAAGTTATGATGGTTGCCAGAAAGTATTTCAGGGACTCATCCAAATAAAACAACAAATAAACGTCTCCAATTAAATCTAACTATAACCCCCGTTTTGTTAGGCATCAGTAAGATTGGTGGTGATTGGTTCAGTGTACAAATTTGCATTTACCTAAGTAAGAAAAAAGTTTATTTGTTTCATTTAGTGCTCTATCTAATAAATTTTGCTTGCTATTATGGTTCGGTATCAGAATTACTGTCGCAAATTGACTACGTCGCTCTTGGTCCAATTCTCAAAATGTCTAAATCTCAAAATACCTAAATCGCAAAATGACTACATAGCAAAAAGCCCAAACAGTTGTGTAGGTACCGATACATTAATCTCTTTGGTTTAGTCATTTTGAGAATTGGACCAAGAGCGACGTAGTCAATTTGCGATACAGTCATTCTGATACTGACCCGTTATTATCATTACTTAGTGACTTATCTATGGCTCATACTCTATCTTCGGCTTTGTAGAGCATAGTTTGTCACATATTAGTGGACTAAAAATATAATTAGTCCGTCAAATAGGTTTATAGTATTTCTTTTGTTACGTAAAACAAAATTGACGAAGATACGTCACTTTTAAAACTCAATACGTCACGCCGTGGTATATTGTATAGTGCGTTCTGACGTTACGAGCCCCCACTCCCGAGTATTGATGCGTTTTATCTTTGTCAATATAAATTGATTTACAAGAACAAAAAATACGTATCCATTATTTTTTAATGCTCTAACTGACGGACTAAATAGATTTGTAATTTATTGATGGTGGAAACTAGCCTATTAATTATCTAGCCAAACTCCATACGTACGGCAGATTTATCTTTCGGGAAATACTGGAGATGTGTTGACACACAATCAAACGAGGGCGGAGTCTCCAAAACCACACCACACACACCAGACTTCAAAACCGCATTGCAACTTTGTAATACTTTAAACTTGCTTTTACCTTCGAGCAACTTAAGCAAGTGTGATGCGCCGTGGTTTTGTGTGATCGGCCATACAGGTTGATATTTTTGCGCGAGTCAAAGAAGATGAGAAGAGGTGCAGCTTTTGAAACAAAAAAAAAAGACGCATTGGCAACCGTCACGTCAGTAATGCCGAGAGCATCTTACATATCGTGTGTGTAAGGTGCGCTACACATACCTATTTGCGCTTGCGCATTATAAAATTGATTGGGTCCAATTTCGTTGAACTTAAGTGTAACTGGTAAAGGAAACGATTATTTTAGAAATGTCTGTAATAAGAAGCATTTACTCATTTTATTTTAATTTATTTATTCATGAAATTTTAATTCGATATTCTCTCCTGCTTCGTCCCTCTCCCTTGGGCGATGGGTTTCGCTTTCATAACTCGTCTAATGTTGTGGTGTTTGCGGTGTTCGATTCCTCATGACTCTCATTTTAATCTCGATATTAACAACTATAACTGCATGCTCGTTCTTGATATCATGCTGTCACCTGTGGTACTCACTGTGGTCGCGAGCGTGTGCGCATGTGCCGTGTAACATATCGTGCGTGTGTGCGTGCGTGCGTGTGCATGCGTGCGCGTGTGCGCGTGTCACCCCTGCCCCCCGGCCCCCGACCCCGCCCCCCGCCCCCCCTCGTCCTGCTCACTCCGCAGCTCTTCAAATTCCAGTTCCCGAAGTTCGCGATCGCCGAGCGCGCGACGCAAGAGAAGGGCATCCTCTTCGTCGAGACAAAGGTGAGATAGACGTTTCACCATTTCAGCAACGCTCAATAACATATGCATAGGTGCGTCTTCTTAAATTTGACTCTCGGAGAACGCGAAACTCTTCGCGTGTATCTAAAAACGCTACATCCGCGATTTCTTAGCAATTTTGGCTACATTCGAAATATTTTTCTTTTGCTTCTTCTGCAATCGAGTATTTTTTCTAACATTCTTGCCACACTTTCTTCAGCGTCCACTGCCGGGCCTCTCCCACGTTGCGCCACAACACTCGGTTCGCCGTTCGTCCGAAAGCCTTACAGATTAAGCAGTGACGGAGCACGTACAGTGGATGTCTGTGTAAGCGGCTGTTATGTGCAGGTTGTCGCCGTCGGTGATCGTGCGCGAGCGGCGCCTGGCCACCGCGCGCGCCACCGCCATGAACCCGCCCGCGCCGCGCCGCCGCGCGCCCTCGCCCGCCGCCGCGCGCCAGCTGTCCGCCAACCCGCCGCCGCCCGCCTCACACGCGCTGCACCGGCACAAGGTAACCACCGCCATGAACCCGCCCGCGCCCCTCGCCCGCCGCCGCGCGCCAGCTGTCCGCCAACCCGCCGCCGCCCGCCTCACACGCGCTGCACCGGCACAAGGTAACCACCGCCATGAACCCGCCCGCGCCCCTCGCCCGCCGCCGCGCGCCAGCTGTCCGCCAACCCGCCGCCGCCCGCCTCACACGCGCTGCACCGGCACAAGGTAACCACCGCCATGAACCCGCCCGCGCCCCTCGCCCGCCGCCGCGCGCCAGCTGTCCGCCAACCCGCCGCCGCCCGCCTCACACGCGCTGCACCGGCACAAGGTAACCACCGCCATGAACCCGCCCGCGCCGCGCCGCCGCGCGCCCTCGCCCGCCGCCGCGCGCCAGCTGTCCGCCAACCCGCCGCCGCCCGCCTCACACGCGCTGCACCGGCACAAGGTAACCACCGCCATGAACCCGCCCGCGCCCCTCGCCCGCCGCCGCGCGCCATCTGTCCGCCAACCCGCCGCCGCCCGCCTCACACGCGCTGCACCGGCACAAGGTAACCACCGCCATGAACCCGCCCGCGCCCCTCGCCCGCCGCCGCGCGCCAGCTGTCCGCCAACCCGCCGCCGCCCGCCTCACACGCGCTGCACCGGCACAAGGTAACCACCGCCATGAACCCGCCCGCGCCCCTCGCCCGCCGCCGCGCGCCAGCTGTCCGCCAACCCGCCGCCGCCCGCCTCACACGCGCTGCACCGGCACAAGGTAACCACCGCCATGAACCCGCCCGCGCCCCTCGCCCGCCGCCGCGCGCCAGCTGTCCGCCAACCCGCCGCCGCCCGCCTCACACGCGCTGCACCGGCACAAGGTAACCACCGCCATGAACCCGCCCGCGCCCCTCGCCCGCCGCCGCGCGCCAGCTGTCCGCCAACCCGCCGCCGCCCGCCTCACACGCGCTGCACCGGCACAAGGTAACCACCGCCATGAACCCGCCCGCGCCCCTCGCCCGCCGCCGCGCGCCAGCTGTCCGCCAACCCGCCGCCGCCCGCCTCACACGCGCTGCACCGGCACAAGGTAACCACCGCCATGAACCCGCCCGCGCCCCTCGCCCGCCGCCGCGCGCCAGCTGTCCGCCAACCCGCCGCCGCCCGCCTCACACGCGCTGCACCGGCACAAGGTAACCACCGCCATGAACCCGCCCGCGCCCCTCGCCCGCCGCCGCGCGCCAGCTGTCCGCCAACCCGCCGCCGCCCGCCTCACACGCGCTGCACCGGCACAAGGTAACCACCGCCATGAACCCGCCCGCGCCCCTCGCCCGCCGCCGCGCGCCAGCTGTCCGCCAACCCGCCGCCGCCCGCCTCACACGCGCTGCACCGGCACAAGGTAACCACCGCCATGAACCCGCCCGGTGACCAGCCGGCCTACTCTGTTAATATATCACGGGTAAAATAAGTGAAGGAAGCTGATGACAATGCACGATGCGCGGATTAACAGCACACTCCATGCTCACTGCACCTAAGTTTTCACGGCCAAATGTTTACAGAATAGCACACAAATAGGAGCACATTATGCTCACCCAAAAATTTTCCTAAAATACCTTGATTTCGTTACAAACAATATTTAGTATCATTGAGGTATGTCAGGCTGTTACTGGCATGACAAAACAAAGACCTGAACCTGAAAACAGTTGGTGATAATATTATATTTGTGTATCAGGATGAATTAGATCCCTACGGGCGCAGCAAGGCAACAAGTCGCAACAGGGATAGGAAGAAGTATTCGCGATCGTCATCATCAGGCTCTGGTATGTAAAATTGAGCATCTAGTGAGCTATGTTTATTGTACCGCTTGTTTTTAATATATAGGCTTAAATGAGAACATAGACATGATTTCTACATTTGTGTTTATTTAGAATCAAGTTCTTCGTCGAGTGAGTCGAGCGAGTCTCATTCATCAACGTCATCGGGTAGCTCCGGAGCTCGCCGTGCGCGCCACGCGCGTCTGCTCAATGCGGCTGCCAGACCCAGGTACAAAGACCCTTCAAGTCTCTAACTCATTTGTCTCACCGCCGACTAAGAAGCGATTAGCTATCGACTATTTTCTTGCTGTGGAAACGGACACAACATCCCGTGTGAGTAACAGAGACACATTTATAGTTAACGGCTGGTTGTTCACACTGCCGGCGAGAACGACCGTAGTAGATTGTTGCATCGAGCAGAAAGTGACTTATAATTGGATCGAGTGTTAGTTTGGAGTCCGAGCTAGGATAAACGTCACTTTCACGAGCTTCATAATGTGCTTTTCTTTCAACTAAATAAAAATAAAATAAATAAATGAAGTAGAAACAATTTACAGTAAACAAAAAAAAATAGTAACATTCGAACAAATATTATTGTTGCCGGGAATTTAAAAAAAATAGCGCTGATTGGCTGGTAGAAAATTAGTTGGTCATGCTTGTACCCTGCGATTGGACAGTCAACTGGGATTTGTGGCTATAGGGCGAATACGATGCAGTAATGGAGTTTCATACAACTTTACTGCACTGTATTAAACAATAGCCGTGCAAAAATAGATTTTCATACATACTTTATTGCACTGTTTTACTCTGAAGCTGTAAAGTGATGTTTTGTTCTCAATCACAATTGTTCCTCACTGCTCGCCAACTCGTATCTAGTTTCTTACTTTACTCTCTTCTCGCTGAATGCCGACGGGATTACGGGAATTGAACGGACTTGAATTGACGGGAATTCACGGAATTACGGGATTGCTGTGGAAGGCCTTCCACAGCAATCCCGTATTTTTTCATGGAGATAGCGAGTGTTTCTAGTTGAAAAATGCTAACAACTCAACCAATGCTGAACCCTGTATTTGATGAACACAATCGGCATACTCACATGGAACATTTTTATGTACAGGCTAAATGCGAAAGCGGGTGCTGGTTTAGCGGCGGCTGTGACGACTGTTACCAGCAAGAAGGAAGTTCCAAGTGATAAAGGTAAGGATAATAAATATGTAATTATATTTAAAGTTTTACGCAGCGAACTAACATGCTGTGTTTGCATTATTTGTTACGCCATACTTCCTATAATATAGGCCTGAGAGGAGACTCGCCTAGTTCTAATATGTGCACATATTACAATGTATGTATGTAAATCGGGCTGGTTTCCGCAACTCCACGACTAAGCGCGTATTTTGCGTGCAGAGGTACATATTACAATCAAGTTAAAATAATATTTCAGAATCGGGCGGCAAGAAACGGTCAGCGACATCTCCAGTAGACTCGGGACCGGCTAAGAAATCAGTATCGAGACGAGAAGAGCTGTTGAAACAATTGAAAGCAGTCGAAGATGCTATAGCTAGGAAGCGGTCTAAAATCTAATGACGCCGTTACGATGGGCGTACGTACAGCTCATGGCATAGATCGTTTCGGCAATCATGACGAATATTCAATTTTGCCTGGTGTCTGTCTGTAATAGCATAAATTATACCTTGTGTATCCGCGGGCCTATCCCACAATTCGATTACGATTTGATGTACGCATGTAACTGTAAAAACTGTATTGTTCTAGTTAACCTTTATCCAGGCACAGTTGACCTCGTACAAATTAAGGCATTTACATTATTATAATGTAACAATATTGTGTTAATATAATTATTATGAAATCTCAAAAACAAGGAACGGGTTTGAGAAGTGTTTCCTATTATATTAACATGTAAAATTATTTCCTAAATCATTTTTGTGCAGACGGAGAAAGCGGGTGTATCAATAATTTAACTTGACAAGTGTTTGAAAAGTAAATTATTTTTGCTATTCATCTCAAAGTGAAGGCGGAACCTAGAAATGTAGGTTTTTATGGTGAATTAGAGTATGTAATAACGTAATTAGTAAAAGAATAAATGCATAATTTTGTAGAAATGACTTTTATTTACGTATTTGTTATGATCACGAGATTTGCTAGTCTGTATTTTCTTGATGTTGTGTTTCTTATAAGAACTTGATTTAGGCCATTGTTTAGTAAATGCTTCAATGCATTGAAAGCCATATATCCTACACCACAACTTCGTGCTTCTGTAAAGCTGAAAGCTCCTTGCGCAACGTACCCCATGACCTGCCTTGAGGCGACATTGCGAACACTTTCAACTTTGGAAGGAAGCCATAGTTCTCTCATTGATTTTGTGTATTCTGATGGTTCAATCTGATTTGTTTTTCGCGACTTTTCAGCAGATGCCTGAAACTTTGAACAAAAGTGTTAGGAAACTCTCTACAATGACTACATCGTAAATACTCGTCATATCGGAATAATAGTCGTACACTTACACATGCTTTTTTCTTTTTGTGTTTTATTTTGCTTTTTCTAATCTTTTTCAACAACTTTATATGCTCCAAACGTTTGAGCTTTCTGACTATTTCATTAGGATCTTCATGATGAGGTTCAAATAAAGTTTTTATGTTAGCAACATCACCAGCTTCAGGCAAACAGATAAGTGTGTGCTTTTGTAAACTCCCTTTGTTAACTAGTTTTATATAAACTGGAACTAAACATGAAATGGCATTTTTCACATTTGGCAGACTCCGTTTCTTGGTGATACAATCCTGAAACAGGAAACATTGCATTAATGACTAAAACATAAAATTAGCAGCTCGTAACTTTGCCTTGGTTGCAAATGTGAGCTCCATCCCACCTGTATAATATTTAAGATAGTCTTATCTCGCAGTACAAAGTTTTTATTGACTTGCTTGTCACTCCAATCGGTCAGCAACACATTCCATGGGCATATGAAAGGACTGTTGATAGCTATCTTTATGTAATTGACCCTTTTGCTTGGTGGAAGTTTAAAGTATCTTTCTCGTAATTCAAGTTCAATTCTTTTTTCATTATCTTTGCCTGCATCTGAATCTGGTGCTAGATAGCATTCTCCCATTTCAAATGCTAAGCTTTCTGTTTCTCGCAGACCACCTGACCTTGCTCCAAACATGATGAATGTAAGCCAGAATGGTAGAGCATAACCTGAAGGCAAAATTATGTCCCAACCACTGCCATAGCCTAAAACAAGAAAAAAATGGATTATTCAAACAAAGCCCTGAAGGAGCTGAACTGGCAGTTTTCATTTGAAAGTGTATGAACTACTTGCCAATTTTCTTAAATTCTGGATTTTGAGAACCAGGTCTCTGTACCAATACCACAGGCACAGTCTGTAATGCTGGATCATCCACATCTAATTCACCAGGTACAAACTGAGTCTTAGTTACATGTTGTATGAACTGGCCATTAGTCATCAATTCCTTTTTAATTGTTTCATGTATTTTAACATCCCATAGTGGAGAATTTGATATAAATGGTGGAATGCACAATAAGGATTCAGTATTAACTTCTGTATTTGTATCTTGCTTCGCCTTAGAGCGGTATTGAGGTCGGCTCAAGCGGGGATCTTTGACGACCAGCCCAACTACCATGTGAGAGGGTAACTGTGAAGGTGAGCTAGCTGTACTCATGGTATTCCAGTACTCATCCTTATCTTTCAAATGTAGAGGTTTATGCAATGAAACCCATTTGCTATTTTTTATTCCATTTTCATCATTAACACACTTTAAGCTCTTGACCAGCACTGCATGGCTATTCGGCCCTGTCAACCTAAACCTGTTAAAGCTGCTTGGCATAGCTTTGATTTGAATACTTCTTGTGATGTTAAGCTTTCTTTTTTTATTAGGAGTTTCATAATCATCTTTGTTTTGACCATAGGCAGCATCCATCAGAACTGATTTGATTAAATTTGCTTGGGAAGGATGTACAAACAGCCATAGAGTTTTGTTAGTACTGTCACTTGGAACCCATATGAACTGTACTTTGCCAATGTAACCAAATGGAAATGAGTTTACCCCATAGATATGTACAGTCCCTTGTCTAGTACCATTAATATAAGCCATGGCACCAATGCTTAGTCCACAAACAGTACTAGTTACCTTTGCAAATGTTTCTTTAATAAGTTTATCTGTCCCGGTAATTTGGATTGGTGTGTAGTAAGATGTATCTTGGAGAAGGCAGTGTGCTGAGCTACCCCTGTAGCATGCTCTGAAAGCTTTATCACATGGTGCATGTGGCAGGCGATGCCCCCACCTTTCAGTCATGTGGAATCTTTTTGCGTGCCAGATATGGGTTTCAAGCCAAATGTTTTGCTTTTGTCGTCGATTATACTCTTCCAACAGGTTTGCTGGACGGCGTCTATATTTTCTGGATGGTCGTTTTTGTTTAGGAGGTAAACCACTCTTCTTTAGTTGGTCTAAATGGGCTTTTCTCAGCTTACGAGGTAGTCTTTTACTGTTGTGGCTCATCACGCGACGACGCATGTGTACAGGTAGTGTTTGGAATACGAGTTTCGTTTTACTTGGCCTTAAAACACTTTCAGTCATCGCAGCTATTTCTACGCTCCTAGAGGATGCAAATTTTAAACTATTCGCTGCATACGGGAGGTGTTCAGTGCCACCTAAAGCGGCGTCAAATTCTGGTTTGTCCATTCCTTCCATGTTATTTTTTATCACTTAAACGTATGATTTCGAATTGTTGCAAAATAACTGCTAAGTTTTGTTATGATTTTGTAGTATAATTTTATCACTAATAAATGAATATAAACCTGTTTACGATATAACCACGGATATAACCTCAAAACTTAATGTCAACTGTCAACGTCTTACGTCAACGACAACTAGTCTTTTTAGTAAAATAATTATTATGTCTAAAATGGAAACTAGCCCTTTGGTTTCAACCAAGTCCGACCAAAGAAGGTAGCATATTTTGTGTGCGTGTGGTGTGAGAGCCACTATGTTGAAACTCTTTGAAAATGTGTTTAGGATTTAGTGAACATTCCTAAAGAATTGCGAAAGTTGGAATCAGGTTTTTAACCGACTTCCAAAAAACGAGGAGGTTCTCAATTCGTTGGGTATTTTTTTAGTTTTATGTATGTACGCCGATTACCTACTCCGAGGTTTCTGATCCGATTTGTGTGATTCTTTTATAGATCGATGCGGCCGGCTATGCTTACCATTTGGTCCAAAAAATATAACCGACTTCCAAAAAAAAACACTGCAAGGTATTATAACCTTAATTTCGGAAGTCGGTGTTAAAAAACGAAGATACAAAACCAAAACACCGACTTCCGAAATGAAGGTTCTATGTGATTGTCAAATAAGCGAGTTATGGACTGTGAAGTTGAGTCCTTAATCTTCACATAGAGGATTGAGCTTTAGAGCCTTTAGCCTATGGAGATGGCAAGCGAACGGAGGACGAGGTAAACACGTTCAGCACACTACAAAAATTTGACAATCACGCTCGCGACGTGATACAATGAATGAAATTGCATTTTAATGCGTGAATGAAGAAACAATTCGTTCGTTTTATTTTTTGGTACTAACTAACTAACTAACAAAATACACCTCCCTAAATTGTGATGGGTTTGCTCTTGACTCTAGTCTAGGTCAGAGAGATATTAGGGTTGTAAGGTTGTAAGCGTTTGGAAACACAGAAACACAGTGTCCTAGAATGCCCCTACAAATAAATGTTCAAAAACCCCATGCATGGTAGACGAACTGGGGCTAGTAATGAAATGGTTTTTTTTTTAATTGTGATGGGTTTGCTCTTGACTCTAGTTTAGGTCAGAGAGAGATTAGGGTTGTAAGCGTTTCGAAACACAGAAACACAGTTCCTTTGGCGTACCTAGATACGTCATATTCACCTAGACTGAGGGACTCACCAGAGAATGGGCAGCAGCGTTCTCTATGAAACGACTGCGATCGCCAATCCGCTGCCAACTAACCGATTATGGCAAACCCCACTCCCCCTTTGGGGGAAGCCTATATCCGGCAGTGGACGTCTTTCGGCTGTTATGATGATGATGATACGTCATATTACATAAACTAGTACCTTCATATTAGACCTTGTACCTAGTTTTTAGCTCAGAATAGTATGAAACTGTCACTGTTTTATTTAGGGTCGGGAATTCAGGCTTAATGTAGGTACTCGTATACGTGACATATTGTAGGATAGGGTAAATAATAAAATCAATCGCTTAAACTTCTATTCCTTTTACGTCAGTTGTTCGTTTTTGAAGTGAAACTTTTTTGGGCGAAGAAAAACCATACCTAGGTACTCGTAGATTTTGCGTCATCGTCACCGAACGCTTTCCATCTTCACTAATATTATAAAGATAAAAGATTTGTATCTTAAAAACTACTAGACCGATTTAAAAAAATATTTTGCCGTTAAAAAGCTACGTCATCACTAAGTAACGTAGGGATCCGCATGAAAACTTCGATAATGTAACCCAAGGTGTAAAAAAGATCCTAAAAAGATCCTTATAATATCGCGTACGCTGCGGAAACTGCACAATAGAGCAAAGTGATGTACTAAAGGTTTATAAAGGACATTTTTGTATCTACAAAAAAGTCCAATGATCGATTATAATTCAAATAATGTATATTAGTGATATTTCCTCTAAATTGTTAAGAAGTTCTTGTAGAGTATTGATCTTTTTCTGTTTTGCTTGTAGCTTATGTTTTTTTTTTTTAAACCGTTATATAAAACTAGTTCATTCATTGTGTATCGTATTGTGGCGCAACAGTTAACCACTTTTTGGGAGCACTTAGCTCCCAAAAAGTGGTTAACTGTGCAGTTTCCATTGCATTGTGAAATTTGCGAAATCTTGGTGTTTTCTACCACATGTAAGTACAAATGATATATCAACATTTTTTTTTAATTACAATAACAATATAATCGTCAGTATCGTAACTATAGAAAAGTTCAGTGGTACGTTGGTAGTGCAAACGTCGTACAGGGGCTGACAAGGTAGCGATTGGGATAGGGCTGGGACAACGTGAGTGAATGATTGATAAAAATTAGTGATTATTTCAATCAGTATGTTAAGTAACATGTTTTTTGTGTATTCATGTAAGGTTGAAAAAAAAAATGGTTATTATTTATAAATCTATCAAAAATCAGTTCATCGTAGTCGATTTTTTTAAAGGTTTAGGCTAGTAAAAAGTAAGTAGGTACCTAAGTTTGTTCGTTTCGTTTATGATCTTTTCTAATAGTTCATCCAGTAGGTTTTCTAAAGGCTGTTACAAAAATTCAGTACGTACACAATGAATAGAATGGACATAATTTTCGTATGATCCTGATGGTACTTATTGAAACTGATTACTTATCCATACTAATATATAAAACTGTAGAGTTTGTTTGTTTGTTTACTTGAACGCGCTATCTCAGGAACTACTGGTCCGATTTGAAAAGTTCTTACAGTGTTAGATAGCCCATTTAACGAGGAAGGCCAATAGTTGGTCGGTCGGTCGGTCGGTAGTGGTCGGTTATTAGGCTAAGACCAATAGGAGCGGAGCAGTAATGAAAATTGTGACGCAAACGAAGTTGCGCGGGTCAACTAATATTTTATATTTTTTCAACACATTTCCAAAAGATCCTGTAACAAGAGCAAAATGGAGGAAATTTTGCGGTAATACAGAAACTTGGAGACCCACGTGAACTAGTACAATCTGATCAGAATATTTTACATCGTCTACTTTCAAAGAACTTACAAATAATAGAAGAAAGTTAGTTGAGGGTGCGATACCCACTTTAATAACGCTCTTGAAACGGAAGTACCGCCTGCAAAATTACTTAAGAGTGCAACGAAGATTGCAAAGACCACACCTGCCATAGGAACGGAAGTTTTTTTTTCATCTAGTCAATCCATCAGGTGGTCAATATAGTCACAAAGTAAATCCACTCCTCAATCATTACAGTCTCACAGCCTATCACACTACATACCGCCAATGCAGTTCAATGCAGTACAACGACATCGTCTGTGAACTGGTTGAGACTCCAAGAAAAATTAAACTGCGTAAGCAGTTGCAGATTAAAAATAAAAAAAATAGTAGGCTAAAAGCAAAAACGCGATACTTAAAGAAAAAAATCACTACTCTACAAGAACTTCTTAACAATTTAGAGGAAAGATCACTAATATATATTATTTGAACAAAAAGCGATAATTGTGATTAAGGTGAATGCTCCAGGGTAGCCCGCGAAATTCAAATATTTTTATGTTTTTTGCAATTTGCCGGTCAGTGTGAAGCTGTATGTGGACCAAATACGATCCGCGACCGTAACGCGTATTTATCTAAAGAATTATAACCATTTTAATCATCAATATAGCCCTCTAAGTTCATGTAGCTCGACAGAATGATTATTTCTGGTCCACATACAGCTTCACACTGACCGGCAAATTGCAAAAAAATATAAAAATATTTGAATTTCGCGGGCTACCCTGGAGCATCCACCTTAACCATAATAGTTAGATATATACCCTTGCGGACTTTTTTGTAGATATTAATGTCCTTTATAAACCTTTAGTATATCACTTTGCTCCATTGTGCATACTATCCGCAGCGTACGCGATATAAGGATCTTTTTAGGTATTTTTTTACACCTTCGGTTTACATTATCGAAGATCCCTAATTTTTTTTTAAATATTCTATAGCCTACGCTCAACCCTACATTACTCAGTGATAATGTAGCTTTTTAACGGCAAAAGAGTTTTTGAAACCGGCCCGTAGTTTTTAAGATACAGATTTTTTATCTTTATATTAGTGAAGATGGAAAGCGGTGACGATGACGCAAAATCTATGGATTTTTCATCACCCAAAAAGTGTCAACGCGCCTTAAGAAGTTTTACTTCAAAAACAAACAACTCACGTGTCAAAAGAAATAAAGTTTAACTGATTGATTTTATTATTTACCCTATTACTAAACAAATAAAAAAAAATGCCACCATTTAATTGCTAGCCCCAGTTCGTCTACCATGCATGGGGTTTATGGACATTTATTGGTAGGGGCATTCTAGGAAACTCAATCATCAATATAATTATAATTTATAAAAAAATATTATATGCTCATGAAAGAAATATTAACTAAAAAAATACAACCGTTCTTTTTCTTATGTACTATAAATTCTTTTGTCTTTAGTACCTACTAGGTACATAGTTAATTTACATAAATTATATTGCGTATTTTTGGTGGGAACTTAAGTGTATTTTGTTAGTGTACCAAAAAATTTACCCATATCTATGTGTTTACCTCGACCCCTGCAGAAAGTGACAGAAAAATTTGTTCGATGATTGCCGCTTGCCATCTCCATAAGGCTAAATGCTCTAAGAACAAGAATTACAATAAAACTACAAATTTAATAGATACCAAAATCGACTATTTTCTAATTGTGTATATGGGTATTGTGGGTAGGGTGACAATAATTTATTTTTACCCTTATTACATATAGGTACTTTGTTAGCGGCGATTCCACCGTTTACACAGAAAACGGAGATACTTTGCCTCCTTACGTAGAATCGTTTGAGTATGGGAGGAATAGACGATAGAGTGACCGAAGCGAGCTCGAAAAATAGAGTGTTGGATTTTCTCTTCTTATAATTTTATACAGGGAAATTGGGAATTCAGTGCGTACCTTCAACTGGAATATTCTAAAGCTAATATGCAACGATTTTGACTTCAAATGAGAGCTCGGTGCTGCCGCTTAAAATATGGCTCACTTGTTCCCCAATTGCACCCTCCCTGTTCAGTGATGCCGCTGTAAGCATGGACACCAACAGGTCACAAAATGGTTAAGGTTCACCGTTGACTCTAAAATAAGAAGGTGGCGAAACACGGTCACAAAAATGACTTGAAGTTAGGGGGAATCACGCCTTCAGCAATGAGGAGTAGGACGCGAAGAGGAAGAAGCAAAAACGAAAATCTGCCTAGTACTAAAAAAGATTGGCTCAAGTACCTACCTAATGCAGAAAAAATACAGAACCTTGAAAATAAGACTTCAAAGAATATTATTAACTTGCACCGGGCCAGGGTTGTGGAAACGGCTCCCATAATAGACGCCTGGTTCCCAGCAGTATTACCGTTACTGGCTAAATGCTTCTGTGTAACAATGTCACTTTACTTTCATGTGGGTACATTGACGTACAAAAATAAAATTTAGGTCCCTCGTATCGTTGGAATTGTCTATAATTCTATATTTTGTAACTGTAAAAAAACCCACGCTGCAGGTTTTTTCACTATCAATAGTGCAGACAGCAAATTAAACTTGAAGGGTCTGCCTTTATATCTCGCAGGTAATTGCAGGTAAGTAGTTACACTACCCCTCAGAAGTATTTGGCCACCCAGAAACAGGAAATTGTTTAAAAAAAAGAACATCTTTTTTTTCAGGATTTGTAGTTTTGCACTATGTTTATGGCACATTTATGCAGTTTATGGTACAATGGCCAAGTTACCTACCTGAAATAGATTTGAACTCGGAACAACCCAAATACTACTTACAATAGAAACAACCAATGTGCGGCGTGTGTCTCCAGTAGCGACAAGACGTCGAGCAATAAAGGCTTGAAAAGGTTATTAGTGATTAGCGTCGAATGAACGGAAATGTTTGTCAGTCTACCCACATTAGGTCATTAGCATTAGTTAATATGTAATTGTCTATAATTCTATATTTTGTAACTGTAAAAAAACCCACGCTGCAGGTTTTTTCACTATCAATAGTGCAGACAGCAAATTAAACTTGAAGGATCTGCCTTTATATCTCGCAGGTAATTGCAGGTAAGTAGTTACACTACCCTTCAGAAGTATTTGGCCACCCAGAAACAGGAAATTGTTTAAAAAAAAGAACATCTTTTTTTTTCAGGATTTGTAGTTTTGCACTATGTTTATGGCACATTTATGCAGTTTATGGTACAATGGCCAAGTTACCTACCTGAAATAGATTTGAACTCGGAACAACCCAAATACTACTTACAATAGAAACAACCAATGTGCGGCGTGTGTCTCCAGTAGCGACAAGACGTCGAGCAATAAAGGCTTGAAAAGGTTATTAGTGATTAGCGTCGAATGAACGGAAATGTTTGTCAGTCTACCCACATTAGGTCATTAGCATTAGTTAATATTTAATTATTGTATTTATATTTTAGGTATGTGTGTAATATTGGGTTATGAATAGACAGATGTGATAGGAATAGAAATGAATAATAGGTACTTTTTTTTAGTTGTTATGGATTTGCTCTTGACTCTAGTTTAGGTCAGAGATGACAGAGACAAAGTACGATGGAGCGAGCTTACCCAGATGGAGCCTGTTCACTCAAACTTTGAAGAGATTAGGGTTGTAAGCGTTCGGAAATACCTACAGATTCAGGCAGAGAGTTCCACTTCTTTGCTGTGCCCATTATAAAAGACGTTTGGAATCGTATGAATAGGGAATATGCATGCGATTTTTTTTATTTTCAAAATGGAATACTTATTAGCTCTAGAAAACAATCATAAAATTATTTTTTGATATCTTTATCAGCGATGAAATTATAAAACTTCAAAGATTACAATTAGAAAGAGTAGTCCGTTGTAAACCTTGACGTCATCGTCTAAGACGCCTATACAGCTGCCATAGAAAACAGCGTTTTCGCGAGAGGGACAGATATATTTGTTTAAAATAATTATATCTCGTTCGTTTTTCGAGTAATTTTGATTCTACTTTCACCGTTAGTATTATATTTTTGTATATTTTTGGATAAACTGTAGGTATAGATGATAAATATGATTTTCATGCATATTCCCTATTGGTGGAATAGCAACAAGGTAGGGATAGTAACTTTAGTGGTTCTGTACTTCTGGCAGTGCGTCTAGATGACCGACTGTAGAAGGGGGCCGGTGGGATGAGGTCGGTCGTGGAGTTCTTGGGCACATTCACCAGTAGAAGGCCGACAAGCAGGCAATCTTGCGGTGATGAGCCAACTTGCTCAAGCCTGGCATCCACCAGTTTTACGTCGCCGATGAGCCTCTTAGCTCTGCGTTCCACCGAGTCAAGCGCGGCAAGCTGGTACTTAGCTGAGCCATCCCGAAGGTGGCTGCAATACTCCATGCAGGATCGGACTTGTGCTTTGTATACCTATTTGACCTGTCCGAGTCAGGGTGCCACAAGTCCCAATATTCGTGGGGAATATTGTTCCAGCATTTGGATGCAGCCATATCATATCTATGGATGCAGCGTACCTGAAACTGCCTCTGAAGGCAGATGCCTGGTGCGGTTGAGTGGCAAGGTGTTGCCAGTTCTGTTTGCTTTCGCATTGTCTTCTACTAGCGAGTTTGTTGTAAAGCTCGGTTGCTTGAACTTTGCCTAGACCTCTGCTCTGTCTACATGTCTACATCGAGTAGCTAATAGCAATTCAATCCGAGCCGGGGTAGGTACAACAATTTGCGAGCTCACTTCGCTTGCCCTCTATTTCGAGTTGTGTACAAATCCTGCGAGCTTCTAAAATATTCGCTCGCTTCTCTCGCTATTAATGTCGATTTTTCCGCTCGTTTATGGAATGCTCTGCCTGTGTCAATTAAGCGCGCGCAATCACTGCCTGTTTTTAATTTAGACTAGTTAAGGAACACACTTGTCACTATGATATTTGAATTATTAGTATATCCTCTTCCTATATATTAAGTATGTATGTATTTGTGTATATATTTTTGTATATTGTATGTTTTTTATAATGATTCAGTTCATATTTATTACCTACGTATATTTCTCTGTTAAAATTGTTTATTATGTTTACACCAATTGCAGCCTCATGTCATGTCCAGGCTGTCTCTTTCCATTCCAGGTTGCCTGGAAGAGATCGCGGGACGCGATAAAGACGCCGATTGTATATTATTTTAGTTTAAGGTATTCTTTGTTTTTTCTTTTTTGGTGTACAATAAAGCATATATAAATAAATAAATAAATTTGCTTATTTCCTGCTAAATCCTGGATCCGCGTCTGAGTTACAGACTACATTATTAGACTATCATATTGCTTATTTCATTATTGTTAAACAAAACTTATCATAATAAATTGTTTTGAACTTGATGACAAAACAACAGTGTTGTACTACTTAGTTATTTTTGTATTTAGTTTATATCCCAAAGAAGTTAAATGATTTATGTAATAAAATAAAATAAACTTTTTTACAAAAAAATAAAACCCGACTTCCAAAAACAAAACACTACAAAGTAAAAAATAACTTTAATTTCGGAAGTCGATGTTTTTGGTGGTTTCGTTTTTGAACACTATTAAAAATAACAATATTTTTTTGTAAAAAAGTTTTTTTATTTTATACTTTTTAATGGTACGCAGGTACCACTAAAAAGTGAAAACTCAAACACAGCGTGATATTATGTTATGGACTGGTGTAAACAATCAATAGACATGCGATTTCAGAAATCCCGATCCATTTGCTATCATTTATTGAAGAGTTCCGTTGCCAACCTCCGGAGTTCTTCATCAGATCTTCACCAAATTTAAATGGGACCAGTCCGAGAAAATACTCTTCCAAACAAAAAAAGAATCATCCAAATCGGTTAACAATTGGCGAAAATATCGCTGAATAAATATTTTTCATGGGATCCTATCATCAGATCCTGACTTATACCCCATCATCAGCTCAGCAACATGAGATGATGATTACCAGGCACAAATATCTGAATTGCGTTAGAAAGTTTATGAAGAAAAAAACATTGTGTGTGCTTATAAAATTTGAGGGTTTCCCTCGATTTTCATGGGATCCCATCATCAGATTCTGACTTGGTGACAATAGGACCACCTCAGGAGTATAGGCTTTCGGATAAAAAATATTTTTTAAAATCGGTCCAGAATTGGCGGAGAAATCGGTGAACATCCTTTTTGAAGGTCGGTTAAAAAATGTAGGTTTTATTTAAAAGGGTGTTTTTTTTTGTCGATTGCGTCCGGGGTAATATCTCAATTTCCAAATTTCCAGGGTTTTTAAAGGTTTTGTCCGGGGTCGGCAAATTATGTGATTGCAGCCCTACTTAGGACCCATTCATTGTTTTTAAATTGAAATTATCCCTGTCATTAGTATATCGGCCGAGGCCTCTGTTCTGTCTCCTGCTTGATCTGGTGAACCACTGTGGGACCCAGACAGTTGAATTGTTTTCCGGGGACACGTTGAACTTCAGGGCAATGGTTGGGAAGAGTGGCAGGCTGGTTCCAAATAGGAACTGTGAAATGTGCCCAGAGCTTGGATTTGTTATGGGAATATGTGATTGGCGTAGCATTTACCAATAAGTTTCATTGGTCTTTAAAAGTCAAATAAAATACCATATAACACGGTTTCATGGTATTTTTCAGTTCATATACTTAGTTATGCTGAACGTGGATATTGGCATATTGCGTAACCAGTGTTCTGCCTGTTACACGGTAAATTAATTCGAAATAATTAAGAAACTCGTTGATTATATATCAATCTGTAGCGCCTGATTTTATGGGATGCCATTATTTTGGTATCAATAAGGTCTTTTTTTGGATAGGTAATTATCAAATTACTCCTTCCGCTAGGGGCGTCGCGGAAGGGAGTGTAAGACTCTTACTGACTAACGCCTCCGTGGCGTCCGAGAGTGTACGGTGTCGTTAGGCCTTACTGCCCACACGATAAGAAGCAGAAGACTGACTAAAACCCACCCGTGTTCCTCCAAATGCCCTTTGCGCAATTGCGCTCCAGGGCCGCGGTAACTCTTTCGAACAATCCGCAACATCAATAAGGCCTATGTAAATTGTTTGCCAAGGCTCATGACCATTAGTTAGGTATAAATCTTTTGCTGCTTAAAAGTTATCAGATCTCGAGTCAATCCAAATCCCATACTCTAGATCCCTTGATCAAATGACTCCTCCCGCTCTGGGTGAAGCAGGAGGGAGTGTCAGACTCTTACTGACTACAGAGGCGTCTTTACCTATAGTGCAGGGTGTGCGGTGCACCCGGGCGCAGGAGTGTAGGGGGCGCCGAGCGCCGCTCGCGTCACGTTCAAAGAACATGTGCGTCCCGCGCAGCACACCAGCGCTCTCGAACACCCTGCACCCGTGTTAGGTCGGGCGCATTTTGTACGTTTTCTATCAGACTGACGTCCGCCGCTAATGCACTCGACTATTTTGTTCTAGATCCCGTATACTGTCAATCAAACACGTCAAAATTTTCACAGTATGCAGGGTATAGAACAAAAAATTTTGAACGGCCCATCGTTCTCACCTGTTTGCACCTGGACCTAGGAGAGAACCAGTTCGGTTTCCACAAAAGGTGCTTAACGGTGGACGCTATCATACGCGTGAAATGCGGTGTCACAAGGCAGGGTCGTCTTGGCTGTGTATCTTGACTTCAGCGATGCTTTTAATACCCAGCCCTGGAGTTGCATCAAGAAGGCACTCCGGTATCAATGGATGCCGACCTACCGCTGTCGTGTGGTCGAGGCTTATCTGACGGGCAGGGCCGTCATCTACCCTCGCCAACGAGGTGAGTGGAACCGGCTAGAGATTTCGTACGGTGTTCCACAGGATTCAGTTCTGAGGCCACCCCTGTGGGGCATCGGCTACGCAAACCTCCGTAGCGGCATCAGCGTAGTCTGCTGCGTGGTCCTGGCGCAGAGGGTGATGCACCAGGCGGTGATAAACGTAATGACACGCGGAGTTCGAGTAATTGAGAGGAACCGGCAATCGGGTCTCGAGGTGGCCCAACACAAGTTCGAAGCCATTGGTTTCATAGTTCTCAAAAAGCGCCATCGTGAGGATCCCAAATTGCGGTAGGAGGGGTTCAAGTTGGCGTCGCGTCGACGATAAAGTACCTTAGGACTCGACCATCGATAGCCTATGAAACTTCGTCGAACACTTTGCACGTTAACCTCCCAAGCTGGGGCGGACCGGCCGGGGCTGCTTTCAAGGGGCTCCTGCCCAATCCAGAGGGACCAAACGCCTCTTGCCCAATCTAAAGGGTCCGAACGCCTCCTGCTAGAGGGTCTACGCGGGGTCGCATGTGTATGGCCCCGGTGAGGCGCTTTCGTTGAGGCGGCGACCAGCTGGCCATCTGAACGCGTCCCAGAGGGTAATGAACATCCCGCTGGCCCGTAGGTACCGCAGGGTCTCAGGGTCTTGCTGGATTGCCGCCATGGAATCTGGAGGCTCTTGCGCACTTTTACGCGAGGTGCGTGGAGGCCCTAAGCCGCCGCTGGGGCGAAACTCCACTGCCGCGGCAAATCGCTTCTTAAAAAAAGTATTCCATTTTGACCGCGCGCCTTCTGGGGGGCGCCAGGGTATTGGTTGCACACGGGCGCTACAGAGGCTAGAGCCGCCTCTGACTGACTAAATCCCATCCGCGTTCCTCCTAGTAGCCTTGGCGTTCCAGGGCTACGGTGCCTCTTTCGAACAAAGTCCGCAGCCCCAGATAGTCTAGATCCCTAACTCTACAAACACTAAATCTCTGCAAAACGTATGACTTTAACGTTAGCCGTTTAATGGTGAACTATTGCATGACACCCTATTAAAAACACTTACCATAGGGCAAAGAGACTGACTGCAACTTAAGCGACCTACTGAAGCTGTGTCATGCACCATGCGTGTTGGAGGATTTAAAACCAATGAAACATTTAAATTGTTATTGTGCTATTTTAATTATGTTAAATTTATATTTTACTAATTTTGAATCAACTTTACGTATCACTATACTGTTATATTGCAAATAATTATTTTAATTTTTGTTGTTTAAATCTGTAAGAGGAAGGCGCTGATGTCTGTCACACAGTTTATACTAGCACGGACATCATCGTTTACTCTATCTTTTAAAAGTTAAACATTTTTATACTGTTTACGAATTGGATAGATGATTTTGTACCCACCTTTCTGATAATAAACTATTATTATTATTATTTCATTTATTCATTTTATACATATATATTTTACATTTTTAAATATTTCATTAAAAATAAATATATTAAAAAAACATTTAAAAATATAAAAAATAGTAGCCCACCGGTATCGGGAACAGGGTCCAAGCTACCGGTGGTCAGGGCTCCTGAGAGAGTTTTGAGGTTCCGTACCTCAAAAGGAAAAAACGGAACCCTTAAAGGATCAGTTTGATGCCCGTCCGTCCATCTGTCCGTCTGTCTGTCAAGATCCTTTATCTCGGGTACGCGCGGAGGTATCGAGTTGAAATTAAAACTATACACTGAAGTCAACGGTCCCATTAAGCTGTGAAAAAATCAAAGTTCTAAGTTAACGTAAAAAAAGATACGGCCGTTTATGCCGCAAAAAACGTATATTTCGACACTCTCAAGGGAATCAAAATTCATAGGGTATTTCCGGTTGACCTAGAACTATGAAACTTGCCAAGTAATAACCCCTTATATTACAAAAATCGGAAAAAGTCTGAAAATTACATAGTTGTAATTAAATCATAAAAAAATCTTTACTTTCAAGTAATTTGTACTTACAAAAGTTGTACCGAACCCTCGGTGGGCGAGTCCGACTCGCACTGGTCCGGTTTTTTTTGCTCTTACCACTTGCTACTTGCTTATTGCCTGCCTGCTTGCTTAGTGCTTGCATGCTTGCTTAGTGCTTGCATGCTTGCTTAGTGCTTGGATGCTTGTTTGTAAGCTTGCTAACTCGTTTGCTTGCTGCATCAAACTCCACCGACCCAACCTAGTACTTAACTGCATTCTTGAAGTTTCTGCTTGCATGCTTGCTTGCTTAGTGCTTGTAAGTGATCAAGTGAGCAAGTCTGCAAACGAGTACTTGCTCACTTGGTCACTTGCTATCATGGTTGTTTGCTTGCTGGCTGTTACTATTTAATCTTCCAATGAGGATCCGTTACTATGTAGTAGGTTGAGTTGGTTCTATAACTTGCATGCTTAATTACTGCTTCCTTCCTTACTGGTTTCCTGCTTGTTTGCATTGATTTGGTACAAAAACATATTGTAAAGTTGTTGATGATATTATTGATTTGGTATACAACTATAATTTTAACCATTCAAATATATTTTAACCATTAGTACAAGTGTGTGTAATACTTATCAAATGAAATAAGAGTTGATGAACGTTATATGAAATCAATAATTTGATTGTAACGTTAAATACGTACATACGTTGAGGTATGCCAAAGGAAAATGGAGCGCAGTATTCTAGGTTTAAAAAGAATTGATAGAGTACCGAACACCTCGCTGCGCTCCAAAACAGGTATCGAAGACGTGGGCAAAAAAGCTGCCAGGCTGAAATGGGACTGAGCGGGTCACACCGGACGCATGCATAGTGACTGCTTGACTAAACTCTCCACGCAATGGGTGCCAGAGGATGGACGGCGTCGCCGAGGCCGGCCCAGAAAGCGGTGGCTAGATAATCTGGACGCAAACTGCGAAGGCTGGTTCGAGGTGGCACAAGAAAAGAGTGTCTGGAAGGATATGGGGAAGGCCTTTGCCCAGCAGTCGGACACCACAGACTATTAAAAAAA
Source organism: Lacanobia oleracea (assembly GCA_950371165.1). Taxonomy (NCBI): domain Eukaryota; kingdom Metazoa; phylum Arthropoda; class Insecta; order Lepidoptera; family Noctuidae; genus Lacanobia; species Lacanobia oleracea. The sequence continues at coordinate 10,452,298 of OX493401.1, forward strand.
ATACCGAAGGGAGATTTACTTGATTATCGCAGTTACGTAAGCTTGAACTCATCCTCACTGTTGGTTACAACGACCGGTCTAATATATTAGCCGATGGCGTTTTCTTCCAGAATATTAAGCGCTCGTGAAAGTTCAAAAATATCCCAAGGGAACATATTCACGGCATGTAAAGCACTTGTCCTGTGTCTATTCCAGGACATGCACTACCAAGTTTCATCCATATCTGTTCAGACGTTGCAGACAGAAAAGGTTACTTCTGGGTTTATAATATCAGTAAGGATATGGAGTAATTTAAAACACGGTTATATGTTTTAGAGAAATCAAGGTAGGCAGCCTTACTGCCTACCTATCTAAGAGCTTCTTATTTTCTAGTCGATGGTTAAGTTTTGGTTTTAGTTGCGTTATTTAGATCTTCAAAATTGCAGGTGGCTTTAGCACTTATGGTGTGGGTCATATTCTGGTCACCACACTCACATTGAGTCCCAGACGGGTTTATAAAACGCTTTTTGTCAAGTTGTATTTGCAGCGGCGTAGCTGGGTGAGAAACCGATTGCGTGCTTTCCATATTGGTCACTGCAGTTCATCTCCGGGTGGAAAAATGTTACTGGGGTTTTAAGAAGATGGTGGAGGTACGAGTAGATACTGGTCTTCACGATTTGCTTTTTAGGGTGGTTGGTCAGTGCCAGCTAAATGAAAAAAAAAAACAAAAGTAGAGTTCTATTTTTATTTCCTCACAAGTTTTTATTTAGTTTCTTCGTATACATAGATAAATTATATAAATTATAGATAATAATGTCAGATTTTAAATAACAGGTAAAAATATGAACATTTCGGGGGTAAGATTGAGGAATGTAATAACATAAAGGTATATCTAGGTTGTTTTGAAATTAGGTTTTAGTGGAAGACCAAATAAACGAGATTTCATAGTTATTTCGTTTCTTTGGTTGTGTGAATATGAGAGTAAAAGGGAGACAACTGAGATGATGACGGATAAAGAGGCAAATTGAAAATAATGTATGATGCGCCGACCCCAAAAAACTTAGGATATGAGATGTTGAATGGCGGTTAGGTTCGGTTCCTTAGAATTCAAACATGGCAGGCATGTGACAATTAAATTAATAACGATGGGGAATTTCGCAGGAGATTAAACATATTAAGCTTATTACTGTGTATTCAATTCAAAGTTACACCGCGTAGGAGACTAACTTTTTTTCAATTTATTCATAGAGAAAAATCTTTTTTTGGCAGGGGAAAGACTGCTACTGCCGTGAATATGGACCGAAAAAATTATGAGGGTGAACAGGATCGCATCAAGTTTGGTAAGCGAAGATATTGTTTTATAATTTTGGTCACGATACTACCCTTTCAACGGGTTTTTGTAATACCTACCTAATTAGATTAACTTAGATTGGTTGGTAGACTGGATTGGATTGTTGGTCCAAATCATCTTCCTGCCCTTATCCCATGTTACTTGGGGTCTGCGCAACACGTATTTTTCTTCCACTCTACCCCGTCAGCAGCCACGCTATCAGTAACTCCCTTTTCTTTCACATCACTCCTCACACAATCCATCTGTCCACACTTATAAACATAACTCTTTTAGTTACATGCGTTTCATCCCTCCTCTTCACTTAACCATATCCCAGACAAGTGGTTGCCTTTCAACTTTTCCGTCACGTGAGCTATTTTTAGACTACCTCTAATGTACTCATTTCTCACTATGACACTCTGGTTATTCCACACATCCATCTCAACATTCTCATCTCCGCTACATGCAATCTTTCTTCATCCGTTTTTTTTCTGGATTTTGAAACACGAAGGAGATTCATAAAAGCGGCTGTGGGAATCAAAACCTGTCTAAGATTGCGACAGAACGAACGTTAAAAGTTGGTAGAATTCTGCATGAAGTCAAAAGATGCATGTGTTTGTGGTGAATGGTAAAGAAAAGCTCTTTGTAAGAGTTTCTTAAAGAAGCGCCTGAGGCAGAAACTTGAGGACTAGTTCATTGACATGGTTTAGATATATAACGCAAGAAACACATCTTTGAAACTATTTTTGTGCAAGGAACAATGATCATCATCACCCTGATATATAAAATTCTTACGTTACTGACAGACAACGCACAGCCGAGCCCGATACTTCTGGTCGTAGGAAGCTGTAATTAGGCATGTAAGTTCTTTGGGGAGTGTAGGGGAGAACTAAGAGAGGATTTCCCGAAATTCCTACGGGAACGGAAAAAAACAGGATATGCGCGTACGAAGTCGCGGGCAAAAGCTAATCGTTACATAAGACCGGACAACCTCCTCTTACTTCTGCAACACTTCTCGGTTTCGTGCATCCTCCGAGGAACATGTGACAAGATATGTGAAAAGTTTATGATGTGGATGGCTATGGTGGGTGAAACTTTGAAAAAGATGAAATGTCTAAGAAGGGTCTGGAGATCATGGCTCATTGGAAATGTATGGAATACAAACACGATTTAAACTTTCTGTACAAAAGTGGTACATGAGGAGCTCATGGCTAAATAATAACAGCCGGGTCGATCTTCAAGGTTAAGCAACGCTTGTGGAGGTCGGTCTGTGGATGGGTGACCATCTTTACATACGAGACTCCTCCGTGCCTCGAAAAGCACGTTAAGATGTTGGTCCCGGCTGTCTTGGTCCCGGCTGTCATTTGTACATTATTAGCAGTTTTTACGGATAGTCAGAAGCCAGAAAATCTGACAGCAGTCTTACCAAGGAGTACCGTGTTACCCAATTAAAGGGTTGTGGAGGTCTGGTAGGTAGCTGTTCTACGTAAAATACTGATATTCAGATGAATTCGATTAGACTAGAAGCTGACACCAATTTAGTTGAGAAAAGGCTAGGCAGGATGTTAAAGAAGTGATACATAGGCGAAGTTAATGCAACAAGGCAAGGCATTCCCAGCTGGGCAGCGTTCGGGAAGTTGCGAGGTATCTTCTCGTCCCACATACCACAGTTTCTCAAGACGAAAGTCTATGATCAGTGCGTGTTGCCAGTGATGACATATGGAACTGAAACGTGGTCGCTCACAATGTGCCTCACCAGAAGGCTCAAAGTCACTCAAAGGGCAATGGAGAGGGCAATGCTTGGAGTTTCCTTGCGTGATCAGGAATGATAATATCCGCAAGAGAACCAAGGTTACCGACATAGCCCGAAGGATAGCTAAACTGAAGTGGCAGTGGGCAGGGCACATTGCTCGCAGAACAGATGGTCGATGGGGCCGAAAAGTTCTGGAGTGGCGACCGCGTACCGGAAAACGCAACGTTGGAAGGCCTCCCACAAGGTGGACCGATGACCTGGTGAAGGTAGCAGGTAGCCGATGGATGCGAGACGCGCAGGACCGGTCGTTGTGGCAACGCTTGGGGGAGGCCTATGTCCAGCAGTTGACGTCTTTCGGCTGATATGATGATGCTGATGATGAAGGCATTCCTTACCAGTTAACCTTTGTGGTAAAAGGCGGGCAGGCGCAAGCTCATTACATTGATTGACCAGTGATTTCTGGGTCGCTTTTATAGATACGGTAGGACTGCACCATAGCAGTATAGGCTTTACATTTAAGTTTTAGAAATATTTGGAAAGTCTCAGGGCGATAGACGCAGGGTCAAGTGTTCTCGCATAGTTAGACAAGCTTTTTCGCTAATTTAATGGCCACCCTTAGTAGGTGCGCATAGGCGAAGAAGGTCCTCGAAATAAAGTACTTTGCACTATAGGTACATCTGCGTGCGTAAAGTATTAAATAAATAAGGCTTGTGTTTAAACACCGCCCAAAAAAGTACCTATTTTACTACCAAAAAAGTTCTAAACGGTTACCAAAACAGATAAATGGTTACCAAAACAGATAAATGGTCACCAAATAATATTCGAGAAGTAGCGCTCGCCGGCCGCTGCCGCGGCACCGCTCGCTTCGCTCGCTCGGCTCGCGCGCGGTTGGTCACAATTCTAACCTAACCTAACCTATTTTATCCAGTTTGGAATATATATTCTATATTATCACAGTTGAGTTGGATAGAATTTGGTGACCATTGATCCATTTTGGTGCCTAGGCTTAGAGTCCTAAAAATATTATTTTTGGTGACCGTCTAAATTATACCCAATAAATAAGCAGTAAATATACGGATCGGCCACTTTAAGAATAATAACATGGAAACGGATTATTTTAAGGTAACTTTAAAACATTCTAACATCTATGACGGTAATAATAAAGAGGATAACACAGAAAATACAGGCAATTGACGCAAGGAATTAAAACCCTCACGTCATCATACAATATCATATTCACATTTTTACATAAATAATTTACCGTGTCTTTGTATACATAAATACTAGCTGACCCGGCAAACGTTCTGCCATTTAAAAAAATAGCCTTCGACCTATTCTCAGACCTACCAAATATACACAAAAAATCATAAAAATCGGTCAAGCTGTTTCGGAGGAGTTCGATAACAAACACCGTGACACGAGATTTTTATATATTAGGCATTGTACATAATAACAAGTATTAATTAACAAAATTAACGATATTGTTCTATCAATAGGTCCTTTTCAAGTATGGCATAGATGTCTGATAACATTGAGGATTCAAACGTGGTCTTTTACAAGTTAAACACACAAAAATAAAAATAAAAACGGGAAGGTAGAACAAGATACACAACACAAACATAGGATTCAAAATAATAAACACAAATCATAATCTTCCACGAAGTTTAGTCTTCTTTCAGCTGTCGACGATTCCCGGTGACCTAGGAACAAAATCAGCTTTCACAATGATCTCAGAATATGGACAATCTGTCAAATCATTATGAAAACCAGTTTCGTAATTCCTTTTTTTCTTTCTTCATGTTCTTCACGCTTCTCTGTTCACTCCTCCCAACGCGTCTGCTAACAACCAGGAACACAATTATAGGAAAAATACCTGATTAAAGTACTAATTACTTACCTAAAGTATAAATTCGATCACGAGAGGAAAACCGCAGTCGGTTAGGAACGAACGTCGTGTGCCGTTTCGTTTTATAGACTTTAATTACGTTGGAATTGCAAAAATTCAATGTTTAACACAACAGTTAGCAGCAATGGAAGAATATGAATGGATTTGTCATCGCTCGATTGGGTGAAGTATGCGGCGGGAATGGGATGTGACGTGTTCGGCGGGACGCTCCCATTAGCCGCATCATCGTGCTATGACATCATGCTGACTCAGGCGCGCAGCGGTCAGCCCGCACTACAATGCTCCTTTCCTCCGCTAATTGTCGCTCCTCTGTAACACATAAAACCGTTCCTTAATACGAAACAAAATGTGAACTGACGGCCCGCGAGTAGGAGTCGCCGCGGCACGTCCTTTGACAAATATATTAGAGCTCATTATGATGTTTATATAATAGAACTGAATTGACTAAAATAGCAATAAACGAAGGCGGCAGGGTCCGTGGTAAGCAATGCGGGTTCTCCCACACCGCGTGCCGCTAATTAGGCGACGCGGTGTCAGTGCGCTGCTGCTGCCTCAAATGGTGCGGATAGCGGCTTCGGCCTTCTTCGGCCTTGTTCGGGCGTGCGCGGGAGTCGGCGCCACTACAATTATTTTGCCAATTTATCGACATCGATGGTAGTACCACACACGTACCTCCTACGATGACTCTAAATCTGCAAGTTCTCGATTGCCGGACATATTACGACATCTTACGATTTCAGGCAATGGCCAGCGGTGGTCGTGGGTTTGAAGTTTGGACTTTGGCTAGCCATGGCCCAACGTCCTTAGTCTACGGGGAATAGCATTGATGATACGTGCAATGATATGTTCCAAGAAAGGGGACATGCTGTTAATTCAAGTTCCTAGCGAAGGTTGCTTGGTTCGAGTTACAGAATGAGTAGTGATGGGAAGTGCGTTGGTGGCCTGGTGGGTAGTGTTGTGCTGTGGGGGCGCAGGTGCGCTGGTGATGCTGACGTCACGTCCGGCGTGCTAGCGGTGGCGCGGGAGCTCAATGGGCGCGCACTATGTGGGCCACACGTGTCACCGCACCCCTCCCCGACACATGTCCCCCTCAGTCGCCTTCACACGCACACACACACAAACGCTGCTCTAATTGCTGACAACTATGGGAAATAGCGCGAATGTGTTACTTTTTTATCGCAAAGCGTGTTTACACTTGTGATAATGACGAATGTGCCGTCTTTAGATATTAATTTTTATCGTCGCAAACGTGGACCCTGTTTCAGCTAATTATATAGCCGAAGGAGACAGGTATTAAAGACAGTAAAATTAATAAATACACCTACGAAGATCACTAAAAGTCGGCAAGTGTTACGAGTGAGGCGCCCCAATAAGAATGTGTGGCGAGCGGAAGTGTATAACGTTTTTGACAGAATTGGATCGTGTGAATAATAAACATCAGGTCCGCGGCATAACATTGTCGTATCGAATGCTTCGGTGTGGGACGATGAGAATCGTAGTTACGTCAGAGGGCGGGGGGAAGGGGGGGTCGTCCGACGTCGGCATCGCAGACGTTGAACAATGGACTTAAAAATGGAATTTAGCGCATGAGGTGACGAAACGTGGTCCCGGCGCGGCGCGGACGTCGCGACAAGTATGTAGGGCGGGTGACGCGCCGCCTATTGATAGTGCGCCGCCGCCGCCGCCGCCGCGCCGCCGACGCCGCAACAACTACCATTATTCTCTTTACAATTCTGTGCTCTAGAATGCAGCGCTGCCGCGCGGTGAGCCTGCAAGCGGATCTATAGCCGTTCTATTTACAACCGGACTGTACAAACGCCGACGTGCCTTATATGTCGTGCCGTTTATCACGTTTATTAGGCATACGTTAAATATACAATGTGCGTACCTACCTATACAGACCTAGACGGATTTAGCGAAAAATCGGGAGGATTTTGGATATAAGTTCGTGCTACGAAAAACCATAATTCGTAGACAGTTCGTAGAGGTGTCTACGCAGTTTTATTATGAGTTTTTGCAGAAAGGATTTTAATCGTTCTAGGTATTTTTGCTACTAATTACCTACATAATTATGAGGATTTCCTATTCGCAATGAAAATATTTGATAATAATTTCTAAACATTCAGTGAATAATAGATGATTTTTTCAATATGTTTTTTGCGAAAATCTGGACGATATTAATACACATGCTACAATTCCTGAAACTTAGGAAGAAAGTAGGAATTATAACTTAAATAAACAATTTATTCCGGATAAGCACAGATAAAGAAAGCACTAAACCACACTTAACGCTAAAATGCACAAAAGCCAGAAATATGTAAATCATGATGAATGCCAAGCGAAGATGACACCGACTGTGCTGAGTATCATCAACTGTATAGAACACATCTGATAAGCTACAAAAACTGTGGTTCAGGCGCATCTATTAAGAGTAAAAGCCGGTTCTATACACGAGAACAGGCAAAGAGGCTGATGAGTTATGATTGGCTACAATGTTGGGTATAGAGATAGAGCGGCATTCCGCGGCTGTAACGGTGAGTTATTTGGCGGGCGGCGGGAGTAGCGCGGCGTGAATGGCCGCGAGATGCAGCCTCCGCTGCAGCGCCGCAGGCTGCGCCGCACCCCTCCCCCCGCGCGCCGCCGCACTCAGCACCCCGCCCCACCGCACCGCCGCGTGCGCATTCCGCCGAGCGTCGAGCGCCGCGAAGCTAGTCGCTTGCGCAACCTCCGTCGCCGCATTCCATTCATAGCGACGCGCGACTCGATAAACACAGCTTGTGACCGCTGCGGGCCACCGCCACCGCGCCGAGCCCGCGGCTGCGGTCGACCGTCGAGGAGGCTTTCGCCTTCCCGGAATGGGAAAACGAGCGCGGTTTTTGAAATTTTAGAGCGTTACGCCACATTTGTTCGTGAACGTCACGGCGGCGGCGGTCGGCCGGTGTGAATTCCGCCGGACGTTGACCCATACCGCCACTGCTTTCTCCGACTCAGTGTTTGCTATTGGAACGAATCTATTAATTGGAGAAACTCAGTTCACACATGAGCGTGGAAAGTAGACTGATGAGCTTTAGCTATCCGACTCGCAGAGAGATGATACGCAAGCGCCCTTTATGAATAAAAACCATTCAAATTTAAGTTAGCCACGATTTCAAGTCATCATTCTCATGCGATCTATGTACTGAATTGGCTATCGACTATATTGTATGCTGTTTAAACCTGCGCTGCCTTAATAGTCAGGTTTGGCAGAGCTGTAATAAAGTTAATAGCTTGCACTTGGCGGAGGGATTTCCCGTTTATGTGATAGTGTCTCTAGTCGCCATGTCTAAGCACTGCGTAGCGGGCTCGCGTGTAGTGTGTGTGAGCGGCGGGGGATGCGCGTGCGGCGTGTTCCGCCGAGCGAGGCGTGCGGCCGAATGCCGGAGGCTGCATTCCTCTCCCCGCCGCCCGCAGGTGAAATGTCACCAAACAGCATTCCGAAATATTTGAAACGACCTTTATGGCGCGAAAGAAAGTGTGTGGGGCGCGGGGCGCGGGGCCGCGCGACCGTGGGACAGCGGCGCGCGCGCCAGTCGCACGCCCCCACCCCCGCGCGCGCCCCCCGCCGCCTCCCGCATTCCAGCGCGCCTCCCTTCCAATTTATTCAGCCGCGACCCGCGCACCAGCACCAACACACTCGCTACACCTGGACTCCACGACTCGGACTACCCTTGCACCTTGGCACCCTTTGACAAAATGACTTTTGATGCTCAGTTTTTTCAATACTACATACATAATCGAGTTGGCACGCCGCTAAGTAGGTAGAGTTACTACGCGAGTTCATGATTCACCCATACGAAATCATTGACAATCAAATTAAAAAAAATAGGTACTTAATTGTAGTTATCTGATAAATATCAGTTTTTTAATGGTGAGTGGGTTATCAAAGATTCAAACAAAAGACTTCAACGCACATTAAAGTTTTGAAAATTGCAAAAAGGTGCCTTTTGGTCATCTTTTGCACAAGATCATAAATATCTGTGAGAACGAAATTTAGTCTCAATTGACAAGAATTGACCTAGTGGAGAAAGGTGTCGTGACAAACATCTTAATAGCTGGGAATAAGATACAGAGCGAATCTGGAGAAGTCGTAGTCGCTTAAAGCGGCTTCAGGCACCAGGTTTGGGAAACCACAACGAAGCAGAAGTTAAAGAAATAAGCTAGAGTGGAGACGGCTGGCGTGCGCTGGAGTGAGTGGAGCGAGCGGAGCTTGTAGCTTGTAGCGCCGGCGGGGGCGAGCGCGGCGGACGTGTCGCAAATAGCCCGTGACGCGACGGGCGCTGCACTTTCGCGCGGTCATGTGCCCGGCGCCGCAGCCAGACGCTCGTAATCGCTCCTCTATTTAAAAACGTCGTCGGATGCCGCGCGGCGGGGAATGTGCGGCGACAATGCACGGCGTCAACGACCGCTCGCAACGGAAGCGACACACTTCCAGCCCGGAAATGTGCGCCCGCGCCTTAAGGGACCGCCGCGCTATTTATATCGCGCAGGGCGCACGCCGCGCGCCTCTCACGGCTCATGTGAGCTTATTCCGGAACCGATCCCTTTGCCCGCATGGACGCCCGCTGAGCAACTGTCTGCTGTTCAGCTAAAATTAAACGAATAATTTTAAATTGTACGAGAAATTAAGAGGACCCCTAGTCAATCTGGCGGGCGGATGCTCAGCACACTGACACATGACAGCTCGCTCGGTGGCGGGACGCGCGGGTGTTTCATTATTTCTCCATCGCTCTGTTCCACTCGACTGTCTGTCTAGCGTATAATTTTTAAAACCGCAACAATAATCATAGTAATAAAAGGAAAATGTGGTGTTATTGTGACAGAGTTTCAAAACATGGAAGTAATAACTCAATCTGTAGGGCTGGTTGGTTCCCAGCGGCGCGGCGGCGTTCGTTCCGGTGCTGGTTTCTTGCTCATTAACGAATAAGCAGGTAAAGAAAGCGCAAGGGCCTCCGCCGGAGATAAGGTCAATAAATGCGCGGCTCTGTGCCTCATAATTAATAAGTGAGCGCGATAGCATCTCGAGGCAATTACCGAAATACAAGGAAACTCGCCGTGTGCAGTGTGTGGAGCATCAGAACCTCATTACACCATACATTCAATTACTACAATGTGCTTTAATAACTATGTGCAGCGCTTAACGCCGCTCGCTCACGTCGACATTCTTTGTTTCTGTTTCGTCAGCTTTTAGGACACGGTGTAATAGAGACGCACTCTCTTTATACGTTTAGTCATATTCGTTAGAAAGTAAAAACGACGAGAGATTCGTTAAGATGTTAATAAGGAAATGAAACTTAATTTCCGAATTATGTATTATTCCTATCAGACGACAAGCTACTTTGAAGTCGAATACCAGACACAAGTTGTCAAAAACGATGAGCAATTAGAATAAATGTACCATAGAGCAGCTCCGGCGCGTACCAGCTCGGGGACACAAAGTCCCACGACTTTCGTGTCGCAGCGGCGACGTCATTACCATTGTGCGGTCGCGGCCGGCTAATAACTAGCCGGTACGAGTCCCGCATATCAACACACGGTAATTAAGTCGGAACATTTTACATTTTTAAACTGTTAATCACGACCACGCATTCGATGTAAATATGACATGATTTTTGAAGCTGTTAAATAATTAACCGCGAGCCTCCTCGTGGGAAACGGTTACGGAGTACCGTTAGGTCGCGGCGGCGGCGCGGGCGCAGGTTCACGCTCTGCTGTGCTACGACGCTGTCCGACGTGCTACGACACTGCTACGAACATTACACAGTTTCACAGACTACCTGAGCTACTTGGACATTTATCGTGCTTTGATTGTTTGGTCCACTGATGTGAATAACTGAGCCTCATAGTATGTTGGCTTTGTCTTAATGTTCACCTAGAATCTTTTTTTTTTTAAGAATATCACTGGCATAGCATATGAGCTAGCCTAGATCCTTACTCTCTGTCAAGTCTTACGCCTGAATTCAATGCATTGAGGAAAAGGTCGAGCTCTAGTCTAGATTAAGGAATCACCTATTAAATATTAAACCTATAGCAAAAGTATATGTCCAGCGAGCCAGAGTGAATGCCTAGACATTTTTTCCGTAAAAATAGCAAACAATACAAAATGCTTTCACAACACAACACGTTGCAGACGCTTCGCATTCTCGGTGATTGCGTACTCATTTGCTGAATTTATTTACACAGAATAGACATTCTTATGGCAGATCATATAACCGGTGTGGGGTGTCGTTTACAAAAAAATATTTACTGTACATAGGCGAATTTTCCGGCGATTGTTTGTTTTATTGGACACGTTTTCATGAAAGAATGTGGAGGTGTAAGCGGTTTTTTGAAGTGGCTCACGTAGGTACGAGGTAGATGTACGAGTAGCAGGTAGGTCGGTGGCTCTGAGTGTGAACGCGCTGGTTTGCGTTTGTGCGCGACGCGTGTTTTCACGTTAGCAGGCTATCAGTAGTGTTTCAGGTGTCGCCGGAGGCCACGCGTCGCGTCTGCGCCTACATTCCGCGTATTGTTCGGCGGCGGCGGCGCCAGGCGCGTCCATGTATTATTCAAGCGGCCACGACCCGCCGCCCCCGAATTCTGTTAGCCTCGCGCCCGCGCCCCACAGACGCCTCTAATAACATGCTATCATGACCGACTTTACCGTGTCACGATTATTTCGATTATCGTCAAAGTCAACAACTTGTGGCGACAGAAAATGTTTTATAAACTACCAGCTACCTTTGTCGTAGTTAGGTAGGACATATTTATTTTGGGATATGCGAATTAATGTATCGGTTTCACGTACAATTGGCTAATTTTCAGTGTTTGTAGTTATGAAGCGACAGAGCATGTCGCTGGTGATCTTCGCTATTGGCTAGTTTTTCGCAGTGCAATAGATAATGAGTACAGTTGTTGGGTTCATAGGTATGTGGAGGGGGCGTCGGGGGGCGGCTGGTCGGGTGTCGGCTCCGGTGTCGCGGAATAGTCCATTGTGCGCGCGCGCCGCCGCCGCCGCCGGCAGCGGGAAACAGGTCAAGGTCTCCGGCGCCTACCTCACGAGTCACGACACTGCTGCCTACCTACTTCATGCACACCAACACCACGTATCGAATTAAATAGCACCCATCTGTCACTATAACTTCATATAATTTTTATGATTCTATCCTAAATTTTTCTAAAATCAACTCTAGTCACAATGCAAGAGAGTAAAGATTTGTATGTCTAAACTGATTTTCTTAAAATTAATGAGCATCGGCCTGTCTGTGTTTAGTCGGCCGACGGAAGTATGTAAACGTTAATATTACAATATAAAATGTTGGTACGTAAACGCGATGGTCCCTGAAAATTTGTTTGAGCACATGTAAACGCGCGCCGAGCGAGATGTGATGTGAGGCTCAGTTTAGGTGTGAAGGTCAATGACCGATAAGGTTGGCGTTACGTCGACCTCTCTTTTCCCCTCACTTCGGCCACTATCGCCAACCGACCTATCAGCAAATATGTTGCCAAATACCTACCGTGCAGGGCGGTGAGCTCAATACGTAAAATGTGACCGACGTTGCCAGCTCATAATATAATCCGGGTTCAAACATTCGTCGTTTGCGTGATTTTTGTTAAAAACTCGAATAGTTCTCGGTTTGTAATCGCTCTAGGTAGTATTTACAGGGAAAACATGGCTAACAGTTAACTAGAGTTAGACCAATCTGACGCTGTAAACTGCGGTGAGTGTTTCAGCTTCATCATGAAACCTTTCTCAAAAGGAATAATTGTTTGTAGTGTAAACGAGGGTATTTCCCATACGTGTCTACGGTCGATAGTGTTTTGGTGGGCGAGGGGCGCGGGGCGCGGCGGGGTGGTCGGTATCGGCGCGGGCGCAAGGTGCACGTTATCGCGCCATTGTTAGCGCCGACAGATTTATAACTTCCCTTTGCCCTCAATAAGGGCCCGTGACCTGCGCACACCTTACACTCCTAAATAACGCGAATACGTGAAACGCTCACTTCAATATTATATGGGCTTACATAACCTCGTGTGTTTCTGGAGATAGTTATCGTGTAATTCCATCATGAAAACTGGCATTCCAAAAAGTTCGGAGTATTACTAATTAGCGTATGATGTACGAGTACCTACCTACCTACCTGAGTACCTAGTAAGTACTAGTACTTAGTATTTTCAGTTAGCCTTAATAAAATGCGAGTAAAGTATTCGACTGGATCAATATTCTGTAAAACAATTCTAAACATTCGGGAGGAAAGGCAGTAAAATCAGGTTACACGTTTCATCATAAAAATATAGGCCATATTTCGCAAAACTTCAATGTAACTGTGTGCACTTAATTTGAACAAACCACCATCATGAAACAAATCAAAAACTATGTATTTCAATTTGAAATAACTTTTCTACTTGAAGATCAACAAGACTGATATTATTAAGGCCGTATTCATCATCATCTTCCTGCCCTTATCCCATGTTATTTGGGGTCGGCGCAACACGTTAATTAATTAATACTCAGTTGATAAAGTCTAATTAAGTAATCTCAGTAACTGGAAATATTAATATGTTATTACTAGTAAATAAATAACAATAGCTGTTTAAGAAGTAATGAACGTACCTTATGGTATCCAGGCGGCTCTTCCAGTCATGGGTGAGCCTCGCACTGCGGCACTACCCGCTCTGCGCAGGCGCCGTTCGACGCTTGTAGCCACGTCTTTCGACACACGCACCTGAAAACGCAAGAAAAAACTTTTTGAATTAAATAAACAAATGCTTACCAAACAATGACAAAATATTAAAAACAACGTTATTTATTTCTTATAGAAAATAAGTATTGAGTTCCCAGCAGTAATTTAGACAATCTGTGAGAAATTCCGCTTGGCGCCATTCCGACTTCACTAATGTGACGTCCAATCACTAGGTAGGTACGACTTTTTGTGCGAATAAATATCATATTTAGTTAATAGCCTTCCATTGCTATTTATTGACTTCATAGTTAGTGGGAACGGACATAAGGAACACAATCGTTACGATGTATTTGATTTGAAGTGCACATACAGGAGTAAGTACAATACTTGGACACAAAACTGACCAGCAATGGCACAAAACACAACAACTCTCACAGAAAAAAATCTGTTAAATGTCAAAAAAGGAACCAAAGAAAGAAATGCGAGTGCCACCCCGAGAACGATCCCCAGCCAACTAGAGCGAGCGCGAGCCGAGGCGCCATCGCCATGCCCGACCCGTCAATCTTGATCCTAATAGAAAATTATTGTTTATTAATACCGTTATACAGAACGCGACAAGTTAATAAACCCTCTGACATTATATTCACTTTAATTTTTGTATACTGACTGGTATACCTCGACCGTTAAATCCAATTTTAAAGTGACTGTCTCAGATTTTATTGCCCATTTAATTTATATGTTTATTATTGGCAGTTCAAAACGGAAAAATGTTGGTATCTAGTGGTGGAGGACGTCACAAACGGTGATGCTGATGATGTCATGCGTGAGGGCGGCGCGCGGCGGCGGCGGCGCGCTGGTATGCGTATAACGGTGCGCGCGCGACGTCTGCGCGCGTTCCCAGGCTCCGCGCGCGATCGACGCCCTGAGATAAGCCCCATTCTATACGAAACCCAATAAGCCATTTCCTTGAAACTCTCACAGGAGAACCGCTCCCGTGAAAAAAAAATGATCAAACCATACAAAAAAACCCATGAATAAGGCGGGAGCGTGAAATAAGAATGGCCCCAGTTCTGGGAAGGCTCGGCGCCGGTGCAGTCTTTACATCCTTTATAATGATCTTTTTTGTGGAGCGACCCTTAATGGCTTATCGTGGGGCTGAGAATGTTGGCACAGTGCGAAGCGGCGTGTACCTTGTTAGTCGAGCCCGACGATTTTGCCGAGCGGAAATCGACAATCGCTTCTTAGAGATTCTACCGTGCAGATTGTGTGACGGAAGCGTGGTCCGCGCTCTATGGCAGCCAGCATGAATGACGGCGCGCTCGCACTTATACTGCGGATACAACAATGACTGACCAATTTAGTAACGTGACATTTGCATATTACACTTGATTTCATTCTACATGCTGTCGCGACGTGTGGTGTAATTCGCGTCAATGTTTAATGAAGTATTTTATGGACAGTGTATCCATCGGCGGCAGAGCGCGGGACGTCGTCAGCGGAAGGAAGCGTGACGGAGGAAGTGCTCATGAAGCGGTCGCCCACGCCGCTGCTGCGCCGGAAGCGGCGGCGGCGCGGGCCCGCTCACATGCAGAGCAGCGCCGGAACAATGTAATCAATGCGCGATAAATTGAGAGCAAAGGTGAGAGGACCGAAGGGCGCCATGTGTGCGCGACGTCACAGAGAGATGCTGTGAGTCAGCGGGACACACGTGTCGCTGACGTCACGCGCACCTGACTCATCACGTACTCATGATCTGGGAAAGACAGTGTTATAATATACGCGCATGTGAGCCCGCCGCCGCCGCCGGCCACCAGTCAATGGACGACTTGCATTCTATATCTGTTATGTTGACTAATGCTAAATATTCGCCCAAATATTATTTTTACTCAGCGAATCTTTTCCCAGCTTTACACATTAATGCTCTAAGTATTTAGTTTAAAAACTGAAGACAGTTGAATTAAGCACCATTAATTGGTTGATCCTAACCGGAAAATACATTTTGGTATTATAATTCTATGGAAGTAATAGTTTCTTGTGACTATAAATATTATTTTATTGAAACTTTGTAATGTTTTGTCTTTAATTCAATCAATACCTTATTTTTGTAAAGTCATACTATTGGCTTATTTGTATCATTAGCAAAAATGACAACTTATAGCTTTGTTGAGCATTCACTTATTGTTAAGTAAATTAAACACAAGGTATCTTCAATTTAAGAGTTGTTTTGTCAAATTTCATAAACACATTAATTTGATTGCAATTTAATAAATTGAACTGATAATATAAATAAAATAAAGGTTTATAAATGGTACTAGGGTAGATATTTAATAATCATTGGCGCTGATCATGATAATCATAGCTTTTAAAAATTTATTTGAATTTTCAAGAAAGTGGAAAGTTTGTTTGACTACCACTTCGATAGAGGTGGAATGCAGAGAGAAGTAAATAATAAGCTGAACGAGGGTAGGGCAAGTAAGTGCCAGAGGGCAATGAACAGCCGGGGGTTAAGCAGAAGTAGAGGAGCGAGCGCGTGCGAGCGGGACGGCGCGCAGACGTCACGCTCTGGTGACGTGCGTCCTGTCGCAACGTGCTGCAGCCTGCAGCCCGCACTCCGCGCAGCACCACTACCCCGAGCCCCCGACCACACACCCCCAGCTCTCTACTGACTGATAAGCTTTCGTCACATTATATTTAGGCACAAGTTAACTTCAATCATTTTAAAAAACATAAAAATTTGGCTACCTATCCTTTTTCGCAGAATATTAAAAAAAAAAACTAAAAATCGCGAGACGTTAAAATTTGAAATTCAAATTAAATTTAAGGAAGATATGAGGGTAGATGTTAAAGTTGTCGTTTAAGTATAAGGAATAGAAAACCAAAAATATATTTCTAATCTTACGCTACTGGGTGTAACATTCCATTGATACAGACGGAAAATCACTCTTTAAATTCACTATGCACTAAATTTCACAGTTGATTTCGGTGTAGCGATCGAACGGACACTTGTTTCCAACACAACGCACGAAGTCCGGCCTCAACTAGCGGCGTTCACTAAACAACGTGATAATACAAAAAGAAGTCAGAGGTTACGATGTTATCGAGGGAGACATGAATATTCGAAGACGCGAGGGTCACGAGTGAACGGTTGCCGTAGCATCGCGCCGCGGCGTGAATGGAACGACCGACATTTTATGAATCGAGAGCCGTCGCCCATTGAGCTGAGCGCGGCGAGCGGAGCGCCGCCTGGGCGCAGCACCCGCCGGGCCCACAGCTCGGGCCCGCGCCCGCCGGTTCCGGCCCCGGCGGAAGTGACGCTCCGACCGAACATGGCGGCGCGCGCGCAGGAAGTGCGCAGCTTACCTATCGGGACGTCTCCGGCGGCGGCGGACCGGCCGCCACCCGCCGCCGGCCACCGCTTCGCGCAGCGCACGCGAGCCCGCATGCGCCGATACCGATATCCACAAAAGTGCGCGCGATCACTACCTTGCGAATAAATTATTCGTGCTGTTATCTAAAAATATTCGTGTGCGACGCAGAGCGCTCGCAGCCCGCAGCCCGAGCCGACACGGAGTTGCACACGCGAACCGCTTCCCCGCTGCGGGGAGACTGATGAGGGCAGGCCGCGCCGGCGCCGGCGGAGGCTCCGACGCATGCGCACACCGCCGTCCGTCCCTTTCCGCGGACGCTGCGTCGCCGCAGAGCGAGCGAGACGGCGACAACTCATTATCACAGCGGCGACTCGTGAACACCAATAGACCGAGGAGTAGGGACAAATATTCGACCTTCACTTCACGACGCACACGCGCGCGTGCGCTGATCGCGTCGCGACAGCCCCCACACATGCGCGCTGCTCGCAAATTGCTCGCGGCCGCCGCCGAGCCGCCGCCGCGCTGCCGGTGTGCTACATTTGACAATTTTTCCAGAAAACTGACATGCACCGTCACCGTGGACGAGGCGCGCCCGCGTGCCACGTGGCCGTCACTCAGCACGACCACGAACAACGGCCAGCGGCCAACGACCACCGCCGCCGACAATGTACGACTCACTGACAACGGCACATTACAACCTCAGTTGATAAGCGTTCTAACATTTAGCAACAATCAATTTATTTGGAACAAAAGATAACCATTTAATCTGAAAATCATATCCAGCGAAGATAGTAGAAAATTTTCGAAAAACCTTCTTTAATTTTGGGGCACTTACAAATCACTTTAAGCGACCGCTATTTAAATACATAACTCAAAGCTATTTCATTCACACATAATGTGGCTAACAAAATTGTGACCGCATCGATTTAATTAGTACCTAGGCAAAATATACTTTTTATATAAAGGACATAAAACAATAACTAAAAATACCTAACTTATCATACCTATTGTAAAAGAATGTGAAGAAAAATTAAATGAAATGTGACCAAATGTCACATGCACCGTTAGATGTAATATGCATGTGACTTTTGGGAAAATTTTATTTTCCATTCAATGGACTAACTAAACATTTTGCAGGGACCATATCTCAAAAACGTTAAGAGTCAAAATGAATAAAGAGTTCTATTAGAAACCTACAACAAACTATTTCCTGAGTTGTTTATTTTGGAGATTTTTCATAAGCATTTTCTCCAACGCTTGCCGAGTTGGTTGGTTGTAGCTGAATCAAAGAAAAGAAAAGAAAATAAATCGGTACATATAGGGTTAGCAAATTAGATTAAACTTTTACCTAATAATTAACTTATAAATATAATAAAATTATTTGGAAGATAAATTGACAACAGTTTATTTGTACCTTACCTACAGTTTATTGCAATCATGAATTATTGAGTTTTTAAAACTATTTTTTTTATTGAAAGTCATTACTAAAAAAAATATTCCTCCGGTGGTTTTAAATTGATAGTAAATGCTTTATATTTAGCACTTCACATCATAATAGATTTTTTCAAAGATCCCCGTTTTGTTCAATAGTACCTAGCTTTTATTCAGAGGACACAATAGAGAATGTATCTTACCTATTATGCTAGTAATTGAATTGCACAGAAATACTCATTGTTCGGTTTCTTTAAAGCGAATATTTGTATTTCAACTTAAATATATTTTTATTTTAAAAGATGGGTAAACGTAGGTAGTTGCTTCAGACTAGGAACAGCCACAATATACTTACTAAATGTTAGTGAAACATGTTTTTAAATAATATTATAATTATATCCTTGCTTATTATTTATAAATTTGATGAAAATTAAAGTATGATAATTTATTTTAAGCAATATATTCTAATAACATTGATACCATTGCATAAAGAAGCACATGACACAAATTTTAAGAGAAAAATTGCCCTTAAAAAAATATCCAATAATAATTTTCTAAAATATTGCTTTTATCCGTATTCTAAAATAATTGAACTACCGTTTGCAACAAATTTTGAATAATTTAAACAGTTAAATTTATATTAAATTAAAAAATATTTGTATGATTCCACTGGACTAAAACTGAATTCACTAGGGCAAAATAAAATGGGTTTATTTGACAAAAATTTTGTGAAAATGTTAAGTTTTTTGATAATTTCTAATAGGCGCTGAGTTATAGTGCGGGTAGATGTGGAAGAAGTACGCAGGAAGTGCGTGCCAGTGTTGCCACACGCAGCCGTAAGCAAGCGCGGGCGCCGGTATGCCGCGCGCGATCCGCCGCTACCTAACTCTGCCAACTTACATACTATATTAATTTTATTATTTAAATTATTCTAACATTATTTATTGAATAATCCATTGTTAAATCCAACAATTAAAAAATGTTTTTAGGGTTAGCCCCATTTTTAGAGTTTTTATAAAATTAAATTCTGAATTTATTTCTTTAAGAACTAAAGTTTTGAAGACCATAAATAATATTTTTCAGTATCTAATGCCCTCATGAATTCAAATTAAACATGTAATAATTATTCTTGTCTGTTAAAATTAGATGACTAAATATCCAATGAAAAAATGTTTGCTATAAAAAAAGATAATCTTTTGTACTTACTTAGATTAGTTTTTATCATAAATGATGCATTAGTTGTAGTTTCAGCTGATGTACCTAATTGGGAAAATATTTATGAAAACTGAAAAATTCATGAACCTGTCTACCGCTCACTATATTTTATTTTTAAATACAAATTTATAGCTAGCGTATTATAAGGCAGGGATTTTCAAAAATATAAAATAGCTACACATAAACATGTATATAACGCATTGAATCATATTGTGTGTACATATTATGTGTCTGTATGTGTGTAAATCGCGTTGGAATCCGGTGTCGTTATCGCCACGTAGGGCTGAGCCTATCTAATCTTGCTCCCACTTTAGCTCTTAGATAAAATTCACTTCTTTTCAAACATATTTCAACAATTTACCTCACATGTTGGCACCAATCATTCACTATTCACTTAATTTTTAATTAAAAAAAAAAAAACTACCGCTGTTTATTTTTATTTAATTTAACTTTATTCTTTAATGTGAAATTAATTTGTTATTGCAAAATTATAATTATAAAGTTATGCAAGTAACTTGTCGAACAACGGCACAAAAAATACCTGACTACTGCAAATATTTTTATAGTAAAAACACACACCATTATTCAGTTTAAGAAGTTTTATATTATTACTATTTCTATTATTCCTATTGTCACTATTTCTTAAACCATGCATATTTTTTTTTAATAAAGCTTAAAAGACCAAACAAAATTCTGTACTACCTAAACATTAAGCTAAGGTTAAAGTTGAGACCTGCTACCCCATTAAAACTATTTGTTACTGACCGATTCCAAAAAAGGAGGAGGATCTCAATTCGGCGGGTATTTTTTTTTTAATGTACCTACCTATGTACACCGATGAATCCGAGGTCTCTTATCCGATTTCTGTGATTCCTTTTTAGTTCGATGCTTGCCATTTGGTCCCGTAAAAAAATTATTTCAGTCTGACTCAGTAGTTTCTATTTTATGGGCATTTTTGCTTGTTTAAATTTTTGGGTCGTCGTCCAAGTATCACCACTTAAAAGGGAAAAATAAAAACTTTTTTTATAAAAAAATATAACCGACCAAACAAAACACTAAAACGTATAAAATACATAACCTTAATTTCTGAAGTTAGTGTTAAAAAACAAAGAGACAAAACCAAAAACACCGACTTCCGAAATTAAGGTTATTATTTTATGGTTTGTTTGTTTTTTCTATTTTTATAGCTATAATTTTCATACTGGCAATGTTCAATGTAGGTAATCTATAGAAAGCCCAATTTTAAGGAAAATCCAAGGAAGGGTTTAATAGATTATAATATAAATAGGACTTTTAAATATAAGTGGGTATATCTAGATCTTTTAAAAGTATGGGTTTGTGTATTTAAAAAGTGGGGTACTAGTAGATTTAAGACCAATCCGTTTACTAGGTGCATCTGTCTACCTACCAGAGGATTCAGAACAGAATAAACAGGTACAAACTGGACAAAAGAGTTGGTAACCCAACTAAAAATGTTCTAAAGTAAAGGAAATAAATTAATTCTTCCTCAATGTTATACTTATTTGACATAGATAGTACCTACACCTAGCTGGGGTTTTTATTCTCAGGACCTAGGTTTGTACCTAATGGTTAAACTGGCAACATTAAAATGGGGAACACCCAGAGCTAGACAACATTTTTTTACTGAAATGCTAGCTAGTGTGACATAGTTAGACAGCAATGTGTCAGAACACAATAGTTTTAAAGTTTGGGTAGTGTATGACCGAAATCTAAAACACACTTAAAGCAAAAAATCTAAAATATTATATTTGAATTCGGGGTGCAAATAATGTTTTAATAATTGACTGAAGTAAATTGTGCAAGCCTTTTTTTTGTACCTCAATTATCATTCAAAATATAGATACCTACTAGAATAGGAAAACACTCGGCCAAATGTGTTTTGAAGGTATTTTAAACACCACTTGTAAAATTCAATTTAAAAAAAGTTTCATTATGAAACAATATGCCACTTCAAAAAAAATCTATTCTATTTTAATTTTCATTTGGTATTTTTGTTTCTAATTAGTTAACACAATTAAATCAAATCACTTACGTGTTAGCAGCATCTTCACAATTTGCACATAATTCATACATTACCTTTCTTTTCTAAACAAATAATTTGACTGATCATAGAGATAGAGTAACTCGCTTAATTCACAAAAATCACTGCACTGTCAGTTCATCTAGGTAAGGCAGACCTCAACGGCCGTATGAAAAGTGTCATCTAGAAATTTAATAAAATGTTTAAATCTCATTCGTAGGTCGCCGGTACAAATGTGTCCAAAAAGTCACACATAGGTATATATGTACATAAAATAATGTAGATAAACAAACAACCGTTAACTACTGCCAATAGCTTAGTAGTCACCGTTGTCACACCGTGGTGTATACACCAACAATCCACATCAGTTCAGTGAGTGAGCGCCAGCTTCCACCCTCATGTGTTATCATTACAAAGTCTTGGAGACGTACAATGCGCGTGAAGCTGGATACAGGACCGGCTGATTGCATGGTTTATAAGAATTTATTAGAATGTGATCTGGGCTCGTCAGCTGCAGGCGAGCAGCGCGCGGCGCGGCGCCGGCGCAGGGCAGCGCGCGCCGTGAGCTGCACTCGTCTTCTCTCAGGCGTGACGTCCGGCCGGGGTCAGCGAACGCAGGGCCGCCGATAGCTTTCTTGTGCCCGACAAACGACCCTCCGAGATGTCACTCCCGTGATTTCTGTCGCCCCTTCCCGGCCTGACTCTTCTCAACGACTACTCGGCCCGTCCTCGGCAGCCAACTCGCACGCCCTTTGATGCTTCGCGTTGCTCTCAAATAAACCACCGAAGGAGGAAGTACTCGGAACGTCGCTTGTCACATTTTGTAGCACTATTATTTATTTGTACACAAACACACGCGGGACCCTCGTGGATTGATATTATTACGTTAGGGGGCTGTGTCTCCTAAATAGATAATTGTTGTGCGATATGATCGTTTCTTCGGCGCGGGCGTAGCCATCAGCGCTAACAGATTAATCGTGGCAATGTATCACACGTGCAGTCCGCGCTAGCGGCCCTTCTATTTGTAAACCGGCGCCGAGGGCCGCGCATTCCTCGCGTGCCTCGTGCCCTGCGCCCGCGCCCGAGCGCTCCACCTCTACCCACTATCGGTGACCGCTTATAATACCGCTAACATCTACTACTACATTCTAATTTTCCCTACATTTGCAGCAGTGTATGTCGTCCAAGGCAATACGCTCGTCTACCCAGAGCGTACACTCGACTCTGAACTCTAATGCTGTATTAAAACCAATGCTACTGTAACTGTCAAACACAGAATATTGTTGATAGAATTTCGTCAAATTCTTCAACCTTATATGGTTGTAATGGTTTCGAAGGAAAGGTTTAAAAGATTCTAAAATCTTAAGGTGAATATATTTAGTATATTGGTGATTATAAAACGCTTGAAATGGATTTGTTCGATTTACCATGTCTGCCTAGGATTTTCCAAGCCTTGCCAACCTTTTTCGTAGCACTCTCGTAGCGGTTGGCGTAGCAGTTAAGGCTAAATACCTAAGTGCCCTTTTCCAAATCTAGACTTGAGTATCTTCTAAGGTATATTCTATTGATAGTGTCATACTTAACAGCAAAGTCAAATCATTTCAAATAAGGGTTTAAAAGTAAAGATAACGAGTTTACTAAACTATAACCCAAATACGGTTAAATAGCGTCTATTCATAATGAGATGTACCAAAGTACAGTCCCTGCATTCCGATGAATGGTGAGCGGGCGCCGCGGCAGGCCGGACCCGGGGGGGAGGGGGGCGAGGGCACACGAGCGGGGCAGGGGGAGGGGGCAGCACGTACGCATGCCTGCGCGTGCGCCTGCCTGCGACAAATAGCCGCTACAACAAATTCTAACAGGTGTCCACTTCAGACCAATTTTGGGCTTTATTAACAATCACACGTCACGTAAAAGCCCTTCGAATTACAAGAAGTTTGAAATGAACGACGATCATATTAATTAAAGTCCTCCTTCCTAATAACACTAATGAGGGGTTTGTAAAAGACGATACTTTAGTTTCATTTCGTGACTCATAAAACGAGACTACTCAATAAATAGTCAACCCTGATTCTATACAACTGCCAAGCAGAACTGTGAGCAATCACGACTATTCATACCATACATGGAACATCCTGACTCACCCGGATGCGCATGGAAATGGAAACTTCCGAATTTTCTCAGAATTACGTTACAATCCGAATAATTTCCGTACTAGAGTCTAAATCATTAATTAAATCCGATTGATGAATCAGAAAAAGCTATCTGATTTGCTCATTAAGTAGTTGATTGAATAACCCGAATGAAGGCAATCAGTGGTCAGCAAGCGGCGGTCGACGATTGAAGAGCTACTAGAGGTACTAGCGTTTACTGGAATGTTAATGAATGTGGTGCAGTGTCGCAAATGACTCACAGCGATCTTTATTAAACTGCTACATATTAAGAACATGTTCTAATGGAATGCGGATGCTTCCCGGAATCAAATGTTGGAGCTGTGATGACAGCCCTCTAACGTGACTAGATTGTGTCGACGAGCTTTGTAATGTAACCTCGCTAAGATTTTTGAACTGAGCAATAGTTTCGAGATTGACATCACCAGCGTCATTTTGTTTTGATGAGCGCAAAGAATTTAGAACTTACAAGATAACAACCTGAAGAGATGACAGCTGAGAATCCAATAAATTTGGCCAAGTATCTTTGCAAGTAAAAAGCTACCGAATAAAGACTACTTATACTAAAGATTTGGAGACACGATTTGCAGTTGCGGAAGGCAAGGATTTTGAAAGCAGGAGATTTCAACTAAATTTTAATTTTGGACGGATGTCTCTAATTGTCTATCATCACAAAACAAAACAGATGAAGCTCAAAAATTAAGATGATGATGTATTTTAAGAAGTCGGTTAAAAATAACCGAATTTCTGAGATACATAAAATTGTTAGTTACTTGGAAAGAACGCGCTAACCTTTATCTAAAACTAGTTCACTCACGCAACTTAGTCTGCTCCGCTCCTATTAGTCTTAGCGTGATGCTATATAGCCTATAGTCTTGCTCGATAAATGGGCTATCTAACACTGAAAGAGTTTTTCAAAGCGGACCAGTAGTTTCTGAGATTAGCGCGTTCAAGCAAACAAGCAAACAAACTCTTCAGCTTTATATATTAGTAATATAGTTGTTTTAACGCACCATTAAACCATTTACAAGACGCTAATTTGTGGCTATGAGGTATAAAGAAAATTATAAAGAAAAACGTAATTAGGTTTTCAAGTAGTAATAAAACTTACCTAACTATTATTCTATTAATTTTCTGGTCGAGTTCCTCAAGGGATCATTTTCGGACCACAGTTTGCGAGTCGCTGAAGGTCTCCCTTCTTATGAAGTTTCTACATACACTTAGTTAACCTTTCATTAGATATTAAATAAAAATCACTTTGGCGCATTTCCGCACGAGGTATACCAAAACTGCGTAAAAAAAGTAGCGTTAAAAGTTGGGCGATCGTCCGTTACGATAAGCGTTCAAAATTCCCCAAAGATGTTTCGATAGCAACTTTTATGATATTTTACGAGACGTTTATGAGACAGGAATTTGTCTTCGAAGCAACAAAATGTTGTTAAAGTACACATGCTACTGGTCATAAACGTGAGTAATGGAAGCCGGCTATACATTTTGAGGGTAGTTACATCATATGAGAAGCCTGCGGAGGTGATGTTGAGGTAGTAACTATGAATGGATATTGCGGGCGCTGTATTCTTCTACCCAGGTCTTAAAGCCTTCATCTCTTTAGTTAATCGTGACCACAGATAAAATTATAAGTAATAAAGGTGTAAGCAGAATAAATATTGTCGGACCACGTGTTCCAGTAAAGCTACCTACTCCAATACATTATTAAAGTTCTTATCACATTCCAATTAAAACCGACACTGCACAGCCTAGCTGTAGCTTTTCTATAGTAAACTTGGGTATTATTTGATCAAAAAGCTTGAGTATGAAATGAGTGGTGTAGTCAGTGTTGGGTAAGAGGTTAGTGGTGCAACAAGGTACGGTGGTGCCGCAGCTTGCGACTCGCGGGTGGCTGCGCGCGTGCGGGGCAGGTGCGCCGGCGCACCCGGCCGGCTCGTTACAGCCCGCGTGAGAATTCCCCACTGTTGTAATTACCGACCCTTTAGGGTTCTGTCAGCCTATCCTGCGCCGCTGCTAATCTTTTGCTTGTGGAATTAATTTCGCATTTGGATCTTATTTGGGGTTGTTTCATTGGAGTGCTACCCGGGTTTTCGTTTCTGTATTCTATTTGTGCCACAACAGATCGTATTTAATACTCATAGTGCGAAGCGACTTGCGAACGATGGTGTGGCTATGCCAATTCGGTTCTTTGCCCATTTCGATTACAAAGGTAATTGGTAATGCATTCTATTTTATTGGATATAAAGTAGGTTACATTTTATATCCTGTAAAATAGCATGCAATTATTTATATAGATAGTTATATCTATATAAATCATTGAGCGCTATAGAATCCATGACACGAACCCTTGATACCTATTTTTTTTATCTAGTTTACTATCAGTTATCATAGTCAATTATTGATTTCATAGGTAAGATTCACTAATCTTTAAATTCGTAGGAAGACTTGCATCTGTTTAACCAGTGGAAGTTCCAGTATCTACAAATGTTTATCTTAATTACTATTTATTTCGTAACTAAAGGTATATTTCTGTCGCTGCTGATATGTTTCTGTGACCTACGATTACTTAACTGATGACCGTGGGGTCCTAGGTCCAACTCCTATGTCTGGCAAAATGTTATGCGATTTTTCGCTAAGGAATTTCTCAGTGGCAGGCCGGAGTATGGAAGTTGACGGTGTGGGGTGTGTAATGTTTGGGTTTTAATATAACAACGAATGATATAATTTCGAATGTCATAATTTTCATTGTTATAATAATCTATTGTTATATCATCTTATGATATAGCTCCATGAGATATCATTTCATTTAATATAAGCAAACCCATTACAAATAAAAAAAAGCTTCAGTGAATATACATAACATACTCTTACACTAATTATAGTATTCATATTATATAAAATTTCTTGTGTATTCATATTTATTTAAATTAAGCTTGAATTACGGTCGTGACCAAGGAAAGTCGACGAAGACCCGCCGCGCCGGGCTCCTATTTCTGTTACGGGAGCTAAGTTCGCTCGCTTTGCTCGCTCACTCTAGCTCCCGTCACCCCTTTCGAACCTTACCTATTCATGTCGGGGTGCCTTCAGTTTCAGAGCTGGCCCCGCCCGCTGTTAAGCGGTTAGATCTAATGTTACTTATATAAACTGATACTTAGATCAAAATAACATTTTACTAAATAACAAAATATACTAAACGAACGTAATAGAAAGTGTTGTTATAACATATGTTGTTATACAAACTGAACGTTATAGAGTAAAAATTTTGTAAAATGTAGTTAGATGAAGTTAACTTTATGTCATTTGAGCGTTACAGCTTTTGAAAATAGAGCAAATTATTTTATACCAAATGAAAAGTCCGCCTAATAGCTCCCGGTCGTGTCGGATGGCCTTTCCCTTTAAACAACGAGAGTAAGGGAAGAGAGAGAAAAGTGCGCCTGATTTTGTGCGTTACACCTGTGAAGTATAATATCGCCCGCGTGTATTATATTTCCACTGAGGTTCGTCACCATGATCGAAATTCAGAGGAGGACTAATTTGAATTACCTATACAAATTATTGGGTGAAACTCTAAAAAGCTGTCTTGAGACTTCAGTCTTAACCTGTGGCTCCTCTACCCACTTCAACATCGGCCATTTTTCGCTAGAAACGCCACTGTGCCATGTTTTGTACTTTTGTATTAGGTATTTAATAATGATTTGAATTAATTTGGTGTATTTTATTACCCATTTAAGTATGATACCCTATAACACAATAATTATTAAATAAGTTAAAAATATAATAAACTATTTTACAGGTACATTTCTCCACCATAAAAATGCAACGCCGAATAAAATCAAACGGAATCCATATTTTACTACGGAATTATGCCCTAAAAATGATATGCACGAAAGTAACTCTATATGTCTGTCTGTTTGTAACGTTTTTACGCCTAAACCGCTAAATTAGTTTCGATAAAGATGCCACCGAATAATTGCGAAATACGAGAGTCTGCAAAATATCTTGAGAGATTGTAAACTCTCGATAAATTGTCAACTGAACATTTGGAATATTTTATTACGTATCGAAGTTTGATAGCTTGTAATCTCTCGAAGTCATTGCAAGAATTTGTGAACTGACATAAAATTGCGACCAATCAGAGCACAAGTTCACAATTTATCTATTTTGGTGTGATAGTCAAATTGAAAACTTGGCTCCTCATTGGTCTTTGTTGGTGTGAGCTCACGTGTGAGCAAACTCTTACGCGAGCGCAGTCACAGGCTGAAGCCTGTATCTACTTAAAAAAACTCCTTCTCTTAATTAAATATCAAATACCGAAGTTTAACAAACATAATTCCAATTTATTGACAAACTCCAATTTATCAGATTGATAGATTAATCTTTGATCGATAGTTAGCGAGCCGATCCGAATCGTAAATCATTTAATTACCGATATCGAATGTCACATTAAGTGATCTTGATGATCCTTTATTTTGTCTTCACAAATCCGCGTAGCGCTAAGTTACCAGCCGTTAATAGTGGTTCAATAAACTATCTATCTGCAAATAAAATTAAATGTGACAATTAGGTTGATGAACGACACGAAAATACATGAAATCTATGAAACTCTCTATGATTTTGTATTTACATACAAAATACCCATCATTCGAAGACTTCAACAGGACAATCTGAAATGTAGGAAGTTATCTTTTTTTTTTACTTTAGCATGGCACGCGTTTGCCCACTATCTCACCTGATAGTAAGCAATGATGTGGTCTAAGATGGAGCACGCTTGCCTAGAAGTTACCTATTCACTCTTTACTTAAAGACTCCCAAGTGGTAGCTATCAGGAAGCACAGACTCCGGCGTCAATCCTTTAAAGAACAGAATCATTCCTTTAATGAGCAGGAGCAATAGTTGATGCAAGTTACAACTGAAAGTCTGAAATATCAAATCCTGCAGTGAAATTAAATCATCGATTGATCAGACGACAGAGACTTTTAAGCTAGCTTATCAGTTAAATACGGAATCATTTGCAATATCCATGAAATATAAAAAATTGTCACTATCAAATTAATAAAAGCTCAATATAAGCTCTCTTAACCTGTCAGCGCCGCCCTCCACCAGAGAAGACCTGATCAGTGAGCCAGACAATTGATCGTCTCAAAAGAAGTCATACGTTCCTTAGCTTGGAGACACGATTAAGAAGTAAGAAGCTCAATAATAGTAGTCGAGACGACACTATTTTATTTGGATGATTTAGTTTGTATTAAAGCAAAATTGTATACTTATTCAAGTCACTACAAATAGAGGGTCAATTTAATTTTGAGCACTTATGCTGCAAAAATCCCACATAAACGATTTTTAGCGATATGAGTCCGCTATAGCAACGGCATTGCGCAGCTGGTGTTCACCCCTTTGCAAGTACATATTATATAAGCACCCTAAAAGCGTTAACGTAAGGGCGCTATCTTATACGGAACACTCTTTAAAGAACAAAGTCCGATAGACAGTTTGCAGAAACTGTAGAATTGTATGTTGTGATATTCTTAAGTCTTAAGTCAGATATTTGTATATTTTGTCTATACTTTGGCACTGAAGTATACTTACTCGAAATACGTGGTTTGACAACGCAATCTGAGATCTAAGGACATCGTGGCTGAGAGTCCAAACACAGAATATTACAACTTTAAAAAGCTTTTTACTCTTGTGCCAAATCTCCGAATGGAATCGAACCCCTATACAATAGTCTAATAGTAAGTGCCTAAGTCACAAAATAATCCTACAAGAAGAGCAGAAAGAACTATGCCGCTCATTGAGTAACCAGTAGTCGTTCCCTTATAACGGTGATAACTTAATATGTTTTGAAAATTTGCCGTCCGATGCTTGGACTGTCACTCAATCAAGGGATGACAATCTCAACAATCTCTGACTCTCGATCCCATTGAGATAAAATTGAATGCCCAACATTCACAATTAAATTACTTTTCGTCATCACAGCGATGAAGCGCTTATTCCTCAAAGCTTTCGAACTAAACAGCTCCACGTCCACCACTAAACGGAATGGCGACTATTTACCACAATTTTATTACGAACATACATTAGACGGGTTATTTAATTCATTTCAAAACGATTACAAGTGCTATAAGCCGCTATACCTTCACAGGGAGCCGATTGACCATAAAAAGTGGAAGAATGATCGTTCCTGGGAGCTTGTAATGGGATTACGATGTGTCCATTAAGAATGCTATCTAAAATGCAAATACCGATAAAGTCCCGTTCACTTTATCTAACAAAGGACCACTCTATGGCGACGTCTCTGACTTTTACATTGTAGTGTTGTAATTAAAGAGAAGTCCTTATTGGAATGACTTTTTTCAACTGTGGCAATAAATTAATTGGATCGATACTGAAATAAATTGATGCGCATTTTTTTTTTGGAAATTCTTTCAAAAGACGTTTTTTCTGGTTTAAAGGCGTGCCGCCTATGGAAGGACCCTATAAAGGTGTTTAAAGGCGTGCCGCCTATGGAAGGACCCTATAAAGGTGTTTTTATTGACTTGTAGACCGTGGTTCGTTAATTTTAACAGAATACACTATCTACTAATACTTTTAGCCGTGTTTTTTTGCTGTGTTCACGAGAATACGAATCAGGTACCGTTCAGTTATTAAAAATTGTGTATGAGGTGAGTTAGGCAGAATATGCTGCAAATTTCTCTGTTGGTAAATTGTAGTAGGTGTGTGTATTCAATCAATATATTTCAGGGGCCATACTACCTGTCATCGCCAATATGATTCCATTATGAGAATGGGATACTGCTATTCTTCCCGTAAAGCTCTGTTTCCTCTCGCTCTCGAACTGAACTGGCCTATATTAAGCATTCACTACCTATAGTATCAAATGCTTTACAGGATCATTATCCATCTGTTCGGAGATCTGCTCCATCCATCTGTTCGGTTCGGGGTCGTTTGCCTTCGATCTTTTGGCGATTCTTCGTGCGTTATGTATGAGTATGGCTAAAATAAGCTTAACCTAGCGTTTGTTTGTGGTTTTAGTTTAAGTAGCAGCCATCGTAGCCCTTATACTGTTAACGGATGGATGATTATGTTCGTTTCTTATTTTAGGCTTAGAACTTTGTACCAAGGTTTATTCAAGAAATTTCAAATGCATGGAAAGCTAACGTAGGGTGTGTTTGTAATTTTATTCTTCGATTTGCTCCAAAGAGGTTCTAGACTTGCTACGCTGTGCTGTGGAGCTTTCTAATGGATAGAATTTGCTACGCTGTGCTCCGAAGATTTCTAATGTGTTGAAGGTTGTGCTACATTATTCTACAAAGATTTGTAAAGACAAAAGGTTTCTTGCTACGCGTTGCTACGAAGATTTGTAAAGGTAAAGGGTTTCTGCTACGCTGTGCTACGAAGATTTGTAAAGGTAAAGGGTTTCTGCTACGCTGTGCTACGAAGATATGCAAAGGTAAAAGATATACCAACTATATGTACATAATATGGAATGCAATAAAATATTGAGTATTGACTATATCTGCTACGCTGTGCTACGAACATTTCTAACAAATAAAATATTATGCTACGAAGATTTTGAAAGGTAAAATTTTCTGCTATGCTGTGCTACGAACATTACTAAAAAAATAAAAGATTGTGCTACGAAGATCTGTAAAAGGTAAAAAAAAGGTTTCAGCTACGCTGTGCTACGAACATTTCTAAGAGATTAAAGATTACTAGAGGATGAATTGTTCTGCTCTGCACCACTTCTAACATGTTTATTGGACGAAAGGTTCTACTAGGCAGTGCTACGAAGATTTACATGATAATCGAGCGCTGCAGTACTACGCTGTTTATAACCGACTTTTCAGCAGAGGTTCAATCTTGAGGTTTGCTAGCGGCCAATGAAGCGCAGCATACTAGAAGTCCAATTTACGGACTGTATTAGGAACACAGTGTTGCGCTCCAAAACATAAATCGTCGAAGTTACGGAACAGCGTCAAGCAAAATCAGACTGGGCCGGACACGTCTGCCTCATGTCGAACGGTTCACACGCAATGGCAGCAGACCCAGGCGTAGTTGGCGGGACGAGCTTGACTCCTACCAAAAGGATTGGTCCACAACTGTCCAAAACCAGTGGCAATGGAAAGAAGAAAAAGTGGCCTTTGCATTGCAATGGGAAGAAAATGAGTAAATATAGAGCCTATGTTCAACGATTTCTGCGAGATTGTGTTTGATGTGACGGTGACGTGTCAGTGTGTCGTTCATTGTAACCCCAAATTGTTTGAGGGATCTGTTTTTTTATTCGTTAGGTTCGATTTAGTTTCATCCACTATTGTAGCAAAGAGCTAAGAAAATGTTTATTTACTGAATAGGATGCTGCCATGCAGTTACACGCGTTAATTATTTATTTCAAGTATCTTTTGCAAAATTTCCGAATGATGAAATATTCATTAATCATCAAACATCTCCAAGTTCTAATGTAACGGTTCCTAGTATCAATGAATATTTATATCATAGTGATGCATGATTTATTAAAAAGCCATTGATAAGTTATATGAGTCAATTTTGTTTTTTGTTTTGCATTTTACTTTTCGCGGAATCTTAACACATATCTGTGAAAAAAGAAACGACATGACTCACCCCTCGTCGGGTGATAAGAGTAAACTGACAAAATATTGTTTGCCACAAAATCTGCATCGGATAGTCATGAATCATTCTATTAATGATTAACTTGCCGACACTTTTATAAATTATTGCATTATTTATTATAGGTACGTAGCTTTCTAAGGGTCTGTTTATTAGTGCTCTTTTCGTTTATTCAACCATTCATCATCATCATCAGCCTAGCCTTTTCCCAACTATATTGGGGTCGGCTTCCAGTCAAGCTGGATTCAGCTGAATACCTACTGGTATTCAGCTGAATCCAGCTTTTACGTGGATGGAATTTGCTACGCTGTGCTACGAAGATTTCTAATGTGTTGAAGGTTGTGCTACATTATGCTACGAACATTTGTATAGGTAAAGGGTTTCTGCTACGCTGTGCTACGATGGATTGTAAAGGTAACGGGTTTCTACTACGCTATGCTACGGAGGTTTGTAAAGGTAAAGGGTTTCTGCTACGCTATGCTACGGAGGTTTGTAAAGGTAAAGGGTTTCTGCTACACTGTGCTACAAAGACATGAAAAGTAAAAGATTTCTGCTACGCTGTGCTAGAAGGATTTTAAAGGTAACGGGTTTCTGCTACGCTGTGCTACGAAGGATTGTAAAGGTAATGGGTTTCTGCTACGCTGTGCTACGGAGGATTGTAAAGGTAAAGGGTTTCTGCTACGCTGTGCTACGTGCATTTCTAACAAATAAAAGATTATGCTACGAAGATCTGTAAAGGTTAAAAGTTTCTGCTACGCTGTGCTAAAATATTGTTTGCAACAAAATCTGCATCGGATCAAGTGATGATTTATTCCATTAATGATTAACTTGCCGACGCTATTATAGATTAATAATTGCATTATAGGTAGCATAGCTTGCTTAGGGTCTGTTTATTAGTGCTTTTTTGTTTTTTCAACCATTCTATTATTAAAATAATATTCTATTTATTCGAATTTAACTGTCGGAAGTTATTATTTAAACTGCAGATGTTTAATTTAGTGGATTAGTTAAATATAAGTTGAAAACGAAATTTATATTAATTTTATGAAAGCTATGTTTCCTCTCACATTATATAAGTAAGTACATAATATAATTACAATAGAAATGGAACCTTAGCCCTGCCGTTCTACTAAGGAAAGAAACGATAATGCGAAGGAAAAAAAATCTATGACAAACCATAAGATACCTTTTAAAAGAAAATCGTAGTGCAGTACTTTTAACGCCCTAGTAGTGGACAAAGTCGGTTAGAGTTCAATTCGCGTCGCACACGACCCAAAGCGCTGAAAAGTGGAATAAACTGCAAAATTATCTGTGGAATGTTAATTTGTTCGCGTATATAACAGAAATCGTTAACCCAAATAGATAGCTCCACATTTTTTTTATTATCTGATATTTTCATGGCGCTAGTGTTTAATCCGAAGATGATATTAGTTTGGGATAGTAATTTGCAAAGAAAGTAAAGATTTTTGTGTCTAAAGAAAAAAAAGACGTGTGGCACTCGGAGACTGCCGCGGTAAAGCTATTGCATAGCATTTTTTATCAACTTATGCAATTATAATTATATATTTATTTTATTTATGCAGTATTTTTTTTTCTTTGTTTTTTTTTTCTTTGATATTAATTCAAGTTACACTTTGAGCTAAAAAAAAGTAAAAAGTAAAACTAAAAAGTATCACCGCTGTGCCGGTCGGAGTGGGGGGTGTTAGGTTTTTTTCGTTACGGAATTTCTGGATTCGGTCTCCACGCTCAAGGCCCGCGATAGAAGCTATGCAATAGCTTAATAAAAAGAATAAGATTTCAGAATCACAGAAAGTGGGCGCCGAGCAAAGGCAAGCCTAGCTCCTAATCACAGCACTTTTTAATACTGGCTCCATAAGATAATATTTTGAGAAAGAGAGAATTTCTTCTAAATACTTCAAATTAGCCAGTATCATAGTAACTCGTAGCCGTAGGTAAGTAACGAGCCGGCGAGATATTTAAACACTCATTAATTAAGGGTAATTTAATTTAACTATCGGACTATTATTGTTACAACTATAAGAACAGTGTTTGGCTATCGTCCACTGTTCCTAATCTCCCAACCTAATGACCCGAAATGCAAATTTATTTCACTTTTAAATAGCTCACATCTTTTTGTTTCGTTCCACATTGTTACAACACATCGATTGGAAAGATTTTCGTTATTTTAATTAGAATGAGATACTACTGAGTACTAAGCACGTTAAGCCGTTGGTCCCAGCTATCATTCGAAGATCTTTGGTAGTCGTTATAGATAGTCAGAAGCCAGTAAAATCTGACTCCAGTCTTGCAATGAAGTACCGTGTTAAGTTCTGGTAGGCAGCCGCTCCACGTAAAATACTGGTATTCAGCTAAATCCAGTTTGACTGGAAGCCGACCCCAATATAGTTGGGAAAAGGCTAGGCAGATGATGATGATTAGTACTAAACAGTTACTAGA
Source organism: Lacanobia oleracea (assembly GCA_950371165.1). Classification (NCBI taxonomy): domain Eukaryota; kingdom Metazoa; phylum Arthropoda; class Insecta; order Lepidoptera; family Noctuidae; genus Lacanobia; species Lacanobia oleracea. Next base: position 10,487,279 of record OX493401.1, read on the forward strand.
TTGTGGAAGGCAGATAGGCAGTCCCTTCATGTAAAATGCTGGTATTCAGCTGAATCCGGTTCGACTGAAAGGCGACCCCAATATAGTTGGGAAAAGGCTAGGCAGATGATGATTAGCACAAAGTAGTGCGTATGTTAATTGGTTATTATTTACTGTTTACTAAATATCTGCGCATGTAGAGTGTGTCATAGGGACACATATTACGCGATACAGATTGCGAATTGCGACCTTTTACTCGCCTTTGTACAGCAGATAAAACGAAACAATGACGTTTGCGGACGATTATGTCCATTTCTGAGTAGCTAATTAATACGTTCCCATGAAATCACTTCAGTCATGGTGGAAAGATATTTGCATACACGTAAATAAACAAGGATCACGGTATCCGCAGCATTTGAACAATGTGCAGGAAGTTGCTTAACCGCTTTTTGTGTTCAATCAAGTACTGTGGATATTATTATAAAATGTTATTCTCATGACAATAGGTACATGACACATGCCATATTTTAGTACTAAAAATATTTTAGAGTCAGTTGTTTACAAAGCGCGGTGCATTAGCGGTTCTACGCATTATTATGAATCCCGTGAAGGTCTCTTCGCGTTGCGTTCTAGCATTGAAGACAAAACCGAGCGTCTTAAAGCGACAACAACATTAATTCGATTGATAAACCTAAGTCGACTCGGGCAACGAAAGTGGAACAGGGTTTGTCAACATGGACCGTCAGCTGGCCCCGACGATAGTGCTTATCGCCCGCGGGACATAGTCCGCTCATTCACAAGCCTGTCCATTCATGCGCCTGCTCCCACCGCTCACTACGGAGCAATATGGCCCTTAAGACGTTCGTTAAAGGGTTTAAATTCGTGTGTGGAATGCGAGGGGGAGGTGGGGCGGGGGTAATGTAGATCGAGGATATCGCGGGGTCAGCGCGGATTGCAGGCGCCCGATAAACGACGATGGCGTCCAACGAGTCAACTAACAAGCTAACACACACACACACACACGCACACGCCGCCGCACGCACATACATACGTCTTCTAAAATATGTAACGCACATAGAATTGAATTATCACCCCATTAAATATTTCCAACATGAATTCTTACTCTTGTGTCGTCGATAAAGAAAATATGTCACAAATAAAAAGTTCAAGTGTCCCATTCATTTGTTGCGTGCGTGATAGTAGACTCGATAAGGATTTTATGTAGAGTGTCGAAAACAGCGGCAGTTATTTTGTCATTTTATAGTAATTTCTCTATTTATGTAGTAGACGTAATGAAATCGCGCTTTTGATCTTAATTATCAGCTTAAAAGTTCATAACTATTAAAACAGCAACATGCTGGAAACAGGTGCCATAAAGCAGTTGCTTTATTTTGTTTTGTTAACATTTATAATGTCTCAACCGTCATTGTTAAGTAATTTTATGTTTATAAAGAAAAGTGTTAATTGTAAAATAATTTTATTATTGGGCTCTCATTTCGTCGAGTTAGGGTTGCAAACTTTTTTTTCAGAACCTAAATTACCTCTCTATATGATTTATTCTATCTATCTGTCTGATTTTGGAAAGGTTATGCAGTCTTAGAAAAAAGCATACCAGTTATCGTTTCACTTATTGCATAATAAATATATGGTTAATTTTAAATAACTGTGTTTACGACTAATATACAACTTCAAACAAGTCATCGTTTTCTGTCACCGTCATACTTTGCAATTATGACTGAAAAAGACAAAAAAAACCTTCAGTTACAACTGAAATGGCACACACACACACATTATATGTTATTATACAAAGTAAGAACCAAAATAAGTAAATAGAGTAGGTACCTAATTTAGCGTATTTATGCGAAGCAATAGCTTCTGAAGATTTTAACTACGAACTTAAATAGTACAATAATCTTAATATATAAAAATTTTACGTTACTGGGTAAGTGACTGACAGACAACACACAGCCAAAACGGTCGTAGAAATCTTATATTTTTCTTGGGGAGCTTATACGTTTCTTGGGGAGTGTCGGGAGCACTAAAATAGGATTACCCAAAATATCTACGGGAACGGGAAAAAAACAGGATATGCACATACCAAGTTGCGGGCAAAAGCTAGTACTCTATATTAGAGTACAGTTGACAAGCTGTTACTCTATATTAGAGTACAGTTGACAAGCTAGTACTCTATATTAGAGTACAGTTGACAACCCTACTTCAATCGTTTAAACGTGAAGCCCCAATTGTTTTATTTTTTTGCGGTTTTGTTTCAGGAGCATTTTGTTTCGGTTACACCACCACTGTAATAAGCTCGTCACATGACCAGTGACGGTAGTCCAAAGTAACGTCCTGCGAACCACTTACGAACACGTAGATAATGTCATGTATTAGTCATTTACTCCACTTAATTTTAATATGCAGCATTGATTCATTGATCATGAACAATCATGACACACAATATGGTAACGATTTCCGCTAAAACTTGAAGGAGCCGACCCGGTTGACTTTTGACATCGCCCAGCACTGAATCATCTAACAAATAATGTATCATTCAAACCACGAGTGTCTGATATTCGCGAGTATCACTCATTCATGCTTATGTGATGCAACGCCAACTATTTAAAACGATTTCATTGTGTCGTGCAAAAATACTTCATTTACCTACGCAATTGATAAAATGGATTACAGACTTGGATGTCCCCGCTTTGCGCGCAATCCGTATCATTCTTTGCAATGCATTCAGAGAACATAATCATAAAATAAACTTTATGTCGTGTGATGTAAGGCTTTGTTTGGGTTGCGCGGATAGAACATAATCAGTGCGTATAGGCGCTGTTTAAATGATTGTTTTGATCTGACGACGCCACTGCGTAATAACATACGAACGTGTAACATCGTTTAAAATTGCCAGTGCAACATGAATGTGTGGCGCCTAAGTGCAGGAAATAGCGATTGAGAAGCTGTTTTGCATCGTGTTTACCAACAAAAGCAACAACTAAGTATGTGCAACAAATTAGTCTAAGATATCTGCTGAAGACGTTAACTCTACACTTCACAAATTTCCCAGCAAAAGGTCTGTATGGCCTCGCCTCCGCAAACTATTGGAGGTTGAATAGGGTTAGGAAGAGCGATTCCATTATTTATCGTTCAAACTTGGTTAGCTTAGTTTCAACGGAGCCGACACAAATTTATGCAGAAAACGTCTCAATGAATAGCAATAGAAACTGTTTGACTGTTGGTTCAAATTATATATTTGCTTCAGAAATGAAACTCGAGCGAAGTTCATAAGATGCCAAACATATCCGTAGCCAGTAACTGTTGATGGTTAGGAGAAACCATTAGGAGGACTGACATGCCGCAGAAAAATGAAGGTGTCGGGGTAGCTTTGCCACAGGTGCTGACTATCAACAGGTACAGTCTGGGAACTAGGTACATATGACAATACATCTTTAGAACTGAGATCGTTAAGTAATAAGTACTAAAAATTGAGTCAAAAGACGCATAAAATGCGCAATTTCCTAGTTAACTATAGAAGTAAATCAGAGGGTAATCAATAATTTGCAAACCAAACACTTTAGCACTTCGATACCGTATGACCAGATTGCCGATAGCGGAGAGAAAGATAGAATCAATGCATTCGGTTCTTTGTTTATAGTAACTCCGATTTCATGAATGGTCACAATGGCCACTGATGCAGTAATTAGTACCTAAGAACTGTTGTCTCAAGAACGACAGCAGTGAGCATCTAGATAGCCAAGCTGACGGCACGGCCGCCACGTCGACCGGACGTCAATGGATCCGACTGGACCCGCCAATAAAGGGATCCATTCATGACATCATTTATCGGCGATGTCTTCAACGAGGGTGCTTATCGAGCTACAAAATCCATCGATTGTGGCACGTCACAGGCGCCATCGCTAAATTCTAGCCAGTTATCAATGTAAACGGTTTGTTTACACAGTTAACGTAATCTTATCCGGTGACCTCCTTAGACTCTCCCGTTTCGAAATTGTATCGTCGGTATCGTGTGGTGTCCTTATTACTTGTCGCCGGAAGTGCGCGCTCGACTCGACCCGGCGCGGGCGTGCGCCCACCGAACTTCATTCATGTTCTACGTATTTATTTAGTGGGCAACCGTACCTACCGCGCTCTTCAGATAATGACTTCAGACAGTTAAGGCACCTAGTTTATTTTTATGTTTATTGCTTTATCTACACGATGGTACTTGAATGAAGGAGTGACAAATTCTACAATGCGTTGGAATGCGCTGTTTGATGACAAAGAAAGTTCAAAGTCCTTTGTTGCATGTGTGTGAAGGGTGATACGAATTGTTTATACGAGGACAATTCTTGACGAAATGAAATTGTATTCGAGGCCAGCTTTGTTTTGTGAAATGTCGTTATACTTCTGAGTTGCTAAGACCGCTTTAATTGCATTTTTTTTCAATTTCGCCGAATCCTGCCTATCGCTGAGCCCACAATTTCCTGGAACAGGCCGACACCATTTAGCTTGTTATCAGGGAGACAAAAGCTAACATACAAAATACGCCACCGATATCTATTTTTACAAGTCTGTTTGCTTTCCAAGGTGTCGGTTGGAGCGGAAGTGGCGAGTAGGAGCGGGAGGAAAGAGACGCACGCGCAAGCTAATTGCCGGGAATTTCGGAGGTCGCCCGATAACCCACGTCTGCGCCGGAAGTCGATAGTGCTTTGATGTGTTGCGGTGGCGTCCGCTCCCCTATGTAATGTACTTCACTAATAAACGGCCTCCTAGTTGAGACAGTCTTATTCGACACTAGAGGCATACATGGTAAGTTCTGTCTTCAGACCCATCGACCAAAATCCGTACGTTTCGGACTCAAGATTGTCGATCGTCTTTGATCGATGCGATTGCTTTGTGTAAGCACATGCATCCACTCGGACATTTTGGTCCAAGTCGTTCTCAAATTAATACTTTCATGTACTGTGTAAGGCTTTAAAATTACAATCTATATACATTATATTTAGAACCTAATATGATCATTTTTGAACTAATTGGACCGATTTGCCGATCATGAAAACCAACTGATCTCCTTAAGGAAGCAGAAAAACAAACGAGATGTATACTTAGATGAAGAATGAGTTAACGTAAGAGTGTGTCATATTTACATGGAATCTGAATCTGAGTATTGCATGTTTTTACTGCTGATGAGTCATGTCAAGTGCAGGACGAATGCACCTTGTCATTGTACCGGGTGACGTCATTATGATAGCTTAGTGATAAGTCATTTAATATTTTTTTTCATATATTTGTTTTTGTCAGCGGTTTGACCTGCGTGCAAGTTGCTATGCCCTATTCAGGCCATTGTTCCAACTTTCATCCGAATCCGTTCAGCCTTTGAGGCGTGATTGAGAAACATACAGACTTTACATTTTGAATAATATTGGTAGGGAAAAGGATAGTAGGATTCTTATGTATCTCGCAATACAGAAAAACTTTGAGCATTTTCTGTACAAATGCTTCGAATAATGTCGCCGATACTGTGTGCTGCCTGTCGGCCCTAAAATAAAACGCACAAGACCCCTTGTCTGATAGGAGAAGACTAAGACAGATATCGTATGTTAGTACCAACTGAGGTCTGAATGTATGTACTCGTATGCTGCTGATAAATCTGCTTACAAGCATCTCTCAATCTATACTACATTTTTCTGCCCTCGTTTTCTGTTTTCCTCTTTAGTTGTCCTGTTTTTTGGGTACAACTCTGGTTTTGTACCTACATAATAATATACTGATAACTGTCTATAATTTGCAGTACTTGTTTGTTAAGATATACCACAAACCAGTGTTTTGTTTGATACCATGTCGTCGCTTTTTATCATCATTTTCTTGCATAATCGTTTATACTTTTTTTTCGAACTACCCTCTGCGTTCATAAAATATTTTTTTTTTGTTGGGCTGCAATGTTGTTCAATATTGTTTAAATTTTGGTTTGCAATGCTTTATGTAATATCTGTTTGTTGTTCCTTACATAAAATACAAATATAACCTCAAATAAATCAAGCTACGTTACTCACGGCAATTGAAAAGCTAGATTGTGTTCAGTGGGATATTTGACAAACAGGGATTGGCCAAATGACCTTATCAACGTAGTTTTTCACTAATAAGTTAGTTTATTTCATTAAAACTTATCTAAATTCTAGCTTAGCCTATCTCAACGCGAACAACAATACAAAAGTTATAAATACAGCTCTTATCGAGAATAAAAGGAAAATTGTAAGGTGTCGTGCGCACGCGGCTCCGCTGGGTTCCCGGGGGGAATACCAGCCACATCCCGGTAAATTACACGACCGTCGTTTCCGGGACATATACGTCAGTTAGTTGTGCCATTAATAGATATTACACTCCTTTTGTTATGCTAATTGGCTTCAGTTAAGAGTCGCGAAGGGAATTGTTTTGCTAAAATATTTTGTTGTTTTTGGAACAGTAGGTAGATTTACCGTGTTCGCAACTAAATACAGGAAAAAGTCGTTTGGTTTCGATTACGGTTTTTAATATAGCTTGATTGTAGTTATTATTGCTTGTGGTTTGACAAAATTTTATGTGCAAACAGGAAAAAACGTGGCAGGTATCCTCAGGTTACCATGCAGGTTGTTTATCAGCATTATATTCGCAATAAAGAAACCAATTGCGAGCGGCCGACGCCACCCGGCTGCCATGTGATTTTCTAACGTCCGCGTTTCATGAAATTCAGATGTTTTCTTCATTTACTCAACGACTTTTCAACATTCAGTTGAAAATGATGATCGTAATAAATTAGTTGTGTGGGGCCTATCGCCCACACGATAACAAGAAGAAGATTTGGATTGAATTTCGAATATTTTAAGTTTAAAGTTTGTTAGAGGAAATCTCGTGAAGCACTGATCCGATATAAAAATCATACCATTGGACCGATGGATAGCAACGCTATTTCAACACTGAAATAGCGTTGCTATCCGACCCACACGGCTGTCCATAGATTTCTTGTAAATGTTGTTGTTGATGCGGATGAAGTAGTGGTCAAAATATAGATATTTGTGAACAGGAATATACCTAGTCTAATTTCAGAGCTGCATTTTTTACTGTTTTTAATTATTGATAGGCTCGCGTTAACGATGAGGACTGATGGGAGGATGTGGTCTACGTCGGTACATGCTTGCCTAGGAGTTACCTCACTCTTGACTTAAAGTCCCCCAGGTTGTAGCTATCAGGAAACACAGACTCCAAAGTCATTGTTATGCACCGAGGGGATAAAGCAGTGTTTCAATGTCACAGGTGTCATAATTATTGTATCCCAAACACAATGAAGATTTCGAGGGAGTTTAAGCGAGGGAGTTAGTACAAGAATCCTGAAAGCAGCGAGGGATTCAAGCTAGCCCAAGGCAAAGACACCTTTATCCCCGAAACTGTAATAATATTGTACTGAATTTCATTATATTCTGCCGGCGGTAATAATGTGATTTGAATTTGGAACCCCATTTTGACTGCGTTCGCTGCACTTAGCAGCGGAGGCTGACGGGAGCCGCTCGCGGGTCAGAATGACGTATACGTTTAGGTTAGGAGAGGTTAGGTTTGTATGGCAAATAATTTGACGTTTTCGTGCAGGAGGTCTGATAATTATTTTTCTCCCTTTCTTCTTAATTTTAGTCCAAGGATGTACAGTGAAAAAGTCCCAAGTATCGGGTTCAGTACATCTCAATGGAATTGACGTTAATGAAACAGATAACACGTACATTGAGTAAGAGACAAATGAAATTTCGTCACTTTTTTATGATAAAAAATCAATTTGTGTCAGTCTGTTTAACCTTTATTATCAAAGGCCGTGTGTTTTTGCTCTAGAATGCTATTTTAGGCGATAGTGCATCCTCTTTAGGGTTTCGTTTGAACATGTAATGTAACACTTTTGAAGCACTGCGCTACCTCATTAAAACGAGAAAAGGGGTTCTTCTATATCCATGATGTCTTAAAAGGGCTTATCTTAGACTATATTAAATATGAAAGTGATTTCTTTAATTTGTGGTGTCAAAAGGTAATTTCTAGAGAATGTTAACGGTTGAGTCGACCATCATTTCCACTCACAACTTTCCAGTGTCTTCAATAAAAATAACGCTTAACATTTGACTTAAACATTTCTATTATTATCTATATCGTCAAACCTTCGAACCGGTAACTGTAAGTGGCGTATATAAACGCTATCAAAGCCGCTACCAGTAGATACGGTGCCGAAATCTCTGTTCAATCCAATATTTTTTAACGTTATCTGTGGAGTTGTTACATTTAAACAAATACGATAAGGGAACAGTAACTAGCTCCTACTTACGAAAAGTGTACCAACCGGATGTAACGTAATTCTAATGACAATGTTACAGATATCGCTGCCAGATCTAAGCAATATCAATTTTATATTTAATGATACTAAAGAGCCTGCTTCAAGCGTCCGAGTATGGGTATTATCTAAACTAGAAATAAAAAAAAAAACGAGCTGTTTTCGAAATGGGAATCTATACTAATATATAAAGCTGAAGAGTTTGAGGGCACTAGCCAGTGGCAAGAGCAAAGGTCTTTTGTCGGAACTGATGAAACTTTCTTATTACTTAGTCCCAGTAGGTGGTCTAGCTGCAGTCGCAAAGGTAGCAGTGACAACAGGACCTCTTTTTAACATTACAATATCATTCACATTATTTAAAATACTTACCTATACATTTTTAATCGGCTTCCCTAAATGTGAGCTTTCACATAGAAGTGAGAAGAATCTGGAACTTTTGGTGACTGCACGGAATCAGTTTGATGTGACTGGCGCGGGGTTGACATAGATGACATGCCAGGAGTCCAAACAAGATGACTTGATTGCAATATGGCCGCAGGCCATGGTAGGGTCCCCAGGCGTCGGAAGTCGCAGGACGGTTCCCGGCCGCCGTAGGCGCGGGCCTGCGGACGGCGAGCAGTGGGTGGCTCGCCGTCTGATCAGAACTAGGCCCGGGTCGGCGCGCTGCGATCCCAGCGCGCCTCAAAGAGATGTCAGCGTGGAAGACGGGGGCCGCTTGGGCAGGTGCCTGCTGGGGCTGCGGAATCTGTTCGAAAGAGGTGCCGTAGCCTTAACGCAAAGGGCTCCAGGAGGAACACGGATGGGTTTTAGTCAGTAAGAGTCTGACACTCCCTCTTGCTTCACCCAGAGCGGGAGGAGTCATTTGATGATTTCCCATCCTTAAAAAAAAAAGGCCATGGTAGGGTAGAGCTTTTTGAGTACCTACTGTATACTTTTAATAGAAAAGTGAGAATGGTCAAGTGTTGAAGATGGTGGCATACAATGGTGCGATGGTGGTCTCTGCTACACAGTGGATTGCCATTGATAGACATTACCACCTACCCTCCTTATCCTTACTTAATAATACCTATTATAAATGCGAAAGTAACTCTGTCTGTCTGTCGCGCTTTCACGCTAAAACTACTGAACCGATTTAAATAAAATTTGGCACAGATATAGTCTAGAGCCTGAGAATGGACATAGGCTACTTTTTATCCCGGGAGTATGTTTCCTAGGGAAAACGCGGGCGAAGCCGCTGGCAGAAGCTAGTTTAAAATAAAGGTTCAAAAGACGAATTAAAGGACGGATCGAAGAAACGAAAGCGTACTGAAATATAGCAGCATATATCTACCAAAGCATGTGGAATATTACCAGTCTCAGTTTTATGAGTCACAATATGAATAATTTCACCAGGACAATGTCAGGAGTGACCCGGCTGACTCGGCTGACCCGGATGTTGGTCATTTCCATGGGAACTTCCAAATAATCGCGCGAGTTCCGTTAGTTAAAAATTTCAGAGCTATATCGGTCGCCGCGGTGGCATGCAAAGCTATAAACATTTGCACATTTCAGTTAGAATTTCGTGAAATCGACGGAAAAAGGAAAACTGAAAAAACTAAATTGAGTTAAAATATTTTTGAGTCGGTCAGGATTTTTGCTTTAAGGAATGGTAATAGGACAAAATTCACCCTTAGTAAATATTAAAGTGGGCTGATAAATTTAAATAGTGAAAACAACTGTCTACCTGTTACCTACGGTTCATGAGACAGCACGCTGACAGACAGACGTACGGACGGACAGCGAAAGCTTAGTAATAGGGTGCCCATGTCCTTTGGGTACGGAACCCTATAAAGAAGAGGGAAGCTTTCACGCAACTGGGCGACATATCGGGCTAATTAGATAGATCCTGTAAAGACAACGTTTACCTACTTTAACTTCAACTTTTCTCTGAGTCTATCAACATACTACGGTCTTAAAAAACGATCTTTATAATATAGGAACCCGTAACATCAACCCATCGCTGTATCGTTACCGATTGTTGCACTAATAATCGTGGGTTAATTCGTCGAGGTGTCAAACAATGATGTCCACGACGTTTGTGCCGTGGGCACGCATCACAATTATCAACGACCTATTTAGGACGCATAATTAGTGAGCATTACGAACCATACAAACGTATCAACTAATCACACGGCCGATAAAACACGCTTGTAATAAGGTCCCTATTTGTTTTGAATGCGAAGACAATTGAATCTAATTACCTATAAGTACTTATCGTGTAATGAGCGGGACTGGCGCCAAATATGTCAATTTTGACAGATAATGTTACTCCACCTGTAGCGTCATCCTTCGTTTGCTAAAATTCTATAAATGATGATATCTCATAAATATAGAGCTACTTACCATCGACAGGTTTTCAGGATATCTGAAACAAAAAGAAAACACACTTTCAGTATGGACAGGTTCAGGCAGTTAATTTTGTATGCAAGCCAAGCCTTTGGAAGTATAGACACGTACATAAATGTTTGGACAGCAATATTAGCAAGGAGCGCGCGCTTGCGATGCTCTCGTGATATCGAGGCTGGGCCCCCGTTCCGTGCTCCAGAAACTGTGGAAGCGGGCCGTCAGACAGTTTGCAATTAATCGATTACAATAATTGAATAACGTAATGACGTAGTGGCAGCTGCGCAAGCGCCGCTGTGTGCGCAGGTGTCTGTGACGCGCTCTGAGAGAAAATCAAAGGAAAACCCACGCGCTCGTCTCGCGCTACAATCGACACGTTTTCATTTGCAAAATATTGGTGTTACCACCTGTAATCCGGTTATAATAATGTATTCTGCGCTCGGGGCGTCGACATTGTTACTTTTTTTAACGAACATGACGCGAATTGTATGCGAGCTGTATCATTAACGTGGAATAAAAATGGGGAAAATGAGAATACAATGATAAAGTCAAATTCTATCAATTCGGCTGTCAGTCATTGTCTCAATGTGCGTATGCATGGTGTTAGTTAGTACGTGTAATGAAATAGTATTGTATAAATAATTAAGTAGGTATGACGTAATAAAAGTATGCGATAATGCAGTAGGAAAACCCAATCTTTGGCCAACTGATTAAAAGATACCTTATCAAACTTGTATGTCATCAGTTTCGATTAACTGACAGGATTTACGTAAGATCACATAGATCTTAGAAATACGAAATACTGCAATAATCTGAAATAAACATAATCTCAAAGGATACGTAGATTACTGAGTCTAAAGAAAAATAAAGATACTTAATTTAATCTTACTCAACTTCATGAAATACTACGCTATTGACTTAAAAATAACCATGGCTTACTCATGGCATTAACGCAAAAGTGACCGTTTACAAGTCATGAATATCATTTACTTATCCTTAAATGACTCACTAGTGGCTGAATCATATCACGTAAATAGTTTTCAACCCAGTGCCCATACTTATTGCACCAGGTCGACATCATGTGTCCCCAAATCCCTTTACCTGATAGGATCCCCTCTAATGCTAAGTCACTTGGTATTGAAAGGTTTCCACAAACAGACCGTAAGGATTGCTCGAAGATGGCCCTTAGAAAAAAAAATCGTTGAAATTTAGTTCTTCGAGGCATCAGCAAGTTAGTCGAGTCTTCAAGTGACCAGAAAACTGGCGTTTGTTTCGGCCAAAGAATCAGCATTACCATCTAACGTGGCATTGCTGCCAGTGGTTTGAGCATTTTTCCCATTGACAGCGATGCGGACGAATTTTTGATGTCCAACGAGGTCTTCCCTCCCCCTTTGTACATATTTTGTTTTTTTTTTTTGCATGCAGCTTGTAAATCCAATCTGTATGCACATTTAAAGGATGAATTTAATCATACGACCAATGCCTGACTCGTACCTAAGCCTGATCCCTGATGATATAAACATACATACTGACATAGTCCTGCTCGTATAAGCTAGTCTGTGTTAAGTAAAATGTAAGTTATACACGCCACGGACCACCAGAGGTCTGCGTGTGCAACTGTGCCTGCGCAGATCAAACTACACAGGTACGGAAAGTAGGTACCTGTGTCATTCTGACCCAATGTGCGTTGTATCTGGCCAGGTAAATAAGGGCCGCCAAAACAAGCTATATTGTTGTACCTATGAAAATGCAACAGAAAACACGCCCACCTTGCATTTTGTATGAAAAGAGTTAATTCTTGTCCGGTTTAAAGATGTAGGTATACGAGTACCTGACATCCAGAACTCACTTGTGAAGCGTTGGCTCTTTGGTCCAATAGTTAAGTGATCAGAATTTGAAGGCCAAATTAAGAATAATCAAACAAACACCAACCCTTGCCTTTCCAGCTTCAAGTATCAACTATGTAACCTGCATTCAAATAAAACACACGCTCATAGTCATTCTCTTGCCCTCATCTCAATTTATTTAGGGTCGGCGCAACATGCGTCCTTCTGCCAATCTTCTCTATTAATCGTCAACTTAGTAGTCTCCCCCTTTTTTAAACGGTTAGTCGCTGTGATCGGAATATAGTAAACTCACGAAATGATGAAGGCACAGTCTTGTCTCTTCCCAGAGCTTAGCGATAGAGAGCTTCAAAGGACAGTGAATAAACTATCAGCGCCAAACCAAGGAGATTTTGTACTTAGAAAAAACATCATGCAGCTACGGTCTCCACAAGTGGGAGTTTCCCGGATGGTTCCGAACTTCAGTGTTTATGCGTCGTCCATATGCAGACCCTGGGCTTTCCTCGGGATCCGCATGTTATCCGCTCTTTAACCTGCATACGTGAGGACCTAAGGACTATGACAACGAATGACGTTTCCGTAAGTAAATGCGGGATAATTATTTATTGTCTAAGAAGAGGAAAAAAACAACACCTTGTCTCTGTTAGAAACCAAATAGGTAACAGACGAATTTCTAAGATAATCATAGAAAATTTGCTTCTTTTCAGATCATGTTGTCTTGAAAATGAAACGATTCGCCATGATTTCAATTAGAATATAATCCTAAAAATCATTTCTGGTGATTAATGTTACAAAAATAACTTCACTGTCTAAGGACCCGAGGTATAAGTTAAGCAAGCGACTGATTAGGGGCTCACTCTATTTAGTCAGCACACTCACAGTTATGAGATGATTTAAACATAACACCTGTATCCCCGAAGGGTTTGGTAGGACACTCATATTTAGCTGACGGGGCCCGGTAGGGCCTGCCAGAGTTCCGAAATTTGTCCGAAAGAGTCACCGCGGCCCTGGAACGCAAAGGGCACTAAGAGGAACACGGGAACATGGGTCGGTTAGTCAGCAAGAGTCTCCCTTCTGCTCCGCCCAGAGCGGGAGGGAGGAATCATTCGATGATATCCCACACTTTAAAAAAAAGGACACTCATAATACCTTTGATGTTAAAGACTCATGTCAGGGGCAAACCAATTGCCATCAACTGGGTACAAATCCTGACTTCGGGATCGGAGGAGAATTTCTAACTCTATACTGCCCCTGTACTGCAGGACTATCTAGTGCACCATTTAGTGCTACCCTCAACCATGTCCAAATGATTGACTTGTTGATGGTAAAGATCAAGCTACTATGAAGGAATCAATCTAAACTTATATATTTTTAAAGTAATTATCTGGGAAAAATCTGGGAGCTCTGATACAATTTCAAAAATTCTTACACTGAAAAAAGTTTACAGTACCTACCAATCCCCGAGTGCCATAGACTACCTAATCTTTATCCTTGACAAGTGAAGATTCATGCGGGGTAGGCGAAGGGAGCAAAGCCGAAGGAAAAGCCAGTAATTAATAAGAAGGGGGAATGTGCAGTCGTTCCCAGCTGTCGTGGCTAGTTGTGGAGATTATAGTGGGTAGTTGAACATTCCGAGCAGGTCGAGTAATTAAGTGAAGGTCACCGAGGGGGTGACACTGGCGAAGGGTTCAAGTGAGCGACGATTGTACAGATAGGGGGATCGTAAAAGACGTATTACAGCTGTTGGTGTTTACAGAAATTATTTTGATACAGATATTTGTAATCAATTGGGATATTTTTCCTGCGCATATAAAAATATGGAAATAATGTTCCAATAGAAACCATCACTAAATCAAAATTTTTTTGTTGAATAAAATTACCTAATTGTTTGTACTTACTCAAAAACCTATATAACTTTGTGGAAGAAAACTAAACAAAATAATTAATTATTCTAATTTTATATTGGTTATGGGTTTCAAAATACTAAAAGAAAATTTGATAGAATTCTTGGGAACTTTTAAAGATTTATTTAATTAAACGGTCTTGGTGTTTTCTTTTATTTTGATCAAACTGTTGAAACTCTTCTCATCTACCTAGGTACCTAGGTATATTTACCAAGATCACCAAAATGTTCATACTTACACCTAATCCATAATTGAATGACCATTTTCCCCTACCCATGACAAAATGTAGGTACCTAGGTACGTACCTCAAATAATTTCTCCGTAAAGGTATAAGTTGATAATCATAAACAAAAATTCATCCAAACGAATATTTTTGTTTTAGTTTTATTTAAAGTAAAAAAAAAAGTTTTTATTATTTTATTTAAAAAAGTCATATTCGTATTCTAAAATCGAAGTAAAAGTATTTTATAGAATTAAAATAAATTAAATGTCATAAATATGGTGCGCAGGTTGTATTGCGCGCGTGCGTGGTGTGTGTGCCGCGCGCGCATGTGTGCGGCGCGCGGTAGGTATGGCGAGAGGCCGAGCGGGGGCGCGCACGCACACCGGCGCGCGCGCCAATCGCCGCGCCTCTCGCACGCACACCACCGCGCACCCGCCAAGCCATAAACCTAGTTTTCTTACGAAAAACGAATTCATTTTGTGCACGTTTAGGGTTCGGGTGACCCCGCGCACGCCACCCGCACGCACCCCCGCTACCCTCCACGACTACACACCTTCCCAACACATAGAAAAAAAATTCCAAATATTCGCGCTCTGACCGACGCCCTCCCGACTTCAACAAATTTTCAGCATTTTTCTTGAACTATTTTCCAGGGTTGCTTTACATATTTGGAAAGCTGTCGAAACGCGCTTTCCGATGAGTAGAAATAGATTGAGAACACAAAAGGAAGGAATGCAATGTTCCCTTTTGAACTCTGCGTTTATAACGGGTGTTCTATTTTGACCCTAAGAAAAAATATTTAGGTTTTTATAAATTATTTTGTTGAAGGGGATCCTGTGAGATCCTTATGCGAAATAAAATGTGAAGTGAGTATAAGAGGCCGGCGGCGGCGGCGGGCGCGCGGGGGCCCGCCCAGGCGCGCGCGGGGCGGCGCCGCTCTGCGCCCTCGCACGCGCACATTACTGATAAAAAAAAACTTTCTCACCCCGAACCTTTTGCCGCCAACGTGTAGGCGCAAGTCTATACATCACTTTTGTAAAATAAAAGCCGTGAAATATTCGCGCGTCTTACGAGGAAAATTGGTGAAAATTTTCCGACCACGCGGTGCGTTTGACGTCGAACCCGCGGCTTCCATAGTAATGAGATTTACAAAAATTGATTTAAGTTAAAGTTTAAAATTCCATTTTAGCATTTAGTCCATAAAAAGTTAGAATTCGAGACAGGAACGCTGAATATAATAAATTGAAACAATCGGGAATGGTTTTGGCGGCGCACCGTCAGAATGGCTCTACGTTGACCGATATTTAAAAATTATTGATGTATGATATTAGCACAAAATATACGTTAACAGATGGTTCATGTGGTGTAGTTGTGGGAGAGCGCATAAAAGTGCAATTCATAGTGCGCGTGTCCTGCGCGCAGCATATCTGCGCCCCCAACGTAACGCAGCGGCAAAAAACGCACGAAATCCTATGTCCCACGTATTTTCAATAGGTTTTTGTTTTGTTTTTGTTCTTTAATATTTTATTAGCAGGCGGATAGATATTATATTCAAATAGGTATTAAAAGTCAGCGATAAAATAATTAGAGAAAAAAATAAAATTGAATTTTTATTTTGAAATTTTTAATTGCATTTATAAATTTTACCTAGTCGGTCGTTTTTTGTTAATTCATCTAGGTATTAATACTGGGAGTATTGGCAGGCAGTTAAAATTAATAACACAACTAAAAGGTGTTTTACTGCATTTAGTAGAAAGCACTCCTCTGAAATACATACAGAGTTGTCTTTTCCGCCCAAACTCTGAAGACTGAGAAAGCAGTAGGTAACTAGAATTAATTTGAAAGTAAAAAAAAACTGTTAGGTTTATTTTAAATAAAAACTGAACCTATTATTGTGGGGCCAATATTTTGCTAATGATAGTGTGACCTAAATTAAACCCTAAATTATCCATATTTATCTGAATGTTGCGTAAATTATCCTAATTCAGAAAAACGAAAATTTTACCAGCCTGTAACTTAGGAACAATCACAATAGATGAACAAGCAAAAAAAAAATACAAAAAAAAATCAGCTAAAGAATCAAAAACATACCTACATTCTAAATGAACCTACCTACCTATTCGGTTTCTTAAAACCGACCATAAACAAATTCAATTTCATTTAAATAAAAGAAGAAAACAAAAAAAATACAATTTAGAGCTCAATAAATAAGTGTGAAAGAGTTTTGTTTTCGGCCTGGTATATACCACAGTACCGCTGTACCGCTAGCCAAGGAATGTTATCAGCTCGCTGTGGGTGAGATTCCCGGAATGCCGGGAACTAATCCTAGAGGCGCGAACACACACCGCCTGACTGACGCCTGCGCCACCGGCTGCGCTCGCGCACCGTACCACACCACAAATTTATATAAGGAATTTTTAGTTGCGTTTGATAAGTTTCTCTAAGTAATGAAAAAAAACATTTTTTGATTTGGGGATCTTCGGAGAGATGGATTTGGATATTTCGCAATGATTTCGTTACGGATTTTCGTGTTGCTAAAATATTTTTGTAAAATATTGGAAAGGATCGCCTGTCTATCCCTTTCACTTACCATTTCTAGGTTATTTTATGTTTTTTTTAATGTTAATGAGTTTCGAACCAACTAGCAAAAATGCGCAGACTGAAGCTTTAGAAAACTACTAATCTAAGTCAGTTTGTAATCTATAACTTAACAAAAGGGGTCTGATTCGCAAAACTTTTCAATTCCATCGCTAACATTCGCAGTAAGATATCGCCACTCTATTCGCACTTAACTCTAGGATTTAAAACTTGAGTAGCAAGAATATTAGAGAAAGCAAACACAGATAAGTCAGGAATTCATTAGAAAAGCTTGAACGGTTTGTTTTGAGAACACTTCACATTAGAAAATGTGTTTATGTTAGCCGTTGAATTACAAATTGTTATTTACCATTCTTGGAATACAGGCCTTGTCGTATCAAAAGAAG
Organism: Lacanobia oleracea; assembly: GCA_950371165.1. Lineage (NCBI taxonomy): Eukaryota > Metazoa > Arthropoda > Insecta > Lepidoptera > Noctuidae > Lacanobia > Lacanobia oleracea. The sequence continues at coordinate 10,504,936 of OX493401.1, forward strand.
AACCTATCACAGAATACTAAGACAGACAACTACTTGTCCTTTGATCTCTTGAAACTACAATTTTATTATCTATAATCGCATAGGAAAATTAAGTACATCCGCGCACATTCTTACAAAATAATTACATGAAATTAACATGCTCGGCAAAACATCGCAAGTTGGCATAGATTAGCCGCTCACCAAAGAAGTGAACTCCGTCGAGGATGCAGATTACAAGTACCTAGTACAAGTGCCTATTTATACGATGTGGATAAAATTAATTATCATACCGTGGGGAGTAGGAAGGGGTGGAGTGCGTTGACCCCGGAACGGGAGCCACTGCGAGGCAATTGTTATTTTTTAATTTATCATGTGCAGGTGCCGAGTGGAATTTTGACGGCATTTTATTTTACAGAATAATAAATTAAATAGAGACTGTGAAACTGGCCAGGTGGACTTTTTCGATATTTGATGAAGTAATTAATCTTGTATGAGTAGGTATTTCGGGATTGTGGGCACGCGCTGCATTCACCTATGAGGTAGAGTGGTTGCACGTTGCAACTTTACACGTGTCGTCAAGGTGTCGTATAGAAATGCTCTGCCGCCAATAATGCGAGCCGTGCGTGTTCATGTGTTTAATTATATTAATAATTTAGCTTATTTTATTGCCATCAGATCGCTATCATATCATATTTTAATATCAGATGGAATTTTATTTCGCTATTAATAACGCAATAAGCGGTATTTCGAATTTTAGAAGCTGCAGTAACTTTTGGTCTTTTAGTAAATATGTTTTGGAATGAATAATTAATTAGTTAGCTAGTTTTATACCTATTAATGGGCGTGTGGACGTAGCAGGGCCCACCTGTAGACTTAAACCACCTGTTTAGGTTCACCAGACCTCCTTTATTAGGCATCTTAGAAATAAATGACACAGTTTGGTACGGTGTTAATTAAAAAGGCATTATAGATCATAAGTATTACCTAATTCGAACCTATTAATTTATTAATTTAATGACCAGACTATTTTTATTCACATTTCAGTGACAGTTACTAGTTAACATTTTTCTTTGCGACTGTACACGTCAAAGGTTTTGTTTAAAAAACAAAGGTCCCTTTTAGCTAATTAAACGTATGGTTTTTTTACTTTATGGACATTATTAATGTTTAGTGGAGCTCCTTGTTTTCAAAACTTTACACCAAAAATGTTGAAACTTTTTATTAAATTGTGACCAACAGAAGAATTAAGAAAATAACCTTTTCCTTTTAACAATAAGGTTTAAATTCGATCACCGATAAAGTTAAGCAAATAGGAACTCTTCGTTAATTATAACGTCAGTAATTAAGTAAGACTTTTATTGCTGTCCTTGGCTTACCCAAGGGAAGCGAAGGGCGGAAATAGAGTTAGACACACGTGTTCCACATGCGACGATAACGATGCTTTATACTCCTGCTGCCAAATATTTCCCACTCTAACAATCAAAATGAGCCTTAAAGCGGAAACGATAGAGTAAGAATTTGTTTGAAGGTGTTGTCTGGTACAGCCGATAACAAAATGCAGAGTTTGGTGACAAAGGAAAAATAAATTGTCAGTGTAAGCGGGTAAGTGGAGGAAAATGATACCGTCGAGTAGGTACGTAAACATAGGTAGGTGTTGCACGTGGAAGACACTTCCAAGTAGTTCTGAGTAACTGAATAGGGAGCTAAATACCTATGGCGTGCGCATGCGCATGTGCTGACGCGGACTGGCCGTGCGAAGTATTATATGAACTGCGCCGCTAACAATACAGAACTATCATGTTTTCCTTGTTGTATTCATTACATTTTTGTTTCTAATCATGATTATTATTGTAGACATTCGTAAGTAAGTAAAGTAAATACAATTGTATTTGTCTGAACATGGTGTACATGATACATGCAAGATAACAAGAAGTACAGAAAAAGTCCTATCAAATTGGTACGAAGAGATGGTGCATAAACCGTGATAATATTCATCAAAATTACATTAAGGACATTTTGTAGGTACTTATTAAATCAACATTATTCACTATAGATCACCATAATTCAGCAAGCATTTACCTATAGATAAAAATGTCAAAGCTAAAAATGTCAATAATAAATATCAAATTATTAATTAAATAAATTAGTCAATAAAATATTAATAAAACAATACAATTGAGTACCATAACTTGTCAAAAATACAACATCCTCGTCCTCTTTCATATATTGCTGTACTGTAATTAATATACTTTTTCAGTTAGTAGACTCTTTCGTATATATTCTTGTTTGAAGTTTTTGCTGATTAATAAAGCTGTAGAATACAGACTGCTATCAGAGCACCCTGTGCAGTTAATGCCATGCGTTTCGTTCGTACATCTCAAAATAAAATTTTTGAACAAAGATTTTGTAAATTTAGTAACAATTCGTATTTGTGGAATGAAACAAACTGCAACTGAAATATTCAAAGTATGAACAAATATCTAGATAGCAAAACAGGGTTTCCGCTGCATCTCCATTTGGACTTATACGAGTATATATATTGTGAACTATTCCTTTAATTTTGATACAGTTTAGATTTTTTTTTTTTACTATTGATATGCACGCGTTTGACCACCATCTCACCTGATGGTAAGTGACGATGTGGTCGAAGATGGAGCACGCTTGCCTAGAAGTAACCTATTCACTCTTGACTTAAAGACTCCCAGGTTGTAGCTATCGAGAAACACAGACTCCGGCAGGGAATTCCACTCCTGGAATGTCATTTAGAATAGTTTTTATAGCCCTTTTTGGTGTATTAAAAAATTGTATAGAAAATGTCACCAAGTTATGTCGATTTTCTAAGAAACAGAATTCAGATGATGATGGCCCGATCATATTTATTGCTCGCAGTTTATCTTCCATACAATTTATAGGCACATTTTCTGGATATCTAAATCCTAAGCTGAGATAATTCAGTACATAAACGAATACATAAACAGTTAAGATTAGATGTAAAGTGAGTAATACAATGACGAACAATATCTATTGATTGGTCGCCCATGATATCGTTTGTTATCTATGCAAAGATGTAAATCGCTCGCTGGAGAATTTTCGCGATATCTCTATGTAATCGATAAAAAAAACAAAGATAGGCAGTAAATACGGTTTAGTTTAGAACAATACCTAGGTATATAATCGCTAATCATCTGCCTACTACTACCTATCACTTTATGTACTAGTATAACTGATAATATATTTTATTTAAGTGTTCTAGTGTTTTTAGACTGGATTTGATACAATGAATTATGATGAAAAGATGCAACAATATATGTCATACATCATTTGGTTATCTCTTGCATTTGTTTAAGGACGGTGTAGAAGAAAAACTATTATTTGGTCACATTGATAAATAACAGAGTTGATTCTAATGCAACACACAATGTAACGCATAGTGCGTGCTATGCTTATTATTGTGAGCTACGAAATCTGGTACGCGTAGCGCTAAGTTGCGTGCTACGCTTAGTATTGTGAGCTACAAAATCTGGTACGCGTAGCGCTGCGTGCTACGAAATATGCTACGCGCTACGTTGCGTGCTACGCGTCTATGCAACTACAGTACAACGTCGGATGCGAACACGGATGTAATCATTCTTACAGGCATTTTATTTTATGGTTAATTTCTCAAAAAACAAACCATCATGTTGTTTCTAACGAAAATAAAATCTGATTTTAAGTTAATTATTGATTTTTTCATTGTGTTTATTATGTGAATTTGACATTTGTAAAAAAAATTTGAAAGTGAACTTTCGAATAATTTCGAGTGTTAAATAAAAAGTTAATTCGCTTAATTTCAAAGCATATTTTGAGCAATGTTTTAAATTGCACTTTGGATATTTAAAAAATAAACTTTAATTTTGTAAATGTTGATTTACAGAGAAATCCCTACATGTCTGCTAGTATGTACTATAATTATGAGAAAAGAAAATACTTAAGGATAGCCATCCAACTTTTTAACAGCTAATTATGTAATTAGTTATGATTAGCCTGTTCCACGTTTAGATTTTCTTCGTATTTAAAAGGCATTATTTAAATTAACTAGGTATTTCAAAGAATGTTAATTGCTTGTTAGATATCAAAGTATGTACTAAGATAACGTTTAACAAATTAAATTCAAGAATAAATAATATTAACTGTCCATTTCAAATCATATGTAATTTCTGATTCGCTAGTAAGTACAATTATAACGATGAATCAATGGAATAAAACTCACAAATGAATGCCGAGTGACCTTAAATAATATTTTTTGTTTCCTGGTTACGTTCAACGGTAGTGTAGGTACACACAATGTGTGCGGAAAATGAGATTGGTAACTCATTAAAACGAAACTCTTTACATTTGCGTGGTGGTTCCAATTAAAACAATAGATTGCGAGTAGGTGCGTAGTCAATTTCCCTAATCGGTGGCGGCGTGCGCGTGCGCCGACCTAGCGGGGGCCGCCGGGGTGCCGTTACACGCTGACACGCCTCCTAACGCACGCCACGCTAACTCAAACCCAATATTAATTCAAAATCACATTATTTCTCATTAATAACTCGTCTTATTCTCGCGTCTCCACCCATCCTGTTAGGCTCGAGAGACCTAGCTGGCATAGTTTCAGTGAGCCCCGGCGACAGGCACTGAAAACTTTTCTCGGAAAGTTCGGCCTCCTTACGCACACGCGGCCGCGGGAGCCAATGGTTGTACATAATATAAATACACACATTTATATGAGCAGTTACACGCACACTTGTGTACATGCGCCCCGTAGGTATATTGCTGCCATTTTGCGAGGATCGGGCAGAGGCCTCAGCAATACACGATACATTGCGTGGAATGTTCTGGTCGCGGCGGGCGCGCTCGTTCACAACTGGTCGTGTATGAATCGCAATTGAAGAAAATATGGATGATGATAGTGACCAGTGGTTTGGGCAGTGTGCGTGATCTATTAGAGCGTAGAGTCGTGGTGTGCGTGAGGCCCACCAACTGCCACCGACGACGAGGTTATCAATTTATGAATCGTAAAGTAAAAAAATGCGCATAAATACGTACTGCGGTCATGAATTCTCTCTGATCACAATCATCTAAGTATTATTTACAACCCGTGACGTACTCGTAAGTGTCAGTGTTTGAGCCGCGCCGGTATCAACGGTTTAGAAAAGGACATAGCAACGTTTAGATAAAAACTCAAAAATTTTACTTTTTAAATAATTGTAAAAATATACTTGCTTATGTTTTTAGGATATTTATTACACATTCTGAATGGATAGGAAATTAATTGTCCAGGTTGAAATTCCGGTGTCTTAACCAGTTCAAATGTTATTTGCAACAATAACGGTTGAACAGAATTCAAATAAAATGAGAGCAGAGAGAAATCAGCAGAATGATTTTTAATTTATGGTTTTCTCAATGAAATACTTATATATTTTCTTTATCTTTTAGTTTAGAGAATTTATGTATTATTTATAAAAAAAAAAATTATACGAATTAAAATAATTGGACAATGTCTTTTATAGTTTCAGTAGAGCAGATAGCTTTTAATGAAACAATCTCTGAAAGCGTTCAATTTATTTTATGACTAATAGATTGAGAGTTCAATTCTAAAACAGTAGCCAGATTTGTTTCTGTTTCTGTACAGACGTTGTTTCAATTCAGCCATTACTTTAGTTTCCTCTACTTTATTGACCTGATAGAGCTTCCGAGCTGGGACCTAAAGGAAAACATCAAACTGTCTATAAATAGAATGCGATGCGAATTCTACAAAGTTGCTCTATGTTATCGCAAAGGACGTGTGACAAAGTCGAACGTGTTGCAGGAACGCGGGCACGATTAGAGGTTGCATCGCTATGCAGCGGCGGGCGAGGGGCGCGGGCGCGGGGCGCGGGCAGCGAGCGGAGAGCGCTGCGACTGCGGCGACCGCCGGAGGAATGCGACAGGTAACCAATTCCAGGAAGGCCGCGGCCCGTTACCGCGCCGAATATCTCCGGCAGTCAAACGCGCCGACAAGTGCGGCGGCCACTTGCGACAACACCGTCCGATGCGCCCGCGCCGCCCCACCCCGCGCGCCCGCACTCAACCGCCCGCCACCTGCATTCCACACGACATTGAGTTAGAAACCAGTCGAACGGACTCAGCATTCTATCTGCAGTACCTGCTGCACGCACCCGGACCTCCTTTACCTAATATCGCTTTACTATCTGTACTGCGCCCGCACCCACGACACTCGCGACTGTGAACCTGACTCGGGGACTCGACGCTCGACGCACTAGCGTGACTCATATCTGAGACCTACGGGGACGTAATCAACTGTCGGCAATCGATATCGAAATGAGTTCAAACATGTGCGCCCCGAACGGAAACGGATGCCTATTATGTTATTGCTTTTTTTATTTCCGAAAACTGATAATAAACTTGTGTGAAGCCATTAAGGGAATGGGCGGGCTCCAATGATGACATTGATACCCATCAAGCCGGGTACTTAGCCGCCTGCATAGTTCGTTTTAGGAAACACGTCGCGCGCACATTTGCCACGGTCTCGATACCTGCGTAAAGCACTTTAAGCACCCATTAAGGAAACATCTTTACGATGCCTACTTCGTACTTCTATTTATACACAATTTTACATTGTACAAACTAGAAAGTCAGAAGAGCCTTTAACATTTCAATAAAAATGTCACTGAAGAATTTCATAGTGCATTTTTATCGGTAGTAAAATGAACCTAAAAGTATTATTGAAAAGTGGAGTGTGACGGTGGGCATATCTGGGAGTTAAGTTGGGCCATCGAGAGAGATCCGGACGCAGCCGAACAAATTCATTCACATAATAATCATTCATAAGTCACAAGGACACGTCCAAGGGCCGTTCATTCATAACAACCTACGTTTTCTATCTATTTTGATGAGGCAAAAAATGTAATGAAGTTTGTGGGCCGAATGTGTTCCTTAAAGTATGGGGAGGAGCGAGACGGTGCGCGGTGGTGTCGTTAGCGTTACATGCGACATGGCTGCTAGATGTTGCTAGTGACAGATGTGGCCTCAGTTCCGAGTCCCCAGATGTGCGCTGTGCGTGTGTACGTCACGATAGGGCTGCTCACATGTGGCGCCCAGCACGCAGGAAACGTCTATTTGTTTCCTGATTACATTATCATATTGTAATTATGAGAGAGGAAACTGGAGACCCACGATTGAGTCATTGGGAAGATTTTACTAGAACTGGAACGATTTATGAGTCCCAAAATCAGACAAATATTTAAGAAGAATCTCTGATTCTTTTCCAATGCAGAATTTGAAAACTAAGCTTTTTTCGGCAGATTGCAACTGAGATGCGAATGCGGACGGTATTTAAAAGTAGTATTGGACTTACAGGATTAACAAGCGTGCACGAAATGACAGTAAAACCCCTTCTACACGGATGTGATCTAGCGTTCAATCCAATCCAATCCAAGGAGACCTTGTTGGATTGCATCCGTGTTGACGGCAGATGTAATAAAATTCGTACAAAATTCGCGGATGGAAACCAAGCTCCCACCTTGGATTGAACGCTGGATTAAATCCGTATAGTACACGTTTTAGTAAATCCTAAGCATTTTGTCATTTCGAAATACGCTATCGCCATTAGCCTGTCAGTTTGCTTAGAGCCCCAGAGCTTCTGAAAAATATTTTTTCAGTAAGGATACTACCACTGCTGCAAAAGTTCTTGGTCTTGCAAAGACAAGACTTAGAAGCGCTACAAGCTGCAACTCAAAAGATGAATCTTAAATTACTGCTGTATCTCAAGCTACAAAGGGGACAACTAATGAGATTTATTTTTTGATTTAATTAGTTATTTACTTAATTATTTATTAATAAGCACACCAGCAGCACTGTCACTTACAATTCATATTAAATAACATCTGAAATCGGTATTTCAGGGACGCTAAAAGGGCCAATTTAGGAGAATCCTACTATTAATCACGCAACAATCTCATATTTCATTTTCATCTTTATTGCCAAAGAATTAGGTCCAAGGTTGATTGGGAAAATTTGACAGTGACGGGTAACGTGATTTGCTTTCTGATTCTGCTAAAGTGACCTTTTTAGACCTGCTGTAACCATGCAAATAACAGGTGCATGACATTGACATATTGAGTATTAGAGACAAGAAGAAAAAATTAAATGTGTGTCCAGTCTCCAGATCTAAATCCAGACCACTACAAAAACAAAACAATTTGAGCTATATAGACGTACATTATTCGCACTGTTTATTTATATATAGGGAAAGTCTGTATGAAGCGAAACTCATACAGAAAACATCGATAGGGTAATCCGTTAAGTTGGGCCTGTCTTTTTATAGCCTTGCCATCCGTGTTAGGGGGGATGACTGTTAATGCTATGGAGAAAGACGGAGACGTGAATGATGATAGGAATAATATGACGATGAGATTTCGTGCTTTTCAGACCTGCAGAAAGTTATTTTGTAGCTCTCACTGGATCTCTCCGTAAAATTATAAAATATCTTGCTAGATTGTAAACTCTTGAAAAATTGGCAACTAAACATTTGGGCTACTTTTTCACGCACCAAAATTTGATAGTCTATAATTTGACGAAGTCATTCCGAGATATTGTGAACCACCATAAACTGACGACATGTTAGCGATCAATTAAACGGTTCTACAATTTAACGGATTTACTTGCCTAGCCAAGTAGAGGAACTTAGGAAACAGGGACCTTAGGGCTCTCCAGAGTGAGCGAGCGAAGCGGAAAAACTAAGTTTCCGTTATGACATTCATGTTAGATTCCAATTTAAAACCTTTTACTTTAGACCTCAAAATTTTCACCGTGTTTGTCTAGCTTTTTTAACGTTTATCTGTCTTGATTCTGCGCCATTTTTATTAGATTATACCCATGGTGGTATAGAAATAGTACCTGACCATAACCTATGCAATAAAAACTACATCTACATTTTGATCAAAACATTTTGTTAAGGTCTAATAAAATGGTTGCTTGCAGTACATTGGACTGCAAGCAACCAAGAAACAAAAACGAATAGTTATTAGGCTCAAATTGTGCGTCTACTAGTGATTGAAAACTAAAGTGTAGACATCGCAGGAAAACTAAATAAAATTGCTCGTAAAAGCTCAAGATTAATAGATGTTTGTAATAGTAAAGTAATTTTCAAATACAAAATATTCTTTACTTCTCAAGGAAATATATTTGAAACGAGCTTTTGTCTGTGGCTTTACAGCTTTACTTTGTGCACAAACGATCTTTCTCAAATTGCAGAGGATAATCTTGAAGCGAACACAAACAGACCGACACTGCGTCGTTGCGTCATTACTCGTAGGGTAAGTTGTTTACAGCGGATTGTTTTTCTTCGACACTAAAGTTATTTAACCTCTTTGAGTGAAAGCGTCACTAGACGTAAACAAGAGACGTCATATCAACACATTTAAGACCATTTACGATCGCTTTGACTAACAAATATGGTGTTAGTTAATGAGCTAACGATCATACAACTGTATTTGGTCACTTTAGAAAAGCATCTTTGGCTTATTTGTCTCGAACGAATGTCAATTAATTTACAACGGTTAAATATTTAAGTTAAATTTGAAGTAGCAATTAAAACGGACTGGTTACTTACTACAAAGTAACACAGTATCAACTATTTACTGTTCATATTTATGCATCGCACTGGACAACATACCTACCGTAGACGTTTCTAACCCCTTATCTACTCTATCTATTTATTACCGAAACAACTTCCTAATTTAGTATATTTACCCACTAAATCCTAATCGCGTCGAAAGTTCTATTTAGCTAGCTGTGATCCATTTACGGTTATAGAAAAACAAGCATAATCTTCCACAAATACTTCCCTCTCGATAATTCACCACACATGGCGCGGAGCTAAGTTTAAAGGACCGTTCTATTTTGATAGTAGGGAGAAACCACCCCTGATTTATAAATATTATAATGACAAAAGCGAGCAACGGCCCGGCTGCCACGTGGTCGGGGACCGGCACACCGGAAATATCATCGCGATATATTTTGAGAAGAGCGCCCCCTGCGACGCATCTCAATCATCCACTAATAAGCAGACGGAAGGAAAGTAATATAGACAAAAGTTTAAAAATAAGCCAGCCAGGAATAGATCGAAAGGTGAGCTTGAGCGCTCCGGCCCCACGGGATAAAAATACGCGTCTGTGGCGACGCCGCGCGCCCTACCGCCTCGCACCACCGCCGCAGGCGCAGCCATCTATTAACTCTATGCTTTATTTTAATCACTATTCCATAAATTATATATTTTTATCGTATAAAATAAGGGACATCAAAAACTTTCTTGAAGATATGTCAAAAAGTACCACGCGATGACGCTACGAAGAATTTAAATCTCAACTACATATTAGGCAAAATTTAAAATTCGCATGAGCTTTGAAGCAGTGGATAAGCTGCTAGTTTTGTGATTAATGCGTCTGTTTTGTAGTCAGTTCTAATACTTCAAAACAAAATTCACAAACAACACAAAACAACAACAACACACACAAAACAAAAAAAAAACACAAAATTTTGGATATCACTTTATCAGACTTCCCTACTTAATATTTATAAAGATTTGAATTTTATCTTAACTAGATCTATTTTATCTGAGAGCTTATCAGATTTAACCATTAAAAGTTGATAACAAAAGCTTACAACATTTTTTATTAGATGTCTTATTAAACTAGCCGGCTTCTCTGATCAACTGAAGATTTTATCACACAAGTCTAACCGTTGCATTTTATTTTAATTTTGAATGAAAACATATTTGCAGAATATGCTTTCATTCAATTTTTTTAAAACATATTTACAGATATGCTTTCATTCAATTTTTTTATATGGAACGCTTTTATAACTAAGAGCCATTTATAAAGCTTCTATATAATGTCGCCGGATTATTGAAAATACCGTAAGTTTGTAATAAATCTTGCGATACTATAAAATCTCGATATATTGTGAACATTTCAAGTACAATGAATCCCATCTAGATTCATAATATAATCGTGTCTTATTGAGAAGAAAGAGTTTTTAATCACACGCGTTTTATTTTTAAAGTAACGGTGTTTATGTCAATGTTTATGTCCGGAAAATGGCAAACTCCGTAAGATTATAAAATATCTTGAAAGATTGTAAACTCTCGACAAATTGTCAATTGAACATTTGGAATATTTCTTTATGCATCAACATTTGATACTCTAATAAAACTCTCGAAGTCATTCCGGGAAATTGTGGAATAGCAGGTAACGGAGAAGAGGGTTTAAAGGAACTTAACTAGAAGAAGGTATGACAGGAGTTAAGTTCGGTCGTTTCGCTCGCTCTTTGTAACTTCCGTTATACCATTCGAACCAAGCTACATATAGTCTACAGCTTTTATGCAGATGTACTAAACGAAAGGACGAGTCTTTAGACTGTATTAAGGAAAGATTATACACTAGCTGACTAACGACTATATAATGGCGAAAACATATACTAAAAGCAGTTGAGTAGAATTTTAAAATGATCTAGTCAAGCTTTTGGCTGCATTTGATATTACTAGCTGGTTTAGAAGTCCAAAGCTTGTTAACGGCTGGTAATACGAAAAACTTACCTCTTTAGTAATTCTGCGGGCTTCTTTAAAGTATCGAATGCCATTGGCTTTTAATTAGTGTACACTAATTCCATTCTAATTCTACTTAAACGAGCTAGTTAATAGCTGAATAAAAGTGGATCTACCAATGCCGTTACATTTATAAGAGAATCATCAAACACCCTGAGTTGTTAATTGGAGTAGGTGTACTCCATCTTAATGCCAATTCATTAAGTGCAGACGACAGCTATTTTACAGCTTGCGGCGTTTTTTAAGAGTAAATCTAGATTATTGGTGTTTAAATTACGTCAGATTTAATGTTTTTTCTTTGTATAACGTGCGACACGACCTCAGAGTTACACGAATATTTCACTTTAAATAAAAAAAGTCGTCCAAGTGCAAGTGGGACTCGCCCACCGAGGGTACATTGTCAGCCGTACACATTGGTAGCTACAAATTACTTTAGAAAAGACTGTATTTTTTATAATTTAATTACAAATGCATGGCTTTCAGAATTTTTCCTATACTTGTAGTATAAGACACGCCATGCTTGTAGAAAAGACACCGTGTTGTCTTCAGCGCTGGGCACGCCACAATCCAGGTGATAACTCCCCTCTTTGAGGAGTGGCTAGAGCGGCGCCACGGCGTCCTTACTTTCCGCCTGACGCAGGTACTCACCGGACACGGTTGTTTCGGCAGATACCTGTTTCGGATTCGGCGGGAGGATACGTTCGCCCGCATGTCTACAATGTGAGGGATCGTCCGGAGGATACGGTGGAGGTCTGCCCTGTTTGGGCGGACCACCGCTGTGTCCTCGTCGAGGCGATCGGCGGCGGCGACCTCTCGCGTCCAACCCTGGTGCAATCCATAGTCCGGAGAAAGGAGGCATGGGAAGCGGACACCTCTTTCTGCGAAGTAGTAATGCTAGCGAAGGAGGAGGCCGAACGCGTGAGAGAGAGGGAAATCTCACGCCCCAGGGTCCAGCCGCCGCAACAGAAGAAGCTTAGACGCCCCGGCGTCGGGATTCGCAGGGCGATTCCTGGCCACCGTAGGCGCGGGCCTGCGGATGGCGAGCATTGGGTGGCTCGCCGTCCGATCAGAACCAACCCCGGGTCGATTGCGCGTTTTGTTTCACGCGGGCCTCAAAGAGATGTCAGCATAGTAGACGGGTCCAGCTAAGGTCAGTGTCTACCTGGATTACGGAATTTGTTTAAAGGAGTCACTGTGGCCCTGGAACGCAAAGGACACTAGGAGGAACACGGATGGGTTTTAGTCAGTAAGAGTCTGACACTCCCTTCTGATCCGCCCAGAGCGGGAGGAGTCATTTGATGATTTCCCATCCTTAAAACACAACACAGCAAAGGAGTGCCTTTGCTGTGTTGTGCAAAAATTAAATAGATTCCGACAGAGACGAATTGGAATAAAGTGGTACAGATGAAGAAGGAAGAATGCATGTTTATTAAAAATGTACAATTTAAAAATAACATTAAAGAATGGGCCATACAAAGAAATACTGATAGTCTCAGTCATTATTACATAAATTTAGCCTTGACACAAAACATATGCTATCACAGTATGGTACATCAAGTTAGTAAGGCGATTGCAAAAAGTTTTAAATAAATAAAAACTGTCAAAATACAAAATAGTACGGAACTAAGATACTTTTGTTGATATACCTACCCTACCCGATAATTTGATCTTGAACATTTGAGTTTGGTTTAATATCATTTTCGGGTTCTTGATTATTATATTCAAAGATTTTCTCACTGATCTCTTCTTTAATGCCATCTTCGACGGTTTCCTTCTAGGCCTGCTATTGAAATGGTTTTCTGTAAAGATTTCTTTATCCCTGAAAAGCAGTTGTTTGCTCTCTCTTTACACCAGTACACAGTAAAAAGATAATTGAAATTCTTTGTCCAGCCAGCACAATGCTTTAAGCTGGTACATAGACCTTGGGAACTGAGGAGCTCGTGGCTAGATAATAATAGCCGCACGGGTCGATCTTCAAGTTTAAGCAACGCTTTCCAAGGTTGGTCTGTGGATGGGTGATCATCTTAACATACCGAGTTTCCTCCGTGCCTCGGAAAGCACGTTAAGCCGTTGGTACTGGCTGTCATTTGTAGATATTTGGCAGTCGTTACGGATAGTCAGAAACCAGTAAATCTGACTCCAGTTTTGCCATGAAGTACCGTGTTACCCAATTAATGGGTTGTGGAGGTCTGGTAGACAGCCGCTCCTCGTGAAATACTGGTATTCAGCTAAATACGGCTTGACTGGAAGCCGACCCCAATATAGTTGGGAAAAGGCTAGGCAGATGATGATGGACTTTGGTAACACCACTATACAGTAAATAACTTTTCAAAAGAATTTATGGGGGGTTCGGGCGTCCCCGCAGTCTCCAAATGAGTTCCCCATAGGTAAGTTTAGGTCTAGTGTTCCACTTCCACACACTACCATTGAGCAACGCCTCGCCAGTTCGACTTTTCTCCCCGACTACTCTCAAAACATAACCAAAGCCAAAAGCCAAAAGACAAGTTTTGACAGGGTCTGACACGCAGGTCTACTCAGCAAGCTACCTGCTTATGGTATCCCAGTTGGTTTTTGTAGATGGATATCAGACTTCTTAAGTGAACGGTCGATCCGAGTAGTCGTTGACGGCTGCTCCTCTGACCTCATGGCTATTGATGCCGGAGTTCCTCAGGGGTCTGTTCTCTTTACACCTCTTTGCCTGCTGCACATCAATTACCTACTTCAGCGTGGTCTTGTTGGGTACGCAGATGACAGTACGGTTTCAGAAAGATACTTGTCCAGCGCAACAACCAGTGAGGTTGAAGTTTGTTCCTTGAGAGAGGCCATGGTAGAGCGGACGAATTTGACCTTAAGCCTTGTCTCCCAGTGGGGTGATAATAATCTGGATACTTTTAACGCTACCAAAATACAGGCGTGTCTTCTTACCGCGAAAAGAAGTCATTTTGACCAAACTCCTACTTTTCGGGGTGCAACTGTTCCTGTGACTGATCGGCTCGAGCTCCTAGGCATGGAGTTGACATCCAGTCTCAACTTCGGCGCCACCATCGAGTACAAAGCCCAAACTGTGGCCAAAAAGCTGGGTACCTTAAATAGGGTGAAGCGATACTTCAGGCCTGGACAGCTTTTAACCCTATACAAAGCACAATTCCGATCCTGCATGGAGTATTGTAGTCACCTTTGGGATGGCTCAGCTAAGCATCAGCTTGCCGCGCTTGACTCGGTGGAACGCAGAGCTAAGAGGCTCATTAGTGACGTTAAACAGGTGGATGCCAAGCTACATAGCTTGGCTCATCGCCGTAAGGTTGCCTGCTTGTCGGTCTTCTACAGCAATCTGTACTTGGGTGAGTGTGCCCAAGAACTCTACGACCTCATCGCACTAGCCCCCTTCTACCATCGGACATTCAGACGCACTGCATCTTACCATCCCTACCTTGTTGCTATTCACCAATTCATACGTTTCCAAACGTCTTTTATAATGCGCACAGCAAAGGAGTGGAACTCTCTGCCTGCGTCTGTGTTTCCAAACGCTTACAACCCTAATATCTTCAAAGTTAGAGTGAACAGGCATCTTCTGGGTAATCTCGCTCTATCGTAGACTTTGTCTCTGTCATCTCTGACCTAGACTAGAGTCAAGAGCAAACTATCAGAAAAAAAAAGATGAATGCTATTTTAGCATGGCAGAAACGATTTGTTATTAAATATCCAAATGCTTTCTTCTAGGTTTGAGGATATTTGATAGCTTTTAATTCAAACAATGTATATTTTCAACTTATTACAACACGTTAGAAAGCAATCATTTGAGTGATAAATCTATTTAGTATTCGTACACCATTTATCTTCTATACTAATATTTTAAAGAAGTAAAGTTTGTGAGGTTGTAGATGGTGTACTGATCTCTCTGGATGTATTGAACTGATTTTGAAAATTCTTACGAGTATTTTGTGAGTGTCATAGGCTATATATTAACCCGAAAAATATCGCCCAACGAAGTGGGCACGGGTCAGCTAGTGTGAAATGCCTTTTTTTAAGGATGGAAAATCGTCAAATGACTCCTACCGCTCTGGGTGAAGCAGGAAGGAGTGACAGACTCTTACTGACTAAAACCCATCCGTGTTCCTCCTAGTGCCCTTTGTGTTCCAGGGCTACGGTACCTCTTTCGATCAGATTCCGCAGCCCCAGTGTGAAATGCCTGCCTACTTAACTTATAATTGAATTGAACTTTTAAGCTGAACTCATAAAAAACACATAGACATTGCACAGAAGAAAACTTCTAACAAAAACATATTTCTAAAAGCATACGTCAATTTCGTATTCAAAACTGTAACAATGTCCAATTGAACATTCAGATCAAAATGAAACAGCCCCAATTACGAACAATAACATAAAGCAAAGGTAACATGTGTTAGAAACATTAACGCGCTGGAGCATTGTTGTAATGTTGTCATTAAGGAATTAGGCAATCATCTATGAGCAGTGTGCTCACAGTACCAACAATACGCTACAGTACAGTGTGCCCACAGTACGCTACAGTACAGTGTGCCCACTACTCGCGTACCATATCTACGCGAACTCATTTTGTATGAAATTAGGACAACGCTTACGTATCGAACACACCGAGATAGTTTTATAGGTCGAGTTTAGTTTTATATTTATAAATGGATAATAACACGCATCTTGATATGTTTATTATGTTTTATAAACGTTTTTACATGATTGAGAAATGTTATTTTGATACAGAATAAACGTAAAAGTGGTACAATCCCGCCTCGTTCCCAGTCGTCGATCGCGAATCAAGTCTGTAGAAGTAACAATTATAAAAATTCAAAGAAATTGTATCATTGTTCCAGTTTCCATCTCGTTTAATACAAATTTTACGATGTGCCAGACCGTGTTGATGATTTCCAAATTTGTCAGCTTCCAGAACTTCGATACAAAATCCTTGACTTTGACACAAAATGGATCCATTTCTATTTCAGTATTCATATTTGACCTAAAAACATTTAAACTAGATTCTAATTTTAGTTTTATACGTTTATATCTTTTTATAAAGGAGGAATCAAGAAGAGAAACGTTTGAAATGTATCGTTTGAAAGCTATTTTGTTTATAAAACATGGTACAGACTAGGTAGATCTGAGTTTAGATTGCCTCTCCACATTTATCAGATTTGAGACTACAAGTCAGCAACCAACAGCTTAAGCAGGCAATATGTCTATAATGTTTTGAGAAACTGTGGCTGATGTACAAGGCAATAAAGGCCTGGTTCATAATTTTATACACCTTCTACGCCATGAGAGGTCCTCAGAGAGGCAATTCATGTTATGAACCCTTTGGCAGATCGTTTGACAATTTTCTTGGCAAGAGCCACTGCATGGATAATAAACAAACGAGTTGTTACGATTCTAAATCGCAACAAAGTATATGCAACAGCCTGAGCATTTTAGTACCACGCTGATGCGGCTTACGATTACTGTGCTAAGTTTTATATCGCGTTTACATACATTTTTATTATGATCGACGTATTGCATTTCACTTCTAGTTTTTCCTATTCAGACCTCCAGATTGATAAGTATCTGAAAGACCTCATCAAAACTGGAAGGGCAGCCGAAAACAGAAGTGAATATACACCAATCGCCATCTGAAAAAAATACACCAATCGCAATCTGACTACGATTGTGCAAATTATATACGAGTGACCCTTGGTTCTATTGATATTATACTCTCTGGGGTAAAACGAAACATAATGTAGCCATTGTTTATTGCCGGCCATGAGTCAGTTCAAGAGTTACTTACTGTTGGTGTTGTACACTATTCGTTTAAGGGATGCATATGACTCCTTACTTGACACATTACTAGGCTTACGCAGCTCTAAGAGCCTCCAGCTAGACAAACTAACATTCTCTCAGTGATAGCGATTGATGCAAAGCTGGTCTTGAGCCAAAGGTCTACGGAGGACTTCTTTTGCCCCATTTGACAATGATAATAAGTATCGAACGCTAATGATAAATCTATGCAGAGTATGTTGTAAGTAAGTGTGCGTCGGGGCTAGTGGGATGCTCGCTGCGTTTCTCGGAAGGCAGGGTGTCGCCTTCCTCGCTCGATAGCTGCGCATTCGACACGAGTCAAACGTCACGACAATCCACATTGCTGGGATAGTTCGTGTTTATATGATATACCAGCCTTGCCTAGGTGTATTGGGATCGGTTTTCAAAACACATATTTGCAATTCGACATTATTATACATACATATAATAGTATTTATGATACCGAGGGAACTGCAGGTTTTTAAACTTTGCAGGCTTCTGATTCTGACCGCCTGTGAAACTGAAAACATGTATGCAACATAGGAAAGGCCGACAATTTGTTTGTCCAACAGTTTGTGCGGCAGCCGGGAACTGTTGCTATGCTTGCTCATTTAGGTGGATCAAAGCCACACAGTCAAGGACCACAGATCGGACGGTACAGGGCATATTTAACGGAATTGTTGTATTAAGGTTATTTAGGGACGATTAAATTTCTGTTACAATGTCACAGAATGAACGAATGTTGCAGAATGTTAATCCCGGGACTTCTCATTGGAATTAAGTAATTAAAAAGGCATTAAACGCAGTTTACAACTTTGTTTACGTTTTCGCCCAGAAGCAATGCAAAAAGTCGCATGCAATCTTGTTGCAATACAAGTGAACCAGGTTATTTACAAGAAATGGTGGTTACAAAGAATTTAAGTGCCTTCAATAGACTCTCACCCTTTCCCCCTTTGTCTAATCAATTTGTCGCCACGCTCTAGCGCTCTGTCTTGCCTAGAGGGTGATTTTATCAATCTATGACCATTACATACTACTTCCTTAGCTTTAAGGCTGTTGTGATGATTGTAGATAAATACTACATCCTTCTTCTAGTAATGTAATAAATGTGAATGTCTGTTTGTTTCGGATTTGGATGTTTGAATGTTTTTTAATGAGTCACTCCTCAATGGCTAAATGGATTATGGTGATATTTCGAACACAAGTATAACCAGGGCAGAATATAGAATAATATTCTCTAAGGTACTGGTTCATCTTTTCATGGGCATTTTAAAATAAAAAGTTAAGGTATTTTCAGTTTTTTACATTGTTGTAGTGAAATTCGAAAGTCACGTGGATTTTATATGCATTTATTGAGTCTGTTTTTTCAGGAGCTCGTGGCTAAATAATAACAGCCGCACGGGTCGATCTTTAAGGGTAAGCAACGCTTGCTAAGGTTGGTCTGTGGATGGATGAACATCTTAATATACCGAGTTTCCTCCGTGCCTCCGAAAGCACGTTAAGCCGTTGGTCCCGGCTGTCATTTGTAGATCTTTGGTAGTCGTTACGGATTGTCAGAAGCCAGTCAATCTGACCCCAGTCTTGCCAAGAAGTACCGTGTTACCCAGTTAATGGGTTGTGGAGGTCTGGTAGGCAGCCGCTCCACGTAAAACATTAGTATTCAGCTGAATCCGGTTTGACTGGAAGCCGACCCCAATATAGTTGGGAAAGGTCTAGGCAGATGATTGAGTCTGTTCTTTCTCACATTCAAACAACTCATCATATTGAAAACATTTCGTCTCCCAATAATTGTGAGGCAGCAGGGGTGTATGTCTAGAAGATTTTTTTATTTTTTTTTAAACCAAAATACCATTATTATAGATATTATAGGTCTGCAATATTTTATCACAGGAATAAAACATGCATTTGTTAAATTGGCACATGATTAAACAGCGTAAGTAAGTACAGTATCTACAATCTATAATAATTTTCTATCGCCTCATTAATTACACATCCGCTAAGTAATTCCTTTTTACACAGGACATAGTTTCCTACGTTTTAGATTGTATACATATTGTTTACTAATTGTTGACCGTGCGATTATGGGCGCGCTTCGAACAGTCTCGTGGGAGCTTAAATTTTCCCATATTTTTATGTGGCTGTGAGACAAAACAAACTATTCGGCAATTTGCCGGAAGAACATTAATTTGTTGTCTTTTAATTTAGCAACGATTTTATTAAAATAAATTAATGCGTGTTCTTGATATCTTATAATAACATTCTGTGTGTGTGTTTTTATTTGAATAATTAGCTATAAGTTTTGGGTGCATGTGTATTGTACGGAGATAAAATGCAATATAAAATATCTTACGGCTTTTTACGTCTCTTTTGAAAAATTGGCTAGCGCTTTATAGATTTAACAGCAGTTTCTAATCAATAAAAAAAACAATATATAGTCATTCCTATCCATGTATAATTCGTATTGCTGCTCTAAGTAAGTAAGATGTCTGCTTGGTGGCATTTTCTTGATGATAGTGAAAATAATAAAAAAAAAACCAAACGCCACTGTATTCTATGTACTGTGTTTTATGTATTCAACATAGTTTCTTTATTTAAGCGCGTTCTGATTGTAACAACAGCTAATATAGTTTATTTCTTCAAGTTCTAATATTCGACAGAATGATTCAAAGAAGGCGGTTTTATTCTAGATTTTTATTTATTCAAAAGATATAAACCCCTATCTAGTAAAAACTAGATTTAAATAGAATACTTAATTATTCTTACTTCTCAAAGATAGGTATACCACTTTTATATCATTTACAAAACATTTAAATATTTCGGTTATAAATCAGGTACTATTCATTAGTACCGACGTCTATGTGCTTCAGCGTCAACCGGAATTTTTCCACAAGAGTATGGAACATGTCCTTTTGTTCTGAACACCACATTAATCTTTCCGGGCTGCCGCGTGAAATTTAAAGTATTCAGTTCTCACGGAAACTGAGTCTCACACAAAAGGTACGATTTTCAAAATGTAAGTCAAGGATGATTAGTGTTACGATGTGTCTAAGAACCGTGGGAGAGTTACTCATCCCGTGCACAGCGCAGCGCCGCTCCGCACTGGCGATGGCGCACTCTGACTAATACCCCCATACACTGGCTGCTAGAAGAATTGTTGTCAATAATAATTGTGACCTTTGAAAGGATGAAAAATAATGAGTAGTAGCAGCTAGGCATGGGAAAGAGCTCGCCCCGCCCCGCTCGCTCCCACTTAAATAATTTATACGTGTTTCATTCATCTTGTCGCTACAAGAACGACATTTTATCTGGCTTTGTTTATGCGCGGCTCTCAGCATTTTGATGTCTTTTTTTCTTTTTAGATATCTAGTATTCTATTATATTAGATAAATTCGTTTTGTGAACAAGTTTGGCGTCGAGTTCCGAGTTTTAAAACGGAGCTCTAAAAGCAAGTAGCAGATATTGCGCACTCCGTTATACTCATAGTTTCGAAACGGTAGAGATAAGAAAATTAACACGTATCTCCTAATATTCCTATCTATAGCATTGAGATTCAGTTTTTTGTTAAAATCACTCCAAGTAATCTGTACGTTTACCTAGTGCGCAGTAAGTTGTCGTCCATTGTGGCGGCATTGTGTATGTAGTGAATGTAGACGAAGGAGACCGCGCGGATGTAAACAGACTTAGTGAGGTTCATTCAATTAGAGTCAGGACAGTCCGGAGCGGGAGTCAGGGGACGTCATTGAAGGGCCGATGGTGGCGCGGGGCGAGGGGCGCCGGCGGGCTCGGGTGCGGGGCGGGGGGCAGCCGGGAGCAGGAATATTCAAAGCGTGAGAACGCCGCGCGACCCGCATGCCGCGACTTCACATATCTCACGCGCAACCTCCAAGCCTGTACGCCACGCCAATACAGACTCTAGCTGCCGGATGTAAGGCTGCAATTCGGTTCGAGCTCTATTGTGGTTATCGCTTGGAACATCGAGGACAATACTTTTCTAGTTTAGGTACGGCGGTGTCGGCTGGCATTGGCCTGGATACTGTCGATGAGTGCGCACGTCCACTTGCTACTCACAGCCACAAGAAGGACTCCTAATGCCGCATTGGAATGTCTAACAGACTTGTGCCGTCATTACGGATTTGCAATAACTTGTCTCATTCTGTTAACCTAGTCTACTTTAAAATGCCTCGTAAGCTCAGCTCAGTCACGGTAGCTGCGAATGTCACGATAATGTCCTAAAATAGTTCTCTCGACTAGATGCCTGATCTACCACAAATCATGTGGGCTAGGTCGACGTCAAACCTCCGAGTCGACAATAACGATTGTTTTATTGGTGGAACGCTGTCTTTATGCGATCGTGCACAGTAGGCGTGTCATAAAACATTTTCTTTTGGCCCCAACAACCGGGCTAATCTTATTTTTGCGGTAAACTCAACGGTCAACGTTCCTGGAAAGACAATATCTGGGGGGTTACGGGGCGGGTGCGTGCCTGCGCGGGCAGCTCCACTCACCTTGAGACGGAGCGCCGGCTTCTTACTGTGGGCATGGAGGAGCAGCGGCGGTGTGCTGCCAGGGCGAGCTGCTGCAGCGGCTGTTGGCGAAATGGGAAAATGAGTGAGGGGGTCAGGGGTGCGAGCGCGGGAGGCACGGGGGCCGGGGTCGGTTTCGGCGGGCCCCCGGCGGGCGTCGACCTCGTGAAAGGCGCGCGGCGGATCCGCGCGCGCGCCGGCCGCTCGCCTTTTTACGCGCTCTTTCCCGCGCCGCGCGCCGCCGCCGCCGCCAACCCCGCGGGCCCCCGGCGCGGTCGCCGCCCGCAGATAGCGAGCCAGCCGCGACCAACCGATTCACTGTCTGCACCGCAACCATTAATTTCGAACAGAGATCTACCGTAGTTTTGCGCTAGCGATTATTTTGCGAAATTTTTCAGCGGTAAAATGTTTAGTTACAGTTTACTTATATGATTGGTAGAGAAAACTCAAACGTCTCTAAAAGATTATACCTCGCAGGAGTGACTGCTCTACATTACCAATAGCTTCAAATTGGGTACACTTACATCAAGGGCCTAAAGTGCATCTGGCACAGCTAGATGATGAATGACATATGTCTACACGAAATGGGAAAGGTAATTTTTGATCTAATTTCTTGAATAACTTCAAAACTGTTTATTTTTAAACCCTCACAGCAAACATTTGATATGTCACACAGTAAAGTTTGAAAAACTTTATTTTTAATATTCTAGTTTGACCACCAAAAGTTACAACCATATTGTTATTTTTTTTACGCAACGCGCCCGTGTTTGGGTTACAGATGTCCATATGTATTTCAACAGAATCGGTCCAGTTGATCTAGAGAAAACTGGCTGTAACCGACGGACAGACAGACAGACATCCGAGTGATCCTATAAGTTCCGTTTTTTACGGATGTTCGGAACCCTAAAAATAAAATGATAGTAATATTTACTTATAGGTGAGCGCTGCGGGCCGCGCGTTGGTTCCTCCTGGCCGCCGCTCCGCCGCCGCTTCGCCCTAATTAAACAATAATCGAAAAACTACAATGAACGGGCGCACGGCTCCGCGTCCTCGGTGTCCCGCGCTCTGCGCCCGCCCCCCCCCCCGCGCCGGCGCTGCTCCGCCAGCCCGCGCCCCTCGCACCTCCCCGCACCGCACTCCCGCGTGACGTCACCATTGCACTCCTCATTATCGCCTCTCGACTCGAAGACACACTCACTAATAGATCCGACCGAAATATTCAGACTGGTTTTTTGTCAGATTTGTCTGCGAATTTGTGATGTCCATATCGATGAGATGGCCGCCTCTATGCGCGCGCGCACTCTGTGCTCGCTGCCAGCCTGCAGCTGTTCAACGTAGCTGTACTCTCCAATCAAATTTTTTGGCAATTTAGATTGATAGCCTACCCTGGTAATAGCAACAATAAGTACATAATGTACTTAATCTTTCTATTACAAGCATATTGCACAATGGTCGCAATACTATTATTTATTATTCCGTAGAATTGGGTAGAGTTCCACTTTTCTTTTAACGGCTCGTCTCACGGTTGCCTCAGCTACCGATACCTTGGTTTTCCTTTCGTAACCAATAATGACGACGCAAGTAATCAGCACCTACATCCAAGACCCAACTAAGAACAATTCCAAATAACATGTAGAG
Source organism: Lacanobia oleracea (assembly GCA_950371165.1). Lineage (NCBI taxonomy): Eukaryota > Metazoa > Arthropoda > Insecta > Lepidoptera > Noctuidae > Lacanobia > Lacanobia oleracea. Next base: position 10,528,504 of record OX493401.1, read on the forward strand.
AGTTAACATTCTGAGCGCCATTTGTAGATATACATAGATATGATTGGAAAACTAAATCGAGAAGAAAATAGCCAACGCTAGATCCTATAGCCATAAATTATTGGAACATTATTTAAAACTGTTGCCCAAAGAAAATTTACATGTTGAATAAAATAAAAAAGTGAATTATTTAGTTAGGTAAACTGGGTAGACCGCTCGAAGGTCACGTCGTCGTGATAGCGGGGAGGCAATGAATGAGATTGGCTCAGAATACTTGTCTTGGCTGGCTGCTCGTGGGTAGCCGACCACTGTTCGAGGTTTACTTAGTTAATCAGTCCGTTACGTCACACTTTGAGGTGTCATCAGAATGCGCTTGCAGACTATTAATATATCACGTCTGAGTGAAAAAATTACGTCTTAATTTATAAGCGTGTACATAGAGATTATATGAAAAGCGGCGAGGTTGTCGATGCTGGGATTTACGTGTGTCGTCACAGATAGAACGATGACGCAATGAGAACTGTAATGTATTCCCTGTCGCGAGCTGCCACTGCGCCCGCGCACACTGCGATACGCATTAGTATGCCGAGCGATGCCTCACTTGTAATGATTTAATTACTGTAACAACACAATATACCATAATGGCATCGTAACTTGAACACAACGTAGGGTACGTCGGTGAATCTTAACTGATTAAGTATTTGAGACTACTTACAAAAAGAACGCGCACATGATTCAAATAAACTTAAGAAATGTATTAGACATAAATACATATACAATATCTAAAGACATGATGTCATCACGCTCTAAATAGATGCAAATGAATCGATTTAATTATGTATTATAATTGAATTATTAATGGAAACCATGACCACTCTAAATTATTTTGTGAGCTTTTATTTATAAACGTTATTCTTTGGAAAAAAGAGTTTTTAGAAAGAAGAACGGTAGGACTTCTCTGAATAGTCAGACCCACATCAGACTATTAAAACTCTTGTTAGAGCAGTATTAGCCTTAACTTACTTGTCTGCGAATTAAGCATATACTGTGAGAGCGACATGCAAATAAAAATAGCTCCTGACGAGCTGGAAATAAAGTACATTATCAATATTTATATTTTATTTCAAGACGGATAAAGCTTCAACTGATTGAAAAGATGACGGCTGGTACTTATCAGCTTTATAATCACTTTCCACGGCTTTGATTTTTTATCCTTTGCCTATTAATATAAGTCGTAGGTACAGGAAATCGTTTAATGAGAGCAGACGTATATTTTGGTTTTCTTGGATTAAAATAATGCATGCAATGCTTATCGGTGACTTAATTGAGATAGAAATATGTGTGTTATTATGATAAAACTAGTTGACCCGCGCAACTTCATCTGCGTCACAATTGTCATTACTGCTCCGCTCCTATTGGTCTTAGAGTGATGATATATAGCCTATAGCCTTTCATGACAAATGGGCTATCTAACATTAAAAAAAATTTTCATATCGGACCAGCACTTCCTGAGATTAGCGCGTTCAAGCAAACTAATTTGCGAAAATAGTTCATAAGAAAAATAAACCGGCCAAGTGCAGGTCGGGCTCTGATACGAAAGGTTCCGGACCTATAACTGAAAAAAACCTGTTTCTTATATGGGAGCTCCCTTGAAACGAACGGTTTTTTTTTCAGTCCCTTTAATTTATATAATTTTTATATTTTGCTGTCACAGCGGCAATAGAAATACACACTTTGTGAAAATTCTACCTATTACGGTTCCTGAGATACAGTCCGCTGACAGACTGACAGACGAACGGACGGATATACGGACGGACAGCGGAGGTTTAGTAATAGGGTTCCGTTGGTTACCCTTTGGGAACGGAATCCTACAAAATAACCAAAAAGGTTTCTGTCTATTTTCGAACTAGACAAAAAGGGTAACCACATCCACTACCTAAAAAAAAACTATCTCTTTATTCACTTTCCGAAGGTTTCTCATGTACTGTCCGGAATGTGTGAGCTCTGAAGGTACCACAAGGAGCTGGCTACCATCGGTGACGTCACGATACATTGTTCGCCGTTCATAACCTCGGCTAGGCCGTTGATCTACATCTAATACGTTTCTAGACGGTCAGTGCGGCGGGGTATTAATGAGACAAGCTGTAGACTGAGAGAAGTACCTAGTAGCTTTCTTATGAAAACAACTAGCAAAGATAACTAAAAACCATAGAGTTGCATAAAAGCTACATAAAATGTTTCAGGATTTCTTAAATTTTCTTAAATTTTCTTGATTTCTTAAATTAGTTTCAGTTAGGTATCTTATCTTTACACGGGAACCAATTAAAAACCTTGAATGGTAGGTAACTGTCCGAATTTTAAATTCTCCGGAGAAGAAGTCAAAGCGGTCCTAAATTTTAAGTGGACCAGCTGAAACCAAGCGTTACAAAAATATATTGATTTTGACTGCTGAAAATATGTTTCTCCTCCTGAAGTGTTTGATAAACGCGATTTCGATTTCAATTTCCGCTGCTTCCGTATCAATTACTCATAGCGCAGATGCTTGGTCTGAGTCGATGTCCTAGCTTGTTATATTTCGGCGCGCTCGTCTAATTCATACATCAAGGTAGTCGATGTACCTCAGTACAAACGGTGGGGGTTCGTGTGAGTGACGCACTCACTGCGTATGTCTGCGCAATAGCGTTGGACTATTGCTTATTTTATATTTACCACATAACTAACCTTACATCACTCGTTTTTGAAATGTTTAAATGCGATGATGCCCTTTCATTGCGCCATTGGACTGCAGTCATTTGAAAATACTGCTTTACAGGCTGGTAACACGGTATTCGTCACGAAGTTCAAAGTACGAGAGGCGCGACATGTCTGGCGCTGCGATGAAAATAGTCGCATCACGAATATTGAAAACAAGTCATAAGTCACATGTCAACCCCGATCATGATTGGATGAGGATGGCTCCCGATGTCAGCGCCAGTTGCAAATTGATGGCGACTAGGCCGTCTGACTCCGGTACTTACCTACAGGCGATTTATTGCGTATCTCATTATCACCTTTGATAGTTTTTAGCGCGGAGGCCCCGACCGAATATTCAGTCGATTTTGACGTCACAATGTACCTATTATACGATGTCTGTGAATTTCATCACGATGCTGTCTAGAAACTAATGCCAGGTTCGAAAAGAAAGTTTCGGTTTTATTTGTAGCTAACAAGTAGAATGCTTGCGGCTTCCTGCATCGCGGACAAATCTGCTTAGGAGGACAACAAGTTCATCTTAGCATGTTTAATATTTACACAGACAATTACGTAGCAACATGTCGGCCTGCGGATTAGACATGTTTAGTTACGCCACTGAAGCGCAACTCTAGTTGATTTATGATATGATGAGCTGAACGAGGGCTTCTCTATAAAAAGCTATGCAAATCTCCACAGGGCTTCGCCGTAAATTCTAGACTAAAGTATGTAGATTTCGTTCGATAGAACGACTCAAATATGCAAAGTTGAAGGCTAACATTCACGCCCGAAGTTATAATTAGTAATGAACTATGCAAAAAGAATCAAATCGACTCGTAAATATTCACAGCTGAACATTGCTCTTCATCAAAACGTTATGATGTGTCACTCTGGGAGGGTACGTTTTCCCAGTACTATTGGTTAGCGGTAGAACTGAAGGCTAAAAAGCACCACAAAAGTACACCTATTTTAACATGAGTATACCTTTTTCTAACATTTCCTCCTTATAACATTAGTATAAAAGTATAGATAAATCCGAAAGTTTGTGAGGATGGATGTTTGTTACTCTTTTATGTCAGAAAGCCTGAAAGAATCTTCATGAAATTTGGAACAGAGTTAGAATAGTCTGGAATAACACATAGACTATTTATATCACGGGAGTATGTTCTCTAGGAATCATGCGGGCGAAACTGCTGGCAGAAGCTAGTAGCATATATAACGAACTTAAAAGGAAAATTATCGCAGCTAGGTGGGCTTTACAAGTTAACGAGTAGGTATTAGTAGAACAACCTATACCAATGTACTTAGAGAAGGAAAATTTTGTACAAATTTCATTTAAAAGTAGTTAGATAAAGTTGTTAGTTACGAAAAAAGGTAGTAAATATAAATTCAAAGTATGAAACAGAAAGCACCATTCTAAGTGGGCAATTGTGACGTGCAACTACGGAACCCTACACTGCGCATGGCCCGACATGCACTTGGCCGGAATTCCATGAATTGACTAATCTGGTTTTAGATGTGATATTTGAGTTACCCTTGCGTTAAGGTTTTATTGTCTAACAAATGCGCCAAAACCGACAAACTGAGTGTACTACAAGACAGCTCTCACACCGCCACCCTTTGAAAGCCGAGGCGTGACGAGAACAGGAGTCGGTTACTAAAGGGTTATATTATAATATACGGTGACAGCTATACGAGAGTCTAAACGAAAGTGCAAAGCTTCATTTACCCTAACATAAATTTAAATATAATTAAAAAGCGCATTCACAAAAATGCGTTGATGTCTTTTGTTTTAATAGTGCTTTTGTTACGAAACTTTTGGAGGCTTTTGAAAATTTTGGGTTTCGGAAATGCAAATTTATATTTTGTTTTGTATTTTATGCTTTCTTATAAAAATTTAATGTACGATTGGCAGATTCATCGAGGTCATAGCTTACTCGCCGATATGAGACAGCGTTACTCAGCTTGTCGAAATAATAAAAATATCTACATGGAATGCAGGGTTAATGATAATAAAAACTTTAATAAAAGAAACGATATAGTACGACTTGTCCGATAAATCAGTATAAACAAATTATGAAATCTATATGAAGAAATAAAGGCACTATTAGGGATTACTAATAAAAGGAAGAAATTCTGAATAACGGATCTTCAATGTATCTACCGGCTCATCACAAAAATGTCATATCAGTCTAAACTTCGATTCGCTTGAAAACCGCCATAATTTAAGCTAGAGCTAATCTATTGGCTTGAGAAGACCACGAGGTGAACGAGTAATAATTAGCTTCCCAAAATAAATAAACAATAGGCTGCTGAAAGATAAAAACGGAAAGGTTTTAAGTCAAAATGTCGATCATGATAGTAGCACTGGGCACCCTAGCCTCCTTGATCTCGTGATCCAACCGCGACAGTCAATCGTGGGGTCTTGGGTACAATCCCAGGCCAGGAAAAAGTGTTATTTGGTGTTTCTATAAGAAACTTCTCAGTAGCAGCCCGTACTTTGGAAATTGGTGGTGTTGTAGAGAGTAGCCCGCCAAATTGCCGACATGAGAGTGAAGGAACAGAGAGCGCACCTGTGTTTGTGCACTCGCTTGTGCAATAAAATGTCTCCTTGGCCACCATCATCGAAATATGGACTTGGCAGCTACATTTTCGATCGATCTGGAGGGTCACATGGATGTGAGTGTGCTATGGATGGTCATAAAAATATCAAGAAAACGATGGACGATGGGTTTACGTAACCTGGAGGCGCTTCTTGCGTCTGATTTGTTTGATTTGAAACGCAATTTTTTTTTTTTTTTTTACTAAACATAGGCACGCGTTTGACCACTATCTCACCTGATGGTAAGTAATGATGTGGTCGAAGATAGGGGATATAGAGTATCGAAGACGCTTGCCTAGAAATAACCTATTCACTCTTGATTTAAAGACTCCCAGGTTGTAGCTATCAGGAAACACAGACTCCGGCAGGGAATTCCACTCCTTAGCTGTACGCATTATGAATGTGTTACCAAAACGTTTTGTGCGTATGGGTGGGATATCCACCGTGTACCGGTGGCGCATCGCCGTTCGTCTTGTGGTCCGATGATGGAACGGGCTTGGCGGAATTAAATTATGCAATTCCGACGCACATTCCCCAAAATGCAACCGGTAGAAAACCGACAGGCTAGCAACTTTTAACTTTTAATTTCTGCAATTTTTATGCATAAGAACTAAAAATAACTGTATTTTCAAGAAAAGAGAAACATGTCTTGTTTTTAGCAAGTAAGGTATGCAAAAGGAAAAGTATAATTATATTCCTTCAATGACTTATAAGCTTTGTTTTTTATATAAGCATGCAATATGATGAATTTTAAGAATTGGACAAGGTTATAGCAGAATATATCGGTATGTGCAGCGACTAGTCTCTGATTTATATCCCATTGTTTACCTCAACATTTAACATTTAATGTGAATACTTTGTGAATTCCTGTAAGTTATGTACATGAGTGGGGTAACAAGCGAGTGCCAATTCTATTAATTTTTAAGCAACTTTCGCATTCGCATCTGAATATATTCGCAATCTGTCAAAAGATTATGGAAAACTAGCTTCTGCCAGCGGCTTCACCCGCGTGATCCCTAAGGAACATACTTCCGGGATATATATAGCTTATGTATTATTCCAGACTATAATCTAACTATGTGCCAAATTTCATGAAGATCTTTTCAGGCGTTCTGACGTGAAAGAGTAACAAACATCCATCCTAACAAACTTTCGCGTTTAGAATATTATATACTAGCGACCCGCCCCGACTTCGCACGGGTGCAAATTATATACCTATTTCGCATCAAAATCCGTTGCGTAGCTTAAAAGATCTAAACATACATAGGGGCGAGTTTGTTTTATACTACGCAGTGATAAGTAGGATAGGATGAGGCTTTTTGATAGTTTGCGACTGACATGCGAATGCGAACGTTGCTTAAAAAACCGGCAAAGTGCGAGTCGGACTCGCCCACCGAGGGCAAATTACTTTAAATAAATACTATATTTTTTATGATATAATTATTAATGCATAGTTTTCAGACTTCTCCCTATAGGTACCTGTAGTATAAGAGCGCCTTCAAATTAGTCGCTAAGTGCCGCGCGGCAGCAGCGCGACTGTAGCGCTGCTTTGTTAATCCATACAAATAACAAACGCGCTGCTGTCGCGCTGCTGCCGCGCGGCACTTAGCGACTAAGAAGGCGCCCTTAGACGGTATTACTTGCCAAATTTCATAGTTCTAGGTCAACGGGAAATACCCTATACATTTTGATTCCCCTGAGAGTGTCGAAATATACGTTTTATGCGGCATAAACGTCCGCATCTTTTTTACGTTAAATTAGAAGTTTAATTTCTTTTCACAACTGCAAGTGGCCATAGACTAGAGTATATGGTTTTAGTTTCAACTCGATACCTCCACGCGTTCCCGAGATTATCGGTCTTGACAGACAGACGGCCGGACAACAAATTAATCTTTTAAGGGTGCCGTTTTTTCGTTTTGAGGTACGGAAGCTTAAAAATAGAAGAATTGGTACTCAGATTAAAAGCGCGTTCGATAAACAAACTGGTCCTCCATACTTTCAAAATGAAAAGTAGTTTCCTAAAATGACTGAGTTGCTAAAAAGGTTTTAATTCGTAAATTAGCGAGTCTGTTTCTGGGGAAATAAAAAGATTTTTCGATTCTATTAAGTGCTGTTGGTGTTTTTACTGCGATGAGGTGACGACTAGTAACGTAGTTGGAAGGAGGCACATGCCTTCATCCGCAAGCAAGTAGTAGGTAGTAGTTAGAAGCGCAAGCACAAGATCTTAGAGCAATGTTGCTCTAAGATCTTGTGCTTGCGCTACTAAGAAATTGCGATAAGATCTAGATACCTAATAATGATGATGTCGTTGTGTTGATTTGCAATACTTACTTCCATGAACAATCTTGTAGAGGTACATAAATTCTCTAACTATATGTAGACTGAATGCTTTAAGTGTTTCCACTGCTTAAAACTGCTTGAATCGTTTAGGTATTGATTTCATTAGTTTCCTTATTCTCTGAAGATAATGATATTAAATGAGTGCTACAGTTCAAAATATATGGATTTTTACTGTGAATCATCATCATCTACCTAGCCTTTTCCCAACTATATTGGTATCGGCTTCCAGTCAAACAGAATTCAGCTGAATACCAGCATTTTTCGTGGAGCGGATGTCTACCAGACACCTTCTTGGCAAGACTGGAGTCAGATTTACTAGCTTCTGACAATCCGTAACGACTACCATGATCTACAAATGACAGCCGGGACCAACGGCGTAACATGCTTTCCGAGGCATGGCAAAACTGGGTAGGTAGGTTAAGATGGTCATTGGTCACCCATCCACAGACCAACCTTGGCAAGCGTTGCCTGACCTTGAAGATCGATTCGTGCAGCTGTTATTCTTTAGCCACGAGCTCTTCGAATGCTTCAAGTGTTACTGCTGTTTAAAACTGCATGAATCGTTCATTGCTTTCATCGGTTTGCTTGTATTCTCCGAAGACGTGCATGTTTTTGTTTTATTTATAGGTTCATAATGATAACAAATGATAATAATTAAAACTATTTGTTTTTTTTTACGTTTGAATATGGAATTGATTGTTGCTTAGAACTTACTGGTTTATGCATAACATAGAAAATATTGAAAACACACAATTTGGTTTGATTAGGTCCTCTATAATTTTTATGAGTTTATTAGGTATCTAAAAATAGTTGAGCCGGAAACGTCAAATTTAATTGTCTACAGCTACACCAAAGATTTCCTTAAATGGAGATAAACATTATGGCTGTGTATCTATCTATTTACATAGCCAAGCGAGATGCTATCTACTGATTCGTATCTGTGGAGCATTCCCACGATGATTGCCGATCACACGTACCGACATCAATGTTATGCATGCATCGCAACATTATCTGAACTAAGTAAACAAAAATTTCCAAGCGTCACTATTAATGTTCTCATTTCCCTGTGACGCAAAGAGTGCATCTGTTGCAACAGATAGCGCTTAATGCACAATTTAAACGAAATAATCCACGTTGTAACGCAAATATGGCGGGTCGGGCAGGTGTGTTGTGTGCGCTGGCGACGAGCGACGTGCGCAGCCCCTCAGCCCCTCAGCCACCCTGCCTGCCTGCCTGCCTGCCTGCGCGGCAACCACTTCCGACGACGACTGCAACGTGAATTGCGGCTCACTCTCACAACAACTAGCCGCTGCGAAACACGACCTTCACTCCAACACATAGAGTCTATTATCTAATCTCACAACTCACCGCGTGTATCCATTACGTTAACGGTTTTTGATTTAATTTAAATGAAGCAACTAACGTTTAATCGATACCAAATCAGACTGAATTCATAAGAATCTTGACAACACTCAACGTTGCACAATAAAGTGGAGACATGAACTAATGGGACGTGGAGCGACGCGACGCAGTATGTAAACAAACAAACAAGTCACGCATCGAATTGAGCGCATTGTGAAATGCACACACGGGACATGTAACACATGCATAACTTACGTGTTTATGCGCAGGCGACAGTACGTAAACAAAGCTGTAATAGTCCATCGATCGGTGAGTGCAGGGAACCTAGTGATCGATGGGTGGCGCTGTGTCGATGCAGTTCGTGCGGCTCGGTGGTGCGGCTGCGGTGGTCCGTATCACGCACTCCATAAGGGCCAGTATTGTTTGAGTTATTGTTGTCCGAAGTTGGTTGGAATTTAAACGGGTGTAGAACGCGTGCGCGGTGCATAGGCGGTGCAGCGTGCAGCGTGCGCGGGGCGCGGGCGCGCGTCGCTGACTGCACGCGGCGCCCCGCGCCCCGCGCCCCCGCCCGCGTCCCTGCGCCCGCGCGCCCTCTGACCGACACCACCATACATTGTCAACAAATGAATGGAAATCACTTTGATGGGCTTCTTCACGTTACGTCCATAAATGTTTCCGTAGCATCTCTGACTACAGACTTGTTGCTACACATTTCAAAATGATCCAGTTCGAGATAAAAAGAAAGTGGATTACATTATAAACGATACTAATGTTTCGCAGACATCCGTGCAAAATATTTGCATTGAATTAGCAAAATGTTTATGTAACAAATCACACTTTTTCTTGTTCATAAACATAATATGATTGCTACGAAACGAATTGAAGTTTAGGAAAACCACGAAAAATCTTTAATTCGTTTTATTGGTACCAATTTAGAGTTGCATTCTATCTAATTGAAGGAGGAAGATATACGCGTGTATTCATTTTAGTTATAACTGTGAGTGCATGATGCGGGCGCAGTGTGATCCAACAAGCGAGCGAGCGCGCGTGCCCTTCAGCCGCCACATGTAGGCATGCCTCGGATTCCATTGAGAGGGTTTTATCGGTGGCGGCGAAGAGAGGAGCTGCGTACGCGCAAGTATTCGGGTGTTTGGGTGCGCGCGAGGGGTCGACGACCGCGTAGCGCCGCGCGCCCTTTGAGCGATTTTTCTAATGCGTAGCCGACGCCCGACGTCTCACCGACTCTCGCCCGCCTGAAGCGCACGCGCTGCTCCCTGGGACTTCAGTTATCGCAGTACGAGTGATAAACTTGATACGGATTTTATGAGAGCTATTCGTTACATTCTCTTTTCAGATTGTCGCTTGTTTGTTTATGTTAGCACAAATTCCTAGTTTTTGTGCCGCTTTGTTGGCCCACGGAATTTCCAAAAACACGAGTGTACTTAATTAATTAAGTTTTCTAGACGAGGTTTAAATAGATGCATGAATAAACAACTATGCATCCTTTAAAATACATAATATATATTTTTTCAGAATAGGTTCCTAAGTACGTTGGTAATTTATAATTGGTTACTATTGTGTACTGCGCTGTAGTACACGTGTAGTAAACTAGGTACCTATGTAGTTTTTATTCAACCCCCTTGAGTTGAGTAGGATGTTTCTTTTGCACATTCATACAGCTAACTTTGGCAATTTATTTAGAAAAACTGGAGGGCGAGAGACGAGAGTTTTTATTGGTAAATACGTCAAGTTACAATGCTCAAACAAATATAACACTTGTTGTTTGTATATAAACCTTGTTTATCGGTACCCCCATGCATCCGGCTCACAAGGACCTATGCCTTTTCCTCATGAAATTGGCCCACTATGGGCTATTATGTAATTAGTCCAGGCAAATTACCTAGTCAAAATTAGGTAAGAATCTCGGAATCAGAGATGGTCGGCTATAAACTTATATAAACTTTTATTTTGACACCCTAAAACTTGTCTCAAAACTCACATATCATAGGGTGTCCGCAACTACAGAGATTCCAAGGGCAAAAATAAAATAAAAAAACGATTTTTTACACATTTTTTGTAAATATCTCGTGTCCTATGGGTTTCTCGCTATTTGTGTATTTTATCAATATTGTAGAAGATTAAATTTTCTACAACTTTTGTCTTGAATTTTTTTATACGTTTAATCGTTTTCGAGATAAGGGCGGAGAGGGTGCGGTTAAGGTCAACCCCCGGTCCCGGTCAAAACACGCCATATAAAGTTTATTACTAATAATTAATAAACTTTATAAATACAAAATTATTAATAATTTTCATGACTTAATATTAAGTACTACGTAATATACCTATTAATAATTAATTTACTTACGTATCTATTTTTAACATAGCTTTCGCCAGCGACTTCGTACGCGCATGCCCCGTTTTTCCCCGTTCCGTAAGAATTTAGAGAAATCCTGTCTTAGTGCATCTCTACGGTGTTTAAGGAAGCTACTGCATACTAAATTTCAGCTTTCTACGATCAGTAGTTTCGGCTGTGTGTGATCGGTCAGTCAGTCAGTTTCTGATTTTATTATGTACTAGCTTTTGCCCGTTTTTTTCCGTTCCCGTAAGAATTGCAGGAAACCCTCTCTTAGGACTCCCCTATGGAGTGTAGGGTGGAGGGTGTAGCTACATGCTAAATTTCAGCTTTTTATGAAACCTCTCTTAATCCTGACTTCGTATCATGACCTTGAACAACATTTGTTCGACAACTTTTCAAAATTCGTTACATTACTTTTCCATACAAAAAATAAAACATATTGGTAGTATAAATTTTGCATATTCTTCATGAGGCAGCCGACGAAAGACCGCCGCCCGGGCGGCGGTCTTTTTAAAATTCGTAACATTTCTTTCACAATCAAAAAAATTAAATAGTCTAAATTTTGCATATTCTTTCGCGTGCAACCAGGCCCGGCAGGCGGTGCGGGCCTGGTTGCACGCGCGCGCGTAGTTTACTCGAATTTAACAGACTCTAAATAAATTAAAACAAATTGTTTTTGGCTACATTGTTTAGTTGAGGTCAAAGTCGTAGAACAAATGTTGTTCAGGGTCATGATACGAAGTCAGGATTAAGGGTTTGGGTATTTTTTCATATTCCCTGTATATATTGATTGATAGAATAGATAGAAGATTAAATATCAATTTAATCAAACTAAGATGATTGGACTATCCGCCCGAAAACGATTCAAAAACGATTCAACGCATAAAAAAAATCTGAGTCAAAAGTTGTAGGGAATTTAATTTTCTACAATATTGATTAACATACAAATAGTGAAAAACCCATGGGAAACGAGCTATTTGCAAAACATTTGTAAAAAGTCGTTTTTTTGACTTAAGACCTTGGAATATCTGTAGTTGCGGACACCCTACGATAAGTAGGTTTTGAGACAAGTTTTAGGGTGCCTAAACAAAGGTTCATACAACTTTTTAGCCGACCATCTCTCATTCCGAGGTGAAAACCTAATTTGCCTGGACTATTATTGTAATGGATGACTCAAGATTAATCTAGATATGCAGCAGCATGTCAAGTTCACATAAAAATGAACTGGCGACGCAGCAGCCGTGTGTAACACGAACCATTTTGAACCACTTTTGACCCCTTCACAACTCGATTAAGCTACATACATGGAAATTATACATTTTACATTTATTAAAACCTTGTTAAGAATCTAAAAAAAGAAACATAAATATATCTCAAACTGTTATTAACGTTTAAAAACCGGCATTTTTATGACTGACTCACTGACTTAACCTAACCCACATCCCGATGACCTAGACAGTTCAAAGTCATCGAGTTAATTGCGAGTATACAAAGGAAAAATTTAGAAAACGCGGAATGTATGAGGTTTGGAATTTTTCCAATCAATCGATTTTGTTAGGTAACACTTAGTGCCTTTCAAAATTATATGAGCAAAAATCTCTGCTTTCTTCTTCGCAAGAGAATAAGCTCCATGACCAAAGTTCGTTTCTATCATTTTTATAGGTACTTACGAATTATTTCACCCTTTGTAATGTTTCTCATCTATCTTTTCTGTAACGTATATGGTGTACACAATAAAGAGTATTCTATTCTATTCTATAACCAATTATAACACAAACTGCTCCCGGCAGCGCTGGCTTAGTGGACTGAGTGACTGACATCATTGTGAAGAATTGTAACATTTGTGTTATACGAGAGAAATACATTCTTATTAGTATCCGGCCAAAACATGTTTTTTTGCCGAAACCGAAACCGAAGGTTCAGTTCTGATTATAGTTTCGGCCGAAACCAAAACCGAACCTTTTATAACCGTGATTAAAATATTGAATAAATCGCCGTTTTTTCCAGATATATGAATAACTAGCACTTCGACCGCGACTTCGTTCGCGCGGGTTTAGTTGGTACTCCACGAACTTCATCTCCCCTTACCCTCGGGTAATGTGTGTAAATTACTTATTAATAGACTAAACGTAGGGCAGTTCGCTGAAATCCCTACATTCTTCTTACTTAGAGTATTTTTATACCCGTCGTAACTTTTAAACGAAAGGTCCGATTTGAATAATTTAAGATGTAATTTACATGTACATAACCAACCTCAATTCAAACAGATAAGGATCAAACATCTATTGAACATCTATTGATCTTTATTCATCTATATGATTTTAGTATCATCATGATACTAAAATCACCACTATTCCATTTCACCCGGGTTTTGATTGAATAATTTGAACAAAAAGCGGTCATTGTAACTTAACAATAATATTTAAATATATACCATCGCGGACTTTTTTGTAGATATTGATGTCTTGTTGTCTTCTATAAAACTGTAGTAGATCACTTTACTGTCATAAATTGATGATAGTATCCGCAATAGCAATAGTTTCCGCAGCGTACGTGATGTAAGGATCATTTTTGAGATTTTTTTTCACACCTTGGGTTACATTATCGAAGTTTTCATACGGAGCCCCAACTTTACTGAAAATATTCTATAGCCATTGCGTTCATCAGAGATAATATAGGATTCTAATGGCGAAAGAATTTTTAAATCGGTCCGCCAGTTTCGGAGCCAATTCATTTCAAACAAACAAACAAAAAAGTCTGTCCTCTTTATAATATTAGTGTAGATGAAACATCTCGCTGGCGTACTTAATATGTGGTTCAAAAACAGAGGGTAACCTGGAAAGTTTAGAAAATGGGTAGTTCTATAGCTTTTGATGTACCTACTCTTTGCGAATGTCATCTTTACCGCTCGCGCCGCCATATTGGAAAAATAGCGCCGTATAGCAGTTTTTTGACTATATCTCTTTTCTGACTCATTTTACGATAAAAAATTAAACCAGAGAAAATTTCCTATAGTTTATGTTTCAACAACTTTTTCGTAAAATTAATAGTTTCGGCGTTTTCGCTTACTTGTTTCCACACCACCTTAGTAAATATTTTTATCGTAGACCGGAAAGGAGATATCGTCAAAAACCGGCCAAGGTGCGAGTCAGACTCGCACACGAAGGGTTCCGTACCATAAACCTTATTTTTTATTATTTGTTGTTATAGCGGCAATAGAAATACACAATCTGTGACAATGTCAACTGGTAGGTACTTGAGATACAGCCCGCTGACAGACAGCGGAGGCTTAGTAATAGGGTTCCGTTGGTACAGAACCCTAAAAACTGCTATAAGATGCCAGTTTTCCAATATGGCGGCGCGAGCGGCAAAGATACGAGGTGGCCTAGTTGAAATTCGAGCACATCATTTTTATAAAATTACCCATTTTCAAAACTACCGGTAAACTTTCCAGGTAATAGTACCAGATGACTGGACTATAGTGACACTGGGTCTAAATTAAACTAGACAAACACAAGCGTCACTTCACTGAACAATATAATTCAGCGGCTGGCAGAGTCAGGCGAGCGACACCATATTTCCAGCCGTGCCGACCGCATCCGACGTTAGCCGAACGCCACCCGAAAGTACGATGTAATGGAAGTTTCGGCGCGGCCGAAAAGTTCGGCTGTTTTTTTTTACCAAAAGCAAACCTTTGGCTGAAACATGATTTTTAAGCCGAAACCGAAACTTCGGTCGGACACTAATTCTTAGACAATCTTTCTACTTCTATTTCAAAATAGAGACACGATGCGTGGTGCGCGGGGCGGGCAACACGATAAGGGCGTGTGCGGGAACACGGGGATACGTGTTAAACCTGCCTGTTGCGGAATTTGCTCTAAAGATTCATTGCGGTCCTGGATCGCACAGTGCAATAGCAGGAACCGGATGGGTTTTAATCAGTCTTCTTCTTAACCTGGGGGTGTGGGAAGTAATAAGGTCTAGCGATCGGTTTCTAAACCGCCTCAAGGGCCTCTGACATGGTTTATTTGACGACCGCCATTTGGCAGCCGGGACCACCGGCTTATACGTGCCTTCCGAAGCACGGAATCATCTTTTTATCAGACAATCAGGTGATTCAAGCCTGCAATGTCCAAGCCAAACTGGAAAACAACTTAACAAAGTATGCTTTCCGTGGAAATCGAGACCACGACCACCGGGTCACAAGGCAAACGCCTAAACTGCTCGACCACGGAGGTAGTTTTAGTCAGTAAGAGTCTTGTCTGACACTTCCTTCCGCTCCTCCCCAGAGCGGAAGGAGTCATTTGATGATTCTTTAAAAAAAGTTTTGAAAGATGAATAAAGATAGTTTTTTTTTTACAAAAAGTAATGATATCCCATCAAAAACGTAAATGTGAAAATGGAAGCCAAGTTCAATATTAATAATATGCGTGATTCATTCAAAAGAATTGAGATCGCAATGGGTGCCAAGTTCTGAGGATAATCCTGAAATAAGATAATTTAAGGCTCTTGCTTTTGTGAATATATAAATAAAAACTTGACTTGGCTAGTGACCTTACCTATATACCTAAACTAAAACATACATACTTTAAAAAAAATGCGACGTAATGCTAAATTCCAACAATTTCTAATTGTTCTTATTTAGAGCTTTTAAAGCTAACAAATGAAATCGTCACATGAGAACGTTCTCAATTATGTTGTTTCCTGTTTTAGATTACTGGATTCTCGGAACACTGATAAAATATCCATTAAAACTGAAGTTGACGAGAAATACTGTGCCATTAACAACTGGGTATGAAAAAATCAACTTTGTTTTACTGCGTATCGCCACGACGACAAATGTACGGGAATACCCTGTATAAAATCTTAGAATACATTTTTAATCCATAGATATGTATGTCTAACGACTCGCCCCGGCGTCGTACGGGTGCAAATAACACAGGTACCTATAAAAACCTTCTTCGATTATCAGTCATTTATCAAAATCCATGCTATATTATCAAAATCCGTTACGTGATTGCGTGGTTTTGAAGAAGTAAACAGAGAAACAGACAGAGGCAGACAGCGACTTTCTTGTTTATCTACTCTTAAAAGTGGATACAGACATTGCGAGGCATGCGCAGCGCACGGGCGCTCATCGCATGCTTCGCAATGTGTGGATGTTCATATTCGTGGTGAGGCATGGCTACCCAGGCAAATTACACCGAAACGTGTGAAAGAAAGAAGGAAGAAAAATGTTTATTTGGGACTCGCACAAGACACATAAAATAAAGTAGGTAAAACAAACTGTCATAAAAAATATGTTTACACAAAATTAATATGTGCGTGGTCAAGAAGGTCCCTGTCTCAGCATAAATGCTGCGATATTTAAAAAATAAATATCACAGCGCTGGTCTTATGACAGGGCCCGATGTGATGCCACGGACACACATACGAAACACACCAGTAATATATAAAAACAAATAAAATAATGAGTATGAAACACAATGTCTGTTTCCACCTTTTGAGATACTGTCTTTCGTCAGCGGATTTCCCCGTGTTTTGCCTCAAACGCAGGAACTACCAGGAACTTCTTCTTCGTATCGCAGTACGAAAAGTTGCCGGGCCAAAGGTTCTCCACTTCCTCCGCATCGTCGGGGCAGTGCGGAACACTTAAGCTGCAGCACAGCTTGCAGCACAACTCCGCAACCACGCCCTGTTGCTTTTAGTCGGAGTAAACCCAAATTGCGAGGTTTGAGTTACATTTTCCCACTTGAGTTTGGAAACTGTTCAGAAGCTTTCAAATATATCTATAGAAATATGCGGAACAGGGTTTAAAGTCCCTCAAACCTCCATAGAAAAAGGAGGATTCTCGAAGCCCCAACAGACCAAGAAAGATAAGACCCTGCGGGGACATGCGCGCTTGTTGGTAGATGGTCAATGAGTGGCGGGAGAGTTTCCTACCACCATACCATTTCTGATCCGCTGCTGATTTTAGAAAGCTTTTTTGTCATTGTACCTAGTAAGTGAAAATTATGTATTCTGTTGTGAGAAATAAATGTCTGTAACCAAAAGATTACGTTTAAGCTGCTGCGTCGGTAGTTTTGCGCCAAATAGTGAGTAGGTTGCCTCCTAGTATAGGCTAAAGGATACCCTTATCCGTGGTTCATGGTTTACCCGAGTGCCAAGACTCATCCAAATCAGTTCAGCCGTTAAAGCGTTTTTATTTAACCTTAGGTACAGGCTTTTACATTTAGGTATCCGTATAAAGGATCCCTCCTTACCTATGCCATGCGAGGACAGAGTTTATTGAAAATGTTTAGCACACAACTCGCACGGCATATTCATCTGCGACGTGTGAGTATTATTATTGAGTATACAAGCAATACAAAATAAGATACTAACTTTTAGTGGTCTTGGTGTGAGTTTTTCACGTACTCGATCACGTCAGCGTAAATGTTCGCTTATGTCAAACTATATATAGATATATAAACGAATTTTTTTCATGTATTTTTTATTTGTATTAATCGAAGTAATCACTCATGCAATCTATGCATCTTTGCCAACGCAGTGGCAGTTTATTGATGCCCTTCTTAAAGAAATCAGCTGGACGGGAGGCAACAAATTCTTCAAAGGCATTTTGTACTGCTTATCGGGTATTGAATTTTTTTCCCGCCAAGAAGTTATCCAAATTCTGGAAAAAGTAGTAGTCTGTAGGCGCAAGGTCTGGTGAGTAGGGCGGATGACGGAGAGCTTCCAACCCCAGTTCTTGCAACTTGGAGACCGTCTGCTGTGCAGTATGAGGTCGCGCGTTGTCGTGCAGGAGCAGCGGAGACGAGCGATTGACCAATGCTGGTTGGAGATGTGCCAGCTTCTCCATCATTGTGTTCAGTTCTTCACAGTACACATCTGCAGTAATGCTCACCCCGTTTGGTAAGAAGCTGTGATGAATCACACCAGCGCTAGACCACCAAACAGTGACCATCACTTTTCTAGGGGTAAGTTTTCGTTTAGGGCATTGTTTAGGTGCTGAACCAGGATCCAACCAACTTGCTGAGCGCTTGCGGTTATCAAACAGAATCCATTTTTCATCGCAGGTAACAATGCGGTTCAAAATTCCTTCATTTGTGTGTCTGTTGAGCAGTGCAAGGCACGTCTCGACGCGTACTTCGCGCTGGCGATCATTGAGTTCGTGGGGCACCCATTTGTCAAACTTTTTTACCTTGCCAATTTGACGCAAATGGACCAATATTGTTTTGACGCTAACGTCGAAAGCTGCTGCTAATTTAGCCGTAGATTGTGTATCATCAGCTTCCACAATCGCCTTTAATTCGTCATTGTCGACCAAAGTCTGCGGACGACTGCGAGGTTCATATTTCAGGTCGAAATTTCCAGAACGGAAGCGAGCAAACCAATAACAGGTGGTGCGTTGGTTTGTAGTGTTAGCTCCGTAAACGTCGTTGATGTTGCGTGCCGCTTGTGCCGCGTTGCTGCCACGAAGGTATCCATATTCCATAATTACTCGAATTTTTAACGTATCCATGATGACGAAAAAGATTGAAATGCGATGAAAATGTAACACTAATCAATAAACAAATGACTACTTTTGGAAAAAAAAACCATGTTTTTAAAATAAAATTAATTTGAAATTAGAATTCTTAGCCAAACAAAAATTATTTTGATTTGAAATGGCCAGTACTGCAGAACGGCAATTTCATAGGTAAAGGTAAATATATAGGCTTATGTCAAGCTAATGACAAAATAAATGTTTTTTGTTATTGACAATAACAAAAAACGTTTATTTTGTCATGACCGCGCTCATTTAGTTTCAATACAAATTGACGTTTAGGACTTTGCGCTAAAGCTTTCATCGATTTGCGAAGTTAGAATACTTTTTTGTATAGTTCGCAGAGTCGGTTAAATCTTCGGTCTAGGTCGATTTATAACAAATGCGTTTCAGCTAGCCTATTCTGTAGGTAACCATTTCGATATCGAGCTTCACCCGGGTGACAAACCTCACAAAGTGAGCTTTTTTGCACACATCATAATGGTCTTACGTTTGAGGTAATTTGATACTTACCTCGGATTCCGCTGTCGAGACACGAAAATGTTGTGGGTACAGATTCACGGAAGTCCGAAAGAGCCATAACTTATACCTTTTATCTTCAGATTCGTGGATAGGTAAGTACTTGTCAGCAAACAGCCGCTAAGTCACAAAAATTTGAAAATGCTGTTGTTATTAAAAAGCTCAAGCAAGCTCAATTGCCAGAGCAGACAACCCAGGACTGAATAACTTGTTGCAAGAAAATGACCCGATTCTAAAAAATGGTGAGATCCTTTCCAAAGTAAATTAATTTAGGATTTTTTTTTTATACTTTTAGTCATGAATAACTGAATTCGGAATATCATGATTGAGTTGGTTTTATACGCATTACTTGGTATTATACTTTTAGCAATATTTCTTTTAGAAGTAACATGAAACATATACGTGTTCCTGTTGATACCCTATAATTCAACTAACTCATTTATATCAATGAGTCAAATAATCACCCGGCACATGAATTATTTTCAATTAATTTTGTTTTTAGGGTTCCGTTCCTGTCGAAAAAGACAGAACCCTTATACGATCTCTTTGTTGTCCGTCTATCCGTCTGTCAAGACCCTTTTCTCAGAAACGCGTGGAGTAATCAAGCTGAAAGGAATATCAATTACTCAGGCCTGCTACACCTTGAAGTAGTGGATAAATCAAACTTCTAAGTCAACGCAATCTATAGCTTCTGGCGCATGTTTGACGCTCACAAGTGAAACACAACCTATAGGGAACTTCGAGTTGATCTAGAGTCATGAAAGGGAAGAAGATGTAAAGGTTTACATCTTGAAAAAGTCTGACACTCCCTTCTGCTTTACCCAAAGCAGGAGGAGTCATTTGATGATTTCCCATCGTTAAAACTTAAAAAATAAATCAGCTGTTTCATACATTTTCATTGGCAGAATATTGCATTTTGAATAAAACAGCTGATATTTTTTTCGAGTTTTCGGGGTTTTATCAAAGTAAAAGTTGTTTATAATCATGTGTACATTCATTGCCTAAGAGGTTGTTGGTGTTTTACAAATAACCCTGTATTTTACTTTCGTAGTAAAATATCAAGACTCGTTCGGAACCCTCGGAGTCTGACTTGCACTTGTCCAGTTTTTTCGTTTTCATTTTTCATGCATAATAATTCGACAACGTCACGATTATTTATATAAAACAACCTTACTTGAATTATGAAAACGTCGCATTTTGTTACCTTAAATATGAATTACTAGTTGACTCGCGCAACTTCGTGTGCTCCACTCCTATTGTCTTAGCGTGATGATATATAGCCTATAGCCTCCTCTATCCTCGATAAATATCTAACTAAAAGAATTTTTCAAATCGGACCAGTACTTCCTGAGATTAGCGCGTTCAAGCAAACAAACAAACTCTTCAGCTTTATATATAAGTAAAGACTGAGAAAATGATTTAATCGTACTTTTCAATGAAACTGAGATAGGTAAACACATCGAGAGCTTAAGTGTTAGCATTTTCTTCGAAACCATTTATTTTTGGAACACTTGTTCTAGGAGTTTTTGTGTTCCTTAGAATATAATCTTAATGTTATGGGAAATCAAAAGGAATACGTTGTCTACAAAACGTTAAACAACTTCTGGAAAATAGAAGACAGGCTGCTATTCAGGTTACAAGTTATTGGTTTTCCAAGCTTACCACTGAACCCTGATACATTGTACCTAGTTGCAGCAAACACCTGTATTCCTATTTTACAGCTACTTAGCTATAATAGGTATATCCCATAGATCCTAATCCTAATCATTTAACCCCATCTTCTATACTTTATATATAAAGCTGAAGAGTTTGTTTGTTTGCTTGAACGCGCTAATCTCAGGAACTACTGGTCCGATTTGAAAAAATATTTCAGTAGGTATTAGATAGCCCATTTATCGAGCAAGGCTATATGCTATATGTCATCACGTTAAACCAATAGAAGAGGACTAGACGAAGTTGCGCGGGTCAGGTAGTGTTTCTAATAAACAAGTCAACTCAAACCCTAGAGGCTTTGTAACCCGAAGGTTGATTGGTGGAGAATCCATTGTTTCACCTTTTGGTACCACTACTGTACATTATGTTTAAATAAAATATTAATGAACTTACCTGCAAGCTTCAACAACTTGGCATGGTGCATCGGCTGTGAATCGCACGATTTCCATTATCCTCATTCTCCATATTGTAAGTCTTCTTGTATCCACCTCGTTATTGGCAATCACCATGACAGTGATATGATGTTTATATGTTGTGCACCACTTTACGAAAGGAAAAAACGTACCATCATTTTAACAAATATCATAGGTAGGTCGAAAATCTGGTGGTCGATAGGTACTTGTGCCATTCTGGAAGCTATTGGAACCATCGGGTGCACCCCGGTGATCCTATCGGCAAACATGACGAACTGCCAAACAAACTTCTCCTATTTACCAAATTCAGGGGACAAGTTTTTAAAAATCCTTCCTCCTCCTCGCGTGATAGGTCTATTACGAAGATTAAGATTTTGCAAAAGAGTTAAAAATGGCGATCTTTTAAAACATTCATCCCCTGAAGTAAGCGAAGAATGTTTGTGAGGTATTTTTTTAAGTTGAAACGAAGAAGACTAAGACTTTGTTATTACTAAAATTTACTTTTAGGTATATTCGGTTATGGTCATAATATACCTGTGATATTCCTGATGTTAAATCCCATCGGAAACACGATGGATAAGTTGACTTGTATAAATGTTCCACTTTACCCTACTCTAGGTATAAGTAGCTAACCTATGTTACTTCAGCTTTGCTTACTAATACTTAACGACAAAACCTTAGCTAATTAAAACGCTTTGAATTCCTAAAGTACTTACTAAGGTACCAAAACTCCAAAGGAGAATCTCGAAATTCGCCTTAATTAGGCGCCGGTATCGAAAGGCGTTTACGTAACTGCGATAATGACGGGCGGATTCCTTTCTGCATTCCTGGTGTGTGAAGCTCTTCGAAGTCGCAGAGAAAGGCTTTCTGCATATCAATGTGTATAAAGCGCAGAAATCAGAAGTACTACTGTTTGTGCACAAGATATAACACAGTTGATCCATTGGAAGCGGGTGTCGTAAATATTCCCGAGAGATATCTCGTAATAGTGGCGGTTTCTCCAGTACCTAAGATTCTATTGGAAATTGTAATCTGTATTAAACTGTGATAACCAATGTGTATAAAGCGCAGAAATCAGAAGTACTACTGTTTGTGCACAAGATATACCACAGTTGATCCATCGGAAGCAAGTGTCGTAAATATTCCCGAGAGATATCTCGTAATAGTGGCGGTTTCTCCAGTAAGATTCTATTGGAAATTGTAATCTGTATTAAACTGTGATAACCATCTGCATAAACCGCGTACTGGTTTTTGTCGCATGTGTTATAAAGCAGACATTAGTTGATATATTGAACGGTGCTGGCGCAAATACCCCTGACAGAAACCTCTTTTCATCATCTATTCATCCAGTATGATTCCACCGGAAATTGAAGTCAACTGTGATAACGCCCCTGGGCTTGGTAGCTCATCTCTTTTGTTGAAATTGGGTGGTTACATTTCAAATTTTAAACTCGTCGGCTAGATTATTTTTCAGAAAAGTCAATGTTCTTTTTAACTGACTTAAAAAAACGAGGAGGTCCTTAATTCGATTGTTTTACAGTATTTTATGTTGGTTTAATTTCGTACTAAAATGTTAGTACGAAATAAAACCAACATATTAAACAACACATTTTTAACAGGGGTTCTTTACTGTACAAAGGTTTTCTTAAGTAAAATAATTTGTACAGCTATTCAAGGATCTTACAGCGCCTGCACACAATCGGAACCACGCCATCTTCTTTTTGGATTACAATTTTCGGCGGTTTTCACAATTGTTTACTGTCACAATCTCCCCTTGACAATGTTATTTAAGGGAAAACAGATCCTTGTCCCGTCAGATCCAGTAGCTATGTGTGTAATTATTGTATCGGCAAAAGTAGCCATTCACATCGCAATCCATCACCAATGTCCAGGGGCCTATTTATTAATAAAACTAAGTGGCGACAAGCGATAATCTGACAATTCGACAATTTTGTACGTTTATATCATATATTCTACGCTTTATTTAACAAAACCTGTCACGAAACTAGAACAATGAGGCCTATCGCGTTTGAATTCGCCGCTAGAGGCGCTAGTGTAGCGTAAGGTTTTAAATGTCAAATTTCACTGATATTTACTTTAAATTTGTTTTGATTTCAATTTTTTTATTTTCCTTCTAACTTTGTTCACATGCGCGTAATAACAGTTTTAATGCTATGAGAACCTTACCCTCTGCTGTCAGTATGTCAGTTTGTGAGACTCGTATTTACAGTTTTATTGAACAGGGCCTAGGTTTGTGGCGGTGACCACTAGATTGTCCAAAATACTAGGTGGCACGTGAGAACAACACAGGAGGAATTGGTGTCGCTGGTACATATCTCCGACCAGGTTTATTACCGACCCGACCGGGCCCCGTTTATCGGTCCCGTTCCATTTAAATATACTCGATAAGGAAAACTTTTGTTGCGAGGTAAAATCACATTCCGTTCGTGGTACATGTTGTGTTCGTATAGTAACGGAATAATTTTAAAGTTACTTGGTCAGATCTTTGTGTTAAATGTCGGTAGTTTCGTTGGATGTTAAGGAATGTACACAAGGGTGTTCAAAGGGAAAGTGGGAAGTCTTCAAATAATACCACACATTGACACTGCTTTTTGTATAATATAAAAACAATAAAAATCATCTTAAGTAACAATGAATTCAGAGCTAAAATTGTGCTATTGTAAAAAGGTATTATAGAGGATGAATGAATAAATGCAAAACAAACACTTTGAATTCACATAACACAACTAATATATTCACTTTGAAAGCACATAAAAATAAATTCATTTATTAAAACATTTAATAAACATAATAAATTCATAATAATTTTTTGGGTAATCTATGGCCCAATTCCAAGCACATATCGAGTGATGTGGGCTCCTCAGAACCTCTTATAATACCTACAGTTAATTTAAATAGATTAGAAATAGTTCTAAGAAAATATTTTTCATTGATCAACTAAGACTTCTAAAGTACGAATTCGTTCAAGGCGAGCTATAAGTTTCGAGAGATAAATTTGCCATATTGGCTAACACTATTGAATAAATAAATTTTCTATACTTCGCACAATCAAAGCATCTATACGGTACGTATACTTTGATTGTGCGAAGTACAGAAAATAAACTAAGTACAAGTACGTACTATAGCCAGCAAACAGGAGCCCACACCACTTTCTTGTACCCACTTACTAAATAACGCTATATTTCATGAAATATGTAAGTACTGAAATGTACAATTTAAAATTCAGACTGGTTAGCTATGATTCTTGATAAAACATTCATATTGTCTTTAATTATTATTCTAATCAAATTTAAAATAAATAAAAGGCCTGTATTTGTCAGAGTTTAAGCGAATTGACATACGAAATTATGTCTATGAGGCAATCATCTAGTTTCATCTAGGTATACTAATAGTATAAAGAGGAAAATATTGTATTTTTGTATATAACGAGTATTCGTTACATACAAAAATACAATCAAAAAGATTTTTTTTCAAATCGGTCCAGTTTTAAAGTGTATACTTTAAAACTACTGGACCGATTTGAAAAATTCTTTCAGTAATGGATAGCTACATTATCAGCGAGCAACATAAGCTAAATTTTATCCCCGTACTCCCACGGGAACGGGAACTACGCGGGCGAATCCGCGTGACGTCCGCTATAATATGAATGTAATTTTCGAAGAAACAGCCACAAACATAGTTCAAGGAATTGTTTAATTCTTTGAAACAGTAGAAAGGTCTGTCACTGCTATTTTGAACAGTGAAATCATTGACTTAATTGACTTAACTGGGAACATGCATATGTATGCCTTCGCGTTACTGCGCTTGCGACTGACAAGTACAGGCCTTCACATGTTGGCTTACAATCAATAAAATACTCCTGAATGTAGTCGCCGCAGTGAACTGACTGAACTAAAAGAAACTAATGCATACTGCGACGACAACAGTCAGGGCGCAGGAACAGGTGGAATTCGTAACTACGCAATAAATTTATCTACACTAACCAAAATAACCGGAATACCACAAATATCTTACAGATACTTAGGTATACATTACTTTGATATAATATAATAAAACATTAATATCATTTT
The DNA here is from genome assembly GCA_950371165.1 of Lacanobia oleracea. Classification (NCBI taxonomy): domain Eukaryota; kingdom Metazoa; phylum Arthropoda; class Insecta; order Lepidoptera; family Noctuidae; genus Lacanobia; species Lacanobia oleracea. The sequence continues at coordinate 10,554,155 of OX493401.1, forward strand.
TGGAATTATATATTTGACCACGTCTTGTGGGATAAAAGCTGCCATTTATTTCATTTTTTGAGCAATTAAATGCGTCGATATTTTGTAAAGCGAATTCAAGTAACTTTCATCGGATAAATAAATATCTCACTGTTGTATCTCATTAATAAATATTTATTTAATAAATAGCAAGCTAGGGAAGTGTATGAAAACTGTATTTCATCTCAGTGAAACACAAATTGTAATAGAATTTTTTTCGACACACGTAACTTTAGGAAGAACAAAACGAAGAAATTAAGCAAAGACTTTAACGAATATTAACATTTCCAATGGCGCATAAACTGCGAATTTCCAATCAATTCAATGAAGAGTGTGAAGTGGGTAGTTGATTCTGATCGGTAGTTTCTAGGAGAAACTACGCTCTGCATGCATCAAAACATATTATACACTTTACATATTTACAACAAATTCCACCTTTAAGTAATAAAATCATTTGGTTGCGGCTTCAATAGATAACATTGCCACAAATATATTACACATCTGTTTTCCTATTTAGTAGTATAGTGAAAAGCAGCAACAGGGCGATGTTTTATAAAAAAATGTTTTACCTTTTTGTATAAGTCAAAGTTAAAACGTCAAAAGAGGTTAAACAATTTTTTCATAGGGTAATATGAAACATTTAGCGAATTCGATTTTTAAACCGAAGACTTATCTATTGGAAGTACGAGTATATGCAATGATCCACATTAACAAACAGTACTCAATAATTAAACTTACGAAAGTCTTAGTAAACTCTGGAGTGGGCAGTAATTATCTAGCTTACAAGTTCACTTACAATCTGTATAATAATGCATACAAATGATTTTGGATACAATTGACATTCATATCAATGGAACATTTATACGACGACTTTCCTTTTGGTATAGATGTTTAGTTTATTAAGTATGATCGGCGTCTGTCGGCTGTCCGGCAGCGGCAGCGCTAGCGCTACCCGCAGCGAGCCAATTAGACGACTGAATACAACCAATTACAGAAAACGTACAAAGTTTGAGACACGTACACACTCGAGTGTCGTGCAACTATTTCGACCAATGGATTCTTAACCTTTTAATGACCGGCTTAAAAACTTGAGATCGCTTCATTATGCAATTAAATTATTGTTAAATTCAGAATCCTACCGAATGCTTGGTTTAGAGTAATACTTTTGGAATTTCAAGAACGTTTTATGTTGTTTCAGTCAATAGGCAAACGTTGAAAGAAAGTCATTCCTATTTATGTATCCAAAATCGAACGATAATGAGCACGCTTGAGTTTTTACAAAAATATCTACATCTAAGTTACAAGGGGGTATCTCAGAGCATTAATACTAGTCAGCATTAAGTCGGCGGATGAAGGCACGGCGTGAGAGAGGGCGGCGCGCTTACCCGAGCCCCACGTCCAGACACATCATGACCACGAAACCGATGATGCAGCCCCACGTCGCCAGCTTGCCGTTACCACTGCGGACAAACGTCACCCTTACAATCCTTGAAGCAATTGGTTAAAAGCTGCTCAGTCAGTAACCATTAACCTAAAAGATCTTAACCTATCATTTACTATAATAACCATTAAAAGTAATATCTGAATGTTAGTTAGAAATTGATACCAGGTTGATTGTTCACAGTTCTAGAAACGCTCGTTGGATCCTTAGTTATTCCCGAGAACAAACGAATATCCCTACAGCTAGTCAATTCTGTAAATAACCATTTCGATATCGAGCTTCACCTGAGTGACAAACCTCACAAAGTGAGCTTTATTGCACACAACATAAAGGTCTTACGTTTGACGTAATTTGATACTCACCTCGGATTCCGCTGTCGAGACACGAAAATGTTGTTACAGAATAGGGGTACAGCACTACCGTATACATGTGGCAAGGAAGAGGGACTACTAAGGTTTATTGTCTAGCAGGTCAAATGCGCTTGAAAAACCTTATGACGGAATTATGAGTCATACTAAAGAAGGCTACGACTAACTGCAGCTTGTACTTGAAAGGGCATTTTAACGTCAGTAGTTAAATGCATTCTGTTATTTTCATTCTCACAACCAGGTATTGCAGAACAGCTAGGTACTATTTCAATTTATAACCGGCTAAAATTAGTCATTGATAATCGAAGTTTCCAAACACGATTCCCTATTTCTAGATTTTAGATTGTCTAAACGTGAAGGATTGTAGGAATGTAGGTGTTGATTTTGACAGCCGGAAACTTTATATTACAATGTAAACGGACACACCATAAACACATTAAAATGTATGTCTCGTGTTAAGGAGGCAGTAATACGTTTACTGACGCACTTTGACTGTGATATACATAATGGTATGTACATAATAACATATAGGGGTCCGTTATAAAATGCTGTCGTCATACAATGCCGGCCATTGAGAAATAACGAGTAAACGATATTTGAATATCAAGTAGGTAGCAAAATTACGATATCGGAAAGGCCGCCGATGGCGCTTGCGTCTCACGCATTCGGATTTACACAACCGACCGGCCGGAATACACTAACTGGAATTACGGGCCATTACATTAAAACGATTCCTAGTACTTAGGTACGTACCACGTTCTGTACATACACAATTTTATTGGAAACCTGAACACTCTTTTTAAATGTACACCGCGCCTTATTAATAATCTAAGAGCGAATAATGTTATAAATGTTGATCTTTAATATTCACAAGTTTCTTAAGTATCACGGAATACAAATTTCCCAATCGAAATAGATTGATTTAGCAAGAAACAGAGGTAGGTACTTTATGCAAAACGTAAGAAGTATGCATGATGTAACTCTGTATACGTAATTCAATCATTTCTTTTATGCCTTTATCTTGTATATTCAACTAAACGTTTTGTTGATGTGCTTGCGCAGGAGATTCATTTTAATTCATATCTAATATTCTGTTAGCGTCTGTTTATCAACGTTTGTAGGTGATCTAACGCCAAGTAAGAATTTAAACAGCAACTTAGGTAAGGTGGGTAATTCCATATTGAAACATGAGTCCTAATCGACTCCTTACCTAATCGGGAATATACAGTTTTCGGTTGCAAGATAGATTTGCTTAATGTGTAGGTATAATAAATCCGTTTGGCAGAGTATAGTTGAGACATCCGGCTCGTGACGAGCTGTACGGTGGAGTATGGCATGTCAAGTATGACAGGTCGGCGCACATTCTGCTCACGTGCCGTGGGGAACCCCGACTGGACACACGACATGCACCTAAATACCTCTGCTGACATCACGCCCAAAAACTGAGGAATTTTCAACACGAACTCGAAGCTGACGAGAAAACTAATCAAGTTATATCGAAGGAATGTTTCTAGCCATTTAATAATCAAGCATTTTACGCACGTCTGCATACGCAATTAGCTTAATTGGTCGGTATGTAAATGTAGTTAAACATGCCTGAAACGTCTCAATTTTCCGAGTTTTCCTACCATAATAAGTTCATACTGGTACTCAGTATGCATACTGAAACTAAAATCTATTGATAATTGCGAATTTAGTCGGTTCGAATTTTTGGGAATAACCAAGTTTTCAACGGGACTTTTAGAATTCTCAAACAACATTGAGTTGACACTCAATTTTCCCTAACTGAGTTTTCTTTTTTCGAAGTAGCAACACTACCAACTAATCAGTAGTACTAGTATAATAACTAGCTTCAATTTTGTATGAGCCGAGCCAAACCGAATATTTACTTGTTTGCAACTTAGCTTGAAAAACTAGGCTCATGTAATCTGTGCGTGACAGGGGTGATACTTTAGGAGGTACAATTGATCGCGACGGGACGGGGTACATGCGGCGCGATGTCTGGAGGTAGGTCAGGGAGTGTCGGTCGGCGGCGCTCTGGATTCCCAGACAGTGACGTCAGCGCATAGACAAACTAGAGCATCGTCACTGTCTTTATCCCGGCAACAAACGCGTTATTTCTTATATTTATTGTTATTGACAGTGGCGAGACGGTGACAAGCCCACGCACGGCGGCAAGGCGCACGGCGCGCACCGAATTTACTTCATAAAGCGCGAGGCTGCGCTGCGCCGCCCTGCGCGCGCGCTCTGCGCCGCCCGCCCGCTGCAAATAGACGCGACGACCACCGCACCCGCAACCACGAACAATCGACTTCTCTGTTCTCTCATTTTGTTACTCCTAGACTATATGTATATTTCCTTATCATTAAACTTCTGCATAAAACACGTTTAGACTTGACGTTTTAGGTACTCTAGTTTTCACCAGTATCTATTAATATGTACGAAAATAATACGACAAAGCGTACATCTCTTGCGTGAAAAAACTGTAAACACGCAGTTTTGTTGAGCTTTTTGTTGAAACAAAACTGGCCAAGTGCGAGTCGGACTCGCATGCAAAGGGTTCCGAATGAATTTCTTTTTTTTAACCATGTTATTTTATCACTATAGCATTCTTATAGATTTTCCTGTAATCTATAGCTAAAGATCTATTATCGCCACTTTCTTCAAATTTTTAGGCTCAGTAAGCAAGGATTTTCACGGGTTAAAGATGTTCTTAGGGGCGTAAGGAAATGATGTGGCAACCTGGTCTGGAAAATGACGACACAAGCAAGGACTTACACAACGTATTTAGCGTCTTTGTAGTGTCTCTATCATCAGAACGGTCTGAATACGGCCCTCACCCAGGTAGGCGTCGATAGACCCGAAACCAGACCAGTCAACACTTGTAAGCTGGATACTCTCGCTATTATACTAGAAGAATTAACAATGGGAACTTTTAGTTGTTTAGGAAAACAGATTTGTATAAAAAACAGTTTAGGTTCTTGCATTGAGATGTCTTAGATGCATCTGCCTGAGTAACAATCCAATTTAAATAAAATGAACGTAGTGGTCTACAAGACCTGGGTTTTCTTTTGGTTTTTCCTTAGACGGAGCTGAAGAGCGTTAGGTCGGGCAGTGTTATTGGTTTTTTTTTCGTCAGTAATTGCTTTGTGGCGCCCCGGTGTTTAAAATATGGTTGTGTGACACCCCTGCGCCTCGGAAAGCATGTCAAGCTGTAGCTCCTGCGCTAGATCTCTCTCCGATCGTGTTGGATTGCCGTCCCGTCAGACTACATGAGTGATAGAGGAGGAGATGCAATCACAGATGCACTAGCATCTGTGATGCACACACACTTGCGCACTATAATATCTATAATATGGTTAGTCTCCGATGAGAATGGCCGCCATAGCCGAAATCGGTCAGGACATAAATATACTAGGTACGATCAGTCAACATCGAGTAACATTGAAGTGTGATGAAAACATAGTGGGACCTCTAAATAGACTGTTGCGCTGCATAACGTCTAGCAATACGAGTATGTTACAACAAAATGTAAAATGCTCGTATTGCTAGACGTGTGTACAAAAAACCTAACGTCTGGCTTTGAAGCTACTCCTTCGAAACATAACCTCAAATCATTTTCGAAAGACAGACTAAAATTCAGCGCTCTACATTCAAATGTTACTTAATTTCGCGTAGTGGCACTTAAGAAGCGCGCGGTTTGTAAGAAACCACAACGCGTTGTGAGTTGTTCGTCGGGCCAAACCGTTTGTACCTAACCTACCCGTGTTGGGGTGCCCTAAATACCCCTCAAACCTTACCTTTTTCGAGATATGACTGCATCAGTTAGGGCTTAGAACGCGACATGGCATATCTTCTTTTCCACAACGCGTTATAGCCGCTTTCTTATCTGCCACGACGCGAAATTCGCATTGTGGCGATGTGTGTGAGTTGTTTTTTCGCTCAATGAGCGTTTTCGATCCTTGGGCGTAACACAAATAATAAATTGGAATCACGGAAAATTGGGTCGTCTGGCGATTTAGTCGTAATTTAATTTTATTATGTGGAGTAACAAATAGTGGAACATGTTGGTAGGTAATAAACGTCGGGCTGTGTTGTCGCGCGGCGGTTTCGCGTCGGGGTGTTAGACGGCGGCCCGCTATTTCGGGCAGAGTATTTGTGTCCCGCCGGCCGACGCCGCGCGCCTACACTCACGTGCCGCTTGCAATGCAAAACTATTGTCTCACTTGCTATTATTGCAAGCTAGTTGACTGCAGAGTGTATTAAAAGAATCGGTTCTACTGCAAGTCTATCTTCTTTTGCAACTGAGTTTGAAGCTTTAACGCGTGAAAACTTAAGTTTTCCGGCCTGAAAACGAAAATCAGAGCGTACATTTTCTTTTCAGTCCTTCCACTCATTACAATTAACAGCGACCTTATAAGTAGTAGAAAACTTTGCAATAAAGAAGCCAATGTATTGAGGTTGTCACTCTGAAAAAAGTTCCGAATGCAAGATAAACTTGCTGAGACGAAAGAGCGATATGATATAAATCAACCGAACAAAACATCGTTGGGTAAATAGAGGAAATTACAGTGAAACCGTTAGACGTGCTATAAATGTGATTTGGTCAGAATATTCTCGACGACGAGAGGCATGGAAGAGCACTCGTGGCGAGCAAACAGTTGTAGTCTATGATAATGCTAATCAGGCTAAGAGATGCGCGCGCGTGCTTCGCGAGGGAGTGTCAGGTGCTGCCACAAGCACGCCCAGTACACACACTTCTTTATTATTTATTTCCGTTATCTGTGATGCAGGCTTTTTTTGTCGAACTTTTGCTAAAGATATGGAGGTTTCGAATAAGTGAATAAAACAGACGAACTTTTATCTAGATCGAACTTATGCAGAAGAAGTTTATACACATGGGCCAGTTGCAATAGCTTAGTTTCCCGAATATGGGTATACGAAACCCAGAGGGCGTTACTATCTTCATGATAGGTACATTGCTATCTTCTTAACAGCATCTAAAACTACAGTCAACATGCATGTTTCTAAATCACCAACTTTGCTTACAGCTGACCCAAAAAAATTGGGGTGGCAAATATTCTAACAATATACCTAATAAACGTTCCCACACAAGTACGTTGAACCAGAACGCGACGTCGCGACGTGGGAACTGTTGAAAGCTTCTATGAAAATATCTTTTCAGTACGTCTGAGTGTGGATCTCACCATTACAGCGGTAAATTGTTCGTCTAGACGTCCAGACATCAGACAGCAGACATAATGCGTCGCCCGACAATAGCTTGTGTTCATTAAAATCACAAGAGTTTATCGAAAGTCCATTGACGTATCTGTCATTCAGATGTCGCGACAACTTTGTCCCACACAAGTAAACAACTTCATCAATGGCTGACATTCAAGACATTGCCGTATTGTTACAAATCTACAACAATTGTTAGTTCGCTTCCATCTAGCACAAACTCGTTGGTTGAAACGTGTAGTCAGAAGTAACGTTGTAAGCGGGTACCACGCTTTGAAAGCTGTTGTTGCTTGGTCCCAGGACACTGAACAATTAGTCAATAACGGACTCGGCAGACAGGCTACTCCGGAAGGGAGCCGCAACCGGTCTGCAACAATACTCCAGTTGGACAACAATACTGTCGCTAAGGGGAAGCAAGTCCTTCGCTCTCAAGTCTCACCCCACTGATCCTCACATATTGACGGTTAACAATCTATATCGGATGAAATACTGACGTGAATCAGAACAATCAAACACAAACGACCCTCGTCAGCCCAATTATGTCAAGAGCCCGGAGATTTTATAGGTACTGTAGTTTTATATCGATATGTAACATTACCTAATGTAATGGTACGACCTTATATGTTACGCGCGAAGAATTCTGTCTAGTCATGTGCAACAAGTTTACAAATGCCCTTAACTCAAATAGGTACTAGGTTCTATTTAGTATCTGGAAAGTAAAAGAACCCTTCAACTTATTATGTACTCTCATTAAGTCATTACATTATGAAGGCTACCTTTGGAAGTTTAAAGTTAAACGCACATTTCATTACAAAAAGTGACATCCGTATCGTTGGTTAACTAATACTTACAGTACGAAAGTGATCCAGGACAATTTTTGCGTTGGGTTGCGTTGAGCCTATTACCATAATGTGCGTCAGTCATTACAAGGTACTTGGCGCAGCTAAACTAAAAACCGGCCAAGGTCGAGTCGGACTCGCACACGAGAGGTTCCGTACCATAAACTTTTTTTTTAAGGGTGGGAAATCATCAAATGACTCCTCCCGCTCTGGGTGAAGCAGCAAGGAGTGTCAGACTCTTAAGTTGACTAAAACCCATCCGTGTTCCTCCTAATGCCCTTTGCGTTCCAGAGTCACAGTGACTCTTTAGAACAAAGTCCTCAACCCCAGCAGGCACTAACCCTAGCGGGCCCCGTCTTCTATGCCGACAGCTCTTTGAGGCGCGCTGACAGACAGACAGTCAGACAGACAGACAGACAGACAGACAGACGGACGGACGGACCGACGGACAGCGAAGGCTTAGTAATAGGGTGCCGTTGGTTACCCTATGTGTACGGAACCCTAAAAATGAAACCTGAAATGCTGGCAGTAACTGACAATAAAATGTATCATTTGTATCTGCAATCTACATAGGTATAATGAAATCGTCCATTAGTAGTATATCAGTGGTTACGATCAGAATGTTTGAGCACATGAATAGCAAGGAGATGCGCAGTAAAGGGCGACATTATCCTTTACCGTCAAAGGTGGGCAGTCTGTCTCACAGGGGTTCACAACAAAGAGGTTTTCGTACTCAGGAACTTTTTGGTAATTTTCAAGGATAACTCTTTTAATTCGTCATTTGGAGGGGAAACTCGCACATGACCGTGTATTATCTGTGCTAATAATTATGAGCGTCTAGTCTGGGATTTTATCTTTTATTCGAATTTGTAAGATGTTGGTACTTTGCAAATTATATAAGACTGGTTTGCCTCCTCGTGTTGGGTTCCAATTGGTTCCGGTAATGTATTGTGTTGGTTAGGTGAAGCATGCTGTTCAAAGAGTGTACCGCTACCTTAATGAGGTCATAAAAGTTCTCCTTAACACACCTATTAAGTTACATGAAGTTTTTAAAGTATGACGGCGTATAAGGCTACTTTTCCACCAGAGATGTGCTATGCAACGTTGCTATGGATGCGTTTGATATCCACCAATCATATCCATTGGTTCACATAGCTTAGCACTGGTGGAAACTGATTTAACTAAGCTACGTTTTATATAAGGAAGGATGCGTGTTATAGATGCATGCAATGGATGCATGTGAATGTGATCTATGTATGCGGACTTTGGATGCTCGCAAGTTGTGTAACTTTGTGCAGAGCAGTGCATGCCTTCCCTATTGTCGATACGTCGCATAGCTCGAGCTGCGCATCTCCGTCGCACATCTACCGTGCGGCAGCGCATTTTCATAGCACATCTTACTTGCTCCGCTACATAGCTTAGCCTTAATGGAAACGGTCACAGTTTCGTAGCTTCGCTTTTGCATTCTCGGAGCATAGCTGCATAGCACATCTCTTGTGGAAAGGCACCCTTACGATGATGGCGGTAGGATGCGCTTCTTCTATTGGTTAATCATAATCACCTACAATAAGACTCGAAAATCAATTTGCCTAGCCTTTTGCCAACGATGTCGGGGTCAGTTTCGGTCTAACTGCACGCAGCTGAGTCACAGAATATGGCACTACATGGTCTAAATCCCAGGCCGACAAATATGTTATTTGTTCTGACTAATTGAATAGATGACTGTAATAACTTATTACTAGTATCTCTGTTATAAGTACTTTTAAACCGTTATAGGTTGATGTATATGTAATTAACTAGGCGGTAAATACTACTCGACTATTGTCAGCAATCGATATTTGCAGGCTCTCGGATTTTCAGAATCCTTTATATTTTACGAGGTTTTATAGGTATGCAGTAAGCATGTCGCTTTTACAGAGGGGTTATGAATACTGCTACCTGCGCAAATCCGTAACTTTCAAGCGGTTACGCAGAAACTAGGCTGCCCAGATCTTAGTACTGCCATGTTCGGCACTCCAGGGACTTTAGCGCCTCTCGACCGCAACAGATAATCCCCGATGCTACACCTTCTGGTTTCTGTTACACCGCTAAGTCTATGATGGCTCGCGTCAACCTAATCGTATAATAATTAATCAAAAACCAAGGATCAAATCAATACTCACGATGCATTTGCCTCTGGTATGATGTCGTCGGCCACGACATAGATCATGGCGCCGGCAGCGAAAGCCAGCGCATAGGGCAGCGCGGGCTGGGCCGCAGCCACCGCCACGGCGCCTAGCACGCCGAACACTGGCTCTACCATGCCAGACAGCTGGCCGTACCTGGGTGACAAACACGGGATAATAAGAAGATACGTCTTAATGGGAAAATGCATTATCTTGCTTCCATTTTAAAGAATTCTATGTAAAATAGACCACACATAAATTAAAAAAAAAATAAAGCTATTTAATTTCTTTTCAAAATTGCGGTTTTAAACTGACAGTTTGACATTTTCGCCCGAAAATGAAGTTGAGTCACTCCTGTCTGACACTTGACATGAACTGTCCCAAATCAAAGACATAAGGTTGCTTTTTCGTTGTCAAAACAGCAGTGACGTCACTAAACGCTGATTGTTGTTTTTAAATACGTTCCGTGTCACTGTACTTTAATTCATTATTTTTGTTAAATATCGATTTTAATTAAAATAAAAACGTTGCAATTGCCCTTATTTTTTACTTTTATATTATTTTATTGACAACATTTTCATAAATTCTATACATGCATCTTCCCTATTGTATACTCGAAGGACGAACCACAGCCGGTCTACTCTGTTACTTGTTGTGGTAGGTGAAGTGTGCTTGAAGTGAACTGTAATTCTACCTTGATTGGATGGATTGAGCACACTTAATCTAAATTTTTACAGGATAGAATATGCATTCGAAAAAACATCGCTCGCTTACAGAAATATCTTATATGGACTTTGAGTTCAATTTAAGAGTTCCTCACTAAAGATATTGTCTTAGATAATTAAGGCTACCTAGTCGTGGTGAAGTGTCAGTACATTTCATACCAGTAGAAAAAAAAAAGGTTGTCCGTGAGTGTCACCAGACGGCGCTTATTCAGTTTCAATACAAATTGACGTTTACGCTAACGCGATCGAGAACATTAAAAAACTCGCATTAAGGCCACAGGGCAAAACAGCTCATGCTGAGGCTTTTATCGGTCGTTTATCTGTCCGCTAACGTTATTTGTCATAACACCATTGCTTGGTTAACGGAAATAATCGACCGATAAAGTATCTGTTTTTTAAGGATGGGAAATCCTCAATTGACTCCTTCCGCTCAGGGCGGAGCAGAAGGGAGTGTCAAATTCTTACTAACTAAAAACCCATCCGTGTTCTCCCAGTGCCCTTTGTGTTCCAGGGCCGCGGTGACTGTTTCGAACAATTTCCGCAACCTTGGCAAGCACTGACCCTAGCGGGCCCCGTCTACTATGCTGACATCTCTTTGAGGCGCCTACCTCAGAAACCGAGCATCAGTGGACTAACAAGACAGGAGACAGTTCGGGATAGGTTTGTCTTTATTAACATAGCTTTTGGAGGCCATTGGTTACAATATCGCCTTGTTGAGGGCTACACAATTTTTTAATATCATATCAAACATAAATAGTTAGCAATCGTCTCGAAAATTATTGACCGTAGCCTAAGTAGGCATTATAATTTTATTTTTTCTTTCTCGATAGGCTGTCTACGCTCTACTAAATGTCATGATAGGTTACGGCTCAAAGCCTAGGCCTAGTTGTAACTGTTCTACACTGGGTGTAGCGAGCTAGAACCATCCCTAACATTAGGGCGGGTCCGAGGCGGTTTGACATGACAACAGGAAATAAAAGGCCGCGATGCGCGAAGCGGTCCACTGTCATCTACTTGAGTTAGGAAAACTGATAGTTACGCAGTTTGGGACGGGTTCTTAGAACTAGACTTTTAACTGTTATGCCCTGTTTGAAATCTGTGAAAGAAAACAACATCCTACCTGATTAAATCTTTGTCGTTTGTCGAAGAGTTATAGGCCAGGCAACAAAAAGGTATAGAAGGAAATACTTGGAACACAATTTTTGATTTCGTAACTTTGTTTGGACTAGTTAGGACGTGAACATCCCAACTAACACTAAAGCGTTAAAAAAAACTATATAAGACTCGTATATCAGTTCCATTTGAGTATAAAAGTGTTAACGCATACCTGTGCAACTGAGTTAGAGCATGCTCTAACTTACTTATAACCACGAAAGAGGCCCACAGTTTTACAGGTAAAAGTTATAGAAAGCCTATAGTATGGTGTCACAAAGATATTAAAGCTGCACGAGAGCGCTTATTCATCGTCAGCTACTACTTTAATCTGTATTACAGTTGTAAAATAGAGTTGGTAAACGCTACAGGTTGCATAAATCCTGTAGTAAGGTGTCAAAAAGATCTTAAAGCTGCACAAGAGCGTTTATTCATCGTCAGCTACTACTTTAACCTGTATTACCGCGTTAGTGAGCACAAAAGGTGGTAAAACGCGCTCGTCAAAATGAAAAAGCCTGTAACCTTACTAAAATTAAATCTGTTCGTAATGGAAGTGTTATGTCATCCATTTTTCAACACAGCAGATTAATATTATGGATTATTATGTTATTTAAGTACGTGAAGTGAAAAATGACTGCCCTTATGATTTCACGGTAAATGTATACCATGTTTCTCATCTCAATTTTAACGCGCCTAGGATTTATTAAAGATTTAAAAGAAAAATTATGATAATAAAATAGGTACCTCAATCTAAACATTATTATTCATTCCTGCTTCCTGAGCAGTGGTATGTAAAATTAAGTGGCATTCATGTAACGCTTCAAATAATGTAAGAAATTTTGTTTATTGTAGTCAAATGTTGAATAACTCGAAATAATATTAATTGTTAGGTTACCAAAACAATGGCGAACTTTACAAAAGTGAGGTTAGTGTTAATAACGACCCATACTTGCTTTGTTTGACACCAATACCTTTAGAACGCCTGTAAAAGAGTACTGCCTAACACAATAAGCTTTAGTTAAACCCTTTATTACAGGTTAAACCTAGATAGAGGAGTTGTTTGACACCTTTAGTTTCTCGTGTTACTAAACTCTCGATAAACTCTATTTTATAGCCTATGTCTGCGATTACAGTCAATGTAGTACCTTAAGTGGTATAAAAGAGTTCATTGCAATAACTATACAAAAATAAGTGTTAAAGGGTGTCGGCGAACACTTTAATAAAGACTTGGGTGTCACAAAAAGGTTAAAGCTATAACGTATTAAGTATACTTGCTGCTACTAGCGCCATTATAACTCTCAAAGCTGTATTACGTCGTCCATTAAAGCTTTAGTGCTGCGATTGGGGCTAAAACTTGTTTGTTAACTCCTCTATATCGTCTTTAGTAATAAGTGAGATAATTATAACCCTGTTATATTACTTAAAGTCATAAAAAGCCTGTAACTGACACCAAAATGTTATTTGGGATATCAAAAGGGCTACAGGCGGGGCTTTAGCCCTTCGAGCTCGGCGGACAGCGGGGCATAATTAAAGGTTCCATTTTTTGAGTTTTCGCTTATATGTCGGAAACTATACGTCATAACGACATGCATGATCTATACAAAATGAAAGCTGAATAAATTTGCTACATGTTTTACTCAGTCAAGTTTTTCGATACATTTTATATTTTTCTAGATATCTGCTCCTGAAAGTCTGTCAACAGCTGAGTCCATAGCGCCTTTGATGCTCTGTGTCAACCGCTCTTGAAAGTCTTTAATTTTAGATAACGTAATTTGGTAAAGAATTGCCAAGATATCGACAATCTGCGAGAGCTACATCCACTTTATCACGAACAAGTTCTACGGAAGGAGATGTACTGTAGTCTTTGATGGCTATTCCTCATCAACCTCAAGCACGAAAGTAACAAAGCAACAAAGGGGTTGTATGTTGTTTTATAGAAAACAGTTAAATATCATAGAATAAACAATACGCAGAATACTTACTTTGAATAAATTTAAATCATCGATTTTGTTACAAATAAAATTCAAAGTATCGATATTCATAACATCGAATAACAAATCAAATATTCTTTATCCTCTTATTGTTTAGGTAATATAAAACTTATTACCAAGAAAAACATGTTATCGAGTGAATTTCTAAACGTTTCAATTCCTCCCTTTGTCAATAAGCATAGGAGGGCAAAAACAATGCGGGTAAATTCTAGTCAAGCAAAACTTTTCATTCGGGCCCAGTAGACGGAGCCCCGCGAAGTGGTGATGGCGGGTAATGGCGATGAGGATAAAAGAAAAAACTATTCAAACATAAAAAAGCATGCAGCAAGCATGGTTTCTGTCACGGCTTCGGCGCTGCGGGGCTCCGGCGATCCCGAGCGAACTTATCATGACCAGATGGTTTTAACGCTCACCATCGCAAGCTTCGCCTCGCCCCTTCGCGCCTTCGCGGGCTTATATTACACTCTAGGGGTAGGGCAGACAAGAGACGTCGAGTCGGTTTTACAGCCATTCGTTTCTGTCACTAAGTTTTGTAGCACAACATATTACTTTTTAAGACGTGTTTTAATTGTAATTTAGGGTTAAAAATGCTATTTTATAAAAATGGCTCTATGCCTAGTAAAATGATTCCAAATTAAATTTTGCCATCTTCAAAGCATGCCGTGGTAATATCGGACTTATAAGACAATAACATTAAATATTGATTACATTTTCATTGAAAAATATACCGAATATTTTTTCATGGTATTGTATTTCAATGAAACAATATTCGTAAAAAATAATTGTACTGTTTGATAAGTTTGTTAAATAAATAAATGTAAATAGAAATTTATTGAATTGTGTTTTTGTGAAATATGTTCCACTCAAGTAAATAAACGTTGAAACAAGAATCGACATAAAATTAAAGAACCAAATACTATGTGAACGAAATTCAATGAAATTTCTGTCAGCGAAACAAGGGAAACATCGCTGACATCCATTTCGCCGAAAACACTGAGATAATCGTCAAACAAGAAGATCTTCCGTCAAACAAGTTCAACAAAAGCAGGCTCATCAACATGTGCTAAGCTTGAGGACAGTGGGATCAGGGGGGCTACTCTCTAAGCCCGAAGTCCGTAGTTTCGGGTTTAGTTGCGGGCGTATTCTACTCCGTATTACCTAACCACTAAGAATGAATGACAATACGATTTGATAGTAACTGTAAAATCTTGTTATCTTTCATTATTAGCGCAGGTTCGGGGCTAATCATAAGTCCGTAGGTGATACGGAGTAGAATACGCCCGCCACTAAGCCCGAAACTACGGACTTCGGGCTTAGAGAGTAGTCCCCCAGGACCCTTCAAGCAGAAAGTAATAGGAAACAACAGCTGTCGTCTTGATGGCTAAAGCTGATGCGCATTAGGTCATTATTTTCATCACGCCTGGACGCGGGCATTTTCCGTGGTACTTCTTCGTGATAAAGTGGATGTAGCTCTCGCAGATTGTCGATATCTTGGTACTTCTTTGCCAAATTACGTTATCAAAAGTTAAAGACTTTCAAGAGCGGTTTACACAGAGCATCAAAGGCGCTTCAAGAGCGGATATCTCGAAAACTGGACAAGATATTGAGAAACTTGACAGAGTAAAACTTGTAGCAGAAAATTCAATCAGCTTTCATTTTCCATGGAATGGTCATGTCGCTAGGATGCATAGTTTACGAGATATATTATAAGCAAAAATTCCAAAAATTCCCCACGGCTATGGGGCTAGGCTATGTTCACCTCCTAACTAGTCCAAACAAAGTGAAAAATTGTGTTCCAAGCATTTCCCCCTATACCTTATTCTCAGCATTCGCCTGGCCTATTAGCCCAGGCTAAAAAAGGCTTAATTCGCAAAGCTGGATGTAGCTCTGATTTTTTGGTATGTTGTATGGACCAATTAGAATAGTGTGAATCCTTTTGAATTTCGAAAAACTTGTGTTCGGTGCGCACCACGCGAAGAACTGCAGAAATTTGAGAAATTTTTCACTTTTTGCTCTGAAAGTCAAAAACTATCTATATTATATTTCCCAATGGCAAGAATTTCCTTGCCATTGGGAAAGAAAGCTTTTCAACCAAAATGAGGTTTTAAATCTTTAGACTATAACGAATACAAAAACGACGTCAATAAACATGGCCCATTCATACAAGACATAACATCGGGTTGGCATCTTCTACACTTTGCTCTATCTTAAGCATTCCTTCGCCGCTTAGATTGTAAGCTCTCATTTCAACTTTCACAACATCCTGTCGGCGCTTCTCACAACGAACATTCTTTTATAATATTAATTAATTCGTTATTAAAAGAAACATGTTACGATGAATGCTCGTCTGAAATGTTTGTCTGAATAGTTAAATGGATACTTTTCGTGGATCTTCGGAAACCTTCGGCATGACACTTTCACTGTGGAGAGCTTTTTCGAGAATGACAACTTTACAATTTTTTAGTAACGTTTGTCGTGCGATTTAAGCGCAAGTATGAGTTCTAAGGAATTCCAAACACTGAACGCTTTGCAAAGCCAAGTGGCCGTGCATAATTATATCACGTTTGGTGCACACTTTTTGAAGAAATAGGTATAGAGCTTTTTATAGCTTCGTGTTAGCATGTTGATAATACATATTAGGCTATTTTCTTTTCGTTTTAACGAAAAGAAAATATAATTCTGCCAAATCGGAAATGATCTGACAAATTAATCGCGTTCACGTATGAAAAATAATCCCTGAAAAAAGCTTTCAACTACTTCTACACGAAATTATCAAAATATGTACCTTCATATAAACGAAAGTTTCGTAGACCTTACGATTCTTGACAATAATGAAGCTATCGTTTGGCCGAAATATTTCCCAGAAGTTTCTAAACTGTCTGCTAGCATAAGTCAAACCCAAGAACCTGTGCTTAGTAACACCAATTTCTGATAATTTGACTGGGTTTCAGCAGTTACTAGCAAATTAAGCTGAGTAGTGTGAGCTAGGTACATGAACGTCATGAACAAAAAAAACATAGACGAAAATGCTTCAGGCTGAAAGCTTATTTAAACTTAGCAGCATTTACTTCGATTCTAATACACAGTACCTACTTAACAAACTACCATCTCAATGTATTGAAATATCGTAGGTATCGAGGGAGCCGGAACTTCAAAAGGGCCGTATTCAAAATACTGATCACGACGTCATGTATCAGTATGTTGTTAATTTTCACGTGTGCGGGTGGCGGGGTGGCGGGGTGGCGGGGTAGAGGCAAGCGCGCGGTGCGATGCCGAAAGAGGCCGCTAACGAATTGTTTTGGTGAAAGTGCGGGCCAGTGCCGCGACCACATTCCGACGAACTGGTCGAGGAGCCGCTGCTGTGGGAAACGCCGCCAGGGCCACCCCACACGACGACCAGCCTATATCTGCCTGCCAGTGCCAGCGCTGCCGCCAACCAACCGCCGCCAGCCAGCTATCAAATCCAGATACCTACACTCTTAGTTTTCAGATCGAGTCAAGTATACTATGCTTCTGAGCACCCGCCTAGATATTCAGCATTATGGGCATTGGTTTACTCATTAATTTGGAATTTTGGCAGAAAACCATTCGCAACTGAATAGAAAGCCGCTCAAATAAGAAATGCTTGAACATTTGAAAGTTCGGCTGGTTGTGTAAGGATATGATAACACGCACATAGGGAAGTTTAATTTGCATTAGATAACAAGTAGTGTAGCGGCAGTGCTAGGCGGAATGCGAGGGGGAAACGAGTTTGATGAAATAGTGAGGTGCGGGGCGGGCGGCGGCGGCGTCGGTGGCGAGCGCGCTGCGGCGGCGCTGCGGGTGCGCGACGTGATGTTATGTTATCGCATGCATTATTCAGCGGGTGGCGAAAGCGGCAATTTGCGACAATATCCACTGATTCGCAGAATCACCGACTGTTGAGCCGCCGACGAGCCATAAAACAGGATACCCGTCACTCAATAACTACGTTGAATTTAAATAAAAGCTCACGAATAAAAGATATATACATACATTGTACATTTTTTGGAAATTGTCCATTGTTTATAATGGTACTTGGCAGTGAATTTTCGGTGGCGTTGGTAAAATATTGCTTTTACATAATAACTTTTTGAACATTATATTAATACTGGGTGAAGACAGAATGTTTATGAAAATCAGCTCAGAAAGTCTAGGAGCCATTTATATTAGGTAAGTAGGTGGGCTATGAAGACAGGTATGTTATGTACGACCAACTAACTAAGCATGAATAAAAGATTTTACATTCAGCTATGCCAATGGGATGGAAAATATTATTCACGTGACGTACTAATATGAAGTGTCGATAGCTGCCGCGCCAGTCAAGAAGTCTTTGCTACTTGCAAACAGCAGCACTCAACTGCTGTTTTACTATAAAAGTCGTAAGCTACCTAGTCTTATGTATAAGACGTGTGAATGTGACGGTACAGCAGAGCTTTTGTTACCTATGTACTTAGTTATATCAATGCATGTGTAGAATGCAATGGCTATAAAAGAAATCATCATCGCATTGATCCATGTTAAGGCCGTATTAGTCATAGCGTGTAGGTACGATGTCATCGTTAAAGTTATAACAGAGGTGTTGTTGGTCGGATTCAGGAAGGCGTTCGAGAAGATTAGGCGCGGCAACAACGCAATATGCGGCCGACAAACCGGCCTCGATTGCGCAGGACAGCGCCACCAAGGCTGGCAGGCCTTCCGCGACGACTTCTTCGGGGCCCGCGCGGCGGCGGCGGCGGCGGCGGCTGTATCGGCGTCGCTCTCTCGATTTAATTATTTAACTGTGAAGGCCGATCGCCCGAGGCGGGCAGCGGGCGGTGCGCTGCGACTGGTCCGACGGGTGCGCTCCGGAAGAACGCGCAGACAGCGCGCCGCCGCCGTCCGCTTGCCGCGCAGCCACCAGACTCCGCGGCACCGCAGCGACACATCGCACTCCGAACACACGCAACACTCAAATTTCGAAATAGACGACTTTCTCGGGTCCAGTTAGCAATCACCATCTGACCAAATAACGTCGAGAGCGGCCTCCAGACTCGCGGACGCGGCCGCACGGCGACCGTCGGCCGCCGCCGGAGTCCGCGCTGGCCGCGCCGTCGCCTCCGCCACCACACTTGCGAAAACTTTCGATATGTAATCGGTGTAACAATTTGAATATTTGTAAATCGATTTCATATCGATTGCAAACACTGACGTAGATAAAAGCATAACAGTCTATGTCTCAACTCTAACAAATAAGTCTAAATATGAAAAAAACTTGAGTAAGCCATTAACAGTGACTTAATTGATTAGGTTTTCTAACGGATGAGGCACCTACATGGTGCGTAAGCATGATGTTTGCTACGTCACTGTGACTCATATGCGCATGCGGTGAGAAATGTTGACTAGACGCATTGTCTACAACAATGGATCACTACACTGGTTGGACTTATTATATAATGCCACAAAAAATTGCGTCAAGTTGCTTCGACTAAACGACAAGAATTTGTTTAATAATAGCCGTAAAAACCTACTTGTACCAAGTCACTTTGTGTCTCAGTACTTACAGACTGTATTGTATCAATGTAACTATACTATGCTTGGTAGACTGGCTAGATCCTCGCGTAGCCTCATGGGTATGATCGCCCATTCCCAATATAATTTGATACCTAGTTATTTTCGAATCATGAATAAGGTTCACATATAATCATCCAGAAGTCTTTCAAAAGTGTTAAGCGAACTTAGCAGCAAATTAGTATTTTATTACCGCATTCATCAAGTTCTGGCTCTGTAGGTAACTGGTCTACCGGCAACGTAAACCTTGTTTGAAAAAGTTATACAACAAAGGTCACTTATCCCTCCGACAACTCTAACTAAGGTTACGTATGATATCCCTGAAATCAATTGGCAAGAAAAACAAAACACTGAAGTGCAGCTTAATAAGATCCCATCAAAAACATAAGTATGAAAAAGGGAGCCAAAGTTCAATGTTAATAATATCCGTGATTGTCGACTTCAGCGAAAAAATAATTGAGATCTAAATGGGCGCCAAGTTACTTAGCTGCATGCCAAATTCCAACTTTCTATGACATCTGGAAGTGGGTTAGGTTTTTGATCTATATGTCAGTGAGTGGCTGACAGGACAGAATGGAAGAAAAAAACGTGTTGCACCGACCCCAAGTAACATGGGATAAGGGCAGGAAGATGATGACGATGATGTCAGTGAGTCAGTTTTAAACGTTAATATATCAATAACTGTTTGAGCTACATTTATGAAATTTTGGATTCTAGACAAGCTAAGGAGCTTTACTAAATGTGCCAATTTTCTTTGTCATTAACATCATCCTCATATCAGCCGTCCCCTGCTGGACATAGGCCTCCCCCAAGCATCGCCACAACGACCGTTCCTGTATGTATGGCCAATTTTCTTGTGTGTAGGTTAAATAGGTTTCGAGGTGTGAAAGGGTCTAAAGTCTAAAGTAGCTTGAAATGGTCGCCAGAACCTTTTTTCTATGAACTATTGGCTGAACACGCTGCCGCTTGTCTAGATATCTACACTTCACAGTAGTTATTCCGTTTTCCTTCACAAAAGTTTCCAAACAAAGCACAACTACCTACATAACACAAACAAAATGTATCTTCCAATTCTTTTACTGATGCACCATCAATTTACACGAAATTCGTTCAAAATGTCAAAACCGATTTCGAAAGGTGCCTAACATATACGAAACGGTGGCAAATGCGATCCCGTATCGGGCATGCGAGTTGGCCAGAGCAGTTCTTGCTCAGGCCGCATTCCAGGCCCCTTGAATTCCGCACCGCAGACCTATCGTACACGTCTTTACGTATGCTGTACTCACATCAATTTTAACATGAGACTTTCTTTGAAATTTGTTTTAGGCTTTATGGGGGATATTTCTGTATACAATCACAATAGTATGTCCTCAAGGGGTAGTATGAAATATAAGTACACTGAAATTGTGGTTGATAACGGTATTCAGTCCCGTCGCATATAGAGGTGAGTTTGTGGCTATCAACAATGCAGTTTTCATGAAAACTGAAAATCGAATTTCAGACTAATGAAGACGGAGTTTCATTCACCATTAGGTGCTGTATACCTTCAAGTAACTGCTACTTACTACACAGACATAGATAGATATTGCTGTGAATGTTCAGCTTCAGCTGCTTCAACTTTGTTTTTGAACTACGCGTTACGTAAAATTGTATTAACGCGATTAAAACAATAACAAAGATATTATAGCGACTTTTCGATACTCGAGGTGACATAATTGTGACTTTTAGGTAAAAATTGTCACTTGGTGGTTACGTAACGTTTTACAGGGGAGGGGGGGGGGGGGCTCAAAAAACTCAAAAAATTGCTCCCTTAACAGCATCTTCATACGAACATCCAATAGGTATGTTTAACTGCTCGGTTTAGTAAGATGTAATTAGCGGTCAAGAATTCTATAGATTGCGGTGTAATTGCGTTTCATCGAGTAAGTGCTTAATTGTAAAAACGTATGATCGTTTAATTTTCAGCGGTCGCGTGCAACTTGTCTTAAGGTACGCTTACACGAGCAACTTATGATGCTAAATTCTGGTCAATATTAGGCGAATGGGAACTAAAACCTCGAGAAGAGTGACAACTAGCTAAAGGCTTTAGACAAGTGTCATTATGTCAGCGAAAGGGTAGCGAAAGCGACTTTCAAAACAAGCGCTGTCGAAATGCCACGTAATTGATCCCTTATATTTTGCCATTTCGATACTCGGTTGGAGCTTCTGACCTATCCAATCCATACTAGGCCCGAGTACTGGATCTCACTCACTCCTCACAAAAAAGGGGACTATGGCCCAGCAGCACTGAGAACAATATAGGTTGATTCTGCTATGCCATGTTTATGCTACTAAGCAAATATGATACCACGAGCCCCACATTTTGCTTAAGACACTGCCATACCGTTTTGAGCTTAATGAAGAATCTAAACAACAAGACAATACAGTTTAGGAATCAAACTAAACTGTAAAGTGTCTAGAATTTAACTGGGCAATAATTGCTAAAAGAAATTGGCCATGTAAGCTGAAACTTCGCTTTAAGGTTGGGGTACACGGCACGAGCGGCCGGGCGGGGTCGTCGCTCGGCGCACATTCCCAACCTACTCCGCGGCCAGGATTCCCACTCGAGCACATTCTTACCGCCACTGCCAGCTAAGGAGCTACGAAGTAGCCACACAGGAGCCCGAATTTTTCCACCTTTTGGATATGCTTGTTGTAGTGCCATGTGACTTTGCATCTCGTTAGGTTAGCTAACATTTATGAGGTTAGGATACCGGGTTACTTTTTTCATGATGTTCAAGAAAGCTGAAGCGATATCAGAATACCCTCAGTTTTAGTAAAAACTGAATCAATGAAAATGTTGTCTTTAAAGGGTTGCAGATATCTTTAATGTCCTTCCTTTTGGTGGGAGCTTAGACACTTGTTTTTATTTTTCAGTTTAAGCTTGTATGTAATATAAAGAGCAGAAAAATCACAATGAAACAGTGGTTTATCATAAAAGTAACGTAGCTTTCTTGAGCACACGGCGAATCCGTTTCCGCGTTCCTCAATAAGTTTTTTAGCATTCTTTAAAGGCATAACGATTATGTACCGCGTTAGTTCATATAAGTTTGTTAGCATTCTTCAAAGGCATATCCATTACCGTGTTTCGTAGCTCGTTAGTCGCGGGCTGTGCACCGGCGACGCGGCGCCAGGGCAGCGGTTCCGAGAACACGACGGAATGCGACTATTTACAACTTTTACCTATTTGGTAACGTTTACAATGCGTGCACGTACCACAATGCCTAAGTAACCTTTTGCTCTGACAATTTAAACTTATTTAGAGTGTGCTCGTTCATGACGGACGCATATTTTAACGGATCCCACAGCAAAAGGCAGGTAGGTACGTTTTGCGCAGAAATTGGAAAATAATTTTGAACATAGAAACTTGGATGAATGGGTTTTCTACTCAGGAATTTGTAAAGCCTAAATCGACGACCTCAGCGAATTAGAGAGAAAAAGCATAGATCAAAGAATCAGCATAAGTGTACAAGTAATACACGTTTCTAGTTGTCGGACATCACAAATCTCGGCGTGTAGCGAGTTGGTCGGGCCGGCAACAGTCGCTAAATGAATTAGCCTGAACAGGAATGGGGTCGTCCAGTCTGGTTGCGTTGGCATCCGGCCTAACGACGAGCGCGCATTCTGTGCCCGCGCGCGCTCTAACCGCCGCCCGCCGCCCGCCGCCCGGCCGAGCTCCACCATGTGAACCCTATTCCACCAACCAGTACGTGGAATGTTGTCAAACATTCACATATTATTACTTCGACAATTTGCTCACTGACCTCAGCAAACACAAGGAGGTTATAACGAGACGTATGAAACATGACAGTGAATGAGAAAGCGTTATCAGAATTATGTTCTCTTTGTAAAACTGAAATGGTTTTGCATTAACATAAATATGCAAATCGCGTCTAGACAATTTGAAAGCATTCTCTTTGTTCAAATGCCGTGTTCGTGGTACGCGCCTAATAGGTTAAACTTTTTTTTTTAAGGGATGAGGGCATTGACCTGTGGACATTATTGACTACTTTTCCTTACCAGAAAGCCCTCCATACGGAGAAGCCGGCGGCCTGCAGGGGTAAGCTGACAGCCAGCCCCTCTGGGAAGTTCTGGATGCCGATACCCAGCGCCAGATTTCTGTGAACAAAAGAAAAACTTGATTTAGTAAACTATTCATGTTTCCGTACCTTTCGTTTTGGTCTCAACTCTATACGCTCAGTCGGTCTATCATTAAATTGTCCCATTACAAATACAGAACAGAATAATCTGATGACACCATTAACAGGTATGAGTTTGACGTTTTCAAGGGAGAAATCGCCCACGATTGCCAAAAAGTTTGAGAAATAAAGCAACGACCGTGTCTGAATGTGATTTTTTTATTGTTTGTTTCCCTAGAAACGATGACTCAAACTGTTTGGACACTGAATCAATTATTTATATTAGGTACATTATGAATCAATCGAATCTCATAAGTGATTGATTTCTTAATAACCTATTCAATAAATTCAATACCACTATGAATTTTACGGACATTTCCCGAAACTGCATTAAAATGCCATAATATGATTTGGTGGTAGGTTTTATATAAAGTAAACGCAGCACGAATACAAAATAAGATCATATTCATGGGAATATAAAATGTGTGGAACGGTAACATTAAGCTGCATGTATATCGTAACAAATAGAAGCAATAGCGGATATGTGCTGACACTGGCACATTCCTCGGCGCCCCCCCCCCCCTGCACCTGTCAGCCTGCCACCCTGGCCGCGACCGCTCTAGGAATGCGACTAACTGTACTCCACAGCCTCGGTCACCGTTAAACTCAACTGTTCCCGCGATGCAGCTCAAAACTTACCTCTCGTCATGTATTACGTAATGACGTAATAATACGCTGATTTCGATCGACTTACTTAAAACGACCGTTAACTATGTCGGAGTACCAATCAAAGGTTCCTTTGTACTCTCTAACGTAACTGTATTACAGTCAATATTTCAGACTACCTTGTCTGAATGACGACATAAGGAAAACTGATTTCTGCGGATTGATTTCAGCCGATTGGAGCTTAGCTTACGGAGCCGGACGAATGAAAAGGATTCCTTGCAAATGTTTAATTTAATTCTGTTTCATGTGTTACCGGATTTATTTAGGAAATCAGTTGCAGTTAGCTACACACTTCTGCTGCGCTTGCGCAAGAAAGAGAAGGCAACAAAACTGTTCATTTAATATGACTTTAACGGGACACATTAAAGTACCATGACAACTAAAAGTACTAATAGCGACGTAAACGGAAGTCTCGGGAATTCCTGTTAAAATGGTTAAGTTAATAAACATGCATGGCGGCGCGAGCCTTTGAGCTCGGTGAAAGCTGCGGCGTGCGCATGCGCACACGAAGGTACTGCGCGTGCGACACACCGCACACCGCACACCGCACATCGCACACGGTACACCGCTCATCAATTGAGTTTAAACCTCCATCGGTACCAACAGGGATAGCTGTTCTTCAACACAACGTGTTTGTTATACAGACAATATAAGAATATGTTCGAGAAATCACAAGTTCTCTCTCTTTTGAATTTCAAGATCTTTTGAGTGAATGAGATAGGATTTCGGGATTGTTGACTTGTGTACAAGAATGGTAAAACCAATAAAAAAAAATGTGTTCACAATACAATGCAGTCGCCACGATCTTAACCTAATGATCGCCATGTGTGCATTCTATCTCTGAACTATGCTGGGGTCGCCGTTCTACTCAAACCGGCTGAATTACAGTATTTTACATGAATAGATTGCCTCATCATCTGCCTAGCCTTTTCCCAACTATATTGGGGTCGACTTCCAGTCAAGCCAGGTTTAGCTGAAAATCAGTAAGTATTTTACGAGGAGCGGCTGCCTACCAGACCTCCATAACCCATTAACTGGGTAACACTGGGTTCATGGCATGACTGGAGTCAGATTTACTGGCTTCTGACTATCCGTAACGACTGCCAAAGACCTACAAATGACAGCCGAGACCAACGACTTAACGTGCTTTCCGAGGCACGGTAAACTCGGTATGTTAAGATGATCACCCATCCACAGACCAACCTTGGCAAGCGTTGCTTAACCTTGAAGATCGACCCATGCGACTGTTATTATCACATGAATAGATTGCCTATTTACTAATGATTAGGTCCATTTCGGGGTAGACAGCAAAGCATTTTATTAGACTGTATAAACTGACACATTTTACTGACAGATCAGGACTATTTTACTTCACATTTGCACATCGTCTGTTCGATGGAAATAGGAGATCATTTTACAATCACCATAATCGTTTTTCTCAACCTTTTCGATCACAACCATCTGAGGAGCGGAATCAACTGTCTATTAAGTAGAAAATCTTTTAGAATGAATTGCAAATGTGACTTCAAGGAATCAACCAACTTAGAGTGCGTTTCCATCAGAGATGAGCGAGAATGCGTAGCGAGGGATGTGTCTTTTTTTTACTATTGATAGGCACGCGCTTGACCACTATCTCACCTGATGGTAAGCGATGATGTGGTCAAAGATGGAGCACGATTGCCTAGAAGTAACCTATTCACACTTGACTTAAAGACTCCCAGGTTGTATATATCGGAAAACACAGACTCCGGCAGGGAATTCCACTCCTTAGCTGTACGCATTATGAATGTGTTCTCAAAACGTTTTGTGCGCGTGGGTGGGATATCCACCATGTACCGGTGGCGCATCGCCGTTCGTCTTGTGGTCCGATGATGGAACGGGCTTGGCAGAATTAAATTATGCAATTCCGTCGCACATTCCCAAAAATGCAACCGGTAGAAAACCGACAAGCCAGCAACTCGTCGTCGATGCTCAAGAATTTGGAGCTTCGTCGCGTCTGTGGGAACCTACTGCCTAACCTTGCTATGGGCTATTTAAATGAAGCGATTCTATTAGTTATAACAAACACAACCCTTGCTATGCATGCTCGCTGCGCGTCCTCGCACATCTCTGGTGGAAACGCACCCTAAGACAATAAACGTTTAAATATTATTCAAGTGTAGAAGTACCTACGATACTACTTCTATACTTACTGACACTGGAAACTTTTCAAGTCCTATGGAATGATTGAAACCAGCTGTTACTGTACCTTTCAATACCAATCATCTCACTGTTGGGAAAATGTCTGCACAAAGATATTCAGCTATTTCTGTCTGTAGACAGAATGTAGTCTGAGAACCATTGTTTGTCGATTTTGTAGTGCCAAGCAACGATTCATGTTTCAGAACTCTTGGGTCGGGTGGAGAGACACCTATTACAGGTTATCATTTTGTTCGTGGATCATTTTTTGTTTGCAGTAGGTTTTTTTTGTTTGCTCCTGACTCTAGTCTAGATCAGAGATGACAGAGACAAAGTCTACGATGGAGCGAGCTTACCCAGAAAGAGCTCGTTCACTCTATGAAGAGATTAGGGTTGTATGTAAGCGTTCGGATACACAGACGTACTTACGTAGGTATCATGCCAAAATTGAAAGTAGAACTGTTCGTTATCTGTTTCGTAGGTTACATTAGCTGATCACATTTGCATTGATTAGCCTATTTGCTACATTAGTAGTCTGAAGTTTTGACATAACTACAAATATTACTCATTCGATGAAAAAAAAAACGTACCTAATCTTAAAACAAACCGATTTACGCTACGACTACATATATTATGAGGCTTCTTCGATGATTTACCAGCGACTAACTGGTAGTAGTTAATTGTAAATTCAAATTGGCTTTGTACCGTCGCTCGGTTGTTGCGCTCGACTGTTAGCCATTCAGAGAGGTATGTAAAATAAATTACTTATGCAGTGGCCGCAGAAAAAAAGTGATCTTACGCTTCATCGCTTCAACTGTTTACTGTGTCACGGAAACGGTTGCGGTGCGCGGCCTATTATGTCAACCAATACCTATACAATTTTATAAGTGAATGGAATAACGCTGACTCCGGATACATCCGAATTCCAATTACATCACAGACACATTTCACTTTCCGACCTACCCGGAAGTGAATTCCTAAGCACGAGCATACGGCGCGGCCGAATTTTCAGCGACACGAGCCAAACTGGACTCTATATGTGATGTCATAGAGTTCTCACAGTAAGCCGACGCAGAAAGTCTTCGAGGCACGCACGAAACGTCGAAGCGGATGTGAACGTTAGCAGACGTCGTTCGAAAAGTGACTCAATTGTGTTGCACTAGAGTGCAAATTGTGATGATGGTGAGAGCGACAGTCGCGAAAGTAGTGGCAACTTTCACGGCACGATGGGGGCGCATGAGGCGGCTGCGCGGGGCCCTGCCGACGGCCCATTGACGACACCGTGGCCTACATACCGCAGCTCCATTCATACCGCGGCCTCGCCAGCGCCGCACGCACAGGACTCTAGCCCGCACACTTGCCGCTGTTACCGCGACACCGGAATTTCCATCGGCCACTTACACAACTCGTGTCAGCCGTTGTCGCAATCGGACCTACGCACTGGGCCGAGGTCGCACCACCATCACCACACTTGTTCAATTAGAGCTTCCAATAATATGTATGTTCAATCGACTAAAAAATATTCTCAACAAAATAAAACTAGTCGGACATGTAAATATAACATTAGGTAATAGCTATTAAGATACCAATTAGCTAGACCGTATAATGATAATTACATAATGTTGGTTCAATGAGAAACTGAAACATCTGGCGAGAAGCGATCATCTAACGAGTAGGTAACGCTAACGAGGCGACAGCCTGTGATCAGTAAAGGATTAACGTGAGAAGTCAATATCGTGTCTCTCACGTCCTAATTATATCCAATTTATGAATGCAATTCGCACGTTTTATAATACATGGCACTTAGTTATGCAACATTGACCTAGCCGGTACCTTCGCAAACGACAGTGATCCTAGTAATCTGCCGCTGCACATTGTGCCTTTGGAAGCATTCATCACAATCTTCCACGTTATTTACGTGGGGATGCAATGATGCATGTCTCCCACTTTCGTAGGAAAGAGGCCGTTACTTATAGCAATTACCAGCTTGGATTACATAGCATGACAGACAAAAACGAAACGAAAAAGTTGAGATGTTTGCAAATCATCCAGAACGACTGTATCTATTAACGTCGCTAGACACCTAATCTAGATTCTTAGATTTCTTGTAAAAGCTCTCAAATAACAAAAGCATCCGCGCTAATGGATATAATGTAGACAAGTAGGTTAGGTTGTAAGCCACGAAATATTCTGATTTAAAATAATATTATGATGTATCTAGTCAACCTTGGGAAGTGGCAATGAGAGAATTGTCGACGAGTCTTTACTGTACCTAGTGAATATAAGGTGGTAGATGAATTAGCAATACGAGGTGGTTGCGCTAGGTATGGCGCGCGCGGGTGCCGCGGGGGAGGGGGGCGCGTGTCTGCCAGACAGCGGGGCTCCGCATGGGAGGCTAGCAGCAGCCTCTTGCATCGCTCGCTGCTCACCGTCGCCGCGTCGCCGCGTCGCGACAGCTTCACGCGAACGCTGCTCCACTTTGATTAAAATTGCATATTAAGCCACGTTTACACGACACTTTAGCGACGGACGTGTTAACTAGCTTGTGAAAACATTTCTGATGATCTAGGAGAATTGAACACTCCTGCACACTATATACCTACAGCATAGCAACGCGACCAAGTTTAATTCGAGTGCTTATGCAAACATAAAAGCCAGACCTCGTACAAACATTGTAGGAATCAAAGAAACTAACTCTACCATAACTGACTTGACAAAGATCGATAAAGCAGCATTTAGGATAAATACCTACAAAGTAAAGTTAAGTCTGTCTATGTGTGCCTTTGTTTCCGTATTACATGCTTTGAATATCAAACAAAGAAAATAAATATTGAAATTGGGTAATTAAGATTAATCACATGAAAAATTCTAAAGCGACTGTCGAGGAAGGCATTTTGAAAAAAGACGTTTACTATTTATATTATAGCTTGGCGCCACAGTCTGCTTGCATAAACAAATAGAGCGCGATTGTAACCCAATGTAGATCACTGAAACGCGTTTTGAATACAATTGTTAGTCAAACAATCCTAATCAAAAACATTCAGTGCATTTCAAATGTGGGGATATTTCAATCGAAGATTATGATTCTATTTACAAACGTATGCAAATTAAATTTCTAATCGTTCGAAGAAGATAATAAATGAATGGTTCGTGCATTTTATTTGTGAATGGGAACCATTTACTAGTTATGAAAACTATGTTGAAGAGAGAGTAATCGCCTCGATCGGATTATTCATAGTTAGAAATGACATTAAAAGTCTAAAAAAGGGTGTGGGGGAGTGCAAGCCCACACCCATACTGTGTCATGTAGACAGACAGTGGGCGAAGGCGGACAGACTGCAGGAATCCGAACAGTCGCTCTACTTAGTATCAACACTATTAGTAACACACACTACTACCTTATTAGTAACATAAAGCAGACTATACAGCCAGTACCTCCTTCAGAAGCAGAATCTCAAAGCGATAACAAAGAATATTAACCTGAATATTTAAGACTCAAACCGTACATGTGTTGAGGTACCTTCATGATGTTGTAACAAACACTCATGAACATTCCGAGTGATACCAAACTTGCCTACTTAAACATACCATTTCCATATGAAGATATGTATGGAATGATTGGAATGTAATATCTATTGAATGAGAGAGCAATTAATAATCAACATTGGAAAGCGTAAAAGATTACACGAGAGCCGACGAATTCCTTTGCAGCGCGCGTTCGGCTGCGGCGTTCATCAATAGCAGGACATTAACCAACTTCACCGCGGGACAGATGAGAAGCATCAATAACGACAAACCGATTGCCAAACAAAATTTACACCGCATTCAGATCACTAACTGTAAAAGGCATCATTAAAATGACTAATCAAACGATCGACGCTCAAGAATCTAGTAAATGTTAATTATATGTCGGAATTTATTGAAATTATTCGAAATAAAATTAATTCTTGTTGTGATATTTAGTAAAAGAGAGGTTTGGGTCGATTTTGGAGAAGTGGAGGCTCCCACGGACCGATCGAGGTAAGTGGTCCATCAACCTCTGCGGTGCTTGGCGGCAGCCGATCGCTCCGCTCCCCGCCGCCGCCGCCGCTGCCGCCGGTGCCTGGGCCCGCACGGCAGCCCGTCAGACGCCCTTCACTACATGCGCACACCGCACACTTCTAACCGACTCATTAGGAAAACCGACGAGCACATACTCTAAGAATTGATGCACACTGCACTTAGAGGCTCGCGATTTAAATGACATGAATTCTTTCTAAAAAACTCTTACAAACCGTGAAAGTTTATCACGATAATACTACATGTATGCAGAGCCTTTCCAACATCGCATTACAAGTTGCTGCTCTTCTTGCTAATGACAAATTGGTACAATAGGTGCTAACTAAACATGAGACACTCGAATTCGTGGGTTGATTAATATCAAGTAGTCACTTTAAACCATGTATGAAAAGAATAACGAAACACCAAAAGCCGGTCCAGCCCCCTGAGATCAAAGTAGGTAGAAGTATAAGAACCATACAGTAATAAAAAAAAATTCCAGAATATTTCAATTTCCTTATCGATTTGATGCCAAACTTATGATTAGTTACGCTTAATGAGGCTTTCAGAAACCGATTCAGCAAGACGAGAGGAAAACAAAGTAATGCAAGAGGAAGGAACACTAAGCACATACTTTTCCCATGTCCTGCTAGCTAACGCAATAAGGTACCACTCTAGAGAATGAACCCAGGCATTGTCACCAAATCACTAACTGAAGCGAGAAACACACTGGTCCTATACGTACGCAACGTATGCAACGCTTTTGTATAGTATCGTAAGTTGCGTTGCATACGATAAGCGTGTCTCTACTGCATAGTTCTTTAGGGTTCCGTACCCGAAAGGTAACCAACGGAACCCTATTACTAAGCCTCCGCTGTCCGTCCGTCCGTCTGTCTGTCTGTCAGCGGGCTGTATCTCAAGAACCGTAATAGGTAGAGAGCTGAAATTTTCACAGATTGTGTATTGCCGCTCTATAACAACAAATAATAAAATTTAAGGTTTATGGTACGGAAACCTTCGTGTGCGAGTCCGACTCGCACTTGGACGGTTTTCATATAAAATCAAGAGTCCAGCGGGTCTAAACAGGCCACTTTAGCAGAATCAGAAAGCACATCACGCTACCCGTCACTGTCAAATTTTCCCAATCTTTGTTGAACCTAATTCGTTAGCGATAAAGATGAAAATGAAATTTGACAATTGTTGCGTGTTTAATCATATGATTCTGCTAAAGTGGCCTTTTTAGCCCTCCAGATATCATAATGCGTTGCATACGTTGCGTACGTGGGACCAGTTTGTCTCTAGCTTTATCAGAAGAGAGCAACTTGCTAAAACAAAGGATTACGGCATCAGCTGTCAAATACTTCATTTAACCAAACACCAAGTAGAACCACATTGCTTTTCTCCAAGTTAACGGCACAAAACGGACCACTTTCGAAGAGTTCCGTTTAAGTTATAGCTTCAAGCGAAATCGTTACTATGCATCAAACTTGCAGGCACACGCAGGAATGTGGCCACCAAGTGTTATGTTCTCTGACAATTGTGTCGAACCGAGTGATAGTGTGATGTCGCTGATAACCCGTGACGGCGAACCGGAAGCGTTTGGATTGCGGCAGGCTGGCATGTCGGCGGTAGTTATCCACCTTAATAGCATGGATGAAAAAGTAACTATTGAACTGCCACTGCAACGGACATGATTTCAATATTCGAAGATATCTCAATAGATGCACTTTGTGTCGATTCCGGAAGAAAGTTTTAGATATAATATCTACAGTACTTAACAATCTCATAATTATCTGCTTCTGTTTCCCGAAGAGGTCAGTACATAATTTTACTAAGGTGGTGCTAATAAAGTCCAAAGTGATTACTTGATAGATCGGACTGAAATTTTATATGCGCAATATATTTTTTCGCCAAGAAGATTGAAATGTTTCAATAGGTGCTCCTAATCCTAAGACTATTATTTTCTAGAAATAACTCGGTAGTATATTATTATTACGAACTAAGTCAAGTTACCTAATCGTAATACCTGGTAGAACAGTTTGTGTTAAACCCTTTGGTGAAGTGCATCGAGATCGGCGTCGGCGCCGCTCGCGTCACGCGACCGCATTCCAACGCGCGGGCGCCTTCATTCATGTCGTGCTGCTAGGGCTGTCCGTAATCCAACTTGAATCCCGGGATTCCGAGATAAACGGCTAAGTTTAGTCTAGTTTATGGTATGCAGATGCTTTGCGACAAATAGCTTGAATTTGTTAAAGGCCATTGATTAGTAATGATTAGCTTATACATAATCTACACTAGTTAGGTTGGCAGTATCTTTTTGAACTCGGTAAATCCTGCAGTATTTAAGAGAGTGGGATGTTTATCTGCACACGAACAGTTAGCTAGCAGCGGAAAATACATGGAGATTTCTTATCTTAATTCTATAATATGCATCAAAACAACTAAGGTATATTAGATACAGTGATAATAAAGTTCGGGCGAGCTTATGTCAAAGTTGAGATTATCGGACGAAACTAAAAATAGTGTAAAATTCTGTGAAATCATTTGTGTCACACGCAGGTGTTGTGTAGCTACTTACATGAAACACTAAAGAAACTCCTCAAGTTAAAAGCGTCTACGCGAAGTGCAAAACAAGATAGTTTTTTAAGATTCAATTCGATAATAATCTTAATTAATAACAAATAGGTAACATAATATTTGTAGTCTGCAAATTCCGCGGGACTAGATTAGGCGCAGAACTGCAAGCCCTATGCATGAGCGAGAGGTCGCAACAAGACCTTTGGACGGAACGAGAAAGGCGACGTGCGCCATTACCCTGTATGGGAACGCAATTCGTAGACGCACGCGCACGTATTTCATGCCGGACTTGCTGCGTTCCATCTCGCGCCCGTTTCCCGGCATAGCCCCATCTCTGTCGCTCACTAGGAGAATTTCCTTTCGGCGCAGTATCTACCGATGCGTCTGTTTGCATACTAGCAGTGTGATTTGATCGATCGCCGGTTTCCTGTGAGAAAAACAGGTTGTTTGTCAAGTCAGGTGGTGCGGTGCCTTACCGTTAATTCTTTGTGTGTGTCCGGACCGCACGCAATGCACCTAGTCTACATAGACTTGTCTACTAGTACGTTTTATACGCAATAAAGTTTGTAATGTAAACAATAGTTGGCAGTCGAACAATAGTTAGCTTTATCTACATCACAGCTTACTTCTGTATTCGCGTTATTGTTATTGTTGATAAAGACTATTAACAGAAAAAAAGCACGTTTAATATTCGATATAAAGTTCACGAATAACAGAATGAGCATCATTTTCAAACCAGTACAAAAAAATCGCCCGTTTAATAAAATTGGCATATCAAAAGACAGCAAAAAAATCATGGGAAATTATTGTGAGCGGTGTCAGGAATGTAGTTGCATATACATAATAGTGAATGTTGCAAAAAGTACCTGACGTGAAATTTTTAGCAGCTCCACGTATCTAGAAACATGAAACGTTTCACGAGCAATACAAGAATAGAGTATTGTCGCCCCGATACAGTTACGCTTAGTCACATCCGCCTATAACCATAGGTACACAACACAATAGCGAGAATTCTAAATATAGGAGCAAAATGAACAATGAGACTTTCTTCTAAGAAGCAGTTTCTGTTTTGAGCCTCTCAAATCAATATTTTCAGTTAAGTTCAAAAGTCTTCAAAAGCTGCATTTGAACCAAAGAATAAGGTGCCTTTTACGCAGGAATATTCACAGCAAAATAAATAAAAAAAAAATCAAATGAGAAGAGGCATAGGCTTGCGTAAACAACTGAGATGCCAATCATTGGCCAAAGTTATTAGAAACAATTATTGCAAAAAAATCAAAGCACCAAGCTTTAGATCTACCTATGCACTATCGTGATTGTTTCAGCGCCTATACACTAATTCGCTTGATATCATCATCGCCACGGGGAAACAGATCGTTTATAAAACCGCAGTAAGACCCGCTATGACCTACGGCGCGGAGTGCTGGGCTATTAAGAAACAGCAGGCCAATAACATGTATTTCGCGGAAATGAGGATGCTCAGATGGTCCGCCGGTGTCACTATGCTTGACAAAGTGCAAAATCAATTCATCCGAGGTAGCTTCAAAATCAGACCAATACCAGACAAGCCCATGGAGTTAGGCCTCCGGCCACGTCATGAGCAGTCCCGACGAACACATGACAAGACAAGTGCTTCAGCTCGACCCAGGACCAAAGAGCAGCGGCAACCCCGACTAACATGGATGTCAGCTATAAAGAAAGACCTCGCCACAGACAATATAGACCCACTGACGACCCAGAAACGACATCTCCGGAGAAAAACGGTTAGGAGAGCCGACCCCAATTAAAAATGGGACAAGGCCGAAAGAAGAAGAAGCCACGTGGAAACAGATCCAAAAAGATAACCAAACTGAAAGTAGGTATCAATAGGCACTCATACCAATGTTTTTATTATTTTTTTACTATTGATAGGCACGCGTTTGACCACTATCTCACCTGATGATAAGCGATGATGTGGTCGAATATGGTATTCACTCTTGACTTAAAGACTCCCAGGTTGTAGCTATCAGGAAACACAGACTCCGGCAGGGAATTATGAATATGTTCCCAAAACGATTTGTGCGTGTGGATGGGATGTCCACCATGTACCGTGCCGTTCGTTTTACAGGTCCGATGATGGAACGAGCTTGGCGGAATCAAATTATGCAATTCCGTCGCACAATCTCCAAAATGCAACCGGTAGAATACCGACAGGCTAGCAACTCGGCGTCGCTGCTCATGACTTTGGAACTTCGAATTGACGAGCCTATCATTACCGATGATCCTCTTAGCTCGTTACTTATTTAACTCAAGGGCATCAAGCTGGTATTTGGTAGATCCGTCTCAAAGATGAGAGCAGTACTCAATATATACGATCGAACTTGCGCTTGATAGTTCAATCTCCAATAATGGCATTTCAGGCAGCAAAGCTTTTAATACCCAACCGAGGTTTTAATGTTGAAAAAATAAACGCGAACAATGTTAACAAGTTGAATAACAACTTTAACAATCACAAACTTGAGAAAACTAAAGATTTTTACAAGCTGAAAGGTCAGAGGGCTAATTGTTTTACTAATTTTTAAGCATCGTTCGCATTCGCATCTCAGTCATGCCTAGCCTTTCCCTAACTATATTGGGGTCGGCTTCCAGTTAAGCCGGATTTAGCTGAATACCAGTATTTTACGAGGAGCGGCTGCCTACCAGACCTCCACAACCCATTAACAGGGTAACACGGTGCTTCATGGCAAGACTGGAGTCAGATTTACTGGCTTCTGACTATTCGTAACGACTGCCAAAGATCTACAAATGACAGCCGGGACCAACGGCTTAACGTGCTTTCCGAGGCACGGAGGAAACTCGGTATGTTAAGATGGTCACCCATCCACAGACCAATCTTGACAAGCGTTGCTTAACCTTGAAGATCGACCCGTGCGGCTGTTATTATCTAGCCACGAGCTCCTCAAAAACTAGGAGATGATAGTTTCACTTTTTTCAAGAAAGGAGGGTCACAGCCAATCCAAAATAATTTATAGAAAACCCATATCAAAGTTTTGAGCTTTGCTAGTCATCTTCGTGTCTATACTGACATCGCAGTAAATATTTCCACGTGAATTTTACTGACAAATGAGGATAAAATGGGTAAATGAAACGTCATTTTACTACTGCGAAAACATCTCGGTCGCAATCAAAAATGCATTGAAAATTGAGGATTTTTTGGCAACTTGTGACTGAGGTGCGATGCGAATGTTGCTTAGTAGTAAGGATAATGTGCGACAGTAATGATTTTAGATCAGGACGAGTTAAATGCCGACCAAACAGTCCTTCGATTGCACTTTCAAGTATGCGACGGGCAGTTTATTTTATATCTCAACCTGGATTGTTGCCAAAAATGTCACAATAAGGAGAAAAATGTAAACACAGCCGCATTCTAATTCAAAAATAAGGTCGTCTCGTCTCCCTGTCCGTGAACGAGACGACGATGTCTCGCTAAAACAAAACTCGACTTACCTACGAGTGCAGGGATTATTTCTGTGCAGACTCATTTATAAATACTTTAATGCTCTCAGACGACAAGACTAATGCTCTACAATATATTGAGACTAGTGCATGCCGCGACACTAGACTCACACATTTATTAAAAGCTTTCTTTCGTAAGTTTAAAAAAGTCGTAACGCAAATATAGCTGTCTAGTCAGTGTTGTTATATAAAACGTCTGGTTCGTGTTTGCTTATATACAAAGCATGTGTACGAGTCCTTTAGACAACCGAGCATTAGCATTTAAACGATGACGATCGGATATGCACTATTTAGCTCTAGTATTCAGTGATCCCAATATGCTAAATCCGCAGACGACCTTTTTGTAGGTTTGCATTAGCGTGAGGCTGAAACAATTCGGAAACCTGATTTCGTAATGTTCATGTTGGAGCCCTTTGTCGATCACATCACCTATGCAAACGAATATGATGTCATGACAGCAATATGCATAGGTATCTGAGCAGTGGTTACACAGATTATGTAGGTACGAGCGAAGGCGCCATGGCGGATTTCCTTCGGCTGTGCAGCATTCCTCGCGAGCCTCCGTCGTTAGTCAGCCTCGCGTTTTACCGATAATCGCGCGAAGGTAATCGTTCGCATGTTGAACAGGTGAATTATGAATGGGACACGTCATTACACCCACGTGCGTCTCCGAGGCAGCGCGGGCCCGCTGACAGGCGCCACCGACACCGCGGGCCTACTCCTTTACCAGCACTATTTGATAAACCGTAACAATATCTTTAGCACTTACATAAGCTTACGATCGCGCCAGTAGTTTGAACTTTGAACTATCATAAATTCACAATTGAATGCAATAAAACTTTAATTTGTCAGCGTCTGCAATAACTTTTGCTTAAACTTTAGCAATGAATTTCTTAAAAGTTCGATGATGTAATACACAATTTGGCAGAAAATAATTAGTAAAAGCAAAATATTTTCCCTTCACTCCTACTCTTAGCAGTTAGTCCACTACTGTATAAGGCGAGGCGCCGAACCAGTGCAGTTACAGCATATTGATGACAAGGTGTACCTATAGTGTGCGAACTGAGTCATCCATTCATATCACCAAAGAAGGTAACCGGCAACATCATTTTGGAATGTATAGGTAGATTTACTCACCAATAATTCTCAATAATCGCACAACTTATTCATGCTATACTTGGAAAAATTGTGCATATGAAGAGAACCGGTCCGAGATGGTAAACAATGATGAGTCACGGATATCTGCAGTAAATAATTACTTATTCATATAATAAAAATAGTTACGGATTTTCCTGTTACAGCCGCTGTACGCGAGTGCGACACGAGGATATTGGTGCTGCATTTAGTTGTGTCGTGACTTATTGATTTGGTTCTGTTGGGCGTGCTCGGGCGGTGGTGCAGTCTTTTTATATTATTTTGAATGGTTGGATAACATAACAGGAGTGTAGATATAAAAATAAATGAGTTGTTTGCTAACGTCATGTTTGAAGTGCAACAGTATAAATTGTTTGTTACCGGTGTGTTTAATAGGCAATTAGATGTTAGTGTGACGCACATAACGCATGTGCGTGCGCGACTGACGTGTGGCGCACGCGCACCCGCCACACACTAATTAATCCAGTTGAACAATGCCGTGCAAGAAACTGCAATGAATTTATGTAACTCATGATCAAGTGCACATGCTGGCTACGCAAGCTAAACTAAATAACGATTGAAAAACAAAAATGCTATTCGCACATCTGAATGTTCAGAATCAGAATCAGAATCAGAATCAGAATGTTTATTTGTAAAACATATGTTCGTTAGTATGCAGCGAGATATTAGTTTTCCAAAGGAAAGTTCTTGTGCAAAAGGTTTTCACAACAACAGTTTTATAAAACTAGTCATATATAAGTGACTCTCATTTTGTTTATGGAGATAAGGGACCTCTACATCATTTCTACCACAAGAACTAAGGACAACGGCTAAAAGTTTAATACAAAAACAAAGCTACCCGCGGTCGGTGATTGAGTGAGCAGTTTTAGCCGAGGAGCCGAATGTCCGGCCGGGCGGCGGCGGCGGTGGCGGCAGGAAATCGTAAAAGCTCATATAGAGCACCATCCACGCGCATCTTCCGGTAAGGCGCTTTCCGACGTCTCGCGCGTGCTTCCGCCTTATATCGTACACTTTACGATTGAGGCCAGCGTTTACTGAACTCCTCTATTTCGGGATAACTTGGGAATAATGAGTAACTTTGGGTTTGGGACTAGCAGCTCTCAGTGGTTAAGTTATTGGCTCAAGAGTACCTAATATTGATTTATTTGTATTAATTTAGTTTAAAGCTATACTTGAAAGGCTAGATAAGTGAGACGTCCTCTGTAAAATTGAACGTTTACGTTGCATATCGAGGATACACGTGCATTACGATTAACCCGTTGTTTCGGGTATAGTGTTACAGATCACAATTTTACGCTGAATTCTTAGCGCAGCCATAAAGAGCGCCAATTTAACAAGACGAAATATTTTAACTGCAAGTCGAAACTAACCGAGACCGATCAATATAATTCTAATGGCAGATGCCTGAGATTCTACGGTAGGTTACTCTAACAATCCGTTCAGGATCTAAATGTTGTGAAAAGAATTTTAATTGATGGAATGTAGGTATTAACTTTATACGTATTCTATATTTGACTCGCCATCTTAATATTCAAAATGCATATTTTATTGAAACCCAGACTAACTGAAGTCACCATTCTCGTAAGCACTTCAAACAAAACAAAAAATGTCAATACGTACAGGCGAACAGTGTTTTAGAAAGTATCGCGTTAGTAAAGAATTCGTTATGAAATAGTATGAAAAGGTATTGTTTGTGGCGGCAAAGAAAAAATGAAAAAGCAAACAGTTGCGCATTCCATTGGCTAGTGCACGTGGTACATTCCAATGGGGTCATGCACCACACGGTGCGCGCGTGCGTAAAACAAGTGCAACGTTCTCGCCGAGTCCGGCCCTGTGCCTTCGTGCAGCGCTGCTCGAATGCGGCCCTGCCTTCGCACATTTCACCGAAACGAGCGCCGAGCGACGAAAGCGACGTCTCTGTATCAAATCACATACCTAACTATACGAAACTAAATGCGAAAGTTTGAATGATTCTTTACCACGCCGCTGTGTCTCGAGTGTTCGACAGATTTGAATGGAATTTTGTACTGCAGTTTGATGCGTATTATTGGTTCAACATAAAAGGTACCTTTGGACTCTAAATCGAAAACTTTTTAAGATTAGGAGAACTAAATCGCAAACAATATTAGCTAGTCATAATACAATAAAAATCATCTACTTCTGTCAATCTAGATATGCAGCTAACACTCAATAGATAAGGTGTCACTCCGCTAGATTTGCATGTTGACTCCCACGCGCAAATGCCCAAGTTTTTGCGGTAATATGCAGACGGTAATGACAAATAATGCAAACAATGCGATGATTTAAGCAAGCCCAATATTGAAGCATGCTCCTTTTATGCTATACCTACGTGCAGATAGCCATACTCGGGCAGAGTATTATGTAGTTAATCGAAATAGCGCGTAAGATTGGAACAAGGCAAATAAATACACTTGAATAATAAAGACGAAGAGATCCGGATTTAGCTGAATACCAGTATTTTACGAGGAGCGGCTGCCTACCAGACCTCCACAACCCATTAACTGGATAACACGGTACTTCATGGCAAGACTGGGGTCAGATTTACTGGCTTCTGACTATTCGTAACGATTGCCAAAGATCTACAAATGACAGCCGGGACCAACGGCTTAACATGCTTTCCGAGGCACGGAGGAAACTCGGTATGTTAAGATGGTCACCCATCCACAGACCAACCTTGGCAAGCGTTGCTTAACCTTAAAGGTCGACCCGTGCGGCTGTTATTATCTAGCCACGAGCCCCTCAAAGACTAGTTTCACTTTTTTCAAGAAAGGACAGGGTCACAGCCAATCCAAAATAATAACCCATATCAAAGTTTTGCAAGGTTTTGAGCTTTGCTAGTCATCTTCGTGTCTATACTGATATCGCAGAAAATATTTCCACGTGAAGTTTACTGACAAATGAGGATAAAATGGGTAAATGAAACGTCATTGTACTACTGCGAAAACGTCCACTGCCTCAATTTCCACGAAAACACATGCTGGTGATATGCGTAGCTCGTTTGAGCTACAAGCTCGAACAGAGATCAGGGGGTTAAAAAGGCCACTTTAGGAGAAACATAATATGAATCACAAAACAATCTGTCAAATTTAATTTTCATCTTTATCGCTTACGCATTAGGTTCAAGGTTGATTGGGAACATTTTAAAGTGACGGGTAGATTTTCTTTCTGATTCTACTAAAGTGGCCTTTTCAGACCCCCAGAGTGCCAATTTCTACTAATTTTAAGCAACGTTCGCATTCACTTGTCAGTCGCTATCTGTCAAAAATGTATGGGAATTGAGGCTTTTTAGACAGATTGTGACTGAGATACGAATGCGAACATTGAAATACTAGAATTAGCCCTCCGTAGAGCTATTTTGAAACAGGAGATTTTGAGGAGCTCGTAGCTAAATAATAACAGCCGCACGGGTCGATCTTTAAGGTTAAGCAACGCTTGGCAGGGTTGGTCTGTGGATGGGTGACCATCGTAACATAACGAGTTTCCTCCGTCCTCGGAAAGCACGTTAAGCCGTTGGTCCCGGCTGTCATTTGTAGATCTTTGGCAGTCGTTACGGGTTGTCAGAAGCCAGTAAATCTGACTCCAGTCTTGCCAAGAAGTACCGTGTTACCCAGTTTATGGGTTGTGGAGGTCTGGTAGGCAGCCGCTCCACGTAAAACACTGGTATTCAGCTAAATCCGATTTGACTGAAAGCCGACCCCAATATATAGTTGGGAAAAGGCTAGGCAGATGAGGAGAGCTATTTAACTGTAAAGTGCAAAGTGAGTTGTCAATCCCAAGCGACAATTGGAACGACTGCTACCTCATGCTCACTTCACCTAACCTTCCACTCTGAATCAACAGGCAGAATACTTAAAGTGTCTTAAAACTGAACAAATGATTGTATTAGTCAATTTGAAAAAGCTGACTTCTACCAAGAATGTATCAGATAAATCCCGTTGGCAACTAGGTATTAAGAATCTAAAGGAAACGAGGCATGGGTTTCGAGAAGTAAGTAACTACATATTGTACCCATAATTGGGATCGTATTTTTTTTTCAGATTTCTATGTATGGGGTTATTCGAACCGCACACAGTGCTTTGAAGTAAAGAAGCAATGTACTCGATCGCCTTACAACGAAATCCATCAATTATTGACGTAAAGGCAGACTTCAAAAGATTCTGCAGCTTTATGTTAAATAGCAATATCCGCACATGAATTCTATTAACACAGAAATATGAAAATAGCGCCAAAAAGAGCGATCTACCCGCAAAGAAATGTTGCGATGTTACACAAACTACATAAGCTCTTAAAGTTCATCAAACTTAACTTGATGAACTTTGAGTGGAAAGCAGGTAATTCTAGGGGTGGCTCTGAAAAATCGGAAAACCTGCACGAGCCCATTTAACTTCCAACACTAAAGTTAGAAGTCCGTATAACACAAGGATTGGGGCTATAAGGTCAACTAAAGGATAACTTTAGGAACGCAGCCTAAAAAGTATCTGTTACAAATCTTTCGCAAATCCTCGACAAATTTTCAAATCTAATTCTGGGTTTAACCTTAGAGGTGCCTACTTATGTGGTCTGTAAATGCTTAGATAGCACTGGGTATAGCATCTAAAGGAAAGCGGGCGCTCGGCAGAAGCTGGGACGTGAGCTCAGGGCGGTGGGTCGGAGGCTCCGCAAGAATGCGGCCGCCCCCTCCCCCTCCCCCTCCCCCCCACCACCGACCAGCGCCCGCCCGCCGCGCCAAACATTATTTATGGACTTTGTAAACTTTAATCACAACTTTCAGATTCCTTTCAAAGTTATAGAAAAGCTCACTTTTATGACACGCGAGGGCTAGATACGGGACTGATAATTGGAATCAAATATTTGCAGTTTCAGCGAGCCAATTTATCTTTTCTTTCAGTGTGCAAATTTTCTAAGAGCGTGCCGAACGTAGGGAATACGCCGATTTTACTAATCAGCAGCTTATCTATTTTCAGTAATCCATTAAAATTAAAGGAATTTTGAAGTTTGCCATTTGTTTTTGCCGAATATTTTAGCTCCTCGTATTATCAAATTTGATAAATACTTAAGAAGTTAATTAAATTTTGGGTATGTTCAGTCATGTT
Organism: Lacanobia oleracea; assembly: GCA_950371165.1. NCBI lineage: Eukaryota > Metazoa > Arthropoda > Insecta > Lepidoptera > Noctuidae > Lacanobia > Lacanobia oleracea. The sequence continues at coordinate 10,597,121 of OX493401.1, forward strand.
TTCATCTACTGCTTTAAAAAAAGATTATCGTTTATTAAACAAGAACGTTAACCGTCGTTGTTGTTAGAGGTCAAAATTTTAAATAAACCATAATCAGATACGGATACGATGCGTGTTAAGGCGTTTTCTGGCAAGGAGGAGGTAATATAAATCGACAAAACGGCTCTGCGTCCGTGGAAGGAGCGAACGCCGCGCGCCGACACATTCCCGAGGCTTGAATCGTAAATTACGGCAGCGCGAGCGGCGCCGGCGCCGGGAGGAGAGCGCTTGTTACGATATTTGAACAAATTCCCGGCGGTGTTAATCTGCATAATAACAGCGGCGGATACAAAGCGGTTGCCGACTCCCATTATGCGCGGGCGCCACCCCCTCCCGCGCCCGCGCCCTCCCCGCGCGCCGCTCGCCCCGCACCCCGCACCCCGCGCTCCTGCGGGCACACTGCGCCCGAATACCTATACGTGATTACCCACACCAACTACGGTGTTAAATCCACCGCCTTATCGCTTGCCATCGTAATGAACGACCGCTCCGGGTTTTCATACGGATTATTTATGAAAAATATGAAGTGATGGATAACGTATAATTTTTAAATCGGAGCATGAGTAGCGTTTTAATATGCACGGGCCGAATTGTTGTTCCGGTGGTTAATAATAATTATGATACTGGCACTTAGCACTTACCTACCTAATTGGGAGGATTAACTTTTTTTCTGCATTTTCCATCTACATACTAGGGAGGAACCAAAATACAGTGTAGAACTTGTATTTAACTCTGAGACTAAAAATCTAACTAGTTATGTCCTATTCGTATGCAGTTAAAGAATAGAGAAGCCAAGAAAGTTTATTGACGTTGCAAAACTTGCAAATTTATGCAGGGTTCTTTGAGCTACGAAAATAATTAAACAAACGTTAGCTCGTTAAAGAAGGTGCAATTATAAGTGTAATAAGCGGGAGGGCGATCTGCATAACAAGCGGGAACAAAGGAAACGCCGAGTGCTATCTCGTAGCCTCGTTACCTGCCACTACGCGGACGAGCGGCCCGCTGCGCCCGCGCCGCAGACCACAAAACGCTATCGCGAAATCTACAGCTTAATATCAATGTTCATTGTTTTGCTGTTTGCGTGTTTTAATTAGGTCATGTATTGACTTGTTTTCTTAGTCGACTACAAATGTAAAAATATGTATTTTTAAAATGTAGAATGACTGCAGGTTTTTTCCAAGAATGTGCAATTTATTCAAATTTTGCTTTGCAAATTGCAATATTATTATATTACATAGCCGAGGTGTAAATCATGATGGTGGTAGATCCGTGTGACTGTTGCGTCTGTGATTCAACACCTCAATAGGTAAGTATCTAACTTCTGAATAGATATCTACTGAATCACACAGCGTATAAGTATATATTTGTGGGTACTACGTGTTATTGTGATGATGAAAACGTCTCGCCAAGATAGTAACAGAGCTGGTAATAGACACAACAACGGTGATTTCGAAAACATTCTGGGAAACTGTAACAAATGAGAATAGTTGGAATCTCTCGAAAAGATCGGTAACGTCGCGTACATTAGTGAGAGGTGCCAATATTTAACAGTTATGAATATGCTGGGAGGCACCCACGCGTCCGTATAGACGACGCGACCAATCGCCAAGGTTGACTTCAATGATACGGCGCGCGCCGCCGGATTTTTCAGTGAAATAGTTTCATCGGGCGGATTCGGCGCGGTGACGCTAGCGTCTGCGCCGCGCGGTCGATGCCCCCAGCCTCGACGCAACTACTAATGGAACGGCTTGCCAATAGTCGCTGGCGAGTAGGGCTTGCCGCACTCCAGCTGCCTCCACCGACAACCGCAGCCACTACACCGACGTGTCGTGACTCCTCTATGCTCGCCGGACTGGAGGCAGCCACCTCCAGCCACCAGCTAACACGCTCGAGAACAAAAACGAAAGTATAAATCGCATTTCTAAACGGTCATCCAACGTATTTCACAAAAAGCAGTATCAATGTTAGACGAAACAAAGCACTAGACGTTTCATAATGAATTGGCAAAATTAACTCTAATCTATATCGCAATCCTCATTCCAAAAAGCAAGTAGGCGTGTGACAACTCATGCCAAACATTCGACGAGACGAGACGAGACAACTCTCGACGGTGCTTTTCTTAAACGAAATTATGTATTACGTTTATTTATAGTTTGTGAAAACTAAAAACGGATCGGTGACAAACATGACTAATGTGAGCACCCATCGGACGGGATACTTAATATGCTTAAATATCGATATAAACGAGAGTCAAGTTGGCGCAAGCGGCTATTGTTAACCCCGGCTAGCGGGTCCGATGCACAAGCATAGTGCAGCCGTAGACGGCTAGCTGCATCCCGCTCGCGCCCGCTACTTATCAATGAAATGCCTGCGCAGCCGCCGCCGCAACGGTGCCTCGCGTTCCTTCTTCTGACGTAACAAAATGGCGGACAACAAATTTACGTAGGTACTTATCCTATTTAAGTATTTATAGAAAATTTGCTAGCAGAATTAACAATGCTCACAATATACACCATTAAATAAACATAATTCCCGGAAAGTACTGAATTTGAAGTGTCATGACTACGAAATTACGTTCGAAAGAACAGTTACACAACACAATAGATTTTTAAGAAACGATGATGTAGGTACTAACATCGCGAACCTTTGAACTGAATATAGGAATTATTTAAAACTTCTGTATATTTGTTCCATCTAATAACAGCCCCAATGAGAAATATAATATAACTATTTTAACTTTTGATCGGTTATCGAAATAAGCGTAATCACCCTAAATATAATTATCATTCCATGTAATTTGCTACCGGTAACGCCATCTATGCTCACTGCAAAGCGTTTCATGATCCACGAACATTGATCTCACACGCACTACAACAAACGTTACGTGAGTTAGAAGTAACTGTAGATCCCGCTAGATGGCAGTAATCCAAGTTCACGTTAGTTTCGTGTAAATTCAAAGCTTTATAACTAGATGGCGCTGTTAAAAGTACTGAAAACGACCTTGAAATTAGGTTATAAGTAAAATTGAAAGGTATTTAATACTTTTTGGTCGTCGAGTTTAGTGGATGACATAACTGACCTGGCGGTGTGGAAGGACGCGTCGTCGGACGAGCCGGCGGCGCCGAAGGAGACGCCCACAGCGAGTCCCTCGGGGATGTTGTGCACGGTGATGGCCACCACCAGCAGCATGATCCGCTTCCACTGCGACGCGCGCGCCTCCATCGAGCGCGTCACGCTGTCGCGCCGGTCACCTTCGCCATTCTCACCAACTTTCTGAAGTTAACAATAATAATTTTTATAGTAACAAGAATTAAGACGTCTGATGAAATATTCCATACGAAAATTGTGTGTCGTTATTGTTTTTTATAAGATAGGACGGTTTAATTTTAGGAATTATGCAGTTTTGAACTTGACTCAGTAACTACCCGCGCAACTTCGTCTGGGCACAATTTTCACTACTGCTCCGCTCCTTTTGGTCTTAGCGTGATGATATATAGCCTATAGCCTTACTCGATAAATGGGCTATCAAAGACTTAAAGAATTTTTGAAATCGGACCCGTAGTTCCTGAGATTAGCGTGTTCAAGCAAACAAACAAACTCTTCAAGCTTTATATATTAGTGTAGATTTATGAAACTAACAATACTAACCTACTTACTTATGCACCATTGTTACTAACACCAAAATTATGGACCGTAGTCTGAAATAAAGTTTTATTCCATTTTACGGTTTTAGACATTTATTTTCTCAAAAGATTTAACAATCACTTATAGAGAAAATACAATATTTTAACTTTAAATTACATGGAGCCGATTGGCGTATTTTAATTTTTTTGTTTTTTTTTTTTATTTTTTTTTTTTTTTGTAATGGGTTTGCTCCTGACTCTAGTCTATTTCAGAGATGACAGAGGCAAAGTCTACGATGGAGCGAGCCTACCCAGAAGGCTTAATTAATTTTATATTTAACTTTTTTGCTTGTAAAAATTTGATATTACCAAAATCTGATAAAAATAGCAAGGGGAGGAGCCCTTCATAAGAAAACTCAATTAATAAGTAACTGATAGGCGGTCTTATCACATTACATAGATGATCGGTTTCGGCAGCCTTTGGATCAGTATCATTTAGATAAGAGAGATAACTAATTACTACTATTCCACTCTACTAATACACGACCATTTCTCGGAACCTTATCATACACCTTGTTAAGTACAGTTGTAAAAAGTAATTTTTAAAACTTAAACCGACTTAAAAACTTTAATTTATTTAGTTAATAACTACCGCAGTAAGGCTGACATTGACCTCAAAAAAATTGTTGGCATAGTTTATTTAGGTGTTCTAAAAGATAAAACATTTCTATATCTTCCTATTTACTTATTAATTAATAAATTACAACTTTGCTATTCTGCAATTTTGTAATTGAAACTAATTATGTACTTAAAAAAAAAGTACTTATCCCTCCAACATTATCTACTATTCTTTTTGCTTTTCAAATTGTTAAGCTAATTTTGGAACGAAGAAGTATTAAAATTCACCCACGTCCTGAAGTAAAGAGAAGTATCTCAAATAAATTATAAAAATGGGTATGAAAAGATGGCATTCTTCCAAACTCCATCCTTACAGTCTAATAAAAAAAAATGCTATGAAAATTCAGTACAGGGGCAGCAACAGGGGAAATATTTCAAAATTGTAGTTTGTTATTAATACAACTACAATATTGAGACATTCTTGGCTATCTTGACTTGGCTTCATTTATTGAGTTCCATCATCGAACAACTGAGGTTTTTTCTGACTTGTTCGACCACCGAACATCGAACCAATGAGAATTGCAACAATGTCTACATGCAGTTAGGCTCTAGCTAAATAACGAATAGCTAAATCAATATATATAAAATTCCTCTTTAATAATGACTGACTGGGGCCACAGTCGGTTTTTTAAATACGTACTATCTATTCGTTGCATATCACAAACACGTGTCGTATGACTTTTATTTAATCGATTTATATTTTTAATTGCAATGACTAAATCGCTGTCATGAATTTCAACCACTTGAATTTAGTTATATCGAAACTGATACATGTATTTAGTGGTAAGTAAGCAGCGAGAATTTAAAACAATAAAATAGAATGGTATTTTTTAACATCCGGATCAATCATGCTCTTTTAGATAGGGATAAATTAATTTTTATAACTCACAAAAAATACATTCTCAACATTCTAGTCGGTACAAACTGAGCAGACAGCACATATTTAAAATGTCTTATCGAATTGATTGGAAATTATCGCCGATTCAATGATTGGCAAAACAAGTTTTAAAAATTTTGATCAGATAATTATTATGTAGATGTACGGTTTGACCCTTAAATCTACGAGCTAAACGAATAGACCTTGCTATCTGAAGGCTGGTGATCGCTAACTGCTGAGCTTAACACACCTAACCTACCAGGTACTTACAACATAAGAATTATGATACATAAAATTTATTTACGACGATATCAACAAGGAAAATACAATGTAGAGGACACTCGATCGACTCCCCTAAATGGTTGAAAATTTCCGAATAACTTTTGTTATGACAAGGTCTCAAGTAGTGTCAATGCACTGCTAAATAAATACAACTTCAGGTTATCGTGAGCCCATTGAGGAAAACGAATGTGTTTATAAGTAATTTTAGACATTCCTCCATAATTCATTCATTCACAAAATAATAGAGTTTAGTAAACATATCGAATCTGCACTTTGTAGCGCCAGCGGTCGTAGATAATTAATAATACTTTCAATGATAAAAAAGATAAATAAACCGCTGTCCATACATAAAAAGGTTAAGGTGAACGCAGTGAACTAAAGGATAAAACCAGTTTTTAGTAAGAAGGCTTAGGAAGATAGCGAACAAGTATCTACTAAATATTGCTGTGAAATCTCCAACAAAAAGATTAAAATTAAAGAATCAGTCTAATAAATGGATTAAAATTCAAGAATCAGTCTAATAAATGGATTAAAATTCAAGAATCAGTCAGCCGAAACCATGCGAGTTTCGCACCTTTGTTAAGGTCCTTTCCGTACGGTCTCGTTAGATTACTTTTTCTTAAATATTATTTTAAGTTTACCTTGGACGTGTACAAATCAGAGTTTTGCATAATGCATAAAAATATACATACAAATTGGGGTGCATTAAAATAGATATAGCGTGTATGCAGCCAGTCTGGCTACCATTTTGTAACAAGCTAACAGCATATTTACCACAGCATAGTTATACAGCCGAAGACCGTTAATAGGCAAACATAAGGTAGGTAGGATGCAATGTGGCCAGGTGGAGCGACGGTTTTCTTAAGGTGTCTGGTAGCAAGAAGCTGGATGAAAACAGCCGGGGATCGGATTTAATGGCATACGATTGATGACGCCTGTCCAGCAGTGGACTGCTGTAGGCTGATTATGATAAAAGAAAATAAGAAAGGAAATAAATGTGCGTGAGATACAAAGTTTACCTTATTCCCCTGAATTGCCCCTACTAAACCTGATAATGTCATGAAAATGTGGTTATAAAATAGTAACTGACCAGTGAGTGGTGTGAATGGTGGTGGCCCCTGCGCCGCTGCGCAGTGTGCTGGTTGCTGATGCAGTCGGCGAAGTCTCCCGGCTGCTGTGGGTCCATGGTCACCACACTGGTGTTGTTGGACGGCCGCCGGTTCAGCGCAGTCATCATCTCTAAGTCTTCTAGTTTCTCCTTCGAGTCTTTACTCTTCGTTATAGCTGTAATTTATAACGTGTCCAGTTAGATGTTTGGTTTATAGGTCGTGTCGCGTCGTTCTACTGTACGTGTGTATGTCAATGAACTCCTCCTAAACGGCTGGACCGATTTGAATGAATTTTAAGGCATGAGTTTGAGTGGCGCCCTGGATGGTTTAGATTCACAAATCAGCAGGGTAGGTTACGTAGGGTAGGTATGTAGGGTAGGTATGTAGGGTAGGTATGTAGGGTAGGTAGGTAGGGTAGGTAGGTAGAGTAGCCAGTTGACGGGAGCGGAGCCGCGCGGGACAGCTAGTACTTATAATTAAAGCTGAAGAGTTTGTTTGTTTGCTTGAGAGCGCTAATCTCAGGAACACCTGGTCAGATTTGAATTTCAAATTCTTTCAGTGTTAGATAGCCCATTTATCGAGGAAGGTTATATATATATAATCACGCTAAGACCAATAGGAGCGGAGTAGTGATGCAAAATTGTGACGCAGACGAAGATGCGCGGGTCTGCTAGTGATGTTATATAGTTCGTAAGTTTTTATGTTTATGAAATATAAGGTTAATTTAATCAGACTGTAATTAATGGTCGAGTTCCATTAATCAATGGTTTATAGATAAGTATTTATTGTGTATTATATATTGGCCTTTATTACGTAGCAAATTTGCGCAGTACCTACATTCATTAGCCGGGATAACGAGATTTTAATGAACTTTAATTGATTTTTTAAGTCACTGGATTTAGATAAGCCAATATTAAAATATGTTAAGTACAGAACATTCAAATTAGTTTTATATTCCGCCGAGTGGATGCAGGAGAACTGATTGCAGATCAATTTAAATGCTAGACTGGATTTAAAATCGTTTTGATTTTTACAGTGCGAAAATTGTTATAAATAAATTGGCTTTTGCTATCCTAAATATTATATTACTGACGTTCCTTGTTAGGCCTCTGAGAAGTTTGCGGACATTACGGACGAATGAAGCCGATTTTTTTTTTTAATTAATCCGTGTGATGTATTTTAACGCTGCATATTACCTATTATTAGTACTTCGGTGCGTTATCGCTTTTTTATCTTCACGCGATCGTGGCTTTCAACACGTTTTTCCAAGTCATACAGTCACATAATATCCAGGCCTCAAGGCATTATATTTCTCCGTGTAAATTGTAAGTAGGTAAACAATGAAGTCGATTCGTTACAATTCCATTATGACTGCTGTTAATTATTAACTCCTGTAATATAATCTCATGTTATTAAAATAAATAGAGACATGTTTGCTTATGGTGATAACAAACTACCATCGAGTTTAGATATATAAGTTAGTAGCTAAGTCCTGCAGATAATATAGAAATCCTTCATAATAAAGATTCTGAGAGTCTCAAACCAAAAAGGTACAGTACAATATAAGATAAGAGATATATAATAACACTTTAAACAAGGTAATCTTTGATTAAATACTTATATACTTCCTGGAACGCAAACTCCGTAAAAAATAACCAAATGTAATTTATGCCATATTATTATAAATTTACATAAAAATGAGGAAAATCATTAACACCAGTCATACCAGTATTCGTCGGGGGATTTTATGTGGGCGACGTTATTAAAAGTATTTTACAACCAGGAAAATTGTAGATGGTCTCGACAAGTGAAAGTTTATGAGGAAATCTTTTAGTAAATCTGTCTACGAGGCAACCAACCATTTTGGGGTCTTTGTCATTTTATGCCTTTAGACATATTATGACAAGCGTGGCCCATCGTAGACCGCATTCATTACTTTCCATCAGGCATCTCAGATCTCGACATCAATTTATCATCATCATCTACCTAGCCTTTCCCTAACTATATTGGGGTCGGCTTACAGTCAAGCCGGATTTAGCTGAATACCAGTATTTTACGAGGAGCGGCTGCCTACCAGACCTCCACAACCATGGCAAGACTGGAGTCAGATTTACTGGCTTCTGACTATCCGTAACGACTACCAAATATCTACAAATGACAGCCGGGACCAACGACTTAACGTGCTTTCCGAGGCACGGAGGAAACTCGGTATGTTAAGATGGTCACACATCCACAGACCAACCTTGGCAAGCGTTGCTTAACCTTGAAGATCGACCCGTGCGGCTGTTATTATCTAGCCACGAGCTCCTCAATCCATCAAACTATAAAATAAACCCTGCCGCCGATATTAAACGAAACAACAAATCCTTTAATGTTAAGAACTTAGAGATTGGAAGAATATTCATTAGTTACTTACATAAATTAATATCGCAGAGATTCATGAAAGCATAATGCCATTGAAGCTTATTTATCTTCAATGCTAATAAAAGCTATCTGTATACATTTCTCTCGAGCTCAATAATAGTCCCAGTTTATGATATTCAACGTAAATTAATAAAATAGTTGTATTCTAAGACTACTATATTGATGTCTGAAGGAGGCTATTAAAGTTTATTACATAATTTTAACCATAACGTTTAAAATTGATATCAGCTAATGAATGTCCATTACTATACATTTTTAAATTGTTGAAGGCATTATCAACGATTCAATTAGGTATTATGAACTGGGCATTTATCAAATAAATTGCAAAATCAGTTTATTGTGCGCTATCGAAGAAATTAAACGTATGCTTACAAACGATTTTATCCTATCACGATTGGGCAAGTTTAGTCAAGACTTGCTGCAACAATTTCCTGTCAATGTTACCTTTCGAATTTTTAATTAATCCATTTTTTATCAAAAATCGATAATGGCAGGAAGATGATAATGAATCCATTCTCTTTATTATTTTAAGTGGATGAGATAGGGCTTTTATGTTATTTCAATGCAAATAGGGTGTTACACAAATTTGAGAAACTTAATCATGATATAGTTGGCAAAATTATCTAAGTCTGTAGGTATTGTCAACGGGGAGAACCCGACAACACTAAATCAATTAGACGTGGTAAAAAAAATATTTATTTAGGAGAGCTTGTCGGCAAATTTCATTCATCACAGAATTTATTTTCTTGTTTGTGTTTATCTGCGATCAGTCGCAAACTATGAGCGGATGTGATGAGCCCTGAGAGCAAATTATCTTGAGGCGCCCATGTTCCAGTGAAGATCGCCACCATGTTCAGTAGACAGGCTTAGAGGCCGTGATCCAAGTCACGCTCAGGGATTTTTTCATTAATTTTTTCGTTTGATGCGCTTTGTTGTACTTAACTCATTTGAATTAAGATCAGCAGCCAGCCATTTATTTGTACGATAGAATGGCAGACCGGATTTCTTCCATTATTGTATTCATTTTTAATTCTTCATGGATTTTGATGTTTCTTATGAACCATGGTACCCCTGTAACTGCTCTTAGTAGGCTATTTCGAAGTCACTGAAGAATGTTGATGTTGATATCGCTAGCACTACCCCAGAGCTGCTTATCGTACATCCACACAGGCTTTAAAACAGCAACTTATTGTCGTTAATAGCCTTGAATTTCTTCCTAGCAACCACGCAGATGCAGATTTTTCTAACGAATATTATTTTCCTTTCTCTTAGTTTTTCAAGTATGACGACAGTCAAAGTGCATTCTGAGATACTTAAACTCATTCCTATGTGGTAGAATATTATGTTCAAGGCAGGTGGTGGGCAGTGTGAATGTCTCCTGAATGGATTAACTTGCGGTTGCTCGGATTCTCCACTTTCTCAGACACTAGTTCACTTCATTGAGGCTTCATTGGAGTATATCTGATGCTATTTTAGGATCTGGATCACTTGCTTCGATAGCAGTATCCGTGGCAGTTTTGTCAGCGAAAGTAGCGGTTGTGAGGTTTGCCTTCACAGGAAGGTCTACCTTATAAATTTATTAGGTCAAGCGTCCAAACGTCTTTTATAATGCGCACAGCAAAAGAGTGGAACTCTCTGCCTGCGTCTGTGTTTCCGAAAGCTCACAACCCTCATCTCTTTAAAGTCAGAGTGAACAGGCTCCTTCTGGGTAAGCTTATTCCATCGTAGACTTTGTCTTTGTCATCTCCGACCTAGACTAAAGAGCAAACACATCTCAAATACAAAAAAGCACAGGGCCCAAGACCGAAGCGTTCGGTACGGGCCGTGATTTCAGAAAACTTCGATGTTGATCAACTTTCCTTTACTTGGAATAGCCTTTTTGACAGGTATGACGTCATTCGTGGTAAGTAACTGGGCCCTGTTTAATAAACGTTACAATCCGACAATTTTGTAAATAATTGACATATTTGTTAAATTGATGACAAGTGCTGTTTAATAAACCTTACAATTATGTACGAATTTTACAAGTTAAAACCTTACAAACATTACCATTACAAGTGCTGTTTAATAAACGTTTACATATGCAGAAAACACGTAGATGTAGATAACAATATTGTTGTACCTACAAATTACGTAAAATGTAAGTTTTTGTTGAAGTTTCTAAAATCGAGAGAAGATTCCAAAAATCTTAGAAATTAAATTATTTAGAAATTGGTTTTAGCATTTGATTAACAGAATAGGTTTCTATTTTTAGGGTTTCGTACCCAAAGGGTAACCAACGGAACCCTATTATTAAGCCTCCACTTTCCGTCCGTCCGTCCGTTTGTCTGTCAGCAGGCTGTATCTCAAGAACCGTTATAGATAGTCAGTTGAAATTTTCACGGAGAGTGTAGTGCGGGTAGTGCCGCTATAGCAACAAATAATAAAACAAATTAAATTAAAAATTAACCCTACAATGCACGATTTTTAATTTTGTTACGAAAAAAATATATATGATTCTAAAGGCCATTTTTATACATGGAAAAATAAGAAAAAAAATCAATATGCATTATTTATTGAGATTTGTTGTTTTTTAGGGTATGTGCCTAATATGTCCCAAATAGCATTAAGGCTATAAAATTATTATGGAGGATACTCAGCAGCAATTAAACAAAATAGTATCTAATTAAACTTTAAAGAAATTAAAAACAAATTTTAATGAGACTATAAACAAACTAATGAAATTACCAACAAATTATAGTAAAAAAAAAATTTAAAAGTAACTGAAAAACGAACAAATTGAGATCAACATTTTATAAATGCAAGTTATTTACTCCTTGACATTACAATTGTTTTATTTACTGATGAAATGCCAAAAACAGTACTTTTCTTTATTCAAGCACGAATTGGGTTAGTGGCATACAATCAGATACGAGAGACATGCCTAATTCATTATTTCACAGTGTTCGGATATGGCTGAGGATTTAGTCCAGGTATAAGACAAATTGGTATAACCTTAGTAATATGGCATGGATTAGAAGTATTTTTTTGGATACTAAATTTTGTAGATTCTTCAGAAATATGTTGCAGTAAATCGTCATCAAAAAAATATAAAAAATACTGCAATGGAGTTTCAATGCTCAGTATGTAGGGGGTCATTTATCTTGTCATCTCTTTTGAATAAAAAAGATGGCGGATGAAATATGGTCTTTCGCCAGACATGTCTTCTCTTTTTTTTAGTAGTCCTTAAAGTTGCATTGGCAGTACGAACTGTAGAAGTATTTGGCTGAGGTAGTACCATTGCCCGTCTTGTTGGACCCACATTGATGAATCGTGGTATTGGTAAAACTTCAGATAGGTACTGAAGAGCGCTGAGATGACCAGAAACGCTGTGTTGGGGTTGACTAGAACGATTATCAATAATTGCTTACAAGTTCCCTGCTGGAGAAGGAAAAGCATCGACTATATCATTCAAAAAGTCAGCGTGCAGCAATTGAGGTGTTCTATCTATTTCATCCATCACCAAATCACTGATTTTTATCAGGTCATCATCACTGTCCTCATCAGATGATTCCAGGTCATTTTCACTCCCCGATGGGACATTCAAAAAGTGTTCAATTTCTGATTCTGTTACCGATTTGTGAGGCTACATCTGATATAGAAAAAAGTTTTATATTACCATATTGCACGCTGTGCCACATTAGGCACATACGATAAAACCTCGATAAATCATTGATTTATTAGAAATATTATAATTAAAAGTAATTCACAAGACAATTATAAAATAACTTGCCTCTCATAATTTTATATGCACGAAAATACAGTATTTTCTATTTATTTTGTCGGATCGAAACTCACGTAATTGAACTTTTTCTCAACTGCCTGCAAATTCAAATTCATATTTATACCCTACCCTTTACCGCCACTGCGGCGAAAAAGGTAACCTATTTTATACTTCACTGGAATGCGTAGTTATCATAATTATGACTAGATGGCGCTTAACTGTGTAATAGACGAAACTAAGAGCAATATTTCTGTATGGCCCATATGTGGCACATTATGCACTGTAGGGTTAAACTTGTTTATGGAACAATTACAGTTACACGAAGCGTTCCGTACCATAAAAGTTTTATGTATGAGGGCTCTCATTTTTAATTATTATTTTTTAATTATTTGTTGTTATAGCGGCACTACACGATCCGTGAAAATATCAACTGTCAACTGACGAACGGACAGCGGAGGCTTAATAATTGGGTTCCATTGGTTACCACTTGGGTACGGAACCGTAAAAATAGAAAAGTATTCAGTAAATCAAATGCTAACAGCAATTTCTAAATATTTTAAATTCAAAAATTTTTGTAATCTACTCTCGAATCTTCAACAAAACTTACATTTTATGTAATTTGTAACTTACAATTACAAATTTGTATGTACTATATTGTTATCTAAATCTACAAGCGTTTTCTGCACATGCAAACGTTTATTAAACAGCACATGTAAAGGTAATATTTGTAAGGTTTTTACTTGTAAAATTCGTACATAATTGTAAGGTTTATTAAACAGGGCCCTGTTGGAGGAGGACATTTCTAAGCTTGACAAAGACCCTTGCGCCAGACTTAATAAACTTTTAGTTCCAGTGACCTTATCTTGTTCCACACCCTACGAACCGGCTCAATTGTGGAGCAGATGGTGCAGATGGTGCTGCCTGAATCCAAATTGATGCTCCAGAATAGCTATCTTTTGAATAGAATGAAAAAGAATAGAATATCGCAGTATTATTTTATGCAGTAGAGCCTTGCGATTTTTTTTTTTTCGGTTTATGATACGGAACAATTCGGGTGAGAGTACGTCTCGCGCTTGGCCAGATTTCTTGTCCCGATTTAGCCCATGCTCCTGTGTTTATCTTATGTGGTGGTTTTGCTGGTTGAGGCCTGTCATATGATTTTGTAAATTTTCATAGCGAGTTACTTAGTTGCTCTTGTAGCTGTAATGGAATAATACAGATTAAGTGCAAAAAGCAATTTCTTAATAAATCCTTTTGCACTTAATCCGTATAAAAAAAATCGCTACTTCCAGTCCTTTTGATGATCACCAAAGAGCAAAAACTGTTCACACTAAACAAGTAAAACAGCATTTTTCATTTTATACTACAACTTTCGTAAAATACCTTTGATACATTCATGTCTGTTTACGGTTTTCCTTAAATCACACATTTCGGGATTGCCGGACAGGTTTCGGAGTCCAAAACAAGCCGGACAATCCCTAACTCGTGCTATAATCACGTAGCGAGGTCGCGGTCGTACTGGTTTCTTTTCTTTTAGTCTAGTGCTATTTATTTGGTACTAGCTGCCGCACGCGACTGTGCCCGCGTGAATGTCGAAAATTATCCCAAGGAACATACTCGCAGGATAAAAAGTATCCTTTATGTTATTCCAAACTATAATCTACCTCTGCGCCAAATTTCGATTAGTATAGAAGTATAGATTTGGCACCTTGTCTAGGGGATTTCCCTCGAAGCAAGAATTGCTCACGCTCACTTCGCGTAACTGGGACAAAACATAGAGACCCGTTTACTGTTACGAAATCTTTAAGCATGGAATTGTGGTTGATTGTAGGCAATTCGTACGTCGAATTAATTCCGTAGCAATAAATTAAAAAAAACACCAGTAGCACAGAAAGTTTTACAGGGCAATAAAACCTACAGGTCATTATGCAAAACAAAAAGATTGTAATTCCATGGTTAAAACAACACCAAAAAATTTAAAATTACATTTAAACGATTAGTTAATTTTCTAGTTGGTTACGTTAATTTAGGTTTACTGATTGAAAATGTCTTGAGTTATGCTTGTGTGTAATATAAATAATTATTCGGCTAACATTTTTTTTTTATATTTATATTATTGGTTCCTTGAGTTATATGCACGACAATGTGAGCAGGAAGATTTTTATTCAAATGCAAATTATCTTTTTAATTAAACTACCTAGTGTAATTCAAAAGATAACCAAATTAAAACGAAAATAATGGTGGGTTGTGCTTTTGCTGTAAACAATGTGAATGATTGTATGATGATGGATTTAAGTATTACATAATAATAACAAAGTCTACCAAGGTTAACCGGTTGAGTGCATTGTTATCACTCCGCAAACTGCTTAGGTATTCCTGTCTGACTAGGCAGTTATACTGCTAGACGAAGCAACAGTTTGTGTGGTTCTTGAAAATATCCAATGGTTTATTTGGCTGCCGAATGAGGGCAAAGGTTTTATACTGAAGATTATTCGATTTGTATGCTGTTAATAATGTGACGTTTGACCAAATATTAGTATGAAGGTTATTGTGTGTCATACAAAAGCTGGTTTGACTTGTTTGTGTGTGCCTTAATGAGTTATTATTATGAGTGCTTTGCCTTTCTTGTTGTTTTTTGATACAGAGGTGAAAATGTTATTCTAAAGTCTAAGTCAGGTTGTCATGAGTGGCACAGTCAGTTTGAGCTGTTTGCTGCGTTTGATGTCATGAACCTGAAGGATCATAGAAGTTCTAGAGCTTTGGCAAGGAATGTTTGTTGAAGCCCTAATGCTGAATTTACATAGTTATTAGTAAACCAGGAGGCAAGCAAGCTCACTCAATTCAGACAATAACATTTACATTTTTTTTTTTAACTTATTTCCCAAACATACAATTAGTAATCACTATGTTGTTAACCAAACAAATTTTTTTATAAAATTGCAAATTAATTAACAAATATACGTACATGTATTTCCCAGAAAGGACAACACTGAGCAAATATTTTTGTGCTTGGTTAAGAAAACTATTTAATTTATAATTTGGGTAAGCTTCAGATTGGACTGGACTGTATAATGAACCCATATCGCCCGAAAATTCAAACTCCACTGAGCAAAGTCTTTTTTTGTTTTCTCTAAGTGGGTGTACTAGGAAGATGGACGACGCCGCCAAGGCCGGTCTAGGAAGAATTGGCGAGACTACTTAGAGTTGGTTCGGGGAGGCCCGGGAACAAAATACCTAAAAGGATTTGGCCTTGGCCCAGCATTGGGACAATACAAGCTGGCTAAAAAAATATAACCTATATGTTTATGGTCCGAACATCCGTAAAAAACGGAACCCTTATAGGATCACTTGGGTGTCTGTCTGTCTGTCACAGCCAGTTTTCTCCGGATCTACTGGACCGATTCTGTTGAAATTTGGTATGCATATGGACTTCTGTGACCCAAACGGACGTTTTACGTATTTAAATATTTTTTTAGTATGGGCGTTTTTGGGGGTGAAACTTGAAAATTTAAAAAGAAATCAAACTGTATAGTGTGACATATCAAATGAAAGGGCTTATTATGAGGGTTTTAATTATACTTTTTTCATAATTTTAAAATAAACAGTTTGGAAGTTATTCAAGAAATTATACCAAAAATAACCATTCCCCCCACCTTATATTTTGAAAAAAAAAAAATTCTTTCTATAGGTACATAAAGATAATAGAAAAATCTATAAGAAGTTTGTAGTGTAAAAATAACATATTTAAAAATGTTATCGGTTCTGAACCCTTTGCACGCGAGTCCGCCTCGCACTTGGCAAGTTTTATTTTAACAGAAGTCAATGGATAAGTTGCCCAGATATTATTTTAGAAATAAAATTATGAAATGTTTAAAAATAACTTTGGGGTTCACACTTAACCCCCTGATTTTGGTTTTAAATAAAGTGTGCTTTTATTTAAGTTCCATGTGTTATAACTTGATTATCATATTGATAAGTATGAATCTTGAGTCCACGAGTTAAAGGAAAGGTCAGATTCAGTCTGTGAAGTCACATTATTCATTATCAAATAAATCTTGTTTTTTAGAGATATCATGTACTTCAAGTGAGTACTTCAGAAACATGTTAAAATATCTAGTAAATATATAAATAAAATATAAATTATCTTTTGATTACAAAGCAAACAACCAGCTGCTGAAGTCAGAAATGTATAATAATATATGTAAAATAAATAAAAAATATTGCAAAAATAATTAGGCCTTTTAATTTATAAATTAATCAATCAAATCATGGTGATTTCATTTTCCATTAATTTTCAAAATTATTGGTTATTTTTGAATATTAATTATTAATTGGATAGTATTCCTCTGTTGTTATTTATTGATTAAATTAATATCTACTTAAGTTTTTATTTATGCAAAACTTAACTCCTTATCACATTGAATTTCGCATGCATAGAAATAGAGTTGTATAATTAACTATTCAAAAATAAATTGAACAGAGCTGTTGTAACTTTAAATTACTTGATGGTAATGTATTTATATTTAATAACAGATAAACAAATGTGTATGCTCAAGTGCACAACATATTAATTGATAAAGTTAATTTGTTTGTTAATATTTTACTGAAGGACTGTGTTTTAACTGA
This sequence comes from Lacanobia oleracea, assembly GCA_950371165.1. Classification (NCBI taxonomy): domain Eukaryota; kingdom Metazoa; phylum Arthropoda; class Insecta; order Lepidoptera; family Noctuidae; genus Lacanobia; species Lacanobia oleracea. Next base: position 10,614,542 of record OX493401.1, read on the forward strand.
TTACATTATAAATGCAAAATGTTTATAATTGCTGTATTTATAGCATTTCACTAGAAACAACAAACATTGATAAAATTTATCAATGTGTCTACTGATCCAAATGATAATAATATTTAGATCACTGAAAACATTTAAATATATGTCAAATTTTATTCTTATAACAGTTGTCATCCATTAATAAAAATTAAATAATTAATCTATGGTCTGTGTACAAGAAGCATCTCAATGTACTTAAATGGTTTTATGTTGGTCATAAAATTTGTTTGGTTTCTCCTGTGTTATGAAATAATAATAATTTCTAGTAAAATCAATCAATACTATTAATGATCATTTAACCACAAGTAATTGCTTATCCAAACAATAATCGCCTACCTCATACCTAGTTTAAATTCATTTCAACAATTAATTATTGTTGATATGAATTTAAACTAGGTATTTGATAAGCAACTCAATAAATATCACTTGCTTTGATGAGAGAATGTGAATCTTAGTGAAGTTGTTAATAGTACCTACAGCTATCTTTAAATTCTCAAGATAAGACACACATAAGTCAAAACAGTTTAGGTATATTAACTATTGTAACTCAGAGAAAGCATCAGATTTGAAAATTCAAATGAGAATCTGAAATCATTGTTCAAACAACAAAGTTAAAAAAAAGTAATTATGTAGTACTTACTAATCATCATTCCTGTAGAGTTAATCCCTAAGTAATCCAGAAACTTGTCAGTCCCAAAAACAAACACAGCTCCAAACAAGAATCCAAATGCAACTGGTAGGAAGGCATACTGTCCCTCTGATCCATAGCTCTTCGATCTTTTGCACATACTGATGGCTGGCTCCAGCAAAGACCAGTATGAAGCTGCGGTCATCACTCCCGCCGCAAAGCCCAATGACACGTCAAGTAATTTTCTCTAAAAAATAAAAACAAATCAATAAGTGTCTGACTTCATCACTTCTTAAGTCACTTTTATCGAATTTGCGGTAATAACCGTAACTTACATGTTTTCCTCTTATAAAAAATACACAACCGGCTCCCACTGCAGTTAATCCCCACGTCAGAAGCGTCCCCAAAAGGGCCTGGGTCACAGCACCGTATCCTTCTATCATTTTGTACAATTAATTTCTATGTAAACAATTTAAAGTTAAGTACTCCTTATCACATAAACATTTTATGTGCACGAATGTTCTAAAGTAACGCGAACTTAACCATCATATTATCGACTAGAGTCACGACTTAAATCTTTTTATACATTCCACATGTTTTTATCATGGTTCTGACCTTGGTTATGTCAAATTTTACGAGCACAGATAATTTAGCTCACTGCTGTCAGTGTCAAAAAAGGGCGTGTTGCCAACCGCAAAAACTATAGCTGTCATTGGATGTCCTGAAAAACCTGTAAAAACGAAACGACACACAATTTACGACTATTGATTTCATTTAGGACTATTAATTAAGTCAGTTAAGTGTCATCACGTAAAATTTCAGAGGAAATACTATGCTAATTTGATTTTCTTCAAAACACGTTTATCTCGTCGTTTTCACATTCACTTGAAATTTAAGATGACAATTGGCACTCAGTTCGGAAATTTAACTGCAGATTAAAAATCCTTTTAGAAACAAACACAATCATCCTTGAAACTTGGTACGCACAGGCGTATGCTAAAAATATTATTTGAAACACTACGAAGTGTGAGGATTAACCGGTGTAGACGCCGGTGGAACGAAAAGGTTCCATTCTCATAGTATTAGTGTATAAGTAGTATTTTTGTGAACTAGGTATTGCAGTGTTCTGTATTAGGACCCCCTGTAAAAATTGCGGGAGCTGTAATTCTACTCCTGGGCACCCTAAGTAAATACTTTATGCCGGCTGCACGCTCGAAAAAGTGTCACGTTTCGCCTGAGCCGAGCGTGCAAGCGAGAGCGCCGAAGAAGCTATAGAGAGGCACGATCAGTTTAAGCGTTCGGCTTGTTTATTAAGATTTGAATTGTTTTGTTATGACGTTGTAGCGGCATCAACGCCGCTACAAGAAAAACCAACAGAGCAAATCAACATCGCAGCATAAAGAACCGCGCTGCGGACTTCCTTCGAAAAAGGCACCGTACCCTGGAACGCAAAGAACACTAGGAGGAACACGGATGGGTTTAGTCAGTAAAAGTCTGACTCTCCCTCCTGCTTTACCCAGAGCGGGAGGAGTCATTTGATGATTTCCCATACTAAAAAAAAGCATAAAGAACCGCAACGCCATCTATCCAACTAGCAGCGAACTAAAATCCTGCATCGCGCAAGCAAAGTTTACCGTGCGATTTAAACATACACATCTTCCTTTTCCGATGGAGGTTTGCGGGACTTGACCTCCAAAACGTTATCACGCAAAATTATCGGCATAATTTAAGTGTTTTCCTTAACTAAACTGTACATACACTAGCAGGTAAGTGTTATTAAATAAATTGATACATACCTAATCTTCTATCTATTCTATCAATCAATATAACAGCTGAAACTACTGGTCGTACAAAGCTGAAATTTGGCATGTAGCTTCCCTACACTCCGTCAGGGAACCTTAAGAGAGGAATTCTTGAAATTCTTACGGGAACGGAAAAAACGGGCAAAATCTAGTAGATACATAATAAAATCAGAAACTGACTGACTGACCGATCACACACAGCCGAAACTACTGGTCGTAGAAAGCTGAAATTTGGCATGTGGCTTCCTTACACTCCGTAGAGATTCACTAAGATAGGATTTCTGTAATGTCCCACGGAACGGGAAAAAACCGCTTTCGAAGTCGCTGGCGAAAGCTATGTTAAAAATAGATACGTTAGTAAAATAATTATTAATATATTAATATCTACAGTTAACAAGACATGAAAATCATTAATATTTTTTTATCTATCAATAATTGGACTACTGGACTATCTGGACTACTGGTTGACCTTAGATGCTCTGCCCGCGCGCTCTCCGCCCTTTACCTCAAAAACGACTCAACGTAAAAAAAAAAAAATTTAAGACAAAAAATGTAGGGAATTTCATCTTCTACAATATTGACAAAATTCACAAATAGCGAAAAACCCATGGAAACGAAATACTTGCAAAAAATGTGTCAAAAAATCGCTTTTTTAACCTTTAACCTTGGAATTTCTGTAGACTCGGACACCCTACGATAAGTTATAGGTTTTGAGACCAGTTTTAGGGTCTCAAAATATTCCCAGAGGGTCATGGCCATCCGGCTGGCCCGGGGATACCGCACGGTCTCTGGCAAAGCAGCGAGCCTCCTTGCCGGACTGCCGCCATGGGATCCAGAGGCGAGAGCCCTCGCGCTCATGTACGAATGGCGCGTGGAGGCGCTACGCCGGGGTGAGACTCCTCTGCCGCGGCAAATTGCAGCACGGCGCACGGAACTCCGGCAGGATCTCATGGCAGTATGGAGACAACGACTGTCGCAACCCAGCGCTGGGCACGCCACAATTGCGGCGATAAGTCCCCTCTTTGAGGAGTGGCTCGAGCGGCGCCACGGCGTCCTTACCTTCCGCTTGACGCAGGTACTCACCGGACACGGTTGTTTCGGGAGGTACCTTTTTCGAATACGGCGGGAGGATACACCCGGGTGTCAACACTGCGAGGATCGTCCGGAGGACACGGTGGAGCATACGGTGGAGGTCTGCCCTGCTTGGGCGGAGCACCGCCGTGTCCTCGTCGAGGCGATCAGCGGCGGGGATCTCTCGCGTCCGGCCCTGGTTCAAGCCATGGTCCGGAGCGACGAGACATGGGAAGCGGTCACCTCCTTCTGCGAAGCAGTAATGCTAACAAAGGAGGAAGCCGAACGCGTGAGAGAGAGGGAAACCTCACGCCCCAGCCGCCGAAACAGAAGAAGACGCCCCGGGCGTCGGGAGTCGCAGGACGATTCTCGGCCATCGTAGGCGTGGGACTGTGGACGGCGAGCATTGGGTGGCTCGCCGTCTGATCAGAACCAGGCCCGGGTCGGCGGCGCGCTGCGATCCCAATCCAATCCCATCCCGGGAGAAGTCATTTGATGATTTCCCATCCTAAAAAAAAAAAGGGTCTCAAAATATAGGTTTATACAAGTTTATAGCCGACTATCTTCCGAGATTCTTACCTAATTTTGACTAATTTGCCTGGACTATCACTGTGTGCACTCAATGAACCGGGGGCTGGTACACAGTACACAGTGAATTGATTGTGCAAACATACAATGAACCATGCCATTAACCAAAGCATTTAAAATATTGAACTAAGCATAAGTAGGTAGGTATAGTAAAATAAAACACTTATCAAATTAAAGTACTTATTTATTACTACTTACTTAGTAAAAAGCGTCAGTTTTGGTTCATCATCATCCTAATCATATCAGCCGAAAGACGTCCACTTGACTGAGCTGGACATAGGTCGCCCCCAGATGGCAGGCGGGTTTGCGATCGCAGTGCATGTTGTTGAGTTTTACAGAGAACGCTGCTGCCCATTCTCTGGCGAGTCCCTTAGTTGCCTCTTACGACACCCACGGGAAGTGATGGGATGGTATTATTCTTTTACAGCACTATACGGCACCGGCCGACACCATGTATACAGCTAGTTTTGGTTCAGAGGTACCTAATATCGTAAACAATAAAGAAATTAACGTTAGTATTAAACAACATTAATCAACAATTCGGTTTATAAATTGTAAATTGACAGTAGTCTTCATTGTTTCAGGTAAGTGGGATCCTCGCAAACCTATCTAATTTTGTTCGGCCCATCCCGACATTTTAAAAAGTTTTAAGATTTTTTTTTTCGTAAAATAAGTACCTAGGTATAAAAAGTTATGTTAGGGTTAATACCTACTCAATCTTCTAATGGTCGTACTCAATGAATCACTGGTTCATTGTGTACCACCCCACACTTACAAATTTTGCGGGGTACGTAGACAAATGCACAAACAAGTAAGCAAAATCGCAAAAACAACTAATTTATCAAGCTATTTACAAGTAAATGAGACGACATTCTATAGGTATCAAATTAGCCCCATAAATTACAAAAAACTAAATAGGTGTTGTTCGCTGTCGATAGGTACCTACCTCTTTAATCTACACTAATATTATAAAGAGGAAAGATTTGTTTGTTTGTTTGTATGTTTTAATGAATAGGCTCCGAAACTTCTGGACGGATTTGAAAAATTCACCTGTCACCATTAGAATCCTACAGTATCCCTGATGAACGCTATTCCTATTATATTTTCAAAAAATTAGATCCTTATGAAAATTGCAATAATGTAATCTAAAGTAGCAAAATTTTGCCTATAAAATTCATTATTTGGCGTGCACTGAGGACACTACCTATTCATGATAAATGAAAATAATGTACTACATAATTGAAGTACTCATCAGTTGGTCGCATTGGATCAGTGATTGAACTGCATCAGACTGTTTTTTGACAAAATAAGTTTTTTTATTTCCTACATTTTAGTGAATTACTTTTTTGGAATCGTTTCCTCGAGACCTTTATCTTGATACTCCACTCTTCGGCTTCGAAGAAAAAAAATTTTTTTTGAAGGCATAATTTGGCGCCAAAATTCCGCCATTTCGTTTTTTTTTCTTTTTGATATAACCAGTGTCACTCTCACAGTAAATACGAATCTAACGACACCTCTCAAGCTAAAATCCATCGAGCCGTTTAGGCTCTAGGGCGTGCCAAAGAAATATACATACATACACACCAAAAACATAACCCTCCTTCTTTCGCAGTCGGGTAGAAAGTCCACGAGGGTATTTGTCTAACTATTATGATTAAGTCGCAATGACCGCTTTTTATTTAAATAATTGAATCTAATCCCGGGCGGAATGGAATAGTGGTGATTTTAGTATCATGATATTAATCTGCATAATAACCTTTATTATAAAATTAAATGATTTTATATACATGTAAATTACACTTTAGATTATTCCAATCTGGCCTACCGTTTAAAAGTTACGACGGGTATAAAATGCTCTTAGTAAGAAAAATGATGAATTTACACATTACCCTATAGAGATGGAGGTTTCGGTGATAAAGTTCGTGGAGTACCTACTAAACCCGTGCGAACGAAGTCGCGGGCGAAGTACTAGTTTTTAAGATAAATAGACGACCAACAATCTAGACGCCATAAATCACGATAAAAAAAAAACAAAAGAAAACAAAATGCATAAGATTTGTCTTACCGAATGTCAAAAGAAGTGATTGTGACATAATATTGAACAATGAAAAATTGGAATTCGTAGATGAATCGGTATTCCTGGGGATAACGCTTGACTCAAGGCTACAATGGGGTTCTCATTTAACATGGCTTGCAGGGCAGCTAAATTCAGCAGAAATGCTCAGAAAAATACACCAATTAATTCAAGGATGTTGGCAGTAGCGGCTTTAGGGCAGGGCGACGCGGGCAGCTCGGGGCGCCGGCAACTGGAGGGCGCAACCCGTCGCGACCCGGCCAAGTGCGACTCTCATACGAACGGTTCCGTACCATAAACCGAAAAAATCACGTTTCTTGTAAAATAAGCAATTTTAATTAAGTATAATCCTAATATTAATATAACTTTCTTTCGTTAGGTACTGAGTGACTGACTGACAACGCACAGCAGAAATCTGCTGTGGTACTACTGGTCGTAGAAAGCTGAAATTTGGCATGTAGCTCCTACCTTCCGCAGGGGAGCACTAATAGAATACTCTATTAGTCCCGAAATTCTTACGGAAACGGGAAAAACGGGATATGCGGGATAAGGAAATTAACATTACGTCAATATCTATAGATATCTACGTTAAAAATAATCTACATATTTTAGTAAACGACAAATAATAATAAAATAACTCCATTCGATCAAGATAATTTAATTTCAAAATAACAGTTTTTCATCAAATTTATGCACAATTTCGAAATAAATAGGATCCAAAAACAAACAATTTAATAAAAACAAACTCTCCAGGAACATAAGGCACCAAAATGAACCGAAAGAAAAGAAAATTACTTGACTCGGCAGTTGACATACGTACGTCACCTATGTTTATAAAGAAAATTACGACGAATGAAAATAATATGAAGAAATGTTAACGAGACAAGCTTCGAGACGCGCACGCCCACCATCCCCGGACCCGTCGCTGAGCTCCGCCTCGCCGCCGCCGGACAGCGGATCACCAGAGTCACCGGCAGCCGCAGTCGCGTCGAGCTCCAGCGACGAGTATTTCTCCCCGCCGACGTCGCCAACACTCGTGCGTCGGCAGGGGAGAGGCCGGCCACCGAGGGGCTTGGGACCTAGGGGCCAACCGGCCCCGAGCCGGGTCCCCGGTGCCGGTGGTTGTGTGCAGCGCATAAGATGGTGTCAATCCATGAACGAGAACGTTATGCGCGCATACTATAGGTCTACAGAGGGGGGAACTAACCTTACTGCGTACCGTGTCAGGATGCTGTCTCTGTTTCAGGACCTGGAACCAACCGTGAACGTCTCGGCCCAACGATTGTCGGATCAGGTGCGGGTTATCCAACGTAATCATAGGTTGGACGATGCCGCACTTGACAGGCTGCGCTCAGAGGTACTGAGCAATCTTATCATCTCAACCCCGACACAGACCGCGGTTCAGGCGCCAGCTAGTGGCGCAATCACACCGCGGCCCAACAACGTCAGTGATGAGGTAGATGATAGGGTTGTCACGGTAAGTAGCCAGTGCAACGATAGACTGAGGAGCGCACTGGAGGATGCGCTTCGCGAGTATAGGTCAATTCCGACCGAACTTAGGCCCCGACTACCACGGTTACCCATGCACAAAAAAAATAGGGCGCTGGTGTGTGCCTTGGACTCGCTGCTGCAGAAAATCTTTGAAAGCAGCGAGAGCCTCCTTGATACGCACTCGATCCTGTATTGCGGGGCTGTTGCGGCATGTCGTTTAGCAAATGTCAATTTTAATACTACTGATGAAGCTATTCGACCAAAACCTGCTGCACCAGCCTGGCAGTGCAGGACCGAGCGGCGCATCGATGAGGCTAGGGCACTCATCGGCAAAATATACTGCTTCAGGGAGGGCAACAAACGCCCACGCGTGATGCGCTTTGTGAGGCGGGCGTTTTCGGGGACTGATATCAGCCCTCGAGATTACACGTCCCGCGTCACGGAGCGCATCGACTTCCTGAAGCAGAAAGTTTATGCATGGGCGAACCGTATTCGGCGGTATAAGCGGCGGGTTGATCGATACTCACAGAATCGCATGTTCCAAAGCGATGAGAGGTGGGTGTATAGAGCTTGGGAGCGACCTGAACAAAGTGTGATGGATGTGTGCCGCCCGGATGATATCGCCACGAATACATTCTGGCGAAACATCTGGTCGGTGCCCGTCTGTCATACCGAGGATGGCTGGATGCGCGATGTCGAGCGCGTGTGTGAAGCTATACCACAAATGGAAAAAATTAACATCTCCCCATTAGATGTAGCCAAAGCAGTCCGTCCGTTACCGAACTGGAAATCTCCAGGACCGGACGGACTGCATAACTTCTGGCTCAAATGGTATAGCAGCTCACACGCGATCCTGGCAACTCAATTCCAGTCATCCTTAGAGTCTGGGTCGCTACCACAGTTTCTAACAACTGGCGTTACCCACCTGCTCCATAAGACCGGTAGTCCCGCGGAACCCAAGAACTATAGACCAATTACTTGTTTGTCGACGGTCTATAAACTTCTTACATCCATTCTGAGAGTGAAGATTAATGAACACATTGAGACTAATTCAATTATGTCCACCTCTCAGAATGGATGTAGGAAGGGGTCCCGCGGCACTAAGGAGCTTCTCCTCATAGACATGGCTATAAGCCAACAGGTTCGTCGATCTCGCAAGGATCTGTCGACATGTTGGATAGACTACAAGAAGGCCTACGACTCTGTGCCACATACATGGCTCATGAGGGTGTTGGAGTTGTACAAAATAGATGCAACTCTACGCACCTTTCTTGAGTCATGTATGAGGCAATGGAAAACAGTCCTTCGCTATCCAGGATGTCGACCAATTCAGGGAGACGATGAATCTGTGTGGATTAAACGGGGAATATTTCAGGGCGACAGTTTGAGTCCGCTTTGGTTTTGCTTAGCTCTGAATCCTCTAAGCACATTGCTGGAGGGTTCAGGTCTAGGCTATCGGTTGAGAAGAGGTGGTCAGGCCATATCTCACCTTCTTTACATGGATGATCTGAAACTCTTTGCCCCCAACAATTCGCGACTGATGGAGCTACTGAAGGTGACTGAAACCTTCAGTAGTGCCATCAGGATGGAATTTGGTGTGGACAAATGTGCAGTCATGCATGTAAAGAAAGGGGAGATTATGGAATCTGAGAGATTTCAACTCTCGGATTCCATACAGGTTAGATCCCTCAGCTCAACCGAAACCTATAAGTATTTGGGTATATCGGAAGCGTTGGGCATTAATGTTACTGACATGAAGCAATCGTTGAAGGAACGCTTCTTTGGCCGCCTGAAAAAGGTTTTGAATAGCCTTTTGTCGGGCGGAAATAAGGTGCGCGCCTTCAACGGTTGGGTCATGCCGGTATTAATGTACTCTTTCGGCATACTCAAATGGACTCAAACTGAGCTTGACGCCCTGGATAGGAGGGTCCGTACACTGCTGACCGCAAACCGGATGCATCACCCACGATCGTCGGTGATGAGATTGTACATCCCGCGAAAGTGTGGAGGTCGAGGCTTTTTAAACGCCAAGACTCCACAACCGCGAGATGTGCAATCTCAGAGAATATTTTCTCAAAGCTGATGTGGGTATGCACCGAGATGTTGTCGCAGTGGACAAGGGTCTCACCCCGTTATCCAAGGCTAAGGAGAACTGGCGCAAACCTGTGATACTTACCACAGATGACCGCAAGGAAGTATGGAAAAGCAAGGAGCTTCACGGGCGCTTCTATCGGGCTCTTCATGGGTCCGATGTAGATTTTTCAGCGTCCGTGGCCTGGCTACGATTCAGTGATCTCTTCGGGGAGACTGAAGGTTTTGTCTGTGCGATTATGGACGAAGTTATCTTGACGAATAACTACCGGAGGCATATTATGAAGGATGGGACGGTGGACGTGTGTCGGGCATGCCACCGTCCGGGTTAGTCCATCAGACATATTATCTCTGGTTGTTCTCGTCTGGCTAACGGCGAATACTTGCACAGGCACAACCAAGTGGCCAGGATTATCCATCAGCAACTAGCTTTGAAATACAAACTTGTGGATGCTGAGGTACCGTATTATAAGTATGTGCCCGACCCAGTTCTCGAAAATGACCATGTCACGTTGTACTGGGATCGATCTATCATCACTGATAGGACTATTGTTGCCAATAAGCCTGATATAGTGGTGATAGACCGATTAGCGCGCCGCACAATGATAATTGATGTTACCATCCCGCATGACGAGAACCTCGTGAAGGCCGAGAAAGAGAAACAAATCAAGTATCTCGACTTAGCGCACGAGGTTGTCGACATGTGGAATGTGGACTCAGCTGTCATTGTGCCGATAGTCATTACGGCCAATGGCCTGATGGCCAAAAGCTTCGACGAACATCTGTCGAAGCTGGCGTTACGCGGTTGGGTAAAGGGCTTGATACAGAAGGCAGTACTCCTCGATACGGCTCGTATTGTGAGGAGGTTCCTTTCTCTGGAGCCCTAACCACCGGTAGCTTGGACCCTGCTCCCGACACCGGCGGACTACTAATTTTTATATTTTTAAATGTATTTTTTTATGGTTTTTAGAGATATATTTAAAAATATACTTTGTATGTAATAAGAATAAATAAACGAAATAAAAATAACTCCCAATATATTAGAACTGAACTAAACGAAATTTAAATAGCAGGCAAGAATATTAAAAGTTGGGCGATTGTTGAAAACGCTACAGAATACTTATAAGAACGTAATAAGTATTTTTCATTATACCTACAATAAAAAAAAAATTAAATCCTTAAACCTTTTAAGGAAAAAACGGAACCATCCGTTCGTCTGTCAAGACCCTTTATCTCGGGAACGCGAGGAGATATCGAGTTGGAATTTAAATCGTATACTCAGGTGTACCGTCCCTTGAAGCTGCGAAGAAATCATAGTTATAAGTTAACATACAAAAAAGATACGGCCGTTTATGCCGCATAAAACGAATATTTCGACACACTCAAGGGAATCAAAATTCATAGGGTATTTCCCGTTGACCTAGAACTATGAAATTTGACAAGTAATACCGTCTTAAACTACAGTTATAGGGAAAAGTCGAAAACCTATACATTTGTAATTAAATCATGAAAAATATAGTCTTTACTTAAAGTACGTAATCAATCACCGAGCGTAATAAACCAGTGATCGGATTCAAAATCTAGGTACTTAAAAAAATTAAGAATTATCCCGAGTAATATTTAGCGTTTACTTCATCAAAATCGACTCACAAAATCAAAAGATATTGCATTTTTAAGTTTAGGAAGAAACTTCATCGAGTGCCAAAATAGGTATCTAGTTTTCATTGAGACTCCAGAGACTTGCAACGCCTCTGATCTATTAAGAAAAATAGTAGTAGCAAATGTGTGAAAAGAACACAAAAACATATTGTTGAGTTATATGTTATACTTTCAATATGTAGTAAAAGAAAAGTGAACATTTTATTGTCTAACCATTATTTATCGTAACAATTGTGAGCTTCTGAGTTCGATCTTTTATTTGACAGTTCAACTACATTGTCGATAGATGGCGTTATATTGATGACGCGATTTTCAGAATTGCGGTGATTTTTCAGATTTTTCGCAGATATATGACCTCAGCCGATGTTGAAATAACCACGTTTTGCTCAACGAACGTTAGTTGAACAATCATCGCACGGGTCTATCATCTTCAAGTTTAAGCTACACTTGCTGAGGTTGTCTATTGATGGGTGACCATTTTAACATACGGAGATTCCAGCGTGCCTTGGAAATTGGAATATACCAACCAGTCACACGAGTCGATCTTCAAGGTTAAGCAACACTTGCCGAGGTCGGTCTGAGGATGGGTGACTATTTTAACACACATACGGGTTGATCGATCCGTGCGAATGTTATTACTTAGCTACGAGCTCCTCATTCAATCAGTCACCTCATTCAGTATCTACTAAATATCTATTAAAAAAATCGATTATTCTTACACCATAAATCGATTCTATGAAACTGGTAAAACTGTAATCCAGTAATCCTAATATTAATCAAATACGTCGTAAGAAGCTGAAATTTGCCATGATCGTTCCTTGGAGAGTATACGGGGGCACTATGAGAGGATTTCCCGAAGTTTTTACAGGAACGGGAAAAAACGAGATATGCGCGTACGAAGTCGCGGGCAAACACTAGTTAACGAGTAAAATACGTATCTACAAATTTGTACGGAATCCTCGGTGCGCGAGTCCAATTCGCACTTGACCGGTTTTTTTGGGTATGTCTTTTACCTACTGGCGGCTGGGAGTGTCATGCTCATTCAAAAGTGTCCGATGATGGCGCATTTGTGTTTGATCATAGTTTATGGCTCCGTCAACTGCTGGAACTGGTCATAGCTCAACTGCTACGGTTATTTTAAGAATTAAAAAAAATCTTCTTTGAAATGTTTATTTTTTTACTCGGAACACTTTTATCGCGCATGTACCTACTTTTCGGCGAGCTTTGGGTGGCTCGCCGTCTGATCAGAACCAGTACTCCTATTCTGTAACAACATTTTCGAGTCTCGACAGCGGAATCCGAGGTGAGTATTAAGATAAGACCTTTATGTTGTGTGTTATAAAGTTCACTTTGTGAGCTTTCTCATTCAGGTGAAGCTCGATATCGAAATGGTTGCTACCAGAATAGACTAGCAGGCCCGGGTCGACGGCGCGCTGTGTTCCACGCGCGCCTCAAAGAGCTGTCAGCACAAAAGACGGGGCCCGCTAGGGCAAGTGCCTACTGGGGCTGCGGACTTCGTTCGAAAGAGGCACCGTACCCTGGAACGCAAAGGGCACTGGGAGGAACACGGATGGGTTTTAGTCAGTAAGAGTCTAACACTCCCTTCTGCTTCACCCAGGGCAGAAGGAGGAGTCATTTGATGATTTACCATCCTTAAAAAAAAAAGAAGTACCAACTTTTATGTATAAGTAATTTAGACAAAATTTGTAAGTTCGTAACAATTTATCGATTTTATCGTAGAGTTTCTTGCACGTTCTTTTCCATAGAGATCTACGCTTTGGCGATTGCAAATACCTTGATAATTCAAAACTGCCTGTAAATGGTGTAGATACTTAATTGAACTAATGCTTTGAGTTTTGAGTAAAAATCCTATTAGGTTTTCTTCTATTTCTGGCCTTGATCAGATGAAACATGTGTTTTTTTATATTTTGTCAACCCTAATCCCTGACCCACTGCTAGATAAAGCCACCCCGTCAAATTAGTTGCACGTCGAAATAGTCAAATTAATTTTACAAAACCGGCCAAGTGCGAATCTGACTCTCACACGAAGATTTCCGTAGATACCATAAACCAAAAAAAAAACACGTTTCTTGTAAGGGAGCCCTTTTTTAATTTAATTTAATTCATCTTATTTGATGTTTTAGCGGCAATATAGGGAGACTGGGTACGGTTGCAGCAGGGTACGGTTAAACCATCGCTAATAACTCGTAAACTATTAGCGGTGTGGTGAGGGGTACAAGGGGAGAGAGACGCGGCCGGCGTGAATCACAGTGAATCACAGACTGTGATTCACTGTGATTCACGCCGACCGCGTTGCACTTCGCGCGCTCTGTACGTTTCCAGGGGACCCTATTATATTTTTTCGACAAAAAGTAAGTATTTTCTATTGTTTTCTTTTTCAAATTACTTTGTTGATATTAGCATTTGCATTTTGAGTGATTTTCTGTTTTATCGTTAGATTTTGAAGGTTCGAAAACCGTGATTCGTTTTTGTTGTTTTGTTTCGACGCTATGTTTGTTTTATTAGCGGTTGAGGGGTATGGGGACGGATGAAGCAATTATTGTGGGTACGATTGAAACAATGATAACCGTTGCTTTTTTCGTTCTAGATGCCCAGACAACGTATAAAAAAAACTTCAAGAGGCGAGTGTGATATAACTCAGTACGAAAATGCGTATGAAGAAGTCAAAAAAGGGACTTCTTTACGAAAAGCTGCAGAGATGTACGGAGTTCACCATTCTTCTCTTCTGCGATACAAGAAAAAAAGAGATGCAGCGATCGAAGAAGGTAACCAGGCTGATGTTAGTATGGGGTATGTAGCCCACAACCGAGTATTTACCCCTGACCAGGAATTTAAACTGTCAAAATATTTGATCCGCTGTGCGGATATTTACTTATAGCAGAAGAGCTCTTTTTATGTTCGAAACAATTATTAAGACTGATAGAAATGGTGCCATACTAGAATTTAACCATTTCTTGTTGATTATGAATAAAGAAACTGATTTTTATTACTTATTTGTTTATGTTTCAACTGACACCCATCGCTGTTTCAACCGCCCCTGGTATGGGTACGGTTGAAACAGTGGCACATCATTTTATTAAACTCTTCCTAACTAGTAAATATGGCAGTTGAGCCTCTAATTCTGAGATGTATTTGAAGACAAAAGTCTATTATCTCATTTTATGTGTTTTGTTGTTTGTTATGTTTCAAAATGGCCGTGCTACGAGCGTTCAAAGCAAAATTGTTTCAACTGTACCCAGTCTCCCCTAAATACCTACACGCTCTGTGAAAATTTCAACTGTAGGTACGGTTCTAGAGATACAGCCCGTTAAAAGACAGATAGACGGACGGAAGGATGGATGGACGGACGGACAGACAGTGGAGGCGGAGGTTACACTTTGGGGAAGGAACCCTAAAAAGGTGGGTCAGTCATGAATAGTCATATCTGATTTAATATGAATACGAGTATTAAACAGAAACGAGATGTGTTCGAACGAAATTCTAAAATTAAATTCAAAGTGGGTACCTACCTACTTATGGCACTTCTATGACCTATCTGAGAAAGTGTTTTCTCGGATAGGTCGCAGACGTGGCACTACCAGAAGTAGTTAGGTACCTACTACAGCACTTGGATTTATCTTTAACACCTTCGTCCGCATACATCTCGTTGCCGTTTCATATTCATAATCAGCTTAATTAGTTTGGGTTCCTTCTCTGTCCTTTGTAAGGATTACTTTGAAGAACACCTATGACGCAACCACAGGCCTCCAAGTTAATCATGTCGGAAGTCAGCACCATTTCTAATTTCTCACACAAAATAATGTGTAAACATTTTCATTGCTTTACTGATTAGCCCAGTAGCACGTACCTAAATACTAGCTCTACATAAATGTTAAAAGATGGCAAATGTGTTTAAATTACACACGTAGGGAGCGAGCTCTTAAAACAATGTGTGTTTTACTTTAAATTGTGTACCTACACGTTAATTTTGTTCATTTCTGTTTAACCGACTTAACAGTTAAATTAAATGAGTCAGCTGCAGCCAACGCCGTTATAATGAGATGGCATTAATTAAAAACACACGTGGTATCATTCATATAAGTCCTTAGACAAACTATTTCATTTATCGCGAGAGATATCAGTCACGTCGCCGCTCCACGACGAAAACTCGGTCTGAGTAAACCGCTTTTATGGCCCTTCTAAATTGTGTTAAGAAATAATTAAATAAGAATGTATTCTAAAGTGGCCGTGTAATTTTACACGTACTCGTAGCTCTGAGTCTAACAAGTAGGTGTAGGTTCAACAAAATTATGAGTAAGACAATATTTTCGTGCACGGTAGACACATAGCAGGCAAATAATATAGCTTAGGTACCTATATGAATGTCAAGCAAGTACAGAGAGAAATATTGAATTGTTGATGGTATTTTTATTAGAAGCTAGATAGATTCTAATAGAAATACCATCAGCAATGACTTTTAATACATGAATGTCACGATTGTCACGTAAATCTCTAATTAAGAGATAGATTCTTATATAAATATCATCAGCAATGACTTTTATTATTTAGATACTTAAGCTACCCACGTAACACCCGTTACAATAAATATCGTCGTATTGTAATTTCCATGGACGTATTGTCCTCATTAGAATACTCGCAAGAAACGTCCAAGAGACAGTTAGAACACATCGATGTAATTACCGGCCTGCTATTAGCGACAGCCGCATGCCCCACTCGTTGTGCATAGCACATACATTTCCCTAAGGAAACAATAGCAGCCACTTCGACAACTGCATCTAATTATTTTACCGATAGATTCTTTAATTTGTAATTTAGTAATTACAGCGTAATTTTCCAGATTTTATTAGCGTGTCATTGTGACCTCGTCTCATTCTGTAGATCACCGTAAATTTGACACTGGACCGTTACGTTTTTCACAGATACGTTGGCGAAGTTTAATGAAAAATTCTTCGTATACTTTCTAGCTCAACTCAACTTAGGTGTAAGATTTGCCCAGACGGCCAAAACTTATTTCCTACCCACCGACTGCTTAATTAGTTGCGATTATTTCACAAACAAAACAAGTAGTAGTTAGTAGTCGTTCAATATTCAGGTACTTATCTTCGTAGATACCTGAATGTTGTAAACAAGTACTTACTCGTGTAGGTACCTACTTGTTTTCTAATTTATGCTAAACTTTATCATTTTATTTGTCTGAGAACGAAGAAAAAACACTAATGACATACCAAGGTCAAGTTCAATCAGTTGATTGACCTTGTGAACAATATTACTTACTGCACATAGCTGTACGTGATCATACACTTGACCGACATGTTCAACTTGCACTTGACTAGTTTTTTATGTCACCTACTACCTAATGATCAATAACAACATATAGTGCGTGCCGACTACTTTAAAGCTTCAATAGGGAAATGTGCACGCGAAGCCGTCGGCCGCAGCCCCACAGGCATTACATTAACCACCGTGCGCCGGCGCAGCAATCGCAGGGCGGCTCTGTCGCGGTGTAGCATTATGTCCCGCATGCTCCACATTCGCACAATTAGCGGGGAGGCACCGCGAAACCTCATACAGCCAGCAAACTATATTGCCTTCTTACCTTCAAACTGCTCTTGATAGCGAGCCTGCTATCAAGTAAATAGACACTCTCTGGTAATTACATCTGAAACTGAAATGTTTGAAGGTAGGAGCGTGCTCATAAAGATAATTGCCAAATAAAACAAACAAGACTCTCATTACAAATCTTATTTCGATGATCTAAATCACACAACAAGAGAGCCATATAATTTGATGTTGGAAGCTACGCAACTGTTACAAATTCTCATGAGCGAGTGACGTGGTCTGCGTAGACGCAGCCACCGTAGCGTTAAACGAACAAAACATTCCGCTAGATCGTCATTATTCAAATTTTCGCTGTACTAGTTGCCCGCTTGTTCCGGCCTCTGCTTTTTGTCCTATTTCGTACTAGTCTGAAATTACGATTAGTCCGGTCAAAATGAGATGCGGTCATCCGTGGTGGATGGCCGTGTGAACGGTCCGTTATCCAAACAGCTTGAGCGGTCTGCGGAGATGCTCATTGTCTTCAAGGTTCGGATGATGCGGAAGTAAGCAGTTTGACAGTTTGTTTAAACTTAAAAGCATTAAAGTAGAAAATTATTGGGCAAAACTGGACCAGCTTCCGACTTTCAGAGTGTATTTTTTTTCGTAGTTATTCTCTGGCAGCCATTCGATTAAATAACACAGTTTTAGCTTTTAAAACTATTTCATCAGAAATATTTGTGCGAACAAAAGTTGTCAAGTGAGTCGAAGACAGTTGGTCAATCATCCTGGAAATGTTATAACAGACACATTAGCAGTTTTCTAGATTTCGAAGAATACTCGTGAAGTGCCGACTGCACTGCATGCCGGTTTATTGCCCCTTACCGGTAGTCTGATCCTAGAGTGGCTCAATAAAAAAAAACTGCTACATCATAACTTAAATAAAAAACACAGAACACTCGCCATGAACATAAGAAATTAATCGGAACAACACCGTGACAGCTCTAAAATTAGTAAGGTAGGCTTTACTAATCAGCAAAAACGGCATTTGTTTTAAAAATCCAAGAAATCGATTTTTAGCTCAATAATCGGAAGCAGCAGACGTTTTTTTTTTTTAAGTTTAATGACGCCGCCGCTTGCCCTTCATGTTACCGTTATGTAAGATCAACCTGAAAGCAGCTACTTCGATATAAAGTATGCGGTTTTAGTGATTTCCATGTACACTACCGCACGCTGTTACATAACGGGCCACATACTGTTGCGATCAATTTAGGTGCGTCGGCGGATGATCTTTAATAATCTTTATACAATAGTAAGTGTCACTGTAGCATGCGGAAGATCGTGGATCATAAATCATAGAATTGGATTCGTAGCGCACGTCGGGAGGTAATGGCGGCAAAAACGCCGGGAGTCCAAGCGCGTGCCATAAGTTTCCCGGCGGCAGGCGAGGTGGTGTGATTGTCACATCATATTGTAACAACTTACTGTTTCAATGCTCACATTATTGCTACAGCTTTAGTGCTGCATTGTTTGTTTAATTATTTTATTTTCTCAGTTATTTTCTTTTTATAATTTTTATTGGTAGAGTCGATAGATAGAGCTTTTTGGCATCGTTTGGTTTTATAAAAGCTTCAGAAGCTTTTTGTATGCGCTAACGTAGTTAAATATTTACCTTAGGTATCGGAAATAGTTTTTGTTACTATTGATAGTCCCGTGTTTGATCACTATCTCACCTGATGGTAAGCGGTGATGTGGTCGAAGATGGAGCACGCTTGCCTAGAAGTAACCTACTCACTCTTGCGGTGATGCGTTTTTCTATACCCTTTTCAATGACATAAGCTCCTTGGACTTTAAACAAATACAATTTTTTTTTAAGTCCAAGAAAAAGGGAAACGTGACTACACCTACAAATACTGTATCAACATAGTTAAAAATAGTGTGTAATAATTACACTACCTATGGATATTTTTATCCCCCTGATGTTTAAGTTTCAGTCAGAACAATTTATGCATACCTTTTTTTTAAGGATGGGAAGTCATCAAATGACTCCTCCCGGTCTGGGTGAAGCAGGCAGGAGTGTCTGACTCTTTTTTTTTCTATAGATAGGCACGCGTTTGACCACTAACTCACCTGATGGTAAGCGATGATGTGGTCGAAGATGGAGCACGCTTGCCTAGAAATAACCTATTCACTCTTGACTTAAAGACTCCCAGGTTGTAGCTATCAGGAAACACAGACTCTGGCAGGGAATTCCACTCCTTAGCTGTACGCATTATGAATGTGTTACCAAAACGTTTTGTGCGTATGGGTGGGATACCCACCGTGTACCGGTGGCGTCGCCGTTCGTCTTGTGGTCCGATGATGGAACGGGCTTGGCGGAATTAAATTATGCAATTCCGTCGCACATTCCCCAAAAAGCAACCGGTAAAAAACCGACAGGCTAGCAAAACCCAACCATGTTTCTCCTAATGCCGTTTGTGTTCCAGGGCCGCGCAAAACCCCGCGCAGGCACTGGCCCTAGCGGGCCCCATCTTCTATGCTGAGAGCTCTTTGAGGCGCGCCATCGACCCGGGCCTAGTTCTGTAGACGCCCGGGGAGTCTTCTCCTGTTGCGGCGTGAGGTTTCCCTCTTTCTCACGCAATTAAGGATACCTACCTACGGCCACTGAAAAACGAGGAACTTCACATACCTAATTCATTATTTACCATCATAATGATCATCCTGCTTGCAATGGAATAAGTATTAACAAAATGACAATCTTATTGATTACTTAGTCAGCAGACGGAAAAACTCGTCAGTCACCAATCAACGCGGTGAACATCCTTTCAAGAGAATAGCAATTAGGTACATGTACTGCTAATCAAAGAGATTAGTGGATACTTATAATTTTCCGCCCGACTGCGTTCTTCGTAATTAGCACTTTTAATTCATTACGATTTACGAGTTACCACGACTCAGTGAAACATAGTATATAGTTATGTGCATTTGAGCAACTTTTATGTTTTTTCTTCGTAACGAGTGATTTTGGCTTGTTTATCATACTGTTTTATTTATTTACATTCTAACAATCGGTTAGTTCCTGTTTTAACTTCGATGTTTATTGTTCGGCACGTACCAATTATCCCAAATACCAGTGTGTTGCAATTAAGTAGGTATACCTACCTATCTTACATATCCAAGTCTCTGGGAAAATTACAATTTTTATTTGTTACCGCCATCGCATATTTATTTTGTCTTAAAATTTGCATCGGGACTACCACCATATATTCAATCACAAGTACCTACTTATATTATCAAATTATGACTGGAAGGTTACTAGTAGTCATTATTTTTCAATGCCTCCGCAACTTCTAGGCTTCACGGTTAATTTGCTTTGCAAAACCCTGCGCATACAAATCTAATTCCAAAACGTAATTCAACTGTAAGAAAGCGCGTCAGTCAAGCGCGGACGGCGTATGTTAACACAATCGGGAGGTTGACAGGCGCTGCGTACCTACGCGCAGCCTACTGGCTGACTACTAAATTGACCCTCTGTCGCCGCGTCTCTGCGTCTCCGCGTCAACGCCACGTTTCCGCGACGTTGGCATAAAGGACACAAACATGCCCAGTGACAGTTGTGCTGAGATGGAAAGCCTTTCTGTTGTGCGTCTTCTTCCTCATTGCTTTGTAAATTTTCTTTCTTTATTGTGTGCTTCAAAGATTTCGGGTAGGATTTCCATATTAGATTTTGAAATTTCTCTGTAAATTTTGCGGTTGTTTTATTTTTATTTTGGGGAAAATATTTTGCTAGAACACACTCCGTCTGGAAAGACGCAGTGTTAAGTCGGGCTCCTACTGACTAAAACCCCACTGTTCCTACCGTTACCATGAGGCAGGGGCCCAGGGTACAATAAAATTCACGCGCACCCCTCACTAGTATCAGCCCGCCATTGCTAGCGGGCCCCATCTCTCCGATTCGCACAAATGGTTCTATAAAGGCGCGCATGGAACTGGGCACCACGTCTTTTAGCCCTGGCTGGTCAGGCGACTACTCAGCCTCTTGAAGGATTACCTTCCCAACAATTCATAATATCCATACCATTGCAGTTTTTGATTGGATGTTGTGAAAATAACCTTTTCTATAGATATTATATTAGTTTCATATTAGATACTTACAAAGTCAAAGTCAAAGCGTTTATTCCAATTAGGCAATTAAACGGCACGTTTGAACGTCATTCACATTTCAAATAATATAAAAATTCTAAAGCAACTCAACTGTCCATTCGGAAAGGTAGATTCTTATGGAGGAAAATGGACAAGAAACTCCATAGTTACTCTTTTCAAATTAATCTTTTACAACATTTGGTCTACAAACATTTAGTTATATGTGAGGACCATGCACCTAGGGTATGCGGAGGTAGACGTATTAATTTTCTAAATAAGTAGGCAAATGATACTCACACATTTACAAATATTGTAATCACTAATTAACAGTGTGTGAGTTAGCAGAAAAATAGAAACACAAAAAGAAACAGAACATCTGTAAAGTTAATACATTAAGGAACCAGTTTGATTTTGTCCACAACATTGGTTGTCCTATGGAGCAGGAACAGCTTGCTTCCAAGCATTCTTATCCTGAATGTAATCTTCTAATTTGTAATAAGCTTGTTTACAAAGTGTGCTTTTGATATACGCTTTAAATTGTCTTTCATTTAGTTCTAATATGTCACAAGGTATTTTATTGTTACATTTAACACAGTACCTACCCCATAAAAGATGTGTGTACTTTAGCTAATCTATAAAAAGGTTGATCTAATTTATCTTTATTTCTAGTATTAAAATTATTTCTATCACTAATTTTACTAAAGAGATGGCGATTTTTCCGTACATACATTATATTTTCATATATGAACTGGCAAGGGACTGTCATAATATTAATCTTTTTTTAAAGTTCCCTTAGAGAATCGCGGACACGCATATTATAAAGGGCTCTGACAGTTCTCTTTTGTAAAATAAATATGGATTCAATGTCAGCAGCCCGACCCCACAACAAAATACTGTATGAAATAATGCTGTGGAAGTAGCTCAAATAGACCAAACGTGCGGTATCTACGTCTGTTAACTGTCTTATCTTCCAACAGCATAAGCAGCTGAGCTTAGCCGCCCCGCTAGAGATGTTATATGAGGTCCCCATTGTAATTTCTCGTCTACGGTGATTCCCAAATAATTGGGGCAAATCATTAATATAAACCAGAAAGAGGAATGGACCTAATATTAAGCCTTGAGGAACTCCCATTGTCATTTTAGACCCTAGTGAGTTTACACCGTTTACCTGAACTTTAACTGTCTGTCTATCAAGTATGACCTAAGTAACTCAAGGGCTGTATTTCCGATCCGATTACGGATCTAATTTTAAGGAAATCCGCATTGATCAAATCGCAAAATTAAATAAGGTATCTAATTAAAACGAGTCACAGAGAAACTGTACATTAAATAAAATTTTGAGAATTTTATTACACGATACAGTTAATTTAACTTTCTATAGGGGATCTTATCTTTTAGTAATTACATACAACGAACACTTGTCAATTACTGAATAAAGGAGAAAATGTTTATAATTTTATTTTGTTTTTTGTTTTACTTGGTTCAATACGCTGGTTTTTATAAAGCAGGTGTAAGTCCGACTTACTGTAACCACGGCTAATGCACTTCTTGTTACAAGCAAAAACACGCCGCTCTGTGCGAAGGGATTAGACAAACTATCAATAGGAGGCGTACCACCATACAAATAAATGATCACTGAGATTTAAACATTTATTTCAAGTACTTATGTATTTATAAATGACCGGTCGTACGTTCCGGAAATAGAGGTAACCTTATAGGTTCATTCGATTTGGATTTGGATAAGACGAGTATATTCTATCAGTCTTTTGTAGTTCATCTACCCATTATGGATGACGAAAATATTTAAGAATGGAAGTAGTAGGTATGTTTTAGCAGAGTAGGAACAGGTAGGTACATGATTGATTGTTAGATCAATATTATCACTTCATATTCACGCTTAACTAGTAAAGAAAGAACAAATCATCACTGCCGTACCAACTGCGATAAAAAGTGTGTTAAATGATGCATCAGTAATCGTGTTGGCTTTGAACCTAGCAGATACGTAGTGCAATATGATGATAGCTGAGTATCTACGTAAGATCAGTTAGGTACTAACTTAACATTGGTAAGGCCTATCTTCTAAATCCTTTTGAAGGATAGGTTCCCATTTCCTTTACTAAAAACGGAAAACATATTCGATTTAGAAAATACCTTGTGACATATTAGAACTAAATGAAAGACAATTTAAAGCGTATATCTGTGCTTTTGATATACGCTTTAAATTGTCTTTCATTTAGTTCTAATATGTCACAAGGTATTTTATTGTTACATTTAACACAGTACCTACCCCATAAAAGATGTGTGTACTTTAGCTAATCTATAAAAAGGTTGATCTAATTTATCTTTATTTCTAGTATTAAAATTATTTCTATCACTAATTTTACTAAAGAGATGGCGATTTTTCCGTACATACATTATATTTTCATATATGAACTGGCAAGGGACTGTCATAATATTAATCTTTTTTTAAAGTTCCCTTAGAGAATCGCGGACACGCATATTATAAAGGGCTCTGACAGTTCTCTTTTGTAAAATAAATATGGATTCAATGTCAGCAGCCCGACCCCACAACAAAATACTGTATGAAATAATGCTGTGGAAGTAGCTCAAATAGACCAAACGTGCGGTATCTACGTCTGTTAACTGTCTTATCTTCCAACAGCATAAGCAGCTGAGCTTAGCCGCCCCGCTAGAGATGTTATATGAGGTCCCCATTGTAATTTCTCGTCTACGGTGATTCCCAAATAATTGGGGCAAATCATTAATATAAACCAGAAAGAGGAATGGACCTAATATTAAGCCTTGAGGAACTCCCATTGTCATTTTAGACCCTAGTGAGTTTACACCGTTTACCTGAACTTTAACTGTCTGTCTATCAAGTATGACCTAAGTAACTCAAGGGCTGTATTTCCGATCCGATTACGGATCTAATTTTAAGGAAATCCGCATTGATCAAATCGCAAAATTAAATAAGGTATCTAATTAAAACGAGTCACAGAGAAACTGTACATTAAATAAAATTTTGAGAATTTTATTACACGATACAGTTAATTTAACTTTCTATAGGGGATCTTATCTTTTAGTAATTACATACAACGAACACTTGTCAATTACTGAATAAAGGAGAAAATGTTTATAATTTTATTTTGTTTTTTGTTTTACTTGGTTCAATACGCTGGTTTTTATAAAGCAGGTGTAAGTCCGACTTACTGTAACCACGGCTAATGCACTTCTTGTTACAAGCAAAAACACGCCGCTCTGTGCGAAGGGATTAGACAAACTATCAATAGGAGGCGTACCACCATACAAATAAATGATCACTGAGATTTAAACATTTATTTCAAGTACTTATGTATTTATAAATGACCGGTCGTACGTTCCGGAAATAGAGGTAACCTTATAGGTTCATTCGATTTGGATTTGGATAAGACGAGTATATTCTATCAGTCTTTTGTAGTTC
The DNA here is from genome assembly GCA_950371165.1 of Lacanobia oleracea. Taxonomy (NCBI): domain Eukaryota; kingdom Metazoa; phylum Arthropoda; class Insecta; order Lepidoptera; family Noctuidae; genus Lacanobia; species Lacanobia oleracea. Next base: position 10,639,141 of record OX493401.1, read on the forward strand.
ATCTACCCATTATGGATGACGAAAATATTTAAGAATGGAAGTAGTAGGTATGTTTTAGCAGAGTAGGAACAGGTAGGTACATGATTGATTGTTAGATCAATATTATCACTTCATATTCACGCTTAACTAGTAAAGAAAGAACAAATCATCACTGCCGTACCAACTGCGATAAAAAGTGTGTTAAATGATGCATCAGTAATCGTGTTGGCTTTGAACCTAGCAGATACGTAGTGCAATATGATGATAGCTGAGTATCTACGTAAGATCAGTTAGGTACTAACTTAACATTGGTAAGGCCTATCTTCTAAATCCTTTTGAAGGATAGGTTCCCATTTCCTTTACTAAAAACGGAAAACATATTCGATTTAGAAGTATTTCAATAAATCACAAGATATAAAAAACAAAACACTACAAAGTAAAAAATAACTTTAATTTCGGAAGTCGGTGATTTTTTTACTTTGTAGTGTTTTGTTTTTGGAAGTCGGTTTTATTTTAAGAATTCTTTTTTTGTTCGAAAGCCTATATACTCCTGAGGTGGTCCCATTGTCACCAAGTCAGGATCTGATGATGGGATCCCATGAAAAATGTTTGTTCAACGAAATTTACGCCAATTTTTAACCGATTTGCATGATTCTTTTTTGTTTGGAAGAGTATTTTCTCGGACTGGTTCCATTATAATTTGGTGAAGATCTGATGAAGAACTTCGGAGGTAGGCAACGGAATTCTTCAATCAACGATAGCAAATGAATCGGGATTTCTGAAATCGCTAATCTGTTGATTGTTTACACCAGTTCATAACATAACATCACGCCGCCGCCGGTACGCTGCGTTTGTGGTTGTCAAAAAAAAACAAAAAAATACTAAAACACCGAACCTGTTTCAGAGACGTCCACTGCTGGACATAGGCCTCCCCCAAGATAGGGGGGATTTTCAGATATTTCAATGAATAACCCAGGTACCTACTTGTATTTAAATTTTTCACGTGTGTATTTTTTCTGACAAGTTTATTTTGATTTTTCATTTCGTGTTTGTTGTGATATGTGCAGTAGAGTACACAAGACTTATCTAACAAATTCTACAACATAAACAAGTGTTGTAGCTATTAAGTATTTACAATCCACACTGGTAAAGTAAGTAGGACTATTTCGATTCTTCAGCGTTAAAATGTGAAGTGGAGCATCATCATTTGCGGTTTAGTTAGTTGGTCAATCACTGAACGATTCTGTCGAAAAAATATCAAATTCCGTTCCGTGTATTGCACCGCATCTGTTGCTGATTGGAAACTATCCACCCGATTGTTTACTTTAGTGTTACAACCGAAACAATCTGCCGATGACCGCTTTCATTCAATTGTTCAAGTTATTGATCTAAATGATTCCTTTCTAACCATTGGTTACTTAGAGTTACCATAATTCACAAAGATACACGTCATAGGTTGTTCTCAACTCTCGCCCGAGATATTTCTTATTGGTTGTTGAATAGGTGAATTAAAAATTATCTGTGCTCATCTTGGACTTTGATTGACTTTCTATAGATAGCGGTTTAATTTAATATCATTTCGATAGCCCCAAAGCACACTAGGCCACCGGAGCTCACTCGGTCAGATATAAAGCTATTTATTTATCTTATCTGGCGATCATCTCCAGCCGCCAGAGTCATCTGCAGAGACTGCGACCCAAACATAACATCGATGACCCGATACCGCCGCAACACCGAAATGCCACTCAATCATTAGGCAGGTACCGAGGTACGCCGCAATTTCTCCACGCGAATGTCACGGTAATGAACGCGTCGCGGCGCTCGGTGAAGCCCAATTCTCCCAATAATCCGACGCCAATCAAGTATATAGATCACGAGATTGTTCGAGGCGGTTCGGTGATCGTGTCGTGAGAACGATAAGACACAGGCGAGCAGGTGGTTCCCTCCCCGGCATCGGCATGGCTAACTGTTCCACCATCATCAACGGAGCGAGCCGAGCGCGCCTCCGCGCAGTCCCGACCCCGGCGCTCCACGCGCCACACTCCACACCACCAGCGCTACCGAATTGTTCGCAACTCGCGCGGGAAAGCTGCCGGCGACGCTTGTGTTGCGCTTTCGGACTTACGCAGTGGCAGTGAAGATACAATACAATATTGACGCATACAATAATAGTGATTTATTTGTTGAATCGGATAGCTTATCTGAATAGTTGGGCGTTATTTTTTTTATATTTGAACGAGTAAGGTAATCGGGGCAGATAGCATTAACGGTTGGCTCCGCGCTCGAGTGTGGCAGACCGCAAGCATGACGAGCGCCGGCGACTGCGCTCTCGTGCTCCTCCTACTGGTATGTTTAACAGTCTTAACTACTCACTTATGACTCGCCCAATTTATCGATCTATAAAACTCATATTTTTCTCTAATTACTAACCGAAAAAAATCTACAATGTCATCGTCAAACGAACTCAGTATAGAAAAGCTTAGAAAGCTCAGATGGAACTTATATACTTGTGTTATTTCCATTTAGCTATAAATCGTTTTGCTCGGCGCGTGTACTAAAATCTGAATGTTTCGTCCCCATTCTGGAGTATTGAAGACAAGTTTATATTTGAATCCGGTTTGCTTGTACCTACGAGAGTATAATCATAAATACAGTGTTTGTAATAAGCTCTAAGCTATCTCTACAAGTGAACACTGCCAAATGAGCTACTTTGCGATAGTTTACTTTGTTGCAAACTTGCTAACTTAATTTTAAAGTTTTATGAAACACGTAACCTAGTTAGGTACTTTCACACATAACATTTCATTGTTTCAAATTCAAAGAATGCCTACCAACTTCACGTTTACCTTCAAAGGAAAATCAAGTTTTATGATATTATGGTTAAAATCGACACGACAAAAACCTACTTGGTATCTACTTCTATTTTATGGTGATGGTGTGAGGCGGATTAAATGCAAACTCCATCGGCGCCCCTGAGGTAAATAAAGCACGAGCAGGCGCGGATCCAAAATTTCGCTCAAGGGGGTAGGGAAAATTAGTCTATATCAGCAGTATATGTAGCAGTGTATGTGTATGTAGTGTGTGTGTGTGTGTATGTATGTGTATGTAGTATATGTATTGAAAAAAAATTCAGCTTGACATTTTATACGTAAGAAAATTTTACGAAAAATTACTAATAGAAAAACAGAATGACGCTTTGCCAACCCGATAAAGGTAAACAATCTTGCTAAATAAACTACTGCTTAAACTAATGGTTCAATTGATTTATTAATCATTGTTTTGTTTTTAAACTTGGTTTTTAAATAAAAAATTATTAAAAAGACATATAAACATTGTTTACCTTTCTTTAACTACCTAAACCATTCCAGTATAGGTGCTTTTTTTCGTGTTCATTTTCCTCGCGCGCCCTTGTGTAATCTGACGCGGCCCAATTTGCCTTAAGAGTAATCCGGGCCTGGGTGCTTACTCTCGAATATAATTCCGATAGATCGACATTGGAATTGTCAGTCAAACGTCAGGGATTGGCTAGACTCAGTGAGTCCAGCCAATCCCTGACCATTAAATCAACCAACTGACGTTTGACCAATGTCGATCTATCGGAATTATATTCCAGAGTAAACACCCTGGTGTTAGTATTTAGTGTATTGTAAAATTGCTTATTTGATGTAGCTACGTATTACTGGCAGTAAACAACAATGTTGCTTGAACGTAGCACTAACCTGTGTGCGAATTATAGGCGGCTTCGTGCCCAATGTTTACGATCATCCAAAAGCTTCGGTCATTGTTTACACGGACCTAACGCATACAGTAGAAAAGAACGAACATAAAAGGAACGACCCTTCCCTTTCTCCTTTTCTTGTATCAAAGACGATAGAATAGGAGAAGTCGGTACATTCAAAGGAATTCTGTTGAGCCTATTGTAGAACTAACACAGACACCGCATTTGCATGCAAGGCGTAAGTAGCTTTAATGTATGTAGGGGCAATTTGACATGCTCATCTGTACACATTCCACCTTCATTCAACTCAGGATAATCACTATTAGGTTCTTTCTATCGGATAGCCTTAATTTCAAGTATGATTAGGTTGATTAATCAAGGATTTGACTCACATACCAACTTCTTGATTATTTTCTGCTGGCCAACCAGACTCTCATGATAATCAAGAAACCTTTGTTACATTATGATGTCTATTGTATGGGTGTTAGGTATATCTTTTGTTGGAGATCTACATCTATCTATACTATTATACAATACTAATATATAAAGCTGAAGAGTTTGTTTGTTTATTTGCTTGAACGCGCTAATCTCAGGAACTACTGGTCCGATTTGAAAAATTATTTCAGTGTTAGATAGCTCATTTATCGAGGAAGGCTATAGGCGGAGGAAGGATATAATCATCACGCTAAGATCAATAGGAGCGGAGCAGTAATGAAAATTGTGACGCAGACGAAGTTGCGCGGGTCAACTAATAAATAAATATTGTGTAAGTATGTTTTAACCATCGTTTTTTGCTATTCCTAACAAATACTTTCCAGCTTCCGCATTGACAGTCGGTCAGCACTCGGCAGCCATTAAAGTTTCCGATCGGCCCAGTCGTAAATAGTTTCTCATATTCCAATCGCTGCAAATTCTCTCTCGGTATGAATTTCAGATAAAATACGGTCTCAAGTCCACTTATAGAAATTGCTCATAAATTCGGTGTTCACGGGCAGTAAGTTTCACACGAGCGATACAGAAATTGAGCTCCTGTTCTCAAAGCATTGCACACGCTCTACTTTTTTTTTGTTTATCTGCGTAGCAATTTCCTTACAATGTTATTCACACTATATCATAGTATGACGCTGCGAGGTGTTTTTTTTTTCCTATTTTCTTTTCCAATCTACTAATTACTTACGTATGCATATTCCGTTCTGTCCCATTCTCGTCGGAATTTCAGGAAACCCTATCTTAGTGAGAACACTAAGATAGGATTCCCCGAAATTACCACTACGCTTTGGTGAGTGTTGTAGGTACCTATAGTGTTCATGTAGCTTCCTTGAAAGGAAGCTACATGAACACTTCAAAATCCAGCTCTCTTCAACCAGTAGGTACGGATGTTCGTTGTCTGTCAGTTACTCAGTCACTCAAACACTCAGTGACGAGTTTTATTTAGGTTGACTAGTTGAGTCGCACAACTTCGTCTGCGTCACAATTTTCATTACTGCTCCGCTCCTATTGGTCTTAGCGTGATGATATATAGAATATAGCCTTCCTCGATAAATGGGCTATCTAACACTGAAATATTTTTTCAAATCGGACTAGTAGTTCCTGAGATTAGCGCGTTCAAGCAAACAAACTCTTCAGCTTTATATATTAGTATATAGATTATTACTCGTATCTAGTATATAATATTTACGAGAGGATGACTAACAGGGTTGGACAGATACGATTATTTCTATTCCAAAAATGTGTGTTTCACAAACTTGCACAGTCACACATAAATCCATGCCTTTTTGCCATCAGCCAGGCAGAAATTATAGAACCTCTGTTTTCCGTTGTTATTGATTAACTAAGTACTCGTATTATTTCGGACGGCAGGGACACGACCAGTGTCCGCACTGTCGACCTGGGATAATCTCCCACGTAATTCGACGTACGCCCCTTAATTTCCTAGCGCTGGTTACGTACGTCGCCACGCACCCCTGAATGCGTATGTGGCGCTACTTGACTTCTGGGACCTCGGGAGACGGAGACGGACAGCCGGGAGGAGGTGAAATAAAATGCTTCTTCCTGGGGTATCTGGTTCCGCAGGTTTCGGCTTCCTTTCTTCTAGTTGTTGCCTCTTCGACGGCTGCTCGACGACTGCGATTGAGCCAAAATTCGGCTCCGCTTATATACGGCCCGTTGTTACCATAACGGCGACCGTGATTTTTAGACTCATTTTGCCTATGATTTTCATTTCGAGCCGAAACCCTTGGAGCCTTTATTTATTGTTTTTATGTAAAAAAACCCTTACAATATATACATTTCTGGATGCGTCAGACCTTACTCTATAATCTAGAATACAAATCTTTTTGGTATCTAATCATAATAAAAAGTTTCTAGAACAAAAACTTCTAAATTTTCATCATAACAAACTTTCACTATACATTTTCGTAAATATCTTTAAAACTATAAGTCCTATCGACTTAATTCTTTTTGTAAAATAGGTTTTGGGTCAAGACCTTTATTTTGACACTAATTACAAAACAATATCTCCATAAACAAAAAACCTCGTTTTCAACTTACGTAATTATTTACAATGCAAAAACTTTACTTTAAAATTTCCTTACAAATCGTTAAAATATTATCATATTGGAGTCTTATTAGATCTAGCATACACAAATAATACTCATTAAACTAATTAGAAAGTAATTAGAACACAAACTACTTAAATCCTAAGTTCTTAATTAGTTCCCTAACTAAACATCAAATTATCATTACATTTAAACTTTATTTAATAAAACAAACATAAAGAAACCTTACTTGACTTACATAAAAAACCTTACATAACTAATTAGACAGAAATTAAACCTAAAGCAATTAAAATCTATGCGAATCTAACTAGTTCTCTTTTCATACATCAAGACAACATTCCTCATTTACATGGTCGCCCCTACCACTACTTGCGCCTAGGGACGTGGACGGGGTCTCGTCGCCGACAGTCTCCCCCTCGTGCGTCGCACCAACCTCCTGGCTCGGCGACACTCCCGGCACCAGCAGCACCACTCTCGAACTGGGTCTCCGCAGCACTCCTCCGCGCGTCTCGACGTCGACGATCCTTATTCGCCCATCTGGTCCAGGATACACCCGCAGGATTCTGCCGCGTGGCCAGGTGCATCTCGGCAGGCTGTGATCGACGATCAGCACGATGTCTCCGACTTGTAGATCTGTGGTGCTGGTTCTCCCTTTCGTCTTCCTCGGCAGAAGAGTGGGCAGGTATTCGCGCAGCCAGCGTTGCCAGAAGTGGTCGGCAAGTCGCTGCGTGGCTTTCCAGGTAGGTCTGCCCACAAGCTCGCTATCTTCGAAGCTGCCGATTCTCGCCGCGCCGCAGGATCGCCCAATGAGGAAGTGATTTGGTGTGAGTGCTTCCTCCTCAGGGCTATCGGAGATGTGAGTGAGAGGCCGAGAGTTGACGATGTGTTCGGCCTCTAGGAGGAGAGTGTGGAGTGCCTCCTCTCGTGGATGCCTTTCGTTGAGTGTGGCGTCCAGTGCGGTTTTGATAGATCGCACCAAACGCTCCCATGCGCCGCCCATGTTTGGCGCACCGGGGGGTATGAATTTCCACTGCACGCCGATCTTCTCTGCTTCTGAGACGAGGTCTTCTTGCTTCAGGGTGTCGAGCGCTTCTTTAAGTTCTTTGTTAGCGCCGACGAAGTTGGTCCCGTTGTCGCTGTATATTTTCTTCGGCATTCCTCTTCTCGCGGCGAATCGTCTTAGCGCCATAATCATGCTGTCGGTGGAGAGCGAAGGAGTTAACTCAATGTGCACAGCTCTAGTTGTTAGGCATGTGAATAGAGCTCCCCATCTCTTTTCGTGTCGCCTTCCCACAGTGATCGTCATAGGGCCGAAGTAGTCTACGCCAGTGCACGTAAAAGGAGGGTTTCCGTGCATCAGCCTCTCAGCAGGCAAGTTGCCCGTTGGTAGTTCTTGTGGTCGCGCCTTCTTTGTTTTGCACCACTGGCATTGGTGTTGAACTGTCTTGATCGCTGACCTTAGTCCCAATATCCAGAAGCGTTGTCGTATTTCGTTCATCACCGTTGCGTGATTTCCATGATTGAAGTGACAGTGGAATTCTTCTATGATAAGTCGTGTTGTTTTGTCCTTGCTGTCGAGCACGATGGGTCGCTTGTAGTCTCTAGTCACACCCTGTATCGCGTCGATTCTTCCTTTCAGCCGCAGAAGCTCTTCTTCCAGAATTACGTCGAGCTTTTTTAATTTGCTACCGCCCTCTAGTTGCTTCCCTTGCTGTAGACACTTGATGTCATCTCTAAAACTTCTTTCTTGGCTTCCTTTCAGCAGTAGAGTCTCGGCTTGCTCTAGTAGTCCGGTGTCCAGCGGTATATATTTCCTTTCCGTTGTTCTCGAAGGTCTCTGTTGATTCTCAACAGTCTTCGCCTTTTTTCCTTGCGTCATTTTCCAGGTGGGATCTTCTTTGCAGACATTGACTACCTTTCTTCTTCTGCAGAGTTGTAAGAACTGCAATACTCTCGCAGTGGCTCGCCAAAGTCTCCTCCATGACGAAAATCTCTCGGGATCTGGTGATGGATGAAAAGTGCTTGTTGCCGCCGCGACGTCCGCTGCCTTTTCTTCGCCGGTGATTCCTTTCTTGAAGGTTCTAGGAGCCGGCCAATGCGCTTCTCCTTTCTTCAGGAAGCTTGGACCGGTGTACCATCGGTGGTTGCAGTCGAAGTCTTCTGGTACGTCACGCGTTGCGTCATCTGCTGGGTTCTGCGCCGTGGGCACCCATCTCCAGTCTTGCGGTTTGGTAAGATCTTCTATTTCCGCTAAGCGATGAGCCACGAACGTCTTGAAGGTTCTTGGGTCAGTCTTTATCCAGGAGAGTACGATGCTGGAGTCGGTCCAAAATGTTTTCTTCGCTACCTTCAGATCCATTTCCTCTTCCACGGAGTGTGCCAATCTGCTTCCGAGGAGGGCCGCTTGCAGTTCAAGTCTCGGGATGGATATTGGCTTCAGTGGGGTGACTCTTGCCTTCGCCGCCACTAAGCTGACATAGTAAGTTCCATCTTCATTCTCTGTTCTCCAGTAAACTGCCGCTGCATACGCTGACTCGCTCGCATCTGTAAAAGTGTGCAGCTCCCCCTCGGTGCGATGTGGTGCCAGGCACCTCGGAACCTGTAGGTCTTGGAGCAGTTTCATCTTCTCCAGGTAAGTCTTCCATGCTTCGTACTCCTTCCCTTCTATTTCTTCGTCCCACCCGACGCCACTTCGCCAGATGCCCTGAAGTAGCTTCTTTCCTTGGATGAGAACTGGTGACGCTAATCCTAATGGATCGAAGGTCGACATTACTGCGCTGGTGACTTCCCTCTTCGTAGGAACTTGATGCCCCTTAACTATTTCTTCTGGTGTGTTCCGGAGGTTTGCTCTGAAGCCGATGGAGTCTTTTCTCGTGAACCAGCGAAGTCCTAGAGTCTTTTCTTCCTTCTCTCCGAGGTCTACTTCTGTTTTCTCTGTGGCATCGGTCTTCAAGTCTTGCAGTAGTTCAGGTTGATTCGATGCCCATCCCCTGAGTTCGAAGCCTGCCTTCTTGTGTATGAAGTCTACTTGTGCTGTCACTCTTCTGAAGTTTTCTTCTGAATGGAAGCTGTGCAGGTAATCGTCCATGTAATGGTTCAGCTTGACTGCCCTTGCTGCTTCTGGAAATTGCTCCTTGTAGTCCGCTGCGTTTCGGTTTTTTACGTATATTGCTGTACTCGGAGATGATGTTGCGCCGAAGATAACTGACGTCATCCTGTACTCTTTCGGTGACACGTCTCGTCGATCTCCTCGCCACAGGAACCTCAGGCTATCTCTGTCTTCCGGTCGAATACGAACTTGAAGAAACATTTCCTTGATGTCGGCTGCCACTGCCAGCGGTCCTTGTCGAAACCTAAGTAGTATCCCGAAGAGCGACTGCAGTAGGTCTGGTCCTGGTAGTAGAGCATCATTGAGGCTTCTTCCTTTTGATTTGGCTGCAGCGTCGAAGACGATTCTTATCTTCTTCTTCAAAGGATGTACCACGGAGAAGTGAGGGAGGTACCATTTTCTCTTGGAGTCTTCTTGTCCCACAGGTGCTTCTTCTGCATACTTGCTATCGATGAGATGCTGGATCTGCTTGATGTATTCTGCCTTCAGCTGAGGATCCTTGTCCATCTTCTTTTCTATGTTGAACAATCGGTTCTTTGCAGACGTGTAGCTCTCAGGCATCTGTTCATCTTCATTCTTCCATAAGAGTCCAGCTTCGAATCGTCCATCTTCAAGTCTTCTGCAGGTTTTCTCTAAGATGGTGAGTGCTCTTCCTTCTGAATCTGTAGTGGGTCTTCGTGGTTGTACACCAAGCGCCTCGATTGCAAAGTGATCCTTGATAGCTTGATGCATTTCTTCTTCTGGCGTGCTGACGTGGAGACAAGTGTCCAGGAAGTGAACTACTCTCGCAGCCCCGACGTCTGACCCATGGAGCACCCATCCCAGCTCTGTTCTTGAAGCAACTAGTTCTCCTGGTTTCCCTCTTCTTATTTCTTGAGTCACTATTAGCTCCCAATTGTCTTGACCGATGAGTAGCTGTGGTGACTCCCCTTCATAATATAGAGAGTCGGCGATCTTCTTCAAATGTAGGCATTTTTCTATCCTTTTCTTATCTAGGAACTGCGGTGTAAGCTTCAAGTCATCGATAGTCCGGACTTTCTTCAAGGTCTTCTTGTATCCTTGATGAATCCCTTTCACTGTAAGGTCTAGCGTTTGAGAATCCTTCTTCTTTATTATCTTGCCTCCTACTGTTTCAATGGCTAGTTCCTCCTTGTTGCCTTGAGCGCCGACTTCTTCTGCCACTTTTTCGTCAATAAGTGACACTGTTGACCCTTCATCCATCAGGGCCAATATCCTTTTTGATCCTTTCGACCCGAATACTTCTACTGGAATTATCTTCAGGTATGCCCTTGTACTATTGACTGCATTCACTGATGCCATGACGTTTGCTACTTCTTCTTGTGTTTCCGTCTTGTTCTCTCCCGAGGTCCTGTCGTTTGACTCGACATGCAGCAGGTGATGATGCCACCTTTTGCATTCCTTGCATGGTGGTTTCCTGCAGCTCTCCTTTCGATGTCTCCCATGAAGACACTTGAAGCAGACGCGACTTCTTTTCACCATTGCCCATCGATCTTGTACCGACGCCTTCTGAAACTTCTGACAGTCGACTAGGAAGTGTTCACCTTCACACATGGGACAAGTCTTCTCTCTTGGCTGTCTTGCTTCCCTTTCCTTGAAATCCCGTTCCTTTTCTCGCGTTGAATGCGCCGCTTGTCGATGAGTTCTTCTGAAGCCGGTCTTCTCTTCCGAAGTCGCGAAGGCTCCACATTTGTCCGCTTCCAAGTTCAAAAATTTAGAAATCATTGTCAGGTCGGAGAACTCGCCTTCTTCTGATGCCGCAGTGAAGTCGTACCATCGGAACTTGAGAATCGTTGGCATCTTTTCGATGATTTGTTTCACCATCTCAGGTGAATGTAGGTATTGTGGTTTCTTTAAACCCCTTATCGCTGCTACGCTGTTGTTGATTTGGCTCGCGAAGATGCAGATGTCTCTTGGATTTTCTGAAATCTTCGGCAACGCCTTGACCTTGTCCAATTCTGCCAGTACCAGCGCATCAGGTCTTCCATATCTTCTTCTGAGGGCCTGCATCACTTCCAACGGAGATGCTTCAGAGTACAGCAGGCTCTTGATAGCTTCTCTCGCATTGCCCTTCAGTGCTCTTCTTAGTCGAGCCATATTCTGAACTTCGTTGAACATAGATGCTGTATCTTCGTAGACAACCTTGAAGGCTAACCACTCGCTGCTGTTGCCGTCGAAGTAGGGTAACTCGTGGATATACTTCGGCTGCGCTGCTGATCCTTCTCTTGTGGTAAGGGCTTCTTTCAACACCTTCGCCAGTGTTTGAATTTCGCTCGTACCTTCTTGCGTTGAGGAGATCTCTTCAGGTTTCACCTTCTTTGGCTCTTCTGAAGGTTGCTGACCTCGTTGCTCGGGTTTTTCCATGTTGCCTTCTTCTAATACAGATGTCTCGATCCAGTTCTGCACCTGTGCTGTTCTGTCTTCCTGGTCTTCATCCACGGAGTCCTCATCTTCACATTGTGCCAGCTCCAATCTGACACGGGCTAGCTTCGCCGCAGCCTGCGCTTGTTTCAACTCCAGGCGTGCCAATTCTTCTCTGGCTTCCAGCTCGCGTCTTCTGGCTGAGGAGCTCGTGGTCTTCGTAGACCTAGCACGACGACCGACCCCCTTTGGCTTAAGGGTTGCAGCAGACCCGCGAACACCCTTGTCTGGAACATCTTCTGGGATCTTCTTGGTCGTCTCCTTCTGTGCGGCTTCATTTTTCTTCTTTCCGTTAGACGCCGCTGTGGTCGCAGTCGCCTCCGTAGTCTCGGTCGCCGTAGTGCCCTCCGTGTTCGTAGTACCCGAAGAAGTATTTGAATCCGACGTGGTTGTTGTTCCTGATGACGCTGACGTGACCCCTTCTGATCCCGATGCTTCTTCTGTCGCGTCCTTATCTGAAGGACGGGACCCGGGACGTGAGGGAGCATCCTTCTGCGACCTGGTAACCGGCATCTTGACGCAATCTTCTTTTCTTCTGGGCTTCTTCTGGATTCTTCTGTACTCTTCTGCAGGGATCCCGCTTCGAAGGACCAACTATTTCGGACGGCAGGGACACGACCAGTGTCCGCACTGTCGACCTGGGATAATCTCCCACGTAATTCGACGTACGCCCCTTAATTTCCTAGCGCTGGTTACGTACGTCGCCACGCACCCCTGAATGCGTATGTGGCGCTACTTGACTTCTGGGACCTCGGGAGACGGAGACGGACAGCCGGGAGGAGGTGAAATAAAATGCTTCTTCCTGGGGTATCTGGTTCCGCAGGTTTCGGCTTCCTTTCTTCTAGTTGTTGCCTCTTCGACGGCTGCTCGACGACTGCGATTGAGCCAAAATTCGGCTCCGCTTATATACGGCCCGTTGTTACCTTAACGGCGACCGTGATTTTTAGACTCATTTTGCCTATGATTTTCATTTCGAGCCGAAACCCTTGGAGCCTTTATTTATTGTTTTTATGTAAAAAACCCTTACAATATATACATTTCTGGATGCGTCAGACTTTACTCTATAATCTAGAATACAAATCTTTTTGGTATCTAATCATAATAAAAAGTTTCTAGAACAAAAACTTCTAAATTTTCATCATAACAAACTTTCACTATACATTTTCGTAAATATCTTTAAAACTATAAGTCCTATCGACTTAATTCTTTTTGTAAAATAGGTTTTGGGTCAAGACCTTTATTTTGACACTAATTACAAAACAATATCTCCATAAACAAAAAACCTCGTTTTCAACTTACGTAATTATTTACAATGCAAAAACTTTACTTTAAAATTTCCTTACAAATCGTTAAAATATTATCATATTGGAGTCTTATTAGATCTAGCATACACAAATAATACTCATTAAACTAATTAGAAAGTAATTAGAACACAAACTACTTAAATCCTAAGTTCTTAATTAGTTCCCTAACTAAACATCAAATTATCATTACATTTAAACTTTATTTAATAAAACAAACATAAAGAAACCTTACTTGACTTACATAAAAAACCTTACATAACTAATTAGACAGAAATTAAACCTAAAGCAATTAAAATCTATGCGAATCTAACTAGTTCTCTTTTCATACATCAAGACAACATTCCTCATTTACATGGTCGCCCCTACCACTACTTGCGCCTAGGGACGTGGACGGGGTCTCGTCGCCGACACGTATTACACAAATTCAGTCCCTATATCATTGTTTTGTTTTCGTGTTATAAATTGCAATTTAGTGATGTGTCAAACACATTGGTTATACACTTGTATAACCACATCACATATATAACCTATGTTGTGTTTTCTAAAGCGCTTATTACACGGTATTCATGGCCATAAGTCCCCATTTAGGGTGATGTTACAAGAATAGGGAATATGCATGCGAAATTTTTATTTGCAAAATGAAATGCTTATTAGCTCTAGTAAGCAATCATGAAATATTTTTTTAAATACCTTCATCAGCGATATAAAGCTTCAAAGATTACAATTAGAAAGAGAAGTCCGATGTAAACTTTGACATCATCGTCCATGACGCCTATACAGCTGCCATAGAAAACAGCGTTTTCGCGAGAGGGATAGATATATTTGTTTAAAATAATTATATCTCATTAGTTTTTCGAGAAATTTTGTTTCTATTTTCACTGTTAGTATATATCTGTATATTTTTAGATAAACTGTAAAGATGATAAATATCTTTTTCATGCATATTCCCTATTAAGGAGTTAGGGACCCAAATTAGGGTGACCGAACCAGCCCGGTCTAGTTAGCTCCCTAACTCCCTTACTACCGGGCAGTGTAGTAACGTTTAAGGAGTTAGGAAGCAGTGTTGCCAACACCAATTTGAGTATTTTCCAAAAATTCAAGTCAAATTCCCCAATTCGGGGACCAAAATCTACTCATTCACAAATTCAATATTTAGAATAATATCAGAAGAATAAAATCAATATTTAAAACCCGCATTTTCCCCACATCTTGCCAATCCCCAATCAACTTGAGATTCTTCACAACTGATTTAGGGCCGACTCGACCAGCTAGTGTAATAAGCGGCTCCTTAGTTAGGGACCACGTCCACCCTTGCCACCCACCTCTGAATACCATGCAGTGTAATAAGCGTTTAAGCACTTGCTTTTTCATTGCTTTCACGTTATTTCACGCTCGTGCAGGGTGCACAGTTGCACACGAGTTCGTCGAGTTAATCGTCGTTCAAAAACAATTAAAATAAAACAAATAAACTGGGACACTACGTGATGCCCTCAAAACTTACACTATCCGCTAAAAATAGTCTTAATTTGATTTCTTGTCTTATTGTTTTCCTACGTACATTTTGAGAAAAACTATAACAAATTGTGATCGTTTATTTCTTGATTTAGAAATACCGGTTATAAAGTAATATGATGAAATAGAAATAATTAAAAATGTCGTCTTTATTTATTAAGTTAGGTGTAGGATATCTAGTTTTTTTTATTTGTATAGGCACGGTTGGTACGAAATAAGGTAAAACTTACCAGGTTCAACTTCAGGATAAGGAAAATTTAACTTAAGGTTTTACGATGACGGCACATTTTACGGGCACTATGCTCTGCCTGGGAACATATGAATATAAGTAGCCCATCATCGCAATCGTTTTAAGGACGCCTAACTCAGTTTCAGATGCAGCCTCTGTCGACTTAGGTGCCTCCGCTCCGTATCAAAACGTCCTATCCGCAAAATACAAGAGAATGGAAACAAAAGAACATCAGTATGTAGGTTCTTCCCACGAAATCACATCAAGGCACTAATTTAAAACAAAAAGAAAAGAAAATCGCGAAAGCAAAAGTAGGTATAATAATCAAAAAACGAAAAGTGAAACTAGAGCAGATGATTTATTATTTGATAGCCAAAACTAGAGCAATCGTATTATTTTTCAAAAGCCAACGCCAAAATTTAAGTTTTAGCGGAAAATCGATAAAGTATTGTCCTAGTTTATTTTAGACATTTTCTCATAAAAAGCATAATGGAAACATTAAGGTCAACCTCATGGTGCATAATATACCTAATAGAAAAATATTTAATCGATCAAAAGTCATATTAAAACCGTTTAACCTCTTATAAAAAGCCATTTGTAAGAATTAGATTTCACGCAGATTAGATTTCTAAGATTCGCACAAAAAACAGATGAAACATTCACGCCAGACACAACTTTCATGCTAAAAATTAACAACTAAAGTGTAAGCACGAATTTAGAAAGTATTTTCTAAATGCTCTATCTTTCTTCATTAGCAAAAGAAAACAAAAAGGTGCTTATTTATAACTGTAGAAAGAGACCATATGGGTCACAAAGTCAAAACAATAACAAGAGCTACTCACAATTAAACTTACTTACTGTATGTAACCCGTAAAAATAATTCGTCTATACTTTCATGGGCAATCTTTGCCATAATAACTAAATCAAGCCAACAAAGCAGTGCAGATCAAATCACAAATCAAATTAGTATACAATTGTAATAAGTTACTCAGCGGTTACTCACCTCTAAAAGTCACGACTGATCGATCCATCGATGATGAGTGTTACAGATCTCGCGCATGCGTGCTTCGAATTAGAGTTGCGCACACGCTTTCAATATCCGCTCCAGCCAGACGTAACTGCATCGCACTTTATAGTGCAATACATCGTATAAAAATGTCTTACTTGTGATTTATGACGCATTAAACTGGCTGCTTTGAAATTAAACTGGCTGCTTTGAAATTAAACTGGCTGCTTTGAAATTAAACTGGCTGCTTTGAAATTAAATTGATTCAAACTGATCAACGGCGGATTTATGAGCTGTCTGCTAAGAAAACTGTAAAAGATACAATGGTGGTTATAGAAAATATGAGCATCTGATGAGTTTGTACGAGGGAGGTATACAAGTGGAACGAATAATAGTTTTATTCAAACGGAATTCAAAGAAATACCGAGATTCTGAGCATGACGTTAATTTGTACTGTAATAGGATTTGAAAATGTCTGATTCTGCGCATCGCTAACTTTCCAGGAGAAATTAATATTTAAATCTTTTAAAATTGATACTTTAGTAAGCTTTTATCATTTGCATGGTCGATCAGCCGGTAGAGGTCATCACACAGATGTTTTATACTTTTCTATTTCAATATCACCTTTGACACAAGCTGCTCTACAGCCTGTCTCAGTGTCAAACAGTGCTCAAAAATTGAGCCAAATGTTCCAGCTTTAGACCTAGCCGCTCCTTTTCCATCGGTTAAATCCAACATCTTGTTGTTACAAGCCCTAAATTTAATATTAGGTTCGTACACTCAATTAACGTTACTCATAAACATAATACATGAAGTAAATGACCACAATTCAAGAATTCAGGTGTCCGTAAACCAAAACAAATGTTTTAAAAGCCGGCAAATTGGATGCTTAAAGAAAACTCTCAAGAAATTCACATAAAACAAGTATAATAGCGTGTTTTATTACAAGCGCCACTTTATAAATTAAAACGGCAAGTAATAACTAAGTATCTAAAAGTAGCCATTACATCTAAACAATTCATCACGGCAGCCTTCAAAGACTCACAATAAAAGAGGTGCCCTGGGAATACGATAAGGTACCGTGGGAGACTGCGACCGACTCTAATCTCTAAATTAAGGAAGTGTTAATTTGTTAGAAGATATGCGAACGACTTGATTAGACATATTATTAGAAGAGAGTTCCGCACTCCAGTGTAATTGAAATGTAATGGACTTGATCACATGAATATGGACTTAATTGAACAAGCACGTAGAAACTGTTATTATAGCAATTGTGGGCGTCTTTCTTAAGAGTTAGGTGCCTGTTAGCGCCGACTTTTATTACTGAACATGGGGTTCACTTATCGAACCGCCCACTTGCCGTTGTAGACAGTCGAAAACTAGGTTTAAGCTTTCAGGTTATAGCTATAATTAAAATCACCTCTAGAATAGGGGAAGTATGCCCAAAATGAAAAATGAGGACATAATGACACACCAGGCTTTTTCAAAATTAGTTTTTTTTTATTTGTGATGGGTTTGCTCTTGACTCTAGTCTAGGTCAGAGATGACAGAGACAAAGTCTACAATGGAGCGAGCTTACCCAGAAGGAGCCTATTCACTCTAACTTTGAAGAGATTAGGGTTGTAAGCGTTCGGAAACACAGACGCAGGCAGAGAGTTCTTATCATGAGTTAGCATCTGGCTTGGTAAATTTGGTACATTTTTACCAAGCCAGATGACGTCACGCGTGTCTTCAACTTGCTGTATCTTCTTTATTTTTTGTTTACGTGAAAAAAGAAAAAATACGTGTCCGAATTTTTTTTTAAATCTATCAGGTGAGATAGTGGTCAAACGCGTGTCTATCATTAGTAAAAAAAAGACGGACTAATTAGATTTTTTTAGTAAAATACCCTATTGTTCTCCTGCATCACGTGCTGTGTGCTGTCCTCAGAATACCAAAACTGCGTCCGTGAACTATGTACTTCAAATGACAAAATGAATTTCCTTCATCATCATCATTTTAGCCAAAAGACGTCCACTGCTGAACATAGGCCTCCCCAAGTGTCACCACAACAAACGGTCCGTTGCGTCTCGCATCCATCGGCTACCCGCAACCCTCACCAGGTCATCGATCCACCTAGTGGGAGGCCTTCCAACGTTGCGTCTTCCGGTACGCGGTCGCCACTCCAGAACTTTTCAGCCACATCAAACATCTGTTCTGCGAGCAATGTGCCTTACCCACTGCCACTTTAGTTGGGCGATCCTTCGGCCCATGTCAGTAACCTTGTTCCTCTTGCGAATATCATCATTCCTGATTCGATCACGCAAAGAAACTCCAAGAATTGCCCTCTCCTTGCCCTTTGAGTGACTTTAAGCCTTCTGATGAGGCCCATTGTGAGCGACCACGTTTCAGTTCCATAAGTCATCACTGGCAACACGTACTGGTCATAGACTTTCGTCTTGACACACTGTCATATCTATCTTCTCGTCCCACCTGGACGAGATGATACCACGCAACTTCCCGACATGAATTAAAGAATTTCCTTGGATGTTGTAATTAATTTTAATTATACGAGTATATTTACTAGTTGACCCGCGCAACTTCGTCTGCGTCACAATTTTCATTACTGCTCCGCTTCTATTGGTTTTAGCGTGATGATATAGCCTATAGCCTTCCTCGATAAATGGGCTTTCTAAACAGAAATATTTTTTCAAGTCGGACCAGCAGTTCCTGAGATTATTGCGTTCAAGTAAACAAACCAACTCTTCAGCTTTATTTATTTATTTAAGGAACTTTTAACAAAATGTTACATCAGTTCCATCGTAACCTTACCCAAAGACATCACAATTACAAATTAATCAATGAATAAACTAAAATAGCTGCTGGCGACATTGGATTGGTAAGAATAACATTATAGCTACCTAAATCTAGCTTATTAATATTCAGTTCACTAATTACTCTACTTCTTTCAGACTCATTCCTGACACACTCCAACAAAAGGTGATGGACATCTTCTACTTTATTGTCACAAACTAAGCAATTCGGATTGTCCACCTTTCCCATTCGAAATGCAAAGGCTCTTAATGGTAAATGTCCGGAACGAATTCTGAAAGAAGTTATCAATATTTTTCGACTAACTTTAAAACTACTAAACCAGGGGGCTCGAGGAGGCTGACATTGGATTGTTTTATACCATATCCCTATATCTGTTGATTTTTTACTGAAATATTCTTTCCACTCTACATAACAGTAGCTTCTGAATTTTGATAAAATTTCCGAATGAACTGGGAAAATATAAATCTCTATACCTTACGATACTGCTATCTTAGCCAGTCTATCAGCCTCCTCGTTTCCCTCTAGACCAATATGTGACGGGATCCATTGCAATACTAAATTAACACTATTCGAAAGAGATGCCTGTATTTTACGCAAAACAGCAAAGGCTATCGATACACCTCTGTATCCAGAGGCGCATCGAGCCAAATGCTGGAGTGCGCTCTTGCTATCCGTGAATATAACTATGTTAGTGTGTTGTAATGTGGTGCTGTAAGATAACGCTTCGGAGATAGCTAACAACTCTGCTGTCATGATAGAGACATCAGAAACAATGTTGAAACATCCACTTGTTTTGGTAATTGGATCATAGAAAGCCGCCCCAATCTTAGAACTCTTAGAACCATCGGTAAATAA
Source organism: Lacanobia oleracea (assembly GCA_950371165.1). Taxonomy (NCBI): domain Eukaryota; kingdom Metazoa; phylum Arthropoda; class Insecta; order Lepidoptera; family Noctuidae; genus Lacanobia; species Lacanobia oleracea. Next base: position 10,658,664 of record OX493401.1, read on the forward strand.
TTTGTACCACCCATCATATGTACCTACAGCTTATTTCTTGTAAGACGTCATTTCTCAAACTATTACTTTCGTATGAACCTTTAGGCCTATTAACACTATGTAAATGAGATTTAATTACATTTTTAATTGCAATTGTTACACCAAGTATTTAATTTAAACATAATATCTAATGGGTTGGTCGAGTATATTTTTTCTACATTTTTTCAGCTTTATATAGATATAGTTCCTATTCAATTGTTTGTTTACGTAGGCTAATACTAATGAACCAAAGATAAATATCAAAATCCAGTAAGCCCACACCCCTACTCGAAAAATTATTATTTAATTTTATTCAAATCAAGGTAAATCACCTTTCTTTTTTTTTTTTTTAAACCGACTTCAAAAAAAAGGAGGTTCTCAATTCGACCGCGTGTATACTTATATTAGGTTTTTTTTTTTTACTATTGATAGGCACGCGTTTGACCACTATCTCACCTGATGGTAAGCGAGGATGTGGTCGAAGATGGAGCACGCTTGCCTAGAAATAACCTATTCACTCTTGATTTAAAGACTCCCAGGTCACAAAAACAAGCGTCAAGATCGGTGATTTTTGGGGTTCCGTACCCAAAGGGTATCCAACGGAACCCTATTACTAAGCCTCCGCTGTGCGTCCGTCCGTCCGTCCGTCTGTCTGTCAGCGGACTGTATCTCAAAAACCGCAATAGATAGACAGTTAAAATTTTCACAGATTGTGTATATCTATTGCCACCGTAGGCGCGGGCCTGCGGACGGCGAGCTTTGGGTGGCTTGCCGTCTGATCAGAACCAGGCCCGGGACGACGGCGCGCTTTGTTCCACGCGCGCCTCAAAGAGCTGTCAGCACAAAAGACGGGGCCCGCGAGGGCCAGTGCCTGCTGGGGTTGCGGACTTCGTTCGAAAGAGGCACCGTACCCTGGAACACAAAGGGCACTAGGAGGAACACGGATGGGTTTTATTTAGTCAGTAAGAGTCTGACACTCCCTTCTGCTTCACCCAAAGCAGGAGGAGTCATTTGATGATTACCCTTCCTTAAAAAAAAAAAAAAGCGTAGAGATGGTTGCCATGTATTGTGTCATCGAGAGTCAAAACCAGGTAACTCCATTCACTATTTTTCAAAAACTGGCAAGTTCATAGTGGTATTTTTCTAACTCCGGTATATAATTTCGCTATTGTGGGTAGGTACATCAAACACATGTGTCCATATTTTAAACTGATTTTCTAGCTTTAACCTTTGTACATATATTTTTTTTTCTATTTTAATATACACAAACGCCTACGTGAGTGGTCCTTCAATATTAAAAAACTCATAATATAAAAAAGTATAGGCCAAAAACACATTCTTATCATTTTCCATTTCTCAATTAGAGTGGATGTACCGGGTTTTGATATTTAGCTAGATACACAATTATGTCATACAAGCTTCTGCCAGCGGCTTCGCCTGCGTGGTCCCTAGGGAACATACTCCCGGGATATACTGGAACATACTCCCGGTACTATCTAAGTAGGTACCAAATTTAATTTAAATCGGTTCAGTAGTTTTGGCGTGAAAACGCGACAGACAGACAGATAGAGTTACTTTTACGTTTAAAATATTAGTAAAGATAAGTAAGGAGTAAGAATTGGACGTACTTTCCCTACAATAAAATGAAGAATTGGACGTACTTCCCCTACAATAAAATGTAAAGTGTTCCAATAGATGCTGCTAATCTTAGTAAGGTATTCATTAATGTGTCAAATTGCCAGTATCTATTAGCATTCAGCACATTACAATCTCTATAACGCCGTAGTTACCTACCTATTCTCTAAGACCAGAAACCATAACTAAGCATTTATATTGTTTAAAGATCATCCTAAAAAGACTTAGTATAATGAAATGCATTTTTTAAATACATTCATATTCAAGCAGACAACAACGTAACGAAACCGTTTGAAACGCAGAATCAATTAGTTCCCCGAAACAACTCTTCACGCCCAATAATCAGAGTAAAGCCGTTTTAGAAAAAAAAAACCGTTTAACAGTCTGCACAAAAATTTACATACAAGCAAGTAAGAACGATTATCTTGCTTCGGACTTCGTTTCCGCACGAAGTTTTATGCCAACGGTCAACTGAATGACCCGAGTGGCCGCGTACGTTACCGAAAACAGTGCTCAACCGACACACTTTTATAACGCACCATCTATTTACGAACACATAAGGCAAAGAAGTACCACCTTGTATATTGACGCAGCAGTGTACATCGTGCGAGTCACGGTACACCGCAGCAGTTGGAGCATGAACCGTGATAAAGAGTATAAAATCGACTTACTTTCAACGACGCCGCATCAGCCGACCTCACGTTCACGGACCAAATGATGTGGTATGGTTCGCTTCATTTACAAAACCACGACCACACTCCTAATCCTCTTCAACAGCTCTTTGCGGATTTATAGGAAATATGTCTTATTTTTTATTATTTTTTTGTTGAGTTTGCTCTCGACTCTATAGTCTAGGTCAGAGATGACAGAGACAAAGTCTACGATGGTACAAGCTTACCCAGAAGGAGCCTGTTTACTCTAACTTTGAAGAGATTAGGGTTGTAAGCGTTTGGAAACACAGACTATTTATTGCTTTGTAAATCAACTAGGTATTTTCAATGATATAGGTACGGCTATACGCTTAAGTCTGTTAGTTAAATGTGAAAATGTATCACATTTCTCGTCAATAACGAAGTTAATGATATAAAGCAAATAAATTTCCTTCATTTAGATTTATGTTGGCAAAATGATTAAATTAACTGCTTACCCAGAAAAGCATCCGGCTTACGAGCTTTCTAGTCGTAACCCGGGTGGTATGTCGGTAATGACGATCAAATGCAGTATTTGGGTACATACCATAGATATGTGGTACATACCAATTAGAATTCCGTATTGGCAGAATACAGCAGGAAAAAACAAAGGTCTTTATAGATTTTGTCAAACATTTTTGTTATTCTGAAAGTGTTTTCTAAATTCACAAACTGATTTCTTACAGTCAAGAATTGAATTTTTAATTGACCAGACAAGTTTAGCTGGCAAAAACTTCTCACAGAGTTTTCCGTTACCAATAACCGATTTTTTAGTAAAAAAATATAACGTTACATATAATATAAAAATTAAAAAATGTAAGTAATTTAGCTGGTGCCTATATAGGTCGTACTTATTTTGGTGAAGTGGGACGCGCAAACCTTCCGAAAAGTCAGTAAAGTGTTACAAGACCCGGAATTAAATTTTTCGAATCGCCCGTTTATTTTTTACAAAAATTGCAAGCTGACTTTGATTAGAAGCCTGCGCAAAAGAAATCTTTTCAAGCTTTGCTTGCTGTTGCATCGTGTGTTCTAATAATTTCACATATCACTTCGGCACTTATAAAATTAATAGCCTTTTATTTCTAGCAAAACACCAGAAAATTAACTTGGATTCTTATTTTGTTTAAAGTATTTTGTTAGTAATTTAGTCAAGTTTCTTCATTTAAGGTGTTAGTTTAAGTTTATCTTAAATTTATAATTTTTATTTCAGTACGACAATGTTTGTTAATAAATTAGGTTTAGATATTCTTCGGTACTTACGACGAATTTAATACTTCATTTCGGCACTTGGACTCCCATTCGGCCCGTTGTGCGTAGGTGTCCTGGCTAAGCTCCTCCCAGAAGCACAGAAGTGCCCTGAGAACTTCACGGGTTTCGCGGAGCGACCTCCCCGTTCCGAAGATTTGTTGACGTTGGGTAGTCACGCATTCCAAGATGACGTGGGATTATTCAGCGTCAAAGCAGTCCCTGCAGAGTGGGTTTTCCTTGGCGTCTATTTTAAAGAGATGTTGGTTTAGGGGGCAATGGCCCGTAATGTTGGTCGCGGATGCAGACTTGGCATTGCTATTTTTGTCTGCAGCCCGTGACCATTTCTTGTTATCAAGTCTGGCGAATCCACGTACGAAACTGTGAGAAAGGTTGGGGCAGGAGTGGGCCTCTCCTTGCGAGTTCGTCTGCGGCATCATTGCCTAGGGATCCACTGTGCCCCTCGCAACAAACAGCGATATACTCTCCACGGCGAGGTCAAAGACAAGTTTGCTTGTTCTCGAAGGCTTTGAGCACAGTCTGGCTGTCTGATACGAATCTAATAGCGTAGTAAAAGAAAATGTTTTGGGCGTTTGGTTTTTATTTTAAAGACCGGTACTAGATAACTTGTAGATAGGGACACCGGGCCCACAGGCGTGGATTGCTTAGGGCATCAAGTACCTAGTCTTAATTCGGCACTGACAGTGGTATCATCACGTAAGATATTAAAAAAACATTGAAAAAAATATAACCTAGGTACTTCCAAAAACAAAACACTACAAAGTATAAAATTACTTTAATTTCGGAAGTCGGTGTTTTTGGTTATTTCGTCTTTTGACACCGACTTCCGAAATTAAAGTTATTTTTTCACTTTTTAGTGGAGCCTGCGTACCCATTCACAGCGTACTGGCGAGATGTTTTGTTATGAATTGGGGCCTATTTAATAAAACTTAGTGCTTTCGGTGTAAAGGTCTCGTCAATACGAATTAAATAAGCCCAAACTCTTGATAATTCCTACACATCAATGTGGAGTTCCCTTGACTCTCTGTCGTCTCCATCATCAGATCTCCAAACCTTCATTGTTTTGTAGTACACCCGATATACACACGAATATCAACTTTTTACCAGACGCGCTTGCCTATAATTTTCGAGAGTTTCCCTTGATTTCTCAGGGTTTCCATCATCAGTTCCTGACGTGGTGGCAATGGGACCACCTTGGCAGCATACTATTTATAAAAAAAGATTAATCGAAATCGGTTCATATACGACGAAGTTATCCGCAAACACATACATATAAAACAAATATCAAATCTGTGTTTCCTGATAGCTACAACCTGGGAGTCTAAGTCAAGAGTGAATAGGTTACTTCTAGGCAAGCGTGCTCCATCTTTGATCACATCATTGCTTACCATCGTGAGGTGGTGGTCAAGCGCGTGCCTATCAATAGTAAAAAAAAAACCAAATATAAGTATAGGTACACGCGGTCGAATTGAGAACCTCCTTTTTTTTGAAGTCGGTTTAAAAATAAAATAAAATCTGGACATCCGATCAGCTTTTCCGTAAGCTATACGCGAACATTTTCTTTGTGGTCAGCTTCAATCGCTCCTAAGCTATCATTACACTGATTTCTGATATTATCTGCGCTTAAGCGATATCCACTATCGATATAGTCTCTCTGAGAACATCAACATTGATTTACAAAAAATTGTGGCCACGGATAATGATACCATTCGCAATATTGTAACATTGTATTACTTTCTTGAGAGAGAAAAAAACATATCTGCCTGAACAGACGTGTAGTTCTATATAGTTGGGGCATGGTTCTGTATCCTCATACCTATATCATCCGTATACCTTTTTTTTTAAGGATGGGAAATCATTAAGTGACCTCTCCCGCTCTGGAGTGAAGCAAGAGGGAGTGACAGACTCTTACTGACTAAAACCCATCCGTGTTCCTCCTAGTGCCCTTTGCGTTCCAAGGCTACGGTACCTCTTTCGAACAGATTCCGCAGCCCCAGCAGGCACTTGCCCTAGTGGGCCCCGTCTATCACCCGTAGTCCTTCCTACAAGAGCATAAAAATACAGAATGTATCAGGCTGGCCCAAAAATAATTATTAAATCGGTTCATATTTCTTAAACTAATGTTTGTACGAGCTGATCTCTGGAACTACCAGTCGGATTTGAAAAATCTTTGCATTTTATAGCCCAATTCTTGAGGAAGGCTACAGGCTATTTAACATACGACCCAAAGGCGCCGAACAAAAAGAAATATAACCGATTATCATTACTTTTCTATCAGTCTTTACCATAGCCATGTGTTAAGAATTTATTTGGCACCGTAGAGAACACTATAAGCAATTAAACATGCACCAGGAAGAAGCCTTCTCTAGAAGATGTTTTTAATAATCAGTTAACACAAATGATCAGTCAGCAAGGAGGCCGATTAACTTTTAAGTCTTCTAAACACCGATCAGATAAACAAATAGATATATTTAACAATGGCACAGGATCAACCGTGGAGATAACCATCCGTTAAACGAAGATGCTTGTTCTACTGCAAGTCCCAGATAGATCTGGTCAGATAAGGCCCGCGAGTGTTTGTGAACACAATGTGAAAGGAACTGTATGTATATGTGTCTAACAATACTTACATTCAATTAACCTCCTAATTGTGCTTTGGCGTGTTGTTCTTCCTTCCTACAAATTGAATGCTCTTTGTTACAGTTCCGGGCAGCATTTGCACAAGACTACGATGGTACGTATGCACCGTTATTCATTCTTTTCCATATTGGTTTATTGCTTGATCGTTCTCGATATTTGCATCGAGAAATCAAGTTTTGATATGAATAAAATAAGTTAGACAGTAAAATTATCAATTTGAGTAGGTAAGTAGATTTAGAATGAATACTGTACTTAAATTCATTAACAATTAATTAATTGTGTAAGTGGTACTAACCTACAAAATTAATGAGTGGTTAGGTGAAGAAAGCCATAAAATAATTAGGTAAGTTCAGTATGCCATAAGTCTTAGGCCATAAGCCATAATGACTCAAGCTAGTAGTGCCACATTAGAAAACTCAATAGGCACGACTCGGTCAAATCGAAGGGGAAATCTCTTTGCTTTCTACAATTAACAGCTATGAATGAGTCCTGGTAAATTGTAGCTATTACCTATTTCAGTGACGGACATTCAATGTACGTTTGCGAGCGGCGGTACCGGTTTGCGAGACTCCGTGGCAGCTCTGCTGAGGAAACCGGAAGGGTTCCGAGGCGCGCCGCTCTTCGCTGACGACAGGGCTACCGACCCTGTGGCCGACCCTGTCTGCCAGATCAGACCAGAACCTGAAGACCCCACAGGACTACTATACAGGCTAAAGATCACAGATTTCACGAGATGCGGCGTGCTCAAACGAAACGTAAGTCATTTTGAGTAAAATGTCAATGTCGTTGATGCAACCTTGCAAGAATTAACGGATTACCTGAAGGTCATGTTTTAAATTAATTAAAAAATATTTTTAAACTTTCAAAGTCAATGCATTTTTTGGAACGTGTTGGATACATGTTTTTCGGACACTTAGGTATCTAAGTAAGCTTAGAATAATTATTCTAAGTACGTGTGTTATGTTTTTCTGCATGTTTTTTGATACCCACCCACATACCCAACATTTTATGTCAATTTTACGACGGATTTTTCTTGTTCGTTATCAATTTGCATTTATACTGACTTTAGCTTTTGTCTTCATATTCACACATTAAATTAAAGTGTCGTTAGCAGTTGAACAGCAGACATTATATTCTGAACCACTTGATTTTGGTGTCGTACCGTGCGAAATAGTCCTATTGTCTGTGGAGTTAGCGTTAAGTTTCGTGCAGTCGGCGCATGCGCATATAATGATAACATAGGCACCGGCTGTTGTGTCATCAGCAGATAATAACGTATTCCGTTACTAACAGTAGAGGTTTCCTAGTGGCCTACACAACGAGCCCCCAGCTGATATATTATTAACCGCTGAGACCGGTACAGTATTGAGGTAAAGAGAAATCTAAAACACGTGTGTCAATACGGGAATGTTGCATTGATTGAATACAATGCACTTAATTTAGCTCGATGCCTACATTCCCGATAATTGTGTCGATCGATCTAGTTCTAGGTTAAAGAGATCAGTAATCTGTTTGTTGTCTATTGCAAGACGTTTAATTTTTACTGCGCCGTTTTGCGGCCTGTGGTACTGGCCAAAATACTAACATAGAGATATTTCGCACTATCCGTTTGTATTGCAGTCCTAACGGCTCATAAAAGTTGTAAAGAAATGTTCCTGTTCCGAATTAGGTATATCCCATAATATCTAAGTACCTAAATACCAAAATGCATCTCTAAATCTGCGATAAATTCTTTTAAATACCTACTTTCCTTATAGAATCGAGTCTTGTATATGGCCAACTAACATCACAGCTTAGCAAAGTCGGCATTTCATTTACAGGTTTTAATAAATCTGACTCTCTCTTTGGTTGAGCTATGCAAATGAGGTTCACAGTCACTTAATAAGAGCTTATTACGGCCATTAGCGAAATATTTTCCCGCACGTTTGACATACAAGAATTATGCGGGGCCGGGGAAATACCTACATACCTACATAAGCAGGTAGTACCGAACTGGTTAACCCGTTTGCCTATAAACTCCAGCGATAAGTCATGCCTCTGTTGCCCTCGGCCACCCGGCAACTGGCTTTGGACGACAAACCACTTGCCTTGACTTGATTTTGCAGACTAGCTCTAAATCCTGTCTAGATAACCTAGCATCTGATAATTCTAACATTAATCCAGAACAATATTTGACCTATCAGATCTTAACTTGAATCCGGATATTAACATCATGTTTGTGTCATGATAGGCCTGCCCACAACCCTAATAGACTTGCGAAGTCCCTTTACCGGCTAATCATTAACGATAGTGATTCAAGTGTTATAAATGAATACCGACTCTGGATGGCCAAATGGAAAAGCGAATGTGAAAACCAGAGTCGGAAGTTCATCTCATTGAAGCATGCGACCAAGATTTGTACACTAAAATAAAAAATAAATCTTACTAATACTGGCAACTCTAGCGTACTCTACTCGTAGCTACCGCAGAGAGAATAATATCTCTGTTTTCTACTCTTCGCAGAGTAAAATCTTGGTTGCGTGCCTCAATGGCACAGAAAAGATTATCCGGGCTAGCTCTCCTAAAAAAAATATAGGTATCTAGGAACCTGGATATCGATGAAATAATCAACGTTATCGCGAAAAAAAAAACGTAGGTAAGCTTGAATTTGTAATTTAAGTAGGCATCTAACTAAAATTATTATTTGAATTTGATATTCTTTGAAGATATAAAAATTTCATCAAAATCGGTTCTGTACTTCAGAGTCGAAAATACACATGTGACACTGTGATGTGCAAACAAACAGAATTTCAATTTTCGAGAGAAAATAAACTGACATTTTACAGGTTTAAAATCTTGATCAGTGCGTGATATATTTTGTAAATCACCTACTTCTCCTGTATAGGAATGCACTTGGGCAATTTTTGAGCAGTGTCGTACCTACTTGAGACCCTCGAAAAAAGCCCCGGAACTAAAGCTACCTTTAGAACTTAAATAAAGGCTTTTCGAAAATGAACTCCTAAGTAGGTCATATACCTAATGTCGTATAAACTAATAGGTAAGTGTGTCGCGGAGAATAGCTAATAATAAATGTAGATAATCACTTGTAATTAGGTACAACCACACAACGATTCTAAAGCCGAAAGTTATTGCCTCTTTATCATTATGGTTATTTGTGAAAGCGCAAGCAGAACCAGTGCAACCAAGCTGCAACTATTACCTACAATATAAAATATTATTTATTGATATCAGTCGATAGTCGACATTTATTTTACTTGTTTTTTTTTTTTTCTATGTAGCGTATTGTGTATGTATCTATGTGTCTATAGGAGGAGCTCGTGGCTAGATAATATCAGCCGCACGTGTCGATCTTCAAGGTTAAGCAACGCTTGCCAAGGTTGGTCTGTGGATGGGTGACCATCTTAACATACAGAGTTTCCTCCGTGCCTCCAAAAGCACGTTAAGCTTTTGGTCCCGGCTGTCGTTTGTCGATCTTTGGCAGTCGTTACGGATAGTTAGAAGCCAGTTAATCTGACTCCAGTCTTGGCATGAAGTACAGTGTTACCTACCCAGTTAATGGGTTGTGGAGGACTGGTAGGCAGCCGCTCCTCGTAAAATACTGGTATTCAGCTAAATCCGGTTTGACTGGAAGCCACCCCAATATAGTTGGGAAAAGGCTAGGCAGATGATAATATTTATATTTAATAAGGTCACACCAATGACAGTCCCAATTTCACGTCTAGGCAAATATTTTCCATCCCAGGTAGCCTGGATCGCGGAATGCGATAAAGCCGCTCGTTGTTTGTATTTTAATTTTCTTTGTGTTTTTACCTTTGGTGTAAGTAGGTACAATTAAGTCCTTAGCTTTATTATCCTTACTAATATTATAAATGCGAAAGTAAGTCTGTCTGTCGCGCTTTAACGCCAAAACTACTGAATCGCTTTTAATTAAATTTGGTACACAGATAGTCTAGAGCATGAGAAAGGATATAGGCTGTTTTTATTCGGCGAAGCCGCTGGCTTAAGCTAGTAATAAATAAATACCTATCAGCTCAACATAACACTAAACATCTGCTACAACTTTTGTTCATGTCTCATGGGCCTAATAGAGAGCATATTGCCATTACCTGAACCAGAAAGTGACTGTCTTGACTGGTAGAGAATGCCTATGGCATTAAGTCCGCCTCTGTACATTTTTGTGCTGAAAGTGTTTAAATAAATAAATAAATAATAATCCTAACTATGTAATTATAATTAAATTAAAATGAGGTGATCAAGAGATCTGGAGTAGGATCCATTCAGCGATCACCGATGCGGGTAAGCGCGTCCTTGGCACTTCTCGTGGTGGCCGCACCATAGAAAAGGAGACGTGGTGGTGGGATGACGGGGTGCAGGAGGCGACTCGGAAGAAGAAGGTTTTATTTAAACAGTGGCAAGGGTCCAACTCTCCGGATGACAGAGAGGCATATGGAGCGGCTAAGCGCGCTTGCAGAAAAGCTGTAGCCAGAGCCCGCAGCAAAAGTCTGGCGCCCTTGTACGACAAGCTGAAAACTGCGGAGGGGCAAAAGCTTATTTTTAAGCTGGCGCGTGCCCGGGAGAAAGCTACACGGGACATTAGCAAATGTCTCTGTGTAAGGGACGCCCAGGGTAAGCTGCTCTACAATGCCCCCTCTGTTAAGGAGAGATGGTGTACATACTTCGCGGAGCTGTCTAACAAACAGCATCCCCATAACCTTCCTCCCGAACCGCCTCCTAACCTTGGACTTATTTCCCCTATTTCCCCCGACGAAACCCGCATTGCTCTTCGCCACATGAAGAACCGGAAAGCGGTCGGGCCTGACAATGTGCCAATTGAAGTGTGGAAGGCGATGGGCCCACATGGCGTGGACCTTCTGACGGATCTTTTTAACCGCATCCTGATCACCAAGGAAATGCCGAACCAGTGGCGATTTAGCCTGATTATCCCTGTATACAAAGGCAAAGGTAGCGTACAGGATTGTAGTAGCTACCGCGGTATCAAGATCATGTGCCACACCATGAAGCTCTTCGAGCGCATCATTGACACACGGCTCCGTAGCGAGTGTACTGTCTCTGAGTGTCAATATAGCTTCCGGGCGGGTAACAGCACCATGGACGCAGTATTCGCCTTACGGAATCTGGCTGAGGCTTACAGAGAGAGAAGGAGAGCTTTGCATATGGCCTTTTTAGACCTGCAGAAGGCCTTCGACTGTATACCTCGGCAGTCCATATGGTGGGCACTGCGCTTCAAGGGCGTTCCCGAGGCCTATATTGACATTATCAGAGACATGTACCGCGATTCCGTGTCCTCTGTCCAGACCGCTGTTGGCGAATCGAATGGCTTCCCAATATCTGTTGGCGTTCACCAAGGCTCGGCTCTTAGCCCGTTTTTGTTTAACGTAGTGCTCGATGTAGTTACGGCAAACATCCAAGATAAGCCCCCATGGCTAATGATGTATGCCGATGACATCGCCCTCGTTAATCAGAACAAAGCCCATCTTGAGCGCAAAGTCAACATTTGGAAGGACACGCTTGAAAACGGTGGTCTGAGACTAAATGTGCGAAGACTGAGTACATGTCCTGTGGCGGCACGGATTCAAATAGGTTCATCCGAATAGGTTCGGACCTGATCAGAAAGTCCGATACGTTCAGGTACCTTGGATCCGTGCTGCACGAGTCTGGTAACGTGGACGACGATGTCCAAGCACGTATAGGCGCGGCTTGGGCGAAGTGGCGCGAGGTAACGGGCGTTGTATGCGACCGCAAAATGCCTCCGAAGCTCAAGGGGCAGATATATAAATGCATCATACGGCCTGTCCTACTGTACGGCGGTGAATGTTGGCCAGCACTAAGCAGACACACCCAGGAGCTTCGCGTCACGGAAATGAAGATGCTGAGGTGGATGAGTGGCGTAACGCGATCCGATCGCATACGCAACTCTTTCATCAGAGGTAGTCTTGGTGTCCGTGACGTAGGGGAAAAACGGCAAGAGTGTCGTCTGCGATGGTATGGCCACATCATGCGCCGCCCTATGGAGTACGTTGGTCGGGGATGCATGAATATGGCTGTTCTTGGGGCTAGGTCCCGTGGTCGCCCTCGCAAGCGCTGGTTGGACGTCGTTAAGTCCGACATGAGAGCCAATGGCCTAACTGAGAAGGATGTTCAAGATCGGGCAAAGTGGAGGAAGCTAAGTAGGAAGGCGGACCCTGGCAATAGCCGGGATTAACGCCAGGTAGAAGAAGAAGAAGACAGACCTTTATTAAAACAAAATACATTCAGTCAAAAAAGTATCGGGAATGGATGATTTGTTTATGGTTCCAAATTCAAATTTTTGTTTTTTTGTAGTTGTTAGATTGGCACAACTGTTTTCCATTTTGGCGCGGAGTTTGAGTTGCATCTGTTATTTATAAATACAGTGCTGGTTTTAGTAATATCATATATAGTGTGTACCTATTGCAAATTTCATAATGGACAAAAATATCGAACAAAGAGTTTGTCTTAAATTTTGCATCGCCAATGGAATTTCGTGTTCGGAGTCACTGAAAATGTTACAGAAGGCTTACGGTGAATCGACTTTATCAAAAACTCGTGCTTATGAGTGGTTCAAAGCGTTCAAAAGCGGTCGAGATGTGATGGAAGATTTGCCTCGCTCTAGTAGGCCGTCAACGTCTGCAACTGAAGTTAACATCGCAAAAGTGAAGGAAATAGTGACTGAAAATCCCCATTCAACTCTGAGAGAGATAGCCGCCGAACTTTCTGTATCTCACGAGTTGATCCGTACCATTTTAACTAATCATTTGGGTATGAAACATGTTGCTGCTCGGCTAGTCCCAAAAGATCTGAATTTTCTCCAAAAACTCAATCGCATGAAAGTCGCTCAGGACATGCTAGAACGAGTCAGTTCGGACCCAACATTCATGAAACGCATTGTTACTGGTGACGAGACGTGGGTTTACGAGTTTGACATGCAAACTAGTCAACAAGCTTCGGAGTGGCGCCTTCCAACTGAACCGAAACCGAAAAAACCACGCCAAAGTCGATCAAAAGTCAAAGTCATGTTGACTGTTTTCTTTGACTATCGCGGTGTTGTGCACTCTGAATTCTTACCGGAAGGTCTAACAGTAAATAAAGAATATTATTTGAGTGTTATGCGGCGTTTAAGAGAGCAAATTCGACGAAAAAGGCCAGATTTGTAGAAAGAAAATTCTTGGATTTTGCACCACGACAATGCGCCTTCGCACAAGGCTATCATTGTGAACGAATTTTTAACCAAACACTCAACAAATACCATCCAGCAACCACCTTATTCACCAGATATGGCTCCTGCTGACTTTTTTCTTTTTCCTAAACTCAAATTACCACTTCGTGGCACCCGTTTCCAATCGATAGAGGACATAAAGGAGAATTCGCGGCGAGAACTGAACTCAATTCCGGAAGCAGCGTTTAAAAAATGTTTTGATGAATGGATTATTCGTTGGCGCAAGTGTATCGTTTCTAAAGGAGCATACTTTGAAGGTGATAAAATAAATTTGGATGAATAACAGACATTTTGTGTATTATTGATCTTTTCCCGGTACTTTCTTGACAGAGTAGTATATACACTTAAAAAAAGAAAACGTAACTAAAATAAGGAGTAAAAAAAAAAATAGGGGTACCTAATATTAACTTTATATTTCCACGCAGGGCTTCGTCCACGTGAGGGTATGGTTCCCGCAGTTCCCAGGCGTAGTGATGCAGTCGGACCAAGAGCTGATCATCATGTGCAAGCCGCCGGAGCCCACTATCATCGAGAACAAGGCAGCGGGCTTCGCTGGGAGCTTGTAAGTCAAATTTATGGAAAACGTTTTCTTCTTTCGTATAAGTTGACTATGCCATCATCATCAATATACAGAACATTATAGGCTGATTATGGTTATGGTTACTGATCTTAATTTCATTTAATTATTTAAATTTTAATTTACTGATTGCGTAATTTTATGTTTGAATTTTAATTTATTGATTCCAATTTAATTTCTTAGTACTAATTAATTTAATTTATGAATTTTAATTTAATTTTTCTTTTTTTTTGTGTGTGATTTTAATTGTATTGAAATGGGTGTAAATGCCCTGAATAAACGAATTTCATATAAAACTCATCCATTGATCACTGATGAGTGAATGACAGACCACAGCCAAAATTACTGGTCGTAGAATGCTGAAATTTGACATGTAGGTCCCTTGGGGAGCAGTTAGAGAGAAGAGCTCTACTTACCTCTCTGCTTTCCGTCAGACCAGTAGGTGTAAAGCCTATCTCATAGGTTGGACACTTTTAATGTAACTCTTCTCAAGTCACTCAGTACCACAGGCTCAATACCAGGCTTTCAATCAGGCATTGGATTTGATTTAGTTTCAGAAGGATAAGTAGGTACGAGTATAGAATATTCAACATACCGAACGTAGATTAAAAAGCTGAAGTTTGTGTTATATCCTCTTCTAAACCTCAACAGCAACTTCTCTTATCACAATCCAATGCATTGTCCACAGTCCCCACGGCGCGAGGGTATCCGGCGTGGTAGAGGAGACGCCCGGCCGCCTGGAGTACGAAGTGGCGCTGTACAAGGAAGCCCCACCCGTGACCCGACACAACAACCACTCCGTTGACTTGCCTGTTGATCAGGTAACTGGTGTACGTTCCCTTGTTTTCTTTCTACTTTTCAACTGCCGCAGTCCACTGCTGGCTTTAGTAGTAAGGCTTCTTAAAAAAAGTGAATTTGTAACTGCAGGGTCTGGAATCTGGCAGCGGACGTCTTATCAAGGACTTCATTATTTATTGCCAAAAATGGCACAAATGGCAAATACATTTGCCTTTATTTCCCTTTTCTTATATTTAGGGATGATACCATGATACAAAAGACATCGTTCCCTAGTTTTTGAGCTGAGCTAACGTGGCTTCAATTTTGATCGTAATGGTAATAGTAGCCAACGGTTGAAAACAACTTTATACAGATATTGGAAATATTAAGTACTTATTCCATTTTATTATGACTAGGTATTTTCCGGACAATAACTGACAGTCCTGTAACTCAAAGAAATGACAAAGAAATATTCAGTCGATAGATTTATAAATGGACCGATACCTAATTGAACCGATATATTCAGGCGGTGCCAATCGGCACGAAGCTGCAGCTACGTGCGCGCATCAACCCAGACTCGGCGTGGCGGCACATCAAGCTGCTGGAGGTGGCTGTATCTCCTGACCCTGACCGACCGCACGCGCCGGGCGCCGTGCTGCTCGTTAAAGATGGGTAAGTGCGAAAAACACTTCTCTTTTTCCATAAAAATGAGTCGTCGTGATAAAATTATTAGATACGATGAGTTAGACCACACATTAATTTGGCAGACCGAGGGTCTGGATGTTCACACGAATCAATGTTCCTAGAATTATCTAACGAGTAAAAACATTTGTTAACTACTCCCACTGATGCACACACACGCACGATCACACTCACACAACACAAACACACCATCACACACACACAGACACGAAACACTCCCATAGTCCACACCCACATAATATAATTGCATGTTACAGTTGTGTTTATTTTATTTTTTTATTATTAACTTATTGTGGATTTTCTTTGTATAGCCATCCGTTAATTACCATTGTTGCCAATCTGCACATGTAACACGTACCAAAACCAATATGTACCGAGGGATCGAAACTGTGTAGCCTAGCTAGGAGTACAGAGCTTCATCCACCTTATTGTAGATTATAATTTTGTGTTACCTACCTGTTATTATTTAAGTAAAAAAATATGTAAATCTACAATCTGTTTATTTAAATAAATATTATGAGTTATGAGAGTTAAAATTCAGCGACGTACCTTTGGTATGCCATCTGCTGTTGATGACCCGCCTATCGATGATTTCACCACTGGAGTTGATATGAGGGTCGCAAGCTGCTCAAAGATATTCTTAAGCAGCATATCTATGTAACGAATTTAGATTCTTCACCAAAACATCGCGAAGCTGCGCGCGCGTCGCAACACGGCGTAAAAGCGACTCACACCTAGGATATCTAGGCTTCGCCGTTGGGTAAGGAACATTGAACAATTCAATCGTATCTATGGTTTGTTTTGGCGGGTTTAAACTACAAAAACCGCCGTTATACTATACTGTTATACGTTCTTGGGGCATTCCCCAGGGAGCCCCTGGGCATAACACAAGCAACTTCTACCAACACTAGATATTAGGCGTATTGTGCCAAATACTACTTGTTCCCTTGCTGTGTCAAGAATCATGGTTTGAATGAAACGAATGGAAATGAATTTCTTTTATGAAATTCATTTCTCATGAACCAACATTTTCCTACAGATGCAGAAACCGCGACTTCGCCTCAATCATCCCGCATCAGCCGGCCCGCTACCGAGAGAGGCACAACGAGGTGTTCCTGGACTTTGAGGCCTTCCTGCTAGCCTCCATGAAGGAACGCTCCACGCTCTGGATACACTCACAGATCAAGGCCTGCATGGACGCCGCTGACTGCCAACCGGACTACTGCTTGGACTTGTTTGAACCTTCAGGTAACATTTGTGGAAATCCATTGTCGCTTCTAAGGAATTTTTTAGTAGTACGAGGGTCTTACGTTGAGAATGTCTTTCCAAACTTCCAGGTAATCTTTTTTTCTGCAAACATATTGATTCTGTCCGCAACTTCATCTGCGTGGGCTTCCGCCACGCAGATAAAGTTTCGGGCCGAATCGGATACCTATTACAAGGCATTCCAGGTTAAATTTCATCCAAATCTCTTCTTCTTTTTCTTTGTCTTTGTCATCTCTGGCCTAGACTAGAATTAAGAAAAAACCCGTCTCATTAAAAAAAAGGTCAGAAGTTTTTGCATAAAACGTAACAAACACCTATCCATCTTCACAAACTTTACAAAGTCAAACGGCTAATGACCCAGTAGATACCGCTTTCAACTCAGTGGAAAACACATTTTATTTTATTATGAGTCATGTCAAATTAATTCCCATTATTGTATCTAATAGTGGCCGTGTTAAATGTAAATTATTTATTTTATAGGACACGGTCGTCGCAGAAGATCGCTGCCGGAGGGTTCCCACAGCCACAACATCACGAGTTCGGCATTAGTGGCTGACAACTCGACGACTCCATTCACACGGTTCAAAGAGAACTTGGAGTACTCCGTAGTGATGCCTGGCGAGCTGTTTCACAGAACCCCCATTGAAGCCACGTGTGCTACCTCCATGATGATAGCGGTGGCTTTGGGAGCACTCCTGTTCATGTCTGCTTTGCTAGTAAGTTTAAATTAGTGTTTTTTGGAGTTGATTGAATTGTTTTAGAAAACTTGACTATCTCTGTCAGTAGTCACCAATTTAATTACTATGCTATTATAGCAGGTTCGAGAACCATTCATTTGTCCGACTGGGGTGAAGCGTAGGAGGTGGCTTATGTTGTTTGTTCTGGTCCTACTTCCTATGGAAATTTTGCCGTAAATAATGAAGCTATTATGGTCTTAGTATGTTTATGTTGCAATTTCCCATTGCCGCCTTGGCAGCACCTAATTAGGAGACGTAAGATTACACTAATAGCTTCCAATAGTGGAATTTTCTTTACTTTCCGCCGAAGTGGCTGGTTTCCCTAGCTAAGCAATCAGTGCCTTATACAGGAGCGGGAGTCGATGAGTCATAACTATAAACTTTTCCTTAACAAATCTGACCAGCGACCGTAGAAACCACATTCTCAATTTACGGCTTTAAACTGATCGGCATTGTTATTCTTCCAGATGTGCTACTTAGCAACGAAGCTGAACTCGACGATGCTAAAAAATAGTAATCTGCAGTCACCGTCAGGGAAGGGCTTCGAGCAGATCCTGCGAGAACTCGCGCACCACTCACTGCCTGATACAGGGTACACTGGTCGTCCGACCGTGCAGTGATAGTTTATTAGAATTTAACAAAATAGTGCTCATTGATGACCTACGTCAATACCGATAGTAATCAAAATTTCCGACAATATTTTGTGAAACTTTTTGTGATTTTATGTTTTTTTAAATTATTTATTTGCTGCTAAAAAGAATCTCAAATCTCTGCTCAACGCTCGAGTGATCGATCGAACTTCGCCGACCGCGTGGGCCCGGCAATGACTTGCGCTCAGCGGTGTAATGTAGTGTACGAGGCCTTAGCATAAGATAATCGCTAATTCGCTACTCAAATGTAGCATATGGTACCTACGCGTCATGTAGGTTTGTTGCCGTTCTGTAGTAGGTATATTACAAATGTATGCGCATTAGCGAACTTCATACTTAAACACTAGGTAGGTATTTATTCCTACTTTATTGTATACCAAGATAAAAATACCTGTAGGTAGGTATACTCAAAACTAAGAAAACAACTGGCGGCCTTATGCGCGTAGGAAAGCTAGCATGGTTTCAAAGTGGCAAACTGAAGTGACGAGAACCATACCTACCATTCAAAGAATTGAAACTGGCATTTCTTGTACCTACGTAAATACTTCTACAATAACAAAAAGATTGTTTAGACTAGGTTACCTTGACAAATACTTATTTTACAAAATTAGTAGGTACTTACTTAATTTAACAGTACGATACAAATAGTTATTAAAACTTATGACTGAAAAAGCGCAAGTTCAACTGTAAGCGGAAATCTTGGTAATTTTTTCAGTCATGACTGTCACATTTATAATAAGAAAATAAATTAATTGAATTATATTTAAGATCTAATTTATTGCATACTTTTAAGTTAAATGTAGAATAGAATAAAAAAAACATCCATACTTATATTGTTTTTTCTTATTACCTATTTCTAAAAAATGTGTTCAGCTAGCAATTTAACAAGAGTGTGTTTATTTGTAATATTTGCATTAATGATTGTTGTAAACGAGCACAAACAGTATTCTCAATATGGCGTCACGTACTGGCCAGTATATTTCGGAACCAATCAACAGTATAGCGTCGGATTCATGACGTCATAGGCACTGGCTAGTAAATAAATAAAATAAAAATAAAATAAGCCTTTATTGCTGTTACTTATTTGACCAAAGTTACTTAAAAAAATGTTAACAATAGAGGTATGAAAACTACTTATAAATTAACTTAAACTAAAACATATTCTCGGCATTTGGCCAGCTTATCTTTCGACAAAGGCCTCCTCTAGGGATTTCCATTTGTTTCTATCTTTTGCTGTACGTAACCATTCTGGCCCAGCTACTTGTTTCAAATCGTTTTCCCATCGCTTTGGTTGTCTTCCTCTACTTCTTCTGCTTCCCCTAGGGTACCATTCCGTAATTATTCTGGTCCATTTCTCTTTCTTTTCTCTCAACATATGTCCTGTCCAACGCCGTTTCAATTTTCTGCTTACTGATTGAACTTTTCCAAACTTAGTCTTTCCTTTGATATTTTTTAATTGTAGGTATTTTATCCCTTCTTACTCCCAATACGCTTCTCTCTATCCCATTCTGACATATATAAGACATGGCAGTAAACGAAAAGTCTTCAATGCTTTCAGCATTGAAGACTTTTCGTTTCTCCGCCATCGGCATTTCTTTATTTTTCATTACTTCGCTCAGCGACCAGAATCTTTTCCAAGTGTTTTTTATTCTTCTTTCGATTTCTTTCTGCATGCTCTCTGTCGGTGATACTAACTGTCCTAAATAAATGACACTTACATATTCTAACTGCTGATCATTAATTGTAATAGTAGTTTTTTGGGTGGAGTTGCTCATTACTTTTGTCTTTGCTATATTCATTGTGAGCCCTGCATTGGCACTTTCGTCTGATAATTGCTGTAGCATTTTCATTCTAAGGTCGTCGGGCATTCGGAAAAAAGTATTAAATCATCAGCGAATCTCAAATGACTCAATTTATCTCCGTTCACGTTAAGTCCCAAATTATTCCACCCCAGTCTCCTAAAGATCAACTCCAGCACAGCTGAAAATATCTTTGGCGAAATAGGTTCACCTTGACGGACGCCTCTCTCTATCGGAAACTCTTCCCCTGACCTTTCCAGTTTTATTTGTGCTGTGCTTTTCCCATAAATGATTTTTAGTATGCATATTTATATTTTTTATGGACCCCTTGTTGTTCTAATGATTTCCATATGTAGTGGTGTTCCAGAGAATCAAACGCTTTGTTGAAGGCTACGAAGCCCAAATAATATATTTTGTTGTATTCCCTGTATTTCTGAAGCATCTGGCGTAGAACGTGTATGTGGTCAATGGTCGAGAAGTTGCTCCTAAATCCAGCTTGCTCCTTCGGCTGATTTTCATCTAGGGTGTTAGTTAGTCTAAATAACAATATTTTAGAAAATACCTTATATATATTAGACATTAAGCTTATAGGCCGATAATTGTTAATATTTCCTTTGTCTCCTTTTTTGTGCAACAAAACTATCATTGATTTCGTCCAATCTTCTGGGATCACTTCTGCTGCTATTATTTTGTTGAACAAATTGGTTAATTTAGGGACAATTAATGACCAGGTGCTTTTCAAAACTTCTGCGTAGTAATAGCTCTTTCTGTTTCTTCTTTTAGAATAGGAGGTATAGGTTCAGTAACTTGCGTGTCGTCTGTTATAGTCGTAGCAAGTTTACTATTTTTGCTTTTATATAGCTCATTATAATTTTCCGTAGCAATATTTAATATATCTGATCTTTTTGTATTACATCTTCCTAGTTTATCCTTCATATTTGGCATCTAATTCTTTTTCGATTCTAATTCTTTGAACGCTTTCTTAACTCCGCCTGTCTTCTTAATATGATATTGGAAAGTGTTTGTCCTTTTATGCTTTCTGTCTTTCCTTATATTTTTATTGATGTTTTTACTTATTTCTGCAATCAATTTTCGTGTTTCTTTGTTTTTCTTACCTAGTAAGAGTAATTTTCTTTCTTTAAGTAGTTGAATTGTTTCGATGGATAGTGTGACTTCATTATTTGTAGACACTTTTCGGGCTTCACTTTTGAGAGTATTTACAAAGTCGCAGTATGTCGCCTCGATTGGTTTATTGTATTCTTTTTCTTCTCTTGTCTCTAGAATTTCTTTTAAGCTGTTTATTATCTCTGCGTTATTTTTAATGTTCACATAGGGTACCAATTCAGTATGCAGCCTTCTACTTTTCTTTGTATGTGTCCCTCGTGACGTACCACGAATCATTTTATGGTCCGAGTTAAAATTTAAACTATGTAAAATTGACAAATCTTTAAAAACTTTTGGATTATTGATCATAAATAGTCATAATGTAATCAATTTCATTTTTAAACAGTCCATTTGGGGAAGTCCACGTCTATTTCTTATTCTTTTTCTTTTTGAAGAAACTGTTCAGGATACTTAGTTTGTTTTCTAAACCGAAGTTAACCAATCTTTCTCCATTTCTGCTTCTGTTGCCATTACCGTGTCTTCCTACAGTGTACTCTTCGCCACTTTGACGTTCCCCAATTTGTCCATTAAAATCACCCATTATTATTATATTTTTGTGAGCAGTATCAACAGTACTTTGTAATTTTTCATATAATTCTTCTATTTTTTTAATATCTTGTTTTTTATCTGCTTCAGTTGGCGAGTAAACCTGAATAATTGACCATGATTCATCTCTGCTATTTTGTACGGGAAGTTTGATGTTGAGTATTGCTATTCTTTCGGATATGCCTTTTAATTCCTCGATTCGGTCAGTATATTTCCTTTTTATCAAAAATCCAACACCGTATTGCCCTGGTGTTTCTCCTGTGTAATGTTGTATATACTTCCCATGGTCTTCTATTCCTTCGCCTAGTCTTCTTACTTCGCTTAATCCTATAATATCCCAATTAATTTCGTCGATTGCTGTTTCTAGTTCAATGAGTTTCTCTGGGGTTCTTAGTGATCGTGTATTAAGCGTCGCTATATGTATGTCGCACTTATTATTCCGTTTTTGTTTGTCTATCCTTTAGAGGGTGTTGGTCGTTTTCCCCCACTATGACCAGTCGGCTTGGGGGAGGGTGTAATTTTCCTATTGAATGTATTTATGTTTCTTTGTTTTGCTGTATTTTCCGATTGCCGAGACTTAATTGCTACTGTTGCTTATTTGTAGGGACGTTAGTAAGAGAGTTAGATCTCATTCTCATTGCATCAAATGCGTTGGTTCTACTGGCCTTAAATGATACGGTGGCTTGCTGTTTTTTAGGTTGAAAGTCTGAGGAATGCGGTGAAGAATAAGTTTCCCGTTTTCTTTTATCGCTAGTTGTTTCATTTTCCTTCATTACAAGCTTATCATATTTCAAAAACGCTGTTTTCCCTTTTTTCCTTTCTTCTATCAACTCCGCCTGTAACGCCTTCCTTTTGGCTAGAACTTCCTTTGGATAGTCTTCAGTGACTTATATCTTCTTAAGATTCTTCTTATTTCTTATTATCTCATTCTTTTTCCACCCGTTTACGAAAGAACAGAAAACTGGCCTCGGTTTGTTACCTTCTGTACTTCTTTTCCCGAATCGGTAGATATTGTTTATTGCCTTTTCTTCGATATCAATATTTATGTCGCTTTTGAAGGTTTTCTTTATATTGTCTATTAATTCCAATGTTGTTTTTTCTATTTCATCCACGCCAAATATAATTAAGTTATTATTCCTTTTTTCCCTTTTAAAATATTTTATCTCTTTCTCCTGAGTTCCTACTTATAACTTTAAGTTTTTGTTTTCTTCTATAATCGGGATTAGTTTTTCATCCAATCTAGACATTATGTTATTTGTAATAGATTCAGTAATTACCGCAGATTGTTGTTGCATTTCTAGTTTCATTTTATCGAACAAAAGTTGGAATTGTGTCTCCATTCTCTTAAGTTTACTTGAAACGAAACGTAATCGTAAACAATAAAATGTTTTTCAACACTGGCAACCCTGACGCATATGTCAGTCTTTACTTATTCGCAAGTTACTATTTTCTTGTACCTATCAAGTTATCAGTGACTTCACTAGAACTGTCAAAATCGTAGAAATATCACTTGTAATACGGTCTATGAACTAACCTCAAAACTTTGTTGATATATTTCCTTTTTTGCTGTGGTGTAATGTGCAAATTACGCCTTCGTTGATATCTCCAACCCTTTCAGGCTTCCTTTTTGTTGTTGCACGGTATTATTTTGGAGTGTATGATGTTTAAAAATATTTTTATTTTAGTTTTTAACGCGACTTCAATGACGTTGGTGTCGATAGCTTATCCTATGAAACTACCTACATTATTTTTAATGCGATCGTAATATTTCACTCTTGTGTCACTTTGTTCTCCCTATCCACTTTGTTTATGAATCCAGGTAGGTATTTTAATCGATGGGAAACGCGATTATAGGTACCTACCTATTACTATTAATAAAAGAAACAAATTATGTAAGTACCAGGTAAAAATCTTTGGGTGCGATAATGATGAATCCAAGCAACCAAAAACACCACAGTTTATTCTATAATTTTTCTTTTCCATTTTAAGTAAGTAAGTACTTGTACATAATTATTTCAAAACAAATATTCACAAATACACCCGCTTACTGCTCACAAAACAATCATACCGTTTGTTCGTCACTGCGGCGCATTCACAACTGCTTGCAGTTGGAGAGCAGATTCAACTCGAGGCGCGTAGGTATGACTCGCGTTCCGACAGTTTGTATGAAGATACAATACTGTAGATATTATTACGTGCTAGTATACTGGGTTATATTTCGGAACACACCCAAACGTTTATGGAAGTCACTTCCGCTTTCAGCTACATCCGTTTCTGTTTTTCCGGTTTTATTGTGATGCATAGTGAAATTTGACCACTGACTATTATAATTCGAACTAATACTGTCATAAGTCAATTATTATTTGTAGATCTTTGGCAGTCGTTACAGATGGGTGTGGTCTTGGTAAAATATTGGTATTCAGCTGAATCCGGTGTGACTGGAGGCCGACTGCGACCCCAATATAGTTACTTTGGGAAAAGGCTAGGCCGATAATGATGATAAGTCAATTATTTTTTTATAAAAAAAAAAAAACTGAAATTAATCGTAATTTTGAAGAGATTAGGGTTGTACGCGTTTGGAAACACAGACGCAGGCAGAGAGTTCCTCTCCTTTCCTGTGCGCATTATAAAAGACGTTTGGAAACGCTTAGTGCGAATTGGTGGAATAGCAATTATTTATTTCAACAAAAAAGCATATTTGACGAACAGTTGAAACAGTCAAAAAAAATTGATTTCCCTCCGCCAACTTTAAAGCGGGTGATAGACGTACGACCTTACAGCGAGCTTACTCGGCTCGACGTCGGTGACACACGTGAAAGCTTGCTCATTGCTCTGGTACCAGGAGGACCGCGATATTGTCAAAGTAGGAAACTTTTTCTTATTCAGGTATTCCTGAATAAGAAAAAAAAGTCCGTGTGTTTGGTTATTTCGTTTTTGAACACCGACTTCCGAAATTAAAGTTATTTTTTACTTTGTAGTGTTTTGTTTTTGGAAGTCGGTTTTATTTTTTTGTTAAAAGTTTTTGTTTTAAACCACAAGCACAGCGTGCCGGCGTGATATTACGAGTATGTTATGAACTGGTGTAAACAATCAACAGACATGCGAATAACAGAAAACCCAATCCATTTGCTATCATTTATTGAAGAGTTCTGTTGCCTACCTCCGAAGTTCTTCATCAGATCTTCACCAAATTTAAATGGGACCAGTCCGAGAAAATACTCTTACAAACAACTGGCGAAAATATCGCTAAACATACATTTTTCATGGGATCCCATCATCAGATCCTGACTTATACCTTCCATCATCAACTCAGCAATATGAGATGATGATTACCAGGCACAAATATCTGAATTGCGTTAGAAAGTTTATGAAAAACAGTGTTTGTGCTTATAAAATTTGAGGGATTCCCTCGATTTTCATGGGATCCCAACATCAGATTCTGACTTGGTGACAATGGGTCCACCTCAGGAGTAAGCTTTTGAACAAAAAAAGAATTTTTAAAATCGGTCCAGAATTGGCGGAGAAATCGGTGAACATACAAAAAAAAAATACATAACTAACCATAACTAACCATAACATAAATACATAACATAACCGAACATAGAACCTCCTCCTTTTTGAAGAAATCGTTTAAAAAGTATAGTCACACAGGAAACTTGTATGAGAGAAGCAAATAAAAGAATTCTGTTAATGATTAGTGTGAAAAGCTTCGAAAATCTGCGGTGTCACACTGTCATCAAGTTAGAATCTGATGATGGCATCCCATGAAAATCGAGGGAAAACCTCAAATATAGGCACACTCAATGTTTTTCATAAACTTTCTAACGCAATTCAGATACTTACCTATGCGTGTCTAGTAATCATCATCTCATGTTGCTGAGTTGATGATGGAAGGTATAAGTTAGGATCTGATGATGGATCCATGAAGGATAAGTTAGGATCCATGTAAAATCTTTGTTCAGCGGTATTTTCACCAATGGTCAACCGATTTGGATGATTATTTTTTTTGGAAGAGTATTTTTCTCAGTTTGGTCTCATTTCTATTCGGTGAAGAACTTCGGAAGGTCCCAGGTGGTCCCATGGTCCCCCGATCCAAGGCCAGGATGTGATGATGGGATCCTGGAGAAATCGAGGGCATTCTGTTCAAATTTTAGAGGCATTCTTGAAGCGATTTGGGCATTTTTTGGAAGAGAATATTCTCGGAATGGTCCCTTTTCAAATTGGAGAATAACTGATAAAGAACTGCGGAGACAAGCATCGGAAATGGATCGGGATTGCTGAAATCGCACTTCTGTTTATTGTTTACACCAGTTCAAAACATAACTTCACGCCGGTATGCTGTGAATGGATAGGCAGGTAAAATAAAAAACTTTTTTACAAAAAATGCAAAGTATAAAATAACTTTAATTTCGGAAGTCGGTGTCAAAAAACGAAAAATAACCAAAAACACCGACTTCTAAAATTAAAGTTATTTTATACTTTGTAGTGTCTTGTTTTTTGCAACACAATAGCACTCGACGTGTCACATGCACACCACTGGCTCGCGGCTTGCGGCTCACGGCGCTGACAGACGTGCGAGCAGGAGACGAGCCACGAGCAAAATTTCAAATCTGTTGGATCTCCAAAAAACGTAATTGGTGGTTTTTATGTACGTGTGCTTACGTACGGTAACACAACTAACTACACGAGAGAAAGAGCTCGTCGAGTCACAAGTACGCGAACTTGCTCGACGTCTGTCACGTACTTAAGGTGAATGCTCCAGGGTAGCCCGCAAAATTCAAATATTTTTATGTTTTTTGCAATTTGCCGGTCAGTGTGAAGCTGTATGTGGACCAAATGCGATCCGCGACCGTAACGCGTATTTATATAAAGAATTATAACCATTTTAATCATCAATATAGCCCTCAGTTACTGATAATGGCAACCCTTCATTCCTAGCGTCATTGAAATACCTTTTTGCGGCCGGTTCTACACTAGAAGCTCTCGCTGTTTGGTACAAATTGGGGTACTTCAACTGTGAAAATGAAATGCTCTTGAGCTGTGGATATATTTTGTGAATTTTGGAGTCATTTTGCTGTGTTATTGCGTTTGAAATCGGTTTTATAGTGGAAATCGTCAATAATTCCAAAATGCCCAATGTGCAATATAATTGGATGTGGCATTAAAACAAGCGGAAATCACCCGAAAAAACTTGGCACCAGTACGTACTTAATTTTAGCTGAAATATCTTTAGATTTTGAAAATAAACAAATGATTCTGCATTCGTTGAACAGTTTCAACAGTAAAGCATTCACAATTTCCTTTTTGCCTTTATTATCAACAGTAATAATTGTACTTCAAAACATTTTCTTGTTATTGTTATTGTAGGGATAGAGTAGTCTGCGAGGATCGCCCGGAGGACACGGTGGAGCACACGGTGGAGGTTTGCCCTGCTTGGGCGGAGCACCGCCGTGTCCTCGTCGAGCCGATCGGCGGCGGGGATCTCTCGCGTCCGGCCCTGGTTCAAGCCATGGTTCGGAGCGACGAGACATGGGAAGCGGTCACCTCCTTCTGCGAAGCAATAATGCCAACAAAGGAGGAAGCCGAATGTGTGAGAGAGAGGGAAACCTCACGCCGCAGACGCCGAAACTTCGAGATATTCTCGGCCACCGTAGGCATGGGACTGCGGACGGCGAGCATTGGGTGGCTCGCCGTCTGATCAGAACCAGGCCCGGGTCGGCGGCGCGCTCCGATCCCAACGCGCCTCAAGGATAGGTCAGCACGGAAGACGGGGCCCACTAAGGCCAGTGCCTGCTGGGGCTGCGGACTTCGTTCGAAAGAAGCACCGTACCCTGGAACGCAAAGGGCACTAAGAGAAACACGGATGGGTTTTAGTCAGTAAGAGTCTGACACTCCCTCCTGCTGTACCCAGAGCGGGAGGAGTCATTTGATGATTACCCATACTAAAAAAAAAAAAAAAAGGATAGAGTAGTGCATGTATGACATTTTTACATTTATCGATAATGCTATATTATGATTCTTTATTGGTTTTTTGTTTTATTTTCAAGGCTGCCGGCTAATAAAGGAAAAAAAAAATTTGGCTTGAAACATGAATATTTATTAATTAAAAGTGTAATAGTATACATGAAACAAATATTATGGGAAGAAATCTACTGAAAGAATATCACACAGAAATTACCTGAAAAAATTATATTATTCAGAAATGAATGACATTAATTTGTTTTTAATATTATATACTTTAATATAAATAATTATTATTGACTTTTAATTTATACTCGAAATCATCGGAATGTTAGAAAAGATAGGTGTTGGAGACGTCCGTACCTGGAGCCAATTGCGGATGCAACACAATCTCTAATAAAACGAGAAAGAGACGGACACAATTTAGATCTGTCAAATATAATTGAACTAATATTTCCATACAAACTAATTAAGGCTGGTACACGTAAAAACAGGTTGACTATAAACAAGGTGAGCGCAAGGCATAAACTAGTTTGATATCTCTAACTTAGTTCATAGCTATAGCCGTACTGTTCTCGCACTGCCTTTTAGTAAAAGATAGCTATTCTCTTATGATAACTTCTTATTCTCATCCAAACTAAACATTTACCTACGCAAAATTTTAGCTTTATCAAAAACCGAGAAGTGTGGGTCAAAAATAACTTAAGAGGGTGAGAGACGTACGAACTTATAGTACGTACTCAAAGATCTTACTCGGCTCGACGTCGGTGACACGTGAAAGCTTACTCATCACTCTGGTACCAGGCGGACCGCGATGTCATCAATGGAGCAAACTTTATCTTATTCGGGAATAATATTTTAATATGTCCAGACAGTATAATTTGTATGAGAGAAGCAAAGAAAATAATTAAATGAGTTATTAGAGTGAATAGCTTCGAATATCAGAAATTTTTGCAACACAATTAGCACTCGACGTGTCACAAAATAAAGTAATGGCTCGCGGCGCTGACAGACGTGCGAGCCGAGGCAAGCTACGAGCAAAAGGAGAAGGGCAGAAGTTCATAGAACGCTGGCATTAATTTTTTTTAGTTTCTACAGAAATCAAAGTGGCATTAGTTTGAAAGGGAATATTATGAATAAAAATTTAAAAAATAATTACAATGGGGTTAATTAAAGAGAAATCGTATTTTTTGTAAAAATGAGGTTAAGTGCGTTAATGTTTGTTCATTAATAGGTTCTTTTAACTCTATTACTATTTATCGCATAAATGATTATTGTATGTATAACATATTGCTAATTATGCTTTCTAATGACTTACAAACTACTTGTTGATGTTTGTTTAGTTCAATGATTTACACACTGATCATTTACTTAATGACAGTTTAAGTGTACCTACCTACCTACTCCGTCAGCTTTAATATTTGGTAGTCACAGAAATCTCAGGAGAGTTTAAGAGACTCACTTATAAGAATCTCACATAATATTATTAAGGATAACAGAATTATTTTAGATATAATGAAAAACTCATAAGTATTTTATATTGTAGGTATTATATTTTATTCATGGTCATCATCATATATCGTCGACGAGAAACTAGATTGGACCACTCAACTGGAGTCATTAACTTCTCGCATCAAAAGACATTTTCAAAAATCTTAGGTTTTCAGCAGATAAAGACACTCTCCGAGTGGTTGACTTGGCTCTGTGTCAATCAATCCTGACGTACTGTATCCCTGCGTGGGGGGAAACTCATAAATCTGAGCTATTAAAGCTTGAAAGAGCTCAAAGGGTTGTGCTGAAAGTAATTCACTTAAAACCATGTGACTACCCTACACATACGTTATACTCAGAATGCAAAGTCCTAACTGTTAGAAAATTGTACATCCTAAGATCCATCTTCTATAAGCACTCTATGATTTCGTTCAATAAGCAGCTTGTCAGTCAGCGGCGTCGAGGCTTTCCTTTATGTCCAACTGTCTCTTGTAGGACTGCCTTTGCAAGACGACAGTTTAATGGCTTTTAAGTGCTAGGCTCTATAATAAAGCCCATATATAGTGATACCGAGGAGCTTCTAACCACTGTACGTTAAAATGAGATAGATTTACACACACTTTAGCCTTAAAAACAAACAAACATAACTACCTACACCATCTCACACACCATTTTGTTTCTTATTATTTTTTTTTAATCTTATCCTGTAGTATAACATAATTTAAGTACTTTGTTCGCCCACTGCACGTACCAATATATTTTGTAACCGCAATAAGACTCGTGATAAATGGATACTCTTTCCTAAGATACAGACAGGTTTCCTGCCTAGTTTAGGAAAGGGAGTCCTTTGACTTATTTTTATATTCGTTGTACTGGTTTTTCTTTATAAAACTAACATATTTAAGACAACTCTGTATGCCATGTACAAACTACTTATTGAATAAATTATTATTATTATATATCAGCAATATATTATCTAAGAATGGTGCAGGGTGAGACAGGCTTTTTTGATGCCGTGCCCATGCCAAATACCAGATGATTGACATGATATCGGCACAGCATCCTACTGTTCTTCGTCCAACAATGCAATTGCAACAGTATTGCTTTATAGCTTCCCGGCCACTTAGAGAGCTGTCAATCAAAATATAAACAAAGTATATTTTTCTTTCTACATGTCTAGACCTAATTCTTCCCCGTAAAATCCACGGTGTGTTTGATGTTGACAGCTCTTCCAGTAGACTCCTGTCAACCTCCCTGGATACTTCTATGGTGCCATTTGCCCTTACGTGCTCTCCATAATAGGAGCGAGATTGCTTTATTTGATATGTTCCAAGAGAAATTAATATAAGTTCACTGTATGATAGCCGAGGAAAATCAGTTAGGTTATCATTTTCAACAGTAACACTTTACAAAATCAGCTCGTCTTCTGTTTAGTTGATTAACATTGACAAAAAGCAAAACACTACTAGGTACAAAATAACTTTAATTTCTGAAGTCGGTGTTTTTGGTTATTTTTTCGTTTTTTGACACCGACTTCCGAAATTAAAGATTTTTTCTTTCTTCCGAAGTTATTTTGTACCTTGTAGTGTTTTGTTTTTGGAAGTCGGTTTTATTTTTTGTAAAGAAGTTTTTTATTTTTTACTTTTTAGTGGTTTCTAGGCAAGCGTGCTCCATCTTCGACCACATCCTCGCTTACCATCAGGTGAGATAGTGGTCAAACGCGTGCCTATCAATAGTAAAAAAAAAAAAAAAAAAACCTAGGTGCCTGCGTACCCATTAACAGCGTACCGGCGCAATGTTATGTTAAGAACTGGTGTAAACACTAAAACATGCGATTTCAGCAATCCCGATCCCTTTGCTATCATTATTGAAGAGTTCTGTTGCCTACCTCCGAAGTTTTTCGTCAGATCTTCACCAAATTAAAACGGGACCAGTCCAGGAAAATACTCTTTCAAACAAAAAAGAATCATCTAAATCGGCTGACAATTGGTTTGTTCAGCGATACTTTATATCGCTGAACAAACATTTTTCATGGGATCTCATCATCAGATCCTAATTTATACCTTTCATCACCAGCTCAGCAACATGAGATGATGATTACCAGGCACAAATATCTGAATTGCGTTAGAAAGTTTATGAAAAACAGTGTATGTGCCTATAAAATTTGAGGGTTGCCCTTGATTTTCGTGGGATCCCATTATCAGATTCTGACATGGTGACAATGGGACTAATCGAGAAGTATACCCTTTCAGATGAAACCAAAATTTTTCAAATCTGTTCAATGACGGAGTTATGAGGTAACAAACATAAAAAAAAAAAAAATACAATTGAATTGAGAACCTCTTCCTTTTTTTGAAGTCGGTTAAAAATCAGACAAATAATTGTTTTCAAGCATGTTCGCATTTATTATATTTAGGATTCCCCTGATACATTTCTATTAGTTATTGGAGGGTGAAAGCGATTAATTAATGCAGCAGCTATTTTAAAATCAATCATAACATGTTTTGAGGCTAAGTTAAAATATTCCTGCCTAAACAATTTAAAATCTCTTTTAAACCTACAATTGACTGCTTCTACAACCCATCTCGAAATAGTAACCGACCTTGATTTGTTTGCTGCTAGTGTCGATAGTTGTGTTTAACCCCTCTGTAATGAAACTGGAACATGGGTTTTATAACCACAAGCATTCAGCAAGGGCAAGGCATCTCTGAATCCCCTATCCAGTAGGTACAAAAGCATCACTGTCTTGAAAATGTCTGCGTAAATAACTGTTTTCATTTTCAAATTCCCTTAGCATTATAGCTGCATCAGCTGATGTTGTAGCTGGATAAGGGCCCAGAACATCTATAATATAACCATCAGAACAAACTAACATAAATGGTTTAACTAGATTTCGATATTAAATTTATAATAAGCTGTAAATATTTTTTGACATAGATAATTAGAACTCTTTTGTATGTAGCAATATGAACATCAGCTATGACTATAGGGTTTTCCTGACCATCACTTTGAACTCCAAACAATCCTCGGGGTATCAATAGATTTCTTTGTATTATTTGTTCTCTTGATATATGTGCTACTCCTAAGTGAATCGGAACAAACGACAACAGCATCAGTTCTCGAACCTTTGCCATCAACTCCTCCAAAGTTCTCCTTGGAATTTGAAATAATGATGCCAACCTTTCATTGGGTTCACCTGTCCTCAGTTTCATTAAGAATGCAGCGAGAGCCGTTTTACCTCTTCGCATTTCATTTATGGTAGGTATTTCGTTTAATAACTGATTGAACTGACCTTTTGTGTAGCCAATCCAGTGACGTACAGGATGGTCTTCTATATCTATTATTTATATTTGAAAAATCTAATGCATTAACATTAGTGCTCTTTAAATGCAATATATCTTGTATATGTGCTGTATCAAATGCATTTGAATAACCACTAAAACACAAAGTTTACTGCACACACAACTATTTACTGGTACATAATAATTAAACTGTAAAAGTAGCATTTTCCTAGTTGAAACAGGTAGCCTGAATCTTTCACTACCCTGACAACCTTCAATAATGCACCTTGACCCAGAGTCTACAGCTCGGATATAATCAAGCAACACAATTGTCTCTTGTCTTCTTGATATGGGCTGAATTACAGGATCAGGTTCGGGCTGTTCTTCAACAACAGGATCATATTTGCTCGCACGTCTGTCACTCACTTTCAGATTTGTTTACATAGTTATTTTGTTAGTTATATAAAAGTGAAGCTAAACAAGTGTGTTAAAAATAGCCGTTGATATTGTACCGTGACAATATAAAAGCATTCTCTCAATCTTTTATCGATGTTATTGTAGAGAAATATCGCTAAGGGCTGCCCTATTGGCCGCCATTACAAGCTCTTAGTAAAGTGTTGGTACGCACGTTTTTTTTGTAGGTATGCCTAGTCCATATGATTTATAAGTCAGTAGCGCCAATAAATATTCGAACGTATTTTAAAAGTCAATTTGTGAAATGTTCCAAGTTAATCGTAGATTGGAAAAGTTAAGCACTGTAGCATTTTTTATTCGAGTTTCTCTTCATATCAACGACTCTGACTCTATATTTGGCTATCCTGCTCACTGCTGCCTGTTTTTTTGACACTGACAATGACAATTTCGTGATTTCGTTTTGTGAACGAATATGAAATAATTTTCATAGAAATTCAAACATTTAATTTTTTTTCCTCACTTATATTATCAAAGATGAGCAAAAGAAATACAGCTATAGCAGTGACAAATTTGAACTCGAAGAAAGCAAAACATTGGTCTTTAGGTTTATTGGAATCCATGAACGATCCCGAAAGTGTTGTGAAAAAAACTAAAGAAGCTGTTGTTATTACAGATAAATATCCAAAAGCTAAACTTCACTACTTAGTATTGCCTCAAAATGATATCAATAGTATTTACAAATTAGATAAGTCCCACATAGTACTTTTAGAAGAATTTGGAGATATATTCAAGGAGATACAAAATGAGACAGATCTACCGCTGAGGGCTGGTTTCCACGCTGTTCCCAGCATGCAAAGGTTGCATATGCACGTAATAAGCACAGATATGGTATCACCTTGCTTAAAAACCAAAGTACATTGGAATAGTTTTACTACAAATTATTTTAGACCTTATGCTGGTGAGTTCATATTAGGTACCGTAGTGTGAAAAAGGGATCAAAATAAAACACATTTGTGTACAAAATTAATTTTATTTATTGAGTAAGAAAAGTTTTATCCTTAACAGTGTTTTGTTACAGATATACTAGAAGAATTAAAGGAGAAAGGTTTTATTGAAAAAATGGCACCTGAATTACTCAAGAGTCTGATGTCTACAGAACTACAATGTAACCAATGTACATACAAGCCCAAAAACATGCCACAACTCAAAGAACATTTACTAACACATTAAAAAGTAGAATTCACTTCACTTTCTCACATTTAATTCATTTATTTTTATTGGGAATACAAGCTAAAAACCAACAATTTGTCAGTTGATACAAAATAATCTACCTTTAGAGCTATTATGCATTGTTGACTGGTCCTCGGCGACCTACTAAACTTGATAACTTATAACTTAAACTTGTTAAGTTACAGTCACCGTGTAAATTAATTGCAGCATCAAGTTCAGTTCTTAAACCAGTCAATGGTTAACTACGTAGATAATTTGAGCCCAGTGGCTCAAAACAACCTAAGAAGTTAACCATTCCAACCATGAGTGCCAACCACAGTGGGCATGGCAATGTGCGGTGTTGTGTATGAGACCTTAGCATAAGATAATCGCTACTCAAATGTAGCATATATGGTAAGCGTCACATAAATCCCAGTCATATTTCCAAGTATACCAGCTTGGCTCTAAATCGGCTACTTACAATACTATTAGTGTAAAATCTTATCTTGTACAGAATCAACATACAAAAACATAAATCACATTATATTACATGATATATAATTATATAGGTATGTCACTTCTTAAAAAAAAACATGTAAAATCACTTGCAGTTCATTATTTAAATGCAGTACATTAAATAATACATTAGTCTTAAGTATTTAAAAAAAGTTAAGACATTCTTGTAAGTTTTAAATTATTTAACCCTATTAAAACAATTTCCTTACATTGCACTTCATTTATTGCCTAAATCCATATTAGTTTTTGACCTACCAGAAGAGAATTCCTCTAATAAAACCTAAATTGAGCTAAAAGTTATCACCTATTCACAGTCATGGCACCAATCAGCTAAAACGTTGATGATGTCAGCATATTCTGTTCTTTGTATAAGTAGCTATAATGAATACATTATTTCATGTCATATTTGTACTACATTTAGATGACTTATATCAAGGAATTACCTACTGGTATCTTCATTGAGAAACAAATAACTATGACAACCTGCATCATGGTCAGCCTTTGAAAACTATGACATTCATAGTGTGATAGTGCTAAAGCAAGTTTGATTTTACGAAATCAATAAAAATATATTGTCAAATTATTCACGGGACAAATTTCCTTTACAAATGTATTTACTAGATAGAGGACTATCTGCATCCAACAACGAACTTGAGTCTGTACTTCCATCAGCATCTGAAGTATTATAAATTGACATGTTACGTCTCTTGAATGTCTTTTTTGGACCGACTGATGTTGGTGTCCTACATTCGTAAATCGTACTGTCAAAACTGTTTGCTATGGATGTGTCTGGTGTAGCAACAGGGGGCGATTTCTCATTCTCACTGGGTGTAACAGGTGCTGGAAGAAGTAGTGCCAGCTTTGATATCTTAATTGGAGTTTGCATAACAGGACTTGTTACAGTACTGAGCATATCTGGACTTTCCCTTGTAGACGACCTTACAACCTCTATGGGTGATTCAGGTAAGTCTTCACTTGGAGGAATAGTATCAACATGAGGCTGTTTCATTTTCTGACCCATCCTTGCCATGATTACTTGTACTGGATCGTCAATCCCCAGTTTCTCACACAGTTGAACTGTTTGTGGATTCATTATTGGTACTGATGGAGTGGTTTTGGGGGTGTCTGGATTGTAAACAGGAGCTGTTCTCACAAAGCTATCTTCGTTTATTATAAGACTTCCAAATAAGTTTATAACATTTTCTTTTTCTTCTTGTGTAGGTGTAAAATCATACCTGAAATTGAACACATTTAAAATTAGGCAAGCTCATTTAATTTGATTCCAGATCTGCAATTATCTACACTTATATTACAAAGAGGAAAGATTTGTTTGTTGTATGTTAGTTTGTTTGAATTGAATAGGCTCTTTAAGCTACTGACCGATTTTAAAAATTCTTTACCATTAGAATCTTACATTATCACTGATGAACACAGGCCATAGAATATATTCAAATAGCTAGGGAAAACTTCGATAATGTAACCCAAGGTGTGAAAAAAATACCAAAAAAGATCCTTATATCGTACGTGATATAAAGATCTTTTTTGGTATTTTTTTCGCTGCAGAAACTATCGACAACAGAGCAAACTATCGTGGTTAAGTCACAATGACCGCTTTTTGTTCAAATTATTCAATCAAAACCCGGGTGAAATGGAACAATGGTGATTTTAGTATCATGATATTAATCCTTATCTATTTAAATTGTTTAATAATTAAGTTTGGTTATGTACAAGTAAATTACACTTTAAATTATTCAAATCGGACCTTTCATTTAAAAGTTATGATGGATAAAAATACTCTAGGTAAGAAAAATATTACAGTTTGCGCGAACTGCCGTCGTCGAACGTTTAGTCTATTAATAAGTAATTTACACAGGGAGATGAAGTTTGTCGAGTATTAACTAAAACCACGCGAACGAAGTCGCGGGCGAAGTGCTAATAGATTATAGAAGTACTAACCTCTCATTTCCACCTGGCCCAGGCATGTGACAGTTCATATTTTTCACAGTCAGCAAATGGTTTGTATTCTTCAATATAGCTAGCCATTCCACATCATGTCTGAGGCACAATTCACCATCATAGTTTGAAGGAACATCCAGAATCTGTAGATGTCTGCGTTTGGGCAAACATTTGTCCAGTGCCAAAAACTTTGTCTCTTCACCAGTATCATGTTTAACAAGTGCTGCATATTGGCAATGCAAATGTGCAGAAAACCAATAGTCTGGTTTCAGAGTTTGAAGGAGTTTCATAGCTGGGACATTACCTAATTGGTTTGATTCTATATCTTCCCTGAAATGTTTAAAGTTTATATAAACAAAGGATTACCAAAGACTTTATTGCATCTATACTCATAGATTCAATTATTATAGGTACATTTATATTATTATTTTACCTCAAAAATGTTTTCCGTCTTAACAGATTTTCAGTATTGCCATAATCTGTAATACCCCGAGGCCAGTCATGAGTTAACATAACATCAAGTTTCTCTTTAATTTGGCTCAGTCTGAACACTTCTAAACATCTGATATGATAAACTGTTCTGAGTGACCTTCCTGTGTAAGGCAGACACTCCCAGTGCCCTTGTAAGTAGTCTTGACCCTTATAAATTCCTGATATTCCTGAAAACAACAATTAAAGAAAATGAGTAAAGAAATTAGGTAAAAGCATGTTGTTGAACCACAACAACTTCTTCTTATAGTGTGGGTAGTAAGGTTTAACAACCCCACACACCCTAGTGTCAGAGTTTCAAAACCGCCTCAAGGGCCTCTGACTTGGTTTACTTGACAACCGCCATTTGACAGTGGGGACCACTGGCTTATACATGCCTTCCGAAGCACGGAATCATCTTTTTTATCAGACAATCAGGTGATTCAAGCCTGCCATGTCTTAGCCAAACTTGAAACAACTTTACAAAGTGTGCTTCCTGTGGGAATCGAACCCAAGACCGGGTCACAAGGCAAACGCCTAAACCCCTCAACCACAGAGGCAGTTACACAACAATTAACAAGGGTAAATAATACTAAATATACCCCTAGAATATATTTTAAATTACCTAATGAGTAATAATAGGTAGGATAATGAGAATTTTATGTCAATTAAAAATAAATTAAAGACTTATCTAATTAGTAAATGACTATTTAACCTATTATAAAATGTAATTATATATCAATGATTCATATTAACATTTGTAATTGACTATTAACTAATTATATTTGACATTTGCATTAATTAATTAGATATTTGCACACCTGTTGAGGTACAGTATGGCAGAACTTTTTTGTTTGTAACCATGGTAAATGTATGTACCCATATTCCAGCAAACAAATTATTTGTATTTGTATATCTATACTTATATTATAAAGAGATAAAGTTTGTGAGGCTGTTGGGGGTAGTCTCTGGACATACTGAACCGATATTGAAAATTCTTTTACCAATAGAAAGCCACATTATTTGTGAGTGTCATAGGCTACATATTATTAACCCAACAAAGTGGTCATGGATGAGCTAGTCAATTATAAAAGTGATTATCTAACCTCCAATCCTCAGATCTCCATACTTGACAACACCTGCTCGGCCCAAATAGTAAATGTTAGGAGCCACCCAACCACCATACGGGAGTTCTTGTAAATAATTAGATGCTTCATGGTTGCCGCCAATAAATATTGTCAGAATTGGAGCTTTTTTCTCACCACTGTAATATCTGCAAACATAAAAAAACACACTTGTAAAAATGTAACACATAACATATACTAGGGGTTGATGATATCTCAATAGATACAGAGGAATTTAAAGTGACAAATTAATAAGCTAGGCAACTTACTTATAAAATGAACACATGTTCTGGTATTTCTCAGGCACAGCCATTGCTCCTAAATCTTCTTGGTTTCGGACAGATTGGAAATCACCACAACATATCAATAGATCAATTTTTATGCGTTCTCTCATCTGTATTGTTTCAATACACTCGTAAATCTTTTCGAGTTCACCATGGGCACATCCCTCTACAGCGATTTTCATTTTTAATGATTAAATGGGACAATAACTTATATAGTTATCCAATAATATCTTACACCAGTCGTTCCTATACGCGAAATACTAGTAAACTGTCAGTGAGTCAGTGAACCTGTGAACAAACACAAGCCCGCCCCACCACAAACAACTTTGACATTGACATTTGACATTGACCGAAGAGATGCCATTGTTGCCAAGCGTAACCACAGAGTAAAAATTTTACAATCACACTTGCCAAACCATGGTCACCAAAAGATATTTGCGTTTCAAACGTGTTTTCCATGTAAGTACAAATGATATATCAACATAGTTTTATTTAATTACAATAACAATATAATCGTCAAAATCATAACGATAGAAAAGTTCAGTGGTACGTTGGTAGTGCAAACCATAGATATAGAATCCATAGACTTCTTCTCAGCAACAGTGTTGAATGTAGTAGCCTATTTTGTACTCAATGTGACAAAAAGGGATAGCAATAGCATTTCCGACTCCGACCGTCTTGAAATGCCGTGCGCCACCAGCCGAGAATCGTCATTCTGTTTGTTAACCAGCTGGTTAACACATTAGTCTCCCAAATTTATCAAAAATACTGTCACATTGTGAAAAATATTGTGGTTTGAGAGCCGTTTTCGTTTCGCCATGAACAATGGCATGTACTGTGCCCGGTTTTTCGAATAGAAATGGTGTTTTGAAAGAAAATATTGCAAAAGCATGTTTACACCGGTAAGTAAATCTAATCATAACTTATTGTTAAAACACATTTTGAGCAGAAAAGTCACTAATATCAGATCTCCATTATATGAACATAAATACACAACTGCTTCTACATTATTATCAGTTTCCAATTTAGAAATAAAAACAAAAAAATATTGAACCATTTTGACATATCATGTACTTCATAAGGATGTGGCTTCTTAGATGTTTTATCGATAGAGTAAAAGTATAATCACATACATATTCTAGTTCGTTTATAATACGTACCTACAATGAAATAAAAACAATGTTTTGGAAATTCAAACTGAATTTTTCGTTCTGATTGTGCTATGCTAAACCTAGTAATTGGACTCAGCTTTGGTCTCAGTGATAAAAGATTACAAAATATTATAGCATGCCAAAAGAAGGAATTAACGAAAAATCGTACTTTTCCAAAATCAATATTGCATTATATTTGTCCATAACCTTAAGTACTACTATTATTATTTATTACTACTAAGTTATTATAATGATGTATTCTTTGTTATTTTTACAGGTTTCCAGAAAATGAATTTAAAAGTAAATGGATAAAAATTAGAGAAAAGATGATAATTGGAGGCCTACACAGTAAACAAGGCTATGTTCTGAACACTTTGAAGAATCTTGCTTTCATGAAGAATATGAACGTCGAGAATAATATTCGCACGCAGTGCCAATAATATTTCCAAAACAGCCAGCATCCTGCCAACCAGTAAGTATATTAACCCAAAATCATCAATCAATCAAACTTTTTTTTATTTTTCGTTTAAGATGTTTTCATTTTGAAATAATACTGTAATTCTGTGCGGGACAGCAACAGTGTACAGTAATAATTATCAGATTGATTAAGTGTTGTTGACAGAGTGAATAACTGTAAACAAATATTTATAGTTATGAATTTAATAGTGCGTAATAATTGGCAAATATTCGAGACAGTTCCTATTTGTAAGTAGGTGCTTACGACGCGGCATCACAGAAAGCTCTCGATGCGCCGCTCGTAAACAAGTATATTCTTGCAAGCGGCACCTTTGACTTCATCGCACGTGGCTTGATTCTTTGTTTGCCGCCACGTGACCGAGTCTTTTATCTGGCCGCCTCGCCGACTGATCGTTTGATAATAAACCGACACGCGATCGAGCGCCTTTGACAAAAACCGAATGCTGAGCGTCATAAGAACTTGCCGCCTATTGTTAGAATCTTTTCTTATCGTTTTCTTTATCGGCACAACTCTATATTTGACCGCTAGGCGGCACCTTTGATAAAAGCCGAAAGCTGAGAGTTGTAATGACTTACCGCCTATTGTTAGAATTTTTGCTTATCGTTTTTCATTGTAAAACTTTAGAAATAAGTTCCATGCATGTTTTGACTTGATCGTTCGAGAATGTTTTTTTGTTTGGTTTGTCGAC
This sequence comes from Lacanobia oleracea, assembly GCA_950371165.1. Classification (NCBI taxonomy): domain Eukaryota; kingdom Metazoa; phylum Arthropoda; class Insecta; order Lepidoptera; family Noctuidae; genus Lacanobia; species Lacanobia oleracea. The sequence goes on from OX493401.1 coordinate 10,699,406, forward strand.
TATAAAAGGGCAGTATTTATTCTCGAGCAGCGTCGCATCTATACCACGTGCATTCGTCCGATCATGACTTATGCGTGTGCCACATTCGCCCACACAAAGTCATCCCGGATCCACAGGATGCAAACCCTGCAAAAACCGTTTCCTCTGAAAGGCCACGGGCACCCCGTGGTTCGTTAGGAATGAGCGACTTCAAAGTCCCGGCCATTAAACAGTTCATGCAGAACCCTCTTGTTCATCGGCTGCCCGATATGGTCCCTCTCAGATCAGTAGGATTCGCCGTCCACGGCACACCCTAGTCGAACCCGACGATTAAGAAAGCTGTAGGGAAACCAGTACTCTTAGGACACGGATACACCGACCGCTACCCGCCGCCTTCCGGCCCCGCCGACGAGGCCCAGCGCGACATCCCAGTAATGTAAATACTCCCCGTCTTTTGCCTAACGAGCCAGCCCGCGCCGCTGAGCCTTTAGCTTTAAACTCCCAAAATAATATTGTCATGACCCAGCCAGTCCCTTGCTGTCCTCCCAATAACGACGCTCCTGAGCCGAGGTCCATACCCCTCAGGGGGTGCCCTCAGCGAGCGGAGTTGTAGGTTTTTAAGCTTTGTTGCCTTCGCTGGGGGCTTTAGATTCATTTAAAGCCACTACAGGCTAGTCCCGTTAAGCAGCAACCACCCTTAGAGAAGTGAACTGCGAGTGGTCCTAAACAAAAAAAGAAAAACTCGAGCAACGCAGTTCGTTCGGAGACATCACACAGCACAGTTCGTAAGACTTTATAGCGATATAACAGTTGTAACAGTATAGTACGCTTTCTTTGAATCTATAGCACAGTACGGTGGTATTTTATAATCAGATCGGTACAGTCGCAGTAAGAATAAATATCTTTTGAAGATTGCAGTCTTTAAGAACACCTTCTCCACCAATCCCAGCAACAGTAGTGTACAACCCGTTACAAATTTCATTATAATAATGATTGGTAATATCAAAATTTCTTTAAAGATATTATTTGTCTTCTTTTGTTTTTACCGTCTTTATATCTTTGTTTGCTTGTATAATCTCTTGTTTGTGTTATAAACTAAAAATATTAGATTGTAGGCAGATGGTTATTTATTTCTATGTAAATGCGTTCCTCTCTCTGGAGCCCTGACTGCCCAGCATAGCTTGCGCGTAGCTTGGACCCTGTTTCCGATACCGGTGGGCTATTATTTTTAAATGATTTTATTTTTTTGAAATATATTTTTTTTTTTTTTACTATTGATAGGCACGCGTTTGACCACTATCTCACCTGATGGTAAGCGAGGATGTGGTCGAAGATGGAGCACGCTTGCCTAGAATTAACCTATTCACTCTTGATTTAAAGACTCCCAGGTTGTAGCTATCAGGAAACACAGACTCCGGCAGGGAATTCCACTCCTTAGCTGTACGCACTATGAATGTGTTCCCAAAACGTTTTGTGCAAATTTTTTATTAATTAATTAATTTTAATTTTTTTGTGCGTTATCTGAAAATCTACTAATAAGTAAAGAAAATGAATAAACGAAAAAATATCAATACCAATATTATAAAGAGGTAATGTTTGTGAAGTTGCAGGGGTTAATCTCTGGATCTACTGAACCGATTTTGAAAATTCTTTTACCAATAGAAAGCCATGTTATTTGTGAGTCATTCTAATATATAAAATTCATCCGTTACTTAGTTACTAACAGACAACGTACAGCCGAAACCACTGGTCATAGAAAGCTAAAATTTGGCATGTAGGTTCCTTGGGGAATGCAGAGGAGCACTAAGACAGGATTTCCTAAAATTCCTACGGGAACAAGAATTTTGGCATGCTATAATATTCTGTAATCTTTTATCACTGAGACCAAAGCTGACCCCAATTACTAGGTTCAGCATGGTGCAATCAGTTCGAAATATTCAGATTGAATTTCCAAAATATGACCACTTACATTTTTTTTTTCATTGTACGTATTATAAACGAACTAGAATATGTAAGTGATTATACTTTTACTCTATCGATAAAACATCTAAGAAGCCACATCCTTATGAAGTACATGTCAAAACGGTTCAATATTTTTTTGTTTTTATTTTTATTTCTAAATTGGAAACTGACAATAATGTAGAAGCAGTTGTGTCTTTATGTTCATATAATGGATATCTGATTTTATTGACTTTTCTGCTCAAAATGTGTTTTAACAATTAGTTATGATTAGATATACTTACCGGTGAAAACATACTTTTGCAATATTTTCTTTCAAAACACTATTTCTATTCGAACAACCGGGCACAGTACATGCATTATAGTTCATGGCAATACGAAAACCGCACTCAAACCACAATATTTTTATAATTTCACAGTATTTTTGATAAAATTGGTAGACTAATGTGTTAACCAGCTGGTTAACAAACAGAATGGCGATTCTCGGCTGGTGGCGCGCGGCATTTTAAGACGATCGGGAATGCTATAGCTATCTCTTTTTGTCACATGAAATGTTTCCATTAAAAATGTTGAGTGCAAGATAGTGCAACTAAATTCAAATTATCTATGTATTCTAAATCTATGATATCTATGCATTCCATGGTCGACTTTGTCTCTGTCACCTAATTTACGAAAAGGTGAGTTTTCAGATGCGATCAGCGGTATTGGGGCATTGTGAACAAAAAATTCGCTGCTGTTAGCATAAACAAGGTACCTACTTATGGATATTATGCAAGAATGGGTGAGAGAAAGCGTTATTTATTATAGGATGCCGTATTACGGGTTATACAAATATTTTAAAACACTCAAAACGCAAACGTACGCGTCTATTGAAGATCCTTATCAGGTAGGAACATTCAGAAAAAATATATGGCAACACACGGGTTTTTGGGACTTTTTGGCGGGAAGTCTAAGGAGGCGGTAATTTAGATTTCGCAAAGAGTTTAAATAAATATACGGAAATATCAAATAAATAAAATCGAATAGGGTCTCAAACAACCATGAGTGTCACCAGTGGCTAAAAATAACCACTGATACTTTGGATACTAAACAAATAGCAAATAATGATATTGTAATTAACGCAATTGTTAAATCGTTGGTCGCATTAGGAAACAAGAGTGACTCTGATGGGCCACTCACACATAAGAAAATAATACAGAGTTTGCAGAGTAAAAAGAGCCTATTACAAAATTTATTAATTGAAAAAAATCTAATTCTATAATTCCACACTTTCCCACATATAATTTAATCCACAAAAAATCCATAAATCCTCCTAATGGAGTAGCCATTTTGGTAAATCAGGCAACTTTGTCTCCTTTACTTGTAGGTATACTTCTGAAATATTAAAATATGTAGATGCACCAGGTGTAAATATCCTGCAATTTGCAGATGACTTGCTTTTGTACAGCATAAATCAAAACATAGATATAATAGCAATGGCTAATATCAATAAGGCTTTGTCTCAATGGGAGAAAAACTGAAAGCTTGACATAGATGTCGCTAGCTTCGACTCTGCTTTGTCGTGTTTGTTTTGACGTTTATGTGAGTTTGTTATTGTTGTTTTCTCGTAATTTTATATCTAAAATGTATTCTTTTTTGACTATTTCACAATTAAAAGTGAAATTACGTAAAAGAAATGCAACAGTCGGAAAAAAAGCGGTTTTGATTGAGAGGTAAGCAATAAATAGTTTTAAGGTTATATTGATAAATAATCGATTTTCTTTTGGAATCTAATAAGATGTATGTTTTCGACTTGCAGATTGGAAGCATATGACCGAAATTTTAATTTTAATGCCAACAAGAAATACAGTCGTACTTCAAAAGGTGAGTTTATTTATAAAATGTCTTAGCGTCTCTTTAGAGATACTTTTGTATTCAGACCTTAGGTCTAGTATTATTGTTGGTACCTCCTCCTATGTTATATGATTTACCAAAGTGCCTAAAATCCTATTATATTTCTTTCAGATTCAACACTCAGCCAAAAAGAAAAGCTATGTACGAAGCTAGGTATAGCATTGAAGGTGTCAACACATACATACAGGGTCAAAGCAAAGCCCAAATGAAAAGTGTTGTCTACATTGTAAATGTTCTGTTGAACAATGAAGGCAACATTGAACAGTGTCATTGTGAATGTGCGGCAGGCAGTGGTATTGAAACACACTGCAAACATGTTTCAGTGCTGCTTTGTGCAATAGAAGATATGGTTAGCTCTAAAACTATTATCCTGCATCAGGTTTGCACTCAAAGTTTGATGACATTCCAAAAACCTAGCAAAGTAATTTATAAATCACCCATTCAAGCTCAAAATTTGCCATCAGTAAGAAAAAAAAGAAGACTCAGTGTTAACTTTGATCCATTGCCAAAGGCTGATGAAATGGAAAACTAAAATGATTATGTTCGCAATTTAGCCATAAACTTTGGAGACACAAAAATGCCTATATTACAGATATTTAGGCCAGCTAATCCCTATGGCCTGGACCAAGATCATACTTACTCAAGTATTGATTACAAAGATAATGTTCTGAACAGTTTATTATTGCAAAATGTAACAAAAGAGCATATTGATAATGTGGAGCTTCAAACAAGGGCTCAAGATAAATGTAATGATTGGCGTAAATGGAGATCATATAGGGCCACAGCAAGCATGTTCTATGCAATTTGCCATGCCAAAACTGGAAAAAAAGTATTGATCAATAAAATTTTGAACCCGAAGAAAATTGTCTCTCGATCTTTAGTTCATGGCAAAAGGAACGAGCCTATTGCAATTAAAAAATATGAAATAGAATTTGGGATTAAAGTAACAAAGTGTGGGCTCTTTATATCCTGCAATACCCCTTCCTTGCAGCTTCTCCAGATGGGCTCATAGGTGAAGAAACTGTTGTAGAGGTCAAGTGTCCCTATACTGCAAGGTGTAACCAAATTAATACAGTTACTGTACCATATTTAGAAAACAGTAAAGGGCAGTTATCTTTAAAAAGAAACCATCCATATTATGGCCAAATCCAAGGACAACATGCACCGGGAGAAAATTTTGTAATTTAATTATTTATACTTTTAAAGAAATCCAGGTGTGTTTTATTAATAGAGATGATGAATTTATAAACGAGATGGTAAGAGGACTAGTTAGTTTTTATGAATCTGATTTAAAACCAGAAATCATCAACAAATATTTTTATAAAAATTATGCTTCTTTAATAAAACTAAAGTAGAATATTCAAGTCTTATTTTTCGTTTTTCATAATACTTTCTCTAAAATTACAACACATGGCACAAATAAAAAATATTTTACTTGCTATAGGAATATAATTGTGATCTATTTCACTTTTGAGCATTTTATAGGTTTTAGTAAGACCAATCAATCGTTCAATGTGTACTCTTACTTGCTAAAGTTCTATCCTTTAAATTATATATTTCTTCCTGAAAACATAAAGATAATCTGAAAAAGACAGTTAAATTTTGGTAGGAAGATATAAATTAGACAGACATTGATTTCACCTGTGTGTAACTACTTGAGTTACTGCGTTGTGAGCATCGCAAGTACTACTGTTAAGCCTGGTAATTGAGTCTGACCTTTTAAAAATGTAGGAGTATTTACAGTAACATTACTTTCAGCAAACATATCTTGAATATTAAATCCACGATCTGCCAGAATAACATCACCACTTTCACACTTCTGTCTTAGGTCACTTCTTTCCACGGTTTGCCTGTCACTTACAGATCCTGCATTATACAGGAGAACAATAGGACAACAGGCCTCCTGGAGTAGCACCTACCAGTATCTTTAGTGTGTTTCCATGTTTATAGCTACTCCATGATGCCTGCTGAGCAGTAGGTTGTTTTGATTTCTGTATATGAATTTCTGTACCATCTAAAATCACCCTAACATTATTATTGTATTTTTTAAAATGATCTGGCATATAATACTGAACTAAATCTTTATCTGGCCATATAATTATCTTTGACCAAAGTTGATACATAAAATTAATCCAAGTTATAAATATATTTGATGCGTTTGTGGTGCTTATGTTAAAAAATCTACTTAATTCAAATATACATTCATTTTGCCTTAACTTCATTAAACTTAAGAAGAACTGATCTTCCGTGGTAAGTTAGATAACTTTGCTTCCAAAATAGTTTATTTTATGAGCTACAGGGCTCAAGGTAGAATACACAAAATAGAATTTCTTATAGGATTCAAATCCTGTGTAAAATTGAATAGCTTTATCATCAGTTTTATATCTATTAATTGTCCCAAACATGTGTTCAATATCAACTTGTGTACCTTTAGAAACAAATACACATTCAGCCGATATAGGCTGATGATTCTCTTCACTCTCTGCACTTATTTCCACTTACAATTCTACTTCCATAGATAAACTGGATAAACATGTTTCATTGCTTTCTTGAGGGCTTGTAGGTACATCAAGCATTAACTTCTTCCGAGACCTTTTTTCACAACGTTCTAAACGTTGTTTTGCGGATGTTGATTCTAATTTTGTTTGTGTAAAAGAAAAGATTGAAGGCACTGCAGTTTTCTTTAGAAATTTAGCCTTAGGCTCATATACTGAAATAAATAACATAATATTACCATTATATTCTCTGCATAATGATCTATCTATATTCACGAGTTATTATGAATCAATTATATACTTACCGGTATATTTACTTTGGCCAAAATAATCATCAGCTGTAAAATGAGCAGAGCCCAATACAGAGTGCTGGGTTGCTTTAATGTTTTTGATTCTCAACGCTTTTTCCCAGGATTTTCGGCGTTTTGGGTCCTTTGGAAATTTATGTCTCCCTTGATTTTTGCAGTCTGGAGCACAACACTGCGTCATATTTGTAGTATTCAAATATTTTCGATATTTGTTTACGTTTACATCGTAAATTTGTATGGATTATGACAGATGACAGGACAAAATTAGGCTGAGTCGATCATGCGACATCTGGTGGGATAAAAGGGCAGTTTTCACCCCATTATACAGCTATTAATATAATAAACAAAAATTCATTAGAAATAAGTCCAGAAAAGAGTTCAGTTTTAATTGTCAGTAAATATGTAAACATTCACGGCAATGTTAAAATTTTATACAATAATGTAGAAATTCCTGTACTATAATGTAGAATTCCATCATAAACTCCTAGGAGTCATTACTGACGACAAATTAAAGTTTGATGAACATATTAAACTTATAAGTAACAAAGCACTGAAAGGTATTAATATATTGAGACATTTAGCAGGCAGTTTTTGGGGCTCTGACCCCAAAGTTATGGATTTGCTGTACAAAAGTATAGTGAGAAGCCATTTTGATTACAGCAGTTTAGCATAGGTACATGAATGCTAATATCACCTTGTTACGAAAATTAGATATAATTCAAAATATGGGACTGAGACTTATTTGCGGTGCTATGCGCTCCACACCTATCTATTAATTCATTAAAAGTTGAGACATGTATACTTCCCTTGACTTTACGAAGGTTGTTGTTGGCTGAGAGATTTTTATTAAAGTCATGGCATCAAAATGATAATCCTTTACTTAAAAAACTAACAATAAGTACATCCTGAAATCTCACAGTCAATTGCTTCCAATGCCATTCCGCTTCTTCTTTGGTTGGTGGAACTCTACCTGAAATGCCAACAATATTTGAACAAGTAAAAAATAATTTAAAAGATATTGTTCAAAATGATATTTGCCCTATACCTATACAAAATACCTTATAATGGTATTATTAACAGTTTTCCAATTCATTTAGATATGGTACAAAATAAAGTTTTTTTATTGTACCAGAATATTATATTATTTATACAGATGGCTCTAAAACAGATCATAATGTAAAGGCAGCTTTCTATGATCCATAATTAGACTTCAGTAAATGTATTAAATTAAATAGGGTGTGTAGCATTTTCACTGCAGAATGCTACGCAGTTTATTGTGCATTACAGCATGTAAATAATCTTGTACACAATGTATATAAGGTGTAACTATTCATACACGAAATATTTGAAATGGCTTCGTTATAACCGTTAGATGATTGTCTTAAAATATTTAGTGTATGAATAGTTACACCTTATATAATATTTTGATAGTTACAGATTACAAAAGTGTTTAGTCTGCTCTACATAATGTAGAGCCGGAGGCCGAGTCACCCGCGTCCGTAGGAGAATACCCAAATTTTAGACCCTACACGTGGTCCCCGGAAGGTGCTAATCAGGTGACACTAACTGGTGGTAGGCTTCGGCCGATGGCTTGTGACCACCCACTGGGCAAAGACGTACCGCCAAGCGGCTTAGCTGCGTTCCGGTACGATGCTCAGTGTAGCCAATTCATAGGAGTTGGGTCGAAATAGTTGTTCCAATGCAGGCAGACCAACCAGGCTTGCCCTGGCGTGGGCGTATCGGGAGACTAGTCGCGGAGGGTAGCGGGATCCGAGGCACGGTGCGCCGCTGGCCGACCGCCAGGTAGTTGGGTGCCCAAGTAATGTGCTAGCCACACATGAAAGGCTGCCCCGCCAACTGGCGAAAAATCCCGGAATGCACCATCGTGCTGGTTGGCGACCAGATGAAAGGGCCCGATGGCCATTCCCGGGGGGGCTCGGGCGTCCCCGTAGTCTCCAGACTGGTCCCCCAAAGATGTCGTCCTGCCAGGGCGTGCCTGAGGGTTAGCAACATGAAACCTCATTTCACTTCCTTCTCCTCAACCTCACTCACTTTTACATGTTCATACAAGGGAAAAAAGAGATAAGCTGTACAGCGGCAGCACGCCCTTTCGCATAAAGTGCACCTCTCTAACATACGAGGTCTGCACTCAAATCTCGCTGCAGTCCATCACCACCTTGAGACCGAGAAACCAGCGCTCTTGTTCTTGTCGGAGACGCAGATCGGATGTCCGTCGGACGTGTCATACCTGTCTTACCCAGGGTTTACTTTGGAGCACCACTTCAGACCACGTGCGGGCGTATGCATGTACGCCCGGGACGACATCTGCTATCGGCGTCTCCGTTACCTTGAAGACTCCAGGTTCTCGACGCTGTGGGCTATAGTGGACACAGGCCTAGACAAAATTGTCTACGCCTGCGTCTACCGTTCGCACAGCGGTGATTTGGAGACAACTGGGCTTACACAGCACCTGAGTGAGGCGGCGGATGCGGCTCAGCAGCGGTACCCTTCTGCCCAATTGGTGTTACTGGGGAACTTCAATGCGCACCATCAGGAGTGGCTCTTCCCATACCAGTGCACAGACCATGCTGGACGAAAGCTAGCGCTTGCGTTAAATCTTACCCAGCTGGTCCAGGAGCAACGAGGGTACCCGATGTTGATTCGCACACTGCCAATTGCTTGGACCTTTTGCTGACAACAGATCCAGACCGCTATTCGGTGTCGATTTCTTCACCACTGGGTAGTTCCGACCACTGTCTGGTGAAGTCTGTATCCCTCTACTCCCCGCCCGATCCTAGCCCAAGAGGCACCCGGCGGGTATGGCGATACAGGTCAGCAGATTGGGACGACATGCGATCTTTTTTCGCATGTTACCCTTGGCAGCCTACTTACTTTTCTTCCACTGATGCTTCGTCGTGCGCGGACGCCGTGTCGGATGTGTTGCGGAGGGGAATGGAGTACTACATTCCGTTCTCTGACATAGCGAAATCTGGCGAAGCTCGTCCTTGGTTTGGTGCCGAGTGCAATCGCGCTGATGCGCTTAAGCAAGCGGCGTACCTGTCATGTGTCGACGCTCGTAAGCGCAAAGCAAATGACGTGAGTCGGAAGAAGAGAGCCTTCAACAGGGCTGCCAAGTCCTGCAAGAAAGTGTTGCGGAGGGCTCGGTTTGACCACATTAGCCGAATAGGGAACAAACTTGCTTCATACCCAGCAGGTAGTAAGGCTTTTTGGTCCCTGGCTAAGTCGGTCGAATCGAACTTCTGCCGCCCCTTACTACCACCACTGCTGAGACCCGACGGGACGCTGGCCCACTCCGCTGAGGAGAAAGCGAACTTGTTTGCTTCTTTGTTTGCGGAATCTTCACGTCAGGATCCTGGTAGCGCGACGCCCCCTGCTTCTCCTGGTGGATGCGAGTCGAGTATGACAAACATTCGCATTCATCAGAAGGACGTCCGTAGGGTACTGCGTAACCTAGACGTGAACAAGGCTAGTGGTCCCGACGGGATACCGGCAATTGTTCTGAAGATTTGTGCGCCTGAGTTGTCTCCGATATTGACACGCCTATTTCGCCTTTCGTTTGAGACTGGAAAAGTGCCGAAGGCTTGGAAGCAAGCTAACGTGCAGCCCGTGTCCAAGAAGGGTAGTCGAGCTGACCCGTCGAATTATAGACCCATCTCGGTAACGTCCATACTCTGTAAGACTATGGAACGCGTGCTGAATCATAAGCTCCTGGCGTACCTAGAAGCGAATGATATTCTTAGTGACCGTCAATACGGGTTCCGCCGAAATCGGTCAACTGGCGATCTTCTAGCGTATGCCATTCACATCTGGAGTGAGGCCATAGAGAAGCACGGGGAGGCACTAGCGGTCTCCCTTGACATCTCGAAGGCCTTCAACTGGGTCTGGCACGATAGCCTTATTAGTAAGCTTCCTTCCTTCGGTCTGCCCGCCGGTTTGTGTGATTGGATCGCAGACTTCCTGAGGGATCGGTCTATCCGAGTGGTCATAGATGGCTGCTCGTCTGGACTGCTGGATATTATTAAGGGTTTCTCAGGGTTCGGCGCTTTCGGCAACACTGTTCTTGCTGCATATTAATGATCTGCTTAAACCCGGTACCTTTGGGTTTAAATTTCGTCTCTCAGCAATACGATGAGTTAAAGGATAAAATGAACGACCTTGAAATAGAACGTAAAGCGGAAAAAAAGTATTTAAATCAGCTTGAAGACAAGGTAGAAAATCTAGAGCGAATGCTGTGTCTTACAAAAATGGAAGTGAGAAACATACCAAAGAAAGAAGGAGAAAATAAGGAAGACCTTCGGCAGATTATTACGGAGATAGCAAGTGTTCTCCAAATCTCACTTGAGCGCCAGGATATTAAAGATATTTTCCGGGTATATAAAAAGGAAGGAACTCCATCTATTATTGTCGACTTCGGCTCAGTCACTACAAAAGGAAATATGCTGGATAAAGTCCGCCAGTACAATCGCAAGAATAACCAACACAAGCTGAACACCGCTCATATCAAAATAAAAGGTGAGACAAAACCAATATATTTATCTGAGTGCCTGACACAGAAATCACAGCGTTTGTTCTACCTGGCTCGCAAACATGCTACCGACAACGGCTTTAAGTTTTGCTGGACTTCAAATGGGAAAATTTTCCTGCGTCAATCTGAAGGGCAGAAACACATACTTGTAAAAAGTGAAGCCGACCTTAAGATAAACCTAGCACAATGACTAGGCAAAGCTAAATACTTTTCTTATAAATGTTTGTTAATTTTATTATTTTTATATCTGCAGCTACTCTGTTCTTAAAATGTATACACATAACACAATTAAACGCATAAAACTCCACTTACTACATTACATAAAAAACAACACAGATTACAAACACACAGAACAACTATACTTGGTCCTACAAACACCTACATACATCCGCTCTCACACATTTGGGCTCTGCTTGGTATTGGTAAATACTGAAATTTAACCCGACTATCCAAAGAAAAATAGATTGAAACTAGAGAAATTTATTGGCAGCAGTAAAATAGAAACGACTACAAATGGCTAATACAAATATCAATATCTTAACACATATAGATGATATCACAATGGCAACATCTTATCATTGTGATACAGACACCTGTAACACAGTTATTAAAAATCCTAATGAGTCCCTTAAAATAATAACGCAGAACATTCGGAGCATCTATAAAAACTTAGATGGCTTCCAGGCACAACTAGCTAGGCTAGCATTCGAAATAGATATTATAATTCTGACGGAGTGCTGGCTTAGTAATGAAAAACCTATTCCCGCCATAGAAAATTACGTCAATCATTCCTCTAAAAAATGTCGCAATCAAAATGACGGTATTGTAATATACACAAAGAATCACATTCAATGTACGGTTGAAGAGCCAGATACAGAGGGTGCTAACTTTCTTTTATTAAAAGTAGGCACAAATATATGTATACTAGCAGCCTATAGGTCCCCATCGACGTACTGTATTGACAGTTTCCTTAACTCCCTTGAACACATAATTGGCAGTTTAAACAGGAAAACTATTATTCTAACTGGAGACATAAATATAGATATAAAACCGAATAACTCAGACAGAAATAGTGCATCCTACCTCAACCTAACCGCAGAACTGGGTCTCCTACCAGGTCACACATACCCAACAAGACTGCACAATTGCCTTGATCACTTCATGATAAATACCTCAACTGGTTCGACAGTTGTGGTGATGGATTCTACTGTAAGTGACCACGCCTCTGTATTATTATGTTTAAATAATGAACCTTTTAAAACTAATAAGAACTGATCTACTACAAAGGTAAATATTGAAACTACTGTTGAATACCTAAAAAATGCTGATTTCTCATTTATAACGAATGACTCACACGCAAATGAGGCAGCTACACTCTTTGTAGATTGTTTGATGACTGCAATTTCGTTACACCCAAAAGTTATTACTGTGCCTAACCGCAAGCTAATTATCAAACCATGGATAACTCCAGGTCTATTGCGGTGCATCCGACATAGGGACAATCTCCATAAAGAGGTTTTGAAAAACCCAAAAATACCACTGTGGAGATTTCCTATAAACGATACCGCAACTACTGCAATTTACTACTTCGAAAGTTAAGAATAAATCATGAAAAGCCTGCTTTAAAATCTTCACGAACCAGCAAAGAAACATGGAGCATAGTCAAATCCATTACTAATCAAGTCGAAAAAAAAACAGTGGCGACTGAACTACTGCCTGTTACAAAGGATGTATCGAAAGAAATTGAGACCATAAATAGGTATTTTGCTGATATAGGCAAACAACTTGCAGATACCGTCAGTCAAAAACGAAGATCCCAACCTGTGTCATATACGTTTAACTCTCCGTCAGCACTTAATTCATTTGTTCTACTTTCTCCTGATGAGACTGAAGTTGAATCTGTAGTTAACAATCTAAAAACAGATTGTGCCGCAGGATGGGACACTATCTCGGCAAAATTACTTAAAGCTGGCAAGGCAATTTTTATACCCCCGATCACAAAACTCATTGGGATTTGTTTTGAGCAGGGAGCCTTCCCCAAAGTCTTTAAAAAATCTCTTATCACACCAGTTCACAAGGGTGGGAATCGTGACGAAGTTAAAAACTACAGACCTATATCAGTTTTACCGGCGCTGTCAAAAATATTAGAAAAGCTTTTAAATACTAGACTCATTAGCTATTTAGAAAAAAACAAAATCTTATCTGATGGTCAATTCGGCTTTAGATCTGGGAAAAGCACAGAGGAGGCAGTTGGAAAACTCGTTGATCACGTTGCTGAGAAGGTCGATGCTAAACAGAAATGCATAGGGGTCTTTCTCGACCTAGCGAAGGCATTTGACACCGTCTCTATTCCCACTCTTGTGACTAAACTAGACCACATAGGAATTAGGGGAGAAGCTCTCAGTATATTTACTGAGTTTCTGACTGATCGGACACAAAGCGTAAAGATAGGTGGAAACATCAGTAGCGAAGCCAGCGTTACTTATGGTGTGCCGCAGGGTAGTGCCCTCTCCCCGACTCTCTTCCTGATTTATGTAAATGATCTGTGTGAGTAACAACTTATTAAGGTGGATGCTCCAGGGTAGCCCGCGAAATTCAAATATTTTTATGTTTTTTGCAATTTGCCGGTCAGTGTGAAGCTGTATGTGGACTTAATGCGATCCGCGACCGTAACGCGTATTTACCTAAAGAATTATAACCATTTTAATCATCAATATAGCCCTCTAAGTTCATGTTGTTCGAAAGAATGAATATTTCAGGAATAATCATTCTTTAGATAAATACGCGTTACGGTCGCGGATCGCATTTGGTCCACATACAGCTTCACACTGACCGGCAAATTGCAAAAAACATAAAAATATTTGAATTTCGCGGGCTACCCTGGAGCATTCACCTTAAGGGTAGAATTTTTAGCTACGCTGATGACACCGCGCTGATATTTTATGGAGAGACTTGGGAGGAGGCGCAGAGCATGGCAGAGATGGGACTCTGTAAAGTCAGTAAAAGGTTGGAAGAAAATCTACTTACCCTTAACATTGCCAAAACTTCATAATTATGTGCAGTTCAGGTTCGCTAAAACCAAACCAATAGCAATAACCCTTAAGGTGCATTCTTGCGATTTCCCTGAAAATAAGCTGCAGTGCCCATGTCTTACTTTATCATAAAAACCAAATATAAAATACCTAGGTGTATTAGTGGACGAAAAACTAAGTTGGAGGCCCCAAGTTACTAACTGCCTCTCGAGTTAGAAAACTTATTTGGGCCTTTAAGAAACTCCGATATGTGGCTGATCTCAACCTTCTTCGCACTTTATACTTTTCTCTAGCCCAGTCGATAATTGGTTATTGTATCACGGTGTGGGGAGGAGCCTGTAAAACAATTATGATCCACCTTGAAAGAGCTCAAAGATCATTGCTTAAAGTCATGACCTTCAAACCGTATCGGTTCCCGACTACATCGTTGTACCAAAACTGTACAGTGCTCACGGTTCGACAGCTAGATATTCTCAATATCACATTGAAGCAACACCTAATAACACCGATAAACAATAGCTACAAAGTTAAACGCACAATCACTAACGTTTGTAAATACGTCAAGTATAGGACTGCCTCAGCTAGACGGCAACATCTTTTTCTAGCTGCGCATATATATAACAAAATAAACAAGGCCCTACATATTAACCCATTCACTAAAAATGAAGTTAAAAAGAAAATAAACACCTGGCTACAAACACTGGATTACATACAAACAGAAAAATTCATAACCTAAACCATGCAATTTGCAGGTCCCATTATAAACATGCCCGATAAACACACACACACACACACACACATACAAACACATGGACACACACCCACCCTCACACATACACCTCAAGCAGAAATTATTGTATAATTTAAAATTTTATTGCATAAAAAATCTGTGTAAACCTACTGGGAGAAGACACTGATTCCTGTAACACAGGTTACAACCTAGCGCAGGAGTCAGGGTTTCCATATATTAATGTAACATACTTTTATGTCAATAAATATTATTATTATTGTTATATTATTATTCCATTTATTCATTTATATATACTTACTTATTACATTTTTAAATATTTCTATAAAAATACAAAAAAAAACATTTAAAAATATAAAAAATAGTAGCCCACCGGTATCGGGAACAGGGTCCAAGCTACCGGTGGTCAGGGCTTCTGAGAGAGGAACATTTATTATTATTATATTTGGGTATGCAGACGACAGAACTGTTGCTGAGAGATACGTGTCCGACGCACGAGCTGGTGGGTCGCAGATCCGGTCTCTCCGGGAGGCAATGGTTGACCGCTTGAACGTGTCCTTACAGACAGTCTCTGAATGGGGCGATGCCAATCTGGTCAAGATCAATGCTGCTAAGACCCAAGCGTGTCTACTTTCCGCCAAAAGGAGCCAATTCCACCCAGCTCCATCTTTCCGAGGTTTAACCGTGCCGATAACCGACCAACTTGAGCTTCTTGGGGTTACATTAACATCTACTCTCAATTTTGGCCCTTACATAGAGGCAAAAGCCCAAGTGGCTGCAAAGAAGTTGGGGATTCTGGCAAAGGGGAGACGATACTTCACGCCGGAACAGCTGCTTAAACTCTATCAAGCGCAAGTTCGATCGTGTGTGGAGTACTGTAGTGATATTCTGTAACAACATTCTCGTGTCTCGACAGCGGAATCAGACATGAGTATAAACATGACACCTTTATGTTGTGTGGAATAAAGTTCACTTTGTGAGCTATCTCACTCAAGTGAAGCTCGATATCGAAATGGTTACTTACAGAATAGACTAGCTGCTCTCATCTTTGGGATGGATCTGCCAGATACCAACTTGATGCCGTTGAGTCAATTGAGAAACGAGCCAAGAGGATCATCGGCAATGAGAGGCTCGTCGCGACGAAGCTCCAAAGTCTTGAACATCGACGACGAGTTGCTAGCCTGTCGGTTTTTTACCGGTTGCATTTTGGGGAATGTGCGACGGAATTGCATAATTTAATTCCGCCAAGCCCGTTCCATGATCGGACCACAAGACGAACGGCGATGCGCCACCGGTACACGGTGGATATCCCACCCATACGCACAAAACGTTTTGGTAACACATTCATAATGCGTACAGCTAAGGAGTGGAATTTCCTGCCGGAGTCTGTGTTTCCTGATAGCTACAACCTGGGAGTCTTTAAGTCAAGAGTGAATAGGTTATTTCTAGGCAAGCGTGCTCCATCTTCGACCACATCATCACTTACCATCAGGTGAGATCGTGGTCAAACGCGTGCCTATCTATAGTAAAAAAAAATAAAAAAAATGTAAATATTTCTTTTAAGTTAAATTATATTATTTGTAATATTAGACTTATAATCCAAAATCTACTTGATAAGTACATTAAAGTAGATTTAGTATGGGTAGGGTAGAAGTACCGTTTTTGGCCACCTTAGCACCGTTTTTGACCAGTTAACATTTGAATTAATTTATAAAAAATTATAATATTATAACGATATATTTGTTGAGTTATAAAAAGTTTATATTAAAACAAATTGAGTTTGTAATGGTTTTTTTTATATAAATTCATTTCTATCGTTGACACGTTTACATCCGTGTAGAACACGTTTTAAACCCCTTCTACATGGATGTAATCTAGCGATCCATCCAATCCAATCCAAGGTGACCTTGCTAGATTACATCCGTGTAGACGGCAGATGTCATCCAAATTTTAAATTGACTTTCAACGCCCTTGGAGGAAGGGCGCGCACTTCCATCCACGGATGGAGCGCGTCGATTGCATCTGTGTAGACGGTGGATTTAATCCAACCAAGGACAGTCGCGCTACGGCAGGCAACGAGTGCGCACGTATGCGGGTTTAAGTGTCAGTCACGTCCAATAATGATTTAAATGTTATCATCGTAAATACAGAACTGAATGATTGAGAATTCATCGTTCCTTTAACCAGCGCTTCACATACTTTATTTTTAGGGTTCCGTACCTATACGATTAAATATAATAAATAAGTGATTCCAATAAACTGAATGACTGAGAATTCATTGTTCCTTAAACTAGCGCTTCATTCGCTTTTTTTCTTTATTGTTTAAGGTTCCCTTATGGTGTGTATAATACTGTCAACTTGAGATGACGTTTGATCAATTATTTTGTAAATACGAAAGAAATAAACATGTAGGTAAATTTTTTCCTTGGAACAGCGACTGAGAGGGTTGTAAAAAATCGAAGAGGGGCTACTAGGGCATGTGGGGTATCACCGTATCATATGAAAGAGAGCCATTTGTACATTCTCAAACATTTTTCCTTTTTAACGAACCCCTATAACTAAGCCTCTGCTGTCCATCCATCCGTCCGACCGTCCGCCTGCCTGTGTCCCTATTTGCCTTTGTACCTGTTTTTCTGTTTCCTCCTTTTTATTTTTCTATTTAATGTGTGTACATAAACTGTTAAATAAATAAAAAAATAATGTTTTAAATGATGGTACAGAACCCTTGGTGCGCGAGTCCAACTCGCTCTTGACTCGTTTCGATAAATTAAGAGCCATTTCTACGTCTTATCTCTTCGCGAGCGCGATTCACAATGAAGCTTGCCCGTGATGGAGCTTAGATTACATCCATGTAGTCGAAACACAATCCGCGGATGTAATCGTGCCTCCCTCCAAGGTCACCTAGGATAGGATTGGATGGGACGCTAGATTACATCCGTGTAGATGGTTTAAATCCACCGTCTACACAGATGCAATCGACGCGTTCCATCCGTGGATAGAAGTGTGCGCACTTCCTCCAAGGGCGTTGAAGGTCATTCTAAAATTTGGATGACATCTGCCGTCTACACGGATGTAATCTAGCAAGGTCACCTTGGATTGGATTGGATGGATCGCTAGATTACATCCATGTAGAAGGGGTTTTACATCCGTGTAGAACACGTTTAATAAAAAAAAATAAGGGTTTTTTGAAATGACGACCATCAGATGGCAGCACTGAGGCGCCAGGTCTAAAGCCCGTATTACAGAACCTTACTCAAGTACTACTTAAACTGCGTTCAACCGATTACTGCTTGAGCGAAGAATCTCGACTTAAGCATTCAGTTTATTTTAGAACTGTCCTCAAACTCAAATCAAACGAAACTACGCTTGAGTTAGAGATTTTGATCTCTGATTACGTGAGTAAGCAATTATTATGGTAACCCTGAACAATAGTTTGTTTTCTATTGCAATTCTTTTTTCTCGTACGATTAAACTGGATCAAAACCGGATGACGAGGTGGACGACACGAAGTTATTGACACTGACAGCAACCCTTCAGAGTAGGTACATTATAGGTGCATATGTTCTGTGGACAGCCTGTGGAGGAGCTCGTGGCTAGATAATAACAGCCGCACGGGTCGATCTTCAAGGTTAAGCAACGCTTGCCAAGGTTGGTCTGTGGATGGGTGACCATCTTAACATACCGAGTTTCCTCCGTGCCTCGGATAGCACGTTAAGCCGTTGGTCCCGGCTGTCATTTGTAGATCTTTGGCAGTCGTTACGGATAGTCAGAAGCCAGTTAATCTGACTCCAGTCTTACCATGAAGTACAGTGTTACCTAGTTAATGGGTTGTGGAGGTCTGGTAGGCAGCCGCTCCGCGTAAAATACTGGTATTCAGCTAAATCCGGTTTGACTGGAAGCCGACCCCAATATAGTTGGGAAAAGGCTAGGCGGATGATGTTCTGTGGACAGCTAAACTGTGAAACTGAGGTTTTTTGGCGGGATTATTTCGAGTGAAGTTCAGTGGCTGTTTTAATTGATTGCTAAGTGGATATTATGACGTAAAATGCTGCCAAATACTGCAAAAAAAAAACTAAATGTGTTCACCCCCATTCTAATGAAACTCAAAAAAGATTTAAATGAAAATAAAGACTTGACTTAAATCAAAAAAAAAAACTGTGAAACTTCATCTTCATTGTCAAATTACTCAAGAGTCAAGCTCTTCAGAAATACAATAAAATATTGCTTACAACAATTATTGTGGTTCCGTGTGGCTTTTGGAAAGAAATTTATTAAGTACTACAAATATTAAAATCATTTAAAATGTTATAGACAAAAAAAAAAAAAAATTATAATAATCTACTTCTGCAAATATATCCATTTTGATTAGGTAGGCACTCGATTTACTCCAAATTCACAACAATTTTCATGAATATCTATGCTCAAGCGTGGTCTCGACTACACTTGCGAAAACAACGATCAAATCTCGCCTCAAGCAGTGATTCTGAGCTGATTGTAATTTTAAAATAAGGACATATTGAGTAGAGCTCAGTTAAGACTCAAGCACTGTTCTATAATACGTAAAAAATGTCATTTTAAAGTGACATTGCTCTGGTGATTATTGATTGTAGTTTTTCTGCTCAAGTCAAGTTCTAAAATTAGAACTCCAACTGAGACTAGTTTTAAGTAATGCTTGAGTCTTGATTGTAGTTCTGTAATACGGGCCTGAGTACCAGCCAAAATGCTTTTGTTTTTCAACATTAGTTGAATTGGCGTTAACGTCATGTCAAAGTTTTCATTAGGGTTCCGTACAAATTTGATAACAAGGAACCCTTATGGTTCGACTAAGTCTGTCCGTCTATCACATCTGTATATCTCAAGAACTACCTACTAATGCTATCATCTTGAAATTTGGAATAGTTTTAGGTGACTTGCTCAACTATTTTGCAAATAAGAAAGAAATAAAAATGCATTATTATTTTTTTGCAACAGTGGCTTAGAAGGGTTCTTAAAAAATCGAAGTGGTGCTACTAGTGTATGCGGGGTATCATATGGAAGAACGCTGTTTGCTAATTCTCAAACATTGTTGGTTTTAACCCGCGTGGTTTTCGACTTTTGACGAAAACTTAAAAAATCCCTGTTAAACTTTGGAGATAAGGGCCGCCCTTATCTCCGAAGTTTGCATAGAAAACATCTGAAATTATCCTGTGATAGAAGTTTTTGTAAAGATTACAGGAACAATAAAACGACGTCTCTAAATAGTACACTTTCCAGAAAAATCATCAACAAAAATTACATTAGTTCCACTATCGGCCAAGAGATGGCGCTGACCCAAAACACCAAGGTACACCGCAGAGTTAAAATTCAGTGACAAATAAAGTCCTTGCTGACAGCGTTCCCAACGTAGGAGGAATCACTCAAACTGCGGGGAATCTCAAGTTATTTGGGGATTTATTGGGGATTGACTAGATGTTTGGAATATGCGGGTAAGTATTTTGAATTTCGGTAGTCCAGGCCAAGTCATGCCATCAAGTCAACACTTTTTCGGGAAATATAAATATGTGTTTTGACATTTTTGTAAAGTTACATGGATACCACATTTAATTTAAGACATCTGATGTAAGATAATTTTGTGTATCGATGTGAGTTCTTTTGCATTTATTTAATTTTCATTTTTTCCAGGTTTGCGTCACAAACAACCAACTTGAAATAAAAAAAATTGCTCGATCGACGTTTATCACATCGATCGAGCAATAATTTAATGTCCTTAAGGTGAATGCTCCAGGGTAGCCCGCGAAATTCAAATATTTTTATGTTTTTTGCAATTTGCCGGTCAGTGTGAAGCTGTATGTGGACCAAATGCGATCTGCGACCGTAACGCGTATTTATCTAAAGAATTATAACCATTTTAATCATCAATATAGCCCTCTAAGTTCATGTAGTTCGAAAGAATGAATATTTCAGAAATAATACGGTTACTGCACGGAGGAAATTTCCTCCGTGCCTCGGAAAGCACGTTAAGCTGTTGGTCCCGGCTGTCATTTGTAGATCTTTGGCAGTCGTTACGGATTGTCAGAAGCCAGTAAATCTGACTCCAGTCTTGCCAAGAAGTACCTTGTTACCCAGTTAATGTGTTGTGGAGGTCTGGTAGGCAGCCGCTCTACGTAAAACATTGGTATTCAGCTGAAACCGGTTTGACTGGAAGCCGACCCCAATATAGTTGGGAAAAGGCTAGGCAGATGATGATGATGATGGATGGTAGTAAAGCCATCAGTGTGCGCTTCGGAAGACATTCAAGTGGGAGCCCGAACAACACCCAGAAGGCATTATTATACTCGTACTGAATTCTTAAGAGCCCGGCGGACGATGCTCGCAACTTGGAGTTGAGGCGCGCACAAAATTTGTTCGCGGCATATTGCCATCTCATTTTGACCTAAGATAAGCGGGAGACGGACGCGGTGCGCAGCCGTGTGTGTGTGAGTGGATAGATAGCTATTGCTGTATTCATGTCAAGTCGAACTGTCGAAGGCATTTAATTTCGCGTCTGCAGTGACGTAGTCATAGATAGGCAACTTCTCATATCACAACACAACGCGCGTCGAGCGCCGCGTGATCTGCTGCTGGCTTTGTAAACGGGTTTGCGCAGGGACGTAACTACAGAAAGTGACGCCTGGGGCACGCATCATTGTTGCGCCCCTTCGTAAATTATCTTAAAATGAAAAAAAAAAAACAAATATACTTAAAAACCGTTATGTATCTTATTTACAAAACATTTAATACATATCTATACTTTTTTATAAAGAAAGTTAAGTAAGTCCGTAAAACATAGAATATAATAGAATACTCTTTATTATGTTCACCATATAAGTGACAGAAAAGATAGATGAAGAAAACATTACATAGGGTGACACAATGGGCGGCCTTATCGCTAAAAGCGATCTTTTCAAGACAACCTTTGGATGGATTGCAAAGATAATGGTAGTCTTAGGTGTACGATTTATATAAACAAATACATAATATATATAATAGATAAATATATACAATTATAATTAACGAACAAATAGAAATAAATAAAAAGCATAGGAACCCAAGTGAAAACGATCAAACAGAAGGGTAGTGATTTTTGACCATTGTTTTAAAAATGGACAAAGATTGAGCACGTCTTACTGACACGGGCAAGGCATTCCATAACCGCACCGCTTGAACCGTAAAAGATTTGTCATAGAAGCTGGTGAAATCTAATCTCAAGTTTTCCGATGACCTCAGACATCTATTATGTGTGTCATGATGGAACTTGAAGCGTTCTTTAAGATAAGAGAAGGGTTGTAGGATTGAACGGAATACTGTAGAGCAGAAATAAAATATGAGAATCCCGGCGAAGACGTATGGGAAGCCACTTGAGCTTTGTGCGAAATAACTTATGACATATGACCTGCATTTAAAAAGTTGCATTCGCACCCTATCTCGGATAGTTTAATTTTCTTTTAGCCGTTCATGAAGTGACTTTTTGAGTCATATATGAAATGGCAAAGGACGAGAGACCGTAGAATTCCAGAGCGAGCGAAGCGAGCTCGAAACATCTTTCACCCCACTTCGGATTAGTTTAATTTTCTTACCATTCATACTTATGTAAATATAAGAAACAATTTTGACTAACCCAGGAAAGCTCAAAAACCTAGACAGGCGAGCTTGAAAATAGTTGCATCCTGCTTGAACTATCTTCGGTAAGAGTCGGGCCCTAGGCTGCGGAGTTCGAAGTCGAACTGGCCTAACTAACCGAAAACAGTTGTACGAAGACAGGGTCGGCACCATGTCGGCCCAGTCTTCGTAAAAGTGGGTTTAAAGAGATTCCTATACATGCGATGTTAACTAACGGAGCACAGTAGTTAATATCGCATTTATAGGAATCTCTTCACAACTAGAAGAAATCTGGACCTCAGTTTACGCACCCACCGCAGCACATCACTCATTTCCTCTCGGTGATTTGAAATCAGGAAATAAAATAAATATTAACCAAATATAATATATGGAGGGATTCGGAACAGAGAGTAAAGTCCTGCACACCTCAATTGAAAAGGAGAATCCTCCAACTAGGCGGCTGTTGTGCCTGGCGGGCTACTGCCCGATAGTTGATATTCGGGCTGATGTTCAAATCACATGGTAAACTCTGCTTGCGTGATGCAGGATTTCGACGATGATGAGATCCCAGTGAGTCGGGATGATGCTGCAGGCTCCAGTGAGTCGGAGTGGTGCTGCTGCTGGCTCCAGTGAGCCGGAGCGGTGCGACGTAGTGAGAAACTGCTCCCGTCGACCAGGAGAGGCTCTTCATGGGTCTTCATGTGACTGGTCCAAGGTGCAGTGTGGTTGCCAAGGTCGCTGGCGAGGTTGTGGGTAGAGGCTGAGGATGCTGACCAGGAATGCGTGGTCGTTGCATGCTAGTCGTCAGGACACCCGTGAGTACTGGCTGGCTGTAGGACTCGTTGCTCGAGAGCTTGAGGTCACGATGAGGAAGTGATGATTTCGCCACGCTGAAGTAGATGCACGAAGGCTGCGCTGACGTTCAATGTCGAGGGTCACCAGTTTGGAGGTATGCGGTACAGAGAGTAAAGTCCCGCACACCTCAATTGAAAAGGAGGATCCTCCGACCAGGCGGCTGTTATGCCTAGCGGGCTACTGTCCGATAGTTGACTGGTAGATGTCGCTGCGCCCCCGCAAGGGGGACTAAGTAGAACAATATTGAACTTTTCATTTTAGTTTTATCAATGTTATGACTTTTGTGTTAGAAATTTTAAAACAAGTCCGAGCTAAAACCGGACCGAGTCCATAAAACCGCACTTGTCCAGACAAATACCCTACCCAACGCGATCCGTACATCACAGAACCTACAAGTAAAGAGAAGCGAGCAGTGTCTTTAATATAATCACCTATATGCCCGCTTGAGTGAAGAAACGGAACAGTGACATGACAAAGCTTGTTATAAGAAGATAATACAATTGCGCTGTGATAGGTACCTACCTACCGAATAATATTAGTAACCGCTCTCGGTGAGCAGTGTCAGACTCTTACTGACTAAAACCCATCCGTGTTCCTCCTAATTTGTGTTCCAGGGCCGCGGTGCCTCTTTTAAAAAGATTCCGCAACAAATTTAGTTAGGTGTACACTAAAACTAGGTAAGTACCTATTATTAGGTAAATTCCTACATAACCACCCACTCACTTTAAATTTAAAAATATGTTAATAATTAGTAAGTAGCTAAGAAGGTAGGTAAGTAACTAATAATAATATCATTGGGTTGTACCAAAGGTCATAAAAATGCACGTAACTCGATACCAAATCAAAAGGCAAATATCTAAATCATATAATCCAAATATCTAATCCATAGCTTAGGTCAAGTGTAAGAAATATGTATAATAAGACAAGTTAGAAAACAATAATAATTACGCACGCATAGCACATTAAAGCACCTAATCGTCTAACACTGGCAATGAGAAAATGACGCGTTCACGCTTTGCGCTGGTGTGAATGCCTGTCGGAGCGATATACACACAGCAGCTACCACGACCGTGAGCAGTGCGATCACGCACACATTGACATTAATTGCTTGCCGAGACAGAGCAACTAACGATTGAAAATTTATGATTTTGGATGTGTTCCGTAATACCAAATATAATGAATGAAAACTTAATGTTTTTCAATTTGTTTTCATTATTAATTGTAACTTGATAATATAAGCTATGTTTCTGCGCAAACAATATTGGAAATATTTTTGTTTATAATACAGAAAAAACAAAATTAAAACATGCCATTTACGCTGAAAATATGTGCCAATTTTTTACTTCACTTTATTGCCTCCGTGGTCGAGTGGCTTAGGCGTTTGCCTTGTGACCCGGTGGTCGTGGGTTCGATTCCCACGAGAAGCATACTTTGTTAAGTTGTTTCTAGTTTGACTAGGAAAAAGATGATTCCGTGCTTCGGAAGGCACGTATAAGCCGGTAGTCCCGGCCGCCAAATGGTAGTCGTCAAATAAACCATGTCAGAGGCCTTTGAGGCAGTTTAGAAACTCTGACACTAGGGTGTGTGGGGTCGTTAGACCTTACTGCCCACACGATAAGAAGACTTCATTTTTCGATGGGTTTTTTTAAGACGTAAAAACTTAGATACACATTGTATAAATCCGAATATCAGCATAATAAGGTGGAAATATGTTCAAACTGCAAATGATTTTGGTATTACGTTTGTATGGAAAATTCATGCATCGCCGGGCCCTTAAGGCGTATGCAGCATACAACGCCTTAAGGGCCCGGCGCAATACGCATATCGAACCCACAGGGTGCACGTGTACAGAGACTGGCAAATAGCCTTAAAAAGAGTTATTTTCACTTCCATTGTACCTACACCGTGCAAACCAGCGAGCCAACATATTTCATCGAACAGCCAACGGCTTTCGTTCTCTCTACATAAGCAGCAGTGGCGTAGCTAGACCCAAAGGGGCCCTGTATAAAAAAACATTTGCGGGCCCCCTTTCTACCCGACTACGGCAAAACCCAAAAGAGATACTGTTTTTGATACATAACTGGACAGATGGATGGATATTCATGTTTGTTACTCAATCAAGCCAGTACGGCTGAACGGATCTAGATGTTTGGTATGGAGATAGATTATAGTCTGCAATAGCACAGGCTACTTTTTTCCCAGGAGTATGTTCCCTTGGGATGATTTCCGTCATTCACGCATGTCATGCCCCTGACAGAAGAATAAGTCATTCATTCCGATTCATTCGGACCACTCATTACTAAGAATTTGAGACTGTCATGAGTTTTTCACGTCATCTGGCTTGAAAAATTTGGTACCTACTTTTTTACCAAGCCATATGACGTCACGCGTGTCTTCAACTCGCTGTTTCTCCTTTATTTTTTGTTGACGTGAAAAAAGAAAAAATATCTACGTGTCCAATATTTTTTGAAAATCTATCAGACGGACTTATTAGATTTTTTTAGTAAAATACCCTATTACCTACAAGACCCAAAAGTCACTTTTGAGACGAGCACTTACAAATTTACGAGCCGACTTTAATTACAGGTCTGCGCAAAATAAAAATTATCAGATGTGGATTTTAAAGACACCAGTTAAAGAATTAAGCTGTATGGTGTCGGCCGTTGCCGTATGGCGCCGTAAAAGAATAATACCATCCTATCACTTCCCGTGGGTGTCGTAAGAGGCGACTAAGGGACTCACTAGAGAATGGGCAGCAGCGTTCTTTGTAAAACGCAACACCATACACTGCGATCGCCAACCCGCCTGCCAAGCGTGGCGATTATGACAAACCACTGACAAACACTTAGGTCGAGGCCTATAACAACAAATAATAAAAATGAAGGTTTATGGCACGGAACCCTTCGTGTGTAAGTCCGACTCGCACTTGGCCGGTTTTTATTTTAAATATCGGTACTAGTTGACTAGCGGATAGGGGGCACACACAGGCGCGGAGTGCTTAGGGCATCAAGAAGTCTTAATCCGGCACTGAGTGTGTGTCTGTACAGTGTGTCTATGGGTGTTAGTTCCTCCTAATTATAATTAAACACCGGTCAAGTCTCGGTCACTTTCTTGTAATTTTAATTAAGTATGTTCTTGTATAGCGGCAATAAAATTAATATAGGTACACTTAATACAAATTTCAACCGTCCTGTATAGTATTACTACGATGGTTTGTAAAATTCAGCCTGCTGACAGACATCCGGTTAGCGCAGTTTTAGAATCTACATAAAATGATTGTTTTACCCTTGTAACGAACCTTAAAATTTAAATGTAGTGTTACAATTATCTAAATTAGGTAACGTACCTACTACCTACTTAATGTAGGTAGATAATTGTAAATACATAATATAATAGGAACATGTTTTGCTAACGTGCCAGACGATAGCTCACCTACCTACCGCATACCTTGACAACTCAATTAGCGGTTACATTGCGCGAAGTGGCACAAAATTAGATCGCGCTAATTGTTCGAAGTGGAAGGTTTAATAAAAAGCAACTAATTGCGAGTGTTAGTGGACCGTCGATCATGTAACGTGGCCATAACACGTACCTGGTGTTAGCACTTCACCTCTACGCTTTTGGTTGTTATATTTCCTTCTGCCTGAAAAATACTGTGTCACTTTCACCGTGGAACAGTTTACCCAGAAGATTCGAATTATTTTTCTGTTTCTTCGAACAAATAGTATGAGATGTGTAGGTAGTCAGTGGATTCTATACATACTGAGCGTGAACCTCGCTATCAGGGGTCGGCCTAGCTTCTCCAGTAGTCTCGTAGATAAAGGCCCGGTTGCTATGACGTCAGAGCGGCCAGCCGCGCGCGCCAATGACAAGGCGAGGCGGCGCTACGTGCGCGCGCGCACCGCCCACTTACACCGCTGAAGGGAAAACTTGGAAAACTTGTAGCGCTTTCGGGTTGACACGTTAACAAAAAGATTTATGAAAATGATCCTCATTGATTTTCTAGATGTATGCTTACAATAATGAAATTACATAAGTACAGAAAGCCATCTTGTTCGCCTATAACTAATTAACTAAAAATACCTACATAAAAAAACTTCATTAGGTATATTAATTTGTAATAAGGTATAAATGCATAGTACCTATCATCTTAATCATCACTTTAGGCACTTAAAATAATTCTTAATGGCCTCTATTCAGATGTGCTACGACGAGCATGTTTACTTGCTTGCATTTTATAAGTTTATTTACTTTAAAAAGCAATATAATAATGAGTAATCGATAAGTAAACAAATACGAGCCCGACGTATCAGCGACCGGCGCGCGCGCCCCTTCTGTCAAACATTTTTATAGTTATGCGCAGAGCATAAGGAACTCTTTATAGTCTGCGCGCGAGTCGGCCGCACGCGTGTTCATCTTGCGACGTTTAAAAAAATCTTCGCGGTATTTATATTTGTTTAATTCCAAGTTTATAAAAGTTTGTGTTGACAATGAGCTGGGATCAAGAACGCGATCGACCCTGCGACAAGGTGGAAATTAACGAGGCAGTAGGAAAACTTTTGGAAAGCTTCAATTATGACAGCATTGTACCACAACCGACAAGGTACTAAATTGTTTACATTTATTTAGGTACTAGATAAATAACTACTTATATTTTTTGAGTCGCCTAGCCATCAAATTCCTACTTATAGATTTGGTCCATATAAAATATTTTCGGACTTGATATGAATCTCAGAAAACATCCGCATTTTACCTAAGCTTTGTTTGTGCTCGTAATCGTATAGGAGCTTGCTATTTTCAGGAAAAATTAAAGCATGTAGGTAGGTATGTCGGGTTGGTTCCATTTTTTCTATGTATTTTTTTTATTCTAGATAAAGTAGGTAAGGTTTGGAACCTGAACGTAAGAAAATTAAAAAAAAAAGTATTTCGATAAAAAATAGTCCATAGTATTAGGTCCTTACCGTAGTTTACCCAGAATTTATTCGATTCCTGGCTAGGAAAATTGCTTTTCAACCGACTTCAAGAAAAGGAGGAGGTTCTAAACGGCGTCGTTGGCCGAACTTTTTTATGCACTTACGTATGTTCCCCGATTACTTATAGACGGCTGGACCAATTTTGAATCTTCTTCTTTGGGAGGGCATTCTGTTCAAATTTTTGAACAGAATGCCCTCGATTTCATTGCTCTCGATTTCTTCTTAGATTTGGGAACTTTTTGGAAGAGTATATTCTCGGAGTGGTCCCTTTTCAAATTGATGAATAACTGATAAAGACAGGCAACGAAACTCTTTAATAAATTTGGGATGTCTGTTTATTGTTCATAACAAAAGATTACGCCGCCGGTACGCTGTAAAGGTTATATTCTTGTTGCGTTGGGTTAAGTTATATTTATATTGCATTGCAAATGCAATATAAATATAACTTACTGACTTTGAACTCCGAATATACAAGGTAATGAAACAGCTAATATATTTTTCGAGCTTTCGGGGTTGTTCTAAAAGTAAAAGTTGTTTATAATCTTGCGTAGGTATCTACTTTCACTGCCTAAGAGGTTATTGGTGTTTTACAAATAACCCTGTATCCCAGCGACCTCCTCAAATTAAAATCAATAGAGATATTGTTAGGTTTATGTCAATCCCAAAGCCAAATAGATATTTAACTATGAGCTGGTCTGGACATGAACTAGGTGAGTATATAAAGAACGCAAATGTGTAGGTACACTGATCATTATTTGTGTAATGTCAATTATGTTATGGAATTTCGGAAGTCGGTGGCAATAAACAAAGAAACAATTAAAACCAAAAACACCGGCTTCCAAAATTAAAGCTAGTTTATATTTTGTAGTGTTTCTATTTGGAATTCGGTTGTATTTTTTTATAAACCAGCACTTGCCCGCGACTTCGTTCGCGCGGTTTTAGTTGGTAGGTACTCCACGATCTTAATCTCCCCTCGACCCTCCTAAAGGGTAATGTGTAAATTACTTATTAATAGACTAAACGTTCGCTCAAACTGTAACATTTCTCTTACATAGAGTATTTTCATACCCTAACTTTTAAACGAAAGGTCCGATTTGAATAATATAAAGTGTAATTTACATGTATACCTATAACCAACCTTCATTATTAGGATTTGGTTAGCCACGTCAATTTGATAAACTCACCCTGTATACATAAATTATACGTATTTACATATTCCTAAGGGAGGTCGGTATAGGTTATCCTACAGGATAAGCTATGCGTTCCATTACTCTGGTGGTAAGAAATTCTGTCTTTTTCTATCGGTCTATCGAAAATAGGTATATGAGGTTGCGGTCTGCTTAACCGGCTTGCCTGTCTTGAATTAAACCTCTAGCCAGGGCTAAAAATACTTGAAAACTAAGTCTCTACTACACGCTGAGGGCCCTGTGAAGAACGGACCTCGATTTAGGGCTTCGCTGGAGTGAGGACAGCAAGACGGCCTGGATCGAAATTAGATTTATTGAATGAAGAATTTAAAACAGGCTCAACTGCTATGGCTTCCTAGAACAAGGGTCGAAAATAGGGCGGGGAGGGGGGGGGGGGTAACATTCCAGCGTTACAAACCGTTAATTGTTAGTTGTGCGCTTTTTCATATAAATTCAGAGGTCTGATGTTAGCCAGTCTCCGTAACGAGTTGTAATGTATGTCGTAATATGTGTAATCTAATGTCAATTTGTACAATTTATTTCACCACCACTGCTCTCAAAATGGTGAAGAAAAAGAAAACTAGAACCAAAACATCTTTTGGTTCTAGTTTTCTTATTCTTGTCATAGAGAGAAGTCATTTGGGAGTGTATGACTTAACAATGGGATGAACTAGGTACCTATGTTTTTTAGGGTTCCGTACCAAAATGGTAAAATGAACCCATCTGGCGTGACTAAGTCTATCCGTCTGTCACAGATGGATATCTCAAGAACTACTAATGCTTACAGCTTGACATTTGGAATAATTTTAGATGACGGTTGCTCAACTATTTAGCAAATATGAAAGAAATGAAAATGTATGCTTATATTTTTTTGCAACAGTCACTTAAAGGCGTTCTTAAAAATTCGAAGTGGAGCTACTAGGGCATGTCGGGTATCACAT
Organism: Lacanobia oleracea; assembly: GCA_950371165.1. Classification (NCBI taxonomy): domain Eukaryota; kingdom Metazoa; phylum Arthropoda; class Insecta; order Lepidoptera; family Noctuidae; genus Lacanobia; species Lacanobia oleracea. The sequence continues at coordinate 10,729,939 of OX493401.1, forward strand.
GAAAGAACGCTATTTGCACTTTTTCTAACATTTTTCTTTTCTTTAGGCTGCATGATTTTCGACTTTTGACGAAAAATTTTTATTTTGACCGTTCTCTCCCCCCCCCCCTTATCTCCGAAGTTTGCATCGAGAAAAATCTGAAATTATTCGATGTGATAGAAGTTTATGTAAAGATAACAGGAAAAATAAAACGATGTCTCTACATAGCACACTTTTTCAGAAATCATCAAGAAGAATTACATTTCCACTATCGGTCAAGAGATGGCGCTGGTCTAAAATTGCAATAATATACATAGGTACACCGCAGTGTTAAATTTGTCTGACAAATATAGATAGGTAGGCCTAGCCGATGAAAATTTAAAAACATTTTACGTTTTATGTGATGGTACGGAACCCTCGGTGTGCGAGTCCGACTATCTCTTGACCGGTTTTTCATTTATATCAAGCCATGAAGAGATCCGAATCAGTTCTTACTTGCTTCTGCTAAAGTATTATAGTATGTACGGTTAAAGGAGATGTTTCAAAATGGGCCAGGTCTATGTACATTACCTCATAAAAAAGAGAAAAATCCGTAGAATTAGGGAAAATACATTTAATTCATTTTAATATTTACTGCTGTGGTAGTTAATTGATGTTTAGAAATAACTTTTATCGATTTTCAATATGGCGTCGCACCAATTTAGTTACAGATCATAGAAAAATAACTGTCAGCTGTTCGTTGCCGGTAAATAAATATGTCAGAAATAAATGTCAAACGTCATTAATCAATCAAAATGACAGCTTACCGCCATGACGGGTTTTTGTTGCGTGTTGCAATTTCAAGTGTAATTTCTTTTGTTTTACCAGCAAACAAAGCCATTTTAAAGAAATTGGACAGTTGAGAACTGTTTTAAATATATTTCTCTATTTTTAAGTATAGTGTACAAGGACCTGGCCCAGGGTCCATACATTTTGGAACATCTCCTTTAATTTAAGGCTGCTCTCTCGAAAAAAGGCTTAAAATAGCTTGCAGATGAAGCAGCTTTTCGTCAGCACTAACAGATAAATTACATCTGAAAAATATAGCCAGTAACCAACATGATATGATTCGTAATTTGGTTTAGCCAGAATTTATCTATCGGTATCACATAATAAGAAAAAAAAAGCCACCAAATCACCTGCAAATCGTTGAGATGAAACCATTTTACTCCTTAATTTTTACCAAAAGAGTATAAAAAATATTTACTGCTTTACAATACCCGCAAACGAAAATGATTTGGTTACTTTTAAAAACATGTATTAATCTTATTATAAAAAATAAAAATGCGGGTAGCGGAGTGGCGCGTAGAGGGGTAGTTAGCTCCGTTTATATGCAGAAGGTCATTGTCATGAATACATGCCTTAATCTCGACTTATAGGGAATAGGGAGTTTAGAATTTCGCCCAACAATTAGTGCATAAAAATGAGGATCTCAGACCATGCAAAATATTGGTTACATCCGTTTTGACTGGAAGCCGACCCCCAAATATATGGCTAGGTATTTTGGTTGATTTCATGGTTTCAATCATATCATTTTGAATATCCAAAGACACATTAAACTAAATTCCAGTTATTTTCCCAAGAAAATAGTTATCTACCTTCGCACAAATACCTAATAGTCACAGAAATAATTAAAGAACAATAAATTCGCTTTAAACGCCCATTTGTTTATCGTAATATTATTTATTGCTGAAGTGACCCCGTGTGACTTGAATTATTCCGTAATTAGTTATGCTTAAATACTTAAATAGATAGAGTAATATCTAGCTAATGCCGCCCCGGGGTCAGCTGGGCGGTAACATGAAGAGACACGCGATTACCGCCTCTAATTGAATAGGCACTATGTTATCTGCTCCTTGTTTATTAATTTCCTATCAACCGTGTCGGTCTCTTTACATCGAGCCCTTTTCGGGACTGCAAGACTGGGTTAATTGTTGGTTCTATCTCATTTCTCAGTAGCGGTGGATCACATAGTTTTTCTGGAGACCGCATAATTTTAGGAGGGATATCTGACTAGCTGACGCACGCAACTTCGTCTGCGTCAAATTTTTCATTTTTACTCCGCCCCTATTGTTCGTATCGTGATGTTATAGGTATACCTTATACCTTCCTCGATAAATGAGCTATCCAACCCCAACACATTTTTCAATCCGATCCAGCAGTTCCTGAGATTAGCGCGTTCAACCTACCAAACAAACTCTTCAGCTTTGTAATGTTAGCATAGAATATCTCGTAATAAAAGCCGCACGGTTCGATCTTGCCGATAGGTATCTGTTACCTACATACAGGCAACCTCGCAAGGACAGCAGGTACCTCGGCAAGCACGTTAAGCAGTAGGACAGCTGTCATTTTGTAGACAGTACTTATGGATAGCCAGAAACCAGAAAAATGGAGACCAAGCTCGTCGCTCCTTGTAAAATACTGGTACTTAACTGCACCCCGTAAGACTAGCAGCTGACTCCAATACAGATGTGAAAAGACTAGGGATGAATAGTCATGGTTAGTATTCGTCGTCATCTGATAGGGAACTTCCGTCTGATGACATGCATTTATTGCCCTTCGGCATTTTAGATAGAATGTCAGAAACGGAACAGTACTACTAATTTCAGGCAGGGACTTAGGTACAGCATCTTGATCATCTAAAACTTCGCCCGGTTAGCTTGCGGCAACCTGAAAAAGATGTAAGGAAAGCAGAATATATTTTAAGGGCAACATTCTGATTCCGTAAAGTAAAAACTCCAGAATGGGGAAAAAGCTTCTCTACGTTCCCCCGATTTCAGATTGTCAATTGTACTAATTTTCAAGCAACATTCGCATTTGCATCTCAATCGCAATCTGGCCAATATATATGAAAAAAGAGATTTATTGACTTAAAAATGAGTGAGTAGCTATTAGAGCGCCTCCAAATTAATCGCTAAGTGCCGCGCGGCTGCAACGCGGCTGTCGCGCTACTTTGTTAATCCATATCTACAATCAATAAACGCAGTGTCGCACGGCTGCAGCGCGCCTGCAGCGTGACAGCAGCGCGGCTCCCGCACTTACACATCTACCTGTACCTAATGAAATATAAATGCATTCAAATGACAGGTGAAATTTAAAACCAATCCAAATAATCCTCGTGAACAGAATAAATTACTATTTAGAGGTTAGTTTGTGTTTTGGATTGGCTTACCTTGCATTTTATCTCGTTTGCGTATGAGGTAGGTAATATAGATAATTTGAAATCTTATTATTTTCTCTAAGGAAAATTCTCTGTTTGGCCATAAATCTAACGGTTAAAATCCTCATTCAGTATTTTGAAAGCGAGTTTAAAGATAAGATAATTGTGGCAGTTACTTAATAATCAAAGTTACATCTATAAATAGATAGCAATATTGATCAATAATGATGTCATCACATGGACGTGCTGAATTCTGAATTTCCATAAACCTTGACAAGGAACTTTATACCTCAAAGGGCATTCAACAAAGATACGAGGCGAGAAACTGTCTCCTTGTGTGAGTTACGAACACAATAATGTTTTTCAAGCATTTTTCACTTTTACTGTCGCTGAATCTGCCTGGCAGTAAGGTTAAACGGAAATGACTGAAGTACGAAGTTAGCCAGATGCTTATTATGCCAGGACCTATCAAGGATAAGGTATTACTGATTCTACATTAGGTACCTACATATGTTTATATGTGTTGTGTATGTTTATTTCTAAATTTCGCAGCCTATGCTGAGATAGGGACCTTTTTGGCCTCGCACAGACTAAAATGTGTTTATACTTAATTCTGTTAATTTAATTAAATTTACATCTGTCTGTTATGTGCGAGTCCCAAATAAACATTTTTTCTTTTTTTCTTTCTTTCTTTCTTTCTAAAACAATGAACTTGGGTAGAGCTTGCATAGAGGGGTCTGAGCAAGGTTTTTGATGTTGGTACGTTCCCATTCGGATTAAAACCTTCGGCTTCACTACGCCTCGTATCATCATGCGACAATATTTGTCATGTTCCCTTCCTGCCTGGTACTAATTTATTTCCGCGTGTCGTAGCGATAAATACGCCTGCGCAAACATTCCCACTATAGGGCGCTTATCTTTGCCCGCGGCAGGGAGTCCCCGGGACTCCAAGCACGCCCGATTGCTGCCAAACATGCTTTGTTTTTAAATCATCGACTTGTATGAGAATCGGAAACATTCGTATAAACTACAAATTAGACCATGCATGCGAAAGAGTCATTTTCAACAGTATAATAACAATTTCCGCTTATAGATAATTAGCTTCACAGGTTTTCATGCTGGTGTTTCAAATTGGGTGAGATTGATTTTTACATGGTTTCTATAAATTGGATACAAGAATTTTTAACAACAGTATAACTCAAGACAATAGTATAAGTTTTGCTTTTTTCCGTGATTTGCTCCATGGTGACGATTGCTTTGATTCGCATTGATTTGGATAGAATTAAGCCTTTTTGAAATACTGCTACTCCTCGATGTGATGGCCAAGATACTTCACGACCTTCATGATAACATCACTAATGCCTTCAAGTGCAAACATTTCAAACCATTGAATTCTTCGATCAATTAGTTAACCCTTTCGTCTGCATTGAGTAAGTTCAAAGTTTCCGTCAGATTAAGATTCTCGCCTGCGTTGATCTCACCGGTGCGAGCAAACATCCCGTTGGTTTGCGCAGTGGTTGTGGCCTGGCGTGTAAGTGTGTGCGCAAACAGACAGATACACAGGTGCCGCGGATGCCGCGGGTGCCGCCGGAACACAACCCCTGTTTGAACATGCCACTTCGCGCCCTCGACTCACTTCTAACATCTTGACATTTGAACTTATAATCAAAGTTTGACCGCGGCTTCATTCATGCGTTTGGGATTGGGATAAGTGTTTATTGCTTTCGATCCCTTTTGGTTTGGAGTGGCGGGATCAGTTGATAAGCACGCAAGTTTGTAGAATTGTAGCTATAGATAGATAGGAAAAGTTGTCGAAGCTTTGTTATTCAAGTAGGTTGAATGATATTTCGGCGGATAGAAAGAAACATTTCTATCAAATCATTATTTTTTCATCGGTTTTATGTATCGAATAAACTTAAAAATAAATGGAAATCCTCTGTTCGAGAAGTAACTGGCACTTATCCTGAAGCAGGCGATCATCAATCAAAACATCATTGCTTTTCGTTGACAAAATTTAGTTCCATTCCTGGGAACCCTGCAAACCGTAAAACTCAGGATCAACGTTTCCCAACAGTCTATGCAAATGGCACAGTTCAGAATGACTTCATCGCATCAAGTGTTCCGGGAGTGCGGGATAGTTTCAAATATTGACAGAGTGTAATCTGGCCGGCACCGTGTGTTGGTTAGCGGGGGCCTGGTAATGTGCGCGGTTAACACCGCCGCGCGCTGAGGTACTGCGCCTGCGCACCGCTCATTACCGCGGACCTACTAGTTGTAGTACAACACAACGCGCTAAACGTTATTCGCGATGCCTTCTACGGACTGCGCAACCTTTGCCTATATTATTGATGTTGAGGATGGGTTTCAGATCTTTAGGCAGCATTTGGTCGTTTAAAACATCACATAAGACAATATCGTTTTTTTGGTTCTGAAAGCCCACATTGCTACTTGCAGACTTTGTATCAACCAACTTTACAAAGACATACCTAGACCTGTCGCCTGATAATCTCAAGAAACATTGTTTGTTCTTTTAAAATTTTCTTGATATACATCGAGAAGACTTCTTGCCTAAAAAATTAGAGAGCTTTAACACGAAAATATAATTTAATGGTCTCTTTCTACCAACTATTAAAAATTAACACGTGCAACACTGTGCAGACATGTTTCAGCACGAATGAAATCGTGGAAAATTCCTATTTCCTGAAAGCAAACAAAATAAAGTGATCCCTAGTTTTGCACCTATGTTGTGACGTACATCCCCAGTACGCCGTGGGTAGGTAAGCCCCATACCTACTCGTCAGTTACTTGTTGACAAAGATACCGGGCCGAGTGGTCGTTATCAGTGTTTTGTGGACACAGATGTGGTCTTCGGGTTCCCATGCATTGCCACCCTTCTTGTGCCCGGTAATTGATCGTTCTAATGTAAGTCAAGGACTTAGTGAACGATATTTTGATGTTTTCATTAATCTTGCACATACTTTTACTATGATAGAGGCAAAGATGATGAATCAAACTGTAACAAAATTAGACTTTGATTGTAAAAAAACAAAACACTACAAGGTACAAAATAACCTCGAAAGAAAGAAAAGATCATTAATTTCGGAAGTCGGTGTTTTTGGTTACTTTTTCGCTTTTTGACACCGACTTCCGAAATTAATGATCTTTTCTTTCTTTCGAGGTTATTTTTTACCTTGTAGTGTTTTGTTTTTGCAAGTCAGTTGTATTTTTTGTAACCTACCTGCGTACCCATTAACAGCGCACCGGCGCCATGTTATGTTAAGAACTGGTGTAAACACTAAAAAAACATGCAATTTCAGCAATCCCGATTCATTTGCTATCATATATTGAAGAGTTCCGTCCGTTGCCTACCTTGTTCTTCGTCAGATCTTCACCAAATTGAAAATACTCTTCTAAACATAAAAAAAAAATCATCCAAATCGGCTGACAATTGGCAAAAATATTGCTGAACAAACATATTTCATGGGATCTCATCATTAGATCCTAATTTATACCTTCTATCATCAGCTCAGCAACATATTAAGATGATGATTACCGGGCAAAAATATCTAATTGCGTTAAAAAGTTAATGAAAAACATTGTATAAAATTTGTGGGTTGCCCTCGATTTTCATGAGATCCCATCATCAGATTCTGACATGGTGACAATGGGACCAATCGAGAAGTTTTCCCTTTCAGATGAAACAAGAATTTTTCAAATCGGTTCATAAAATAATAACGGAGTTATGAGGTAACAAACACAAAAAAAAAACATACAACTGAATTGAAAACCTCCTCCTTTTTTGAAGTCGATTAAAAATGAGGCTACTTTTGGATTGATTTAAAGGAGAGTGTTCAGAATAAGTGGTTTATTTTTAACTACAAGTTTAAATGTAAGTAGAGTTTTATTTATCTACATAACGCATGTAGAGACCTCATTAACCTATTATTCACATGAAAAGCTCGTACAAAACTCAAAAACTTGACGAATAGACCTTCTAAACATGACCTAACCTAACCTATATTCCTAACTTGATAGAATACCTAACAAACCTAATTTTATTTATAAATTCAAATGTTAGAATTCCTCCACTTCCGGGATGTGAGGGCCAATCAGATTGCATTCGCGGAACGGCGGCGGCTTATCATCTACAAACAGGGCGCATCTGTAGGTAGACGCGCCCTGTGTTCAAACAAAGCCGACATCATTTTGTTTAAAGAATCTTAAAGTTTAAGATGATGAGAATTATTGAGACGAATTAAATGTCGCATTAGGCGCAGTGTTACCTATTGCTGCAAACTTAATCGTAACATGGTCGCATCGTCGCCCTTCGGCAGTCCGTCGGGAATACCTACTATAGGTACCTACTATCGGTTTAATTAAAGAGGAACTCTGGGAATTCTACTTGCAGATTTGGCCGGAATCCAGATCGCCAAGTAATAGTTAGTACCGCCCACTTTAGATTAACTTTTCTGTCTTATGAAAGTACCTATTCCCGTTTCGGAACTCAACCGCAGATAGTTATTTTCCCATGAACCCTCACCCTTCATCGGAATTCAATTCAGGGCGCGATAATTCCACAAATCCCAATGTTTACTCTGCACGGAATTGTGTGAGAAAATTTTCCCCTTTTCAATCGAACAAATGGATTCCGATACACATTTATCGATCCCTGGCAGCCAGTGGCAGCACCCCTACATTGATACCGATATAATTTCCCAGGGACACTTGAGACAGGTGCTTACTAATCTAATCACTGCGTAATTATTCGTTTTGGGCGATGATAAAACGCGCTCGAGTGCTACAATAATGATTTTGAAAGTCATCTTTCAGCTACCGTCGGGTTTTACAGCCCCATTAATTGTTTTATAGCTGTTGTTACATCCACTGTAAAGATAACTGCGGTCGTGGGGATGTTTATAAGATTTCAAGACCAACTGAGTGAGGGGAGACTTTTAGTGCGGCTTGAATGTAAACATGGTGGTTAATGTTTTGTCACTGATTTGCTAATATAGGATTCTGAAAATGAAGCATTTATTTTGACCCCTCCATGCCAAACTTTCTTTCACACACAAAAAGCTTAAAATCGAGATAAAAGAATTCATAAAAAATTTGTTACCACTTATTTTTTCGTAGACATTTCGTAGACAGTGCTACGAGAATATGAGCAATTTCTCCTATAATTTAAATCCACTTAAAATGTTCCAATCAAGCTACATCACAATAAAATCGTTATTTTGCTCTCCTATATATTAGAACTAGAACTAATTTCGTATTTAATGTTTTATCGTTTTTCGGCGAAGAACATCTTGAACCAAACCTAAACAGGATTCCCGTACCGTTGCCTTTTTAACCGACTTCTTCAAAAAGGAGGAGGTTCTTATCGAATCATATTTCGTAAGCTAATTGATAAAAAAGAAGGTATTCCATGTCTTCATTTGTCTTTAATAGGGTGGGTACCTACCTAATTAATGTTTGACTATGGTGTGTCATCTAAGAAAATTCAGTGTTCTTATTCGTATTTAACGTTGCCTGTTGCAATTTTTGGCTGAGTACATGGTGTACATTACAATTTATTAAGGCCGAACATGTTGAAATGCTTCTCACGTTCTAAGAAGAGCATATGGTTTTCATTTTCCACATGAATCTCCAATGTTTTTACTCATCATGATACAGACGGAATATCAAAGAATTCTCCTGAGTAATGATTTCATACGAGTGCTTAAGTAAATTACCCAATATTTGGAAAAGTAATAGATCTAAACAGTATACTAGGCAGGCACTTAGTTCCATTTTACTCTCTAGTCGATCGAAGATCCGCAGCAAGTTACGAGTTAACATAAGTCAAAGTCTGCAGCAGGAATGTTGCAACAAATGCACTTTGGCGGCAACAAACTGTCCTATGCACGTTCCCTTGGCTTATTTATGCGCAATAATACATTAATACCTAAGTACGGTGGGCGGCTGCGTCGGCGCAGCTCTGAAAAGCAGAAATAGCGTAGGCGGGCTCTTCACAGATGACAGCTATCTGTTCTGTTTATGACTTCCTCAGCCAATGGCCTCAATGAGGACGCAAGTGCATACCTCGCCTAGGCCAATTTTATTTCTGCACCTAGAGGACATAATCGTAAAATAATTGTAAATTTATTTTGAGCACCACTTTTAGTTGCGGTAAAACAATTAAGTCCCATGAAACTTTTATTTTGAAAATTACCTTCCAACCTCCACCGGCTACTGCAGAACCTAGTTAGGAATTGCAGTTTTTGGAGGATGAATGTGGATGGGAGTAAAAGTAGGTAAAGACAAAATTAACAGTGGATGGGGTGATAAAAGATGTACGTTCGAGTTAACGACTACTAGAGTCGTATGGAATAAGAAGACGTGTTGTATCGACTGTATCATGAAGTAGATGTACACCAAATAAATATGGAACTTACTTTGCACATACTTTCGTCTTTTGCCCGACTCCAATTCAAAAATGCTAGTACCAAAATGAATTGAAATAAATGCTATGAGATATGAGTTTGACTCAAGAAAATATGCTGATAGTTACATGTCTAATTTATTATGCCTAAAACACCGGAACTGAAATGAAAAGTCAATCAGTAGGGTATTAGACAGTTTTTTTTTATATTTCTCACTACTTTGAGAAAATACAAGACGCACGCGCCGTGAATAACCGGCTCAGTGTGAGACGGACTCTCAGGCGAAGGGTTCTGTACCATAAACCGAAAAAAACACGTTTCTTCTATGGGGCCACCATACAAGAATTAACATGATTTTTTCGGTTTAATAATAACTCCTTAATTTTAAAATTTAATTAAATTTTTTAACCGGCGAAAAAACGGAGGAGGTTCTCGGGTATGAACACGCATAACTTTTTACAGAGTAGTCCGATTTTTATTTTCCCGTAGTTAATCCCATATAAATTTGAAAAAAAGAATCCCATCCTAAGGTTAGGAAAGCAAGGGATTTGTTTGTTCACTCACTGATTGTAATGTATGAACACGCATTACTTTTTACGCAGTCATTAGATTTTGATAAAAAAATTACTGAATAGAGTATACCTCAAAATTGGTTCCATATAAATTTGGAAAAAAAATCCTTCCCAAAGAGTGTAAACAATAATATTGTTTACTTACAGATTTTACTGTTGAGTTGTGTAGCATTTTTCGTAGGCCTATCCATTTGTATATAAAGCCTGTTTTTTTTAAGTATTTATTTATACAACCAATAATAGTTAAAGTAGCACTTTAACTTAAAACTAAACCTCCGAAAAAACTGAAAAGCAAAAAATAATAATTAAATCTTTTTGAAAATAATAACTTCAATTTCGATAGTCGGTGTTAAAATACGAAGAAACGATTAAATAGATATACATTTCGGTAAAACATCAACCGTCTACCTATAAGGCTCTTAGGATACAGCCCACTTTTTACTGTCCGAGTACCTACATTGTGGAAGTTAAAAAGAATACGAACTTCAATTATTTTTCCATCGATTTGATTTCGATGTCCGTATGAATTGAGGAGCTACTTAACGAATAAGTAGTAACATTTTTCAAATAACTAATAAATAAGTATTCATTCATGTATTTTTATAGTAGGTATGTACTTAAATACCTACTTATCAGGTTCAGCGATAGCATTTAAATTGTAAACACACGAACTTACGAACGTGTTTTAAAATCAGCAAGTATTTAAGAACAATAGTTCAGAACTAGGCCTTAGTAATGCTTCTAATGTTACCGTATCTTTGTTTGGACACATCAATCAAAGTAACTGCTTACCACTAGTTCTACGTTCGGGCTACTGAGCGTTTCTAAACAATAGCCAATAATTATAATAGTAATAACACCTAAGCGGGCCTGAGTTCAACAGAATGTTGTTGCTTGCCTAAATTCGACACGTGTTAAATCGTATTTGTAGCCTTGAGTGAGTGTTTTTAGTTCAATTGTTTCAGAAGTATACCAGTGTGGTGCCTATGTTTTGGAAATACTGTTTTGACCACACTAAAGATTTGGTGGTTTCAAAACTTATAGATAGGTACTTACTTTTTTTTTTACAAATCGCCATATTTAGGTACTTACCTACCTCAGGAGAGTTAAAAGTTTTCAGACTTGAAATATTCCTTTGATAATTATAATGTCACTAGTTGACCCGCGCAACTTCGTCTGCGTCAAAATTTTCATTACTGTTCTGCTCCTTTTGGTCTTAGCGTGATGATATTATAGCCTATAGCCTTCCTCGATAAATGGGTTATCTAACACTAAAATATTTTTTCAAATCGGACGCGCTTTCAAGTAAACAAACAAACAAACTCTTCAGCTTTATATATTAGTATAGATTATATAGTTTACGATCTGCCCTAAGATCCTACATAAAGTTACAACGAATTACGATCCATCGAATTTCGAATTATGAGGACACTGGACGGATAAGTACACCGCCGCCATTACTGGCACTTTAAACACAAAACCCTATCGTAAATCTGCTCTTTATCGAAAAGCATCGAACATATTAATCAACACCAACTTTGAAACTAACCCGACTGCCGTCCCAAACAAAAACATTCTTAAACAAGATTGAGTAACGCGGATATAATAAACACGTGCCCTCTGTCTGTGCCTAAAACCAAAGCACTTGTAGATAAACTAGGTGCGTATAGTCGTATAGTTAACTAATACTTATGGCACTTATAATCCTCACCATATTATACACGTGTATGAGGCAGACGAATGGGCGATGGCTGTGAAATCTGGCTATAAATCATTGCGCGCGCGACTATAAAACTTTTTGTCATTGACGTGTCGTTCTATTAATATTTTTAAATTTAATTTTAATGGCGTAATAGTTATTTTCTATTGTGTATTACGTAAAGGGTGAACGAATTGTAAGCTATGAAAATGTAAAAGACGATAGTGAAGAATACAATGCGTGACTTAGAGCTTTCATCTCGAGCTTTCGTCATCATTTTCAATGGTCACCTTTTAAAAACTATATCCTACAAATAGGTAGGCAAGTAAAGAGCTTTCATTGCGTTTTATCTTTCGTTTTGTATTCTGAAAATAAGTCAAAGTTAACATTGTATACTCTTGTACAGTATATTTCTGAGAAAGTATGAAGATCGTATGATGTCCTGTCCTGACCTATCAATTTCCGTTATAAGTAGCAAACACATCGATGAAAGTTTAACATTTCTATCATGACAACGGTGCCATATAAATCACAGTGAGTACCACTTTGAGAACATAATGTAAGCTGTAGCAATTAAAGCAGGAGCTGCTATCAGTGATTGTCAGGAGCCCGATGTTACTAACCAGATGGCGGCGCGCGGAGGGTCTGTCGCGGCAAAAACTAGTACTCGATCTGAAATACAAAAGGATGCGCCCATATGTACTACGGAGACAGAGTTACAGACAAACTACGCGCTTTAATTTGCCATTCTTTGAAGTTTTTTTGCTAGATGTTTAAAGTAGGTGAACGTTGTTAGATACCTACTCATTACTTTTTCAGCTACAACAAATAAACTTCTTGGAAAAACTCTCAGTGGCCTATATTAATTTTTCAAAAATGTCGTAGTAAGTATAATTTACCTACTGTTGATTTTCAAAAACCATCATGCATGGGTCGTTGCTCCAGGCCTCTCTAGAAATCTCAAAAATAGGCACCTACCGTCTACCTACTCATTCCTCGGTTTAGTATTAGTGTAATAAAAATGTTTTACATTATGAGAACTCGTTCTGAGTAATAAACAAGGAAACCGCTGAAGTTCGGCGAAGCGGGAGGTGATTATTTCTCCTCAGATTACTTCCCGAGAGTAATCCGTTAGAAATCGATCGACTTTTAGTGGCGTGTCAGTGTTTGAAGAAAAAAACATAATTTATTGTCAGCATTCAGATCGCAAGGAAACCCGAACGGGCATTAGAAAATAAAAAAGTAATAAAATAAGAGATGTTTACGAGCGTAAAATGACGTGAGTCGTGAGGCCGCGCCACTTGGGCTGTTTACATGTGCCTGCGCAGGCGCACACTGCTCACTGCGCCGTACATAAAGGGTAAATCGTAATTTATTTTCTTTATAGTCGTTGGTCGTCGACGCTTGATGGGTTTGGTTACCTAGTAATTATCGGGCGCGCGCCGAAAGCTAAACCAATTTGAGTAGTGTCGGGGGCTCAAGGCGCGCTCGCTCGAGTGCGCATTTCATATTGTTTATGTCAATACGAGCTTTTTGTTCGGATATGGGTCTAAACTTCAACTATTTATAGCTCTGTTTCCAAACAAAACAGCACGCTGCTGTTTGGTTTTGTTGCTTTGTTTTACAATTTATGGATCAACTTAATAATTTAAGTAAATACATATCTTGTAGCCAATGTAATGCATAACTGCAAGTGTTGGAAGCTTTTCTTTACACAAACAGCTGTCTGAATCACTCTGTACCTTACTTACCTAGACAGAGTAAATAAACTTTCTGAACAAGCTTTTACTCTCACTGACGTATACCGTGCACACTGAGTTCTACACTCCACTATTGAGTCAACTCAAATGCAGTCTGGGTAGACGTATCTATTTGAATGAGCGATCGTGCCTACGGCTGATTACTCAATACAATTATGCCAAATTATTGCTCCATTTACAGAGACGGAGACCCGTGTTCTAGAGTGATGTTTAAATCTAGCTTTGAATATAATGAGTCAACAGAGAATAAGAGATGAGGTAGTCTGAATTAGGCACCTAAATAATTCGTTTAGATGCTTGGTCCATGCTTGAGTCTTTTTTGAGCTTCATCTAAGCTAGGTACAGCATTCAAAAATCAGCTTACACCTACTGCGAGATCGCTTAGATTGTAAAATCTTATTAGTATCTAATTAACACAAGGGCTTTGTCCAGCCGTAAGATATCATTTCGGCTAGCAAAATATAGGAATAGATAAGTATATTCTCATATCAGTAGGTAATTGAAAAAATGAAATCTTTTTCTAATAGCGTGGAATAATCAAATTAATAACAAGTTTATGTTTACAAACGGCCCAGTGTTTGCGTTGTTAGTAAGGGCCCACTCTCACTCACATTTAGCAGGCTAGAATACCATTATAAGGATGCCTGTCCATTACAGCGGAGTGAGGCAGTGGAGCGGAGAATCGGAGAAATTTTAACCAATGGAATTGCATAAAATCTCCGCACCACGTGAGTCACTGAAATTTTCACTGACATGATTGTTTAATATTTCTCCGCGCAAATGGACAGACACCCTTAAAGGTGGAAACAGACATTGCTAGGCAAGCGCCGCGCACGCGTCACAACCCACACGTTTCTATGTAAATTTTCTTGCGTAGCCATGCCTCACCACGAATATGAACGTCCATGCATTGCGAAGCATATTATGCGATGAGCGCCCGTGCGCTGCGCATACCTCGCAATGTCTGTATCCACCTTAAACTCCGATCTTGTTAAATCCAGTCTATAGATAAGTATACTAAGTATGTTGTCTACACAGGGGCGGTGGATGCATGCGACGGGCACACGTCAAGAGACCCATGAACGCGTTCATGGTGTTCGCCCAGGCGATGCGCAGGCGCCTATCCGAGCAGCGACCCGCACTGCACAACGCTGAGCTCAGCAAGTCACTAGGATCGATGTGGAAGTGAGTAAAAGTAACTTTAAGCCAGTTAGGTAGGTATAGCTCTGTCCTGATGTGTCCAGAGATTCTAGACAGAGTGAGATTTTAGTAGCGATAACACTTGGGTATATTATTGTTGAAATGTAAAAAATGTGATGTCATTCAAAGTCAATGAAACATTTCCAACAATCGCTATCACCAATAGAATTTCGTTTTGTGCAGTCCAGAAGCCTAGGGCTTTTTGAGATACAGTGTAAGTATACAAGTGTAGTGTAGTGTGTTTAGTGTAGTGTATAGTATTGTGTAGTTTAGATAATCCGTATTCAATTAAAAGTATGAGATTTGAGACTGTTCTGCTAGTACCTAGGTACAAGGGGTACCTAGGTACTTTCCTAGCCTAGGTTCAAACCTAGGTTCATGAAGGTATTACAAGTATCTAATCAATAAATACGCAGCAGGAAATACTTTATTTATTTATTTATTAAGTACACACAATAAACCTCGATTACGCAAATTTTCCAAGTAGCTGGGGCCCGCGTAACTTCGTCTGCGTCACATTTTTCATTAATGCTCCGCTTAAATTGGTCGTCCCGTGATGTTATATTATATGGGCTCGATAAATGGGCTATCCTATCCTATATTAAAATAAATTTAGTATTTAATAGTTCCTGAAATAAGCGCCTTTAACCAAACAAACAAATAAACTCCTCAGCATTATAATAATAGTCAGTACCTATAGATATCGCTATTTTATTTCCATAATACATGTTACTCATGTATGTAATTTAGGAGAACATAGTCTAAGATTCCAAAAGCTTAATTTTGATCAGATTTACTGCACAACTAAACTCACATTCCTTAAGTCATATCCAAAACTATCCAAATGAAGCTGATATGGTACGGTAAATAATATAATTAATATGAACCCGAATGCCCGATCCCGGTAAATTCGGCGGAGCGCTGCGCGTGCGGCGTCCCACCGCGCGGCGTGCATCGATTGTTTACTCATTAAAATGCTATCGCCGCTAACTGGCGCGATACCATCTCTAACTGTTCCCACTGAGGCTGCGGTTGCGGCTGCGGCTCGCTCAAATAGAAAATTGTGGAACAAATTCGCGCCGAGATCAATCTGGGACCGAGTTTGTTGTAGATCCACTTTAAGTGATGATACTGCGAAGTTTTATGTATTATTAAAACTAAGTTGATAAGTTAAGTTGATACTGTTTTCATCCGAAGTATACCCACAAGGGTTGCGTTGTGTGTAATTACAACGCAATTACTGTCTAACTGTACGAGAGTCGATCAAAAACCTAGAATGCCCTAGCAAAGCAAATAATTTACTGCCAAATCCTTCCGGAAATACAGAATTACATTATATTACAAACAATAACAACATACATTTTAAATAAGCAAAAGAGAAACCTGAAACTGACAAAAATTATAAGCCTCTACGGTCAACGGTCTACGAAATAATTTCGTAGCAACTCCGTAGCAATCAGAAACCCGTTTGCATGGAGGATGACTATGCGAATTCTTTGAAGCAAGTACTATTTCCGAACATTGGGATCAAATAAGCACTAAGTACTGCTCAACGATCGTAAAAGCAACTTGTTGTAGGGCCACCCGCGCACTGCGCTCTCCGATGCTGCGATGACGAGAATGACATGACTGTGAAAGTATGAATAAGATGGAGCGCTGATATGCGCGAAGCTTTTTTAACTCCTGGTGGCCCAAACGATGTTTTTATGTGACATTTTACAATTGAAAAAAAAAAATATTATAAGTCTCTAGCCGTAGTTACCTACTGACGCAATTCCAAAGCTTCTGGCTGACACCTTAGGCTACTTTGTATCGCGAAAAATACACCTTTCCTGTAGGATACGCCAAAACACTTCCTTTTTTATTTTCAAAGTCGTTTATACCATTTTCTATACATAAATGCATAAGGCACCGAGACATTTAAATATTTGAAAGAGAGAGCAAATATAAAGCTCATCTGCTAGCTGGCCGGCTTCACCGTAAGGCGCGCTATGTAGGCCCGCGCTCTACATCTCGTTTATACGCTCGGCTATGGAACAAACTCTCGAATCATCAAAGAAAACAGTCGGTGAAGTGAGCCTGATTGCTGTGTTGTGATTGGTGGGCTCTCTTACACTGTCATCGCGCTCACCTCTCTAGATGCAGATCTCGATCAAGTAGATTAGCAAGGTCAAAGGTCGCAGAGATGTACTCGATTGCCTATTTTATGAAATTCAATACTAAATTAACAACAAAAACTTTAGAATCGAAAACTCGTAGATCATGATTATTAATGGCATTTCTCACGTGGCATACATACCTACTAATTTACTAACCATACTCTCTTTAAATCTTGCCTTGGTGTGTACTATAAAACTAGACTTTTTTAATTAATCCTTTCAACTAACTATTAATTTTACTGGACTTGGATTAAGAGAAAATCGAAAACTCATAAATTAACAAGTATCATACACTTAGTATGGAATTTGTACCAACTAGCAAGACAAGCTAAGTGTTGTGCATTGGAGCAGAGCTCACGGCACATTAGTAGTGACGTGCTGCATCTGGAAATAGTCGCGCCGATACTCCTCACAAAAAACCGCACTGACTCAGCAATTTCGAACACACGTTAATCAAAGTCATCTCGATTTCAAATAACCGATGCCTTTTTTACAGAAGTTTGAGCGAAGACGAGAAGTTGCCCTTCATCAAAGAAGCTGACAAGCTCCGGTCGCAGCATAAGAAGGAGTATCCTGATTACAAGTACCAGCCTCGACGTCGCAAGCCTCAGCCGACGTCAGCGGCCCGGCTAAAGAGAGAGCCTTCCCCGGAAAGGGATCAGATCGACTTTGCGGGAATGCCGGACATCTCCCCGGCACTGTTGGCGGACGGGCCGCCGGACAACGCCGAGCTGGAGCAATACTTGAAGCCGGGCCCTGTGCCGGACTACCACGAGCTGCAGCCGCGGTACGCTCACAGCCTCCACCACGCGCCCCCGCCGCTGTACGCGCCCGTTCCGCCCCACCTCCACCCCTCGTGTGACTGGCAGCATTACACGCATCCCTAAAAAAAACTGAAAATTAAATTCTATTTTTAAAACCGGGTTTGCGCGTTGGTGTCTCAAAGACTTTTAGTAATATCAATAAGCTTTATCAAAAGATCGGAATATTTTATCGCCGCTCATATTTTTTCGTAACTTATAAAAATAGGTCACGTATAGCTGTTGTAAATATAATTGGGTAGACATGTAAGTGCTATGCGAAACGGCGCGCACGTGCGTTTAATTTGTGTAAGCTGAATAAATATTTATTAGGTTAAAGTTTTTGCGTAAATTATTATTTTTTGTTAAACTGTATTAGACCGAAATAACATGCTGTCCAAGAGGATGCCTAAACATCATTAGTTTTATAGTGCATACCTAAAACTTATTACCCTTCAAAAAATAACGAAAAAGTTTATGTTGAAATGAAAACCCTGAAAAACAAAGTACAAGGGTAGTTTGTATTTCAAATAATTTTATGACATGGAAAATTCGCTCTCAACTTTTTACTAACATTAAGTACCTAAAAGATATTTAAGAGAACATGATTCTTGAAAGATATTTAAGAGAATCAGATTTCTTGCATGTTCACAAAGACAGATTTGTAGTGACATTCTGAAAAAATGTAAAACCGTAAAAGCTTTGGGCGTCATTCCATAGAATGCTGAAGATGCAAAGGATCGCCTTCGTTTGAAGCACGTTGGGCACTTCAAGTTTTTACGTTGGATGAAAACTTAGGTTTTTATAGAACAGACCGGATATTCATTTCAAGCTCACTTCACCAAAGCTTTTATGCTGAGATTTTAATAGATTACGCCTGCAGAAAAACTATTCTGAAAACATGACACTAGGAAAACTTAGTTTGTTGTAGTAGGAAACTTGAAGTGATCTGGTAATCCCTAGGATTATAAGAAATTACAGTTAAATTTAAGCACTTAGCTTAAGTTTTTACTATGTGTTGTTTACTGAGTAGTCAGTTTCTGGTCAAGTAATAAGGTAGGTAAAAACCCTACCCTCACATATTCACAGCTACCCTCTGAATTTGCAATGACAGAAGTTTAAAATTGGTTGTCTGGAAAGTCGGTTTACGGACGATAATTTTATGATCAATTTGATGACGTCATAAGAAAACAATTGAATTCTTAACAAACAAGCCAAACGCTTAGGCCGATCATGCCTCTATCGCTTTTTCGATCTCGGAACGTGACACTTTTTTGTGCGTGCTGATTTATACATCGATTTAAAGACGTTATCAAGTAAAAAAATACTAAATATTTGACCAGGGCTATATAATTCCTATTTCTAAATTACGATTTAACACTATCTATAAATATTATGTTACATTAGTTTGGTACTTTACGAAATTCCTCAAGTTCCAAAGCTTACTATATTAAGTTGGTATAATTAGATTAAGTTATACATAATTGAGTACATAAGGTATAGTGAATATGATATCTGATAAGTTATTGTTGTGATTTGTTAGTTGTAGTTCATAACAATTATGTTGTTTAATAAATATATTTTTCTATGTTCTACACTAAAACCGTCGTTATTTTGTCTAAAATCCTTAACACCTGGACGTATATAAATTAACCCATTTGTTAGCATCAAGTTTCTTCCATCCTGTATGGTCATACAAACTCTTGATTCTTAGTTACCTAGTAGGTACGAGTACCTATTGTATGTAGTCGAGAGTTACTGAAATAGCTGTTTTACATTTTTCTCTCGATTTGACTTATTTTTAACCGACTTCCAAAAATGGAGGCGGTTCTCAATTCAGTGGGTATTTTTTTATATATTTACTATTAACAAAGCTATTGGGTATGCAGGCAGCAAACTTGCAAATATTTTTAAACAATGTTGTGAGTGTGCTGAGTAAAAATATAATGCACACATTAGAAATAAACTTATAAACATTTGCAGTGCTGTGGAAAAAATAATATTTTTGCCTGTATACCGAATAGCTTTGTTGACTGTACACCGATTACTCCGAGGTTATGTGGGTTTACCATCGTGGTGAAAGGATTACTCAGATAGACTCTGCGTTACCGAGTGCTAGCTGTCCAGGGTGCGCCGGGCGTTTCGAATCGCAGTACGATTTATGTTAACGCCGCTCGGGGAGGCTCCTTTCTTGTACCCAAACACACGAAGCAGAAGGTTGGGTCCCGAAACAACCTGCTACGTCGCCTTGTTTCTAGCATCTGGGGAGCGGCACCTGATGTTTTTCACACAACCGGCATGCCCTTATACTTTTCTGCTGGCGAATTCGCGTTTCCAGTGTGGCACCGATCTGTACATGCAAAGCATGTTTTGCCCTTAACGAGACGTGCCGAATCATAACGGGATGCCTGAAGCCGACTCCGCTGAATAAACTTTACCCGTTGACTGGTATAGCGCCTCCAGCTGTACGAAGGGATGTTGCATGCGCGGTTGAGAAATATAATGAAAAATCCAATTCCCGGCATCCCATCTACGAACATAGGTACAGCGGCCCTGAGTAGACTTAAGAGCCGGAAGAGGTTTCTTCGCTGCATACCGGCTGTCAACCAGCCACCCAAGATAAGAGGCAAGTTGTGGGCAGAACTGCACTCTCCGCTACCTGACTTCTTGAAAACTCAGGAACACCTGCCGCCTGGACGCGAACTGCGGTGGCCAATATGGAGACCGCTCAATCGTTAGCGCACCTGCAAATACCTACAACTTGGCAAAATGGGGTTTCATTAATCCGCTTGAAACTAAGTGTGAGTGCGGAGCCCCCGTTAAAAATATGGCCCACTTGTTGGAATGTCCCGAGTGCCCTTACACCTGTACCATTGAGGACCTGATGGCCACCTACTGGGCACAAAATATTTAAGGGTCACCGTCGACTCGAAAAGAAGACTCCGAGGTTTCTGATCCGATTTCTGTGATTCTTTTTTAGTTCGATGCGGTACCTATACTTGCCATTTGGTCCCGTAAAAATTTAATTCAGTTTGGTTCTGTAGTTTTTATTTTATGAGCATTTCTGCTCATTTAAATTTTCTAATGTCTGTCTTAGAAGTTTCCCATGCTAGAAAGAAATGTCTCTCTCGCTTTAAACAGAACACAATATTTTGAAATAGGTATTTGGTTTGGACTCAGCACCCAACTCGATGTTTTTCTTTGTTGCAGTCCCAAAAAGTAACTATCTCTCTGATATAAATTCGCTCGAATGGTTGACATTTCTACGAACTGCTGGCCGTACCTACAGGTCCTCGGACGATGCGGGACGATGCGCGCGATAGGCGGCGACCCCTGGCCGGCCGCCGCTTCCGGCGCGCGCGCAGCCCGCCCCGACGCACAACGCCTCTCTTGTTCTCACCCCTATCTTATCACTCTCACATTTTTCGCGACCGACACTAATGAGGCCAATAAACATATCGGCAAATTGTGTAATTATGATACTTTAAGAAAATTTATGAGAAATAAGGCTGATTTATCGCAGGCGGAGTTTATGATGTTACCGACTACCGATAAGCTTGGTATCATCGATGGACTTGCATCCATTTGCTATCGATACAGAATAATGATGCAAACTGTAAAGGAATGGTGACATTTGTGCCTATTTAATATTTTAATTTAATAAACTGTAGCAACATGTCAACAGACCCTTATCGATTAACATTGTTAATTTATCATCGCATGACTAATGTTACAGTTCCGAGATTTGAAGCTTCCAGAGAAACAAAAACATTGTACAAAAAGGTTGTTATGAATTTGTAATGGTGCATCGAGGCTGCAATATTAAGATTGAGTGCAAATGAAGCGCGAGGCGCGTGCGCAGGGCGGCGGCTCGCGTTACACATACGATACACATGGACCGACCGGCGGACGATGATACCCTATACTTTGACTAACACACTTTTTGTGCGCCAACACATAAGATATTAATTACAGAGGCGGAGAGCAGCATGCTCAATTTTACGCTTTAATCTTGGGTGTTTTTTGTTCTTTTCCGTCGTCGTGCGGATTACCACCACATTAACATAAAACAGTGATCTAAGAAACTTTTAAGAAAAAAAGTGAAATCAAAACAGAGTTCGTCGATCGCCAGAAAATATGATTCATCGGCTGATCCATTTTGAGATAGAGATAGGTAGCTCAATCGGTTTAGCTCTAACGGTATTCAACTGCCCTTAACGAAATTTAAGTCGCATTTTTACCTTCTTTGATTATGATTTCAAAGTCCAGTCAAAAAGTTCACATTGAAACTATAAAACATCTCTCTTCTCTCTAAAATGCTAACGAAAGTGTCCGACTCAAGTTGGAAAGTAGCAAAGCATTCCGCCACAGTATAAAACTAAACAGTCCAACTCAAGTGGACTCATCGAGCGACATTTCGTGTGAACATAGTCCATCTGCAGCCCGCTCAGTGTAAGGCGATACCACGGCGTCTGGTGAGCATCGAGGAATCAAATCCTACGCCACAATGAAGTACTCGCTGATACCGACACATGTGGAATCGTTCCGTTCAATTATTTACACTGCTTAGACAATCCGATGTCTACGTATGGTTTTGATTGTCCTACTTAGTGGGGAGAACTAGCTAGGCAGCGGTTCCTAACCATTTTGTTTGGTGATCCAAAGTAGACATCTACCTATAAAGCCCCATAACAAATATATCTGAAGCCCGCGACCCTAATGTTTTATGTATCTTCCAGTGATAGTAAATTAACTGGGTATAAGCTAGTGGTTTGCTAACTTTGATGTCATTATAAATGTATGAATAAAACATGACATTTTTTTATTTGTGATGGGTTTACTCTTGACTCTAGTCTAGGTCAGAGATGACAGAGACAAAGTCTACGATGGAGCGAGCTTACCCAGAAGAAACCTGCTCGCTCTAACTTTGAAGAGATTGGGGGTTGTAAGCGTTTGGAAACACACTCTCATAGGACGACAATAATAGACGTTTGGAAACGCTTAGTGCGAATTGGAGGAATAGCAACAAGGTAGGGATGGTAAGATGCAGTGCGTCTGGATGTCCGATGGTAGAAGGGGGCTGGTGGGATGAGGTCGTGAAGTTCTTAGGCACACTCACCGAAGTACAATCTGAAGAAGACCGACAAGCAGCGACGATGAGCCAAACTACTCGTATTGTAGCTTGTTTTTTAAGACAGCAAGGCAAGACAATCCTGCTTCACACAAATTAGTAAGAAATGGTATCAGGGCCTTTTCGACTTCATTGGTAAGCATAGGCTTCCCAGATAATACTGCCCAAAACTTCGTGAGAGACAATCTGAAAAATCTTTCTTTTAGACTTTTAGTACCTACTCCATCACCTTACACTCATATAATCCCGCGACCCATCCCAATACCGCCCGTGACCCGATTTTGGGCTAGCGCCTTGCCTCTAAAGATCTTTTCATGAAAACTGCTGTAGATATTACACACAAATCGAGCAGGACTTTATACTTATAAGGTAGGTAGAAGCATAAGATACTCAAGCATAAAATAAGCGGTCATTGCAGACAAAGAACTGCAGCAGCTAAAGGATAGGTGAAGCAACGATCTTTGCACAATTGCTGGTAACAGCTGGACGAGAGTGAATGATGATGAAATCGAAGAAAAGTACAGATAAGATGTAGGTAATATACAAATAAAGCTTGTGACTAACTAGCTAGTAACTACATAAGTAGGCCTATACCTTCTCACAGATAAATAGATCTAGGTAGGTACCATACTACATAGTATAGGTACTAGATACCTACCAACCTACCGTAAACGCAATCAAGTCCCAAATTTGTAGAACAGAGTCGGATAAATACCGCGCGTCCGATAATTCCGCGCATCGGCTTATCTCAAAAAACCGGTTAAGTGCGAGTCGGACTTGCACACAAAGGGTTCCGTACCATAAACCTTAATTTTTATTATTTGTTGTTATAGCGGCAATAGAAATACACAGTTTGTGAAAACTTCAACTCTCTATCTATTACGGTTCTTGAGATACAGCCCGCTGACAGACAGACGGACGGACAGCGGAGACTTAGTAATAGGGTTCCGTTGGTTACCCTTCGGGTGCGGAACCCTAAAAATGAAAAGCTCAATGCTCATTATAGGTCCAATTTGGCCGAGGTATTATCCAACTCTAGCTCCTATCTACTAAATTGATACACAACTGCATAAAAACCCGTCAGGGGGCCTAAAAAGGCCAATTTAGAAGAATCATAATATTAACCACACAACAGTCTGTCAAATTTCATTTTCAGCTTTATCGCTAAAGCATTAAGTTCAAGGTTGAATGGAAAAATTTTACAGTGACGGGGAGAGTGATGTGCTTTCTGATTCTGCTAAAATGGCTTTTTTGGACCCCCAGCTTTGGCTTTGCAAAGTGGAATACATACTTAATAAGAGCCAACGCACCAGTAGCGTAGCGAGGGGGGGGGGCGGAGGGGGCAGCCCGCACCGGGTGACACCCGTTTAGGGGTGATAGCCGACCATTTGTTGACTGGTTTTTGTCATCATCGGGTGTCATCTCAAAACGTTTGACGCAATGAAACCTGTCGGAGTGGGATGCAAATTTTGTTTTTCATTCTGCACTCTCTAACTTCTATTTAAATATGAATGATCAAAAGACAATTCAACCCTTCCGAGATGAGTTGCAAAAAGTTTTGCTTTTAGGGGTGACACTCGACGGTTTGTTGACTTTTGTCACGGTCGGGTGTCACCCCTAGACGGGTATCGTAATGACACCCGTCCGAGGTGAAGTGTAAAAAATTTCAAGCTCGCTTCGCTCACTTCTTACGTTCCGAACTCTCTTTGTCATTGGCGTATCTAGGACTTTTTTCTAGGCCTGGTCCTTAACCTGAGATGCGACGCCTACACACACACACACACCAATACCAGTTTAGGTCCGACGCCCGTTGCAGTCACTGCAATAGTAGGGTAATAGTAGGGTTCAAATTATAAAATAAATCGAGAAAATCTTACAATGGACTAGTTCACTATCGATGGGTGGATGGACATTACGTTCCTATAAAGGAGACCTTTACAAAAATTACGAAGCAGTCCTCGCGGGCAAAACCGCGCTGCTGATTTTTGCTGAAAAGCTTTAGCCTAAAAAAAATTGGAAATTTATGAGCGACGGAAGCGAGCTCGACTTTTTAGAGCCTTGTCTCGTATAGGTAAGATTCAAAGAAACATTATGATTCTTAGCTGACCCGAAAATGCTAGCGAAAATTTTTAGCATCCCACCTGTGTGTATGGGTTAGAACTACACATACTACTCTGTCAAGAAAGTACCGGGAAAAGATCAATAATACACAAAATGTCTGTTATTCATCCAAATTTATTTATCACCTTCAAAGTATGCTCCTTTAGAAACGATACACTTGCGCCAACGAATAATCCATTCATCAAAACATTTTTTAAACGCTGCTTCCGGAATTGAGTTCAGTTCTCGCCGCGAATTCTCCTTTATGTCTTCTATCGATTGAAAACGGGTGCCACGAAGTGGTAATTTGAGTTTAGGAAAAAGAAAAAAGTCAGCAGGAGCCATATCTGGTGAATATGGTGGTTGCTGGATGGTTTTTGTTGAGTGATTGGTTAAAAATTCGTTCACAATGATAGCCTTGTGCGAAGGCGCATTGTCGTGGTGCAAAATCCAAGAATTTTCTTTCCACAAATCTGGCCTTTTTCGTCGAATTTGCTCTCTTAAACGCCGCATAACGCTTAAATAATATTCTTTATTTACCGTTAGACCTTCCGGTAAGAATTCAGAGTGCACAACACCGCGATAGTCAAAGAAAACAGTCAACATGACTTTGACTTTTGATCGACTTTGGCGTGGTTTTTTTCGGTTTCGGTTCAGTTGGAAGGCGCCACTCCGAAGCTTGTTGACTAGTTCGCATGTCAAACTCGTAAACCCACGTATCGTCACCAGTAACAATGCGTTTCATGAATGTTGGGTCCGAACTGACTCGTTCTAGCATGTCCTCAGCGACTTTCATGCGATTGAGTTTTTGGAGAAAATTCAGATCTTTTGGAACTAGCCGAGCAGCAAAATGTTTCATACCCAAATGATTAGTTAAAATGGTACGGATCGACTCGTGAGATACAGAAAGTTCGGCGGCTATCTCTCTCAGAGTTGAATGGGGATTTTCAGTCACTATTTCCTTCACTTTTGCGATGTTAACTTCAGTTGCAGACGTTGACGGCCTACCAGAGCGAGGCAAGTCTTCCATCACAACTCGACCGCTTTTGAACGCTTTGAACCACTCATAAGCACGAGTTTTTGATAAAGTCGATTCACCGTAAGCCTTCTGTAACATTTTCAGTGACTCTGAACACGAAATTCCATTGGGGATGCAAAATTTAAGACAAACTCTTTGTTCGATATTTTTGTCCATTATGAAATTCGCAATACACACCTTCGCACAAGGCTATCATTGTGAACGAATTTTTAACCAAACACTCAACAAATACCATCCAGCAACCACCATATTCACCAGATATGGCTCCTGCTGACTTTTTTCTTTTTCCTAAACTCAAATTACCACTTCGTGGCACCCGTTTTCAATCGATAGAAGACATAAAGGAGAATTCGCGGCGAGAACTGAACTCAATTCCGGAAGCAGCGTTTAAAAAATGTTTTGATGAATGGATTATTCGTTGGCGCAAGTGTATCGTTTCTAAAGGAGCATACTTTGAAGGTGATAAAATAAATTTGAATGAATAACAGACATTTTGTGTATTATTGATCTTTTCCCGGTACTTTCTTGACAGAGTAGTACATGATATTACTAAAACCAGCACTGTATTTAATATAAATAACAGATGCAACTCAAACTCCGCGCCAAAATGGAAAACAGTTGTGCCAATCTAACAACTACAAAAAAACAAAAATTTGAATTTGGAACCATAAACAAATCATCCATTCCCGATACTTTTTTGACTGAATGTATAGACGTTACTTTGCCGACAAAGTAACATCATTTGTAAATAAACAAAAGTTCTAGAACTAAAAATGCAAAAAGAACTATGTTATCGGATAGTGTGCCATGGATAGGTAAGATACTGTTTTAACTATCCATACAGTCATAAAAGTAATGTTCTCGACTTAAATACTATATAAAATTATGACTTTGAAGAATACAAGAGAGAGCGAAGCGAGCTCGAATTCTTTTAACCCAGCCTGGAAGGCAGCTCTAGATCTACGGTTTATCCGAAACGGAGCAGAAACGTGATAGTAACTAATGATTGAAAAATTAATGATAACGACAAAGATCCATTGTACCAATCATTGGCATATTATTTTTTTTCTAGACCACACATGGGAAACCATTGGTTTTGGAGATATGGAAGAAAACCTTACCATGGTTTACTCAGGAGTCACTTTTATGCAAAAAAAATAGAGATCCAAGACAGTGTAAAAGTCAAGGGCGAGCGTAGCGAGCCCGAAAATTTTAGCACCAAAACGAATAAGTTTTTTATTTGACCATTTGAATTTGGCGCCCCATGCATTTGCCGCCATGGGCACGCGTCTCGGATTGCCTCACCCTAGATCCGGGGGCAAGATCCTCTTTTTGCTATCCCTACAGATATAAAAGTAATGTCGTCGACCTACGAATATGACAACTAAGGATGATAGTGGTCAATTGGTAACATATAAGTTTAAAGCAGCCTTGGAAAAAATTCATATACAATATAGGCCAATTACAACTGGCAAACTAGCTAAATTCAATGGTACCTTACAAAATAAGTTAAATTGTCTAGGCCATAACATTGAAGATGCTAATAAATTTTATGATAATTTCTTTTTAGTGGTTCTAAAGGAATTCAATGCAACTTTTGAAAAGAAGACTAAGGATACTTTCCCTAAGTATGTAGTTATTTAGTGACTGGGCGACTAAAGGCATTAGGATAAATAGGGAAAGACTATATGAGCTATATGACCTTAAGCCTGTCATAAACACTGATTCTTTTAATAAGTTGTAAACAAATATTCTAAAGAGTTCAGAAATACTTGCAAGGTAGCTAAAGCCCTATATATTAGCAACAAGATCAAATCGTCAGAAAATAAAATAAAGACAGTTTGGAAAGTTATTAAGGAAACTAATAGAAATAAAGTACGAAACACTGATTATTTACTGGAGACTACACATGGTGCCAAAAGCTCTAATTTAGAAGTAGCTCAAGAATTTGTAAAAATGTTCACCAATATACCAACTTAAACTACGGAATCGTTAAATTCTTCACCAGAGGTGTCATATAATTTATTAAGAGCTAACGTCCCAGGTTGTACGGTTGAATTCCAGTTCAAAAATATCAACCCTGTGAAATCACCATAAAAGCTTTCCGGCAAATCAAAATCAAATTGAACGAAGACATATGGGGAATGTCTATTAGTGTGCACGTCCATAATTGAAACTATAGCTCCATACTTGGCTTTAATATTTAATTTATGTGTGGACCAAGGAGTCTTTCCGGATGTAATGAAATATAGTAAGGTTATACCACTATTTAAATCGGGCGACAGCAAAGACACCAATTATTATAGACCTGTATCTGTATTGCCGGTTTTTAGCAAGGTGTTTGAAAAAGTAATGCTCAATCAGATACTCAATCATTTTAACATCAATAAAATCTTACACGATCAACAGTATGGTTTGACCAGGGGTCGCCTGACTGACGCTGGTGCCACGTTGTTAGTTTTAACAATGTATGTGTTTACATATATTCAGCGTGGGAAGAGAGGCAAGATGCCATAGGAATCTTTTGTGACCTCTCCAAGGCATTTGATTGTGTAAATCATAAAACCTTGCTCCTAAAGCTAGGACATTACAGACTTGGTAAACTTGCATTCAGTCTAGTAAAATCTTACCTAATGATAGACAGCAGCAAGTTCAAGTAAATGGTGTCAATTTACGGGGTTTAAAATTCAAAATGGGGGTACCACAAGGCTCTATTTTGGGTACTTTCCTCTTTCTAGTATATATGAATGATCTACCCCATCTTTTAAAAAATCAACCTCTAATGATATTATTTGCTGACGATACGTCCTTAATTTTTAAGATAGACGTTCCATAAATCTTGACGACGTAAATAAAGCCCTACAGCAGGTCCAAAATTGGTTTACTGCTTATAATTTTAAATGATTATTTTATTATTATTTAGTATTAAATGGGAAAAAAACTAAATGCATCAGATTCGCCTTACCGAACGTTAAAAGAAATGATTTTGACATAGTATTGAACAAGGAGAAACTTGAATTTGTCGAAAACACTGTTTTCCTGGGGATTACGCTTGACTCAAGGCTATAATGGGGTCCTCATTTAACATCTCTTGCGGAACGGCTAAGTACATACGCTGTCAGAAAAATCCGTCAATTTACTGATATAGATACCGCGAGGCTGATCTACTTTAGTTACTTTCATAGTATCATGTCTTACGGTATCTTATTATGGGGACGTGCTGCAGACATCGAGTCTATATTTATCCTGCAGAAAAGAGCCATCAGAGCCATATACAATCTCTGTCGGCGTGATTCCCTAAGATAACGGTTTAAGGATATCAACATCATGACGGTACCTTGTCAATACATTTACAAAAATATTATGTATGTTCGGAAAAATCTTCATCTTATTCTTATATTATTCATCTTATTATTTATTTCTTTTATGCCTGTCACTAATCTTGCTATTACTTATTTATTCTTTTTGATATAAGTATGTACATAATCGTTGTGTTTATTAATTTATTTTCATTATTTGGTCATTGACAACCATCGTTTCGTGTAAAGTAGAAGCATATTTTTCAAATTTTGTAAATGTGAGTACCATGAAGCCATTTACATTTTATGTGATTAGTTATAGATTTACTTGTTGAACATGAACGAGCATGTTGGTTGAGAGCATGTCATGCTCACTCAAATGTCTCGCTGATGGCGGCGCGTGGGTTGGATCATTCGGTGCCCTTCGAAATGGTTGAGCTGCCGTCGGTTGAGACTAGTCATCTCTTAACTGCCATTGGCTTATTTTGATCTTTATATTTTAAATTCTTATAATAAGCTTGTTTTTTTCATTTTCATTGTCCTCACATGCAGAAGCAACAAGTATGTAACTTAGAATTTTGTAAAACAGAACATGATTTGAAAGAGTGTCCGTGGAGTTTCTTGCACGTTCTTCTCCATAGAGATCTCCGCTTTGGAACGTGCAAACAGCTTCCATGTTTTTGGCTGACCGGCCGTGACGTTTTAAAAGTGCCTGTGAATGGTTTATTTGAAATAAAATGCTTTTGAATCTTGAATCTTGATGTAAGAGCGAGCGAAGCGTGCTTAAAAATTTTTTGTACCGAGCCGAGGAGGGGTAAGAGCCACTTTTTACAAGTTTCTTCTTCACCCTACCGACGTCTTTGAATATTTGGGTTGATTATAAAAAAAAAATATATAAGTGACAAAAAAAAGACAACATTAAAAGGTCGAGAAATGAATAACGCGAGAGGGATTGTGCGCTGCGATTTTGTGGCTTTGAATGCAAGAGATAATGTCACGGTAATATTAATTGTGTCATTAATCTAATATTAAATTTTAGAAAATTTTAATTATTGTTTTTAATAATTATATAATAATGTATAAAATAGTAATAATGTATAAAATAATAAGTAATTACTAACGTAGGGTATTTTTGAGAGTAATAACAACGTATTTGTTTTGTTTTTGTGAGTGTCAATTTGGACTACAATTGTCTGTTAAATAAATAAATAATAATAATATATTGTCAATATTTAGAAGGTGTCAATTTGACCTGTTCTTGCGGGTCACGAGCCCACTATTGACATTTGTGCAAACAACACTCCAAAAAAGCAGCACAGTGCAATTTATTGCGACCTAGGATATATAAATGACTGTGTATTATGGAAGTTATAATAAGATTCTAGGTTTCTCAGTGGTAGATTTTATTTGATTAATTTGTGTGAAGTTAGAGTAGGTACTTATCTATATTTTATAGTGTCCAGCATAGACTTTGGAATTGGTCCCCAAACATCCCGGGGTGGGCCTGAGTCAATTCTGGGGTGGGCACGGCCCACCCGGCTTCCCCCTATATACGCCTATGCTCTTTGTTCTCGAGCTTTTCTGTAGAGCTCAACAAAAATGGCATTATTTATGTACGAATTCTCAAAACTTAATAAATCCTTTCCAGGCTGGCCCGAGCGGCGAGCCCCTTGCCGGACTGCCGCCATGGGATCTGGAGGCGAGAACCCTCGCGCTCATTTACGAGTGACGCGTGGAGACGCTTCGCCGGGGCGAAACAACTCTGCCGCGGCAAATCGCAGCAAGGCGGACGGAGCTCCAGCAGGATCTCATGGCGGTATGGAGACAGCGACTGTCGCAACCCAGCGCTGGGCACGCCACAATCCAGGCGATTAGTCCCCTCTTTGAGAAGTCGCTGGAGCGGCGCCACGGCGTCCTCACCTTCTACCTGACGCAGGTACTCACCGGACACGGTTGTTTCGGGAGATACCTGTTTCGGATTCAGCGGGAGGACAAGCCCGGGTGTCAACACTGCGAGGATCGCCCGGAGGATATGGTGGAACATACGGTAGAGGTCTGCCCTGCTTGAGCGGAGCACCGCCGAGTTCTCGTCGAGGCGATCGGCGACGGCGACCTCTCGCGACCGGCCCTGGTTCTGGCTATGGTCCGGAGCGAGGAGGCATGGGAAGCGGTCACCTCCTTCTGCGAAGCAGTAATGCTAGCAAAAGAGGAGGCCGAACGTGTGAGAGAGAGGGAAACCTCACGACCCAGCCGCCGCAACAGAAGAAGATGCCCCGGGCGTCGGGAGTCACAGAGCTATTTCCGGCCACCGTAGGCGCGAGCCTGCGGACGGCGAGCATTGGGTGGCTCACCGTCCAATCAGAACCAGGCCCGTGTCGACGGCGCGCTGTGTTCCACCCACGCCTCAAAGAGCTGTCAGCATGGGAGACGGGGCCCACTAGGGCCAGAGCCTTCCGGGGTGCGGAATCCGTTCGAAAGAGGCACCGTACCCTGGAACGCAAAGGGCAGTAGGAGGAACACGGATGGGTTTTAGTCAGTAAGAGTCTGACACTCGCTTCTGCTCCGCCCGGAGTGGAAGGAGTCATTTAATGATTTTCCATCCTTAAAAATAAAAAGGGTGCATGGATTTTCGAGCTTACTTCAGTCGCTCTTGTGTTCGGCCTCCTCTCAGTTAGTGGGCTTTCTTGCAATAGTTCATAAAGTTACTTCTATATAAGTATGTATGATCAAAAAAAAAACCTATCCGAGGTGGGATGCAAGTGTTTGAGCTCGCTTCGTTTGCTTTTGGGTTCTGTCTACTCTCAATTATTACTTTTCTTGCAACAGTCCTTAAAGATACTATCAGAGGTGTATTGCAAAAATTTTCGAGCTCGCTTCACTCGCTCTTGTGTTACGCCATCTCTCGATTAATTAGCTTTTTTGCATCAGCTCATAAAGTTACTTTCCTAGGTGGGATGCAAACATTTTCAGTACCAAAGGTGCAACTCATAATTATTTGGGTTAATTTGTGGGGTGACACCACATTTTCCGCCCCGGGTGTCACCCATGCTAGCTACGCTACTGCAACGCACTGAAGACGTTTTGTCAACAGATATTTTGAGTAGTCAAGCGCCAAAAACGAACATGAACTTATGATATTACCTACCTTTAGAATCGGGCTGAAACATGCTTCCTGTAGTGCCGTCAGGGCCCGATCTAGGGGGCAGGGGGAAGAGCCCACTATTGCCCATAGCGGCATAAACAGGAGCAGCAAAATCGAAGACGATTGGCACCTACTATAATGTAATTATAAGAATTTGTAATTAATGAAAGTCACCTCAATAAAATAATGAGAACTAGCTGCCACTTTTGTTTCGTCTATGCGACTCTTCTAGCTCAGTTCGTTTCGAAATGATTGTTTTCGGGGTTTTGAAATCTGTATGAAAAAACGGAATCCCTAAAGGATTACTCCGTTTTCTGTCCGACAGACAGACACACCGCTAATCAATAGTTTAGAAATTGGACCAGATACAATATAAAATGACGCCTACTTAAATATTTATCTGCGTATACGACATTTACAACCAAAACTCACCAAATTAAACTTTTCAACTTGAGCGCCGAAATGAAAATTCACAGATGAAAAATATAATTGCTGCCATATAAAAATATTTATTTGCTTGCCACTTCTAAAAACTCGTTGTGTTTCAGGTCACAGTTCAGTCTATAACAACATTTTAAACACATTTCTAATTTCCACTGTTTGAAACCCGCTAAAATCAATTAATTACACTTTGGAGGGAATGCGGAACAGAGAGTAAAAGTCCCGAAACCTCAATTGAAAAGGAGGATCCTCCAACCAGGCGGCTGTTGTGCCTGGCGGGCTACTACTGCCGAATATTAACTAAAGGGCAGTAGCCCTTTAGTTAATATTCGGGCTGATGTATATGTTCAAATCGCACGGTAAACTTTACTTGCGCGATGCAGGATTTCGACGAAGTAGTTCGCTGCTAGTTGGATAGATGGCGTCGCGGTTCTTTTTGTTGCGATGTAGATTTGCTTCGTTGGTTTTTCTTGTAGCTGTATTGATGCCGCTACAAAACTAATAAATACCACGAAAAACATTCAATTCATTGTGTGGTTTTGAAAATCAAGAATATGATACAATTTGATTTCATTTCAGAACAACAAATATTGTAGAATTATTTTTACAATAGCAATTTCAGAATTATGTTACAAAGCTGTCAAATCCTTGCGTTGTCAAAGCTGTCACTGACGATTTGACAAATCGAATTTATTTAGTCAAAAGGAAAATGTTATCGGGTTTGTGATTAAAGTTCTCACTTATTGCAATATTATGAAAGTTTTTGGAAGTGATAACATGTTTACTCATGAAGATTATTGAGTGATAGTATTAATGGCCGATTTACCGAATGGCTGGGTTCAGCTGGTAAGTTCGATCGACCCTTCCTATTTATTTATCGGGATTCAATTCGTAGTGTCTCGCAGTTGTTTGTGTGCCTGTATTGTCTTCCTTGAACTCTATAATTGGATAAATTGTTCAATTGAACGGGCAAGGTACTCTATATTTGTTTTGAGATTGAAATGCAATCATTGTGTACTGTTGCACTAGGCGTGTTTATGATGTAGTTAACGGATTTTTGAATCAAGAGGAATGTGTTATTTGGTCCCACGGGTATTTATTACTGCAAAGTTTATGAAAATGATTACAATTAAAACATTTATGTCAGGGAAATTCTTCAAGTCCTAATTCAAAGTTAACATAATAAATTCTGTCTGTTGAAGTAATACCGCCCCTATGACTACCCACTGAACAATATTTTTATTCCAGGTACCTTTCTGAAGGCTTCCAAGTAATTATTGAGAAGTCATCAAAGGATGCAAAATGCTCTCTAAAAGATATTCAGTTGCGTTTCTTGTGCCCTGATGACCTAGAGGAGGTTAGTATTAATTGACACAACACCACACAACCAAAATAATGTGTGACCCTGTGGATTCACGGTGACGTGCCAATTTAGGTCATAGTACATGTGAGTGTATCATGCTCATTAACACTGGAGTTTCATATTTTTAAACTATGCAAATTAAAAGTATAGGTAGTTTAATTGATATGTGTAGGTCTTAGACTAAATTAAGTAAATACAAATAGAATAAAGATAGTTTATTCTTCAGATATTACCCTGCAGTAAGCAGGTACATAGGTTAAAACTAGTTAGGATAACAAGATTACTGTTTAACACAAGATTATGAAGTATTATTTGCCAATGAGCCCCTAACCAAGCAGTTGGTCTGGCTATAAATTGTTTAATTTATTTCAAAGCTCATTAGGAAGAGGTAGAATTGTGTTATTTTATTGCAAATATTGTTTTTCATGTGGGTTAATCCATATGAGTAATAAGCTATGTCATGACGAAATAATTCAGATGAGCAACCAACATGAATCATTAAAGTTTCTTGCATATTCATTGAATTAGGGTAAAACAAAAATATTTGAAGTAAATGCATTTCATAATTATATACATTATGTATTGCAGCCAAGACTCCAAAACCATTATATTCACAGCATAGCTTTTGTTTTTCTGTCTCTGAATTTTAATTCAAGACTGAAGGTCAAAGAGTTTCATGTTGAATACTCATTTATTATGGAATTTTAACATTACTTTATTTTACCCACTGTGTTTCGAGGTCACAGGTATATAATGGCATGATTGTGTGTATAATTCTCACCACTATGATACTAAGTTGGGACATGTTAAGTGTCATATAGATATTTGCAAATATATCTTAGTTGCTGCTGGGCTTGATACTTTCCTACCTTCTTTTCTATTATGACACTACAAAATTTTTGATTTCAACATTTCACCGTACTGCTAAAACAACAATGACACAAGCAATGTATTGTACCAATTTTTCAGGTGAGATCTCTCTGCAGAGATTGGTTTCCAATAGAATACCCACAATCATGGTACGAGGACATCACTTCTTCAGATAGATTTTTTGCCCTAGCCGCAGTGCACAAAAGTGAGATTATAGGCCTTATTGTGGCCGAGATAAAGCCTTACTTGAAGCTGAATGCAGAGGACCGAGGAATACTTTCAAGATGGTTCGCCTCAAAGGACACACTTGTTGCTTACATACTGTCTTTAGGTATTTTTTTGTTAATTTTTTGTAGCTCCTACTTTTGTATTACTTGAAATCATAAATTAAACAACTGACTCATCATTCCTAACTAATGGCATAATAGTCAGTAGTAATTGCATTAGCATTGAGCATAAGTATAGTATTAGAAGTTCTAAATTAAGCAAACACTATCAGTATTCTATGTATATTTTTGTTTAACATTAACTGTCAGTGGGATTTGTGGGATAATTATGCTTCTCAGTTAAGTACACATACACAGGTTGTGATCAAAGCTTGTAATTCTCATGCCTTCTTTGTTAGAGACTAATTAATGGTAGCAGGTGCCATTCTATAGTTTTGCTAACCCTCATGAGAATAGGCTCAAATTTAAATATATGTATATGCATGAAATAATCTATGGCTTCGATCACTAATAAAGAGTTTTTATTAGTGATTGAAGGTCTATGGTCATGATATAAGTGTGTGGTATGTCTTGGTCCAGGAGTGGCGCGCTCGTTCCGGCGCTCGGGCGTGGCCACGATGCTGCTGGACGTGCTCATCAACCACCTGGCGGGCCCCGTTCCGCAGCCGCCGCACGAGCACCGCGTCAAGGCTATCTTCCTGCACGTCCTCACCACCAACACAGAAGCTATACTTTTTTATGAACACAGAAGGTGAGTACTGGATATTCTATAATCGATACCTCCCACGTACGTTGTTGTAACCCACGTAGAAAGATATGATCGTATTAATTCGACAAAATATTGTCGGGTCCATTTCACCAGGGCCGTATGTTTACGACCAAATACCACAGCTCATTAAAACCAAAGTTAAGTATTGCACATCCTTCTTTGTTGTTGGTATTTATTTTTCCAGTAGGAAGTTGTTTTTAGTACCGGGCGCTGAGGTTAGACAACTGATTAAAGTCGGACTGTTAAAAAGTTATGTGAAAACACAATTTCACCATTTTGTGGGTGGACAACAACTTCGTTCGAGGTACTGGTTCGAATTTAAAAAATATTTTTTAATTTTTGTGCATATTTATCAAGGAAGGCTATATATCATCACGCTATGACCAATAGGAACGGAGCATTAATGAAAAATGTGACGAAGACGAAGTTGTGCTGGTCAGCTAGGAAGTAATGTACCCACAAATATCATGTTCACAAAGCTTCTTCTAATAGTTCTGTATATTTCTCTGCCGGATTAAAACCAAATGAAAATTGATTTTCACGTAAATATTATTCGGTTTGTGATGAGTAATCGATAACAGTACTGTACCCAAAGCGTCCTTACAGTGTTTGAATGTCATGATGACGCGTCGGTTGACTTACATAAGGTCCACAATGAAACCACGCTCATATGTAATACGACAATCTCATATTTTTATCTTTACTGAGAATCTGAGATACATTAGATACTGACGTTTTATATCGACTTACAAATATTAAGAATATCGAGACACTGATATACTGACCGTCGATAGACTGATTTATGTCCTTTTATTTACGAACTTAAATCTTCATCGTATCGATAATTCCAAATTATAAATGGTCGAAAGCGAAACTTCACAGCTGAAAAATCGACGTGCAAACGACGATGAAACAATATTAATGAACCTAACTACGGCCGGGCGGCCGCTTGTTCTGTAGTTATTTACTAACTCGTAAGATTAGAAAATTTTGAAAAAACATATTAGAGACGAGGTTACTCTTGACTCTAGTCTAGGTCAGAAGTGACTGAGGCAAGTCGACGATGGACTGAGCTTGGGTACCCAGAAGAAGCCTTTTTACTCTAATTTTGAAGAGATTAGGGTCATTTTTATCGTCATTAGAAATCAATACCCATCACATCTGCAGTGCAAGTTTCAGTATATAATAATTCATGTTGACCCTATACAAGTTTCGACCAGAATTCAGACACGTCGCGGGCAGCGATAGCGTCAAAGGTCTTGTATAGTGCAGGTGTTAATTCCCACTGACACATATTTCTCAGGTACCAAACCAAAATAATCGATACCTATAAATAAATTATTTGACGTTAGAACTGTTGTAACTATCCTATTCTTGAAATATTCAAAAATGTATCTGCGATAGACACTAATAGTCCAGTAGAAATCGACGCGAAAAAAGGCTAAATTAGCAAAGCTGGATGTAGTTTTAATTTTTTGGTATGTTGTCGGTCCATCCGTTTAGAATAGTGTGAATCTAGCAACTTCGAAAAACTTGTGCTCGCTGCGTAGGTACCTACAACGCGATAAACTGCGGAATTTTGGGACTTTTTTCACTTTTTGCTCTAAAAGTCAAAAACTAAGTATGTATTTTCAACCAATAAATATTCAGTAATCATTTAAAGACACCTAAATTTGCAACAATTTTAGCCGAACCACAGCTCTTTGAACTTAATAGGGAACAAGATACAGACCTACAAAGATGCTAAATTTTTGTCGAAAATCGTAAATTTTAGGTTTTGTTCCTGTCCGTAGCAAAATATTGCCAAATCGTGCGTCCTATGAATAATAATCCAGTCAGACCAGCATAATGAAGAAGGCATGTGAAAGGGGATCAAATCAGTTTTTCGAATCTTTCACCCCAGCCTCTGAAAACGTCTCCTTCATTGCCAACACATATAATATGGTGGTGGATGGGATACCTCCTGCATACTGTCGTCTAGCCGATGCTAGACGACAGTATGCAGGAGGTACCGCAGCAGGTCCCACCGGTATATTAGCAAACCGTGTAGGTACGTGACGATTCACGTACACGGTTTGCTAATATTTATATGTCCCTTGGGATAGTTTTCAACGTCCACGTGATTCAGCTAGTATACCATATTTAAACAATATGATATGATATGTTCTAATGTGTTTAATAATAAATAACTAGCAATAAGTAAGAGCGAATTATCCAAAAATATAGTCGGCGGAAACGTATCTTATCTATTATCAGATTGTAGTACAAATAAGTTATGTAATGGTCATATTGCTTGAGCTACGGAATTTGCCGAATTATTCAGCGTTGTTATGTACCAAAGAAAATAATCATTATTAAAGTGGTTTATTTTTTGCTAAGAACCTTGAATAAGCATTCTATCACCTAGATTGCTTTTTAGGGTTCCGTACCCAAAGGGTAACCACCGGGACCCTATTACTAAGCCTCCGACGTCCGTCCGTCCGTCCGTCTGTCAGCGGGCTGTATCTCAAGAACCGTAGACTAATAGGTAGACAGTTGAAATTTTCACAGATTGTGTATTTCTATTGCCGCTATAACAACAAGTAATAAAAATTAAGGTTTATGGTACGGAACCCTTCGTGTGCGAGTCCGACTTGCACTTGGCCGGTTTTTATTTATTTATTTAGTCCATCTTAACAGCATGAAAGGATTTTAGTTTGAAGTCTTCAGTTTACTGTATGTTGCATAGGAAAAATGTTATAAATAATATAATAATATTTGTAATTAACCAGTGCCATTGCTGAAAGATCGCATATTGACTCGCCACCGATCATTTAGTTTCTCATCCTTGAGATACCTTCAACAAATATGGAAGGAAATCCGTTCAATTAATTTATTTTCGGAAATAGCTATTTATAGAATTAATACGATTGCTATAGTGAACAGGTAATTACAACAACAAAACTCAGCTCCAATGCTAACTGAATTAATTTTTAACCGACTTCAAAAAAAGGAGGAGGTTCTCAATTCGATTGTATTTTTTTTCTTTTTATGTTTGTTACCTCATAACTCCGTCATTTATGAAACCGATTTGAAAAAATTGTGTTTCATCTGAAAGGGTATACTTCTCGATTGGTCCCATTGTCACCATATCAGAATCTGATGATGGGATCCCACGAAAATCGAGGGCAACCCTCAAATTTTATAAGCACATGCAATGTTTTTCATGAACTTTCTAACGCAATTCAGATATTTGTGCCTGGTAATCATCATCTCATGTTGCTGAGCTGATGATGAAAGGTATAAATTAGGATCTGATGATGAGATCACATGAAAAATGTTTGTTCAGCGATACTTTAGCCAATTGTCAGCCGATTTGCATGATTCTTTTTTTGTTTGAAAGAGTATTTTCCTGGACTGGTCCCGTTTCAATTTGGTGAAGATCTGATGAAGTACTTCGGAGGTAGGCAACGAAACTCTTCAATAAATGATAGCAAAGGGATCGGGATTGCTGAAATCGCATAGTTTTTTAGTGTTTACACCAGTTCTTAACATAACATTGCGCCGGTACGCTGTTAATGGGTACGCAGGTACCTAGGTACCACTAAAAAGTGAAAAATAAAAAACATTTTTACAAAAAATACAACCGACTTCCAAAAACAAAACACTACAAGGTACAAAATAACTTCGGAAGAAAGAAAAAAACTTGAAGTCGCTGTCAAAAAACGAAAATATATTGTACCTTGTAGTGTTTTGTTTTTGGAAGTCGGTTGTATTTTTTTATTCTAAATACTAGCTGACCCGCGCAATATGTCTGCGTTCGTAATACATTAATGCTCCGCTCCAATTGGTCGTAGCGTGATGTTATAGCCTTCCTTAATAAATGGGCTGTCCCAACACGACACTAATTCGTATCAGTATTGTAGTTCCTAAGATTAAAAAATCTTCAATTTGATACAAGTTCCATTACATTCATACAAGGACGGATTAACTAAAACATCTATGTTTGTACATTTTCAAATGTA
The DNA here is from genome assembly GCA_950371165.1 of Lacanobia oleracea. Lineage (NCBI taxonomy): Eukaryota > Metazoa > Arthropoda > Insecta > Lepidoptera > Noctuidae > Lacanobia > Lacanobia oleracea. Next base: position 10,770,114 of record OX493401.1, read on the forward strand.
TTGAACTTTGAATACCTACCTAAATAGTTCCTTTAGATAATTTCGAAATAAATTCTTACGCAAACCACACTTACTTTCTCATTTGATCTCACCTGGTGTCGGTACTGCATTCATGCATTCTTTGGCAGAGAGGCACAAGATTTCGCAAAGATAAATAAACAATTTGTTCGTAGTAAATGGTTATTTAGTTGTGGTGAGTACCGGCGTTATCTCAAGTATAATATTATCCTCATCATATACGTATATCTACTCTTTTTAAACGTTTCCGTTGTATCTATAGGTATGTTCGTATATTCGCTATCTTATCTGATATATCTATAGGTTAGTTTTGCCTTGACCTGTATTAGTATATATAAACTAAAAATACTTGCGAATGTGATTTCACATATTTTTTTAATAGATACTATAAGTACATAATATGAAATATAAATTGAAATGTCTGGAAAAAACAATGGGAAATTAAAATGAATAGCAACAAAATAAGAAATGACTGTGTGTAGGAACTGTCATTCTAATACCTTTAAACGAGCAATTCATGTATTGTATATATATATATATAATCTGAAACACGGAAACGGCGTTAACGATTTTCATGAAATTTAGTATGGGAGTTTTGGGGGCGTGAAATCGATCTAGCTAGGTTTCATTTTCAGAAAACGTAAAAATAAATCCTGAGCAAACCATCCAGGTACTCTACTATTACACACGCATATATTTATGACTAGTTGACCCGCGCAACTTCGTCTGCGTCACAATTTTCATTACTGCTCCGCTCCTATTGGTCTTAGCGTGATGATATAGCCTTTCTCGATAAATGGGCTATCTAACACTGAAAGAATATTTCAAATTGGACCAGTAGTTCCTGAGATTAGCGCGTTCAAGCAAAACAACAAACAAACAAAATCTTCAGCTTTATATATTACCTAAGTATAGATAATAGATAACAACTGTAGGCATGTTCGATTCCTAAATCATAGCAGCCCTCTGATTGGCACCTGGCTGCTAACATTCAGCAATCGAACCTTGTCGCACCCACGTCCAGTATAGTCACAGTTATAGTCTTGTATTAAATGTAAGATATTTAATACTGGTGTTCAGCTGAATCCGGTTTGACTGGAAGCCGACCCCAATATAGCTGGGAAAAGCTAGGCAGATGATTAAATGCAAGCTATTCTCGTCCGCAGATTCCGTCTGCACTCGTTTCTACCGTACTACTACTCGATCAAGGGGCGGTGTAAAGACGGCTTCACGTACGTGTACTACGTGAACGGCGGGCACGCGCCGTGGGGGCTGGTGGACTACGTGAAGTGCGTGGCGCGCGCGGCGTGGCGCGGCGGCGGCCTGTACCCCTGGCTGTGGGGCAAGCTGCGCACCGCGCTCACCATCGCCTGGCACAGGTAGTGGGGACTCTCGTCAGTGCTCGGAATGATTCCTATGTATATACCTAGTCCAGAAATTGTATTTGCGATTACGTGTACGACTGGCTGCGTCTGGCATGTGTCTGTGACGTTGTATGTGATTGTATACATCCGCAGTTTTAATGTTCAGCAATACAGTAACTTCTAACAACCTAAATTACGCAATAATTTTGGTAGTTATTTGATATAGATTGAATTTGTCATTCTTCAAAGCATGTTCAATTTGTGGTTGAAAATGTCCGTGGAACAAATATTTAACTCACCCGATGTTTTTCCTTAGATGTAACAGAAAAAGAACTGGTACTTTGTAAAAGGAATTGTTATTACTTTTATTACTATTTTAGTTGTTAAGTTAAAATATTTTGCATTGTGTTTCTAACTCTACGCATTCCGTGAGATTTTTTTCATTATGAAAATTGGAAAACTTTATTGATTGGTTTTCAATTTTACTACGTTTTCAGAAATTTCCACAAAACGTAGAAGTGCAGTGTGTGAGCAGTGATTGAACGAGAGAATTTATGAAATATCACTAAGTTATGGATTATTTATAGAGAGCACTGTTTATTGTTTTTATACATTGACGTGAAGCCAAATTTGATAAATGTATTTTTGTACGGCAATTAATAACACGATGGCCGTGCATATTTTTATATTATACGTATCTAGAATAAAAGCAGAAACACCAAATATGAACAAACTGGAACAAACAGGATCCCGAGGGGTCGTCAATTTGGCTTCATATATTAAACTGACAAAGTTATTTGTGATATTTTTATTACTCAAAGCTTTAAATTTAATAATTCATTGTATTTTCATATTATACGAACAAAGAATTGACGCATTTTTACACGAGAATATAATTTGGTTTAAAATAGTTGCGTTTGTTTGAGTATTAGGGACGGCGTCGAATGCTACAGAAATACAACCAAGTGTCACGTGCCATGAAATACTGCCAAGATTACTAAAGTAAGGTGCCTGTGTGTTCAATGTAAGACATAATGTACGGATTAACAATAATATTGTAACAATAACATTATTATTTATGAGCAATACCTGTATCGGTTACGAGAGCAATGCGAACATACTGGAGAGATAGCTAACGAGAGCGGAACAGTTATGAATGTCGAATCGTATGTGAAGGGTACAGGCAATACAAGGAATGTCACAAAATAAATTTTGACTTTAATTTTTGTAATGGCTTAAACAATTACCAAGGCTTCCTTGTACCTAAAGATAATCTCAGTGGGGTAAACTTGAGCTCCTAAGTTTAAGTTTAATTAAGTAATATCTAAGATTAGATACGTAGAAGAAAGTTCATACACTTTAAAAACTTAAAATGTAAATTACAAAAAACTGTTTTTTGTGACATTCCTTGTTTTTCGCCTGGGTTTAGTCTCAAAAAATTCAAGTTGCAAAATAACTTATGGTTGCAAAACGTTTAAATCTCATAAGATCCAAGTCTCAAAACCTCCAAGTTGCAAAATATCTACATCTCAAAACGTTCAAGTTGCAAAATAATCAAGTCTCAAAACATCCGTGTCTCATAACATGCAATTTTTTTGTATGAGTTGATGTGTATTATTATATTAAAAGTCACAAATTTTAATATTTTTTTCCTTATTTTTCTCAGAATATTATGATGCTAACTTGCTTTTTATAAACTACTAGCTTCTGCCTGCGACTTCGTCTGCGTAGACTTTAAAGCTGGCGCGCAACTTCTTTGTCTTATTTCATATTTCCATTCTCGGAAATATATCTTCATGGTTCTGGTATCCTGATAGTTTATGTGTCTTTGCTGTTCGTACTTTCAGCTTCGGAATTACTTCGACTTGTTTTCTGGTGTCCTGTTACTTGAGGGTTTTAACCGTTCACAATTTCAGCCCAGAAAATACTTCGACATGTTTATGGTCTCCTGGTACTTGTAAATCTTTAGCGTTCACAATTCTATCCCAAAAATACTTTGATATGTTTCCGAGGGCCTAGCACGAATATTTTTGACGTAAGTAACGTTAACGTAAGTGAATTTTAAACATGAAAAACTACAAGGCCCTCTTCTGGTAACTCTATACTTCGAAATGTCTTTTGGTCCGTTGGTACTTTTGAATTCTCACAACTCACAATTCCAGCCCCCGAAATACTTCGACATGCTTATTGTCTCCTGGTACTTGTGAATCTGAAGTACAAGGCAGCACTAACTCTAGATTCAACTTTTACATTTATAATATTTAGTAGGATTTAAAGCTTGTGATATTTAATATAAAATTTCACTAACACATCCACTCATACAAAAAATTGAATATTATGAGACATGGATGTTTTGAGACTTGACTATTTTGCAAGTTGAACGTTTTGGGACTAAGCCTTCGCATGTACCCTTCATGGTGGTTCAGATCACGGTCGCAATCACAGTATGAAGTAGCCAAACATACCACTTGTGTACAAAAGCATGTATTGTGACATGCTGTAGGTAAGTACCTACTCGGTTCAGTCATGGTTAATTGCTTTTGATATAATCAGACCTTTGACATTTTCGCCAATCACATGATACAGTACTAGCAAGGATAAAACGGTCTGGAATGTCAGTTGTTATTATAAACAGTTTCGTTTGCCCAATAGTTACGTCTCGAGCTGTTTTAGGGAAAGGAACCGTTATAAGTGCAAAATACCTAAATAATAAATTATAATGTGCCTTTCAATTTATTTCATTGTAAAATAAAACGGTGGTCTGAATGTGTAATAGTAATGCTGATGATACCTGTTTGTGAGCCAGAGAGTACGTCCATTATAAACTCTTGTGTATAATATAATACTCTAATACTACACAAAACCATAGAAACTTCTTGAGGTTACTGTAAATTAATGAACGAGTAATTTATGTAAATAGTTTTTTATCGAATTATTATAAATAGGCATTGTACAGATTACTAATAAGACGAATTTACAATTAATATTATAAAAGAAGGCTGTCGTATTCCTTATTTAAAGTATTCAAGTCTTGTGAAGTATTACAGTAAGATATTTACAGTGTATTCAGTTTATAAAGTTTCTTTGAATTACGATTGATAAACGTGTGAAACAATAGAGCTGAACAGTCTCTCCGATACATGGCATTGGTTACAATAATAGATGTGTAAGCCTTAGAGAGGCTTTTTCTCTCAAAGCTTTTAATGTATTTACACTATCTAGCCGATAAATGATCTTCTAAATTAGCTGTCTGTCAATCGTGTACATTTTGGGCACTTCAGAACAATTTATTTCTGCATTCAGTCAAACCAGTGTACGTAGTTTTATTAATGTACTCACATGAACCAAAGTATTGTAATGTCTTAGTTTTGTTATCTTATCACTCATACACTCGATGTTTTATTCTTTTTAAATTAAGTATTAATACAATTAATGTTAATCGTTAATGTGAAAATTGAGTATTATTATTTGGACCATTTTTTAAAAATATTTGTATAAATTCCAAAAGCAGTCATGATAGTTGATTACGTTTTGGTAGTTTGTGATATTATCATCATTTAAATAATTATTTTCTAAAGTTTTGCAAAATTGTAATAAGGTCGACATTTTGTGTGTTTAAATTGTCCTTTTTCTATTAAATAGCACGTTCCTAATGTTAAAATGGAAATTTTACGTTATAATTCTATGTTTAATACTCTAAAATAGGAAAAGATTTTAGCTTCCAAATAAATATCATTGTTGACTATATTGTGTTTTGGTTTGCATCTGCAATCACTCTTGGGTAGAAAAAATCCTCAATGGTTTAAAATGAAACAGTCTTTAACAATTTCAGAAAATGTTTAATTTTAATAATTGCTTCATTTTTCATCAACTATGCTGTACAAACTATATCGCTTACATTAGAATTAGCAATTAATAATTGCACGTAAAAAAACTTAACAAATAGGTTTCTTCAACTTTTCGATTGGAATGAACGATTATTACAATAAGTAATATTTTTTACAATATTTATAACTCTACGAAATGAAAATCTATTCAACAAGCAGTCACAATCGCCCAATGATATGTTAAAATTATTTGTATATCATTTTAATGTTATTGCATTCTAAATATTATCCGCGTCGTGTGTGGGCGGCGCGCCGTGTCGCTCTACGCTAGGGCCCGCTCGCGTCGCTCTACGCTAGGGCCCGCACTCGTCGCCGCTCGCGTCGCTCAAGCAAGAAGCGCGCTCTACACACTACGTGACTAGGTTGTCTCTCTCACTGGCACCGCCCTTGTGGTTGTGCCCCTTGAAGTCTTTCAATCTAATTGGCGATGACTCGCTGCCGGAATCACCCTGAAACATTTTCATTGTGCTCATCATGGTATTCAACATCATCATCATCATCAAAAGAGCCGAAAGACGTCCACTGCTGGACATAGGCCTCCCCCGAGCATCGCCACAACGACCGGTCCTGCGTGTCTAGCATCCATCGGCTAGCCGCGACTTTCACTAGGTCTTCGGTCCACCTTGTGGGAGGCCTTCCATTGCGTCTTCCGGTATTCAAAATCAACCGCTGAGAAATCATGCTTCCCTATTAACACTTCACTGAAAAATAAAAAAGGTAAACGTGATCCCTATTTTTGTACGTTGTTTATTGCTCCAAACGCGTTTAAATCGCGCTGTTCGTAGTTACTAAAAAGTATAAGGTAAATACTGTATGTATACCCTCGTCTTTAGTTAGTGGAAGAGTTTGTCTATACTACCCAATGAAATTATTTGGAAACGAATAATTGCTTCCGACATTTTTCGGAAAGCCTAAACAATTCGGTATACTTAGGTACGTTAGCACCTGGAGTAGCAGCTCGCTGTCGGTGCCCCGGGACACCTTGTTATTGAGGATGGAGCGCGAGCGAGAGTCGCCCTCTAGCGGCCAGTCAGTATACTTACGTTAGCACCGAGCGAGGTCTCCTGGAGTAGCAGCTCGCTGTCGATGCCCGGGACTCCTTGTTCTTGGGCATGGAGCGCGAGCGAGAGTCGCCCTCTAGCGGCCAGTCAGTATACTTACGTTAGCACCGAGCGAGGTGGTCTCCTGGAGTAGCAGCTCGCTGTGGGTGCCCGGGACTCTTTCTTCTTGAGCATGGAGCGCGAGCGAGAGTCGCCCTCTAGCGGCCAGTCAGTATACTTACGTTAGCACCAAGCGAGGTGGTCTCCTGGAGTAGCAGCTCGCTGTCGGTGCCCCGGGCCTCTTTGTTCCTGAGAATGGAGCGCGAGCGAGAGTCGCCCTCTAGCGGCCAGTCAGTACACTTACGTTAGCACCGAGCGAGGTGGTCTCCTGGAGTAGCAGGTCGCTGTCGGCGCCCCGGGACTCCTTGTTCTTGAGGTTGGAGCGCGAGCGAGAGTCGCCCTCTAGTGGCCAGTCAGTATACTTACGTTAGCACCGAGCGAGGTGGTCTCCTGGAGTAGCAGCTCGCTGTTGGTGCCCCGGGACTCCTTGTTCTTGAGAATGGAGCGCGAGCGAGAGTCGCCCTCTAGCGGCCAGTCAGTACACTTACGTTAGCACCGAGCGAGGTGGTCTCCTGGAGTAGCAGCTCGCTGTCGGCGCCCCGGGACTCCTTGTTCTTGAGGTTGGAGCGCGAGCGAGAGTGGCCCTCTAGTGGCCAGTCAGTATACTTACGTTAGCACCGAGCGAGGTGGTCTCCTGGAGTAGCAGCTCGCTGTCGGTGCCCCGGGACTCCTTGTTCTTGAGGATGGAGCGCGAGCGAGAGTCGCCCTCTAGTGGCCAGTCAGTATACTTACGTTAGCACCGAGCGAGGTGGTTTCCTGGAGTAGCAGCTCGCTGTCGGTGCCCCGGGACTCCTTGTTCTTGAGGATGGAGCGCGAGCGAGAGTCGCCCTCTAGTGGCCAGTCAGTATACTTACGTTAGCACCGAGCGAGGTGGTCTCCTGGAGTAGCAGCTCGCTGTCGGTGCCCCGGGACTCCTTGTTCTTGAGGATGGAGCGCGAGCGAGAGTCGCCCTCTAGCGGCCAGCCGCCGCCACGTTTGTTGCCGTTCTTACCTATTCACATAGCCATACAACATATATTATTGAGCTTGAGCAGTAAGTTTTTTGCTTTATCAGCACTTTATTGATGGCCATTTAATTAATTTTGAACGTCTACTATACTGTTATAAAATGTGTCTTACGGTTACGTATCCATGAAGTGTGAAAATTGCGTTCTTGAGCTACCTCGAATTGAGTTTATTACTTATACAGAACTTAAAATGAATCCCCTTTTGCTAAGCAATATATAGGGTAATACTTCCCTGCATGAATATTGCAGTTTTATATTCCTTACATCAATTAATACTACGAGTATAGCCCGCTGTATATTGTGGAACATAAACTAGACTGGAGACTCAGTTGAATATCTCCAATGGGCAACCTATTTAGTCAAAAAAAATATTGTTATTTTTGTTACTCCATAGTAATAAAGCCACACGTTCAAACGTTTCGTTATTAAGTTGGAGATCAGCACAAATGATGGATATAGGGCTCCTTACCTACCAATGAAGTAATTTGTTTTTTTAAGTGTTTTTAGAATTAGCATATAAAATATGTTTGTAAGTCAACCGCACAAGCAAAAAACCAGCTGTAATGTTTTTCGCTCGTAACATCGTACAAACTTCTTGCTTTTAGCATGGAGAAGCTCTTACTTAACTGATTAACAGTCATTTTATCAGACTCGTGTCAAACGCTAGCAGTACCCGCGGATAGCGCGCCTCATTTGTTGCGTTCTAATTCTAACAATGGAACCTAGTCTCTGTCCTTATGCCATTTCCACTAGACTGAAAAGCGTTTTATATTTAAGCTCACGTATAGTTGGTAGGTACGTATTTAAATGAGACGAACCAAAAAGGATGTGATGATTAATGATCCTCGTAGCAATCCCTCTCGGCGGCTTCCTCTCTTCCTCCGTCCAGTCCTGTGGGACAAACGATCATGTTCGCGTTACCCACATGACCATTGAGCCAAGCATCGTTTGATCAAGCAGTCAATCAACTCATGCACTTAGAACACATTGAAGTATTAGTCAAACTGTGTCTACATCATGCAAACACGACGACGGACAAGGTTGGGAAGACGAGGACATTCGGACACACTATCGACCCGTTTGTTACAAGCTGTACGTAGTCGGTGAGCGGCGCTGCGGGTCGCCAGTCGCCATCGCTCACCTGTTGGAAGCGAGCCTTCCTGTGTTTGGGCTTGGCGTCGTCGGCGGGGGGCTCGTCGAGTGGCTGCGGCAAGCTGGTGCGCGACGCGTCCAGCGGCCGCGCGCCCACTACTGCGCTCGGCGCCGACGCCGCCGCCGCGCCCGCCAGGCTGGCGCGCGAGCCTCGCGGCGACCCTTCGCCCTGTGAACCTTTGGCACACAACACGCTTCCATCCCCAGATGCACTCCTGCGCACTCCGTTAAAGTCAGCGTTCACCCCGCCCCCACCCCCACCCGCGCCGCCACCGCCGCTACCGTCCAGAGGATTCACATACAAGTTTGATGAGTCGTTCTCGCATGCGATGTCGCCCTCTGAAGGAAAAGGGTGCGTAAGGCATGATGCAAATGTATCTGTAACGTAAGACATAATACGTACATGGAGCCGCACACGAGCACAGCGGCGTGTGCGGCTCTTACACATATCATACAATACGCATGGTTAGAGAACAGTGGGAACACGTGTGCCGAAAGGACATCGACGTTACAACAGTGAACAAATAAGGAAAAGATAGTGACAATTATTTATCTGATTCTACGACTACGGGTTGATTGCACATGTAAAATACATTAAAACTAAAACTAAATATTCCTTTAAAGACAGTATGAACAAGTCTTGCAAACAACAGTGATAAAAAAACTGAATGCACTTTACCTAAGATTAAGAAGAGAATTTAAAAGAACAATTCTGTAGTATACAACAATGATGTATAAAATGTCCGTATGTGGGGCGTAGGTACCTGGGCTGTCGAGGCTGTTGGGCGTGGCCTCGGGCAGCGCCCTGGGCGCGGGGTGTCGCTGCAGACACGCCAGCTCCACGCACACCGGCTGCCGCAGGTCCGACGTCGACATGGGCATCAGTTGCTCCGCGTCAATGAACTCCTTGTACCCCTACACCAAAGTATTACACCCACTATTAACTCCGACATGAAGAAACCAGCATTTGTTTGATATCATTCCGATCTCTTGTTTATAAGTTTTACGTTTCATTTCAGTAGCTAGGTAATTGCAGGATGTCTAGAACTTTGGGTTCTATAAAAATATTGGGGAATGTCATTAGACAAGAAAATTGTGTATGACGAAAATTACCTTCAAGTATCCTATGTTAATCAAATTATTAGCTGCAACATTTAAACCGAAAGAAAGAAATCATATAACCAGCGGATGGATGTTAATAATTATAACAGTAATCTAAAATAATAAAGTAAGTAAATACTTACAGGTTAATGCTAAATGGAAATATTGTTATTAGTAGATATACATCAAATTATAAAAAAAAAACGCATGATTAGGTAATTAAGAATGAGGCGTCTACAAAATCATGAATGCGTTAGTATCTTAGTACCTTGAACGTGCAAAAACAACATTCAAACTCAGAAGGCAGCTGATCCAAGTCAAGCTGTTTGTCAGCCATCTTCTTTTCCTAGAAAAAGAGAAATTATTAGTAACTAGTTACTCTCGTTCCTAGCTTAAGGTTAGAGAATAGTATTGAACTAGTGAGTCATTCCAAACCGTCGCCGAAGTGCTGAATTGCATTGAGGAAATTATTCGGAAAAGCAATCGATGATCGGCGACGGTTCATAGAAGCTTAAATGCGATTTAAATTTAGCTTTGACAAACAGGCAACTATGAAAGTTCTACAATGATTCATTGTCCGGCTACGAGTGTTAATATAGATGTAAACAGAGGTGATAGCTTACTGGTGTAGGTTCAGGATTTATTAGCAAGCGTTTCTCCGGCGAGCCGAGACCCTCGTTCGAGTAACGACGCTCTTTCTGAGGGCTGCTCTGAAACTGTTACCTACAGTGTTAGCGGAAAGCTTATTGCTGCAATGTTACTACAGCTTCAAAAGGGTCCGTCCAAAGCTTAAAGCGATTATAATTTAGAATATTGACTCTCCCCTCCTCTAGCGCACTGCTGATATCTGCTGAAGCAAAAACAGATTGTGTCGTGAAATTGCAAAGTTTAATGGCGAGTAATATTAATTTGCAGTTAAAATTACTAATTAGAGGCTGGTTGAAACTCACCCAAAGATAGGCAAGGTGATTGTTGGACGTACCCATAGTGTTGAGAGCAAGAGTTTATTACCTGGCTGGGGTCAGTACTCTGAGGCAGCTTAGTGGTGATGGAGTGTTCGTACTGTTTGTAGCAGCCGGTGGTGGCTGGGGCCTCGCCCTCCAGGCTAGTGGCGTCCGCCTGCGACAAGTTGTGTCCTGAAGACACATACCACTGTGAGTAGCGACGTATTCCATATGCTCCACTATTGTCCCCGTATATATTCGTTTATTTATTAATAGATGAAGAAACATTTAAAACATGATAAAAATAACGGTGTGAACTACACAACACACATTCCACACGAACAGTACAGTACACAGAATCCAGCGTCCTCCGGATACACACATCAGACAGTCCACAGAACAGGAATGTTAGTTCTAAGAAGCGTTAGGCTTACGCTGACAATGTAATCGACCTTAGGATTATAGTCTTCGTCGCACATCGCTAGCTACACGCGACGCACTCGACCCCGAGTAACAGACTTAATAAAAAGGGGTCGAGCGTGACCACTGTGACAGTGGCAAGATGCTCATCTGGCGTCGTCTCTCGCCTCAATGAGGACGCACTTGTCACCTGAAGACAAGGAATAAAACTATCTGAGTGCACCTCGCCGCAACCAACGAGTGAACATAGCTGTAGCTGCGATGTATCGTGAACTGTTTGGTTTGATTTCATGATGTCTGCGAGTCCGGAGAGCTATTTCGATGCGACGTGCACACATTCCACATTCATTGCATCCAATAAACACAGACACTGTTTGAGCACGAAAAGGCATGCGTGCACAGTGATAGATAGAGTTAACGTGCATTTCGAGCGAGAGACGTATGACATGGACAAGCGGCAAAGCGAGTGGCTTACGCGATACTGACCTGTGTCCACGATGACGTCGATGAGGTCCATGCTCTTGGCGAATGCGTCGCGCAAGTTAATGTGGTGGAAGGAAACGATGGAGCCCTCGCGCTTGGCGCGTTCCAGCGCCTCTCGTCGCTTGAGCGCCTTTTCGCGCCGCATCTGGTTCTTGTAAAACTCGGCGAAATTGTTGACGATAATGGGGATGGGTAACGCAATTACCAACACGCCGCAAATACAGCAAACTGAGCCGATGACCTTGCCCAACGGGGTCGTGGGGTAAATGTCACCGTATCCGACTGTGGTCATGGTGATGCCGGCCCACCAAAACGTTTCCGGAATGGAAATAAATTTAGTTCCCGGCTCTTCTTTCTCAGCGAAGTATGCCAATGAGGAGAATATAAGTACTCCCATCGCGAGGAACAACATGAGCAATCCGAGCTCCTTATAGGAGTTTCTGAGCGTGAACCCGAGCGACTGCAGCCCGGTCGAGTGCCGGGCGAGTTTGAGGATGCGCAATATTCGCATGATACGGAAGATTTGCACAACACGCCGCACGTCTTGAAACTGATCAGTGGCGTTCTTATTAGTTTCGAGTAGGAAGAGAGATACAAAATAGGGCAATATAGCCAGTAAGTCTATCACGTTCAGTCCACCCTTGAAGAACTTCCACTTATCCGGCGAAGCACTGAACCGCAGCACATACTCGAGCGTGAACCACGTGATGCACACCGCCTCGACCATGGCCAGCTGCGGGTTATCCATGGGCGCGCCCTTCTCGTCGTACACTTGCATCTGGGGTATCGTGTTGAGAGTGAGCCCTATCGTGGACAGCACGATGAAGAGGATCGAGATGACCGCGATCACCTGCAAGCACGCACCAGTGAGCGGCGAGCAACGGGCCCGCGCTCGCCGCCACCGCGCTGCCACACTGTGCAACCAAGCCTTGGACCTAGTGTATGTCACATGTGTCAGATCAGTCAGTTAATACCAGTGTTTATACAGAAGTACAGAACTACTCTTCCTACATGTTTGTACATCAGTAGTATGCTAGGTACTTAAATATTCGTAAGATATGTAATAAGGTATGTATTTACAGACAAACGGTAAAAGCCAATATCGTATGTAACAAATGTCTTAAGAGTAATCTTAAATTTTGGTGTAGAAATAACATCTATTCGTGTGACTATGTTAGTAGTGTTGTGTGGTTTCGGTGTAGATAAGTAGGTAATTAATATTATAAGTGTGGGTGAACGGACGCGCGTCCGAATCTGAACGATATATGTCTATGCGCCTGGAGCAGGAGGCGGAACGAAGCAGACGCTCGTCCGTCCATCGCCCGCGTCGCTCGGTTAGTCGGATCAGTATCACGAAGCGGAAGCGCTGGTGGAGGAGGAGTAGAGCGGGAGGCGAGCGGGAGCGGGAGCGGGCAGGCAGGGGAGGGGGGACGCCGGCGGGCGGCGCCTTGCCGTGGTGGGAGGCGGCGCGGGCGCAGGCGGCGCGCGCCGGACCCCCGCGGGGCCGCGTCCGGCGCGCGCCGGCCTGTCCCGTGCCACCCCGCACGCCGGCCACTGTGCGCCGCCGTAGCGGCGGCTGGTCACATCGCGTAAGCCCATCCCATCTTTGCAACTTTGCGACAACAATTAAGCTTTGTTTTTATAAAGTTCCCTATCGAGAACTTTCGACGTGGCTGTGAACATTTATAAAATTTACTGTAATAAAATATTATTTACAATCCTGAACATTGCCGTGAATTTTGCACATTTTTTGCACATTTGACTTGATAGTAAGCAAAAAATACTTATTGCTGCTTTTAAAAGAAGTCTTTAAACAATACAAATAAAAAATAATTTAAGAAAACAAACTTTAAACAAGTATAGTTAAGAATAACTACTTTTCAAACCGCTAATTATGAGCAACAGAGTAATGACAACACATTAGAATGACTGCACTATCAATGTTATCACAAATGTTAGCACAATACTGTTACTAAGTGATTCGAATATAGTCGACATCTTGTATTGTAGAACACTGTGCCTTATATCTTCCAAAAACACAAATGGTTTCCACATCTTTTCGTTAAAAAACTTAATACTTAAGACAATAATTAATAAATACATAGAATCAAAAATACTTAAGAATACATAAATAAGTATGTAATGCACTTAGCACTATTTGCTGAACTTTCGTGTGGAATAAAGTGGATAGAAAGAAAAAAGAAGTAAAAATGTATTCACTTGCAAATATATAAAAATAAAACGAAGAAAATATTGAAACTATATTAATTTTGTACTTACATACGCATAAGGTTGCACCGCTGTTGTCGAAATTTTAAATATAAAGTAGAATAGTAATGCTACGAAGTAAGCTGAAAGGTGCTCAAACAAAACAATATACACAAGACAATATCGATTCGACAAAAGCGATCAAAGGTTACGATCACGAACACGGTACATTCACATGGAACACAACACCACATTCCATTACACGACAACGAGCAAACTGACTTGCGACACTGAAGTAGGAGCCAGCGATAGATGTTATTCATGCACCACAACACAACACATATAAATATAAACTCTTATACCAAGCTTGTTTCCTAAATGCAAGTATTCATGAAGCTCAGTATTGAAAGTATCAAATCCTTGAAACAATATGTAGCAAAGTGAAATGTGTACGGATTACGAAACAAGCCTTATATGTACATTAGGAAATAGGTGTTTGTATACCAGTTATACGTAAGTATTTCATATCTGTATGTGTAAATAAGATGTCTTACAGAGGTGGAATGAAAGTGGACACAAGATACAGAATGATTTATGTTCATGGATGTACAGAAAACTGGACCCAGTGAGTGTGCATACAGTGCTTAGTGTACCTCAACTTGGTGAGAATAGTATCATTTAATACGTGCCCTTAATGTTATGTTTAAAAATTGTACAAAAACACTACTTCTGCAAATATCTACCAGTAACAGTACAAATCTTGCGCACATGGACATTTCAAGAGCTTACTCAAATCTCACAATTCACAAAAGCCATCTATCTAAAATTTAAATAAATTTAGAAAAAAAACTATAACCCTTGGGTACCCTCACACTAAACTATCCTCGGCAGCTTTGCTAGAGTGGCAGGGTTAATATCGGTAAGTTGTTATTATTTCGGTTGTATTCGTCGCGATACGTTACCCTGGCTGCGATACTGGTGGTGGGCTTCTCGAGCAGGTCCCAGAGCCACTTCTGGTACTGCGCGCACGTGCCCTGGCCGAACTCCTCCTCCTCGCGCTGGCGCAGGCTCTCGGCCTCCTTCCTCATCTCCTCGTGCACGTGCTCCTTGCGCTGGTGGTACTTGTGCTGGCAACACGACTCCAGGTACAGTTCGTCCACGCCCCAATACTCGAGATCGTCGCTAAACGCCAACACACACATTTCGTCAACTAAATGTAACTTCCCAGTCCTATAAAAATTGAGTATTGAACTGAAGCTCTTCGGGTGCCTGGAAAAATTAAAGAGCTGTGTTGAAACCTAGTTCTAGGCAAAGTTATGACAGTAATAACTGACAAACGTGTAGGTAGTTTTCATAGGAAGCCAACTGAACGTCAAAAGTCAAAATAGTCGTAACTGTGGGCTAAAAACTATATTTGAATATCGTTTCTTCAATTAAATTAAAAAGCAGTAAAAAACCATTTTACCTATCGAAAAAATACTCGTTGTCTTGTAACGAGTAGTCGTCGCATAGCTCCGTGATGGCCTCATGCGTGTTGCAGTCGCGCAGCCGGCCGAGCCTGGTGTGCGGCAGCCGCTCCAGCGTGCGCCAGAGCACCTCGTGCCGGACGCCCCCCACGTTGATGATCACTCGCTTGCTCAGCGCCTTCGCGCGGAGCATCATAAACGGCTCCGGCGGTAGCGACGACATCGACCTGAAGTCGTTGAAAGATTGGTTTAGTTACGGTGAGTCGTGAGGTAATATGTTCCAGCTGATGCTAGAAGACTTTCATGTGAATTTGTTTTCGATTGTGATGAAAATGTGAGATTTGTAGCAGGCACCTTCTTATGACTTTCTGTTTATTCTCATGGGAAAAAGCCGTGAGTTTATGAATTGTGACGAAAACTTGAATGTTTTCATTCAAAAGAACCGTCTAATAAATGAATAAAGGACCACTCTATCTAACAATAGGGTTGGCATTCAGACAGAATTCCCCGAACGCGCCCGGAAAATCAATCGGAAGCGCCGAACTGCACGGATCGGCATTTTGCATGGCTGCGAGTATAGCGTAATGCCGCCCGCTTTGTCCAATTTCCCGGAATTTTAAAAGATCGCAAATTTCCGAACGAATGCCAGGAATTTTGTCTCGTTCAATTTAACTATGTAGGTAACCTTGACACATTTCTGTGAATAGTGTAGCGGGGGTTTCAACGAGGGAGATACGCCACGCAGCCTCCCCAAAGGATGAATTGAATTCTGTTCTGAGGTAGGCAGCATAACCAACCCGCAGGCACCCTAGTGATGAGCAAGTGGCATCTTCGGTGACTATTGGGTTCTTTAAGATTGAAGTTTTTGATTTTATAGGTCACGAGAACATCACCAATATTTAGGTGCTTCGTTGAAAATTTACCTATGTTGTGCCGATCGATCATGGCCACCACTATTTACTTACTTAACAGTTAACCGTTTGTTTAAGCAAATATCGAGCCCTGCGATTTTTTGTTTAAATGTGGTCTATATGTTAAGCGCTGTGACAACCCACTGACTTTTCTTAGCAGATAACTTGTAAAAAAGAAGGTACCTGGAGTGCGTCCGCTGGAGCACGGCATTGCCGGGCGGCGCGGGCGCGGGCGCCGGCGCCAGGCCGCGGTCGAGCGGCGCCTCCTGCGCGGGCGCCGCGAAGCCCATGGGCGCGCGCGGGGGCGAGTCGCCCACGTGCCAGCGCGCGGCGCCGCGGCCCGCCCCCTCGCCCCCCATTCCCGCTAGCTCATGGCGCCAGGCGCCGTCGCCTCATCGGCTCCGAATGGTGCACATGTGCTCCCGGAATCTGAAATTAATAACGTTTTCCTGTTACTCATCGTGATCGATCGTTCTTGTATCTCTGCAGAGTGCCAAATAGAAACCAGCGCTGCTCATCAAATAGATCAATCTATTATGATGTTGTAAAATGTGACAAATGCTTAGTTAGTAATCCTTGCAGGGAAATAACCATTTTGTTTTCTATCATTTTCGTTTGTATTCTGAGAGCCAATTCTACTAACTTCTTAACAACGTTCACATTCGCATCTCATTCGCTATCTGTTGTTTAAAAAAAACCGGCCAAAGGCGAGTCGGACTCGCCCACCGAGGGATCCGTACAAATTTGTATCTACATTTATTTTACTAATAAAATATATTAAAAAAATATATTTGTTAATGATTTAATTACAAATGTATAGTTTCCAGACTTTTTCCTAAACAAGTATTATAAGATGGTATCATTTGGCAAATTTCATAGTTCTAGGTCAACGCGAAATACCCTATATAGTACATTTTGATTCCCTTGAGAGTGTCGAAATATACGAGTACGTTTTTTGAATAATAGAAAATAAACGACCGTATCTTTTTTTTACGTAAACTTAGATCTTTTGATTTTTCACAGCTTCAAGGGGCTGTAGATTTGAGTATATGGTTTTAATTTCAACTCGATACCATCACGCGTTCCCGAGATAAAGAGTCTTGATAGACAGACGGACGGACAACAAAGTGATCCCATAAGCGTTCCGTGTTTTCCTTTTCAGGTACGGAACCCTAATTGCTAGGATTGGCACTCTTATATTTAATTTTTTGAGTTAAATTTAAAAAAACCTAGAAACATATCGATTCTTAGTTCTTCTTACAAACCATTCGATTTGCGAATCAAAACCACTTGATCCGTAGAAACTTACTGCGGCAACTATTATAGTCAATAGTTCGAAACCTATCTTTGATCTTGATATTATAATAGAAAAGAAAGAGAGAGAAATAAAATATGGCCACATCAGCAATAGCAGTTACGCTTCACTTCAGAAGTGGTAGGTAACCGCCGACCGTAGAGCCTCTACGGCGTAGGGCTCAGCGTGCTACGACGTAGCACTGTCTACGAAATTAATTTATTTACGTAGCAATGCTGTTTCTATTATAGTTATGTATATATAGATAGTTCAATATTTTCTATTCCGCGGTCTCCTTTATTTGAACATTATAACATAATAAATGTAAAATCCTTCTAAACATTCCGAATCATCTACGGCACAGTCTAAAAATAACTTGTATATTCGGTGCGGAGCCATATTCTTAAATAGGTTGTTTTTACAATTCTGTGGGCTCCTTCATTTTAAATATTAATGTTATAACATAAAAGCCGATTATTCACACCAGAGCCTTGACGTCTTAGGCTCCAGCGTGCTACGGCGTAGCATAGTCTATATATGACTTCTTTTCACGTAGCAAAGCCCTTTGCTATTAACAGTACAACGTATCCTTTTCTATGTGCAGCTTTATTAACATAATTACAAATTTACATTATAATAAATAGTAGTTTAGTTTTTCCGAAAACCGGCAGGAAAGAGACATCGATCGCCGCATCCAAAACGCCTGGAAAAGTTACTGATCCATGAAGACGCTAATGAAGGGTGATCTTCCGATCTCCCTGAAGTGCAAACTCGTTGATATGTGTGTCCTACCCATCCTAACCTACGGTGCTCAGACCTCGTCACTCACCGAATCGCAAAAGTTCTGCCTTGGGGTATGCTAAAGAGCAATGGAGCGCAGTATTCTAGGTTTGTAAACAGTAGATAAAATAAGAAATACCACGCTGTGCTCCAAAACAGGAATCATAGACGTGGGCAAAAAGGTTGCCAGGCTCAAATAGGATTGGTCGGATCACGTTGGCCGCTTGTATGATGACCGCTGGGCAAAAATCTTGACGCAATAATAATCATGTAAACCGCAATTAATTATTTCATAATGTTTTATTATGATTACTTTTTAAATTAATTTTAATTATTTTTAATCTTTCATTGAGAATATTGTGCATATTCATAAGTGATGTATTTACACAGAATTAAAGATTTTTCATTGCCTGTTTTTGCTATAATTGTAAATATATCGTTGGCGTGCCTTGCTTAATAAATAGACAAACCAACCGGAGCCTCTACGCCGTAGCTGCGTGCTACGGCGTAGCACAGTTTATCGAAACCCACTCTTGTTGATGGTCCAGTATTTACTATTCTTTGTGCTCTTTCATTTAAATATTTATATAAACAAGAAAGCTGATCCTGTTATACTATTGAACTTTTGAAGAATTACCAAAATGCGATAAAATGAGCACTAAACGATTAGGCCTAATCTGAAAAAAAGAAACTGTTCATACTCGTCATAAATCCGGAGTAAAGTACGTAAATCTGTAAGGGCGGCTAATCTGACATAAAACGACATTGTGTATCGCTACAGTCGTTTGTGTCGAGCCGCCGAGCGGTGAACAACATCCCTTTCGAATTCTACTTGACCTCTCCCTAATTCATTTTTAGTAGGTCCTGTCCCAACTGCCATCCTTTCATGTACTCAATAGTATTTGAACGATTTGTATTCCCAACTGCCATCCTTTCATGTATTTGAACGATTTGTATTCAAAGATTTTGTTGTACTTTATTCTTAATAGGCATCACTAACCATTTAAAGAAT
The DNA here is from genome assembly GCA_950371165.1 of Lacanobia oleracea. Taxonomy (NCBI): domain Eukaryota; kingdom Metazoa; phylum Arthropoda; class Insecta; order Lepidoptera; family Noctuidae; genus Lacanobia; species Lacanobia oleracea. The sequence goes on from OX493401.1 coordinate 10,789,321, forward strand.
TAATCCACAAAAATATTTTTTTTTCGTGAATATCGAAAATCGGTTTTTTGGAAAGTTAAAGATTCGATGTATTAGCTATGTACCCGTCAGTATTCTGCCTTCGTTATTGAAAAAAAACAGAAACTTAAGAATACTTACGCGTTCACAAGGATTTTGTCTCCAGTGTCCCATCTATTCCTGTAGCATATTTCATCAATATCGGGTTTAGCCACTTAGGCGTGAAAGAGTAACAAATACACAAAACAAACCGGCCAAGTGCGAGTCGGAATCGCACACGAAGGGTTCTGTTACCTTAGGTTTTATTTGTCGTTATAGCAGCAAATATTATTACGGTTCTTGAGATACAGCCAGCTAACAGACAGACGGACGGACGGACAGACAGCGGAGGCTTAGTAATAGTAGGGTTTTGTTGGATGCCCTTTGGGTACGGAACCCTAAAAAGCAAGTACTAAAAGAACTGACAGAACGTGTAGGTACGAGTAAATATACCTACATTACAATGTAATTGATGTAGACCCACTATACCTATTTCAACGAAGCCTTCGTGACAAGCCTCGTGGCTCCGTCGTCTCGTTATGAAACCCACTCACTCACAAACGTTGATGGATTACTTCCGTACTCGATCAATGTTTTAAGGTAAACGAAAATGGCTGCAATCCTATCCAAGAGATTTCGGACCAAAACGACATTGGCTCATCTCGGAGCGAGGAGAAGCCCTAACTTATGATTGGTTACATCGTTGCATCTAGACTGTCTATGGTAGCCTCTTTTTAAATTGAGTTTGTTTCGGTTATTCTTCTAAAACTGATTGCAGATCAAGAGATGAACTAACATAGTCTAGAAAGGAAAAGTGTACATTTGTGCCAAGTATAACGCATACCATAGAAAATAAATAAAATTAGTATCTGGTTGGCAATATAGGAGGTAATTTTTCATACTTAAACTGCTTCCCTGTGTTCCAGCACACAAGTGTGAAAAGCCATTAGCTTAGCTCAAGGTTAGCTTGCAATCGCTTGCAAAGCATTTGTATAGATCTATATAATCTAGATAAAATAAACTTGTCATAATAGTTATGAAATAACCAAGTATAAATTATTTCTGCCTACTCATTCTACGAACCGGTCGACTTAGGTAGGAAAAAACTAAAATCTACCTTGAAGAAAATTATAACATCGAAAAAAACAATTAAATATTGTTACTTTTGCTTAAAATAGAATCCCAAACATTTCAAAACTAATATAGCCGAGATTGTCGACCAAAGGACCATTATAAATCTCGCAGAAAGGAGGTCTCACGAAAAACAAAGGTTATTCACCCCAAAGGTGTTATTACAAGTTCAGCCACCCGATGTTAATGTATATGATATCTTTTGCTAGAGTTATTAAGTTGTAGTTTTTGCAAATAAATCCAAACTTAAATTATTTAATTGAAAGCTCTTAACTGAAACAATGTTTGGTAGAAGTTCATGTTAACGGGTTGATTACGAAACAAAAAAGTAAAGTCGTTGTATGGAAAATTTTACAAAATAAAATGAAACGACGTTATAAAACTGCCAAGTCAGCGTACGGCACGAACCACGATGTAACGGTAAAGCACTCCAACAAGGCGCTGCTATTTTAAATAATAAATTCGTGGCAGTCCAGTCGCATCGATCGCCTGGAACTTTACGGCTGTTATTCCTTGAAATATCACGTCTACCTCAATACATCAATACGTACTGAAATATTATACTCAGTAACTACTCGCACCGCGTACTCAAAGAAAATTTAAAACAAATAAATTGAAGTGAAAAACATAAATAGCGGCTTTCATTTTGTTATCTAAATACCAACATTATCTTGGCAGATTTAGAGCAATTATGAATGTTTGCGTTTGTATTTCAATCAAATACACCTACGTAATGTCCTATGCTCGTAATAGAACACAGAAATAATATTTCATTTCATTCAACCGAACATATGGAACCGTGTGACGACACTAAAAGCTCAACAAGTTCTTCATAACACCTGTCACCGCGTAACATCCGTAGGTATACTATTATACTCGTTATAATGCACATTCTAACATGTTTTCTGTAATACATTGTAGCAAAAATAAGACTATCTGAAGCATAAATATCTCAAACGACAACGTCGTTCGACTCTGATCCCGATGTTTGAATAACAAAAACACAAATCATTACGGGTCACAAAGAGGGGGCAGGACCGACAGGCGTAGGATACACAATTCCACATCCTAATTTACTATTCAAACGGAACCGTCATAAAACTACCGAAGAAAAATAAATAAAAGTAGGCTAGGTATACATTTGCTGAGACTGGGAGAGCACTGAGAGTCGGTGGGTGGTCAGCAATCGATTACTGGGTCGCGTGGCGCGCCCCGCGACCCGAGCTTATCAAGCCTTCTGACCGACCCTAATCTAATAATAGACGTCATGGTAACGTCCTCCACGCAAACGTTATTTGTCTACCCTTTGTTTGCATTCTAGTTTACAAAACATTGATATAAATTGCTATAATCAATATTGTACTATTGTTGGTGCGTAAGGCGCGGGGTTAAATCTAAGCTTAAAGTTTTAGTTTAAAATTTGTGTTTTATCAAATTTAAAAGTCCATCTACGTTCTATTTGAAAGTTTAAGATTGCAATAAAGTCTTGAACTATAAACCTGGCAATAAAACTCAAACAGTGCGCGAACTGCGAAACATTTATAAAAAATTTGCTATTTGAAGAAACGTTTCCGTTTCCGCTATTTCCGTACAAACTGGTAAGAGGAAAATAGGTAACCTAGTTTATGTTTCGCGTAATAACGTTACTTGGTTACTGCTTCAGTGTTGTGGTAGCTTTAGTGAACCGTTTCCAGCTTAAATATTGGAATAATCACGACGAGGTGAAACTGCGCGATTCCGATGTTTCAATTCTTTATGTAAGTACTATGTAGGAACTTATTTACAAACTATACTCTGTCCTGCATACCTATCCATATTTGTATGTCACATCACGAGAAACATGATGTGCTTACTATTCCCGTTGCGTGTCATAAGGTGAAGCTATTTACCGAAAAGGCTGGAGGGTGGTCATAGTTACAAGTAGAAATGGTATCGCACTGCCTTTATTATGTTATTAATTAAATGTGACAGGATGGAGCTAAACCGTTCGATAATACTGAGAAAAACACTGCCCACTTTCTGAAAGACACAGGTTGTCACGCTATAAACTACCGCAGCATGTTTCTACCTCAGCCTTTAACACTAAGAGAACTTGTGTGAATTAAAAGTTTAAATAAGAAAAAGAAAAGCAAAACAAGTAAGTTTGTAAAATGTCTATCTTAATACGGTCCGACATACTGAACCCGCCCGGCACCGGCGCTGACAACCGACAAATGGGGTATGCATTCAATTTGCCAACTTACACCTAGGGTTGCTTAAACTTATAGACCATTTTTACAAACTATTTTTACAAAGCAATTTCGAAGACTAGACTTTTAAATGGTGACAACCTGACTTAATAGATACCATACATTACTGTACGAGCAGAATCGGCAGTGTATTCATCCGCAAGTAAAAAAAAACATTACTTATTAATTAACGAAATCATATTTAAACTAATTAACGTGGTGGTGTTGCTTTCACTACTAAAATATTAACCACCAATTTACTTGAAATTACCACTTTTATTCGTACGTAGGCATAAAATTCCACAACAATATTATTGAAATATTGCTGCGGGTCCCAATGCGGGAATCGTAAACATGATTTTATGTGATATTTTGGATGTGTGCTCCTGTTATGTAACTACGAACACAGCTGAAACGAATAAAAGGTATTTAGAGTACGGACCCTTTTTATCTCAGTGAACCCGGAAAACTGGAATGTCGATATGTGACACTCAACAGACGATAAAACTCGATTGTGGAACAAAGCCCTCCTCGATCAATGTACTACTACAGTCGGCGCGCGGCGCTGTCCAACTCTGGACAAAAGCCTGTCAAAAGTTGGCCCAGCTTTTCCTTTACAGTGTACTACAGAGAACTTGCAATATTGCTATAATGCTAACATTTAGGAGGGTTTGTAACCGTGATCGCACTAGCAAAGTTCGTGTTGCTGCTCACCCCAATATGACCCCTAATAGCTTTAATGGCGCTCATGGGAACAGATGTGACAACCTATCCAAACTGGCGACTTCCTCCTTGTATAACGTCTGATATATATGTTTGTCACCATAAATACAATAACCGAGATAAAACATATCCTTGCAGCGCGACCGACCACAAAAGCGTTCACCGAATTAGAACAAAGTAGTATCTTGCACTGGTAATAGCTTGGTTGCGGCGAAAGTTCTTATTGGCCTACATAGCTAGAGCTAGAATATAGGTCACGTGACGTCTATATCCGGAGCCAGCCATTATCTCGACGCCACTCCGTCTGCGAGGCCTACCGCCGCACAGACCTCGCACTCGTACCCACCGCTGTACATACCTGACGCACAAATAAACTGTTCGGAATATATTATGAGTTGAGTAATTCTGTTACTTTCTGTATTTTATGTCCGCAAGAGCGGGACGGAACTACGTAACTGCTTGATAGGCTTGCTTGGGACGAGGGTGGAGACTGCTCCGTATTGATCTCAAGTCGTGACCGGGACAGCCGCCGCCACTAGTAAATAAGCCAAAGCTTCGCAAACCTTTATCATCGCCTTACTACTTTTATTTGCTCGCGTCAACAGCGCTACATACACATCACTATACACGCTTCACTAAATCGCTCTCTTTATGTGAAAACGCGACTATTGTGCGCGATAAGATTGTACGACGTTATAGAGAATTGCATGCGACCCTCTGCCAAGTTAGAGGAGGGCGAGAGTACTTATTTATTTACGTTGGAGTGGATATAAATCTTTCTTTCTGAGATAAATCCCACTGGACTACAGCTTTTCATACTGTTTTTACAATATTTTTTTCTTACTTAAGTGACGTAGCTAATCACAACACCAAAAACAGTCAATCAACAAGGCGTATGATACGACTGTGTAGTGTAATAACATCGGTTCCAGCGGCCCGGACCCACGTCGTGTAATATTGAAGCTGGCATGAGCGCAATGATTGCTTGTAGCATGCTCGTTACAGGCTGCTACGCGGCGTAGCGCGCGGCTCGTAGAAGGGTGCTACGCGCTCCCGTAACCTCTGACCTTTATCGACGCCCACCGGCACCGGCCCGTTCCGGTTAATGTAGCCCCACAACCCCTCTGCACTGAGCTTCCAGTAATTGAATCCAGAGCACGTGTGCATGAATAAACCATTTTAATGCCAGCCTTTCAACGACACCCGCATAATACCTGCTACAACGGCTAATAACCTTTTACCACGTACCATAACAGCGAAAGATCACCCAATAAATGTTAATCAACCAATGATTAGCCATTCACATACACATAAGTAGAACCACCGTGTAAAATGTAGCGGCTATGAAATTCTCCGCCCGTAATGTGAATATAATGAATACCAATCGAGCGCCAATCACGGGCCTATTATGTATCATGTTTTAAATTGGTAGTCATTTTGCCTCTATCCTGCACGGGTACTATCATTATGTCGTTACGGCTCTGTCATTGCGAGCTCGGATACAAAAATGATGCGTCCACTACACATGCAGTAATATTATGGGTTCACCTGAATGATTTGGTATCTATAACGGCGCAATAAATATTATATGAGCTTCGTATTTAACATTACAATAATGATAAGATAATGGTTATTTAGATAAGCGCAGCACGAGAATACAAAGGAAAGCTTTCAGAGGTATTCAGCATTATCAGTTTAATCTAAACTTACTCAGCACACACAACACGTCACATTTACGTAGGTATACAGTCAACAATATAAATTTACGCCTATTTTATTCTGTGTGTTCACTCGAAAGTTCCGAGGGCAATAGAATAAATTTTCTGGTCCATTAAATTGATTCGAATTACAGCGAGTGGCTGAAGAACTAATGCCGGCAATTACCACATTGTTTATCTGCCCTTTACAGCGCCGCTCACACACAGCGAGTAGCCAATAAATTATTATAATACGGACATATTATTAGGTACAGTTTCCACTGAAGCTGAATATTTTACTCGCATAGAATAATCGTTTATATTCATGTTGTAGTTGTATTGCTAATGAATTTTATAATTCATTGTTTTCTTTCAACTAGAAAAATATTATTAAAGTGTATAATGTACCTACTAGCTGAACGCGCAATTTCGTCTACGTCACATTTTTCATTCATGCTCCGCTCCTATTGGTCGTAGCGTGATGTTATAAATATTAAATTCAGCTGAATTTGTTTTTTGTTTGAACGCAATAATCTTTGGAAGTACCAGTCGGTTTAGGAAAATTATTTTTGTATATGATAGCTGAACTCATAAAAAAGCCTATAGGCTATTAGAGAATGGGAAAAACGGGATATATGCGTACGAATTCGCAGACAAAAGCTAGTTTATTATAATCGGGAAAGCCACGTCCACATCAGACATTGGTCAATATGATGTTTTTGACAATTACAGGCATAACTTCGCCCACTATCTCACCTGATGGTAAGCGATGATGTGGTCGAAGATGAAGCACGCTTGCCTAGGATTAACCTCTTCACTCTTGACTCCCAGGTTGTAGCTATCATAAAACACCGACTCTAGCAGGGAATTCCACTCCTTAGCTGAACGCACAATGAATGTGTTCCCAAAATATTTTGTGCGTGTGGGTGGGATGTCCACCATGTACCGGTGGTGCATCGCCTTACGTCTTTTGGTCCAATGATGGAACGGGCTAATAAAATTATAACAATGCACACATAGGAATTAGGAATTACACAATTCAGCAAATTATTTGACAGAGTTTATCCGTGTTGAATATAAAAATCACTAAAAATAACAATCAAAAATCTCTGTTATTACAAATAGTAGGTGGTAAGCTCTGATGATCATGATTGTTTAACACTACTGAAACAGCTTAAACGATATTACTATATAGCTCACAGCACAGGCTTTCTCAGCTAAGTTGTATTTCCGAACTGTACGGTGTTCTATGTTAGTAGTAGGAATACAACTTAACTAATCTTAGCTAGAATACAAAAAGTTAGATTTAGACAAAAAAGTGAAAATCCCTTCAGGACGTCTGGAAGAAATATTCAATTTACTTTAACTTTTCAAGTACGAATATATACCTTTTTGACACACTTGCTCAAAAATAGTTATTTATGATACTAGTGCGGTAAGTTAATTTTTACAAACCGGTAGACGAATGTAAGCCCGAAACGAAGTCGAGGGCTAACCATAGTCACGAGTTTGTAAATACCAATATCCGCACGTGTGTCATACAACGCTTCTCAATACATTTGCGAGAAAATAGTACAATAGGTAACTAGATTTTTTTTTTTGTTTTTAGATATCAGTCGGAAAGTCGTAACAATCTTCGCAATATAAAAATGGCTTGAATTTTTAAAATTAGAACTACTTTTTTCGTATCATTTTCTCTTTAGTATTAAATTGAGACAAACGTATTGAGCAAGAGCGCTTCCAAGGAGGTTCGATCATTCAGCTTATTATTTTGCTGATATTCTATTTTTAAAACTGAACTTCGCAATATAATTAAAACTAGCTTCTGCTAGCGGTGTCGCCCGCGTGGTCCCTAGGGTATATACTTCCGGGATAAAAAGTAGTAGTTATTGAAAAATATAAGGGGAGCATTGGAAAGTATACTGCGCTTTATTTCACCTCCTAGCTTCTTAACTATTCTTATTCTCGTATTGTGAAACTCCTTGGTGTAATTCTTATATATTTTTTAAGGAATTAAAAACTGTAAAGGCGCTATACAAACGAACCTCCTTGGAAGCGCTTCCAAGAAAGTTCGATCATTCAGCTTATTAACTGTTATCTTTTATTATCAAGAGCGCTCTTGCTCAATACATTTGTCTAAATTTAATACTAAACATAAAATTAGATGAAAGATGTAGTTCTAATTTTCAATTGGCAAATTTGAGCCATTTTCATATTGCAAAGATTGTTGCGTCTTCCCGACTGATATCTAAAAACAAAAGTTTGTTTCATAACCTATTGTACTGTTTGCTCGCAAATGTGTTGAAAAACGTTGTATGACACACGTACGAAAATTGGTTTTTAACTATGATAATTTTCATTGAAGGTTTAACATTCAATTAATTAGCTAAGTTTAAAAAAAAATCCTTACTCAATCCCAATATCAAAATTGTGGTAGTTGTCTAACGGCCCAACCGGAGCCTGTACTTTTTTTAAGAAGAATTAATGTATGTACGTGTTGGAAACACTTTTCTCTAACACTCCTCGTTACGGAAAAATCGACGTTTTTATGTATGAGGGCAATAAAGAAAGTCGAAGTACAATTTTCAGTCCATTTTGGGGTGTCACGCATGTAAAGTGGCCGCGGCTGACACATGTAGCCTGTTATTGACGTACGCACGCACGGCGAAAGCATTTTAAAAATGTATGTGAGGTGGAAACGTTCCAATAGATTTCGTGATAAGGCTCACTGCGCGTCGTCAAAAATGTATAATAAATTGTGGCATTTTATTCACTCTGTAGTAGAAATTAACTGAATACTTGCGCGTAAATGCTAACACTTGACATATTAAAAAAAGTTCTTGAAAAATTATTGCTTCAGGAAGTAACAGAGAATCCATTAGTTTCTCAAGGCAAACAATTATTATGTTTAGTTTGATTTCGGTGCTAAATAAACACATGTCACATACGACAAGGATAAACACGCAAGTAATTATTAAATTAACAGAAAGAAGTGCGCGGGCGCGGGCGCGGTGAGGCGCTGCGGTGGCGACGCGTGACAGTTCGCGCGGGACTCGCGCGTGACGTGGCCCGCCACATTTAGCACGACCAGTGTTTTTGGCACGACGCACGATGTTCTTCCCGTTTGTCTCCCGCTACTCAGCCACCACGCTCCAGAGCGTTTACTACGCAAGATGACAACGAAAACAATCATAACATCATTAGAGGATCTTCAACTGAATGACTAAGCCTGACCGGCCGTGTCTTCTGCGAGTTTTGTCGTAAACAATACTTAGCTTATTTTATGGTTCTTTGTTCCTCAACACCAGTGCCACTTAACATCCGTGTGTCTGCTTTTATAATGTTTGTGCTGTATTGTCGTAAATGGATCTATATAAAGATACTGGAGCTGTGTACCTACATTAATTTTGCTAAAATAAGTAGTGTGTACAAAATGTCAACCCTTATAACGATCCAGGCGGAGATCGTGACCGTCCCAGGGGTGGAATTTACGATTGCATGAAGCCACGTTGCGTGCTCGAATTCGGCGAAGGGGAGCTTTTTACAGTCCAACATAACGGTCACAAAAGAAACAGACAAATAGCCGATTATACATGGGTAGCCGGCAGCGGCAGCCGACCGACCGACCGTCGTTAGCCTCAACAGGTTGACTGTCTTTGATCACACGCTAATGAGCCAGCCTGTCTACTTATTAAATAACTCAGACACAAACTGTTGATTCACGTTTGCAATGAGCTGACTATGGAGCATTGAAATCAGGTTAAGAAGTTTTTATAAGCTTTCTGCAATGATCAAATGATGTATTCTATGCTGGACACATTTAGGTTACAAACGTCATCAGCTAACAAAATTAAAGTTTTTATCTCTATGCTGCAAAGTAAGTCTCTCTTCCATTAGTACTGTAATAGCCAGGCAAGTTATTGCTAATCATAAATATGTCTCACACGCGTACGACCAATTAACCAAGCTATGTTAAAGTCCATCGACACCGTCAGTTACGACATGTTGGTCTCCAAATAACATGGATACGTGTGGCGCCGGCGACGTAGGTCAAGACGAGTATTTTCGTCCTCGCCTTGATACAGGGCTACCGCATATCATACGCGGCAGTTTAATATTAACTATACCGTCATTCGCGGAGCATGCCGATATTCCAATTCCTATTCGAACTCCGATCCCACTGACAACTTCCAGACAAGTAATGCCCACTTATAAAAAGCAGCGAGTCACGTTGAACGCGGCGCCGATGTTTTATGTCTTATATCATTCGATATTAATCTTCGGACTAGTTCGTTTGCTTCGCAGGTCATTTTAAAACTTTCCATTATTAAAACCACGAGATGAAACGGTTAAGCTTTGTCATAGATAAGACGAGGGTGAGCGGTATGCGCTCGATCCGGCTCGAGACATTGACCTATCTATTTGTCCGACTATCGGCATTAGGAACGCGTACTTCTATACATACGTAGTGAGCTATTACGAATATATGCCGAGTGGAGATATTTTTGCCGAGCAGCTGTAGCATGCGACCGCGACTCATCTGGCACATCCACACATCGATCGACAAGCTCGCGAGTACATCTGTAGTGAACTCGCAAACTTTCCGCGTAAACAATACACATCTACATTTTAATGTCAAGCGGTGTGTATAAATAACACCGCGTTAGTTGTCTTTCAAAGCGCCGCCACCCGGATACCCGGATACACGCATTGATCGCAGGGCTGGCCTATGCAGTGGTTTCACTGATTTCGAAAAGCCAGTACCTAAACTGTAAAAGCTTTAACAACTCAATCCTGATCAGCCTCGCACTTTTAAACTTTATCGCTCTCGGTTCAAATTAAAAGTGCATTTTGCTTTATTAAACACTGGCCCCCTCTCTGTAACATTACTCTCACATTTTCTGCGAACTTACAGCTTTAGAACATTTTTATTCTGATTACCTAAATGTTTATTAATGAGTGCGAATCCGAGTGCAAATGAACGCTTATAATGTAAATATTGAGGAGGTATGGTATAAACGCATTCAAATACATGTCGATACATCAATGCAAGTCTAAAATACTGGTTTCTTGCACTAATTTCGTGCGGAGGTCAGCAGTCAGGTGTTCCGTGCAAATTATGGTTCAAAATAATGTTATTTGGCTGCCTTTCGGTCATTGCAGCCTAGCCTATTGTAGGATTTTGGAAGATCAGAATACAATCACCTATATTAAAAAAAAATGTTTGTAGGAATACCTAGTGCTTTTTCTCAACATTAATATAGCTCGCTTAGTGTTTCCTTACCGGCTGCAGTATTGCAGAATATTAATCAATAAATATTCTGTTTTGTGTTAATATCATAATTTCACATTTCATGTAACTGGGAGATTTCCATACCATTTGCGCACGCGATGATGCTGGTGAATCCACCGCTTATTTTCTCCCACATTCTCATAACCTTTGTGTATATCATACAAAGACTTTCAAAATTGTTCATTCTTGGCTTTTTTGTAAACATTGACATTAATAATCCATCAATGGACACTAAAGCATGTCCAACATGAACCAATATGCACGTACACGACCCTTAAGCGATTGCCGATCAACCTATCATTATTTATGCCCTCTATACGTATGTATATGTTATATTATACGATGAAGGCGGAAAGACGTAACGTAAAAGTAATGCCGGGCGAGGGACCGCTTTGTGCTATATTTCAAAGAAATGAACACAAACTGTAACTCGTTCGGACTTTTATCTCCGAGGAATGCGTGAGAGCAGACACAAACGACTCAATCTCATAATCAGGTTCACGTTTAAATTCTTTACAACTTTTTCTATCCAGAAACTTGTTATTCTATTTTTAAACACACAACATTATGTTCACATTGTTAATAATTTAGTTATAAACATTTCGTGGTTGTCGAATATGATTTTCCAATAAATTACAACTAGGTATATTAATAACACTATAAAATAGATTTTACGCCGTCCGGTCGTAAACAATAGTATGACCGTAATTGAATTTATTTGTAGCAAAACACACTAAAATTAAATGTCGTGGATACGCGGATAGATCTGCAGTTCAGCAGGTAAAAAATTAAAGAATTCCTTGTTATATTCTGGGTTCAACTGCTTGGACATGTTTAAATAAACAATTCGATTCAGACGCGAAGCAACCATGTGTGTTTTGGATACATTTGTTTCCCCTACGTGAACCGTTTGAAAACGGCAACAAACATAATGACGTACTACCACTGAGTGCACTCGTTTGTTTCTTGTATAAACGGTATAATGTCTCAGTTGTAGACGGTTTGGCGGGGCCGGCAACACAACACTGACCTAACAATAAACAAATAATTATAATAATTGGGAAGTCGATAGTACACGAATGAGGCGCACGTAAATTATATTATTATCAAGAATATTGTACAGTAATCACAATCATCGTTCATTTTACATCTACATGTACTACTTTCAAATCAAGATAAGGAAAATAACAAGTTTTTCATTATGTCAGCAGGAAAATTGAAAGTAAACAATAAAGCTACCTTCGCCAGAAAGTGTGGTAGCTGGATTGTTACAGATTTATATCTCGACCCTTTAAAAATACTTTATTTAAGTTAGTCAGCAAAAAAATAGCACCTTGTTCGTAGAAAAGCTGCCGCCAATTTTATCGCGTTAAGTGTTTGCGCAATTCCAAAATTACCATCTATATTTAAATTACCATCTATGTTTTTATACTGGTTATTATTATAGATTGACATCTCTCAATAATATAAAATGTAATATGTTCTTATTTATAGATGTCTCAGAAAAGCCTGTCTGAACATGAGCACGCTTGACTGTGGAGGTTTAGGTAGATACTGACCTAAATATCGTGATCGCCCGGAACTGTTTTCCAATCCTGAGATTGCAGATCCGAACCAGTCGAGAGCCAATGAGACTGTTTTGATTGCATTGTTGTTCCGAGTTTATCTTTGACATCACCGGCTGAAGGTACAGGAAAACATCTTGAGCCAACGCAGACTAAACTAATAATCTGAAATAGCTAACATGCAGTGGAAGCTTGATGAACATAGATCAATACTCCTTCCTTTACTACAAATGGTCTTCTGTACTGCAGTACAAGCCTATGAGAGCAATAAGTTTGCTTCTTTCAAGAGCACATCTAGAGGGCAACATTGAAAAAGACTTAATTTGTAATCCGTGGCGCGACGCGGGCCATGCGCTGCCGTCACCGCGCGTCTCATAAAGACTCCAATTTAATGGTTGTCAATAATGGCCAAGTTTACGAGCCATCCTACCAATTTACGGCATATTGGCAAGCAGCCGATATAGTGCGTGTGCATTGTCTTACGACAAACGATGAGTTCGATATTAATTGTAAGTAGCAAACACCAACAAACAAGACCACCGTTATGTTCTCAATTAAATTTATTAGACACAAAACGTAATCGCCAATTGCACTCACTAAGTGATGAAATTTAAAATAGCTGTTTATGCATTAGATCGACAAATAGCCAATGCTCAAACTCAAACACCTACTTTAAATTTCATCACCTCCAATTTTCAGAATCACTAAATATTTAAGTACTTAATTCCCGATTAAAATCCAGTTAATGAACGTTTTAACTTCAGAGATCGAGTTACGTAACAGTTTACTGTTTAAATTATATACAAGCGTCGTATAAATCGAGTTTGTTACTGTTGTGAACGAGACAATTACCACCATCACCGTATGTGTACACATCGCTGGTAGTGAGTGAGGGACTGTAGGACGAAGGTCATTAACCCTTCGAACACCTGGCTGCGCACCTTTACTAAAACGACACCCAGACATTGTACAGTAAACAGATAGTCAGATAGTGATCATAATATCATTCCAGATAATTTTGTTTCTACTTAACTCAGAAGATGAATGACCTGTACAGAAACTTTCAACAGAAGCTTTCAAAAAGTCTGACTGGCATAAAAGCAGTCATTAACGGAAACCGGGAAAGAGTGCTACGAAAATATATCTAAAAATCGTAGCAGTCGTCCGTAGCCGTAGCCTCGTAGCCGCGTAGGCCTTAGAAGGTTTTCGTAGAAGGACAATTTCAATTTTTAAAATTATTAGGATACTGCAACATGAGATAAAGCCAGTCGCCAAACGTTGTATGTACCTTTTACTAGACACGTGATTTATGCTCTACTCTCTAAACATCTTTACGACTATTCGTTTGTCAGACTTGTGTATAACCGGAGTAAACCTAGTAAATTATACAGAGTATGAACTTTTGACTAACACGTTGCGCCAGATTAAAGTAAGCCATAAATTATATGCAGTTAAATGATACGGCACGACTCGTATCTTTTATTGACGGGTGTTCGAAGCTTCGACCAGTTCGAGCACATAATTGATGAATGACCGACCTGGCCGAACGGCCGTCCAATATGATGCTCAAGGTGTTACTACTCTATTGTTACTTAGTAGTCCATTACTGGGTTTCTGTTAAACTGTAGATTCAAAGGTTACACAAAAACTGCAATGGATTCGATGTAAATCTATAATCCAGTTTGGATTGCGTTTGGTTGTGTCGGCCGACGACAGTGTACGTCAGTAGGTATCGAACAAAACGTATCACGCGCACACTCTAGTGTGTTTGCTTACGTTCACGACGAATGATCTGCATGTAATGTACCGAAGCTCTCAACTCTATAAAATTCAGTTTCATGCAATTTGTTCAAATTTTAACGACCACCACGAGGCAACTGTGCTGTCAGTGAGAAAAGATTGGTAACGAAAAAGCAATCGCAAATGTCCAGAAAGAATTGAGGATATCTATCCGCGGAGTAATGGTTTATTTTGTATGTTTGCCAACAATTACACCCTAATTGACAGCTATAAAGACAACGAGAAAAAAAATGTTTGTATATTTCCATTTAACTGTTTTTCACACTTTTCACAAACTAAAGTTTGGCTTCAGTTTCGCTTCATTCACTGTCACTGACGTTGCTCCAGAATAATTTATGTGCGAATGATGTTGATATTTTAATATACGGATATACCAGCACATTTTGATGATTTATAATGTGTAAATAAAATTAAAAAACTAAACTACTGCTTGAAGAAATAAAACTTTGGGAGACTTGACGTCAGAAAACGAAAGGTCATCGGACTCAACCTTGTCACGGCAAGCATCAACAAATTAAATCTCGAAACTAATACTAACTCGTTAAATCAAAATGTGAAGGCCAGGTTTAAATCGTTTTAAGTTTATCATGATGCTCTAAGATCAACGATCCTGCATGCATGATATAACATCTGCAGTATAGTTTGATTATAATGCATCCTGTATTATAAAGTGCGCTATATTCCCCCCTTTAACATCAAAGAAACTCGATCACTCCGACATTGTAAACACAACTTCGGCATCCCACCGCGCTCCCGCACCGCGGGTGCGACGCTGAGCACATTTTCTTAGAATATGAATCGCGACTGGTTCCCTGTTCCGTTCTCTACAAAATTAACCGTCTCACTGTTAATCCGACGCTAATAGAGCCGACCTTGACAGTCGTAAATATTTATATCAGGGTTTACGATGGTCAGTGTGAATGTCTTCTAATTTTAAGATGAGACGAGATTGGAAGTTATGTAAATAGTGGGGACAGATGCGCGTCCAATAATATTAGAGTTCCGGATCTGTGTCACCGTCTCATCCTTTTCCAGGCGGGTCACGTTGGCGCGAGGAAGGGTGATGCTACATGACGCTTGACAGGACACTGTGTCAAATATCGGCTTCAGCTAATTTTCCTATGTTATCCTGGAGCACGAAGGAAAAAGAACTCTCAATGTTTTCATTATTTTTTCAGTAAAAAAAACGTTTTCAGTTCAGTATCGGCGTTGTATCTGTACATCATAATAACGGACCCGATTCAAACATAAAATACGGAGTATTTGTAGTATAAGAATGTTGTCGTTAATCGCTCCCACATTTGTTAGCGTTGAATAAATAGACTGTACCATTACTTCCGTTCGAGGCCATTTGGTGAATAATAATAAAAATTATGGGCGAATCCAAGTGAAGGTATATTTATTTTATCATCAATGCTTCTACAAAGCTTGATGATTACAGAAATACCCTTTGAATTGCAGTGATTTATGAGTATCTTCATTTGAAGTCGACATGTTCAATCTGTAGGGATTGTGAAAAATTACCATCCCGCTCATGGTACGGAATTTAACCTAAATAAGGCCACGCTTCAGCCAATCAATCGTTAATTAAGTGTCATGGTGTTTGATGGGCTTCGAATAGGTCGTTAGTCAAATGAGAATGAACCTTTGGTATCAAATTGGGTGGGATCCATACATTGGAAACAATCAATAAATTATGAACATATAAATGGGAACCATACGGTCTCTCCTATAGCTTCAAAAGATATATTTATGAGATTTGGCACGAAAATGGAAAGCAAGATTGACGTGTACACAAATCTCAAAAAAGTGTAGATTGGGACCGGAACCAAGTTTTTGTTTTTCTTTTCATGCAGCCATTTTCCAACGTCCGCGTCGGCTAAAGGAAATAGTTAATGTAAACACAAGGCCGGAACTGTGAATAGGGCGGCGCCTTAATTGCGTTGCTCATGTACTTTCGATTAGTGCCGTAAAGTTTGTGCCTGGCCTCGTTCGTCTAGTGGGCTAGCTTCAGAATGAATGAATACTGTATTTAGCTTCACGTGTCTGAGAGCACCGCGCTGTATGTGTAGATATACGATATTACGACACATTGTTTTAACCTACGTGAGTCTGGAAAATATGTGACCTGAGGGCCTAGCACGAATATTTTTGACGTATAGCAACGTAACGTAAAATTTTCCCATAGCTACAGTACTCGTTTCGCCCATAATATTTATTTGAATTAGATACTATATTCATATTTTTGAGTGATATAAATTGTGTATATCTCATAAAATGAAACCAAAATACTCGTACTATAGGGTTGTAGTACTTTACTTACGTTAACGTCAAGATATTCGTGCTAGGCCCCTGTACACCGAAGAAGACGTCCAGAGCGTCGGGAGTCGCAGGGCGATTCTCAGCCACCGTAGGCGCGGGCCTGCGGAGGGCGAGCATTGGGTGGCTCGCCGTCCGATCAGAACCAGGCCCGGGTCGACGGCGCGCTGGGTTCCACGCGCGCCTCTAAGAGCTGTCAGTATAAAAGACGAGGCCAGCTAAGGCCAGTGCCTTCTAAGACTGCGGACTTCGTTCGAATGAGGCACCGTACCCTGGAACGCAAAGGACACTAGGAGGAACACGGATGGGTTTTAGTCAGTAAGAGTCTGACACTCCCTTCTGCTTCACCCAAAGTGGGAGGAGACATTTCAAAGTCAATGAGTTGATACTGAGTAACACGGACGATGAGGCTCTAGGGGACTACAGAAACTACCTCAAGTTACCGAACATTCATAATTTCAGATTCAGCTTGTCAGTACGTCATTGACTAAGTGCTATGTTGACGTAAAATACGGTATGTATTTTCAGTACGCATTTAACTAGTCAACTAGTGGATAACCCACCTTGATGCCTGTCAATACAACACAATGTGGGCATCAAGAAAAACCAACAATGCTTTGAATCAACGTACTCATTTAGACTTTTCAAACATTCAACGTGACTTCAAAAATGCATTTCTTTCTTCGTTCCAAGTGTTGGTATTCACCACGTACATTTGTAAGTATTTTTACAATACGGACTCGGCATACTGAAAATGTTAAGTGGACCGAATTCTTGGCATTTCACAACAAACAACGAAACATTTTTTGTTTCTGTAAAAACATGTGTGGTTTCACTCTGTCATATTATTTACTCGTATACTCGTAGGTAAGTTCTGTTGTTGTTCACGGACTACAAAGATGCTAGCATTGCATGGCATTTTTCAGATCCTCACAAATTATAGTACCGTTGATCTCGTGAGACCAGAACTAAAATAAATAGTTAAAGACCAAAATAGCCCCATGAGAGCCCAAAGTTAATTGCTAAAACATAATAATCGGTTCATTTCCTAATTACACAAAGTGAATGTATTTGACGTAGGTAGAGGATACAAAGTGTCTATTGTATGTCAAGGGAGCTTGAGCCGTGTCACATCCATCCAATCGCTACTGTGTTACTTTAATGAACATTTATCGTTGAAACCACGACACAACGACTGCCTACTCAAATTAGTAACATTTGCTTACAATTATCCCGAATACTCCGTATGAGTAGGGGTCTTACGAGTCAGCAGTGTTTCTTCACAAATGCTTTATTGTTTTTTAATTATTTTTTTAAGCTTATATACAAAGAAGTGTTTATTTTCAAGTGACTGAACCGGATGCTTCAAGATGTTTATTCGATCAATGCATTTAGAACCAATCTACCTATCTGCTTACATTTAGGTATACGTTCATCTAAATAACAATTCACATCGATACATTTTTAGGAAGCAAGTTTCACTTGCTCATAGTTTGTCAATGACCTTTTTTAGTACGATGTGATTGAGAGCGGGACTATCGCCATTTATCAGACGGCTCCAATCCCTGTCTATAACCGAATACTGTCTATAAGAAAGGCCCAATTACACTTGGTCCGCCCCCGCCCGAACCGAGCCAAGACCTTTAAAGCGGTAGCGACCCGAAACTAGGCTTACGATAGCTCACTATTATGTAACAAACGATATTCGAACGCTCCTCCTTATAAATATCTTTCGACGTATCCTTTCCCTAAACAATGAAATTATTTTAGGCGCAAACGATTTCTCAACATTATGTTCAATGTTTTCGATTCGGTTCCCCGGATACTCCTTAAATAAATATGCATAAAATACACATCAATACGTATAACATCAGTTTCTGCAATCTAAATATAATTTTATCGCGAATGAATCACTATTTATATTCCCGCGGTATAAAATGAAAAGTAGGGAATAAAATAACCAAATGAATAAATATTTTTGAATGTTAGAAATCAAACATGAAACGCATGGCTTGAGACGCTTGAGTTGCTGACTGACGTTCAAGAAGTGAAATATCTAGGTGCCTACTTTGCTTTAAAGTTGTCTATAAGACACATGTACAACACACCTAGAAGTTGTTTGTCGCCCATCAACAAAAAAGAGATAATACGAGTACCTACACAGAGTATCTAAATTGCTTTGCTCAATGATATAGAAAGTTTCCTCGGGTAGCATAGTTTCAAACAACGCGCTGTTTTCAATTAATATAACGACGTAATAATGCCACAAGTTTTAATAACATCAGGAAATTGAAGTGGCACGCAATTAAAAGGTACAACAACGAACAAAACAATACCCACAAGCAAGCGTGGAATAAAAATACACTGTCGTCTAATACATTCTCTTTTTTCATTGAAGCAGAAGTAGATGATAGGCATATTTAATTCTTATGAGAGCCGAAGTTCAATAAAGCTTGAGTTTATTTTCACAAATCACTGGGGCGTTAGAGACTGCGTTTTGAAAGAAATATTTGGGAAGTATCGTCGGAAATGAGCTCCTCCGTCTGGCACTCGGCCAGCTCGAGCTGTTCCTGTCACACACTTCAAGCTCCACTTTCACACAGCTTTACGTTTCATACAACTTGAGATAGCTGTGGAACTTTAACTAAATTAGAGAAAGCACACTTGGAAAAACGACGTCTTTTCTGAATGTTTTACCACTTGCAAAGTACGGTCAAGTTACTTGAGGAAAATCGTACCCTCAGGAATAAAGTAACGTGCGGATGTTGAATAAAAATTCAAGAACTTTGTCACATGTCTTTCCGAGCTACCATTAAAATAAAAGACTGCCAACGATCGGCAGAACTAAAGTAGAACTTGATTGTTTTATTTATTTACTAGCTATTGCCCGCGGCCTCGCTCGCGATGAAGTAGCCCATAACCATGTCCAGCGTCGCATCAATTTATGTACCAAATTTCATCAAAATCAATTCAGTAATTTAGGTGTGAAAGCAGAACACACAAACTCCTTCTCGCATTTATTATATTAGATAGGATTCGTTTACAAACGTCATACATTGTTCGTACTTCCTTAAAAGTAGTTCTAATCACAAATCGTCCAGTTTGATTTATCTGCTGTTTGAAACTACTCCTTACATTATATCTAAATGTTCCACCAATTATATGCTACTCTAAAAGGTTGCATAGTTTTCTTTGTTCTTTGTGTGACGTCTCACGACTCGCGAGCGTGGAGCGTCGAGCGAGCTGCGAGGCAAGCCGTAGGACGCTTTCCGCTCGAGTTAACGTGGCTTTCCATTTGTGACGGACCGCGCCCGGAAAAAGGAATTCCCTTTCATAAAGCCGCAACTCAAAGGGGTATTTGAAAGTTAAATTAAGTGGCGGCAGCTTTTCAGTGCCACGACATAGCTCTGTTTCACGAAATTCGTCTTTAGGTACCCACTGTTTGAAACTGGAAGTCATAGCCCAATTACAGTTGTTGGACTATTGATCGACACCTCTCGCAGAGTTATAACCTACAGTTATAGTTTAAGTGTAGACATATCGGACTTATTAGCGGCTTAAAGTAATCTCTCAAAAAGACTCAGCTGATTGGGAATATGTAGGTAGAATAAGTAGTTAATCCCTCTTGTTCATATTTTCATAGCTTGTTTAATGAAGATTAGTAGTACCTATATATTATGTTGCAACGATTATACAATAATAGAACAGATCTACCTACTAATGCAGTTATTCATCACTTCATCAGTTAATGATTAATATTTCAAACGTTTAATCTTTTCAGATAGGTCGCCGTCGACAGTCCAAAGCAATGCGTGACGATACATAACTGACATAATATTCAATATAATCGCCTGTACATGTATATTCGTGCCGCCTCACTTGGCTCAACACAGCTTTTGTATCATATAAATTCGGGTTCAGTGACTCATATACTCGTTATGAACCTAGCAACTCAACATCGGCTAATTTGATATTAATGCTTTTAAATCTACATACATTTTTCGGCTTTGATCAGTCCCACGATACATATTAGAGTAGTATGTAATCAAGTATTGTACTCGTATTAGCACTAAAGTATTGAAACGGGTTTTTAGACTGTTTAGTCACGAAACGTAATGTTGTAAAGGCACAGAAAAAAGTTTTGGCAAGTGAATATATTAGTACATTTTGTTGTCTGTGACTTTAAACATTTCAAATTACATACCTAGAATCAAACCTCACCGATAGAACTGTGACTAGTTGCTCAACAACGGTCGGCTGAGCCTGCTATACATAGAGCCGCAGATAATTTTGAACTAGATAATACAACTACGTCACCTACTTACTATGCGAGTCATGACTCTAATTAGTGCTCCGACAGCCGCATGTGTGACGCAACGAACACAACAGCGCAGCGGCCAAATGTGAGGCCGTAATGCAACGCGTGCCGCAGCGTGGCCGCACTGGCCGCAGGCGGTTTAGCGGTGACGTGGCCCACAGAAATACACCGTCAGCATGCGCACCACCCCGGGCGCAGCACCGAGCACGCTGCCGCTGGTGACCTGCCAGCCTGGCCTGCCAACTGGGTGAACAGGCGCAGCCGACTCCACGGTCGCTCATAGCATAACGATGCTAAAATAATGTACCTACTTCAAAAATATAACATACTCGTACCTACCCAACAGACTCAACGAATAAAGTAAATTCATAAATCTTCTTTAGGAAGCTCTCGTGACGTTTCATATTATTTAAATACCTATGATGTTTACACTCGTAAAACTTTTTAAGTTTACTGTGTGTGTTCAATTTTTATTTATTTTTATAGTTACAGCGTATAAAATACTGGAGCAGCGCTTGAAATTGACGAGATGTCGTCAGCCGACCGCGCCATGCCACCCCTTCCGCCGCGAGCGCGAAATGTCAACACCGCGTTGACGTTTTCCGACATTTTACTGTAAATTAAATAGAAAATATGAACTATATTTAAATTGACTTTGCTACTTTGAGATAACTTTGGTATTAGGTACTTCAATTTCCCATATTTCTAAACAGGGCAAATATCGATGACTATTTATAGAAGTGCGCGATAGGCGTTGAGAATGCGTTCCACCGATGGGTACTTTGCATGAGTAAACGTGAAAGATCATCGTTTAGCGATGGCAAACTCGAGCGGTAGCGGCAAACGGTAATAAATTGTTTGGCTCGACTCGTATCTGAAGTGAAACATCACCGAAGGCTTTCTGAAATAGGTCACGGACTCGGGGGCTGGCGCCAGCGAATAACAAATATCTTACCTTACCAACTATAGGCAGGAAAATACTACCTTGGCTTGTAGAGCGAGGCCTTCCTTTAATAAAACTAATTAAGTGGAAGTTCTGTCCCTTTGTAACTTCCCTAGTGTGTCACTTGTACTGCGCATGCTTGTACCTTCAACTTAAGATTATCATCAGCATAGATCTCCACCTACGTCATATTATTATATCATCGCTGGGGAATATTTATTATATTGCTATGCTGACGTCTGCTCTCCTAGGGGATTACACTACCTCATATGTTATCCATCAACTGTTTTCCTCCGCCTATCCTTTTATGAGATTTACTTAAACACATTTACTAGTGATGGAATATCAAAGCTTTTATGAAATGCAACAGGGCGCTACTTTCGTCCAGTTCATCCTTATGAGTATGACTCTAGCAATGGCAAAAAAAAAAACAAACAAAAAATTACAAACACCCACTACTCATCAACCTGATTCAGTTTAGCAATATAAACATCATTATTGTCATCTGCAAAATGATAATATTTATTGTTAACCATTAATCAATCATTGGGACATGGACAAATACCTAACACTTATGCGGAATAATCCCATCGATTAATTAAATGTGTACTAAGATTACTGTGTTATCAGTTGTTAATGGTGTGATAACAAAACGTTTGGCTGTTCACAGACAGGCAATGCTGTATTATCAACTGCTCTATATCTGAATCAAATGTATATTAAGTAGATATAGTTACAACACAGAGCTGTTTTCTAAGGCTGGGTGTCCATTATGTTCGCGCGCCATCTGCTCTGCGCTTCTGCTGTGTCGTGGTGGCTGATTTTATGCAAACACAAAGAAAATGCGCCGAGTGCGTGATACGAACTTAGTGGAGTAGATAATATAAAACAATATAACTATCTATACCTACTACTAATATATAAAGCTGAAGAGTTTCTTTGTTGGTTTCGCGCTAATCCCAGGAACTATTGGTCCGATTTGAAAAAATGTTTCAGTGTTAGATAGCCCATTTATTGAAGAAGGCTTATCTGCCTAGCCTTTTCCCAACTATATTAGGGTCGGCTTCCAGTCTAACCGGATTTAGCTGAATACCAGTATTTTACGGGGAGCGGCTGCCTACCAGACCTCCACAACCCATTAACTGGGTAACACGGTACTTCATGGCAAGACTGGAGTCAGATTAACTGGCTTCTGACTATCCGTAACGACTGCCAAAGATCAACAAATGACAGCCGGGACCAACGGCTTAACGTGCTTTCCGAGGCATGGAGGAAACTGTATGTTAAGATGGTCACGCATCCACAGACCAACCTTGGCAAGCGTTGCTTAACCTTGAAGACCGACCCGTGCGGCTGTTATTATCTAGCCACGAGCTCCTTATTGAGGAAGGCTGCAGGCTATAGGTATATCATCACACTAAGACCAATAGAAGCGGAGCAGACGAAGTTGCGCGGGTCGACTAGTAAAGAGGTAAAATTGTAAGCTAATTTATATGTAACCATTTATTTATTTATTGAAACTTGATGCACTTATGAAGAAAACACTAATAGTACAAAGTCGGATCTCTGGAAGAACCGAACCGATTACGATAATTCTGTCACTGCCTAATAAAAAGCTCACAACTGAGAGTTTGTACTTTTGTATCCCAGCTTTTACCTTATCTCTTCTCTTTATAATAGGTCTTTACCTATGAAATTGCCGTTTTGTATGAAAACATTTTCATGTATTTTTTATTTGTATTAATCGAACCCATGCAATCAATGCATCTTTGCCAACGCAGTGGCAGTTTATTGATGCCCTTCTTAAAGAAATCAGCTGGACGGGAGGCAACAAATTCTTCAAAGGCATTTTGTACTGCCTCTCGGGTGTTGAATTTTTTTCCCGCCAAGAAGTTATCCAAATTCTGGAAAAAGTAGTAGTCTGTAGGCGCAAGATCTGGTGAGTAGGGCGGATGACGGAGAGCTTCCAACCCCAGTTCTTGCAACTTGGAGGCCGTCTGCTGTGCAGTATGAGGTCGCGCGTTGTCGTGCAGGAGAAGCGGAGACAAGCGATTGACCAATGCTGGTTGGATATGTGCCAGCTTCTCCATCATTGTGTTCAGTTCTTCACAGTACACATCTGCAGTAATGCTCACCCCGTTTGGTAAGAAGCTGTGATGAATCACACCGGCGCTAGACCACCAAACAGTGATCACTTTTCTAGGGGTATGTTTTCGTTTAGGGCATTGTTTAGGTGCTGAATCAGGATCCAACCAACTTGCTGAGCGCTTGCGGTTATCAAACAGAATCCATTTTTCATCGCAGGTAACAATGCGGTTCAAAATTCCTTCATTTGTGTGTCTGTTGAGCAGTGCAAGGCACGTCTCGACGCGTACTTCGCGCTGGCGATCATTGAGTTCGTGGGGCACCCATTTGTCAAGCTTTTTTACCTTGCCAATTTGACGCAAATGGACCAATATTGTTTTGACGTTAACGTCGAAAGCTGCTGCTAATTCAGCCGTAGATTGTGTATCATCAGCTTCCACAATCGCCTTTAATTCGTCATTGTCGACCAAAGTCTTCGGACGACCGCGAGGTTCATTTTTCAGGTCGAAATTTCCAGAACGGAAGCGAGCAAACCAAGGTGGTGCGTTGGTTTGTAGTGTTAGCTCCGTAAACGTCGTTGATGTTGCGTGCCGCTTGTGCCGCGTTGCTGCCACGACGGTATTCATATTCCATAATTACTCGAATTTTTAACGTATCCATGATGACGAAAAAGATTGAAATGCGATGAAAATGTAACACTAATCAATAAACAAATGACTACTTTTGGAAAAAAAAACATGTTTTTAAAATAAAATTAATTTGAAATTAGAATTCTTAGCCAAACAAAAATTATTTTGATTTGAAATGGCCAGTACTGCAGAACGGCAATTTCATAGGTAAAGACCTAAATATATAATTCTACTGTACGTGTGTATGTCACTGAACTCCTCCTAAACGGCCGGACCGATTTAGGGTAGGTAGGCTAGGTAGGTAGGGTAGGTAGGGTAGGTAGGGTAGGTAGGGTAGGTAGGGTGGGTAGGGTAGGTAGGGTAGGTAGGGTAGGTAGGGTAGGTAGGGTAGGTAGGGTAGGTAGGGTAGGTAGGGTAGGTAGGGTAGGTAGGGTAGGTAGGGTAGGTAGGGTAGGTAGGGTAGGTAGGGTAGGTAGGGTAGGTAGGGTAGGTAGGGTAGGTAGGGTAGGTAGGGTAGGTAGGGTAGGTAGGGTAGGTAGGGTAGGTAGGGTAGGTAGGGTAGGTAGGGTAGGTAGGGTAGGTAGGGTAGGTAGGGTAGGTAGGGTAGGTAGGGTAGGTAGGGTAGGTAGGGTAGGTAGGGTAGGTAGGGTAGGTAGGGTAGGTAGGGTAGGTAGGGTAGGTAGGGTAGGTAGGGTAGGTAGGGTAGGTAGGGTAGGTAGGGTAGGTAGGGTAGGTAGGGTAGGTAGGGTAGGTAGGGTAGGTAGGGTAGGTAGGGTAGGTAGGGTAGGTAGGGTAGGTAGGGTAGGTAGGGTAGGTAGGGTAGGTAGGGTAGGTAGGGTAGGTAGGGTAGGTAGGGTAGGTAGGGTAGGTAGGGTAGGTAGGGTAGGTAGGGTAGGTAGGGTAGGTAGGGTAGGTAGGGTAGGTAGGGTAGGTAGGGTAGGTAGGGTAGGTAGGGTAGGTAGGGTAGGTAGGGTAGGTAGGGTAGGTAGGGTAGGTAGGGTAGGTAGGGTAGGTAGGGTAGGTAGGGTAGGTAGGGTAGGTAGGGTAGGTAGGGTAGGTAGGTATCTCTCAGAAAAATGCACTTGTATTCAAGTTCGTATCTACATTCGTTCAAGTATTTTGACATCGGAATTTCCAAAGAGATGACACACGATGCTCTCAGAGCGCGTAAAATGCGGTATTTTCTAAATGCATGGTGGAGATGATTTTCTGATATGCATATCGAAATAAACTATAACGGGAACGTTAAATGCGCTCCAGTTTGTGTAGGTATGTTACACGTAACTAGTTATATTTTGCATTTGAACAAGGTTATCATGAACTGAAACACGTATAAGCACATAATACTGATATTCGAATTAACAGAAAATTGTTTCCAGTTTTAAGTAATAAAGGACGTATTAGAGGATTCTGTTGGTCCGGATCAGTCTAGGAGTCGACTCTTATTATTATGTTAGTTGGATCTGTTCAAGGTAATATCGTTGGAGCTCCATAATTATTTAGGACGCCACTTTAAAGCTTGGTGGAGAGCTTTCCACAGACATCAGCATCTTTCTCTATACGCTTTTCATAAGTTTTCGCATACATACATATGTAGTGTAGGTATACTTTGAAAGCGTTTGAATGGAAGAAACGTCTAGGCAAAACTCTGCCGTAGTTCCTCTTTCGTGAGAAGTTTTCCTGGCAAAACCAGTCGAGCGCGACAAAAGGCGTATTCTGTGTTCCCAAAAAACGTATTTATTTAAACCACATACCCATGCAAACAATGATCTCACCCACTCGTATCAATTTGAAGCCGGTAATCGAAAACTCTCTGACGCTAGCTTTATTTACGGATATTTTGTTCCTTGTTTTCATCAAACATATTGTTAGATGTATGAAATGGTCCTACGATATGTATCAATAATAATTTTCTCGAGACTGAAGGAGACACAGAAACTTTAGTCTGGATTTTAATTGTATCTTCTATTAGGTGACAGAAATTAAACTCATTTAAATACGGTCCACACTGAATAAACAAGATGTACCTCAATTGAATACTCCTAAAAATCCTTGATGATTGCGTATAAACAGCTATTTGGCAGCCATCCCGCGTGGAATATTAACGAGAATGCCCTCACTCAGCGCTCATCGGCAATTAACGGCATTAGAGCTTGTTTGATGAACTCATTAATTGCCACCAACAAAACTTTACCATTATTTTAAAAATAAAACCAGTTTTTAAAAAATGGTCATTTTCGATGAAAACCATGTAAATGTTCTAAGCATAGAAATGTAATTTTCCTTGTTTTTGTTAACATTAACTACAGACAGGAAACTCTCATCAAACAGTATTAGGTCAAGAAATGGATTCGAAATCATTAGTAAGATGGAGAGCTGCTACAAAAATTAGTATGCAGGACTGTGCCTCCAACTGTGCCCCATTTTGTGCGAAGCGTGCTGCACAAAGATAGATAAATGTTCACCCGGAAGAGCTTCCAATAAATTTTGAAGCTAAAGATGACAAATAGAGTTTTTACTTAAGCATTCAGCATAAAAAGCTCACTCATTATTCATAAAAAATAACTTGGTGATCGGAACAATCACAATCATAAACAAGTTTTTAAATACTTGTGTCGAGAATACTTAATAGTTTTCAAGCAATAAGAACTTTATAGACCTGCAAAAGCACTTAATAAGTGGCGCCCTGTTTATAGTCGTTCCAGAGAGAACCGTTGAGGATCGTCTCAACTTTAATACTTGCAGTAAAATACTTCGTTCCGGTAAATTACTGTTCCACGTACCTGAATATTAGTCTCGTAAAACGATTAATCGCAATCTTTACGGTTAACCGAAGCAGGGTTTATCGTAACGGTTCAAAAGGCGGTCCCGAACGAAACAAACACGGTTTATGAAAACAAGTGGATGCAAGGGTGGTGCCGACAGTACCATGAGACTGTTCGGTGTGGTAGCCTGATAAGTTTTTCATGTTGCTGGGTTAGGCTAAGTTCACACGGCCACGCGGGACACCTCATAAACCGCGCGGTTCAGCTGATCGGGTCGATAGACTAGGTTTGTAGAACTTGTACCGCATACTCTAAGTAACACGATGTTAAAGAACAAATATTTCATACGATTTCGGCCCCGGATTAGCAACGAACTCGGAGTTATAATAACTCTGGCTTGTGCTAGTGGGTGATGGTGTGCTAAAGATCGTAGCAGAATCAATCGTTACAGATATCCAAAGCCGGAGTAATCGCTACGGATTAAATGACGTTCCTAAAACAAACATGTTTTTATGATAAATAAGAGGTGAAAGCTTCACATGTCTGTTCGTTTTGGGAGTGGCAGCCTGATGGACTTGTTATGTTGCCAGGTTATGGCGCACGCTACGACATTTTGTAGATCATATCTGATAATATTCTGTGGAAATTCGGAGCTGCGTGTGAAGCGGGGTGTTATTATTTCCTAACCAGCTTTTCCACGCGACTTTGCTTCCATGTGAGACGTTCATTTTTCCGGGATATAAAGTACCTAACCTGTGGTACACAAAGACATGTAAGTGGTTTCAGTGAGAGAATTATCACTATCGAACCAGTATTTCCAGGGTAATCCAGATTACCTTATAAATAGACTTTTCATTTAAAAAATAAGAAACTATTTCCATAGGTCTGTCGCACTCTTTAGTAGTTTGTAGCACGTGTTATTTCACCTACACTAATATTACAAAGAAAATATTGTAATTAGGTATGTATGTTTGTAACGAATAAACTCAAAAACTACTGGACTGATTTCAAAAATTCTTTCCCCATTATGATGCAACATTACCCTTGAGTATCATCCTACTTCCTACTACTATTATAAATGGGAAAGTTTGTGAGGATGAATGGATGTTGGTAACTCTCTCACATCAGAACGTCTGAAAGGATCTTCATGAAATTTGGCAAAGAAGTAGATTATAGTCTGGAATAACACATAGGCTATATATATCATCATCATCTGCCTAGCCTTTTCCCAACTATGTTGGGGTCGGCTTCCAGTCAAACCGGATTTAGCTGAATACCAGTATTTTACGCGGAGCGGCTGCCTACCAGACCTCCACAACCCATCAACTGGGTAACACGGTACTTCTTGGCAAGACTAGAGTCAGATTTACTGGCTTCTAACAATCCGTAACGACTGCCAAAGATCTACAAATGACAGCCGGGACCAACGGCTTAACGTGCTTTCCGAGGCACGGAGGAAACTCGGTATGTAAATATGGTCACCCATCCACAGACCAACCTTGGCAAGCGTTGCTTAACCGTAAAGATCGACCCGTGCGGCTGTTATTATTTAGCCACGAGCTCCTCTAGTGTATTATACCTATGATATGGTAATATAAGAACACGTACTGAAATTGCAATAAGTATTATGCGTTATCTATTACCGCGTTACATTAATATGATCATTTGATAATCTGTAAGAGGCGTACTTAAAAAATTATAATAAATTCCTATGTCCGTCGGCAACAATCCTTGCAGAACCATGACACATTCCTTGTAGTTTTGTATTAGAAATAAGCCAATAAGATAACATCAAAGACACAGCACAGCACAGAGCTACAAGCACACTCATACTGCGGGTAAGTTTCTTATTTTTAACCGACTCCAAAAAAGGAGGAGGTTCTCAATTCGGCTGGTATTGTTTTTATGTATGTACACCGATTACTCCGAGGTTTCTGATCCGATTTCTGTGGTTCTTTTTTATTTCGATACTTGCCATTTGGTCCCGTAAATATTTAATTCGGTTTGGCTCAGTAGTTTTTATTTTATGACCATTTTTACTTATTTCAATTTCTGCGTTATATTTTTTTTTTTTTTCAATTAAAAATTCCTATGTGCATATTATTGTGGGTAATCTTATCAAATGGTGTTTTCATTCATTGATCTGGTTCACCGCCTGCTTATTGGTCAGCAAGTAGTTCAGTTCGCAGACATCAATAGGGAAGCGATAACACTCATTATCAAACCGCTAATCTTTATTAGTGATGTGCCCATGTGTATGCATGTTGCCAACAAATACGTCCAATGAGTTCCCTATGAAGTAGTCTGACTGCTGCGCCGGCCGGCCGACTGTTTAATCCATATGGGTGTAGTTTATCTATAATATGTATGTATTTAGAAATATATAAGTATGTTTATCAGTTGTCTAGTACCCATAACACAAGCTCTGCTTAGCTTGGGACTAGATGGCGTTGTGTGATAGTTGTGTGGAATATTATATTATATTATATTATTATATATTATATATTATATAGATATAGTTTCTATGGTTTAATCTCTAGAGTAAATTAAAATTGGCAATCGATTTTATGGCTTTACATTGTCATAGCACACTTAATTTCTGACCGATTCCGCATTTTGCAGTCACAAATTTTATAACGATTTTTTATGTTTATGAATATTTTTAACCTGGAATCCCAATTTGTAAACATTTCTAACCTCATACCGATTCATTGAAGGACTAAGAAGTGCAAAGCTTCCAAATCGATTTTGTGGTACTAACATGTGTAACAGTGTAATGTGCAATTGTGCAATTACTAAACGCTAGGATAAGCGTCGTGTTTGGGCTAGGCAGGCAGTGTGCCGGCGCTGGCCACTGGGTGACGAGCGCGAGCGTGCGTGGGCCGCACAAAGCCGCCCGCCCTTTGTTCTCACCGCCCGCGACCGCCACGCGATCGATATTCAACCTAAGTGCAAGATAATACACTTTTGTCCAGCGTAAGGTCACTAATTTACCTGTCCAAATGTCTCAGAGTAGCCCCACTAATTAACTAAATGTACTCAATATTTTTACCAGCAGGTTTAAAAAGGAAACTTTTGTCACCCTCAACGTTCTACGGATTCATTCAAGCGACAAAGCGAGCTATGTCTCAAATTTAGGTAATATCATTTAGGAGGTCAATTAGCTAGAGTGTTTTCCATTGAGTGAAAACTCAGCCCTCCGCCATAAATATACAAAACACTAATTTAAGTTCCTAATTAGTGAAAGTTGTTTATAGTCGTGAAGATATAACTTTATTTAGAGAAGGGGTGTCAAAGTTAGTAATGTATTTGTAACATGCGCCTTGGCTGGTGTAATGTCGTAATTTTCCGTTTTAAATCAGTGTTTTCGTATAAATCATAAGTTTATTTATCGTTACGGGAACGCGGATGGATCACATGAAATCTATTCATAACAAATCAGTCAAAACATTAAGTTGTTTACGTAACACGTGAAAAAACATCGTGCAAATAAATATTACTGAAACTGAAACAGTGGCATTGTAAATGTTACAATGACACAATATATTTGTGTATCTGTATTAAGTTACCTACATAAAGTACTTATTATCTTCTTTACAAATAAAATAACACCTCTAAATTTCTAGCAGCCGACATTACTCGAAAATGCTTTTGTGCTTCAAATTCTTGCTACAATATTTTGGTACGCACCTATTTATATTTCTGTGTAAGTAAACAAATTATGAAGTAAATAAACAAAACAATGGGTATGGCAATATAATAGAGTGGTTTTCTACATAAACGATACACCTCAGTACAGACCTACCTACACAGATACACGAGACGCTGAAACACTCAACATAAGTAAGTTTCAATTTGAGATAGACACCGTAGTCTACGAAACTGCTAACATTGGTCGATTTTCTTTCGATTTAGAGTTCTAAATGGTAAACCTCACCCACGGCTCCCCTCGTGTGGGAGCTAATAGCAATCTACCTCGGATGCTGCACCTGCTACCGAGAACCCACCCTTCGTTTTCTACCCTCCCCTGCCCACACTCTTACACAACTTTTTCTGCATTCATTGACTAGAGCCGAAATCGCTGTACAGGGTATTGAAATAAGGTCACATAGACATATAAGCTGTGATGGTTTCCAGACAATGAAATCTATTTATCTACCCTTTATAAGTTAAACCGCCAGTATATTCAGAATCTATCTATACTAATATATAAAGCTGAAGAGTTTGTTTTTTTGCTTTAACGCGCTAATCTCAGGAACTACTGGTCCAATTTGAAAAATTCTTTCAGTGTGATAGCCCATTTATCGAGGAAGCTATAGGCTATATATATATATAGGAGCGGAGTAGACGAAGTTGCGCGGGTCAACTAGTAATATATAATAACGCAAAGCATTTCGCAAGCCAAAGAAGATACAGGTTGAAAATGTGAAAATGTCGTACGAGTAGGTAACTGGATAACTCAAACCGCCGATTAAATTACCTAACAGTGAGTTTCCTTCCGTTGGTTTGACATTAAATCCCGGAGCGGCGCCGGATCGACCACGTCACTGCTACAAAGTCAGCTGGAAAATAGCCAAATGTGGCACAAGCCACGTTATGTACTGGCTACGGACTAGATACATACTACCTTGACATTTAGGCCCATTTGGACACGTATCAGTTTTGAACTTTTGACATACATAATAATATATCAGTTTATCGAACGATAAAGATATTGAAGCTTGCATGCACTGGCTGATAGGTATATTAAAAGGGAACACATTTAACTTCCATTCTTTGTTATTGGATTGGACTTGAAATGAATTGAAATCCAAACGCTTACTCATAGGAATAGCTTTACGCCATATCCATCCCATTTTAAATTTTTAGAGTTTCGTACCCTTTGGGAACCCTAAAAATTGGATGCGAGAAGCGCAGGACCGGTCGTTGTGGCGACGTTTGGAGGAGGCCTAAGTCCAGCAGTGGACGCTTTTCGCCTGATATGATGACCCAAAGCGTAAACAACGGAACCCTATTCGTCCAACCTTCTATCGGTCAGCGGGCTGTATCACAAGAACCGTAAAGAATTGAAATTTTCACAGATTGTGTATTTCTATTGCAAATAATAAAAATTAAGGTTTATGGCATGGAACCCTTCGTATGCAAATCCGACTTCAGTCCACTTCGCCGGTTTTTAATAAACTTGTACTTACAAGATTTGAGTACAACAGGCATGAATGCAGTACAATACAGCAGCAAATCCGATTATAGTCTATAGAACTGGAATCATGCGTGCGATGCCTCCACCAGTACACAAAGCCTACAATCCAACTAGCTAGCCTGTAAACCAAGTCAACACAGCTCAGTTAGTTCATACTACCCGCAGTATGAAAAGTTTTAGACAGTGATCTGGGGGCACGGTAGTGCCCCCGCCAAGTCGAGCAAAAAAGCGGCACGGCCGTTCCATCCTTTTTATTGTTAATCGAACCTAGAGCTATTCAAAATAGTTCTTGATTTAGCTACTAAATTTCTTCCGATCCCTTCTTAAATTTGCAGGATACTTCATTGAGACGGAAAAAGCTGTCGAATATTACATGAAAACTCATGCAAGCAAAAAATAACTATCATTATTGCACAATCGTCCTTAAGCTGGAAAAAACCTGCCTACATAAAAATGCTAATCAACCCATCGATAGCCCTTCGGTCAGGTCAACGCCCTCACAACTTCTTTCAATTGAAGGCGCTAAAACTAAGAACACTTAGTAGGTACTTCAAATCCGAGAAAATACGGTCGGTCGGTGCTGTAAACAACTAAGTAATCTTAACTGTGAGGATACTTGTTTAAACTGCAGTTTAGATTCACTACCTTCATATAATTGCAGGATTGCAAGGTCTCGTGAATGAAGAAAACATTAATGTACATAATGATTAAGTGGATAGTTAACGTTAACAAAAGCTTTCGGCCATCTTTCCTACCATTTCATGCGAGCCGATCACCAAACCAAACAAACTGATGAACTAAATGTTGTTTGATTGAAATCTTGTTTGACACACGGCTGTCAGGAATATAACAAAAGCTCTTTATTTAGCTGGTTATAACTTTGCAAATACAAATTTACCGGCAATTGGGATATGCAATGGTTAGTGTAAATACTATTTAGTAAATATATCACCGCGTAAGCTGTATATTTTCATTATGACAGCTAAACACCAATGCACTACAAGTAATAAATCCTTCAGTGGAGGAAGTAAAGTCTGCTAGGCAGTACGTGTTTCTTTTAGAATCAACGATTTATTGATGTTATTTTTCGATACAATGTAATATTCTCTAAGAATACAATATTAGCTCCCTCTTACACCTATTCACATTTTCCGAAAAACTTTTTACGATACACGTTTTTCATACAGAGAAATAATTATTTTATTTTAATAGTTTTCTTTTATAATTGATAGGCACGCGTTTGACCACTATCTCACCTGGTGGTCATTAGTGATGATGCGGTCGAAGATGGAGCACGCTGGCCTAGAAGTAACCTATTCACTCTTGACTTAAAGACTCCTACGTTGTAGCTATCAGGAAACACAGACTCCGGCAGGGAATTCCACTCCTTAGCTGTACGCACTATGAATGTGTTTCCAAAACGTTTTGTGCATGTGGGTGAGACGTCCACCATGTACCGGTGGCGCATCGCCGTTCGTCTTGTGGTCCGATGAAGGAACGGGCTAGATAAAAGTAATTCATAAATTAAAAGAATCTAAAGGAGTTAAACACACCTTAATTAGTTGCGTAAACATGTCTATAACTGCGAGGATTTAGCTATAGCGTTATGTAGTCGTAAAATGTAGTGGACGCGGCACGTCATTCGTGACAT
This sequence comes from Lacanobia oleracea, assembly GCA_950371165.1. Taxonomy (NCBI): domain Eukaryota; kingdom Metazoa; phylum Arthropoda; class Insecta; order Lepidoptera; family Noctuidae; genus Lacanobia; species Lacanobia oleracea. Next base: position 10,823,704 of record OX493401.1, read on the forward strand.
ACAACTATAAACATCGCCGTGGGAGGTTATTACAATGAAGTGTGAACTGATGTATTTATTGCTTAACTACTATTGGACAGACTAGTCCGTAATATTTTCGTACACTATTTCAACGAATGATGAATGTGAAGTGAATCATAGGGTAGAAAACAACAACGCAACCTCATAGACACTTCATTTCAGCTTTTGATTGAGGATGGCTGTTCACTGCTCAGCCCATAACCCCCGCATTATTTATTTTTAATGGGATGGTATATTGATATGATTTTTTCACAGTACGTTACAATTAGAACCGTTATGCCGAATATATGTGGCTATTAAAACATTAAATTAACTGCCACCATTAGCTTGAGGTTCGCCGGATTCATATTATTTTTATACTTCACACATTATGTGTTATGTGCTGAAATTTTTGTGAAGTTATTAACGAGGCGTGTTCGCCCCACAGTTAGTATTGTAATTTATTCTCATTGGAACAAATGAAAACGTAGAGCAGAAAACATTATTTTGATTGTTTAATCTGTGAATCGATCTACTAAGGTCGACCGTTGTTTGGGTTACTTAGCATACTCGTAACTAATAATCATTTGATCAATAACTTTTGTAACACAAATTATTTGAAGTTTACTGCGTAGTCATCATCTGCCTAGCCTTTTCCCAACAACATTGGGGTCGGCTGACAGTCAAGCCGGATTAAGCTGAACAGGTACCAGTATTTTACGTGGAGCGGCTGCCTAACAGACCTCCACATCCCATTAACTGGGTAACATGGTTCTTTATGGCAAGACTGGAGTCAGACTGGCTACTGACTATCCGTAACGACTGCCAAAGATCTACAAATGACAAGACAAGGGACCAACGGCTTAACGTGCTTTCCGAGGCGCGGAGAAAACTCAGTATGTTAAGATCCACCCATCCACAGACCAACTTTGGCAAGCGTTGCTTAACCTTTAAGATCGACCAGTGCGGCTGTTATTATCTAACACAAGCTTGAAGTTAACTGCAAACTAATCAACACAAAATAAGCGCAAAAAAACAACATAAAAAATCGGCCAAGTGCGAGTCAGACTCGCAAGTGAAGGATTCCATACCACAAACCATAATTTTTATTATTTGTTGTTATAGCGGCAACAGATATACACAATTTGTGAAAATTTCAACTGTCTACCTATTACGGTTCTTAAGATACAGCCCGCTGACAGACAGACCGACAGACGGACAGCGGCGGCTTATAGTAATAAGGTTCCGTACACTTCGGGTACGGAACCCTAAAAAGAAATCGGCGAATTGTTTATTGCCGGTCCTAGACTAGACGTCAAGTTTAGAAAACTAAGATAATTTATATTTTTTGACGACCGTGACAAACACAGCTTTATTCCCCGCCTTCTTTATCTCACATAGGAGACCTACTAGCACAAATAAACATGAACCTATTTCATAAAGACTCCGAAAATAAAGCCTTTTGGCAAACAAGATATTATGTCATGGCTGACTTGCTGGATATTTGCCAGCTGAAGCCTCCCCGGGAACTTTAGCAAGTCGTCTAACAGAAAATTACACATAATATACATAAAGATGCTATATTGAATTTTCACGTACCTATCTAACTTTGGGGCGCCTATATATATTCCGGCTAAATCCATCAAAAGCTTATCAAAAGTATGGAATAGTAAGTAGTCTGTCTGTCTGTTTGATGCCTTTTCACGCCTAAACCAATTTAAATAAATTAAAACTTTTGACAAGGACATAAATACACAATACACATTAGTCCGGGAGTATTTTTCCTTGGGATATTTGCTCAACTCTCAATTCTTTATTGCGTACCATTATGTATACAGTTGGTAGAAAAATAATTATATTAGTCACAATGGGGTATTTTACACTTTGGTTTTCTCTACGTAGTCGGTGGTAAATTAATTTTCAGGGTATTGTTAGATAATGGAAAAGAGGAGCTCGTGGCTAAATAATAACAGCCGCACGGGTCGATCTTGAAGGTTAAGCAACGCTTGCCAAGGTTGGTCTATGGATGGGTGACCATCTTAACATACCGAGTTTCCTCCGTGCCTCGGAAAGCACGTTAAGCCGTTGGTCCCGGCTGTCATTTGTAGATCTTTGGCAGTCGTTACGGATTGTCAGAAGCCAGTAAATCTGACTCCAGTCTTGCCAAGATGTGTACCGTGTTACCCAGTTAATGGGTTGCGGAGGTCTGGTAGGCAGCCACTCCACGTAAAACACTGGTATTCAGCTGAATCAGGTTTGACTGGAAGCCGAGCCCAATGTAGTTGGGAAAAGGCTGGGCAGATGATTATGTATACAGTTGGTAGAAAAATAGTTATATTAGTCACAATGGGGTATTTTACTAAAAAAATCTATTTAGTCCGTCTGATAGATTTTCAAAAAATATTGGACACGTACCTATTTGGTAAAAATGTACCAAATTTACCAAGCCAGATGACGTCACGCGTGTCTTCAACTCGATGCTTACTATCTCCTTTATTTTCTCCGTTATTCTGACGGACTAATTCGATTTTTTTAGTAAAATACCCTATTATGGACCCTGTCGGGCACAGCATAGATCAAGTAGGAGAGAGCAGGAAGAGCACTGGGTGTTTGTTTAATGTGATCATTTTAATTATTTGTTAAGCTGTTGGTTAGTCATACTATTTTATTAATAGGTACAGAATTAAAATTAATAATTATAACTATTTTTTTTTTAATTATTTATTTATTTAGCAACATTATAATTATTTTATTATTAGTAGGGAGGCGTATCTTTGTCAGTTCTTCTCTTTATCAATTTCCGAATACAACGCGGGCAAAGTCGCCAGCAAAAGCTAATATATTATTATTCCACCTTTAACAAAAATTATGAGATTACAGAGTATTACAGAACGAATTAGTATCGTCTTTCATCCACAAAATATGTATTAGCGCTTACGATGTAATTCCTAACTGACGTCTTAGCCGGATCAGCGAAGTTTTTTAGAACATGGCTCGTTAAAGATAAGTCAAATGTTCTCTTTGCATTTATTCGATGATACCTAAACTGATTTTATTTGGTTACCAACATTTTTAAGGCAGTTAAGGTGAATGCTCCAGGGTAGCCCGCGAAATTCAAATATTTTTATGTTTTTTGCAATTTGCCGGTCAGTGTGAAGCTGTATGTGGACCAAATACGATCCGCGACCGTAACGCGTATTTATCTATCATGTAGCTCGACAGAATGATTATTTCTGAAATATTCATTCTGTCGAACTACATGAACTTAGAGGGCTATATTGATGATTAAAATGGTTATAATTCTTTGGATAAATACGCGTTACGGTCGCGGATCGTATTTGGTCTACATACAGCTTCACACTGACCGGCAAATTGCAAAAAACATAAAAATATTTGAATTTCGCGGGCTACCCTGGAGATCCACCTTAAGAGATTTATTACATTTTCTACTTGACACATTAACGTTTTCCTTATTTTCAAGAAAACTATCTACGTACGCAAGGGAAAATTGGGTTCAATAAGGTTAGGCTGTTGATGAAGTGACAACAACATGGCTGGGTTTAAAACAACTGTTTACGTTAACAGATAGATTAAAATGACCATCGCCCTCTCCGCCTACAAGAGGTCTGTTGACGTAGTTAGCAGTAGATAATGGACATTCAAGTGTGCTAAACATATAATGTCATAGGTGATTGTATGTAATTTGTATGTATGTCCTACAAATTACCTACCTACATAGTTTACGTATATTATGTAGTGTAGTATGTTTGTGTGCAGTATATCATACCTTACCGCCAGAGTTCATAGATTCTCAGATATGATCCTACCGATGTGGCGTCTGATTGGCATCAGAGCCTTGTGCCAAAACTATTAGGCCTCGAATTTAATGGTTGCAATAAAAATACGCTACTAAAATACTGAATCCATATTAAAATTTATGGACCTTTTGTTTGTTTATTAGATTTATCCTGAAAACGGTTTTTCTTTTCCAGTAAATTACCCCGAATAAATCTCACATGAAAGAACGGTGCAGAATATTGAGATTCCAATTATACCTCGCCTCCGAGCGGGCAGCATGCGGAATCAGTGCAGAGTTATCCCCTAAGCAGAAATCTACAGAGCAATCCACAAGGTGTTATACAAGTAACACTAAGGCTGAAAAGGTACGCATATTTATGAACAACCTATACTATGAGGTAAATCGCTAAAAAAATCCGCCGTTCTGCGGGTCTAAAAAGGCCACTCGCTACCCGTCACTGGCAAATTTTCCCAATCAACCTAAAAATAAGAACATGAAAATAAAATTTGACAGATTGTTGCGTGAATAATATTATGATTGTGTGATGAAGTGGCCATTTTAGCCCCCCAGTACAACTTGTCTTTTTATGCAAACATACATGCATGAGGCAGTTGATTTATTTTTTTCGCGATTTCAGAGTTTTTTGAGTGATATGCGTTTTTCATTATTTCTGTTACACCATGTATACGAATACGAACAATTGTCTTTTACTTGAAAAACGAAAGACCTACCTGTTTTTTGTCAGAATCAGACGCTAAAAATAACAAATGGAACTAAAAACTACTTGAAAGTAAAATCTATTTGACTTAATTATGAGTTGACAGCGAGGAAAGTGACTGGAGAAACAGGACCTATTTTTCTTGTAGTGACGTTTACGCAATACTTCGTCAGACTTCGTGAAAGAAACGATTCAAGTAAAACTAGTCAAGGACCTAGAGGGAGAGCAAAGTAAGTTACAAGGATAAATTGTGAGAGGGGTGATATGAATGAAAAGGTAGTGAATGTAACGAACGGCTAACAGGGGAGAAGATAATAGAAGCGTAAACACCGACCCGAATTATCATAGGGTAGGCAAATGATACAAGTTTTCACCCAGTTTTATACATAGATACTTCTACTATGTGCAAGTGATAATGTACCTGTAAAGTAAGCAGATTTAAGCCTGGCATAGCATACACCGCGGTCACCAACCACACAAACTTCAATTCCGCAATATTGTTGTAAAACTGTAGTTATTCTAGGCAGGTAGTATCGTAGCCGTACAATACTGTACAGTATACTCAGCTAAGTGTTTCCTAATGAAACGAATCAATAATAGATAGCACACCGCCGCGACGTAAGACGTTGGATCAATATTGGTTTACGTTGGTATTCATGTAAGTTGCACGGCGTTGTCACGGGATCCGAAGCTTTTTCACGTAGGCAAGTATTGACTATTAGGCGTGTCTGTATTGTTATTTTCACTAAAGAAGTTCTTGTTTGTAGAACACGCAGGTTAAACTTTTCCGTTGTTTTCCGTACCTTACTAAAAGGCGAATATTGTCGAGAGAATCACGTTACATTTTGAATTGTATTTTTTTTCATGACACTTTTTGTACGCGGTTGTTTATAATTTATTATTATTAACAAAGTGTGTAATATAACCACTTTTGTACACAAAGTTTAATTAAACAGACTAAATGGACATGTTACAGTTTCTGTAGCTATGGAGATTGAAATAGAAAGCATGTTTCTCTGCAACCAAATGTAAACAAAAAATTAATTCTAACATTATAATTCATAGTGCTAACTTACATAAATACATTTTCTAATACATTATATATGAAAATGCGATCCCTTGCAAAGAGGGTCGAAAAAAGCGAACTAATGATTTCCTCTTATTTTCCAAACGAGCTTCCCCATGCGGCTGGCATATGGGATTCCTGCTTTATCACGGCCGGAGAAGCTTCCATTACTACTAAATGCACAAGAACATAATAATTTCAGATAGCTACCACTGCGATATCGTACCTAAGGCACTTGTCTCACCGCCGGCGAGGAAGCGAGTAGCTATCGACCATTTGCTCGCTGAGGAAAGGGACGATATAGATTTCGTGTAAGTAAAAGAGACACATACATTCATAGTCGATAGCTGGCTGTTCACACTGCCAGCGAGCAGCTCTTACGTCTAGATGATAGCAGCGACAAGGGCTGATTGTACTCGCTCAGCGACACTCGGTCGGCAATGCTCGCTTGGCGGTCAGGACTCACCAAACAGCGGTAATTTCTACATATAGTGTGGGCCGTAGCGAGTATTGCGAGTAAAAGCACTCGCTGAAAGCCGAGCGTCAAAACTATTGATACTTTTCACTCGCTGATCGCCAACTGTTTCGAGTTTGAAGCTTTACTCGCTACTCGCTGATCGCCAACTGTTTCGAGTTTGAAGCTTTACTCGCTACTCGCTGATCGCCGGCGGTGAGACAAGTGCCTAAATGATTTTGGCGTTTAACTTTAGACCAGAGTCATGATAGATAACCGTATACTACATAATTATTGTTCTGATAATATGGGATTGTGACTTTCCTTTTCCTCCAATTCGTTCGCGTAATTTTTTTGAATACTCGGCAATAGTATTCCTTACGGAATACTCATCATCTGCCTAGCCTTTTCCCAACTATATTGGGGTCGGCTTCCAGTCAAGTCGGATTTAGCTGAATACCAGTATTTTACATGGAGCGGCTGCCTACCAGACCTCCACAACCCATTAACTGGGTATCACGGTACTTCATGGCAAGACTGGAGTCAGATTTACTGGCTTCTGACTATCCGTAACGACTGCCAAAGATCTACAAATGACAGCCGGGACCAACGGCTTAACGTGCTTTCCGAGGCACGGAGGAAACTCGTTATGTTAAGATGGTCACCCATCCACAGACCAACCTCGGCAAGCGTTGCTTAACCTTGAAGATCGACCCGTGCGGCTGTTATTATCTAGCCACGAGTTCCTCCTTACGGAATACTATTGCCGAGTATTCAAAAAAATGCAGATTAGTAAATAGATCCGGGATTGTCTTTTATAAATATAAAAAGGTTCTCAAGTGGCTCCATTCGACTTCGCAGGAACTCTCGGATATTGTGTTTGCTATTTAACATACTTCACAATCCTAAAACACCTTCCTACCTGCTAGAACGCTTCTCCTATTCCCGTCCTTCGGATGCGCCTTGCAGGTCGCATCTCAGAAATCTCCTTCAATCCCCTCCCCACTCTACCGATTTCTACTCCTACTCCTTTACTACACATGCGGTACGGTTGTGGAATTCTCTACCGCCTGACATTAGGGATTGCCAAACTCTTGCAGTTTTGAAAAGAAGAGTGAAAGAACACTCTTTCCTTCTCGTAATAGTTGCAAATAGGTATGTATTATTATTTATCTTTTAAATCATAGGTATAGTATGTATTTGTATGTTATATTTAATATGTATAGTTTTTATTTTAGCTTCATACTGTTACACACTATGTCTACACCTCTTTTTACTCTACTCTCCTTTCGCAGGTATGCTGGAAGAGCTTTTTCTGTTTCTTTCTTCTTATCTTATTAAATGTGTGTACATAAATTGTAATAAATAAAAAATAATATTTTTTTGCTCTATTATATCCATTATTAATTTCCCAGGGTGAATCTATGGAGGGTCAGCCATGTTTCAGCTGAGTCTATTTAACAAAAAAACCAAGTTCACTCTGGCCAAAATTACGCATATCCAATATCGTGGCATCTTTTTTAACACAGGCAATATAGGCATTGTGTCTTTTATTGGTTTCCACTTTGAAGTACCGAAAGTTAATTTTGTAGCCATTTAATTAATCTACATTCTTTAGAGAGTATCCATTATCCAACGGAAACCGGAAAATTCGTTTACCTACGACTACGTAGAGAAAACCAGATAATATCAGAATTCAGAATAACACCTTCCCTTGTACAATTAAATATATTGGACTTGGTACATAAGCATTCAATCAATCAATCAATGTGGTTAGGTATAGATACTAAAAGTGCTCCTAGGGCTTAGTGTGAGTTTTTTAACGTTCTCGATCGCGTAAGCGTAAACACCAATTTGAATTGAAACTGAATAAGCGCCATCTGGTGACAATAACCTTTTTTAACCAACTTCTTCAAAAAGAGGAGGTTCTATGTTCGGTTGGATGTATTTTTTTTAATGTAATTTCACCGATTTCTCCGCCAATTGTGGAGGATTTTAAAAATTCTTTCTGTATTCAAAAGCATATAGGTACTCCTGCGGTGGTCTCAATGTCACCAAGTCAGAATCTGATGATCCCATGTAAATCGTGGGAAACCCTAAAATTTTGTAGGCACACACAATTTTTTTCACGACATTATATTTATCATCATCTCATATGTTGCTGAGCTGATGATGGAAGGTATAAGTCAGGATCTGATTTATTTATTTAATTATTAGGATCGTCAAGATTACATACACCGTACTTAAAGCTAATAACATATTTAAAAAGAAAAACTATTTTAGTGCTGCAACACTTATAGACATCCACAGCAGTACTAAACACTATTGCAGGAAAAGGTGTAAACTAAAGATATGAAAATATAAGAGAGCGCAATTTAAAATATGATTAAAATAAAATAGAATAAATTAGATTGAAAATGAATTAAAAATTTGAAAAAAATACTAATAAAAATAAAAAAAATATACAAATAGACATTAAATTAAGTTAAATAAAATTAAAATGAAAATAAAAAGAATATAAATTATTAAAAATTATTACACAAAGAGAAAAACAAAATCTGATGATGGGATCCCATGAAAAATATGTGTTCAGCGAGTTTCGCCAATTGTTAACCGATTTGGGTGTTTTTTTTTTGTTTGGAAGAGTATTTTCCCAGACTGGTCCTTTTTAATTTGGTGAAGATCAGATGAAGAACTTCGGAGGTAGGCAACGGAACTCTTCAATCAATAATAGCAAATGGATCGGGATTTCTAAAATCGCATGTCTGTTGATTGTTTACACCAGTTCATAACATCACGCTGGTACACTGTATTTGTGGTTTCACTTTTAAGTGGTACCTGCGTACTACTAAAAACTTTTTACAATAAAATAAAACCGACTTCCAAAAACAAGTGACAAACAAGTCGGTGCCAAAAAACCAAAAAATACTAAAAACACCGACTTCCGAAATTAAAGTTATTTTATACTTTGTAGTGTTTTGTTTTTGGAAGTCGGTTTTTTTTTCTATACTATTTGACACAAGTGAACGTTTACGTTAACGAGATCGAGAACGTTAAAAAACTCACACTAAGCCCTCTGCCTAACCCATCGGAAACGAGCGTGATGTTATGTTATATATCATTTAAAACATCAACGTGTAGGAATATAAAAAGGCTTTAGTAAACTGGCAGAAAACCTGTTGGAATTAGACATACAAGTTGCCTACAGCTCAAACAATTTGCAAACCGAGTAAAAACTGCCCGCACTGTAGCGAATAGTTTCCTTCATGCAAATTATCTTCAGTACTACATATTTGCCTTTGCCCAACCATTGCAATATTGTAGCTCAGTTTTAACTTAGAAAACAATCCAGATAGAAGATCAACTAATTATACAAGTTCAACATCTGTGTAACTTTCCAAACTAACCGTAGTATCCAGGATTTTACCACTAGCAACACTGTATTTTGAGAGATAAGAGGGACTTTTTTTGCGATTTATACGTGCCCTACAAATTCAGCTGAATATCAGTAGGAAATAATAATAATTAACGGAGTGACAAATTATCTGACCTCTAAAACGCAGTTGCTGAGTAACACGTTGGGTAGATCTATACTTTATAGTTCACCAAAAAACGACTTTTCAAGACAATAATGGCTATCAAAGATTCACAAACCTGGACTAAGTAGTCTAACATTTTTGAAGCAGGATACCTACTTAAATAGTAATGCCGTCGATGCTTCTCATGGTGACATATTGAACAATATTATAATTAGACGATGTTAATATTTTAAAATACAGCGTCACGTAGATATAAATTATTAAGCGGCGGTTAGGTTGGGTCCTGCGCCCGATTCCGTCGAACTGCTACTTTTCAGGGTTCCATACCCGAAGGGTGGCATAACAGAACCCTATTACTAAGCCTCCGCTGTCCGTCCGTCCGTCTGTCTGCGGACTGTATCTCAAGCACCGTAATAGATAGACAGTTGAAATTTTCACGGAGTGTATTACTATTGTCGCCATAACAGCAAAAAAATAAAATTAAAAATTAAAGAACGCTCCCATCCAAAAAACTGTTTTATTTATCGGTTTGTGGTACGGAACGCTTCGTGCGAGTAAGACTCGCACTTGGCCGGTTTTTACATCTATCTATACTAATACATAAAGCTGAAGAGTTTGTTAGTTTGTTTACTTGAACGCGCTAATCTAAGGAACTACTGGTCCGATTTAAAAAAATCTTTCAGTGTTAGATAAGCTATAGGCTATAATATCATCACGCTAAGACCAATAGGAGCAGAGCAGTAATGAAAATTGTGACGCAGACGAAGTTGCGCGGGTCAACTAGTACTAATATATAAAGCTGAAGAGTTTGTTTGTTTGTTTGCTCGAACGCGCTAATCTCAGGAACTACTGGTCCGATTTGAAAAATTCGTTCAGTGTTACATAGCCCACTTATTGAGGAAGGCTATATATCATCACGCTTTGACCAATAGGAGCTGAGCAGTAACGAAAATTGTGACGCAGACGAAGTTGCGCGGGTCTACTAGTTTGAAATATTTCTAAAAGTAGGTATTATATATTCAAATATTTACAAATGATATTTTTATGTTTAGACATTGAAATTAATTTGAAATAAGAAATTCGAAAAAAGATGTTCGTAAAATCAAAAAGAAGAGACTTTCAGGAAAATTAATCATTTTAGATTATTCTTAACCTAATCTCCAACTTCTATAACTTAGTAATACGTGTTATAGTGTTGTATATTTCATTACTAAATAACAGCCGTGCACGCGACCGCCGTGCAAACAAAAGGGAGCTTCGGTGAACCGAAGGTATTTATTCAAAGGAAATGTTGATCGAGCGAACACTCACTAACTAATCGTGGCTGCTACTCCACCGACGATAAATAATAGTTCCGAGTACCGAATAACGAGAAACAAGACATAGAAAAATTACCTACTTACCAATAACAAATCTATAAGTTTCTACGTAATTTATATTAAATGGGGAAAAGGAGCTAATTCCAACCACTTTTTTTAACTCTGTATAGACACAGTATAAATATACTGTGGTATAGATGATATTTTAAAGCTTACTTTAGTCCAGACCTACTACTGAGCAAGTCTTGACTAATGTAAGCTTAAAGTAGGTTTTATTTATTACAATATAAAATTCGTATTCGGTAACAGAGCCCTCAAGTAAAACAATAAAAGTATTACGGCATTACGGCTCACATTGACGAAAACTATTACACTTTCACATTTCAGCAGAAAGACGTCTACTTCTGGATATAGATATAGGCCCTCCTGGCTCCCTCAAACGTCGCCACATCGGCCGGTCCTATTCTTCTCGCATCCAGCTGATTGCGTATTGGATCCTCGTAACGTACACAAAGATATTAATTTAAACACTCGATTTTGCTTTGTTACACAGCGAAATTAAATTAAACAAAATGCCAGCTCTCGACTCATATAAAATGCCGAGCTTCACAAAAGCTTTTAACTTGGCAAACGTTGGGAAACTGTTTTAAAAGTTCACGTACACAAAAAGCTCTAGGCATAAAACTGAAACATAAAACAATACTATTAGTATTTAATACCGGATTGGTTACTAGCCAAATACTTTATAACAATATTACAGGCCATAACTTCCGAATGCTATACAAAACATATTCGGAAATCTTCATTATTTTCAGTCTGGCATTGCAAAGTACTCGTAACACACATCTTACTTTCTCAAAATATCTTTAGAAAATAGCAGAAAATAAAATTGTCGCAACTACCTATTGCCAACCGTTGTTGCCGAATGTCAAAGTTGCGAAAATGGGTCACCGGATGGAATGGATGCCATGCAATGTACTGTACGACAATCGATGCAATTTCACCTTTATATTTCTCATAATATCTACGTAGGTACCTACGTCGCCAGAACCTGCCAGCGGAATATGTGGATGCGATTATTTTTGTTTCAGTATCATTCGTAATTCGTGCTCACATTTTTATCTATGAAATTGTTCAATAACAAACATTCAGCGGCGTTTAAACAGTTTTGAAACATTACATATCCATTACCGAATAACAGTTCCCATTCATTACGATCACTGGAAATATTAATGATGAATGAAAGTGAATGTTTACCTGCCGTTGTGACCTTGAGGTGTGAGAGACAATGAGAATAGTGGTGTCCGCTATCGATCCTGGAGCCACGTGCCAGCCAGGAGTTGTATCACCAGCGCTGATGAGGCCAGGATTACGTGTTGGTGTCACAGTTGCACAACAAGGGTTTAACACACTGGAGGTCGGGAGACAGCGCCGGGATGGGATCACGAGTGGTTGGGAATGATCACAGTGGTGGCGGGGATCGCGCGCGAGTGATGAATCGGTGCGGCAGGTCGCGGCGGTAGCGGGCGGTCGGCGGCGCGAGGCGCTGGGCGTGCGGCGTGCGGCGCGCGGGCTCGGCGTCGGGCGCGTACTGGCGAGCGTGGCGCCGACTGCTCGCCCGAGTCGACGCGCGCTGCCGCTATTTGCGCCCGCTTGCCGCCCGCCCCGCCCGCCCAGAGCTTTCTCTGCGCAGCGCAACAACAAACATTTCTTTATTCCACCTGTAACTGTTTTCGATTGCTTGCATAAAACATAATGAGAGAGTCTTCTTTATAATAACCTGTGCTTTGTGTGACATAACATGTAACGCGTTTTATACCTGGGTGGCAATTATTTTTATTAAAGTTTAAACGTGAGGACAGCTTGGGCTCTTAGTATCTGAGGATGATGACTAACCCTGTAGCCGTTTTATTATTTACTAGTTGACCTGCGCAACTTCGTCCGCGTTACAATTTTCATTACTGCTCCGCTCCTTTTGATCTTAGCGTGATGATATATAGCCTATAGCCTTCCTCGATAAATAGGCTATCTAAAACTGAAAAAAAAATTCAAATCGGACCAGTAGTTCCTGAGGATTGCGCGTTCAAGTAAACAAACAAACAAACTCTTCAGCTTTATATACGTATTAGTATAGAAGTATAGATTATAGATAAGACATAGATCAACAACGCTCTGCCTAGGTACGGCCAGCAACGAATGACGAATTAAACTTCAGTTTTAAGAATAATATTTATTTGCTTAAAAACATGGTATAAAAAGATGATGTTGATACAAAAAAATAACTAGAGCAAACATGTTTTGGCTTAACAGTGATAAGCGTGCATTTAAAATTTAATGTCAAAGAATGCTTTAACACTATAAAAACTATGTTTACTCCACCATTCATGCAATTAATTTTTGAATAACCTAAGCTCCTATTTAAGGCTTTGAGATTACTTGGTATCTTATTATACATGCGTAAACACATAAAAACACAACTTGTGTTAAATTTAGCTGGTCTCGGAAGGATATCCAGTTCGAGCCTGTGGGGTCTCGTCGGTTACGAGGGTATTAATACCCGCGTAGCATAAGGGAGTAATTCAGTAAAGCAGATGATTAATCATCTGCTTTACTGAATTACTCCCTTATGCTTCCTCACAAACGGCAACAGCAACAAGTCAAGCTTTTTGAATATCGGCCTACATGATTTGTCAGGTCGACAGTCTAAGATTACCTAATTATTAACAGGCCCATCTCACTTCTGAACCATGTCTACAAGCTGTTTCCCAGAGTCATCACGAATCGTTTCGCACGCAGGTTGACGACTTTCAGCCTCCCGAACAAGCCGAATTCCAAAAAGCCCGAAGAGTATAATCTGCCCCTCTGTTTAGCGTTTGTGGACTACGAGAAAGCCTTTGATTCGATCGAGACTTGAGCTGTGCTGCAGTCTCTCCAACGGTATCAGATCGACTATCGGTACATCGAGGAGCTGAAATGTTTGTACAAAAACGCCACCATGTCAGTCTGACTTCAGGCTCAGACCTCGAAACTAATCCTCCTGCAGCGGGCCCGGGCGTGAGGCAGGGAGACGTCATTTCTCCGAAACTGTTCACGGCCGCAATGAAGGATGTCTTCAAGGCTTTGAACTGTCACTGAAGAAGGCTAGACATAAATGTCAATAGCTAGTATATCAGCCACCTTCGATTTGCCGACGATATAGTCGTCATGACTGATACCACGGAGTACCATGCTTGATGACCTCAGTAGAGCTTCCGAAAAATCAAAATGAACATGGACAAAACCAAGATCATGGTAATACACATGTAGCACTAACTCCTATCAAGATCGGAAACTATAGATTTTCTACGTTATCGCTAAAGAGATCAGGTTCAAGATTGATTGGGAAAATTTGACAGTTTCAGATAGCTCGATGTGCTGGCGTCTGTACATAAATCGAACACCATTACTTTTATGTCTGTATCGATAGTAGAGGATCTTGCCTATCTGAATCACAACTTTTCTGAGAACATTTCTAGCTCGCTTTTGCATCCTCAATCTTATGCAAGTTTAAAGTTGAAGTCAACTAAGTAACTTCGTTGATTGTATGGATAGTAAATAAAAAAAGAATAACCTATCTATCTACACCTATATAATTATATTCCGAGGCGGGATGCTAAAATTTTGGAGCTCACTACACTCGTTGTAATGCACAACCAACAATACAGCCGACTTCTAAATAAAAAAACACTACAAAGTATGAAATAACTTTAATTTCGGTAATCGGTGTTTTTGACTACCGACACAGAGGTGAGGTATTTCCCATCTGTGACATTAGCGGAGCAGTCAGCATTCTTTTCAGTAGTTTTGTGGTGGCTACGTATTCTCTAGGTACTCTCGCAGCTCTGGAGAGCAAATATCCTTCCCCAGCGCATGGTCTTTCTTTTCCCGACCCCCTGATTCGGACATTCACACTCTCACAATTACAGTTCGAGAGGTGATCACAGCCGTTTGCTCCTTCCGGAGTGGTTCTACTGTCGGCCTCGACGCTCTTAGTCCACAACACCTAAAGGATCTTATCTGTTCAGGCGCCGGGGAAGCTGGTGAATTGCTTTTGAAGGAGCTCACGGCTCTGCTTAACCTCATGCGGGTACTACTTACCGTCTTATGGTAGCCAAGATTTGTTGTAAATTTTATGGTGAGGTAGTTTCTAAAAAAATCAGACCCTGCCGTTACCAACTTATCTGTGAAATGGCGAAAATTGGAACTACGGCCGTCATTTTGAAATGTCATTCGATTGTCTGTGTCTACTACATTCGGGTTCTCTGATTGCTTTGTCGTGATATTGCTGAATTTATAAAGCTAAATATGCCGAAAGCTATTAAAAGTGATGCTCGAAACATTATTCTAAAGGTTAAAACTTTTGAAGAAGAAGCTCGAGCGGGGTCTCCGATTATTATTTTAGAGTCCGCTGTTGGCTGTCAACAAGTTGATCCGCTCGGGCCAGTGATCTTTAGCGATGTAAATTTGGTATTAAATAATCTACAGTTTTTAAAAAAGCGACTTTTTTCCATTGGACTTGATCTGAACTTACTAAATGCGAATTATTTTTGTCTGACTGTACTGACCGACAATTCACACTTTCGAAATTCAACGCAATAGCCCCTGGAATCAAAATTCCACAATTTTGATTCCAACTTAGGGACTATTGCGTTGGGGCGACCCAAGGATGCGAAGAGTTCTTTTGTCCATACAAAAGCCTCCTCGCATCATCTTTGAAATTTCTTTTCCCAATTTTGTCAAAGAAAAACTTCAAAATTTCCATGAAGTTTCGAAAGATTATTAAAAATTAACATGCCATTCGGCCATCACCATAATTTGTTACTGCTGTTTCTGCCCCCGTTTTACGCCAATAAAGTGTATGTAAAAAATATCTTCATAACGTGTGATAATATTTATGTGTATAAATATTTTTCACTTCAGTAGCTCAAACATGTAGGTTTTGCTGCCTGAAATCAGTGAGGGAGACCAAGACACATTTTTTCAGAATGTCGCGAATATCTTATTCAGCCTTGGGTTAATTATACAATTCGAAACATTCACACTCTATCTCTTTCCCGCCATTAGAAAGAGAGAGAGACAAAGACCAGCCCTTTTACTGGTGGTAGGCTTCGGCCGATGGCTTGTGACCACCCACTGGGCAAAGACGTACCGCCAAGCGGCTTAGCTGCGTTCCGGTACGATGCTCAGTGTAGCCACTTCAGAGGAGTTGGGTCGAAATAGTTGTTCCAATGCAGGCAGACCAACCAGGCTTGCCCTGGCGTGGGCGTATCGGGGGACTAGTCGCGGAGGGTAGCGGGATCCGAGGCACGGTGCGCCGCTGGCCGACCGCCAGGTAGTTGGGGGCCCAAGTAATGTGCTAGCCGCATATGAAAGGCTGCCCCCCCAACTGGCGAAAAATCCCGGAATGCACCATCGTGCTGGTTGGCGACCAGATGAAAGGGCCCGATGGTCATTCCCGGGGGGGCTTGGGCGTCCCCGCAGTCTCCAGACTAGTCCCCCAAAGATGTCGTCCTGTCAGGGCGTGCCTGAGGGTTAGCAGTATGGAACCTCATTTCACTTCCTTCTCCTCAATCTCACTCACTTTTATAATGAACAGAGGAAAAAAGAGAAAAGCTGTACAGCGGCAGCACGCCCTTTCGCATAAAGTGCACCTCTCTAACATACGAGGTCTGCACTCAAATCTCGCTGCAGTCCATCACCACCTTGAGACCGAAAAACTAGCGGTCCTTGTCGTCTTGTTCTCTTCTTGTTCCTGTCGGAGACGCAGATCGGATGTCCTTCGGACGTGTCATACCTGTCTTACCCAAGGTTTACCCTGGAGCACCACACTCAGACCACGCGCGGGCGTATGCATGTACGCCCGGGATGACATCTGCTATCGGCGTCTCCGTTACCTTGAAGAATCCAGGTTCTCGACGCTGTGGGCTATAGTGGACACAGGCCTAGACAAAATTGTCTACGCCTGCGTCTAGCGTTCGCATAGCGGTGATTTGGAGGCAACTGGGCTTACACAGCACCTGAGTGAGGCTGCGGATGCGGCTCAGCAGCGGTACCCTTCTGCCCAATTGGTGTTACTGGGGGACTTCAATGCCCACCATCAGGAGTGGCTCTTCCCATACCAGAGCACAGACCATGCTGGACGAGAGACGCGAAAGCTAGCGCTTGCGTTAAATCTTACCCAGCTGGTCCAGGGAGCAACGAGGGTGTCCGATATTGATTCGCACACTGCCAACTGCTTGGACCTTTTGCTGACAACAGATCCAGACCGCTATTCGGTGTCAATTTCTTCACCACTGGGTAGTTCCGACCACTGTCTGGTGAAGTCTGTATCCGTCTACTCCCCGCCCGATCCTAGCCCAAGAGGCACCCGGCGGGTATGGCGATACAGGTCAGCAGATTGGGATGGCATGCGATCTTTTTTCGCATGTTACCCTTGGCAGCCTACTTGCTTTTCTTCCACTGATGCTTCGTCGTGCGCGGACGCCGTGTCGGATGTGTTACGGAGGGGAATGGAGTACTACATTCCGTGCTCTGACATAGCGAAATCTGGCGAAGCTCGTCCTTGGTTTGGTGCCGAGTGCAATCGCGCTGATGCGCTTAAGCACGCGGCGTACCTGGCATGGGTCGACGCTCGTTAGCGCAAAGCAAATGACGTGCGTCGGAAGAAGAGAGCCTTCAACAGGGCTGCCAAGTCCTGCAAGAAAGTGTTGCGGAGGGCTCGGTTTGACCACATTAGCCGAATAGGGAACAAACTTGCTTCATACCCAGCAGGTAGTAAGGCTTTTTGGTCCCTGGCTAAGTCGGTCGAATCGAACTTCTGCCGCCCCTCACTACCACCACTGCTGAGACCCGACGGGACGCTGGCCCACTCCGCTGAGGAGAAAGCGAACTTGTTTGCTTCTTTGTTTGCGGAATCTTGTGGCGCGACGCCCCCTGCTTCTCCTGGTGGATGCGAGTCGAGTATGTCAAACATTCGCATTCATCAGAAGGACGTCCGTAGGGTACTGCGTAACCTAGACGTGAACAAGGCTAGTGGTCCCGACGGGATACCGGCAATTGTTCTGAAGACTTGTGCACCTGAGTTGTCTCCGATCTTGTGCCTATTTCGCCTTTCGTTTGAGACTGGAAAAGTGCCGAAGGCTTGGAAGCAAGCTAACGTGCAGCCCGTGCCCAAGAAGGGTAGTCGAGCTGACCCGTCGAATTATAGACCCATCTCGGTAACGTCCATACTTTGTAAGACTATGGAACGCGTGCTGAATCATAAGCTCCTGGTGTACCTAGATGCGAATGATGTTCTTAGTGACCGACAATATGGGTTCCGCCGAAATCGGTCAACTGGGGATCTTCTAGCGTATGCCATTCACATCTGGAGTGAGGCCATAGAGAAGCACGGGGAGGCACTAGCGGTCTCCCTTGACATCTCGAAGGCCTTCGACAGGGTCTGGCACGATAGCCTTATTAGTAAGCTTCCTTCCTTCGGTCTGGTGGTTTATGTGATTGGATCGCAGACTTCCTGAGGGATCGGTCTATCCGAGTGGTCATAGATGGCTGCTCGTCTGGACTGCTGGATATTAATGCCGGGGTTCCTCAGGGTTCGGTGCTTTCGGCAACACTGTTCTTGCTGCATATTAATGATCTGCTTAAACCCGGTACCTTTGGGTATGCAGACGACAGCACTGTTTCTGAGAGATACGTGTCCGTCGCACGAGCTGGTGGGTCGCAGGTCCGGTCTCTCCGGGAGGCAATGGTTGAGCGCTTGAACGTGTCCTTACAGGCAGTCTCTGAATGGGGCGATGCCAATCTGGTCAAGTTCAATGCTGCTAAGACCCAAGCGTGTCTATTTTCCGCCAAAAGGAGCCAATTCCACCCAGCTCCATCTTTCCGAGGTTTAACCGTGCCGATAACCGACCAACTTGAGCTTCTTGGGGTTACATTAACATCTACTCTCAATTTTGGCCCTTACATAGAGGAAAGGCTCAAGTGGCTGCAAAGAAGTTGGGGATTCTGGCAAAGGTGAGACGATACTTCACGCCGGAACAGCTGCTTAAACTCTATCAAGCGCAAGTTCGATCGTGTATGGAGTACTGCTCTCATCTTTGGGATGGATCTGCCAGATACCAACTTGATGCCGCTGAGTCAATTGAGAAACGAGCCAAGAGGATCATCGGCAATGAGAGGCTCGTCGCGACGAAGCTCCAAAGTCTTGAACATCGACGACGAGTTGCTAGCCTGTGGTTTTTTACCGGTTGCATTTTGGGGAATGTGCGACGGAATTGCATAATTTAATTCCGCCAAGCCCGTTCCATGATCGGACCACAAGACGAACGGCGATGCGCCACCGGTACACGGTGGATATCCCACCCATACGCACAAAACGTTTTGGTAACACATTCATAATGCGTACAGCTAAGGAGTGGAATTTCCTGCCGGAGTCTGTGTTTCCTGATAGCTACAACGTGGGAGTATTTAAGTCAAGAGTGAATAGGTTATTTCTAGGCAAGCGTGCTCCATCTTCGACCACATCATCACTTACCATCAGGTGAGATAGTGGTCAAACGCGTGCCTATCTATAGTAAAAAAAAAGCCCTTTCGAAGTTTTTCGCCGTTCGATTTTGAATTCGTTCGAAATTTCGTACTAACTTCAGAAATTTAGCAAAAAGATAATTATGTCTTTTAGTGTAATTTATTGATTTTTTAACTTATTGTTGTATTTCAACGAAAATAAGTAGTTACTGCAAATAAAACAGATGTTTTTTAACCTTTAAATATTTATTTCTAATTTCAATAATGTTACGTAATATATTTTGAATAATAAAATATCATGGGTGCTATTTCCGAACACGCCTTAATTTAAATAAAAGAGCGGGAATAAAATTTCGTGGCTAGCGTAAAGAGTTGAATAATATAAAAAATATTAAAATAATCGTAAAATATGAGTGAAACTACCGACGAGAACAGTATTTTAACACCGGAAGAGTTAAAACAACAAGTTATTAATGCAGAATTAAGTTTCCTACCTGAGAAGTCTCGCGAGAAATATCGGAAAGCATACCATGTCTTCAATGAATGGAGACTTACAAAGGGCGCAAGCAGTTTTTTGGAGACGGTGTTGCTATCTTATTTCTTAGATTTATCACAGACGAGGCGATCATTTACAATGTGAAGTATTTACTCAATGTTTTAAGCTACTTTAAAAACAAAACATCATGTGCATATTGAAACATACGCAAAACTCGTATCTTTTCTAAAAATAATGTCAGTTGGGCGTTAGACTAAAAAGTCCTCACGGCCCTTAACATAGAAAAATTTCTTAATGAAGCTCAGGACTGCAATTTTCTTGCCGCTAAAGTAAGTGGTACCTATGAATCTATGTTGTTAGTTATTAAAATTTGTATGTAGACTGTTATGTATAAAGGTACTTACTGCCTACTACTCATTTTTGGAGGCGCAATGAATCCTAGTCTGGCTTAGCAATTTTTTTTGTTTTTTGTACCCTGCTCATCACAGCAATCTGTCATGGACATTTAGCTCCTTTATTCGAATTTCTTCTGTATTTGGTCTTTGTAGCAGTGTGGAATTGTCCATTGACCATTCTCACTCATTCTGCTGAGAATCTTGTTACTAAACTTGGAACACTGTTCCTCTTAAGTCTTGTGTATACTTCCGGACCCCGATAAATCAGCAGCCAGTGAGTTGACGTGTTTGGTGAGCTTTTTCTGGTAGTTTGTGCTACGGGCAGCGATCTCTTGCTTTACAGTTTTGAGCTTCAGATCTTGCAGGATGTATTTATTGTGTATGCATTTAGGGATGTTGAACATGAATCTCAAAGCTTTAGTCGACCAAAAACTCTAAATAAATTAACAAATACTTAATTATCATACACTAATTAACACGAAATTATGTACAAACGCGTATAAAAACAAAATTAATCATTGGGCATCAAAAAAATAATCCACATCGCTGTCAATGGCAAAAGTTCCCAGAACACTGGCAGCATTGCCGCGTTGAATCGCAATGCTGATTCTTTGGCCGAAAAAAAGCCCAGCCCTCTGGTCACGTGAACAGTCGATAAGTTGTTTGCTAATGTCCCGAAAGACTCGATGCGCACTCGGACCCCATGGGCCTAGTGTTTCAACGCCAAACGGCTCAAATATGTAACTTCCAATTAAGTTGTTATATTTGCGCCGTTTGAGGTTTTCTGCACCTGCAGCAGCCGCCCCAGCGGCCCACCCACAGCCAGCAGGCGGGCACGCTCCGCAGTATTGGTGGTCGTATTTATGAGGTTATTCTGTACCAATCTGCAGAGCGGCTCGTCCCATTGTCTTTGGGAGAACGGGTTATCGGGCAAGCCACTTTCCAGGCGTTCACTGCATCGGTCAAACAAGGCACTTCACAGTTAACCAATGATGGAGTTAATATCCTTTTGGTTAACTTTTCAGTGCTGTTGACCGATGACAGGAACGCCGGTAGGCTTACACTAGAAATTTTGCGGATGCCTAGCCCACCAAAGCGAATGGGTAGTGTGGCTTGCAGCCACGCTCGGTGATCTAGAGCCACATTTAATATAGATGTCAGTGTGTCTTAAATGATTTGATCGATTTTGTCCAAAAGATGTGATTGCTTCCATAAAGGTGAAGAGCGGAGAAAATACATAAAATTTGGCCCAAAACAACAATATCTAATGAGGGTGAAAGCCGAATGTAAATTAATTTTGCTAAGTCTTTCCGAAATATCGTTAAAAAGATTAATTTTGTCGTCAATGAATGAAGAAAAACTGTCTTCCAATATAGGTGAACCTAGGAGGTGAAGTGAACTCTTGTCTAAAATTTTGATATCTGGGGCTATTGAGTTGAATTTCTGTAGAGTCATTTGTCTGTCGGTATTGTCATTAAGGAAAATTTCACATTTGGAGTGGTTGAGGTCAAGGCCGATGGATTGGAACTGTTTCTTCAGGAATTGGAAATCTTTCAAAACTGTGTCCACGTCACCCCCTAAAGTTCCATCATCTAAATACCAGACGTTAAATTTTGAATTTAGTTTTTGGATATTGGGATGAATAGCCAAGCTGAAAATGACTGGCCGAGCCCTGGCACCTTGTTGGCAGCCAACTGCAGATTCCAAAACATTGTCCTTGTTTTTTTTTGGCCACAAAAAGCCGTAAATTTCCGGTAATTCTTTTTTAGCTTCCGCCAACAAAGTGTCCCTGTTAATGAAATTAAAGGCGTTTTTAACGTCAACCTTGAGGATGACCTCACTCTTATCTGAATTTAAAAACGTTGAAAAGGCATGTACGGCAGCCTCGCAGCCCCCTCTAGATCCAAAGCCAAGCTGTAGGGGCTGAAATTTCTGTATTAGTGATTCACTATATAATTTACAGCAAATTTTGGCTGCCATACGCCTGTAGGTGCATCCGACGGCAATGGGACGAATGCCGCCGTCCTTCTTGCGCAGGGCACATAGGTTAGCCCCGTACAAGATATTGACGACAGCACCGTTCACACCGCCGGACAGCATTAAAGTGACGAGAGCCGACAGCTCCTTCAAAAGCGACTCACCAGCTTCCCCGGCGCCAGGACTTAAGAGGTCCTTTAAATGCTGAGGAGTCAGGCCGTCGAGGCCGCCGGCGGAACCACTTCTGAAGGAGCTCACGGCTGCCATCAATTGGGGAGCTGAAATTTGGAAGAAAGAAGAATCCGGATTGGGGGTATCGGGGGGATCAGGGAAGGTGAGGTCATCCGCAGGCGTTGGGTGTTTACTCTCCAAAACTGAAATAGTATCTGGATAGTAAGGCGCCACCACATCACTACTAAACAACAGCCTGGCCGCTCCCCTAATGTCACCTTCACTTAATTTTGATTCCACAAGTGAACACACGTCTTTCTGGGGAACAATGTTGAAAGCTGGTAATAATGAATCTATAACGAAGGCCGAACTGTTACAATTGTCTTTAATTTGGGACGTTAATGTTTTTTTTGAAGCCAAATTTTTTTGGACATGCAGAATCCTATAAGGGAAGGTGAGTAGTTCCTCCCAGGCACTTAGTGTGTTTTCCTGGGTCGCAAGACGTACGCATCGCGCTAAACTCAGTGCAACAGACCGTCTTGCACCCCGAGGAACTCTCTTCACTAAAGGTGTTGAATTTTTAAATTTAGATAGAATTGTCCAAAGTGGTTCTAAATCTGTAGTTATTTGGGAATTGGCTGGGCTTTGGGGGCACAAAGTAGTGATGGGTCGTTGAAGGTTTTTCCGTCAACGAAACGTTAACGTTGAATTGCGTTTGTCAACTAGTTGATCAACTAGTTAATTTCGTCAACGAGTTAACGTGTTACGAACGTCAACTTGCATGAACGATAAACGCCTAAACGCTTTTATTAACGTATGCTGTTGTAATGTTAATTTACGAACAATTTGATGCAGTTCACCTAATGAAAGATTCATAAGAAATCTTTTCTTTATATATATTACAACTAGCTTTTCCACTATCATCTTTCTCAAAGTGTAATCACATTGGGGTATTTTACTAAAAAAATCTAATTAGGCAGTCTGATAGATTTTCAAAAAATATTCGACACGTCTTTTTTCATTTTTCACGTAAACAAATTATAAAGAGGGTACAGCGAGTTGAAGGCACGCGTGACGTCATATGGCTTGGTAATTTTAAGAATTAATAATAATGTCATCGTTTACTTCCTTTTAAAAATAATCACATTGATCAAATTACTAAATAAATATCAAATCTCGTATTCGTTATTTACAGTACAAATTATTGTCATGACTATCGAGTTGTAGCGGGAGTTTTGTTGTTAAAGAAATACAATTTACCTACGTTGAAAATAACAAAACGTTGGGTTCATTTTCTCGTTTTGTCAAACGAGTTGAATTCATAAACGTCGTTGTCTCGTAACTCGTTGACGAATTCAACGAGTTGATTTGTACACGGTCAACGTTAATCCCGTTGAAGAGACATCAACGTTGATTCAACTAGTTCGTTGATTCAACGCCCATCACTAGCACAAAGGTACACTACGTGGCTTGTGAACTTTGCCGTAGTGGATCCTTAAACCCCGTTCGCCTTTAAAAAAACGTGCCTGAGAGCAATGGGGGCATCTCACCAGCTGGGTTTCAAGCGATGTAGCAGGTTGAATACTTTAGTCTGAATACTTTCCAGGATGTCAATATTGCTGTTGATTGCTGTGTTCCCCAGAGCTCCACTCCTTATGTCCTAACCGGCTTCAATACGGTTTTGTATATCAGCATTTTGCTTTCATTTGTTAACTGAGACTTTTTACCAATCAACCAGTACATGCTTCTCAGCTTTGTGTCTAAGGTTTTCCTTTTACTCCAGATATGTTTCTGCCAAGTCAAACTTCTGTCCAGGTGCATACCAAGGTATTTTGCGCTATCTTCATGTGGGATTTGCTCACCATTAAGTGTAATTGGGGGACAGTTACCTTTCCTAAGAGTAAATGTGACTTGAACAGATTTGTTTTCATTCGCCTTTATACGCCATATCTTTAGCCATTCCTCAATTTCACATATGTGTTTTTGAAGGTTCGCTGAGGCAACATCTGGGTTGGTGTGTACTGACAGTATTGCTGTATCGTCAGCATGTGGCAATGAAGGTGTTGTCATCTGTTGGTATGTCGGCTGTAAATATGAGATAAAGTACGGGCCCCAAGATGCTCCCCTGTGGAACACCCAACTTGATTTCATACATATCTGATGTAATGTCGTTAAGTTTTACCTCGAAACAGCGCTTGTCCAGGTAACTTTTCAGTATGAAAAAGAATAATAATAAAATAATAAATAATAATAATAAATTTATTCAAATAAAAAAAAAATAGAAAAAAAAGAAAAAAAAAAAAAGAGGAAAAACAAAAAAAAAGAAGAAAAAAGAAAAAAAAAAAAAAAGAAAAAAAAAAAAAAAAAAAGAGAAAAAGAAGAAGTGGGCCAGATATTTTTTTAACTTAAACAGGAGTCCGGCATGCCAGACCCTGTCAAAAGCCTAGCTGATATCCAAGAAAACAGCCGAGCAATATTTTTTGTTTTCCATTGTGGTGCCATGCTGCTGTCTGAATCCGAATTGATGCCCAGGAAGGATGGTATTTAGATGAGGACGCATTTTATTGAGGATAATTTTTTCAAACAACTTGCCAACCAAAGGTAGGAGGCTTATTGGTCGATAGGACGATGTTTCCTCTGACGGTTTACCAGATTTAGGTATCATAACAACCTGAGAATGGAATGGATAGTGGGAGAGTCTCAGGCAGGAATGGAAGACCATCACTAAGAACATTATGCCTTTTTTAGGAAGATTGTTTAGCAGAACGGAGTCTAATAGATCATAGCCCGGTGATTTATTTGGTGGAAGAGCTTTAATCTCACGGATCAATTCAGTAGGACTTACTGCCTTTAGTGGCAGTACTGTTAAAATATTTATTTCGATATGTAAAAGATGCTGTAAATGTTAAATTATGCATTTTAATTATGTAATATTTTCATTACAGGTTGTACTGATCATAGGAATTAGTGGAGCGTGTCGCAATAACGAGCTGTTATAGCTAACAGTTAATAATAACGAAAAGCATTCAGATAAATAACTGTTAGTAAAATTGAAGAATACGAAGACGAACCTTGACAGGTCTTTTGTCGTACGCGAAGAATATGTAACTATTGTAGAAAAATACCAAAATTTACGTCCAACCAATATAAAAACCGACCGATTTTTCATACAATAGCATAATAATTAATGCTCAAGACAGCCTATGGGAGTAAATAAAATAGGTTTCTTAAAACTGGAAGAGCCTCAGCTATACACGCACTGCTTTCGGAGAACTTCGGCAACGCTCTTGGCTGATTCCGGAGCCGATCTCACCACTTTAAAACGTCACGGCGGGTGGGAGTCCAATACGGTTGCAAAAGGTTTATTGAAGACTCAATAAAAAATAAGTCGAAAATCTGTAAGCGCATAGTGGAAACAATAAGTCTGAATACGACCTCGGATCCTTGGTCTCACCCACGCCCATCCACTTCCAACGATGCACAGTGTACTTATACAGAAAGCCGATCAGAGTCACCAACGTTCACCGTTGTCTCAATCCGCCACCGAAACAGAAACCTTAACCCCAGATAATGAAACTCAACTCTAATGCAACTATAACGTTTCCAAATAAATCTGTTACTTTTAATTTGCAGAATTGTAGTAATTTTACTTTTAACTTTTAAAATGTTCAATTTTATTGAATTGGTACCTAATTATTTTGATTCACAATAAATAGTTATTTTAATATATTCCTGTTTATTATTTTATGTTCTAAAGTGTTCTCGCTGCTGAAGTGAAAAGTTATGTGTGTTACACGAGAGCAAAGTTTTTTGCATCTCCTTCCTTTGAATCCCTCGCCACACTCAGGATTCAAAATCGGCACTCGCAGCAAAAAACGACTTTGCTCTCTTGTTGCACAAATAACTAGCATCCTTAGCTATCCGGTTTTCACTTAAGATGACATAAAAACATGTATACGATAAGATGTAAGTTGTGAAGAAAATGTGCGTTTCTTTGTCAAGGAACTATAATTTTCGGGGCTCGCTTTGTTAGCTCTAGCATCCTTAACTCTTCAGTTTACGCTTAAGTCGACAAAAAACAACATATGTATGGGTGATAAAAAGAAAATGTAATGTATCAAACAAGATATCGTGTTAAAAAAAATCGAATCCGTTCTTCTCCAACTTAGGCTTAAATCGACCAAAAAACATCTATTTGTGTTATGATAGGGAAATAGGGAAATCTAAGATATCCAAGACAAGGTGCTAAAAATTTCCGAGTTCAGTTTAGGTACTATTCATGTGACCAGACCCCCTTCCCCCCAAAGTTTATGGCTGCGACCGCGCCTGTGACCAGTGCCGTGTTGCCAGTGATGACTTATGGACCTGAAACGTGGTCGCTCACAATGGGCCTCAACACAAGGCTTAAAATATTTTGCTTTAAAAAAAACCACTCAACGCCACTTAAACTCACTCAAAGGGCAACGGGGAGGGCAATGCTTGGAGTTTCCTTGCGTGAACGAATTAGGAACGATGATATCCGCAAGAGAACCAAGGTCACCGACATAGCCCGAAGGATCGAAACTAAAGTGGCAGTGTGCAGGGCACATTGCTTGCAGAACAGATGGTCGATGAGGCTGAAAAGTTCTGGAGTGGCGACCGCGTACCGGAAGACACAACGTTGGAAGGCCTCCCACAAGGTGAATCGATAACCTGGTGAAGGTCGCGGAAAGGCCTCACTCTACAAGGAAAGTCGTAATAGATGATGTCGAAAAACCGCGGACACGAACTCAGCGGCGGCGGCAACATCGTTGCGCCGTTACCCGCGATACCCAAATGCGCGATGCCCTCATACCTAGGTAATATGTTTATAGCAAAAGTTCTTCTTGATAGCTCTTTCCAACGATGACTATAATATATGTATAGGGTGCTTTCTTAATTCTAGTTTTCAAAATTATTTATCCATCATCATCATCATCATCAGCCTATAACAGTCCTCTGCTGGACATAGGCCTCTCTAAGTATCTAATCTTCGGCAACTCTCATCAAGCTGCTACCAGAAACCCTCCGAAGATCGTCGCTCCACCTAGCCTGAGGGCGTCCTACCCCGTCCGCGTCCGTCGTGAGGGTGTTAATTATTTATCGTTAAGGTTAAATTTTATTCATTGACTCAAACGAAATTACTTCTAGAAAAGCTCTTTCTAACGTTAAATATATATATACAACGTTGATTCGACAGAGGGGCTTTCCTTTAAACTGCCTATACTAGGTACCATTTTCAAGCTCTGTACCAAAAATAAATTAATTAGGAGCAGTAGTTTATTCGCAAATGATTTTTAAAGTTTTTGCACGGTTTGAACACGATGTATCTTTTCTAACAGCTGATTATCGTCTAAGCATAGGTCATGCACCTTACAACGATAAATCTACGATGCGTAGTTGCCGCTCTGACGCATGTCGAAGGACATTCACTAAAAATTGGCAATGCAAACAAGGAAGCAATCAATACACACACACTTGCACTTTCACTACGAAAGCGACTAACATAATGCGAGCGAAAGAAATAGAGATAGGTCAGTTTGTTGCATCCTTGTTTTTTGCGATCGGTAAGTCCCTCAGTGCGCCGACGCTTGTTTTTCGGAACGTACGGTTTGTGAAATTCGCGCGCAAACAATTGTAATTTTATTTTGTTATTGTGAGAGGACACGTAACTTGGGATTATTATTATTTAGTATTAGTGTTTTTTTTTATGATTGACTGTTTTTTATGGTGATAGGACACGTAACTTGGGATTATTATTATTTAGTATTAGTATCTCCGGACCTCACTCCCATGGATTTCTTTTTGTGGGGTTACATTAAGGGTGAAGTGTATGCCTCAGAGGTAAATACAATTGATGAGTTAAAAAATAGGATTATTTTAGCATTTCACAAATTAAAGTGCTTAGCGACGGACAGTGATCTAATTAGAAAAGTAAATAACAATATTCTCCGTCGGTATAATTTGTGCATCAATGTGAATGGAGGACACATCAAAAATTTAAAAATTTAGTGTGTTTGTTTTTGTGCGCGTACTTCGACGTTACCTAACATAAAAGCCAGTGCGAGCGGAGGCCTAAGTCGCCGGCCGCCACCCCGGCCCGGCCCCCGCCGAGCACACGAGATACCGCACACCGGCACACCGCGCTCCAAGGCGCGCGCGACGTTGCCGCTTTGTTACCTAGCGGTATCTAAGGTCAGTGTAATTTTTTTACAAAGGGTGGTTGCGTTTTATTCGGATTTGCAAGCTATTTAGTTTGTTTGAAAAAAATATTTTCTCATTTATGGCGCTTTTTGTTTTTGTACCGTATCGAATTAATACTGAACACGTATAGTATACGTAGTTTAATTTAATGCCCCTCTGTCGTATCAACTCTGTATAACATATATATCTATTTATATGATATTGAGCATTGGGGTTCCTTTCCATAGTTCGATAAACATTCCCTTTGATTATTAAAAATATAAAATTACATTGTGACAGGTATTTATGCAGTGCGGTTCTGTTAACATGTCGAAGTGAAGCCTTGGGTGAAGTGATGTGATCATGAAGTGAGCTGTAAATCCATATAATCAAGATGTAGTGAGAGCTTATTTTGTGATCACTTCAACCAAACCTTTACTTCGACATTTTAACAAAATCGACCGGCTGTTGCAGAAGTTAGCTGAGATCCCGTCATAAATAAATTCCATCATAAATCATTTCCCTTAGCGTTCCTCCACATTTGAATACTACTTCTTATTTTTTTTATGGGTTTGCTCTTGACTCTAGTCTATGTCAAAGATGACAGAGACAAAGTCTACGATGGAGCGAGCTTACCCAGAAGGAGCCTGTTTACTCTAACTTAAATTAGGTTAGGGTTGTAAGCTTTTGGAAATACAGACGCAGGCAGAGAGTTCCACTCCTTTGCTGTGCGCATTATAAAAGACGTTTGGAAACGCTTAGTGCGTGTTTGATGAGCTTTATCTCAATACCTTTTAAACCAATTAAGCTGCATTTGCACTTCGATTGTAGACAATTTTGTCTACTTTAAAAGTGTACTAACCAACAGAACCCTATTGCTAAGCCTCCGCTGTCCGTCCGTCCATCCGTCCGTCTGTCTGTCAAGAATCGTAATGGGTAGACAGTTGAAATTTATGTCTATTGCCGCTATAACAACAAATACAGAAAATTAAGGTTTATGGTACGGGACTCTTCGTGTGCGAGTCAGAATCGCACTTGGCTGGTTTTTTGACGTAGAATTCACCGTTTAGAAGATAAAAGCCAAAGTCTGAAAAATGACCGAAAATTTCAAAGTTTTCCGAGCACCACTCTGTTTGCACAGGTCTTTCGAGGTTGAAAAATTGGGTGTACCTACACTATAGTACAAGACTTATATTTCTTACTAAAGAATACAAAAATAAACTTATTTGTAATTATCTGCCAGTATTATGTTAAAACTTAAATATTTTATTCCCGTTCCTGTAGGAATTTCGGGAAATTCTCTCTTAGTTCTCGCCTTCACTACCTAAGAAACCTACATGCCTTTCAGCTTTCTACGACCAGTAGTTTCGGCGGTGCGTTGTCTGGCAATCACTCAGTAACGGACGAATCCTCTCTTAGTGTTTCTTACGGCAGATTTTATGTATTAGGATTACAGTTTTACCGGTTTCATATAATATATTTACTGTGTATGAATAATTGATTTTTAGTAGGTACTGAATGAGGAGACTGATTGAATGAGGAGCTCGTATCTAAGTAGGTAATAACAGTCACACGGGTCGATCGACCCGTCATCATCATCTTCCTTGCCTTATCCCAAGTTTTTCTTCCATTCTGTATTTCTGTCCTATAAGCTGTCACGCTATCACTCACTCCCATCTCTTTCATATCGCTCCTCACACAATCCATCCATCTTTTCTTCGGCCTTCCTCTCCT
Organism: Lacanobia oleracea; assembly: GCA_950371165.1. NCBI lineage: Eukaryota > Metazoa > Arthropoda > Insecta > Lepidoptera > Noctuidae > Lacanobia > Lacanobia oleracea. The sequence continues at coordinate 10,854,135 of OX493401.1, forward strand.
TCTCCATCTATCCACTTATATTCGAGTGTCGATCGACCGTGTATATGTTAAAATGGTCACCCATTCTCAGACTAGTGTGACTGGTATATTCCAAGGCACGCGGACTCTCAAAATTTTTAAGTTTAAATGGTCACCCACCCATAGACCAACCTCGGCAAGCGTAGCTTTAGCTTAAACTTGATCGACCCGTGGGATGCCTTATCGTCTAACAAGACAGAAAGTAAAATTAATTGTCATGTTGATCCTCATGGGCTGAGGTCATATTCCTGCGGAGAATCTTAAGGTGGATGCTCCAGAGTAGCCCGCGAAATTCAAATATTTTTATGTTTTTTGCAATTTGCCGGTCAGTGTGAAGCTGTATGTGGACCAAATGCGATCCGCGACCGTAACGCGTATTTATCTAAAGAATTATAACCATTGTAATCATCAATATAGCCCTCTAAGTTCATGTAGTTCGAAAGAATGAATATTTCAGAAATAAACCTTCCTTCGAACTACATGAACTTAGAGGGCTATATTGATGATTAAAATGGTTATAATTCTTTAGATAAATACGCGTTACGGTCGCGGATCGCAGTTGGTCCACATACAGCTTCACACTGACCGGCAAATTGCAAAAAACATAAAAATATTTGAATTTCGCGGGCTACCCTGGAGCATTCACCTTAACAACGCGTCATCAGTACATCGCCATCTATCGACAATGTAGTTGTACTGTCGAAAATAAGTTTGAACTTGGAGCCCACATGTTACGATAAATAATGATATCATGATAATAACATGTTCACTTTTCTTTTGCTTGCTACATAATATTAAGAGTTTAACAAATAACTCAACAATATCTATACTCTATCTATAATAATCTAGGTATACTCTATACTAATATATAGCTGTAGAGTTTGTTTGTTTGCTTGAACGCGCTAATCTCAGAAACTACTGGTCCGATTTGAAAAATTATTTCAGTGTTAGATAGCCCATTTATAGAGGAAGGCTATATGTCATCACGCTAAGATCAATAGGAGCGGAGGAGACGTAGTTGCGCGGGTCAATTAGTGTTTTACCCATGTTTTACCATTTATGAAAGAACCCCTCGTTCTCGAAGGTGAAGGCCTCCTCTAGAGAATTCCAAGTAGCCCTGTTCTTCGCTGTCTCTATCCACTGTTTGCCAGCCGTTTGCATACTATCGTCAGTCCACCGGGCAGCTCGGTCTACCTCTCTTTCTGGTGCCTGATGCTCCCTTCCAGGATGTTATGATTGATTGTCTTTGTGTCTTGCCCAATGCCACTTAATCTTTTTGCATTGAATCAGAGCGTCTGTAACTTTTTTCTTTTTCGAATTACACTGTGGGGTATGTTTTGAATTCTTTTGACTTTCAACATAGGTACTCCTTTTCATTCCTCTTTAACACGTCCTGATTTTTACTTTCGCTTGATGTGTGAACTTTCAAGTTTGACTAGCGTAGGTATGTTAATGATGGCAATATGCAGGTATCCATAACTTTTTACTTTATTTTGATCGGCATGTCACTTTTCATAATTTCTGTCAAGCTCCAAATTTTTTTTCAAGCATTCGAGACTGTCCTTTCTATTTCTTGTTAATTTCACAATAATTGTTCGCTATAGTTCTACGGCATCCACACTACAGGTGCTGCCACCTTTAGTTGCTGCATGCTCCGTTTAGGGGAACGTGCACAAAGTAGACTATGCCATCTAGCGTTGGAAATTCAAAACTTATAAGTGAAATATACTTGACAATGACACTTATGCTACCACCAGTTATGCATGTTCCCTATTACTATAACTAAACGATATTTAGTTTTTGTAAAGTCAAAACAAACTGAGTTAAAATTATAACTACAAAAAACTACTAAAATAGCAGAAGTCCACTTTTATTGGTAACACAGTAATCCGAAAACATGTTATTTCCTCAGGTCGTGAGGTATTTTCGTTGCCGTTATGACGAAAGTCATAATTATATCTTATAGCCGTAACACACGCTCGGTTTAGGTACGACGTCGACCGACGAGGTATTAATTGAGTCCACCTCGGTCCGCAAGCCTGCACATCGGATTTGGTTTGCTCCGTACCAAATCTGGACGTGTGGACGGTTGGGCCGAATAAACTACGACTATGAGTTTGAATTTTTAGGGTTCCGTACCCAAAGTGTAACCAACGGAACCCTATTACTAAGACCCTACTGTCCGTCCGTCTGTTAGTAGGTAGACAGTTGAAGTATTCACAAATTGTGTATTTCCATTGCCGCTATAACAACAAAATAATAAAAATTAAGGTTTATGGTACGAACCCTTCGTGTACGAGTCCAACTTGCACTTGGTCGGTGTTTGTGTCCTACATAATGATGATAACCGTATGCACTTGAAGGCGTACATACTTGAGCAAGCGTCCGATCCAATAGCGAGAGCCGAGAACGGATTTGGTTTTCGGATTTTCTATGCCGAACCAAATGAGGGCTAATGTTTTTTATTCACCAGTTGGCGCCATTGTCGAGTTAAATTCTTAATCTTGCTCTTGGACAAAGTTAGAAGGCAAGCGTGCCCCATCTTCGACCACATCGCTTACCATCAGGTGAGATGGTGGTCAAGCGCCTGCCTATTAATAGTAAAAAAAAAAAAAAAAGAAGGAAAAAACCTAAATATAAAAAAAAACACTATATAAACTCGCGTCAATAGCCAACCAACAGTGAAATGTTACATTTACAACCACACGCTACACCAGCGCATAAACGCGATAGCGCTCATTCGAACGTGTGTTACGGTTTTTTAGCAATATTTCACTGCTTCGTCTCTGTTCCCCTCTTATTCCGATCTTTTATACGATATAATTTTTTTGTTGCAACACTATTTTTCTATTCTCAAACTTCAAATCAAACTGTCAATGTCAAATCACAGAATCCAATTTCGCTCGCGAATTACAACTAATTGCGACTCGCTAAAACTTCTTTGTAAAATGTATTGAAATGTAGTAACCTTCTGAATAGTTTCAACTATACTTTATCGTTACTTATAAGTATCAAAATGGCTAAATGGAAATTAACTCGCTTACAATTTGGAACCGAAGAATTTACGCTAACTGAGGGCGACACAGTAACCGTTGGCAGAGGAGTAAACAATGTTATAACGCTTTCGAGCGTAGTTATATCCAGGAATCACTGTGTTATACATGTTCTAAACAATCAAGCACTCATCACAGACTTAAAGGTATAATATTATAATTTCGAACTAGGACAAAAATATTATCTAGTGATAATAAATGATAAGATTTCATTGAAGAGCTTTTATTTATTTATTTATTTATTTATTTTATTTTTAAATCGAAGCCGTAACAGTGCAGTGTCTTTCACTTTTACCTCATTACAACTACCTTGAAAATTGTCTCTTTAGCACAATAGGTTGTTTCCGTAGCTGCTGAATTATTTTTATTTTTTTATATTTACTTTCTGTACTAATTTGACTCTGGCAGCAACTTCGCCCGCGTAAATGGAATTTAGAACAGAATGTGCTGTTCCATACCGAAGAGTATAATCTATCAATGTGTCAAATTACTTCTATTATATCTGCTTAGCGATTCTGGTGTGATTGCCTTTTGCATTTATATTAGTAGTAAGTTTTACTGGTTTAGTCTCAAAACATTCAAGTTGCTAATTCACCACATGGGTGCAAAACTCTCAAATCCCACCACACACAAGTGTAGATATTTTGCAACTTGGAGGTTTTGAGATTTGGATCTTATGTGATTGAATGTTTTGAGACTAAACCATTTTACTTACTAGTACTTCATTTAAATATGAAGTTCAGTGTCTACTACTTCTACATTATGGCATCTTTAAGTCTGTTGATACCTGGTGTTGTTTGGGGTTACATTTAAATAAATTGATTGACAACCAACAGTTATCGTCATCAGACAAGGATGATTATTGTCTGACAAGACAAAACAAGAAATATTTAAATAGATTTATTAAGTTATCATGATTTTAAATTTTTAGATTAGACATAAGTTATTTAAATCTACTTTGCACAATAAAATATTTATATTATCTTTCCTAGAGTTCTAATGGAGTTTATGTGGGCTCGACCAAGATTCAACCAAACAAACCACATGTGATAAAAGATTCAGATACCATTGGATTAGGTTGGACAATGGAAGCACAACTTAGCACAATAAAAGACTGTGAAAAATATGTTTTCAAATTTCTTAAAGAAAAATGTGGGTTAACAAGCAAATTAAAATTTCAAAATGAAGATGAAATTGATGAAATTGAATCAAGAATAGCTGAATTAGATAGCATTTTAAAAGATGAAAAATCCACAGATGTAAAGGAATCTATGAAATCACCTGTGATTAATAACAAATTGTCACTAAAGCGAAAAGTGGACACTAGCTACATTAAAAATGTAAAAGAAGAATCCAAAAGTGATGATCATGATGTTGAGATTGTAAATGTATCTGACAGTGATAGTGAACCTCATATCAAACCACTTGAAATTGGTGCAAAAAAACCAAAAGTGGAACCAAAATGTGAAGATGAAACTGAAACTAAAAAAATGCTAAAAGATACTGAAATTAAGATTGAGAATGATTTATTGGAGTTTGAAGCTTTTAATGTAAAACAAGAGTATCTAGGATACGATGAACCAATAAAGATTGATAGCGATAGTGATAGTGAATCTGAGCAATGGCTAATGCGACTATCCCAAAGTTCACCAGGGAAACCTTTTATGAAAATACCAAAACCCCCAAAAAAAGAAAACTTACAAGAAGACTCATACAGTCAGCTAGATGATTTTGTTTGTATGAGTGACGAAGAAGATTTTGTTGATGATCTAATTTCATTACCAAATCTGCATCCTGGTGATGATATTCAAGAAGTACCTGATAAAAGTACAGCTAATTCATTAATAGAAAAAAAACTGCTGCCTTCAGTAGAGGATATTGATTCTGATGAATGCTTTGAAGACTTTATTTCAATCAAACAGCCTACATCTGAAAAAAACAAAAAAACAGATGAAGTTGATGGATATGTTGAAGATTTATTAAAAGAAGCAGATATACTTATAAGGTCACCTTTACCAGTCAGCCAATCCTATCCAGCAAAAAAGGCACAAACTGAAGAACCTAGTTCATTGAAGATGGCACCATTAACAGAACCTGAACCAATGAAAAAGGCTCAATTAGCTGAAACTGACCCTCTGAAGAAAACACAAATGATAAGCCCTATGGCACTTATCACAAAGACTAAAATACTAAATCGAACTGTTATGGAAAGTAAGTTTTAAAATTTACATTTTAATTGTGTATTGCATATAATTATCTTCCCTGTAAGTGTGTAAGAATAAGCTTGTGCATCCTGTCCAGTGGGGCAGTTACGTTTGATATTCAAGACTACATATTGCTCTTTGGTGTTTCAAAAGATTGATTGCTAATAACAAAAACTCGAAACTAAAGTAATTACAATGGCAATCTATCTTTTGAAACACCAAGGAGCGACTGCATGCTTGGCTAATCCATTAAGATTGGCTAAGATGATCCGAATTTGGTCAGAAGATTATTATTGTTACTATGCAGAGAAAATGTTTCTAATTTTATTTTATTTCTTTTTAGTAAAGTCAAAAACCCCTCGTAAGAATAGCAAACATAAATCGTCATCAAAACGGCACATATCTAGCACTCAAAAAGAAGAACGTAAAAAGAAACTTAAGGAAATAGCCTGCAAAGAAAAAGAAGAATTAAAACAAAATAAAGATTCTTCTGGAAGTAACAAACCAGTATCAACAAATGTTAAAGTTACAACTTCAAATCGTGGAGCTTTTTTAACTGATGTTGCACAAGCAGTTGTCAATCCAGTGAAAAGAATAGAACACACACGTAAAAATAAGGATTACAGTGAGGAGACCTCACCAAAGTTAAAAGAAACGAGTTATAAAGATATTACTGAAGACCTTGAAAACAAAAGAAAAGAACCAGAAAAATCTAACAAGGATAGAAGTAAAGACTCTAAGTCGCACAGAACTAAAGACCATAGTAGATTAGAACACAATACAGACAAACTTTCAACAAAGCCCATAGGGAAAGAAACAAGGGTGCCTCTCAAGAGTTTAAAACCACTACCAGACGGTGAAGATACGTATTCAGGAAAGCCAGTTTCTAAAGTGGGTCCAATGCAAACTGGGAAATCCAAAAAGACAGTGCGTTTTTCAGACACAGCACCCCAAGTTTTAGTATTTGAAATTGAGCCTGGTAATAAAATGAAGAAAACAAGCTCAGTGAAAACGACATTGGTCGATGTACGTCAAGCACCTGTGTTCTCACTAGAAAAAATAACACTTATGAAAATTCTTCGCTGGAATCCTCAGTGGTTGGATGAGCAGATGAATTTCAGTGAGCCTCCTCCCATTTTAGGTCACAACAACGCACCCATGTCAGTTTTCCACTCATTTGTTAATCACAGTCAATATGTGCAGTAAGTAGCTTTTTACTTTTAAAACTGTTCCTATTTTTTCAAGTGCATGTTCGCAATATTTTGTGGTAACACTACATTTAAGTGCTATTTTGCCCCGATGATGAGATGATGAAATCATAGAGCCTAAATAATAGTAAACTACGAAAATCATAAACAGACTACGTATATTTAATTTTTTAGGTTAGTTGGTGACTTACTTCTAATGGAGATTTGGGAATGTTTAACAATAGCATACAAGAAGATTGTCCATCAAAACAATGGAATAGAAATGAGAGTGGAGTCATTGCCGCCTATACCTCCACAGGAGCGATGCCTGGAGCTATTCAGCATAAGTGTTATTAGTAAGCTTTTAGATTACATACATTAAGGCCTAAAATGCAGGAAAATTTCACAGGATTTATTTTATATCTCCAGCGTTTTCTTTTTTCTGGAGAGTTGTAGCAGTGACCAAAGACGATAATATTAAAATTTATGATTTGTCACCTACTTCTCACGTTACATCTCATACATAAGCACAAAAAGAAATATACAATAACTACCTATGTTGTCTCTCTGTAGGCTTGTATCGACGGCGAATCTGAATGACCATCGTAGAGAGCCTAGTATTTGTGCACTATATCAGAAGTACATCAGCCCAAATTTAGATGATTTCTAATTCAGTGTGAACTCCGATTTGGAATTCTAGCAAACACTCAAAAGCCCTTATACCTACACGAGAATGTGTGTAAACTTCGCTCAGAGGTACTTTTATATCTTTTAAATAAACTGTATGTTATTGCTTTAACCATTTTATTTTCTAGTTTCTGTTCCTGCATCAGCAACAAAAACTGTTCCAAGAGTAGGGGAAGTACTTCTGGTTTCTTTTGGACCAGAACAAGCCAGAAGTCAAAGATTCTTCTTTGTACACAACGTTAGATGTCTGCCATCACCTTCAAGTGAGTCTATTTGTATTTTTTCATTCATGAACCAGACCATAGTTTATCTAAATAGACCCAATCCTTTTGAATTGGCAGCAATATTCTTATACAATTTTTCAATTGATTATGCAGTCAGAATAAAATTACAATATTGAAGGCGGAAACCCACCGCGGCGCACGGAGAGGCTACGCACGTGTGTGAGGCTTCGCCTTGCATGAGATTGTCTCCACTGCAACCCACTGACACGCTACGTATCAATTCACGTCATTGTTACACGCGTGGCTCGCTCGAATATGGCACTCACATAGCTCAACGCTGTCAACGCCATGCACGTGGTACACGCTATGCACGGAAACACCCACGACTATGTCCTCCATGTGCCGCGGTAGGCCACGCTACATTTGTACATAGTCGTGGGTACTGCAGTGGAAACGTAGACCCACGTTGTCGAACTAATGAGTCCACGCAGTTAAAATGCATCGCGTTGGGTTTGGGCCTTTATGTTGTGGCGACAAAACAATGGCGTAACTTTGAACTGAGACGTGATAAATGATATTTATTTTGTAAGTAAGTTCCACGTCAATCTTCTTTTCGTAATTTTAAGCTAGATGAGGCCGGTGTTTCCTAGCTGACTAACCTGAGAAGCACCGAAACAAACTCAGAGGCCAAAGTCTCTTTTAAATTCCATACAAACCGTACTGGTCAAATCATGAGTACCATGTAGGTTAATGTCTGAAGTGGCCTTTTGAGGAAAGTGCCACACATATTTGAGTGGACCTGTCCAGATAGTGCAAGCAATTATTATTATTAGAGAGTTCTAAGTATCTTTAAGGTTTAACGATTTGACGAACAAAGCCAAAGTAAGGACATTTGGATAGGCTGCGTAAATAACTCAAACTACCAAACATCGTTAAAAAAGTTGAAAAAAAATTAAAGTAATAACCCATATAGTCTTCCTGTTCAAACATGTTCAAAGAAGTTTTGTTCGTCTTTAAATATTTCGTTTCAAATCAAATACATAATTATTATCTTTGTTGATATGATTCATTCATCTGTGTGATGACCTTTGCCCAAACATGCCTCAGTTTTTCCGGCGCCAGTCGCTGATAGCTATATAGCAGAAACCGACCACTGAATCACCATTGTTATAAAATATTAATGGTTTTTTTAATCATACGGTGTGCAATAAATTGTGCTCTATCAATTTTTGCTTAGGGAGGCCCTTATACAAGATTTTGTTTATATTAAAAGGCCACACTTGTAACTTAAGTAGGTACCGCCAACCGCCGCCGACATAGCGATGTGCATATTATTGTTATATCTTCACGACACGTCGTTAAAAATTCTATCAGATTACAATTTAAAACGCGAAAGAATTAGACTGCATTCACGGTTTCTACATAGTCTCTTCACGAATGGGTTTTGCTAAACTCGTTGTTCATGAATCCAAACATGAAAAACTAATTCTCAATGCTATACTTGCTTGTTATGATTTCGCAGGTAACAGACACGCATTCTTCAGTGTATCTCTCCACGCTACATTTGCGGACAAATTGAAGTCATTAAAGCTGGGAGAATTAATGATAGGCAGGAACTTAGCTTACATCAATAAAGAATTACAGCTTTTTGAAGCTATGGAATATTTGGCTGGATCCCCCCTCAGTGATGCAATACTGAGGCCAGAACCTCATCACTTTATCAAGAGTCAACCAAATCAGTCAATCAACATAAAATCTCAGGTTTGTATGTCTTTAAGCAGTCAGGGCTGATAATATGTGGACAATATTTCCTGTTGTCCATTGTAACAGGGATTGGGTTGTTCTACATTTTATTTCGTGTGGTACTTCATTCCAAAATCTTCTAGACATAACAGATTGTTTATACATCTCAGTCCAGGTGAGAGATGGGCGATGATCCTCACACATTGGGCACCTGAGGCTGGACGTCGCCATCGGGGGCACCCGTTTGTGACACTCACGTTTTCGGGTCAAACTTGGCTAGATATCGCATAACATAAAGAGGTTTAGAAGAAGAGTTGGCCTTTTTCCAGCAGTGGGACAAATTCACTCGTAAACAAAAATGCAGTATATTTATATAAAGATCTTGAAAAACAAATGTGATATGCAATAGTTGATTTGAATATTGCTGGCAAGTAAGCAGACCTGTATAATGAGTACAATTGGTCCATGGTGTGTTGCAGTGGACAGCGACTCTGAACCCGAGTCAGCTGACGGCTGTAAGCTCTTCAGTCTCCGCCGCACTCAGCGATCGACCTTCCATACAGATGGTGCAAGGCCCGCCAGGAACTGGTATGTAATCCATACTTTTCTTTTTTTTTGGTCCTTCTGGGTAGGCTCGCTCCATCGTAGACTTTGTCTCTGTCATCTCTGACATAGACTAGAGTCAAGAGCAAACCCATTACAACAAAAAAAAAAAGAAAGAAAAACACTCAACTTACAAAAAAAAACCGGACAAGTGCGAGTTTTCTCCCGAGCTTGGCCATACATTTTGACTGGCCTGTTGGTCTAGTGGTTAGTGACCCTGACTGCTATGCCAGAGGTTGTGGGTTCGATTCCCACCCAGGACAAATGTTTGTGTGATGAGCATGATCATTTGTTCTGTGTCTGGGTGTAGTTTATCTATAATATGTATGTATTTAGAAATATATAAGTATGTTTATCAGTTGTCTAGTACCCATAACACAAGCTCTGCTTAGCTTGGGACTAGATGGCGTTGTGTGATAGTTGTGTGGAATATTATACACGCACACTTTAAAAATTCATCCTACATGAATTTTTAAAGTGTGCGTATATGGCCAATTCCAGAACTAGGAGAATTTTAAGGATAGGATTTTTTTGTTTTCCGATTTTCATTACTTCGAATAAACTACTAAAATTTGGATTCTGATATTGATTCAATAAGTATAATATTCTGTTGGTTTTATAATATGATAACTAAAGTTATTCTTACTATTTCTTAGACAACTAGGTACGGTCAAAAGACCTATTGTCCAAAATACCTAAAGCTCGTTTTACATATTTTTGTAATAACTAATGAACGAAATCCAAAAAGCAGAATTCATCTACGGTTTGTTCAGCTACAAGTAATAAACCTAAGATTGAATGAAGTAACGGACGATTTACCTACTGTTAATCGGTTCCCTCTATCTGGCAGAATCTTGATGCTCCGAAATTTATTGACCGAGATCGATCGAGCTGAGAAGCAAGTGTTGCAAAGTTGAGCGTTATAACCATCTGCTACGATAAGGTCGCGAGGGACCGCCGGAGTCCCACACCGCCTGAGCCGTGATAGAAACCATGCCTGCTGCATGTTGCATGCTAGCTTGCATGTTCGCTTGCATGCTGTATGCTTGCTTGCAGGCTGCATGTTTACTTGCATGCATGGTGTATGCTTGTGTGCATAGTTTTTTGGCAAAACGCATCAGTCATTCGTTTTTAGGGTTCCGTACCCAAAGGGTATCCAACGGAACCCTATTACTGTGCCACCGCTGTCCGTCCGTCCGTTTGTCTGTCAGCGGCCTATATGTATCTCAAGAACCGTAATAGGTAGACAGTTGAAATTTTCACAGATTGTAACATATAATAAAAATTATGGTTTATTGTACGGAAACTTTCGTGTGCGAGTCCGACTCGCACTTGACTTGACTTTAATTCTACCTCTTCATACTAAACAAATGTAGTACTAGCGACCCGCCCCGGCTTCGCACGGGTGCAAATTATATACTAAAACCTTCCTCGAGAACCACTCTATCTATTAAAAGATCTAAGCATACTTAAGGACAGACAGACGGCGGAAGCGACTTTGTTTTATTCTATGTAGTGATTATACTTCTCTCTGACGAACAATTGTGTTTATTTGTTTTCCTATTCAATTTTAAAAGGTGTTTTTATTTCGGAATTAATTAATCGATACTTTTCGTAGTTCGTATTTTTTATGTTACGAATTATCATTAAGTCGGATTGTTTGTTATTCGGTCTATTAAAAATCTGTATTTTGATAAAAATAGAATGAATGATTTATCGGAGTTGTTATATTAGAAATTTAGAACCATTCGGAATTATGAAAATCGGTATTTTGAAAATTGTAGGTAACTCTGACGGAATAAAGTTTTTTGTATTTATGTAGTGTACCCTTTTAAACCATGTATTAAAATTACGTAAACGATAGCGATCATGACGAATAATAAAATTCTGTTTCACAGGAAAATCAAGTGTTATATGCGCGATTGTCATGACATACTTCTACAACGGACAAGCGATAAAGCAGCAGAACCGGGGTAAACTATTAATCTGTGCCACAAGCAACGCCGCTGTCGATGGACTAGTCGTTAGATTACTGAAACTAAGGCAAAGCCTACCCAAACGTAAGTAAAACAAATGATAACGTAAAGAAAGATCGGAACACTATTTTTTTGCTATAGTGGAAAAGTTCTTCTCTTCTAACTTTCTTGACACAAAAGAGGTAGGTTACCTCTTACCTCACCCTACCTCTTTTGTGTCCAAGCAACCTCGAAACTAGTTGGATATACTCTAGTATACCTAACTATCGTTAGGTACCATATCGTGGTGTTATATAGCCTTTAACCTTTCTCATAAATGAGCTATCCAACAACTAAAGGATTTTTTCAGTTCGAACCAGTAGTTCCTGAGATTAGCGCGTTCAACCAAACAAACTCTTCAGCTTCATAATATTGGTATAGATAATTGGGTCGACACAACATGTCTTCTTCCACACAAGTAGAATAGAGATGTTTGCTCTTAGCTGACACAGTCACACACATACACACCACACCACGTCACTCACACACAAACACGCCACATTCTCATTGACACGTTCCATCCATCGTTTATTTGTATTTGTGTAAGTTCTGACTATGCATGACCTTTACTGTTATGGAACATGCATAGCCAGAACTTAACTCACGCCATTTTAAGACTTTAAAATAAAGCACATTATGCAACTGTTTTTTTTTTATGTATAATGCAAAATAATAATATGTTGTAACGGTACTATCAAATATTTATATAAAAAAGTCGTTATAAGTAAAATGATCATTGAATTCCCATATCTAAAAAAATACAGGAAATTATTGTTCCTAATAATGTTGTTATACAGTTATAATTATAACGTATATCCGCCAGATGCTGATACCAAAATGCAACAAATTGAACCCCCCATATGTATGGGCGAATTCGGCACGGGGAGAGAAAATCATCTGTGTTTTTAGTTACGGATCATCACTAAAACATCTAATTTTGCTGGCGAATTTCTTTGCGACGGAGCAGAGGTTAATTCGCTACCGTTCACTGTTGCTAATTCTTGTTTCTGTTTGTTATCTTTTATAGTTTTGCGATAAAATCTGAATTTCTAAATACTTATTAAAATGAATAAGCATTAGCAATTTTGGATCTTCCATTTTTAATTTAGTTTAATTTAAAGTACTAAAAATAAGTAAGCTTTAAGCTTTAGTTTTATGTGGTGGTCATTATTAGGGTTCCGTACCCAAAGGGCTCCAACGGAACCCTATTACTATGCCTCCGGCGTCCGTTCGTCCATCCGCCCATCCGTCCTTCTGTCAAAAATTCAAATATCTCGAGAACGATGGAATTTCGGCCATACATATGGGAGGTTCAATTCGTTGCATTTTGGCCCCCCTATCAGCACCCGACGGATATACGTCGAATTACATGTAACCCTGTTGTTGCTATATTACTTTAGTTTATTGATACATATTACATTTAGTAATAACTGTCGTTTTATTAGTCATAATTCGATTGCTGCGCCTTAACGGGGTAATCTTTTCAATTGTTATTCCTTGTCTTTAACTCTGTCTACATCGTGTGCAATATAAATAAATAAATTCCGTATATTGGCACTATTAAATGTCGACAGCGGAAAGGTTCCGAATGGTGCGCGTGGGCCGCGAGGAGGCCATGCACCCCGAGGCCGCCAACATCAGCTCGCAGCAGCTGGCGCAGCGCGACCTCGCGCGCATACACTCCGACCAGCCCGCCGCGCCCGCCGGACTTAACGAAGAGGTAGCCGCCAACACCTACTATTTATCTTGCTGAACAATGTCAGGCCTGGCCAGAAGTAGAGTGCTATACGTTGACTAGATAACTCACGAAACTGGAAAGATCATCATCATTTCAGTCGAAAGACGTCCACTGCTGGCCATAGACATAGGCCTCCCCCGAATTTGGGGTGGGGGGTTGCCATAATCGCCACGCTTGGCAGGCGGGGTGTCAATTGCATGTATGGTGCTGCGTTTTCCAGAGAACGCTGCTGCCCATTCTCTGGCGAGTCTCTCGCCTCTTACGACCCCCACGGGCAGTGATAGGATGATATTATTTTTTTTACGGCACCGGCCGACCCCATACGGCAAACTACTTAACTACTGCTATATAAAATTGTTTTGGTACTTTCACGTAAAGAGACGTTCTCATAAATACACACTGATGTAAAGAGACTTCTAAATGAGGCATGCTTTTACGAAAGTACGTGGCTGAAATATTTTCTCCTATAGACTGGTGACACCGAATGACACGAAACCAACATACATCGCGTTTTTAAAAGTCAACTGATGGAAAAAAAGTCACCAAATTGAAACATGCAATGTTTTTGTTTTCTATAGCGTATGGATAACCCCAAAATTCACTGCTCTTGATAAATTAAGGCAATGTTTCCTCTTATTGTAGATTCTGCATGTTGAGGCCAAAATCAATATGTGGAAGACTCAAGAGAAGGACGCGAAAGACCCCTCGCGAGTTGCGTACTGTCAGACTAAGGTCGCCGAGCTCGAAAAGAGGATTAATTTGGTAAGTCATCATTTTACACGTTTTGTTACACTGGAATCATGGATCAAGTTGCATTGTCGTCACATGCAGAAGCAACAAGTATATGTAACTTGGAATTTTGTAAAACAGAACATGATTTAAAAGAGTGTCCGTGGAGTTTCTTGCACGTTCTTCTCCATAGAGATCTACGCTTTGGAACGTGCAAATAGCTTCCATGTTTTTGACTGACCGACCTTAACGTTTCAAAAGTGCCTGTGAATGGTTTATTTGAAATAAAATGCTTTGAATTTGAATTTGAACAATAGTCATTACCACTGGTAGTTTGTGATGAGGTATCTGGTCAATAAATAACTTGACAGCGCCGTAGTCGGGTAATTAATCTTATTCTCCGGCCAAAACTGTGACCGCGGGGATGCATCACCTGTGCAAAAAAGCTATACGTCCAAGTCTACTATATTCGTGACAATCTAAGAAATCGTATTTGACAGCAGAATACAACATTGCTTACTAGTAGCACGTGACCTTCTATAAATTAAATTAAATTTTATTTATTTCGAGTAACGGAGACTCATATACTCAAACAATACATAAAACACATAAAATACAACACAGAAAACATAAAACACATACACATAAAAGACAGACAGGAAGTTACAGACAGGACTAAGCAAAAACGAACATGAACATTCACCCCGTAACAATATGCCTGCTACAGCATTGCCGGATATAGGGGCAATCCAGTCTGTTAGCGATCATTGCCAGGACGGTGTTGGCGCTGCCCCGCACTCTGCGCACCAAAGACGCGCACCGCTTGCGCATCGTCGCATGAAAGCAGTCAGTGCGCGCCTCCGCGAACATGCCCGAGGCGCTGCAGTGTCGGGGCAGCCTCAACACCGCCCTAAACGCGTTATTGAACTGAACGCGGAGGGCGCTGTATGCCGCACGAGTATACTTTGCCCACAGACTGCACGTGTAGAGGGATGTACAATAAGCTCTAAAGAGCGTTTTTTTTACCTCCCTCGAACAACGCACAAACCTACGAGCAATCATGTTACTTCTGACTGACGACGCCCTCCGCTCCCGCTCAACGTCTGTCCCTCTACTCATAGCATAGCGTACATAACTCCTTTAGATCGTGTTTTTGTAATAAGACGGTTACTGTCTAAACCTCTACCTTGTTCCTTCAAAGCTCAACTGCCCTTACGATCCACGGCCGCGGTAATTGTTTCAAACAATCTCGCTATCCCGAACAGGAGAGTTAAATACCCTGTCGGGTTATTAACCCTCCTGTTCTCCCCCAAAAATCTGGGATTCCTGAATATTAAAGGTTGCATCGTTTCTATAGATAAACGAGACGTCCAAGTACGGTCTAGGACCTACCTATCTGACAAAATAAAGCAGACTATAATTAGCGACTGTCAGTCACGACAGTTACCTACTTCTAGCTTTAGGCACTTGTCTTCCCGCCGGCGAGGAAGCGAGTAGCTATCGACCATTTGCTCGTTGAGGAAAGGGACAAAAGATATAGATCTCGTGTTGAGTAAAAGAGTCACATACATTCATAGTTGATAGCTGGCTGTTCACACCACACTGCCGGCGAGCGACGCTTACCTCTAGTTGATTGCAAAGACAAGAGTTATTAAAGATTGTATTCGCTCAGCGACATTCGCTCGGTGATGCTCGCTTTGCGGTCAGAACAACCAAACTGCGGTAATTTCTACCTAGTGTGCGGGCCGGAGCGAGTATTGCGAGTAAAAGCCCGTTGCACTAAAGCACTCGCTGAAAGCCGAGCGTCAAAACTATCGAAAGTTTTCACTCGCTACTCGCTAATGTCCGGCGGTGAGACAAGTGCCTTAGCAAGATATTTTTCCGTGACAGCTGCGCTCGGGGTCAGGCGGCGGCGGCGGCGGCGGCGGCGGCGCGGACGGCGTGCGGCCCGAGCTAGTGGCGCAGAGGGAGCGCCGCATCATCGAGGGCGCCGACATCGTCGTCACCACGCTCGCCAGCGCACAGAACTACAAGATGAAAGGGTTGGTGTTGCCGTTCTTATAACAAGAAGAAAATGTCTTTATTTGAATTTTCGCAGACATGCTTTGAGCAATATTTTGACAACCTTCTTCGAGATAAATCGAAATTGCTGTACGGGCCAAATACTTACATGCGAGCAGTGGCCGACAAGTTTGTATAAAAATCCATATTTGTCGTGGTTTAGCGGCCAAATAAATTACATAGTAAACTCATATCTGTCGTGTAATTTAAAAAAGGAACGATCTTTTTTTCCGAGACATGAAAACCGAGCAGGTTATTTAACAAATGAACACCTTACGCGGGAAAAGTTATTGTTGTTCGTGATTTTGAAAAGTAATTGTATTTTAGTTACCGCGCAACAAGTTACAAGCCTTGGCCACAACTAGGCATTGATGGACTTACATATTGCTGTTTGCCTTAGCTTCGCCTCGGCCCACATTTACATGTTCGTCCATCAATGCCTCTTTAGCTGGAAATTGCAGTAATAACTATATTCATACTTTTCAGGCTTTTTATAAAAAAAAAAAAAAACATTAAACTAATTATTGTAAAGCCTTGAATAATAACGCATATAATTCAATAATATTAATTGATATTTGATCATATTTTAGGTAAACATTAGTTTTACGCATTATTATTTTTTACATCTCACGAGACCATCCTGCTGATATGCAAAAATCTAAACTAATGAATAAAATTGAACTGGTTATGTCCAAATAAAATGATAAATATTAAAACAGTACAACTTCGTCAGATTTTTTTGTCTGTTTCAGACAGGACTTTCACTGACAGATAGCTGATGTTATTAGTTTCTTATGATACTTTTGTTAACAAAAAAAGGTTAGGGGGGCCCGCGAAAGTTAAAACTCGTTACGCGGGCGAAGCCGCGTACAGAAGCTAGTATTTTAAATTAAAAACATTGATATCCGAAATAGTCCTTGTATGTGTAACGTGTTTTCTGCAGACTAAAGCGCCGCATAGCGCTATGCATCATAGACGAGGCGGGGCAGGTGATCGAGCCGGAGACGCTGATCCCGCTCACGCTGGACGTCACGCGCCTCACGCTCATCGGCGACCCGCAGCAGCTGCCGGGCTTTATCTGTTCCCAGGTTTGTGCACTGTCGACTGTCGACATTCCTAGCAGTATAGCAGCTGTTCAATCTACGTTAACGTTCGTGACAAGTCCGCGGAGCGAACATCGTGACATCGACGGCTCATAAGATAATACAGTTTGCGTCAGCCTGGTTTGCCCCTCGGAAGTTAGGTTTGAGTGAAGTCCGCGCAGGTGCAATCGCGTAAAAAAGTGTTGTGTTCCTAAAATATTTTTTTGTTTATACGTATTATACTATAAACAAGTAACAAACACTACCAGTAATAATGAAATATCAAAAAGTAACACAACAAACACATACACCACAAGAACACAAATCAAACTGTAAGAAATAACAAAAAATCATTAAAAACAATAACAACGTGTAATACTTTTCGCATCCACAGTCGTATTGCATTGAGCAAGCGAGACACACTTATGCATCGAACGTATACGAGCGAGTGAGATGCCATTACACCCGCGCGCTTGCGCTAATCAACGCATTTGTTGTCAAATTGACATCCTGCGCAGCCGATTGCGGCGTACTTTGCGGAGGCAAACTTGCGTGACGGGAACTGTACTGTCGCATATTGTGCGGATTCGTTTGTTGAAATGCCACAAATATTGAGAAAGTTTCAAAAGCACATACAAAACACGCTTTTTTTAGAAGAGTAGTTATAATAATATTACCCTTTATTACAAATACTTAAATAAAATTGACTTTTTTGCATCTTACTTCAATTTTTGCGGGGAAACATAGCCAGAGGTCGCCGAAGACAGAAAAGTTTAGGAGAAACGGGAGACCCTTTTCCAACAGTGGAACACAAGAACACAAAATAGGCTAGGAAAAAAATTCACTGAAAATCAGCATAAGTTACATATTACTGGGAAGTTTCGTTAAGGTGAATGGTCCAGGGTAGCCCGCGAAATTCAAATATTTTTATGTTTTTTGAAAGAATGAATATTTCAGAAACAATCATTCTTTCGAACTACATGAACTTAGAGGGCTATATTGATGATTAAAATGGTTATAATTATTTAGATAGATACGCGTTACGGTCGCGGATCGCATTTGGTCCACATACAGCTTCACACTGACCGGCAAATTGCAAAAAACATAAAAATATTTGAATTTCGCGGGCTACCCTGGAGCATCCACCTTAAACTTAGATTCTATATAATAAACAAGCTGTTATTTTTTTTATATTTCTATGGAGGACGTCCATCACGAAAGTATCATATCATTAATTGACCTGACCAGGGCTTGTTAACGTTACTAAATAACAAAATAATAACCGTTAAGTAACGTTAATTTCAATGTGATACCTTACTAACGTTACAAAAATATAACTTTACTTGGTAACATTACCAGTAATTTAACGTTAATTAACATTAACGTAAAATACACAACTAACGTTACTTTTACCGTTAATTTAGCTACGTTGCCGTGCTGTAGATATACATTTTTGTGCGCTTGCTTGGCATTGGATCAGATATATCGTGACCGCGTGTTGCCGTTCTTCGTAGGTAAACATTTTTGTGCGCTCGCGCCACTCGCTTAGCATTGGATCAGTTTAAATTTAGAATGTAATGTTTAGTACTTTAGGTGCACCTTTGCCGCTCCGCCGCCGCCAGCGACGCCGCGCCGCCCCGCCTCAGTCGTGTGTAATACCTACAGTGACTCGATTTGTGTGAGACGTTTACAAGATAGGACGTAAAAAAACAAAATAATATATAAATAGATATTTTGAACTGAACGAAAATAAAACATATTTTTTTTTATATCCAGATTGTAGAAAAACATTAAAAGTAAATTACATGTCCCTTTATTATGATCTATCTTACCATAATTAAGTAGGTAATTACCGAAGGTAAAAATACCCAAGGTATTAAGCATGTTTTTGTCAGTTCAATGATGTTTTTTGATGCTATCTTGATCTGAAAATACTTAGACAATTGACACGGTGGCTATTGACCAAAGCTTAATCTAGGCACCAAATAAATACTATTTTCAGCATTCTTGAGCTTTTTGGCTATATATTTAAAGGTGAATTGACGTTACTTATTACCACTGCACAATTTAATTTTATTTTAAATGAATTTGATAGTAACGCACTCAAGGAAAGGACCATAAGGGGCACAAAAAGTCTCATGCGTCAAGAATTCAAGATTTAATAGTAATTATTTTCGGACTTGTGCTTTGTAAAGGGTTAAAATATGTCCTGGCCTGGAGTATCGCTTCACCCTATTTAGGATGCCTAGCTTTTTGGCCGCAGTTTGGGCTTTGTACTGGATGGTGGCGCCGAAGGTGAGACTGGATGTCAACTCCATGCCTAGAAGCTCAAGCCGATCAGTCACAGGAACAGATGCACCCCGTCAAATAGGAGTTTGGTCAAAACGACTCCTTTTTGCGGTAAAAAGACACGCCTGTGTTTTGGTGATGTTAATAGTGACCAGATTGTTATCCCCCCTCAAGGAACGGACTTCATCCCCGCTGGTCGTTGCGCTGGAAAAGTATCTTTCTGAAACCTGTCTGTCAACTGCGAATCCAACAAGGCCAGGCTGAAGTATGTCATTGATGTGCAGCAGAAAAAGAGTTACAGAGAGAACAGGTCCCTGAGGAACTCCAGCATTAAAAGCCATGAGGTCAGAGGAGTAGCCGCCAACGACTACTTGGATTGACCGTTCACTTAGGAAGTCTGATATCCAGATTAGACCTGCGTGCCAGACCCTGTCAAAAATCTTCAAGATATCGAGCGACACGGCAAGTGTTCGCCGTGTCTCTCGATGCCTTCGTCCCAGCAATGCGTGACATACACAAGAAGATTGCCTGTTGACCGTCTTCGGCCAAAGCCATATTGACGGTCACTGAGGAGATCATTGTCTTCAAGGTATTCCATATTCCATAACCATTCATAGGATGTAGGTAATGGCGATCGGACGGTAATGTGCAGGGTCAGCACGGTCTCCCTTTTTGGGCAGCTGTTTCACTTTCACAAAGTTCCATGATTTCGGCACCGTTCTTTTTTCAAGAGAGAGGTGGTACAGGCGTCTCAACACAGGAGACAGTTCAGGTGCACATTGCATCAACACTCTCGCTGGAATGCCGTCAGGTCCGCTGACCTTAGTCACGTCTAGACTGCACAATACTCTACGAACCTCTTTAATGTGAATTGCGATCATCGTGCATCGTAGAGTCACAACGAGGTAAAGTTGATAGTTACTTGGAGCCAGCGTTCAGATGCGAATTGCGTGCAAAGAGAATTGCAAATAAATTTGCTTTCTCTCTTGCAGAGTAAGCCAGCGAACCATCAGGTTTTAGCATTGGAGGTAAAGTGAGTCGACAGAAATTTGTTTCAACCGCTTTCGACAGGGTCCACTTACTACCTGGAGGGTGCGATGCTAGTTTGGCCCCGATACGTCCAACATGGCCCTACGTAAAACCTGCTTGCAGTACTTAGCGGCAGAATTAAAAGCTCTTTTCCTCGCGCGAACCCTACGTGCTTTAGCCATTCGGTCGCGGGCCTTGATCCAAGCTTGGTAAGCAGACTCTTTAAGGACCTCAACGTGGGCGCATTCTGCATTATACCAAGGCCGGGATTTGTGACCGAGCGGGATGTCGGAGAATGGAATAAAATACTCCATCCCCTGCCGAATCACGTCCGCAATCACATCAGCACAATATGAGGTGTAACCCGAGGAGAAGCACACTTGCCGCCAAGGATAAAACGCAAAAAAGTGCCGCATCTCATCCCAATCAGCTGACTCGTATCACCATACTCGTCTCGTGCCTCTAGGACTCTTATCTGATAGAGCATGTCAACATGGATTTCACCAGGCAGTGGTCAGGCGTTCCCAGCGGGGCTGAGAAAGATACTGAATGACTGCCCGGATTAGTTGTCAGCAGAAGGTCCAAGCAATTGGGTGTATGGGCGGACCAGCTGGGTTAGATCTAGCGTTACAGCAAACTTGCGCGCCTCTAACCCGGCATGGTCAGTTTTCTGGTACAGGTCCCCCAGAAAAATGAGCTTCGCTGTCGGGTACAGTTGCTGGGCTACGTCGGTCAACTCCACGAGGGAATTAAATAGCGCTGTTGTCTCCTGGTCACCGCTGTGCGATCGGCATACGCCGATGCGATGTAGAGAAGTTTCTCCACGCCAGTGTCCACAAGTAGCCATATGGCAGAAAAAAACGATTTTAAAAGCAACGGAGACGACGACAACAGATGTCATCTCGGACGTATACACAGACCCCAGCCTGCTTCTTGAACTTGTGTTCCAGAGAGTAGCCCCCGGTAGTTGACGTCCCAACTAACATTTTGGTGTCAGTTACAGGCTTTTTTATGACTTTAAGTAATATAACAGGATTATAATTATCTCAGTTATTACTAAAGACGATATAGAGGAGTTAACAAACAAGTTTTAGCCCCAATCGCAGCACTATAGCGTTAATGGATGATGTAATACAGCTTTGAAAGTTATAATGGCGCTAGTAGCAGCAAGTATACTTAATACGTTATAGCTTTAACCTTTTTGTGACACCCAAGTCTTTATAAAAGTGTTCGCCGACACCTCTTAACACTTATTGTTGTATAGTTATTGCAATGAACTCTTTTATACCACTTAAGGTGCTATATTGACTATTATTGCAGTCATAAGCTATAAAATAGAGTTTATCGAGAGTTTAGTAACACGAGAAACTAAAGGTGTCAAACAACTCCTCTATCTAGGTTTAACCTGTAATAAAGGGTTTAACTAAAGCTTATTGTGTTAGGCAGTCCTCTTTTACACACGTTCTAAAGGTATTGGTGTCAAACAACGCAAGTATGGGTCGTTATTAACACTAACCTCACTTTTGTAAAGTTCGCCATTGTTTTGGTAACCTAACAATTAATATTATTTCGAGTTATTCAACATTTGACTACAATAAACAAAATTTCTTACATTATTTGAAGCATTCCGTGAATGCCACTTAATTTTACATACCACTGCTCAAGAAGCAGGAATGAATAGTAATGTTTAGCTTGAGGTACCTATTTTGTTATCATAATTTTTCTTTTAAATCTTTAATAAATCCTAGGCGCGTTAAAATTGAGATGAGAAACATGGTATACATTTACTGTGAAATCATAAGGGCAGTCATTTTTCACTTCACATACTTAAATAACATAATATTCCATAATATTATTCTGCTGTGTTGAATAATGGATGACATAACACTTCCATTACGAACAGATTTAATTTTAGTAAGGTTACAGGCATTTTTATCTTGACGTGCGCTTTTTACCACCTGTAGTGCTCACTATCGCGGTAATACCGGTTAAAGTAGTAGCTGACGATGAATAAGCGCTCTTGTGGAGTTTTAAGATCTTTTTGACACCTTACTATAGGATTTATAGCACCTGTAGCGTTTACCAACTCTATTTTACAACGGTAATACAGATTAAAGTAGTAGCTGACGATGAATAAGCGCTCATGTGCAGCTTTAATAGCTTTGTGACACCGTACTATAGGCTTTCTATAACTTTTACCTGTAAAACTGGGGGCCTCTTTCGTGGTTATAAGTGAGTTAGAGCATTCTCTAACTCAGTTGCACAGGTATGCGTTAACACTTTTATACTCAAATGGAACTGATATACGAGTCTTATATAGGTTTTTTGAACGCTTTGGTGCTAGTTGGGGTACGCCACGTCCGACGGGGTTGTTTTATTCGTCTCCGTTAAGAAAAACAGGTGCGGCTTCTCAGCCTCAAGAGATTTGAGACGTTACACCTTAATTCATTTGCAATCCGTTGATACATCATTGCACTCGTTAAATCTTCTGCAAAACTTGTGTTTCGTTTTTTTACACAGACTTCTTCGTTTGACGATGCCTTCCTTCTACAACTGTCATTTAATATACTTGGTGAGGAAAGTCCGGCTATATCCTCAAAAGAAGACATTATTAATGTCGTCGTCACTATTATTAGATCGAAAAATGTAATTATGAAAATAATCTCTCTCAAGAAACTGACACAAAGAAAATAAATGATTGGGCAAAATATGACTTGTATTACGTTATCAGTTATCACTGACTAAATCAGATTACTGTACTACCAGCACTTCTCGCACGTAGCAATCTGGCAACGTTTTGGTCGAGCGAGACGGCACGACGTGACAGCGCGTAAGGCGGCTCGCCGATTGCCTCTCTGCCCCGCGCTTCTTCCACCCCACTAACTTAACCGTTTAAAAGTAACCATAAAATTAACGTTATTACACAATTAACGGTAATAAAGATTAACCATAAAATGTTGTGAAAATAACGTTAAATATATTATCGTTATTTTAATATTAACGGTAACTCTGTCAAATGAAGGTAACGTTACGAAAATTTTACCGTTATATAAAGCCCTGGACCTGACCCTACCTACTTTTTTCCAGAGAGCGAAAAAGCATGGCCTAAACGAGAGCCTGTTTTCCCGCCTAAGTTCGTGCTCGGAGCAGTGGGCGGGCGGCAGCCCCGTGGTGCTGCTGAACCAGCAGTACCGCATGCACCCCGACATCGCCGACTACCCCTCGCGCGCCTTCTACGACGGCAGGGTGCTCAGCGTGCCGCCCAAGAGGCCGGACATTGACCTCCCGCCCTACAACATCATCAGTATCTCCAGTGGAGACAAAGGACAGGGTATGATTATTATGTATTCATTTTGTCGTTGCACTTCTGCTATGTTTTATATTAACTTTTTTCCACAGAAACCGAGTAAATTAAAGAATAATATGCCTCGACAAAAGTGTATGTTTTTATCAGTGAAACAATTTTCGGAATTGAAACAGAAACTCCAGAGATATTATCATTTACTAACATTTTTATTTTACCTGTTGATGGCCTGACTTCGGTTTGTTTCAAAACACTATTTGCAATTGTAGGCAACACAGCTGCTAATTTAAAATTGACCTGGGCAAGCCATCTTTCGCATGCTGCAAGAGCTTTGGACGGTAATAGTCACAGTGTGTCCCAGGTTCCGAAAAAGAACAGATGGCGCAGTAGTTCTGGAACGAGAGTCGACGAAAGAGGTCAACTAAATGATGGGGCTCAGGTTCAACAATCGAAAAAGTCGTCATTGTCCTGCAGTGGGACTAGCTCACAATAACTTAGTATGAGTTGCATCTTGTCTTATCTGCTCCTCCCGGGCTCCTCTGGGTACAGCAGGAGGGAGTGTCAGACTCTTACTGACTAAAACCCATCCGTGTTCCTCCTAGTGCCCTTTTGTGTTCCAGGGCTACGGTGCCTCTTTCGAATAAAGTCCGTAGCCCCAGCAGGCCCTGGCCCTAGCGGGCCCCGTCTTCTATTCTGAACACAGCGCGCCGCCGACCCGGACCTGGTTCTGATCAGACGGCGAGCTACCCACTGCTCGCCGTCCTTGCCCCGCGCCTACGGTGGCCGAGAATCGTCCTGCGACTCCCGACGCCCGGGGCGTCTTTTTCTGTTGCGGCGGCTGCGGCGTGAGGTTTCCCTCTCTCTCACGAGTTCGGCTTCCTCCTTTGCGAGCATTACTGAAGGAGGTGACCACTTCCCATGTCTCCTCGCTCCGGACCATGGCTTGAACCAGGGCCAGACGCGAGAGATAGCCGCCGCCGATCGCCTCGACGAGGACACGGCGGTACTCCGCCCAAGCAAGGCAGACCTCCACCGTATGCTGCACCGTGACCTCCGTGTGATCCTCGCAGTTACAGAAAGACCTCTGGCCTTTTTCTATAAGAAAAAATAGTAAAAAGTTCAAAACCACTTAATGTTCTGAACGTACGCAAGGTCGACAGATCTATTAGCCTTGAACTCGGGGTACAAAGGAGGCCACGGACCCTCCTTATCAAGTTTATCAACAATTTTCCGGAGTTTTTGCAAAGCCTATGAAAAAGGTACATAAAGGTAGGGTCTCGCTCGACCAATGCTTACAAATATTAATGCGAAAAACTGTCCAGTATACCGGCCACTTTGTATTAGATCAGGGCTGTCCAAACCATGGCCCGCGGGCCGCGTGCGGCCCGCGGTTTGGATTATTGCGGCCCGTAGAATCTTTTTTATCTTCTTTGTTTAAATACATTAATGAGCAAATTGTAATTTTTTGGAGCACCTCAAATACATGGACGAAATAATCGTCGAATTTGAACGGCGTTTTGCAGATTTTTAAAAAATTGAGAGTGATATAGCACTCTTCACTCATCCATTAACGATCGCAGTTGAGAGTGTAAAGATTGATTATCAACTGGAGCTGTGTGATCTGCAATCGGACCCCTTTTACAAGGGCAGAACTGAAACAGGACTTGATTTTTTAAGCTCCTCGCTGAACATTTCCCGAAACTGACGAATTTCGGGAAAAAAATGGGCTCGATGATGGGCAGTACCTTTTTGAGAGTGCATATTCAACAATGAAGCTTATTAAATCGAAATACAGGTCTTCATTGACAGATACTTCACTTAAACATGCACTGCGCCTAGCTACTACTAATATTGAGGTTGATGTTGACAGAATTGTAAAAGACAAATTAATGAAAAAGTAGATAATAAATAACGATATTATTATTATCAGTATTTTATTTTATAAATATTTTGCGGCCCACCAATGTATTTAGTCATTTTTATTGGCCCTGGGTCCCATCTAGTTTGGACACCCCTGTATTAGATCATACAAAGTGACCAGTATACTGGACAGTCACTTCCAAAGTCGTTATATCTATGTTTTTATTCTAATATTAAATCTTTTAAACATTTATGATCCATGTTAGAGCACAGGGACCAGGGTGTGCGATAAAGGGTTAAACCTTTAGCGGCCGGAGTGGAGCCATTGGCTCCAATGATTGAAACGAAAATGAACCATAAGAACATAAAACCCGGCCAAGTGCGAGTCGGACTCGCACACGAAGGGTTCCGTACCATAAACTTAAAATTTTATTATTTGGTTCCGTTGGTTACCCTTTGGGTACGGAACCCTAAAAATAAAGTATTAAATCAGTGGTGTCGAGTGGAACCAATGGTTCCATTCCGGCCGATAGAGGTTACAGTAAAATAATAAACATACCACCGGCATTGAAGAAACAACTAGCGTTTTGCTTGGTTCTGTTATACCAGACGAACATCAGTAAATGATAATGAATACCACCAACAGATCAGAGCGTGGGTCGCGGTGCCACCTGAATCGCCGGAGTCAGACCTTCCATCCACTGACGAATTCATAAACGTTGTCAAGAGACTACCTCTCAAAATATCATCCGGTGAAGATAAATTATCTAATAGAAACGTGTAAAACAGCGGGCGACGCGATCTTATCAGTATATAACCGATGCATTGCGGAAGGTATTTTTCCTCGAAAATGGCGACAAGGCTTTATACGCATTATTCCGAAGAGTGGCGATTAGCCCCCGGATGACCCTAAGTCCTACCGGCCCATAACTCTACTTCTATCTTTGAGAAAACTCTTAGAGCGACTAATCGTTCCGCGCTTGCTACCGAACGTACCTAAATTTCATATTAATCAATTCGGTTTCACTATTGGTAAATCCACAGTCGACGCGACTCTCTCTGTCCGTAAAATTGTTAACTTATCGGAACATAAATATTTGGTCGGAATCTTTCTCGACATACCTGGCGCTTTTGATAACGCATGGTGGTCGATGCTACTACTTACAAATGAAAACCCGTGGCTGTTACAAAAATATAAAAATCTTGGTCATGTACTTATGAAATTTTATGGATTCAAAGTAAATCTCAAAAAGTGACACCCTGATCTTTCAAGTCCTGTGACTACAAATATTAACATTGCGTCAGTTTTTTTTTTCTGTGACGTGAATTGTGCAATACTGCAGTACGTTGCCGAAACAGGGATGCGTTAGGTAAATTAACGCATCACTGTTTCGCCAGAGTGGCGTCTCTATCTGTTTCACTCACACAGACAAATGTGTCTAATCCGTCTCACTCTTAGATAAAAGTAGCGTCACTGTCTATCTCGCTCACACTTAACAAAGTAGCGTCACCATCTGTCTCGCTCGCACTAGTCAAATAACGTCACGCTTCGTCTCAATCGAACTTGTATGTAATCCGGCTTCATTAAAAAAAAATATTTTTCCTCAATAAAGAAGTAGCAATTAGTAAGTGGCATACCATTATGGAATCCAGACTAAACGCACCATCTTTTAAATTACTTGCCAAAATAACGTAGTACATTTTTTTAAGTTATGATGGGTATAAAAATACTCTAAGTAAGAAAAATGTTGCAGTTTGCGCGAACTGCCGTCGTCGAACGTTAAGTCTATTAATAAGTAATTTTAAACGGGGAGATGAAGTTTGTGGAGTAGTAACTAAACCTGCGCGCGCCTCGCGGGACTCGCGGGCGAAGTGCTAGTTATTTATAATTATCTTCTTAATCTGACATTTTATCTTGTGAACTGACATTTATTGTATATTTTTGACATTTATAATTTTTTTTTTTTAATGCCATATGCGTGAGAACTGTTGCTGTCTGTATTCTTTTTTTTTGTATTATTTAATGAAAATACTAGCATACCACACCACACACCACACCACCACCACCACACCACTAGCACACCATATGTATTGATAGAATGTACGGGGCCATTATAGTTTTAAGATACCACACTACTACTATTGTACTACATTCTGGCAGACAAAACCTTTGATTTGATTTGATTTTTACACTACACGCGGTTAAAGTTGGGTGGTGTAATAATTTTGAATAACATTGATGTTGGACAAAAATCTATCATTTCATTTAAAACTGAGGTAGTTATGTTTTAACTTTTAACTGTAATTTACAGAAGGGCTATTCATGGTTACGTCACAGAAAAAAAAACTGACGAAAAGTTAAAGATTCAAAAACAAATAAAAATCGATAAAATTGGAAATGTACATGACCAAGATTTTTTTTATATTTTTCGCTTCCGCTCCATTGGCTGTTCATTAACCGGTTACGCGGACGATGGCTTACTGCTCATTGAGGCAAGTACTCTGGCTGGACTCCAGACCTTGGTTGACACATGTCTACGTTTAATATCTCAGTTGGGCGATCGAAACCGTCTGACTTTTGCACCGCATAAAACCTTCCGACTTATTTTAAAAGGAGTATTAAATCCTGGCCTAGTATTAATTTAATAACGTACTCGTTAAAAGAAAAGAATCCGTGTTCTGCCTCGGTATGCTACTAGAAAATAACTTTTCATTTATTGATCATATAAAAACAGTAGGTGAGAAAGCAAAAAATAACTTCTACGCCTTGACGAGAATATCCAAAGCTACTTGGGGTCTATCTTTTCAAACCTTAAACTACTTTACGGGACTACCTACTTGGGTTGTATGTGCTACGAGGCACCTGTCTGGGCCGATAGGGCCACCATAGGTACGGTACGACGTAAATAGCTTCAAAGCCAGCGTTTGGCTTTGATATTCTTATGCATGGCGTACAGGACGGTTAGTACTGAAGCCTTACCAGTGCTGGCGGGTGTTCTCCCAGTCGATCTAGAGATGCAGCGGCGTGCTGCAATGTACTACTACGCTAGAAAGATTACGGACCCCGAGTTCTTACCGCAATGCGACCGTGCTAAGATCACTAGATTACTAAAACCCCAGACTGATGTCTGGGAGGAACTTTTATCCGAATGGCAATGTACGTGGGAAAATTCCATCAAAGGCCGTCACCTCCACCAGTTTTTTCCATCTGTTCGTGAGCGGCTGGACAGGGTATGGCTGGATCACTGTGTTGCCCAATTTCTGACAGGTCATGGCAACTTTAAGAGTAAATTATTTTCCTTTAAGTTTGTGGCCTCGCCTTTATGTCAATGTTCTACAGCTGACCATGAATACGAACAATCCGCACATCACATCTTATGGGAGTTGGCAAACTGAACGCAATATTCTATTAGATAGTATTCAAGTTACATCTGGAGTAGTTTACTACACGGACCTTGTAGAAACCAGAACAAATTTCAGTGCGTTCAAGCGATTTTGCCAGACCTATTACTGGAATCAAAAAAGTAGCTCACAATTTAGGACCCATTAGATTACTATTTGGAGGGAATGCGAAACAGAGAGTAAAGTCCCGCATACCTCATTTGAAAAGGAGGATCCTCCGACCAGGCGGCTGTTGTGTCTGGCGGGCTACTGCCCGATAGTTGATATTCGGGCTGATGTATATGTTCAAATCGCTCGGTAAACTCTGCTTGCGCGATGCAGGATTTCAACCTTGTAGTTCACTGCTAGTTGGATAGATGGCGTCGCGGTACTTTTTGTTGCGATGTAGATTTACTCCGTTGGTTTTTCTTGTGGCGGTATTGATGCCGCTACATCATTCCCCTCCGGAGACCGGAGGTCGATAGTGGATGAGTCGTCCATGCATCTTGAGATGCTTGCCAGGCCAGTTGAGGATTGATTCCAGTGAGTCGGAACCGGAAGTCGCAGAGTTCTCGGTGAGTCGGAACTATATGCGATGCCCCAGTGAGTCGGGGTGATGAGATCCCAGTGAGTCGGGATGATGCTGCAGGCTCCAGTGAGTCGGAACCGGTAGTCGCAGAGTTCACAGTGAGTCGGAACTGTATGCGATGCCCCAGTGAGTCGGGGTGAAGATAGAGGCTGAGGATGCTGAACAGGAATGCGCGGCTGCTGCATGCTGGTGGTCAGGATATCCGTAGAAGCTGTGGGTACTGGCTGGCTGTATGACTTGCTGCTCGAGAGCTTGAGGTCACGACGAGGAGAAGTGATGATGACGTCACGCTGAAGTAGTTGCACGAAGGCTGCGCTGACGTTCAATGTCGAAGGTCACCAGTTTGGAGGGAATGCGAAACAGAGAGTAAAGTCCCGCATACCTCATTTGAAAAGGAGGATCCTCCGACCAGGCGGCTGTTGTGCCTGGCGGGCTACTGCCCGATAGTTGATATTCGGGCTGATGTATATGTTCAAATCGCTCGGTAAACTCTGCTTGCGCGATGCAGGATTTCAACCTTGTAGTTCACTGCTAGTTGGATAGATGGCGTCGCGGTACTTTTTGTTGCGATGTAGATTTACTCCGTTGGTTTTTCTTGTGGCGGTATTGATGCCGCTACAACTATATAATTATATTTCCTTTATTCAATAAATCAACCTACAAATTACATTTTTAAATATTTGAAAAAAAGAATTATAAAAACATTTAAAAATATATTATATATAATCCATAACCCAGTTGTATTTATGTCCCTTGGTGCCTATTGGCCTGGCCTGTCTCCTGCTTGATACGGAGAGAAGTGGAAATTATATATATTTTTTTTCCTACTCCTCCGCTGTACTTTTCTGATTAATTTCGTTGCAGGATCCAAGACAGTTGAATCGTTTCTCCGGGACTCGTCGGGTTTCATTGGCTCGGCGTTTTTCTGGTGGTCGCCACTGTTGATTCTGGCTTTTAGGAGTTGTAGTGGTTGGGAATGTGTGTCTGGCTTGTCCCAAAAAAAAAGGCTTTGCAATAAGGAGTCATAGATTAAATTGTGTGTGCACAGGAGCGAGCGGCGCCAACGAGATGGAGGCGTGGGGCGTGGCGCGCCTGGTGCTGGCGCTGCAGCCGGCGCTGCGGCCGCTCGCGCTCAAGCTGGCCGTCATCACGCCCTACAACGCGCACAAGGAGCTCATCAAGAGACACCTCAGGACTTTACAACTGTGAGTCTTCATCATCATTTCAGCCGAAACTACTACTGGACATAAGCCTTCCCCAAGATGGTTTGCCATAATCACCACGCTTGGCAGGCGGGTTCGTGATCGCAGTGTTAAGTGTTGAGTTTTGCAGAGATCGCTGCTGCCCATTCTGTGGCGGTCCCTTACGACACCATACGGGAAGTGATGGGATTGTATTATTCTTTTACGGCATCGGCCGACACCAGTATAGTGAGTCTTCACAAAAAAAAAAATCTTATATTTCAGAAATCGGGTTCCTTCTATTTGGCAGAATCTTGATACTCCGATTTTTATTTGGCATAACTCACATGGCATAATCTTATTTAATCGAATATTTTTAAGGCATAAAAATTATTTAGCATAACTTTTGTTTGGCAGAATATTTACGTGTCCGAATTTACAATGGCATACTTTTATCTTGGCAGAATTTTGTTTCGCATAATTACCTTTGCCATAATTAATATTATGCATAATTTTGTTTAGCATAACATTTATTTAGAGATACGATTATTTGGTATGGGTGCATATTTGAACATCAAAAATTAAAATAGATGTATCTTCTTGTAAAAATTAGTGTTCAAAACATCAAAAACTTATAATATATGGAATAAAACTGATAATTTAAATAAAGTAAATTTATGCTGTCGAATGGTTAGATAACCTACGTGCAATGTATTTAAAATCGAATGGTCTGCAAAAGTGACATAGAATGTTCTAAATATAGCATGTATTGGTAGCATTTTCAATATTAAATTAAATTTGTGTCATAAAAAGTCAATACGTTGTGCTGCAAAATTTTGTGACAGAAA
The DNA here is from genome assembly GCA_950371165.1 of Lacanobia oleracea. NCBI lineage: Eukaryota > Metazoa > Arthropoda > Insecta > Lepidoptera > Noctuidae > Lacanobia > Lacanobia oleracea. The sequence continues at coordinate 10,885,960 of OX493401.1, forward strand.
CGAATCGCTGCGAAACCGACTATACGCAGTCTTGTCTGCCCTACCCCTAGAGTGTAATTTAAACCCGCGTAGGCGCGGAGGGGTAGGGCGGCCCGCGAGCTGAGGAGCAGGTGGTTTGAAGGCCCGCCACCGCGGCTGAGGCTGGCCAGCAAGCCGAAGCTGCGGTGGTGAGCGTTAAAACCATCTGTGACGATAAGCTCGCGTGGCGCCGCCCAAACCCCGCAGCGCCGGAGCCGTGACAGAAAAAATGCTTGCTGCATGTTGCATGCCTGCTTGCATGCTACATGCATGCTGCATGTTGCATGCCTGCTTGCATGTTGTATGCCTGTTTGCATGCTACATGCATCCAAGCCGACAATATTTTTGTAATTAGCATTTAGGTTAGCGTTTTGATATTAGTAGTAATATCATGGTGTATTCTTGTTTGCATGTTTGAATGCTTCTTACAAGGAACTAAAAACAACTTATTTTCACAATCAACTGTTTTATTTAGTAAATACATGCAGAATCAACTGTTTTATTGAATAATGATAATTAAATAATAAATAAAACAAAATATATAGACAATTTAGGTCAAACTAATCTTAAATTAGCTCCAATTGCCTTCAAAAATCCAGTTTCAGTGTAATCCGACTGATTATTTAATATAATTTCTATGCGACATTTCTTATCCAAAACTTTTTTTCATTTTGCTGGTATTGGAGCACCTGTACCTAGTTTATCAATTTCTATGATTGAGTATTTTCTTTGATGAGTTGATTTGAAATAGTATAGAATCCCACATGATTTGCGCTCACTATGCTATTTATCCTGTGACTGTGTGTGTGTGTGTGATTTAATGACTATCGATATAAAATGTATGCCAAAAGACGATTCTGACTGTGAATTTTCTGCGATATGATGGTTCTGCTTTTTAATTATTATGGATATAAACTTTATGCCTAAAGATGATTCTGACTAACAAAATTATGAGTTTTGAATGTATGACAACTGAGTGTATGCGAAATGATTTTCTGCGAAATGAAGTTTATGCTATCCGTTGTTATGCAAAACAATATTATGACGTAAAAAGTTCTGCTATAAAAGGTAGACCCTCAGAAATCAAATCCATTAGTTAGTATACAAATAAGCATACAAACTAGTGTACTAATATACACATCATTAGCAGGGACGCACTGGTCTTACCCGCAAAATTATAATTTTCTCCACGTTTCACAACTAACAGCATAATATTTAGTTGTATGTTATCAAAAAGTAATTCGACACTGACTAAAACAAATGTATGTTCTAGCTTTTTCGCGCGGCTTCGTCCAAGTTAACATACAAATTTCGCAAAAAAAGGAGCCTATAACCATATCCAGACTCCCATCTATCTCAATACCAAAATTTTATTGAAACCGGTTCTAAGATTTAGGTGTGAAAGCATAACAAATAAACAAGTTTACTTATTTCACAAAATAACCTAGAATGTATAAACTGAAGTACATACATTAGGATAAGTATACAACACTCATAGTTACCCAATCGAATGACTTTTTTTCATGAATACCATTGAATGGTAATGCAAGCTTACATTACCGAATCCAGCAACTAAATTGTATTCTTCAAGATTTTCTGTATTTCCGGAACTTGTATATATTAAACTAGAAAGTTATTCCAGTTAACGGTAGGCCTAAAGTATAGTTTATAATTAAAGGATCAATTCTTAATCTCTCAAATAAAACGATGATTATAGTGATATAAACGGATTTAATTCTGACAAGTGTCCAGTTCAACCGTCGAACGACGAATGCCTCCATTTCACCTCGCTTTCAAACGTTAAAAGTGACATACAAAGTATAGATACAATTAAATAATCGATTTAATATTTAGATAGAAAATAGTAATAACTACTTTTCTAATCTATCTATCTATACTTCTATGCTAATATATAAAGCTGAAGAGTTTGTTTGTTTGTTTGTTTGTTTACTTGAACGCGCTAATCTCAGGAACTACTGGTCCGATTTGAAAAATTCTTTCAGTGATAGATAGACCATTAATCGAGGAAGGCTATAGGCTATATATCATCACGCTAAGACCAATAGGAGCGGAGCAGTAATGAAAATTGTGACGCAAACGAAGTTGCGCGGGTCAACTAGTAATAATAATAATATATAAAGCTGATGAGTTTGTTTGTTTGTTTGCTTGAACGCGCTAATCTCAGGAACTACTAGTCCGATTTGAAAAATTCTTTCAGTGTTAGATAGCCCATTTATTGAGGAAGGCTATAGGCTATCATCACGCTAAGACCAATAGGAGCGGAGCAGACGAAGTTGCGCGGGTCAACTAGTATTTACAAAATTTAAAAAATAATATTAAATTTAGCAAATATTAAGCAGTATTTTATAAAAATACCCACATCTTGGCTAATTAACATAACATAATGGATCGCTTCTCTCGTGCGGCACAGGTTGGAGGCGCAGGTGGAGGTGAACACGGTGGACAGCTTCCAGGGGCAGGAGCGCGACGTGGTGCTGGTGTCGCTGGCGCGCTCGGCCGGCCTGGGCTTCCTGGCCGACGCCGGCCGCATGAACGTCATGCTCACGCGCGCACGGCACTCGCTGCTCGTCTGCCTCAACCATCATGCGCTGCTGGTGACTTACCTTTTTTCTGTTCTCGAGGGGAAGGGCGCCTGATCTCAAGGGTGAAAGGCGCCTGATCACAAGGGGAAAGGCGACTGATCTCAGGGGTGAAAGGTGAAAGGCGCCTGATCTCAAGGGTGAAAGGCGCCTGATCACAAGGGTGAAAGGCGCCTGATCACAAGGGGAAAGGCGACTGATCTCAAAGGTGAAAGGCGCCTGATCTCAAGGAGAAAAGCGCCTGATGTCAAGGGGAAAGGCGATTGATCGCAAGGGGAAGGGCGCCTGATGTCAAGGGGAATGGCGACTAATCTCAAGGGTGAAAGGCGACTGATCTCAAGGGTGAAAGACGACTGATCTCAAGGGTGAAAGGCGCCTGATCTCAAAGGTGAAAGGTGTCTGATCTTAAGTGGAAGGGCGCCTGATGTCAAGGGGAATGGCGCCTGATCTCAAGGGGAAATACCAAGGAGTCTAGGATTTTTATCTTACTAAAAACACCCCACCACATAGTAAAAAGACTACGCCTGAACCCCGTCGGTGCAACATCAGTTAGGGCCCATCCCTGAGACGCTTCTAAGTCAGCTATAACTTGCATCTTAATAATGAAACCTCTTTACGAAAATCGTCTGATTTATTTGTCCAAGTATCTTCGAATAATTTAATTGAACTCCTGATTACTACTGAATATCTTTTCAACTCGCAAGAAAATCAATATGATTATATAATGCAATCTAAATTTCTGGTATATGTACAGAATTATTTGTATAAAACTTATTTTGAATAAGAATATTTTTATTTGTATAAAACATGGTACATTTTTAGGTCTTATTAAATATAGTAGAATCTGATATGTTTCGCCATTTACTGGCGTACAAATATTAGAACAATATGTAAATCGCTCTTTTTGACAAAATGTTAAATTTAAGACTAACTCTAGCCAACATAATTAAGTACCTACATAAATTAAATTATTATATTTATTTTCTATTAGAACAAATTTTACGCTTTAAATTCGAATTAGAACTAGATAACATATTTCGTAAGTAACTATTTCAGGTACATATACTTTCTTATACTACTTTGTATTTTATTTCCAGAAAAATCCTCAATGGAAAACGCTTTTCGAAGACGCACAAAGAAGAAACATGTTTAAAGTACTCCCACATAAAATGTGCCAACCTATAACACCCGCTCAGGTACCCAGTGACAACATTTTAGAATATATTGTATTTAAAAAAAATAAAAATCACTCCCATCGTTAGTTTTGTCATGATCAGAGGTCGGAATTAGGTAGAGTTATTTTTGTACTAACACTGTTTTCATACAGCGAAAGAGTAAAGTGGATATGCCTTAAACCCCGAGATTATTTTTAAAGTGCAAATAAATCCCGTGATTTATTAAATAAAATAGTTATTAACTTTTACACAAATTAAACCACTGCACGCGCAACGTTGCCAAATTTAATTTACTAATCAACGACATCGAATGTCCGAAATTGCAAAATTCCAATGCGCAAACTTGCGATGCTGCCACATTTGTAGTTTGCACAACACAGCTTGTGAGAACAAAGAAAACAAAAGTGGAAATGTGGAGCACTCCCCGCTTAACGAAATGTACTAGATCCCGGGAAGATCCATATTAATATTATCAACAATTCGATGCAAGTACATAAATAACTCTACGTAATTCCGACCTCTGATCATCATACTGCATTTATTCCCGTTATACAACGATTCACTTTTGTATAACAAGACAAAAGCATCAAAAACTAAACTTTATCATTCTCTGTTTTGAAAGGTGAAAAGAATAAATAAATTAACCCTTTTCATGTGTTAAATATTTAAACTCAGTGCTCTTTCAATAATTCAAGGCATGTAATGACATTGGGTAGGTCTAGGTATGTACTATTTTTATAATAAGTTTAGTGTTGTCTTATTTTCTACGTAATTTCTTGTAAGTTTTCCGCTAAAATGTTGTATCTTCTTATTAGAAAGTTTGTAAGTGATGGAATTTTAAAGAAGCAGTGCCATGATGGAATAATGAAGAACTGACAAAATGTAAACTAATGAAAATCGATGGTTAATGGCAGATAGGCAGCCATACACTATCAAGTTTGTTGATCTATTTCAGTTCACAATTAATTGAAAGTTAAAAATCCAGTCCAATTTGCATGACACGACAGTTGAAGCCACCACTGATGTTGTGTACACATATAGTACAGCAAAGTTCGATTGTCTTCAAGTGCTGCACTCTTGTGATGCAAATGAAAGCCACCACAGATATCCTGTACGCAAACAGTCTGTGCATACACTCATTCAGGTCTGCTTAATCAAAGCTTAAGTGTTATGACAATTTGATGATAAACTTGATCATGTACGGCTGGCACTGATCGAGTTGGTTGAGGATCTGTTTGATCTTGTAAGACTGATAGCTGGAAGGCCGTGCGTGCCTTGTATGATGCTTTAAAGTTTTGTCTAGATCTGTTAGTTGTGAAATCAGATGTTGATCTGTGATTAAGTCAGTAGGATTTAGTGAATTAACTATGTATGAATTTATTAAGCATTACATTATAATAATATTAACATTAAAACGTACGCTTCGACTTGCGCGAGATGTACGCTTTGCTGACAACGCATTGCCTCTTAAGGCTCTATCTAACACAAGTTTAAATTGTAATTTAAGGTGCGATTTACCTACAACAGCCATTAATAAAGTATTTACCGTTCATTATAATTACTTTTTCATTGTAGATAATAATTTCATAACCGACCCCAATATAATTATGTAGTTGGGAAAAGGCTAGGCAGATGATGATACTAATTTCATTTGCCGTATTGTAAAATAAATGGTACTTTAAGTACCCGGATATAATAATTTAAACAGGTAACAACTATTTGACAGGACTGTCAGATAGTTGTTACTTTACATAAATACATTGTGTACAATATTTCTACTTTATGATTGAATGTTTTGCTAAGTAGCGGTTTATTACACAAAAACAGTATCTTATTGCAGTCCATGTTGTCTTTGCATTTAAATGTATATTAAGTGTACAACTCGACTTTTGCATCTTTGTGTTTAACTCATAAAATATACTTAGGTGCCATTAGAATTTGGTCTTGCTCCCGGTTTTATCCGGAAGTTGTTCACTAACCAAATATTGCAAGTTCATGAAATGTAGTTGGTTTAAATATTGTTTGGTATTCAAATATCTGAATGTCAGCCAATAGTTTAAAACCACCTACTAATTTCAATGATGAATTTCGTTTTTATGTACATACAATACAGAATTAATTTTTAAAGTGTGCCTTCAAGGGCAAATCCGAAGCTATGAGGTAGGTATATCGAAAAACACTAAAAGGATTCTCGAGCTTTGATGAAAACTAAAACTACATCATTGGATTTTTTTTAAATCGGTCCGGTTTATTTTGAAAAAAAAGCACCTGTATTATTACACCATCCGAAAGTGTAGCTAATAAGGATCAAATTCTGGGAAGCTATAATATCAACATATATGGCAAAGTAAAGGAAAGCTTTCATTAAAAAAAAATAGTTTTAAAATTTCTAAATCTACCTACCGAAACCGTAACTCGTTTTTCAAATATCCGATGATGCCGTTGTAGATTCTCGGGCCCAATGTTGATGAAAACTAAAACTGCATCATTGATTTTTGAACAAAATATCGTGTTTTTTTTTTTAATTAAAAAAGGGTTTTTGTTTAAAATGGGCGTTTTGCTCTATTTTGCCATGTGTTATTACTTCCCAGAATTTGGTTCTTATTACCTACACTTTCGGATGGTGTAATAATACAGGCTGTTTTTTTTTAACTCAATCTCAAAATAATTTCAAATAAACCATTTACATGCACTTTTGAAATGTCAAGGCTGGTCGGTCCAAAAATATGAAGCTATTTGCACGTTCGTAAATCTCTATGGAGAAGAACGTGCAAAAAACTCCACGGACACTCTTTTAAAAATAATAAATTGTTACAAAGTTTTGTTTACATCAAGTTGAAATTATACATAGGTACATGTGAGAACGATGTAAAAGACGAGCAGGATAAAAGCGTCCGGAAAAAAAGGAACAATTCAAAGAAATAATTTAAATAAACCATGACAGCTGAGAAATGACCAGTCCCAACTGACGGCGCCCGCTCACCACGACGCATGCGCTAGCACCATTGGGCTCAACCACTTTGAAGGGAGCCAAATGATCCAACGCATTCGCCACCATCAGCTAGACTTTTGAGTGAGCATGACACTCCCAACCGCCAGGGTACATTCAAGTCAAAAGCAAACCTAAAACTGATAGCTATAGCTTAATTTTAAGGTACACAGTACTCAACATGTGCCGTTAAAATGAATGAAATTATACAATGCTAAATAAATTGAGTTAATACAATGCAAATATTGGTTTGTGATCGAGTTTATACAATGCAGATTATTTTGTGCGCCCTAGTCGCTGTAGTGCAGGACCAGCATTCAGCCAAGCATTGTTATCTTCAGTATAATCCCCCAACTCATAATATGCTTGCCTGCACAGTGGGCGTTTAATACAAGATTTAAATTTGGCTCAGTTCTAATATATGGGTTTCTAGATTTAACATTTTAAACAGTACCCCATGAAAGATGAGGCTACTTTAGCCAGTCTGAAACTTGGTTGAACTAATTGATCCCTATTTCTAGTACCATAATTATGTCTGTCGCCTCTTTAAAAAGATGTAAATTTTTTCTCACATACATGGTGTTTTCATAAATGTGTTGACAAAGTACCGTCACGATGTTAATTTAATATTCTCAACAGTTCTCTTAGAGAATCGCGCTGGCGGAGATTGTAAATCGCTTTGATGGCTCTTTTCTGCAGAATAAAAATAGACTCAATGTCTGCAGCCCGTCCCCATAGTAAAAATACCGTAAGACATGACACTGAAAGTAACTAAAATAGACCAGTCTTGCGGTATCGACACCCGTTAATTGGCGGTTTTTCCTAACAGCATAAGCAGCTGAACTAAGCCGTCCTGAAAGATATGTTATATGAGGGCCCCATTGTAGCATTGGTTCAAACGTAATTTCCAGGAAAACCTTTTTATCGACAAATTCTAGTTTTTCCCTGTTCAATACTATGCCAAAATCACTGCTTTTGACATTGGGTAAGGCAAATCTTATACATTTCGTTTTCTTTTCATTCAAAACCAAATTATTCGCCGTGAACCAATTTTGGACTTGCATTAGGGCATTATTTATGACATCAACATTGTCCGTCTATCTATTTATCTTAAAAATTAAGGAGGTATCGTCAGCTAACGGCACCATATCAAGTTTTTCTTGCAATAAATAAGGTCTTGCAATCATTGATATATACCAAAAATAAGAAAGGACCCAAAATCAAGCCCTGGGAACGCCCATTTTTTTTTTTTTTTTCATTTTAGTCCCGACGTTTATTTGAACTAATTGCTGTCTATCATTCAAATAAGATTTGACCAAGTTTAACGCTGTTTTGCCTAAACCGTAATGCTCGAGCTTCAGGAGTAATGTACCGTGATCAACGCAATCAAAAGCCTTCGCGAGATCACAAAAGACGCCTATGGCATCCTGTGCCCGAATCTACTAGTTCGTAGGTAGGAACAACGATTTTTTAAAAATACAATGATACAGTTTGAGTTTTTATCAAAATCGGGCTCGAGACTCCTTTCAGTGTTTTTCGATATTCCTTATAGTTTGAGATTTGGTCATGAAGGCACACTTAAAATTCATTCTGTATACATTAGGCTTAGATGTACTACATTTACAATAAATAAAATGACTTTATATTGTTAGAATAAGCAGTTTCAATGTCTGTTATTTTGTTACCCCTATAGGCACAAATTCACGTGATTGGCCGGAGAAGGCGAACACCGGGAAGAGTGGTTTGCCATAGTCGGGACCATAACCCGACTGTGGGACAAGGAAAAAAGTTTTAGCTTGCTCTTGCATCATAAACCTTTATATTCTAAGACTTTCAGCATAAGAATGCCCAACAGAAAAGTAAAAGAAAGGTGGATATCTACTAAATCTCATGGCAATCGCAAAAAAAAATGTTATATTAATAGATCGACCGGGACCGCGCAGCGAGGCGGGGGGGAGGGGCAGTGCAGGCCGACTGCTTCGTCAGTCCGCCGTTAAAGTACTAGTGCTCGTTTAAGGAGACGCGGGGCGTTGCGTGCGACGCCAACAACACCATAATTATGTTTGAATTGAGTGCGGGACGCGGCGCCCTACGCCTCGCGTCTTCGTAAACTACCACTTAGTATTGCCGCCAACACTCACGGAGGCAGGTTTTATTAATTTCATTTTAGCCAAAATTTTAGTTTCGGCTTCAAGAACTTTAAAAAACCAATATCAACATTTGGGTGAAATTGAGTTGTTTCACCGGACGCAACCAAAAACAAATTTCAGCCTGTAAATACAAACTTTAAATTTTTTTAATCATTAGCTTCTTTGCGATAAAAACTACAACGTTACTAATTAAATATCGATTCAAATTAAATTATACACACTTCACGTATAATCAGCCAGTCTATCCTGTTAATAACCATTTCGATATCGAGCTTCACCTGAGTGACAAACTTCACACAGTGAACTTCGCGCGAGTGTTAAGGTTAAATTTATTTTGATATAATGTTGATCAGTGGGCAACGGCCGTAAAAAATATTGCTTTTTGTACAAAGGTTTGTGAAATAAACTTTAAGCATTACGTTTAAGGTTGAATTTACATTAATGTAGGTATGTTTATTTCAACTAGCATTACCTAAACACAATTTGGTGACAGTTTTAAGAGAAGTTTTACTTGGGTTTGTGTCAGGGCTTGTTAACGTTACTAAATAACAAAATAATACCCAAGGTATTAAGCATGTTTTTGTCAGTTCAATGATGTTTTTTGATGCTATCTTGATCTGAAAATACTTAGACAATTGACACGGTGGCTATTGGGTACCAAAGCTTAATCTAGGCACCAAATAAATACAATTTTCAGCATTCTTGAGCTTTTTTGGCTATATATTTAAAGGTGAATTGACGTTACTTATTATCACTGCACAATTTAATTTTATTTTAAATTAATTTGATAGTAACGCACTCAAGGAAAGGACCAAAAGGGGTACAAAAAGTCTCATGTGTCAAGAATTAAAGATTTAATAGTAATTATTTTCGGACTTGTGCTTTGTAAAGGGTTAAAATATGTCCTGGCCTGGAGTATCGCTTCACCCTATTTAGGATGCCTAGCTTTTTGGCCGCAGTTTGGGCTTTGTACTGGATGGTGGCGCCGAAGTTGAGACTGGATGTCAGCTCCATGCCTAGAAGCTCAAGCCGACCTGTCACAGGAACAGATGCACCCCGTCAAATAGGAGTTTGGTCAAAACGACTCCTTTTTGCGGTAAAAAGACACGCCTGTGTTTTGTTGGTGTTAATAGTGACCAGATTGTTATCCCCCCACTGGGACACAACGCTTAAAGTCAAATTTGTCCGCTTTACCATGGCCTCTCTCAAGGAACGGACTTCATCCCCGCTGGTTGTTGAGCTGGAAAAGTATCTTTCTGAAACCTGTCTGTCACCTGCGTATCCAACAAGGCCAGGCTGAAGTATGTCATTGATGTGCAGCAGAAAAAGAGTTACAGAGAGAACAGGTCCCTGAGGAACTCCGGCATTAAAAGCCTTGAGGTCAGAGGAGTAGCCGCCAACGACTACTTGGATTGACCGTTCACTTAGGAAGTCTGATATCCAGCTACAAAAACCAGCTGGGATTCCATAAGCAGGAAGCTTGCTGAGTAGACCTGCGTGCCAGACCCTGCAGTTGCAGCTGCAGCTTCGTCCCAGCAGTGCGTGACATACACAAGAAGATTGCCTGTTGACCGTCTTCGGCCAAAGCCATATTGACGGTCACTGAGGAGATCATTGTCTTCAAGGTAGGTAACCCATTCCATAACCATTCATAGGATGTAGGTAATGTGCAGGGTCAGCACGGTTCCCTTTTTGGGCAGCGGTTTCACATTCGCAAGCTTCCATGATTTCGGCACCGTCATTTTTTCAAGAGAGAGGTGGTACAGGCGTGTCAACACAGGAGACAGTTCAGGTGCACATTGCCTCAACACTCTCGCTGGAATGCCATCAGGTCCGCTGACCTTAGTCACGTCTAGACTCCACAATACTCTACGAACCTCTTTAAGGTGGATGCTCCAGGGTAGCCCGCGAAATTCAAATATTTTTATGTTTTTTGCAATTTGCCGGTCAGTGTGAAGCTGTATGTGGACCAAATATGATCCGCGACCGTAACGCGTATTTATCTAAAGAATTATAACCATTTTAATCATCAATATAGCCCTCTAGTTCATGTAGCTCGACAGAATGATTATTTCTGAAATGTGAATTGCGATCATCGTGCATCGAAGAGTCACAACGAGGTAAAGTTGATAGTTACTTGGAGCCAGCGTTTAGATGCGCATTGCTTGCAAAGAGAACTGCAAATAAATTTGCTTTCTCTCTTGCAGAGTAAGCCAGCGAACCATCAGGTTTTAGCATTGGAGGTAAAGTGAGTCGACAGAAATTTGTTTCAACCGCTTTCGACAGGGTCCACTTACTACCTGGAGGGTGCGATGCTAGTTTGGCCCCGATACGTCCAACTTGGCCATACGTAAAACCCGCTTGCAGAACTTAGCGGCAGAATTAAAGGCTCTTTTCCTCGCGCGAACCCTACATGCTTTAGCCTTTCGGTCGCGGGCCTTGATCCAAGCTTGGTAAGCAGACTCTTTAAGGACCTCAGCATGGGCGCATTCTGCATTATACCAAGGCCGGGATTTGTGACCGTGAGAATGGAATAAAATATTCCATCTCCTGCCCAATCACATCAGCACAATATGAGGGGTAACCCGAGGAGAAGCAAAATTCAAATATTTGAAAAAATTCTACATAAACAATTATATGAATTCCTAGCTACTACTGATTACCTATACAAAAAGCAATACGGCTTCCGCCCCAAATCAAATACTGTTTCCGCTACTGTTGACTTAGTAACCAATATTAGACTTTATAACGTTCGGTGTAGGAAGAAAACACATTGCACGTTTAACAGTTTATTTGTCCACAATACACACAGGCATGTAATTAAAAAACCATGACATAGAATTTAGGTGATACGAGAACCAAAATCGTAAGGTCGCGAAGACGCGAGCGAGACACGAGCGCGCGTGCGTATCCCGAACCCTTTTCATGGCCGACTGGCGCGCGGCGCGAACGCATCGCACCACCGCTCGGCGGGGTGGAGGCGTTCCCGCCCCTCCCGCAGGCTTCCTACCCTTGCAGGCGCTACGGTGTTTTTGAATAGGAATGAGCGCGTTACACACTCCCCCTTTTGATCAGGTGAGGGTCTCCCACCTGGTCAAACAACAACGAATAACGCGATCTAAGTCTCAGACAACAGTCTTGCGCGGGCGACCTCTGCCACGTTTTGGAACAACCGGCTCAGGACATTCACCCTCTCTAGCATGATAGTGCCTTAAGTCTGAGACGTGATACTTACCAAAAACTTCGCCAGATTTATGGGCTAATAGGTACGTAGTTGGACTCACCTTTTTAGAGATAACGTACGGTCCATCACGTTTCGGGTTGAACTTGGCAGTTACACCCTTTGCGGTGTTACTGAGTACATGGGTCTTCATTAACACCAAGTCACCTTCATTATACTCCTCAGGAGACGAACGGCCCAGATCAGCGTAAACTTTGCGAGCATCCTGATGACGCTCAAGGTTCTCTTTAGCTGTCGAGATTGTATCTGCGAGCTTAAGCAAGTATGGGGTGATCTGAGGTACGAAATTTTCCGACTCTACGACCGCTCTTAGATCCGCCTGGACAGTCAAAGGGGACCGTAGCTCACGTCCGAAAGTTAGGTAAGCAGGCGTGTACTCTGTTGACCTGGTGAGTGAACTATTAAAAGCAAATCGCACAAACGGCAATACCTCTGGCCCTTCAACCAGGATGGCTAGTTGAGCCTTGAGGTCCCGATTCTTCCGCTCAACTGGGTTGGATTCCGGGTGATATAGAGGTACCAGGCTCTGCTTTACACCCAAAACAAACATGGCCTTCTGCATGACGTTTGCTACAAATTGCACCCCGTTATCAGAGATCATGCGCCGAGGAATACCAAATCTCATAAATACCTCATTGACCAGAGTCTTAGCACATATCTCTGCCGTAGCTTCCGTGAGAGCGAAGACTTCTACCCACTTACTGGCAGTGTCCTCCACAATAAGGATCCACCTCTCACCTTGTGGTCCTCTAGGCAACGGACCAAAGAGGTCAGTCGCGATGGTTTCAAATCTCTGAGCTGGGACTGGAGTCTGCAGCAGTCCAGCTGGCTTGATGTTGGACGGCTTGTACCGCTGACATTCTACACAGGTTTTAAGATAATGAGTTACAAACCGTCTCATACCAGGGAAGTAGAACCGTTGCGAGATACGATGCAATGTTCTATCGATACCACCATGAGCAGCCGTAGGTGAGTCATGGCACTCTAACATGACTTTACTCCGCAGGCTTTCTGGAATGACAAGCTGAGGCTCCTCGGAGTCTGTATCAGGCACATACCTATACAGAACACCTTGATTCAAGATATAGCCTCTCTCAGTCCAGCGTGTAACAGCAAGTTCATTCTTACCTTCTAAGTCCTGGATGATCTTGGCAACTTCCGGATCAGCCAACTGAGCCTCTCGGGTCGAAGTTGCATCCCAGCGCGGGAAGTCCACGACCACCGGACAGATATCACATCCCGGTGACCCACCATCCTCAGTCACGGGTCGACTAAGAGTATCGGCTAGTACATTGGCCTTACCTGGTGTATAGTCAATGCGTAAGTCAAAAGCTTGCAGCTTCAAGGCCCAGCGAACCAACCTGCCACTTGGTGACTTGAGGGAAAACAGCCACTTTAAGGGTTGGTGGTCCGTCATTACACGGACTTGATGACCATCAATGTAGCCGCGGAATCGCTCGACGGCCCAGACTACCGCGAGAGCCTCTCTCTCAGTACTCGAGTAGTTTTGCTCGGCTTGAGTAAGCAGACGGCTTGCGTACTCGATTGGATGTTCATCATGGGGTGACTCCCCCTGGAGTAAAGCTGCACCCAAAGCATAATTACTCGAGTCCGTCCTCAGTATGAATGGTTTTGTGTAATCCGCTTGGACCAGAATAGGAGCCGTGGTCAGCAGTTTCTTAAGAGCTTCACCTTACCTTGCTCCAAAGTCCATTCCCACACATGCGATTTCTTGGTTAAGCGCGTGAGTGGTTCAGCTACCTTCGCAAAGTCTGGTATAAATTTGCGAAAGAAACCACGAGCATGTTTGAAGAAAAGTGCGCAACTGCCGAAGACACGTAGGCTCCTTCATGTTCAGAACAGCACTCACCTTGTCCTCATCTGGTGATATACCTTCCTGTGAGATCACAAGACCCAAGTACTTGACCTTTTCCCTGGCGAAGACACACTTTCCTCGATTCGCACGGAGCTTAAACAAGCGGAGACGGTCGAATACCACACGGAGATCAGAAAGGTGACTGGTGTACGACTCCGATACCACCAGTATATCATCAAGGTATGTCAGTATGGTAACATCCTTAAGTGAGGATCCTGAACGAAACCTGCCTATAAGCCTCTGGAACGTAGCTGGCGCATTTTTGAGGCCAAACGGCATACGTTTGAAGCGAAACGTACCGAACGGTGTAACAAAGGCTGTTTTATCCTGATCCTTGATGCTACACTGCCAGTAACCACTTCGAAGGTCACAGGAGCTCATGACGCAACCCTTCTTTGTTGATTGCAGCAACTCGTCAATGCGTGGCATAGGGTACGCATCACTTTTTGTAACTGCATTGAGCCTCCTGTAGTCCACACAAAACCTATACCTACCCACCACCAGCCTTTGGTACCAGAACAGTTGGTGCAGACCAGGCAGACTCGCACTCTTCAACGATTCCCTCTTTTAACATCCGATCGAGTTCCTCACGAATAATTTCCTTCTTCGCTGGCGTGACTCGATATGGCGGAACAGCAATACCCCGATGGTCCCCTGTATCTATGTGATGTTCGGCAAATGGCGTCGGCTCCCCAACTAAGTCAAAAATGTCAGAATACTCACCGAGTAGTTCTTCTAAGCTGGATCGCTCCTCTCGAGTCAACAAAGTGCCCTCATCTTCCCTCAATAGGTTGACCGAGGCGCACTCCACCACGTCACGTGAACTCTCTGTTAGCAGGGGGTGAATGACCTGAGGCCGATCAGCTGTGAACCATGGCATAGACGAAAAATCCAAGACTAGTTTAGACTTCGTAATAAAATCTATCCCTAAAAGAGTCTCGTTATTACAGGCGTCAGGGAACACAACGAATTCTATAGGTACGCACACAGACATACAAATAACATTAACACATGCCAACAAAACATTTATGGTACGTATGCTACCATCAGCAAGCTTAACCGACATAGTTTGCGAATTAAAATGTATACCTAAACGCAACAAAAGTGAGTACAACGTTGAACCTGCGATACTGCGTCGGGCGGCGGTATCTATAAGCGCTGTACCACTGTATCCACAAATCTCAATATTCAAAATAGGTCGGTCTTGAGTTACAATAATGTTGGTGTCGTTACAGTTAACATTCATATCGTATTAAGCGAGTAAAATACATTATTTTGTGCTTGTGATTGTGACGTATTTACCTCTACAACATCGCAAGTCGAAATGTTATTATTTTTACATGTAAGACAATTAGCTCTAATATAACCCTTTTCGCCACAACCATAGCAAAACACGTTAGACTTATTACTAACCGAGTCTTTAGAGTCTTTTTTCGGGCATGAATCACGAGTATGACCACGGGACTTACAATAAACACAAAATTGCTTTTTATCACTCTTATCACTTCCTACTTTATTCGCGCACTGATTGTTATCTGCACTGGTCGTAATCGAAGGCGACGACGAACGACGTGGAGAAGAAATCTGCGATCGCTGAGGTAACGCGGTATTTCTCGGAAGACGCTCGGACGATGACCCCGTGTTTCCCGCCGAATTCGCGCTCTCCGATGCAACGCGCGAACCTCGTGAGCCGGGCGCGGGCGGCTGCATGGGGCGCGACGATCGCGCATGCGCCGACTGCGTACTAGAATTTTCCATGAGCGATTCTTCTATTGATCGCGCCTTAACGATCAGGGCTTCGATACTGTCTACGGCATCCCGAGTTAAACGTTTGCGAATACGTTTATGTAATAAGCCATATATCATGTCCAACTTCGCTTCTTCGGGCAACGCGTATGGTAGTTTAGATATCATACTACGTATTTTAACAATAAAGGTGTCAGCGAGCTCTCCGTATTGCTCGTCAGCGAATATGGTACGGAAGATCTTGTAGCCAGGACGTGGAACACCATACATATATCGAAGTCTTTTGACGGCTTCGGGCCACGAGGACACCTCGGTCCGGACCCCTCTCCACCATACTGCAGCCTCGCCGTAGAGCAGCATGGGTAGACCACGTAGTGCCAGGTCATCGCTGACCGACGAACACTCTTTAAATATTTCCACAGAGTCGATGAACGCTTCTACGACTTCAGGATCTCGGCTCTGACCATCGAAGCGTGACGTACACTTAGACATGTTTCCAGACTTACTTGTCAACGACGGTGTCGGTGAGGCTGACGCGATCGCAGCGCCGGAGCCCGCGAGGGGTGCTGATGGCTCATCTCTCGCATACGATGCCATGAGGGATTCGACAAGCTGCCGATTCGCTTCCGCCTGAGTCTTCGCGAAGGCGGTAAGGAATGAAGTCAACTGGTCCCCAGACATGAGTACTGACGAAGGTCTTGCGGCTTCATCTTCCGAGCTGGATTGTGCATCACTCACGTTGGCGTCCGTAGCCGTGCGTGCTTTGCGTGGAGGCATCTTCTTCACCGTATTCTTCTGTACGTACGGAAGCAGGACTACGAACACGCGGATTCAACGGCACGCGGACGGGTACAAACCGGTTTAAACTAGATTCGGGCCCCACGTTGGGCGCCACTTATAACGTTCGGTGTAGGAAGAAAACACATTGCACGTTTAACAGTTTATTTGTCCACAATACACACAGGCATGTAATTAAAACCATGACATAGAATTTAGGTGATACGAGAACCAAAATCGTAAGGTCGCGAAGACGCGAGCGAGACACGAGCGCGCGTGCGTATCCCGAACCCTTTTCATGGCCGACTGGCGCGCGGCGCGAACGCATCGCACCACCGCTCGGCGGGGTGGAGGCGTTCCCGCCCCTCCCGCAGGCTTCCTACCCATGCAGGCCCCACGGTGTTTTTGAATAGGAATGAGCGCGTTACAACTTAATATTGATCAGAAAAAAATTACATTAGGAATTTTCATTGATTTAAAAAAGGCATTAGATACGGTTAGCCACGAAATACTTCTATCGAAACTAAAAGACATAACTGGTGTAACTGGTAAAGCATATGAGATTTTCAAATCATACCTTACAGACAGATCTCAAGTTGTCAAAATTAATAGCCATCAAAGTGGCCCTCAATCGATTACTTGTGGCATTCCCCAAGGTTCAATTTTAGGACCCCTGTTATTCCTTATTTATGTAAATAACATATATGAGATTGGGCTAAAGGGAGACATTACTTTATATGCCGACGATACTAGCCTGTTTTATTCTGGTCACTCATTAGAAACGGTGGTGAACCAAGCTCAGCATGATCTGCATCTGTCACACATCTGGTTACAGTCACTTACTATTAATGCGTCGAAAACGAAATATATAATTTTCTCAGCTAAAAATAAAAAAATTGAAAATCATAGTCCTCTTACTATTAACGGTGAAAAAATTACTAAAGTTAACAATGAAAAATATTTAGGCCTTATTATTGACAGTCAGCTTACCTGGAAACCACAAATCGAAAAAATCCGCAATAAAATAAATTCACTAAAAGGCACGCTAAAAGGTATAGTGAGATGTCTCCCAAGAAATGTTCGATACACGATATATAACTCCCTGGTCAAGTCTCGTATAGATTATTTAGTGGAGGTATGGGGTTCAGCAACTAAATCAAACTTGCAAAAACTGCAAGTTGCACAAAATAGAATTATTAAAACATTATTTCAATATGATTATTTAACACCAACCATCAAAATTTATAAAGAAACAAAATTATTCAATCTGGCCCAAACACATAAATATATCTAATACATGCATTTTTATTAGAAAAATACTTACTAAAGATATCCACTCACAAATTTCATTCAAAAAAAGATAGATTATTATAAACGAATGACAAGGCAAGCCAATAATTCGTGTCTCAGAAGACATAGAACGAACTATGGAAAAAAGAGTATTCTATTTGATGGGGCAAAACATTACAATGACTTACCTAAAAATATAAAAGAAGCAAAATCTCCGTTTACTTTTAAAAGATTACTAAAAAGCCATACTTTAAAGGATTTTTCATTAATAACGGCTTAATATTAAGTTAAGTAGTAGCAATTACTAATTTACATTGTAATACATATGCGTACAACACAAATACAGTTCAAAATATATCTTACTAAACAATTAGTCATATTTGAATATAATACACATAAATTACATAACATATACAC
The DNA here is from genome assembly GCA_950371165.1 of Lacanobia oleracea. NCBI lineage: Eukaryota > Metazoa > Arthropoda > Insecta > Lepidoptera > Noctuidae > Lacanobia > Lacanobia oleracea. The sequence continues at coordinate 10,904,239 of OX493401.1, forward strand.
TATCTAACGCGCTTACATACATCTAAACAATATTAAATATATATACGAGTACAAATATACGTACAATATGCAACACACATACCGTTTTCAAAATATTTTTTTTATAAAAATTTGGTCATATTTAAATATAACACATAAAGCATAAAAAACACACTACCTAACACGCTTAAACATTTAAACAATGAATAATATACAGGTAAATATGTACACTATATTTTAACATACCTACCTACATAAAAGTATGTCTAAATAAATATACTTACAAACAATAATAATTTAAAAATACGTATTAGACACTACCACACCAACAACTATATTTCATATATTTACAAGATTAATGCATTCATATAAACTCAAGTAATCATAATAAATAATTTTCTGGGTAGTTGGGTATATATTATAACAGGGTTCATAACATAACAAAAATAAATTTAAGCGACTGTTTCACTAACAATCACTGTGTCATGGGCCTTAATAAACATCTTTTGTATCCCAAAACTCATGCGCACCTACCCGCAGTGTCGATGCGCATATATGACGTCGAGTACCAACTTGGTTTTGTGTGAACATTGCTTTTTTTTCTACGGCTACCCCTTTGTTATTGAATGCTAATGTTATTTTTGTCATAGTAACTAACTCGCTACGCCAATCGGCTTCATGTAATTTTAAGTTAAAATATTGTATTTTCTCTATAAGTGATTGTAAATCTTTTGAGAAAATAAAGTCTAAAACCGTAAAACCGTAGAAGCACACTTGCCGCCAAGGATAAAACGCAAAAAAGTGCCGCATCTCATCCCAATCTGCTGACTCGTATCACCATACTCGTCTCGTGCCTCTAAGACTCTTATCTGATAGAGCAGGTCAACACGGATTTCACCAGGCAGTGGGCAGACGTTCCCAGCGGGGCTGAGAACGATACTGAATGACTGCCCGGATTAGTTGTCAGCAGAAGGTCCAAGCAATTGGGTGTATGGGCGGACCAGCTGGGTTAGATCTAGCGTTACAGCAAACTTGCGCGCCTCTAACCCCGGCATGGTCAGTTTTCTGGTACGGGTCCCCCAGAAAAATGAGCTTCGCTGTCGGGTACCGTTGCTGGGCTACGTCGGTCAACTCCACGAGGGAATTAAATAGCGCTGTTGTCTCCTGGTCACCGCTGTGAGATTGGCATACGCCGATGCGATGTAGAGAAGTTACACAAGTAGCCATATGGCAGAAAAAAACGATTTTAAAAGCAACGGAGACGACGACAACAGATGTCATCGCGGACGTACACACAGACCCCAGCCTGCTTCTAGAACTTGTGTTCCAGAGAGTAGCCCGGGTAGTTGACGTACGCCACGTCCGACGGGGTTGTTATATTCGTCTCCGTTAAGAAAAACAGGTGCGGCTTCGTTCCGTTCGTCCGTTGATACATCATTGCACTCGTTAAATCTTCTGCAAAACTTGTGTTTCGTTTTTTACACAGACTTCTTCGTTTGACGATGCCTTCCTTCTACAACTAATACGACTTATGTCACTTAATATACTTGGTGAGGAAGGTCCGGCTATATCCTCAAAAGAAGACATTATTAATGTCGGCGTCACTATTATTAGATCGAAAAATGTAATTATGAAAATAATCTCTCTCAAGAAACTGACACAAAGAAAATAAATGATTGGACAAAATATGACTTGTATTACGTTATCAGTTATCACTGACTAAATCAGATTACTGTACTACCAGCACTTCTCGCACATAGCAATCTGGCAACGTTTTGATCGAGCGAGACGGTACGACGTGACAGCGCGTAAGGCGGCTCGCCGATTGCCTCTCTGCCCTGCGCTTCTTCCACCCCACTAACTTAACCGTTTAAAAATAACCATAAAATTAACGTTATTACACAATTAACGGTAATAAAGATTAACCATAAAATGTTGTGAAAATAATGTTAAATATATCATCGTTATTTTAATATTAACGGTAACTCTGTCAAATGAAGGTAACGTTACGAAAATTTTACCGTTATATAAAGCCCTGCATTGTGTATCTAGTTCTTTATTAGTGATCGATACCCACCTTGGATTCCGCTGTCGATACGAAAATGTTGTTACTTACATATTTTTTATAAAAAACTTTTTATAAAAAATAATAGGTGTTTTTGGTTAATTTTTTCGTTTTTGACACCGAGTTCTTTTCTTTCTACTGAAGTTATTTTGTACCTTGTAGTGGTTTGTTTTTGGAAGTCGGTTGTGTTTTTTGTAAAAAGATTTTATTTTTCACTTTTTAGTGGTACCTAGGTACCTGCGTACCCATTAACAGCGTACCGGCGCAATGTTATGTTAAGAACTGGTGTAAACACTAAAAAAACATGCGATTTCAGCAATCCCGATCCCTTTGCTATCATTTATTGAAGAGTTCCGTTGCCTACCTCCGAAGTTCGTCAGATCTTCACCAAATTGAAACGGGACCAGTCCAGGAAAATACTCTTTCAAACAAGAAAAGAATCATCCAAATCGGCTGTCAATTGGCTAAAGTATCGCTGAACAAACATTTTTCATGGGATCTCATCATCAGATTCTAATTTATACCTTTCATCATCAGCTCAGCAACATGAGATGATGATTACTAGGCACAAATATCTGAATTTTGCGTTAGAAAGTTCATGAAAAACATTGTATGTACCTATAAAATTTGAGGGTTGCCCTCGATTTTCGTGGGATCCCATCATCAGATTCTGATATGGTGAAAATGAGACCAATCGAGAAGTATATCCTTTCAGATGAAACAAAATTTTTTCAAATCGGTTCATAAATGACGGAGTTATGAGGTAACAAACATAAAAAAAAAAATACAACCGAATTGAGAACCTCCTCCTTTTTTTGAAGTCGGTTAAAAATAGCGGTACTGGTTACAAAAATAACTAGGAACTTTTGGCATCAAGTTAAAAACAATTTATAATTATAAGTTTTTGTTGTAGATATCAATAATCAAATAAGCAATATAATAAACCACAATCATGTTTTCTTGAAATATAACCCGATTATGTAGAATGTAACTCAGACGCGAATCCAGGATTTCACTCAAGGAGGGGACAAATATTTGTCTTGTATGCGGGGGATTATTTCACTGTCACAACGTGTCAGATGCTTTCACAGGTGTTCAGGGCCGGCCTTAACCATCTAAGCGCCCCGGGCAAGTCATGCATTTAGCGCCCTTTCATATTTCAATATAATTAAAATAACTTATTTGGAAAAACTGTTACACACAACCCCGATAGTTTCACCCCCACCCATCGTTATTTTTACGATTCCCGACAACTGTGCCAAAATTCGCTTACCAACGAATTATTTCCCCTATTTGGCAGTATTTGGCTTTCGTTTGGTGAGCTATAATGCGTTCGCCGCTTGGTCACTGGTATTGTTAGACTTGTTAGCAGAATACGCAGCGATATCCAGGGATATTCTTGAAGATTTTGCTTTTTAAAAAAGTTTCAAGATCGAGCGCCCTCCAGTTGCTGGCGCCCCGGGCGACCGCCTGCGCCCATGTCGCCCGGCCCTGAATGATTTTACAAAAATATCCTAAACAATCAATAAAACCGTGAGCGAAGCGAGCCCGAAATTTTTAGGCGATTGTAGGGTCGGATCGGCGGTGTAAGAAAAGGTGCTTTCGATGCAAATTGCTATCGATAAAAGATTATTTAGTTCAAACGTGTTCCGGCGAACCATGACATCGGCAAATCTTGGTATCGGCCAACCATTCATTCTATGTAGCGTTATTCGGCGAAACGTGCTGTCGCTAAACAATGGTATCGACTAATATTTTTTTTTGTATTACCGTTCGTCGGTGAACCATGCTTTCTGTAGACTCCCTAATGGTTGGATGCACAAATTCGTACTTACCATACACATTTACAGGACGTCATACACTAAATATCTGCTAAACTGAAATTAAAAAAACGACATTTTTCCGCCCAGATGACGCACACCCAAAAGAGAACCCCGTACTCAAGATTTATTTATTTACGTAATTTGTCCATGTTTGGGTCACAGAAGTTCGTCATCATTATCATCATATCGTCCGAAAGACATCCACTGCTGAACACAGGCCTCCCCCAAGTGTCGCCACAACAATCGGTCCTGTGCGTCTCGCATCCATCGGCTACAAGCCGCGACTCTGGTCATCGGTCCACCTTGTGGCAAGCCTCCTACGCTGCATCTTCCGGCACGCGGTCGCCACTACATAACAGAGTTTCATGTGCATCAAATTTCTACATAATCGGTCCAGTAGATTGGCTGTGACAGACGGACGGACAGACAGACAACTGAGTAATCCTATAAGTGTTAGTTTACGAAGACGCTGATTGTCGAGCGTCGCGTGCGACGAGGCCCGCACTAAATTCAAACATGGCGTTGTATAAGAGCGCTTGCGGAGAAGCGGATTTTACATGCGTTTGCTTGAAATGCAGACGGAGCCCGTGGCGGCGCCCACAGCATTACGAGCTAATCCATTCACGGTAAGACGTAGCGACACAGGTAGCGGAGCCCGCAGCGCCGCACGCAGCGTTACGAGCTATTCCATTCAATGTAAGACGTAGCGACACAGGTAGCGGAGCCCGCAGCGCCGCACGCAGCGTTACGAGCTATTCCATTCAAGGTAAGACGTAGCGACACAGGTAGCGGAGCCCGCAGCGCCGCACGCAGCGTTACGAGCTATTCCATTCAAGGTAAGACGTAGCGACACAGGTAGCGGAGCCCGCAGCGCCGCACGCAGCGTTACGAGCTATTCCATTCAAGGTAAGACGTAGCGACACAGGTAGCGGAGCCCGCAGCGCCGCACGCAGCGTTACGAGCTATTCCATTCAAGGTAAGACGTAGCGACACAGGTAGCGGAGCCCGTAGCGCCGCACGCAGCGTTACGAGCTATTCCATTCACGGTAGGACGTAGCGACACAGGTAGCGGAGCCCGCAGCGCCGCACGCAGCGTTACGAGCTATTCCATTCAAGGTAAGACGTAGCGACACAGGTAGCGGAGCCCGCAGCGCCGCACGCAGCGTTACGAGCTATTCCATTCAAGGTAAGACGTAGCGACACAGGTAGCGGAGCCCGTAGCGCCGCACGCAGCGTTACGAGCTATTCCATTCACGATAAGACGTAGCGACACAGGTAGCGGAGCCCGCAGCGCCGCACGCCCAACGCCTCGCGTCTCCGTAAACGAACACTAAGGGTTCCGTTTTTCACTGATATTCGAAACCTTAAAATAAAGCAATATTATCAGCGCAAAAATTTTAAAAGATGGAGAAATAAGCTCATCACTCAGAAGACGATTTTCGACATTATTCTGCTATTAATATAGACGCTGGCCCCAGCGCATCAGAGGGGTGACAAGGGTTAATAAATAAAACAGAATTTCTGTGATAATGTTTTGTTTGTTCACTTAAAAATTGCGCCATAGTAATAATATTTTACTAATATTTTTTTAACAGAAGAAATAAGGTCTCCAAATGCTTTCTACTACCATCTTCTTTGTAGCCAGAGTTCCAAGCTCTAGACTTCCACATTTCAAATAATTTTCTATAAGTAATTTTTTTTCACAATAAATGAACCAGAAGCTTCACAACCACGACGTTATTCTAAGAAACAATACCTTTTACAGATTATATATAAATAATTGGTGGCAGATAGTTACAAATAATTGGTTTAACTTTTAATCTTTGCTGGACACAAAACGTATTGTTTCCTAGAACCGTCACTATTTTAGACAATCACGTAAATTATAAATAATCAAATCAGAGTAAGAAGTCTTGCTGTCTTCAACTAGGTATAAACAATGTGTGAAAATATATTACAATTTATTGCTTATGAATTTATTTCCCAAACATAATCCTTTTTAGAGATAATAATAATTCTCTAAATCCATGTAAAAGTTGAATACCTTGTCAAAATAAAGTCTCGGTGCCCTTGTACTAAAACCATACAGGCAGTCTTCTTCATATGCCAATTTTAACAGAAGTTGTAAAATTGTTACAAATTAAAAATCAACTGTTGTTGAATTAATGGAAAAATTAAGCAATTTTTTTGTAAATAAAACTAAATAATTACAATTACCCTGAAAACAAAGCTATGCCCTCTATTAACAATATGAGTTCAGAACAAGATACATATAAAAAAGTTTTAGTACAGAACAATAAGCATACAATACTTTAGTATTGCCATACATATTTTGTTTTAATATAATATATAACGAATATAGAAGATAGGTACTTAATGACAGATATTAATATGAAAAATACTGAGTACCTGTTTATCTATGGGAAGATATAACTACATATTAAAAGGTAACAGTAACTAAACTAAAACATAATTACTCTCAGTCATATTTCCATTACATATTCTATTATGGATGTCAACAAAAGAAAAACTGTAATAACATTTTGAGCAGTGAAAAATAAACTCATTTTATAACAGCTGCCCTCAATAGATTCCAATGAAATAATAAAATTCAAATTACAATGAAATATGTCATTGTCGAGATAGGATATAAGATCATGCTATCAATGGCTAACGGGGTTAGCAGTTAAAATGGGGTTGTAGTACTACTCAGAAACACGTCGGATATGAATGTAGGTAGTGAAATAAAAGTAAATAAATAAAAATGAACAAAATAGTAACATGTTACGCGCCCATTGCTTATCTCCTAGTACAACAATGCTAAGTAGCTGTCACCACTCCCGCGAGATAAACAGCTCAAGCTATACTTTTATTTAGCTTCTAGTTCGTTTTGACGGAAACTTTCGTATGGAAAATTCTATACTTTATAAGGCTTGTTGTTATAAATTAGTTTAAGTCCTTATTTCTATTACTTTTGTTTGCGCTAATACCAATCAATTATCCTTAATACAAAAGAACTTAATATTTCATTAACTACTTGCAGAAATAACCCCTTTTTTTCCTCTGCAGTAGAAAAACATGCAAGCTACTGTTGGTATTGCATAGATCACAATGTTTATAATTTAGCTATAACTATTAGATATTAACATCTTATGAGGTCACTATTTGCGGTTACGGGTAAAGGCTGAAACTGGCAGTAATTACTCATCTTTATACTTAGTTTTTAAATATCCGTCTACTACAAATAATAATAATACTAACTTCCATAAATTGCTCAGTTTGGACTGTATGGCGGTAGCAAACCAATGACTCCAAGTATGTCGTAACTGTAACTATTTTTCGTATTCATGAAGGCTTATTAAACTATCAATTTTAGTCCATATGCTATCTATTTACACAAACCAGTGGAACCAATCCGGCCGCGGGTCAATGATGCCTGGGGTAATGGTGACCATTATTACTGTACCTGAAACAAAGTACAAGTTTTCGTCAAGTATCATTTGTATGCGAAAGATTCGCCTAAGAGCGCTATTGCAAAATCGAGCGCTTGAAGCGGGCTAAAGCTACATATACAGTCCGCGTGTCCCGAGATTTATATTGATTCTAGCACTGCATACAACACTTGTTTAAAAATATTATTTTACATTTAAATATGCTAATTTTTTTCAAGCTAGGTAACCTTAGTTATTACTTACTTTTTGTTTCAATTTGGATTATATATTCATAGATAAAAAAACTGGCCAAGAGCGAGTCGGACTCGAGTGCAAAGGGTTCCGAACGAATTTCTTTGTTTTTAACATGTTATTTTAACACTATAGAATTCTTATAAATTTTCCTGTAATCTATAGGTAAAGGTAATAGATCTTTACCTATAGATTATAGGAAATCTCTATTTTTTTCAAAATTCTAGGCTCAATAGTTTGTTAGAGATAAGGGGGGGGAATGGTAATATTTCGTCTAATTTTTTGAATAACTTCGAAACCATTTATTTAAAATTATGAAAAAAATATGATTAAAACACTCACTGTAAGCCCTGTCATTTGATGTGTCACACGACATTGTTCAAAAAACTTTGTTTTAATTTTCTATTTTAATCCCCAAAAATGAACCCCATACAAAAATTTGATGGTTTACGTAACGCTTCCGTGTTTGGGTCACAGAAGTCCATATGTGTACCAAATTTCAACAGAATCGGTCTAATAGATCCGGAGAAAACTGGCTGTGACAGACGGACGGACGGACGAACGGACAGACAGACAGAAAGACAGACGGACAGAGAGACACCCGAGTGATCCTATAAGGGTTCCGTCTTTGTTCGGAACCCTAAAAATATAATTTCGGACGAAATATTATCAGTAACTCTGTTTTACGGAATAATTTTTGGTGTATAAAGTTATATAGTTGAAACATAACAATAGGGTAGTGGACTAAAAAAATCTTTTTGTATATTTTTAACTTTTTTGGCTATATCTTAACCATAATCACACATCAAAACTCGAATCAAACGTTCAAATCCAAGAAAAATTGAGATAGCCATCTTAAAACGTATCATTTCATAATTACCTGTTAAATCGCTTGTACTTATTGTTGTGATGTTTGTTGAAATGGTGAGAGGGGCGTCGCTCATTGCGATATTTATTGAAGTTTCCACCCCAATGTGGCTTGTTCTGCTTTTCCTGCAATTATTATTTAGATAATGGCTTAATTTTCCTGATAATATACATATAAAGCTGAAGAGTTTGTTTGTTTGCTTGTCTCAGGAACTTCTGGTCCGATTTGAAAAATACTTTCAGTGTTAAATAGCCCATTCATCGAGGAAGGCTATAAATCATCACGCTAAGACCAATAGGAGCGGAGCAGACGGGTCAACTAGATCTCTATACTATTATTTGTTGAAAATAATCTTCAACTGTTTCCAAAGTCTTCGGATGATACCGAAAGAACTCAATGTGGTAATCGGAGCCTTCATATACATAGTGCTATAAAACAGCTCTCATGTGTAAGAGTGTACCACAGATATAGATAGACATAGATAACGCAAGAGCAACTACTTCGCGTGCCTAGCTTACGTACAAAAATCGTAAGTGGTCACAGTCTGCATCGGTATACAGCGCTAGTTGGACGTCAGTTTAAAATATAAAAATGGTTAATTGTGCTGTTATAAATTGTAAAAACTGTACAAATGCGAGGAGAAAAAATAAAGTAAACGTTTCCTTCCAAATAGTGCTTGTGACGTCATATTAGGTAGTCAAAAAATGGCACGCTTGGTTTTCATACAGATCGTGATACTTGCGTTATCTATGTCTATCTATATCTCTGCATGGCCCAAAGTTATACAACAAACTACCAAAGCCCTACAAAGATTTGAATATTAATAGTTTTAATAAAAGCATGAAGAATCTTTTAATAAACAAATCCTACAATAATGTTGCACATGATGTACTTAAGACATTTTTATTAATTAAACGTAATATTTTCCGTAAACGGAATTACATTATTATTGTATTTGTACGCCCTTCTAGGCAAAATATGTTGAAACTTTTATTTTGCAATTGTTCCAACTGCTTGTAAACCTACACGTCTTTGACATACATCTCATAAGATAAATGAGATCTTAATTGAAAATGTAACCTACGAATATTTAAGATTTATTTACCTGGAAGGGATTGTAGCCATTTCTACTATTGTTGAATCGATTATTATAGTGATGGAATTTCTTCACTTTCTTGTTACGCCCTCGGTCCATTTCATCTTCAGCGTCCAGAGCCCGCTTGCGCTCATCTCGTCGTTCTTCGAACACCTAAAAAGAGTAAACTCATTCAATATGTTCAGGGATGACCACACAAAAGGGCTGACACCCATTGCCAGGAGGATCTGTAGCTCTTCATAAAAAAATCTACTAATCAAATGTGCAGTGGGCACTGTACCCATCTTAAAATTAGCGTGACAGGCTTTTAAGGTGAATGTTACGGGTTGCTCATAACCATTTTTCCGCGAGATGGCGCTGAAGTCAACATTTTCAGTTTTATTTTGTTTCGAGTGTAATTGGAACAATATTAAGTCGCAGAAATAATGGTGCGACAATCGGATATTCCACTTTATCGAAATTAGTCAAAATATAACTACACGAAAATAATATCTAACTGGCGTATAGTACCGTTTACACACACATAGACATGATTGAAAGTATGATTTGAAGTATGGCGAATCAGAAGGGTTTTTATGCCGTATTTTGACTAATTTCGATAAAGTGGAATATCCGATTGTAGCACCATTATTTCTGCGACTTAATATTGTTCCAATTACACTCGAAACAAAATAAAACTGAAAATGTTGACTTCAGCGCCATCTCGCGGGAAAATGGCAATGAGCAACCCGTAACATTCACCTTAAGGGCGTATATTCGAAATTTATGGTAGCTCGAAAGCGCCGAGGAGCGCCGCGTATCTCACGCAGACCCCGCATGCTTCCACAAGGACAGTTCGAAATATCGAACGTAGCGCCAAAACATCAATATAATTCTATTCTATTTTTATATATGGCAAGCAAAGCCGATGTCGACTATTCTGCCAATGTCCAAAGTGAGTTGGAGAGCAAGTGTGCATTATTTTATATCAAAATAAGTCAAACCGCCAACTGATTCAGTGTTGCTCGCACACAAACTACAATAAGTTTCTGCTGTCAAAATATTAACAAAACACAGCAATCTTTTAAACAGTGATTAGACGTAGAATAAAGTAAAATATTGAACGCAGGCAAATAATTATTTATTTTTAAATTGTTTTTATTTTTCAGTTGTTAGTAAATTATACCATTTTTTTACATGTTTTGTATGTCCCCAAATTATTTTGAGAACTACTTATTAAGTACATTTTTTAAGCACATGGCCACAATTGTGCGATAGAGATAGCACTAGAGATTTTTTAGCACTCGGAAGCTATGGAATTGATCAGTTGTACAAAAATTAGCTTATCATAATACTAAGTATGTTATGGAAACGAATGAAATGATAAGTAGTTAATTTGTTTTTTTTTGTGCCGTGGCTTCGAACTTCGTACACTCTTTCTCAGAAACCGTGCATTTTTCGGAGATGGTTTTTTATCAGTGCAAAAATTGTTTGTATAAATATATTTTAACTCTTTATCATATAACGTTAGTTAAATACTTAGTTAACCAATACCCAAGAACCTAAATCTGATGCAACGCGTAATGTCCTTAGTGACCGACAATACGGGTTCCACCAAAATCGGTTAACTGAGGATATTCTAGCGTATACCATTCACATTTGAAGTGAGGCCATCGAGAAGCACGGGGAGATACTAGCGGTAATCCCTTGATATCTCGAAGGCGTTCGTCAGGGTCTGGCACGATAGGCTTATTAGTAAGCTTCCTTCCTTCGGTCTGCCTACCGGATTGTCTGATTGGATTGCAGATTTCCTGAGGGATTGGTCTATCTGAGTGGTCATAGGTGGCTGCAAAACCCGGTACCTTAGGGTATGCAGACAACAGCACTTTTGCTGAGAGATACGTATCCGACACACGAGCTCGTGAGTCGCAGATCCGGTCTCTCCCACTCCATCACATCTCACAATTCCACCCAGCTTCATCGGGCTCATAAAGGCTCAAGTGGTTGCCAGAAAGTTGGGATCCTAGTATAGGTGAGACGGTACTTCACGCCGCAACAGTGGCTCAAATTCTATCAAGCGCAAGTTCGATCGTGTAGGAGTAGCAGTACTCCATACACGATCGAACTCACAAGTCTCAGTTTTGGGAGGGATCTGCCAGATACGAGCTTGATGCCCTTGAGTCAATTGAGAAACGAGCCAACAGGATCATCGGCAATGATAGGCCATCGAGTCGAAGCTCCAAAGTCGGTTGCATCTTGGGGAGTGTGCGACTGAATTGCATAATTTAATTGCACAAAGCCCGTTCCATCATCGGACCACAACACGTACGGCGATGCGCCACCGACACATGGTGGACATCCCACCCACACGAACAAAACGATTTGGGAATGCATTCATAGTGCGTACAGCTAAGGAGTGGAATTCCCTGCCTGTCTGTTTCCTGGTAGCTACAACCTGAGAGTCAAGTCAGTTTAAGTCAAGAGTGAATAAGTTACTTCTACTGAATAGGTTATCTAAAGTGAATAGGCAAACTTGTTCCATCTTCGACCGCGTAATCGCTTACTATCAAGTGAGATAGTGGTCAAACGTATGCCTATCAATAAAAAATGTATATTTTCTTCACCGACGTTATGAAAAGCCTATCAACACTTGATTGACATACTGTTTTGTAGACGAAATATCTAATGATAAGTTGAAAATGCGACAAAGCGAACTTAAGGCTTTGAAACGACAGCATTGTCAATTAACTTGTACATTGGCGACCGCTAAATATGTCGAACACTGCACCTGTTATTATACGTCAAATTGTCAATGTCAAGTATCATTTAAAAATCTAGTGTTTATAAAAGGAAACTCTGGTTTTAGATATTAATCTACTTTTTCTCTGATTTTTAGCACATGATGGTGGTCTTAATAAAACAATTTTACCTAAAAATATAATTGATATTAAGCATACCTACCTTTCTCTAAGATAATTTAAATTCTTTTTTTATAATATTTGTGAAATGTTAACGCAGAGCGCCAATTTCCTCTCTCCAAAATATGATCAATGGGAATATTATTTGACCAACTAAATGAGGCTACGACCGATCGCACGCTATCTGGACTAGTGTTAATTCCAGCTTCTTTTAACAATGACTTAATCCAGCTCCCTATGATGGTGCGAGTAGCTGGTTTGGGTTCAACATAAGCTCTCAATATTACCTCTTCGAACTTTAGAGTACTCTAGCAATTTGTCAATCCAATAAATTGGGTCAATGTTAGAGTTTGACTCGCACAAGTAAACGCCAACCAGATTGCCTGTAAGTAATATGATCAGTTTTGGACCCAAAAATCGGCCAAAACACTATAGAATCATCGCTCCTTACAAAGTTTTCTTTATTAATGCTCAATAGTGTAAGGTCATGGACTCTGCGCCCGGAACACAATAAAAGAAGAATTGCAGTTCTTTTAGAAATTTCGAATAATGACATTTTGGAGGGAATTTTGTCAACTAAGAATGTAATTAAAACATTTATGTCCCAAATAGGACTTTTACCTTTGGGGGGCTGTTTTAATGCTATACCTACCCTTTAAATTTGCTTAAGGTGAATGCTCCAGGGTAGCCCGCAGAATTCAAATATTTTTATGTTTTTTGCAATTTGCCGGTCAGTGTGAAGCTGTATGTGGACCAAATACGATCCGAAACGAACCATTTTAATCATCAATATAGCCCTCTAAGTTCATGTAGCTCGACAGAATGATTATTTCTGAAATATTCATTCTGTCGAACTATATATTGATGATTAAAATGGTTATAATTCTTTAGATAAATACGCGTTACGGTCGCGGATCTTAATTGGTCCACATACAGCTTCACACTGACCGGCAAATTGCAAAAAACATAAAAATATTTGAATTTCGCGGGCTACCCTGGAGCATCCACCTTAACCTATTAGGGACTGAGTTTTTGAAACACAAATTTTGTTGATTTGTGTTTATATTTGAGTTATGTGATGACCAGATAATACTATTATGACTAAAAAAAATTAGTAATCTCCCATATTTGAGTTTTAGACTCTTGCCATATGGCAACGCTAGGTCAAACGAGGTACAATATTTTGTCGTTTCAAAAAAATAAGCTATTGAATATTTATTTTATTTAGAATCTCAGTCAGTCAGAACGAGAGTTTAAAATGTCAGTCTTAGTCTGTGTATTCATGAAAATACACAGGTATACTTAGAATGATAATTTTCGAAACATTTAATACATAAACCAACGTCAGATTTTGAACATATAACTCTTCCAATAGTTTTACAGTCAGCTCCAACACATCTGCGTTTCTTTTCTACTGATTTTGGATAGTGATTTTCTCCGTCATATCTAAACCCTTCCAAAACCCTAGACCCACATCTCGAGATGGATTCCATACTTTTTCAAGTATGTTTGGACTATCTCACGACGAAAATTCAGCTGCTAAATGTCCTTTCCTGATTTGCGCGTCAAGATCCAGGCATTTTTTATTGTAACATCTACAAGCCAAGTAAAAATAGGCCACCAACAATTTTTGCCTCGAATTCCAATCCTTTAATTATTCACATGAGCGTCCATGGTCTGTCTCTACCATGTACTGATTATATACCGCTATAAGATTGGGTCTTGGTACTTTTATTTTTTTTGTTGGCTGGCTTTGGAATACCGATCCGCCAATCCCACAGGATTTTTTGTGATCGGTAGAAGCGACAGTCACAACTGAGTTATCCATCCACCGTACTACAACAACATCGCCTTGAGAAGCATATTCGTATGACTATCTTGCTCTTTTTTTTTCATAGATTCAATCTTGGCAGTTGGGTATTCTTTTGGCAACCTGTTCTGGCGTAGTGTGCCTGTTCCTCCGTAACTCATGGCTTTCAAGTGAACCAGAAGTAGAAGACTCGTAAAAAGGTTATCAAAATAAAACTGAAGTTTTTGTTTTTTCATGACTTCAGATTCGTCGTCGTCGTCTTCTTCATTCCTGTTCTGCGACATAACTTCTGCACCAGCCAAAAGTTGTCAGCCTGTCATATTAGTATTTTCTATCAAGCCACCTGAATCTTCATCAGCAGAATCGTCATCAGTATTTTCAGCCACTTCAGGAGGCTCAATATATATATTTTGCAAATCATCATCAAGTCCTTGTCATCATAAATCTGCAATTCCATGTCACTTCAATCTAAAAAGATAAATAAACACTTTTAGGAAAAATGTACCTTTAAAGACCTAGTGTTGCCATATGGCAACATACAAAATAACTTCCATGACGTCAAATCTACATAAAAAATTAAATACCATATAGTATTATTGTAAACTTGAGATGTGTCTGAACATATATTCGACAAAGAAAAAATAAAAATCTACGCGAAATAGAAATGAGTGAAACTTACGTTTTTTTCTGCGAAATTTTTGACAACCAATAAATGAATCGACCTCTACCCACAAACTTGAAAACGAAATGACCACAAATCGTTTCTTATCTGTGACTTGGAAATCTAACTTTATATTGTCATTACCAAAGATAGCCGAGGTTGTTAGTTTTTGATATATGATCTGTAATTTAAAACGACCACTCGCATTGCCATATGGCAACGCTAGTCTTTAATGGGTTAATAATAATGTGAGAACCTAATGATAAACCACTAGATGGCCGATTATTTGTAAAACACCAGCAACCTCTTAGGCAATGAAAGTACACATGATTATAAGCAACTTTTACTTTGAGAAAATCCTTAAATCTCGATAAAATTTCAGTTGTTTCAAACATTTTCATTAGCTAAATATTAAATTTTTTATGAAACAGCTGATATTTTTTTCGAAATTTCGGGGGTTTCCCCAAAATAAGAGTTGCTTATAATCATGTGTACTTTCACTGCCTATGAGGTTGCTGGTGTTTTACAAATAACCCTGTATAGAGGTGCCCCCAACTTTCTCCAGACACTTACCTGATGTTTGATTCCCCCGGCTTGAAAACGTTGATGATAGTCAATCGACTCGTTTATTACGCCGTCCCAGGGTACGTTTCTTACTGAAACGTGTATCTTCGGTGTGACGAAAAAACTCTTCTGCCTTTCTCTTTCGTCCTTGCGCAGGATTAGAGCCACTATTAGTGGAAGGGCGATAGTTTGCACAGTTGCGCACAGGCACCATATATTTCCTACCACCTTGTGTGTCCCGTCTTTGTACAGACGGTTTATACGATCTACCCTGCGAGGATAATTTAATGGGTGCGGCCTGAAAAACTTTTAAGACGCCCCCTTGTTTTCCTACAAAATCTGTAAACTTTGCATCGTCAAATAAATGTTGTGCAGACGGGGGTATTTTCCTTAAAGATTCCTTAAAACAACCTTCCTTAAGGTGAATGCGCCAGGGTAGCCCGCGAAATTCAAATATTTTTATGTTTTTTGCAATTTGCCGGTCAGTGTGAAGCTGTATGTGGACCAAATACGATTCGCGACCGTAACGCGTATTTATCTAAAGAATTATAACCATTTTAATCACAATTTGGTCCACATACAGCTTCACACCGGCAAATTGCAAAAAACATAAAAATATTTGAATTTCGCGGGCTACCCTGGAGCATCCACCTTAACTGAATTAAAAATACCGTCACGACGTTGTTGCTCTATATCAGCCAGTTTGCCGCATATCGTTTGTAATAATTCCGATTGTATTTTTTGGTAGTCCCCGTCGGCAAAAATTTCATTGATTTTTGAAGTAATCTCTTCAGTGGTCGTTGGGTTTTTATACCCATGAAATGAATTTGCATAAGCCTTTTTGAAATGCTTCATTTTGTATAATAACAGCATGTGACATAGCCCGGTCTAAGAAATTTTTAACGACCGCTAACGAACATTATATTATGTTCAAAATTTTTCAAACATCATTACTTTCGAGCTCTACAAAACCTGGGGTAGAATTATAAAGATTTTGTACTTCAGAATAACGTACTTGAGCACAATCAGGCGAGTTAAAATGTTGCAATTTGAGATGTGAATTATCTGTTTGTAATGTCTACAACTTGAGGGTAGTTTGTATTTTAAAATCAATCCCTCTTTCTTCGTTTAATTCATTATCCAGTTCAATAGGGTCGGAATATATAGAATACACTCGCTGTCAGACATGCATGGCTAAGTATTATTTTTAACAATAAGATCTTGCAAAGAGGATACTTTTTCAGTAAGTTTTTTTAAAAGCATCCTCCAATTTCCTTAGCTTTATACAGCAGCGCCGCTCCTTTCGCCTACGATGTCTCCTTTTACGCGCCTTTGAAGAATCGCTGCTACTGCTCGAACCACTAGATTGCGACCGAGCACGTGGGGCATTGTCCATACTATGATTGATATTTTCGTCCTAAGAGTTCATTTTTTAACACTTTGATTTAACACAAACTAATTTTATTTAAAAATAAAAAGTAGGCCAACCCTTTTTAAAACGCGACTACATTATTCGGAAATCCGAACGCCAATGAGGTTCATGGATACCGTCATGCGCTTCGCAAACGTATCCCCACTACCTGCCGGATTGGGGCGGATATGACGCTGCGGGGCTTATAGCGCTTCACCGTAACGGAACCGGATACGCCTATCTCAATTTATGGCTTAGAGAAAGGTACAATACCCGGCGATAAATATTGCACATCGACCTTTGGAAAGAGACAATCGGCTAATTTCGGCTTCGTAGTGCGTTATCTCTGTCGCACGAAATACAAACAGTCCGGTATCTATTAGGAGCTGTTAAAACAATTATGATTTGCTTCTTTTGATAATTCTTTTTATTCTTTGTACAAAATACACGGCTTTAGGTTGGGGTAAAATAAAATAAAAAAACATGTTCACATTATGTTTACATATTTAATCATTTTGGAAAATTACAGCTGTATTGTACATAATAAACACCATTATACCTATTTTTAGAATGAGACATTGTAACAAAAATAATAATAATTCTAATTCTCAATTGCTTCCATTTCACTATCTGTGCTCTCAAAGAGGTCAATATCACTGTCAGCCGTATTTATAGTGTTATTGTCTAAACCGTGTTGAATGCTTATATATTCATTCTCACATTTGATTGCATGATCGCAAACCTTTTTCCACTCTTCAGTCCCAATCATGTTTACTTTTTCAGTCAATAATGTTTTTACTGTAGTTAAATTCATACCCACATAGCCTTTCAGTTGAGACCATATATTTTCAATTGGATTAAAATCCGGATGATATGGTGGCAATCGCAACACAGTGTACCCATGTTCGGCAAGTACTTTGTCCACGGAAAACTCTGTATACATCTCCTTGTGCTGACATATTATAGCGTAAATCTGGGTTTTTGTTAATTTTGGATCAACTGGAAATTCGTGTCTGTTTAACCAGTTGATCATTTCCTGTTTAATGGTGTTTGAGTTGAGAAAGACCCCCCTTCAACATATTTGTAGTGATGGGTGCGTTGTCGATAACTAGAACCGAATCACTGCGTATATTTGGGATTAGATGATTAACCAGCCATTTTTCGTAGTTATCGTTATTCATTTCTTTGTGTCCGTGGATTTATACGTTAAAAAGGCACCAGGTACTAAGCCTTTCTATTTCCCGAAAACTATTATCAAACGTTGACCTTTTGAAATTGGCTTTTTTACTCCTTTTTTCTTATCATCACTCCAAGATTTCCCTTTAGTGTGGGATGTATGTATGTAAGACTCATCCATGTAGACGATATTTTTTCCTGATTCGCGAAATTTGCGTATTTTATCGAGGTATTCCATTCGTTTGAGACTTACATCGTGCTTTTCCATTAGAACTTTTCGATTATCTTCCATTTTAGTGAACCGAAATCCCATCTCGTGAAGTATTTTTCTCAACGTCTTTTCAGATCCATTGTAATTAACAGCTTCAGATAATTTACCTTTTAATGATTTTATTGTCGGCAGTTCATTCCACCATTCCTCGAACAACATCATAATCAAAATCGTCCATTTCCAAACGAAATTGCTTTTTTGGTCTCCCTTTTTTTGAAGTGCTGAACTTAATTTCAGTAGAATGTGTTTCAGTACTGCCTTCGTTTAATATATTGTTCAAAGTTCTTCTTGAAATTCCAGTGGCATTTGCAACTCGCTCTTGAACCTTCTTAAAATAACAACTTACATTTTCATCTTCATTTTTTATTCTGTCAGCTTCGGTTACAAAATATTTATATACATTGTAGATAATTTCGGGTGACTGACCTCGTAAAGGTATGGAAATAAATAATTATACCCAATTAGAGATTTTAAAACGAATCTTATAAAATAATCGGAATTATATTTTGGAGACAGCACTTTCGAACCACTCTCGTTGATTGCCCTTTTAATATAAATTTCACAACGACGACAAATTTCTATCACTGTGGTGGATTCGTAGAATAACTTGTTTTTAGGGTCTTTTTGAAATTTTAAGGCGTTTTGTTTGTTACACCAATCAGCGCTCCAATACAAGCTTGGCAATTTATTTGCTTCAATATTTGGCGTTTAACAATTCTCGATTTTGTACGACTATACGACTCAAAATGTCTTCATTTTCTTGGGTAATATTAGATTTTTTTAGTCAAAGTATTCAAAATTTCTTTTAGACTCGCATTTTTTTTTACCAATAATCTATTTTTATCTTTTTTTTTTTAATTTTATCATTTTTTAATTTTATCTTTTTTTTTATTTTATCTTTTTTTTAAATTTTATCTTTTTTTAATTTTATCTTTTTTTTTTATTTTATCTTTTTTTTTAATTTTATCTATTTTTACCCGTTTCTTTTTTTTACTTAGAGAATGTATAAGA
Organism: Lacanobia oleracea; assembly: GCA_950371165.1. Classification (NCBI taxonomy): domain Eukaryota; kingdom Metazoa; phylum Arthropoda; class Insecta; order Lepidoptera; family Noctuidae; genus Lacanobia; species Lacanobia oleracea. The sequence continues at coordinate 10,923,554 of OX493401.1, forward strand.
TGGTCTGTGTCGTTTCATTTTGCGTTTACGTGGAGATAGGTCTACAATTGCTGGGTCTATTACTTCTTTCTTACTTATTGTTGAACTCTGAAAAATAAGTATTTTAAGTAGGTAATTATAAAGAAGAAAATAAAAAACAAGAAAAGATGGAACCTCCATCTTTTCGATAGAGGTTATAAGAAACGTTAACATTTAATTTTACAGAAATATTTAGTTGAATAGAATGTAAAAATTAAGCTTACGGGAATTTCATTATCATGGGAAGGCCTGCAAATGTTACTATCATTAAATGGAAAACACTGTACAGGAGTCTGGTCTTCAGTTAGTGTATCAACAGCTATAGCTTCAGCAGGCACTTGTGTATTGGATAATGAACTCTGTAATAAAACATAGAGTGTATCAATAAACGCAGTTCCATAATTTTACCCCATGGACTCATCATGGAAACAAATAAATAACTTACGAGAGCGATATTGTGATGCGAAGGCCCAGGTTCACAAGTATTAGAGTCCGTCATACTATTTGAAGCCTGTAAAGATTGAATATTTCTTATATTCACAATTTGACTTTTCCCAAAATTATATCAATAAAACCAAAACTTACCAAACTAGGCAAAAACATCGTTGGTATTGCTGAACTAAATAAACGTCGAGGTTGTTTTAAATATTCAAAACAATCGGGGGTGAAGTGCCTTGAACAGACAGTGCTGTATTTTGTTGGAAACCAATTTACCCTATTAATTTTACCAATCCACTTTTCTTTTAATTCCGGATCCTTCGGAAATCTAAGATGAAAGGAAGTATGACAAAAAAAAAACATTTCTTTAAAGTCCGTTAAAAGTAGATAGGTATTTAATATAATTTAATTGTATTAAGTTTAATTTGATTAGTATCGATCGCAAAAACACAGATTTCTACGATAAAAATACAAAAGGAAAGAAAGGAATAAAAGCATTAGAATTTCCTAATGAAAGAAAGTCAAAAGACATCAACGCGCGCTACTCGTAGTGCTCGTTCACCCAATCACCATTTTAAATAGACCCCTGCGGTGGCTCATAATCTGATTAAATCAAAAATAATTTTCGCAGTGTTTACTTACCGATGAAAAGTTATGCCATCCTTTTTGTAACTAGATGTCTTGGAATGTTTCCCACACCACTTCACCGCACATGACGGCATTTTTATGCGTTATAAATTGCGTAAAAAATATTAAGAACTTGTTATTATTTAGCGTGCACACAGGTCTAACACTTGGTCACAACTAAAATGGTTACTAGTATCGCAGCCTCTGTATAGGCGACAAAGTGACAAACGCTAATAATTTTCGAGCATCGGGGCACTGTATGCGCAGTCAAGTGGTTTAATAGTCTTTGTGGAGTCGCTACTTTCTTCAAGCCGTAGCTATTAATTTCCTCGAAAACGCGTCCATTGTCGCCTTATGGTAAGAACTACCAACGACGTTGTACTTTATTTTGTTTTGATCTTTTATTTCATACCAATTTTATACATAATTCAAAAGTTGGCGCGGATAGAAAAATAGTACGTGTGTGATATTGTTCAAGGTCATAAAAATATACTTTCACATGATTCAGACACTCTTTTAACACTAAATTTAATTTTAAACTGCTAAACCTGTGCCATTTACAGAAATAAATATTTAAATTACGATAATCTGACAACTCCAATTTGAGAAGCTCGTGGCTAGATAATAACAGCTGCACGGGTCGATCTTCAAGGTTAAGCAACGCTTGCCAAGTTTGGTCTGTGGATGGATGACCATCTTAACATACCGAGTTTCCTCCGTGCCTCGGAAAGCACGTTAAGCTGTTGGTCCCGGCTGTCATTTGTAGATCTTAGGCAGTCGTTACGGATAGTCAGAAGCTAGTAAATCTGACTCCTGTCTTGCCATGAAGTACCGTGTTACCCAGTTAATGGGTTGTGGAGGTCTGGTAGGCAGCCGCTCCTCGTAAAATACTGGTATTCAGCTTAATCTGGCTTGACTGGAAGTCGACCCCAATATAGTTGGGAAAAGGCTAGTGACGCAGGTCCTGCCTACAAGAGCTCCACGGAGCATCTGAAGAACTGAACAAACGAGAGAGATGCAAATACTTTTACAAGGCAAAAGATGAGATGACGATAATAAGAGACTAGCTTGGAATAAAAACACGTAAGTGTAAAAATATTTTTTTGGGTTTGATAACATAAAAGTATTATTAAATTAAAATCTGTTTAGTTGAAACCTCGATAGTGTTATTTTATTTATTTTAAAGTAATTTTCATAGGACCAATCTAAAGTGTTGCGTCTTGTAGCCAATAAAAGTAAAAAGATATTTCGAACTTTGTATTTTTTTTCTATCGAGAAAATGTCTTCGTATCGTGTATCAAAAAACATATAGCAAAATTTCACATTCCTGTTCCAGGAGCCTAACAAGATACGTTAAAACGAAAAACGACCTTATTCTGATTGAATCACTTTATTCTTCATTTAGTCGCGTCAATGTGTCAATGCAGACCACCTCAACTCGATAGGAGGGAATAGTTTACCTGCCGTCCCAGAGTGCTGTGGTTGCCGTTCCAAGAGGACACGGGCGCGCCGTAGCCGCGGTGCGACACGCTCTGCAGGTGGCGCGCGGTGTCCAGCGCCGCCAGCGTCGCCAGCGCGCCGGGGCCGGCGGCGGGCGCTGCTCCGGGGGCTGCGCTGCTGCTCGGCCCGCCCGCGCCGCTACGGTCGCTCAGCGGCGACATGCTACTCACGCTTGTGTTAGGACTTTGATCATTTTCTGTTCGTCGCTCTTCTTTTTCTTTTACCCTGAAAATAACATAAGTAAATATTTAACGCAAAACATTCGCAAATTCATAACTTTCGTTTTTCGAATGCCAGAATATGTATAGTGGAAGAATAAACATATTCGTTTACTGCGTCCCCATACCCCCAGCACGTACTTTTTGTTGGTGACGCCGTTGAGGCTGGGGCTTAGCAGCGGTCCACTGTTCTCGCTGGAGACGGTCCAGGCGTGGTGCATGCTCTTGGTGGTGACGACGAGCGCACGAGGAGACTCGCAACGACTGGGCTTGGGCCGCCGCTCGTCGTCCCTCTTCCCTCCATCCTCGTTTAATCTATCGTTTCGCTCATCTCCACTTGATTCAGAATCATACGGGACCAACCTCGATCCCGTGCAGCCGTTCCTCGGCGACAGACCCGAAGAATCACTCCTGTTCATTTGCTCCTCCAATTTTTCTAAGGGGGATTTAGATGTCTTGACTAACTTGCTAGTAGATGCAGACTTTTCCACTCCTTTTGCGTTAATGATGGATCTGAGATCAGACTCACTTTTCGATAACTTGTGTTTTACTTGGCTCTCATCACCATTTTGCCGCTTGATTACAAAACTTATCTTCTTATCTTCATCCATTTTATTGCCATTTTTTTCTATGCCATTCAGAATTTTGGGTGACTGGACCATTTTCTCTACTTCACCATTTTGTTTTACCACCCAAGGCTCAGAATTGGAATTATTAGACTCTGTTGACTTTCCAAGTGTGCTATTTAGAATAATAGGTTTGATATCAGGCTTAGGACCTTCTACTGCAGTGCTATTAAGAAGAACTGGCTTTCTCTCATCACTTCTATAGAAAGTTAGTTTTAAAGGACTTTTATCTCTATTTAGTATGTTATCTGGCAACTGTGGGCCATAGACAACACTCGAAGAAGACGCCGCGGAGGTAGACACCTCTTCAGTATTGTCTTTTTCATAGAACATAATATAGGCATTTGTGCCCAGCACAGCAGACAGAGGTAAAGGTCGGACACAACTATCGTCAAATTGGTAATAATTGCTGTTTGGTGCTTGTCCTATAGCAGTGTAATGACCACAGTTCTGTGATGGCCCCAGATGAGTGACTAAACTTACTAGTTTGTACGACTGAAACAAAAGAAGCTTTTAAATCAATTGGCCAGAGTTAAATTATTTACCAGATAGGCAATCATAATAGAAAATAATTTTAGTCATTTATGAGCAGATTTTTTTTACAAACTTACGAGTTGTTGTTGACTTTTGTTGTACATGTATTTGTTGAGGTTGATTTTCTTCCTAAATTGCACGTGTTTAGAGAGTTTGCCTCCAGCTAATGAGAACCGTTTCAATGCTATGCAGAGAACCATAGGGGCGCGCTCAACGAAAAATTGTTTGGTGGCAGAAACCTACAACAAAAAGTTGGTTATAAGTTTTAATCATGTTTGATGTTAGGTAGGCAAATCACAAAAGATATTACTTATTTGCAGCTGCAACATGTATGAAACATAACATACCTTTTTATTACATGCCTCACATTTGTAACCTAAATCTTCTAATCTTTCACGAGAAAAAAAGGAATCTAATGCTTCATCTAGTGTTGAGTGTTTTCTTATATCTAACAGTAAATCCTGGAATAAATAAAAAAATATTTAATTAAAAATTCGTAAATAAATAAATCAATTGATTTCAATACCAGTTTGCTAGGATGGATAGAAAATTTACCTGAAAATGCTGATAGGTGGTGGATAGATGATGGCATGCAAGACAACGGACTGTAGAGCGTAAGTATCCACCAAGAATCTGATTCAATGGTGTTGTCTCTTTTGTGTACTGATCGAATTTGTCATGATTGACAAACCGGTTTAAATAGCATTTCTCCATTGCCTCTACCAAATACCTACAACAGATTTGAATATTTTACTTCATTCCTGAATGTATAAAAATTCATAATGTCAATAACCAGTGTTTTTACATTTGTTACCTTAAAAATTCATGTGCATCCTCTTGTCTATTTGGTGTGAGGTGCCTACATATAAGACGTAACTTGGAGTACACCTGCCATGGTTTGATGGGTGCTCCACCACTTTTCTGTGTAGCCATCAATGTAGCGCGCATCCCACATATCACACAAGCTTCTGAAACACCAATTCAAATACTGTTTAAACATTATAGTTGCCCTTTATTATCAATGACAACCTATATATCATTACAGTATGTTTTCTTTCTCCTTTAGAATGATATAAAACTTAGTGCCAATATTTACAAACAAACAATCTACCACATTTTAAGCAAAAGTTGGTTTTGGAATTATATTGCTGGGCAAGTTTAAATGAAGCAGTTGAGGATTAGATTATACTAGTTCTACTCAGTAGTCAAGCAGTTTGTAAGCTCACCTTGTTGATTACATTTCTCAGCATGGGTCACTTCCATGACCAACCAGTTAGCAAAGGCAGGCACATGGAACAGAGCCTGCAGGGTAGAATTCAAATAGCATGTGTTACCCACATTTTGCATGCCGGCACCAGCAGCCCATGCATTTTGCCATCCCAAGTGAACTTTTTCAACAGGAAATAAAACCCTTTTAGGTTTGGGTAAGCCATCTTCCACATTTTTGTTGCTTTCTGAAAATTTTACAACAAATAATTTACTGCTAACTAATATTTTTCCAGAATCTGTTATACATTCTGGAAAATGTTTTGATGTTTTATAATTATGTAATACTAAGTACTTCATTACTGAACATGGTAATCATGTTAACAACAAAATATACTCCATAGATCCTATAATAATAATAAAAATTAATGTTTATTGGTTCAAATAAATTTTGTTAACAAAATGAACACTGTCACTTAAACTAGGTAGATATCTGTGCTATAAGCAACAGTAACAATTCGTGGTTGATCTATTTACTTAAAAAATAGTTTTGTGCAACAATCCGTTATTATTATAACGGATTGTTGCACAAAACTATTTTTTAAGTTTTATAATGAAAAAGGTATTTAAGATTATTTGCCAGCTGTATTTACAACTGAAATCAAAGTACTCTATTGGTTATTATATAAAGTAGCAGTACAATAAGCTGCAGTAATTTATTTATCTGAATCCATTTAGACATAACACTATAGAATGAAGTCACAATGACTCTATTAGTGTTATTATGAATTGTAAACAAGGATAAAGTAGTACAACCACTAATGTACATTATCATTTACAGACAAGTATGCATTTTATGGTTTCAGTGTAAAATGGAAAAACAACATTAAATTAAATTCATATTTGTTATAAATTAGTAATAAAAACCTGATGACATACAAGGTGATTGAAAAATACCACATGTTAATTTACAATTTTTTCATAATTTTTAGATTTCTTTAAAATTATATTATTAACAAAAGGAAAAATTATCTGAATTATTCTTTCAATGATTCCGTGACGTTTATTGACAAGTGACCATAAGATATAACCTATAAATTGATCTTATCGCGCATGTAGATAACAAACAAACCTACATTATATTAAGTATTATTGTCATGTTATAGTTACCTGAAGCTTGTCCGGCAGAATTACATTCTTTTTTCAGCAGTTTATTATCATGCACTGTTTTTTTAGGTCGGATCACCACGTACTTAGATTTGAGTCCGTCGAGAACATTGCTTTGATAATCACCAGACTCCTCAAACTCTATTTTGGACAGTAGCACGCTTTTAGCGGATGAATATAGTCTGCTATCCAATAATGAGGAACTTTGTGATTCGTCTGGGGTAAGAGATAAACGCAATGCGCTAGTTACGGGGTCGCAAATGGAAGCGGGCATTTTACCTCCAAAATTGCACTATCACGATATCAAAGCCCAAAGCACTTCATAATTCAATTAGCGAGTTCATATGTAGCACAAACAGATACCTAATACAACGTCTTATAATCACCACGTAAACATGTGTATTTTAAAATAATAGACTGTAAAAAGGAAAACGAAACGATCAACCTCGGCTGGTCCACGCACGACAACCAATGAGCCATAGAGGAGAGTAGGAGAGTAGCGATTAACCGACAACCCAAAAATGTTGTCATTACTAAAAATTACGGAAAATCAAGAACCCAATACAATCGAATTCGATAAAACTTCAGGTTACTTTTAGAGTTTTTAGGTCTATTCCAATGCAATGTTTATTATTTTAATTTAATATACAACATGATATTTTGTGAGAGCTCTGCGTTAGTCGGGAATTCCCTGCAAGCCTGCAGAAAAGACGGCTCAACGAACAACAGGAACCATAGGTGGCAGCGCAACAGCGCAACTCGACACGAAACGCGACACGAGAGTAACAGAAAATATAAACGTTGTAAAATATGATCAATGTTTACACATTATTTCCGTTTTTAACGGGCAGGCTCACTAAAAGGTAGAAGCAGATGGCTCTTTCAGCGACTGTACCTCTACGTCTGTTTTCAAGTGTGTGGTTGCAATTTTCTGTGTTTATTTTGTAATCTACAAAAATGTACTCGCTGTTATCTTTACGTAAACTTCGAACAAAGCTTCGACGAAGAAATGTGTCGACTGCTGCGAAAAAAGGCGACTTGATTGAGAGGTGGGCATTTTAAATATTTGAGGTTATCTTTTATATTTCTTCTTTTTTTATGTTAAAACCTCTTCTCTAGGATCTTAAGGGAGACAGTTCATATGTATGTCTGAATGTTTCAGAAGATGTTCACTAACGCTGATTCACCTATTCTAAACATTAGTCGAGTACAAAATCCAAGAATATTTTCAAAGGCATGTTGCCGTACTTTATACTCGTAGATTGTTTTGTTGTTGTATTTGTTTAGAGAGATTAATACCTATTCGTTTATTTTCTTTACAGATTCCAAACCCAACCAAGAGGCCCTTGTAACTACTCGTTTCGCTGACGACGGCACCTACACATATTTGTGTGGACTTTACAAAGCTAGCATGAATAAAATTGCTTATGTGGGGATGTCAAAATTAGCCGAGACGGGTTCATTGAAGTATGTCACTTTGAATGTGCTGCTGGTATTGATATAGCAACAAGCTGATATTATACAGCTGTATAATACTATTTACAATACTAGAACAAAAAGTCATGAAAAGGTATATGAGCCACAAGTAATAAAAAAATACTTACTTATAAGTAAGGATGAGTCTTTTATAAATCAAATGCTTACAGCTTAATGTTCACTATCTTGAATCTGTAATTCTGAACTAATTCATTTATTAAACTCATAAGATTTAATAAAAAAAACATTAATTTATCTCACTGATTTAACACACACCAACCAGCCAAAAAATATTTTGCTAACGATAGGAGTATAACTATGATCTAACTCTTTTTTTAATATTTTTTTTTTTTGTTAATTAACCCAGTGATTCTTTCTATATGGACATGGCTCCTCGATAATTCTCTATCTTTAATTTAAAATAAACCAGGCAATTGTAACATGCTCTTTAAAAATGTTGCTTTTTTTTCTGAAGATTCTTCTCTCATAACGGCATTTACTTTCTAAAGCTGCTGGATTTTTGGCTTTAGTCTTGGTGAAGCAGAGTATAGATAGTATAGCAGTTTTTTTCAGGAACTTTGCTAAAGGTTCACTGCCTGAAATTCTATGACAGTGTGTTTCATTTACCTGTATAATTACTTCTACCGAAATAATCACTTTCTCTGAAGTGCAAACTCCGTAACCTTGCTGTTCACTTACCCTGAAGTTTTTAATCTGCCAAGTGCTTTCCCATTACTTTCTGTGTTTTAAGTCTTAGGGGAACAGATGAACTCCCCGGTTTTTACAATGTGAGGCACTGCATTGAGGGATTCCATATAAAAAAAAAGAAAAGTTTGATCTAGATCACAAAAAAAGTTATAGGATTTGACTGTTCTTATGTCAAAGCAAGGTACAGTCGCTAAGACGCCTCCAAGCGGGATAAAAGGCAGTTTTCCTCCCCATCACTAAGACGTGCGAGCAAGTACGCATTTTGCAAAAATTACTGAAATTCGAAGTTAAATTCACACTTATTATTAACATAACAACAACTAAGAATCCTGAACCAATCAAGAATCATTCTTGATTGGTTCAGGAACACGATTGTGAGAGATTCGGGAGTCGACCAAATATTATGTGCCGATATTATGGCGCTGAAGTCAACTACTATTCAATGTGCAATTGCTTGTCTCATAGAAGTATCCTGTCTGAATATAATAAAATATTATTCCAGAATAACAAAAAGTTTTCTCCATTGAAGACATCGCGGTACCAAAGTAACGAGCAAGCTTTCACGTGTGCCACCGACGTCGAGCTGAGTAAGTTCGCGATCTTAAAAACCACGTGCAATAATTTCGTACGTGTGTCACCCACTGATGTTGGTTGAGTTGAGTGAGACTGACTTCTTCTTTGTATTATTTCATGACTGGTACACACGTCTTGCTTTACAGAATATTGTTGTCAAAATGGCGCGTTCAAGCAAACAAACAAACAAACTTCAGCTTTATAATTATATTAGTAAAGATTTTGTATGTAAATTATTTTTGCTAAGAGGATATTTTTGTTTGTTAGTTAAGAATAGTATTGTTTTATGACTTTGAAGGACTAGTATCCATGGTTGCGAATCTATACTAATATATAAAGCTGAAGAGTTTGTTTGTTTGCCTGAACGTGCTAATCTCAGGAACTACTGGTCCGATTTGAAAAATTCTTTCAGTGTTAGAGAACCCATTTATCGAGGAATGTTATAGGCAACATATCATCACGCTAAGACTAATAGGAGCGCAGCAGTAATGAAAATTGGGACGCAAACGAAGTTGCGCAGGTCAACATGTAAAGTTATAAAAACAAAAATCATGAGAGGATTTTGTCTACAAAATCCTCTCACGATTTTCACTTTTTCTTTTTTACAACTAATTATTTTTTTTTTTTTTTTAGGAAATGACTGTAGTCATTTCCTAAAAAAAAAGTGATCAATTGTCAAATGTCAGACTCAGACGTTGGTCAGGCGTCGCTTTCATTTAATTTGTCAAAATTTGTGTTTATCGATTTGGATTTTTAAATAAAAATCCGGCGTTTCATTATGACACGATAGTATTAGGAATATTGTGTAATTGAAATAAATCACGTCAATCATGATTTTTTTTGCCGGACAGTCTTTTATGTTTTTAGCAGGTCAGAATGTTTACGACTTACGTTATAAATTTCTCGAGTTTCTGTGTTCCTAAATGAATACTTAAAAAATAATTTGTATGCTATTAAGTATTTAATAATGTATCATCAATTTTTGTCATTTCACTTTTGTCTATTCTTCTATTTATTCAGCATCATACCATGGTTTTACGTAGGTATGTAATGTTTCAGTATTGTGCGTGGTTTCATCGTCCAGAGTTTTAGAATTAAGTGATAAATTCGTGGATATAAGCAATGAGGGTATGTGGTTCGTCAAGTTTTACGCGCCATGGTGCGCTCACTGCCGCAGGATAGAACCTATTTGGGCTCATGTTGCTCAATCGCTCTTCAACACCCCTATAAAAGTGGCGAAGGTTGATTGCACTAGGTTCATGGCTGTAGCGACGCATTTTAAAGTCAGAGCATACCCTACAATAATGTTGTAAGTAAATAAATTAATTTGTAAAGATATTTCTAGTGTCCTTTTAAACAAAATGTATGTATTTAAAACTTTTTTTTACAGTATAAAAGGTCCATATCACCATGAGTATGTTGGAGAAAGAGTTAAAGATGAAATGGTCAATTATGCCCTACGCATGTCTCAGCCTGCTGTCTCAAGACTTTCACAAGCTGATAGTCTTGGGTACCTCAAGGAAACACACCCAGTTTTCTTTGGATATGTTGGCAAACAACAAGGACCATTATGGGTAATTACAAACAATACTAGATTTCTATTACAATATTGATCTTATCAAGCCAATTTCAAGACTGTCAATTTAGTCTTGCACAAATGTTTCTTGTTTGTTGGTATGATAACATCAGTAAACTTTTATTTAATTAAATCAAGACTTAATAACTAACTGATTTACAGACAAGTATCCTTATTATTACAGGATATGTTCACACAACATGCTGAGAAGTACCAGCCACATACATGGTTTTATGCTATGTCACATGATCTGTTGAAGAATGATGTTAAAATACCAAATGAAACTGCCATATTTGTTTATAAAGAGGATGAAGCCTATTTTTTTGAAGGTAGTTATGACAGACTGAAAATAACAATATTTCAAATCAAAATATTTAATTGATAATTACTTTACCTTGCTTCACAGCAAATCCCCCATTGATTGAAGATAGAGAAACCTTAAATATAACACTGGACAAGTGGATTAACTCTGAGAGATTTGGGTCATACCCAAAGGTTACTCGATCAAATATTAATGAACTAATGGGAATAAATAAGTACATAGTTATTGCTATTGTCTCTGAAAATAAGTTGAATGAAATCACTCAAACGGAAAGAGACTTCAAAGATATGATTGAGAGCATTGTCAAGTAAGTAATCTTAAAAATTACAAAACTGAGTTATTATGTAATGGTGTAATGCATTTTTTCCCGCGCCACCTCGTACCAGCCCTCACGGTACGCATCCAGCTTGTCTTGCTACCTCTTCGGGCACCCATTGTGTGGAGATTCTTGCCCAACGGTTGCTGTACATGCAGCTCATGTGACCCGCCCAATTCCACTTGCGCCTGGCAGCTTTCTTACCCACGTCCATGATTCCCGTTTTGGAACGCAGCATGGTGTTTCGGATTCTGTCCTGTCTTTTAACTCCCAGGATGCTGTGTTCCATCGCTCTTTGGCAAACCCCAAGGCAGAACTTTTGCGACACGGTGAGCGACCAGGTCTGAGCACCGTGAATGCATACAAAAGTAAAATTAATAAAGCATCCCTTTAATAGCTTGAATTTATTGTTTATTTAGAAAAAGAAAACGGGACCTTCATGATAGATTCCAATTTGGTTGGATGGGAAATCCTGAGTTAGCAAACTCAATAGTTATGACTGAACTGATAACACCTCACCTAGTGGTACTCAACGGAACTACGGGCCACCACCACATGCCTGATGATGATCCTGTGCTCATGACACCTGAAGCAGTTTCAATCTTCCTTGACCAGATACATAACCAAGTAGCACCGGTAATTATTTCAATTTTATTTTATAGTTGTTTTAGTACTTTTTAAAGAAAGAAACAAAAAAAGAAAATAATTAATGAATATTAAAATGGCTATTGTATGGCATAACTTAGTCCTCTTTATTTCCATGACTGTACCGCTCCCTAGTCATATAGCCATGGACCATAGAGTTGAAATTTTCACTGATTTTATGTTTTTCTAATAGAACAAATAATAAGGTAACAATACAATACCCTATCTTATTATCCTCTTGATTGTGAACAAACTTATGCTTATTAGACTGTAGATGTATGCTTCTCTCACAGACCTATGGAGGCAACAGTTTACCAGTACGTTTCTACAGAAGCTATTATGAAGCAAGGACGACATTGATGAATATGTGGCGTGGGAACCCAGTATTAACGGCGCTAGTTTTCGGCCTACCTCTCGGCTTCTTATCTCTTATATGCTACTCAGTGTGCTGCGCCGATATACTCGATGCAGAGGAGGACGAAAGTGCAGGTATGTTATTTACTACTTCATATACTTTGTTTGGTTGGAAAAGTCGTAACTTGTGTTATTAGAGTGAGCTTGGATGCCAACTAATGGTTTGTTTATTTTCAGAAACACACGAAAAGAAGGACTAGACATCAAAATAAAATATCAAATCACAGTTTTTAGTATCTGTACATGGAAAGCCTGCCCTTAATATTTTTATAATGTATGCTTAGGTTTGTGACTTGACACGTTTTCTAGTGGTCTTTGTTTCAGTTAATTATCTTGGGATATTTTTTGAACCTTTGCTTATGAGATTTGGTTACACAGGTAGGTAGCTTTCACTTTTGCTAGTCTGCGGCAAAGATATTAACGGGTGGAGCGAGGAGCATAGGAGCTGATAACTGTGTGATGAACGCCTTAACAACTGGTAGTAGCAGACAATGCACTGATAGCCAGCCAGCTTTCCTACCACTCGCGCTTTTATTATTTAAGCTGATTGTCTGATTGAACAGGCTTTTAGAAAGGTACCAATTACCATGGGCATATTAAAAACAGACAATAATTATGTTGTTCTACTTAGAAACATTTGATACTTATCTAGCTACTTGCTTGCGATTTTATAAAATCGCCCAATGTGTTGTGTGAGTAGGTACCAAATATTGAGAAATCACGTTTTTTCAAAGGTTTTATATTAACTGTTGTGGAAGTAATTTCATAAGTGAATCGTGTTTAAGTCTTGTTTTATTAAGTTATTTTTCCTTTTTGAGATATTTTTCATCTTTTTTTACCAAGTATTATACATTTTAAACATGATGTCCTTATATAAATAAACATTGTTTTGTAATCGCTAGTCTATTTATTATGAATGAAAATTAATTCGAGTCGTAATACCAAAGATTACAAAAATACACTTGTTACTGTGAACAGAAAATAGATTAATTAACGCTTCCGTTGTCTCGGGTTGGCGGCGGCACTACCGTTCCCTTAGATAATTAGGTTTGCCAGGCTACCTGCACTTAGTGGCCAAGCATACCTACACATGAGGCATTTTTTTTCCACTAAACGTGATTGATAAGCAAATTGACTAGGCACTCACTTTAATAGTGAATAAAAAATCCCAACTGCCATTTATTGTCAGTCTTCGTATGAAAAAGAGTACCTAAATCAATCTGCTCAACAATCAAGTTCCCTGACTGTACACTAAAATTCTTATATTCATTTGTTGAATATGCATAATTATGTTGACATGCAACAAATTACCTCAATAAATAAATTAAATGGTGTTATTTTTAATAAAACTTTTATTTACTCTTATAGGAATTAGGAGTGCCTTCCTGTAATAACGGATTTATGGGGTGACTGATATTTTGATGTCTATATCTTAGACAGTTCTTCAATATACAAAGCCATTTGGACTTGTTCTATGTGGGCTTTCAACTGTTTGTACCAAATGGCATATTTCACTTGACTATCCCTATTATTTTCTAGCCTATGATCAATTTCTGGATGTTTTCTTCCTTGAATATTGTCTTTATATTTCTTACTCTTGCTTTTTATACAAGTTTTGTTTATTGATTCTTTAGCATCAATTTTGCTATGAGATGAATTTGTTTCACTGTCTTGCTTATTGTATGTTCTTTCCTTCGGTGGGGCCTCTATGTATTTATTATTTTTTGATTTCTGTGAATATCCATTATTTTCCTCAAAATTTAAATATGTAGAATTATTTTTCTTTGGTTTAAGATTGTTACTACATTTTGATGACTGAAAAGATGTAGGAAGCCCTGCATCCAACAATGCTTTATTGTCACATTCATGAAGTTCATGATCATACAAGCTACTGTCTTTATTAATTTCTTGCTCCTGTTGAGGTACCCCATTCACGGTAGTTTTATTAGGTGATTCAAAGCTTGTTTCATATGCTCTTTTAGGTTTACCAAGTACCTTGTCAGTTTTCTTGTGATTCTGTTTGTTATTTAATAGTTTGAGTTGGTCTCTCAGATTCCTTAGAGTGCTATCTACTTCAGTATTTATATTTAGTTTTAAAGAAACATTATTTAACATATTCAAAGTTGGCACACATTCAGTATTGGATTCTGCGATAAAATCATTCTTAGAAAGATCATAATCATTTTCTTTCGGTGACTTAAAGCTAAATAATAAGTCATCGAATGATTCTATTTCACTATTTTTAGTCTTCTCAAATGAGTTGCATAATGTTTCAAAACTTTCAGTTTCATCAAGACTCCTAGTGTCTCCATTTGTTAATTTGTCAATTAGCTCAAGGTAGGCATAGTTATTTTCAATGGGTATTAATGTGTCTAGGGAGGTATCACATTCATGAAGATCAGTATCTTCATCCCAAAAGTTTTTCAAATCTAATAAGTCATTAATTGAGTTAATCATTTTTTTAAATTTTGTCTCCTCTTCACCTTCACTTATTATAGTAACTGCAATACCATAAGAGCCAAATCTCCCAGCCCTTCCAATTCGATGTAGATATGTTTGCCAATCATATGGAGGCTCAAAATTAATGACTAAATCAACATTAGAGGCATCTATACCTCTTGCTGCTAAGTCTGTAGATATTAAGATCCTACATTTATAATCTTGCAACATTTTTAATGCATCCAAACGATCAGTTTGTTCTTGTTGACTATGTAATTTTTCTGCAGGCCACTTTTCACGCAGAAGCATCTTGTACAAGTCCCTTACTCGAACTTGATAGTTACAGAAAATCAAACATTGCTTAAAATTCTTTTTAGATAATATTTTAAGCAGTTCATTAAATCTGTTCTGTGTTTGCCTCACAATATTAGAGTTGCTCTTTACTGAACTAACTAACTGTGTAATTCCTAAGAGAATGGTTGTAGTTTCAGGGCAAATATGTTGTGCATTTTTGACATATTTACTCATAACAGACTTCAACAATTCAGGATATGTAGCACTACTCATGATGACTTGCTTTTCTTTAGGTAATACTGAAAAAATATAGTTAATATCTGCCTGAAAACTGTTTTCCATCAATTTATCGGCCTCATCCAAAACCAATAGCCGCACAGCAGTTACATCCATGTGATTTGCTTGAATTAAATGCCTTAGCCGTCCAGGACTGCCAACAACTATATGCACTTTCTTTTTGAACTTCATTATATCTTCCTGCAAAGGCAATCCACCTATGACAACTTCTACATTTAAATCTGAAACAAAAAAGTTGTATTTGTGCCTTTTAAAATAGTATGTAATATGGAAAATAGATTATTAAAATGTACGCTGAAATAAATTTTCAGTCTGCCTAAATAGCCCCACCTGTATGATAATTATCTGCAGGGCAAATCAAGGAAGCGGTTAATAGCTAAACTGCAATTTTAATGGTACAAAAACATTTCACCACAAATCTGAGTACTTACTTTTCAAATTAGAACCAATTTGAGAAATGACATCACAGATTTGAGCAGCAATCTCTCTTGTAGGTGCCAATATAATAGTCTGCAACCCTTTCTCCAAATCTAATTTCTCCAGCGCAATAACTGTAAAAACAGCTGTTTTACCAGTCCCAGACTTAGCTTCAAGTAAAAGATCTGAAATAAAAAATATGTACTTTAAAATGTTTAGATATTTATGTCTTTCTACTATAATTGAATTATATTGAATTGTTTAAACACTAGGAAAAAACTAAAACAAGCATCACAATAGAACTGGCAGATCTTACCGAACCCACATTTTCCTAAAGGTATGGCGTGCAACTGAATTGGAGAAGGTTTGTAAAAACCGCAATTGGTCAAGCCTTCTAAAATACTAGATGAAAGCAGCATTGTGTCAAAGGTAACATCTTCCGATATTTGAACATCTTGCGTTCTTACACCCTCGTTAATATTGTGGGCAAGAACCATGATTGCACTAAACAATTAATTGAGTATCTATTTAGAATAAACTTATAAGACGTATTTACGATCTTTTTTTTTTTAGAAATTCTGAAAACACGAAATCTAACTGATTTTCAACCACAATTTTCAAGTACTGAATTTTAACAATTTTAATTTCGGTTCGGCTTGTCAAAATGTCACGAAACGGAAGTAGTGATGGGTATCTATTCCAATAACTAGCCAAATAGCGGCTAGTCATATAATAGCCATGATAGCCACTGGCTGGCTATAAAATAGAATACGGAACAGTGGATAGATAGTCGCCACAGAGTGAAAAGTAACAATAATAATAATCTGTGGCTCGGCTGTCAAGCCAACTGACGTGAGGAATTTTTCATCCCATATTTTTACAATGCATACCGAATACATCAAGAAAAAAAAATAGAACCACACCAAAATAAAAAACTCACTAAATGGAAAATAAATTGACAATAAGGAAATAAAATGTTGACACGACGCCGGGCACGACTACAAGCCGCACCAACACCATCTTCGGGTTCGTCGCTGAGCTCCGCCTCGCAGCCGCCGGGACCTGCGCCAGCCGCGAGTCCAGAGATTCCGGTAGCTGCAGTTGCGTCGAGCTCGAGCAACGAATACTTCTCGCCGCCGATGACACCACCACCTGCGCGTCGGCGCGGACGTGGCCGACCACCGGCCAGCTTGGGACCTCGAGGCCCACCGGTCTCTGACAGGGTCCCTGCTATCGGTGGAAGTGTGCAGCGTATAAAATGGACTCAAGCCATAAATGAGAATGTCATGCGCTCATACATTGGGGCTATAGAGGGGGGAACTAACCTGACTGCGTACCGTGGTCGGATGCTCTCTCTGTTTCAGGTACTTGAACCAGTTGTCAGCGTATCGGCCGAACAACTGTCGGATCAGGTGCGCGTCATCCAGCGTAACCGTATGTTGGATGATAGTGTGCTTGATCGCCTCCGCACTGAAATATGTAGCCATGTCATTGCTCCTCCGTCGCAGACTGTGGCACCAGCACAGTCAACCCAATTGCCCAGCCACGCTGACGAGGAGAGTAATGACAGGGTTACAAACGTAAGTACCTACCCAGTGCAATCAGGAATTGAGGAGTGCTTTGGAGTGTGCTATTCGGGAATACCGCTGCATGCCGCCTGAACTTAGACCACGCTTTCCTCGTTTGCCCATGCATAACAAGAACAGGGCACTGGTGGCTGCTCTGGATTCGCAGTTGTCAAGCTATTTTGATAACTGTGAAAACCTCACCGATGCATATTCGATCATGTACTGCGCGGCTGTAGCGGCATGTCGTGTAGCTCATGTCAAAATAAAAATAACCAATGACAGAGCTACACGACCAAAACCAGCCGTACCAGCTTGGCAGTGCAGGATCGAGCGTCGTATTGGTGAGGCCAGAGCGCTAATCGGCAAACTGATCTGCTTCAGGGAGGGCAACACACGCCCTAGAGTGATGCGCTTTGTGAGACGGGCGTTTTCGGGGACTGATGTCAATCCCCGAGATTACATATCTCGTGTCACAGAGCGCATCGACTTCCTGAAGCAGAAGGTGTATGCATGGGCAAGCCGTATTCGTAGGTACAGGCGGCGAGTGGAGCGATACACCCAGAATCGCACATTCCGAAGTAATGAAAGGTGGGTACCTATATAGGGATTGGGAGCGACCGGACCAAGGTGTGACTGACACGCGCTTGCTGGATGATGATGCTATGTGTTCATTCTGGCACAGCATCTGGTCGGTTCCTGTCAGTCATACTGAGGATGACTGGACTCGGGAGGCCGAGCGTGTGTGCGATCCGATATTAGAAATGGGGGCAATTACCATCAGCCCCCAAGATGTAGCTTGTGCAGTCCGTCCGTTGCCTAACTGGAAATCTCCAGGGCCGGACGGGCTGCACAATTTCTGGATTAAATGGTTTACGAGATCGCACGCTTGCTTGGCGTCTCAATTCCAGTCTGCCTTAGAGTCTGGGTCGCTACCCCAGTTCCTAACTACAGGAATAACCCACCTGCTCCATAAATCAGGTAGTACTGCGGAACCTAAAAATTATAGACCGATCACGTGTTTGCCGACGGTCTATAAAGTTCTTACATCCATTTTAAGGGCAAAGATTAATAGTCATATTAACAACAACATCATGTCTGCCTCTCAAAATGGATGTAGGAATGGGTCCCGCGGTACTAAGGAGCTATTCCTTATTGATATGGCCATCAGCCAACAGGTTCGGCGTTCCCGAAAGGATCTGTCGACATGCTGGATAGACTATAAGAAAGCCTATGACTCTTTGCCACATACATGGCTCATGAGGGTGCTAGAATTGTATGAAGTCGATGCAACGCTACGCACCTTCCTGATGTCGTGTATAGGGCAATGGAGGACAGTCCTTCGCTATCCAGGATGTCGAAATATCCAGAGGAATAGCGAATCGGTAAGGATCGAGCGGGGTATTTCAGGGCGATAGATTGAGTCCACTTTGGTTTTGTCTAGCCTTGAGTCCTCTTAGTACAATGCTGGAGAATTCAGGGCTAGGCTATCGTTTGAAGAGAGGTGGTCAGGTTATATCTCACCTCCTTTACATGGATGATCTGAAACTCTTTGCCCCCACTAATCTGCAACTGATGGAGCTACTGAAGGTAACTGAAACATTCAGTAACGCCATCAGGATGGAGTTTGGTGTGGACAAATGTGCAGTCATGCATGTAAAGCGTGGAGAGATTATAGAATCCGTGGGAACTCAACTCTGGATTCCATAAACCTGAGATCCCTCTCTCCAACTGAAACATACAAGTATTTGGGTACATCGGAAGCGCTAGGTATCAATGTTACTGACATGAAGCAATCGTTGAAGGAGCGCTTCTTACAAGGAAGGAGGAAACAAGGTGCGCGCCTTCAACGGTTGGTTTATGCCGGTACTCTTTCGGCGTACTCAAATGGACTCAAACGGAACTTGACGCCCTGGATAGGCAGGTCCGCACACTGCTTACTGCATATCGAATGCATCACCCACGATCGTCGGTAATGAGACTATATCCCGCGAAAGTGTGGAGGTCGAGGCTTTTTAAATGCTAAGACTCTCCACAATCGCGAGATATGCAGTCTTAGGGAATATTTTCTAGATGTCAACGTGTGTATGCATCGAGATGTAGTGGCGGTGGACAAGGGACTCACCCCACTCTCCTTGGCAAATGAGAACTGGCGCAAACCTGCGGTGCTTGACACTAACGATCGCAGGGCGGTATGGCAGAGTAAGGAGCTTCACGGACGCTTTTTCCGGGCCCTAAATGGGCCCGACGTAGACCAACTAGCGTCCGTAGCCTGGCTGCGTTTCGGTGACCTCTTTGGAGAAACCGAAGGTTTTGTTTGTGCAATTATGGACGAAGTTATCATGACGAATAACTACCGGAGATTTATTGTGAAAGACGGCACGGTCGACATATGTCGGGCATGTCATCGTCCGGGAGAATCTATTCGCCACATTATCTCTGGTTGTTCTCTTCTAGCTAACGGAGAATACTTGCATAGGCACAACCTTGTGGCCAGGATTATCCATCAGCAACTTGCTCTGAAATACTCTCTTGTGGAGTCGGAGGTGCCATACTATAGGTATGCGCCCGACCCAGTTCTCGATAATGGCAATATCACATTGTACTGGGATCGGTCCATCATCACTGACAGGTCTATTGTTGCCAATAAGCCTGATATAGTGGTGGTGGACCGAATTGTGAGGCGTGCAATGATTGTAGACATAACCGTCCCGCATGACGAGAACCTCGTGAAAACCGAGAAAGACAAACAAATCAAGTATATTGACTTAGCTCGCGAGGTTGTCGACATGTGGGAAGTAGACTCCGCAATCATTGTACCGATAGTCGTGTCGGCCAATGGCTTAATAGCCACGAGCCTCGACCAACACCTTAGGAGGCTCTCGTTGGGCAGCTGGAGCTAGGGCTTGATTCACAAAGCGGCTCTTCTGGACACGGCTCGCATTGTCAGGAGGTTTCTTTCGCTGGAGCCCTGACCACCGGTAGCTTGGACCCTGTTCCCGATATCGGTGGGCTACTATTTTTATATTTTTAAATGTTTTATTTTTATATACGAAGTTGATACGACAGAGAAGCTTTCCTTTAAACTGCATATACTAGGTACCATTTTCAAGCTCTGTACCAAAAATTAATTAAATAGGAGCAGTAGTTTAGGCGCAAATGATTTTTAAAGTTATTGCACCGTTTAAACACGATGTATCTTTTCTAACAGCTGATTATGTCTAAGCATAAGGTCATGCACCATACAACGATGAATCTACGATGCATCGTAGATTTATCGTTGTATGGTGCATCGTTGCCGCTCTGACGCATGTCGAAGGACATTCACTAAATATTGGCAATGCAAACAAGGAAGCAATAAATATACACACACACTTGCACTTTCACTACGAAAGCGACAAACATAGCGCGACTGAAAGAAACAGAAATAGTTCATTTTGTTTTGTTATTGTGATAGGACACTAAATAAGTTTGAGACAGTATTTCTTATTTTAATTGTGACAGGACACATAACTTGGGATTATTATTATTTAGTAATAGTGACTTTTTTTTGTGTTTGACTGTTTTTTATGGTGGTAGGACACGTAATTAAACTTTAGTTGTGTGTGTGTGTGTGTGTAATTAAAGTGTTAAACAATGCCTCGTGTAACTTACACGGCGTCAGAATGCCGTGGAAACGCAGTTTTAGCTCTGCGAACGTACAGAGAAAGGTATGGTGACAGCCGAATGGGGATTTTACTGAAAAAATCTAATAAGTCCGTCTGATAGATTTAAAATAAATATTGGACACGTATTTTTTCTTTTTTCACGTAAACAAAAAATAAAGAGAATACAACGAGTTCAAGACACGCGTGACGTCATCTGGCTTGTTAAAAAAGTACGAAATTTACCAAGCCAAAATACGTGTCTAATATTGATACTCAAATTCAAATTCAAAGCATTTTATTTCAAATAAACCATTCACAGGCACTTTTGAAACGTCAAGATCGGTCAGTCAAAAACATGGAAGCTATTTGCACGTTCCAAAGCGTAGATCTATGGAGAAGAACGTGCAAGAAACTCCACGGACACTCTTTAATCATGTTCTGTTATACAAAATTCCAAGTTACATATACTTGTTGCTTCTGCATGTGAGGACAATGCAAAGGAAAAAAAAATATATATGAATTTAAAATATAAAGATTAAAATAAGCCAATGGCAGTTAAGAAATGACCAGTCTCAACCGACGGCGCCTGTTCACGAACATGACGCCTGTATCGGCACCTTTCAGCTCAACCATTTCGAAGGGAACCGAATGATCAAACCCACGCGCCGCCATCAGCGAGACATTTGAGTGAGCATGACATGCTCTCAACCACCATGCTCGTTCATGTCCAACAAGTAAAACTATAACTACTCACATAAAATGTAAATGGTCAAAATTTGAAAAATATGCTTCTACTTTACACAAAACTATGGTTGTCAATGACCAAATAAGAAAAAATAAATTAATAAAGACAACGATTAAGTTTTTACAACAAAAAGAATAAATAAGTAATTATAATAATAATATAATTTGACACGACGCCGAGCACGACTACAAGCCGCACCAACACCATCTTCGGGTTCGTCGCCGAGCTCCGCCGAGTCCAGAGATTCCGGTAGCTGCAGTTGCGTCGAGCTCGAGCGACGAATACTTCTCGCCGCCGACGACACCACCACCTGCGCGTCGGCGCGGACGAGGCCGACCACCGGCCAGCTTAGGACCTCGAGGCCCACCGGTCTCTGATAAGGTCCCCGCTATCGGTGGAAGTGTGCAGCGTATAAAATGGACTCAAGCCATAAATGAGAACGTAATACGCTCATACTTTGGGGCTACAGAGGGGGGAACTAACCTGACTGCGTACCGTGGTCGGATGCTCTCTCTGTTTCAGGTACTTGAACCAGCTGTCAGCGTATCGGCCCAACGACTGTCGGATCAGGTGCGCGTCATCCAGCGTAACCGTATGTTGGATGATAGTGTGCTTGATCGCCTCCGAACTGAAATGTGTAGCCATGTCATTGCTCCTCCGTCGCAGACTGTGGCACCAGCATCGTCAACCCAATTGCCCAGCCACGCTGACGAGGAGAGTAATGACAGGGTTACAAACGTAAGTACCTACCCAGTGCAATCAGGAATTGAGGAGTGCTTTGGAGTGTGCTATTCGGGAATACCGCTGCATGCCGCCTGAACTTAGACCACGCTTACCTCGTTTGCCCATGCATAACAAGAACTGGGCGCTGGTGGCTGCTCTGGATTCGCAGTTGTCAAGCTATTTTGATAACTGTGATAACCTCACCGATGCACATTCGATTATGTACTGCGCGGCTGTAGCGGCATGTCGTGTAGCTCATGTCAAAATAAAAATAACCAATGACAGAGCTACACGACCAAAACCAGCCGTACCAGCTTGGCAGTGCAGGATCGAGCGTCGTATTGGTGAGGCCAGAGCGCTAATCGGCAAACTGATCTGCTTCAGGGAGGGCAACACACGCCCTAGAGTGATGCGCTTTGTGAGACGGGCGTTTTCGGGGACTGATGTCAATCCCCGAGATTATATATCTCGTGTCACAGAGCGCATCGACTTCCTGAAGCAGAAGGTGTATGCATGGGCAAGCCGTATTCGTAGGTACAGGCGGCGAGTGGAACGATACACCCAGAATCGCACATTCCGAAGTAACGAAAGGTGGGTATATAGGGATTGGGAGCGACCGGACCAAGGTGTGACTGACACGCGCTTGCCGGATGATGATGCTATGTGTTCATTCTGGCGCAGCATCTGGTCGGTTCCTGTCAGTCATACTGAGGGTGACTGGACTCGGGAGGTCGAGCGTGTGTGCGATCCGATACCAGAAATGGGGGCAATTTCCATCAGCCCCCAAGATGTAGCTTGTGCAGTCCGTCCGTTGCCTAACTGGAAATCTCCAGGGCCGGACGGGCTGCACAATTTCTGGATTAAATGGTTTACGAGATCGCACGCTTGCTTGGCGTCTCAATTCCAGTCTGCCTTAGAGTCTGGGTCGCTACCCCAGTTCCTAACTACAGGAATAACCCACCTGCTCCATAAATCAGGTAGTACTGCGGAACCTAAAAATTATAGACCGATCACGTGTTTGCCGACGGTCTATAAAGTTCTTACATCCATTTTGAGGGCAAAGATTAATAGTCATATTAACAACAACAACATCATGTCTGCCTCTCAGAATGGATGTAGGAATGGGTCCCGCGGTACTAAGGAGCTACTCCTTATTGATATGGCCATTAGCCAACAGGTTCGGCGTTCCCGAAAGGATCTGTCGACATGCTGGATAGACTATAAGAAGGCCTATGACTCGGTGCCTCATACATGGCTCATGAGGGTGCTACAATTGTATAAAGTTGATGCAACGCTACGCACCTTCCTGATGTCGTGTATGGGGCAATGGAGGACAGTCCTTCGCTATCCAGGATGTCGAAATATCCAGAGGAATATCGAATCGGTAAGGATCGAGCGGGGTATATTTCAGAGCGATAGTTTGAGTCCACTTTGGTTTTGTCTAGCCTTGAATCCTCTTAGCACACTGCTAGAGAATTCAGGGCTAGGCTATCGGTTGAAGAGAGGTGGTCAGGTTATATCTCACCTCCTTTACATGGATGATCTGAAACTCTTTGCCCCCACTAATCTGCAACTGATGGAGCTACTGAAAGTAACTGAAACATTCAGTAACGCCATCAGGATGGAATTTGGTGTGGACAAATGTGCGGTCATGCATGTAAAGCGTGGAGAGATTATGGAATCCGTGGGAACTCAACTCTCGGATTCCATAAACCTGAGATCCCTCTCTCCAACTGAAACTTACAAGTATTTGGGTATGTCGGAAGCGTTAGGTATCAATGTTACTGACATGAAGCAATCGTTGAAGGAGCGCTTCTTTGGCCGCCTGAAGAAGGTATTTAATAGTCTTCTATCGGGCGGAAACAAGGTGCGCGCCTTCAACGGTTGGGTCATGCCAGTATTGATGTACTCTTTCGGCGTACTCAAATGGACTCAAACGGAACTTGACGCCCTGGATAGGCGGGTCCGTACACTGCTTACTGCGTATCGAATGCATCACCCACGGTCGTCGGTAATGAGACTGTATATCCCGCGAAAGTGTGGAGGTCGAGGATTTTTAAATGCTAAGACTCTCCACAATCGCGAGATATGCAGTCTTAGGGAATATTTCCTAGCTGTCGACGTGGGTATGCATCGAAATGTAGTGGCGGTGGACAAGGGACTCACCCCGCTCTCCTTGGCAAATGAGAACCGGCGCAAACCTGCAGTGCTTGACACTAACGATCGCAGGGCGGTATGGCAGAGTAAGGAGCTTCACGGACGCTTTTTCCGGGCCCTACATGGGCCTGACGTAGACCAACTAGCGTCCGTAGCCTGGCTGCGTTTCGGTGATCTTTTTGGAGAAACCGAAGGTTTTGTTTGTGCAATTATGGACGAAGTTATCATGACGAATAACTACCGGAGATTTATTGTGAAAGACGGCACGGTCGACATATGTCGGGCATGTCACCGTCCGGGAGAATCAATTCGCCACATTGTCTCTGGTTGTTCTCGTCTAGCTAACGGAGAATGCTTGCATAGGCACAACCTTGTAGCCAGGATTATCCATCAGCAACTTGCTCTGAAATACTCTCTTGTGGAGTCGGAGGTGCCATACTATAGGTATGCGCCCGACCCAGTTCTCGATAATGGCAATATCACATTGTACTGGGATCGGTCCATCATCACTGACAGGACTATTGTTGCCAATAAGCCTGATATAGTTGTGGTGGACCGAATTGTGAGGCGTGCAATGATTGTAGACATAACCGTCCCGCATGACGAGAACCTCGTGAAAGCCGAGAAAGACAAACAAATCAAGTATATTGACTTGGCTCGCGAGGTTGTCGACATGTGGGAAGTGGACTCCGCAATCATTGTACCGATAGTCGTATCGGCCAATGGCTTAATAGCCACGAGCCTCGACCAACACCTTAGGAGGCTCTCGTTGGGCAGCTGGATCAAGGGCTTGATTCAGAAAGCGGTACTTCTGGACACGGCTCGCATTGTCAGGAGGTTCCTATCTCTGGAGCCCTGACCACCGGTAGCTTGGACCCTGTTCCCGATATCGGTGGGCTACTATTTTTATATTTTTTAATGTTTTTATTTTTCTAATGTATATATTGTATAAAAATGTTTAAAAATATCTAAATAAGTAAAGAAAATAAATAAAGGAAATATAATTTGTATGTATATAAGAATAAATAAACGAAATAATGTAAGTACCTCTACAAAAAAAAAGTTGCGAGCATCTCTTCCAAATATAAAAACCTAAAAAGTGGACCTAAGCAGCTGTGACTGTGGAGCAGGACCAGCATTTAGCCAAGCGTTTTATCGAGGATATAATCTTCCAGTTTATAATACGATTGTCTACATAGTGTGCGTTTTATGCATGCTTTAAGGAGTCTACACACCAAACCCGCCGACCCGCCGACACAGCCCGGCGGCTTGGTGTCGGCGACCCAAACCCGCCAACCCGCCAACATGTGTCATGGGGCTGTGTCGGTGAGTTAGTCGGCGGCAAGAAATCAGTACAACTTTTTTAGTTAGTGATTGCAGTGTGTACGAACGTGACGTGTTGTTTTTCTCGAATATTGCAGCCTACAATAAACATGGATACTGATGCTGATCTAATAATAGCAGCATGTGGAATAATTTTAGCTGGGTCCCTGAAGAGAAAACGACAGTGTTGGGTTAGACCAAGCTTAATGAGTCGGCGGGCAACTGAGCGTGCGCGTACGCAAGTCGCCGGCCATGCCGCCGACTTGCACGCGCGGGTACGAGTCGCCGACATGATTCTTTAAGCAAAGTCGCCGACACCAAGCCGCCGGGCTGTGTCGGCGAGTCGGCGGGTTTGGTGTGTAGACTCCTTTAAATTTTCTCTCATTCAGTTTAGAATATCAACTGGTATTTTATTATAAAATTTAACACAGTACCCCATAAAAGAAGTGTGTACTTTGGCCAATCTGAATCGGGGTTGATCTAATTTGTTCCTTTATGCCTGTCACTAATCTTGCTAAAAAGATGAAGATTTTTCCCAACACACATAATATTTTCGTAAATGTATTGACAAGGTACCGTCATGATGTTGATATCCTTAAACAGTTCTCTTAGGGAATCACGCCAACGGAGATTGTAAATGGCTCTGGCTGTAATTGTCGATGGCTCTTTTCTGCAGGATAAATATAGACTCGATGTCTGCAGCACGTCCCCATAATAAGATACCGTAAGACATGATACTATGAAAGTAACCAAAATAGACCAGCCTCGCGGTATCTATATCGGTAAATTGACGGATTTATCTGACAGCGTATGCTGCTGAACTTAGCCGTCCCGCAAGAGAGTTACATGAGGACCCCATTGTAGCCTTGAGTCAAGCGTAATCCCCAGGAAAACCGTGTTTTCGACGAATTCAAGTTTCTCCTTGTTCAATACTATGTCGCAATAATTTCTTTGAACGTTTGGTAAGGCAAATCTGATGCATTTAGTTTTTTTCCCATTTAATACTAAATTATTAGCAGTAAACCAATTTTGGACCTGCTGTAGGGCGTTATTTACGTCGTCAAGATTTATGGAACGTCTATCTATCTTAAAAAAAAAGGACGTATCGTCAGCAAATAATACCATATGAGGTTGATTTTTTAAAAGATGGGGTAGATCATTAATATATACTAGAAAGAGGAAAGGACCCAAAATAGAGCCTTGTGGTTTCCCCATTTTGACTTTTAAACCCTGTGAATTGACACTATTTACTTGAACTTGCTGCTGTCTATCATTTAAGTAAGATTTTATTAGATTGAGTTCAAGTTTACCTAGTCCGTAATGTCCTAGCTTTAGGAGCAAGGTTTCGTGATTTACACAATCAAATGCCTTGGAGAGGTCACAAAAGATTCCTATTGCATCTTGTGCCTCTTCCCACGCTGAATAATAATAATAATAATAAATCCGCAAGGCAGTTTTGTGGCGAACTGTTGGGCACTAGCGACCCCACGGACCTGATCTCCAGGGAGAATTCTTGTTCCTCATTTCCGGCTTGCCTTTATTGGCTGGCCGGAGTGAACACTGACGAGGAACAGAGCTCCCACCTCTTTCTAGCCTTAATCGGCCGGTCTGAGTGTAGATTCGCAAGAGCAAACGTGCTCGGGAGAAGGACGTATAATCCAGTAAGGTGCTGGTAGGGATCTTGACCGTACTTCCGGGATTGTCCTGATAGCCGTGGTATACCTCTCCACTCCTCTGGCACCTCAGGATATGTTGCCCCCTTGGCGCTACGTCACTTTGTGCTAGCGACCCTTTTCGGGGGGCCCATTTATTGAGTGTGCAAGTCACCCCCTGCTATTTTAAAGCCGTTTTAATAGTCAATGGTCAGGCAGGGGACAATAGTTCTTCCATAGTAGTAGTTATTAGTCCACTAAACCAGCCAAACCCATAGCGTTTCATCTTTTGTTTCCATATTTTGCAATAGTTTTGCTCCAACCGGGGATTGTCCTTGGATATACTTTCACAGTGCATACATCCAACCGGGGATTGTCCTTGGGTATACTTTCACAGTGCATACAGGGATAATCGTCGGTTGGTGTCCCATTCCATTTGAAATGTCTAAAGAGGCCTCTGCGAGTTGGCATCGGCCCCTCGTACGCTTACCAAAGGACCGGGTCTCTAGGGACCCGAGAATGTCAAAAACACAAATAATAACAATTTATTTGCATTTTGCGCTTGACCGCGGTCTCGATCGTGTGTGTGCGCGGAAGCGATACTTAATAAAAATGTCGAATGCGAACGTAGTTTCTAAAACAGTGAAGTGTGCGAATTGCAACATTGTTATCAGTGAGCTTCTTGCTTATTTGCAAAATAAGGTGGATACAATGGACAATGAGAGCATGGTGCGGATTTGTGCATCAGCGTTTAGTGTCACGGAAGTAGAAAAGGCAAAAGGTTTGCTGTTTGACTCCATCAAAACAAACAAGCGAAATATCTCAAGAAGGAAGGACGGCAAAATCCAGCGAGATCTCGAGGATATTATTGCCATTTTCAAGGAGACTGATCCCGAGGTGATGCCTATTTTTGTGGCCAAAGAGCTAAATAAATTACCACCCATCACTTTTGACCATGTAGATGTGACAGCTTTTATTGAAAGATATAGTTCGACTAAAGTCAGACGTGAATAAAATAAAGGAGACATATGTTACAGTGAAGCAAATAGAAGAGTTAGAAAATAAATGGTCTAATTGTCGGCATAGTTCTGACTATCGAATAAATATGAGGCGTGGAGGGTACTTAGACCGAGCGAGCGGTAGACACCTGTCAAAGTCACGACTACTTATCGCATTCACCTGTTGGCGGCAAGGATGTGTCATCATACCCAACCGACGAGCGCGCGGTGCGGGCGGCGGCTAACCACAGCGTAGGACCACGCGTTTCAATGTTTCGTTCTCCCGAGGCAACTGAGATAACGGTACAAAATAGTGCGCAACTCCCCACTTTGTTAACTCGCGTGCAGTTTGATACGAGTACGAGAGAGACGGAGCGTCAATCAGACAATATGTACGAGAATGTCCAACCAGTACAGGTAGCGAGCGCAGGGCCCCTAGTCTGCTATTTTTTATAAATTCGTCATTCCAACACGATGCCATTGTCATTTTGCTAAAAGTTCGTAATCTGCTAAATTCATAATGGTCGTTCACTAATCGGTCAGTAGAAAGTCAGTGGTCTCGTAATGAAATCGTAGTGGAATGACAGTGTCGTATTGCCATTATTATTAAACCCGTTTGGAGAAATGATTTTCGAAAAACAGCTATTAAATTTGAACATTAATTTATGCCAGATTGCTTTTGTATATAATTTTACATATTATTTATTAGTGTTCTATGAAATCTGAAGTAGTAAGAAGGTCGTAAATAGCAAATACGTGATGAAACTCATTTATATTTTATCCGTTTTGCTGTCAAAGTCAAATGTGACATTAGTGACATTAGGTACTGTTTACTTTACTGACGTCGACGTCTGTTTTTATTTGTTTTGAAGCGACCGGTGTTTTGCAGAGAGATTGAACTTTAACGTGAGCGTCATTAAAAAATCAAATAATTAATAGATTTGTTTATTGCTTTTTTTTAATTCTCAATAACGACATCATGAGACTGTGCATCAATTTACGGAATAGCAACGGACCGCTGCAATACAATAGGAAGGTGAATATTGGAAAATGAATCATTCTTTCTATTGTACAGGAATGGGTGGGTTAGTATCTGATATTTCTTATCGTAAACATTTAACATTTTTGTACCTACGTAATATTTAATGTAAACAAACTAAATGTAATAGGTTCTGTTTAGTTTTCTTTTAATGGTTTTATTTTTTAAAATAATACCAGAATGTGCAACAAATTCAAAACATCACCAATCCAGACTAAATCTGTATGGTCAATTACAACCTATTCTCTCTCTCAGAGGGGAGGCCAGCGTCCCTTCAATGGAAATGTAATATGGTCACTTATGTTTACCAAAATTAGTCACTCAGATGTTTATTTCTAAATGCTAGTGCTAGACCTAATAGTCTAATGATAAATGTTTGTTTCAGGTGAATGAAAATGACTTCATCTTCCAAGCTTGCTCTTGATGAAAGTAGACCAGATGGAAATGAACAGACACTAGGACACCGATGAGTGTTATTCAATGTGGATGTTGTCTTCTGAAAAAAGTTTGTCCTCATCAACTTGTAGAGTACAGAACTGGTACAGTGCAAGAGTGTAATATAATGGATTCTGCCATGCTCGGTTAGTTTACTAGTTTTATTCACGGGCTATGAAAAACATTATTTAGTTTAATTTTGTTAACGAGGGCATAGAGAGTGTTATTTTCATTATCTATCTATACTAATATATAAAGCTGAAGAGTTTGTTTGTTTGTTTACTTGAACAAGCTAATCTCAGGAACTACTGGTCTGATTTGAAAAATTCTTTCAGTGTTAGATAGCCCATTTATTGAGGTACGCTGTAGGCTATTCACGCTAAGACCAACAGGAGCGGAGCAGTAATGAAAATTGTGACAGATAAAGTTGTGCGGGTCAACTAGTACTAATATATAAAGCTGAAGAGTTAGTTTGTTTACTTGAACGCGCTAATCTCAGGAACTACTGGTCCGATTTTAAAAATTCTTTCAGTGTTAGATAGCCCATTTATCGAGGAAGGCTTTTGGCTATATATTATCACGCTAAGACCAACAGGAGCGGGGCAGTAACGAAAATTGTGAGGCAAACGAAGTTGCGCAGGTCAACTAGTATTTAATATTAGTCAAGCTCTTAAACATCAACATTTCTCATTTGCAGGATTTCATTAATTCAGTTATTTTCAAAATGGGCACACACATACACAATGTCTCTGTGTAATGGCACCGTGTACTGTGGATAAATTATTTTCAGGTGGGTGCTTCAAGTGTGCTTCTTTTGATGGGTGCGAGCAAATAGAGCATCCCGGTATTTCCATTCAGGCCCCTCACCATCTGGGGCATCTTCATCAGCTGTCAATGAGAAGAACAGTCAAGACATTCCTCATTTAGAAGAACCTACCTTTTTTTTTTTTTTTTTTTAGGATGGGAAATCATCAAATGACTTCTCCCGCTCTGGGTACAGCAGGAGGGAGTGTCAGACTCTTACTGACTAAAACCCATCCGTGTTTCTCCTAGTGCCCTTTGCGTTCCAGGGTACGGTGCCTCTTTCGAACGAAGTCCGCAGCCCCAGCAGACACTGGCCCTAGTGGGCCCCGTCTTCCGTGCTGACACGTCCTTGAGGCGCGTTGGGATCGCAGCGCGCCGCCGACCCGGGCCTGGTTCTGATCAGACGGCGAGCCACCCAATGCTCGCCGTCCGCAGACCCACGCCTACGGTGGCCGAGAATCGTCCTGCGACTCCCGACGCCCGGGGCGTCTTCTTCTGTTTCGGCGGCTGGGGCGTGAAGTTTCCCTCTCTCTCACGCGTTCGGCTTCCTCCTTTGTTAGCATTACTGCTTCGCAGAATGAGGTGACCGCTTCCCATGTCTCGTCGCTCCGGACCATAGCTTGAACCAGGGCCGGACGCGAGAGATCCCCGCCGCCGATCGCCTCGACGAGGACACGGCGGTGCTCCGCCCAAGCAGGGCAGACCTCCACCGTATGCTCCACCGTGTTCTCCGGACGATCCTCGCAGTGTTGACACCCGGGTGTATCCTCCCGCCGTATTCGAAAAAGGTACCTCCCGAAACAAGAAGAACCTACCTACACACATATTATGATAATCCTAATGAAGAAGATGATTAAAACGATTTACTTACTATGTTTTATTTTTATTTTAATATAATACAATTTCTGATTACTGTACCTGATATAAGTTAGCACCCTATTAAATACAATATAAACAAAAGCAAGCCAGGAGTGATGCACATGGCCCATGTCTAAAAAATATAGTTTTCTGAAAACTTCAGCTTAAAGAAACTGAAAGCCTGAGCACTTTTATAAAAAATCATCAGTAAGCACTGCAGCATAGCTGCAAGTGCATTCCAGAGTATATAGTCTTAGATATCTATAACGACGAATGTTTGATAATATTTAGTGTAGGAAACATAGCCACAAAAGTATGCATTTTTCTTTATCTATTTTTGTTTTAACGAGCTAATCTCTGGAATCAGTCAGATTTGAAAAATTCTTTTTATATTGTTAGGCTATACGGGAACGGAAAAATCGAGATATGCGCGTACAAAGTCGCGAGCTAAATCTAGTAACTTATTTAAAAATAATAACCTAAAATATGGGCAAATATTATCTGATTTGGTTAGTGGGTCAAAATTGGGCTCGTGAAACCTTCCCAAATGCTCTAATTTATGGCGAAATCCAGCTCTGTAACGCCAGGCCCAAGTTTTTATGGAGTTACGGTTTCTCGAAAACCACAGACACCTGGCGCTTGGCTACTGCAGCCGCACCAATGAAGGGCGAAGTTTGTCCAAAAAATATTGGATATAAAACGCCGGTAGAATGGCACAGTGACTGGAAAAGTGGAAAAGCAATGACTAGACAATTACGTTCTAATGGTAGGTCACTGATCGATGGAACTGTCAAAATTTTAGCAGATTACCGCATACGTCTGCATTATGTACGAGATTACCATTTTATGCCATTTCGTTCAGTGGACTGTCAGTGATTGATCATTGGAAAGTCATAGTGACACTATTATGTTAGTAGATTACCAAACTTGTCAAAATCAACAATTATGAGATCAGTGATCGACCATTCTGACACTATTGTAATAGCAGACTTGGGGCCCAGGTAACGAGTCGCCACCAGCTGATTTTTGTAAACAAAGTGTGCTGATCGGTAATACGGCTGATACAGAGATGGCGGTGCGGAAGTTATCTTTTGCGGAGATGGTCAATAATGGTGAACAATGGAAAAAGCCGAAAGAGGATGAAAATTGGATAGAATCGCAGAGAAAGCGATTACGAAATAGATGTATAGGGAGCAAAGGAAAGGCAGACACAAGCTGCACTAAATGCGGCTGATACAAAAATACCACTTTTTGTCTCCAATGTGCACAAAGACGTGATTGAGTCAGACATCGTGAGTTATATTTATGACAAGACAAAGGAAAAGGTATCGTTACTAAAAATTAAATCGAAGATGCCACGAGATTATAATTCATACAAGATTTATGTAACGAAAAATAGTATTGACGTTTTTCTAGACCACAATCTGTGGCCTTCTGGGATAACGTTTCGGCGTTTTGTTAATATTAGGGATAATACTCCTGTAAAAGGCGAGAATAACATGTCAACGGTTATATTATAACTATTAACTGAATGGAAAATACACGAATGCGTACTACACTGGTCAGTTTCAATTGCAAAGCTATGAAGAGGTCAATGGAGGGGATACGAGCGCTGTGTAAGAATGCTGATGTAGTTGCGCTGCAGGAAACGTGGTTGTTACCGCATGATTTGCCACTGCTTAGCACAATAGACGCAGAATTCGGATGCACGAGCACGTCTGCAGTGGACACGTCCTTAGGTCTTCTAAGTGGCAGGCCGTATGGCGGGGTGGCAATTCTGTGGCGGAAAAGTGCGTTTGAGTCAGTCTCAGTAATAGATTGTAATAGTGCGCGTATATGTGCGATAAAAGTCTTCTTCTTCTTCTACCTGGCGTTAATCCCGGCTATTGCCAGGGTCCGCCTTCCTACTTAGCTTCCTCCACTTTGCCCGATCTTGAACATCCTTCTCAGTTAGGCCATTGGCTCTCATGTCGGACTTAACGACGTCCAACCAGCGCTTGCGAGGGCGACCACGGGACCTAGCCCCAAGAACAGCCATATTCATGCATCCCCGACCAACGTACTCCATAGGGCGGCGCATGATGTGGCCATACCATCGCAGACGACACTCTTGCAGTTTTTCCCCCACGTCACGGACACCAAGACTACCTCTGATGAAAGAGTTGCGTATGCGATCGGATCGCGTTACGCCACTCATCCACCTCAGCATCTTCATCTCCGTGACGCGAAGCTCCTGGGTGTGTCTGCTTAGTGCTGGCCAACATTCACCGCCGTACAGTAGGACAGGCCGTATGATGCATTTACATATCTGCCCCTTGAGCTTAGGAGGCATTTTGCGGTCGCATACAACGCCCGTTACCTCGCGCCACTTCGCCCAAGCCGCGCCTATACGTGCTTGGACATCGTCGTCCACGTTGCCAGACTCGTGCAGCACGGATCCAAGGTACCTGAACGTATCGGACTTTCTGATCAGGTCCGAACCTATTCGGATGAACCTATTTGAATCCGTGCCGCCACAGGACATGTACTCAGTCTTCGCCACATTTAGTCTCAGACCACCGTTTTCAAGCGTGTCCTTCCAAATGTTGACTTTGCGCTCAAGATGGGCTTTGTTCTGATTAACGAGGGCGATGTCATCGGCATACATCATTAGCCATGGGGGCTTATCTTGTATGTTTGCCGTAACTACATCGAGCACTACGTTAAACAAGAACGGGCTAAGAGCCGAGCCTTGGTGAACGCCAACAGATATTGGGAAGCCATTCGATTCGCCAACAGCGGTCTGGACAGAGGACACGGAATCGCGGTACATGTCTCTGATAATGTCAATATAGGCCTCGGGAACGCCCTTGAAGCGCAGTGCCCACCAGATGGACTGCCGAGGTATACAGTCGAAGGCCTTCTGCAGGTCTAAAAAGGCCATATGCAAAGCTCTCCTTCTCTCTCTGTAAGCCTCAGGCAGATTCCGTAAGGCGAATACTGCGTCCATGGTGCTGTTACCCGCCCGGAAGCCATATTGACACTCAGAGACAGTACACTCGCTACGGAGCCGTGTGTCAATGATGCGCTCGAAGAGCTTCATGGTGTGGCACATGATCTTGATACCGCGGTAGCTACTACAATCCTGTACGCTACCTTTGCCTTTGTATACAGGGATAATCAGGCTAAATCGCCACTGGTTCGGCATTTCCTTGGTGATCAGGATGCGGTTAAAAAGATCCGTCAGAAGGTCCACGCCATGTGGGCCCATCGCCTTCCACACCTCAATTGGCACATTGTCAGGCCCGACCGCTTTCCGGTTCTTCATGTGGCGAAGAGCAATGCGGGTTTCGTCGGGGGAAATAGGGGAAATAAGTCCAAGGTTAGGAGGCGGTTCGGGAGGAAGGTTATGGGGATGCTGTTTGTTAGACAGCTCCGCGAAGTATGTACACCATCTCTCCTTAACAGAGGGGGCATCGTAGAGCAGCTTACCCTGGGCGTCCCTTACACAGAGACATTTGCTAATGTCCCGTGCAGCTTTCTCCCGGGCACGTGCCAGCTTAAAAATAAGCTTTTGCCCCTCCGCAGTTTCCAGCTTGTCGTACAAGGGCGCCAGACTTTTGCTGCGGGCTCTGGCTACAGCTTTTTTGCAAGCGCGCTTAGCCGCTCCATATGCCTCTCTGTCATCCGGAGAGTTGGACCCTTGCCACTGTTTAAATAAAACCTTCTTCTTCCGAGTCGCCTCCTGCACCCCGTCATCCCACCACCACGTCTCCTTTTCTATGGTGCGGCCACCACGAGAAGTGCCAAGGACGCGCTTACCCGCATCGGTGATTGCTGAATGGATCCTACTCCAGATCTCTTGAGCGGACTCATGCGGAGCACTGATCTCGAGATGCTCGAGCTCCGCGATGAAGTCCGACTGCCTAGGACCATCAAGCAACCACCACTTTGTGCGGGGTTTGCGTTTTTCGGTCATGTGCGATAAAAGTGATGACGCGAAATGCCTCAGTTATAATTTTTAGTGTGTACATATTAACACTATTACTATTATTATTACATATTAACGGTATTGAAAATTTGCCTTTGTTTACGGATTGTTTGAGTGTGATTAAGGTGGATGCTCCAGGGTAGCCCGCGAAATTCAAATATTATTATGTTTTTTGCAATTTGCCGGTCAGTGTGAAGCTGTATGTGGACCAAATGCGATCCGCGACCGTAACGCGTAATAATAATTCAGAAATAATCATTCTTTCGAACTACATGAACTTAGAGGGCTATATTGATGATTAAAATGGTTATAATTCTTTAGATAAATACGCGCTACGGTCGCGGATCGCATTTGGTCCACATACAGCTTCACACTGACCGGCAAATTGCAAAAAACATAAAAATATTTGAATTTCGCGGGCTACCCTGGAGCATTTACCTTAAGTCTGTGATAGAAGTGAACACTGATAGTGAAGCGTTTATATCTTAGGGGATTTTAATGCTCATTCAAACGAACTATTTTGTGACGAACTGTTGAGTTTCTGTGTAGAACAAGACTGGTGCTGCGTTGATATCGAGAAGCTAGGTTGCATACCTAGCTTCTCGATATCAACGCAGAAGTACGCAAAAGTATATGTACTAGACTGCAGTCTAGTACATATACTTTTACGAGCGAGGCGCATGGATGGTTAGATCACTGCATTGTCACTAAAGCCGCTCAGGAGACGGTCCATAAGGTGTGGGTGCAGCATGACGTGTATTGGTCTGACCATTCTCCGCTTTATGTGGAATGTGACGTAAGTAGGATTGCTGTTAAGTGTGCTATTGAGAGTAAGCTGGTGGGTGACGGTGTGATCTGGGGCAGAAGAGAAGTTGAGCAGATTAACCTTTACCATAGCATATGCCATGAGGAGCTCAAAGGGCTGGTTTTCCCAATGGAATTCAGTTCATGGATACATTCTGTTCTGACCCGGTTCATACGGCCTTGTTGGATAGTATGTACACTAGAATTACAAATATTTTAACGCAGGCGTCTGTAAGATCTTACAGTCGTAAATGTTTTAAGAGGGGTGGGTACATCGCCGGTTGGAATAGACATGTCGCGGACGCTCACAGAAAGGCTAGGCTGGGGTTTAAACTGTGGGTGTTAGCTGATAGACCATCAAAGGGTACTGTTTATGACCAAATGTGTGATAGTCGGAGGGTTTTTAAGTCCAAGCTGAAATGGCATCAGAGTAGGCAAGAACAAATCAAGATGGATATTCTGGCCTCAAATCTTTCAGCGGGGAATATCTCAGCCTTCTGGAAGAATACGAACAAGATGAACCCTAAGCCAAGTGTTCCTGTAAGCGTCGGCGGCATCAGTGACCCTAAAAGTATTGCAAATAATTTTAGAGATCACTTTATGGTAAGATCTTCCCTGGGGCCAGCGATGACCGATGTAGGCGGCGCCGGCGCTGGGGCCGGCGTGCCCGGGAGACAGACTGGTTTTTCCGCAAAAGAAGTCGCTACAGCAATTCAAAGGATGAAGAGGGGTAAGTCTCCAGGGTATGACGGTCTCAGCATCGAGCATTTCAGACATGCAGGTGTACATCTGCCGCGTGTACTTGCTATGTTTTTTACGCTGTGTATCGGTCACTCATACCTACCGCAATCGCTAATGAAAACCTTGGTTGTACCAGGACAGGGGATATATCGGATAGGGCCAATTATCGACCCATCTCACTTGCTACCACGACAGCTAAGATACTTGACAGTTTTCTTAATCAGGGTCTCAGTGGGTACTTACATTTACATGACGCACAATTCGGTTTCAGGGCGGGACTATCCACTGAGAGTGCTATTTTATGCCTTAAGCATACTGTCAGGTATTACACGGAGAGAAAGACACCGATATATGCCTGTTTCCTCGATTTGTCAAATTCAAATTCAAATTCAAATTCAAAGCATTTTATTTCAAATAAACCATTCACAGGCACTTTTGAAACGTCAAGGTCGGTCAGTCAAAAACATGGAAGCTATTTGCACGTTCCAAAGCGTAGATCTCTATGGAGAAGAACGTGCAAGAAACTCCACGGACACTCTTTTAAATCATGTTCTGTTTTACAACATTCCAA
The DNA here is from genome assembly GCA_950371165.1 of Lacanobia oleracea. Taxonomy (NCBI): domain Eukaryota; kingdom Metazoa; phylum Arthropoda; class Insecta; order Lepidoptera; family Noctuidae; genus Lacanobia; species Lacanobia oleracea. The sequence goes on from OX493401.1 coordinate 10,961,397, forward strand.
GTTACATATACTTGTTGCTTCTGCATGTGAGGACAATGCAAAGGAAAAAAAAAAAGGGCTTATTATAAGAATTTTAAATATAAAGATTAAAATAAGCCAATGGCAGTTAAGAGATGACCAGTCTCAACCGACGGCGCCTGTTCACGAACATGACGCGTGAATCGGCACCTTTCAGCTCAACCATTTCGAAGGGAACCGAATGATCAAACCCACGCGCCGCCATCAGCGAGACATTTGAGTGAGCATGACATGCTCTCAACCACCATGCTCGTTCATGTCCAACAAGTAAAACTATAACTACTCACATAAAATGTAAATGGTTTCATGGTACTCACATTTACAAAATTTGAAAAATATGCTTCTACTTTACACAAAACTATGGTTGTCAATGACCAAATAATGAAAAATAAATTAATAAAGAGAACGATTAAGTTCTTACATCAAAACTAATAAATAAGTATTTAATATAATAATATAATTTGTATGTATATAAGAATAAATAAACGAAATAATGTAAGAACCTCTAAAAGGAGCGAGCATCTCTTCCAAATATAAAAAACCTAAAAAGTGGACCTAAGCAGCTGTGACTGTGGAGCAGGACCAGCATTTAGCCAAGCGTTTTTATCGAGGATATAATCTTCCAGTTTATAATACGCTTGTCTACATAGTGTGCGTTTTATGCATGCTTTAAATTTTCTCTCATTCAGTTCGAGAATATCAACTGGTATTTTATTATAAAATTTAATACAGTACCCCATAAAAGAAGTGTGTACTTTGGCCAATCTGAATCGGGGTTGATCTAATTTGTTCCTATTTCTAGTATTAAAATTATGCCTGTCACTAATCTTGCTAAAGAGATGAAGATTTTTCCGAACATACATAATATTTTCGTAAATGTATTGACAAGGTACCGTCATGATGTTGATATCCTTAAACAGTTCTCTTAGGGAATCACGCCGACGGAGATTGTAAATGGCTCTGATGGCTCTTTTCTGCAGGATAAATATAGACTCGATGTCTGCAGCACGTCCCCATAATAAGATACCGTAAGACATGATACTATGAAAGTAACTAAAATAGACCAGCCTCGCGGTATCTATATCGGTAAATTGACGGATTTTTCTGACAGCGTATGCTGCTGAACTTAGCCGTCCCGCAAGAGATGTTAAATGAGGACCCCATTGTAGCCTTGAGTCAAGCGTAATCCCCAGAAAAACCGTGTTTTCGACGAATTCAAGTTTCTCCTTGTTCAATACTATGTCGCAATCATTTCTTTTAACGTTCGGTAAGGCAAATCTGATGCATTTAGTTTTTTTCCCATTTAATACTAAATTATTAGCAGTAAACCAATTTTGGACCTGCTGTAGGGCGTTATTTACGTCGTCAAGATTTATGGAACGTCTATCTATCTTAAAAATTAAGGACGTATCGTCAGCAAATAATACCATATGAGGTTGATTTTTTAATAGATGGGGTAGATCATTAATATATACTAGAAAGAGGAAAGGACCCAAAATAGAGCCTTGTGGTACCCCCATTTTGACTTTTAAACCCCGTGAATTGACACCATTTATTTGAACTTGCTGCTGTCTATCATTTAAGTAAGATTTTATTAGACTGAGTGCAAGTTTACCTAGTCCGTAATGTCCTAGCTTTAGGAGCAAGGTTTCGTGATTTACACAATCAAATGCCTTGGAGAGGTCACAAAAGATTCCTATGGCATCTTGTGCCTCTTCCCACGCTGAGTATATGTGTTTTAACAACGTGGCACCAGCGTCAGTCGTACAACGACCCCTGGTAAAACCATACTGTTGATCGTGTAAAATTTTATTGATGTTAAAATGATTGAGCATCTGATTGAGCATTACTTTTTCAAACACTTTGCTAAAAACCGGCAAAACAGATACAGGTCTATAATTATTGGTGTCTTTGTTGTCGCCCGACTTAAATAGTGGTATAACCTTACTATATTTCATTATATCCGGAAAGACTCCTTGGTCCACACATAAATTAAATATTAAAGCCAAGTATGGTGCTATAGTTTCAATTATGGACGTGCACACTTTAATAGACATTCCCCATATGTCTTCGGTCAATTTGATTTTGATTTGCCGGAAAGCTTTTATGACTGTCACAGGGTTGATATGTTTGAACTGGAATTCAACCGTACAACCTGGAACGTTAGCTTTTAATAAATTATATGAGACCTCAGGTGAAGAATTTAAATATTCCGTAGTTTTAGTTGGTATATTGGTGAAAAAAATTTACAAATTCTTGAGCTACTTCTAAATTAGAGCTTTTGGCACCATGTGTAGTCTCCAGTAAATAATCAGTGTTTCGTTTTTTATTTCTATTAGTTTCATTATTAATAACTTTCCAAACTGTCTTTATTTTATTTTCTGACGATTTGATCTTCTTACTAATATATAGGGCTTTAGCTACCTTGCAAGTATTTCTGAACACTTTAGAATATTTGTTTACAAACTTATTAAAAGAATCAGTGTTTATGACAGGCTTAAGGCCATATAGCTCATATAGTCTTTCCCTACTTATCCTAATGCCTTTAGTCGCCCAGTCACTAAATACATACTTAGGGAAAGTATCCTTAGACTTCTTTTCAAAAGTTGCATTGAATTCCTTAAGAACCACTGAAAAGAAATTATCATAAAATTTATTAGCATCTTCAATGTTATGGCCTACAAAATTTAACTTATTTTGTAAGGTACCATTGAATTTAGCTAGTTTGCCAGTTGTAATTGGCCTATATTGTATATGAATTTTTTCCAAGGCTGCTTTAAACTGAAATGTAACCAATTGACCACTATGATCAGAGGGAAGGTAATTAACTATGGCTTTATCTAAATATTCACAATCGCAGAATACATTATCAATACAGGTTGAAGAAGTTGGTGTTACCCTAGTCGGTTCTGTAAACACATTAGACAAATTAAACGATTTAAAAAGGCTTATAAATCTGCTGCTATTTGAATTAATTTCTAAAATATTAATATTAAAATCCCCACAAATAATCGCGGGCTTGTTACCTGCTGCAAGTTTCGCAAGGATATCTTCCATTGTTGACTCAAATAAAGCAAAGTTTTGAGGGTTTGGGGGTCTGTACACGCACACTATGATATGCTTATCTAGCTCAACACAGGACAGTTCGATGCAATGTTCCACTGATAAGTTAACGATGTCATTACGTTGCTTAAATTTTAAGTTTTTTTTTAATAAGATGAGGGAACCACCACGTAACATAGATTTGCGGTTAAAACAACTGCCCACATTATAATTTTCATAACTAATTAGCATCTGGTAATCCTTCAACCAGTGCTCACTAAAACATACAATGTCAAACATTGTTTTTTCTCAAAAGCTTTTGACACAGTTGCCTATGACATACTGTGGCGAAAGCTAGAGGAAGCGGGTGTTCCAACGGAGTATAACAGCATCCTAAAATTCTGGTATAAAAACCAGACTAACCAGGTGAGATGGGTGGATACACTATCTGACGAATATAGGTTAGAATGTGGTGTAAGGCAGGGTGGCCTCACATCTACCAGCCTTTTCAGCCTGTATGTGAACCAGTTGATCGAGGAGCTCAGCAGTACACATGTTGGATGCTACATTGGCGGAACATGTGTCTCGAAGTCCACCGGAGTGCCAACCGACGATAATTAATGCTGTTTTTTTTTTTTTTTTTTTTATTTTTTTTATGGATGTATTTTGATTTTATTTTAATTTTGATTATGATTTTGATTTTAATTTTGATTTTGATTTTGATTTTAATTTTGATTTTGATTTTAATTTTGATTTGAATTTTAATGAATATTTTATTTTATTATTATTTTAATTCGATTAAAGATTTTGTAATTTTTTAAGTTTTACTTTTGTAATTTTATAACAAATTTTGTAATATTGGGACTTAGTGCCCTAATAAACAAATTTATTATTATTATTATTTCATTTATTCATTTAATTACATATTATTTACATTTTTAAATATTTCAAAAAAAATACAAAAACATTAAAAATATAAAAAATAGTAGCCCACCGGTATCGGGAACAGGGTCCAAGCTACCGGTGGTCAGGGCTCCTGAGAGAGGAACCTCCTAACGATGCGCGCCGTGTCCAGGAGTACTGCTTTCTGGATCAAGCCCTTGATCCAGCTGCCCAACGAGAGCCTCTTGAGATGTTGGTCGAGGCTCTTGGCAATAACGCCATTGGCCGTCACGACTATCGGCACAATGACTGCTGTGTTCACATCCCACATGTCGACAACCTCGCGAGCCAAGTCGAGATACTTCGTTTGTTTATCTTTCTCTGACTTCACGAGATTCTCGTCATGAGGGACTGCTATATCAACAATCATTGCGCGACGCTCTAGTCGGTCTATCACCACTATATCAGGCTTATTGGCAACAATAGTCCTGTCAGTGATGATAGACCGATCCCAATACAATGTGCAACTACCACTTTACTACCACTACTACTACTACTACTACTACTACTACTACTACTACTACTACTACTACTACTTTTACTACCACTTTTATTATTATTATTATAAGCTATGCTGATGATATGGTTCTGCTGGCCCCCTCGGTCAACGCCTTGAGGACATTGGTTTTTGTGAACGATCCGAGCATGGTCTCATGTACAACACACAAAAAAGTGAGGTTCTGATTTTTAAGGCAGTAAATCAGAGACCTAGTACAGTGCCTCCAATCATGATCGATGGGACGGTTCTGAAAATTGTGCAGAAATTTAAATATCTTGGTCATCTGGCCACAGAGGACTTAAAGGATGACCCAGATATAGAAAGAGAACGCAGGGCGTTGGCGGTGAGGAGCAATATGCTGGCCCGAAGGTTCGCTCGATGTACTAAGGAAGTTAAGGTTACACTTTTTAGGGCATATTGCCAATCTTTTTAATCGAGCGGCCTGTGGGTTCGGTATACGCAGCGAGCCTTCAACGTCCTGCGTATTCAGTATAATAATGCTTTCAGGATGCTGTTGGGGTTGCCGCGTTAACGCGCGTGTTGACGGTTTCCACGCTATAGTGCGTAAGAAAGTGGCGTCATTAATTCAAAGACTGCGCGGCAGCACCAACAGCATTTTGCAAATGATTGCATCCCGCCATGACTGTCCCATACAGGCTCACTGGGTGGGAACAGTGCATAGAGCAACACAGGCCACCGGCGATCGCCGGTGGCCTGTGTTGCTCTATGGAATAGTGACGGGAAAATTGTAGTTTTTAAGAAAAATGAATTAGGTATGTTCCTACTAACTAAGAAAAATGTTTACTAACACCTATGGATTATGTCCAAAATAAATAGATAATAATAATAATAATTAATAATAATCTGTGGCCCGGCTGTCAACATCAATGACATTCAATTTTCGCATTCCGTATTTTATATATAATTTAATTTCAAAACCAATCAAAACCATGCTCATTATCCTGGATACAACAAGAAAAAAACAGTAAACAATAATACAAATCACGACCCCAGTACAACATGGAAATATAATTCGACGAAGGGAAATTTAAATGCTGACAAGAAGTCGGGCACGTTTACTAACTACACAGCCAACATCTTCGGGTTCGTCGTCAGCTCCGCCTCGTAGCCGCCAGGACCTACTCCAGCCGTAATTCCTGATATTCCGGTAGCTGCAGTTGCGTCGAGCTCGAGCGACGAATACTTCTCGCCGCCGACGACACCACCACCTGCGCGTCGGCGCGGACGAGGCCGACCACCGGCCAGCTTAGGACCTCGACGCCCACCGGTCTGACAGGGTCCCCGCTATCGGTGGAAGTGTGCAGCGTATAAAATGGACTTAAACCAAAATGAGAATGTAATACGCTCATACTTTGGGGCAACAGAGGGGGGAACTAACCTGACTGCGTACCGTGAACTACCGTGGTCGGATGCTCTCTCTGTTTCAGGTACTTGAACCAGCTGTCAGCGTATCGGCCCAACGACTGTCGGATCAGGTGCGCGTCATCCAGCGTAACCGTATGTTGGATGATAGTGTGCTTGATCGCCGCCGCACTGAAATGTGTAGCCATGTCATTGCTCCTCCGTCACAGACTGTGGCACCAGCATCGTCAACCCAATTGCTCAGCCACGCTGACGAGGAGAGTAATGACAGGGTTACAAACGTAAGTACCCAGTGCAATGACGAATTGAGGAGTGCTTTGGAGTGTGCTATTCGGGAATACCGCTACATGCCGCCTGAACTTAGACCACGCTTACCTCGTTTGCCCATGCATAACAAGAACAGGGCGCTGGTGGCTGCTCTGGATTCGCAGTTGTCAAGCTATTTTGATTACTGTAATAACCTCACCGATGCATATTCGATCATGTACTGCGCGGCTGTAGCGGCATGTCGTGTAGCTCATGTCAAAATAAAAATAACCAATGACAGAGTTACACGACCAAAACCAGCCGTACCAGCTTGGCAGTGCAGGATCGAGCGTCGTATTGGTGAGGCCAGAGCGCTAATCGGCAAACTGATCTGCTTCAGGGAGGGCAACACACGCCCTAGAGTGATGCGCTTTGTGAGACGGGCGTTTTCGGGGACTGATGTCAATCCCCGAGATTACATATCTCGTGTCACAGAGCGCATCGACTTCCTGAAGCAGAAGGTGTATGCATGGGCAAGCCGTATTCGTAGGTACAGGCGGCGAGTGGAGCGATACACCCAGAATCGCACATTCCGAAGTAATGAAAGGTGGGTATATAGGGATTGGGAGCGACCGGACCAAGGTGTGACTGACACGCGCTTGCTGGATGATGATGCTATGTGTTCATTCTGGCGCAGCATCTGGTCGGTTCCTGTCAGTCATACTGAGGATGACTGGACTCGGGAGGCCGAGCGTGTGTGCGATCCGATATTAGAAATGGGGGCAATTACCATCAGCCCCCAAGATGTAGCTTGTGCAGTCCGTCCGTTGCCTAACTGGAAATCTCCAGGGCCGGACGGGCTGCACAATTTCTGGATTAAATGGTTTACGAGATCGCACGCTTGCTTGGCGTCTCAATTCCAGTCTGCCTTAGAGTCTGGGTCGCTACCCCAGTTCCTAACTACAGGAATAACCCACCTGCTCCATAAATCAGGTAGTATTAAATTAATTAAAAATTATAGACCGATCACGAGTTTACCGACGGTCTATAAAGTTCTTACATCCATTTTAAGGGCAAAGATTAATAGTCATATTAACAACAACATCATGTCTGCCTCTCAAAATGGATGTAGGAATGGGTCCCGCGGTACTAAGGAGCTACTCCTTATTGATATGGCCATCAGCCAACAGGTTCGGCGTTCCCGAAAGGATCTGTCGACATGCTGGATAGACTATAAGAAGGCCTATGACTCGGTGCCTCATACATGGACATGGCTCATGAGGGTGCTAGAATTGTATAAAGTTGATACAACGCTACGCACCTTCCTGATGTCATGTATGGGGCAATGGAGGACAGTCCTTCGCTATCCAGGATGTCGAAATATCCAGAGGAATAGCGAACCGGTAAGGATCGAGCGGGGTATATTTCAAGGTGATAGTTTGAGTCCACTTTGGTTTTGTCTAGCCTTGAATCCTCTTAGCACACTGCTGGAGAATTCAGGGCTAGGCTATCGGTTGAAGAGAGGTGGTCAGGTTATATCTCACCTCCTTTACATGGATGATCTGAAACTCTTTGCCCCCACTAATCTGCAACTGATGGAGCTACTGAAGGTAACTGAAACATTCAGTAACGCCATCAGGATGGAGTTTGGTGTGGACAAATGTGCGGTCATGCATGTAAAGCGTGGAGAGATTATGGAATCCGTGGGAATTCAACTCTCGGATTCCATAAACCTGAGATCCCTCTCTCCAACTGAAATATACAAGTATTTGGGTATGTCGGAAGCGCTAGGTATCAGTCAATGTTACTGACATGAAGCAATCGTTGAAGGAGCGCTTCTTTGGCCGCCTGAAGAAGGTATTTAAGGTGGATGCTCCAGGGTAGCCCGCGAAATTCAAATATTTTTATGTTTTTTGCAATTTGCCGGTCAGGGTGAAGCTGTATGTGGACCAAATGCGATCTGCGACCGTAACGCGTATTTATCTAAAGAATTATAACCATTTTAATCATCAATATAGCCCTCTAAGTTCATGTAGTTCGAAAGAATGAATATTATTATTTCTGAAATCACCAGATCGCATTTGGTCCACATACAGCTTCACACAGACCGGCAAATTGCAAAAAACATAAAAATATTTGAATTTCGCGGGCTACCCTGGAGCATTCACCTTAATAGCCTTCTATCAGGCGGAAATAAGGTGCGCGCCTTCAACGGTTGGGTCATGCCGGTATTGATGTACTCTTTCGGCGTACTCAAATGGACTCAAACGGAACTTGACTGGATAGGCGGGTCCGTACACTGCTTACTGCATATCGAATGCATCACCCACGATCGTGGGTAATGAGACTGTATATCCCGCGAAAGTGTGGAGGTCGAGGCTTTTTAAATGCTAAGATTCTCCACAATCGTGAGATATGCAGTCTTAGGGAATATTTCCTAGCTGTCGACGTGGGTATGCATCGAGAATTCGAGATGTAGTGGCGATGGACAAGGGAATCACCCCGCTCTCCTTGGCAAATGAGAACTGGCGCAAACCTGCGGTGCTTGACACTAACGATCGCAGGGCGGTATGGCAGAGTAAGGAGCTTCACGGACGCTTTTTCCGGACCCTACATGGGCCCGACGTAGACCAACTAGCGTCCGTAGCCTGGCTGCGTTTCGGTGACCTCTTTGGAGAAACCGAAGGTTTTGTTTGTGCAATTATGGACGAAGTTATCATGACGAATAACTACCGGAGATTTATTTTGAAAGACGTCACGGTCGACATATGTCGGGCATGTCACCGTCCGGGAGAATCAATTCGCCACATTATCTCTGGTTGTTCTCGTCTAGCTAATGGAGAATACTTGCATAGGCACAACCTTGTAGCCAGGATTATCCATCAGCAACTTGCTCTGAAATACTCTCTTGTGGAGTCGGAGGTGCCATACTATAGGTATCAACGACCCAGTTCTCGATAATGGCAATATCACATTGTACTGGGATCGGTTCATCATCACTGACAGGACTATATTGTTGCCAATAAACCTGATATAGTGGTGGTGGACCGAATTGTGAGGCGTGCAATGATTGTAGACATAACCGTCCCGCATGACGAGAACCTCGTGAAAGCCGAGAAAGACAAACAAATCAAGTATATTGACTTGGCTCGCGAGGTTGTCAACATGTGGGAAGTGGACTCCGCAATCATTGTACCGATAGTCGTGTAGGCCAATGGCTTAATAGCCACGAGCCTCGACCAACACCTTAGGAGGCTGTCGTTGGGCAGCTGGATCAAGGGCTTGATTCAGAAAGCGGTACTTCTGGACACGGCTCGCATTGTCAGGAGGTTCCTTTCTCTGGAGCCCTGACCACCGGTAGCTTGGACCCTGTTCCCGATATCGGTGGGCTACTATTTTTATATTTTTAAATGTTTTTTTATTTATTTTATTCAAATATTTAAAAATATAATATATATGTATAGTAAATGAATAAAGGAAATAATAATTAAAGTTTTACAATTTACATAAAATACATGGTTGTACATTGATTTCCAGGTAAATTAGGTATACAATTGTAAGGTGACACCAGCACCCTTGCTAAGTTGACAAGACAACTTGTGTTAAAGATGCTGGGCCCGTCCCTAAATAGAGGCACATTAATTATTGTATGCTATGAGTTGGTAGACAGGCAAATAAATTATTTAGAAAAGGAAACAATAATAAAAAAGATATCCTATGAGTGGAGTAGCGTAATGTGTAGATGTGTGTTCGTGTGAGTGTATGTGTGTGGTGTGTGTGTGGTGTGGGTGTGTGAGAGAAAGTGTAATATTTTTTTTTTATGTTTTTGGGTAAAGGTTGTGATGAGCGATTGTGTTAGGATAGTATTAGACGGGAGTTATTTAAGTCATCAATAAGTCTTCTGTATTGTTGTAGTTAAAAGTTAGTAGCCAATTATTCAGTTTCTTTTTAAGTGACAATTTAGGTAGTGAGTAAAAGTTTAATTTTTTGTTGAGTTTATTGTAGAGATGAGGACCTTGGAAACAGGGAAATCTTCTTGTAAAAGAGTATTTATTGGCAACGGAAGTTTTGGCATACCTTGTCTTTGAGTCTCGTGGTCATTATTTCATAAGAGGTTTTTTGGTGCTGATATAGCACTGTGTTAGTACAAAAAATTGTCTGACTGTAAGGACTTCACAGGTCCTATAAAGTTCTTCAGTTGGGAAAAGGATGGATCGAAAGGTACTAACTTTTAGCACGGCTCTCTGAGCCAAAGAGTACAGTATATATAATGAAACTCTGAGCTCGTTCTAGCTTTAATAATACTGTTTTGATGGCACTACTCCATGCGCAAATGCAGTACGTTAAAAGAGACTGACAAAGAGCAAAATATGTACACTTAATAATTTGGGCTTCTGCGCTGTGGCGGAGAGTTTTAAATACAAAAATCAGCTTTCTGATTTGGTTTTGTGAGTGAGTCTATGCTGTGTGTCTGTGTGGTTGTGCTGAAAAGTTCAGGCTATCGTCAAGATTCACTCCGTGATATTTAATAGTTCGACAACGCTCTAATTTAGGGCAGGCACATGTCGAATTGCCTGGCAGTAAACATGAGTGCGCTACTAAGTCGTACGAATCTGACGGTTGAGTAGAGTTACGTAAGCTGTACGTAAGAATTTTAGTTTTATCTGTGTTGATTGTGAGAATGTGTGTGTTGAGCCATTTTAGAACACAATTAAGTCCTTTTTGAGCTGTGTCGAAGGCATCGTTCCAAGTGTCGCCAGTGAATGTAAGGACGGTGTCGTCAGCGAACGCTATGATTTTTCCATTTTCCAATTTCTGATTACAGAGTTGGTTTACGTAAATCAAAAATAAGGTTGGGCCAAGCAACCGCCTTGGGGGACGCCGAATGTCACTGGTAGTTCTCTACTGAGGTAATTGTGTATCTTTACAGACTGAGTTCGGTTTTGAAGGTAGTCCCTAAAGATGTTCAGTGATTGATCACGAATCCCGAGCTCTTCTAGCTTTATTATCAAGACAGGAATCGAAACCGTATCGAACGCCTTTTTTAGGTCTAAAAATATTGACAGTACTTTCTTTTTCTTGTCAATATTTTTGGTGACATAGTCAATTAGGTCAATCACAGCGCTACTCGCTACTCGCGCTAATATATGTGTTTTAACAACGTGGCACCAGCGTCAGTCGTACAACGGCCCCTGGTAAAACCATGTACTGTTGATCGTGTAAGATTTTATTGATGTTAAAATGATTGAGCATCTGATTGAGCATTACTTTTTCAAACACTTTGCTTAAAACCGGCAAACCAGATACAGGTCTATAATAATTGGTGTCTTTGCTGTCGCCCGATTTAAATAGTGGTATAATAACCTTACTCATCATCTGCCTAGCCTTTTTCCAACTATATTGGGGTCGGCTTCCAGTCAAACCGGATTCAGCTGAATACCAGTATTTTACGAGGAGCGGCTGCCTACCAGACCTCCACAACCCATTAACTGGGTAACACGGTACTTCATGGCAAGACTGGAGTCAGATTTACTGGCTTCTGACTATCCGTAACGACTGCCAAAGATCTACAAATGACAGCCGGGACCAACGGCTTAACGTGCTTTCCGAGGCACGGAGGAAACTCGGTATGTTAAGATGGTCACCCATCCACAGACCAACCTTGGCAAGCGTTGCTTAACCTTGAAGATCGACCCGTGCGGCTGTTATTATCTAGCCACGAGCTCCTCCCTATAATAACCTTACTATATTTCATTATATCCGGAAAGACTCCTTGGTCCACACATACAAAAAAATTAAATTAATTTTTTTTTGTAAATTAAATATTAAAGCCAAGTATGGTGCTATAGTTTCAATTATGGACGTGCACACTTTAATAGACATTCCCCATATGTCCTCGGTCAATTTGATTTTGATTTGCCGGAAAGCTTTTATGACTGTCACAGGGTTGATATGTTTGAACTGGAATTCAACCGTACAACCTGGAACGTTAGCTTTTAATAAATTATATGAGACCTCAGGTGAAGAATTTAAATATTCCGTAGTTTTAGTTGGTATATTGGTGAAAAAATTTACAAAACTCGAACTTCTGCCGCCCCTCACTACCACCACTGCTGAGACCCGACGGGACGCTGGCCCACTCCGCTGAGGAGAAAGCGAACTTGTTTGCTTCTTTGTTTGCGGAATCTTCACGTCTGGATCCTGGTGGCGCGACGCCGTCCGCCTCTCCTGGTGAATGCGAGTCGAGTATGTCGAACATTCACATTCATCAGAAGGACGTCCGTAGGGTACTGCGTAACCTAGACGTGAACAAGGCTAGTGGTCCCGACGGGATACCGGCAATTGTTCTGAAGACTTGTGCGCCTGAGTTGTCTCCGATCTTGACACGCCTATTTCGCCTTTCGTTTGAGACTGGAAAAGTGCCGAAGGCTTGGAAGCAAGCTAACGTGCAGCCCGTGCCCAAGAAGGGTAGTCGAGCTGACCCGTCGAATTATAGACCCATCTCGGTAACGTCCATACTCTGTAAGACTATGGAACGCGTGCTGAATCATAAGCTCCTGGCGTACCTAGAAGCGAATGATATCCTTAGTGACCGGCAATACGGGTTTCGCCGAAATCGGTCAACTGGGGATCTTCTAGCGTATGCCATTCACATCTGGAGTGAGGCCATAGAGAAGCACGGGGAGGCACTGGCGGTCTCCCTTGACATCTCGAAGGCCTTCGACAGGGTCTGGCACGATGGCCTTATTAGTAAGCTTCCTTCCTTCGGTCTGCCCGCCGGTTTGTGTGATTGGATCGCAGATTTCCTGAGGGATCGGTCTATCCGAGTGGTCATAGATGGCTGCTCGTCTGGACTGCTGGATATTAATGCCGGGGTTCCTCAGGGGTCGGTGCTTTCGGCAACACTGTTCTTGCTGCATATTAATGATCTGCTTAAACCCGGTACCTTTGGGTATGCAGACGACAGCACTGTTGCTGAAAGATACGTGTCCGACGCACGAGCTGGTGGGTCGCAGATCCGGTCTCTCCGGGAGGCAATGGTTGAGCGCTTGAACGTGTCCCTACAGGCGGTCTCTGATTGGGGCGATGCCAATCTGGTCAAGTTCAATGCTGCTAAGACCCAAGCGTGTCTATTTTCCGCCAAAAGGAGCCAATTCCGCCCAGCTCCATCTTTCCGCGGTGAAACCGTGCCGATAACCGACCATCTTGAGCTTCTTGGGGTTACATTAACATCTACTCTCAATTTTGGCCCTTACATAGAGGCAAAAGCTCAAGTGGCTGCAAAGAAGTTGGGGATTCTGGCTAAGGTGAGGCGGTACTTCACGCCGGAACAGCTGCTCAAACTCTATCAAGCGCAAGTTCGATCGTGTATGGAATACTGCTCTCATCTTTGGGATGGATCTGCCAGATACCAGCTTGATGCCCTTGAGTCAATTGAGAAACGAGCCAAGAGGATCATCGGCAATGAGAGGCTCGTCGCGTCGAAGCTCCAAAGTCTTGAACATCGACGACGAGTTGCTAGCCTGTCGGTTTTTTACCGGTTGCATTTTGGGGAATGTGCGACGGAATTGCATAATTTAATTCCGCCAAGCCCGTTCCATCATCGGACCACAAGACGAACGGCGATGCGCCACCGGTATATGGTGGACATCCCACCCATACGCACAAAACGTTTTGGGAACACATTCATAGTGCGTACAGCTAAGGAGTGGAATTCCCTGCCGGAGTCTGTGTTTCCTGATAGCTACAACCTGGGAGTCTTTAAATCAAGAGTGAATAGGTTATTTCTAGGCAAGCGTGCTCCATCTTCGACCACATCCTCGCTTACCATCAGGTGAGATAGTGGTCAAACGCGTGCCTATCAAAAGTAAAAAAATAAATAAAAAAAAATTAAAATATTGGTTTACAAACTTATTAAAAGAATCAATGTTTATGACAGGCTTAAGGCCATATAGCTCATATAGTCTTTCCCTACTTATCCTAATGCCTTTAGTCGCCCAGTCACTAAATACATACTTGGGGAAAGTATCCTTAGACTTCTTTTCAAAAGTTGCATTGAATTCCCTTAGAACCACTGAAAATAAATTATCATAAAATTTATTAGCATCTTCAATGTTATGGCCTAGAAAATTTAACTTATTTTGTAAGGTACCATTGAATTTAGCTAGTTTGCCAGTTGTAATTGGCCTATATTGAATATGATTTTTTTCCAAGGCTGCTTTAATAAAATGTCACCAATTGACCACTATGATCAGAGGGAAGGTAATTAACTCTGGCTTTATCTAAATATTCACAATCGCAGAATACATTATCGATACAGGTTGAAGAAGTTGGTGTTACCCTAGTAGGTTCTGTAAACACATTAGACAAATTAAACGATTTAAAAAGGCTTATAAATGTGCTGCTATTTGAATTGATTTCTAAAATATTAATATTAAAATCCCCACAAATAATCGCGGGCTTGTTACCTGCTGCCAAACCTAATTAGATTTTTTTTTAGTAAAATACCTGCAAACAAAAGTGCTTGGCGACGGACAGTGATTTAATTAGAAAAATAAATAACAATATTCTCCATCAGTATAATTTGTGCATTAATGTGAATGGAGGACATATCGAGAATTTAAAAATTTTGTGTGTTGATTTTGTGCGCGTACTTCAAAACCTTACCAAAAATAAAATCCAGCGCGAGCGGAGGCCTAAGTCGCCGAATGCCCCCCCGCCCCGGCCCCCGCCGAGCACACGAGATACCGCACACAGCGCCCCGGCGCGCGCGCGACGTTGCCACTGTGTTACGGTCAGTCTAATTTATTTACAAAGGGTGGTTGCGTTTTATTCTGATTTGTAAGCTATTTAGTTTGTTTGAAAAAATTTTTTTCTCATTTTTGGTGCTTTTTGTTTTTGTACCGTATCGAATTAATACTGAACACGTATAGTATACGTAGTTTAATTTAATGCCCCTCTGTCGTATCAACTCTGTATATATATTTTGTATAAAAATATTTAAAAATGTATAAATAAGTTAAGAAGTTGAATAAAGGAAATAATAATAAAAAAAAAGTGGATGATAGACGTACGAACAAACTTACTCGGCGGTTTAAAGTTGTTTCGCCAGCTTAGCCCGTGAAATTCAAATATTTTTATGTTTTTTGCAATTTGACGGAGTTTGTGAAGCTGTTGAACAAAATACGATTCACGGCTGGTTATTTCATAAAAAAGACATTCTATAGGGCTTCATGAACTTTGAGGGCTATATTGATGATTAAAATGGTTATAATTCTTTAGATAAATACGCGTTACGGCTGCGAATCGTACTATTTTCAACATACAGCTTCACAGTGACCGGCAAATTGCAAAAAACATAGAAATGTTTGAATTTCGCGGGCTACCCTGGTGCTTCCGCCTTAAATGTACGCGTGCTTACGGTGACACACCAGCGTAAAAGCTCGTCGAACACACATTCTTGCTCGCACGTCTTTCACCCACTTAAATATAACTACTCTTTTTTTTTTAAATGATGGGATATCTTCAAATGACTCCTCCCGCTTTGAGTGAACAGAAGGGAGTGTCAGACTCTTACTGACTAAAAACCCATTCGTGTTCCTCCTAGTGCCCTTTGCGTTCCAGGTTACGGTGCCTCTTTCAAACGAAGTCCGCAACCCCAGCAGGCACTGGCCCTAGCGGGCCCCGTCTTTTACGCTGAAAGCTCTTTGAGACGCGCTTGGAACACAGCGCGCCGTCAACTCGGGCCTGGTTCTGATCAGACGGCGAGCCACCCAATGCTCGCCGTCCGCAGGCCCGCGCCTACGGTGGCCGAGAATCGCCCTGCGACTCGCGCCGCCCGGTGCGTCTTCTTCTGTTGCGGCGGCTGGGGCGTGAGTTTCCCTCTCTCTCACACGTTCGGCTTTCTCCTTTGCTAGCATAACTGCTTCGCAGAAGGAGATGACCGCTTCCCATGTCTCCTCGCTCGGGACCATGGCCTGAACCAGGGCCGGACGTGAGAGATCGCCGCCGCTGATCGCCTCGACGAGGACACGGCGGTGCTCCGCCCAAGCAGGGCAGACCTCCACCGTATGCTCCACCGTGTCCTCTGGGCGATCCTCGCAGTGTTGACATCCGGGCGTATCCTCCCACCGAATCCGAAACAGGTACCTCCCAAAACAACCGTGTCCGGTGAGTACCTGCGTCAAGCGGAAGGTAAGAACGCCGTGGCGCCGCTCTAGCCACTCCTCAAAGAGAGGACTTATCGCCGGAATTATGGCGTGCCCAGCACTGGGTTGCGACAGTCGTTGTCTCAATAATGCCATGAGATCCTGCCGGAGCTCCGTTCACCGTTGTACAATCTTACATTAAGTTCATTGTTTTGAATATTAGTTCATAATTTCTCGATAGATGGCGTTGATCTTTTACGTCACTAAACTAAATCACGGTGTTAAGATTCTCCGCGATTCCATGACCTCCTCGTGTTTTTTTTTTAAATAAATGTCTTCGTCAAGTATATGTTGGCTTTTTATTCATGGTCCTTCGAGCCGGATTAGTTAATTGGCTATTATTATTCGAATGATTGATTAGAGGTCCAATAGGAACACCAATAGCACAGAACACCAGGTTAGGTTGGGTTTTATCTGGCAAAGTGGGTGATAGTGTAACCAATACTTTGAGCTGCAATAGTGCTATCATTTCCATGCATACTAACATTTGCGATGAAGATTTTAATCTTAAACAATTTTGGGAGCTCGAATCTGATAACTTTAATCTATGCAAAAATCAATTCACTCCAGAAGAAAAACGTTGTGAAGAAATCTTTAAGGAAACCACCAAACGCGATAGTTCTGGTAGGTATATTGTAAAGTTACCCTTTAAAGATAATGATCCGAGCAGTAAATATGGCAATTCGCGCAATGTTGCCGTACAGAGATTATTATCATTAGAAAAACGTTTCTTAAAATCACCTGAATTAAAAAATAAATATTCAGATGTTTTTTCAGAATATTTAAAGCTCGGTCATATGCAAATAATACCTGAAAACGAAATTGATAATCCAGAAGCAGTTTACTTGCCTTATCATGAAGTAGTTAGAGACGATAAAACTACAACCAAATTCAGAATCGTATTTAATGCTTCTAGTCGCGATAACAATAGTATTTCACTGAATAGTAACCTTATGGTAGGACCGACATTGCAAGATGATCTTAGGCACATTCTTATGAGATGGAGGCTTCACCCTATTTGCTTAGTAGCTGATATCGTAAAGATGTATCGACAGGTGAAGGTGTCTGACCAAGATGCAGATTATCAACGTATAGTGTGGAGATCCGACCCTGCAAAAGAAATACAACATTTGCGTTTAGTACGAGTAACGTTTGGGACTGCTTCAGCTCCATACTTGGCGGTAAGAGCGCTTCATCAAGTCGCATATGATGAAGGAGCCCAATTTCCACTAGCATCTGAAAGAGTATTGAAAGACTTTTACATGGATGATCTCATTACTGGTTGTAAAAGTGTATCAGAAGGATACCAAATATTCTCAGAAATGACTAAACTACTAAGCAAAGGAGGCTTTGAATTACAAAAATGGGCAAGTAATGATGACCAATTACATAAGGAAATAAGCAAAGAAAGCATAACAAGCAACCTAGAACTGAAAGAAAGTGAAACAATAAAAATATTAGGACTTACCTGGAATCGACGAACCGATGACTTCGAGTACTCCGTTCAGCTACCATCAATATCGGAACCTGTAACAAAAAGAAAGGTAATATCTGATATTGCAAAGTTATTTGACCCAATGGGTTGGATATTGGATATCACCAGCAATCGTAAAAGCTAAAATTATGATTCAAAAGCTTTGGCTTGCAGGAATAGAATGGGATGATAAACTACCACCTGTACTATTAGACGAGTGGATTACTTACCGTGCAGGACTTGTTGAACTTACCAAATGTCGAATCCCACGATGGATTAATGTCAAGGAAAGTAGCACCATAGAACTTCATGGGTTCTGCGACGCATCTAGTGAGGCTTATGCTGCAGTGGTGTATATACGTGTTGTTGATGAATTGGGAAGCGTCTACGTTCATCTGGTAACTTCCAAAACCAAAGTGGCTCCAATTAAGCAAGTATCGATACCAAGGCTTGAGTTATGTGGAGCTGTCTTATTAGTTAAGTTGTTACAGGAAGTATCGGTAGTGTTAAACGTTCCAAAAACTAACCTTCGTGCTTGGACCGACTCAACCGTGGTACTGGCTTGGTTGAGCAGCCACCCAACACGATGGAAAACGTTTGTAGCCAATCGGGTGTCGGAGATTCTAAATATATTAGACAGGAACCAATGGTCACACGTATCATCTCCTGATAACCCGGCAGATTGTGCGTCGCGAGGAATTAACCCATCAGACTTACCGATGTTTGAACTGTGGAAAACAGGACCATTATGGTTGAAACATAGATCTGAAACTCAGGAAAAAACTCAAACACCAGACACAAATATAGAAGAAAAAACAAAAAGGGTTTGTCATGTAACGCAGAATGATCAATTGCAGTTGTGGACCAAGTTCTCGTCTCTTCGTAAATTAGTTCGAGTTGTAGCACACTGCAAAAGATTCATTAAAAAGTTGAAAAACGTACATGATCATAACTTACCTGTATGGTTAACTAGTATAGAATTGAATGAAGCTCTTCATATTTGTGTAAAACAGTGTCAATCGGTAAGTTTTCAGCAAGAGATTATAGATATTAAAGAAAAGGGGATAGTACAAAAGAAAAGCAAACTTACGTCATTAAATCCATTCCTAGATAATTCAGACATCTTGAGAGTTGGTGGCCGTTTAGAGAAAGCAGAAATAACAACTGATGTAAAACACCCAATAATACTACCGTCAAAATCTCACCTCACTGAATTAGTTTTAAATGAAACTCACCATAACACATTGCACGGCGGACCACAGCTCATGATTAATTATCTGCGAACTAAATACTGGGTCATTGATGCTAAGAACCAAGCAAAATTGGTTGTCCGTAAATGCATTATTTGTGTACGCCATGCAGCACAGACTAGGGTCCAATTGATGGGACAATTGCCTTCCGCTCGAGTTACACCAATTCGAGCGTTTTATCGAAGTGGTGTGGTTTACGCAGGACCCATACAGATTCGAACTTCCAAAGGTAGAGGCCACCGTGCCTATAAAGGTTACATATGCCTTTTTGTAGGTATGGCTACAAGAGCCGTACATTTGGAAGCGGTGAGTGATCTCACATCACAAGGATTCATTGCGGCTTTCAAACGATTTGTTGCAAGACGTGGCCATTGCGCTGACTTATTCAGCGATAACGGAACGAATTTTGTTGGTGCCGCTCGCGAACTCCGAGACTTGTTCGCACAAGAGAAGTCAACCTTAACGATGGAAATCGCTGAGTGTTTGGCAAACAACGGCACCACTTGGCACTTTATCCCACCCCATGCCCCGCATTTCGGCGGGCTATGGGAGGCTGGAATAAAGTCCTCCAAACATCATCTTAGACGTGTCATAGGTACTGCGACTCTAACTTTCGAAGAGATTTCGACGCTTTTGTACCAAATAGAAGCTTGCCTTAACTCTCGACCGCTATCACAAATTAGCACAAATTCGCAAGACCCAACACCTCTCACTCCAGGCCATTTTTTAATAGGTGAATCATTAATTCTAGTACCTGAGCATAATTACGAAACATCATCTATTTCTTCATTGAAACGTTGGCAATTAACTCAAAGAATGCTGCAACAATTTTGGCGTAGGTGGTCAAGTGAGTATTTAAGTAAATTTTTACATCGTTAAAGTGGGCAAACAAAACTCCTGAACCTGAGATCGGAGACTTAGTTTTAGTAAAGGAGGATGGACTCCCTCCAGCCAAATGGCTTTTAGGTAAAATCATTTTTAAACACTCTGGGTCGGACAACATTACGAGAGTAGTCACTCTGAAATGTAAAGGTACCACATTTAAACGACCAATTACTAAACTGTGTGTGTTACCTATCACTCAGTGATCAGTTATATGTATGTTAGTGATTTGTTGATTGTTCACACTGTTGTAATCTGGTTGTTTTGGTTTATATTGTAACGTTTTAAGTGTAATTTATTCTTAGCCACCTTGTCTGACTGACTTAATTAAAACTTGTTTTTAACCATACCATACACTCCATTTGTTCGAATCAGTTCATAGTGGGCGGGAACAATGGACATTCTGTCCATAGTGGGCGGAATGTACAATCTTACATTAAGTTCATTGTTTTGAATATTAGTTCATAATTTCTCGATAGATGGCGTTGATCTTTTACGTCACTAAACTAAATCACGGTGTTAAGATTCTCCGCGATTCCATGACCTCCTCGTGTTTTTTTTTTAAATAAATTTCTTCGTCAAGTATATGTTGGCTTTTTAATCAACCGTGCTGCGATTTGCCGCGGCAGAAGAGTCTCGCCCCGGCGTAGCGCCTCCACGCGCCATTCGTAACTGAGCGCAAGAGCTCTCGCCTCCAGATCCTTCGCGCTTTACGCTGCCGCCTCCTCTGACGTTTCTTAGCCGCCCTGGCTGCCTTGCCCGCCTTCCTCTTCTCCCCGACCACTTGCCATCCGGCTTCGTTCGCAGGAGAGTTGGAAGGCGGCCGGGAGTGCCGGTTGCACTGCTTGCGCTTAAGTTTTCGCCACCTGTGTAGCCACCCCACCTTTCTTCTACTGCTTGGCTTGCTTCGCGGTTGCCGGTTGGCCTGACCGGACGACCCCGGTTTGGCAACCGCGGCGGCCGCGTACGAGGCCGCCTTCGACTGGCCCGATGCCTTTTGGTTCGTCGCTAGCGGGCGGCGCAGGACGATGCTCTCTAGGACCGAAAACCTTTGCGCGAATGCAGCCATCTCCTGCCGCACCAGATGCAGGACCTGCTCCTCCGCTGACACGGGCTGCCCGTGCTTGCGCCCCCCTTGAGGCGCCTCCTTTGCACCAGCTCCTTGGAGCCCGGCCAGGTCTGCTCGGAGCGTCTCATTCTGCTTTTGGAGAGGCTGCGTTGCGGCCACCAAGCGAGCGAGCTCCGCCTGCAGCTTGGACATTTCGTCGGACGGAAGCCCGTAATAGTTAGCCTCCACTGTCGCCAAAATGAAGGCCGAGGCCGCACTTATAGTCGTGTTTTTGGAGGACTGCGTCCCCTTCAAAGCCACATCGTGGATCGCGGCCTTCACAACCTCCGCAAACCTAGCCTTACGCTCCAGATCTAGATCGGAGCCGCCACCCACCCTCGTGCTTACGAGAGAGACGGAGACTTCTCCCGGCTCCTCAATGGAGACTCCTGATGAGACTCCGGGATCGCTCTCCCCGCCAATTCTCGTCATATCGGGCCGCTTGAAGCGACCCGGAATGTCACGCCCTGGCAGAGGAGCGAAAGCTTCGCTCGCCGTCGTGCGACCCCGGCCTCTCCTCGTTGTCGCCACTTTAGCATCAGGCAGGTTCTCTTCGCTTGAGGAGAGACCCACCGACCCCGCTCTGTCCGAAGAAATTACGTTGCGCGATCGTTTTCTCCACAATTTAGAGCGACCGCGCAAGTCCCAGGCAGAGCCTATTTCCTGGGTAAGCCTACATACTGCAGAGTGCGGGAGGTGCTCTACAGGGGAAGCGCTCGCGACTGGACTCCCTCTAGCCATTCATCCTCTCACGGCTCTTCAAAGCTTAGGATTAGGTGGTTTTTTATCTTAGAGGTAGCCTTCCTCTGGGCCAGGCGGTGAAACCAAGCCCCCGGCGGCGGCATTAAACATGCCTCCGTTCGCTGTACGGCCAACCCAGCTCAGCGAACCCGCCAAAAATCCTCTCGTCAAGGAGAGAAAGATGCGCCACTTTGGTGCGCTTGCACCGCAGCGGCATGGTCACGATCAATCAGGAGCAACCCCTTCCCGCTATCACTCTGGTCTGGTCTCTCGCTTGGACCTTTCCGGCATGAGTAACTCTACTGGCAGAGCTCCAAGATCATTGAGACACACAAGCCCCACCACGACGACAACGTGGAGATACGGCGGTGGGGAAATATAACTACTATGTATTGCAGCCGTCCTGGTATTCGGTAAATCGGCAACCGGAGTAGCCGAGAGCTGACGATAAGCTGACTAGCTGTGTGTGCGCTCACTCACATGCACTGTAAAAGTTTTGTAGTTCATACCTATAAATAGAGACGACGCTATTGTAGATTTTAGTTTTCTTATAATAAGAATCCGTACAACCTACCTACGAGGGGAAGTCATTTCTTTCAAAAGATTATGAAATAAAATAAAAAGTATATGGAAAACGAAACCATGACATTCTCTAACTTATTATTAACATCTTGACTTGTTGCCGCGGCGTAGATCGAACTCGAATCGCAGAACAGTTGATTGTTATTCATTGAAGTCCTACCCACCTAGCTACGCGGCTACGCCGCTGAACCGCTACCGAGCGCCAGTCGTTATTGTTCATTAGCCAAGTAGCCAAAATAGCTGGCTATTCCAGCCGGCTAGCTAAGCTATTGACATTTCGGCTAGTTACTTGCCCATCTCTCCGGAAGCACGGCACGCAAACTTAAGTGAGTGACAGACGTGCGGGCAAGTGCGCGTAATAGGGAAGATGCAGATTTAATATTTATCAATATTTTGTGACTAAAATGTAAAAAAAGCATAAGATAAGGGCCAGTGCAACGTTTTTATTCCAGTTAACCTCTCGGCTGGCACGTATGGCAAATTTCAAATGTCATGTTTTCGTCATACTCCGTTGCGTATCGCGGGCGCCCGCTTATCGCAAGCGTAGTATGACCCGCAGCACAAAAAACCTTATCTCTCTCCGCTCACAAAGCAGCTATTCACACACTTGAAACTGTTATGGGTTCTTAAATTATGTCACTATGTATTAGAATGTAAACAATATTCTTATAACAAACCGAAATATAAACATTTTGGATAGATACGAGAGTACTTGCTGAAAGCTATTTTGTTGTATTATTATGTTGATTTCTGACACAAATGTTGGATCAATTTACACAAAATTTTGGAATTAAGGTCATAAAAAGACAAGTAATCTAGTGATGATGTTATTTTACGAGATAAAAATCGACTGCCGCAATATTTAAGCTCAAACTTCATAGTACGCGGAGCAGACATTTTGATTTACGTAATTTGTATTTTTGTAAACAAACATCAAGAATATTCCAATAAGATTCCAATAAGAAATGTTTCTAGATTACTAGCCATGTATTCACGAACTCATTTTTAATTGTATATCGTTACAATATGCCACTATAATTCTGAAATATCAAATTACTTACGTACGGGAAGAAATCCGGTAACTAGTTTTGTTTCGTAATTTTCACCAGATAATTTACACTTTTGACGTTGAATATTAGTTGAAATTTAACGAAAATAAAGTAAATTATGAATTGCTATCAATACTTGGCTTACTTTCCACAGAAAAACACGTAAAAATCGAAAATTCTCGCGCACAAGTTGAACGAATGTTTGTTTGATTTGACAAATGTATTTTGTGACATTTCTTATCTTGTCAAGCGTATTTTTTTTTTTTCGACAGTGTTCCCATATGAAAAATATTATATACCATAGAGTTCAATCGTTGAGAAAAGAAAATTAACCGTAAAAATTACTAAAATTTAGTTTTAAATCCGTAGGTCGGGTGGAGCCACAGGGACCCACCTGACTGTTGACGGTATTGTGTAGTGGATCCGAGGGGATCCACGAGCCAGCCGAGAGGTATTGATTTTTAACAATAATGACAAATTTAAAGTAACGTGAAACGGAACGTGTTTTAATACACCAATCAGCGTCTGGTGACGTCACTCGTGTTAGTTTATATTCCTAGATACCAGGGCTCCCAGTCGTTACTTATTTCGCAGTATCAAAATATTTGAATAGAGTAGTGGCCAGTGTAATTTCAACGTACGCATATTAAGTACCTGAAGTATCTGCTAACTCCATCCAATGGGCATTTTTTTTTAGTGATGTATGTAGGTATGACATATTTCATAAGTCTATAGGAGGTAGTTTTGCAGTTTTCATTTTATACTTAGTAAATAAACTATGTCCAAAAGATACTTGTGAATAGGATCTCAATTGTCAGTGAAGATAGCGATCAGCACACTATCACAATGACTAATTAGTCTTTAAATTTTTACTCAATTGCTAATTATTTAAGAATATATATTTTGTAAAAATCCTGAAAATTATCTAGTCGCTTTATAGCTAGCATCTGATGATGATACTAAAAACTGGAGATCGCGTCAACTCAAACTAGCAGGTAAGCGAATGTTCAAAGTACCTACATACTAACATTATTCTATTCCACACATTTTGTTACTGAGCAAATAAGTAAGTTCTGGAAGCACTGGGATCTTGCTCTATGACTTTGAATTATGACAGTTCTTGACCAGTGACAGACATGAGTGACGTCATCGTCCGTTTTGGCGTGAAAATTTAAGCTGTCTATTTAAAAACGCAATTTCAGCAATAAATTAAAGCGTTTTCATTTTTTATTTAAGTTGCGGTCTATTCTAGACGGAGTCCTTTAAAATGAAAGCAAAAATAGAAATATCGCATGTTCCCTATTGTGGTTTGACAAGCTTTTACGCTCGTGTGTCAACCCTAAGCACGCGTACATAAAAATCGCTGAGTAAGTTTGTTGGCTATCCAACAGATTTGAAATTTTGCTCGTAGCTCGCCTCGGCTCGCACGTCTGTCAGCGCCTTGAGCCGCAAGCCACGATCCATTACTTTGTTTTGTGACACGAGTGCTATTTTGTTTCGAAAATTACTGAATTCCTAAGCCACCAATAATTAACAGAATTCTTCTCTTTGCTTCTCTCATACAAGTATTCTGTCTGGCCATTGAAGACATCGCGGTCGCCCTGGTACCAGAGTATTGAACGTGTGTGTGTGTGTGTTGTGTGCGGTGATTCACACTAATTATTTTCACAGAATTCTTTTCTTTGCTTCTCTCATACATCGCAGTCCCTCTGATGTCACTGACGTCGAGCCGAATAAGCTCGCGATCTTAAAAACCGCATGCTATCAGTTCGTACGTCTATCACCCACTTAATGAAAAAAAAATTTTGAACTGGATCTGTCACTGTTGTCTATAGTCGGCCATATATAAGGCCAAGTTTCTGAACGGATTTTTGTGAAATGGCGAATTTGTGATTCTAGTAGATCAATTATTTTATTTGAATAGAAAAAAATATATGGGAAATATGTAGTATTGTGAAATATTTGATTCTGTGTATTGTATTTGAAAAATGCTTATCGGTTATTGACTCTATTCTTATTATGGTATACGAACCCAGTTGATTGCATTTTTGTCAAGTGTTAGGTTTCCTAGCGAAACAAAATCAGTAAGCACTGTTTTATTTACTGTACTGCGCTGTAGCAGTACAATCTGCTTAAACGAATTATTTCTTATAACTTACCTTTGGTTTGCCTATATTACAGACCTAGTTAGGTTCTTTATAATTCATATGTAGGTCATGAAAATAATACACAAATAAAGTATACACTACCTATGGTGTGGCCTGACTTATATTTACTATTGTGATGCTAGGTAAAATATGAATAAAAGCGTCATTATCTTTCAGTAGTCAGGAAGTAGGTTTTCATAAATGAACTTAACAAGATGTAAATAATAGGTACAAAATTGTAAACTCATAATATTTTCGTCTGTTTAGATTGAAATCTAATCAAAATACGTGCAATTTTAAGAAGGTTTAAGAAGAATATCGCAATGAAAGTTATTTTATTTCTATTGTAATGTTCATTTTTATTTTTTTTAGGACATAACTATGAATAACAACTGTGCTGGAGTTGGAGCAGGTGCTGTAGGTGGTGGTGGAGGTGCATATGATGCTAAGATAGCAGGCTTGTATGATCTACTGGACACCTTGGGCTCAGGCCACTTTGCTGTTGTTAAACTAGCACGCCATGTCTTCACCGGTGAAAAAGTAGCAGTCAAAGTTATAGATAAAAGTAAACTGGATGATGTTTCTAAATCACATTTATTCCAAGAGGTAAGTTTTCTATATACTATGTGAGTAACTACTATGATTATTAAATGTAATCTCAGATATTAAGTGCATTAAGATTTTTTTTCTGTTACTATGGTATAATCTAATCAAATGCATAGTATACAAAAGTATTAAAAAATTTTAATGCAGTTTTCATGAATAGACAGTAATCAAAAGGAAGGTTTATATGTATAATTAGTCCCGAAATTCCTATGAAAACTAAAGATAGGAAATGCGAGATTGAAGTTGCAGACAAAAGCTAGAACTATATAAAAATAACTGCAATAGGCAATTTAAAAATATGATTAACATTATTAACTAATATCTGTGACCAACAAAACTTTTCATGTTTTAATTTATAGGAATAGTTACTTTCTTCATGCTAATTTTGTTTTGTGAATTTGTGTGATAAAGATGTGATATTGTCAATACTTTTTGCAACCATGTCAATTGTATATTGTAACTGGACGATGACTTTAGTATGCTCATCTTTTTTGAGCAATAAAAGATATAATCAACTATTACTTTCTAGTGTCCAGTGCTACAATGCAATAAAAGAGTTTTTTTTTCAGGTTCGCTGTATGAAGTTGGTGCAGCATCCTAATGTAGTGCGTCTGTATGAAGTAATAGACACACAAACTAAACTATATCTAATACTAGAATTAGGCGATGGTGGTGACTTATATGATTACATAATGAGACATGAATCCGGGTTATCTGAATCTCTTGCTCGTGATTATTTCCGCCAAATTGTTCGTGCAATTTCTTACTGTCATAGGTTAGCTAATGTTTTACTAAAATTTATTTTTGTAAATAACTATCTGTGTGCAATATTCTAATATTTTCTGTTTTTTTTTTATACAGGTTACATGTTGTGCATCGTGATTTAAAACCTGAAAATGTAGTATTTTTTGAAAAACTAGGTGTAGTGAAATTGACTGACTTTGGATTTAGTAATAAGTTTTGCCCTGGTCAGAAATTGGAAACTTCGTGTGGTTCACTAGCATATTCAGCTCCAGAAATTCTTCTTGGTGATTCATATGATGCTCCTGCAGTTGATGTGTGGTCTCTAGGGGTGATACTCTACATGCTTGTTTGTGGCCAAGCTCCCTTTCAAGAAGCTAATGATAGTGAAACATTGACAATGATTATGGATTGTAAATATACTATTCCTCAACATATATCAAATTCTTGTAAAAGGTATGATATTAACTACAGTATATTACAATTTTTCTTAACTTTCAAAATTCTCTGGCTATCACCACCACAATTTAATTGTTATGTATAGTATATAAATAATAAATGTGGTGTGTTATATCAAATATTTTGGTTATTTATGAAAATTAAAGCTGAGAATTTCTTCGTACTATTCAAAATATACCAAATATGGAACCAAATAATGATGATAATGTGATTATAAATTATGACGAACAGAAACAAAAGAAATGTTATGATGAAGTTCTTACTATTTGATTTTAACCCAAGCATCATTGCTAGGGCCAGGGTTGCAGGATTTGTTTGAAAGAATCACTGTGAAGGGCATTAGGAGGAACACGGATGGGTTTCAGTCAGTAAGAGTCTGACACTCCCTTCGCCTCTGCCCAGAGTGGAAGGATTCATTTGATGACAAAGAATGTATTGTCTACAGATACGTTTTTATGGCTGGTTTACAAAATAACAGCTAGCGTTAATGATATAATATTCTCGAAATTAGCTGCAACATAAATATCTACTTTCCTTTGCATCAATGACATCCTATCACATGATTTAACGCTATCCTATTAACATAATTTATTTCAATGGTTAACCTTTACAAGTCATAAGTCATATATTTCTTAACTATCTACATTGTGTGGAAAATAATATCGTTCCACCGGGACCGCTGTACCGCGCCAAAGAGATTTGTGGAGATGTCCGAAGTGGAGACAAGAAGTGATGTTTTTTAGCTAGGGTATATCCACCGAAACTGTGCGGAGATGCGTACTGGCTAGACTGTAACGGAGATGTGCGCTGACTATACTGCACGCCGCACACATCTGTCTCCTATGCGTGCCATCGTCAGCTTGCGAGGCAAAGCTCACATCTCTGCCTTGTAACGCGGCCCAGCTCAATCTCCGCGAGGAACAGGTCACATCTCCGCTTCCATCGCGCCTGCATACAAATATGGTACATTTCCGCTCAGTCGTATCCACTTAAGCTGATTGGAGACGACATGTGTGATTAACAAAATTCTATTGGTTTTTAAAAACACGTCTCCGCCTCGCTCGTCTCGTCTCCGCTTTGGTGGAGCCCGGGCCTAAGGTATGTGCGCGGCGAGTCGGGAGGCAGTGCAAGTCGATCGCTGTCAGTACGCTGTCGTCAACGCTCATGGCAGTAGGTAGTGTTTTGTTACCGGAGTGCAAAGGGTTCCGAGCGATTTTTTCAAGTTATTTTTACACTATAGACTTCTTATAGATTTTCTGTAATCTTTAGGTAAAGATGCATCCATTTTATCCTAGGCTATTATATCCACTTTTTTCAAAATTTTTGGCTCAGTAGTTTCGGAGATAAGGGGGGAATGGTAATTTTTCGTTAATTTCTTGACTAACTTCAAAACCATTTATTTTAAAATTATGAAAAAATATAATTAAAACCCCTCACAGTAAGCCCTTTCATTTGATATGTCACACAATATTCACAAAAAACAATTTTTTTAAATTTTCTAGTTTGACCCCCAAAACCTACCCATACAAAAAAAAAATAATTTATGTAACACGTCCGTGTTTGGGTCACAGAAGTCAGGCCAGTAGATCCTGAGAAAACTGACTGACAGACGTGGTTCCGGTTTTTGTTCAGAACCCTAAAAATGTTAGGAACATGCTGCTCCAAAGTGTCTCGTTACCGAAATATTTCGGGGTAAAGTTGCCATGTGACTATCATTAAAAATTACTTAATTATGTGCTATATGCATAAGATTACATTCAAATTATAGTTCCCAGCTTGAATTAATCATTTATTGGAAGAAAGTAAAAATAAGAACATATCGGCCTAAGTTCGGCTTGTTTGTTAAGAATTCAAGTGTTTTTTTTTTTTTTGTTTAAATGTCTTCTACCCATAAATACATGTTAGATCGTGCGTCGCGATTTTGAAAATATATCAAAATAGTGCCGGAGGGCTATGCTAGCTACCATAGAAAAAAGTTCAAACCTTTTTTACCATATCTGTCCGACAATAAAGAACTCGTGTCATCCCTCCGTCTCACCGCACTTTCCTAAGGCGCGGTACAGCGGTCCTGGTTGGACTATAATTAAAATAGAAACAAAATCATACAAAAAAACGATAAAAACGAGAGCCAAAAAAAATGTATAAACGTATCCTAATAATTAACTATAATTATGAATATATATATTTGTAGTTCAAATAGAATGTCAAATTTTGTCAAGTGTATGTTCATAGTTAAAATTTTTCAATGTTCTTACAGGCTTATAGGAAGAATGTTAGTGAGAGAACCTGAAAAACGCGCTACTCTCTCAGAAATAGCTACGGACCCGTGGGTTACAGCGGGTGAAGGGGTGACCGTGGAAGACTTTGACACACCTTTAGTGGCAAAAGAACAGCTTTCAGAGGAGGATCGCTCGGCTATAGTTCAAAAAATGGTTAATGGCCCTATTGCTTCTAAAGAGGAGATCTTAGAAGCGCTAGAGAAAAATGAGTATAATCATTTAACGGCCACTTATTACCTTTTGGCCGAAAGAAAACTCAGATCCAAAAGGTAAACCTTGGTTTAAGCAATAAGTCTGTCAAAACTTGTCTTATTTATTAGGCATAATATGTTCGAATTGGAATGCGGTTTGATACACCAAGTATGGAATAATAGCATTCGCCAGTGACTTCGTACGCGTATAACCCGTTTTTCCCGTTCCTGTGGGAATTTCGGGAAATCCTCTCTTAGTTCTCGCCTACACTCCCCAAAGAACGTACATGCCAAATTTCAGCTTCCTACGACCAGGAGTTTCGACTGGGCGTTGTCTGTTAGTCGCTCAGTGACGAAAGAAAGTTATAATATTGATTTGAACGTGACTCTGTTCCCGTAGGCAAGAGGCAACGTTGCGCGCGCGGAGGCCTGAGGCGCTGAGTGTGGCGCGCGGCGCACCGGCCACGCCCGCGCCGCAGCCGCGCTCGCTGCTGGCGCCGCCCGCGCTGTCGGCCGCGCCGCGCACGCCGCAGGACGTGCCGCCGGTGAGTACACAATACACCATACTCAACGTTGCGCGCGCACCGGCCACGCCCGCGCCGCAGCCGCGCTCGCTGCTGGCGCCGCCCGCGCTGTCGGCCGCGCCGCGCACGCCGCAGGACGTGCCGCCGGTGAGTACACAATACACCATACTCAACGTTGCGCGCGCACCGGCCACGCCCGCGCCGCAGCCGCGCTCGCTGCTGGCGCCGCCCGCGCTGTCGGCCGCGCCGCGCACGCCGCAGGACGTGCCGCCGGTGAGTACACAATACACCATACTCAACGTTGCGCGCGCACCGGCCACGCCCGCGCCGCAGCCGCGCTCGCTGCTGGCGCCGCCCGCGCTGTCGGCCGCGCCGCGCACGCCGCAGGACGTGCCGCCGGTGAGTACACAATACACCATACTCAACGTTGCGCGCGCACCGGCCACGCCCGCGCCGCAGCCGCGCTCGCTGCTGGCGCCGCCCGCGCTGTCGGCCGCGCCGCGCACGCCGCAGGACGTGCCGCCGGTGAGTACACAATACACCATACTCAACGTTGCGCGCGCACCGGCCACGCCCGCGCCGCAGCCGCGCTCGCTGCTGGCGCCGCCCGCGCTGTCGGCCGCGCCGCGCACGCCGCAGGACGTGCCGCCGGTGAGTACACAATACACCATACTCAACGTTGCGCGCGCACCGGCCACGCCCGCGCCGCAGCCGCGCTCGCTGCTGGCGCCGCCCGCGCTGTCGGCCGCGCCGCGCACGCCGCAGGACGTGCCGCCGGTGAGTACACAATACACCATACTCAACGTTGCGCGCGCACCGGCCACGCCCGCGCCGCAGCCGCGCTCGCTGCTGGCGCCGCCCGCGCTGTCGGCCGCGCCGCGCACGCCGCAGGACGTGCCGCCGGTGAGTACACAATACACCATACTCAACGTTGCGCGCGCACCGGCCACGCCCGCGCCGCAGCCGCGCTCGCTGCTGGCGCCGCCCGCGCTGTCGGCCGCGCCGCGCACGCCGCAGGACGTGCCGCCGGTGAGTACACAATACACCATACTCAACGTTGCGCGCGCACCGGCCACGCCCGCGCCGCAGCCGCGCTCGCTGCTGGCGCCGCCCGCGCTGTCGGCCGCGCCGCGCACGCCGCAGGACGTGCCGCCGGTGAGTACACAATACACCATACTCAACGTTGCGCGCGCACCGGCCACGCCCGCGCCGCAGCCGCGCTCCCGCTCTGATGCGCTCTAAGGCCCGTATTACTTGAACTTTACTCAAGTACTACTTAAACTGCGTTCAACCGATTACTGCTTGATAGTATCTTATTCAAATAGATATTATGTGCGAAACGAGTATTGTAGCTATGGTAAAATTTAACGTTAAGCTACTTTACGTCAAAAATATTCGTGCTAGGCCGTCAGATCAAGGTCCATGGGCAAATCCGAAACTATGAGAAATACTTTTTTTTTTCCCCCTTATAATTCCATTTGCAATCGGTCCTCGGACCATAAGCGAATTCGTTCCATGACATATGGCGTTGTGGTGGAGCAGCCAGTGCTGCGCCTCCCATTATAGAAGGTGGTTCCTCTTCAGCCTTTTTACCACCGCTGTCGGGTTTAATAGTTTCTTAACTAGTGGGTTTGGATGCAAGGCTAGGCGTGCCTTGTGTTGCCTTTTGAATCGATCGATTTCAGAGTTTACTGATGGCATTTGTAGATACTCGTGGATTTCGTCATTCCTAGCAAACCAAGGAGCGTTAGCTATTGATCTTAGGATACCGTTTTGGACTTTTTGCAGGTAGAGTATGTTGGTTTTGCTGGCAACGCCCCATAATTGGATCCTGTATGTCCATATGGGCTTGAGAACCGAGTTGTAGATGAGGAGTTTGCTGTCTACAGAGAGCACAGAGCTTCTTCCCATGAGCCAATACAGGTTGCGGAACTTGTGATTTATCTTGTCCCTCTTATTTTTAATGTGATGATGGAAGTTAGGCGCCTATCTAAATGGAAGCCAAGATACTTTACACAATCTGTGTGTGGTAGGGTGTCAGGACCAAGTCTAACAGGTGGTGTGTTTCCCTGCCTAAGCGTGAAGGTGATATGGTTAGACTTGGATGCACTGGCACGTATTCGCCACTTATGAGTTTCGTCTAGTTGTTTCTGGAGTCTTTTGCTGGCTATTTCTGGGTTGTCATCAACAGATAGATAGGCTATGTCGTTGGCATATGTTGCTAAAGTTATGCCATTCGAAGTGGGTAGATCTGATGTAAAGATATTGTGCAACACTGGGCCAAGAACAGATCCCTGTGGTACACCAGCTTTCGCTTCAATCAATCTCGATCTTGCTTCGCCCTGTTTCACTTGGAAGCAACGGTCAGATAAATACGACTGGATGAGCAGGAACATTGAGTGTGGAAGTTTTTCTTTCACTTTAGCCAGCAGTCCTTTGTGCCAGACACGATCAAAGGCTTGCTGAACATCAAGGAATGCCGCTGAGCAGTACTTTTTATGTTCGAAAGCCTGTCTTCCTGTTTGGTAAACTCTGTGAACTTGTTCTATTGTTGAGTGAGATTTTCGAAAGACAAACTGGTGAGACGGAACAACATCATTAGCATCCAAGCACGATTTAAGACGGTTGAGGAATATCCTCTCCCACAGTTTGGAGAGCCTCATGTACTGGTTTACCTAATTTATGGATCATGACAACTTCGGAGATTTTCCACAGGTCAGGAAAGTGAGATGTTCGAAAGATTACGTTGAACAAACTAGCTAGGAAAGAAATGCATTTTCTGGGAAGATTTTTAAGTATGCATGGCGTTATCAGGTCGAATCCCGGGGCTTTCTTCGAGTTCAGCGTTCTGATTTCCTGCGCTATTTCTTTAGGTGTTGTGGGTATGATAGGCAAACACATCTGCTAGTCTTGTTCCAATATTGCGTCAATTTCATGCTCATCAGCAATACTCTCGTTGGGTTTGAATACGGAGGACAGATGTGTTGCGAATACCTCAGCCTTTTCCAAATCAGTTCTGGCCCAAGAACGCTCTGATCTGATTGGAGGATAAGATTGTTGAGGTTTACCTAAGTTTTTAGTGGCCTTCCAGAGCGAGTTCCCGCCAACTCCCGTAGGTGACATCATCTGTAGGTTAGCTGTCAACGTTGTATTAGTAGACTCTTGGACTATAGCCTTCAGCTCCTTTGCTGCCTTGTTGTAATTGAGTTTATCAAGAGGATGACGGGATTGATGCCAAGTCTGCGTTTTTCTAAGATTTTTTGCATAATGTCTGGTGGATGAGAGTGGTTGGTGTAACTTTTGAGCTGTGAGGGTGTGTTGATCCAGGCAGCCACTCAGACGGCGAGCATTGGGTGGCTCGCCGTCTGATCAGAACCAGGCCCGGGTGGACGGCGCGCTGTGTTTCACGCGTGCCTCAAAGAGCTGTCAGCAAAAAAGACGGGGCCCGCTAGGGCCAGTGCCTGCTGGGGCTGCGGACTTCGTTCGAAAGAGGCACCGTACCCTGGAACGCAAAGGGCACTGAGAGAAACGCGGATGGGTTTTAGTCAGTAAGAGTCTGACACTCCCTTCTGCTTCACCCAAAGCGGGAGGAGTCATTTGATGTATTCCCATCCTTAAAAAAAAAAAAAAAGGCCTTGAAGCCGCGTCCCAAACAGTTTAACTATTCGTCAGAGACTCAGTTATTTCCCGAGTAAGCTCACTAGTGCAAATTGTGAGGATCACCGGTGTGTGATCTGATGATCCGTCTAAACTTGATTCGATAGTAGTGTGCAAGCTATCTATACCCTTATTGATGAAGAAATCTAAGAGATCTGGCAGTTTCTTTGGATCGCTAGGCCAGTAGGTAGCCTCACCTGCAGATATCGGTTTTAAGCGGATTTCATCGACACAGTGTTTCAAATTGCGTCTGCGAGTGCTGGTACAGCGGGATCCCCAAAATGTATGTTTGGCATTCCTGTCACCACCCGCAATAAACCTATGGCCAAGAGTATTGAAGTAGGTTTTGAACATGTCTGCAGTTATTTTGTGTCTTGGTGGGCAGTAAACTGAAGATAGAATAATTGGGCCTGCTCGGTCCTCCAATCTAACAGAAGTAGCTTGTATATGCACTGTAGAATATGATTCTATCAGTGAATGTCTCAGGTTCGCTCTAATGGCCAGCGCTGAATCAGCATGCGCACTACCATCAGGATGGGGACAGTGGTAAATGTTATAACCTTTGATACGGAACGAGCTTCTGGACGTCCCGTGCGACTCTGAAATTAATACGGCGTCTAGTTTGTTGGCTTTCATTAAAGTTTCCAACTCTTGTATATTGGGAGCCAATTCATTGGTGTACCAGATTGCGATCCGTAGAGGAGTCATTTATGGTGTTATTTTAGTGATGACTGTAGTCAGTAAGCCCATTAGGGTACTGTGTTGTAGAAGGTCGATTTTTTCATTTTGTATAGTTAAAAGTTGTACCATGGCTGTTACGTTTTGTTGAGGGTTTTCTATGTGGCTAGATGTAATGGCATTGTCTCGTGGAGTAACCTTGAGGCGACCAGCAACGCAAATCTGAGTATTTTTGGCCCGATCTGCGATAGGAGTTTGGCTGGGGTAGAGCGGAGCTTTCTGAGGTTATATTGGTACAGATTACAGCAGGAAACATTAGATGTAGGAACTCGTTGCCATGGTGGAGGTTGAGTTGCATCTATAGATGCGTGTGCGGCTGGATTTAGTTCTATGGCTTCACCTGTGTCTTTTTCGCAAGCGAATAGGATGGGATTGTTAGAAGAACCCGACTGCTTGGATGAAGTTTCGCTTAGGGAACTAGATCGTTGCCTATTAAAAAGACTTGGATGAAAGATTTGTTGAACAAGTTTTTTAGGCGAGGTTATGTTCTTTGGATATTCATCAGAATCATTATTTTGACTTTAGGCCTGATTTTCCGCTCTAGCCAAATCGATAAAAGTTTTGGAATCCATGGTGGTAATTATTTTCCTACAACCAACTTATCCAAATGTAAGATGACATTCTGACATAATTAAAAAGTTGACAGTCGAAAAAATTATTAATTATGGGGTAGATTGAAAAAACTGTGTAAAATTGACTGTCACTTTTTCGTCGTTTTTTGATTAAATCACTTATTATTTTAAGCTACAAACAATTGTGCACATGTTTCACAGTTAAAAGTTCACTTTCACAATGATTTTAGGAGTAAACTCGCGGTCTAACACACGAAAGTCACTTTATTCTCCAACAGCGCGCCTTCGCGTGATTTTGTGACAGACATTTATAAGAAATACTTATATCGCGAATATCCGTAATATGGATGCAGCTGTAATTTTCAACCATTCATCTTTTGTACCTACTCGAACTTTTTTATTTAACTATTGTTTGTGTTGTTATTATGTAGCGTTCCCGGAAGTGCAGTATCGTTCGCGAAGAGGAGGACGACGAGGAGGGTAGCGTCGCCGGCGGAGGACGCGTGGCGGACGCGCGGCGCGGCTCGCGCTCCGAGGGGCGGCTGCACCTGGCCGCGCGCGCCTCGCACCCCGCGCACCCCGCGCACCCCGCGCACCCCGCGCCGCCCGCGCAGCGCCCCGCGCTCCTCGCCGACAACCTCACCAAGGTCAGCAGCCTGTCGCGAGCCCCGGCCGACTCGCCCGGCGGCCGGGAGATGCGACCCACCGAATTATACCTTGTCGCAGGTGAACTTGGATGACGAAGAGAGCGCCGAGCCGACGGCGCGCGGCGCTCCGCCTCCCGCGCCTCCGCCTGCGCGCCGCCAGCGCCTGGAGTGCCGGCGGCGACGCGCCCGCGCCGGCTCCTGCTCGTCTTCGGATCTGTCCGACGATGACTCCGAGAAAAAAAAGCGTGCCGCGGAGCACGCCGATGGCCCGCCGGAGCGCGCGCGCCGCGACTCTCATGACGACTCCAGCGACAGCCAGGAGCGCGGCGGTGGCGCGGGGGCGCTGGGCGGGGCGCGCTCTGCCGGCGCCGCGGCCGCGCCCGCGCCCCCGCCGCCGGCCGCGGGTAGGGGGGCGGGTGGCGCGGCAGGCGACGGCAGGGGGGGCGGAGCCGGCGCGGCTGGGGGGCGGCGACGGCGCGCAGCTCGCAAGGAGTCGCGGCTGCGCGAGTCGCGCTCGCTGAACCGCATCGCCGAGGTGGAGGAGGCGGGCGGCCCGGCGCGCTGGGCGGGCGGCGGCCTGGTGGCGCTGTGCGGGCGGCCGCTGCTGCGCCTGCTGGCGGCCGCGCGACCGCCCTCCGCGCGGCGCCTGCACGGGCTGTGCTAGCCGCGCGGGGGGGCGAGCTGGGGGCGCTGTGCTGCTGGCGGCGGCGCCGGCCCGGTCAGTGCTGGCCGCGCGGGGGCGAGCTGGTGACGCCGGACTCCCGCCGACGTCTTCTCGCTGCTCGCTGGGAGACGCTATGGGTAGTTTTGGAGATTATTTATTACGCTGACGGTCCCTGCGATGACGCCTCCGTGTGATCGAAGATGTTTGATTTCCGGCTTTTTTTATAGAAAGTACCGCCGGTGGATACTTGTACCCTGGGCGTCGAAATTGGAATCGCGTCCAGAAAAAAAGAATAATCGTCCGAGCTATCATCGATTAAATAAGTAAAAGCTGAAAGGAATATAATCGGAACTCGAGAGACCGCTGTCGATTTTACGCTGTATGGTATTTGAAATGTTTCTACTCATTATATATTTGTATAGAAAATCCTAACAGGTAAACAGGGTTTCTAATGATTCAGTTTAATCGTAAAATTCAAATTCATGAGTGGTAATGACAACACAATGATGGAGGGTAACAAATTGTTTTACTTCAAGTTGTACATTATCTATTGACTGAAACACATTCATTATCTCGTCTACTATGTCATTCATCAGTATAAACAGGGTTTGAAACTGGAAGGAGACTGATCAAAGGTGGTCTCTAAACCAATAGCGATACTGTTATGGTATTTTTGTGGGGATACCTCAACTATATATATGAGAAAAATATTTTTTTTAAATACATACTTTATACATTTTTATTTTAAAAACAGGTATTTCTTTTAGGTATGACATAATACTTAATTAATGTGTTTCTCTGATAGAACTCCTTATCTCCGAAACTACTGAGCCTAAAATTTTGAAAAAATGCAGATAGCAGTTCTGTGCATACCTAAAGATTAAAGGAAAACCTGTCAAAAGTCTGTAGTGTTAAAATAACATGTTAAAAAAATTAAATTGGTGCGAAACCCTGTGCATGTGAGTCCGACTCGCACTTGGCCAGTTTTTAGGTATTTTTTACTATTAATAGGCACGCGCTTGACCACCATCTCACCTGATGGTAAGCGATGATAAAAAAAGAAAGGAAAAAGCGGAACCCTTATAGGACCACCTTGTTGTTCGTCCGTAGGTATGTCTATCAAGACCCTTTATCTCGGGAACGCGTGGAGGTATCGATTTGGAATTTGAACCATATACTCAGATCTACGGTCCCTTGAAGCTGTGAAAAAAAAATAAGTTATAAGTTAACATAAAAAACGAATATTTCGACACTTTCAAGAGAGTCAAAATTCATAGGATATTATTTCCCTTTGACCTAGAACTATGAAACTTGGCAAGTTATACCGTCTTAAACTACAGGTATAGGGTTTTTCTTATACCTGTACTTTTGTCTAAAAACTATAATACATTTGTAATGAAATCATGTAAAATATAGTTTTTTATTAAAAGTATGTAATCACACATCAAGCGCAATAAACCACTGATTGGATTCAAAATCTAGGTACTCAAAAAAATTAAGTGTTATCCCGAGTAACATTTAGCGTTTACTTCACCGAAATCGACCCACAAAATCAAAAGATATTGAATTTTTAAATTCAGGAAGAAACTTCTTAATGTATTCTGATCAGTCCGAGCGCCATCTATTGCGAAAAAATAAAATGCACGAAAGCATAAA
Organism: Lacanobia oleracea; assembly: GCA_950371165.1. Lineage (NCBI taxonomy): Eukaryota > Metazoa > Arthropoda > Insecta > Lepidoptera > Noctuidae > Lacanobia > Lacanobia oleracea. Next base: position 10,999,702 of record OX493401.1, read on the forward strand.
AATAACACCATAACTAATTGTTGAGTTATTTGTTAAAATTTTAAGGGATTAAATATAATGACCACCATAAAATGCTTTGATACCCTTAGTTCTTTTACCAAAAATATATATTTGACACCAGAAAAATGAAGTCTAAAATTACAATAGTACTGTACTAGCTATTTTAGTCACGACTGCACCTCAAATTGTATTCGAACACCAAATGTAGTAAATGATCACCAAATCTTAGCGAGCAAATTAATGCGCTATTTTTGCCTAAATAAACTACTGTGATTGCCATAAAATGTAGGCTTGGGATTACAAACTGGATAAAATAGGTTAGGTTAGAATTGTGACCAACCGCGCGCGAGCCGAGCGAGCGAAGCGAGCGGTGCCGCGGCAGCGGCCGGCGAGCGCTACTTCTCGAATATTTTTTTGGAAAAAGTTATTTATTTCACACTTTTTTAACTCCAAACACCAAACAATAGCTGCCAATAAAAATGAAAGAAAGCTTATAAATTAAAATAAAGCTTTATATTTACTTAAAAGTTTTGGATTAACAATGATTTGTTAGACATTAGTTTGCTTAAACAGGATAGCAAGATGTAAAAACTTTGATTTTAATTTTACATTAAATTGCTGGTATGATTTTGGTGATCATTTACTACTTTTGGGTTAACAATGATTTATTTGGAGTCATTTTACTTAAATAGGATAGCGAGACGTTAAAATTTTGGTTATAATTTTAAATTAAAATGCGTGTTTAATTTTGGTGATCATTTACTATTTTTGTCTCCTAAATGTTACTATATCTGGTGGTAAGTTAAACATAAGCCAAATTTTAATACGTACCAAAATGATAGTGAACATTTTAACACCTTATCGTTATTAATCGCAACATACGTTCTTTTAACAATGTCTTCCGCTGCCAAATACTTTGTCAGTTTACGTGGTTGATAGACGGTGCACTGATGACGCGTTTTTTTGAGTCGCGGTGTTAATATTTTCCATTAGAGAACGACCCTCACACCAAATTGGTTAAATCTCCGATTTGTTCTGGTTCGTATCATAGAACTGTCGTGAACTAATTTGGTACTTGCGAAGTATTGGACGGTTCGACTTGTGGATCAGGCCTGTAGGGTTCTGTACCAAAGGTGCTGACGGGACTCTTAATATATTAAGCCATCGCGATAGATTCATAGCTCGGAAAAAGCGAGCGAGCCTTGATTTCTGTATTATTTATAGTACGTACCAAAAAAAATACATTTGTACGGAACCCTCGGTGGGCGAGTCCGGATCGCACTTTGCTGACTTTTTAAATATTTTTATGTTTCAACTATATATGATCACGGACTATATAGTGGAGGTATCCTCACAGAAATACCACTACAGTAGTACCACCACAGTAGTAGGTCCGTAGACCACTGCTCATAAACAGTCTCTTTTCTGTTTAAAAAAATAACCTTTCAAAAATACCAAATTCTTATTTTTAACTTCAATATGGTGATTTCTTGTGCTGGATTATCGACGCAAATTAGGAAATATCAGCTCAACTCGTCAACGTCACACAATCAAGCAAATCGAACATATTGTTTTTCTATAGAAACTCACTTTTCAAGTGCGGAATTTCATCATTTCGATTTCACGTAGTGTATTCAATATTAAATTAGAACTAGATATACAGGGTGTAACGGAAAGTAGGTAGACAAATTTTGAAAACTGATTCTGCCCATTTAGATGAACATCTTTCTTCATGGCATTCATCTAATACCTTTAAACGAGCAATTCTTATATATATATATAATCTGAATCTCGGAAACGGCTCCCACGATTTTCATTTTCGGGAGCGATAAATCGATATAGCTAGGTTTCATTTTTAGAAAAGGTCTTAAAAAAAAATCCGAGCAGAGCTCGGTCATCCAGGTACAAGTCTATTAAAGTCTATTCCAAAAAATATTGTACACCCGATACTAATTATTATTTTGATTAGCTGATAATAATTTTGCATAAAAATCCATCTTTTGACTGAATGACTTCCTTGAAGAATGTGTTCATCTATGTGGCTGAAATAGTTTTTAAAGACGACTACACCTTACCATTACAGTCTACAAATATATATATATTATGTTATGAATAAATCTCACTCTCACAACAAATTGGCATTTTCACCGAAGAGCGAGGTTGTTTTCTTTGTAAACATGAACGTTAGGTATAATAATTTAAACAATAATGAGTAATTAATCATCAAAGATCAGGTTTCTTGTTAAACTGTATGTATGAGCTTTTCTTATATTTGTGGCGATATGTTTTAAAACGAGCTGGATTTAAAAATATACTTGGGTAGTTTGGTTGTGCCTGCAATGAGCTGGCTTGTATCTGTAGCAGTATCGCTGCTGTATCATAATTTTCAGGAAAGTTGTTTGCGCATAATGTTTTTAACTAATTCTCGGTTTTTAAATAATGTGATAGAGCAGTGATTGTTTTGAACTCTGCATATTTTAATGTTATTCTCCTAAGATTTTACACTAATTTATTGTACCTACTATCTCTTATGTATATTTCGTATTTTAGTAATACATGCTTTTTTAACTTAACAATTCAGAATTTACAGTTACAGGACAAAGCTAAATCATAAAAGTTTTACTTTTTAGTTAGTTTTCTTTTGTTTTGCGTCGAAATGACCCGTCCGTATTAGAAAAAAGAACAATTTAGTATCTGCCTATATTTTAAATAATAGTAGTTAGTCTTCGCTGTACCTCTGATATTGTTGTAATAAACTTTTTAAGGCTGGGGTTTTTCCTTGAGTTGGAGAGTAGTAAGTGCGTCGGCGCCACTAGATGTAGTTGTGCCCTGGCCACAGCGAGAGCCGCGCGCTCAGCGCATTTGACGCAACGTCGGTGTCGCAAGCCGCAGCCTTAGCTTAAGTAAAAACTACTAGACCTGTTGCTTCCATCGTTATAAAAGATTAAGTGCTGTTGCTTCTATCGGTGTGACTGACGCTGGCATGGCCACCATTAGAGATGTTAATTTCAATATTAATAATTGGACGCCAAATATCTTAATTTGTCGGTCACTGGTTCAAAAGTTATAAGGGTTTATAGGTGGCCAATCTGGCGTGCGCCTACCCCAGCTTGGCCCATTTGAATCTCAAAAGCTAGCGAAGATCTGTTTTCTCCCAAATTTAGTCGCTAATAACTCGCAATATTTCGCCAAGTCACAGATTTAGTCTGGTCTTAGTTTAGAAGATATTATAATTAGTTATTTAGGGTTCTGTACCGAAAGGGTAACAAACGGAACCCTATTACTAAACCTCCGCTGTCCGTCCGTCCGTCCGTCCGTCTGTCTGTCAGCGCGCTGTATCTCAAGAACAGTAATAGATAGACAGTTGAAATTTTCACAGAATGTGTATTTCTATTGCCGCTATAACAACAAACAATAAAAATTAAAGTTTATGGTACGGAACCGTTCGTGTGCGAGTCCGACTCGCACTTTTCCGGTTTTTTTAGATTATAGTCCATGAGCTAGATCGAAGAGTTTACGAAAAAATATTTCTATTAATATGTGTATTATACTATCAATCTAAAGTCCTTAGACATGTCAGTGAGAGATATATTCTCAACTAAACTCTACGATCAAGCTCTTCGACTATACCTTAAAAATTGCATATATTCTAAACTAAGACCCGACTACATCTGTGACTTGGGGAAAAATTGAGACTAATTAGTGACTAAATTTGGGAGAAAACAGATATTTTCTAGGTGCCTAAGCTTTTGAGATTCGAATCGGGCAAGCCGAGGAAGGCGCTCCCCAGATTGGCCACCTATAAACCCTTATAACTTTGGAACCAGTGACCGACTAATTCTGATATTTGGCGACTAATTTAGACAATTTTTTAAAATTAAAATCCCTGATAGTGGTCATGCCAGTGTCAGTCACATCTTAAATCGTTACACCTAAAGGATTAAGTGCTACATAATATGGAAACCTTGAAGATTGTCTAGAAATGTATGGTTTTCGTACGTACTGTAACATCTGTACCTACGGATTCATGATATGTCGGGCGTCAGATCCCATCAGACTGGTAATTAGGTACATATTTGTAGCATATTTTTTACCTCCATTATGACTGCACTATCATTACTATCATTGCAAATGATAACATATTGTTTTAATGTCTGTAAAAATATACAAAAGTTTGTACTGAGTGTTTATAAATTGTTATAAACATAAATTGTAGAGTATAACTCTCAAAGATAGGCAAGACCGCCAGCGCTCAATCTGTGCATAACATTTATTATTACAATCATTCAAAAATTCGAGCGTGTCTAGTGTGTGCGTTGCACTCAATAGACACACCCAAATTTGCTTGTATACTTAATGAATGGCCGCCTGCAGGGACGCGGTATTGGTTAGCCCTGTTTCGAAGGTGTGGGCTGTTCATAAATGCAGGTGTCTACGCTAACTTATTTAGGTATGACTTTCAAGAAGTTTGACGCATTTCATAAATGTTAGTTATATTAGCTTGTGAAAATAAAAATTGGTTATTAATTTGTAGATTGTATGCATCTTTAGAATGGTTACATTTTTTTAAAGTAAGTTAATGTTGTGTATTTAAAATCTATGTACATATTTAAATTGTTGTAAATAAATAGTCTATCTCAAATATTACATAATTAAGTAACTTTTTAGTTAATATAAATAAAGCAATGTCGCATACAATATTTTACTAGGTTGACGTTGTAAAAGTAATGTTGTGTATTACACTTAAAAAAGTTGGAACATTTGGCACTCTAGTGGTGCTCTTCGTTTGCAATAATTATACCCAGACCAAAGATTTAAAGAAATTGTGTGTTAATGCATTTCCTACTCTTGTGCTGTTCGGTGCCAACTTAAATATAAATTGAATAATTATGGTAAAATATCAGATACGTGTGTGAACCACTGTTTCCCTAGTATATTTTGTGTCGGTGCTTGTTATTTAAATAATGGTCGAGATTAATATTTGGAGATATTATTAAAAGTATAAAATTAAAAACTAATACGAAATTTATTTATATTTAATGTACCTCTTTTTTAAGGATGCAGGAAGAGTCATTTGATGGGAAATCATCAAATGACTCTTCCCGCTTTGGGCGGATCAGAACAGAAGGGAGTGTCAGACTCTACTGACTAAAACCCATCCCTGTTCCTCCTAGTGTGCCCTCTGCGTTCCAGGGCCGCGATGACTCTTTCGAACAATTGCTGCAAAGTGTGTCGTACATCCGATTGTCAAATTGATTTCTAATAAAAAGCATTAATGATTCAATAATACGTGCAGTCTGTGCCCAACACTGTTTGACCCACTATCTTGTTGAGCCATTTTAATCGGTATCTTGTTGTCATTAAAGTTGAACGGCTTTTTAATGACACACGAAGTAAAGCATAGTTACTTCGTGGGGAAGATGGATACTCAGTTTATCTAAGTTGCCACTTACACTATCATCATCATCATATCGGCCGAAAGACGTCGTGTACATTGTGTGTTTGTGTGTGCCAAATAAACTTCCAAAAAAAAGGGTATTCCCGATTCTGAAGATCACAAAACAAGCCGATTCTAAAATATCAAAACCCGGTTTTTTCGTCATACTCAAAATATCTATTTAAAATTGGTAAAGAATATTATTTTTTACGTGGAATACATGTAACATGCAACCAAAAATAAGTAAAGTTCCTATTCCTAGTCAGTAAGATTAAATTTGATAAAAATTATTTCAATATTTTGAAATATTTAATTAATGTTTAAAGTTACACTTACAACCCTAATTTCTTCAATGTTTCGAGTGAAATGGCTCCTTCTGGGTAAGCTCGCTAACTCAGAATGAGCCTTTCCACTCAAACTTGACTTAGTCTCTGTTATCTCTGACCTAGACTAGAGTCAGGAGCAAACCCATCTCAAATAAATAAATAAAAAAGTATTTTTAATTCTTGAATAACTTCGAAACCATTTGTTTTATTTTCATTTGATATGTCACGCGTGACACCGTAGTTTACAAGGATTTTATGTTAATTTCTAATTTGTTCCACAAGTGTCCTTCATACTTTATTTATATATTTTTAGTTTGGGTCACAGTAATTCATGTGTATCTAATTTCAACATAATCAGTACGACAGTTTCGGAGAAAATTGCCTGTGACAGACCGTCAGACTGACACGTGTGATCCAATAAGGGATCCGTTTTTCGTAAAACAACTGAACCCTTAGGCGCCGTCCTATTGCCATCGCTCGCGCGGTGATGCGTCCGTCCGAAGAAAATAATCGTGCGACCGTGCGTTCAAACATACTGATATCTACTGAATTTTTTTGACGGCACTGTTGACGCAGTGGTTGAGGATTGGCTGCTGCGCTGCGTGTCGCGGGTTCGATTACCGCACGGAACAAATAATTGTATGGCCTACAGATGTTGTTCCCAGTCTGGCTATAGGTATATGAATTTATATGTTTGTGAACGCAACCACGATACAGGAGAAATTCTAGAGTGGGCAACGCTTTTTAAAAAAAAAGGTGTCCTATTGAAGGACGTGCGATCATGCGATGCGACCAAATTGTTTTCGTCGCGCGACCATCGGCGCATCATATTGATCGGACGATCGACCGATCAAACAGACATACTTATCAAACAAAAGTAGGGACTGAATGTCCTAATGGCGCTCGCGCGACCAAGCGGAGAGGAGGCAAGGGAAGGGTAGGTAGGTACCACGGTGTCCGTCCCTCAGATCTGTCAGCGGGCTGTATCTCAAGAACCTTAATAGGCAGACAGTTGAAATTTTCACGGATTGTGTATTTCTATTGCAGCTTTAACAACAAATAATAAAAAACCGGTCAAGAGCGAGTCTGACTCGCGCACCGAGGGTTCCGTACCATCATATAAAACGTGATGTTTCTAAATTTCATCGGCGAGGCCTATATTCGTCTGAGAATTTTAACACTGCAGTGAATATTGCAGTTTTAGATCAGCGCCATCTCTTGACTGATAGTGGAAATTAAATGTTTTTTGATAATTTTTGAAAAACTGCTATTAGAGACATCGTTTTATTTTTCTTGTAATTTTTAAATAAATTTCTATCACAGAATATTTTCTGATTTTTCACTAAACAAACTTCGGAGATAAGGGGGGAATGGTCAAAATTTCAACATTTTTCGACATAAGCCGAAAACCATGCGGCCTAATAAAAAAATGTGTAAACAGCGCTCTTTGATATTATGATACCCCACATGCCCCACTTTGAATTTTTAATAATACCTTTCAGTCGCTTTTGGAAGAAAACTTTTTTTTTTATTTCTTTCTTATTTGCAAAATAGTTGAACAAACGTCATCTAAAACTATTTCAAGTTCATAGCATTAGTAGTTCTTCAGATATCCAGTTGTCATAGACAGACAGACTCAGTCACACCATAAGGGTTCCTTTTTTACCATTTTGGTACGAAACCCTAACAAAAATGAGGGTTTATGGTACGGAACCCTTCGTGTGCGAGTCCGACTCGCACTTGGCCGGTTTTTCCGCACGTCGAAATACTGACAGTGAAATTCACCGCGCTGATTTCTTTTTTTAGGGTTCCGTACCTCAAAGGTAAAAAAAGGAACCTCTGTCCGTGTGTCACCCTCACCACCAATTTTCTCAGGAACAGGTGGACCTAGCAAGTTGAAATTATACCAGATACTGTGATCTATAGTCCCTATTAGGTATATAAAAATCAAGGTCCTGAGTCAACACGATAAATAGATATGGGCTTTAGATTTCCAGGAAAACTTTTAGTACCATAATTTAACTTAATTTTTAACTTTTTAATTTTTCGAAATTTTGTTGTTAGACCTTGCTTTTAACCAAAATTGACAATTCTAGGTCAACCGGAAGTACCCTATAGGTTTTGGGTCGAAAACCTATAATATGGTAGTTCCCGTTGACCTAGAATCACGAAATTTGGCAAGTAATAAAATAGGTAGGTAGGTAGGTAGTTTGGTAGGTAGTAGTAGTAAAGTAGTAAATACTCTATACATTTCTAATTTTTTATACAGTTTATCTGTCCGTCTGTCACAGCCAGTTTTCTCCGGATCCGCTGGACCGATTCTGTTGAAATTTGGTAGGTACACACATGGACTTCTGTAACCCAAACACGTTACGTAAATTATAATTTTTTTAGTACGGTGGTCACTTGGGGGCCAGCCAAATTAGAAAAAAAAAAAAAGTTTTTGAACAATTTCGTATGACATACCAAATGAAAGGACTTACTGTGACGGTTTTAATTATATTTTTTTCATAATTTTAAAATAAATAGTTTTAAAGTTATTCAAGAAATTAGACGAAAAATGACCGTTCCCCCCTCCCGAAACTACTGAGCCTAAAATTTTGAAAAATAAGAGATAATAACCATTACCCATCGATTACAGGAAAATCTATAAGAAATCTAGTGTTAAAATAACATGTTAAAAAAACACAATAGACAACCGTTTTCTCATCGCGCGAGCAGTTTCATCGCACGATGAAATCGTATCGCATCATCACACGAGCGATGGCAAAATGCCTTATCACCACATCCGGTCATGGTCATGGTCGGAACCGTCAAGCCTCATAATTTAATTAATTTTGAAATTAATATTGAAACGAAAAGGAGATAGGACTCTGGTGCTCAAATTAAAAAACTCTATTTAGTTTTTGAATTTGAGATTTTTTTCTTGGCAATTTTTCGTAAACTCTTCAATCTATTCTCTTGGAAGATAACTTAAAATTGAACTCATGTTCAAACTAAGACACAAATAAATCTGTAACTTGGGCGAAACATTGCGTCTAAATTTGGGAGAAAACAGATCTTCAGTAGGTTCCCTATAGTTTTTGAGATTCAAGTGCGCCAAGCTGATGTACCTATAAAAACACCCTTATCACTTTTGAACCAGTGACCGACTAGGTACTTCTGATATTAGGCGTTATAATTTCGACGAATTTTTTGTGTTATCAAAATTAAAATCCCTGATGGTGGCCATGCCAGTGACAGTCACACCAGAATAAACGCAACATCTGAAAAGACACTGAAATCGCGGAAAAAAAATCGGCTGCCTCATATAGTTCTGTGATAATAAGATAATTATCTTATTGCTATATTATAATACTAGTTGACCCGCGCAACTTCGTCTGCTCCGTTCCTTATAGTCTTAGGCGATTTACACAAGGGGCACCGCAAACCGCCGCGGTAGGCGGTGAAGCGGATCTCATGTCGCATTGGCCTCGAATAAATTCGTTGATGCCTAACACACGTAAACCGCCTTACCGCGCGGGGCACCGCTACGAAATCCGTGCCGTGTGATAATCGCCTTAGCGTGATGATATTATAGCCTATAGCCTTCCTCGATAAATGGGCTATCTGAAAGAATTTTTCAAATCGGATCAGTAGGTAGTTCCTGAGATTAGCGCGTTCAAGCAAACAAACACTCTTCAGCTTTATATATTAGTATAAATATAAAGAGCGACTACAACCCTCCAGGAAATCGTAAAAACAATAATAATTATATTGCCAAAGCTACCACTTATGACACTTCACATCTGCACATATAATGTCAAATCCCTAATTACGAACGAAAAACTTCTAGAACTAAAAGAAACTATTAAAAACATAAAATATGATATCATCGGGTTAGCTGAAGTACGACGATTAGGAACAAAAATTACAGAAGAGAACAATCATATCTTGTGTACTACGGGTCAAACTCCAGGCCAATACGGTGTTGGATTCCTAATAAAAAGAGTTAAAACACAACATAGAAAACTACACAGGGGAGAGATTGTGCTTTCTAAAATTAATATTTGATAATTATCATCTTACTATTATACAAGTTTATGCTCCAACAGAAAGCGCCAGCGACGATGAGATAGAAAAGTTTTTTTTTTTACCATGAAGTTCAACTAGCCCACGATTTAGCAGGGAAAAAATGTGATAAGATATAAAGAACAATCCAATAATTGTTTTGTTTTTTTTTTTTACCTTTATAATACCACTTTCATTCCTATCCAATTTGGTCATAATGTCATTTGGAATCAAAGTTCTAAAAAGACAATTTGTGACAGTGTTATTTGATTTATTTATTTTTGCTAGTTATACATTGGTAAAAATATTTAATGCTATGAAACAATCTGACTTAGCATTTGGTTTGTAACATTAAATTCATGCATAACAGATGCATGGGAACTAATGTAATAATTATGTAGTTCCCAAATTGACAAGCTACTTGATAGGTTGTAGCCATTAAGAGATTGCAATGCATGCGATAGTTATAGTGTTTAAGAGAAACATTTAACCTGATGCAAAGCTTGGAAATGAACCAGTAGTACTTTATCTTATGTACCTAAGAAATAAAAATTTCCTACAATATTTTACACTTGATCAAGTTAAACTATTAAAAAATTAAGCAATTTTCTGTCACATGAAATCAGTTATGACTAATTACATAGAAATAAAAAAATGAACCTTTACAATTCAGACACAAGATACAAGTTTAAAAATACATTATGCCCAGAAATATAAACAACAAAAATGCAAATAATAATGGTTCACAAGAGGTCAGAATAAATGATTAGTTGTATTATAGCTTGGGCATAAGTTCGCTTACCTAAACCAAGACAATAGTAAAACTAGCCTTAATAATACAAAAGCAAGTTTAACTTTTTTTAAAGGCCACAATAATTTAGGTAATATGATAAATAAACGGGTGTTACCCTCTATATGGGTAATTGAAGAGCTATGAAAAATGAATTCTTACTTATTCACCCAATCTACAATTAATAAAACATAGTAATCTTGCACATAAGACTGACTCAGAGCACAATAAATGCAATTATACAAATCTAAGATAAACACTAGCATAGTATTACTTAAATTGAAGTCAAAATTAATTTGGATGCACATCATCATTGCTTATTTAAAAAAATCAAGTTAAACACATAATATTATAGTATAGTGTGGGTTAAGGTGAGAAATAGGTAGATTGGGTCTATGGAGAAAACAATCTGAAGAGAAACTAGAAAGTGCTTCCCTCTGGTGGCTGTGACAGCTTCATGTTTTCTTTCAAAGTCATAAGACGTCTGAGTTCCTGCAGAACTGTCTTGATCGTATAATCACGTTGCCATCTAGCAAGGATTGGAACTTGTCTATTATCCACCTGTACCAAAAAATAATTATAAAATATAAGTAACAAGTGTATTGATTCTATATTAATAAAACAGTATCATTAGTACTTACAAGCCCAGTCTGACTGTTCACACAATTCATGTTGATTCTAGAAATAAAGCGTGCAGTAGGAGGTTCATCAGGGTATCTAGTACCACACTCAATTTTTAGTGAATACATCCTATTTTCATAAGGCGTCTGTAAGAGAATTACCAATTATATTAAATTGAATAATTAAACATTATAACTAGTTAAAAAAAAAAAAAGAATTTTTTACCCTAGGGGGGCCAATTATCATGCCAGTCCAATGAGTAAGGGTCATATCATCGTCACTCTCAAGGCCCCAAGATATGGTACCATCGCCCACTCCCTTTTGGCCTTGTTCAAGTTCTTCTAGAAGACGAAAGTTTCGAGGAACCACTGCCGAAAAAAAATAGTATGATTACAACAATACTAGAGCATAGCAGTCGATAAGCACAAAGTAATTATACTAACTTGAAACAAAATAAGCCATTTTATCAAATAAAACAAAAACTTACCAACGCCTGATGACGGATTCGCCATGATCACAATTTCACCGGCGCGCACTACCTAGCGAAAAGGGTGTATTGTTTAAAGATTTAGGAAGCAGGCATTTACCATGCAAATCGTTCACTCGCTTTTAACAGCTAAGCAACCAATAACTAGTAATTACAATTAATGGTAAAATTTATTCCCATTTATTCCTTGATTTTTTCTCTCTCAAAGAGAAAAAAAGGAAGGTTAGCAGTTTTTTGTTGACTTTGACAAATGTCATTACTCTGTTCTCTATGGCAAAATAGTTTTCGACCCAGTCATCCTTGGTCATCCTCTACCAGAATAGTAACTATTGCAAAACTATTTTTTGTTGAATAACTGTAGTTATTAGAACTGGACGCCAGAAAAGACTAATTTGATGTGAAAGATCTATGGGCGCGCCTTGGCAGTAAAAACAAATCGTATAGAACCACGACAGAAACGACATTACTATTAGATATGCCGCTTATTACGGACGGCGAACGCTGGAACTAATTTATAAGATGTTTATTATTATGAATTCATATCATATATGTTTCACATCACATCTACCAGACGTGGCAAGACCACAAGTTTTAAAGCGCCATTTACATGGAGAGAGTTTCTAAGAAGAAACAATTCCAGAGTATTTTTATCGCAGTTTTTGGCTTAATCCACTAAAACCAAACTCTACGGTCCATACATCATTGAGATTGTAGGTCAGTGCCATACATTTATTCACTTAAGGTGAATGCTCCAGGGTAGCCCGCGAAAGAATGAATATTTCAGAAATAATCATTCTTTCGAACTACATGAACTTAGAGGGCTATATTGATGATTAAAATGGTTATAATTCTTTAGATAAATACGCGTTACGGTCGCGGATCGCATTTGGTCCACATACAGCTTCACACTGACCGGCAAATTGCAAAAAACATAAAAATATTTGAATTTCGCGGGCTACCCTGGAGCATTCACCTTAAACCCTAAAGTGTGTGACAGACGAGCGAGCTAGTACGAGTACTTGTGGCTTGGCGAGCTTTTTCGCTCGTGTGTCATCGTAAGCACGCGTACATAAAAACCGCCGAGTAAGTTTGTTGGCAATCCAACAGGTTTTGAAATTTTGCTCGTAGTTCACCTCGGCTCGCACGTCTGTCAGCGCTGCGAGCCCTTACTTTGTTTCGTGACACGTCGAGTGCTATTGTGTGGCAAAAACTGCTGATTTTCGAAGCTATTCACACTTATAATTAACAGAATTCTTTTCTCTGCATCTCTCATACAAGTATCCTGTCTGGCTATAATAAAATATTACTCTTGAATAAGGAAAAGTTTCCTCCACTGACAACACGGCGTTCCCCCTGGTACCAGAGCGCAGAGTAAAGAGCCAGCTATCACGTGTGTCACCAACGTCGAGCCGACTAATTTCGCGATTTAAAAACGCGTTTATTCTATCATTTGTACTCACATGTGGTAGGAAACACCATGTTTTCGCAAATTTGAAGTGGTAGATTGATTCCCGCAATAGGAAACTGCACAATTAACCATATTTTGGGGGCACTTAGTTGCGACACTATACAATACACAATGACAGCGGTCGGCAAATGAACTAGTTTTATATAAAGTGCATGGTCATATGGCCAGTGGATTTTGGCAGAGGGGTAAGCTTAGCTATGACATCTCCATAGGCTAAATGCTTTAAGGCCGACATCTCTGACTTTCGAAGCTAGATCTACCTACATGAAACGATTTTAGTTGCTGGCATTGTTCTATCGCCAGTTTACGGACTGATCCATTAACACCTAATTATAAAGCAAAGGTTCACACACATAAAATTAGGTCATTGCAAGTATGTCTTCTTCTTAGTTTTGTTGGAGCATTTACCCTACCTCTCCATTGTACATACTATTTAGAGCAGGCTAAATGCTCTAAATTGTGTGCACAATGGGTAGGCACACTAAAAGGTAAAAGCAGATGGCGCTTTTAGCGACTGTACAGTTCGCTCCACGGTCCTTTACCGCTCGCACTCGGAAGTTAGGTTTTAGTGACGACCGCGCAGGTGCAATCGTATCAAAAAGTTATACGTTCAGAGAATATTTTTTTATATGTAGTATATTATAAACAAGTAACAAAGACTATCACTTACAATAACAATGTCAAAAAGTAACACAACAACCACATACATCACAAGAACAAACAAAACACAAATCAAACAGTTAGAAAGAACTATACAAAAAATAACAACATGTAAAACTTTTCACATCAACAGTCTTGTTGCTTTGAGTAAGCGGGACACAGTTATACATCGAATGTATACGAGCGATTGAGACGCCATTACACGCACCATCTTGGGCTGCGCGCATGCGTTGTCCTACGCTTTTTTCTAAATTGACATCCTGCACAATCAATGAGGGCATTATAGAAAAAAAGGAAGGATATTTACAAATTTGCGACAAAAAAAGTTCAATGCAGTGGTTGGGAGAACCCTAACTAGGCAGAAAACGAAAAGTTTGATCTTGTTTACAAAAAAATGTTTAGGATTTGACAGTTCTTATGTCAAAGCAAGGTACAATTACCAAGACGCTACCAAGCGGGATAAAGAGGCAGTGTGCCTCATTGAACTCACACCCACACGCCTAGACTTTGGTCATTGTATTGATTGTATGGACTATGGACAGTCAACAAAACTCAGTCAATCAGTATACAGGCAAAAATATTATTTTTCCACAGCACTGCCAAGTTAGCTGCCTGCATACCTAATAGCTTTGTTGACGTACGTGTGTGTATTGTACGTGCCTTTTTTTACGGTGGTAAATCCTCATGGATGTTCTCTGCCCTGGGGCGGGTGGAGAGATCTGTCAGGCTCTTACTGATTAAAACCTCCCCGGTATTCCATCTCCTACCTACGCCAGGGATCGCGAAATAAACGGAATAGATTCTCGTTACTATATCACGCAAGTTCGCTAGTGAGGATGTTCACTGTTCTACTGCAGACTCGCAGAATGCTTGCGTTCCAGGCGATGACTCTTTTGAACAAATTCCACAATGCTCATTCCTCGCAGAGCTGGTAGTAGTAGTCCAGGTCGGTATTTTTTTGTTTGGCAACATTTTCTAAAATTGACGTTTATCTAACCTCAAATTTAGTTTTAATTTTGTTGTAAAATACCTTTACATAACTTTCACTTATTCAAAACTAACTGTTTTCCATGACGCTGCAACTACTACGCGTCATACGTAATTCATTTGTAATACCAACTGAAAATTGCTCACATTATTTCGGTCACCATTGTAAGTTCTTACGTAGCGAACACCGTTATTCGGAGCGGGGGTTGAGAGGCGTGAGGGGGGTTCGTATCAGCAGCGCCGTTGGAGCGCGAGTTCACTCTGTCACTCGGTCATTACGGTATTTCTGTACAGCGCGTCCCACATTTACGATCGTGAAAGAAAAAGTGACAATGCCCGAAAACAAACAATTTCAGCGTCTTCCTCGATTCGTGGTACCCAAACATTATGATTTGGACTTGGTTCCGAATCTGCAGGAATTCACATTCACGGGAAAAACGGCAGTGAAAGTATCGGTAAGTGGAAATTTCATCATTGACGATGCAAAAAAAGGCTTCCATGTGTCTCGCTAATCTGATCGTATTTATTGCCTTTTAGATATTGAGTTCAACGAGTGAAATAGTGCTAAATTGTTTGGATTTGGAGCTGAAAAACGTCAATTTGCAGTATGAAGATGGAGGTACGGACTCCATCATTCCGTCCGAAGTTCGGCTTAACGTAGCAGACGAAACCGCGACCATAGTGTTTGATAAGCCTCTCAAGGTAGGCGATGCGACATTGCATTGCGAGTTCAAAGGCGAGATCAACGATAAGATGAAGGGTCTGTACCGCAGCAAGTACCTGACGCCTGCTGGCGAGGAGCGCTACGCTGCAGTCACGCAGTTTGAGGCCACGGATGCTCGGCGCTGCTTCCCCTGCTGGGATGAGCCAGCCATTAAAGCTACATTTGATATAACTCTTGAGGTGCCAGCTGACCGAGTAGCTTTGTCTAATATGCCTGTCAAGGAAGAGAAACTTAATGGTGAAAAGAAGAGGATTCACTATGATACTACTCCTATAATGTCAACTTATTTGGTAGCCTTTGTTGTGGGTGAATATGACTATGTGGAAAAGAAGTCTCGTGATGGTGTATTAGTAAGAGTTTACACACCCGTGGGAAAGAGCAAGCAAGGTGTATTTGCCCTGGAGGTGGCAGCACGTGTCCTTCCTTATTATAAGGAGTATTTTGATATAGCCTACCCTCTGCCTAAGATTGACTTGATTGCCATAGCTGATTTCTCTGCTGGTGCTATGGAAAACTGGGGTTTAGTCACATACAGAGAGACTTGCCTGCTGGTGGATGAAGAACACACATCAGCTGTCAGGAGGCAGTGGATAGCTCTGGTGGTAGGCCATGAGTTAGCCCACCAGTGGTTTGGAAACCTGGTCACTATGGAGTGGTGGACACATCTTTGGCTAAATGAAGGCTATGCCTCTTTTGTTGAATTCCTTTGTGTCAACCATCTATTCCCAGAGTATGATATTTGGACTCAATTTGTCACAGAAAATTATATCAGGTATGTATGATATATAAAAGTGAAAAATTCATAGCCAACTGGAGTTAGCAGTTGCAGTTGATGTGTTGCTTTGCAGGACTGGTTTCTCTGTATTTATATGAAATAATAGCAAGCATTGTGTCACTAGCTACAAAATATATTTCATAAAAATGCATAGAAACCAGTAGTAACATGGCGACACGTCGCCTGCCACTGTAGCCTGCAGTTGGCTACTAACTTGTACCTTAATACTTCTTGGGATGTGGTTAGAAGATCTGCACCCACAAAACATTATTATATTTATATATGTATATTTATTGTTTGTACATTACTGATATGATGCTTGTATTGTTTTAAATGTTTATCTACATCAAGATAGTCCAAGGAACTACAACTCTTTAGATAAAACTTACCCAAGAATTGCTTCAAAAGGATTCATTTATCATTTCTTTGTTTTTCTGAATGTTTAACTTGTTTTATTTGGATTGTTGCCAGCTATGTAAACTGTAAAGTCATTCACCTTGTAAACACAAGTGAACAATAGAATTATTTTAATCAGCCATGTCACTTCAGTGCATGAGCACTGAAGTGACATGAATGATCATTATCATTATATTTATGTATGATTGACCTACATGAGACTTTACATTTTCAGAGCATTAGAATTGGATTGTTTGAAGAACTCACATCCCATTGAAGTTCCTGTAGGACACCCATCAGAAATTGATGAAATATTTGATGATATATCTTACAACAAAGGTGCATCTGTAATCCGCATGCTGCATAAATACATTGGCGACGACGATTTCCGTAAAGGCATGAACATTTATCTCACTAGACATCAGGTAAACATGTTTTATCTGACAATGTATTCTTCATAAGACACCTTATTACTGGTTAGATTACACGAGCATAACAAATACCTTCAAAAATTAATAAACATTTAACAACAACAATTGGCAGGTTTTGACCCACCAGAGAGAAAAAAATTTCATAAAATGCTTACGAGCCATTGGTAAACATATTCAGTATCTAAGAGCTTATGCACATGGCGTATTTTTAACGACGACGACGCACCTTTTACGAACGAGCGTTCTCGGTAGATCACCAAAAAGCAGTATTGTCTCAGTGCCATAAATAGCCTTTTCTGCGCCCTGTGCGAGCTTCTACAACTGCGCCCTTGTTTTTATATACATATATAGAAATTATAGCTACCCTAGCTAGAGCAATGCTGTGTATAGGCCTCCTTTATTTCATTCGGGGTGATAAAATAAAGCACAAAGGTTTTGGTGGACCATTTGTCTAATATTATGGAAGAAAAATAGAACTGGAACTGATGTGGGCAAACGAGCAGGCAATCTATTTAAGTGGACCCTTCGCCTATTATACCACCCACTGTGTCTCACTCAATAAAACTCGAAACATAAGTTCAGTAGTGCCCACCCTGATGCTACATACATCATCTACAATACAACATCTATAATAAAAATAAAATCTATATACTAATATATAAAGCTGAAGAGTTTGTTTGTTTGCTTGAACGTGCTAATCTCAGGAACGAATGGCCTGATTTATAAAATTTTCTGTGTTTGATAGCCCATTTATCGAGAAAAGCTATAGGCTATATGTATATCATCACGCTAAGACCAATAGGAGACGCAGACGATGTTGCGCGTGTCAACTAGTAAATAAAACAGTAAAAACCTTGCAAAGTTTCACTTAACTGTAAATTAATTAATTTTAAGTAAGTACTTGGGGTATGGTAGAGTTTTGAATAAGGAAGGTAGCATAATATAAATTGCGTTTAAGTATGAATTGGTGAAAAAACGTTTATTCAAAAATATTTGCAAAGATTATTCACAACTACTCAATACAAATGAATGAGTGCAGATAGTAAAGATCAGTAACAAACTGAAAAAACAATATTCCTGCCTGGTCCGGCCATTCTTTCGCCCCCAAGAGTCTTATTATATTTACGGCACTGCTGTCTACGTCTTAATGTCGTTTAAAATAGCGCGCGTCATCGGCGCGTTAAAACAACGCCGAGTTCTAAGGCCCTAAAAGGCCTTCTTCACAGACGTAATCCAGTGTTCAATCCAATCCATCACATTAGACTAAATCCATGTAGAATACGTTTTAAAGTAAGTGACTGTCATAAAAGCATTGTGTTTCATATTATAATGAAAATAACATTAGTTGTGTTCTAACAAAAAAATTTTTTGGTTATGGAAACAATCTTTTGGAGACAGTATGTTAAAGTATATTCTACCTACCTAAATATTGTGATGTAAATGTAATACTAATAAAATGTGTGCACCATAACTATTATCAGATACTTAATTCTATAATTTTATGTCCAGTACAAAAACACATTCACTGAGGATCTATGGGCTGCCTTGGAGGAAGCCTCTAACAAGCCTGTTGGAGCTGTGATGTCCACGTGGACTAAACAGATGGGATTCCCTGTGGTTGAGGTTGGTTTAGTAATTTATAAAAAAAAAAAAAATAGTGTCCCTGCATTGTGATTAGCTGGTGGTTGATTGGATATCATTATTCAGTTCCATATATTTCCAACCCCTGACGAATTGCTGGTGATCTTACATCAACCTGTTAAGATGTTAGTATGAGCAATTTGTAAAGGGTTTGGGTACCAGGATAATTTTATTACTTCTATTTTGTTTCAATAGTGAATAATCCATACAAACAACACATCAACTCTCTTTGAAACATTTACAAAGAGAGTTGATGTGTTGTTTGTAAATGCATAATGTAAAGAGTAACCTCAGAACCAATGCGCCTGTTCGTAAAATTCTGTGGTATTTTAGGTGAGCTCAGAACAGCAAGGACCAGATAGACTACTAAAGCTGACACAGCAGAAATTCTGTGCTGATGGTAGTCAAGGCGGAGACACACTTTGGATGGTGCCTATCACAATCTCAACACAGGAACAACCTTCAAAGGTAGGGTTGTATTGCATACTTTTAAAGTTTTATTATTTATTAACTTAAATCACTGCTGGCCAAGAGCTCCATATATCTTTCCATACCTCTTTGTTCGGATTCAGGCTCCGCTCCGCTTTCTGGGTTCAAAAGAATTGTAGAATCAGGGGGATTCTACAATTCTTTTGACTTGCCCTGCAATGCAACCATCATCCCTGTTTTGTCCAAGTCTATAAGTCATTTTTGGAGTGCAAAAATGGAACCCAGAAGCATTCTCTCTGTTTTTCTTAACCCAGAATACTGTTTCTTTGCCCTTTGTTACACGCAAAGTCTAAACTATATCGACTTGTTTATTAGCCAGGTTAAAAATAACCAAAATAAATTGAAAGTTACTTGATACATTGGAGTAATAATAACAATTCTTTATTTCAGACCATAGAACCATATAATGTTAGTATCACCTTAACCTTACTTTTTAGTAAATAATAATTTAGATAGAAGAAACGAATGTTAATGCATATGTTTACCCTATTAAATTATATATGACATTTGCAAAGATTTTAAACATTGGTTGGGATTTGTTTTATGCACAAAGTTATTTTGATTGCAACCAAAACAATACAAATCTATTGCGAACATCGTTTCATTATGCAAATAGTACTTTACTTTAGTAACTAGAGATTGCAGAAGTTGTTGCCGTCTAAAAAAAACTATTCGAATCTTACCTATCCGAGTCGAGGTGTCCTAAGTTCCCTCAAACCTTACCTAAACTAACTTCGGCCACTTTATGAAATGGTCACGACATGAACATCAACAGTGAAGTGCCATTCACCAGCTATAGCTTTTACATAATTATGTATATGTGAGCTGATTCGTACTTATTTAATTTGTTGTATTTCAGGTAGCTTTATCTACTGTGTTGGAAAAGAGAACACAGGATGTCGTGCTGAAAGGCGTCTCAGAGAGTTCCTGGGTCAAGCTCAACCCAGGCACAGTAAGTTTAAAATGCTTATTTATTAAATGATGACGTAAAAGCTGAAACTTTTAACGTATTTGAAGTTTGAACAGACTTCAATTAAACAGGTGCTACAAGAGCTGGTAAAGAGTAGTTAATTCTCGTTTAGGTTGGATATTACCGCACGCGCTACCCTGCGTCGATGCTGGCGCAGCTGGTGACGGCCATCCGCGACGGCTCTCTGCCGCCTCTCGACCGGCTCGGCCTCCTCGACGACTGCTTCGCGTTGGTGCAGGCCGGACACACGCAAACCGCAGAGGTATGTATTTCACCTCATTTACATTAACAATAGTTTCTTTAGACGTCTAGTTAAAAAAATAATTGTTATTTTTCAGTCTTTGAAACTTATTGAAGCCTTCACCAATGAAACAAACTTCACAGTATGGTCTTCAGTCTCTAATTGCTTATCGAAACTGAGTGCATTATTCTCGCATACACCTCTTGATAAGCCTTTGAAAAACTATGGGCGCAAGCTGTTTTCGAACATCACTCGTCGTCTGGGATGGGACGCTGAGGAAAAAGAGAGCCATCTCGATACATTGCTCAGAAGTTTGGTGCTCAACAAAATGATTAGCTTTGAAGACCCAGATACTATTAAAGAAGCAAAGAGTCGGTAAGTAATATTTTTGACTATGATATTTTATTGGACCGATGACCTGGTGAAGGTCGCGAATAGCCGATGGATGCGAGACGCGCAGGACCGGTCGTCGTGGCGACGCTTGGGAGAGGCCTATGTCCTGCAGTGGACGACTTTCGGCTGATAAGATGATGATGATGAGCTAATCGCTAGGCAGTTCGTAGGTAGTATCGCTAACGACAGTGACGCTTGCAGGTTCGAGAAGCACCTGTCGGGCGCGAGCACGCTGCCGGCCGACCTGCGCTCGGCGTGCTACCGCGCCGTGCTGGCGGACGCCGACGAGCCCACGTTCCAGCGCTTCCTGGGCCTGTACCGCGCCGCCGACCTGCACGAGGAGAAGGACCGCATCAGCCGCGCGCTCGGCGCCGTCAACGACCCCGCGCTGCTCACCAAAGTGCTGCAGTTCGCCATCTCGGTGAGACTGACGTCACTGACCACACGCGCCACAGACATACTCGAACTTGTATTACTGAGCGGAAGAATCAAACATTCAAGGGTGAAAGTGAAAATACATCACTTATACAAACTGCCGCCGAACCAGTGATTGATAAATTATTCAAACAAAATAGTACACCGGTGGTTTGTGTATATTAGATCGAGTACTTATCATCTTCCTGTCCTTATTCCATGTTACTTAGGGTCGGCGCCACACGTTTTTAGGGTTCCGAACAAAAAACGGAACCCTTATAGGATCACTCGGGTGTCTGTCTGTCTGTCCGTCTGTCACAGCCAGTTTTAGTTTATGGACTTATGTGACCCAAACATGGAAGCGTATCTATCTTAATATATATAAATCTCGTGTCACAATGTTTGTCCTCAATGGACTCCTAAACCACTTAACCGATTATAATAAAATTCGCACACCATGTGCAGTTCGATCCAACTTGAGAGATAGGATAGTTTAAATCTCAAATTATAGTAGGTAGGGTAGGTAGGGTAGGTAGGGTAGGTAGGGTAGGTAGGGTAGGTAGGGTAGGTAGGGTAGGTAGGGTAGGTAGGGTAGGTAGGGTAGGTAGGGTAGGTAGGGTAGGTAGGGTAGGTAGGGTAGGTAGGGTAGGTAGGGTAGGTAGGGTAGGTAGGGTAGGTAGGGTAGGTAGGGTAGGTAGGGTAGGTAGGGTAGGTAGGGTAGGTAGGGTAGGTAGGGTAGGTAGGGTAGGTAGGGTAGGTAGGGTAGGTAGGGTAGGTAGGGTAGGTAGGGTAGGTAGGGTAGGTAGGGTAGGTAGGGTAGGTAGGGTAGGTAGGGTAGGTAGGGTAGTAGCCAGTTGACGGGAGCGAAGCCGCGTGGGTCAGCTAGTACTAATATATATCCAATAATCAATAGTCATTAAACAGTTATCGTAACTGAGTACCATCTCCTACCTTGACATTGGCAAAATCATCGAATGTTCGTCGATGGAACCATAACCTTAAATTTTTTTATTGAATTGAATACTAATATATAAAGCTGAAGAGTTTGTTTGTTTGTTTACTTGAGCGCGCTAATCTCAGGAACTACTGGTCTGATTTAAAAAAATATTTCAGTGTTAGATAGCCCATCCGAGGAAGGCTATAGGCTATATATCATCACGCTTACACCAATAGGAGCGTAGCAGTAATGAACATTGTGACGCAGACGAAGTTGCGCGGGTCAACTAGTAAATTATAAAATTTGTAGTATGGAGGTCACTTTTGGGGGTCAAACTAGAAAATTAAAAATAAAAGTTTTTCGAACAATATCGTGTGACATATCAAATGAAAAGGCTTACTGGTTTTAATTATATTTTTTTTCTGAATTTTAAAATTAATGGTTTGAAGTTATTCAGGAACTTAGACGAAAAAGGACCATTCCCCCTCCCTTACTTCCGAAACTACTGAGCCTAACATTTTGAAAAGAAAAAGGAGAAAATAGTTACTTACCTTGATTACAGGAAAATCTATAAGAATTCTATAGTGTTAAAATAACATGTTTAAAAAAAAAAGAAATTAGTTTAGAACCCTTTGCACGCGAGTCCGACTCGTACTAGGCCTTTTTATATTAGATTGAGTACTATACACGGTGCCATTTTAGTCGTCTTACAACGGCAGCCCACTTCATCTATCCAGTCCAGACTACTACACATTTATTAAAAAAAAAGAATAATAATTTGAATAATTAAAAAAATTAAAACATAATTCATAATTATGACTCATGGACGTACTTTGAAACATCTAGGAGTAAGCGCAGTCCGAGCCTTGTATTCCAAGGACGGTGGGAAATGGTTTGGTGCCTTTGTTTTGGAACGTAAACATGAGCAGGGTTTTTCATAATTAATGCATTCTTTATTTTTATTTTAATGAATTATCTTTATAAAATTAAAGACGATCGTGTAAAAAAAAATAAAAATCTTAAGTCATCTTCTTTACGTTGTTATATTACTTTTACAGGATGAAGTGAGGTCGCAAGACACCGTTTTCGTAATAGTTTCGGTAGCAGTCAGTAAAAATGGTCGCGATCTGGCTTGGCAGTTCTTCAAGGATCATTGGCAACAATTCATGGACCGGTATCAGGTATGTTACCATTACGACATACGACGTATTAACTTAAAGTTAACTATGTTTCTTTTAGCTGTATCGATAATTATTATAATAATGGCTTATCGTTCCTCATACGATCGTTTCGTTAACTGCAGGGAGGCTTCTTACTCGCCCGGCTAGTAAAGTCGACGACGGAGAACTTCGCGTCGGAGAGCAGCGCGCAGGAGATCGAGCAGTTCTTCCGCACGCACCAGTCGCCGGGCACGGAGCGCTCCGTGCAGCAGGCGCTGGAGACCGTGCGCCTCAACGCGGCCTGGCTGCGCCGCGACCTGGCCGGCAGCGCCGCCTACCTGCAGGCCTACCACTGAGCGCAGCGCGCGTCTGCCCGTCTCGGTACATCCCTCTAACTTTACGATTCTAAGCTTATATTATAGATTAAACATACCCTGCTGCAGAATTTATTACTATTTTGTTATTACCGATAGTAAATTATTTGCAGGACCAAATGACACAAGACTGAAAACTACAACGAAATCTACAGTAATGTTCATCTAGCATTATTTATTTTCAATACTTTATAAATTATATAGTCTATGGTACGGAAAGTTGGCATAATGGAGTTCAACAGTTTCAGTGTGCTATATTTTTGAATAGTTTGACTGAAGTATGCTTTGGTTATTTTGTTCAATAGATATTATAGTTCAATAGTTTAATGAATTGATTGTGTTGCTAAATTGATAGTTGAACTGTAGTTTTGTTTAAAGATGTGAGTCCGTCATCGGCGTCAAGCAGCAGGCGATAGTGACAAGAAGTGTATGGTGAGTCGCGACACATTTCAGTTGTTGAAGATACTGCCGCTCGTGCTCGTCGCTAGTGACGGACTCACACGTTCAAGGGTATTGTAATCGGTCAAGTAAGTGTACGCTATACATGAAAGCTAGTAATTTTTATATCTAGAAACTTTCCAAGAGCCACATTGATTTTCAATACCAGATGCATTTTTTTATTAGAAGTTAGTGCATTGTGTTGTTAACACTCAATATTGCTGCTGCATGAGGTATGAGAATGTATGTATAGATACCTATCTTAACACAGGAGTACATAGTTTATACGGATTTGGCCTTACTTCTGTGAATAACCGCTAATCAATTCCAAATGGGCTACTATAGCGCTATTGCTTGCCATGTAAGATAAGCTACTAGATGTCTAATCAAATGTGGTACAATAAAATAGAATAACATATTTTGCGGCTAGTTCGACCTAAGGCCAACTTACATTTTTTTTGTAAATGTGTATAAATATTATTTAATTTTTGTTGGGTGTTATACTGCTGGTGCTGAGTGCATTTTTGTTTAGTTTCAGTTCTGTAGGACCAAGTAACATTTTGAATTGTGTTCCTACAGAAATTTGTCAATTAGCTACTTCATTTAAAACCTTGTGCAATTGTTTAATAATAATTGCATTATATTGTAATGTAATTTATTTGGGGATATAATAGTTTCAAGACGCATTATTGAAGAAGAGTTTATTTGGAATTATTAAAAACTTGTTGAATTTGTAAAATTATGTAAAATAATGCGTGTTCAAATCATCCCAGTTTATTTATTTATTGACATGCAAGCTTAGTCAAAATTGTGATTTTGGGGCTATAACAAGATAAAGTTACCATTAGTGTCGCATTTGTTGTCATCACTGATTTGTTTTGTAAGACTGTGTTATCGCAATAAATCGTACAAAATATGTATTTATAGTTTTATTCATATACATAATAATGGCTGTACCCCGCAGCTTCGCTCCCATCAACTGACTACCTATCTGTCCGACCTAGGTACGTCACACCTAGCCTACATAACTACTATTTTTACACGACTGCCTAAAAAAAGGAGTGTTATATTTGTAGGGTTCACACAAACCCTACAAATATAACACTCCTTGAATGTTTGTGGGTTTTTTTATTCCATCATAACTTCTAAACGCCTCAACCGATTTCGATGTATCTGGTATCGTTAGAAGCGTTGCGTTATCCCGGGTAACATAGGCTAGCAGAAAAAAAAAAAACCAAGCAAAAAAAAAATAATTCACGACATGGCATTTGAGTTTATTCCTATAGATACATTTATTGAAGTTATCAAGCGCACAAATAATTGGAAATCGCCAGGCTCTGACAATATCCACAATTATTGGTATAAAAAATTTTGTAGTGTACATCCTTTCTTACATAACCATTTAAATATATTCATACATTCACCTCACTTACTACCAACATATAATAACACACGGAGTAACTTACATGATACCTAAAGATACGAATGACACCATAAACCCGGCCAAATACAGACCCATTACTTGCCTACAAACCCTAAACAGCCTGCGTAAGCGAAGTTGTATATGAGCATTTAACCGGTGTAGACGCCGGTGGAACCAAAAGGTTCCATTTGCGACAAAAGAGTGTCCGTGGAGTTTCTTGCACGTTCTTCTCCATAGAGATCTACGCTTTGGAACGTGCAAATAGCTTCCATGTTTTTGACAGA
Organism: Lacanobia oleracea; assembly: GCA_950371165.1. Classification (NCBI taxonomy): domain Eukaryota; kingdom Metazoa; phylum Arthropoda; class Insecta; order Lepidoptera; family Noctuidae; genus Lacanobia; species Lacanobia oleracea. Next base: position 11,025,618 of record OX493401.1, read on the forward strand.
CCGACCTTGACGTTTCAAAAGTGCCTGTGAATGGTTTATTTGAAATAAAATGCTTTGAATTTGAACTCAACGGTGGGGCATTGGAATTAATAAAAAATAATATTCTAGCAGAACAACAAAAGGGATGTCGTAAGAATAGCCAAGGGTGTAAAGAGCAACCTACCATCGACGCAATCACTATGAACAGTGCTGTTAAAAGTAGGAAGGATATTCACACTATGTTTATCAACTATCAAAAGGCTTTCGATTCAGTCCCGCACAGCTGGTTATTACATGTCTTAAAAGAGATGTTTCAAAATGGGCCAGGTCTATGTACATTACCTCATAAAAAAGAGAAAAATCGAAGAATTAGGGATAAATACATTTAATTCATTTAAATGTTTACTGTTGTGGTAGTTAATTGATGTTTATAAATTACTTTTATCGATTTTCAACATGGCGTCGCACCAATTTAGTAACAGATCATAGAAAAATAACTGTCAGCTGTCATAACAATGTCACTTTCGTCTCGTTGCCGGTCATAGATATAGAATCCCCTAGATAGACTGTAATTATGTGAAAGTTGGCACACAGATAGTCTGACAGGTAGCATGAGAAAGGACATAGGCTCCTTTTTATCCCAGGAGTATGCTCTCTAGGGACCACGCGGTAGGGACTACTGGGGCAGCTAGTTTCTAATAAACAGTAGGCAACTCGTAAGTTTTACAGAATCTGACATTGTTTAGTGTTTTTTTTTTTTTTTTTTTTAAAGAATCCTTGTTGCGTAAGTGAATTCAGCAAGGCAGAGTATGAACAATCGACCGATCTCATGCGAGATGAAAGACGCGATTTAGATTTCCGAATATGTGATTGTTTGATTTTTCACACTCTTTGCATTTTACCTTGCCGAATGAATCCACCTGTGGTGATCTTTTAAAAGGCCGGTCGTAATGTGGAGTTCGTATACATGTATGGCGCACTTAGTCGTAGTAAAGACACAAAGTACTATAAAATTAGTATTTAATCGGAATAGATAGTATAAAACACATAATTACGGTTATATTAAACAATACAAACACATACACATACGCTTGTTATTGAGTTTACTATGATTTGCCATAAAACAGTTCTTAGGGTGTAAATTAATTTTACTTTTGACCAATAAAAATAGTTTTTCACTTTGCAAACTGCGCACTATATTGAACCAAGAGGTCAACCTCATCATATCGAGATGATTTTCGATGAGACCTAGGTGTGGGACAGGGTCCTCTCTTATCGCTCTTTTTTGTAGGTTTCGAGCAAACTCTTCGGCAATAATCTGCGAAACTGCTTTTCTCCATTTATAAGCTTAACGATAATTTCTGAAATAAAGCAAAATGGATGTAAGGTTGGTTTATGAAGATCCTATACAACTTTAGCATTTCCTTAACATAAAAAAGGATCTTTTACCACTACTATTTATAAAACATTTACAAAATTAAAAGTTTGATTGATTGATGATTTTGGGTTAATATACTTACTGGTTGGCAAGATGCTGGCTGTTTAGGAAATATTATTGGCACTGCTTGCGAATGTTATACTCGACGTTCATATTCTTCATGAAAGCAAGATTCTTCAAACTGTTCAGAACATATCCTTGTTTACTGTGTAGGCCAACAATTATCGTCTTTTCTCAAATTTTTATCCATTTACTTTTAAACTCATTATCCGCAGGAAACCTGTAAAAATAACAAAGAATACATCATTATAATAATTTAATAATAGTAGTACTTAAGTAAAAGGTTATAGACAAATGTAATGCAATATTGATTTTGGGAAAGTAGGATTTTTCGTTAGTTCCTTCTTTTGGCGTGCTATAATATTCTGTAATCTTTTATCACTGAGACCAAAGAAGAGTCCAATTACTAGGTTCAACATGGCACAATCAGAACGAAAAATTCAGTTCGAATTTCCAAAATCTGTTTTTTTTTTTTTTTTTTTTGTCAATGGCCACTCGCAAACCCTAGAGGGTTGTCAACTACTGAACCGGACTTGCCCAAAATCTGACCACTTACATTGTTTTTATTTAATTGTGCGTATTATAAACATACTAGACTATGTACGTGATTATACTTTTACTCTATCGATAAAACATCTAAGAAGCAACATCCTTATGAAGTACATGATATGTCAAAATGGTTCAATATTTTTTTCTCGCTGCTTCTTTGCGTTTAGGAGCCCCTTGTTGTTCTCCTCATCGCTGTCACTGTGGTGAAGTTGTCAACAGCCTCGGGCACCACGGCCTTTCTTGTAGCCGCAGTGCAGGCCGTTTTGCACGACACGCTAATTTAAACGACATAATCCGACGAGCTCTCGTCATTGTCGGCGTTCCAGCCGTTTTAGAACCCAATGGCTTGGCACGAGACGATGGCAAAAGACCGGACGGCATGTCTTTGTTTCCTTGGAAGATGGGTAGGCCTTTAGTGTGGGATGCAACCTGTGTCGATACTCTTGCGCCATCCCATCTTCCTAGTTCATCGTGTTGTGCTGGTGCTGCCGCTGCGGCTGCGGAAAACCTCAAGCGGCGGAAATATGGTAACCTTATTGGTAATTATATTTTCGAGCCGTTTGGGGTTGAAACCCTCGGGCCGTGGGGCCCTTGTGCTCACAGCCTTTTCAAAGAAATTTCGAAACGGCTGGTTGACACTTCTCGTGACCCAAGAGCTGGCTTTTACTTTGGGCAAAGATTAAGCATTGCCATTCAACGTGGCAATGCCGCCAGTCTCTTGGGCACATTACCAGCTGACAGCGTTGAGGATGAATTTTTTGATGCTATATTTTAGTTTGTTTTTAGTTTAGCATATTATGTCAAAAATGAAGATGAAAATTAAATTTAACAGACTTTAAAAAAAAAAAAAAAAATTTTTTTTTTTATCTCTAAATTGGAAACTGACAATAATGTAGAAGCAGTTGTGTCTTAAGGTGGATGCTCCAGGGTAGCCCGCGAAATTCAAATATTTTTATGTTTTTTGCAATTTGCCGGTCAGTGTGAAGCTGTATGTGGACCAAATGCGATCTGCGACCGTAACGCGTATTTATCTAAAGAATTATAACCATTTTAATCATCAATATAGCCCTCTAAGTTCATGTAGTTCGAAAGAATGATTATTTCTGAAATATTCATTCTTTCGAACTACATGAACTTTAATTTCGGAAGTCGGTGTTTTTGGTTATTTTTTCGTTTTTTGACACCGACTTCAGAAATTAAAGTTCTTTTCTTTCTTCCGAAGTTATTTTGTACCTTGTAGTGTTTTGTTTTTGGAAGTCGGTTGTATTTTTTGTAAAAAAGTTTTTTATTTTTCAATTTTTAGTGGTACCTAGGTACCTGCGTACCCATTAACAGCGTACCAGCGCAATGTTGTGTTAAGAACTTGTGTAAACACTAAAAAAGCATGCGATTTCAGCAATCCCGATCCCTTTGCTATCATTTATTGAAGAGTTCCGTTGCCTACCTCCGAAGTTCTTCGTCAGATCTTCACCAAATTGAAATGGAACCAGTCCAGGAAAATACTCTTTCAAACAAAAAAAGAATCATCCAAATCGGCTGACAATTGGCGAAGTATCGCTGAATAAACATTTTTTATGGGATCTTATTATCAGATCCTAATTTATTTATACCTTTCATCATCAGCTCAGCAACATGAGATGATGATTACCAGGCACAAATATCTGAATTGCGTTAGAAAGTTCATGAAAAACATTGTATGTACCTATAAAATTTGAGGGTTGTCCTCGATTTTCGTGGGATCTCATCATCAGATTCTGACATGGTGACAATGGGACCAATCGAGAAGACCCTTTCAGATGAAACAATTTTTTTTCAAGTCGGTTCATAAATGACGGAGTTATGAGGTAACAAACATAAAAAAAAAAATACAACCAAAGTCAAAGTCAAAAACGTTTATTTCAATTAGGCCATTAAACGGCACTTTTGAACGTCATCATTACATTTAAAATAACATAGTGACTCTACTGTCCATTTGGAAGGGTAGATTCTTATGGAGAAGAACGGACAAGAAACTCCATAGTTACTCTTTTCAAATCAATGTTTTACATGTGCTGTGGTTTACAAAACTTCTGTTAATATAATTATGTGAGGACCATGAACCTAGAGTATGCAGAGGTAGACTTATTATATTTTTAAATAAGTACATGGTACTCACATTTCTACATAAATACATGGTACTCACATATTTACAAATATTGGAACCATTAATTAGCAGAGTGAGTGAACAGAAAAATAGAAACCCTAAAATGAAAAAGTAGGTACAAAAGTAAATACACAAACCAACCAGTTTGATCTTGTCTCCACCATTGATTGTCCTATGGAGCAGGACCAGCATGTTTCCAAGCATTCTTATCCAGAATGTAATCTTCTAATTTGTAATATGCTTGTTGACAAAGTGTGCTTTTAGGTTTTAAATTTTCTTTCATTTAGTTCTAATATGTCACAAGGTATTTTATTGTAACATTTAACACAGTACCCCATGAAAGATGTGTGTACTTTAGCTAATCTATAAAATGGTTGATCTAATTTATCTTTATTTCTAGTATTAATATTATGTCTATCCCTAACTTTACCAAAAAGATGACGATTTTTCCGTACATACATAATATTTTTATATATGAATTGGCAAGGGACTGTCATAATATTAATCTTTTTAAAAAGTTCCCTTAGAGAATCGCGACGACGCAGATTATAAAGGGCTCTGTCAGCTCTCTTTTGTAAAATAAATATGGATTCAATGTCAGCAGCCCGACCCCACAGCAAAATACCGTACGACTGAATTGAGAACCTCCTCCTTTTTTTGAAGTTGGTTAAAAATAATAGTTACACACTCGGATCTGGTGAACCGATTGAGCTAATGGACGAATTGAGTACTTACAAGTACTTAGGTTCTAAGCAATCTAGACAGATACAGCAAAAGTTGTCAAAACTAGAACTGCTCAAAAAATTCACACACCGCCTTAACCCTTTTACCAGCAGAAGGATCCAAGTGTAGCAGTAAAATAAAATTTGGGGTATGGTTTATCAAAATTAAGCTTTAATTAGCTCCAAAAAAAAAAAACATTTACTATAAAAAAAACATGGTGGCAATATGGTTGCCACTGCTAGCTTGGACATTACCAGCTTGGACATCAAAAAATTGTCTTAGTAACAATAGAAAAAATAATCTTAGTAATAATAAAATCTTAGGTACAAAATCAATCTAAAAATTATGAGTCTGCATAATCAGTGGACATTACTAGCTTGAACATCAACTTATTGATCAGTTCTTTTGATAGTGCAATCCGGAAATACTTTTGGGTCATTACGTTATGTACTCGTGAATTACTCTAATATATTTAGTATATAAGCATTTGTGATCGCGATATCAATAAGAAAGTAGAATAATCTCTTCCACCATTTTTTGCTTTTCCTTCCCACAGCATATGGAGTCCTTTTCTGATCAAACCTGTCTACACCACCCATCCGCTTCGTGTACTCAGAAGCGCTCCTTCAACGAATGCTTCATGTCAGTAACATTAATGCCCAACGCTTCCGACATACCCAAATACTTGTAGGTTTCGGTTGAGCTGAGGGATCTAACCTGTATGGAATCCGAGAGTTGAATTCGCTCAGATTCCATAATCTCCCCTTTCTTTACATGCATAACTGCACATTTGTCCACACCAAATTCTATCCTGATGGCACTACTGAAGGTTTCAGTTACCTTCAGTAGCTCCAACAGTTGCGAATTGTTGTTTGGGTTCCGCGGGACTACCGGTCTTATGGAGCAGGTGGGTAATGCCAGTTGCTAGAAACTTTGGTAGGGACCCAGACTCTAAGGATGACTGGAATTGAGATGCCAGGAGCGCGTGTGAGCTGCTATACCATTTGAGCCAAAAGTTATGCAGTCTGTCCGCTCCCGGAGTTTTCCAGTTCGGTAACGGACTGACTGCTTTAGCTACATCTAATGGGGTGATGTAATTTTTTTCCATTTCTGGTATAGCTTCACACACGCGCTCGACATCGCGCATTCAGCCATCCTTGGTATGACAGACGGGCACCGACCAGATGCTTTGCCAGAATGTACTCGCGGCGATATCATCCGGGTGGCATACGCCCGTCACACTCTGTTCGCTCCCAAGCTCTATATACCCACTTCTCATCGCTCTGGAACATTCGATTCTGCGAGTATCGGTCAACCCGCCGCTTATACCGCCGGATACGGTTTGCCCATGCACAAACTTTCTGCTTTAGGAAGTCGATGCGCTCCGTGACACGGGACGTGTAATCTTGAGGGCTGATATCAGTCCCTTAAAACGCCCGTCTCACAAAGCGCATCACGCGTGGCTGTGTGTTGCCCTCCCTGAAGCAGTATAGTTAGCCGATGAGTGCCCTAGCCTCTTCGATCCGCCGCTCGGTCCTGCACTGCCAGGCTGGTGCAGCAGATTTTGGTCGAATAGCTTTATCACAACTATTAAACTTGACATTTGGCAAACGACATGCCGCAACAGCCCCGCAATACAGGATTGAGTGCGTATTAACGAGGCTCTCGCTGCTTTCAAAGATGCTCTGCAGCAGCGAGTCCAAGGCACACACCAGCGCCCTATTTTTTTTGTGCATGGGTAACCGTGGTAAACGGGGCCTAAGTTCGGTCGGAATTGATCTATAATCGCGAAGCGCATCCTCGAGTGCGCTCCCTCATCACTGACGTTGTTGGGCCGCGGTGTGATCGCGCCACTATAGCTGGCAACTGAACCGCGGCCTGTGTCGGAGTTGAGATGATAAAGTTGCTCAGTACCTCTGAGCGCAGCCTATCAAGTGCAGCATCGTCCAACCTGTGATTACGTTGGATAACCCACACCTGAACCGGCAATCGTTGGGCCGAGACATTGACGGTTGGTTCAAGGTCCTGGAACACCCCACCGAGGGTGTCTCCACGTTGTCGTCGTGGTGGGGCTTGTGTGTCTCGATGATCTTGGAGCTTTGCCGGTAGAGTTACTCATGCTGGAAAGGTTCAAGTGAGAGACCAGACTAAGAGAGATACCGGGACGGGGTCACTCCTGATCGATCGATGACAGTCGATCGACAGACGACGTGACCATGCCGCTGCGGTGCAGGCGCACCAAAGCGGCACATGTTTTCTCTCCCTAAGGAGAGAACTTTCGGCGGGTTTGCTGAGTCGGGTTGGCCGGACAGCGAACGGAGGCATGTTTAATGCCGCCGCCGGGGGCTTGGCTTAATCGCCTGGCCCAGAGGAAGGCTACCTCTAAGATAAAAAACCACCTAATCCCAAGCTGTGAAGCGCGGTGAGGGGATGAATGGCTGGAGGGAGTCCAGTCGCGAGCGCTTCCCCTGCAGAGCACCTGCCGCACTCTGCAGTATATAGGCTTACCGGGTATCTAGGCTCTGCCCGGTGGACATTAAAACCTATATCGACTCGTGGGATTAAATATGAATTGTAATAAAACAAGAAAAAACGGAACTGAGGTTGTGGAGGTACCGCTTGCCGGAGACGGCAACAAGAGCCGAGGAGGCTCCCGATCCTCGACAGAGGATCCAAATATGTCCGACCAGGACTTGCGCGGTCGCTCCAAATTCTGGAGAAAAAGATCGCGCAATGAAATTTCGTCGGACAGGGTGGGGTCGGTAGGTCTCTCCTCAAGCGAGGAGAACCTACCGGCTGCAAAAGTGGCGACTTCGAGGAGAGGCCGGGGTCGTGCTTTGGCGAGCGGAGCTTCTGCTGCTCTACCGGGGCGCGACGCTCGGGGTCACTTCAAGCGGCCCAATACGCCGGGAAACGGCGGGGAGAGTGATCCAGGGGTTACATCCGGAGTTTCAATTGAAGAGCTGGGAGGACACTCCGTCTCTCTCGTGGGCACGAGAGCTGAAGCCAACGCCGCAAAGCGTACCCAGAGCAGAGCGCTCGCGGCCGACGAGGTCGCTGAAATGGCCCGTCAGGCCCGGGAACGACGAGCTGCCCAGGCGGCTACGGGATCGAGCCAAACGGCAGAGGCTCTGAGCCGCCAGGTGTTGGATGGCGTGGACGTTGTCCTCAAGGTTGCGACCAAATCCGGTAACCTAAAGGGCACGTTCACCCGGGCCCTTAAAGAGGCGGCAGAAGGGATCAGAGAGGCGGTTGAGGTCCTTCTGGATCGCACGTCTTCCGAGGAGACGAAGAAGCTATGGGAGGAAAATAGTCGTCTGCGATCCGAGCTAGAGGACCTCAAGCAGGAGTTTGCCGCTCAGAGGGATAACTTGCAGCGGCAGGCGGCGCCCACGGTCACCGGCCCTCCTCCTGCCGTGAATTCGTCGACTCCTGCGGCTTCAGCACAGCCTGCACTTGCGATGTCGGACCACGACATTGAGAGGGTGGCCCGAATTTGCATGATGCAGTGCGGGGACATGGTGTCTGCCCGACTAGAGGTTCTGCAGTCGCGTCTCCCCCCGGCCGAAACTCTCCGGCCGCCACTCGCGGCGGATAGACGGAGGAAGGAGGGGTCCGCAAGAACAGGGCCCGTACAGGCGGGCAGAAAGCTTGCGGAGGGGACCAGAAGATCCACGGAGGGGAATAGAAACCCCGCGTCAAGTGCGTCCGCACCTCCTCCCCAACCAAATGCGCTCCCTACGACCACGCCCCCCGCCCAGGAGCCCCTCGCCTGGACGACGGTGGTAAAGCGGAAACGTAAGAAGAGGGCGGCGCAGCCGGCACCTGCTGGCCCTGCACCTACAAGCCCGGCTACAATAAAGAGCACAAGGGTATCAAAGGCGAGACCCCCGCGCTCTGAGGCTGTGGTAATCACCCTGCAGCCCGAAGCCTCAAGCAGGGGGGTAACATACAAGTCGGTCCTGACGGAGGTGAGGGAAAAACTGAATTTCAGTGACTTTGCTTCCCCAACTGGCTTTGGATTTAGGACGGCGGCCACCGGGGCCAAAATACTGGAAGTATCAGGGGCTGCAAGGCAGGAGAGGGCGGATGCTTTGGCCGCCAAACTGCGGGAGGTACTCCAACCGGGAGATGTCCGGGTGTCCAGGCCTACCAAAACGGCCGAATTGCGCGTAAGTGGGCTGGATGACTCCGTGATCCCGGAGGAGGTAGTGGCGGCCATTGCCCGAAACGGTGGGTGTGCGCCCGAGGCCGTGCAGGTGGGCGAAATTCGCTGCAGCCCGGCCGGGCTGGGCACTGTTTGGGTGCGGTGCCCAGTGGCGGCCGCGAACAAGGTCGCAGATGGCAGAAGGTTGCTGGTTGGCTGGGTGTCAGCGAGTATTAAACTCTTGCCATCCAGGGAAATGCGGTGCTACCGCTGTCTGGTCAAAGGGCATGTCCGGGCACAATGCACTGCAGACGTAGACCGCAGCGACCTCTGCTATCGCTGCAGCCAACCCGGCCACAAGGCGGCTCAGTGCTCTGCGGCACCAAACTGTGGCATTTGTGCAGCTGCAGGGAAGCCTGCGGAGCACAAGCTTGGTGGAAAAGCTTGTATGGCCCCCAAAAGCAGGAAGAGTAGGGTTGTCGGAGGACCTGCGCCCCTCCTACAGCCTGGCAGCCAAGCAGCTGACTCCCATCCCAGGGAAGGAGGAGGTGCCGGAGAAATGGAATGCCAGTGATGGCACAAATCCGTTTTCTCCAGGCGAATATCAACCACTCTTCCAGAGCTCAGGATCTATTGTTACAGAGCATGGCGGAGTGGTCGATCCACGTGGCGGTGGTCGCTGAGCCGTATTTTGTCCCTCCCCGCGATAACTGGGCAGGGGATCTAGACGGTTTGGTGGCCATTATTGGCGGGACTCTTCGTAGTCCCTCCCGAGGACGTGGCTGGGTGGCTGCTCTCGTGGAGGGAATTGTCACCATTGGGGCATATTTCTCGCCCAACAGGAGTCTCGCCGACTTCGAGAGGTTCCTTGTCGAGCTGGGTGCCGTCGTAGGCCAGTTCCACCCTCACCCGGTGCTATTGCTCGGGGATCTCAACGCCAAGTCTGTGGCGTGGGGTTCCCCGATCACCGATCCTAGGGGCGAGGTGTTGGAGGAGTGGGCAATTACGACCGGCCTGACTGTTATGAATCGGGGCTCAGAGTACACGTGCGTGCGGCAGCGGGGTGGTTCTGTAGTGGACGTCTCGTTCGCTAGCTCCGCTGTTGCGGGCCGTGTGCACAACTGGCGAGTCGCCGTGGAGGTGGAGACGTTGTCAGATCATCGGTACATCCGTTTCAACGTTTCCACCCAGACCGCGGGCGGTGGACGACCGCCGGCCCCACAAACGGACGGTCCTCGCTGGTCGTATAAGCAGATCGACAGGGAACTTCTCGAGGAGGCTGCCATAATCCAGGCCTGGGTCCGGGAGTCAGTGACGAACGAACCCGTCGACGTTGAAGAGGAGGCGCAGTGGTTCCGCAGGGCAATGACGCAAATATGTGACGCGTCCATGCCCCGCGTCCGCACACAATCCACAAGGCGTCAGTTGTACTGGTGGACCGCCGAAATCGCGCAGATGCGCAGGACATGCGTGGCGGCCAGGCGCCAGTACACTCGATACCGGAGGAGACGTCGTCGGGTTCCGGAAGAAGAAGCCGCGCGGTATGAGTTGTACCGCGAGGCGAAGAAGGCTCTGTGGTTGGCCATCGGCGAGTCGAAGACTCGATTCAGGGAAGAGATGTTGGCCACGCTAGACAGAGATCCGTGGGGGCGCCCTTATCGTGCGGTCCGAGGAAAACTTCGTGCCTGGGCGCCCCCACTCACTGAGAGCCTAGAGCCTCAGCTACTAGTGGTAGTGGTTGCAGCTCTCTTCCCTGACAGAGAAGAGTGTATACCACCGCCGATGGCTCTGCCCACAGCCGCTGAGTCAGAGGATGAGGAGGTCCCTGAGGTGACACAACCAGAGATGAGGACGGCCGTGATGCGACTCCGGGCTAAAACCGTTGCCCCGGGGCCCGATGGAGTTCCCGGCCGCGCGCTCGTCCTCGCTCTGAAGGAGCTAGAGCCCCAGCTGAGAGGACTCTACACAGCTTGCCTTGAGCAGGGCCGCTTCCCCGCTCAGTGGAAGACAGGTCGTCTAGTCCTGCTGAAGAAGGCGGGGCGCCCAGCAGACTCGCCGTCCGCATACCGGCCCATAGTTCTGTTAGACGAGGTGGGTAAGCTTTTTGAACGGATACTTGCTGCCCGCCTGGTCAGTCACTCGTACAGAGAGGGGCCAGATCTAGACGGCAGTCAGTTCGGTTTTCGGCACGGGCGCTCCACTATCGACGCCATAATGCGCGTGAAAGTCCTGGCGGAGGAAGCGGTAACCCGGGGCGGGGTAATGCTGGCGGTGTCACTGGACATCTCCAACGCATTTAACACCCTGCCCTGGAGCTGTATTCGGGAGGCACTGAAGTACCACAGAGTGCCCCGTTACCTCCGCCGCATAATTGGGGCTTATTTGACGGATAGGTGTGTCACCTACAGGGGACGTGACGGTGAGGGCCGTCGTGATATGTCGTGCGGTGTTCCACAGGGTTCGGTCTTGGGCCCACCCCTGTGGAACATCGGTTACGACTGGGTGCTGAGGGGCGAGCTCCAACCGGGAGTAGATCTGACGTGTTATGCGGACGACACGCTGGTCACGGCCCGGGGGAGCTCGTACAGGGAGGCAGCGTTGCTTGTGACGGCTGCGGTCTCACAAGTGGTGAGTCGCATACGGCGCCTGGGTCTAGAGGTAGCCTTGGAGAAGTCGGAGGCCATGGTCTTTCACGGCCCCCGACGGGCGCCGCCACCAGGGTCGCACATCGTGGTCGGGGGAGTCGAAATTGCTGTCGAGTCTACCATGAAGTACCTAGGATTGGTGCTCGAGAGCCAGTGGAACTTTGGCCCCCACTTTCGGCGGCTGACGCCCAGATTAATGGGTGCCGCAGGCGCGCTCGCAACACTGCTTCCCAATCTGGGGGGCCCGAGCACCGCCTGTAGGCGCTTATACCTAGGGATCGTGCGATCCCTAGGTCCCTTTATGGGGCCCCGGTGTGGGCTTCAGACCTGACGGCCGGCAGCATCGCGATACTGCGAAGACCGCAGAGGGCGATGGCCGTCAGGGCTATCAGGGGGTATCGCACGATCTCCTACGAGGCGGGTTGTGCACTGGCCGGATCACCGCCCTGGGACTTAGAGGCGAGGGTTCTCGCCTCTCTTTACCGGTGGCGCGAGGAGGTGCGGACGCGGGTTGGTGAACCGATGCAGCGCGAGATCGAGTTGCGTCGGTCACAACTCCGCGAGGCCATGGTGAGGGAATGGCGGGAAAGGCTTTCGCGACCTACCGCCGGCCTCGCCACTATCGAGGCCATCCGGCCAGTGCTCGACGAATGGCTCGGGAGGAAGCACGGCTCCCTGTCGTTTCGGGCGACGCAGGTGCTCTCGGGGCATGGCTGCTTCGGGAAGTACCTGTGTCGCATAAAAAGGGAGCCGGATGCTCGGTGCCATCACTGCACCGACTGTCGGGAGGACACGGCGCAGCACACACTGGCAGAGTGTGCCGCATGGGAGGAGCAGCGCCGTGCCCTCGTATCCGAAGTGGGACCCGACCTGTCGCTGCCGGCCGTCGCTCGTTCGATGGTCGGGAGCGCCGAGTCATGGAATGCGGTGGTCTCCTTCTGCGAAATCGTAATTTCGCAGAAGGAGGCTGCGGAGAGGGAGAGGGAGGCCGTGGCCACTCTCCCATGCCGCAGTAGGCGAACCGGGCGTCGGCGGAGGGCGGCCCTCTTCCAGCCCCCGTAGAAAGGTCCGGAGGGACGGTGGACTCGGGGTCGTCCGCCGCCCCCAATCCAGCAGGACCCGAGACGGTGGCGCGTATTGTTCCAGACGCGCCCCCACTGGACGTTGCGGGGGGACCTTGCTCCTCCCGCGGGCCTGAGGTGGCCTGCATACGCGGGCAATAGCCGGGGATTATGGAAGGCGTACTAGCTCTCACAATCCTCGGTCAAGTGGAACACCGGGGTGGTTTTTAGTCAGTAAGAGTCTGACAGACCCCTTCGCCCGCCCCAGGCGAGGGACATCCATGAGGATTTTCCACCCCGGCGACGAAAAAAAAAAAAAAAAAAAAAAAAGGTCCTGGAACAAAGACAGCATCCTAACACGGTACCCCGTAATATGCGCGTATGATGTTCTCGTTTATAGACTAAGTCCATTTCATACGCTGCACACAACCAGCGGGGACCCGGCTCGGGGCCGGTTGGCCCCTAGGTCCCAAGCCCCTCGGTGGCCGGGCTTTCCCCTGTCGACGTACAGGTGTTGGCGACGTCGGCGGAGAGAAATACTCGTCGCTGGAGCTCGACACGACTGCAGCCGCCGGTGACATTGGTGATCCGCTGTCCGGCGGCGGCGAGGTGGAGCTCAGCGACGGGTCCGGAGATGGTAGGCGTGCACGTCGTGATGCTGCTCTGGTTAGCATATCTCAAGTGTTTATTATTTCATTCCTTTATTCATAACAATTTTATTGTAGTGGTCAATTTTGTGACATATACAACGTTGATACGACAGAGGGGCTTTCCTTTAAACTGCCTATACTAGGTACCATTTTCAAGCTCTGTACCAAAAATAAATTAATTAGGAGCAGTAGTTTAGTCGCAAATGATTTTTAAAGTTTTTGCACGGTTTGAACACGATGTATCTTTTCTAACAGCTGATTATCGTCTAAGCATAGGTCATGCACCTTACAACGATGAATCTACGATGCGTTGTTGCCGCTCTGACGCATGTCGAATGACATTCACTAAAAATTGGCAATGCAAACAAGGAAGCAATCAATACACACACACTTGCACTTTCACTACGAAAGCGACAAACGTAGCGCATTTGAAAGAAACAGAAATAGGTCAGTTTGTTGCATCCTTGTTTTTTTGCGATCGGTAAGTGGGGCCTCTATTCAGTGCGCCGACGCTGTCGTTTCGGAACGTACCTACGGTTTGTGGAATTCGTGCGCAAACAATTGTGATTTTATTTTGTTATTGTGAGAGGACACGTAACTTGGGATTATTATTATTTAGTATTAGTGTTTTTTTTTGTGATTGACTGTTTTTTTATGGTGATAGGACACGTAACTTGGGATTATTATTATTTAGTATTAGTGTCTCCGGACCTCACTCCCATGGATTTCTTTTTGTGGGGGTACTTTAAGGTGAATGCTCCAGGGTAGCCCGCGAAATTCAAATATTTTTATGTTTTTTGCAATTTGCCGGTCAGTGTGAAGCTGTATGTGGACCAAATGCGATCTGCGACCGTAACGCGTATTTATCTAAAGAATTATAACCATTTTAATCATCAATATAGCCCTCTAAGTTCATGTAGTTCGAAAGAATGATTATTACTGAAATATTCATTCTTTCTTGTTACGGTCGCGGATACACGGGACAATTTGTCGTTTCGATCGATCGTCAAGAAAATCGTACTATTTTATCTTTCGATTTCCGTCCGTCACACACGAACGATGTAATCGTACGATTCTCAGTCTCTGTGCGGAGTGAAAACGTTTAGCACGTACGTGGGTGAGCGATGAAGTCGCAACTACTTTGCTTAAGCGCATTGGCGCTCATTTTATATAAAAAAAGACTTTCTACAATAAATAAAAGGAAGACTAGGAGAGAATGGACTAAGAGATGGCTTCTGAAAAGACATCAATATTCTCACATCAATCTTCTTGAGGAATTACGTTTTCATTCTAAAGATTGGCATAACTACCTTAGGATGACAGAGGAAACATACTTAGAGCTTTTGCATAAGGTATCTTCCAGAATAATAAAAAATGACGTTGATTTCACCACAGTCTTTGGGAAAGATCATTCCAGAAACGTGCGAAGCCATTTTCAATGCATTAAAGGATTACTGTAAGGCAAGTATAATTTACCATAGCAGTTGATTATTATGCGCTGTTAGTGATGATAATTAGGTATAATGAAATATAAATATATTTAGAATATTATATTATCGACAAATTATTGTTTTACATCTTACATAATAGTATATCTTAACATTTGGCTTAAATTACTTTCATTCAACGGAAAAAGTTAGGTATAAAATGTTTGCGCGTCATCTGGTATGTGAACATGGACTGGAGATTCTTTTTCGGGCTCGCGTGTATGAAAGTTGAGTTCCTGTTGTGTGGATGGTTCAGTTGTATGAACTATTGTTCGTGTGGGTTGCTGTAATATGAGTGGCTCCCGTATATGAAAGTTGAGTTCCTGTTGTGTGGATGGTTGAATTGTGTTAACGAATCTTTGTGTGGGTGGCTGTAGTATGAGTGGCTCACGTGCTTGAAAATTGAGTACTTGTGAAGAGAGTGGTTGTAATGTTTGTGAGTGACAAATAGGAAAGGATTGAGGGGGAAGGTGTAAGAAACACTGTCTGTTTAAATTACCCATTTCGGCTTCAAACAGAGCATCATTTATAATTTTTTCCGCAAATAAGCGTTGATTTGTAGGCAAAGATCGCAACTTATGTGCCACGTTTTTACCGAAGGCATCAAACTTGTCATCCTCTGCTATTTCACATATTTTATTGCCTATAGTTTCAATAGTTCGATCAACATTTTGGGAAACTGACAGGTTTTTCCGGCGTTTAAAACTACGATCTTGTTGAGGCTCACTAAACCTTTCAACTGATGCGATGTCTGATCTTGGTGAAGCGACTTCATTTCTGGTGGTTTCAATACTGTCGTCATCAGATTGCTGAAACAATTAATAAATGATAATTATTTATTTGTTGCAGTTTCCAACAAGCGAGAACGAATGGATCGAAATTGGGAAAAACTTTGAAAATGGGATGGGATTTTCCTAACTGTTTGGGCGCTGTAGACGGGAAACATATAAGGATAAGACCTCCTCCAGGAGCTGGATCTTATTTTTATAATTATAAACATTTTCATAGTCAAGTCCTAATGGCCATTGCTAACGCCAATTATGAGTTTATTTATTTTCATTTTGGTACAAACGGCAGTCTCGGATGGTGGTGTTATAAATGAAACGGACTTCTACCCGAAACCTCTTAAATAATTCCTTAAAATTACCAAATCCTACTACAGTAAATGGTACGACTTTGCCTAATGTTTTTGTAGGCGATGAAGCCTTTATGTTAAGGAATAATTTTATGAAACCTTTTAATAAAAAACAACTGAACATTCAAAGGAGAATTTTTAATTACCGTTTATCTAGATCAAGAAGAATAATAGAAAATGTATTCGGCATTTTAGTTGCCAGGTTTGGTGTATTAAAAACAGAAATTAACATGGATTTAGACAACATAAAAAAAATCGTAATGGCTTGCTGTGCTCTGCATAATTACTTACGCCGTAATAGTCCTAACACCTATACACCGTTAACTGTGTTTGATAGAGAAAACTTTGAAAATAATGAATTTGAAGAAGGCCTCCGGTGTGATTTACTAGGACTCCGAAGGCGACCATTACGTAGTAACGATACTGGTAATCAAGTAAGAGAATTATTTGTCGACTATTTTAATAATGCCGGATCTGTACCTTGGCAGAACAACTTCATAGGACTTTATTAATAATTTTAGAAATAATAAATAATTAATTTTATAAATGTATAAACATAATAAGAAATATATAAAAATAATAAATATATAAAAATAATAAATATTGTGTACTTACTGTATCCATTGAACTACTTGTCGCTCCATATGGCTGCTCTTGATCTTTTAAAAATATTAATTTCTCATAGTACCACAACTTTGGTACATAAATGTTGTCAGTACCACTTCCCGATGCACGAGAAGACTCCACTTTTTTAAGCTCCTTACGAAAAACAGTGCGCAGGTTGTTAATTATCTTTTGCACTTTACTTATGTCTGCGCTAGGATCTACTTCCTTCATTTTTCTAAGTAATACCTCATAACATCCAGTTCGTTTCATCTGATTATGGTAGTCCTTGTGTTTTATTTTCCATAAAACCTCGTGTTCTCGGAGTAACTCTATAAATTCCAACAGAAAATCCGTGCTAGTCGCGCGAAAGATAGAGGCAGACTGACGATGATCGCATCCGATCACGCCATACACGTGCGATATATCGAACGATGTTCAGATCGCAATCGATATTTTCGGGGTTGCCTGTTGAGATCTCCAATCGATCGTTCGACCACAAAATCGGATGCGATATTGCCACACACGTACAATTTGTCGTCGAGCGACGAATCGTTACGATAATTGTTCCGTGTATGGGCACCTTAAGTCGCCGGCCGCCACCCCGGCCCGGCCCCCGCCGAGCACACGAGATACCGCACACCGCGCTCCGGCGCGCGCGCGCGAATGTTGCCGCTTTGTTACCTAGCGGTTTCTAAGGTCAGTGTCATTTTTTTATAAAGGGTGGTTGCGTTTTATTCGGATTTGCAAGCTATTTAGTTTGTTTGAAAAAAATATTTTCTCATTTATGGCGCTTTTAGTTTTTGTACCGTATCGAATTAATACTGAACACGTATAGTATACGTAGTTGAATTTAATGCCCCTCTGTCGTATCAACTCTGTATATATATGTCATGTGTCGGTTGCAAATATTTTTCTTCATCTTCCTGCATTCTGATTTCTGTTTACTTTTTGGATTAAGTTTAGGTTATATTGCTTTTTTCTAAATCTTGGAAGCTTCTTTTGCGATGTGTGAGGACTAAAAGTATTAAATTAATGTATTATTAATTACTATTATAATTAGTACTTACTTGTGAATCTACAGTGTTCACAGTTCCAGCCCGGAAAAAAAATGTGATGAATTTTGAAAAGTAAGCACAAATGCTGTTCAGGGTCATGCATGATACGAAGTCAGGATTAAGAGGTTTCGGGTATTTTTTTAATTTCCCTGTATAAAGGCTGGACAGAACATTGACGTCCAAAAATAAAATTTAAGTCCCTCGTATCCTGGGGTACCTATCTGACACACCCCCATGTATGTTCCGCGAATTTTTATAGTTTTCGAGCTATGTTTTTTTTTGTATTTTTGAGAATTATCTACCTGACCAACTTGAAAATATTCTAAAAATAAAAGTAGAAGACTTTGTCGAGATTTTTTTTTGCAACTGAACCTTCATGAGTTGTACTTTTATGCATAAAATTATCAGCTTCGTAACTGTGTTGAAAGTTTTGAGAATGTTGGTCTAAAGTGAAAAATTTGCGTTCCGTAAATTATGACCTAAATTTTCAACTTAAAATTAAAAATCTATATAGGAGGCTTCATGGTTCCTATGTCTCGAAAAAAAATAGTACTTTTGTAGGGCTACTTTAGCTGAAACTGGCCCCCAAGGTTGGCGAGGTGGTGGCATTTTACCATAATTAACACATACGTAGGCGATTGAGGCGTGCAAAAGGTTCCGAACCAATTTAATTTTTGAACATGTTACTTTAACTTCTTATTGGTTATCTTGCAATATTTAGGTACAGAACTATTATCTGCATTTAAAAAAAATAGACTTAATAGTTTCGGAGAATCTCCCATCAAACGTAAAAGTTTGGCGAGTTTAGAATTAAGTGACACCGCTGTATTATTTTTCATTAAATAAAATGTTAAAAAAAAGTTAAGGGAGGAATGGTAATTTTTGGTCTAATTTCTTGAATAACTTAAAAAAATAATATTGCGCGGATGATGTGCAAACGAAGTTGCGAGTGTTATTTTTTCCCGTTTAAGTAACAGATAGTTACGAAGTTAGATCAAAATCGGTTCAGTATTTTCAGAGTTTATCTCGTACATATATCGTGACGTCATATAAAGATATTTTTAAAGATTAGTATCAACAAAGTCCCTAGAAAAACCCTGCTTTGTCACCTCTATCTTAGTATTTCTTCCCAGGAATTCAATTATTATTTGCAATAAATAGGTACATTTTCTGGTGCTGTTTACTAAAGCAATCGTTAGTAAAAATTTTTTACTTTAGTAAAAAGAGACGAATGCTACAGTCTATCCTTTAGGATAGATTGTAGCATTCGTCTCTTTTTACTTCCGAATGCAAGGGAAATCCTTTTTCTTATGATAAATGGTTCAATTGAGGGACCATCTTAAATCGATTATAACTTTTGAATGGCTTCTTTTACAAACTAGAGTATGAATTTACAATCGTTCAAGAAGTTTTACTAACGCTAGATCCATATGTTAATTTCAAATTCCATTGTGGTCTCCACTCAAGGTGAACTGATGGTGATCGATTGAGGGACCACCTTCCGCATGCTATTCCTTTTATTCTTTGAACAGGAAGGGTTGATATTCCGTAAATAAGTTTTACAAATCTTTTACTAAGAGTAGTCAGCAGATGTAAATTTTAACTAGGTTTTGAGATATGGATGCCTGTCGGTCACGACTGAGGGACCACCTTTAACCGATTGTAACTTTTGAGTGGCTGCTTTTACAAATTAAAAGCTGAATTTACAATTGTTTGAGAATTTTTACTAAAGATTGAAGCATTCAAATTAGTCCCTCAATTGGAATGCACACCTAAATATTGTGTTCGGTATAGGTATATATTTTACTTTTATCTCTTAATTTAATTTTAAGGCTTTACACACTCTTCTTATCTTGTTCTTACACACTTTTGTCTACATTTCTTTTTCATTTCTCCTGTCGCAGGTCTGCTGGAGAAAATTTCATTAGAAATAAGCAGTACCTTTGTACTAATATTTATAATGTTAAATTTCACTATTTTTCTGTGTGTACAGTTTGTCGGTAACATTATCTGACCCACCCTAAAAACAAACGAATTTGGACCCTCTGACAGTAATATTAAGGTTTATTCAATTTATACGAGCTTATCAGACAAGTGCTCGAGGACTTGATGAACAAATACAATAATAATACAGACACGCAAAAGACATGGCATAATTCTGCCCTTAATCAATCCAGAATACATAAATGTACAGCAATTATTAATATGTGAAAAGTACTTGTATAATAAACAGAAATAAATCGCAACAATTACATTTCTCTAAAACAGGCGACAAAAATGACAAAAAAATATGTGGTTTAATTGATTTTGTATGGTTTTTGATTTCGACATTATTCTACTCATTAGGTACAATACAACTGCCTCTCTGTTTGGATACACGCATATGATAACACTATCTATAGCAAGCCTGAAGATCAGACTAAAATAAAAAATACCCGCGACTGCCAGAATCGTCATCTATAAAAGTCAACAGTCACTACCTATTATCGCAGACACCATTTTTCTAGCTGCATGCCGCGTGTCATGATGCCGATCACGTTACGCATTAAACTTGTTCTACACGGATGTAATCTAGCGTTCCATCCAATTCTATCCAAGGTGACCTTGGAGGGAGGCACGATTGCATCCGCGGATTGTGTTTCGACTACACGGATGTAATCTAAGCTCCATCACGGGCGAGCTTCATTGTGAATCGCGCTCGCGTAGAGATAAAACGTAGAAATGGCTCCTAATTTATCGAAACCGGTCAAGAGCGAGTTGGACTCGCGCACCGAGGGTTCCGTACCATTATTAAAACATGAATGCTGGTGGACCGTCGGACGGACACAAGGACAGTCGCGCTACGGCAGGTTACCACGTCACGTCCAATTATGAATTAAATGTTATGATCGGTATAGGTTATCGATTAAATATATAGTAAATAAATAATTCCAATAAACTGAATGATTGAGAATTCATCGTTCCTTTAACCAGCGCTTCACATACTTTATTTTTAGGGTTCCGTACCAAAATGGTAAAAAGGAACCCTTATGCTGTGACTAAGTCTGTCCGTCTGACACAGCTGGGTATCACAAGAACTACTAATGCTGTCAATTTGAAAGAGTTTTAGACGACGCGACGTTTGTTCAATTATTTTGCAAATACGAAAGAAGTAAAAATGTATATTTTTTCTTGCAACAGCGACAAAAAATCATTACAATAATGAAAGACCCTGTTAATAATGTTTACGTACCTATCAAAACAAAGTCACCGTTCCATTCCGCGCCGTCCTTGGTACAGTCTGTTGTCAACATTATCTGACCCACCCTAAAAACAAACAAATTTGGACCCTCTGACAGTAACATTAAGGTTTATTCAATTTATACGAGCTTATCAGACAAGTGCTCGAGGACTTGATGAACAAATAAATAATAATACAGGCACGCAAATTTGATCTTTAAAACGTTAGCATTAGGTTTTAAGTTATAACTACTTGTTATTATATAATTAGTGTAATAGCTTGTTTTAATAATTGCGTTCAAGTAATTCTGGTCTCGTGGTCTGTGTATAAGACTGAGAAAAACAAGTTGCGAGATCAAATCCTACGACGAAGATGTTGTTTTGCTTTCAATTAAGAATTTATTCCAAAACTATTTCTTGTATTATTGTAAAGAACTATAGACGGATAACCTTCAAATATAAACTTTCTAAAATGGTAATATTTTCGCATAACTTGTAATAAGTGGGTAGTTGAAAAATAAATATTTGTATTCATTATAAAACTGGTATTCAAATGCTACTAACCAAATCACAAACAAACAACAAACAAACATATTTTACCTTGCCTTACTAAATTGCAAAAACAACGTCTCTTTACAATTTTTTATTTTATATTTTATAGGTTGTTTTTTTTTATTTTTATGATGTCTCAATGGATTGATTATCAAAGCAATACACGACATGGTGATAAAAATGCAGGATTTGGAAGCTGGAAGAAAAGCTGATCGTTCCTATATAAATCAGCTCGAGGAGAGACTAGAAAATTTGGAACTAATGATGAACTCATCTAAAATTGAGTTTAAAAATATCCCAAAAAGCAAGGCGAAACCAAAGAAGATTTATGCAAAATTGTAACGGAAACGGCAAGCGTCCTGGATACCCATTTGCAGCGCCAAGATATTAAAGACGTCTACCGAGTCAACAAAAAGGAAGGTGTTTCGACCATAACGGTTGACTTCACTTCAACTGCGCCGAAGGCAGCCATCCTAAAGAACCTACGCCAATTCAATAAAAAAAACACCCAAAACAAGCTGAATACGAGCCATATTAAGAAAGAAGGTCCGGCAAAACCAATATTTATTACTGAAATCCTGACCTTGAAAGCCCAACGTCTATATTATCTTGCTAGGTACTACGCGAAGGACTACAGCTACAAGTTCTGCTGGACATCTTTTGGGAAAGTATTTCTGAGAAAAACTGAGGGCGGTAAGCAAATATGGATAAGGAGTGAATCTGACATCAACAACCTTCGACTGAACAACTGACTAGTAGCTAAATCATGTCTCCTTGTTTGTACCACTTACGTATTTTCTTTTTATTTAACGTACTTCGTCTTAACGTCAGCAATCGATTGTAATGAGATATATACAAAGTTCAAGCACATTATCCAAAGTCAATTCAAACTTATTTATACACTTCACACACATGTACAAAACTGCGTTTACCAATTGATGAGATATACAAAATCCACTTTTGCAAGAGCATTCCAGGTTCATCCATTTTTCCTTTATGAAACAACTACAACTTGTGACATCTTTTTATTCGTTTTTTTCAATGGCTAATAATCTCAATCCAATTATATCAGATTTAGATAATATCCCTGTGGCAAATAGTTATTTTTGTGACCCTGACACCTGTAATTTGGTTTTACGAAGCTCAACAGTGAAATCTCTGAAAATCATAACACAGAATATCCGTAGTATCTATAAGAATCTTGATCATTTCCAGGCACAACTAGCCAGATTTTCTTTCGACATTGACATTATAATACTCACTGAATGCTGGCTAAATGAACAAAAACCTGTCCCCATTCTTGAGAACTATGAAGCTTTCTGCTCTAAAACCAGGCTTAATCAAAATGGTGGCATCGTAATTTATGCTAGGAAAAATTTAAAATGTTCTGTTGAAGAACCACAGTCAGACGACGCTAGTTTTCTATTGCTACAGGTTCACTCTGATACTACCATCCTAGCTGTGTATAGATCTCCATCAACACATTGTACTAGTAGTTTTCTCGACTCACTAGATGTGATCATACGGCCAATAAAAACCAAACACATAATTATTGCTGGGGACATGAACATCGATATTAAACCTGGCAATAGTGACAGAAACAGTGCATCCTACCTGAATTTGATTGCAGAACTAGGGCTACTCCCGGCACACGTTTATCCAACAAGGCTTGCGAACTGTCTTGATACACCCGAACCTGCTTCGGCCTTTGTTTTTGACTCAACCGTTACTGACCACGCCTCTGTTCTATTAAATCTTTGTTGTTCAAAATCTAATAATAACAGAAACAACGCGTACAATAAAATTAATTTCGAAGCTGCCCTTGCTCAATTACAAACCATCGATTTTTCCTTTGTCAACAGTAATGCGGATGCAAATGTAGCTGCCACTCGTTTTGTTGAGCATATCTCAAATGCCATAAAACAACACACTACATTAATTTTGCAACCCTGCAGGAAAAGACTGCTTAAGCCCTGGATCACCCCTGGATTACTGAGATGCATTAAATAATTCACAAAATGAGTCGGCTACTTTGACATACAAAAGATACAGAAACCATTGTAACGCTCTTCTGAAGAAGTTGAAAGACAATTATGAAAAATCTCTACTAAAAAATGCAAATTGCAATAAGGCTAAATGGAATGCTGTCAAATCTATTATTAGCACTTCAAAACAAAAAAGCAATGGGGACCACCTTTTGGTCCCACAAAAAATTTCCTCGAGTACTCTAAATGACATTAATACCTACTTTTCCAACATCGGTAAACTTCTTGCAGACCAAATACCGCCACCACAAAATAGTTACACATTTGAGACAACCCTGGTTCCCAATTCAATCGTCATACTTCCACCAGATGAAGCCGAAATTGATACTTTGTTAATGAATCTCAGGAATGACTGTGCTACTGGCTGGGACTCTATTCCTGCCCAGTTTCTCAAAATTGCTAGGCATATTATCGTACCCCATCTGACTAAATTGATAGAAATCTGTTTTTCTCAAGGTGTTTTTCCAAGTGTCTTTAAAAAGTCTCTTATTACTCCTGTGCACAGGAGGGGGGGGGGGGAAGAAAGACGAGGTGGGAAACTACAGGCCCATTTCAGTTCTTACGACAATGTCAAAAATATTAGAAAAGTATTAAATAAAAGGCTTACAAACTTTTTGCAACGCCACAAGATCCTGGCTGATGCCCAATTTGGCTTTAGGTCGGGAAAGAGCACAGAAGATGCTGTAAGTCAATTAGCTGATCACGTCACACTTAAGCTAGATCAAAAACAGAAATGTGTTGGCATATTTCTTGACTTGGCAAAAGCTTTCGACACCGTCATGATTCCCCTCCTTGTGGACAAGTTGGAAAGGATCGGTATACGCGGTATTGCCCTCCACTTTTCTTTTTTTTGGACTTTCTTACCGACCGGACACAAAGAGTAAAAATCAAAGATATGTTAGTTCTGATGCATGGGTTACCTATGGCGTCCCACAACGTAGTATTCTCGGCCCGAGTCTCTTCTTAATATACATAAATGACCTGTGTCAGCTTCCACTTACAAGCGGGAAAATATTTACTTACGCTGTTGACACGGCATTAGTATTTCACCTGGGACGAAGTTCAGCAATCTGCTGAGCTGGGACTGCATAAAATATGCCATTGGCTAAGATCTAACCATTTTCTAAATCAACATATCTTCAATTATCTTTCTCCAAAATTAAACCTATAAATTTGAATATCAGACTTCATGACTTATCTTCTTCTGTGGAATGCTCGTGCACAGCCATAACAAAGTCAACACACGTCAAATATCTTGGTGTGATAGTAGATGAAAAAAGCTCAGCTGGCGACAGCACATTGATATGACAACAACGCGAATAAGAAAACTTATCTGGGCTTTCAAAAAACTGAAACACGTGGCAGACTTCGAACTCCTTCGCACTGTGTACTGCGCGCTCGCGCAGTCGGTTTTGAGTTATTGCATTACTGTTTGGGGTGGTGGATGCAAGACTTTTATGATAGGAGAAACTTGAATTCGTCGAAAACACGGTTTTCCTGGGGATTACGCTTGACTCAAGGCTACAATGGGGTCCTCATTTAACATCTCTTGCGGGACGGCTAAGTTCAGCAGCATACGCTGTCAGAAAAATCCGTCAATTTACCGATATAGATACCGCGAGGCTGGTCTATTTTAGTTACTTTCATAGTATCATGTCTTACGGTATCTTATTATGGGGACGTGCTGCAGACATCGAGTCTATATTTATTCTGCAGAAAAGAGCCATCAGAGCCATTTACAATCTCCGTCGGCGTGATTCCCTAAGAGAACTGTTTAAGGATATCAACATCATGACGGTACCTTGTCAATACATTTACGAAAATATTATGTATGTTCGGAAAAATCTTCATCTCTTTAGCAAGATTAGTGACAGGCATAATTTTAATACTAGAAATAGGAACAAATTAGATCAACCCCGATTCAGATTGGCCAAAGTACACACTTCTTTTATGGGGTACTGTATTAAATTTTATAATAAAATACCAGTTGATATTCTCGAACTGAATGAGAGAAAATTTAAAGCATGCATAAAACGCACACTATGTAGACAAGCGTATTATAAACTGGAAGATTATATCCTCGATAAAAACGCTTGGCTAAATGCTGGTCCTGCTCCACAGTCACAGCTGCTTAGGTCCACTTTTTAGGTTTTTATGTTTTTATATTTGGAAGAGATGCTCGCTCCTTTTAGAGGTTCTTACATTATTTCGTTTATTTATTCTTATATACATACAAATTATATTATTATATTAATTACTTATTTATTATTTTTGATGTAAGAACTTAATCGTTCTCTTTATTAATTTATTTTTCATTATTTGGTCATTGACAACCATAGTTTTGTGTAAAGTAGAAGCATATTTTTCAAATTTTGTAAATGTGAGTACCATGAAACCATTTACATTTTATGTGAGTAGTTATAGTTTTACTTGTTGGACATGAACGAGCATGGTGGTTGAGAGCATGTCATGCTCACTCAAATGTCTCGCTGATGGCGGCGCGTGGGTTTGATCATTCGGTTCCCTTCGAAATGGTTGAGCTGAAGGGTGCCGATTCACGCGTCATGTTCGTGAACAGGCGCCGTCGGTTGAGACTGGTCATCTCTTAACTGCCATTGGCTTATTTTAATCTTTATATTTAAAATTCTTATAATAAGCCCTTTTTTTTTCCTTTGCATTGTCCTCACATGCAGAAGCAACAAGTATATGTAACTTGGAATGTTGTAAAACAGAACATGATTTAAAAGAGTGTCCGTGGAGTTTCTTGCACGTTCTTCTCCATAGAGATCTACGCTTTGGAACGTGCAAATAGCTTCCATGTTTTTGACTGACCGACCTTGACGTTTCAAAAGTGCCTGTGAATGGTTTATTTGAAATAAAATGCTTTGAATTTGAATTTGAATACAACTCGAAAGGGCCCAAAGATCCCTACTTAAAGTCATGACTTTTAGACCCTTCAGATTTCCCACCTAAGTCCTATATGAGAAGTGTGAAGTGCTGACCGTGAGACAAAATTTTATTTTGCAGGTTGTTCTCAAGCAGCATGGTATTACACCACATATTTCCCAAAAAAATAAAAAGCGCACTATAGCCAACGTCTGCTTACCTGTGCGTTGCCACACGGTGTCTGCTAGGCGACAACAGGCGTTTCTTGCCGTCTATCTCTACAATAAGCTGAACAAAATCCTAAGCATAAATTCCCTAACGACACGCGAAACAAAATAAAGATCTGGCTACTGACACAGGACTACTACGCGTCTGAAAGTCTAGTGCAATCTCATTAATTATGAACACAGAAACTTTTTTACTACCTACTCCCCACACACATTCACACACACCAGCTTGACTTTGTATTGTTTTATTTTTATTATTTTGATTTTTATTTTTATTTACATTCATTATTTATTATTTGATTCTGATTTGGTTTTTGACTAATTTATTCCTGACATTTTAGTAATTTAATTTTAGGAATTTTAATTGTGGTTAAATTATTTTGTTTTGACATCGTAATTTTTCTATCGTATTTTTCTCCTCTTAATCTTCAATGTATTCTTGGTATTTATATTTTAAATGGTCAAATCATAGGTAGAGAATACAATGTGCTTTATTGCAACTAGTGAAGAAGAAGTCACTGGCTCCTGAAATACAGGTACGCTACCTAGCTCAGGAGTCAGGGTTTCATTGTTCTGTAAACTGTTGTGCACCAATAAAGAATTATTATTATTATTATCTCCTTTATTCATCTTTTTCGCTTATTTCTAAATTTTTAAATATTTTTATACAATATATTGTGCGGGACAGTGATAGTAACTTGTAAATAGCGCAGTTCTAATGAAACAAACTATAGTGATTAGGTATAAACATTTAGAAATGTTATGTACATAGACTTTCATTAGTTTTTATGTTAGTATATAAGGTTTATTCTCTCTTTAATGTTTATTCATGTTATTCTAATAAGTTTTAAGTTTGTTTCTTATAAGAATTTAGTAGTTTTGTAACAGATTTTTATGTCAATCATCGTAATGTTTACATAACATTTTGTGTTGGAATTTCCTATGTTTTATATTTTTGTTAGATAGTTTACGATACACAGATTACGAAAATATATAGTTTATAGTATGTTGTCATAGAAAAACATAGTGAAAAACAGGAAAATGTGTGTAATGCTCTCGTTACGGTAACGTAACGTCGTACCTTGACTAACTGCACCGATGGTATCTTTGCGCTGATTGGCCGAAAAGCCCTGTGGGCCTACATTTTTCTTAACGAAAATAGTATAAATTGAGAGCGATTTTGGAACATCGGCACACACACCAGTCCGGTTTAGTAGTTGACAACCCTCTAGGGTTGATAACTGCGAGTGGCCATCGACAAAAAAAAGAACATCGGCACAGTTGGCGGGCACACATAGGAAGAACACCTCAAGAATAAAGAAGATCTCTCAAGAATTCTCTCCGGCTTTCATTTCTCACCAACCCCAGCAACAAATGTGCCTAGCCCGCACATTTAATGGTCCTTCGCTCGCCGGATTTATTGTGGGAAATATCGCCGGAAGAAAATAGTCAAGCAAGAAGCCTTGAAGATCGTATCCAGTGAAGATATTCAAGATCGCCGATTGAATCAACAAGGGGAGGGGCCGGAAGCCGTCGAGCGAACAGAAGCCGTCGTCGTCTGAAACCACTACAGGGACCTCAGCGACCGGTACCAGTACGGAAGCCACTACCGAATCGACACAGACAGGGACAACTGCCACGGAGTATACAGATAATACAGCCACCTCCGCGACGACCGACCCAGCTACAGTGACTTCTGCCGCCAGCGCCTCCACCGCACGGACCTCCGCCTCGGCCGCAAATGTGGCGCCCCCCTCGCACCCCGCTAGCGCCGCCGCCCCCTCTGTCGCCCCTTCCGCTGCGACGACGCTTACTATGGGTGCGAAATCGAAACAGTTGATGATGCCGCCCGCCGCTGTCCCCTCCAGAGATACTCGCGAAGAAACGGATGCCTCTACAGTGAAGCGAGTTGTCAAGCACGCCGGTACGTCGAAGCCGACCGGCCCACAGCACCTCTCCCCCCCTAGCAAGAAGGGGGGTGGGGGGGGGATCGACTCATAGCAAGTCGAAACAGTTGAAGATAGCGAAAGCAAAGGAAGATTTGCTTCGCCTCCAAGTCAAACTAGCTGCAGCGCGCCTGGCCGCACTAGAACAAGAAGATGAAACAGAAGAAGAAATAATAGAAGGAGAAGAAGATGACGTCTCCCTCTACTCAGAAGTCAATGCAAGAGTAGACAATTGGTTGGAAAACCAGGATACTCGTCCAGTATTAGCCATCACCAACGAGCCCTATCGCCATCCAGAAGAACCAACGGTTATCCTCAACGAACAGAAGCATGAAGAAGTACGTCAAGTACCGGCGGGAGGTCAAGGGGACTTAGCCCTCCTAGCTGAAGCCATCACTAGGGCTGTCAGCACCGCCCAACGACCCAAGTTTATCGAGCTACCTTTCTTCAGTGGGTCGCACCAGGAGTGGCTACCTTTCCGAGCCGCCTACCATGAAACTGAAGCGATGTTCAGCGCCGTCGAGAATACGAACAGACTGCGAAGAAACCTAAAGGGCAAAGCCAAGGAAGCAGTAGAAGGGTTGCTGATTACGAATGCGCACCCAACAGAAATAATGAAGACATTGGAGTCCAGATTCGGAAGACCAGAGTCCATAGCCATGTTGGAGATGGAAACTCTTCGAAGCCTGCCGCGCCTCTCCGAGTCACCGAGGGACATATGCATATTCGCTACGAAGATCTCCAACGTCGTAGCAACATTGAAGACTTTGGGTTGTTTCAACTACATGTACAACCCTGAACTTGCAAAGACATTGGTAGACAAGCTGACCCCGACACTACGGTATAGATACTACGACTTCTCAGCTACACAGCCGCGAGAAGACCCCTGCCTCATCAAGATAGAGAAGTTCTTCAAGAGAGAAACCGAACTATGCGCGCCTTACGCACTACCTGAACAGGTGGCAGCACCGTCCACGGCCGCATTCCAGAAGAAGACGCAACGGGTCAACAACGTGACTGAGAAGACCACACCGAAGTGTTTCATATGTGAAGAAAAAAGTCACACCAATGCCACAGAATGTGAAGCATTCAAGAAGATGGATGCCAACTCAAGATGGGATACTGCGAAGTCCAAACGCCTCTGCTTGAGATGCCTGCGATACAGAAGCAAGGTACACAACTGCCGACCGAAGCCGTGTGGTGTCAACAGCTGCAAATATTCCCACCACAAGATGCTTCATTACGACAAGAACACAGAGAAGGCAGAGAAGACAGAACATGAAGAGGCAACAGAAGTTATAAATTCAACTTGGACAATGAAGAAGCAATCCTATCTGAAGATCCTGCCGGTCCAGGTGAAAGGACCAAAGGGAACAGTCGATACCTTCGCATTGATGGACGACGGATCAACAGTGACGCTCATCGACGACAGCATCGCCACGACAGTCGGAGCAACAGGACCCATAGACCCGCTGAAAATAGAAACCATCAACGAACTGAAGACGGCGGAATCAACGTCAAGACGGGTGACTATCGGGCTGAAAGGGATCAACAACAAAGAAGAGCGAATTCAAGCAAGAACAGTGAAGAACTTACAAGTCTCATCTCAACGGGTTCCGCAAGAATTAGTAGATGGGTGCCCTCATCTATTAGACATCAAGGGCTATCTATCTTACCCCGACGCGAAGCCACAAGTCCTCATCGGGCAAGACAATTGGCATCTTCTGCTTACCAGAGAAACACGAAAAGGCGACAAGGACCATCCGGTGGCATCTCTCACGCCACTGGGGTGGGTCCTTCATGGAAGCCAAACGAGATCCTTCGGACAGAAGATAGACTTCGTGTCACATATGATCGAAGATCCAGAAGATGACCTTGAGGACTTGGTGAAGAAGTACTTCGAATTGGACGCCCTCTGCATAAACCCGAAGAGACCGAAGACCGACCCAGAAGAAAAGGCACTCCGAATACTGGAACAGAAAACTGAGAAGATTGAAGAAACCAGATACCAGACCGGCCTTCTCTGGAAGAAAGAAGATGTTAAGTTCCCAGATAACTACGATAACTCACTGAAGAGACTCTTCAACATCGAAAAGAAAATCGACCGTGATCCAGCCCTGAAGAAGAAATACGTCGAACAGATGGACGCTCTTAAAGAAAAAGGCTACGCCGAGCCTGCGCCGTCTCAGAAGACACCACAGAAGACGTGGTACCTGCCTCATGTTGCTGTCATCAATCCTATGAAGCCGGAGAAACTCCGAGTTGTGCACGACGCCGCAGCCAAGACCAAGGGAGTAGCACTCAATGACATGCTGCTCAAAGGTCCAGATCTACTCCAGTCGTTACCAGGCGTCGTTATGCGCTTTCGACAGCACCTAATCGGAGTGACAGCAGACATAAAGGAAATGTTCATGCAGGTCAAGCTACGTACAGAAGATAGAGATGCACTGCGGTACCTGTGGCGTGGAGATCGTCGCGACAACCGACCTCCAGAAGAATACAGAATGACATCGCTGATTTTCGGAGCATCAAGTTCACCATCAACAGCGATATATGTGAAGAACTTGAATGCAAAGCAATATGAGAAGACTCATACGGAAGCCGCAGCTGCCATTATCGAGAAACACTACGTCGACGATTACCTCGATAGTTTCCGAAGCCTGGAAGATGCTGAAAGAATAACGAAGAGCGTGCGTGAAGTGCACAGCAAAGCCAGCTTCGAACTTAAGCAACGTCGACCCGAACCTGCCCCGCAACGTGTGGATACGAGGACGAGTCATCGCGGTGTATCCTGGTCCAGACAGCATCGTGCGGACGGTGGACGTGCAGACCAAGGGAGGTGTCCTGCGCCGGCCGGTGAGGAAGCTGGTGATCCTGCCTCTGCTTACGGACGACGTGCCCGCACCGGAACTGAATGCGACGCGGTCGCACGGCGGGAGTGATGTGCGGGACAGTGATAGTAACTTGTAAATAGCGCAGTTCTAATGAAACAAACTATAGTGATTAGGTATAAACATTTAGAAATGTTATGTACATAGACTTTCATTAGTTTTTATGTTAGTATATAAGGTTTATTCTCTCTTTAATGTTTATTCATGTTATTCTAATAAGTTTTAAGTTTGTTTCTTATAAGAATTTAGTAGTTTTGTAACAGATTTTTATAGTTTTATGTCGATCATCGTAATGTTTACATAACATTTTATGTTGGAATTTCCTATGTTTTATATTTTTGTTAGATAGTTTACGATACACAGATTACGAAAATATATAGTTTATAGTATGTTGTCATAGAAAAACATAGTGAAAAACAGGAAAATGTGTGTAATGCTCTCGTTACGGTAACGTAACGTCGTACCTTGACTAACTGCACCGATGGTATCTTTGCGCTGATTGGCCGAAAAGCCCTGTGGGTCTACATTTTTGTTAACGAAAATGGTATAAATTGAGAGCGATTTTGGAACATCGGCACAGTTGGCGGGCACACGTAGGAAGAAGAACACTTCAAGAATAAAGAAGATCTCTCAAGAATTCTCTCCGGCTTTCATTTCTCACCAACCCCAGCAACAAATGTGCCTAGCCCGCACATATATATATATAAAAAAAAAAAACATTTAAAAATATAAAAATAGTAGCCCACCGATATCAGGAACAGGGTCCAAGCTACCGGTGGTCAGGGCTCCAGAGAAAGGAACCTCCTGACAATGCGAGCCGTGTCCAGAAGTACCGCTTTCTGAATCAAGCCTTTGATCCAGCTGCCCAACGAGAGCCTCCTAAGATGTTGGTCGAGGCTCGTGGCTATTAAGCCATTGGCCGACACGACTATCGGTACAATGATTTATTTCC
Organism: Lacanobia oleracea; assembly: GCA_950371165.1. Taxonomy (NCBI): domain Eukaryota; kingdom Metazoa; phylum Arthropoda; class Insecta; order Lepidoptera; family Noctuidae; genus Lacanobia; species Lacanobia oleracea. The sequence continues at coordinate 11,058,014 of OX493401.1, forward strand.
TTTATTTATTTTCTTTACTTATTTATATATTTTTAAACATTTTTATACAATATTTATATTAGAAAAAAAAAAACATTTAAAAATATAAAAATAGTAGCCCACCGATACCGGGAACAAGGTCCAAGCTACCGGTGGTCAGGGCCCCAGAGAAAGGAACCTCCTGACAATGCGAGCCGTGTCCAGAAGTACCGCTTTCTGAATCAAGCCCTTGATCCAGCTGCCCAACGAGAGCCTCCTAAGGTGTAGGTCGAGGCTCGTGGCTATTAAGCCATTGGCCGACACGACTATCGGTACAATAATTGCGGAGTCCACTTCCCACATGTCGACAACCTCGCGAGCCAAGTCAATATACTTGATTTGTTTGTCTTTCTCGGCTTTCACGAGGTTCTCGTCATGCGGGACGGTTATCAATGATTTATTATTATTATTTAAAATAGAAAATAATCTATTTGCACGAGGAGAAGGTTGGCTGCTTATGCTGTGCAAGAATATATTTATGAAAGTATACTATATGGTTCAAATTGTTTAGAATATTGCGTCTAGAAATTACAACTAAGATCAAATTTTAATGCGCCTTATAAGAGTTGAGTTGGTCTTGCGGCCACTAAGGTAGTGCGATGTTCATCGTTATCTACGTTCGAACCAAGTTTAACCTAAATATAGCTTTTTGCTCAGCTGTTTTTCTTTTTTTAATTATTTCATAACATTTATTTTACATTTCTTTAATGGACGACGTAGGGTCTTGTCTTTTTAAAAGGGCAGTTTGTATAGAAATAAAACTAAACAATTGCAAGTTTAAAATGTTTGTTATTTCATTAAAACACTTAGTTAAGATAAAGTAAGTAAATGCTCATATATTTCCAAATTAATATACATTTTATATTAGTATGCCTTAATCAAATCTAACCATTTATAAACATTAAAAAAGGTGTGCTTATGCTTAAATGTTTGTTATCGAGAAAATGAATTCTTCTGTGAAATGCTTTACAGATTTATAGCTGCCTATATGTAGTGAATAAACATGTTATTTAAATAGAAAAATCTATTTATAACAATAACATCACCACATAATCAGCAACATTTTAATGGTTTAACAGTCAATCCATTGAGCATTTACTTACATGGTGTGTTTAAAAATGCCTAGACACTAGATTAATTAGTAGCGGATTGGCGCACCGTCCCCTGCTATAACTTGCTGTAAGCGGCTACGCATACCGCGCACCATATTCCAACACAAATCTTTGCCTCTCATGTGCTCCCAAGTCGATGTCACGATCTCAGCCAAGTTGTGTTTGTTTCGCACTTCCGTTGTGTCCCAATTTAAAACCATTTGACCCCATAGATTTTCTATAGGGTTCAAATCTGGACTTTTAGATGGCCAATTAATAACTGTCACAGCTTCTTGAGCAGCTAACCAATCCTGCACAATGCCTGCACGGTGGATGGAGCAGTTATCGTGCATGAAATATGTGATGTTGGATAGGCAATTTGCACAGTCGGCACCATGACGTCACGCAGAATCTCCAAATACAAACTACTATTAAACCTACCACCAACTTCCATCAATTCACCAGGTTCCATAGACGACATCCAGCCCCAGTAGCCCAGGGTTATTCTACCGCTGGTTCTACAAGGTAGCAAGCACTTCTCATTGTAGCGTTCTCCTTTCCTTCGCCATAAGATTTTACGTCCATCTTTGTCCGATCTAAATGATTTTTCATCAGTGAAGATCACAACATTTTCTTCCCAATTAAAATTTAAATATTCCTGGCCAAAACGGACCCTTTCTTCGCGATGAGCAGGTGTTAATGCAATTTTCAGTGCCGGTTTATAATGCCTTATCCCAGCAGCGTGTAAATGCCTTCTCACTGTTTCCACTGAAATATTGTGGTTTATTGCGGTTACACGAATGGGCAAAAATGGATTATCAACATGGCTTGAAACAATAGCCCGGTGGCGTTCGAATTCGGGACTATACTTGATGGCTTTTACTCCTGGACGAATCCACTGAATATTTCCATTGTCTTCATAACGTCTTAGCCATAGCCTGACCGTATTTCTCTAAAACAAAAAAAAAACATTTTTGGAACCGTGTATGTAACTTGTAAGGAGTAAACTACGCGTTAATCACAATCAGTAAAATAAAATAGGTATAAAAAAAACACTTACTGCTATATTAAGTCGACGACCAATCTCTCTAATTCCAACATTCTGCTCACGTAAAAATATGATTTTATGTTTGGTATAGTCATCAATTTGCGACATGATGCTTTTTTACACCAAATTGCTAACGAGTTATGTGGAACGATTTACAAATGTGTGTGAGCAGTCACTGCCATTAATCGTAGTGTAACTTTTGTCACTTATATGAATTTATTATCTACCTCACAAAGCAAATGTATGCTTTACTTCGTGTCCAACCATTCTTGGTAAATTTAAATTCTCTAAACTTAAAGTTTTTTTTAATTTACCCACCTGTTTACAAGATAAGTTATTAGGCGTAAATCATATTGGTCGTTCTTTAATAATGCAAGCAATATTGTAGTTCCTTTTTTAATTGACTGTCATTACAACTAATTAAAAAAGGAACTAATACTATGTGGACTGTGTTTTCGAACCCACATGTTGTTCTCGCCAATCCAGCATCAAACCGCTAAGCCACAAGAACTTGTCGAGAATACGCGAAATTAAAGATTGGGTTGTAATTATATAGAGTTACTTAAAAGCTTTTCAACTTTAAAGTCGACGAGATAATGATTAAAATAGCTTAACAAAAATGATACATAATGCCGGTGGCTCCGACAATGTTGGGTGGGTTTACCTTAACGTTACGTGTTAAAGATCAAATTTGCGTGTCTGTATTATTATTGTATATGTTCATCGAGTCCTCGAGCACTTGTCTGTTAATTTCATATAAATTGAATGAACCTTAATGTAACAAGCAGAGGGTCCAAATTCGTTTGTTTTTAGGGTGGATCAGATAATGTTGCCGACAAACTGTACATAAATAATAAAATAAATAAATAAATAAAATCACGTGTCTGCGTCGTAAGTTATTGCAGGCCAAAGGTCAGGCCAAAGGTCACAAAAATAGGTTTTTCACGATTTCTATAGCTCCAATTATGTTAACACCTACGATCGAAATTGTAGAGCGTAAAATTTGCAACAATTTTTGGAACGAACATTTTTTCATGCGATTATCCCTTTTTAAGATAAGAGAGCGGAGAATGTGCAGCGCTCAGCCATATATGGTCAACCGTGAGTCTCGGTGAATAATACGATGACCGAAACAGTCCAATTTCAAGATGTAAGGATAAAAAGATTTTGGGTGGCTTAGAAAGCATGTTATTATTATACTAGCCCGGTAGAGCTAAAGCCTCCATTCCTTTCATCGCCATCGGTTACGTGTTTGCGCCACTTACACGTAATTTGTGTATTATTCAGCACATTCAATTTAAACGTGGTTGATAGGTTTAAAAACTGGGTTAAACAAAGCTACAAAATAAAACATTTTATAAAACAGTACATCTATATTGCACTATAACATCTCACTGAGTATTGTACAAATCGTGTATCGTTATTACGAAAATGGATTATACTAAAATACAAACATTACACAGTGATGCCAATTAAATAGCTAGCGGGTGCATTATCACAACACAAACTAATAGGTACACAAGAACATAGGGCACGAGCAATCCTTGCAACACACCATCGTTACGAAATTTCAAAAACAGACAAATGAATCTTTTGGTAGAATCGACACTTTACAAAATGTACCTATTACCGTAGGTAGGTTACAACTTACAAATAAGACAAACGGCAGCGGCCTTTCTGGCGTTCAACAGAAGCATTGCGTGTGCACTATATGCGACTATTCAGAATTTTACATAGTCTAGAATTTACTTTGATTGCGTTTTAAATCATGTTTACTAGTAATAATTCGTTTTCTTAAGTCACACAATGTGAATTTTATTGCGCCTTGTTAAACTATTGTGTCATCTAGTTCAAAGAGCTCTAAGATTAGACGAGTCTAGTCGCTTCCCAAACATTCACGTTACGAGTATATTACATAGGCTTTAATCTATTGCTTGTTCCTGTACGTAATATACATATCATTTTAATTACAACCTTTTATAATGCAGAAGTCAGATCTTTCAACAACATTAAACTTCATTATTACATAATTATAATAGACTTATTACTCAATTATTTATAATTATTATATTATGTACAAAAAAAAAACAGATTTACACACTGAATGGTTCACACACATATAAACAAATCCAAATAAGGTACTATAGGAGTGTTTGGACATTCAACAGATAAATGTTTGATACGGCTGTATATATATACACACAGATTATCTTAATACTAGTTACTGTTAATATTGTACACTTTACTTTATCTTCACTGCAACATACATGTTTGGAAAATTATTGCAATAACTTAGGTTTGGTACGAATCAAGAAAAGTCATAGCGTTTTTTCAGAAATGAGCACACAACACAATGTAGATGTCCTCGTCCCCGGCCTGCGGCGCAACGACTTGTTATTTCTTTAAATATATTAACAGTGGCTGCCACGGACTATCGCTACGCTGGGCTACTAATGTGGTCGGCTTATCGTTACGCACACGGGCACTGCACTGAAGAAAAAACTTTTGGTCTCAAAACATTCATGTTGCATAAAATTTGTGACTTTAAAATAATTAATATTACACTTACACATGCGCTCATACAAAAATTTGAATATTATGAGACATGGATGTTTTGAGACTTGATTATTTTGCAACTTGAATGTTTCGAGACTAAACTGAAACAAATTACGTAAACGAGACGACAGTGCGGCAAAACACATCTATTCTGCGTCGGCAATCGTAACGCGAGTGCTGATTACGGGCCTAGCTTGCGACGCTAGGCGCATTTTCTCAAGTGCTGCGAAAACATACCTTGTGAGCGTGTTTTTTTACAAACGAAATGCGAGTGCAGGCCGCTCACGTTGTTTGATATATTTTCTATATCAGAACAAACAATCATGAAAAAATATTTTATTCATTTAGTAATTTAGTTTTAATTAATAGATAGGTAAATCCCATAAGCAATTTCATTTTCTTGATTGTCCGCCTGCTAAAAAAGGAATCAAAATTATGGGCCACTTTCAAAATAAGTGGCTTTGCACTAAAGACGTATCTACTCGTATCTCGTAACATTACTTCGTGTTTCAGTGTAGCAGTCATTTTCCAAACATTCTGTATGACCAAATCGTAACTAACCGCGCCGCGGTTTATTGCTTTATAATCATCTGCAATTGCAGTAGTTTTGCATAAATTGACAAATTCAGCAACATCTCTATAGACACCATATTCCTAAGAATGAAGGCAACTTTAAAAATATTATAATAGGTACTCCTAATTATAATTATGAAACATTCCATTCTTAATATGCACGCTGTCTTGTTAACTAATTGCTTTAAAATATTGGCTTTATTATATTCTCATGAGTCAATAAGGTAATAATAATATCAACACTACAAAAAAATTATGTATATCAGACAAAATTATTTTAAACTATAAAAAATTAAAATAATTTTGTCTGATATTTCTAATATTCTTTCTGAAAAGAAGTCTTTAAATAAAAATAAAGCCTACACTTATGTGAGATCATTTTTCATGCAGTCTTGAATTAATGAGTAATAAATTAAAAATAGATCTATAGTACCTATTCTACTCAAAGATTATTTTTTCTGATTTAATTTTCCAATTTCATACACATATTTTATCATCATCAATAAGTATTGCACAAGTTTAGAAATAAAAGAAACGCAATATTTTAAAGCAATAAATAGGTCAACATCCATAGGGGCCCAGTTACAGTTCAGATTTTAATAACAGTAGGATTGTATATACTCAACACTCATATCTACTCTTCGTACCAGATGTATAGTACCATCAGCATTAAATACATGCAAAAATATTCAACTCTCTTTTTATTCAAAATATAAAATATTCTAGCTTACAGACATACATAAATATATTTTACCGTTTTAAACGGTTGCAAAGTAGTATATACTTACAGGAGAGTCAGCCAGTTGGAATATTAAAATTGTTTAATGCTGACTGTACTAAGTTATGTTAAGTACAGAGAAATAAATTCTGTACTTGTAATACAAGTAAAATACTTTAGTATTATTTAGGACGGTATTTATTCGGTACATCTTAGTGTCCATGCATATGTTGCAAGCAGAGACCGTTGCGTGCAATAACAGTCAACAGTGTTTCCTAATTTTCATATTTATCCCAAGTTTGAGGCAGTCAATTTAGACCGAAACTATAAAGCAAGACTGTTGTTTAGTAGTTTGTGCAGCATACTTCTGCAGCTGAATATCAGGTCGTCTTGCACATAGGCCCGGCCGTCCCACATGCGGCTATTGTCTTTTAATTTTGCAATGCCTGACGGGTTACAAACATAAATCCATATAAATTAAGCCTCCCTGGGTATACTTGGAAAAGTTTATGGAACGTACTGACTTTACATAAGGAGCGGTCTATGTTTGTAACATATGTATGTTTAACACCAAATATAAAATAAAAATGTAAAAACAACTAATCAATTAAAAGTTCGGAGTTATTACGAGCATTACATAATGGAAATAAATGTCTTATGACATCTACATGGCAATATATTAAGTCATTGCGTTCACTGCATGCAATCAATCAGTTTATGAAAACAATAGTAATTACAAGTTAGAGTAGGTATATAAGGAATATAATTGTTTACATTAATAATTAGTTTTGTAAACAAGTTACATTCCTAAAGTCGTTAATTCTGAGCAATCTTAATTTGAATAAGATTTGAATTACAGTAAATATTATATTGTATTGCTATTGTATGCTATTTGCAAGTAACAGTCTAAATATGAATACATAATTACAACAACAGGTAAAGATTTAATATTTGTATGTGACTATATACTGCGTCTTCTGTACTATACACTATTCATCTAGAAACGATAATTAATTTCACGCTTCTACTGAAAATCACATTACTCTATAACTAATCTAAGTTTTATAAAGTCATCAAGTTGCTTTTTCACAACTTAATAAGAATAAATAAATAATAAAAATAAAGAACTGACTAGAGACAGAGATAGATAGAAATTTGTGAATGAAAATAGCTGCTCTAAAAGAAATATTTCACGCCATCCACATTAGAATTTCTATATTCTTAATTGTGACAGCTGCAGAACTGATTTTGTCTTCAAATATTCCATTTTATTAAGGTGGATGCTCCAGGGTGGCCCGCGAAATTCAAATATTTTTATGTTTTTTGCAATTTGCCGGTCAGTGTGAAGCTGTATGTGGACCAAATGCGATCTGCGACCGTAACGCGTATTTATCTAAAGAATTATAACCATTTTAATCATCAATATAGCCCTCTAAGTTCATGTAGTTCGAAAGAATAAATATTTCAGAAATAATCATTCTTTTGAACTACATGAACTTAGAGGGCTATATTGATGATTAAAATGGTTATAATTCTTTAGATAAATACGCGTTACGGTCGCAGATCGCATTTGGTCCACATACAGCTTCACACTGACCGGCAAATTGCAAAAAACATAAAAATTTTTGAATTTCGCGGGCCACCCTGGAGCATCCACCTTAAATAGTTTGCTTATTATACAGATCAGAAACCTATTTGACGCTAGTGTTGGGCACTGCAGGATGACATTAAAACTTTTCGTTGCGTGTTCAGTCACAACGCTTAGGCACTTGTCTCACCGCCGCCGGCGAGGAAGCGATTAGCTATCGACTATTTGCTCACTGAGGAAAGGGACAAAAAATAAAGACCTCGTGTGAGTAAAAGAGACACATATACTCATAGTCGATAGTTGGCTTTTAACACTGCCAGCGAACAACTCTTACCTCTAGTTGATCGCAGCGACAAGAGCTAGCAAACATTGTACTCGCTCGGCTACACACGCTCGGCGATGCTCGCTTGGCGGTCAGAACTCACCAACCAGCGGTAATTTGTACCTATAGTGCGGGCCGGAGCGAGTGTTGCGAGTAAAAGCCCGTCGCACAAAAGTACTCGCACAGCCGACCGTCAAAACAATCTAAACTTTTCACTCGCTACTCGACTCGTTTCGAGTTTGAAGCTTTACTCGCTACTCGCTGATCACCGGCGGTGAGACAAGTGCCTTATACTGGAAATGCGCAGAATGGAAAAGGAAGTCTCTAATGAATAACATTGTAAGTTGCAGTATTTACAAGAATCAAATCAAGATACCACAATACTATGTATTCTGTTTTAGATAAATTACAATGTCGGAATAGTACTTATATGATTGTATGTACTGTAGATTTTATGTACATTGAAGATTTTATTTACATAATTTATCTATCTGACCAATATTGAAATAATCATTTCGAGAATTAATATTCTTATTAGCAATCTATTAATTTAATTTAACTAATGGACACCACCAAATCTTATGATTTGATTTCAAATGAATTACACTATTCATAAAACACACAAATTATCTAATAAACGCTTTTCTTACAATATTAAAAATATAATAATATATTTCAAATATATTTTTAGGTATTAAACCTTGGAAACTATAAATAGATAGTTACTGTGTGGTTGTGTACTTTAGTTATTTTACTGGGAAATTCATTTGTTTATAAATCACGTAATTTATGTAATCAAATGAATTATTTGTAGATATTATTTAATATACCTTAATCTTAACTCGTAATTAATGAAGTCACGTCGGTAAGTAAGTAGATAAGAGAGAAGATTGTTGGATACAGAGCGGGCCGACAACATATTATGTACAACCCTGTCCGATGCGAGCTTTGACCAGTCAAAGATAATAGGCGATAAGGTTTACCCTTCCTACGACCACGACTGTATCCATCACAGAGGTAAGTAGTCACATGATGATGTATGGTGACCATAAAATCTTAATTAGATATACATATTACATTTTTTAAATCCATCTCGACATGACATCACACAATTTGAGCAATAATTGTTTAGGAATAAGGTAGGTCGTTAATTACAAAACATATAAAAAGGAATAGAGATCAAAACACTGACTAAAGACAAATTAAAAAAGACGCGAACCTTTTTAATAATACTCTAATATAGGAGCGATAGAAACTATCAAGCATTATTGAAATACTAAGTTAATTTTAAGAACTTGTAATTGGTGGGGATTTCGCTTATAACTATAAGTTCTTCATTTGTCTGAAAGTAGGACTAGAAGCGTGAAGACTTGTTTTTACGATAACATAATTCGCCATTGGGTGACAGATAGTCAAGGGTTCGACACAAGTTACCTGCACTACAAACTCCAAATGATTTGGAGATAGAAAGTCAACATTCCGTGGCGTTCCTGAAGATAACTTGCAACAAAATCACTATGTTTCTATGTCTCTAATATCTCAATATTTTTCTCACCTTTGAAGCACTCACACTCTTTTGAGCGAACATTTTATGCAATTGAAGGTTCATATTTAATTCCTTGAGTCTGAAGAGTACTACATCAAACTGAATTGCTTTATTGCAAGTCAGAAAGCGACTAACCAACCAGCTCTACAATTTAAAAAAGATTGCACTGTAACTTTGGTGCAAACTACTTATTGTGTAGCTAATTTAAAATAGCACATAATGTGATGTACATAAAACGTGTTACAGGTAGTACATATTTCCCGACTTGACTTACTGCGTAAACAAACACGGGAGGAGCGAGGACCACGAGTTGTCGCATCACAAACTCTTGTCATGAACATTTAAGAAACACAGTAAAAGTCATCAAAAACTGCTTCAACTTAACCTTCGATTCCACAAAGTAGATATCCACGCCATATTTGTTTACTAATAAAGGCAAGTGATGAAAAACAGTTTAGGATAAATGAGATTTATATAAAAGAAGACTATTTAGCTTACTCTATGATGAGGCATCTCGGTAAGTGTTCGTGCAGGTAGTCGAAGAGTTCGGGCGACGCGCCGGGGCAGTTCGTGAGCTCCAGTTCGCGCAGCTGCCGCAGCTGTATGAGGCTCGACAGGCCGCCCGATGTCAGTAACGGACAACCTGGGAAATTTTCATGTTATTTTTTTTTATCTTGCCTTACTTACACTGTTGTATAACCCTGTGTGAAGTACTTACATGACATTGTTTCAGCACTGTTTTTATGTTGAAAACATGTTTTGTTTGATAACTAAGTCATAAAGTTTAAAGCCTCTGCTTAGAGTTTTGCGGGCAACAGAGTGGCGGCGGCGCGAGAGCGGCAGGATCTAATGTGCAAAATCAAATAGACCGACCCTCGAGAGTGGCGCGGCAGCGGCGCGAGGGCGGGACACGAGCGCTGCGCGCCAGTCAAGCGGTGACCGCCTGCGCGTCTGCATTGCAGTGTTGGGCAATTTATTGTCTTCTTTTGCCCACAATAAATCGAGCGTTAAAAATAAATTTGAATAAAAAAATTGTTGTCGCCGTTGTTCAGACATTTCGTTCGCGAATAAAAATAAATATCTCGACGACACAACCACGAACACAACACCACGCCGCTATAGTGCCGTCGATCTGCCCGCTTTTTTCGAAAACGGGTCTACGTTATCCGCCCCGCTCCCGCGCCGCCCCCGCCACCGCCCCGCTGCCCGCAAAACTCGAGGCACAGGCCTAAGTTTCAGTACATCATGTTCTATAAACTCAAAATAAAAAGTTTGTCGCAATAGAATTGCTCATATTTTTGTTATTGAATAATTGGAGACTAATGTGTGGTATGCATAAATGTGCATTTGATTTCGTGAACTTACCTGCCAAAGACAAGAGCTGAAGCGAGCGCATGCCACACAGATGTTGAACCCCAAAGTCTCGCACTTGAGAGCACCAACGTAGGAATAAAGCGACGAGTGACTGCATAGTACTGATGTAGCCAACCCCGATGTCCGTTATGTGAACACATCTGTAGACAATGATTGTAAAGTTTATGTCTGGATAATGCAATGTGGTGATTTATCTTTTACAATTATGGATATTTAAATTATTTAATTGACGACACGGTTGGCGCAGCGATTGACTGCTGCGCTGCGGGTCGCGGGTCCGATTCCCGCACGGAACAAATATTTGTATGGCCTACAGATAGTTGTTCCGGGTCTGGCTGTTTGTGTATGTGAGTTTGTATGTTTGTGTACGCACCCACCACGACACAAGAGAAATTCCTAGTGTGGGCCGTTTTTAGGGTTTCGTACCCAAAGGGTAACCAAGGGAACCCTATTACTAAGCCTCCGCTGTCCGTCTGTCCGTCTGTCTGTCAGCGGCCTGTATCTCAAGAACCGTAATAGGTAGATAGCTGAAATTTTCACAGATTGTGTATTTCTATTGTAAAAATTGAGGTTTGTGGCACGGAACCCTTCGTGAGCGTAGGTACATTTCAACATACATTTTCAAAATGCTTTTGAAAAGATTCTGGAGATCATTTTCACAAAACATTTCATCTGCCGCTCGTGAGCTGTTCAAGTATTACGTAAGCACAAATGGGGGGGGGGAGTCTTTACTATGCTTATTTTTGGGGGATTTGATTCGAATGGTGATTATGACAGCAATACTTAGGTTTTAACTTTTTTATTTGCAAATCTTAGTAGATTTTGAATTCACATAATTATGGCTAATTTGTTGGTTTTACTCTCACGCGATATTTCATATTTAAGTACGAAATAACAGAAGTGAGGGAACATAGGAGGGAGGGGTAACTGTGAGGTCTTGGGATCAATCCCCAGGTCGAATAGAAGTGTTAGGTACTTCAGTTTTTGTTTTGTATAAAACTCTGGATTTGGTCCAAGACAATAGGATCACTCCAAATTAAAAATAAAAAGCCTATGATGCCAAGTTATACAAACCGCCGAACAAAAAGCCGGCCAAGTGCGAGACGGACTCGCATGCAAAGTGTTCCGAAAGAATCCCATTTTGTACCATGTTACTATCAAACCATAGACTTCTTATAGGTTTTCCTGTAATCTATAGGCAAAGAACTATATTCCGATTCTTTTTTTATGTTTTAGACTCGGTAGTTTCGGAGATAAAGGGGTAATGGTCATTTTTCATCTTATTTCTTGAATAATTTCAAAACCATTAATTTTATAACTACCTTTTGCCCGCGACTTCGTACGCGCATATCCCATTTTTCCTGTTCTCGTCTGAATTAAGAGAAATCCTCTCTTAGTGCTCCCCAACACTTCCCAAGGAACCTACATGCCATAATTTTTTAAATCGGACCAGTAGAGATTCTGAGATCAGCGCGTTCAAGCAAACAAACTCTTTAGCTTTATATATTAGTATTAGATACAATTTGTGACAGTACATACAACCTTAAGCTTATGTTAGTAAAAGTTTTACTTGTGATGTCAAATGAAAGTACGAATTAAAAAATCTATAATTGAAAAAATAGAACAAAAACTAAAAATAAAATAATGTAATAATAATAAACTAGCTAATATCAGACTATGCCATCAATGCCACATCTAGTAAAACTCAATTTCATACATCTATGTTTTGCTTGGCTGACCGATCGAGTTTATTATCTGTTTACCCACATTTTTGTTTTGTTATTTTATATACGTACATCTGTGCGCTCTAATTATTAATCTTAGTTTTAGTTATTGTTTCTCAGTAAGAGATATATCATCACGCTAAGACCAATAGGAGAGGAGCAGACGAAGTTACGCTTGTCAACTAGTACTTATTATAATATTAATAAAATTTATTAATTAATTTATTAATTAATATTTATGTTAGTACTAGTTGTCCCGCGCAACTTCATCTGCGTCACAATGTTCATTACTGCTCTGCTCCTATTAGCCTATAGCCTTCCTCGATAAATGGGCTATCTAACACTGAAAGAATTTTTCAAATCGGACCAGTAGTTCCTGAGATTAGCGCGTTCAAGCAAAAAACTTCAGCTTTATATATTAGTATAGATTAAGGTATTTATGGGCCAAAGTAGCCTGAAATAAAGAGGTTATTATTATTAAAACTTTTCTAGTTTACTTTCTTTACCTTTTTCTAGTTTTAAAAGTAAAAAGTGACCCAATTATCAAAATTGATTTATTTTCGCTAAACATACAGATTCAGAACACAAAAGTTTATATGTGAACAAATTTCAACTGAATCGGTCCACTAGGTTTGGAGAAAATCTGCTGTGACAGAGTTACATACAGACAAGCGAGTGATTCTATAGGGAGCGTTCAGAAACTATAGGTCACAGAAATGTCACTGTCAAGTATGTTTCAAGTGAAAAAATCGAAATAGCTTCGCTAGATGGCACAGTCTTCTTTGCGCACGTTCCCCTAAATTAAGCGTGCAGGAACCACAGGTGGCAGCACAGAAGCGTCAATATCAAGTATTCTGACCCTTAAAACTTCGAATACGCGACACTAGATGGCATAGTCAACGCCGTGCACGGTACCTATAAGGATTCCGTTTTTCCACATTGTTCGGAACCCTAAAAACAATGAGTTATCAAATCAGAGCCCTAAAATTAGGTTTCAAAACTAATAAATTGTTTCATGTTACCTATCCAGTGTAAGTTCTTCTAGATGGTTGAGATCGCAGGCGATATACTCGAGGGCGTTATCAGTGACGCGCGGGCACCAGCTGAGGTCGAGACTGCGCAGGCGCGGCAGGTTCTCAGCCAGTAGCTCGACGCCTTCGTCCGTTACCTTGCTGCAACCGCTTAGAGACAGCACGGTCAGGTTCGGTAGCGAGTGCACTGTAGGAAGAAATGAGTCTGTGTGAAACTTTGTGTTGTGTGAAACTTTTATGCCGAATATGAATATTTTATGAATACGTCTTGACACGGAAAAGTTAAAAATCGCTTGTCTTTGGTATGGTCATGTGAAGAGGAAGGATGAAACGCATGTAACTAGAAGAGTTATGAACATAAATGTGGATGGGTGGAGAGGGAGAGGATGGCCAAAGAAAAGATGAATGGATTGTGTGAGGAGCGATATGAAAGAAAAGGGAGTTAGTGATAGCTTGACGGCAGATAGGACAGAATGGAAGAAAAAAACGTGTTGAACTGACCCCAAGTAACATGGGACAAGGGCAGGGAGATGACGATGACTTCTTGACACTGTAGGTGGAATTAGGTACCTACCTATTTCTTTGAACTACGCAGATTTTCGTCATTCATTAATAACCAAAGGACGTATAATAAGAAAAAAGATCGGGTTATTTTGCTGTTTTGGAGATGGATTGTTTTGGAGATCTGGAATTGTTTCTGACAAATTGCATCCCTCTGTATGGGATGTCTGTCATCTCTGACCTAGTCAAGAGCAAACCCATCGCGAATAAAAAAAATTTAGATGACGACATCATCAGTCCAAAACTGCTTCTGTGGGCTCTATTGCGAATGATCAGGAAATCAGGAAGATTTTGAGGTATTTTCAGATTAATTATTTATAGTATCAGTAAACACAATATTGCTCGAAATGTGAGCAGAGGATAAGTAATTAAAGTAATTAAATCCACTTTTGCATAAAAGCTGAAAAAAATCCTACTTTTAATTTAAATACTGCCGTTGTAAATTCGTGTTTACAATTCCCGTGAACGTGCTAGTACTAAACCAGGTAAGCCCTCGTAAGGGCACTTTAGGCGAGCTAACACGGCTGATGACCCTTGACCTTTTTACACACGTGAGGCGGTCGGGATCGACTCGAAATAATTGGCTATTGTCTTTCTTAAGGTGAATGTTACGGGTTGCTCATTGCCATTTTCCCACGAGATGGCGCTGAAGTCAACATTTTCAGTTTTATTTTGTTTCAAGTGTAATTGGAACAATATTAAGTCGCAGAAATAATGGTGCGACAATCGGATATTCCACTTTATCGAAATTAGTCAAAATACGGCATAAAAACCCTTCTGATTCGCCATACTTCAAATCATACTTTCTATCATGTCTATGTGTGTGTAAACGGTACTATAAGCGAGTTAGATATTATTTTCGTGAAGTATGGCGAATCAGAAGGGTTTTTATGCCGTATTTTGACTAATTTCGATAAAGTGGAATTTCCGATTGTCGCACCATTATTTCTGCGACTTAATATTGTTCCAATTACACTCGAAACAAAATAAAACTGAAAATGTTGACCTCTGCGCCATCTCGCGGGAAAATGGCAATGAGCAACCCGTAACATTCACCTTAAAATAGAATTTACAGGTATTGTTTTAATTACGAATGTAATAATTGTGTTTTGTATTATTTACGAAAACGTTACATACTAGTATACGACTAGTATTTTTCTTTAAGTTTACCTATACAACTAGCTGCTGCCCGCGACTTGACCACATCATCGCTTACCATCAGGTGAGATAGTGGTCAAACGCGTGCCTATCAATTGTAAAAAAAGACTTCGTACGCGCATATCCTGTTTTTTCCTTCCCGTTTTTCAGGAAGTCCTCTCTTGGCGGTCTCCTACACTCCCCAAAGAAGCTACATGCCAAATATCAGCTTTCTACGACAGCCACTCAGTAACGGATGAGATTGATACTTGAGGCCATACAATACTTATATTATTATGTGACATGCTTCAGATACGAGGCTTATTCTATGACACCTGCGTACTACAAGTAGGCAGAGCCCTATTCCCTTATTTTTTACCCTGCTTATTATGTACTGCTAGATATGGACAAAGGTTCATGACGGATGGTTGCTCTCCACGATAAGTAAGAACAATATACACTTATACAGTAACAAATAAGTACCAATATTAACAACACCGTGGTTGGTCAGCTCCCAACAACTGTGCAGACGCAGAACACTGAGTGAGGCGCTCTGCTTGGGCGAGAAGTAGCCCAGCGCCGCGTCCGTCACGTGATACGCTTGCAGAGAGAACTCGTACAGCGACGGCAGAAGTTGTGCCACTGCTCCAACCTGCACAAAAATAATGTTTTATTTTTAGAAATTCAAAATTCATATTTTTTTTGAAGGTATTACTTAGTCGTAATGCTTGCATAATTTAAAAGGAAAACCAAAATATTTATTTTTCTTAGTAGAAGTAAGCAACCTCTATTTATGTAAACACCTATGTAAACACCTATGTTTAACAAATAAATGGATTGATTGATTGATTAAGGTATAGTTGAAAACCAGCGTCAGGCAACTTAGTTGTTTGGTATTGATTTGCTGAACTGGACCTATTTCAGGCACATAATGTGTTTTCCTTATTTTTGACCCTACTCTGTGTATATCTGTGAGTTCGAAATTAACATGTTTTTCTATCTGTATTGAATGCAAAGCTTCAGTGATTAAGATTTCGGTATTCATCACCATCAGGTTCTTATAAGGGCTGGTTATTTTCCTGTTGACAAGAAGCTGCGCCCTTATATACACTGTAGTCAACAATCCATAACAGGTACCTATATGGCCGCATGTTACATGCACCGTATACAAGCGCCGTAATTAACAACGATAAGATGCGAACAGCGTACGGTTATTAGAGGCCTAATACGAGGCACGTGTCTCGACTGTGCATTATGACAAGCCACGAGGCACGCTTCACGCGCTGCGTTCGCCACGCACTGTGTGTGCATGTCATAAGTTTTAAATTGTTATGTTAATAGCTTCATGGAAAATCTACTTAAAACAAACCAAAAAGTGTTATATGGAGTATTCAATTACTTGTGGGTTCTACATTATAACTGGCCAAAACAAGATTGAGGCCATAAAGATGTAATGTGACATTGTTAAAATTAAACATGATCATCACCTATGTTGTGTTATAGGTGCTTCATTGAAAATGGTACTTACAGCTTCATCAGCTATGTTAATGCAATCAGTAAGCGTGAGTGAGACAATTCGTGGAGTTAGGCATGCCCACAAACCAGCCTCGGTTATTTCATTGCATCCAGTTAGTTCTAGCTCAAAGAGAACCTAAAACAGATTTGTTTTCAATATTAATTGGTTTCAGTTTAAGTCACTGTCATTATTTTTTTAATTGGAAATGTTATACTAATAACCTTAAAAAAGTAGCATGCAAATTACACTGATTAATCAATCTCTCCTGAAAGATGTTCTTTTCATTTTAAGGCCATACTTTTTAATTACCTGAAATTACCAAAGCTTTTTAATTACCTGAAGGTGATCCAAAACAGCTTCCAGCCCTCTGTCAGTTATTGTACATCCTTTTAAACCAATAGCGTGAATATGATGAGCTGACAAAGGGAATTGCCTTATAAATTCATTTATATCATCATCAGAAGCTGAAACTAAGACAACTCCGCGAATACCCCTCCTGACTAGAGAATTGTAGAACCTCTGCATACAGCAAACTGTAGCAGAGCGCAGCTCCCGGCAGTCCAGCACCGCCACGAGGCCGGTCCACCAACGCGGCGATGAGTACAGTATGTCACGCCATCGGGTGCACACTTGCGCAAGTGATCTTCTATCATTGGCATTGAAGTACAGAAAAAACTTCTCCAAGAATCTCTCTTCAACTACAAATTGATTCCAGGACAGAGGCCGGGGTGAAGGTCTGCGGCGGCGCGGCACCCTGGGCGCAGCGGCGGCAGCGGTAGCAGGGCCGCACAGCGCGTTGGCGACGCGCTCCACGACACCTGGGGAGCGCTTGCGGCCGCGCAGGCCTAGCCCGGTGATGCGGCGCGACAGTTCAGCCGAGGCTCGCTCCACGACGCCCTGCGCCGACACTGAAGACATCTTCACCTTCACGCGGCGAATAGTGTCCGCCGCCGGCCGGCCGCCGCCAGACCCAGCGCCTCCCGCGCCGTGCTCACAACCCGCCACCGCGCTACTGAATAGACATTTTAACATTGTCATTGGTAAAAAATTGGGTGCACCTAATAGGTTTTCAGTAGATAGAGAAATTCCAATACAATATTTTCTTTTTATTTTTAATTGTCCCACTCCCGGGCAAAGGACAGCCCTACTTCCTTCCTTTTCCTTTGGTGTTGAGCTTAATCCCCACAAATTCTCAAGGAGGCCTTATTTCAAAGATTTTGGCATAAGCTGCTAATTGGATAGTTAGAAAAGGTCTATTCTATATTATCCAAAAGTATTGATGTTATTTCTCATGATATTAAAAATATGCTAACAGGAATTCTGAAGGCGGTCAACTAACGCATTTACAAAGCAGATCAAGATTTTTCATTTCATTAGTTTTCCATTATTTACTTAAAGTTTTGTAAATTATACCTCTTTATAATGAAATAATAGTTATTATTAATAACACAGTTTCTACCATAACAAGAGCACCTACCTTCTGTTCTAGTTGCCTTGTATATTTTATTAGTTCAGCTTGATTTATAGGTTTTTTTAAAACATTAATTTGGTGACAGTGCTTTAGGGGTATTCATTTCTTAAAATTCAGAAATTCAAGGGCCTATAGGTAGGCCAATTCTATGAGAACCTGTGTCTACATTTGTGTAGATTTTTGTATAAAGTTTACATGCATCATAATTTCACCTGCTTAAAAAGGTACACATAATTTAGAAGTACGGCAATATTCTACATCAATTTAGAAGTAAGGTTTACTTTGATTATGCTGAAAAGATGGTAAGGTTTGGGTTATTAGTTATTTCTAAAGAACGTAAGCCAAAATAAAAAATACCCTAACGTCTAAATAGCCACAACGTGGATCACTTCTACAGTTTATCAGCAATGACAGTTTTTATAGCGAATAATTTCGAAAATATAAAAATAAATAAAAAAATCGATGCGCTATGAGTTTTTACCTTTAGGATCTTTTCTGAACAAAGAAAAACCATCGTTCGATGTCTGCACTATTGAGATTTAGTAAAACTGTAATATTATTCATTCAACATTGAAAAAATATATCAGGATCTTTGAAAATTATTAAGAAAACGCACCAGAAAAATAATACGTACAAAAACGCTCACAAACTCACTACTAGTGTTGTCCGTCTAGTCCTATGGTCTAGTCCGAATCCGAACGTCATCATTCTGGACTAATAATTTTATGTCACTTTGGATTTTCACATAACAATTTTATTCAATTATTTTTTTAGTAAACACTATATTCACCGCAAACAAAATATTTTTTATTTTCAAAAATAAAGAAAGCTCACAGGTATGAATTATCGAGTCTTACTAAAACAAGTCAACCATAGTTGGTTAAGTAGGTGATAGACGTACGAACTTATAGTACGCGGTTAACTTTTAAAACGCGAGCTTACTCGGCTCGACGTCGCGTCGGTGATACACGTGAAAGCTTTCTCATTACTCTGGTACCAAGGGGACTGCGATGTCATCAATGGAGGAAACTTTTTCTTATTCAGGAAATATATTTTGTTATAGTGAGACAGTATACTTGTATGAGAGAAGCAAAGAAAAGAATTCTGTTATTAGTGTGAATAGCTTCGAAAATCAGTAATTTTTGCAACACAATAGCACTCGACGTGTCAAAAAAAAAAGTAATAGCTCGTGGCTTGCGGCTCGCGGCGCAGACAAACGTGAGAGTCCAGGCGAGCTACGAGCAAAATTTCAAACCTGTTGGATCGCCAACAAACTTACTCAGCGGTTTTTATGTACGCGTGCGAAAAAGCTCGTCGAACCACAAGTACGCGTACTTGCTCGCACATCTGTCACCCACTTTAGCTCGAGTTGGTTATAGGCACAAAAGAGTGTATATGAGTCATTTGAGTACTTCAGAATAGTTTGTAGAAAATAAAACACAGGAGTTCTTAATTATGGGTTGATGAAATCAACCCTTAAAATCATAGACACGATTTCATCCCCATTTTTTTGTTCAATGCATTGTGGTTAGGATTAAACCCCTTCGACACGGATGTAGTCTAGCGTTCAATCCAAACCAATCAAATCAAAGGTGTCCTTGGAGGAGGAGCTACGATTGTAACCGTGGATTGAATTTCGACTGCACAGATGGACAGTTCGCATCACCGTAGGTTACGCCTCTGAATTTAGTCTTTAGTGACGACCGCGCAGGTGCTATAGCGTAAACAAGTGTTACGTTCCTAGAATATATTTTTGTTTAAACGTATTGTATTATAAACAAGTACCAAAGACTACCAGTTACAATAACAATATCAAAAAGTAACACTTTAAATACATACACAAAATAATAAATTAAAAACAATAAGAACGTGTGACACTTTTCGCATCAACAGTCGTATTGCATTAAGCAAGCGGGTCACACGTATGCATCGAACGTATACGAGCGAGTGAGATGCCATTTAGGGATGAAATATACTTGCAAATATCAATACCAGGGCTTGCAAGTATGATTTTCTACAAATACTTAACAACTGACGAAAAAAAATAAAAAACGTAAACATTACAAAACATCTTCTAAAATACTTTCGTCCACGCATTAATGTGTCTGTTATCAATAGCCATTAGGGTGAATGGCGCCGCAAACGAGTCAAAAGAAATCATAAAGTTTCCTGACACACACACCTACACAGATTTTGGTTTATGCACACGAACAACTTCGGAATATTTCGAGAACGGCTACTGAGCCCCCAATCCTCAATTAGCCATACTTTCATAGGAAGTTATTCCGTGACTTTATAATTTATGGAGTACAATCGAATTTGCAAATGAAACGATTTTGCCCCTTGTTACATGTAGGCAAGTATTTTTACATCGGACGCTCAAATGCAATGGGGTATTTTACTAAAAAAATCTATTTAGTCCGTCACATAGATTTTCAAAAAATATTGGATACGTATTTTTTCTTTTTTCACGTAAACAAAAAACAAAGAAAATACAGCGAGTTGAAGACACGCGTGACGTCATCTGGCTTGACCAATATTTTTTTTAAATCTATCAGACGGACTAATTAGATTTTTTTAGTAAAATAATAATAATAATATAATAATAATAATAATAATTTTGTTTATTTTCTCCACAATGTTACTCTTAATTGCTAGCCTTATTTCTATAGTAACATATTGGTGGGGCATTATATTGTGGGAGACTGGTGCCTAAACTAGGCTCAAGGCCTGTATTTCGGGTCACCAGGACTCCTCCATTTAAATTTAATAAATTGTGTTAAGTACTCGTATAAACAATTGGTATGCAATTAGGAAATATTAACATTTAGGCATAAAGATTATGTTAAGTTTTTTTTTTTTCCTTTTTTTTTTTCCTTTTAGTTAGTATTGTTAGTATCCAGGATGGGAGTACGGTAGAGTGTGTACTGCGTGAGTGTGTGTAGTTAGACAAGTGTGTGCAGTGATTGTGTGTTTGGGGGGTCGTGTGTGTGGGGAGGTTGTTTTTTTTTTATACGTAGTATATTTGCATCTAGTGATGTTTAACAAGTTCTCAGTGTCATCGTAATTGAGTTCCTGAAGCCAACTATATAGTTTTATTTTGCACTTTGTCTTATCGAGTTCATAAATAGATATGACCCTATTTACTTTATTGTAGAGATATCGACCAAGGTGATAAAAGAAACGTTTTGCAAAAAAAGTTGAAGGCGAAATATGGTAATTGACAACAGGATTAAATCTTCTCTTAGCTCGAGGGAGAGATGGATTGTAGGTTAGTAGTCCATGTTGTTTCGGAATGGTTAGTTGAATAAACAGTTGACGCACCGTCAAGACTTTCACTTTTTGGTATAGTAGTGTTGTAGGGTGGCGATAAGGTAAGGACAAGGACACCTTGAGAATGGCTCTCTGTGCTCTTTCCAGTTTCAGGAGGGTACTTTTTGGAGCACCACCCCAAGAGGTGATGCAGTATGTTATTAAAGACTGAGCAAGAGCATAGTATACCATTTTTTTATTTTGTCGTCAGTCACATTTCTTAGGGTCTTAAAAACATATATCAGTTTTCTCAGTCGGTTACGGTGTTGATATGTTCCTGGAATTTGAGTGTGCTGTCTATAGTTAAACCAAGGTATTTAATGCAATCGGCCTTGTTAATTTGCATACAAGTGCATGTAGTGGAGTGAGGAAATGCACACGTGTGGGCTAGGATAGTGTTCGGCGTCATGGCTGGAGACGGTGTATGCTGTTTTATAGAAAAGGTGACGTAATTTGTTTTTTCCGCATTTAGAGTGAGAACGTTGTCACGCAGCCAGTTCGATACAATATTGAATCCAGACAGGGCGCATACAAAGACCTCACTCCAGGTGTCTGCAGTGAACAAGAGGGCTGTATCATCCGCGAAAGTTATGACTTTGCCTTTCGGGAGAGTGAGCATACCCAGTTCGTTTATATATATGACAAAGAGTGTCGCACCGAGCACACTGCCTTGTGGCACACCGTAATTTACTTGGCAATCGTCACTGACACTCTCTCCTACTTTGACGCTCTGGGTACGCTCACTCAGGTAATCCTCAAAAAGTGCAAGTTGTATTCCTCTTATTCCGAGCCGTTCCATCTTCCTTTTTAAGATGGGAACAGAGACCGTGTCAAACGCTTTCGCAAGATCTAAAAAGATCCCCAAGACTTTTTTGCCACCATCCAAGTCAGTGATGATGTGATTGGTAAGGTCATGAACCGCATCTGAGGTTGATTTGCCGGCCCTTAATCCATACTGAGTTGGGGAGAGAAGATTATATTTTTCCAAGTAATCCACGAGGCGTTTATTCAATATGCGTTCAAGAATCTTGGAGATACCCTATTGTGCTCCTTATAATTAAGAGTAACATGGATCGATTTCCTATGAAAGTATTTTCTAGCTCTGCCCTATAGCATAGAAAATACTTCCACATGGTAAATACGTCTCATCGCTAACCCCATTACATCCACCATCTTGCCTAACCGCGCATGCGCTGTTCTATGTTTTTTGTCAAATTGACATCCTGCGCTGTCGATTGCGACGTACTTCGGGGAGGTAAATTTGCTTGACTGGAACTTTAATGCAAGCTGCATCACGTACGAGTTTCATTGTGAATCGCGCCCGTATATAGATAATACGTATTGTAGAAATGGCTCCAAATTTGTCGAAATCGGCCAATTTGTCGAAAGCGATTCGCGCACCGAGGGTTCCATACCATCATATAAAACATGATTGACGGACGGAAGGTCGGACGGATGGACAGCAAAGGCTTAATAGTAGGGTTCCGATAGTTACCCTTTAGGTACGGAACCCTAAAAGAGGATAAATATTTGAGAATGTGCAAATAGCGCTCTTCCATATGATACCCTACATGCCCTAGCTATTGCTGTTGCAGGAAAAAAATATTTTTTTTTTATTTCTGACATATTTTCAAAACATGTAAACAAACGTCATCTAAAACTATTTCAAGTTTAGGGGTTCTATTTTACCATTTTGTAAAAGGAAAAAAATTATCAAGTGCTGGTTAAAGGAACGATGAATTCTCAGTGATTTAGTTTATTGGAATTATTTATTTATTAAATTTAATCGTATAGGTACAGTCAACAAAGCTATTCGGTATACAGGCAAAAATATTAATTTTTTCACAGCACTGCTAATGTTTATTTTTAATGTGTGCATTACATTTTTACATACTTTCGAGTGTGTTGTACAATAATAGTCTACTTAGCTCAATCACAACATTATAAAATAGTCGCATGTTAGCTGCCTGCATACCCAATTGCTTTGTTGACTGTACCTACCGATAATACAATCTAATTCATTATTTATTGAACGTGAATGACACTTAGCATACGTGCGCACTCTCTTCCTGCCGTGGAACAAATGTGTTTGGTTGGTTTTGGACGTCTATCCATCCCTGTATTAAAGTGCATGCCCGGCCTCCAAGGACGTTGAAGGTCAATTTACTAGAAATACTTCTACTATCTACACGGAATGAATTCAGCGAGGTCACCTTGGATTGGATTGGACCGACCGCTGGACTGCATCCGTGTAGAAGGGGTGTTAGGATATTAATGTTCTGTGGTCTTGTGTCAAGTCCGCTACCATTTTTATCCATATTTGTCACATCTGACACTTCTCTGCATTCTCTGACAGTGACAGTTTCTTTTCGGTTTGTTGCGGTTGCTTGTGTATTGTAGATATCCGTTGGATTTTGTAACCTATAAAAACTTTAGATTTTGACCGCCAAGACTAAGGAATTAATCACAATTTAACAATAATAAAAAAATTGTAAATAAACTTTCGATTCTGAAAGCATTTCTTTCTCGATTATAATTAGAATAAACTAAGATAACCATGGAGTTCTTGGAGGCTATGCCAGTTACTTTCAAAGAAATTACACCAAATTACAGTTTACCCGAAAAGTGGAAGGAAATTATCTTAAATACAGGTATTTACCACTTTCTACCTTTCATCACTCACGTACTTCAGTACTGGTTTTCAAATCATCAATATTCTTCTTGCAGGAGGTACCCATAGCACTTTGCAAGACATCAAATTGCCTCAAAAAGCTGGTGGATATTGGTATAAAGATTCCAAAAAGGTCTACACTCGAAATCGTTTTATTTATTGGTGAGTTTAATTTAATTTTGAAAAGTAACATAAATATTGCTTGAAGTAGTAAGTAGTTTTCTATTGTATTGTTATTATTCTACTGCGTGTTGGTCATACTTGAACATAAGTACTGTGTTACCCATAAATGCAAAATAATTTATAAAAGTGATCATCGTTTTATTTAGTTTGATATCATTGTAGTGGGCAGAAAGTACAGAACATCACCTGCTATGAATTCATAACACACACACACACTTGTTTTTCATTAATATCTATAAATGCCACATTAAGGCTAAGAGATCCCTCTTAGCCTTAATGTGGCAGTTATGCAGCAAGCAGACATAAAGCTTAGAGAGTTGCACTGGCTCATAGGCAGATAATCGAGACTACGCTTGGAAAATAAACTTCTGATCTACAAAAGCATAATGAAACCAGTTCGGACATACGCCATTGAACTTTGGGGATCGGCAAGACATTCCAATATCAAAATTCTTCAGTGCTTCCAAAATAAAGCATGTGTCAAGCAATGTCTTTAGACATTGATCAGTGCCCCATGGTTTTTAAAGAATACATGAATATTCTGAAATGCCCACCGTAAGGCAGCAGATAGACAGGTCCTGTGATGCCTACAAACAAAGGCTTAAACGTCACAAAAACCAATTGGCGAAAGCACTCATGACCATAGCATATTCTGGTTGAAAAGGACAAGACTTCCTTCAATCTGAAGTGATGTGTTAAATCTCAAACTGCTTCCATGGTGTCAAACAAATTGAATTAAAGTTGAATGGCTGATTGTAAATAGAAAAAAAAACTGCTTATTTTTATAAGATTCTATCTTCTCTGTGTTTTCCATAAATGATAAAATAAACAATCCTGCTTTTGTCTTAGTGTATACATGTAATACATTTTATTCAGCTTGTGCTATCATTTTTGTTTGGTTACTCTACTTGTCACAACTAATTATTTATATCTATTCTAATTTTTAGGCAAACTACATCAGATGCTATAGAGCTTTCAGAAGCATCCCTAGACATAAATCTGTCATCAGCTAACCTGAGATGTAAAGTAGCACCGGGCACTCCACCGCTGAGTAGTATTACAGTGTATGAGAGGAGTGTATCCTGTGATGTGGTCATATTGGCTGCCACTGTCTCATCTGTACACAGGTTGATATTCCCTCATCCAGGAACTTTAGACAAAAAGGTATAGCATTGGTTGCTTATTATTATTTACTTTATTTCAATATGTTTACAGAATTCTGATAACATAACTGTGCTAGAAAGAAAAATTTTTGTTATGACGATTTTTTATTGCCATTCAGTGTCTGGTTAATTTTTATTTGATAATTTTACATAGAAAAGCAGTGCATATTCTGTGGCATTTGATTTAGTTAGTAAAATCAATCCTAATACAATTCTGCTGTTAATTTTTTCCTTCTTTTCTTTTTCAGTCTACATTTGGATCACTGAGCAGTTCATCACCATCCATATTTCATGATACAAGTTCTATAAACAATCCAAATAATTACTTCATCCTAAACCAATATTCTAATGCAAGTAAGTATAGCAATTTATTAACAATGAGAGTATGGATAACAAATGTGTTGTTAATAAGAAATAGTCTTTGTCCACCTTTTTATCCCTAAACTATATTGTCCCACTGCTGGGCAAAGATCTGCTTTATATCTTTCCAACACTCTTTGTATTTTGCTATCTTTGCCAATCCGTCTGGAACAAGTAAAATTGTAACCATCCTGCAAATATTTTATTATACATGGGAGAGTATTTTGTAATCAATCTTCATGGGTGGAATGGATTTGGATTGATCTTGGTTTAAAATATTTGTGCCTTTATTATTAGCACAATCATATCACAGAACAAATAATAATATAATAATAATAATAATAATAATTTGCTAATGATCTGGCAACCAATTGCAATGAAAGGAAACAAAAATAGCACAACCAAATTAATATCAATTTTTTTCTTTGTAGCTGCTGGTGTTGCTCACACATGTGCATCTTTATTACGTGACAATGGGGAAGCAGTATTTGCACTGGCATTTGGCCATGGTGGCGAAGGAGGTCTGTTGCTTGTCAAACTGCCTGTGACTGGATCAGCTGTAACCACTGTGTTGAAGCGAGAGTCCACTGTACCGAGGTTCTTGTCAGGCATCACAGGGGCTTTGAGGTAATCTATACTTTATTATTATAAAGCTGAAGAGTTTGTTTGGTTGAAAGCGCTAATCTCAGGGACTACTGGTTCAATTTAAAAAAAAAAGTAATAACCCTTTTACCGAGAAAGGCTTGTGTATTTGCGTTAAATATCTCAGTCTACAAAATTATACATTGAGATATTTAACACAAATACGTGTGTAAATGTAAGATACAGACATAAAGTGTTAAATTATAGGGGCAAGAGTAGCACAGATGGTGTTGAAACCTATGGAGTAGTGTTGACCAGTGGCTTAGCAGTGGCGATATGTGGCGACACTTGCCTCCGAGCGTGGCCGTTGGACGAAGGTGGCGCGCCCATTGCTGTGTCCGCACCACTTTCACAGACCTTAGTCAGGCCAAAACCACCTCGTAAGATATTTTATGACCTTAATTTTTTATCAGTGCTATTAATGGTGGTTTATTATTTTAATAGTTATATTATTCTAATATTTTGGTTGTCAATGATGAATGACTTTCATTTTCAGCACATGGACACATGTTACAAAGAACGATTGCATCAGATGGAAGTGTCATATTGGTAGCATATTTGTCTTTTCCTAATGAATGTGAATTTGTCGTAATGAAAATGCACGACGGAGGTTCGGGAGGCGTTAGATTTTCACATATTAGCCGCATATTTGGACCTCAGGTAACTACTGTTTTATTTTAAACAATATTATTTTAAAATTTTCTTTTGCAGTGTCTTATTAGTACATTATACTTGTAGCTGGACCTCCTTGATTATGCGATTGGTTATGGAGATGGAAGCAACGTCATCTGGGCGCTGTGGAGTCAACCAGATGGCGATACCATTATTACGAGTGAGTAGATAACAAAATCATATTTTATGAATAACATACGCAATGTCAGAGCGCGCAATGTTGAATAAGCATTCATCGTGTTTCGTAGGTGTGTATGTGGGCGCGGAAGCTTGGTGGCGCGCGGTGGCCGGGCGCGAGGCGGCGGCCGCGCTGCCTGCGCTGGGCTCGCACCAACTGTACCGCGAACGATTGTTGACTCCCGGGCTCTTCCCACCTGCTGTCATCAGAAAGGCGCTTGTTGTAAGTGTATCACGGTATCAAATGATTCATCATCATCATCTGCCTAGCCTTTCCCAAACTATATTGGGGTCGGCTTCCAGTAAAACCGGATTCAGCTGAATACCAGCATTTTACGAGAAGCGGCTGCCTACCAGACCTCCACAACCCATTTAATGGGTAACACGGCATTTCTTGGTAAGACTGGAGTCAGATTTACTGGCTTCTGACAATCCGTTACGACTGCCAAAGTTCTACAAATGACAGCCGGGCTCAACAGCTTAACGTGCTTTCCAAGGCACGGAAGAAACTCGGTATGTTAAAATGGTCACCCCCATCTACAGACCAACCTTGGCAAGCGTTACTTAACCTTGAAGATCGACCTGTGCGGCTGTTATTCTTTAGCCACGAGCTCCTCACCAAAATTTATCCATTATTACGTAAAACATTATAATACCAATACCGTAATCCATAATTTATACCAAATAATAACGGTACCAAATGATTACCTAGCCCAAATACAGGGTGGCCAGAACATTGACGTCTAAAACTAAAATTTAGGTCCCTCGTATCCTGGAACGAGACTGCGACTTTTAATAGTTTTCGAGCTATTATTTGTTTTCAGAATTTGAGAGTTATCTGCCTGACCAACTTGAAAAATTTGAGACTTGAAATTTGAGATTTTTTGCATAAAATTTTACATTTATGCATAAAATTATCAGCTTCGTAACTGTGTTGAAAGTTGTGAAAATGTTGGTCTAAAGTGAAATATTGGGTTCCGTAATTTATGACCTAAATTTTCATTTCTCGAATTTCAAAGCTCGAATATTATTAAAAATCGCGGAACAACCATAGGTTGATTCGGATACCCCAGGCTACGAGGGATCTAAAATTTTATTTTTGGACCTCAATGTTCTGGCCAACCTGTATATGGACCAAGTTAGACAAATTGATTTTTGGTAATCAGAATCTGATGATTGCATAAAATTGGTTGCATTTTAATGCAGTCCAGTGTCCACTTTTCTGATGCGCCTGGCAGGCAATGGCAGGTGATTGGAGAAGACATCTCCAATTATCTGCCATTTAGTTTAGAAGATCGATGCTCGACCCAGCTTAAGGGTCTTACTTTATCACATCTAACACAACGTTTATCAGTTCTCCGGCAAATAGCTGAGCCATAGCCCACTCCAAATATTCGATTTTTCACCAGATCTACAACCGCACTTGGGGCAGTAACGACACGGGCGGCGAGGGGGACCTGGGCGACGCGGCTACGAACGCGGTCCAAGCGCGCTTGAGACATCTCACCGCACGCACCGCCTCGCCAGACCACGCGCATCTTATGCACAAGTATTTATTTATTATATATTCACGACTGCTCCTTCCGCTTCACCTAGAGTGGGAGGAGTCATTTAATGAATACCCATCCTAAAAAAAAAGGTTCCGAAGTAGTTCAAGGTGAAAAGAAACGGTTCCCTATCTATTTGCATAAAATTTTAACTTGGCATACTTTTGTTTCTCCTAATTATATTTTCGCATAACATTATTTACGCATAACAGCTCACGCATAATTTTTTATGCATAATTTCTCTCTTCATAATAATGATTAAACATAACATTCTAAAGCATAAATTTATTAACGCATAATGATATTCAAACATATTTTTATAGGCATAAAAAATAAGCATAATTAATTAACTCCTAAAATTTTCGACACAAACATATTTGTACAATATCATTGTAGGTAGAATAAATTATTTTATTTATTTTTCAACAAACATACACTATGCATACAGCAACCATGCAGCATGCAAACATGTAAACAATTATACACCATGCATGCAGCAAGAAAACATATAAACAAGCATACACCATGAATTAAGCATGCAAGCAAGCATGCAACATGCAAGCAAGCATACATCATGCAAGCAAGCATGCAGTGAACATGAAGCATGCAAGCACTGAGCATGCGGCATACAAGCACCGAGCATGCGGCATGCAAGCAACCATGCGTCTTGCAAGCAAGCATGCAGCATGCAAGCAAGCATGCAACACGCAGCAAGCATGCATCATGCAGCAGGCATGGTTTCTGTCACGCGAGCTTATCGTCGCAGATGTGTTTTACGCTCATCACCGCAGCTTCGGCTTTCTGGCCGGCTTCCGCCGGCCAGCCTCAGCCGCGGCCGCGCTCGTTAAATACACATGCTCCTTAGCTCGCGGGCCGCCTCGCCTCTCCGTGCCTCGATTCGTTTCTGTCACTAACTTTTATAGCACAACATATTGAATTTTGAAGACAATACTTTTATTTTAATTCAAGGTTAAAAATGGAATTGTTGCTGTTTTTCTAAAATTTGTATGCCTAAATGCTATTATGCTAATAGTCTTTATGCCTATTAATATTATGCTAATTAAATTTATGCCAAAAAAAATTAGCCTTCAAGATATTATGCCAACATAAACTGTGTGTGAAAAAAAAAACATGGCAAAGTTTAAAAAAATGGTAAATTTTTTTATGGAGAAAAAAATTTACATGCCAAAGTCTATTAGGAAAAACAACATGTAAAAGAAGGGATCCCAAAAGAAACTTATATGCACGAATTTCCATCCTTCTCTGTCCGAAAAGTGCAATTCAATAGAACGAGGAGTCAAACGATAAAAAAAACGTTCTTATGTAGCGAATGTCAAAAGAAAAGGGGAAAGGTAATTATCTGATTTCACCGTAACTGATTAAAAACTTGATGTCTTTACAATTCGTGTTTGTTTCAGATGCTGGTCAGATTTGTATAGCTGGTGCATGCAGTATATGGAAAGTTTGCAGAAGCCGCTGGGACTCATGGTGTCGAAACAAGTAAGATGTATTCCAGTAGATAAGACTTTAAGTTTTTCAGTGTATTATTTCAGTCCCTAAAATATGTCAAATGATTGTGTTATGACATAACAAGGCGAGAGACGAGGCATCTTAGTGTATCATGATTATGTTTTTTTACTTTCCAGCTAAAGCCAAACTTATTAATTCTACCTGGCAAAGTCTGGACTTATTAGACAACACTGCATAATCGTTTAGCTGAGAATACTTGAAGCTACCAGTATTATAATGTATAATCTATGCTTGAAGCTTGATTTTATGTTTTTACTGCAGGAATCTGACGTGGAATGCGGTTGGTGGTGCGCTGTTGTCCGTCGAGCCGGAATATCGCTCATCTGTGAACTGGAGCCGCTCGAGAGAATGATGCTGTCACCGGACGTACCAATGCTTGATGGCAGTGGTAAGTTGATCATTTTCACATCGCATTCGAGATTTTTTCAACACAGACTTTTAGGGTTCCGTATTAAAATGTTAAAAGGGGAACCCTTATGGTGTGAGTAAGTCTGTCTGTCACAGCTTAAAATTTGGAACAGTTTTAGATGACGTTTGTTCAACTATTTTACAAACAACAAAGAAATAAAAATATACATATATATTTTTCATGCAACAGCGATTGCAAGGGATTATTAAAAAATCAAAGTGGGGCTACTAGGGTATGTGGGGTATCATATGAAAGAGCGCTGTTTACACACTCACAATCTGTATGGTTTTCGACTTATGTCGAAAAAGGTTGAAAGCTTAGAGAAAAATCTGAAAATATTCTATAGATAGATAGAAGTTTATGTAAAGATTACAGGAAAAATAAAACGATGTTTCTAAATAGAAATAATAGTTTTTCAGAAATTATCAGATCAACAAAAAATAAATTTGTTCCACTATCAGTAAAGAGATGGCGCAAACTCTCAATATGAAGAAAGAAAATTTGTTTCTAATAAATTTTAATAGATGGCGCGATATGTATCGATTTTCATTGAAGATTTTGTAAAAAGTTTTTTCTTTTTAATTATATTAAGAATGGTATGTTCTTCGATACTAATTTTATACAGTTTGTGAGGCTCTGGATCTACTAAGAACCCTCGGTGCGCGAGTCCTACTCGCTCTTGACCGGTTTTGTATAAGTTGGTTTGTTTTGGGTTGCCCACTATGTTGAGTAGTCGCACGTAACGAATGGACTCAGTGCGGTTCTATTTTTGAAAAATCTGAAAGCACCGTTATGTGGCGCAGAATGTCCGTTAAAGTTTGTAAGCAACAGCGTTTGCGCAAACCAAGTTGCGGACGCCCGCCTAACGCAGAGATAATGGCCTTAGAACTTTAAGAATGGGTACATTCGGTAGGTGGTGAAACGGGCGAGCTCTCTGCCGACGCGGTTCGCGTAGTAGTAGCTGGGGCGCGCTGGGAGCGAGCCGCCGCCGGCGCAGCCGCTGAACTAGAGCGGCGCCTGTTCGCGTGCGCCGCGCCGCAACACCGCCTGCTGCCGAGGCTGCTGCACCTGCTGCTCGCGCCCAACCCCACGCAGTCGCAGGACAACCCCGCGCCCGTGAGTGTTAGTGTACTGCTGAACTAGAGCGGCGCCTGTTCGCGTGCGCCGCGCCGCAACACCGCCTGCTGCCGAGGCTGCTGCACCTGCTGCTCGCGCCCAACCCCACGCAGTCGCAGGACAACCCCGCGCCCGTGAGTGTTAGTGTACTGCTGAACTAGAGCGGCGCCTGTTCGCGTGCGCCGCGCCGCAACACCGCCTGCTGCCGAGGCTGCTGCACCTGCTGCTCGCGCCCAACCCCACGCAGTCGCAGGACAACCCCGCGCCCGTGAGTGTTAGTGTACTGCTGAACTAGAGCGGCGCCTGTTCGCGTGCGCCGCGCCGCAACACCGCCTGCTGCCGAGGCTGCTGCACCTGCTGCTCGCGCCCAACCCCACGCAGTCGCAGGACAACCCCGCGCCCGTGAGTGTTAGTGTACTGCTGAACTAGAGCGGCGCCTGTTCGCGTGCGCCGCGCCGCAACACCGCCTGCTGCCGAGGCTGCTGCACCTGCTGCTCGCGCCCAACCCCACGCAGTCGCAGGACAACCCCGCGCCCGTGAGTGTTAGTGTACTGCTGAACTAGAGCGGCGCCTGTTCGCGTGCGCCGCGCCGCAACACCGCCTGCTGCCGAGGCTGCTGCACCTGCTGCTCGCGCCCAACCCCACGCAGTCGCAGGACAACCCCGCGCCCGTGAGTGTTAGTGTACTGCTGAACTAGAGCGGCGCCTGTTCGCGTGCGCCGCGCCGCAACACCGCCTGCTGCCGAGGCTGCTGCACCTGCTGCTCGCGCCCAACCCCACGCAGTCGCAGGACAACCCCGCGCCCGTGAGTGTTAGTGTACTGCTGAACTAGAGCGGCGCCTGTTCGCGTGCGCCGCGCCGCAACACCGCCTGCTGCCGAGGCTGCTGCACCTGCTGCTCGCGCCCAACCCCACGCAGTCGCAGGACAACCCCGCGCCCGTGAGTGTTAGTGTACTGCTGAACTAGAGCGGCGCCTGTTCGCGTGCGCCGCGCCGCAACACCGCCTGCTGCCGAGGCTGCTGCACCTGCTGCTCGCGCCCAACCCCACGCAGTCGCAGGACAACCCCGCGCCCGTGAGTGTTAGTGTACTGCTGAACTAGAGCGGCGCCTGTTCGCGTGCGCCGCGCCGCAACACCGCCTGCTGCCGAGGCTGCTGCACCTGCTGCTCGCGCCCAACCCCACGCAGTCGCAGGACAACCCCGCGCCCGTGAGTGTTAGTGTACTGCTGAACTAGAGCGGCGCCTGTTCGCGTGCGCCGCGCCGCAACACCGCCTGCTGCCGAGGCTGCTGCACCTGCTGCTCGCGCCCAACCCCACGCAGTCGCAGGACAACCCCGCGCCCGTGAGTGTTAGTGTACTGCTGAACTAGAGCGGCGCCTGTTCGCGTGCGCCTAACATCTAACATTTCTGCTTCCAAACACTAGATAAATGTTTGCAATCATGACGCATTTTATGATGACGTTGCGACTTTTGTTACTACTACGAGTACCACGCTATGTGTGGACACAAAACAGAATCCAAGTAAAAAAAGTAACTTCTGATTACAGACTTTAACACCGCAGCAGATTGATGACCTTACCTCGATTCTGGAACCGATCAAGGACTTACAGAGTGCTGTTCTCGAACTTAACGACGCGCTAAGGTTGGATGTGCCTGAAATTGATACTACCAAAAGTGAGCCACTATTTTTTATACATAATTATTATACGGTACCTTTTTAGTCGTCTTACAACGGCTGCCCACTTCGTCTATCCAATAAATACTACACATTCATTAAAAATTTATAGTTATTTGAACATTTTAATTGTTTAAAAAATTAAAATATAGTTCATTATCATGAGGCTTGTGTTCCAAGGACGGCGTGGAATGGAACGGCAACATTATTTTGACTGTATATTAATATTGCATAATTCTAATGCATTATTTATTTTTATTCGACCTAATATCTAAATGAATTATTTTAAGAAAATAATTGTACCTAGAGGTAGTTTATGTCAGGTACATTAAGTGAACCGCCTTTGTAAAACAACTAAAATGGCACCGTGCATATACAGTTATACCCGGCGATAAATATTGCATATCGACTTTTGGAAAGAGACAATCGGCTAATTTCGGCTTCGTAGAGCGTTGTCTCTGTCGCACGAAATACAAACAGTCCGGTATCTATTAGGAGCTGTTAAAACAATTATGATTTACTTCTTTTGATAATTCTTTTTATTCTTTGTATAAATATACCAATTTTTTCTATAAGTGATGGCTTTAGGTTGGGGTAAAATAAAATAAAAAACATGTTCACATTATGTTTACGTATTTAATTATTTTGGAAAATTACAGCTGTAGTGTACATAATAAACACCATTATTCCTATTGTTAGTGAGACTTTGTAATAAAAATAATAATAATTCTAATTCTCAATTACTTCCATTTCACTATCTGTGCTCTCAAAGATGTCAATATCACGTCACTCTCAGCCATATTTATCATTAGTCTATCAGTGTAATTGTCTAAACCGTGTTGAATGCTTATATATTCATTCTCACATTTGATTGCATGATCGCAAACCTTTTTCCACTCTTCAGCCCCGATCATGTTTACTTTTTCAGTCAATAATGTTTTTACTGTAGTTAAATTCCTACCCACATTTGTAGAGGCTACATAGCCTTTCAGTTGAGACCATATATTTTCAATTGGATTAAAATCCGGATGATATGGTGGCAATCGCAACACAGTGTGCCCATGTTCGGCAAGTACTTTGTCCACGGAAAAATCTGTATACATCTCCTTGTGCTGACATATTATAGCGTAAATCTGGGTTTTGTTAATTTTGGATCAACTGGAAATTCGTGTCTGTTTAACCAGTTGATCCATTTCCTGTTTAATGGTGTTTGAGTTGGGAGGTCTTTTAACATATTTGTTGTAATAGGGTAGGGTGCGTTGTCGATAACTAGAACAGAATCACTGGGTATTTTTGGGATTAATTGATTAACCAGCCATTTTTCGTAGTTATCGTTATTCATTTCTTTGTGATAGTCACCTGTAGTGTCCGTGGATTTATACGTGAAAAAGGCACCGGGTACTAAGCCTTTTTCATTTCGCGCATGAACTACCTATTATCAAACGTTGACCTTTTGAAATTGGCTTTTTTACTCCTTTTTTTCTTATCATCACTCCAAGATTTCCCTTTAGTGTGGGATGTATGTATGTAAGACTCATCCATGTAGACGATATTTTTTCCTGATTCGCGAAATTTGCGTATTTTATCGAGGTATTCCATTCATTTGATACTTACATCGTGCTTTTCCATCAGAACTTTTCGATTATCTTCCATTTTAGTGAACCGTTATCCCATCTCGTGAAGTATTTTTCTCAACGTCTTTTCAGACCCATTGTAATTAATAGTTACAGATAATTTAGCTTTTAATGATGTTATTGTTGGTAGTTCATTAAATCGTAAGTGAAAATCATACACCATTCTTCGAACAACATCATAATCAAAATCGTCCATATGCAAATGAAATTGCTTTTTGGTCTCCCTTTTTTTGGAGTGCTGAACTTAATTTCAGTAGAATGTGCTTCAGTACTGAGTTCGTTTAATTTATTGTTCAAAGTTCTTCTTGAAATTCCAGTGGAATTTGCAACTCGCTCTTGAACCTTCTTAGAAAATAACAACTTACATTTTCATCTTAATTTTTTTTTAATCTGTCAGCTTCGGTTACAAAATATTTATAAACATTGTAGATAATTTCGCGTGACTGACCTCGTAAAGGTTTCCCTCTTTTTCCTTAAGATGCCATAGTACAACTTTAAATTTGGGGGTGTTAACAACTCTAAATATATATTGTGAACTGGACGCGCCGCTCTCTATCGCACTTGAACAACTACTGACAAAACGTCACATAGGTAGTGTGCGACAGAGATAACGCTCTACGAAGCCGAAATTAGCCGATTGTCTCTTTCCAAAGGTCGATGTGCAATATTTATCGCCGTGTACTGTATTACAGCGGTCTACATAATATGATTTGTATAAGAACTACTTTTAAAGCTGTGACAAACAATTTTTTTTTTTTTTTTTTTACTATTCACCAAGTGATGTGCTGGTCTAGTGTTGTGAATTGGATTTATTCATTTTTATGCTTTGTTTTTTATGTTTGTTATTCGTAGAACATGCTTGAATGTTTTCGCAGATGATGAGGAGGATACGGGCGAGTACGACGGTTTGCTAGCGAGCGACCTCGGAGTAGCCATAGTCACTGAGGCGATACGTCAGATGGCAGAGATGAGGTACGGAACCGAACAAACATGACGCACACATTATTTGCATACGGCTTACGAATATTTTTTTGTAGGGAACATGCAGAAACGTCAATTTCAAGTTAGTTGTTGTTAGTTTTTATTTGCTTATAAGTTTCGAAAGTGCAACGATAGAATATGGTACTTTCTACTTCGTGCACATTCACGGAGCGTGTAGAAAATACAGGTGGCAGCACAGAAGCGTCATTGTCAAGTATTCTAAACGTTACAGTTTCAAATATGCAACACTAGATTTCATAGTCAACGCCGTGTAAGTTCCGTAGCTATCGTCGTATTTGTTTGCCTTATTCGGTTTTTATGTCGATTCGAGTTACGAATATGGTTAGTATCAGAAACTAGCGACCCACCCTGGCTTCACAAGGAAAATATAACCAAATATTTTAATACATAACATGATTTAAAGTGTTTGAGTGCCTGTCCTATCCGTGCTGTCCTTGCACATACTTCTCCATAGAGATCTATGTTTTCGAATGTGCAATTAGCTTCATGTCTTTGACTGACCAACTATGAATTCAAAAATACCTGTAAATGGTTTATTTGAAATAAATAATATAATATTATAATATTCCACACAACTATCACACAACGCCATCTAGTCCCAAGCTAAGCAGAGCTTGTGTTATGGGTACTAGACAACTGATAAACATACTTATATATTTCTAAATACATACATATTATAGATAAACTACACCCAGACACAGAACAAATGATCATGCTCATCACACAAACATTTGTCCTGGGTGGGAATCGAACCCACAACCTCTGGCATAGCAGTCAGGGTCACTAACCACTAGACCAACAGGCCAGTCAAATGCTTTGAATCTTAGCATTGGTACAAATTATATTAACTCTCTAGTCCGTTGGGATTCGTCTTAAGTCCTGAAATGATAGACACCTGCTGACAAAAGCGACTCCCTAGCAATATGATGGGATGTTTCCTGGGTGCAAAAATATTAATCATGTATTTGTTGATTGAAAAAGCATTTCAAATTAATAAAATTGGCAAAAATCGCATCAAAGTTTAGAAGTGGCAACACGTGACATCACGCACAATTAAAATGTATCGCACTGTATCTTCTGCATTTTTTGAAAGAATACTTGTCCAATATTGTTTGGTAATCTAACTGACAGACTAAATAGTTCTTACGGTTTTTTATGGTTCCGAACAAAAAACGGAACCCTTATAGGATCATTCAGGTGTCTGTCTGTTACAGCCAGTTTTCTCCAGATCCACTTGACCGATTCTGTTGAAATTTGGTAAACATATGGATTTTTGAAAAATAAGGAGATAATAGATCTGTACCTAAAGATTACAGGAAAATCTATAAGAAGTCTATAGTGTAAAAATAACATGTTATAAAACAAAAATTCTTTCGGATACCTTTGCACGCGAGTCCGACTCGCACTTGGCCAGTTTTTTTTTTCAGGAAAATACCGTATTGCCTCGTTACAGGTGTTGTAACTCACGTATGTTCCCTTAGGTCGCGCGTGGTGCGCGGCGCCGTGTGCGCGCTGGGCGCGTGGCGCGGCGCCGGCGGCGTGCCGGGCGCCGGCCACTGCGCCGTGCACTGGCAGGCCTACCGCGCGCTGCTGTGGCTCAGGGCGGCTACTCTGCAGCCGCAGTGAGTGATTAGCTAATCTTTTTAGGATTCCGTGCCCAAAGGGTAACCATCGGAACCCTATTACTAAGCCTCCGCTGTCCGTCCGTCCGTCCGTCTGTCCGTCAGCGGGCTGTATCTCAAGAATCGTAATAGGTAGACAGTTACAATTTTCACCGATTGTGTAGGTATTTCTATTGCCGCTATAACAACAAATAATAAAAATTAGGGTTTATGGTACGAAACCCCGCGTGTGCGAGTCCGACTTGCACTTGACCGGTTTTTTGATATTTATGTTTGTTTTATGTTTAAAAAAAAAAAAACGTTGCCCTACACTAGGAATTTCTCCTGTATCGTGGGTGCGTTCACAAACATACCAACTCACATACACAAACAGCCAGATCCGGAACAACTATCTGTAGGTCATACAAATATTAGTTCCGTGCGGGAATCGGAACCGCGACACGCAGCGCAGCAGCCAATCGCTCACCCACTGCGCCAACCGTGCCGAAATTAATTTGTGTATAACATAATTAATTTATTTACAACAATAGACTTATTAAAGGAAATTATATACAGAGGAAGACCACAAAGGTACTGCTTACTTCAAAAGAAATTTCTTCCAGCAGATCTTGCCAGAACAGTTGCTATTTTTAGACATAAATGTAACTGTTTCATATTTCATTTGAAAATGATGTTTTCATTAGTAAATATTTAAATGTATTTGCGTGCAACTGAAAAATGAGAATATTTGGTTCGAGTAGCAGAGTTTTCACGGATTTCTCTTTCAATGGATACAAAATCTCCTCATTAGTAGTACAAACAAATTTCCAATTTGGATTCAAATCACCCAACTCAAATCCGGTTCTTAAGTATACACCGAGTACCGAATTCAAATTGGATGATGATCCTAGTCATGTAAGTGGGCCTGTGTGAAAATATTTATACTTAGCTCTGTAACACTTACTCCATTGTTCTTGGAATAAGACCAGACTTGAGGCTTCCGTACGTCCGGATAAAATATCGGCTGTTAAACAAACGAATGTTTATAGGGCGGCAGGATCGTCAGAGGCATTCCGCCTCAAACTGAGCGCGTTAGGCGCAGAAGCCGGCGGCGCGGAGCTAGGCGGCGCGTCGCCGGGGGGCGCGTCGCCCGGGGGCGCGGTGTGGGCCTACGTGCGCGCGGCGGGCGGGCGGCGCGCGCGCTCGCACGTGCGGGCCGCGCGCGCGCCCACCACGTGGCACCAGGCGCTGCCGCTGCTGACCTACCATCTCGCGCATCAACTGTATCCTTTCACTACACGATTTCATCTATACAGGGTTATTTGTAAAACAACAACAACCTCTCAGGCAGTGAAAGTTCACATGAAAATAAACAACTTTACTACTACTAACCTAACCCTGAAAACTCGAAAAAAATATCAGCTGTTTCAAACATGTTCATGGCTAAATATTGCATTTTGTATGGAAAAGCTGATATTTTTTCCGAGTTTTCGAGGTTTTCGCAAAGTAAAAGTTGTTTATAATCATGTGTACTTTCACTGCCTGAGAGGTTGTTGGTGTTTTACAAATAACCCTGTGTAATGTGTTAAAAATCATTACACTCATCATTATGAACAAATTTCACTTTGGGACCAATACTGAAATCGCGAAATAAATATTGACTGCTCCATACATTTGTGTGCGCATAACTCGATAAAATGTGCTTAACAGCTTTTTATTTTCGCGATTTTGGTTTTAGTCCTGTAGTAAACGTTGTTCGTAATGATGAGTACAATGACCCCTTAAGAGGTATTACGTTTATTCTGTTACACGTTGTATAAATATTTTCCAAATTTATTTATTTAGTACATGGACTTACAGCTAATAAAGACAAACAAAATAGGAAACCATAGTCACCAGCAAGCCAATAACTAATCCCCACGTTAAGAAACATAATGTAAATGATGGAGTGAGCACAATATAAAAATACACAAGAATTATTTAGTTACATAAATACTTGCCACTTAAAGAATTGAAAGTCAAACGTCATTTATCCACTGACTCAACACGAAATCTCAAAAATGATTTGTCCTATGAAGATGAAATGTTACACAGATTTAGATTATAGGAAGAAGACGTCAGCTAAGATAATTTTTAGGTAACTCTCCCAGTAAGGGGAGGAT
The DNA here is from genome assembly GCA_950371165.1 of Lacanobia oleracea. Lineage (NCBI taxonomy): Eukaryota > Metazoa > Arthropoda > Insecta > Lepidoptera > Noctuidae > Lacanobia > Lacanobia oleracea. The sequence goes on from OX493401.1 coordinate 11,098,142, forward strand.
AAAATTGAGGTGGGGATAAAAGTTTGTATAGTGTATAGCGGGCGGGTGTGGCTAGTACTTGTATATAAGAAAGTATTGTTTTGATCTTAGCTAGCAACTCCTTAAAATGCCTACGAAAAGCAAATATGTTAGAAATAGAAACAATTTTGAAAAGTGGGCGAATCTGTGGCTCCATTTAACAACCAAAGTAAAGATACTGACGTAATAATAAACGAGAAAAAAAAACGTAAATACGCAAAGCTTTATAAGATGCATTTATTTTAAATCATTTACGCGATGTGATATACTACCGTACTATTTGACAATATGCGTATTACCATTTAAGCAACAGCTCGAAAAAATGATTATCCTCAACAAGAATACAGCTGGGCAGTAAGTGGGGGCTTCGAGTTCAGTTGGTGGCTGGCCAGCATCGACCAGCCGCGACTGGTACAGAACTACGTTAACATGCTGGAGCCGTGGTGCGAGTGGAACGCCTGCTCACGTTAGTACACTATTTTAAGTCCATTTCTAGCTTCTTCCAGATTTTAGCTCACCAGCTAGGTGGCTGGCAAACCATATTCCATATTCTTTATTTTCATTTATTTACAAATATCAACTTGATACCTGTTTATGTATTTTTTTTTTTCAGAATGGTAAGATAGGAGGTACCATAAAAAGTTTAAAAAAAATGAAGATGTGGCGCACTGAACTTATTTTTCCAAAGTTATTAAAGTTTATCTAAAGTTATTTTTCCAAATAATCACAGAATGGAAACTAAATAGCCAACGCAGGATACCGTAAGCAGTGCGTGGGTTTACCGTCATAAGTTGGATCGACAACCTAGTCTTAGGGAAAAGATAGTTGTGGGAATTACAAGTCTGACTTACTAAACACTGAGGCGATATCGGCTTACTGGTGGCCACCAGTGAACGTCTTTCGAAAAAAAATAATGACTCCAAATATGATAAACCATTGTAAATATTATTTTCACAGGTCAGTTCATCCTCGGTCTCGCTCTACTGGACCTCGACGACGCTGAGAACGCCTACACAGCGTTCTGCAAGGCCGCTAAAGGCGTGAGCACTGAACCGTTCCTGAGACAGCTTGTGGCCGCGCCGGACGCGCGTCTCACGCAGCATCAAGCACTCGTTCTATACTATATGAAGGTTAGTTTTGATTAGAACAAGAAACGAGTAACGGCCTGTATCTATCGGATCATATGAATAGTTTCGGTTGCATCGTTAGATATAAAAAAAAAAAACATAGTTTAGCTTATATGGATTGTCCCCTCTATTTTCCACAGTGTTGTTTCTTGATAGTTTTGGCAGTTACCTAACGGTTAGTTATGGTTAAAAGAAAACTATTTTGAATTTAACATTTTTGGTTTCAGGTGATAAAATTGTTCGAAATACACGACGCAGGCGCTTGTGTAGTTCGTCTTGCAGAAACTGCTATCAGCATCGCCGACAAGGACGATCCAAACTTGGTGAGTGTACTAATTGACATTGGATTTGTTGGGTTTATCAGGTTCGTTGAGTGGTAGCGAGAGCGTCGGTCCTCCCGTGAGGAAGTGACCAGGCGTAATTTAAACTAGGTGTTCCACATCTTTGGATAATGGGCTCAACGGTCTGCTGTTCATGCATGCATCGATTTTGGTAAGAAGCGTTGCGAACTGTTCGTAGGTTAACTTCTGTTCTCCGATGACTCGTTTCAAGTGGGTTTTCAAGGATCGTACTGCAGCCTCTGATAAGCATCCGGCTCGAAGGACCAAATTATGTTGGGGTATTCGTCGTTGACGATACTCCAGTTGTAGGTAACTACAACTGGAATGCTACATGCTACATGAATTGTACGGTCCACCCGTACAATTAATTTCTTTTTACGTTAAACAAGCAGTTTTGTACCGCGTGCGCTTTTTACCAGGGCTGCGCCGACCCCCCATAGCGCCTGTGCAAAACCTATGAAGCGTCTCTTTTTTTTCACGAATCTTCAACTTATGTTTTTTTATTATTTGTTAATTTTGACCGAAATAAATGTTCTCCAGTTTTATATACTTTGATAATATTTTCCTAAATAGGTAAAACCAGTTCGCTTCCGCTTGCCAATTACTGCGAAAAATAAAACACGAATTTAATTTTTACATTATTTATTTATGATGTTATATCTAATTGTATAATTAGATATTAATAACAAAATAGCTGACTTTTCTAATAATACTGATTTAACTATTGGGTATGCTATGTTTAAAAAAACAACAAGAGTCTGAAATATGTAAGAATATAAACATACTTAAATTATATTATTTCCACTCTTCTCGCTTTTCTGTTTGCGAAATCCTTAATAATCTCGTGTATGTCTATATGGTCTAATATGGCCTCCTCTATGCATATTTAAATTTGTTAATCTTTCCTGGCTCATTGTTGAGCGCAGGTAATTTTTAATAAGTTTTAATTTAGAGAAGGACCTTTCCGCACTTGCTACGGTAACTGGCATAGCAAAATTCGTAATGCTATGGTGATGTTAGGGCAAACAGCTGTCAAATTGTTTAAATATATAAATTCGAGAATTTTCACCACATCATTATTGAATTTTTTGAAAAGAGACTGACACGACACAATTTCTTCACACAAATCATCGGCGTTAATATCCAAAGAATCATTTGCAGAAAGTTTTTTTTTGCAAACGATGACAGCTACTTCTTAATCGACTTTGATCTTGGTCATCACTTAGTTTGAATAAAAATCAAACACGTCATTGTGATTATTCAATAAATTAAATCTTTCGTCTACGGAGGATAAAGCTTGATCCAATATATAAAAAAATATATTAATTTTAAAAGCGGTCTTCAGATCATTTATAGTATGGTCTTCGTGTTCATAATCAAAACTCTTAGGAGTCTTACGACATCTTAGGGGTCTGGATCTGTGGGGCCGGATCTGGCGGAGAATCAGTACGGTTTCCGCACGGGACGCTCGACGGTGGACGCCATCATGCGCGTGAGAGCTCTCTCGACGGGGGACGCAGTTTCCCGGGGCGGGGTCGTCTTGGCGGTGTCTCTAGACATCACCAATGCCTTCAACACCCTGCCCTGGAGTTGCATTAGGGAGGCACTTCGGTATCACCGGGTGCCGACCTACCTCCGTCGCGTAGTCGAGGCTTACTTGACGGACAGAGCCGTCATCTACCCCGGTCACCTGGGAGAGTGGAACCGGCGAAAGATGTCGTGCGGTGTTCCACAGGGTTCCATTGTGGGGCCGCTGCTGTGGGATATCGGCTACGACTGGGTGCTGCGCGCCGACCTCCCTAGTGGCGTCAGCGTTGTATGCTATGCTGACGACACGCTGGTCCTGGCGCAGGGGGGTCGCACCAGGCAGCGGCCGACGCTATGACACGCGTGGTTGCGATAGTCGTTGAGAGGATCCGGCAGTTGGGTCTCGAGGTGGCCCTACACAAGTCCGAAGCCATGTGCTTTTATGGATCTCGGAACAGGCCACCGTCGGGATCCCAAATAACGGTAGGAGGGGTTCACATCGACGTCGGATCGACGATGACTTACCTGGGTCTCGTCCTTGACAGCCGGTGGAACTTCGTCGAGCATTTCCGACGTTTGGCTTCTAGACTGGGACGAGCCGGGGCTGCCTTCAAGCGGATTCTGCCCAACCTAGGGGGTCCAAATGCCTCCTGCCGGAGGCTTTACACGGGGATCGTGCGGTCTATGGCCCTTTATGGAGCGCCGGTGTGGGCGCCTACTTTGAGGAAGCGACCTGCCCGTTACCTCAACGTGTCCCAGAGGGTCATGGCCATCCGGCTGGCCCGGGGATACCGCACGGTCTCTGGCGAGGCGGCGTGCCTCCTTGCCGGATTGCCGCCATGGGATCTGGAGGCGAGAGCTCTCGCGCTCATTTATGAATGGCGCGTGGAGGCGCTACGCCGGGGCGAGAGTCCTCTGCCGCGGCAAATCGCAGCACGGCGAACGGAGCTCCGGCAGGATCTCATGGCAGTATGGAGACAACGACTGTCGCAACCCAGTGCTGGGCACGCCATAATTGCGGCGTTTAAGTCTCCTCTTTGAGGAGTGGCTAGAGCGGCGCCACGGCGTTTTTACCTTCCGCTTGACGCAGGTACTCACCGGACACGGTTGTTTTGGGAGGTACCTGTTTCGGATTCGGCGGGAGGATACGCCCGGGTGTCAACACTGTGAGGATCGCCCAGAGGACACGGTGGAGCATACGGTGGAGGTCTGCCCTGCTTGGGCGGAGCACCGCCGTGTCCTCGTCGAGGCGATCGGCGGCGGCGATCTCTCACGTCCGGCCCTGGTTCAGGCCATGGTCCGGAGCGAGAAAACATGGGAAGCGGTCACTTCCTTCTGCGAAGCAGTAATGCTAGCAAAGGAGGAAGCCGAACGTGTGAGAGAGAGGGAAACCTCACGCCCCAGCCGCCGCAACAGAAGAAGACGCCCCGGGCGTCGCGAGTCGCAGGGCGATTCTCGGCCACCGTAGGCGCGGGCCTGCGGACGGCGAGCTTTGGGTGGCTTGCCGTCTGATCAGAACCAGGCCCGGGTCGACGGCGCGCTGTGTTCCACGCGCGCCTCAAAGAGCTGTCAGCACAAAAGACGGGGCCCGCTAGGGCCAGTGCCTGCTGGGGTTGCGGACTTCATTCGAAAGAGGCACCGTACCTTGGAACACAAAGGGCCAATTTCCTCAAAATTGGCGTCGGTTCTAATTTTTATCATAAACTTCTTTAATTCCGTTAAATCATCTAAAGCAACTTGCATATTCATATCGATGGACTGCAGAATTTTACTCTCAAAATTTAAAATGTCAAAATCATATGCCATATATTGAGGGAACAAATGAATGAAAAGGAGCATATTTTTTCTGCTAGACATTTAGCGTCATATTTTGCCTTCTGATCATATGACCATTTGATATTTCATATAAGGCATCATACATTTCTGGTAAATTTGTAAACAGCGGTTTGATAGCATCTATTCTGCTTGACCATCTTGTTTCAGACAATGGTTTTAAGGTCAGATTTATGACATATTTTTTTAATATATCCCATCTTTTGGTAGAGGACGAGAAATATTTGTATAATTTGCAGAATGCTAAAAAATTATAATAATAAATTATAATATTATAATAAATTTATTCAAATAAAACGTTTACAAAAGAGTTTACATTTAGCCAACAGTGATAAGATTTCCATACAATTATAGTGCCTGAAAATAAATTAAAACTAATATATTATTATTATAGGTGCAAGTTATGGTGGTTCGGAATTGCAATGTTATGTAGCAACCAGCCCGATCTAGGTTAATTTAAACCTGTGTTTCAGGCAAAACCCAGTCGTATGATGATTGAGATTGGCAGCGTTGTTTACTATTAAATTTAAACTATGGCTAGCGCACGGTACATAGAAAGCGCGGGGATTTAGATCCAGCAATCTTTTTTGAAGACCATTATTCTTACCGCGCATATTTGATCCATTATCATAGCCCGGTCCCCTTAAGTTGTTTATGTCCAAATTAATTTCGGCTAGTTTTTCTACTATAAATGACGTTAATCCAGCGCCAGTTGTATCGATTGGACAGAAAACTAGGAAATGCTCCCTTATTTCCAACCTTCTATTTTCTATGTTAAAATAGACAAATCTTATTATAATACTAATTTGCTCTACGTGTGTATTTATTAATTTGACATAAATTTAAAATAAAATGTTGAATTTGGTTACCGAGTATGTAAATTATTTAATTTTGGATGTTATCTCCAAGGTAAGTCGGCATATTTTTGAAATCCGAATCATTCGTTACGCGTCGTATATGTTCAGTCATTGAAAGATAGAATGTTCCTAACAGTTCAATACATTTTAAAAAATTACCATTGTTACGGTCGTATAATTTTTGGCTTTGGCCACGAAAAGCCATATTTTGTGTACTTAGAAATTAGACCACATATATTATTCTTTTTAACCGACTTCAAAAAAAGGAGGAGGTTCTCAATTCGGTTGTTTTTTTTATGTTTGTTACCTCATAACTCCGTCATTTATGAACCGATTTGAAATTTTTTTGTTTCATCTGAAAGGGTATACTTCTCGATTGGTCCCATTGTCACCATGTTAGAATCTGATGATCCCACTAAAATCGAGGGCAACCCTCAAATTTTATAGGCACATACAATGTTTTTCATGAACTATCTAACGCAATTCAGATATTTGTGTCTGGTAATCATCATCTCATGTTGCTGAGCTGATGATGAAAGGTATAAATTAGTATCTGATGATGAGATCCCATGAAAAATGTTTGTTCAGCGATACTTTAGCCAATTGTCAGCCGATTTGGATGATTATTTTTTTGTTTGATCGTATTTTTATTAACTTATGTATGAATAAGGATAAAACGAAGAACGCATATAGAATGAGATTTTGCCCTTTTGCATCTTTTTAGAAAGCGAGAAGTTTGTTTACTACCTTTTTGAGAGGTGAATGAAGTAAGTCATATTTAAGACACATTTTTAAGTAGACTGAAGCAGTTTGAACGACTATTACTTGTAATTTAAGATATTTCTCACAAAATTATCGTATAATATAGCTACGGAAACAAATTTTTCATAGTAAATTCGATTGCTGAAATTTGACGTAATTCCTGAATTTTATGACGTAATTCGCAAAATCCCGTCGACTCAGCTGGTATGTCAAATATCAAAATCTTGTCGAGCAGAGTGGTTAATGGGCTGTCTGAGGCGAGGAGTCTGGGTATATTAAGATGGTCACCCATTTATGATAATGACGTGCGTATGTCGCAGGCCATGTTCCAGTGGGTGGTGTTCAAGTGGCACTTAGCAGGCGGCCGCACGGCGCGCGCGCTGTCAGCGGCCGCCGCCAACCCCGCGCCGACCGCGCGCCACGCCGCCGCCGCCACGCTGCTCACCACGCTCGGTACGTATCACGACATGTGCACAACCCCGCGCCGACCGCGCGCCACGCCGCCGCCGCCACGCTGCTCACCACGCTCGGTACGTATCACGACATGTGCACAACCCCGCGCCGACCGCGCGCCACGCCGCCGCCGCCACGCTGCTCACCACGCTCGGTACGTATCACGACATGTGCACAACCCCGCGCCGACCGCGCGCCACGCCGCCGCCGCCACGCTGCTCACCACGCTCGGTACGTATCACGACATGTGCACAACCCCGCGCCAACAAGGCTGAATTGATTAGCTGTAATTTTTTTTTTACTATTGATAGGCACGCGATTGACCACTATCTCACCTTATGATAAGCGATGATGTGGAAAAAAAAACTGGTTGGCTTGTGTTTGATGTGGTCAAATACCCAAAAATGCAAAAATTGACAATTTCACCCAAGTAAAGTTGTTAGGTATGAAATGAGCCTTTAGAAGCATTGAATGACATTGTTGAATGTTGCGTCAGCATCTCGTCGCGAGCTGGGCGCGCTGGTGTCGTGCGCGGCGCTGGCGGGCGAGGCGGAGCGCGCGGCGGCCGCCCGCGCCAAGCTGCACGACGCGCACGCGCACAACCCCTACTACGACTTCCTGTACGCGCTGCACGTGTCGCGCCACCATTATAGAAAGGGTAAGCTTTTGTCGTCTTGTTTCTATCATCTTCGAAAACATATGTATGAATATGGCTAGGTTTTTTTTTTTTTTAAGGATGGGAAATCATCAAATGACTCCTCCCGCTCTGGGTGAAACAAGAGGAAGTGTCAGACTCTTACTGACTAAAACCCATCCGTGTTCCTCCTGGTGCCCTTTGCGTTCCAAGGCTACGACACCTCTTTCGAACAGATTCCGCAGCCCCAGCAGGCACCTGGCCTAGCGGGCCCCGTCTTCCACGCTGACATCTCTTTGAGGCGCGCTGGGATCGCAGCGCGCCGCCGACCCGGGCCTAGTTCTGATCAGACGGCGAGCCACCCACTGCTTGCCGTCCGCGAATATGGCTAGGCTGGATTCAATAAGTTTCAAGCTGGCGTTAATCCCGGCTATTGCCAGGGTCCGCCTTCCTACTGAGCTTCCTCCACTTTGCCCAATCTTCAACATCCCTTTCAGTCAGTCCATTGGCTCTCATGTCGGAGACGTCGTCCAGCCAGCGCTTACGAGGGCGACCACGGGACTTAGCAGGACAGCCATATTCATGCATTTCCGACCAACGTACTCAATAGGGCGGCGCATGATGTAGCCATACCATCGCATACGACACTTGCAGAATTTCCCCCACTTCACCAGTTGCGTATGCGATCTGATCGCGTTGCGCCGCTCATCCACCTCAGCATCTTCATCTCCGTGCCGCGAAGGTCCTGGATGTGTCTACTATTGCTGGCCAACATTCGCCGCCGTACAGGAGGACAGGCCGTATGATGCATTTATGTATCTGCCCCTAGAGCTTCAGAGGCATTTTGCGGTCGCATACAACGCCCGTTACCTCGCACCACTTCGCCCAAGCCGCGCCTATACGCGCTTGGACATCGTCGTCCACGTTGCCAGACTCGTGCAGCACGGATCCAAGGTACCTGAACGTATCGGACTTAGTGATCAGGTCCGAACCTATTCGGATGGTGTTTGAATCCTTGCTGCCACAGGACATGTACTCAGTCTTCACCACATTTAGTCTCAGACCACCGTTTTCCAACGTGTCCTTCCAAATGTTGAGTTTGCGCTCAAGATGGGCTTTGTTCTGATTAACGAGGATGATGTCATCGACATACATCATTAACCATGGAGGCTGATCTTGGATATTTGCCGCAACTACATCGAGCACCACGTTAAACAAAAACGGGCTAAGAGCCGAGCCTTGGTGAACGCCAACAGATATTGGAAAGCCATTAGATTCGCCAACAGCGGTCTGAACAGAGGACACGGAATCGCGGTACATGTCTCTTATAATGTCAATATAGGCCTCGGGAACGCCCTTAAAGCGAAGTGCCCACTAGATGGACTGCCGAGGTATACAGTCGAAGGCCTTTTGCAGGTCTAAAAAGGCCATATGCAAAGCTCTCCTTCTCTCTCTGTAAGCCTCAGCCAGAGTCCGTAAGGCGAACACTGCGTCCATGGTGCTGTTACCCGCCCGGAAGCCATATTGACACTCAGACAGTGCATTCGCTACGGAGCCGCGTGCCAATGTTGCGCTCGAAGAGCTTCATGGTGTGGCACATGATCTTGATACTGCGGTAGTTACTGCAATCCTGTACGCTACCTTTGCCTTTGTAAACAGAAATAATCAGGCTAAATCACCACTGGTTTGGCATTTCCTTGGTGATCAGGATGCGATTAAAAAGATCCGTCAGAAGGTCCACACCATGTGGGCCCATCGCCTTCCACACTTCAATTGGCACGTTGTCAGGCCCGACCGATTTCCGGTTCTTCATGTCATCAGTTTCGTCGGGGGAAATAAGGGAAATAAGTCCAAGGTTAGGAGGCGGTTCGGAAGGAAGGTTATGGGGAAGCTGTTTGTTAGACAGCTCTGCAAATTATGTACAGCATCTCTCTTTAACAGAGGAGCCATCGTAAAGCAGTTTACCCTGGGCGTCCCTTACACAGAGACATTTGCTAATGTCCCGTGTAGCTTTTACCCGGGCACGCGCCAGCTTAAAAATAAGCTTTTGCCCCTTCGCAGTTTCCAGCTTGTCGTATAAGGGCGACATACTTTTGCTTCGGGCTCTGGCTACAGCTTTTTTTCAAACTCGCTTAGCCGCTTCATATGCCTCCCTGTCATCCGGAGAGTTGGACCCTTGCCACTGTTTAAATAAACCCTTCTTCTTTCGAGTCGCCTCTTGCACCCCGTCATCCCACCACCACGACTCCTTGTCTATGGTGCGGCCACCACGAGAAGTGCCAAGGACGCGCTTATCCACAGCGGTGATTGCTGAACGGATCCTACTCCAGATCTCTTGAGCGGACTCATGCGGAGCACTGATCTCGAGATACTCGACCTCCGCGATGAAGTCCGACTGTTTAGGACCATTAAGCAACCACCACTTAGTGCGGGGTTTGCGTTTCTCGATCACTTTCTTCTTTGGCACGACCGCATAGTCCAGGACAAGGAGGCGGTGTTGAGCCGTTAGGCTTTCGCCTGGAATGACTTTGCAGTTGGTAACCTTGCCAATGTAGCACCGTCGCACTAGCAGGTAATCTATTTATGTTGAGTAGGCGCCACCACGGTACGTAATATCTTATTACGTACCGTGGTGGTAGGGGCTTCTTCTGAAAGAATGTGTTTGCGATGGCTAGGTCAGCCATAGCGCAGGTCCTGAGTATACTGATTCCCTCTGCATTTAGTTGGCCATAACCATCGTGAACACGTCCGTGCTCTCCAGCGAACTGACCTACGTGATCATTGAGATCCGGGCCAACCAAAACACCTTCAGAATTCGGAATAGCGTGTAATACGTTCTCGAACTCATCCCAGATGGCCTCCTTTTTAGACTCACAGCAACTAGTTTGAGGAGCATAGGCGCTGATTAGGTAGGTGGTTGGTAGGAATCCATCCTGAAGGTCCTTAGATAGCACTACGGCCACTCCGTTCTGGCCCGACGGTGATCCGGCGTACACTTACCGGTACCCCTGTCCGATGTCATGGGACTTATTCCCCTTCCAGCGCGTCTCCTGAAGGAAGGCGCAATGGACCCGACGCTTCGCAAGTACGTCCGCGAGTTCTGTGCAACGTCCGGTTAGAGAGCCAATGTTCCAGGTGGCAAAGCGGAACTTCCTCTTCAAGTTTGCATTGTAAACGACTAATTATTGTGTTTAGCCGCGGCTGTAATGTACGAGCGCGCAGCACGGTGCTACGCCGAGCGGTCAGGTGGAGCAGCGGCAGTGCGGCGGCGCTGCCTGGGCGCCGCGCTCACGTGTCTGCGCCTCGCGCAGCCTGACCACGCCTTCCTCGCGCGCCCCGCCGCACAGGGGAAACATCTGCAGGTATACATACACAATGTACGTGCGGCGGCGCTGCCTGGGCGCCGCGCTCACGTGTCTGCGCCTCGCGCAGCCTGACCACGCCTTCCTCGCGCGCCCCGCCGCACAGGGGAAACATCTGCAGGTATACATACACAATGTACGTGCGGCGGCGCTGCCTGGGCGCCGCGCTCACGTGTCTGCGCCTCGCGCAGCCTGACCACGCCTTCCTCGCGCGCCCCGCCGCACAGGGGAAACATCTGCAGGTATACATACACAATGTACGTGCGGCGGCGCTGCCTGGGCGCCGCGCTCACGTGTCTGCGCCTCGCGCAGCCTGACCACGCCTTCCTCGCGCGCCCCGCCGCACAGGGGAAACATCTGCAGGTATACATACACAATGTACGTGCGGCGGCGCTGCCTGGGCGCCGCGCTCACGTGTCTGCGCCTCGCGCAGCCTGACCACGCCTTCCTCGCGCGCCCCGCCGCACAGGGGAAACATCTGCAGGTATACATACATAATGTACGTGCGGCGGCGCTGCCTGGGCGCCGCGCTCACGTGTCTGCGCCTCGCGCAGCCTGACCACGCCTTCCTCGCGCGCCCCGCCGCACAGGGGAAACATCTGCAGGTATACATACATAATGTACGTGCGGCGGCGCTGCCTGGGCGCCGCGCTCACGTGTCTGCGCCTCGCGCAGCCTGACCACGCCTTCCTCGCGCGCCCCGCCGCACAGGGGAAACATCTGCAGGTATACATACATAATGTACGTGCGGCGGCGCTGCCTGGGCGCCGCGCTCACGTGTCTGCGCCTCGCGCAGCCTGACCACGCCTTCCTCGCGCGCCCCGCCGCACAGGGGAAACATCTGCAGGTATACATACATAATGTACGTGCGGCGGCGCTGCCTGGGCGCCGCGCTCACGTGTCTGCGCCTCGCGCAGCCTGACCACGCCTTCCTCGCGCGCCCCGCCGCACAGGGGAAACATCTGCAGGTATACATACATAATGTACGTGCGGCGGCGCTGCCTGGGCGCCGCGCTCACGTGTCTGCGCCTCGCGCAGCCTGACCACGCCTTCCTCGCGCGCCCCGCCGCACAGGGGAAACATCTGCAGGTATACATACATAATGTACGTGCGGCGGCGCTGCCTGGGCGCCGCGCTCACGTGTCTGCGCCTCGCGCAGCCTGACCACGCCTTCCTCGCGCGCCCCGCCGCACAGGGGAAACATCTGCAGGTATACATACATAATGTACGTGCGGCGGCGCTGCCTGGGCGCCGCGCTCACGTGCTTGCGCTGCGACCACGCCTTCGTAATGTACTAGCTTAAAATACGTTGAAACACCACGCAAATCCCGTGAGAAGAGTCCGTGCCAGCTCAGCATTCGCCCATTCATATCGGACTCTCGAGTAAGCTTGGTCTATTAAGACCTTGCTTCATTAACAAGGTATACAGGGTGAATTTTTAAAGTGTGCCTGCATGGCCAAATCCGCAACATAACAAAATTAAAACATCAGTTTCTAATCATTTGCAGGTTATTGGGCCAGAGGAGTTGGCTGCAGAGCTTCGAGAGGAAGACCCTGACTCGCTGGACCCAGTTCAACAAGCTTTACTGAGTAAGTTTATCATACTATTTATTTCTCGTAAAAAGTGATAGAAAATATGTAGAAGGGAATCAATTATGTATTATTTTGATTCTTTACAGAAGGTGACAACATAGATTTTGATGCTCTGTACCCAAAACTGAAAGATGCAGATCCAGAAACATTACTGGCAGTATTGAAAAGAGCAATAAGCACAGGCCAATTTCTACCACACTGGTTCCTTCAAAGATACATGGTATTTACATACTTATTTTTACTTAAGATAAGAGTTAGTCTTTCTTTGGTCACTTACAATTTATTTATTTTTTTGGTCACTCACAATGAGCCTCATCAGAAGGCTAAAAGTCATTCAAAGGGCAATGGAGAGGGCAATGCTTGGAGTTTCGTTGCGTGATCGAATCAGGAATGATGATATCTGCAATAGAGCCAAGGTTACCGACATAGCGCGAAGGATCGCCAAACTGACCTAGCAGTGATCAGAACAGGTCGATAGGCCGATAAGTTCTGGAGTTTACGGATTCACCAAAGGGCGTTGTACAACTGACGCTGGTGTCACCCTCATAAAGAACATCTTCAACGCCTAGAAAGAGTCGCAAGACGCCATTGGAATATTCAGTGACCTCTCGAAGGCGTTCGATTGCGTTGATCATGAGACACTTTTGTTGAAACTTGAGCACTATAGGATCGGAGATACAGCCCTTGAGTTACTTAGGTCATACTTGATGGACAGACAGGTTAAAGTTCAGGTAAACGGTGTAAACTCACTAGGGTCTGAAATGACAATGGGAGTTCCTCAAGGCTCATTATTGGGTCCATTCCTCTTTCTAGTTTATATAAATGATTTGCCGCAATTACTTCAAAATCACCTAAAGATGGTGTATTTGTGGCATTACACATCATTGATATTGATATTTAAAATAGAGCGACGGTCACAAAATCTCGACGTCGTATAATTTTTCGTCGTTTAATTTTCAAGTCCAAAATTGGTTTACGGCAAAAAACTTGGTTTTAAGTGAAAAAAAAAAAAACAAATATTATTAATCAGACAGTTTTCTTGGGAACCTTAGACGAGAAATTACAATGGGACCTCATATAACATTTCTAGCGGGGCAGCTAAGCTCAGCTGCTTATGCTGTTAGGAGGATAATACAAACAGACGTAAAAACCGAACGTTTGGTCTATTTTAGCTACTTTCATAGCATTATGTCATACGGTATTTTGTTGTGGGGTCGGGCTGCTGACATTGAATCCATATTTATTTTACAAAATAGAGGTGTCAGAGCTCTTTAACATCTGCGATTCTCTAAGGGAAATTCATAAAAAGTTTAACATTATGACAGTCCCTTGCCAATTCATATATGAAAATATTATGTATGTACGAAAAAATCGCCATCTTTTTAGTAAAATTAGTGATAGACACAATTTTAATGCTAGAAATAAAGATAAATTAGATCAATCAGTTAATAGACTTGCTAAAGTCTACTGTGTTAAATGTTACAATAAAATACCTTGTGACATATTCAAACTAAATGAAAGAAAATTCAAAACGTATAACAAAAGCACACTTTGTCAACAAGCTTATTACAAATTAGATGGTTACATTTTTTTTTTTCGATCTTCTCCAGAAGAATCTACCTTTCCGAATAGACAGCAGAGTCACTTTAGGATTCTTATATTATTTGAAATGTGAATGACGTTCAAAAGTGCCGTTTACTTTGACTTTGAGTGGCTAACGATTACGGGAAGACTCAACATTAGAAGGCCTCCCAAAAGTTGGACTCATGACTTGGTTAAGGTAGCCGATGGATGCGAGGCTTACAGGACCGATTGTTGTAGCGACACTTGGAGGAGGTCTATGTCCAGCAGTGGACACCTGTCGGCTGATATGACGAAAAATAAAAAGATATTGCAGAAAGTTACCAAAAATATGACCCGCTAAACCTACATAAAAGCGTTGCAATGTTGCGCAGGAAGCGGACGGCGCGGGCTGCGTGCGCGCGCTGCTGAGCGGCGGGCGCGCGGCCGAGGCGGGCGCGCTGTGCTGCGCCGCGCTGCGCCGCGCGCGCGCCGCCCTGCTGCCGCACGCGCCCGCCGCGCCGCGCGCCGCTCCGCTCGCTACAGCCGACTTGCTGCTCGCCGAATTAGCGCACCACACCGCTGACCCCTATGTCCGACAGGTAACTCAACATAACCCATCCTATAGGTAGCGTGCAGAAACTATAGGTGGCAGCACAGAAATTTCACTGTCAAGTATTCTGACCCTTAAAACTTCGAATATGCGAAACTAGATGGCCTAGTCAACGCAGTGCACGGTCATCAGCGTTTCAATCACATCATCTCATCATCTGCCTTTCCCCAACTATATTGGGGTCGGCTTCTAGCCAAGCCAGATTTAGCTGAATACCAGTATTTTACGAGGAGCGGCTGCCTACCAGATCTCCACAACCCATTAACTGGGTAACACGATACTTCATGGCAAGACTGGAGTCAGATTTACTGGCTTCTGACTATCCGTAACTACTGCCAAAGATCTACAAATGACAGCCGGGACCAACGGCTTAACGTGCTTTCCGAGGCACGGAGGAAACTCGGTATATTAAGATGGTCACCCATCCACAGACCAACCTTGGCGAGCGATGCTTAAGCTTGAAGATCGACCCGTGCGGCTGTTATTATCAAGCCACGAGCTCCTCAAAAAAAATAATCACACAATCACCATCATCATCTGCCTAGCCTTCTTCCCACGATATTGGGGTTGGCTTCCAGTCAAAAAGGATTTACTACAAGTAATTAGCCACGAGCTCCTTACCAAACATTTGGCTGTTGTTAGTTCGGTAAAACCAATTTAGGCTTTTAGAGAAATCCTCGTTTACCGTATGCCACGTTTGAGCCCGTTAAACATACCAAACGTTTTTAGACACGGACTTCAGAAATTAAAGTTTTTTCTTTCTTCCGAAGTTATTTTGTACCTTGTAGTGTTTTGTTTTTGGAAGTCGGTTGTATTTTTTGTAAAAAAGTTTTTTATTATCATCTTTTAGTGGTACCTAAGTACCTGCGTACCTATTAACAGCGTACCAGCGCAATGTTATGTTTAGAACTGGTGTAAACACTACAAAAACATGCGATTTCAGCAATTCCGATCCCTTTGCTATCATTTATTGAAGAGTTCCGTTGCCTACCTCCGAAGTTCTTCGTCAGATCTTCACCAAATTGAAACGGGACCAGTCCAGGAAACTCTTTCAAACAAAAAAAGAATCATCCTAATCGGTTGACAATTGGCTAAAGTATCGCTGAACAAACATTTTTCATGGGATCTCATCATCAGATCCTAATTTATACCTTTCATCATCAGCTCAGCAACATGAGATGATGATTACCATGCACAAATATCTGAATTGCGTTAGAAAGTTCATGAAGAACATTGTATGCGTCTATAAAATTTGAGGGTTGCTCTCGATTTTCATGGGATCCCATCATCAGATTCTGACATGGTGACAATGGGACCAATCGAGAAGTATACCCTTTCAAAAAAAATACAATCGAATTGAGAACCTCCTCCTTTTTTTGAAGTCGGTTAAAAAAGGAGGAGGTTCTCAATTCAATTGTATTTTTTTTTTGTTATGTTTGTTACCTCATAACTCCGTCATTTATGAACCGATTTGAAAAATTTTTGTTTCGATTGGTCCCATTGTCACCATCATCATAGATACGTTAAAAATTCGAGTAATTATGGAATATGAATACCGTCGTGGCAGCAACGCGGCACAAGCGGCACGCAACATCAACGACGTTTACGGAGCTAACACTACTAACCAACGCACCACCTGTTATTGGTTTGCTCGCTTCCGTTCTGAAAATTTCGACCTGAAAAATGAACCTCGCGGTCGTCCGATAACTTTGGTCGACAATGACGAATTAAAGGCGATTGTGGAAGCTGATGATACACAATCAAAATCAATCTTTCAACGTTAGCGTCAAAACAATATTGGTCCATTTGCGTCAAATTGGCAAGGTAAAAAAGCTTGACAAATGGGTGCCCCACGAACTCAATGATCGCCAGCGCGAAGTACGCGTCGAGACGTGCCTTGCACTGCTCAACAGATAGACAAATGAAGGAATTTTGAACCGCATTGTTACCTGCGATGAAAAATGGATTCTGTTTGATAACCGCAAGCGCTCAGCAAGTTGGTTGGATCCTGGTTCAGCACCTAAACAATGCCCTAAACGAAAACTTACCCCTAGAAAAATTATGGTCACTGTTTGGTAGTCTAACGCCGGTGCGATTCATCACAGCTTCTTACCAAACGGGGTGAGCATTACTGCAGATATGTACTGTGAAGAACTGAACACAATGATGGAGAAGCTGGCACATCTCCAACCAGCATTGGTCAATCGCTCGTCTCCGTTGCTCCTGCACGACAACGCGCGACCTCATACTGCACAGCAGACGGCTCCAAGTTGCAAGAACTGGGGTTGGAAGCTCTCCGTCATCCGCCCTACTCACCAGACCTTGCGCCTACAGACTACTACTTTTTCCAGAATTTGGATAACTTCTTGGCGGGAAAAAAATTCAATACCCGAGAGGCAGTACAAAATGCCTTTGAAGAATTTATTGCCTCCCGTCCAGCTGATTTCTATAAGAAGGGCATCAATAAACTGCCACTGCGTTGGCAAAGATGCATTGATTGCATGGGTGATTACTTCGATTAATACAAATAAAAAATACATGAAAAAAATTCGTTTAAATTTTTTCATACAAAACGGCAATTTCATAGAATCATAGGTAAAGACCTATTATTATGAACTGCTCGTACGTTACTTGTGATAAACGCCAACAAACATTAAGCTTTGACAGTCCAATACAATGAGTAATGAATAAAGTTCATTCTACACGTTCGCGTTCACTGATTGGTGATAGTGTTGGGTCCCATTTTAAATGTCGATAAGATATTAGACAAGGCTAAAGTCCATTAACTCTCGTTACTACCGATATAAGATATGAACGTGCAAAAATCATACATTTCGGAGATATTCGTGATGCCAAAGGCTTTAAATTGGCAATAAGCCCATTTAAAATAATACTAGCGGAAGCCAGCAGCTGCTTCGCTCGTGTGATAATCGAAAATTATACATAACGAACATCCAAGGCCTGGCCCCCTACCTGAGATGCGACGCCCAATGAAAAATGATATATGTTTTGAAAAAATATTATACATTTTTACACGACAAGAAAAATCGTTGCGATGAGCACGATCAAAAATAGAATTTTAGGCCAGTCATAGTCAGAAGGCCCAGGTCCAGCTCCCCACAATCAGGCGCGGTCGCATCCATAAAATTTCGGTGGGGGGGGGGGGTTCAGGTCACATGAATAGTACCTTAACTGAGACGAAAAATTCAGGGATTTTTGCACAAAAAAGGTAGAGAGAGACGACTGGGGCGATCGCGAATCCAGCATTGTTTTTGTGACTGTCGCAGAAAACAGCCCGAAGAGAGCGTAAAATGTATGAGCGAAAAATTTGAATACGATACCTTGCTTCGGATACGTTGCATTTTCTTTTTATCACCCATACGTATGTTTTTTTGTAGACTTAAGCGTAACCCGGTGAGCTAAGGATGTGAGCGAAGCAAACCCCAAAAATGTTATTTCCATGACTCAGAAACGCTAATTTTCTTCTTATCCTTACATCAATACACATGTTTTTATGTCAACTTAAACGGAAACCGAACAGCCAAGGATGCTAGGGTAAGCGAAGCTAACCCGAAAAATATTAAGTTCCTTGACTCGGAAACGCTAGATTTTATTATTATCACACATTATACGGATGTTTTTTTTTAATACGATACCTTGCTTCGGATACGTTGCATTTTCTTTTTATCACCCATACGTATGTTTTTTGTAGACTTAAAAAATAAACGTAAACTGGAGAGGAGGAGCTCGTGGCTAAATAATAACAGCCGCACGGATCGATCTTAAAGGTGCTACGCTTGCTAAGGTTGGTCTGTGAATGGGTGACCATCTTAACATACATAGTATCCTCCGTGCCTCGGAAAGCACGTTAAGCCGTTGGTCCCGGCTGTCATTTGTAGATCTTTGGCAGTCGTTACGGATTTTCAGAAGCCAGTAAATCTGACTCCAGCCTTGCCAAGAAATACTGCGTTACCAAGTTAATGGGTTGCGGAGGTCTGGTAGGCAGCTGCTCCACGTAAAACACTGGTATTCAGCTGAATCCGGTTTGACTGGAAGCCGACCCCAGTATAGTTGGGACAAGGCTAGGCAGATGATGAAGCGTAAACTGGAGAGCTAAGGAAGATGCTAGAGCGGGCGAAGCGGGTCCGAAAAAAAAATATTGTTCATGTCTCGGATACGCTATATTTTCTTTGTATAATATATACTTGTTTCTTTGCAAAATATGGATGATGCAACGAGTGAAGTGAGCTCGAAAATTTTAGCATTCCGCCTCGGAATATAGGTCTATACTTATATTCCGAGGCGGAATGCTAACCTATCCATCTATATGGATAGGCTACATTTTTTTTTACCATCCATACAATCATCGAAGTAACTTACTTATGTAACCTATCCATATATGCATAGGTTACAATTTTTTTTTACCATCCATACCATCATCGAAGTAACTTACTTATGTAACCTATCCATCTATATGCATAGGTTACATTTTTTTTTTACCATCCATACCATCATCGAAGTAACTTACTTGACTTTAATATAATACTTGCATAATTGAGGATACAAAATCGAAATGGAAATGTTCTTAGATAGGTTGTACCTCAGATAGGTACGATCCTCTGTTTACTATCGATACAGACATAAAAGTAAAGTGTATAAATAGAAGCGAGAGAAGCGAGCTCGAAAATTTTTGTACCCTTCGGATAGTTTTGATTTTCTGCCTTAATATTTAAATAGAAGTAACTTTGCCTCATACAGGAAAGGTTAAGAACTGAGAAATTGAAGAGAGACCGAAACGAGCTTGCTTTTTGCACTCCATCTCATTAGGTTTGATTTTTATACTTAATAGAAGCTTGAAACTTTTTTGCCAAATGCACCAAAGTTCAAGCACTTAAGAGTGTACAATGCAAAACCGAGTGAAGCGAGCTTCAAAATTATTGCATTCTAGATAATTTATCAACTTCATATGTAGATTGTACCTAAGTATCTAACAATATTCAGTAAGACCCGAGCCCTAGGCTGGGTACGCCCCCTAGCCCACCGAACGCCTGTCTTGCGGCCAGCCCCGCAACTAACATTTTGGGAAAAAATTACGATGTTTAGAGTGCTGTATCTCGACACCTATTTTACCTACAGAGGTACGATTTATGTTGAACTGAAGCAACGGACGGAAATATACGCTATTGTAACAAACATCCATCCAAACCTTCAATATTAGTTAGGAATTTATCACCTCCGCGCATAATACATAGTATATACTCCGCGCATAGTTCAGTTACATAATATATGTTAAAATATATAAGTACCTAGCTATTCCTTAGCTAAAATATTGTATTCTTATTACTAGTAAAGTGTTGGACTTGGTGTAAATACAATACGCCTCATAAATAATCATAAGTTTTGCAAAAAGTAATAGTTTTACACGTCACTCGTATATTTCTTATCACTCCTTTGTGTTAATTATTTCGGGTCATTTCAGACTCGTGTACTTATTAAGCCGGGACCTTATTTTAAAATTTCTTGCGGGATTTTTCAACTCTTTTCTACTTCTAGCGCGTTGGAAACTTAACTTTTCATCCATGTGTGTCATCCCAGCGGAAAAGTTTCGTTTTTTTTTTAATTTCGGTTTAGCAAATATTTAGTGTATGACGTCTTGTAAATGTATATGGTAAGTACGAATTTGTGCATCTAACCATTAGTGAGTTATTCAACAAAAACAGTTTCCGCTGGGCTGACGTCATCCCAGCGGAACTTTTTTTTCCTATGGACGTACAAGAAAAAAAATACATACAATATTTAGTGTGTATTTGTGTATAAATGTGTATGTTAAAATGAAATTTATGTGTCATGAAACTGTAGAGACATTCAAGTTTCCGCTGCGCTGACGTTTGGCTATTTGATGAAAATCATATAAAACGGTTTAGTGCAGAGTTGTATTTTACACGCGTTGCTTTGAATTTGTGTGTAATGTTTGCGAAAACAGAATTTGAAAAAAGCATACCGTTTAGAAGATATCCGTAAAAGTAAAAAAGGACCAAAGGAGTGGAACTCTGCCTGCGTCTGTGTTTTCAAAAGCTTACAACCCTAATCTCTTCAAAGTTAGAGTGAACAGGCTCCTTCTGGGTAGGCTCGCTCCATCGTAGACTCTGTCTCTGTCATCTCTGACATAGACTAGAGTCAAGATCAAACCCTTAACAAGTTAAAAAAAAAGTTTATTAGATCCTAGTACTTAAAATAGAGATTCTAGAGGTCCTAACTTATGACGTTTATTTGTACCTTGTAAGGGTCTACAATGTCCTGCCAAGTTTCAATTATGTGCTCTTTGTAATTAATGAGCAATGACATAATTTACTAGGATCGAACCACTATGTTTTATGACATCCGACTGTAGGACTATTTAAAAGAAAAACAAAATAAAACATATTCCAATATTTAGTGTATTAATGCAGCTATTCACATGTTAAATTTCAGCTCATTACACTGAATAACTAAAGAGATATATATAACAATACCAGAACCACCTCAAAACATGGATAATCCGACCAAGTTTGAATGGCTATTAATAGGCGCCCATTTAATATAAAGAGCTAACGTTCTAAAATTTCCAGTATAGAAAGTAATCTTATTGGATTGGTACAGATGGGCACACAATTCTTGAACAAGTTGCTATTAATAATAAATTTCGTGATTAGATTGCTTGTTTTTTTTTCTTAAGGTGGATGCTCCAGGGTAGCCCGCGAAATTCAAATATTTTTATGTTTTTTGCAATTTGCCGGTCAGTGTGAAGCTGTATGTGGACCAAATACAATCCGCGACCGTAACGCGTATGATGATTAATGATTATTTCTGAAATATTCATTCTGTCGAGCTACATGAACTTAGAGGGCTATATTGATGATTAAAATGGTTATAATTCTTTAGATAAATACGCGTTACGGTCGCGGATCGTATTTGGTCCACATACAGCTTCACACTGACCGGCAAATTGCAAAAAACATAAAAATATTTGAATTTCGCGGGCTACCCTGGAGCATTCACCTTAAACTTGTGATATTAAAACGAAAATAATTGCTTGTCAGAATATTACATAAAGTTGTTACACTAGGTGATTATTACGTCCTTGTTGCACGGTACAATTTGAATTTATCGAAAAACTACTAATACCTAATTAGATAAAAAGGTATTGCAAGTAGGTAACTTGAAATGCGGAAAATTCCAATTGTCTTATCGTTCACATATTACCGTTCTTGAGATAAACTGATGGACAGCGGAGGCTTAGTCATAGGGTTCCGTTGGTTGCCATTCGGGTACGGAACCCTAAAAAATCCAAAGTTATTTCTCATAAAACAAGACTAAATTATAACAAAACTACATGTTTTCTGTACATATACATTTCACATTTTCAAAAGATATATTTGTCGTTACGAACGAAATAACCAAATTAGCACGGCGTTCCGTCCATTCTAAATAGAGCCACCTCGCCTCGCTTCCGAGTCGGCTACGAAAAACGTACAAAAATGTCGATTAAAATAAAAAAAATAAATGCTGTGGTCTTGTGAATGCATAAACAACTATCTAACACTGAAAGATTTTTTCAAATCGGATCAGTATTTCCTGAGAATAGTGCGTTCAAGCAAACAAACAAAAAAACTCTTCAGCTTTATATGTCAGTATAGATGTGATAGAACGTAGGTAGGTACTGCACTACACAACAAACCTACCTTCACAATTGTGTCAATTATTATGATCTTTGATTATATGACATATTATCCACTTATTTGTTGCTGTAAAAGCTTTAACGAGAAGATCAACTCCCTCAATTTTACAAGTAATACCCATGATTTTATGTTTACTAATACTTATATGGGCTTTTACAGTAGGCAATATAGTTATTTGTATTTAACAAAACAGAAACGGATTCTTTATTTTAATGTTTATTGGTCATTAGCTAATTAATAAGTACTTATAAGAGTACAAAATTAATTCAGTTGTTTTATTTACTGCTAAACTATTGTGTACGAAACTATTAAACACAACAATGATACTATACTGGAAATTTTATAACGTTAGCTCTTTATACTAAATGGGCGCCTATTAATAGCCATTCAAACTTGGTCAGATTATCCATGTTTTGTGGTGGTTCTGGTATTTTTATTAATATCTCTTTAATTATTCAGTGTAATGAGCTAAAATTTAACATGTGAATAGTTGCATTGATACACTAAATATTAGAATATGTTTTTTTTTGCTTTTCTTTTAAATAGTCCTACAATCGGATGTCTCAAAACATAGTGGTTCGGTCCTAGTGAATTATGTCATTGCTCACTAATTACAAAGAGCACATAATTGAAACTTGGCAGGACATTGTAGACCCTTACAAGGTACAAATATACGTCATAAGTTAGGCTCTTGAATCCCTATTTTAAGTACTAGGACCTAATAACCTTTTTACTTTTACGGATATATCTTCTAAACGGTATGCTTTTTTCAAATTCTGTAACAATTACACATAAATTCAAAGAAACGTTTGTATAAAAATACAACTCTGCACTAAACCGTTTTATATGATTTTCATCAAATAGCCAAACTTCAGCGCAGCGGAAACTTGAATGTCTCCACAGTTTCATGACACACAAATTTCATTTTAACATACACAAATACACACTAATTATTGTAAGTATATTTTTTCTTGTACGTCCATAGGAAAAAAAAAAAGTTCCGCTGGGATGACGTCAGCCCAGCGGAAACTGTTTTTGTTGAATAACTCCCCTAATGGTTGGATGCACAAATTCGTACTTACCATACACATTTACAGGAAGTCATACACTAAATATCTGCTAAACTGAAATTAAAAAAAAACGACATTTTTCCGCCCGGATGACGCACACTTTTCATCCAGCTTTATGCGTCAACATCGATCGTTGTTGGTCGTCCTCAATACAATGTCGCATCACACATTGAAGAAGACGTTTTCTAAAACATCGACTAAACTTTCTGATCATGCTGGCCTTAGCACACAGCGTTATTTTAACGCGCCGACAACCGTCACGCGCATATGACGCGCGCTAAACGAAATTCTGACGCAGACAGTAATGCTTTTTGGTCATATCTACAACACCGTGAGCGCTCGTTCGTA
Organism: Lacanobia oleracea; assembly: GCA_950371165.1. Classification (NCBI taxonomy): domain Eukaryota; kingdom Metazoa; phylum Arthropoda; class Insecta; order Lepidoptera; family Noctuidae; genus Lacanobia; species Lacanobia oleracea. Next base: position 11,121,958 of record OX493401.1, read on the forward strand.
AAACGTGCGTCGTCAGCGCGTTAAAAATACGCCGTGTGCAGTGCATAGGCTCTAAAATATAAGTATCAATTAGTGTACAAAAAGAATTTATCGATTTTAGAATACCAGTAGTATCAATCCCTAATTGCAAAATTACAAAAGTACTCCAATTTGAGAGAACTATTGACCTTGTTTGACCACATTTGTTTGGTTTCATTTTTCTTTATTGCAAAAATGTGATCATTTTGTTTCAGGTTTATAATGATTTAGACGAACTAGTAAAGGAGTACACTAAAGTCGTGATAAGGATTTCCGACGATATGAAGCTGGCTCGATTGGAACACGCTGTGAACTAGTGTATGAAAGTATATTAAATAAAATAAAAAAACTTTTTGTAAAAAAACTCGTTTTATTAACAAAACAATAAATACAAATCGTTTTATAATCCGTCACCTCCTTTAAAACCACCTTAGCATAGTAATTCACCAAATTCACCATTAGGTATAAGGATTGATTTACTGACCAAAAATATTCATTACATCACTCTTTGACGTAAGATATGTGGTTTATTGAACTTGGAAATTGCCTCTAAAGCCGTGTTTTCATTTACACCTCTGTTCAAATGCTTAACGGAATTTTTCGATAGCTTTGGTAAATACAGTATTTGGATAGCGATATTATTACAGTCAAGCGTTCGTAAGATACAATTTTTATTGAGCCTGGTGGTGGACAATATTGTCAAAATGGTGCAATAGGAAGCGTCGCAAGTGCTGTAGTAGAATCATACTAAGATCATAATTTAATATTACCTACACCACACTTGTACCGTGGCTGTGTACGTGTTTCTCTACAAAAAAATAACAGGTAAAAATATAGATAGAGAGCACAACATATTTTTATCAAAGTCCCCTTCAAACCTTTTTTTGACCTTTTCCGATTGTTTTGATCATTCAAGGAGACTGTGTTAATATTGCAAGTTCTTTATGAACTTGAATTTATACATAGTAATGGTTTTACTACTAACCTCGACTTAACACACTTATGTGAAGACAGCCAAGGTCGCATGATCTGCGTATGTATAATACTGAGATACTGAGGTACATGGTAATCACGTTAGCGCTACTATGTAGTTTGAATATTTTTTTGTAAATCGCTAAAATATAGTAAGTATTATTTTCTTTTCTTGCGCAAGTGTTTTATTTGGCACATCTCAATCATCTCATTAACCGATTGTGAAATAAGTTATGTTTATAATAATAACAAATAAATTATTTTGGTTTATTAACCTTGATTAGAGTACTTTTAAATCCTATACAGTGATGCATAAACACGTGACCTTGTCTTTTTCGTAACTTAGCAATAAACTAACGAAACTGGTATGGTAACTTTGAATTGTTTGATGTGTTTGTTAAATTAAATTCCCACATGATATGATCTCAGTAAACGTTTCAACGTCTAGCCATCCTTACTCTCATGATAGTAAGCACTAGTCGGACAAGCTTCTCGTAAATGATAAACATGAGAGCAGCTGTCATGATTGTTTGCATTAATTTAGCCTCTAATCCACGGAATGCCAGCAAGGGCTTTGATTTTACATCTCTATATAGAGGTTTTAAACTTGCACCAGCGCGAAGCCTAGATTGTACCAATTGAAGTGGATAAGTCAAAGTTGTAGCTACTGCTTTTGCAGCAGCTCCTACAAGAAATGCAGAAAATGTATCAAACATACCCTTAGATACTAGATGCCTTTTTAAAGCTTCATAAACCATAAATTGAATTGCTGGATTTGAGACCAGCAGTAAAGAGGGCACTGTTCCTGACCAAAGTCCCTTGGCGCCTTCCTTTTTAAAAAGATCGATAAGTCCTTCTGTTAAGCTGTTGTAGGTCGTTTTTTCCAGCTTCATTCTAGTGTTGACAACCCACAAAGGTGAAGTGAGAAGAACATTTATACTCCCAGCAATTAAGCCAAACATCAAGTCTTTTAATGCAGATGTATCCTTTGTCGACATTCTGCGCAAACCATGGAATGTATAAAAATATACGAAATTTGATACGGAGAGAGACTGTAAGACAGGTGCCAGACCGCGATATAAAGACTCCAAGCCTTCTTCACTCGCCAACTTCAATAGGAGTTCAAATGATGAGCCTTGTAGTTTATTGGAATCTTCAACTGTAAACAAAGAGTAAAATGTTACTGTCGTTGAATCCAGGACCATAAAACAAGAAGAAATTCAACAAAAAAGCAAGTCAAGAAATAATAACTTGAGTGAAATAGAAGTGTTTCAGCGCGCGCATTAATTGGTGACTTTATGTAGGTAACTAATTTTGTTCCCAATGCTTGTAGAAATCGCCACTGATTGGCGAAAGCAAGTTTTCCTTAAGGAATGGAAAACATTGAATATCTACAACTCACCACATGGTGGAATTGGTGGATTGGATGGATCGAGTTCGGCATACGGTGCGGAGTGCGGATAATACTATAGGTCGGTAGATGGTTCACGGAAGGAAAATTCCTTAGTTCCTACTACATTAGAAGTAGGAAAGCAACGGAACTAAAACGTACTGGGCTCACATAGATGTTTAATTTCCTTACTATATAGTAGTTAATATTATTAGAATTAATACCTAATTGTGATGGTTTTATATTTTTTCATTCTATTTTTGGGTGTTTATTTTCAGAGTGATATCTAAAATTGAATAGGTACTAACAGGGGTAGCCACTAAACGAAAGCTAGAAGCGTTACTTGGGAAGAATTCTTTAAAAAAATGCTTTCATAAAGAATGCAATTTGAATGAAAACAATTTTCGAAGACTGATAGGTATTTCACAATAGGTTTTTACCTCGCTACATTTTAGATCGCTCACCCATCCACATCAGACGGCTTAAAGTCATGCAAAGAGCAATGGAGAGGGCAATGCATGGAGTTTCCTTGCGTGATCTAATCAGGAATGATATCCGCAAGAGAACCAAGATTACCGATATAGATAGACCGAAGAATCGCCAAACTAAAGTGGCATTCTTAAATAAAACGTTGCCCCACACTATATTTCTCCTGTATCGTGGGTGCGTTCACAAACATACAAACTTACATACACAAACAGCCAGACCCGAAACAACTATTTGCAGGCCATACGAATATTTGTTCCGTGCGGGAATCGAACCCGCGACACGCAGCGCAGCAGCCGATCGCTCAACCACTGCGCCAACTGTGCCGCGCATTGCACGCAGAACGGACGGTCGACGGGGCCGAAAAGTTCTAGAGTGGCGACCGCGTCGGTAGACGCAACGTTGGAAGGCCTACATGCTGAACCGATGACCTGGTGAATACGAGACGCGCAGCGCGCAGGATCGGTCGTTGTGGCAACGCTTGGGGGAGGCCTATGTCCAGCAGTGGACGTCTTTCGGCTGATATGATGATGACATTTTATGAGATATAAAGTGATACCTAATTAATTTTATTTTTAGTAGCTATTTGTTGATTGTATTACCTTGTATTCTTGATCTCAATGTATCCAATGGGTAAAACACAGCCATGCCGACTACGCTGCCCTGAAATAATCGATAAAAGGGATTAAGATTCCGTATGTTTGATGATATGTTGCTTTTATTAAATTATGTATTATTTTCAAGTCATGCGTTTGAGAAATTAGTCATTATCAGATAATAAGTACGTACCGTAGCTCCAGCAATAGCATGCACTAGAGTTTCATAACTAAATAATGACGGGGCCATTTTAAACTTATAATAAACTGCAAACCACTCAAATTAATATAAACATCAATCGAGATTCATCGCACTTTGACCCTGCCCCCGTTAAGTTTCCTTGAAAATATAATATTATACAATTTTCTGTAACATGACCACCACAATCAGCGCAACGCACTATACTGAATTGATCACAGATTAAACATAATCACTGAATGCCACTGATTAATTGAATGAACAAGAACGATGAATGAAACTTCAGAGTAAACCTCGAATTAATATTCCTACACTCGTTGAGCTCTTTCAACCTTTATTAACGAGGCCTACCGGCCGCACCTCATGCTATTAAGCTATTATAAGGTTGTGGTCAAACGTGTTCTAATAAGTGTGAAGTGTGCCTATCAATGGTGGAAAACGTAGACGCACGCAGACGTGAAAAAAGATATTTTGTGCAGTCTGTGGTCTTAGCTATTGTCATGGAGAATTGGAGAATAGGGTCAGCTCGTAGACAGAGAATAGGGTAGGTCAGCTGAACACTTTTCAACTTGTCCACTCCATGGCATCTCCATGGCTACTGTAATGGTACGTTTACACGCTTGCCGTGGCTTGGCCAGCGTCCACCAACGCAAGCGTGTAAACGGGGTGTTTGGCATGGTTTGCGTGAGCTTGTCTCCGATCCGGACTAGTGTCGGTTTTTGAACACAGATCAAAGAAAATTTGCGGTAAGCGTTTGGGACGCATTTACCCGTTGGCGCGTGTTTATTTTCGGTCACATGCTCGCACCGAACGGACGTCTTTAGTTTTATGCTACGATCATCTAATACCTAACGAGCAATAGGGAATATGCATGCGATAATTTATTTACTAAATGAAATACTTATTAGCTCTAGTAAACAATCATGAAATTATTTTTTAAATACCTCAGCGATGCAGTTATAAATAAACCTTCAAAGATTACAATTAGAAAGAGAAGTCCGATGTAAACTTTGACGTCATCGTCTATGACGCCTATACAGCTGCCATAGAAAACAGCGTTTTCATGAGAGGGAGATATATATTTGTTTAAAATAATTATACATCCTTAGTTTTTCGAGTAATTTTGATTCTATTTTCACTGTTGGTATTATATTTTTATTTATTTTTAGATGAACTGTATAGATGATAAATATGTTTTTCATGCATAATCCCTATTATTGTATATATTGAATATCGGAAACGGCTCCATCAATTTTCATGAAATTTAGTATGCAGGGTTTCGGGAACTATAACTATAATCTAGCTAGCTAGGTTTTATTTTTAGGGTTCCGAACAAAAAATGGTGTCTGTTTGTCCGTAAAAAAGTAGATATTTAACAATACCGTGTGACATATCAAATGAAAAGGCTTTCTGTGAGGGTTTTAATTTTTTTTCATAATTTTAAAATAAATGGTTTTGAAGTTATTCAAGAAAATAGACGAAAAATGACCATTACCCCGAATTATCTTTGAAGCTACTAAGCTTAACTATTTGAAAAAAATAGAGATCTTTACTTATAGACTACAACTAGAAAAACTTATAAAAAGTCTATAGTGTTAAAAAGACATGTTCAGAAAAATTAAATTAATTCGGAACCCTTTGCACGCGAGTCCGACTCGCACTTGACCAGTTTTAGAAAACGTCGTAAAAAAAACCGTCATCCAGGTACTGAGTAGTAATTGGTCTTACAACGAGATTATGACCTTACTCGAGGCCTCTACGTCTGTCATGCTTGCCTGTCCGGAACACACTGACGCACTCGCAAGCGTGTAAATGGCATCCAAACGTTTGGAGTTTGTGGACGTTTGCCAAACCATGGCAAGCGTGTAAACGTAGCATAAAACTTTTGACAAATGCCAACTGCCAAGGCATTTGACACATATTTCACAGAGTACATTTTATAAATAGGATACAGGGTTTTTTTTTGACATTGACTTTTGTTTGTGTTTGTTAGTTTTGTGTCACTGCAAACACCCAAAATTAATTTTATTTTAATGAATTCTATGTAAATGGGGTATCAGAAAGTTGCCAAAGTTGGTTGCTCGTTAGAAAATAATGTTCGGAACGCCACACAGACTAGTCGACTAGTTTACAATACGAATAACTTTTGTAAAGTCCCTATTATCCCTAGTCACCACAGTAACACAGATATCATCAGCTGTCAATAAAGTTGTTGTGTTGTGTCTATCCACAATAATTTCAAAGAAGCTTGGATTCAATTTTAAACGATGAAGGTGTTTATGTCGGAAGATAATCTTTGTGCTCAGAACTTACTAAAACTAGTGTCTCATGGAAATGCCATAGTTGCTGAGATATTAAGGCTAAAGGATCACAAACCCACTGCTTATCTGTAAGTCCACTGTCTTCTTATTTATTTACCACAATTTCAACTGCAGTTTTGTTTGCTTGCACTGCTGAGGATCGCGACCACATACGACATGCATTGCTTCAGGGTAGCAAAAAATTTTTGCGAAATTAGTAAATTATTAGTTTAGTCTCAAATTAAAATAAATACTAATATTGGATTGAAAACTTTACAGATTAGACAGTAAAGAAGTTCTTCAAAAGTACCAGGATGTCATCATGGATTTCAGTTATTTTAAAGTCTCAGATGCTCAGGAAAAGAAAATAAATGCAAATCCTGTAAGTACTGAAGAATAATTAACTTGAATAGAGGAATAAAAAATGCCTACCAGGCCATGTACTTTTATCCAAAGCATGTTTAAAGAAAAAACAAATTTTATTGTTTTCAGAAATTGCAAGATTTGGATGATGAGTTGAAAGAAAAATACTTAGAAATAATCAACAGATTTTATTTGCTTTTTGAGAATATTTATCAATATATTGTTGATTTAAATTCATTTGTGGACCAGTTACATGATAATACCTTTATCCAGCAAAACATTGAAACAGTATTGAAGGATGTAGAAGGTAAACAGCTTTTGGTAAGTGTACTTTTTTTAGAAACAGCTTTAATGCATATGTTAATCACAGGTAAGTATTAGTACTATACATTTTTGTATATCAAGATCCAGCTAATGTCTTTGAACATATTATAATAAGAGCATTTAAAAACAACATTCAAAATTTTCAGTGTGAGAGTTTATACCTGTATGGAGCTATGCTTTTGTTATGTGACCTTTACATTCCGGGCCCAATGAGGGAAAGACTACTTGTAGCATTTTATCGCTACAGCACAAGCCAGTCACAATCCAACATTGATGACGTATGCAAACTTCTGAGAGATACTGGCTATGATCAGCATAATGGAAGAAGACCTGCTGATTATCCTGTGGAATATTTTAGGTAAACCTAGTTTATGCATTTATTTATTTATTTAACTTTGGTATCGGGAACTTATAGCTACACTAATATTATAAAGAGGAAAGATTTGTTTGTTTGAATTGAATAAGCTTTGAAACTACTGGACCGATTTGAAAAATTCTTTCACCATTAGAATTCTACATTATCCTTGATGAACATGGACTATCGAATATTTAAAAACAGTTAGGGATCTGTATGAAAACTTTGATAATGTAACCTAAGGTGTGAAATAAAATAACAAAAAAGTTCCTTATATCGCATATGCTGTGGAAACTATTGACAATAGAGCAAAGCGATGTCTACAGTTTTGTAGAAGACATAAATATCTACAAAAAGTCTGTGATGGTATGTATCCAACTATTATGGTTACGTCACAATGACCGCTTTTTGGTCAATATATTCAATCAAAACCCGGGTGAAATGGAATAGTGGTGATTTTAGTATGATGTTAATCCTTATTTATTTAAATTGGTTAAAAATTAAGGTTGTTTATATGCATGTAACTTACACTTTAAATTATCCAAATCGGACCTTTCGTTGAAAATTTACGACGTTGTTAAAAATACTCTAAGTAAGAAAAAAAGTTGCGAGTGAATGAACTGCCCTACGTTTAGTCTATTAATAAATAATAAGATTTTATTAATAAGTAAATTACAAATACCCTATATGAGTTTACATGGGAGATAAAGTTCGTGGAGTACCAACTAAACCCTCGCGAACGAAGTCGCGGGCGAAGTTTATACATATTTTCGTCATACAGTTAATACCTAATGCCATTCAATGAAATGGTTAGGCGGTCGATTAAATGACTGATTAAGCTAGTTTGCTGCAACACATACACTACAAAACTACATTAATTCTTGTACCTATTTTATTTTAAACTGATTAGGTTTATTTTACTAACAAATACTTGATTACTATATTATATGTTTCAGCCGTGTCTTCATTCGTCCTGAATTTGTTGAGAAAGTTGTGGGAAAACTGCGTTCAGAAGACATTTACAATCAACTTGCAGTTTACACAATTCCTGAACATCAAGCATCGGCATTAGGCACACAGGCCAGTATGCTAGTTATCTGTTTGTTCTTTACTCCACACTATCTACTCTCAGATACATCTAAAATGAGAGAAATTGTTGATAAATTCTTCCCCAGTAATTGGGTCATACCTGTTTACATGGGTGTTACTATGAATATAATTGATTATTGGGAAAATTTCAAGGCCGCTAAATCTGCCCTTGTTAACACATGTAATGGCAAGATGATCAAAGAGATATTTGCTAAAAGGGGCGGTTCTGTACCCATGCTGACATCCAAAACTCACCAACTACTCAAAGAAGGAACACTCACTGATGATTTTCTTTTGGACAACATCAGCAAAATTTTGAATCTCTTGTTAAACTCTAATCTAGTGTTAAGGTGGCTTCTTCTACATAACACAGATGTGACATTTTATGACAACAACAAAAAGAGTAAACAACTTAAAGATCTTGTATTGAAAGAATCCAATTATGAACCATTGAAAATTTTGGAACTACTAATAAGTACTGCAGAGCTGGAATTAAAAGTCAGAGAGATTTTAAATAAATTGCTTGAAAATAGAGATTCTTCATGGAATATGAATAAATCTCTCGCTATTGAAGCAGTCGACAGTTTATCTGAGCTTTTTTCTGGAGCGAAACCTGTCGCTAAAATACAAGAAAATGAACAGTTGAAACTTTGGTTTGATAATATTTCTAAACAAATTGCATCTCTAGGTGAACCTAGTTCATCAAAATCTATAAAGAAAGTAACTCAACTTATACAAGCTTTAGATGAGGTTGAAGAGTTTCATGGCATAAAAAGCACTTCAACCATTGTTCAGTACCTGTCTGATAGTAAAGATGCATTGAAGAATCTTTTGAGGGCTGCCTCCTTGAAAGAGGATTCCTTGGTTACCTTGGAGACGATTGCAGATGTCAGTTACGCTTGGTGCACGATAGATTTATACACAAAGCATATGCAAGATAGCATCAAGGAGAATCCAGCTGTTACCAGCCGACTGAGAGCACTGTTCCTGAAGCTAGCTAGTGCAATGGAGATTCCGCTACTCAGGATAAATCAAGCTCACAGTGATGACTTGGTGTCAGTATCACAATATTTCAGTAATGAACTGATTAAATACATACAGAAAGTATTGCAAATAATTCCCGAAATGGTTTTTAATATTGTGGAGAAAATAATTGATCTACAAACTTGGGCAATAAAAGAAGTGCCAACTAGACTGGAAAAGGAAAGATTGAGGGATTATGCACAGTTGGAAGACAGAATGGAAGTTGCCAGACTAACTCATTCTGCATCCACATTCACAACTGGTTTGTATGGCTTCAATTGGATTAGGACATCTGTTCTCTATATTAACAAGAAATGACCAATTTTTTTTTTTTTAGGAATTTTAGATATGCGCTCTACATTGGTGGGTGTAATAAGAGTAGACCCTGCGGAATTGTTAGAAGAGGGTTTATTGAAAGAATTAGACAGACACATCAGCAAGAAGTTTGTAGAGTTTTTAGAACCTCAAGGGAAGAAATACCAACCAACTGCAAGTAACTTGATGTCTCGTCTGCAGAAGCTGGCTGACAGTATGGATGGCTACAGACGATCTCTTGAATATATTCAGGATTATATAAATATTCATGGTTTAAGAATTTGGCAAAAACAGGTATTTTTATACTTTCTCCTTGCTAAAAGCTAGGTGCATTCAATTTAACAATATATGTAATAGTCTTTGGACAAGGAATAAATACAAAGTTTGTTTATATTCCAAAATTCCAAGTCCAACCTAAGTTATCATAGGCAAAGACATTCGAGCTAGCGTCTTCGATATTTTAATATTTGAGCAAACAACATTCGATCTCACGTAAGTAGACAATCCCTTAAATTGCGGGCAGAAAAACACTCACCTAATTTCTTATTTTTTAGATAACAGCAATCATTAACGAGAGTGTCGCCAAAGAGATCAGTTTCCGGAAGGGAGTTACTTTGTATAGTCCCTCAGCTGGCTTCATGGGGAGCCTAGCACGACAAATACCGCAGTTAGTAGACGCGAGGTACTTACGAAAACTTTGATAATAGTTCATATTCAGTTCTAAATAAAATTAAAAATAGACTAAGTAAATATATTGGTGTTTCAGAATTTGCACATATGTCAACATATGTGCAGCCTGGTATGACGTAAAATCTCAAAATGAAATAATAAATAACAAAACTTTCGGAAAATTGAATGATGCTCTTGGAGTAGTGGGTCTTCATGGATTAGATACTTTATATGGTTTTATGGTCAAAAACCAAATGCAAAATGTTCAAGATATATTTAGACAAGACAAGATGCTCTTGGGGAATATGAGTACCGACATGAAAGACATAGAACAGGTTATTACTAAAGGGTATAAAACATTCCAACAACTATCAGATGTGCTAGTTTTGATAGGAACTTTGCAGATTATCAGAAGGCATATTGCATACCAGTTGAATACAAGTTGCAAATTCGACTCGGCGCAATTAGAGGCATCTCTAAGGACCATGAATGAGTAAGTGAAATGGGGATTTTAAAGTCTCAAGACATGTTATTGACAAGAAACAACATAAAATAATAATGAAATTGAAATTTCAGGTCCATCATTAACGAATTGAAGATATCTATACATTCTGAAACACAACCAAAGGTATCGTCGTTACTAATGCAAAACCTAGAAGAGTATTTGGTGAGATGTGGGATCTATGAGCCGTACGATAAAATCTACGTGAAACATGCGCAGGAGTTGCTGAGTGCTGATATGGGACGTATTCTTGTTGCACTTTTAATATCGCAATTACCTAGAATACAGCTGTGTTACACAACAGGTACCTTTATGTTGATTTAATACTAGTTGATCCACGCAACTTCGTCTGCGTCACAATTTTCATTACTGCTCTGCTCCTATTGGTCTTAGCGTGATGATATAAGCCTATAGCCTTCCTCGATAAATGGGCTAACACTGAAATATTTTTTCAAATCAGACCAGTAGTTCCTGAGATTAGCGCGTTCAAGTAAACAAACAAACTTTTAGAGGTATGCGGTACAGAGAGTAAAGTCCTGCACACCTCAATTGAAAAGGAGGATCCTCCAACCAGGCGGCTATTGTGCCTGGCGTAGTTGATATTCGGGCTGATGTATTTGTTCAAATCGCACGGTAAACTCTGCTTGCGCGATGCAGGATTTCAACGTTGTAGTTTACTACTAATTGGATAGATGACGTCGCGGTTCTTTTTGCTGCGATGTAGATTTGCTCCGTTGGTTTTTTTTATGGCGGAATGGATGCCGCTACATCACTCCTCTCCGCAGCCCGGAGGTAGGATAGTGGATGAGTCGTCCATGCATCTTGAAATGCTTGCTAGGCCAGTGGAAGGTTGGTTCCAGTGAGTCGGAACCGGAAGTCGCAGAGTTCACGGTGAGTCGGAACTGTCTGCGGTGCCCCAGTGAGTCGGGGTGATGAAATCCCAGTGAGTCGGGATGATGCTGCAGGCTCCAGTGAGTCGAAACCGGGTAGTCGCAGAGTTCACGGTGAGTCGGAACTGTATGCGCGGTACCCCAGTGAATTGGGGCGATGATTGAGGCTGAGGATGCTGAACAGGAATGCGCGGCTGCTGCATGCTGGTGGTCAGGATACTCTTAGAAGCCGTAGGTACTCGCTGGCTGTATGACTCGTTCCTCGAGAGCTTGAAGGTCACGATGAGGAGAAGTGATGATGACGTCACGCTTAAGTAGTTGCACGACGGCTGCGCTGACGTTCAATATCGAAGGTCACCAGTTTGGAGGTATGCGGAACAGAGAGTAAAGTCCCGTACACCTCAATTAAAAAGGAGGATCCTCCAACCAGGCGGCTGTTGTGCCTGGCGGGCTACTGCCCGATAGTTGATATTCGGGCTGATGTATATGTTCAAATCGCACGGTAAACTCTGCTTGCGCGATGCAGGATTTCAACGTTGTAGTTTGCTACTAGTTGGATAGATGGCGTCGCGGTTCTTTTTGTTGCGATGTAAATTTGCTCCGTAGGTTTTTCTTGTGGCGGCCTTGATGCCGCTACAAACTCTTCAGCTTTATAGAGGGTTATTTGTAAAACACCAGCAACCTCTTAGGCAGTGAAAGTACACATGATTATAAACAACTTTTACTTTGGGCAAACCCCGAAATCTCGAGAAAAATATCAGCTGTTTCATACAAAGTTCAATATTTAGCCAATAAAAATGTATGAAAATGCTGATATTTTTCTCGAGATTTCGGGGTTTTCTTAAAGTAAAAGTTGCTTATAATCATGTGTACTTTCACTGCCTAAGAGGTTGCTGGTGTTTTACAAATAACCCTGTATATTAGTATAGATATAGATTTACGTATCTCGATAAGAAAACTGTGATATTGGTACCTATTTGTGGCTATGGTAATTGCGTAATAATCTTTAACAGTATTTTCCACATCTAGTACATATCAACGCCACGTGGTCTGATACGTCATGGCGATTTCATCAAATCCGTAAATAATTCCAACTAGCTGACTCGCGTGCCCACTTCTTTGGGCGGTATTTTTCGGGTTAAGACAAAGCCTATGACACTCACAAATACCGTAGCTTTCTTTTGGTAAAATAATTTTCAAAATCGGTTCAGTAGATCCAGAGATTACCGCCTCACAAACTTTACTTAGCCTCGTGATTAGGGTTGCCAACTCTCGAAAGGATATTTGTCGGTTTTTCACCACAAAATCATAAAAGTTTTTACTTGCAAAATCGAAGTTTGTTAGAAGCTTTTACTAAAGAAATACTCATTCAATTTCCTTCCTTGCTCCATCATCATCACGAGTGACTAGCGACGACTGAGCGACGATTGCATTTAATTTTTAGAAAAACCGGAGAAATTATTGCTCTCCGGGAAGTCGGGAGGTTAACCACTATTACTGGAGTCTCCCAGGCAATCCGGGAGGGTTGGGAACCCTACTCGTGATGGTAAATCCGCCATAGGTATTTCCGCAATATTCTTGTTATTTACTAATTTGAAGTATCTATTCATGGAATATTAACTAGTTGAAGGCGTGAATTTGCGAGCTACGATGATATCATTATAGATCGTAGCATTGTTTAGCTCGGGTTATTACTCTTGAATTTCCATATCCTAAGAAAAGCAAACTCTTCGAGTTCCTTGCCCAAAAATTAAAGTAATTTCATTATACTTATGAAGACTGAATTCAACTTTTTTCATAACCTGCTAAAAATAACATTTCTTGCAATAGCCTGCGCACATATGGCGGAGCGCAGCGCAGAGTATTTTCACTGTCAAACTATTATAGGCATTGTCCTTATTGAAATAATGTGTAAAATCAATTACCACAACAAATAATTCCTGAAGAGCATCGAAGCGAATAGTCGCATCGATGCTCTTAAGCGAATAGTCGCATCGATGCTCTTGACAGTGAAAGATGCTCTGCGATGCGCTTTGCCATATGTGCGCCGCCCCTTACCCCATTCAGTGTTATAAGCCTTTAATACTAGGTATCTACCATTTCTTTTTTACTGATGCCTTTTAAACTTTTTAGGTGATCTAATTACGAGAAGAACGGGAGACAATATAGATGGGTATCCTCTGCTAGTGGGTATCTACTCTTTGTTACGCCAAAGTAAAAGTGAAAATGTTGATATCTTTGTCGATTCCTTATGTACATATGTGAGGTTAGTAAATCCATACTAATATTTACAAATGTGAAGTAACTCTGTATGTCTGTTATCTTTTCACGTCTTAATGGCCGAACATATTTGGATGAAACTTGGCACATGAGTAAACATTAATAATACTGCCTTAGTGTGATTTTCAAGTTTCACGCGGGCGAAGTCGCTGGTTTACTATAAATTTATCCTTCTACTAAGGGTGGCGATGGCAATCAAGTGCCGACACGGTTGGCGTAGTGGTTGAGCAATTGGCTGCTGCGCTGCGTTTCGCGGGTTCGATTACCACACGAAACAAATATTTTTATGGCCTACAGATAGTTGTTCCGGGTTTGACTGTTTGTGACTTTGTTTGTTTGTGAACGCACACACGATACAGGAGAAATTCCAAGAGTGGGGCAAGGTTTTATTTAACCTTTTAAGCGCTTGGCTAAATATCAGTTGCCGTGCCCCTAGCGCCCGGCTACAAATCGACAAAATAATACGTACAATAAATAAGGAGGGGCAATCATTGTATCGATAAAAAAAAGTCAAAAGTTTTTTATGTTTTTATTTTAAATCAGCCTTATGGCTCCTACAAATAGGCGAGACACAAAGGAACCGCTCATGTCGCGACACGAAGGTACCGCTCATGTCTTTGTGTCGCGTCGCGTGTCGCGCCTGTTTGTAAAGAGCCTTTAACTTAACCAACCTAATCACTTCGTATCACAATCGTTCATCTCAGTTACTAATTGTTTAACCTTACTAAATTCTAATAGTTTATATCACAATAATCTCTTATTACTTAATCACTTTCTTCGTATCACAGTCGTTCATCTCTAACAAGTAAATGTTGTACCAGTTACTAATTGGAATTGAAAATTTGGAACCGTGTTGTATGTTGTCCTTACAGCCCGATTTACACTTCAATAAGTACAGTAGCGAGTTAAGAACTCAGACAGTTAAGTAATAAGTAGTACCTAACTCAACTTAATCGACAACTTACTAGGTAGGTAGGTACTTAACTCGCTTTTGTCGTTCAAACAACATTAACAACTTAACTCGCCGATGACACAAGTTAACTCGCTACTGTAGGTAGGTACTTATTGAAGTGTAAATCGGGCTGTAAGGACAACATACAACACGGTTCCAAATTTGAACAATCAATAGGTATGTAGATATGTAAGTAGGTAATATAATAACAGAATTACATCACAATATTTAAAATAGGTAGGTAGGTACTATTTCGATCCATCAAGGAGTTACCTAAACCCAACCCAAGTGTTTGCGACAACTCTTCGAGGCGCGCGTGGTCACCGCGCGCCGTCGACTACTCGGGCTCGGTCCTTATAGGACGGCGAATATCGAGCTACCCAATGCTCGGCGTTCGCAAGCTCGCGTCTACGGAGGCTGGAGATCGTCCTCGTCCTGCGATCCTCGCCAACGGCGTCTCCTGGGTCATGCGACAGGTGAGGACGCCGTGACGTCTCTCCAGCCACGCCTCAAAGAGGGGACTTACCGCCGCAATCGTGGCGTGTCCAGTCTTATTTATACCTATACCTACTGAATAATATATGCAACTAACATAAGAAGAAATTGAAATAGGTACTTACCTCTCCATCACTTCTAAGTTCTTCTGTAGATTCTAATAATAATTCCTCTTCGCCGTCACCTTCTAATATTCTGATTAATTCCTCAGTAGTAGTCATTTTATCGACAATGCAGAAATAGCCACGAACAACTTTAATGGAACTTTCCATTCGTTTCACCCGCTCGTGACGTAGGCAGCCGTCGTATTAATGCGACAGCGGCGCTAGACTAACTAGAGAAATATTATTGCAAGCATAGGGGTCTAGGGATGGGAACTAACGTCAAATATTGGCATTATACAAAGATCGTGAGGAATATTTTTCTTTTGAATAATAAGGAAAAGAATTAATACACAAAGTAACAATTATGTTAAATTTAACTTTATTTCGTATGACACTTTATTTTATGCTGAATGATGCACTATACCTGATTATTTACTGTTTTCGTTTTAATGCGCATTGCATTGTATCCCATCCCTATGGTCATATATATGCGACGCGCGCGATAGACACCGAAGAAAACTCCAAGCTGCCAATTACTTATTTTTGTTTAAGTTTTTTCAATGCTTAGAGCTATGAAACATAATTTTAAGTAATTGTTATAAATAATAGGTCTATTTAATAATAGTTTTAGTTGTACCTCGTAGTTAACAGGACGAAAATGGAACGAAAAAATCATGCATGATCTCTGTCGCAGAAATGCGACACGAGCGGTAGGGACACGGAAACGTGTGTCGCATATATGCGACACAAGCGGTTAAAAGGTTAAAAAAAAGTAGATTCGGCCCTTCTAATCGTGTGGGCAGTAACGACCCCACACACCCTAGTGTCAGAGTTTCTCCTCTTCCGCCTCTGACACTGTTTATTTGACGACCACCATTTGGCGGCCGGACCACCGGCTTATACGTGCCTTCCTAAGCACGGAATCATTTTTTTATCAGACAGTCAAGTGATTCAAGCCTGCAATGTCCTTTTTTTTATTTTTTTTTAAGCTAGGAAAAAATGCATTACGCATACCCGCCCGTCGGGGGAACGGGAGGGGTATGTGGGACTCCCCGGGCTGACCCGGTATACCCACTAAAACGACCCAGCGGCATTCCCGCATCGTCCGAGTGGAAGAGGACTGGGAGATCGGCGCAGCCTTAGCGTCCAGTCCTCCTCCGACGACAACCCGCCTAAAGCGGCGGGCCCCTCCAGTCCTCCCCGTTCAGGGGGAGGGCTGGGAATGACCGGCGAGGGTGGTGTGGAGTGCAATGCGGGCGGAGGCGCCCCCGCGCCTATCGCCCGCCCATCACCACCATGAGGAGGGAGAAGACGGCGTCTTCTCCGACCTCTTCTGCGCCTGCGGAGCGGCGCAGCAAGAGGGTCGTCCTCCCGCGCGCGCTCCGCCGCCTCCTTTTGCGAGATGACATCCTCGCAAAAAGAGGCGAAGCCTGCAATGTCCTAGCCCAACTGGAAACAACTTTACACAATGAAGCCACGAGTACCGGGCCACAAGGCAAACGTCTAAACCACTCGACCACGGAGGCAGTTAAGTTAGATTCGGCCCAGATTTCGGCTTATTTGTTGACCAACTAATTCCTGCAAGAGGACATGCAGGACACCATATTAAGTGCCCTTTCAGTTTAACATGGGTAGAATATAATGTACTATTTATAATCTGAACCCTTATGCGCTTAGTTTAATTTGTGTTAAGTCACTTGATATTATTAACGCGGCAGGAGAAGAATGGATGCAGATTGCCGAAAACCGCGAAGAATGGCTCAAGTTGGAGGAGGCTTTTACCCAAGAGGGACTACATAAACCAAAAAATACTATTGAATAGTTCTATGTATTTATTTTTTGTTAACTTTGTAAATGTGTAGAAAAATAAAACTTTATTATTATTATAAGTCACTTGAAATGATCTAATGAAGACAATCTTTTTAATTTCAGAATAAAACATTTGGAATCATTGAATGATGGTGCTTCTATTGTAAGGATATTGCAATTGTTTTCGGAGACATTCAATTATCCTTTCGACAAACTCGAAGATAAACTTCCTCTAATACTGCTGTCACATACTCTTCAAAAGTAAAGCTATTAAATTAAAGTTTGTAGGTAAACAAATAATAAAACAACTTTGTTTACATTCATAATTATATTTTATTGTTATATACATATAAAGGTACATAATATATTATTATATTGGCTAAATTAAAGAGTTTTATTTTTAGCAATATTTTCTTCTCTTTTTTGTCAGTTCTAGCTTTAATATTTTTCCTTTTGTTTTGTCTCTTTTTATGGTTCCGTATCTCAAAAGGAAAAACGGAACCCTTATAAGATCACTTTGTTGTCCGTCCGTCTGTCTGTCAAGACCCTTTATCTCGGGAAAACGTGGAGGTATCGAGTTGAAATCAATACTCCACAAATAAAACATAAAAAATAAAACCATATACTCAGGTCTATGGTCCCTTGAAGCTGTGAAAAATTCAAGCTTCTAAATTAACGTGAAAAAAAGATACGGCCTTTATGCCGCAAAAAACGTATATTTCGACACTCTCCAGGGAATCAAAATGTATAGGGTTTTTGCCGTTGACCTACAAATATGAAATTTGGCAAGTAATACCATCTTATACTAAAAGTCTGAAAACTATACATTTGTAATAATCATAAAACGTATAGTCTTTATTTCAAGTGTCATTTGTATCTATAAATTTGTATGGAACCCTCGGTAGGCGAGTCCGACTCGCACTTGGCCGGTTTTTAGTTATAATTAAAACTTTAACACTACAGTTCTGTAAATTTTATCATTATAATTATGTATCTGCCATCCTACTGACTTTATGTATCCCATAGCAATAATCTGAGAGCAGCATAGTGGGTTTGTTTTGTATATCACTGTTTTATATTATAGCTGTTGATCATTTCAATAAAAATAAAACTTGATGATACACTTGTAAGCATCAAACTGACGGCGGCAGTGAAGTGGCCAGAATTAGTTACTGTGCACAACTTGCCATGTTCAGGCCTGCATAAAAGTCACCACACAAGGTCTATTTATTTATAATTTTGTCTTGCAAGTTCAGGATTGAATTGTGAATTGTATTTTGCTTTCACTCCAGTATCTTTTTCAATTTCTGTATTTAATGGTTTATGAAGACCCTTCAAAAACAACTCAGTTCTATATTTTTCTTGTTGTTCACGTTTCAATCGAACTTCTCTAAGCTTTTGTATTTTTTTTTCTTTATCCTCATCTTTAGTCTTGTCTTTTTTGTGTTTCTTTTTCTTATTTTTATGTTTCTTACCAGTGACAGAACGGTTATCTTTTTCGATTTTATCATTAGGTATGGCCTTCCTTTTATCCTTATAGGTATTATCATGCAAGTGTTTAAAAGCATTCAATGGATCTAGCTTCTGCTTCTTTTTCCAACCTACTTCTCCATTTTTTTCATCAGGCTCCTTTATTTTAGGTTTGCCATCTTTATCTTTCAAAACCAATTTGTCATAGGTATCTTTAATATTACAAGATCTGGAGGCCCCAGCTGTCTCTGGCGGTACTTCATACCAATTCTTTTTGCCAAGAGCCTCATTTGTGTCTTGTCCAAGATATGTCAAGTAACCAATTTTTTTCTCATATTCTTCCTTCTTTTCTTTTACATCCTTGTCATGCTCCTTATTGGTGGTTTTTACAGCATCTTCAAAATTTGCAAATAAGTTAATGTGTTCAACAGTTGCTTGTTGTGTAGGGTCTGGTTCTGGATCTGGTTCTTTAATTCCATATTCCTGTAGCTTTTGCTTGCTTTTATGTTTTAACACACTAAGACGTGCCTCACGGTCAGCTTGCTCAACCCTCAACTTTTCTTGTCGCTCTTTTTCTGCAGCTTCAGCTTCATCTTTCCTTACTCTGGCAATGTTCTCCTTTGTTCTTACATGCCACCTAAAAAAAAACAGTCAAAATAATATTATATATACCTTGATTAAACAAAATCTCTAATAAATTATTCAAGTTTTCCATATAAAATCTTTTATTCATTAATTCATATCAGCCGAAAGACGTCCACTGTTGGACATAGGTCTTTTTTATGATGTTTAAATTTGATATAAAATACTGTTTCATTGCAGAAATGTTTTCACCAATATAGTACAAATCCTTATCTTAATAAATATGTTAGTCATCTTGAGTGTTGAATTTAGAGCAAAATTGCCGTTCACACCATTTAATTTGGATGAATCTTAGGAGATATCTCAAAATAAAAGTAAGTTGCGCAACCAAATAATTATAACTGAGGTTGAGATGTCCCGAACTGGTAGAAGCTCTCAGAGCAGACGTCGTTATGGTTGTCTATTGCACTTTTTATTTCAGCTGATCTACAATATTATTGACTCTGGTAATTAGATGTTCACTTTGTTAGTTTGAACTAAAACATTTTGCACCCGGTCTGAACTTTATTCTAAACTAGCAAACCGGGGCGGTTTGCAAGTTTAGAATAAAGTTCAGACCATAACTATAATAACGGCCTACTAACATAGTAACAACAAAACTAATATAGGGCGAAACTCTTGAACGATGGGGTCTAAGGCCCGTATTACAGAACTACACAATCAAGACTCAAGCATTACTTAAAACTAGTCTCAGTTGGAGTTTTAATTTTAGAACTTGACTTGAGCAGAGAAACTATAATCAATAATCACCTAAGCAATGTCACTTTAAAATGTAATTTTTACGTATTATAGAACAGTGCTTGAGTGATGGAGAGGGAGAGGAAGGCCAAAGAAAAGATGGATGGATTGTGTGAGGAGCTATATGAAAGAAAAGGGAGTTAGTGATAGAGTGACGACTGATAGAACAGAATGGAAGAATAAAACGTGTTGAGCTGACCCCAAGTAACATGGGATAAGGGCAGGAAGATGATGATGATGATGACCACGCTTGAGCACAGATTCTCATGAAAATTGTTGTGGATTTGGAGTAAATCGAGTACCTACCTAATCAAAATGGATATATTTGCAGATATATTAATAATTTATTTTTTATTTTCTATGACATTCTTACAAGATTTTAATATTTCTAGAAATAAATTTATTTCCAAAAACGTAAAATTCTTTTTTTTTTAAAGATAGTCCTAACCCAAATATATTCCGAACCACACGGAACCATAATGATTGTAAACAATATTTTATTGTATTACTCAAGAGCTTGACTCTTGAGTACCTTCACCAGGTCATCGGTCCACCTTGTGGGAGACAACAGTGATGTGGATGAATTTTTTGACATCAATGTTTAGTTAAGAGTTTTTATTTTTAATTCTATTATGTAAATAATACGTGAAGTGTAATTAATTGTGCGTTTAGGTATGTAATTTTTAATTCTATTATGTAAATAATACATGAAGTGTAATTAATTGTGCGTTTAGGTATGTAATTTTACCAAAAAAAAACAACATGCCTGCAACATATTTCTAATAATTGTGGTATACATATTAGAAATATTGTTTAGAAGTATTGTTTGTTTGGTATTGTTGTTGTTGTTTTGTTTATTGCATGCTGTGCTTTGGACAACCTTGATTTGGAACATAAAATATACATGCTTCTAATAAAATAAATATATGGTTGGTTAACAATATGATTTGTGAAAAATTGTTTGAAATCATATTATGTAGGTACATGAAAATATTCACCTTTTCTTTGGAAGGATATTCATTCTAAAACTATAATCCAACAGCTAAAATTGATTTTAATGTACTTCAAATAGGTTTTACTGGCGATTCGCGTTCATAAATTCGCACCAGTTGTACTACAGAAACACTGCAAAAGTGCAAACACAACACATTGAAATTGAATTATAACAAATGTCAAAACACATGCCATGTCATTATGTCAATGTCAAAGTTTGACTTTACACAGCCCTACACTTTTTTGGGATTTTATAACCTGGCTACTGAGGCCTTTAGGTTAAGTCTTCAGTTTTTATCACTTTTTTTCGCATTAGAATGTATCATATATTTGTGTGAGGTGGATGCTCCAGGGTAGCCCGCGAAATTCAAATATTTTTATGTTTTTTTGCAATTTGCCGGTCAGTGTGAAACAGTATGTGGACCAAATGCGATCCGCGACCGTAACGCATATTTATCTAAAGAATTATAACCATTTTAATCATCAATATAGCCCTCTAAGTTCATGTAGTTCGAAAGAATGAATATTTCAGTAATAATCATTCTTTCGAGCTACATGAACTTAGAGGGCCACATACGGCTTCACACTGACCGGCAAATTGCAAAAAACATAAAAATATTTGAATTTCGCGGGCTACCTTAGAGTATTTGGCATAGTAGGTACCTGGATGACCCAGTGCCTGCTGAGGTTTCGGACTTCGAAAGAGGCACCGTACCCTGGAACGCAAAGGGCACTAGGAGGAACACGGATGGGTTTTAGTCAGTAAGAGTCTGACACTCCCTCCTGCTTCATCTAAAGCAGGAAGAGTCATTCGATGATTTCCCATCCTTAAAAAAAAAAAAAGGTACCTGGATGACCGAGCCTTGCTTGTTTTTTTTTACACCGTTATCTAAAAATGAAACCTAGATCGTTTTATCGCTCCCGAAACCCCCTGCATACTGAATATGAAAATCGTTGGAGCCGTTTCCGAGATTCAGATTATATAAATTATACCAACGTTAAAATATCTGATGCTGAAGGGAATTGGATGAAATTTGGCACACGTGTAGTTCAGGAATAACACATAATTCAATAGTAAAGGCTGTGTGATATTAAAAACAAAAATAATGTGGTTGTTGCAACGGCAAGCATAGTCAACAATATGTACAGAATGCTTACCTTTGACATCAACGCATGGGCCATTTGAATTTTCAAAATCTGGAAAAATTTGCAGATAACACTGAAAGTGTAAAGTTACCAAAGAAAAATGAGAAACTGACATGTGGAACATGCTTACAAGGTAAACAAACACGCTTACCTCTAAAACAAAGTGTTTTGAAATCCTCTAAGACTGCTTTTCCACCAGAGATGTGCTATGCAACGTTGCTATGGATGCGTTTGATATCCACCAAATATATTTATCGGTTCGCATAGCAGAGCACTGGTGGAAACTGATTTAACTAAGCTAAGTTTTTTATATGGAAGGATGCGTGCTATGACTGCGTGCTTTGGATGGTCGCGAGTTGTGTAACTATGTACAGAGCAGTGCATGCCTTTAGAAATCAGATGCTCTAGATACATTCAAAGAATTTAAAAACCAAGTGGAGACACAACTAGAATGCAACAAAAAGTGTCTTCACTCTGACAACGGTCAGGTGAGTATGAGTACCAATTTTTCTGAGTTCTTTTTAATTGCTGGAATAGTTCACCAAACAATTTATAGTACGCGGGTAGTCTCTTGTGCGTGTGTTTATTATCTGTAATACCATCTAAATCTATGGATGGAATCAATTTGATTGGGCTGATAGCCTGATAGTCTATGGTGCGCGTAAACGTAATGGACGTAGAGACGCAACTC
Organism: Lacanobia oleracea; assembly: GCA_950371165.1. Taxonomy (NCBI): domain Eukaryota; kingdom Metazoa; phylum Arthropoda; class Insecta; order Lepidoptera; family Noctuidae; genus Lacanobia; species Lacanobia oleracea. The sequence continues at coordinate 11,144,769 of OX493401.1, forward strand.
AAAGCAAACTTTGACTTAGTTGAATTTATCTTTATTTAAAACTAGCTATTGGTTGGTGATATTTTTTACATCATAAAGTGATATGTGAAAATAAACATGTTTACAACCTGATATTATTAAGGCTCATCGCTCTGTCGTTTGCATTCGTCAACATAATTTAGGTTATCCTAATAAAAGCAACAATAAACCTTTTTCATTATTCTAGTGACGGTATTGGCAAAATGGATGCTGCAAAGGAGCCTCCTCTTCATAATGCTCCTGTGGATGTTATGAAAATACCGATTGTATTTGATGAAAAAGACGAAAACGCCGTGGCTTCAGTAGCAACGGATGTATGTCACAAATCAAACGGTGTCGCGGATTCGGAATCAGCAGAAGTAGCTGCAGTAGAGAGTAACACTGTACCTAGCGAAGATAGTAAATATGAAATTGAAACATCAGCGGAGGTGAAGAACGAAGCACCAGAAAATGTTGAAGAGTCGGCGGTGTCTGTCGTGTCTGAAATGGATAACACAACAGATCTTACTGTTAGTGCCGAACAAAACAAAGATCCCACTGATGATCACTCCCCCATTATCACAGAGTCGGCAAAAGAGGAAGTTGAGGATTTAGAGTTAAACAACAGTATAAAAGGAAACCAATTGGAAAAAACTACAATGGAAGAAGACAATATTATTGAACCGCCCTCTGACAGAGTCACTTTTCAGACTGAGATTTTGATTGAAACTAATGATAATGAGGTGATACAGACTATCACAGAAGAGACAATTACTGATGTTCATGATTCCAACAATTTACTAAGTGGACTTGGTCAAAGTATTGAATTTAGTGAGGCTCTACGCTCATCTGATGTTGCTAATAGTGCAGAAAATAATAACTGTGCTGTAAGACAGGAAGTTTTCAATAAAGAGGAACTATTGGATATCTTGGAGGGGAATGATGAGGGACAGCCTGAAACCACACTTAAACCAGAATTTCACAAAAGTTTTAATTCAAACAAGCTTCTAGAAACACAAATAGCTTTAGATCAGCTTTCAAGATTGAAAAGATCCCCAAAAAAACGCAGTGTTGACCGACTTTCTAGAATAAAAAAGAGTGATAAAGTAGAAAAAAGTGAAAAAGACAAATTTAGTAAACCTAAAAGTGACAAAGTAGCAAAAAGTGATAAAGCAGTAAAAGTTGCTAAACAAGACCATACACCAGATCAAAAAGAATCAACAGAAGGTAAACCCAAGGAAAATATAGTTAATGTTCTGGTTCAAGAGTGGGATGATGAAGAAGCCTCTGAAGCTGATAAGACTAACAAGTTGAAGGAGAATGACCCCTCTGTAGAAAGTACTGAAGAAGTTAAGTCACAGGAAAACGTAAGTAAAGAAGAAGAGGAAGCTTCTGCCCGGACTTCTATCGATTCAAGTGATGGGAAAACTCCAGTTTTGAATAAGAGCAGTGATGAAGGCCAACCACAACGGAGACTTGGTAGAGTTATAAAGAAAAAAGTTATATTTGATCCAGATAATCCTGACACTTTTACAACAAAAACTAAAACTATTATCAGAAGCAAAGAACCAAGTGCAGAGGAAGATATAACTCCCCCTAAAAAAATTAAGACTGAACATAATCTTCAGATGGTTGCCAAAGCATCTTTGACAAAAAAACTGCAGTGGAAAAAGCCTTCTCCTAAAAACTGCAAACAAAATAAGCGGTTAACTGAGGTTGATAAATTACTGATGGATGAAGGAGCTGTGAATATGATATACCAATTAACCCCTGAGGCACCAAAGGGTAAAAAGAACATGAAAACCAAAGCAGAATTTATTAAAAAATTACAGAGCTCCTCCACTCCTGACTCAAAGGAAATGAAATTTCGAGAAAGGAAAAAAGAATCAAAGTATGAAGAAGGAGAAGCCAAAAGAATCCTTGGTGGCAAGCACAGGTCCTCTCTGAGCAGTTCAGTCAAATCACCATCAGTTTGTGAAGACTTTGAAGCACACAGTGCAGATGATTCCATTATATACAGACGGCACTCATCAAGTTCTTACTCAAGCTCGTGCATGAGTCCCCGCAGGTTAAGTGATGTGGAAACAAGCAATCAGGGTGGCTCAGGTAAGCCACAAGCTGCTCAAAGTGATGTTCAGAAGCAGCCTGGTACTACTGTTGGTAATCGCCCAATAGCTGAAATGTTTATGCCAGACCACATAGATCCTGTCAAGACAGACATTATAAATAAAGATGATTGCATGTCTATAAAAGAAAAACTAAATTCTAAGTTAAATCTTGCTTTAAATAAGAGGAAGCGTGACAATTCCAAACCAGAAAAACTATCAAAGCTGAAAAAAATTATTAAAACTGGTGAAAACACAGCGGTTAATAGTGAAGATTTTAAATACTTGTCCATCAACTTTGATCAAAGATTAGCTGAAATATGTGTTCAGAAACCTGGGTCCAACTGTAATATGGAGGTAAGTTAACAGTATCACCTCCATGTAAATTATAAGACGTAAACACTCAACCTTCTTATTGAATATTGACTCTTGAAACGCAATCCTTCCTAAAAAAAGCATAAAAATTCACCTAATTGTAGATTCGGAATTTCGAAACAATTAGGTGAATTTTTACGTTTTTTTTTTTATAAATTTGAACTTCAAATCACTCCTGTAAAGTTTACTCAATGTCGCTTAGTAAGGATTGCGTGTCAATTTGAAGATGTCTTAACCCATCAGGCACCAAGCATGAAAGACAATACCATTAAAATCTCCAATTGGGCCTTACAATCCTTGACTGGTTAAATTAAAAGACTTTATTTTTCCTTCACAGATAATAAAAGAGTTAGAAAAAGCACTACAATTAATTGAATTAAGGAAAGACATATCAGTAACCCTGCTAGCATCTGAATGTGGCACTACATATTCCGATTTAGACTTAAGACCTTTGTTGAATGATAATATGGAGAAATCAACAAATTTTGCTTATGAAATGGCAGAATCTATTAGGTAAGTTTCAATATTTCTATGCTGCATCTCCGAAAACTGGGTAGAGAAAATAACTAATTTACACCTTGTAAATTAATAATGTAATATTAATGTATTTCACAAAACATTCCATAATACGATTTCAATAAGACTACAAGGCAGCTTTATTCAAATGAATTGTTTATAGCTATGTTTTAAACAACATAGCCCTATAGATAAGAAAGCTTTAAATAACTAAAATAGACATGCAGTTGAAACAAAGCAGTGAAAGTCTAGTTCTATTGAAAACCTTGTTAGTTAATTAACAACTTATGATTAAAATATACTGCACTATAACTGATCATTCTCACAATGACACAATGCAGACTAAAAACGATTTAATAAGATTATTGACACAGCCTCTCCGTATAAGCTAGTTACACAATTAAATCTCTAATCATTTACAGGTCTCTCTTACAAGCAGTGGAACAACATAGCAAGCTTTTATGCGCAGGAATGAGTGGTCGGTGTTCTGGCATTGGCCTGGCGCTGATCGGCCTCAGCGACGTGGCGCTGGCCTCCGAGCGAGCCAGCTTCGCCATCAGCCCCAAGTCACATGTATCGGTTGCGCCAATAGAGCCTGGAGTGTCAGCATTCACTACATACAGACTTCTGTCTCAACCCTTAGTAAGTTCTGTTAATTTTTCCTGATTTTTTTACTACAGTAAAAAGTAATTTGGGGAGTAGCTTTGAATAAATGAACACTTTTTCAAATTAATTAAATTTCTGATATAATTTAAGGTAACTTAATATTTCTTGTTGCAGTTGAACGACCTGATTGTTTTTGGGCGTAGGTTGACCGCATCTGAAGCCTTGAAAGGCGGTTTGGTGAGCCGCACATTATGGCCTGATAACTTTAACGAACAAGTCCGCACTATCGCTAAAGATATTGCGGCTCAACCTTCTCAAGTAAGTTAATAATCTTCATAGCTGTAGTCGTCTTCTATGCGTTGGCAGTAAGCTTTCCATCCCCTCCCGGCGTAAAGCAGTTCCGAGATGTGTGTGTGCGTTATGCCTCCATTGTGTACACATATGTGGTGTCTCGGGCACAGACAAGACTGGTACAGAGCGTTTAAATCGTAGTTGACGTTTCCACAAAACTCGCCGGTCTTGCATAACGGAAGTGACGAACATCGATACGTATGATTGGTGTCCTCACTAGAAATCAACTTCCAATAGTTGGGGTTCCTACAGCGACAACTAAACGTTATGTTTGGTGGGACCAGCTGCTTATTCATGTGATGCATGTTTTCTAGCTCATCTGGATTCATACGTTGGTAGGTCGTGACAACGTTGAGGGCAGTGTCGTTCATAACACATTCTGGCCAGTCAGTGACAGGTTGGCAGAACTGAAAGAAATTTTTATTTTTAAACCAAAATGATGTCCAATGGTCCGTTCATGTATTACGTAAACAGAATTTTAGCCATCTGTAACAGTGTAACCCCTCCCCTTGTCAGCGATAGTAATCAAAGTTCTTAGCCCTCCTTCCTTTGCTTACGTAAGCATTGGTATAGTTTTTACTCGTATTTGTTGTTAGTTAGTGGCAATAGAAATACAGCTCGCTGACAGACAGACATATAGACGGACGGACGGATAGCGGAGGCTCAGTAATAGAGTTACCCTTTGGGTACGGAACCCTAAAAAAGGAAGTAAATATTGCTGACGTAATCACCGTTTAAACCTCCCCGTCCCCCACGTCATCATCCATCCCATTGGTGCTTACGTAATACTTGAACGGCCTTAAAGCAACTTTTTATGAAAACCAGGGCAGGATGGTAGGTAGTCTAGCGGTTAAGAAAAATTGTCGCCAATATCTAGTCTCTAAACTAAAAACAAAACGTAAACTTCTTAATAGTGCGGCAATATTTACCTGTAAATAAGCTCGGTTGTTCAGTTCGACTCTGCTGTCGTTGCCGGCGCGTGTGTCGCAGCGCGTGCGGCGCGCGCACCGGCACAGCCGTACGAGCGCAGGTGCGCGCCAATACCTCAGTATGAGCGCAGAACACGCTTGGCGCGGACTGCATGACGGCAGGCTACGCTCACTCTCCTCCTAATAAATTGATATCATAATGGTTTTCGGTCTCGATATGAACATACAGAACAAAAAAAAACCGGCCAAGTGCGAGTCGGACTCACACACGAAAGGTTCCGTACCATAAACATTAATTTTTATTATTTGTTGTTATATCGGTAATTGAAATGCACAATTTGTGAAAATTTCAAGTGTCTACCTATTACGGTTCTTGAGATACAGCCCGCTGACAGACAGACGGACGGACAGCGAAGGCTTAGTAATAGGAATCCGTTGGTTACCCTTTGGGTACGGAACCTTAAAAAAGGGACTGTTGATCAAAGTTGCTTCAACAGCTGGTCTGACCTTCAATACGGGAGCCGTGACCAGTAATAAAGGTCACACTTAATAATAGTAGACATTCTCACATTTATTACGGTAAAACTTCAATATGATACGGAGAGATATCAGCCCTCGGCATGTAAAATGTATTTATCTTCTATCATATAATGTCATTATTAAAGGTCACCTAAAAGACTTTCCTTTTTAAAGTTTATGTAGATTAGTTAAATACTTACGAGACCATAATAGTACAAAACGGGCTCGTCGTGGTCGTCGCTGGGCTCGACATAAGTACAGAGCACTAATAGCAATAGTATGTTGAACCACATAGTCATTACTACTGTAATGCATACTTAACTCTCATCATAAGCAAGCTTCTTAATAGGTCGCAACCCATATCGATAAGATAACCTAACGAGATATAAACTGGAGTGGATTTGTTTCGACTAACTGAATTTAGTATCATAATATGTAGTATCGTGTAAACTACGGCTATTTAATGCAAAAAAAAATCCTATATTCAGACATATTTGCAATCAAAATCTTTTTCCTGCCTTTAACGCACTTTATTCGGGGTCGGCGAACATTTCTTTAATGTATCTCAAAAAGCCGTCATTCGATAGGATATAATGCATAGATACTCGGAGTACATACAACTTAATATTGATTGAATATTAGCTTCTGCTAGCGGCTTGGTTTCGCCCGCGTGATCTCTAGGGAACATACTCCCGGGATATTGATTATAGTCTGGAATAACACATAGGCTATACATATTATAGTCTGTGTTATTCCAGACTATAATCTACCTCTGTGCCATAAAGATCCTGTGGAAGGATGATGAGGCGTTCTGACGTGACAGAGTAACAACCACCCATCCTCACAAACTTTAGCATTTATCTATACTAATATATAAAGCTGAAAAGTTTGTTTGTTTGTTTGCTTGAACGCGCTAATCTCAGGAACTACTGGTCCAATTAAAATTATTTCATTGTTAGATAGCCCATTTATCGAGGAAGGCTATAGGCTATATATCATCACGCTAAGACTAATAGGAGCGGAACAGTAATGAAAATTGTGAAAACGAAGTTGCGCGGGTCAGCTAGTAATACATATTAGTAGGAATAAGTAGGATTCCTTTTTTCACATATTTAGGCTGTGGGTATATGTTATTATGTCCTGTTCTATTTACAGAATATTTGGCTCAAAAAGCAACTGCTGAATATGAAAAAGAGTGCGTCGGAGTCTACATTCCTGGCGCATTTGGAGAAGGAGCGAGATCTGCTTGTAGAGTACTGGACCTCGGTCGAAGGGCAGGACATCTTACGTGCGACGTACAACGCCTAAACTTTTACTAAATAACAGAAAATGATATTAATTTCAAAGTAACCTTTTATTCATGTGTTGAGACGTAACTGTTTATAAAAAAAAACACTGACTGTGTATTGCAACAAATAAAATTTATCCATGAATAAAAATTTGTAATACAAAAACGAATTAAGAAAATATTTGCACATATCCACGGTATTCTTTTGTCACAAGCCAGGGGTGATATATTCATAAATTTTATACAATGGCTGAATAAATGAATTACAAATTGTCACACTGACATCAAAATTACTGTAAAAAATATATTAGTATGCGCCCTGCAAACGTATGGGGATTATGTAAAGACTGCTATTAATGAGAGGGTATTAAGCAAAAGTGTGTATGCAAACAAAGTTTAGAATGGGTTGATATGTTTTCGACAGATTTAAATTCTTGGTGTTAATTATATTTTAGTCATAGAAAATTATGTTATGTTATAGATGAAATTGTTTATGTCCTTGTTTTAGATTTTTATGAGTTTATAACTTAAGCTTTAGCATAATTTTCTTTTTTCAGCCAAAGTTCCCATTCACGGCTTTATTTACAAACATTTTTGGAAAATTGTGTAGCTTTCTTGAATATTGCGACAATACATTTAATTGTTACACTTAAGCACAGTCTCATATAGCAAAATAAGAAATGTTAATAAGTAAAGCAGTAAATGTTATTTCATAATAAAAATGCGTCTGTCCTTGGTTACATTTATTACAGTTTACATTTATGTAGTATTCTTCATTCCATTTTGGTATGGAACCTAAACTGAATATTTACTTAATATAATATGTACATTCTTGTTTAAATTCCATATAATATTGTTGAAATCCTTCTATTATATGTATTCATATTAATATTAGTGTACCTAGTGGTAATTTATATCTTTTTCGTTAAAATAAAGTGCCTTTTATGATATCGAAATCTATTATATATTTTGATTAAAACTAAAATGTACTATAAATATAAAATAATAATTAGAATACTGACCATATGAATGATTATGATTGGTGCATAAGACATCACATGAATTGAAAGTTATGGCCACATGAATACACACCCCCAACTGGATATATCATATTTCAGCAAAAGACCCGATTATCGAACTACTGGTGAATAACGTGAGCAGGTTACGTGCATAAGATGCACTAGAAATATTGCACTTTCACCACATAGTACAAACAATTTTTATTGTGTGGTAGGCGAATGTCGCGAATAGTATAAACGTTATTTGAGCACGATTAGGTGTGTTGATAAAGATTACTTTGGATTGAAATGATAGTTGTGTAAATACTTCGTGTTGAAAAGGTTCGGACTAAAACGTTGAACTAAAGTTTAAATATTATTATATTCGGTAAGATTGTTAATTCAAATGAAGTAAAAATGTGTACATAATTATTAATGTTGATGGATTAAGTGCTTTTTAATTGATGTGTCACCTTAAAGTTAATGATTACGGTGTAGGAAAGGTTTCCACCATGTGTTATTTTATCGTAGTTAATAAACGTACCATGTAGTTTATGTTTGACCAGTTTTGCTGGTTTACTTATGCATCATTAACTTTGCAATATTCATTAACTACTCTTTAGTATCATTAGCAAATCGCTTGAAATATTTCGATTTCCGTCACTATCTTCACTTTACATTAAAATGTTGTTTGTGATGTAATTAATGTTTTGTCACCACATAACTTTGACTAATTGATAAAATTGCTCTTTCGTAGGGTTCGTTATTTTATATATTATTTGTATACCACAAATAAATTTTCTTCTTCTTCTAAAAGTTCTTCGTTTATATGTGTAATAGTTTGAAAGAAACAACAGAATACAGATGTGATTTCGACATTTAACACTTCTGTTAAATCTGTATAAATGTATCATTTTGTTTTCCAAATATATTTTATTTCTAAAATAAAATTAGGATAGAAGCATACCTGGTTATTTTTATTATTTTTTCAAAAACAAATCCTCTTTCTTTTCATTTGCAAAAATATCTTTGTTTAAAAATAATATGTATGTCCATATAGTTAATTCGGTCATTTATTTATGGGTTAAATAGTTTTAAGTCGCAGAATTATGTCACATCGGAGCATGTGGTTAGTGTAATTATATTATTAAGTACTGTAACATGTCTTTTTTTTTCTTACGATATTTGTTTCTCAAATAGACCTGTAATTACCGGGGTACCTACGGTTTTAAAAATCCTTAAAACCATTCTGTAGCTTGGATATAATGGTCGTTCGAAAAACTGTCATAGGCGCTACAGATTTTTCGAGCTTTTATCTATTCGAGATTATGATTCAACGACAAAGGGAACTGTCGCACTAATTATGCGTTAATTTTAATTGTATACCTACATACGATACGAGGTATCGCTTTTCCAGCAAAATGCATTCCATCTCGCGCAAGTTAAGCCACACCAGTGTGCAGTGGCCAGGACCAGAACTAGAACATTAGTTTGATCGCCTTTCCCAAGATTTCTGAATTAAGCATTTGAAGACAAAAATTAAATGTCTAACTATATATTATTATTATCCTAAAAACCTGAGAGTCTATACAAAATTACCAAACGTCCTACACAGTAGAAAGATATCTCTAAAAATGAGTTGCAAATATGGCATACTTCACCTAAATAGTCTAGCTGGTTAGACTATGTGGATGTGATACGAATTTTTATGACTATTAAAAAATGATATGAAAATTCGTACAGGCGCTGTTATTATCTTGAAATAGCTTGTAAATCGTGGGGCAATTTACAAATGGAAAAACAACTTATATTACAGTCGGGGGACTTATAGACTATTGTTTCAATCCCAACTGCATTTGAAAAGTTGTTTTTCTGTTTTAAATTTTTGGGCACACCGCACAATGCGTGATTTCATTTTTAGGGTTTTGTACCTACCCAAAGTGTTACCAACGAAACCCTAGGAACGTGCAGGAACCACAGGTGGCAGCACAGAAGCGTCAATGTCAAGTATTCTGACCCTTAAAACTTCGAATATGCGACACTAGAGTCAACGCCGTGCATGGTCCCTATTACCACAGATTGTTTCTATAACATCAAATAATAAAATTTAAATTATTTATTAGTGTCCGACCGAAGTTTCGGTTTCGGCCAGTTTGAAAGAAGGAAGAATTAGATTATTTGAATTAGCCTTTCGAGGGTGGCTGATTGTGATTATAAGAATTAAAACTCAAAATACATTATATCATATTTTTTTATAAACTTGTTTAATTTATACTGTCGCGGCACTAGAAAAACTAACGGGGCAAATCTACATCGCAACAAAAAAAAACCGCGACGCTATCTATCCAACTAGCAGCGAACTAAAAGCCCAGAATAATATGAACTATCGGGCAGTTGCCCACACCGGATACAACCGTCTGGTCGGAGGATCCTTCCAATGGAGGTTAGCGGATTTCACTGTCTGTATTCTAAAATAGCATTTACATTTTTTTTAACAGGCTACCACAGAATTACAGTTAATGCTACATTTTCACTTTTTAGGAGAGTTTAATTTAGACCCAGTGTCACTATGACAATGTTTAAAATCCAATTCGAAAATTGAAACGTAGAATTAGGTCAGCGATGTTTCATTTTTCGTAATAATCTGTACCATTCGTTAAATACAATGATTCGGTTTCGATTTCGGCAAAGAAACATGCTTCGGTCGGACACAATTACAAATTAAAGAGGCTCCAATACAGTTTTTTTTATTCTGTTTATGGTACGGAAACCATCGAATGAGAGTCCAGACTCGCCATTGGCCGGTATTTTTGGTATTATATTTTAATTTTGTTTTTTTTTTTTTTTATGAAAATAAAACGTATATAAAACTAGCTTCTGCCCGCGGCGGCGACCGCGTGATCTCTAGGGAACTCCCGGGTTTAAAAAGTAGCCTATGTCCTTTCTCAGGCTCTAGACTATTTCTGTACCAAATTTCATTTAAATCAGTTCAGTAGTTTTGGAGTGAAAGCGCGACAGACAGAGTTACTTTCGCATTTATAATATTAGGTAGTTAGGAAAAGGATTGGCAGGTGTTTAACTCAAAATACTCGACTCAGTCAGGTAGGTTTTCAAAAAGTATTGGACACGTGTGCCTTTTCAAATCGGTAAAATAAAGCGCACCTAAGCTCAAGAGTCCCCGGCTGGTGACGTCATTGAAGTAAAAAGTGCACTCAAATATAACGTCACACGAGTTTTGCACCATCTTCATTTTTTGTTTTCGTGAAAAAGCAAATACTTCTCAATATTTTTTGGAAATCTATCTAACGGACTTATTACATTTTTGCAGGAAAGTACCCAAAATACTTTTGGATCTGTGTGTGTACAAATAAAACGAGATTATATTATATAGGTACACTTTAATAGTTATCACACTTTCTCTGCTACATTAGAAATAATGGGCTTAGGTCTAGATTTGAATAACAATTTCTTTTTGACAATAGCCTTTACTCTGTAGCTTGTTTTATCTTCTACGACTACTTTTTCGATGACTGCCATTGGTTGCTCAAGTTTTTGTTCTTTGCCATTGAGTATGTGGTGGCCGAGAACTAAAACTGGTTGTTTGTTTCTATTGCTGTAATGCAGGTCACCAACTACCGTAGCGTCTGTAATCCCCTCCTTTTTCGTCTGAATGAGACCCTGAAGTTCTACTATCGCCCACTCTGGTACTCCGCCGTCAGTTTCATTTTTACTGAAATAGATGTAAAGCCTCTATGAAAACCAGCTAGATAACTTAAATCGGACGGGGAACTAAATAAAACAAAAATGGAATGGTGTATGCGGATTTTATTGTCATAGTCTATGAGTAGCTTGATCATTTTTTAATGTAAGAACAGAGAAGCTGCATTCGCCAATGAAAATCTGAAATATCGCAAGTTAATATTGCTTAAATTCTCCTCACTCATAATGCAATACACAGCTGAACACGAATCGTAGTACCGACATCTGTGAATCAGTTAGCGACATACTGGTGGGGTTAGTATCGGAACTTCTTGAAGAGCGGGTGTTTCTGTGCGTTGGCGTTGCGGCGGTGCTCCAGGTACAGCGCGTCGTCCGCGCCCGCCAGCGAGCCCAGCGCGCCCGGGCGCCGCGCCACGCCCGCGCCCCCCGGGCCACCCTCGCGCTCCTCCTCGCACTCTGTCTCGGACGCCGCCAGCACCTACAAGTGTACAAACGTTCATACGCGGCAAATGATGTATGGCTATTTTTTGGGCGATAGCGATTGCCGAAATGCCAAAATGTTTCCATTTGACAAGTTACATTTCGATAGCCTATGTTAATCCTTTATGTTTTTGACTTTTCGACATCGTTATCGCTAATAAAATGTGACCCAGCTGAAAACCAGCTGATTAGCGTTGCCAATAATAGAGAGTTAATTCAATTTCATTTGTGATGTCTGAAAACAAATTCAAACACGAACCTGTTGAAGCAGCAAACCCTGCTCCTCTCGTGTGCCGTAAAATATGTCCGGCTCCGTATCCAATCCTTTTAGTTCTGTGATGACCTGAAATATTTCAATAGTAAATTATTATCAAAACTCATGAACTTAGAGGGCTATATTGATGATTAAAATGGTTATAATTCGTTCATGTAGCTCGACAGAATGATTTTTTCTGAAATAATCATTCTGTCGAGCTTCATGAACTTAGAGGGCTATATTGATGATTAAAATGGTTATAATTCTTTAGATAAATACGCGTTACGGTCGCGGATCGTATTTGGTCCACATACAGCTTCATTCTGACCGGCAAATTGCAAAAAACATAAAAATATTTGAATTTCGCGGGCTACCCTGGAGCATCCTCATCATCATCATCCATACCTTAAGTACGAATGTGACCATTATATTAAATAACTAGCACTTCGCCCGCGACTTCGCTCGCGCGGGTGTAGTTAGTACTCCACGAACTTTATCTCCCTGTGTTACTTATTAATAGAATAAATAATAGTGAAGAATAATAGTGTACTCTTATTAATAGACTAAACGTTCGACGACGACGGCAGTTCGCGCAAACTGCAACATTTTTCTTACTTATACCAATCACAACTTTTAATCGAAAGGTTCGATTTGAATAATTTAAAGTGTAATTTACTTGTACATAACCAACCTTAATTACTAAACAATTGAAATAGATAAGGATTAATATCATGATACCAAAATCACCACTATTCCATTTCACCCGGGTTTTGATTGAATAATTTGAACAAAAAGCGGTCATTGTGACTTGTAGATATTGATGTCCTCTAAAAAACTGTAGTACATCACTTTGCTCTATTGTCAATAGTTTCCGCAGCGTGCGATATAAGGATCTTTTTTGGTATTTTTTCCACACCTTAGGTTACGTTATCGAAGTTTTCATACGGATCCCTAACTTTTTGTAAATATTCTATAGCCTATGTTCATCAGGGATAATATAGGATTATAATGGTGAAAGAATTTTTCAAATCGGTCCACTAGTTTCGGAGCTTATTCTATTCAAACCAACAAATCTTTCCTCTTTATAATATTAGTGTAGATATAATAATTAATACTAGCTGCAAACCTCTTTAATCCGTCAAAAAAGTCGTTAAAAATGCAAAACAAACAATAACTTACAACTAAAAATTCAATGGGCAAACCAGTTCACAATAAAATTACAATAGGAGATCCTATTTACCTTGTAACTGTATCCCTGGTTGACAAGAAACCGTTGTCGCTTGCGGCTGTACGCCATCTCCAGGGTGTCTTGTGATACCAGTGTGTAGAAGAATGCGTTGTACTCTTCTGCTAAGGCTCCTTTCTTAGCTCGCAAGATACGACCTGAAACAAAATTTAAAAGAGGTTACAAATTTATTCAATTCTTTTTTTAGTCTAGGTCATAGATGACAGAAACAAAGTCTACGATGGAGCGAACTTACCCAGAAGGAGCCTGTTCACTCAAACTTTGAAGAGATTGAAACATAAGGAAGGAATGAATTAGTAACATAACGTATAATTATTATTACCCAATCGTTGAGCTTCCTGTCGACGTGAACCACCATGAGATGAAATTTGAATCAACACGTTTGCTTCTGGCAAATCAAAACTGGTGTCAGCCACTTTACTGACGAATATCGTGTTCACTTTAGGGTTAAACTTAAAATTCTGCAATATCTGAATCCTCTCGCTCTGTGACGTGGGTCCGTAGATGTATGGCTTGTTCATTTTGACGGCGTAGTGTCGAAGAGCGAATACGTTGTCTGAGAATACAATGGTCTTGTCGCCGCGTCGCTCGTGGTACTTCACTAGGAACTGACAGGCGCGGAATTTTGATGGATTCATTACGTACAGCAACATTTTCTTGTTGATTCTGAAAATAAGATAAACAACATTAAACCTTGCTTTTTTAGGGTTCCGTACCCAAAGGGTGAACAACAGAATCCTATTACTAAGCCTCGGCTGTCCGTCCGTCTGTCTGTCAGCGGGCTGTATCTCAGGAACCGCCGTCTATTGCCACTATAACACTACACTTTGATTTTTTCACACCTTTAATGGACCGTAGTAGACCTGAGTATATGGTTTTAAAATCAACTCGATACCTCCACACGTTCTCGTGATAAAAGGTCTGGACAGACAGACAAAGTGATTTTATAAGGGTTCCGTTTTTTACTTTTGAGGTACGGAACCCTAAAAATGAAGGTTTATGGTACGGAGCCGTTGTTTTGACATTGTGTCACATGTTTTTTTCAAGATTGTTTCAAAAATGTTTCCATTTGAACAGACTAGCCAACTACGGAGTGCAGATATTATAATGAAGGAGGTTTTTAGCTAATACAGCTGCACTCTCGTAGTTTCATGCTGCACTGCTGCAGAAATAAATACGTAGCTACAGAAACCATACGAGAGATGTTTTATGAGCTCTACAAGTTTAATAAACGAATCAAAAGGGTACGTGACTCTCTATTTATAGTATTTTTATACAAAATATTACATGATGCCTATTTAAGATGGACCCCGACACTAGTCGCAATGTCTGTAAAGCGCAATGTCTGTAAGCAAAAATAGACGTTAACATATTGTTAACTAGGTCGACTATAGTATGACTTTCGCAGTCATAGATAAGACGTTTAGATAGTATATAGTAGTGGTTACTTCTGTATGAGGTATTCCCTGTAGAACTCGGGCGTCATGGGGCACCACACCTCTGCGCACTGCACGCGCGCGATGTACCCGTTGGCCTGCAGCTCCAGCCAGTTGGCCTCGTACAGCTTGGGCCCGATCAGGAAGTTCAGGTCCGCGATCTTGTCGTCCTCGCGCAGCAGAGTCGCGGTCAGACCTACGGCAACGAGCGACGAGCTGCTGTCACTACAACACTTATTTATAGGTACGGACATTTTAACGCGGTTGTGGAGGTCTGGTAGGCAGCCGCTCCTCGTAAAATACTGGTATTTAGCTAAATCCGGCTTGACTGGAAGCCGACCCCAATATAGTTGGGAAATGGCTAGGCAGATGATGATGATGATGATGACATTGATGGAGGAGCTCGTGGCTAAAACCTACCAGCCGCACGGATCGATCTTTAAGGTTAAGCAACGCTTGCCAAGGTATATATGTGTAAGGTATGGTTACCCATCCACAGACCAACCTTGGCTCCGTACCTCGGAAAGCACGTTAAGCCGTCGGTTCCGACTCTGATTTGTACATCTTTGGCAGTCGTTACGGTACACATTGTCAAAAGCCAGTAAATCTGACACCAGTCTTGTCAAGAACTGCCGTGTTACCCAGTTAATGGGTTGTAGAGGTAGACAGCCGCTCCAGTTAAAATACTGGTATTCAGCTGAATCTGGTTTGACTGGGAGCCGACTCCAATATAGTTGGGAAAAAGCGTGGCAGGTGATGATGATGATTGACGTAAAAACCCTAAATCGGCAATCATTACAGTACAAAGCCGTTATGTTATCTTAAAGTTCGGCGTTGTTGCGACTGTTATATGCCGTAACCCCTGTCTTATGCTGGATACAGACTAAGCGAACGAACACAAACCGATGAGAATCCCTTACTTGGAAGCCTAAGGGATCCACAATACCTGTAGGCATCTCATGATTTCCTTTTCCCGACTATATTGGGGTCGGCTTCCAGTCTAACCCGATGCAGCAGAGTACCAGTGTTTTACATGGAGCGGCTGTCTATCTGAACTTCACAGCTCGGTTAGTGGATAACACAATACCCTTTGCAACAGATCTTGTCATTCTGAATATCCGTAAGGACTGTCATAAATCTTTAAATGACAGCCGGGACCAACGGCTTCAGGTGCTCTCTGAGGCACGGAGAACTCTCGGTATGTTACGGATGGTCACCCATTCACGGATCTTGGCAAGCGTCCCTTAAACTCGAAGACCGACCCGTGCCGCTGTTATTAAAGCCACGAGCTCCTCAACAGTGGTAATCTCACGCACGATACGGGGTTTAGAATTGAATTCCTAACAAAAGACTTTCTTCCCAGATTACTCGTTACTCTGATTCCAGTTCACCGTATATTGTCGGCCGGTGCCGTAAAAGAATAATACCATCCCACCACTTCCCGTGGGTGTCGTAAGAGGCGACTAAGGGACTCGCCAGAGACTGGGCAGTAGCGTTCTCTGTAAAACGCAACACCATACACTGCGATCGCCAACCCGCCTGCCAAGCGTGGCGATTATGGCAAACCTCCCCTTCTAGGGGAGGCCTATGTCCAGCAGTGGACGTCTTTCGTCTGCTATGTCCAATAGGTAGTTAGTGTTACCCAGCTTGGCGTGCGAGTGCACGATGGTGAGCACCCTGCGGAACATCTTGGCGGGGATGGTGTGCACCTCGTCCAGCACCACGAGGCCCCACTCCTGCGCCTGCAGCCACTTCATGGTCTGCTCGGCCTCCCACGAGCGCCGCTGGCCGTGCGTGATCATCGAATACGTGGTGATGAGGATGCCCGCACCCATCGGCTTGTCTTTGGCTTCTGATGTGAATCTGACAATAAGAAAATAATATTATTGAGAAATTCGCAGATATTAAAGGAACTTAATTTTAAGTAGTTGCTGGTTAGTCTTAAGGTGGTTTTACACCGGCGAGGCAAGGCGAGGATTGGATTAGCGAGAATTGAAATTTGTATGGCAACCCTATCCACGCCTCGCCTCGCCTGAATAAAACCTTTATGCTACCTC
Organism: Lacanobia oleracea; assembly: GCA_950371165.1. NCBI lineage: Eukaryota > Metazoa > Arthropoda > Insecta > Lepidoptera > Noctuidae > Lacanobia > Lacanobia oleracea. Next base: position 11,161,648 of record OX493401.1, read on the forward strand.
CACTTAAAGTTGTTTTTAGATAAATTTTTAAAGCCTTCGGGAACAAAATTTTGATGTGTAGAATTCTTGTCCCTCTAGAACAATCCCGTAAACATTGGAAGCAATTGGGGTGAGCTGGGCGACTTCTTATATCTATAAACACGGCGTTACATTACAATACTTCCCTGGAAATGCTGAAGAGTAGCTTCCCCTAAGCCTGGCTCTGCACGGCTGCTTTCCGTGACGATAGTGGATGGACGGACCGAACTTTTTAAATCCCAAGCTGCTCATTATCTGCCTAGTTATTTCCCAACTACATTGGGGTCGGCTTCCAGTTGAACCGGATTCAGCTGAATACCAGTGTTTTACGTGGAGCGGCTGCCTACCAGACCTCCACAACCCATTACTGGGTTACACGATACATCTTGGCAAGACTGGAGTCAGATGTACTGGCTTCTGACAATCCGTGACAATAACTGCCAAGGATCTACAAATGACAGCCGGGACCAACGATTTAACGTGCTTTCTGAAGCACGGAGGAACCAAGGTATGTTAAAACGGTCACCCATCCACAGACCAACCTTGGCAAGCGTTGCTTAACTTTCAAGATCGACCCGTGCGGCTGTTATTATTTTGCCACTCGCTCCTCATTTAAAAAATTAAATCCCAAACTGCAATAAAGTACGAGAGGCGATAAATACCTGCAGATCATGCTGTCGTCCGCGGTGGACCAGCACTTGAACTGCTGCTTCCACTGCTCCACGGAGACGCCGGAGTTGCAGAGCACGAGCGCACGCTTGCGCACCGTGCACACGGCCGTCACGCCCACCAGCGACTTGCCCGCCCCGCACGGCAGCACGATCACTCCCGACCTGGGGGTATTCAATCAAAAATAGGACTCTGAAATAGTCGAAACCACGCGAGATACAATCAAACACCTAACTAAACTGCACCTTAATCAAACCTTAACCTAAATTCGATGCATGTTATTCGAAGTTTTCGGAATGGAAAACACTTCTTTTTCTTTTAAATTGCGACATTAAACTAATAAATTCTTCATCATGAAAACATAAGTAAATAAAAATGTACGTACCGCGCTCGACCATTTCCGAACATCTTCCGAAGGCTCTTCTCCTGGTAAGGTCGCAGCACGGCGGTGGGCTTGAGATCTATGTTGATGTCAGGGTTGATGGTGTCGTTGCGGAAGTCGTACTCCGCCAGCAGCGGGTGCTCCAGCTCGATGCAACGCTTTTGTATCACCTAGGAAGAACACGGTGCTATAGGTTGTTATAAACTACGTTGTTCTCTTGAAACATTGTGTGAAATGGTTAAAAAAATAAAAATAGAATTTTTACAGGTATTGTTATAAATTACCCCATTTCCCTTGATCTGGCATAAATTTAATTTACAACAAATGACAGAACTCATGAAAGCAATTAATTCTTTAGAGTAATAAAATTAAGCTAAATATTTTAAAAGCCATAGCTGGAAATATTGGTGAGTAAAGAGTGTAAAAGAAGAGTGTATAGATAGCGTGCCGGTTGGCAGAGGAAAATAGCAGCACATGCAGTTACTGAAAACGCGAGCCCAAGACGCCAAAATGTGGGACAGTGTGGGACTATGTCCAAATACCTCAATCTTGTCAGGGTCGACTTCGAAGGCGACGGCGGTGTTAGCGGTGATGTCGGTGACCTCGTCGTCGTCATCTTCCTTGTCGAGCTGCTGGTAGAACTGGCTGATGTCGTCCGGCACTGCGCCGTTAGCCGCCGCCGGCTTGTCGCTACTCTCGCCTAGGAGTATACAACTTTGTTTTACTCAAACTCATGCCTTTTCTCCTTACGATAAACTTATCGAAACTACAGAAGGCGTGATTGTCCTTACATACTCGAAATCAGTCTGTAGGTACTTTCATATGTGCTCATAATAATGATGCAGAAATATATGTGACTTTGAAGACCAAACATAATTATGTAGATTTAATAACATGCATAGAAGTGTGTTAGCAGAAAGTCATTTTCAGCAGCGCAATTTTAGCCACTATGGTAAGAATATTAAAAAGGCAAAAAAAAGTTTTGAACATGAAGTGTAGAACACTTGTATCACATACTCGTATTATCATATTACCTGTCATTGTGGTACGTAGATAAAGTAGGATCTGTATTTGGACCAACCTGGTTTAAGAGCCGTAGCCGGCTTATCGGGTAGAGCGGAGGACAGGAAGTCGTCATCGCCGTCACGTCGCAACCTGCACTGCTGGATCACGGGATCGCGTAGCAGCTTCTGTAGCACCTCCACATGCTTGCTTTCCACCAGATATCTGCGAAAAATACACCCTGATAAATGACAAATAGAGTACACTGCACTGTTTTATTATCTGCACAAATAATGACAGAGAGAGAAATAACATTATGATTGTTTATTACACTAAAACCACAATCTCTTCCTATTACGGCAAAGATTAAATTTGTAAAAGAACTTCAGTTATTGCTGCAAGAGCTAAGTGCAATGATTAACTACATTTCATCTATAAGTACTAATGTATAAAGCTGAAGAGTTTGTTTGTTTACTTGAACGCGCTAATCTCAGGTACTACTGGTCCGATTTGAAAAATTCTTTAAGTGTTAGATAGCCTATTTATCGATCTAGGCTATAGGCTATATATCATCACAAAACCAATAGGAGCGGCACATGTATACCTACATTATAAGCAAATAAATGATCTTTCTAGTAAGGAATATATGTATTAAGGATGCTGCACAATCAGGCAAAAAAATAAAGCATGTCATTGTTCTTTACTCACCTGTTGTGTTTGAGTACCAGCTTCACCTTGCCGTACGACAGTGTGCACAGCTGTATGAACTCTATGATGCCAGCTGGTACGGCACACTTGCTGAGCCTCTGCAGGTACTCAATAATGTCGTTAGTCTGTAAGCCCACTGACACAGCGGCGTATAGACTGTAAGCTGTCAGTTTGTACTCGTGTATGTGTTGTGGCCTGGAAACAGAACATACTGCAAAAATCCTGCTTTCAGTTAAATTATGACTATAAATGATTTAAAAAACCGGTCCAGTGCGAGTATCACAAACCAAAAAAACGTCCCATTTCTTGTATGGGGGCTCCCATACAAGAAATGGGACCCTTTAATTTTATTATTTGTTACCATAGCGGTGATAGAAAAATTCAACTGTCTGACAGCTGACAAATAGACAGATGGACAGACGGACAGGAAATATTTAGTAATAGGGTTCCCTAAAATAATGTGATCTCTGAGACATCTTGAACAAACTTAGAAGTCTAATTTCCTACTTGAGGGAGGTAAGCTGTATGGAATGACAGCTGCCGTGACCCAAACACAATAGATTAGAATATTTAATTAAAAATGATAAAAGCCCACTTTAATAAACTTGCTTTTTAGGGTTCCCTAACCGAAGGGTTACCAACGGGACACTATAACTAAGCCTCTGCTTAGCCAAAGTAAGTACTCTATAAGTAAGCCCTCTGACAGACAGCCAGACAGACAGCCATCTGTCTGCCTGTTTGTCAGAGGGCTGTATCTCATGAGCCGAAATAGCTTGAAAACAGTATAAAAATGTAATGTGTATTTCTGTTGCTGCTATAACAACAAATAATATTTTTTAATTTATTTTACTATTTGTTATGTGATTCTCTATTATAAATATCTTTTTTTTTTTGTCAATCTTAATAATGGCAACAGGTAGACATTTGAAATGCTCACAGGTTTTGTATTGTTTTATAAACAAAAAAGTTATAAAAATTGTATTTAATAAAAATGACGATGATATGGAGTCCTTCATGCGCAAGTCTGACTCCCATTTGGCCAGTTTTTTAACATCAACAGGAATTCAAGATCAACTACTTGAAGTAATACTAATAAAAACAAAACTACCTATTTTAATTTAATACATACCGACACACAGGCTCTGCTATAGCAATTAGAAAATCGTGAGCATGTTTGTAGACTGGTGAGAATGCCTCCAAGAATATGTGACCATTTGGTGCAACCCACAACGGACGACTGGAATTGTCAGCTTTCAATGCCATTTGACTTCTAGAAAAAGAAAATATTTTCAATCAGTGGAAAAATCTCAACATTACCTTTCCGACTTGATATATAAAAGAGTTACAATATAATTCTTCATCCAGTCTGATTCAATACAAGACCAAACTAGGAACATAAAACAGAAACAATATGAACCTATAATCTTTGGCACCAAATTCATCTTCGGGCACTTGATCATTTTTCTCTGCATCCTGCATGGCAGCACCAGGCACACCAACATTCTCAGTGTTGTCATCATCCACAAGGTCTATGGTCATTTCTTCTTCAACTTTCTTTTTCTTTCCTATTAAGAACGATTTGAATATTAAAGCAAATCACCATCTATGAAAAACATGTTAATACTTGTTTGTTGACATGAAAAACATTGAGCAATTTTATTTTGCTTCACAATATCTAAAAATAATATAAATATGAGGATTATAATAAACTAGAATAAATGGTGGTAAGGAAACATCACCATCCATCCCAATAACACGATTTATTGCTTGTAGTTCTGTTCAATTCAAATTTACAAAAAAATTAGATTTGGATGAAATCATAGCTCACCTGATCTTTCACTTCCTGTCCTCGAATCATATTTTTTTAACTTCTTTGTCGGTCCCATATTGCGGCCTTATTTAATTTTTAAAGTAATAAATGTTTTATCAACTTTTGTGGAATTAGCAGTTCTCGCCAAAACCTACCTATAATTAAGAAAAATATTATGTAAGAGATATTAATGATATTTTAATTATGATGTCTAAATTGAGCAGAATATATTGAACGATTAACAGCTAGGAAAATTCAATAACTTACCAGAAATGCCACAAAATTCACTTCACATTTAGTTTTCTTTGTACTTATCAGTTTTTTGTTTATTAACGTAATTACTAGATACAAAACGCGGCAAAGTTATAATAAGGACTCATATAATCGAATCTACTATGTTAACACTAAAACCTTTTGTTAATTTTCAGAGTTACTGATTGTGTTTATGTTTACCAGATTTGGTGACACATTCCATACACATTAAAACACACAGCGCACACTGATGAGTGATGAATGAATGAACGTACGCATGCGCACGATTCGCTCGACTAGCTTGTGACAACTGACAATGCTTGAGTTGACAGCTAGCAGTTGTCACCTTGAAACCTGCTGTCAAACTGTACACTGTATTGCCATATTGCTTAAAAGGCTCAATCTCATAATACCAGATTCGCTAAATACCAGATTCTCATTTTACCATAAAAACAGTTGAATGCAGAATGTATTTCCAGCCAGTAGGGACAAAACAAACTTAAAATAAATAAAGAAAAAATCAAAGTATGGGTATCTACTTATTTACACAAACAACAATACATGAACATAATAAAGTTAACTAAAACTTAACATCAGAGGGCCTAGCACGAATAGTTATTAAATGTTACCATAGCTGCAATACTCGTTTCGCACATAATATTAATATTTATTTGAATTAGATACTAATATATTCATATTTTATTATTATCAAAATACAATGGGGTTGTAGTTTTCACATTTAAAATTCATTTACGTTAACGTTACTATACGTAAAAATATTCGTGCTAGGCCCCCAGGTTTGTTCAGCATCGCCTCTAGGTAGCCACTTCAGTAGAACTGTTGACAACCTCCATAGCCAGCTCTACTGCAAGAGCGCAGGCCTAGCACGGTACCCCAGCATCAACGATATTACTCATCGAGCTCTTATGCCGCCCTGTGCCGCTGGCAAACTTGCGGTATTAGAACCTTTCGGCTTCGTACCAGATGGTTTAACGTTGGTGCCGCGGAAGGTGGGTAGGCCTCTGGTGTAGGACGCAACTTGTGTCGACACCCTAGCGTCACCCATCACGTGTTCCAAGTGCGGCGGGCAGTGCCAGCGCTGTCACTGCGGCTATGGAACCTTAATGGCTGTTTAGGATCGAAACGCTTGGGCCATAGGGTCCGAGTGTGCGCCTCCTTTTTATTTTTAGGATACGCTTGAGTCAGGATATTTTCTGTCGAATGATTTCACCTTGCGTGACTTTCGGGCAGTTTTCGGGATAACTGCGTTTTTGAGGAGTACTTCGATGCCTAAGTGTATTTGTTTTTGCATTTATGTAGGTTAGGTCCCAACCAATTTTTTTTTAAGGATGTGAAATAATCAAATGACTCTTCCCGCTCTGGGCAAAGCAAAAGGGGGTGTCAGACTCTTACAGACAAAAATCTATTTTCCTAATACCAATTGTTTTCCAGGGCCGCGGTAACTCTTGCGAACAAATTCCGCAAGCCCCGTCAGCTATGCTGACGTTTGTTTGAAGCGCGCATGGAACACAACGCGCCATCGACTCGAGTTTGGTCCTCATCGGACGGCGAGCCGCCCAACGCTAACCGTCCGCAGGCCCGCGCCTACGGTGGCCGGGAATCGCCCTACGACTCTCGACGCACGCGGAGTCTTCTTCTGTTGCGGCGGCTGGAGCGTGAGGTTTCCCTCTCTTTCACGCGGTCGGCCTACTCCATCGCTAGCATTACTTCTTCGCAGAATCGCAGAAGGAGGTGACCGCTTCCTATGCTACCTCGCTCTGGACCATGGATTGACCGGTCGAGAAAAGCCGCTAATCGCCTCAACAAGAACGCAGCGGTGCTTCGCCTAAGCAGGGCAAACCTCCACCGTGACCTCCGGGCGATCCTCACAATGTTGACAACCGGACGTCCTCCCACGGAATCTGAAACAGGTATCTACCGAAACAACCGTGTCCGGTGAGTACCTGCGTCAGGCAGAAGGTGAGGACGCCGTGGCGCCTTCCGTACCTCCATAAATGCAAAAACAAATACACTTCAAACCCAGAAACCGCGAAAAAAAAGCACTGCCCCATAGGTCAGGACGAAATTTAGGTACTGCACAGCTGATTTTTTTTTACTATTTTGGAGTCAGCCTTTGAAGTATTTATGATGATGAGTACAATGAACCCTTTTTAGGCATTGTATGTTCTACTACCTTGGGTGCAGTTTAAACCGTTAGGTACTTATATTTTTACATTACTTCGTAATGTATCAATAATTGTCATTTCAAATTAAAATAATACTCAATCAGTCCTAAAAAAAGAAACTATCTTTAATTATGAACTTATAAATATTTTGTTTTCAAACGAATTCTGATTGAGAATCTGGTATTTTGCGAAACAGGTGTTTTGAGAATTTGGTATTCTGAGATTCGACCGCTTAAAATTGGTAGATGTTCTAAAGTTCTAACAACAAAGTGAACCTAAACTGTGAAGTGTAAGGAAACCGACCTAAACGCTAATACTTACTAGAGTAATTTAGGAGAAACAAAATTTTATCAGCCTAAGGTAATTTACGAATAGTCGCATGTTCTGAATTCCTCAAATAATATGCTGTAATGACATATAGCACCACTAAAGCTGGCCAACACCTTCATTCATCACATCACACAAATGACCAAAATGAGGAATTTAAAAATGACTGATATGTGAAAAAAGGCAGCCACATACAAGGCACACACATGTTACAGACATCTAGATCATTCAGTCTGCATGGTTTGGAAGTCTAGATTTAATGAAATATGAGTGTGTTGTGGCGTTTCAATACTTTAAAATAAAGTAAAGTAAAAGTATTTATTTCTCAGTAATAACTAAATAATCGGGGATTACTACATATGATTGACTTGTCCTTAACAAGTCAATCATATGTAGTAATCCCCGAATAATATTTTTTTAGTCTGATTATAGGTTCTTCGAGTTTCGAGTCTACAAAGCCTCAAAGAAAAAATAAACTTTACGTAGGTATGTATATTTAAAAAATATCTGTTATAAACTTTTAGTAAACCAATTATTCTATCCGATATATGTTCGGTACATTATTAACTTGATAATTTGTTCGTTTCATTCGTATATTTGATTGACAGTGCAAACTGTTAGTTTTTAAGGTTATAAATAATATAATACTAACCAGTCAATGTAAATTTGCATGTTCGTGATACTTATTTTTGCCGTTCTATATCTAAGTGAAGTATAAAAAACTCTTCTTGAACGAAATTCTCCGTTATTTTCTTCGCTGATGATCAACAATCAACTCCGATAATCGATTTTGTTGATGTTTAGGTTTGACTTGACGTTGACACTTGCACATGTCAGTGTGTCAGTCAGATTGTCAGTCAGTGTTACCTTTTTTAAACCTTTTTCACGCCCATGGATACAGAACTCTTCAGTCATAGTCTTTTTAACTGACTTCTCCAAAAAGGAGTAAGTTCTATGTAGGTACGGCTTTATGTTTTTGTTTGTATGATCCTCGAACGTCACGAAGCCACTGTTGCAGTCGAATACAGTTAAAATGTCGATTTCTTAGAGAAACTGAAGCAATATACCGGTCATCTTACTCAGACATGATATCTAACAAATCCTGGACGGCGAGTAAACATACCGGTCTCCTGATAACGCTGATACACTCTTCTGAAAACAGAGAGGCTAAGCTGCAATCGTGCAGATACAACACGCTGAATGTACCCTGAATCCAGCAACGCCACGACTTGGGCGGCTTCCGTGGGCGACATATCCATATCTGTTAGGATAAAATCCCTTTGATAGGATGTCACACAGCTTATTTAACAATCACAATTCAAAAAAATCTGATAAAATGTTGAAATTCCGATTAGGTATTTTCACAGATTGAAATTTCGTAATTGAAAATTTGTAAAAATATTTTTTTACTGGCGTAGGTACTTTTTAATGACTTTTTCATTTAAACGACGACTTAATAGATAGTACTGTTTCGATTTTTTAGATAAGAAGTTAATTTTTTTTAAATGTTCTAATTTCGAACTCTGCATTTATATGAACGATACATTGTTGAAACTTTGAAGTCATCAGACCAAGCAAACACGTTTTGACATAAAAACTTGGTTAGACCGATTCCCCCGTATAATTGGAATCCTCAGAAGTAAGCATTTGAGGAAACGCTGAAATAGATGTTTGTTTAGGTTGTGGTTTAGGTATATCAAAGATGAAGTGTCATTGGTAGAGTAGATCATGTTTCATGTAAATTTGACAAATGAAAATAGTCCCTACAAACTTTGCCATCCCGTTTTACGACGCAGTTTAATTGAGGTACAAAATATTATATTCCTATACACATTATAAGATGCCCTTTGAGTAAAATTTTAGTAATCTATTTACTAAGGCGCCAACAATGAAACCCAAGGAATACGAATCAAAATCGTCTTTTGGGTATGTTTGTGAAAAAAAAAAAAACTAATAATTACATCCTCTAGTATTTACTTCGGTCAACATTCGTACCAAGTTTCACGTACTTTGGCCCAAGGAATAATTCTTCCATACAAAGTTTAGCACCCCTCAATTCGCTTTTTGGGGGCAGTTGTGAAAACTAATAAAGTCAATCTTTATTATTTATTTAGGTTAGGTAGCAAGAATTTGAAGAAAATTGGCTCAAGGAATAAGATTTTTCATACAAACTTCAGCACTTCAAGCTACAACAATAGATTTTCAACTTTACCGCTATAGGATTACCTTTTTTTTTATTAAGGATGGGAAATCATCAAATGACTCCTCCCACTCTAGGTGAAGCAGGAGGGAGTGTCAGACTCTTACTGACTAAAACCCTTTTTTTTTTCCTACTCCTCCACTGTACAGTGAATCGTTTCTCCGGGACTCGTCGGGTTTCATTGGCTCGGCGTTTTTCTAGTGGTCGCCACTGTTGATTCTGGCTTTCAGGAGTTGCAGTGGTTGGGAATGTGTGGCGGGATTGTCCAAAAAAAAAAAAAAATACTAAGACCCATCCGTGTTGCTCCTACACGAGTGCCCTTTGCGGTCCGTAGCCACGGTGCCTCTTTCGAACGGATTCCGTACTCCGGCAGGCACAGGATGTTCAATTTTCAGTCATTGAAAGCCAGGGGGATGCAAGTGCACCCCCCTACCGCGTCTATGCTAATAAAGGGCAGTTGGCTTCTAAAATGCAGTACAGCAGTCGATAACAATGGGTTTTATTACCTTTAGACTTCTACGTCTAGATAGGTTAGTAGGGTGCAGGATGGGATAGGTAAAACACGTAGCCTCGTGCAGGGTGGTTGGTAACTCCTTAAGAGGGGACTAGGGTCGGTAACTCTTGGACCTTTCTCCATACATACGCATTCCGCTGTTTTCTTCGCGGATAATGCTGCTAAAGCAATTTTTTTTTCAAAAAAAACTTGATCGAAGTATTACGGGCATCTCCTCATTTTCTTTTTTCCAAAACATAGAATTATGACAATCCAAAAACCCGAAAAAAAAAACAGCCCGTTTTTACCGCCATGTTCAGACGACTGTTAGACATTGATAAGTTTTTAACAAAATAGAAAATATGGTAGATTATGTCTTCCCCTAAATTGGTATACCTATTATTTTTATAGATCAGTCCAGTTTTGAAAATGAAAACAGCGGAATAAAAACGTCTTTTTCTCAAGGTTTTTATAGGTAAAATCAGCCTGAGCTGCAGTTGACGTTTTTGCACTTTACTTGGTTTGATCGCAGCGCGACTGCATCGGCAATAGTTTCTTCAAATACCTGTTTTACCGACTAGAATCCCCTCTTAAGCTTTCGTGTGATTGACACTGGCAGGACCACCATCAGGGATATTCATTTTGATAACAAAAAAACTGTCGCTAATTATTCGAAATTAGTCGCCAAGTATCAGAATCAGAGTCACTGGTTCAAAAGTTATAGGGGTTTATGGGTAGGTGGACGTCTGGGAAGCGGCTACCACATCTTGGCCCATTTGAATTTCAAAAAGTAGAGCACCTAGCGACACCGCAGCCTTGAAACGCACACAGATGGGTTTTAATAAGTCTGACACTCCCTTCTGCTCCCAGAGCGGGAGGAGTCATCATGATTTCCCATCCATAAAAAGGGCACCTAGGGAAGATTTATATCCTTGCAAAAACAAGTTGCAAGTTTTCGCCAAGTCACAGATTTATTCGTAGTTTAGAAGATGGCAAGCTGTCCGCAAGGCGCTTTTGAACCAGTGACCAACTAATTCTGAAATATGGCGACTTATTTTTGACGTGTTATCTTATAAATCGACGAACGCCGGCTGCGCGCACGAAAAGGTGTCACGTTGCGCAAGCGAAAGTTACTTTATGATTAATTTTTAGAATTTGGGAATGAAAATCGTTGTTCATTATTGGTAGGTCATAATTTAATGCAGTTTTCTTTTATTATTAAACAATTGCTTCTGCTTTTACTTATTAATATGACAAATGGAATATTGTTTGATATCTAGATTAAATATCTATTCTGTGAGACTATTTAAACAACTTTTATATTTCCATCAGCATTTTGTACAACAATTGCTAAAATAGCATTTTCGACACTAATAATAATTTGAAGGCAACAAAAAGACATGGCGGGACATAATAAAATGATAAGCTGCTTTAAGTATTAGAATACTTGTGACCGTAAAATAAAAACAAAAATATAGAAATAAGAAAGAGAATTTCTATATTTTTGTCCTGTTATGCAGAATACTGTACAACTCGATCATGGGAAGATGTTTAATTCAGTTCTCTCAGAGCACTGAGGAAACTCAATAGAGAGATTCGTTTCATGCACATTGTTCCCTACAATGTCAACTTCTGTTTGTGTGATGAACAGACCCCTCTATTTTAAGGTGTAGGCCACAACAATAGTTCCTTATATATTTATATTTAAGTATATACAAATAGTTTAAAATAAATACTAAATTGTCTTTCAATGAACTATTTATCAATCGCCATATTTAAACATCGAAGACAAACAATAAATATACAAAACAAATCAGTTAAGTAATTATAATTACTTATTTCTTTTAATATTTTGAACATTACATTATGTTTCAGTCCATAAAAATGGCCGCGTGTAGCACTCCAATGCTGTCAATGTAATAGATTCAATAAAATGCGCCAACTTTAGTGCCATTTTACTAACGATACAGACAAAGGACCGGTCGCTCACATACGATACAACGATACACCGCACACGCGATCACACGCACTCGCGATACAATGCACTAAGCTATCTCTTAAGTAACAACAACGTACTTATGTTATAGGTATTTGGAAAATAGGGCACATTTCAATTTACTTCCTTTGTTTGTATTGTGCTGCATACAATTCCAGACAACGTTATAAATACGTGAACATCCTCAAGCTTTCATAAATAAGTTATAAAACATTTTTGGGATAGAATCAAACTACATGTGGTAGCGACTAGAATTTAAAATCTAAATTAATTTAATATCTTTAAGTGTTTCTCATTGTATAAAGAAGCTTGTGAAAATTGCTATATTTATAACTGTTAATAAGTTACATCTATTGCGCCATTTTATTGTAAAATACTTAGCGTCCAGCATTGTAGCTAACTAACGGCAAGTGTTAGGCTTAAGACCCGTAATTGTATTAAAAATCAAAACACTTTTTGACATTATTATTATGTACAGGAAAAATACAAGTGTTCACTGCAAACTATCGATTTAAGTATGGGTGATGAGGCGAGCGCTCAATACAACGGACAAGATAAACGGTGTTCTTTGCATGTGTGTGTCAAACAATGCTAATAATAAAACACCATTTAACTTCATCTGTTGATGATATCATGGATAGTAAACAAGTTAATGACTGTCGTGACACTTTAATAACGGCCGGCAGAACGTATCTGCACACAGGTAGCGCCGAGCGGTACTAACGTGTCGTACAAACATCAGGTAGCCGCTGCGTGTCGCCACAGTATGCAGGACATGCACTGCCGACCGAATAATATAAATAATAAACAGCTAATTTAAAACTAATTCATTTAATATTTTTCTTTTTATGTCTATTTTCTAATGAGATTTCTATTCATCTGCATTTTAAATATCAGTCACTAATCGATTGTCAATTATTGTCAGCATGACTAGGTACCGACGCGGCGACGGCGACTCTACAGACGCTCGTGATACTGGATACAGACATACAAGGGTTACAGGTAGACAGGTGGAAGCAACTAGTACAGTAAGTATTATCGAGAATATTTCAACATAAATATGGAATGTAGCAAACACTCAATTGAAAAGACCCCCGGGTTCTGGCGTTCGGCCATAATTAATCTAATAATATTAAATTAGAGACAATATTTACAATAAAATAGTAACTATGCAACGTAAATTAATATTCCTTGCGTTTACTGTACTGATATGCATCCTTTACATACAATTATAAATAAATATAAAAGTTGTTTAAACACAGATTTATAGCTGCTGGATAGAAATTAAACTTTAAAATAGGTCACTTAAACATGAAACTGTACACTGCAAGACATCAGCTCACCGTCGACGGCCCCGGCTAATACACGATATCATCGGGGCGGCGTCGAAAGATTCATTAAATATTATAATATACCTTTAATCGTTTCTATCTGAATCAATTTCACCTAAGACAACATACTTCAACGTAGACTTTATAACGTTATATCTTTTTACTTTATCTCAGTCTTAGTGTTCGCGAAACTCTTAGACGGCGCGAGGAACACGGGCTCGCGCGGCGGCCTGCGCGGCGGCGGCTCAGCGCTCCCGAATAAATAAATAGCAAGTCTATAGTGGTCCGGGACGCTCCCGCGGGCGGCTCGCCCGCCGTCCCGCTAATGGAATGTAAGCGTGATATGGTCATGGCGCGGCGGGTCAGGCGGGCGGCGCCTCGGGTCAGGCGGGCGGCGCCTCGGGTCAGGCGGGCGGCGCCTCGGGTCAGGCGGGCGGCGCCTCGGGCGGCGGCTCGGCGGCGCGCCGCGGCACCATGACGCAGGGCGGCGGCGCCGGCGCCGGCGCGCGCGCCCCCATGCGCACCCACCAGCGCGTGGCCTTCTGCAGCAGGCCGTCCTTCTTGCCGCCGCCGCGCCGCGCCAGCCCCGCCTCCGCGCCGCCCGCCCACTCGGGCACGTCGCTCACGCACTTGTTCGGGGGAGGCTGGAAGCTGCTTCTCGTCAGCTCGGCTTGCTGCAATTACAAACCTCAACATTACTCATCATGATCATGGCTGTGGATCGACACGAAAGTGAGCCTGTGAGGGCTTTATCAGCCTCTGGCGAATTAAAGGTCAATTTAGGTTTATGTTACTGTATAGCAAAGAAGACGATTTTCCACTTGGTGGTAAGTGGCCACACTTATCAACAAACAGCAGAAATACAAGAAGCATTTCTAATCATTTTGTCTATAACTACGATAGCACCCAAACCCTTCAAACCGAAACATAGGCCAGCCCGTTCGTAAGTCTTACCATGCGCCATTCATTTATTGACTATTAGAGTATAATAGAACCCGAAAAAGAGGCAGTAAAGTCGTTGTCTGATCTCTAACTGGCTGTGCTGGATAGCCACCTCTTTAGTTCAGTCAAAAAAGAGGCAAGACAGAGTGTGCACCTGTGTTTAGAGTGTTTCTGAAACCAAAATTAGGCAAGGGGAGTTTTATTCATTCAATCTGCCTAGACCTTGGCCTTTCCCAAATATGTTGTGGTCGGCTTCCAGTCTAACTAGTTACAGCTGAATACCAGTATTTCATATGCAGCCTACTCTGAACTCCACAACCTCTAGTAACTAGGCGAGACTGGTAGTCAGACTTTCTGGCTGTTGAATACCTGTAGAATAGAATAGAGCCGGATCCGTACCCGTATCATCGAGGAGGATTTTATTGTTACCTGATAAGGGACTCGTAACTGTAGGTGCACGTCCTGGCCGTACTCGCCGTCGGGCAGCTGTATGCTGGGCGGCAGGCCGAGCCGCTCGGCCGCGGCGGCCGACCGCGCGCGTGTCTCTTGCTCCACCATCTCTTGAAGCCGCCCCACCATGGCCTGCAACCTTTGCTGCTTCTCCCATTCCCTGGAACATTATAGACATTCTATTATTATCAATATACAGGCAAAATTATCGAGAGGTGCTTAAAAAGAGTGGAACAGCATTAATTTATGGTGAAAAAATGGTGGATGACTCAGATGTAGATGGCGACGACGGCGCGGCGGTAGTTTCATGATAACAATTGTCAATTTATAGCAGTGGGACTAAGGACTATGGAGTTGGCGGCTGGGCAATGCTCTCCGCATGTTGCAGTAGTCAAAAATTATGAGCTAGAAATAATTTTATTTTGCTGGTTTTTTTTGTTTTAATTTTTCTGGGTTTTAATTAATGCAGAAGCAGTAGAAACAACGTTTAAGAAACTAGATAGAATGTAACTATTTCTTCAGTGCCATTGCAACATAACTACGTCAATTACATCAACTAAGTACCAGTATTTAAAAGCCAGATCAGAATACTTATAGTATTTTTTAGTGCTTTCACTTTGTTATTTTAGAGAAAATGATAGCTTTTACAATAAATAGTTTAGTTTTAAAAATAGATAAAATCAAAGAAAATATAAAATAGATTAAGGTGACGTTGTTATTGTACAACAGAAAAACGTGTGTCTACGTGTGTGTGTGTTATCTAAACCAAGAATGGGCATTGTTTTGAGTATAGGCATATTAGCATATCACAGTACTAAGTCTAGAGTGTTAATAATATTATGACGTGTATGAGAGGTAAAGTAACACCAACAGCTGACGATCGTTGGCTTTATCATGCTGTAGGTATAAGAAATAGCATCGCGCCTGTTTTCGCGGAAGAGGCAGGCAGAGGTGTATAGTACAATCACATTTTGTTAAGTTGTTTGTATCTACTATACAGTTAACTTAGCTGGCGAATTTGTTGTGGCATCTGAACGGTATATCTGCATTCTTACTAAGAAGATGGAAATAAGTGGCACAACACCTTTAACCACTGCAGCTCTTGATAGTCAGAATCTACAGTGACCATCAACAGAAAAGCGCCGAGGCAGATGAAGAAGGAAGGTTGAAGGTATACTCACAATGTGGAATGGTGGTGTCTGTGATCGTGCCGTAGGCGCGGTCCCCCCGGCGCGCCCAGCCGCTCCATGCCCGCGCACCCCGGCACTTGTACCGAGAGCATCTGCAAATCACAACACACTACTCTCACTTATGTGGTTATCCTCGGGGTTAATATTCTATCACTATAAGAACTACTTGCATATAGATATATACGCCTTAATGGTCAAAACGCCAGCATAGTTACTAAAGGTCCTGGCTTGGATTTTTTGGGGTCAGACATTATTTCAGCTTTAAAAGCAGCTAGTCTGTTCATGAAAAAGATTGGACCTAATTACATGATCAGAAAATAGTTGTAGGTTCTTTTTATTTTTATTTGTGATGGGTTTGCTCTTGGCTCTAGGTAGGTGTGCTATGGAACACAATATCTGCCAAAGCCTCACATTACTAGGCCTACAGCCGCGACGGCTACGTTTGGTCACAGCTAGGGCTGGTAATGGGTACAATCATTGTACACTTAATATGTATATCAGAATGTCGGGTGTACTTTTTAGATTTCTCTAAATTTATTGCAGTTATTTGGTACCAGTTATAAACAAAATACTGTAAGGCTGCTGCGAAAAGTAAAAAAAAAGATTTTCTTTTTCTGACGTCGTTAGAGCGTAAGTTTAATATATCAATGTTTACGTCCATCAGGAAATAACGACCTGCATTAGAAAATAGTGAGAAACGAAAGGTTTAACTAACCTTATAATATTTAGAATATTTGAATACTTGTTTCTGCAGGTACACAAGAGATACCAAATCTACTTATACAGTGCACTTAGCTACATATAATATAATATTGGTTAGCAGTAGGTACACCCGCGGTTCCAACATCAGGATGGCGTACAATGATATTTTAAAAATAAGGAACTATTTTTAAAATACCATTGTATGGGTGTAGGTACACAGAATTACAGGAGAGGTACGTAAAGGTACACAGAAGGTACCAAGTAACTGCAATAAATTTAGGCAAATCTGAAAAATACACTTGCCATTCTAATAGACATTACTTAATGGCTACAGTATTGGCCTATGTATGGGTGCTAAATTATGTAGTTAACAACGCCGATTGTGAGTCCATGTATCACAGTTGTTTATTGTTTTCTAGAACCTAATAATTAATTTGTTGCAACCTTTTGCCAAGGCAACTTTCTGATGAACTTTGAACAGCGGAGAGTAAAATATGAGATGCTATGTTAGTATTAAATCTTGTCTTATACAGAAATCACGAATGTTTATTACTTTATTTACTCCAATTAGCATTTAGATTCAGAGCACAGAGTTTAAATAATACCTACTCTCATTAAGGAGGATTATATTTTATCTACACAGGATATTGTATGTTATTAATTGGAGTGAATTTTACCTCAAGTAATATTGGAATTCTAAATGGAACAACTTATCAGCCAATTTGCAACTGATATGTACTAATTTTAATTCAATTAATTATTCTAAATTGATCTTAAACTACATTGAAATGTTTTAAATTCAAAATAGTCAAAATATATAATAGAATTTTAGTTTGTTTTTGTTAATAATCTGTAATGTTCATGCATCATGATTTGTTGATGTCTAGATGTTTTACTTTCTTTTATTCGGTATTAGATAAATTTGTTTTCCTTAAGAAAGGAATCTAATTCTTGTCTACCCCTAAGACCATTTTGATATGGTTCCAGCTGAGTGAAAAAGCTTTTTGATTCTCAACACATGCCTTGATTGCAATATATATGTAGGGACACCTTTTTATAATAGCCCCATATCTTATCATTTAAGTATATATTTAATTCAAAAACGTTGTAGGCACTAAGTAAGTTCTTTTTCTCAAAATCACCGAATGCAATATATAGTTATAAAGGTTTAAGGACCATTTATAAGAATCATTGCTTTTTGTTGTAGGAGGTGCCTTGACAACTCGACTGCTTATGCGGTTGCTTATGGGCTACTTATGCCTGCAATAAAGATATTTTATTTATTGCAAACCTACATGCAACTATGTAATAACTGAACATATTGCATTCATTCCAGGTATATTTTGTGGCAATAGTGTGGCAACAATTTATTGATAAGTTTTGCATCCTTGATTGGCAATAGAATCTTCGACATTTATCTCAGAAATAATCAATTCAACAATGTTTTATTTAGATTAATATGTTTTATTATTATTTTGTTTTATTATTGATCAACACATTTTTTTTCTTTTCCTTATTGTAATTTACATGAGATGTGAGTATAAAAATACTCAGTAGGTATAGCATGTTTTAAACTCTGCTTTTGATATCTTTGAAATAGTAAACAAGTGTTTAGGTATAGAATGAAAGGTCAATGCACTACAACATTCTTTTGTTTGGATGAATAATCAGTTATCAACCGAGAAAGGTGTTTGTATCACCCTGTGTTTCACAAATACAAACTAATATTTTGATAAGAATGAAACATAAAAGAAATCATTTAAATGATTATACTTATCTGAATCAAAATATTACTTGAAAAGGGCAATGTCCTGAACTACTGACATGTTGTCGCATAAATATTCATTGTTTGAGACTATTGTGAGCAAGCAATTGGTTATCTCATTATGTGAAAGAATAAGCAACTGTTTTATGTCACACTATCAATTATCATTTTCTGACGAATGTAGTTGTGTAGACAATGTTTGCTACACTCAATAAAGCATGCATTAAAACTATATTTTTTGTAACAAGAACTTGAGGTTTTTACATTGTATGTGACATGTCAGAAATCTATATATTTTGGGTACAGTTTATAGTCCATAAAGTCTACTCTGTATTACTATTATATTTCATTCACTGCATTATGTAGATATCACTACTAATAAACAGGTTTTTAATATGGTAAGAATAATAAGAAAGTGATGTCTCTCAATATAACTTCTCAAGATCATTTAACATTTTAAGCTTTTTCTGTACATCACTTTGCATCTGGCATATACACTGATCTATTTAGCTGCTAAACATATTCACTGTGACAGTGTTCACAATCAGAACAGAAACAGTACAGTAGAGAGAGTGATACTGCAGTGTCTTTACAAACTTTATTTATACATAAGAAATAACCTAAAAACATGATCGTATTGAACATGTAAATATAAGAAAGATTTAACGCTGAATGTCACTGACAATTTAACTTATATCATGCTGTTACTGTGTGCTATTTAGATTCTCTCTAGATTCTGCAATTTGATAAAACAATCCTATTGAAATGTCATCAGTATCACCAACAATTTTTATAGATTATCAACATTTTTATCTTTTTATTTCCACTTTTCTTATCAAGATAACACATATAAGTAAACATATGTATAGGAGAGAAGTTATAATACTCTCTAAGGTAATATAACTCAGAAATGGCCATAACCAAATTACGGCATACAGAATGTAGATTTATCTCGAGTCTTAAAGACAAGCTATTATCCAAAGAAAATGGAACCACAATGTGTTTACTACACTTCAATAATAAATATTTAGTATTTATCATTTTAGATTAAGAGTACTATTAGTCTGAGACAAATATTGTCTCTTAGTATGATTCCTTGTACAAAATACCTAACCTTATTGTTGTGATAAGATTATAATCAGTAATTTTCTACTTTACACTCAATATTGACACATTGTTCTTTTTTAATGTTTTACTATCTAGAATTATCTAGTTTATGAATGAAAGGACATTAAGATTATCATAATTTTTGTAACTTTAGAGTATACCCACTGTTTTTGATGAGCATATTTTCAAGTTGTGCACATATTATCGAGTTGGCATGTCACGACTATGATACAGCAAGAGGTGATTACGGAACTGTCTGTCATGAAAATTTATTTAAATTCACACAAACAACGTCTGGGTGTGACGTCGCTATCGGCGCGCCTCTTATCACTTGGCACGCTCCCGCCGTCTCGCGGCCATCCGAGTCGCCTCGGGCCTCACTCGGCTCCAGTACAAACATTCTTTTATTCCTTCCATATTCCACATAATGTTTACTAGCTAACGCTTGAAAATTTTGCACTGCTGTCAAGCCAAAAATAATGACAACGTATGTCCACAATAACTGACATGGTACAATAATAGATTATTTTTGCAGTCAAAATAAATTACAACTATATCAACACTACTTACTATTTGAAACAGTGTCGTCCACAATTTTTGTAGGTTTTCCACCTATGGATGACAGTTAGTGATGGGCTTAAATCCAAATTCGATGGCACTCTAATCGAGACACAAATAAGTGAATCGATCACGAACATAAATTTAATGTTCTTTTTGATAATTACACTACACAGTCACTGACATTTGCATTTGTTTTGTTGAAGCTGTAAATATTTTAAACAAAACAATCACAGGGCACTATAGAGAGATTAGCGCGTTTACAATAATTAACTATCATTCACTAATAAATAAAAATATGTTACTCAAGGCATTAACACTATCAAAATAAAATTATTTATTAATTAAGAATAACGTATAAATTCCACTATCGCGTGTTTTGTGATGGAGTTTCTTAACTCCTTTTTTCATATTGGCAGAAAGACGCCTGCCATCGAGCGAGTCTTGTTGTTCAATGACGCGGACGGACGCGGCGCGGTGTTCGCAGTCGCGTAGCGGGGAGGACGGGCGGGCGGGCGGTGCACCGGCTGCCCCGATGTCGCCGCACACTAAAGAGTTCGTAGTGTGTAACATTGCTCTCTCACACATACAAATAATCTGTCTAGTTCACTTTGTGTGCTCAATCGGTACTTCGGTAGGTGCGATGATACGATGTAGCTAGTGCGAGTGAGTGTGTTTGTATATGCTAGTGAGCGTGTCGTGTGTGTGCATATGAGCTGGCACACAAACATGTAAGAGAAGCTCGATTGCTGCTACCGTCGTAGTTGTTATATATGCGCACCTATAACTGTAATAGTGAGCGATGACGCGTTTGTCGGCTCGCGAGACGAGACGGTTGGCATTCATTGCTCAATGATCGAGTTGTAGTCATAGAATGTACGTAACCAATAATCCTAAGTGCTCGATTTTTTTGTTATAATTAAAATGTACTTAAAGTTTATTTTAATTGAAAGTTTTAGTTGCATGTTTAATTATAACTAGACCGATAGAAGTCATATTTCAGATTTTTTTCATTAGATTTTTATTGTAAAATTTCATACATATATGTTATCTTGATACCAAATAATTGTTGAAAGATCAAGAGAATGATGATGATTTACTGAGATTCTCCACATCTGGTAGTAAACTATGTTCCCTATGCAATATTATGAACTAAAGTAAAATATTCAAAAGAAAAGCAACAGGGATGAATTCGTATATAGGCACAGTCTGCTCCAGACTATGAGTAAGAGCCTGACTGTGTATATTGTTACGGCTAGCTATCCAGGGCTAAGTACTAACTACCTGATGAGAGGAGTAAACTGTGGGAAAACAGGATCGGCTTCTTCGTCAATTCCCAGGAACATTTTCCACTCGGGCATGATCTGCAGTGGCCTTAGAAAGCTTACCTACTGATTGTGCACCCGAGAGGGCTACTACAAGCAGGGGTTTAACGATTCCATCCTGAATGACTGATTCAAATACAGCACCCAGGGCAAATGCGGTGTTTCTGATTAGAACATTAGTGTAATAAGTGATAGTTCAAACCTAAAAAGTACTATCGACGTCGATGTCACAATCAACGTAATCGGCTAATAACTAAGCTCAAAAACAATATAAAGTCGGTAATTTTGACTAGGAAGAAGAAGAAAGTAAAACTGGGCGCATGTCCTAGTTACTTATGTAATGGTGTAGTAAAATTTAAAAGCAGTGTGTTTGTCAGGATGGTAAACATGACGACCGCACCGTGGGCGTACTCATGTGTAACATAGTGATGACAACGACTCACGGGGTTGGCGGCGGCGGCTGCGGCGGCAGCGTGTCGGCGGCGCAAGTGCGGGCGGGCCAGCGCGCCCGCGGCCGCACACACCAGCACAGCGGCGCCAACGCATGCGCCCGCCCACCACCACTCTGAAAAAATACGTGTTTCAAATTATGCAAGAGGAAAACAGAAATTTGAAATTATTCTAAATCGATTTTCACACTCATGTATTGATAACCATACTAGACATCACTACTTTCTGTCTTCGAGTTTGATTTTTTGACAGATTATTATTTTTCCAAAACTTGTTCTAAATTACATCGTTTTGTCGTCTGGATGCATTCATAGGTACATGTTTAGGTGTGGAATGTTTAAATATTTTAAAAATAAAGTCTCACCCTGGCTTTACTTAAGGGATTTTCTGCTCATGCTTTCGGAAACTTGATGGAAGGCCTTGTTAGGAACAATAAGTAGGTACCTAACTCTTGTGCTTGTTGTTATCCACATATAAAGGTACCTACCTGCCTAATGAGAAATAGAAATACCTAGCCAGAAATAGTGAGACGGGGGCCTTAAAATTGAGAAACGTTGGACCTGCTGTCTCTTGTAGATAGATATATGGGCTACAAGCTATAGTAGTGATGCATAAAAGGCTTTGATAAAAACGTAGAGGATGTTCTACCTAGGGGTAAACGGATTGTACAAGTTCAGCAATGAAGTAGACTAGGTATCTACTAAGTATATGTGGCAAGTTTAGTAAGAAGTATCTACAACCACACAACATAGACATAGGTACCTACCTATCTATAGAGCCGGCTGGTATTGGAGTTGTTTAAATGACACTTTGAGACAACCATCAATGACAGCAGTTCAAGTGCTCAATCAGTGCCTCTCGGAGAGACTAGATCTGGGACCCACGCAAAATACGCAAAAATGCCGCCGGACATGAGGCCGGACATTACAAAATCTGATTTTGGGATGTCGAGGGAAACGACAATCGCTTCGCCGTTATAGATGTGAAAGGAACCCAGTTGACTTGACCCTGTTGCAGTCACTAATTTGGGGATGCTGCTGAGATTAAGTAGTCCGTAGTTTGTCGGATCAGCCCGACTATTATTGCCCCTATTTAGGCACGGCTGGCACTTTTATTAATGTTTTCGGGACTGCCTTCATTCTCAAACGAAAGTAAAAATAAAGCGTGTTAAGATTGGAGACAGTTATTATATTAAAGCATTAAATATTCTATAGGTAGGTATTCCATAGGAACGTGGACTATTTTTTTTTGTAAGTTGGTACTTTCAAACGCGGTGACGTCTCGTCTGTGGCATTTACATGACATAGGTCACACCACCATGGTCCACATGATCACATTTCGCCTGTTAGGTATGTTTAAATCCTTTGTTAGGGGCGAACTCTTGCCGGCAATGGGCTCGAATCTAGATTTCAGGCTGCTACTGACAAATTCCTAATATTCCAACCCGGGAATCAAACCTTCAGTTCAGAATTCAGATTTTCGAACAAGTGCTCGTGCCGATTCGTTTGCTTATCAATCTAAGCAAATAGTATAAGGAAGCAGAGCTGGTAGACCATACTTTATTTGTAGGTACCCTTGAATGTTTTCAAGAAAATAAGCCGCCGAATTTATACGAATCATTTACACTGAACGAATATTTTTTAAAGTGAAATAAAAATTTCTAGTGGTGGCTGCTTGAGTTATTTAAAGCACTAAAGCTTAGCCGAGTGTGATGTTTGGCCTTCAACGTTGTATTGTATTTTTATTGAGTTGACATGCGTACCTTATGTAAAACAAAATAGAAGGAAACCGCCAAACAATACGATACACGTGGCTGACTCATGAGTCTGCGTCTGAAAAGTGCGAATACTGTAGGTACATATTACTATTACTTATACCTACTTATGTAGATACAATTTTCAGGTGAATTGATAGGGAAATCTTTTCGCTCGTATCTGATATAGCAAATGCGATTAAAAAGTAGGTACCTACCTAAGTATTAGTTCCTTGATTACCAAAACAGTTATCAGTAAACAAAGAAATTGTTTGATTTGAACTCATTAACACTTTAAGCAGTGATACTAAAACCTAAATAAAATAAGCAGATTGAGCGAATATTAAGTGTTTATGTCTGGGTTTGGGCGTTCGATCGAAAACACCCAAGAATCTGTCGATTTATAAGGTCAGTGCGGTTATATCCTGATCAAAGGTGACTTACAGAAAATAATGTCATGAACTCGTGCCCGTTAACATTTTATTTTTGTAGGTACATAAGTAGGTTCCTATTGTATTTGCATCACACTATTCAATTGAACTGATAGGTACGTGTTATTACCTACTTGGTTGCGGTCCAGGGTTGCGGTCCAGGGTTGCGGATTTTGTTCGAAAGAGACCGCGGCCCTGGAACGCTAATGGCATTTGGAGGAACACGGGTGGATTTTAGTCTGTAGGAGTTTAAGTCATTTTATGATTTATTTTTTTATTTATTTATTTATTTGCTCTCATGCATACAACACACTTTACAATTTCAGTTATCTCGTTTTGCGCATGAACCCTGTTAGGGCACCGCAAACAAACGAACGCTAAACATAAGGTCATCATTGTAATTGTGTCAGATTTTATGAAATGTCAAGAAAAAAAAATGTCATAATACAATGAAGTAACGTTTAAGTATAAAAACAGTAAACATAACAACAAAAATACATTTATCCAAATAAACATTTGATCCAAAAAAAAAGTGAATTACTTGGTCACGCAAATTGCCGTTGATGATGTTCAATGGCGAAAAGTAAAGCTATTGGGGAGCCAAATAGGCAGTGCACAGTAAGGGTATCTAACTAGCAAAGTTGACAAGCTGTGCTATAAAATATGATAATGTGATAAATGCTCAACAAGATTGTAGTGTTATGAACTTATGACACAATGTTCGAGTGCGTAAGAGTTATAAAAGCTGTCATCATAAATAATGGCTGACGAAATCTTGGATGACTTCAAGAGGTAGTTTTAAATGGAAGGTTGTTTATAAGTTGTGTTTCAATGCGTAAACAGGGTTTTATTTTGATGTTTTGTCTCTGATGGGATGGAATTTTTATTATTTTTATATGTAAGTTAGTAGGTATTATAAGTTCTTCATAAATAGTCACAAATATAAATGAAGAAAATGTAATTCAAGCGTTAAACTTATATCCTTTAATCTCAGTATCTAGCTCAAATAAGAACACGATGTGTCATGCTTACCTACTCTAAATAATTCTGCTGTTGGAAACTATTTGTGATACAACAATTATGCGATGAATTATCAATATATCTACAGTTTAAATTACCTATAGTCGACTTGCATCGAGTTATTTATAAAACACTATAAATCCATTTAGAGGGCGAAAGAACTCACGATTAAAACAAGTTTTACTAAGAGGGCATTCCGAAAATCACTATCACAAAATCAGCTGTTTCATACAAAATTAATTCCTACTCTATGAATATGTACGAAACAGCTGCATGGTAAAAGTTGTTTACAATCGGGAGTGTTTTCTCTCCTTACAAGGTTCAGTAGTTTTTTGACGTGATAACGTCTTATAAACGCCGGCTGCGCGCACGAAAAAGTGTCACGTTCCTCAAGCGAGAGCGCGATGCAAGCGATAGAACTAACGATCGGCCTAAGCGTTAGCCGAACGCTTATGACGTTATCACATAAAATTATCGTCCGTAAACGACAACCATTTTTTTTTACAAATATGATGAGTTTGTGATGAAGATGCATGAGTTTGATAGTCATGACCCTGTGGTTTTAGAAAGAAAACTTTTTGTTGCCTCAACGGACCTTCTATCAGTTTCTGATATAATCGAAAACACATCGTTTCAGTAATACGTATCTTTACCAGAACAGAGGCTGGTTTTCGGTCTTCAACTCTGCATTGAAGGGTACCAAATTAGCTTTACAATATCTATCGTAAAAGCGTGCAATACGACTTATCTTTATTAAATATCAGTAATGCTTAACATTTTTCAGCAATGACGTTGAGCGGGACATCGCCCTGAATAATTAACATGTTAAACAAAGACAAAGAATGCAACATTGTAAACATCAGCCGTATTTGTAAGAAATTGGCTCAAGTACGTCACGTTATATATATTTCTTAATCACCAGTTTAAAAAAAAATACCCTTCTTTCTGCAGTGCAGCTGTGATCGGCCATCATTAGTAGACCTCAGATAACTTCCTCATCAAGCCTGCTGTTTAGCTAGAACGGGATCGGGAAACGCCTTTGAAGAATATGACGCACTGTAGTTTTCTAACTTCTACTATCATACATAATCTAAATGGGCTTCCTCAGAGTCATGACTCATGGAGGCTTGCAGTTATATTGCATATTTCATTGACTATCCTTCAAACTAAGTCTCCAGTAACGTTGACCGTTCAGTCATGTAGGGAAACAAAGTTGAACATTAACATTAGTTGAGTTTACGAGAGGCTTCCTTTCTCGGTGACCATTCTAATGAATTCCGGTTCATAAAAAAACGAACCAGATTTAAAAAAAAAAAAAACGGCCAGGTGCGAGTCGGATTTGCCCACCGAGGGTTCCGTTCAAATTTGCAGGTACAAATTACTTTAAATAAAGACTATTTTTTATGATTTAATAACAAATGTATAGTTTTCAGACTTTTTCCTATACTTGTAGTATAAGACTGTATTAATTGCAAAATTTCATAGATCTAGGTCAACGGGAAATATCCTATACATTTTGATTCCCTGGAGTGTCGAAATATACGTTTTTTGCGGCATAAACGGTTGTACCTATTTTTTTTAAATTAACTTAGTACTTTGATTTTTTTCACAGCATCAATGGACCGTAGACCTGAGTATATGGTAATTTCTCCACGCGTTCCCATGATAACGGGTCTTGACAGACAGACGGATGGACTATAAAGTGTTCTTTTATCGGTCCCGTTTTTTTCCTTTTGAGGTACGGAACCCTAAAAAACAAAATAAGTAGCAATAAAATAAAATAGTGGGCAGTACCTACAAGTAGACGCGTCGTAACTTTAATGCTTATTTTTTTCGTAGGCTCGTAGCTCGTTACGTAGCGGGCGCGTAGATGTGTCGTAGCAACGTACATCAACACACCATCAGTGTGCACTGCACTACGTAGCTATGCTTCAAGGCTCGCAAACGTAGTCAAACAAAAATGTATTATCCATTTTTTGTGAATAACGATGCTTTATTTTCGTAATCAATGTCAAAACATTCGTTATAAATTCTTAGGTTAATGCAGTTTCGCATTATGTGCCATTCTATTTTTGTTGGAGAGTTTGTTTGCGTGGTTGGGCTAAATTTAGCAAAGCTTAATCAGAATATCTCTCTTGACGGCCGACCGGAGTAAAACTGAACGCTCGTTTTCATAACTTAATTGTATGGTATTTACCGGAATACTTTGTAGAAACTATTTTATATGGTATTTGTATGTCGGCGTAGCACGTAAAATCTAGCTTGTATAAGCTATATTACAATCCATTTAAGAGCTTTTACTTTTTAAAATAATAGTGCCAACTATTTAGTATTTAAATATACACTTACATAAATCCTTAGTATTACCGTAAAGCTTTCCTTTGCTTACAATATTGTTCTGGTTCTAAGAAGAATTTACCGATGAAAGGTGTTTCTTAGTAGACGCGGCGGACTTGGTGCAGATGCTGGATATAATGTAGGTAATGTATGAATGACAGGGATGCGTGAGTGGCGTCACGTCCCGCCCCACGAGACGGATCCCTGCTGCAGGAACTATGTAGCGCGGCTGCGGGCTCCGTCGGCGGTTGAGGCCAAAACAAACGGCATGTGGTCGCGCGTACTCGACAAAAATTCGACATCGTTCGCCCAAGAATGCACAGTGCGGTTATTTATAGAGGTTGGGAGGAGCGCGGGGGCGGCGGCGACGTCTGGTGTCGGTCTGCCGGGGCCTGCCGCCGATCACCGAAATAGCTTCTCCAGCTGGCGGTACCTGGCCACGTGGCGCGATCTCGCTCGCCGACTGCTGGCTTACCTGCCTCAGCCTTGTCAGCGACCACTCCGCTGTACGTCGGAGTTGGAGCTAGTCTTGTAAACGCACCGCTCTACTAGCCCGACACTTCTAAAATACTACATCTTAACGAGGTTGAATTGAAATACATAAACGGGAAGGGCCCACGCCGACGATTGACTAGACAGTATTCTGGTGCCAATTGTGTAATTGTAATTTGTAGACAATCCGACGGTATCGCAGAGTCAATCATAAGCGTGGTCGACCGGTCGTATTGAGCTTGTTCAACCAGATCTGGATCGTTTCCTAAGTGTTCATGAGCAGAGGTGTGGCAAATAGGCGTCACGCGCATACTAAATAAAAATAATATATCACATAGTACACAAATTGACCGAGGTGATAGCAGTTTAGCTAGTCATAGGTTTGATGCAAAACAAAGATTAAAAAAAAAAAAAAAAAAAATCAACGCGGTTTTAACCGCCTCGTAATCGCGATATAAAGCGTGAAACTAGTTTAAATTCAATGCAAGTGTAGCATTCGAATATCATAAATCATGATGTAGGTACATAAATACATTTCTTATCAGTACCAGACAGAGACAGCAAAACATGGCGGAGAAACGAAAACACATTTTTAAAAGTTTGACGCGTTTAGTGCTCTGACGGCTGGGAGTACGGAGAGTGCCAATTATCACGTTGGGCATCAACTATCTGTGCGTCGCAGACGACTGCTGCTCTGTACCTACTTGTATGAGTATTACGACGTTCACTATTATATCTGTCTTATAGCTAGTAGGTATATGTACCTACGTTCTTGCCGCAAGAACCTTAACATTATGGATCGACGTGAACGCGATATTGGCTACTCGTTTATATTTCTTGCGACAATTTTTTAGTTCGCAAATTGAAAAAGGTTTTCAGGATAACAACTTCTTGAATAAAATTATTAATTTTGATATAGGTAAATTGAGAAAGACCAGTTGATTAAACCGCAATCTTCACGAGCCATTTTAGTTTTTGGTACAAGCGCCCCTCGCCGAGCCTGCTTCGTGTAATGGGGCCGGTGCTAGATTAATCTTAAGAGTCTAGCTCTGTTTCTTTATCATGTTCTGCGTATTTTCCTGTCTGAGTCATAACTTATAATAAGGTGTTAAACAGCCACGATTAAAGGTGAATCAAGCAAGTCATATGAAGATTGCAGGTGACTTCTATAGTGCATAGTGTGTAATTCTATCCGGATAATCAAGAGAGCGTTTACATAACTGGTCAACAAAGTAACATGCAATGGATATTTATGCTAATATGTATGGTATAATTATTATGCTGATAATTACAGAGCAGCAATCACGTCAGTGGCATGCGAAGCGACCCTTGTCTATTCGAGAACATCCAAATATTCATTATAGATTCATATATAATATTCGAGTTAAGATAATATACCTTATATCGGTTGTAATTTATAAGGAGTTTTAAATTATTTATCAGTATGTACGATAGCGCTCAATGTAACCGTTGAAATATGCATGAATCAGCATCAGGGGATTCGCACGTGTAGAACTAATGTTATAATACCGAAGAAATCTGCAGGTATTCATAAAGACTTATTAAAATTCCAAATCCCTCATGGATTTCGGGATTAGAACCAACAGATATTTGCTTTTGGGAGCAATCTTTTATATTTTGTTGAAGACAAATCTTATCTGTCTCTTTCATTTATCAAGAAAGTGAACGAGAAGTAGGTAAGGTACCTACATCTGCCTTTAACATACTTTACATTAGTATTTTGGTTGTCTACTATAAGAAGTATAGTCTTTGATTACAAATTGTAGTACATTGTACCTAATTACTGGTAGATACCAGCTTGATGCCCTTGAGTCAATTGAAAAACGAGCCAAGAGGATCAGCGGCAATGAGAGGCTCGTCGCGACGAAGCTCCAAAGTCTTGAGCATCGACGACAGGTTGCTAGCCTGTCGGTTTTCTACCGGTTGCATTTTGGGGAATGTGCAACGGAATTGCATAATATAATTCCGCCAAGCCCGTTCCGTCATCGGACCACAAGACGAACGGCGATGCGCCACCGGTACATGGTGGACATCCCACTCACACGCACAAAACGTTTCGGGAACACATTCATAGTGCGTACAGCTAAGAAGTGGCATTCCCTGCCGGAGTCTGTGTTTTCTGATAGCTACAACCTGGGAGTCTTTAAGTCAAAAGTGAATAGGTTACTTCTAGGCAAGTTTGCTCCATCTTCGATCACATCATCTCTTACCATAAGGTGAGATAGTGGTCAAACGCGCGCCTATCAATAGTAAAAAAAAAGATTGGCTTTACAGAATAATATCGTCCAGTTCTCTGAAAGATTTCATTCACTTTTCCGTACTATGACGTTACGTCTTAGTTATAATATTACGACATTAGTAGACACATTACATTACTATTTCCTTCTGTCTACAAAAACTATGGGAACGCGTTTCAATTCATTGACTCTATCAAGATTAGACGATAACCTGCTGACTACGGCTTCGTTTTTATTGTGCCTATTATCATGGATTCGGCTTATATTTATCTTGTTTATCTTAATGAACAAACTTAAATCATTAAATATAGAACAATGCTGACCTACATAAGCTTAACAATTGTATAATAATATGTCGCAGTTTTACAACGATAAGTGTACTCTTTTGCGCAGTATGCATGCTGAGAATAGTTTCAATCAAAACTATAAACTATTTCTGTAGTCACTGCTGTACGTATATAACGATATTCTCGTAGCGCCCTAGAAAAAGATCGCAAAGAGCGCGCCGAATAAGTACAAATATGTGCAAAATTCTAAGCCGTATTTGATAAGGGGGTGGCCTGGGGTGTGGGAGGCTGGCGGCCTGGCGCTCGTCTAGACGCGGCGTAATTAGGAAGGTGAGCGTAGGCAGACGCGGCCAACCCGGCCCGCCCCGAGCCGCGTCACCTCTAATTAATATAACAGGTAAATTACGCATTCTTCGTGCCAACAACACTGCTTTTAACGTCCTACCAGTCGTACTAACTAAACGGTCCTACGGGCTTCCTATTGACAGTCACTTTAATCTTTTAAACCCTAATGATTCTTGCTATTTAATTTTTGCTTACCACTAGGAAGACGGTTCACGGTTTCAGAACAGACGTGGAGGCTAAAATGTACCAACATACCTACGTGGATGAAAACGTTCTTGTAACCTGTGCTTGTTGGAGTATCGACTGAATTCTAGAGCATCGTAGCAGCATGAAGGAAATTTTATTTGTCTGTACTTGTTATATCGGTCTGTGTCCCCGAAACGGTTCAATGACGTGTCTCGCGGATTTCGACTTGTTTATCTCACTATTTCTCTGGCATAATCTACTGTAGGTACATATTCACGAGTAAATTTTATTTGATGAATCTTCTTGACGTTGCGTTGATGAGAATGTAGAACAGGATGCATGTAAGTGGACGTCTGAAGTTGTAGAGCCAAGTTGTTTGTGTATGGCAAAAACAAAAAGACACATGGCCTAGTGGCCAACCTATTTAATTTTGCTCGTAATCTAAAAATAAACAAAAGAATAGATAACTTCGTAATTCTACAACAAAGGTTGTTTTTAAATTGAAAGCAAGACTTATCTCTATTTTTGTAATTTCCGTCTTTTATGAATGTTCTAGATTTGTTACAAGGTACATATTTTATCTGTTCATTAATGTCGAGCTGTGTTTCAGGTGACGTGTGACTAATTAAGAGATTATAAACTCGCAAAAGAGAGTTTCGTATTTGACAAAAATCCTGCCAGAGAATTATAAAAACGAGACGTGTTGAATGGTGTTGTCGGCTTCGAAAAGAAAATTTATTTGGAAGAAAGATATTATAACTGCATGCTGAAGGGGCAACCAGCGGACATGACACCTTTTGGGGTGTAAGAATAACTGACGACAACAAACTGTACGTCTAGATTGGTAGGTAATAAAATGGTGATGCTGCTGACAATGACTTCAGGTCGTTAGATTATTTTTATGGTCAAGATTTAACTACAATTTACGTTCATTTTGGAGCCAAACTCGGACTTCGTTTTCTGGCGGTTTAGGTTACGTCAAAGCTACGTTGTTGGAAATAGGTAAGGATATAAGTATAACACTGAATCAAGTTACGTATTGAGTTGTTAGCGTTATCATAAGTTTACTTCGAGTTTATTGTTAAGGGGGGTTGAGCTTTAGCTAAATAAGGATCGGTTGGGTAAGGTCAGCTCTAGGAGTTTACCTTTATTGTTTTAGCAACCTTGTTACGAAACAAAAACTGCGTACTAACCAACAACACCACGTAGCAACACGCTGAAAAACACGCTATGTATTGTGTGGCGGTGTACCTATGTACGAGTACATAATATAGGACAAGACATAGTGTTGTTGTCACACTGCCTACATAGATGATACACGCGCGTGTCATTGTCATACGGGACGCTGCGAATGACACTATGCTGAAGGTCATTACAACAGAGGATGTGCGGAGTAATGGTCGTGTTCCTCTGCGGAGCGAGCGACGGCCGCGCTGAGATGCTGATAATGCGAGTTGTTTGTCAACGTCGGCGTGGACTGGTGCGCCGGAGCCGCTCTCCGGTCGCTGGCTATAAATAAATAACATAAGCAGCGCGTCGTGTCATCGCCGTCACTTCGCGCGAAAAACGGTCGCGCAAACAATTGCCATTGTCTATGTAAACGCAACGCCAGCCGATGTTATTCAGGGACGTAAATGCATTTAGGATGAATGGCATGTGTCGTAACGTTGTTGATACGTTTGTGTTGTCTGTCTGCCTTTGACGAAATAAGTGCCTGTAATAAGATTTCATTTGTTGTGTCTATAGGCAGCTGAAAAACTTGCACTAATAGTGGGTACTTTAACCATTTTTTTTAATGCTGCTGTAGATTTAGCTGAAGTTATTTAACCGCTATGATGCGCAATAATCAGACGTTGATACACGGTGGGATTTTGATGCGCGAACAGAAATGACCATCTGGAAGACAGTATATTTACTGGCTAGTAAGTGCACATTTGGTATGAGTCGGGACTCGAGAACGACTGGTGCGGTAAATAGCCGGTTATTTCCATCGATCCCGCGGCCCTCCGACTAAATCCTTAGAGTACAACATTGTTGTGAGGAGTGACTTCTTACTACGAACGCGTTTTGGTGATCAATTTATAGATACATGGACGCTAGCAATATTGACAAAACTCTGCACTTAGCTGTTGAAAAGTTAACATGTTATTGGATCCACTATATTTACTGGGAAAATGTTTAATTGGTATACTGAAAAGAATTTCTTGTGGAAAAAAAATCTTTCCCTCTTTTTCCTTGTTTGTTTTTCATATTATATTAATTCATAGTTACAATATTCACAAATACATAATATTCATTGATGTTTGTGTAACAGATTTGCTTAACCAAATCATAATCTCAAAATTGTGGAGATAACAGATAGGTCATGGTCGGAGAACTCCAAGTTCTTCGTAACATACTCGTAAAATACATATGTACATATCCCTAGTATCTATAGTATCTACATATACAACACATATGTCTAGGATGTAGCATTACATCAGTAATAATAATTTTACGTAACGAAATATACCCGTGCCGCATTTAAAGAGAATTCAGGTGGAAATCACTTCAGTTCGTATTGTTGCGTGTCGGTACTTCCATATTCCATAGGTACGTACTACATGTGTTCACATACTTTTACAAATTCAATTTGAGGTCGAGTATGCAATATCGATTTTGTGAGGTGAGGTGGGACATGGGCGGCGCGGCGTAGCGGGTGGCGCGTAGCGGCCGCGCGGTGGCGTAGGGATGCAGCAAGAATGCGACACGGCCGGTACACGCGCCGTTCTGGGACGATGCCCGCGAAACTTACTAGTATAACTGGAAACTGGAAAGCCGCATAGTTTGGCACAACACTACTAATTGACGAACTTGTATTCGACTTTGTTGTTGGCTAGTCAGTTCTACGAAAAAGGCCTACAGGCTATTATTGTGTTTAGAAGAAATCCTATATTTGGCGTGTGAGTCATAGGTACTGTTTTTATTTTGGATGGGATAATATGATGAAGAGGTCGCTGACTGTGATCGCAGTTTACCGCGCGTTATGCAGCGCTGACAGTGCGGGTGCTCGTCAACGGAGTGCGTAGAAGTGAGTGGTGCGTGCGTGTGGGCGCGGCACTCGGTGCTCTCGGTGGCACTTTCTCCGTGCACCAGGGCCGGGTAGCTGGGCACTGCATGCATATTTCCCCGTCATTTTTGCGCGCGCATGAGGCCGCAAGCGCGGTCTCGATTGTTTTCGTCGTGTTTCGCGGGTTATTTCGGGCGCGTGCGCCGTGGCAGTGCAAGCCACTCGCGCACGTCCGACTGTCCACAACGCTACCACTACAACACTTGATATTCGATCGCCGATGTAGTTAGTATATTTTGATAGAGATGTAAATCAACAAGCATAGGTATTCGTGTTGAAAATATTTGGGACATTCTTATTGTGTTGATTTATACGTTTTAACTTCGGAAGGCTATAATAGCAAACTCAATATGCTTGACCTAAATGCGAGTTGTTGGTGAATACAGGTGATAGAGAATCAGAACTTTTTCCACGCGTGTAGGAAATATGACTTGTAAGACACTGCGAGAGAGAACAACGATTTCTATGATATTGTCTCGTTCTTCATGGTGTACTTTAGAGACAGTTAAATTTATATATTCCCCGAAGGGTTAATTAAGCATACCGTTTAGCGTACCATTTCGCTAGGTATTAATAATTAAGTTCCATGGATCAGGGGACGAGTCTAAAGCAGTCAGTCGGTCACGATGTTATGTCCTTTTAGGTTGTAAAACTTTAAAGACGCAGGTACGTGGGGTCACGTACCTACGACTTCCCGTGACGATTATGTAGGTATAAAATTGGGATAACACAAGTCAAGTTGTCAAGGTGTCAAGGTGTCTTCAACTGAATGAACAGTGAGACTTGACCATTGATCCCAATTTTTTTATCAACGTGTGATCAGGGCCTGAAGGAAACGGATAACTTTGATTTTATGAAACGAGGCACAAAATTTTCACCAGCTTTTACGCCGTGAAAACAACTGTGTGAAAATTAATTCATTGACTGTGCGTGAATCCTACCATTTAGTAAAAAGAGGAAATGATCAAGATTTGTAACGCCTGCCGCTTATATAAGAATTCATATTGCTTCTGTTAATCTGAAATATTTCATCACTAAAATCAAGAATTACCTGGCATACATGTAAATGTTAACCGGATCCAGCACATTGTGGAACTGAATTTATTATAATATGAACATCTCTTAAGTCTGAGTACGAAACGTTGAGCTCAGGGGTAGCGGCGGTCGTAGGTCGTCGGCAGAGGCCGGGCTCGGGCGTCGGCCCCACGACCCACTTCCTCCCTCAGCCCCCCGGCCCCGCGCACCCCGCGGCTACCCTCCCTGTCCCACACTCCTTTATCACAGTGATAACAAGAAGTCGGCACTCGGCCTGTTCCTGCACTAGTCCGCATCCAGTCGGTGCGCGAGTACCAATCGTAATCATCTGTTCCTTGTTTCTGTTTACTTTAAACTTGCTTATTTACACAGTCAAACATAAAAACTACTTCACGCGTACAAAAAGCTGATCCAACACTAAGAGGAGTTAGCACAGCATTCACATCGTGAACATAATGACGTCATCGAAAATATTTCGCGTATTGTTGCGATGACCCAACTCAAAAGCGGGGTTACCAGATTTTTTACTCGTGTCTAACACGAGCTGAGATTTATCTAAGCTACCTATTTTAAAACCTGTCTTGGTTAATCGGATTCAAACGATATTCGAAATGCATAATTCACATATGAACGATGTAATAGTGCAACATGGCTGACCTTTCCGTGAATCTGAAATCGTCGCGAAGTAGCAGGCGAATATTTACAATCGATCGCGGGGTATCGAATCGATCGGTTTGAAGACTAGCGGAGGCGATGGCGCGTGTGTTGTTGATGTAAATATTGGGCAAGGTGTGGAGAGCTGGCGGCGCGGCGGGCGCGG
This sequence comes from Lacanobia oleracea, assembly GCA_950371165.1. Lineage (NCBI taxonomy): Eukaryota > Metazoa > Arthropoda > Insecta > Lepidoptera > Noctuidae > Lacanobia > Lacanobia oleracea. The sequence goes on from OX493401.1 coordinate 11,197,584, forward strand.
GCGCGCTGGCGATGCGACAGAGGCTATGGTGTCGCGGTTGGCCAGAGGGCGACAGGCGGCTGTGTCTGCCGGCGGCGGCGGCGCGGCGCGTTCGACGACCTACCGTCTCAAGGCCGCTCTTACACGTGCCAGTCGTGCCACCGGGCGCTTCCTGCCGCCGCCATAACAAATCTCTCCCCGCCCCACACCCTCGCGCCATCCCAACCAGCTCTGACTCCCGCACACGCATCCACTAAATCCTTGATGCTCATAAGAGGTCCTTCTCTGAACCAATCATTCAATATAATACGATTTGAGATGCTCCAGAATTGAGAGTACGACATAATAAACTCATGACTCGCTAAAACCATAAGATAATTGCTTTCGGATTGGAATTTATGTTTAAACGGTTATATAATACGTTAGAAAGTTACACAATGCAGGTGACAGCTAGAGCGGCGTAATTTTATAATTAAATTCATAACAGATTATGTTTTATGCGAATGGCAAAACATAATTCACCTGTGTCAAAATGTAAAACAGTGAGCGCCGTGGTATGAATTACATAAGGATCGAATATTTAGATCCTTTGTAGGGTTCCGTACCCAAAGGGTAACCAACGGAACCCTACTACTAATTCCTTATTCGTGTTACGTCGCTTAGGTTTGCGACATTATACAGGTATATTACTTAAACTGTTAGAATAAAAGATCACCGATCATTTGAGAATCTATTATGTTATGAATTACTAGTAAGATACTTGACACTACACTGAAATTAGCAACGGTAAGGAATGTGGCAGTGACCGTAGTTTGCAGTAAAGTCTGCATGTCAAAATTAAGAATACTGTTTATATTGTAGTGCTCAGCGTATGTTATATAGACGGACTTAAACTTTAGCCTGCTCATTGGTCAATAGATACATTTTATAATTGAGTTTAATATATACTTAAGCGGCGTTTTCCTAAGAATGGTTAACGTAGCCTCTGTAATACTCAGAAACCCGAACATAAATGCTTCGTTTTGCCATTTTTAGCACGAAAACATTAACATGTCATTTAAGCAGGTAATGATAATAATGTTGTTACCTAATAATAAAATGTGGAAGAAGGTTAAACCCATAAACAGCGGCACCACCCACACGCCGACAGATTCTTAGAAGTGGTCGGTAAACAGGTGCACACCCATACACTTAGCTAATGAGAACGACACCATTATGACTTCCCAACTTTAGCTATTGGATTATACTCATATTAGGAAAGTAAGACCCTCAAACAACATTAAAATAAGATAGCACATGAAATAAGAAAACGTGTCACTTGAGATTAGATCTCTACGTCATCACATCAGCTAAGCCAGGAATCGGTCCTTGGCTTAGCTGATGTGATGACGTATTTATTTATTGTATTATAGGAAAACTAGCTTTTTCCCGCGATTTCGTACGTGCATATCCCGTTTTGCCCGTTCCCGTGTTAATTTCTCAAAGTCTTCTCTTAGTGCTCCCCTACACTCCCCAAGGAACCTACATGGAAAATTTTAGCTTTCTTCGACCAGTAGTTTCAGCTTGTGCGTTGTCTTTCAGTCACTAACGGAAGAATTTTATATATTAGAATTGAGTCGGAAAAATAAAATACTGGTATTCAGCTAAATTCTGTGTGACTGGATGCCGACCCCAATATAGTTGGGAAAAGGCTGGGCAGAGGACGAGTCAAGATATATCGGCTTTTGTGTGCATTATGATTCTGTAAAGTTATCAAAGGTATTTGCTTATTTTCCCGTTTTCTTCGAACACTATTGTTTGTAAAGCGAGTTATTGCTATGTTGAAAAAACCAAACGCCAAGTGCCATGTGATTGCAAGGTTTTGTCTTTCTTTATGCTCTAGTCTAGAGCCATACAGGTTTTATTTTAAAGAAGAGCAAAAAGGCCACAGTTCAATAAAAAAATAGAACAAATATTGATACTTAGAGCAAAAAAAGCGAAGAAACTGTCGCGAAACAGGTTTAAATCGCGCTCGCTATTATAAGAAGAGAGGCTTGAAAGAACCTGTGATAAACCGTAAACAATCAGATTAAATTGATCGAAACATTAAATGATATCAGGTGGACATGGAATACACTCCAGGAAAATGAAGGAGTGTTTGTCAGAGATAAGCAAACTATCGAAAAGAGGGTAGCCAAGTTGGTCAGGTCTTCAAACTGAAAAGCCGGACAGACCAGCCAGTTTAGCCGGACATTTGGGTAAAAAGGTATCACAATTTATTGTTCTTTTATGGATGACCACGTTTTAACACTGAATAGAACATGTTACGTTTGAGTTATGAACATGCAATTGTTACTATTAGGTAGCTAATATGATGGAAAATAATTTAAAGTAATAAAAAGCTGAGGGTGATCGGCACGATTTATTGAGAAATTTTACGATTATTGTAAAAATTGATTAAAAATCACAAATTTTTGGTTAAAAATAGGTTAATTTTCAATTGAGGGTAGTTTTTCCAACTATTTTCATTTTATGAGGACGCCCAAACTATTTTTAAACATTATGAAGTTGGTTTCATCGCGATAGATTGTTTAGTTTAAAAGTTACACTGGTTTGTTCGAAAAAATTTTTTCGCTACTAAAATTAAAAAATAAAATACAATTTTTTTTTTTAAATCCATAAACAAAAAAGTTAGTTTTTATATACGTTTTCCGTCGATAAAATCAAGCATCGTTTTCCTCATTTTCATATGTGCACATTATAAAGCCTCTCTCTATATATATATTGTAGTAGTACACAGCTAGTGATTCAACATGAGGTAGGCAGAGCGGAAGTCAACACGTGAAAAATGAAAACAAAAGGCTCTGTTCAAAAAGCCAGACAGGCTGGACGCGTCTAATTTGGCCGGACATACAATTAAAAAGCCTGACTGTGTCCGGCTTTATATAGTTGCATAGTGCACGGATCGTCGTAGCACTGCGAGTGCTACGTGCTACGGCTACATGCGACATGCTACGGCTCCGTGCTACGCGCAACAGTTACATCTATACAAATTAATAGTAATCACAGCTTGTCATTCATGGAATTGTATGTCTTCTATTTATTTTGATGCCTGTGCCCTGGAGAGTGATTTGAGTGTTGTGAAAAGGTTTTACTAATGATGAAACATGTTCACAAAATACAATTTCCCTGCTCCTTGTCTTCGAAGTTTGCCTAGTAAAAATCAGAACTAAATCCAGTTCATGTACTCGTAAGTTTACATAAACATTACAGAAAAAAAACGATGTCTGTATCTGGCACAGTATTTTAGTAATCAGGATTTTTGTGAAATTTTACGGTTTCAAAAATATAAGGATGGATAATCGATATATAAAAACTTCAAGTTCGTAAGTATCTTTCAGCGTTCGCCTTATTCACTCTAAAGAGCAGGAAACATTTAATTTCCTCACTTCAAAACTGTGCATTGAATGCTCATGTTACAAACGTATCGCTTTGTTGGTCGTAAGTAGGTAGTATGTACTAGACACATCAATCAAGCGCATACGCATAACGTGAGTGAATACATTCGAAGAAGATACTTCAAAGAGCCAGTAGATACCAGCTAATTTTGGGATCGTTTGAAACTTTGTAGTACACATGCGTTGAAGTGAAGTCGGCGCAACATGCTAAGTATTCTCGAGATAAAAGAACAAACTCGTAAGCACTTTGCTTTGTGTTATGGTTATGGTGCCTCACAGTGTGATGTACGGTGGTTGTGAACAGAGCTGTGGATGTGGTTTACCACTTGTGATATGAACGAAGTCATTCCAAGTGTTACTTTTTAAAGCTTTGTCTATGGTCTGTTGTGAAATATAAATCTTAGTTGAGATAAAAAAGCACGGAAAATTTTGCATGTCTCCGTGGTCGAGTGATTTAGGCGTTTGCGATTCCTACGGGAAGAGCATACTTTGTGAACTTGTTTTCCGGTTTAGTTAGGACATTGCAGGCTTGAATCACCTGATTGTCTGATAAAAAGATAATTCCGTGCTTCGAAAGGCACGTATAAGCCGGTAGTCAAGGCCGCCAAATGGCGGTCGTCACTTAAGCCATGTCAGAGGCCTTTGAGGCGGTTTAGAAACTCTGACACTAGGGTGTGTGGGGTCGTTCATACCTTACTGCCCATACGATAGAAGATGATTTTGCATGTTTGGTAAATACCCATCCCAGGTTTTTAGAGTCTCATCCCTCGATAATTTACTGGGTACTACTAATACTATATGAAAATAACGACATATCGAAAAAGAAATAACTAATGTTATTAAACATTGATCCTATATACACATTAAATAGACATTAAATAAAGATCCTATTTTACTATATAAGTTAGCTACGTGGCTGTAGTTGGTACAACCGGTAGTTATGAAAATCAAAAAAGGAGAAGGTTCTCAATTCGATTGTATTTTTTATGTTTGTTACGAGTACATTATAGCCCCGCCATTTATGAACCGATTTGAAAAATTCTTGTTTCATCTGAAAGGGTATACTTCCCGATTGTCCGATTGTCACCAAGTCAGAATCTGATGATGGGATCCCATGAAAACCGAGGGAAACACTCAAATGTTATAGGCACATACAATGTTTTCATAAATTTTCTAACGCAATTTAGATATTTGTGCCTAGTAATCATCATCTCATGTCGCTGAGCTGATGATGGAAGGTATACATTAAGATCTGATGATGAGATCCCATGAAAAATGTTTGTTCAGCGATATTTTTACCAATTGTTAGCCGATTTGGATGAGTCTTTTTTTGCTTGGAAGAGTATTTTCCTGGACTGGTCCCATTTCAATTTGGTAAAGATCTGACTAAGAACTTCGGGGGTAGGCAACGGTACTCTTCAATAAATGATAGCAAATGGATCGGGATTGCTGAAATCGCGTGCTTTTTAGTGTGTACACCAGTTCTTAACATAACATCGCGCTGGTACGCTGTTAATAGGTACAGGTACCACTAAAAAGTGAAAAACAAAAAAAACTTTTTTACAAAAAATACAACCGACTTTCAAAAAAAAAAAACACTACAAGGAATAAAATAACTTCCGAAGAAAGAAAAGAACTTTAATTTCGGAAGTCGGTGTCAAAAAACGAAAAAATAACCAAAACACTCCGACTTCCGAAATTAAAGTTCTTTGTATTACTAGGGAACCAGGTCTGATAACAGATGGGTAAGTATCTTTCAAACAGGAACTGCTACCTGACATTTATTATACAGACGAAGAGATAGCATCGGCCATAATACCTACTAGTCCCATAATCCTCTAAACACACTTGATGCAAATGTCATTCGTGTATTATTATTTTTAGAAGTTGTGACGAGGCAGTGAAGCTGATATGAGTCAAGAGTATCCGTCATGGTTATTACTATATCCTGTTTGATTAACGTACTTCAATCAATATTATATGTGTTCTGTGACATTATTTATTTTAGCTGAAATACTAATGAGGTCTTGGATTTTTCCTTGGTGGTTTCCATGTTTGAAATGTTTTCCTTTGCATGGTATAGGCTCTGCCATTCAACGGATTGTGTCGCATGTCATCTTTGCATAATCCTTTACTTAATAAATTCCGGATAATGTTTTACTTCGAAACCACACTTTTCAGTTGCAAACATTACTAGCAATGTCTGTGCATAATCAAGTTATACAAATATTTTCTGTTTCTGGTTAATAGAAAGGGTAAGTTCCTAAAATAGTAGATTATACTAAAAAGTAAGGCTTTGCTTATTCGATCAAGCGTATAGTACCGATGTTAAAGAGGAAATACTCTACCCTAACCTACTTACTTGCTATCTGATGATGAAGTGGAGGTGATAATTGGATAATATTTGATCTCGTATATGATCAGAGTATCGATATAGCTCTGTTGACATTGTTGGTGCGATTGACGTACACATCAGACTTACATTATAGTTGCACGAACATTTGTAGTCCTAATTAAGTCATTTGCGTAACTTTGCCTTGATTGTATTAATTACTTAATTTATATTCGGGACTTCGCTCAGGGCAGCAAACATCAATAAAACATTACACATGCGTCATGCTTAGGGAAGAAATCAGAGTGTTATAAAAACAAATATCGTTACTTTATGAGGAATAGTAATTTTAATTAAAAAAGATTTAATTAAAATTACTATTCCTCGGTCACTTATACTTTTACCATTGTTTATTGCACCTCATTATGTTAAATAGTACTCAATTAAATTGATAAAATTATCGCAGTTACAAGACCTTAGACGTGGTCTTATTAGTGAGCGGCCTAATTAGCAAATTGAATCACGCTTCACTATGCCTATCGGTATTATTTGCATGTGTGTTAACTTGTACGTACACTTATCGTCTCTTAATTGCCTCTGTGACCTGTCTGTTCGATATATCTTCATTTTATGGTTATGATTCCAAGAAACGCGCTTCAATTGTTTTGTCTTTGTTGATATCTTGTGTTGTTCGGTACCTACAGGAATAATGAGTGTTGTATGGAGAGGGGTCGGTTGCGCAGTGCGTGTGGCGATGTAGGAGGTGCGAGGGACGGGAGGGTTGAGCGTGGAGGACGAGGGATGCAGACGGAACCTTCGCCGTGATGACCCACATCCGCGCACCGCCACTGCGCCCCTCTGACGCATTTCTTTCCCTAGTTTTAAGTGACATTAATTAATTCTGAATTTTATTTTAGAAAATAAAGTACTTAAAACGTCTAGTAGTGTTGAAATACAGTGAAATAGAAAAGCAACACACTGTGTAAAATGTTATGAACAATGAATGGAGGTCAATCTTTATAAAAAATCAATTCAATTTTAATTAAATAGACATGGAAATTAATAAGTCAATGCTGTGATGGAAAGCATGTAGGTAAGAAAATGTTTACATAAATGGTTGAGAACCCAGAATGGCAAAGAAACTTGGCATAATTATATTGCTGGAATTTATATTAAAATATCAAAGTAGGAGGAAATTCTTAATTTGAAAACATTCTTGTTTTAAATCGTTGCCACTAGATACCACTTACCTAATGAAACATATCGTTTGGTAAATATTTATGTTAGCCACATCCATAGCATTGTTTGTTTTATACCGACTGATAATAATGTTATCACAGTTATCAGTTACACACCTACTTAGAGCATTCAGTTTCGTGACTGCATGGTATGTTGTGTACAGTGCATAATAATGGCACATATTTTTTGTGTAGTCTGCTTATTTTTTACTTTATAAACAGCAAGGCAATAAGTAAATCCCTCGTTAAATTCGTTCAAAATAGTGAAGCTAAATTGAATGAAATGTAATTGTGTTTTGTTGTGGTAAGTTTAATTAGGCGTCATACCACGTGCTTTATCGATTAGTAAAAATTTGTATACGTTGAAAAGTAACCGGAGCAAAACCATAGGCAAACACCGGTGATGCGGTAGAGCTAGGGCGGCGGTGCGGTGCGGCGGTGCGGTGGTGCGGCTGTGCGGGTCGCGGGCAGGTGTACTGACCGGTGAGCGCGGGCGGAGGCGCGGGCGGCGCGGGCGGTGGCGACGGCTCGGTGGTGTTGTTGGTCGGCGCGCTCGCGCAGGCGGCCGCCGACGGCGCATCTTCCGCGGCGCGGGCGGGGGGCGGCGGCGACGGGCCGGGGGGAGGCGCGCAGAGCGCGACCAGCCGCAGCAGCGCCACGCACCACCACCAGAGCACGGCGGCCAGCGCGCGGGCAGCGCGCCCGACGCGGCCCGGGGCCCTCTCGCGACCGAAATACGCGCACCGTTGACTCGTGCACCGGCGAGCTCGTTCCCTCACCCGGGTATTCGTGCGGCGTCGGGACGGCTGGCGAAGCGACGCGGGTGCGCGCGCGCGGCCACACGGCGACTGGGGCGCCGCTCCCGAGAGCGTACGACCGCGCCCGAACACTATTTCGGGAGCGACGCTCCGCGCCGCTGCCGCCGCCCGCCCGCCGCAAGCTGCCAATTTTACGCGAAATTGCGGGCGGGCGGTGATGCGATATGTACCACGCCGCGGCCACCTGCAGCTGCGCCACCGGTGCGCTACTCAATAACATTCTGCGAGGATTTGCCTTTTTCATTGAGAGGGTTTTTTTGCGAGGAGGTGCTGAGGGCGCGGACCCGCACTCGCCGCCGCCGCCGCCGTCGCCGCCGCTCGACACGTGCGCCACCCGTCTACTCAAAATAGTCGGCGGCGAACGTGCTGCTGGCCCGTGTCAATAGATACAATGTCGCAGCTATTGGCAAGGAAACAGAGACTCGCACTATCTCACTGTCTCGCGCTCTCTGTGTTGTGAATTCTTATGCACGGTTTATATTTAGACGTAAAATTATTTCTGATATAGATAGGTGTTTGACATTACGTTGAACTCTCATACGTCGGGAAGCTCCACCTGTATAAATATTCTGTGCTACAGGAGCGTAATGTTTGAAATGTTATTTAGTGAATCTCACAAGTAAATTCCTACCTACGATACAGCTAACTGCATGAAACCAATTACGAAACTGTTTCTTTAATATTAATCATAAAAGTATTAGACTCAAAAGTAATAATAATTTGAATACGAACGAAATAACGTTTGATTTTTAATAACAGGGACTGTCGTAAGACAATTAAATAAATTCAAACGAATTTAGTTTTAAATTATTTTATTTTCCTTGGATCCATTAAAATGGACTTAAAGTTCAATAACAATTCTCATGCATGAATTTTAAAGATTACCAGACATAATTTCTAAACGAAATTATCTATCTATATAAAAAAAAACCCGGCCAAGTGCAAGTCGGACTCGCACACGAAGGGTTCCGTACCTTAATTTCAATTCCTTGTTATTGTGGCAATAGAAATACACAATCGTAGAAAATTTTAACTGTCTACTTAATAACGGTTCTTGAGATACAGCCCTCTGACAGACAGACGGACAGACAGACGGACGGACAGCGGAGGCTTAGTAATAGGGTTCCGTTGATTACCATTTGGTACGGAACCCTTAAAATGGAACGATATTTTACTCCGAAACATGGCAACCAACGAGGTAATTTATTAGAGGTGTTATTTAAACTTGGAACTGGCTTGCAAATAGAAAGCTGTTATTAAAAAAAAAGCAATTGAACACTTTAACGCGTAAAAATTATTGTTGTTCGTTGTTCTTCATTGAATATGAAAAGTAATTGTATTGTAATTTCCGCACATCATTTGAGAAAACTACTATGCTAGCCTTGGCAACAACTAGGCATTGATGGACTTACGTATGTGTGCGTCGGCTTTACCTCGGCCCACATTTACACGTTCGTCCGTCAATGCCTCTTTTGCCGGCCGCTATGTAACTAGCGCTAGTGCTAATGTACTCGAACTGCACTATTATGTTTTTTAGGGTTCCGAACAAAAACGGAACTCTTATAGGATCACTCGGGTGTCTGTCTGTCCGTCTGTCAGAGCAAGTTTTCTACGGACCCACTGGACCGATTCTGTTGAAATTTGTAAACATATGGGTTTTTGTGACCCAAACACGGAGGGTTACGTAAATTACTAAATTTTTAATATGGGGGTCACTTTTGGGGTCAAACTAGACAATTTAAAAAGTTTTTTTGAACAATATTGTGTGACATATCAAATGAAAGGGCTTACTGTGGCGGTTTTAATTATAATAGGTCTTTACCTATGAAATTGCCATTTTGTACGAAAAAATTTAAACGAATTTTTTTCATGTATTTTTTATTTGTATTAATCGAAGTAATCACCCATGCAATCAATGCATTTTTGCCAACGCAGTGGCAGTTTATGGATGCCCTTCTTAAAGAAAACAGCTGGACGGGAGGCAACAAATTCTTCAAAGGCATTTTGTACTGCCTCTCGGGTATTGAATTTTTTTCCCGCCAAGAAGTTATCCAAATTCTGGAAAAAGTAGTAGTCTTTAGGCGCAAGGTCTGGTGAGTAGGGTGGATGACGGAGAGCTTCCAACCCCAGGTCTTGCAACTTGGAGACCGTCTGCTGTGCAGTGTGAGGTCGCGCATTGTCGTGCAGGAGCAGCGGAAACGAGCGATTGACCAATGCTGGTTGGAGATGTGCCAGCTTCTCCATCATTGTGTTCAGTTCTTCACAGTACACATCTGCAGTAATGCCCACCCCGTTTGGTAAGAAGCTGTGATGAATCACACCGGCGCTAGACCACCAAACAGTGACCATCACTTTTCTAGGGGTAAGTATTCGTTTAGGGCATTGTTTAGGTGCTGAACCAGGATCCAACCAACTTGCTGAGCGCTTGCGGTTATCAAACAGAATCCATTTTTCATCGCAGTTAACAATGCGGTTGAAAATTCCTTCATTTGTGTGTCTGTTGAGCAGTGCAAGGCACGTCTCGACGCGTACTTCGCGCTGGCGATCATTGAGTTTGTGGGGCACCCATTTGTCAAGCTTTTTTACCTTGCCAATTTGACGCAAATGGACCAATATTGTTTTGACGCTAACGTCGAAAGCTGCTGCTAATTCAGCCGTAGATTATGTATCATCAGCTTCCACAATCGCCTTTAATTCGTCATTGTCGACCAAAGTCTTCGGACGACCGCGAGGTTCATTTTTCAGGTCGAAATTTCCAGAATGGAAGCGAGCAAACCAATAACAGGTGGTGCGTTGGTTTGTAGTGTTAACTCCGTAAACGTCGTTGATTTTGTGTGCCGCTTGTGCCGCGTTGCTGCCACGACGGTATTCATATTCCATAATTACTCGAATTTTTAACGTATCCATGATGACGAAAAAGATTGAAATGCGATGAAAATGTAACACTAATCAATAAACAAATGACTACTTTTGGAAAAAAAAACCATGTTTTTAAAATGAAATTAATTTGAAATTAGAATTCTTAGCCAAACAAAAATTATTTTTAGAAGAAGAAAAATGACCAATTTAGGCTCATTAGTTTCCGAGATAAGGTTTAACTAATGAGCCCAAATAAAAAAAAAAATTGGAGATAATAGATCTTTACCTATAGATTACAGGAAAATCTATAAGAATTGTAGAGTGTTAAAATAACATATTGAAAAAAAAAAGAATTTCGTTCGGAACCCTTTGCACGCGAGTCCGACTCGCTCTTGACTGTTAACAGTAATTTTATGCGACTTCAAGAACTTGACCGTTCATAAAATCAATTGCCAGAAAGATGTTGCTTAGATAAGCACGCACGGGCACTCGCATGATATCAGCCAGCTAGAGCCGCAAACATTTGTGAAATCTACGAGTATAACATAGGTCCACCACCAGGTATCTCTCTAAGTACCTAAATGAAGGGCTACTTATCTGCTATTTCTACCTTTCCTAGCTCTCAACACAGTTATCTACCATCAGAAATATTATCCCTGTCAGCTGTCGTCTTTTGGTTCATAGGCATATGAGCAATGGTCCATATGTTGGTAAGTGGTCAACTCGCTGGTGCGTAATCGTGCCATCTTAGAGAAACATGTTCCAGTAAATTGGACTGGTAGATGGTTGAACAGTTGCCTGGTCAAAGCAAATACAGCAAAATAAACAGAGATTATGCAGTACACTAGTACAGTCCACCATGCATACGTATTTTTAACTGACTTCTTCAAAATGGAGGAGGTTCTATGTTCGGCTGTATGTTTGTATGTTTTTTATGTATGTTCACCGATTTCTCCGCCAATTATGGACCGATTTTAAATAACTTCAATAAATGATAGCAAAAGATACTCAAAAGTCGGGGGTCGTAGGACGGCGAGCGATGGGTGGTTCGCTGTTTGATCAGAACCAGGCCCGGGTCCACGGCGCGTTGTGTTCCATCCGCGCCTCAAAGAGATGTCAGTATAGTAGACGGGCCGCGCTGGGGCCAGTTCCTGCCAGGATTGCGGATTTGTTCGAGTGAGTCACTGCGACCCTAACATAACCACTAAGAATTAATGGCAACACGATTAGACAGTTACTATCAAATCGTGTAGTCATTCATTCCTACTTCGGGTTCGTGAATAATCCTAAATCCGTAGTTGATACGGAGTAGAATACAACCGCAACAAAGCCCGAAACTACGGACTTCGTCTTACAGAGTAGCCCCCCTGGAACGCAAAGGGCACTAGGAGGAACACGGATGGGTTTTAGTCAGTAAGAGTCTGACACTCCCTTCTGCTCCGCCCGGAGCGGGAGGAGTCATTTGATGATTTACCATCCTTAAATGGAAAAATGGCCATTGTAATATATTGATATACTTATATAAATATATTTTAGATACCCATGGGCCGGCCTTAACCATCTAAGCGCCCCGGGCGCTTTTTATATTTCAATGTAATTTAAGAAACCTTTTTAGAAAAACCAACCCCGATAGCTTCACCCCGACCCATCTTTTACAATGTTATTTAAAACACCATTCACTACAACTATGCCAGCACGAACTATTTCCCCTACTTATTGGATTTGGTAGTTTTTGGCTTTCGTTTGGTGAGCTATAATTTAAGTTTAGAAAAACTGCATTCGCCACTTGCAACAGTCACTGGTATTTTTAGATTTGTTAGCAGAATACGCTGCGATATCCAGGAATATAATTCTTGAAGATTTGGGTTCCGAACGAATTGTTTTTTTTAACATATATGTTTAACACTTTAGAATTCTTATAGATTTTCGTGTAATCTATAGGTAATGATCTATTATCTCAATTTTTTTTTATTTTAAAACCATTTAAGTTGTTTAAAATTATAAAAAAAAAATATAATTAAAACCCTCACAGTAAGCCCTTTCATTTGATATGTCACGCGATATTGTTCGAAAATATTTTTTTTTAATATTCTAGTTTCGCTTTTGGGTCACAGAAGTCCATATGTGTAGCAAATTTCAACAGAATCGGTCCAGTGGTTCCGGAAAAACTGGCTGTGACAGACAGGCACCCGAGTGTTGTTCGGAAGCTTAAAAATTAAGTGGCGACCGCGTAATGGGAGAAACCACCGAAATTATTAGACTTTTTGAACAGAATTAGTCTGTATATTTTCCTTACACTCACATATGGTAGGTACTTACTGTAAGTGCAGAGAGTAGTTGAACCTGATCTTTGACACTTTAGTAGATACAGGTGCGGAATCTTTCGCGGTGCTCGTCCTAAAAACCTATTAAATGGTTTATTTTACCATTCCATACCTATTAATAGCTTAATTTTATATTGTACTATATAATTGGCGGAGGAGGTTGTCATTTCCATCGTGTTTTTTGTTTGTGTTCAGCGATGTCGTCGCGTTGTAGTTGTAACTAAACCCGACTATGGCAAAGCCAAAAGGAAGCGGGCTCAGTTGTTTAACTGAGGCGATTTTGTTTAACCATGAACGATCGATTTGTACTTACGAATACGATTCAATATAATAGAATAGAGTACTGTTTCTATGTACACAATATATAAAGAAAGAAAAAGAAAGAAAGATTCCCGGGAGTTTAGGAAATGGGTAATTTCAAAGATTTTGAGGTTAGGTACATCAAAATCTATAAAATTACCCATTTTCTTTACCCTACTCTTTGCGAATTTCAACTTTGCCACCTCGTATCTTTGCCGCTCGCCCTTCCATATTGGTAAAATGGCATCTTATAGCAGTTTTTGACGATATCTCCTTTCCGACTCATTCAACGATAAACACATCTTATACAAAATCAAACTAATGAAAATTTCTTACACTTTATGTTCCAACAACTTTTGCGTAAAATTATCAGTTTCCGCGTACGAACGCCGCTATGTTTAATTCAACACGCGTTTTCGTTGAATTACTCGTTTCCACACCACCTTGAGATAGAGTATGCGGCGTGTTTTTTTAACGTGGTTTCTTCAGTAGGCCTAATCCACGTGGATGTTCTTGATGGGCCAGGTGTTGCCAGCTCATCGTCTTGGAGGAGGATAAGGAGTTTTTTTTTTTCTTTTTATTTAACACGGGGTTTTTATCCACATGGATACGCCAACCCCATCGTACCTTATTAGTTCTAATTACACATACTTACATTATAACACAAAAAACTAATTTGAGTGAGAGGGACTCATCAATTAGATAGCCTTGCTAGATTACTTAATCTTTTCACCAACTGCGATTTAGGACTTGCCAAAATTGTTTGGATTAACCCAACATCTAGAAAATTAAGTTTAAATTCTTTAATTAATGACTCTCTCTCATCTTTGTTCCTTACACAATCCATCAGCGAGTGAAGTATATCCTCAATTTTATTGCATACTACGCAATTGGGAGATTTAACTTTTCCCATAAGATAGCCAAATTTTGCTGATGGATAGTGTTCAGAACGAAGTCTTAAAGCTAGCTTAATATAATTCCTATTTAATTTATTATCATCGAACCACGGCATACGAGGAGGCTCATTTTGTATAACTTTGTACCATAAACCTTTTTCTTTTGAAATCTCATCAAAATGATTCCTCCAATTTATGAAACATTTCTCCTTAAATCTGGGGATAAGGAGTTATGATACTGTGCATCGGCTGCGACCATTTGGTCGGTTGGTTGGGTTTGGTGGTAGCGGTTGTTGAGCATCTCGCTCAACAACCGCTTAACTCAAACCCAATCACCATTAGGAAATCTAGCAAGTTCTGAAACACTATTTTTCATCGATAATTTATGTACACTGTACACAACATTACGATTGCGTATATTGCGTTTTTGTTTCTCTAGAAACTGCTGTTATCACAGCAGCACACAAACGACAGTTGTCTTCGCCACCTCTACACAATGATGCAGCGATCAACTCCTCATATAATATCGCTTTCTACATATTTCATGAACCACTAGGTATAGATGTTAGTCCCTCCAAAAGGTATCGTTAAGTTACACTTGTTATCCTTTCGTGTAACACTTGACTTACGAAAAGTCTCCAATCCTGTTCTATCCTATCCTATTCGGAGTTTTGCCGGCAGATGTTTTGTAAAAGGTAGAGCCCTGGGGGGCTACTGTCTAAGCCCGTAGTCCGTAGTTTCGGGCTTAGTTGTGAGCGTATTGTACTCCGTATCACCTACAGACTTACGATTAGTCCCGATCCCGAACTAAGAATGAATGACAACACGATTTGACAGTGACTGACAAATCCATAACTGAAAAATCCTAGATACGCCAATCTAGGATTTTTTTTCTGTCATTAATATCCAAGTAGAAGTAACTTTTGCGTCATACAGGAAAGGTTAAGAACTGAGAGATTGCAAAATTCAGAGCGAGCGAAGCGACCTACCTTCTACTCAAGGTAGTGTAATTCAATTTATCAGCTCGTACGCCCTAACTTTTAATTTTCTGAAAAAGTTGTTGACATATAACCTATAGATTTTTTTTCTAGTTTCATTTTGTATTTTATCGTAAAATGAGTTGGAAAGGAGATATCGTCAAAAAACTGCTATAAGACGACATTTTTCCAATATGGCAACGCGAGCGGCAAAGATACGAGGTTAGTGTGAGGTTTTAAGGTGGATGCTCCAGGGTAGCCAGCGAAATTCAAATATTTTTATGTTTTTTGCAATTTGCCGGTCAGGGTGAAGCTGTATGTGGACCAAATGCGATCTGCTACCGTAACGCGTATTTATCTAAAGAATTATAACCATTTTAATCATCAATATAGCCCTCTAAGTTCATGTAGTTCGAAAGAATGAATATTTCAGAAATAATCATTTTAGAGATCATAGACCTTAAATGTCAAATTTTACTGTTGGTTGTCTATTGACGCGAGCTTATTTACTTATTTGTTAACTGACTTCTTCAAAAAGGGAAAGGTTCTAAATTCGGCTGTATGTATCTTTTTTTATGTATGTTCACCGATTTCTCCGCCAATTCTGGACCGATTTAAAACATTTTTTTTTTTCGATAGCCTATACTTCTGAGGTGGTCCCATTGTCACCAAGTCAGAATCTGATGATGTTATCCCATGAAAATCGAGGGGAGCCCTCAAATTTTATAAGCACATACACTGTTTTTCATAAACTTTCAGTGGTACCTGCGTACCACTAATAAGTAAAAAATAAAAAAACTTTTTAACAAAAAATTTAAACCGACTTCCAAAAACAAAACACTACAAAGTAAAAAATAACTTTAATTTCGGAAGTCGGTGTACAAAAACAAAATAACCAAAAACACCGACTTCCGAAATTAAAGTTATTTTATATTATACTGGTTGACCCGCGCAACTTCGTCTGCTTCGTTCCTATAGGTCTTAGCTTAGCGTGATGATATATAGCCCCATAGCCTTCCTCGATAAATTAAATAAATAAAAAAAAATTGACAGTTGTTGTAAACAAATGTATCAGTTGTTCCTGAGATTAGCGCTTTCAAGCAAACAAACAAACAAATCTTCAGCTTTAAATATTAAGTTTAGATATAGAAGTATAGATTTACAAGTACATACCACCTGATTTGTTTCCGTACTCGTTCTTGATTCTGGTCGCCTGGTAGTGTGTGACACGTTACCTACCGCTCATGTTTTCAGGTCCGAACATACTTTTTCATGATTCCTGGTTTCCTGGTAGTGTGAGAGTCTTTGCCGCTGTAGATTACAGTCTATTTGTAAGTTAAAGTAACCTAAATAAAGGTTTAAACTATACAGATTTAACTTTAATGTACCTAAGTAGCTATCTTGCCGCATTCGAATTTATGCTTCTACCACAGTCAGCCTCTGTACTTGAAACATGTGATTGTAAAATTTTGTCGACACAGGTTGCATCCAAACCAGAGTATATTAGCTCCGTTTTGTTTGTTTTTTTTTGAAATACAACTAACTTCCAAATAAAAACACTACAAAGTATAAAATAACTTTAATTTCAGAAGACGGTTTTTTCTTCGTTTTTGACACTGCCGAGATTAAAGTTTTTTAATAATTTTTAGTGTTTTTATTTGGAAGTCGGTTGTATTTTTTTTAAAAAAGCTTTTTACAAAATGAAGTGTGGATACGTCGCAAGCACTTGCAGCAAATTTTCTTTGATTGTACAAATAACCGACAGTCGGGGTTGGCTTCAAGCGCTTGAAGAAAACCTACACAAACCAAGTCAAACTCCCTATCCACACGCTTTGATTTGTGATGGTTTGGCAAGCGTGTGGCTCCGGATTTATTTCGTTCGTTGAATGGTAGAAAATGAAGACCGACCAAATACTACAAATGGTATAACCAACAAAGCCATTTTTAGGGTGTCGTACCTCAAAAGGAAAAAACGGAACCCTTATAGGATCACTTTGTTGTCCGTCCGTCTGTCTGTCAAGACCAATTAATTATCTCGGGAACGCGAGGAGGTATCGAATTGAAATTAAAACACTATCTCATATACTCAGGTCTATTGCCCTTTGCAGCTGTGACAAATTTCTAAGTTAACGTAAAAAAAAGATACGACCGTTTAATGCTGAAAAAAACGTATATTTCGACAGGAGAAGGTAATCAAAATGTATAGGGTATATCCCGTTGACCTAGAACTATGAATTTTGGCAAGTAATACCGTCTTATACTACGAGTATATGGAAAAGTCTGAAAACGCCATTTGTAAAAAATCACAAAAATATAGTCTTTATTTAAAGTAATTTGTAGCTACTTTGTACGGAACCATCGGTGGGCGAATCCGACTCGCACTTGGCAGGTTTTTTTCCGTAGAGTATCGCTAGCGTAGGCAGAATTGTATCTGTGCTGTAAAAGTCATTCAGCTTGACAGCCACAACTTCGAGAAAGAAAGTAAGAGAAAAACGCAGCTCTATCCATGAGCTGCGTCAAGTTTTCTCGTTCCCTAATTAATCCAGCCTGTTATGTCATACGGTGCAAGTAGAGACATATCACCGGAAAATTGCAAACGTCGTCGTATAATTGGAAAATATCGCGTGAAATTGTAAAATATTTTTTTTAATAAGCCACGGACATATTGGGAACTTTTGAATTTGGGTGGGATTTATCTATACTCTATACTAATATATAAAGCTGAAGAGTTTGTTTGTTTGTTTGTTTACTTGAACGCGCTAATCTCAGGAACTACTGGTCCGACTTGAAAAATTCTTTCAGTGTTAGATAGTCCATTTGTCGAGGAAGGCGCTTAACGAGCTAGAGATTAAGGCGCTTAGCGTGATAGTATATAGCCTATAGGCTATATACCTACTATCACGCTAAGACCAATAGGAGCGGAGCAGTAATGAAAATTGTGACGCAGACAAAGTTGCGTGGGTCGTAGTTATATATATGTATACTAGCGGACTCGACAGACGTTGTCCTGCCCGACTGCAGCTCCATCTGCCGGGCTGATTTGTGGATCTAAACCGTCCAGGGCGCCACCCAAACGCATACAAAAAAAATTCATTCAAATCGGTCCAGCCGTTTAAGAGGAGTTCAGTGACATACACACGTACAGTAGAATTATATATATAAAGATATGTTACCGGAAATCTGTGACTGTATGTATATAGTATGTAAGTATTGCATCTAGGCAATACATGAAATATAATTAATATTATTGTCGATTTTATAATTTAGCTAGGAAATGTATACATTTCCGTTGTTTTATGGTATATCGAGAAATCATAATCTAATAAAGATTTATGGCAATCTTTCGGCGAGAGCATTTTTCCGGTGATAGACATAAATACTGACAGTAAGTCCACAAATTCTATATCGCAGGAACACACACACAGAAGCGTCAAAGTCAAGATTTTTAACGTTAAAGTTGCGAATGTGCAACATTAGATGGCATAATCACGCCAATTTCGCAGTATTTACGGTATAGGAAACGTGCCTATACCGGAAATACTGCGAAATTTGCACTGTATTTCTCTTTATAAAAACAGGCTCCCTTTAGGTGTAGCTACGCCACAGGTATTGCGTTTTTTCTGTTACACTTTGTACACAAATCATATTGGGTACGATGGTGGTATTATGGCTGACAGCGAAATCTATCAGACCAGCTTTATTAACCTGTATCTATATATTACTATTATACTAATATATAAAGCTGAAGAGTTTTCTTTGTTTGCTTGAAAGCGCTAATCTCAGGAACTACTGGTCCGATTTGAAAAATTATTTCAGTGTTAGATAGCCTATTTATCGAGGAAGGCTATATATCATCACGCTAATACCAAAAGGAACGGAGCAGACAAAATTGTGTGGGTCAACTAGTTAATGATATATGTAATTAAATATGTGTTTTGATTTATTTTTAGGGATAACAACAGCTTCCAAATTTTATCTAGGTGTACTTATCTAAGATTTCATGAGTAACCAATAATAGTTATCCACGGCAGATACATGGGGTGGTTAGTCTTAATACCTATCAATATTAAAGACTATGGATGCGAGACGCACAGGACTGGTTGTTGCGGCGACGTTTGAGGGAGGCCTATGTCCAGCAGTGGACGTATTTTGGCTGATATGATGATGATGATTAAAGATGATTGGCAACTTGATTGACTTGGTTGATTGTATCTTGTGTCTTATAAGAACTTCTTACCAATAAAATACTACGACTAATATGAGGAAGACTTCGCAATTATGGTCGTAGTAGCAAAAAGTAACTTACCTGTTTGAAGCTGTGTGAATATGAGTGATCTTTTAAAAATATAGGAATTTAACATAAACTCTTAATATTTTGTGTTCTATGGGTGTCGTTGTTAGAATGTCCACGTAGATTACGTAAACGGTCGCACTTACATACAAAATTGGGAGGCATCCTTTGTGCACAGTTTTAAGGATCTGTGCTCAGTGTCAACATACAATCTCTTCTTTGAGATCGCAACATACCTACAGTTGTCGATGGATTGCAAAAGAGAACTTGTCAGACTTTCAGTATGACATGACATGACTCCAAATTGTCAAAGTCAATGTCAAAACGTTTATTGCGAACTAAGTGTACAATGTTGGTGTTATGTCCTGTTAGTACTAATTGTCTACTTATTGTGTTTTGGTGTTATTTGGTTTCAGTATTTGTTCGATGTCAGTCATCTTAACGCTATGCTGATATTTTAGAGAAAGCATGTTTCTAGTACATGAGACATCCTTCATGAAGTGTAAGTGCGCCATAAGTGCGTATGCCTATCCCTTCAGTGACTACAGATCGTACGTCCGTGTGTTCAGTGAATACAATGATCTTAAAGTGATTATTCTAGGTATTCGTGCTAGGTAGGAAAGCTTTGGAGGTGGTAGTAGTAGGTGCAATGTGCTCATGTGACATCGCAGGTTGCGCTAGGCGGCGGCGTGCTGGTGCGCGGTCACTGCACTGAGGTCGCGATGCACCGGAGCATGTGGCCACTTCGCGCCCCCGCACCCCCGCACCCCTCGCCGAGCCGGGTAGCCTTGCGAACAAGACATGGGAGAACAGCGTATTTCGTTGAAGAAACATAACCATTAAGCTTATTTTATCCAGAGGCCGAAGGGTTTGATTCTCCTCAATTCTTTGGAATAGGCCATTAGTCAAACACAAATCCAGATTCCTAAAAATAATAAATCTTTTTAGTATGGACCAACGCTCCGACCCTACGCTGAGTGCAAACAATAGTGAAGATAGAACTTTTCAGTACTTGTGCAACTAATATTGCATAATGTACAAAAAATAGGAAAAGCTACGTTCCTAAAAAAGTTCATGCTTATTACTTTCAATATTCATTAATACTGAAAGTACTAGGCATGAACAGAAGCAGCAGCTAGGATATGCCGGTTTTCTCACGATGTTTTCCTTCACCGCTTTTGAGAGCAGTGGTGACGAAATAATTTACACAAAGTCAAGCACCTATCTGGGTTTGAACCTACGACCTACAACTCGCAAGTCACGGCCATTACCTCCAGGCCACCACTGCACTCGCAACCCACACACGAATGCTGCTGAAACTTCTTTCACTTTTCAATAACTTCAGATTCAACTTAACGAAACGAAAATTTCTAATAAGACTTTCCTACAAATAACGATCTTTCAGGCATCCGCTCCTCTTGTATCTTCAGCCTCTTGGTCGCTAGCACCGGTTACTTTAAATTTTCATTAGCACGGCGGGTCGCCGCCGCCGCCCGCCTCTCGCCGCCCGGCGCCGACGACGTCTGCAATTACATTTCGCAATTTACAAATTGTCTTTTTATTTACGATGTATGCTTTCGTGCACACTTGCTTTATCATCAACTAACTTTAATTGCTTATTAGTTTTACTAAATGTGAGCTAACATAATGTATATAAACATTTTAAAATAATGCTTTTTTTAATGTTTAATAAACATTTGCTTTTGTAATTTTAATTGAATAAAAACAAAAAAATCTAATTTAATTACTTTTAATTCCAATAATAATAACCATTACATGTGAAGGCTTCGTTTCTTAACAAGAAATCCAATGAGTTTTTTCGGAATATTATCATGTTGACGCGTTGATGTCTTTTGTTCTATTGACAATTTTGGTAACTTTATTGATTGAAATTAAAATACACCAAAACGAGACACATTATTAATTTAATATGACAGATATGTTTGAAAATTTAGTTTTTTTTTTATATAATAGGCAAACATTGCCACAAGTTCTACGAACTAACTTCAATTGCGCTATTGTTACCGCACAGAAATACGCGTTATTCAATTCGAAGGTTTATCAAAAAACCGCAAGAAACGCCGTCAGATTGTAAAGTAGGTTCTGAACGCAGACCAGACTAGGAGACGTAGTAAGCACGTCTTCTACGTACTACTACTGACAAGAAGAGGTCAGTGTTGAACAATTCACACTGGACTGTGCTGTATAGCACTGGATTTTGAAAGAATTATAGCGGTATGTATATGTGGTGGTGACCAATGGATAGACATCAAACACAAGCAGTAGACATCGTATTCACCTTCACCTTGCATCATACATGGTGTTTGGTAGAAGGACCAACACATTTTTTTAGAAATAGAAGGATTCATATCCTATATAATATTTACACATGTCTTCAGTATATCATCTGCCTAACCTTTTCCCAACTATATTGTGGTCGGCTTCCAGTCACATCAGATTCAGCTGGATACCAGTTTTACTATGTAGAGCGGACCAGACCCCACAACCCATTAAATGGGTAACACGTAAGTTCTGGAGTCAGAAGCCTAACTTGCAGGCATAGGTGTTTTTTGCTTACAACTTTTCGGCGTGAGTATTTTGCAAGTATGATTTTATTATAAAGACTATATCATGCTTTTAAGTTTCAGGTTTCGTAGCTAAAGCCGCAGCGGCATAACTTTCACGGTTGTTGGTGGCAGGTTCGCTCTCAGACAAAGCGGTTGAACTCCTCTCGCCGCTGAACTAAGCTCAATTACACTCAGCTGCATTTATTTGGGATTCAGCTGCAGAGTCTAACTTTGTGAAGTGTGAGGCTCGTGACGTAAAATTAGCTGTGAAATTGTTGTTACATTGTTTTGTTTTATGAATATTTTTTTTTATTGTCTATCCCAATATTTTCCTTTTAACCCAAAAGTTCGCGGGTAGAGACTGTGGCAGGTACACGATTGAGGGCAGTGCATGTCTACGCTACAGTTCGGGACATAAACGTATACATATAAATTAAAAAAAAATATTTGCTCTTTAGGGAAAAACGGAAAAATAAAGAAATTGATTTTCAAAATGTGTCGTGCGACATATCTATACTTATAATATTATAAAGCTGAATAGTTTGTTTTTTTGTTTAAACGCGCTAGTCTCCTGACAGCTGGTGGAAATTGAAAAATTCTATTAGTGTTAGAAATCCCATTTATCGAGCAAGGCAATATCACGCTACGACTAATAGGAGCGGAGCAACTGGGCTGATTCTCGAGTGTCACCAACGTCTCAATCAGGTTGGTAGACACAACAAAGTAACCATTCAATGGATCAAGGGACACAGTGAATCTCGAGGCAACGACGCTGCCTTTCGGGTACTTACGCAATCTGGTAAGGAAACGCACCGGAGATAAACATCACAAGCTATGGGTTGACCATAGTGAGTGTAGGCAGGCCAAAGAGGCACTTCCCTCTATAGATGGCCGATTCACAAAACAAGCCCTAAGACTAACTAAACAACAGTTGCGTTCAGTCACAGCCGTAACAACTGGCCACGGGTCTTTTAATAAACACCTCTATGCTATAGGAGTCACTGACAGCCCGCTATGCAGAGCCTGCATTGAGGAGAATGAGACAGCAGCACACCTGCTTCTAAGCTGCCCGGTAGTCGCGGATTACTGGGCAAAGTACTTCGGAAACCCAGGTACCCTCTGCGAGATAGTTGGTAACACCAAGGCGTTGCTGGCCTTCCTTGGGGAGCTGGGGTGGATCGAATGACGCATTTGTCCCACCTGCACGCAAAATACGCGCTTAGTCGTGGAGTTGCGGAAACCAGCCCGATTTACATACATACTATACATACATAGGAGCGGAGCATTAATGAAAAATGTGACGCAGATGAAGTTGCGCGGGTCAGCTAGTCAAATATAATATGTTCGTACACAATTTAAAAAAACGGGTTGAAAGTTATTTAAGTAAACTGATAAAACTTGATCATGCCCGCTTATCGCTGAAACGACGGAGCAAGCATTTTGTGAAACTTACGAAAAATAGTACTCTGTGGCTCACGTATATCAGAAAATCATAATCAGTCTATCCAACTTCCAAAAACAAAACACTTCAAAGTATAAAATAACTTTGATTTCGGAATCCGGTGTTTTTAGTATTTTTTTGGTTTTTTGACACTGACTTCCGAAATTATAGTTATTATTTATTTGTTTATATATGCTTTAATGTACACAAAAAAAAGCAAAGAATACCTTAAACTATAACAATATACTATTGGCGGCCTTATTGGCGGTCTTATACTTTCTAGTTGTTTTTTTTTGAAGTCGGTTTTATTTTTTTGTAAAACAGATTTTTATTTTTCAGTGGTACCTGCGTTCCACTAAAAAGTGAAACCACAAACACAGCGTACCGGCGTGATGTTATGTTATGAACTGGTGTAAACAATCAACAGACATGCGATTTCTGAAATCCCGATCCATTTGCTATCATTGATTGAAGAGTTCCGTTGCCTACCGAAGTTCTTCATCAGATCTTCACCAAAATAAAATGAGACCTGTCTGGGAAAACACTCTTTCAAACAAAAAAATAATCTTTCAATCGGTTAAAAATTGGCGAAAATATTGCTGAACAAACATTTTTCATGAGATCATCAGATCCTGACTTATACTTCCATCATCAGCTCAGAAACATGAGATGATGATTATCAGGCAAAAATATCTGAACTGCGTTAGAAATTTCATGAAACACATTGTATGTGCCTATAAAATTTGAGGGTTTCCCTCGATTTTCATGGAATCCCATCATCAGATTCTGACTTGGTAACTATGGGACTACCTCAGGAGTATAGATTTTCGATGAAAAAAAGAATTTTTAAAATCGGTCCACGATTGGCGGAGAAATCGATGAACATACATAAAAAAAATACATACAGCCGAACATAGAACCTCCTCCTTTTTGAAGAAGTTGGTTAAAAATTATGATTCGTTTGGAATTTTTTGAGCGCGAATCCACCTAGCTTTTGGCCGGTTTCTTTTTTTAATATGGAAAAATGTGGTTTTAAATCTCAAATTGTTTATGCAATACATAATGTACGCATAAAGGTGGTAAAATTAAAGTAAGTTTAGTTATTTCCTGTCTATCTTGTTCCTATTATTAAATATTTTATACATATTAGGTATTATTGTTATCTACATATTTATTGTTGGATAAAATTATCATTACCATTACCATTATCATTACCATTTAATTATTATTATCATTTATCGTTTTTTTATTGTTTATTCGCTTGTATTTTCTGCATTGGTATAAGTGTATTTAAATATTTTTTTTATATTATTTTTAGAATAGGTATAGTATATTATTTATTTATTATTAAAATAATTGAATGTCATTTGTTTGTTATTTGGTTTCTTGTGAACTTTTGAATCTTTTCCATAATTTGACGTGGGTTGTTGCAAGGTTTTCGTGATTTAAAGAATCCTTTGTTTTACAGCTTACCGCTATTGTCTCTCTGTATGCTATGCTAACTCACTCACTGTGTAAAAAATTGGGTTTAACACAGAATTATATGCTGACAATATAATGAAGAGGCATTTGAGATATTGTTTTCGGCCATTTTCTCTTTTCATTGTTAGCTTAAAATCCCAGCACCTTTGTTTTGTTCATTTCTGGGTGTACGTAGTTTTTTATGGTAGTTGACCTTTGTCCAGGGCACCGACCATCATTTTGTGAAGTGTAGAGCATAATCTTCTCTAGTGAAGATTTTGCTTTACTCTTCGAACAATATATGTAGTGTACGAGTATACAGGGTTATTAATTGCAAACTCGAAAAAAATATCACTTGTATCATACATTTTCATTGGCTAAATATTGCATTTTGTTTGAAGCAAAATGCAAAAGTGGTTTATAATCATGTGTGTGGTTGGTGTTTTACAAATAACCCTGTATAACAAACTTTTAAACATTGATCGTTAAAATTTCGATAAGTGATGATAAATTATTCTTTAGAAAATGTTCGTGAAAAACAAGAACAGTGGAGTGAGAAATAAACACAGGCTAATAATGAAAAGAACAGAGAGATGAGATGGTTGTTCTGTGTCTGCCTTATTGTTATCTTCTTGAACTCAAACCCAACAATTAGATGTTGACTTTAACTGCAGACAATGTAGTAGGTAATTTCCTTGGTATGTATGGAATGGTCGAAGAAGACAACTTTTCATAAAGATTTGTACCTACGTAAAATGTCTGCGATTGTGAGCTATAAGCAGGTACTACACTTATAATGACAGAACAAAATTTGCGCAGCTCATGACGAGAATGCAGTTAAAGAGATCACGAGTGCATTACTAAGACTGCTGCAACCTGGCTCTCTCGAATGTTCATATTATTTTTAACGAATTGACCAGTGCAATGCGTCCGCCTGCAGACGGCGTATAAACCGCAAACGAAAACTTGTTCTGTCTGAATATACAGCTTCTTAAGCATTTTACTGAAAATACAAAGCTGTTGGAATAAACTAAAAAGTTAAAATCCAGCGGATTATTTCTCATTTATGTTTACTACGATACATTCTCTATCCGTTTATGCACGTTGGTATTGGGTGCGTGAGCATCGCGCAGACCGAAAAGGAAGTGTAGCCTTTTGTTTGAGCTGTATCGAGCGAGTTGCATTAAAGAGTGGGCAGTGTCGTGTAATCAATCGGAGTTATCTGTTTACGTGTGGAGCGTCGACCTCGCGCCCCCTCCCCCGCCCCCGCCCCCGCCGGGGCCCCGCACCACGCCCCCCCTCCGGCCGGGCGCCACGGGCCGCGCTTATCGCTCGCTGTGCACCCGGTGTTCCGCTTTGTTCTCAATTCCACGCTGTCTTTGTACACACACATATTCGCAATTAATTGTATGCTAATAACATATTTTGCTATTGTCTGAGTACCGACTGAGCGGGGTGTAATATCCATAATTGGTATTTTCAAGTGTTGCGCTGAAGATGTTAATACCCCTAATTATTAGTATCTCGCGCAATACATAAAAAGCTGTTACTCTCTTAACCAAGATCCGTAAGGAGTGTAAGGACTGATTGGGGCCATGTGGTATCTATTGTCTCTCAAATGTCTTGCGTGCTCGGACTGCTCGGAGCCTGACGGGTTTTTTAAACAAAACAATCAGAGAGCATTATAGAGAGATTATCGCGTTTACAATAATTAATAAAGCAGAGATGTGTATGAAATAAACGCACAAAATGGTCGAATTGTCTCTTGTCAATACTCAGTTTTATTAAATTGGGCCAATGGGGGCCGGTTACCAAATATTTCAGCTTACCTAACTTCGTCAATCTTGACTAGTTAGTCTATTCTTTAAGTAACCATTTCGATATCGAGCTTTACTTAGTGAGATAGCTCACAAAGTGAACTTTATTACACGCAAAATAAAGGTTTTATGTTTATACTCACCTCGGATTCCGCTGTCGACACACGAAAATATTGTTACAGAATAGCACTACAGCTAGTCTATTCTGTAAAAAACCATTTCGATATCGAGCTTCACCTGAGTGACAAACCTCACAAAGTGAGCTTTATTGCACACAACATAAAGGTCTTATGTTTGAAGTAATTTGATATTCATCTCGGATTCCGCTGTCGAGACACGAAAATATTGTTACAGAATAGCACTACAGGTTCTGGTTTCTATGAGCTGTGGTTAAACTACAATACATATTGTGCGCCCTACTTCACTCTATCATGTAACATGAATTAATTCATGATGCATGCTGAAAATCCATGGCGTTACAAAATCCATACCTGCAACGTCTGGTTATTAATCTACTCGCAAGCCTTCTGGCACACAGGTATGACTACAGTACTCTTTATTATCTACACCATAATATATACGTGAGTTACAGAAAATATAGAAGAAGACAACATTAAATAGAGTGAAAATAGGGTGATCTTATAAAGTCACCCTTACCAAAAGAAAGAGAGACATGCAATGTTTTTTCGTGTTGTTGCCATTTTTCTCGTTTCAACTCAGTCTCACATTACCTATCACTAGTAATAAAATAAAATGAGCTCTCATCAAGATTTATATGTTGTAAATGCCATCAGTCTCTCTCGTCTCGTCTTCCAGACGAATTTTATTATTTTTAGCATAACTTTATAATATTATTATATCTTATACTATCTCGAAAGTTTCCATGACACTCTTTACATGATGTATTTCGTCTCCAACTGTCTGCGGTGTTGAAGTTTTATTAGTGTCGTCTAGTTTGTCTAGTCTAGATATACGATACGCGTCATCTTATAAAGTGGCAGTTGAATCGTTTCCAAATTAGCTTTTGTCCGCGATTTCGTTCGCGTTGCCTATTCCAAGGGAACTGCGCATTTTTCAGTATAAACAGTAACCTTGATATGATGCTCTCTATCAGTCTGGGAATGTCCGTTATCAGTTCAGTATTACCCGAGATTAGCTTTTACAAACATACAAACAACTTAAGCTATAGATAGTCGCAAAGATCATCTTCAATTCGCAATTTAAAAGAGATATGTACATTTACCGAGCGTGGAGCGTGTTGTGAATGTTGTGATGCCCCACACTGTCTAGACTATATGAAATGTTAATAACAAAGTGATTGGGACTGCCAATTAAATTAATGTCGAGGCATTTGTTTCGTCATGAAGCTCCGAATTCTTAATTTGATTGGCCAATCTTCGATATATTGTCGTCATCGCTTTATAATCTTCTTTATTGTTTCCCAATTATTCATTTCTTTAATTCCAGCGATAAACCTTTGTATCACTGCTAATGTGGAAATGATTTCTACTATTGTACTGTTTTTTAAAGGTTCTTAGAGTATACCGTGTTAGAGTATACCTTGCTATAAGTAATTTCATTAGGTATCTACTGCTGCAACTTGTAACCGTCATAAAAGGACTAACCATGTTTATGGCGGTCTCCAGAAAAAAAAAATAGTGCGTTTCGACTTTCGAGGATGTACAGCCGAGCCGCCACATAAGTATATGTGACGTACACCTTGCGGGTCGCGTTGCACTGCAAGTTTAGCAACCTGACGCCTTCCCGCGGCGACCGCGGCCGCCGAGAAAAAAACCAACCGACTTCCTGCTCGGTCTCGACCATCCGACTTCGCAACTTGGTACAATGTATGTACTCTATACTCATACACGTATATAAACGTTTTTTGTGCTTATTTTATAAGATTACCGACCTTTATTGTAAGTGTGCGTCGATTTGGTATTTCAAAACGATTATTTTTAATATAACACGTTGTATCTATTAGTTTTTTTGTTCAGTAGAGTCAGTAGACATAAATGTATTACATTTTATAAACTTGAACTTCATATCAAAAGTTTATTCCCTGAATTTAGTTTAATGCAGGGTATCGACCCCACCCGCATGCACGGGTAGGTACATACAACAACATGCAAACCAACAACTGCAGCTTTAGACTTGTTTTTTGTGAGCCGACCTTTAAAATCGTCGAGTTGTTAAATGCATATTTCAAAAAGGATGCATTAGAAACACGTAGGTATTGCAATGTTCTTCGGAGATGCAGAGGTCAGCTCCAGTCGCTAAAGACTGCAGTTTGTGTACGAGTGTGTGTGTGTCAGTGAAATCGGGCGATGCACCGCGCGCCTGTGTGAGTGTCAGCGCGCGGCGCAGCCTCCATGCGTCTGCGGCCTGTCTAGACACCCCCCCTCCCCTGCCGCGCCGCCGCGTCGCCCGCACCCCGCCCCGCTCTGCTGTGGTTAACACTACTTGCTAACAATTTCATTTGGTCAGGCTTTAATATAATCCTATGTGGTTTCGTTGTAATCACGTCTGTAATAGTTTATTACGTGCTGATATTATAATAGCCATAAAGTGTTCTTATGAAACCGTTGTGAACTTATCCAACTTAACGTTTTCTTTTTTTTTAAGTAACGAAAACGCCATAGCAATAACTTGGAGAACGTGCTTTATTCAGCTCTGAAAATGAAAATTGTGTTTACAAACTAAAGGCGTCAGTGAGATTCTCGATTTCTTGCACTGCTCTAACTACTAACAAAACTACATATTTCAATTTCACAAAAACACATTCAAAAAGCCGTAACGGACAACTAGTTCTTTATCATTTCAGATTTATATCTTATTCTTGTTTCCGACTATAATTACCGAGATCCAAACATAAAATGCAAGAGTTCTTTTTTGTGTTAATTTTCGATACAATTTATGATCACAATCGGTAATGAGCTAGCTGGTAATCAGTGTAAAGAATCCGAGTTCGTACATGAACAAGTGTTGTTGTTGTTAGCAGAGGATCGTAAACACGTCATTATGAGCATTCCTGAAAGCTCTAAAGCTCACACATGCGTGACTGCAAGATATGCTGCTTTATCGCGCGGGACTCGCCAGGGGGCTTTGATACCAGACAGAATTGAAATTATGAAGATAATATGATTCCTGTACAATTATGAAGCTTATTGGTGATAACTTTATTTTAGTGTTGTTTCAGCAGATACAGCTGAGAGTTATACTTTTTATAGTACTTAATACCTTTTGTGGCGAGGTTTATATCTATAAAAAGCACAAATCAGATCTTAGCACTAAATCAAAAGCATAAAGCCTCAATTGATTTCAGATTCGAGTTAAATTACTGATCAATCCAAACTTAGCTCTCCACCAAAGTCATAGAAGTACCAAGTGCAGTCTACCTATCGTTATTACTCAATATTGAGTACCTACACAGCACCTTTGTGTGTTTAATCCTTTATTTGCAAGCTCGGCAGGGTGCAGGGTGCAGACGGGCAAAAAGGTTGAAGTGAGTGTAGAATGAGATTAGTCTCGAGCCGGCTTTGCGAGTTGCAAGCTGCGCCGGCCACCGCCCGGCACCCGGCACCCGCTCCCAGCAACATAATAAATAAGAGGAGTCGATACAATGTTGCGGTGTACTCCGGCCCGGTACCTATAACTATGTAGTGAGATAGCTATAAATAGATGGGGAGGCACTACGTGTGCTGTGAGTGCTGTGACCACCTGCCGTGGGCTGCCGCGCGCTGCTCTCGGGACGTAACCACCGCCGCCGATTCCATGTTACATATTATGATCTTTGGGAATTAATTTAAATTAAAAAGTAATTTAAGTAGGGTATTCTTATTCTATATGTACCTCTATATTTACGACCTGTGTTGTAAGAGACTTCAAGAAGCACATAAGCAAAAAACTTTTTTACAATAAAATACAACTGACTTCCAAAAACAAAACACTACAAAGTATAAAATAACTATAATTTCGGAATTTTTGGTTATATCGTTTTTTGAAATTTTATTTTACTTGTATTTTTTTATAGTTCACTTTTTTGTGGTAGCTGCGCACCACTAAAAAGTTAAACCAGCATACCGGCGTGATGTTTTGTTATGAACAAACAACAGTCAGGCGATTTCACAAAATCCCGATTTATTACCCCACCCCCCGATTCCGATCCCGATTTAGTACCGCTGTCAACCTCCGAAGTTCTTCAACAGATCTTCACCAAATTGAAATAGGATCAGAACGGGAAAATACTCTTCAAAACAAAAAGCGAATCATCCAAATTGGCTAACAATTGGCGAAAATATCGCTGAACAAACATTTTACATGGGATCCCGTCATCAGATCCTGACTTATACCTTCCATCATCAGCTCAGCATCATGAGATGATGATTACCAGGCACAAATATCTGAATTGCGTTCGAAAGTTTATGAAAAACTGTGTATGTGCTCATAAAATTTGAGGGCTTTCCTCGATTTTCATGGGATCCCATCGTCAGATTCTAACTTGGTGACAATGGGATTTTTTTTTTAAATCGGTCTACAATTGGCGGAGAAATCTGTGAACATACATAAAAAAAAATATATACAGTCGAACATAGAACCTCCTCCTTTTTGAAGAAGTCGGTTAAAAATGCCGAACATGTAAAGAATATGGTACCTAGTAGCAGATTCAGTGATGATTTCATAGTCATACGGGCTGATGATGATTTTACCGAGTCCATTTACAAGAAATGAAACAAACAGTGACACGAACAGTGAGTAATAAACTCGCTTTTTTGTAGTTTATACAGCACTTTTGCCACCAAGAAAATAATACGATACAATTAATAGTTGTCCGGTGTTAGTCACCAGACAACAGACGTGTTTGGTGTCCTCACGTCAATCGCTTTTATCGAAGCGAACAGATATGTAACATGCACATTGCTCGTGTTCGTCAGTATAAGGAAAATATTTAGCTAAATTTTGTAGCTGAAGGAAATATTTTTTGCTGAATTTCGGCCTCCAATTCTAATTCTTTCTCGGAAAAGCGTACAGCTAGACAAATTTATAGCTCCCAAAAGAACAAGCCGAGCCGTCTGACATCAACTTCTAAGAATTTTAAAATAAAAGATACATCAGCGTGGACCTAGACTAAACGTGAAATACCTGCGGTGTGGGTGATTCAGTGAAAATAGTCGCAGACAACTATTAATTCTAAATTACGTCACGTAATCGTCGATTGTGTCGGGAGCCCCGTTTCGGTGTCTGAATAAATATGTGAAAGCGGTCGCTTAGCTCACGACCTCCTGGAACAGTCGTCTAGACGCATACTCACACGGTAGATACGTGCTGCTAAACAGGCGGGCTTTCCCCACGCTGGCGCGCCGCAAGCACGCTGATGATCTCTGCGTGCGTCACTGCACTGCAACAACTCATAAAACTACCTAGTTGTAACCAAATCCAATTGGAGTGCTTGCGTAATGGTGTCCGTAGATACAGCGGAATCGCGTCTAGACGGATCTCACCACTGGAAAAAAACAAAACGATACACTGAACAGACCAAAATTAAATAAGTGTTTTTATTACCGAAGTGTTTTGTAGTTGTTTGTGTATAGCAGGCCAAAGCGGATCCTTGTTTGATTTGTAATGTTACGCTTGATTTTGTTCATTAAAGAATTCGCACCTACAACAGTGTTGCAGTCTGTCTACTTTGGCAATTTTATATCCCCAATAAATTAAAGATTTAATGAACTTATATTCGCAGCTCGCATTTAAAGCTCGGCTCGAGCTCATGAACCTGTTCACCTCGTCTACCTGAGCGTGAAGCCGACACATACAAACGACACTTCATATATTATGTATTTATACTTGTTGAGTTTCAGGTGACCCAAACAAAAGACGGCCAAGTGAACGGGGTGGTTTAATTTGTTTCGTGAAATCGTAGCATGCCGTAAGAAAATTTTAGGCTGTAAACTATATGTACGAGTAGGTGTTTGCCAAAACTAAGACGATTTTATATTTTCTAGAGCTTAACTTTATAGCATTATGTTTTACTCTTATTCAGCTGGCATTTAATATCCCACACATGCATCGGGTGAAACAAATGACGTCGTTAATAACAGTCTGACGTTGCGTTGGTCTTGTCTGTGGGGCACTTGGGGCATCAAACTTTGCAAACTGAAACTGCAAATAAAAACTTGCATTTTTAGTATCTGGGTATTGAACGTAAAACCCTTTACCTAAACTAACAAAGTCCACAAAACAAGTGTGTTGAATTAACAGGAAAAATAAATAATAACCTATTTGGTTATTTTTGAATGACCAAATAGGTTTTAGGGAATTTTAAACATTTAATTATTTTTCCTGTCCCATATTCTATTTAATTTATTTTCCAAATATAAGGCATCCACGACGGTGTGCGATATATTTCGCGACGTGGCCCATTGTTTTGGATTAGTGCTAAGTGGCGGACTAATGATTGTCCTCCAGACGTGTCGTAATCACGACCTTGGCCTGACGCGGACGCTCCACTATTACTAATATGCGTACATTTATTTTTGCCCTTATTCTCGAGCTTGAAACAACTGCGATTCGAGAGGGCACGGTCAATGTCGTCGGTTGTTTTCTTATTTTACAGTTTGGTGTAAATGCTTTCAACTTCGGAATTAATTACAACAGGATACCTTGAAATAACTTTGGGCTAATGATAATGTTGTTTTAAAGCAATATGCACTACAATTGAAATGTGTTTTCAATGTCACGTTGTTCAAGCAGAGCCCAGAGGTTATTGCACTTTACACAAATATAGTCGTTATGTAGGCAACAGGAACTTGTAAGATTGATCTAGGCTCATCTGATTTAATAAGATACAGCTGAATTTTATTTTAGATAAGTTAGTGCTCCTGGAAAATTAAGCCTGCAAGAGCCAGATTCGTTAGATTTTTTAGTGAGCACTCAACTATGAGTACGGAATTTATAGAGATTAAAAATACATGAGCACACATATTTATATACAATAGTATAATAATGTATAGGTATTGTGGGCTCAGATCACGTGTCCATGGTAGGTACTGGCTGCAGTAGGCAGACGCGGCCAGCCGAGCCCCGCTCGTGCCTGTATTAAAAATTCGTCTGCGGCCCGTCTAGACGCGCTCCGCTTACATTGTGTCGTCATCACGAACCAGCCACAGCGCACCACAAACATCCACTCAACTTATGCATCTAGCTCGTATAGAATTAGGGATTGATTTCGGCGTCTGAGAATAATGTACCTATGTATTATGTATCTGTTTGTTATTATAAAGTCCGTTTAATACATTCCGAGTGGCCGGTGTCTAGACGAATGTTTTGTGTACTATTGTAATTTTTGCCTGGTGCGGTGCATGGATGATGAAATACAGTTCGAAGAAATGTTGTTTGTTACCTGTACGCTACTAAAATGTATTGTACTAAATCGTTGATGCCTAGCTTGTTAGTTGGATGGTTAGAATGATTTGGTGAGTCTGGTGGGCTACTTATTGTAAAACTAACTATACTAAACATACGGTTCTTTTTTGCACAATCATGCTGTAATGAAAATTCAAACGGAAATAAAAACGTGTAATCATCCGTCAGGCGGCAATAATAATTATCTGTAAATATTCCAGATTTTAACATTCATGTGAAATTATCTATTCATCAGTTTCAGTCTGGCACGTAGACGATAAGGAGGAAAATTATTTGGTAAACGTAAAACTGTTCAACATTGAAATAATTCAAGTAAAAGTTTCATGTACAATGTTACCTTTCCCATTAAAGTTTACTTAGTACACAAACTGAATACGACCGCAAGACTATTTCGTATCTAAAATTTAAATGGACGTCAGACTGGCTGGTTGGGAGCGTAATAAACTAGTATTTTGATTTGAATTCACCAACAATGCACTTTGCTTGCATGATGAACATAGTTCTCTTATAAAATACAGTCATGTCTAGTTTACAAGTCGTGGTAGGTAAGTCGCTTGATAATTTAAACTCTCTAGACACCTCTCGTGTACGAGTCGACGACTCGGCGCTCTCTCCGAGTTGACTCCTGGCGAAGTCGCTGCACCTCAGTGCTGTCTGTGCACACTGCACTGTTTGCGAATACCTAGCCCTCTTGTTAGTGTTGTGTCTACAGATGTGCAGTCGAACCCCGTTTTGTACTCTTTATGACCATTACGAATTTAAGAGCATCAAATACTAAAATATAAGACTGATTAATGATGACATTAATAACGTTTCAGTCTTCAGAAACCTAGTTACTAATCTTTATAGCCACAGTCAACGCTTCGTAATTGCGGAGCCTCAGGGGAAGAAGAAACCGAGACTACTTTTTGTAAGAAAATTAGATAGCATCGAAAATAACAAACCGTCTCGTCTCACGCCCAAAGTAATAGCCGTAACTAAAGCTGGTTTTACAAATCGTCAAATTCACAAACTTTAAACATTTGTTAAACAATAAGGAGGACTGTACCTGGGCACGGTATTTGAGATGTGCCTGAAGTGTCTCTTCATTTTAAATTCCATTGCCGTCGAAACATTTGAATAAGTAAATATGTACCTACTGCTAACATTTCTTGTTTATATTATGACGTACCTACATTGTTCACAGACTTGGATGCAGTGGATCGCCTATTAAAATCTAATTTGAAATCGTTATGGCTTGCGTCTGATATGAATCTCTAGACATGATTACATTCATTTTTATTCATAGCGTCGTGCAGAGACGACGATTGTAAAAAAGCCAATGGCATTTGGTGCAAAATATATGGTGTGTCAATCATTATAATATTCAATGCACATTCGGCTGTTCGGTTTTTGTGCGGTAGACAAACAACAAGAGCATATGCGCGGCTTAGCCGGGGCGGACGGCTCGTCTAGACATACAATTCATATTCGTCTATCTGAGGATAGACGAACTGATCTTGATCGGCGTCCGTAAAAAATATAACAGTCTCCTGCAGCCGCGGAAAACAGAGACGCCAATTAACAGCTATAAATTGTTCGACAGTTGGCGCTCAGACACAAGTGTGCAACTTTACATGTTTGATTGCGAATCGTGCTCTATGGGCTCTGCCATTGTTTTCATGACTCAGTATGTTTACGAATTTTGATATTTTGCATAAATGTCTGCCTTTGTCAAGATAAAATTATGAACAACTCATTGATGATAAGTACCTATAACTGATTCATGCATGAAGTGACTCAAGGCCTTGCTACAGGCTTTTCTGACTAGGAAGTTGACCCAGAATGGGAAGGGGATGCAAAAAATCCAATCTTTTTGTTTTACATCTGCAGGACCTATAGGTGAAGAGCACATTGTCATCAAACCCATTTTAGCTAGATATTAGGAGAGCTGACTATCCAGGGTCATACACGAACTATCTTACCGTAAGATAAAAGGTTTTCATTTCAATTAAGAAGAACACGGTGATATAATCCGCCAAAATCCTTATTAAATAAAACTTTTTCTTTGGGAAATGTTTTGAGGGATTAATTTCCTTTTAGGTACGGGAGGCTTAACAATTTAATTTATAAAATGTTGTACATTCCTTTATATAGGTATCTATATTTTACAACCTGGGAATCTTTAAGAATAGGTTACTTCTATGCAAGCGTGCTCCATTCTCGACCACATCATCGCTTACCACCAGATGAGATGGTAGTCAGCGTGCCTATCAATAGAAAAAAAATAATTAAAAGGCTCTGCCTACGAGCTACGAGTTATTGCCGTACGTAAGGCAAAGCCATTAAAAAAAAAACAAAAACTGACATTTGTCTTCTCCTACAATGTCATCTTCATCATATTCCGATCAACTATTTCTATAAAATTGCAATTTATTTATTATTTCTTGATACACCAGCTGTGCTCAATTATTAAATGACGAATTTTTAAAAGCTGCATCTTAAAAGGAGTTGTGTTGCATCGCGTCCAGTTTTCCAGTTGATCTCGAAAGTGGACGTACGTAGTGTTCAGGCTGGTTCATTATGTTATACTTGCTTAGTGTCTGGCAGGTGGTAGGTATGTAGGGTTGGTCGGTTGGTCGCAGCGGCCGCTGCACCTTGTGGTGGAACTGGTCGGTGGGGGTGGCGGGGCGCGGGGGCTCAGGGCTCATCGACCTCGGCGCGAGCGCTTCCACGGCGGCGCCCGCGTTGCGCAAAAAAGCGCCTAACCCAAATTTCGGTAGCCGTCTGGCACGAATGCACGATCTCTCCCGACGACCGCCGCGCTGGGCGGGTCGCGGGTCGCGGGCGCAGCAATTCGGCTGTATGTAATCAGCTCGCGTGCGCGCGACTGCAGCGGCCTATCAAGCTGTTAGTCACGCTCGTGTCACACTTTTCTTTATCAACAATTGCTTTGCTACCCATAACAAAACAAGCGGGTTATCCATCCCAATCAACTAGGAGCTCTGCTTCTGTATTTATTCTCAACTCTTACACTTTACAGTAGAACTTGTGAATACAGAAATAGTATGAAGCAAAAGGGTTTTCCATTCTCGAAAACCTCCCTTTTTACCCGACTGCGAAAGAAGAAGGGTTATGTTTTTCATCAGCGTAGCTTACTGTGCGTAGAGCACGAAAACGTTTGAAAGTCGCATCAGTCACTCAATCTTTTCCGTTATGTAATCATATCATGTGTTCTGATTGACTTGCGTTAGTTATAGAACTTGACTAACTGACTTGTGTTGATCTTGATTGCTATTACGTTTTCTAGAAACTCATCAGAAGCAAGGTGAAGATTTTGAAAAAAAGGTAATCTTGAATCGATCACCTGAAGATAATATTCATTAAATAAGTACATACCAAGAAAGATTTATAGCTTTTACCTATCAAGAACTTGATATTATTGAAAGGAAAATAGATTCGGATTGAAACGAAAATGAACAGTAAATAAAATATTAGTTCTTCTTGGATTGTTCTGTTCGTCTATGTAGTCTGCTGGAGTTAAGTTTGGGTTGATATTACCGTTTTAAGACGGTAATACAAGGTAAAAAACCAGACACCATACATCGTTCAAATTAAACAAGCAAACAGAAACAATTTATTAATTTCGTTATTAAACAGTGTCAGCTGTTTCAATACTATCATGTATTAGCAGTAGAGCATAAGCTTCCGCGTCCTTCAACTCACGCGCAACTACTGATAACAATAAATACCTAATTGATAATTACCTACCTAATCACTACCACGAAATAGCGTGATATTCGACAGCCAGA
Organism: Lacanobia oleracea; assembly: GCA_950371165.1. Lineage (NCBI taxonomy): Eukaryota > Metazoa > Arthropoda > Insecta > Lepidoptera > Noctuidae > Lacanobia > Lacanobia oleracea. The sequence continues at coordinate 11,235,534 of OX493401.1, forward strand.
TATAACGTGGCATACCTTTGCCAGGCATTTCCTATGTGATCTCTTGACTAATGACTCTAGTAACGATCGATTCATTCTCCCTTTAAACATTACGGATGCGAGGAAGACAAGCTTTATCATTTATCTTAAAGTGCCTATCTCGACGTTTGTGATTGATAATAGATATGTAGGTACTATCGTTTATTGATCAACACTTGCGAGCTAGACCATTTTTTGCGCCTTAGTTTTTGGCAATCAACGAAATTAATCGAGTTTTCTTGTAAGTCGATAATATTAATGACTGTAAATCTATAAATTACCGTTTAGCAACGTTTAGTGTTTAATATCAATAGTAAATAATTTATCAAGTTTCTTTTGTTGGATCGTCTAGGTCACTGTCTGTGTTTTAATACTTACCTTGAAGGTATTAACTGTAATTTCGATAAAAATAGAACAACTATTACAGTCAATCTACCTAGCCTTTGCCTAACTATGTTGGAGAAGGTTTCCAGCCTAACCAGATGCAGCTGAGTATTTCACATGGAGTGACCGCCTCCTACAAGCTGGACCGATGACCTGGTGATTTCATGTTTTTTTTTATAGTGAAAATAAAAACAAGTTTAGTAATTCAGGATCTGAATAGGTTTTCCTCTTGCCATGGTTTATCTGATTTTAAAGGAAATCTTAAGCCGCAATTATTTACCTAGGTTAGGCACATATTTTTGAATGAATAGCAGTGCTATTTGTAAGCATCACACCGGGTAAACTTAGATGAAGTGAGCTTGAAGTGAGAGCATGCTATTAATTCATAGCTTCATGATAAATAACAGTAACAGTAACAATACTCAGTTTTCATGATGGCGTTTCAGGAGGATAGATTGGCTGAATTGTTTGACCTCTCCGGATTTGTGCATCTGCAAGGTCATCATGACACAATGATACAGTTTTAAGACCGACCCACGCACATAGGTGATCGATCTTGAGGCCACGCCGCATAGTATTACGGATTAATATCAGATCTGGAGCTGAAGCTCAGACTGTCCTGTTAGGAAGTTGATACCCACATTTTGCTAGTTCTAAGCACTATCACATAATTAATAAAGTCAAGGCCATACCAATATACATACATGTTTTGGTTTAATGTGTCATAGCCTATAACAGAAAAGTTCCAGTATATTCTGATAATGGTATGTAGTTAGTATACCTACCTAAAACAAAACAAACGTTAATAGCGCCGATGAATCAGAGAATTATTCGACCGCTGCCATCGAAAATCATCCTTTTCCTTATAGAATGTAGTTTTTGGTCTCTGCACACTGTTGGAAATCCCCGAATAATGATTAATTGCACCTCTGTTCTGTTTATCGGGTAAAGAGTTTGCTGTACCAATACGATTATGTTACGCTTATGCATTAGCGATACAATTATTTGGACTAGACAGGTACCTATAAAAGCTGATAACATACTCGTAGTAGGTGTGAAGAGTAGACGATACCGATGGCGCTGATATGATGAACACACACATGCATGCGTACTTACATGTAGGTACATAAGTGTGTGTACATGTACATACATGAAATATGTGAACCTCACACATGTGCAATATCGCTGTAGTCGTGTTCGTGCAGACAGTTAATATTTCAGTTTTGTAAATCTGCAGCAGTTACATTACAAATGTAATGATTTTGTTTGTTTAAATATGATTTATGTGTTTTTTCTCAGAAATTTGTTGATTTATTGCAACATCTTGTCTAATTCATTGAGCATGTTACCAAACTATCAGCCTTGCTTTTGGAAGCGTTCGACGATGTAGAAAATTGGTTACATACGAATAGTGAATGTTTTCAGTAAGCCTTAACTTAGGGTTAAGGCTCGATCAGTACCTAATTTATCAGCATTATTAATGCCAAAGTTTAAGAGCTAATTAGGGCTACCACAATGATATCGCAGGCCTAAGTTCTACCCTGCTTGGGCGGAGCACCGCCGAGTCCTCGTCGAGGTGATCGGCGGCGGCGACCTCTTGAGACCGGCCTTGGTTCAATCTATGGTCCGGAGCGAGTAGGAATGCCAAGAAGCGGTCACCTCCTTCTGAGAAGCAGTAATGCTAGCAAAGGAGGAGCCGAACGTGTGAGAGAGAGGGAAACCTCACACCCCAGCCGCCGCAACAATAAGAAGAAGACGCCCCAGGCGTCGGGACTCGCAGCACGATTCCCGGCCACCGAAGGCGCGGGCCTGCGGACGGCGAGTATTGGGTGGCTCACCGTCTAATCAGAACCAGGCCCAGGTCAACGGCGCGCTATGGTCCCCTCGCGCCTTAAAGAGCTGTCAGCACAGAAGACGGGGCCCCGTCTTCTGTCGGTACCGTAGCCCTGGAACGCAAAGGGCACTATGAGGAACACAGATGGGTTTAGTCAGTAAGAGTCTGATACTCCCTTCTGCTCCACCCAGAGCGGGAGGAGTCATTTGATGATTTCCCATCCTTAAAAAAATGGTCTAGTTCTAGGAGAAAGAACCCAAGGAGTCAGTTTACATCATCGCCAATAACTCTTGGGTAGATACACTCCTTTTCATCGACCTATTTTACAGAAGACCTACGTGCACTCAATAGACTCTTACTTTCGATTTGAAGATTAACTCCTTAGAGTTTTTGGGTCCAGCCAGTAGGTGGCTACATTCATTAAAGCCACGAGCCACACGTTGGAGAGCCCCAAATGCTCCCGCATGCACCCGTACTTTGGGGGACATATTGAATGCCACGAAAACCAATCGAACGGTAAAACTAAGCTATGGAGAGCGAGTCGCAATGAACTGATGATACCCATATCAGTAAAAATCATAGCGACTCGCATAATATCTATACTGAAGGTGCTTCAAAACTTACCAGAGGCTCTTCTAAGGTGAGCGAAGATTACGTTTCAAAACATTCGTAGCGCCTCTATTATCTTTTTAATGCTTTACTAACTTGATGTATTGCAATTGATTAAAGATAAGACTGTCATTCAGAACGAAGCTTGTAGATATCGCTATCAAGTTGCCTGAAATGTTTTATCTTCAAGTGATCTTTTTGGTTCCGATCTTATGAAATAGAAGTGATCAAGAAGAACCTTTGGTCTATGGTGTTTTGTTGGGTTCTTATTCTATTGTGGATCTTTATTGTCACGCCTGTGGTTGTCACGCAACGCCACAACGATTGAATAGTAATCGGCGGCCGCCATGTTTATTGGTCGATCGGGGTCTAAAGGATATTAAACACTAAATAAAAAAAAATAAAAAAAGTGTATACTGCGTGATTTGGTATGGCATGTGGGATGCCATTTTATTATCTGTATTATATTTTTTTTCATACTCCATTTGTTTTGTTTACTAACATTAGTTTCTAAGTATTTTCGTGTTACTAACAATTTATATGGAGAAATCTGAAATAAATTATTATTATTATTCCATTTATTCATTTATATATACAGGGAAATTAATTAATTACATTTTTAATCAATTACATTTTTAAATATTTCTATAAAAATACATAAAACATTTAAAAATATATAAAATAGTAACTATTATATTATTATTATTCCATTTATTCATTTAATTACATATTATTTACATTTTTAAATATTTAAAAAAAAATACAAAAACATTTAAAAATATAAAAAATAGTAGGCCACCGGTATCGGGAACAGGGTCCAAGCTTCCGGTGGTCAGGGCTCCTGAGAGAGGAACCTCCTAAAGATGCGCGCCGTGTCCAGGAGTACTGCTTTCTGGATCAAGCCCTTGATCCAGCTGCCCAACGAGAGCATCTTGAGATGTTGGTCGAGACTCTTGGCAATAATGCCATTGGCCGTCACGACTATCGGCACAATGACTGCTGTGTTCACATCCCACATGTCGACAACCTCGCGAACCAAGTCAAGATACTTCGTTTGTTTATCTTTCTCTGACTTCACGAGGTTCTCGTCATGAGGGACTGCTATATCAACAATCATTGCGCGACGCTCTAGTCGGTCTATCACCACTATATCAGGCTTATTGGCAACAATAGTCCTGTCAGTGATGATAGACCGATCCCAATACAATGTGCAACTACCACTTTCGAGAACTGGGTCGGGCACATACCTATAGTACGGTACTTCCGATTCCACAAGATTGTATTTAAGAGCAAGTTGCTGGTGGATAATCCTGGCTACAAAGTTGTGCCTGTGCAAATAGTCTCCGTTAGCCAGACTAGAACAACCGGAAATAATGTGGCGGATGGATTCCCCGGGCCGGTGACATGCCCGACATATGTCAACCGTACCGTCCTTCACAATGTATTTCCGGTAGTTATTAGTCATCATATGCACAGACAAAACCTTCGGTTTCCCCGAAGAGGTCACCAAAACGAAGCCAGGCTACGGATGCTAAGAAGTCTACATCGGGCCCATGTAGGACCCGATAAAAGCGTCCGTGAAGCTCTTTGCTCTGCCATACCTCCCTGCGGTCGTTCGTATCTAATACCACAGGTTTGCGCCAGTTCTCGTTAGCCAAGGAGAGCGCGGTAAGGCCTTTGTCCACCGCTACCACATCTCGATGCATACCCACGTCGGCCTCTAGGAAGTATTCCCTAAGGCTGTATACCTCGCGGTTGTGCAGGGTCTTAGTCTTAGCATTTAAGAAGCCACGACCTCCGCACTTCGGCGGGATATACAGCCTCATCACCGATGACCGTGGGTGATGCATCCGATTTGCGGTAAGCAGTGAACGTATCCTCCTATCCAGGGCGTCAAGTTCCGTCTGAGTCCATTTGAGTATGCCGAAAGAATACATCAAAACCGGCATGACCCAACCGTTGAAGGCGCGCACCTTGTTTCCGCCTGATAAAAGACTGTTAAGTACTTTGTTCAGGCGGCCAAAGAAACGCTCCTTCAACGATTGTTTCATGTCAGTAGCACTGATGCCTAACGCTTCCGACATACCCAAATACTTGTAAGTTTCGGTGGAGGAGAGGGACCTAAGGTCTATGGAATCCGAGAGTTGTGTTCCCTCGGATTCCATAATCTCCCCTCGCTTTACATGCATGACCGCACATTTGTCCAAACCAAATTCCATCCTGATGGCGCCACTGAAGGTTTCTGTTACCTTCAGTAGCTTCATCAGTTGCAAGTTGTTAGGAGCAAAGAGTTTCAAGTCATCCATGTAAAGGAGGTGCGATATGACCTGACCTTCTCAACCGGTAGCCTTGGCCCGACCCCTCCAACAATGTACTGAGAGGGTTGAGGGCCAGACAAAACCACAGTGGACTCAGACTGTCACCCTGAAATATGCCACGCTCGATCCTTATCGGTTCGCTGTTCGCCTGGGTCTGTCGACACCCTGGATAGTGAAGAACCGTCCTCCACTGCCCCATACACGACATCAGGAAGGTGCGTAAAACTGCATCAACTTTGTACAGCTCCAGCACCCTCATGAGCCATGTATGTGGCACCGAGTCATAGGCCTTCTTATAATCTATCCAGCATGTCGACAGATCTCTTCGGGAACGTCGAACCTGTTGCCTAATGGCTATGTCGATGAGGAGCAGCTCCTTAGTACCGCGGGACTCGTTCCTACATCCATTCTGAAAAGAAGACATTATTGAATTACTATCAATATGATGGTTAATCTTTCCTCTCAAAATGGATGTAAGAACTTTCTAGACCGTCGGTAAACACGTGAGCGGTCTATCATTTTTAGGCTCCGCGGTACTACCTGATTTATGGAGCAGGTGGGTTATTCCCGTAGTTAGGAACTGGAGCAGCGACCCTGACTCTAACGCAGACTGGAATTGAGATGCCAAGCGAGCGTGCGATCTTTTGAACCATTTAATCCAAAAGTTGTACAGCCCGTCCGGTCCCGGAGATTTCCAGTTAGGCAACGGACGGACTGCACGAGCTACGTCTTGGGGGCTGATGTTAATTGCCCCCATTTCTGGTATCGGATCGCACGCGCACTCAACCTCCCGAGTCCAATCGCCCTCGGTATGACTGACAGACACCGACCAGATGCTGCGCCAGAATGAACACATGGCATCATCATCCGGTAGGAGCGTATCAGTCACACCTTGGTCTGGTCGCTCCCAAGCCCTATAAACCCACCTCTCATTGCTTTGGAATGTGCGATTCTGAGTGTATCGCTCCTCTCGCCGCTTGTACCGACGTATACGGTTTGCCCATGCATAAACTTTCTGCTTCAGGAAGTCGATACGCTCTGTGACGCGGGTCAGATAATCTCGAGGACTGATATCAGTCCCCGAGAACGCCCGCCTCACAAAGCGCATCACTCTGCGGCGAGTGTTGCCCTCCCTGCCTCACCGATACGACGCTCGATCCTGCACTGCCAAGCTGGTACAGCCGGTCGTATAACTCTATCACTACTAGGAAATTTGACATGAGCTACACGACATGCCGCTGCAGCCGCACAGTACAAGATCGAGTGGGTATCGACAAGGTCTTCGCTGCTATCAAAATAACTTGTTAGCTGCGAATCTAGAGCACCACCTATTTTTGTTATGCATGGGCAAACGAGGTAGACGAGGTCTAAGCCCAGGCGGTGTGGAGCGATACTCTCGGAAGGCATCCTCCAAAGCGCTCCTCAATCGCTCATTGCATTAGGTACTCACGGATGTGGCCCCGTCATCATCATCTTCACCGACGTAGTTGGGTCGTGGTGAAACACTTGCACTGGGTTGTATTTGCACCGCGGCCAGTGGCGAAGTAGGTGAGACGCGGCTGCTCCGTGATTCCAGACGCAGTCTATCAAGTACGGCGTCATCCAACATACGGTTACGCTGGATAACCCGCACCTGATCCGATAATCGTTGGGCTGAATCGTTGACAGCTGGCTCAAGTACCTGAAACAGAGAGAGCATCCGACCACGGTACGCAGTCAGGTTAGTTCCCCATCTGTAGCCCCAAAGTATGAGCGTATAACATTCTCGTTCATGGCTTGTGTCCATTTTATACGCTGCACACTTCCACCGATAGCGGGGACCCCGTCAGAGACCGGTGGGCCTTGAGGTCCCAAGCTGGCCGGTGGTCGGCCTCGTCCGCGCCGACGCGCAGGTGGTGGTGTCGTCGGCGGCGAGAAGTATTCGTCGCTCGAGCTCGACGCAACTGCAGCTACCGGAATCTCTGGACTCGCGGCTCGCGCAGGTCCCGGCGGCTGCGAGGCGGAGCTCAGCGACGAACCCGAAGATGGTGTTGGTGCGGCTTGTAGTCGTGCTCGGCGTCGTGTCAACATTTTATTTTCATATTGTCATTTTGTTTTTCCATTTAGTTTTTTATTTTCGTGGTTCTATTTTTTTTTTTTTGATGTATTCGGTATAAAAAGCATTGTTTCTATGGTTTATTTAAATAAAAATCGATAAAAATACGGGATGAAAAATTTCTTACGTCAGTTGGCTTGATAGCCGAGCCACAGATTATTATTATTTGTGTTTTTGACATTCTCGGGTCCCTAGAGACCCGGTCCTTTGGTAGGCGTACGAGGGGCCGATGCCAACTCGCAGAGGCCTCTTTAGACATTTCAAATGGAATGGGACACCAACCGACGATTATCCCTGTATGCACTGTGAAAGTATACCCAAGGACAATCCCCGGTTGGAGCAAAACTATTGCAAAATATGGAAACAAAAGATGAAAAACGCTATGGGTTTGGCTGGTTTAGTGGACTAATTACTACTACTATGGAAGAACTATTGGCCCCTGCCTGACCATTGACAATTAAAACGGCTTTAAAATAGCAGGGGGTGACTTGCACACTCAATAAATGGGCCCCCCGAAAAGGGTCGCTAGCACAAAGTGACGTAGCGCCAAGGGGGCAACATATCCTGAGGTGCTAGAGGAGTGGACAGGTATACCACGGCTATCAGGACAATCCCGGAAGTACGGTCAAGATCCTTACTGGATTATACGTCCTTCTCCCGAGCACGTTTGCTCTTGCGAATCTCCACTCAGACCGGCCGATTAAGGCTAGAAAGAGGTGGGAGCTCTGTTCCTCGTCAGTGTTCACTCCGGCCAGCCAATAAAGGCAAGCCGGAAATGAGGAACAAGAATTCTCCCTGGAGATCAGGTCCGTGGGGTCGCTAGTGCCAACAGTTCGCCACAAAACTGCCTTGCGGATTATTATTATTATTATTTCGTTTATTCATTCTTATTTACATACAAAGTATATTTTTAAACATATCTCTAAAAAACCATAAAAAAATACATTTAAAAATATAAAAAGTAGTAGTCCGCCGGTGTCGGGAGCAGGGTCCAAGCTACCGGTGGTTAGGGCTCCAGAGAAAGGAACCTCCTCACAATACGAGCCGTATCGAGGAGTACTGCCTTCTGTATCAGGCCCTTTACCCATCCACGTAATGCCAGCTTCGACAGATGTTCGTCGAAGCTTTTGGCCATCAGGCCATTGGCCGTAATGACTATCGGCACAATGATAGCTGAGTCCACATTCCACATGTCGACAACCTCGTGCGCTAAGTCGAGATACTTGATTTGTTTCTCTTTCTCGGCCTTCACGAGGTTCTCGTCATGCGGGATGGTAACATCAATTATCATTGTGCGGCGCGCTAATCGGTCTATCACCACTATATCAGGCTTATTGGCAACAATAGTCCTATCAGTGATGATAGACCGATCCCAGTACAACGTGACTTGGTAATTTTCGAGAACTGGGTCGGGCACATACTTGTAATACGGTACCTCAGAATCCACAAGTTTATATTTCAAAGCAAGTTGCTGATGGATGATCCTGGCCACTTGGTTGTGCCTGTGCAAGTACTCGCCGTTAGCCAGACGAGAACAACCAGAGATAATATGTCTGATGGACTCACCCGGACGGTGGCATGCCCGACACACGTCCACCGTCCCATCCTTCATAATATGCCTCCGGTAGTTATTCGACAAGATAACTTCATCCATAATCGCACAGACAAAACCTTCAGTTTCCCCGAAGAGATCACTGAAACGTAGCCAGGCCACGGACGCTGAAAAATCTACATCAGACCCATGAAGAGCCCGATAGAAGCGCCCGTGAAGCTCCTTGCCTTTCCATACCTCCTTGCGGTCATCCGTGGTAAGTATCACAGGTTTGCGCCAGTTCTCCTTAGCCATGGACAATGGGGTGAGACCCTTGTCCACTGCGACCACATCTCGGTGCATACCCACATCAGCTGTGAGGAAATATTCTCTGAGACTGCACATCTCGCGGTTGTGGAGAGTCTTGGCGTTTAAAAAGCCTCAACCTCCACACTTCCGCGGAATGTACAGTCTCATCACCGACGATCGTGGGTGATGCATCCGGTTTGCGGTCAGCAGTGTACGGACTCTCCTATCCAGGGCGTCAAGCTCAGTTTGAGTCCATTTGAGTATGCCGAAACAGTACATTAATACCGGCATGACCCAACCGTTGAAGGCGCGCACCTTATTTCCGCCCGACAAAAGGCTATTCAAAACCTTTTTCAGGCGGCCATAGAAGCGTTCCTTCAACGATTGCTTCATATCAGTAACATTAATGCCCAACGCTTCCGACATACCCAAATACTTGTAGGTTTCGGTTGAGCTGAGGGATCTAACCTGTATGGAATCCGAGAGTTGAATTCCCTCAGATTCCATAATCTCCCCTTTCTTTACATGCATGACTGCACATTTGTCCACACCAAATTCCATCCTGCACTACTGAAGGTTTCAGTTACCTTCAGTAGCTCCATCAGTCGCGAATTGTTGAGGGCAAAGAGTTTCAGATCATCCATGTAAAGAAGGTGAGATATGGCCTGACCACCTCGTCTCAACCGATAGCCTAGACCTGAATTCTCCAGCAATGTGCTTAGAGGATTCAAAGCTAAGCAAAACCAAAGCGGACTCAAACTGTCGCCCTGAAATATTCCCCGTTTAATCCATACAGGCTCATCGTTCCCCTGAATCGGTCGACATCCTGGATAGCGAAGGACCGTCTTCCATTGCCTCATACATGACTCAAGAAAGGTGCGTAGAGTTGCATCTATTTTGTACAACTCCAACACCCTCATGAGCCATGTATGTGGCACAGAGTCGTAGGCCTTCTTGTAGTCTATCCAACATGTCGATAGATCCTTGCGAGATCGACGAACCTGTTGGCTTATGGCCATGTCTATGAGGAGAAGCTCCTTAGTGCCGCGGGACCCCTTCCTACATCCATTCTGAGAGGCGGACATAACTGAGTTAATTTCAATGTGCCTATTATTATTATTATTATTATTATTATTATTAAGCGTCCATTTCCGTTGACGCCCAATGGCACACATGTGTGCCAACGACAACTGACAGGCTAAAGACGGTTAGGATTTACTGGTGCTGTAATAAGCACAATAATCGTCTTCAGCGATAACGGTAGAGCATCGGAATCTTTAGGGGCAAGTACTGGCGTCCCTCTTGTGTCATATCCTGATGTGTACTAATGAACTACCTGTTAAAAGTGATACATTATGTTAGTGTTGGATAGCTCAATTATCGAGGAAGGCAGCTAATAACATCACGCTACGACCAATAGGAGCGGAGCATTACTGAAAAACGTGACTAAACTAAACGTGAAAAACTCATCATCATCATTTCAGCCGAAAGACGTCCACTGGTGGACATAGGCCTCCCCTAAAGAGGGGTTTGTCATAATCGCCTCGCTTGGCAGGCGGGTTGGTGATCGCAGTGTATGGTGTTACGTTTTACAGAGAACGCTGCTGCAAATTCTCTGGTGCGAATAGTAAAACTACTGGTACAACTAATGGTCCCCTATTACTCCACGCTTGGTTATGACAGCGCAAGGTTTGCAGAAGGAATTTATAGTATGCCATGGTAGGTTAGGCTTTACCCTGATTTTAGCCAGTCTTTGAGCGCCATCGCCTCTCCTATCCCCGCTCAGCGGCTTCCACTTTGTCTCTTAGATAGAAGCAACTCGTCTGCATAACGACTATCTCTGCCTCACTAAACTTAAGCTTTAGCATACTAATAAGAAAAGAATAGCCATTGGCATTGCCAGCAGAGAACATGGACCTAACTACCTATATGTCCTTTTTTTTAAGGATGGGAAATCATCAAATGACGACTAAAACCCATCCGTGTTTCTCGTAGGGCCGCTGTGACTCTATCGAACCAATTCCACAAAACCTACATGCCTTAACAACGATTTATTTCAACAATTACTTAAAAATAGCTCAATATCTATTTAGATAAACAGTTACTTATATTAGGAATCGGCGACTAAACTCTCATTCTATTTCAATAAACATCTGTCCATAGCTCTCCTATTTAGGGTTGTACCTGCACTCGTTCGAGACAAAATCGATAATCCGGCCCGCGAGTGCAATGTATTCACAGGACTATCGTGACCGCACAATGTACCTCTATACATCATTATTGTCTGAAACGAAATGCATTGAAAATTTTGCTGCTTTTTGCGTATAGCGTTCTTACATGACTTTGTCTGCACTGCAGTTTTGCAATGATAAACGTAATGTTTTCAATGTATCTTTTGATGCAAGATAAAAGTTGCCTCTGTGTTTAAATTAGGATACAATTTTATGGTATTCTTAAAAATAAAGTCTTTACTTACATAATTAGTTTAAACTATAGAACGTTCGAACTTTAATTGTATTCAGTAACTTGACAGTTCAACTGTCAGATTTAAAAAAAGAAGGTACACTGAATACAATTAAAAGTCGAACTATATTAAATACCTACCACACAAACCTAAAGTAACTGTTCGTACTATCGATTTGATCCTGTATTAATTTAGGCAGAGCGTTACTGTTCTATTGATTACAAATAACGATCATGTTATTGATTCAACTGAACGATTTAATCAATTGATGGGTCGGGCCCATGCGACACACTTTAGAAATGGTTTTATAATTACAATGACTGATAATCATTTTAAGAATTGGTTCTCATATTAATCTTAGATTTCAAGTTAAATTTAACTATTTCTTCCATTTTCATAAATTTTGCTTAAAGTCTGCATACTTTCAGAATGTATCATGAAATATTTATCCATGTAGTTTTTGCTTTAGCTCACTTGTGTAGCTCTGTACAGGCGGTCTGCAAGAGACGTATCATTATTTGAACTTGAAATTATGACATTACACTTAATAAAAACTGAAGTGTTGGAAATTCGTAAAAATTAACGCTTAACATCCAATTAAGCGCATTTTTTACGTTCCTTACTGTAGACAATGCGCATCCAAATTATAGCTTGCACATTGCTCACCTGTAATTATATCTATTAAATAAAATACCTCTGGTTCTGTCTGTGCATTTTACATATTTAATGAATGAATTGGAATTTCCCGCAGTGGGTGGCGCCGCCAAGCGGCAACTCCCGGAGTCAGCTCAGAATTAGCTAGGTACAGTTTTATAGACCGAGTTTAATTACATAGCAGACAATTATGCGCCAGACAGACGTGATAACTCTGTCTAGGTCATTTCGTTTGTACAATGAGAGCTAAAATAATTTGAGCATTGTAGGCGCATTACTACTTGCCTACGTGAGAAATGTTTTTACTGCACATTACGCATTGTTGAGTAGACAGAAATCTTCAGGGAAAATCGCTACTCAGAAGAAAATTATTTTACGACACAATGAATGTTTGTTCTTTATTGTGCACTAATTAAAAAGATTTACAAATAACAGAATGATGCACTGATCCATATGACGCACGAAACCGACGTCAGAAGAGTGCAGAACAATACTCATCTTATCACTAAAACAAGATCATTGTATCTTACGTCTTGACCATAAGTACATACATAGGTATAACAGTATGTAGCAAACATTCGTCGTACGCAATACGCACGATACTGAACTTGCGTAGCTACGTGCTACGTTTTTGAAGACTTGCGGGTCTTAGGTGCGTCATCTCCTTAGTTAGATTTAGAAAACTCTGATTTTTCCCCCTTGTACAAAATTACTGACCCCAATTTATCCATGAATGCCTTCATAAAAATCATCTCCTCAGTCCTTGACAAGCACACAAAACAAATTAAAATCCCTAGGAAAAAAAGAATAATAAAACCGTGGATAACCACAGGCATTTTAAAGTGTATACAAAACCGTGACCGATTGCATAACAGATTAAGGAAAGATCCCAATAATCTGATCCTGAATATTACTTATTCGCGGTACCGAAATTTTTGTAATGACTTGCTCCGAAAACTAAAAGTTGCCTATGAGAAAAGCGAACTTGAAAAATCTCGGAATAACCCTAAAGCACTTTGGAAAACGATAAAACAAATCACAAATACCACCAAAATGAAAACTAGCCCGGTCGAACTGTTGGATATCTGTGACAACGCTATATCATCCGCAAATGAAGTGTGTAGATTTTTCAGCAATATAGGAACGAACTTGGCAGAAAAAATCTTGTCCCAGTCTCATCAACCTACAAACCTACCTAGAAGATTAAGTCACAATACAACACCCAACCCCGCCAACTCTCTTGTAATACTTGGGGTTGATGAATCAGAAGTGGAGTCACTTATTCTGCAACTAAGAAATGATTGCGCAATAGGTTGGGATGGCATATCTCCCCTAGTGTTAAAGAGTTGCCGCCAGATCTTGACACCACCATTGACGTATATTTTTAACTGCTGCCTTCAAAAAGGCATCTTTCCTGATGCGCTTAAAAAAGCTGTTATTCATCCAATTCATAAGGGAGGGAACAGAAACTGTGTCAACAATTATAGACCCATATCAGTCCTATCAGCGCTCTCTAAGATACTGGAAAGGATCTTGAATAATGCTCTAAAAAAATTCCTCAACAAACATCGGCTCATAGCAGATAATCAGTATGGTTTTCGCTCAGGAATCTCAACTGAGGATGCAGTTCTGGATCTAACACAGTTAGTTGCGAGGAACCTTGACAGTGGCGTTAAAAGTCTAGGGATATTTTTGGACCTCTCTAAAGCTTTTGACACAGTATCTGTTCCTAAACTTATATCTAAATTGGAACTCCTAGGGGTACGAGGAAACTCCCTCGAAATTTTCAAAGATTATCTCAGCAACCGGACCCAACGAGTAAAAATAGGAAAACATGTAAGTGACGAAATAATAATAAACACTTACGGTGTGCCTCAGGGAAGCATTCTAGGCCCCACCCTCTTCCAAATATACGTCAATGAGTTGTGTAATTTGGCCATCCCTAACTCCAAAATCATTGCGTATGCAGACGACACCGCAGTCATAGTTTACGGACCAAGTTGGGATAGCGTTAAATGCCACGCTGAAGTGGCAATAACAACTATCATGACATGGCTCAACCTAAACTTGCTTACCCTGAATTGCGATAAAACCTCGTACATTCCATTCGCTATTCGACGAAACAACCTACCTGAAAAGTCATTCTCCATAACAGCTCACACCTGCTCCACTAAATCCCCACACTGTTTATGTCCGAAACTCACAAGAACAGATAATGTGAAATATCTGGGTGTCCAAATAGACGGAGGACTACGATGGGACAAACAGGTTGACGCTATTGCTGTGAGGTCTATGAAACTGCTGCATACTTTCAAATCCCTCAGGGACTCGGCAGCGCCTGAAACCCTGAAGATGGTGTATTATGCATTATGTCAATCTGTCATTGGATATTGCATCACAGTATGGGGTGGTGCAAACAAAACCTGTTTCCTGAGGATTGAAAGAGCGCAGAGAGCCGTGCTTAAGGTAATGTTTCGCAAACCTTATCGCTATCCCACTACAAAACTATACGCTGACTCACAAGTGCTTTCTGTTCGCCAGCTCTTTCTACTGCGGTCTATTTTAAGAAAACACGGTAGTGTCCCCCCTACTGACCCTAAAAAAAGGAAGAAATTACCAATTAGCACCCCCCACAAAACCGCCTTCGCTCAACACCAATACTACACATTAAGTACATACATCTACAAACAAATTCACAAAAAAATAAACATAGTCGATCTAAATAAACATGAAATAAAATCAAAATTAACGGAATGGCTACTGAAACAGGACTACCTGAAAACAGAGTCTTTACTCAAGTATGTCGTTTAACTACCTATGTACATATTTCTAATTACATACCCACACACACACACATATATAGACTCACACACCCGCGCACACACAAACATACACACACCCGCGCCCACACACATACGTACACGCTCACACACAAACAAACATATCAAGTGAATGTAAATATGTTTTCCTACTAATTATTTCCTCAGAACGCTCGGGTAGATCGACACAGTCTACTATAAATATTATAGCATCAATTTTAGGCTGAATCACTGTCTCTCAAGATACAGGCTACCTAGTTTGAGAGGCAGGGTTTTCCTTCTTGTGTACAGATTAGTTATTAGTATTTAGATTGTACTGTATTGTGTTACTACCAAAGCTCTTTTAAATTCTCTATATTTTTTGTGAAATCTGTATATTTTTTTTTTTTTTTTTTGTGAAATAAAGTTATTATTATTATTATTATTATCTACATCATCATAACAGCCGAAAGACATCCACTGCTGGACATAGGCCTCCTTCAAAGGGAGGGGGCTTAGGTGCGTGGATCTTTGTAATTCGCCTCTATGTATTTATTTTTTTGTGCATGTTCACCGATTTCTCCGCCAATTGTGGACCGATTTAAAAAAATCTTTCTTTTTTCGAAAGCACCGCGGACTCCTGAGGTGGTCCCATTGTCACCAAGTCAGAATCTGATTATGGGATCCCATGAAAATCGAGGGAAACCCTCATATTTTATCGTCACACAATGTTTTTCATGACATTTCAAACGCAATTCAGATATTTGTGCCTGGTAATCATCATCTCATGTTGCTGAGCTGATGATGGAAGGTATAAGTTAGGATCGGATGATGGGATCCCATGAAAAATGTTTGTTCAGCGATATTTTCGCCAATTGTAAACCGATTTGAATGATTCTTTTTTTGTTAGGAAGAGTATTTACCCGGACTGGTCCCATTTTAATTTGGTGAAGATCTGATGAAGAACTTTGGAGGTAGGCAACGGAACTCTTCAATCAATGATAGCACAGGGATCGGGATTTCTGAAATCGTCAAAAATGTCTGTTGATTATTTACACCAGTTCATTGTTAACCATAAACACAGCGTACCGGCGTGATGTTAAACATAACACTTCACTCACTTTTTAGTGGTACCAAAAAGTTTTTTATTCTTCTTAGTTTTTAATCTTAAAAAACTTTTTTA
Source organism: Lacanobia oleracea (assembly GCA_950371165.1). Lineage (NCBI taxonomy): Eukaryota > Metazoa > Arthropoda > Insecta > Lepidoptera > Noctuidae > Lacanobia > Lacanobia oleracea. Next base: position 11,251,731 of record OX493401.1, read on the forward strand.
GTTTATCATTTTTTAGTTTTTATTTTTTAGATTTCACAAAAAATAAAACCGACTTCCAAAACAAAACACTACAAAGTATAAAATAACTTTAATTTCGGAAGTCAGTGTCAAAAAACCAAAAAATACCGAGTGTTTTGTGTTTGGAAGTTGGTTTTATTTTTTGTAAAAAATTGTTTTTTTTAAGTAACGTTCGCATTCGCATCTCAGTCGCAATCTGTCAAAAAACAATGTCCATAATACCTTCCAGAGGTTCCAGACAGGTGACATTCTGTCAGTGGTAGCGTAGCAAAGGCGATTGTAAAAACGTCATAGTGTATGAGATTGACAAATGCTGTCGAACTGTCACGTGATCAATCCCTTTATATTAGGTCTTTACCTATGAAATTGCCGTTCTGCAGTACCTACTGGCCATTTCAAATCAAAATAATTTTTGTTTGGCTAAGAATTCTAATTTCAAATTAATTTTATTTTCAAAACATGGTTTTTTTTTCCAAAAGTAGTCATTTGTTTATTGATTAGTGTTACATTTTCATCGCATTTTAATCTTTTTCGTCATCATGGATACGTTAAAAATTCGAGTAATTATGGAATATGAATATACCGTCGTGGCAGCAACGCGGCACAAGCGGCACGCAACATCAACGACGTTTACGGAGCTAACACTACAAACCAACGCACCACCTGTTATTGGATTGCTCGCTTCCGTTCTGGAAATTTCGACATGAAAAATGAACCTCGCGGTCGTCCGAAGACTTTGGTCGACAATGACGAACTAAAGGCGATTGTGGAAGCTGATGATACACAATCTACGGCTGAATTAGCAGCAGCTTTCGACGTTAGCGTTAAAACAATATTGGTCCATTTGCGTCAAATTGGCAAGGTAAAAAGCTTGACAAATGGGTGCCCCACGAACTCAATGATCGCCAGCGCGAAGTACGCGTCGAGACGTGCCTTGCACTGCTCAACAGACAGCCAAAAGAAGGAATTTTGAACCGCATTGTTACCTGCGATGAAAAATGGATTCTGTTTGATAACCGCAAGCGCTCAGCAAGTTGGTTGGATCCTGGTTCAGCACCTAAACAATGCCCTAAACGAAAACTTACCCCTAGAAAAGTGATGGTCACTGTTTGGTGGTCTAGCGCCGGTGTGATTCATCACAGCTTCTTACCAAACGGGGTGAGCATTACTGCAGATGTGTACTGTGAAGAACTGAACACAATGATGGAGAAGCTGGCACATCTCCAACCAGCATTGGTCAATCGCTCGTCTCCGCTGCTCCTGCACGACAACGCGCGACCTCATACCTACTGCACAGCAGACGGTCTCCAAGTTGCAAGAACTGGGGTTGGAAGCTCTCCGTCATCCGCCCTACTCACCAGACCTTGCGCCTACAGACTACTACTTTTTCCAGAATTTGGATAACTTCTTGGCGGGAAAAAAATTCAATACCCGAGAGGCAGTACAAAATGCCTTTGAAGAATTTGTTGCCTCCCGTCCAGCTGATTTCTTTAAGAAGGGCATCAATAAACTGCCACTGCGTTGGCAAAGATGCATTGATTGCATGGGTGATTACTTCGATTAATACAAATAAAAAATACATGAAAAAAATTTTTTCATACAAAACGGCAATTTCATAGGTCAAGACTTATTATTTTTGCATTAGGCACTTGTCTCACCGCCGGCGAGGAAGCGAGTAGCTATCGACCATTTGCTCGCTGAGGAAAGGGATAAAAGATATTGATCTCGTGCGAGTAAAAGAGACACGTACATTCATAGTCGATAGCTGGCTAGTCGCTTCCTCGCCGGCGGTGAGACAAGCTTGCCGAAGGTGGTCTGTGGATGGTTGACTATCTGAAAATACCGAGGCTCCTCCGTCCCTCGGAAAGCACGTTTAGCCTTTGGTCCCGTTAGTTATTTGAAGATCTTTGGCAGACTTACTTACGGAAAATCAGAAGCAAGAAAATCTGACAATAGTCTTGCCAAGGAGTAGGTACCGTGTTTACCCAGTTAATGGGTTGTCGAGGTCTGGTAAGCAGCCGCTCCACGTAAAAGACTGGTATTCAGCTGAATGCGGTTTAACTGGAACCGACCGCAATATAGTTGGAAAAGGTAATATTTACTGACAAAAAGAAGAATAGAAGAAGCTGATCTGGCTATCACAAGTTTTCCTCACGAAACTGAAGACAACTAAGATCTTTTACAAATTGTGTAATGCGTATGTAAATTGAGTAGCCACAAAGTATATCTACCTACGTTATCTCATGTCTGCGTAATATTCACAGGAAATGATAATGTAAAGAATTTACTACTTAATGATAAAAATTAGGTACGTTTTTCTCGATTCAAATGCGGTATTACGGATTGTATTTGAAAGACAAAGAATTCACTCATTTTAGTGAATAGATAGAAAGAAAAAGTTTATTTGCGCCAAGCATGACGCATACCAAAAAAAATAAAAATTAAATAAAACTAAATTATAAAAATTGGGAAGATATGCGTCATATTCGCGCAAAACGGCCATCGCTAAGCATAATGCTGGGACCTGGGACTCGTGTGCGAGATAGAGCCACAGCGCTGGTTTTCAGCGACAGCCGGCGTTAAGTATGACGTCGATAGATCATATGATTTGCTATGATTTGCTTACTGCAAAGTCTGTGAGACGGCAGACCTCTTTGATAGATTACTGATAAGGTAAGGATACCGCTGCTGTTGATGACATGCAACAGAACAGCAGTGTATTCTGCAATGCGTTGCCGAGAGACGAAGCTCCTGTAATTGATGTAAGCTGCTGTCATTTTATTTTCTGTGTTGTAGTTTTTGATGTAGATCATATAGATAGCACACACAGGGAAGATATCGGCTACCCTGGAAACCTCTGTTTGAACAAAACTCTACTAACTACGCAGCTACTTTTCTCTTCATAAGCCCTAGTAAATATCCTAGAGGCCCTTATCCACAAAACTGTCAATTAATCTACAAATTATGTAATGAATAAGTAGATTAAATTTTATCACCATACCTACACATACATGGCGTAGTTCAATGACCCAAATCGAGGGCAATAAGAGGAATCACAATTTCATTAGTCTCTACAATTTATTACTTTGCTTACGTAATGAAAGTACATTTACTGAAACATGAATGTGAAAATCGTTGGTCATGATGAATGTCCTGGTTTATATTAAAGTAGCTTATAAATATTATGAACACTGTAGATAGACTGTAGATGACGACACAGATAACAGCGTAAAAAAATATTGGTCGCGTCTGGTGTACACGGTGGTGAACGGGGCATGAATGTTTATGACAGCCCGTGTCGGATGGAGGTTACAGCGAGCGTGGCAAGGTTTACACCAGCGAGCTGTCAAAAAAAGCTCTGTAACAGTATTCGGTTGAATTTGTGTTGAATATTTCGATGTTCAATATAAAAAAGAATATAAAAAAGTTTTCTTCCCCGGTCATTGGGGTTAAAAGCGAGTAGAACTACTTCACATTAAGTTATTGACGTCCTTTTCACTTTGATCGTGTATTGTTTTTGTAAAAGTCTAGAAAGTTTGCCTAGAGCTGTCAGAGATAGGCAAACTTCAGCACTGAATATGTTTTAGCGCAGAACGACTGAAAACTTTGGACTACGTAATTAAGTCACTTAATTTACTGATGTCGGCCTAATACTGAAGAAACTTTGGCAAGATAGATCTTTTTAAATTATCTCAAGGCCGTTAAGACAGTATCCATTGTAACAGCGTTGTTCTAAGCTTTGTTGGGAATGTAATGAAGAACTATATATTTGGAATCATATATCCAAAAAATAATTACTGAAGCACTTTACAGCGATTGAGGCTTTATTAATTTTACAGTTCCATAATCAAACAACTGGTATTTTCAACGGCAGGTGTTACGAACATGGAGATTTAGACAATATCGGAATGATAGGGACGTTTTATAGTTTTCGGGGGAAACCTTCAAAAGGCGCCTGGGTTTTGGGGAGAAAAGAGCGGGAAGTGTGAGATTTTTTATTTTATTTTAGTGGTAATTTCCCTCCGGTTTTCATTATCTGAAAACATAGCCCTCACTACCGCTGGCAAAGTCAGGTCTCGCCCAATCCTGGCGACTAGGACTCGCCACTCAGAGGTTCACGCAGGATAAGTAAAAATATATTAACACAATTTTTGTTTACCAGAGCATATTTTAAAACCGTGTCCGTTCTTCTCCATAAGAATCTATCCTTCCGAATGGACAGCAGAGATTATTTTATTTTAAATGTAAATGATGACGTTTAATAGCCTAATTGAAATAAACGTTTTGACTATTGACTTTGTAATCCTCGAGGGTGTACTGCACAGAATCCTGGCTCCCAACGCGCCTCCGCAATTGTGGCAATTTGCCGTGGCCTCTCGCCCAAACCTACTCAGGCAATCACCGAAGGAACCGTGTCTGGTCAGTACCTGAGTGCCTTCGACAAAACGCTTGCGCAAAAATTGCGGCCTGCCGCCTTAGCCTTACTCAAGCGATGCCTGACATGCTATTGCCACTTTGGCGTATGGCGCGAATCCGGTTGTAAGCCCTCGCGTCCATATCCGCCAGGATTTCTAACGGTGGAAAGCGTGCCAGGAGTGTTGCCACCTCAAAGGATATCGTTCGGTATCCACGTGCGATACGTTGCTACCATTTTCGTTTACTAACCGCTTCATCTATTGGAGCTGCGGACTTCGTTCGAAAGAGGCACCGTACCCTGGAACGCAAAGGGCTCTAGGAGGAACACGGATGGGTTTTAGTCAGTAAGAGTCTGACACTCCCTCATGCTGTACCCAGAGCGGGAGGAGGCATTTGATGATTTCCCATCCTAAAAAAAAAAACCGCTTCATTTATGGCTAGGAGAATATAGTTCAGGCCACCATCACCTTTTTAATTCTCTTCATCATAATCTCCTTTTACTGTGCTTTGTTTACATTACACGGACATTACCCCGAGTATCTATTGACGAAGTTCAGACTCAAAGCACAAAGTCGCTTAGTATTTGTTCAATTACATCGCTTGTCTATGTCCTAGACTTTGTAGCGTGTCTAGACTTCACATAACATCTTGGCGTCATGAAATAGAACAGAGCAAAGACCTCGATTTAATGACGTAAGAGAGACTCCACACGTGTATCATAAAGTAAACCATTGACATGAGAAAAATAAACGTTCTCGTTACCATGGCAAAAAGAACTGTATAAATAATTCCCAAAGGGTTCGATAGAGTTGCATGTAACACAGACTCTCTAAAATCTTGGACATGTAGTTCTATCGATACAGGTGAATTGTAGGCTTCAACACCAAACGTAGCTGCAACTGAGAATTATTATCTAAATGGAAAACCCAACATCGTTTCGCCTTGACATCGAACACGCTACACGTACGTTCGTCTGCCGCACTTCCGACTACAACAATGGTGTAATGCAATAAAACTCGCCAGTTTTGACTGCTCTATGCTTGTACAATGTCATTAATCGTGAACCCATATTATGAACTATTAATTCCTCATGGGTAATTTGTTTCATACGGATACTCCCACATCAGAAACGATGAAACCGTCTGGTTTCATTGATTTCTATCTTCAGTAATCACCTGTTTCCTTTCTATCTCTCTATGAATCAGTTTTTTTTTACTATAGAGCAAGTGGTTAGTTTTTGCCCGTTTGAGTCGGATCCTAATCATACGACTTGTTAATTGCTATGTTATATGTTATTTATACTTTGTCCAACACATGATACAGCGTCCGCTACTGTTTTTAATAAAAAATCCGTCTGGTTTCTTTGCTGCTTTTTTATGATGAATCTATACAAGGTTTATTTAGGTACTTATTCGTACTGGCAATGCACCTCTAGGTTTTATTATAAGGTCGTTCAGAGTATTGAAATTTGAAACACATTATAAATAAAGTAGCCACAGTATTTCATTACTTTTAATCATTTAGGACGGAAACTGCGTATGAGCTGTACGTTTCCGGCTGTTCTAAGAAAACCTTTACGGATGCCATGACTAGGTATGAGCGCTTGTAATCCCCATAGTTAATATTTCTCCGTAAAATGCCACTTGAAGATTGGGTAAGGCCACTCTACGGCTGGTACATGGGTACCTACGACATCGAATACAGGGCAGCATCTTCAAAGTCGCTGCCTGTCTTGAATCTGTAGAAATAGTTACCATTTATGCAGGTAAGTTATCGATGGTGTAGAAAATTGTGGTGAAAATCAGCTCGACGCTTACGTTACATTTAATTTAACCCTAGTGTCGAAAGAGTGGGTTTTTAACATTAGGGTTTACTATTAATTATTAGCCATATTATGTTCTAGTTTCGATACGTAAATGTCATAATGTCTCTTTCTCTTACTTTGGATGCCAAATGAAACTGAAACCGATTGTAGTATCTACCTACATATATGTGACATGGTCTTGGCTGCTCGATCAACGTTGAAATGTTCCATTAGGATATAATTATACTTTTAATCATAAATGATTTTAGACGAAATATTCCATCGTTAGTTCTACCTAGTAGTTAGAACTATGTTTATGCGTATTGCACTAACTACCAAAATAATTATGTGCGTTGTGAGCACCGAATAGGTGTCATTACTGTAAGTGTCAGTGAAGCGGTTCGCCTATTGTGGTCGCTATAGCAGGTGCTTGGGCGAGTGATGGCAAACAGTAAAAGTTAATCTATTTTTGTTTCACTCTTGACCTTTCATTGCATGCTATCTACTTATAAGTGATGTCTCATGGTCCCTACGAGACTCGTCACGGCACAAGCGAGCGTGCCGTGGTACAGGGTGTCATGTGTCGCCTATGGTCACCGTCGATCGTTACCGTCGAGTGCATCAGCATCGGTATAGTGCAGCAAAACCGTTTGAAAAGATAAGCTGCTGATCGAAACAGCCAGTGCATAGCTGTCGGGTGGCAGACGAGGGGCGCGCGGGGTAGGGGGGAGACGCGGCGCGGGGCGAGGGCGCGGGGCAGGCGCCCGTCTAGACGCTACGTCACGCGGCCTCGCGATACCGCGCCGGTAAACAACAATGTGCACTGACCGAATATGGCACCCGGCACGCCGGAGCGGTCACCGGTCACCCTGCGCCGGCCCACTGCTGCACTGCGACGACGCTGCACTGCCTGGATGCACATGCACCGCGCCACCAGCGGTCTGCCCGTGCTGGGGACGCACGCAGCATTCACATGTCCCACCGACCCACCCGCTCACACCGTCACACATGAAGGCATATGGTACCTGTAGTAAACTACAGTGCTTTGATAATGCCCACCAGAGTAAAAAAAACATTCATTCATAAGCAGAATACCTAAACTAACTCATACGAAAGCTCTCTTACGAAATAGTGTAACTAGCCAAACGTACGTTTCGAGTTCTCTGTTAAGTCTGTGAGTAAAACAAATAACAATTTTGATGGTGCATTGATGAATGGACCCGTACGTGTGTACTAGAAGTCTTTGTCGTGTCAATAGACGAATCGCTAATGAGTGGAGTTGTTACCCGACTCTGTAATCGTGGAGGTCGTTGCGATGACCATCTGTAATTCAGGTGACCGCTTCAACAATAGCGACTGATTTCGATTATGTTCTATAGCTATTGTATTTTAGAACAGGGCACCTTTCAATTTCTATCGATCTTTTTATTTACGCGATCGTCATTCAATTTTAATAGCCAATCATGTGGCAATAATTCCCCCATGACAGTTCAATCATCCCCAAATAGTATTGGCATCAAAGTGAGCAAACATTACGTTAATTACCTAGCTTGTGAAAGTCCACGCATGATACACTTTATTGAGCATTAAACACGTATCACGGATGCATCGTATTAGTACGCAATTCCTTTCATAGAATGCTCAATGAATTTCAATTTACATTAAGCAGGTAACGTGATGTAAATCCACTGAGCTGTTCACTTTGAACGTTTTGTAAACATCTAAGGACTGGCCGCTTCAGCTCGCCTCGCCGTGTAATATCGCTTTCAGCCCAGGTAAACATTCATATTGTTTTGGGTTCGTCTACAACTGTTTGTACAAAACGACGATAACGTTCAGAAAATGTCTGCTGCTTATCTTGTTTATACGTTATCTCTGACACACCTAGTTACCAGACATCAAGTACATACCTATGCACACATACCGCATACGCAGAAGAATGAGACAATGCGTGTCAGTTTGCTATTTTTGGATCGAATAAGGTTAGTTCAGAACGTGTTGAGGTTAATTGATACTTTTTCCTTACGGGAACGAAATACAGAACCGTGGAGAGTTTATTTACGACTACGTTTTGTCGGACTTGATAGGCAAAAGCCCGTAATTATGGTATTTGTAGGCGGCGAGACAGTGTCCGCTTATGCAGCGCTATTGCATGCTATAAATTCAGCGCTTAATGTTCGTACGTAGCCTGATAATAACTCATGATGTTGTAACACTGCAACGTCAGTAAAGTGTAACCCTGACGAATGCGTACGCGTAATCACAGTGTTTATAAAATTATTTTATGAAACTTCATCGAAAACTGAACAACATCCAGCACGTTCAGTGCTTAAGCTTGTCCGTTTTATGTAACAATGCAGAATTATTCAACAAAGCAACCATGTGCCGGAATGTAGGCCGCACAGATATATTACTTATGTGTGACAATGGAGTCATTTTGCTCTTACAGCTTAGCCACCGCTCGTAAATTACTTTACAAATGCGGTGCTCGACATGCGACGTGTACCAGATCTGGTTTAGAATAGTCCCCTCTGTGTTGTTGACTGGCGGAATAGCCCCTACTCTCTATACCGAGATTTGAGCTAAATTAGTAATAGGTGTTAGTTCAAGGTTCGAATTCTTTGTGTTTTTGCAATCGTGGTGAGCGCCTGTTATGAACTAGAGATGTCGCCATAATGATCGGATCTGTTTTGCATTGTTTAAATGATCTCTGGTTCGCCAATTCTGAATTCTTAGCTTAATCAATTATCTATTCGACATGTGCACGTTAGATTTAAGAAATCACATTCTAATGATTCAATGTGTAATTCTCGCAACTCTATAATTGTTAATTTCCTATAACAATTCGGTATTGGCTTCGTGCAGTAGGTAGGTATTAAAGTGATCCTTACAAATTTCTTTCAACTTTCACATTGTCTGGCATTCTGTTATTCTAGTCTGTCTCACTGGCTGCTTCATGTCTGCCGCTAGCAGGAAGTACCGCGTAATATTCAGCATGATAGAGCGAAATTGCGATCCGACTCTCGTATTCCTAGTCCCCTGTGAGTAAATTATATTTTGCATGTTTATTAAAATGTTTATAGGTTAAAAAAAACTAAGATTTACTGTCTTGTCAAAACAACTAACAAACGTAGATATTCATACACGTTATTGGTTGGTAGATTACAATCCTAATTATTTATGCAGACTTAAGTGACTCTGCAAAAAGTTAGGCTTTAGAGTTAACAATTTATTTTTCATTACTCATACTCGGAAAGTAGGCCTGAAGTTGCCTGAGGAGTGGGTTGAAAGTATTACTTTTCAGCCTTAGGGTGAATCGTTTTCAACTGAGCCGTCAAATTATAAAAACTAAATTTTTTATTTTTTTATTTGCATTTACTTGCCTTGTATTCGTAATGAAAAGCACAGTGTTTACCTCGACTTATTTAGTCCCTCCAACTATTGGCGCCCTCGCTACGTTTGGGCGCCAAACGCCGCACAGTGGGGCAAAAGACCCTCATTCGTACCATCAAATAAACCATTGCTATTAGACCTTATAAAATAGATGGAATGTTTTCATAAACATATAAACTACCAGAAAAAAGAACAATTTTGGTGAAAATAGTTATTTTTATTTAAAAAATATCATTGAATTTTTTTTTTTACAAAAATGTATTATATTCAACTAAATATTATAATAACCTTTGAAATTATAGTTACAATATGGATTATTAATATTATAAATAATTAAGAATGACTAGCTTCTGCCCCCGACTTCAGATCAGGTAAAAAGGTATTCTATATGCTAATTCAAATTTTAGACACTAACAAACATCCATTCATCTACACAAACTTTCGCATTTATAATAGTATAGTAAGTCAACATGATAATGAGTCATCATCTTACATTCAAAAATTACGTACGAGACATAATAAACACAGCTGAATCGTTAGCTTCAGAATTACGAAACGCTTGCTTGTCAAATCCCCATTTAGAAATGAGGCACATAATTATCACCAAGCTGGTCATCATTGAGGGTATTGATGACAGTAATAAATGTTTGACATGATCGTGTCGTGATGATCTAACAGAGATTGCATCTTGACGAAAGCACCAGTTTCAGTTACAGTAATGTCTGAAGGGCAGCATAGTTTTTTAGCTACCTGAACTGATTTAAAAGATGGAAATGCAAGTAGCATAAACTAATTCTGAAGTTGAAGTTACTTCACACAACTGCTTGGTCTTGTAAGGCTTGCTATTTTCTGAGGTATTTTCAATCAGAGTAGTCTCTTTTTTCTTTTATTTTTAAGGATGGGAAATTATCAAATGACTCCTGCTTTGGGTAAAGCAGAAGGGAGTGTCAGACTGTTACTCACTAAAACCCATCCGTGTTCCTCCTAGTGCCCTTTGCGTTCCAGGGTAAGGTGCCTCTTTCGAACAAAGTCCGCAGCCCTAGCGGCCTCATTCAGGTTTTTCCTGTTTTTAATTTTAATAAGGATGACAAATTCAGATGACATTATTTTCTCTGAGTCGAGTACTAAAAATTGATGTAAATCATAAAGACGCAAAAAGTAGCAAAAAAGAAAATTGATTCTAAGAGCCTATACAATAATAAATATTTTCCGATAGCAACCATACATTAATAATGCTTAGAACCTAAACAAAACATCTAGGTATTGTTTATAATTTTTTCCAATTTTTGACTACCTTTCTCAATTTCTTATGGCTACCTTAAAATACTAATATAATAAAACTAGTTGACCCGTGCAACTTCGTCTGCGTCACAATTTTCATTACTGCTCCGCTCCTATTGGTCTTAGCGTGATGATATAGGCTATAGCCTTCCTCGATAAATGGGCTAACTAACACTGAAAGATTTTTTTAAATCGGACCAGTAGTTCCTGAGATTAGCGCGTTCAAGTAAACAAACAAACAAACAAACTCTTCAGCTTTATATATTAAGTATAGATAATTAATATACAAAAACCATAGTCAAACACCTGAAGATGAATTGATCAAAATATGATTGATGGTTCCATAGCTGAATTAATCAAAAACGAAATAGTTTAGCGGAAAACAAGGCTGATATTGCACGTAAATCACTACTACTCAATCGCTCAGTCTGTAAGACTTAAGTTTGCTTCACTGTAGTAACGAACTGAGTTAGTTATGGAACATTTCAATACTGGCAAATAGTACCTTTTTTTTACTATTGGTAGGCACGCGTTTGACCACTATCTCACGTAAGTGATGATGTGGTCGAAGATGGAACACGCTTGCCTAGAAATAACCTATTCACTCTTGACTTAAAGACTCCCAGGTTGTATATTATTTAAGCAATATATGAGGATATCCGTAAAAACATTTTATTTTTTAATTTCTCGGTAACTTTTGTGGGTCGTTGCCCCACTGTGCGCCGTCTCGGGACTAAATCAGTTACTTTCAGCCCTAAGATAACCATGTACCTACTATTGTATAATCATTGCAAATAATGGAATTGTTAATACCTACCCTCCTTCGTCGTTATACACGGTGCCATTTTAGTCGTCTTACAACAGCCCTCTTTATATATCCAATGACTACTACAAATTCGTTAAAAAAATGATGCTTGTTAAAATGTTAATTATTAAAAAAATATATAAATTATTATTCATTATCATGAAGCATGACGTAGTTTGAAACATCCAAGGGCGCAGTCCGAGCCTGGTGTTCCAAGGAAGGCGCGAAATAGAACGGTGACTTTGTTTTATACGTTAACATTATTAACAGGGTGTTTCATAAATCTAATGTATATTTTTTTAATTGTCCTACTAATTATATCAAATAATTAATTTAAAAAACATCGCGCCTATAGGTTGTTTATGTCGGGTACAATAAGGGGGCCGCCTTTGTAATACGAATAAAATTGCACCGAGTAATTATTTTTGCCTCACAAAGTCGCTAGGTACTTCCTTATTGAATAAAAGACTAGGTAGATACGAAATCAAATAAAGTGTTCAAATTATGCAATCTACGTAGAAAACAACATTGGGGTTTTCGATCTAAAAAAAGATCAAAAGACCCTCTTTACAGTAGCTTGGAAGTAAAAATGGGGCACGCGCTCATAAATTGGGACAATGTTAATTAAGAAGGGTGGCTCCCTTCGCTGGCGACCGGTTTTGCAGACGACCGGGAAAAAAATATAAACGTAATTGAGGTGTCTGTTAGCCCTCGAGACGTTATGCCTGGAATATGGTAGGTTTCGATTTTTATAATACCTAGGTAGCTTAGCTGGGTACCTAATAATAATCCTAACCTAGGTAACTCGTTGAACTCAGATCAGCAGCATGTTTGCGATCCTAACGTACACAGTTACATTACTTAGATTTCACCCTATTTTGTTAGATATTAAGTTAGAGAATAGTTTGCTGGAAAAAAATGCGTTTTCAAAATGGATTATCTTGAACTGCCAAAAAACGGAAGCGTTAAGTGTACTCATGAAAGAAGAGTCGACAATATATACATAAGATGTCTGTTTACTTTGTAAATAAGTTGCCGAAACATTTGTTTAAATTGATACGATGTCTTACATGTGTGTTGTAACGAATACGGACACCTACCCAATTATAAATACCAAACAATGTGCAGACAGTGTCAAATAATAAAATGTTACTCTAAACTCATCTACATATTGCTAATATACCTACCCAAAAATTTGTTAACTTGTAAATACAATACACCCAAAATGGTGTTACGGAGCGTAATGTAACATAATAATGTGATATGTTACAAAGTGAGCATACGTGGAAACGGCGTATCGTAACATGCTCGCTGCGAATGGTACTTACACTACTGGCCGTAACATGTCATTATAATTAATAAATTCATACTAGAATAGAATAGAATGGACTAAACTGTCCAATAAAGTATTATCTTTAGCATCAAAAATATTCCACTATGTTACTGTTCTTAAAACATGCTCCTAAGTTAAAATCAATGACCGATTGCTTCGTCAATATTATGGCAAGTACTTACTCCTATTTACGTCATGTTTCAATTTAAATAACTAATATGTTGTGGTTTACAGTGACCTGTTTTGTGTGGTTTGACCTAAGCACTTAATTAAAATACCTTATGTAAATTAGTAAACAGATATCGAAAGGACACTAGTATATGTTAATTTATTATTTCAGTCATTTTATTTTTTTTGTCAGTGCTAAACCATTAATATAATAATATATCTCATTAGTTCTCATCACCTTTTTTGAGTAATTTAGGAGAAAATTTTCGGCAAAAGTCTGAGTAGTGCCTTCGCATTTTACAAATGCGGTATTCAAAGTGTGACCATATTTGTAATATACAGAGTGGCCAGAACATTGACGTCCTCCCGATTAAATTCAGAAAAACATCCATAGCTCGAAAACTATGACATCGCGGAACATACATGATGATTCGGATACCCCACGACTACGATACGAGGGACCTAAATTTTATTTTTGGACATCAATGTTCCACCCACAGAAATATTAAACTATTATAAATATATTATTTATGTGGCCACCCTATTTATCCGTACTAATCTATACTAATATATAAAGCTGAAGAGTTTGTTTGTTTGTTTGCTTGAACGCGCTAATCTCAGGAACTACTAGTCCGATTTGAAAAATTCTTTCAGTGTTAGATAGCCCGTTTATCGAGGAAGGCTATTGGCTATATCATAACGCTAAGACCAATAAGAGCGGAGCAGTAATGAAAATTGTGACGCAGACGAAGTCGCACGGGTCAGCTAGTCTCTTGTAATTAACCGACTTCTTCAAAAAGGAGGAGGTTCTATGTTCGGATGTATGTATTTTTTTTATGTATGTTCACCGATTTCTCTGCACATACACTGTTTTTCATGAACTTTCTAACGCAATTCAGATATTTGTGCCTGGTAATTATCATCTCATGTTGCTGAGCTGATGATAGAAGGTATAAGTTAGGATCTGATGATGGTATCCCATGAAAAATGTTTATTCAGCGATATTTTCGCCAATTGTTAACCGATTTAAATGATTTATTTATTTATTTATTAAAACTTTATGCACAAGTGAAACACTGTACAAAGGCGGACTTAATGCCGTAGGCATTTTCTACCAGTCGACCTTAGGGTGGTGCAGAGACAGCATGGCAGGTGCAACATAAAGAAAAGACAAATAGAGAGAAGAAAAATAAATACAATCTATAATTAATACATAGATACATACATACTAATAAACAAAACTAACAACGTTATTAAGAAAACACGAAACCAACGAATTAACGATGTAGTGATTCTTCCAACATCTTGTGAATATGCTCACGAGCCTTCACCTTAAACGACAACCGACTTTTTGCCGTCCTGATGTTCAGAGGGAGCGCATTCCAAAGGAAGATCGCCTGGACAAAGAAAGAGGAGTGGATAAACCCAGAGCGGTGTGAAGGGCATCGTAGAAGGAGATTATTGGTAGAACGAAGATTTTTAGTGTGGGCGGAGCAAAGGAATTGAATTTGAGAAGTTAGATAAGAGGGACAAGAAGGATTGTTAAGAAAAGAAAACAGACTAGTCAAGGCCCTCAGCGCTCTGCGCTGGCGAATGGGTAACCATTTTAATAGTGATCGATGCGCGGATATGTGATCATACTTACGAAGATTGAAGACGAATCGAATGCAGTTATTTAGAAGACGGTCAAGTTTATTGAGGAGATCTGCATTCAGGTCGTAGTAGCACACATCACCATAGTCAATTATTGGGAAAATTAGGGACTGTACAAGCATTGCCTTTGATTCTTGTTTGTTTGGGAGAATATTTTCTCGGACTGGTCCCATTTAAAGGACATTGCTCGTCGTACAAACATAGCTCGCCTAAGATCCAACAGGGAGGTGTATTTACTCTTTGGGTTTTAGATAATGTATATATTCGATTAAACCTAAATTAAAACAACGGACACTTTTGAGAATTCTGAAAAAATCAAAACACATTCGGATTTTGAGGTTATAATTTCGTCAATAAAAACATTCGGTATGTAGCAAAACTTAGCATTTATTACTGAATGTAAGTACGACAGATGCGCGCTTCTTGACATTGAACTCTAGGAGTCGGGAGTCTTATGGACATGCAAGGGTTTTATTAAGGATTTACTTTTTCATTTTCGTGCGATTATAAAGTAGGTATAGCATATGTAGTACATACGCGCCAAGTGACATTACTACCAAATGTCAAATGTTGTCATCTGTCAATTCGTCAACTGTCAGTGTCGATATTATTGCTCGTTTCAAACAGCGCTTTCAATCGAATTTTTTGATAAGGCTTATTATGGTTCCGCGACATCATAGCGGACTATTTGTAACTAAAAATCATTATCGTATATCAAGTGTTGAGAGTACTGACACTTGTCTGTGTCAAACTCCTATTAAAAGTGCTGTTACAAAGACTTGGCTGTATGAGTTACAATACCTTTGCCTATTAAAAACCTCAAATTGAACCAAAAAATAATAGAACTATCACCGAGGATTATGACGGAAGCTAAGGACGAAAGTGAATACTTTTTAAAATGTTTTCGAAATTAAGAAGTGTCCGTTCTATTAAAATATATATTATACTTATTATAAGTAATGTATATTATTAAAAGAACTAGTAATTATAGTAAATATTTCATGCGTGTTGGTTCATAGGCCATTTTTTACAATGTCCTTTGGTAAAGATCTGATGAAGAACTTCGGAGATAGGCAACGGAACTCTTCAATAAATGATAGCAAAAGGATCGAGATTTCTGAAATCGCATGTCTGTTGATTGTTCACACCAGTTCATAATTTGAATTTCGATTTTGTTTTGTCGGAGTAGGTACCGTATTTACTAGCTGTCATCTCAACCAGTGTTATGGCTAGCTACGGCAAGCTGAAAGCTGCTTATCATATCATCCGATTGTTTAGGCCATCGTAAAGGCCAAAGGTATAAGACAGGTAAAGTGTTGCTCTGAGCAAAATTAGTTGCAATATGAGCAACTTGCTCATATTGCAACTAATTTTCCTCTTTTCGATTACATAAATTGCGGTGTTATAATTTAATTCTAAATTATTATTATTAGATATTACTAGCCTGTCCCACTGCTGGGCGAAGGCCTCCCTCCATTCCTTCCAATGCTCACTGCTCCTCTTCTAAATTACATGATGCAAGTGACCGAGTCGCGGTGCGATATTTCATATACTTACATAGACTTTACATACATATAGGTACTTATTAATAAACATAAGTGATTTCTTCACGTGCTACTTCTCTTTTGGGAGGAGATCGTGTAGAGCGATAGATTTTCTTGTAATTTGGGAAGTAACTTAATCTCACCTGCTCTTTATTTGCCATTCATTAGTATTTCATCAATGTCCGGAACAGGATCTACTCACGGTCGTCTCGCCACGTCTGCGCTATTTAGGTCGCCACTACGATCACTTAATTATAATTAAATCATATAGATATAATTAGAATGATATCCAGTCATAACGAGCAATTAATTTTATGACTCAACAGTATGGTTTATCTATAACGATAACCACTAACCATAATAGCAATAACACTAACAGACGACGTAATCTTGAAAACGATAGTAGACAATTTCAAGACTATTGCATCAGAATTGGAAAAAGAGGCATTCGATTATGTACGTATCATGGAGGAACATTACCGTCGTTACGCTAACTTACTTTCATGTACTTACCATAACACATTTGTAGGCAGTTAGAATAAATGATTGCACAATTAGAGGCAAACGAGGCGCTCTTCACATTAATAATGCGCTGCGGTCAATTTAACATTCACATTACCTTGCGATAGGACGCTGTCCGAAGAAACGGGCACACCTGTCTAGACGCGCACACTTCGACACGTCGCGCGCCGCTAATGACACAAGGCTGAGCGATACAATGCATCTCCATACCGCACTGTAGCAACAATCGCCGAGATAAACAACTCCGCTATATTTAAAAATATTCTCCATAAAAATATTTTGTGGTCGGTTATGTTCATTTGCATTATGCTAACAGCTATTGGCTAGTCTAACGTTATTCGTTGACTCGTCAAGCGTGGTTAATTGTGCAGGTAGTAGATATGTAAATCAAATTCCACTCCTCAGAACAAGATAAATATCAAAATGTAAACTTGTCAAAAGTCCTGAACTGTTAAACGCGCAGTAATTAAGTACACGCTTCCACGTTCTTCCATAAAGTTAGAGCGTGAAGTCGTAACAATATTTTAGGTGACACATGTAATAAACTTGCTCTGAACAAGTCTTGACAATCATTCTCTTGTGCCACCGACTTTAAGGTGAGATATGTACCTATTATCAGATTAATCTGAATTTTGACATGCTACCTTAGCGACTCTTATCACTGAGTTGTTTTATGAAATGACGTATCTGAAGGGATTTAACGGCTACGACAAAACAAAAGAAATTGTGGTTTGATTTAGAATTTGACGATATAACATTTCGGTTCGATTCAATTGCGACTATCGGTTACATCGCAACAAGCAAAACCTAAAATTACTTCATCATTCTTCAACGAAAAATAAAAGAAAAAAAATAATGATGAAAGACGCGTAAAATTAAGAGGCATAATAATATTGTTCGCAACAATATTTTAAAAATAGAATAGTGTACGCGCGAACGACTGCAGATTCACTCGAGTTAGTAACCGTTGTTTCTTTGTTTAGTGTCATGGCCACACTGTGACCAGTGAACAGCGTGAGTAGTCAAGGAAGCGGGAGCCGGCCCTGGCCGAGTTACACACGCGCTCGTTCATTCACTACCACTCACCAAAAAGAACAATCAATACAATTACGGTACGCCTACGAAAGTTTCACTCAAAAAATCACCATTCGGTATATTCTAACAAGAATTCATTTTAATTTAGTAAAAAAACGTGATACAGTTGACTTTTAATTAGTCATCGATTTATAGGAGAATATACTAGCTACCTACATAATAACCGGAAATCTGCGCAATTACTTATTTGTATTTAGTTCGTCCGTTAGATTTTCAAAAAATATAGGGTATGGTGTTTTTATTTGAGTTAAATTGAACTAAAATGTAACGTCACGCGAGTTTTTACGTAAGAAAAGATATAATATGTGCGAAATATTTTTTGGAAATCTACCTGACCGAATCAGATTTTTTTCAGGAAAATAGAAACTCATTACTGTATTTATCAATGCAAATGTCATCATTCTTCTACATAGAGAGATAGATGGTTCTACATAATGTCTCAAACCGGATTCGACAGTTATCATGTTCAGCAGGTATTATAAATAATATATATGTACATAGATTATGCACCGAGGGGATAACGCAGTGTCACGGGCGTCATAATGAATCCCGAACCAAATGAAGGATTCCAAAGTTTATAGTTTACCTCACGAGCGAAGCAAGGAAAAAGAGAAAGAAAAAGAAAGCATTCCTGAATGCAGCGAGGGATTTAAGCTAGCCCAAGGCAAAAACAACTTTATCCCTGAGAAACACTTTACTTTTCACACCTACTGCGAGCAAATTGTTCACAAGTCATAAAGAGAGGTGGCAGCTCGCGAGCGGTTTCTGTCGGTCTCTAAGTTGAGTTCCAACTTCCGAATTCAAATCACATTATTGACCTCCTGCAATAATATTGTACTCAATTTCATTATAGGCCGCCGGGCAATAATGACTTTGTTTAAGTTGAGTTTGCATGATATGTAATCTGACGTTTTCGTGTTGGTTGTATGAAAAGTACCGTAAAAGTTAAGTCTATAACTATAAAAGAATTTCTATATTGGCTTGAACTTAGATTAAACCAGATAAATGAACATTTTATGGAAACTTCGGTTCGACGTGTGCCCCGAATTAGTAGCAGACTGCAATAAAACTGTAGTCTAGTCGCACCTTTGTCTAAATAATGTACTTCCTGTCGAGTACCGGCGCGTCCGCTTTCGCCCTCAGCGTATGGAATCTAGCCAGACCAGACGCCACGCTCCGCTGCCTGAGAAAAATGTGTCTACCAACATAATAGCTTCAATAGAAATACTTCTAGAAATCACATCCAGCTAATAGCTCTGTGACGAACGAAATTTGATAAGTAATCACTTTGATTGATGTCTACATTCTACATTTGTCATTATTATGTAAGACTCGTGACTAACATACACTTTTGTATAAAAAAAAACTGGCTAAATGCGAGTCGGACTCGCGTGCAAAGGGTTCCGAACCAATTTAATTTATTTAACATGTCATTTTAACACCACAGACTTCTTATAGGTTTTCCTGTAATCTTTAGGTAGTTTCGGAGATAAGGGGGGGGGGAATGGTGTTTTTGGTCTAATTTCTTGAATAACTTCAACAGTATTTATTTTAAAATAAGTAAGCCCTTTCTTTTAATAAATCACACAACACAGTTTGTATTTTTTTATATTTGTTTTCTAGTTTGACCCCGATACTACTTTTTTATTTACGTAACCCGTCTGTGTTTGGGTCACAGAAGTCCATTATGTATACCAAATTTCAACAGAATTGATCCAGTAGATCCGGAGAAAACTGGCAGTGACAGACGGACAGACAGACAGACATCCACGTGATCCTATAAGGTTCCGTTTTTACGGATATTCGGAACCCTAAAAATAAAAAAACCGAGTAATTTTCCTTTGTGAATAGTACTATTAAAATAATTGTGCTTGTCTACTTACATTTTGCTGGTCGGTTATGAAGATAAGAATGGCATAAAAACGCATTTTTCAAAATCACCTGCGTTTATTCTTGACATACTTCCAAGTTAGGTACAATAAATCACAATTCAAATGGCCTTATACCGTTCAATCCTTAGGTGATCTTCTGTTACACTGTTTCCTTGGCAAAGCAATTACAGCTGAAATACAGACTATCTTGAGACTTCACAGATGTTTTCACGATGACACGCCAATACAATGTGTACGAGGTATTTATTGTTCTTCGAGATTAATTGCTTTTAGTACCGACCTATCTACGGATAATTGATAATTATGTATGATTAATTTTCAAGGTTGACAATGAGAGTCTGGTACATATATTTTTATCATCTTATCATATAATTTCCCCAACTCAGACGATTCCATTATTGTGTAACACAATTACTAATGATTTTAAAACACCATGAAGAGTCATGAAGGTAATTACGTATATTAGTCAACAAAAGTTATGAACAGGTAAACCAAACCGCGAAACCTAATCGTCATAATGAATTTTTTTAGAAAACCAGAACACCTTTCGAATGCTTACGCAGCATAGGTATAGACGGTAGATATTCGATTGTTTGCATTTGATTCGTTCGACATCAAAGTGATGTGACAATGAAGTCACGTGAGGCTTGCGACACATGGTAGGCGCCAGAC
This sequence comes from Lacanobia oleracea, assembly GCA_950371165.1. Classification (NCBI taxonomy): domain Eukaryota; kingdom Metazoa; phylum Arthropoda; class Insecta; order Lepidoptera; family Noctuidae; genus Lacanobia; species Lacanobia oleracea. The sequence continues at coordinate 11,272,327 of OX493401.1, forward strand.
GTCTAGACGGCCCGTCGCGTCACCTGAAGGCTCTTCAGGAAGGCCGCCAAAATTCCTCTCCCCAGCGCCGCCGCCGCCGCCCGCGCCGCGCCGACGGCAGGCGGCCTCCACTTACCTACATACGGACACGGTACAGTTCACAAATCAACTAGCTAGTAGGCACTACGTAGGTACTACACAAAAAAAAACATTACTGTAATCCATGCCTTTAATGGTTTTCTGTTGATTGCTCTGACTACTTTTAATCCTGAAAGCCGTTCGTGATTCTTGTATTTAGGATACATTTTGTAGGCTAGTACTCTCTTTAATAAAATAAATAACTACAAACGTTATGTTTTTGTTTTCCTGATGAATAGTTTCTTATCAGCCACCTATCTAATGTGTTTGGTTAAGCATTGGAAAAACCACACTATCTACTCGATACTCGTACGCAAGACCCTTGTAAACGCGGAAGTTTGTTATCATTGCTACGTTATACTACGACATGTCTACGATTACTCTGGGACTACTAAAATTACAGACATACCTACTAAAGTAGTATTTCACAAAAATTTACAATTTCAAATAAGGTCAAAGTTAGCAAAATCGTGCGTACAATTTAAATAACGAATTTCATTATTAGACTTTCTTACGAGCGTAGGCCTTGCCAAGGGTACATGAAGGGCCTTGTTAACTCAAGCTCGAAATTCACACTTTAACATTCCCACACAGTTTTAAATTATTTGATAACTACAGTTAATTGGTATGATGTAATATTGCGAATATTTAAATTGGAAACATTCAGTCTGATAATAATTTATTGTCCAAAAATAAAATGGCTCGTTCTGATTAAATCCGTCTGCTGAGCTGACATTTTACAATGTTGCGTCATTAAATCTGAGGGACTTGTATCTGGCCTTTATTAAAACGAAGTGTTTTACGTATATGTACGTATATTGAAGCACTTTAAGTATGTGTGTTTTATGTCTCGACAACTTACGGCTATTGTACGCGGTGGTTATGGTCTTAAAATAGGGCATTTAAATCATAGCTTTTTATAATGCCTTATGGTCCCTTGAAAGGTATTAAAGATAGTTTACATGGATATAAACACTTCTTATTTATATGATGATATAGGTAGGTACGTATGCTACGGTATCGAGCTAAACAAATTTTTCCACATTATGCAAAAATGACAAAACGGTAAGTTATAGAAAACATTAAATGTTAATGAAGGTATATTACCCTCAGTGAAGCGGCAGCTTGCAGGTTTCAGTATGTACCTACCTCTAATTAGTTACCTTCCACTGTAACGAGATGTGCTATCTGGGTTCGATAACTTATTGATATATCATATAACAAATATTTAAACTACTGATGTATTTTATAATTATATTTTTTCTTTGAATGAGATGAGTAGCAGATATGATAGTGGTCAAACGCGTGCCTATCAATAGTAAAAAAAAGTAGCATCACAAATTCAGACCTGGTGAAATTGGTTGACATAAGACAACTCTCGCCTGTGTCACATTTTTCATTAATGCCACTCTCCTATTGGTCGTAACGTGATGTTATATAGCCTATAGCCTTCCTCGTTAAATGGGCTATCCAACACCAAAAATATTTTTTCTTTTCGAATCAGCAGTTACTGAGATTAGCACGTTCAACCAAACAAACAAACTCTTCAGCTTTATAATAGGTATTAGAATAGATTTTAATCCTATCTAAAAATAATCTTATAATCCTCTGAAATAATAAAATAAAAAGGGAACTTGAATCTATAATTTCGCTCTTGATGTTTGATCTCCAAATAACCTCATTATTTTTCACTGGTCGTTACTGGATATTGAAGAAAATGTTATTTCGATCGTTACTTGTTTTATTAGTTACTGGGTTACTGGAGTAAGTTGAGCGAAACGTGTTTTTAGATCTAATTGTGCCGAGAATTACACTGAATTTTTTTTTTTTCTGTATAATTCAGATGGGTTCCCAACCCATCATATCTGCACTTGATTGTCAATGATAAAATATGTTGATTAGTGAAGTATTATGAAAGTTTGGTAGATATGTAAGTAACCACAGTTTACTTGTTGAAACGATGTGATTTGATCTGAATGCTCGGTAGGTACTCACGTCTGTAATTTATTGACTGATTTTTCTCATAGAGGATTTCACCCATAAGTACGTACCTAAAGCCTTGAAGTTCGATTTAAGACCGACTTTTGTCTGACAAAAGAAGAAATGAGAGTTGCACAAAATTATGAAAATAATTGTTTCGCTCAGGGATGTTATGGAGCTCCGTAACCGTACCTAGCCGAAACTATCGAATATCCGAAATAAAAATATATCCGTAACCCGTGTCCGTTTCACAAGTTACGGAAGTTTCGTGTAGGGGTGGAGTCTAATTCAAACGACTTGTTTCGTTACTTAACTACATTATAGCACCTAGATTATAATAAATACCAAGACTAGATAAAACCTATAAATAAAACCAAATTATTATATTTTTTTTAACTAAATAACTAATAAAACTAACTATATACATATGAATATACATAACCGCATCGCTGTTATTCGGAAACTTGCCTAAAAGACTGGTAGCATTGCCACGTTTAATGGCAATGCTAATTCTTTGAGCAAAGAACGAGCCAGCCCTCTGGTCAAGCAAAGTGTCGATCAGTCGGCGAGAAATGTTCTTAAAAGAATTTGGTCGATCGTTTATGAAATGCAAATTATTACATACTATTTGTGTTTATATTTTACTTCAATGTAATATCCGTAACAGAAACTATCCGAAACTAACGGATAATCCAAAATAATTACATATCCGAAACAGATATAATTTTAATCCTGTATCCATATCCGTATGCAGATCCGAAATATCATATCCATAACATCCCTGGTTTTGATACCCAACCCCTTAAAAAACAATCACTAAATACCGAGTATCCTTTGTTAAATAAAACCACCCACGTTGATGACTAGACGGTAATCAGACTATGATGTAAACATTGAAGATATAACTGTTCCCCAGTTGAATTTTTCCACTGCAATTACAAAAGGTGATGTTGACCTCATTAGTGGGTAGACAGAGCATAGCGTCGCTAAACAAGCACTAGCGCAAACAGAGAGACAGTGCAAACGGGGCGTATCAGAGGTATCAAGTGCTATCGACGCTGATAACGCACGGAGGACAAGCATCGGCCGACAACTGTGTGACGAGTGATGACACCACTTGAACATTTTACCATTATTTACTTAAACAACTTGCTCTTTTTTTTTCCTTCTGACCCAACTGAAAATATTCTATTACCTCATGTGGGAAAAATAAACAGTTACCAAAGTTCAAGCAAATACATTAGCCTAGAATAATTTGTGTTCTATGTCTTAAAATGTTTTGTAGAATTGGCCATTTCATGATTTGGTCGATCGTTTATGAAATGAAAAATATCCGTTGCCCACATCATTATAATAATAATATATCAATTAATTCTGGTTACAAAGACCCATAACATATATACATTACAGACTATCATACATATTTATAAAAACCTCAAAAATATAAAGTGGTGTCGCGTAGCCTTCCGCGAAATCGTCTATACACGACACCCTTCAAAACTCTTTCCTTGAGGACCAGGAACGACTTGAAATTCGAGTTGTGGCGCGACTCCAACTTCTCTTGACCCACTCCACGATCTCCTCATGGTGTGATGTAGCTGGGACACATAGAGCTGCTTCGAAGGTATTGCTAGACGCAGCGTACTGGGTGCTGCCAGCGCAATCCCGCACTGGTTCCGACTAGGAGGCTTCTTCCTCTTCTTCCTCTCAAGCTTCACGAAGCCATCCTTGTCACACGTGCCTGTAGCGGTTTTGAATCCCTGTCGGCAGGTTCACAACAGCTATTCCTATCGCCCTTTCTGGTCTGCGACACAGGTTTGTGCGTGGCGAAGATATAAGGGAGGCTACTCTCTCAGCCCGAAGACCGTAGTTTCGGGCTTAGTTGCGGGCGTATTCTACTCCTTCTGCTACGCTGCTTTCTTAATCCGTACAAATAATAAAAACAAAGTATCGCGCGGCGACAGCGAAGCAGCCGTTTGTATTTGTATGAATTAACAAAGCCCTGCACTACACACACACACACACACAGACACACAGTGCAGTGCAGTGTGCAGCACTGCAGCCGCGCTGCTGCCGCGCGGCACACTGCGACAAATTTTAAGGCGTCCTTAGGGATGAAGTTTTCATTTTATGATGTGACCAGACATCCATGATATGGCCAAACGTGGATTGATATATCGTCAAATGTTGACGTTTTAACGATAGGGTCAGTTTTAGCTGGTCAGGGGTCTCTCATTAGGAATAGTTTTACATAGTGTTCTTCAAACTAGGAAAAATCTGTATGTTGAAGAAAAGTTAGATGTTTAAAATGTACAGTCTGCAAGGTTTTATTTTGTTTTACAATGTAGTACAGTATCTAAAACATCTTAATCCTATAAATAAACACCTATAAATTACCAATTTGACGTTAACAAGAAACTCATGAATATCTATTTTTTTTCCACTATTGTAGGAGGAAGTATGCACGCTTGCGTTTTATGTCCAGTCGGTGAACACAGCGGAAGGAAAGTGAATCATGTTTAACGTGATACTTACAATTTATTTATGAATTAATTACCCAAGAGTATCGGGTATCCTAAAGACTTTATTTGCTTCAAAATCTACTTAACTAGGTGACGATACTAACAGAACTAAACCACACTTGTCTTTGAGAGGAGAAAATCGTGATAAGTACCTAAATACTAAAATAAACTAAAATAAAAACGTACTGGAACCTGGATATAATTTTCCTGATGACAGAGTGGGAGGGAGAAGGAGCTATACAAGACGTATAGCACTATCCGTTATTCACAACGGAATCATGACGACATTGGCACGTCATAGGGGTCTGGTATATCACACAAAATTCACATTTCATCATTACTGGTACAAATGGTAAAATATCGCAAGCTGCAATAGTGTCATGTTTAACTATCGAACCCACAGGGCTGAAGGGTCCTATTGAGCTGACCAACAGGCCATTTGCAACACGACTCTGTAGGTACTTGGTACACATTAACAAGGCACAATCCAAGTAATTAAGTGGAATGCGTGTCTGTCTGTGTGAGATACGAAGCGTACGGTAGGTAACCTTAAACAAAAAACTGTAGGTTTTTTTTGTGTCGTTTATGAGCATATTATTGCATTTATGCAAATATGTCTATTTTTAGGCAACGAATAACCAGACAGTTATTTGCAGCGGTAATCTTCGCTCTACACGTTTTATTTGCCAAACATCAAACGGCGATGGTGACTGCTGTTCGCAATACAACGAGAAACCAATTTTTAAGCTCTTCGAATGTTTTAAGTTTTAGCGGAACAGTAAATGTCAGCTTAGACAAACAAAAAGAGTCATAAATAAATGGTTACGTGCCGTGTTTGTGGAAAGTTTCAACGCCAACACGTCTAGCCAAACATTATGATGAATTTTATCTTATATTTTCATCGAAGTTATTAGAAATGTCTACTGAAGGTGTGAATGATAAATTATGTCTGAATCATTTTTAAATTTTGCTTACATTGATAAATAGTATTCGTATTAGAATTAGTGACGAGTGCGAATACCAACTGCAACGAATGAAAAATCTTTCTTCTTAAAATGTTGTCGCTAGACTCTCTAGGAACTTTAAAAGACAATATGACATTCTACATTGAATATATACCGGACGGGCGTGATCGACTGGAACGGGGGTGTGATGGGGTAGGTCTGTCCTTCTTCTACTCCTCCGATGTGAACTGTGACCACCCGACTGCGTCCAGCCGCGCTGACGTCCTGTACCGGGATCTGAGGTTCCCCGTACCACACGTACAACGTTCTTCTATCTTGCCATTTACTTGCTGTCTTCGGGGTAGATTGGGGTGAGGGATAAATGCTTACCAGGGTTAAATAATATGCAGGAATTTGACAACACTGCAGCTAATGGTTTAAGGGAAAGTTCGCGAGTACTTTGATTCTAGTTATAAATTCTATATTTCTTCTGCCGGTGACTACGAATTGCCATTTCTTGTCTATTTACCAACGGGTATAATTTAGACGGTCACCAAAAATAATATTTTTAAGACTCTAAGCCTAGGCACCAAAATGGATCAACGGTCACCAAATTCTATCCAACTCAACTGTGATTGCCATAAAATGTAGGCTTGGGGTTACAAACTGGATAAAATAGGTTAGGTTAGGTTAGAATTGTGACCAACCGCGCGCGAGCCGAGCGAGCGAAGCGAGCGGTGCCGTGGCAGCGGCCGGCGAGCGCTACTTCTCGAATATTATTTGGTGACCATTTAGGCGATTATCACACGGCACGGATTTCGTGGCGGTGCCCCGCGCGGTAAAGCGGTTTACGTGTGTTAGGCCTCAACGGATTTATAAGAGGCCAATGCGACATGAGATCCGCTTCACCGCCTACCGCGGCGGTTTGCGGTGCCGTGTGTTAATCGCCTTATCTGTTTTGGTAACCGTTTAGAACTTTTTTGGTAGTAAAATAGGTACTTTTTTGGGCGGTGTTTAAACACAAGCCTTTACTAACGTACTAGGTTACTTTACTGTAACGAGGCCCAAAAACCACTAACTGCTTCAGTTTATTTTAACTATGGTTCTATTACATTCCTGGCTATATCTAGGTCTATTCTAGTTCTGGATAGGGGTTGATGCACCTCTCTGTAAATCCCCCGTCGAACGGGGTGAAAATCAACCCTTCAACCCTGCCCACTAGTGGGTCTGTTGCATTTGACCATCGAAACTGTCTACAAGTGTGAAGTTGCCTACTATTTAGGTTTGATTTCCCGAAAAACTGTGCCCCATGGGCTATCAAACTATCTGTATTAGGGTACCTAGGTGCATCATCCCTCTATCCAGATACATAACTTTTGAGGCCACCCCTCTGAGGGTGGAAGTACTATAGGTCAGGAACCCTTGCCTGACACATAAAGATGTGTATATATCTGGATACGGCTCAGTGCCAGGTTTCCAGTGCCTACTATTTAAAGCCTATATACCTAGATTGTTTGTATGTCTAGTAAATGAAGGTGTCTGTAAATGGTGGCTTTTGCTATCCACCCCATTACCTTTGAGTAACTGTCCTGTGTAGGTATGTGTGAAATGTTCATTACCGTGTACCTTCATTACCGTTGAGTTTTACCAACCATCAAAACCATACCTTTTAGGGGTTACCAGGAATGTGTAGGGAAAATGTGTAGCCCTACCTATCTATTTACTTTACTGAAAATTAGTTTCCCCAGAACATTTTGTGTGTCCGGGAAAAACGACAAAATATATGCTTTTAATAAATTACATAGCTTTTAAACTACAACTATGAAAGTACATAAGCTCCTAACTACTTAGTACAAAGCTTATAACTATACATGGGCTTTATCTGTGCGAGTTATAGGTACATTACTAAACGCTTCGTCGCGAACAGAATAAACAAGTCAAATAAAACCTTGCATCAAAATTGCAACAGTAAATATGCAGCACATGTGTCGTCATGCCCCAGACAACCTTACAATGCTATCTGAGAATCTCGCCATAGTTAGGTTACCTCGTTTCCTATTCAATCTCGGCGACTCGTATCATATCAGTGACAGCGGTATTACTGTCACGACTCTCGCTGATAAACATCCAGGCTACGTAAGTACTTGACATTCTGTATAAATTTCAGGTTCCCATTTATACAGGGTTATTTATAAAACACCAACAACCTCTTAGGCAGTGAAAGTACCTACAAATGAATATGAAAATAAAAATATCAGCTGTTTCAAAAATTTTCAATGGCATTATTGCATTTTGTATGATATTTTTTTCGAGTTTTCAGGGTTGGTCTCAAAGCAAAAGTTGTTTATAATCATGTGTACTTTCACTGCCTGAGAGGTTGTTGGTGTTTTACAAATATCCCTGTATATACATACACTAGCACTTCGCCCGCGACTTAGAAAGCGGATGACTCGATGTTTGGGTATTATTTTAATTGGTTTGATTTTACCATCAACACTGATCATAATGACCCCACATCAAGGGAGTGGGTTGCACAATGAGTTCATGATCGTCATAAAATTTTTCCATACACAAATTCATCACACCTCCACCGGGTTCTTTAAAATGTAGTTTAACATAATTATTTATTATTTATCTAAATAAGTATTAGTTAAATACTTATTTAACTAATAAGTTAAATAAGTTCCATGATTTAAAATTTATGGAATGAGATTTTTCATTACATATTTCGTATTATTGTAACAAGATTGTTAATACTGAGTTTCAACTTCATCGGACCAAGCATTAATATTCTTCCATACAAACTTTAACACCACATAAACCCCCATTGGGGGTTTTAAAACGAATTATGTCATTATTTTAAGATTCTTCCATATAACTACTAACCTAAATAGTGTTTTGGGAGTACATAGTTTAAAAAAACTAACGATGACAACCTTTGTAATTCACTTAGGCCAGTATTCGTGCCAAGTATCAAGTTTATAAACCTAAGGAATAAAATTTGGCACACAAACTTCCAACCCCTATTTCAACCCTTAACTGGGGAGTTTCAAAAGTCCTTTTTAACTCATGTTTTCTACTCATAATCTACTTTCTTAACATATTTCACCTTAATAGGTCAAGCAGTTTTTGAGTTTTTTTTTTCAGTTTTTCTAATGTTTTCACCCCATTTCTCCCGTTAAAGGTTGAATTTCCAAAAACAACGAAACACGTTTTCATTCATTTATGCTCAGAAGTTTTTACATAAAATTGTAGGTAGTCTTCTCTCTTCAAAAATGACGCACTTACCTGAAAGTTTATAACGTTCAACCTCTATTTCACCCTCTCAAAGAATAAAATTTTCAAAAAAACTTACATACTTACTTTCTTATTTATTTCTAACCAGAAACTTGTGTATGAATTTTCATGCCTTTGAAAATGACGGTTTCTATACAAACTTTGCCCCCTTTTTCACCCCCTTAGGGGTAGAATTTCGGAAAATACATTCTTATCGGATGCGTACGTCAAACAAAAAACACACTCTCCAAGTTTCAGGTCTCTACGATTAGCGGTGTAGGCTGTGCGTTGATTCGTCAGTCATTCAGGACAAAGCATTTTATATGTAAGTATAGATAAATCGAGGCTCTCTACATATTAACTTCTGCCTTACCTTAAGGCAGAAGTGTTTTGCCATCAACAAGAGAAAAAAAATATACATGTGAGAACCAGTATCACTTTACCCGATCAAAGACGGGACCGAGGAACTCAGGTTTCAATCCATAAATACTCATTTGTTCTTTAGCAAAGAGCAAGCAGGCAGAATAGCGATGCTAGTATCCCTTCAAACAATTGCAGCTTATACGAAAATATGACACAAGGTTGCCAATGAACGTCATCATAACGCGGACAATTTGCATGAATGATTAGGTACTTGATTAGGTAAGTTTAACCTTGCCGTGTTCAACAATGTAAGTTTTTTTTTTCCATTGATTAAGAATCAGTTATTTGTCTAGAACGTGTATTGTATGCTAAAGAGTCCTATGAAGAACTTGAAAATCATTAAGTAGGTATGTTGGCAACATAATCAGAGGTAGGTAGGTATGTAATAAATGGCCGAAAACTTCTAAATTAAATCAACAAAATCCAATTAGTTAATGGAACATTACCTTTTAAGTAATCAATTAAGCACTAACAATTTACAAACATGAAATATTTGAGGCTCTACATAACACTTACAATATTCCAATTTAGTGATACCTACCTACCTTAATTCAAATTGAATCACATCAACGCAATCTTATCGATTTCACTTTCTTTGTTAATTAACACTAGACTAATGAATATAAATTATTAAATTGCTACAAAGACAGCTTAAAGATGCGCATACACATAAAAAACTAAGTTGCAAACCGGTTTTTTCCGGTTTTTAAGCAAGCGTTCCAACGAATAATATATTACGCTTAGATTATTATGGATATAGTAATATAAAAAATACGAGTAGTTTATCTGGTTATTTATTTTGCTATTAATATTAATGCTGTTAATTTTACATTCTGTTAATTCACTTACATGTTCGAAGAGTGTTGAAACTTTTTGATTTTTTAGACATTATTTAAATATTTAAATCTAGAGCAAATCACCTAATACATCATTGAAATAATTGTTTTCAAACAATGCAATGCGAAATGAGTTAGTAAGTTGTCTGAGTCTATCTATACATTTTAGTCTATTCGTAGCTTGTCTATTCTAGCCAGACATTACGGGACTAATTTCCGGACGATAAAAGCATAAAAGAATCTAATAATAGACAAGTTTATCGATGCTTGCTAGACCTGCGGTAAACCTTGTTATCATTGTCTGCTTTTTTGGGAAGATTTGAGTCTGGTTGAGCCTAGCTTATGGCCGGGACGAATTGTCGACGAAGGTGAGTTATTATGAATCTCATTTTCATCAGAAGTCGTGAACGTTGTAATGTCAGAGCTTTTCCGTACAGGATGTTGTTATAGGCTAAGAAAAATCTAAGTCGACCTCCAGATGGTTTTCGTAGCGAACCGGCAGGGTACGGCAAAAGCTTGCCAAAGATTTCCAATGAAATCTATGAACAATTTCAAACCACAGGTTCTGTCGGTCGGCATAATGTATTGTCTTTTATCTGAAAAAAAAAAGACGATCGAAATATATACCCTGAGGCTCTAGACAAAGTACAATTCTTTTAGCGAACGCGATTGTCGAAATGCCAAAATGCAAGAGATTGATCACGTGACATTTTGACAGCGTTTGTCAATCCCAAAAAATTTTGACGTTTTGAAAATCGCCTTCGCCACGCTACGGCTGACAGAATGTCACTTGTTGCTTCTGGAACGTTGCTAACGTTACAGTTTTAATACAGTCACTCTGCTACTATTCAGACCCATGTTCGTAGTTCATTGTAGTTTAATTAAGTGTAACTGACAATTATTTCTCGCTTTACGCGCACTGCCTTTTAATTATGTAAATACATGTAGATGGTCGTGGTGTGTAGTTATAGTTGCAGTCAGGTGATTACCTACGAGGTGTCACAGGCCACGTAAAAACGTCGGTGGTCAGCGAAGCGGCGGCGGCAGACGGTGGCGGCGCGGCGCGGCCACGGCGGGGCTGACTCACGCGCCCGCTGTCTGCCCGGTGTTTGGCGCTGCCGGCGGCGGCCGGCGCGCGAAACAAGCGCGCGCCCTCGCCCCGACCTTGCCTCTCGACACGGATTTATTGATGCGTCACCACGAGACACGACGCATGCCGCTTGACGGCTCGACTCGACTTACGTGCCGAGTTACGTGCGAGTTTGCTCAGCGGAACCGATTCAAGTAGCGGTCCACCAATTTGTTCCACATAGGACTATACTATTGAAACATTCGTGATTGTTTGAATTGCGCTATCTCGTTACAGAAGACATAATTACGACGTTGACAATGGGCGACGCAATTCGTGAGACAATTTATATAATGACGGAGATTATCTTGTATAAATTGGAATGACCTACTTGTAAATGTTCTACGATTATATAGAAATATACAGGTTTCATAAAAAGTTTTGAATATTTATATAATTTTATCGTGCCACCAATAAAATTACGGCATTTTTTCAAACGCAATTTTTGTGTTTATTTAAGCTTGATACACCTTGATACACGTAGGTAGATCTATTTTATAATTGGATTCTTTTTTTTTTTTTCAAAGACTAAAATACCTAGTGGGATTAAAGGATACTGTCACAGTTTTGGTAAATTAGTGATATTTTATTTTAGATTATAACTGGTTTACTCCTGTTCTTTTCTGTTCCGTGGTCTAAGTACTCTGCCCCACTAGACTGCGATGTACCTACCTGTGTGTGTGTGTGTGTGTAGCAACAGTAGTTGGGTGTTACGTTAACATGATCAATCAGTACAAAAAAACCGGCCAGGTGCGAGTCGGGCTCGCACACGAAGGGTTCCGTACCATAAACCGAAAACTAACACGTTTCTTGTGTTGGAGCCCCTTTAATTTTTTAATGGAATTTAATCTTTTATTATTTGTTGTTGTAGCGGCAATAGACATACAAACTCTGTGAAAATTTCAACTGTCTGCTTATCACCGATCGTAAGACGTAGATAATCTCATACTTTACTTTTTTAGGGTTCAGTACCCAAAGGGTATCCAACGGAAACCTATTACTAAGCCTGCGCTGTCCGCCCGTCCGTCCGTCTGTCAGGGGGCTTTATCTCAAGAACCGTAATAGCTAGACAGTTGAAATTTTCACAGATTGTGTATTTCTATTGCCGCTATAATAACAAATAATCAAAATCAAGGCATATGGTACGCAACCCTTCGTGTGCGAGTCCGACTCACACTTGGCCGGTTGTTTTGCATTCTAGGTCAAGTTAGCTCTTACAGATTCAAATTGCTATTCCTAAAAGAAGTTAAATTTTTGACGAGATAACGTCTTATACATCGATGAACACCGGCTGCACGCACAAAATGTGTTACGGTCACGTTCCGCCTGAGACGAGCGTGCACTTGTTTGTTAACAATTCAAATTAAATTGTTTTCTTATGACGTTATCACGTAAAATTATCTCCGTAAACCGACTTTACAGACAACCAATTTTTTTGTTATTATTCTTATTCTAAAAATGTTGGTTTTAATATGTAGGTTTTGGGTTCTGTGGAAGCCAAAGAGTAGTTTATTTACAATATTATCTAATCAAATCAAATGGCATTTATTCAAACTCAAAATCATCTTTGAAAACAAAAAATGACAAAACAAAGAAAGGTCAAGAGCGAGTCGGACTCACCGGCGCGGCGCACCGAGGGTTACGTACAAAATTTGTAGGTACGTATTGTAAATAGTTCAAGAATCAAGTCTCGCAGCTTTTTCCGAGCTTTTCCGAGCTAAGAATTTATCGCGGAGGCTTAATATAGTAGGGTCCCGTCAGCACCTTTGATACGGAACCGTACAGGCCTGATCGGCAATTAGTTCAAGACAGTTCCACGGTAATTGCACAATGCACGATTAGCGATCCTGAACAAATCAGACATTTAACGAATTTGGACTAAATTAAAAAAAAATCAAGATTTTTTAAAGAACTACAACGCTGTGCTGTTTAAAATCGTGTGAGGGTCGTTCTCTAATGAAAAACATTAACACCGCGATTCAGAAAAACGCGTCATCAGTGCAACGCCATCTATCGACCATTTCGTAAACTGACATTATTTGGCAGCGGAAGACGTCTAAAGAACGTATGTTACGATTAATGACGATAAGGTATTAATTAATGAATACCTTCACTATTACTTTGGTACGTATTAAAAGTTTAACAAATAACTCAATAAAATTATGGTCTTTTCTTTTCTCAATAGATGCATTTAATTCTTGAATTTTATTTTTTCTCAATAGATGCCGCTCTGAGTGATCAGAAAAATAAAATGCTTTCGTGCATTTTATTTTTTCTCAATAGCCGCGCTAGCTAGGACCAGCACGGCACATACCAATAGATGGTGCACTAAGTAATCAGAATACATTATGAAGCTGACAAGGGGTTTAGGATGTTGTTGGGATTGCCCCGCTTTTGTAGTGCCTCCGGTATGTTTGCGGAGGCCAGGGTAGAAGGCTTCCATGCCATCTTACGCAAGCGGCTCGCGTCGTTGTTAATCAGAGTCCGGGGTAGCACTTACAGCATCCAAATGGTTATCGCGGATAAACAGGACTCAAGTATCCTGAGAGGCCGCGTTTTCCCAACATTTCAAATGGAATGGGTGTCCCATTCCATTTGAAATGTCTAAAGGGGCCTCTGCGAGTTGGCTTCGGCCCCTCGTACGCCTACCACCGAGACCGGGTCTCTAGGGACCCGAGAAAGTGAAAAACATAAAAAAAAAATCACATAAATAAAAAGAGATTTTAAAATTTGAGCACGAATAAAAGTTATTATTATTATTATAAACTTAAAAATTCAATATCTTTTGATTTTGTGGGTCGATTTTGATGAAGTAAAGCGCTAAATGTTACTCGGGATATAACTTCATTTTTTTATGATTGATTACGAACTTTAAATAAAGACTATATTTTTCATGACTTAATTACAAATGCATAGTTTTTAGACTTTTCCCTGTACCTGTAGTCATTATCTGCCTAGCCTTTTCCCAACTATGTTGGGGTCGGCTTCCAGTCAAGCCGGATTTATGAATACCAGTTTTTTTCGAGGAGCAGCTGCCTACCTCCACAACCCATTAACTGGGTAACACGGTAGTTCATACAAGACTGGAGTCAGATTTACTAGCTTCTGACTATCCGTACTGCCAAAGATCTACAAATGACAGCCGGGACCAACGGTTTAACGTGCTTTCCGAGGCACGGAGGAAACTCGGTATGATATGATGGTCACCCATCCACAGACCAACCTTGGCAAGCGTTGCTTAACCTTGAAGATCGACCCGTGCGGCTGTTATTAACTAGGTTCGAGCTCCTCTTTTCCCTGTACCTGTAGTATAAGACTGTATTACTTGTCGAATTTCATAGTTCTAGGTCAACAGGAATAAAAATACCCTATGAATTTTGATTCCCTTGAGAGTATCGAAATATTAGTTTTTTTGCGGCATAAACGGCCATATCTTTTTTAATCTTAACTTATAGACTTTTTACCGTAGACCTGAGTAAATGGTGTAAGTCTCAACTTGATACCTCCAAGCGTTCCAGGACGGACAACAAAGTGATACTATAAGGGTTCCGTTTTTTCCGTTTGAGGTACGGATCCCTAAAAACAAGTAATCTTTAAAAAAAATAAAATACAGACAAGTTTAATTCACGCGTAAATGTTAAAGTTGAAAATTCCATTAATATCACATAGCCATTTCAAAAAACTGCTTTGGAAAATAAAAGTTGCATCGGAACATTCGTATCATTTGTAACCAGTCGGGCAGGCAGGTGACTGACGCGATGATTGCACCAGGGTTGGCCTGTGGCACCGCGTCGGATGCCCAACGTCATGTGCCCGACGTCGAGACGGATGCCCAACTTCGACGCCGCATGCCCGACGTTGGAAGTCCGGCGGCGGCCTCCAGCTTTCAGGAAAGCCGCTGTCACTCACTCCGCTCTAAGAAACCATGCTTTATAAATAAGTCGATGTTTAGCTAAAATGTGAGTTCACTTAAATGTCTTTCGATGAAATAATGTAGAAACCTAAGTACCTACCTAATTTTGAGGCTTCCGTAAATAACAAGGAACCCTTATAGTTTTGCCATGTCTGTCTGTCTGTCTTTGGTTTAGTTCAGAGACTCTTTGAACTAGAAAGTTGAAATTTCAATCACGCCAACAAAATGGTAATACGAAATCTTGAAAACAAAGTTTTTTGCCCACGTAAAGAGCCGATATTGTATTTTTACATCCCTGGTGTGGGATGTCGTTGGATAGGTCGTTTAAAAATATTGAGGTTGTGGGAAAACAATTTTCCATGCGAGGATCCGTTTGCGAAATATTAAGCTTTAAAGTGCTAATTTTTGTTAGAGTCAAGTGTCCCCCTACCAGCTAAACGGTTGTTTCTGGAGACATGAAAAAGTTCATGGTAGTAAGCATATGCAATGAATTTAAATGGAAAACTATAAAAGGTAAGTAGGCTTTACAAGTTAACGAGTTACAGTCGACCGACCTATAAAACGTTCTTGGAGGCATATTTCGTAAAAATTCCACTGAAAATTTTTTAACCGTTAAACGGTACACTCATTTAACATATTCGTAGAATCAAACAAAAAGCACCATTCTAAGTCAGCAATTGTGACGTGCATATACGGAACCCTACCTACACTGGTCGGTTTTTATTCAATCACAGTTCCGCGCCTGTAATGTTGTTTTGTTAGCCTCATTTTCTCTCCTGAGATAAAACATTGTTGTCTGAAATTCAAAAGGTTCACATTTTTTGAATTTTGCCAAATCTTATTAAATTCTGCTTTCAGGTGTATGTAAGACTTGTTGGCCCGCGCAACTTCGTCTGCTCCGTTCTTATTGGTCTTAGCGTGATAATATATAGCCTTCCTCGATAAATGGGCTATCTAACATTGAAAGAATTTTTCAAATCAGACCAGTAGTTCCTGATATTAGCGCGTTCAAGTAAACAAACAAACTCTTCAGCTTTATATATTAGCATAGATTATTTTATTTGTAGGTACATCTAAATCCTGGAGACGGGTTTGCGAAGCCAGACGTTGCCGGAAAGCCTGGATTGAGCCACGCCTTGCTGTTGAACAATGACGTAGTAGGTACCTACTATAGGTATAGGTGTGTGGTATGTACTAGGCTCCAGACTACGCACACGGCTACTACTCGCGGATTTTATGGCCCATAAACATATAGTGCAGCAGTCGACACTCGGTAGTAGCCCGGTCATATAATACTAGCTATGTTAAGTATACTGTTGTCTCTAAGGATCGTTGTATGTACGATGAAAAAGGAAAAAAGAAAATATTAGTGTCCGACAGAAACTTGATTTTCAGCCGAAACCAAAATCGCGAACCTTCGGTTCTGATCTAAGTTTCGGACGAAACCGAAACTTTTCAATATTGTAAAATTCTGTCATGTGACTGACAGACAACGCACAGCTGAAACTTCTGCTGAAAGCTGAAATGTCATGTAGGTTCCTTGGAGAGTGTAGGGGATTTCTTGAAATTCCTACGGGAACGGGAAAATGGGATATGCGCGTACGAAGTCACAGGCAAAAGCTAGTTTAAATGTTACCGGATAATTGCAGACGCCGTAAGATTGTAAAATATCACGTGAAATAGCAAACTCATTTTTCTCCATAACACACGAATATATTGGAAATTGTTGAATTTGGAAAGGATTTTGTATTCAAAATGATTGTTCATTATATATTGAGGAATTATAATCTAATATAGATTTCTTTATGATTTATATTTAAAAAAAAAACCTTACTAGTATATCTACTAACTAGCGATTACAGGCAACGAACACACCCGAAACTAGACGAACGCTGAGTTTCGGCAGGGCCAAAGGTTCAGTCAGATTTTAGCGGACACCGTAACTGTGGCCGAAACTCGATTATTGGGCCGAAACTGGCCGAAACCTAAACCAAACCTTCGGTAGGTCTCTAGAAAACGTATTGTGGTGAAATGTACTTTGAATTATTCATAGCTTGAAAAACATTTAATCGTTAAAGTAATACAACTGAAATGTAAGTTATGTATCATTATGTTCTCTGTTTTTTTTTATTTGTAATGGGTGTGCTCTTGACTCTAGTCTATGTCAGAGATGACAGAGACAAAGTCTACGATGGAGCGAGCCTACCCAGAAGGAGCCTGTTCACTCTAACTTTGAAGAGATTAGGGTTGTAAGCTTTCGGAAACACAGACGCAGGCAGAGAGTTCCACTCCTTTGCTGTGCGCATTATAAAAGACCTTTGAAAACGCTTAGTGCGAATTGGTGGAATAGCCACAAGGTAGGGATGGTAAGATGCAGTGCGTCTGGATGTCCGATGGTAGAAGGGGGCCGGTGGGAAGAGGTCGTGGAGATCTTGGGCACACTCACCGAAGTACAATCTGTAGAAGACCGACAAGCAGGCAACCTTACGGCGATGAGCCAAGCTATGTAGCTTGGCATCCACCAGTTTTACGTCGCCAATGAGCCTCTTAGCTCTGCGTTCCACCGAGTCAAGTGCGGCAAGCTGATACTTAGCTGAGCCATCCCAAAGGTGGCTACAATACTCCATGCAGGATCGGACTTGTGCTTTGTATAGTGTTAAAAGCTGTCCAGGACTAAAGTATCGCTTCAAAAATTTAGGATGCCCAGCTATTTGGCCGCAGTTTGGGCTTTGTACTCGATGGTGGCGCCGAAGTTGAGACTGGATGTCAACTCCATACCTAGGAGCTCGAGCCGATCAGTCACAGGAACTGATGCACCCCGAAAAGTAGGAGCTTGGTCAAAACGACTCCTTTTTGCAGTAAAAAGACACGCCTGTGTTTTGGTGGCGTTAAAAGTGACTAAATTGTCATCACCCCACTGGGAGACAGCGCTTAAGGTCAAATTTGTACATAATGACAAATGAATACGTAAAAATAATAATATATTTTTTTTTTTTTTTTTACTAAACATAACATTAATAATAAATACTTAAAAATATACGTAATAATACGTAAAAATATATATAAAAGAAATCTGGCATAACTTAATGTTCAAATTTAGTAGTAGTTTTTCGAAAATCATGTCTACTAACGGGTTTTATAATAATAGCAATACGAAAATGTCTTTCTACCTAATAAAAATGATTTTATACCTAAATACCTTCTAATATAATTATTACGAGACCATTGACCGACCATTATGAATTAGCAGATTACGAACTTTTAGCAAAATGACAATGGGATCGTGTTGGAATGACGAATTTATAAAAACCAGCAGACTTGATTTTGAGGGATGTTATTAGGGTAGATGCCAATAGTGTGAACCCAATTTATCAACCTCGAAATACCTGTGCTATGCTAACTGCTTGGTACTCGCAAAACTTCAAAATTTTCGACCATTTTCCAGACTTTTCTCAAACACGAACCATCTTTCCCAAAAAATATAAATTCTAGTTTGCAAAACCGGTCAAGGGTTTTCATCATAAACGTTAAATGTTTTTAAATTTTCATCGGCAAGGCCCATATTCATCACATAATTATGCACTAAACACACAGTTTAACACTGCGGTTAAACTGCGGTGTATAGTTCGTGATGTTTTCTGAAAAAGTGTGCAATTTAGAGACATCATTTTAATTTTCCTGTAGTCTTTAGATACATATGTACATTACATTCTATCATGTAGAATAATTTCAGAATTTACTCTATGCAAAATTCGGAGATCCCCCTTTTCTCCGAATTTGGTATTTTTTTACAATTTTCTTGTAAAGTTGAAAACCAAGCGGCCCAAAAAAAAGAATAAATGTTTGAGAATGTGCAAATAGCGCTCTTTCATATGATATCCCACATGCCCTTGTAGCTCGATTCGAATTTTTAAGGGGTTTCAGTCGCTGTTGCAAAAACGTCATCTAAAACTATTCCAAATTTCAAGTTGATAGCATTATTAGTTCCTGAGATATCCAGCTGTGATAGACGGACAGACTTGGTCACACTTGGTTTAGAGTTCCTAAGAAGGTAACCTTATGGTTACCTTCTTGGGAACTCTAAAAATAGAGCCCTGCGATTTGCAGGACTCTCGAAAGGGATATTAAAGATAGCTCAGTGGAAAATGTTTCCTATCTAACATGAATGTTTCACATAATACCCTTATAATTTTATGTCGAATATTATTGTTTCAACAACTATTTACTTTAGTGAAAATTTCACAGAAACACAATAGGGTATTTCACTAAAATGCGTGACGTCATTTGGCTTTGTAAAAATGTACGAAATTTACCAAGCCAGATGACGTCACGCGTGTCTTCAACTCGCTGTATCCTTTTTATTTTTTGTTTACGTGTGAAAAAAAAAAATACTTGTCCAATATTTTTTGAAAATCTTTCAGAGGGACTAATTAGATTTTTTAGTAAAATACCCCATTCAATTAATTTCTATTTATTTATTTTTATTTAATGAACTTGTCAAACAGTAAAATTATTTATCAGTATTTCAATGAAAATGTAATCAATATTTAATGTTATTGTTTTATATGTCCGAATTGACAATGTTATACTTAAAAGATGGCAGAATATCATTTGGATTAATTTTACTAGGTACAGTGCCATTTTTATAAAATAGCAACTTTAACCCTACTTTAAAATTAAAATACGTCTTAAAAAGTCAATATGTTGTGCTGTCGCTGTAAAACCGACTCCACGTAGTCTTGTCTGCTCTTCCCCTAGAGCGTAATTTAAGCCCGCGAAGGCGCGGAGGGGCGAGGCGGCGCGCGAGCTGAGGAGCAGGTGTTATAACGCCCGCTGCCGCGCCTGAGGCTAGCCGGCGAAGCCGGCCAGCAAGTCGAAGCTGCGGTGGTAAGTGTTAAAACCATTTGCGATGATAAGTTTGCGTGGGATCGCCGAAGCCCACCGCAGCGCCGGAGCCGTGACAGAAACCATGCCTGGTGCATGTTGCATGCTTGCTCGTATGATGCATGTTGCATGCTTGCTCGTATGTTGCATGTTGCATGCTTGCTTGCATGCTGTATGCTTGCTATATGGTTGATTGCATGTTGCATGTTGCATGCTTGCTACATGAATGGTGTATGCTTGTTTGTATGTTTCACATAGTTTTGTCTTTTATCTCCATCGCCACTACCCGCCACCATCGCATCGCGGGGCTCCGTCGACTGAGCCCGAATGAAAAGTTTTGGCTTGACTAGAATTTACCCGCATTGTTTTTGTGAACGCAGTGTAGGAGTGTATGCACATTGACAAAAGGGGGAATTGATACGTTTAGAAACTGTCAATCGATAAAATGTTTTTTCATTACTCATACTCGGAAAGCAGGCCTGAAGTTGCCTAAGGTGCGGATTGAAAATACTACTTTTCAGCACTAGGGAGAATCGTTTTCAACTAACAGCCGTCAAATTATAAAATTGTTGAACATTTCTATTGTACCATGTCCTAACTCTCTATGCAGCCAGTAACTTACAGTGCGATTTAAAATTAAATTAATAAAAAGATTATATTTTTTAAATGAATTTATTATAATTCAGTTTCAACTACCTTATTAAAAATATCATAGATTTGAGTAGATATTTACCATTGTTTTTACCTCAATATGTGAAAAAATAGACGCCAAAGTTAATAAGGTTTTTGTTCAGTTAATGACTCTTACGATTTTCTTTCTCGTGATTCAAGTGTTGCATCGCCTGGTATTTATTCTGAAAATATATTGGTAGCCTTGCCCGTGCCATGAATGCACTTACACTGTCGTGTGGAGACTGGAGACATCATTGAGCAGGGAGGGGACTCAAATATTTACCTCTAGATTCACTCTGCGCGACCAAAGAATTATGATTCTTGAGCGCTCATTCGTAGCATACAGACGTATTAGTTAGCAATATTTAATTAACAAAACAATAATAGTGACCTAGTTTAGTGAAATAATAAATTGTGACGCAATTTTATTTTTTTGTTTAGAGTTTAGTTTTAGTAAATATAATGTAAACATAGAAATAGTGAACTTTTTACAAAATATAATGGATAACAGCCCGGGTAATCTATGCGGTCGACTCCATTCCTCCGCTTCGCCGGGGACGAGGACAACGCAAAATCAAGCCCAGTCAGTTGAAGTTGCATCCACGACCGAGTTACAAAAATGGTTGTCATCCATTGAACAGCACCTAAATGAGGTTTGCTCTATTGCCACGGAGGGAAAACTGAACTCTGACCAGAAGTTGAAAATATCGAACTTATGCCGCAAAATAGGATCTGGCACCTCACAGATGGCAGTCCTATATCAATCTCTGAAGCAGAAAATCGTCCAAGCATACAACATGGTGGACGACCTACAAGAAAAAAGGAACTTGACGGAACATATTGCGGAGCTCAAGCAGACGATTAAGGACTCTCGCTCTTCTGAAAATGTTTCTTTTGCCGACATGGTGAAGAAGGGTACAAGTGATTTTTTTCGACCAAATAATTTAAGCTCTGTGGCCATTTATCCCAACGATAAATTAAAAACTAGCAATGAAACAAAAGACCTCGTGCAAAAAATCATCCGCCCGGAGCAAATGAAGCTGCAGGTTCGTAGTGTCCGCAAAACAAAAAATGGAGGCGTAATTATTAGTACCGAGACCAAAAACGACGCAGATAAATTAAAGCAAGCAGTCCAGCTCTCTTCATCTGGACTCACCGCCGATGAACCCAACAAGCGTAAACCCAGGATTGTAATCGTAGGAGTGCCGACTTCCATGTCTGAAAATGAGGTCTTCAAGTGCATTTTCGAACAAAACGTAGCCGATAAGTTTTCTGGCATGTCTTTGGAATCCTTCCTGACCATTGTAAAACTAAGCCACAAATCTGGGAAAAGAGATGCGTCGACCTGTAACTACGTCGTTGAAGTACCAGCTAATTTACGTAAAGCCCTAGTTGCTCAATCAAGGCTTTTTATAAATTGGACTTCCTGTCCTGTTAGAGACTTCACATTGGTAACACGGTGCTACAAATGCCATCAATATGGTCATGCAGCAAAATCGTGCAGAGAGGTCAATTGTATGTGTGGTCATTGTGGTGAAGCGGGACACTCGATGTCAGAGTGCGCAAAGAAAGCTGAAATGCCGAAATGTGCAACTTGCTCACGCTTCAAAAAACCCAGCAACCATAGAACAGGAGACGCTGAGTGTCCTGGAAGGAAGATAGCGGAGTTCAGATACATCAACTCCGTCGATTACGAGGGCGCCTAGTGCGTTATACTCAAGGCCAGATTTCCGTAATAACACCTGTTGCTGATTCAACAAGAACATACCACTGCGCTGACCTACTTCCCCTGAATTTTTTGTTGTGATACTAAACTAGCCCAGTGCAAAAATAAAATACGTAGATAAATATAAGTTACGTTGAATAAATCTGCAACATTCACTTTAACCCAGTGAAAATTTCTGCTGACGCTAAAAATTCACCTTGTGTTCGAGCAAATTATTAAGTGTTACAAACAATTTAACGCAAGTTAATCTAATTAGGAATCATTATTTACTATCATAAATTTACGTATAATTAGGTAAATCAAATAAGTCAATAGACTCAGTTATTATTCTAATATTAAGTAAATATTGTAAAAAATTAGACGATTCTTTGTATATTGTTTGAGCCCTTGCCGCCTGTGATACAGGACTCTCCTAGTACAGGCATCTAACATTGTTCTACCTATATTATTATTTAAGATTTATAATTCTATTGTACCAATTCGAATTTTGAATAAAGATTTATTATTATTTATTATTATTATTATTATCCATAATTTCACAACGGTAAAGTTAACATGAGTAATTTATACGTCTTGAAATGTTCTTAGATGATAAAAAGCAAAAAAAATGGTAGTGTAACGATACTGCCTATCTTGACTTTAAAGTTAAAACTAGAAAGAAAAATTTGGTGGACACTACTAGTACCTATTCAAACAACCACACAAAACCAGGACAGTACAATTTACTGCGACCTAACGCGTTAAATCTGTCTACAGTGGCTGACCAACATTCTTGTTTTGTGACAGACACACTTCCCTTGCATCACGTAATTAAATCGAATACAGCTTTTGAAGTGCGAAGATTTTTTGCTAACAAGTTTTTCCAGTGTGCTTATAATATAACATACCTACATTATGTAGGTGCTTACAATATAGGTGCATGGCTGCAATGGCGCTGTGGCGCAAGACAAGAGCCGCCGCACAAACCTTTACAAAGTTAACTCTGACGGGTCAGTCTTTTATTGCCTCAATGCCAGTAAAACGTTACAGCTCCGGTGCAGGTTGACGCAAATTCAGTTTGCAACCTCTTCGAACTTGGCCCCGCTTGGATTTAATTTGATCGAGGCCTAAGTGTAATTTTAATGTTACTGAACTAAAATACATTCTTGGTTTTGGCTTGACTACTTGTGTAATGCAATCCTTGATTGGTTCCACGTCATCAACCACTAGAAACAACAATTTAGACATGCGTAATCATCGATAGATATGTTCTATTATTCATTAATTTTTTCGACTTCCCATCACTGAATTTTCATCCTTGAATCAACGTAAGAAAAGGTTATCTTGTTTTTTAACCGACTTTTGCAAAAAGGAGGTCATTTTTTATGTAAGTTCACCGATTTCTCCGCCAATTGTGGACCGATTTTAAAAATTCCTTCTTTATTCGAAAGCCTATACTCCTGAGGTGGTCCCATTGTCACCAAGTCAGAATCTGATGATGGGATCCCATGAAAAATGTTTGTTCAGCGATATTTTCGCCGATTGTTAACCGATTTGGATGATTATTTTTTTGTTTGGAAGAGTATTTTCTCGGACTGGTCCGAAATCCAAATTTGGTGAAGATCTGATGAAGAACTTCGGAGGTAGGCAACGGAACTCTTTAATCAATGATAGCAAATGGTTTATTATGTTGATTGAAGTTATTTTGTACTTTGTAGTGTTTTGTTTTTGGAAGTCGGTTTTATTTTTTGTAAAATTTTTGTAGCATAGTAGTTGCGTCAATTGCGGCATGGTTTACACAGAACATTAAATCATGTAAATTGGACTCACACTTGTCAGAGTCGTCTGGCCTTTTATTTTTAGGAATTCATCTAGTTACGTCTCGTCGTTTCGTTTTAGAGGTCGTAAAATGTTTAAATGAGATGGTCAGCGTCGCCGTCGGTTAGCGCTCGGGATGCATATTGCGACTGAGTGCACGTTGCACGTCGATGTACAAACTTTGAGATTACGAGTGCGACGTCAATGCACGGATTATTCGAGAAGAGTGAATTGATGTGCTTAAGTGTGGGGTGAGGGGTGCGGCGAGGCGGGGGGCGGTGCACGCTGCATTCGATGCACCTCGGTTACAATGCACCCGGGCGCCGGGCCGCGGGCTCAGGGGCGTCGCCCGGCGCCCCCGCTGGCCGTTGCCACCGATTTCACCAGCACTTACGAAGTCTTTGCATTACGTTATCCGATGGACATGTAAAGAGAAATCTGCAAATGATCATTTAAACGTCTGCATTGCACCACAGTGTATTCGAAAGAGATTATTGTTTGATGTAGAGCGTAGGATTTCAA
Source organism: Lacanobia oleracea (assembly GCA_950371165.1). NCBI lineage: Eukaryota > Metazoa > Arthropoda > Insecta > Lepidoptera > Noctuidae > Lacanobia > Lacanobia oleracea. Next base: position 11,297,068 of record OX493401.1, read on the forward strand.
CCGTTGTTATGACTCTCAGGTAATAGTAGATAATAATTTGGGGCAAAGGCGAGCGAGGCGAACTCAAGATCTTTGCACTCTATCTCGCATTTTAACTTTTAGGGTTATTTTAAATATTTACAAAATAATGTATGAAGTTGAAGTTTGCGAATGTAGTATACAAGCAAAATGAGCTCAAAAACTTTAACTCTCTGCCTCGGATAAACCGTACCTATGTAAGGTTTTCTTCTCACCATTAATACATTAACAGCAGTTAGGTACTTTGTGAAAATATAGACCAGGAGAATGTCGCCAATTGAAGCTCGAAAATTGAAGTAGCTTCCAAAGAAAAGGTTAAATAAGTAGTAGGGTTTTGCCTGGGTCCGATTTTAGTGAGAAAGCAAAAATATTTTTGTAGAACTATAAATATAATGAGTAAAAACGATACATGATAACTAGGTAGGAACTTTTTTACAAAGTAAAAGAAAATGGCCATTCGCTACATAAACACTTGCATATCAACATAATAAACGGGCATGAAATGTTTCTCAAATAGGCGTGTAGTCTGTGACAGGCAAGATTTACAGCATTACGGCAATATATCTTCAGCTGAAACGATCCCTGCTAGAGAACAATTTACTAAACCAGAAGATAGACTAAACAAAAGCAGCTCTCTCGTTCTCGCTACCTATGTGCCTGTAACGTCCTGTTCGGCTGATTAATAGACCGTTTCTAAATAATGCTGCACTCCGCCGTGGAGGCTTTGAGTTCGGTACTAGATTAATGTATGGAAAACGTAATATAAGTACGTAGGTATACCTACTTCTTTATTTAATCATTGCGTAAAAAAATGAATACTTTTAAAAATCTACCTGCCGAAACGAAAAGACGACGGCGGAATGTTTCCACTTCAAAATTAAACGTCTAGGCTCGCGCTTATTATCATTTATTTCTGTATAAGGCATAGAAATATAAAAAAACAGGTATAAGGTAATATAGGTAAGTAGGATAAGGAGCTCGTGGCTAGATAATAACAAACGCACCGGTCGATCTTCAAGGTTAAGCAACGCTTGCGAAGGTTGGTCTGTGGATGGGTGACCATAGCGGTGTTTCCTCCGTGCCTCGGAAAGCACGTTAAGCCTCCCGGCTGTCATTTGTAGATCTTTGGCAGTCGTTACGAATAGTCGGAAGCCAGTTAATCTGACTCCAGTCTTGCCATGAAGTACCGTGTTACCCAGTTACTGGGTTGTGGAGGTCTGGTAGGCAGCCGCTCCGCGTAAAATACTGGTATTCAGCTAAGTCCGGTTTGACTGGAAGCCGACCCCAATATAGTTGGGAAAAGGCTAGGCAGATGATGATGAGGTATAAGGTAATATGACACCTTTATTATACTAAGTTCCTTTTAAGTCAGTGAGTGTTGTGGACCAATTGTCAAACTCGAGGTCAACGGCCTTGTGGCCAAGGACTCGAAAATTGTTAAAGACGTTTTAAAACATTTTTGTGCATATTTGACAAAGCTTTGCGAAATTGTGATGCACTCCGTGCCCGAAAATGCGAAGTAATAAAAAGGCTCGATTTATCGCGCCCTGTCGTTATGGCCGACATATAAAATATTTGACAGTACTTAAATAAATTACGTGTTTTCTGTCCCAGGCACACATAACATTTTATGCTGAATTTATTGGCAAATGAATTAAGCAATCTTACAATGTATGGGACAGCATAATTCGTTTTACTGCTACATATATTAAAATAACGTTTGAGTAATGAGTAATGATGAAATAAAAGACACAGCTGGCTACAATTACTTAGCTTAATTCCCCTGTTCCTCCGGGCTCTCATCAGCTCCGGCAAATCATCAGGAACAACTCCAGATTGTCATGCCAGCGTTTTTTAGGCTTCCGTATTTGGTGACAACGTCCGCCTTCAGGCACCACTAGGTATGAGATAATCTTGGCCCATCAGTCTGTCCTCGTGAGTGTGACCGGCCGGCGCCGGCGGCCTTACGTATCTACGATACGCGATTCACACGAAAATGTAAATTATTTCAATAGCTTATTCTGGTTATTATTCCGTACTTTGAATTTCTACGTTATGAATTAAGATAAGTAACAGATAAATTAGTCAATAGGTACGCGTCTCCTCTGATACTAGGTATTAGGGAAATCGCAACGGCCAACCGCACAGTCTCACTTCAGCCTCGCAGATTCATCTCCAACATCGGCGAAGCCTTTCCTGATATGACGCATATTATTGTGCCGCAGAATGATGACTATGTTAAGAAACGTAAATTAGTAATGCTCTTACAGATATGCAGTTGGTTATTACAGATTATTTCGAAAGATTTGTGTTTTTTAAATGATAAAAAACAATAATAATATAATCTACATAACATAGTATAAAACAAAGTCGCTTCCGCTGTCTATCTAACAGCATACATAGGTGCTTAAAATTACGCAACGGATTTTAATGCGGGTTTTTTTAATAGATAGAGTGGTTTTCGAGGAAGGTTTTAGGATAAAATGCACTCGTGCGAAGCCAGGCCGGGGCGCTGGTATTAGATAAATTATACCCGTCAGGCACCAAGCAAGCAAGACAATAGAAATACAATACCATTTGGCCCCCAATTGGGGCTTACGGTCCTTGAGAGGTTGGCTGGTTATGAACACAGTAGTTTGTATTAAATACAAACCGTCTGATGTCCTTCGGGTCAAATCAAGAAGAGGAATCTTGATTTATGGTGAGATTATTTTTGGTTTTAAGTAAAATCTATTCATTTATTAAAGTTAACCTAAAACACTTATCCTTAGCTGTGTATCTTAACTAACGTAAATTATGATGCTAGCATTCTTTAAGAGCTATCAAAAAGAAGTCTCTATCCTCGATTTATCTACCGGAATAATTATTTCATTAAAGTAAAAAAGCGAATTCTCGTTTACTAGCTCTGTACCTAAGTATGGTCATCGTCTTCACGTAAACAGTCAACGGCAAATAGTTCCTTAACCTAAGCAATATACTGTTTAAAATAAAAACAAAGGGGCTCGTAATAAATGAGCAGTAAGTACATGACGCAGGAAATGTGTCGTCGGAGCGTTAAGTTGGAAGTCCTGTTCGGGTAACGCCGCGTGAAAATCCAAGCGCAGCGCCGGATGCGCGCTAAAACACCAACCATGTTCCATCGGTAGGTACTCCCCCGCACCTGCATTCTACCTTTATCCCCCTCTGAACTCATTGTTATTGCGTTTTATTTTAGTTACATTTTTCGAAGATTTTTTGAGGATAAATAAGTAGGTACTTCTGTCTTAAAAGAGTTGGTAATTTTTCAGGACTGTCATTTTTTTTTAACTAATGCCCACTCAAACGCAAAATATAGAAAGAACTTTAGGCAATTAGGTAAGTACATAAAGTAAGTACCTATTTCGAACATGAAGTCTCAGGTAGGGGTAGGTGGTTTAATTTCATTTTCACTTTCTTAAAAATGTCTCAGGTATTAATTATGCTCAATGAATACCTGAGAGATTTTTAAGAACTACATAGTCAGTGTACCTATTATTATATTATCAATCATTCCTAATATATAAATTCTTCCATCACTGAATGAGTGACTGACAGACAACGCACACCCGAAACTACTGATCGTAGAAAGCTGCTGGCGTCTAGATTCCTTGGAGAGTGTAAGAGAGCACTAAGAAAGGATTTTCTGTAATTCCTGCGGGCACGGGTAAAAATGGGATTACCGCGTACGAAGTCGCGGGCAAAAACTATAAGTCCTCATCTGCCTACCCTTTTCCCAACTATATTGGGGTCGGCTTCCCAATATAGTTGGGAAAAGGCTAGGCAGATGATTGGGGTCGGCTTCCAGTTAAACCAGATTCAGCTGAATACCAGTGTTTTACGTGGAGCGGCTGCGTACCAGACCTCCACAACCCATTAACTGGGTAACACGGTACTTCTTGGCATGACTGGAGTCAGATTTACTGGCTTCTGACAACCCGTAACGACTGCCAAAGATCTACAAAGGACAGCCGGGACCAACGGCTTAACGTGCTTTCCGAGGCACGGAGGAAACTCGTTATGCTAAAATGGTCACTCATCCACAGACCAACCTTGGCAAGCGCTGCTTAACCTTAAAGATCGATCCGTGCGGCTGTTATTATTTAGCCACGAGCTCCTCTAAAAACTATAAGTCCTACTATCCTTTAATAATATCATTTATGCGAAAGTTTGTGAGGATGGATGTTTGTTACTATTTCAAGTCAGAACGTCTGAAAGGATCTTCATGAAATTTGGCACAGAGGTAGATTATAGTCTATATAATTATGTATCCCGGGAGTATGTTCCCTAGGTCTCACGCTGGCGAAGCCGCTGGCAGAAGCTAGAGTTACTTATATGAAATTCTTTCGTTACTGAGTGAGTGACTAACAGACACCGCACAGCCGAACCTAATGGTCGTGGAGAGCTGAAACTTGGCATGTAGGGGAGTGTACGGGAGCACTATAAGAGAGGATTTCCCGAAATTTCTACGTGAACGGAAAAAATTACATATTTTGTTATTCTCAAAAACTACGAAGGTAAGTATAATTTTTTTTGTTCGAGTACTTATAAGACAGGTGACAAAATAGACCGACTGTAAACATGTCGAAGTGAATGTTTGGGTGAAATGATCACGAAGTCAGCTGTTAAACCAAGTAATCAAGATGACAGCTCACTTCGTGATCACTTCGACATATTTACAGCCGGTCTATTCTGTCGATGTCTCACGGTGTACACTCAGCTGGAGTGAATGACAAGTGAGCTGTCATTCCATCTTGTTGGTTTGACAGCTCACTTGTCGTTCATAACTTGTCATTCAACATGTCGAAGTGAAAACTAAGGCGAAGTGCCTTAGTTTTCACTTCGACATGTTTATAGAATCGCACTGCAGAATCGACTGGCTGTACACGCATGTTTTCATTGCCAAATGGAAAAAATGAGTGACAAAAGTAAAGTGAAAGTGACTGTTCTGGCCTGTGCCAATTTTGAATTCTGATAGGTCGACAAAGTTACGTTTGATTGGTATCGGTAAGGCGAAAAATCGGCGTTGCTCCAAAACCGTAAGATCGCTGTCTTTGTAACAAATTATGCACAATCTCGAGCTTTGACGACTGGCCTTCTTTTCATCGACTGGTGAAAAGATTCAGATGATCACTTCCAGATTAAACGTAACATTATAATATCATTTTATAAACAAGTATGCCTACGTTTTATTTTCCCCTATCACGCTTAATTAGTTTTTCGCTTAAGACGCGTTTTGTTTGGGTCTCTTTAAAATCGTCTTAAACGGGTTTTACTGTATTTTAATTCTGCTGTCAAATATCAAAGTGAATCACTAAACAGGTTCACGAGAAAGTAGCAGGATAATCACGACCCGCGAGAAAACGAGACAGAACTTGTGCAACATTGGAATTCAATAGTTTCAGTAAAATAATTAAAATTAATAATACACTGTGGCTGTGATTTGTAGATTTTTAGCAGTCGTAACAGATTGTCAGAAGCCAGAAATCTGACGCCAGTCTTGGCAAGAAATACCGCGTTACCCAGTTAAGTTGCGGAGGTCCTGGTATGCACCCGCTCCGCATCAAATACTAGTATTCAGCTGAATCCGGTTTAGCTGGGAGCCGACCCCAATATAGTTGGAAAAGGCAGGCGGATGATGATTTTTCGTTAAGTGCAAACATGATTGCAATGACGGTCCGTTGTAATGTAGAGAAAAAATAATCCTCTCGGCCGAATTTCGGTCGCGGCAAATATGCAGGAGATATTATAATATCTCCTATAATGCACAAGCATGTGCAAGAACACATGCACTGTCTGTTCCTCTATTGTCTAATCTTATTGTCCGAAGGGACGGGAATCCGACAGGATCTGGGAGAGGTCTGACGCAGGACCAACGGCTTTTTGTGCTTTCCAAGGCACGGGTTTGTAACACCACCAACTTCCAAGCTCTGGTCTGCTACTGTGAAAGCCCTGATGGGAAAACTGTAATAGGCTTTTTGTCCAACCTGATAATCGAAGCTAGGAGGGATCCTAGGTTCGATTTCTAGTTCGTTTACGAAGCGTGACTGGAGTGCGTGAGGACACACTCCAGTCACGCTTAGGGACACGAGACCAACGATTGTAAATGAGTATAAATTTACTAGAAGAATCAATATAGTGGAATCAGTTCAATGACTTTGCTTTGATAAATGCATCGCAACGTCCTTCAAGTATCCTCTGTGACTCTCAAGTTCACACTTCGAACCATAACGACAAGACTTTAATTGTAACATAACACGCATAAGGAATGACAAACATTAATTTTAAAAGTATACCTGCTCGTATGTCTTGAAAGAAAAAAATGTGCGGTATAATTTCGTTCGCCAAAGTCACATTCACATGTCCCGCCCGCCTGTAGTTGTATCTGATTTACAAAAGAATCTAATATAGCCCGCATTTTTGTTCAGTCCTGTAAATTACTTATTATGCCATATTATTGTAAAAAAAAAATCTTTTATATTCAGCAGCATTATATTCCATAGAATAGTTAATTTCTATTTTTAAATTAAGCAGCAGCAGCATTATTATTCATAATCTTGTGATTTTACAAAATGACTCACACAATTAAATATGGAATTACTTTATGATAAAACAACGGACGACTTTGTAACGTCCCGTTCTACTGTCATTGAAGGTAAAAACCGAATATCACAATACTCTTTTGTCTGATACGTCTGATTGACTTCGCCTGTAAAATACGTTTTATAGCCGATACGAAAATTCAATTATCATAAATTAAAAGTGAGAAAGAATCGGGTATTTTTTGCTGTCATGACCTCAAAGTAAATTTTGTTTAAAGAACCAGGATTTTTAAGACGCGCACTTGTTTCACACTAGCGCGACCCAAAATTCAGTTTTTGTACTTTCCTTATTATTTTACGACTTAACAAAAATAGCTGTATATCAAAATGTAGATAATGAAATTGTCTTTGAGATAGTGCAAATTCCATTAAAATGCGCACGGCGGTGTTTTTATACCCGTGTTAAACATAACTTTACAAATTGATTACACTATGTTGAACGAATAAAACTAATTTTCATATATCAAATTATTAAGAAAATAGTCCAATGTAATGTTTTTTTTAAATTGCGAATAGACGTTTAAAGGTGATGCTCATTTTTTCGGTTAAAGGTGATCGTTCAAAGCTGATTTATATTAATTTTAGTGTCTTTGTCATGTTATTGTGGTTCAACTTTACTTTAACGATTATGCATCGATGCAGCATTAGAAGCTCGAAGGCGGTTCATCATAGTTGCATAAGTGCATCGTTGTAGTTGTGTAGGTGAACAAGCTGCGTGGGCATGGCCGACGCAACAGTGTAGGCACTGCATCGTAGCCACGTAGGCAAGTCGTCAAGCCGCGTAGGTACGTCGAAGCTGCGTAGACGTACCGTCGTAGCAGCGTAGGCAAGTGGTCGTAGCCATGTAGGCAAGTCGTCAAGCCGCGTAGGCACATCGTAGCTGCGTAGACGTACCGTCGTAGCAGCGTAGGCAAGTCGTCAAGCCGTGTAGGCACATCGTAGCTGCGTAGACGTACCGTTGTAGCAGCGTAGGCAAGTGGTCTTAGCCATGTAGGCATGTCGTCAAGCCGCGTAGGCACGTCGTAGCTGCTTAGTCAAGTCGTTCTGATGATGATGCTTAGAAAATAATGTTCATTCTTATTTACTAAAGTAGTCTGTTAAATACCCTAAACTTCAAAACACTACGTTAGGTTCTAAAATTAATTTATTAAATTGAAGAAACTTAATCCTCAACTAACTAGTTTGGTAAGTACATTTAGAGGAATTTATTATATTTACTTATAAATTATAAATTAAAATTGATGATGTATTTTGGTATCAAAACTGTTTTGTGTTTGCTAATAACATTGTGACCTAATAACAAGTGGTCGGTTCATTGTTAGAATTTAAAAAAAGGTATCAAATTTTAAATACTTCAATGACTAATGATTATTTATAATTATTCCTTACTATAGAAGCTACCTATATAAATAATTTCCTCATTACATCCTCACTAATCGTTATCCTTAGTTAATCCTTATACTTTATCCTAACCAATATTATGAATGCGAAAGTAACTCTGTCTGTCTGTCTGTCTGCCGCACATTCACGCCAAAACTACTGAACCGTCTGAAACGTACTGAATCTAAAAATAGACAATAATATATCGAATACTCTGCGTAGGGGCTACAATAGCACAAATCCTAATAAAAAAAAATCTGCCACTACTGAGAGAGTGAGTGAGTGAGTGACAGATAACGCACAGCCGAAACTATTGATAGAAAGCTGATAGGGGAGTGTTGGGGAGCACTAAGAGAAGATTTCCCGAAATTTCTATGGGAACGGGAAAAAACGAAATCACGGGCGAAAGCTAGTAATAAACAAACCACCATGATCATGTCATATAGTTTATTCACTTGCTTAACTTACTTGATACTTTTTATAATAGGATTAACATAGCAGCGCGACAGCCGCGCGGTACTTAGCGACTAATTTGAAGGATAACAGCTTACGCATATGTTTTTTAAGCATAATTTCTCTAATTGTAATAATGATTAAGCATAATTTCTCTAATCGTAATAATGATAAAGCATAATTTCTTTAATCGTAATAATGATTAAGCATACATCATCATCTGCCTAGCCTTTTCCCAACTAATTGGGGTCGGCTTCCAGTCAAACCGGATTCAGCTGAATACCAGTGTTTTACGTGGAGCGGCTGCCTACCAGACCTCCACAACCCATTAACTGGGTAACACGGTACATCTTGGCAAGACTGGAGTCAGATTTACTGGCTTCTGACAAATTTATGAACGCATAATGATATTAAAACATATTTTTATAGGCATAACAGATAAGCATTTACTTAACTCCTAAAGTGTGAGACACTATATATGCATTTTTATACAATATTGTACTAATGCAATTTGTACGCACTTTACATTGTAGGTAGAACAAATTAATTTATTTTTATTTTTCAATAAACATATACCATGCATGCAGCAACCATGCAGCATGTAAACATATAAACAAGCATATACCATGCATGCAGCAACCATGCAGCATGCAAACATGTAAACAAGCATACACCATGCATGCCAGCAAGCATGCAGCATGCAACATGCAGCAGGCATGGTTTCTGTCACGGCTCCGGCGCTTCGGAGCACCAGCGGCAGCGGCCCCACGCGAGCTTCATCTCAGATGTCTTTTACGGTCACCTGTCACCTCGCCCCTCCGTGCCTACGCGGGCTTAAATTACACTCTAGGGGTAGGGCAGACAAGACTACGTGGAGTCGGTTTTGCAGCGATTCGTTTGTGTCACTAACTTTTATAGCAAAACATTTTATTTTTAAGACAATACTTTAATTTTAATGGAATTGTTTCCGTTATTTCTAAAAATTATACGTCTAGATGCTATTATGCTAATAGTCATTGTACCTAGTAATATTATGCGAATTAAATTTATGCCAAAACAAATTAGCCTTCAAGAAAATTAATGTTGGCATAATTAAACTGAATACGAAAAAAAAGTATCATCATCTGCCTAGCCTTTTCCCAACTATATTGGGGCCGGCTTCCAATCAAGCCGGATTTAGTAAAATACTGGTATTCATACCAGTATTTTACGAAAAAAAAATGTGGCAAAGTATTATTATGGCAAAAACAAACAAAAAATGTCGTTATGCCAAAGTATAGGAAAAAGAATATTACTCCCTCGACTTGTCAAAAACTGCTCTGGTGGGAGAAACTTGCAGTTTGTAGTACCTAATACTACCTATTGCCATAAAATCAGTTAAAAGTTTCGAACACACAGATGCTGTAGGGCATTTTTTTTTTACCAAAAATGAATGGAGCTGCGGGATAGATCTGTAGCGGCACCCATGCCGCCATAAAAAACCAACGGAGCTAATCTTCATCGCAGCAAAAAGAACCGCCGCGCCATCTATCCAACTAGCAGTGAACTAAAATCCTGCATCGCCCATGCAAAATTTACCGTGAGATTTGAACTTATACCTACATCAGCCCGAATATTAACTATCGGGCAGTAGCCCGCCAAGCATAACAGCAGCCTGCTTGGAGGATCCCCCCTTTTCAATGAGGGTATACGGGACTTTACTCTCTGTACCGCTTACCTCCAAACTGGTCACCGTCGACAAAGAACGTCAGCGCTGCCTTCGTGCTACCACCTCATGACGTCATCATCATCACTTTCTAATCGTGACCTCAAGCTCTCGAGCAACGAGTCATACAGCCTGCCAGTACTTACGGCTTCTATGGGTATCCTGACCACCAGCACGCAGCAGCTGCGCAATTCTGGTCAGCATCCACAGCCTCTACCCTCAACCTCATCAGCGACCTTGGCAAGCACACTGCACCTTCGGCCAGACACATGAAGAGCCATGAAGAAACTCTCCTGGTCGACGCCAGCAATCACGTCACTACGTCGCACCGCTCCGACTCATTGGAGCCAGCAGCAGCATCACTCCGACTCACTGGAGCCTGCAGCATCATCCCCACTCACTGGGATCTCATAACCCCGACTCACTGGGGCACCGCAGACAGTTCCGACTCACCGTGAACTCTGCGACTTCCGGTTCCGACTCACTGGAACCAACCTTCCACTGGCCTGGCAAGCATCTCAAGATGCATAGACGACTAATCCACTATCCTACCTCCGGTCTCCGGAGAGGAGTGATGTAGCAGCATCCATGCCGCCATAAGAAAAACCATGGGAGCAAATCAACATCGCAGCAAAAAGAACCGCAACGCCATCTATCCAACTAGCAGCGAACTAAAATCATGTATCGCGAAAACAAAGTTTACCGTGCGATTTGAACATATACATCAGCCCGAATATTAACTATCCGGCAGTAGCCCGCCAAGCATAACAGCCGCCTGGTCGCAGAATCTCACTTTTCAATGGGGGCATGCGGGACTTTACTCTCTGTACCGCTTACCTCCAAAGAACGATAAACATAATTAAAACTACAATGTCAGCTGCAGTCGGGCTGCAAAAAGTGGTCAGTGTTATTGAGTGGCGGTCTGGCGGAGTCATGCTCACGTGACGTCACACCATGACACCGGCGACGAGACGGCGACCAGCGCCGTCCTTGCGGTGACACCTAGTACTTTACGTTACTGCACAGAGCAACGAGACGTCTCGGGGGACAATCCTAAAGACCAAGCTTTTAATCATAGAAATTAAAGCGTTCACTCGTAGTGTCAATTCTGGCTACTAGTGTCAGCTGAATTGTGCTTCTAAAGTACATTGCACGGACACTACTTATTTATTGTTAGGCTCACGTTTAACTATCTTTTCTTATTTGATGATAAGCAATGATGTGGTCGACGATGGACCACGGTTATTTATCTATTTTAGGGAATGACCGTAGTCCATCGACGACTTAGGATATACTCGTACTTCCATTGGAATCCTAATCCTATCTTGAAATAAATGCGAAAGTGAGATTTTTGCACTTTCACGAAAAAATCACTGAACAGATTTTAATAAATATTTTACCTACATCAGCTTCGTGGATGACATGGTGCTGTTTGCTCCCTCGATCAGTGCACTCAGAAAACTTGTCAAAATCTGTGAGAACAATGCTGCCAGCCATGGGTTGCTATATAATGTGAAGAAGTCCGAACTTAGGGTTTTTGAGGCTGTTGGCAGGAAATGTCCAGAAAATGTACCACCAGTAAAAATTTGTTTTATTATTTTGTTTTATTATATTTGGAAAACTTACAGCTAATTACAAGGCATGCTTACTTATTCTAATATAATGAAGGCCAATTACAAGTTCTCACTTAAGTACAGTAAAAACGAACAAATTAAGAAAAAAGGATATGATGTAACAATTCGTCGGGTACATCAGTACAAATACTTGGGGCATTTAACTGCTGATAAACTTAGAGATGATGCTGATGTTGAACGGGAACGCAGGGCATTGGCGGTACGGGCGAACATTTTGGCCCTTAGGTTCGCTCAATGTACAGAAGCGGTCAAACACACGCTATTTAAAGCATACTGCACATCTCTGTACTCGAGCGCCTTATGGATCAGCTGTACCAAACGTGCCGTCAGTGCGCTGCGCGTCCAATATAATAACACCTTGAGGACGCTGATGCGGCTGCCGCGTTACTGCAGTGCGTCAGAGATGTTCGCAAAAGCCCTAGTCGACAGCTTCTCAGCTATAGTGATTAGTGAGGAAGAAAAGTACGTCTCTGCTCGCCAGAATGCGTGGCAGTACCAACAGCCTCTTGAAGGTGATAGCTGACAGGCTTGGTGAAAGCACAATAATGGGGCATCTCATAAGAACAACACTGTATGTCGTAGAATATAAGTACTGACATAGATCATAAGCCCCATTGTTACTAACATCCTAGTATACAAGATGTTGATTTGCATCCTAGTCAAATTCAAGGACGTAATTATGCTAATGATTTTCGACCCAAATCAACAATAAAATGGGTAAGTAATTTTTTTTTCTTATTTACGGAAATCCGTAAGTGTGAACCAGCCGTATTTAAACGCGGCCCGTCTGTTACTAGCCCTATAACCGCGCTTTCACACACAAACAAACGCAAACAATACATACACAACGCATACGCCAAAAATCATTCAATAAATTCGTAGGTAATCAATTCCATCGTGCGGGTACTCTCCCACGCAAGCTCCTAAGCCCCCCCCCCCCCCCCGCGGCCCCGGAACTAACACTTTCAATTGATTATTTATATCTTTTATGATAACCTCCTGAAATTTGACGAGGATGCAAAACGACACCTTGTATAGTGTTGTGTCAGTGTGGACCTTTTTTGTCTTACAAATAAATACATTATTATTTCCTTTATTCAGTTCACTATACATATATATTATATTTTTAAATATTTGAATAAAATAAAAATAAAAAAAAAACATTTAAAAATATAAAAATAGTAGCCCACCGATAATGCGAGCCGTGTCCAGAAGTACCGCTTTCTGAATCAAGCCCTTGATCCAGCTGCCCAACGAGAGCCTCCTAAGGTGTTGGTCGAGACTCGTGGCTATTAAGCCATTGGCCGACACGACTATCGGTACAATGATTGCGGAGTCCACTTCCCACATGTCAACAACCTCGCGAGCCAAGTCAATATACTTGATTTGTTTGTCTTTCTCGGCTTTCACGAGGTTCTCGTCATGCGGGACGGTTATGTCTACAATCATTGCACGCCTCACAATTCGGTCCACTACCACTATATCAGGCTTATTGGCAACAATAGTCCTGTCAGTGATGATGGACAGATACCAGAACAATGTGATATTGCCATTATCGAGAACTGGGTCGGGCGCACACCTATAGTATGGCACCTCCGACTCCACAAGAGAGTATTTCAGAGCAAGTTGCTGATGGATAATCCTGGCTACAAGGTTGTGCCCATGCAAGTATTCTCCGTTAGCTGACGAGAACAACCAGAGACAATGTGGCGAATTGATTCTCCCGGACGGTGACATGCCCGACATATATCGACCGTGCCGTCTTTCACAATAAATCACCGGTAGTTATTCGTTATGATAACTTCGTCCATAATTGCACAAACAAAACCTTCGGTTTCTCCAAAAAATTAACCGAAACGCAGGCAGGCTACGGACGCTAGTTGATCTACGTCGGGCCCATGTAGAGCCCGGAAAAAGCGTCCGTGAAGCTCCTTACTCTGCCATACCGCCCTGCGATCGTTAGTGTCAAGCACCGCAGGTTTGCGCCAGTTCTCATTTGCCAAGGAGAGCGGGTGAGTCCCTTGTCCACCGCCACTACATCTCGATGCATACCCACGTCGACAGCTAGGAAATATTCCCTAAGACTGCATATCTCGCGATTGTAGAGAGCCTTGGCATTTAAAAAGCCTCGACCTCCACACTTGCGCGGGATATGCAGTGACATTACCGACAATCGTGGGTGATGCGTTCGATATGCAGTAAGCAGTGTGCGGCCCCGCCTATCCAGGGCGTCAAGTTCCGTTTGAGTCCATTTGAGTACGCCAAAAGAGTACATCAATACCGGCATGACCCAACCGTTGAAGGCGCGCACCTTGTTTCCGCCTGATAGAAGGCTATTAAATACCTTCTTCAGGCGGCCAAAGAAGCGCTCCTTCAACGATTGCTTCATGTCAGTAACATTGATACCTAACGCTTCCGACATACCCAAATACTTGTAAGTTTCAGTTGGAGAGAGGGATCTCAGGTTTATGGAATCCGAGAGTTGAGTTCCCACAGATTGCATAATCTCTTCACGCTTTACATGCATGACCGCACATTTGTCACATTATTATTATTATATTATGTGAACAAAGACGCGCGAAAAATGTAGATGGTACTTAAAATTATGTAAGAGCGACTCTAGTTGCTGCCGGGCGTGAGTCGATTCCGAACTCTGTGGATCTGTTTTTATGTCATCTCGAAACCTACACTAACTACCACACAGCACAGAGAAATTCACATTCATGTTTCAGACATGAATGTAGTCTGTATTTGACAATTTAATCATCTTGCCAGACCTAAAAAAGCAATATATAGCTAAGTATATAAAGAACACTTTAAACATTTTTTTTTGGGATTAGATTAAATCATGTGAGTACTCTCAGGGCATTATAGGATCTCATACGTATGGTTTTAAGTCTCGAAGTGATAGCGGCTTTCAGACGGTAAATATATTGTCAGACATTGTTCGATTAATAAGTTCAAAACGTAAGGGCGTACAATGTAGTTTAATAATCAAAGTAATGTGAAATATTTTATTCAGTACATAAAATCTCCGTTATAATACACAACTCAGGACATGCAAATTTTTATATGGTATCCTTCGCTCACAGGATTAAAATGAAATAAAATCAACTCGAAGGTTTAGGCTCTCTAATCTAATAAAAGTAGGTAAATACTTACCTGCACAAGCAAATTCTGCTATCAAAAGCTGGCCAAGAGTGAGTCGGACTCACACTTAAAGTTATTTTAACACTATATACATATAGACTTCTTATAGGTTATTTTGTAATCTGTGGGTAAAACTATTCTCCACATTTTTTTTCACATTTTAGACTCTATAGTTTCCGAGATAAAGGGGAGTGGTCATTTTTGGTCACATTTATTGAATAACTTCAAAACTATTTATTTTAAAATTACGAAAAAAATATAACTAGAATCCTCATTTGATATGTCACACGATTCTGTTTGAAAAACTTTTTTTTTGTTTGTCCCCCAAAATTGACCCCATACTCAAAATTTATTTATTTACCATCGTGTTTAAGTCACACAAGTCCATATTATTATGTACACCCGAGTAATATAATATAATATAAATACTATAATAATAATAGAGTATAAGGATTTCGTTTCTTACGGATGTTCGGAACCCTTTAAATCATTGTCATGGGCAATTGGGCACTGCTTGTTGCGCTTGCGAGGATCGTTGTTGTCTGTTCAACAGAGGACGTACTTATGTATACCTACAGGTAACTAGATGCAAGCGCTGCAGTCCTAAAAAAAGTCAAGGCAGGAACATGACAAATGAAACATACCTACCTATTGAACGCGAAGCTCGACCGGTCTCAGTGAGATAATTACTGAGCAACAAGAGATTTAATTGTATTACCTGTGAAAATATGCTTGTGCGGTGCGCATGGCTGGCTGGCTGCGAGCATCGGGTTGCAGACTTGCAGCAGTAGGGGGCGCGCAGGTCGCCGGGTCACGCGGCGAGGGCGCATCGCTTGCAGCGCCCTCTGTGCCCTTGCCGACGCACGGTGCATGCACCCTGTGTACTGCACAGCACAGCGGCTAACAGTGGATCAACTCCGGCTTATAGTGGAATTTTGGTAATAGTTACAATTTTTTTTCGGGTGGTAGACATTTATTCAAAACGATTTTGAATTATAGAACTCAACAATGATTGCATGATTATTTTGATTACGACGACAATTACTTATTAAGATGAAATTTTATTTTCTCAAACGTAAACGTCAAACGACCTATATTCTGTACTCTACTATATTATGTTTTACAAAACAAATATATTTATTTATATATCAAACAAAAACATATAATTTTAGGGTTCCGAACATCCATAAGAAACGGAACCCCTATAGGATCACTCGGTTGTCTGTCTGTCCGTCTGTTACAGCCAATTTTCTCCGGATCTACTGGACCGATTTTGTTGAAATTTGGTACACATATGGAGTTTTGTGACCCAAACACGAATGCTCCACTATTTTAGGGGTCAAACTAGAAAATTTCAAAAAAAGTTTTTCTAACTGTATCATTTGACATATTTATGAAATGAAAAGGCTTGCTATAAGGGTTATAATTATATTTTTTTTCATAGTTTCAAAATAAATAGTTTAAAAAAAAATACAATTAAAGATTACAGGAAAAACTATAATAAGTCTATAGTCTTAAAAATATTAAATTGGTTCGAAACTCTATGCACGCGAGTCCGACTCGCTCTTGGCCAGTTTTTTGAGTTTAACTATAACACACTCGACTATAATATTGGATGATTCGCGGTTTTAAGTCCACATAATCTACTGTTGTGTGTAAAATTCAAGTTTAGTCACGTTCTACAAGGATTTCCTCCATTAAGCACCGTCCAACTGCAATGTATGTAAGCAGCAATAACCTATTTTGCTTTCCTTTTGTTTTGCTTTTTAAGGCTATTTACCTTCATTCCCTCACGTTTAAAGATAAGATTGGTTAATGAAGAAATCGCGTAGTTGTCCTACTAGTTTTCCTTGTCTGTGGCCATGCATCGACCCTCGCCCCCTCCGCTCCAGCGTCCCCCCCCCGCTCTGGTACGCTGGGTCGCCGTGATGCTGCATTTTAATAACGATTTTGACTTACATGTCCAGCCGGGACGGAAAAACCGTTGTTTTTCTTATTCCCTTTACATAAAACTGCACTGATAATATTGGGCGCAGGATTCTGCTTCGATGCTGAATAAAACACAAGATTACTATTTATTACTCTGTGCTTGTGAAGATTGAACTTGCACTTTAATCCCATATTCATAAGATACGGAAAACGACCGTACTGTATGATAGGGATATGGATGATCAATCCATAATGTATGTAGACGGTACTGGAAGGCTGATTTTGATAGTTCGTCCTATTGCAATGACAGTCTTTGTTTCAATTAAATGTTCCCACATACTTTAAACACTACGTATGTACATTCCAACCGACTGCAAGTCGTACGCAGGTGTCTTTGGAAAGCAAGCCGTTAGCATTGTACCCTATTATAAAGGGATATTGCCAGACTGTCTGACAGATATAATTAATGCTGCCAGATGTAGGTACACACCTCTGTTGAAATACATAAGTCGTACCGTATGTTATTATTTATGTAAGAAGTATATATGTTCCACAAGTCGAATAGCAAAACCTTTGCAAATTCGAAAAAAACTGACTGTTTTTTTTTTTTACTATTGATAGGCACGCGTTTGACCACTATCTCACCTGATGGTAAGCGAGGATGTGGTCGAAGATGGAGCACGCTTGCCTAGAAATAACCTATTCACTCTTGACTTAAAGACTCCCAGGTTGTAGCTGTCAGGAAACACAGACTCCGGCAGGGAGTTCCACTCCTTAGCTGTACGCACTATGAATGTGTTCCCAAAACGTTTTGTGCGTATGGGTGGGATGTCCACCATGTACCGGTGGCGCATCGCCGTTCGTCTTGTGGTCCGATGATGGAACGGGCTTGGCGGAATTAAATTATGCAATCCCGTCGCACATTCCCCAAAATGCAACCGGTAGAAAACCGACAGGCTAGCAACTCGTCGTCGATGCTCAAGACTTTGGAGCTTCGACGCGACGAGCCTCTCATTGCCGATGATCCTCTTGTCTCGTTTCTCAATTGACTCAAGGGCATCAAGCTGGTATCTGGCAGATCCATCCCAAAGATGAGAGCAGTATTCCATACACGACCGAACTTGCGCTTGATAGAGTTTGAGCAGCTGTTCCGGCGTGAAGTACCACCTCACCTTAGCCAGAATCCCCAACTTCTTTGCAGCCACTTGAGCTTTTGCCTCTATGTAAGGGCCAAAATTGAGAGTAGATGTTAATGTAACCCCAAGAAGCTCAAGATGGTCGGTTATCGGCACGGTTTCACCGCGGAAAGATGGAGCTGGGCGGAATTGGCTCCTTTTGGCGGAAAATAGACACGCTTGGGTCTTAGCAGCATTGAACTTGACCAGATTGGCATCGCCCCATTCAGAGACCGCCTGTAAGGACACGTTCAAGCGCTCAACCATTGCCTCCCGGAGAGACCGGATCTGCGACCCACCAGCTCGTGCGTCGGACACGTATCTCTCAGCAACAGTGCTGTCGTCTGCATACCCAAAGGTACCGGGTTTAAGCAGATCATTAATATGCAGCAAGAACAGTGTTGCCGAAAGCACCGACCCCTGAGAAACTCCGGCTGCTCGTCTGGACTGCTGGATATTAATGCCGATTAATATCCAGCAGTCCAGACGAGCAGCCATCTATGACCACTCGGATAGACCGATCCCTCAGGAAATCTGCGATCCAATCACACAAACCGGCGGGCAGACCGAAGGAAGGAAACTTACTAATAAGGCTATCGTGCCAGACCCTGTCGAAGGCCTTCGAGATGTCAAGGGAGACCGCCAGTGCCTCCCCGTGCTTCTCTATGGCCTCACTCCAGATGTGAATGGCATACGCTAGTAGATCCCCAGTTGACCGATTTCGGCGAAACCCGTATTGCCGGTCACTAAGGATATCATTCGCTTCTAGGTACGCCAGAAGCTTATGATTCAGTACGCGTTCCATAGTCTTACAGAGTATGGACGTTACCGAGATGGGTCTATAGTTCGACTACCCTTCTTGGGCACGGGCTGCACGTTAGCTTGCTTCCAAGCCTTCGGCACTTTTCCAGTCTCGAACGAAAGGCGAAATAGGCGTGTCAAGATCGGAGACAGCTCAGGCGCATAAGTCTTCAGAACAATTGCCGGTATCCCGTCGGGACCACTAGCCTTGTTCACGTCTAGGTTACGGAATACCCTACGGACATCCTTCTGATGAATGCGAATGTTCGACATACTCGACTCGCATTCACCAGGAGAGGCGGAGGGCGTCGCGCCACCAGGATCCAGATGTGAAGATTCCGCAAACAAAGAAGCAAACAAGTTCGCTTTCTCCTCAGCGGAGTGGGCCAGCGTCCCGTCGAGTCTCAGCAGTGGTGGTAGTGAGGGGCGGCAGAAGTTCGATTCGACCGACTTAGCCAGGGACCAAAAAGCCTTACTACCTGCTGGGTATGAAGCAAGTTTGTTCCCTATTCGGCTAATGTGGTCAAACCGAGCCCTCCGCAACACCTTCTTGCAGGACTTAGCAGCCCTGTTAAAGGCTCTCTTCTTCCGACTCACGTCATTTGCTTTGCGCGTACGAGCGTCGACCCATGCTAGGTACGCCGCGTGCTTATGCGCATCAGCGCGATTGCACTCGGCACCAAACCAAGGACGAGCTTTGCCAGATATTGCTATGTCAGAGAACGGAATGTAGTACTCCATTCCCCTCCGCAACACATCCGTCACGGCATCCCCGCACGACGTAGCATCAGTGGAAGAAAAGCAAGTAGGCTGCCAAGGGTAACATGCGAAGAAAGATCGCATGCCATCCCAATCTGCTGACTTGTATCGCCATACCCGCCTGGCGCCTCTTGGGCTAGGATCGGGTGGAGAGTAGACAGACACAGACTTCACCAGACAGTGGTCGGAACTACCCAGTGGTGATGAAATCGACACTGAATAGCGGTCTGGATCTGTTGTCAGCAAAAGGTCCAAGCAATTGGCAGTGTGCGAATCAACATCCGGCACCCTCGTTGCCCCCTGGACCAGCTGGGTAAGATTTAACGCAAGCGCTAGCTTTCGCGTCTCTCGTCCAGCATGGTCTGTGCACAGAAATGGGAAGAGCCACTACTGATGGTGGGCATTGAAGTCCCCCAGTAACACCAATTGGGCAGAAGGGTACCGCTGCTGAGCCGCATCCGCCGCCTCACTCAGGTGCTGTGTAAGCCCAGTTGTCGCCAAATCACCACCGTGCGAACAGTAGACGCATGCATAGACAATTTTGTCTAGACCTGTGTCCACCATAGCCCACAGCGTTGAGAACCTGGAGTCTTCAAGGTAGCGGAGACGCCGATAGCAGATGTCGTCCCGGGCGTACATGCATACGCCCGCGCGGGGTCTGAAGTGGTGCTCCAGGGTAAACCCTGGGTAAGACAGGTATGACACGTCCGACGGACATCCGATCTGCGTCTCCGACAGGAACAAGAGCGCTGGTTTCTCGGTCTCGAGGTGGTGATGGACTGCGGCGAGATTTGAGTGCAGACCTCGAATATTAGAGAGGTGCACTTTATGCGAAAGGACGTGCTGCCGCTGTACAGCTTTTCTCTTTATATTCCTGTTCATTTAAGTGATGGAGGTTGAGGAGAAGGAAATGAAATGAGGTTCCAAGCTGCTAACCTTCAGCACGCCCTGACAGGACGACATCTTTAGGGGACTAGTCTGGAGACTGCGGGGACGCCCGAGCCCCCCCGGGAATGTCCATCGGGCCCTTTCACCTGGTCGCCAACCAGCACGATGGTGCATTCCGGGATTTTTCGTCAGTTGACGGGGCAGCCTTTCATGTGTGGCTAGCACACTACTTGGGCCCCCAACTATCTGCGGTCGGCCAGCGGCGCACCGTGCCTCGGATCCCGCTACCCTCCAAGACTAGTCTCCCGATACGCCCATGCCAGGGCTAGCCTGGCTGGTCTGCCTGCATGGGAACAACTTTTTCGACCCAACTCCTCTGAATTGGCTAGAGACTTACAAAATCCAATAGGTCTAAAAAAGGCAACTTTAAATCATAATATTAATAATACAACAATCTGGCAAATTTCATTTTCATCTTTTTCGCTAGAGCATTAGGTTCAAGGTTGATTGGGAAAATTTGACAGTGACGGGAAGCGTGATGTGCTGGCTGATACTACTAAAGTGGCCTTTTTAGACTCGCAGATCATGACAGTGAGAAAAAACTATAGTCACTAGTCTATACTAATATTATAAAGAGGACAGTTTTTTTGTTTGTTTGTAACGAACAGGCTTCGAAACTACTGGACCGTTATTAGTCATTTTGTCAACAATAGAAAGTTAAATTAACAAATAATAATAACGATTTGATTTAATGTTGCATATCGAATGCATCATCCACGGTCGTCGGTAATGAGACTGTATATCCCGCGAAAGCGTGGAGGTCGAGGCTTTTTAAATGCTAAGACTCTCCACAATCGCGAGATATGCAGTCTTAGGGAATATTTCCTAGCTGTCGACGTGGGTATGCATCGAGATGTAGTGGCGGTGGACAAGGGACTCACCCCGCTCTCCTTGGCAAATGAGAACTGGCGCAAACCTGCGGTGCTTGACACTAACGATCGCAGGGCGGTATGGCACAGTAAGGAGCTTCACGGACGCTTTTTCAGGGCCCTACATGGGCCCGACGTAGACCAACTAGCGTCCGTAGCCTGGCTGCGTTTCGGTGATCTTTTTGGAGAAACCGAAGGTTTTGTTTGTGCAATTATGGACGAAGTTATCATGACAAGGAACTACCGGAGATTTATTGTAAAAGACGGCACGGTCGACATATGTCGGGCATGTCACCGTCCGGGAGAATCAATTCGCCACATTGTCTCTGGTTGTTCTCGTCTAGCTAACGGAGAATACTTGCATAGGCACAACCTTGTAGCCAGGATGATCCATCAGCAACTTGCTCTGAAATACTCTCTTGTGGAGTCGGAGGTGCCATACTATAGGTATACGCCCGACCCAGTTCTCGATAATGGCAATATCACATTGTACTGGGATCGGTCCATCATCACTGACAGGACTATTGTTGCCAATAAACCTGATATAGTGGTGGTGGACCGAATTGTGAGGCGTGCAATGATTGTAGACATAACCGTCCCGCATGACAAGAACCTCGTGAAAGCCGAGAAAGACAAACAAATCAAGTATATTGACTTGGCTCGCGAGGTTGTTGACATGTGGGAAGTGGACTCCGCAATCATTGTACCGATAGTAGTGTCGGCCAATGGCTTAATAGCCACGAGCCTTTTTTTTTTATAACGGGGGAGTTCCTGATGGATGTCCTCCGCCCTGGGGCGGGCGGAGGGGTCTGTCAGACTCTTACTGACTAAAACCACCCCGGTGCTCCATCTCTCACCAACCGGGGATCGCCTGTACGAGCTCCCCCGGGCAGTAACCAGCGTGTCGTCAGCGTAACACGTCAGGTCCACACCCGGCGGAAGCTCGCCCCTCAGTACCTAGTCGTAATCGATGTTCCACAGGGGTGGGCCCAAGACCGAGCCCTGTGGAACGCCGCACGACATGGGGTGCTGATGTCTGCCATCACGTCCCAGATAGGTGACACACCTGTCCGCCAAATAAGCCCCAATGACGCGGTGGAGGTAGGGAGGCACTCGATGATAGCGCAGTGCCTCCCGAATACAACTCCAGGGCAGCGTGTTGAACGCGTTGGGAGATGTCCAAAGACACCGCCAACATCACCACGCCCCGGGACACCGCTTCCTTCGCCAGGACTCTCACTCGCGATATCGCCGTGATAGTGGAGCGCCCATGCCGAAACCCGAACTGACACTCAGCCAGGTCCGGCCCCTCTCCGCACAAGTGGCTGACGAGGCGGGCTGCGATTATCCGCTCAAACAACTTTCCCACCTCGTCCAGCAGCACTATGGGCCGGTACGCGGACGGCGAGTCCGCAGGGCGCCCCGCCTTCCTGAGCAGGACCAGACGCCAGATTTCCTCTGAACGGGAAACTGGCCCTGCTCCAGGCACGCTGAGTCCGAGAGTCCTCTCAGATGGGGCTCCAGCTCCTTCAGAGCGAGGGCCAACACGCAACCGTGAATCCCATCAGGCCCCGGGGCAGTGTTTTTCGCCCGGAGCCGCATCACGGCCGCCCTCAACTCTGCTTCTGTCACCTCTGGGACGCTGGCGTTCTCTTCAGGCTCTGCGGTTGTGGGCAGAACCATCGGCGGCGGAGTATGCTCCGCTCGTGCCGGGAAGAGGGCTGCGACCACGTCCTCCAGCAGCTCAGGTTCAAGACTCTCCGTAAGCGGAGGCGCCCAAGGTCCGAATTTCCCTCGAACCGAGCAGTATGGACGCCCCCACGGATCCCTGTTTAGAGTCTCTAACATCTCCTCCCTGGCACGCGTCTTTGCCTCGCCGATGGCCAGCCGCAAAGCCTCCTTAGCCGCGCGGTACACCTCATACAGCGCGGCTTCTTCGTCAGGAACCCGACGACGTCTTCTTCGGTATCGGGTGTACCGGCGCCTGACTCGCTCGCACGAGATGCGCAACTGCTCAATCTCGGCGGACCACCAGTACACCTGGTGCCTTCTGGGTTGTGTGTGGACCCGGGGCATGGACGCGTCGCTGATTTGCGTCATCGCCCCGTGGAACCACAGCGCCCCCTCTTCGACGTCGACGGGTCCAGTCGTTGTCGACTCCCGGATCCAGGCCTGCACAATAGCGGCCTCCTCGAGGAGCTCCCTATCGAGGCGCTTGCGCGCCCAGCGCGGACCGTCCGTTCGCGGACACTATGGAACCGCCCCGCTGCCGGACACACGTGTACTCCGAGCCCCGATTCAGGACGGTCAAGCCGGTCGTGACCGCCCACTCCTCCAGCGCCTCACCCTTGGCATCGGTGACCGCCCACTCCTCCAGCGCCTCACCCTTGGCATCGGTGACCGGGGATTCCCACGCCGCAGATTTGGCATTGAGATCCCCGAGCAACAGCACTGGGCGTGAGTGGTACCGGTTCACGACGGCACCTAACTCAACAAGGAAGCTCTCGAAGTCGGCGAGGCTCTTGTTAGGTGAGAAATACACTCCAATAGTGCCGATGCCGTCCGCGAGGGCGGCCACCCAGCCGTGACCTCGGGACGGGTCGGCAAGAGCCCCGCTAATAATGGCCACCGAGTCGTCCAGGTCACCCACCCAATCATCTCTGGGGGGGACGTAGTACGGTTCGGCGACCACAGCCACATGAATCGACCACTCTGCCATGCTCTGGAGTAAGAGATCCTGAGCCCTGGCAGAGTGGTTGATATTGCCCTGGAGGAAATGGAATTGTGCCATTACGCGCAATCCATTCCTTCGGCGCCATTCTCAGGCCGGGAGTCGGCCGAAGAGCAACCAGGCTGCGGGGGATGTAGAGTCCCCGGCAGCCTTGGTTGCTCCCTTCTTTTTCTTCTTCTTGCCCGTCTTGGGGGCGGGCGCGCCACAGGCCTTGCCACCCACAATGTGCTCCGCGGGCCTCCCTGCAGCTGTATAGAGGCTACAGTTTGGCGTCGCGGAGCATTGGGTCACCTTGTGGCCGGGCTTACCGCAGCGATAACATAGTTCACTGCGGTCAATTGCGGCGGTGCAACGTGCCCTGACGTGCCCAACATCAAGGCATCGGTAACACCGCATAGCCCTGGGTTGCAGCAGCTTCACCTGTGCTGCCACCCACCCCACCAGAAGACGCCCGCTGTCGGCGATCTTTTTCGCCGCCGCTACCGGGCACTTTATCCAGATGATGCCGAGCCCGGCAGCGTCGACGCGAATCTCGCCTGCCCGCACGTCACCCGGCGGACATACCCCGCTTCGAGCGACGGCCGCCACGACCTCCTCCGGGGTCGTCGAGTCGTCCAAGCCATCGACGCGCAATTCAGCGGTCTTCACGGGCCTGGACACTCGAACGTTCTCTCCATTGAGGACCTCCCTCAATTTGGCGGCCAGGACATCCGCCTTTTGGCTGCCATCAGGACCTGCCACCTCGAACAGCCGCGCCCCCGAAACCGCCGACTTCATTCTAAAGCCGGTCGGTGTGCCCAAGTCGGGGAACGCGACATTGGCCCTCACCTGTGTGAGGACCTCCTTGTAAGTAAGGCCCCTCTCGATGGCTCCGGGCTGCAGTGTGATTACCACAGCCGCGGAGCGTGGGACCCTACCCTTCCGGGACCTCCGCTTCTTCTTCTTGGGCGCGGGCTTGGACTCACTGGAAGCCAGCGTCGATGCCTTCTTCTTGCGGCCCTTTTTGACGACCGTCGTCCAAGCCCCTGAGGTGGGGCCGGAAGCGGTCGCCGGGGTCGCATTTAAACTGGAAGGGGTTGCTGACGCAACCTCCGCGGTCTTCTTGCGCCCCTCCGCGGGCTTTTTGCCCCCCTTTCCAGCTTTGGCCGCCACAGTCGATGGCCCTGGCCTTGCGGCCTCCTCCATCCTCCTTTTGTCCGCCGCTAGCGGTGGCCGGGGGTTTTGGGCCGGGAGAAGCCTCGTTTCTAAGGCCTCCAGGCGGGCATTCATCATGCCCCACACTGCTGCATGCAGATGCGGACGGTCTTCTCGGTGTCCGCATCGGTCGCAAGTGCAGGGGCAGGGTCCGACGCTGGAGCCGTAACCACCGGAGAGCCGGCAGCTGCGGGAGCCGCATCCTTCTGCAGCCGGGCTTCTCTTTACGCGGCAACCTCCCTTCTGAGGTCCTCCAGCTCAGCTCGGAGACGACCGTTCTCCTCCCACAGCTTCGCCGTCTCCTCAGAGCTTGTTCGAACAAGGAGGACCTCAACCACCTCCTTGATACCCTCAGCCGCCTCTTTGAGGGCGCGCGTGAACGTGCCCTTCAAGCTGCATTTTGTGGCAACTTTCACGCCGTCCAGAACTTGGCGACTGAGTGCCACCGCCGTCAGGTTTTCCTCGGAACCTGCTTGAGCGGCCCGCCGCTCTCGAGCCTGACGAGCCATTTCGCCGACCTCGTCAGCCGCTACCGCTTTCCGCTGAGCCCGCTTTGCTGCATTTGCTTCCACTTTATTGCTGTCTAGCAGTAGCGGGGACGGAGACGCAGCGGAATCTCCACTAAAATCAGCGAGAGTGGTCTCATCGCTCTCTGCCTCTGGCGGCCGATCCAGGCAGACTGCCGGAATCGGCGTAGCAGGCCGCAAAAAGCGACCCGTCTGGTCCCGCTGTCGAGTGGATGCTCCACCCATCACTGCGCGACCTCTCACTTGAGGATGGGTTTATACCCTCCCCGCGCGAACGCTTCCCCCAAAATTTTGAGGGGGCGCGTGAGCCTCCTCGGCTCTCGCTGCCGCTTCCGGCAGACTGGTCTACTTTCTCCGCCATATCTGGCCCAGCGATGGTTGTATTTTTGTGAAACTTTTCCATACAGTTCCCACGAGCAGTGGAGGAATTAAAAGTCCACCCCGGCAGTGCCCCGTACCAAGAGTAAGCCTAAATACTGTAGCACTGGTAACCCCACCAGCCATTCATCCTCTCGCCGCGCTTCAAAACTTAGGATTGGGGGTTTTATATCTTAGAGGTGTCCTTCCTCTAGGCCAGGCGGTTAAGCCAAGCCCCTGACGGCGGCATTATACATGCCTACGTCCGCTGTCCGGCCAACCCGGCTCAGCGGACCCGTCAGAAGCTCTCTCGACCGGATTGCTCCGTGAGGAGAGAGCGACTGCCGCGTTGGTGCGCCTGCACCGCAGCAGCATTGGTCACATCCTTTGCCTATCAACAGCTGTCGATGGGACAGGAGCGACCCCATCTCCGACGTTCCTCCACAGTGCCCTCTGTGAATCAGAGGGACACGAGGAGGAACCGTCGTGGAGCAAAATGCTCCCCCCCCCCCGCAGAAATTCGACACAGACAATAGCCCCTCCGACATGGAAAGACTATTGCCCGTGCCCAGGGTGCACCGGCCCGATAACTGCTCTTTCCTCCGAACGTATTCGTAAGGAACCAGCAGCCGTCAGGCACACGAGGAGGTTTTCTGCACGCACCCCAATAGCCACGAGCCTCGACCAACACCTTAGGAGGCTCTCGTTGGGCAGCTGGATCAAGGGCTTGATTCAGAAAGCGGTACTTCTGGACACGGCTCGCATTGTCAGGAGGTTCCTTTCTCTAGAGCCCTGACCACCGGTAGCTTGGACCCTGTTCCCGATATCGGTGGGCTACTATTTTTATATTTTTAAATGTTTTTTATTTATTTTATTCAAATATTTAAAAATATAATATATATGTTTAGTAAATGAATAAAGGAGATAATAATAATTTATTTTATTTTCTTACCACAAATTACAAGAAACGTCATCACAGAGTCTTCAGACACAAATTCATACTATATAATTTGTGGAAGACTGGTGCCTAAACTAGGTTTTTTAGAAAACCTGTATGTTAAGTTACCAGGCCCCCTTAACAACTTTTAGTTAAGGGGGCAAATTTGGTTTTTACTAATTTAGGCTGGCATACATTCCTACTTTTGCTTCGCATGTCAGAATTATGATGGGTATTTATAAAAGGGATAAGGGAACGTTGCTTTAAAGCAACATGGAGAATAAAAAGCTGTCGAATGGAGAGGACTTTAGAGGACTTATAAACTTCTACAGTGGAGTGTCGGAAAGGAAGGAATAGGCCCTTAAAGTTGCTTAACAGGACGCAGGTTACATATAACTTATTTAAACAAAACTACTAAAATTAGATATCCCTACGAAAATTGCGATCCTAACCCCGCGCGAACGAAGTCGCGGGCGAAGTGCTAGTTACTCATAAAATAATTCTTGCCCTTGCCTCAAACCTCATTTGGTCAGTGCGCAACATTATCTTAATGCAGGTGCCAGATGTTAGGGGCTACGGAATCTGTTCGAAAGAGGTACCGTAGCCCTGGAACACAAAGGGCACTAAGAGGAACACAGATGGGTTTTAGTCAGTAAGAGTCTGACACTCCCTCCTGACTCCAGACTCGGCTCTGGCTTCACCCAGAGCGGGAGGAGTCATTCGATGATCCCATAATTAAAAAAAAAAAAAAAGTAACATCATGGCTGCGCAACATTTTACCTTGGGATGTGATAACTTAGGTACGAGTATGTACCTAAGTTATCGCATCCCAAGTTGTATTACACGAGTAGTGTTCCTAGGTAGTTACTTTGGCGCGTGCGGTCGTCGGACCTCGCGCACACTTCGTCGTGTGGCAATCATAACACGTTCTCAAATTGATGTCAACGCCTCTTTGAACCCTCGCTTCACAAATTTAATTCAGCATAAGTACAACACTTTTGTATGCGTCTGCGCACAATACCTATTCAGATTTATTGAAGAGCTGAATCGGTAATGGACTATCTGGCCGGTCGGTAACCCTTTATTATCAATGCGAGGATCGTATTATGAAATGGACAAAAAAGTCTTTGTTCTGTAATACACCTTTGTACCTAAACAAGACTATTTGGAAATCTTTTTTATTTTATTTTTTAAATAACTTATTGGCACTCAGTTTAAGTAAAGACTCGAAAATTAATATATAGTTTTTATTTAATACATAGCCAGTACATTTGAATACAAAAGGGTTTTTTTGAGGGAAGCCTTATGCGGATTTTTAAGAAAATTTCAAATAGATACATCCGATCAACTAAATAGGTACTTATTTTGTATTTGTAACAAAAATTAATATTTTTGTTAACATGCTTTTTATACATATCTGTAAATAAATATAAATTAATGTATCGATAACAATTTGATTCAATATACCCACTTACTTAACTTTTAATTATGAATTAAACATACCTTAACAATCTCAAACCTTGACGCCTCAAAAAAATGTGGCTCTTTGATTAAATTTAAAAGCACACAACTCTGATTATTTATGGACATTGGGCTGGTAATAAAAATTATCTGTGGCCACAATGTGTACCTAAAATCAGTGCAATTTCATCCGGTTTTTGACTAAATATGAAGAAAAAATATTAAACATGATCGACGTATCTTTAAATTACATCCAATCTTAGAATCGCTGTATAAATTGAGCAATAAAAAGTTTAGCAGACTCCAGATTCTGAACCATTTGTTCGGACTCCTTCGATAAAGCAATTATTTTATCAATTGATTCTTCTGGTACACGGTTTCTTAATGTGTGAAAAGCTTTCTGTTCCGCTTGAATACCTTCCTCAATAAGACCTTGTGTCGAGTGTAATTCTCTTAGATATGAGTCCACCACATCAGGATCGCTAAATATTTTATCCAATGCCGCAAACATGGTAGTAAAATTACTTTGGATACCTTCTTTGATTTCATCTATTTCAGCTTGTATTAACTCGTCTACTACCGCGTTAACGCTGAAATTAGCACCAGTTTCAGCACCGTCTATTTTTTCTACTGATACATCAGACAAGTCTTGCACATCTTCTAATGTACTGTCTGTGTGGTAGCCATATACATCTGTAATAGTACAAGGAATTAGTATGGGTACCTACATGTTTTCCGCCGGGTTAGGTATTCTCAAAACGATCGTCAATAGTGGATTCACTTTTTAAAGTACATCAATCAAACCAAATAATTATACAAAAATACATATTTGTCGGTGTTTCAAAGCACTGCTAGTTATTTGTAAATTATGTATTTTTAACTATATCAAAAATATAAATTTCAAAGTAATTTTAAAACCCTAGGCCCCACACTAGGTTACCCTGTGTAGTAGGGTCTAGTCTCTTTCAATTCAGGAGACACAAAATAGACATAAAAATAACCAAATAAATTGCACAAAAAAATGAGTTATAAACAGAGATACGAAAATTAAGACAGGTATAAAGTAAACTAATATACATAAACTAAATTATTAAATAATGTTGTTTGAGATAAAACTAGAGTAGGTATAGATATAAATATGTAGAGGTATATTCTAGCTATTTTTTGAGATCTACTTACTGCGTTTTACCCTTTGGATACCACAATTCATACAATATTGTCGATATTTCTCTAAGTCTCGTTTCAGTCCAATTCGCAAGAAGCCTATTTCAGCAATATTTTCTATTATGTTATATATTTCCGAAGAAATGTTAAAGTGTTCTAAATTTTTCATGAAATGACTATAATCATCGTGTAGACTTAAGATATCATACATCGTGTTTCCGAACTGTTTTACTGCAGCTTCTTTTAATTTATTTTTTAGGTCTAAAATTTTTTGTTCATACAGTTTATCTCTAACTTCGAGCGGCTGATTTAAACCTTCGCCATATTGTGTTTGTTTTAGCTTTTTATCAATATAATCATTAAGATCTTTAAGTCTAACACAATGCATGTCAGTACGGTTAGAAAAAATCAAGGAATTGTTAATGATCTCCTGTCCAAATCCTGAAAAGTTGCAATCATTTTAATTAAGATTATTTGGAAAAAACCGACACTTACTTTCGCTCATAATGCAGAAAAAACCAGCAAAGTGCGAGTCGGACTCACACACGAAGGGCTCCGTACCATAAACCTTAGTTTGTATTTGTCGTTATAGCGCTAATAGATATACAAAATCTGTGAAAAATTCAACTGTCTATTTGTTACGGTTCTTGAGATACAGCCCGCTGACAGACAGACGGACGGACGAAAGGACAGCGGAGGCTTAGTTAATAGGTTTCCGTTGGATACCCTTTGGGTAGGAACCCTAAAAACACGTTACTTACGGTTTTCAATGCTAATTTCTTCACAGTTAATTTTACAAATCTTTTTATACTTTTCCAATTGTTTTAAAGTGACCACAGAGCCTTTTGTAACATCGTTAAAGTCATCTTCGAGGGCTTGTAGTTGTTGTAACTGAGCCGCAATATCCTGTATGCTGGGTTCTAGTTCTTGACGCCAACTAGTAATACCGTGCAGTACGTGCAGCAAATGAGTCGGCCGCTCTTTGAATCGTTTCTTGAAGTCTTCTATATCAGCTAGGTTCTTTTTTAATACTTCTATTGCGTCAGGGTAGTAACTGTTTACAATGTTTTCCTTAATTTTTAAAGATTCTGCTTTTTCTTGAATTAAATATTTAATATCGTTACGACTGATCATGCTGTGATCTTCCACAGGACAGATCATTTTAAAATTATTTTCAGAGTCTGGAGTTTCTGTCGCATTGTTCTCCAGGGTTTTATCATTTTTTTCCTCCGAACTTTCATTCACATTATACTCCGAGTTTTCATCCATATTTCCCTCCGTATTTTCCTTTGAATAACCTTCCCAAGATGAAGTTGAATAAGGTCCCGAATGTTCTTCAAAATTATTCTCCGAATCTTCATTTGTATTTCGGGCCCCACCAACCAACGCCATTCTTTTTTGAAAATTTGTTTCTAAAACTGTAAATAAATCAAGTTCTGGTTCCGAGGTGAAAATAGTTTGAAGAAAATTAAAGAAAGTAGAAAGAAACCATTCAATCAAAATACCATCATTCTCTTCTAGACAATCTGACAATTCGTTGCTTTTCACGTATTCTGCATCTGAACCCTCAGGCTCTGGATCCACATCGACTTGAACTGTCCCACAGAACGACGATACAAAATTTAGCAGAATAAAAAAGACAACAACGTGTTTACGAATAAACATGTTTACGAACTCTTGTAATACTTTGGCCTGAATGTTTAAACCCCAATCTTTTATATATGATCAGCAGTCATTAACAATAAGAGAATTTAAAAAATGCTAACATACATATTTTCAGACAAAAGTACCTAACCACGTACTCAGTAAATTATTTTTACGATTCTCGCACCTAATCTACCTAAAGCATTAAAAAAACACGACACATTTTAATCCTAATATATAAAATTCTTTCGTTACTGACTGATTGAGTGACTGACAGACAACGGACAGCCGAAACTACTGGTTGTAGAGAGCTGAAATATGCCATGTAGGTTCCTTGGGGAGTAAACGGGAGCACTAAAAGGATTTTCCGAAATTCCTACAATAAAAGCGGGATATGCGCGGGCAAAATCTAGTTTAAATTAAAATAAACGAAATTGAAATACCTTCACAATAAAATTAAAGTAAATAATAAAATAAACTTTGTACCCAGATTATACCTTTTATGTAAAATCAAGTTAAATCAGACATGCCTTTGAAAACAATAGTCTAAAGTCAACTGAATGACCCTTGAAATCTTGAATAAAGGTTTGTAAGTCAAACGCGAATGCATTGCTGCGGGACGCGGTCAGGGTTGCCAAGCGTTATAAAGCTGGACATAGTCAGGCTTTTTAGATGCCAGTCTGGCCAAATTAGACGGTGTTAAGCCTGTCCGGATTTTGTTAGGCTATTTACAATTTACCGGTCAATTTCAGTTTCACCGAGCCGTCCATTATAGATTATTGATTAATAAAACCCATAAGACAAAAAAGCCCTTGATTTACATCCAGTAAAGTTCAGCAATTAAAAACTAAGACTCAATAACCTTAATATACTAATAACGTGCCCTTCTACTAACTATCTGGTTTTAGGAGGTAGCAACCCTAGCCACGGTCGTCGCAGCGTCAGTACTGAATAGAATAGTACGTCGCGCGTCAGGTGCAGCCGACCTCGTATGGTCGCCATGCCGTCTGCTGTCTAGAGGACACGCGGTCAGGTCGACCATCAATTCACATTAAATGTTACTGAATTCGACACCGAAAACTACAAGCCAGATCGCGCCGATAGTCCTGAAATTCTTTGCAAACACATAAATAAAATATTACCTGCTTTTTTAAGTACGCCATTTTTCTTCTTCCACGCAGATTTATCCACCAGGGTGCGTAATTTGTTTGAAAGAGTCACCGCGTTCCTGGAACGCAAAGGGCATTAGGAAGAACACAGATTAGTTTTAGTCAGTAAGAGACACTCTCTCCTGCTCCACCCAGAGCTGAAGGAGTCATTTGATGAGTTTCCATAATTAAAAAGGTAGATTTACCCAACCTCGACTCCATAATCAGGAGATCATGACCTACTGGGAATTTACAAACCTAATAGGTAACAATATCTTAGACGTTACACACTACATTGAATCATCTAAAATAGTGAGATTTTCGAATTGAATCCATTAAGGTGGATGCTCCAGGGTGGCCCGCGAAATTCAAATATTTTTATGTTTTTTGCAATTTGCCGGTCAGTGTGAAGCTGTATGTGGACCAAATGCGATCTGCGACCGTAACGCGTATTTATCTAAAGAATTATAACCATTTTAATCATCAATATACCCCTTTAAGTTCATGTAGTTCGAAAGAATGAATATTTCAGAAATAATCATTCTTTCGAACTACAAGAACAAAGAGGGCAATATAGACGATTAAAATGGTTATAATTCTTTAGATAAATACGCGTTACGGTCGCGGATCGCATTTGGTCCACATACAGCTTCACACTGACCGGCAAATTGCAAAAAACATAAAAATATTTGAATTTCGCGGGCTACCCTGGAGCATTCACCTTAATAACAAAGAATCACTCGGCTGGCACACAAATGAAGCAACAAATGTTACATTTAGATTGAAACATCTCATTGAGCGACTCTGTTTCAATGAGCGGCTGAGAACGGCAGCTTGTAGACTAAATAAACATGAAAGCACGTAAATACTTCCTCGTCTGGACTGCCTTAAGAAACCGAGACGCAGACAGTAAACACTACATTAGAAGTACTTACCTAATACAAGTTTGTTGCAGTTTGAATTTATTAGAGTTATTTCTTATAGCTTATTTTTAATTGAAAAACCTAAGCGACCTGAGATAACTTTTTCTTTGTCACAATGTATAAAATAATATATAGATAAAAGTGAATTTTGAGAAAATGATTTGTGATAGTTAGTACCTACTTCAAAAAAGTCATTTTAATAAATCTAACTTTAGTATAAACGTTCAATAATTAAGGATAATAATTATGCGAGCTTTTAACGTCTCGGTTTTTCAGGCTTTATCGTAGCGACGTTATTAAATAATTACTGTCCAACGTTACCAGTACGTTTGGTAGGGTTATTAGGTTGGGTTCGAAATTAAGTAGCGTAAGCGCGGCGACTTTGTGACGTAAGCTCTACTACGCCGCTACGCATGCTACGCGGAATATGCGTGATCTCTACGGGGTTGCTACGCGGCGTCTACGAGGCTTCATCACAGCTACATCGTCTACAAAGATGGTCCATACGCTTTGAACGAAGACCCTCTTGGTTTTAAATTTAAGCAGTGGGAATATCTAACATTCATGCCAGTAACTCTATTTCTGTTTGTTGCGTTCCACGCCTAAACAATTAAACCAATTTCAATGATTTTTGGCCTCGCATAGTGACATTAATGGATTTTTTTATTCCGGAAGTAAGTTCCCGAGGTAATTTACACGGGCGGAGCCTCTGGCAGAAGCTAGCTATTTATAAATAGTTACCTATAAGTAGGTAAATTGGCAACAGATATTACAAAACGAAAACAATAAAAATACCAACTCTTTTCTTTTTTAGCAAGAAGATTCTGGGATCGAATATATTTTAAATAAATATAATTTAATAATATTATATAAATAGTAAATTGAACAGTCGGTAGCAGGAGTATGACATATTGTGGAACGAATCGAAAGCACCGGAGAGAACTACATTTTGCAAAGTTTTATCCAAGGTAAGTTATGAGTTCGTATTACTTTGAAAAAGGGAATTATTTACCAGAGCTGAAAGCCAGAATAAAAATCATAAGCCTAGGTCTTTACCTAGGCAGGTGCTTTCACCTGCCTACTTAATTAAAAATTATATCGTAACATAAAACAATACAACTTTTCAAATCAATACAATGTGACTAGACGTTATTGCGTGTATTTAACACGACTTTCAGCTTCATTTATCGAGTGTCGAGACGAGAAAGGAAGGGGTCGCGAGGGTGGCGAGGGGGTCGAGGGGGTCGCGATGACGCCGCCTGGGGTCAGACGGCGGCGTTCAAGGTTAAGGCCACCCCTCCCCCGGCCCTCCAGCCGCACGCACGCCCTAATGATACTTATACACAACCCACTAACGCACCTGCACCCTGCAACCCCTGGCGGCGTCGGCGTCGGCTAGACTTTAAACTAAAGCTGACTTTTCGATGTGTCATCGTCATCAATAACTTCGTCTGTATTGCAATCGAATTACAGTTGTTTATTTGTTGAGTTTTTTTTTACTCATTTGCAGCTTTAGACTTCTCTTACTTAGCACCTTCTTCTTTTCGAGTCGATGGTTAACTCCTTAGATTTTTGGGCCCAGTAGGTGGCTACGTTAATTGCAGCGTCGTCGGTGGTACCTACTTTTCTCGGCAAATAAATTTACTATCAAACCTGAATATTTTTTTTTTTCATAGCTTATGTTGTCCAATTGCTAGGCAAAGGCCACCCCCACGGTTATCCAACTCTTTTGCGTAAAACCTCCCGACTCTCAACTTTCTTTTAGGCCCGCTGGCACCCGCCATTATCTTATTGACTCCGAGTTACTTCCTTATACGTGTATTATGACTATCTAAATATTTGTTATTTAACCGTGTTGGCAACTAACTCTGAGATAAGTTTTTGGTGCAATCGGATCTCAGCCGTCTACATAACAGCTCTTAAATTCGTCGGCATGTAATAATAGCAATCGCAAAATTCACTCAGTATACCTACATACAAGCTGAATGATATCATCACAGCGCCATATAGCTTGACGCCGTCACCACGCCGTTTCATTCACAGGTATAGTTTCATAGCTATTCCTTGGACATGTCATACTAGCGTTAGCGCCTTAATTTTGTTCTAAGTATGACGTTACGTTCAAAATTATCAGCGAACTGTTTTGTCATTGTTACTTCTTCGGAATGACAATAGATTATAATGCATTTATATTCTTGTGCTATTTGGTTTGCATTGATAAGTCTACGTGTGCTCTTTCAATTTATTATACCTAAACAAAATGTAATTTAGATTCTATAATTTTGTATTTAATTAATTAACATTGGCTTAAAAACTGAACTAGTTTTGAATAGATTGTATAGGATACGTATTAATTCTTCGTAGGGTGCAACTATGAGCGTGTAAAAGAGACCAGGTTCGAATCAACCTCTTAATCTTTTCTTAGGCAGTTAGCTGAACCTCAACTGTGTTTATACTTTGATATGAGCTCGTACATTTACGAAAATTCGTGTGGAAACTGGAGAATGACTTTAGTTAAATTGGCATTGGTATTGGTGAAATGCAAACATTGCATTAAAATTGCAAACAAACCACGATCAATTAAAACGTGAAGGGCGGCCATCGAAAACGACGGAGCGGCGCGACGGTGACGACGTTGGCATATTATCAACCGTCGACATCGAAACGTTCAGCTATGTCGACTGCAGCAGCTGTGCTCTCCCTCTCACCTGTACGCTCTCCTATTAGTGCGAGAAGGTATCATTATCGATACCGTTTTAGGATGTAGGAAGGTATGCCGTGCCTACAAAGCGTGCACAACTTTGCTCTGCCAGACTATCCGACGTCGCAGACGAAATGCTATTAAGTGACGTCACAGGCTACCTTGTGTAAGGGGACGCGGCGTAATAGCGCACTGCCGCCCGGCGACGCCCGCCGTCGCGCGCCCTCCGTGCCCGGTGCGGGGCGCGGTGCGACCAAGCTCGTTATGTAAGCACGCATTCAATAACACATTCATTTATCGCTAATGTCTGTATTGTTTGTCAATTCAGTTACGACGTCTACGCTTTTCAGAATGCCTTGTGAAATCTTTACAGTTTTTTTTATTTTATTTTTTTTATTTGTAATGGGTTTGCTCTTGACTCTAGTCTATGTCAGAGATGACAGAGACAAATTCTACGATGGAGCGAGTTTTCAAGCGCATTTCCGCTTTTCCACGTACCTAAACAATTGCGATACAATCGGGTAAAGAATTACTGCAAGTATAATAAATTAAAGCAAGTAACAAAAATTAATGGTTTATGCAAAAATTGATGTGCTGTAAGTAATACAATATAGGATATAATTAGCGACATGAGACCTTGATATGTCCCAAATAAGTTTTCAGATATTTTAAAATTTTGACATCCTACAATTTTTTTAAGCCTTGTATCCACTAAGCAACATTTAACGACCAACATGCTCAGAAACGTGCACAACAACGCGCGACGTTGCTAGCAGGCGCGCAACAATGACATTGTTACTAAAAAAAGTTACTCGTTGTTTGCATCATGTCGCGCGTCAAATGTTGCCTCATGGATACGCGGTTTTATTGCAAAAACGAACTTGAATCAAGAAAACCTTTTTAAGTGCATTTGAAACAAGTTCTAACAACGCAAGCGACAAAAGACTCAACAACCGGTGCAATCATGGTAGATTTTGGTAAAGAGGAACTGTTCCATGATTTTAGAGAGTCGTGAGTCAGTTGTGAACCGTCGTCGTCGGTCGGCGGATATGAGTCCTTCCTCCGCGCTATCGGCCGGCACTTTTGTTAAATTAAAATGGATGAGGTTTAAAGTGGAGCGGTCGTAACTAACGGTTGGCGCGGCGACGTCTGTGCGCGATTGCGACAATCTGCCACGCGGTAGGAAATGGGACGTGCCACCGCCGCGCCGCCGCCGCGCCGCCACCGCCGCCCGGCCGCCGCGCGCCGTCCACGACGCGTGGGGTCGCGCTCCCTCGCCTCGTCACTCAACCTGACTCCAGACTAATAAGGACTATCTATCTACAGCCAAATCTCCTGGGGCTCAGTTAACCGCCACAGCTGCTTGAGATACGACCACGCTCAGTGCAAAAGAAATGGTTTAAAACAAACTACGAAAGGAATCCTGCCGTGATCAAATTAAAAAGCTTTTACAACTTGAGACTAAAAGAGAACTTAGCATAAACAGAATAGTAAGGTCTATCGAATCTTGCTAATTTTATAAAGGTCCCACGACAAAGTTACCTACGCTACGTTTTTACAGTTGATTTTCTAAGTACCTACCATAGTAGGTAATACATTTTCGGCAATTGTCTTCACTTTTATTAGCGCATATCGGTGCGCATAAGTCACAATTTTCAGCCCTGTGGCATTCTAGTTAGAAAACCTGCAGGTGACTAGAGTGAGTATTAGTTTTCTCCCGCAGGGAGGAAATCTTTAGTTAAAAACTAAACAATAGGCTTTAGACTTTTCAAATGCCACCACTTTTCTGAATGCACACACTGTCATATCTGCACTAGCAATTCTATTTCATAGAAACCTAACTACCTTCTACAATTTCTCTTCCTTGATGTACACCAGCATTGTGCTAGCAGCAAGTACTAGCTTACAAGTGGCTAATGATTTAGTTTTAGGTTGTACTACGTGTTACCCATGATATATTATTTTCTTTGGAATAAAACTTTGCATTCTGTTGTATTAATGCGAGTTCTTCTAACTCGACAAACAGATGTGTTGCTGGGGAGTTTGTTGGCCACTTCCTTCCACAGCTAAAACACTAGGAAGTGGTGACGGGCGGGCGTTTTGGGGGACTGTCTATTTGTAAACGTTGACGTTCAAAAAGTGCTGGCACTCAGCCTAATTTGAATAAATGACTTTTGACTTTTGAGCATTGTGCACTGTTGAAAAAAAAAATTAAGACAGAAAAGGTAGAGAGTAAAGAGCACCATTAATATAACTCAACCTTTTCTGTTATAGCTATAGCCTCCATGGGGTAGGTAGGTATGTCGATACGGAATTGGTTCGAGAGAACCTTACATTTAATCTGTCAATAGCATTAGGTAATGACTAATGGTAGACAGTTTACATTCGACATGCTTCTGACTGTAATAAAATCAGTCGTAAAATATAAAATTCCTCGTAGAAAAAATGCGGCAATAACAATTTTATGAAAGGCAAACACGTGTAAAAAAACAAAAGATTAGTCTAAATCGACACGCGCCTAGCCCGGCACGCCACTAGACACTAGGTACCTACAGAACATCAGTAGGTAGTCAGCCAGTTATCAATTACAGTCGTCTGGCACAACGCCCCGATTACCAGGTCAACTTTTACGGTTGTTTTCGCCAAAAACGAATTGTACTATGAATGAAATTAGTGGATAGTCACAATTGTTACTGTCTACTTGGATTAATAGCAAAAACTTTGCTGAACTCTTTAAATGACTACCTATCTTTGCGAGGACCCAAATACATTTTAACTGTAATCCACCATAGATCGAGAAGCCTATGCGGAAACCCAAGTAGTGCCTCGAGTCTCCACACCCATCACAAGAAATCACTTGAATCAACAACATAAGATATCACATTCGTAAAAGGCATAATAAAGCAATTCACATGATCAAATATTTACATCAAAGCAATTGTATAGTAAAAGCATAATCTTCAAGTCTTCAAAATAGGCGTCTAGGTGTATAAATTTACATAATGCAATTCGTCTAGACCAGACGAAGTGCGCTCGCCACGCGTGCCGAAAGGAGACCGTCTAGAGGTGAACCAAGTCGTAATGCAAGTGCACTTATTGAGAGAACGCAGCCACGACCTATCGACTAGGTACTTAGATCTTTTACACGCACCAATGTCACACATCTACCTAATACAATATGTTAAACATATGAAATACTTAGTAGAAGCGATTTGTATTGCTTTCTTCTTTACAAAGCTACGATAGGTTCTGTCTGAGACATTTTTAATTTACGTTGCTGCTATTTACCCGTAGTCTCGAATGATAACACAAATTTCTATCTGCTAACCAAAGGTAGCCTCGCCCATTGCCAAGAAAAATAAATCATCATCATCAAATTGAAAATGTCTGAAAATCAAATATTCAAATACAATTTGTCGCTTCAATTAATGTCATCTAATCAACGATTAACCTAGTTGCCACTTAATTAAACTAGGTTTACGCCTACACTTGTTAGTGCCACTTCTCGTGTAGGTAAACAAACACTCAGATATTATGACGTGCGTAACGATAACGTTTTATTTTGGAGTGCAAGTGAGAATAGTGAAAGACTTTATAATTTGCATTAATAGCGATCTGTTTAGCAGTGTCTATCCACAACAATATCCGTCAATGTACCTCTTTGTATTTTTAGCTTTAGATTAGATGACGTCAAGTCTGTGGCGATAGCTGTTTGTCTAGTCTAGACAGCAGACAGCAGCGGCGTGGCGGCTCGGCGTGGCGCACTGGAGGACAACACACGAAGCGTGCCGAGCGTCTGGAGGTGAAGCGAAGGCCTCTCCATTGCCTTTTACGACTAAATGCATTCTGGACAGTCTGGCCGCCTAGATCCTAGACGACTGACAATTCAACAATGTTTTATTTGCCGTTCGTACTTATCGACGTCTGTTTTATTTGCGTGAAATTGCACGGCTCTATCTTTTCGTCGTCCTTTATAAAAAGTGTGCAAATCTTTGCAGTTATTTATGTAGGCACTGTTTGTTTTTTAAGCAATTGACAATATTGTTAATGTAGATACCGAATCAATCAATCTTAAATTATATTATAAACCAACTTAAAACGACAGTATTCTGCAACAAATTTGATTTATAAACCCGCACAGTAGGTATACCAGAAATACGCTTATCAACCAGCTCCCTGTCTGATAACTCGGAAACGAAGCATCGTTTAAGTTAATCGAAGGCTTAAGGGCAATTAGCGAGCACAGTACACACTCGTGCAACAGACGGACGGTAATATTAATTAGTGGCGTGTACTGAGCGCAGAGGGCGCGGGCGGCGGCCAGCGTGGCAGGCTGGCGGCGGCGGCGGGGCAGCGTAGCAGCAGCGTCTAGACAGCCTACGCCCGCCTCCCATGCGCCGTGAGCCTTGCACCACGCGCGCACCCCTTTGTCACAGACTTCACTTAGCGTACCTTCACTCGAACCTAACTCAAACATTTAGCTTTGTTTAAAGCATGACGATGCATACTTTGTTCTAAGATGCAAATTGGCTTAAAGTGTCGTGTTTTTCCTTGACGTCCTTAATATCATGCATGACTAATAATGACGATGGTTTGTACTTATTTAATCTGGTAGTGGTGCGATAAAGAATGATCTAAATAACTTCCTCTATAATGAAAATACCAATAAATAAATGTAGGCTGGTTTCAGGTGACTATTAAATGCGTAACAGGGTGTGTTTTACGAGTGTACCTAACTTCAACCCCATCTTTAACATGAGAGCTGAAAATTATAAGTATGGGGTATTTAGAATGTAAGAGTTAACATAGAAATATTCGATCAGTAGAAAATTATGATGCATTCGTTCAATGCACTATACCTACTTTTAACCGGATTGGTAAGTTTAATCGCCAGACAAAATAACTGTATCACAGCATAATGTTTAAAACTCGCTGCATTTAGCAACAACAACAAATACCTAACAATTTAGCCTAGACGCCTCGTCACAAAAACTGAGTGCAAACACTTGTGAGCTTGTGACTGACATGTATGACTCATAATAAGTGTATCATTCGGAAAATACGCGTCAAATTAAGATTATTTTATTTCTTGACTTTTATTTCTCAGATCGAATGGACTCTTCCATCAGCATTAAAAAAAAGAACATAATCCCCGATTTGCGTATGAAAAACCTTAAAAATACTCTTTTTAAGTTCAATTTCGAACGTAAAGAAAGAACATGAATAGTGAATGTTTTCTACATATTAGTAATGGGAGGTATCAGAGAATTGCGTGCAGTTACTATACAGCCTATGTTTATATTGAAAGCGTCTAGACGCGGGGGCGGACGTGCGCAGAGGTTAGATAGGTACGCTCCGGCCCTTTCCTTCACGACCCTTCAGTGCCGTTGTATGCGGAATTAGGTCACACACACCAACCTAGATTTTTACAACAGAAACAGATCTTACGAACCTAATGAAAACGTAAAGAGGTTTTCTTAAGGCGTCTTCTTCTCAAGTTCGATAAAAAAATACAAAGAAGTATTGATTGTACTTGGGTAATTTTACATCAATGGGTGCTTCCATTTAAAATAAATGATACTTATAAACATATACAGAACGATACTAAAATAACAATAAATCGGGTGGGTGAAGATAAGTAGTACAATGAACAGACATCGTCCGACAAGTCCGGGGTCTGACCCGACGTCGACGGCGGCACAGACGGTCGTTTCCGCTTACGATTTTACTGACTTATAAAATAAAACCTGAACACTATTGCTTAGGTCAGTCCCATTGACTTGCTTTTCATATCAGTGCAATAAAACTGGCATATAAACGTCTAGCTTTTATCACTTAGGTATCATCCGCCCCATTCGAGCGTAATGGACGCATTGCCCGGTAATACCCCTATTTTTCAGACCAGTACTCATGAATAGATAAGTTTTTTTAGGAGGAGCTCGTGGCTAAATAATAACAGCCGCACGGGTCAATCATCAAGGTTAATCAACGCTTGCCGAGGTTGGTCTGTGGATGGGTGACCATCTTAATGTAACGAGTTTCCTCCGTGCCTCGGAAAGCACGTTAAGCCGTTGGTCCCGGCTGTCATTTGGCAGCTTTGGCAGTCGTTACGGATTGTCAGAAGCCAGTAAATCTGACTCCAGTCTTGCCAAGAGGTACCGTGTTACCCAGTTAATGGGTTATGGAGGTCTGGTAGGCAGACGCTTCACGTAAAACACTGGTATTCAGCTGAATCCGGTTTGACTGGAAGCCGACCCCAATACATATAGTTAGGAAAAGGCTAGGCAGATGATGATGATGACTCATGAATAGATAGTTTCATGAAGTCCTTTTTTATTAGCCTAATGTGTCCCACAGGTAGCAAAGGCCAGACACTCTTTTCCTACGTCACCTCGAACCAGCCTTCGCCGTTTGCGTCTAGATCGTCTCGCCATCCACCGCTTTCTGTGCCGGCCTCGGCGACAAAACAATGCTAATTACTTATGTACTTAATGAGTTATTTTAATATCAAACGCAAAGAAACGTTCAAACAAACAAACGCAACGCAAACGCGTGTGCATCAAATGTTTTTTATTCATAACTATTGACAGCCTGGAGTGCGAGTGATGTAAAGTTTATCTTTTTAACGAGTATATTATAGTAGTTTTATATCCGTAAAGTTCAAGTCATGATATTCATGATTAACAAGTTATTTTTAGACTGAATTTAATGTTTTGTCTAGCGAGATTTATAAAATACTTACACGTATAGGTACGTACATGCACAACAGCGAGACGCTCACTGAAAAATATGTGGAGGAGACGTACACGTCTATCATGTTTCTGAAGTGTGTATACTTGTATGTATAGGTCTAATATGTGTTACTAATAGCGTCTAGACTTCGTTTAACACGAGCTTGATACTGTAGATAATAACACAGCACCTATACATACATATACGTAGGTAGTGTTAACTTTGGCAGAAGGTCGCGCAGGTCAAGTCTCAAAATCTGTTTTCAAACCAATTCTATACCTCAAAGCATAATATTTTGAATTACCTAGAACAATTATCGGTATTAATTAACCTGTATATCGATACCTTCTACTTACCTACATGTAATAATTGAGAATTTTGGCGAAAACCAAAGTGAATGGACTAGCATTGGCAGGCGTCCGGATAAAGCCGGACACAATCAGGCTTTTTAGTTGCGTGTCCGGAGTTTTTGAATTTGAGCATATTTCGCCGCGAATTTGAGCGTTTTTTATTGTGAGCATTTTTTTATATATTTGTCAT
The DNA here is from genome assembly GCA_950371165.1 of Lacanobia oleracea. Classification (NCBI taxonomy): domain Eukaryota; kingdom Metazoa; phylum Arthropoda; class Insecta; order Lepidoptera; family Noctuidae; genus Lacanobia; species Lacanobia oleracea. The sequence continues at coordinate 11,340,565 of OX493401.1, forward strand.
GTGTTGATTTCCTCTCCACCTACATCACCTTGTATCGTTAGTTCGTTACCTACGTGCTACTACTATTGCAATTATAGAAATTAATATAAGTAGTAATGAATATTGATTTTTTGATAATAAAGAAGACTTATTCGTTCAATTTTATTGTTTCATTTGAATTAATGGTTAAATTATAAAAACTCCTTGTATACTAAAACTAAAAAATTAAGGGCGTCCGGCCTTCTTACCCAAATGTCCGTCTAAACTAGCTGGTCTGTCCAGCTTTTGGGTTTGAAGACCTGGTAACCCTAGATTGTACTCTTGTACTATCTAACACCTAAGTAGGTAGTTCGAAAAATGAAACGGTGGCAGCCGATTTTGAAACTCGAGTATCTTCAATATATGTTTATCAATTCGAAGTCTTAAGAGTAGCACTTCACTTAGGTACAAAGAGCCTTCGTACTTAGGTGCTTCTTTGTTAAGTGCAGTGATTTGGAAAGTACCTATTGAAGATTGACGTAATCACGTTCGTCACGTGAACTTAAATGACTCAACACTTGACAGGTAAACTGATTATTTTTCAAAGAATTTTCCCCACACTAGGAATTCCTACTGTATCGTGGGTACGTTTAAAACTACATAAACTCACATACACCAACAGCCAAACCTATAAGAACTGTCTGTAGGCCATACAAATATTTGTTCCGTGTGGGAATCGAACCCGCGACACGCAGCACAGCAGCCAATCGCTTAATCACTGCGCCAACCGTGCCGTCAAGTAAGAACTTGAACCCTGGGAAAATTATGGAAAAGGATTTTATTACCATCTAAAGCTACAATGCCAGCTAGAGTTTTATTACCATCTAAAGCTACAATGCCAGCTAGAGTTTTATTACCATCTAAAGCTACAATGCCAGCTAGAGTTTTATTACCATCTAAAGCTACAATGCCAGCTAGAGTTTTATTACCATCTAAAGCTACAATGCCAGCTAGAATTTTATTACCATCTAAAGCTACAATGCCAGCTAGAGTTTTATTACCATCTAAAGCTACAATGCCAGCTAGAATTTTATTACCATCTAAAGCTACAATGCCAGCTAGAGTTTTATTACCATCTAAAGCTACAATGCCCGCTAGAGTTTTATTACCATCTAAAGCTACAATGCCAGCTAGAGTTTTATTACCATCTAAAGCTACAATGCCAGCTAGAGTTTTATTACCATCTAAAGCTACAATGCCAGCTAGAGTTTTATTACCATCTAAAGCTACAATGCCTGCTAGAGTTTTATTACCATCTAAAGCTACAATGCCAGCTAGAATTTTATTACCATCTAAAGCTACAATGCCAGCTAGAGTTTTATTACCATCTAAAGCTACAATGCCCGCTAGAATTTTATTACCATCTAAAGCTACAATGCCAGCTAGAGTTTTATTACCATCTAAAGCTACAGTGCCAGCTAGAGACTCAGACCTATTAGTATTCTGCCAGTACTATCTAAAGTTTTGGAGAAAGTAGTATGCGCGCAACTGGTTAATTTTTAGAGACAAATAAAATCCTCCCTGATGTTCAGTCAGGGTTTAGGAAGGGCCGTAGTACGGCCACGGCCTTGTTGGATGTGACTGACAATATCTTGTCAGCTCAAGATGGCATGTGCACACTCTTGGTTCTGCTTGATTTCTCACGCGCGTTTGACTGTATTAACGTTCCTTTATTATTATCAAAGATGGCTTTCTATGGATTTGACGAGGACACAGTTAAATGGTTTCATAGCTATCTTAGCGATCGTACGCAATTCGTTGAAATACACAGGGCGGACGGATCAACAGTTGTTTCTAGGCGATGCTCAGTTGGAAGGGGGGTTCCGCAGGGTTCGATCCTTGGGCCAATCTTGTTTATTTTGTATTGTGCAGATTTGATTAAGAATATTAATAAATGTAAATACCACATTTATGCAGATGATACACAAGTTTATATATCTTTTAAGCCGGAAGACTACGAGCAAGCATTAATTGATCTTAATGCAGATCGTGATAGTATAGTGCAGTGGTCTAATGCTAACACGCTTGCGTTGAATCCATCGAAAACAAAATATATGCTGTTTGGTACCGTAAACCAGCTTAGTAAAATTAAACCTTGTGCAGGCTGTGTAACAGTTATGGGTCAGCCTATAGAACGAGTCTACGAAGCACGTAATCTGGGTCTTATAATGGATGCGGAACTCCGTTTCCACAAACACGTGACAGAGTGTATCCGTAATTGTTTTTATAGACTTAAGATCTTATACAAAGCACGTCCGTTTCTTAGCGAAGAATTGCGAGTTCTGCTTGTGGAGTCTTTGGTTTTATCAAAGTTAAATTATGCAGACACAGTGTATGGTCAACGACTTCTTTCAAAAACCGAAAGAATGATCCAAAGACTTCAAAACGCCTGTGCACGCTTTTGTTTCAAAGTTCCCTTTAGGGGACATGTTACACCTTTCTTTAATGCGCACAACATTCTAAAAATGAAAGCTAGACGTAAACTGCACTTGGCGACCCTTCTTTTTGGAATTATCAAGTCCCACTCCCCTTCTTACTTATACGATAGGCTGTCATGGACCAGTAGACACAAAATCGGTGAGGGAAGAAAATGTTCCCAACAGCTTTCTATTCCCCAGCATAAGTCAGCAGTTTTTAGAGGCAGTTTTCGTTACGCAGCTTCTAAATGCTGGAACAACATCCCACCACCCATAAAGTATAGTAAAAGTTGCTCGACTTTCAAATTAAAATTAAAGTTGTTTTTATTAAATCATCAAAATCAATTTCAAGATATTCGTGCTGACGTGTCAGCCATTTAAAACGCAACATTTTATCAATTACAGCTTAGTTACAACCTCATGCACTCTTACATTTTGGCAGTGTTTCATCAATTTTAAAAAAAAATTATGTTTTCAATTTTACCAATGTTATTAATTTTACACATTTTTTATTTACCAATGTTATTAATTTTACACGTTTTTTATTTACCAATGTTATTAATTATGTACATTTTATCATTGTTACCTTTTACGATTGTTCTTTCTATTTAATCATCAATTTTATACATTTTTCGTTTTTTAATTTATTTTTGTCCTGTTCATTTTAGTTCTTCTTTTACCAATTTTATTAATTTTACCTTAAATTATTGTTTTTTATATTTTTAATTAAGTTATTGGTTCTAATCAATTTTATACATTGTTCGATCTTTTCATTTTTGCTTTTTATTATTGTATTTTAATTTATTCCATAGTTATGTTCCTTTTAATAAATCATTTGTTTAGTTGTTTTAAATCAGGAGTCACAATATTTTATTTCAGTTGGTTCAAAATATTCTTACTTTCATAATATGTGTGTTTATGTTTTCGAGCGTATGGCACTCGTGGGCTGCAGCTGAAAATCAGCGTCAGGTGGTATACCTTGTGTTGCCAGCTGGCATTATGCTGAGCTGAGGCCCGTTTGGCATTAATTGTTTTAATAATTTATTTTGTTTATTTTTAAGGTGTTTTTATTTGTATAATGCCAATAAACACACTTTTCTTTCTTTCTTCTTTCTTTCTAGAGTTTTATTACCATCTAAAGCTACAATGCCCGCTAGAGTTTTATTACCATCTAAAGCTACAATGCCAGCTAGAATTTTATTATCATCTAAAGCTACAATGCCAGCTAGAATTTTATTACCATCTAAAGCTACAATGCCAGCTAGAGTTTTATTACCATCTAAAGCTACAATGCCAGCTAGAGTTTTATCACCATCTAAAGCTACAATGCCAGCTAGAGTTTTATCACCATCTAAAGCTACAATGCCAGCTAGAATTTTATTACCATCTAAAGCTACAATGCCAGCTAGAGTTTTATTACCATCTAAAGCTACAATGCCAGCTAGAGTTTTATCACCATCTAAAGCTACAATGCCAGCTAGAATTTTATTACCATCTAAAGCTACAATGCCAGCTAGAGTTTTATCACCATCTAAAGCTACAATGCCAGCTAGAATTTTATTACCATCTAAAGCTACAATGCCAGCTAGAGTTTTATTACCATCTAAAGCTACAATGCCAGCTAGAATTTTATTACCATCTAAAGCTACAATGCCAGCTAGAGTTTTATTACCATCTAAAGCTACAATGCCAGCTAGAATTTTAGCGTGGTCGTGCTGGGAAGGATCCTTCCACCTAAATATCTAGGACTAGCTGACGCGCGCAACTTCGTCTGCGTCACTATTTTCATTACTGCTCCGCACTTCTTAGTCTTAGCGTGATGATATACACATAGCCTATAGCCTTTCTCGATAAATGAGCTATCTAACACGGAAAGAATTTTTCGGACCAATAGTTCCTGAGATTAGCACGTTCAAGCAAACAAACAAACAAACTCTTCAGCTTTATATATTTGTATAGATAATTGAGAGGCATAAAATTTCTAATTAGTGGTTCTTTCTTTCTTTTCTTTCTAAAATAGTATAAATTAAAAGGATTTTATTACCATCACAAGTTATAATAAAAGCGAGGAGCTCGTGGCTAGATAATAACAGCCGCACGGGTCGATCTTCAAGGTTAAGCAACGCTTGCCAAGGTTGGTCTGTGGATGGGTGACCATCTTAACATACCGAGTTTCCTCCGTGCCTCGGAAAGCACGTTAAGCCGTTGGTCCCGGCTGTCATTTGTAGATCTTTGGCAGTCGTTACGGATAGTCAGAAGCCAGTTAATCTGACTCCAGTCTTACCATGAAGTACAGTGTTACCTAGTTAATGGGTTGTGGAGGTGTGGTAGGCAGCCGCTCCGCGTAAAATTCTGGTATTCAGCTAAATCCGGTTTGACTGGAAGCCGACCCCAATATAGTTGGGAAAAGGCTAGGCAGATGATGATGATGACAAGTTATAATAAAAGCGTTCATGGTCGTGCTACGAAGAATGACAAGCTACCCATAGATTTAAGAGCAAGCCCATCTCAAATAAAAACAACCTAAGCCCTGCTACACATTAATATAAATGTTCTGAAATACATGGTTAAAGAACTCACTGTGTTTATCTACAGTGCAATTCTTTGTTGCAGATATATTACTATTACGTGAACTAGATCAACATTATGAAGAGAAGAGATTAAATATTTGTGACTGATAATAACGTAAAGTCTTTGAGAGCGGACGATAACGTTATCATAGTGCGGAGTGTCTAGACGTTATGAAGTACCTACTTACAACTTACTATACGCAACAAGTCTACGGCATTTACCACATAACTGACATAACTTCGGTGCCTACCTACTCTATATATGTGTAGGTCTTCGGCCTGAGTTTGCCAGTGTTGTAACAATACAAACTTTGCGTAAAGATATTCGATGTTAGTTCATACAGTTGCTGCAAGGCTTTGTTTGTTTTATCTTAATGTCGGCTGTAGGTTACCTTGTCTAGTTACAGTCAATTTCGAAGGTGTTTCGCAAAAGCAACCCTTGTCGGAGAAGTTTGAGGTTCTTTTTTCGGATATGGGGCGTCGTCGAACAGAGAAATGTTTTTGTGTGTGTTACGGCGTTACCAAGCCTTTCCGTCAATAACCTGTGGTGATTAAAAAATATATATTAAGACAAATTACTCATAACGTTTAGTATTCTCGATACATGAAGTCATAATTTAAACGTAAATGTTAACAGCGATGCGTTGTCATGAGCGCCGGGAGGGGGGTGCACATACACAAACAGCCAGACCCGGAACAACTATCAGAATTCTGTAGGCCATACAAATATTAGTTCCGTGCGGGAATCGAACCCACGCAGCGCATTAGCCAATCACTCAACCACTGCGTCAACCGTGTCAAAAGATGCACCCTGAAGATAGTTCTGAAGGCGCCTACGGGTACCTATGTGCGTTGTGCCTTAGACATTCATTGTTTACTTTTTGAAGCAAAACATTGAGAATAAAGTAAGTCGGTCGCAGTGCAAACTGTCTGCCCTTCCGTCGCCCTTTGTCTGCCTGTCTAGGCTATCACGATATTCTAGTATACGCACACTTACACACCGCTACAGACCTTTGAGCCCACAAACACACTGAACTAAATAAAGTTTTAAACACAGTTGCGAATCTATAACTAATGATCAGGTTAAAAAATATTTAGGCCTAATGTGTTTCTAATGTTTTTTTGTTATAGGATCACTTGGGTGTCTGTCTGTCCGTCTGTTACATCCAGTTTTCTCCGGATCCATTGGATCGATTCTGTTGAAATTTGGTACACATATGGACTTCTGTGACCCAAACACGGAAGCGTTACGTAAATTATCAAATGTTTGTATGGGGGTCACTTTTGGGGGTCAAACTAGAAAATTTAAAAAAAAGTTTTTTGAACAATATCGTGTGACATATCAAATGAAAGGGCTTACTGTGAGGGTTTTAATTATATTTTTTTTATAATTTTAAAATAAATGGTTTTGAAGTTATACTCCGAAATTAGTGAGCCTAAAATTTTGAAAAAAAAATATGGAGATAATAGATCTTTACCTATAGATTACAGGAAAATCTATAAGAATTCTATAGTGTTAAAATAACAAGTAAAAAAAAAAGAAATTCGTTCGGAAACCTTTGCACGCGAACCGACTCGCACTTGCCTAGTTTTTTAAATATCTAGTACCTACTTGTTTAGCATGCTAAATAAACGTGATTATATTTCAGTCAAGATTCTACCCAGTGGTTTCAAATATCGGCTTATTAGTTTGCCCTAATTAGTTCACCCCTTTCCCGATTACTTTCATACATTTAGCAATTTTAGAAAAGCCGTCTTTGTAGTAGGCACTCAGACGACTATCTACAGCTCACATAATCAACGTGTATGTAAATTAAATACCCACACCGTAAATAGAACCCACACATTGGGTCACTATTTTTAATAAATTAAAAGTAGAAAGGACAGGACGTTTAAATTAAAGTCGAAACAGTATAATAATAAGGTTACTAAGCGTTAGTTTAGGGCGCCGCCATAGGTCACATCTTTTGACCTTTCAGAATAGAGCCAGCTTTTCCATTCGCGTAAATGCCGTAGGTAAATAAAAGTAATATGCTTGAGAAAGTTTATAGGCTGTCTGGTCTAGACGTCCCGCCGAACATCGTCTCGCTTGACACAACACAGAACACGTCGCTAACAAAACTTTGAATTTGTAATTGACGTCGCTCTTGCGAAATAAAGCAGAGACGTACCACTGCTTACAGTTTAATTACCGGAGAATGTAGACTGAAGATTTAAGAAGGTATTCTGTGATATATAGGTACGGCTTCTGCCTACCTATGTGGGGAAGTAGGTACCCATAGGTAATGCTAGTTACAGTATACATAGGTACCTACCTACTATTTCGCTGAAAACTTACCAACCCTTGTAAATTAACCACCTAACAGGTATGTTAATAGCATATGATTATTTAATGTCATTAATGTATTTAATTAGGTAGGTCTGAACTTTAGAAAGTCCACAACAAGAACACGCACGAGAGAGTTTTCCAACTGGTGTAAATTCAGAACTTTTCGTTGTTTATTTTATAATTTGCTGGATTTATTTTCGTTACGACTTTTAAAATTCATTTGTTTAAGTAGGTAACTAAAACTTGGTATTCTAAAACCATGGTGAACTGAAATCCCAGAACTATATTCTGAAATTTCTCATGAAAAAAATATGTGGGATAGTGTTAGTATATATGTAGGAGCTTTGAGCGGTCCGCTCCGGGTGACACCCGTTTAGAGGTGACACCCAGCACTTCGTTAACTGTTTTTGTCACGGTCGAGTGTCACCCCTAAACGGTTAACGCAATGAAACCTATCGGAAATGGAGTGCGAAAATTCTCAAGCGCGCTTCGCTCGCTCTGGCATTCTGCACTATATTAGTTCTTGAGCTTTTCTGTAAAAGTCAGCAATTTTTTTTCTATTTAAGTATGAATGATCAAAAGAAGATGAAACCTTTCCGAGTTGGGGTGCAGAAAATTTCGGATAAGAATATAGGTAATAAAAACTTTCCGAGGCGGAGTGCAAAAATTGTCGTGCCCGCTTCGCTCGCTCTTTCTTAGTTACTGAGCTTAGGTACCCGCATCTGTCAATGAAGTTACTTCAAACGAAGTGAATGAAACTAATAAAACAAAATGAAGCCTATACGAGGAGGGGTGTAAAATTTTTCGTGCTCGCCTTAGCACACAAATTTTAATGCTCTCATCAACCAGTACTTGCGGACAATTAGTCCATATTGTCATATTGAGCGTAAACTCAACATTTGGAAGGACACGTTGGAAAACGGTGGTCTGAGACTAAATGTGGCGAAGACTGTGTACATGTCCTGTGGCAGCGCGGATTCAAACACCATCCGAATAGGTTCTGACCTGATCACAAAGTGTCACGATTCTGGCAACGTGGACGACGATGTCCAAGCACGTATAGGTGCCGCTTGGGCAAAGTGGCGCGAGGTAACGGGCGTTGTATGCGACCGCAAAATGCCTCCTGAAGCTCAAGGGGCAGATATATAAATTCATCATACGGCCTGTCCTCCTGTACGGTGGCGAGTGTTGGCCAGCTCTAAGCAGACACGCCCAGGAGCTTCGCGTCACAGAGATGAAGATGCTGAGGTGGTGAGCGGCGTAACGCGATCCGATCGCATACGCAACTCTTTCATCCGAGATAGTCTTGGTGTATGTGACGTGGGGGAAAAACTGCAAGAGTGTCGTCTGCGATGGTATGGCCACATCATGCGCCGCCCTATGGAGTACGTTGGTCGGAGATGCATGAATATGGCTGTCCTTGGGGCTAGGTCCCGTGGTCGCCCACGCAAGCGCTGGCTGGACGTCGTCAAGTTCGACTTGAGAGCCAATGACCTGACTGAGAAGGATGTTGAAGATCGGGCAAAGTGGAGGAAGCACAGTCGGAAGGCGGACCCTGGCAAAGGCCGGGATTAACGCCAAGTGGAAGAAGATGAGTCCATATTGTCTTTAAAAAAAGTTTTGTAAGAATATTTTGAGCGGAGGGGGGCGTCCATTTGTGGTGTGACACCACATAATCCGCTCCAGGTGTCCAGGCCATGCTAGCTACACCACTGAAGAAGCACACACTAACGCGACTCTATCCCACACATTTTTTTGCTAAAAAAAACAGCCAAGAGCGAGTCGGACTTGGACCGAGGGTTCCGTGCAAATTTGTAGGTACGTATTATAAATAGTTCAAGAATCAGGTCTCGCAGTTTTTTCCGAGCTAAGAACCAGAACAAATCTGTTAACACCGTGATTCAGAAAAACGCGTCATCAGTTCAGCGTCATCTATCGACCATTTCGTAAACTGACAAAACAATGTATTTGGCAGCGGAAAACGTTAAAGAACGTATGTTAAGATTAATAACGATAAGATATTAATTAATTAATAACTTCACTATTATTTTGGTACGTATTAAAAGTTTAACAAATAACTTGTTATAGTGTTATTTTCATGCTTTCGTGTATTTTATTTTTTCTCAATAGATGGCACTCTGACTGATTAGAATACAGCAGGAAGTTTCTTCTTAAACTTAAAAATTCAATATCTTTTGATTTACTCGGGATAACACTTATTTTTTTAAGTACCTAGATTTTGAATCCAATCAGTGGTTTATTAAGCTCGATGATTGATTACGTACTTTAAATAAAGGCTATATTTTTCATGATTTAATCACAAATGTATAGTTTTTAGACTTTTCCATATACCTGTAGTATAAGACGGTATTTCTTGCCAAATTTCATAATTCTAGGTCAACGGGAAATACTTTATGAATTTTGATTCCCTTGAGAGTGTCGAAATATTCGTTTTTTGCGGCATAAACGGCCATATCTTTCTTTTATGTTAACTTATAAAAATGTTTTTTTTACAGCTTCAAGGGACCGTAGAACTGAGTATATGGTTTAAATTCCAACTCGATACCTCCACGCGTTCCCGAGATAAAAATTCTTGACAGACAGACGGACGGAGAACAAAGTGATCCTACAAGGGTTCCGTTTTTTCCTTTTGAGGCACGGATCCCTAAAAACGGGTTGCACTCCGGGAATTCGTGCTTCTCTTTCGATCAGGTCACGTGTCCTGATGTCTTACAAATTTTCGATCAGGTCACATGTCCTGACGCGAGTTATAATTTTTACCCATCACAAAATAGTGCACAACGCCGCTAAAGAAGTTTTCACTTCAAATAAGTAAGTAAGGTATGGTGGCTCTAGGATCTTAGTCCAAAACTGTTTCATTCTGAGAACGTACCTAGGTATAAAATATACTTAGTAACACCAACAAACCTTTTTGGATGCGGTATTTCCCCTTCCTCGTTACTGAAGGCACGAAATCCAATAGTGGTATGGGTAGATACTAACAGTTAGTTACTACCTAACTAGGTACCTACAAACGTCAAAACTCTTAGAACAGTTACCTAACGAATGTTTCCGATCGCATGACATCAAAGGATTGAATAAACTTCCTTCACCGTGACTTTTGATTATTAAATGGGTACCATTAATAATTCCTTTTTATTGCTTGATCGATTCCATTCATCACCCGAGCAACATTCTGCATAAGGAACCGAAGGGTCGGAAGCTATACCTAGTAGTTTGGAATACTTGCAAGAATACAGTTTAGTTTTAACAACGTCAGCTATTTTTGTACTAGAAAACTATATAATGGAGGCCACAGCAGCAGCTGCCCCGGCTAATATAGGTGGTCGCAGAGAGCCTTCTACCGATCCTGTTAAGACTCAGGGAATATTGTAAGTGTATTGTTTTTATTTAAAAAATGCAATTTTATAAATACTTCTATAACGACTTCTAAATAAAGCCATACATATTGTGAAACGATGGACAGTGTCATCAGGGTACTCCGCAAGTCGTAAAACTTGTCTTGTAGTTGGGACAAAAATGACTGATTGTTACACATTTAGCAGGCGCTAAGCCGGCAGCTAGCGACGTGCGACGGCCAGCAACCTTTTAATTGAAATTATGTGTGTTGGGGTCGTCATCAAGTCTAGCTCATGTAACATCTTGCTTTGCTGGTCCCTTATTGAGGATTATTTTCAATCAATCTGGACGTATCCGTGCATTGCATGCATGTATTAAAAAAGTATAGAATTATTAATAAAACCATTTAAAAACACCGACTGCGATGGAACAGTACCCCGAACGGAACAAAGTTTAAAGCTTGGAGCGTGCGATGTGTGTTTTGTAAAACATATTTTTTTATATTTCAGGAATTCAGTTATGAAAAAATCGAAATCTGCAGCGAAGCTCTGGCCAGAAAGATGGTATTTTTATAGCAAAATTAGAGAAATACAGGAAGAAGAAGCACAGAAATGCGGTTGGTATTCCTTTCCTCAAAAGTCAAATATCTCACAACAATATGTTTTCCTTACCATGTTCTTTGTAACGAGCCAGGCATGACCGTTGAAGAATACCGTGCAGCCTTAATGTCACACAACTGCCAACTGGAGCCCAAGCAGTACCCAGTGACGGTGGACCCGTCTCCATCGCCTTTGCCACCCACTTCTGCAGGTAACTAGGCTGTTACCTAACAGCTGAACCACCAAGTTAACCCAACAAGAAAGCGTAGGCCTACATGGGATCTAAACTGAATAACTTTCGAAATGTGGGTGTAGATACTATACACCTCCTATGTACAGGAAGCAACATAGTATCTTCGAACTACGATAGTGTCTTGGATAATACTTTACATTATTAATTGTTCAAACCGACAATCTCAATCCCAATCTGCGAAGATATCTAGCTATCCCCATAAATCAAAGGATATCCCATGAATGAGACATACCTTCATAAGACAAAAGACCAAGGACATGAGGAGAGCAGGGTAATTCTTTTTTTTCGTTACAAACTTACAGTATCTCTGTCGCATAAAGCAATCACAGACATCATAAATTAAGAAAGTTAATTAGAGCTTTTAAGTCCTTTGGTGTTAACGAGATTCAAAGACCTTGAGTGTGAGTAAAGGTGACCGGCTTGAGCTTGGTCGCGAAACGCAAAAAGTTAAAAGACCACGATATAAAAATATTAAAGGTCTACAAGATATTTAAGAAGAAAAGAGAGATATAAAATTCCAATTGAAATGTTTTTATTAAGCCAAGTACAACAGTTTTAGAAGTTTTTCAGCGATGATTGGGCGACGCGCGCAGTGCCCTCTGGAGCGTTTCGGACGTCTGGTGAAAACCGACCGAGATTATCCGCTCCGCCCACCATTAAGGCCCGGACAAATTTACGACCCTTACAAGCAGACTGTTGTGTTCTTAGGGTGCGTATACCTTACCAACGTGTGTATCTTAACGGCTTCAAGACCCGTATATTTAGAACCCGTGAATTATATGTAGGTACAGCTGCAATGTATCACTGTCTTCGGGGAACTTCGGCTTATTTGTTGCTTTTTCAGAACGTAGCACTCATTTTGCATAAAACTTTTTCGGTTTTTAGGGTTCTGTACCCGAAGAATACCAAACGGGAACCTATTACTAAGCCTCCACTATCTCATGAACCGTAATAGGTAGGTACCTATTACGGTTCATGAGATATCTGTGAAAATCTGTGAAAATTTTAATTGTCTAGGTAGACAGTTAAAATTTTCACAGATTATTGCTGATGTCGCTATATCAACAAATAATAAAATATTATCTTAATTTATTTTGTATACATATAGAAACGAGTTTTTGGCGTATTTTGCTCTATCTTAATAATATCAACAAGTAGACGATTGAAATGCTCACAATTAGTTAATAACAACAAAATGACAAATAAATTGAATTATATTTTAAAATTAAAGGGGGTCCCCAAACAAGAGACGTGTTTTTCGAGTTTTTTTGCTGGACTTTAATAATAGTGGATTATAATAATGGCGATGGTGTTGAACCCTTTATAAGCGAATCCGACTCGCACTAAGCCGGTTTTCTGGAAAAGAGTAGATACTAATTTTAAGCTTTTTTAATCCGTATTCATATAAAAAAAACTGGCCGTAATTCAATTAAATATGTTTGCGTTTCGTAAGCCCTGTATAAGGTAACGTACTTCCTAAATACCATATTCATGGTCGGCGGTAACCTACTAGGGCTTCTCCTGTTAACTGCACAATTTAAGAGCTCCGATAGGTCAGCCAGAAGAGTTCAGTGCAAGTTCCAATTTCAGTAAACCTTTCAAGTTCGTATGATTTTTGTTCGACTTTTTTCAGGAGTGTCGACGGTGACCCGATATCGTACAAGTTGCCGCCGGCGCGCTGCGAGATGACGGACGATATGTGGGCGCGGCCGCAACAGCTGACGGTGTCGCCGCTCGGCTGGGACAACTTGCAGCGCATCATGAACGAGACTGAATAGACATAATGTTGCGAGCCTTCCTTAATCTTAAGCACTAAACTTTTTTAAATTTTCTACTTTAATGTTACATGGTGCCATTTTAGTCGTCTTACAATCGCAGCCCACTTCATATATATCCGATGACATACATCCATTAAAAAAATATAATTATCAACATTTGCATTAGGTATTACAAAAATGAAAACATTATTCATTATCTGCAGTGCTATTCTGTAAACATGTCGAAGTGAAGGCTGGGGGGAAGTGATCACGAAGTGAGCAGACAATCCATGTAATCAAGATGGTTTGACAGCTCACTTCATGTTTACGGAATCGACCGGCATGACGTAGTTCGAAATGTCCAGGAAAAAGCGCAGTCCGAGCTTTGTGTACCAAGGACGGCGCGGAATGGAACGGTGACTTTGTTTTGATAGGTACGTAAACATTATTAACAGGGTCTTTCATAATTGTAATGATTTTTTTTTTATATATTCTCGCCTAGATGTACTTTCTGTTGGGAACATTAAGTGGGCCACCTTTGTAAGACGACTAAACGCACCGTGTATTGTATGAACAGTATTTTAAATTAACAAAAAAATATGACAATCCTCCTACCCACGCGAAAATCAATCTAACATCTCTCTCGAACCTTCTTACGCACTTTTAAAACACGATACTTAACTACAATAGGGAATATGCATGAAAAACATATTTATCATCTACACAGTTTATCTAAAAATATACAAAAACTAGTTGACCCACGCAACTTCGTTTGCGTCACAATTTTCCTTACTGCTCCGCTCCTATTGGTCTTAGCTTGATGATATATAGCCTATAGCCTTCCTCGATAAATGGGCTATCTAACACAATTTTTCTAAAACTAAAATAATTTTTCAAATCGGACCAGTAGTTCCTGAGATTAGCGCGTTCAAACAAACAAACTAATAAACAAACTCTTCAGCTTTATATATTAGTATCAGACATAATACTAAAAGTGAAAATAGAATCAAAATTACTTGAAAAACGAAGGAGATATATTTATTTTAAACTAATATATCTGTCCCTCTCGCGAAAACGCTGTTTTCTATGGCAGCTGTATAGGCGTCATAGACGATGACGTCAAATTTTACATCGTACTTCTCTTTCTAATTGTAATCTTTAAAGCTTTATAACTTCATCGCTGATGAAGGTATTTAAAAATAATTTCACGATTGTTTACTAGAGCTAATAAGTATTTCATTTTGCAAATAAAAAAATCGCATGCATATTCCCTAGTCCTTTATTGATAACGTTGTAAACTTAGATAATTGTACTGTCTGAGCATTTTAGGGATGCACGGATGGGCAGGTGACTGCATGTATCAGACTGTTTAAAAGTAATGACTGGTCTGGCAAGCCATGACCAGCACGGAAGTAACCCTCCTAAAACTGGTGTTATCAGGATGTAACCTTGTATCTGTAAACGATTTAAAATAAACTCAAACTAAAAAATTATTTAAAATGTCATTTATTTACATCATATGTGTCCGTGTCTCTTCGTGGCGGCGATAGGCGGCAACTGTGAGACTATGTTTTCGGGCAGCACTTCTAGCGTTACAGCTTCATCCTTGTCGAGCCAGTGGAAATCAGCCAAGTACTACGGAAATAAATTAACAAGTTTTTATAACTGTGGACACTGGCAGGAGGTAGGACATAAATATTAGTTAGCAGGTAGGACAGTGTGTAGTTTTACAAATACACTATCCAGTCGTAAATATGACAAAACTAGTTTCAGGAGCTCGGATTCGAACAGCGCTGTCTCTGTCACTCATACCTCTATCTCTGTCTAGAGATTGACATGCCATATTTACCTCCTGCAGCTTGAATGCAATTCTACTTTCCAACATTTGCTTAAAAGTTAGTAGAATTGGAACTCGATTAATTATTTCTTTGAATTGTTCCTTTTTTCAGGACGCTTTTATCCTGCTCGTATTTTACATCGTTCTCACATGTACCTATGTATAATTTCAACTTGATGTAAACAAAACTTTGTAACAATTTATTATTTTTAAAAGAGTGTCCATGGAGTTTCTTGCACGTTCTTCTTCATAGAGATCTACGCTTTAGAACGTGCAAATAGCTTCCTTCATCTTTTTGGACCGACCGACCTTGACAATTCAAAAGTGCCTGTAAATGGTTTATTTGAAATAAATATTTTGAGTTGAGTTGACTCTAGTAGTACGAATGCCTTGTCAAGTTATAAAACTAGTAGAATATTAGACTCGAAATGTACATCAGTAAGCCATAGTTCAATATTATGCCACAATACTCGTAACCCCGTCGACTTTATAGCAACGTAGCGTACTATTCTGATCACTGTCTTGTTTCATTGACACGATAAGCCTTGTTTGGAAACATGGTAGTACGATAAAATTTGAGGTGCCTTTTCTGATGTCAAAGATGTAAAAACGACTGCCAAGACCAACAGCTTAACTTCTTTCTGAGTGACGGAGGAGTGTAGATACATAATGTGTGGATGCATTCGATCACGGCAAGTAAGACCGCCGCATGAGCTGTTAGTATTTGGCCACGAACTTCTTACTGAATAATCTTGTCCTTGCTGAAGATAATTATAACGAAATGAAATCTTATACTTAACTAAAAAATGAAAGCTATCAAATATTGTACTGACCTTAATGGGTACGATTTTTAGAGCGACGTTCTGGCTGCCAGGTTTTGACTTTCTCTTAGCGACTGGTTCAGCTACCTCCTGTGAAGAAATGAATACATTGAAATCAAGGTACCGATTACTAGTGATATGGTTCAACTGTAACCGTCGAAGTAATTGAAATATTTTTATCTACAACTAGTTGACTCGCGCACTTCGTTTGCTCAGATTTATATAGATATATAGCCTATTGTTCCGATGATATATAGCCTATAGCCTTCCTCAATAAATGGGCTATTTAACTGAAATATTTTTTCTAATCGGACCAGTAGTTCCTGAGATTAGCGCGTTCAAGCAAACAAACAAACAAACTCTTCAGTTTTATATATTAGTATATAGATAATTCACCAATATTGATAGCTAAGAGCTGGTCGACAAATTTGTTAGGGTCTAACATGGTGGTTCCCAAACTTTATTTGTCTTGGGACAACTTTGACTTCCTTGCTAGTAAGGATCAGAAATCAAGTGAAAAATTATTCTTAAAATAAACTTATATCAAATAGATATTCAAAACTTGTATCGAAACTATTCTTTGAAATCAAGAGTAAAGAGAGTATTATCATAGAAAACACAACATTTCTGATAGAAACTTAAAAATCAGTCTGCATCAATGACATTTTTGCGATTTGGAAAAACAGACAGATCGAAATTTTAAACCTTTCGCAGGCCATATGTAAACATTGTCCTTGTCACTCAATCGATACCTGACAGAAAAATATAGCGTGTTAATCTGGCTTTATAGCGACGTTCTGAAATCAAGCCTTGCAGATTTTCTATGAATAAGTGCCTTTGTCCAGGACACTATCAATTGATCCATTAATACACAGTATAAATTCACGTATTCACAATACAGTCGGCTTCATATCACTTTGTTGCATCGTGGCGCCTTCTGACGCAGTTAGGCTACAAATATGGTTGTAATATGACATTAGTTTGGTTAATATATGACCTGTTTAGCGGTTTTCTCCATGATCCAGAGCGAGGTTTCGTCCTGGAACAGCACGGCGTCGCGCGTGGGATGCGCGCTCACGGCCGCCACGGCCGAGCGGCGCGCGAGCCACGCGGGGGGCAGCGCCGCGCCCGGCCACTTGGTGAAGCGCTTCTCTTTTAGCTCGTACTCTACTATCTAAGAGGCGGATATCAAAAGAGATTATTGAAAATCAAGTTCATTATTTAATGTTGGATCTATTCTTCTAGAAACTGCCTTTATTTTGCGAATTCAAATGCATTTTTAAGCAGAGTTAGTTAGTAAGAAGTCGAATAAAAACGAGGACATTTGAAGAGTAGAATGTTTTGTACAGCAATATTGTAAACCAACAAAATCAACAGTAGTTTTTGCTCAAATTGCCAGCAAAAAAAAGGCTGGATCCGCGATAATATAAAATAAGATTCTTGTAATTTTATATTAATAATTTAAAGACTACCTAATATACTTATTATTGATTTGCTGAACCACAAAAGATTTCTTAATAACATGATAAGATAAATGACTCCCACTTACCTTCTGATCAACATAGGTCACGATAAGGTTTTCTCTTTGACTATCGACGGTCAACGCCGAAGGGACGCAATGGTACTTTGGTAAACTGATATAGAACTCAAACTTCTTGTTGTTCTGTGTCCAAACGGCTATGGAGCCAAGAGTGTCTGCTACCACTAAGTATGTGACTCCCTTCGGACTTCGCTTGGAAATGTTGAGGTGTAATATTGACTTGGCCTTCAGATCTGCAAGGCAATAAAAAAATTATCAGAATATGGTTAACAAAACAAATGAAGCCCTTTTAAATAAAATAAATAATAATAAATTCATTTATTTGCAAACATTATATACATCACTACAAAAAGGTTAAAGGTGAAATATGGGAGAACTGCCGCAGAAAATAGAGCGTTTTCAACAAGGCGATTAGTCTGGAGGCATTTTCCAAGCTGGGTATGCAACATGTTCATCTAGTTTTAACGATATGTTACACGTGGGCCGAATCCGACCAACAACCGTATTCAACGAACACCTTACTGGAGACACGCTCGAAAACGCGAGTGTAAGTAATATTGCCCTCAGTGCTGTTATTATTAAGCCAGGTATAAACTAGGGGATGAATGTCCCGCGACACGTGTCGGCGATATGTAAGCGAAGTTGAACGATTTCACTTGATTTATCTGGCGATATCACGCGACTTGTGTCGGTAGCGACGTCAGGCGAAGTCGTGCGACTTCGCGAAACTTCGCCAGACATAGCTGGCGACATCAGGCCACTTCACCCACCGTAGCTGATGACACGTGTCGCGTGATGTTACCAGAAATGTCGAGGGAAGTCCGGCAACGTCGCGCCACTTCTTCGACGTCGCTGGCGATACGAGTCGCAGGGCATTTGTCGCCTAATCGCTTTTTAGGAAACAAATAAAATAAATAGTATAGATATATACTCACATTTATCTAAAGAAATAGTCTGCACAGGCGTGGCCCCAGCCTCGGGGTCCACCTGTAGCACATGTAAAGTGCCGGCGTTATGTGCCACCATCGTGCCGGAGTCGTCGGTGAACGACACGCGATCGCAGCCGCCCTCGGGCAGGCCGTTGATCAGTACTTTGGAGACAGATATGTTCGACTGCTCTTCATCCTGCAAAATTCGATATTACGATAAATAACTGTCAGTGGATTAGGTAGGAATGCTGCGGCGTCGCTTTCCAACAGGTGTGATAGTAGTCAAACGTGAGCCTATCTGTACGAATATTGTAAAGCTGAAGAGTTTGTTTGGTTGGTCTTGGTGCCAATCACAGCAACCACTGGTTTGAATCAAAACATTCTTTATTTTGTGCTATGGTTCATGCACATACTATGTGCAAAAGTTATATAAAAGCGTTATTGGAATTACCTAATTGCGTTGCGACGCTACTGAAGTAACGCTAGCTATTATTATGATCTGTCTATGTATACAATAGGGAACATGCAATATTTCCATTTTTGCTTTAATTTTAAAGAACTCCATCTAAAATAGACCACCACACAAATAAGAAATGAAAACGCTTTAATTTATTGCCAAAATTGCGTTTTGAAACCGACAGTTTAAAGGTTCGCGCGAAAACGGACGATGACATCACTCGTGTCTATCACTCGTCAACAACTGTCCTAACTCAAAGACATAAGGTTGCCTTTTCGTTGGCATAACAGCAGATACGTCACTAAACGCTGATTGTTGTTTTTAAATACGTTCCTTCAAAAATCGATGTTAACCAAAATAAAAACGTTGCAATGGCCTTTATTTTATACTTTTTTATCATTTTACTGACAACATTATCATAAATTCTGTATTTGCATCTTCCCTATTATTTAAAAATCGAAAGCATACTTACAGCATCCAATTTAAGCATCCTAACAACACTGGCTGTGGAGTAAACGACTAGTTCTCCATTAGGCGACAGTGCACAGCATCGTATCTGATTCTTCTCTTTCGTTTGTATGGATACTAGTTTCACAGGCTTCTCTGTCAGCTTCAAACTCTGTTGCTGTATGTTCTCTGCCTTAGCTCTATTGATTATGTCAATTGTTGAATCTTGTTCTAGTTCATTGTTTTCTGTTTGACTGTTATCTAGTTTAGTGTTAACGTTGGTGACCAACACATTACCGTTGTTGGTTGCATATGAACCTAGTTTCCATATTTCTAGATGACTGCTATACCTGCAAAATTATTCAGAATTGTAAAATATGAATCCTTTTAGTTTACAGGAGGCTTATCTGAATTGCACATGTAACTGAATGTAAAAAGTTACCTTAAAAGTAGTAATTTCTTTCGACAGCAAACTGAAGACCTTGGTGCTGGTATCATGGGCGGCAGCCTCATCACCCACTTCGGAGGATAGCTCGAGAATGTCAGGTACCCATCAACACCAATTGAGATTAATTTCTCTCCATGAATTACAAGTCCTCTGATAAAACAGAATAATACTATGTCATAGACATTCTATATATAAATCAACTGCAACTGCGAAGAATACCAACACTCAAGTAAATTAGCTAAAAGTTAGATTTAGGCATGACTGACAATCAGGCAACATAATTTCTCCTCAATTTTTAACCGACTTCTTTAAAAAGGAGGAGGTTCTATGTTCGGTTGTATGTATCTTTTTTTTTATGTATGTTCACCGATTTCTCCGCCAATTCTGGACCGATTTTAAAAATTCTTTTTTCGTTCGAAAGCCTATACTCCTGAGGTGGTCCCATTGTCACCAAGTTAGAATCTGATGATGGGATCCTATGAAAAACGAAGGAAACCCTCAAATTTTATAAGCACATACACTGTTTTTCATAAACTTTCTAACGCAATTCAGATATTTGTGCCTGGTAATCATCATCTCATGTTGCTGAGCTGATGATGGAAGGTATAAATCAGGATCTGATGATGGGATCCCATGAAAAAGTTTGTTCAGCGATATTTTCGCCAATTGTTAACCGAATTGAATGATTATTTTTTTGTTTGGAAGAGTATTTGCTCGGACTGGAAGAGCTTCGGAGGTAGGCAAGGGAACTCTTCAATAAATGATAGCAGATGGATCGGGATTTCTGAAATCGCATGTCTGATGATTGTTTACACCAGTTCATAACATAACATCACGCCGGCACGCTGTGTTTGTGGTTTCACTTTTTAGTGGTACGCAGGTACCACTAAAAAAAAGTGAAAAATAAAAAACTTTTTTACAAAAAAATAAAACCGTCTTCCAAAAACAAAACACTACAAGGTACAAAATAACTTCGGAAGAAAGAAAAGACTACAAAGTAAAAAATAACTTTAATTTCGGAAGTCGGTGTTCAAAAACCAAAAACACCGACTTCCGAAATTAAAGTTATTTTTTACTGAAAATAAATAAAAAGTTTTTTTTTATGAACCACAATCAACTGTGGTAAATAGAGAATAATAGAATTTAGCCCAACCTGACATCATGTTCATGAATATTTCTTTGTACATTCTTCACCCACTGAGCCTCAGTTTGTTTTCCAGTGTTCTTGTTAACTTTAATGAAGTTCATGATAACGGGGTCCACGCCACTGCAGAACAGACTCTTCTCATCATCTGACACTGCTATTGACAGTATGTCTGCTTTGTGTGTAGAGTATGATTCAAGCTGAAATTAATCAAATTTTAAGAAATTATTGAACAGAGAATGGAATATAGCAACATTCAGTGGCACTCACTGGGCATTTTGAATTTAATGAGTGTGGTTTTAAACCTTTAGAAAAACTGCATAATGTACAAGTGTTTTCAGACTTATGTGATAGTAATGGTTAAAATTAGATATGAGCCAGCATGCCACTCTCAATAAAATTCTACTCTCTTTTACCTATACATACTCAAAAGCAATTATTTGGTCTGATCCATATTCTACTATATTTGCTAACCATATTGGGCAGACTGCGGTAATTAGGAAATGAAAATAAATAATAAGTATTCTTACCTGATCTCCAAGAGTACTATCCCAAAATATAAGTCGGCCCAGACTGTCTCCAGACACAATAGTGTTATCTGAGAGTATTCCCAGACACCACACTATGACCTCTCTGCCTCTCCGACTCACTGACATGCGGGTTATTGCATGCCCCGTCTCCACATTCCATACCCGTATTGTGTTTATTGAACCTGAAAGTTATAACACAATTTATTATTTGCAGATTGGAAATTTGCAGTACTTATTGCCTAATGTAAATTATAGTAGTTTATTTTTATCAGGAATATGATAAATTCATACCTGTAACAAGCACATTTCCTGTTTTGCTAAATTGACAGCACAATATTCTGCCTTCTTGTTTGTCAAATAACTTATTATAAATGATCTCATCATTGTCCACACTGTAGAGGTTCACATATCCTTGTTCAGTTCCAACCGCTACAAGACTGTTATCTGGACTCACATCTAGACACCAAGCTGCATATCCGGTTAGAAGCACTGTTGTTTTCAGACACAGTTTGTCTAAGTCCCATTCAATCAAGGCGCCCCCTAGACCTGTTGATAACAGCCTGTCCTTAACCCAACCAAGTGCCTCCACAGAACCATTCACCACACCAGGAATAAACTTCACGAGATACGGCGCATAGTTTAAGTCCCATATCTCAATAGACGCATCTCCTCTGCAATAACAACCAAATCAATATCATTTATAATTCATTATTTTAAAATGGAAACATAAACATTACATTATTTTGGCAGATAACTTACCGCGCAACGGCGATGTGTTTGCTTATTTTATTAAATGAAACACAGTTGATCGGTTGCGGTTTCGCATTGTAGTATCGAACTCTGTGTACTTTACTAGCCATTGTAAGAACTAACGTATTTAAATAGTATTTAGAACTTTAAAATCACATGCAGAGGCCAGAGCATACACAACACATAACCTCCAACCAACACTACACACATGACAATGACTTTGACAACGGATTGTCATTTTTCAAAAGTCAAAATAATTTTTTGATTTCAAAAACCGGGCTACTACGGCTTTTTAATACTCTAGTTTTTTGATAAAATTACTTTGTTTTGTTAAGTGGGTGATAGACGTATGAACGTATAGTACGCGGTTTTTAAGATCACGAGCTTACTCGGCTTGCTCGGCTCGACGTCGGTTGGTGACACACGTGAAAGCTTGCTCATTACTCTGGTACCGGAGGGACCGCGATGTCGTCAATTGAGGAAACTTTATCTTATTCAGGAATAATATTTTATTATAAACAGACATCCCACAAAATGATTTGTCAAGGGTGGATTTTTTATGGATTTTCTATAACAGTGAGCTCGAAACTCACGAGAATGAACGACACCAATGACTTCTGCCGTTTTGCGCAAAAGTCGATACGTGCAAATGGATCTGCACAGTGCTGTCATCGATCACTAATAAAAAAGTAGATACACAATCCCAAGTAAAAGTTCTCTTAAAACTGTCACCAAATTGGGTTTAGGCATAGTATAAAGAGAAGGGAAGTAGGTTATCTCCGGCCCAATCCGCGATACAATTGCCTACTGTCTTAGGGTTGTCACTTTTAGATAAATTTTAATTTATATTATTGTATTGTCCGGGTACAGAGTTTGTGAGGCCGATTTTATCTAAACGATGAAAGAAACAGAATCATTAATAATCAAGAATAATTAAAAGAATCACTGTAAATACAAAACAACATTAAAAAAACTAACGACTGTCTCTTAGACTATAATCGAATTTGTTGTTATGATTCGAACTTTGCTTTATATGTATATCTGATTTACAATTATTCAATTACTTATTTTGAATTACGATTTTATAACTGTAGGTAGGTACTTAGTTACAATACCTACAATACTGAGAAATCAGCATAACTAAACGTAAACAAAGCAATAGCGGCAAATCAATTGACAGATCAAAAGTACCTAATACATTCTAGTAGGAAATTAGGCCTACCTACCTACTTCCTCTGTGTGATAGAAAACTAATACAACAAAAAATAAGTAAGTAGGTATCTCATCATCAAGTAAAAATTATATATCTACTAGAATAAGTAACTAGCTTACCTTTCCTGTTCAATAGGTTTTTTTTTTTTTTTTTTTTTTTATTTGTAATGGGTTTGCTCTTGACTCTAGTCTATGTCAGAAATGACAGAGACAAAGTCTACGATGGAGCGAGCCTACCCAGAAGGAGCCTGTTCACTCTAACTTTGAAGAGATTAGGGTTGTAAGCTTTCGGAAACACAGACGCTGGCAGAGAGTTCCACTCCTTTGCTGTGCGCATTATAAAAGACGTTTGAAAACGCTTAGTGCGAATTGGTGGAATAGCCACAAGGTAGGGATGGTAAGATGCAGTGCGTCTGGATGTCCGATGGTAGAAGGGGGCCGGTGGGATGAGGTCGTGGAGTTCTTGGGCACACTCACCGAAGTACAATCTGTAGAAGACCGACAAGCAGGCAACCTTACGGCGATGAGCCAAGCTATGCAGCTTGGCATCCACCAGTTTTACGTCGCCGATGAGCCTCTTAGCTCTGCGTTCCACCGAGTCAAGCGCGGCAAGCTGATACTTAGCTGAGCCATCCCAAAGGTGGCTACAATACTCCATGGAGGATCGGACTTGCGCTTTGTATAGTGTTAAAAGCTGTCCAGGCCTAAAGTATCGCTTCACCCTATTTAGGATGCCCAGCTTTTTGGCAGCAGTTTGGGCTTTGTACTCGATGGTGGCGCCGAAGTTGAGACTGGATGTCAACTCCATGCCTAGGAGCTCGAGCCGATCAGTCACAGGAACAGATGCACCCCGAAAAGTAGGAGCTTGGTCAAAACGACTCCTTTTTGCGGTAAAAAGACACGCCTGTGTTTTGGTGGCGTTAAAAGTGACCAAATTGTCATCACCCCATTGGGAGACAACGCTTAAGGTCAAATTTGTCCGCTCTACCATGGCCTCTCTCAAGGAACAAACTTCAGCCCCACTGGTTGTTGCGTTGGACAAGTATCTCTCTGAAACCGTACTGTCATCTGCGTACCCAACAAGACCAGGCTGAAGTAGGTCATTGATGTGCAGCAGGAAAAGAGTTGCAGAGAGAACAGACCCTTGAGGAACTCCGGCATCAATAGCCATGAGGTCAGAGGAGCAGCCGTCAATGACCACTCGGATCGACCGTTCACTCAGGAAGTCTGATATCCAGCTGCAAAAACCAGCTGGGATGCCATAAGCAGGAAGCTTGCTGAGTAGACCTGCGTGCCAGACCCTGTCAAAAGCCTTCGAGATATCAAGCGACACGGCAAGTGCTTCGCCGTGTCTCTCAATGGCTTCGCCCCAGCAGTGCGTGACATACACAAGAAGATCGCCAGTTGACCGTCCCCGGCGAAAGCCATATTGACGGTCACTGAGGAGATTGTTGTCTTCAAGGTAGGTCAGCAGCTTACTGTTCAGAACCCTTTCCATAACCTTGCATAGGATGGAGGTAATGGCGATCGGACGGTAATGCGCAGGGTCAGCACGGTCTCCCTTTTTGGGCACCGGTTGCACATTCGCAAGCCTCCATGATCTTGGCACCGTTCTTTTTTCAAGAGAGAGGCGGTACAGGCGTGTCAACACAGGAGACAACTCAGGTGCACATTGCCTCAACACTCTTGCTGGAATGCCGTCAGGTCCACTGGCCTTATTCACATCTAAACTGCATAATACTCTACAAACCTCTTTATTATGAACTTTGATCTCCGGCATCGAAGAGTCACAACGAGGTAAAGTTGGTGGTTGCTTGGAGCCAGCGTCCAGACGCGAATTGCCCGCAAAGAGAGTTGCAAATAAATTTGCTTTCTCTCTTGCAGAGTGAGCCAGCGAACCATCAGGTTTCAGCATTGGAGGCAAAGTGGGTCGACAGAAATTCGTTTCGACCGCTTTCGACAGGGACCAAAACTGCTTACTACCCGGAGGGTGCGATGCTAGTTTGGCCCCAATACGTCCGACATGGTCAAAACGTGCCCTACGAAAAACCCGCTTGCAGAATCTTGCGGCAGAATTAAAGGCTTTTTTCCTCGCGCGAACCCTACGTGCTTTATCCTTTCGGTCGCGGGCCTTGATCCAGGCTTGGTAAGCAGATTCTTTACGTGCCTCAGCGTGGGCGCATTCTGCATTATACCAAGGCCGGGATTTGTGACCGAGCGGGATGTCGGAGAATGGAATAAAATACTCCATCCCCTGCCGAATCACGTCCGCAATCACATCAGCGCAGCACGAAGGGTCACCCGAGGAGAAGCACACTTGCCGCCAAGGATATGACGCAAAAAAGTGTCGCATCTCATCCCAATCAGCTGACTCGTATCGCCATACTCGTCTCGTGCCTCTAGGACTCTTATCAGGAGGAGAGCAGGCCAACACGGATTTCACCAGGCAGTGGTCAGACGTTCCCAGCGGGGCTGAGACTGATACTGATTGACTGCCCGGATCAGTTGTCAGCAGAAGGTCCAAGCAATTGGGTGTATGGGCGTCAACATCCGGTACCCGCGTTGCCACATTCACCAGCTGGGTTAGATCTAGCGTTACTGCAAACTTGCGCGCCTCTAACCCGGCATGGTCAGTTCTCTGGTACGGGAACAACCACTCTTTATGGTGGGCGTTAAAGTCCCCCAGAAAATTGAGCTTCGCTGTTGGGTACCGTTGCTGAGCTACGTCGGTCGACTCCACGAGGAAATTAAACAGCGCTGTTGTCTCCTGGTCACCGCTGTGCGATCGGTATACGCCGATGTAGATAAATTTTTCCACGCCAGTATCCACAAGTAGCCAAATAGCAGAAAAACCCGATTTCTCAAAGCAACGGAGACGACGACAACAAATGTCATCGCGGACGTACACACAGACCCCAGCCTGCTTCTTGAACTTATGTTCCAGAGAGTAGCCCGGGTAGTTGAGGTACGCCACGTCCGACGGGGTTGTTATCTTCGTCTCCGTTAGGAAAAACAGGTGCGGCTTCTCGGTCTCAAGGTGATGATGGACCGGATCGAGATTTGAGTGTAACCCTCTGATGTTGGTGAGGTGCACTTTGAGTGGGAGGAAGTGCAGCCGTTGTTTACCTTTTTTCCTTTTTGCTTTTGTCATTTTTTTTTTTTTTTTTGAGTCGTCGGGGAGAAAAGTCGAATTGTCGAGGCTCTGCTCAGTGAACCAAGTGGAACACAAAAGCTAAACTAACCTATGGGGAACTCATTTGGAGACTGCGGGGACGCCCGAACCCCCCCGGATATGGCCACCGGGTCCTCCCATCCAGTCGCCGGCTGGCACGGTGGAGCATACCGGGATTTTTCGCTAGTTGGCGGGGCAGCCTTTCACACGTGGCTGGCGTGCTACTTGGGCCCCCTACTAACTGCGGTCGGCCAACGGCTGGCACCGTGCTTCGGATCCCGCTACCCTCCAAAATGAGTTACCCGGAAAGCCCAGCCCAGTGACCAAGACCGGTTCTGAGCAGAGCAACTGACAATCTCCTTCTCTCCCAAAGGCACTGGCACTCCCGCACACCGACGGAACACAGCAAGCTGCTTGGCGCCGGACTTCGGCGGGATGGTGGTCGCGAGCCAGGCGGCTCCTTGCGGAGCCTACCACCGCTTTAAGTGGGATCGTTCTGCCGTACCACAGGCAAGCCTGTGGTGCCGTTGCCCGGGGTGGACCGCGAGGAGGTAGATCCCAAACCACCCCAAAATCTGGTAATCAGGTAATCTGAACAGAGACAATTCTGGAATCGATGAATTATTAAGACACTCAAACACACAGCAATACGTTCTCCTGCGATTATCAGACATTTTGGTTTTATTTAGCGGTGCCGAAAAGCCGCGACGCGCGAACCTCGTGCAGTGTTAGCCCCGACTGGCGCACTGAGAAACGGGTCGAGATTTTGTTAAAGTGTGCGTGCGTCGATGCATAGATACTATGGCGCACACATACAAGCCGCGCGCGGTGCGTTTGTATGAAGATAACCTACTTCCCTTCTCTTTATACTATGGTTTAGGTAATGCTAGTTGAAAGAAACATTCGTTAATGTAAATTCAACCTTACTTATACGCAATTAACGCAATGCTTTGAGTTTATTTCACAAACATTTGTACAAAAAGCAGTACATTTTTACGACCGATAACCACTGATCAATATAATTATATCAAAACAAATTCAACCTTACACGCATGTCTTAAAGTTCGAATTCATCTTCACAAATGGAACAGAATCAACGCGCATAACCCGATTTATTTAACCTCAATTTAAGTAGGCATGCGATACTATGATTAAAACGTTTAATAAGAGTCTTTACAATTGAGATGCTTTATAACTCCTGTTGTTTAAAACAACTTAATTTAAACAATGTTTTTACATGATTTATTGACAAAATATCAGCATTTACTATTGTAAGTGATAACAATATAATGATAATATTAAGACATACCGAAAAAATTAAACACCATCCTTTTTTAACGTCCTAGTTGTGTGATTTTTGCAATTTTTAAACTAGCCTTGGGGCATGTTTACCGTCGGAGCGTTCGAATGCTACTAAATGAAAAGCAACCAAATGTTCCAGTAGGTGCTCATTTGGTGAGGACATTTTTTCCTACTGATTGTGTATCTAGTTCTTTATTAGTGATCGATGACTGCTGAGCAATTTGTGCTTGTCTTCTTCGTGATTCTATTAATTTTGAGTATTTCTACAAACACAAAAAAAAACGTTTTTTGTAGCTATAGTTCTTGGAAGTGAGGAGTCCGTGGGTTCAAAAATTGCTAGAAGCTTGTGGCGCGGATTATCCGTGCCCGTGTGTTCAAGATTTTCTTTTCACCATTGATTCAGCAGATTCTTTGTCACGCAAAAAGCTTATAAAACTGCGGTGGGATCCTGTACAAATCTCACCATGAATGTATATTTAGGTGAAGTGAGCTGTGAATTGTGCCACACAAACAAGCGGGAATAACAGTTAACTTCATGCACTCTTCTCTACATACAGTGAGACGTTGACAGAATAGATCAACAAGAAAGGGTCGACAGGGTGAGCGTAGTGAGCTCGAAAGATTAACCGGTGATTTATCGTCGGCACATCGGCGTGCCATTGGGCGTCAACTTAAATTGACACATAATGGCATCCCACATGTCATACCAAATCACGCTGTTTAAACTTCTTTATTTAATTCATTCCGTGCTTCCGCCGCTGTACCATCAGACTCCAATACTCCATACGTTTTCAACGGGGTCAATATTTAATTCATTCCGTGCTTCCGCCGCTGTACCATCAGACTCCAATACTCCATACGTTTTCAACGGGGTCAATTGAGGTCAGGAGATGGTGCTGGCCATGGAATATAAAAAAACGCAGTGTTTAATATCCTTTCAACCAAAAAACGTGGCAGCCGCCAATTTTTTTCAATGAAACTATTCAATGGGTGTTGCGTCGTGACGGCTATTGCCCAGTCGATCTTTCAAAAACAAACTTTTAAAAATATTGCTTGATTTATGTAATGAAATAAACTGTTTAATTTTATCTGGACTCTTTTGTAGACGTAGCAAATAATTGAGATTTTTTAATTCGCCGTGACTTAAAGTCCCGGGTTTCCAAGCTTCCAGTACATTAAAAAAAAAAGAAAAATCAAGTTTCGAGGATTGCAGTACGAGTACATATTTTCGTAAAAATCGTGATTTAATTATTGGATATTTGCATACTACCTTATCTAAAGTTTAATTTTTAAATAATGGGGGACGGTCAAAGTGAAACTAAACCGTTACTAAGGGATGGTAAGAATCTTATTGGTTTTATTGTTTTGACAGCTGATGATTCAACTAATAGTTTCTTGTGATTTTTGTTGCTAAACAATGGAGCAAGATGGTTCGAAGCAGCCGCTACGTAGTTCATCAAAATACCTGCGTTGTGCAACAGATTTACCAGTTATTACATGATTGGTTATGTATCTCTAACACGCAAATGTAATGTTTTTGTATGACAGAGGAGGTAAATGTCAGCACAATATCTCCTATCGGACCTGACGAGCTTCCTCCACCGTACCAGCAAGCGGGAATGCCGATGGTAACATGCCGCGTGTGCCAGGCCATGATCGACATTTCTGGGAAGAGGGAACAGCATGTTGTTAAATGTTCAGAATGCAATGAAGCCACCGTAAGTACTTGAAACCAAACTTGTTCGTTTTTTACTTATGAAGCTCTTTGAAGTCTACAAATTAGTTTAAGTCGAAATTTCCCATTTATCATGGTTATCTTATTGATTATAATGTTTGTAATTCCTTTCTTTGTTTATCAAGTTTTTGTTTGTTCTTGTTATTAATCAGTTCACTGACTCATAGCACTGCAGATTATACTTTATGATGTTTTATTTCTACTGTTTATCTTTTTCAGCCTATAAGGAATGCTCCACCTGGAAAGAAATATGTGCGCTGCCCTTGCAACTGCTTGTTAATTTGCAAGTCATCGTCACAGCGCATTGCATGCCCCCGGGCAGACTGCAAGAGGATCATCAATTTGGCACCATCGCCTGTCACTCCACCTGTGCCAACCTTGCCTGGAATGTGCAGGGTCATCTGCGCTCATTGTCAGGACACATTTCTGGTATGTACAATCATGTATAATTCCACATTAATGTTCTCAAAGAGTTGAAATCTAGCCTTTGTAAAATTATAAAACAAACCATACTAGTATGTAGTAAAATCATTCTGCCTTTGACTTAGTCATCATCATCTGCCTAGCCTTTTCCCCACTATATTGGTGTCGGCTTCCAGTCAAAGCGGATTCAGCTGAATACCAGTGTTTTACGTGGAGCGGCTGCCTACCAGACCTCCGCAACCCATTAACTAACTACAACTAAAATGGCACTGTTTATAGGGACTAGCGACTCTTGCTGGCTTGCACCTACAGCACACCACTGTTCACAAAGAGTTCATTTGAAGGTTGAGGATTCCAACATGTATAGTTTATGTAATAATAAAATTTATTATTATATTATATTATATTACAATATTATGGTAGCTTATATCAATCATCATATAATTTATCACATGAATGAAGTTTCCAAAATTGAAACTTCTATTTCAATGAAAAACAATATACAGTGTTAAAGACAGTAAATGTACACACTATTTCATTTTGTTACCATTGTTAGAATAAAGAAGGTATTCAAGTAAGTAAAAATGCCACCTTTATTACCTTTATTATGAAACTGTTTTACAACTTAGTTGCTAGAAAAAGCAATAATTTAATGTTTGTATGTATAAACATTCTCATAAAAGTAAACCATCCACAGTTTGTTACTCATTGTATGAATAAATTGTATGCCTGTCAAAACTTAGTTGTAACAAATTTGTTGCCAAGTTCAATAATTTGAAAATATTGAAATAATGACAATGACTGTTTACTGTAATATTTTTGTCCTTATCTGTTTATTGAAACAAATGCAAAATACAAAAGTTGTTGTGAACTTACAATCTTTTGTAAATAGGCTCAGTTTCACTACAGCTGTATTTGCATTTCACGGG
Source organism: Lacanobia oleracea (assembly GCA_950371165.1). Taxonomy (NCBI): domain Eukaryota; kingdom Metazoa; phylum Arthropoda; class Insecta; order Lepidoptera; family Noctuidae; genus Lacanobia; species Lacanobia oleracea. Next base: position 11,371,544 of record OX493401.1, read on the forward strand.
TTGGTGAATCACAAAAATAAAATAGTCTTTACTAAAAGTAATATGTACCTACTACGTATGGAACCCTCAGTGGGCAAGTCCGGCTCTGAATTGTGTTAGAAAGTTTATGAAAAACATTAGAATAGAATAGAATACTCTTTATTATGTACACCATATAAGTTACAGAAAAGATACATGAAGAAAACATTACACAATGAGCGGCCTTAACATTGTATGTGCTTATAAAATTTGAGGGTTTCTCTCGATTTTCATGGGATCCCATGGTCAGATTCTGACTTGGTGACAATGGAACCACCTCAACAGCATAGGCTTTCGAATAAAAAAAATAATTTTTAAAATCGGTCCACAATTGGCGGAGAAATCGATGAACATACATATAGAACCTCCTCCTTTTTGAAGAAGTCTGTTAAAAATTAAAATATTTATTATCATGACGCATGACGTAGGACTCATCCAGGAGCGAGCGAAGTCCGAACCTTGTGCTCCAAGAACGGCGCGGAATTGAACGGTGACATTGTTTTTGATACGTAAACATTATTAATAGGGTGTTTCATAATTCTAATGCATTATTTACTTACTGTTATCTTAATGGATTATTTTATAAAACAAACGCGCCTAGAGGTAGTTTATGTTGGGTACATTAAGTGAACCGCCTTTGTAAGATGACTAAAATGGTACCATGTATAAACATTCCAATTGAGCATTTTTTACTAGATTTAAGCAGATCAAACAGTGTTAGTTATTCTTACTTCTTTCCAATTTCCATTTAAGACTTACTAGCACTTCGCCCGCGACTTAAGAGATAATTGTTGACAGCAAATTAGTAACACTGGTGATTACTGGGCCATTTCCATTAAACTTTTGAGTAATATAATAGATATCGTGGCCCCTTACCTTGCTGTTACTTTTAATAAATGCGTGGATTTGGGAACTTTCCCTGACCCCATGAAAAGTAATAAAGTCATACCTTTATTTAAATCTGGTAATAAAAATTATAAAAGAAACTTTCGGCTCATTTCTATCTTACCTGTGTTTAGCAAAATATTTGAAAAGTTAATACTCAAGCAACTGCTAAAACATTTTAATATAAATAGCCTCCTCCATAATGAACAGTATGGCTTTACAAAAGGCCGTTTAACTACAGATGCGGGGGTTGCTCTCCTAAAACACATATTTAACGCATGGGAAAACTCGCAAAATGCAATTGGAGTTTTCTGTGATCTTTCCAAAGCTTTTGATTGCGTTCACCATGATACGTTTTTGCGTAAACTACGTCATTATGGTTTCCAAAACGAAGCTCTTAACGTAATTGATTCAAATTTACAGAATAGGTTTCAATGTGTAGATATTAATGGTGTGAAGTCCTCTACGGTTCCAGTTCATTTAGGTGTGCCTCAAGGTTCTATACTGGGTCCATTCTTGTTTCTGGTGTATACAGAGTTGATACGACAGAGGGGCATTAAATTAAACTACGTATACGTGTTCAGTATTAATTCGATACGGTACAAAAACAAAAAGCACCATAAATGAGATTTTTTTTTTCAAACATACTAAATAGCTTGCAAATCCGAATAAAACGCAACCACCCTTTGTAAAAAAATGACACTGACCTTAGATACCGCTAGGTAACAAAGCGGCAACGTCGCGCACGCGCCGGAGCGCCGTGTACGGTATCTCGTGTGCTCGGCGGGGGCCGGGCCGGGGTGGCTGCCGACGACTTAGGCCTCCGCTCGCACTGGCTTTTATGTTAGGTAACGTTTCGAAGTACGCGCACAAAAACAAACACACTAAAGAACAATGGGTAATTTTGTATGGAACCCGTACCCACTTTGTAGCATTTTAGACTAGGTGTAATTTAGAAGAGGCCTAATTGAGTAATTCGAAAATAAGTGAACGAATGAATGAATGAATGAAAGACCGAAGTTATGATAACTTCTTTGTAACATTTTTAATTGCCAATAATCGCACTTTTTCTGCTTTTTGGACTAAATAAATAGGTAACCAGTCATTTTTTCTGTCTTTAGAGAGCGATATAGCTTCCTATCGTTGGTTTTTGGTACAGAAAAAATATTAAATAAGAACTATCAATCTTAAATAGCACAGTTTTATTAAATTGTATTGTTACTTTCAATGATTATATGCCGGACCTACGAAGTTATCTAGGTGCCTGCCAACACCTAAGTACCATATTATGCTAATAGTATGGGCACAAGCACCTAGAGTTCTCATACCCGTCATGCAGGAGCAATAATACGCTTCGATGGCTTCTCTGCCCTGGACATTAACCTTGATTAAAATATGTATATTTTTAATGTATTTTATTCGACACGTGTCTCGATAATATGCGGCCTCTAATTAACGAGCAGTTTTCGGTTACTAGCCCATGCTGCGACATACTAGGGCTACGGCTCGAAGATACCTCAATATTATATATACCATCTCCACCTCGCAAATGCTCGGCAACATATGATCTAGCGAGCTTTAAATGGTATGTGCCCAAACTGAGTAGAATGACGTCTTCTTCTGTCAATTGTGGAAATGGTATTGACGTAGCCGTCATTGTTGTGAACACCGCCCGCTGTCTGTTCATATGTTCTGCGACTACATAATTGCCCAGTCTGTTGGGTTCACTTCTTTGCGCTATTATATTGATAAAAGCGTGGGCATGCTCATTATCTGTCAAACGCTGCCTAAATGCATTTATAAGGGCTCTCGCAATACGGAAGTCTTCAAATAAGTGAGGGAGTGTTTTATTGATAACTGTATGCCTAAATATTTTGTAGTCCCTTTTGAACCATCCGTTTATTACTTCAATGACCCAACGCACTATGGTGATTTTCTCGAGATTTATTGGCTTGAATATCTGTAAGCTGTGTGGCATGCCTATCTTTACTTGGTGGCATATGGGCAACATAGCCAGCACTTTCTATATCTGGTATAGAGTCTCTAAAACCTCGATCTAATATAAAAACGTCATCTGTTTGTAACGTTATATGCACTGGGGACGTTTGATCATTCATAATCTCAGCCATGATTTGGGCATCAGTCTTTGTTGCAGCGTATGGTCTACATACTACTCTGTCAAGAAAGTACCGGGAAAAGATAAATAATACACAAAATGTCTGTTATTCATCCAAATTTATTTTATCACCTTCAAAGTATGCTCCTTTAGAAACGATACACTTGCGCCAACAATTAATCCATTCATCAAAACATTTTTTAAACGCTGCTTCCGGAATTGAGTTCAGTTCTCGCCGCGAATTCTCCTTTATGTCTTCTATCGATTGAAAACGGGTACCACACACACAGCTTGTTGACTAGTTTGCATGTCAAACTCGTAAACCCACGTCTCGTCACCAGTAACAATGCGTTTCATGAATGTTGGGTCCGAACTGACTCGTTCTAGCATGTCCTCAGCGACTTTCATGCGATTGAGTTTTTGGACAAAATTCAGATCTTTTGGGACTAGCCGAGCAGCAACATGTTTCATACCCAAATGATTAGTTAAAATGGTACGGATCGACTCGTGAGATACAGTAAGTTCGGCGGCTATCTCTCTCAGAGTTGAATGGGGATTTTCAGTCACTATTTCCTTCACTTTTGCGATGTTAACTTCAGTTGCAGACGTTGACGGCCTACCAGAGCGAGGCAAATCTTCCATCATATCTCGACCGCTTTTGAACGCTTTGAACCACTCATAAGCACGAGTTTTTGATAAAGTCGATTCACCGTAAGCCTTCTGTAACATTTTCAGTGACTCCGAACACGAAATTCCATTGGCGATGCAAAATTTAAGACAAACTCTTTGTTCGATATTTTTGTCCATTATGAAATTCGCAAGAAACACTATATATGATATTTCTAAAACCAGCACTGTATTTAATATAAATAACAGATGCAACTCAAACTCCGCGCCAAAATGGAAAACAGTTGTGCCAATCTAACAACTACAAAAAAACAAAGATTTGAATTTGGAACCATACACAAATCATCCATTCCCGATACTTTTTTGACTGAATGTATATCTATAATATAGCCATCTGGGCAAGTAATCACAAAGGGTTTTAACAAGTTTTTATACTTGTGTAAGCTGTAAGACTTTTCTTGAAATAAAAAGTTTTTACTTTTCTGTACGTATATATACGAACCATCACAAATAGCTATAGCCACTGGGTTTATAGGGTTGGAATATATTGATGATGGTACTGCAAGGCTGTGAGCTATAATTTCATCCCGACTTATATGATTGAAACCCAAATGGCGAACAACAAAGTCTTGGGTCAAGCAGTTTCTAGCAGTTTTAAGCAAAATACCGATCGTTTTACTAGATACACCTATTTGGGAGGCTATACGTGTATTTGGTTCACCAGACCGTTGTTTTAATAAATACATATATTCCTAGTGCAGTTTTTGGTCTTCTACATTGATTTAAAAGATACGGTGTTTCATTCAAAAGGATTTCGAATTGTTGGTGTGTTAAGCCAGTTAGGTAATATAGATCCTCTGGTAAAATGTTGTTTACATTGTCAAAATCTATATTAGTCTTATGTTTATATGTATCTCGTAATATACGTGTATTTGGTTCACCAGACCGTTGTTTTAATAAATATATTCCTAGTGCAGTTTTTAGTCTTCTACATTGATTTAAAAGATACGGTGTTTCATTCAAAAGGATTTCGAATTGTTGGTGTGTTAAGCCAGTTAGGTAATATAGATCCTGTGGTAAAATGTTGTTTACATTGTCAAAATCTATATTAGTCTTATGTTTATATGCATCTCGTAACGTATCAATCATATCTTTGAGATGGTCTGGTGTGAATATTGTCTCTCCATTATCATACAGGGAGCTCCAATCTTCTGTGTTGATGTGATGTGTACAAACGCGTGCATGTTCAGGAACGTACACGCTATGATTAACCAACAAGAATATTTTTGTAAACCTGGACACTCTGTGAAGTTCTTGATTGATGCATCCATGAAATAAACAGTGACGCGCCGTATTTGCAACCCTTCTATAAGTTGGAACAGACGTTGGGTGCTCTGGGTTTGCAAGTTCCTGGTTTTGTTCTTGTCCGAACCTAGCTTGCTGTCGTCTTCCAGCTACCCAACAACGATGACACATAGCCTGAAGTTGATTCAGGGCCATCTAAAAGAAAAACCAAATCCTCAAGTAACTAAAACAATAAATAACTTAATAAAGAGTGAACAAAAAGACACCGTGTACTCGATAATCAAAAGCTATTGTTATACTAACCTCATTTATGTTAATCCGTGCCATCACATACTCTGTGAAGCCTAGATTGTCTTCCAAATAGGTTCGCGTCAGTATATGCCGGTTTCGGTCACGAATTACTGATCTTGTACTTGTAACACACTGTATACGGCGTTCACCTTCCATTTTTTTGAAGCAGATGAGTAATAATAATCATCCAATCGTTAAGTAATACACTGAAGTCCGTTGTGAAAGCCGAGGTTGTAAATAAAAGTAAGAATAAAATAAACTAAGATATGCGCGCGCGCTCAAAATCAGTTCCTAACAGGTACTAACTACTGACGACACACCGACGCTAGCACAAAATAGTTCGAACTACCCACCTAATGGATAAAATAAAAAAAAATTGAACGTGCGTGGGTCGATTTTACTAAGGATTTTCGGTATTTTCAACATCGAATATCTTTTTTCCTACATAAGTTACAAAGTTGCTCCCATACAAAAAATATCTACGTTTTCAAAGACCTTTCGAATGGTACCAATTTCAACTTGCTACAAACTGGGTACGTTCAGACCCATGTTCTTTTTTAATTTTCGATGTGTCCTCCATTCACATTGATGCACTAATTATACCGACGGAGAATATTGTTATTTATTTTTCTAATTAGATCACTGTCCGTCGCTAAGCACTTTAATTTGTGAAATACTAAAATAATCCTATTTTTTAACTCATCAATTGTATTTACCTCTGAGGCATACACTTCACCCTTAATATAACCTCAAAAAAAGAAATCCATGGGAGTGAGGTCCGGAGATACTAATACTAAATAATCCCAAGTTACGTGTCCTATCACCATAAAAAACAGTCAATCACAAAAAAAAACACTAATACTAAATAATAATAATCCCAAGTAACGTGTCCTCTCACAATAACAAAATAAAATCACAATTGTTTGCGCGCGTATTCCACAAACCGTACGTTCCGAAACGACAGCGTCGGCGCACTGAATCACACTGAATAGAGGCCCCACTTACCGATCGCAAAAAAGCCAGGAAGCAACAAACTGACCTATTTCTGTTTCTTTGAAATGCGCTACGTGTGTCGCTTTCGTAGTAAAGTGCAAGTGTGTGTGTATTCATTGCTTCCTTGTTTGCATTGCCAATTTTTTGTGAATGTCCTTCGACATGCGTCAGAGCGGCAACAACGCATCGTACATTCATCGTTGTAAGGTGCATGACCTATGCTTAGACGATAATCAGCTGTTAGAAAAGATACATCGTGTTCAAACCGTGCAAAAACTTTAAACATCATTTTCGACTAAACTACTGCTCCTAATTAATTTATTTTTGGTACAGAGCTTGAAAATGGTACCTAGTATAGGCAGTTTAAAGGAAAGCCCCTCTGTCGTATCAACGTTGTATATTAGGCAAAATATACATTTATACACTAAAACCAGTGATATCCATAACTTTAACACCAGAAACAAGCACAAACTACATGAACCATCCCTCATTTGTGGGGCTCGGTATCCGTTTTTACAATAAGCTATGTTTCTTATCTTGAGTTGCCTTTTAACTTGTTTAAAGCTAAAGTTAAATCTAACCTTTGTTCGTATACTATTCAATCAAAGATTATTTAGACGATAATAGTAGTTGGTCTCAAAGTTGAACATAAGACATACCTACTTCGTTTTAATTTTCCTTCATAGTTAGCTTATGACAGTTTCTGTGAGTTCATAATAATTTGGTTACTTATGTGTCCGTAGAGGTCAATAATTTGTTTTTTTTTCTTCTTGTATAGATAAAGAAGGTATACTTGGTTTTTTTAATATGTTGACATAATACAATGTTTTTTTTTTTATATATGAGTGTATTGCAACTTGCGATTAACTATTGACTTATACAATTGTTTGACGATTAACTGCTTCTTGATTAATTTTGGTGGCCCTAGTTTATAACTTGTCGCGTCGAGTAACAGATATATTGTTAGATTATACCCCTGCACGTATAGGCGGGCACGCCCTTTATGTCTGGAGGCTTACCTATTAAGTTTGATTTACATTGTTTTTATGCTAGAGTTGTCTGCTTATGACGGCGTAAGAGAGTGTGCTAACTTCCAAGTGACAAATGATTTAGTTTTTAGGTTGTATGTGTTACCCACGTTATATTATTTTCTCTGTAACAAATCCTTGCATTCTGTTGTATAAATGCGAGTTCTTCTAACTCAACAGACAGATGTGTTTTTGGGGAGTTTGTTGGCCACTTCTTCCCCACAGCTAAAACACTAGAAAGTGGTGACGGGCGGGTGTTTTGGTGGACTGTCTATTTGTAAACGTTGACGTTCAAAAAGTGCTGGCACTCAGCCTTATTTGAATAAACGACTTTGAATTTTTATTTTTATTTTGATACACTTCGTTCGCGCGGGTTTAGTGGGTACTGTACAAAGTTTATCTCCCCTCTACCCTCGGGTAATATTTAATAAATTACTTATTAATAGACTAAACGTAGGGCCGTTCGCTCAAACCGCAACATTTTTCTTACTTATTGTATTTTTATACTGGATGAGGAGCTCGTGGCTAAATAATAACAGTCGCACGGGTCGATCTTTAAGGTTAAGCAACGCTTGCCAAGGTTGGTCTGTGGACGGGTGACCGAGTTTCCTCCGTGCCTCGGAAAGCACGTTAAGCCGTTGGTCCCGGCTGTCATTTGTAGATCTTTGGCAATCGTTACGGGTTGTCAGAAGCCAGTAAATCTGACTCCAGTCTTACCAAGAAGTACCGTGTTACCCAGTTAAGGGGTTGTGGAGGTCTGGTAGGCAGCCGCTCCACGTAAAACACTGGTATTCAGCTGAATCTGGCTTGACTGGAAGCCGACCCCAATATAAATGGGAAAAGGCTAGGCAGATGATGGCAGATGATGATTGTATTTTTATACCCATCGAGATTTTTAAACGAAAGGTCCAATTTTAATAATTTAAAGTGTAAATTACATAGTACCTACATAACCAACCTTAATTATTAGATAATTTAAATAGAGAAGGAAAAAAATATAAATAAAGGAATCATGATACTGAAATCAGTAATACTCCATTTCACCCGGGTTTTGATTGAATAATTTGAACAAAAAGTAGTTAAATAATAGTTAGATATATACCCTCTCGGACTTTTTTGTAGATATTGATGTCCGCTATAAAACTGTAGTACATCACTTAGCTCTATTGTCTAAAGTTTCCGAAGCGTACGCGATGCGATGTAAGCATCTTTTATGGTACTTTTTTTCACACCTTGGGTTACATTATCGAAGTTTTCGTACGGATCCCTAACTTTTTTGGAATTATTCTATAACCTATGTCCATCAGGGATAAGGTAGAATTCTAATGGTGAAAGAATTTTTCAAATCGGTGCAACAAATCTTTCCTCTGTATAATATTAGTTTAGTGATAAATAAACTAAAAGGCATATTATAGCTACGCAAGTGTGGTCTCATTGTCTTTGTATTAAGTGCATCAATTAACCTACTTATTGATAATGTCAGTCAAACACAAAATGCCCTTAGCATTTCTATGGCATCATAAAATTGGTTTAGAAATATAAAACCAACAACATCCTTACCCTGTTTATGAAAATATACAGCTTTCTGATATTCTTTATAACCAAGTTTCTTGTCTTCCATTATTGTGAGCATGAATGTAGGTATTACATAAATATTTTCCTAGTTTGATATTGGCAAAACGTATTATCAGTGGTCATTCTACAATGACATACATATTTTATGAGATATAGCAACTTATATATACAAAGTTCGTTAAGGTCACTGCCCTAAGATAAATATAAATTAATTACGTAAGTATGAATGTATGCGTTGGTGGTGTTCCAGTATCAGCTGCTGAAGAACGCGCCGGTGCGATGTCCGCACTGCCGCAAGGTGTCGTCGGTGGGCGCGCGCATGGCCCGCGTGCGCGGCGCCATCTTCGCGGTGCTGGCGCTGGTGTTCCTGGCCATCGCGCTGGGCGTGACGCTGGGCACGCTGGCGGCGGCCAAGAGCCACGGCGGCGGCATCTACGTGGCCTACGTCGGCGCCTTCCTGCTCGCCTTCGTCCTCGGCAGTCGAGCCGTCTACTACTTCGCTATGAAAGTAAGCACCATTGAGGGCCCAATGTAATAGTCGTCAAGTCACTCGACTTTGTGATAACATTTGTATGACTAGAAAGTATATTATATAGAAAATTCTCAATTCCATATAGCATTGTTATAAGAGCTTGGTTTGCCGAGTGTATGTAAACCATCTCAATATAGAGCCAAGTTTGTTCTATTTGATGATTAGTTGGCGTTGATATTGCGTTAAATGTACCTAAAATAAACTTGGGATTAAAATTATGTTAATAAATCGAATAATGTATAGGTAAGTTATGCCCTATTCTAGCAGTGGGTGATGCCATTGCTATGAATAATTTAATATTGTTGGATACATTTTGACAAACAGTGTTGTATCTGGGATTCTAACTCATCTCTTGCTATTGTGTGTTAAATAGTTTGTTGGTATGTATTTATACTGCAATTGATGAGCTTCATGGAAAACAAACAAAAAATAACTTAAATGGATAAGACCCATAAGGAATCTCACATCCTTATAAGAAATTCGTTACTCCAGATGCAGTCAGTAGTCATGCAAGTACTATATAAAATAATTTCAGTTTGTTTGATACTCGTCTCCCTTCAATGGCAATCGATATAAAACACAATGTATAAAGCTATGAGATTATTATAATTTGTGTTTAACACTTTACGTTAAATGTTCAAAATTTAGAAAAGGGTATTATTTATACAGGGTGATATTATTTTGCCTTCTAGATTTATTTATTTGCTGTTTTTATAATTGAAGTTGTCATGATAATCAGCTTGCAAGTTTATAAATATGTAACTACTAAATATGTAGCAAAATGTAAATATTTGTATTTTCTAAATACTTTAGACCAACGTGGACTTGAAAAATATAATATATCAGTATTTAAGTCAGTTTTAATAATTTATTGAGATATATCAGAAATGCCGCTGGTAGATCATTTTAATATCGGTCTACAGAATTTGTCACAACAGGTTAAAATTTCGTTTTACTCGTAACAAGTCCGTGTAATACTAATAACCTAAATTGAATACCTATTACAAGAAATCATGTATCAAAGAAACTCGTTTAAGATATTTCCATATTTAAATGAGCCATGTTTAAAGGTTGTAAAGACTTCCCAAGGCTAAATGTACCGAATCGTATAAAAAGTATGTCATATAAAATAAATGCAAATATATAGCTTAACTTTTAGAATAGTAGACTGACTTCATTGATAAATTAAATTAATTCTGAATAGCTATCTATCAAACTGTCTTCGTTACTTAATCATTGTTGGTTGCATCGCGTCATTCCAAGAACGTTGCTTATGTAAAGTAACGTTGGTGTCGCCCGCGCCAAGGGCAACATGACTTTAGCATCACACATGCTGTAAAGTCGAAACCAGCTATGTCTAGCTACTATAAAAATCATTACCTAATAACAAAACTCTACTCATTAAAAAATAAGCTAAATGAATATAAATGTTGTGAGTACATCATTATAATCCACAACAATTACTTTGGTGCTGAATTTTATAAAATTTAGGTGAGTGACGGTGAAGCCTTACTTATGCTACAGCATTCCTCATGTTGATAGTACATGGCGTGTGTTTTAAATAAAGATAGTGACCCTTCTTTGCAGTCGGACAAAAACAAACAAAGATTTTATAGTGTACACGAATACCGCGACTTTACTGATTATTTCGAGACGATTGAATATTTTAGCTACATTCATGCAGTAGGTATCAAAAAATTCTTAGTAAAAATTCTTACTCGATTGTGATACCTAATTTTATGTTCATAATTATTTATGATTCACTAGTGATGCCAGTGGTTTTGGCCTCGTGAAAGCCGAAAATTTTGTTAAACCACGGGTCTGTACTACCGTGATCAAAAGTATCCCATGACCTACTATAGACCATGGTCCGCCGGTGTTTCCGAACCAGTTCAGCCGTTAGGCGTGATTGATGTATCAAACATAGATTTTCAGTAGGATTTTGCTGATCTAATATTACGTGGACACACCCCGTGACGCAGGCGTAGACAGGATTTCAATGGCGAGTGTTCATGAAGGTCTACAAATCAACAATTTGTTTTAACAATTTGCTTGAATTTTACAATCTGGGGAATGAGTAAATCAGGTAAACCTCGAAATAGACATTGTGCTATGCCTGCCCATTCGTTTGGTTTGTGTGTGCGTAAAAATATAACTCTGTGGTTATAGTAATTATTTTCCCTAAAAAAGCGATGCACCGTTTTATTTGTGTATAATCATGTAAATATTGAACACGACTAACAGGAAAGTCGGGTGATCGTGAACAGGCTGTATTATGACGTGCACAATTATCTGTACCTATTATTTAAACTTTTGCATTATATTTGTTTGTTTTGTTAATTTTTATTTAAACAATATATTATTGTATCGGAAAGTAGTAAGGGCTAGAAGTCGATGTTTGTGTTATTATAATTACATTGTATAGTTTAAATATAATAATCGAACAATATGTGGAGTCTTAGATTATTTGCTTTCAGTAAATATTCATTGTACCACCATATAATAATACCATGTATAATTGATTATTAATAATTTCAGAAATGTTAGTGCTTTACACATGTATTTGTAGTTATAAGTCAAATAAATTGTACCAATCGACATCTCATTTGATCTTTCTTTTAATTTATACTACCATCACTTTTCAAGGAAACAACGATAGAATAATGTATGTATTTTATTAATAATGATAACAAAATAAATTTAAGGTAGAAGATACATTACCGTAGTAGGTATATTAAAAGTAGGCGTATTTTACCAATATTAATATTGAGAACCAATAAAAATCTAATAACTTATAAATAACCGTGCACTTACGTTATAATTATGACACATTCGTATTCTTTCGTAAAAGTTATAACAAAAGGAAATATTTAAAGATACCTTGAATATTACGTTATGTAGACTGGTACGAACTTTTTTATTTTTTATAGTAGGTGTTTTGTAGTATTTATTGCAATACATTTTCAGTACTTCTGCGCTTTAGAATATACGAGAGATACAATACAAAAAATACTATCATTTTATGACCATTTCAATTTTAAAAATACATTTAAATTTTTAAATAGTTTGTAAAGAATCTATTTCTACACACGACTAGACGAACAGATTAGACAAAATAGTGATAATTATCGGGAAAACGTTCCAACTTACTCTAATTAACATATAGGTACTTTCTAAGGAAGGAATGTCTTTCGCACAACATACAAAGCATTAGATTGTTAAATGCATTAAATCTAGTACCATGTACTTATGAAAACATGTACAATCGGTAATAATATGTTCGTACTTATTGCAAAAATTTATATCAATGCATAGAGAAGCTTTCAAGTGGTTTTTCTGGGAATTAACGTTGGAAAATGTTCATAGATGGTACACATCAAACCCTCATTTACACGAGCGAAATCGATCAAAAAGTGAGAGAGTTTCTGTGAAACTCGTTATCGCACTCATACGTTTAAATATAAACCATACACACAAAAAGAAAAGGTATACATTTCAGCGGTGATAACGCGAAACCGAAATCTGTACTAGGGTTAAGACACACTGACCAAGAGTCGGACTCAACTGTGTCAGTGTGCCTTTATGCCTATTTGAGAACCCACTCGTGTAAACGCGGCCTTACACTATTCTGTAGCTGGTCAAAAGATGTCTTCAAGTTTGATGATTCGGGCTTCCAGGCTTCCTATATAAAGAAATTGTAACTGTTACCCCGTGTCCTGACAAAAAACGGTCGTCGCGTACCTATATGTAACTCACTTGTTCAGGCGCCCTCTGACGCCACAATAAGACGTTAGAGTTCACCGAACAAAATGAACGTGACGATCGCTAATAGCAAGACACGGCCTAAGCCGTGTGAACATGTTGGTGGTTAGTGGGACTTGTTGTAGGAGTCCTTGTGCTGATAGCCCGACACGTAGCCCGAGGCGTCGACGAGGTCCTTCCTGCCCGCAATGCCCTTGCCCTTGCCCGTCTCGTCGAACCGCTGCTTGTGCGAGCCTGTGTACTTGCTGGTGTCAGTCAGACGGTCCACTGCTGCTGCAGCCGCGGGAGATTTGGTCACCTGGAATTGAATAAGCGGTTAGTAAGCAACTGGATTGATACTCCACAAACTACCGGTATGTAGGTACGACCTCGTTCATCGATTTTGTTCCTAAATATGTTCTCCAATGGGAATACTTTGGTTCCAATATAATCATAAGAATCTGCTGATACCTGGAATAAGGTAGGTACCAAGAACTCGTACGATCCAGCCCGTTCCTAGCTGTCCTCCACGAGAGTACCTAGGTAACACGTATGTGTTACTACCTAGTTACTCTCGGCTTAGGGCGTCTACCTACAGGTTGCGTATGTACCCACAGAGGGTGACCTAGGTATTTAAAGCCCTAGCTGGAACCTTAAGTTAAATGTCGCCGCAGGTAACAACAACCTCCTAGATAGACCTTCGAGAGGTCAGTCATAAAAAAACCGATCAAGAGCGAGTCGTACTCGCGCATCGAGGGTTCCGTACAAATTTGTAGGTACGTATTATAAATAGTTCAGGAATCAAGTCTTGCAGTTGTTTCCGAACTTAGAATCTATCGCGGAGGCTTAATATAGTAGGATCCCGTCAGCACCTTTGGGACGGAACCCTACAGGCCTGATCCGCAAGTTGAACCGTCTAGTACCTACTTCGCAAGTTCCAAATTAATTAAAATGTTCAATGTTATTTACGTACGTATTAATAAAAGTTTATCTTTGTTATGGTGTTATTTTCATGCTTTCGTGCATTTTATTTCTTCTCAATAGATGGCGCTCTGACCGATCAGAATACATTACGAAGTTTCTTCCTAAACTAAAAAAATTAATATCTTTTATTTTATGGGTCGATTTTGAAGAAGTAAACGCTAAATGTTACACGGAAAACACTTATTTTTTTAAGTACTTATATTTTGAATCCAATCAGTCTTTTATTACGCTCGTTGATTAATTACGTACTTTAAATAATCATTTTTCATGATTTAATTAAAAATGTATAGTTTTTAGACTTTTTCCTATACCTGTAGTAAAAGACGGTATTACTTGCCAAATTTCATAGTTCTAGGTCCATGTGAAATACCCTATGAATTTTGATTCCCTTCAGAGTCGAAATATTCGTTTTATTGCGGTATAAACGGCCGTATGTTTTTTCATGTTAACTTATAACTATGATTTTTAACAGCTTCAAGGGCAGCTTCTTATATTCCAACTCGATACCTCCACGCGTTATAAAGTTTCTTGATTCCTCCCGAGATAAAGGTACTTGACAGACAGTCGGACAACAAAGTGATCCTATAAGGGTTCCGTTTTTTCCTTTTAAGGTAAGGAACCCTAAAAATATGCTAAGGCAACCCAATCCCGTTATTAAAAGTATACATTCAGTCAAAAAAGTATCGGGAATGGATGATTTGTTTATGGTTCCAAATTCAAATTTTTGTTTTTTTGTAGTTGTTAGATTGGCACAACTGTTTTCCATTTTGGCGCGGAGTTTGAGTTGCATCTGTTATTTATATTAAATACAGTGCTGGTTTTAGTAATATCATATATAGTGTGTATTGCGAATTTCATAATGGACAAAAATATCGAACAAAGAGTTTGTCTTAAATTTTGCATCGCCAATGGAATTTCGTGTTCGGAGTCACTAAAAATGTTACAGAAGGCTTACGGTGAATCGACTTTATCAAAAACTCGTGCTTATGAGTGGTTCAAAGCGTTCAAAAGCGGTCGAGATGTGATGGAAGATTTGCCTCGCTCTGTAGGCCGTCAACGTCTGCAACTGAAGTTAACATCGCAAAAGTGAAGGAAATAGTGACTGAAAATCCCCATTCAACTCTGAGAGAGATAGCCGCCGAACTTTCTGTATCTCACGAGTCGATCCGTACCATTTTAACTAATCATTTGGGTATGAAACATGTTGCTGCTCGGCTAGTCCCAAAAGATCTGAATTTTCTCCAAAAACTCAATCGCATGAAAGTCGCCGAGGACATGCTAGAACAAGTCAGTTCGGACCCAACATTCATGACACGCATTGTTACTGGTGACGAGACGTGGGTTTACGAGTTTGACATGCAAACTAGTCAACAAGCTTCGGAGTGGCGCCTTCCAACTGAACCGAAACCGAAAAAACCACGCCAAAGTCGATCAAAAGTCAAAGTCATGTTGACTGTTTTCTTTGACTATCGCGGTGTGGTGCACTCTGAATTCTTACCGGAAAGTCTAACGGTAAATAAAGAATATTATTTGAGCGTTATGCGGCGTTTAAGAGAGCAAATTCGACGAAAAAGGCCAGATTTGTGGAAAGAAAATTCTTGGATTTTGCACCACGACAATGCGCCTTCGCACAAGGCTATCATTGTGAACGAATTTTTAACCAAACACTCAACAATACCATCCAGCAACCACCATATTCACCAGATATGGCTCCTGCTGACTTTTTTCTTTTTCCTAAACTCAAATCACTTCGTGGCACCCGTTTTCAATCGATAGAAGACATAAAGGAGAATTCGCGGCGATTCCGGAAGCAGCGTTTAAAAATGTTTTGATGAATGGATTATTCGTTGGCGCAAGTGTACCGTTTCTAAAGGAGCATAGTACTTTGAAGGTGATAAAATAAATTTGGATGAATAACAGACATTATTGATCTTTTCCCGGTACTTTCTTGACAGAGTACCTAGTATATCAATTTTATTGTCGTGCGTGAAGTTTTATCAAAATCCGTTAAGACGTTAAAAGGTATGAAACATAGTCCGTTCAAAATAGACATTCCCAAGAAGCTGAAAATTTACATGAACGTTTGTTGGTTAGGGATACTAACAGACGGACAGACTTACTTTCACGTTGAGTTTTTTAATAATAAATACCTAGGGATCAGAATGGATTAGACGGTAAATCATGTGATTGTGAGGCAAGAATATTTACAAAAGAAGCTAGATCGGAGTTTTTATGACGTAGAGGAAAATATTTATTTGACATACGTAAGTAATGGAAATCTTAAACAGCACTTTTGTCTGTGTAGCTCAACGTTTGCCTAGACTATGCGTCGAACTCAAGGTTTTTTGAAAGAAGGTGAGACAATGCGTCGGTTTAGTAGGTACTTAAACACTCAACTTACGTGTGATGTTAAGCCTGGCTGTCCACAGCTCGTTAGCTTCTTCTTTATGTCCTCCAGCTCTACCTTTTTACTTTTAGCGAGATCTTCGAGGAATTTCTGGTAATCATCGATGCCAAGTTTGAGTGTCTTCAGTTTCTTGAAATGAATTGCTGTGTCTGTCGTCGTGATCTTCTTACCATCGATCACCTTTGCCTGCTTCATCCATTTGTCGCTTTGTGACAGAGTTATTGTTTTGCCATCTGACTTTGGATCTCCGAATTTAGAGAATGCTTTGAAAGCGTCCTGGAAAATTTAGAAATGGATAATCAATCAGTGGATCAGTGGTTGAATCTAGGTGAGCTTAGGTAGCTATTACGTTTATATATATATAATGAGTCATTATACCTACCTATGGATAAGATCAGTGGTTGAATCTAGGTGAGCTGAGGTAGCTATTACGTCTATATACCTACCTATGTAAGATTGCGTGCATTATATGGCTAACAGAAATAGGGGTTTGGGTTACCTACTAACCTGTTGGTACTGTTACTATAAATAGGTATTTCGTATCTCATACACTGATTTAAATTAAATTTTTCCTGCGTTTCTTATCATCATGCTCATCATCTTTTGGAAGATCTAATTATGTCGGAAACCAGACATCATAAACCTGATTTATGGAGGGGGAGAAGATATCCCCCCTATGCCACTCAACGTGGTCCTTCTCGCTATGTCAAGGACAAACTAAGATTCAATCTGTCTGCAAAGCCGAGGCATTGATCATAGTACAGACACTAGCGAGTAGGTAATGAGCTGTTCTGTATTGCAGCCGTTTTTGTTAAAACAATGTCTTACGAAACCGATCACAGTGCAGCCTGTTTCCAATAAATGTCTGTGGTGCAGTCGTGTTTTTAATGATTTATACATACAAGCCCGGCTGTGCTACAGAACAGCTACTGTCTATGTTGCAGCCGCCTTTGAATTTACGCTACCTGGTTAATTAGCCAACTAGTAATACTTAAATATGAATTGATAACTTTCTTTACTAGATTAACAAGCTGGCGTTGACCACTATCTCTTCTGATGGTAAGCGATGATGTGGTCTCTTCTGATGGTAAGCGAAGACAATGAAAACGTCAATAATTGATTACCTTTAGCGGGATCGCTTCAGCTTTGGCCGTTCCGTTGGTTGCGCCGGGAGCGGTCCCGTTCTCTAGCTTGACGTCCTTCACTTCCTGCGTCACCTGCTCCACCGCGGCGTCTGCCTGTGCTACCTCCGACATCTTGCTTTATTTATACTGAAATAGAGAAATAATAAAAGATAGAAAACTAATTCATTTTGGTAAGCGATTGCTATAACTGTTGGTGAACTGGAAATTTTGACGAAAGTTCACGGGAGGAAGAATGGCTTGGCCAACTAGACTTAATTGGTGTGTGGATGAACGATGTAATAAGGTCCTGCACTACGAATGATGACACGACACGTATGTATGGTTACAATGATATGTAACTCGCAATTGAATTGATAACGTATCAGCCTGATTCCTGAACTCGAACTAAAGCTATTGCCAGTGCCGGATTTTGACTGCTTGACGCCCTAAGTAATCCACGCTTGTGAGCCGGGGCGCTCACAGGTGTCCATTACTCAACTAGTAGGTACCGCCGCCGTACCGGTCTTTAAAATAAAAATCAAACTACCAAAACATTTATTTTTGTTTATTGAAATGCGATTTCAACGTTTTGAGCGTACCTATATGCCAATATAGGTAAACCATTGATAAACATCGTCGTAGCTAGGGTCTGAAGCCGAATGCCCCTGACAAGATTTGAATTTTGCGCCCCCTAATTCTTATTTCACCAGACTGCTCCAGAACACATTAACGGCCGCCGTTAGGGCCGACGCACATATGGCGGAGCGCAGCCTAGAACATTTTTCACTGTTAAAGTATCATCAACATTGCCCTCATTGAAATAATATATAAAATCAATTAACACAACAATTAATTCCTGAAGAGCATCGAAGCGACTACATGCGAAAGGTAGCGTGCATACTCACGCAGTCGCGTGCCTGCGCGCTACCTTTCGCTTTTACTGACCCCCCAAACATCCCCCTTACCTATCGGACTAACATGACGATGAGAAGATGTTAACAAATGTTAATATCTTCTTAACAGCTAAACCCCAATTAAGGGGATCCCCCCTTAATTGCCCTTAATTGATGCTAAGCCGTTAAGATGTTAAAATTTGTATGGGAGCTTTTTTCGGGGGGTGATCAAAAGACGAAAGATTTTTTTTTTTTGTAGGTAGGTATGATGAGACTGGAGTTTAAAAATGGACCAACCAAAAAGTAGTTTATATTTTTGTATTTTTGGACCCTCGGACACGCCCCATGTGAAAGCTACCTATAGCTACACCCGTGG
Organism: Lacanobia oleracea; assembly: GCA_950371165.1. Lineage (NCBI taxonomy): Eukaryota > Metazoa > Arthropoda > Insecta > Lepidoptera > Noctuidae > Lacanobia > Lacanobia oleracea. Next base: position 11,390,439 of record OX493401.1, read on the forward strand.
AGAGCCATCATCATCACCTAGGCAAATAAACTATTGCTCCACTCAAATATACTAAAAACTGAGTTGCAGTATTTTACGATCAGTCGTTAAAACTGCTAACTCTCCGTCAGTATCCACGTACCTAACTAACTACTCGTATATTACCTATCTAGGCAGCGAGGAGGCAATGTAGATATCTCCAACTGTCCAACAGATATATGCATCTACCGACTTCAGCTCATCCAAACGAATAGGATCCGTAATGAATCGGAAAAAAACATTCATTAAATCGTCGAATAATTATGATGGTCAATTAACACTATTGCAATTGATGACGGTCAAGGATGATGTCATACATCCAAACATACAGTTGTCTATATGTATCGCAGCATACCTATCGTAGGATAACGCGACTCGTAGTGGCTCACGTTCGAGTGCTAAAAGCGGCAATTACATCACTGACCTTGCCGACGAAACGATTTGCCGGCAACTTGCTGTAAACATCAGCTGAGATTCCAAACTTGCATTAGGTATGTATGTAAGTGCTTAAATAAACTAGTTGCCTCCTACGTCTCTTCAGGTTTGTCGGTAACACAAATAAAACTATATTACCTAGCCGTTTTATTCAAATAAGGAAATGACTTAATGCCTGATTTGGCAGTCTGGCCTCGGTGTCTGCTCTAATCCCGAAGACAATGTGGATATAAACACAGATTCATTAATCACTCCTTGACAAGCTTGTGGGGGCTCAAGAGGAACAATATGCTATTACACCTCCGCTGATTTGTCACTGTGGGTGCCCGTCTATTATATCTAGACTAAATGATCTGACCTACACTATGACATGCTGGAGATCAAGGCTGATCATAAAAATACTTGATTTGTTCCAGGACCTGATGAATCATTCCAAATTATAAGTACCTAATAGATCTTTGCGACCTACGAAAATCAGTCGTAATTAATGTTATTTAATCTAATAGGTAGGTCTACATAGGACATAGGACGTCATAATTATCTCGTCACGAGACGTCTTATCGGTCTACCAAATTGATTTTTGAACCATTCCTTCCTAAGGAATTTATGAAATACAAATTATTGCGTTTACAAATCAACCTAAAATTTAACTGTTTAGGGGTTTGAAGTTCGCATTTATAAACACAAAGGAGCGCCCTTGACTGATATTATTTGTGACGCCTTTGTTGATTTTATTGAAAGTTAAAAAGTCGCAGTGCGTATTTCAATACCTGGCACAAGGACAAGACGTGTCTATTTGCAGAAATAATAATTTTAATGTTACGAGGATTTGTTAAAGTAAGGGCGAAGTAGCAAAGCAAGCTGTTTGGATACCTAACAAAAGTCGTTTCGTCTAAGAGTAGGGCAGGTATTTTATCCATAGCCAAGTATAGAATACGCACAACAGGGTACCTACGGGCCTTATAGGTATGGTAGCGCATTTATGTCAGCCGTACTGACATACAATGGAGGTCGACGCCTTGGTGGCACCTCTCCGACCTACTTCTTGCTTTAACCCATATTTATACAATTCCGGTCATAGCTCTCTGCATGCACGCGGTCTGTTTAATTTGTTGTTTTGAGCTCATAGCTGCACCGTCCTATTCATACACAAAGCAAAGACGTGCCTTTTGGTACTGCAACTGCATACACTATCTAGGAAGTCCGTCATATGCCGTAATCAAATGTTGATAAAATTAACAACACATGTAGTGAGCTATCTTATCTTATCAAAGCAAAACGAAAGGACATCAAAGTTATGAATTATGACTTCCACTTAGATTATGACTTCCACAATGTTTTTGAGCATTTAAGTTCATCAAAAAATCTACGTGTCTACACTGAACGTACGAATTAAAAAAAAATATTAGGTAGGTATATCACAGTATACAAAACATGATAATGATGAATCCAGGGGTAGGATAGGAACACGTCAGGCACGTAGTTAATTACACACGTCGTACCTACTTACGTAATATTATGTTCCCGTACAACCAGCATGGTGTCCTAGTGACCGAGGATGACGTCACCCCCATCACCACTCGCATTAAATGCCCTCCAGCAATGAGTCATTCATATAAAAATATATTATTAGCATACGGATACGCCCCTAATATTAGCTCGCGTTATTTAACTTTCCCCTAGACATCTACGTTTTCTGTGGGCTTCCTTCGCGTGACTAAAACAAATCAGAATACACGTTGGAAAATAGTGGAAACGGGTTTTAGAAACTTTGCTATTCACCTTACTGACACAAGCCCTAGATTCCTGGCAATACTTACTGGACTGCAGGAAAAACTATTTCAATATCGTTCAAAGACAAACGTCCTTCATATTATGCTTTGGTCGAAAACAGCACAATAGGAGGCAACTCATTGCGCTACGTTCATCTTCGTACGTGATTTGTGTGTCTAATGAGTTAAGACTCACTCATAACATAATGAAGCTATGTATATTTACTTGAGAATGATGTCATGTTAAATATGACAGACGGTCTAAGTGGTCAAGTTGTAAGTAAGCAGCGAGTGATGCTTCGTTAGTACTAACTATAAACTAACTAGTTGACCCGCGCAACTTCGTCTGCGTAACAATTTTCATTACTGCTCCGCTCCTATTGGTCTTAGCGTGATGTTATATATAGATATATGGGCTATTTAACACTGAAAGAATTTTTCAAATCGGACCAATAGTTCCTGAGATTAGCGCGTTCAAGTAAACAAACAAACTCTTCAGCTTTATATATTAGTGTATAAGTATATATATAAAATTCAAATCGGACCAGTAGTTCCTAAGATTAGCGCGTTCAAGTAAACAAACAAACTCTTCAGCTTGGTGATAAGATTTGATATTTTCAGGATCCCTCGCAGCAGAGAGGAGTAAGTAGGTACCTACCTATGGTTAGGTACCCGAATTCGCTAAGTCATCATCATCTGCCTAGCCTGTTCCCAACTATATTGGGGTCGGCTTCCAGTCAAACCGGATTTAGCTGAATACCAGTATTTTACGCTGAGCGGCGGCCTACCAGACCTCCACAACCCTGCAGTAACTGGGTAACACGGTACTTCTTGGCAAGACTGGAGTCAGATTTACCTACTGGCTTCTGACAATCCGTAACGACTGCCAAAGATATACAAATGACAGCCGGGACCAATGGCATAACGTGCTTTCCGAGGCACGGAGGAAACTCGCTATGATTATGATAGTCACCCATCCACAGACCAACCTTGGCAAGCGTTACTTAACCTTGAAGATCGACCCGTGCGGCTGTTATCTAGCCACGAGCTCCTCAATTCGCTAAGTATATCCAGTTATTAAATACCCAGGGCTCCAAATAAGAATCGGTACCGTTAATATTTTGAAGGGCTAGTAGGTAGTTTGCTCCAAACGAGTTCACACTGTATTTGAAAACTGTCACTTGTTACCACACCACACCCTGAAGCTAACGGATATTTGATACCTTGAGCGTTTAGCCATGAACTTTGTTGTTTATTGTGTGTCAGGTTTTAAAACAAGAATATTTACAAAGTTAAAAGCTTCAAGGCTTTCTTTGACTTAATAATTTGGTTGTTGTTTCTAAAATGAACACCTAAGGCGATGGTGCAAGGGACGGGTGGTACCGAAAAGACAAGGCGAGTGCTGCAACTATAAAGTTTGGTTGTTTGTACCTACATCTAATTAGCTTATTTTAAATATTTCTATAAACCCGGCTAAGTTTCAAGGATACCTATCTAATTTCAAACAATCCGTTGATGTGATTATTAGATACACACGCTATCAACTGCTAGAGTTACCTACTAAGGTAACGCTTCTAAAACTGAAAAAGAAGGGTTCCATAAGGCGTGACTTGTCGTGACCTTTCTAAATTCCACACGGAGTGCGGCAAATCAGATATCGCCCCCCCTTAATGGCAAGGAAGCCCTTGTCTGGCGGTCCGTTACGTAGCACTCACTACGGAACGATCGAAACAAATAAACATTTCTACCAAAAGGGATTTAGAGCTTTACAAGGTGCACTATTTCACTGAAGTTTATGAAAACACGCAATTAAGTACCAGTCATTTAATTATTTTGGCAATCCGATGACTAGCAGGTAAAAGAATAGCTTTAGTTCAAGAATCTAATAAAAGGAACCCCAAGCCATCATTTTATTTAATTTTATGATTGTTTAAGTATACAATATCTGTTTATAAGAAGCTTCTATTGCTACCTACCCACCTCTTTCATTGGTTAAATCCTTAGTAAAAACTAAAACAGCTTGAACTTTCTCATAGATACATATTAGGTATTGATTGTACCTATAATTAATATGAAATTGATAATCTAAGAACGTGTTAAACGCATAGTTTCGACAACTTTGTAACAAACTACCTTCACATTAACTACAAATGGAGGGAAATCGGGAAAGTGAGGTGGCGTGCGAAAAACTAGACAGAATGTGAACGGCCTTGCAAGTTTCTATATCGGAGCTGGTAGCTAAATGTTCTGCATAAACTTTCCCTGCTGCCTACAATGCTTAGCAAGTTTGTTTCATCGGGAACATGGGTTACCTACCTATTGGTACCTACTGCAGTATTTCAAACATATATAGAACTTTGACTGGTGTTTTAATCAAGCTTTTGATTTAATATTATGCAGGATACTTAATTATTATCTGCCTACCTATGTCAATTTACGAGTACCTATCTACCTAGGTAGGCAGACGATTATGTTAAAAACCTTCTTATGCATTTTGTTTAATTATGCAAGTAATTACAACTCTTTGTGTAATTGAATGTGATTATGTTACCTATCTACTTAAAGCACTTTCAGTGTCCACAAAGCACAAACAAAACAATAGATAGTTAGCTAAACAATCGCCAAGAAACATAAGACCATGGGTAAGTAGGTACCTATTTAAGTGGTTCATGGGCCAGGGGAAGGGTTACGCAACAAAAGAAAATCTACTTACCTAGGTATATAAAAAATAAACAAAATGATGATATTTTCAATTGTGGCTTTATAACGCACTAGTTTTTACCCGCGGCTTCAATCCCGTTTTAGTAACATAATAGAATATAATCTATACTTCTATACTAATATATAAAGCTGAAGAGTTTGTTTGTTTATTTGTTTACTTGAACGCGCAAATCTCAGGAACTACCTACTTACTGGTCCGATTTGAAAAATTCTTTCAGTGTTAGATAGCCCATTTATCGAGGAAGGCTATAGGCTATATATCATCACGCTAAGACCAATAGGAGCAGAGCAGTAATGAAAATTGTGACGCAGATCAGCGCGTTGCGCGGGTCAACTAGTACACTAATGTAATGTAATGGAATTTATAATGTACAATTTATTGTACATGTATATAATTTTATATTTACATACCACTATTAAATGTCCAGCTGATTATACTTGAAGACGACGTAGGTACCTCGTGTTATGGCTAAACTTTCAGCCTTACTTCAGCTAGTTGGTCTATATTTCTTCCTCAGGTAGGTATTATTAGGTTCATTTAATTATTTAGAAGGTCTGGGTTATCTAATTAATAGTTCTACTACTAAATACAAACGTTTGAATATTAATTGATGCGGCTCGGAGCGCGGCTAATATGCATTTGAAAATTAAATACAACTTTAAAAACTCCCTTCTTTGGCTGTCGGATAAAAAGGCTTTACCTACTGCAAAATCTTGCTCGTAAAATTGTCGATAATATAACAGCAGCTTTCTTATAAAAAATCTAAGAACACCATTAATAATAAAACTTAATAGCATCTCTTTTTACAGCAACAATTGCCTGTTTAGTTTATTGAAAAAAAAGCTAGTATAAGACGGTATTAATTGCCAAATTTCATAGTTCTAGGTCAACGGTAAAAACCCTAGGTAAGTATACATTTTGATTCCCTTGAGAGGGTCAAAATATACGTTTTTTGCGGCATAAATGACCGTTTCTTTTTTACATTAACTTAGAACTTTGATTGATTTTTCACAGCTTCAAGGGACCGTAGCCCTGAGTATATGGTTTTAATTTCAACACGATATCTACCTCCACGCGTTTCCGAGATAAAGGGTCTTGACAGACAGACGCACGGACAACCAAAGTGATCCTATATGGGTTCCATTTTTTCCTTTTGAGGTACGGTACGGAACCCTAAAAATAACCTTTGTTAAAAAACCCGACCGCTAAAAACGACTAAAAAGTTCGAAACAAGTCGCTTTGATGCAGTTAGTGACATCAAATCAGTGATTGAACTGCTCCTTATTTCCTACATTTTAGTGAGTTAGGTACATTTTTGGTCACACCACCGGCCCCCTTTCACCATCGGACATCCAGACGCACTGCACCTTACCATCCCTACCTTTTTGCTATACCACCAATTCACACTACGCGTTTCCAAACGTCTTTTATAATGCGCACAGCAAAGGAGAGGAACTCTGTGCCTGCGTCTGTGTTTCCAAACGCTTACAACCCTAATTTCTTCAAAGTTAGAGTGAACAGGCTCCTTCTGGGTAAGCTCGCTCCATCGTAGACTTTGTCTCTGTCATCTCTGACATAGACTAGAGCCAAGAGCAAATCCATCACACCACTTGACACCCCGATAGGTTTTGAAAATTAAAAATTTTTGAAGGCATATATGGTGCCAAATATCGGCCATTTTAATTTTTATATACCCAGTGTCACTCGCACAATCAAGACGAATCTAACGACACCTCTCAAGCTAAAATCCATCGAGACCTTCAGGCCGCAGAGCGTGCCAATCAATTATACATACACTAGCGACCCGACCGGGCTTTGCACGGGTGCAAATTATATACTAAAACCTTCCTCGAGAACCACTCTATCTATTAAAACAACCCGCATCAAAATCCGTTGCGCAGTTTTAAAGATCTAAGCATACATACGGACAGACAGACAGCGGAAGCGACTTTTGTTTTATACTATGTAGTGAAGTGAAACATACTCTCGAAAAACATAACCCTCCTTCTGGCGCAGTCGGGTAAAAAAGAAGTGGTAATTTAGTAATTATAGCCATTAACCTACTTAAAAAATAAAGAGGTTCTTAATCCGACCGCGTATATAAATACGAGTATATTTTTTGTGTTCGCGTATAACTTCGTCGTTTATGAACCGATTTCGATAAATCTTTTTTTATATGAAAGGGTATGCTGCCGTGGTGGTCTCATTGTCACCACGTCAGGATCTGATGATGGAAACCCTGAGAAATCGAGGGCAACTCTCGAAAATTGTAGGCAGACATCTGGTAAAAACTTGATATTCCTGTATATATCGGGTGATGCTACAAAACAATGAAGGTTTGGATCAGACCTGATGATGGAGACGACAGAGTAAAGGGAACTCCACATCGGTACCTATATAGGAACTAGGTAGGTACCAAGTGTTTGGGCTTATTTCATTCGTATTGATAAAACTTGTACCTACACCGAAAGCACTATGAATGAATACGCAGCAGGTACCACCAAAAAGTGAAAATTAAAAAACTTAAAAAAAAACAACTTCCAAAAACAAAACACTACAAAAAACAAATACTTAACCTAAAACACCGACTTCCGAAATTAAAGTTATTTTATACTTTGTAGTGTTTTGTTTTTGGAAGACGGTTATATTTTTTGGAAAAAAAATTTTTGAATTGCTGACATCAAAAATTCAATAGGTATTATGCTGAGCTATGTTACGTTAGGGTAAGTATAAATAATGTAGTACGCAAAATACTATAATATGTATTTTCAACACTTGCTCACATAATGAAGAGTCCTTTTAATAAAATACCATACAAGACCGAAATACAACAGAAAAAAGTAGTATGTAGACACAAAAAATAAAATCATCATCTGCCTAGCCTTTTCCCAACTAGGTACGTATATTGGGGTCGGCTGCCAGTCAAACCGAATTCAACTCAATATCAGTATTTTCCGTATTTTGTTAAGTATAAACTACCTACTAATAAGTACTTGGATTATGAATAAATGTGTAGGAACATAGGTACTATTTTCTTTTCCTGAATTTTCCGAATGTACCATATATTTGCAAAGATTTACAATAAACACTATTTTTCACCAAATATGGTGGCAACCCTAGGTTAAGTAGGTACCTATACGTTAAATCTCAGTTCGAGTGCTAATATGCACGCTGACAGCATTTGAACTTATGTAGTAAAAGATTTTCGTGGAGCTCGTGGCTAGATAATAACAGCCGCACGGGTCGATCTTCAAGGTTAAGCAACGCTTGCCAAGGTTGGTCTGTGGATGGGTGACCATCATATCATAGCGAGTTTCCTCCGTGCCTCGGAAAGCACCTTAAGCCGTTGGTCCCGGCTGTCATTTGTAGATCTTTGGCAGTCGTTACGGATAGTCAGAAGCCAGTAAATCTGACTCCAGTCTTGCCATGATGTACCCAGTATGTTTCCTAGTTACTGGGTTGTGGAGGTCTGGTAGGCAGCCGCTCCGTGTAAAACACTGGTATTCAGCTAAATCCGGTTTGACTGGAAGCTGACCCCAATATAGTTGGGAAAAGGCTAGACAGATGATGAGTAAAATATTTTCGTTGCTGTCTGTCTGTACCTACAAGTTACAACTAATAAGCTGCTACCTAGTCTCGTGAGATTCACTGATCACAACATAATTATGCACTGTTACTTAACACAATAGAAACTAAACGCTACTCACTACATTGTTCCCATAAACGTAGCATGTTCAATACTATATTATATATCACTGCTTATGTATGTAACCATGTACTAACGTTAGCAGCCCAGTGGTAAAAAGTCATAATGCGAGGTTTGTCTCTCACCTGTTTTCTCCTCCAATAAGTAAGTATTTTCATAAACTGATTAAATAGGATATACACCATAGCTATATAATAAATTGCAACTACTTTTACAAAAAAATGTTGCGAGTGTGTAAGCTTTTTCCCGCAACTTCGTTCGCGCATAACCCGTTTTTTCCCGTTCCCGTAGGAATTTCGAGAAATGCTCTCTTAGTGCTCCCCAAGGAACCTAGGTACATACCAAATTTCAGCTTTCTGCAACCAGTAGTCTGGGCTGTGCGTTGTGTGTCAGTCGTCAGTAACGGAAATATTATCTATCTATACTAATATATAAAGCTAGAAGTTAGAGTGAACAGGCTCCTTCTGGGTATAAGGCTCGCTCCATCGTAGACTTTGTCTCTGTCATCTCTGACATAGACTAGAGTCAAGAGCAAACCCATTACAAATAAAAAAATAAAAAATAAAAAAAAAGCTGAAGAGTTTGTTTTTGTTTGCATGAACGCGCTAATCTCAGAAACTACTGGTCCGATTTTAAAAATTATGTCAGTGTTAGATAGCCTATTTATCGAGGAAGGCTATAGGCCATATATCATCACGCTAAGACCAACAGGAGCGGAACAGTAATGAAAATTGTGACACAGACTTAGTTGCGCGGGTCAACTAGTATACCTATATTAGGAATTCACGACTCTTGTATGTCATAAGACTCTAAACAAATTATAATTTTATAATGCACGCATTAGAAATAAATATTGGCAGTGCAGTGGAAAAATTAACATTCTTACCGTTTACGAAATAGTTTCGTTGACTGTACAACACGCTCTGTAAGGTCATGAAAGCCCCTACGGTACTGAAGGATGCTCTAGGTGATTTTACGTCACTATAAGTCTAGTCTGAGCGCCATAAGGTGTACTAAGTACCTAGGTGTAGGCAGGTGTAGGGTGCAGGCAGGTTTGTAGGTAGGTACCTATATGTAGGTATAACTCTTTGTTAAAGTTTAAACTTCAATATTCAAAATTAAACATTTGTTGTAGATAAGTAAATAATTAACTGAAACGACATCACTACCACTATTATAATTAACCACCTGACAAAAACTGTTTAAGAATATTGTTTCGCGGAAAATCGTTTATGCTGACAAAAAAAGTCTGATAGGTAGCTACTTATGCGCATTTTCTACAGCAACGTCGTATTGGTGGCTAGATGATATCATCTCCTAACATAAACTTCAAACAGGCTTTCAATAACGGCTTGGTCTTGTTGTAAACTCGGCAATATACCCATGGCAACTGTGTAGACCTGGCTCCGAGCTATTTGCATTTAGAAATCTCATACTTACTTACTATCAATAAATAATACAACTTAGATTTACATGTAAGTACCATTACCTTGTTTTGATGTCATCGAAAGTAAGCAGTAGATAGGTAATAATACAATGTAGAATTAAATTTATCAACATATATTTATCACCGATATAAATAAGTTTATTTATTACTGAAATACTTAGGTCGCATATTAATGCAATCAATTTGGCATCCACAATGCGAGAACGCTTGTTAATCCAGACTACGGGTAGGATAGATACGATAGTGTGGTAATACGCACCTACTTATGGCAATATTCGTTGCGGAACCACGCAGCTTATTGAGTGATTATCAAAATGTTAGCGTTGTTTAGTGTTGATGAAGGTTGTACCAACTACCGTGACTATTACTCGTTATCACATAATTGCACGATGAATTTTGAGTGCGCCGATACTACTCCAGATAAAGTGTTTATCGTCAGGAAACTTTTCAGCGTTTAATCACTTATTTACGGTTATCACAGCTGTATTAAATACATCTAAATATTTGTGAATGTGATGCAAGCGCTGTGGAAATATTTTTAGTTCTGATTGATGGGTATAGCCGAACACATTTCAGTGATTGTGAAGCTAAAAATAGAGGCCTATGGAGAAAACTGTAAGGAAGCTGGAACAAATTGTTATCTACAAACATTTAGATACTAAAATTTTCGAAACCGTGTATGGATGGGGAGTTAGAAGCGTAAGAGGATATATTAACACCCCTCAATGTAGCCGAAATATGTCACCCCTAACGCTTTCTTTGTTTTCCAAAAACAATCTGGGCGAGACTGAGATGCGACTCTCGTAAACGCTCTAAAACTTGTAAGTTTACGTCTAGCATGCAACTTAAACCTATTGGTAAACGTGAGGTAATATATTTATGATGCCACAAAATGATGTCCATAAAACATATCGTAAAATTAGCAGAGATTCTTTTGGATTTCCATCTTTTTGGAGAGGTAAGTATCTTCGCTTGCAGACAATTCCCCGCTCAAAAGCGCAACGATTATCTGCTTTTATAATTTAAGAAGACATTAGGAACATGTAAAATAAAAATAAATTCAGACTCACATCAATGTTTCAGGATATGAGTGAAATGAATGAGATCACATGAACTAGCGTGTGCGGAGCGAGCGCTATTGGCGGCGGCGCGTATCTGTCGCGGTTGCACCGATACTGGCGGCGGCAGCCTGGCGCGAAACCGAGGGGACGATGTTGACAAGCCCGAGATGCGCGGCGAATTGCGATACTGTAGTACGCATGCGCTGCACAACGTACCGCCACACCGTGTCTGCCGTACGGAAACCGCCGTCTCGATGGCTTTGGCCCAATATACGCTCCATAAAGCGAACGCACACAGCCTTGTAATCCCTAACAGCAAGCAGTTACCGCATCGATGGAGTTATCTTATCCCAAATTCATTTGTGAGCTGGCATTCTAATTTAAGCCGAATATCTTACGTACCTACCACCATTTGGCAATTTATACATTCATGTACCTAAGCTAAATGCGTACATAGTCTAAAAGTTGGTTACCATTCCAACTTTTAAATAATACCTGGGCTTCTCGTGTATGATTTATTATAGATAAGACGTAACATTACAATAAATATTGACTATTACATAGTTAAGATGCTGAGAAGCAGTGCATCGTATCGAATCAAGCACTACCGTCAATTTAAAACTATGCCATGCAAAAATATGTTTCTTCTTGCCTAACTGAGAGCTTGCGTTGCTGACCTTACCTGAATAGAAAATACTTATCTATCCAATCGACGATTGCTGCACTAAATCTATTGCCATTGCCTATCGTAACCTAGTGTAGTGAGCTCAATAAAACTTTCATAAACGATGTAAATATTTATTAAAAGCAACATTGTACATTATATATTATTATATATTCCACAACTGTAATAAAATATTAATTTATATCTGTATACGGATGAACACATACAGTGATGACGTGATGAGTCAACAAAGCCGTTTTAAATTATATAAAACTTCTTATTATAAATTAAGTTTAGCCCTATAGTTCAATACGATAAATACTTATATGTTTAATATACCTATTCCCTTTACATATTATTGTTCTACAGTTAGGCCTTGAAGGATCCCTTCTTATTCGATTTTATAAGTTCTCACAATCTTTGTCTAATGGATAGGGAAAACATAAGAAAAGAAAAATAGATAAAAATAATTATATAATAATTTCACTGGGACTTTGGAAGACAGAAAAACAGAAATAAGGTAAATGCTACCTTTGTCGATGCGTTATGTAAATAAATAGCATTTGCATACACTTGGTAATATCTTAAAGATAATGATATACTACCTACTGAACACTAATATTATATTTTATACATATTTGCAGAATCAAAATATAAAGATAGAACCAAAACTGAATCGTAATCCAGATAATTTCATTTAAAGTTACACGATATGTGACTTGCAATTTGCAGTCGAGGTTCGAGACTTTGTTGCTCGTTTTTGTTAAAGTACGATTTAGTTCCTACATACAAATGAGTCTGTATGCAAATAACTAAATTAGTGAGTAGGTAATCTTTTTTAAATCATGTTACACGTCGAAGTCAATGAGATTATTAGGATACATATAACTCTGGAAGAATTTACCCGCCGGATTATCGGCTAGATTAGGCGGCACTTGTCTCACCGCCAGCGAGGAAGCGAGTAGATATCGACTATTTGCTCGCTGAGAAAAGGGACAAAAGATATAGATCTCGTGTGAGTAAAAGGGACACATATATTCATAGTCGATAGCTGGCTGTTCACACTGGCGGCGAGCAGCTCTTACCCCCTAGTTGATGGCAGCGACAAGAGCTATTAAAGATTGTACTCGCTCAGCGACACTCGCTCGGTGGTGCTCGCTTGGCGGTCAGAACAACCAAACTGCGGTAATTTTTACCTATAGTGCCGGCCGGAGTGAGTCGCACGAGAGCACTTCAAAGCCGAGCGTCAAAACTATCGAAACTTTTCACTCGTTACTCGCTGATCGCCATTTGTTTCGAGTTTAAAGCTTTACTCGCTACTCGCTGATCGCCAGCGGTGAGACAACTTCCTTAAGGCATCACCAGTCAATTGACAGTTCCTGCAGCTGCCAAACCTATCGACCTATCACCGATCGACGATTGAGTACGGCAGTTATTTCGAGCACATTTGCAATTTTGCAACGGATTTTTTTCTGGAAAAAACACAGTTGACTATGTGTTTTTTCCAAGCTCTTTAACAACGGTCACTGCCCCTTTAAAAGAAGATAGATGGATTATTCTCTACGGTAGGTAAGATATCGTAGTATGCAGCTACCGAGTCCACGGTACGTGTCGGTACTCGTTAAAAATACTATTCATTTAAAACGATTATATTTGCAAGTATCACATCACGGAGTCAAGGCTGCAATAAAAACTAGGAAGAATATAACTAAAAAAATTGTGGGATATCGTTATTATAGTCTAAGGCCTAAAGTGCTGCTAGTTGTGCTACATTCAGTAGTAGATGGGTTTTCGGTGCAGTTGATGTTGGTGATGTTTTAAAGTAGATACATACGTTATGACAACTGAACATCGTTCAAGGTAGGTGGGCCCCATAATATTGCTCTGCTTATTAAAATTTACTTATATTTATGTTAAAAAAAATCACAGATTAATAAAACACAAGTAAGCACACTGGTAACGACATGAGCTCAATTAAGGTAGATCATAAAATATAAAATAAATCTTTTATCAGATTGTGAAGGTTCATTATTTTACTTATCTAATGCATTTTCTATTTTAATAGTATTTTGTAACTTAATAATACATGTGTGAGTAAACTGCTTATGAATAACTACCCTTGCTTTAGAATTGACCTATGCTTTGAACATTCTACTAGAATTGTCTATGTAATTGTCTATGTTGTACTACGGTTGTATAAGAGAGAGGAGGTCGCCTAGCTTGGGTAGGACGACGTCGGGGAGGGGCGGAGCCTTGTCGCTGCGCAGCTTGTCTACGTCCCGCGCGTTAGTGACGCCCGACATGACCAGCAGCGTCTGGAAGCCGCAGCGTACACCTAGCTCAATGTCAGTATTGCATCTGTAAAATTATGAAAATATATGGGTTGGTATATCTATACAGCTAGTGGAGCTCGTGGCTAAATAATAACAGCCGCACGGGTCGATCTTTAAAGTTAAGTAACGCTTGCCAAGGATGGTCTGTAGATGGGTGACCATCTTAACATAACGAGTTTCTACCGTGCCTCGGAAAGCACGTTAAGCCGTTGGTCCCGTCTGTCATTTGTAGATCTTTGGCAGTCGTTACGGGTTGTCAGAAGCCAGTAAATCTGACTCCAGTCTTGCCAAGAAGTACCGTGTTACCCACTTAGTGGGTTGTGGAGGTCTGGCAGGCAGCCGCTCCACGTAAAACACTGGCATTCAGCTGAATCTGGTTTGACTGGAAGCCGACCCCAATATAGTTGGGAAAAGGCTAGGCAGATAGATAGGTATATCCATACAGCTAGAACTGTGGGCGATAACGAAACGACGTCGTGTGCATCCGATTCATTTAATTTTTATTATTGAACTTTACTCTCATTTCATAGTGTTCAAATTCGTTTGCAGTTCGAAGTTGAATAATGGCAAGTAAGGCAGAACGCAAAGTATCGCAATAGTACAGGCGTCAGCGTGTTCAATTAAGTACTTGAGAAAATTGCGATTTATAGTAATAGCTCCATCATAAATGATTTGATTACAGTTAACAATGATGCACTTGTGTACATTTATAGGTTTAACCATGTGGACTATAAGCATTATGTTACAGAGTAAAAGTGATCATACCTGTCGCCAATCATCAACGTCCTAGCAGGATTGAGTCCACAGGACTCAAGATACTTTCTCACATAGCTGTGAGGCTTCCCAAGAACCAGAGCTTTTCTCTCTGAACAGGTTTCAACAGCTCTGACCAGAGTGCCAGTTCCAGGCACAACAATAGACCCAGCCTTTGGAAATCTTTCGTCAGTATTTGTTGCTATAAACAAGCACTCTTCTGATGCGAGGTAGGAAGCTGCCTTCATGAATTTTGGGTAGCTGACATGTTCATCAAAGCCAACTACGACTGCACCAACCTCTGGGTCTAATTCTGATGGCTGCATTGATTTGAAGTCTGGCTTCACATGGTCAGGCTACAATACAAACAAAACGAATTTAAATATTTGAGTGGTTGAACTTGTTACAATTTTTTCAAAATTAGATTTTGCCTCCATTTTAATAGCAGTTAAAAATTAATAAATTTTATTTGAAATCTTATTTTTATATTTGAGTGATTGGATATATATATGAATTAAATTTTATTTTTATTATTTTAGAGGATTAAGTGGCAATTATTAACTTTTACACCATTAGATACTAATAAATGTTTTAGAAATAATTGAATAAACTCACCCCAACACCAATATGCCTAATACCAACAGCTTTCAATTCTTCTCCAATGCCATTGGATCCCAGTAGATATACCTTCTTGGTAAATCCAATACCTTTCAGGTAATGAGCTACTAAATAAGCAGTTGACAGGATCTCCTCCTGCAATGAAATGAAGTTTTAAAATCATTGAAGTAGGAATACTTATACGTACTCATTAATTAATTACTGATGATGAGTAGCACTTTATCATATTTAATAGAATAGGGAAGACGCAAATACAAAATTAATGGGAATGTTGTCAATAAAATGATAAAAAAGTACAAAATAAAGGCCATTTCACATTTTTATTTTAGTTAATTTCGATTTTTAACAAAAATAATTAATTAAAGTAATGTGCAACGGAACATAGCTAAAAACAACAATCAGTGTTTAGTGACGTCACTGCTGTTATGACAACGAAAAAGCAACCTTAAGTCTTTGAGTTAGGACAGTCTTTAACCAGTGGCAGACAGGAGTGACGTCATCGTCCGTTTTCGCGCGAAAATTTAAACGCAATTTTGGCAATAAATTAAAGCATGTTCATTTCTTATTCTTTAAAATTAAAGGAAAAATGGAAATATTGTTATTAATGAACAAGGGAAATGTTCATCAAAGGTGATGATTCATTTCCTTGTAACTTAGTTCACTTTTAGAACACACAAAGATGAAAATTGGCCATTTGCTGACTGACCCTACATATTTGTGATGTTTTTAGATCTGTAGTCTCGAGGCTATAGATGCTCTGAGCTGCATATTTTAAATACCATTAAAGTGAAAGAAACAATGGTGATTTAATTTACTTTGAATATTGCTGAAAATGTTTTAATTATATTCATCTTCCTTACCATTTTCGTTTTTATTAAAATAAAATGTAACCTTACCTGACTGGCAATGAAGCCTAGTTGTGTAGCTTTGACAGCAAACTCACTGCGGATTTTAGTAGAATTATTTGTCACATAAAATATTTTCTTTCCCAACTTTCTGAAATAGTTCATAGCATCCGCTGCACCGGCGATAGCATTGTTATCGATCCATAGTACACCTAGAACAATCATAATTGATAAAGAGATAAAGAACTCACTATTAGAGACTCGCACAGAACTGTTATGGGCAGAGTTAAATGAAATAATGGTTCATTAATAATCATTAATTAGGTTTTTTATGTCGCAACTGGAATTTTCTTGCGGAACTAACCGTTTTACCACATGAACATTAATTAGCTTTAGGGGAAACTAACAGGAAGGTTTATCTTTCACATTTCATTAAAGAATCAGTTAAGAATAGTTACTAAAGATTTATCTTACCATCACAATCAGTTAAAACTGTATCAAAAGAGTCTAAGAACTCTTGAACTTGATCTTTCGATGCTTCTTGAAGATTGAATACCGCTGACTTAAACATGGTGTCACTTGTACTGATATTTCTGATTCTATGCGGCACTATAACTTTTCCATGTACTTTAGCACAATGCAAGCTGTTAGTTTTAAGGATTTGACTAAGCAATTTATGCATGCCGCGCTCGCATAAGTTTATTAGAGGGCTAGGCTAGGTCAAATGTGTCAGCCCTTATCATTTTCATGATTTGACGTTTGTCTGATATGGTAATACTGTCACTGTCAGCATGACACTCATGAACACAGATAAATTCAGAATGTGATGTATCTAAGACGATTTGAACTATATTGCGATTGCACAGTTAGAATTTGTAATGCAGTTCGAAAGAATGATAATTTCTGAAATATTCATTCTTTCGAACTACATGAGCTTAGAGGGCTATATTGATGATTAAAATGGTTATAATTCTTTAGATAAATACGCGTTACGGTCGCAGATCGCATTTGGTCCACATACAGCTTCACACTGACCGGCAAATTGCAAAAAACATAAAAATATTTGAATTTCGCGGGCTACCCTGGAGCATTCACCTTAAATATTTCAATAAAGTTAAAAAAAAACATTGAAAATATAAAAATAGTAGCCCACCGGGTTCGGGAGCAGGGTCCAAGCTACCGGCAGTCAGGGCGGAGAGAGGAACCTCCTGACAATGCGAGCTGTGTCCAGAAGTACCGCTTTCTGAATCAAGCCCTTGATCCAGCTGCCTAACGAGAGCCTCGAGGTGTTGGTCGAGGCTCGTGGCTATTAAGCCGTTGGCTGTCACGACTATCAGTACAATGATTGCGGAGTCTACTTCCCACATGTCGACAACCTCGCGCGCCAAGTCAATATACTTGATTTGTTTATCTTTCTTGGCTTTCACGAGGTTCTCATCATGCGGGACGGTTATGTCTATAATCATTGCACGTCTCACTATTCTGTCCACCACCACTATATCAGGCTTATTGGCAACAATAGTCCTGTCAGTGATGATGGACCGATCCCAGTACAATGTGATATTGCCATTGTCGAAAAATGGGTCGGGCACATACCTGTAGTACGGCACCTTCAACTCCACAAAAGAGTATTTCAGAGCAAGTTGCTGATGGATAATCCTGGCTACAAGGTTATGCCTATGCAAGTATTCTCCGTTAGCTAGACGAGAACAACCACAGATAATGTGGCGAATTGATTCTCCCGGACGGTGGCATGCCTGACATAATATGTCGACCGTGCCGTCTTTCACAATAAATCTCCGGTAATTATTCGTCATGATAACTTCGTCCATTATTGCACAAACAAAACCTTCGGTTTCCCCAAAAAGATCACCGAAATGCAACCAGGCCACGGACGCTTGTTGGTCTACGTCGGGGCCATGTAGGGCCCGGAAAAAGCGTTCGTGAAGCTCCTTACTCTGCCATACCGCCCCGCAAACGTTAGTGTCAAGCACCGCAGGTTTACGCCAGTTCGCAATTGCCAAGGACTAAGGAGTCAAATGACTGAATGAATTTGTCATTACTCTTATTTTTATATTAAATGGCTTATTTTCTTCAACGGTCGCATTATTATGCTTTTGACGTGATAACGTCTAAGTCGATGAACGGGCGCTGGACGCATGAAAAAGTGTCACGTTCTACCTGAACCGAGCGTGCAAGCGAGAACGCGATACAAGCGATAGAGAGGCACGATCGGCCTAAGCGTTCTGTAAATTGCTTTCTTATGACGTTATCACGTAAAATTATCGTCCGTAAATCGACTTTTTTTATTTAAAATATTGTCCTCCGCCATGATGCATCCCAAAATTGAACGATATTAGCGCCTCTACCTCTACTTCCTATGGATACAGAAAAACTATTTTACAAAATGATCACTAATGTTTGACCATATCATGAAATGAAATGAAATGTTCGGCTTATGGCCACGACATAATCATGCATAATCATCTGCCTAGTCTTTTCCAACTAAATTGTGGTCGGCTTCCAGTCAAGCTGGTTTTAGCTGAATACCAGTATTTTACGAGCAGCGGCTGCCTACCAGATCACCACAACCCATTAACTGGGTAACACAGTACTTCGACATAATTATGTATATTGATAAAAAAAGCTAGTTGATGTACAAAATTGTAGCCACCACAGAACAGAAAAGAAAAAAACAGTAGAAGTGCAAAGTAGGCGTGGCACGCGTGCCAGTATTACCCGGAGTTACGCATACCTCAACCCAATCGTCACCATATCGTCACAGACTACATAGAGATAGATCAATCAATCAATAGCCAATCGTGTTCTAACATCACGACGAACCGATCGTCTCGCTCACTCTCGATATTTTATATTTTGTGAACCATGCCGTATTGTTCCATTTTGGAGTGCAAAAATGATAGTAGGAGAATAAATCTTAAAAATGGAGGTGTTTCATACCATCGGTAACTACGATTTTATTTGTTTTCTAATAAAATCTTAGGAAATTTCATTTTGCAAAAACCTTAGTCTAGTTACAATCCACCTTATCCCATTAGCTTAGAGTTTATTTTACATCGATTCAGTTACTGTTTCGTTCTCATAAGTTATGATGTAGTCGGGTTGGATACTGGATGGATAGATATCGATAAAAAACTTTTCTGTAGTTCGTCTAGAAATTTTATTCAAATCACTAAACATAACTTTAAAAATATTTTTAGGTTTCCCAAAGACGCTATCGTCAAAGAAAAATGGATAGATGCACGGGTAGAGCTGATTGGATGCCAAGCAAGACAAGCACGATATGCTCCGTACATTTTTTAGATAGCGACTTTTTTATTTCAAAAAAAGGATATAGATACATGAAAACTTAGTCTGCGTTAAGATTCTGTACCAAACTATTTAATTAGATACTATTGTAAGCCACTTGGCATAAAGTGTAAACAACACCCCTTTTTTTGTCGGCAGTTGAGTAAGATACCCGAGGCATGATTTTGTAAGGCTTGTGATATGAAAGAAAATCTGGCCAAGTGCGAGTCGGACTCGCGTTAAAAGGGTTCCGAACCAATTTCATTTTTGTAAGGGTTTCGTTTCTTATGGATGTTCGGAACACCAAAAATGTATGAGATGTGTTATTTTTATTGATTAATGTGTAATAAGGTTACAAGGTAGGTTGTAAGGTTTACATAAATAAAATAAAAACCTTTGACATAGTGTATTTTTTTTTTAGTTTCTATCTACTTTTATACAATAAACTGGGAATATTTTGCTTACGTTATTTTGAAAGTAAATAAGCAAACCCGAACTTATCAATTTTAAATGTGATAGCTAATTTCATAACGATTCCAACAACAAGTTTCATGTATGGCTCCCATACAAAACTTCAACACCAAGCGAGTCACATTTTTTGGAATTAATTTCGAAAAAAGTTATCTTATTTATCGATATCGACAATGTAAGTCAAAGTTCATGTGCCACAGCCGTGATCGAGTGGCAACTGTTACTATCCAAACATAGAATAATGAACCTTATTACTAAGTTGTTTAAGTTTATAATTGCAACCATTGATAATACCATCTATGTCGTAAATTCAACTTAGAATGATTTCAGAAAACGAAACACCGTGAGTACTTTTTGCCTTAAAGCAAAATAAATCCTACGTGTAAGGCCGAAAGTATATTTTCAAATATAGGTTCTTTGACTTATTCTTGTTTTGACCAAAATTAAAACGACCAATCAATCGTATCCTTGATTTGTGTTATATGATTATCGGTATAGTTGTGTGAGTGTGGCGACACAGGTTCCGATACAAATTTCGTCGCATAGCATTTCCACCTGTTTTTTCTGTTCCGTGGTAGCCACTAAGCATGCGTACTAAGCTTTACGTCTAGCCCATGGAGAAAAGGAGGCGAGGAGGACCAAATAAAAAAACTAAGATAAAAACTAAAAATAAGGTTTTTTTTAAATTTTACAATAATGTTCACTGGGTAGCAGCACGTTGCTACGTTTTCAAAGTAAAAAGAAAGGGCCTATTCCTAAAGTAGCGCAAAATGGTGGCGTGAATTTTCCTGAAAACCGGCAGTGAACGAACGCGCCCTGATTTTGTACGAAAACGTTTGACATCTGTCGCTTGTCACATGAACTGTCAACGTGAGTGTAAACAAGAATTCGGCCGCTTATTCTAGGGTTTGTTTACTTACATACATTCACTTGCTTTATTTTTATTGGATTGTAAATTAAATACGCGTAGAATAGTTCAATCAACTGCAGATCACATTGAAATTATTGATTAGAAAAATAAAATTGAATTTTTAAAGAGAACGAAGAGTAAGGTGCACTTACAAGTCATATTATGTTCATAAAAACTTTGGTAGCACATCAAGGATCAGATAAAACCGTTTGGACTTTGAACCCTGCAGACTTTGGATATAGAAGACTTTGGACCTATTAAAAATCAAGATTAAACTATATAATCGCCACGAAGAGACAGAACGATTAAAACTTTACAGACATCATACTTGGTAGGAACTAAAGAATTTGAAACCTAACTGTTTGGATTTAGAACTCAGAAGACTTTGGACACACAGGACTTTGCACCTACTAAATATTCAGATGGATATCAAAGAGACTATTATTGAAACTCACCAAGGAGGTATTAAAATTGTTCAATACAATAAGCCCAACAAGAAAAATGCAATTGATGCTGTGATGTACAAGCGAGTGATAAGCATACTGAATGATGCAGCAACTGATGATAATATTTCTGTGATGGTACTCACTGGCACAGGAGATTTTTACAGTAGTGGGAATGATTTCTCTAAACCTACAGATAGTACAGGCAACCACTTGAAAATTCTTAAGGAATACATTAATGCCTTCATCATGTTCCCTAAAATACTGGTTGCAATTGTAAATGGACCAGCTATAGGCATAGCTGCTACTACATTAGCATTATGTGATATAGTGTTTGCTTCTGAGAATGTAAGTTTTTCATTGTTATTATGTTCTAAGTATGTAAGCTAATAGGTTTGTACTAATTCTAATAAGTTTTCTGTTACAGTCATACTTCTACACACCTTTCACAAAGTTGGGAATTGTAGCAGAAGGGTGTTCAACATTTACATTTCCAAGAATCCTTGGAGAAAGAAAGGTAACTAGAACACAAAGTACATAGTAACATTCACATTACCCTTAGGCAAACATACATGTGCGGTTGATCTCCAAGAAACAATTGTTTTTCCGCCAATCTCTGCGTATCTGCAACCCATTGTCGCACATTTTCGGTGTGTATGCAACTCTTGGTTGCGTCTCGTGCCGACTTATTGTGAGTGGGTCATGTCTTAGTATCTCAAAGCCAGTCATTTGCATTTTGTTTGTCAATGCCGTCTCTTTGCATAGCCGTTCTTCTATCACAGTGTGGAGATTAATCCATAGAATAAGTTATATAATAAACTGGCAGGATGATAATATTGCTGCGATACACTCGCTCGTGGAGGCGGCGCCTAATTATTTTATCTAGCTTGTCCCATTGCTCTGTCACAAACCTTTTTAACATACTGTTTATCAATTCCAGGCTCTTGAAATGTTACTATGTAACTACAGGATGCCTGCCACAGAAGCACTAGAGTATGGGTTTGTCAATTACATTTATAAACCAGAGGACCTTCAAAGCAAGGTTTGGGACAAAATAGTAGAGGTGTCAAAGCTCCCCAACTACTGTATGACAGCCACTAAGAAACTCTTGAGGGAAGCTGTGAGAGGAGAGCTGCTGAAAGCCAATGATAACGAGATGGAGGAACTCAATGCTATTTGGTTGAGAAATACAAACAAAAGCAAAATTTAAATTGTAGTTATCATCTACCTACTTATGGTCGACATCATATACCCGCGCAATAATGGCCATTGATCCACATACATTTATTGACTTTCTTATCTAAAACAGAAATAATGACATAAAGTTGTTCTGAGCCAACTTCTATCGTTATCCTTTATTCTGTAGTAGAAATACGGTTCATAATTTATTGTTTGAGTATCTACGAAGGGATATTAGGGAAAGGTCAATGTACTTTATTGCACGTTTATCTGGCGCCCACCATAGCCTTTGCCAAACATGTCAGTGTTGGCTTCCAGTCAAACTGGATGCAGCTGAAAATTCTTGATGCATTTGAAACACTATAGTGTTGATTTCTATACTTACCTCTTCAATTATGCATTTAACATTACTTATGTGGAAATAAAGTAAGCACGATTTTATAGGTAAGAATAAAAAATAATGTATGACAGTACTAAACAATTTTACTTGTCAACTAAAAACCGGACTAGCATAATGGTTGCAAGTTACGAACGTGCGTCACTGATTCCAATTTATACCTTACTAGCTTCTGCCAGCGGCTTCGCCCGCGTTGTCCCTAGGGAACATATTCCCGGGATAAAAGTAGCCTATGTCCTTTCTCAGGCTCTAGACTATCTCTATACCAAATTTAATTAAAATCGGTTCTGTAGATTTGGCGTGAAAGCGCGATAAACAGACAGTTACTTTCGCATTTATAATATTAGTAAGGATAAGGATTACAATGATCTAAGAGTGACGACGTGTGCTTATTTCATTATTTTTAGTATCCGATTGTGCACATAAAATGATCACTTTAAATCTTTATAACTACTTATGTATTCATAGTAATAATATTTAGGTATTTTAAGTCTTGTATAATTTGGAATGTCAGAAGCCAGTTTTATAAACAAGTATTAGGTATGTTTATAGTAGATTATTGTAAAACTAATAAAAAGTGGCATTTACAGTTTCTGCCTATATAATGGGAAAAAGGCGTGAGTTTATATTATATAATAACTAGCTGACCCGCGCGGCTTCGCTCCCGTCAACTGGCTACCCTACCTACCCTACCTACCCTACCTACCCTACCTACCCTACCTACCCTACCTACCCCACCTACCCCACCTACCCTACCTACCCTACCTACCCTACCTACCCTACCTACCCTACCTACCCTACCTACCCTACCTACCCTACCTACCCTACCTACCCTACCTACCCTACCTACCCTACCTACCCTACCTACCCTACCTACCCTACCTACCCTACCTACCCTACCTACCCTACCTACCCTACCTACCCTACCTACCCTACCTACCCTACCTACCCTACCTACCCTACCTACCCTACCTACCCTACCTACCCTACCCGCTGTCAAATAATAACAGACAAATAATTAGCAATAAATTAAAATTGCGACTATAATTTGAGATTTAAACTATCCTATCTCTCAAGTTGGATCGAACTGCACATGGTGTGCGAATTTTATTATAATCGGTTAAGTGGTTTAGGAGTCCATTGAGGACAAACATTGTGACACGAGATTTATATATATTAAGATGTTTAGTAATATTTAGTATCTTATAATAAGATACCCACAGAATAAAGCGCCGTCCACACACGTCCGGGTTCTCGTCCCTGACGGGACACGGCTGGGACGGAGAAAAATCGGTTACATACGTTTTGTACGAACTTGCTCACACATATCCGTGTCAGGGGCACTTAGGGGGTCCCGGAGCGCGCACGGACGTACGTACGCCCTGACAGTGCTTTCCGATTTCATATACAGTGTGTATTGCGAATTTCATAATGGACAAAAATATCGAACAAAGAGTTTGTCTTAAATTTTGCATCGCCAATGGAATTTCGTGTTCGGAGTCACTGAAAATGTTACAGAAGGCTTACGGTAAATCGACTTTATCAAAAACTCGTGCTTATGAGTGGTTCAAAGCGTTCAAAAGCGGTCGAGATGTGATGGAAGATTTGCCTCGCTCTGGTAGGCCGTCAACGTCTGCAACTGAAGTTAACATCGCAAAAGTGAAGGAAATAGTGACTGAAAATCGCCATTCAACTCTGAGAGAGATAGCCGCCGAACTTTCTGTATCTCACGAGTCGATCCGTACCATTTTAACTAATCATTTGGGTATGAAACATGTTGCTGCTCGGCTAGTCCCAAAAGATCTGAATTTTCTCCAAAAACTCAATCGCATGAAAGTCGCTGAGGACATGCTAGAACGAGTCAGTTCGGACCCAACATTCATGAAACGCATTGTTACTGGTGACGAGACGTGGGTTTACGAGTTTGACATGCAAACTAGTCAACAAGCTTCTGAGTGGCGCCTTCCAACTGAACCGAAACCGAAAAAACCACGCCAAAGTCGATCAAAAGTCAAAGTCATGTTGACTGTTTTCTTTGACTATCGCGGTGTTGTGCACTCTGAATTCTTACCGGAAGGTCTAACGGTAAATAAAGAATATTATTTGAGCGTTATGCGGCGTTTAAGAGAGCAAATTCGACGAAAAAGGCCAGATTTGTGGAAAGAAAATTCTTGGATTTTGCACCACGACAATGCGCCTTCGCACAAGGCTATCATTGTGAACGAATTTTTAACCAAACACTCAACAAATACCATCCTGCAACCACTATATTTACCAGATATGGCTCCTGCTGACTTTTTTCTTTTTCCTAAACACAAATTACCACTTCGTGGCACCCGTTTTCAATCGATAGAAGACATAAAGGAGAATTCGCGGCGAGAACTGAACTCAATTCCAGAAGCAGCGTTTAAAAAATGTTTTGATGAATGGATTATTCGTTGGCGCAAGTGTATCGTTTCTAAAGGAGCATACTTTGAAGGTGATAAAATAAATTTGGATGAATAACAGACATTTTGTGTATTATTGATCTTTTCCCGGTACTTTCTTGACAGAGTAGTATTTAACAATTTATGTACAAACATTACATAGAAAGATAAAAAGAAGGAAACGGAAAAATAGGTACAAAGGTGATGCTTATTTCAAAAGAAATCTCTTCCAGAATAACAATAATACCGCTTACTTACCGCTATGTCAACCAGCTGGACCAACTAGACTTAAATAAAAAAAATCTTTTGGTAGGCGATGATGTGTTACTCGTCAGTGCATGTATTTTAAACCGTTAGAAAAACAATAAGCATAAATATTTCTGAAATGTCTTCGTTAAGTTCGAGCACCGCTTCGTTATCCGAATTCTTTCGTCCGATCAGGCCGAAAGGTTTGAGGTCACGGGATCTGAGTAGCACGCGGCTAAATCTATTGAAGAAAGAAATACAGACCGACTTGCACCTGATACCGCTACGTAAGTTATTTGAGTTTCATAAATAATAAGGATTTTTCCAAAAATAATTTCCCAGTTGCTTCTGTAACATCATCTGCCTAGCCTTTTCCCAACTACATTGGGGTCGGCTTCCAGTCAAACCGGATTCAGCTGAATACCAGTGCTTTACGTGGAGCGGCTGCCTACCAGACCTCCACAACCCATTAACTGGGTAACACGGTACATCTTGGCAAGACTGGAGTCTGATTTACTGGCTTCTGACAATCCGTAACGACTGCCAAAGATCTACAAATGACAGCCGGGACCAACTTAACGTGCTTTCCGAGGCACGGAGGAAACTCGTTATGTTAAGATGGTCACCCATCCACAGACCAACCTTGGCAAGCGTTGCTTAACCTTCAAGATCGACCCGTGCGGCTGTTATTATTTAGCCACGAGCTCGTTGCTTAGTTGCTTCTGTAACATTTCTAGTAAAAGGTTGACTCACACATAGCAGACCTGTGCGCGGGACACGAACGGATCGCAGTCTTGTTGAACTCGTTCAGGCACTTCCGTCCCGTGGCGTGGACACGGACGTGTGTAAATGAGTAATAAGTACCTCAATTTGGCATGTTGGTATAGTTTTGTTGTTACGTAGGTAAGTACCTATGGCTTTGTTGTTTAGTAGACCTGGGAAAAAATGCTGCTCTCCCAGTTTTTCTAAAGTGGTATTTAAATATTGTACTCAGGGATCAGGTACCTATTAAATATCTATTTAATATGCAGACGAACTATACGAGCTACTGCAGACAGACCCTGTAAATGGGTTGACGACGGCGAAGGCTCAAGATTTGCTAGACTACTATGGCCCAAATACACTCACACCTGCTACAGAAAATGGATGGCCAGTTGTCTTATTTAAGTCGCTATGTACAGGTACGTTTGCTTTTGCCTAACAAATAAACAAGATTACTTTCATTGCGCATGTTTGACGTTCCTAATTAGTTAGAAAAACATGTTGTCTAGTCTATTGCCGGCAAATATATGAACGCAGACGATCAGACTATTGGTACGGTCAGCCTCACGTCTCGAACTCGAAAACCGCAATTGCTGCTGCGAAGGTGATGTCAATATCAAAATTATTACCCTGCCAGTAAGTACGGTTACTCTACTCTTAGGTACCTGACAATTCCCTTACCTACCTACTTACTTTAACTTTCTTTTGTACTTAGGGTTTTCTATACTAATCTGGTTGGGCGCAGCGCTGTGTTTGTTGGCGTACGTCATCGAATCGTCATCAACAGCGCATCCTACTATCGATAACCTTTATCTCGGCTGCGTGTTAATTGCCGTCGACGTCATATGTGGGCTCTTCAGTTTCTATCACAATTTTAAAAGTTCCAAGGTTAGATATTATTGTTACAGCTTATGTAAGAAAGTTGCCATACCCAGCCATACCTAACTAGGTACTTTACGTACCTAAGTACTTTGCAACATAATTCTTTTCACCTAGAATCCGTTTTTACACTTTTCGGCATAGACCAACGACTAATCGTTGGTCCCTAAGGAGTACTCATACTTTTTCAGCTTATGCCCATCCATTCAGCTTTCGCGGCAAACAAGTACAAAATGAGGACAAATGTGTTTCCTATCACGAGAGTGTTATGTATGGAGTTTAGCGCTGTTCCGCCGCATTCAGCGTCGTACGCGGCGGAACAGCGCGGCACACGGATGGTTCTCGACTCCTTGTGTGACTGACACTGGCAAGGCCACCATCAGGAATTTTAATTTTGACAAAATAAAAAAATGTCGCTAATAATCGTCGAATATCACAATTAATCGGTCACTGGTTCAAAAGTTATAAGGGTTTATAGGTGGCCGATCTGGGGTGCGCCTACCCCAGCTTGGTCCTTTTAAATCTCAAAAGCTAGGGCACCTAGCGAAGACCTGTTTTGTCTCAAATTTAGTCGCTAATTAGTCGCAAGTTTTCGCCAAGTCACAGATTTAGTTGGGTCTCAGTTAAGAAGATATAATGAGTTCAATTATTAAGATAGGTATAGTCCAAGAGCTGGATCGAAAAGTAATCTCTTCGAACAAATTGCCAAGAAAAATATTTCTACTGATATGTGAATTATACTTCTAGTTTTATCGGTCTAAACTCCGTAGAATTGTTAGAGAGAGATAAATAATCAATCCTTCGATCTGGATTTGTTTCCTTCTTGGACCCATTGTCATTTGCGTTTTAATTTTTACGTTTTTTTTTATATATTTCATCTACAAGAAGCCAAACGATAACAATATCGCACATAGAAATGTCCATTTTAAGAGCAGAATAATAAATGAGTAAAGAGTATGACTACCGCTAGACTACCTTCAAAGGATTTTCTCGAAAACTAAGTAAGGTACCAATTTTTTTGTTCGAGTACATTAATTTGTACCAACTGAGTACTAATTATTTACCAAATATGGAAGCGATTAGCCTCGGTGGTCCTGCGGTAGTCCTTGATACTTACATAATAAGTTCGCAAGGTGTATATAAAAGTGTCTCGTCTTCCTGCGGCTGAAACAAACAAATAAATAAGTAGTTCTATTTATAGTGCCTAACTGTCTAGATTACTTAGGTAATCTGAACTACCTACTCGTAGTTAGAATGCTGCTTGTAACTGGAGAGCACCAATTGTTCCCGCCCACGATACTCTCTGGAAAATAATTGAGCGGCAGTTTCATATCTTGTTACGTATCATCTATATCTATACTAATATTACAAAGAGGTAAAGTTTGTAGGTTTGTGAGGATGCAGGGAGTAATCTCTGGATCTACTGAACTGATTTTGAAAATTCTTTTACCAATACAAAGCCACGTTATTTGTGAGTGTCATAGGCTACTTATATCCCGAAAAATACCACCCAATGAAATGGACACGGGTCAGCTAGTCTTTGAAATGACTAGGCTCCGAAACCAATGGACCGAGGCTATATTATATTTTCAAAAAAGAGAGATCCTTAAGAAAATTGCAATTATGTAACCCAAAGTAGCAAAATTTTGCCTGTAAAAATATTTGGCGTACACTGGGAAAACTATTGATGATACATAAAAATAATGTTCTACATAATTGAAGTAGGTACTCATTATTACCTATAAAAAAGTCCGCGAGGAGTTCTGTTCAAATAATTTAATCAAAAACCGCGCGGAATCAGTCGCGGAATAGTATAGTGGTGATTTTGGTCTCATGATATTAAATTCCTTATGCATTTAAATAGTTTGATAAGGTTGATTATGTACATATAAATTACACTTTAAATCATTCAAATCTGACCTTTCCTTTAAAAGTTACGACGGGTATAAAATGCTCTAAGTAAGAAAAATGTTGCGGTTAGAGCGAACTGCTCCACATTGAGTCTATTAATATGTAATTTACACATTACCCTATAAAGAGGGAGATATAGGAGATGAAGTTCGTGGAGTCCCTAGGTACCTACTAAACCCGCGCGAACGAGATCGCGGGCAAAGTGCTAGTAATCAAATAATTTGATACCTTTGTTCTACCGTCCATTTCAGATAATGAAGACGTTTAATAGCATGATACCGACTTACGCTAACTGTGTCCGAGATGGAACACTTAATTTTGAGACCCAAGTATGCGACATCGTCAGGGGTGATATCGTGCACGTACGGGCAGGGGACATAGTGCCGGCAGACATACGCATTATCGACAGCAAAGGATTCAAAGTAACTACGCATCTTTAAAGTCTTATCTCTGTAACTGACACGTGCACATTCCGAGTGAGGATGCACGTGTTGGTCTAGTTCATAGTATTGTAAAGGTTATCTATTTGCAGGTTGATAACTCTTCGTTGACTGGCGAGTCTGTGGCAGTCATTCGAAGTAACACCGAAGGACATCAGAACATTCATGAATCGGGGAATGTTGCTTTCTTTTCCACCCAATGTGTGGAAGGCTGGGCGCTGGGTAAATTTTTGTAACTATTGTATGGGTATCCTACCTTATTACCATTTGTTTTAGTGGACATAATATCTACTTCTTTTAGGCAGATGGAACTTGGTTCCTTCTGTGTTCAAGCTTAGGCTTTAACACATGGTTCCATGATGGATCTGGAGTAGGTACCTATTTCGCGTTTCCAGAATAAACACGAGTATCTACACCTCTGCTACGAGAGGAGAAGCGAATGAAAGTTTAACATTTGGTAGGTACTTAGTCGTTTTGCCGTTTAGAGCTGCTTGACGTTCGTTAGTGACAGTCGTTGCAGTAGGTACCTGCGTCGCCAAAAACCAAGTTTAGGAAATTTATCATAATTGAGAATTATTAAAGTTTAGGTTGATAGTTTCTTTGGTTGGACAATATATCAGACATACCTAATAATAAGCTTTTGTAGGTATAATTATGTAATGTGGTTTGGCGACGTTGCAGGTGTCGTATTGTGCTGCGGTGACCTGACGGCGCTGGGTCGCGTGGTCGGTTTGGCAGCGCGACTGACCCCCGCCCCCTCCCCCCTGTCTCGGGAGCTACGCCGCTTCATGCGTTACATGTCCATATGGGCTCTAGGACTCGGCTTCTGCATTGCTACGTCATCACTAGCCATTGGTTATCCTTTCATGCAGACTACCATATTCGTGATTGGTATAATTGTCGCCAATATACCTGAAGGTAAAAGCTCCAAAGTTTTCTATCGGTTACCTAGATTTCAGGGAGCATGCGATGCATCATATATACTGCAAGACGTAGGTACGGCAATGCGCCACCGGTACATGGTGGACAACCCACTCATAAGCACAAACATTTTGGACTTTTATTGTGTCTACAAGTCTACAGCTTAGGAGTAGAATTCCCTACTAGAGTCCAGAGTCAGTGTTTCTTGCTAGCGACAACCCGGTGGTCGTCTTTAAGTCATGACTTTTATGTATCATCAATAGTTTTCTCAGCGTACGCTAGTAAATTTGTATGGCAAAATTTTGTTACTTTGGGTTACATTATTACAATTTTCGTAGTCTCTATATTTTTTCTAAAATAAAATAAAGCCTATGTTCTAAAATTAATAATGTAGCTTTCTAATGACAACATATTTTTGAAATTCGGTTTAGTAGTTTTTGAGCCAAATCGTAACAAACAAACAAATACCTTAATATTTCCTCTTTATTATATTAAAGTCTAAAAACAAAAACAAGTCTATTAAACATCCCACCCACACGCACAAAACGTTTTGGGAACACATTCATAATGCGTACAGCTAAGGAGTGGAATTCCCTGCCGGAGTCTGTGTTTCCCGATAGCTACAACCTGGGAGTCTTTAAGTCAAGAGTGAATAGGTTGCTTCTAGGCAGGCGTGCTCCATCTTCGACCACATCATCGCTTACCATCAGGTGAGATGGTGGTCAAGCGCGTGCCTATTATTAGTAAAAAAAAAAAAAAAAAGTATAGAAATAGATGAAAGAGGTATACTACACTTGGAATGATATAATATCTAAGCAGTACAAGAATGCAGGAAGCACTCATTTTGATTCTACAACCCTCTTTGGTATTTTAGGTTTGCAACCAACTGTGACTGCATCCCTGACGATAACTGCTCAGCGTATGGTGAGGAAGAACTGCTTGGTAAAGAACCTGGAGGCCATAGAGGCGTTGGGTGCTTGTACCACTATTTGCTCAGACAAGACTGGCACTCTCACCGAAAACAAAATGATCGTACAACACATTTGGACGTGGAACAGAGTCTTCTATGTGCAAGACTCGGATTTCAATAGTTAGGTTTTTTTACTATACAGTTTGATTGATTCGATTACCTACCTATCTACTATATTCGTATTTTTCTGAACTGATTTAATCGCTATAGCCGATATATATAAGTAGATACTAAAACCAAGTATCGACTAAAACGATGCGTAATATCAACAGTATGCACATAACCCGTTAAGGCGGAGATACCTGAGAGAAGCTAATTCTAAATTGACTTCTGAGATGTCCTTCAGTAACCTGGTGACATCTACGTGATCGAATGTGACGGGCGGTAACTTATGTAGCTCCTTCGCTACGAATGTTGGCACGTCGTCAGGGTCGGTCACCTTTAGAAAGGTGATGATATCTTGGACGCTCTTCTCTGTACCATCTCTCCTCCGAGATGGCATTTGATCGAGTTTCCCACTTGTCTGGAAAAGTAACATCTTGCCCTTACTGACCTCATCTTCTTTGAAGCTCGATTTGCAGATCTACCTGATGCTCACCTCGTCCATAGTATCGATGGCATTCTGTATGAATGCCAACAGCTCGTTTGCAATAAGTTGCTGCGAACTCATTGCAAAATATCGGGCAGCAGCTTAAGCCGCGCACTATGCGTACAACTGTGACAACCCGTCCGTATTCGAACGCGCATCGCACTGCACTGATGGTATATAGTACCACCCCGTACAATTCATGAGCCTCAACACGATGGGTACAGGAGTAGTCAACTAAAAAAGTCACTACTCCTCTTCATGATTTCCATCAGCAGGTCGTCGTTAGCAGCTGCAATGAATAGTACCACCCCGTACAATTCATATGAGCCCAAACACGATGGGCATAGGAGTAGTCAACTAAAAGAG
Source organism: Lacanobia oleracea (assembly GCA_950371165.1). Taxonomy (NCBI): domain Eukaryota; kingdom Metazoa; phylum Arthropoda; class Insecta; order Lepidoptera; family Noctuidae; genus Lacanobia; species Lacanobia oleracea. The sequence continues at coordinate 11,423,032 of OX493401.1, forward strand.
CCACTACTCACCTTTATGGTTTCCATCATCAGATCGTTGTTACAAGGTGCAATGGATTTAATTCGCCGGCTCACCTCCCAACCTCCCAACCTCGGGGACTTTTAGTATGTTCATCTGGACACCGCAAAGAACAACTGCAAATTTGCAAGAATTTTCGAAACTACATGATTCGCTCGCTTACTCGACTTATTCGCTCTGATCGACGTTATTTAAGCTAATTTTCCTGCAGTATCTAAGAGTATATTTTGATGAACGGCTATTTTTTTCAAAGTCATAGAACTTTGAAAAAATAGCAGGTTTTTTGTAGATAGCAGCAGGAAAATTAGCTTAATTAACGTCGATTATAAGGTAAATACAAAAACTACTGAACTTTGAGTCGCGCGGGTGTTGTCGCTGGCGTATGTCGTCGCCTTAAATTAATCCCGTATGGTAGGTAGCCACTTATGTGGATTTAATTAGGCTGCTGATAAAGTGTAAATATTTACTTTGCTTGCAGGTGCATTGCAAAATAATCGCGGTAAGTGAAAATGATCTATTTCATAGAAACACTATATTTTAATCTGGAGTTATCTGACAGTCAGAAGGTGTCGCTTGTGAAGCTTGCCCGGGCATCGTAACGTGGCAAGCTTACCAAACCCAGGACCCAATCAGATGAAAATCGCGGGGCCGACTGTTGCCCAGCCCTGGGATGATTAATTTAACTGCTCCATTGGTCTCGCGGGCACTAGCGCGACTGCCGAGCATGGAGTCCTGGTTTCGATTCCCGGTCGGAAAAGTTTTATTGGATTTTTCCGTTAGGAATTTCTGTGACAGCTCGGGTTTTTGGAAGTTTGTGGTGTGACGCCCTGGTGCCTCGGAAAGCACGTTAAGCTGTTGGTCCTGCGCCAAATCTCCCGCCGGTCATGTCGGGTTGCCGTCGGATCAGAATATGAGAGTGATAGAAGGGGGCGTACACCTCTGTTTGCGTCCAAAATTGTACACTATAATTTATTTCGCGCCTATGGCTAGTCTCGATTGAGATTTGCCGCCATGGCCGAAATTGGTTAGGAGGACTATAATAGTATTATCTAATTCGTAGGGTTTTGTGAATTGTGAGTCGCGTAAAATGAGTCGGCGGAACTTACACTACATTCGGTTTCATACAAAAGTCCTGTTTGTACAGCGGCGCAAAATGAGTTGGACTAGTATGAAACCGAATACCGCCGATTCCCTTTACGCAACACACAAAATTACGTTCGTTTGGCCTCACCCTTAGGGACTAAGTTGCGTAAGGTCAGTTTAAAGTACCTTAGGTATAGTAGGAAGTTTCACTGACGACTTAGCTTCAGTCAGATCTGAATGTGAAAATAAATAAATGGTTTCTCATTCCAGCATTCGAATATCTGAAAATATGTGGTGCGTTGTGCAGTAACGCAGACTTTAAGATTGACGGCGGCATTCGCGGTGACGCCTCGGAAACTGCCATTTTAAACTTCCTTATTAAATACAATGACCCTATTGGCATCAGAAGAAATTTTCCCAAAGTGGCAGAAATACCCTTTAATTCTGTAAATAAGTTTCAAGTAAGATATATCGTTTGGATACCTTAATGCAAAGTTATAAGTAGGTACTTTTTTATAATCCTTTAAATTCAATTATAATTATTTTGTAAGTTTCAAAAATAACCTCACGTCTATTTCTGTTTTGATCATTTTAAACTAGACTAGGCCGACGTTTTCTAGCTGACTGCCCTGAGAAGAAACACCGAAATAAACTCAGAGGTCAAAGTCTGTTAAAAAGTGCATACAATGGTCGAATCATATGAGAATGTCTGCGGTGGTTTTTGGACGAAATGACCACACAGAATTGAGTGGACGTGTCCAGACAGTGCAAGCATTTGTCAGTTATCGTGTAGATCCACTGAGAACTTTTAGGAGCTCAAGTGTTAGAATACCATTTGAAAGATTCTAGATACCGCATCACACAGTCCGTTCCTCAATGACAGTAGGTATTTAATCGTGATTCACCAAGGACTTCCCCCTATTGCAAAACCCCGCAATACTTTGACCTTCCTTTTGACTTTTCCTTATCATTAGCATTTTATTGCCATACTTCGATTGATATAACTGGTTGACTATAATTTGGATAAAAATAGTTAGAATATGGATGACGCATTATTATTTATACAAATAGGTCAGCGTGCACCTCGACACTTCGTCGGCGCAGTTTAAAGTGGTGATGAAAGGTGCTCCGGAGATCATATTCGCCCGCTGTCTCACCGTGGCCACTAACAAAAAAGATATTAACTTCACAAACGATATGAAGAAGACTGCTGACACCGTCATCGAACATTTAGCCAACACTGGTCAGTATCTTATATCAGGTCCCATTAAAATAGATGGACAAATTTTAACACAGCGGTCAGTACATGTACCTACGTCTAACCAAGGATGACAGAAAAACACTGATTAAAGTGATTTTATTTTCATCTAATCTTATTCGAATAAATTGCCAACGTTTTTAGTTTATTTTCGTTAGCTGATTTTTTCTCTTTTAAGTATTTAACGCGTTTTTCTTATTTTTGAAGTGAAAACTTCTTTAGCAGCGTTGGGCACTTTTCATGTGATGGGTAAAAAATGTTAAACTCGCGTCAGGACACGTGACCATCGAAAATTCGTAAGACGGAGGGAGAGAAGCACGTATTCAAGTTTTCACTTCTTGAATACGTGAAACCACAACGGGTTGCGCTCCCGGAGTGCAACCCGTTGTTTTTTTACCTGTGTCCTTATTTTGGTGGTCTGAATGATTTCTAAATGTTTGTCCATCTATTTTAATGGGACCTTATAAACAAGTTGGCCAGAAAGTTGACGTCTTAAAATATAATCCTAAATTATATTCCTATGTACATTCCGCGACTTTTCATAGTTTTCGAGCTGTTGTGATGGATGTTTTTCTGGGAATTATCGACCAGACCAATTAAAATAAAATCTAATAATAAAAATAGAAGACTGTCGGGATTTTTTTTGCAGCTGGATTTTCATGAGTTGTACTGTTATGCATGAAATTATCAGCTTCGTAACTGTGTTCAAAGTTTTTAAAATGTTGGTCTAAACTGAAAACTTACGTTTCGGTAAATCGTGACCTAAATTTTCAGCTTTAAATTAATCTAAACAGTTGACTTCATGGTTCCTAAGTAGGCCTAATTTGGCTAAAGTCGGCATCTAAAGACAGCGAGGTGGAAAATTCTTAAAATTAGCCATTTGATTCAAACTATTTATTTGCCATTTTATCACAATTACCACGCGTGGGCGATTGAAAATCCACATAAAGTAAGTGCTTCCACGTTTCGACATCGTTTCAGCGTTAAGGTGGATGCTCCAGGGTAGCCCGCGAAATTGAAATATTTTTATGTTTTTTGCAATTTGCCGGTCAGTGTGAAGTTCATGTAGCTCGACAGAATGAATATTTCAGAAATAATCATTCTGTCGAACTACATGAACTTAGAGGGCTATATTGATGATTAAAATGGTTATAATTCTTTAGATAAATACGCGTTACGGTCGCGGATCACACGCATAAAAATATTTGAATTTCGCGGGCTACCCTGGAGCATTCACCTTAACTTGTGGTCTGGCGAATGGCGAACTAATTGGTCCGTTTGAACTGCCGTTGTGGAGAAACTTACAGAAACTTCATGTTCCATTGTTGCTGGAAGATGTGAGCTGGAACTTAAGACGAACCATGGTGTTACAAAAAATAAACTTTATTACAAACAAATACAACCGACTTCCAAATAAAAACACTACAAAATAACTAAATTATATTTATGTATCGTTAACTACACTTCAGCATATTAAATCTATATTTATCTGTAATCTATTTAATACCCTACAAAACTGGTTTACATCCGTACACTTCAACATAAGGTGCAGTTGAAAACCAGCGTCAGGCAGCGCCTAGTTGTCTGGCATTTTGCTGAACTGGACCTATTTGGTGCAGCTGCGGGGCACACGATGTTATTGTTTTTATAATAAATTTTCCTTTCCTTTTATTGTTACAAACATTGTGTGATTCAGTGTGTGCCAAATAAATTAGTTTTCTTTCTTTCTTCTTTTAACTTTTTTTTCTACAAAATAACTTAAAGTTCGGAACTTGGTGTCAAAAACTAAGAAACAAAAACCATAAAACACCGAAAGTTGATTGTATTTTTTTATAAAAATGTTTTTATTTTAGTTACACGGACCAATTTACTTTTATTTTTAGATTTCTTTAAATTAATAATTCTCAAATACTCAGAAAAATAATCCATAGCTCGAAAGCTATGAAAATTTGCGGAATATATTTGGATACCCCACGATACCAGAGACTTAAATTTTATTTTTGGACGTCAATGTTCCTATATCTGTACTGTAACATGTTAGTAGGTGTGCGTGCGCTGTCTACCGTTACAAATTGATTCTCGCTATGAATCTTTCCTGTCGCTATTTATTTCCTACGGATTAAATTTAGTATGGTGTTATGGTCGATCTCACATTAATGCTTATTCACAGAATGCATAATCATAAGTATCTAGTAACTACCTACTTTGCACCAGCATCCTGGATAGATGCAATATTTGTTAATAACATACATAATTTGTTCAGCAGTGTCTTTACCTTGACTACCGAACAAATTACCAATAATATTCTATACTCTTCATTTTAAGGTGAAAGAATTATGGCTTTTGCTGATTTTAACCTAAGTTCAAAGGAATACCCACTGCACTTTGCATTCGACACTGATAACGTTAACTTTCCCGTGACGGACTTGCGTCTGCTTGGAGTTATGGGCCTCATGGATCCACCTCGAGAGGAGGTTAGTTGCGATTCATTAGTTTAAGTACCTACTTAAGTGAGTTGTAGCTTACACCGTTTTAACTAAGTGCTGACGGAACAAAGAATCGACTACCAATCAAATTGATCCGGATTTGGACCAGTGGCGAGCCTGTCAATGTCCATAACGGATTATCCTGACCAATAGCCATGTGAAGAACAAAGCGATCTTATTTATGTAAAGATGTTTATTCCTAATTCTAACTTATTCCTAATGTGGCGTATGTATATCAGGTGCGTTCAGCAATAGGCCGTGTGCGCCAGGCTGGGGTGCGAGTTATGATGGTCACCGGTGACCATCCAGCCACCGCGCGTGCTGTGGCGCTAAAAGTCGGCATCGCCACAAGCGAAAAATGTCATGTTGTCACTGGCAATGAGCTGAGAAGTATGACCCCTGAATTGTTACACTGGACGCTTGAGAAAAATTACGAAATTGGTTAGTAGTCCGCACTTATTTATTGAGTAAGTAGTTAGGTAAGTACTTACGCAAATCTTCAATCTTCTGTGTTATAAAGTGTTTGCAAGAACTTCGCCGACACAAAAGCTTCAAATAGTCGAGGCTTGTCAGCGTGAAGGCGGCGTGGTGGCGGTCACAGGGGACGGCGTCAACGATGCGCCCGCGCTCAAGCGAGCAGACATCGGCATCTCCATGGGCATTACTGGATCACAGGTAATTATTCAACTATTAGATACATTATATTGAATATTTAAGGCTAGGAACTTATGTCAGCCACCTTTTCTTTCAGGTATCCAAACAGACAGCAGACATAATATTGATGGACGATAATTTCGCCACCATCGTGACAGGTATCGAAGAAGGTAGGAGGATCTTCGATAACCTTAAAAAATCAGTTTGCTACATACTCATTTCTAACGTACCTGAAGTCGCTCCTGTGTTTATGTTTATCTTATTTGCAATCCCTTTACCGTTGGGTAAGTATGATTTGCATGTGTTTGTGGGTTTGTTTACATCGCCTGAAATAGTCTTTAAAATATTATTTTGTTGAAGGTGTAATGACCATATTGTGCGTAGACTTGGGTACAGACATGTGGCCGGCTGTGGCGCTGGCATACGAGCAGGCCGAGACTGACGTCATGACGCGGCCTGTTCTCAACCCCGACCCTCTCGTCTCTGCCAAAATGTTACGATTAGTGTACGCTCACTTGGGTCTCATTGAATTCGCTGCTGGTATGTACGCCTACTTCATTGTCATGGCTGAACATGGCTTCTATCCTGCAGATTTATTTGGTAAGACGTAAGAATTATTAAAACGGAACTCTTGGATTAAAATATATCTACGAAAACAGAATAAAGCCTTCTTGCTGATCTAGGTGTTAGACAAAGGTGGGACAACGTAGCAGTGAGCGACTTTCAGGACTCCCTCGGTCAGGAGTGGACTTACGCGGAACGTAAAGAGGTCGAGCGAGCTTCGCAAGCGGCTTACTTCGTAGCCGTGGTACTCACGCAAATGACGAATGGCGTCATTTGCAAGACCAGATATAACTCTTTGTTTCATGTCGGTGAGAGTAATGGAACTTCTATAATTAACTGTTGGGCTCCTGCCAATGTTAAAGTCAATAATTCTTAGATAACGCAATCAAAATGAATATTTGACGGTGATTTCCAGGAATGAAGAATCAAGTTTTGAATATTGGATTTGTATTTGAGCTATTACTTTCATGCACAATCTGCTACACTCCTGGATTAAATGATTTTTTCCACACTTATCCTCTCCGCCTAAGATGGTACTATCAGTTATTTTAATTCCTATTCTATTTTAGTTCTTGCATGTATTATTATTAAATCAGAGTTTGATTACAGGTGGTTCTTGGCTTTACCATTCTGTGCTTTAATGTTTGCTTTCGACGAATTTAGAAAATACTGTATAAGAAGGAGTCTATTTGGAGGATGGTATAATAAATTAACGTATTATTAATTTGGTATGCCTACATGATATTAAATACCTAATGAAGTAATGATAAAGTTTCCTGTTCTAATTTAAGGAATTATAATATAATAACTACACCGCATCCGCTGATAACATATTTTTAGTATATATGTATATAGGTGCCTATCAATTGCTTATTTATGACTGGATCGGTACAATGGTGTTATATTTATAAATAAAACAAAGTTATCCAGAAAATATGAGTTTACTGGAGTTTTCATTTTACAATTTGATCCCACACATACTCAGATCTCTAAATAATACAAGTTAAACAGTTAAGTACCTAATTTAATGAGCAAAATAATATGACATATCAGGATCAGGTCACATTAACAACATCACAATATTTTAAGGTCGGTGCACGACGGACCTCGCTTCAGGAAGTGAGCGGACGCTACCTCATGCTCTCATTGAATTACATAAAAATAATAAAATTAACAAATCAACACAAAATATCATTTACGTCTCTTTAAAAAGCGCCAACAAAGTATTCGTGCCGCATTTTCACTTCCCGAATAGGAATGTTGTTTTTAATTCCTCTAAAGATTGATTAGCCCAAGCAATAAGAAGATAGGAATAATACCTTTCAATCCTTTTTAGAGACTTTAAAAACTTTGGTTTGGTTCTTTCCCAACAATGGTAGTATAATAATTATATAAAACAATTTTACATTAAACATTGATATTTACCGTCGACATAAAATGCGCTTGTACATAGGAATGATTTGACTTTTCTAAATTATGCGCGTACCTACTTACCCATTGAGATAAGGCACGAGTAAGTAAACAAAAACTATTTTAATCCTCTCTATGTTAGTCATGATTCTAAACTAGTAAGCATGTAGTTTCAATTCATAATATTTACCTATAAATAAAGAGTAACAGATCAATAAATCATTTAAAATATTTTGTTCTCACACATCGTCATTCTTTTAATAACTAAAGTTCTGGCGATATTATACCTACTGTAGCGTGACCATTTACTTGAAACAGTTGTTTCTTTGATTTGCAGGCAAACATATCTTTGAAATATGTCAACTCGTCACATGACAAACTAGAACGTGCAAAATAGGAACTTAGTTCAAGGCAGTGTCAATGTCACTGTTCAACTGGGGATAAAATCCCGGCCATTTCTCCAGCAAGCCATATCCTCTCTAGCTCATAGCTCTCATTAAACTACTGTTTGAAGTAAGGTAGTCACTACAACTCTAATTTTACGTAACTACGAAACAATTGACAAAACATTAAATCCCTTCAAAGGCGACAAAACGTAACTATTTATTTTACAAACTGTACATCCGACAAAATACATGGTCAATGAATTCAAATCATTAATAAAATCATTCGTCTCTTAATTAGAATATGGAGAATAGATTAACAATAAATATCAATATAATATGAAAATATAACATCTATTTACATTAGGTACTATTATAATAACACTTTTAGATAAACGTTTTACTTTTTACTTAATTTCAGGCAAGTTTGATATGACCCATACGTATCTAAGATATAAACAAGCAATATTATGTATTATTAGTCTTTGAAATATAATTTATTTGAAACAATAAGTACATAGTCCACATTCACACTCTATATAGGTACACAATTTGGCTTAAGTTTACGTATTTTCTAAAAGTCGTGAGTCCAAAATTGTTTACAATAAGCTCAGATATGCTCATAGAAAAGAAGTAAGATTCACGAATTAACGATATCTATCTAACATTGACAATAGCCCTAGAGAATGTATCTTTTAAGATATTACTGACTACTAATTAGATTTTAGAATAAAGGAGGAGGCATCCCTGTTATTAAATTGCCGTTTTGTAGCTAGGTATTTAAAACGTGTCAAAAAGTATCATTCTTAATCCTACATTATGAATTATAAGAAATATATTCGAATCTTTGATTATTATTTTAAAATCTCAGAATTGTAAGTATCTTTATGATTGATATTCTTTGTCTTATTCTGGAGATTTCAGATTGTGATTCAATTTTGTGATTAACAATCTGTATTACTACTTAATTGATCCATTTCATGGTACTACATATTATAGTCTTTTATTGGTTTAATATTATTTAAATAAATCCCTTCACCAATTACATTTGAGCGTAGAATTTTGAGCTAACTTGGAAATTACTTCGCATTGCTTAGTCAACATCAACAACGAAATATATAACAAATTATAATTTACACCGTCTGCCAATAATACAAGAGCTATATTTGGATTTGCTCGCTAGTGCTGTTTATACTTACATAGGTGAGGTCATATTTGTCAGTTGTTGCGCATACGCGCGGCGAGGATCGCATTAAGGTTAGGCTGAGTTCTCATGTCCGCTATGGAATGCCTGGCCTTTATGAACGCCTCTTCACGAATAACTTCATCTTGAAGAATGCATCCGATTATTTTAGCTACAATTGTCGACGGTGGAACATGAGGATTCCCTGAAATCGTACAAACAACTAAAATCTTCGATCTTATCACCTATGTGTTTAAACATCAAAACAAACGAGACGCGTAGACAGGTAGGTGGTATTGTTTTTCGCTGGGTCTTGCGTGCATACTTCAGCGTCTAAATGTTTGTTAACATTTCAATTCTAGTCAATAGCACAATGCTCACTTCTTTTCAGTGATTTAAGCGAGTACGTGTAAGACTTTACTAGAAACCAGTAATTTAATACTGAGGTAAGTCAGGTAAGTACGCACCTGATACAAGTTACACGGTTTTAGTTAGATGTTTTAGTCACTAAATAGAGTATCTACTTGAGTTGTGATTTCGAACTCAAGAACGGCTGACCGATTTTTATAAGAATAAGAATTATTTATTGCGTAAATGTGTACAATTAGTTCTTATAATAGGTATACCTTTTTTTTTTAAGGATGGGAAATCATCAAATGACTCCTTCCGCTCTGGGCGGAGCGGAAGGGAGTGTCAGACTCTTACTGACTAAAACCCATCCGTGTTCCTCCCAGTGCCCTTTGCGTTCCAGGGACGCGGCGTCTCTTTCGAACGGATTCCGCACCCCGGCAGGCACTGGCCCTAGCGGGCCCCGTCTCCCTTGCTGACAGCTCCTTGAGGCGCGCGTGGAACACAGCGCGCCGGCAACCCGGGCCTGGTTCTGATCGGACGGCGAGCTTTGGGTGGCTCGCCGTCCGCAGGCCCGCGCCTACGGTGGCCGGAAATCGCCCTGCGACCCCCGACGCCCGGGACGTCTTCTTTTGTTGCGGCGGCTGGGTCGTGAGGTTTCCCTTTCTCTTACACGTTCGGCCTCCTCCTTTGCTAGCATTACTGCTTCGCAGAAGGAGGTGATCGCTTCCCATGCCTCCTCGCTCCGGACCATAGATTGAACCAGGGCCGGCCGCGAGAGGTCGCCGCCGCCGATCGCCTCAACGAGGATCCGGCGGTTCTCCGCCCAAGCAGGTCAGACCTCCACCGTGTCCTCCGGGCGATCCTCGCAGTGATGACACCTGGGCGTGTCCTCCCGCCGAATCCGAAATAGGTATCTCCCGAAACAACCGTGTCCGGTGAGTACCTGCGTCAGGCGGAAGGTAAGAACGCCGTGACGCCGCTCCAGCCACTCCTCAAAGAGGAGATTAATCGCCTGGATTGTGGCGTGCCTAGCACTGGGTTGCGACAGTCGCTGTCTCCATACCGCCATGAGATCTTGCCGGAGCTCCGTCCGCCTTGCCGCGATTTGCCGCGGCAGAGGAGTCCCGCCCCGGCGTAGCGCCTCCACGCGCCACTCGTAAATGAGCGCGAGGGCTCTCGCCTCCAGATCTCATGGCGGCAGTCCGGAAAGGAGGCTCGCTGCCACACCAGAGCTCGCGGCTGGCCCGGGGATACCGTGCGGTATCCCCGGGCCAGCCGGATGGCCATAACCCTCTGGGATGTGTTGAGGTAACGGGCAGGTCGCTTCCTCAAAGTAGGCGCCCACACTGGCGCCCCATAAAGGGCCATGGACCGCATGACCCCCGCGTAAAGCCACCGGCAGGAGGCGATAATAGGTATACCTAGCATAACAGTTGGATCTTTGATTTGCTAGATTTCTTTCCGCCCCTATGAATGGCATGTATCATATAATTAGTATTTTTCTGTAGCAAAAGGCGAAGAAAAAGAACTTGGCGAACTAACCAAAAACATTATTTCACAAATTCTTTGAATGTAATATTTTTTTAATCAATAAACTATTCTTATTCTGTCTTTTGTTCTAAACTACCCACGAACATGACACGGACACCACAATAATGTTAGGTACTTACTGCACTGCAATCTCAGGAACTTGATATGACCTATGACAACTCGAAGAAACGGGTTTCATAAAGCGGCATACAGGCGTGCAGTGTTCTGTTAGTAATTGTATTAAAATTGTTACTATTGTTAGTATTAACTCCTTCACCAAATAAACCAGGAAAATAAATAATGAACAAGGTTAATCAATCAATAATCTGTATTAAGTGAGCTATTTTGGGACGTAAATGTCTATTTTTGACTATCTTAGGATCTTTCAAGAGCAGATTCTCAGCCGCCATTTTAAGATTAATTATTTTTAAGTTATATGAGTTAGGTACTCATATAACTTAAAAATAGTGATTTATTCTACCCGCGCCGGGGTCAGGACTAGACTATGGATGGGCAAAAAATATCGATATCTTTTCATAAAATTAGCGATATTTATGAAGAAAGAAGCGAATTCGTATCAATTTCGATGTATTTTTAACGCTACTCTGGTTTGTATTCAACGTTATCAGCTTGTGTGCTGCCCGTTACGGGTTAACCAAAGATACTAATAATAAAAAATACTATAGAATAGAATACTCTGTATTATGTACACCATATAAGATAAGTTAGTTATGTGGAAATATGTATTAAATATATGATAATTCATGCAAAAACCGACGATACGAGTATATTGATATATTTATATTTATCGATACGATCAATATCAATGTATTTTTTTCACTTGCCCATTCCTAGACTAGACGATACCAACCCACTTGACTTCATAATTTGAAATCATTTCAATACATCGCCACCAACCCAAGTATTGATTTAGCTTTACGTATTTTATGTCGATTTTTGTTGACCGTTTGTATCAAAAGGCGCTAAAAATATTAGTTGCAATGGAATTTCGACTTTTCACATACCTACCTATTTATTCTAATTATTATCCCGGATTCTGAACTCAAATATACTAGATACTATTTTAGTGGAAAAGTATATTTGAAAATACTCCTCGAAAGCGTTTTTATCAGATTAAAATTATAAACAACTAGTTGATCCACGCAACTTCGTTTACGTCACAATTTTCATTACTGCTCCGTTCCTATTGGTCTTAGCGTGATTATATATAGCCTATAAGCCTTCCTCGATAAACTGGCTATCTAATACTGAAATAATTTTTTAAATCGGACAGTAGTTACTGAGATTAGCGCGTTCAAGTAAACAAACAAACAAATAAACTCTTCAGCTTTATATATTAAGTATAGAGTATAGATATTAGTATAGATTAAAGTGCATATCTTCCTTTTTCCGATGTGCGATGACCATAACTCATGGAATGTTCTCATCTTTAAATAGCTCACATAATTAGAATCACGGTTAATAATATAATTTATTTATACATAACATATGATAATATTATGAGACGCAAAGCCCTGTGTTCCAAAGTCAGTAAGGTTAAATAATATTTATCCCCATGAAATCTAAAAATAGAGTTAAACTGATTATTAACTATTAAAATGTGTTGTTAGTATGCGTCATTCGATGGAGAATTTTTAATAGCTAATTGTCCGCATTTAAAAACGGCGAGTAACCAGAATTAGGCTATTAGGTCCATATGGCAGTTTTTAAATGCGCGACACGCGACACTGAGTCGATTGTGATTTGTATATTATGCCACCGGAAATTACAGTCTCCGTAAGATTGTAATAAATTTTTATTAGATTAAGATTTCTGTATTAATTACGAAAAAATCGTTTTGAATACATGAAATCCCAACCAAATTCAAGTTTCCAATATGTCCGTGACTTATTAAGAAAAAATATTTTACAATTTCACGCGATACTTTACAATTTTACGACGTTTGCAATTTTCCGGTGATATATATTATAGAATATTTTCATCAGTCATGATCGCCTTAGTAGCAATACTTAAGGCTTTAAGTATTGCTAATGAGTTTGGAATAGTTACAATACCAGAGATTTATAATACTTCCTAATAATATGTAAGTCATCATCTGCCTAGCCTTTACCCAACTATATTGGGGTCGGCTTCCAGTCAAACCGGATTCAGCTGAATACCAGATTTTACGCAGAGCGGCTGCCTACCAGACCTCCAATATGTAAGTAATTAATATATTTAATGTTTACAGAAATCATTTTTAATCCCTTAGACAGTAAATAGACTTAGATAACGCCTAAGTTCTATTGTCTCAAAAAAACCAAGTTCCGTTATAGTAAAAAATCTCCATGGACAGACTTTAACACAATTGCATGTTATCACCAACAATTTACCCATTGAGTATTGTAGACACCACTTACCCGTAAGACCTCTGTATCCAAATATACCACAGTCATGCATGCGCATGGAATGCTGCTCTTTTTTAATAAAATCTTCTGTACTTATGCCTTTGAGCTAAAATAAAAATAAATTGTCAGTAAAAAAATAAATAACAGCACTTAAGATAAGTTTTTTCAGAAGAGGACAATACTAACTTTAGATGGAGCTAAAAATCTATCAGGTATTCTTTGTAATTTCTGCTGCTTTTCACTTGGCCCAAAGCCCAGGGCAATCAAAACTGACTCGGCATCAACTTTTCGGGCTCCCAACACATTTAAAACTGAGCTGCCACTAGATCCACTGTTATCAGACTGAAAAAATAAATAAATTGTAATCAAAGTTGTTATAACATAATGTACACCGAGTTTTGTTAATTCTGCATGTGCAGGTGGCAGTTACCTGGAGAGAATGATCTCTAAACAAGGGGTTTTTAAACTTCGGAGAATATCCCTCTGATTGTATTGAGTGGTCCCGCTGCAGTCTCTTAACATTTGTTCTCTGGGGAGTGCTAGTAAGGAGAGCACTATCAAGTGATTTCCTCTTCCAGGCTTCTTTTAAAGGAACTTCTAAGTTGGTGTCATCTTCAACCTTTTCTTTGATAGGTTCAATAACTGTGTTTTCAGTTACTGTCTCCTCTGCCTTGCTATCATCAGAGTTGGGCTCAGTGATCTTCACTTCTTCACTAGTGTTCTCAGTCTCAGCTGCTGCATCAGCTGGCAAAGAATCCAGCCACTGTTGCACTGGACTACTGCGCCGCATGTCGTCAATCACTCCACTTAACCAACCTCTAACTTTCCTTTCTATTATTGTTGACACAGACTCATTAAATGTATCTACAAAAACAATAATTGTATTATAACTCAAAAGTTTAGTAATAATCTTATTGGTGGTGTAAGCACACTTATTTTGAAAGTAGGTAAATGCATCTACAAATAAATTTAAATATCTACTTTTTAAAAATAAACTTCATACAGATAGAATAGTAGACACTGAATGTATTTTGAAACCTATAAAATACCTGTTTTTAGTTTCAACAGACAAAAATACTGCTCTGGCTTTATAAAAAAACAAAAAATATGGCTGTTTAATCAAAATGAAACCAGTTTAATACATGTTTTTTCTTCTCATAAAGTATGTATGAATTAAAAACATTTTGATTCATATAAAAACCAACTAGTGTTAACAATTTTAAGAAAATATTAAACCATTTGCATAAGATTGTCACCTACCTTTAATAACACATTATACAATATTTAATAAGCCAAAACTAGCATTAATTACTTACACACCAAAGTACAACGAAATGGCAGAAAGCAGTGATTTGTGTTATAATTGGATTTAATATTTGGAAATGGACATCAGTGTTTGTTTATGATATCTATAACAAGAAACACTACGGTAATGTCGCTGGTGAAACCAACCTTGCTTAGGATCCATCTCCAGTCAAGGTAACGCTGCATGCAATACGAGGAAGTTCATGAATTATCGTGCAAGATGCATTAGATGGTCACAAATACTCTTTTAATACCTACAATTTTCCAGAAACCAGAACTACTTCAAAAATTATTCATGACTTACCTTGAATAAGACAAAATGTGTTACAGAATCCTTCAACTAATTAAGCTCTGGTCACATAAACCTGGTTTTCTACTAATAATTTAGCACGCAAAGCAGTTTTCCTGTTAATTTACGTCTGATTTAATCATTTACTCAATTTATTAAAAAAATACGTATTTACAGTCCACTGATATCGGCAGTAACATAAATCTGACTGACGTTCACTGCTGACATTTAACTTCACTTATTGAATTCTGACATATTCTATCCGTGACACTGACACATTGGCAAAATAAACTCGGGATACCATACTAAAGACTCAACTGGGTGATAGAGACGTACAAACTTATAGTACGACTAGCTGACCCACGCGGCTTCGCTCCCGTCAACTGGCTACTACCCTACCTACCCTACCTACCCTACCTACCCTACCTACCCTACCTACCCTACCTACCCTACCTACCCTACCTACCCTACCTACCCTACCTACCCTACCTACCCTACCTACCCTACCTACCCTACCTACCCTACCTACCCTACCTACCCTACCTACCCTACCTACCCTACCTACCCTACCTACCCTACCTACCCTACCTACCCTACCTACCCTACCTACCCTACCTACCCTACCTACCCTACCTACCCTACCTACCCTACCTACCCTACCTACCCTACCTACCCTACCTACCCTACCTACCCTACCTACCCTACCTACCCTACCTACCCTACCTACCCTACCTACCCTACCTACCCTACCTACCCTACCTACCCTACCTACCCTACCTACCCTACCTACCCTACCTACCCTACCTACCCTACCTACCCTACCTACTATAATTTGAGATTTAAACTATCCTATCTCTCAAGTTGGATCGAACTGCACATGGTGTGCGAATTTTATTATAATCGGTTAAGTGGTTTAAGAGTCCATTGAGGACAAACATTGTGACACGAGATTTATATATATTAAGATGTTTATCAGCTTACTCGGCTCGACGTCGGACACACGTGAAAGCTTGCTCATTACCAGGGGGACCGCGATGACGTCAATGGAGAAAACATTTTCTTATTCAGGAATAATATTTTATTATAGCCAGACAGAATACTATATAAAGAAAATAATTCTGTTAATTACTAGCTTCGAAAATCTGTAATTTTTGCAGCACAGTAGCTTTCGACATGTCACAAAACAAAGTAATGGCTCGCGGCTTGCGGCTCGTGGCGCTGACAGACATGTCAGCCGAGGCGAGCTACGAACAAAATTTCAAAGCTGTTGGTTCGCCAACAAACTTTCTCGGCGGATTTTATGTACGTGTGCTTACGGTGACACACGCGGCATTAGGAGGCATACGGATGGGTTTTAGTTAGTAAGAGTCTGACACTCCCTTCTGCTTCACCCAGAGCGGGAGGAGTCATTTGATGACGTTATGTCAAAGATAGCCGTTTAAACTTCCAACAATAGCTTCTTGTGCATAATAATTCTATAATAAATACACCGTCATTCTAATACTTATATCACATTTTTCTGTTACATGCGTGAATATCGACTGACTAAACGAGTGACTGACAGACAACGCACAGTTGAAACTCCAGAGTAGTTACTCCCCAATCCCGAATTCCGTAGTTTCAGGCTTAATTGCGGGCGTATTCTACTCCGTATCACCTAGTCCCAAACCCGAACTAAGAATGAATGACAACACGATTTGACAGTAACCATCCAATCGTGTTGTCATTAACTCTTAGTGGTTAGGTGATACAGAGTAGAATACGCCCGGAACGACGGACTTCGGGCTTAGAGAGTAGCCCCACTGGTCGCAGAAAGCTGAAATTCGGCATATAGGTTCCTTGGAGAGTATAGCGCTAAGAGAGGATTTACTGAAATTCTACGGAAACGGGAAAAACGGTTTATGCCCGTACGAAGTTGCGGGCTAGGGCGGGGGGTATATACGAAATGCATAAGATTTGAATGATGGATAAATTCTTCTTGTGTATGTCACGCTCTGCTAGGGCGAAACCATCGAGAGACGGCGACGCACTTGCACGGGTCGGTGCTTTCGGCAACATTATTCTTGCTGCATTTTAATGATCTGTTTAAACCCGGTACCTTTTGGTATGCAGACGAAAGCACTGTTCCTGAGATATACGTGTCCGACGCACGAACTGGTGGGTCGCAGATCCGGTCTCTTTGGGAGGCTATGGTTGAGCGCTTGAACGTGTCCTTACAGGCTGTCTCTGAATGGAGCGATGCCAATCTGGTCAAGTTCAATACTGCTAAGACCCAAGCGTGTCTATTTTCCGCCAAAAGGAGCTAATTCCACCCAGTTCCGTCTTTCCGAGGTGCAACCGTGCCGATAACCGACCAACTTGAGCATCTTGGGGTTTTATTAACATCTACTCTCAATTTTTGCCCTTTCATAACGGCAAAAGCTAAAATGGCTGCTAGGATGTTGGTAATCCTAGCTTACTTTACGCCGGAACAGTTGCTCAAACTCTATCAAGCGCAAGTTCAATCGTGTATGGAGTACTGCTCTCATCTTTGGAACGGATCTGCCAGATACCAGCTTGATGCCCTTGAGTCAATTGAGAAACGAACCAAGAGCATCATCGGTAATGATAGGCTCGTCGCGACGAGGCTCGTAAGTCTTGAGCATCGACGACGAGTTGCTAGCCTGTCGGTTTTCTACCAGTTGAATTTTGGGAAATGTGCGCCGGAATTGCATAATTTAATTCCGCCAAGCCCGTTCCATCATCGGACCACAAGACTAACTGCGATGCGCCACCGGTACATGGTGGACATCCCACCCACACGCACAAAACGTTTTGTGAACACATTCATAATGCGTACAGCTAAGGAGTGGAATTCCCTGCCGGAGTCTGTGTTTCCTGATAGCTACAACCTGGGAGTCTTTAAATCAAGAGTGAATAGGTTACTTCTAGGCAGGCGTGCCACATCTTCGATCACAACATCGCTTACCAACGGGTGAGATAGTGGTCAAGCGCGTGCCTATCAACATTAAAAAAAGCAGGGCTGAGAAGCCCATCGGCGACGTAAAACTGGTGGATACCAAGATATACAGCTTGGTTCATCGCCGCAAGGTTGCCTGCTTGACGGTCTTCTACAGATTGTTCTTTGATGAGTGTGCCCAAGAACTCCACGACCTCATCCTACCGGCCATTTGGGACATCCAGACGCACTGCAGACACCTTGTTGTTATTCAACTATTTGTATTTTTTTTCTTCTTTTTTACAAATATCCTTTTTTATTTATGTTGACATAATACTCTCAATACAATGTTTTTTAGGGTTCCGTACCCAACGGAACCCTATTACTAAGCCTCCGCTGTCCGTCCGTCCGTCCGTCTGCCGGAGGGCTGTATCTCAAGAACCGTTATAGATAGACAGTTGAAATTTTCACAAATTGTGTATTTCTATTGCCGCTATAACAACAAAATATAATAAAAATTAAGGTTTATGGTACGGAACCCTTCGTGTGCGAGTCCGAGTCGCACTTGCCCGGTTTTTAGATTTTATATAATTGAGTGTGTTGCAATTTGCGATTAACTAGTAACATAGACATTTGTTTTACGATTAACTGCTTCTTGTTTAATTTTGGTGGCCCTAGTTTGTAACTTGTGGCGTCGAGTAACAGATATATTGTTAGATTATACCCCTGCACGTGTAGGCGGGCACGCCCTTTATGTCTGGAAGCTTAGGTACGTATGAAGTTTGGTTTACATTGTTTTTATGCTTGAGTTGTCTGCTTATGATGACGGAAGAGAGTGTGCTAGCTTACAAGTGGCAAACGATTTATTTTTTTGGTTGTATGTGTTTCCCAAGTTATATTATTTTCTCTGTAACAAAACTTTGCATACTATTGTATAAATACGAGTTCTTCTAACTCAAAAGACAGATGTGTTGCTGGGGAGTTTGTTGGCCACTTCTTCTCCACAGCTAAAACACTAAGAAGTGGTGACGGGTGGGCGTTTTGGGGGACTGTCTATTTGTAAACGTTGACGTTCAAAAAGTGATGGCACTCAGCCTAATTTGAATAAAAAGACTATCGATTTTTTTATTTTGATTTTTTCCACCAATTCAATAACAACAAGGTATAGAACTATTATCTGCTTTTTTTTGAAAATTTTGGGCTCAGTATTTCGGAGATAAGAAATAAGACCAAAAATTAACATTCACCCCAATGCTAATTTTTGGTCTACTTTCTTGAATAACTTCAAAACTATTATTTTAAAATTATGAAAAACGAATATTTAAAACCCTCACAGTATGCCCTTAACTTTGATTTGTCACATAATACAGTTTGAAAAACTTTTCTTTTATATTTTCTAATGTTACCTCCATACTAAAAAAATATTTATTTATGTAACGCGCTCATGTTTGGGTCACAGAAGTACATATTATGTATACTAAATTTCAAGAATCGGTCAAAAAGATCCGGAAACAACTTCCGTTTTTTACGGATGTTCGGAACCTTAAAAAGAAAAAAGAATTACATCCAGCTGGCGCTACGCTCTGAGGTTTATAGGTAGGCAGGGTGGGCAGAAATGATAACACCACGCGCATATTTCTGTCCAAGATAGGTAGCATGAACAAACACAAAAAAAGGGGGTATGCAAGAGCACCCCCCTTTTTAAGGATGGGAAGCCATCAAATGAATCCTTCCGCTCTGGGCAGAGCAGAAAACAGACTCCTACTGACTAAAAGCAGTCCGTGTTCCTCCTAGCGCCATTTGCCTTCCAGGGCCGCGGTGACTGTTTCGAACAAATTCCGCAACCCTGGCTGGCACTGAACCTAGCGAGTCCCGTCTACTATACTGATATATCCTTGAGGCGAGCGTGGGATACCTACAACGCGCTGTCGACCCGGGCCTGGTTCTGATCGGACGGCGAGCCACCCAATACTTACCGGCGCTGGCGGGTGTTCTTCCAGTCGATCTAGAGGTGCAGCGGCGTGCTGTCAGTACGTCTGGGAGGAACTTTTATCCGAATGACAATATAGGTGAGATAATTCCATCAAAGGCCGTCACTTCCATCAGGTTTTCCAACCGTTCGTGAACGGCTAGATAGGACATGGCTGGAGGTGGATCAATGTGTTGCCCAATTTCTCACAGGTCATGTCAACTTTAAGAGTACTTTTTTTTCCTTTAAGCTTGTGGCCCCGCCGTGATGTCAATATTCTACAGCTAACCATGAATATGAACAATCCGCATATCACATCTTATGGGAGTGTATTCTTTTGCAAACTGAACGCTTTATTGTTAGATACTTAGTATTCTGGTTATGGAGTAGTTTACTATACGGACCTCGTACCTAGAAACCAGAACAAATTTCCGTGCGTTCAAGCGATTTTTAACCGACTTCAAAAAAAGGGAGGAGGTTCTCAATTCGGTTGTATTTTTTTTTTTTTTTTTATGTTTGTTACCTCATAACTCCGTCATTTATGAACCGATTTGAAAATTTTTTGTTTCATCTGAAAGGGTATACTTCTCGATTGGTCCCATTGTCACCATGTTAGAATCTGATGATGGAATCCCACGAAAATCGAGGGCAACCCTCAAATTTTATAGGCATATACAATGTTTTTCATGAATTTTCTAACGCAATTCAGATATTTGTGACTGGTAATCATCATTTTATATTGCTGAGCTGATGATGAAAGGTATAAATTAGGATCTGATGATGAGATCCTATGAAAAAAGTTTGTTCAGCGATACTTTAGCCAGTTGTCAACCGATTTGGATGTTTCTTTTTTTGTTTGAATGAGTATTTTCCTGGACTGGTCCCGTTTCAGTTTGGTGAAAATCTGACGAAGAACTTCGGAGGTAGGCAACGGAACTATTCAATAAATGGTAGCAAAGGGATCGGGATTGCTGAAATCGCATGTTTTTTTAGTGTTTACACCAGTTCTTAACATAACATTGCGCCGGTACGCTGTTAATGGGTACGCAGGTACCTAGGTACCACTAAAAAGTGAAAAATAAAAAACTTTTTTTTACCTTGTAGTGTTTTGTTTTTGGAAGTCGGTTGTATTTTTTGTAAAAAGTTTTTGTCATACCAATTACTGAAATCAAAGGTAGCTCACAATTTAGGACCCATTAATGGCCGGCTACCATGGTAGGTAGTAAGGGGATGTAGATAGGCAAAGACGTTTCTCAATGTACCCGAGTGTAATGTAACAAGTGGCGGAGTTGTTGCCAACGGTTCATAAGAATATCTCCAGTTTGCTTCTCAGTTTATGGAAATTAAATCCTATACTTCCTTGCACGGCCTGAGAATCGAACCTATTACCTAACGCTCGGTATCGAATAGATATGTGTTAATAAAAACTGATGAACACCCTGATCAGACAATCCGAATATGGGAAAATGGAATTTAAAACAGGAATTCCTAATAAAATTCTCTTATATTATAAATAAAGAATATTTATTTTTCTATAAACACATTATCCTTTTATATCCTTTGACATCATTATAAATCGCGGATCGCATTGGGCTTTCGTCAACGAAGTCGAGTGCATGGATGGAGAAGAGTTCAGCGGACACGCCGCGGCCGACGCGCGACGCCGAGACGAAGCGCCCAGCGCGCGCGGCTCCTTAGCTAAACAATTTGTGCATGGTAGTTCAATCTGGTAATATTAATCGCTAAATCACATTTGGACACTAATATACATGTATAACTACGTTCAACAAGTGTCAATATTGAGCAGTACGAGGGGGGCCGCGGGAGCGCGCGGCGCGGAGCCTGCGTCACGCCGGCCCGTACACGCAGTCGCCGCGGCGCGCGCCCGCGCTCTCCTCGCCCGGCAGCACGGCGGCGCGCCGCCATTGGTCGCGCACGCGCTCCACGTGCTGCAGCACGCGCACCACGTTCATGCCGGCTAGCTTGCGCACGTCGTCCTCGCTCCAGTCGGGGTCGCGCAGCAGCTCGGCCAGCAGGTGCGGGTAGCGCGACACGTCCTCCAGCCCCTCGGGCGGCGCGTCGATGCCGTCGTAGCCCGCGCCCAGCCCCACGTGCTCCACGCCGGCCACGCGCCGCACGTGGTTGATGTGCGCCACCACGTCTTCCAGCGTGGCGCGCTCCCCGCACGTTACTAGTTTGGCATAGAAATTTATCATGACAACGCCACCGTTCGCGGCAATCATGCGAAGTAAGTCGTCAGGAACGTTTCTACTCGAGTTGCATAGGGCTGCAGCTCCTGAATGCGAAAATACTACAGGCGCCTGTGACATTTCTAAAGCGTCGCGTGCTGTCTCTTCTCCCGCATGCGACAGGTCTACGATCATGCCAAGCCGATTCATTTCACGGACGACAGCTCTTCCAAATTCACTGAGTCCTCCGGCGGTGCCGGCAGCTCTTGCCCATCTTGTGTCACACGTATGTGTTACTGTTAGGTATCGAGCACCGAGTTGGTAGAACGCACGTAGTACTGCGAGCGAATCTCCAAGAGCATGCCCGCCTTCCACGCCAATAAGGGAAGCGATGCGCCCGTCACGATGCGCATCCAGAAGTTCCCCTGCATCGGTCACTAGCGCCAAGTGCGCCGCATTCAATTCTACAATACGCTTGATAACGTCCATTTGTTCGAGAGCCAACTGCACTGCGTCGCGATCTCTCGCACCACATGGCACGTACGCAGACCAAAATTGAGCACCGACCTGGCCGAGCCTCAGGCGCGGGATATCCGTGTGCGACCAGCGCGACCGCGCCCATGGTTCAATTCCGTCAAGGCCGGCGCTCAAATTAAAGTCACCAATTTTATTATGTAAAAACTTTCGTACGTTCCACGCTAAGTCATTATGACCGTCAACCAGCGGCGAGTCTCGTAGCATGCGGCGAATAGTGGTGAGTCGTTGCTCGGGAGTGGCGCGGCCGCCGCCGCCGAGCGCGAGCGGCAGCGCCAGCGCAGCGCCGAGCGCAGCCAGCACGACGAGCGCTGCAAGCGCGATGCGCCAGCGCGGCCGGCGCGGCACCGTCTTCTCGTCCGAGCTGCCCGACGCCGACGCCGACAGCGAGTCAGGCGCCCAGCGCCCGCATCGCTCCGCCACGTCCGGCAGAGGGCCCGGGAACGTCATACCTTCCGGTACCGCGGCCTGTAAACAGAAATACATTGTGTTACTAATTATTGTTATGTAGAATCGAAAAGCACAGTTCCAATTCTACTTATTTTAAAGTAGGTAACGTTCATTAGTAAATAGTATTCGCACCTCAGTAGCAGTTTGTCAAGAAAGCCTCAATTTCCTTACATTTTTGACACATTGCGACTGACATCCGAATGCGAACGTTGCTTAAATATTAGTGGAATTGCCCTCGATTTATGAAACATTTTATGAACTGAGGTCTAAGGGCCAATTCAAAAAAAAATATGTTTAATACACAACAAAGTAGTAGATAGAATTGACACTCTGATCACGTGTTTGAATCTTCCAGTTGTAGGTAGGTAAGCATTTTTACTGAACTTTTGGCGAATTATCTATTAATCTAGACACCGACGCAGTAACGTCGAAACTGCGCCAACATTGGCCATTACGTACATAAGCATCTCATTTAACTTTGACCCACTTTGACCTAATTGCGGGACTCTGTTAGTACCAAATTAGGTAATTGTATGTAAAATAGATTTTCTTAATTTCAACATAAGTACATATATAATATGTACCTAAAGCCCTGCAGAGCAGAAAGGCAACATAGTAGAAGTTTGCTAGAAAGGAACCATTCAGTTCTCTCAAGAGAGGCCTCAAATTTAGTATAAATTGCCTCTAGTTTTTATTTTTATTTTATTACAATAATGATAATATTTAAGTTTCACATAAACACAGCCATATTTTAACACGTCAGGTACCTAGGTAGGTACATTTGTTTAAAAAAAATTTAAGTTGTAGAACCCAAGCATGTGAAGCTGTCCTCCACCTATAAAAAATAACCAAAAGCAAGCATAATCAGCCTATAATGTTCCCACTGCTGGGACACAGGACTCCTCTCGGTGAGAGGGAGTGGGCCACCACGCGGGCCCAGTGCGGGTTGGTAGATGTCACATGTCTTGCCGGTTTCCTCACGATGTTTTCCTTCACCGTTTTGAGAGCAGTGGTGATGAAATAATTTACACAAAGTAAAGCGCCTACCTGGGTTCGAACCTACGACCTGCAACTCATAAGTCGCAGCCATTACCACCGGGCCACTACTGCTCTCTACCCAATCATGCCATAGAATGTTTTGCAAACCTTTATAATGCATAATTATGTATAAGTAGCTATAAATAAACGACGAAATTAGGCACATATAAGACCTTCATGCGAAATATCTTGCAACATTGTTATTTGTACAGACGTACAGCAAACAAACCTAGGCAAATTCAACAAGTAGGTAAATCCGGTTGGATATGCAAGAAAATACCTTACATAGGTGACTTATTACGACGCCGCCCGTTTGCTTTATCCCACATCATGTTTCCTGATTAAATATAATCTTGCAGACGCGAGGCGGTTAAAGTACAATGGATTTAAATGACTGACACATTTACGTTGCTACGGCACACGAATTAACTAAGCGTTAACATACAACATGCTGTATATCCATGAACGCCGTAATTAATTTATAGCTGACTGCTGGAAGAGAACTACTCGCATTTATATGACTGTTTGTTTGTATTATTCGTTTAGCACAATACCTAGTGGAAATTGTACGTGGAACGTACGCGATAAACAATGAACGGAAATCCGACCCGCAATTTTCCCACGAATTTTTCAGCGAGATTTCAAAGGCGAATATTGTAAGCTTTCATATCAGTCGATTCAGGCGTGACAATAATTTGCCGCGTGTTCAATTATGCAAGGGGCACACACAGCTAGGGGACGAGGCTGTGGGAAAGGGCGCAGGGTGAGCCTGAATAGCTTCTGACCCATTTACAGAGAGAACTGGCGCGAAGGCCCCAGTCGCCTGGATTTCAGTCTTAACTGAAAACCTCCTTTCTAATTGCGATGTTCATATTTTACATTCTATCTTGTACTCGTAATTAGGGTAAGATGTGTTTTGCTGACAGTTTACGTAATAGCGGATTTTTAGTTAAGGCTTTTTTCATTTAGTACCTAGGTAATTATTTTTGTATTGAAAATGGAATCGATGACCGATGAACAGCTTTCTAACACAACTAAGAGATACCTGTTGCAAAAAAATGGACTCAGTGTTGTCAGTATATGTATAAATAGCTTATCTACTTCCACAAACCCATAACTCTTACATAAAACTTAAAATTATGGACTGGATGCAATCGACGTACTCGACTATTTGTTCCACTAAATATAAATAACAAAAGCGGTCTTTTTTATCCCTTTTTGCTACGTAAACAAGTCGTCAGCCTAGTGATCTACCGTCGCGAGTACGAGTAAGATGTGCCAATTTCAGACATTATTTCCAGCATCCACATAACTCTATTGCAGTTGCAGTACCTATGCCAAGTGATATTGCTACAAAGTACATTGCTCTATATGTGTTCACGAGGGTAGGGCAATGAAATCTGACTCTATCATATATAACTAGTACGAATCTATTTGCTTAAAAATAGGCATCGCATTATTATAGATAAGACAAAATTTCGTCCATCTACAAAAAGGTCGTGGTAGACACAAAGCAGATAAATTCTTAAGCCAATAATTTGTGTAACTGCCAAGTGCCATTACCTATCTACAGTGATTATTTAGGAAATTAATGATTATCCAAATTGTCGGATATTACTTAGTGGGCACAGATACTATCGGAGTTCTTAATTAGCTTTATTTGTAAACACAAAGTTATGCGAGTCAATTTCAAGTGGAATATTATAGCTCCCGGAGCTATAATATCGCAGCGTTCCCGACTGTCGCCGACACTCAAAGTGAGACTTAACTTTTAGTTTCGCTTTCCCCTAAGGATTAGACGTTTACTTGGAGTTAATGAACACGGGAATTGGACTAAGTACTTATAACTATTCGAATGCCTTTAGTCAGATGGTTTCATTTCTAGAGCAGTCCGGCTGAGACTAGCGTTATCAATAATAATTAGAATGACTTAGGTAATCACTGGTTCTCTGAATTAATATTAGTGCATGAGAAAAAATAAGGAGCTCAGACAACAATGAGAAAGTAGGTACTATATGTCGAGATTCAAAGTCATTGACCGGCTTCATAAGAACCGAAGTTAGACGAGGGACGAAGGTCATCATGTAGATTAGCGCTCGAAAGTCCAAATAAAATCGTCATTGCACAGTTAGGTAAATATGCTTCATAATTAATGATCATGTGCTTTAACTTTGATAAGAGTAATGTTTACTGGGAATTTGCGAGGAAAATCGCGAAAACATAGTGCGGGGCGAGGCAGATGCGGGGGCGGAGCTGCATCGATTTGCTGCATGCCAGACAGCGGGATCGCGGGCCCGGCGCACGGCCCGGGGCCACGGCTCACAGGCCACGGGCCGCGTCGCGGCTGTGGCCCCCACTGGCCCCCGCAACGACATAATGTTGCGTGAAATTTGCGCCCCCATTGTAACCTTACCTACAACTAGCCGGCCGTCCGTAACGCCTTTATGGAGCGCGGACCTGGATGCTACATGGACCGAGTGTGAATCACACACGTGACAAGCCCTGTGCGCGTCCAGTAAGTTTTATTGTGTTTTATTGTTTCCTATGATCACCCATTGAATGAATGGATGATAATTCTTCATCCTGAACCGTTTTTCTACTAAAAACTTTAATTCGGGGACATGGGGAATTAGATTGAAGGAAATGACAGAAATATGCCTATCATCAGTAGGTTTATGAGAAATGCATTCTCAAACTAAAGATGTTATACCTCTATAATAGTAGAATGCAATATGAATGAAACTATTTTCCTATTTGTTAGTCTTCTCGGTTCACTCGAGCTCACAACAAATTCAAGGATTCAGATTTTCTACTAAGTTACATTTTACGATCAAATAAAAACTAGAAACATGATTTGAGGAAATATTCTATGATGCGTCTTGAACTCTAACAAAGTAGGTATCAATCAGAGGCGGAATATCCTTAAGGCAAAGTAGGCACGTGCCTAGGGGCGCCAGATTATAGAGGGGCGCTCGAAGAAGCTTCAAACGAAAAAAATAGTATTTACACAAATTAATTCGATTTTTGGTTGGGAAAATTATCATTCTGTTTTTCTATTAGTCATTTTTCACAAGCAGCCGCTCGAAGAAGCTTCAAACGAAAAAAAAGTATTTACACAAATTAATTCGATTTTTGGTTGGGAAAATTATCATTCTGTTTTTCTATTAGTCATTTTTCACAAGCAGCCCGGCGTTTAAAAGTTGGTGAAGTTTGACATACACTCTATAACTTCTTGCAATAGCTGGACCATAAATTATAATCTACCAAAGGCTGGGTGCTCAAAATTTCAACATTGTTACTGAAGCTTCTAGGCATAGGTTGACAAAAAAACTACTATAAAAGCACGAATGTTTTAGACAAAATCTAATTTGATCCGAGGCGGCGTACTAACATTTTTAAATGCTGCAATTGTTTTTCGCTGCGAATTTCCTAGGTTATTGTAGCATTTCCAAATAAATCGATAAACTCAATCCTGTTTCTGTGGGAATGGATAAAAATTCCCCCTCTCCATATAGAGACAAAAATTCCTCCGACCCCTAGGTGAAATTCTGGATCCGCGCCTACTCGTGACCACCTTAGGAGCGCCGATTATGTGCTTGCCTAGGGCGCTGGCAACATTTAATCCGCTCTAGTATCTAGTACCTTTAAACACAAGACAAAGTTCATAATAGACTTTTTGTTTCACGCAGACCCGCGAGAGGATCCGCGGTCTGTGGTGATGCGATTGAAGTGACTCTGCATTATTGTGGTAAGGCACAAGTACGACAGGTATCCTTTTGCACTTCATTCATTATACATTTTATCATTCATTCTTAATCATTTATATTTTAAGTGAGATTTAGTGCTACAAGTATGTGAACGCGTATAGCCCAAAACAGTTATAGAAATAGTACAATTTGATACAAGTGGGCGAACTTGGTCATTGCAGCCAAGGAGGAATTGCCTTTTTAACCGACTTCTTCAAAAAGGAGGAGGTTCTATGTTCGGCTGTATGTATTTTTTTTTATGTATGTTCACCGATTTCTCCGCCAATTCTGGATCGATTTTAAAAATTCTTTTTTTATTCGAAAGCTTATACTCCTGAGGTGGTCCCATTGTCACCAAGACAGATTAATTGTTAACCGATTTGGATGTTTTTTTTTTGTGTTTGGAAGAGTATTTTCTCGGACTGGTCCCATTTAAATTTGCTGAATTTGCTGAAGATCTGATGAAGAACTTCGGAGGTAGGCAACAGAACTTTTCAATAAATGATAGCAAATGGATCAGGATTTCTGTAATCGCATGTCTGTTGATTGTTTACACCAGTTCATAACATAATATATAGTGTTTGTGGTTTCACTTTTTGGTGGTACCTGCGTACCACTAAAAAGTGTAAAATTACAGTTTTTGGTTATTTCATTTTTGAACACCGATTTCCGAAATTAAAGTTATTTTTTACTTTGTAGTGTTTTAATTTTGGAAGTCGGTTTTAATTTTCTTTTGAATACGACGCCGTATTAAACGAAGTTTTTAACTATGCATACAACACGCAGATATTTATTCGTCCGGTTTGCTCGATATTCGTGGGAGCTACTTGTTGACCAGCTAAACATTATCTATTGATTTTGGTAGAGGCCGAGTGAAGCACTTTTCGTACGAGTGCAAAATGCTATTTACTATCTTCATTACGAGCCTAACAACGCCTAACTGAAACAAAACCCTAATTAAGATTTCTCACTGGTATACACAAAGAAATAAAGTAAAAAACAAAACTGAAAGCTTTACCATATGCTAAATAAAAAATATTGACGATAAGAGGTCCCGAATTGCAGTTTTAAGAATTGCGGAACTAAAGATTTTCAGATTTAAGAACACGTAGTAATATCCAACTATCTGTTCTTGACACTTAATTCCAATTTTTACTCTTAGACCTTAATGTTATAAATTGTACTTTTCAAATGCGATTAAAGCTTCTCTTCTTAATTGGTTCGAGTTACGAACAATTTCAACCCCGCCATGACCATCATATTCGCCAGTAAAGTAGCACAACTAACACGGTCTTGCCATTCTGCTAGCGGATGTTTGATTAGTAGTCTCGCGTTCACTATCTACATAGTCAATTTCAATTAAGTCCATTAATTGTTGAATCGTTTCAAACTAAGTGCTTTGTGGCTTCCGCTTTATCTACGTACCCGTGTGAGCGGCATGATCTTCACTCGGTTTTGCTGTAAGAAGTTATGGATCTATTATAATGATGATGAATTGAATAATCTATGGTTTTTTTATTGAGGAATGGTCAAGAGCAAGCTGCTCTTGACCTCGATCAAGCCTGATGGAAAGCGCTGGATGTTTCAAAGTCAATAACTGGACATAAAGGATCGTATTTACGTCCACAGCTCATCAGTCCTCTTCTAGGTTTTGCTATAGTAGGCCTGTTGATAAGCCCATAATTGCAGTATGTGCCGAATCGAGTTTTAAAAATATAGAAGTACCTGAGTGAGTTACAATGCATTATTTTAATGAATAAAAGAATATAGTAAAGATACTTTATGATTATTTAACAATCGTTGAAGAAAGAAACAAACAGAATAATTCATTATTTATCTCCATGACACTTCATCTTGCTGTTAACATAGGTCATTAAAAAAGAGATGCCTATGGAGGATGTGCTTGCTGTTTTTTAGGGTTCCGTACCCAAAGGGTATCCAACGGAACCCTATTACTAAGTCTCCGCTGTCCGTCCGTCCGTCCGTCCGTCTGTATGTCAGCGGGCTGTATCTCAAGAACCGTAATAGGTAGACAGTTGAATTTCTATTGCCGCTATAACAACAAATAATAAAAATAAAGGTTTATGGTACGGAACCCTTCGTGTGCGAGTCCGACTCGCACTTTGCCGATTTTTTTAAACTGTGCTTTAGTGTGTTGTATTTTTTTTTCATGTTGTACCAAATCATTGTTTCGTCTATCCCTCTATCAGATATAGTTTTATCATTGTGATTTTTGAGACGATACGTATCTTTATTTTCCTCACATCTTCCCGGCGACAATGTTCAGTACAGATAAGCTAAAATAAACACCACAACGTGCAAAAACTGTCGGATACCGAGGAAGAGACAATCAGGATTGCTTCAACAAACCTACATACACTGATACAAATCACATTTCCGAACGAAATCCGCCACATTTGTTATTGGAGCGACAAGTATCGAGTGTCGAGATATCTGCATTACTTATAAGAGGAATGAACTTCACATTCTAAAATACAGTGTATATATTTAATTTTGTTGTTTTTTTTTGTTAGGTTACTTCACCTCTAGTTTTATTGAAAATTTTCAAGATAGGTCAATGAAATTGATCCATAAAAAAGATACAATAGTGGAAAAAAACCGTGACAAAAGCCATGATCTAAGATCAAAGAACTTGTCAAAATGGCAGTTCTAAGAGAAACTTTATAAATTGGTCCAGCTTTTATGTCTAATTACAGGTAATATAAATGTAAAAAAACCGGTCAAGAGAGAGTCGGACTCGCGGACCGAGGGTTTCGTACAAATTACTAGGTATGTATTATAAACTAGCTTTTGCCCGCGACTTCGTACGCGCAAATCCTGTATTTTCCCGTTCCTGTACAAATTTCGGGAAATCCTCTCTTAGTGCCCCCCCCCCCCTATACTCTCCAAGGAACCTTCGTGTTACCTTCTTGCAAATTTCAGTTTCTTACGACGTATTTTATATATTAGGATTACAGTTTTACCGGTTTCATAGAATCATATACTATGTAAGAATAATCGATTTTTAAATAGATATTTAGTAGGTACTGAGGAGACTGATTGAATGAGCTCGTACCTAAGTAATAACAGTCGTACGGGTCGATCGACCCATATGTATGTTAAAATGGTCACCCATCCTCAGACCGACCTCAGCAAGTGTTGCTTAACCTTGAAGATCGACCCGTGCGATGATTTATCAACTAACAATACAGATTGTACAAATAATCGTCATGTTGATCTTCTTCGTTTAACAAAATGTAGTTATTTCAACATGGTCTGAGGTCATAGTTCTGCGGAAAATCACACCGCCATTCAGAAAAACCGCGACGTCAGTATAACGCCATCCATCGACAGTGTAGTTGAACTGTCAATTATGAAATCGAACTCAGAAGCTCACATTTGTTACGATAAATAATGATTATATAATAAAATGTTTACTTTTCTTTTACTACGTATTAAAAGTATAACAAATAACTTAACAATATGTTTTTGTGGTCTTTTCACACATTTGTTACTGCCATTTTTCTCCCTCTCCTCTTGGTCGCCCTCGCAAGCGCTGGCTGGACGTCGTCAAGTCCGACATGAGAGCCAATGGCCTGACTGAGAAGGATGTTGAAGATCGGGCAAAGTGGAGGAAGCTAAGTAGGAAGGCGGACCCTGGCAATAGCCGGGATTAACGCCAGGTGGAAGAAGAAGAAGAAGAAGTTACTGCCATTTTTCTCAATAGATGGCATTACAAGTATCTGGGAGTCTCAATTAAAACTACCTATTTTAGCACTCCATGAAGATCCTACCTAAAATTAAAAATTCAATATCTTTTGATTTTGTGGGTCGATTTTCATGAAATAAACGCTAAA
The DNA here is from genome assembly GCA_950371165.1 of Lacanobia oleracea. Taxonomy (NCBI): domain Eukaryota; kingdom Metazoa; phylum Arthropoda; class Insecta; order Lepidoptera; family Noctuidae; genus Lacanobia; species Lacanobia oleracea. Next base: position 11,454,675 of record OX493401.1, read on the forward strand.
TATTACTCGGGATAACACTTAATTTTTTTTAAACTTAAATTTTGAATCCAATCAGTGGTTTATTACGCTCAGTGATTGATTACATACTTAAGACTATATTTTTCATGAGTTACAAATGTATAGTTTTTAGACTTTTCCCTATACCTGCAGTATAAGACGGTATTACTTGCCAAATTTCATAGTTCTAGGTCAACGGGAAATACCCTATGAATTTTGATTCCCTTGAGAACGTCGAAATATTCGTTAACTTATAACTATGAGTTTTTCACAGCTTCAAGGGACCGTAGACCTGAGTATACGGTTTAAATTCCAAGTCGATACCTCCTCGCGTATCCGAGATAAAGGGTCTTGACAGACAACAAAGTGATCCTATAAAGGTTCTGTTGTTTCCTTTTGAGGTACGGAACCCTAAAAACACAACATGGAACGTTTTATAAACCTATTAAATTTTAATCGACGAACACAATCGGCTTTTAATTGATTAAAACAGCACTTGATGTTTAATGGTGGTCAGCGCAAAACTTATTGACACTAAAATTGTGGTTCACACTAGTTTACACGCGCGTCAACCTCAACCATATCAATAATATGCATAGTAGTGAAAAATATGTGTAGTTAGTGAAACATTTTATTTTTGTTGCACTTTCATAGACTCACTACGAAAATGTAGCAGTTTCCTAGACAAGCTACGAAAATGTAGCTTTTCGTAGACGTGCTACGAAACTGTAGCAATTTCGTCGATGTGACTACAAAACCGTATCACTTTTGTCGACTTGCTATTATCATAGCATACCGTAGATATGTTAGCTATGAAAACCAACCACTTTCTTAGAACCGCTAGAAAAACGTTGAACTATCGAAGAAGCGCTACAAAGCAAAGGCGCACTTTCGTAGACAGATGCGTAGTCGCAATTTGAAATCTTAGCATTTTGGCAGACGTAAACTAAGCAGATTTATAGTCGCGCTACAATATTCTAGCAGTTTTCTGAATTCGCTACGAAGCCGTAGCACTTTGGTAGATGGAATCGTAGCACTTTCGTAGACGGAATCGTAGCACTTTCGTAGACGGAATCGTAGCACTTTCGTAGACGGAATCGTAGCACTTTCGTAGACGGAATCGTAGCACTTTCGTAGACGGAATCGTAGCACTTTCGTAGACTCGCTAGGAAATCGTAGCAGTCTCGTGGAGGTGCTATATAAATGTACCTCGAGGTTAATTTCGATTAGCAAATTAGGAAACTTATACAAGGAAATTGAAAATAAATAAAAGAAACCTCTTAATCCTGACTTCGTATCATGACCCTGAACAACATTTGTTCTACGACTTTTCTTAATTCGTAACATTTTTTTTCCTTACAAAAAATATAAACATGGTCTAAATTTTGCATATTCTTTATGAGGCAGCCGACGAAAGACCGCTGCCAGCCGATGGCGTGACAGGGTGCGGGCGCGCACGTAGTTTACGCGAGTTTTACCGACTTCAAATAAATTAAAATAAAATGTTTTTGGATACGTTGTTTAGTTGAGGTCAAAGTCGTAGAAAAATTGTTGTTCAGGGTCATGATACGAAGTCAGGATTAAGCAAGAGGTTTTGGGAAGTTTTCTAAATATCCCTGTATACCTACTTATTCTATTTGACATTTTGTTTGTCGTAGCAATTTTGAAAATTTGCTACGAAATTGGAAATGTGATCTTAATTTCATTTATCTCTAGGTACGACGAGTTGGTCTAGAAGTTGACGGTCCGGACGCTCGGTGCCATCACTGCACCGACTGTCGGGAGGACACGGCGCAGCACACACTGGCAGAGTGTGCCGCATGGGAGGAGCAGCGCCGTGCCCTCGTATCCGAAGTGGGACCCGACCTGTCGCTGCCGGCCGTCGCTCGTTCGATGGTCGGGAGCGCCGAGTCATGGAATGCGGTGATCTCCTTCTGCGAAATCGTAATTTCGCAGAAGGAGGCTGCGGAGAGGGAGAGGGAGGCCGTGGCCACTCTCCCGTGCCGCAGCAGGCGAACCGGGCGTCGGCGGAGGGCGGAAAACGCCCTCTTCCAGCCCCCGTAGAAAGGTCCGGAGGGACGGTGGACTCGGGGTCGTCCGCTGCCCCCAATCCAGCAGGACCCGAGACGGTGGCGCGTCTTGTTCCAGACGCGCCCCTACTGGACTTTGCGGTCCGGGAATCTTGCTCCACCCGCGGGCCTGAGGTGGCCCGCATACGCGGGCAATAGCCGGGGATAATGGAAGGCGTACTAGCTCTCACAATCCTCGGTCAAGTGTGAGATGGAACACCAGGGTGGTTTTTAGTCAGTAAGAGTCTGACAGACCACTTCACCCGCCCCAGGCGAGGGACATCCATGAGGATTTTCCATCCCGGCAACAAAAAACAAAAAAAAAAACGGAGTTGGCGCTAAAGAAAAAGAAAAAGGGCTGCACGTGTTGGTCAAGGTGAAACTAGGCTTACCGAGGTCGGTCTTTAGATGGGTGATCAGTGATCATCAATACCTTGGAAAGCACGGCTGTCATTTGCGAATGATCTTTACCAATCGTTTTGGGTAGTACAAACCCCGTCAGCATTGCAGTAAATTACCAGTATTACATCGTATACCCAGTCACTGCGTTCTACATCCCAATAGTAGAATATTCAACAGGCGCAAAAGACAAAGTGACAATCCATTACAAAATAGAGGGCAATTCTACGAAAATTTGTATATAGCACACCATATAATTTTCCTAAAGTAACATACTTCAGAACAAAGTGGCTGATTATTGTCCGACGCACATTTTCTCCTTCCGCAGACATCTGAAGCGACGTTAAATTTAATACATCCCCGGCGCGTGCTATACGTGGCGTATCGTATAAGTATAACATCACATTCTTGTATAAATATCCGCTGCCGGCGTCATTGTTTTAAGTAAATTCTCTTTTGGATGACCGAATTTTTCAACTAGGTCATCCCTTAAAATTAGATGGTGGACGCGAGTGAGGGTCCCTCATGAGCACACGGCTGCTCTAATGCCCACAAAGATAGCTCAGATCGATATCTCAATATGGACCGTCTGTTCGGAACAGTGCAAATAGCGAGTTGACAAGGGGAAAGATAAAACTTCTAAGTAAACCGCGGAGCACTTTGATGTCGGCTATACATAAACAGCGATGCGTGAACAAGGCGATATTTCCAACGTCAAGTTTCCCCTAATACCTAAGTACACCGAAAGGAACTCATAAAAAGGTTCCAGGAAAATATTTGTTAAAACCGGCGAGCGAGCGCCGCTTACCCGCCATGATTAAGGAAGAGATATCTGATGTTTTCCTTCCTCTGGACCACCTCTTACCTGTGCCACTACATAAACGTTTCTCCGCACTAACATAATTTATTAGAAACGGGTACAAACTATAGCTACCTTTATACTTTAATGAAAACTATGTATTGGGATCAAGTCTAGACGTATTATTAGGTAAATAACTGTAGATATTAAAACACATGTATAGTGCAGTAGTTACTTGTAAATAGATACCTATTATTTCAAGTTAAAGAATTGAAGTACGTTATTTATGGACTTTAAAGCTGGGTATGTTATTTTTTTTTGTCATAACTAAATATATTTTCTATAAATATTCAACTGTCTCGTATGTCGCGCTACTAATTAAGTGTATGTGTGTGGCAATACCGACAAAAGGTTTGTAATTACAGACAGATCTAGTTCGATTCAAGGCGTTCCCAATCGAGGGACGTTATTGAGCCAAATACAGCATGTTATAGACTCAGGCAGTTCAGTCTGATTCTAGATTGAATCACCACGACAATTTGGAAGCACAATAGAGATAAATCTGATTCTAGTGTAAGGTTATCTAGCTATCTAAGGCACCATTTTAGTCGTCTTACAAGGGCAGCCTACTTCATCTATCCAATGACCACTACACGATCATTTAAAAAAAAACTATATTATGAACATTTAAATTATTGAAAAAATTAAACTATTAATAAAAAACTAAAAATGAAACTATCAATAATGCGGTACTGGACTAGGCTGCATGTTGAGTACTCCGGATCCAGACCTAAATATAGACTGAGATGACAATAGTGTGTGTGTGTAATCCTTTTGCTTCGTAAAATTGTAATTTATGTATATTGACTTGTGTAATGTATAATGTTTGTGTTGTATAATATTTTTAATTTTTATCTTTTAATTTATTCTTGTTTTTAAAAATGGACTAGTTCTGAAATTAAATGATTTATTATTATTATTTATTATCATGACGCTTAACGTTTTTTGAAACATCCAGAAGCGAGCGCAGTCGGTGTTGTGTTCTAAGGAAGGTGCGGAGTGGAACGGCAACATTGTTTTGATACCGAAACAATATAAACAGGGTATTTTATAGTTCTAATGTATTATTTATTTTTATTATACTATTATCATAGTGAATTAATAAGAAACAATAATCTCGCCTAGAAGTAGTTCATGTCGGGTACTTTAAGTGTGCCGCCTTTGTAAAATGACTAAAATGGCACCGTGTATCATGCTGAGTACAACGAACCCTTAAGAGGTATTGCGGTTAGTCTTTTGTATGTTGTATAGATCATTATAAATGTGTTCTCAAATTATGCTAATGAATGGCACAAGTCAGCAGAAGTTTCTAAGTAAACCATCACCGTTTAACCATGTCTCGGGACTCAAGTGTCGTGCATGGCCTCTCGTGGCCAGGTGTGGAGGACGCTTTAGCGCCACAAGTCTGAGGGAACTCGCTCGTTAACTATTAGCTGGCATATTAAACTTGACAAGTAATTCTATTATTCTGGGCGTTGTGGCACAAACTGTTGTGGGCTATTATGATTTAGGAATCTAAGGTGGAATATGGTTATGAATATAGGAAGTGAATAACTGATCAAATTGTTATGCGAATCTTAACTATTTATGGGAGAGTATTCTTTAGCACGCTTGGGGGAGGCCTATGTCCAGTAGTGGACGTCTTTCAGCTGATATGATGATAATGATTCTTTAGCAAACTGATCGTAATTTTCTGTTAGATAGTGTTCAGGTAGAATCTGGAGTTGTTTACTACGGACCTTGTAGGTATAAACCAGAACAAATCCATGCTTTCAAAATATTTTACCGACCCCAATGTAGTTGGGAAAAGGCTAGGCAGATGATGATAGTATTAGTGTTAATATATAATCAGTGGTGCTTGGTAACTGGGCTTAACCCAGTTGTATATGTCCCTTAGTGCCTATTGGCTTAGCTCTGTTCTGTCTCCTGCCCAATAAAGAGGGAAGTGAAAATTATATTTTTTCATACTCCTCCACTGTTCTTTTCTGATTAATTTCGTTGTGGGCACACCAAGACAGTTGAATAGTTTCTCCGGAACTCGTCGAGTTTCATTAACCAGTCGTTTTTCATTGCTTTCAGAAGTTGCAGTGGTTGGGAATACTGTAGCGGACCTGTCCAAAAAAAAAACCTGCCAAGTGCGTTTCGGACTCTCCCTCCGAGCGTTCCGTACTTTGTAGGTACATATGACACTTTAAATAAAGACTATATTTTTTATGATTTAATTACAAATGTATAGTTTTCAGACTTTTCCCTATACCTGTAATATAAGACGCTATTACTTGCCAAATTTCTTAGTTCTAGGTTCTAGTTCTTTTTGCGGCATAAACGGCCGTATCCTTTTTAAGTTAACTTATAAGTTTGATTTTTCCACAGCTTCAAGGGACTACTTCCACGCTTACCCGAGATAAAGAGTCTTGACTGACAGACGGACGGACAATAGAGTGTTCCTATAAGGGATCCATTTTTTCCTTTTGAGGTACGGAACCCTATAAATTAAAACATTGTGAATCTTATGTTTTCTTTCATTTTTTTTAGAATATTCTGGAAGAAGCAGATAAGGTATCATGAATGAATTTATTTTATGTAACATCTCTTGTATCTCTATGTAGTAAAATTGGTTTGAAAACCCAGTTTATCTCTTATCTGTCCTCGATGGAATACAGTATTTCCAAATATCCGTGAGCAATTTAATCAGATGTTTCGATACCCGCTCACCGGAAATGAGACCGAGTAACAGATAAAAATAAAACTGCGGGTTTAAATGGAAAATACCCAACTGGGTCTATGCGAAGTTTCACGCTGTTATCTTAAATACTTAATATAATAATTACTGCACTAAACTGAGTTCGTACAATATAGAAGGACGTTCGATGAAGCGTAGTTCAGTTGATAAGTAAAATATTTACATGATTGTATGTTACAGTCAGATAAACAACACATCGCGACGTAGTTGTTTTACAAACTCTGTATTACGCCCTCAAATCTATTCAATTTTATGCTCATGCTCCGTCTCGCGTGTATTTCGTACGAATAAAATAGGGGAACTTGGAAAGAATTGTGGCGGTAAATCTTTTTAGTGCAATAAAATTGAATGCCGACTGAATTGAGATGTAAAGTAGAGAAGTGTCCTGCGATGGTGCCGCAAACGAACTCGCACGTGCACGACTTTATGAGCCCACGACCTAATGTGCGACAATAAATGTACAAATAGGCCGTTGTTTTTATGCTGCTTTGCTTATTCAATTTTTATGTAGGCGAGTAACTCGTAACAACGTCGTTATTAGGGTTATCCTTCCTAACTTATTATATTTTTACTAGCTCACCCGGCATTGCCATTTAAAAAAATAGCCTAGGTACGACCTATATAAATATTAGAAGATAAATGAGGTACGTAAGTTTGTTTGTAATGCTTTCACTTATACATCGCTGAACCGATTTTGATGATTTTTTTAGAGAGCCACAATACATGGCGCCCAGGAAGATTTTAGAGTACTTTTATGAGAAATTAGAACTAGACCTTGAGTAAACCGCGGCTAAAAGCTAGTAATAAGATAGTAATATTCACGCCCACGTGCACTTCTGACATACTACCGCGCCGCGCGCCTCGTCTACGCGATGTTGGTTTTGAGACAATCACGTCTCTGTGACGCAAATTATGGTAGGTCTACCCTATATATGCCTATCCTATAATTAGGTAATAGCCTATCACAGACTTTCCTAAAAACCCAATCGGAGCCATCCTCCCCTCTCTCCACTCCTCTCTCTCCTAAAATATAAGTAGGTAATGACTGATCTTTAACGATATAATAACTCATAGAAAACCATTATATTACTACATAACCAATACATAACTATAATATGACAAAATAAATACAGAGAGCGGATTATATTAAGTTTGGCGTATAAGACGACGGATTTCATAATTAATGAACATAATGAAACCAAGTTAGGTTAATCGCTTTGAGGAAGCACCGACTGAAAACAACGCATAACCGAAAACAGATTGCGGTGAAGAATGTTGGCGCTGCTGCCTCGAGCCTCCGCCGTTACGCATTGCTGAGACGTGTTTGTGTTACCTTTACAGACCTATTTATACTTGGCTATTTACGGTATACATTGTCATGTAGATCCAACCTTATGTCAACGTATAATTAGACCTACTATAAATGGAGGACCTTTCGTGCGTTAGGCGTGAATATCACTTGAAAAAAGATGATTTAAATTTTCTAGATAGGCTTCGTGAGTTCATTAACAGTTTCGTTCATAATATGCTCGATTGAAAAAAAAAACCGATTGAATAAACAATCTGAAACACACAGATAGGAAAACAAACCACCAACGAGCCTGAACAATAACTCGGTTTGAATCACAATGTGTGATGCGGTTATCATAATATACCGCGAAAATAAATAAACAAAGTCCCTGTACAGTGGCAGCCCTGATGTTAATTTATGTATTCACCACGCGCCGTCCAATTTAGTAATTTAAGCAAATTAGATAAAAAGCAAGCCTTTTCCCGTCTAAACCGGTTGCTTACGCGCTCTTTGTTCGTGGCGGGGTGTGTAGCAGTGTAAGCTCAACATAAACGTCAAGTGCACCGCTTGGAGCCTTATTAGAAAAGATCAAAGTGACCCAATAATTTCTCCTTTGAAGACTCGTAGCATGCAAACCTTTTCTTTGTAAGGTTACTTTTGTGTTTTTATAATACAAATAACCTTTATTTGATGGTTTGAAATAAATATGAATAAGAAAAACCTTTTTAATTGCAATTATTTTCGTACAATCTAAAAAATGTAGCTTAAATAAATTACAAATCTACCTTGAAAAAAAATAAACGTATAAAAATGACCTTTTCTAGAAGGCAGTCGCGGAGGAACCGCTTGATACTATAATGAAATTTCTGCCAACAGGAAGTTGAAGATCCGGTTAGAATGCGACTTACTGTACTCCGGAAGAAAATATCAGCTTCAGGGGAAATTAAGAAACCATCCAATGTGAGCGATGCCTCGCGGAAAGATAATATTGTGAGGGATAAGAAGCCTGTAGCTGTCGTATGTTCTGTGCGTTACTTCAGAGAGAGGCACGTAGGCACAGGTTAAAGTTAAATACTTAGTTGATTTAGGTTAACGTTTAGGTTTTCGATGTTCATGGTTGGTTATAAGGTACGGCCGCTAGTTAAGTCTAATTGTCAGTTGTCTTTGAGAAAACCCATGTTAGCTGAGAAAATTTCGATACCTACAGGCCACCATACCTGAAAATATATAACGGTGACGGAAACTTTGAGTTCATGTGGTAATGTAGTATAGCTGTAATAAAACTATAAACAAACACATGCAAACACACAGATTACAAAAAGTTTAAACTACTTTGTGAAGATGTTAGAACTAACATGAAGTGAGGCTGTAGGTAGGTAGGTATGGGTGGCACTAACACCATAGAGTGATTGCAAAATAATGATGCAACTTCAGAGTACCTGCCTACCTGGTAGGAAAGTGGAAAACAACAATCTAAGCTTCGTTAAACTATGTTCAAATATGTTACGTTATCTTTGATTTTCATGTACAGAGTTGGCAGGTACAAGTAGTTTATATTAGGAGTTGTAACTTGTTGATAATCATTCTTTTAATTATTAAGGGCCTCGATTATTGCAATGTTAGCACCACAAATTCGTATCAGAATCTACGTTAAAAAAACACTAAAGCTTAAAAAAAATAAAACGAAATGAATGAGTAAATTATATTATGATAACATCACTTTATGATACAACAATATTACATAAATCACAGGTACAAACCGAGCACTACGTTATGCAGTTGAAATGACATAATAAGAGCATTACAAACAAATCAGCGTGAAGACGATCCCTAGCGGACCGCGGCGAGATCATGCGGGAGAGGGCCGGAGGATGCAAGCGGGCGAGAGGTGAGCGCGCGCGGCGCGACAACAACACGTACGTGGGCGTGCGGCGAGGTGATCGCGCGGCACAGGCAGGCGTGCGCCGCCGGCGCCACCTGGTAGTCCATGTAGTTCCCGTAGCCCATGTGGTCGCACGTGCACTGACAGGTCTCTATGTGCCGACGCAACTCCAGCTCGAGCTCCCACGGCGGCTCCATGAGCGCGTCGAGGCGGGCGGGCGCGCGCCGCGGCGTGCCCGCGCCTCCGCGCGCTGCGAATGCGGCCCCGGGCCGGGCGCGGGCCGCACCTGCGCGACGCCACCTGCCTCCCCGCCCCCCGCCTGGCGCGCTCCACCATACACCGGAGCTAGCGCGCGGAGGCGCCGGCGACGCGGCCCTCGCAGCGAGCTTGGGGCCCTACCCCCGGAGAGCGGCGGGCCGCGGCTCGCGCGGAGTGTCGCGTGTCGGCGCGCATAGCGTGGCGGCTGCCTGCCGGCTGGGGAATGCCGCGCCGAGCTCGGCCGGGCGCGCGGCCCGGGCGGCCCGGCCGCGCCGGCGCCCCGAGCTCCACGTGACAGCCCCCCCCGCCAGCCGCGCTCCCGAGTGTTGCGACTCTCACCGCCGGACACGTCTTTCAGATGCACAATCGTCAACCATCAATTATTAACTCCACGACGTAGGTACATTTACACGGAAATTGAATTGCAGATTAAAAGGAAAACCAATTCGCAGTCTCAAACATCGGAAACATGATTCACTGAATTAGCGGACTGTAGTTTTCACGACGTATGAGAACAGAAAAACATTGCAATACCCTATATGTATAACAGTTAGAAATCATTTAGAATATCGACAGGAACCGAGTTTCTTGGGGTCGAGCAGATATTGAAGAAGTTTTAGACGATAAGAAAGGTCAAACATTGGCTGGCACACCCAGACCCACCCAGTTTCGACCTGTGGCTCAAGCTGACCCAATATGGTAATAAAAATAAAAAACCTGATTTTAGGTATAAAAGGCAGTAAGGGCCAGGAATGTCTATCCAGGAACTGGTTCAGGGATGTGCCAACTGCCCTTGTAAACTTCACTACCTACCTTTACGTCTGGTCTAGCAAAGTGGCACTACCTATTCGTCCATCAGAAAAGCATAGCTTAAAAGAGAAGACGCCTGTAGGTACTCAACAGTGGGTGAAACAGGGCATCAATGATGATATCAGATGCTCTATGAAACTTTCCATGCCATAATAGTTTTCACGGCGCAACATAATCGTCGGTTCTTTAATTTACCGGATATCAGTTTACTGACCGTCCGCGTCGTCACATTTGAATGAGCTAGAAAATTATTTTTATCTGAATAAAAAGAATTAAAGTAGAGCAAAAATAGGTAGGTACCTACTTAGGTTTATACCTAAGCAAGTTACAGGTTGAGATCACAAATTCTATTTTGATTAGGATGTTTAGGTAAAGCATAACCTATAATTTATATGTTACTACGTAATATGTTTAAAATGAAGTGTTATCTGGCAGTTCACGTTTGAATGCGGTTCGAAAGTTAAATGTGAATCTCGTGTTGCGGTTTAGTTCGCAAGCATTTGAAGCACGCAGCTCAACGCTCAACGCTCCCACAAATCATGTTACAATTTCATAACTGGAATTAGTTTTATGGTGAAACTTACGTCTGTTTTAGTTGCGTTAACTGATAATGGTAACTCACTGATAAATTAAAGAGTAAGTAGGTAAGTAATTTGCATTTAGGGCCGACTTTTCAATCGTCAGATAACTTCCAAGAAAGAAATTAAAAAAATTCCTTTAAAATTGATCATGAAAGCTTGTCGCGAGGTTTGATTAATTAAATACTTATAGGTAGGTACTTACGCAAACCTCGCGATAAGTTTTTATGATAAATTTTAAAGGAAAATTTTATTTTTTTCTTTTTAGAGCATTTAAATAAAAGTTTTTTTTAAAAAGGTTTTTTTGCTTTTAATTTATTTTTTACTTTTTAGTTTTTTCCAGTAACTCTCAAGAAGCCCTTTCATTTGATACCCATATTGTAAAAATGCATTAAAAATAACTATTCCGCCGATTGAGCAGAAATTTTGTATACACGTGTTTACAAAATTTCAGCTCAATCGGTTGGAGATATCTGCTTCAATATTGAGTAGCAAGATTCCACCCGAACAAACATACATACACACATTGCAAGTTAAATAAAAGCTTTAAAAAACGGTGGCTTGTCAGGTCTTCTAAAGAAAATATGAAAACTACCATAGTTACTTATTACTTACATAAAAAGTTATCTATATACCTATTATTTTCTATGCTCTCAGTAGAATGTTCATTGTGATAACTGATAAACAATGATACATCTTATATTTTATAAATAAGTAGATCAAAGGATAATATGGTTTTAATCTTCATCTCTCATCATCATCTGCCTAGCCTTTTCCCAACTATATTGGGGTCGGCTTCCAGTAAAACCGGATTCAGCTGAATACCATTGTTTTACGTGGAGCGGCTGCCTACCTACGGAGTCAGATTTACTGGCTTCTGACAATCCGTAACGACTGCCGAAGATCTACAAATGACAGCCGGGACCAACGGCTTAACGTGCTTTCCGAGGCACGGAGGAATCTCGGTATATTAAGATGGTCACCCATCTTGCACAGACCAACCTTGGCAAGCGTTGCTTAAACTTAAAGATCGACCCGTGCGGCTATGCTTAATCTTTAATCTTCTTCTCTATTTATATAAAATGCTTGTATGTATATACTATGTATCAACGCACAGCCTAAACCGGTGGTGGTAGAGTCGTGAAGGGGGTTCGAACTTTTTGTATAAGAGCTGGCATACCCTTCGCCGCCATTATGATTTTTTTTTTTCAAACTAGCGGCTCACGATCTAGCATGCATGGGAGAGGACACTTAAACAAAAAAATTGTTAGCAACATGGTCCTAAAGTGACACGTTGTCGAGATATTATAAGCTAAATTACCTTTTGAGGATGATTTTCCAAAAATGGCGAGTAATCAGGGAGCGGAAGTTTGTATAAAAAATCCTATACTTCGGCCAATAAAAGTTTGTGTAAATACTGGCCGAAGGAAATAAAAAGGGATTTCTATTCGTTTTTCAAGACTACCCCCGAAAATTTGGGGGGTGTTAAAGTTTGTATGGAAGAATCTTAATTCTCGGGCTAATGTACCTGAAACTCGGTAGGAATACTGACCGAAGTAAAAAAAAAAAAGTTTTTCATTGTGAAAGATATGAAGGAAAATGTTTTTTTTTTTAAATTAGATCTAAATGCTCTTTGATATACTTCAACAAACAACAATTTCAGCATTTTCTAAAATTCAACCCTTTTTAGGGTGATAGGGGGTGGCAAAGTAGTACGTAGACCATGTCCTGAAATAGGACATAGTAGACATTTAATCCCGGGAATATATTATGTTACCTTATTGGAATAATTTTCTTTCAGAACATGATTTATTATTGAATTAATAATATAATTACGTGACTAACTTTCATGTTTTTTATTGTGACGGGATATTTGACATTAATGCATGTCACGCAGATAAACCAAGCATAACGTCGTATATATATTTGTACTTTGGGAATTTATAACCAAATGTTGATTACTGGCCAGTCGTCAAACCACTGCAAGTGCGAGTGACGATACCGTATTAGCCTGCACGTTATGTTCCAAACATATCGGATACTGTTTGGTTGGTATCTATACAACGCGGCAACGGTACAATATTCAACTGTTTGTACAGTGTACTTATTCCAGGAGAACCTCACATGCCACTGCGGCTGCAGCGTAGCTATCAGCCAGCTCACTCATTTTAAGTGAGCATCTGAATATACTAATATACTAATAGTATTTCAATTTTTAATGAACGGATCATTGAATTAAACATACTTAAATTAATTTCAATTTTAAGGTATGTATTATAAATTCATACTCTCCTATTCGCAACGTATCTGCAGTCGTCATCTCCATAATCATTAATCATTCGTCTGTGCGAACCTGCGAACCGTTCGACTGAAGCCTCATCTGTACAATTCTCAAGCATCGTAATTTTTATTAACGGAATTAGGACGCAGGTGGACTGGAGCTGAGAGGCTGCATGCGTGCGCAGCGCGCTGGCGGGGCCGCCGGGGCCCGGGGCCGCGCGCGGCAGTCGGCATGAGGCGCGCGCGGAGCGTCACCGGGCCGCTGCGGCGCGCCCACCCGGCCTCGGGCGCCACCTGGAACGTCCAGGTACCTCCCGTCGCCACCACCTCACCTACTCACAGGTCTACTAACAGACCACATCCAGTGCTACGTCTATGTAACCACAGCCCACTCATGACCTCTGGGACTGCTAGGCTCCGAGTCAGTGTACTGTAATCACCTCGTGAATATGATCGCTGGAAGCTGGAACTCAACAGTTGGCCGAGGACTTGTTGCACGATGAACTCTGATCTTTGAATACATTAAAATGATTACCATCTACTTAAATATCGTTTAGAATAAGAATAGCATTTATTTTCGCAGAAAACTCAAAATATAAATAAACATCGATATAAAAATCAGTTGACAATGATCCACTATGTTAACATAGAAGCTTATAAAACGAATTATGCAAATACATATGTTCATGGAAATAAACATTATGTGCTCAGTCATATATTATGTTTGGATCATAAAGTTAGTTGATTTGCTCGTTTATGAATATGTTCAGTGACAACACTACAATGGCTCCAAGATACATTTTGTTAATATTCTAATATGAATACGTATTTATTTTGTTCAGTCGTGTGACGACGACGACGTTGAATTTGTGTCGAGTACGTGACAGCCGCGCGACAAATCCGCGCGCTATCACATATTGTTTTCAGTTTCAGTACGCCAATATTTTTACGTAAAGTGAACGAAATATGTGTACCGTGGCTCACAAATAGGTCACTAAGTATGCTCCGCTCACAGTAAATTGATATTTTTGTTATGTTTTGACTCATAAGCAATCCCAAAATCGGTATAGTTTTCATTCAATAGTTTTGTTACGGCGCGATCATTTAGAAATGTGATCGTACTCTTCGGTATTCATTCGTATGAGATATTTGTAGGTATATACAGTTTCGTTTTCAGGTGGTGAAGGGCAAGATGAGTTCCACGTGCTTATGGCACGCTTGTCGAGCGCTGTCAGCTGGCTTGCTGCTGATGCTGCTGGGAGCTGCCATGGCAGTCATAGGTAAACAACATTTTCCCTCAGTGCTCTAAATAAACTACGAAAAGTTAATAACCGCGCAAAAGTTCGTAAATTAGACGTTCAGTTGGAACGCTTCGAACTTGTTTACTTATTTGCATACCGACGATGTTTTGAATTAAAGTGATCGAAAACAAACAACTGGCTTGACTGTCGAAGCGGAAAAGTTAGGAATTGATTGAAATCAATACTTAAACTCCAACTAAACTTATTATGCAAACCATTTAACAAAAATGCATTGTTTTTCTTTCTTCTGTTTATTTGTAAAAGAAAATTTGTGTTGCAAATGTTTTAATTGAAATAATAACTACTCTAGAACATAATTCTAATTACAGCTACGATTGCGATATTTGCATATTTCACTTATTAGAAGGTAAATGATTAACATAAGTCTATGCAGGTGTAAAAATTAAAGCACACAAACACTCAATCTTCATATAGAAATACAAATGTGTTTCTTCCCTTATTTTTCACAGAGTCGCTGCTTCTTCCACGTAGTGATTCAGATTACAACAAACCTTGTGTTAGTTTAATTCTTATTTATACCATTTTTAATTTAAACCATTTTTATTTTATTGAAGTTAATTGTGATTATTTGCATTAATTTCTAATGCGACTCTTGTCGGGAGATTACAGCATAAAGTTTATTTACACCATTCTTATTACGATAACTATATTATTTTATCATTTAGAGTGTCTTTGATGATTTAATGACAAAACATTTATTTTTTAAATGATAATTCAGATCTTATAGCCCGTCCGAAATATCGGACGCTATGCATGGCGGACATAAGTGATGTTAAAAAATATACAAAATATAGGTTATATGACAAATGTATTATATAAAGAAAAAGAAAAACAATATATTTAGTCTATGAAATTGTATGCCATGGGATGAAGGTCTATATCACATTTCTGACACTGAATTTGGCTTTTCCCCCCAAATTGGTGTGCACACTGCCGTGCTGATGTACAACATACGTGACACTCACCACACTGTATTTATTGGGACAAGCTTGTGATCTCTACGGTCATATCACATTGCAGACAATGGTTTTGCTGGCTTGCATCCTTGATGTGGACCAATGTGTAACTGTTTGCTATAAAGCGTCTAAAAGCGAACAGGGATTCGGTGTCTTTTACCAAGCGATGATTGAGAGTTGCGGTTGTTATTTCTAAATTTTGGGCCACTGCAATAGCATTTTTATCGTTCCACCAGCACAAAAAAACCAGTTCATCTCGATTACCGACTAAGTGATGATGTCACTTGGACTGGACACCAAGGCTGCGCCGATCTCCCAGTCCTCTTCCACTCGGACGATGCAGGAATGCCGCTGGGTTATTTTAGGCGGTATACCGGGTCAGCCCGGGGAGTCCCACATACCCCTCGTGCGTATTGCATTTTTTCCCAACGCAAAAAAAAAAGGTGATAATGTCACCTAGTCGGTAATCGTAATAAACTGGTTACTCCTTCTTGAATTGTTTTACATCTTTCATCGTACAGTTCAAGCTTCTTTAGATTTCTCATTAGGCTGAAAGATGTAAAATAATTGGCAAAAACAATTATTTTTCTATTTAGCCGGAGGAGCAGACCTTGTAAGGGCACAAGCTCCTCATCTTCCCTATCGCAATTTGATGAAAAAATATTCAACGACAGTTGTCTATTTAAATTGAGGTCTGAAGACATTGATGGAGTAGAAACATCACCATAGTCTTGTAAACGTTGTAATTCGCAGATAGTTTGAATCAATCATCGTCCTAAGTGATTTAGGTTTGTGCCATGCTCCTCATCAGACTAGATTTGCATCCTCAATTGGGAGCTTAAAATAAATTATGTTTTCTGAATAATTTATCACTATCCTCATACTCCAAAGGTGTCAATATTGCAGACTGTAACAATATTATTTATTTATTAGCAAACACTACATGAAGTACACGCTTTGCATAGCGTGCGATAAATCGGACAGTACAAAATTTACATGTACAAAAGCATTCATAAACACAGCGGAGTTGCAAAAATAACATTGTATATTATTTTTGAAAGTTAAGAAATTAAAATATATATATACATATATTTATACATAATCGTAAACAAAATACCAACAAAACAACCCAAACTCTCTTACCTTCAGCGCGAAAATTTTGACCGGTTGGCGGCATTTTAGAAACTGACAGCTGACAAGCAATTGGGTTCATTCATTTCATAATGGCAGTGTTACCATATGAGTAAATATGTTAAACTACTATCTTAAAATGATAACATTTGAAAAAAGAAATTAATTACCCCTGAAATAAACATTTAAATAACGTCCGATTTATCGGACGTTATGCTGTAATGGGTTAAGTGCTAAATTAATAGTTAAGATTTTGGATACCTACTAACAATAAAAACCTTCAAATGTTTTTTTTTATATATTAATTTAATGGTATGTGAGTACACCCAAAGCCACGTTTATGCATTATGTGTGACTAGACTATATACAATACTTCGAAATGGTGTGTAATGTTAGTAGAAATATATAATTTTGTTTTTTACAATTTTCATTTCATATAATCTTCAGTAAATATAACATACATTTAGATTAAGGATTAAAAGTCACAATGTTCATATTGTACAAGATCTATTTGGTCGTTTTGTATAAAATCGTCGAATATACATTCGGCTAATTACAGTCGTGACCATAATTATAAAGTCGATGAAGCCAGCCCCGCTGCAGTTTTCATCAACATCAGGCCGAGACTCCTTTCAGTGTTTTCCGTTATTCCTTATAGTTAGTATATTATTGTTATTTATTTTAATGAGGGACAGTTTTTATTTGTACGGGTATACGTTATATTCAACCTACACGTCATAAAATTTGGAGTTTCGTGAAAATTTTATAATAGCAGTCTGCAAATAAATATTTTTTTGGTTAGTAATTCTGCATACAATTCCGCTTCTGAACTATGAATCTCACATATTATGTTAGAAAGGTCTTACATAATATGTCATTGGCCGTTATTTTCTACACTCCACGAAAAATACTCGACACGAAGAATCGTCACATCCCACTCCTATGTAACCAGCCGCAGGGCGTAGAGAGGCAAGCATTTCAGAACTCATGTTACACGGCTCAGCCGTGTTCCTACCATTAGTATTTATAGTAAAAAGAAACGTCCCTTACATGTTTGCCACGTCAAGTTTTGAATAGATCCGTGCCTTTTAACCGCTTCGGGCGACGCGACGTAACCCGTCAATAACAAAGCGCCATCGGCAGGGTTGCCAACATACATGTGTAGTATATACGTGATGCAATGTATGTGTTGCGGGAGTAGCGCTTCCTGCCGCGCACGTGACAGCTTCCGGCTGGAGCCCCGGTCTGCGGCGGCGCCCTACTTATTGATGGAGCTTCATACGCCGTCCCGGCCATTGTTGTTGCTGTGATCCATTTTCTGATTACTGTACGCTTGCAGACTCTGTAACTCATTGACAATGAAATGGGTATAATTGGCATTTAATTAATTTTATATTTTTAAAGGAAAGTCAGTTTAAGGTTTAATGCAATTTTAATTTAAAAAAACAACTCTATACCCTCATTCCTCTAAATACAATGTACTTATAACTTTAATAAATAAAATAGCGCTCTTTAATTTGATAGCCCAAATAAGTACTAGTGCCCTAGTACATTGAATTTTTATAAATCCCTTTCAATCGCTGTTGCAAAACAATAATATGCATTTTTATTTCTTTCTTATTTGAAAACTAGTTGAGCAAGCGTCATCTAAAACTATTCCAAATTTCAAGTTGGTAGCATTATAGAATAGAATAAAAGAATAATTTATTACAACAAAAAAAAAAAATATAAAATTCTGATAGGGCTAAAACAAGGCTTAAAACACTTGTAGGTAATTATAAATACCCTGACTCCTAAACTAAGTATGGTACCTGTGTCTTAGGAGTCAGTGATGATTAGTAGTTGATAAGTAGTTCTTTAGATATCCAGCTGTGACAGACGGACAGACTTAGTCACACCATAAGAGTCCCTTTTTGGTACAGAATCATAAAAACAGATGCCACGTGAGAAGTGCCGACCGGCATCGCCTATTCAAGCCCGTTAATGTCTATAAAAGAAACACTTGCGCATGCAGCTAAACCCAGTCCAGTGTATGTAGTAATGAAGTAGATTGTGGGGAGTCCATTCTCAGAACTTACACTCCCATTCGATCCGTGCTTGACTCAGCATTAGACACATTAAAGTTGTAAATCTGATGACTTTTTCTATCTCCCATAATTGAAGCACATAACCAGTGCACAGCGATATGGATTTTTAGACGTCATATTTTAAATTATTTTTAGTTGGTAATTTTTTTACCACTTAGTTAAGCATTTAAAAAATATTTTTGTGTTAAATAAATAAGATACCTTTTTCGTTATTCGGAAGTAGATAGTAAAGTTCTTTGTCCGGTGTTCCAGGGTACTACGCGGACACGCTGTCGGTGGCGCAGGAGGTGCGCGGCAACTCCACGGTGTCGGTGAAGGACGAGGCGCGCGGCTTCCACCTCAACAACCTGTCCTACGCCGGACCCATCGTCATGGGCTTCGGAGGTAACTATCCTCGGCACCAACTTCATACGCACTTCCTGGCCCGAGTATCATAGGCGGTCCGCAAGGGCCAAAATATGGTCTGTGAAAGGTTTAAACTGTTGAATATCTTTACTATAAACGGTCAAACAGTTAATTTAAGTGAGCGATTGCAAAATCAAAGTAAATGATTCAAGTGTAAAACATTTCGTATCCAAACACGAAATTGCCAGTAAACAAAAATACTGTTTTCTTATGGGAAATAAGCTTCTGAATAATTTTCACTTATACTGCAAAAGTCTAACGTTAACCTGGTAAATTTGTTTGAAAATACAAAAATAAGCAAAACATTCTTTTTGCATTCTGGCCTGGCACACTGCAAGTTCAGTATTACAGTATCTAATCATCAGTCGCTAGTTAATTTCATAGTGGTCAGATTAATAATACACAATATATTCCTTAAAAAAAATATGTATTACTTATGTAGTCGCTACGGCAAACAGTTGCTACGGCGTAGAAGCACTTTTTAGCTACGACGTAGCAGCGCCCGCCGCTACACTGACTACGCCACATACCGGCTACCCAATTTGTTTTGTTTTGTGGGCCCACCGCTCGATGGGCATGAAGCAGTCCAGCCCAGTCGCATTTAAGCTTGGCAACCTTCTAAGTCACTACGTCAAAGATCTGTGTTTTGGAGCGCAATATAATATCAAGTATACTGCGCTCCATAGCACGTTGGCAAACCTTGAGTTTAGACTTTTGGATGTTAAGCGAAAACCAAGTGTACATACCATTGGTTAAAATGGGGAGAATACACAACACATTTCCATTAGCTTTCGCTTAAGTGACGTAGGCCAAGTAGCTTTAAATAGTTCTTACATGGACCAGTAATAGCTCTCCCAGGCATTTTCTTTACGGCGAGTTATTATCTTGCCTTGCCTGGAAAGATACTACTTGGCCCAAGAATATACTTTACTCTTAGAAATATTGAATATTCTCCCCGCTTATGTGTATGTAACTTGTCGAACTGTTGGTCATGATCTTGGTCTTCGTTAAGTCTAACCTTAAGGATGCATCGCTAAAATCTTGTAACATTTGCTCCAGTCCAGCGACTTAGGGAGAAAAGAGGACAATGCTATCGTCGAAACATAGATTGGTCAATCTCGCTTCGCCAATGACAATTCTCTTCCTATTTGACTGCCAGCGTCTTAAACACTTCTTCCAGAGTACTGGTGAACAGCTTTGAAGATATCGGGTTGCCCTGTTCGACTCCTTTAGGAGTTCCGAACATAGGACCGAATCTGTCTAGTTTTATGGCAGCTGTACCATGAGTGCAAATGATTTGCAGTTGTTGAATATAGATCGGTTCTATTTCGGATCAGTTTTTTACTTTTAATTTTTGACAATTTTGCGTTACAAGCGTTTTGCTCGATGTTGTAAATTTGAAACTGACACCCAGATTTTAATTCCTTTCCCTTGCATCGTTTCATCATTTCATCCAATGCGTAGTATATGAGTTTTAGAGCAAAAAGTGAAAGTCCCAAAATTCCTCAGTTTATCGCGTGGTTTTTTCAAGTTGCAAATTTGGATTCTCACTATTCTAACTGATCCATATACATACCAAAAAAAAACCAGTCAAGAGTGAGTCGGACTCGCGTGCAAAGGGTTCCGAACGAATTTTTTTTATCATGTTATTTTAACACTATAGACTTCTTATAGGTGTTCCTGTACACGGTACACGAGATTGTTCAAAAAACTTTTTTAATTTTTTTGAAGAATACCGAGTGACATATCAAATGAAAGGGCTTACTGTGAGGGTTTTGCTGTGTTTTATTCACAATTTTAAAATTAATGGTTTAGAAGTTATTCATGAAATAAGACGAAAAATGGCCATTCCCCCATTATCTTCAAAACTACTGAGCCTTTAATTTTGAAAAAAAAATGGAGATAATTTTTCTTTACCTATAGATTACTTTAAAGTAATATATACCTACAAATTTGTACGGAACCCTCGGTGGGCGAGTCCGACTCGCACTTGACCGGTTTTTTGTGGAGTAGGATAGGTTGTTAGAACAGTACTGGTGTGAGGAATGTCATTGAACAGCCTCGTAAAGTAGAAAAGGAATGAAGGTTCACTTAAATCAAAGACTTCAGTGCTAACAACACATTCGCCACAAGACTGGTTATATTTTATGTTATAACGCTTAAGAATAAGACTAAAATTTCAAAACCTATTCCATTAATTTACATTTTATTTTCACTTTAGTAGTAAAAATTCACGTTAAAAGCTTTTAAAAGTGAACCTTTATTTCGAAACCCAAATAAAATGAAAATTGATGACGAATAATTTGCGGTAAGAAAACTGTATCGTATGTCGCACACTCGTCATTGAAATGCCTACAATTTCATTAGACCACGACTGATTTTCTGTCCTATGAAATCTTTAACCAATATTCATTTGTTCGTGTTAACGTTGAAGGGTTCATCGTGGTGGCAGCGTGCGTGATGACGTTCGAAGCTCGCGATAGTGCTGCCAAGGTGACGCCGGCGCGGCCACAGGTAAGCTCAACTCCAGCATGAAGAATAGACCGTGCATTATTTGAGCGTGTAGCGGCATTTATGCTGCCAGCGCCCCACACAAATAAAGACCAGACTTCACAAAAATTCATGCATCCCGGTATCAAAGTTCCCAGTGCGATTTGAAAATATCTAACAGCCCAAATATCAACCATTGGGCAGTTGCCCACCAGGAACAACAACCGTCTGGTCGGAGGATCCTCTCTATTCAATGAAAGTTTGCGGATCTTAACACTCTGTTCCGCATACCTCAAAATGTATGGGATTATGACTATGGGAAAGCGCCCCGTGGTTTTTCGAGAAAACGTTGGCAGACAGTAGTCATAAGTTCGTGGCTAAATAGTAACAGTCGCATGGGTAGATCGCGTGCCGACTCGCTGCGTAGATGGGCATCTTAACATATCGAGATTCCTCCTTAACTAGAAAAGCAAGTTAAGCTTTTGGTCCTTGTTGTTTTTTGTAGATCTTTGGCAGTCGTTCTAGGTATTAAGACACCAAGAAATCTAACAACAGTTTTGCCAGGGTGTACCGTGTTACCCAATGGCACGTGGTCGACAATTGTTTTTGCTGATGGACTCCATATTTAATTATGGTTTCAAATTATTAACTCAAATGCTCATTTTGGGTAAGATATATTCTTTTATATATCCAAATAATTTATTTTCAACTGCGGAAAACCAGAGTTTTCAAAAGAAATCGAATGTTTCTTTGCTGCCAATGGGAAAATCGTGTGAATTTATTTTATACCTACATATACTATTAAAAAATACAAACATTTTATTTTCTATAGTCGAATAAAATCTCTGCGGAGATAGCTTGAAGAGAACGGATTGCTTGTATGGATTAACAGCTCACTCCATCTCAGTTTACACGGTGATATGTTTCAAGCGGTGCGATTCTGTAAACCTCTCACCGTATTATGCGGGCCGTACATGCCCGAATAACATTTTGGTGTCAGTTACAGGCTTTTTTATGACTTTAAGTAATATAACAGGGTTATAATTATCTCAGCTATAACTAAAGACGATATAGAGGAGTTAACAAACAAGTTTTAGCCTCCATCGCAGCATTAAAGCTTTAATGGACGACGTAATATAGCTTTGAGAGTTATAATGGTGCTAGTAGCAGCAAATATACTTAATACGTTATAGATTTAACCTTTCTGTGACACCCAAATCTTTATAAAAGTGTTCGCCGACTCCTTTTATCACTTATTGTTGTATAGTTATTGCACTGTACTGTTTTATACCACTTAAGGTGCTATATTGACTATTATTGCAGACATAGGCTATAAAATAGAGTTTTTCGAGAGTTTAGTAACACGAGAATCTAAAGGTGTTAAACAACTTCTCTATCTAGGTTTAACCTGTAATAAAGGGTTTAACTAAAGCTTATTGTGTTAGGCAGTACTCTTTTAAAGACGTTCTTAAGGTATGTGTCAAACAACGCAAGTATGGGTCGTTTTTTAACACTAACCTCACTTTTGTACAGTTCGCCATTGTTTTGGTAACCTAACAATTAATATTATTTCGAGTTAATCAACATTTGACTACAATATACAAAATTTTCGCTTTTTACCACCTGTAGTGCTCACTAACGCGGTATTACAACGGTAATACCGGTTAAAGTAGTAGCTGACTATGAACTCTTGTGCAGCTTTAATATCTTTTTAACACCTTACTATAGGATTTATACCACCTGTAGCGTTTACCAACTCTATTTTACAACGATAATACAGATTAAAGTAGTAGCTGACGATGAATAAGCGCTCTTGTTCAGCTTTAATATCTTTGTGACACCGTACTATAGGCTTTCTATAACTTTTACCTGTTAAACTGTGGGTCTCTTTCGTGATTATAAGTGAGTTAGAGCATGCTCTAACTCAGTTGCACAAGTATGCGTTAACACTTTTATACTCAAATGGAACTGATATACGAGTCTTATATAGGTTTTTTTAACGCTTTGGTGTTAGTTGGGCGGTCAAGTTGTTTCAAACTGTCAACAAGATGGAATGACAGCACTTCACGCTCACTCCACCTAAATTTACACGGTGTGATGTTGACAGAGTAGACCGGCTAAATCGCACTGCAGCAATGATTCCTTAATCAGATAGTCACTTCGATTAGAATAGAATAATCGTTTATTTGCACAGGAAGTAGGTACAATATACAGATGTTATTATTGTTAGGGGAGCCATATACTTTCTACCTTGACTAAGGCATGCAAAAAGTAATATAAAGCTAATAAATTCAATTAAACAATACAACCACAACATTACAAGCATAATTCAAGCATATTGATAAAATAAGTCATTAATTAAATTCACAAATAAAAAGATATTACATACGAAAAATGCCATTGAACATTCATTATTCAGGTCAGAGTCAATAGCATCTTAGGTTAATATGTATTTTTCAGTCCCAAAAAACACCGGCCAAGTGCTAGTCGGACTCGCACACGAAGGGTTCCGGACGTATCTAATTTTTATTATTTGTTGCTACAGCGGCAATAGAAATACACACTCTATAATAATTTCTACTGTCTACCTATTACGGTTCCTGAGATACAGCCCGCTGACAGACAGACGGACGGACGGATGGACGGACGGACAGACGGATGGACGGACGGACAGCGGAGGCTTAGTAATAGGGTTCCGTTGGTTACTCTTCGGGTACGGAACCCTAAAAAAGTAAATATGAATAGAATAGAATAGAATACTCTTTATTATGTACCCAAAGTAACATGATATGTAAAATTAAATGTCTTCAAATATCCGGCCTTTTGTGACTTGTATCTACTGGACCCTGGTCAGGCAATGCCGCGACCGCTGGCTCGTCGTGGGCCTGCGTGCGCGGCGGCGCGGCTGGACACGCTGGGCGTGTACCGGCTGCCGCACGCACTGCCGCTGCCGCACGCGCTGCCGCTGGCGCCGCACCCGCACCGCCACCACCGGCCCAGCCACCACAGGTACACCGCCGACACGACCCTCATGACTTGGTGCCGAATAACGTGGCAATATCAGTCCTTATACTTCCATTACAACTGCGAAAGCGAACATTAGCCTATACCTAAATGTCTCCGGATTATTGAATCACCGTTAGTTTATACCTCGAAATTATAAAATCTCGATTAATTGTGAACAGATGATTTCGGAAACAATAAATTCCATCCACACACGCTTTATAGAAAAGAATAAAATCTCACGCGTGATTTCATGGTGTTTGCAATAACCTGGTTTATCTTTGATTTCAGATTTTAACTGATATTATTGTATTTTTTCATACTTTAATTAAATGTTGGAGGGACCACTATTGCCTTGTTATTAAAATGCGCCGACACCAACTTATAGTTTGCAATATCCAATGTACACGCATAATTTATTTTTTCAATTAATAGGGCAACTATTATATACCTACACGCTCAACCAAATGGCGCGCGTGCTTACTCTATAAAGGTTTAACTAGTAATTAAATACTTTGTGCAAAGTAAGCACGCGCCGTTTGCAAGAGCAGCAATAAGACAGACTGTAGATTATCCAGCCCCGTAGCTAAGCTATTTGTCGCTTTAACGCCTCAGCCACGTTCACTAAACTATTCATGCCATTGCTTACCGTGCGGCGGCGGCGGTGCGAGAACCACCATAACTGTTACAGCAAAACATGGAGACTTAACGAATACATAAACTTGCGTGATGCTACCGGTACCGGAAATCAAGTGGCACCTCGTGAGATAGCGGTACACAGTCGCCAGTGATTACTCCAACACACTTGACAAAAGACTAGGACGATGATGAGGGCAGTCAGTGTATGTGACACAGAGTTGCTGGAGAGAGAGGAAAGATCCGCGCTCGGTTCGGCTCGGCGCCCGACCTGCACAGCGCGAGCGCGCGTGCCGCGCTGCCGCCGAGCGCGCTGCGCCGCCCGCTGCGCCGGTACGCGCTCTCCGTAGATGAGCCCCCGCAGTCAGCCGTTAGGTAATTTCATATACATCGCCAACACTGTTATTCATAGTTTTCATTTATTTTATCATTTCTGCTTAGTACTTACCCTTTGCTTGTATATGTTTTTCCTGTCCTTTACTTGCAGTTTTTAATTACCTCCTTCTTGAAAATACACATACTTACCGTATTCTGAACAACAAAGAAGAAATTAAGGTGAGTCGCACACTCCAACGGCGGCATTGAGATGTGGGCATAAAAACGCACGCCCCGCGCTGAATTGTGTTGTTTCGCGCGACTTTTACTTTCAGACGGAGCTACTTATTTATGACACTGGATTATTGCGAAAACCATATATGTTATAATAAATCTAAAAATTGTGTACTTAAAAATAAAAATATTACGAAATTATGAACAGAAAATTACTCTTTTTGTTTATTAAACTACACGATGCACGTTTTATTATATTGACCAGAGTTTGCAATCTCGCCACTCTAATTCGGTGTTAGTAACAATCCAGTGACAAAGGTACAACGCTAATGTACGGAGCTCCTCGCGTGGTGCGATCTACCGAGTTGTTACCACCTACATATTTTTGTTTGGTTCTTGACTTGTTAGCGCAAGCGCGGCCGAGTCGGAGTGCGGGTCGCAGTCGTCGCTGGCGTTGGACCTGCACGGCAGCGGAGCATGCGCCGGCATCACGCTGCGAGTGCGCGACAACACACGCCGCCGCCCGCTCGCCAGGCAGCAGCGCCTCAGGGACGACACCGTCCACCGTTAGTAATGTCCTCAATGTTTTCGCATTAAGGGAACTTGATTTAAAAATAAACAAATTCCTATGCATTCATCTCGAAAAATCAGTATATAGGTACCAAAATTCAATATCATATTTTTATTTAAAATGAATTCAAGCGATTCTGAAATGTTGTGTTCGGTCAAACACAGTACAGTACACTTTACTCGGTAAAGACGAGGCAAATACAGTATTCGAATATCTTTTTCCTGTCAAAGGAAAGATACTTAAATATATTACATACAATGATTTTATGAAGTGACGAGCAGACAAGAAAACAACACATATTTTTTACTTTATGAAAAGTCGATAGTTTAACACGGGTAAAAGTCAAGGGTAAAACTCTAGTAGGAATTGATTTCTTTTGACCCTTGTATAACAAATTACTATTTTTCAATTCGTTTTTTTATACTGTCATCAGAATTATAGTGTTAGGTTAGGACCAACGACGAGATTATGTTACTCCGGCTGTCGTCGGTAAACGCGTAGATTGGTGAGGTTTTTACAGCCACGCTCTGAATCTAAATGCCTGCTTGCTAGCAGTGGCCAATAGGCAATTTTTGTACCGGTTCTGAGTATATTTATTTATTTTATATTTTCTTTTTTTCCAGCAACTCCTGTGCCAAGTTTAAACAACATAAATAACATAGAAGAATCCACATTCGGGTAATTGTTCTTAATAATCCATATAATAAGTAATTACACTAAAATCCTACTCAGTAACTCTGTTAGACTTTTAATTCACGTCGATTTTATAACCGACTTCTTCAAAAAGGAGGAAGTTCGGCTATATGTATTTTTTTTATGTATGTTCACCGATTTCTCCGCCAATGGTGGACCAATCTTAAAAAATATTTTTTTTATTCTATAGCCTATACTCCTGAGGTGGTTCCATTGTCAACAAGTTAGAATCTGATGATGGGATCCCATGAAAATCAAGGGTTACCCTCAAATTTTATAAGCACATACAATTTTTTTCATAAACATTCTAACGCAATTCAGATATTTGTGCCTGGTAATCATCATCTCATGTTGCTGAGCTGATGATGGAAGATATTAGTCAGGATCTGATGATTGGATCCCATGAAAAATGTATGTTCAGCGATATTTTCGCCAATTGTTAACCAATTTGGATGATTCTTTTTTGTTTGTATTTTCTCGGACTGGTCCCATTTAAATTTGGTGAAGATCTGATGAAGAACTTCGGAGGTAGGCAACGGAACTCTTCAATAAATGATAGCAAATGGATCGGGATTTCTGAAATCGTATGTCCGTTGATTATTTACACCAGTTTATAACATAAGATCACGCCGGCACGCTGTGTTTTTTTGTAAAAAACTTTTTAACAAAAAAATTAAAACCGACTTATTTTTTTATTTTGTAGTGTTTTGTTTTTGGAAGTCGGTTTTACTTTTTTGTTAAAAAGTTTTTCTTTTTCAACCAGCTTTTGTGGACTACAGAGGTGCTCAAAATAGTTTCAATCAAACCACTGGATCCAGCTGACTGGGCGCAGTCGAGTCCTACTCCTGCATCCCGCGCGGTGTTGGCTTCATTGTGCCAAGTGTTTAATGGCTTGATGTATATTTTTTTAGAACTGAAGCGGAAGTCGTCAGTAAAAACAATTTAGAAGCGATGCATTTGAGCGTAGAGCACGAGGAGCGCGCGAGCAGCGCCCCACCCGCGCCCCCCGCGCTGCTGTCGCCGCCGCCCTCGCCGCGCCTCGTCGTGACGTCACCCGCCACGTCCTCGCCCGGCCCCACCTCGCCCGCCACCCCACCGGAGACCTGCATCACCATCGAGCCCACGCAGACAACCCTTGAAGACCCCCCTCTGACTGAGCAATGAGAACTGGCTCAGTCTCGCTCCGACGAGACGCTCCATCTTTCTATAAGACCAGACAACTCTTGTTAATACAATTTTGTAAGAATTATACAACTTTTCAGTTACTTTGAAATAACGATGTAAGTATTGTACAAATACATACATTACGTACCGAGTTTTCGATGTGTCTTCATAAAATTGACGACAGTTATTATCTATTTTTTAGACCCACTATTGTATAGTTAGTATTGGTGTACCTACTATGATAAGAAAATTTACACAAACGTATAAGGCAGAAAGATGTAGGCCTACCAATTGGCGAAATTTATATCTTTCAATCTAAATATTATGGTGCCGTAGCAAAAGAAAAATAAATAGAATGTTTTAAGATGATGTATTGTAGATGTATTAATTTGTTCTAATTAACTTGGTAACCAATAAGAGTGTGATATATAGCCAGAGTGTAGTTAATATATTAGACCAGTCTTGAAAGATCTCTCCAAACAGCATGCACAATACCGTAGTCAGGTACCATTCGTAGCACCTCGTAGCACCTCCTCGTAGCGTAGCATCGCGTAGCGTCGGTTACCGTTTTGCGGTAACTAAATGTCGATTGCTGTAGTTTTCAAGAGGTAAGGTGTTATGAATTTGTAATGTTGCAAGAGCCCGTACATACGATGTCTTTTCCATGCCTAGTCGATACGCATTGTTTTATGGCATGTTCTAGAAAGCTGTTGAAAGTGCCATCTCTGCGTAGAAAAGACATCGCGTCAACTACCTTGAATCCACCTGATTCAATGAGCGTGTTAACACATGGGACACATGCCTTATGACCCTATTCTTATCTATAAAAATATGACATAATAGATTCACCTGTAAGTTCAACACTAGTCGTTCTTATAAATTAAATAAGATTGTAAAACAATATTGAATTAAATAACTTAATCCATTTTAATTTATCATCCGTTGTTAAATTAAAAGACTGATAAAAGCGAATTTCATAAAAAAATCACATTTTACAATAAATATGCCATTAAAAAGTTATAGGTACATGAATGTGGTACGTATGTATATTCTCATTGCATCGCATGCGTAATATTCTATTTATTTTATACATAGTCAAACAATTATAACTTGTAACGTTTTTACAGAAACAGATGTAACTAAATAACTAAAATTAGCTTATAGTAATTATTTTGTATTTATATTTAAAGGGTTAAATGCTCGACTTTAAAAAAAACGCTCCATGCTGAGAACAGCGGAGCGGGGGAATAGGTAAACACCTTATCGAAACTTTTTTATAAATCTGGTACTTACTTAAATTTTTCTGTGTTTTGATTAGAGATTCAACCAACTTTCCACCCCTACTCCGCTGTGTGTATTCATATTCTAGCAATACAGTGCACAGGTTCGATATCATTTTACCGAACCACGAATAATTGTAAATTATTATCTAAAACTGAATAAGAATCGTAAGCTAAATAGCACATAATACTGTTAATATAAACTGGTGAGCACATAAATATGTGTACTTTGTAGTTTATTTTGTGTACATAGACTAATTTACATACTAAAAAAACATACATCACACATGAACTTATGAACTTTTTGTTAACCATGACATAAGAGTACACTTTTGTCACGTCTGACGAAAGAGCAATCTTTCGCCATTACACCTATTTTAATTGGCACTAAACTTAAATTTTTAATTCGAGATAATTTCCATACATTGGCACCAACTCAAGTATCGACTTTAGTTAAATGTATTTTAAGTTGATGTTTAAGTGACTACTTGTAATGAGCAGGACCTGACAGAATCCTTGCCGTCAGATCACAGTACATTATAAGTTTTGGGCACGAATTTCTAATATACATACCTACGATTCAATTTACTCGAATACGTCTTTTGCATAGATACGTATATATTTTAATAAGATGGTTGATTAGGTTGGAACACAACATTTTTACGAGAATAATAAGGTAGGATTGAAAGGAAACCGGGTGGGAATGATGTCACTTGACTAAGAACATTATTTTGATTGTTACGTCCAATATCTATACCTAAATTATTCATACAGGTATTTTACGTAATCACAGATGTTTGACGAAAATTATTTTCTTTTACAGTTAACTGTAAGAAAATATAAAATGTGAAGATAATAATAATTATTATGTAAACTCGCTGAAGGCCTAACCTGAAGTAAAAACATTTCCTTTTTTAACTATGTTAATGGAATTGTTAGTTAATGAAAGGAGAAAGAAAGTATAGTGTTAGTGTTATAGATGTGATGTTATCGTATGTATAAAATGCGGCGTGATGCGTGAAGCAACAAACTCAAGTAGGTACTTTGTCTAACTCCTCTAGATTGCACACCTCCGCTAGATGCAGATTCAATTGAATACTAAGAAGTCTACCTACTTATTTGATAACAAAATATTCAACAAAATACTTTATGGATGGCTCCTCATTCAAAGGGATGGTCTACCCTAAGTCACGCCTTAGAAAAAAATATAGGATGCATAATAACTACTGAGGTATCAAAAACGAAACTGAAATCAATGTAAGAATTTGATTCCAGTGTCCGACCGAAGTTTTAGTTTTTTGTACGATTTCGACCATCTTTTGCCAAATGTAGTTTCGGTCAAAAAATTAATATTCTAGAAGCAAACGGTTTTGCACGTTTTTAGGGTTCCGTACCTCAAAAGGAAAAGACGGACCCTTATACGATTCATTCTTTCCCTTATAGGATTGGTTTTCTGGTGAAAACTAGCTGTTTCCGAACTAATTTATAACTTCAAAACTATTATGTCTCCGAACAAGTTTATTGGGGTTTTGGGTTTATGGTTATCTGTGGGCGCCGGACATTACGGCCTCGGCTCTCTCTATCTTCGATGGCTATGATCAATACTGATAAAATACAGTACCTATTTAAGTGGTTTTATACATGGTGTCAGAAGTGGGATCCCACGCCCTCAAAGAGCAAGAGAAAGTCGAATCTTGAACCTTCATACCTTTTTTAAGGATTATCTACAGAACTTGGCGCCCATTTAGATCTCAATTATTTTTTCGCTGAAGTCGCCAATCATGGATATTATTAACATTGAACTTTGGAACCTTTTTTACATTTATGTTTTTGATGGGATTCCGTTTTGACTGAATTTTGGGCGACGAGTAATTATTAAATTTGAAAATCGCCTACTCTGAATATAACAATCAGTATTTTAAAATCTACAGGAGAGGTAGAAATTTCCATTTTGAACCAACCCTTAGGCAAATATGGTGGGTGTAAGTGTGTTAAAAGAATGGACGTTACAGTCGTGTTCTGACTGATCTGCGGAATAATTATACTTTTGTACTATAATTAAAACATAAAAAGCGTTTTATACGGTCTGTAATTGTATAGAATTCTTGTATATAGGTATGTAAGTAATTTTATAAAATTAGCAATGTGTACTCAATCCAAATGGTTGTTGTGATGTCTATTAAAATTGTTGGTTATTTACTTTGCTTTATTTGGATCCTGTAAGCTTAGCTGCCACATCATCTATCACAGATCTTTCAAAAACATCTATCTTCTGTTTCACAACTAGGTATGTTGGGGTCAGCTTTCAGTCTAACCACAGATATCAGACGCGGATGGAAGGGTAGGCAACGAGAGCAATTGCCCCCTACTTTGACCAAACGTTTTGAAGGACTTCCTCTAGGTTTCCGCACAAAGAAACGCACGTAAGCGGGTGGTATTTAATAAAATCCTAGACACTATGAAGAAATACACAAAAGTCTGAGAAAGAAGCAGAAGAAGAAGTAGGTCCCACAAAAAAAATAGCACAGCTTCTGAGAAAAGCTTCTCTTTAGCCAGGAGCGATAACTTCGTTGTATTATATCAATTAAACCTTTGCCCTCTGTGGGGGGTTGGTGGGTAGTAAGTAGGGCACACTGTAGCCTGTAGGCTAGTAAATAAAAAAAACTGGCCAAGTGTGAGTCGGACTCGCGTTCAAAGGGTTCCGAACCAATTTAATTTTTTAACATGTTATTTTAACGCTACAAACTGCATTTTTTCCAAATTTTAGGCTCATTAGTTTCGGAGATAAGGGGGAATGGTCATTTTGAGTCTAATTTCTTGAATAACATCGAAACCATTTATTTTAAAATTATGAAAAAAATATAATCTATCCTAGATCCCAATAGCGGCGCATTCCGAGGGCCACGAACACACTTGGCTTCTGACTTGTGCAGGGCTACCTCAAGAGACAATTGCCTAATCCTCGCGACGACTATCGCAACCCCGCGTGTCATTAGCTCGACCGCGTTAAGGTATTGCCTACCTTTTTAGGGTTCTGTGCCTCAAAAGGTTAAAACGGAATTATAGGATCACATTGTTGTCCGTCCGTCTGTCTGTCAAGAATTTTTATCTCGGGAACGCGTGGACATATCGAGTTGGAATTATTATAGTAATATTAAACCATAAACTCAGGTCTGCGGTCCCTTGAAGCTGTAAAAAAAAAAATATAAGTTAACATAAAAGAAAGATATGTCCGTTTATGCCGCAAAAAACTTATTTAACTATATTTCCACACTCTCATGGGAATCAAAATTCATAGGTTATTTCCCATTGACCTAGAACTATGAAATTTGGCAAGTAATACCGTCTTACACTAGAGGTATAGGGAAAATTCTAAAAACTATACATTTGTGATTAAATCATGAAAAATATAGCCTTTATTTAAAGTACGCAATCAATCATCGAGCTTAATAAACCACTGATTGGATTCAAAATCTAGGTACTTAAAAAAATTAACATCAAAATCGACCCACAAAATCAAAAGTCATTGAATTTTTAAGTTTAAAGAAGAAACTTCCTGAAGCACTCTAATAAGTCAGAGCACCAACTATTGAGAAAAAATAAAATGCACGAAAGCATGAAAATAACACTTTAACAAATTGTTGAGTTATTTGTTAAACTTTTAATACGTACCAAAATAATAGTGAAGGTATTAATTCATTCATATCTTATCGTTATTAATCGTAACATACATTCTTTAACGTCTTCTTTGTCTTGTCAGTTTACGAAATGGTCGATAGAAGGTGCTGCACTGATGACGCGTTTTTCCGAATCATAGTGTTAATATTTTCCATTGGAAAAAACCCTCACACGATTTGTACCAGCGCAACGTTGTAGGTCTTGCTTGAAAAGTACCTCCTATGGTACAAAACCGTTAAATCTCTGATTTGTTCTGGTTCTTAGCTCGGACAAAACTGCGAGACTTGATTTCTGAACAATTTATAATATACGTATTACAAATTTGTACGGAACCCTCGGTGCGCGAGTCCGACACGCTCTTGAACGGTTTTTTTTTTAATTTTTGACTCCTACCGCTCTGGGTGGAGCAGAAAGGAGTGTCAGACTTTTACTGAATAAAACCCATCCGTGTTCTTCCTAATGCCTTTTGCGTTCCAGGGCCGCGGTGACTCTTTCGACCCAATTCCGCAACCCTGGCAGGCACTGGCTCTAGCGGGCCCTTTCTTCTATGCTGACATCTCTTTGATGCGCACGTGGAACACCGCGCCGTCGATCCGGGCCTCGTTTGGATCGGGCGGTGAGCCAGCCAACACTCGCCGTCCGCAGGTATGCGCCTACGGTGTCTGCGAATCGCCTGTGACTCCCGACGCCTGGGGCATCTTCTTCTGTTGCAGCGGCTGAGGCTTGAGATTTTCTTCTCTCTCTCACGCGTTCGGCCTGCTCCTTCGCTAGCTTAACTGCTTCGTAGAAGGAGGAGAACGCTTCCCATGGAATGAACCAGGAAAGGACGCGAGAGGTCGCTTCCGCCGATCGGCTCAACGAGGACACGGCGGTGCTCCGCCCAAGCAGGGCAGACCTCCACCGCAGGCCCGCCGCTAGATGTTTGTTCGCCCGCGTGCAAAACCGATTATGCCGCCCTACGACTACATATTATGCTGGGTTTTGTCAAAAAAAGGCTTTTTCATCATGGAAAGTAAAAGAAAAATTCGTAATGATTATAAAATATTTATTTTAATTAGGTACATTAATTATATTTGTTTACTGAAGTGTAAAACTAAGCCGTACTTTTTCTTGTTTTACTGGACTCTCCTTCTGAAGAACATACATCTGTTTGTTCAGATACGTCCATAGCTTCTTGATTTAAATCTGTGCTTGTTAAAGCTACGTCAACATTTTCTTGACATTGCGTTTCCTTATTTTCTGGTTTACTTAAAAATTTAATAAAAGAACCCGCCAATTTTCTTTCTGTTCCTCTTTTTCTCGTTTTTGCTTCCTGAAATTATATACATATATTAAGTATTTATTTTTAATTTAAGTGTTTTTGTTACGAAAAAAACACGTTTATTGTATGGGGACGCCCCCCCCCCCCTAAATATATATATTTTTTTAATTTTTAGTATTTTTTTTTATAGCGGCAACGGAAATACATCATAAATTGTGAAAATTTCAGCTTTCTAGCTTTCACGGTTTATGAGATACAGCCTGGAGACAGACAGACAGACAGGCAGACAGCGGAGGCTTAGTAATAGGGTTCCGTTTTACCCTTTGGGTACGGAACCCTAAAAAAGAATAGAAAAGTTCAGTCAAATTGGATTTGAACACACAACATTTTCTACACTAAGTTACTGCCTAATCCGGTAGTTTAAGTATGAAACTTAACAGTATAAAAAAATGGCTAACTGCGAGTCCGACTCGTGCACGAAGGGTTCCATACCATTATCTATAAAAACGGCAAAAAAATAATGTCTATTGTATGGGAGCATTGGGAGTCCCCCTTAAATATTTGTTACATTTTAATTTAATTAATAGGTAATGGATATGTAATAATTACAATTTATTTAAAAGTACTTATAACAGAAACTTTCATAGTAGGTACTTAAAATAATAGTAAATGGGTAGTTACTAGCATCATCAGTCAAACCACATATTTTTTTCAATTCACTCTACTGTAAAATATAAAATACTGAGTTACGCCCCTTCGTGATTTGACCGACGAATATTATTAAAATATGTACTTTGCGGCAAAGTCTTTGCACACATATCTTGTTAGTAATAGTAATTATTGAGATTAGTCAATAAATAAACGTAAAACAGTACTTACCATAATGACAATTCCTTTGCACATCTGTTTTGCGCTGACAGGTGATACTTTTTATTATTCTCACACTTAAAAAGTTTAATTATCATTAATTATTCCTAGACACACCTCAGAAGGACTATTAACAACTTAATTGCAATTTAATTTGCGATCGTGACTGTTTATCCAGCATGCGAATTACGTACTAGTACCTTACTAACCTACCAACTGAGAAATAAGTTTTCAGGGGATTCCCCTAACTTTACCAGTCCTGTCTTTCATAGAGTTAAGTGACACTAGTCACTATACTATGAATGGATACTTCTATCGAATTTGGAGCGCCACCAAGCAGCGATGGGCGGTTGCATCTTCTAAGAGACGACGTTAAGTATTGGCTATTGCATCTTAGTCTTAACGGTTGCCAATAGATGGCGATGTTAACGTAAAGATTGCGCCACGCGCCGGTTTTTTTGTTGTTTTTTTTTTAAATATTACGTGATAAGTCGCTCGATTTGCCGCCCCCTAGGTCGTGCCGCCCGCGTGCGGTGCACGCCTTGCACGCCCGCTTACGGCGGGCCTGCTCCACCGTATCCTCCGAGTGATCCTCACAGTGTTGACACCCGGGCATATCCTCCCGCTGAATTCGAAACTACCGTATCCGGTGAGTATCTGCGTCAGACGGAAGGTGAGGACGCCGTGGCGCCGCTCTAGCCAATCTACATGGTTAAATAAATTAGAAATAACTTGCGCTGAAGGGCTTCCCGCGTGCCCTATAAATACATTACATCCGCATTAAAGCTTTAAACACATTACGAACTACACCAACAGAAATCTCTGCCCGTGTGTGATCCAAATCTTTACTAATCCTATAAAAGGTGTCACAGCGGATAATCCATAGAATCTGGTTAGCATCGTGTGCTATAAAAGCAATCGGCGTGCTGTAACAGACAGCAGTCAGTCAGTGCAGTGGGCAGTCAGGCACACTACCGAGGACTGCTCACTCATTCCCAACATTCATTCAACATGTATAATCAAACAGAAAATTCCTACTATGATGCACACTTTGCGCCCTTCAAGTAAGTATAACATTTTAGAATGTATTTAATTTTTTTAACTCGATACTACATAGATAATTTTGAATGATGGTTGTGCAGGTCGGGAGGGCCGAGTGGCGTGGAGATGCTGGGCGACGGTCTGACGGGGGACGACCTGGCGGCGGTGCCGGAGCACTGGCTGGCGTTCCCGGCGCCTCCGGCCAGCGCACACACTGCCCTTGCGCTGCTTTACATATTCTTTACTGCGGCCGCTTTAGTGGGCAATGGACTAGTTATTTTCATATTTTCCACGTTAGTTTTGACACGTAATTTATGTTCCTATAAAATAAATTAGGTCTTAGTAGATACTCAAGTATTTTTTAGGGTTCCAAACATCCGTAAAAAACGGAACCCTTATAGGATCTCTTGGGTGTCTGTCTGTCTCTTCGTCTGTCACAGCCAGTTTTCTCCGGATCTACTGGACCGTTGCTGTTGAAATTTCGTACACATATGGATTTCTTTTAATCAAACACAGACGCGTTACGTACGTACATAAATACATTTTGAGTATGGGGGTCACTTTTGAGGCTCAAACCAGAAAAGAAAAAAAAAGTTTTTTGAACAGTTTCGTGTGATATATTAAATGAAAGGACTTATTGTGAGGGTTTTAAATTTTTCCATAATTTAAAAATAAATAGTTTAGAAGTTATTCAAGAAATTAGACCAAAAATTATCATGTCCCCTTATCTCCGTTTCGGAGCCGGCCTTATCTCCGAAACTAATGAACCTAAAATTTTGAAAAGAATGCAGATAATAGTTCTTAACCTACAGATTACATGAAAACCTATAAGAAGTCTCTAGTGTTAAAAAAACATGTTACAAAAATGAAATGGTTTGGGACCCTTTGCACGCGAGTTCTTAAAGAAAAGACTACTTAGCTAGTTAATCATTATTTATTTTCAGAACCAAAAGCTTAAGAACCTCGAGCAACCTTCTAATTCTGCAACTAGCTATTTTAGACTTTATAATGATGGCGAAAGCTCCAATTTTTATATATAATAGCGCAATGCGAGGTTTCGCCACTGGCACCTTCGGCTGTCAACTGTTCGCATTGATGGGCGCGTATAGTGGCATTGGCGCAGGCATGACCAACGCTTGCAT
This sequence comes from Lacanobia oleracea, assembly GCA_950371165.1. Classification (NCBI taxonomy): domain Eukaryota; kingdom Metazoa; phylum Arthropoda; class Insecta; order Lepidoptera; family Noctuidae; genus Lacanobia; species Lacanobia oleracea. Next base: position 11,492,117 of record OX493401.1, read on the forward strand.
CGCCTATGACAGGTAAAATGCTAATGATCAATAACTTAGCTGACATTTTCTAAATATAATAACATATTTGTGTATACGGAGACATACCTATTTATCGGACATCAGATTTAATTTTAATTTATTACTACAGGCATTCCACAATCACTCGCCCTTTGGACGGGCGATTGTCTAAAGGCAAAGTTCTACTGATGATCGCATTTGTCTGGATATACAGTACACCATGGGCTCTCCTACCACTCTTCAAAATCTGGGGCAGATATGTTCCTGGTGCGTTCAGTTTAAATACACGAATTTCTGCTTTAATTAATCCTCACTTCTAATATATTTTTGTTGTTATTTCAGAGGGTTATTTGACGTCTTGTTCGTTCGATTACTTGACGAATACTTTCGACACTAAATTATTCGTCGCGTGCATTTTCGCCTGCAGCTACGTCTTCCCCATGTCGATGATAATCTACTTTTATAGTGGAATCGTGAAACAGGTGTTTGCACATGAAGCTGCTTTAAGGTACAGTTTTGAAAGCCATATTTGAAACTGAGTCAGAGTGTGACCACATGTTAACAAAATGGACACAATCCATGTAATTACAACGAATTTGATTTTTAGAGAACAAGCCAAGAAGATGAATGTAGAATCACTTAGAGCTAACCAGAACGCGAGTGCAGAATCAGCTGAAATCCGGATAGCTAAAGCCGCTCTCACCGTGTGCTTCTTGTTTGTGGCGTCGTGGACCCCTTACGGCGTCATGGCGCTTATTGGAGCTTTTGGAGACCAACAACTTCTTACACCTGGGGTAAATATTTATTACTTTAACTGCTGGGTCCTTAGTAGGTGTTTATTCAGCCTTTTATTCAAGCTTTTTTTGCTTTTTAAAGCTTCCAGCTTTAAAAATATGAACGCAGACCAAGCGCTGCCGAGCATCCTGTGCTCGATTCCGTTCGTTCGTATTGGTTGGTTGACTTTCAAGTGTAACTGCGGTTTTGAAATGTCAACCAGCATGAATTGAAACGGCTTCGTTGGTCATCCCTACCTTGAGATATTGGGACAGGATTAATTTGTACAATCATCTAATTTTTTGCCATTCCGCACAAACCCTTTCTTAGTGGACCGTCACCAGCAACATGCGGTTTCCAAGTTATTTTTAAAATACTTTCTCAGTGTCATTTTATGTTTAAAATTGTAAGCAAGAACATTTATATTTACAGGTTACAATGATTCCAGCCGTTGCATGCAAAGCTGTGGCCTGCATAGATCCCTGGGTTTATGCCATCAGTCATCCGAAGTACAGGTACCCAAAACAAGATACTAAAAAAAACTGGAGAAGTGCACTTTTTGTTTTCCCTCTCTAAGATGTGTCCGTCTGACCGCGGCTTCACTCTAGTGAACCTATTAGTTTCCAAGTCCGGATTGAAGAATGAATTTATTGATATAAATTTATAACTACACATGTAGGTTGGTACTGAGGCGAAGTTTACTATCGTCAATCCCAGGATAAGAAATGTCTTATCCTAAGATGGACGGTCCTAAACTTTATTAGTAGGTATTAGAATAGAATATAATAGAATACTCTTTATTATATACACCATATAAGTTACAGAAAAAATAGAAGAAGAAAACATTACATAGGGTGACACAATGAGTATTCTTAATTATTAATCTATTTTTTTTTAAAAAAGGATAACATTTTAAAGCTCAACAAATAAAAACCAAAAACTGCCAAATAGGGGAAATAATTCGTGTAATTAGGTATAAGCCAATTTTGGCGTAGTAGTAGGGAATGGTCTTTTAACATACCTATTAGTCCACCTAGGGCTAAAAGGTGTGTTAATTTATTTGGTTGTAACTACCTATATAATAATCTCTGAAAGAACTGATATGATTACAAACATTCACTGATATTGCGACACTCAGCTATAGTGCAGCTGTCTACCTGGTAGCTACCTACGAGTTCTGAGGGTAGCGCCACAGGAGGGAAGCCGCGGGAAAAACTAGTTAAGTAGAATAAAAGTTTAGTCGAATTCGTCCTAACCAAATGCTTAATTGCCTATGCATTATTTACAGACAAGAACTGCAACGTCGCATGCCCTGGTTGCAAATCCAAGAACCAGATGACACCACGTCCACTGCAACCGGAAACACGGTGTCCAGCGCTCCAGCCGCAGCGCCTGCCTAAACACCTACTTTAATTTAAGCTCAAAATGAGAAACACAATGCTAGACAAAAGGAAATCATAACTAAGTACTTATAATAGGAAATAACATAGATTATTCTGTGCTTGTTTAAAATATTCTATCTATATCGTGTCAAGTTAAAGCTGTCTGTATCTTGACGAGGATTCTCGGCGCTTACCTATTACCAAAGCTGTTATGTTGTTGGAACCTTTTTGCCTATCTGTAGGTACCCCGTACATGGATATGAACTTCGATATACCTAACGACAATGGCTTGTTCAACGGACTGGAATATTATTATTGCTAACTATGTAATGTACTATAAATGTACCTAACTCAATTGTTTACATGCAATACAAATGATGAAGTCAATGATATGGTTTATATTATTTTGAAAGAACCTTTCTTTTTTTTAAGGATGGGAAATCGTCAAATGACACCTCCCGCTCTGGGCGGAGCAGAAGGGAGTGTCAGGCTCTTACTGATTAAAATTATGTTCCTCCTAATGCCCTTTGCATGCCAGGGTCGCGGTGACTCTTACAGGCACTGGCCCTAGTGACCGCATCTACTATTCTGACATCTATTTAAGGCGTGCATGGAACACAAAGCGCCGTGGACCTGAGCCTGAGCCTGATCCTGATCGGACGGCGGACGGCAAGCCACCCAACGGTCGCCGTCGGTGTTCGGGAATCGCTTGCGACTCCCGACGCACGGGGCGTTTTCTTCTGTTGCGGCGACTGGGGCGTGAGATTTCCCTCTCTCACACGCGTTTTATTACTGCTTCGCAGAATCAGGTGACCGCTTACCATACCTCCACGCTCCGGACCATGGATTGAACCAGGGCCGGACGCGAGAGTTTGCCGCCAACGATCGCCCCGACGAGGACATGGCGGGGCTCCACCCAAGCAGGGCTGACCTCCACCGTGTCCTCCGGGTGATCCTCACAGTGTTGACACCCAGGCGTGTTCCCGTCAAATCCGAAACAGGTATCTCTCGAAACAGTCGTGTCCGGTGAGTTATATCTACCTGCTTCAGGCGGAAGGTGAGGACGCCGTGGCACCGCTCTAGCTGCTCCTCAAAGAGTGGACATATCGCTGCAATTGTGGCGTGCCCAGCGCTGGGATACAATATATAGTCGCTGTCTCCATACCGCCATGAGATGCTGCCGAAGCTTCATCCGCCGTGCTGCGATGCTGCCGGTGGCAGAGAAGTCTCGCGCCTCCACGCGCCATCCATAATCGAGCGCGAGGGTTCTCGCCTCCATATCCTACGGCGGCAGTCCGGCAAGGAGGTTTGCCGTCCGACCATGACCCTCTGGAACGCATTGAGGTATCAGGCTGGACGCCTCCTCAATGTAAGCGCCCACACCGGTGCCCCTGTGCCCCATAAAGGGCCTGCATGGACCGCACGACCCCCGTTCCAGCAGGAGGCGTTTGAACCCCCTATAAGACAGCAGAAGCCACTTAAAGGCAGCCCCGGCCCGCCCCAGTCTGGGTACCAAACGTCGGATATGCTCGACGAAGTTCCACCCGCTGTGGAAGACGAGACCTAGGTGCGTAATCGCTACACGACGCCTATGTGAACCCCTCCTACTGTTATTGGAGATTCCGATGGTGGTCTGATCCGAGAACATGGAATCACATGGCTTAGGACTCGTGTAAGGCCACCTCGAGACACAACTGCCGGATTCTCGCAACTACTGTCGTACTGGTGCGATCCCTCTTGCGCCGGGACCAACGTGTTGTCAGCGCAGACCACGCTGATGCCACTAGGGAGGCCGGCGCGCAGCACCCAGTCGTAGTCGATGTCCCACAGGCGCGGACCCGGCGCGCAGCACCCAGTCGTAGTCGATGTCCCACAGGCGCGGACCCTGTGGAACACCGCACGACATATCTCGCCAGTTCCACTCTCCCAGGTGACCGGAGTAGATGAAGGTCCGTGAAGTAAGCGAGATGGCGCGGCGGGTGTTCGTCTAGCTAGAAACTAGCTCTCACTCACTCACGCACACATGAAACGCGCGATAGCGACGCTGCGCTTGAGCACGCGGGTCTTTTTAAACACATGTGTGCCTGGTTTACTTTTAATGTACTTGTTTAGAGTGCTTTTACTTATTCGTTTACCTATTCAACTACTTTTAATAATAAGTATTTAAAGGAACTGCGTTCAAGAGCTGTCAGTGTCAATATTCTACAGAAAATAACGACACTGAGCTCGTAAAGTTTATAAGGGTTTATATGATCGCGATCAGCGGATCGCGATCAGTTTTATCTGCCTAGCCTTTTCCCAACTATATTGGGGTCGGCTTCCAGTCAAACCGGATTCAGCTGAATACTAGTGTTTTACGTGGAGCGACTGCCTACCAGACCTCCGCAACCCAATAACTGGGTAGCACGGTATTTCTTGGCAAGACTGAGGTCAGATTTACTGACTTCTGAAAATCCGTAACGACTGCCAAATATCTACAAAATGACAGCCGGGACCAACGGCTTAACGTGCTTTCCGAGGCACGGAGGAAACTCGGTATGTTAAGATGGTCACCCATCCACAGACCAACCTTGGCAAGCGTTGTTTAACCTTTTTAAGATCGACCCGTGCGGCTGTTATTATTTTGCCACGAGCTCCTCACGGATCGCGATCAGTTTGGTTGGTGAAATTCACCCTAAAGCGCTACACGGTATTCAGGGCCCTGAATCCCGATTTAGGATGGTGTAATAAGAATTAGGGAGTTAGGGACCCTAATTAGGGTGACCGGAGCTGCCCGATCTAGTTGGCTCCCTAACTCCCTTACTACCGGGCATCGGGCAGTGTTATAGCGTTAAGGGAATTAGGGAGCAGTGCTGCCAACACGAATTTAACAAATTCCCCGAAAATGCACCTAGAATTCCCCAATTTGGGGACAAAAATCTACTGATTCCCCACAAATTCGATATTTAGAATCCCCGCATTTTCCCCACATCTTGCCAACCCCCAATAAACTTGAAATTCCCCGCAGTTTAGGGTTTCCCCACTACACAACAGAGTTAGGGCTGAATCGACCAGCAGCTCCCTAGTTAGGGGCCACGCCCACCCTTGCCACCGGGTCCTGAATACCGTGTAGTGTAATAAGCGCTTAAGTTTTTTCTGATCTTCGTGGTCATAGAGTAATTGGATCCTCTAAATAAAATCTACCTAATGATATATCACTCGAAGTGCTACTTGGGACAATTTCCTCAGCATCCATTTGTCTGAAAGTAAAATGTTATCGTTTGTAAAAATTTAACTTTGTCTTTGGAATTTCGAATCTTACAATGTAGGTACATAATGCTAATGACATTGTTACATCTATTATTGTTTTTTTTTACTCATTACGACATTATTATTTTTGTGATTTATGTTATATGCGCCATGCTTGGAGCAAATAAACGCTTTTTCTTGCTTTCTATCTTTTATTTGAAAATATGCAAAGTTTCATAGTTTCTTCTGGACGGCAAATGGAAACATTTTCTTGCGGAAAATCGAAGGCGTGAAACAGGTTCTTGTCAGCTTAGAGTAAACTCTACGCAATTTACAGATGGACATAAACCAATGACTGTATACTAGAATTATATACTTATCCGCTATTCCTACATCCATTCTGAGAGGTAGACATAATTGAATTAGTCTCAATGTGTTCATTGATCTTTACTCTCAGAATGGATGTAAGAAGTTTATAGATCGTCGCCAAACAAGTAATTGGTCTATAGTTCTTGGGTTCCGCGGGACTACCGGTCTTATGGAGCAGGTGGGTAATGCCAGTTGTTAGAAACTGTGGTAGCGACCCAGACTCTAAGGATGACTGGAATTGAGTTGCCAGGAGCGCGTGTGAGCTGCTATACCATTTGAGCCAGAAGTTATGCAGTCCGTCCGGTCTTGGAGATTTCCAGTTCGGTAACGGACGGACTGCTTTTGCTACATCTAATGGGGAGATGTTAATTTTTTCCATTTGTGGCATAGCTTCACACACGCGCTCGACTTCGCGCATCCAGCCATCCTCGGTATGACAGACGGGCACCGACCAGATGCTTCGCCAGAATGTATTCGTGGCGATATCATCCGGGCGGCACACATCCGTCACACTTTGTTCAGATCGCTCCCAAGCTCTACGAGGGGGCGTTTTTAAGTTCGCGGAATGGAGGGCAAGGAGTGAAAATAAAAATACTAAATTATTTTTCTTTTTCAATAATTCACCTGCTACCCTAATACATTTTTCAGATCTTTCAATTACCTTATGTATACCTTCATAAAAAAATGTTTTGTCTTTGTCCGAAAAATAAGCTGAAACCGCGTCCTTCACTTCTTCATCAGTTGAAAATTTCTTTCCACGAAGTTCTTTTTTCAGATTTGGAAAGAGGTAATAATCACTGGGAGCCTGGTCTGGGCTGTAGGGTGGATGGTCTAAAATATCGAAGCCCACCTTATGCAGGGCAGCCAACGCAACACGGCTCTTGTGAACAGGCGCGTTGTCGTGAAGAAGAAGACACCTTTGGTCAATTTTCCCCTCCTTTTTTCTTTAATACTTTCTTTCAACCTCTCGAGGATAGAAGCATAGTATTCTCCGGTTATAGAAACGCCTTTATCCCAAAACACTGTTGCCATGATTTTCCCAGCCGATTGTGACACTTTAAACTTCTTGGGTGGTGGTGTACCTTTTTTGTGCCACTGCATAGAGTCCTGTTTTGACTCAGGCTCATAATGATGAACCCAAGTTGCATCTCCAGTAACAATTCGACTCAATAGTCCATCCTTATCTTCGTTCCAGAGGTCCAAAAACGTGCGAGAACACTCCACGCGGCGTTGTTTCATTCTTGGCACCCATCTTGCACTGACCTTTGTCATGCCAAGATGATCGTGTAGAATTTTGAAAATTGTTGTATCCGATACTCCAACCATTTCTGCAAGCTGTTTCTTCTTTAGTCTGGCATCTTCCAATATTATTTTTTCGACATTTTTAATGATTTCCGGAGTAGTCACCTCGATCGCCCGTCCGGGCCGCGGGTCGTCTTCAAGTGAGGTCCTGCCTTGTTTAAAAAGACAATGCCACTTGTAAACCATGGTTTTACCCGGGCAAGAGTCCCCGTAAACGGATTCCATCTCTTCCAGTATGTTTTGAACTGACTTTCCTTGCTTGGTAAGGAACTTTATTACGGCACGGTACTCGATTTTTTCCATAATGCACACTTTCTTCCCGATTGAGTTATTTGCTTGACGATAGTTCAAAGACTAATGACCCAATTAAGACAAAACCTGGTATTTATACTAATATTGAGTGGCTGAAGTCGTGGCCACCTCGATAATGACCTATCTTATCATCTACCCTCCCATTCCGCGAACTTAAAAACGCACCCTCGTATATACCCATCTCTCATCGCTTTGGAACATGTGATTCATTATTATTATTATAGCGGCAATAGAAATACACAATCTGTGAAAATTTCAACTGTCTACAGTGTTGCAGCGCTGCTGCCACGCGGTACTTTGCGACGAATTTGAAGGCGGCCTTACGGTTCTTGGGACGGACGGATGGATGGATGGACGGATGGGAAGCGGAGGTTTTGTAATAGGGTTCCGTTGATTACCTTCTGGGTACGGAACCCTAAAACGAACTTTTATGTTGCTCGATCAAATCAAGACAATTATTCTATATCAGGAAATGTATAAGATGAAGATGAGATTTCATGTAATATGACATATTTTTACGGAAGTTCATCAATTACAAACAAGTAGTTATTTGGTCCAGTTTTATTTAACGGTAGTAAAGTAAATTAGGTACTAATTAACTTTTAGTCAAAATTAGTCGTAAGTTTCACGACGATAATAAAGAGGCTATAAATAAATACAGTTTAATAATAATAATTAGTAGTTTAGTTTGAAGCACACAGAGTAGATGATGTTAGATTTAAAAAAATATCCGACACGTTTTTTTTTTGTTTTGTTACCAAAATTGACGAAGATACGACGTTTTTAAAATTCTCAATATGTCACGCCGTGGTATAATAAATTGTTAGTGCGTTCTGACGTCACGAGCTTTGATGCGTTTTATCTCTGTCAATCACCTATTCAATGATTTACAAAAACCAAAAATATTTGTCTATTATTTTTCTATACTCTAACTGACGGACTAAATAGATTTGCCATTTATTGATGGTGGAAACTAGCCTATTGCCACCAATGTCCTATTTAAAAAGACTAACCTTGTGCTATGCTAACTTAATGCTAAGTTAGTTTCTCGAAACTGGCATAATGTTATGTCGTATTCAATAGCGTAGGTAGTGGATAGGTACATCAAACATTCTACACAATAATAAGAAGAACATTGTGAGTGTGGGTATTTTTTTCCTGACAAATAGCAACACAGACTATATTGCGAAGGGCCCGGCGACGCATAAACTGTCCATATAAACGTAATGCCAAAATCATTTGCTGTTTGAACATATTTTCACCATATTATGCTGATATTCGGATTTAGACAGTATTTTTCTAAGTTCCTATGTCATTTTAAAAAAAAAACCATATCTTTAATTTCGCACATTTTAACGGTGTAAATGGCATGTTTTAATTTTGTTTTTTCTATATTATAAACAAAAACATTTCCAATATTGTTTCTGCAGAAACATAGCTTATACATATTATCAAGTTACAACTTATGGAAAAACATAGAAAATCATTAAGTTTTCATTGATAACGGTAGGTATTACGGAACACATCTAAATTTATCACTTTCCAATCGTTAGTAGTTCTGTCTCGGCAAGTAACTGCTGTGTGTGTCGCTCCGACAGGCACTCACACTAACGCTAAGCGGGAACGCGGGCGCTGTTTTGTCATTGCCAGTGTTAGATGATTAGGTACTTTACTGTGCTGTGCGTGCGTAGTCATTATTGTTTTCTAACTTGTATTGAAATATTTCTGACACTTGACCTAAGCTATGAACTTGGATTTAGATATTTGCCTTTTAATTCGGTATCAAGTTACGTATATCTTTACAACCTTTGGTACAACCCAATGATATTATTATAAGTTACTTACCTACCTTCTTAGCTACCTACTAATTATTAAAATATTTTTAAATTGAAAGAGCTCACCCCCTAAGTAAATTTTGTAAAAAATAGTGGGTGGTTATTTAGGTATTTACCTAATAAATAGGTACCTAGTTTTAGTGTAGACCTAAATTTTAAATGAGTAGGTACATTTGTTTCCATGTGATCTGTATCCGGACAAAAGAGTAACCTACCAATCCGTTCTATTACTAATATTAATCGGTGGGTAGGTACCTATCACAGCGCAGTAGTATTATTACAAGCTTTGTCATGTCACTGTTCCGTTTCTTCACTCGGGTGGGCATACAGGTGATTATCTCAAAGACACTGCTCGTACTTGTAGGTACTTTGATGTTTATCCGGATCGCCTGAGGTAGGGTGCACATACGGCCATATTTGTCTGGACAAGTGTTGCTTTATGGCCTCGGTCCGGTTTTAGCTCGGACTTTCTTTTTAATTTCTAACACAAAAGTCAAAATATTGATAAAATTAAAATGAAAAGATCAAAGTCGTTCTAGTTAATTTTATAATTGTTGAGTTGAGCTTCACGATTAGGTACTGCAAATGCGTGCACTGCCTGGGAAAATCCACTAAATCTGTGTGGTTCTTCAGAAATCCATTTCAGTCACTAACATACATCGCCTAAACATATACCAGCCTATTTAGTGTAAATTTTTGACACTGTATACTCTGATTACCATTTTTTTAACTCATTCAGTCGATTATGGTCACCCTGTCGCCGCAGACACGAACTCGAGCGGCGCGGCGACGCATATCCGTTTAAGAAGCCAGCGGGCAGATCGCGCGGCGCGTAGTGTTATGATATTAGAAGTTGCCTATACGAGTACGTTACTGCAGACGCGCGGGCATCACTGGATTAGGCGCGCCGCTCGTATGCCACCGCGCCACTACCGCGCTGCTTCCTTCGTGAACAGATCTACATAACTGAAGGACTGAACTTTATGACAGAACACAGAATCATTCGATGGGGCGGGCGACACGTGGGACAGGCATGTGTCTAACTGTGGCCGACTTTTGACTGAAATGATGATGATGAAAACGACAACATATTTGCTCGAGGAACGTAGTTTTACGCCATGTTGTGTGTTAGTTATTATAATGAGGTTATCAATTTTAATTAGACCAAATAGGTTTGGTACGGATTGACTGTCGTCTGGCCGTTCCTAATCAACCAAATTAACTAAGACATTCCCATACAAAAAACACGCTCTTATTAACGGCTTAAATTAAGCTGTTCAAAAGGATAATACATATCGTAAGGGTTTTTATTTAACTGCTTAGAAAAACCCTATCAATAACCCTTTCAAAAACCCTTTCGAAAACCCTTTCAAAAACCCTTTCGAAAACCCTTTCAAAACCCTTTCAAAAACCCTTTCAATGGACGATCAAAATAGTCCTTCAAGCTATTCGAAAGGGGTACCTACATCGTATGGGTTTTTATTTAAGTGCTTAGAAAAACCATATCAAAAACCCTTTCAATAAATAACCAATGGTTCGTGTTTAAGTCTTTCGAAAAGGTAAGCCGTTTATGACGTTTGCTTATCACGATGATAACCCATTGAATGAGTTTAGTACTTGAAACCCATTCAAAGAGTAACGCAATCATTATGATAACCCATTGAATGAGTTTTATACTTGAAACCCATTGAAAGAGTTACATCATCATTATGATAACCCATTGAATGCGTTCTATACTTGAAACCCATTGAAAGAGTTACGCAATCATTATGATAACCCATTGAATAGGTTCTATACTTGAAACCCACTGAAAGGGTAACCCCTTCATTAAGATAACCCATTCGAAAGGGTTACCCACATCGTATGGGTTTTTGATTAACTGCTTAGGAAAACCCTATCGAAAACCCCTTCAATGGGTAACCGAAATGCTCCCTGCCGCTAATTACATATATTATCATTTGAATGAAAATAAAACTCACACATCAGAACGTAAGTGTTTAAAACTGTCTATAAACTGTGTAAATAATTATCTTTTGGTTACGTTCTCAAACAAATTACACAATCCTAGTACCTATATACCATGTTATTCATCTAGCAACTATGCCCTATAAATTAAACTCGCATTTTTAACACATAATAAACCACAGTACCTAATATATTTTCTCACCTATTATACAACTTACTCACACAATTATTTTTCAACTTATTTATACACTCATTATTTAACTTATTTACACTCATATTATTCTACAAACGTATTTTTCAACATTTGCTATAGTTATGGTTTCTTGTCAGCACCTGATACACCGAGTTTCTTATATACACCACACTAAGTTTTCTAATGGCTAATAATGTTGAACAAGTTATTAATGACATCGACAACACCGCCTTTACAACCAGCCTGAAACTTCATTGTATAGATGACTGTAGGCAGCACTTGGGCGACATGGGATACTTGATTGTGATCCAAAATATACATAGTATTAAAAAGAATTTCGATAATTTCTTTGTTCTCTTAAGCCGGATGCTTTTTTCGCCTGATATAATTATTTTAACAGAATGTTGGCTTAACGAAACGTATACCTGTTCAGTAATCTGTATACTGTGGTGTATTGAGTATTGAGTAATTGAAAACTACGATCATCATTGTTCCAAAAACTACGAGTACTTATATCAAAACGACGGCATAGTCATATATACCAAATCATCCCTTCAGGTCTCTGTTGTGGAACCATCCTGCAGTGACTCGGACTGTTTAGTTGTAAATATCGGGGACGATATATCACTGCTTGCCATGTATAGATTCCCCATCATCTAGACATACTTATAATAAAATCGTAGACCAATCGTGTCTGTACATTGAATATTTTTGCACAAAGATTACATAGAAAAGTTAGGCAAAACATACAAAACACAAAATTTTGTTTGTTTGTCTGTTTATTTGTTTGTCTGTGCGTTTGAGAGAGCATCACGCATAAACCACAGATTGGGTTCCAAATCTAGGTACTTAAAAATATTAAGTGATAATCCGAGTAACATTTAGCGTTTATTTCATCAAAATCGACCCACAAAATCAAGACATTGAATTTTTAAGTTTAGTAAGATACTTCCTAATGTATTCTGTTCCTCATGTAATCTGAATACAGCGCCAACAATTGAAAAAGATGAAATTCACGAACGCATGTATAAAACACCAGAACAAATTGTAGAGTTATGTGTGAAACTTTTAATACCTACGTGGCAAAATAAAATTGAACATTTTTACACCTTATCGGTATTTATCATAACAACCGATCCACAAATCAAAATACATAATTATATTGAATTTTTAAGTTTAGTTGGAAACTTCCTAATGTATTGTGATTAGGCAAAGCACCATTTATTGAGAAAAATAAAATGCATGAAAACATGAATATTACCCTAAAACACATTGTTGATTTATTTGTGAAACTTTTATACGTATCAAAATAAAAGTGAACATTTTAATACCTTAAGGTGAATGTTACGGGTTGCTCATTACCATTTTCCCGCGAGATGGCGCTGAAGTCAACATTTTCAGTTTTATTTTGTTTCGAGTGTAAAAGTATGAATCATACTTTCAATCATGTCTATGTGTGTGTAAACGGTACTATAAGCGAGTTAGATATTATTTTCGTAAAGTATGGCGAATCAGAAGGGTTTTTATGCTGTATTTTGACTAATTTCGATAAAGTGGAATATCCGATTGTCGCACCATTATTTCTGCGACTTAATATTGTTCCAATTACACTCGAAACAAAATAAAACTGAAAATGTTGACTTCAGCGCCATCTCGCGGGAAAATGAAATGGTGTCATACGGGTTCCTTATTTAACGTCTTCCAATGCTAAACATTTTGTCAGTTTACTTACTTGGTCGATAGATGGCGTTGCACTGATGACGCGTTTTTCTGAATTGCGGTGTTAAGATTTTCTGCTGAAGAACGACCCTCACACGATTTTCGAACAGTCTAGGTGTTAGGGTTCGGTCTCTATTGGGTCTTGATAGTCTTTGTGAGGGTCCAAATTACCAATTTACTAATATCGCTGTTCTCTGGTGTTGTCTTTAATTGGATTCGTTAATTCAGTTAATTGTTCGTAAAACCACTAACCAGTATTTTTATAATAGGTACTTATTATGATATAAAAGACTAGCCGTGAAGTTTCTTGCACGTGATCTACTTACGTTTTAAAACTCGCAAATAGCTTCATGTTTTTGACAGACTGATCTTAACAATTCAAAAGTATCTACCTGTAAATAAATGGTTTGAATCTTGAATATCTCCCAAAGTAGGTAGTCCCGAGATAAGAATGCTTATGTGGTATTCCAGACTATAATCTACCTCTGTGCGAAATTTCATCCAGATCCGTTCAGCCGTATTGTCGTAATTGAGTAAGATTGTAAGAAACATCCAGCCAGCCAAACTTTCGCATTTATTAGTAAACAAAAATTAGAAGTAAGATAATAGGGTGGCATCGACCTAAGCGCACGCGAACGACGTCGCGGGCACAGCTAGTTTTATAATATAAGTAACTTTTGCGAATCCTTGAAAAAACTGATGGAGTCGTGTAGGGCTGCCACATGTGCTATTGTTGGGGATCTGAACATTGATATCAAGTCAGATTGCACTGATAAGCGCGCCACGGAGTACCTGGATTTGACTGGCCACTATGGATTTTTCCCAGGTCACACTTTGCTTAGGCGTGGGTACAACTGTTTAGATCATGCTATGCTTAAGACTCAGAAGTCGGCAATGGTTATTGTGTGTGACACTTTAATAACAGATCACGAGACGGTTATCTTGGGCAGTCACAGGGAATTGGCTAGGGCCAAGTTTGTAAAACGAAACGAAAGAATTGACTACCTAAAATTAAAAATAGATGTTGAAAACGAAGCTTGGGATTGGCTTTTTGAAGAGACCAGTGTTACGACTGCATTTCAAAAATTTGTCGATACCCTCTCAGCTAAAATTAAACAACACACTACCAACCGTGTGTGTTGTGGCTTAGAGGACATTATCAAGCCATGGATTACTAAAAACTTGTTAAAGTGCATAAGACGACGTGACGCACATTAACGCAAAGAAAAAAGAAAATCGTGATAATCTAGTCATCCAACAAGAATACAAGCAGTATCGATAATTTTGTAGCAATATATAAAAAATCTGAAACATGACCATGACCGTAAACTTCCTGCGGAAACAAAGGGCGACTGCAAAAAAATATGGCATGAAATTAAGAAAAAAAAAATAAAAACTGGAACGATTGAACTATTGACCGACAGCGAAAACCCTGTGTCCACTTTAATAATGTGAACGACTATTTCTCATATGTTGGCCAAAACCTTGCAGCAAAAACACTCAGTTTCTTGAGCCTAACTGAAGCTGAACTGGCATGTAACAATGAGCAATACAGCACTGTTAACCCGGGCACCAACTCTCTCTTCTTTGCTCTAATTGATGAAAATGAAATATTTTCAATTATTTACCACCTTAAAACGGCGTCAGCAACGGGTTATGATGGAGTCAATAAGACATTTTTAAAACAATTTTCAAATACTTTAGTCGGTCCAATTGCCTTCCTATTCAATTTAAGCCTATCTACGGGTATAGTACCTGATTGCGTAAAGATTGCAAATATATGTTCGATATTTAAAAATGGAGATCCCAAAGCCCCTTCAAATTATCGCCTGATTTCTCTATTGACACCTCTCGCAAAAATCCTTGAAAAGTTGTGACTACTCGCATAATTGGAAAAAAAAAGATTACTGTCGGACAATCAATACGGTTTTAGGGTTGGCAGGTCCACGGAGGATGCAGTAACCAAGTTAGCCGATTTCATATTTCTCAATCTTGGTCAAGGACAGGCATGTACTGGCATGTACATGCCTGTCAGCATGACAACCTTAAATCTCAAATTGAGTTGTTGGAAACGGAGCGCAAGGAAAATCTCTCATATATAAGTGACCTCGAAAACAAGCTGGATAAAATGGAGCAGTGCTCGAGGTCCACCTGTTTAGAGATTCGAAATATTCCATGCAACAAAGAAGAATCAAAGTTCTCTTTGATAAAGACTGTCATTGATACTGGTAGCCTGCTGAACCTTGCAGTACAACCAAAGGATGTGAAGGACGTATTCCGCATAAAAACAAAGGATCCTACCAATAAAACAATCATTGTCGATTTTACCACTGTAATCCTCAAGGAAGAATTCCTAAGTAAGTTCCGGAACCGCAACAAAAATAGCATTAAATTAACAACAGAACACCTCAAATTTACTGGCCCTGCAAAACCAATTTACGTATCTGAAACTTATCAGCTAGGAATAAAAGGCTGTTCTTTCTGGCTAGAGACGCTGCAAAAACAAATGAGTTTCAGTTCTGTTGGGTCTCGCACGGGAAGATCCTAGTGCGGGAAAAAGTCGGTTGTCCTCACTTTCAAGTGCACAATGAGGCGGATCTCGCCCGTATCAAGAAAGGCGCGTGACTAGTTATTTATTATTATATAATTTTATTCACTTACTTAATAATAACAGCCGCACGGGTCAATCTTTAAGGTTAAGCAACGCTTGCCAAGGTTGGTCTGTGGATGGGTGACCATCTTAACATAACGAGTTTCCTCCGTGCCTCGGAAAGCACGTTAAGCCGTTGGTCCCGGCTGTCATTTGTAGATCTTTGGCAGTCGTTACGGGTTGTCAGAAGCCAGTAAAATCTGACTCCAGTCTTGCCAAGAAGTACCGTGTTACCCAGTTAATGGGTTGTGGAGGTCTGGTAGGCAGCCGCTCCACGTAAAACACTGGTATTCAGCTAAATCCGGTTTGACTGGAAGCCGACCCCAATATAGTTGGGAAAAGGCTAGGCAGATGGATGGAATTTTATTCACTTATTATCTCGTAAAGTTAATGTTATTGTGTTGCTTGAAAATCTACTTTTATAAGTTGAAATATTTTGTATTTGGGACTATTGTCAAACTAGCATCGACAAATACTACTCACCTTTCACACTCACACGTTATCACACACACGCACACACCCCCGCACTTTCCACAAACTCCGTATATCTCATCAAAAAGAAGACTTAGCATGCTCTGAAATCACCTGCTTAGTAAGCCCCTCAGTCTGTCTTTTTACTGTTAGTTCACTAAACCTAGTGCTGCTACAATGGTACTGCGACTTTGATTATTCTATCGTAAAACTGTGTTACCCTTTTGTAATTATAATTAAAAATGGATGATCTTACCGTTATCAATAGTGAAGTTGAGCAAATTGCTGTCTCAAATTGCTATATTTGTTCCCCGGAAGCAAGTGATAGGTTTTTAAATTGTTCTCTCCATGATTTTATAATATTTTACACTAATATTCGTAGCCTTAATAGCAATTTTGATAATCTGGTGGTTTTTCTGAATAGATTAACGTATTTGCCTGACATTGTTATTCTGAATGAGTGCTGGTTAAGCAAATGCCCATCTACTCCCTTACTAACCGGCTACAACTCACACAATTCATCATATAAAACACAAAATGAGGGTGTGGTTGTCTATGTGAGAGACTGCTATGTTTGCACTGTCGATACGCCCATATTTAGTGAGGCGAACGTACTTCTTCTTAAATTTTCAAATAAGATTGCTATTATCGCAATGTATCGTTCTCCTTCATACAGAGATTTGACTAATTTCCTTGGCAGCTTAGACAATTTGCTTGGTACTTTAAGTCAATTTCAAACTGTGTCTATTATTGGTGACATTAACCTCAACATTACACCTGGGAGCACCGACCCAAATGCTGATGAATACCTCAATCTTACAGCTTCGCATGCAATGCTGCCAGCCTACACTCTCCCAACTAGACTCTCGAACTGCCTTGACCATGTTATACTCCGCACTCAAAGCTCTACTACTACTCTAATCATTGATTCTCTCATCACGGACCACTCTCCTGTTATTATTTTTTGCAACCTCATTGTGAAAACTAGAACTTCCCCCCACACCAGATTAAAAATTGATTTGCCTCAGGTTGTAGACCAAATTAGCAGCATAGATTTTTCCTCAATCTTTCAGCATCACAACCCAAATGAAGCTGCGGAATCTCTTGTTTCTGTTTTGTCCTTAGCCATTAAATCACACTCACATGCTTCACAAGTGGCTAGCAGAAAGCGCATCATTAAGCCGTGGATTACTCCTGGCCTGCTGAAGTTCATACGTCACAGGGATAAGATGCACCGAAAATTTAAAAAACACCCAGAAGACGAAACACTCAAATTGATTTTCCGTCGCTATCGCACCTTCTGCAACAATCTCTTGAAAAAAGTCAAGCGTGAATATGAACGTTCTGAATTTCAGCGGGCTAGTAATAACCCAAAAGCTACATGGAAAATTATCAAACGAATAGCAAACTTAGGCCAAAGCAGAGACTCGGCCTCTGAGCTGCTAAGCTGCTGTGCCGACCCGTCGCAGTCTGTGGACACAGTCAACGATTACTTTGCGAATGTTGGTGGACGTCTGGCGGCTGAGATCAAACACTCTGTCCTCTATAAATATATCTCGGATAGTCGTTCTAACCTTGTGATCCCGGATGCTTCCATTCCATCCGCTCCACAATCAATGGCTCTTCACAGTGTGGATTTTGCTGAGCTGGAAAATATCATCATTACCCTTAAAGACAGTTGTGCTGTTGGATATGACGGTATATCCTCCTCAATCGTGAAAGCAACAAGGCATATCATAATTCCGATCCTTGTTTTTATCTTTAATCTGTGCTTTTCAACAGGAACCTTTCCTGATGTCTTCAAAACTGCTGTTGTCCACCCTATATATAAGTCAGGAGACAAGGACAATGTCGCTAATTACAGACCCATCTCAGTGTTGAGCACCCTATCAAAGATATTTGAAAAGGTTATAAACCGTAGACTCACCAAATACTTAAACAAATTTAACTGCTTTCTAATAATCAGTTTGGTTTTAGGAGTGGAAAATCCACCGAAGATGCTGTACTGGAACTTACAGATACGATTATTAGCCATTGGGAAAACAGACATAAAACTATAGGCATCTTCTTAGACCTATCCAAAGCCTTTGACACTGTCTCAATTCCCATACTTTTATCGAAGCTAGAGCACCTTGGTATTCGCGGGACGGCCCATGATCTCTTCAGAAGTTACCTTACAGGTCGTAAACAAGTTATAAAACTTGAAAACTTCCTAAGCAACCAGAAGACGATTACTTTCGGTGTCCCCCAGGGCAGTGTCCTGGGACCCCCACTTTTTCTTATATACGTGAACGAGCTGTGTCAGTTATCCTTACCCAACTGTAAAATCATAGCTTATGCTGATGACACAGCTCTAATTGTTCATGGCCGGGACTGGACTGAAACTCGTCTCAATTCGGAGTTTGCCTTGAGCACTGTCATGAGGTTGACCACAAATCTTCTCACTCTCAATGTCAATAAGACTAAATTTATCACATTTTCTACTGTGAACTCAAGTCATCCCCCTACACCGATTGAAATTCGTGCACACACCTGCCCAAACTTGCACGCAAACTGTGGATGTAAACTGTTGGAAAATACTCCTTTTATCAAATATCTTGGAGTCACTCTTGATAGCAACCTGAAATGGAAGGAACATATTGCTTCAACTGTGGCTCGTGTGAGAAAACTCATATATATTTTTAAGAAGCTCAGAGGTGCGGCCGATTTTAGCAGTTTGTTGAACGTCTACTTTGCGCTCGCTCAGTCTGTTCTGGGGTACTGTGTAACGGTCTGGGGTGGTGCCGGTAAAACAGTGATGCTACGGGTCGAACGAGCGCAGAGAGCTGTCCTGAAGGTGCTGGCAAGGAAGCCGATCTGATATCCTACATCCTCTGATTTTTTTTTTTTTTTTTTCTTTTTTCCTACTCCTCCGCTGTACTTTTTTGATTAATTTCGTTGCAGGATCCAAGACAGTTGAATCGTTTCTCCGGGACTCGTCGGGTTTCATTGGCTCGGCGTTTTTCTGGTGGTCGCCACTGTTGATTCTGGCTTTCAGGAGTTGCAGTGGTTGGGAACGTGTGGCGGGCTTGTCCCAAAAAAAAAAAAAGGAAAAAAAAAAAATCCTACATCCTCTCTATATACCCTCTGCCAAGTCCTCACCGTCAGACAGCTATTTATCCTAAAAACTATCCTTCGCAAACACAGCCAACTTAAGTTTGATACCAAATTCTGTTCCACACGCCGCTCGAATAGGGTTTGTAACACCGAGTCTCGTAGTACCGTAACTGCAAGTCGTCACTTCAAACACATAAGTTCTAAAATGTATAACAAATTAAACAAAAGCCTACACATCTACCCATTAATCAAGAGTAAATGCAAAATAAAACTTGACACCTGGCTAAAATCACAAAATTATGATGAAACAGAGAAACTCGTGGAAGTGTAAATACATACACCCCAACATAACCACACACAACAGACATGCCACAATCACCACAACATACATGCATAACTCATATCACTCATTACTCAAACACACCCATTCACCCTACAGAAACACTCACCACTCTAACTCAACGTCAAAATACATCCCAATCATAGATCATAGACTGCTTATTTTTATCTTGCTTGTTTTTAACTTTTACCTGTCTAACACTTTTTGTATGGAACATCATTCCATTCTGTATTTGGAGAAGGGCGTTGTTAGCTGCGCTACAGTTTATACTTTTGCAGCTATCATCGTTTTACCTGTTGTACTTAGTCATGTGTTATTGTTCCAAAATAAACTTTTATTATTTATTTTATTTATTTATTTATGTTCTTGGACCTCGCCAAAGCATTTGATACGATTTCTAGGAAACGCCTGATTAAAAAAATGTCACTTCTGGGAATTCGTGGCGTTGCTTTGCACTGGTTTAACTCATATCTCAATGACAGAACTCAAAAGGTCATCTTAGGGGAATATATTAGTGACTCAACCTCGGTGCAATTTGGTGTGCCCCTGGGAAGCGTGCTGGGACCTACTCTATTTATTATATATATAAATGGACTGTGCGCCATGATAATCCCTCAAGCCAATATTTTCACATACGCAGACGACACTGCAATCGTTTTTTATGGGAAAAGTTGGGATGAAGTTCAGTCCTCAGTTAAAAGCGGGATTAAGGCTGTTTCGAACTGGCTGCAACATAATCTCCTAACGATAAATGTTGAAAAAACGAAGGCAATAAACTTCGCCATCTCGAAACGCACGTTCCCTAACAATGTTGTTTGTCTACAGCTATACTTCTGTTCCAGCCCAGATAATTGTACCTGTCCGTACATCGAACAAACAGACTCAATTAAATATCTTGGTGTCTTCGTAGATAACCGATTGTCATGGTCCACTCATGAGAGAGAGAGGAGTGCTTTAAGGGGTAGGGTTCGAAAGATACTATGTATCTTTAAGCAACTTGGTAAGATTGCAGATGATTCAGTTTTAAAGATGATTTAATTCTCTCTCTGTCAATCAGTCCTGAACTACTGCATAATAGCATGGCGCGCGGCTGGCAAAACCTCATTAATAAAGGTAGAAAGAGCTCAACGAGCACTTCTAAAAGTTGCCTATTTTCGCCCGTTCTGGTACCCCACTAACTCACTATACACCGAAGTGGGAGTTCTTAGAGTCAGACAGCTTTACATCCTATCTGTCACTCTAAGATTTCACAAAACCTCCTTGAGCACTTGTGTTATATCAAGTAGAAAGTTTCAATGGCAAAGGGCTTGATGCCGTAAAACAATCGGGAGAAGGTCGTACGGTTTTATGGGACCGCACATTTACACAAAACTCAATAACCGTCTCAAAATTCTACAACTAACTCAAATTAAATGCAAAATTACGGTTACAAAATGGCTACTGACTCTGGACTCTGGACATGACTGAAAATTTATTAACCTGAAAAAAATAGCGTTTCGATAGGTACTCACTGATACATACCTCTATTTATATATTTATTACTCTATATCCCAAACATCTACATATTTATATACATCCTCAGGTACAACTCTCAACACCAACACAACTATCTTAATGTATACACCCATGCAAACACTAACATACACACCATACATGCATATCTATACGTACTTGGTTTCTTTGTGTATCAGTTTTTCTTTTTAGTGTATTGTAAAAGATTACGAGTAGATTATATCAAATTAATAAGTTTTTTGTAACATAATTATATATTTATACTAATTACAAAAAGAACAACAAATGTAAACGGAACGAAGGAGCCTGGAACACACGACACGGAATCCTAGTGTGAGTTCCAGGAATTAACGCATTCGAATGTAATTTCATAACAATAAACTATTCTCAGTGGATCGACCGCGATCATTATACACAGACATTGTCTGTATAGAGCTGTGCGGCATCAATGCCACCACAAGAAAAATCATCGTAGCAACATCTACAAAAATAACCACAATGGCATATATCCAACAAGTAGCGAACCACTGCTACGAAATCCTGTATTGCGGTATCAAAGTTTACCGAGCAATTTCAACATAAACAACAGTCCGAATATAAACTAGGTATCGAACATTTGCCTGCCAGACACAACAACTGTCAGGTCTGAGGATCCATCCTTTTCAATGGAGGTTTACGGGATTTTCCTCTCTGTTCCGTATTCTAATGACATTGCAAGGACAGGCAATCTTCAGCGACTAGAAATCGCGTAGTATAGACCAATCTACTATTACGTCGCACTGTGGACCTATAATAGCTTATTGGTCTATCGATCGATCGCATCGTATGGTGTGGATCAGACTATACTTTGTCCATTTGAAATTAGAGTGCGCGCAATATAAGTCTGCGTGCGGGTGGTGCCACTGCTTCAAATTGCAGGCCTAATTAAATGTATTTCCTTCATTTATTTAAAAATGAAATTATGTAACTCAAATATTATTGTAATTGAAAGAATTCAGTACCAAGATATAATTAATATACTGGATAAGATTATATTAGCATACTTAGGTCGCCTTCAAATTAGTCGCTAAGTGCCGCGCGATACCGCGGCTGTCGCGCTGCTTTGTTAATCCTAAATCCATACAATCAATAAACGTAGTGTCACGCGGCTGCTGCACGACAAAAGCGCGACTGTTATTTGTACGGATTAACCGAAAGCCGCGCGATAGTCGCGCTGCTGCCGCGCGATAGTCGCGCTGCTGCCGCGCGGCACTTAGCAACTAATTTGAAGGCGCGCTTATAAAATTAAAAGTTTAGTTCTGATTTCAACCGCGCGCAGGCTTATCGTGCGCACTCTACTAACCATTTGTCATTGTCATTTTTCTATAATAATTGTCAACTATCTGTCATGCATGAGTAGGTAAGGAAACAACGAAAAAACAAATTATATTATACACACTCGATGATTACGTTATCTCCTGCCTGTGTTATTGTGCGAGATTTGTTACTGTTAAAAATAAGACAGTAGTTAATACAAAGTTAAAAAGTAATACTGATTACCACACAATTAATATGAAGAACAGTGAATAATATCAAGTGATATAGAAGAATAAATACTTTCAATAGCCGTCATGGATAAACTAACATTAATATCAGGGACATTGTTTATGGCAGCTGATGTTTTTGCCATAGTAAGCCTTGCAATGCCTGACTGGATAATTACTGAAGTTGGAGGTAATTTACCCATTAATTATATGAGTATACCAAATGTTTGACTGTACAACAAATGCTTGCATAATAAATTACAACCTTGATTGTTACTAAACTGCTAACTTGAGCTGGATTTTACTTTAGAACACATAAACACAACAGGATCCAGTTTTTGTATTGCTGAAATAATTTTGACTGTTTTAAATATTTAGAACATTTTGGATTGCATTTGTCTTGCATGCATGCATAACCAGTTTTCATACTATAGATAAAGGCACTTATATATTTATAATTGGATCTAAAGGTTGAACAGAGTGATTAATATCAATAGGATAAAACTGGTTATGTCAGTTGCTGTACAAACTGATAAAAGTTTAACAATTTTGAATAAAATTTATTCCAAAAATATGTAATTACACATTATCTACACGAGTTGGTTTTTTACCATTGCTCTTTTATCAATTACTTCCATTATTGTTTTCTCTATGTTCAGGTGACACAAGACTTGGTTTGATGTGGTCCTGCATTACGCTGTACAACCGGCCACAAGTCTGTTACACTCCTGATCTACAACCTGAATGGTTGCTTGCTTTAATTTGCATATTTATTGGATGTATATGCATAACCACAACTGTGATACTCTTAGCAAGCAGTCATTTTGATAGAAATGTGATACCATATGCACGATGGGTTGGATTTGCAGCAAGTATGATAGCCAATTTGTTATCTGTGTGATCAGTTAAGTAGTATTCTGATATATTAATATTTAATGTATATTTTTTTCAGTGGTAGTTTTTTGCCTAGCAGCAGTTATATTCCCAATGGGATTCCATGTGGATGAAATTGGAGGTCAACCTTACCAGCTACCAAACAGCCACCAAGTCGGCATATCATACATCTTATTTGTTCTCTCTCTCTGGATTACTGTGATATCAGAATTATTTGCAGGAAAAGTGTGCCTGCCTCATTTTTAGGATAGATCATATTATCATGTTAATGTAACATTTATTTTATTGTAAAGGATCCCTACATTCCATGTATTTATAGGTACATAGCTGTGTAAATAAAGTAAGTTATCATAATTGTTGCAGTCAGTCTCTCTTATTGATTTATCATTGGTGGCTGGAGTTCTCCTTTATTTAGATGTTAGAAATCATCCATCTCGCATCTGACACATCCATTCATCCAAGAGCTGTTGAATACCAGCATTTTATAGTAACAATAAATAATGCTTGTTACAACTAACATAAATAGTAAAAGATTTTCATTTTTTACTTTACTTGTCAAAGTTAAAAGGGGTAAAGAAAAGCTACAGAAAATTGGATTTGCATTATGATGAGACAGGATAATCTAAGGCAGACCAGATTATTTTTAAATTACTTAGTAAGGGCTAAAGATCACTACATAGTATAAAACCTATGTATGCTTAGATCTTTAAAACTGTGAACGGATTTTGATGCGGGTTTTTAGATGGAGTGGTTCTCGAGAAAGGTTTTAGTAGGTATACAATTTGTTAAGGTTTTGTGTAAATTGGCTGATATATAAAGATTATTACCGAAGAGGTCGGAAAAAATATTATCTAAAAAATTCTTTACATCGCTTGCGCTGCGAAAACTTGATGATAGAACAAAACAATGTACTACAGTTTTAGATAACACATCAATACCTACGAAAAAGTCCGCGATAGCATAAGTCTATCTCTAAAGGTTGACTCACAATAACCATCATCATCAACCTAGCCTTTTCCCAACTATATTAGGTCGGCTTCCAGTCAAGCCGGATTTAGCTGAATACCCACAATAACCATTTTTATGATATTCAATTGTGTACGTTACCCCAGCTGGAAAGTAGCTCCTAGAGCTATTGCTATATGAGTGGTACGTATAATTAGTGCGTAATCTGCTGTAAATGTGCGCCACATAAAAAAATTGTGCGTTGTAGATTTGAAAAAAAAAACGCTTGCGTAATAACTGCTGGAGTAACGTTGTTCCAGCAGGAAAATTCTAAACGAATGATCGGAGAGAGAAATATTGTGCATGGATAGAGAGCTTATATTTGTGCATAAATGTGCGCCGAAAATATAATTTGTGCGTCTTCAAGTTTCGAGATATTACATTTCCTGCTGGAGTGACGTTTTGCAGAATCGTGTATCTCCAAAACCATTGTATGTGCGAGTAGCTCAATATTTGTGCGTATTTGTGACAGAATTAGATTCAAGAAATTATTTATAATTTTCAAGTAATCGCGCTTTTTTGAAAACCCAAAAATATATCGCAGCGCCTAAATGAGAAAACGTACAAGCTTGCTAAAAACTGTATTCGGTCCGCCTTGACGCTTATAACAACCATAAAAAGTTTCAAATGTGTGCATGCATGTGTTCTTGAATAATATTGCTAAAATTCAAAACTACGGTGCCATAACTTTGACGGCAAAATACAAGAAACCGGCTCAACTCAAGATGTGTAGGTGTGAATCAAAAATTAGTGCGTTTAGTCAAAAGTATATAGGGAAAATATTCAGCTTAGAATGATTCGCAATAAGTACCTAGCTATAAACTAAAAACCAAACATGTAAACAACGGCTGGTTATCCGACAAAGTTCGAATGACTAGAAAAAAGCGACGATTTCATACATATTGATGACCTTCTTAACTTGTTGTTTGAAACGTGTTGTGCCTGAGTACACTGAAGAGGAAAAGAAATACATTAATAATGTTTGTAATGTAATAAATTAATTAGTAATCTTGTATCCACGAACATACACAAACACTTCCATCCTCTAAATAAAAGCGAGTCGGACTCGCGCACCGAGTGTTGGGTACCTACATATTTCTATAAATAAAGACTATTTTTTTATGATTTAATTTAGAAATGTAGTTTTCAGACTTCCATGTACTTGTAGTTTATGGCGGTATTAGTTACTTGCCAAATTTCATAGTTCTAGGTCAACGGGAAATACCCTATGAATTTTGATTCCCTTGAGAGTGTCGAAATATACGATATAAACAACCGTATATTTTTTTCCGTTAACTTATAAGTTTGATTTTTTCTCAGCTGCAAGGAGCTATAGACCTGAGTACCTATTTGGTTTTAATTTCATCTCGATACCTCCACGCGTTCCCAAGATAAACGATCTTGACAGACAGACGGACGGTGAATTTTCACACCAAACAGATTCAAGCAAACGAGCTCAACATACACTGCGAACCTATGGGACAGAAAATAAACGAGCAAAACTAAACATGTTGAAGTGAGAAAATAACGATTTTAAGGCAGGTTTTCAAGATAAACGTGGTAAATTTTAAAACCACTGAGAACAGGACAATAATAACAAACACACGTGCATTCGATTCCATTTCACATACTTTTGCGATAGCCTACTAAAATAGACTCTGTAGATGCACAGATTAGTAAAGGTGAATTGCATGATTTATCATTTATTACAAAATTATCGAATAACATTGTAGTAAAAAATTATATAACCTGAGAGAGAAATTGAAAAAAAAAAATTGCCAGAGCATAAACACAAGCCAAAATTTTACCGCAAATTCCTACCTACAAAAAGAATAGGGATTCCAAAATGTTATCCATAAACAATATTATTGTAACATTTTTGTCAGTAATTTCCGAATAACCTCGCACTAATTCCCACTATAGAAGTCATTTCACGGCATTTACAGAGTTTATCAATGTAAAAGCAGAAATTGGGAGGAAAAAAAAAACCGGACAAGTGCGAGTCGGACTCGCACACGTAGGGTTCTGTATCATAAACCTTAATTTTGATTATTTTTGTTATGGCGGCAATAGAAATAGGTACACAATCTGTGAAAGTTTCAGCTCTCTACCTATTACGGTTCATGAGATACAGCCCGCTGACAGACAGACAGACGGACGGACGGACAGCAGAGGCTTAGTAATAGGGTTCCGTTGGTTACCCTTCGGGTACGGAACCCTAATAACAAATGGGTATAATTTAGACGGTCACCAAAAATAATATTTTAGCCTAGGCACCAAAATGGATCAATGGTCACCAAATTCTATCCAACTCAACTGTGATTGCCATAAAATGTAGGCTTGGGGTTACAAACTGGATAAAATAGGTTAGGTTAGGTTAGAATTGTGACCAACCGCGCGCGAGCCGAGCGAGTGAAGCGAGCGGTGCCGCGGCAGCGGCCGGCGAGCGCTACTTCTCGAATATTATTTGGTGACCATTTATCTGTTTTGGTAACCGTTTAGAACTTTTTTGGTAGTAAAATAGGTACTTTTTTGGGCGGTGTTTAAACACAAGCCATAACAAATTAAGTATATTATGGCACAGCACTATTCTTGATATTGTGACAATGGCGGCAGTAAATTTTATAAATACAAAAAATCATTTACATAGTCTGTGATTACGCAGTTTTACTGTTAGTATTTTAATACTTTTTTACTACATTATTTTATTTTTACTACAGAAGGTACTAATAATTTGATTGAACTATTTGTTTTAATATGTATTTCTAGAGGTAGGTAATTTTGATCTGTGATTCGATGACATAATCACTTTAAGATTTAAAATTAAGGGAATAAAAATAATAATTTCCACATCAACAAGCACTTTCATTAGATATGGTCACAAGGTCATTAATTTATTCCAAAATTTAGTCATAGGGATCGTGCACGGCGTTGACTATGCCATCTAGTTTCACATGTTCGAAGCTTTAAGGGTCAGAATACTTGATATTGACACTTCTGTGCTGGTTCCTGCACGCTCAGTTTAGAGGAACGTGTGCGTAGAAGACTGTGCCATCTAACGTAGCTATTTTGAATTTTATACTTGAAACACACTTGACAGTGATATTTCTGTGCTGCCACCTATAGTTTATGCACGCTTCCTATATGATTGAACAAACGTTTGAACGCAACTGTACTGACAACAGCTTAGGTTTAATACGTCCAATAGAGAAGGTCATCGATATGTATGAAATCGTCGCTTTTTTTTAGTCATTCGAATTTGGTCAGATAACCAGCCGTTGTTTACACGTTTGATTTTTAGTTTATATCTTATTGCGAATCATTGTAAACTAAATATTTTTTCTATATACTTTTGACTAATTTTTGGTTCACACTACACATCAAGCATGTACACTTTTTATGGTTATTGTAAGCGTCAAGGTCAGGCGGACCGAATACAGTTTTTAGCAAGCTTGTACGTTTTCTCATTTAGGCGCTGCGATATATTGTTTGGGTTTTCAATAAAGCGCGTTTACTTGAACATTATAAATGATTTCTTGAATCTAATTCTGTCACAAATAAAGTGCTACTCGTGTATGTTTATTCAACAGGCGCACATACAATGGTTTTGAAGGTACACAATTCTGCAAAACGTCACTCCAGCAGGAAATGCAATATCTCGAAAACCTGAAGACGCACTAATTTTATACCTATTATATTTTCGGCGCACATTTTTGCACAAATATAAGCTCTCTACCCATGCACAATATTTCTCTCTCCGATCATTCGTTTATAATTTTCCAGCTGGAACAACGTTACTCCAGCAGGAATCGTTTTTCTGTTTTTATTTTTTCCAAAACTACAACACGCACAATTTTTTATATGGCGCACATTTACAGAAGATTACGCACTAATTATATATAGGTACCACTCATATAAAAATACTGCTTCATTTGCAGCTGCGTACAAATCCTTATCTTAATAAATATGTTAGTCATCTTGAGTATATAATTTAAAGCAAAATTGCCGTTCACACCATTTCATTTGGATGAGTATCTTAGGATAGGATATCTCAAAATTAAAGTCGCGCAACCAAATAATTATAACGGAGGTAGCGATGGCCCGAACTGGTATACACCTGAGAGCAGACGTCGTTGACGGTTGTCTATTGCACTTTTTATTTCAGCTGGACCACAATATTATTGACTCTGGTAATTAGATGTTCACTTTGTTAGTTTGGGCTAAATAAACATTTGCACCCGTGCGAAACCGGGGCGGGTCGCTAGTAATAATAATAGGTCTATGAAATTGCCGTTTTGTATGAAAAAATTTAAACGATTTTTTTTCATGTATTTTTTATTTGTATTAATCGAAGTAATCACCCATGCAATCAATGCATCTTTGCCAACGCAGTGGCAGTTTATTGATGCCCTTCTTAAAGAAATCAGCTGGACGGGAGGCAACAAATTCTTCAAAGGCATTTTGTACAGCCTCTCGGGGATTGAATTTTTTTCCCGCCAAGAAGTTATTCAAATTCTGGAAAAAGTAGTAGTCTGTAGGCGTAAGGTCTGGTGAGTAGGGCGGATGATGGAGAGCTTCCAACCCCAGTTCTTGCAACTTGGAGACCGTCTGCTGTGCAGTATGAGGTCGCGCGTTGTCGTGCAGGAGCAGCGGAGACGAGGGAATGACCAATGCTGGTTGGAGATGTGCCAGCTTCTCCATCTTTGTGTTCAGTTCTTCACAGTACACATCTGCAGTAATGCTCACCCCGTTTGGTAAGAAGCTGTGATGAATCACACCGGCGCTAGACCACCAAACAGTGACCATCACTTTTCTAGGGGTAAGTTTTCGTTTAGGGCATTGTTTAGGTGCTGAACCAGGATCCAACCAACTTGCTGAGCGCTTGCGGTTATCAAACAGAATCCATTTTTCATCGCAGGTAACAATGCGGTTCAAAATTCCTTCATTTGTGTCTGTTGAGCAGTGCAAGGCACGTCTCGACGCGTACTTCGCGTTGGCGATCATTGAGTTCGTGGGGCATCCATTTGTCAAGCTTTTTTACCTTGCCAATTTGACGCAAATGGACCAATATTGTTTTGACGCTAACGTCGAAAGCTGCTGCTAATTCAGCCGTAGATTGTGTATCATCAGCTTCCACAATCGCCTTTAGTTCGTCATTGTCGACTTCGGACGACCGCGAGGTTCATTTTTCAGGTCGAAATTTCCAGAATGGAAGCGAGCAATCCAATAACAGGTGGTGCGTTGGTTTGTAGTGTTAGCTCCGTAAACGTCGTTGATGTTGCGTGCCGCTTGTGCCGCGTTGCTGCCACGACGGTATTCATATTCCATAATTACTCGAATTTTTAACGTATCCATGATGACGAAAATGGGATGAAAATGTACCACTAATCAATAAACAAATGACTACTTTTGGAAAAAAAAACCATGTTTTTAAAATAAAATTAATTTGAAATTAGAATTCTTAGCCAAACAAAAATTACTTTGATTTGAAATGGCCAGTACTGCAGAACGGCAATTTCATAGATAAAGACCTAATATAATCAGTTGATCTGAACTCGATTTCCTTGTTTATAAAAGCGATGATGTCAGAGTGGGAACATATTTGTGTCTAAACGAAGTGAGCACGAGTCGGCTATTAATAATTGTTAAATGTGTTGTTATTAGAGGAGCTCGTGGCTAAATAATAACAGCCGCACGGGTTAATCTTCAAGGTTAAGCAACGCTTGCCAAGGTTGGTCTGTGGATGGGTGACCATCTTAACATAGCGAGTTTCCTCCGTGCCTCGGAAAGCACGTTAAGCCGTTGGTCCCGGCTGTCATTTGTAGATCTTTGGCAGTCGTTACGGATAGTCAGAAGCCAGTAAATCTGACTCCAGTCTTGCCATGAAGTACCGTGTTACCCAGTTTCTGGGTTGTGGAGGTCTGGTAGGCAGCCGCTCCGCGTAAAATACTGGTATTCAGCTTAATCCGGTTTGACTGGAAGCCGACCCCAATATAGTTGGGAAAAGGCTAGGCAGATGATGAAATGTGTTGTTATTAATTGTGTCTAGTAAAAATCAAACGAATAATAACTAAAATCATTTATTTATCTCTAAAATAGACTATTTCGCGTGCTTTAACCCTTTAACGGTTTATCTTTAGCGTGCTTTTATAAATATTTCATAATTATTTTAATACAATTAAAACTTGAAATAGGCTTAAAATTATAATATTTACAAACATCGTATGATATTAACGTTAAAACTTAGGTCCGTTCAGTATTTACATCTACAAAATTAGTCTTTTGAGTCTTTTATCACTTTATCACTAAAAATGTTTGTTTATAAAATCCCACTTTCTCACGCATAATCTTGCATTTACTTCCTGTAGATCTTCTCCCAGGCGACGTCTTCCATCTTCAATCAATTTCAGGTGTGCAACTGAATATGCGGCTTGGCTTATCATTCAGCCTCATCCTAGCAAAGCGCTTAAAATTAAGATGTTAATTATGTTGAGCGATGATAACGACTGGCTGACGGGCACGCAGCAAACAGCTTGCAGGGGTTACATCACCACGCAACGACACGCTAACAAACTAGGACGGACATCTAATAAGGAATATTAAATGCCCGGAACAGCTGGAAGACTGGCCTTGCAATCTAATATTGATTGATCGCTGTCAGTATAACAAAGTGGGTATTGATTTAAGAATTCAATTCCCTTAGAGCTTGAATCGAACGCCAACTCTCGAATGATGAAGTCCACAGGAACACTTTGTCTGTAGCTGCACATATAAAGTAAAAGTTAATAAAACACGACCAGCAATGCTGGCAAAATAACAGCTCAGATATAATGCAGCCTGATATCAAACAATCAGTTAAACAGTCTACTAAATGTAAGGAATGGTGCAAAATAAAATAAAAAAACATTTTTGTTCTCGGCTCACTTCTACCGACCACACGCACGATATAAACTTTTCGCCTTTAAATTAACTCGTTACAGGTGTCATCCAGTATTAGTGAAAACGTGTATTCGCCTTCAACTGTAGGGTGAAGCCAGCACTGACCCACCCTCGCATGAACTGATAATAATGCGTTTCGCCAAATTCAAGATAGCCGGTTGGTCTAGTCTGAACTTCTTGAAACAAGTGGTATTTGAAGAATCGACATAAGAGTAAAATCCCAGTAACTTATGGTATTTGAAGAATCGACATAAGAGTAAAATCCCAGTAACTTAACTCTTGCCAGCTCGTTCTCCGTAAACTAACTCGATGATGAAGTAACGGCGAATTGCATTCGCAACTCTCAGTTACTTTATCATCTTAGCAAAGCAAATGTTGTTGCATTTTGGCACACCATCCCTTACACCGAAATCCAGAATAACATCAAATTATTATCTTGATAATTCGAAGACCCTTACTTAAAATAAATTTTTGTCAATTTTGAGTTGGCAGTTAAAAATAATTTTCTTCTAAAAAAACTGTCCAAATGCGAGTCGGACTCGCGTGCAAAGGGTTCCAAACCAATTTAATTTTTTAACATGTTATTTCAACACCGTTCTTATAGGTTTTCCTGTAATCTTTAGGTATAAAACTATCGTCTACATTTTTGTTTTTTATTTTAGGCTCAGTAGTTTCCGAGGGATTGGTAATTTTTGGTCTAATTTCTTGAATAACTTCTATACTGTTTATTTTAAAGTTATGAAAAAAAAAATATGATTAAAACCCTCACAGTAAGCCCTTTCATTTGATATGTCACACGATACAATTTGAAAATCTTTTTTTTTTACAATTTTCTAGTTTGACCCCCATACTCAAAACTTATTTATTTACGTAACGCGTACGTGTTTGGGTCACACAGGTCTATATTTATACCAAATTTCAACAGAATCGTTCTATTAGATCCGGAGAAAACTGCCTGTGACAGACGGACGGACAGACACCCGAGTGATCATATAAGGGTTCCGTTTTTACTGATGGTCGGTACTCTGAAAACATTACGTCAACTTCATACGGAGAAAAGAGAGAAAAAGCTTAAGATCTCATACAGCGAAATAACAAAATTACACGCGCCTGCACCTGACAGTCTTACATAAATATAAATAGAAAACTAACTTGAAGTACGTGACTATGCCCTAATCGCTGCGGTTTGACTTGAGTACGGTATCTCGCAGTCGCAGACCGAATAACGACGTTTTCGAAAAGCTTGAGTGGTAGAAGCTGATCTCAAATCCTACGTTCAATAGTTTTGAAATAAACTAACCATTCTCCTACATATCGCTCCACGAGATCTTAGCAGTAACAGTTGAGTTTGGACTATACTCTGTGTAAATAAAATGAAAAGTTGAAGCAGCCTCTGCGGGGAAGCACCCTGACTATTGAAGCAATTCTTACTAAAAGTAAACATTCCAAATGCTGAACACATAATGACTTATTAACTAACATTCAGCATTCAATTATTGTCAACAGCTATAAAAAATTTAAAAACCGGTGAGTCGAATTCGCGCGTATAGGGTTCCCAACAAATCATATTTTCAAAATGTTATTTTAATGCCGTAGCCAGTCATGTGTTCAAATAAGTGAAGCTATGTCCGGCTTTAGGCACTTGTCTCACCGCCGGCGAGGAAGCGAGTAGCTATCATTTTCTAGCTAAGGAAAGGGACAAAAGATATATATCTCGTGTGAGTAAAAGAGACACAAACATTCATAGTCGATAGTTGGCTGTTCACACTGCCGGCGAGCGGCTCTTACCTCTAGTTGATCGCAGCGAAAAGAGCTATCAAAGATTGTACTCGCTCAGGGACACTCGCTTGGCAGTCGGTACTCAACAAACGGTAATTTCTACCTATACTGCAGGCCGGAGCAAGTATTGCGAGTAAAAGCCCGTCGCACAAAAGGACTCGCTGAAGCCGAGCGTCAAAACTATTGAAACGTTTCACTCGCCAACTGTTTCAAGTTTGAAGCTTTACTCGCTACTTGCTGATTGCCGGCAGCGGTAAGACTAGTGTCTAAGGCACTTGTCTCAGGGCAGCGAGTAGCGATTGAGTTTTCGATAGTTTTGAGGCTCGGCGAGTGCTTTAGTGCGACGTGCAATTACTCGCAGTACTCGCTCCGGCCCGCACTGTAGATAGAAATTGCCCAGCGAGCGTCGCGTCGCCAAGCGAGTACAATCTTTGATAGATCTTGTGGCTGCTATCAACTAGTGGTAAGAGCACGTTCGCCGGCAGTGTGAACAGCCAGCTATCGAGTATGAATGTGTCGCTTTTACTCACACGAGATCTATATCTTGTCCCTTTCCTCAGCCAGCAAATAGTCAATAACTAATCGCCGGTGGTATGACAAGTGCCTAAGTCACAGAAATGCGTAATATATATCTACCAAATTTCTACTGTCAGTAGATTCGGAGCTAATTGGCTATGATAGACGGACGGACAATCACCCGAGTGACCGTATGTGGGTTCCGTTATATCGTACGGACGATAAAAAACCTAAAAATTGCACTGGGCTCAAAATAGTATACTTGGAACAATTAAATAGTTCAAATGACTTCTTAGTGACGTCTATCACGCAGGAAGGGTGAGAAGTGGCCTCACCCTCAGCTGTCACATGAAATTTGCTACTGCGCAGCAACTCGCGGAGTTTTCTGGAGTTGCCATTAGTTCAGATTCTACCTATACTAGATCATATGAGTTTATACTACGCCTATTTAGTTAGAGACGCAATAAGCCCGTACTTTAGTGAAATGCCGCAATGCCTTGTAACTTTAAACTAAACTTCTGCACCAAATCAAAATTGTAATTACATAATAAGAAAATAAAGCACGTACGACTTTATGATGTATTTCAGGTATTGCTTGCGTTCTCGATCAACAAACCAGTCCATGAGATATCCTGCCATTAGAGGAGCTGTTTTATATAGCAAGAAAAATTTATGCAGATTTCCTGTGGCCCAAGCACATCTTGTTTGGAGTGCATGTTTGATACACTCGTTTTCTCTATCTTCTTTTGAAAGAAACTGAAATATTGTGGTTAAATCTGAAAAAAAAACAACATGTAAAATTAGCCCGATAGTCAGAACTATTCAAAGATATAAAAGGTACTTATGGTGGAGTGCCTGAGGCATTAAAAACGTGTAACCAGACACGAACTCAGATTTTTGACTGTGAATGAAATATAAAAAAATTAAAATCGAATGGCTAGCCAACAATACAAATGTATGAAAAAGTTAACCTATTAAAAAATTGAGCTTTTAATAGGAAAAAAATATTCTTCAATAATTCAAATAGTAGATAGAGATACTTATTAGGCTGTAGATATATACTTAACGTTTTGAGTGTGTCACCTATAGCTCCTGCACGCTCCGTTTAGGGGAGTGTGCATGAAGTAGACTCTGCCACCCAGCAGTAAAATTTCTAAACTTAAGCGCCATTTACACGATGCGAGTTTCACGAACGTTTTGAGGCGAAAAGTCGTATATGATTCTCGGATGCGATAATCTTGAGGCTTATCGCATCCGCACGTTTACATTCAGCCAAAAAATAAAAACTCGGCTACGAGTTTGTAATACCGTAATCGTAAGGTAATTATCGCCCTGAGTTTTGTTTAACCGATGACACAAATTGCAATGCGATATTTGCCTACGATTTCTAGACTCGTCTAAACACGATCTCGTATGATACCGCATTTACACATTCGAATCGCCAGGCGAATGGCGAGAGAATAACAGTTACGCCTATTAAGTTAATAAACAGTTCGCTCGCTATTCGCCTCGCGATTCGAGCGAACGCGTTGGGAACGGTTTTTCGGACGCGAATCAAAGGGCACGAATGGCGAACACGAACTTACTGTTTACACATTCGCCTGCATTCAGTTGACAACTAGCGCCCGACCCAACAGGACGTGTAGAAAAAATGAAAGGGCCTACTGTGAGGGTTTTAATCATTATTTTCATAATTTTAAAATTAATGGTTTTGAAGTCCTTCAAGAAATTTTTTTTTTTTTTTTTATTACTAATAATAGGCACGCGCTTGACCACCATCTCACCTGATGGTAAGCGATGATGTGGTCGAAGATGGAGCACGCCTGCCTAGAAGCAACCTATTCACTCTTGACTTAAAGACTCCCAGGTTGTAGCTATCGGGAAACACAAGACTCCGGCAGGGAATTCCACTCCTTAGCTGTACGCATTATGAATGTGTTCCCAAAACGTTTTGTGCGTGTGGGTGGGATGTCCACCATGTACCGGTGGCGCATCGCCGTTCGTCTTGTGGTCCGATGATGGAACGGGCTTGGCGGAATTAAATTATGCAATTCCGTCGCACATTCCCCAAAATGCAACCGGTAGAAAACCGACAGGCTAGCAACTAAAAAACAGCTAGACGAAAAAAGACGTTAAAAGGTTAGAAATTCGCATCGTGTAAATGGCGCTTTATAAATACAATATACTTGACATGACAATGACACTTCTTTACTGCCATCTATAGTTCCTGCACATTCCCTATATATATATATAACATGATGAAAAGAGAAGTCATTACAAAAATAAAACATACCTAGGGTATTTTTCGTAAAAATATAATACAGGATCCTGTATGCTGTAAATTCTGGAGCATTGGATTTGCTGTCAGGCAATTCACTATACAGCATCTTAAGCTGTGTCTGACATTGATTAAACTCTTCGTGATCACCTTTCTCTAGAGCAATCCGTGCATGCGTCTCATAAACTTCAACAGTGAAACTGTCTCGTATTCCTTGTACCTGAGATAAAAAAAAATCTTGTAATTCTTCTTGATTATTATCATTTCAGTTTACTCAAAGTATATGCACTTGCTTACAAATGACAGAAAAAGACAAAAATACTTACTGTTAAATCCTGCCTGATAGATTTTAATTGATCACAAGCATATCGGTAATCTTGTTTATCTATCCATCTCTCTTTAACATTTTTGAGGGAATTTCTCAAAACTGGCACAGGCCTGACCTCACATGGCTCTGGTGCTTTAGTTAGTCTAAGGAATGACTTTTCAATGTCTGAGCAAGTGCCTACTATGTGCATATTATTAATTTCATAATCGCCTTCACAGTCCTGGATAATGGCTCTTCTTACTGTTGGTTCCTGTTTCTTGATTCCACCCTGCAAAGAACTTGCTATGGAAGGAACATTACCTACATTGTTACCAAATCTTTCAGCTCGTTTGAGCAGTTTTTCAGCATTACCCTGAAAATCTTCAACATCAAATTGTTCAAATGAAGGTTTCTTTTTGTTTCCATTTTTTTGATATACTTTATCTACTTTCTTTTGATCTAAAGACAGTCTATCTTTAACTTTCTGACGTCCCTTGCCCTTGGTTTTTTTGTCTTCAACCTCATCACCAGAAGCAGAAGACGCACTGAAAAGAACCAAAAATATTTTCCATGTGATTAAACTTGATTATCAAAATTGAAGAGCAGTCAAATTCTAGTCATGGTACAGTCAGCAAAGCTATAAGGTATACAGACAAAAACTGTTATTTTTCCCACTGCACTGCCAATATAATATATTTCTCATGTGTGCATTATAACTTTTTCAGCTTATGACTCAGCACACTCACAATATTGCTTAAAAGTAGTTGCAAGCATACTGAATAGCTTTGTTGAATTTACATGCTCTAAATTAGCAACTAACGATAAGACATTTTCAAGTCAAAACTGGAACCAATATTTTCACTGATTTCCCCTCAAATATGTATAAGTCAAAGGAAATAGGTACATCTGTTACAATATACCACTTAAAACTGATATAATAATATTGAATTTGCTTATAATTTCAAATAAATTAATAAACTGTATCAAGATAAACATACCTCAGCCTTTTTCTAGGAGGGCTCCTAGACCTTGATCTGCTCCTAGAGCTAGCACGTCTTCTGCGCTGTGGAGAGTTCTTATGACCGTTAAAGCCTCGAGAACCTAAAATACCCCTATTTTTTGGAAGTTCAACAGCATTTTCTAACTTTTGGTACAAACTTAAAGTACCACGAACAGGTTTAACTGCCAAATTATTTCGTTCACTATGAACACTAGGAATCGGTTCCTCATCCCAATTCCTAGTCCATATTTCATCTTTACTGGCCGCAGCCGTTATTCTTCCTTTAAGACATATATCAATTTGGTCACGGTCAAAACCAGATTTGCATTTTTCATAGCATCGTTTGATATATCGCTCCAAGCTATCAGGCCAAGAGCCTGCTGACCTTGATTTGAAAAAGTTTGAAGAATTAGTATTTCGAATACTTTCGTCATCTTCTACATTTTCAATTTTATTCATTTTTAACTCTTCTGGTGCTGGCGGTTGAGGTATATCTTCTGTTGCCAAAGGAGGTGGCAATGGCACATCAAGGGGTGGAGGGGGAGGCTTAGGAATGTCTGGGGGAGGGAGTGGGGGCAGTGGAGGAGGATGATCTGGCAGTGGAGGCTGAACATCACTTGTGCCTTCCATTCTATCTTCATAAAATCTGTTGTTGTTTGGTTTCTTGCGTTTCTTTTTATTAGGACCATTGTTGTTTGAAAGTAGTGGATTTTCATTAAGAGTTATGGGCGCAGGTTTCCTGATGTTATTGAGGTTAAATCTGATAGGAGTTTGGTTGAAAAAGGGACGATTGGTGTCAAGGGGGGACATACCAAGCAAAGGAGTTGTTGGTGGCGGCTTTGAAAATTGCGGATGACTAAGATCCAACTTCTGGTCCTTATTTTGGTGAAATTGATTTGGATTAGAAAACCCTCCATTGTTGTTGGACATTTGGTTGAAATATTGATTATAATACGGTGTATACATGCCACCGTGATATCCATTGTACTGATGGTACATATTGTAGAGCCAGGGATTATGATTAGGTGGTAGACCACTTACAGTTTGTATCGGAGGTTCTTTTGAACTATTATTAGCCATGCTGATTTACGATATAATATGTATAAACCTTGTTATTTAACGCTACTAATAATAATTCATACTATAAGTATGTCTTATATTCTGTTAGACCTTTTACAAAATGACGTTAAGTTCATCAGTCATCACATCAGCCCAATACATAATTTATGTTGCAGATTTGTGTGGCGGATGTGTCCCCTCAAAATGGCGTCCAAATTGCACTTTCATCACCCAATAAATATGATAAAAATCACTCCCGATTTTGATGGCGCAGCCACGCACTAAGTATAATTATATATTGGTACAAATTATGGATGAAATCATAAAATTAATTAAGGAAATACGGTGAAATGAATTCGTTTCAACTAAAATCACAGTGCGGGAACGATCAACGAAACGAACCACAGAACACATACATATAACTATATTATATTCCTCTATGCATATTGCATATAACCTAGCGGAAACGATCAGTGAAATGTGATACTTAGTCCGTCCATAGACATTTCTGTATCTATGATCCCGTCTTTGTACATTATGGTGGAAGCGCCAGGGTAGCCCGCGAAATTCAAACATTTTATGTTTTTTTTGCAATTTGCCGGTCAGTGTTAAGTGTTTGTTGAACAAAATACGATTCGCGACCGTAACGCGTATTTGTTTAAAGAATTATAACCATTTTAATAATCAATATAGCACTCTAAGTTCATGAAGCCCTATTGAATGACTTTTTCATTTAATAACCATTCAATAGGGCTGCATGAACTTAGAGGGCTATATTGATGATTAAAATGGTTATAATTCCTAAGACAAATACGCGTTACGGTCATGAATCGTATTTTGTTCAACAAACACTTCACACTGACCGGCAAATTGCAAAAAAACATAAAATGTTTGAATTTCGCGGGCTACCCTGGCGCTTCCACATTATGGTGAGTCCTATAAAACACCGTCCATACATCCGGGTCAGGGGTGTCCGGGCCATCCGAGTTCCGGGTCAGGGCTATCCGAGTTCCCGTCAGGGACGGGCCGTCCGTCACCCGTGTCCACACACATCAGGATCAGGGGCATCAGGGCTATCAGAGTTCCGAGTTTTTCGTTCAGTGTTCACACTGACACCAGGAAAATCAGTGTTATCTGTTTCGGTGGCTGATACGTGATATTATTGTGACAGCAATAAGACAGACATCATCATCATCTGCCTAGCCTTTTCCCAACTATATTGGGGTCGGCTTCCAGTCAAACCGGATTCAGCTGAAAACCAGTGTTTTATGTAAAGCGGCTGCCTACCAGACCTCCACAACCCATTAACTGTGTAACACGGTCCTTCTTGGCAAGACTGGAATCAGATTTATTGTCTGTCTGCCTAAAACTATACTTTTATGCGGTATTTCCAAAACGGCTCGATCAATGTGGGCGGAACTTTCACCAGCAGATAACTGATATTATAAGAAGTAAATTATTTCAGAAAAAGAATAAGGAATCAGTGCTATAAAAAATTAAACCCATGAAAATACTTTTAACGCGAGCAAAGTTGCGGGCAGTTCGTATCACACGGATACATGGATACTTTTATGACTACAGTACCTACTTGGACATTAAATTTGTATGGTCAATATCATGCAATAATTTATTATCTGACCCAACTGAAGCACTGTATACAACTTCAATTAATTGTATCCACCCGTACCTTTTGAGCTAAAACCCGATGTGTGTAAGAAGCCAACTTAAAGATCCTACTGGATCTCTTAGTTGGTTCGCCTTAGAGCCGTTTTTGGTCTCCTCATCATAAGAACCTTGTTACCAGCTAAAATAAATAGCACTTGTTAGGAAAATTGAAATATAGAAATCTAGGAAATCACCTTTATGGTTTCCATCATCAGATTGTTGTTATCAGCTACAATAAATAGTTCAACCCGTACGATTTTTTTGAGTCTAAACACGATGGGTATAAGAGTAGTCAAATAAGTGAGCCACTACTCAATCTTATGGTTCCATCTTCAGATAGTAGTTTCCAGCTGCAATGGGTAGTGCTCATCGAAAAGATTTGAATCAGCCCAAATACAATTGGTATGAAGTCAATTAAGAGAGCGGTCATGACTTTCATCATCAGATTGTTGTTACCAGCTACAATGAATAGTACCGCCCCGTACAATTCATACGAGTCAAAACACGATGGGTATAGAATTTTATAATCCTTGTTTCCAACAGCAATAGTTCTCATCAGAAAGATTTAAATGAGCACAAACACGACCAGCATACTTACAAGAATGTATGTAAAATAACTTATAACTTATCGATACAACGTCTGAGGACATATTCAAGGTCATATAAGTATGCGTTAGACATGATTGAAATCGAAAAAAAAAAAATACATATTCTTGCTTTACTTTAGATTACAAAAAAAAACTACGATAGGTCTTAACTCTGTCGAACTCTGGATCTGGAGAAATGACCATTCATCTTTGGGATAAAACGGATCTTTGCTAGATGCCTTAGCTTTTGAGATTGAAATGGGCCAAGCTGGGGTAGGTGCTCTCCAAATCGGCCACCTCTAAACCCTTAGGTATATTTTTTGAACCAGTGACCGACTAATTCCGATATTTGGTGAGAAATTTCTACTAATTAGCGACTATTTTTATGTAATCAAAACTAAAATACCTGATGGTGGCCATGGCAGTATCAGTCACACTTCACTACACAATTAAATGATAAAATATCTTGGTGAATGCTCCAGGGTAGCCCGCGAAATTCAAATATTTTTATTCATGTAGTTCGACAGAAT
The DNA here is from genome assembly GCA_950371165.1 of Lacanobia oleracea. NCBI lineage: Eukaryota > Metazoa > Arthropoda > Insecta > Lepidoptera > Noctuidae > Lacanobia > Lacanobia oleracea. The sequence goes on from OX493401.1 coordinate 11,533,347, forward strand.
GATTATTTCTGAAATATTTATTCTGTCGAACTACATGAACATAGAGGGCTATATTGATGATTAAAATGGTTATAATTCTTCAGATAAATACGCGTTACGGTCGCGGATCGTATTTGGTCCACATACAGCTTCACACTGACCGGCAAATTGCAAAAAAACATAAAAATATTTGAATTTCGCGGGCTACCCTGGAGCATCCACCTTAAGTTCATAGTTATTTGTCGACACTTTTAGCTGTGGCCTTAGTGCGAGTTTTTTAACGTTCTCGATCGTGTTAGCGTAAACGTCAATTTATATTGAAACTGGATAAGGGCCGTCTGGTGACAGTAATGGAAAACTTTTTTTTTTCTATACAATTTGACATAAGCGCTGCGTTTTAAAAAACTTACACTAAGCCCTCTGTTATGATTGGTTTTTAGATTTTTACTGATGCTTTATTTTCTAAGATAACACTCATACTTCGTTATTGGACTAATATGTGTAGTTTAACATTGAAGTTTGTAATAATAAAGTACATTTACAGATAAAATAAATAAATTAATACGGAGAACACTTTAGTTTTTGCGGTCCCTCAAGTGAAGGACTTTGTACCATAATCACGTTTCTTGTATGGGAGCCCCCTTTAATTTTAAATAATAAACCCCTTAATAATAAATAATTTCTTTAAAAATAAAGAAAATTTAATTTTTATTATTTGTTGTTATAGATTTCAACATTCTATCTGTTACAGTTCTTGAGATAAAGCCCGCTGACAGACAGACGGACGGATGGACGGACGGACGAACGGACGGACATTGGAGGCTTAGTAATAGGGTTCCGTTGGTTACCCTTTGGGTACGGCACCATAAAAAGATCTTTATATCGCGTACGCTGCGGAAACTATTGACAATAGAGCAAAGTGATGTACTACAGTTTTATAGAGGACATCAATATCTACAAAAAAGTCTATCTAAAAAGTAAATATCTAATTATTATAGTTAAGTCACAATGACCGCTTTTTGGTCAAATTATTCAATCAAAACCCGGGTGAAATGGAATGGTGGTGATTTTAGTATCATAATATTAATCCTTACAAAAATCCTTACAAATCCTTATTGTATCTATTTAAATTATTTAATAATTAAGGTTGGTTATGTACAAGTAAATCACAATTACAATTTTTGAAATCGGACCTTTCGTTTATAAGTTATGATGGATATAAAAATACTACACTAATATTATCAAGTGTGTACCTAGTTGCAATTTTCTGTGCTTATTTTGTAATTTTAATCTTCTCGCTGTTATCTTTACGTGAACTTTAAACTGAGCTTCGGCGACGAAATTTGTTGACTATTGGAAAAAGGCCGGTATAATTGAGAGGTAGGCATTTCCACCCCTTGGTTTGTGATCTACCTCCTCGCAGTCCACTTCGAGCAATTGCACCGCGCGGTGGTAGGTTCCGCTAAGAGCCGCCTGGCTCGCGTACTACAAGTTCGTACGTCTAGTAATGGGCTAGTGTTGCTACCAAAACAATGGACTCGGTCTGTGGTGTCTACAAAACACTGCTGACTACCCAAGAAAAATGCTAACTGGTGACGAGGCAGTATGGTCTCAGACCTTAGCCTGTTGCCTCAGGAACGAACTAAAAAAAAAACACTGACAGATAGAGACTAAAGTGTCAGTGTCAATGTCAACTGTCAATTTAATGCTGATTGAGGTGACGATCGTGTCGTCATAATTTTATTTTGAATTGGTAATTGATGCAAAAGATACTTTACAGTATAATGTAAGTTCAAAATTATAATTTAATACCGGTGAATGTAATAAATTCCAACTACTATTGGTACTATTGGTTCCTTATAGTCTTGGGATTTCATAAAGCATACAATTTGTTATCCTATTCATAGGAATATTAATTTCGGCAGTACGATTTTCATGTTTTCCTAGGTACACTAATGATACCCAACTTTTCTTACAGATTATTCATGATTGCGTCGCCTACACGCTAGACGATGGATTTATTAAAAACACCATCTGTTCAATCTTTGTTAGACTCTGACTTGGAATCAGTTGAAAGTCTTCAGTATTTGGATTTGGATATTGAGGAGGTGACAATAACTGTTAAATTAATAATGCGCTATACTTTACATTCTCACATTGATCTACTAGGTTGTATTACATTCTGGACTGCATACTTAATTTTATATTTTACCAACAGGATCTACTATCTACTTAATAAAATTATCGCCTGTTACGCCCACCTCTCGCTTTCATGGCACTCATTAATCAGTATGATCTATTGTTTCACACAAAGTTATATAGTTAATAGTGTGTAACAATCAAGTGGGTTATTTTATTTCAATATATATGTATACAATCAAATAATATTAACTTACATTTGAATAAAGATAGTCATTTCAAAATGTAACAAATGGAAAAGCCCACCAGTATCAAGAACAGGGTCCAGTTCTACTGAAAGAGGAATTCTTAACAATATGAGCTATGTCCATTTATAGGTACTCTTTAATTTTCACACTGCAGTAATATTTTTCTTTGTGTATAATATACTAGCATTTGCTATCAGCTTTGCCAACAGGGCAATAAAAATTCTGGCTAAGGTCTACCAATTTGTGTGCCAATTTTAATAAAAAATTAGTATTTTAAGTCAGTTATTAGGTGTAAATTATCAAGGATTATTTTGTGATTTTTTTGTTTTGTGAATGAGTGCTTTTCTTTAATTTGCCATGTGTTATCACTGCTCAGAATTTGATCCTTGTTAGCTATACTTTTGGATTGTGTAATAATACAAGGTGTGTGTGTGTGTGGGTTTTTTTTTCTCAAATCAACCTTGTTGATTCCTGGGTAGGAATAATGATTTTGTAAAATCCAATGATGCAGTTTTAGTTTTCATCAAAATCGAGCTTGAGACTCCTTTCAGGTTTTTTGATTTTCCTCATAGTTTCAGATTTGGCCATGAAGGCACACCTTAAAAATTCACCCTGTATACCTAAAATTAACTTGTATGTGAAAAATGATAATACTTTTATTTTTTAATTTTCTTAGCTTTTTTAAAGACAATAGTGAATTACTATACATGTTATGAAAGTTGGTTAACTAATTTCTCGATTACGTCCGTCTTATATTTAACTAGCTTTTGCTCACAACCTTGTACGCGCATATTTTTTACGCGCCGTTTTTTCCCGTTCTCGTAAGAATTTCTGGAAATCCTCTCTTATTTCAGCTTCGTACAACCAGTAGTTTCGGCTGCATGTTGTCTGTCAGTCACACAGTAACGCAATAATTTTATATATATTGAATCTAGCCAACCCTGTTTTTATTCTAATTGTATGGCTGTTTAATCTGAAATTAATTATTATACATTTTAATTTAATATAATAATAACTGAATACTATGTGTTCATCTGAGATGTACTTTTCAGTTAGATGAGATTGAATATGCATTGCCAGCAAGTGAGGCACCAACATTGGCTGAAGTATTATCTGCAGAAGAGGAAGATGTTAAGAATAAAGAAACCAAATTCATTGAAGACCCTGCTGCATGCTCTGCTTTACAAGTGGAATTTTTGCAAGGTGTATCACAACAGCTTCTGCAAGCACAAGTATGTATGGTTAAATTATGGCTAAATGTATGCATATTCACATAAGCACCTAAACTGATACATATGGGTCACACTGAAAGTTTTTAGAAAATAAAAACCTGGCCAAGTGAGAGTGTGCAAAAGGTTCCGAACCAATTTATTTTTGTAACACTACAGATTTCTTATAGTTTTTCCTATAATCTTTAGGTATAGAACTTTTTCAAAATTGTAGGCTCAGTAGTTTTGGGTAAGAGGGTGAATGGTCATTCTTGGTCTAATTTTTTAAATAACTTCAAAACTATTTATTTTAAAATTATGAAAAAATATTATTAAAACCCTTATTAATGGAACCCTCATAAGATCACTCGGGTGTCTGTCTGTCTGTCCGTCTGTCACAGCCAGTTTTCTCCGATTGTTTTATAGAAGACAGTTTCATAGAATTTCGTTTCACATACAATTTTTCTCATATTATCATTTCATAGAATAATCAATATGCAGAATATTTACTTTGAATAAACTAAAATCATACATTTTTGTTACAAAAAAGCTTAATGTTTCAATAAATAATCAATATTTTTGATATATAAATACTCAATATGAGATATTGAGTAGTAATATAAAACTTGTTACCAAGAAAAACATTTTGTCGAGTGACAGTTTCTAAACTATGCAAATTTTTCATTTGGGTACGGTCGATGGAACCCCGCAAAGTGGCAAATGGCGATGGGAATAAAAGACAAAACTATACAAACAAGCATACACCATGCATGCAGCAAGCATACGGCAAGCATGCAGCTAGCATACAGCAAGCATGCAACATGCAGAATACAAGCAAGCATGCAGTATGCAGGTAAGCATGCAACATGCAGCAGGCATGGTTTCTGTCACGGCTCCGGCGCTGCGGGGCTCCGGCGTTCCCACGCGAACTTGTCCTCGCAGATGGTTTTAACGCTCAACTGCTCCTTAGTCGCGAGCTGCCTCGCCCCTTCGCGCCTACGCGGGTTTAAATTACACTTTAGGGCTAGGGCAGACAAGACTGCGTGGAGTCGGTTTTACAGCGACTCGTTTGTCACTAATTTTTGTAGCACACATGTTGATTTTTAGGGTTCCGAACATAAAACGGAACTCTATAGGATCACTCGGGTGTCTGTCTGTCTGTCCGTCCGTCCATTCGTTCGTCCGTCCGTCCGTCACATCCAGTTTTCTCCGAATCCACTGAAACGAATCTGTTAAAATTTGGTACACATATGGACTTCTGTGACCCAAACACGGAAGCGTTACGTAAATTATATTTTTTTTTAGTATGAGTCAGTTATGGAGGTCAAACCAGAAAATTTTAAAAAATAGGTAGTTTTTTTTTCAATACCATCGTGTGACATACATATCAAATGAATAGGGTTTAATTATATTTTTAAGGTTTCGTACCCAAAGGTAACCAACCCGAATACTATTACAAGGCTGTCCGTTCGTCCGTCTGTCTGTCAGCGAGTTGTAGCTCAAGAACCGTAATAAGTAGAGAGTTGAAACTTTCACAGATTGTGTATTACTATTACCGCTATAACAACAAATAATAAAAAATAAGGTTAATGGTAGTGCGCGAGTCCGACTCGCACTTGACCGGGTTTTTTTTTTCATAATTTTAAAATAAATGCTTTAGAGATAAGGGGGGGGGGGGGGAGCCGCCGTAGAAAGACGTCCTTCTCGCGAGTCATCAGTAGTTTGCTTCGACCACGTTTAAACATTTGGAAACAGTGGCACGGGATGGGGCTTAGTCATGAGATACTAATCGAAGTCTTTCGTAACCTCTCGTAACTAGCTCAATTTAGTTTAACCTCATAAGACATACCACACCATAGTCTTGTTAGATCTTACGAGGTATCACCAGATTAAATCCATCCTCACCATCAGCAGCAAAAGTCAATTAATAAGGTAACTGCCAAGGCAGGCCGACCCTCTACCCTCATTAGCGACTAGCAACGCTACTGGGTAAAATAATACAAACTAAACAAGTTCTTGTTGTATTGGTAAATGTGAAATAATTATGTTTTTTTTTTGTTTATAGGAAAGATCATCAGCAGGTGCTGCAACAGCACTGAGTGTGGGAACTGACACAAAATTGACAGTAGGGACAGCACATGGCCACCTACTCTCGTTTCATGAACAAACATTGCGATGGGTGTGTGATTTAAATACTGACCGAGGAGCCGTATCATGCTTGGCATACAATCAAGACTGCACTCGACTCCTCGCTGGATACGCGAGAGGTCTTATATGTCAGTACGAAAGTGTACGTGGAACTATATTGAGACGCGTAACACTAGGCGGAGAACTATGGGGCACTTTACGTGTCACGTGGGCTGGCTCGTCTGGACTGGCTCTCGACACGGGCGGATCTGTTTGGTTGATCAAGTTTTCGCGACCCCTGGGAGTACGATCTGCACGTTCTTCTTGCTTATTCTCTGGTGCACGAGGAGAAGTAGTAGCGATGGCGGCGCGGGACGCACGCATTTTGGCACTAGCAACTCTGTCGCGCGTTATAATAGTAGCAGGAGGTCGGGCTGCGGGACTACGTCTCACTGGCCCCCCGGACACTCTGCCAGTGCTAGAATGGAGCGAATCAGATGAGCGTATATTAGTATGTGCTCGATCGAAAACATTGCAATGGCTGTCACTGAACATCACCGGTTCATCTATATCTCTGAAACCTATCCAGAGAGTCGAACTGGCTACAAGTCCGTTATGGCTTGGCTGGCTTGGTGGTAATCTCGCAATTTTCGACGCGGATGAGAATCTAAGGCTGTGGGGAGATGACTACGATAAACCCTTAGATCTTTCACACATGGAACCGGTCTATGCCTCTGCCTTTTTCAAGGTATGTATGTACTACAAGGGGAGGTCTAAAAATTCGCGGAATGAATTCGGAGGGGGTAAAATTAAACATGATTTTTTCCTTTATCAAAATATTCCCCAGTAAACCTAATACACTTGTTAGACCTTTAAAATACTTGTCTAAACCATTGAATAAAGTGATTTGTCGAGGCCCCCAGAATAGGCAGAAATAGCCGTATTCACTTCTTCGTCATCGGTGAATTTCTTTCCACGACATTTTTTCTTCATGATTGGGAACTGGGAACAAATAATATTCACAAGGGGCGAGGGGCGGATCCAGGATTGTCGTTTGGAGGGCCGCTGAAGGTGGGTTTTAGCAAAGTAGACAATAAAATAGCTCATAAAATTTTATTTTGCTAAACGCATAACAATCCTCCTTAGATTACTGTTTTTAAGCCTCCGCTGTCCGTCCGTCCGTCCATCCGTCTGTCAATCAGTGGGCTGTATCTCAAGAACCGTAATGGGTAGGCCGTTTTTATTTCTTTCTTATTTGCAAAATAGTTGAGCAAACATCACCTAAAACTACTTATTCCAAATTTCAAGTTGACAGCATATATAGTTCTTGAGATATCCAGCTGTGACAGACGGACAGACTTAGTCACACCATAAGGTTTCCTTTTTACCATTTTGGTACGGACCTCTAAAAAGTCCTCCTCTCCCCACTCTAACCCCTCCATTCTGCGTAGTTTTTGACCCGCCCTCGGTAATAGGTATCTGGATCTGAATATTTGAATGACGCTCATAATAAATGTGCCAAGACTTGAACCCGGGAATGGATTGTTTCAGGGGCTTTGGACCGATGGACGCGTATCGCGAGCAATGTGTACCGCGGGTGTTAGTGCTTTAGGAGGCGCATGCGTCTCGGCCGGCGCGCTGTCATTGCTGGGCCGGCGCGGCATCGTCCGAGTGCGGCCACGGCATCTACTTGCGAGGGCACAGGCATTCTTGTCTTCAGGACGTCATCTGAATGCATTACGCTTACTTTGTTCTACCCAGGGGTCTGAGGCGATGTCTTTAGCTTATCAATTTGTAGATAACATTTCTGACAGACCACACATCTTGAGTAACAAGCAAGTGGCGGACCAAACTGTCAAGTTATGTTTAAAGTATAATCTAAGGTGAGATTCATTTAATTATCGGTGCAGTAACCCTAAAAACACCCTGTTTATTGTTCATCAACGGTTTCAGTTATTTTTAAGCAATCATCTTTTACAAACTTTTTAGGGAAGAGTTGTGGATTCGCTTATGGGAACAATGTTCCGACGAAAAAGCCTTCGTAGAAGCACTAGGTGACGCGGTAGCGCGAGGAGAATTATCAACGGCTGAGATGTCACCCTCGCCAGATTCTACGCAGGTTATTTATTTTGATTTTTTATTTCCGATTACGATTGGACATGACATTTATAAATAAGTACAATTCAAATGTTATGTTTCTAAAGGCATTGATTGAGAAACTGGCGGATTATGAGCCGTCCCTGGTGGAGCGTGTCATAGCGTCGTTGCCGCTGACGTCCATCGACCCTCACCGGGCCAGCGTGCTCACGAGAGAGAAGGGCCTGTGGCGAGCGGTCGGCGCCATCGCTGCAGCACTCGGTAATACTAAACTCTCGACACTCGAATACATAAGATAGATCCTAGATCTATAGTAATTTACAAGTCAACCAATTAGTCAAACTCAATTATTATTGCACACTTTTGTGATATTGTGTAATCTTCAATCGTCTTTTAAGCCACCTTGTTAAAAAAACAGCGGTGAATTTTTCGACATAATATTAATATTTCTGTGGTAAAACATGATGCAGATGAGTAAATATAGCTATAACTTAACCTACCAGAGGCGGCTGAAAAGTTCTAAGCCTAAAGTACTTGCAGGTACTTTAATCGTTCCCACAAGTAGTCACTAGTTGAGCGACATCTAATTAGCATTTAGGAAAAGTTTTCTCTAATTAGGATCATTATACTCCGAGAAATTGTTCTGTATAGGTACATCATCAGGATCCCTGCATTTCACGAAATTGGAACATCGCGCCGTAATCGCATCGCTCTTGACAAAACCGGCCAAGTGCGTGTCAGGCCACGCGCAGTGACTGGGGCCATTCATTTTTAGCGTAATCAATTAAGGGTGAAGGGGGATCGAACAGTTCTTATTATATGGGAGGCAGTCTTGTTAGTTTATTATATTGACACTGCAGCTCTTCAAACTATTTGTATTGCTGTGCCCTAGCAGGGTTCATGTGTGATACCTAATAACTTGTAACAACTTGTAAACTACATAAATGCAATGAATGATATTATGATTCAGTAATATCACAAAAATACGCAAAGTTAGAGGTTAAAATTCTTATTTATTTATTTAATCTCTAAGACTACAATCATTCTGGTTACAAATAAAAAAGCGATGGCAACCGCGCGAGTGCCGAGGTGCGCTCGGATGCATGTAGGTAAACGATTTCCATGGCAACGGACCCGCGCCACCCACACTGCGCCTGCTTACCTTACCATTAATTTTTTTTTTTTCTGTGTGTATTTGCAATCAGTCCTAAGACTATGAGCAAATCTGTTCTGTGGTGCTGTCATGCGGAGTGGCTTCCCATTGGAGGCATCTACTCATCTGCTGCCCAGAGCTACTGCCGGCCCTCTAGCTATAGGATATGATGACGGTTTATTCGTCTCACATACTGATCTATTGTGAGTTGGCGAGCAAGTTGGTTAGGATGATGGATTAACCGGTCTTTGTATTTTGCTGCCAAAATCCGAATTTCCTCTTTTATTGTTCTCATTTCAAGGTGCTTGTGAACTTCATTGTTGGTTATGTACCATTGCACCATATTGACGTTGGAATCGCTTGCACTGCCCCATAGTTGCAGACAATATGTCCAAATGGGCTTTAGGATGACTTTATATATTAAGAGTTTGTTGTCCAAAGACAGTCTCGAGTTCTTTCCTAGCTTCCAGTATAGGCTGTTGTATTTTGCTGAAGCTCCTGCTTTTTACATTCGATGTGGTGCCTCCAGGTTAGTTTACGATCAATGTGCAAGCCAAGATGTCTTACATGATCACTGTGGGGTAGAGTACATTGGCCCAACTTTACAGGTGGGCTGTCTACTTTTTTGAGGGTGAATGTCACCTGTACTGACTTTGCAGCACTAGCCTTTATATTCCATTTTTGGAGCCATATATACCATAAATATAAATAAAAAATCAAATCAAATCAAAAGATGTTATAATAATGATTCCAGCATATCCTGCCATCACATGGCGTACAAATATTTCTGTATAAAAAAAGAAGAGAAGTACTGATACTGTACTTACAAAGGTACTAGTAGTTAATTTTTATTGTTTTTGTACCTTGGAACTTTTAAGGACTGCGCAGACGACGGACTTTTCTCCGCGGCGGAGAAAAAGTACGCTCCTCGAATAAAAATACGCCGCGGATTTACCGCGAACACAACGCTCACGGTGTGCGATCATTTGTTGCCCGGAAATGTAGAGAAGTGCACGCTATATGGAAGCAAATATTTAGAGGTTACGTTGTGTTGTAATTTACATGAAGTTTAAGAAAAAGAGAAGACATTTTAAAAGAAAATATTAAAATCGATTTCCTGCGTCATCGTTTATCGTCGTGCATACGTACGTCACTCTCGAGCGCACAACGCGGGACTAAAGTCCGCCATGTGCGTTGCTTTGCCTAGTCACACGAGTTCTATTTTTTTCGGGGACTCCCCCGTACTGTTGTCCGGTCCGCTCTCTGCATGTCCTTGGTTATTCGGGGGACTTTTTGTACGCGGTACTTTTAATCCCTCGTTTGCGTTACTCGATACAGTTGTAAGCGATCTATTATTATTATTATTATATACTTTATAGTACACCTCATAACAAGCACAGTAAAAATGCTTATAAAACTAGTGTACAATGGGCGGTCTTATCGCACAGGGCAATCTCTTACAGACAACCTTAGGATGAACTGAACTAAAGAAGTTAGATTTAGGGCGGTCAGTGTACAAACATCATAAATAATATAAATAGAGAGACATACATAATAATATAAAACAAATACATACAATATTAAGTAATATACTAATAAATATCAAATATATAACAGGGAAACGAGACAAAAACGTTATAGTGAGAGGTAATGTTCCTTCACCAATTTTTTAAACGTTGTTAGCGTTTGAGCGCGCCTCACATCTATTGGTAATGCATTCCACAAACGAGCTGCTTGAATAGTGAAAGATTTGTCAAAGAAGGATGTGGAATGCATACGAATACTTAATTTAAGGTTTTCCGATGATCTCAAAGACCTAGAATGCGTGTCACAAAGAAACTGAAATCGTTCTTTAAGATAAAAAGGAGTATAAGGATTAAAGAGCACATTATAAAGCAAAGAAAGTATGTGGGCATTCCGGCGAAGGCGAATAGGAAGCCATTTGAGCTTGGTACGAAAATCAGAAACGTGGTCATACTTGCGCAAGCCAAATATGAACCTGATGCAGAGATTTTGAAGTCGCTCAAGCTTGTCCAATTGGACTTGGGTGAGATCAAGATAGCTGGCGTCAGCATAGTCCAAGATTGGGAGAAGAAGAGATTGTGCTAAGGCAATTTTAGTGGTGATGGGAAGAAAATTACGAAGACGTCTCAGAGAGCCCGCCGAAGCGAACAGTTTACGACTGACCTCCTGCAGTTGTTTAGTCCAGGAAAGAGTGCTGTCGATATAAATCCCCAAGTTCTTCACAGTGTGAGTTATAGGAATAGTAGTGTTATTGAAAGAAACCTGGGGAAGTGTCGACCAATCAATCCTTGAAACGGTTCGGGAACTACCAACAATAATCATTTGCGTCTTTGCTGGATTGATTTTCAGCCCAAACTCAGTGCTCCATTCACCTATTCGAGCCAGGTCTGTATTAATCGTCTCAATCGCAGTAGATAGCTCTCCTAGAGGGGCTTGGGTGTAAATTTGTAGATCATCAGCATACAGGTGGTAGAAAGAAGATAGTCGTTGAGTGATAGCATTAATAAAAAGTGCGAAAAGTAGAGGAGATAACACGCCACCCTGTGGCACACCGGCAGAGGTGTTACACCAAGAAGAGAAAGATTCTTCAATGCAAACACGCTGCCGGCGACCAAACAGGTAACTATGAAACCAGTCAATTACCGAAGGAGATATGTTAAAAGAGCACAGTATTCCAAGCAAAATGTCGAAGTCAACCAAATTAAAAGCATTGCTAAAGTCAAGCAGAGCGAGTGCCGTTAACTGCCCCATTTCCATGCCTGACCTGATATCATCCGTAATATGCACAAGTGCTGAGGTAGTACTGTGTCCATGTCGGAAACCAGATTGGAAGGGATTCAGCAGATTGTGCTTGGAAAGGAATGAGCTAAGCTGCTGATGGACGAGTTTTTCAAGGACTTTGGATAGGAATGGGAGAATGAAAATGGGACGATAGTCAGAGAAAGAATCAGGATGTGATTTTTTAGGTAAAGGGATAACCTGGGCATGTTTCCAGGCTTGTGGGAAGACCCTACTGGAAACAGAGAAGTTGAGGATATAAAGGATGACCGGAAGAATATCATCAAGGATGGGAATGATCATCTTACGGCTGACACAGTCACTACCCACAGCGTTGGATGTAATCGATACAATACTCTTTTTAACATCACTAGCAGTGAATTGACTTATGACAAAAGGAGAATAATCAGGTATCGGAAGGTTTTAAAGATGACTTAGTGTTGCAGCTTTGGTGGCCCTATCCAGTACGGGCGAAGTTGAAAAATGACTATTAAGCAAGTTGAAGTCTAAGTCTTTAGGAATCCTTTCACGAGATTTTTTTCCGATACCTAAGGATTTCAGAAAATTCCAGACCTTAGCTGGATCACCATTTTGAACAGAACTATGGACATGTTGGCGGTTTGCGTTCCTACACACCTTGTTGCAGTGGTTTCTACTTGAGACATATTTTTCCTTATTGATGTCGTTAGGCCGAATTTTAAACTTAAACTTAGCGGCTGCTTTTTTACTTAGTAAAAGTTTTATTTCATCAGTCAGCCATGGCGCTGGAAGATGTTTCACTCTCACAGCTCGAATAGGTGCATGTGTGTCGTACAGCTGAATCAAGGTAGAGGTCAAGATTTCAACTTGTTCGTCGACGGACGACGATGTGACAAGAGGCGTCCAGTCAATGCTGCTGGCGTCCTCCCGAAGACGATCAACATTCATTCCATCAAAATTGCGAAGCATAAGAGTTTTGGACTTGTGCTTAGGTGGACGAATTTTATAAGAGGTGAAAATTAGGTCGTGATAGGAAAAGGCGTCAGCTGAACATTGACCATGTTTAGCTACGTGATCGAGAGATGAGACAAACATAAGATCGAGAAGTGAGGGAGCAGAGTTAGGAAAATGGTGAGTGGCACCAAGATCGAGGATAGAGAGATTGGTGGATTCCACAATACGGCGAAGAGAAGTGGAGCGGGAGTCATTTTTAAGGAGACATGTATTAAAGTCGCCCATTATGATGCTATGACTGTAAGAGGGAATTAAGGCTTCTAAAATGAGTTTTTTTTTTTTTTTTTTTTACTATTGATAGGCACGCGCTTGACCACTATCTCACCTGATGGTAAGCGAGGATGTGGTCAAAAGAAGATAAGAAATTAATCCGAAGAGAAGGGCAGTAGTAGACACCAAGAAGAATCTTAGAGTGATGAAGTTCAACTTCCACGAAAAGATGTTCGCCGGCGTTCGGTGGGGGCGGCTGAGCGGACATGTTAACAACAGAAAATGGAATGTAATTACGAAGGTAAATGGCCACTCCACCACCACCACCGATCCCGCGATCATTCCTAATGAGTTGAAAACCTGGAAGAGAGTAAGAAGAAGACGGAAGACAAGGTTTTAACCACGATTCAGAAACAAGAATCGCATGAATATTCTTACAGTCAAAATTGGCCAGCATATCAGCGAAATGAGCCGGAATACTCTGGGCATTTATGTGGACTACATTAAAGTTCTGGGAGACATCGGAAAATACAGAGACAAGCGTGTCGGCTAAGGAAGGAACACTTACGAAGCTTTCATCATTACTATTCAAAGAAAAGAAAGTATCACTATCACTGCTACAGCCAGGGCTGTGCATATATATTTATATATATATAAATATAATAAAAACAATAAAACGTACAAATAAACAAAAATATTAAGGTCCACCTGCCAGTTGTGCTTTACACAAAAGGAAACAAAAAAAAAAAAACAAAAATTAGATTTTGTAGTCCATCTATATATATATAGTGTATCTATTTTAGTGGACAAAAAAGTCCGCGGACTAAAATCCGTCGTAGGTTACTTCTAGGCAAGCGTGCACATCATCGACCACATCATCGCTTACTATCAGGTGAGATGGTGGTCAAGCGCGTGCCTATCAATAGTAAAAAAAAAAAATATATAGTTTCGCCATGTCCGTCTGTCTGTATGTCCGCGGTTTATCTCAGAGACGCTTTGCACTAGAAAATTGGAATTTGGGATAGGTTAGGTAAACATATTAATCATGCTGAGAAAGTGGTAAAATAAAACCATGAAAAAATCTTTTAGGGTTACCACCCCTACACGTGGCATGATCATGAATCAATGGCGATGATTGTTTTTAGGGTTCCGTACCTCAAAAGGTAAAAACGGAACTCTTATAGGATCACTTTATTGTCCGTCCGTCTGTCTGTCAAGACCTTTTATCTCGAAAACGCGTGGAGGTATCAAGTTGGAATTTAAACCATATATTCAGGCCTACGGTCCCTTGAAGCTGTGAAAAAATCATAGTTCTAAGTTAACGTAAAAAAGATACGGCCGTTAATGCCGCAATAAACGTCTATTTCGACACTCAAAGTAATCAAAATTCATAGGGTATTTCCCGTTGACCTAGAACTATGGAATTTGGCAAATAATACCATCTTATACTACAGGTATAGGGAAAATTCTTGTAATTAAATCATACGAAATATAGTCTTTATTTAAAGTACGTAATCAATCACCAAGCGTAATAAAGCACTGATTGGATTCAAAATCGAGGTACTTAAAAATATCAAGTGTTATCCCGAGTAACATTTAGCGTTTATTTCATCAAAATCGACCCACAAATTCAAAAGGTATTGATTATTTAAGTTTAGGAAGAAACTTCCTAATGTGTGCTGATCAGTCAGAGCGCCATCTATTGAGAAACAATGAAATGCACGAAAGTATGAAAATAACACCGTATCTAATAGTTGATTTATTTGTTAAAGTTTTAATACGTACCAAAATAGAAGTAAACGTGTTTATACCTTATCGTATCGTAACATACGTTCTTATTTAACGTTTTCCGCTGCCAAAAATTTTGTCAGTTTACAAAATGGTCGATAGATGGCGTTGCACCGATGACGCGCTTTTATGATTCGCGGTTTTAATATTTTTTACACGATATTTAAACAGCGTTGACGCAATGCGTTGTAGTTCGTTAGGGGTGGTTCGGTTTCTAAAAGGTCTTGAAAAGTATCTGCCAAGGTTCAAATTCGTTAAATCTCTGATTTGTTGTGGTTCGTTAATCGTGCATTAAGCATTTATCGTAAAACTGACTTGAACTAATTTGGTACTTGCGAAGTACTGAACTGGTTCGACTTGCGGATAGGCCTGTAGGGTTCCGTATCAAAAGTGCTGACGGGACCTTACAATATTAAGCCGCCGCGATAGATTCTTAGCTCGTTAAAGCTCGGAAAAAACTACGAGACTTGATTCCTGAACTATTTATAATACGCACCTACAAATTTGCACGGAACCCTGGGTGCGAGAGTCCGACTCGCTCTTGACCGGTGTTTTTTATCGTCAATTTCACAGTGTGGAGTGTAGGCCAGTCATACAAGACATTTTAGGTCGCAGTATTTTGCACCATCCTGATTTTTTTGGATGTTATTAGGGTAGATGCTAGTAGTGTAAATCAAATTTTTTCAACCTCGAAAATTTTCAGTCACTTTTTAGACTTGGGACTTTTTTTTGGGATTTGGTTTTCTTCAAAACGGTGAATCTATACCAATCTATCTATACTTAACTAATATATAAAGCTGAAGAGTTTGTTTGTTTGCTTGAACGCGCTAATCTCAGGAACTACTGGTCCGATTTAAAAAAATCTTTCAGTGTTATACTACTCTGTCAAGGAAGTACCGGGAAAAGATCAATAATACACAAAAGTCTGTTATTCATCCAAATTTATTTTATCACCTTCAAAGTATGCTCCTTTAGAAACGATACACTTGCGCCAACGAATAATCCATTCATCAAAACATTTTTTAAACGCTGCTTCCGGAATTCAGTTCAGTTCTCGCCGCGAATTCTCCTTTATGTCTTGTATCGATTGAAAACGGGTGCCACGAAGTGGTAATTTGAGTTTAGGAAAAAGAAAAAAGTCAGCAGAAGCCATATCTGGTGAATATGGTGGTTGCTGGATGGTATTTGTTGAGTGTTTGGTTAAAAATTCGTTCACAATGATAGCCTTGTGCGAAGGCGCATGGTCGTGGTGCAAAATCCAAGAATTTTCTTTCCACAAATCTGGACTTTTTCGTCGAATTTGCTCTCTTAAACGCCGCATAACGCTCAAATAATATTCTTTATTTACCGTTAGACCTTCCGGTAAGAATTCAGAGTGCACAACACCGCGATAGTCAAAGAAAACAGTCAACATGACTTTGACTTTTGATCGACTTTGGCGTGGTTTTTTCGGTTTCGGTTCAGTTGGAAGGCGCCACTCCGAAGCTTGTTGACTAGTTTGCATGTCAAACTCGTAAATCCACGTCTCGTCACCAGTAACAATGCGTTTCATGAATGTTGGGTCCGAACTGACTCGTTCTAGCATGTCCTCAGCGACTTTCATGCGATTGAGTTTTTGGAGAAAATTCAGATCTTTTGGGACTAGCCGAGCAGCAACATGTTTCATACCCAAATGATTAGTTAAAATGGTATGGATCGACTCGTGAGATACAGAAAGTTCGGCGGCTATCTCTCTCAGAGTTGAATGGGGATTTTCAGTCACTATTTCCTTCACTTTTGCGATGTTAACTTCAGTTGCAGACGTTGACGGCCTACCAGAGCGAGGCACATCTTCCATCACATCTCGACCGCTTTTGAACGCTTTGAACCACTCATAAGCACGAGTTTTTGATAAAGTCGATTCACCGTAAGCCTTCTGTAACATTTTCAGTGACTCCGAACACGAAATTCCATTGGCGATGCAAAATTTAAGACAAACTCTTTGTTCGATATTTTTGTCCATTATGAAATTCGCAATACACACTATATATGATATTACTAAAACCAGCACTGTATTTAATATAAATAACAGATGCAACTCAAACTCCGCGCCAAAATGGAAAACAGTTGTGCCAATCTAACAACTACAAAAAAAAACAAAAATTTGAATTTGGAACCATAAACAAATTCCCCATACTTTTTTTTACACGACAATGCGCCTTCGCACAAGGCTATCATTGTGAACGAATTTTTAACCAAACACTCAACAAATACCATCCAGCAACCACCATATTCACCAGATATGGCTCCTGCTAACTTTTTTCTTTTTCCTAAACTCAAATTACCACTTCGTGGCACCCGTTTTCAATCGATAGAAGACATAAAGGAGAATTCGCGGCGAGAACTGAACTCAATTCCGGAAGCAGCGTTTAAAAAATGTTTTGATGAATGGATTATTCGTTGGCGCATGTGTATCGTTTCTAAAGGAGCATACTTTGAAGGTGATAAAATAAATTTGGATGAATAACAGACATTTTGTGTATTATTGATCTTTTCCCGGTACTTTCTTGACAGAGTAGTAATTATCAAACACGAACCAGTTTTCACAAAAAATCTAAATTGTGGTTTAAAAACTTTTCTAGTCGGTGTTTTTGATTGTTTTTTAGTATTTTAATATCGACTTAAAGGTATTTTTTGTAAAAAGTTTTTTTTTTTACAGTTTTTTCGGAGAAAAATAAAAATAATTTTAATTTAATTTCGGAAGTCGATGTAAAAACCAAAAAAATACAAAAAACATCGACTAACGAAATTAAAGTACTGTTTTCCTTTGTAGTGTTTTGCTTTTGGAAGTCGGTTTTATTGTTTGTAAAAATGTTTTTTTTTTTTTGAAATGCCATAAAGAGAGAGAAAACGAAATAAATAAAGTGTTGTGTGCGGCAGGCGGTGGGGGCGGAGCGATGCGCACGCTGGCGGCGCACGTGTCGACACACTGTGCGCGCGCGGCGTGCGCATGCGCGGGCGGCGCGCTGGTGCTAGCGGCGGCGGACGCGCTGGCGGGGCGCGGCGCCGCCGGCCGCCCGCTGCCGGCGCACGCGCGACCCTCCGCACGCCACGACGCGCTGCATGCCTTGCTCGCCGTCGTAGAGGTAACTATGTATGCTCCTACTATACTGTGGCGGGCGCGGCGCCGCCCGCCGCCCGCTGCCGGCGCACGCGCGACCCTCCGCGCGCCACGACGCGCTGCTTGCCTTGCTCGCCGTCGTAGAGGTAACTATGTATGCTCCTACTATACTGTGGCGGACGCGGCGCCGCCGGCCGCCCGCTGCCGGCGCACGCGCGACCCTCCGCACGCCACGACGCGCTGCATGCCTTGCTCGCCGTCGTAGAGGTAACTATGTATGCTCCTACTATACTGTGGCGGACGCGGCGCCGCCGGCCGCCCGCTGCCGGCGCACGCGCGACCCTCCGCGCGCCACGACGCGCTGCTTGCCTTGCTCGCCGTCGTAGAGGTAACTATGTATGCTCCTACTATACTGTGGCGGACGCGGCGCCGCCGGCCGCCCGCTGCCGGCGCACGCGCGACCCTCCGCGCGCCACGACGCGCTGCTTGCCTTGCTCGCCGTCGTAGAGGTAACTATGTATGCTCCTACTATACTGTGGCGGGCGCGGCGCCGCCCGCCGCCCGCTGCCGGCGCACGCGCGACCCTCCGCGCGCCACGACGCGCTGCTTGCCTTGCTCGCCGTCGTAGAGGTAACTATGTATGCTCCTACTATACTGTGGCGGACGCGGCGCCGCCGGCCGCCCGCTGCCGGCGCACGCGCGACCCTCCGCGCGCCACGACGCGCTGCTTGCCTTGCTCGCCGTCGTAGAGGTAACTATGTATGCTCCTACTATACTGTGGCGGGCGCGGCGCCGCCCGCCGCCCGCTGCCGGCGCACGCGCGACCTTCCGCACGCCACGACGCGCTGCATGCCTTGCTCGCCGTCGTAGAGGTAACTATGTATGCTCCTACTATACTGTGGCGGACGCGGCGCCGCCGGCCGCCCGCTGCCGGCACACGCGCGACCCTCCGCGCGCCACGACGCGCTGCTTGCCTTGCTCGCCGTCGTAGAGGTAACTATGTATGCTCCTACTATACTGTGGCGGACGCGGCGCCGCCGGCCGCCCGCTGCCGGCGCACGCGCGACCCTCCGCGCGCCACGACGCGCTGCTTGCCTTGCTCGCCGTCGTAGAGGTAACTATGTATGCTCCTACTATACTGTGGCGGACGCGGCGCCGCCGGCCGCCCGCTGCCGGCGCACGCGCGACCCTCCGCGCGCCACGACGCGCTGCTTGCCTTGCTCGCCGTCGTAGAGGTAACTATGTATGCTCCTACTATACTGTGGCGGGCGCGGCGCCGCCCGCCGCCCGCTGCCGGCGCACGCGCGACCCTCCGCGCGCCACGACGCGCTGCTTGCCTTGCTCGCCGTCGTAGAGGTAACTATGTATGCTCCTACTATACTGTGGCGGACGCGGCGCCGCCGGCCGCCCGCTGCCGGCGCACGCGCGACCCTCCGCGCGCCACGACGCGCTGCTTGCCTTGCTCGCCGTCGTAGAGGTAACTATGTATGCTCCTACTATACTGTGGCGGGCGCGGCGCCGCCCGCCGCCCGCTGCCGGCGCACGCGCGACCCTCCGCGCGCCACGACGCGCTGCTTGCCTTGCTCGCCGTCGTAGAGGTAACTATGTATGCTCCTACTATACTGTGGCGGACGCGGCGCCGCCGGCCGCCCGCTGCCGGCGCACGCGCGACCCTCCGCGCGCCACGACGCGCTGCTTGCCTTGCTCGCCGTCGTAGAGGTAACTATGTATGCTCCTACTATACTGTGGCGGACGCGGCGCCGCCCGCCGCCCGCTGCCGGCGCACGCGCGACCTTCCGCACGCCACGACGCGCTGCATGCCCTGCTCGCCGTCGTAGAGGTAACTATGTATGCTCCTACTATACTGTGGCGGACGCGGCGCCGCCGGCCGCCCGCTGCCGGCGCACGCGCGACCCTCCGCGCGCCACGACGCGCTGCTTGCCTTGCTCGCCGTCGTAGAGGTAACTATGTATGCTCCTACTATACTGTGGCGGGCGCGGCGCCGCCCGCCGCCCGCTGCCGGCGCACGCGCGACCCTCCGCGCGCCACGACGCGCTGCTTGCCTTGCTCGCCGTCGTAGAGGTAACTATGTATGCTCCTACTATACTGTGGCGGGCGCAGCGCCGCCAGCCGCCCGCTGCCGGCGCACGCGCGACCCTCCGCGCGCCACGACGCGCTGCTTGCCTTGCTCGCCGTCGTAGAGGTAACTATGTATGCTCCTACTATACTGTGGCGGACGCGGCGCCGCCGGCCGCCCGCTGCCGGCGCACGCGCGACCCTCCGCGCGCCACGACGCGCTGCTTGCCTTGCTCGCCGTCGTAGAGGTAACTATGTATGCTCCTACTATACTGTGGCGGACGCGGCGCCGCCGGCCGCCCGCTGCCGGCGCACGCGCGACCCTCCGCACGCCACGACGCGCTGCATGCCTTGCTCGCCGTCGTAGAGGTAACTATGTATGCTCCTACTATACTGTGGCGAGGCGTTGGTGCTGGCGGCGGTTTATTTTGTTTCTTATTTTTTGCAATGCCAAAATAGAGAGAACAATTAAGGCTGCCAGGCACGTCCTTGTACCAATTGTCTGCCATGTATTTAATCTCTCTTTGTTGAAAGAAGTTTTCCCACGGTCTTTAAAAATTTAAAAGACAACACTACCTGACTCATTACGTCTACCTACATGTTATGCTGTGTTATATGTAACTTCTTGGACGAAAATCGCAAACAAATTCTCGGCGTCATGCTGCCTTTTCAGAACGCGCTACGCCATTGGTAGATAAATGAAGTATAGAATAAATATTGCTGTTTCAGAACGAGAACGGTGGACGGTCGCCTTTGAAGGTGATGGTGGAGCACGACGCGGCGGCCGCCGTGCGGCTGCTGGAGCAGAGCACGCGCGAGCCGCCCTTCGTCGGGCCGCTCGGCAAGCAGAACAGGCTCAGGGTCGCCCGCGCGCTTCTCACCTTTGCACGCGGTTTACCAGTAAGCGGTTTCATTCTTTAGCTTACCTTTGGACATAAACTAGTAAAGGTAATTTTATTTGTCAAAGCATGTGTAAATGTCACCGGAAAATGGCAAACTCCGTAAGATTATAAAATAACTTGAGAGATTGTAGTTTTGATAAATTGTCAACTGAACATTGAGAATGCTTTTTACACATCAAACTTTGACAAATGATATTTATTTTGCAAATAGGTTACAAGTTTTTTTTTTGACATATTACTCTAGCGGCATTGCCTAGCTGACTACCCTGAGAAGAAACACCGAAACAAATTCAGAGGTCTAGTCTCTTTTGAAGTCCATACAATCGCCAATAACATATGAAAACCATGTAGGTTAACGTCTGAGGAACACACAAGACGGTTTATAATTTCTCGAATTAATTCCGAGAAGTTGTGAAATGAAATAAAATGGCGACCAATCCGAGCTCAAGTCTTCAAGAAACAGGCTCTCATGGGTCTGTTCAGATGTGACGTCACATGTTCGCCATAGAGTTACTAATTCAATGGAGTCGTTTTCAATTTCGCGGAATAAAAAAGACCCGTGACAAAAAGATATAATTTTTTCCGAATCTATGAGGTATATCAAAAAACACTGAAAGGAGTCTCGAGCCCGATTTTGATCAAAACTAAAACTGCATCATTGGATTTTTTTAAAATCGTTATTCCAACCCAGGAATCAAACCGGTTGATTTTGAAAAAAAAAAACACTATATTATTACACCATCCGAAAGTGTAGCTAATAAGGATCAAATTCTGGGAAGTGGAACACTTTTTTTTTATTTATTATGGGTTTGCTCATGACTCTAGTCTATGTCACAGCTGACAGAGACAAAGTCTAAAATACAAATTAAACATAGTTACTACTGCCGCACGGGTCGATCTTGAAGGTTAAGCAACGCTTGCCAAGGTTGGTCTGTGGATGGGTGACCATTTAACATACCGAGTTTCCTCCGTGCCCCGGAAAGCACGTTAAGCCGTTGGTCCCGGCTGTCATTTGTAGATCTTTGGCAGTCGTTACGGATAGTCAGAACCCAGAAAATCTGACTCCAGTCTTGCCAAGATGTACCGTGTTACCCAGTTAATGGGTTGTGGAGGTCTGGTAGGCAGCCGCTCCTCGTAAAACACTGGTACTCAGCTGAATCCGGTTTGACTGGAAGCCGACCCCAATGTAGTTGGTAAAAGGCTAGGCAGATGATGTCCTTGTACCTACATTCCATTTTGTACCTTTTTACCCCGACGGACGGATTTAACGATTTATTCGTAATCAACTCCTGATAACGAAAAATTTGTTAGATCCCTTTTGAATAATCGCGTTTAAGTTGTTTATATCAATTTCCAAGTAAATTGAGGCAAGCAGTAATATACTTCACAAAAAAAATTAACAGCCGAATACAGAGAACTTTAGAGAAATCCAAAAACACGTGTCACATATTTTTTATTTAAGATACTAGGTTTTGCCCGCGACTAAGTACACGCATATCCCGTATTTTCCCGTTCCGTTGGTCCACAGCGAGGAGGCATGGGAAGCGGCCTCCTTCTGCGAAGCAGTAATGCTAGCGAAGGAGGAGGCCGACGCCCGTGCATCGAGAGTCGCAGGGTGACGTGCGGCAGGCTCATGTTGGGTGTTTCGCCGTCCGATCAGGACCAGCCTTGGGTCGACTGGGCCCGCTAGGGCCAGGCCATTCCCAACTAACACTAAAGCGTTAAAAAAACCTGTATAAGACTCGTATATCAGTTCCATTTGAGTATAAAAGTGTTAACGCATACCTGTGCAATTGAGTTAGAGCATGCTCTAACTCACTTATAACCACGAAAGAGGCCCACAGTTTTACAGGTGAAAAGTTATAGAAAGCCTATAGTATGGTGTCACAAAGATATTAAAGCTACACAAGAGCGTTTATTCAACGTCAGCTACTACTTTAACCGATATTACCGTTGTAATACCGCATTAGTGAGCACTACAGGTGGTAAAAAAGCGCACGTCTAGATTGAAAAAGCCTGTAACCTTGCTAAAATTAAATCTGTTCGTAATGGAAGTGTTATGTCATCCATTATTCAACACAGCAGAATAATATTATGTTATTTAAGTATGTGTAGTGAAAAATGACTGCCCTTATGATTTCACGGTAAATGTATACCGTGTTTCTCATCTCAACTTTAACGCGCCTAGGATTGTTTTTTCTTTTTACTATTAATAGGCACGCGCTTGACCACTATCTCATCTGATGGTAAGCGATGATGTGGTCGAAGATGGAGCACGCTTGCCTAGAAGTAACCTATTCACTCTTGACTTAAAGACTCCCAGGTTGTAGCTATCGGGAAACACAGACTCCGGCAATTTATTAAAGATTTAAAAGAAAAGTTATAATAATAAAATAGGTACTTCAAGCTAAACATCATTATTCATTCCTGCTTCCTGAGCAGTGGTATGTAAAATTAAGTGACATTCATGGAATGCTTCAAATAATGTAAGAAATTTTGTATATTGTAGTCAAATCTTGAATAACTCGAAATAATATTAATTGTTAGGTTACCAAAACAATGGCGAACTTTACAAAAGTGAGGTTAGTTTTAATAACGACCCATACTTGCGTTGTTTGACAACAATACCTTTAGAACGTCTTTAAAAGAGTACTGCCTAATACAATAAGCTTTAGTTAAACCCTTTATTACAGGTTAAACCTAGATAGAGGAGTTGTTTGACACCTTTAGTTTCTCGTGTTACTATCTGCAATAATAGTCAATATAGCACCTTAAGTGGTATAAAAGAGTCTATTGCAATAACTATACAAAAATAAGTGTTAAATGGTGTCGGCGAACACTTTTATTTAGACTTGGGTGTCACAGAAAGGTTAAAGCTATAACGTATTAAGTATACTTGCTGCTACTAGCGCCATTATAACTCTCAAAGCTATATTACATCGTCCATTAAAGCTTTAGTGCTGCGATTGGGGCTAAAACTTGTTTGTTAACTCCTCTATATCGTGTTTAGTAATAACTGAGATAATTATAACCCTGTTATATTACTTAAAGTCATAAAAAAGCCTGTAACTGACACCAAAATGTTATTTGGGTGGCCTGCCAGGGCTGCGGATTTTGTTCGAAAGAGTCACCGCGGCCCTGGAACGTAAAGGGCATTAGGAGGAACACGGATGGGTTTTAGTCAGTAAGAGTCTGACAACTCCTTGCTCCGCCCGAAGCGGGAAAAGTCATTTGATGTTTTTTGGTTAAAAAGAAATTGGAGTCACAAAGAGACTGCGATTCCCGTAGGTAGATACCAGCAAAATACCGTAATTGTAATAATTACTTGATAAGTAATGGGTATTTTGTTAGGATGTCTTGAAGAAAAATATGATTATCCATTAATCGATTATTTGTCTAAAAAATAGGAGTGAATGTACACTAATTCGCACCCAGCTCAAAATTGGTAGGGTTGTTCAAAACACTATCATAAATGAAATCTAAAAAGTCCTCATCGATCCGATACCGGAAAAAAATACTCGGGGTCAAAGATCACAAGAACGGGTTTTTCGCGATTTTCAGCAAAACGCTAAGTTTTATCATAAAATTAGTTCAAACAAAATTCTAGATCAGATCAGACAAATTGTAGATCAGATCTTTTAAAAACTGACTTTGTCAAAAAACCCGACCGCTAAAAACGACTAAAAAGTTCGAACAAGTCGCTTTGTAAGCAGTCTGATGCAGTTGGTGGCATCGGATCAGTGATTGAACTGCATCAGACTGCTAGTGAGTTACTTTTTTGGAATCGCTTCCTCGAGCCCTTTATCTTGATACCCCACTCGTCAGGTTTTGAAAAAAAAAAATATTTTTTTTCGAAAGTTTAATTTGGCGCCAAAATCCGCCATTTTGTTGTTTTTTTATTTTTTTTTTCAATTTGTCATTTTGATATACCGAGTGTCACTCTCACAGTAAATACAAATCTAACGACACCTCTCAAGCTTAAATCCATCGAGCCGTTTAGGCTCTAGGGCAGGGGTTCCCAAACTTATTTTGTCTACTGCCCACTTTGAGAACAAATTATTTTTTTGCGCCCCTATTTGTTCACCTACTTAAAAACCAATATAACTTCAAATTAAATTAATCAATTATTGTGAGCTATATTAGCGGAGATTAAACATTAATTCTAAACGAGACTTTTACTATAACTCGCATGAGATAATTTGAAACCTGAGCGCAGTATATACACAACGGCGCTCAGGCCTCAAGTTAATTCTTACGGGCTACACCTGCCAATGAGAATGATTATTGAAACGCAACTTTATAGTATTCAAACAGAGTATCTTTTCTTCAAAATAAAACAAACATGATCGATTCTTATATAAAAATTAATGTGAAGGATGAATCTGATGCTGTTTAATAAGTTTGTTGATATCAGGTTCCAATTTACTCAAGAACAGTCGCAAGTCGCCACGTTCGGTAACATGAAAACGATTTCTCTTCTTAGTAAGCAGTGTTGCCACAGCACTAAATCCACGTTCACACAAATATGATGATGGGAATGCTATCAAGAATCGTTGAACGATTGACTACAATCCAGGGTACAATTGCGGGATCGGTTTTTGTAGCCAAAATTCTTGGTAACCATTTTTGAACTTGATTTTTATTTCCTCGTTTGTTGTCAATTCTATAAGTTCTTCTTCCAGCTGAGGTGACATTGCTGTGTTGACATTTGAAAACGGATCCAACACCCAGTCTGGTATTTCCAAGGTCAAAATGTCCTGGTATCGTTCGGTGAAGTCAATGTGGAGGTTTTCCAAATGTTGGCAGTAGGCAAACAAATCGTATCGGCGGCGGGGACCTCTCGCGTCCGGCCCTGGTTCAAGCCATGGTTCGGAGCGAGGAGACATGGGAAGGGGTCACCTCACGCCCCAGCCGCTGCAACAGATGAAGACGCCCCGGGCGTCGGGAGTCGCAGGACGATTCTCGGCCACCGTAGGCGCGGGTCTGCGGACGGCGAGCATTGGGTGGCTCGCCGTCTGATCAAAACCAGGCCCGGGTCGGCGGCGGGCTGCGATCCCAACGCCCCTCAAGGAGATGTCAGCACGGAAGACGGGGCCCACTTGGGCCAGTGCCTGCTGGGGCTGCGGACTTCGTTCGAAAGAAGCACCGTACCCTGGAACGCAAAGGGCACTAGGAGGAACACGGTTGGGTTTTTTTAGTCAGTAAGAATCTGACACTCCCTCCTGCTGTACCCAAAGCGGGAGGAATCATTTGATGATTTCCCATCCAAAAAAAAGGCAAACAAATCGTCGTTACTGCAGGATATTGATAAATTCGGAAAATTGTGAAACTCACGTCTGCCCATATTCTTTTTGTGTGGAAGCAGTTTAGCTGTGAAAGCAGCAACGACGTTTTTTGTTTATTTAAGTTTAGTTCATCGCCTTGCAGTTGGAGATTCATATCGTTGAACAATTTATACAGGTATGTACTGTATGTCAGCTATATTATTCTTTGATGTAATGAGCTTGTTGTGCAAATCTTTAGTTTCCAAGAACTACATCACAGCGTTAAACAAGTTGTAAAATCGAGTCAGACAATTGCCTCTTGATAGCCAACGAACTACAGTATGAAACAACAAACGGTTAAAATCCTCGTCATTAGTAACACAAAGCTGATGAAATAATCTATCATTCAAAGAGCTGTTATTGTTTTTTTTTACTATTTATAGGCACGCGTTTGACCACTATCTCACCTGATGGTAAGCGATGATGTAGTCGAAGATGGAGCACGCTTGCCTAAAAGTAACCTATTCACTCTGACTTAAAGACTGCCAGGTTGTAGCTATCAGGAAACACAGATTCCGATAGGGAATTCCACTCCTTAGCTGTACGCATTATGAATGTGTTCTCAAAACGTTTTGTGCGTATGGGTGGGATGTCCACCATGTACCGGTGGCGCATCGCCGTTCATCTTGTGGTCCGATGATGGAACGGGCTTGGCAGAATTAAATTATGCAATTCCGTCACACTTTCCCCAAAATGCAACCGGTAGAAAACCGACAGGCTAGCAACTCGTCGTCGATGTTCAAGACTTTGGAGGTTTGGACTTTGGGATTTTATTGACTGCTTTGATGATTGATGATATATTGCTGTTATTGAAATAGTCGTTCACTTAAGTTTCTAGCAACCAAATGTTGTCTATGAATAACGCAATGTAGAGCAAGGACATCTGGAATTTTATTTTTTAAGTACGCTACGTAGCCTTTATGGCACTCTGTCATAGCCGGAACGCCATCCGTAGCAACTGATATAATATTTTTCAAGGGAATCTCTTTCTCATCACAAAACTTTTCCAATGTATTGAATATGCTTTCGCCTTTTGTATCGGTCTCTAAATTTCTAGCAAACAATAGTTCTTCACATATTTTCTCATCTTTAATAAACCTCACGTAAGACAGCAACAATGCTTTATTAGTTACAATTATCCATCAATGTTTTCAGCCATTTCGTCAATTCTTCTTTGCATAGAATTATTACTCAAAGGATTTTTTCGGATAATATCTGCAGTCGGTTTATGAAGCACAGTAGTTATTACTTCCTTTATTGCTGGCAAAATTAACTCTTCCGATGTTATGTGGTTTGCCTTTTTGAGCAATTAACAAAGAGATATTGTACGAAGCTCGAAGTCTATCGTCATCTTGTTTAGCAGCCGCCGAAAATAGTTTTGCTACACTTGGCTGAGTATTTATGCTTCTTCTCTAGGTCTTGAAAATATGCTACATTCTTGTCTTTCTTATCTGGATGCATTTTATTCAAATGATCTTGCAGTCTTGAAGGCTTCATTGCTTCATTCGAAAATGTTTTTAGACATAGAAGGCACAAAGGCGACGATGGGTTCGTGGGATTTTCAATAAATCTGAATTTAATATATTCCGCACAGTATTGCCGTCTCTTCTTTTTTACTTCCGACGTTGTTTTGGTTTGTTTTGGTGTAAGTAGGTACTGCTTATCTATTACGCGCGAAACCGCAAATGAAAATAAAATAAATATTACGTTGTTTATATAGGATTGCATAAGCAGCACGCACCGAATAAACAAACATGCATTAATTCGTTTATCTCATTCGACGCTCAATCGTACTCAACAAGTAAGAACAAGTATTATAAGAACCAGCCGATTGATACAGGAATGCACAATTCGGGTTATTTAACAAAAAATTGTTAAAACATGATTGCCCGCGGTCTACTATCTACGAAAATGACCTATCTAGGAGCACTAATGACTATTAAAATGCGATAGTATGTCTGTTGGCTTTTTATTTGTTTGTTTGTGTCTACTTTCATTTCGAAACGGAGCGACCGATTGACATGATTTTTATTTTATATATTCAATCAAACAGGACAGATAGGTATGTGAACTACGCGGAAAGAAATATCGAACCGAGTTTGAGCAATCTCTTAACTAATGTTAGTTGATGTTCACAAGTCGTAGTTGAGAGTCGAGAGCTCATGCAGTAGGTGTGTGAAGAGGCCTCCTAGCTAAATGAAATTAAAATTCACCCCCAAAGCCTCTACACAGCGCCCCCATTTTTTTTTCTGGGTCTCTTACCGCCCCCCTTTAGGCCTGCAGCGCCCACAAGGGGCCGTTATCGCCTACTTTGGGAAAGGATGCTCTAGGGCGTGCCAAAGAAATATACATACATACATACTCGAAAATAATAACCCTCCTTCTTTCGCAGTCGGGTAAAATGCGTTGATACCTTTTTCCTAAGAGCCACCGTTTCTCAGTTATAACGATTCAAAAAGTTGAAACAATAGGGAAGATGAAAATACAGAATTTATGAGAATGTTGTCAGTAATATGATAAAAAAGTATAAAATAAAGGCCATTACCAAGTTTTTATTTTGGTTAATATCGATTTTTAACAAAAATAATGAATTAAAGTAACGTGAAACGGAACGTATTTAAAAACAACAATCAGCGTTTGGTGACGTATCTGTTGTTATGCCAACGAAAAGGCAACCTTATGTCTTTGAGTTGGGACAGTTCTTGACCAGTGATAGACACGAGTGACGTCATCGTCCGTTTTCGCGCGAACCTTTAAACTGACGGTTTAAAAACGCAATTTTGGCAATAAATTAAAGCGTTCATTTTTTATTTATGTGGTGGTCTATTCTAGATGTAGTTCTTTAAAATTAAACCAAAATGAAAATTTTGCATGTTCCCTATTGTAATCGTCATAATAATGCACACGTTTCAGGCCACCTTTCAGCTAGTGTACTTAGCGCGTTATTTCTCAGAATGGGTGGCTCTTAGGAAAAAAGTAGGTATCAAGACATTTTTCACAAATAACTATCTGATCTACAATTTTGTCGGAACTAATTTTATGATAAAATTTACCGTTTTGCTGAAAATCGCTTTTGTGACCTTTGACCCCGAGTATTTTATTTTCCCGGTATCGGATGAATGAGGACTTCTTAGATTTCATTTATGATAGTTGTTTTGAACAACCCTACCAATTTTGAGCTGGGTGCGAATTAGTGTAACCTCGGATGTCTAAATTGACCGGACTATATATCTTACATCCACGGTTTAAAAATAAATAAATACAGATAATGAAAACTGGAGTACAATTTGACAATCTAATTTGGTTATTGTACGGAATGTTTCACTGACCATAGATACGTTATCAGCCCGCCGGGGCCCTATCCAATAAAGCTGACAATCCGACAAGTCCGACATATGTCAAAAAGTGACAACTCGACAATTTTTCTGTTTAATAAAGCTTACAGGCGACAAAATTGTCATGGTGGAAAATTCACAAATATGTCGGACTCTTTTTTTTCTTGACATTTTTCTGTTTTATAAAACTTTATATGCGACAGCTGACAGGTGACAATTTGTCGTGAAAAACTTGTCAAATCTGCTTTATTAAACAGAAAATTGTCGTGACATGTTGACATATTTGTAGAATTGTCCGACAATTCTGACAGGCGCGTTACCCTCTGTCGCGAAATCATATTTTGAATTTTGAAGGTGTAAAAAAGTGTATTGAAAAAGTTTATTACAAAAAAATGGTACTTACATCGAGCAGTGAGAGTAGTGATGATGAATACTTGGAACAAATACAAACGAGGAGGCAACGACGATCATTTAAAAGCAGAATCAATTTCTCCTTCTCAATTACAGATTTCTGCTTTATAGAAAAATTTCGGGTATGTAAATCTACCGTAGAATATTTAATTGATAAAATTGCTCATCGACTTCAACACGGTACAAGCAGAAACCAAGCACTTACACCCGAAAAACAAATTTTATGCGCTTTGCATTGGATGGGTTGTGGTTCACAGTACCACGTTATTGGTGATGCACATGGGCTTAGTAAAACAACCGTACATAATTGCATAAGAAGGGTAAGTGGAGCCGTGATTACTGAATTACTCGGAGAAGAGGTTCGCTGGCCTGATAATTGTAACCGAATACCAACACTTTTCATGAGGCATAATTGTGGATGGTTCGTTAATTCCTCTAGATGCGCCTTATCAAAATGAATCTGCGTTTGTAGACAGGAACGGAAATCATTCAATTAATATTATGGTGGTGTGCGGGCCAAACTTAGAAATTTTCTACGCATCTGCAAGATGGCCTGGCTCTGTTCACGATGCCAGAGTGATGAGATGCTCTTCTTTAGCACGGACATGGGAAAGTGGATGGAGACCATTCCCAAACGCAGTAATCCTGGGAGACAGTGGATATGGTTTAAAAAAGTGGCTTATGACGCCTAATATACCAATACAAATACCAAGGACAGCATCACTGGAAAGATTCTTGCGTGCTTTTAAGTCAACGAGAAGATTGATAGAAAATTCTTTGGGAATCATAAAAGAAAAATTCCCGTGTCTAAATCATCTTAGAGTTCAGCCAATAATTGCAAGCAATGTAATATTATCTTGCATTGTTATGCATACGGATTGATGAAGGATAAACTAGTTAAAATAAACTAAACCTTACCATGGTCCTTTTGCGCCAATTTTGCCATGTAGTGTCACGAAGGTATTTCCAGTCTTTATTGAAAATACCTAATGTTCTTAAGTTTTCGGCTATTTCCTTCCATTTATTTATTTTTACATCGTGGGTCAATTGGTCACTAAACTTCCCAAAAAGTATATTTTTACTTTCGTAAATAAGTCCCAAAATGGTAAGTTTTCTGTGCATTTCCATCTTACACGCGGTCATAACACAATCGAAGTTGCACTAGTGATTGTTTTATTCTTGTACTTTGATAATATCTTTTTCAATTTTACCCTCATCCAGCTTCATAAAACAAAATTCTTTGCAAATATATTATGTCAAAAGTCGACATAATTGTCACGACAATCCGACAATATTGTCACCGACAATTGTCAGAGATATTGTGACTGTGGTTTTTTGATATGTCGAGTTATATTAAACGTGTTTTTACATTAAAAATATGTCAAGATTTCACCTGTCGATTTTTGACATATTTGTCACGTTTATTAAACAGCTTAAGCGCGACAATTCTACAATTTTGTCATTTTTTGACATATATGTCGGATTGTCAGCTTTATTGGATAGGGCCCGGGTCAGATTCCGCAGAATGATCTTTCACTACGCAACAAAAAAAAAACTTTTTTTCACCGTTATTTGATTATGAAAACTTAGACTCTATCTGCACAACGTAAATCAATTTTTTCAGCCACGTATAGATTTTAAGAGAGCTTAATTTTCACTGTTTATTGTCGCTTTTATTAACTTAGTATTGTTTTCAAGAGTTAAACATAAACTTTTTTGTTTAATTTTACCTGTCATTGTTAAGCCGGGGTTAGTGTCTCCCTAATAAAAAAACCTTTCTTTGAAATCACTTTTTCAATGAAGTAATTTCTTGGTGGACGCGGTCATCGTATTCATCAGTCTCTACCCTCTGTACCTGGGTTTTCTTATAAAAAAATTCTAGGTATGTGTGCACATAGAGTATTTTTTGAAATCTAATAGGTACCTACCGCCGCTGCAGCGTTCCGCTCCCGCTGACTTCAAAAAACCCCAATTTGGTCCCCAAGTTACCGGGTTCGAAGTCGTTGCAAATTGGTTCTAGAATATCCCACG
The DNA here is from genome assembly GCA_950371165.1 of Lacanobia oleracea. Lineage (NCBI taxonomy): Eukaryota > Metazoa > Arthropoda > Insecta > Lepidoptera > Noctuidae > Lacanobia > Lacanobia oleracea. The sequence goes on from OX493401.1 coordinate 11,565,270, forward strand.
TGAAAAAACGCATACAATAGATAATCAGTCGCTCCGTATGCTTGACTGCCACTGACGTGATTGACACTTGGACTTTTGAAATTATTGTATAGTTACATACAATAATATCAAAAGTCCAAGTGAAACAATGAAAACGCGACCGTGATGTACATGGTCTACACCTACGTGTTTACTTTTTTTTTTCAGGAACCTGACGACCGCGTGGATATCCTGGAATTTTTAACAGGGCAGTTGAATTCAGGTGCTTTGCCGACCGACCAAGAAGTAGTATACAACCTTCGGGAACTGGCCGCAATCACTAATTGCGAGCGAGCCGACCGTGCGTGGCTCGCACTTCTTACCAAAGGACGTATGCAATGTGAACTTCTAGAAGAGCAGTACAGCGCAGCCGACCAACGCCCGCGCGTTTTATGGCGTATCGATGCTACTTTAGGTCGACATGAACGTGCTCTTGCAGAATTTTTCAATATTAAGACACCCTCCAATGCCGACATAGATGAACTCTTTGATTACTTTCGTCCTTTGGTAGACGCAAACGACAATGTGAGAAAATTACTCGAATCACATCTTCCGGCTCTCATTAACCTCCGACCACGGGCTGCTGCCTGCCTCGCGGGCGACCAACTACCAGACGCTGGCGCGTCGATCCTGCAGTCAATGTCTAACGAGCAGGTCATCGAATTCGGCCAGAGTCTCCTCGAGGCGGGTCACTTGCGAGGTGACTTAGCCGCTGCTCACTTGCGAAATCTTTGTCGCCAACGTCCAAATGACGTGCAATCGTTTCTAGCTGAAAACGTCGGTCTCGTACGCCCGGAAGATGCACTGGAAATAGTCCGCGAGGAGGGTCCGCCCGAAGCCGAACCGTTTTGCCTCGAAGCGGTCGGCGATCCGAGCGCCGCTCTCGACGTGATTCTACGACTCGCTTCAAAAGAGGACTCTTCACACTGGGTAGCCACGGGCGGCGAGCTGTGCGCGCGCGCCGCGCCCGGCTTGCCGCCCGCCGCCGCCGCCGACATGTGGGCGCGGCTGCTGCGCCGGGCGCGCGCGCCGCCGCCCGCGCTGCTGCTGGAGGCGGCGGCCTACCTGCCCGCGGCCGAGGCCCTGCAGGGCGCCGACACGCGCGCGGCGCGGGCGCTGCTGGCGGCGGCGGCGGCGCGGCGCGCGGCCTGGGCGTGCGTGGCGCGGGCGGCGGCGCGCGAGGCGCACGCGGGGCTGGCGCGCGCGCTGCTGGCGGCGCGGCGCGGGCTGGCGGTGCGCGGGCGCTGCGTGCGCTGCGGCCGGCGCCTGGCGGAGCGCGCGGCGCGCTCGGGCCACTGCGCGCGCGCCACGCACGCGGACTGCGAGGCGGAGTCGTGCTGCGGGCAGTGCGGCCGGCGCGCCGCTGCGGCGGAGGTGACGCTGGCGCCGCGCGCACAGAGGCGCCGCTCTCCGCCGCCGCACGACTTCGAGCTGTTCCTGGCGGCTCCGCCGAGGCCCGATCTCGAGGGTGCGTAATGGTTGCAGCAAAACGTACTATACGTGTATAGGAATATGAATAGCGAAACCATCTCCAAGACGCGGCGTGAAGATAAATGAATGATTTTCCGGAGTCCCGCACAGTATTTACGTATAATTGATTAGGTAACACAAATGTTCAAAGAAAGCATGGCTCACCGATTTGGACGGACGACGGACGGTGGTCGATCTAATTTATTCTTATTTCTAGTATTTTAATTAAACCCATCACTTTTTTATTAAAAAATGCTGATGTTTTCGTACACATGTACACACCATTTTCATATTATATGTCTTTGTAAATGTCTGAAACTGGAGGGTTAAGATAAACTGGTGACGTGAGAATGAAAATGACGATTTTCATTCTTTTAATAACGAATTCGGTTATGCCCCAATACGGCATCGACATTGTGAATCTTTGTTATAAGTGAAATTACGACTACTCATGATTTCAACAACAAAAATAAAACTATTATTGAAAGCTTTTTTACAAATATGAGCGTAAAGGCCAGAAAGATCTTCTGGCTATTCTTAAAATTAAAGTAGGTATAACCTAACGGAGCCGTTTATCTAAATGGCTCAGAGTTACCTTGAGCACATTGGAACTATAGCCTTTTATAAGAGGTTTTAACGGCTAAATAATAGCAGCTACACGATCTTCAAGATTAAGAGACTTGCCGACGACGGTCCATGGACGGTGGCATCCATAGAGAATTCCTCCCTGCTCGCCACGAAAGAGTCTAGACCGAGAAGCCGGGACCCATCTGTCTATTATATTTCCAAGTAGTCCAGAACCCAGAAAATCTGATAGGTACCTATCGGTCTTGCCAAGAGATCATGTTACTCAATTACTGGGTTGTGGGTATCAGATAGGCACGAAAATGTATTCTAAAATATTAAATTTCTTAAAACTCAGATTTTGATTTCCCTGTGCACAAGAGTACTTGAGGTATCTTTACAGAAATAGCACAACAGTATCGCTATTGGTTTATCTAGACCACTTTTGATCAGTCTCGCACACCTATGGCATGCATATGTTCTCAAATGACATCGCTGCTATAGTAATCAAGGAAATTACGCAAGCTAATTATCCTCCCTTCTGCTACTACCTCCGACTCTGACAAACTTAATTTAATAATAAAAACTTAGACTCTGGCTTCGGTAAAACCACATCTGCAACGTCTATGGTTTATAATTTTAAGAGAACAGATAATTGTTTGTAGTTTCGTCCTTTACATAGACTTGTTTTCAGTGTATTTTGTTTTAAAGATAAACTTACCTACCGCTGTAAATTACGTAATTATATTGAAAACTTATTGTTGATATTTGTAAATAATATAATTATATTGATTTGAAATTTCACGACTATTTAATTGTTTACTAAAACATGCTCTTTCTGAAATCCTTTAGTGCTCATCGCTGTTCCGTGTGATACGGCACCGAATGAACCAATGTTTAACAAAAGTTATAGCATACAAACAACAGAGGAAGAAAGGGATCAGTCAGGAGTCAGTGAAGTACGCATCTACACAGATGGCTCACAACTCGAAAACGTTTCAAGGGCGTACACTCCCTAGACCACAACATTAATTTCCACCTTGCGAATGTGTCGCCATAACACAACCCGCAACAGCAGTAAAGCGTCTAGGGCTGTGGTTCCTAACCTTTTCAATATCGTTACCCCTGCACCCTGTGACCTGTTACATAGGACTTTCTTCAATCTATACTAATATATAAAGCTGAAGAGTTTGTTTGTTTACTTCAACGTGCTAATCTCAGGAACTACTGGTTGGATTTGTTAGATAGGTAGCCTATTTTCGAGGATGGCTATAGGCTATATATCATCACGCTAAGACCAATAGGAGCGGAGCAGTAATGAAAATTGTGACGCAGCCGCTCCACGTAAAACACTGTTATTTAGCTGAATCCGGTTTGACTGGAAGCCGACCCCAATATAGTTGGGAAAAGGCTAGGCAGATGATGATGACCAACAAGGTTTGATGAGATCCTTTCCTATATTGTGCTTACTGTGCGGCGATCTATAATTTTATATTTTTACTATCTAGCTACGTATTTAATTGGATTCGTTCTTAATTATAAGGTTCTATGTTATCCCCAGAAAATAACTGATAATACACAACACAATATGGATTTTGGTCCGAAATAAAGATTTTTTTTTTATGTTTTTTACTTTCTCGGGTTCCTCTTCCTAGAGACCCGGTCCTTTGGTAGGCGTACGAGGGGCCGAAGCCAACTCGCAGAGGCCTCTTTAGACATTTCAAATGGAATGGGACACCAACCGACGATTATCCCTGTATGCACTGTGAAAGTATACCCAAGGACAATCCCCGGTTGGAGCAGGACTATTGCAGAATATGGAAACATAAGATGAAACGCTATGGATTTGGCTGGTTTAGTGGACTAATAATCGTTTACTATGGAAGAACTATTGGCCCCTGCCTGACCATTGACAATTAAAACGGCTTTAAAATGGCAGGGAGTGACTTGCACACTCAATAAATGGGGCCCCCCGAAAAGGGTCGCTAGCACAAAGTAACGTAGCGCCAAGGGGGCAACATATCCTGAGGTGCTAGAGGAGTGGAGAGGTATACCACGGCTATCAGGACAATCCCGGAAGTACGGTCAAGATCCCTACCAGCACCTTACTGGATTATACATCCTTCTCCCGAGCACGTTTGCTCTTGCGAATCTCGACTCAGACCGGCCGATTAAGGCAAGAAAGAGGTGGGAGCTCTGTTCCTCGTCAGTTTTCACCCCGGCCAGCCAATAAAGGCATGCCGGAAATGAGGAACAAGAATTCTCCCTGTAGATCAGGTCCGTGGGGTCGCCAGTGCCCAACAGTTCGCCACAAAACTGCCTTGCGGATTATTATTATTCCATTTACACATTACATTATTTATTTATTAATTATTATATACTTTACTTTACACCTCATAAAAAACAGGAAAAACGCTTACGCATTACACACACGCACACGCTTTTACATGTTTAAATATTTCTATAATTTTTTTTTTAAATATAGAAAATAGTAGCCCTCGATAGCTCCCGAGATAGGAACATCCTCACTATATGCGCCGTGTCCAGGAGAACTGCTTTCTGGATCAAGTCCTTGATCCAGTTGCCCAACGAGAGCCTCTTGAGATGTTGGTCGAGGCTCTTGGCAATTATGCCAATGGCCGTCATGACTATCGGCACAATGACTGCTGTTTTCACATCCCACATATCGACAACCTCGCGAGCCAAGTCAAGATACTTCGTTTGTTTTTCTTTCTCAGACTTCACTTGCTATATTAACAATCATTGTGCGACGCTCTAGTCGGTCTATCACCACTATATCAGGCTTATTGGCAACAATAGTCCTGTCAGTGATGATAGACCGATCCTAATACAATGTGCAACTACCACTTTCGAGAACTGGGTCGGGCACATACCTATAGTACGGTACTTCCGATTCCACTGCTCGCCGATCGCAGGCCCGCGCCTACGGCGGCCGGAAATCGCCCTGCGACTCCCGACGCCTGGGGCGTCTCCTTCTGTTGCGGCGACTGGGACGTGAGGTTTCCCTCTCTCTCACACGTTCGGCCTCCTCCTTTGCTAGCATTACTGCTTCGCAGAAGGAGGTGACCGCTTCCCATGCCTCCTCGCTCCGGACCATAGATTGAACCAAGGCCGGTCGCGAGAGGTCGCCGCCGCCGATCGCCTCGACGAGGACCCGGCGGTGCTCCGCCCAAGCAGGACAGACCTCCACCGTGTCCTCCGGGTGACCATCACAGTGTTGACACCCGGGCGTGTCCTCCCGCCGAATCCGAAACAGGTATCTCCCGAAACAACCGTGTCCGGTGAGTACCTGCGTCAGGCGGAAGGTGAGGACGCCGTGGCGCCGCTCCAGCCACTCCTCAAAAAGGGGACTTATCGCCTGGATTGTGGCGTGCCCAGAGGAGAGGGACCTAAGATGTATGAAATCCGAGAGTTGGGTTCCCACCGATTCCATAATCTCCCCTTTACATGCATGACTGCACGTTTGTCCAAACCAAATTCCATCCTGATGGCGCTACTGAAGGTTTCTGTTACCTTCAGTAGTTTCAATAGTTGCAAGTTGTTAGGAATTTCAAGTCATCCATGTAAAAGAGTTGCGTTATGACCTGACCACCTTTTCTCAACCGGTAGCCTTGGCCCGAACCCTCCAGCAATGTACTGAGATGGTTGAGAGCCAGACAAAACCACAGATGACTCAGACTGTCACCTTGAAATATGCTACGCTCGATCCTTATCGGTTCGCTGTTTGCCTGGGTCTGTCGACATCCTGGATAGTGAAGGACCGTCCTCCACTGCCCCATACACGACATCAAAAAGGTGCGTAAAACTGCATTAACTTCGTACAGCTCCAGCACCCTCATGAGCCAATTATGTGGTACTGAGTCGTAGGCCTTCTTATAGTTTATTGAGCATGTCGACAGATCCTTTCGGGGACGACGAACCTGTTGGCTAATGGCTATGTCGATGAGGAGCAGCTCCTGGGACCCATTCCTACATCCATTCTGAGAAGCAGACATTATTAAATTACTATCGATATGAAGGTTAATCTTTGCTCTCAAAATGGATGTTATTGGATTATTGCTGTCTAACAGAATCATCCTCCAGTCAGTGGATTAAGGGGCACAGTGGATCCTTAGGCAACGATGCCGCAGACGAACTTGCGAAGAGAAGTTCCGAGGTCGCTGTGCTAGGCCCGTACCCACTGCGAAACAGTTTGTTTATTTATTTAATATTTTGTTTATTTAATACTAGCTTCTGCCAGTGGCTTCGCCCGCGAAAAAAGTGCTTCCTTATCCCAAGGGAAATAAAATTATACGGGGATGAAAAGAAGCATATGTGCTATTCCAGACTATAATCTATAACTGTGCAAAATTCATCCAGATCTGTTAAGCTATTCTGGCGTGACTAAGTAGCAAACATACATCCATACATCTATCCAACTTTCACATCACTACATTGTACATTCAGTCAAAAAAGTATCGGGAATGGATGATTTGTTTATGGTTCCAAATTCAAATTTTTGTTTTTTTGTAGTTGTTAGATTGGCACAACTGTTTTCCATTTTGGCGCGGAGTTTGAGTTGCATCTGTTATTTATATTAAATACAGTGCTGGTTTTAGTAATATCATATATAGTGTGTATTGCGAATTTCATAATGGACAAAAATATCGAACAAAGAGTTTGTCTTAAATTTTGCATCGCCAATGGAATTTCGTGTTCGGAGTCACTGAAAATGTTACAGAAGGCTTACGGTGAATCGACTTTATCAAAAACTCGTGCTGCTTATGAGTGGTTCAAAGCGTTCAAAAGCGGTCGAGATGTGATGGAAGATTTGCCTCGCTCTGGTAGGCCGTCAACGTCTGCAACTGAAGTTAACATCGCAAAAGTGAAGGAAATAGTGACTGAAAATCCCCATTCAACTCTGAGAGAGATAGCCGCCGAACTTTCTGTATCTCACGAGTCGATCCGTACCATTTTAACTAATCATTTGGGTATGAAACATGTTGCTGCTCGGCTAGTCCCAAAAGATCTGAATTTTCTCCAAAAACTCAATCGCATGAAAGTCGCTGAGGACATGCTAGAACGAGTCAGTTCGGACCCAACATTCATGAAACGCATTGTTACTGGTGACGAGACGTGGGTTTACGAGTTTGACATGCAAACTAGTCAACAAGCTTCGGAGTGGCGCCTTCCAACTGAACCGAAACCGAAAAAACCACGCCAAAGTCGATCAAAAGTCAAAGTCATGTTGACTGTTTTCTTTGACTATCGCGGTGTTGTGCACTCTGAATTCTTACCGGAAGGTCTAACGGTAAATAAAGAATATTATTTGAGCGTTATGCGGCGTTTAAGAGAGCAAATTCGACGAAAAAGGCCAGATTTGTGGAAAGAAAATTCTTGGATTTTGCACCACGACCATGCGCCTTCGCACAAGGCTATCATTGTGAACGAATTTTTAACCAAACACTCAACAAATACCATCCAGCAACCACCATATTCACCAGATATGGCTCCTGCTGACTTTTTTCTTTTTCCTAAACTCAAATTACCACTTCGTGGCACCCGTTTTCAATCGATAGAAGACATAAAGGAGAATTCGCGGCGAGAACTGAACTCAAATCCGGAAGCAGCGTTTAAAAAATGTTTTGATGAATGGATTATTTGTTGGCGGAAGTGTATCGTTTCTAAAGGAGCATACTTTGAAGGTGATAAAATAAATTTGGATGAATAACAGACATTTTGTGTATTATTGATCTTTTCCCGGTACTTTCTTGACAGAGTAGTATAAAACAAAGTCACTTCCCGCTGTCTGTCTGGCCCTATGTATGTTTAGGATTTAAAACTATGCAACGTATTTTGATGCAAGTTTTTTAATAGATAGGGTTCTCGATGAAGGTTTTAATATATAATTTGTCAAGGTTTTGTGTAAATTGGCTGATATATGAAGATTATTTCCAAAGAGGTCGAAAAAAATTGTCTAAAAATTCTTTACATCGCGTACGCTAAGAAAACTATTGATATTGATAGGGATATTGATACTGATGGGGTTTGTTTTAACAACATTAGCTACGCGGATGACATTGTGCTGTTGGCTCCCTCGATCAGTGCACTCAGAAAACTTGACCACTCATTGATGACTTGATCACTCTAACTCAAAAATCTGTGAGAACAATGCTGCCAGCCATGGGTTGCAATATAATGAGAAGTCTGAACTCATGGTTTTTGAGGCTGTTGGCAGGAAATGTCCAGAAAATGTACCACCGATAAAAATTAATGATCTCCCAATTCGTCGGGTACATCATGTAAATACTTGGGACATTTAATTGCTGACAACCTTAGAGATGTTGCTAATGTTGATCGGGAACGCAGGGCATTGGCGGTACGGGCGAACATGTTGCGTTACTGCAGTGCGTCAGAGATGTTCGCAAAAGCCCGGGTCGACAGCTTCTCAGCTATAGTGAGGAAGAAAAGTGCGTCTCCGCTGGCCATATTGCGTGGCAGTGCCAACAGCCTCTTGAAGGTGATAGCTGACAGGCTTGGTGAGAGCACAATAATGAGGCATCTCATAAAAACAAACCTGTCTGTTGTAGAATATAAGAACTAAGATTTCATTTTAGTGATTTTAATGTGTATTAGTTTATTTTTCTGTAATATTATATTGTATATTTTTTTTTCTATGGGTTTTACTTAGTTGCCTGAAAATAAAACATTATTATTATATTATTTGGAAGTCGGGTGATAGAACAAAATGATGTGCTACAGTTTTAGATAACATATCAATACCTACGAAAAAGTCCGCGATAGCATATGTCTATCTTTTATGGTTGACTCACAATACCCATGTTCATGATATTCGATATAAAATACTGCTTTATTTGCCTAGGTGTTTTCACCAAGAGAGTACGAATCCTTATCTTAATAAAGAAAAAATAAATTAAATACTCAAGATGACCAACATGGTCATCTTGAGTATTCAATTTAGAGCATAATTGCCGTTCACACCATTTCATTTGGATGAATATCTTAGGAGATATCTCAAAATTAAAGTAGTCACGCTACCAAATAATTATAACGGAGGTAGAGATATGTCCCGAACTGGTAGACACCTAAGAGCAGATGTCGTTGACGGTTGTCTATTGCACCTTTTATTTCAGCCTGAACCACAATATTATTGATTCTGGTAATAAGATGTTCACTTTGTTCGTTTGGGCTAAATAAACATTTGCACCCGTGCGAAGAAGGGGCGGGTTGCTAGTTTATAATATTAGTAAGATAAGATAGTGTATTTACATGAATGTTTAAATTATTTCCAGTTTCCATAATTGTTTCCTCATTTAAACTGAAGGAGGAACATGATGGATTACAGGCCGTTGTTTCCATGTTTAAAATGTTTTCTGTATCCATAATTGTTTCTTCATTTATACTGAATATTACTGAAGGAGGAAGTTTATGGATTACAGGCCTTTGTTTCCTAAAAAAAATCTTGGTCAATAGGTCGTCTTAGGAGATACAACAAAAAGGACATAGGAAGACCATGTTTACAGAAAAAAGTATTTTAAATTCTTAGTATTTTCTAAAGTCTAATAATAATGATCTCGTCCCACATGACGAGAACCTCGTGAAAGCCGAGAAAGATAAACATAGCAAGTATATTGACTTGGCTCGCGAGGTTGTCGACATGTGGGATGTGGATTCCGCAATCATTGTACCGATAGTCGTATCAGCCAATGGCTTAATAGCCACGAGCTTCGACCAACACCTCAAGAGGCTTTCGTTAGGCTGCTGGATCAAGGGCTTGATTCAGAAAGCGGTACTTCTGGACCCGGCTCGTATTCTTAGGAGGTTCCTCTCTCTGGAGCCCTGACCGCCGGTACCTTGGACCCTGTTCCCGATACCGGTGGGCTACTATTTGTTTTATTTTTATATTTTTTTTCAAATATTTAAAAATGTAATTTGTAGGATAATTTATTGAATAAAGGAGATAATATTAATCTGTGGTCCGGCTGTCAGCAAAAATTTTCAACCCGAATTTTCATATAGACTACTCTGTCAAGAAAGTACCGGGAAAAGATCAATAATACACAAAATGTCTGTAATTCATCCAAATTTAATTTATCACCTTCAAAGTATGCTCCTTTAGAAACGATACACTTGCGCCAACGAATAATCCATTCATCAAAACATTTTTTAAACGCTGCTTCCGGAATTGAGTTCAGTTCTCGCCGCGAATTCTCCTTTATGTCTTCTATCGATTGAAAACGGGTGCCACGAAGTGGTAATTTGAGTTTAGGAAAAAGAAAAAAGTCAGCAGGAGCCATATCTGGTGAATATGGTGGTTGCTGGATGGTATTTGTTGAGTGTTTGGTTAAAAATTCGTTCACAATGATAGCCTTGTGCGAAGGCGCATTGTCGTGGTGCAAAATCCAAGAATTTTCTTTCCACAAATCTGGCCTTTTTCGTCGAATTTACTCTCTTAAACGCCGCATAACGCTCAAATAATATTCTTTATTTACCGTTAGACCTTCCGGTAAGAATTCAGAGTGCACAACACCGCGATAGTCAAAGAAAACTTTTAACATGACTTTGACTTTTGATCGACTTTGGCGTGGTTTTTTCGATTTCGGTTCAGTTGGAAGGCGCCACTCCGAAGCTTGTTGACTAGTTTGCATGTCAAACTCGTAAACCCACGTCTCGTCACCAGTAACAATGCGTTTCATGAATGTTGGGTCCGAACTGACTCGTTCTAGCATGTGCTCAGCGACTTTCATGCGATTAAGTTTTTAGAGAAAATTCAGATCTTTTGGGACTAGCCGAGCAGCAACATGTTTCATACCCAAATGATTAGTTAAAATGGTATGGATCGACTCGTGAGATACAGAAAGTTCGGCGGCTATCTCTCTCAGAGTTGAATGGGGATTTTCAGTCACTATTTCCTTCACTTTTGCGATGTTAACTTCAGTTGCCGGCCTACCAGAGCGAGGCACATCTTCCATCACATCTCGACCGCTTTTGAACGCTTTGAACCACTCATAAGCACGAGTTTTTGATAAAGTCGATTCACCGTAAGCCTTCTGTAACATTTTCAGTGACTCCGAACACGAAATTCCATTGGCGATGCAAAATTTAAGACAAACTCTTTGTTCGATATTTTTGTCCATTATGAAATTCGCAATACACACTATATATGATATTACTAAAACCAGCACTGTATTTAATATAAATAACAGATGCAACTCAAACTCCGCGCCAAAATGGAAAACAGTTGTGCCAAAAAACCAAAAATTTGAATTTGGAACAATAAACAAATCATCCATTCCCGATACTTTTTTGACTGAATGTAAGTTCAAATAAATATCAAGCTACAAAAAAATAATCCTGGAAACATCAAGAAAAAAATAAAATAAACAAGCAGTCTGTTTGAAATAGAAATACCATCGAAATAATCTAAGAAAATAATGTTGACAAGAAGCCGGGCACAAGTACTAGCCGCACAAACTACATCTTCGGGATCGTCGCTCAGCTCCGCCTCGCAGCCACGAGTCCAGAGATTCCGGTAGCTGCAGTTGCGTCGAGCTCGAGCGAAGAATACTTCTCGCCACCGACGACACCACCACCTGCGCGTCGGCGCGGACGAGGCCAGCCACCAGCCAGCTTGGGACCTCGAGGCCCACCGGTCTCTGACAGGGTCCCCGCTATCGGTGGAAGTGTGCAGCGTGTGAAATAGACTCAAGCCATAAATGAGAATGTCATACGCTCATACTTTGGAGCTACAGAGGAGGGAACTAACCTGACTGCGTACCGTGGTCGGGTGCTCTCTCTGTTTCAGATACTTGAACCAGCTGTCAGCGTATCGGCCCAACGACTGTCGGATCAGGTGCGCGTCATCCAGCGTAACCGTATATTGGATGATAGTGTGCTTGATCGCCTCCGCGCTGAAATGTGTAGCCATGTCATTGCTCCTCCGTCGCAGACTGTGGCACCAGCACAGTCAACCCAATTGCCCAGCCACGCTGACGAGGAGAGTAATGACAGGGTTACAAACGTAAGTACCCAGTGCAATGACGTATTGAGCAGTGCTTTGCAGTGTGCTATTCGGGAATAGCGCTACATGCCGCCTGAACTTAGACAACGCTTACCTCGTTTGCCCAGGCATAACAGAGCGCTGGTGGCTGCTCTGGATTCGCAGTTGTCTAGCTATTTTGATAACTGTGATAACCTCACCGATACACATTTGATCATGTACTGCGCGGCTGTAGCGGCATGTCGTGTAGCTCATGTCAAAATAACTAATGACAGAGTTACTCGACCAAAACCAGCCGTACCAGCTTGGCAGTGCAGTACCCCTATTCTGTAACAACATTTACGTGTCTCGACAGCGGAATCCGAGGTGAGTATAAACATAAGACCTCTATGCTGTGTGCAATAAAGTTCACTTTGTGAGCTATCTCACTCAGGTGAAGCTCGATATCGAAATGGTTACTTACAGAATAGACTTGCTGGATCGAGTGTCGTATTGGTGAGGCCAGAGCGCTAATCGGCAAACTGATCTGCTTGAGGGAGGGCAACACACGCCCTAGAGCAGACTATCCCTAGTGATGTGCTTTGTGAGACAGGCGTTTTCGGGGACTGATGTCAATCCCCGAGATTATATATCGCGTGTCACAGAGCGCATCGACTTCCTGAAGCAGAAGGTGTATGCATGGGCAAGCCGTATTCGTACCTGTACAGGCGGCGAGTGGAGCCAAGTGGAGCGATACACCCAGAAGCGCACATTCGAAGTCATGAAAGGTGGGTATATAGGGATTGGGAGCGACCGGACCAAGGTGTGACTGACACGCGCTTGCCGGATGATGATGCTGTCTTCATTCTGGCGCAGTATCTGGTCGGTTTCTGTCAGTCATACTGAGGGTGACTGGACTGCGATCCGATACCAGAAATGGGGGCAATTTTTATCAGCCCCCAAGATGTAGTTTGTGCAGTCCGTCCGTTACCTAACTGGAAATCTCCAGGGCCGAACGGGCTGCACAATTTCTGGATTAAATGGTTCACGAGATCGCACGCTTGCTTGGCATCTCAATTCCAGTCTGCCTTAGAGGCTGGGTCGCTACCCCAGTTCTTAACTACAGGTATAACCCACCTGCTCCATAAATCAGGTAGTACTGCGGAACCTAAAAATTATAGACCGATCACTTGTTTACCGACGGTCTATAAAGTACTTACATCCATTTTGAGGGCAAAGATTAGTAGTCATATTAACAACATCATGTCTGCCTCTCAGAATGGATGTAGGAATGGGTCCCGTGGTACTAAGGAGCTACTTCTTATTGATATGGCCATTAGCCAACAGGTTCGTGCGAGATTATGGAACACAACACAAGCGTGGAGAGATTATGGAATCCGTGGGAACTCAACTCTCGGATTCCATAAACCTGAGATCCCTCTCTCCAACTTAAACTTACAAGTATTTGGGTATGTCGGGAGTGTTGGGTATCAATGTTACTGACATGAAGCAATCGTTGAAGGAGCGCTTCTTTGGCCGCCTGAAGAAGGTATTTAATAGCCTTCTATCAGGCGGAAACAAGGTGCGCGCCTTCAACGGTTGGGTCATACCGGTATTGTTGTACTCTTTCGGCGTACTCAAATGGACTCAAACGGAACTTGTCGCCCTGGATAGGCGGGTCCGCACACTGCTTGCTGCATATCGAATGCATCACCCACGATCGTAATGAGACTGTATATCCCGCGAAAATGTGGAGGTCGAGGCTTTCGTGTCGAGATATGCAGTCTTTGGGAATATTTCCTAGCTGTCGACGTGGATATGCATCGAGATGTAGTGGCGGTGGACAAGGGACCCGCTCTCCTTGGCAAATGAGAACTGGCGCAAACCTGCGGTGCTAGACACTAACGATCGTAGGGCGGTATGACAGTGTAAGGAGTTTCACGGACGCTTTCTCCGGGCCCTACATGGGCCCGACGTAGACCAGCTAGCGTCCGTAGCCTGGCTGCGTTTCGGTGATCTTTTTGGAGAAACCGAAGGTTTTGTTTGTGCAATTATGGACGAAGTTATCATGATGAATTACTACCGGAGATTTATTGTGAAAGACGGCACGATCGACATATTATATCGGGCATGTCACCGTCCGGGAGAATCAATTCGCCACATTGTCACTGGTTGTTCTCGTCTAGCTAACGGAGAATACTTGCATAGGCACAACCTTGTAGCCAGGATTATCCATCAGCAACTTGGTCTGAAATACTCTCTTGCGAAATCGGAGGTGCCATATACTATAGGTATGCGCCCGACCCAGTTCTCGATAATGGCAATATCACATTGTACTGGATCGGTCTATTACAACTGAGAGGACTATTGCCTGCCTGTTGCCAATAAGCCTGATATAGTGGTGGTGGACCGATTAGTGAGGCGTGCAATGATTGTACCCGTACCGTCTGACGAGAACCTCGTGAAAGCCGAGAAAGACAAACAAATCAAGTAGGTATATTGACTTGGCTCGCGAGGCTGTTGACATGTGGGAAGTGGACTCCGCAATCATTATACCGATAGTCTTGTCGGCCAATGGCTTAATAGCCACGAGCCTCGACCAACACCTTAGGAGGCTCTCGTTGGGCAGCTGGATCAAGGGCTTGATTCAGAAAGCGGTACTTCTGGACACGGCTCGCATTGTCAGGTTCGTTTCTCTAGAGCCCTGACCACCGGAACTTGGACCGTTCCCGATATCAGTGGGCTAGTACATTTATATTCATAATTGTTTTTTGTTTTATATATATGTATATTGTATAAAAATATTTAAAAATATGTAAATAGGTGAATAAAATAAAGGAAATAATAATAATAATTAGTCAGCTTTGGTTTTGCTTAGCTCTGAATCCTCTAAGCACATTGCTGGAGGGTTCAGGTCTAGGCTATCGGTTGAGAAGAGGTGGTCAGGCCATATCTCACCTTCTTTACATGGATGATCTGAAACTCTTTGCCCCCAACAATTCGCGACTGATGGAGTTACTGAAGGTGACTGAAACCTTCAATAGTGCCATCAGGATGGAATTTGGTGTGGACAAATGTGCAGTCATGCATGTAAAGAAAGGGGAGATTATGGAATCTGAGAGATTTCAACTCTCAGATTCCATACAGGTTAGATCCTTCAGCTCAACCGAAACCTATAAGTATTTAGGTATATCGGAAGCGTTGGGCATTAATGTTACTGACATGAAGCAATCGTTGAAGGAACGCTTCTTTGGCCGCCTTCAACGGTTGGGTCATGCCGGTATTAATGTACTCTTTCGGCATACTCAAATGGACTCAAACTGAGCTTGACGCCCTGGATAGGAGGGTCCGTACACTGCTGACCGCAAACCGGATGCATCACCCACGATCGTCGGTGATGAGATTGTACATCCCGCGAAAGTGTGGAGGTAGAGGCTTTTTAAACGCCAAGACTCTCCACAACCGCGAGATGTGCAATCTCAGAGAATATTTTCTCAAAGCTGATGTGGGTCTGCACCGAGATGTTGTCGCAGTGGACAAGGGTCTCACCCCGTTATCCATGGCTAAGGAGAACCGGCGCAAACCTGTGATACTTACCACAGATGACCGCAAGGAAGTATGGAAAAGCAAGGAGCTTCACGGGCGCTTCTATCGGGCTCTTCATGGGTCCGATGTAGATTTTTCAGCGTCCGTGGCCTGGCTACGATTCAGTGATCTCTTCGGGGAGACTGAAGGTTTTGTCTGTGCGATTATGGACGAAGTTATCTTGACGAATAACTACCGGAGGCATATTATGAAGGATGGGACGGTGGACGTGTGTCGGGCATGCCACCGTCCGGGTGAGTCCATCAGACATATTATCTCTGGTTGTTCTCGTCTGGCTAATGGCGAATATTTGCACAGGCACAATCAAGTGGCCAGGATTATCCATCAGCAACTAGCTTTGAAATACAAACTTGTGGATGCTGAGGTACCGTATTATAAGTATGTGCCCGACCCAGTTCTCGAAAATGACCATGTCACGTTGTACTGGGATCGATCTATCATCACTGATAGGACTATTGTTGCCAATAAGCCTGATATAGTGGTGATAGACCGATTAGCGCGCCGCACAATGATAATTGATGTTACCATCCCGCATGACGAGAACCTCGTGAAGGCCGAGAAAGAGAAACAAATCAAGTATCTCGACTTAGCGCACGAGGTTGTCGACATGTGGAATGTGGACTCAGCTATCATTGTGCCGATAGTCATTACGGCCAATGGCCTGATGGCCAAAAGCTTCGACGAACATCTGTCGAAGCTGGCGTTACGCGGTTGGGTAAAGGGCTTGATACAGAAGGCAGTACTCCTCGATACGGCTCGTATTGTGAGGAGGTTCCTTTCTATGGAGCCCTAACCACCGGTAGCTTGGACCCTGCTCCCGACACCGGCGGACTACTACTTTTTATATTTTTAAATGTATTTTTTTATGGTTTTTAGAGATATATTTAAAAATATACTTTGTATGTAATAAGAATAAATAAACGAAATAATAATTATATATAATCCGCAAGGCAGTTTTGTGGCGAACTGTTGGGCACTGGCGACCCCACGGACCTGATCTCCAGGGAGAATTCTTGTTCCTCATTTCCGGCTTGCCTTTATTGGCTGGCCGGGGTGAAAACTGACGAGGAACAGAGCACCCACCTCTTTCTTGCCTTAATCGGCCGGTCTGAGTGGAGATTCGCAAGAGCAAACGTGCTCGGGGATCTTGACCGTACTTCCGGGATTGTCCTGATAGCCGTGGTATACCTCTCCACTCCTCTAGCACCTCAGGATATGTTGCCCCCTTGGCGCTACGTTACTTTGTGCTAGCGACCCTTTTCGGGGGGCCCATTTATTGAGTGTGCAAGTCACCCCCTGCCATTTTAAAGCCGTTTTAATTTTCAATGGTCAGGCAGGGGCCAATAGTTCTTCCATAGTAAACGATTATTAGTCCACTAAACCAGCCAAACCCATAGCGTTTCATCTTTTGTTTCCATATTCTGCAATGGTCCTGCTCCAACCGGGGATTGTCCTTGGGTATACTTTCACAGTGCATACAGGGATAATCGTCGGTTGGTGCCCCATTCCATTTGAAATGTCTAAAGAGGCCGCTGCGAGTTGGCTTCGGCCCCTCGTACGCCTACTAAAGGACCGGGTCTCTAAGAAGAGGGACCCGAGAAAGTAAAAAAAAAATTATATACATTCAGTCAAAAAAGTATCGGGAATGGATGATTTGTTTATGGTTCCAAATTCAAATTTTTGTTTTTTTTGTAGTTGTTAGATTGGCACAACTGTTTTCCATTTTGGCGCGGAGTTTGAGTTGCATCTGTTATTTATATTAAATACAGTGCTGGTTTGCTTCAAAGCAACAAATTGAAGATTTATTATGTAGTCTCGCGCCAGATTATGTCGTTCCTCAGATGCCAGTAATTGATTCCAATAATACATCCCTAGAAACTATTTACTACTCAAGAACTTGATAAATGTCTTAAAAAGAAAGATACTGCACCGGGTGATGATCAAATAACGTTCTCTTTGCTTTATAATCTTCCAAAATCAGCAAAATTGTACCTATTAGAAATATATAATTTGATTCTAGAAACTGGTAATATTCCCAACCAATGGCGAGATATTAAAATAGTACCGATTCCCAAAAATTGTACAGGTTCAGACATTCCCTTAAAGTTAAGACCAATTTCTCTAATTTCTTGTACATGCAAAATATTCCATACTTTATTATGTAAAAGACTAGAATGGTATGTGGAAAAAGAAAAATGTTTATCAGTGAATACTGTTGGATTTAGACGTTCTCAGTCATGTTTGGATTGTTTGACTCGATTAGCTTGCTACATCCAGATGGGTTTCTCCAAGAATTATCCTACGCTGGCGTGCTTTCTAGATATAGAAAATGCGTACAACAATGTGACGGTAGATAGTGTTATCCAAGCCCTTAATGGAATTAACGTCGGAAAGAAAATATGCAAATATCTGTGGGAATTTTTGTCAGAAAGGCACCTAAAAAGCACATTCGACGGTAATGAAGCTAACTTCGTGGTTAGATGGACCAGCAAAGGCATTGGCCAAGGTGACCCATTATCCCCTTTGATTTTTAATATAGTTACCCATCAAATTTGTCACAATATTACTAACGTTATAATATCACAGTATGCCGACGACTTCGTCCTCTATACTAGCTGTAAAAATCTTGCTGATAGTGCTTTAGAAGTACAAAGTGCGATTGGTACAATTATTAAACTATTAGGACAGCTAGGTCTAGAATTATCAGGTAATAAATCGCAGGTCTGCCTGTTTAGTAGAGGGAGGAGACAACAAATCACCCTAAATATTAATGGCTCACTAGTAAGTCAATCTGAATATGTTAAATACCTGGGAGTGTGGATGGATAGAAGCCTACGCTGGGGAAAGCACATTAATGAAATATGTGGGAAAACTCAAAGGTTTTTGAGTATACTAAAAGTTTTGGCAGGAACAGCATGGGGTATGCACCCTAAACATCTTCGTAGGCTGTACATAGCCCTAATCCGAAGTAGGGCTGATTATGGAAGTTTTCTTTTCGATAACAGTGCAAAAACACACACAAGTAAATTGGACAAGGTACAAAACCAAGCAATGAGGATAATTGGTGGTTTTATACGAACCACTCCCATCCATGTCATGGAGTGTGAATTGTCTATCCCTAATCTAGCACTAAGAAGAAAATATCTAGCCATTAAATACTGTTTAAAATCGCATTCTTTAGATAATAATTTAATATTAGATCTTTTAAATAGTTTAAGGAGCCACATTTCTAATACTTATTGGCGGAATAAGAAAATACCGTTACTAGTAACGGTATATAACAGTACTAAAGACGAAGTTGTGTCATCTAGTTATCCCTTAGAAATGTTCAGCTTAGATACTTGGGTTTCAAATATAAATGTAGGATACAGTATTAGAGATACCTTAGATAATATGAAACTATGTAAGAAATCATATGATAATAACATCCTGAAAAACATAATAATGGAAGAATTACATACTAAATATTTTGGATGGTTAAAACTATATACGGATGGTTCTAAAATAGGAAATGTTCTTGGTGCTGCCTTTTACGATCCGAGGCACAATATTAAAGGTTTATTTAAAATGTGTAACAGTAATATATGTATTATGACGGCGGAGCTCGTTGCAATATCGAAGGCTCTTACATATTTACAAAATGCGGAAATCGATAACAACAGGATTGTCATTTTTGTAGACAGCAGAAGTGCTCTGCAGCATATAGTTCGATGCGCCTCTGGACACAGAGGTGTCTCGATAACATATGCTATATTAAGCCAAATATGGTATTTCACATGCAATAATATTGATGTGATATTGCAATGGGTTCCGTCACATGTGGGTCTACGGGGGAACGAGGAGGTTGACCAATTAGCAAAGACTTCTGTTGTGGACGGTATTGAGCTGAATATTACTCCGAGCTACTTTGAACTTCTGCCAAAATACAAAATTGAATGCTCTAATAATTGGAAAGAATATTTTAATAAAATGTCATTAGAAAAGGGAATTTGGTACAAGACATTGCAATGTGAACCTCCTCGTATTCCTTGGTTTGCCAATATTAAGCTTAATAGAAAGTTTGTAATAATAGCGCATAGATTACGGTCGGGACACGTTCCACTCAACAAGTTTCGGCACTTAATGGGGAAAAGTGACAGTCCCAACTGTGCACAATGTGATGTGATGGAGGATGTCCATCACTTGTTGGTGGAATGCGTCAGGACCCGAGCTGCTAGAGAGGTGCTGATGAATACCTTTAAAATTAATTTGATAGATGTTGGTTTTGTTCAAAGTATATTATCAGAGCCTGTTTCGAATGCAGCTATTTTACTTTACAAAATAGTATATAAGGTTTTTAAGTCGGAATAGCGTTAAAAATCTTGTATTAGGTTATGATGGGGCTGGCGTGGTCGTATTGTAACCAAAAGCCCCTAAATTTATAGTAGATATTAAAAAAAAAAAAAAATACAGTGCTGGTTTTAGTAATATCATATTATATAGTGTGTATTGCGAATTTCATAATGGACAAAAATATCGAACAAAGAGTTTGTCTTAAATTTTGCATCGCCAATGGAATTTCGTGTTCGGAGTCACTGAAAATGTTACAGAAGGTTTACGGTGAATCGACTTTATCAAAAACTCGTGCTTATGAGTGGTTCAAAGCGTTCAAAAGCGGTCGAGATGTGATGGAAGATTTGCCTCGCTCTGGTAGGCCGTCAACGTCTGCAACTGAAGTTAACATCGCAAAAGTGAAGGAAATAGTGACTGAAAATCCCCATTCAACTCTGAGAGAGATAGCCGCTGAACTTTCTGTATCTCACGAGTCGATCCGTACCATTTTAACTAATCATTTGGGTATGAAACATGTTGCTGCTCGGCTAGTCCCAAAAGATCAGAATTTTCTCCAAAAACTCAATCGCATGAAAGTCACTGAGGACATGCTAGAACGAGTCAGTTCGGACCCAACATTCAGGAAACGCATTGTTACTGGTGACGAGACGTGGGTTTACGAGTTTGACATGCAAACTAGTCAACAAGCTTCGGAGTGGCGCCTTCCAACTGAACCGAAACCGAAAAAAACACGCCTAAGTCGATCAAAAGTCAAAGTCATGTTGACTGTTTTCTTTGACTATCGCGGTGTTGTGCACTCTGAATTCTTACCGGAAGGTCTAACGGTAAATAAAGAATATTATTTGAGCGTAATGCGGCGTTTAAGAGAGCAAATTCGACGAAAAAGGCCAGATTTGTGGAAAGAAAATTCTTGGATTTTGCACCACGACCATGCGCCTTCGCACAAGGCTATCATTGTGAACGAATTTTTAACCAAACACTCAACAAATACCATCCAGCAACCACCATATTCACCAGATATGGCTCCTGCTGACTTTTTTCTTTTTCCTAAACTCAAATTACCACTTCGTGGCACCCGTTTTCAGTCGATAGAAGACATAAGGGAGAATTCGCGGCGAGAACTGAACTCAATTCCGGAAGCAGCGTTTAAAAAATGTTTTGATGAATGGATTATTCGTTGGCGTTAGTGTATCGTTTCTAAAGGAGCATACTTTGAAGGTGATAAATTAAATTTGGATGAATTACAGACATTTTGTGTATTATTGATCTTTTCCCGGTACTTTCTTGACAGAGTAGTATATTTTTTTTTCTATAGATAGGCACGCGTTTGACCACTATCTCACCTCATCTCTATTACTTCAGATACCAATAATCCATATTTAAAATTCCCACATGTCAACTTAAAAAAACACAAAAATAAAATCGAAATGAAAATAAAACAGAATTCAAATTAAATTAACTAATTAAATAAAATAATAAAATATTTCGTCATTTAAATAAAATTCAGAATGATCTTAAAATAAAAAAAATAAATCAGAATCAAATATTATCATGAATTTAAATTAAAAATCAAACACTGAATCTAATAAAAAATATCATTATAAAACATATTACAGTATATAATAAGCGCAGGCGCTGGCATGCAGTTGCAGCCACCTCCGCAAGAAAGACGAATCCCACCGCTCGGATAACACATTCAGGATCCCGTTCGAGCTAACAAAAGACCAGAATCTCTTCGGGTCCCTACTTATATCCATCTCTGCTCGCTTGATGTAGCTATCATAAGCCAACTTTATTAATGACTAGAATAAAAGAAATCTCAACAGTCTTCTACTTTTATTTTTAGATTTTTTTCAAGTTGGTCTAGAATATACATGGGTGGTGATTCGGATACCCGAGGATACGAGGTATCTAAATTTTATTTTTGGACGTCTATGTTCTGGCCACCCTGTACATTATATATATTAATAATGCAATCTAACAGGTTTCATAATTAATCGTTTACAGTAATTGGATTCCGAGGTTTTCATACTAAAGGCACTCCACTATAAGTGATACTAAGAGATAAGGGTACAGGGAAAATACAGATAATAAAACAGGTGGTAAAGAAAAAAGAAAGTATTTTTGCATATTTTAATGTTTATTTATATTTACCTACCTTACTGCCACAGGGTGGTTACTTCAAATTAACCTTAATTAATTAATCAACGGGTATGACACACATTAAACAACACTATTTAAATGTTAATAAAACGTGTTTTCTATTGTCTGTTTGTTTAAGGTTCCAATGTATACTTGCCAAGTTAAGCAATGATTGATTATTTCGAAGTGACTCCCCTGAGTACGCTATTATAGTTAGTACTTCTTAGTATAATAGTTTAAAAATTAAATGCACACATTAAACCCCTTCGAAATTTTTAACATATAATGTCAGAACAAAAATGAAGACCGTATCATTTCCACAAACTAAGAATAAAGGTATAATATTTTATCAATGTTACCATGGGCTACCGTTTAGTTGAGACAGTTGCCCGAGATAGCGCATGTTTAAGCCCGAGCCCAGCGGCGCAATTTTGTGAGACGTGAGTCGCGAATTTTGAGTTGCACAATTTACGTTCAACTGAAACCCCGACACGGATAGGTTTAGGATCGAATGGTATGACAATGGTACATTATATTAGGTTATTTTATTAATCCCTGCAGACAGAAATGGAGCACTGCGCAGCGGGGCTCCGTCGTCGAGGCTAATAGATCTATACTAATATATAAAGCTGAAGAGTTTGTTTGTTTGTTTACTTGAACGCGCTAATCTCAGGAACTACTGGTCCGATTTGAAAAATTCTTTCAGTGTTAGACAGCCCATTTATCGAGGAAGGCTATAGGCTATATATCATCACGCTAAGACCAATAGGGGCGAAGCAGTAATGAAAATTGTGACGCAAACGAAGTTGCGCGGGTCAACTAGTAACTTATAATTGAATAAGTTAAGTCTGACTGCATGGCATAAAATTTGGTGATATCCATTCTGGCAAGTGTTTCGAATTTTGTTTAGTAAAATAGGTGCATTCTAGTAGGCGAAAGCATGAGAAGTTTTCTGTAAATCCATAAACAAAAAGGGAACGACTGATGTGCGGGCAGTTCCATACCTTATCTATATATGGACGACTCACCTCGAACGCAATTCGGTTAATATAACACGCGTGAATTAGCAGTCAACTCATTTTACTCCGCCGTGTGGCGCAAACTGGACTTTTGTATGAAACCGAATGCAACGTAAATTCCGCGACTCACAACTCAAAATTAACGTTCATTTGTCCTCACTCCGAATTCTCGCGATACGTAACCACATCGCGACGCTACCTCAGCTAGTATATTCTGTCAACACATCACCGTGTAAACATAGGTGGAGTGAGTGAAGTGTCATTCCATTTTGTTAGTATGGATTGACAGCTCAGCTCATTTTCACTTTACCTAATGTCTTTTTTTAATCTCGGAGACTAAATTGACAACTACAAATGTCAAAACTGACTTAAATGCAATTGAAATCTATGTCAGTTTGCAATTTTCACTTGTCAATTTAGTCTCTGAGATTAAAAAACAGCTGTAAGCTTTCACGGTGAGAGCTTTACAGTTAAGCGGAAGGCCTATAACTACTTGCTTGCACAATGATTTAAACATAATCGGAACACGGGCAAATATTTACCCATTACAAAAAAAAAACTAATATGGATCAGCTAGTTTTTAAGAGTGAAATCACACGAGGCTATATAAGCTAGAATCAATATTTTTCTGTCCATTTAGAGTAATCGTTCACTAGAACGATACATCTCTATCAACTCTGCAACTTTCATGTTGCTAGAACCTCGTGCGATTACCAGCAATGTGCCAACCTGCAACAAACTCAAAATGCTGAGTCGTATGTGGAAATGTGATTTCACCTTAAGGTGTGCCGTCTCTTCTTATTTTATTGTCATAAGAACTGAGTAACAGCCAACCATTGATTAATAGAATTTAGATTTAGCTACGACAAAATATTATATGTAGGTAGTACTGCGGAAAAACTACATAGATGTGACTTTTCGTTTAGATTGAAAAAAGTAAGTCGGTAGCATACATCATTTGGGATTCGATAAGTAGGTAGGTACCACTTGTTTGTCTTAACACTGAGAACTGAATATAAAATTAAAATTTCACAATGAAATTCAATGAATATTAATATCTGTATTTTTTTTTTGAAAGATCATTTTTATATTTAATATCAACAAGTGGATCCCAAAGGTTCCACTGGCGACGTTACCGGTATCGGTATATAGTTCTGCTTAAGGTTAAAAGCATAAGGGTAGCTCGCAAAATTAAAATTTTCTTACGTTGTTTGCAACTTGCAGCTAGCTCGGTATTAGTTTGGATGTTATTAAAAAATATTCATCATCGTAAAGAATATGCTTTTAACTAAGTATTTCAATAAAATCATCATTATAGTTTTTAAAGTTCACTTAATCGTCAAACGACTTTATTTAGATTTTTATATTTCAGTAAATAGGAACTTAATTTTTTTTTTACGTGACAATGTTTTATGAATAGCATATAACTTAATACTGAGCCATAACAAAGGGTGTTAAATGATTTGAATTTCGCAAACAAAACGACCATCCCCTTAAATGTAATACAATAGGCTACACATCCAAGCCAGATACATCTACCTTTGTTAACATTTCTGCTAAATTCAATTGCAATGGACTAGTTTAACCTTTTACCGCTTGCGTCGGATTAATCATCATCATCATCATCATAACAGCCGAAAGACGTCCACTGCTGGACATAGGCCTCCCACAGAAGGGGGGAATACGACAATTATTTTCGTGTCGATTTAGCCTGGGTCGAATATTTACGACCAAATATCACAGCTAGTTAAGATCAAAGTTAAGGCTGGAAATAGTGCTCGACCGACGGTCAGCGCTGACCGTCATTCCGCGTAGCTTAAGTATTGCACATCCCTTTGTTGTTGGTATTTATTTTTCGAGTTAGTAGTTTTTTTTTGCCGGGCGCTGATATGAAATCGGGCGGATAAAAGGTTAAATTAGCCTGAACATTGAAATAATGGTATAACTACTTTACTGCTCTTATCTACGACCGATTTTCTTCCGGCAAAGGTGCCTGCCGGACAGCCCAAGTGGGTCTAGCCATAAACATACACAATCCGCAAATACTAATTTGTTTTGAATTTATACAATTCACTGTAAAGGTAGACAAACGACTTCTATGTTAATCGAGAGCTCTTATTGGATTTACTATAAACCAATATAGTTAAAAAAGTATCAGCTCCACAGTCTGACATCGTTCTAAGATTGGATTCTGGTACGCCTGACCGACATTGCGCGCGCGACTGGATGGAAGAATCGCAGTTTTTTTTTGTTGGTATTCAGTTTTAAGTGTA
The DNA here is from genome assembly GCA_950371165.1 of Lacanobia oleracea. Classification (NCBI taxonomy): domain Eukaryota; kingdom Metazoa; phylum Arthropoda; class Insecta; order Lepidoptera; family Noctuidae; genus Lacanobia; species Lacanobia oleracea. Next base: position 11,590,694 of record OX493401.1, read on the forward strand.
TCCAACTCTTTAAAACTGAGATCATACCAGTTACCACAGACCAAAATAAAAGATAGTGTAATTAATACCTAGGGAAATACTATTTAGATTTAGAAAAGAAACAATATTTTTTAAATTAAAATTCAAGTCAGCCTGTAATACACATAAATGTTGTAAGTACACATATACAGAAATAGAACATACCGCCAAACAGTAATGGTAGACTGCAGCGATACCACTAGTACCGCTATTATAACGCTTTCGGAGATGTCGACATTGCCGCTGCAGTCCAACGAAGACTCCAAATCAGTAGTGCTGTCAGTGGCTGTCATTAAACGAGCGCAACGACGTATCTTTTTGTTTGAAAAACTTCAAGAATCAAGAGATAGATGAGCTTTGAAATCCACAGTAGCTACTTAATTTCGCACAAGTACGGTCAATGGGCTATCTAACACTGAAAGAATTTTTTAAATCGGACCAGTACTTCCTGAAATTAGCGCGTTCAAGCAATTAAACAAACTCTGCAGCTTTATATATTAGTATGCGTCACAATTTTCATTACTTCTCCGCTCCTATTAGTATTAGCGTAAAAGGGCTATCTAAAACTGAAAGAATTTTTCAAATCGGACCAGTAATTCCTGAGATTAGCGCGTTCAAGCAAACAAACAAACAAACTCGTCAGCTTTATATATTAGTAAGTATAGATGACTCTTACGATTTATTAACAAATTTATTTCGTTAATATGATTAATGTATTTTACTGATAAAATGCAATAAAAGAAAGCTGCAATAAATTAAGCTGGAATGTAGTTTTCCTTTAGGATAGGGTGGGCAACACTGCTTGAAGGTGACGTTTGCAAGCAAACGGCGGTCGTTCAAAGTCGCAAATTCGGAACATAATTTAGAACAAAAACACTGAAACACTATCAAATTAGAACTTCCTTGAACTTTTGTAGCAAGAGCCCACTTGTTTATAAGTCATGTAACATGTGAGGGACCATCGCGTTCCAACGGACAGACGACCGGCACGTTAACATAATTAAAAAAAATTTACAAAACATGGTCTTTATCAAAGCATATAATTATGTAATTAGTAGTCCTTCAATACAGTAAATATAAATAAATTTAGTGCAATAAACTAACATTTTTTTTTTTTACGGGATTGAATTTCTAGTTAACCTTAGATAAATTATTATGTAATTTTATAGTGTACTTATTTCAAATAAAAAAAATAATTTTACTTGACTATACTGCCATACTAATATTATAAATGCGAAAGTGAGTTGTCTGTTTGTTACCTTTCCACGCTTAAGACTAAACGGATTCGTATAAAACATTACATACATGAACAATGACGAGGATTTGGGCATAAGGTGCTGATGTTTTGTGCCATTGGGATAATAAAAGTTTTCAGGCGAATGGAGCCGCGGGCAGAAATAATTAATATAGTTATTACTGCATGTCCAGCTTGTTATCAGGGCTGCGCAAGGTGCGAGGGGAAACGCTTTTTACGTCCGGACGCCGCACACACGCTTTTTACAATAGCACTGGCTATCAGACTCGTCAGCAGCCGCCTACATGAGCGGCAGGCGTCAAGGCCTATCCCGCAGAGTCGGTTCATTTTCCCGGGATAAAATCAGCACTCAAAATATCCTATAGAAACATCTAATCTAGTCTATATTAGTCTAGACCTCCAAATTTTTATTATTATTTTCAGCTGCAGCTCTCAAGTAAAAAACAAACAGCAAAAATCTATCTGATAGACTACACAATTAGATTTTTTTAGTTGTCTACCCTATTATAACAAAATAACTGGCATAATTACCCACAACATTTTGAATTCAACTAAAATGTAAAAAACTATTGTTCTAAGTTAATTAAAACAAGTTTTACCAAAAAATCTAAAATCCGATCATGAACCAAATTTACAACTGTTTAAAAACGCGTTTTCACTAATTCAGGTGTTCACTGCATATAGCCAAATTGAGCCTCGTATTATAATCATCTTATCGTAACAATAACTTGAAGCCTGGGACAGTCATTTGTCTACAGATACGATCATGTAGGATCCAAACCCTGCGCGACTATACACACATAGATACATAAACGTTATAACAATGTGGAAAAAACAATACATTTTCCCATAAAATAATTTCTATTTATGAAATTTAACACTGCAAAAACCTTATATTAATGATTCATTTGGTACATTAACATACCATTCCGGGAACAGAAGTTTAAAAATTCGTTATTCAGCATCGTCGTAACGCACTCTGCAAAAAATGAGAAAATTAAGATATTAAGAAGCGTTACAATAAATTTGCATTGCTCGTGAAAGTTGAGAAAGAGAAACAGATCAAATATCTCGACTTAGTAAACGAGGCGGTCTACATGTGGAATGCTGTCATTAAACCTATGTCGTTACGGCCAACGGTTTGATGGTCAAAAGTTTCGTCGACCATCTGTCAAAGATGACGTTGCGCACACCACTAAAGGCCCACCCATCTTTCATGGAAACAAAGACATACCGTCCAGTCTTTTGTCAACATCACGTGCCAAGCCATTGGGATCTAACATAGCTGGAACGCCTACAAGAGCTTGTCGGATGATGTCGTTTCATACAGCGTGCCATGCAAAACTGCGGCTACTAGGCTGTGATGCCCGAGGCTGTTGATAACTTGGGAGTAGGAGAACAACATAGAGCTCCTAAACGAAGTGAAGCCGCGAAGCGGAGAGTGGTCTCATCGAACAAAGTGCCTAGGTTCGACGACGGTAGTGCAAGTGCATGAAGCCCATTTTCCACAGCCATCAGGCGCGCACGCTCAGCAGTAGTGGTAGGTAGTGGCAGGCACGTGTTCTGTAAGGTGTTCTGTACTACTCCACAGAGTGTGTCGTCCCACCGCCTCTGGGAAGATGGTTTGTCAGGTTGGTCAGTATTCGGGTAAGCGAGTTTCCCGGCGGAGCATCGGTGAAGCACCGCACATCAAAATGAACCAGTGTGGAAGTCAGGATATTTCTGATTAAATTCTCAGTGCCGTGGACCGAAGATATAAAAGCCGGTATACTGATACTAGAAATTTTGCGGATGCCGAGCCCTTCCATGTAGATGGGCTTAACACGAAGAAAATATGTCAATTTTGTTTTACTAGCTTGGGCCCAAGCACGAAGAAAATATGTCAATTTTGGGCCGAAACAGCAGAAACAAATTAAAGTGATAGCCGAATGCATGTTAATTTGGAGCAATCTTTTCGAAGCGTCATCGAATTTTTCAACTTTTTCTTCAATAAAAACGGGAAAAGAAGTATAAAAAATTGGAGACCCAGGGAGACGAAGATAGTTTTTTTTGAAAGAGTCAATTGGCTGTCAGTATTTTCCACAACTAATAGTTCATACTTTGTAATGTTGAGATCAAGGGTAAAGCTAATAGGAGTAGAGTTCATTTTTTAACCGAATTCTTCTTTTTTTATTGTATGGGCACCGATTTCTCCGCCAATTGTGGACCGATTTAAAAATATTTTTTTTTTTTTGTCGAAAGCCTATACTCTATATAAGGTGGTCCCATTGTCACCAGAATTGATGATAGGATCCCATGAAAATCGAGCGAAACCCTCAAATTTTATAGGCACATACTGTTTTTCATGAAATTTCTAACGCAATTCAGATATGTATGCCTGATAATCATCATCTCATGTTGCTGAGCTGATGATGGGATCCCATGAAAAATGTTTGTTCAGCGATATTTTCGCCAATTGTGAACCGATTTGGACGATTTTTTTTTTGTTTGGAAGAGTGTTTTCCTGGACTGGTCCCATTTTAATTTGGTGAAGACCTGATGAAAAACTTCGGAGATAGGCAACGGAACTCTTCAATAAATGATAGAAAATGGATCGGGAATGCCGAAATCGCATGTCTATTTATTGTTTATACCAGTTCATAACATAACATCACGCCGGTACGCTGTGAATAGGTACGCCACTTAAAAGTGAAACATAAAAAAAAAATATAAAAAATATAACCGACTTCCAAAAAGAAAACACTAAAATGTTGGGGACATACACAAATAAACTTTCAGCTTTTATAAAATAACGAAGGTCTGATGGTCGCGGGCTCTTATTCCTCCATAAATAAAAAAATAATACATGGAATGAACTTCTAAAAGTACGATTGATACAAACGCAATATTGAAATAATGTTTTATCTTCTCTTATATTTTATTATGAGATCAAAACTTTGGACTCTTAACAAAAGTCAAACCATTATTTTATTTCTTTCAAAATAATTCTTTGAAAGTAAAATAACTTTTTTATTTAAGTACAGCTCCAAGAGTTTTTTATCATCAATTAGTAGATTTTAGCACCAGAATACATATTCAACAGGGGGTAATGTGCACATAAACATAACTTGTTTGCATTGACCATGACATAATAGGGAACATGCATGCAATTTTTTTAGCTTAAGTAAACAATCATGAATTTTTTTTTTAAATACCTTCATCAGCGATGAAGTTATAAAGCTTCAAAGATTACAACTAGAAAGAGAAGTCCGACATGAACCTTGACGTAAAAATCCATGACGCCAACAGCTGCCATATAAAACAGCGTTTTCGCCGAAAGGGACAGATTTACTTGATTAAAATATTAATAATAAAATTATAATTATCTTGTTTGTTTTTCGAGCAATTTCGATTCTATTTTCACTGTTAGTATTTTTGTATATTTTTAGATAAACTGTATAGATTATATTTTTTTTTTCATGTTTACATGAAAAAAAGAATCCTTAACATTTTTTGACAGCCGGAAGGCTGTCATCGTAGATCTTTGGCAGTCGTTATGGATGGTCAGTAGCCAGAAAATCTGACTCATCTTGCCAAAATGGACAGTGTTTACATAACACTGTCCATTTTGGCAAGATGAGTTGATGGTAATGTGTTGAGGAGGTCTGGTAGGCAGCCACTCCAATTAAAATACTGGTAGTCAGCTGAATCCGGTTTGACTGGAAACCAACCCCAATATAGTTTTGGGAAAAGGCTAGGCAGATGATGAAGATTCATGAATTTAAAATTGCAGGCGTGAATAATAAAATGGACCTCACCTCTGACGCTGTCCACGTCTTTTGCTCAAACGACGGCCAGATGACGGGTCCTGCAATGTGAAGCGATTTGTAGTTTCTGGAGCCACTCTCAAGTTCCGAGAATCTACAGATCGAGCCTTGCTCACCTGTTTGAAGAAAATATTTCGTCTTGAGAAGAAGTTTTTAGAAACTACAGACACCATCTTGGACCTCCTTAGATATAGACTTACCTTATCCATAAATTTATTTATCAACTCAGGGCAATTTAAGTTGTTTTCTGGTTCCCAAGAATCAAATTTACTTGACCATCCTTTCCAATGAATAAAAAACTCCCTCTTTCCATTCTTCTTGTGACGAACTTCTAATATACGGTCAACCTAAAATGAGGAAATTTATTTTAACGAGTATGCATGTACTGGTTTTGTTTAATTTACAGCAATAGAGGACAGTGAAACAAACCTAACAAAAGAATTAGCAATTAAATTAACTGCAGCTTGTTGCCCCAAAAATATATTTAACTCATTGAGTAATATGCTAATACCTACAGGGTGTAAAAAGATCTATCACAGCCAAAAGTTGCACACTCTGAACATCAAATTGACAAGTTGTTTAAACTTTTATTATTAAGTATAAAATTAATCTAATGATGGAAGATAAGGTCGTGTATGCAAGACATTAAAAATGCCACCTTTTTGTATGGTGAACAAATTTAAGCAAACGTTCTGGGTAATCAGTTTCCTGTTCAATCGCTTTCAAAAGAAGTTGACAATACTCTAGATGAACCGTGTCTTCATTTGCTATGGCAGATGGCTTTCTATGTGCAACTTTGTTAAAACGGGTTTGGTCTAGTTAAAACCAACAACAAACCTTTATTAAAACAAAATATATACACTTAAAATAAGAAGACTTAAATAAAATAAGGCGTCAAAAAATTCGTCTGCATCGCTGGAAGTGAACCCAAAAGACTGGCGGCATTGTCAAGTTGTAAAAACTAATCATAATTCAAAGTCATTGTGTGATGATGACATGGTTGTCATCATATATATTGTTTTTGTTAGCCTGCTCTTGTGTCCCACTGCTTTCTTTTTTTTATGTATGTTCACCGATTTCTCCGTCAATTGTAGACCGATTTTAAAAATTATTTTTTTATTCGAAAGCCTATACTCCTGAGGTCCATTGTCACCAAGTCAGAATCTGATGATGGGATCCCATGAAAATCGAGGAAAACCCTCAATTTATATAAGCACATGCAATGTTTTTCATGAAATTTCTATCGCAGTTCAGCTATTTGTGCATGATTATCATCATTTCATGTTGCTGAGCTGATGTTGGAAGGTATAAGTCAGGATCTGATGATGGGATCCCATGAAGAATGTTTGTTCAGCGATATTTTCGAATTGTTAACCGATTTAGATGATTCTTGATGATTTTGTTTGGCAGAGTATTTTCCCGGACTGGTCCCATTTACGAACGTCGGAGGTAGGCAACGAAACTCTTCAATCAATGATAGCAAATGGATCGGGATTTCTGTTCACCAGTTCATAACATAACATCACGCTGTTTTTTTTAAAATAAAAAACTTTTTTACAAAAAAATAAAACCGAAATTAAAGATTATTTTATGTTAAAGTTATTTTATACTTTGTAGTGTTTTGTCTTTGGAAGTCGGTTTTATTTTTTTCCGGTGACACATACAACAATCCCAACCTACAATATTACTATTAGGAGTTTCTTGCACGTTCTTCTCCATAGAGATCTACGCTTTGGAACGTGCAAATAGCTTCCATGTTTTTGACTGACCGACCTTGACGTTTCAAAAATGCCTGTGAATGGTTTATTTGAAATAAAATGCTTTGAATTTGAATTTACTGTGGTCTGAAACAGTCAGAGACTTATGAAAAGCGTTAAGCAGGAACGCAGGAAACGCTGGCATACCACGAGATACTCCACTGACACGAAACATCTTAACTGTCACAAGTTCACAACTCGTTTTCAATCAGCACTCAATGACGTGGACCAAAACCGAGACAGAGAAATATACCGAAAACTGAGACGCACAGTAAGCTCAAATTATACTCTCTGGCACGCAATAAGAGCTGAAAAGACCTGTAGCAAGCCAATCACCAATACGCAAAAGCTATAATACTAAATTCCTTCACACTTCAAAACGACTTAAACCTTTGCCAAACACCTAAGTAAATGGTATAGCTTTGTGAATGTTGAGATCCTCCAGGAAGATTCCCGCCCCGTGCCTGTACCTACTTGTTTGAGAACCATCAGTAAAGATCCTCCAGAGAGCCAGTATTTTTTTTGTAGGCGGACTCTCACGTTGTCCTTTCCTGTTGTATGAAGTGGAGCGGGGGGCTCAGTCCCAGTATGGTTGGACACGCCACAGTCGGGATTGTCCTCATGCAGGCCAGTCTTTTCATGCGTTTTAGTTTGGTTACCGCTATGACTATATTGGTGCGGAGTCAACTATTTATGCTTGTTAGACAACACAGGAAACACTATTGGCTGCTATCAAACTCAACTTGAGTATCAAAATGCCTATCTAGACAAACGGAATACAGGCGCCAAGCAGCCAATTCAAAACTTTAGCATACTCCAAAGGTTCCAACCAAAGAATCCCAAGGATTATATCAAATGTTCCATGGTACATAACTTACAATAGCTCTTGCATTGCGACTTAGGTTAATGAACAATTCACGTAAGCAGTCAAAAATAGGATTATTATGACCCATCCAGATACCCGTGTTTTAAGCATCAAACCAAGACATTAAAGTCTAACCCACAGGTACTGGATACAATGGCAGCTCACATTCCATAAAACAGACCAAGGTGGATGCACCAGTGGGCGCATATCAAGCATGACAAAGAGATGTTTAAACACAGATGCTAAATGAAAAAAATATACGTGTCCCAGAAATCAACGTCAAGCCGAAAACAGGCAATAGACAAAGTCGTGACGGTTATTAGAAATGTATTTAAAAAAATCTTGGTCATATACTTTTCAAATTTTATGGATTCAAACATAAATCTTGACAGCCTGTGATGATCTTTCAAGTCCTGTGACTAAAAATATTAACTTATCGTCAGTTTTTTTTCTGTGACGTAACCATGAATAACCCTTCTGTAAATTACAGTTAAAGTTAAAACGTAACTACCTCAGTTTTAAATTTAGATATAAATATTTATTTTTGCCCAACATTGAATTCAAAATTTTTATATCACCCAAATTTAACCGCGTGTAGTGTAAAAAAATGTACTATACTATTTTGGCAAGTAACTTTTAAAGACGGCGCGTTTAGTCTGGATTCCAAAATGGTATGCCACTTACTAATTGCTACTTCATAATTGAGGAAAAACATTTTTTTTAATGAAGCCGGTTTTCTTACAAGTTAGATTGATACGAAGAGTGACGTTATTTGATTTAGTTAAATAACATCACCATCATAATCGCGGAACTGGTTGGCCGCACCTTAGGTGGCGACAGGGGTGAGGGGGCGGGTTGCCTACTGCTCGCAACGCACATGAGATTAGACAGTGATGGCCAATCTCGAGATATCGTGAACAATAATTGTTCAATTATTGAAAAGAATAATTAAAAACAATTGAAATTTTAGAAGTTTATATTGTATCAATCTATTAATATTGTAATTAATAGTAAAATAAACCAAAAACAAATTAAATAAATGAAATTATTCAGACATCCTCACTTCATTCTGAATTCTCTGAACTTGATTCAGAATCATCTTGTAAGTTTATAATGATTTCGTCCATCATAGTATTAAATCTCATATCATGATTCCAGTTTATGTACTTGTTCGTTTTTTTGTATGTGGTCATCGCATTTTTGCCATTTGTTCGGCAGAGAATTCGGAAAATAGCCTTGTTAGTATAGTAATTTTCTCGTCTTATGTATCATTAATGTGATCTCTGGCCAGGCAATTTTTAATATTTGCCCACATAAGCTCGATCGGGTTGAGGTCTGGATGATATGGAGGTAGTCTTAGAACAGTATGCCTACAGCGTTCAGAAGTTCATCAACAGTGTATATTTTTTCTGATTGGGTCATATTAATCAACCTCAAGGGTTCGGCTTTGATCATCGTAGGAGAAAATGGCACGTTATGATTTTGCAACCAGTTCTGCATATTAATTTTCAAACTGGACATAGTCGGTTTCTTCTCAACTTGCACACAATGATAGGCTGCATTATCCATAACTATGACTGAGTTAGGTGGAAGTTTAGGTATTAATTTTCGATCAACCCAGTTGTAAAAATTTGTAGAGTTCATGTCTCCAAGATAATAATAAGCCTTTATTTCCGAAACTTTACAGTTTTAACTTAAAAATTTAGTTAATGTATTCATAGTAAGTCTCTGCGCTCGGTGTGCCTTACGGCAAAGGCCTCCAACTCCTTCCACTGTTTTCTATCTGCCGCCACTTTGCCATAGTGGACCTAAGGTCATTTTTAGCTCGTCTTCCCATCTTCTCACTTTGCGACCTCGGCTCCTTGACCCATCTCTTGGGTCCCAGACACTGTCACCTGTTTACTCCATTTTTCCTGCTTACAACGAAGCAGGTGCCCAGTCCATCTCCATTTTAGTTGGTCGATACGTGATAGGATGTCTGTAAGTTTTGTTTTGCACCTTATGTCTATACTCCTGACTTTATCTTTTAGCTTTAGCCCTATTATACTTCTTTCCATGGCTCTCTGACATTTTGCAAGTTTGTCCCTATAATTTTTCGTCAGAGCCCAGGTATCACAGCCATATGTGGTGCAGGGAAGAATGCAGGTATCAAATGTTTTTTTTCTTTATCGTAATGCCTAGTTCCTTGCTTTTCATAATTTCCTTCAACGTCTAGTATTTTTTCCACCCACTAGCAATTCTTTTATCGATTTCTTTGGACGTTTGATCGATTGGTGATATGATCTGGCCCAGGTACACATATTCCATTAAATATTCGTGTTTTTGACAGTTGATGGTTATGTCTGCAGCTACTGAGTTTGTCATCATTTTTGTCTTGCTCGAGTTCATTTCCAGACCTACTTCTCGGCGTCTTTCCGCTAGGGTTTGTACCATGGATTCCAGTACTCTTGGGTACTCCTCCAATATAACCAGGTCATCAGCGAATCTAAGATGGCTCAGTCGCAATCCGTTTATGTTTAGTCCTAGATGATCCCATTCTAATTCTCCTAAACATTTGCTTCAGTACTGCTGAGAATAGCTTTGGTGAGATCGGGTCACCTTGCCTGACTCCCCTGTCGATTGGGACCCCTAGAGATTCCAACTTGATGCTTGCTTTACTGTCACTGTAAATGTTTCTAATGATGTTTACATAAGCGTTTTGGACCCCTTGTTCCCTAAGATTGCCATACAAATTCATGTTTGAGGCTGCTGGAAAGGCTTTGGAATAACCTATGAAGGCTAGGTAGATGGGTTTATTGTATTCATTGTATTTTTGTATGTCTACATGATAATTCCCCGTTTTTTAATCTGATTTAAAAATTAGCAAAGCGTCGTCAACTAACCCGTTCATTAATCGTCAACAAACCCGGCATTATTAAACGCCTTCCTTTGCCTATAGCTGTATAAATTCCAGGTTCCGACGACATTTTTGGGTATTGTGACTTTGGTTAACGTAAGTTGCGTCCAAAAAGGATATATTTCGTTTGTCTTCTCTGAATTTTCTTATGGCCGTCGAATATTTCACTCGCCATTCAATAATGTTTGGTCTCTCTATTAAATAAAAGGGATCTCTTCGATTTCCATTTTTAAATGAATATCTAATTTGTGTAAGTTCTCTTAAAAAAGTTAATCCGCAATCTGAAATATTATTCTCTTTTAACACAGCATTTAGTTTTCGTAGACTTGGATTTTTTTTCTCTACCGTGTAATACTGATTTATCTTTCTTATCACTCTTAAATCAAAATCATCAACTTGTATAATCTTTTATATTTCTTTTGGTCTCCGAAGAAAACTAAATTTTGCTTCCCCTGTATTTTGCAAGGAAGTTTTACTTTCAGCAATCACTCTCTTTACACTTCGTTCTGATATCCCTGTTGCTTCTGCTACTAATTTATGTATATTCGCATCAGTTTTATATTCTAAGGTATTGACATCAGCTTTCCGTTTTTTAAAAAACGTTTAAAATTTAAATATGAATTTCTTAGATTGTCTTTTTATCGGCGGACTCATCTCGCTATTGCAATCTTATGTGCGTTTTGTTGCCGTCGCGAAGTACGGCGCCGCACTGAGTAATGACAGCAAGCGCCCCCGCCTCTCCGTCCCACCGCAATCCCATTTATCGAGGAAGGCTATAGGCTATATATCATCACGCTAAGACCAATAGGAGCGGAGCAGTAATAAAAATTGTGTCGCAGACGAAGTTGCGTGGGTCAACTAGTTTAATATAAACAAATTATAACTAAAGAAATCCAACAACTGAATTTTATTTCAAACGCACCTAAAACTAACAAATATTTTTTTTCTCAATTAAGAAGTAGCAATAAGTAAGATTTTTAAGTTACTTGCCAAAATAGTGTACCTACATTTTTGTTACACTACACGCGGTTAAAGTTTGGTTATGTAATACTTTTGAATTCAATGTTGGGCAAAAATCTAACATTTTATTTATAACTGAGGTAGTTGTTTTAACTTTTAACTAATTTACAGAAGGGCTTATTCATGGTTACGTCACAGAAAAAATCATACGAAAAGTTAATATTTGTAGTCACAGGACTTGTAAGATCATCACTGGGTGTCACTTTATGAGATTTATATATAGATGGGCAATCCACCCGATTTAAAACCGATGACTTGGGAAAACTTTGCTTTGGTAAAATACCCAGAAAATTGGGTGTTTTACCAAAGCATTGGGTAGATTGCACATCGAAAAGTGAGATTTATTTGAGAATCCATAAAATTTGAAAATTTGAGAAGTTGCCTGTTTTTGGGACGATGATTAAGACGTTGATTTCTGGAACACGTTGTATATACATAAATGTGGATGGATGGTAGAGGGAGAGGAAGGCCAAAGAAAAGTTGGATGGATTGTGTGAGGAGCGATATGAAAGAAAGTGAGTTAGTGATAACGTGACGGCTGGAAGGGCAGAACGGAAGAAAAAAACGTGTTGCTCCGACAGTCCGACCCCAAAGAAACATGGGATAAGGGCAGGAAGATGATAATGAAAAGATGTTCAATGTCAATAATAAATAAATCGCAGTCACAAAATAAAACATGCTTAAGTAAATGAAACTACAAATTATTAATTAAATTATTAAATAATAATAATAATTTTATTATTATTTCATTATCCTTTCATTATTTTGCTTAGTCCTGTCTGTAACTGTCTTTTATGTATATTTTTCTATGTTGCATTTTATGTATTTTTTTATGTTTGTGTATATGAATCTCCGTTACTCGAAATAAATAAATCGAATTTTAATTTAATAAAAAATATGAACAACTTGCACTTGACTAGAAAAATTAATTAATTTTTTAAGAAACAAGTAATAAATAATTCCTGTCAGTTTCCCTTACAGCTAAAAACTTGATCCTCTATCTATGAGATTTTATCAAATAAATTGTTTCCTTACTTCATACTCAGCATTCTCATCAGCGTTACTGCCATCCCAATCATTTTTGGCCCTTTTTGCAGGTACTTTGGTTTCTTTTTTTGCTTTCCTTTTATTATTCTTCTTCTCTGCTTTGCTCTCTTTGTTTTTAGAATTCTCTTTCTGCACATGAAAGGGCAATACAAAATAAAGCCTTACAAAAGTGAGCAATCTTTATATTAGTAATAGAAAGTACACACTTACCTCATCATTGTACTTGTTAATTAGTTCAGGACATGATAAGGTGTTCTCAGGTTCCCAGGTGTCATTATCAGCAGAATAGCCCTTCCAACGTATTAAGTAATGAAGTTTTCCCTTGATCTTCTTGGAGTCAACCACTTTTTCAACCTAAAAATTTGTCAAATTTTATAAAAACAATAATACAATAATTTTCTAGCTTTTCGAACCAACACTGGCATTTGTTAACATTCACACAAATTATAAATAGCAGAATCTAAGATTCACATATCTCCTCTGTGAATGTTGTTAACATTCACCGGTGTATGTACGATTCAAATATAAATTAGGAACAATTTCTCAGTTACTTAATCAAAATTGGTTATTGTCGACATACACCGGTGCATCTTAACATTCACTATTATCATTCAGTAACATATACATCATCATTAGCCCAAAGACGTCCACTGCTGGCCATAGGCCTAATACAATTATACAGGGTGAATTATTTAAGAGTGCCTGGATGACCAAATCCGAAACTATGAGGAATTTCGAAAAATACTGAAATGAGTCTTGTGCCCGATATTGATGATAACCTTATTACATTAATATTATAACCTCGTAAGGCCCAATGACCTAATTTAATGACAAAAATCTTTTGGCACTCCGGCCCAAGACAGTTTTTAAAATCATCAAATTGCGGCCCAGCTACCTAAAATTATGACATGATATTTAAACTTAATTTTTGGTTTAAATAATCCCGCCATTTTAAATCTGCCATCAAAAAATTATTAATTATAAACACATCTCTTATTTTGGCAATGTCAACTTGACAATTTAAGAACCAATTTAATCAAAAGCATTATATTTAAACACTTTTGTACTTTACCAAAGTTCTGGGCCGCAACTACTTGCACCTATTTTTAGTACGTTGGGTCGTAATGTATTTCGACCTAAATTTAGGTTGGGCCTTACGAGGATAAGGTAATTTTTTACCGAAATATTATTTTCATTATAATTGTTTTTATTTATTTATATTTTTTTTATTGAACTTATTTTAAATTCAAATCTGCAATGTATGTCATAATGTGGTAATACATATTATATTCATTAATTATAAACCTTAAAATAAACGTAATTGCAACTGCCCAATTCAAGACAACAAGATCAATCACGACAACAAGGATGTTGTCGTGATTGATCTCTCGTTTTTGGTATGATTCGTTTGGGCTCCTGCCCAAAATCATATCAAGAAACCAAACATATAAAAAAAAATAATTATAATAAGCAAAATGTCAATAAACAAAGTCATTCTACCCGATTCTTTGATTAAGAGTTTTATATGAAAACCAAACTTTGCTCTGTAATTACTTCATATTGAGCAGTTGGTCAATATAGGCGGAGTCATAATATACGGGTTCTACTGTATGTTTAAAGCTGGTCACTGTCATATTTGACCACACACGGATTCCAATAGCCTAAATATTATCCGGGGCTTTATCTCGATGCTTGGCATCCCTAGTGACAACAAATTATCTCAGGTACCAGGCAGTTTGTTTAACTGATTCAATTCTCAGACATAAAATGTACCTAAAATAACTAATAACACAGTTGTCTAGCTGGGATCAGAGAGCCAAAGATTACCTCTCAAAATAATTATTCACAAAAATAGAATTATTTTGTTTTTTAGTTAAGGTTACTCTTGCTAAAAAAGTATTTCTTGTTAAACTATCCGTAAAAATCCGTTGCAAATATTTTAAAAAAACATTGTAGGTACTGTATTTTGTTTTTTAATAAAAGAGAGGAGCACATGGTAATATTATTTTAGTTGGCCTAGATACCACTACAGGGCAAAAGCCTCCCTTCTCTTCTTTCACTGAAAATATGAATAGTAAAAAATTACTGCAGTGTGCACAAAAGATAATGTTGAGCCTCCAGCCTCCCTTGGGTCTGTCTGAAGTTCTAAATCTACGTTACTAATAACGGGTGAAATAAGCTTATCTGAGGCGAATTAAATTTTCACTAAAAGGTCAAACTCTTTCGCAGTCGTCAAATATACCACGTCAGAGACCCTTGAGGCGGTTAAGAAACTCAGACACTAGGGGGTGTATTGTCGCTAGACCTTACGGCCTACACGATAAGAATACTTAAAGCTCGCAGGGGCAAACACAGAGGTTCATCTTAGTGATGGATTTAAATTTAAGCCTTTAATACTTCTCTCCTACTGAAACTGAAATGTTGACAAACATGTCTATTACAATACAAACCTCATATTCCTCTTCCACGGTATTTTTCTCCGATTTGCGTTTTTTCGACTTGTTTTTAGCTTTGCCTTTTTTAGGAGAAGGTTTGGTAGAACTTGTCGAAACATTCTCGTTTAGTTCGACATTTTCAGTCGATTCCGATTCGGGCTCTTTTTCATCTGGGTCAGCTTGGCGTTCAGCGTCAGCGTCAGCGTCGGCGTCGGCATCGGCGGCATGTTCATCATTAATAACAGATCCATTCGTGGATGATATCACATCATCATCCTCTTTGCGACTCTTTGATACCTTACGCATTGTGGCGACGAATTCAGCGGTAATAATGTATGGATTCAACAGTAATAAACGAACGAATACGGATGGTGTTAATATAAAGGAGGGAAAATCGTACAGTACTTACAGGCCAAATTGCGTGGGTACGCTATCTATGGTGGGCAGGCATTCTTTTTTCTTCAAACCTCTATGCCCAGACTAGAAAATGTCGCAAATTCCTATATTGTCTATGGAAATAAAAACAAAAGAGACTAGGAGGACTAAACAGTGTGAGTCTGCATAATGTGCACACGCGTACGAAATGAGGGAAACTATGCTTAATTTTGCCGACGGAAAACGTTAAAATCTAATGTTTTCTTTATTTTTTTATGAGTTAAAAAAAAATCGATCCTGTGACGAGGTGAGACTATGACAAATAATTAGATCAACATGAAGAGCAATAAATTTGTTCACTAAAAGCAAAATTTGTTCGAATTAATTGTTGTGTTAGTTTTTTTTTGTGAGGGTTTTTCTCTTGACTCTAGTCTAGGTCAGAGAAATTATTATCAGTTTTTTGAGAAAAACAGATTTTGCTGGAGTAACGTTTTAACGTTATCCTGAATACATTAATGACTACATGAAAAGATAGCTTTCGTTGCGTAATAAATATTTGTAAATAGCAAAATCTGTAGCGGCATCAATGCCGCCACAAGAAAAACCAACGGAGCAAATCTACGTCGCAACTAAAAGAACCGCGACGCCATCTATCCAACTGGCAGCGAACTACTTCAAAATCCTGCATCGCGCAAGCAGTGTTTACCGTGCGATTTGAACATATACATCAGCCCGATTATCAACTATCGGGCAGTAGTCTGCCAGGCACAACAGCCGCCTGGTTGGAGGATCCTTCTTTTCAATTGAGGTGAGCGGGACTTTACTCTCTGTTCCGCATCTCTCTAAAGTTCTTAAGTTATTTCAGATTTTGCTTTGAGGTTGAACAGACTTGACGTAAGCACCTTCAATAAAATCTTGGCTCAGCCAAATAGCGATGATGCGAATAGTCTGTTTATATTCATGGCCCAGTTATGAATAATTTGTATTTAGGGTACGATGGGACTGACATACGCTTTGCGATTTTAAATGTCCCTAAAAAAAGAAAAAACAAATTGCTGCGGTAACGTTTTGGGATTTCCCAGTTCTCGAAAACGGCTTACGCAGAAGTTAATAAATAGCAATAAGGGACCTTAATTTGTTCAAATATTACATTTCGATTGTTTGACTTAAACCAATTGTAATGAGTTCCGAATTCCGTCGCCCATTCTCCAAACTGCAACCGGTAGAAAAAAGAGAGGCTAGCAACTCGTCATCAATGCTCAAGACTTTGGACCTTCGTCGTGACGAGCCTCTCATTGCCAATGATCCTCTTGGCTCGTTTCTCAATTAACTCAAGGGCATCAAGCTGGTATCTGGCAGATCCGTCCCAAAGATGAGAACAGTATTCCATACACGATCGAACTTGCGCTTGGTAAAGTTTGAGCAGCTGTTCCGGCAGAAGTACTGTCTTACCTTTGCTAGGATCCCCAACTTCTTTGCAGTCACTTTTTGCCTCTATGAAAGGGCCAAAATTGAGGGTAGACGTTAATGAAACCCCAAGAAGCTCAGGTTGGTCAGTTATCGGCACCTCGGAAAGATGGAGCTGGGTGGAATTGGCTACTTTTGGCGGAAAATAGACACGCTTGGGTTTTAGCAGCATTGAACCAGATTGGCATCGCCCTCCTCATAGACAGCCTGTAACATGTTCAGTAACAGTGCTGTCTTCTGCATACACAAAGGTACCGGGTTTAAGCAGATCATTAATATGCAGCAAGAACAGTGTTGCCGAAAGCACCGACCCCTGAGGAACTCCGGCATTAATATTCCAGACGAGCAGCAATCTATGACCACTCGGATAGACCGATCCCTCAGGAAATCTGCGATCCAATCACACATACCGGCGGGCAGACCGAAGGAAGGAAGCTTACTAATAAGGCTATCGTACCAGACCCTGTCGAAGGCCTTCGAGATGTCAAGGGAGACCGCCAATGCCTCCACGTGCTGCTCTATGGCCTCACTTCAGATGTGAATGGCATACGCTAGAAGATGACCCAGTTGACCGATTTCAGCGGACCTGTATTGTCAGTCACTTCGCTTCATTTGCTTCTAGGTATGCCGGGCCAGGAGCTTATGATTCAGCACGCGTTCCAAAGTCTTACAGAGTATGGACGTTACCGATATGGGTCTATAATTCGACGGGTCAGCTCCATTACCTTCCTTGGGCACAGGTTACACGTTAGCTTGCTTCCACGCTTTTGGCACTTATCCAGTCTCAAACGAAAGGCGAAATAGGCGTGTCAAGATCGGAGACAACTCAGGCGCACAAGTCTTCAAAACAATTGCCGGTATCTTTGGGGCCACTAGCCTTGTTCACGTTTAGGTTACGCAGTACCCTACGGACGTCCTTCTGATGAATGCGAATGTTAGAAATACTTGACTCGCATCCACCAAGAGAAGCAGGGGGCCTCGCGCCACCAGGATCCAGACGCGAAGATTCCGCAAACAAAGAAGCAAACAAGTTCGCTTTCTCCTCAGCGGAGTGGGCAAGCGTCCCGTCGGGTCTCAGCAGTGGTGGTAGTGAGGGGCGGCAGAAGTTCGATTCGACCGACTTAGCCAGGGACCAAAAAGCCTTACTACCTGCTGGGTATGAAGCAAGTTTGTTTCCTATTCGGCTGATGTGGTCAAACCGAGCCCTTTGCAACACCTTCTTGCAGAACTTAGCAGCCCTGTTGAAGGCTCTCTTCTTCCGAGTCACGTCATTTGCTTTGCGCGTACGAGCGTCGACCCATGCCAGGTAAGCCGCGCGCTTAAGCGCATCAGCGCGATTGTACTCGGCACCAAACCATGGACGAGCTTCGCCAGACATTGTTATGTCAGAGAACGGAATGTAGTACTCCATTCCCCTCCGCAACATATCCGTCACGGCGTCCGCGCACAACGAAGCACCAGTCGAAGAAAAGCAAGTAGGCTGCCAAGGATAACATGCGAAGAAAGATCGCATGCCATCCCAATCTGCTGACCTGTATCACCATACCCGCCGGGTGCCTGATCTATGATCTACGTCATCTTGGGCTATGATCGGACGGGGGAGGGGGGGCGTGTTTCGAGACAGTGGTCAGAACTACCCAGTGGTGAAGAAATCGACAGCGAGTAGCGGTCTGGATCTATTGTCAGCAGAAGTTCCAAGCGATTGGCAGTGTGCGAATCAACATTCCCTGGACCAGCTGGGTAAGATTTAACGCTAGCGCTAGCTTTCGCGTCTCTCGTCCAGCATATTCTGTGTACTGGTATGGGAAGAGCCACTCCTGATGGTGGACGTTGAATCCTCCAGTAACACCAATTGGGCAGAAGGGTATCGCTGCTGTACCGCATCCGCCACCTCACTTAGGTGCTGTATCACACAGCCTGTGTGAGCCCAGTTGTCTCCATATGACCGCTGTGCGATCGGTTAAAACAGGCGTAGACAATTTTGTCCAGGCCTGTGTCTACTAAAATCGATAGCGTTGAGAACCAAGAGTCCTCAAGATTGCGGAGACGCCGATAGCAGATGTCGTTACGGGCGTACTTACATACGCCCGTGCGTTGTTTGAAATGGTGCTCCAGGGTAAACCCTGGGTAAGACAGGTATGACTCGTCTGACGGACATCCGATCTGCGTCTCCGATAGGAATAAGCCTCTAGATAGTATTTTTAAATTTTATTATTTGGAATGGGTTTGCTCTTGACTCTAGTCTATGTCAGAGATGACAGGGACAAAGTTTACGATGGAGCGAGCCTACCCAGAAGGAGCCTGTTCACTCTAACTTTGAAGAGATAAGCGTTGTAAGCTTTTGACACAGACGCAAGTAGAGAGTTCCACCCCTTTGCTGTGCGCATTATAAAAGACGTTTGAAAACGCTTAGTGCGAATGCTACAAGGAAGGGATGGTAAGATGCGCACTGCATCTTACCATCCCTTCCTTGTCTATCTGGAACACGTATCTCTCGGCAACAGTGCTGTCGTCTGCATACCCAAAGATACCGGGTTTAAGCAGATCATTAATATGCAGCAAGAACAGTGTTGCCGAACAGAATTGTCTGAGGCCCACCCCAGTATGTCTGGGGACCGGTCCAATATTCTAGGATAGACTCTTGTTTAACAATTTACCACGGTGAATTGTAGGTAAAAATTAATTCCCCATATATTTTTAGAGAAGTAAACATTGGCTTCATAAATTGTTACTCTGTAAGTTAAATAGGTGTCGAGATTAAGCACTTCAAACATCGTAATTTTTCCAAAAATGTTGTATGTATGTATGTATGTAAATCGGGCTGGTTTCCGCAACTCCACGACTAAGCGCGTATTTTGCGTGCAGTTGGGACAAATGCATCATTCGATCCACCCCAGCTCCCCAAGGAAGGCCAGCAACGCCTTGGTGTTACCAACTATCTCGTAGAGGATACCTGGGTTTCCAAAGTACTTTGCCCTGTAATCCGCGACTACCGGGCAGCTTAGAAGCAGGTGTGCTGCTGTCTCATTCTCCTCCATGCAGGCTCTGCAGAGCGGGCTGTCAGTGACTCCTATAGCATAGAGGTGTTTAAGACCCGTGGCCAGTTGTTACGGCTGTGACTGAACGCAACTGTTGTTTAGTCAGTCTTAGGGCTTGTTTTGTGAATCGGCCATCTATAGAGGGAAGTGCCTCTTTGGCCTGCCTACACTCACTATGGTCAACCCATAGCTTGTGATGTTTATCTCCGGTGCGTTTCCTTACCAGATTGCGTAAGTACCCGAAAGGCAGCGGCACGATGGGTTCAGGTCCCATCGCAGACAAACTCGACCCCCTTCGGGCGAGTTCATCCGCAGCGTCGCGCGTCGTTGCCTCGAGATTCACTGTGTCCCTTGATCCATTGAATGGTTACTTTGTTGTGTCTACCAACCTGGTTGAGACGTTGGTGACACTCGAGAATCAACCCAGAGTTCACTGTGTGGCTGTTCAGAGCTTGTAGGACGGCCATGCTGTCCGAGAGTATGCGTATTGAGTGGTCCTTAACTTCCCTGGTTAGGATGGCTGATGCCGCCAGAGAAATGCCCATGCATTCAGCCTGGAACACTGTGTTGTGGACCCCCAATGCTATGTGGATATTGCGATCCTCTGAGAAGATTCCCGCACCAGTACCTGTACCTGTTTTTGATCCATCGGTGAAGATCCGCAGCTCGGCGGGGCAGAGCCCCTCGCACCGATGATCCTCATGCAATTGGATTTTGTATTTTTTATCGAAGAGAAATTGCTTGGGTACCCGGTCATTGATTGCTTTTGTTATGGGGAGTTCATTGTTGAGCTCCTCGAGCAGAGCGGTGTGTCGTGTATCTCTCGTACTCCAGAGACCTAATGTTTTAAGGCGTACTGCTGCCATCGTCGCTTCCTGTTGTATAAACAAACTTCTATCTAAATTTCACTTTAATGTACCGCAAAAATTATACCGCAATAACCCACCCTTACGTGTGCCTCTAGCATCAACAAATTACAGACGGAATAGTTTTATTATACGAGCAGGTAGACAGTTCAATAATATACTTATTACACATAGTAATACATTTTCGATGAAAAAAATGCTTAACTATCATGTATTTATGACTGTAGTGTTCATATTTGTGCATATTTCCGTCCAACAGCCCTTTATTTAATTTCATAATTTCTCGTTTGTTTACAATAATATGTCATGATGGAATGGTGTAGTACCGATTCGGTTATTTTTTCCTTCGCTGCGCTGATGCGATATCGATATAATACGTGTGCAATTCGAGTGACCTTTTTTTTTTTTACTATTGATAGGCACGCGTTTGACCACTATCTCACCTGAAGGTAAGCGAGGATGTGGTCGAAGATGGAGCACGCTTGCCTAGAAATAACCTATTCACTCTTGATTTAAAGACTCCCAGGTTGTAGCTATCAGGAAACACAGACTCCGGCAGGGAATTCCACTCCTTAGCTGTACGCACTATGAATGTGTTCCCAAAACGTTTTGTGCGTATGGGTGGGATGTCCACCATGTACCGGTGGCGCATCGCCGTTCGTCTTGCGGTCCGATGATGGAACGGGCTTGGCGGAATTAAATTATGCAATTCCGTCGCACATTCCCCAAAATGCAACCGGTAAAAAACCGACAGGCTAGCAACTCGTCGTCGATGTTCAAGACTTTGGAGCTTCGACGCGACGAGCCTCTCATTGCCGATGATCCTCTTGGCTCGTTTCTCATTTGACTCAAGGGCATCAAGCTGGTATCTGGCAGATCCATCCCAAAGATGAGAGCAGTATTCCATACACGATCGAACTTGCGCTTGATAGAGTTTGAGCAGCTGTTCCGACGTGAAGTACCGTCTCACCTTAGCCAGAATCCCCAACTTCTTTGCAGCCACTTGAGCTTTTGCCTCTATGTAAGGGCCAAAATTGAGAGTAGATGTTAATGTAACGCCAAGAAGCTCAAGATGGTCGGTTATCGGCACGGTTTCACCGCGGAAAGATGGAGCTGGGCGGAATTGGCTCCTTTTGGCGGAAAATAGACACGCTTGGGTCTTAGCAGCATTGAACTTGACCAGATTGGCATCGCCCCAATCAGAGACCGCCTGTAGGGACACGTTCAAGCGCTCAACCATTGCCTCCCGGAGAGACCGGATCTGCGACCCACCAGCTCGTGCGTCGGACACGTATCTTTCAGCAACAGTGCTGTCGTCTGCATACTCAAAGGTACCGGGTTTAAGCAGATCATTAATATGCAGCAAGAACAGTGTTGCCGAAAGCACCGACCCCTGAGGAACCCCGGCATTAATATCCAGCAGTCCAGACGAGCAGCCATCTATGACCACTCGGATAGACCGATCCCTCAGGAAATCTGCGATCCAATCACACAAACCGGCGGGCAGACCGAAGGAAGGAAGCTTACTAATAAGGCCATCGTGCCAGACCCTGTCGAAGGCCTTCGAGATGTCAAGGGAGACCGCCAGTGCCTCCCCGTGCTTCTCTATGGCCTCACTCCAGATGTGAATGGCATACGCTAGAAGATCCCCAGTTGACCGATTTCGGCGAAACCCGTATTGCCGGTCACTAAGGATATCATTCGCTTCTAGGTACGCCAGGAGCTTATGATTCAGCACGCGTTCCATAGTCTTACAGAGTATGGACGTTACCGAGATGGGTCTATAATTCGACGGGTCAGCTCGACTACCCTTCTTGGGCACGGGCTGCACGTTAGCTTGCTTCCAAGCCTTCGGCACTTTTCCAGTCTCAAACGAAAGGCGAAATAGGCGTGTCAAGATCGGAGACAACTCAGGCGCACAAGTCTTCAGAACAATTGCCGGTATCCCGTCGGGACCACTAGCCTTGTTCACGTCTAGGTTACGCAGTACCCTACGGACGTCCTTCTGATGAATGCGAATGTTCGACATACTCGACTCGCATTCACCAGGAGAGACGGAGGGTGTCGCGCCACCAGGATCCAGACGTGAAGATTCCGCAAACAAAGAAGCAAACAAGTTCGCTTTCCCCTCAGCGGAGTGGGCCAGCGTCCCGTCGGGTCTCAGCAGTGGTGGTAGTGAGGGGCGGCAGAAGTTCGATTCGACCGACTTAGCCAGGGACCAAAAAGCCTTACTACCTGCTGGGTATGAAGCAAGTTTGTTCCCTATTCGGCTAATGTGGTCAAACCGAGCCCTCCGCAACACCTTCTTGCAGGACTTAGCAGCCCTGTTGAAGGCTCTCTTCCTCTGACTCACGTCATTTGCTTTGCGCTAGGTACGCCGCGTGCTTAAGCGCATCGGCGCGATTGCACTCGGCACCAAACCAAGGACGAGCTTCGCCAGATATTGCTATGTTAGAGAACGGAATGTAGTACTCCATTCCCCTCCGCAACACATCCGTCACGGCGTCCGCGCACGACGTAGCATCAGTGGAAGAAAAGCAAGTAGGCTGCCAAGGGTAACATGCGAAGAAAGATCGCATGCCATCCCAATCTGCTGACTTGTATCGCCATACCCGCCGGGTGCTTCTTGGGCTAGGATCGGGCGGAGAGTAGATAGACACAGACTTCACCAGACAGTGGTCGGAACTACCCATTGGTGATGAAATCGACACCGAATAGCGGTCTGGATCTGTTGTCAGCAGAAGGTCCAAGCAATTAGCAGTGTGCGAATCAACATCCGGCACCCTCGTTGCCCCCTGGACCAGCTGGGTAAGATTTAACGCAAGCGCTAGCTTTCGCGTCTCTCGTCCAGCATGGTCTGTGCACTGGTATGGGAAGAGCCACTCCTGATGTTGGGCATTGAAGTCCCCCAGTAACACCAATTGGGCAGAAGGGTACCGCTGCTGAGCCGCATCCGCCGCCTCACTCAGGTGCTGTGTAAGCCCAGTTGTCTCCAAATCACCGCTGTGCGAACGGTAGACGCATGCGTAGACAATTTTGTCTAGACCTGTGTCCACCATAGCCCACAGCGTTGAGAACCTGGAGTCTTCAAGGTAGCGGAGACGCCGATAGCAGATGTCGTCCCGGGCGTACATGCATACGCCCGCGCGGGGTCTAAAGTGGTGCTCCAGGGTAAACCCAGGGTAACACAGGTATGACACGTCCGACGGACATCGGATCTGCGTCTCCGACAGGAACAAGAGCGCTGGTTTCTCGGTCTCA
This sequence comes from Lacanobia oleracea, assembly GCA_950371165.1. NCBI lineage: Eukaryota > Metazoa > Arthropoda > Insecta > Lepidoptera > Noctuidae > Lacanobia > Lacanobia oleracea. The sequence continues at coordinate 11,614,800 of OX493401.1, forward strand.
AGATGGTGATGGACTGCGGCGAGATTTGAGTGCAGACCTCGTATGTTAGAGAGGTGCACTTTATGCGAAAGGACGTGCTGCCGCTGTACAGCTTTTCTCTTTTTATTCCTGTTCATTAATAAACTTGAGTGATGGAGGTTGAGGAGAAGGAAGTGAAATGAGGTTCCAAGCTGCTAACCTTCAGGCACGCCCTGACAGGACGACATCTTTGGGGGACTAGTCTGGAGACTGCGGGGACGCCCGAGCCCCCCCGGGAATGTCCATCGGGCCCTTTCATCTGGTCGCCAACCAGCACGATGGTGCATTCCGGGATTTTTCGTCAGATGGCGGGGCAGCCTTTCATGTGTGGCTAGCACACTACTTGGGCCCCCAACTATCTGCGGTCGGCCAGCGGTGCACCGTGCCTCGGATCCCGCTACCCTCCAAGACTAGTCTCCCGATACGCCCATGCCAGGGCTAGCCTGGCTGGTCTGCCTGCATTGGAACAACTATTTCGACCCAACTCCTCTGAATTGGCTACACTGAGCATCGTACCGGAACACAGCTAAGCCGCTTGGCGGTACGTCTTTGCCCAGTGGGTCACAAGCCATCGGCCGAAGCCTACCACCAGTTAGTGTCACCTGATTAGCACCACCCGGGGACCACGTGTAGGGTCTTACATTGGGTATTCTCCTACGGACGCGGGTGTTTCGGCCCCCAAAACTAACCAAAACCTTACTAGGCCCGGCTCGCGGTTCACAGCACCGAGAGACTGTTCCACAGACTTTTATGATGATTGGTTATACAAGATCTGAAAACAAGACGAAATCATTTTGTTATTTGTTTTTTTTAATTAGGTACATATTTTAACAACTCAAACTAAATGATTTATTAATAAAAAATATGAACATTTTTATAGGTTTCAAAGTCCTCCACTACGTCTGTCTGCCTGTTCGCGATAACCTCAAAAACTACTGCACCGATTTTCATGCTCTTCACCAATGGATAAAGTGGTTCTCGAGGAAGATTTTAGTATAAAATTTGTCTAGAAAAAAATAGGGATCCTTAAGAAAATTACAGCGCGGACAAAGCGAAACCACAATAGTAATGCAACTGAAAGTTTTTTTTTTAAATCCCGTGCAAAAAAACACTGCATTAATTAGTTGTCAGATATCAGAAGGGCATTAATTAAACTAGCTCAATTTTCTGTTACAACAAACTGTAAGAATTTAAATTGTAATTATGATTCAAACGTGATACCTCGTCTGCCTACCTAGCCTTTTCCCAACTATATTGGGGTCGGCTTCCAGTCAAACCGGATTCAGCTGAATACCAGTATTTTACGTGAAGCGGCTGCCTACCAGACCTCCACAACCCATTAAATGGGTAACACGGTATTTCTTGGCAAAACTAGAGTCAGATTTACTAGCTTCTGACAATCCATAACGACTGGCAAAGTTCTACAAATGACAGCTGGGACCAACAGCTTGACGTGCTTTCCGAGGCACGGAGGAAACTCGGTATGCTAAGATGGTCACCCATCCACAGACCAACCTTGACAAGCGTTGCTTAACCTTGAAGATCGATCTGTGCGGCTGTTATTCCTAGTAAGACTCGTAATACTTTTATGTAGTACTAAAATCGATACTTGTTATAGTAACACTACATTTCCTGATTGGCACAACCCTAGCGTTGGCAGCCATTTTAAAACTGTTCTACACGGATGTCATCTAGCGTTCCATCCGTAGACAGAGAATAGATATAGACATGCTCTTAGAATAATAATAATTGTTAAAGTAAGACGACGCATATGCAAAATGTCTATGTGTGAGCAAGACGCAGCATAGTTTTTCTATCTCTATTTGCGTATCGGTTTTTGTTGTCTGCCATCAGTAGCCATTGGTGGCAAACAAATTGTGCTGTCAGCGTATTTTCGTTGATAGAAGCTTATTTTGTGTGATTTACTGCTTTAGTGATATTCCAGAAGGTATTATTAAGTGTGTAGTGATGGTGAATTGCAGTATTTACGGCTGTAAAAGCCGTAGTGAACGAAATCAACCAAACATAACCTTTCATCGGTAAGTAGCATTTTTTATCTATTACAGCAAGTAAATCAAAGATTATTGTACTCAAGACTATTTTCTGTCAATAACAAGCAAAGTTTATTGATAATTAACGTCTAAAAAGACGATAAATCCTAACTTGTTTTTCATATTAGCCGGCCAAAGTGTGAGGCAATTTATGTTAGGTGGTTATCTATGTCACTTCATGTCATTTGTAAATTGTCGGATAATAATGTGACGGGGATACCAGCACTTGATTATTTTTACCCCTAAACGTATTTTTCTTTTGAGGTTTCCGAATGATTCATTTTTTTTAAATAAATGGATTGACTGTACGGGCCGAGTTAACTGGCATCCAAGTCGTCACTCCCGTATTTGCTCACGACATTTCGAAGACAGTTGCTTTCGACAGAACTTAAATCGTACCTACTTAAATCCACGTGCGATACCCACACTTTTCATCCAGGTAAAGTAAATATATTACTTAATTTGTTATTAAGTAACTAAACATCAAAAAATTTAAATATACTAACTCATCTTCTTGATTACATTAGCAGTTAAGGCATTCAGTTCGCGCGCGAACACAATCAAATAGTAATAAATACATACGTTACCCCTTAAAAAGTTAAAAAAAAAACGTGTTATTAATTGATATGAATTACTTTACTCATAGTAGACGTACAACCAAAATAATAAGAACGAGATTAACCACACAATGGGGGTAAAGGTCTAAGTATGGCAATATTAAATGCACGAAGTTGTAATGATGTACTTATGTCGAACTATCGCTATCCCTTACCGTTATACGCTGAGGACTTGTCTATATCTATTCTCTGTCTACGGTTCCATCCAATCCTATCCAAGGTGACCTTGGCCATCACGGGCGAGCTTCGTTGTGAATCGCGCTCGCGTAGAGATAAGACGTAGAAATGGCTCCTGATTTATTGAAACCGGTCAAGAGCGAGTTGGACTCGCGCACCGAGGGTTCCGTACCATCATTAAAACATGAATGCTGGTGGACGGACGGACAGCAGAGGTTTTGTGGGTTCCGTTAGTTACCCTTTAGGTACGGAACCCTAAAAAAGGATTTTTTTTTGAGAACGTACAAATAGCGCTCTTTCGTATGATACGGTGATACCCCACATAGTAGCCCCACTTCGAATTTTTAGAACCCTCTCAGTCGCTGTTGCAAGAAAAAATTAGCCATTTTTATTTCTTTCGTATTTGCAAAATAATTGTACGAACGTCGTCTAAAACTCTTTCAAGTTGACAGCATTAGTAGTTCTTGTGATACCCAGCTGTGTCAGACGGACAGACTTAGTTACAGCATAAGGGTTCCTTTTTACCATTTTGGTACGGAACCCTTTTTTAAGGATGGGAAATCATCAAATGACTTCTCCCGCTCTGGGTAAAGCAAGAGGGAGTGTCAGACTCTTACTTACTAAAACCCATCCGTGTTCCTCCTGGTGCCCTTTGTGTTCCAAGGCTACGGTACCCCTTTCGAACAGATTCCGCAGCCCCAGCAGGCACCTGCCCTAGCGAGCCCCGTCTTCCACGCTGACATCTCTTTGAGACGCGCTGGGACGTAGCGCGCCGCCGACCCTGGCCTAGTTCTGATCAGACGGCGAGCCACCCACTGCTCGCCATCCGCAGGCCCGCGCCTACGGCGGCCGGGAATCGTCCTGCGACTCCCGACGCCTGGGGCGTCTCCTTCTGTTGCGGCGACTGGGACGTGAGGTTTCCCTCTCTCTCACACGTTCGGCCTCCTCCTTTGCTGGCATTACTGCTTCGCAGAAGGAGGTGACCGCTTCCCATGCCTCCTCGCTCCGGACCATAGATTGAACCAAGGCCGGTCGCGAGAGGTCGCCGCCGCCGATCGCCTCAACGAGGACCCGGCGGTGCTCCGCCCAAGCAGGACAGATCTCTACCGTATGCTCCACCGTGTCCTCCGGGTGACCCTCACAGTGTTGACACCCGGGCGTGTCCTCCCGCCGAATCCGAAACAGGTATCTCCCGAAACAACCGTGTCCGATGAGTACCTGCGTCTGCCCCGGCTCGCCCAAGTCTGGGAGCCAAACGTCGGAAATGTTCGACGAAGTTCCACCGGCTGTCAAGGACGAGACCCAGGTACGTCATCGTCGACCCGACATCGATGTGAACCCCTCCTACCGTTATTTGCGATCCCGATGGTGGCCTGTTCCGAGAACCATGGAAGCACATGGCTTCGGATTTGTGAAGGGCCACCTCGAGACCCAACTGCCGGATCCTCTCAACGACTATCGCAACGCCGCGTGTCATAGCGTCAGCCACCGCCTGGTGTGACCGTCCCTGCGCCAGGACTAGCGTATCATCAGCATAGCAGACAACACTGACGCCGCAATCCGGTCGGCGCGCAGCACCCAGTCGTAGCCGATGTCCCACAGGAGCGGCCCCACAACGGAATCCTGTGGAACACCGCACGACATCTCTCGCCGGTTCCACTCTCCCAGGTGACCGGGGTAGATGACGGCTCTGTCCGTCAAGTAAGCCTCGACTACGCGACAGAGGTAGGTCGGCACCCGGTGATACCGAAGTGCCTCCCTAACGCAACTCCAGGGCAGGGTGTTAAAGGCATTGGCAATGTCCAGAGACACCGCCAAGACGACTCCGCCCCGGGAAACCGCGTCCCCCGTTGAGAGGGCTCTCACGCGCATGATGGCGTCCACCGTCGAGCGGCCCGTGCGGAAACCGAACTGGTTCTCCGCCAGATCCGGTCCCACCCTCACTAGGTGCTCGACGAGGCAGGCGGTTTGCAATTACTCTTTCAAAGAGCTTGCCCACGTCATCGAGCAGCACGATGGGCCGGTATGCGGACGGAGAGTCCGCACTGCGCCCCGGCTTCTTAATGAGGACCAGTTTTCCCGTCTTCCAACGAAGTGGGAACTGGCCCCTCTCCAAGCATGCGCTTAGGAACCCTCTTAGTCGAGGCCCGAGAGCCTCCAAGGCCAGGACCTAGGCTTTGCCAGGTAAGCCGTCGGGTCCTTGGGCGGTATTTTTGGCCTTCAGCCTATTAACCACCACTCTCAGGCCTACCTCAGTCACCTCCGGAGAATCGTCATCGTCGTCATCGGTGTAGTCCGCATAGGGCACCGCAGGTGGCGGAGCCATAGGCGGGGGAGTATACTCCCCTCGCGGGGGGAATAAAGCGCTCACCACGTCCTCCACCAGCTGGGGCCGGAGACTCTGCGTCAACGGGGGAGCCCAGGTGCGGAGCTTATTCCGCACCATTTTGTAGGGTCTTCCCCACGGGTCCCCGTTCAGAGACTCCAGCATCTCCTTGCGAGCCAGATCTTTGGCCTGAAGGATCCTCGCTCGGAGGGCGGCCTTCGCCACTTTGTACTCCTCGTACAGCTCCGCCTCTCTGACTTGCGCATCCGGAGGTCGAATGCGGAGGCTGCGTTGTCAAGTGTACCGGCGCCGTGCGACAACGCATGCCTGACGCAGCATCGCCAGTTCTTGCGACCACCAGTACACCTGGCGGCGGGCGCATCCTGGCTTAACCCGGGGCATTGCCACGTCACAAATATCGGACATGGCCTCCCGGAACCACTCCGCTTCGTCGTTGATGTCAGCAGGCTTGATGTCTGTCCGGATGTGACACCCAGGCCTGCACGATCGAAACTTCCAAGAGGAGCTCCCGTTCCAGCTGCTTCAGCGCGCACCAATAGGTCTCCACCTCCTCTAATACGCGCCAGTCAATGACACGCGGTGATAGAGCAGGGCTGGCGAACGAAATGTCCACCACGGACTCCCCCTGCATCCGCACACACGTGGGGACAGAACCCCGGTTTAGGACGACCACGCCTGTCTCCAGAGCCCAGTCCTCCACCATCCTGCCCCGCGTATCCGTATATCGGGAACCCCAAGCCAAGTGCTTAGCATGCTGTAGCCGTGCTGCTACGCACCCTTGTCCTCTCCTAACGCTTTCGCGGGATGGGGTACACTGAGCCGTTTAGGTCCTCCACCCAGTCACCTCTGGGCGGGACAAAGTAGGGCTCAGCAACCACGGCGATGTTAATCAACCACTGTGCCATGCTCTGGACTAACATTGGTACGGAACCCTAAAAAATAAAGTATGTGAAGCGCTGTTAAAGGAACGATGAATACTCAGTCATTCAGTTTATTGGAATTTTTTATTTACTACTTATATATTTAATCCATAACCTATGCCTATTAACATTTAATTCATAATTGGACTTGAATGACACTTAGCACCCGCATACGTGCGCATTCGTTGCCTGCCGTAGCGCGACTGTCCTTGGTTGGATTAAATCCACCGTCTACACAGATGCAATCGCCGCGCTCCATCCGTGGATGGAAGTGCGCGCCCGTCCTCCAAGGGCGTTGAAGGTCAATCTAAAATTTGGATGACATCTGCCGTCTACACGGATGTAATCTGGCAAGGTCACCATGGATAGGATTGGATGGAACGCAAGAAAGAGACATTTTGAGTTGTAGGTATGCACCTTTTATTTGTAGATTTTAATAGTCCATACTATTTATATGTCTATGAGTCCAGCGTATAATAGAGGTCAGTGCTAATGGATTAATTTTACATGGAAAATTAGAAACTGATGATCGGAATTGAATACCTACGGATAAATACTATTGACTGAAATTACTTACTTAAGAATAAATATAAAACTGATACATTTTATTGGATTTCCCTATATTATGGGTATACATACTGACAAATTGAATTGGATCTAGCCTTCTCAAGAAAAATGCTAACTGGTGACTAGGCAGCATGGTCTCAGACCTTAGCCTGTTCCGTCATGAACGAATTTAAAAAAAATGGAATTGAAATGACACTGACAACTCTTTCAGACTTTCAACCAAAGAGTAAAGTAATAGGTATATCAATCTAGTTGTATCTATAGATAGGTATTTCTCCAATATAAGTTCTTTGAGAATCCATATTTTTACGAGAAATAATGAAGATACGATTCTAAAAATAATATACCTATCCATGGTTTACCAACCCCTGCGCATAGGCTACTTATGTTTACGGATAAAACTTGTATTACCAGATATCTAAGATTGCTAGATTGCTAGTGAAATTCGCAAACAAGTGATTATAGTGCAAATGAGAATTTTCAAATCATGACAAGCCGAGGAAGTTTCAAAAGCGCTCGAATGAACTTTAAAGTGCAAAATGAACCGCTTGAAAGTAAAGGTACCAAGCCAACCCGTGAGGAATCGTCAATACTTGAAGTTTTTGTTTTAATGATTGTGCACATTTGTAAAAAGATTTTATTCTTTGACACCAATTTAAAAATAGCTGTTTATTTAGGAGCACTCTTTCTACTGTCTATTGTCGCAGACGTATTGACATTTCCGAAAACATACTTTTCAAGGAGTGATAACATATTTAATCAATATTTTGTGAAAATTGGATGGTTTTGGACACTGTTCATGACTGTGCCTTATGTTTTATTAACATCCTACACAACATGCTGTGGAAAGAGAAGAACAATTGTAGTGGCTCATTTATCTAGACTTATTGTTGCCACTGTGTTTTGGTATGTGTGGACATCTGTTTTCAACATGATAGAAACTAGTTATGGGCGCTGTAATAGTAAACAATTTGAGAGCAAAATATTATGCTTAAAGAATGGGCATTTTTGGAATGGTTTTGACCTATCTGGCCACTGTTTTATTCTTATTTATTCAAGTCTGGTAATGATAGAAGAAGCAAAAGCAATCAATGGCTGGGAAAGAATAAAAGACTACATAAGAGATGAAAAGTATGCTCGCAGTATTGATGATAAGTCTGCCAGTGTTAATCCTTTGAAGAATATTACTACAGATGAATTAAATATTTTAAAACTGTCATATGAGAATTTCACACCATATGTAAGAGGATTTTTTATAGCTATTGCTTTATTGCAATTGTTATGGGATGTAATGCTTGTTTCTACAATACTATACTACCATATCATGGTGGAAAAATTTATCAGTGGTATTATAGCAATACTGACTTGGTTTGTTACTTATAGAGTATGGTATACTATACCAAATATTTTACCTAATGTACCAGGAGAAGGTATATTTAGATACAATAATAAGAACAAACCAGCGCCTACTACACCTGTGTATCGAAAAAGGAGTTCTACCAATGGCAAACATTTTATGGGTATGCCTATTAACATCAACCAAGATTCAGAAAACATTAAAGAAGAAGCCAGATAGTTATATTATGTTGAATATTTTGAAGCATGGGTAATTGGCTAATAGTAGTATAATGTAATTTGGGGTTAAATCTGTTTGGAATAAAAAGATTTTGAATCTTGAAATCAACAGTAGGTATGGTTTATGGTTGGTAATTTTATAAAAGATATTTAAGTAATGTTGATAATTTTATATCTAATTTAAGTATAAATGGTTTTTCATTTACAGTGGTCCTTAGTGATAAGTCTGCCTATAGGCTCTTCGAAATGAATATTATGTATATCATTGTGTCCATTGTGACAAAACTTAGTTCTAAAGCTGAACTGAGTGCAAAAACAAATTGTATTCTTTTCATATGGGAATTAATATTTTAGCTACATGAATTGTGAACATATGTAACTTAATTTTGTCACAGTAACAAAGATGTATTCCTGAATTAGCTCTATTCAATTCAGACATGTACCCTTCACTTTGGGTATTTCAAATTCTTGTTATTGGGTGCTAAAAGATTGTGAATTCTGTACATGATTCTAAATGCCCCAGTGTTAAGTTTTTGTGCAGCTTGTTTCATATTTTCTAAAATTTTTACTGCTGCTTAATTTTTTACTATAAACTTTAATATAAAATAATAATACTGTTTTTGTATTCTAATATTAGGCTGTTTCATTACTTCAAAACATGATGCATGAAAGAAAATACCATAGCCAATTTTATAATTTTATTAAAAATGTTATCATCATCATCTGCCTAGCCTTTTCCCAATTATATTGGAGTCGGCTTCCAGTCAAGCCAAATTTAGCTGAATAATTAAAAATTGTTATATCTTTAAAAAAAAAATGTTTTACTTAATTATGTGTTGTTTCAAGGCGACTGATAGAAAAGTTTGATACGTGTTTGCATTTCCTATAGAACATTTGACCCTAAATACTTTTGTTTTATGCAAATCATAGGTTTTGCATAAATCACAAAAGTATTTTGACAATGATTTAAAGTTTAATCTGTTTTGCATTTTTCTTGTATGTGTGTGACACCTAATTATTTTATACCTACATACCTTCAAGTAATAAGCATTGTTTTATATACCTACTTGTTTTAATGCTATTATAGCATTAACTGGGTTTTACCAAGAACAACACCTAAGATTTAAAAATGTAATTTTTTGGGAATTGTAATTAATGAATTAATAAAAAAGGAGATTTTGCATTTGTTGAGTTTTCCTCAATGTACCGGTTTACACCGATATCTCCGTGATTACCGACAAGTAGGTAAACTTAAAAATACAATATATTATTATATTTTTGTTTGCAGTTCTTGCATTTTTGTTACAATGTTTGGTCTTAAATAAAAGTGTAATTATACCTGTGCATTATCAATTATCACATTCATTTTTTAAATTAATCAAAAGCTCATTTTAGGGCTCCGTACCCAACGGGTAAGTACTTAACTAACGGAACCCTATTACTAAGCCTCGCTGTCAAATTTTCAAATTCAAATTATTTTATTTCAAATAAACCATTTACAGGCACTTTTGTAACGTCAAGGTTGGTCAGTCAAAAACATGGAAGCTATTTGCACGTTCCAAAGCGTAGATCTCTATGGAGAAGAACATGCAAGAAACTCCACGGACACTCTTTTAAATCATGTTCTGTTTTACAAAATTCTAAGTTACATAGGTACCTATACTTGTTGCTTCTGCATGTGAGGACAATGCAAAGGAAAAAAAAGGCTTATTATTAGAATTTAAAATATAAAGATTAAATTGAGCCAATGGCAGTTAAGACATGACCAGTCTCAACCGACGGCTCCCGTTCACGAACATGACGCGTGTATCGGCACCTTTCAGCTCAACCAATTCGAAGGGAACCGAATGATCCAACCCACGCGCCGCCATCAGCGAGATATTGAGTGAGCATGACATGCTCTCAAACACCATGCACGTTCATGTCCAACAAGTAAAACTATAACTAATCACATAAAATGTAAATGGCTTCATGGTAGGTACTCACATTTACAAAATTTGAAAAATATGCTGCTACGAGAAGCATATTTACACAAAGCTATGGTTGTCAATGACCAAATAATGAAAAATAAATTAATAAAAACAACGATTAAGTTCTTACATCAAAAATAATAAATAAGTAATTATAATAATTATGTAAGAAAAAATAGAATGAGCATCTCTTCCAAATATAAAAACCTAAAAAGTGGACCTAAGCAGCTGTGACTGTGGAGCAGGACCAGCATTTAGCCAAGCGTTTATATCGAGGATATAATCTTCAAGTTTATAATACCCTTGTCTACATAGTGTGCGTTTTATGCATGCTTTAAATTTTCTCTCATTCAGTTCGAGAATATCAACTGGTATTTTATTATAAAATAACACAGTAGGTACCCCAAAAAACCCCACCGCTGTATCTCCACGTTGTCGTCGTGGTGGGGCTTGTGTGTCTCAATGATCTTGGAGCTCTGCCGGTAGAGTTACTCATGCCGGAAAGGTCCTAGTGAGAGACCAGACCAAGAGAGATACCGGGAAGTGGTTGCTCCTGATTGATCGACGGTAGTCGATCGACAGATGACGTGACCATGCCGCTGCGGTGCAGGCGCACCAAAGCGGCGCACCTTTCTCTCCTTGAGGAGAGAATTTTCGGCGGGTTCGCTGAGCTGGGTTGGCCGGACAGCGAACGGAGGCATGTTTAATGCCGCCGCCGGGGGCTTGGCTTGACCGCCTGGCCCAGAGGAAGGCTACCTCTAAGATAAAAAACCACCTAATCCTAAGCTTTGAAGCGCGGTGAGAGGATGAATGGCTGGAGGGAGTCCAGTCGCGAGCGCTTCCCCTGTAGAGCACCTGCCGCACTCTGCAGTATGTAGGCTTACCCAGGTAAATAGGCTCTGCCTGGGTGGACATTTTTTCCTTACTACTCGTGGGATCAAAATGGATGAATGTTCTCAAAAACTTAAAAATAGAAAAGATGTTGTGGAGGTACCGCTTGCCGGCGACGGCAACAAGAGCCGAGGAGGCTCCCGATCCTCAATAGAGGAACGAAATATGTCCGACCAGGACTTGCGCGGTCGCTCCAAATTTTGGAGAAAACGATCGCGCAACGAAATTTCTTCGGACAGAGTGGGGTCGGTGGGTCTCTCCTCAAGTGAAGAGAACCTGCCGGCTGCTAAAGTGGCGACAACGAAGAGAGGCCGGGGTCGAGCGACGGTGAGCGGAGCTTCCGCTACTCTGCCAGGGCGTAACGTACGGGGTCGCTTCAAGCGCCCTGATATGACGGGAATTGGCGGGGAGAGTGATCCCGGAGTCTCATCAGGGGTCTCCATTGAGGAGCCGGGAGGAGTCTCCGTCTCTCTCGTAGGCACGAGGGTGGGTGGCGGCTCCGATCTAGATCTGGAGCGGAAGGCCAGGTTTGCGGAGGTTGTGAAGGCCGCGATCCGCGATGTAGCTTTGAAGAGGTCGCAGTCTTCCAAAAATACGGCTATAAGTGCGGCCTCGGCCTCCATTTTGGCGGCAGCGGAGGCTAACTATTGCGGGCTTCCGTCTGACGAAATGTCCAAGCTGCAGGCGGAGGTCGCTCGCTTGACGGCCGCAACGGAGCTTCTCCAAAAGCAGAATGAGAAGCTCCGAGCAGACCTGGCCGGGCTTCGAGGAGCTGGCGCAAAGGAGGCGCCTCAAGGGGGGCGCAAGCACGGGCAGGCCGTGTCAGCGGAGGAGCAGGTCCTGCATCTGGTGCGGCAGGAGATGGCTGCATTCGCGCAAAGGTTTTCGGTCCTGGAGGGCATCGTTCTGCGCCCCCCACTAGCGACGAACCAGAAGGCAACGGGCCAGCCGAAGGCGGCCTCGTACGCGGCCGCCGCGGGTGCCAAACCGGGGTCGTCCGGTCAGGCTAACCGAGGGGCCGGACCAGCACCCACGAAACCTGCAACCGCGAAGCAAGGAAAGCAGAAGAAGAAAGGTGGGGCGGCTGCACAGGTGGCGAAGACTCAAGCGCCAGCAGAGCAACCGGCACCCCCGCCTTCCAACTCTCCTGCGGCCGAAGCCGGATGGCAAGTGGTCGGGGAAAAGAGGAAGGCGGGCAAGGCAGCCAGGGCGGCCAAGAAACGTCAGAGGAGGCGGCAGCGTAAAGTGCAAAGCGTCGCGGCTAGGCTACGCGCCCCGAACACCGCAGCTGTAGTAATGACACTACAGCCGGATGCGGAGAAAAGGGGCGTGACTTACCGCGATGTCATTACTAAGGCAAAGGAGGCGGTGGACCTCCAGGAGCTCGGGATAACGGGAGGCCTCCGGCTCAGGTTTACCATGACTGGGGCCCGGATGCTGGAGATCCCCGGTGCAGCCAGTGGCCCCACCGCTGACGCTCTGGCCGAAAGGCTCAGAGCGTCCTTAAATGCGGACGAGGTCCGAGTGTCCAGGCCGATCAAGTGCGTGGACATGCGCATCCTGGGCCTGGATGATTCCGTCACGGAAGAGGAGGTCGTGGCCGCCGTCGTCAGGACTGGGGGGTGCTCTGCTGAGCAAGTGAAGGCAGGCACCATACGCCCTGACAACACGGGCATGCGAACCGTTGTGGTAAGCTGTCCGGTGACGGCGGCCAAGGAAATCTCGGAGGGCCGAAGGCTTCTGGTGGGCTGGGTTTCAGCGCAGGTGAAACTGCTGGAACCCAGACCCCTGAGGTGCTTCCGCTGCCTAGTGGGCAATCACACGGGAGCTCTCTGCACCTCGGAGGTGGACCGCAGCGACCTTTGTTTCCGCTGTGGTCAGCCCGGACACAAGGCCGGCTCGTGTAACGCCACGCCGCACTGCGTTGTTTGTGCGGCAGCTGGCAAGCCGGCCGATCACTGGGCTGGGGGCAAAGCCTGCGCTCCACTTGCCAAGGCCGGGGGCAAAAAGAAGCCCTCCACCACCGCCGTCCCTGCCGCCGCCGTCACTTCGGTTGCTGCGAGTGAGCCCTCACAAGGGACTCAGGAGGAGGCAGAAATGGAGAGCCAATAACGGCTCCATTACGCCTCCTCCAGGCGAACATCAACCACTGCGCCGCCGCTCAAGACCTGTTGGTCCAGAGCATGGCACAGTGGTTGATTAACATCGCTGTGGTCGCTGAGCCCTACTTTGTCCCGCCCAGGGATGACTGGGTGGAGGACCTGAACGGCTCAGTGGCCCTAATTTCGTCGGCCGCTGCAGGTACCCCATCCCTCGAAAGCGTCAGGAGAGGACAGGGGTGCGTAGCAGCACGGTTCGGGGAGATTGTCGTGGTAGGAGTGTACTTCTCCCCGAACCGAACTCTCGCTGAGTTCCAAAACTCCCTTACGGAGTTGGGCGTCGTCGTCGCCGGGTGTCGTTCCCTCCCCGTACTCGTTCTCGGGGACTTCAATGCCAAGCACTTGGCTTGGGGTTCCCGTTATACGGATACTCGGGGCAGGATGGTGGAGGACTGGGCTCTGGAGGCAGGCCTGGTCGCCCTAAACCGGGGTTCTGTCCCCACGTGTGTGCGGATGCAGGGGGAGTCGGTGGTGGACATTTCGTTCGCCAGCCCTGCTCTGTCACCGCGTGTCATTGACTGGCGCGTATTAGAGGAGGTGGAGACCTATTCCGATCACCGGTATATCCGGTTTGACGTCTCCACCCAGACCTCAACCGCGCCAGTCCGGCAGGCCTCGACTGGTCCGCGGTGGGCGCTGAAGCAGCTGGACCGGGAGCTCCTCCTGGAAGCTTCGATCGTGCAGGCCTGGGTGTCACCTCCGGATAGGCTTGCTGACATCAACGACGAAGCGGAGTGGTTCCGGGAGGCCATGTCCGATATTTGTGATGTGGCAATGCCCCGGGTTAAACAAGGACGCGCCCGCCGCCAGGTGTACTGGTGGTCACAAGAGCTGGCGACGCTGCGTCAGGCATGCGTTGCCGCACGGCGCCGGTACACCAGGCACCGCAGGCTCCGCATCCGCCCTCCAGATGCGCAGGTCAGAGAGGCGGAGCTATACGAGGAGTACAAAGTGGCGAAGGCCGCCCTCAAAGCAGGGATCCTGCAGGCCAAGGATCTGGCTCGCAAGGAGATGCTGGAGTCTCTGAACGGGGACCCGTGGGGTAGACCCTACAAAATGGTGCGGAATAAGCTCCGCACCTGGGCCCCCCCCTTGACGCAGAGTCTCCGGCCTCAGCTGGTGGAGGACGTGGTGAGCGCTTTATTCCCCTCGCGAGAGGAGCATACTCCCCCGCCTATGGCTCGGCCACCTGCGGTGCCCGATGCGGATTGCACCGATGACGACGATGACGATGCCCCTGAGGTGACTGAGGTAGACCTGAGAGTGGCGGTTAATAGGCTGAAGGCCAAAAATACCGCCCCAGGACCCGACGGCTTACCTGGGAAAGCTTGGGTCCTGGCCTTGGAGGCTCTTGGGCCTCGACTAAGAGGGTTCCTAAGCGCATGCTTAGAGAGGGGCCAGTTCCCACTTCGTTGGAAGACGGGGAAACTGGTCCTCATTAAGAAGCCGGGGCGCCCCGCGGACTCTCCGTCCGCATACCGGCCCATCGTGCTGCTCGATGAGGTGGGCAAGCTCTTTGAAAGAGTAATTGCAAACCGCCTCGTCGAGCACCTAGTGAGGGTGGGGCCGGATCTGGCGGAAAACCAGTTCGGTTTCCGCACGGGACGCTCGACGGTGGACGCCATCATGCGCGTGAGAGCCCTCTCGACGGGGGACGCGGTTTCCCGGGGCGGGGTCGTCTTGGCTGTGTCTCTAGACATCGCCAATGCCTTTAACACCCTGCCTTGGAGTTGCATCAGGGAGGCACTTCGGTATCACCGGGTGCCGAACTACCTCCGTCGCGTAGTTGAGGCTTACTTGACGGACAGAGCCGTCATCTACCCCGGTCACCTGGGAGAGTGGAACCGGCGAGAGATGTCGTGCGGTGTTCCACAGGGTTCCGTTCTGGGGCCGCTTCTGTGGGACATCGGCTACGATTGGGTGCTGCGCGCCGACCTCCCTGGCGGCGTCAACGTTGTCTGCTATGCTGACGATACGCTGGTCCTGGCGCAGGGGAGGTCGCACCAGGCGGCGACCGACGCTATGACACGCGGGGTTGCGATAGTCGTTGAGAGGATCCGGCAGTTGGGTCTCGAGGTGGCCTTGCACAAGTCCGAAGCCATGTGCTTCCATGGTTCTCGGAACAGGCCACCATCGGGATGTCAAATAACGGTGGGAGGGGTTCACATTGGCGTCGGGTCGACGATGACGTATCTAGGTCTCGTCCTTGACAGCCGATGGAACTTCGTCGAACACTTCCGACGTTTGGCTCCCAGACTGGGACGAGCCGGGGCTGCCTTCAAGCGGCTTCTGCCCAATCTAGGGGGTCCAAATGCCTCCTGCCGGAAGCTTTACGCGGGGGTTGTGCGGTCCATGGCCCTTTATGGGGCGCCAGTATGGGCGCCTACTTTGAGGAAGCGACCTGCCCGTTACCTCAACGCGTCTCAGAGGGTCATGGCCATCCGGCTGGCCCGGGGATACCGCACGGTCTCTGGCGAGGCGGCGAGCCTCCTTGCCGGACTGCCGCCATGGGATCTGGAGGCGAGAGCCCTCGCGCACATTTACGAGTGGCGCGTGGAGGCGCAACGCCGGGGCGAGACACCTCTGCCGCGGCAAATCGCAGCAAGGCGGACGGAGCTCCGGCAGGACCTCATGGCGGTATGGAGACAGCGACTGTCGCAACCCAGCGCTGGGCACGCAACAATCCAGGCGATAAGTCCCCTCTTTGAGGAGTGGCTGGAGCGGCGCCACGGCGTCCTCACCTTCCGCCTGACACAGGTACTCACCGGACACGGTTGTTTCGGGAGATACCTGTTTCGGATTCGGCGGGAGGACGCGCCCGGGTGTCATCACTGCGAGGATCGCCCGGAGGACACGGTGGAGCATACGGTGGAGGTCTGCCCTGCTTGGGCGGAGCACCGCCGGGTCCTCGTCGAGGCGATCGGCGGCGGCGACCTCTCGCGACCGGCCTTGGTTCAATCTTTGGTCCGGAGCGAGGAGGCATGGGAAGCGATCACCTCCTTCTGCGAAGCAGTAATGCTAGCAAAGGAGGAGGCCGAACGTGTGAGAGAGAGGGAAACCTCACGTCCCAGTCGCCGCAACAGAAGAAGACGCCCCAGGCGTCGGGAGTCGCAGGACGATTCCCGGCCGCCGTAGGCGCGGGCCTGCGGACGGCGAGCAGTGGGTGGCTCGCCGTCTGATCAGAACTAGGCCCGGGTCGGCGGCGCGCTGCGATCCCAGCGCGCCTCAAAGAGATGTCAGCGTGGAAGACGGGGCCCGATAGGGCAGGTGCCTGCTGGGGCTGCGGAATCTGTTCGAAAGAGGTGCCGTAGCCTTGGAACACAAAGGGCACCAGGAGGAACACGGATGGGTTTTAGTCAGTAAGAGTCTGACACTCCCTCTTGCTTCACCCAGAGCGGGAGGAGTCATTTGATGATTTCCCATCCTTAAAAAAAAAAAAAAAAAAAGGTACCCCAAAAAAGAAGTGTGTAGGTACTTTGGCCAATCTGAATCGGGGATTCGGGGTTGATCTAATTTGTTCCTATTTCTAGTATTAAAATTATGCCTGTCACTAATCTTGCTAAAAAGATGAAGATTTTTCCGAACATAATATTTTTGTAAATGTATTGACAAGGTAGTTACCGGTAACTAAAATAGACCAGCCTAGCGGTATCTATATCAGTAAATTGACGGATTTTTCTGTCAGCGTATGCTGCTGAAATTAGCCGTCCCGCAATGAGGACCCCATTGTAGCCTTGAGTCAAGCGTAATCCCCAGGAAAACCGTGTTTTCGACGAATTCAAGTTTCTCCTTGTTCAATATTAAGTCGCAATCATTTCTTTTAACGCTCGGTAAGGCAAATCTGATGCATTTAGTTTTTTCCCATTTAATACTAAATTATTAGCAGTAAACCAATTTTGGACCTGCTGTAGGGCGTTATTTACTAAAAAATATTAAAGTAAAATAAGTTTATTGCCACAAAATACCTTTCATACAATATCATTTAGGTACAGTGGACTTTTGGCAAAAGGCTGCGCATATTGTTGAAAACCCTGCCTCCTAAACTAGGGGTACCCTGTGACTTAGGAGTCAGTGTTCTACTGTAACTTCATGTACAAAAAAGTGAAAACCTTTATTTTCCGTATGTGTGTTAATAAAACCTATAATGAACTATAAACTATGAATATAAATGAATTAATGAGTTTGTGTGTAAAAGGGGGAGGGAAGGATGGCTGTGTGAGTGGGCTGGGATGTGGTGTGGTGTGGTGCGACGTTGTGTGGTGTTGTGGTGTGGTGAGGAGCCGTCATCTACTCCGGTCACGCGGGAGAGTGGAACCGGCGAGAGATGTCGTGCGGTGTTCCACAGGGTTCCGTTGTGGGGCCGCTCCTGTGGGACATCGGCTACGACTGGGTGCTGCGCGCCGACCCCCCCTAGCTGACGATACGCTGGTCCTGGGCAGGGGGGGTCGTACCAGGCGGCGGCCTACGCTATGACACGCGGGGTTGCGTTAGTCGTTGAGAGGATCCGGCTGTTGGGTCTCGTGGTGGCCCTACACAAGTCCGAAGCCATGTGCTTCCATGGTTCTCGGAACAGGCCACCATCGGGATCTCAAACAACGGTAGGAGGGGTTCACATCGGCGTCGGGTTGACGATGACGTACCTGGGTCTTGTCTAGGGTTGCCACCTTTTTTTGCGCAAGTATGGAAAGTAGAAAAAAAAGTACATTGTGTCAAAATAAAGTACGATTTATTTTGCTTAAAAACATGTTTTTAGTTACTTTTAACAAATAATTAATTCTTTCTTTTCATTTTTAGGGTTCCGCACCCAAAGGATAACCAACGGAACCCTATCACTAAGCCTCCGCTGTCCATCCGTCCGTCTGTCTGTCAGTTAGCGGATTGTATCTCAAGAACCGTAATAGGTAGAACGTTCAATAATGTGTATTGTATAATTTAATTTTCATTATTTGTTATTATAGCGGCAATAGAGCCGCTATAACAACAAATAATGAAAATTAAATTAAACTGAAAATTAAAGCGGTCATACAAGAAACGTTTACGGAACTCTTCGTGTGAGAGTGACTCGAACTAGTGCGGTTTTTATCAGATTAAGAGACTTGGTTTCTTTCATCTTGCCATTTGCTATTTACCACAGAAAAAAACGCTTTGTGAATGCTGACGTGGCAGGAATCGACGGGAAAATAAAATTACTTTTCTCATAAAATTACAAATGTAAAAAATTATCATCAGACTAATTAAATACTTTTTTTATCCTTATCACAGGAGTTTGGCTTCGCACATCAATTATAAATACTTACTTGCTATTATTGTTGTGCAATAGACAATTCCGAAAAACCTTTAGTACAGTCCTACCAACTTATCTGTAACTGAAAGAGGACGGCACCGTCGATTCAATGTTGCTAATTAATATAAGGTGCCCAAAATTGGGTAAGTTTTCAAGAAGGAAATTTCACATTAGACATAGTTTTTTACAAATTAAAAATAATGATACCTATATAAAAATAATAAAAGAAATAAAAAGATTTTGATAATTTACGGTTAAGTAGGTACGCTAACAGTTTATTCTCTCAGGAATAAACAATGGCTTTATCTAAAAAGCAATCCAATGAAGTGGAAATTCAGCAGATTAAATGTTCCACGGGGGGATACAACTTTCATTTAATGCGAAGTTAAGTAGGTATCTACCCTGCAAGAGGTCCCTGGATGTAGAGGCGTAACTAGGGTGTGGCAGGTAGGGCACGAGCCCTGGGCGCCAATCGAAAGGGGGCGCAAAATCGCCAATTATTAAATTTCAAAATCTAAATTTACCATATTTACGGTCTCTCGTCCTTTGACATTTTCCTATGTGACTCCAAAGTCACTTCATGAACGGCTAAAAGAAAATTAAACTATCCGAGATAGGGTGCGGATGCAACTTTTTAAATGTAGGTCATATGTTTAACACCCAAATACTCAAAAATTATATAAAGAAATATTTTATCCCGAATTTCGATATTCCTATTTTCAAAAGTCCGAATCAAATTATGTCTATTATTTAAAATCACGAAACTTATTTAACCGAAAGTCGTAAATGCGATTTGTTTGTTTTTCGATTTTCATACGCATAACACTTGCCGCCGTAGCTAAGGCTGGCCAGCTTAGCCGGCCAGCAAGCCGAAGCTGCGGTGGTGAGCGTTACAACCATCTGCGACGATAAGTTTGCGGGGGACCGCCGGAGCCCCGAAGCGCCAGAGCCGTGACAGAAACCATGCCTGCTGCATGTTGCATGCTTGCTTACATACTGCATGCTTGCTTAGTCCGTCAGTTGGAATATCAATAATATTTTACCCGTTTTTTTCTTTTGTTACGTAAACCAAAATTGTCGAAGATACGACGCTTTTAAAATTCTCGATACGTCACGCCGTGGTATATTTTAGTGCGATCTAACGTCACGAGCTCTACTCTCTCAAGTTTGATGCGTTTTATCATTTTCAATATTCATTGATTTACAAAAATACGTGTCCATTATTTTTCAATACTCTAACGGACGGACTAAATAGATTTGCAATTTATGACGGTGGAAACTAGCCTATTGTGTTTATTTGTCTTGCTATTCAGTTATTTTAATACAAGGCGTTTTTAAAGATTAATAATTATAAACATTAGGAATATTGGTACTTATGTGGGAATTATGAAAAAAGGATGAATGATAAATCGGAGTTGTTATACTTATTAAGAATTTTGAACCATTCGGAATTATGAAAATCAGTTTTTCGTATTTGTGACTGTCGGAACAAAGTTTTTCATATTAATGTAGTGTACCCGTTTTACAGACTTACTTTACTTTCGTTGTAAAAAGGTATAATAAATAAGATTTATAACGGTTTTTTAGTGAAAGTATTTGTGTTTTTTTTATTTTAAGAAAATTTATGAAGGGGCGCAACAATGATGCGTGCCCCAGGTGCCACTTTCTGTTGTTACGACCCTGCCTGGATGTCTAGCATTTAGTTATGACCGTACCTAACCCCTAACACCAGATTTGACTAATTGTAATCAGCAGTGGTACCTAGTGGTGGTGCAGTGAATAGGGAAGATGCAGATTTAATATTTATCTATATTTTGTGACTAAAATGTAGAAAAGCATAAGAGAAGGGCCAGTGCAACGTTTTTATTCCAGTTAATATTGATTTTTAACAATAATTACAAATTTAAAGTAAGTGAAACGGAACGTGTTTTAATACACTTAATTATGGTGGATGCTCCAGGGAAGCCCGCGAAATTCAAATATTTTTATGTTTTTTGCAATTTGCCGGTCAGTGTGAAGCTGTATGTGGACCAAATGCGTTCCGCGACCGTAACGCGTATTTATCTAAAGAATTATAACCATTTTAATCATCAATATAGCCCTCTAAGTTCATGTAGTTCGAAAGAATGAATATTTCAGAAATAATCATTCTTTCGAACTACATGGTGGTGTTTACCTATTATTGCACAGAGAATAAAGATTCAAACTTAGTAGCTTCTGCAATAACTCAGACTTAATAATACAAATTTGACAAATATATCTACAATTCGATTGGTAGCAGATGGATGTGGGGGGCAAAATAGAAATTGCATTCTTTTGGGCACGTGCTCTAAATGGTTGTTGGATCACAAAAATATAAAAACAATAGAATTGGTCTTTCCAGTAACGGGACACTCATTTATGCCAGCAGATCGTCAGTTTGGGATTGCTGAAAAAAAGCTACGAAAAATGGACGTAATTTTACATCCGGATAAAATAAGAGATGTGCTTGGTGAAACGTCAACATTGATAAAATTGGGCAATGATTGCCCAGTTTTTAACTGGCGAGATGCAGTAAAAAATGTTTTTAAGCCTACAGCATCTTGGCGGATGAAATTTAAACAATGCAAAAGATTCGTCTTAAGACGCTCTAAAATCGCGGGGAATGTGTTGATTAAAGGCGAGCTGTACTATAATTCTGACACGGCATAGGCACAGAATGTGTGCCAAAGAAATAAAAATATAAATAATATTATTCCAGAGCAACTCCCGAGTAGGTATTGTAGCGGTTAATAAAGATAAATTATCAGATGTGAAGAGGCTGTTGTGCAAACATTTTGGTGCTGAGTGGAAAGAAATTCCAACTTTGTCATATTATTGTAATATTTTTGATGAGCAGGAGTCGCTTGATGCATCGACTATACCACCTTCTGATTATTGCGAAGAGGCGTTAGAAGAGGTCCCAGATCTCCGTATATAATAATATTCTTTTCAAATTAGTGCAAGTAAGTGCAATTAAAAGTTTGTTTTTATGAGCCCATTTTTTATTTTTATAAGTCCCCTTAAATATACCCCCATACTTTCAGTCAGACAGCATAATTTTTATGCTCTTGTGACAACCCTGATTTTATAAGGGTATCAAAAATGGCAATCTGATCATAATGTCAGTTTCAAACCCGGCTATCTTTAATTTCAAATCCAGCAATCTGCAAAATTAATATTTAATTTATGACTTATTCTTAGTAAGGAAATGTAAAATCCATGACTAATTAGTTCTGTTGAATATTAAGAAAATTTCAAAAGTAGTTTTGTAATCCTAAAGACAACTAACACCAAGTAAGGCGTTTTTTTGACATAACCAAAAAATTACTAAAAGTCAGATTGCCGACTTTGAAACTAGTCGACTATGACATATTTCATAAGTCTATAGGAGGTAGTTTTGCAGTTTTTAACTTAGTAAACAAATTAGTAAATAAACTATGTCCATTTTTTTTTACTAAATTACTAATTATTTAAAAATATGTATTTTGTAAAAAATGTAAAAATCGTGAAAATGATCTAGTCGTTTTATAGTTAGCATCTGATGAGGATACTTACCAATACCTACAAACGGGCGGTCGCGTCAACTCAAACTAGCAGGTAAGCGGATGTTCAAAGTACCTACCTACATACTAACACTATTCTATTTCACACATTTTGTTATGACAAAATAAGTAAGTTCTGGAAGCACTGGGACCTTGCTCTATGACTTTGAATTATGACAGTTCTTGACCAGTGACAGACATGAGTGACGTCATCGTCCCTTTTGGCGCGAAAATTTAAACTGTTTGTTTAAAAACGCATATTGAGCAAAAAATTAAAGCGTTTTCATTTTTGATAATGTGGCGGTCTATTCTAGACGGAGTTCTTTAAGATGAAAGCAAAAATACAAATATTGCATGTTCTCTATTGGGGCTTGCACTAGGAATAAATAATAAAAAGGGAAATTTTTACTTAAATTTGATATATTACTTGATTTTTAAAGCTTGGCTTACGTGGTTACTTTTAGACCTTGGCAAGACACAGCAGGTGCACAAAGAAGCCGCTTACATCGAAAGAGCAACCGAGAGGCAGCTCATTGTGCGGCAGAAGGGCAGCTACTTCGATGGCGCCAACACTTTGAGGAAGTCTTATGACTGTCAGCAGCATTAACACCTGACGCTCTACCGGTCGGTTTCTCATCGCCACGGATCATCCCCAACATAAACACGGAACCACCGTCAGCTTGCGAAGTGGCTGAGGCGGTCCTCTCTTTGAAGACAGGCAAAGCAGCCGGATTGAGTCCGGCTGCTTTGCCTGTCTTCAAAATAATAACTGTGGAAATGCTACAAGCCGACTTAACCTCCGCTGTCGACGTATTGACGTCTTGATTGAGAAGATCTGGACCGCTGAGGAACTGCCGGATGACTGGAACAAGAGGTTTTTAATTACCGTACCCAAGAAAGGTGATTTAAGTCAATGCGATAACTGGAGAGGCATTTTGTTGCTGTCGATTCCCTCTAAAGTGTTCTGCAAAAAAATTTTGGATAGGCTGTCGAAGGCCGTGAAGCCCCTACTACGGAGGGAACAGGCTGGTTTTCGATCGAACCGCTCGTACACGGACCAGATCAACACTCTCCGTATCATACTGGAGCAGGCATCAGAATGGCATAGGGAGATTTATCTTACCTTTGTCGACTTCGAAAAGGCCTTTGACACGTTGAAGTGGTCCAGTATCTGGTCACGCCTTCTGGACACTGGGGTGCCGCCAAAAATGGTTCACCAGTTGGAGTGTCTACAAGAAATATTTTTACAAGGTGACTCACGACGGCTTCATCTCGGTCGATATCGCAGTGCATGCATGTCCGCCAAGGCTGCCTCCTTTTGCCTCTTCTTTTCAAAATCGTTCTCGACGGAATTTTGCTTTGCATATATGACAATAGGCGCCGCGGGATAGAGTGGGGGTTATCCAACGTCTTGTAAGATCTAGACTACGCCGATGACTAATGTCTGCTGAGTCATACACATGCAAGCTAAATAAAAGACCGGTCTTAAAATTAACACCAGGAAGACCCGAGGGATGCGCACGCGGGTGAAGAATTCTACACCGTTGCTTATCGGCACGGAGGCAGTGGAACGCGTCCACAAGTTTACTTTCCTCGGGAGCGTCGTGTCGGAGACTGGAGGAACGGAAGAGGACATCACTTTACGGTTTCCAAAGCCCGAGCTACCTTCGCGCAGCTGAGACCTGTCTGGCAATCACGGAAACTGACCCGAAGAGTCAAACTCAAAATCTTCGGGTCCAATGTCAAATCGTCAACCGATGCCTTTGCCGTATCCTTGGGATTCACTGGCCCGAGACGATCTTTAACGTAGAGCTGTTGTAGAAATGCCACGAAAGCCCGATCGACAGCCAGATCAAGAAGTCGTCGTAAGTGGAGGTGGATTGGTCACACGCTCCGGAGGGATCCCGATCATATTTCCAAACAGGTCAGGATTCGAATCCTGGAAAAGGAAGCGTGGCCGTCCCCAACAAACCTGGCGACGCACCGTGTTGGCAGAAGCGACGAGCATCGGAATAACGTGGAGTGAAATAGAAGCTCAGGGAGCGTTCAAGTATTACGTAACGCAATTTGGGGGGGGGGGGGAGGGGGCCTCGTAAAACGTTACGAAGCGTTACAGGGGCGGGAGGGGGTCTTAGAACACGTTAAGTAACATTGTTTCTTTTTTTTAAATAAAAAAACAGGGAATTAAAACTCCTAAATTGGCAACCCTTTTCTTGTAAGTTTTACGGAGAATCCCTCATTTGTATTATGGTCTGGTTAAGATTATACGAGTACCAAGGATGAAAACTATAACATAACTTTTTGCAACTTTAGAGCATAAATGGTCACTTGAGTGTTACGTAACGTTTAGAGAGGGGGAGGGAGGGGGTCCAGAAAAACGCTACGGTGCGTTACAAGGGGGGGCGGGGGGATCAAAAATCTTCCAAAATAGCGTTATGTAATACTTGAACGCTCCCTCAAGACCGCTCGCGATGGAGAACTACTGTGGACGCCCACTGCCCCAGCTAGGGGTCATAGGACCTTAAGTGTATACTTTTAGAGATCATTCAAATTTTATATTTCCAACGAAAAAATCGTGTAGGTTGTCCGTCAAGTTTGAAACAAAAGTACATAAGACTAGTTGACCCGCACAACTTCGTCTGCTCCGCTCCTATTGGTCTTAGCGTGATGATATATAGCCTATAGCCTTCCTCGTGAAAGAATTATTCAAATCGGACCAGTAAATCCTGAGATTAGCGCGTTCAAGCAAACAAACAAACAATCTCTTCATATGTTAGTATAGATCTAGATGGTCCAAATTCGTTAAATCACTGATTTTTTTTTTTACACTATACCTAGATAGGTCTTTCGGCAGCATAAAGACGCATCGAAGTTTAGTCCAGAAATTATGAACACGAGACGACACTATACCGTTTGCAAAACCCATAAAACTAAAACCAGATTTGCACAAAAATTTTATAATTTTATTGGACCTAGATTAACAATCAAATTAATAAATCTAAGAATATCTATAATGATAATACGCACGAATGTAAAAGTGGTTTCATGGTTACGTGGATTGGACTATCAAAAAACTGAAGAACTCCTGGAAATTAAGAAATAATAAAAATAAGAATGCAGTATTTAAATAAAAAAAAATTATACCTTTCATCCTAAACAAACAAATATTTGTCACATTTATCACATCAATCATACACTCATCACACGAGACACATACTCTGTTTCAATGCTCACACACTCATTCACTCTTCTAATATATTTACAACAACAAGTCCCTGTACTAGATGTTTTTTTACTATCTATATTGGTAAAAAAAAAATGGCTTGTGTTTAAACACCGCCCAAAAAAGTACCTATTTTACTAGTTCTAATCGGTTACCAAAACAGATAAATGGTCACCAAATAATATTCGAGAAGTAGCGCTCGCCGGCCGCTGCCGCGGCACCGCTCGCTTCGCTCGCTCGGCTCGAGCGCGGTTGGTCACAATTCTAACCTTTTTTTTTTTTTTTTTTTAAGCTGGGAAAAAATGCATTACTCATACCCTCCCGTCGGGGGAACGGGAGGGGTATGTGGGACTCCCCGGGCTCGGCGGCGCGCTGTGTTCCACGCGCGCCTCAAGGAGATGTCAGCATGGGAGACGGGGCCCGCTAGGGCCAGTGCCTGCCGGGGTGCGGAATCCGTTCGAAAGAGACGCCGCAGCCCTGGAACGCAAAGGGCATTGGGAGGAGCACGGATGGGTTTTAGTCAGTAAGAGTCTGACACTCCCTTCCGCCTCGCCCAGAGCGGAAGGAGTAATTTGATGATTTCCCATCCTTAAAAAAAAAAAAAAAAAAAAAAGGGACTCCCCGGGCTGACCATTAAAGCGGTATACCCACTAAAACGACCCAGCGGCATTCCCGTATCGTCCGAGTGGAAGAGGACTGGGAGATCGGCGCAGCCTTAGCGTCCAGTCCTCCTCCGACGACAACCCGCCTAAAGCGGCGGGCCCCTCAAGTCCTCCCCGTTCAGGGGAGGGCTGGGAATGACCGGCGAGGGTGGTGTGGAGTGCAATGCGGGCGGAGGCGCCCCCGCGCCTATCGCCCGCCCATCACCACCATGAGGAGGGAGAAGACGGCGTCTTCTCCGACCTCTTCTGCGCCTGCGGAGCGGCGCAGAGAGAGGGACGTCCTCCCGCGCGCGCTCCGCCGCCACCTTTTGCGAGATGACATCCTCGCAAAAAGAGGCGACAGCTGCCCAGGACCCCTCACTCTCTAGCATGGCGTTGACCACGCCGGGAAGCGAGAGGTCCTGTCCGATCTCCGCTGTTAGACTGCGGCGCGGCTCAGACCAAGCCGGGCACACCTCGAGGGTGTGCTGAGCCGTGTCCTCCACCGCGCCGCAGTCGTGGCACGCCGGGGTCTCCTCCCTCCCGATCCGGTGCAGGTGCTTGCCGAAACAGCCGTGGCCTGACAACACCAGCACCAGACGGAATGAGAGGAAACCGTGGGAGCGCTCGAGCCAGTCTCGCAGGACCGGACCGAGCGCGTCCAGGGTTCGGCGGCCAAAGGTGGCGGAGGCGAGGTCCTCCGTCCAATGGACGATGATGGCGTCCCTCGCCTCCCGCCGCACGGCCTCCCGCTCCTCCGCGACGGGGCGCTCGCCCAGGGCCTTTCGCCGCGCCGTCCACTCGTACACTCTGGCGAGCACCCACGCCTCCAACTCCCAAGGAGGGGTGCCCGCCAGAGCGCACGCCGCCGAAAAGCCCACCGAGCGGTAGGCCCTCGATACCCGCAGTGCAATGGCCCTTTGGGGCCTGCGCATCATGGTCGCATTCTCCCTCCTGTGGAGGGAGTCCGCCCAGATTGGAGCCCCGTATAGGGCCATGCTGCGCAGGATGCCGGCATACAAACGCAAGCATCGTGCATTGGGCCCCCCCAGATTCGGGAGGAGCCATGACAAGGCGTCCGCGGCCTTCAGCAGGCGCGTCGACAGCCCGCTGAAGTGCGGGCCGAAGCGCCACCTGCTGTCCAACACCAGGCCCAGATACTTCATCTGGGCCTGGACGCCCACCCTGACGCCCTCCACCACAATGTGGGCGTTGGGAGGGCAGCGCTGCCGAGGCCCGTGAAAGAACACGGCCTTGGTCTTGTTCAGCGCCACCCTCAAACCCAGGCGGCGGATCCTCCCTGCCACCAAGGACCCGCCAGCCGAGGCCAGGCAGGCCGCCTCCCCGAAGGTCTTCCCCCGGGCAGTAAGGAGAGTGTCATCCGCGTAGCAGATGACACTCGTGCCCTGGAGAAGAGCTCCCCTCAAGAGCCAGTCGAAACCGATGTTCCACAGGGGGGGGCCTAAGACTGACCCCTGCGGAACACCGGACTCCGCGCCGTATCTCCGCAACCTGGCCAGTTTGTCCACAAGGAGGACCTCTCGATCCTCCAAGTAGCTGGCCAGGAGGCTCCTCAAGTATTGGGGCACTCCGTGATACCGGAGCGCCTCCAATATTGTAGAGTGGGGAACGGAGTTGAAGGCGTTGGCTATGTCGAATGACACCGCCAACACTCCGTCTCCCGCCTCCACCGCCCCCTTCACCTGGCTCTTGAGTAGGGCCAGCGCGTCGATGGTCGAACGCCCCTGTCGGAAGCCGAACTGGGCGTCCGACAGGTCCGACCCTACTTCCCGCAAATGGCTGTTGAGCCGGCCGGCGATGATCCCCTCGAATAATTTACCGACCTCATCGAGCAGAACGATGGGCCGGTATGCCGAGGGGGAATCCGCCGGGCGTCCCCCCTTTCGGAGGAGGCATAGCTGCCCCTCCTTCCACAGTTTCGGGAACCTTCCAGCCGTAAAGCACGCGCTGAAGAGTTCCCGAAATCTGTCCTCCATTTGAGCGGCAGCTATAGCCACTACACGTGCGGGGACGCCGTCCGGCCCAGGAGCCGTTTTCTTCGCGCGGAGGCTAAGAACCCCCGCGCGAAATTCCTCCTCCGTCACCGGAGGTATCTCCTCCTCCGGTGGAGGCGCCGCCTGCGGAGGGTCCATTGCTGGTGGGGCGAAGGCGGTCCTGCGCGGAAACAGAGACCGGACCACCCCATCCAGCAACGCTGGCTCGAGGGTCTCCGTAAGTGGAGGACCATGGGGCCGCAGCTGGTTCCGCGCCGCCCTGTATGGTCTCCCATACGGATCCCTGTCGAGACCCTCCAGCATCTCGGCCCTCGCCGCGTCGCGCGCGACGCAAGGAGTCGACGGGCGCTACGCCGTCGGCTCCTTGTGTAGGCCCTTCTGGCCGCCACGCAGGTGGCCCGGAGGCCCGCCAGCTCCTCTGACCACCAATATACTGCTCGGCGGGGAGGCGGACGGCGAGACCGAGGCATGCTGGAGTTGCACACCTCGGTCAAAGATCCCCTCAGCTGGACCGCTGCGGCGTCAACGTCCAGGGCCTCAACAGGGGGCGACAGCCAGTCTTGGAGGAAGGCCGCCTCCTTGGCTGCTTCCCGGTCCAGGCGAGTGAGAGCCCACCGTGGGAAGGGAGACCTGCCAGAGCGGGCCATCTCCCCACAGGGGCTCTGGGTGGAGATGTCGAACCGCACATAACGGTGGTCCGACAACGTGTGGACCGCCCCCCTGTTGAGGAGGGACACCCCGCATGACGCCGCCCAAAACTCGACGGCGCGACCTCGGACGTTACAGGAGGTGGCTGGGTTGCCCCAGGTCACCGACTTGGCGTTCAGGTCACCTAAAACCATGACCTGGCGCGGCGCCGCCCTCCCTACGGCTGCAGTGAGGATCTCCAGGAAATCCTCAAAGTCCGAGAGAGGGCGGTTTGGGGAGAAATAGACCCCAACCAGGGCCACATCCCCCCACGCGGCGGCCACGTATCCCGGTCCCCTCTCTAAGAGCGAGAGGGGAGGGGAGTCTGTGGAAAACCGCGACACCAACGCCACCAGCCCGTCTCGGTCACCCAGCCAATGGCCAGGGACCGAGTAAGGCTCGGCGACCACCGCCAAGTCCACCAACCACTCAGCCATGGTCTGCACCAGGAGATCCTGTGCAGCCCGGCAGTGGTTGATGTTCGCCTGGAGGATGCGATGTTCGATTCCGGCCATCAATCGGACCCTCCTCCGCAGCCACCGCCGTTCCTACCTCGGGAACGGCAGTGCTAGTAGCAGGCCCGACCGGCACCTGCGCTTTACCCCTCTTAGGAGGAGGATTGCACAACCTCCCCCTCATCACGTGGCCTGCCGGGCGGCCACTGGCGGCACACACTACGCAGTGTGGCTTGGCGACCGTGCAGGAGGCGGCTTTGTGGCCCGCCTTGCCGCAGCGGTAACAGGCGTCGGACCTGTCGACCGCCGACGGGCACAGGGCTCGGGTGTGCCCGATGCCGCAGCACCTGAAGCAGCGCAGAGGCTGCTCCCCAAGTGCTCGGACTACACCCGAGCTGAAGCCGAGGGCCAGCCGTCTTTTGTCAAGGACGGCTTTGGCAGCGGCGACTGGGCACTCGAGCCGAATAGTGCCCATGCCGCCGCGGCCAGGCCTGATGTCCCGACCCCGTACCTCTGCGACGCTGCAGCCTCCAATCGCTGCGACCGCCGCCACCACCTCCTCCTTGGTGACCGAGTCGTCAAGACCGGTCACCTCGATGGTCGCCGACTTCACCGGTCGGGCCACCTTGGCAGCGTCCGCGATGACCTCTTGCAGCTTGGCTGCAAAGAGGTCAGCGCTGGCGCTGCCCTCCGCCCCCGGGAACTCGAAAATTCGAGCCCCGGTTTCGGTCCGCCGGCAAGAAACTTTGCTGATCCCCACTTGGGTGGGATCGGCGTTGGCACGCGCCCGCACCAAAATGGACGCGTATGTTTCCCCGCGCTCCGCAGCCTCCGCGGTGAGCGTCACCACGACGGCTGCGGTTTTTGGGGGAACCAGCTTCCTTTTCCCCTTCTTCTTACACCTGCCAGCCGCCTGCGACTGGCTGGGAGGCGTGGTGGCGGGGACAGCAGGGGCGGCTGCTGCCGCCTTTCTGCCCTTCCGCTTCCCCTTCCCCTTTCCAGTCGTCTGCGACTGGCTGGGAGGCGTGGTGGCGGGGACGGCAGGGGTGGCTGCTGCCGCCTTTCTGCCTTTCCCCTTCCCCTTTCCAGTCGTCAGCGACTGGCTGGGAGTCATGGTTGCAGGGACGGCAGGGACGGCTGTCGCCGTCTTTTTTCCCTTGCGCTTCCCCTTCCGCTGGACCACTTGGGTCCAGCCCTGCTGGTTGGATGGAGTGGTGGAAGGGAGAAGGGCGTCCTCCCCTTGTGAGAACGGCCCCGGCTCACCTCGCCTCCTGTCAGCCGCCAGCGGCGGTCGGAGGCGCTTCTCCGGCAAGAGCCGGTCCTCAATGCCAAATGCTAAGCAGGCTCTAGTGAAGGCCCTCTCCTCCATAACCACCTTGCGGATGACATCCTCAAGGTTGGTGGGAGTGGGGGCCTCCGCCGCAGGTCTTGGTTCGGCCTGAACTGGCCGAGCCGTGACATCAGCCAGCTTCTGATGAAGCTGGCTGACCTCCAACTTTAGGCGATCAACAATCGCCTGCAATTGGCGCGTCTCGTCGGTCGCCTTACGCTGGACCAACTCCTCAATTATGCCGCGCATGCTTGCGGCACGGCACTTAAGGGCCTTCTGGAAGGTGCCCTTAAGGTTTGAGGACTTAGAGGCGATCTCCGCGATCTCCTCCTCGTCCTCTTCCGCCATCCGCGCCAGCTCGGCCAGGGAGTGGTCCGCGTACAGCACGCGGGACGCGTCGTACCCGGACTTGGCCCGAGCAGCACGCGCCCGCTTCTCCTTAGCAGCAACCCGCTCCTCCAGGTCCTGCTGGTGCTGCGCCCGCCGAGCCAAGTCCAGCTGCCGCTGAGCATCCACGAGACCCACGACATGGGTATCCGCAGCTGTCGTCGGCTTTTTTGCCTTCGACTTCTGGCTGAGCCCGAGGCCGAAGAGCCCTCGGAGCCATCCTTTTGGAAGGCCCGCTTCCGCGACCGAGAGTTGCCCGCATCCGAGACGCTTATCAGAGACTCTTTGTCGGAGTCCGATATTTCGTCCGCTCTTCCAAAGAAGCTAGCCGGAGACGGCGCACAGCTAGCCTCTGACGCTGAAGCGTCGGAGGCCCTGAGAAGGGCCTTTTGGTTGGCCCTGAGAAGGGCCTTTGGGTTGGCCCTGAGAAGGGCCTTTAAGAAAACGCCCGAAGGCGTCCCGCGGGGGCTTAGGCATAGCCTTCCGCAAATCGTAGACGACAGGCAATAAAATAAGTGGCTACGAAAGCACAGAGCTCTTTGGCCGTACCCAGTCTGCCACTCCGTTACGGTGACAAACTGGGCCGTTTCCAGGGGACGCGACGTGGACGCAAGCTCTGTGGGGGGTCCACCGTCACAATTCTAACCTAACCTAACCTATTTTATCCAGTTTGTAACCCCAAGCCTACATTTTATGGCAATCACAGTTGAGTTGGATAGAATTTGGTGACCGTTGATCCATTTTGGTGCCTAGGCTTAGAGTCTTAAAAATATTATTTTTGGTGACCGTCTAAATTATACCCAAAAAAAATTACTTTTCATCGGTTATTGTTATAGTTTTTGGAGCATAACTACTGTTACTTTATATCATCTCAAGCAAGTAGGTGGGGACCTGGTGTCCTTAAATACAGGCCTCGGCTTAGTTTAGGCACCAGTCTCCCACAAATAAAATATTATACTCTAAGTCATTTCTAAAAATACTTATCTACATATTTAAGTCATCATGATCGGAGATAAGTTCCTTTATTTTGTTAGTATTAAGTTATTCACTTGTTTTATTTGTGGAGGAGAAATAAACGATTATTATTATTATTATATTATTTATTATATTAGGTAAGTTATAAGGTGCACATAGACTTACACAGGTAGTATACACATAAAAATAAAAAAATGCTCTTCAAATCTACTTTATATTTTGATAATTTTGCTTTCATTTGGTACATATATTTCGTAGGCTACATTTTTTTCATTTAACGTATAATTTTTTTAAAGATATATACAATTGCTACCACAACGCTGATAGACACAGCACCGGCAGCACCCAAATACGCTGGTGGTTGAGACATTACAATCATTTTAAGATGAACTGGCAGATTGGGTATGGTTTTTGTGAAGGATTCTCGTTGTTTCACACGATTATAATAGTTTTCTAATAAAGGACGTTTTCCTCCTTCCCAATATCTACCTTCATAACCAAGTTCCCAAAGACGTTGAAGGAGAACAGCTAGATTAATATCAGCAATACTGAAGTTTTCACAGCACAGCCAGTTACCTAAAAAATAAAATGAAATTATTGTAAAATTCTTCCCTCGAGTTACTGACTGATTGAGTGACTGACTGACAGACAACGTACAGCCGAAACTACTGCCGGTCGACTCTGTACCTAAACATGTCGAAGTGAAGGTCATTCCATTTTGATTAGATACTCAGAATGACAGCTCACGTGACACGTCGTGATCACTTCACCCGAGCCTTCACTTCGGCATGTTTACAAAATTGCGCAGCTGGTCGTAGAAAGCTGAAATTTGGCAAGTGATTCGTAGGGGAGCATTTTTTCAATTTTAATTCATAATAATGGTTTCGAAAATAATAATTTTCCTGCAGCATGTTGACGTCTAATTGTCTTCTGACAATAGGGTTAGACAAAATTTCTAACTTATCGATAAAAAAAATTGGTCAAATGTGAGTCACAAATAAAGTGTTCCCAAACAAACTAAAATATGCAAAACTTGTGAGACCTAAATTTATAAAGAACTATAAGTCTTTAGGTGGTAGCAAAAAAGTAGATTTAAAAAGTGGGGAAGTTTACAATAATTCGTATACAGTATAGTGCTGAAAATTCGTAGAAGTCGTAGGTACACGGTTATAAATAAAATGTCAAAAGTCCTCATCACGTGCAATAAAACGGCCAAGGTCTTATTTTGCATTTTTCTTGTAAACGTGTTATCGTCAAATTAATTCAGAAAAAAATTGTAGATCATAATAATAAACAAAACTGGTTAATTTTTAGGGATTCGTGCCTCAAAAGGAATAAACGGAACCCTTATAGATGGATCACTTTGTTGTCCATCCGTCTGTATTCAAGCCCCTTTATCTCGGGAACGCGTGGAGGTATCGAGTTGAAATTAAAACCATATACTCCACATACATATCTACAGTCCCTTAAAGCTAACACTTTAGAACTGCGTAGACTTTAGAACTGGCGCGCAACTTCTTTGTCTCATATTCTCATTCTCAGGAATACATTTTCATGATTCTGTTATCCTGATAGTTTGTGAGCCTTTGCCTTTGCTCTTCGTACTTTTAGCCCCGGAATTACTTCGACAGGTTTCCTGGTCCCCTAGTACTTGAGAATGTTTAACGCTCATTTTTCCAGCCCGGAAACAGTACCAGGACAACAGAACGATGTTAAAGTATTTTTGGGTTAGATTTTTTGTCATCCTTTTTTTTAACAGACCAACAGAAATATTTATGTTGATGTTTTTTTCCGGGTTGGAAAATGAACGCTATAGATTCACAAGTAACAATAAATCAGAAACATGTCGAAGTATTTCTTTGGCTGAAATTGTGAGTACTAAAGATTCACAAGTACCAGGAAACCAGAAACATATCAAAATACTATTTAGGGCGCTAGAACGGTACGGTTAAAATTCAAAAGTGCCAGGGGAATAGCAAAATGTCGAAGTATTTTCGGGGCTGGAATTATGATCGCTCTAGATTCATCATGCACCAGGAGGCTAGAAACATGTCGAAGTATTACCAGGATTTAATTGTGGACGGTTAACATTCAAAAGTACCAGAAGCTCAAAAACATGTCGAAATATTTCCGGCGCTGGAATTGTGAGCGTTAACAATCCATTATGCACATACCAGGAGACCAGAAACATGTCGAAGTATTTTCGGGGCTGGAATTGTGGATGGTTAGGATTCAAAAGTACTAATAGATTAGAAACATGTCGAGTATTTTTGGGGCCAGAAATGCTAGAATTGTGAATGCTAAAGATTCATAATAGTACCAAGACACATGTCAAAATATTTTCGGCACTGGTAAGCGGTTACGATTCAAAAGTACCAAACAGGAAAACAGAAAAATGCCAACATATTTTTGGGACTGGAATTATGAGCCGCTACAGATTTACAAGTAGATACCAGGAGACCAGAAACATGTCAAAGTTTATTTTCGCCAAGTATCGTAAGCGCTTAAGATTCACAAGTACCAGGAGACCACAAACATGTCGAAGTAAGTAATTTCGGGGCTGAAAGTAAGAAGAGCAAAGAATGACAAACTATCAGGACACCAGAATCATGAAGATTTATTTCCGACGATGATAATTTGAGACAAAAAAGTTGCGCGCCAACTCTGAAGTCTAGGCAGACCAAGTCGCGAGCAGAAGCTAGTATGTACAATAATATTAGCCAACAACTGCAAAAGCCTTTTTTTTTTTTCGAAGTCCGCAGCCCCAAACTGCAAAAGCCTAGCTACTTCATAGATATGTAACTTATGGCACCATTCGTTAAGATGGTTTTTGCCTAAGTTTGGTTTTTTACTAACATTCAGAAATCCAAGCTCCAACTGGCGTTGGAACGCAACAATAGTATTGAACTGTCTGACCGTATGAGAAACACGAACCAATTTGCATTTTGCGTCTGGCCCTGGTTCATTCCATGGTCCAGAGCGAGGAGGCCAGAGACTGAAATGGAGTGTCAACTTCTTCTGCGACGCAATCATACAACCAAAGGATTCGGTGGGACGCGTGAGGGAAGGGGAACCTCCCTAGCCGCCACAGCAGTAGGCAAAGCCCTCGGTGACGTAGGTCGCAGGCCCGGGAAGATAGCGCGTCGTGTTCCACGCACACCTCAAAGAGATATCAGCATATTGGATGGGGCCTGCTAGAGCCAGTGCTTGCCAGAGTTGCGATATTGTTACAAAGAGTTACCATTGCCCTGGAACGCAAAACATACGTGAGTCTGGTCACACAGAACAGATAAAGGAGGTTAGAAGGGCCTTGTGGGCGTGGCAGGCGCGCCGCACATATGAACAGACGTTCATATTTCGCCAAAATTTGATTCACCGGCTAACAATCGCGCTCATATTATGGCAGCGTACGAAGCTCCCAAAAAAAAAAAAATATGCCGTCTTGCGCTCTCATAACGTACGAACACGTCGGAACAGTCGGAAAAGAAGCCAGGTGTGTAGTGTGGCTTGAGAAAGGTTTTTTTTTTACCGGTAATTTTAAAATCCTTAAAATACATTAAGATATTTGTAATTATTTCAATAGTATTATGTAGTTTGTAGACAAAAATTATAATATCGCAAGCAGATACCAAATTATACATTGCTTGCAATACATGGGTACCATTTTGTACAACGCGGGCGATTGCGTAATGTATTTCGTTCACTGCGAACGTCGCGTGCGACGAGCGAAAGCTTGAACTCAGCGATATTTATGCGTATCGATAGTGTTGTACCAAGTTGTAAACAACGTCGATATTAAATATGCGTGAATGTATTAAAACGATTTTTCTGTAATATAATTATGATAAAATAATTTTATGTTTAGACTACCAATTATTGTTTATTGTGGGTTATTAAATTACTTTCTGAGTGCATTTATCATCTTAAATAAAATTATTGTTGAATATTAAAATATTTTTGTTTAATTTACTTGTTTCATTTATTTACTTAGTAGATTTTAGCATAAGCTAAAGCTAGTAAGTAAATAAATGATACAAAAATAATAACGCTATTTATGCGTACAAAGACATAAGTCTGTACGCATAAATAGCGTTATTATTTTTAGCTATTGATCTATCTTCGTGTTGTTTCATATTGTTTATTTTCATACATTTTACGTAAAATTTTCGAAAAAAATTTTTCCTTGTCCCTTCAGTTGACAGTCGAGCCACAAATAATAATACCTACTCAATTAATTATTAACAAAATTATATTCAACTTTTCACGGCGGGAGAATCGCGAAAACCACAGATTAAAAATGAACGCCACATAAAACTAAAGCTCATTCATTTCATGTACGTAAATACTTTAAAGTTAATTAAATTAAAAAGGAAACATACGAAATTACTAATGCTTATTCATTTTAAGTATTTTGAAGTTAATTTATAGAATATCAGAAAAATAATAAAAGATAACAGTTAATAAGCAGACTGATCCAATCTCCTTGGAAGCGCTCTTGCTCAATACGTTCGTGAGTCGGGACGAAAGATGTAGTTCTAATTTTAATTTACAAATACGAGCCATTTTTATTTTGTAAAGATTGTTGCGACTTCCCGACTGATATATATGAACAAAAAGTTTGTCACATTATGCAGTTTTCTCGCAAATGTGTTGTAAAACGTTGTATGGTACACGTGCGGATATTGGTATTTACAAACTCGTGACTATGGTAAGCCCTCGACTTCGTCTCAGTATTACATTCGTCTACTCATTTGTAAAAATCAACTTCCCGCACTAGTATCAAAAATAACTATTGTCGCGGACACAGACAGCCTGAGTTCCTATAGTAGTATTCGGATATCGTGTGATAATTTCGTGCTTTTGCGTATGTTGACTGTACGTCCAGCAGTGTTTGCACTAGTGTGACAACCAATAGCAAACTCGCGATCTAAGTGTAGTTTATTTGTGTGCGTAATACGCGTACGTATGCTCTTGCTTGTAGTGGAGATGGAGAGTGGTAGACAAGCGGCGACACACGTTCTAATACAAATCGGGAACTATTTCCTTTCTAACCTCCTTTATCGGTTCTGTGTCTGGCCAGACTGATAACGTCTACCCGTCTACCGGAAACCATCAAAGCCGTGGGTCCGAATAAATTAAGTTCGACCTAGGCTAAACTCATTGTCTAGGGCTAATCTAGTATATCCTGACGCACTTATAATAAATTTATTCAAGTAGGTAATTATAATCCATTGCACAAAAATCACAAAAGCAATTAATTTTACATGAAATAGCGCAAAACAATAAAATAAAATGTCAAAACATTAATTTTAAAAATTGTATTAAGTTAAATTATAAAATGTCTATAAATTAAAATTCAGTTAAACATAAAAATTAAACAACACAATTATTGTCCCTATCTCTCGACTGTTAGCAAAATGTCGAATAAAAGGAAAATCCTTCCCGCAATCATGGCCAACACGGTGTTGGAGCTGGCCTGTACTCTGCTCACCATGGACGCAGCGCGCTTGCGCATAATCGCGTGAAAACAATTAGTACGCGCTTCTGCGAACATACTGCATCGGGTATGTTCGCAATACCGGGGCAGCCCCATCACCGCCCTGAACTGGACTCGGATGGCATTGTAAATTATAACTCCTATCCGCGTAGTGAGCCCACATACTGCACGAGTAGAGTGATGTACATTCGCTGTAAAGAGCGTCAGCTTCACTTCAGTAGAGCATCGGGCGAACCTGCGGGTAATCATATTCGCTCTCACGGATAACGCCCTCCGCTCCCGTTCCATGTCTGCATGATCTTTGAGGTCGCCAACATGTCCGAGATATTTAAATTGTTCAACACTTTCCAGGGCAACACCATTTAGGCAAACCGGAGGGATATTTTCTGGACATTTTGCACTGACGGTCTCAAAGATCATCCACTGGCTCTTTTTCACATTATACTGTAAACCGTGGCCACAAGCATATTCCTCGCATGTCTGCAACAGATTCCTCAAACCGCAGATCGATGCGCTCAACAGCACCATGTCGTCAGCGTAACTCAAATTACTAACGCATACACCGTCAATGTGGCAACCGACATGCTGGCCGCTGAGCGCAACAATCAGCCCATCTATACTAATATATAAAGCTGAAGAGTTTGTTTGTTTGTTTACTTGAACGCGCTAATCTCAGGAACTACTGGTCCGATTTGAAAAATTATTTCAGTGTTAGCCCATTTATTTATTTTTTTACTACTTTACAACATGAAAACTGTTATGGAAGAAGCTAAATAGTACATAGACAAAAACACAGACCGATTAAAACATCACCCAAACCCATTGACGCTTCTAATGCGGAATCCAATAAACCGTCTGAATAGAGCAAATGTGCTGAGAATGAAATGAGAAGCTCCGAGCAGACCTGGCCAGGCTCCGAGGAGCCGGCTCAAAGGTGCCACAAGGGGGGCGCAAGCACGAGCAAAGCCCGTCCGTGCCTGGGGAAAGGTTTTGAACCAGGTACTGAACCTGGTGCGGCAGGAGCTCGCTCCTATCCGGGAACGATTCTCCGTCCTGGAGGGTATCGTCCTGCGCCTCCCTAGCGGCAAGCCGGACGGCCTCAGACCAGAAGAAGTCGGCCGCGTATGCAGCCGCCGTGACTGCCAATTCGGGGCTATCCAGCCAAACCCACCAAGGGGTCAGACCAGCACCCGCGAAGCCAAAGTAAGGTGGGGCGGCTGCACAGGCGGCGAAGGCTGCAATGCCAGCGGTGCAACGGTTGCCCCCACCTCCAAACTCTCCTGCGGCCGAAGCCGGATGGCAAGTGGTCGGGGAGAAGAAGAAGGCGCGCAAGGCAGCCAGGGCGGCCAAGAAACGGCGGAGGAAGCGACAGCGCAAAGCGGAAAACATCGCGGCTAGGCTCCGCGCCCCGAAGACCGCAGCTATAGTGATGACACTACATCCGCGATGTCATCCTTAAGGCAAAGGAGGCGGTGGACCTCCAGGAGATCGGTATCACGGGAGGCCTCCGGCTTAGGCTGACCATGACTGGGACCCGGATGCTGGAGATCCCCGGTGCAGCCAGTGGACCGACAGCTGACGCTCTGGCCGAAAAGCTCAGAGCGCCCTTAAATGCGGACGAGGTCCGAGTGTCCAGGCCGACCAAGTGCGTAGACATGCGCGTCCTGGACCTGGACGACTCCGTCACGGAAGATGAGGTGTTGGCCGCCGTCGTCAGGACCGGGGGGTGCTCTGGTGAGCAGGTGAAGGCAGGCACCATACGTCCTGACTACACGGGCATGCGAACCATCGTGGTGAGCTGCCCAGTGACGGCGGCCAAGAAAATATCGGAGGGCCGAAGACTCCTGGTGGGCTGGGTATCTGCGCAGGTCAAACTGCTGGAACCCAAACCTCTGAGGTGCTTCCGCTGCCAAGTGGGCAACCACGTGGGAGTTTAGTGCACCTCGGAGGTGGATCGCAGCGGTCTTAGTTTCCGCTGTGGTCAGCCCGGTCACAGGGCCGGCTCGTGTAACGCCACGCCGCACTGCGTTGTATGTGCGGCAGCTCATACTAGCCAGCCAGCCGCTCAGGACCTGTTGGTCCAGAGCATGGTACAGAGGTTGATAAACATTGCCGTGATCGCTGAGCCGTACTTTGTCCCGCCCAGGGATGACTGGGTGGAGGGCCTGAACGGCTCGGTGACCTTAACTTCGTAGGCCGCTGCCGGTACCCCATCCCTCGAAAGCGTCAGGAGAGGACAGGGGTGCGTAGCACCACGGTTCGGGGAGATTGTCGTGGTAGGAGTCTTCTCCCCGAACCGCGCCAGTCCGGCAGGCCCCGAGTGGTCCGCGGTGGGCGCTGAATCAGCTAGACTGGGAGCTCCTGCTGGAAGCTTCGATCGTGCAGGCCTGGGTGTCACCTCCGGACAGGCCTGCTGACATCAACGACGAAGCGGAGTGGATATTTGTGACATGGCAATGCCCCGGGTTAAACCAGGACACGCCCGCCGCCAGGTGTACTGGTGGTCTCAACGCTGCTTCAGGCATGCGTTGCCGCACGGCGCCGGTACACCAGGCACCGCAGGCTTTGCATATGTTCCCCTCGCGAGGGAAGCATACTTCCCCGTCTATGGATCTGCCTCCTGAGGTGCTCGATGCGGACTACAGCCATGACGACGATGACGATGCTCCTGAGGTGACTAAGTAGACCTGAGTGGCGGTTAACAGGCTGAAGGCCAAAAATACCGCCCCAGGACCCGACAGCTTACCTGGCAAAGCCTGGGTCCTGGCCTTAGAAGCTCTCGGGCCTCGAATAAGAGGGTTCCTAAGTGCTTACTTGGAGAGGGGCCAGTTCCCACTTCATTGGAAGAAGGGGAAACTGGTCCTCATTAAGAAGCCGGGGCGCCCTGCGGATATCGGCCCATCGTGCTGCTCGATGAGGTGGGCAAGCTCTTTGAAAGAGTAATTGCAAACCACCTCGTCGAGCACCTAGTGACGGAGGGGCCAGATCTGGCGGAGAACCAGTTCGGTTTCCGCACGGGCTGCTCGACGGTGGAAGCCATCATACGCGTGAGAGCCCTCTCAACGGGGGACGCGGTTTCCCGGGGCGGGGTTGTCTTGGCGGTTTCTATAGACATCGCCAATGCTTTCAACACCCTGCCCTGGAGTTGCATCAGAGAGGCACTTCGGTATCACCGGGTGCCGACCTACCTCCGTCGCGTAGTCGAGGCTTACTTGACGGACAGAGCCGTCATCTACCCCGGTCACCTGGGAACTAGAACCGGCGAGAGATGTCGTGCGGTGTTCCACAGGGTACGGTTCTGGCGCCGCTCCTGTGAGACATCGGCTACGACTGGGTGCTGCGCGCTGACCTCCCTAGTGGCGTCAGTGTGGTTTGTTACGCAGACGACACGTTGGTCCTGGCGCACGGGAGGTCGCACCAGGCGGCGGCCGACGCTATGACACGCGGGGTTGCGACAGTAATTGAGAGAATCCGGCAGTTGGGTCTCGAAGTGGCTCTACACAAGTCTGAAGCCATGTGCTTCCATGGTCCTCGGAACAGGCCACCATCGGAATCCCAAATAACGGTAGGAGGGGTTCACATCGGCGTCGGGTCGACGATGACATACCTGGGTCTCGTCCTCGATAGCCGGTGGAACTTCGTCGAGCATTTCCGACGTTTGGCTCCTAGACTGGGGCGGGCCGGGGCTGCCTTCAAGCGGCTTCTGCCCAATCTAGGGGGACCAAATGCCTCCAACCGAAAGCTTTACGCGGGGCTCATGCGGTCCATGGCCCTTTATGGGGCGCCGGTGTGGGCGCCTACTTTGAGGAAACGACCTGCCATCCGGCTGGCCAGGGGATACCGCACGGTCTCTGGCGAGGCGGCGAGCCTCCTTGCCGGACTGCCACCATGGGATCTGGAGGCGAGAGCCCTCGCTCTCATTTACGAGTGGCGCGTGGAGGCGAAACGCCGGGGCGAGACTCCTCTTCCGCGGCAAATCGCGGCAAGGCGGACGGAGCTCCGGCAAGATCTCATGGCGGTATGGAGACAGCGACTGTCGCAACCCAGCGCTGAGCACGCTACAATCCAGGCGATGGAGTGGCTGGAGCGGCGACACGGCGTCCTTACCTTCCGCCTGACGCAGGTACTCACCGGACACGGTTTCGGGAGATACCTGTTTCGGATTCGGCGGCGGCGAACTCTCGCGACCGGCCCTGGTTCAATCTATGGTCCGGAGCGATGACCATAGATTGAACCAGGTTCATGGGAAGCGGTCACCTCCTGTGAAGCAGTAATGCTAGCGAAGGAGGATGCCGAACGTGTGAGAGAGAGGGAAACCTCACGACCCAGCCGCCGCAACAGAAGAAGACGCCCCGGGCGTCAGGGGTCGCAGGGCGATTTCCGGCCACCGTAGACGCGGGCCTGCGGACGACGAGCATTGGGTGGCTCGCCGTTCGATCAGAACCAGGCCCGGGCTGTCAGCATGGGAGACGGGGCCCGCTAGCGCCAGTGCCTGCCGGAGTGCGGAATCCGTTCGAAAGAGTCGCCGCGGCCCTGGAACGCAAAGGGCATTAGGAGGAACACGGATGGGTTTTATTCAGTAAGAGTCAAAAAAAAAGACAAACGCAATATTGCCGAGATGTTACAGAAGACTATATCATACGAGAGCTGGATGCGACAAAGTTCGCATTCTAGAGCAAGTCTATACTTGTCATTTTACTGCTTAAAGGTGGGTAGCCCGCGAAATTCAAATATTTTAGTTTTTTGCAATTTGCCGGTCAGTGTGAAGCTATATGTTAGACAAAATACGATTCAATACTCAATATCCTTATTGCATTCCACATGTATTCTTAGGCGGTAAAAACAAAATTGGTTCACGTGGGCCCTGTCGGGCACAGCAAGACAAGTAGGATAAGTAGGAGAGAGGAAGCATTTATTTAAATTATGTAAAACACAGAGAGACTTGGGTAGTTTGCGGTATTACTTTCTTAGGTTATGATTTTATAAGTCTATCACTTAGATATTCGTTTACCGAGTAGTAGCTTATATTTAGCATCAATTGTCTTAAAAATATATTAATTTTCTATTCTTTTTTTATTGAAGCGGGTAGTTTATTGTATAATTTAATGGACATTACATAGGGCCTTTTAGAGTGCATTTTTAATCGAGAACTTGGTAAGTTTAGCCTAGATTGGTGTCTGAGTAGATAGCGTGTCTGAGTGTCTCCACGTTTTGAATTAAATTCCCGTTGTTTCCGTTCAAATTTGGTATGACTCTATACAGGGAAAGGTTAAAATATTATGTTTTTGAAAGAAAGGTTTGCAGCTATCTGCTTGCTCAATATTTAGCAGGATTCTAACCTATTTCTTTTGAAGGGTGAAAAGTGTTTGTGCATCTGTGCTGTTTACCCAAAGGGTGACACCATAGCTGAGCCATGAATAAGCATAAGCATAATAGGTCGTAAGAGCTGTTTTAAAATTGGTGGTCTTTTTTATTTCACGAAGGGCGTAAGAGAATTTTGAAATTGTGTGATTTCCAGTTTATATGTGTATCTATGACTAGTCCGAGTAAGGTAATTTTTAGTTATTGAAGATAAAATTTAAAGTTAAAGGGGTTTTTTGGTAAGGGTGGAAAGTTATTAATTTGGTTTTCGAGTAATTAATCTCGAGGTTATGTTCGTTCATCCAGTTACATGTTTTAGTCAGGATAGAAATGAGAGTTTCTTCTGTATTTTCATTGTTTTGGCATGATACTAATATAGATATGTCATTCGCGAATAAACCACATGGCTTTTCTATGGCTTTAGGTAGGTCGTTAACATAAATTAAAAATAAGAGGCATCCTATGACG
Source organism: Lacanobia oleracea (assembly GCA_950371165.1). NCBI lineage: Eukaryota > Metazoa > Arthropoda > Insecta > Lepidoptera > Noctuidae > Lacanobia > Lacanobia oleracea. The sequence goes on from OX493401.1 coordinate 11,657,978, forward strand.
CTTTCTTGAGGAATTGAGGCGTTAATTGCTTTACTGCATGACTGAATTTTTTCAATTTCTTTATTTTTACGTTTATAGTATTCTATTTCAACTACTTGAGTCCTGTTCTTTAGGTAAGATGTTAACCATTTATGAGCCTTCCCGCGTATACCTATTCCGTAGTATAATTTGTTTAGCAATATCAAAAATTGGACTTTTTCGCAGGCTTTCGTCATGTCTAGTAATACTCCTATGGCGTATTTTTTGTTATTAATAATATTAAGGCTTCCTGGATATACTTATAGACTGCTAAGGTGGTGGAACGGTTTTTTCGAAAGCCATTTTGGCATTCATCAAAAATATTATATTTTTCGCAAAATTTATAATTTCGGTCACACATGGCTTTTTCAAAGATTTTTGGTAAGAGAGCTATTGGACGATAGTTGTTAGGATCGCTTTTCGTTTTTTTTTTGTGGATAGGTTTTATTATCGATTTTTTTAACAAATCAGGAAAGATACCTTCGTCAAATGACTGGTTCAGTAGCAGGTAAAAACGGCAAGGTAAGTTCATCAGCGCATTGTCTTAGTAGCAGTGGTGGTATTTCGTCAAGCCCGTAGCTACTTTTATTTTTCAGATTTTTTATTATTTTGTTTACTTCCCAAGCCTCTATTGGGCCAAGAAACATCGAGTTCTCTGTGAGTGAGATTTAGTACAAAGGTGCTCCCCGGTTTGCAACTAGATGAATTGGCGTTGTTTTCTCCAATGGACGCAAATAAATTATTGAAGTGTTGCTACTTGTTTGGGTTCGGATATAAAAGTCGTTATCTATTTGCAATTTAATATAATTATGCTCCTTTTTATGTTTTTTGTTAGTTCTCTCATTTATAATACCCCACTCATTTACACATGGTTTTAATCTTATTGTTTGATTTTTTTATTTTATTTATGTATTGTAACTTTTTGGATGCGGTAACATATTGCGTGTGTTGTTGGTGTAGTATTTTTTAATATGTTTTCATAGTTTTTACAGTAATTTGCAATGATAGGATTTTTTGTTTTAAGTGTGAGTATTTTTAACAATCGTTTGTTTTTACAGGAGATCTTGATGCCCGTCGTGTTAACCAATGTTTTTTTAAAATTGGTTTTTAGTTTGACTTTACATATTGGTATACAAATATTAAGGATTGTTCGCGACGGAGCATTTTGCTTTATATAACTCGCATAAACAGCCTTATGTACCTATAGTCGTATGCTTATATATTTTAAAGTTAGGAGCTTATATACTCAAATAGTCATAGAAATATTCGCGGAGAAGCATTTAGCATTGTGTAACTCGCATAGATAGTACCCATGTACCTATAGTCGTAGGCCTATGTACTGAACTTAGAAGCTTATGTACTTGCATAGTGATAGTTTATAAGCTATGTAATCGATTAAAAATCGTATGTTTGTCGTTTTCCCCAAACACGTAAAAGATGTTCTGGGGAAAACTTATTTTCATAGAAAATTATAACAAATAGGTAGGGCTACACATTTCCCCTACACATTCCCGATAGCACCCAGAGGGCGTGTTCTGATTGGCTGATGGAAATCAACCAAATCGAAGGTACATAAAAAATAGACATTTCACACTCAAAGATAGTAGGGTGGTTGAAGAAAACCACAATGTACACGCACCTTCAGTGCTAAGTCTTTAGGGCATCTGGGAATTTAGGTCTTAAACCATAGGCACTGGAAACCTGGCACTCAGCCCTATCCAGATATGTGCACATCTTCATGGTCAGGCAAGGCATAAAGCCGCAAAATAGATAAGAAGGAAAACACAGATTTTTATCCCCTTCCGGGTTCCTGACCTATAGTACCTCCACCCTTGGAGGGGTGGCTTGATAAGTTGTGTATCTGGATAGAGGGATGATGCACCTACCCGAATATAGATAGTTTCATAGCCCATGGGGCACAGTTTTCCGGGAAATCAACCCTAAATAGTAAACAAGTTCAAAACTTGTAACAGTTTCGACAGTTAAATGCAACAAGCCAACTAGTGGGCAGGGTTGAAGGGTTGGTTTCCACCCTTTTCGACGGGGAATTTCGGGGGATTTGCATAGAGGTGCATCAACCCCTATCCAGACCTAGAATAGACCTAGATATAGCCTGAAATGTAGTAGAACCATAGTTAAATTTAACAGTTAAAATAAACTGAAGCAGTTAGTGGTTTTTGGGCCTCGTTACGGTAAGGTAACCTCGTACCTTAGTAAATTGTCAAAAAATAGCAAACTCGTAGTCACCGGCAGAAGAGATATAGAATCTATAAATAGAATCACAGTACTCGCGAATTTGCCCTTAAACCATTAGCTGCAGTGTTGTCAAATTCCTGCCTATTATTTAACCCTGGTAAGCATTCATCCTGCACCCCAATCTACCCCGAAGACAGCAAGTAATTGGCAAGATAGAAGAACGTTGTACGTGTGGTGCGGAAAACCTCAGTTCCCGGTACAGGACGTCAGCGCGGCTGGACGCCGTCGGTCGGTCACAGTTCACATCGGTGGAGAAGAAGAAGGATAGACCTACCCCATCACAACCCCCGTTCCAGTCGATCACGCCCGTCCGGTACATTTTTTGGTCCTTGCGAGCCGGATTTCCGTACTCCACATCATGTTTCTTAACAGTATGTCAAAACGTATCCGTTCCCGAATCATCCCTTGAAGAATCAACCCTTGAAGAAACAAGCATTGAAGACTCAAGCCGAAGCCCTGCGATATAGTTTGGCACAAGAGCCAAACATACGCACCCCGTATCTTGTTTCTTAACAGTATGTCAATTGGTATCCGTTCCCGAATCATCCCTTGAAGAATCAACCCTTGAAGAAACAAGCCTTGAAGACTCAAGCCGAAGCCCTTCGATATAGTTTGGCGCAAGAGCCAAACATACGTACTCCGCATCTTGTTTCTTAAAAGTCAGTCATTTGGTACTCGTTCCCGAATCAACCCTTCAAGAATCATCCCTTGGAGACTCATCCGAAACAAATCCGAAGCTAGTCGTCGATTGACGTTCCTGTGAAGACGCCTTAAGCCCAGTAGCGTGGTTCATCGCGAGTACTACCCCTTGAAGAAAACTACTCTTCAAGAACCAACCCTTGAGGACTCACCCTGAGGCGGATCCAAAGTCATCCGTCAACATACGTTCCAGTTAAGAAGCCTCAAGCTCAGCATCGTGGTTCATCGTGAGGACTACCCCTTGAAGAAAACTACCCTTCAAGAAACAACCCTTAAGGACTCACCCTGAGGCGGATCCGAAGTTATCCGTCAACATACGTTCCAGTTAAGAAGCTTCAAGCTCAGCATCGTGGTTCATCGTGAGGACTGCCCTTGAAGAAAACTACCCTTCGGGAGTCACCCTTAAGGAACCCCGAAACTTTGGACTTTGAAAATTTTCCTGAAACACAGAAGGATTGCGTCTGGACTTAGAAGATTTCTAAGGAATCCTGGACTTTGAGAAAATTTGAAAGTTGAACCTGGACTTGGGAAGGTTTTGAAGACCAAACCTGGGACTTAGAAAAATTTTGAGGATCGAACCCGACACTTAGAAAATTTTTCGAAGATAGAAGATGGCACTTATAAAAATTTTGAAGATTCATACTCGGACTTAGAAAATTTTGATCATCTGAACATAGAAGATTTGAACATCGATCAGGACAGAAAATTTTTGAAGATTTTGGACTTCGAAAATTTTGAGAAGATTCTAACTTAGAAAATATAGATCGATTCGGGACATGGAAATTTTTTGAAGAATTTGGACTTTGAAAATTTTGAGAAGATTCTACACTTAGAAAATATAGATCGATTCGGGACATAGAAATTTTTTGAAGAATTTGGACTTTGAAAATTTTGAGAAGATTCTACACTTAGAAAATATAGATCGATTCGGGACAGAAAATTTTTGAAGAATTTGGACTTTGAAAATTTTGAGAAGATTCTACACAGAAAATATAGATCGATTCGGGACATAGAAAATTTTTGAAGAATTTGGACTTTGAAAATTTTGAGAAGATTCTACACAGAAAATATAGATCGATTCGGGACATAGAAAATTTTTGAAGAATTTGAACTTTGAAAATTTAGAGAAGATTCTAGATATACAAAACATAGACCGATTCGGGACATAGAAAATTTTTGAAGAATTTGAACTTTGAAAATTTAGAGAAGATTCTACACTTAGAAAATATAGATTGATTCGGAACATAGTAAATTTTTGAAGATTTTGGACTTTGAAATTTTGAAGAAGATTCTACACTTAGAAAACATAGATCGATTCGGGACATAGAAATTTTTAAAAGAATTTGGACTTTTAAAATTTTACACTTAGAAAATTCAGAGCAACTCTGGACTTTGAAGATTGGGGACTACGAAGAATTATCCGAGAATATAGAAATAGTTTGAAGAAAAAACTTTAATTCAAGTTTTACTGAAGCATTATCCAGGGATATAGAACAGTTTTGAAGAATCGACTTGAGGATCTGAATCATGCCAACCTCAAGAAAGGGATCCAGATTTGAGACGCCTGCAGACAGTACACTGAAGCCGACAGATAGAAAATACAGCCGAAACCTGCCGGTGACTACCCGGGGTGACGCCCGTATCGAACGTATCGAATGTGACAAGCCGCCGTCGACCGTGGGAAGGACGACGCGGTCTTATAGAAGAGTCACAAAGGCACGCGAAGACTTACTCAAGATTAAGTTGGAGCTTGCACAGTTAGCACTTCAGAAAGCCGAACAAGAATCGGACGACGATTATATAGAAGATAGAAACTCGAACGACGAGTACGTGCGTTCCTGGCTGGAAGAGGCAGCTGAACACCTGTTCCTGATCAGAGAGAGACCAACACCGCTGAGGGAGACATCCGTAATAGAATAGATAGAAGCTGCGAGCAAAATAGAATAGATAGAAGCTGCGAGCAGCAACCGTCTCCCCCTTTAGACTCCGTGCCGATAGTGGACTCTCGTCGAGCGCAAGTACCGGAACTAGAGCCGAAAGTCGATGAAGTGACTAAACAGATGGCACCACCGAAGAAAATAGAAGACGACGGGGAAAACAGATTACAGCCGTTCATAACGGACCTAACAGCAGCTATAGTATCGCTAGCTGACAGAAAAACAGAACAGAATTATTCCTCGCCGTCGAAGGTCATCATGACCTTGCCGAACTTCAATGGTGCACACACAGAATGGTTGTCGTTTCGAGCCATTTATGTAACAACTCGAAAAAATTTCAATGATGTCAAGAATACAGCAAGATTCAGAAGGCAAAGACAGTGTCAGTCGTTACCTGACCTATCGTTGTTCAGCGAATTCGTCACTGAACAAGCTCGCTTCTGTAGCGCTTTTGCTCCCGCTGAGAACATCAACGCAACAGAGGGCCCATCAAACAGACGTAATAGCACAGAGAACCCACACAGCAACAGAGAAACCGGCCGATAGAAGCCGCGTATATGGGAAAGATGGGCACATAGAACGCGACTGTCGGAAATTCAAAGAAGGCAACAGCGACAAGAGATGGGAGCTAGCAAAGAAGCTCAAGTTATGCTATCGCTGCATGAAGTTACGACGTAAGCGGCACCAGTGCAAACCGAAGAAGTGTGGCATCAAGGAGTGTATAGCCACACACAACCGGCTACTTCATTTCGAGAAGAAGCCCGCTGCAGCGACTGCCGAAAAGCCGAAGATCCTCGAACCACAAGAAGTGGTTGCCAGCTCGCGAACATAGTCGAGTCATGCCTACCTCAAGATGGTACCGGTCCGGGTGATTGGACCGGCGGGAGAGGCATCTACGTTCGCCCTTCCCGACGATGGATCAACCGTATCATTGATTAACGAGGACCTTGCGAGACAACTTGGAGCCGAAGGCCGCATAGACCCATAGAAGACATCCTGAAACGACACACCAAACAGATAGAAAATGGGCATATAGAAACCGCAATTTGAAATGCCCGATAGGAATGAGACAGCCCACAAACGGCTTGTCTCTATAGAAACTCGATAGAAATCCGACTCTTCGAGATAGATATACGGAACAGATGGACTCGCTCCTACAGAAAGGGTGCGCCGAGAAAGCGCCCGAAAATAGTACACCAGGAAGAACCTGGTACCTACCTAATATCGATGTCTTCAAGCCAATGAAGCCAGAGAAGTTCCGTATAGTACACGACGCCGCAGCTAAATCGAATGGAATGTCTTTGAACGACTTCCTATTCACGGGACCAGACCTGTTACAGTAGCTGCCCGGCATCATGATGAGGTTCCGCAGACACCCCATAGCCATTTCCGGTGATATAACCGAAATGTTTGTGCAGGTGAAAGTCCGAGAAGAGGACACAGACGCCCTCCAATATCCGTGGAGAGGCAACAGACACCCTCCAATATCCGTGGAGAGGCAACAGACGCCTTCGAAAGTCCGAGAAGAGGACATGAATGCCCTCCAATGTCCGTGGAGAGGCAATAGAATAAAGGGAGCCCCGCCGAATATATAGTGATGCAATCATGTTCGGCGCGGCCAGCCCACCGTACACACCTGTAAGCGCAAGGATGCACCACCGAAAATGTACTTGGTCTAGAATGGAGACCAAGTGCAGACACGCTAGGTTTCAACCTGACCCTAGCGCGTCCACCGAGGGGCGTCTTAGAGAAAGACGTGCCCACCAAGAAGAGGCATTCGAAATAGTGCTTGGCGTAGCCTCAATAGTTACAGTACGCGCCAAGCAAATGCTCCAAAAAGTATGGAGAAAACGAGTCGACTGTTATCAGTCACTCGACACAGAAACCGTACCTACTCACAGAAAAACACCAACGAAGAGGTGTTGTCCACACTGTTGTGTGAGGCAGAGTACGGTAAACAGCCGCCCGCTGAAATAGGTATCAGTCGCCAGCGAAGGCGATAAATCCATTACGCCGAACCACTTCCAACTCAGTGGTCCGGCCAGACTGCACCACGTACGCTGTGTTCACCGAGCAACACGTCGACACCACGAAACACTGGCGGCGCTCACAAGCGCTCGCCGACCAGTTCTGGCGCCGCTGCGTGAGGGAGCACCTACCCGAGCTCCAACACCGGCGGGAGCGCCACAGTCGTGGCCCTGGTCTGCAGGTGGGCAAGCCTGTGCTCATCGCAGACGGCCAGCTGCCTCGCAACACGTGGCCGCGAGGCCGCATCACCGCAGTCTTCCCTTGGGCGGACCACAGGTCCGGATCGCTGAGGTGCGCACATCTGGCGGCACTCAAGCGTCCGGCGAAGAGGCTGATCCCGCTGCCGAAATGATCCAGAGCGTCGGAGCTACGGGCCGGAGCGACGGGCGTCGCGTCGGCGAGCATCGAGGCAACGGTCGCCGGGGCGGCGAGCGTCGCGTCGAGACAACGGTCACCGTGGCAACGGGCGAAGCAGCTACAGTCGTCGCTCACCGGCGAGATGCAGCGCCGCGCCGACATCGCAACGAGTCGTCACTGCGCTGCACGGCGGGAGAAATGTTCGCGACGGAGCATTTTGCTTTATATAACTCGCATAAACAGCCTTATGTACCTATAGTCGTAAGCTTATATATTTTAAAGTTAGGAGCTTATATACTCAAATAGTCATAGAAATATTCGCGGAGAAGCATTTAGCATTGTGTAACTCGCATAGATAGTACCCATGTACCTATAGTCGTAGGCCTATGTACTGAACTTAGAAGCTTATGTACTTGCATAGTGATAGTTTATAAGCTATGTAATCGATTAAAAATAGTATGTTTCTCGTTTTCCCCAAACACGTAAAAGATGTTCTGGGGAAAACTTATTTTCATAAACCTATTTGTTATAATTTTTATAACAAATAGGTAGGGCTACACATTTCCCCTACACATTCCCGATAGCACCCAGAGGGCGTGTTCTGATTGGCTGATGGAAATCAACCAAATCGAAGGTACATAAAAAATAGACATTTCACACTCAAAGATAGTAGGGTGGTTGAAGAAAACCACAATGTACACGCACCTTCAGTGCTAAGTCTTTAGGGCATCTGGGAATTTAGGTCTTAAACCATAGGCACTGGAAACCTGGCACTCAGCCCTATCCAGATATGTGCACATCTTCATGGTCAGGCAAGGCATAAAGCCGCAAAATAGATAAAAAGGAAAACACAGATTTTTATCCCCTTCCGGGTTCCTGACCTATAGTACCTCCACCCTTGGAGGGGTGGCTTGATAAGTTGTGTATCTGGATAGAGAGATGATGCACCTACCCGAATATAGATAGTTTCATAGCCCATGGGGCACAGTTTTCCGGGAAATCAACCCTAAATAGTAAACAAGTTCAAAACTTGTAACAGTTTCGACAGTTAAATGCAACAAGCCCACTAGTGGGCAGGGTTGAAGGGTTGGTTTCCACCCTTTTCGACAGGGAATTTCGGGGGATTTGCATAGAGGTGCATCAACCCCTATCCAGACCTAGAATAGACCTAGATATAGCCTGAAATGTAGTAGAACCATAGTTAAATTTAACAGTTAAAATAAACTGAAGCAGTTAGTGGTTTTTGGGCCTCGTTACGGTAAGGTAACCTCGTACCTTAGTAAATTGTCAAAAAATAGCAAACTCGTAGTCACCGGCAGAAGAGATATAGAATCTATAAATAGAATCACAGTACTCGCGAATTTGCCCTTAAACCATTAGCTGCAGTGTTGTCAAATTCCTGCCTATTATTTAACCCTGGTAAGCATTCATCCTGCACCCCAATCTACCCCGAAGACAGCAAGTAATTGGCAAGATAGAAGAACGTTGTACGTGTGGTGCGCAAAACCTCAGTTCCCGGTACAGGACGTCAGCGCGGTTGGACGCAGTCGGTCGGTCACAGTTCACATCGGAGGAGAAGAAGAAGGATAGACCTACCCCATCACAACCCCCGTTCCAGTCGATCACGCCCGTCCGGTACAAGGATATTCGTTAGTATATTAAGAAATGCCTTGTAATTATCATTTAATTTTTTGTTTTTAGGTAGGATTTTATTCCAATCGTGATCATTTAATTTAGACTTAAATTTTAAAATGTTTTGTCGCTAAATAATCTTTTTTTAATCACGGAGAAATAGTATTTTTTTAATTACGGATTCACGGCCGTAACGCGTATTTATGTAAAGAATTATGACCATTTTAATCATCAAAATAGCCCTCTAAGTTCATTAAGCCATATTGTATATTTCATGAAAAAGTTATTCATTAGTATGTTTCATCGTGCGTCACAACATAGTAGAAAAAATAAAATAACTGGGCCTACTTCCATATTAAAGTTCAAAACCAAGTAAGTCTAAAGTAATAAACTGGGTAAATTATAGCTACAGTAGCACTACACTATTGTTAATAAAATACGGCAATCGTGGCCGTTAATATTTACAAATCTTCATACTTCGTACTGAGTAGGAGGGGACACGGGTGGAGGAGAGCTTCAAAAGGCCTGCTGCCTCCGATTACAGCGTCTTAACCACTCAATTTGCATACCCTATTACTTTCGATGTAAAGAAAAACTGAAATTATTATTACTTAATTCACCGTTTTGACTTTTATTATTATCTCATAGGAGTGCGAGCACCCTTGGCTAGATTTGAATTTTGCGCACCCAACTTGACTGGTTTTTGTCACTATCGGGTGGCACCCCTAAAGGTTTGACGCAATGAAACCTGTCAGGAGTATGAAGCAGAAATGTTTGAGCTCGCTTCGCTCGCTCTTGCACTCTCTGAAGTAAGTTTTTCTGTATAAATCAACAAAACTTCACTTTTAGAATGAATTACAATAAAACCTTTCCGAGGTGAGGTGCAAAAATTTCTTTAATTCTTCAGGATTTCTGCATTTAGGGGTGACACTCGTTCGTTGACTTTTTGTCACGGTCGGGTGTCACCCCTTAACTGGCGACGTAATGAAACCCGTCCGTGTAAAAATTTCGAGCCCGCTTCCCTCGCTGTAACATTATGCACTCTGTTTGTTCTGGAGCGTTTCTGTATAACTCAACCAAATGCCTATGTTTGTGCATGGAAAGGTCTAAAATTTATGGACCGCAACTCGGAAAGGTTTTATTTTGATCAAAAGAAAATAAAACCTTTCTGGGTTGGGGTCCATAAGCTTCAAGCTTGTTTCGCTCGCTCTTGTATTCTGTATCTGTCTATTAATGAACGTTAGTCCATAAAGTTACAATCAGGTGGGGTGTCAAAAATTTGTAGCTCGCTTCGCTCGCTCCTGTTTTCTCCCTCTTTCAGTAAATTAGTTTTTTTGCTTTTGTCTCCATTAACTTACTTCTATTTAATTGCGAATTATCAAAAAAAGAAAATAAAACCTATCCGAGGTGGGATGCAAAAATTTTCTTAACTGCGTTACTCAGTTAAAATTAAGTTTAGATAGTGATGAAAACAAAATCAAAATAATCACACTAATTTTTGTGATTTTGTTTGTAAGTACTTAAACTTGTGATGTAAAACCTGCAGCGCAAATGGCACATAAAAAAAAAAAAAACAAAAAAGCCAAAGCCGCAACTCATGGTTATTTGGGGTGACAAAATAATGTCTGTCTGTCGCGCTTTCACGCCAAAATACTGAACAGATTTATGAACTGAACTTTTTAACCCGGGAGTATGCTCCCTAGAGACCACGCGAGCAAAGCCACAAGCAGAAGCTAGTGAAATATAAAAGGGCGCCAAATGCATGACTCGCCCGGGGCGCTTAGGTTGTTAAGGCCGGCCCTGCCTATCTCAATAAAATCCGGATGGGTAAATACAAAGGCGGCGGGATGGTGTTATTCGACAGGATCTGGCACGAAACCCTAATTAGCAAGCTTCTTTCCTTCGGTCTATCCACTGGATTTCGAGTATTTATCAATGGCTGCTCGACCGGCTTTTAATGCCGTGGTGGGATCAGGGGCCGGTACTCTAAGCAACATTGTTTCTTGTTGTTCTACACATTGATGCTCTAGTAAGCTCGGCATTTTGGGCACATTTGGGATGGAGACTCTTATTGTGCTCTTTATTGTTCGAGCTAAACGACTATTTTGAGCTTCTTGGAGTTGATTTCATCCACTTTCAGCTGCGTTAAAGTCGGATATCCTAGCAAAAGTCAGATGCTACATGAAGACCATGAAGTACTATCTACCGGAATAGCTTTATGACCTTTATCAAGCGCAAGATCGATCGTGTATTGTTTAATCGAGCACTCTTTTCATCTCTAGGACGCTCAATCAATGCTTAAAGCGTATGGGAAATGAGCCAAGAGGTTCATCGATAAAATATGCACCGGTCAAGTCCAAGCTTCAAGCCTTCTAAGTTCTAAGTCAACGCCGAGATGCAAGCTTACCAGCGCGTAGGGTCATCATTGGACATCCCACCAAATGAACCTAGGTACGCACTAAACGTTTTCGTAATACCTACTTTCTTTAACATTTTTAATGTTGCGAATAGAAACATTGTATGAATAGAAACAGGTATAAAAATTACCTTCAGGTTGCTTTTTTAACTGCTCTTCAACTTCAGTCAAAACTTGATCAATGATTTTTAGAACTTTGGAGTACTCTTCTTCATTGGTAATTATTCCATGTTTGCGGTCTTGAATCTCAGCTTTGTAAAGTAATATAGATTTAGCTTTAGGGTTTTCCTCAGCTAGCTTTCTTAAATTTGAAGAATTACCTATGTCTCCATCTAAAAATAATGAAAACCATTATTATTAAAATTAAAATGAAAATTATTGCAAAAATAATTTGACAAGCTATATCCACACCAGTGTGCATTCCTGTTCATCTGACGCATGCCTGAGAAACTATAGCGTATACGCTACAGCTAATGACGACAACATCGCATGCCGCTGGCGGCACGCTTACGCCGATTCGTGACCGACTGACCAAGGCGCGAAAGCTGCTTGCGACAGGCACACAGGTTTAGAAGATGAGTTGCATGTGCAACGTAGCGCTTGGTGCAAGACGAATTGAAAATTTAGAGTTTAGACTAAAATTGAACATGAAATCGCACTGGTGTAGACATAACTACAAGGTTATAGGATTGCATTGCTGATGCATGCTCAACAGCTAACTGCATTTGTAAAAAATATTATTAAATTGTTTCTGAACCTCTATTATTCACAAGAATATATGTTCAGAAACTGGAGGGTTGATAGTTGATAATTTTAATTAAAGCTTTAGGGTCATTCTACTTTTTAGGGACTATTCTGGATAGTGTGCATCACCAAAAATGAACAAGTTGTTCCATATTTTATCAACTTATTAATATTATTAGCAAATTAGCAAGTAACAAAGTATACAACAATAGGTTCAACAAATGTATTGTGATATAAATATATTCAAGCTTTTCTTTCACACATATTTATCTAGGTCACAAAGTAGATTGGCTCATTAAAAGAAAATAAACACATCTTATGAGTGACACAATCAGGGCCGGATATAAATTTAATGCTGCCCCTGGACACTGTAGAAAATGCCACCCCAACAATGAAATTTTACATACAGTTATAGTTTTGAACTATATTTTATAAAATTCATTGATTGATTATAGTTTATTTTTTTTAATGAGTATGCTATGTGTTGATCAAACAAACATTCGATATCTGAACACTCGATTTATTGAGTGAATGATCGATTTATTAACCATTCAATATCATGAACATTCATATTTAGAAGTTCCATTTATATTGATGAACAGCTCGTGGCTAGATTATAACAGCTGCACGGGTCGATCTTTAAGGTTAAGCAACGCTTGCCAAGGTTGGTCTGTGGATGGCTGATCATCTTAACATACCGAGTTTCCTCCATGCCTCGGAAAGCATGTTAAGCCGTTGGTCCCGGCTGTCATTTGTAGATCTTTGGCAGTCGTTACGGATTGTCAGAAGCCAGTTCATCTGAATCTAGTCTTGCCATGAAGTGCCTTGTTACCCAGTTACTGGGTTGTGGAGGTCTGGTAGGCAGCTGTTCCGCGTAAAATACTGGTATTCAGCTAAATTCGGTTTGACTGAAAGCCGACCCCAATATACTTGGGAAAAGGCTAGGCAGATGATTTATAGTGGTTGATCAATTGATATTCGACTATTTGGCATAGTACACCCCTGGGCAGTAGCTCCGACTGCCCCTTATGTAAATCCAGAACTGAACATAATAAACGTCTTGTGTTCTTTTAAATTGCAAACATATGACAATTTCAAATAAAATATTATATCAACTGGCTTAAAAAAAGATAGAATTCACACTTACTTTTAAGTATTTCTCGAACTGGCAGAATAAATGGTAGCTTAGGTGTACCACTCAAATGGGGGTGATAAAACGAACCCACTGTAATCAAACCCGCTGGTAGTGCTTCTAACATTTCACGGAATCTATTGATATTATTTAGCACTTTACTCTCCGTAGACACATTGATCAATGGTGCTAATTCTACAAGTCAAAACAAGTCATTTGAATATTATTGCTTTCTATTTTTGTTTTTATATTTGCTTTTATTCGGAAACAAACCTGGATCTAAATAAAATTCCAAATAATCCAAAATCCTTGTGGAGTCTGGTATAACTTCATCTTTAACTTTTAGCACTGGGATTTCACCACGAGGGTTAATATCTAGAAACCAAGACGAATACTGCTCGCCTTTTGTTATGTCCACTAGCAACGGCTCAAATTCTATATTCTTTTCGTAAAGAGCCATGAGAACCTGAGAAAAATTACATAAAACATCAGATTATACAATCTTTGAATGGTATTAGTACAGGTACAAATAAATAGGGTCATTAATAATGATAGGGTGGTCCCCTCCGTCCCTTCTGTTAAAGACCGACGAAGTGATCTTGTAACTTAAAATACATCATAATAAAAACAAACACCTATCAAGTTCCAGGAACATTGTACATAAGTTTGCAATATATTATTGTAAACCACTAAAACCTAAATGCATCTTTGCAAAGAGTAACAAAACAATAATGGGAGTTCAACCTCTGTCTTACCTTTTGTGAGTAAAAGCTGTAATAACTACAGTAGAGAAAAATATTTGGCGATTTTTTACCGGCATTTGAATTCGTATTAAATTTTGGTAGTGGTAGTTTTTCCAAATATTTTTGTACATAATGCATTTTTCCAAGTAATAGATTACAACAAGAACACTAATTTATGCCAGGTAAATAATACTACTACATTTAACAATACAATTCTTCAAACTTCTACGCGGTTTTTTCGCTTTCAAGAAATGCTACCAACATTACAATATTAAAATCAGCTGACTGACAGTAGAAAAACAGAAAGTATCCGCCGGAAACACAGCACGTGCAGCACTGTGCAGATTGATCTGATGCAGAAAGGTTGCAGATTGGTGCTAGCCAGTTTACTACTATTGTAGTTTTTGATTGATGCCTAAGCTAGGTCCACAACTCCACATGCAGCAAAAAGCCAACCAGGTTTTGTCATAAATTGAGAATGTGCGACTATCGTTGATGTAATTACGTGTAATTTACATACAAAAAAAATATTATCTGCTTTACAGCATATAAATTATTTAATTTTTCACTGGGATAAAGTTGATCTTGTAGCAAGATAACTGATGTCATCATAACATTCATCGACTATTTTTTGTTGGCATATTATAAATTCGATTTTAATCTTTTTACTAAGAAGCATACCAAAAATCCTGGGAATGGGAAGAATTGAAGGTAGTTCCAGTTTGCAATGTTTACAAAGGTACTTATAAATTTAAAAACAGGCAATCTTTTCTGAAGGTCCAATTAGGCAGTATAGAGTTGAGTCACATTGCTATATATGTAAAAGTACTCTGTGGCCACATTGTGAGTTTGCCGCTGGCAATGCTCTTATTTTGTAATGAGTCACCTCTAAAGAAAAACCAGCCAGCTACCAGCTATTTTTTTTAACTTACATGAAGTTAGATTAAAATTCATTTCGAACGACCCGACCGAAAGTAGCAGTTGCAACCTGAGGCGTAGGAACGGAAAATTCAAAGCTGACAGCGGTTTATTTTTTATAACTTACATGAAGTTAGATTAAAATTCATTTCGAACGACCCGACCGAAAGTAGCAGTTGCAACCTGAGGCGTAGGAACGGAAAATTCAAAGCTGACAGCGGTTTTAGCAACTTCTGACAAAGATCCAACTACGGAAATTACGACAGAATTAAAAAAGAAAACTTTCGGATCGTGTTCTGATCTAAGGTCCAAAAAGGCCACTTTAGCAGGCTACCTGTCACTGTCAAAATTACTTATTAATTTTCCCAATCATCAGTGAAAGCGCCATCTGCTTCTACCTTTTAGTTTGACCTCCCCATTGAATAGGCTCCGAAGCTACTGACTGAACCGATTTGAAAAATTATTTCACCATTATAATCCTACATAATTCTTGATGAACGTATGCTAAAGAATATTTTTAAAAAAGTTCGGGTTCCGTATGATAACTTCGAAAATGTAACCCAAGGAGTGAAAAAAAAGTCATATCTAATCTAACTATTTTGCCTTATGGTACGTTTACACGCTTGCCGTGGCTTGGCAAGCGTCCACAATCGCAAGCGTGTGAACGGGGTGTTTGGCATGGTTTGCGTGAGCTTGTCGCCGATCCGGACTAGTGTCGGTTTTTGAACACAGATCAAAGTAAATTAGCGGCAAGCGTTTGGGACGCATTTACACGTTGGCGCATGTTTAGTTTCGGTCACTAGCTCGCACCGAACGGATGTTTTTAGTTTTACGCTACGATCATCTAATACCTTTATTATTGCATAATATATGAAATCTCAGAAACGGCTTCATCGATTTTCATGAAATTTAGTATGATGATTTCGGGAGCTGTAAATCGATCTAGCTGCCTAGGTTCAATTATTTGGGATAGACTACTTACACTATAGACTTCTTAGAGGTTTTCCTGTTAAATACCAGGAAAACCTGTAAGAAGTCTATCGTGTTAAAATAACATGTTAAAAAAAATTAGATTCGTTTGGAACAAAGGGTTCACGCGAGTCCGACTCGCACTTGGCCAGTTTTTACTGAGTAGTAATTGGTTTCACAACGAGATTATGACCTTACTCGATGCTCACAACTTTAACGTCTACGTCCGTCATGTTTGCCTGTCCGGGAAAGACTGACGCACTCGCAAGCGTGTAAATGGCAACCAAGCGTTTGTGAAGACTTGGAGCTTGTGGACGCTTGCCAAGCCATGGCAAGCGTGTAAACGTACCATTACGGTTAGGTCACAATTAGCGCTTTTTGTTCAAATTATTCAATCTTAACCCGAGCGGAATGGAGTAGGTAGTGGTGATTTTGGTATCATGATGTATTCATTTAAATGGTCTGATATTTTAGGATCATTATGTACACGTAAATTACACTTTAAGTAGGTGACAGACGTGCGAGCAAGTATACTTGTGGCTCGACGACCTTTTTCGCTCGTGTGTCACCGTAAGTAAATATAGCCGTCGTGACCCTACACGGCTGCATGCCTACCCACAAAAGCACACTATGCTATAAAAATAGTTACATAGCATCTGTAAAAGTCTACAATAGCATACCTGAACAAATAAGAGAGCTCCCATTGAAATATTTTGAATCCAAAATACAGAAATGGCTAACCGATAATTGTTTTCATAAAGTAAAAGATTTTTTTTTAAAAAAAGCAACAGACAAATATGTCTACTGATTACTGTAAATGTTCCTTTCTACCTACTAAGTAATATACAAATATATAATAGTTATTTCAAATAAGTGGATGCTTACTATATCTTAACTAGTGTAAGAAAGTATATGACTATGACTAGTGTAAGAGTTACCTATGAAGTATTATTATTTAGTTCTAATTCGAATTTAAAGTGAAACGTTGTTCTAATAGAAAAAAAAAAAATATACTTTAATTTAATTTATGTACTTATTTTGGCTAGAGTTAGTTTTACATTTAACATATTGTCAAAAAGAGCGATTTACATATTGTTCTAATATTTGTATGCCAGTGAATGGCGAAACATGTCAGATCTTCCTATATTTAATAAGATCTAAAAATATGTACCATGTTTTATACAAATAAAAATATTCTTATTCGTGTGTGAGGTGCGCGTGCTTTTGACGACGACGAGTAAGTTCGTTGGCGATCCAACTGGTTTGAAATTGTGCTCGTAGCTCGTCTCGGCTCGCACGTCTGTCAGCGCCTCGAGCCGCAAGCCACGAGCCATTACTTTGGTTTGTGACACGTCGAGTATCATTGACGCCATTGTGTTGCAGAAATGACTGATATTCGAAGTTGTTCACACTTATAACTTTCAGAATTATTTTCTTTGCTTCTCTCAAACATATTATTATCCCGTCTGGCTATAATAAAATATTATTCCTGAATAGGAAAAAGTTTCTTCCATTGACAATATCGCGGTCCCCCCCCAGAGTAATGAGCAACAAAGAACACCCAGTACCTAGCGGATGAGCAAGCTTTCACGTTTGTCACCGACGTCATACCGAGTAAGCTCGCGCACCTACTTTAAGTTTGTACGTCTATCACTTAAGTAAGAAAAAATTTGTGTTTTTAGCGAACTGCCCTACGTTTAGTCTGTAATAAGTAATTTACACGTTACCCTTTATAGAGGGACGAATAGGAAATGAAGCTGGTGGAATACCCGCGCGAATGAAGTCGCGGGCTAAGTGCTAGTACCTTTTAAATGGAATCTCACACGAAGGGTTCCATACCATAAACCAAAAAAAAAAAACACGATTCTTGTGTGGGACCCCCCTTAATTGTTTACATTATTTGTTGTTGCAGTGGCAATAGAAATACACTTTCTGTGAAACTGTCTATAACAGTTCTTGAGGTACAGTCTGGTGACAGACGGACGAACGGACGGACGGATGGAGGGTTCCGTTGGTTACCCCTTTGGGTACAGAACCCTAAAAAACGAAGAAACAACCAATAACACATACTTACTTTCGAAATTAAAGTTATTTTAGATGTACCTCGTAGTGTTTTTTTTTTGTAAGTCGGTTTTCGAAGTATAAAAATATAATTTTATATTAGTGCCATGTATACACTGTACCTAATTACCTACGTTTTTTGTTTAGCCATATCAGTTGGCAACACTGTTTTTCATTTCATTGTTGAAAATTTGCTTGTTGCCAGACTAAGATTCTTGTCTTGAACTTCATGTGAATGAACAGTTTGATTGTTTCGTGTATTTTTATTATTTTTTAATAATGTTATAATTTCATACATAGTAATGTTCTTTTAGACAAAAATACTATGCTTGTAATTAAGAGTTGGCTTAGTAATTGATACTTTATCCCAAAATAAATTCGTTCAACAAACATTGACCTGAAAATGGAGGTCTCCAACAACACCGACGCCGTCAACCTTGGCGTTGGCGAAGTAGAAGCAGAGATTGGCGAGGAATTAAAACAATTAGAGGAAGGAAAAGATTTTGATACACGGAGTGAAGTAACTAGTTCATCTTCAAGCGAATCGAGTACACCAAGTATTAGTTCTGTGAGCACTAAATCCAAAGAGAGACGCGCAAATCGTAAACGAACCAAGTCATCAAGCCATTCACCTGTACAAAATAAACGACGATGCCTTACAAGCAGCAGCAGCAAAGTAAAGACATACGATTACATGACTAAGTTGAATTATCTGTTCAGGGATACCCGTTTCTTTTTGATAAAGTCTAATAATGCCGAAAATATAACTTTGTCGAAGGCAAAAGGTGTGTGGTCTACACTGCCACAAAATGAAGCCAATTTGAATCAAGCTTATAGGGAATCCAGAAATGTGCTATTAATATTTTCAGTCAAGGAAAGTGGCAAATTTGCTGGTTTCGCACGTTTAGGAAGTGAATCACGTCGAGATGTTGCTCCCATTTCATGGGTGCTACCACCTGGTCTGTCTGCCAAGGTTTTAGATGGTGTTTTTAAAGTGGATTGGATTTGTCGAAAAGAATTGCCTTTTAGTAGTACCCTTCACTTATATAATCCATGGAATGAGGGAAAGCCAGTCAAAATTGGAAGGGATGGCCAAGAAATTGAGCCCAAAGTTGCTGAAGAATTATGTAGGCTCTTTCCAGAGGATGAAGGTATAGAAATGACTCCAATACTAAGAAAATCCAAGGAATCGTCTAAAAAGGGGTATTTGAAAAGTGGTGGTAACTACAGGACATATCGTGCACCACTGTCTTCAAGAGGATCAAACTTTAGAAACCGCTTGAACACATCTTCTAGGAGTAGGAGAAAGATGTTTATGTCTCCAAGGAGTCGAGTTCCATCAAACTCATATAAGCGCCGCTCTCCATCACCGTATATGAGAGAGCGCTTACCAATTTGGTTTGGACGGAACCGTGAAAGTTATAACAGTGGTAGCTCTGCAGCCGAAGCCTATGTGGCTGAATATATGCGATCAATGCATCATCAGTTGCCACCATTGCCTTATGTACCCCCACCAGGATTTAGTGGTGCACTTTCAACTTATGATGGAATACCCCCACCACCACCACCGCCTCCTCCGCGTTACTATGACTTAGCCGACTATCCTCGTTCTGTGTTGGTGTATGATAAACGGTCTTATGAACGTTCAGTGGATGAGTTTTTGTGGCGTACTTCAGATCGCTCTCGTGCTCGTAGTCGTGAACGTGAATCACACAGATCATACCGTGATCGACGATGAAACTGTATCAACCCCTAATGTATTGATATGATATCTGGTAATTGCTAATAAAAAATTGTGTTTGAACTTTGAACTTTATTGATGAGTAAAATAATCTTGAGTGTTGTGGTGAACTATGATAATAATGAGTTTGAACTTTACTGGTATTAATTCGGACTGTTTCAGTAAATTATAGGTATATGAAATGGGACTAATGAAAAATAGGAGTGGAGTTGTACATACAATATGTAATTGAGAAGTCTCTATTTACAGGGTATATGATGGAAAATAGTGATGTGTTGTTTTCTAAACTTAACTATTTTTCTTGGTGTAGTGAAAGTGTAACATTAGCCAAATAATAATAACAACTATTATGTAGTTATGAACTACATTGTGCTCTTGGGTAATGTTACAGATGATAAATTAAGCGCCTTAATTTTGTTCAACTTAAAATGGTTGTGTGAATAACTGTGATATGATATTTCCACCTATTTTATTTGTTATATTATACAATAATGCTGTGCCTGCTTTGGCAAATACATATCAACCAAAGAAATAGACTTCAAATTTGAATTTTAATATATTTAATAGATGTATTATTAATATTTAGCTGAATACCTATTTATTTTTTATTATTATTTTCTATTCAGACTAATTTTATTATTATTACTATATTTGGCTTACTGTTTGATGCTCTGGAATTGAAGAGTTATCTTATGGTTTCCAACTTCCAATTCAAGAAAAGTAATGGTAGGCAATGTTGGTAGGAAGTAATCTAGCGAAAGTACCTTAGTATTATTTTTAAAATCTCAGTCAATCGAGGCGATTGCTGCAAATTCAAACGGCGCTTGCAAATACGCTAGGTGTGGTTGAGTGACACGTTAATCGGTGCTCGTTGAGGCTAAACCACATCGCCAGTAAAATCGCCTCGAATGGAATTGAACATGTCCAACTATTTCAAAAGCCACGTACTCACTTTTCGTTGTGACTCGCGAAAACGAGATCTCAATAGGACCACGAGCTAGAGAATCGCGGCGATATTATCGTTGTGCCAAGTATTTCTATAACAACTATGAACGTGTCTTCACGCGGCGATTCGATGTATGAAAAACCGGTAAAGAGCGAGTCGGACTCGCGCACCGAGGGTTCCGTACAAATTTGTAGGTACGTATTATAAACTAGCTGACCGGGAAAACGTTGTTTTGCACTATAAAATAAGAAAAAATAGCCTACGACTTATTCTCAGACCTACCAAGTATACACAAAAAAATCGGTCTAGCCGTTTCGGAGGAGTACAATACCAAACACCGCGACACGATATTTTTATATATTAGACTAGTTTTTGCCTATACGTACCGTTTTTTCCCGTTCCTGTAGTAATTTCGGGAAATTCTCTCTTAGTGCTCCCCTACACTCCCCAAGAAACCTACATGCCAAAGGATAATGAGCAAATTGTCCCAAGTGTTACATAGCACTTCGAGTGCTATATCATTAGGTAGATATCATTTAGGAACAAATTATTCTAAGACCACGAAGCTGAATTCAACGTCAGAAAAAAGTTAAAGGCGATTAACGTTCCTTTTAAAAGCACTCGCGCGGATCAAGTGTGTGTGTGTGAGCGAGAGCTAGTTTCCAGACGAAAGCCACCGTGCTATCTCGCTTACTTGACGGACATGGCCGTCATCTACCCAGGTGACCACCTGGGAGAGTGGTACCAGCGAGAGATGTCGTGTGGTGTTCCACAGGGTTCGTTTCTGGGGCCGCTCCTGTGGGATATTAACTACGACTGGTAGCTGCGCCCTGACCTCCCTAATGGCATCATCATGGTCAGCTATGTTGACGACATATTTGTCCTACTTACTTTACATACTGTCATACTTGTCCAGCAGTTGGGTCTCGAGATGTGTCCCTACACAAGTCTGAAGCCATGTGCTTTCATGGTTCTCGAAACAGGCCCCATCGGAATCCCAGGTAAAATTAGGAGGGAATCACACCGGCGTCGCGTCAACGATGACGTACCTAGGTCTCGTCCTCGATAGCCGGTGGAACTTCGTCGAGCATTTCCGACGTTTGGCTCCCTGACTGGGGCGGGCCGGGGCTGCCTTCATGTGGCTTCTGCCCAATCTAGGGGATCCAAACGCCTCCTCCCGGAGGCTTTACGGGGGAGGGGGGCGTCCTATGGTCCATGGCCCTTTATGGAGGAGGACTCCTCCATAAAGGGCCATGACTCTCGTTTAGGCCGATAACTCAACGCGTTCCAGAGGGTCATAGTCATCCGGCTGGCCCGGGGATACCGGAAAGCCTGGCGAGGCGGTTAGCCTCCTTGCTGGAAAGCCGCTATTTGATTTGGAGGCGAGACCCTTCGCGCTCATTTATGGGTAGCACTACGCTGGGGCGAGACTCCTCTGCCGCGGCAAATCGCAGAACGCCGGATGGAGCTCCGCCGCCAGGATATCATGGTATGAAGACAGCGACTGTCGCAACCCAACGCTAGGCACACCACAATTGCGATGAGATAAGTCCCATCTTTGAGAAGTGGCTAGAGTGGTGCCACGGCGTCCTCAACTTCCGCCTGACGCAGTTACTTACTGGACACGGATGCTTCGGGAAATACCAGTTTCGGATATGGCGGGGCGCCCGAGTGTTGACACTGTGAAGATCGCCCGGAGGACACAGTGGAGCCTACGGTGGAGATCTGAGCGCTACTCTCTAAGCTCGAATTCCGTAGTTTCGGAATTAGTTACGGGCGTATTCTACTCTGTATCACCTAACCACTAAGAATTAATGACAACACGATTTGGCTGTAACTATCAAATCGTGTTGTCATTCATTCTTAGTTCTGGTTTGGGACTAATCGTAAGTCATTAGGTGATAAAGAGCAGAATACGCCCGCAACTAGGCCCGAAACCACGGACTTCGGGCTTAGAGAGTAGCGTGTCTTGCTTGGGCGGAGCACCGTCGCGTCGTGTTCTCGTCGAGGCGATCGGCGGCGGCGACCTTTTGAATTCATGGTCCGGAGTCAAAAAGCATGGAAAGCAACCACCTCCTTTTCTTTTTTCCTCCTGGCCACCTCCTTCTGCGAAACAGTAATGCTAGCGACAGAGGAGGCTGACCGCATGAGAGAGAGCGAAACCTCACGCCAAAGCCAACAGAAGAAGATGCCCCGGGCGTCGTCGGCAGTCGCAGTCGGACGGTGAGCGTTGGGTGACTCACAGTTATTAGAGAAAGAATGGATATACCAAATCGGCTAAGTGACTTTCTTAAACAATATAAATAGGTGAAGAGCGCAATTCATACAATTAAATGTGAAGCGTTAAATATTTCTTTGGAAGAATTTAATATTGATTGCTTGGAGCATATATCAAAACAATCTAGCAAGATTGTATGTCGGTGAAAATTTACGTGGCAGCATAAACTCTAGAAGTTTGCCAAGAGATAAGTCCAAGGCTTACGGCTTATGGAATCGATGCAAGTAACTGCCTATTATTACGAGGGCAGATACACTCACGCACGACATAGGTCCATCAAGAAAAACGTATTATTCATATTTATAAGTCAAAAACAAACTTCCAAAGAAACGTTTTGCCTCAGCTGTACTGTTCATGTTTAACAGGTAATTGTACCATAGAAAGTGCTCACATTATGAGCATTATGGTTTTGTGAGGCATGAGAATAATGATTGTCAATGCCCGGCTAGATTTTTGGATGATGTAATTCTCATTATCATCATCCTAATATCAGCCGAAAGACGTCCACTGCTAGACATAGGCCTCCCCCAAGTGTCGCCACAACAACCGGTCCTGTGCGTCTCGCATCCATCGGCTACCCACAGCCCGCTCCAGGCCATCGACACCTTGTGAGTGGCCTTCTATGGTTAAAATGGTTAATTAATTTTTTTTTCATTTCATATTGTTTTTTTTTTACTATTGATAGGCACGCGCTTGACCACCATCTCACCTGATGGTAAGCGATGATGTGGTCGAAGATGGAGCACGCTTGCCTAGAAGTAACCTATTCACTCTTGACTTAAAAACTCCCAAGTTGTAGCTATCAGAAAACAGAATCCGGCAGGGAATTCCACTCCTTAGCTGTACGCGTTATGAATGTGTACCCAAACGTTTTGTGTACATTCCTTTACCGTTACCTCATAAAGAATAAAAGAACTAGCATAGAAATAAAGATCTACGCTAATTACTGCTCTAAAAGGAGATTATTTATACATGGATTTTTTAAACTCGTTTCCAAAAATATTTTTTCCTTGCTTGGACATTACTTAGAGTGAAGAAAAATATAAGGGGAACGGGTACAACATTTAACCACATCATATACTGCTACATGGGTTGGGACAAACTCCATACAAATCTGTACTTTGTCCTTTCAGCTTGCTACGACCAGTCGTTTCGGCGTCGCGTTGTCTTGCAATCACTCAGTAACGGAGAAATCCTCTCTTAGTGCTCCCCTACACTCTCCAAGGAACCTTCATGCCAAATTTCAGCTTCTTACGGCGTATTTTATGTATTAGGATTACAGTTTTACCGGTTTCATGGAATCATTTACTATGTAAGAATAATCGATATTTTAAATAGATATTTAATAGGTACCTACTGAATGAGGAGACTAGTAGGGAAGATGCAAATACAGAATTTATGAGAATTTTGTCAGGAAAATAATAAAAAAGTATAAAATAAAGACCATTGCAACGTTTTTATTTTGGTTAGTATCGATTTTTAACAAAAATAATGAATTAAAGTAACGTGAAACGGAACGTATTTAAAAACAACAATCAGCGTTTGGTGACGTATCTGCTGTTATGCCAACGAAAAGGCACCCTTATGTCTTTGAGTTAGGACAGTTCTTGACCAGTGATAGACACGAGTGACCTCATCGTCCGTTTTCGAGCGAACCTTGAAACTGTCGGTTTCAAAACGCAATTTTAGCAATAAATTAAAGCGTTTTCATTTGTTATTTATGTGGTGGTCTATTCTAGATGGAGTTCTTTAAAATGAAAGCAATAATGGAAATATTGCATGTTCCCTATTGAATGAGGAGCTCGTAGATAAGTAATAACATTCGCACGGGACGATCGACCCGTATGTATGTTAAAATGGTCACCCATCCTCAGACCGACCTCGGCCAGTGTTGCTTAGCCTTGAAGATCGACCCGTGTGACTGGTATATTAATAATAATAATAATAACAGAGTTACACGACCAGCTGTACCAGCTTGGCAGTGCAGGATCGAGCGTCGTATCGGTGAGGCTAGAGCACTCAACGGCATACTAATCTGCTTCAGGGAGGGCAACACTCGCCGCAGAGTGATGCGCTTTGTGAGGCGGGCGTTCTCGGGGACTGATATTAGTCCTCGGGATTATCTGACCCGCGTCACAGAGCGTATCGACTTCCTGAAGCAAAAAGTCTATGCATGGGCAAGCCGTATACGTAGGTACAAGCGGCGAGTGGAGCGATACACTCAGAATCGCACATTCCAAAGCAATGAGAGGTGGGTTTATAGGGCTTGGGAGCGACCAGACCAAGGTGTGACTGATACGCGCCTACCAGATGATGATGCCATGTGTTCATTCTGGCGCAGCATCTGGTCGGTGCCTGTCAGTCATACCGAGGGCGATTGGTCGCGGGAGGTCGAGCGCGC
Organism: Lacanobia oleracea; assembly: GCA_950371165.1. Taxonomy (NCBI): domain Eukaryota; kingdom Metazoa; phylum Arthropoda; class Insecta; order Lepidoptera; family Noctuidae; genus Lacanobia; species Lacanobia oleracea. Next base: position 11,683,254 of record OX493401.1, read on the forward strand.
GTGCGATCTGATACCAGAAATGGGGGCAATTAACATCAGCCCCCAAGACGTAGCTCGTGCAGTCCGTCCGTTGCCTAACTGGAAATCTCCGGGACCGGACGGGCTGCACAACTTTTGGATTAAATGGTTCAAAAGATCGCACGCTCGCTTGGCATCTCAATTCCAGTCTGCGTTAGAGTGGCTCCGACGCAGAATGTCCACTTCTCAAAATGTCCACTGGTCGCAAAATTTCCTTTTCTCAAAATGTCTCTTTCGCAAAATGTCTCTTTCGCAGAATGTCCACTTCGCAAAATGTCTCTTTCGCAGAATGTCCACTTCGCAAAATGTCTCTTTCGCAGAATGTCCACTTCGCAAAATGTCCCTTTCGCATATTGTCCCCTTTTTATTTCTGACTTACTTTAATCATAATTCATTTTAGCAATTAGCTTTCACACATCATGTTTGACGTATGTTTATTTGTATCGATATGGGCAGGCAAAAAAAATATAGTACAAATCACATTTATTTCTTTGCATAATCGCTTGATTTAAAGTAATTATATTTCCAACATAATTGTTATTAACTCGCAATAAAAAAAAAAAGAAATTTTAAGTCTTTAATTACCTACGAACCGTTAACTGTAAAAATATTACTTTTTTTATAAATTGTGGCAATGACAAATTATTTCGTTCTAATTGAACCAATAATGCCTTATATTTTTTATCAAAATAAATGTCAAGTTTTCTTCTATTGTGCTGCACATTTTTAAAAAGACTGTTCCTTATTTCCCTATCCCAGTATTTACTTTCCTTTTTCAACTTAAAGACAAACATGTACAGACTTGGTTTTCTTGGTATACGTCCTGTATTAACGCGTCGGTGCCAGCCTTCCAAAGCATTCGTTGTTCGATGGCGTTGGAAAGCACAACTCAACAACGTGGTAGACATTTTGGGGTACCACTGCTTTTCGAAATACTTTCTAAAACGGTGCATTTCAGAACTATTCGGCGCCTGGTTTATAATATAGCACCACGTAGCTGGTATTTTATCTGCTGGCACGAGCGGTATCATCACAGCGGTTCTTGCAACATTTCTACCTTCTTTTGATTTTAATAAGCCCATTTTTTTTGCATTCTTCCAAACAGCGGCATTAAAATGTCTGTAACAACCACTAACTCTGGCATCAGGGAATACAGCTTCCACCGCGTTCATTTGTGCAATTTCATAATCACATTTGAAGTTTCTTATTTTAATGCCCAATTTGGTTTTTAAAATTCGAAAAAGGCGGGTGTATGTGTCTTGTGTCTTGGTGGGTAATAACGAATATATTACCGGTACTATATTTGTACATTTTTTACTTGAGTTCATATCTAAATGTAAGACATACATTTGATAATATGGTTTTGGTGCAGACATAAAAGTCCCATCTGCAAAATATGAGCCTGGTAATTTTATAACTTTTTTTGCTTGAGTTGTTGCAAATATTAAAATTTTCTCAGTATCTCCATCTTCACAAATTAAGAATTCTTTTCCCAATACTTCCGGTACACTTGCAGTTTCAGTGCTGTTATGTTGTAGTCTGTCTGTATTTAAAAAAGATTTACGTGCTCTGTACAAGGTATCTTTGATAGATCGAAATGAAGGTAAACAATCAGATCTATTTTCATGTAGGTTTGTTTGATATTCTTCAAAAATTTGCGGAATAGGTCTGAAATCTTCACAAACGATCTTCTTAAGACTTGAAATGTGTTCATGAATTGAATATTTTATATCAGCTGACTCACATGTATGACGAGTTTTCCTTGTAATTGTTGTACGTGTTTTATCTAACGTTAACGAAGCACTGCACTCGCGTCTATTTATTCACCTCCACAAAGTACCACCACTTGTATTAGTTTTCTTTTTACTGTATCTATGATTACCAGTAATGAGTGTAAGTTGTCCTTTTTGATTATTAACGAAATGGATTTCTTGCTCCATAATGTTTTTTGTTAATTAGTAATAATAGTAGAATAGGATACACAAATGAACGATAATTTCTCATAACCACTTCTACTTGATATGACACAACTTAAAATATTTTGTAGGTACCCTCATTATACTTTATTGAAATATTCCGTTTTACGTTTAGAAACACATTGTGTTATAATAGTTTCTTAAATTTTATTAAAAATATGTTTATTTTTATTAAAAAAAAATAATTATTCATAGTAAAATATGTAACAAATAAATTAATATAACGACATCATGCAGCGCCATCTAGTACACTAGCTAGGAATTAAATGTGGAAAGTCTTACTAATGTGGAGAGTTTTATGGTCTAACCGTTTTATGATTGCGAGAATTACTTTAAGGTGAATGCTCCAGGGTAGCCCGCGAAATTCAAATATTTTTATGTTTTTTGCAATTTGCCGGTCAGTGTGAAGCTGTATGTGGACCAAATGCGATCCGCGACCGTAACGCGTATTTATCTAAAGAATTATAACCATTTTAATCATCAATATAGCCCTCTAAGTTCATGTAGTTCGAAAGAATGATTATTTCTGAAATATTCAAAATATTTGAATTTCGCGGGCTACCCTGGAGCATCCACCTTAAATCAAGCGATTATGCAAAGAAATAAATGTGATTTGTACTATATTTTTTTTGCTTACCCATATCGATACAAATAAACACACGTCAAACATGATGTGTGAAAGCTAATTGCTAAAATGAATTATGATTAAAGTAAGTCAGAAATAAAAAGGGGACAATATGCGAAAGGGACATTTTGCGAAGTGGACATTCTGCGAAAGAGACATTTTGCGAAGTGGACATTCTGCGAAAGAGACATTTTGCGAAGTGGACATTCTGCGAAAGAGACATTTTGCGAAAGAGACATTTTGAGAAAAGGACATTTTGCGACCAGTGGACATTTTGAGAAGTGGACATTCTGCGTCGGAGCCGTTAGAGTCAGGGTCGCTGCCCCAGTTCCTGACTACAGGAATAACCCACCTGCTCCATAAATCAGGTAGTACCGCGGAGCCAAAAAATTATAGACCGATCACGTGTTTACCGACGGTCTATAAAGTTCTTACATCCATTTTGAGAGGAAAGATTAACCATCATATTGATAGTAATTCAATAATGTCTTCTTCTCAGAATGGATGTAGGAACGGGTCCCGCGGTACTAAGGAGCTGCTCCTCATCGACATAGCCATTAGCCAACAGGTTCGACGTTCTCGAAGAGATCTGTCGACATGCTGGATAGATTATAAGAAGGCCTATGACTCGGTGCCACATACATGGCTCATAAGGGTGCTGGAACTGTACAAAGTTGATGCAGTTTTACGCACCTTCCTGATATCATGTATGGGGCAGTGGAGGACGGTTCTTCACTATCCAGGGTGTCGACAGACCCAGGCGAACAGCGAACCGATAAGGATCGAGCGTGGCATATTTCAGGGTGACAGTCTGAGTCCACTGTGGTTTTGTCTGGCCCTCAACCCTCTCAGTACATTGTTGGAGGGTTCGGGCCAAGGCTACCGGTAGAGAAGAGGTGGTCAGGTCATATCGCACCTCCTTTACATGGATGACTTAAAACTGTTTGCTCCTAACAACTTGCAACTGATGAAGCTACTGAAGGTAACAGAAACCTTCAGTGGCGCCATCAGGATGGAATTTGGTTTGGACAAATGTGCGGTCATGCATGTAAAGCGAGGGGAGATTATGGAATCCGAGGGAACACAACTCTCGGATTCCATAGACCTTAGGTCCCTCTCCTCAACCGAAACTTACAAGTATTTGGGTATGTCGGAAGCGTTAGGCATCAGTGCTACTGACATGAAACAATTGTTGAAGGAGCGCTTCTTTGGCCGCCTGAACAAAGTACTTAACAGTCTTTTATCAGGCGGAAACAAGGTGCGCGCCTTCAACGGTTGGGTCATGCCGGTTTTGATGTATTCTTTCGGCATACTCAAATGGACTCAGACGGAACTTGACGCCCTGGATAGGAGGGTACGTTCACTGCTTACCGCAAATCGGATGCATCACCCACGGTCATCGGTGATGAGGCTGTATATCCCGCGGAAGTGCGGGGGTCGTGGCTTCTTAAATGCTAAGACCCTGCAAAACCGCGAGGTATGCAGCCTTAGGGAATACTTCCTAGAGGCCGACGTGGGTATGCATCGAGATGTGGTAGCGGTGGACAAAGGCCTTACCGCGCTCTCCTTGGCTAACGAGAACTGGCGCAAACCTGTGGTATTAGATACTAACGACCGCAGGGAGGTATGACAGAGCAAGGAGCTTCACGGACGCTTTTATCGGGTCCTACATGGGCCCGATATAGACTTCTTAGCGTCCGTAGCCTGGCTTCGTTTTGGTGACCTCTTCGGGGAAACCGAAGGTTTTGTCTGTGCAATTATGGACGAAGTTATGATGACTAATAACTACCGGAAATACATTGTGAAGGACGGTACGGTTGACATATGTCGGGCATGTCACCGGCCCGGGGAATCTATCCGCCACATTATTTCCGGTTGTTCTAGTCTGGCTAACGGAGACTATTTGCACAGGCACAACCTTGTAGCCAGGATTATCCACTAGCAACTTGCTCTTAAATACAATCTTGTGGAATCGGAAGTACCGTACTATAGGTATGTGCCCGACCCAGTTCTCGAAAGTGGTAGTTGCACATTGTATTGGGATCGGTCTATCATCACTGACAGGACTATTGTTGCCAATAAGCCTGATATAGTGGTGATAGACCGACTAGAGCGTCGCGCAATGATTGTTGATATAGCAGTCCCTCATGACGAGAACCTCGTGAAGTCAGAAAAAGATAAACAAACGAAGTATCTTGACTTGGCTCGCGAGGTTGTCGACATGTGGGATGTGAACACAGCAGTCATTGTGCCGATAGTCGTGACGGCCAATGGCATTATTGCCAAGAGCCTCGACCAACATCTCAAGAGGCTCTCGTTGGGCAGCTGGATCAAGGGCTTGATCCAGAAAGCAGTACTCCTGGACACGGCGCGCATTGTTAGGAGGTTCCTCTCTCAGGAGCCCTGACCACCGGTAGCTTGGACCCTGTTCCCGATACCGGTGGGCTACTATTTTTTATATTTTTAAATGTTTTTTGTTTTTTTTTATAGAAATATTTAAAAATGTATTGAATATGTATATAAATGAATAAATGGAATAATAATAATATTGCTTGGCGTCTCAATTCCAGTCTGCCTTAGAGTCTGGGTCGCTACCCCAGTTCTTAACTACAGGAATAACCCACCTGCTCCATAAATCAGGTAGTACTGCGGAACCTAAAAATTATAGACCGATCACGTGTTTACCGACGGTCTATAAATTCTTACATCCATTTTGAGGGCAAAGATTAATAATCATATTAACAACAACAACATCATGTTTGCCTCTCAAAATGGATGTAGGAATGGGTCCCGCGGTACTAAGGAGCTACTCCTTATTGATATGGCCATTAGTCAACAGGTTCGGCGTTCCCGAAAGGATCTGTCGTCATGCTGGATAGACTATAAGAAGGCCTATGACTCGGTGCCTCATACATGGCTCATGAGGGTGCTAGAATTGTATAAAGTTGATGCAACGCTACGCACCTTCCTGATGTCGTGTATGGGGCAATGGAGGACAGTCCTTCGCTATCCAGGATCTCGAAATATCCAGAGGAATAGCGAACCGGTAAGGATCGAGCGGGGTATATTTCAGGGCGATAGTTTGAGTCCACTTTGGTTTTGTCTAGCCTTGAATCCTCTTAGCACACTGCTGGAGAATTCAGGGCTAGGCTATCGGTTGAAGAGAGGTGGTCAGGTTAAATCACCTCCTTTACATGGATGATCTGAAACTCTTTGCCCCCACTTATCTGCAACTGATGGAGCTACTGAAGGTAACTGAAACATTCAGTAACGCACCTTCCTGATGTCGTGTATGGGGCAATGGAGGACAGTCCTTCGCTGTCCAGGATGTCGAAATATCAAGAGGAATAGCGAACCGGTAAGGATCGAGCGGGGTATATCTCAGGGCGATAGTTTGAGTCCACTTTGGTTTTGTCTAGCCTTGAATCCTCTTAGCACACTGTTAGAGAATTCAGGGCTAGGCTATCGGTTGAAGAGAAGTGGTCAGGTTATATCTCACCTCCTTTACATGGATGATCTGAAACTCTTTGCCCCCACTAATCTGCAACAGATGGAGCTACTGAAAGTAACTGAAACATTCAGTAACGCCATCAGGATGGAGTTTGGTGTGGATAAATGTGCGGTCATGCATGTAAAGCGTGGAGAGATTATGGAATCCGTGGGAACTCAACTCTCAGATTCCATAAACCTGAGATCCCTCTCTCCAACTGAAACTCACAAGTATTTGGGTATGTCGGAAGCGTTAGGTATCAATGTTACTGACATGAAGCAATCGTTGAAGGATGTTTTTGTATTTATTTTATTCAAATATAATTTATATGTATGTAACTGAATAAAGGAGATAATAAAATTTATTTCAGATTTCTCCATACAAACTGTTAGTAATTTTCTAAGTCACGCTAGAATCTCTGTATGTTAAAATTAAAATGGTCACCCATTTGACCCATCCATAGACCAATCTCGGCAAGCGTAGGTTATCCTTGAAGGTCGACCCGTGCGAAGACATAATCAACTAAAAATACAGATTGTAAAAATAATTGTTATGTCGATCTTCTTCGCTAAACAGACCGTGTCGCGTTCATTCAATATGGGCTGAAGTCATATTCCTGCGGAGAATCATAACACCGTCATTCAGAAAACCGCGTCATCAGTATCACGCCATCTATCGACAATGTAGTTGAACTGTCAAATATAAAATCGAACTCAGAAGCTCACAATTTTTACGATAAGTAATGATTAAATACTAAAATGTTTGCTTTTCTTTAACATTCTACATATTAAAAAGTATAACAAATAACTCTTCAATATGTTTTTGTGTTCTTTTCACACATTTGTTACTACTATTTTTCTCAATAGATGGCATTACATCTGGAGTCAATGAAAACTACCTAGGTAGTACTAGACCGTGGGTGATGCATTCGATAAGCAGTAAGCAGTGTGCGGAGTTGCGGACCCGCCTATCCAGGGCGTCAAGTTCCGTTTGAGTCCATTTGAGTACGCCGAAAGAGTACATCAATACCGGCATGACCCAACCGTTGAAGGCGCGCACCTTGTTTCCGCCTGATAGAAGGCTTTTAAATACCTTCTTCAGGCGGCCAAAGAAGCGCTCCTTCAACGATTGCTTCATGTCAGTAACATTGATACCTAACGCTTCCGACATACCCAAATACTTATAAGTTTCAGTTGGAGAGAGGGATCTCAGGTTTATGGAATCCGAGAGTTGAGTTCCCACGGATTCCATAATCTCTCCACGCTTTACATGCATGAGCGCACATTTGTCCACACCAAACTCCATCCTGATGGCGTTACTGAATGTTTCAGTTACTTTCAGTAGCTCCATCAGTTGCAGATTAGTGGGGGCAAAGAGTTTCAGATCATCCATGTAAAGGAGGTGAGATATAACCTGACCACCTCTCTTCAACCGATAGCCTAGCCCTGAATTCTCCAGCAGTGTGCTAAGAGGATTCAAGGCTAGACAAAACCAAAGTGGACTCAAACTATCGCCCTGAGATATACCCCGCTCGATCCTTACCGGTTCGCTATTCCTCTGGATATTTCGACATCCTGGATAGCGAAGGACTGTCCTCCATTGCCCCATACACGACATCAGGAAGGTGCGTAGCGTTGCATCAACTTAATACAATTCTAGCACCCTCATGAGCCATGTATGAGGCACCGAGTCATAGGCCTTCTTATAGTCTATCCAGCATGTCGACAGATCCTTTCGGGAACGCCGAACCTGTTGACTAATGGCCACATCAATAAGGAGTAGCTCCTTAGTACCGCGGGACCCATTCCTACATCCATTTTGAGAGGCAGACATGAGGTTGTTGTTGTTAATGTGACTATTAATCTATGCCCTTAAAATGGATGTAAGAACTTTATAGTCGGTAAACACGTGATCGGTCTATAATTTTTAGGTTCCGCAGTACTACCTGATTTATGGAGCAGGTGGGTTACTCCTGTAGTTAAGAACTGGGGTAGCGACCCAGACTCTAAGGCAGACTGGAATTGAGATGCCAAGCAAGCGTGCGATCTCGTAAACCATTTAATCCAGAAATTGTGCAGCCCGTCCGGCCCTGAAGATTTCCAGTTAGGCAACGGACGGACTGCACAAACTACATCTTGGGGGCTGATGGTAATTGCCCCCTTTTCTGGTATCGGATCGCAAACACGCTCGACCTCCCGAGTCCAGTCACCCTCAGTATGACTGACAGGAACCGACCAGATACTGCGCCAGAATGAACACATAGCATCATCATTCGGCAAGCGCGTGTCAGTCACACCTTGGTCCGGTCGCTCCCAATCCCTATATACCCACCTTTCATTACTTCGGAATGTGCGATTCTGGGAGTATCGCTCCACTCGCCGCCTGTACCTACGAATACGGCTTGCCCATGCATAAACCTTCTGCTTCAGGAAGTCGATGCGCTCTGTGACACGAGATATGTAATCTCGGGGATTGACATCAGTCCTCGCAAACGCCCGTCTCACAAAGCGCATCACTCTAGGGCATGTGTTGCCCTCCCTGAAGCAAATAGTTTGCCGATTAGCGCTCTGGCCTCACCAATACGACGCTCGATCCTGCACTGCCAAGCTGGTACGGCTGGTTTTGATCGTGTAACTCTGTCATTGGTTATTTTATTTTGACATGAGCTACACGACATGCCGCTACAGCCGCGCAGTACATGATCGAATGTGAATCGGTGAGGTTATCACAGTTATCAAAATAGCTTGACAACTGCGAATCCAGAGCAGCCACCAGTGCCCTGTTCGTGTTATGCATGGGCAAACGAGGTAAGCGTGGTCTAAGTTCAGGTGGCATGTAGCGGTATTCCCGAATAGCACACTCCAAAGCACTCCTCAATTCGTCATTGCACTGGGTAATTACGTTTGTAACCCTGTCATTACTCTCCTCGCCAGCGTGGCTGGGCAATTGGTTTGACGATGCTGGTGCCACAGTCTGCGACGGAGGAGCAATGACATGGCTACACATTTCAGTGCGGAGGCGATCAAGCACACTATCATCCAACATACGGTTACGCTGGATGACGCGCACCTGATCTGACAGTCGTTGGGCCGATACGCTGACAGCTGGTTCAAGTACCTGAAACAGAGAGAGCATCCGACCACGGTACGCAGTCAGGTTAGTTCCCCCCTCTGTAGCCCCAAAGTATGAGCGTATTACATTCTCATTTATGGTTTGAGTCCATTTTATACGCTGCACACTTCCACCGATAGCGGGGACCCTGTCAGAGACCGGTGGGCCTCGAGGTCCTAAGCTGGCCGGTGGTCGGCCTCGTCCGCGCCGACGTGCAGGTGGTGGTGTCGTCGGCGGCGAGAAGTATTCGTCACTCGAGCTCGACGCAACTGCAGCTACCGGAATCTCTGGACACGCGGCTGGCGCAGGTCCTGGCGGCTGCGAGGCGGAGCTCAGCGACGAACCCGAAGATGGTGTTGGTGCGGCTTGTAGTCGTGCCCGGTGTCGTGTCAACATTTTGTCTCCTTATTTTCAATTTGTTTTTCGATTTAGTTAGTGTTTTTTATTTTCATGTGGTTCTATTTTTTTTTCTTGATGTATTAGGTATTAAATGCATTGTTTCTATGGCTTTTTCAAATTAAAATCGATAAAAATACGGGATGAAAAATTTCTCACGTCAGTTGGCTTGACAGCCGAGATTATATTATTATTATAATCAGAAGGCCCAGGTTGCTCCCCACATTCCCGGGGCCCAGCCCCTAGGGCGATATAAGTAACTATGTTGACTGATGCAAGAAAGCTCAAGAATTTAGAGAGCGTAGAATACAAGAGCAAGCGAAGTGAGCTCTAAAATTTGTGTACCAGTTCGGATAGGTTTGATTGTAATGACTAAAAGTTACAACAAAAAGTCAAAGTTGGTCAAAATTGCAATGCTAATTAATATCTAAGTAGAAGTAACTTTTAGCCTCATACAGAAAAGATTAAGAAACAGAGAGATTAAAATAATCATTCAGTCGAGCTCCATGAACTTAGAGGGCTGTATTGATGGTTAAAATGGTTATAATTCTTTAGATAAATACGCGTTACGGTCGCAGATCGTATTTGGTCCACATACAGCTTCACACTGACCGGCAAATTGCAAAAAACATAAGAATATTTGAATTTCGCGGGCTACCCTGGAGCATTCACCTTAAGAGCTAGCGAAGCGAGCTTGAAAATGTTTGATTTTTTGTACATAAATAGAAGAAACTTTTGTAACATAATACACAAAAGTTACAGATGTGACAGTTTTCTACACTTGAGAGTGTAGAATGAATACCGAGCAAAGCGAGCTCGAAATTTACACTAAGTAAGTACCTACTTACGCAACAAATAAAATGCTTTTTTTTTTCACCGAGATTTGATTATTAGATTTGTAATTATCATGGTACAGAAAACTTAGGACAGTAAATCAAACTTTTCAGTCACGTATAGATTTTAAGAGATGTTATAACTTTGTTGACTGATGCAGGAAAGCTCCAGAATTTTGCTAGTGTAGAATACAAGAGCGAGCTCGAAAATTTTTTTTTAGATAAATTTCTTGGGTAAGTACCTACCCGGTCATTGATTGCTTTTGTTATGGGGAGTTCGTAATTGAGCTCCTCGAGCAGAGCAGTGTGTCGTGTTTCTCTCTTACCCCAGAGGTCTAGTGTTTTAAGGCGTACTGCTGCCATCGTCGCTTCCTGTTGTTTAAACAAGTGTAGCGGAGGGAGTCCCAGCATGGCTTCCAGCGTCGCAGTTGGAGTAGTCCTCATGCAGCCCGTCGGCACCATGCAAGCCAGCCTTTGCATGTGGTAACTTGTTTACGGCTGTAGTTAGCTTTGTGTGTGGCCACCACACCACGGCCCCGTAGGTTAACATCGGCCAAATTACTGCGCTGTTCAGTTAAGCTGTGCCTTCCGAAGCACGGAATTATCTTTATATCAGACAATCAGGTGATTCAAGCCTGCAATGTCCTAGCCAAACTGGAAACAACTATAGAACATATGCTTCCCGTGGGAATCGAACCCACGACCGGTCACAAGGCAAACACCTTAACCACTCGACCACGGAAGCAGTTGCGATTAGAAGAAGATTATTTTTGAGGTCACATTTTATGTCTCAAAAAATAACATAATAAGTTTTTTTTATTTTTTTTTTCTTATTTAAGGAAATCAGTAAGTGTGAGCCAGCCGTATTTAAAAGCGACACGTCTGTTACTAGCCCTATAACCGCGCTTTCACACACAAACAAACGCAAACAACACATACGCAAACGATCATTCAGTAAATTCGTAGGTAATCAATTCCACCCCAACCAATCACAGTGCAGGTACTCTCCCGCGCAAGCTCCTAGCCCCCCCGCCCCCGCGGCCCCCCGGAACTACCAGTGTGTTTGATATCGCCGAAACGCGCGTGCGGTGTGCGATTTCCGCTCTCGGACGTAGGTACAAAGTGCAAGATGACGGACAATTATTCAAATGTCGAGTTGGTAGAGATGGTCCGCCATGTGATGCCATCAGTGGAGAGAGCCTACATGGAGCCATCCGGATGTTCACAAAAATCTTTCCCGCTCGGGAACCCCATCACAGAGCGTCATGGTGGCTTTCGACATAAAACGAATGTGTGATGATGAAAAGTGTGATGTGATGGTGGCAACTTTGAAAAATACCTCCGGGTAACTAAGACCCACTGACCAAGTAGGTAATTTATTTATTTGTACATTTATTAAATAGCTGTTAGCTTAAGGTGGATGCTCCAGGGTGGCCCGCGAAAGTTTAAATATTTTTATGTTTTTTGCAATTTGCCGGTCAGTGTAAAGCTGTATGTGGACCAAATGCGATCTGCGACCGTAACGCGTATTTATCTAAAGAATTATAACCATTTTAATCATCAATATAGCCCTCTAAGTTCATGTAGCTCGAAAGAATGATTATTTCAGTGAAATAATCATTCTTTCGTACCTGTATTCTACCGTTCCCCCTCCATTTCCGAATCTACTGAGCCTAATATTTTCAAAAAAAAAGGAGATAATAGATCTTTACCTATAAATTACAGGAAAAAATAATATTAGAATTCTAGTGTTCAAATAAATGTTAAAAAAAAAATCGTTCGGACCTTTGCACGCAAGTCCGACTCGCACTTGGCCAGTTTTTTCATATTAAGATAATTTACGAAGAGGCGCAACAATGATGCGTGCCACTTTGTCTAGTTACGCCCCTGCTTGGGAAGAAATATGGAATATATTTATTGAAAACTTCACAAACAAGACTCCAAGTGAAAATTAATAGTATAAATTAATTAAGTAATATAGTAACACTAACAGCAGTGTTACGTCGTCAGAGTCCATCGTGAAGCTAAATGTACCTACAGCACTATGATATAACCTAGCGGCTGCAGCACTTTCAGCGTGGCGGTAGCGCTTCTACCGCTCGGCACTTTGCGGCTAATTAGAAAGCGCCTGATGCTTACAAAAAATCATCTATATTGTTAAGATTGAATTTTTAAACTAATAATATTTCTAAACCGTTTTGAGGTTTCAGGTAGGTTTACAAAATCCTTAGAAGAAATCCAATATTCGCAAAATCATCATTAAAAAGTAAACTAGCTTTTGCCCGCAACTTAGGTAAAAACTGGGTAACCATGATAATTACAAATCACATAATCTAAGCTCGGTGAAAAAAAGAAGTTTTTATTTGTTGCGTAGGTAGTGTAATTTTCGAGCTCGCTTCGCTCTTCTGCATTCTACACTCTCAAGTATGCAAATGCAAATCCGTTCAGTTTTAAAATCCGGATTTTTAAGAGCGGATTTTTGGTCCGACCCGGATTATCCGGATTTTTCATTAAAATAAATAAATACCCATTTTTGTTTACTAAAGTGATGTTTCTTATATTTGTTTGACGCGTTCTTTTTTATATAGGAATGGGCTTGCTCTTGACCACAATCACGCCTGAAGGAAAGCGTGTTTATTCGTTTTTGAGTCACATAAATCCATATGTGTACCAAATTTCAACAGCATCAAAATCAAAAGTCGTTTATTCAAATTAGGCTGAGAGCCAGCACTTTCTGAACGACAGGTTTTACAAAAGACCAGCACCCCAAAACGCCCGCCCGTCACCACTTCCTAGTATTTTAGCTGTGGAGAAGAAGTGGCCAACAAACTCCCCAGCAACACATATGTCTGATACGTTTTAAGAACCTGAATTTATACAATAAGTATACAACGTAATCAATATTTAAAACGAAAACAATAATAATAAGTATAAATATTATTTATCACTTGTTAGCTAAAAGTAAATAACTACTTTAAAAAAAATGGATTAACCCACATAGTCAGATAAATAATAAAAAAAAATATTAATAAAAATAAATTTAAAAAAAAAAACACAATATTAAAGGAACGCATATAACCTGTCATAAGCTAATTACTTATAGAGAAAGACCATGATAAATATTATATGACATTGTCTTGCGCTTAACCCAGCGACAACTATTCTTATCGTCTAAATAATCATTAATAGAATAGTATGCCTTCGAACAGAGGTTAGATTTAACTTTAGCTTTAAATGAGTTAAAAGGCAGGTCAAGAAAAGATAAAGGAAGATTAATAGATTAGGCATAAACGGATACTGAGCCCCACAAATGAGTCATGGACTTTACGAAGTCGGTGGGAAGGAGCATGTAGCTTTGTGCTTGTTTCTAGTGTTAAAGTTGTGGATGTCGGTCGTTTTACTGTATAAATGTATATTTTGCCTAATATATAAAATGTTTGCAAAAATAAATTGAGATGCTACCGTGAGAATTACAATCTCTTTGAAAATTTCTCGAAACTCTTGAACCTTGCTGATATATTGCTCGCACAGCACGTTTTTGTAAGACAAATATATTTTGTATATCAGCAGCTTTTCCCCACACTAGAATCCCGTAGAACATAACGCTATGGAAATAACTAAAATAGACTAACCGAGCTGTGTCAACATCAGTACATTGTCTTACTTTCCTGACGGCGTATGCGGCAGAGCTGAGCCTTCCCGATAGGCTTGATTGTAGTTTGGAATCAACAGTTATGCCCAAAAATACTGCCGTGTCTACAGTTTCAAGCACCTCGTCACATAAAATTACATTGGGTCCTAAATTTCTAACATTTGTCAAGGCAAATTTTATACATTTCGTTTTCTTGGCATTTAGAACTAAATTATTGGTCGTAAACCAATCCGTAACCATTGAAAGAGCGCTGTTTACGTTATTGAAATCTTTTCTATTCCTATCTACTTTAAAGATAAGAGAGGTATCATCCGCATACAATACTACGTCACAGATACCCTTTAAGAAAAATGGTAGATTGTTTATGTACACAAATCGGTTCAGTACATCCGGAGAAATCAGGCTGTGATAGACGGACAGACAGACAGACACCCGCGTGATCCTCTAATCTATCGGCCTCTGCCTCGAATCTAGCGGGCAGCGGGGAAGCCGCGGTGGCGGCGCGGGAGCGGCAGGATCTAATGTGTAAAATCAAATAGACCGGCTCTCGAACAGCGCCGCAGCTGCGGCGCGAGGTCGAGCAACGAGCGGTGCACTCCAGTCAAGCGTTGCAGTGTTGTGCAATTTATTATTGTGACGTGTCGGAATGAGTCCTTCCCACCGACATCGTAAAGTCCATGACTCATTTGTGGGGCTCAGTATCCGTTTGTACCTAATCTATTAATCTTCCTTTATCTTTTCATGACCTGCCTTTTAACTCATTTAAAGCTAAAGTTAAATCTAACCTCTGTTCGAAGGCATATTATTCTATTAATGATTATTTAGACGATAAGAATAGTTGTCGCTGGGTTAAGCGCAAGACAATGTCATATAATATTTATCATGGTCTTTCTCTATAAGTAATTAGCTTATTACAGGTTATATGCGTTCCTTTAATATTGTGTTTTTTTTTTTTATTTATTTTTATTAATATTTTTTTTTATTATTTATCTGACTATGTGGGTTAATCCATTTTTTTTAAAGTAGTTATTTACTTTTAGCTAACAAGTGATAAATAATATTTATACTTATTATTATTGTTTTCGTTTTAAATATTGATTACGTTGTATACTTATTGTATAAATTCAGGTTCTTAAAACGTATCAGACATATGTGTTGCTGGGGAGTTTGTTGGCCACTTCTTCTCCACAGCTAAAATACTAGGAAGTGGTAACGGGCGGGCGTTTTGGGGGGCTGGTCTTTTGTAAAACTTGTCGTTCATAAAGTGCTGGCTCTCAGCCTAATTTGAATAAACGACTTTTGATTTTGATGCTGTTGAAGTTTGGTACACATATGCATTTATGTGACTCAAAAACGAATAAACACGCTTTCCTTCAGGCGTGATTGTGGTCAAGAGCAAGCCTATTCCTATATAAAAAAGAACGCGTCAAACAAATATAAGAAACATCACTTTAGTAAACAAAAATGGGTATTTATTTATTTTAATGATATCCGGATAATCCGGGTCGGACCAAAAATCCGCTCTTAAAAATCCGGATTTTAAAACTGAACGGATTTGCATTATACTTGAGAGTGTAGAATGCAGAAGAGCGAAGCGAGCTCGGAAATTACACTACCTACGCAACAAATATTGTGTTTTTTTTTAAATTTATTTTTATTAATATTTTTTTTTTATTATTTATCTGACTATGTGGGTTAATCCATTTTTTTTTAAAGTAGTTATTTACTTTTAGCTAACAAGTGATAAATAATATTTATACTTATTATTATTGTTTTCGTTTTAAATATTGATTACGTTATATACTTATTGTATAAATTCAGGTTCTTAAAACGTATCAGACATATGTGTTGCTGGGGAGTTTGTTGGCCACTTCTTCTCCACAGCTAAAATACTAGGAAGTGGTGACGGGCGGGCGTTTTGGGGGGCTGGTCTTTTGTAAAACTTGTCGTTCAGAAAGTGCTGGCTCTCAGCCTAATTTGAATAAACGACTTTTGATTTTGATGCTGTTGAAATTTGGTACACATATGGATTTATGTGACTCAAAAACGAATAAACACGCTTTCCTTCAGGCGTGATTGTGGTCAAGAGCAAGCCCATTCCTATATAAAAAAGAACGCGTCAAACAAATATAAGAAACATCACTTTAGTAAACAAAAATGGGTATTTATTTATTTTAATGAAAAATCCGGATAATCCGGGTCGGACCAAAAATCCGCTCTTAAAAATCCGGATTTTAAAACTGAACGGATTTGCATTATACTTGAGAGTGTAGAATGCAGAAGAGCGAAGCGAGCTCGAAAATTACACTACCTACGCAACAAATAAAAACTTCTTTTTTTTCACCGAGCTTAGATTATGTGATTTGTAATTATCATGGTTACCCAGTTTTTACTTAAGTTGCGGGCAAAAGCTAGTTTACTTTTTAATGATGATTTTGCGAATATTGGATTTCTTTAAGGATTTTGTAAACCTACCTGAAACCTCAAAACGGTTTAGAAATTATTAGTTTAAAAATTCAATCTTAACAATATAGATGATTTTTTGTAAGCATCAGGCGCTTTCTAATTAGCCGCAAAGTGCCGAGCGGTAGAAGCGCTACCGCCACGCTGAAAGTGCTGCAGCCGCTAGGTTATATCATAGTGCTGTAGGTACATTTAGCTTCACGATGGACTCTGACGACGTAACACTGCTGTTAGTGTTACTATTACTTAATTAATTTATACTATTAATTTTCACTTGGAGTCTTGTTTGTGAAGTTTTCAATAAATATATTCCATTTTTCTTCCCAAGCAGGGGCGTAACTAGACAAAGTGGCACGCATCATTGTTGCGCCTCTTCGAAAAAACTGGCCAAGTGCGAGTCGGACTTGCGTGCAAAGGTCCGAACGATTTTTTTTTTTTAACATTTATTTGAACACTATAGAATTCTAATATTATTTTTTCCTGTAATTTATAGGTAAAGATCTATTATCTCCTTTTTTTTTGAAAATATTAGGCTCAGTAGATTCGGAAATGGAGGGGGAATGGTAATTTTTTGCCTAATTTCTTGAATAGCTTCAAGACCATTTATTTTAAAATTATGAAAAAAATATAATTAAAACCCCCACATAAGCCCTTTCGTTTGATATGTCACACGATATTGTTGAAAAACCTTTTTTAAATTTTGTAGTTTGACCCCCAAAAGTGCACCCATACTAAAAATTTAACAATTTACCTAACGATTCCGTGTTGATTCCGGCTGTGACAGACGGACAGGCAGACACTCGAGTGATCCTATAAGGGCTCCCTGTTTTTTGTTCGGAACCCTAAAAAATCAAAATATGCAATAGATATAAATATAAAGCCATTAAGAGGTCTATTACAATTTGACTGAGATTTTTTGCGTGAAATGGCCAATTTTGGCTTTATTATTCTTAAAAACTGAAGTATTTAGACAACTTTGGCATATTAGGTAGTCGAGAATACTTAGTTATTAGTACTAGTAGTTCGTAGCGGCCTCACTTTTCGCATTTTTCTCTTATCTATTTGTAAAAAAAAATTGACTTTGTCAAAAAACCCGACCGCTAGAAACAACTAAAAAGTTCGAAACAAGTCGCTTTTCAAGCAGTCTGATGCAGTCAGAAATTAAACTTATTTTTCAGTTAATGGGTTGTGGAGGTCTGGTAGGCAGCCGCTCCTCGTAAAACACTGGTATTCAGCTAAATCCGGCTTGACTGGAAGCCGACCCCAATATAGTTGGGAAAAGGCTAGATAGATGATGTTTTTGGAAGTCGGTTTCATTTTTTTGTAAAATGTTTTTTTTTATATTTAGGTACACCACAAACACAACGTGTTTGTGGAGTAATATTGAATTAAAAATTGAATGAACTGGTGTAAACAATCAATAGACAAGCGATTTCAGAAATCGCGATCCATTTGCTATTATATATTGAAGAGTTCCGTTGCCTACCGCCGAAGTTCTTCATCAATTTTCACCTTTAAATTGGACCAGTCCGAGAAAATTCTCTTCCAAACAAAAAAAAGAAACAACCAAACCCAAAATATCGCTGAACAAATATTTTTCATTAGATCCCATCATCAGATCCTGACTTTTACCTTCCATCATCAGCTCAGCAACATGAGATGATGATTACCAGGCAGCAGGCACAAATATCTGAATTGCGTTAGAAAGTTTATGAAAAAATTGTATGTGCTTATAAAATTTGAGGGTTCCCCTCGATTTTCATGGGATCCCATCATCAGATTCTAACTTGGTGACAATGGAACCACGTCAGGAGTATAGGCTTACGAATAAAAAAATAATTTTTAAAATCGGTCCAGAAATGGTGGAGAAATCGGTGAGCAAACATAAAAAAAAAACATACAGCCGAACATAGAACCTCCTCCTTTTTGAAGAGTCGGTTAATAATTAGACAGTCGTGTTCGACGCCCAATATGCCTGCTTTTATCAACTGCCCCGGCGACACATTAGCGTTGCCTAGTACTGTTATTACACTGACTACAGCAGATAAATTGTTTATTTTGCTAAGAGCTGTCCATTGATTCGAACAAGTCGTGTTGCTGATCTTGCTTTTGCTGGAATCAGGTTCTACTTCACATAATTTTTCATCATTCTTTAGATGATAAAATAATCAGTTTCTCTATATGACATAGATATAGAGAAACTGATTATTATTATTAACGTATATAGACCTCGGTAAATACGAGTCTTTCTTCAAATTGATTGCAACATGTTCAGCAATCGGAGTTAAAGCAGCCATGCTTGAGTTACCTACAAGTTGAGGTATTGGAATAATTTTCATGATTGAAAACGTATCTCTAGACAGCAGAGGCAATTTCAATTCGAAGATTAAATATTCTTCAGTCATTCTGGCTTTGACTGTCAATAAATGACAAATGTTTGTAAAGTTAATTTGTAAGTTATTAATCGGTAACGTAAGGTCCTTTGAAAGATGTATCGATAATGTGTTCAGAGTTTTCTTCAGTTGTTCTGGGTTCGAATAAAAACCTGAGCACACAAAATCTTAATTAATAAAGCTAAGGCTCAAGCACTTTCTGGCCGAGGGCACACTCGTCACGAATGGATCAAAATCATGCTGCTTACATATGTCATTAAATTTTCTACTTGCACGCACCACAAATGAATTTTGCCTGTAATTCGTTGAGGTAAGTGGAACACGCAACGGCGCGTACTATCGCTTTGACCTTCCAGGAACGTTACAATAGAATTTTGATAGAATATCAGAGTTAGCAATAGAGTGATTGAAAATTTTAATTTATGAAGTACAATCAGTGATGGCTTGTCGGTTTATTAGGGGTAAAATATGAAATTTCTTACAGAGGTTGAGATAATCTTCAGACCGGTGGGGCACTTTCTGATGATAACACAAATATTTGATAAACCTTTTCTCGATGCCTTCTATACGATCAATGTACTTGTGATAACAAGGATTCCAGAATTTCAGACGCGTACTCCATGTGACTTCTAACAAAAGTACAGTAAAGAATTTTCAAAGTTTTAGCGACTATGTCACTGACATGAAATTCAAAGGTAAGTTTTGAATCGTGATATACCCTCAGATCTCGGATGCAATTCGTTCTAGACCACCTAAGATATACGATGAAGGTATAATTGAGCGCTTTCGAGAATATGTTACAACCGAACACTTAACAGGGTTAAGGTCGAGCTTACTCCCACGACAATAAGCCTCCAGACGACGTCAATCATCCTGAAGCGCAATCACATCCACTTGTGACGACATTGTGGCATAGAATTTCATGTCATCAGCAAAACACAATTTGGATGAAGCATGAGTTCAGCAAGAGCTGATGTCGTTTAGATAGATAATGAAGAGTAAAGGGCCGAGCAAAGAACCCTGGGGCACGCCACTAGGAACAGGCACCCAACCAGACATATAATTGCTTAATACTACTGCTTGGGACCTGTTCTCCAGATAAGAAGAAAACCATCTGAGTAAAACGAACGGCGAACGGCGATGCGCCACCGGTACCTACATGGTGGACATCCCACCCACGCGCATAAAACGTTTTGGGAACACATTCATAATGTGTACAGCTAAGGAGTAGAATTCCCTGCCGGAATGTGTGTTTCCCGATAGCTACAACCTGGGAGTCTTTAAGTCAAGAGTGAATAGGTTACTTCTAGGCAAGCGTGCTTCATCTTCGACCACATCATCGCTTACCATCAGGTGAGATGGTGGTAAAGCGCGTGCCTATTATTAGTAAAAAAAAAAACGCCTTTTAAACCATAAAAGATTTTTAATATTGAAATAGTCACTATAAGATGTTGTTGGGTTAGCTAATTATTTAATAACTTAAGCCTGGAGGACCCTTAAGTAGGACTGAATAAATTACCTAACCGACTTGGTCTTACATGGATCTCACAACTTTTTACGGTGAACGAACTGAGTTGTGAGACTTGGTGTTTTACAAGTTATGTTTTTGATGGGTTTCCTTGATGAAAATTCGCAAATATAAATTCAATTTGGAATTGTGTTAAAATCAAACTTATAAGTATACGTAAAAAAGATACGACCGTTCATGCCGCAAATAATGTTTATTTCGACATTCTCAAGGGAATCACAATTTATAAGGTATTTCCCGTTGACGTAGAACTTTGAAATTTGGCAAGCAATACCGTCTTATACTACCAGTATAGGGAAAAATCTGAAAACTATTCATAACATGTACCTACAAATTTGGACGGAACCATCGCTGGGCGAGTCCGACTCGCACTTGGCTGGTTTTTTAGTGCTATCAGGCCTGTTTTGTACTTGCTGTATTGTTTCGATGATCGGGTGTCTGTGTGGCTTTCTGTCTGTCTGTCCGTCTGTCACAGCCAGTTTTCTCCGGATCAACTGGACCGATTCTGTTGAAATTTGGTACACAAATAGACTTCTGTGATCCAAACACGGGCGTGTTACGTAAATTATAAATTTTTAGTATGGGGTTCAATTTTGGGGGGTCATAAAAGAAAATTTTAAAAAGCGTTTGAACAAAATTTAGTGACATGTCAATAGTGCAGGTAAATTAGCTCAATTAACGTCGATCAGAGCGAATACTTCGTGTAGTTTTGAATTGGTACAGTTGTTCTTTGAGGTGTCTAGATGAACATACTAAAAATGCCCGAGCGTGGGAGGTGGGGAATGGTACCTTTTCAAAAATTTTTGCTTGTTTCTCTGAAACCGTAAAAATATCTTCTTGCTCACTTCTACATAAATTTTCTATACATTATGTCATTTCCATTGGATTAATACTTTAGGAGATAGAGGGTATCTAAAATTGATTAAATACAATTTTTCATAAATCATACAAAGACGAATGGTAATTTCTGACCCAGAAGCCGACAGAGTTGAGACATATTGTAGTTTTTTTGTCATCTTAAGTAGAGCAAGAATATCTATTTTTTTTTTCGATTTCGATGGCTAACGCATAAATATATAACCTTGAACATTTTTCCAGGAGACGAAATCTAGAAGAGTTATTTTGCATGCATTCTTACAAATATGCCGGTCGTGTTTGTTATTTTATGCATAGTTGATAACAGGGTCTGATGATGAAGAGCAGAATCGTGAAAAGCGGACAAACGTGGTCGTCGCCATTTACCCAGAGTCCGACAGAATTGAGACCTATCGCATTTGAAATAGAACAAGAATATCTATTTTTTATTTCGATTTCGATGGTTAACACGTAGATATTATGAGGTGACCTTGAATATTTCTTTAGACAAAGTATAGAAAAGTAATTATTTATGCAATGTTACAAATATTCCTATGAATTGTACTTTTGGGTACCTTTCACTGGAGTTGAAAAATAGTTTTTTGGTTGGTAACAAGGGTCTGATGATGGAAACCATAAAGGTGAGTCGTGGCTCACTTAGTTGAATGCTCTTATACCTATCGCGTTTGGGCTCAAATGAATTGTACAGATGGGTTCTATCCATTGCAGCTAGTAACAAGTATGCCAGTCGTGTTTGGGCTATTACAAGTAAGAATGGATGTTAAATAACTTTCGAGATTTCGTTTGCTGATGACATATTTAAGGCTGTATATCTATGCGTTAGCCATCGAAAAAAAAAATTGATTTTCTTGCTCTACTTTAAATGACAAAAAACTACGGTAGGTCTCAACTCTGTCGGCTACTGGGCCAGAAATTACCATTCGTGTATGATTTATGAAACATTTTATTTGATCAATTTTAGATACCCTCTATCTCCTAAAGTTTTGATTCTATAGTTAAATGTAAATAATATAAAGTATAGAAAATTTAATGTAGATAAATAATGTAAAAGTAAGCAAGAAGATATTTCTAATGGTTTTGGAGATTAAAGCAAAAAACCGAAAAGAGGAACCTTTCCCCCCCTCCGCTACCGCCGGCTCACCTCCTCCTACCCTCGGGGACTTTTAGTATGTTCATCTGCACACCTCAAAGAACAACTGCACCAATTTTCAAAACTACACGAATTATTCACTCTGATTTCCTTAATTTTCCTGCACTACAAAGGAATGGGTTTACTGTAAGGGTTTTACTTGTATACTTTTTCATAATTTTAAAATAAAAGGTTTCGAATTTATTCAAGAAATTAGACGAAAAATGACCATTCCCACCCCCCCTTATCTCCGAAACTAGAAAGCCTAAAATTTTGGAAAAAATGGAGGTCATCTCTTCAAAGTTAGAGTGAACCCATAACAAACCCACAGCAAATAAAAAATAAAAAGGTAAGATCTTTACCTACAGATTACAGGAAAATTTATAAGAATTCTATAGTTACATTTAAAAAAAATAGAAATTCGTTCGGAAACCTTTGCACGCGAGTCCGACTCGCACTTGGCCAGTTTTTTGTTAATTAGGTTATATTATAAAATGTATCCCTAGTCAACCAGACATAATAGTCTACTAAGTATAATTCTGAAACTAGACTACTTTTCTGAAAATGGTCCGCCTCAAGTTCAATGGTGAACTCAATACCTCCTAAGGGGTCATTGTACTCATCATTATGAACAACTTTGGACCCAACACTGAAATCGGGAAAAAAAAATCGACTTCCCCATACATTTCTTTGCGAATAACTCGTCAAAATGTACTGAACAGCAATTTTTTTCGCGATTTCTTTGTTGGTCCCATAGTAAAAGTTGTTCATAATGATGAGTACAATGACCCCTTAAGAGATATTGCGTTTATTCTGTTACATGTTGTATAGGTATAATAAAATAAATACTTAATGCAGCAGAGTAAGTGGAAGGTATAGATATGTGTAAATACAACCGACCGCATGAAATAACAAACAGAAAATAATACAGGTTGATGTAATTAGAGATCATGTTAAGTTGTTCATGTGTGCTCCTGACTCTGGATATCAGGGATCCGTGAATGTTTAGTCCTATTATGTAACAGGACATGGGAGGCTAGTGGATATTGTAAGTAGCTAGCGCAGGCGCGAGTCCGGATGACGGCGCGGGCGGGGTGAAGGTGCGGGGGTGCGGGCGCGTCAGTCTGCGCTCGGCGTCTGGAGGTGCTTCGCGCTTCGCGCCGCGCCCCAAACAGCCGGAGCGTGGCTCGGGGCGTGGCGCTTACGTAAACACGCGTGGCACACAGCTCGTGTCGCAGGCGGCGCGGGGCCGCGCCACTGTCCGTCCTCGAACGACCCCATGTTGGCCCGCGCCGCCTCTTAAGTCTATGTGGATAGTAGCGCGCAGCCTGCCGCGCGGCCGCCGCTGCCACTGTCACCTCCGCCGATTAACGCGCTTATAGGTACTTAATTTTTTCTAACTAAATCTTTTCAATGCAATAAACAAATCAAATGAAACAACTAACTTAGCTACCAATTATTGTGTTGCAAGATAGCAATAAAATAGATAGCCAATCTGCAAAGACCCTCTCTATAAACGTACCTATTGAGCTGTAAACGATGAGGGCTTGTAGCCGCTTCATCCGTCGCGTTATCAGCTATTACCTACCTAAAGGCTTCTGCTACTGCTTCATAATCGTGTGTTATTTATTAAACATCAAATTGAAAACGTTTTTAACGTAAATTAATGACACTACGTACCTGTTAAAGTTTGGTAAGTTATATTTATTTACTCGATTCACATTTGTAATACCTTTTGTCAAATCGGGTCAGCATTGGTGACGAATATCAATAATTATCTAAATAATTTGGTGCGCTCCGGTTAACTTGCGTCTATTTCTACTTATCTTCACCCGCAGAAGGTATAAGTACGAATAAGTATTGGAGTGTAAAGTTTGATAGACCTTGTGACATGATAATCAAAATTTTCAGGTATTGGGTGTTCAGGGAGGAAAAATTATCAGCTACACAAACTAGTTATGTTTAATACTTTTACCTACTATTAAAAAAATAGTTTGTGTAGGTAAATACTTTTTTATTTGTTTACTTACACTACACTGGTTGTTTTCCAAGTAGGTATCTAAGTAGGTGTGTCATTTTTAGGGTTCCGTACCCGAAGGGTAACCAACGGAACCCTATTACTAAGCCTCCGCTGTCCGTCCGTCCGTCCGTCCGTCTGTCTGTCAGCGGGCTCAAGGACCGTAATAGGTAGAGAGTTGCAATTTTCACAGATTGTGTATATCTATTGCCGCTATGAAAAATGAAGGTTGATGGTACGGAACCCTTCGTGTGCGAATCCGAATCGCACTTGGCCGGTTTTTAAATTCTTTCC
Organism: Lacanobia oleracea; assembly: GCA_950371165.1. Taxonomy (NCBI): domain Eukaryota; kingdom Metazoa; phylum Arthropoda; class Insecta; order Lepidoptera; family Noctuidae; genus Lacanobia; species Lacanobia oleracea. The sequence continues at coordinate 11,708,055 of OX493401.1, forward strand.
TTCTCAAAACTTGCTTGCTTGTATCTGCTTTGCCTACATTGAACTTTCAAAGATTAAAAATACTGAAGGCTTTTTACTTCTTGTTCCTTTAAATGAATTAAACTAACATTGTTAACATTCCAATATGTACTTCAAAATCTCCGTACAGGATATTTTATTAGATACGAGTATCTAAATAAATAGTAAAAAGTAATGCTGATCATTAGCTTTTTAAAGTTCGCAATATCCCGAAAAAGATTTTTAGGGAAAGCAAAGTATGGTTGTTTGGTAAAGCTGCCTTATTTTCTCTTGATGGAATTCCAATATATGGATGTGATTTTTTTTATTAATATCAAACTGGACAGCAGAAATATTAGTTTTGTTAAGGTAAGTTGACCTATTTAAAAAAAATTTGGCCAGGTGCGAGTCGGACTGGCGCGCAGAGTTCCGAAAAGTATTTTTTTGAGATGTTTTTTAAGCCATATAATTAAGTACTTCTTTTAGATTTTTTTGTATGTAATCTATAGGCTATCTGGGGGCCCGTTAGTGCCCCCGCCAAGACGAGCCAAGCGAAACGCAAGGGTACTACCTAACTTTTCTCGAACAGCTTGGTCGTTTCTTGAACCCTCATAACTTGAGAATACTAATGCCTATCAATAGTAAAAAAAAAGAATAGCCGAGAATTTTGTAATAATCTTAAATATAATTCTCGGGGATAAACAAAATTCTCGGGAATTTTGGGTTACAGAAGGTACATATAATGTGTACAAAATTTCAACTGAATTAGTCCTGTTACATATTCGGAGCAAACTGGCTGTGACAGACAGACACACGATGACCCGAGTGATTACTGGTGGGTTCCGTGCTTTCATATGATCGAACGGAAACCGGTATTAAAAATATTCTTTAAAACCATGTTGCTGACCAGTTCTCACACGCTCCGGGCAAACAACCGTTTTGCCGCCCTTTACGAGGACGCATTATAAGGGAGCAAATGTTTCTGCAGGAATAGGGTCAGATCTGATTGAAAATAAAATAGGTTTTTGTTGGTCGTATCGGATAAAACTGTCTTTTCGACGACAGTTCCACAGATCTAAGAATTTTCAAAACATTATCTATGATGTTGTGAAAATTTTGTTCTTTTTTTGTCGTTGTGAAATAAGTTTTGATTCGTTTTACCAAAGGAACCATGCGAGATGAAATGATGTCAGCTCGTTTTGAGCTCCCCACTTTGAATAAGTTACATTTTCTGAAGAAAGCGGCTACAGATCTAAAATCGATCAAAAATTTAGCGGAATTCATTCATTCATTATTTCAGACAGAGTCCATACATTACATAAATTACTATCCAATGAAATACATTACATGAAATAAAATTACACATAGGTAGATACACATTAGAATAACACAAACAATGTCACAAATAAATTCAATATATAACTTAAAATATTACATATTAAAACAATCAATAAAAAATTAGACATACACAACTATGCATATACTATATGCGTCCATTAATTACAATTTATTATATTCAAAACATAAAATTACTTTTCATTGCTCATACACGGAAAGTAGGCCTGAAGTTGCCTGAGGACCGGGTTCAAAGTATTACTTTCCAGCCCTAGGGAGAATTGTTTTGGAACTGACAGCCGTCAAATTATGAAAAAAAACTCGTTGAACATTTCTGTTGAACCATGTCCCAACTTTCTATTCCTCTTAACGGAATGTGGCCGGTTTCAGGCTGAGAGAGATTTATTGATTAATGAATTATGATTAAATAAAAACAAATTATTTAATGAAATTTTATCTGTTCCTTTATCTGATGCGGCCAAAAAGTGGTATAGCTTTGCAGGTCTTCGTTTTGTTAAATAGATATTAAGATTATTTTGTTTGTATAAATTTAAGATATGAGGTACAATGGGACTGCCATGTATTTATGTACGAGAGTTCCTAATTAAATTAAGAAAGATAAAAAAAAACTTTCTATACAGCCAGTCAATTACAACGCGATGTCAAATTGAAATAACGTAAACGTGATTATTAACTTAGATTATATTTTTTAAATGACTTTATTATATTTACTTTCAACTATTTCTTTAAAATAACAAAGATTTGGGCAAAATATTTACCATTTATTCAATGATGATAATGTAAAATAATGGCTGAATAGCTGGCCGGTCACAGAAAAAGAAATAGACGGGAAAGGCGGCAGTCCATTCTTCATTTGTTTTTTCGAGAGATTTGTATTGACAGGTCGACGAGTTCATCAGATTCAGATATGATTTTTTTCTTTAGCTGATTCGTGTTTTTATTTTTACTTTCCTTGTATTCGTAATGAAAAGCACAGTGTGTATTAAGTCCCTCGAACCATTGGCACCCTTGCTACGCTCGGGCGCCAAACGCCGTCTCGGAACTAAATCAGTTGGCTTTTACCCATAGGATAACAAAGTACTATTTCAACGAGCCACCAACCGCCCCGATTCTCCCCCACCCCCCATCATTTTTGCTGCACTGGGCGTCTGCCAGGCTCATTCTCCCACGTAGATCAGGCCTTCATTATTTGCACTATTGTTTACATACGAAGTTTAATGCTTTTATACATGACCGGTTTTACGCTATTTTTGACTTAGCTGTATGCTAAGACAAAAATAACGCTAAATCCGCCGAAAACATACGTTTCTTATTAGAAAACACACCTATTTTGTATGTGTTCTTTTCCACTTAATACCAGTGTTGTCTGCTGACATTAGGTGTACTAAGAGTAGGTACCATAGGTATGAAATAGTTACGAAAACAGTGTGACACAAGAAATCTATACTAATATATAAAGCTGAAGAGTTTGTTTCTTTGCTTGAACGCGCTAATCTCAGAAACTTCTGGTCCGGTTTGATAAAATTCTTTCAGTGTTAGATAGCCCATTTATCGAGGAAGGTTATAGGTAGACCAACAGGAGTGGAGCAGACGAAGTTGCGTGGTTCAACTAATAAGGTGATAAGCAGAAGTCTAGAAGGAGGTTGAATAATAAGTGACGAATATTAATGTTTATGAATAATTAAATTCTATGAGGAGCTCGCGGCTAGATAATAACAGCCGCACGGGTCGATCTTCAAGGTTAAACAACTCACCATCTTAACATACCGAGTTTTCTCTGTGCCTCGGAAAGCACGTTAAGCCGTTGGTCCCGGCTGTCATTTGTAGATCTTTGGCTGGTTACGGATAGTCAGAGCCAAGTCAGCCTAAATCTGACTCCAGTCTTGCCATGAAGTACCATTATTACCCAGTTAATGGGTTGTGGAAGTCTGGTAGGCAGCCGCTCAATCCAATATAGTTGGGAAAAGGCTAGGCAGATGATGATGATGATGAATAATGAAATTCTATCATTATTTCAAATTTAACCTACAATATAAAGAAATGCACCTTTGTCTCTTCTATTTGAAGATGTGGCTGTTAGGTTATCTGAAGTATCCTGTAGAGCAGCACATCTTACCGTCTCTGGGATGATTTTCTGTCGGGCGGATTTGAATCCTGGCCTTGGAAAGCACGGTACATTAAAATTTATCATTTTGGAAGGTAGTATATAGCTTAATTCTTAAAAGTACTAAAAAAAAATTAAAATTACTTTCGTATTTAAATCTCGGGTATTTGTGGTGTTTTCACGCTTTACTGATAATCTGAATATCTGATAATAGTATGCTAATTTATAGCCAACGCCAATATTAATTGGGCGTCTGTCTCATGTTTGACTTTGATTCCAGCATCAAGAGTGAAGATGCAGACGCGCGCAGCGCTGATGGCGCTGGCGGCGCTGGGAGCGCTGGCGGCGGCGGCGGCGACGGCGGCGGAGCGCGGCGCCGGCATCAAGGTGGGCGGCGCGGGTGGCGGAGGCGCGCGGGACGCGGGGCGCGGCGGCGGCGTGCGCGTCGGCGGCGACGGCCTGCGCCGGCCGCGCACTTCGCCAGCGCCGCCTCCGCCGCGCGCGCCCTCCTCCATCACAGCAGCGCTTGTCGTGCCACACAAAGCCTTTGGCACGCGTGATTACACTAAGGCCGAGAAGGCAGCGCTGTCGAAATTGCCGCGTAAACTAAAACTCTTCTCACACGTGCGCCTAAATATTACGCTTTCTACGCAAGGCTTGACGCCTAGTCCTATGTGTAAGTGATAGAATTTTGAAGTAGTCTTTAAGCCTAGATAACTTCATATCTTTCTTTTAACACGTCATTACCAACGCTGTCATTTCTAGTTTACTAATTTCTGAACGCTTTCAGCTATCCTGGATTCGCTATGTAAAGAATTTCTAGCAGTCAATGTGTCTGCTATCCTCTATCTTATGAATCATGAACAATACGGGCGCTCTACTGCCTCTGCACAGTATTTTCTACAACTCGCCGGCTATCTTGGCATACCGGTAATACATTTTATCTATGCATACTTTGAAATAATCATGCTCGTAAATAATATTTTTTTAACTGTTAAATGGGATATATTCAGATGAGCTGTTTTTGTATGCATAGGTTATTGCGTGGAACGCAGACAACAGTGGTCTTGAGAAGCGAGCGTCGCATGCGTCGTTGCGGCTGCAGCTGGCGCCGTCCATAGAGCACCAGACGTCGGCCATGCTGTCCATACTAGAACGATATAAGTGGCATCAATTTAGTGTCGTGACGTCAGCGATAGCAGGCCATGACGATTTTATACAGGCTGTGCGCGAAAGAGTTACAGCCCTGCAAGTATGTATCTAAACAAGCAAGTCATTTGCGTTCAATGAAATTAAGGAATGAAAGTGAAGGACTGTTGCGATAAAATAATTGATGCAGTAACGTTTACCTAGAATCTGTAAACAGAGTTCATAAGCTTGTTTGTAGCACTGAAAAGCCGTGACATGCAGGCGCGGTCCCAGCCATAAACTTTGGGGGGTCAGATCACATGAATAGTAATAATAGTATAATACGAGAAAACAAATGGGAGACGACTGTGGCCCCACAGTCGTCTCCCATTTGTTTTATGAGTTTTTTTTTTTTTTTTTTTGTAGTGGGTTTGCTCTTAACTCTAGTCTACGTCAGAGATGACAATGACAAAGTCTACGATGGAGCGAGCCTACCCAGAAGGAGCCTGTTCACTTTGAAGAACTTTGAAGAGATTAGGGTTGTAATTTAATTTCATTTTTTTGTACGATAATCCCTAATTTTCGGATTCAGTCCTTGTGCCAGCTTTTTCTTACCGGGGTTCCGAAAATCCAAGTGTGTCAATTCGGACTACGGACTCGCTCTCGATCAACCCATTACATTCCTACAAAGGAGGCATTTACAAAATGTATGATGCCCCTACCTACAATACCTTTAAGTTCTCGCAGAAAAAACTGGGGTGAAAGTAGCACCTCGGATGGGTTTCGTTAGTGACTTTTGCAGAAAAACTTTAGCTCGAAGAGAACTATGAGCGAGCGAAGCGAGGTCGAAAAAAATTAGTACGGTACCTTATTTCGGTTACGTTAAATCTTGTTTTTAACATCCATACAGATGTTTTTTGTCGACTTAAGCGTAAACTGGCGAGCTAAGTATGCTAGATCGAACGAAGCTAGCCCGAAAAACTTTAGTTCTGTTAGTTAGTTCTGACTTAGACCACGCAAAATTTTCTTCTTATCATACTTCTTTATACGTTTTTTATCGACTTAAGTGAAAACTGGACAGCTGAAAAAAATTGTTTCTAAAAATTTTTTTTGTCGATTTTAGCGTAAACTTGAGAGAGAGCTAAGGATGCCAGAGCGGTTGAAGCAGGCCCGAAAAAAAATAGTTCATTGTCTTGGATACGCTACAATTTCTATACTTACAGATGTTTCTTTGATAAATATGGTTGTTTCATAGAGTGAATTCAGTTCGAAAATTTAAGCAAAGCAGTTTCCTGCCTCGGAATATAGGTATCAATAATCGTAGTTACTTAGTTAACTTTAACATAAAACTTGTATAAGGTTAGTTGTAGTTTAAATGTTCGTGATTTGTCTATTTTTAGAAGGTTTGACGTTTTGACAGGGTCATAGTTTAGGGAGGGGGGTCATCATGACCCCACGACCCCCCCTCGGACCGCGCCTGGTGACATGAATGTTAGAAATGAGACATTGGGTTAAATTATACTCAATTATAGGGAAAACTGAAGTCTCCATACTTCTACTTGTTTAAGTGTCTGTTCTGTCATACTAGACAGTATTAAGTCCCTAATTTGTGTTCAGGATCGGTTCAAGTTCACGATACTGAACGCGATCGTGGTGAAGCGCGCGGCGGACCTGAACGAGCTGGTGACGAGCGAGGCGCGTGTTATGTTGCTGTACGCCACGCGTGAGGAGGCGGCCGACATCCTTTCAGCCGCCGGGGACCTGCACCTCACCAACGAGAACTTCGTGTGGATCGTCACGCAGAGCGTGCTCGGCTCCATGCAGCAACCCAACAAGTTTCCCGTTGGAATGCTCGGTATGTTTCATTTATGAATGGTACTCGAAATATAATAATCTTCATCTTCCTGCCCTGGTTCCATGTTTGTAATAGTTGTCGCAATGTGTGTGTTTTCTTCTTCTTCCATTCTCTCGTATTCTGTCAACTGTGACGCTTTCAGTGACTGAAAACGTCCATTCTACGATTCTAAGAGATTATATGAGAATTTAGATAATTTAAAACATCATGATGTTTTTAGGTGTACACTTCGACACATCAAGCTCATCGCTGATTGCCGAGATCGCCACCGCGGTGAAGGTGTTCGCGTACGGCGTGGAGTCGTACGTGTCGGAGCCGGAGAACATCCACTACCCGCTGGGCACGCGGCTGTCGTGCAGCGGCGCGGGTGCGGGCGAGGCGCGCTGGTCCACGGGCGAGCGCTTCTACCGCCACCTGCGCAACGTCAGCGTCGAGGGCGAGGCGGGCCGGCCCAGTATCGAGTTCACGCCCGACGGCGAGCTCAAGGCGGCCGAGCTCAAGATCATGAACCTGCGACCCGCGCTCGGAGAACAGGTCACACTTACGCTCTTTTCTCCACTGGTTCATCTTTGGACCGCCAAGGTTTTTTTTGTGTAGAACAAACGGGTTCGTGGCCAAGACCATGCAATTTCTTTGTTCGAAGACTTAAAGTTTTATAATTCAGATAAACCTGATGCTATATACCCAAACACAAAATTTTACTGTGGCGTACCGAGCAAGACAAAAGATTAAAAGCTTTTGTCAAAATCAACTTGATGTTAAGTTTTATTTCCATATTTACAGTTGGTGTGGGAGGAAATAGGTACTTGGAACTCTTACCCGCGAGAAAGGCTGATCATAAAGGACATCGTGTGGCCTGGCGGGCTGCACACGCCACCGCAGGGCGTGCCTGAGAAGTTCCACATGCGCATCACGTTCCTAGAGGAACCGCCCTACATCAACCTGGCGCCACCCGACCCCGTCAGCGGACGCTGCTCGCTCGACCGCGGCGTCATCTGCCGCGTGGCGCCCGAGCTCGAAGTCGCCGGGTGACTCTTTCGTTCATTTATTTTTAACTAAGAAATGGCTGCTTTCTAGTCGTAGTGGTCACTCCGTGAGTCTTTACTACGCTACCTTGTAGTAATTATAGTTTCGCTCGTAGCGCCCGTAGCACCCTTACGTCGTACTGCTCGTAGCACCTCCACAGCGGCGTCGTAGCACTCGTAGCACTTCTACGTCGTAGTGTCCGTAGCACCTCTACGTCGTAGTGTTCGTAGCACCTCCACGTCGTAGCACTCGTAGCACCTCTACGTCGTAATGCTCGTAGCATCTCTATGTAGTAGCGCTCGTAGTACCTCTGTATAGAGAACTTAGCATATAGTATGTCCATCAAAGTGAACTACTTCTACGATCATCTTGATTAATTCTCAGAGAATCTGGGAACAAGGGAACCGGTTTCACCAGGACCTAAAAACGACAGAACTATATGACTGTGGAAGTATAGCAGTTTGATGGACCTACTACTTCCTAACTGCTTGAAGTTCTCTAGCATATCATTTACAATGATAGAGTATTTATTTGAATTGTGATTTCCGAGTAAGTTTTTAGTAACCTTAAGAAACAAACTCTACGCTGCTAGTTGCAAAATGTTCGTTGAACTTAAGAATAAGAAATTACGAGTAGTATATTAGACAGATATTAAAATCAATGTATTCACAAAAATGTTTCTACCAATAAGTAAGCAAAACCGCATACGTGAAAGTACAGATTACTGCCAAACGTCACTCATTAAACTGAGGGTAAATCCAAAACTACCCGTAGGAAATATTTTTTTTTTTTGGTATGAATGTTATAGGTATACAGTACTAATTTAAAAAAAAAATACAGTTTCTTGACACCAAAACTTGTGTTGACCAGTGTAATCCAATAAAGATTATTACAATCTTATAAAGCCTGCAATTTTCCGGTGACATAAATATAAATAAACACTAAGTCGCAACACTACTCCTAATTTAGCAACACTAAGTAGCACTCGTAGCTCCGCTACTTCATAACACTCGTAACTCCCGCAGCACTTTTAGTTCTAGCTCTTCGAAGTCGTAGCACTTGTAGCACCACTTTGCCGTAGCACTCATTAGCTCCTCTACGTCTTAGGACTCGTGGCTCCTCTACTGTACGTTCTTTACGTCGTCGCCTTCGTAGCACTCGTAGGACCTCTACGCCGTAGCACTCGTAGCACCTCTTTGCACCTTCAACATATTGCATACTGTGCTCCTAATATGCGCTCACGCTGTGTCCACGTTAGTTAGTACAGTCGATAATATGTTGTGTATGGTACGTGTAGGCTAGAGGCTGGTGCGGCGCACGGCAACAGCTCGCTGTACCAGTGCTGCAGCGGCTTCTGCATCGACCTGCTGCAGCAGCTGGCGGAGCAGCTGGGCTTCACGTACGAGCTGGTACGCGTGGAGGACGGCCGCTGGGGCACGCTGCACCACGGCCGCTGGAACGGCCTCATCGCTGACCTCGTCAACAAAAAGACCGACATGGTAAGAATTAATCATTACTAAGTTAAACAAGATAGGGTATTCATATTATTATTAATGCGAAACCAACTCTGCCTGTGCGTCCGTTTGTTACCTTTTCACGTCTGAAGCTATTGGGATGAAACTTGTACGTGTAGCCCATGTTCTGAAACAACCATTAAGATACATTTTATCCCGCGCGTAGTTCTCTTGGGAAAATTTGCGCTGGCAGAAGTAAGTAGGTTATTAAAAGAATAGAGTGACTTTTAGTGCAAAAAATATTCAAGAGGTTATTGTCTATTATGTTAATTTTATTCAACATCTGACTGGGGTGAGCCCCAAAGTATTAGAAACCAAAGGTTGTTATATATTCCTATTGTTAATTAGACACACACGTAGACATAGCCTAGCATCTAATTAGTAACTAACATCTAATTGTTGCTCCCCAGGTACTAACGTCGCTGATCATTAATTCAGATAGAGAGGCTGTAGTGGACTTCAGTGTACCTTTCATGGAAACGGGCGTCGCCATCGTAGTGGCCAAGCGAACAGGCATCATATCCCCCACCGCCTTCCTGGAGCCCTTCGACACGGCCTCATGGATGCTGGTGGGAGCCGTAGCCATCCAAGCGGCCACCTTCTCCATATTCTTCTTCGAGTGGTTGTCTCCCAGTGGATTCGACTGTTCTACTGGCAATAACTCAAAACGTGTTCCACAAAATCGGTTTTCTTTATGTAGAACCTACTGGATTGTTTGGGCAGTACTTTTTCAGGTAAGTTTATTTCATTTTTTTTTATTGTTTTCTAGCTTAGTAGCTGATACATTAGGCAGCGCACTCTTACATACACTAACTTTATTTGTTTGAACTTGCAGGCATCAGTGCACGTAGACTCACCTCGAGGCTTCACTGCCCGATTTATGACCAATATGTGGGCAATGTTTGCAGTAGTGTTTCTTGCCATCTACACTGCCAACCTAGCTGCCTTCATGATCACACGCGAAGAGTACCACGAGTTGAGTGGGTTGGACGACCCGCGGATAGCGAGGCCTTTGACACAGCGGCCGCCGTTGAAGTTTGGGACGGTGCCGTGGTCCCACACTGATGCGACACTCGCCAAATACTTTACGGAGCCTCATGCGTACATGGCTCGGTAAGTTTTCACGTATTTTTCCGAATTTTACTATTTTTATCTTTCTTCCGCTTAGAAGTAACAGCAACGCACTGTTTTAGCAATAATAACACTGTACATTACATTTTAAAGTCTGTCACAGAGCTCTATTTAGTAAAGTATGAAGTCATGCTACTGGATTTAAGTGCCTACCAAATAGAACGATTGGAAAGAATCCAATGAAATAATAAAAATCGTCATAAATGTTAATTCATGTTTTAGATGACCCCTTTTCTTTCAGGTATAATCGCAGCACCGTCAGCGCAGGCGTCACGTGTGTGCTCACGGGAGAACTCGACGCCTTCATATATGACGGCACAGTTCTAGACTATTTAGTATCTCAAGTAAGTTATACTTGTTTTACCATCATCTCTCATCTGCCTAGCCTTTTCCCAACTATACTCGTATAGGCACTTGTCTTACCTCCGGCTCACACTATAGGTAGAAATTACCGCAGTTTGGTTATTCTGACCGCCAAGCGAGCATCGCCGAGCGAGTGTCGCTGAGCGAGTACAATCTTTAATAGCTCTTGTCGTTGCGAATCAACTAGAGATAGAGCCGCTCGCCGGCAGTGTGAACAGACAGCTATCGACTATGAATGCGTGTGTCTCTTTTACTCACATGACATCAATATCTTTTTTCCCTTTCCTCAGCGAGCAAATGGTCGATAGCTACTCGCTTCCTCGCCGGTAAGACAAGTGCCTTAGGTTTGTTGTACAACTAATGAGCCATACTTTTTTCTACAATTTTCCCTATTTTGTATTTTCAGGATGAAGACTGCAGGCTTTTAACTGTAGGTGCATGGTACGCAATGTCCGGCTATGGCTTAGCGTTTACACGTAATTCAAAATATGTCAGTATGTTTAATAAAAGATTACTCGACTTAAGAGCCAATGGAGATCTAGAGAGATTACGAAGGTAAGTAAATAGTTTCATGAATAACATACATACGTGGACGGATTGCTTAAAATGGAATTAATTTTGTTTGGACCTTTTTTAATGCTTTTTTACAATCTCTTTTATTAATATGTTTTAAGTACGCACGGCGATCCGCCATTGTCACTCGTGTTGGTTCAACCAATCAAGATATTGAGATTGTGATGATTGATAACAATAGCTTTTTCCTAACATCTAAAGAACTACCTACATACTTATATCTAAAGAAGTTACTTATTTACCAAATACACTATTCAATGACATGTCTCGAAACCGTTTTGCATCGACACAGTCGCGCGTTACTAGCGACGATGTAACAAATACACTGTAGCGCGTTACTGTCAATGCAGCCGTGTGTTTGACGCGAAGCAGTTGTGCTTTGTAAATGCTACGAACGGCCAAAAGAAGCGATGCCATTGCACAGGAATAAAACGCGCTTTTGTAACGGTGCAAAAAGTCGACGTGCGCCCTGCTTTAATCTAATTACGACATAATGAGTAATCAACTTACCTACAAAACATGCCTGTCACCTGCAGATACTGGATGACGGGAACTTGTAAGCCTAATAAACAAGAACACAAGTCGTCCGACCCCCTGGCGTTGGAACAATTTTTATCAGCTTTCCTGCTGCTGATGGCGGGCATCCTGCTGGCAGCTCTACTGCTGCTGCTGGAGCACGTCTACTTCAGATACCTGCGCTCGCACCTGGCCGCGTCCAGTGCCGGCTCGTGTTGTGCGCTGGTATCTTTATCTATGGGTATAAAACAAACTGTTTTAATTTTTTTCTATGCATAAAAATAGATATTATTCTTCTACATAACATGGCATCTCATCTGTAACTTTGTTGACGAGAGTTACGAGTTGACGTTTATAATAATAATGATTACCTATTACCTATTACTACAGGTACTGACCTTGACAGATGAGAACTTAACATTGTTGACAGGTCAATCTCTGACATTCCACGGCGCCGTCGTTGAGGCGGCGGCGCGTGGATTCGGAGAACGGAGCCATTGCCGCTCTGCAGTCTGTGCTGCACAGGTACTTACGTTTATTTTTAATGGCTTTTACAAAATCGAAAAATTTGAACATTTTCTTCTGTTTTTACTAAAAGTTGTAGAATTTCCATGTGATGTGTCAAAACACTATATTATAACATATCTAAACTTAGGGTTTCTTAAGGTTTATGATAACACATAAACAGTTGGCACTTACTTACCTAGTTACGGTTAGTTTACAGAGTATATCAGCTAGGCTGGTTAGATGGATGGCGGTATAGCGACTGTAGTCAATGCACGGACGTGTCTCTAGATATGGCGAGCGCGGCACGAGCGCGACATCGCCGTGGCGCGCGCGCGGCAGCTGGCGGCGGCGCTGGCGGCGCACGGGCTGGCCGCGCCGCCGCGCCGCCTGGCCTCGGCGGGCGCGCTGCTGGCGGGCGGCCGCCACGACGCCACGCACGTGCGCACGCTGCGCCCGCCCGCCGACCTACTGCCCGATCTCGATAGACCGCTCTCTTGTGGCGATTTACGCTCAAGGTAATAAACTGACCACTTTACTCTACTGCAGTGTTCGACAAAACTATCGATTCCTAAAACTGGTGACATGGTAGATGAACTCCATTGACCGCACATAGACTCCCATTCGGTCTACAGCAAGCCTAGCCCACCTAGAGATCGTACCTAGGGAGGTTCACAAGTTTCCCGGAGCAACCTTACAGTTCCGATGGTTTATGAATTTAAAAACGGATCAAAAGCGAGTTGGACTCGCGTGTAGAGGGTTCCGTACGAATTTGTAGGTACGTATTATAAAAAGTTTAGGAATCAAGTCTCGCAGTTTTTTACCGAGCTAAGAATCTATCGCGGAGGCTTAATATGGTGGGGTCCCGTCAGCACCTTTGGTACGGAACCCAGACCCTACAGGAACCCGCAAGTCAAACCGTCCAGTACTTCGCAAGTACCAAATTAGTTCAAGACAGTTCTACTTAGGATAAAAGCTTAATTCACGATTAACACAGCAGAACAAATTAGAGATTTAACGAATTTGGACCCTAGCAGATACTTTTCAAGACCTTTAGAAACCGAACCTATACCCCTAACGACCTACAACGCTGTGCTGTTTAAAAATCGTGTTAGCGGCGCTCTCCAATGGATAATAAAACCGCGATTCAGATAAACGCCATCTATCGCGTTTATAACGCCATTTCCTAAACTGACGAAGTATTTGGCAGCGGAAGACGTTAAAAGAACATATATTGTTACGATTAATAACGATAAGGTATTAAAATGTTCACTATTATTTTGGTACGTATTAAAAGTATAAACAGATAACTCAACAATTTGTTATGGTGTTATTTTCATGCTTTCGTGCATTTTATTTTTCTCAATAGATGGCGCTCTGATTGATCAGCATACATTAGGAAGTTTCTTCCTAAACTTAAAAATCAATATCTTTTGATTTTGTGATAATCCTCGACTCGGGATAATCCAATCAGTAGTTTATTACGCTCGGTGATTGATTACGTACTTTAAACAAAGACTATATTTTTATGATTTAATTACAAATGTATAGCTTTTAGACTTTTCCCTATACTTGTAGTATAAGACGGTATTACTTGCCAATGTTTGGTATTACTTGACAGTTTTAGCTCAACGGAAAATACCCTATGAATTTTGATTCCTTTGAGAGTGTCGAAATATACGTTTTTAGCGGCAGATATTGATTTTTTAGTTTAGCAAGATACTTTCTAATGTAAGTAACTTTCTTTCGCGCTCATTTACGAATGGCGCGTGGAGGCGCAACGCCGGGGCGAGACTCCTCTGCCGCGGCAAATCGCAGCAAGGAAGACTGAGCTCTGGCAAAATCTCATGGAGGTATGGAGATAGCGACTGTCGCAAACCAGCGCTGGCCACGCCACAATCCAGGCAATAAGTCCCCTCTTTGAGGAGTGGCTGGAACGGAGCCACGGCGTCCTCACCTTCAACCTGATGCAGGTACTCACCGGACACGGTTGTTTCGGGAGATACCTGTTTCGGATTCGGCTGGAGGACACACCTGGGTGTCAACACTGTGAGGGTCGCCCGTAGGAGACGGTGGAGCATACGGTGGAGGTCTACCCTGCTTGGGCGGAGCACCACCGGGTCCTCGTCGAGGCAATCGGCGGCGGCGACCTCTCTCGACCGGCCCTGGTTCATCAATCTATGATCCGGAGCGAGGAGGCATGGGAAGCGGTCACCTCCTTCTGCGAAGCAGTAATGCTAGCAAAGGAGGAGGCCAAACGTGTGAGAGAGAGGGAAACCTCACGCCCTAGCCGCCGCCACAGAAGAAGACGCCCCGGGTTTCGAGAGTCGCACTACGATTCCCGGCATCCGTAGGCGTGGGTATGTGGACGCCGAGCATTGGGTGGTTCGCCGTCTGATCTGAACCAGGCCCGGGTCGACGGCGCGCTGCGATCCCCGCGCGCTACTAGCTAGCTAGCTAGCTAGGGCAAGTGCCTACTAAGGCTGCGGAATCTCTTCGAAGGAGGTACCGTAGACCTCGAACGCAAAGGGCACTAGGAGGAACACGGATGGGTTTAGTCAGTAAGAGTCTGACACTCCCTCCTGCTTCACCCAGAGCGGGAGGAGTCATTTGATGATTTTCCAACCTTAAAAAATCCTAAAATGGTTTTGGTTCGTTAATCTGTCAGCGGGCTGTATCTTATGAACGAACCGTTATAGGTAGGTAGGTTTAGAAATTTTCACAGGTTGTGTATTTTTATTAACCTCCGACAAAAAAAGAGGTGTGTTATAAGTTTGACCGCTATGTGTGTCTGTCTGTGGCACCGTAGGTCTCAAACGGGTGAACCGATTTGGATGCGGTTTTTTTTATTTGAAAGCAGGTTTTCTAGCGGTGGTTCTTAGACAAGTTTTATCAAAATCGGTTGAGCCGTTTGAAGATCATTGGCTCTTTTCTAGTTGATGAAGGCATTTAACTAGATTTTACGGGTCTGATCGATGCGAAATTCGGTATTCTGTTACTTCAATGACATTGCCATGTATAAGTATACTTGGTTATATTGACCTGATGCTGAAGCATAACCTGAAGTCTGCAGAATACCCAACTCCTCACTAAATTACAGCAGAAGTGTCGTATTTGAACTCACTGAAATGGGTTTAATGAACAGATTATGTTTAGATCAGTAACCTTAACCTGATGCTGAAACATGTCCTGATATCTGCAGGATACCCACTCACTTACTTACAGCAGACCTTCCGTTTTCGTATTCATTTTTAAACGGTCGCAATGAATAGGTTATAGATAGATGAGAAAGAGAAATGAGCGAATACATTGGTGAGAGATGCAAAGCTACTTTCACTCGTTCTACCGATATAATATTTTGGTATGAAATGTATAATGTAGTGCCGTTTAGGTGCGTGTAGATCAGATTGTGATGTATGATGGATTGTGTGAAGAGCAATTTGAAAGAAAAGGTAGTTAGTGATAGCTTGACGGCTGATAGGACAGAGTGGAAGTAAAAAACGTGTTGCGCCGACCCCAAGTAACATGGAGTAAAGGTAGGAAGATGATGAGATCATAGGTTTTCTAGTAGTACTTATTCGGTAAATTAATTTTAAAAAGCAAGAAACAAAAAATAAGTTAAAATTTTAAAAAATAATACGTATATATATACCGACAAAAAAATAACTTTACAAAGTGAGAAAATAATATGTATTGATCCTTTGAATTTAATATATTTGTGTAAAAATGTGCGCTGAAAATATAATTTGTGCGTCTTTAGGTTTTAATAATTTTCAAATAGTCGCGCTTTTTTGAATACCCGAAAAAAAATCGCAGCGTCTAAATGAGAAAACGTATAAAATCAAAATGTATTTATTCAAACTAAGCTGAAAATCAGCACTTTTTTAACGTCATTTACATAAAGACAGTCCCCCAAATCGCCCGCCCGCCCGTCACCTATAATCTCGTCTTGACGCTTATTATAACCATAAAAAGTTTCAAAAGTATACATGCATGCGTTTTTGAACATAATATCGCTAAAAGTCAAAACTACGGTGCCATAACTTTGACGGCAAAATACAAGAAACCGGCTCAACTCAAGATAACCAAAAATTTGTGCGTTTATACAGCGAAAATATTCTGCTTGGAATGATTTACATTAAGTAGATATTAACTAAAAACCAAGCATGTAAACAACGGCTTGGTTGGATAACCATCCAACCAAATTCGAATGACTACACAAAAGCGACGGCTTTCGTACAATATATTGATGACATTCATAACTTTACTCATAGTTACTCATGATCCGGTTGAAACGTGTTGTGCCTGAGTACACCTCTAATCGAGCAATTCTTTTATAGATGTGCATAAATCTATCTTATCTATATATATATACATAATCTGTAATACAGATTGGAAAATCAATTGGTCGATTTTCATGAAATTTAGTATGCAAGGGTTTTCGGGGACGATAAATCGATTTAGCTAGGTTTCATTTTTAGAAAACGTCGTAAAAAACCTGACCAAAGCTCGGTCGTCCAGGTAGTTAATAATAATACTCGTAGTTAATAATGTCAATTAGTAATTTTGTATCTACGGATGTACACAAACACTTCCATCCTCTAAAAATAGTGGAAATAGATTCAGGAGTCTTTAAAACGTAAAGATATAATCGAGTTTTGGGCCAATTACAATAACTTCTTTTGGCTTGGGCCTGTTAAAGGTTGTATAGCTTCAAACTAATAACATATTAACTAATATTTTGAAGAGGAAAGATTTGTTCTTTTTTTTTGTTTCTTTGTAACGATTTAACTCAAAAACTACTCGACTGATTTAGGCACGCGTTTGACCACTATCTCACCTGTTGGTAAACAATGATGTAGTTGAAGATGTAGCACGTCTGCCTGTAAGCCTGAATTCTGTCATAAATACGCACAAATAAAGAGCTACTCGTGTATGTTTATTCTACAGGCGCACATAAAATGGTTATGAAGATACACGAATCTGCGAAACGTTACTTCAGCAGGAAATGCAATATCTCGAAAACCTGAAAACGCACAAATTATGTTTTCTGCGTACATTTTTGCACAAATATAAGCTCTCTGCCCATGCACAATATTTATCTCTCCTATCATTCGTTTAGATTTTTCCTGCTGGAAGAACGTTACTCCAGCAGGAATCGTTTTTTTTTTTCAAAACGACGATACATACAATTTTTTTATGTGACGCACATTTGCAGCAGATGTCGCACTAATTATACACTCACGGAGCATTTATTATAAGTACATCACTCTAGCAGCCACTTTCCAGCTGGAGTAACGCACACTTATTCCTCGGATACCGTAGGTGGACGCCGCTTGTTTAGTATTTGCTCTATTTTCAAATGACATAACGTTTACTTCATCTTACAATACTTTACATAATTTTATTTATTTATTTGGGTCTCTAACAAAGCATACACAGATATAACATAAGACAGTGATACAATGGTTCATTTAAGAGTGCTCCTACAGTTATAAGTTATAGGAGATCACAACATGCACTTATAACTAGCTTTACAAAACAAAATATATAGATATATATATATATTTTACTCTACTCTCCTTTCGCAGGTACGCTGGAAGAGATTTCTATAGAAATAAGCATCACCTTTGTACCTATTTTTCTGTTTCTTTCTTCTCATATCTTATTAAATGTGTGAACATAAATTGTAAAAAAAAATATTCACAAAATTAAATTAAAATTAGGATAAAATCATAACATTCAATTAAAGTAGATTCACTTATTCCAATACATTAAATGAAAATTATTTAAGTTAATTAGATTCATACAATAAATTAAAATTAAATGTTTGCTATTTCATTAAAAAACAATCATTTAATGTAACGTTCAGTATATACAATAATATAAACAACATAGTCTACCCGCGCAACTTTGTCTGCGTCGTTCCTATTGGTTTTAGCGTGATGTCAATATATTATAGCCTATAGCCTCCCTCGATAAATGGGCTATCTAACACTGAAAGAATTTTTCAGATCGGAGTAGTTCCTGAGATAAGCGCGTTCAAGCAAACAAACAAACTCTTCAGCTTTATATATTAGTGAAGATAGATATTGCTATAACAACACTTTCCCTAACTTTCATTTTGTATATTCTAATTAAGCATAACGTTATTTTGATCCAATTATCATCCTTACTTGTTAATTAATTAATTTTAATCCTTACTAATATTATAAAAGCGAAAGTCTGATTTCACGCCAAAACTACTGAGTCGATTTAAAAAATATTTGGTAAACAGACAGTCTAGAGCCTGAGAAAGGACATAGGCTACTTTTTATCCCGGGAGTACGCGGGCGAAGCCGCTGGCAGAAGCTAGTTTTGTATAATTGACACGACGAGCTCTGGAACTAAGAGCACCTTTAAGCCTTGCTGGCAGAAACAGGAACACCGCACAGCAGGGCTCGTCAACTTCCCTTGGTCATGACCGTCTTCTTATCGTGTAGGCAGTAAGGTCTAACGACCCCACACACCCTTTTTTTTTTTTAAGTATGGGAAATCATCAAATGACTCCTTCCGCTCTGGGCGAGGCGGAAGGGAGTGTCAGACTCTTACTGACTAAAACCCATCCGTGCTCCTCCTAATGCCCTTTGCGTTCCAGAGCTGCGGCGTCTCTTTCGAACGGATTCCGCACCCCGGCAGGCACTGGCCCTAGCGGGCCCCGCCTCCCATGCTGACAGCTTCTTGAGGCGCGCGTGGAACACAGCGCGCCGCAGACTCGGGCCTGGTTCTGATCGGACGGCGAGCCACCCAATGCTCGCCGTCCGCAGGCCCGCGCCTACGGTGCGACTCCCTACGCCTGGGGCGTCTTCTTCTGTTGCGGCGGCTGGGTCGTGAGGCTTCCCTCTCTCTCACACGTTCGGCATCCTCCTTCGCTAGCTATTACTGTTTCGCAGAAGGAGGTGACCGCTTCCCATGCCTCTTCGCTCCGGACCATAGATTGAACCAGGGCCGGTCGCGAGAGGTCGCCACCGCCGATCGCCTCAACGAGGACCCGGCGGTTCTCCGCCCAGGCAGGGCAGACCTCCACCGTATGCTCCACCGTGTCCTCCGGGCGATCCTCGCAGTGTTGACAAACACTGCGAGGATCGCCCGGAGGACACGGGCGTATCCTCCCGCCGAATCCGAAACGGTATCTCCCGAAACAACCGTGTCCGGTGAGTATCTGCGTCAGGCGGAAGGTGAGGACGCCGTGGCGCCGCTCCAGCCACTCCTCAAAGAGGGGACTAATCGCCTGGATTGTGGCATGCCCAGCGCTGGGTTGCGACAGTCGCTGTATCCATACCGCCATGAGATCCTGCCGGAGCTCCGTCCGCCTTGCTGTCATTTGCCGCGGCAGAGGAGTCTCGCCCTGGCGTTGCGCCTCCACGCGCCACTCGTAAATGAGCGCGAGGACTCTCGCCTCCAGATCCTATGGCGGCAGTCCAGCAAGGAGGTTCACCGCCTCGCCAGAGACCGTACGGTATCCCCGGGCCAGCCGAATGGCCATAACCCTCTGGGACGAATTGAGGTAACCGGCAGGTCGCTTCCTCAAAGTAGGCGCCCAAACAGGCGCCCCATAAAGGGCCATGGACCGCACAACCTCCGCGCAAAGCTTTCGGTAGGAGGCGTTTGGTCCCCCTAGATTGAGCAGAAGCCGCTTGAAGGCAGCCCCGGCCCGCCCCAGTCTGGGAGCCAAACGTCGGAAATGCTCGACGAAGTTCCACCGGCTATCGAGGACGAGACCCAAGTATGTCATCATCGACCCGACCTCGATGTGAACTCCTCCTACCGTTATTTGGGATCCCGATGGTGGCCTGTTCCGAGAACCATGGAAGCACATGGCTTCGGTTTTGTGTAGGGCTACTTCGAGACCCAACTGCTGGATTCTCTCAATTATTGTCGCAACCCCGCGTGTCATAGCTTCGGCCGCCGCCTGGTGCGATCTCCCGTGCGCCAGGACCATCGTGTCGTCAGCGTAACACACCACACTGACGCCACTAGAGAGGACCCAGTAGTAGCCGATGTCCCACAGGAGCGGACCCAGAACCGAACCCTGTGGAACACCGCACGACATCTCTCGCCGGTTCCACTCTCCCAGGTGACCGGGGTAGATGACGGCTCTGTCCGTCAAGTAAGCCTCGACTACGCGACGGAGGTAGGTCGGCACCCGGTGATACCGAAATGCCTCTCTCATGCAACTCCAGGGCAGGGTGTTGAAGGCATTAGCGATGTCTAGAGACACCGCCAAGACGACCCCGCCCCGGGAAACCACGTCCCCCTCGAGAGGGCTCTCACGCGCATGATAGCATCCACCGTCGAGCGGCCCGTGCGGAAACCGAACTGGTTCTCTGCCAGATCCGGCCCCACCCTCACTAGGTGCTCGACGAGGCGGTTTGCAATTACTCTTTCAAAGAGCTTGCCCACCTCATCGAGCAGGACGATGGGCCGGTATGCAGACGGAGAGTCCGCAGGGCGCCCCGGCTTCTTAATGAGGACCAGTTTCCCCGTCTTCCAATGAAGTGGGAACTGGCCCCTCTCAAAGCATGCACTTAGGAACCCTCTTAGTCGAGGCCCGAGAGCCTCCAAGGCCAGGACCCAGACCCCACATACCCTAGATTCAGAGTTTCTAAACCGCCTCAAGGGCCGTAATTTAAGTCAAAAATACATTTCATACAAATTGTATCTTTTTTTGGCTATTTCAACTCGTCGACAACTTCGAGTATAGAGTCTCCGATCTTGATAGGATTGTGGATTTTATAATTTCTAGCCTGGTCATACGAGGTATAAGTACTTTCTCGTCCAATGAATACGGGCAATTGTCAAATACTAACAAAATTCTTTAAACGTGTGCCTATCAGTGTAACAGTAAAAAAACCTCAAGTTTTTTTATGTGTGTATTAAAAAAGTGCGGCTGAAGTACATCCATTTGCATCCATAATAAAGATTACGTAGCAGTAGTAAGTTTAAGATCCATCACAAATATTCTTAATATTTTCGATAAGTTATATAGATATCAGGACCATGGCGCCCTGGCTTTCAATGAAAGTATGAAAATATTAAAATAAATATGACAAACGGAATGTAGTAAAAGAGACCTAGACCTGTTCGGTCTTGTGGTCTTGCGTCCGTCTACATTAGTTGTGGGCAAAGCAAAAGAAAACGTTTCCTATTCGAGAAAGGGCCATGATCTCCTGGTCATGAGCGGGCATAGAGCGGTAATTTGATATTTTTGTTGTGCTGCTTTTTTTAATAAAGGTTTCTCATTGGATTGTTATGTTTATTCAAATAAAGTCGGTTGACGGCCGATAATTTTACATAATAACGTCATGAGAAAAAAATAAATTAAAAATTTAAAAAACCCCCGCCAAAAAATAACTTTAAAAAATGAAAAAAATAATCCGTACGATCCCTTTACTTTAATATAGGTACGATTCTTTGGGCCAAGCATCTTCAGCTTGGGAGACCGCTGATTTTGTATTTGTTACGGCTTGTATATTTGCCAATGACCTTGTGCATACAAACTACACCTCTTCGTGTTTAAAAACGAAAGAAATCAAAAACACCGACTTCCGAAATTAAAGTTATTTTTTACTTTGTAGTGTTTTGTTTTTGGAAGTCGGTTTTATTTTTTTGTAAAAAAGTTTTTTAAGAGACGTTATCACGTCTAAAAATACCTAACTTGCCAAAATAAAAGATAACTAAAGTATTGAATGATTGGGTATTGATGTCGCAGTTGTTAGTAATTACGTGGTTAGTTTTGGTTTTTGTTGTATACATCCCCAGGTAGGTAGGTAGGTATAAATTGTAAAGTTTGGGTAGAGACACTAACTAACAACGTCAAATATTATTATTTTATAGATAAATCCCAGATTTGTACATTGTTTTTTAATCTTTTCAGAGAACGGACGCGAGTAGAAATGGAAACAGTGCTGTGAGGCGTGTATAGCGCCACCCTATTTCAATTCCTGAAGGCTGTTCTTACACCAAGTTATACAAAACGAAATTAGTTATACCTAATGTTAAAATACGGACACATAAAAAAACGTTGTAATTATTAAATAAACTATTACAATTATTAAAACAGAGAGCTGGATGTAGATAGCGAAGCGTTGTTGTGGGACTCGCGCACAGTGCAGGCTGGGCGCCGGGCGCGCGCCCCCGTGTTGTCTACTACAATAAAATATATTTTTTGGACAATATAACGTGTTTTATTGATTAACGAATCTATCTTGGAGTAAGTACCTATATCTACTATGGATATACCCACCCAGTCAAAGATTATAGTAAAATTCGTCAGACCCCGCGGACCTGAGCCTGTCCAGACGGACCGTTGTGCACGTGAGGGCCTACTGGCATTGAACGCAACTAGTATAATAGCAGCCCTGTAATTTACTGATGTAACAGACGTTATATATTATGTATCAGAGAGTTTGCTAAGGAGTTGGGCACTCGCGCGTAGACACGCGCATTCCCGAGGTACTAGAGCTACATAACGGGCCCAGATGCTCTCAGTCTACCATTTGTTTTCGCCGCTCACCGCTTGACACGCCGCACGCCTCGCCGCAATCCGCGCCGCTCTGGGCTGTGGCCAGGGGGTAAAACTCCTGCAAAGCACTCGATCAAGTTTCTCCTTAAACTTAAAAATTCAATATCTTTTGATTTTGTGAGGCAATTTTGATGCTCCTATTGGCCTTAGCGTAATGATATGTAGCCTATAGCCTTCCTCGATAAATGGGCTATCTCATCATCTGCCTAGCCTTTTCCCAATTACATTGGGGTCGGCTTCCAGTCAAACCGGATTCAGCTGAATACCACAGTTTTACGTGGAGCAGCTGCCTACTAGACCTCCACAAGCCATTTACTGGGTAACACGGTACATCTTGGCAAGACTGGAGTCAGATTTACTGGCTTCTGACAATCCGTAACGACTGCCAAAGATCAATAAATGACAGCCGGGACCAACGGCTAAAACGAGTTTTCCGAGGCACGGAGGAAACTCTTTATGTTAAGATGGTCACCCATCCACAGGCCAACCTTGGCAAGCGTTGCTTAACCTTCAAGATCGACCCGTGCGGATGTTATTATTTTATATATATATTATTTTTGAACAATCCTACCAATTTTGAGCTGGGTGTGAATTACTGTACCTTCACTCCTATTTTTTAACCGACTTCAAAAAAGGAGGAGGTTCTCAATTCGGTTGTATTTTTTTTTTATTTTAATGTTTGTTACCTCATAACTCCGTCATTTATGAACCGATTTGAAAAATTTTTGTTTCATCTGAAAGGGTATACTTCTCGATTGGTCCCATTTTCACCATGTCAGAATCTGATGATGGGATCCCATGAAAATCGAGGGCAACCCTCAAATTGTATAGGCACATACAATGTTTTTCATGAACTTTCTAACGCAATTCAGATATTTGTGCCTGGTAATCATTATCTCATGTTGCTGACCTGATGATGAAAGGTATAAATTAGGATCTGATGATGAGATCCCATTAAAATGTTTGTTCAGCGATACTTTAGCCAATTGCCAGCCGATTTGGATGATTCTTTTTTTGTTTGAAAGAGTATTTTCCTGGACTGGTCCCGTTTCAATTTGGTAAAGATCTGATGAAGAACTTCGGAGGTAGGCAACGGAACTCTTCAATAAATGATAGCAAAGGGATCGGGATTGCTGAAATCGAATGTTTTTTTAGTGTTTACACTAGTTCTTAACATAACATTGCGCCGGTACTCTGTTATGGGTACGCAGGTACCTAGGTACCACTAAAAAGTGAAAAATACGATAAAGACTTCCGAAATTAAAGTTTTTTTCTTTCTTCCGAAGTTATTTTGTACCTTGTAGTGTTTTGTTTTTGGAAGTCGGTTGTATTTTTTGTAAAAAGTTTTTTATTTTGGTCTAATTTCACCGGATTACTAAGCAAGTTGAGGAGCTCGTGGCTAAATAATAACAGCCGCACGGGTCGATCTTGAAGGTTAAGCAACGCTTGCCAAGGTTGGTCTGTGGATGGGTGACATCTTAATATACCGAGTTTCCTCCGTGCCTCGGAAAGCACGTTAAGCCCTTGGTCCCGGCTGTATTTGTAGATCTTTGGCAGTCGTTACGGATAGTCAGAAGCCAGTAAATCTGACTCAGTCTTGCCAAGAAGTACCGTGTTACCCAGTTAATGGGTTGTGGAGGTCTGGTAGGCAGCCGCTCCACGTAAAACACTGGTATTCAGCTGAATCCGGTTTGACTGGAAGCCGACCCCAATATAGTCGGGAAAAGGCTAGGCCGTGGGCTAGGCAGATGATGATGACTAAGCCATTTGACGTTTTGAACAATGTGTCCAGCACCTAAACAATGTCCAAAACGAAAACTTACCCTTAGAAAAGTGATGGTCACTGTTTGGTGGTCTAGCGCCGGTGTGAGTCATCACAGCTAATTAAACGGGATGAGCATTACTGCACATGTGTACTGTGAAGAACTGAACACAATGATGGAGAAGTTCCCACGTCCCTAACCAGCTTTGGTCAATCGCTCGCCTCTGCTGATCCTGCACGACAACGCGCGACCTAATACTGCACAGCAGACGGTCTCCAAGTTACAAGAGCTGAGGTTGGAAGCTCTCCGTCATCCATCGTACTCACCGGACCTTGCGCCTACAGACTTACTTTTTTCAGAATTTAATTATTATTATTTGGTCATTGACAACCATAGTTTTGTGTAATGTAGAAGCATATTTTTCAAATTTTGTAAATGTGATTACCATGAACCCATTTACATATTATTCTGTGATTAGTTATAGTTTTACTTGTTGAACATGAACGAGCACCGAGCACGGTGGTTGAGAGCATGTCATGCTCCACTCAAATGTCTCACTGATGGTGGTGCGTGGGTTGGATGATTCAGTTCCCTTCACAATGGTTGAGCTGAATGGTGCCGACACACGCGTCATGTTCGTGAACGGGCGCCGTCAGTTGAGACTGGTCATCTCTTAACTAGATACCATTAGCTTATTTAAATATTTTAAATTCATGTAATTAGTTTTTTTTTTTCCTTTTGCATTGTACTCACATGCAAAAGCAACATGGAGCTAAGAAGTTTGTAAACATACCATGATTTAAAAGAATGTCCGTGGAGATTCTTGCACGTTCTTCTCCATATTGATCTACGCTTTGGAACGTGCAAATAGCATCCATGTTTTTGACTGACCGACCATGAAATTTCAAAAGTGCCTGTAAATGATTTATTTGAAATAAATGCTTAAGCTTTGAATCTTTGAGAATGTTTATTTCTTGGCTTGAAAAAAATAAATATCTGAGAGCCACCTAACAGAACTGGCACTACTCCACGATCACAAAAGTATACCCACTCAAGAGAGGAAGTCGAAGGATTGGGAGAAGACATAGGAAAAAAATGAATTTGCTATTTAATTAAGTAATTATATTTATAACACATTTGCTCGAAAAGGGTCTCTTATTTCAATATTGTATTGTATCTTATTACATACTTGTGCGTCATTGTGCGAGTTTCTTTTTAATAAGGTAAAACATACGGTTTATCTAGATGCTCCGTCTAAAACGAACGGTACTTTTTAACTCTTAGCAAAGAGTTCTTAAGTTAGAAAAGTAGTCAACTTTGGGAGATATAATATAATAAACTAGTTGACCCGCGCAACTTCGTCTGCGTCACAATTTTCATTACTGCTCCGCTCCTTTTAGTCTTAGCGTGATGATATATAGCTTATGGCCTTTCTCGGTAAATGGGCTATCTAACACTGAAATATTTTTTTCAAATCGGACCAGTAGTTCCTGAGATTAGCGCGTTCGAGCAAACAAAGAAACAAACAAACAAACTCTTCAGCTTTATGTATTAGTATAGATAGAGTATAGATAAACATTTAATACTTTAAATTAATTAATTTTGAACATAAATTACCAATTATCTGTAACAAAACACAAACATATGAATTTACTTTATTAGTACCTAATACTGGCTGTTTTGGTGCCTTTGCCTTTAAAAAAAAGTGCTGATGCGCGCGCATAGCTAATTTGTGAACAAGTAAAATAATTATTCCGTGCGCTTTTTCTTTTCGCTGTATTATTTTTAAAAGCTTTTATTTAACTTGCAGTGTATGAATGTACGCATGTATGTATATATGTTTTTACGGGTGGAATTTGCTACTCAATTTTGAAACAGATATCTTCAACCGATTGAGCTTAAATTTTGTATAGCTACACGTTTAGTTTGGATGAAAATACACGATAAGCTATGTGACGTCATTCTAAATCCAATATGGCGGCCCATACAATATGGCGGAATAGTTATTTTTAATGCATTTCTACAATATGGGTCTCAAATGAAAGGACTTGTTCAGAGTAACTCGAAAAATAATGTAACGTCATTCTAAATCTTCTTTAAAAATTTTTTTTAAAAGAAGAAAATCAAATGTTCTTATAAAATTGATCATATAAGCTTTATTTTCCTCTTATACGAGCATTTAAATAAAAGCTTTTTAAAAAGGTTTTTTTTTTATTTGAAAATGTCGTCAATATAATGATGAATTTATTAATTCGCACAAAAATATCTTATATTATCTATGTTAATTCGACACCGCCAAAAGTCTCAGAGGCAGCAAAGAAGGCTACTCTAAGCCTCGTGCCCGAAAAATCGACCGATAGATACCTACTTACAAGCGAGCGTATCAAAATTTCATCTCATGGAAAACAAGCAAAGATGTAAATTTATTTTCAGAAAGTGTGTTTTTAGCCTATTTCATGGAACTTTCTTAAAAATATGTCAAGCTCATTGTGGTGCTACTATTCAATGCTAAAAAGCACTGTGAAAACAAAACATGGTATTGATATCAAGTCATAACTACTCCAACTTGCTGGCATTTCTAAAAAGACGCTCAAGTGGCCATGTGAGTAAAAAGTCGAAAGTATTTTCGGCTGACAACGTCAAGAAGTTCCTAAAAGAAGCTCCGGTTTGCCGATATTTAGCAACAAAGGTCAATTGAAACTAAATTATTTTTATTAATTTATTTCACTTTCGTATTTCTTTACAATATAGATAGGTGTTTTGTATGCTGTTTTTATCTTTTTTCAGGTTGTATTAATATTCGGCATAAATGGTGCATGTAGACGTCAAGAGTTGGCAAACATCACAACTAATGATGTCGAGAACCATGGGCCATCATCATGGGCGTTCATCATCATGAACCATGGTTCTTCTTGTCCAGGTTAAAAACACGAAAAAATAAAATTCCAAGATCGTTCACAATACAGGGGCCTTTTCACGACATAGTGAAGAAATACGAAGCGCTTCGTTCGTTCAAAATTACCAAAAGGAATATGCACTAGCCAACCCATTGGCATAAATTTTGGAGCAATGCCGCCTCCGTCGCCGCCTATCTGTGGTCTCGTTTCTCCTACTTACTCCTAGAGAGACTGCTGAAATTGTAACTAATAATAATAACTTGACAACATTAAAAATGCCAACTGGCAACGTAATTAACAATTTTACAAATTGTTCAAATTTTTCTAACTGCTTTAACAAGTGACTAAAGATTTATTCGTTTAAGAAAGTCCGAGTTTTATTTATTTCCTCGCAAATGTGTTATAAAACGTCGTGTGACATACGTGCGCTTTGATAATTACAGCCTCTGCTTTCTTAGCAATATCGCCTCGGCTGTAATTTTCAACTTACCGCACTTATATAATAATGTACCTACTATTTCAGACACCTGCACGAAAACTTCAGATTATATGTCATGCAAACTCAACCAAAGTATGTCATATTTAATTGCTTGCTGGGTTATAATGAAATTCAGTACAATATATTATTGCCCGGAGGTCAATAATGTGATTTGACTTTGGAACTCAACTTGGAAACCGACGGGAACCGCTCGCGATCAGTCACCTCTGTTCATGACTTGCGAACCATTTTCACGCAGTAGGTGTGAAAAGTAGAGCATGCTCCTCAGGGATAAAGGTCTCTTTGCCTTGGGGTAGCTTGAATCCCTCGCTGCATTTAGGATTCTGGACGTGGACGTGGATGTGGCGAAGTCCCGACACTGTGACGAAAAATGAGATAAACTTAAGTATAACGGATAAAAAGATAATGATAAAAAGTGATGATATTGTATAGCCTTTCTCGATAAATAGGCTATCTAACACTGAAATATTTTTTCAAATCACACCAATAGTTCCTGAGATTAGCGCGTTCAAGCAAAACTCTTCAACTTTATATATTAGTACTAGTTGACCCGAGCAACTTCGTCTGCGTCATAATTTTCATTACTGCTCCGCTCCTATTGGACGTAGCGTGATGATATATAGCCTATAGCCTTCCTCGATAAATAGGCTATCCAACACTGAAAGAATTTTTCAAATCGGACCAGTAGTTTCTGAGATTAGCGCGTTCAAGTAAACAAACAAACAAACAAACAAACTCTTCAGCTTTATATATTAGTACTAGCTGACCCGCGCGGCTTCGCTCCCGTCCATCAACCTACCCTACCTACCCTACCTACCCTACCTACCCTACCTACCCTACCTACCCTACCTACCCTACCTACCCTACCTACCCTACCTACCCTACCTACCCTACCTACCCTACCTACCCTACCTACCCTACCTACCCTACCTACCCTACCTACCCTACCTACCCTACCTACCCTACCTACCCTACCTACCCTACCTACCCTACCTACCCTACCTACCCTACCTACCCTACCTACCCTACCTACCCTACCTACCCTACCTACCCTACCTACCCTACCTACCCTACCTACCCTACCTACCCTACCTACCCTACCTACCCTACCTACCCTACCTACCCTACCTACCCTACCTACCCTACCTACCCTACCTACCCTACCTACCCTACCTACCCTACCTACCCTACCTACCCTACCTACCCTACCTACCCTACCTACCCTACCTACCCTACCTACCCTACCTACCCTACCTACCCTACCTACCCTACCTACCCTACCTACCCTACCTACCCTACCTACCCTATCTCTCAAGTTGGATCGAACTGCACATGGTGTGCGAATTTTATTATAATCGGTTAAGTGGTTTAGGAGTCCATTGAGGACAAACATTGTGACACGAGATTTATATATATTAAGATAGATAGATAGATAATAAAGAAGATTTTTTTTAGCTACATTTGTTTTTTTTATTCTATTATTTTCTGTACATGCTGTTTTTTTTTTTCGTGGCGCCCAAAAAATGTTTCTACAATAATAAAACTGAAAATTCGATAACTTTCCGGTTTAGTCAATCACTAGCGTATATTTTTTTTTAATTTTTCTAAATTATTTTATATTTATATTTCTATATTTACTACAATCTGTCTCCTTTGTGGGACATTCAGCATTCCGCTCGCGACGCTCGCCCGTGACGGACGGCCTCCCGCCGCCGCGCCGCTCCGTGACTTTCCGCTACGCTCGCTGCTCCCGTCTCGCCTGCCGTGACGTCATCTGATCCGACGCCGTCTTTTTCAAGGCGGCCGACGATATATTGTTCTTCATCAGAGTGGTCACAAAAAAAGTTGTGCCCCATCAGGGAAAATCCACGTTTCCCGTGGTTACTTGGTTGAAACCTTACGGTGCCAACGAATCCAAGTAGGTGTGGACCCGACACACCTACCTAACTCCCTCAGGGAAAGGTAAGAGTCGGAAGGGCATTGGACCCGCGGCCTTGGGGGATCTCCTAGTCGCGACCAATTGTTTAACCCGCTCTCTTCCAGCATCTACGGTCGGTCGCAAGACCCATAGGAACCCGCTGCACAATAAGACTGGCAGCGGGATTACAAGCTTAGGGCTCACCATAGGTACTCACCTCCCTGTCTTCACACGACAGGGAGGGTACACATCCCCGGGAACTCCTACCCGGGGAGTTAGGATTTTAGGCATATCCCTCCCCCTGCCCTTAAGGCAAATGATCTAAAGCCCCAGTCCTCCCAGTTTGTACATGATGGGTGTGGATAGGATCCTTCTGGATCTTGTCCAACTACTCATCGAAGGCCATCCCGACAGGGATCTCGTAAAGAGGGTCAGCGACAGGCTGACCGACCTTACTAAAGTAAATTCGGCCCAGCAGAGTGGTCCTTGCACCCCCCCCTGCAAGACCCTCTCCCCCGTACCCCTCAGGGCTCTTCTGAAGAGTTAACTCCAGAAGCCCGAGATGAAGAGCCACACGGCTCCATCGCCCCCGAGAGAGACATCTCCCGCACTCCGTCACCTATGGAACTTCTGTATGAGTCCAAATCCTCGGACTCATCAGAAGGATCAGACGACTCTGCCGAATTTACCCTTGTGGGTAAAGGAAAGCGGAGGAAAAAGTCCTTCGCTGTAGAGTCTGCAGCCAAAGCAAGGAAAACAGCAGTCCCGGCTGTCTCTCCTGCCCCCCTCGCTGCCTCAGTCTCCGCAGCCTCAGCCCCTTCTGCTACTACCTCCCAACAGCCCACTCGCCTCCCCAGCCCGATGGCCATAGCCGCTCCGGCTAACAATGTCCCCGCCCCGGGCAAAGCCAAGGTTAAGCCTCCCCCGCCCCTCTTTATCGATGATTCAGCAAAGTGGAGTGAAGTGTCAACCGCCTGCAAAGAGCGGCGTATAAACTTCACTCACGCGCGCGGAATCAACAGTGGCGTCAAAGTCACTGTTCCCACCTCGACCGACTACCGGGAGTTACACAAACTCCTGGTAGCCAGGAATGTCCCGTTCCACAGTTTCTCCTTTCAGGAGGAAGTTAGAGTTGTCGTGAGGAACGTCCCACACGGCATCTCAACTGACCTTATAAAGGTAGATCTGGTAGCCCAGGGAATCCCGGTCGCTGCGGTTCACCGTATGCACCGCTGTGATGGAGCACCATACAACATGGTGCTCATAGTCGCCAATCCCACCACGGAGAAATACCACCCGATCTTTAAGATCTCTAGGCTATGCAACCTAGAAGGTCTTAAGATTGAAAAACCCCGCCGTAGCGGCATTATTGGCCCAGTGCCATAACTGCCAACTCTACGGCCACTCGCAGCGGAATTGCTTCGGCAAGCCCCGCTGCGTTAAATGCCTGTGTGACCATGGCACCCCCACTGCCCCCGACCCAAGGACCGCTCCCAGTGCGTCGATCCACCCAGCTGCGTGCTGTGTGGAGAGGCTGGGCACCCGGTCAACTACAGGGGCTATCCCAAGGCCCCCAAATCCTCCGCTTCCAAGCTGACGAAGCGTGCGAACGATCGTCAACAGAGGGAAGCCCCCTCAGCCAGAACCCCCGTGGCCCTATGCCCTCAACGCCCCAACCCATGGAACGCGCTGAATCACCTGGCCCACTTCCCGGCGCTCAGGCCCCAGCGCCCTCCCCGGCTCCTGCGGCCCCAAAACCCACCCCGGCCATCCCGGCCCTCATGGATGTAACCATCCCTCCATTCCACCGGCCTACGGCCGCTGGAGCAACCGCCCCACGGGCATCTGCTCCTCCCCCCCCTCCAAAGGTTGCATCCGTAGCTGCTCCAGCAGCAGCTAACGAGGCCGATATGGCATTTCAAATTAACTTGGCTTTTTATAAAGCCTTTTACTCCCCCAGAGCTCTGAAGGCATCCTACATCTCTGAAACCGCGTCTATCTATCGCGATTTCAGCGATGTAGTTTCCGACATTGGCCTATATCACGTCCTTCATGGATAGGTCAATCCAAGCAAGTAGATTTAAACCGAAGGCCCTCCGGATAGAGTCCTTCAATGCCAACGGCCTTCCCAACCAACGCGATGAGATCGCCACCTTCCTCCGCGACCATCGCTTAGACATCCTTCTGGTGCAAGAGACCTTCCTGAAGCCCCATCACCGTGACCCTAAAATTGCCAACTATCGCATAGTTCGCAACGATAGGCCTCGGTGTCATAGGGGAGGTACTCTCATTTATTATAAATCGTCCCTCTATTGCATCCCTATGGATCCGCCCACTCTAACCGAGCTTGAGGTCTCTGTCTGTCGGCTGGGCATGACAGGCCATCAACCCATAACGGTTATCTCTGCCTACGTCCCTCCCGCCACCTCTAACTCTCCTTCCATAAGAGATGATCTCTCCAAACTTCTTGGTTTGAGCGACTCCGTCCTTCTGGCGGGGGACCTCAACGCCAAACACCCCTCGTGGAATAGTCTCACGACTAATCCCAGAGGCAGAGCTCTGTTCGAGCTATGCAGCCCCCTTAATTTTGATGTCATCGAACCGACGCATCCTACCCATTTCCCCTTTGACACTGACCGCCGACCGGACGTGCTCGACATCGCTCTCCTTAAGAATGTAAACTTAAGTTTGCAAGCTGTTGAGACGATTGACGAGCTCGATTCCGATCACCGGCCAGTAGTTCTGGAGCTCATTCCCAGACATGGTCCAATAGCCTAGATCCCTCTCAACCCCCTCCTTCCCGAGTGATCACTGACTGGTGGAAAGTAAGTGAAAAACAGAAAACCACCACGTCACATCACCTGGACAAGATCCCGGACCACATCGAGTCTGCTGCCGACACGGCGGCCGCGATCGGCTCGCTCACTGACCACGTTCAATCCGTCCTGAACGAATGTTCAAGGGAGGCTCCGGCGATGAATGATCGTCGCTGGAAACTCCCGGACGATGTGCGTGAGCTGTTGACCGAGAAGAACGCGGCCGTCCGTGCCTATAGCGCTTTTCCCTGAGCTAACAACAAGGCTTTTATGCGTTACTTACAGCGTAAGTAAGCAGACGCATCAAAGAGCTACGTAGCAAGAACTGGGACCAGATGCTCGGTGAAATTCAGCCCACCCACTTTGCATTCTGGGAACTTCAGAGGAAGTTACGCGCCTCTGAGGTTACTTCAATGCCTCCCCTCACCCGGGCCGACAACTCTCTCGCGTTTGACGACGACGAGAGGGCTGAATGCCTGGCTGACAGCCTAGAGTCCCAGTGTTCCCCAAGCTCGAACCCAGTCGACCCGGCCCACCTCGCTGAGGTTGACGCTGAGGTCGAACGTAGGACCTCCCTCCCACCCGTCGAGGACCCCGATGACCCCCTCCCCCCCGTCACTCCGGACGAGGTGGAGGAGATCATCGGAAGACTCAAACCCAGGAAAGCCCCTGGGTTGGACGGAATAATCAACAGGGTGTTCCGCCTATTCCCCAAGACACTCATCGTGTTGATGACCGCCATTTTCAATGGCGCTCTGTCCAACAACATGTTCCCGCAAGAGTTGAAAGAGGCTACCGTGATTGGTATTCCCAAGCAGGGTAAGCCCAAGTCCTCCCCTTCATCCTATCGCCCCATCAGCTTGCTCAGCGCTCTTGGCAAGATCTATGAGAGGCTTATTTATAAGCGTCTCAGAGATTACG
This sequence comes from Lacanobia oleracea, assembly GCA_950371165.1. Taxonomy (NCBI): domain Eukaryota; kingdom Metazoa; phylum Arthropoda; class Insecta; order Lepidoptera; family Noctuidae; genus Lacanobia; species Lacanobia oleracea. The sequence goes on from OX493401.1 coordinate 11,741,500, forward strand.
TCGAACGCAAGAGCCTCATCCCTAACGAGCAGTTTGGCTTTAGGGCTGACCACTCGTGTACCCAACAGGTCTACCGCATCGTTGAGCATATCAACGGCCGCTTTCAACGCGATCAGATGACGGGAGCCCTGTTCTTCGACATTGCGAAAGCTTTCGACAAGATCTGGCACAACGGCCTGATATACAAGCTGTATCGTCTCGGTGTGCCAGATCGTCTCGTGCTCATCTTACGAGGCTATCTGTCGAACCGCACCTTTCGGTACCGCATCGAAGGTGCGGTTTCTACCCCCCGACCCATCCGCGCTGGCGTACCGCAAGGCGGTGTGCTCTCGCCACTCATCTTCACGCTGTTCACTAGCGATATCCCCTCCGACCCCAAGTCGCAGTTAGCGCTTTTTGCCGACGACACGGCCATCTACTACTCTGGCAAGAGTAGTAACGCCATAGCTCAAAACCTCCAAAAGTCCGCCAAACGCCTAGGCGATTGGTTCCGGAAATGGAGGATTGAGGTCAACCCTAAAAAGAGCCAGGCAGTTTTGTTCCGCAAACCGCGGTCAAAACCCCCCCCCCCCCCCGACTCCAAAACAGATCACCATGTTTGGTAAGCCAATCCCTTGGGAGAAGCAAGCCAAATACCTTGGTGTTATCCTTGACCAATGCCTCACCTTCGGAGAGCACATAACGGCGGTGCGTTCGCGTGCCGCCTTCGCTCTCAGTAGGCTCCACTCCATGCTGAATGCACGCAGCAACCTGTCCCTAAAATGCAAACTGCGCATTTATACCACGTGCATTCGTCCGATTATGACCTATGCGTGTGCTGCATTCGCCCACACAAAGTCATCCCGGATCCATAGGATGCAGACCCTCCAGAACCGGTTTCTCCGAAAGGCCACGGGCGCCCCGTGGTTCGTTAGGAATGATCGACTTCATGTCGACCTAAAAGTCCCGACCATCAAGCAATTCATAAAACGCCTTACAAAGCGTTTCATAGATTCCGCCGAATTGTACCAGAACCCGCTTATCGCTTCGGCTGCCCGATACGCTCCCTCTCGGATCAGTAGGATTCGACGTCCTCGTCATACCCTAGTCGAACCCGACGATCCCATCACCCTTGTCCAAGAAAGCTATAGGGAAACAAGCACTCTTAGGACACAAATACACAGACCGCGACCCACCGCCTTCCGGCCTCGCCGACGAGGCCCATCGCGACGCCCCAGTAACGTAAAGACTCCCCGTCTTTTACCTAACGAGCCAGCCCGCGTCGCTGAGCCCTTAGCTTTAAACTCCCTAAATAATATAATCATGACCCAGCTTGTCCCTAGCTGTCCCCCCGATAACGACGCTCCTGAGCCGAGGTCCGAATCTCATAGGGGGTGCCCTCAGCGAGCGGAGTTGTAGGTTTAATTTTTGTTGCCTTGGCTGGGGGCCTTAGAGTCATTTAAGGCCACCACAGGCTAGTCCGGTTAAGCAGCATCCACCCTTCTAGAGGTGAACTACGTGTGGTCCGTATCACAAAAGAAAAAAAAAAACCTTTGTGGGACATTCTGCAGTATGTTGGTTGGTGCTATCGCTGGCGCGCTTGGTATGTGACCTGTGTCACATCCTCATTGTTAAAACAGTAGCTGTGTTTACTGTGATTGTATTAAATCTTGAGGTATTTTACGCTTTAATCGTCGCGCTTTATTGTGGTTTGCCATAAGTGGCCTGGCCAGAGTGTTAGGGTGTCGTTCGATGCGCTCTTTATAGGTTTTGGTATGGTGTACAATTTCCTGTATCACAGTGGGCAGGCGCAAATCACGGTGCAATAATTCGTTGGGTACGAACCAGGGGGCATTGGTTATCATGCGGAGTGCTTTATTTTTAAACCTTTGTATGATTTCAATGTTTGAATGGGATGCAGTACCCCATAGTTGGATTCCATACGTCCAGACGGGCTTCAGTATTGCCTTGTACAGAAGTATTTTGTTTTCGAGAGACAGTTCAGAATTTCGTCCAATGAGCCAATAAAGTTTTCGCGTTTGAATACCAAGTTGCTTTCTCTTAGTGAAAATATGTTTTTGCCAGGTAAGTCTTTTGTCCAAGTGCAATCCAAGGTATCTCACATGATCTGCCTGTGGGACTGCAATGTTGTTGAGTGTGACTGGAGGACAAGAGCCTCTTCTTAAGGTGAATGTTACGTTGACTGATTTTGTTTCGTTTGCTTTTATTCGCCACTTTTTGAGCCAGTGGGATATGTCATTTAGCCCTTTTTGGAGTATTTGTGATGCTATTTTTGGGTCGCTATGTGTAGCTAATATAGCGGTATCGTCAGCAAAGGTTCCAGTAATTAAGGATTCAGAAGTCGGCAGATCCGCAGTGAAGAGTAAGTAGAGTATGGGACCCAGAACGCTGCCCTGCGGAACTCCTGCTTTTTTAGGACAAAGATCAGACAGTGTTTCCCCTTGTTGTACTATGAAATGGCGCTGCTGGAGAAATGATTTTAATATTCCGTAAAGGTGTTCCGGAAGCATATTCTTCAGTTTGAATAACAATCCTTCATGCCACACGCGGTCAAACGCTTGAGATACGTCCAAGAATGCACTGGCGCAATAAGATTGACCTTCTAGTGATTCCATGATATGTTTTGTTAGTCTGTGCACTTGATCGATAGTGGCATGCTTACTGCGAAATCCAAACTGGTGATCAGGAATTAGCCTCTTCTCTTTGAGTATAGACAAGAATCGTTCCGCAGTAGAGATTCGTATATTTTGGGATAGGTAAAAGACTTATGGGCCTATAAGATCTTGTTTCCTCAGGTGGTTTCTCTGGCTTCAACAGCATTACAATTTGTGCGACCTTCCACTCCAGGGGAAAGAACTGCAGTCTGGTTATGGCATTAAACAGTGACGTGAGGAAAGTTATGCCAGATTCGGGTAGTTCTTGTAATATGCGATTTGTAATGAGGTCATATCCTGGAGCCTTTTTTGGGTCTGACTTTTTTATAATCCGTACAACTTCTGTTTTTGTAAATTTAAGAGGCATCTCCTGAGCATCCCTTGGACTATTTAAGTGATTAGTAATTTCTGCTGCATCTACTGGTGAGCCGTCATATGGATGAGGAGTGAAGACGTTAGAGAGATGTTCTGCGAAATCTTCGCAGAACATCTCTCGTGTTGTTTTGCTACGTAGGTGTCCATGTTTCTAGATGGTAGCGGTGGGGTCGATGACCAAGCTGCATCTTGCACACTCTTGCTGAAATATTGTACCGCTTCTGTTATTTCGTCTTTCGATTTTAGACTAAGTGATTCTTGTAATGCTTTGTCTGTGAGTTCACGAAATAGGGACCAGTTAGTTCTATTGTTATGCAGAACGCATTTTCTAGCACATTATTGGGGAGTAGTATGCAGTTCTACTATGATTGGAGAGTGGTCTGAGGATAGGTCCCAGCAACTCTGGCACGAAATGATGTTCTTTGCGTTGCCTTTGCTGACACAAAAATCTATAACATCTGGGATTTTTCTTTTGTCTGTTGGCCAGTAAGTCGGTTGACCAGACAATACCACGTTCATATTTATTTTTTGTATGCATTTAAGGAGTTCTCGTCCTCTGGGTAGGACAAGCCTGGATCCCCAAAACGAATGCTTGGCATTATAATCACCTCCTGCAATAAATCTGCCTCCAAGTGATTGAAAGAAGTTACTGAACTCTGTTTCCTTGATAGTAAATCTAGGTGGACAATAGAGGGCCGATATTGTAATGTCACTAATCCAGTCTGTTATCACGACGTTTGTTGCCTGGATGTAGTTTTTGCAGTAATGTTGTAGTACATGGTGCTTGATGTTTGACCTGATAAGAACGGCTGATCCACCATGCGCTTTGTTGTCTGGGTGGTCAGTATGATACATGTTGTATCCTGGCAGACTAAAGTGGCTTTTGGATGTGAAGTGGGTTTCTGCGATTAGTAAAACATCTATGCGGTGTATTTTAACGAATATTTTTAACTCTTCCGAGTGGTTTGACAAGCCATTAGCATTCCATACACACAATTTTAGTTTTGTGAATGTGATGGCATTTTTGAAATTAAATCGGTTAGCGTTTGGGTCAAAGTTAACATTTGGTTCATCAGGGCAACAAGGGTCTCCGTAATGGTTTTGAGTTCATTAGTTTTTTTGGTTTTCATTCTTTGTGTTCATTGTTTGTGTCCTAGGTTGTTCAGGGACTTCTTTTGTGGCTTGGGCGTATGATTTTCCATTTTTTTTGAGATTTGTTTATAGGTCCTTTCTATTGTATCCAGGGTTTTTTGTGACTTTGGTGATTGGAGGGGGATACCGGACTTTCAACAACTCTTTGTAGACTGTGCAGCCTTTATAGTTAGCTGGGTGGTTTCCCTCGCAAAGGACACATTTAACATCTTTTGATCTGTCTTTCCGTAAGCAAGCTGAAGTGTGATGCGAACCTGCACATTTCACGCATCTGGGCTTTCTATTGCAGAACTTTTGTGTGTGGTTGTAATCTTGGCAATTAGTGCATTGGGGGATTACTCGCCTTGGTCTGGGTGCTTCAAATGATATAATAATAATAATAATAATCTGTGGCTCGGCTGTCAACTGGAACGTCATATTTTTTACTCAATCCGCAATTTTCAATACAATTTAATTAAATTACTTTCATCGCAATGGCAAAAATCATCAGGAAAACAAGGAAAAAAAAACAGTAACGTTATAGCAAAATCAAACACGAAAAAAATTACCCCTTTTTGACCGACAACATGAAAATAAAATGCTGACAAGAAGCCGAGCTCGAGAACAAAATGCACCAACTCCATCTTCGGGTTCGTCGCTCAGCTCCGCCTCGCAGCCGCCGGGACCTGCGCCAGCCGCGAGTCCAGGGATTCTGGTAGCTGCAGTTGCGTCGAGTTCGAGCGACGAATACTTCTCGCCGCCGACGACACCGCCACCTGCGCGTCGGCGCGGACGAGGCCGACCACCAGCCAGCTTAGGACTTCGAGGCCCACAGGCCTCTGACAGGGTCCCCGCTACCGGTGGAAGTGTGCAGCGTATGAAATGGTCGCAATCGATAAACGAGAATGTAATACGCTCATACTTTGGGGCTACAGAGGGGGGAACTAACCTGACTGCGTACCGTGGTCGGATGCTCTCTCTGTTTCAGGTACTTGAGCCAGCTGTCAACGTTTCAGCCCAGCGATTATCGGATCAGGTGCGGGTTATCCAGCGTAACCGTATGTTGGATGACGCCGTACTTGATAGACTGCGTCTGGAATCACGGAGCAACCGCGTCTCACCTACTTCGCTACCGGCCGCGGTGCAAATACAACCCAGTGCAAGTGTTTCACCGCGACCCAACTACATCGGTGAAGATGATGATGACGGGGCTACATCCGTGAGTACCCAATGCAATGAGCGATTGAGGAGTGCTTTGGAGGATGCCTTCCGAGAGTATCGGTCCACACCGCCGGGTCTTAGACCTCGTCTACCTCGTTTGCCCATGCATAATAAAAATAGGGCGCTGGTGTGTGCTCTAGATTCGCAGCTAACAAGTTATTTTGATAGCAGCGAAGACCTTGCCGATACCCACTCGATCTTGTACTGTGCGGCTGCAGCGGCATGTCGTGTAGCTCATGTCAAATTTCCTAGTAATGACAGAGTTACACGACCAGCTGTACCAGCTTGGCAGTGCAGGATCGAGCGTCGTATCGGTGAGGCTAGAGCACTCATCGGCAAACTAATCTGCTTCAGGGAGGGCAACACTCGCCGCAGAGTGATGCGCTTTGTGAGGCGGGCGTTCTCGGGGACTGATATTAGTCCTCGGGATTATCTGACCCGCGTCACAGAGCGTATCGACTTCCTGAAGCAGAAAGTCTATGCATGGGCAAACCGTATACGTCGGTACAGGCGGCGAGTGGAGCGATACACTCAGAATCGCACATTCCAAAGCAATGAGAGGTGGGTTTATAGGGCTTGGGAGCGACCAGACCAAGGTGTGACTGATACGCGCCTACCGGATGATGATGCCATGTGTTCATTCTGGCGCAGCATCTGGTCGGTGCCTGTCAGTCATACCGAGGGCGATTGGACTCGAGAGGTCGAGCGCGCGTGCGATCCGATACCAGAAATGGGGGCAATTAACATCAGCCCCCAAGACGTAGCTCGTGCAGTCCGTCCGTTGCCTAACTGGAAATCTCCGGGACCGGACGGGCTGCACAACTTTTGGATTAAATGGTTCAAAAGATCGCACGCTCGCTTGGCATCTCAATTCCAGTCTGCATTAGAGTCAGGGTCGCTGCCCCAGTTCCTAACTACAGGGATAACCCACCTGCTCCATAAATCAGGTAGTACCGCGGAGCCTAAAAATTATAGACCGATCACGTGTTTACCGACGGTCTATAAAGTCCTTACATCCATTTTGAGAGGAAAGATTAACCATCATATTGATAGTAATTCAATAATGTCTTCTTCTCAGAATGGATGTAGGAACGGTTCCCGCGGTACTAAGGAGCTGCTCCTCATCGACATAGCCATTAGCCAACAGGTTCGACGTTCCCGAAGAGATCTGTCGACATGCTGGATAGATTATAAGAAGGCCTATGACTCGGTGCCACATACATGGCTCATGAGGGTGCTGGAGCTGTACAAAGTTGATGCAGTTTTACGCACCTTCCTGATGTCGTGTATGGGGCAGTGGAGGACGGTTCTTCACTATCCAGGGTGTCGACAGACCCAGGCGAACAGCGAACCGATAAGGATCGAGCGTGGCATATTTCAGGGTGACAGTCTGAGTCCACTGTGGTTTTGTCTGGCCCTCAACCCTCTCAGTACATTGTTGGAGGGTTCGGGCCAAGGCTACCGGTTGAGAAGAGGTGGTCAGGTCATATCGCACCTCCTTTACATGGATGACTTGAAACTCTTTGCTCCTAACAACTTGCAACTGATGAAGCTAATGAAGGTAACAGAAACCTTCAGTGGCGCCATCAGGATGGAATTTGGTTTGGACAAATGTGCGGTCATGCATGTAAAGCGAGGGGAGATTATGGAATCCGAGGGAACACAACTCTCGGATTCCATAGACCTTAGGTCCCTCTCCTCAACCGAAACTTACAAGTATTTGGGTATGTCGGAAGCGTTAGGCATCAGTGCTACGGACATGAAACAATCGTTGAAGGAGCGCTTCTTTGGCCGCCTGAACAAAGTACTTAACAGTCTTTTATCAGGCGGAAACAAGGTGCGCGCCTTCAACGGTTGGGTCATGCCGGTTTTGATGTATTCTTTCGGCATACTCAAATGGACTCAGACGGAACTTGACGCCCTGGATAGGAGGGTACGTTCACTGCTTACCGCAAATCGGATGCATCACCCACGGTCATCGGTGATGAGGCTGTATATCCCGCGGAAGTGCGGGGGTCGTGGCTTCTTAAATGCTAAGACCCTGCACAACCGCGAGGTATGCAGCCTTAGGGAATACTTCCTAGAGGCCGACGTGGGTATGCATCGAGATGTGGTAGCGGTGGACAAAGGCCTTACCGCGCTCTCCTTGGCTAACGAGAACTGGCGCAAACCTGTGGTATTAGATACTAACGACCGCAGGGAGGTATGGCAGAGCAAGGAGCTTCACGGACGCTTTTATCGGGTCCTACATGGGCCCGATGTAGACTTCTTAGCGTCCGTAGCCTGGCTTCGTTTTGGTGACCTCTTCGGGGAAACCGAAGGTTTTGTCTGTGCAATTATGGACGAAGTTATGATGACTAATAACTACCGGAAATACATTGTGAAGGACGGTACGGTTGACACATGTCGGGCATGTCACCGGCCCGGGGAATCCATCCGCCACATTATTTCCGGTTGTTCTAGTCTGGCTAACGGAGACTATTTGCACAGGCACAACCTTGTAGCCAGGATTATCCACCAGCAACTTGCTCTTAAATACAATCTTGTGGAATCGGAAGTACCGTACTATAGGTATGTGCCCGACCCAGTTCTCGAAAATGGTAGTTGCACATTGTATTGGGATCGGTCTATCATCACTGACAGGACTATTGTTGCCAATAAGCCTGATATAGTGGTGATAGACCGACTAGAGCGTCGCGCAATGATTGTTGATATAGCAGTCCCTCATGACGAGAACCTCGTGAAGTCAGAGAATGATAAACAAACGAAGTATCTTGACTTGGCTCGCGAGGTTGTCGACATGTGGGATGTGAACACAGCAGTTATTGTGCCGATAATCGTGACGGCCAATGGCATTATTGCCAAGAGCCTCGACCAACATCTCAAGAGGCTCTCGTTGGGCAGCTGGATCAAGGGCTTGATCCAGAAAGCAGTACTCCTGGACACGGCGCGCATCGTTAGGAGGTTCCTCTCTCAGAAGCCCTGACCACCGGTAGCTTGGACCCTGTTCCCGATACCGGTGGGTTACTATTTTTTATATTTTTAAATGTTTTTTGTATTTTTATAGAAATATTTAAAAATGTAATTTGTATGTATATATAAATAAATAAATGGAATAATAATAATAATCTGTGGCTCGGCTGTCAACTCGAACGTCATTTTTTTTTTCTGAATCCGCAATTTTCAATATAATTTATTAAATCATTACCATTAAAATGGCAAATATAATCAGTACAACAAAAAAAAAACCAGGAACACAACAATAAAATCAAGAACAACAACAATTACCGCTTTTTGGACCGACAACAAAATGTGAAATGCTGACAAGAAGCCGAGCTCAAAAACAAGACGCACGACCAACATCTTCGGGTTCGTCGCTCAGCTCCGCCTCGCAGCCGCCGGGACCTGCGCCAGCCGCGAGTCCAGGGATTCTGGTAGCTGCAGTTGCGTCGAGTTCGAGCGACGAATACTTCTCGCCGCCGACGACACCACCACCTGCGCGTCGGCGCGGACGAGGCCGACCACCGGCCAGCTTAGGACTTCGAGGCCCACCGGCCTCTGACAGGGTCCCCGCTACAGGTGGAAGTGTGCAGCGTATGAAATGGTCGCAATCCATAAACGAGAATGTGATACGCTCATACTTTGGGGCTACAGAGGGGGGAACTAACCTGACTGCGTACCGTGGTCGGATGCTCTCTCTGTTTCAGGTACTTGAGCCAGCTGTCAACGTTTCAGCCCAACGGTTATCGGATCAGGTGCGGGTTATCCAGCGTAACCGTATGTTGGATGACGCCGTGCTTGATAGACTGCGTCTGGAATCACGGAGCAGCCGCGTCTCACCTACTTCGCCACCGGCCGCGGTGCAAATACAACCCAGTGCAAGTGTTTCACCGCGACTCAACTACGTCGGTGAAGATGATGATGACGGGGCCACATCCGTGAGTACCCAATGCAATGAGCGATTGAGGAGCGCTTTGGAGGATGCCTTCCGAGAGTATCGCTCTACACCGCCTGGGCTTAGACCTCGTCTACCTCATTTGCCCATGCATAATAAAAATAGGGCGCTGGTGTGTGCTCTAGATTCGCAGCTAACAAGTTATTTTGACAGCAGCGAAGACCTTGCCGATACCCACTCGATCTTGTACTGTGCGGCTGCAGCAGCATGTCGTGTAGCTCATGTCAAATTTCCTAGTAGTGATAGAGTTACACGACCAGCTGTACCAGCTTGGCAGTGCAGGATCGAGCGTCGTATCGGTGAGGCTAGAGCACTCATCGGCAAACTAATCTGCTTCAGGGAGGGTAACACTCGCCGCAGAGTGATGCGCTTTGTGAGGCGGGCGTTCTCGGGGACTGATATTAGTCCTCGGGATTATCTGACCCGCGTCACAGAGCGTATCGACTTCCTGAAGCAGAAAGTCTATGCATGGGCAAGCCGTATACGTCGGTACAAGCGGCGAGTGGAGCGATACACTCAGAATCGCACATTCCAAAGCAATGAGAGGTGGGTTTATAGGGCTTGGGAGCGACCAGACCAAGGTGTGACTGATACGCGCCTACCGGATGATGATGCCATGTGTTCATTCTGGCGCAGCATCTGGTCGGTGCCTGTCAGTCATACCGAGGGCGATTGGACTGGGGAGGTCGAGCGCGCGTGCGATCCGATACCAGAAATGGGGGCAATTAACATCAGCCCCCAAGACGTAGCTCGTGCAGTCCGTCCGTTGCCTAACTGGAAATCTCCGGGACCGGACGGGCTGCACAACTTTTGGATTAAATGGTTCAAAAGATCGCACGCTCGCTTGGCATCTCAATTCCAGTCTGCATTAGAGTCAGGGTCGCTGCCCCAGTTCCTAACTACAGGGATAACCCACCTGCTCCATAAATCAGGTAGTACCGCGGAGCCTAAAAATTATAGACCGATCACGTGTTTACCGACGGTCTATAAAGTTCTTACATCCATTTTGAGAGGAAAGATTAACCATCATATTGATAGTAATTCAATAATGTCTTCTTCTCAAAATGGATGTAGGAACGGGTCCCGCGGTACTAAGGAGCTGCTCCTCATCGACATAGCCATTAGCCAACAGGTTCGACGTTCCCGAAGGGATCTGTCGACATGCTGGATAGATTATAAGAAGGCCTATGACTCGGTGCCACATACATGGCTCATGAGGGTGCTGGAACTGTACAAAGTTGATGCAGTTTTACGCACCTTCCTGATGTCGTGTATGGGGCAGTGGAGGACGGTTCTTCACTATCCAGGGTGTCGACAGACCCAGGCGAACAGCGAACCGATAAGGATCGAGCGTGGCATATTTCAGGGTGACAGTCTGAGTCCACTGTGGTTTTGTCTGGCCCTTAACCCTCTCAGTACATTGTTGGAGGGTTCGGGCCAAGGCTACCGGTTGAGAAGAGGTGGTCAGGTCATATCGCACCTCCTTTACATGGATGACTTAAAACTGTTTGCTCCTAACAACTTGCAACTGATGAAGCTACTGAAGGTAACAGAAACCTTCAGTGGCGCCATCAGGATGGAATTTGGTTTGGACAAATGTGCGGTCATGAATGTAAAGGGAGGGGAGATTATGGAATCCGAGGGAACACAACTCTCGGATTCCATAGACCTTAGGTCCCTCTCCTCAACAGAAACTTACAAGTATTTGGGTGTGTCGGAAGCGTTAGGCATCAGTGCTACTGACATGAAACAATCGTTGAAGGAGCGCTTCTTTGGCCGCTTGAACAAAGTACTTAACAGTCTTTTATCAGGCGGAAACAAGGTGCGCGCCTTCAACGGTTGGGTCATGCCGGTTTTGATGTATTCTTTCGGCATACTCAAATGGACTCAGACGGAACTTGACGCCCTGGATAGGAGGGTACGTTCACTGCTTACTGCAAATCGGATGCATCACCCACGGTCATCGGTGATGAGGCTGTATATCCCGCGGAAGTGCGGGGGTCGTGGCTTCTTAAATGCTAAGACCCTGCACAACCGCGAGGTATGCAGCCTTAGGGAATACTTCCTAGAGGCCGACGTGGGTATGCATCGAGATGTGGTAGCGGTGGACAAAGGCCTTACCGCGCTCTCCTTGGCTAACGAGAACTGGCGCAAACCTGTGGTATTAGATACTAACGACCGCAGGGAGGTATGGCAGAGCAAGGAGCTTCACGGACGCTTTTATCGGGTCCTACATGGGCCCGATGTAGACTTCTTAGCGTCCGTAGCCTTTTTTTTTTTTTTTTTTTAAGGATGGGAAATCATCAAATGACTCCTCCCGCTCTGGGTGAAGCAAGAGGGAGTGTCAGACTCTTACTGACTAAAACCCATCCGTGTTCCTCCTGGTGCCCTTTGCGTTCTAAGGCTACGGCACCTCTTTCGAACAGATTCCGCAGCCCCAGCAGGCACCTGCCCTAGCGGGTCCCGTCTTCCACGCTGACATCTCTTTGAGGCGCGCTGGAATCGCAGCGCGCCGCCGACCCGGGCCTAGTTCTGATCAGACGGCGAACCACCCACTGCTCGCCGTCCGCAGGCCCACGCCTACGGCGGCCGGGAATCGTCCTGCGACTCCCGACACCTGGGGCGTCTTCTTCTGTTGCGGCGACTGGGACGTGAGGTTTCCCTCTCTCTCACACGTTCGGCCTCCTCCTTTGCTAGCATTACTGCTTCGCAGAAGGAGGTGATCGCTTCCCATGCCTCCTCGCTCTGGACCAAAGATTGAACCAAGGCCGGTCGCGAAAGGTCGCCGCCACCGATCGCCTCGACGAGGACCCGGCGGTGCTCCGCCCAAGCAGGGCAGACCTCCACCGTATGCTCCACCGTGTCCTCCGGGCGATCCTCGCAGTGATGACACCCGGGCGCGTCCTCCCGCCGAATCCGAAACAGGTATCTCCCGAAACAACCGTGTCCGGTGAGTAACTGTGTCAGGCGGAAGGTGAGGACGCCGTGGCGCCGCTCCAGTAGCGTCCGTAGCCTGGCTTCGTTTTGGTGACCTCTTCGGGGAAACCGAAGGTTTTGTCTGTGCAATTATGGACGAAGTTATGATGACTAATAATTACCGGAAATACATTGTGAAGGACGGTACGGTTGACATATGTCGGGCATGTCACCGGCCCGGGGAATCTATCCGTCACATTATTTCCGGTTGTTCTAGTCTGGCTAACGGAGACTATTTGCACAGGCACAACCTTGTAGCCAGGATTATCCACCAGCAACTTGCTCTTAAATACAATCTTGTGGAGTCGGAAGTACCGTACTATAGGTATGTGCCCGACCCAGTTCTCGAAAGTGGTAGTTGCACATTATATTGGGATCGGTCTATCATCACTGACAGGACTATTGTTGCCAATAAGCCTGATATAGTGGTGATAGACCGACTAGAGCGTCGCGCAATGATTGTTGATATAGCAGTCCCTCATGACAAGAACCTCGTGAAGTCAGAAAAAGATAAACAAACGAAGTATCTTGACTTGGCTCGCGAGGTTATCGACATGTGGGATGTGAACACAGCAGTCATTGTGCCGATAGTCGTGACGGCCAATGGTATTATTGCCAAGAGCCTCGACCAACATCTCAAGAGGCTCTGGTTGGGCAGCTGGATCAAGGGCTTGATCCAGAAAGCAGTACTCCTGGACACGGCGCGCATTGTTAGGAGGTTCCTCTCTCAGGAGCCCTGACCACCGGTAGCTTGGACCCTGTTCCCGATACCGGTGGGCTACTATTTTTTATATTTTTAAATGTTTTTTGTATTTTTATAGAAATATTTAAAAATGTATTGAATATGTATATAAATGAATAAATGGAATAATAATAATATAGCCGTTTATTCAAATCTTACATCAAAACACTATTACACTAATATTTAATCTTATTCTACTATTTGAGATTTCTTTATCTTCTGCAGATCTGTTTGCCAATCGGCAAAGGCCTCCTCCAACCTTTTCCATTGTGACCTTTCTTGGGCTACTCTGTTCCACATCACTCCAGCAACCTGTCTGATGTCATCGTCCCACCTTTTTTGTGGTCTACCTTTCTTCCTTTTGCCTTCTCTGGGGTACCATCTTGTGACTTTTTTACTCCATTTATCGTGACCTCTGATCATATGCCCTGCCCATCTCCATTTTAATCTTCTTATTTTCGTTGCGACGCTTATAGTTTTTGTTTTATTTCTGATAATACAATTTTTCATTCTGTCTGATTTCCTGATATTCAACATACTCCTTTCCATTGCATGCTGGCATGTGGCGAGTTTATTTGCCATTTCCTGAGTTAACGCCCAGGATTGGCAGCCATACGTGAGCACGGGTAGTATGCAGGTGTTGTATAATTTGCTTTTTAGTTTTATGTTTATTGTTCTGTCCTTCATTACTTCTTTTAAACCCCAATATCTTCTCCATCCGTTTGGAATTCTTCGCTCAACTTCTTTACGCATAGAATCTTTTTGAGTTATGGTCTGCCCCAGATAAATGTATTCATTGGTGTATTCGATTAGGGTGCTTACAAACTGTATAACGTTTTCAGGCCCATTTGTCATCACTTTAGTTTTATCTGGATTCATTTCTAATCCTACTCTTGTACTTTCTCTCGCGAGCTCATTTATCATTTTGCTTAATTCTTCTGATGTTCTGGCAAACAATACTATGTCGTCAGCAAATCTTAGGTGCGTCAGTAATTCGCCACTTATATTGATCCCATGATGTTCCCAGTTGAGTCTTCTGAAGATGGATTCTAGCACCACCGAGAATAGTTTTGGAGATAATGGGTCTCCCTGTCTGACACCTTTACCTATTTTCAATGGGGAGCTTTTCTTTTCTAACTGAATTCTCGCTGTAGTGTGGCTGTAAACGTTTTTTATTAGTCGGATATATTTATGTTGTATACCTTGCTCCGTTAGTGCTTCCCATATTTTTTCGTGAAAAAGGGAATCGAACGCTTTGCTGTAATCGACAAACGCAATGTAATACTACTCTGTCAAGAAAGTACCTGGAAAAGATAAATAATACACAAAATGTCTGTTATTCATCCAAATTTATTTTATCACCTTCAAAGTATGCTCCTTTAGAAACTATACACTTGCGCCAACGAATAATCCATTCATCAAAACATTTTTTAAACGCTGCTCCCGGAATTGAGTTCAGTTCTCGCCGCGAATTCTCCTTTATTTCTTCTATCGATTGAAAACGGGTGCCAGGAAGTGGTAATTTGAGTTTAGGAAAAAGAAAAAAGTCAGCAGGAGCCATATCTGGTGAATATGGTGGTTGCTGGATGGTATTTGTTGAGTGTTTGTTAAAAATTCGTTCACAATGATAGCCTTGTGCGAAGGCGCATTGTCGTGGTGCAAAATCCAAGAATTTTCTTTCCACAAATCTGGCCTTTTTCGTCGAATTTGCTCTCTTAAACGCCGCATAACGCTCAAATAATATTCTTTATTTACCGTTAGACCTTCCGGTAAGAATTCAGAGTGCACAACACCGCGATAGTCAAAGAAAACAGTCAACATGACTTTGACTTTTGATCGACTTTGGCGTGGTTTTTTCGGTTTCGGTTCAGTTGGAAGGCGCCACTCCGAAGCTTGTTGACTAGTTTGTATGTCAAACTCGTAAACCCACGTCTCGTAACAATGCGTTTCATGAATGTTGGGTCCGAACTGACTCGTTCTAGCATGTCCTCAGCGACTTTTATGCGATTGAGTTTTTGGAGAAAATTCAGATCTTTTGGGACTAGCCGAGCAGCAACATGTTTCATACCCAAATGATTATTTAAAATGGTACGGATCGACTCGTGAGATACAGAAAGTTCGGCGGCTATCTCTCTCAGAGTTGAATATTTTCAGTCACTATTTCCTTCACTTTTGCGATGTTAACTTCAGTTGCAGACGTTGACGGCCTACCAGAGCGAGGCAAATCTTCCATCACATCTCGACCGCTTTTGAACGCTTTGAACCACTCATAAGCACGAGTTTTTGATAAAGTCGATTCACCGTAAGCCTTCTGTAACATTTTTAGTGACTCCGAACACGAAATTCCATTGGCATGCAAAATTTAAGACAAACTCTTTGTTCGATATTTTTGTCCATTATGAAATTCGCAATACACACTATATATGATATTACTAAAACCAGCACTGTATTTAATATAAATAACAGATGCAACTCAAACTCCACGCCAAAATGGAAAACGGTGGTTGTGCCAATCTAACAACTACAAAAAAACAAAAATTTGAATTTGGAACCATAAACAAATCATCCATTCCCGATACTTTTTTGACTGAATGTATGTCAGTTGGTATTCCTGGTATTTCTCTAAGATTTGGCGAACCACGTGAATATGATCGATAACTGAGTAATCTTTGCGGAATCCTGCCTGCTCGATGGGTTGATGTTCATCGAGGGTTATTTCTATTCTTTTTAGTATTATCTTGGCGAAAATCTTATAAATATTGGACATGAGACTTATAGGGCGGTAGTTTCCAATTTCATGCTTGTCCCCTTTTTTATATAGCAAGATAATGTTGGACTCTGACCATTGTTCGGGGATAATTTCCGTATTTACTATTTCGTTAAATATGTTTGTGAGGACAGGTATCAAAACTTCCTTGTTTTGTCTCAGTAATTCGTTGTTTATGCCGTCGGGTCCAGGAGCTTTATCTTCCTTTTGGGTATCTATAGCTTTTTCGACTTCTGCATGAAGAATGTTGGGAATGTCTGAGGTGTCTGTAAATTCTGTTTCGTCTTGTGTGTTGTTACTTTCGTAGAGATTTTTGTAATAGGATGTAACTATTCCCAATATATCTGCTCTGCCGTGTCTCCATTTGCCTTTATCATTTTTCATTTTCACAATCCAATCCTTTGCCGTTGTCAATTCTTTGTAAGCTTTTTTAACTCCGCCTGTTTTAGCTATATATTTTTCTATACTTTCGAATCTACTTCGTTTTCTATCTTTCCGAATGTTATCACTTATTTCTTTACTGATTCTAGTGAGTTTTTTCCTTCTGTCCTGTGTATGTCTCGTACTAATTAGTTGGTTTCTTTCTTCAAGTAGTTTCTTAGTAGTTGTAGTTAGCCAAGTGATCGATTTGATTTTAGTATTAGTAGTGACTTGGGCCTGTGTTTTAATAGTATTCTCTATCCAGTTGTATTTTTCTTGTACTTTCAGATCCTTGGTGTAAGATTTAAAGTCTTTGAATTTGTCTCTCAGGGCTTCTGTTAATTGTTCCATCTGATGTTTTTCGAGTTTTGCATTTCCGAAGTTTTGTCTTGGCCTGGGATTCTTAGTTTGCTTTCCAGATAATTCTGCTCTAATTAATCTATGATTGGTGTTAAAATTTAGTTTATTGATGACGGAGAAATTGTTGAAATATCTGTTTCTGTTTGTCATTATGAAGTCGATTTCATTTTTTGTTTTGCCGTCAGGTGAGATCCAGGTCCACATATTTTTCTTACTTTTCTTAAACACAGTATTAAGGACGGTTAGGTTGTTCTCTAGCGCGAAGTTTGTGATCTTTTCTCCATTTCGACTCCTAATTTTGTCACAGTACATGTATGGTCCTAAAATTGTGTTTTCTTCTGCTCGCCTTGCTCCAAGTTGCCCATTGAAGTCTCCCATTACTATTAAATTTTTATGGGCATGCTCTTGAATCGCTTTATTAAGATCGTGGTAGAATGAATTTATTGTTTCTGGGTTTGATTTTTCTGTAGGAATAAACTTGTACAATAGACCAGGGATCTTTGTAATTTGGTAGATTCAACTTCATTATTGCGATGCGCTCCGATATTCCTACAATCTCTTCTACATATTGTGCCATATGTTTTTTAATAAGAAATCCAACGCCGTTATGGCCTTGGGTCTCTCCTATATGGTAGAGTACGTATTTTGCATGAGAAGTAATACTTTCTCCCATTCTTCTCACTTCGCTCAGGCCTACAACGTCCCATTTGATATGTTCTAAAGCATGGGTCAGTTCTATGAGGTTTTCATCTTCTTTTAAAGTAAGTACATTAAGGGCAGCAATATAGATGATGGATTTTTGGTGTTTGCAATATTTTTTATTTTTCCTTTCCTTTCGTGTTGGAGGGTTGATATACGACAGTGTAGTAGATAATAGGTCTTTACCTTTGAAATTGCCGTTTTGTATGAAAAAATTTAAACGATTTTTTTTCATGTATTTTTTATTTGTATTAATCGAAGTAATCACCCATGCAATCAATACATCTTTGCCAACGCAGTGGCAGTTTATTGATGCCCTTCTTATAGAAATCAGCTGGACGGGAGGCAACAAATTCTTCAAAGGCATTTTGTACTGCCTCTCGGGTATTAAATTTTTTTCCCGCCAAGAAGTTATTCAAATTCTGGAAAAACTAGTAGTCTGTAGGCGCAAGGTCTGGTGAGTAGGGCGGATGACGGAGAGCTTCCAACCCCAGTTCTTGCAACTTGGAGACCGTCTGCTGTGCAGTATGAGATCGCGCGTTGTCGTGCAGGAGCAGCGGAGACGAGCGATTGACCAATGCTGGTTGGAGATGTGCCAGCTTCTCCATCATTGTGTTCAGTTCTTCACAGTACACATCTGCAGTAATGCTCACCCCGTTTGGTAAGAAGCTGTGATGAATCACACCGGCGCTAGACCACTAAACAGTGACCATCACTTTTCTAGGGGTAAGTTTTCGTTTAGGGCATTGTTTAGGTGCTGCACCAGGATCCAACCAACTTGCTGAGCGCTTGCAGTTATCAAACAGAATCCATTTTTCATCGCAGGTAACAATGCGGTTCAAAATTCCTTCATTTGTGTGTCTGTTGAGCAGTGCAAGGCACGTCTCGACGCGTACTTCGCGCTGGCGATCATTGAGTTCGTGGGGCACCCATTTGTCAAGCGTTTTTACCTTGCCAATTTGACG
This sequence comes from Lacanobia oleracea, assembly GCA_950371165.1. Lineage (NCBI taxonomy): Eukaryota > Metazoa > Arthropoda > Insecta > Lepidoptera > Noctuidae > Lacanobia > Lacanobia oleracea. The sequence goes on from OX493401.1 coordinate 11,759,765, forward strand.
CAAATGGACCAATATTGTTTTGACGCTAACGTCGAAAGCTGCTGCTAATTCAGCCGTAGATTGTGTATCATCAGCTTCCACAATCGCCTTTAATTCGTCATTGTCGACCAAAGTCTTCGGACGACCGCGAGGTTCATTTTTCATGTCGAATTTTCCAGAACGGAAGCGAGCAAACCAATAACAGGTGGTGCGTTGGTTTGTAGTGTTAGCTCCGTAAACGTCGTTGATGTTGCGTGCCGCTTGTGCCGCGTTGCTGCCACGACGGTATTCATATTCCATAATTACTCGAATTTTTAACGTATCCATGATGACGAAAAAGATTGAAATGCGATGAAAATGTAACACTAATCAATAAACAAATGACTACTTTTGGAAAAAAAAACATGTTTTTAAAATAAAATTAATTGGAAATTAGAATTCTTAGCCAAACAAAAATTATTTTGATTTGAAATGGCCAGTACTGCAGAACGGCAATTTCATAGGTAAAGACCTTAATTTCTTTATTGTTTTCACGAGGTTCTAGTTCGATGTTCCACATTGATAACACCTGTTTCGTTCTTGAGTTTTGGATGTTCCAGACATTTATTACTTTATGGCCAAGCTCATCAATAGCTATTTTTATATCCTCTTTATCTTTATCTTTTAGGTGTAGATTTTTTAGCACAACTCTAAAACTGCGGTCTTGTTTTGGTTGGTAACTATAAAATTCTGTATCTTTAGCCTACTAGCGTATATGAGAAATAAATTGCTTTTGCACAGCACCACGATAGCGACCGTTGTTTTAGTGTGCGTGAGTTGTACGGTGAACGGTAAATACACACTGTGTTTGATGGGATAAGGTTTATAATTGATTGTGTATTACACTCTGATTTAAGAAATGCGGGTGTGTACGCGACTGCGTATCTATTGCTTTTACAGAAGTGCATGTGTAATAGTTTTCGTGTGGAGGGGATATACTGGGGACACAGGGTTCCGATATATTTTCGTGTAACGGGCATATCTCTGGAGCTGAGTGAGGTTCTTGAAATATGATGAATTCAGAGTTAAATGACAACTTTTATTGGGACCATAGTCTATGCACACATTAGTCACTGCAAATCGACAACAGGCCGGCGAGCAAATTGTCCTAACCTACCAAGAGGGGCAAAATTATATCTCATAGCGGCCTTTACACCGAAAAGTTCAGTCTGTGGTCCGAACCGAGGATAGACTGTCGGTCCGTCCGGCGGTTTTAACCACGGATCAAACTGTCATGTGCTAATTACGACCAAATGTGACCACGGTTTGGATGGTAGTTAATCTGTAATTCCTTTTGGATCTTTTTCCTTTATTTTTTACATCAGATGTAAATTGACTGATAAGACAGTTTTTTATCTTTATTTATTTAGAGGCTTTTGCCTTACAAAGGTACATCAGCCTCATCATAAGCCAAAAGCTTCAGTGGCGCTTGGTAAGTTTTAGGGGGAGCCCGACGCTATACAAAAGCATAGAGGAGCGGCTTGCGGTCCGGGAAAATGTTCCTCCAACTCCTCCAACATGCGGCAAATTTGTTGATAAACTTGATAAGGAGGGTCCAAGTCTCCTTTGTACCACGAGTTCAAAGCTAATAGCAGATCTATTAGCTTTGAACTCGTAGTACGTTCAGACGTACGTGGCGACCTGGCGTACGTTCAGAACATTAAAATAAATAATAAACAGACAACAGGCATTGAAGAAACAACTGATGCTCTGCTTGATTCTCTTATACCAGACGATTTATCTATATTTGTTAGAAGTATACTGGATTACGCATCTCCAGCATGGAATCCTTTTTCTCTCCGATCAGATATTTCTTTACAAAGATATTCGTAATCGGTCCGACGTTCCGGAGCTATTATCTGAACTTAATATATCTGTGCATAGACGCACTATAACTAGATCTATACGTGTGCTATGTCCTCATCAAGAACAAACCTTGGTCGCAATGCAATGAATGAACCGATTAATGGCTTATTATAATAAAATCCACAATAACAGCAACATTGACATCTTTGCCGATACTTTTTACCAATTCCGTTAAAAACTTATGACACTCATCCATTTCTAACATTTTGATCTCGTTTATTGCAGTCGTTTTACTTATAATAATATTTTTCTTTTTAGTAACTGAGTATTTTTTCCGTCAATTAATCTGTTCTGTCTTTAATGATCAAATTAAGTAAGTTATTCTGATGTTGTGTTTTCTTTTATATTGTCTTCAAATAGTAAAGTTGTTACATTTTTCTTATCTTTCACAGTAACAATAAAAATAAGTTTAGTTTAGATTATTTTATATCATTCAGGATCTCACAATTAGAATGTATTTTTTGATTTATGATTAAGCTGTGTACTTCGTAAGTAGTCTTCGTAAGTGACAAATTCACCATAATAATAGATGTGTAAGTACTTTTATGTAATTAGTTATTAGTGAATAAGTCGTTGGAGTACCTATTATATAAATAAATTACTAAAACCCCAGATTGATGTCTGGGAGGAACTTTTATTCGAATGACAATATAGGTGGGAAATTCCATCAAAGCCCGTCACCTTCACCAGTTTTTTCCATCTGTTCGTGAGCAGCTAGACAGAACATAGCTGGAGGTGGATCAGTCTGTTGCCCAATTTCTCAAAGGTCATAGCAACTTTATGAGTAAACTATTTTCCTTTACGCTTGTGGCCTCACCTTTATGTCAATGTTCCACAGCTGACCATGAATACGAACAATCCACACATCACACCTTATGGGAGTATTATTTTTAAAACTGACCGCAATATTATGTTAGATAGTATTTAGGTTTCATCTGGGGTACTATACGAACCTTGTTGAAACCAGAAAAAAAATCCGTGCGTTCAAGCGATTTTGCCATACCTATTACTGGAATCCAAAATAGCTCACAATTTAGGACCCATCAGTTTTAGTCTTCTTCTTCTTCTTCCTCTCTTTATCCCATTATTGGTCTCCTCACTTTCCTGCGCCAAGTCAAGCGATATTGGGTTGTCGTTTCGTGCAATTGGGCTTTCTTAAGGTCTCTCTCCATTGAGGTCCACCAGGTCAATGGCGGGTGGCCTCTCCCTCTCTTTCGTTCTTAAAGCTTCAATGCAGTTTGAACCACATGGTCTTCGCTTGGCCTTCTGACATGGCCATACCAGCGAAGGCGGTTTTCAGTGATTTTGTTTGCGATTGGTGCAACTTTATAGCTATCACGTATGTACTCATTAAGAATTTTATCCAGCCGTGTTACACCTCCCGCCCAGCTAAGCATCTTCATTTCGCTGGTTACACCTTTTGCTCATGCGTCTTTTTTGTAGTCCAGCACTCAGACCCGTACAAAAGCGCCGGTCGAACTGCTGTTTTGTACATTTTACCTTTAGTTTTTACGGGTATACGTGGATCACACAGTACGCCAGTAAGTGAGCGCCATTTTTGCCAGGCAACATTTATCCTGTGAGTCATATCAGCGTCTACGTTGGCATCGGGTGTAAGTATGGAGCATAGGTATTTAAACTGTACTGAGGGGATAGGTGTAGTTCCAATAGATATAGTTTCTGTATTGTTTCCGCTGAATGGGCATTTCAGATATTCAGTTTTGCTCCTACTCACTCTTAGGCCGTACTTTTCTAGGGCATCCGCCCACTTATTTCATAGTTCCTGCAGTTAACTCACGGTATCGGCAGCCAGAACTATATCATCTGCATATAGCATGGTCCAGGGCAGCGGAGAAGGAATATCTTTAGTGAGGTAGTCCACAACGATGTTGAACAAGAGTGGGCTGAGCACGGATCCTTGATGGACGCCTACTTTGACCTCGAAAGCCTCACTAACACCTACTAGGCTTCGGACTCTTGTGCTGACGTTGTTGTACATGTCTTGTACTAGTTCGACATAGTATTCAGATACAAGTTGGGCACGAAGAGCCTGCCATACTAGTTTACGGGGTACTCGATCGAAGGCTTTTTCGTGGTCAATAAACATAAGATGCAGGTCTTTGCTATTAATCCTATATTTCTCCATCATAATCCTGATCGCCTGTATTGCGTCTATAGTTGATCTGGAGGCTGTAAATCTGAACTGATTTGGAGATATTTGTGTGATGTTAGTGAGTCACCTATTAATAACTCTCTCCCATATTTTAAGTGCGCATGAAGTCAGTTTTATACCCCTATGATTCTCGCACTCTGCAACGTCACCCTTATTCTTGTAGAAAGGTAGAAGCTTTGACGCCATGACTCTGGAATGCATTTTGTGGCTAATATGATGTTAAATAGCTTAGTAGGCCAGTGGACGGCAATAGGGCCAAGAGCTTTCCATAAATCTGCAGGGATTTCATCAGGGCCGGGGCCTCAAGTCTTCTATTACAATAGTGTCAGAATGGTCTTTCACTGATTTCATAATGGTTGATTTTGACAAGTTTGGTAATCTACTAATATAAAAGCGTCATAATGACTTTCCAATGGTCAACCACTGACACTCCATTGAAAGAAATGGCAATAGAATGGGAATGTCGTACATAATGACAAATGAATAAATAATATGTAAAAATATATACAGAGTTGATATGACAGAGGGGCATTAAATTTTACTACGTATACTATACGTGTTAGTATTAATTCGATACGGCATAAAAATTAATAGCGCCAAAAATGAGAAAATACTTTTATCAAACAAACTAAATAGCTTACAAACCCGAATAAAACGCTACCACCCTGTGTAAATAAATTAGACTGACCTTAGATACCTAGGTAACACAGTGGCAACTGGCAACGTAGTGCGCGCGCCGGAGCGCGGTATGTGTTATCTCGTGTCAAGGCGGACGGCCGGGGCAGTGGGGCGGCCGGCGGCTTAAGCCTCCGCTCGCGCTGGATTTATGTTAGGTTAAGTTTCGAAGTACGCGCACAAAAAGAAACACACTAAATTTTTAAATTCTCGATGTGTCCTCCATTCACATTAATGCACAAATTATACCGACGGAGGATATTGGGATTTATTTTTCTAATTAAATTACTGTCCGTCGCCAAGCACAATTTGTGGGCAATTGCGGCTGTCACCATACCTTTCTCTGTACGTTCGCAGAGCTAAATCTGCGTTTCTACGGCATTGTTGAACAAATTAATTACACACACACAACCAAAGTTTAATTACGTGTCCTACCACCATAAAAACAGTCAATCACAAAAAAAAACACTAATACTAAATAATAATAATCCCAAGTTACGTGTCCTGTTACAGTAAAAAAAAGAATTTATATACTGTCTTTAACTTATTTAGTGTCCTATCACGATAACAAAACAAAATCACAATAATTGTCAGCGCGCCAATTCGACAAATCGTACGTTCCGAAAGGACAGCGTCGGCGCACTGAAAAAACAAGTTTTTTAGAGGCCCCACTTACCGATCACAAAAATCTAGGATGCAACAAACTGACCTATTTTTTTTCTTTTACGCGCGGGATGTTTTCACTCGCTATGTTTGTCACTCGTAGTGAAAGTGCAAGTGTGTATGTATTTATTGCTTCCTTGTTTGCATTGCCAACATTTTAGAGAAATATTTTGTTGTACTTGTGACATGCGCCAGAGCGGCAGCAACGCATCATAAATTTATCGTTGTAAGGTGCATTACCTATGCTTAGACATAATCAGCTGTTAGGAAAGATACATCGTGTTCAAACACTGCAAAAACTTAAATAATAATTTGCGACTAAACTACTGCTCCTATTAAATTGATTTTTGGTACAGTACAGAGCTTGAAAATGAGGTACCATTTATAGTACTTATAGGCAGTTTAAAGGAAAACCCCTCTGTTGTATCAACTTTGTATAAAATAAATCTGGCATAACTTAATGTTCTAGTAGGAATTATTCGAAAATCATGTCTTCTAACGATTCTAAATTCTAAATTTAAACGATTCTATTACGAGACCATTGACCGACTAGTGATCGACCATTATGAATTAGCAGATTACGAACTTTTAGCAAAATGACAATGGGATCGCGTTGGAATGACGAATTTATAAAAAATAGCAGACGGGGCCCTATGGCTTCTCTGTTTTTAATTTTCATTAGTGCGTGTTTTACTTCACTTAAATCTACTCCGGGTATTGGGCCGCATGCAAAGTCGCAGGGCATCAGATCCTCACTTGGGAATTGTTCGTTTAAAAGGCGTTCATAATATTCGACACATCTCTCTCTTATCTGTGTATTGTCAGTTTAAATAACTTTATTTTTATTCTTTATGTACTTATTAACCTGTATGTGTCCATACATGATTTATGGAACTTTGCCATTTCTTGATGAGTACTTTTTTATTTGTAAGAATCTCTTTCACATTATCATTCCACCAGTTTGGATCCTTCCCGAACTCCTAGGATTTCTTTAGCTTTTGCTCTGCATTTTGCTTCTTTCCACATATCGTCTGCGGAACTATAGTTGATACCAAAATCAGTTTCAAGATACTTCTTTACAGCAGCTTTTAACAGTTCGCCCTTAGGACCATCCAGTTCCTTCCACTTTGTTTTTGGTGTCCTGTCGACTACAGTTTTTATCTTCTTCGGAAGGGTTTATACGGCAACAAGTAAGCGATGCTGTGTTGTGAGAGATTCACCAGGGATTACTTTGCAGTTTTGGAAATTTCGCTTGACCGCCATGCCCGCTATTATGTAGTCTATTTGTAACATGCAACCCGCACTTTTATAGGTGATAAGATGTTCTTGTTTCTTTGAAATTTTTTTTTTTTTTAAGTTCGTGTTAACCACGGTTAGCGAATGTCTCGCAGAAAAATCCACGATTTCTCCCCCCTGTCTGTTGATTGCACCTATCCCAAACCCACCATGCGCCTTTCCATCTGTAGTATTTCTGTCTCCTACGTGGCCATTTAGGTCGGCGCCAATTATCTTCCCATCAGTTTTAGTGGTAAGATATAATCCGTGGTGCTTAGCAACTGGGTTTAACCCAGTTGTATATGCCCCTTGGTGCCTATTGGCCTAGTTCTATTCTGTCTCCTGCTTGATACGGAGAAAAGTGGAAATTATGTAAAAAAAAATCCTACTTCTCGGCTGTACTTTTCTGATTAATTCACAAGCATCCGAAAAGTATAGAGACTCGTTCATTCAGCTGACGAGTCTCTATACTTCGGTCGGACGAAGTAACGATTGCTGTCTTTGGAATGTCCTCGAAACCTACGAAAGGCTAGGAGGACGAGTGATTTCTGGGAACTCCGCAAGCACCTTCTGCAGAAGCAGAATTCGCTGGAGCAATGGCCTTAACACTCGGTTGGTCTCATGTTGCGGTGGAGCCAATGGTTGAAAGACTCGTAATGCCGTCAATTAAACGATTGGTGCGATAGTCTGGTAGTACATGATAGCGTGCCAGAAAATCCGCACCAAAATTACCTGATGATATCTGCAACGACAAAAGTCCAGAAGAATTGGCGGCAGAGTTGGTATGTATGTATGTATGTAAATCGGGCTGGTTTCGGCAACTCCACGACTAAGCGCGTATTTTGCGTGCAGTTGGGACAAATGCGTCATTCGATCCACCCCAGCTCCCCAAGGAAGGCCAGCAACGCCTTGGTGTTACTAACTATCTCGCAGAGGGTACCTGGGTTCCCGAAGTACTTTGCCCTGTAATCCGCAACTACCGGGCAGCTTAGAAGCAGGTGTGCTGCTGTCTCATTCTCCTCCATGCAGGCTCTGCATAGCGGGCTGTCAGTGACTCCTATAGCATAGAGGTGTTTATTAAAAGACCCGTGGCCAGTTGTTACGGCTGTGACTGAACGCAACTGTTGTTTAGTCAGTCTTAGGGCTTGTTTTGTGAAACGGCCATTTATAGAGGGAAGTGCCTCTTTGGCCTGCCTACACTCACTATGGTCAACCCATAGCTTGTGATGTTTATCTCCGGTGCGTTTCCTTACCAGATTGCGTAAGTACCCGAAAGGCAGCGGCACGATGGGCTCAGGTCCCATTGCTGACAAACTCGACCCCCTTCGGGCGAGTTCATCCGCAGCGTCGTTGCCTCGAGATTCACTGTGTCCCTTGATCCATTGAATGGTTACTTTGTTGTGTCTACCAACCTGGTTGAGACGTTGGTGACACTCGAGAATCAACCCAGAGTTCACTGTGTGGCTGTTCTGAGCTTGCAGGACGGCCATGCTGTCCGAGAGTATGCGTATTGAGTGGTCCTTAACTTCCCTGGTTAGGATGGCTGATGCCGCCAGAGAAATGCCCATGCATTCAGCCTGGAACACTGTGTTGTGGACCCCCAATGGTGTGGCTATGTGGATATTGAGATCCTCTGAGAAGATTCCCGCACCAGTACCTGTACCTGTTTTTGATCCATCGGTGAAGATCCGCAGCTCGGCGGGGCAGAGCCCCTCGCACCGATGATCCTCATGCAATTGGATTTTGTATTTTTTATCGAAGATAAATTGCTTGGGTACCCGGTCATTGATTGCTTTTGTTATGGGGAGTTCATTGTTGAGCTCCTCGAGCAGAGCGGTGTGTCGTGTGTCTCTCTTACTCCAGAGACCTAATATTTTAAGGCGTACTGCTGCCATCGTCGCTTCCTGTTGTATAAACAAGTGTAGCGGAGGGAGCCCCAGCATGACTTCCAGCGCCGCAGTTGGAGTAGTCCTCATGCAGCCCGTCGTTGCCATGCAGGCCAGCCTTTGCATGTGTTGTAACTTGTTTACGGCTGTAGCTAGCTTTGAGCGTGGCCACCACACCACGGCCCCGTAGGTTAGCATGGGCCGAATTACTGCGCTGTACAGCCATAGTATTATTTTGGGAGATAGGCCCCACTTCTTCCCTATCATTTTCCTGCATTGCCAGAAGGTAATGCAGGCCCTGTTTAGTTTGTAGTCTAGGTGATTACTCCAGCTTAACTTACTGTCTAGGATGACGCCTAGATACTTTACCTCGTTAGACAGCTGGAGCTCTGTGTTGAAGAGCATAGGTAGCCGGTAGTGGCCTAGTGGTCGCTTTTGAGTGAACATGACTAATTCAGTTTTCGTGGGGTTTACCGACAGATCATATTCGTCGCACCATCTTTCCACGATGCGTAGTGCTTGTTGAGTGAGGTTGCAGATCGTTCCAGTCACTTTCCCTGACACTAGGATTGCGAGGTCGTCAGCATAACCTATTGTGTAGTAACGATGTGCGTTGAGTTTGGTGATCAGGTCATCAATTACCAAATTCCACAGAAGAGGGGAGAGCACACCCCCCTGCGGGCAGCCTCTGGCTATCAGAGCCAACTGCTGCTCTTCCTCAAGGCGAACCACTCGTTTGCTTAACATATTAGTTATCCAGTCAGTTAGTACCTGTTCCACGCCGTGTTTGGAGAGAGCGGCACTAATGCTGGAAAAGTTTGTCTTGTCGAAGGCTCCTTCGATGTCTATGAATGTGCCCAGGCAGGACCCTTTCTGGTGAATCGCTTCCTCAATCTGGTTCACCACCAGATGAAGAGCGGACTCTGTCGACTTACTCGAGCTGTATGCGTATTGGTTACCATTTTTTTTTTTTTTTTAAGGATGGGATATCATCAAATGACTCCTTCCGCTCTGGGCGAGGTGGAAGGGAGTGTCAGACTCTTACTGACTAAAACCCATCCGTGCTCCTCCCAATGCCCTTTGCGTTCCAGGGCTGCGGCGTCTCTTTCGAACGGATTCCGCACCCCGGCAGGCACTGGCCCTAGCGGGCCCCGTCTCCCATGCTGACATCTCCTTGAGGCGCGCGTGGAACACAGCGCGCCGCCGACCCGGGCCTCTTTCTGATCGGACGGCGAGCCACCCAATGCTCGCCGTCCGCAGGCCCGCGCCTACGGTGGCCGGAAATCGCCTTGCGACTCCCGACGCCTGGGGCGTCTTCTTCTGTTGCGGCGGCTGGGTCGTGAGGTTTCCCTCTCTCTCACACGTTCGGCATCCTCCTTCGCTAGCAGTACTGTTAGGGCCATGGACCGCACAACCCCCGCGTAAAGCCTCCGGCAGGAGCCGTTTGGTCCCCCTAGATTGGGCAGAAGCCGCTTAAAGGCAGCTCCGGCCCGCCCCAGTCTGGGAGCCAAACGTCGGAAATGCTCGACGAAGTTCCACCGGCTATCGAGGACGAGACCTAGGTATGTCATCGTCGACCCGACCTCGATGTGAACTCCTCCTACCATTATTTGGGATCCCGATGGTGGCCTGTTCCGAGGACCATGGAAGCACATGGCTTCGGACTTGTGTAAGGCCACCTCGAGGCCCAACTGCTGGATTCGCTCAATTATTGTCGCAACCCCGCTTGGCATAGCATCGGCCGCCGCCTGGTGCGATCTCCCGTGCGCCAGGACCAGCGTGTCGTCAGCGTAACAAACCACACTGACGCCACTAGGGAGGACGGCTCGCAGCACCCAGTCATAGCCGATGTCCCACAGGAGCGGCCCCAGAACCGAACCCTGTGGAACACCGCACGAAATCTCTCGCCGGTTCCACTCTCCCAGGTGACCGGGGTAGATGACGGCTCTGTCCGTCAAGTAAGCCTCGACTACGCGACGGAGGTAGGTCGGCACCCGGTGATACCGAAGTGCCTCTCTGATGCAACTCCAGGGCAGGGTGTTGAAGGCATTAGCGATGCCTAGAGACACCGCCAAGACGACCCCACCCCGGGAAACCGCGTCCCCCGTCGAGAGGGCTCTCACGCGCATGATGGCATCCACCGTCGAGCGGCCCGTGCGGAAACCGAACTGGTTCTCTGCCAGATCCGGCCCCACCCGCACTAGGTGCTCGACGAGGCGGTTTGCAATTACTCTTTCAAAGAGCTTGCCCACCTCATCGAGCAGCACGATGGGCCGGTATGCGGACGGAGAGTCCGCAGGGCGCCCCGGCTTTTTGATGAGGACCAGTTTCCCCGTCTTCCAACGAAGTGGGAACTGGCCCCTCTCCAAGCATGCACTTAGGAACCCTCTTAGTCGAGGCCCAAGAGCCTCCAAGGCCAGGACCCAGGCTTTCCCAGGTAAGCCGTCGGGTCCTGGGGCGGTATTTTTGGTCTTCAGCCTATTAACCGCCACTCTCAGGTCTACCTCAGTCACCTCAGGAGCATCGTCATCGTCGTCAGCGGTGTAGTCCGCATCAGGCACCGCAGGTGGCGGAGCCATAGACGGGGGAGTATGCTCCCCTCGCGAGGGGAACAGAGCGCTCACCACGTCCTCCACCAGCTGGGGCCGAAGACTCTGCGTCAACGGGGGGGCCCAGGTGCGGAGCTTATTCCGCACCATTTTGTAGGGTCTTCCCCAAGGGTCCCCGTTCAGAGACTCCAGCATCTCCTTGCGAGCCAGATCCTTGGCTTGCAGGATCCCCGCTCGGAGGGCGGCCTTCGCCACTTTGTACTCCTCGTACAGCTCCGCCTCTCTGACCTGCGAATCCGGAGGGCGGATGCGGAGCCTGCGGTGCCTGGTATACCGGCGCCGTGCAGCAACGCATGCCTGACGCAGCGTCGCCAGCTCTTGCGACCACCAGTACACCTGACGGCGGGCACGTTCTGGCTTAACCCGGGGCATTGCCACGTCACAAATATCGGACATGGCCTCCCGGAACCACTCCGCTTCGTCATTGATGTCAGCAAGCCTGTCCGGAGGTGACACCCAGGCCTGCACGATCGAAGCTTCCAGGAGGAGCTCCCGGTCAAGCTGTTTCAGTGCCCACCGCGGACCACTCGGGGCCTGCCGGACTGGCGCGGTTGAGGTCTGGGTGGAGACGTCAAACCGGATATACCGGTGATCAGAATAGGTCTCCACCTCCTCTAATACGCGCCAGTCAATGACACGCGGTGACAGAGCAGGGCTGGCGAATGAGATGTCCACCACAGATTCCCCCTGCATCCGCACACACGTTGGGACAGAACTCATATTTAAGACGACCAGGCCTGTCTCCAGAGCCCAGTCCTCCACCATCCTGCCCCGCGTGTCCGTGTAACGGGAACCCCAAACCAAGTGCTTGGCATTGAAGTCCCCGAGAACGAGCACGGGGAGGGAACGATACCCGGTGACGACGACGCCCAACTCCGTGAGGGAGTTTTGGAACTCGGCGAGAGTTCGGTTCGGGGAGAAGTACACTCCTACCACGACAATCTCCCCAAACCGTGCTGCTACGCAACCCTGTCCTCTCCTGACGCTTTCGAGAGACGGGGTACCGGCAGCGGCCGACGAAATTAGGGCCACCGAGCCGTTCAAGTCCTTCACCCAGTCATCCCTGGGCGGAACAAAGTACGGCTCAGCGACCACGGCGATGTTAATCAACCTCTGCGCCATGCTCTGGACCAACAGGTCCTCGGAGCGGCAGCGCAGTGGTTGATATTCGCCTGGAGGAAGCGTAATGGAGCCGTTATTGACACTCCATTTCAGCCTCCTCCTGAATCCACTGTGAGGGCTCTCTCGCAGCAACCGAAGCGGCGGCGGCGGCAGTGACGGCGGTGGTGGAGGGCTTCTTTTTGCCCCTGGTTTTGGTGGGTGGAGCGCAGGCTTTACCCCCAGCCCAGTGATCGGCCGGCTTGCCAGCTGCCGCACATACAAAGCAGTGCGGCGTGGCGTTACACGAGCCGGCCCTGTGACCGGGCTGACCACAGCGGAAACAAAGACCGCTGCGATCCACCTCCGAAGTGCACTGAACTCCCACATGGTTACCCACTTGGCAGCGGAAGCACCTCAGAGGTCTGGGTTCCAGCAGTTTGACCTGCGCAGAAACCCAGCCCACCAGGAGTCTTCGGCCCTCTGATATTTCTTTGGCCGCCGTCACTGGGCAGCTCACCACGACGGTTCGCATGCCCGTGTTGTCAGGACGTATGGTGCCTGCCTTCACCTGCTCGGCAGAGCACCCCCCAGTCCTGACAACGGCGGCCACCACCTCCTCCTCCGTGACGGAGTCGTCCAGGCCCAGGATGCGCATGTCGACGCACTTGGTGGGCCTGGACACTCGGACCTCGTCCGCATTTAAGGACGCTCTGAGCTTTTCGGCCAGAGCGTCAGCGGTCGGGCCACTGGCTGCACCGGAGATCTCCAGCATCCGGGCCCCAGTCATGGTCAACCTGTGCCGGAGGCCCCCCGTGATACCGAGCTCCTGGAGGTTCACCGCCTCTTTTGCCTTAATAATCACGTCGCGGTAAGTTACGCCCCTCTTCTCCGCGTCCGGCTGTAGTGTCATCACTACAGCTGCGGTTTTCGGGGCGCGGAGCCTAGCCGCAACGCGTTCCACTTTGCGCTGCCGCTTCCTTCGTCGTTTCTTGGCCGCCCTGGCTGCCTTGCCCGCCTTCTTCTTATCCCCGACCACTTGCCATCCGGTTTCAGCCGCAGGAGAGTTTGAAGGCGGGGGCGCCTTTTGCACCGCTGGCGCTAGCGCTGGAGCCTTCCCCGCTTGTGCAGCCACTCCACCTTTCTTACGTTTGGCCAATGCTGGGTTTCTCGGTGCTTGCTTCGCGGGTGTTGACCCGGCCCCTCGTTTGGTCTGGCTGGACGGCCCCGGTTTGGCAGCCGCGGCGGTTGCATACGCCTTCGGGTGACCCGTTACCTTTTGGCTCGCCGCTAGCGGGGGACGCAAGACGATGCCCTCCAAAACCGAGAATCGTGCCGCAAAATTGTCCATCTCCTGTCGCACCAGGTTCAAGACCTGCTCCTCCACAGGCGCGGCCTGGCTTTGCCCGTGCTTCCGTCCCGCTTGAGGTACCTCTTTTGGGCCGGCTCCTCGGAGCCCGGCCAGATCTGCTCGGAGCTTCTGGTTCTCCTTCTGGAGAAGCTCCGTGGCGGCCGCCAGGCGGGCGACCTCCGTCCGCAGCCTAGACACTTCGTCCGACGGAGGCCCGCAACAGTTGTTCTCCGCTGCCGCCAAAATGGAAGCCGCCGCCGCGCTTATGGCCTTGTTTTTAGAGGCTTGTGACCTCTTTAAAGCTACATCGCGGACCGCAGCCTCCACGACTTTCACGAATCTGGCCTTGCGCTCCTGTTCGGAGCCGCCAGCGACGTCTGGCTCACTGCCGGAAGACAACGAGAGAGGCACCTCCTCGGCAAGCTTCACGGCTCGCTGCGCAGCCTCTTGGGAGGCGAGCCCTCTTCCTTTGCCTCCTTCTCGTCCTTTACCCCGCCTGCTGGTGGAGATTTTTCGGGCTGAGGCCTTCTCTCCATCGGAAGACGACCCCTCGTCATCCGCCGGTCTGGGCCGCTTGCGGTAGAACTCGGAGTTCCTCACAGCAGCTCCCGCTTCCTCGTGTTCAGAGCCCGCTGAGCCGCCGCCAGAAGCAGAGTCAGAGCCTGACCCCGCATCTCCTCGACGCATGAGCGAACCTTTCCTCCAATATTTGGAGGGAGCATCTACACCATCGCGCTCCCCCGACACCTTGTCAGGCGTGTTAAAATTAGAACCGATCATGTCCATAAGGGACTCTACGGATCGGGAGCCTCCTCGGCCCTTGTTGCCACTGGCAAGTGGAAGACATCCGTTGCCCCCCCCAGAATACGAGGGGCATGACGCCTCCAATGGAGACTTGGCGGATTCTCCAGCTGCTGAGCAGCTGGTACCGCCCTGGGGTAGTTTTTTCGCGTCTGTCTTTTTCATTTTTCTTTTCCTTTTAAAGGGTGTGGTCCCATCCTCCTCCAACCTCTCTCCCTCTCTCTCTGCTTGCTCACTGCCCTCCTAGTCACGTCTGATAATCAGACGCGTACCAGAGAACAGTGAGCAAGATTCCTACTAATGAAACGCACACCGTTCGAAGACTTGACCACTGCTCAAGTCTCCAAACGCTGTGCCCCTCGCGTGTCCCTCTTTGTCTGGTCTCTCACTTGAACCTTTCCGGCATGAGTAACTCTACCGGCAGAGCTTCAAGATCATTGAGACACGCAAGCCCCACCACGACGGCAACGTGAGGACACCCACGGTGGGGGCGTGTTGGTTACCATGCAGTGGTATTGTTTTTAAAACGCCATCACGTAGTTCCCTTTCACACAGTCTTTCCATTGTCTTTAGTAAAAACGAGGTCAGACTAATAGGTCGATAGGATTTAGCGTTTGTGTAGTCACTTTTACCTTGCTTCGGAATGAATATGACTTTTACTTCCCTCCATCCTTTAGGAACGTATCTAAAGGCCAGGCACGCTCGCATTAAGAGCACCAGTTTTGTTGCAACAGCGGTACCTCCCCACTGTAGTAAGGCAGGAAACACACCGTCGGGACCTGGTGCCTTGAAAGGTTGGAAGCTTTTGATGGCCCACTGAAGTTTTTCCAGCGTAATCATCTTTTCTGCATAAAGCCAGTCATCATCTGATGGTGTTTGGATAACGTCAAGCCATTCATTTACCTGCGCGAATACGCTGCCTGGGAAGTGAGTTTCTACTAGGAGACGTTGCGCTTCTTCAGGTGTCGTGGTCAACGTGTTATCGGGTTTCCGGAGTGTGGCGATCTCAGGTGTGTTCTGTTACGCCAGTATTTTCCTTACCCTGTTTGCTTGTTGGCATGATTCAATGTTACCACCGAATTTACGCCATCCTGTAGTTCTTCTGAATCTGATGCATCTCTTGTAGCTCGATTTGGCCGCGTAATAAGCGTCCCAGTCCTCATCACTACATGTGTTCATGGCTCTGTTAAGAGCCTTTCTTACCTTACCGCGTTTGCGCTCTAGGTCTGCACCCCACCAGGGTTGTTTACCCGGTGTGTCGCGCGGAATCGTTTCTGGGCAGGCGATTCGGTAGCTGTTTATCAGTGATTCGGTGAGTAGTGTTACTTGCGCATCGATCTGTTCCGTGTCCGCAAGCAACTCCGAATCGCATGATGGTACAAGCCTTCTAGGTTGTTTGGGTGGTATACAGACCTGGATGTCGAAGCGGATCCACCTGTGGTCTGAGCAGGAAGCCTCATTCGAGACTTGCCACCCAGTGATTAGTTCCGCTGCTCCCTCCGTAGCCAGAGTCAGGTCTATGATTGTACGACTGCGTCTGGTCACGAAGGTTGGTTCCGAACCCGTGTTTAGTAGGGATAGGTTAGTAGTGAACAGATAATCAACTAATGTCTTACCCTTTGCGTTTTGCGTCTCCATCCCCCACAGTGGATGGTGTGCGTTTGCGTCGGTCCCAATGACAATCTCATCCCTGCTGTTTTCACAGTGCGTGATGAGGCGGACCAGGTCGTGTGGGGGCGGTTCCTCCGCCTCAGGCATATATACCGAGGCGAAGACGATAGCCAACTTAGTGGCTCCCCGCTGTATGTTCAGCCTAGCAGCAGAGACATCTCTGCAACAGAAGTCGTTTAATAGCTGTGCTTTAAGGTTACCTGTGACATAGATGCACGATCTAGGGTGATCATGGTCCGCAGTAACAAGGAGCTTACCACCAAGATTGGAGAGTCCTCGTATGTGGCCACCCCTAATCCACGGCTCTTGGATCAGGGCAATGGCCGTGTGTTGAACCTCCAGCCACTTGCGGAGTTGAGCCGTCGCGGTCTGGCTGTGGTGGAGGTTAGCCTGCACGACTTTACAGGCCGACAAAAGGGACGCCATCGCCGGCGAGACTCTCCTCGTCGCCCTCAAGTCGCAGCCCGGTAAACAGGTCGCCCTCGTCGAAACCGTCCCCTCCCGGGTCTGAAGCCGGGGAAAACATTACGTCGTCCGGCTCCCCCCCCGATGAAGGGACGGCACCCACGGTGGCGGCAGGGGCGGCTGAGTCTGCTGCTACAGCAGGTTCGGCCGCAGTTGCTTCCGGGTTGTTTGGCGGAGAATCGGTGTCCTCTGCGTCTTCCAGCGGCTGTTTCGTAATCGGGTCCCAACCCCGAGGGACGTCGACGAACCTGCCGTTCGGACCCTGGAACTTGACGTACACCGCTCCCAAACCAATTGAGAGACGGCGCTCGGCGCTCATCAGGGTCGGAACTTGGTCCTCGGGGATACCCAGCACCACGAACCAGCAAGCCTTCTGCTTCTCGGCGTGCAGCACTACCCACCTCCTTACGTCGATCCAGCGATTCTGGTACCAGAGGGCTCGTCCAATAAAGGTTGAGTCCTCGTAGACTCCCTGGTCGTCGGGGATGGCGATGCCGCAGCGCACCCGCTTCTGGATCTCCGTCTGGCTCTTGACGACTAGCGAGGTGCCAGCCGGGAGAGCCAGGCTGGAGACTGTTTTTTTCAGCCAGGCTAAGGTGAAGTCGTTACCGCACCACAGCTTGAGGACTCCACCGGTGAACAGCGGCTTCGCGTTGAAGGTTGGTCCCGGTGTATCCTGCATAGCAGAGCAGGCCTCGCTGATGATCCGCTTGTGGATAGCAGCCAAGACCTGGTCCGATACTCCCTGGCTTATGATGCCCCTCCGGTCACAGGTTATTGCGACGTTTAGGGACGCACTGGCAGCTTGGGCGTAGCTTCTGTTAGCAATCCTCTGGGATTGGTCAAGCCGCGGCCGCTTGTGCTCTCCACGGGGCGAAATCGTCTCGTTGAGAGCCCGCTTGGCCGCAGCCTGGTCACTTCCATCGGATCGCTGCGTTGTGGTTGCCTCCTCGGCCGGACCTCCTGCGGATTTAGATTGCAGTGTGCTAGGCGTTGGTCGGCTAGTGCCGACCTCAGCCTGCGACCGCTTCCCCTCAGAGAAGTTCAGCTTACCTTGCTTGGTCGGTTTAACCGAGCTGGTGGCAGCAACCTGCTTGTTTTGGGGGGCTTTGCGTCCCCGCCTGCGTTCGTGACGCCGCTCCTTACGCGTCAGTCTTTCCCTCCTCTTACCCTGGCTTGTAGGAGCTGTAGGACCCGAGGGGCCCGAACAAGAGCAATGGGCTTGTGGAATGGATTTTTTACCCTTGCCCTTGCCTTTACCTTTACCCTTACGGGTAGGCACCTGCCAGGCGCTGGTAAAAACGTCCTCGGTGATGCTGATCGCCTCCGTGTGACCGGAGGCGGCCGCGACTTGGGAAGCGGCTTGAGGAGCCACAGGAGGAGCGGGAGGGTGTTTGGGAAGCCTACTTCCGGCAGAGGTGTTAGCCGTCTCCGTTTTCGCCTTTGTGTGTAAAGGATCGGTACTGGTCCCATGCAGCGCCGTTCTCCTTTGCTTGGAGTGGGACTTTTTGGTCTTAGCTGCGGTTTTCGCCACAGCCGGACCAGCGCCCGCGCTGGCGCCCACGGCGTAAGCCGCAGGACATCCAGGGGCGAGCGAGGCACCAGAGGTACCTCGCTTAGGAGCTTTGCCAGCTTTCGCCGACTCCACTCCTGCGGTATTCTTAGTTGGCTTCAATCCGTCCATACTAAAAATTTTTGAACTTCATCTTCCTGGCTCCCACCCACCATAGAGCCCGCACCTGGGAACGTCGCACTGTGAGTGCGAACGTTAGGACTACCAGGAAGATATATGTGCGCAAGGCTGGTTTACAGCGCGACATCGGGTGCTCGATCGGGTTGGCAACTAATCAACCCTCACTTACACCGTCAGCATGGCCTTTACCTACCGCTTCGGCCGCCCAAGGACGACCTTAGCGGACCCCACGCACCTCGCCTGTGGCCCTCTGACGGGACACTTTGGCCATTTCCCTACCCTTGGCTAGAAGATGGGGCCACCGTTTTGCTTGAAATCCAGACCAAAGGGGGCGTGTTGCCTCACGGACACATTACCGCCAGTGCCGATCGGCTCAACCCCCCAGGACTCCTTCATCCCCGCTTACGGCGCTCGACTGCGCAGGTCCTAGCGCAGGTGACAAAATTCTCCTACCCGCCGTCAGCTGAGTTTAGTGACGGCCGAGCCCGCAACCACTTCGTCACAGAAGGGTCACAGTTAGGAGGGGAGTTGGAGGGGTTATAGAGGGGAAAAGGGGTTTAGTGGGATATGGGATGGGACTGAGTGGAAAGCCCTCCACTCTGCGGGTCGCCCGGTGGTTTCAGTTACGTCTATTTCGTAAGGAATTAGACCAAAAACGGGGTGGCAACCTCGAGAAGGTATATCCACCGGACTTGCCTTGAGGATCTACACGACCGTTGCGCTCCCCCTCAAGACCACGCCACCTTCCCGTCTCTGAAGGAGACAGCAAGGTAGGCCTGCATCTATACTACCAAGCAAAGCAAAGCAAAGCGTGTCGTTGTGCAACCGTAAAAGCATACATACAGACCCCCCCCCAGAGTTGGTAACTGAACGTCGAAGTGACCGTGTCAAGTGTTTTTTGCAACTCTGAAGGTTTTTTATGGATAGGAAATCACCAAATTTGTCCTCCCGTTCTGGGCGGAGTGAAAGGGAGTGTCAGACTCATACTGAATAATACCCATCCGTATTCCTCCGAATGCCCTTTGCGTTCCAAGGCCGCGGTGACTCTTTCGAAAAAATAAACACTGGCCCTAGCGGACCCCGTCTTCTATGCTGACAACTCTTTGAGGCGCCCGTGGAACACAGCGCACCGTCGACACGGGCCTGGCTCTGATAGGACAGCGAGCGTTGGGTGGCTCGCAGGCGCATCGCGCCTACTACGGTTGCCGGGAATCGTCCTGTGAACTCTGGAAGCTGCGATGACAATGTCATTGTCATTGTCAACTTGACATTTTGTTATGTCAAGCCGCCGGTGACTCGATGACTGTTAGAAATTGATACAGTTTATTTTTCGCTTTTCTTGTGCTTACTTTCAGTGCATTGACTTCATATATTTGATCATGTCCAAAGATATAATTGTTCTAACGCCAAATGGAAGAAGACAAAAAATACACTGTACTCCTGATACGAGTATTTTACAGGTATGAAAAATGCTCATAACAATAAAACATTCCATAATTACAACTACCTATTACTTATTTATGTTTATATAAAATACAGTATTCCCATAAAAACCAAGATACACTTGCTACATACTTCTATCTGAGTAGGTCACTAAAATGATGAAATCGTTTGCTATGTCAGTCAAAGTCACATCATTGTTTGCATTTTGATCAATAGGTACATAATACCTATGCACTGTTGAATGTCATAATTCACAGTAAAAACAAATTAATTGTTGTTGTCCATTTCTAAAGGTGGTATCATTTAGAGAAGATTGTACAAAAAGCTCCATTCATGAGAATTGAATATCCTTAATATAATAGACCTACCGACAATGAGCCCCGCAAAATGATATTTGCAAGTATTATGATAGTAACGCATCAAGCTTGATATTATTCTATTTTTTGTGAAAGCATAATGATGTATGTAATTGTAGGTGCTGGAAGATGTCTGCCAAAAGCAAGGTTTTCAACCTTCTGATTATAATTTAAAGCATCATAACCATATCTTGGATTTAACTACCACAGTCAGGTTTTCCAATCTTCCTAACAAAGCTACTCTAGAAATGGTAGAAGCTGAACAAAAGAGGGAAGAAGTTAATGTCACCATTGGATTGCAATTAGAAGATGGTAAACTAGTAAAACTTTCAATTGTTTCTTAATATTTTAAACAATATATTTTATACATATTATTTATTATTGCAAAAGACAGTAAATGGAGAAAGTCTGGTTTGTTCTGCAAACTCTTAGTACCGCATTATAGCGCATACTGTGTATGGCATTGGTCTTTATATTGTTTGAGAACTGCTGACATTATTGTTTTCACATATAGTTTTCCTGTTTGATGTAAATTAAAATTGAATTTACAATTAAATAGTACAAGAAAGACTGGAAAACTAAACAGAAAAAATATTAGATCACAATTTGAAATTCTCTTCGCAGGTGAAAGAAGAACAGCTGATTTTGCACCAAACACATCACTATATGACTTAATAATATCACTGGCCCCAGGAGAACTAAATTCATTCGAGCAACCTACTGTTCTGTACATGCGCCAAGAAGTTGTGGGCGAAACTGCACTCAGAGGAAAAACTTTGAGGCAGTTAGGGTTAATAAGGGGTAGAGCTATCCTCAGGTTGCTTAATAAACAAGCTGAAGCTAGGTAATCTCAAGCAAAATCAACATAGTTTTTTATTTATATGATTTTTAAATTCAAGATTTCCCTTCTCATAATTATTTTATTTATAGGCAAGCTAACGTTTCTGCTTTTTATCGTCGGCCAGTCATAGATGAAAAAGTTCCAAATGGGAACAAAGAAATAAAAAATCAACAAACAGAAGACAATCCTGTTTCAGGACCTTCAAAAATAAACATGCACAATCAAGATCAATTTCAGAAGCCTGATATTATACAGAAATACAAGGAAAGAACTCTCCAACAGAAAAATGATATAGAGCCTAAAGCTACTGTTGAACATGTTGAAAGTTCATCTCAAGAACTAGAGACTGTTCAAGATGAAAAGATGGATGTTGATGTTAAAAAGAGTGAATTGTCTTTCTCTTCTCAATCAAGAGAATGTTTAGAAAGGCGACTAAGAATTGAAGAAGAAGTAACATTTGTAAGTACTTTATCAAAAAAAAAACACAATATGTACTACTTGTACCACAACTTTTTGATCATTTACTGTTAACAGTATTGTAGCCGCTAATTAATCATAATCACTTTGCAACTGTGACAAAGTCTATGCATAATGTATATATATGGTTGATTTTAGTGTGGGTAATATTTGCTCTGATTTTACACACTAACATTATCTTCTGTGTGAATGCTCTGATTTGTATCATACCAAGAAGCCTTGTGCAGTGTTGAACTTTTAAGGTTGTGGCTTAAGAATGCAAATTCCAATATTGAACTTTTAAGGTTGTGGCTTAAGAATGCATTTACTTAAAAGTACTTTGCTTGCCTTAGAGATTAAAGGTGTGGTGAAGGTCAATTTAACTGACTTTTTTCGTAAGCATCACTATCCAGTATGATGGTACCTATTTCCAGCAAAAATGCCTGTCAGGACATTCCCATCATACCTACTACAAGTAGGCAGTAAGAAACAGGTCCAGGGTCTGAACGCAGATTTGTAACCTCATCTTCTTGCTTATGAAGAATCTCTTGCTGAGGTTAGGAGTACAAGAAAATAGGAGTGCTGTTGTCCCCAATTGTCCAAAATCATGCAGCCAAAGTGACCGGCAATGGCGAGAAAGTGGCAATGTTTTAGGCAACCCATATTTAAATTACTTTTGTGCCAGCGACACGAAATACTTACCACTGCCTCTAGTCCTGTGAAACTGTTTGCTAGAACGATGGGTTGACTGGGCCAGTATGAATCAAGTTTAATGCTTTTTTTTTTACTATTGATAGGCATATGTTTGACCACAATCTCACCTGATGGTAAGCGCTGATGCGTTTGAAAACAGAGCATGTTTGCTTAGAAGTAACCTATTCACTCTTGACTTAAAGACTTCCAGGATGTAGCTATCAGGACACAGACTGGCAGAGAATTCCACTTCTTAGCTGTATGCACTATGAATTTGTTCCCAAATCGTTTTGTGCGTGTGGGTCTTGTAGTCCGATGATGGAAAGGGCTTAGCGGAATTAATCATTCATGTAATTCCGTCGCAAACTTACGGTAGATGTTAACGTAACACTGTTACACCTCGGAAAGATGGAGCTGGATTGAATGCGCTCCTTTTAGCAGAAAAAAAGAGACGCTTGGGTGTTCACAGCATTATATTTGACTAGATTGGCTTAACCCGATTCAGAGACAGCCTTTATGGACAAGTTCAAGCGCTCAACCATAGCCTACCGGAGAGACCGGATATGCGATACACCAGCTCGTGCGTCGGACACGTATCTCTCAACAACAGTGCTGTCGTCTGCATACTCAAAGGTACCGGGTTTTAGCAGATCATTAATATGCAGCAGGAACAATGTTGCCGAGCGGACCGATTCCTGAGGAACCCCGGCATTAATATCCAGCAGTCCAGACGAGCAGCCATCTATGACTATTCGGATAGACCGATCCCTCAGGAAATCTGCAATCCATTCACACAATCCGGCGGGCAGACCGAAGGAAGGAAGCTTACTAATAAGGCTATCGTGACAGACCCTGTCGAAGGCCTTCGAGTTGTCAAGGGAGACCGCTATTGCCTCCCCGTGCTTCTCTATGGCCACACTCCAGATGTGAATGGCATGCGCTAGAAAATCCCCAGTTGACCGATTTCGGCAGAACCCGTATTGTTGGTCGCTAAGGGTATTATTCGCTTCTAGGTATGCTAGGAGCTTATGATTCAGCACCGATCATCATCATCATCATCTGCCTAGCCTTTTCCCAACTATATTGGAGTCGGCTTCCAGTCAAACCGGATTCAGCTGAATACCAGTATTTTACGTGAAGCGGCCGCCTCCCAGACCTCCACAACCCATTAAATGGGTAACAACACGATATTTCTTGGCAAAACTGGAATCAGATTTACTGGTTTCTGACAATCCGTAACGACTGCCAAAGTTCTACAAATGACAGCCGGGACCAACAGCTTAACGTGCTTTCAGAGGCACGGAGGAAACTCGGTATGTTAAGATGGTCACCCATCCACAGACCAACCTTGGCAAGCGTTGCTTAACCTTGAAGATCGACCTGTGTGGCTGTTATTCTTTAGCCACGAGCTCCTCATTCAGCACCGATATGGGTCTATAATTCGACGGGTCAGCTCGACTACCCTTCTTGGGCACGGGCTGCATGTTAGCTTGCTTCCAAGCCTTCGGCACTTTTCCAGTTTCAAACGAAAGGCGAAATAGGCGTGTCAAGATCGGAGACGACTCAGGCGCACAAGTCCTCAGTAAAATTGCCGGAATCCCTTCGGGGCCACCAGTCTTGCTCATGTCTAGGTTACGCAATACCCTAAGAACGTCCTTCTGATGAATGCTTATGTTTAACATACTCGACTCACATCCAACAGGAGAAGCACCCTCCAGGCCTCGCGCTACCAAGATCCAGACGTGACGATTCCGCAAACATAGAGGCAAACAAGTTTGCTTTCTCCTCAACGGAGTGGATCAGCGAGCCATCGGGTCTTAGCAGTGGTGTTAGTGAGGGGCGGTAGAAGTTCGATTCGACCGAATTAGTCAGGGACCAAAAATGAAGCAAGATTGTTCCCTATTCGGCCAATGTGGTCGAACCGAGCTCTCCGCAAAACTTCTTGCAGGACTTAGCAGCCCTGTTAAAGGCTCTCATCTTCTGACTCACGTCATTTGCTTTGCGCGTACGGGCGTCAACCTATACTAGGTACGCCGCATGTTTTAGCGCAATTGCACTCGGCACCAAACTATGGGCGAGCTTCGCCAGACATTGCTAAGTCTGAGGACGGAATGTAGTACTCCATTCCCTTCCGCAACACTTCCGTTACGGTGTCAGCGCACGACTAGCATCAGTTGATGAAAAGCAAAAAAGGGCTGCCAAGGGTAACATGCGAAGAATGATCGCATGCCATCTCAGTCTGCTGACCTGTATCGCCATACCCGCCGGGTGCCTCTAGGGCTAGGATCGGGCGGGGAGTAGACGGACACAGACTTTGCCAAACAGAACTACCCAATGGAGAAAAAATCGACACCGAGTAGCGGTCTGGATCTGTTGTCAGCAGAAGGTCCAAGCAATTGGCTATGTGCGAATCAACATCTGGCACTCTGGTTGCCCCCTGGACCAGCTCAGTGAGATTTAACGCAAGCGCTAGCTTTCGCGCCTCTTGTCCAGCATGATCTGTGTGCTGGTATGGGAAAAGCCACTCCTGATGGTGGGCGTTGAAGTCACCCAGCAACATCAATTGAGCAGAAGGGTACCGCTGCTAAGCCGCATCCGCCGCCTCACTAAGGTGCTGTATAAGCCCAGTTGTCTCCAAATCACCGCTGTGCGAGCGGTAGACACAAGCGTAGATAATTTTATCCAGGCCAGATTCTCAAAGCTATGGGCTTTAGTGGACGCCCATTAAAGCCCATAGCGTTGAGAACCTGGAGTTCTCAAGATTGTGGAGACGTCAATAGCACATGTCGTCCCGGGCGTACATGCATACGCCCGCGCGTGGTGTGTAGTGGTGCTCCAGGGTAAACCCTGGGTAGGTGCGACACGTCTGACGGACATCCGATCTGCGTCTCCGACAGGAATAAGAGCGCTGGTTTCTCAGTCTATAGGTATTGATGGACTGCGGCGAGATTTGAGTGTAAACCTCGTATGTTAGAGTGGTGCTGCCGCTGTTCTCTTTTTGTTCCTGGTCATATTTTGAGTGAAGGAGGTAGAGGAGAAGGAGGTGAAAAGTGGTTTCAAGCTGCTAACCCTTAGGCACGCTCTGACAGGACGACATCATTGGGAGACTAGTTTGGAGACTGCGGGATCGCCCGAGCTCCCCCGGAAATGTCTATCGGGCCCTATCGTCTGCTCTCCAACCAGCACGATGATGCATTCCGGGATTTTTCGACAGTTGGCGGGGTAGCCTTTCATGTGTGGCCAGCACACTACTTAGGCCCCCAACTACCTGCGGTAGGCCAGTGGCGCACCGTGCCTCGAATCCCGCTACCCTCCACGACTAGTCTCTAGATATATCAAAGCGAGCCTGGTTGGTCTGCCTGCATTGGAACAACTATTTCGACCCAACTCCTCTGAGTTGGCTACACTGAGCATCATAGTAGGCCACTTTGCAGTACGTCTTTGCCTAGTGGGCGGTCGCAAGTCATCGGCCGAAACCTACCAACAGTTAGTGTTCCCTAATTAGCACCACCCGGGGACCACTAGCAATGGGTATTCTCCTACGAACGCGAGTGTCTCGGCCCCCAAAACCCCATGTTTATTTTGATTTTCTTTTTGTTCTAGGGTTCCGTAGTCAAGAGTCAAAAATGGAACTCTTATTGTTTGGTCTTGTTTTGTCTGACTTTGCTTGTGTACTTAATGCCCGGCTACACGCTCCGTCTTAAAGGTTATTACACTACACTATTTATCGGGCGCGATCTGCAGGGACAGTGTGGTGTAATAAGAAACAGGGTGAGAGATTTCCGATTGATTATTTGACTAAAATATTCGAAAACATTATCAGAATTGACTTCCCTGTGTCTTTCAATTGATTTAATCGAAATGTTACTCGCGGTATAAGATCAGACCAAGCGTAACATTTTGTTCAGTATTTTTCTAGTGCATCAAGTTTTAATAAATAAAATATAGTTGCGATGCGTTTAAAACTATGATTATTAGTACGAGTATAGTTTTCTTGCTGAGGCCGCGAACTTTTCAATCCACCCTCGTACCTATGTAATATAAGTACTTACGTACAAGACTAGGCAGTTATTAATTGATGTCTTATGAAGTTATGATTGTGATGAGTTTTGCGCTACTTCTTTGGGTGTACGAGTGAGTTGTCGTTATCACCTTGGTGCTTGGCACCCGGAGAGGACTAGCCCCCTACTTTACGCCGCCACTGCGCCAATGCTATCCACGTACGCATTCAGACTGAGATAGGGTGCGATTTGTAGTATAGTGTAATAATAATAATCTGCTCTCTACCGAAGGGACTGGGCGCCCTAGAAATCGGGCCCAATAAATGGTGTAGTGTATAAGTGATTTACAAACCACACCACAAACCAGCTAGTGCAAGTAAGCGCGTGCGTGTGGATGGCAAGACGGAAGCTCGCGCAGTCCCAGAAGTTCCGTGTTTTTGTTAAGTCACGCTGCCCAGGCCTGCGCCTGCGCAGTGGCCTGGGCTGCAGACATGCTCGCAGGCAAGACGGAGCGTGCAGCCGGGGCATAACACAGCAATATTACTCTGAGAATATTGGTAGGTAGGTACTATGCCTATCGATGAATTATGGGAATATGTATATCCCAGCCAACCAGCACGTGGACGGTTTTTATTAAATAAATGTACCTATCGTGTCAATGTTAAATAATAATTATTTCTTTCTGTATTTAGTTGGGAGCTCAAAAAGCTGTAGCATTTATGCAACCAGACTTCGTAGAAGAGGATATTGATGATCTGCCGGATGACTTTTACGAATTAAGCATAGAAGAAGTACGAAGATTATATCATGACTTACAGCAACATCGTATTTCTCTAGAAAATACACCTCTATTAACTTCAACCAAACAAAAGGAATTAGAAGAACAGGTAAAAGATCAAGCCATTGAAGTACCTACTAAATAATTAATTAGTATTCGATTCAATTAATATAACAAGCAAAAGTTCATGTCCTCAAGTAGGTACTTCGATTTTTTTATGCTTTCAAAATCATAAACATTTTGATGGAGGAATGAAAGTAATGATATTGTCCAAACAACACCAATACTAATTTGATTTTTATGCTAAGTAGTTACCTACCTAGTTACCATACAATTTTTTCTCGGCACAATTTAAGCAAAACCAAATTACTGTTGAAGAAGAAAAAATACAATTGTTCGTTCGATTTTTATTAGCATATCGACGAGATGTAGTCTCCTAACAATCGCTTATTTTTCAAACGAAATTAAAACATCAGTCCTTTCTGAAGGTAAACCGATTTCTAATAAAATCCGGTTCCCGCTCCACCTATATTAAATTGTAGTTAATAGAACCGTATACGGTTTTAATCACTACAAAGTATAAAACAAAGTCGCTTCCGCTGTCTGTCTGTCCCTATGTATGCTTAGATCTTTAAAACTACGCAACGTACTTTGATGCGGGTTTTTTTTTTTCATAGATAGAGTGATTCTCGAGGAAGGTTTTAGTATATAATTTGCACCCTTGCAAAGCCGGGGCGGGTCGCTAATAAAACAAATACGTATAAATGTATCTACAGGTGTAATGTGAAACTGAACTGAAAAAAAAAACATTATTTTTTACAGGTATCTCTACAAAAGCTTAATTTATACAAACATGTGGTGGTCCGTGTACAATTTCCCGACCTCATAATACTGCAAGGAATATTTACTCCTACAAACACGGTTGAGGATGTGACTAATTTTATAAAAGAGCATTTACGGAACCCAAACAAGGAATTCCATATATGTAAGAAACTATTGTACCTATATTATTAAAAATTAAGATTCTCAAAAACAGTGTTCTTAAGGTGGATGCTCCGGGGTGGCCCGCGAAATTCAAATATTTTTATGTTTTTTGCAATTTGCCGGTCAGTGTGAAGCTGTATGTGGACCAAATCAATATAGCCTTCTAAGTTCATGTAGTTCGAAAGAATGAATATTTCAGAAATAATCATTCTTTCGAACTACATGAACTTAAAGGGGTATATTGATGATTAAAATGGTTATAATTCTTTAGATAAATACGCGTTATGGTCGCAAATCGCATTTGGTCCACATACAGCTTCACACTGACCGGCAAATTGCAAAAAACATAAAAATATTTGAATTTCGCGGGCCACCCTGGAGCATCCACCTTAAGAACGTCTTCGCAGCACCGTAATTCATAATAACTTTACAGAGCCGTAGTAAGGTAACTATATATAAATGATATGATTTATGCAAAAACAAAATCGTTCGAAACCAGGGGTAAAAAAGGTCACTTTAGCAGAATCATAATATTAATCACAACAATGTTTCAAATTATTTTTTTATCTTTATCGCTCACGCATTAGGTTCAAGGTTGATTGGGAAAATTTGACAGTGACGGGTAACGTGATGTGCTTTCTGATTCTGTTAAAGTGGCCTTTTTAGACCTGCAGTTTCGTTTAGAGTGTTTAAACGCGATTCAGTACAAGTAAAAAATTAAAAGACAGTCGTAAAAGTTTCGCCTTTCTGCTCGCATCAGACCCTGGTTACCAACTCGAATTGTCATTGCAGCCAAGGCGTAAGGCCGTTTTATGAAGCCAAGAGACTGCAATGACAATAGGGAAGATGCAAATACAGAATTTATTTATGAGAATGTTGTTAGTAAAATGATAAAAAAGTATAAAATACGTAAACGTTTTTATTTTGGTTAATATCGATTTTTAACAAAAATAATGAATTAAAGTAACGTGAAACGGAACGTATTTAAAAAAAACAATCAGCGTTTGGTGACGTATCTGCTGTTATGCCAACGAAAAGGCAACCTTATGTCTTTGAGTTAGGACAGTTCTTGACCAGTGATAGACACGAGTGACGTCATCGTCCGTTTTCGCGCGAACCTTTAAACTGTCGGTTTAAAAACGCAATTTTGGAAATAAATTAAAGCGTTTTCATTTCTTATTTATGTGGTGATCTATTCTAGATGGAGTTCTTTAAAATTAAAGCAAAAATGGAAATATTGCATGTGTAGTATTCAACATAGGTACTTACTCAAAAAAATAAATAAAATTTTATACTGTTACTTGCGTGACATTAAAAATCTATACTAATATATAAAGCTGAAGAGTTTGTTTGTTTGTTTACTTGAACGCGCTAATCTCAGGAAATACTGGTCCGATTTGAAAAATTCTTTCAGTATTAGATAGCCCATTTATCGAGGAAGGCTATTGGCTATATATCATCACGCTAAGTCAAATAGGAGCGGAGCAGTAACGAAAATTGTGACGCAGACGAAGTTGCGTGGGTCGACTAGTTAAATATAAAATTTAAGAAACCCCCGGACAAACAAAAAAACAGTAACGTAAAGTTTGTCTATTCTATTCTACATTGAGGGAGTTGTGAGAAATATGTAATCCGCCATTTTGTGGCGGCGGCCATCTTGGATCGATTTTCATCAAATATAGCTAAGAACACTCCCGACTAATTCACCTTTCAAAATAAAAAAAAAAACAAACTCATAATTGGTAGTAATGAAAATTGTGACGCAGATGAAGTTGCGGGTCAACTAGTACTAATATTATAAAGCTGAAGAGTTAGTTTGTTTACTTGAACGCGCTAATCTCAGGAACTACTGGTCCGATTTGAAAAATTCTTTCAGTATTAGATAGCCCATTTATCGAGGAAGGCTATTGG
This sequence comes from Lacanobia oleracea, assembly GCA_950371165.1. NCBI lineage: Eukaryota > Metazoa > Arthropoda > Insecta > Lepidoptera > Noctuidae > Lacanobia > Lacanobia oleracea. Next base: position 11,789,472 of record OX493401.1, read on the forward strand.
CTATATATCATCACGCTAAGTCAAATAGGAGCGGAGCAGTAACGAAAATTGTGACGCAGACGAAGTTGCGTGGGTCGACTAGTTAAATATAAAATTTAAGAAACCCTCGGACAAACAAAAAAACAGTAACGTAAAGTTTGTCTATTCTATTCTACATTGAGGGAGTTGTGAGAAATATGTAATCCGCCATTTTGTGGCGGCGGCCATCTAGGATCGATTTTCATCAAATATAGCTAAGAACACTCCCGACTAATTCACCTTTCAAAATAAAAAAAAAACAAACTCATAATTGGTTCATCCGTTCGAGAGCTACGATGCCACAGACACGTCAAACTTATGACACCTCGTCGTTTTTGCGTCGGGGGTTAAAACACAATTACACTACTGAAAAGTTTCGCGCTCAAGATCGCTTCCGAATACTCGATCGCACTCCATGCAAGCCTTATAAATGGCGTCAATTCTCCATTGTAGAAAGATCTAGATTCTAGAAAGTTCGCGTACATATCGGTCGCGACTGACTAGGTAGATAACGTGAATTATAGAATGTTCTAGCATACAAAAGTCACGTAATATTGAGTAACAAATTATTGTTAAATATATCTCGCGGATTTTTTTGCTTCAGTCTTGCCAAGAACTTACCGTGTTACCCAACCTAGTAAGCGGGTCGTGGAAGTCTGGTAGGCAGCCGCACCACGTAAAATTAAATAGAAGCCTATAGTTATAATTGTGTGTTTGTGTTTTGTTGTTGTTGTTAATTGTTGGGATAGCTCGTGGTCTCTTTTCATACTCCGACCTCGATTGTCGTTAGGCTTGAGAGGCGACCAGTGGGGCTGCCCGGCTGTTCGCCGGTTAGGTAATAGCAGGCTGGTATTTATCATACCAGCCTGCTATGATAAATATTATCAATTAGCGATATGTTAGGTTTTACTCAACAATATTGAAAAACTGACCAAGTGCGAGTCGGACTCGCGTGCAAAGGGTTCCGACTAATTTAATTTTTTCAACATGTTATTTTAACACTACAGACTTCTTATAGGTTTTTCTGTAATCTTTAGGTATAGAACTTTATCTCCATATTGTTTTCAAAATTTTTGGCTCGGTAGTTTCGGAGATAAGGGGGGAATTTTAATTTTTGGTCTAGTTTCTTGAATAACTTCAGAACTACGTACTTATTTTAAAATTGTAAAAAAATATAGTTAAACCCCTCACAGTACCTAAACGTTTTCATCTGATATGTCACACGACACACTTTGAATTTTTTTTTTAATTTCTAGTTTGACCCCCAAACTAAAATTAAATTTATTTACGTGACGAGTCCGTGTTTGGGTCACAGAAGTCCATACTGTACTGTACAAACTGGCTGTGACAGACAGACAGACACCCGACTGATCCTATAAGGGTTTCGTTTTTCAATGATGCTCAGAACCCTAAAAAGGAACATAATTTTTTATACTTCAGAAAACAGGATAGGTGGCATTCAAAGTAAATTTTGTACCTAAGTGTTAGGTATGCATGACCCAACTCTTTTAAATTTCGCGGAAACCTTAGAGCTTTTGCAGAAACAGACAGCCCAGCTACGAATTCTTAGGTTTTCATATACAATTTATTAATATAAAGATTATTTTGCAGTTATCACGCCTCTAAAAGAAACTCTCGACCCCAAAATGACGTTACTGGATGCAAAATTTGTGCCTTGCGTTCACATGCATTTTAAGTGGATAGAGGAAGACAAGGCAAAGCAACCGTATTTGAAAGACGAGGTATATGAAAAGCAAACGGCATCTGACGCAGCCAGTATCTTGGCTTCGAAATACAGGTAAGATAAATGTTACTTAGATAAAATTTCCAACACAACATAGACAGTCGTTTTACTGTGGCGGAGACTGATAACTTTTGTACAAGTATGATCATATTATGTTTCTAAGTCAACTAGAAAATATAGGAGGTTTTTCCAGCGGCATCGCTCGCGTGGAAGTCGTAAATTATCCCACAGGAAACATTCAAACTTAAAATATTGTGTGCAAGTGGTGTGAGGCATTAGTCGAAAAAAAAAAATGAAAAAGTTATTATTTCTGAAGAATGAAACGAAGAATAAATAGTGAATTTAATATTTTTTTAGTTTGTTTTAGGCACGGATACTTTGAATGTAAAGTAGCTACATAAAAATTGTGAAATAATGTTAAACCTAAAGCTTGCCCCCCACTCTTTGTTTAGTTTTTTTAAAACGTAGCTCCACACTAAGAATTTCTCCAGTATCGTGGGTGTGTAATCTCACATATACACAAACAGCCAGAGCCGGAACAACTATCTGTAGGTCATACAAATATTTGTTCCGTGCGGGGAATCGAACCCGCGACACGCAGCGCAGCAGTCAATTTAATCGCTCAACGACTGCGCCAATCGTTCCGTCTTTTTCGTTGTTCTACTTTTATAAATAAAATTGTTAATGTTTGGGCCCTCCATTATTTTTATTCCTTGATCTGTTACACACTTCCTTCGAACGCGGGTTTTTGTACATAAAAACTATCCTGTGCCCTTCTCTAGATCAAAAAACTCGTTACATAGTAACAGTTTATACCAGCATCAAGCTGGATTTATTCGACCACCGTATATGTAATCAATCTGTTTTGTTTCCTAGGGCACCATCTAGAAGAAAAGTAGAAGATGCACCCCAAAGTTCTACAGCTTCCACATCTAAAAGTAGCAGATTGCCAAAATGGCTTAAGAATTGAAACTTGAAAACGCATGTGTAAGAGCTGTTATCTTATGGTTCAGACCATACCTACTAAATAATGTATCAGTCCATCTCAAATAAATAGCTTATCAATGTATGTAAGTAGGTAGGTACAGTACAGTTACAAGCAAATAAATGTTTACGTTGGACTTGATTTTTTTCTATATTAACTATGGTAGACGTCAGACAGCCGTGTAATTACGGTCATTGACCCACACACAATACATTTACACAAAAAGCAGCCCTTAATGGACTACTATTGTGATCCTTTACGTTCTCTAGTAATGAAAAACGGTTCATAATATTTATTGTTCGGGTATCTACGAAGGGATATTCGGGAAAGGTCAATTCAAAAAAAAAAATCAAAATTCAAAGCATTTTATTTCAAATAAACCATTCACAGGCACTTTTGAAACGTCAAGGTCGGTCAGTCAAAAACATGGAAGCTATTTGCACGTTCCAAAGCGTAGATCTCTATGGAGAAGAACGTGCAAGAAACTCCACGGACACTCTTTTAAATCATGTTCTGTTTTACAAAATTCCAAGTTACATATACTTGTTGCTTTTGCATGTGAGGACAATGCAAAGGAAAAAAAAGGGCTTATTATAAGAATTTTAAATATAAAGATTAAAATAAGCCAATGGCAGTTAAGAGATGACCAGTCTCAACCGACGGCGCCTGTTCACGAACATGACGCGTGTATCGGCAGTTCGGCACCCTTCAGCTCAACAATTTCGAAGGGAACCGAATGATCAAACCCACGCGCCGCCATCAGCGAGACATTTGAGTGAGCATGACATGCTCTCAACCACCATGCTCGTTCATGTCCAACAAGTAAAACTATAACTACTCACATAAAATGTAAATGGTTTCATGGTACTCACATTTACAAAATTTGAAAAATATGCTTCTACTTTACACAAAACTATGGTTGTCAATGACCAAATAATGAAAAATAAATTAATAAAGAGAACGATTAAGTTCTTACATCAAAAAGAATAAATAAGTAATTAATATAATAATATAATTTGTATGTATATAAGAATAAATAAACGAAATAGTGTAAGAACCTCTAAAAGGAGCGAGCATCTCTTCCAAATATAAAAACATAAAAAGTGGACCTAAGCAGCAGTGACTGTGGAGCAGGACCAGCATTTAGCCAAGCGTTTTTATCGAGGATATAATCTTCCAATTTATAATACGCTTGTCTACATAGTGTGCGTTTTATGCATGCTTTAAATTTTCTCTCATTCAGTTCGAGAATATCAAGTGGTATTTTATTATAAAATTTAATACAGTACCCCATAAAAGAAGTGTGTACTTTGGCCAATCTGAATCGGGGTTGATCTAATTTGTTCCTATTTCTAGTATTAAAATTATGCCTGTCACTAATCTTGCTAAAGAGATGAAGATTTTTCCGAACATACATAATATTTTCGTAAATGTATTGACAAAGTACCGTCATGATGTTGATATCCTTAAACAGTTCTCTTAGGGAATCACGCCGACGGAGATTGTAAATGGCTCTGATGGCTCTTTTCTGTAGGATAAATATAGACTCGATGTCTGCAGCACGTCCCCATAATAAGATACCGTAAGACATGATACTATGAAAGTAACTAAAATAGACCAGCCTCGCGGTATCTATATCGGTAAATTGACGGATTTTTCTGACAGCGTATGCTGCTGAACTTAGCCGTCCCGCAAGAGATGTTAAATGAGGACCCCATTGTAGCCTTGAGTCAAGCGTAATCCCCAGGAAAACCGTGTTTTCGACGAATTCAAGTTTCTCCTTGTTCAATACTATGTCGCAATCATTTCTTTTAACGTTCGGTAAGGCAAATCTGATGCATTTAGTTTTTTTCCCATTTAATACTAAATTATTAGCAGTAAACCAATTTTGGACCTGCTGTAGGGCGTTATTTACGTCGTCAAGATTTATGGAACGTCTATCTATCTTAAAAATTAAGGACGTATCGTCAGCAAATAATACCATATGAGGGTGATTTTTTAAAAGATGGGGTAGATCATTAATATATACTAGAAAGAGGAAAGGACCCAAAATAGAGCCTTGTGGTACCCCCATTTTGACTTTTAAACCCCGTGAATTGACACCATTTATTTGAACTTGCTGCTGTCTATCATTTAAGTAAGATTTTATTAGACTGAGTGCAAGTTTACTTAGTCCGTAATGTCCTAGCTTTAGGAGCAAGGTTTCGTGATTTACACAATCAAATGCCTTGGAGAGGTCACAAAAGATTCCTATGGCATCTTGTGCCTCTTCCCACGCTGAGTATATGTGTTTTAACAACGTGGCACCAGCGTCAGTCATACAACGATCCCTGGTAAAACCATACTGTTGATCGTGTAAAATTTTATTGATGTTAAAATGATTGAGCATTACTTTTTCAAACACTTTGCTAAAAACCGGCAAAACAGATACAGGTCTATAATTATTGGTGTCTTTGCTGTCGCCCGATTTAAATAGTGGTATAACCTTACTATATTTCATTATATCCGGAAAGACTCCTTGGTCCACACATAAATTAAATATTAAAGCCAAGTATGGTGCTATAGTTTCAATTATGGACGTGCACACTTTAATAGACATTCCCCATATGTCTTCGGTCAATTTGATTTTGATTTGCCGGAAAGCTTTTATGACTGTCACAGGGTTGATATGTTTGAACTGGAATTCAACCGTACAACCTGGAACGTTAGCTTTTAATAAATTATATGAGACCTCAAGTGAAGAATTTAAATATTCCGTAGTTTTAGTTGGTATATTGGTGAAAAAATTTACAAGTTCTTGAGCTACTTCTAAATTAGAGCTTTTGGCACCATGTGTAGTCTCCAGTAAATAATCAGTGTTTCGTTCTTTATTTCTATTAGTTTCATGTAATGATAAATGATAAATTCAATGTATTTTATTGCAAGTTTATCTGCCGCCCACGCATAATTAGAATTAACTCATCGCCATATTAATTAGTTACAAAGCGCCGTAAGTTAAAACTGGAATATGAAGGACCAACCATCGCCTTGTTGATTTTTCATATTGAACATAGCGGCCTCACTTTTCGCATTTTTCTCTTATCTATTTGTAAAAAGCCAAAATACCGAAGTAAGTTTGTCATGAACAGCGCCATGTTTTGGCAACGACACTACCAGCCGCACTACCAGTAGTGTCGTTTACAAATAATGGAACTACCAAGCCTATTTTATACTATAAAGCCGGCCCTTATACTATAAAGCGAAGCGCAGCGCAGAGCATTTTTCACTGTCAAACTATTATCGACATTGTTCTCATTAAAATAATGTCTAAAATCAATTAACACAACAATTAATTCCGGAAGAGTATGGAAGCGACTACATGAGAAACGAAGCGCGCTGCCTGTGCGCTTCTTTTGTCGAACGTGACTGCACGAGCATGCGCGCTACTCCGCGCGCATCCGCTTGCGATCATTTTGCCTGGAAAAATTGCATAACAAATGACGATGGTGTCGAGTACCTATGCGCATTACTCGCGCACATTCTCTGGTAGAAATTCGCCTAATGTGTCACTTGTTTAGCAAACTTCGCGGGCATGCTCTGCGCAGCGCTTCGCCATACGTGCACTGGCCCTGAAAGTATGTTCCAGACAGATGTACCTAATCCAGCGACCTAACAGGTGACCTTGGTGAAAGCTAGGTTTCCATCACAACCAAGCACCAACACGGTCGGGCTTCACTGTGACTCGCGCTCACGTAGAATTAAGTTGCAGAAATGGCCCCTAAGTCCAAATTGCAAAAGGTGGGCCTATCTTTTATGAAGCGCTAGTTAAAGGAACTATTAATTCTTTGCCATTCAAACTTATTGGAATTTGAAGTGAACGAAATTTTGCACCCGCATACGTGCGCATCCGCTGCCTGCCCTTGCCGCAGCACAACTTTCTTTGGTAAGATGTTATCCTCCGGCTAAACGGATGTAATCCACGCGCTTTTGGCTTACATGTGCCGTCTAGATTGATTTCGTAAAGAACATGCTCAAATAAGTGATTGCTGTAGGACCATATTGGGAAAAGAAAATACAAAAAGTTTTTATAAAATTTATTTTGTTAGAAAAAAAACCAATACAATTCGGATCGATGTATAAACGTTATATAAAAATATTACAATACAATAACATAATTATACTGCATCTATTTCAGTAGGTACTAAGTAGGTAGTCGCTACAAATTGCGACCGCGCGTTATGACTTCGACCGTACAAAAATTACATAAGTATTATGTTCAGAATTAAACTATACCTACCTACGGATAGCTAGCAAACCTAAGTTACCTATGTATAATTAGGTAGGTACTAATAAAAGGGTATAATTTAGACGGGCACCAAAATGGATCAACGGTCACCAAATTCTATCCAACTCAACTGTGATTGCCATAAAATGTAGGCTTGGGGTTACAAACTGGATAAAATAGGTTAGGTTAGGTTAGAATTGTGACCAACCGCGCGCGAGCCGAGCGAGCGAAGCGAGCGGTGCCGCGGCAGCGGCCGGCGAGCGCTACTTCTCGAATATTATTTGGTGACCATTTATCCGTTTTGGTAACCGTTTAGAACTTTTTTGGTAGTAAAATAGGTACTTTTTTGGGCGGTGTTTAAACACAAGCCCTAATAAAATATATATAATACTAGCCTCATGGTTGCTCGAAATTAAATTTAGATTTTACCTTCATTTTTGCCCATTTCAGAAAGGTGAAAATGGCGAAAACCTGCGTTGCCTTTTTTTTTCAGATAGATATGCAAGTTATATAATTTAACGCAGAAGGAAGTAAAGTTTGATCTGTTGTACCTTGTTGTACCTATCGTCGCGCCATTGTAACTACTAGATACAACTACTATAGTCTACTGTCATCCGATGGTAATTGAGAAATGTGTCAGGTCGCACGTAGTTTTCCTATCTAAATAAATACGCACACAATCATTTAGACAATTTTGTTTCAGAGTGATTATAATGTTATACAACAAATAAAATGTTTTAAATCAATTTTCAATGAGATGACGAAAAATACTTATATGCTGAAGTAGAATCTTAGTTGGGGCAGATAAATTGACCGGAAAAAGTAAGAGAAAAGATTGTCTGGAAATTAATGGGGGGAGGCATAGAGCAAATCGTCTTTCTTTTATAATTGATCTAGCAACCCGCCCCGGGTAACAGAGCATATAAGCTCCTATTTGGCGTGATTTTTGCACACATTTTCAACAAACATCGTCTTATTTCAGCAATTTATAGTAAACCGTAATTAATTATACAATTTATACAACTAAATCTTCCACATGAAGCACTCCATCCATTGGAATAGGGCAATGGACTAAAAAAAATAATTAGTCCGTCAGATAGATTTCCAAAAACTATTCGACACGTATTTTTTCTTTAAAAAAAAATTAAGACGATAGTGTGTTGAAAAGTCTCGTGACGTCACACGAGTGACGATTTGATGGACTAATTCGATTTTTAGTCCACTCCCACTATTGTATAAAAATGCGTTCGGTAGTTTTTTAGTTTATTGCGGACTTTTTTATAAATATGTAGTGATACCTAGTAGTGATGCAGTGAGTAAAGCCTTGCATCAAAATGGCACAACACTGACGCACAGATGCGTTCTTACCTACAAATCATTTCTGACTAACGGTCTGAAAAATAATTAAAGGTACATTTTAGAAACATTGAATTCTGTTAAAGAGTCTTCACCGAACCACAGAACTTAGTCAAAGGAACGTTTTGTGATTTAGTGTACCATTAAGCAGGAGAAATTGGCAATAAGGTTCCCAAATGCAATTACACAATATTTACAATAACATCTTAGAGCAATTTCAAGCACTTTCCAAATAATAGATTTTTATCTGACGTATGATATCTTTCGCCATTATCGGCATTGATGATGCATTTTAAGTTTGCTTTCCATTTAATTAAAAAACCGCAATATAATTATGTAATGGTAAAATAAGTGATTCATGAAATAATTAACCAAGTAGGTAGTTATTGTTTTTTTTAAGGGTGGGAATACATCAAATGAATCCTCCCGATCTGGCTGAGCAGAAGGGAGTGTCTCTTAATGACTAAAATCCATCCGTACTTCTTCTAATGCCCTCTGCGTTCCAGGGCCGCGGTGACTCTTTCGAACAAATTCCGCAACCCTGGCTCCTGCCTGCCTGCACTAGGAGGCACACGGATGGGTTTTAGTCGGTAAGAGTCTGACACTCCCTTCTGCTCCGCCCAGAGCGCGAGGAGTCATTTGATGATTTCCCATCCTTTAATTATTATAAATTTAAAGTTTAAAAAAGAGATATAGTAAGTACATTTCCTATGAACGACCTAAACTACAGCTGTATGAATGAGGGTAATGTTCCTAATTTACATCTCATAGGTTTTATTGTTTCATACGATTCATTGGCGCTACCAGCGTCTCTGTCTTCATCGTAATATCTATTTTCACTGTTTACACTTGTTTTTTCAACAGTCTGAGGCACTTCTGTGGTTTGATGATACTGCTTTTTTATGTCTTCTTTAAATATTTGTGTTTTATTGTATTTATTTTTGAATGAGTCTCTTTTTAGAGAACTTGGTTTTTTCTTCTCTGTAGAAATGTTAATATGACGTTGTAAACATTTACTACCTTTCTCACAATACCCCTTCACAAAATCAGGACAAATCTTAGCATTTTCATTCAATTTTACATGCAAATATGGACATTCTACTTTAGTGCATGTTCCTTGTAAATAGAAATAACAGGTGGGCATTTTCTTTGTGGTTAAATCATGTGACAGTAGGCACTCTTTGTCATGACAAAGGCCTTTGACAAATTTTCGACAAATGGATACGTGTTTTTTGTCATGCAGGAACTCACACCGCCCACGCGCATTTCTTAAACATTTTCCGAATTTCCGGAATAAGGGACAAGGTATATTATTCTTCTTTAAATTTCCTTTCGTTTTCTTAAATCTTATTTGAGTTACTTGATTGGATTTATACAGTTTTCTAGGAGTTTCTTTGTTTATTTTTGTTTTTATTTTGTCGTGTTTCAAAGAAGTTGTATTATTAAAATTTATAAGTTTGAATTCATTATTCTTTCTATTTACCAACGAATTAGAGCTCTTTCCATTGATTGTTGTCTGAAAATTCGTTTCAAGACGTATCAAATCATTATTCCTAACATTTTTAACATTATTAAGGTTTCTTTTGATGTCTTTCCATGACACAGTTTTATACTTGTTCAATTTGAATGTGTTTTTAACTGGTTCATTTAATGGTTTGTTAGTTACATAGTGTCGAACTAAACAATAACGAGATTGTGCGACTGGCGCTGGCAGTGCCGATGGTTCCTTGTACACTGTCTGCTGATAAGTGGTCAGTGAGCTGCTGGCAGCGCTTTGTACGTCGGGGATTCCGTGATCATTGACTCTGGTTGAAATGCATCGGTTACTATCACCAACACTTCTAGATTTCACAAAATTCGGATTAATGAAAATTTTGTTCTTATTTTGTATGGTACTTTGACCATCTGATACAATGTGAGAGAATTTTGGATTAACATACATTGTGGTACTGTTAGGAAAATTACTCATCGGTCTATTGAAATTCGGGTTTATATAAACCTTATTTTTACTTTCCAGATAATTCATATTTAATACGGCTTTTGATTTATCTTGGACAGCCATGTCAACTCAAAGAGTACTGAAAGTATTTATTACCACTTTTACAATTGATTGTCTCCACTAATACAGTTTCAAGGGATTTTTCTATCTCTTGCGACAAAAGTTCATTTAATGAATCTAAAATATCATCAAGCTCGGATTTCTTATCTCCATTTACCCACAGGATGCTCATATGGAACGTGGGGTTCTGAAAAAGAATTAAAAGAAATTATCCTTCAAAACAGTTAGCTTATTTTTCGCATGTCGACGTCGACATCATTTGAAGGGGTCTATCAGAATCCTAGGGTCGGTTCACATTGACACGCAACGCTGTTCTTAAGCACCTTTAAGTTAAAGTAGTGAACAAATTCAAGTGAAGGCATTCGAATGCACCCCGCATAATTAGAATATATTCGAATTCTGTCACTAAAACGTAAGATTTGGTGTACCAAACCGATATCAAACTGGAACCTTTAGTTAAAAGTATGTAGATTCGTCATGCATTGTCCATTACTCCATTAGAAACAAGCGTGGTCGCGTATTATCTCATTTCTAACCGAATTGGTTGGTGTGTTTCGCAGGTTAGTTTTTAAAGGTACAGAAATAAATAAGGTGCACGTCTGTGTTGATTTGAGGACATAGGATCCGGACGTTTTGTGAATACATAATAGGGTATTTACTGGATTTTTTATGAATTTCACAAAATCTGTTAAAAAATATACAAAAATGTTAAAAAAATATTGCTCAAAATTGGCAAAAAAAAATGGCGGTTTTGACAGCGCTAAATCTGTGATAAATAGACACAGCACTTATTGCGTGTGAGGTCACTCACACGTCCCGCGACATTGAATTAAAGACATCCAGGTCAAACGACATTTCGTGTGACAAGGATAACTTCATAACTTATATTTTTTTCTCCAATCGTACTATTTTAATGACATCCTTCAAATAAGTATTCATCAATCAATCAATATACGCATATAAAATACGTATATGCGCGTATGATGTCGCAGCCGCCGGCGCCGCGGGCAAAAGCAGGTTCATGTATTAGGTATTTTTCATAGTAGTCAAATCTATTGTATGTCTCTTGACTTATACTATGTGAAACCTGTATAGAAGATTAACAAACAAGGCAGATTATACGCACCTCATAGAATGTAGGCAACTGTAATTCTGTCAGAACATCATCCACTTTTTTTGACACATTCAGTAAGTGCTTATGTGTAAATGGATCCACATCAAGAGAAATAAATGTCCTTGACTGATCGTCGTTACAATATACTTTCACTGCAGCGAACCCAAGGTCAAAACTGAAAAATAAAATTGTAAGTATGAAAAATAAGTAAGTATTGAATAAACGGTGCGCCTAATTCGCAAGGACCTTGCGAATCCAGGTCCCTATGTATGAGTTACCTAGGTACTATAAAAGTTGTACAAGTTTCTGCATTTTATTTTTATTTTAGATTACAAAAATCTTACTACGGCTACTGATACTCTGCATAGCTACTAATGCTCTCAAACATAGTAAGAAATTACACAATAAAGCTTCATACAATATATATGTCACCGGTTAATTGCTAAATACATAAGATTACAAAATATCTTGAGAGATTTTAAACTTTCCATAAATTGTCAAATGAACATTTGTTCGACAATCATACGAATCAAAATCTTGTATTCTATAATATCTTCATGCTGTTACGAAAAATTGTGGACTGAAATAAAATGGCAAGCAATCCTCTGGTCTGCAATTTATCTGTTTTAGTGTGATAGTTAAATTGGGAACATGGCCCCCTCATTGGTCTTTGCTGGTGTAAGCTCACGTGTACCTACGCCATGAGTTACGGATTAAATGAAGTCGTTTCGTGAATGTCGCGAAATAAAAGACCCATGGCAAAAACTTGGGATTTTTCCATCGTTTAGTATATTCTATCCTAATATATAAATTTCTTCCGTTAGTGACTGAGTGAGAGGACTGACAGACAAAGCGCAGCCAAAACTACCGGTCGTGTCGTAGTGGTGTTTTTAAACGTTTCCAATACTGAGAAAGCATCAAAATTCATAGTATGAAAATTGTAAACAAAATATTTTTTCTTAACATTTTTGTATACGCCGTTCACACAGGTGACTAGCGAGACCTCGTCCTTTTTTCCCTTTTTTAAGGATGGGAAGTCACCGAATGACTCCTCGCGCTCTGGGCGGAGCAGAAAGGAGTGTCAGACTCTTACTGAGTAAAACCCATCCGTGTTCCTCTTAATGCCCTTTGTATTCCAGGGCCGCTGTGACTCATCCAAATGAATTCCTCAATCCTGGCAGGCAATGGCCCTATCGGAACCCATTTTCTATGCTGACCGTCGACCCGGGCTTGGTTCTGAGGCTCGCGCCTACAGTGGCCGAGAATCGCCCAGCGACTTCTTCTGCGGTGGCCGGGCCGGGGCTTTTTCGTAGTAGAAGGTAACAGCTTCCCGTGCCTCCTCGCTCCGGACCATAGCTATCGCTTACCATCAGGTGAGATAGTGGTCAAACGCGTGCCTACCAATAGTAAAAAAAAAATAAAAAATAGATTGAACCTGGGTCGGACACGAGAGTTCACCGCCACCGATCGCCTCGACGTGGACACGGGCGGTGATCCGCCCAAGCAGGGCTGACCTCCAACGGGCGTGTCCTCCCGTCGAGTCCGGTGAGTACCTTCGTCACGCCGAAAGTGAGGACGCCGTGGCGCCGCTCTAGCCACTCCTCAAAGAGGGGACTTATCGCCTGGATTGTGGCTTGCCCGGCGTTGGGTTGCGACAGTCGCTGTCTCCAAACCGACATGAAATCCTGCCGGAGCTCCGCACGCCGCGCTGCGATTTGCCAGGGCAGATGATATTTAAAATAGAGCGACGGTCACAAAATCTTGACGTCGTCAATAACTCTATTCTTCAAGTCCAAAATTGGTTTACGGCAAACAACTTGGTATTAAATGGAAAAACAACCAATAGTATTAAATTTACTTTACCAAATGTTAGAAGTAGCGAATGTGACATCATATTGAATGAAGAAAAATGGAGTTTACAATCACACGGTTTTCCTGGGAATCACTTTGGACGAGAAATTACAATGGGTACCTCATATAACATCTCTAGCTGAGCGTCTTAGCTCAGCCGCTTATGCTGTTAGGAAGATAAGACAGTTAACAGACGTAAAAATCGCTCGTTTGGTCTATTTTAGCTACTTACACAGCATTATGTCGTACGATATTTTACTGTAGGGTCGGGCTGCTGACATTGAATCCATATTTATTTTACAAAAGAGAGCTGTCAGAGCCCTTTATAATCTGCGTCGCCGCGATTCTCTTAGGGAATCTTTAAAAAAGATTAATATAATGACAGTCCCTTGCCTATTCATACATGAAGATATATGGAAAAAAAGTCATCATTTCAGTAAAATTAGTGATAAACATAATATTAATACTAGAAATGAAGATAAATTAGCTCAACCATTTTATAGATTAGCTAAAGCACACACATCTTTCAAACTTCTAATTTCAAATTTTCGTTCTCAGTTGACAATTTATGGAGAGTTTACAATCTCTCAAGTTATTTTATAATATTCTGGAGTTTGCCATTTTCTGGTGACACATACATACCTTTCTACATTAGTGAGGCATTTGTGAAGTGATGATCTGAATGTTGATATCAAATGATACTTCAGTACAAAAGTCTTAGACAAACTGATATGGAAATTATCACAGCGATGACACTGTCCTACTTTTGCTACTACTGCTCTCTCTAATTTTTCAATTAAATACTGAACAGCATCTATATGACTATCTGAAACATACATATTTATTTAGTCATAATTATTCAATTAAATTATATTGTCAAATGGTCATTACGTACAATTTACATAAACAAATGTGGCCCAGTTTCCTCGCACATGTGGAAATGATCGTGATCTGCCACCATGAAGCTGTGGATCATCAATGTGTGTTTCAGTCGGCACAACTGGTACTTTGCTCAAATTAGGGGCAGGAAACTTAGGTCTGAAAGGAAAAATCATAATTTTGTTAGTAATATTTTACATAGCTTGTAAACTTGAATTGCTGGTTTACACCTTAATTTGGTGTACTATTTTTGAAGCTGACTGTGCATAGTCTAGGACTACTCGTGAAGAATACCTACATATTCATCCATAAAGTGTTATAATTCATAAGCAATGATACAGAGAATGATAAAGTTTCTATTACCTATCAAGTTCACTGCCTTTAGTATCGGTTTCACTATCTTCTGAATTAGATCCATATTCATCACATATATAGGATAATGCTGACATTAGGTATTATTAAATGTACCAACACGTAAAATAAACCACTGTAGACCTGTTAGGCCAGGAAAATATGATTAAATTTAGTAAGGCATTAGAAATATAGTGTGAAAAGTTCATTGTGAAACCAAGTGCAATAAAAATATAATAATATTAATATAAATGTCAAAATAGAAAATCGATTGTAGCAAATAGTAAGTCAGGTATTTGTTAGTACAGTCTGTGACCAACATTATAATAATAATAATAATAATAATATTCCACACAACTATCACACAACGCCATCTAGTCCCAAGCTAAGCAGAGCTTGTGTTATGGGTACTAGACAACTGATAAACATACTTATATATTTCTAAATACATACATATTATAGATAAACTACACCCAGACACAGAACAAATGATCATGCTCATCACACAATCATTTGTCCTGGGTGGGAATCGAACCCACAACCTCTGGCATAGCAGTCAGGGTCACTAACCACTAGACCAACAGGCCAGTCTCATTATCTAACCCACTTGACTATTATTCACTAATAGTCAAGTGGGACAGACAATGTGTGGGTCATCCCTATTTGAAATCCCTGCGTTAATAGACAGCAGACACTATTCCTACATAGTTAAAAGGGCATTCAAAACATCACTGAAACACAAGAAAATATGAATGTGTAAAAGTACAGACTGGCTTTTATGAGCATTATGACATTATTTTATTTACTTATGTTAAACAGTTCAAATTTTAATTGCTAACTTAGAATTTCAATAAAAAACGTATCGATGATGACATTTGGTAGGAAAAAGTGAATGAAAGAAATAATGGAGGGAGGACTTCGTCCAAGAGTGAGAGAACATCGGCTAGGAGTAACTTTAAGACGTGGTTTTCAACATTTACGCAAAAAAATGGATACCATGCCCTTTTATAACCCTTTTTATCATCAAAAATGATTTCTGGACCATTCACACAACACTGCTACTATTGTTATACTTTTATTCCGATGAAAATCTTCAGTAGGAACTATTTCGCAGTTAGGCCTTTATTTATTCTTATTTTCCTGGGCTTTAATAAGATCGAAGTAGTTGTTAAACACTGTGAGGAACACATTTTAAATTAAATTTATCATGTATATACGTACCCTTGAAATAAGCTTGTGAATACGCTGTTGCTGCTCTATGTCGCCACATTTAACTGACAGATGACAGTGACAGAAACACGGGCCAGACACTATAAGGGGCAGTCTCCACGAGCGAGAGAATCAATGAAGTTTGAGTTTTTGTGATGCTAGTGGGTAGGCCTATATTAGGTACTATACTCTTTGGGGTAGGCACACTGCCTTTTTATCCCGCTTGGCGTCTTAGTGACTGTACCTTGCACTAGACTAGAGTCAAGAGCAAACCCATTACAAATAAAAAAAAAATAAAAAAAAAACGATTTTTTATCAAGAATGCCTCATCGCAGTGCCTTATGCTTTGTTTACCCGTTTCGCTGTTAAGTAGATAACTAAATTTAAAGTCACTTAAAATTTAGTTGGTCATTAAGATCTTTAGTTCATTCAAGATGGACGATCAACAACGCAGTGAAGTCGTAAACTCTGTCTTTAGATTTGATAACAGTAAGCTTTCGGACAACGTTAAAGATGAAATAATAATTAGAGAAATAATAATAATAAGCACCAGAAAGACCGTGGTGAGAAATTGAATAAAAATTTTCAGTACAGTCTTTTAGGTATTGTTATTTCCCTAATTATTATTAAACATAATATATAAAATAGAAAACCCTGTTTGAAATTAAAAAATAAAACTATCTTTTATTAACAAAAATTGAGTAATTAATCAAATTGTAAGGAATTTATAGAAAGAAAAAGACTATCAAAATTAAACAACAATTTATTAATAAAAGGTTTATATTCAATATAATATAACTACATATTACAGGTAAGCCAGGGGGCTCGAACACATGCGAAGATCCTCCTGGGCATGCTGAGGATCAAGTTATCCAGCATTTCTTGAGGTAACCTGGACCATTCTTGAATAGCGACTTCCCTGAGCTCTGGCACTGTCTGGGGACGTGTCTGACAGTTCCAAATAGCTCGCTTAGGGGCATCCCAACTGTTTGGACGGTTGCCCAAAAGCGCTATATTGGATTGCTGGCAGCCTGTGACCTAAAAGTGAACGCTACTTACGCTACTACGCGCTTTAGTAGCGTTGATTTTTAGTAGCGTTTTATTTTTAAAAGCAGAAGTTCGGGCCGCCTCTGGGCTTAAAGTTAGCACTTAGACCATTCTGAATTGCTAGCACCAAGCTGGTTTACGAGCACGGAGGTCTTAGCGTGCGCCTCTCAATTCCCGGCAACGTCAACGATGGAGATTGCAGTGAGCTAGACTTCGGCAAAATGAAAAAGAAAACATTTGGCCAAACTGTCTCTTCGTTGACGAATCGCGAATAACAGAACACAAGCATATCGACGCTTGAAAGGCAATTCTTACTAAGCGACATTGAGTAAACTTTACAGGAGAGTGATTTAAAGTTCAAATTTATAAAAAAAAAAATCATAAAAATTCACCTAATTGTTTAAAAATTTCGAATCTACAAGCGTTGATACTGTTCGCGACGAAGCGTTTAGTATTGTATAGTATAACTCGTACATAAAAGCTCATGTATAGTTATAAGCTTATGTACTTAATCGTTAAGAGCTTATCTACTTTCATAGTTATAGTTTCGTGGCTGTGTAATTTATTATAAGCATATATTTTGTCGTTTTTCCCCGGACACATAAGATGTTCTGGGGGAACTTATTTTCAGTAAAGTAAATAGATAGGTGGGGCTACACATTTCCCCTACACATTCCTGGTAACCCCTAAAAGGTATGGTTTTGATGGTTGGTAAAACTCAAAGGTAATGAAGGTACACAGGTAATGAAAATTTCACACATACCTACACAGGACAGTTACTCAAAGGTAATGGGGTGGATAGCAAAAAACCACCATTTACAGACACCTTTATTTACTAGACATACAACAATTCTAGGTAAATAGGCTTTAAATAATAGGCACTGGAAACCTGGCACTGAGCCCTATCCAGATATATACACATCTTTATGGTCAGGCAAGGCATAAAACCGTAAATTAGGAAAATATAAAAACACAGATTTTTTCCCCCTCCGGGTTCCTGACCTTATAGTACTTCCACCTTTAGAGGGCGGCTTCAAAAGTTGTGTATCTGGATAGAGAGATGATGCACCTACCCTATTACAGATAGTTTGGTAGCCCATGGGGCACAGTTTTTCGGGAAGTTAACCCTTAATAGTAGGCAAGTTCACACTTGTAGACCGTTACGACAGTCAAATGCAACAAGCCTACTAGTGGGCAGGGTTGAAGGGTTGATTATCACTCCGTTCGACGGGGAATTTTGGGGGATTTACAGAGAGGTGCATCAACCCCTATCCAGACCTAAGTAGATAGACCTACATATAGCTAGGAATCTAATAGAACCTTAGTTAAAATCAACAGTTAAAATAAACCAAAACAGTTAGTGGTTTTTGGGCCTCGTTACAGTAAAGTAACCTAGTACGTTAGTAAATAGACAAAAAATAGAAACTCGTAGTCACCGGCAGAAGAAATATAGAATTTGTAACTAGAATCAAAGTACTCGCGAATTTTCCCTTAAACCATTAGCTGCAGTGTTGTCAAATACCTGCATATTATTTAACCCTGGTAAGCATTCATCCCTCACCCCAATCTACACCGAAGACAGCAAGTAAATAGCAAGATAGAAGAACGTTGCACGCGTGGTACGGGGAACCTCAGTACCCGGTACAGGACGTCAGCGCGGCTGGACGCAGTCTGGTGGTCACAGTTCACATCGAAGAATTAGAAGAAGGATAGACCTGCCCCATCACACCCCCGTTCCAGTCGATCACGCCCGTCCGGTATAGATACGTTATAATTTATTACATGTGCAACAAAATCTGGTTCTACATTTTACAAACTCAAGGACGCATTCGTTGATCCAGTCCACTTTGAAAAATTGCATGTAGAGTCAAACACAACTGTTCCGCTCAACAACGTTCGAGAACTGGAATTTGCGCAAGTGTGGCAGGGTAGATTCACAAACATTTGAACGTTTGAACGCTTTGAAGTGGGCTAAAAAACCGGCACCGCATGGCAAGTGCTACAATCTTTGTTCAAACAATGAACACAACATATTCAAAGTTTCATGACACACATAGCAGTCAAACAAGTGTTTAAACGAGTGAAGCTACTATATCTGGCGGCGGCATTAGTGTAATCTTGTACCGCTCGATTTACAAGAGTGAAGTAGTTTTGCTGTGAGTTTTGTTTTGCGTTGTACCGCGAGTTCATATAAACCTGGCCTTAGCCGCGGCCATAGATTATACATAATAATTCTGGTAGCCGCAACCATAGATATATGACTGCAACAGTCACAGCTGTCATAGACAACTGTCCTCTTGAGTAAAGTAAAGTAATATAGAATCCAGTTATATTAGTCTATGGCAGTCTATGGGTTAAATCCATAGAGCAACACAGGCCACCGGCTATATCTAAAAGGAATTACGAATTATTGTTTGAAAAGTAAATGATCACACAGTTCGCCTAGTGAATAAAGTACTGTTTGGAAAATGTCAAGCAAATATAAACTACCTGTGGAACCCGCCAATGATGATACCATACAGTGTTTGTTTTTTTCTCTAAAACTTGGATCAGATTTATCATTATGGGAAGACTTGTGTCAGCAGCTCAATAATTCTATTAACATCATAACTAAAGATTATATTTGGCATCGAGATGAATTTCAAGTGTATGCTCCTATTACGAAAGATAGCATTGCAGGTAAGCCAGTTGTTGCATCAAGGTACAATAATTCAATCTCCCATCTACAATTTTGTAAGTCTCAATAGTCAGATTCGTAGGACTAATCAATGAATATTATCATGTTAATTGGTTATTATTACTTGATTGATAGAAAGAATCCCATTTATAGTATAGTGTACATTACATCTAGTATTTTCTATGGCAATGGCAAGGCACATCATGTGAGGAGGAGGACCCTCACTGGTTCCTTATACCAAAGGGCCAATTCTACTAATTTTTATGCAGTGTCATTTCAGTCTCTATCAATTTAGGGAGAATTAGGGACTACTCACGCTTATTCAGCTCCGTTTGCTTTTCACTGAACAATTCTGGTCACACTTATACAGTTCTGCTTCTATCAGCCACATACAGCATCGTAAGAATGAGAAAATCTGTCCTAGCATATTATCTCTGCTGAAACACTTCTATGTACTGCGTACAGCACTGATTATGCTATGAAAACAGTAAGTGTGGGTTGACCCAGTACAGGTACTGTACTGGGTCAATGGATTGTATTTTTTTTTTGGTTGGTTTTGTTTTTTTTTTACTTTAAACCGAGAAAACTAGAAGTATTAATTCACATATTAATATTATTTTTTTTTCTTGGCAATTTGTTGTAATCTCTTAACTCATTATTTCTTCTAAATTAAGACCTGACTAAATCTGTGACTTAGCAAAAAATTGCGACTAATGAGCAACTAAAGTTGAGAGAAAAATTATCATCGCTAGGTGCCCTAGCTTTTGTGATTCAAATGGATCAAGCTGGGGTAGCCTTAACCCCAGATCGGGTTGAAGGTTATAAACCCTTATAACTTTTGAACCATTGAACAACTAATTCTGATATGTGGTGACTAATTTCAACAATTTTTATTTTTTTTAAATCTGCGATCAGTCATTGGACTATAATCCGATGAGCTGATGTAAATAAACTTTTAGAGACTTAGGGCCATCGCCTTAACTCTCCTTATTCAAGTAGCACATTTGCTCTTTTCAGGCGGTTTATCGGATTCCACATTAGAAGCATACTTGTCAGGTTAGGGTGATGTTTTAATCGGTCTGTGTATTTGTCTATGTACTGTTTAGCTTCTTCCATAACAGTTTTCATGTTGAGGTATTCGTGTATCTCTGAGTTGCGGGTAAACCAAGCTGCACCACTTATAGTCCTTAGGATATTGTTTTCAGCTCGTTGGAGACAAAGGATGTTTGATTTGCAAGCTGAGGACCAAAGCTTTATCCCATAAGTCCAAATGGGTTTTATGACTGAACTGTAGATCCTGAGTTTATTGCTCAGAGACAATGTTGACTGTCTGCCAAGCAGCCACAAAAGATTCTTAAAACGATAGTTCACTTCGTTGCGTTTATGCTTGATGTGATCTTTCCAAGTCATATGTTGGTCCAAGTAGAATCCTAGGTATTTCACACATTTGGAACTAATTAGCGAGATTTTTTTATGATATCAAAATTAAAATCCTTGATGGTGGCCATGCCAGTGTCAGTCACACAAAGAGTCAAAAATCATCTATGTGCCGCATTCACCGCTGAACTCATATCTATAGCACTTGCATGATAATAACACATTTGTCCTCATTTTGTACTTGTTTGCCGCGAAAGCAGTATAGACGCGGACAGTTGAATAAGTGTGAGTAGACCCTAAGGCTTTTTTGACAGTTTACAAATGACATGCAAATGCGATTGTTGTATAAAATTTATTAGAATTGACGCTCAGTTATAACTTCATATTATTAACAATACCACCCCAGATTAGTAAGGTGGTGAATCATCCTGCATTCTGCAAAGCCGTCCTTTAACAATATTATATGTAATTGAAGGATTCCCATCAGTCCTCTAATGGGATGAAATAGGAATGTTTCTGTCATCAGTACCTAAACTTATAAATGAAGACAGATGGGAATTAATAGTTTTATCTGCCCTTGAAATATTTAATACTACAGTACTATCGCGCTCAACTTTGGCATGAACAGATTATCAATATCAAAAGAATATTAAAAACTTATTAAGTATAGATTTTAAAAATCACAAACTTAGTGTTACATAATGACGATACAACCCTCAACAAAAAACACTCTTTAAATTATTGACAATTAATTAAGAATTTAAATTAAATTCTTGTAACAAAATCAAGTTTACGACACTGTTCTGTACCTAGTACCTATCGCTTGCCTACCATTTTATTAATGTTGATAATAATGCTTATGCCTCAGTTGAGTGCAATAGTACAGTTTTCAAATAAAATTTAAATTAACAAAATATTTTATGGCAGATAAAACTTTTAATTCCCATCTTAATAAGTTCGGAGGCAGATGACATGGTTGATTCCCATTTGAAAATTGTAAAACTTTTCAATAATTAGTAGTATTATGCTAATTATTGTTTACAAGAGATTATAGATGTAAGTATGTGCTGTGTGTGTAATGTTAAGTCTACTACACTCTTCACACACACACCATAGTATTTATACTGGCTGTGCACATGTGTTAAAATAAATACTGTACTATGGATATCCAAACACACCTTACTAAAAGTTGAAACCTTATGTACTATGCATGTGCTGAAATTTTAAATAAACAACTATGACATTCTGTGGTGTTATCTGTAGTTGGATAATTTGTTCTTGTTTTTATTTACAGGACTCCCAAATCACCTTTGCAGTACTACTTGTTTTGGTGACAATCTAGAAGATGAATGGTTCATTGTCCATGTTATTTTAGAAATTTCCAAGCAACACAAAGATTTAATCATCCAAATGAAAGACAGTGATGGTGATTTTCTTCTGATAGAAGCTGCAAACTGTTTACAATCTTGGGCTAATCCGGAAACTACAGAGAACCGAGTAAGTTAACAAAGTTTTTATCCAATCAAAAATATTAATGTGCAAATGGTAGCCAAGTTCAATGTTAAAAATATGTGTGATTGTCGAAATCACCAACAAAAGAATTGTGATCGAAAGCGGTGCCAAGTTTTGTACATAATTCTGAAATAGAATATGTGGAAGTTACCGTTCTACTGTGTGTCACAAAAGAATTATTGCAGCTTTGGAAAAATAGCTTCACCACCTCTACAGACCTAACGGTAATATTCTTCAGAGGCTAAAGTCCGTCGTACTCACTACCAGCGTGCCGTGCGTGTGTGCTCAAATGTATAATGTACATAAACCAAGCAAAAGATAGTAATGTAAGGAGGAGTGGAGGCTTTCTGTAGGTGGTTATGGCAGCCCCTATGGACATAAGGCGGGCAATTATGTGCGTATGTTGACCATAGAATATTGTTTGTTCTATTTCCACCAAAGTATGAAATTCTCGGTCGCTCACTGATTCCTCAATAACCTATTTTTACACCAGCTTAAAAAAATGAGATTTTCTTTTCAACCCATATATGTTGTACCTATGAAATATTACTGAAATTGCAAGATAATTTTATGTTGTTCTATATAGGAACAGTCGAAAAAAAATCACTTAGAAACTTTTTAGGGTTCCGTAGCCAAAGAGTACCAACGGAACCAATTAATTATTTGGTCATTGACAACCATAGTTTTGTGTAAAGTAGAAGCATATTTTTCAAATTTTGTAAATGTGAGTACCATGAAACCATTTACATTTTATGTGAGTAGTTATAGTTTTACTTGTTGGACATGAACGAGCATGGTGGTTGAGAGCATGTCATGCTCACTCAAATGTCTCGCTGATGGCGGCGCGTGGGTTTGATCATTCGGTTCCCTTCGAAATGGTTGAGCTGAAGGGTGCCGATACACGCGTCATGTTCGTGAACAGGCGCCGTCGGTTGAGACTGGTCATCTCTTAACTGCCATTGGCTTATTTTAATCTTTATATTTAAAATTCTTATAATAAGCCCTTTTTTTTTCCTTTGCATTGTCTTCACATGCAGAAGCAACAAGTATATGTAACTTGGAATTTTGTAAAACAGAACATGATTTAAAAGAGTGTCCGTGGAGTTTCTTGCACGTTCTTCTCCATAGAGATCTACGCTTTGGAACGTGCAAATAGCTTCCATGTTTTTGACTGACCGTTCTTGACGTTTCAAAAGTGCCTGTGAATGGTTTATTTGAAATAAAATGCTTTGAATTTGAATTTAACTAAGCTAATAGGTAGACAGTCAAAATTTTCACAGAGTCTGTACTTCTATTACTGCTATAGCGACAAATAATATAAGTAAAAAAATAGGTAATGGGAAACCGGGTGAAAATTTCTCCGTTTCTCCGCTCCGCTGTAATAGGCAGGCAGCCTTAGACTTACAACTACTGGAAAATACCAGTACGTTAGTAGGCCGCCAACAGGATGTCGCGATATTTTACGGATGAGAAATCATCAATGACTCCTCCCGCTCTGGGCGGGAGGAGTGGGAGGAGTCAGTCAACGGAGGGAGTGTCAAACTCATACTGACTACAACCCATCCGTATTCCTCCTAGTGCTCTTTGCGTTCCGAGGCCGCGGTGACTCTTTCGAACAAATTCCACAACCCTGGCAGGCACTGACTCTAGCGGGCCCCGTCTACTATGCTGACATCTCTCCGGGGCACGGAAGAATTTCGGTATGTTAAAATCAGTCATCCAGTCAGTTGCTCAACCTTGAATATCGTCCCGTGTCGCTGTTATAATTAAGCTCAAGGTCATCCGAAAGCCGAAATTATCCTTTTAATTTCAAAATAACGCCACTTTCCACCAAGCTTACTATAAGTACCCAAACAAGAAACGTGTTAGTTTTCGGTTTATGATTCGGAACCCTTCTTGTGAGAGGCCAATTCGAACTTATCCATCAGTCTCATTAGTCCGATCACCGATGGAACGGCAACCCGACACGACCGGAGCGAGATCTGTCGGAGGACCAACGGCTTAACGTGCTTTCCGAGGCATGGGGGTGTCACAACACCAACTTCAAGACTCCGGACTGTCACAATGAAATCCCTAACACCCAATATAATTTTTTGCGCAACCTAGGAATTGAACCCACTGGGTCTGAAAAGGCCACTTTAGCTGAATCATATTAGAATCATAAACCACACACACAACAAACTATTAAATTTCATTTTCATCTTTATCGCTCACGCATTAGGTTCAAGGTTGATTGGGAAAATTTGACAGTGACGGGTAGCGTGATGTGCTTTCTGATTCTGTTAAAGTGGCTTTTTTAGACCCGCAGGACCTCGGGCTCGGCAGTTGCTCATTGCGAGCGCGAGCCCAATGGAGCAGTTTTTTTTTTTTATTTTAGAAAAGCAAAAGAAAATCTAGTCTTATTCCACTAACTTTCGATACTGTGTAGGGTATTAGGTAGTGTTTTGCCAATAATTTACTGTGTAAAAGCACACGCACATGGTTCACCACAGTTCTGCCTGCGCAGGCTTCTTGCGTAAAATAAAGGTGGCTTTTCAAGGAGTCTGATGCAGTTCAATCACTGATCTGATGTCACTAACTGCATCAGACTGCTTGAAAAGCGACTTGTTTCGAACTTGTTTAGTCGTTTTTAGCGGTCGGGATTTTTGACAAAGTAATTTTTTTATAAATCGTTATACTGAAGTTTACACTGACGCCCCATCTGTACACGCACAGACAAGTACGCCGTACGCGCAGGCCAGATCGAAAAGTGTGCTTGCCGCGCCGTGGTGTTGGCGCGTGATAGCTATACCAACTATAAGCACGGCGTTCCGTGTGCAAATCGGCCTGCGCAGGCAGAACTGTGCTGAAGTATGTGTGTGGTGTGTGTGTGTAGTGGTAGGTCTTTTAGCCAACATGTATATCTAATTTTGTGTTATTTTATGTTTCAGGTTTTTATTTATGACAACCACATTCATATAATACCACCAGAAGTGGCACCATTAGACACCAAGTTGGAGTTACAAACAGCTTTGAGAATTATTCATGAAACACCACAGTTAACACTAGCATCTAATGAAATACAGCAAACTATATTGAATCGTATTGGAAACTATCCTGACAAAATAAACGAACATATTCATAAAACTGTCGTAAAGCTGCCTTCTGATCTTGCTACGTTATTAACGCTAAAACCTTCACTCGTTGCACCAATCGTTGATGCATATTGTAACCACGACATTATAGATGCAAAATATTGCAAAAACATAGTTTTCGATGACTATATTACTGTCGAAATAAAATTCACGAAATTTTTATATGCTACGTTGATGCATTCAAAACTTATTAATTTTGCTAAACAATATATTGAAAAGGAAAATGCTAAGAAAAACGTTCTTGGTCTGAAATTAATGTGTGGGTATCAGATTATCATGAACAGGGTCTCAGAAACTGACATATACTCATCAAAAGAATATAATCGATTTCTCAATAGCTTAAAGCAAAATGGATATTTTAAGAATAATATTGAGAAGTCTAAAGAGTACGACCAGTTACTAGCAAAAGCACAGCATTATTTTTCTATTGTGGAATGTCCTGTGAGTTCTAATGTATCCCGTAAAATATCAGAACTTTTAGCATCAAATGACTTCGCTAGGGTAAAGAAATCACTACAGAGTATGACATCAGCGGAACAACTGGATTATGTCGGAGATAATGAAGAGTGGTTAAATATACGTCCAGAACAATTAAATGAGTTATTGCAAACTCGTTACGGCAAGAAATCGAAACTTAAAAGTGATGATTTTGTAACATCACAAAAAATAACAGACGAATTGTCATCTTTTTTGAAGCAAACAACTGATTTTGAAGGAATAGAACAGGACTGCAGGGAATTACCCGAAACGGAAAATATTGAATTTGAATCAGATCAATTTGTATCATGTATAGAAAAAATGCTAAAAATGTTAAGTACCGGGGGCAAAGAGGACATTGAAAGTGACAGCAGTGAGAACGACTTCGATGATATGTATTACGAAGATGATGAAAATGATGATGATGATGATGACTGCGATAGAGAACTTCAAGCCAAATTACAAACTGTTTCAACTGAAACTTTAAAAGACAACAGAAATGTTCTCGGGAACATTATTCAAAGTATGAAAGAAGAAAAGGCGTCAACAGGGCCGTCAAGCAACTTAATGCGGTCTCTTGGGGTAAGCAAAAGTGAATTATTGGACTCTGATGATGACTAGGTTATAAAACATAATTATAAAATACACATAAATGTAGGCATAAGTTGTGCGAGAAATTAAACAATTTCTTACGAAAATATGTATCTTTCAGATTCCTTTATTTTTAATATAATAAACACCCCGTTATAAACCATAATACCCTCAACATCACCCCATACCAGTTTCAAAGATGGGCATGAGCTCCTCCAGCTGTGACTATAGTTTCCCCAGTTATGTAACTGGCGTCATCTGAAGCTAAAAAGGCGACTGCGCCTGCAATCTCTTCGGGTTTTCCAAACCTTTTCATTGGCACGATGGACAAACTTTTTTCTTTACCTGCTTCAGAACTCGTGATCTATGATAAAGACAAAAATTCGTTTTTCAGCCGCGAAGCATTAGACACGGATCCATATCGACGGTTGATTGTTTTGTACTTCGTAACACGACCATGAACGCATTCATTATAGCTTTAGATGGAAATAAAATCAGTTTAATTTATACTGTTTTATACCTCTCAATTTATCCTAGATTTACAGGTCGTGCTGGAAAGATTCCTTCCTAGCACGACCACGCTAAAATTCCAGCTGGCATAAAAGTCTACCATCTAAAGCTATAAAATTAAGAGGTATAAAATTTCTAATTAGTGGTATAAAATAGTATAAATTAAAAGGATTTTATTACCTTTAAAAGTTATAATGAATGCGCTCATGTTCGTGCTACGAAGTACAACACGGTCGATCGGCTATTTATCTGAAAAAGCGGCTCTTTATTAACTTTACAAACAAATGAGCGATTTAAAATATGATCGATTAGTATCATAAAAGGTTTTATGTAAATTACCTGTAAATATGAAGACTATTTAGTTTATTTTGCAAATTCTGAATTAAAGTAGCAATATTTTGATTATGTAACAGATATTAAGGTCTGCCTCGTCTGATAAATCCCATGAATAAATTGCCAGCAACTATAAAAATGGTGCATCAGCCAAATAGCCTTTCAACCTTCGTTATCAAATAGATACTTACGGCAGAGGCAAACTTCGTAGCCACTATCCCAGGAGCAACACAATTAACTCGGATGTTATCATGGACAATTTCATTTGCTATCGCTTTGGTCAGACCTAAAAGGGTTGTTTTACTGACACTATACGGGCCTAGCGGCTGAAACCAAATAACATTTTAGTAAAGACCTATAATGAATTTTAAGCTGATAAATTATTTTATTTAAAAATGTTATATCAGGCGCATTGTGGATAGGATAGATATCGTGCGGGTAACAAGGATCCTGCATTATTGCGAGTCACCCTGGAGCCTGGACTGGTGTATTAGGTGAGTCGCTGTTGTGCCATAGGTACATCACGACTTGCCCCCCAACATGGTAATCCACTGTTATTGGTCGTATTGTTTTATTCTGTATCGGCAGGTCTAAAAAGGCCACTTTACCAGAATCAGAAAGCACATCACGTTACCCGTCACTGTCAAATTCTCCCAATCAACCTTGAACCTAATGAGTTAGCGATGAAGAAGAAAATGAAATTTGACAGATTGTTGTGTGATTAATTTTATGATTCTAAAGTGGCCTTTTTAGACCCGCTATGCTCAAACACACTAACGATTTTTGTTTAAGTCATTGATACCTACTCGTAAATATATAAATTTTATTTTATACATATTTACCTCCATTGGTTGATACCCTGCGATTGACGATATAAATACGATATTTCCCCCTCCTCTCTTAATAAGTTCGGGATACGCATCTTTTGCCAATAGCCAGGCGGATTTCACATTGATTTCGAATATCTTGTCCCATATAGCCTCATCAGTCTAGAAATACAATAACACTTAGGGCAATAACACTTAGGTAATCAGCCTATATTGCCTCATTGTGTGAGGTTTATACCTTTACCAGAAGATCGTCAACAGATCGTCTATAACTAATTCAGAACTGGTGGTCACTGATCAGCTAGTGTTCCTCAAAAAATAGATCAAATATAATCCCAGTTTTTGTTAAACTGGGCGTAGTAACCACAACCAATAATAAGCCTAGTTTCAAGGGCTTACTACACTACACGGTATTCAGGGTTTAGGGTCCTGATGTAGGGTGCTGTAATCCCCTTTCACTTTTTAACTGCGCAAGTGTGAACAGTGTTACAACAAAATTGTGGTTGAATAACGTCCACGTCTTCGACCGGAATTAATAGGTTACTAGTACCTAGTGTACGTAATTTTTATTCAAAACCAATCAAATCAGTGTCGTGGACTGACAAGCTAAATATACCTAAACATAAATAACATACCGTGTAACTTCTTAACGTGAACTATTAGACAATAATACAATAGTCTAATAGCTATAAGGTTTAAACATGTTTATTTCTAGGTATGTTATTTATGTTTAAACTACCTACCAAGCAACAGTATTTATGAGTCTCGTTGGTGTGACTTGGGGATCCAGCTGGACGGAGGCACATGTTTTAACGAACTTGGTATAGCTGTTATTGTTTTATGTTTATGTATTTTATTTATAAGCCCTAGATGCCTGAAATAAAGGATTAAATTAAATTAATTAAGTAATTAATCTTCTAAAACCAACTAACTTACCTCCAAAATCGGCGAAACAGCAGGATTTACTGCTGCATTGGATACAAGTATGTCAAAACCTCCGAATTTGCTTTTCGTCTGAAATATAAGGCACCTAATTGATTATTTTGTCATTGAAATTCGTTACCTACATAAGATACACTAGGTACTAATAAGTACTCATCATCGCACCTGCTGCAATAGCAGTAAGTACCTACTAAATAGATACGTCATAAAATATCTAACATAACAAGGCTACACTGTGTCACACCGCCACTTATTGATTCTGTCAAACATTTCATGTTGGTAACGTGTTGCATGATTAGGTATGCCGTAGGTAAATAAATAATAATAATCCAATATAAATTAGCCGTAACCCGTTTAAAACTTAAGTTGTCAAAAATACAGGAGTGTTTCCTGATGCCCTAAAAAGGCAATAGTACACCCTATTTACAAGGGGGGGAGTAGAAATTGTGTCAATAATTACAGGCCACTATCAGTTCTGCCATTGCTATCAAAAATTCTTAGAAGATTGTCAACGCAGCTTTTAAAACAAAAACCAGATTATTGCTGACAACCAGTACGGATTCCGACAAGGTTTGTCAACAGAGGATGCTGTGCTGGATTTCACGCAATCGGTTGCTAAATGCTTGGATCAAAAAATAAAATGCCTAGGTTTTTTTTTTCCTTGACCTTTCCAAAGCATTTGACACAGTCTTTATTCCCTTACTTACCTCTAAGCTGGAACTTCTCGGCGTACGTGGCATATTACTTGAAATTTTTAAGGATACCTCAGAAATCTTACTCAATGTGTCAAAATTTACGCGTACGTTAGCGACGAAGAATCAGTGACATAATGGCATTCCACAAGTATCCTGGGTCCAACATTATTCCTTATTTACGTTAACGATCTATGCAGGATGAGTCTCCCAGACTAATATCTATGCTTATGCAGATGACACTGCGATCCTTGTGCAAAGACTTCCTTGGGATCTTGTAAAAACAAAAGCAGAAGTGGCTCTGGCTCAAGTTAAGGAATGGCTTAACTCAAATGTACTCACACTTAACCTACAGAAAACCACCTACATTCCCTTAGCAATACGTCGTAACACCACACCGTCAGACACCTTTAATATAACTGCTCACACATGCTCAAATAAAACATGCACATGCCCAACACTCACTAGACTAGAACTGATAGTGTAAAGTACCTGGGAGTACAAATAGACGATGGCCTAAGATGGGACAAACAAATTGATGCCCTCTCGCCACCAGAACGTTGCGCTTGATTCACATTTGAAGTCTCTCAGGCAGTCTGATAACGCTAACACGCTGAAAATGGTGTACTACGCACTGTGTCAGTCGGTCATCGGCTATTGTATTTATAACTGTTTGGGGTGGTACAGCAAAGACTGTTCTTCTAAAGTTGAGAGAGCACAGAGAGCGATACTTAAAGTTATGACAAGAAAGCCCTTTAGATACCCAACAACGAAACTCTACTCTGACTGCAAGGTCCTTGTGGTTCGCCAACTCTTTGTGCTTAAATCGATTCTCAGAAAACACACCAGTCTTCCTCAGTCCGACCCAACAAAACGCCAGTTTTTAACCGACTTCTTCAAAAAGGAGGAGGTTTTTTTTTTACTATTAATAGGCACGCGCTTGACCACCATCTCACCTGATGGTAAGCGATGATGTGGAGATCGAAGATGGAGCACGCTTGCCTAGAAGTAACCTATTCTCTCTTGATTTAATGACTCCCTGGTTGTAGCTATCGGGAAACACAGACTCCGGCAGAGAATTCCACTCCTTAGCTGTACGCATTATGAATGTGTTCCCAAAAAGTTTTGTGCGTGTGGGTGGGATGTCCACCATGTACCGGTGGCGCATCGCCGTTCGTCTTGTGGTCCGATGATGGAAAGGGCTTGGCGGAATTAAATTATGCAATTCCGTCGCACATTCCCCAAAATGCAACCGGTAAAAAACCGACAAGCTAGCAACTCGTCGTCGATGCTCAAGACTTTGGAGCTTCGTCGCGACGAGCCTCTCATTGCCAATGATCCTCTTGGCTCGTTTCTCAATTGACTCAAGGGCATCAAGTTGGTATCTGGCAGATCCGTCTCTATGAAAGGGCCAAAATTGAGAGTAGATGTTAATGTAACCCCAAGAAGCTCAAGTTGGTCGGTTATCGGCACTGTTGCACCTCGGAAAGATGGAGCTGGGTGGAATTGGCTCCTTTTGGCGGAAAATAGACACCCTTGGGTCTTAGCAGCATTGAATTTGACCAGATTGGCATCACCCCATTCAGAGACAGCCTGTAAGGACACATTCAAGCGCTCAACCATAGCCTCCCGGAGAGACCGGATCTGCGACCCGCTAGCTCGTGCGTCGGACACGTATCTCTCAGCAACAGTGCTGTCGTCTGCATACCCAAAGGTACCGGGTTTAAGCAGATCATTAATATGCAGCAAGAAGAGTGTTGCCGAAAGCACCGACCCCTGAGGAACCCCGGCATTAATATCCAGCAGTCCAGACGAGCAGCCATCTATGACCACTCGGATAGACCGATCCCAGGAAATCTGCGATCCAATCACACAAACCGGCGGGCAGACCGAAGGAAGGAAGCTTACTTATAAGGCTATCGTGCCAGACCCTGTCGAAGGCCTTCGAGATGTCAAGGGAGACCGCTAGTGCCTCCCCGTGCTTCTCTATGGCTTCACTCCAGATGTGAATGGCATACGCTAGAAGATCGGTCGAAAGTCGCTCACTAAGGATATCATTCGCTTCTAGGTACGCCAGGAGCTTATGATTCAGCACGCGTTCCATAGTCTTACAGAGTATGGACGTTACCGAGATGGGTCTATAATTCGACGGGTCAGCACGACTACCCTTCTTGGGCACGGGTTGCACGTTAGCTTGCTTCCAAGCCTTCGGCACTTTTCCAGTCTCAAACGAAAGGCGAAATAGGCGTGTCAAGATCGGAGACAACTCAGGCGCACAAGTTTTCAGAACAATTTCCGGTATCCCGTCGGGGCCACTAGCCTTGTTCACGTCTAGGTTACGCAGTACCCTACGGACTTCCTTCTGATGAATGCGAATGTTCGACATGCTGGACTCGCATCCACCAGGAGAAGCAGGGGGCCTCGCGCCACCAGGATCCAGACGCGAAGATTCCGCAAACAAGGAAGCAAAAAAATTCGCTTTCTCCTCAGCGGAGTGGGCAAGCGTCCCGTCAGGTCTCAGCAGTGGTGGTAGTGAGGGGCGAGTGGGTGAGTTTTATTTATTCGAAAGCCTATACTCCTGAGGTGGTCTCATTGTCAAGTTAGAATCTGATGATGGGATCCCATGAAAATCGAGGGAAACCCTCAAATTTTATAAGCACACACTGTTTTTCATAAACTTTCTAACGCAATTCAGATATTTGTGCCTGGTAATCATCATCTCATGTTGCTGAGCTGATGATGGAAGGTATAAGTTAGGATCAGATGATGGTGATCCCATGAAAAATGTTTATTCAGCGATATTTTCGCCAATTGTTAACCGATTTGGATGATTCTTTTTTTGTTTGGAAGAGTATTTTCTCAAACTGGTCCCATTTAAATTTGGTGAAGATCTGATGGAAGAATTTCGGAGATAGGCAACGGACCTCTTCAATAAATGATAGCAAAAGGATCGGGATTTCTGAAATCGCATGTCTGTTTATTTTGATTGTTTACACCAGTTCATAACATCACATCACGCCGGCACACTGTGTTTGTGGTTTAAACCAAAACAAAAAAAAAACTAAATCAAATAACTTTTTAACAAAAAAATAAAACCGACGAAGTCGGTGTTCAAAAACGAAAAAAAAAACCAAAAACACCGATTTCCGAAATTAAAGTTATTTTTTACTTAGTAGTGTTTTGTTTTTGGAAGTCGGTTTTATTTTTTGTTAAAAAGTTTTTATACCTTAAGTACACACATTTACAGAAAAGTTCACAAACAACTAAACATTCTAGATCTAAATTCATACACATTAAAACATACAGTAACAGAGTGGCTACTACAGAAGGACTATTCCTACACGGAGTAATTTCGCCCCTATACGCACACACACATACCCACATGCACAATTGCACACACCAACACACCGCCGTACATCACCACACATTCCTCCCTAATTTCACATTCATTTCACTAGGTACTCTTAAACACAACTAGGTACTGTTACTACTGACAAGTAAATATAAATTGTAAATTTTGTTGATAAACGGTAGATCGACACTGTCCACTTGTTGTATAATTAATGGTAAATTAATTTATTAGATAAACACTGTCTCTTAAGATACAGGTTAGCCTAGTTTAAGAGGCAGGGTTAAATTTTTTATTTGCAGAAATTGTGCAACACACCGTAATGCCTCGACTTAGTCTACTCGTTAGTTATACCTACTTATATACATTTTCTGTAATTATATTGGTAAATAAACTTTATTATTTATTTATTAATTAAAAAGGTATAATATAGTTTATTGGTATTCATTATACCTACTGGTAGATATTTTTATGTGGACTTAGTTGGCCAAATCAGAAACTATGAGGAATAGCGAAACAATACTCGTAGGAGTCTCAAGAAGCCTGATTTTATGAAATTAAAACTAGGAATAGACCAATATTTCTACTCGGGAATCGAACCCATAGATGATGGAAAAATAAGTAGGTACCTAAACCTCTTATTACACCGTCTGAAAGTGTCGCTAATAAGGACATACACACACTACTATGAGTAAGTATTGTTCGCTACTCCTAGTTTCGGATTTGGCCATCCACGCTTTTGCAGTAGATACCTACCTAGGTAGGTAGGTTATTTAAATACTTACGACATCAAATAAGTTCTTCCGATGATCTGCGTTCCCTACGTGGCATACAACGCCCTCAACCGTAATGCCTTCACTACGTAAATTTTTGACTGCTGCTTCTACATTTTTCTCTTTTCTACTGCTTATCACAACAGAAGCTCCTTCGTTTCCCAGACGCTTAGCTATAGCGTAACCAATGCTATAAATAAAAAATGCGTTATTTTCTTTTAGAAATAGAAAGGAGCATTCCTCCTTATAGTTAACTAGTTGACCCGCGCAACTTCGTCTGCGTCACAATTTTCATTACTGCTCCGCTCCTATTAGTCTTAGCGTGATAACCTATAGCCTTCCTCGATAAATGGGCTAACTAACACTAAAATATTTTTTCAAATCGGTCCAGTAGTTCCTGAGATCAGCGCGTTAAGTAAACAAACAAACTCTTCAGCTTTATTTATTAGTATAGATAAGCAGGTACCTAGTCATTATTCCTAATTGAAATGTCTAAGGGATGTTCTATTCTTGTGCGAAATTTGTTTTTTCCCGTTTCCTTACTCCGTAGGTAAGTCCGAAATGTCTCGACCCCGATTCTACGAATAATATGTTCATCAAATCATCGCGCTAAAAAATGTCTTCTGTAACTTTGTAAATCCTGTTGTACCTACTTAGCTACAAAAGTACAGTCACCGATAAAAATCGATTAATCCAGTTTTCTAAAACTGCATTTTTAAGAAAATAATAATCGAACCATAAATAAAATTAAAAAATATTAAGTACCTACCTACATTAACCCTTCGCTATTATTAGGTACCTGCATATAAGTATACCCTATGAAATTCTAAATCTATCTACTTGATAATAAAAATCTATAATATCGAATTATTTTCTTTCGATTAAATATAAAAGCAGTACCGTAATAAGCACCGTAGTAAGCAGTACAGTTAACTTATTTATGTAAGTACCTGTATTTTTTATTGCTGATCGTTCTTTATCTCTTGTTTCATTCTCAATAATACGTAACAAACAATTACATTAACATAGGTCGACAGATATGCCTATTTCCTATACCGACTTAATTTTATGGTACCTTCTTAAATATCTAAAACAACCAAGCCGGGTAATTGACCCACGCAACTTCGTCTGCGTCATAATTTTCAGTACTGCTCCCTCCTATTGGCCTTAGCGTGATGATATATAGCCTATAGCCTTCCTCGATAAATGGGCTAACTAACACTAAAATATTTTTTCAAATCGGACCAGTAGTTCCTGAGATCAGCGCGTTAAGTCAACAAACAAGTTGTTAAGTCCGAACTGTCTCGACTCCGATTCTACGAAATAATATGTTCATCAAATCATCGCGCTAAAAAATGTCTTCTGTAACTTTGTAAATCCTGTTGTACCTACTTAGCTACAAAAGTACAGTCACCGATAAAAATCGATTAATCCAGTTTTCTAAAACTGCATTTTTAAGAAAATAATAATCGAACCATAAATAAAATTAAAAAATATTAAGTACCTACCTACATTAACCCTTCGCTATTATTAGGTAGGTACCTACATATAAGTATACCCTATGAAATTCTAAATCTATCTACTTAATAATAAAAATCTATAATATCGAATTATTTTCTTTCGATTAAATATAAAAGCAGTACCGTAATAAGCACCGTAGTAAGCAGTACAGTTAACTTATTTATGTAAGTACCTGTATTTTTTATTGCTGATCGTTCTTTATCTTTTGTTTCATTCTCAACAATACGTAACAAACAATTACATTAACATAGGTCGACAGAGATGCCTATTTCCTATACCTACTTAATTTTATGGTACCTTCTTAAATATCTAAAACTACAAACTGGCCTTTGACCTCGGATCAAATTTCATTGAAACCCAACAGTGGAAGTAGCTAGGAACCTCACCTAATACCCAGGAATCTATGGATAATTGTGTTTTTTTACTTCTTGTATATGTACCTACTTAGTATATTTTGTGATAGGTACATAGATAATTGCAGTTATTATGTTCAGCCAAAAGAAAAATAATTAACAATTCATAATTTTAAAATGTCAAGTTGACATGCCGCCAGCAAAAGATAAATCAAAAGTCAATAACTCACCCTTCAGTCGAGGCTGTAACTATTGCTACTTTCCCTTTAAACCTACCACTATGTACTTCCCGAGCACTTAAGTTATACGGGTTCAGCTTAACCAAATTATTTGGCTTTGACATGATTTTGATTGATTGAAACATAATTAAGTTTCGTGCTTCGTGTGTGACGTAGGTACGAGTATGTAATCTCTCGTAATAAATATTTATCTACGTACCAAAGTTTAGATAAAGTTATGTACCTACATTAAAACTTGATAGCAAAAAAAGGCTCGCGGTATTTAGTATTTTTTATTATGTAGTGTTTTTTGGCTAAAGCTAGGTTTACACATACGAGAAATAAAAACCGACAGAGAAAAGGAGCATAAAAACGGTTTCACACACGCTTTGTAAATAACGAAATGGCATCGTAATCAGCGAGTCGCTGTTTGAAAGTCATGTATGAGTCAATCATAAAATCTATTGGAAAGCTAAGAAAGTAGGTACAACCATGGTACAACAGTCTGCGACGGAAATAACTGACTTCGGTAACTATATAGGTACAGACGCAAGCACATCAATCTGCAACAATCTGTCAAATTTATTTAATAGATTTTCAACTTTATCGCCATTACATGAGATTCAAGGTTGATTGGGAAAATTAGATAGTTTCGGGTACCTTGATGTGCTAGCGTCTGTACCACACTTGCTTGGCCACGCTAAAAACAGTTGCCATTATGAAAAAAACTCGTTTGCACTAAGCTTGCCTGCCTTGTCGGGCCATTTTGTTGCAACTGGTTTGCGATTTTGCAGTTGCGCAACTTATCTCTATCGGTCTTTTATTTTTGTATCAATGATAATAACAAATCCAAAAATGTCCCAGCAATGTCTGATTATTATTCAGCTTGTAAATATGAGAGAAAACATTATCAAGTTTATCTAATATATAAAAATCTCGTGTCACAGCAGTGCTTATTATCCAACTCCTCCTAAACTGCTTGACTGATTATTATGAAAATGTTTGTGCGGCAAAATGTTTTTCGGCTCAGCTATAGGCCGACCGTTTAACTCGCGTATCGCCTGCGCGGTAAGAAGGGAGTGGGGGGAGATGTTAGCGGGTGGGTGAAAGCGGTGCGCGGAGCAGAGAGCTTACGTCAAGTGCGACAGTATACTATAGTAGTCTTTGAGTGCGACAGTGCGCTGGCTGTGCTCGCAGCGCGCGGTTGGTATTTTGTATTTTTGTTACGGACGCTTGGACATAAACGCACAAGGTATACGACTTGCCAAGATTAATCGCTCTTGCAGTTTTGCGAACAAAATTAACAAGCAAGCTAAACAAATAGCATACAATGTATATTCCTTTTTTAAAGCCAGAAAACAAGATCATAATTCTACAGAGTATCTTGAAGACGTAAACCTAAACAAACTTGTTGCTAAAGCTACAAGACTCTCGGTGACTACCATATGTAAAATAATAAAAGAAGGAAATGAACTAAAAGATGAACAAAATAATGTAAATTTTAAATCACCAAAAAAAAATAAACAGATCCGAAAGAAAAAAATTGAAGTTGACAGTTTTACAGAGGGCGTTGTTAGAAGAAAAATAACTCAATTTTATACGGTTTCTAAGGTTCCTACATTAAAAATTTTGAATGCGAAACTCAGAGAAGAAGGAATTTTAAATTGTGGCCGAGAATGTTTGAGAACATTGATTCATAAACTTGACTTTCGATTTAAGAAATGTCAATCAAAAAGAAAATTACTGATTGAACAACCAAACATCGTATCGTGGCGGTGGCGTTATCTTAATGCGATAAAGAAGCACAGAAGAGATCAAAAAAACATTGTTTACCTCGATGAAACATATGTCAATTCGTCATTAAATGTACCGGCGTGTTGGCAATCCAATGAAGAACGAGGGGTGCAGTCGCATATTGGCAAAGGGCCACGTTTAATTATTGTACATGCTGGTGGACAAGGACCGATTTATTATTAATTTGCAAGATTCTGTCTCCTCAAGCTACACAGACAGTGATGATGATTCAAGCGATATGGATATTAGTGATGCTGATGAGTAGTCCTATACAACTTTTATCTGTGGTTAAATATTTCTACGGAGTTAATTATTGTTTTTATGATTTTGTACCTAAGAAGCTATTAATAAAATATTTGTAAAACTTAAAAATAAATACTTAAAAAAAGATACCTATTATTTTATTCTTTACCAACAATGTCTATCTCGAGATAAATCTTTGGATTATTGACTCCGTGTGTAGCGTTACCCGCCCCCGCTCCCTTCTTACCGCGCAGGCGATACGCGAGTTAAACGGTTGGCCTATAGTTTATTATCTATAGTCCATACTAATATTATAAAGAGGTAAAGCTTGTGAGGTTGTTCAAAGCGATCTTTGGATCTTCTGAACTGATTATAAAAATTCTTTTATTTTACCAGTAGAAAGCCACATTATTTGTGAGTTTCATAGGCTAAATATTATCCCGAAAAATACCGCCCAGCGAAGTGGGCACGAGTCAACTAATAACTATATAAAACAAAGTCGCTGAACCGATTTTCATGGTTTTTGATTTGTTGTATTTGTCTTGAATATTATGATTCTGATAATAATATGATTGTGCTAAAGTGACCTTTTTAGACCCCCTGATCTTTAGAGATTCGAATTGAAATAAATTAATTTCTTATTGATTTGAAAAAGCAAAAATATGTGTCCAATATTCTTATATATTCTAACTCCAGTTTCGGCAGTTCTTAACGACAGTTTCCTCAGCTGTTGGTTGCTGCGTAAGAAATCATCTGGAATCAAGTAATACGAATAAAGGTAGTATGCTCTTGCTTTACGGTGGAGGTCTGCCCTGCTTGGGCGGAGCACCGCTGGATCCTCGTCGAGGCGATCGGCGGCGGCGACCTCTCGCGACCGGCCTTGGTTCAACTTATGGTCCGGAGCGAGGAGGCATGGGAAGCGGTCCCGTCCTTCTGCGAAGCAGAAATGCTAGTCGCCGTAGGCGCGGCCCTGCTGACGGCGAGCAATGTTCGGCTCGCCGTCTGATCAGAACCAGGCCCGGGCCGGCGGCGCGCTGCGAACCCCGCGCGCCTCAAAGAATTGTCAGCACAGAAGACGGGATCCGCTAGGGCAAGTGCCTTCTGGGGCTGCGGAATCTGTTCAAAAGAGGTGCCGTAGCCCGCACCGGATGGATTGCCCATCTATAGAAGGCAGGCATACTAAAAAGTTGAAGCAGATGGCGCTTTCAGCGACTTTACCTTGTAAACGTCTGATATCAAGCGATTGCGATTTTATGTGTTCATGGGTGTATCCAGGGAGGGGGCAGGGGAGTTTAGCTTCTCCCACCTGGAAATCTCGCAAAAAATATAATATATGAACTCGCTCTAATCACTAATCAAAGTGTAAACGGGGCCTTATGCGCTAACTTTTGAATAATCCGCGCAGTAGACATTGGCAAAATGCATGATCGAAAACAGGTTTAGGACCTAAAAAATCTGACTTGCTCTAGGCCAGAAGATGGGTACGCCCCATGTCTGTGTTTATTTTGTAATTTACCAAAAAGTACTTGCTGTTTTCTTTACGTGAACTTCGAACTGAGCTTCAACGAGGAAATGCGTCGTCTGCTAGGAAATAGGCCGATTTGATTAAGAGGTAGTCATTTTAAGTATTTGAGGCTGGACTTTCATAATTATCTTTTCTTTTTTATGTTAAAACAAACAAATATGCTTTTCTTTCTCTAGTCTGCTGAGTGAGAAGTCTGTGAACGTAATCAAAATTCCACTTTAATTTTGAAGAAGACAATTCATATGTATGTCTACCACCTGAAACTTTGAAAGAGATCAATGTTGATCACCTATTCCAATCATAAGTCAGTATGAAATCCAAGAATATTTACAAAGGTATGTTGTAGGATTGTACTTTGTACTCGTAGATTATTCTGATATTGTATTTGTATTCTGTTATTGTGTACTACACAACCTTATTGCATCACTTACCCAGAAGTTTTTAATACGCAAAGCGCTTTCCCATTGCTTTCTGCGTCTTTGGAGAACAGGGATGGGTTCCCCGGTTTTTAAAATTTAAGGCACTGCATTAATGCATTCTTGATAAAAAAGCGTAAAGCTTGGTCTTATTTACAAAAAATGTATAGAATTTGACAGTTCCTATGTCAAAGCAAGGTACAGTCATCAAGACGCCGCCAAGCGGGAGAAAAAGGCAGTGTGCCACCTCATTTCACGTTGTATTGAATCAATGTATTACCGCTGTCCTATTGTTAATGTATCGACTATGGCCCGACCCATAACTGCTTAGAATACTCTTTGCATACCAGTCGTATTCAGTGACTTGAAAATTCGAGGGATGCCAATTTCCGATAGTCAAGGTAAAAAGGTCAAAAAAAGAATTAGTGAATTGTTTGTATAAATGAGTAATTCACATCACTACATTTTTTTTTGGTGGTGCTATTTCATTTCTCTTCCCTCCGATTGTCACTGTCAACTTGTCAAGCGATGATAACGATTATGAAAGATCAGTTTTATCAATGTCATAGATTACAATTAAATTAAATTAATTATCAGTGTATCACAAATGAGGCAGATTTGTGACATAAAAATAGAAAATGTTAGCATTGTACTTAATAAACTATACAGATTTTATAGTATTCATTTGAATTTTGATCAAAAATACAAAATGAAACATCGTTAACATGGCGTTAACTTTAATAATAAGAAAATATTATTATAAATATACAAAGTGTATAGTGGTAACAGTTTTACTTTTTTTCTTTGTACATATTTTTATTGCAATTAGTTTATTCCCGTCTATAAATGATAATTTATTGAAAAAAAATGGTTATATATCCACTGCTCGACAAGTAGTGGGTGAAGTTTCGGCCAGGAAGAATAATATTGGTTATAGTGATGATGAAGACTTATCTTCAAATAATAAGAATCAGAACAAGCTCATGACATATCTAAGGCGAGAGGAACTGGACTTCCAACCTCTTTGTGAAATAAAGAGTAGAGAAGCTATATCTGCTATTCACCGTGCTAAGACACAAAAATGCAAACAGCAAATTGTCAATAAAACATGCCTTATACAAAGTGGAAATTTTTATCCTGAAGAATTACCGAATGGTTGCCTTCGTGGACAGACAACTTATGGCAAATATCTGGGATGCTATGCAGATGAAAAGAAATTGAGGTTGCTTAGTGGTTTCTATGGCAATTATGCAAACACTAATTCACCTACTGCTTGTTTGGATATATGCATACAAGCTGGATTTCTGTATGCTGGAGTTCAATATGCGTAAGATTCCAGCTTTATACACTTATGTTGTATCTCGTTAGGTATAGAATACGATCCAGGACTA
Organism: Lacanobia oleracea; assembly: GCA_950371165.1. Classification (NCBI taxonomy): domain Eukaryota; kingdom Metazoa; phylum Arthropoda; class Insecta; order Lepidoptera; family Noctuidae; genus Lacanobia; species Lacanobia oleracea. Next base: position 11,831,004 of record OX493401.1, read on the forward strand.
AAAAAACAACATGCAATGTAACCTACTTTATAGCATGTATTGAAAAATTAGATATGTTCCTATAAGTGAAAAGAAAACAAGGGCCTCATTGATTATTTAACAAAATTGCCAAATTATTAGGTTTTGTTTCATAAAATAATATTACCATTTTTGTCAAACACAAAAATAAAACAACTAGCTACTTTAATATGGTAGTTAGTAAAAGTAACTGGAATTACATTTTATTAAATATAAATATATAATTGATGTATTTTACAGGTCAGAGTGTTTTTGTGGAGAGAATCTACCACAGGCTTCTGCTGCTATTGCTGATCACTTGTGTGACATGAAGTGCCCTGGAAATGTATCTCAACATTGTGGAGGTTACTTCACAATGAATATTTATGAAACTGGTTTATCTAGTAAGTTATTGTTACTCAATATTTTATTTATTTTTAATTTTAACAATTTTAACTTAAACTCTTTAACAAAAAAAAAAATAAAAGTGTAGAATTATACCTACCTATTAGCTCAGTAGAAATCAACGCTAAAAAGGCTAAAATCGCAAAGCTGGATCTAGATGTAGTTCTGATTTTTTGGCATGTTGTATTGACCAGTTAGAGTAGTGCAAATCCAAATTTGCTACTTCAAAAAACTTGTGCTCACTGAGCACCACACAATAAACTAGGAAATTTGGGGGCATTTTTCACATTTGCCCTAAAAGTCAAACACTATACATTTTCAACAAATAATATTCGGAATTTGTATAAAGTCACCTAAATTTGCAATTATTTAAGCCAAACCGCAGCTCTTTGAACCGGTGCTCCCTTTCTTCTCCTAAAATTGTTTGTCCGAAAATCATTATCCATAACACATTTGCTATAAACTTCAGTAACCATAATGCTCAAAATCCCGAAATTTTGTTTAGTTCTAAAAGTATTCTGTCATAATATCAATTAGGTACTATAATAATTGAATCTCCTAATTTTACATGACCTAAAGTCATATGTCCTAAGTATTGTGTTAAATAATGTGTATTATCCCGAATGTTCATTTATAATAAATTTTTTAGTCCTAAAAATTAGATTTAGTGACAGAAACGAATCGCTGTAAATCTGACTCCACGCAGTCTTGTCCGCCCTACCCCTAGAGTGTAATTTAAAATCGCGTAGGCGTGGAGGGGCAAGGTGCCCCGCAAGTTGAGTAGCAGGTGGTTGTAACACCCGCCGCCGAAGCTGTGGTGGTGAGCGTTAAACCCATCTGCGACGATAAACTCGCGAGGGATCGCCGGAGCCCCGCAGCGCCGGAACCGTGACAGAAACCATGCCTGCTGCATGTTGCATGCTCGCTTGCAGGCTGCGAGTTTGCTTGCACACTGCATGCTGCGGGTTGCTTGCACGCTGCATGCTGCGTGCTTACTTGCATGCTGCATGCTTGCTTGCTTACAAAAACCATATGTTCACAATCAACTGCTTTATTATAAACTAGCACTTCGCCCGCGACTTCGTTCGCGCGTATTTAGTTGGTACTCCACGAACTACATCTCCCCTCTAACCTCTTAATAGGGTAATATGTAAATTACTTCTTAATAGACTCAACGTTCCACTCATACCACAACATTTTTCTAACTTTAAATATTTTATACCCTTCATAACTTTTAAACGAAAGCTCCGATTTGAATAGTTTAAAGTGTAATTTACATCTAGATAATCAATCTTAATTATCGAATAATTTAAATGGATAGGGATTAATATCATGATACCAAAATCACCACTATTCCATTCCACCCGGGATTTGAGTGAATAATATTAACAAAAAGCAGTCATTATGACTTAACTATAATAGTTAGATATATACCCTTGCGGATTTTTTGTAGAAATGAATGTCTTCTATAAAACTGTAGTACATCACATTGCTCTATTGTCAATAGTTTCCGCAGAGCGTACGCGATATAAGGATCTTTTATGGTATTTTTATCACACCTTGGGTGCATTATTGAAGTTTTCACACGGATCCCTAACTTTTTTGAATGTATTCCTATGTTTTTGGCCTATGTTCATTAGGGATAATGTAGGATTCTAATGGTGAAAGAATTTTTCAAATCGGTCCAGGAGTTTCGGAGCCTATTCAATTCAAACAAACATACAAACAAACAAATCTTTCCTCTTTATAATATTAGTGTAGATGTAGATAGTGTAGACAAACAAACATACATTCAGTCAAAAAAGTATCGGGAATGGATGATTTGTTTATGGTTCCAAATTCAAATTTTTGTTTTTTGTAGTTGTTAGATTGGCACAACTGTTTTCCATTTTGGCGCGGAGTTTGAGTTGCATCTGTTATTTATATTAAATACAGTGCTGGTTTTAGTAATATCATATATAGTGTGTATTGCGAATTTCATAATGGACAAAAATATCGAACAAAGAGTTTGTCTTAAATTTTGCATCGCCAATGGAATTTCGTGTTCGGAGTCACTGAAAATGTTACAGAAGGCTTACGGTGAATCGACTTTATCAAAAACTCGTGCTTATGAGTGGCTCAAAGCGTTCAAAAGCGGTCGAGATGTGATGGAAGATTTGCCTCGCTCTGGTAGGCCGTCAACGTCTGCAAACATGAATGAAGTTAAAAACGATGAAGTTAACATCGCAAAAGTGAAGGAAATAGTGACTGAAAATCCCCATTCAACTCTGAGAGAGATAGCCGCCGAACTTTCTGTATCTCACGAGTCGATCCGTACCATTTTAACTAATCATTTGGGTATGAAACATGTTGCTGCTCGGCTAGTCCCAAAAGATCTGAATTTTCTCCAAAAACTCAATCGCATGAAAGTCGCTGAGGACATGCTAGAACGAGTCAGTTCGGACCCAACATTCATGAAACGCATTGTTACTGGTGACGAGACGTGGGTTTACGAGTTTGACATGCAAACTAGTCAACAAGCTTCGGAGTGGCGCCTTTCAACTGAACCGAAACCGAAAAAACCACGCCAAAGTCGATCAAAAGTCAAAGTCATGTTGACTGTTTTCTTTGACTATCGCGGTGTTGTGCACTCTGAATTCTTACCGGAAGGTCTAACGGTAAATAAAGAATATTATTTGAGCGTTATGCGGCGTTTAAGAGAGCAAATTCGACGAAAAAGGCCAGATTTGTGGAAAGAAAATTCTTGGATTTTGCACCACGACAATGCGCCTTCGCACAAGGCTATCATTGACGAATTTTTAACCAAACACTCAACAAATACCATCCAGCAACCACCATATTCACCAGATATGGCTCCTGCTGACTTTTTTCTTTTTCCTAAACTCAAATTACCACTTCGTGGCACCCGTTTTCAATCGATAGAAGACATAAAGGAGAATTCGCGGCGAGAACTGAACTCAATTCCGGAAGCAGCGTTTAAAAAATGTTTTGATGAATGGATTATTCGTTGGCGCAAGTGTATCGTTTCTAAAGGAGCATACTTTGAAGGTGATAAAATAAATTTGGATGAATAACAGACATTTTGTGTATTATTGATCTTTTCCCGGTACTTTCTTGACAGAGTAGTACAAACAATCAAATCTTTCCTCTTTATAATATTAGTGTAGACTAGCGGACGTCACGCGGTTTCACCCGCGCACACACACACACACACACACACACTCACACACACACACTCACACACACACACTCACACTCACACACACACAAATACTAACTTTTCCTCTTTATACGAGGCAATGTAAAGAAATCGTTAGTGCTTACTACTGTATGGGGGATGGTCAAGAATTTCTACTTTTTCCTGCTTCAAATACTCAATCGTTTGACGAGCGCTGTGTGAGCTTGCGTTGTCGTGGTGCAGGATGATACGTCGCTTTGAGTTAGATTTTCGAAGTTCGGCGATGACTTGTGGTAAACAAACTGTGGTATACCACTCTGCTTCTACCAGTCGGCTTTGGCTCGTCTTGAAATACCCGGATTGTAGATTGTTGTTTGGAATCAGGATCGTAGGCATAAATCCAAGATTCGTCACCGCTGATGATGTCGTAGACGTGATTTGACTCTCCTCGGTTGAACCTTTGCAGAGTTTTTTTACACCATCTGACGCGGGCCGCCTTGTGATCGTCGGAAAGCAGATGCGGTATCCAACGGCAAACTAGCTTTCTCACACCAAGCGCTTCATGCAAGATCTTCTGAATGGTTGTCCCTGAAATGCCTAATAGAGCTTCTATCTCTCAATACGTCACATGACGATCTTCGAGAATTAGTTGTCTCACAGCAATGATGTTATCTTCGGTGAAGGCGGATTTTGGGCGTCCTTCGCGAGATTTGTCACTAACACTAGTATGTCCACGCTGGAATTCTAAATACCAGTGTTCGACAGTCGGCAGACATGGTTCGATTTCGATGAAAATAACAATTAATAGATATAAACGCTACGGTAATGATGCTATCCCTACTGTCTTCGACGACGGCACGGCAGACAACCGCGCGCGTGTGTATTTTGGAGGGTAACTAAGGCCCGTATTACAGAACCTTACTCAAGTACTACTTAAACTGCGTTCAACCGATTACTGCTTAAGCGAAGAATTTCGACTTAAGCATTCAGTTTATTTTAGAACTATCCTCAAACTCAAATCAAACGAAACTACGCTTGAGTAGAGATTTTGATCTCTGATTACGTGAGTAAGAAATCATTATGGTAACCCTGAACAATAGTTTGTTTTATATTGCAATTCTTTTTTTTTTTCGCAAGATCAAAACCGAATGAGGCGGACTACACGACGTTAATGACACTGACAGCCACCCTCAGAGTAGGTACATACTATGCTCTGTTGATAGCAAAACTGTGAAACGAAGATTTTTGGCGGGATTATTTTGAGTGAAGTTCCGTGAGGAGCTCGTGGCTAAATAATAACAGCCGCACTGGTCGATCTTTAAGGTTAAGCAACGCTTGCCAAGGTTGGTCTGTGAATGGGTGACCATCTTAATATACCGAGTTTCCTCCGTGCCTCGGAAAGCACGTTAAGCCGTTGGTCCCGGCTGTCATTTGTACATCTTTGGCAGTCGTTACGGATTGTCAGAAGCCAGTAAATCTGACTCCAGTCCTGCCAAGAAGTACCGTGTTACCCAGTTAATGGGTTGTAGAGGTCTGGTAGGCAGACGCTCCACGTAAAACACTGGTATTCAGCTGAATCCGGTTTGACTGGAAGCCGACCCCAATATAGTTGGGAAAAGGCTAGGCAGATGATGATGATTTTGAGTGAAGTTCCGTGGCTGTTTTAATTATTGTTTTAAATAAAAGTAACTCTTTGTGGAATTAAAAATTTCTATTGCCGCTTTATAAACAAATACCTAATTAAACTTTCACAGAATGTGTAATTCTATTGCCGCTATACAAAAAAACTAAAGGGAGCTCCCATCCAGGAAACGGGTTTTGTTTCTAGTTATGGTTCGGAACTCTTCGTGTGAGAGTCCAACTCGTACTTGTCCGGTTTTATGGGTATGAACCTAGTTTAATTTAAGGAGATAAGTACCTACCTATGAATTTAAAGTTTTATCTAATTCTATCCAATCTATTTGGTTTGAATAATAAAAATATCTTGTCGATTAAAACGATGTTTCCACTATTTTGAGTAAATATTCGAGTCACTTTAAATATTTGTTGAAATCTCTACATTACTCTCTTAACAACGACGTCAGCTTCAAAGTCAACAGACTTAGCTATAATATATATTAATATACCGTACTATAATATATATTATAGCAAGCTACCACACACTGAGAAATATATATTTTGCCTTCATTAATAAAATTGATGGTCGTCCTAGTGTTCGCACGTATTTTGTAATAAAGGGTGTTCTTATTTCAAAATACTAACATGAATTCAACAAGTACATTGTTAATGGACTTAATAGACAGTTCTTCAGAAGACGATTCCGCCGCTGCTTTCAATATGTTAGTTGCAATAATGTATATTACGGTATCGCTTGGTGACGTCACAGAAATATATATTATAGCTGAGTGTGCGGTCACGCGAAAATTAGTAATATAGAAAATATACAGGGTTATTTGTAAAACACCAGAAACCTCTTAGGCAGTGAAAGTACACATGATTATAAGCAACTTTTACTTTGGGAAAACTCCGAAATCTCGAAAAAAATATCAACTGTTTCATACAAAATGCAATATTTAGCCAATGAAAATGTATGAAACAGCTGATATTTTTCTCGAGCTTTCGGAGTTTTCCCAAAGTAAAAGTCGCTTATAATCATGAGTACTTTCACTGCCTAAGAGGTTTCTGGTATTTTACAAATTACCCTGTATAGTAATATGCCTAGCTATAAAAATATTAATATATATTATAGCTAAGTCTGTGACGGGCTTTAAGCGATAAACAACACAGTACGCTTTTAACGCCATCTCTTAGTTGGAATCGTGCAAATCGCACTTGCAAGTTGTCACTGCTAACACCATCTAGCGGGCTTCGGGGACGCAAAAAAAAATAATTCGTGCGAATTATTTTTTTACGGCGGTCGCGTTTCTTTGTAAGAGATGAATGAGGCATCTGTATGTGTATGTATATGTATGTAGGTATCTGTATTATATTATCTGTGGTAGTTCTTTTTAAGGTTCCGTACCTCAAAAGGAAAAAACGGAACTCTTCTTTGTTGTCCGTCCGTCTGTCTGTCAAGACCATTTATCTCGAGGACGCGTGGAGGTATCGAATTAAAATTTAAACCATGTACCTACTCAGGTCCACGGTCCTTTGATGCTGTGAAAAAATCATAGTTAACATAAAAAATATACGGCCGTTTATGCCGCAAAAAAACGTAAATTTCGACACTCTAAAGGGAATCAAAATTCATAGGAAATTTCCCGTTGAGCTAGACCTATGAAAATTATCAAGTGATACCGTTTTATATTACAGGTACCTATAGAGAAAAGTCTAAAAAACTATACATTTGTAATTAAATCATAAAAAATAGTCTTTATTTAAAGTACGTAATCAATCACCGAGCGTAATAAACCACTGATTGGGTTCAACATCTAAGTACTTAAAAATATTAAGTGTTATCCCGAGTAACATTTAGCGCTTACTTCATTAAAATCGCCCAAAAAAAAAAATTGTATTTGTTTTAGTTTAAAGTTTCCTTCATATGTTTTAATTTGGTGTACAATAAAGTATATATAAATAATAAATAAATAAATCGACCTACAACATTAAAAGACATTGAATTTTTAAGTTTAGGAAGAAAATTCCTAATGTACAATCTGTCAGAGCGCCATCTATTGAGAAAAAAAATGCATGAAAATAACACCATAACAATTTATTGAATTATTTGTTAAACTTTTATTACGCACCAAAATAATATCGTAACATAGTGTTCTTATTTAACGTCTTCCCCCGCCAAATATTTTGTCAATTTACGAAATGGTCGATAGATGGTGTTGCACTGATGACGCGTTTTTCTGAATCGCGGTGTTAATATTTTCTATTGGAGAACGAACATCACATGATTTTTATACAGCGTTGTGCAAAGCGTTGTAGTTCGTAGGGGTTTTTCTTAAAGATCTTGAAAAATATCTGCCAAGGTTCAATTTCGTTAAATCTCTGATTTGTTCTGGTTCGTTAATCGTGCATTAAGCATTTATCGTAGAACTGACTTGAACTGATTTGTTACTTGCGAAGTACTACCAAAAGTGCTGAAGGGCCTACTATATTAAGCGTCCGCGATACATTCTTAGCTCGGAAAAAATTGCGAGACTTGATTCCTGAATTACCACCTACAAAATTGTACGGAACCCTCGGCGCGCGAGTCCGACTCGCTCTTGACCGGTTTTTTTATTTGGAAGTCGGTTGTATTTTTTTGTAAAACGTTTTTTTGACAATACGAATAACAAATTGAATATGATAACGAAAATCGTGCTAAAAACTTAGGATTTTTGCAGATTCAATTTTAGCAAATACAATTATTCTGCGAACTAAAAATGTTTGTTTCAGTATCCTAAATGGTTAAATTTTGATTTACAGAATTTACGCCTCGAGTACCGAAAACAACGAGCATTAATAAAGATCCCATTCAAATTGTGTTCCTATTGACGCTGAATGGGCGCGCACTTAGACAAGTACATCGACTGATTAACGCTTTGTACAGAAGCAATCATTACTTTTACATTCATGTTGATAAGGTAAGTCAGACAGAGCATTGGACCTTATGCAAAAACTAAAATGCAAATGGAGAACTTCATATGTTTATGGATTTATATATATAAATATTTTATTTTTAGAAAGTAGTGATTTATCTGTTTTGTTGCATCTCTTTCTTTTTCAACCAACAGCACCCTGGTGATTTTTTATTGTATAACAAAGAGAGACTATATAATTTTTAACCCGACAATGATACCCTATAATGCCAGAAATATCCTTTATGTCACAAATCCATGGGAGATAGGAGTTTTCGCATAAACAATGTTTATTAAGTCACCAAGCCTTAAATTCAATGTTTTACTGGACTTGGACAAATCAAACTGATTTCAAAAAACGACGATAGACAAAGTTTTAGCTGGCCGGAAAGGATTTGTTTTAGGCGCCAGATTTAGTGTAGCTTGCTTGAATACTGATTCAAAAATATAATTATTCATCTGTTAGTTCATCGATTCCTACTTTTCAGGGTTCCGTACCCGAAGGTTAACCAACGGAACCCTATTACTAAGCCTCTGCTGTCCGTCCGTCTCTCTGTCAGTCAACGGGTTGAATCCCAAGAACCGTAATAGGTAGACAGTTAAAATTTTCACAAAGTGTGTTTTTCTATTGCCGCTATAACAAACAATAATAAATATGTAATTAAAAATTTAAGAGGGCTCCCATAAAAGAACCTTTTTTTTTCGGTTTGTGATACAGAAACCTTCGTGTAAGAATCCGACTCGCTCTTGGCCGGTTTTTAATATAGGCAATATGTAATGCGAGATTTAGTTGTTTGAAGACAGAGAATTTAATTTATTTCGACTTTGCCAATATATAATAGAAGCTTAAAAGTGTGCAGTGTTGAAACTTACACCAGTATTCACAAACGTTACTATGAGGTCTCACAGTGCGCGCAAGCGCACAGGGCCCTTAAATCTTCTTCATAGACAATACTTGAATGGCGGCTAGCACTATGTGTCCCTTAGAATGAACGCACAGCTAAGGTAGCCTGATGTCTCTCGATTCTCTGTGGTCTATTATGTGTTACGAGAAATATTTTTCGGGGTTGGATTTAGCTGTTTGTGATAATTCCTTTTACATTGGTTATAGAAGTGAAGAAGAATTTGATAATTATATCAATGAGAGAAGCTCAATAAATACCAGAAAAATGATACGGGATTTCTAAAATCCTTTTGATTTGATTCCAGTTGGGATGAATTTAGACGACGCTACAGGGTTTCCAAAGATGTGGTTCTTTTTATACTCTTGCCACTGATAAAATGAAGACCTAGAAAGGAACATTAAGCAGCTAAGTGAACTACGCAACACAAACGGACCAATCACAGAGCTCTATTCAACGCTGTGCGTTTGCTTAGTCAAGGGTCGTTTGAATATTGTTTATGAATTGAAAGGCTTGCCATATGCAACGCAGTGAGAAATGCCTTACTTCGCATAGCGTTGCTACTTTACTGAGATAAGTATTGTTAGTGAATACGGGTGTCAGACATGACTTCACACAACACTATCAAAAAAATATAATATTTTTTTAACAGCAGCGACCTCGCATAGTTTAAATTGATTAGGTACAGTTTCAGTGGTTTTATCAACACGTCAATAATTAATGATAAAAAAGAAAACTATAAAATAATAATTGGATTAAGCGATAGTTTGCTATAAAACAGAGTAGCAAAATGAAATAAACTGTATAACAAATTTTAATACCATCTTTTTTTGACCTCTTTCATTCACAATGTGTCCGGAATGTAACAAATGACTTTTATAAGGTCTTGATCCAAAAACTACTAAACACAAAATTTTAGTTTTAGTAGTTGAATTTGTATCGAACTTGTTCCATATTTTAATAGGGGCCTTCTTATGTGCCTTACACCTAGCTTCTGAGAAGGCACAGTAAAATAAAAAAAACCTAGCCAAGTGCAAGTCGAACTCGCATGCAAAGGTTTCCGAACCAATTTCATTTTTGTAACATGTTTTTTTAACACTATAGACTTCTTATAGGTTTTCCTGTAATCTGTAGGTAAGGAATTTATTACAGAAAATTATATATATGTAATAAAATCTTAAAAAATTATAGTCTTTATTCAAAGTAATTTGTACGAAACCCTCGGTGGGCGAGTCCGACTCCCACTTGGCCGGTTTTTCTTTTATGTATGTACACCGATTACTCCGATCCGAGGTTTCTGACCCGATTTCTGTGATTATTAGGGTTCCGAACAAAAAACGGAACTGTCTGTCTGTCTGTCACAGCCAGTTTTCTCCGGATCCACTGGCCGGACTCCTTTTGGACCGACTTCCGAAATTAAGGTTATTTTATACTTTGTAGTGTTTTGTTTGGAAGGCGGTTATATTTTTCTGTAAAAAAGTTGTATAATGTATATGGCAAAACAACATTTACCGGTCAGCTAGTCTTACTTCCTACTAATGTTATAAAAGCGAAAGTTTGTAAGGAAGGATGTTTGTTACTCCTCTTTATCTCAGAATTCCTGAAAGGATCGTCATGAAATTTGGCAGAGGTAGATTATAGTCTGGAAATATATAGCACATAGGCTACTTTTTATCCCGGGACTATGTTTCCTAGGGATCACTCGGCGAAGCCGCTGGCAGAAGCTAGTATAAGATAATTCCGTGTTGAATGAATAGCATTAATAGTATTATTTATTTGTTTCAGCGTCAAGATTTTTTGCACAGGAAACTATCTGCCTTAGAAAAGTTCCCAAATATAAAATTAGCATCAAGTAGATATTCTACCATATGGGGAGGTGCATCTTTGCTCAAAATGTTACTTGCAGCTATGAAAGATTTTATGGCGTTGGGATGGAAATGGGATTTTGTTATAAATCTGAGTGAAAGTGATTTCCCTATAAAGTCATTAGAAGAATTAGAAAACTTCTTGTCTGCAAATAAAGGTCTGAACTTTGTGAAGTCACATGGACGAGAAGTACAGAGGTTCATAAAGAAACAGGGCCTAGACAAAACGTTTATTGAATGTGACACGCATATGTGGCGAGTCGGCGAAAGAAAGTTACCAAGAGGTATCGTAATTGACGGAGGAAGCGACTGGATAGCGTTGTCGCCAGAATTCGTGTCATACGTAGTTGGAAAACAAGATGAGCTGTTAGCAGGGTTGGATGTAATATTTCAACACACTCTATTACCCGCCGAGTCGTTTTTCCATACAGCATTAAGAAATTCACATTTTTGTGATTCGTATGTCGACAATAATTTGCATGTCACCAACTGGAAAAGAAAATTGGGGTGCAAATGTCAATATAAACATGTGGTCGATTGGTGCGGTTGTTCTCCTAACGATTTCAGAACAGAAGACTGGCCTCGAATTCAAAATACTCAAGACCGACAGTTATTTTTTGCTCGCAAGTTTGAACCTGTAATAAATCAAGAAATAATCAACAGAGTAGAAAAATACATTGGATTTAAGGATCACTATTTGATACCGAACCTAGAGTCATATTGGCAAAGTATATATAATGTAGAAGATTTGACAGCTAGTTCAGATGACTTAATAATAAGTCACGCTGGAAGTATCGTCCGACATAATGCAAGAATACTTTTAGAAGAAGGCTGTAGAATAGAACCTGATGAAATCATTGAAATAAATTCTTATAATCATGCTGATATTTATAAGGGAAATTTAATATTACATAAAGCAATTGTACATGAACACATAGAAATATTAATAGAGACTTGGTATAAACCTAAAAAACACATAGACTTAAATTTCGAAAATTCCTATGTAGATAATATTAAATTGTTTAAAGTAAGTTCGGATTATGATCAGAAAGAAATGACTTTTAGAAATTTTGCTAATGTTTTAGGTCCCTTGTCAGAACCCGTTTTGCTTTATGAATTTTCAAGTCAAATAGGTAAGAAAAGTGACAATTTAACTATAATTTGGTTAGATCCTACTGGAGCCATTGGTGATGTTAATGTCATACATGTAGATGAAACCAATCTTACAAATTTTATAAAACCTAACTTAAAGGCACCACTCTTACCAGGAATTTGGAAAGTAGGTTTATTTGAACAAAATGAAATAATAGTAGCAACTAAGTTTCTTATATCACCTTTAGAATATTTCTCTGGTAAAGACTTGTCACATCTAGAATCTAGTATAATTCACAGTGGATCTCAAAATTCATACAAAAACTTTTCAAATATCAAACCAAAGAACTTTCTTCCTGGTCATGAAGAGAGTATATTGCTACAAAAAATATCTCAGTCGAATGTCCAGAGAATAAAACAAGACTTAAAAGAATGGATAGATGGACTGAGTTTAGAGTTTTATAATGTATTAGGTTCATGTATCATGTTAAATAATGAGATCAAAGATAAATTAATATGTGGACATCATAAATTTGAAAATTGTATTTCAACACAGTGGAGTTCCTTATCACCGGATCCTAAAGGTACAATAGGAATACTAAATAAGATCAATGGGCGAATGGAAAGAGTATGACAAATAATGATTTGGTAGGTGTTTTTATTTTGTACTAATTTTATTCGTATCTGCCTGTCTAGAGTTTTAATGCACAAATAGTACATTTTGAAGTAAGTGTGCAATGTGTCTCATTACATTATACTCGAGGTTGGATTGCAGCTCGAATGCGAGCGTGTAATGAATTTGAAGCCAAGGAAACAAAATTAAATGTAATAAAATATTTTGTAACTAACTAATTTATTTTGTAAAGTAGGTATGGCTCACACCTTTTTCCGAACAGTCTATGTGTTGTATACCTAATAAATAAAATGAAATGCTGGTTGTTGGTAAGCGTATCCATTACTTGATAATGACTGTTTTTTTTTTTTTGTAAAATTTGTAAAATTGTTGAACTTGCAAATAAACTAGAGATATTTTTTCGTTTTTGTATGAACTCAGTTTGGACATTACAGAATTTGTAGGGACAGCTAGTCATAAATATAAAAAAGACTGGTAGGTACCTAAAGCAAGGCACCTATCTGTCTTAATTTCAGGACAAAATCGTTTCGGCCCTCGTATGGCGTCTGTGACAGGCACTAGAATTGATTGCGATGTGTGTATGGCGGTCAGCATGATCTTTTAATGTTAAACAGTTGACAAAAATAAATATTTTGTGAGATATACGCCTATTTTTTTTTATTTTTTTTTACTATTAATAGGCACGCGCTTGACCACCATCTCACCTGATAGTAAGCGATGATGTGGTCGAAGATGGAGCACGCTTGCCTAGAAGTAACCTATTCACTCTTGACTTAAAGACTCCCAGGTTTTAGCTATCGGGAAACACAGACTCCGGCAGGAAATTCCACTCCTTAGCTGTACGCATTATGAATGTGTTCCCAAAACGTTTTGTGCATGTGGGTGGGTCCACCATGTACCGGTGGCGCATCGCCGTTCGTCTTGTGGTCCGATGATGGAAAGGGCTTGGCGGAATTAAATTATGCAATTCCGTCGCACATTCCCCAAAATGCAACCGGTAGAAAACCGACAAGCCAGCAACTCGTCGTCGATGCTCAAGACTTTGGAGCTTCATCGCGACGAGCCTCTCATTGCCAATGATCCTCTTGGCTCGTTTCTCAATTGACTCAAGGGCATCAAGCTGGTATCTGGTAGATCCGTCCCAAAGATGAGAGCAGTATTCCATACACGACCGAACTTGCGCTTGATAGAGTTTGAGCAGCTGTTCCGGCGTGAAGTACCGTCTCACCTTTGCTAGGATCCCCAACTTCCTTGCAGCCACTTGAGCTTTTGCCTCTATGAAAGGGCCAAAATTGAGAGATGTTAATGTAACCCCAAGAAGTTCATTATTTTATGATATTCCACTAAATGTAATTGTATCCTCTAACCTTAACTTATGAATAGGGATTGTTTAATTTTATAATTCCTGTGCAAAGTTTCCTATCACTACAATAATAGTTAAGGATTACCATCATGCGGAGCCACTCCAGGCGGCAACATAACAAGGCACCTAGGTACTGGTGTAATTTGAATCCAACTAGGTTTTGAATTCAAAATGAAACCTATTAAAATTGATAGGTTTCATTTTGAATTCAAAACCTTACCCACCATGAAAATTGATACAGACTTTTAAAAAATAATTGAAAATGAAATGAAATTAATTATTTTATTGATAGGCTCGCGTTTAACTACCAATCTTACTTGATGGAAAGAGACTACTTATATGGCCGCCGATCGAGGTAGCTTATCTAGAAGTACCTACGCCAATAACACAACCTTGGCGTTGTAGTGAATCATCAGGAAACAGAAAAATGTTCCCAAAACGTTTTATTAGTAGGGGTGGGATGTCCACCATGTACGGGTGGCGCATCGCCGTACGTCTTTTAGTTCTATGATGGAACGGGCTAGGCGGGATTAGGTAAATTGTGCAGTTCCGACGCACACTGATGAGTGTAATCGATATTTATTACCGACTGCCTGGCGACACGGCGTCGATGTTAAAGGCTTTGGAGCTTTCATTCGACCATTGCATCATTGCCGATGAGCTTATTGGCTCGTTTCTCAATTGACCCATCTCAAGCGTATCAAGTTAGTATTTGACAAGTTCGTCCCAGAGATGAGAACCAGTAACACCTACTTACGGAGTACCTACTGGCTGTACATGATAGAACTTGTGCTTGGTAAAGATTGAGCAGCTGTTTCGGGTGAAGTAGGAACGACCTCACTTATGCTAGGAGGGTTCACAACTTTTTTGCAGCCAGTTTAGCTTTGGCCTCGATATATGGACCAAAATTTTTCTGAAATTCGGTTGTATATTTTGTAAAAAAATAGTTCGACGCTACTATTATATTTTCTGTGGTTCGATTAGTACCTACCTAGACCGTACAAAAAGCGAGAGCAAATAGTAGGTAGGTCGGTAGTGTTTTAGATAGTATTACCGTAAAACGCTGCAACTTTTCCAACCATGCCCAATTTTGCCTATATCTTTTCTGAAAAGTAGTAGTAGACCTTTTCCCTATACCTACCTGTACCTAGTATACGACTGTATTACTTGCCAAATTTCATAGTTCTAGGTCAACGGGAAATACCCTATGAATTTTGATTACCTTGAGAGTGTATATTAGTTTTTTGCGGCATTAACGGCCTTATCTTTTTATTTTAACGTATAACTATGATTTTATCACAGCTTCAAGGGACCGTAGACCTGTTTAGATTTCAATTCGATACCTAGTTCCCGAGATAAATGGTCTTGACAGACAGACGGACAGACAACAAAGTGATCCTATAAGGGTTCCGTTTTTCCTTTTGGGGTACGGAACCCTAAAAATGGGAAGCAATAAAAACGAATCAGGAGAAAACCAGGAGCGATTTTGAGCGAAACTAAGATAATTCATCTTGTTGTATTCGGTAAAACAATACTCGAACATACTCAAATATGTTCTGGTAAAACCATGTTATAAAAATACGTTGTTGATTATAGTAATACCTAATCACAGAACAGATTTATACAGCGTGTATCTGACATCGACGCACAAACGATTTCCAGGGGTCCAGGACATGATTCTGGACACCCCTGCTTTGGAATTTTTCGTCGGCTTTTTCCTCATTTTTTCATTTTTTTCAGGAGTTTTTTTTACTTTAGACTGCTCATAATCGTAATTCTGACCCAACCCAATAAGATTTTTAATTAAAAAGTCATTAATTCACTATTTTCACAAAAAAAAGCAATGTAAATAAAACTTCAAATTAGGTAGCTATCAGCTGTGCAAAGTTCAAACGAAAGGTCAACGCATGCCAAGTAGGTACCTGCGAGTGAGCATGTCAAAGGCACCGCTCAAAAATACCGTCTAAAGACTGCCGTCATTAGAAAATAATACGTATCACAACAAAATAAAGTAAGCGATTTCCAACATTAAAATAATTGCTTAAAGACGCAAATCGGTTATTTTGTTGTGTGTCGCCAAATCGTATTTTCTTATAGCGGCAATACGTAGCGCGCTCTTTGACATGCCGACAATCGAGCCGATCTAGGTATTCTGTTGAACAGAGTGTAAGGGGCGGTTCAGTGTCTCGCTTAGTGGTGATGGTGACACTTGACCGAGATTTTTTTTTTAAGTGAAAGCTTCTTTAGCGACGTTGTGCACTTTTTTTGTGACGGGTAAAAAAATGTTAAGCTCGCGTCAAGACACGTGACCCTGGTGAAAATGCGTGAGATGGTGACCTAATCGAAAATTCGTAAGACGGAGGGAGAGAAGCACGTATTCAAGTTTTCACTTCTGCCGGCACTCCCGGAGTTTTTACTATTAATAGGCACACGTTTCACAAATCATAATAAGGCTTAAATTAAAATAAGTAATGTTACCCTTATCTCAATTGGTTCGGTTTCTTGCAGCTTCTCTTAGATCTTAATCTTTTTTTAAGGCGATCAAGTAACTACATGGTTAAGTATTTCAACAAAAAAAAAATCATTTAATAAATAAATAGCCACCCATGATAGTTCCGCCACTGTACTGCACGTAGGTATGTCGGCGAAATCAAAAGAGAGTTCGAAAAGAACATTTCGTGATGGATTTTTGCCAGTTTCTTGTTGACGTTGATCGCGAACGAGTGTGCTTTTTGTGAAAGTCTGTTTTCGGAACGTTAGAGAAGATAAGTTTTAGTTTGATCCCAAAACTAATTTTCTCTCTGTGTTTGTGTGTCTGATTTAAAAATGTCATCTGGACTTGTGGAATCGGTGGATCGGTAGATTCGGCCCGGAGCCATTGCCAACTCACTCACCAGACTCGACCCCATTCGATTTTTTCTTTGGGGTTACGTCAAGGACAAAGTGTTTGTGTCCGAGTGCGCTTCCGCAGCCGAGATGAGGAATCGCGTCGTGCATGTGTTTGCGACGTTGCGTGAGGAGTGTGCTCAGGACCCAAAGTTTCTGCTCCGTGTCCACGTTGAAACTCTGGGCCGTGCTCAGATATGCGAGCGTGCTGACGGCGGCCACTTCGAACCCAGGGGTGAGCGACCTTAAGGTGAGTTAGTAGTAGGTACTTACATTATCGGATCTCAATGTAGGTAGGCCGAAGCGTAACCAACGAAACTAAGCCTAAGCCTAACTATTACTAAGCCTCCGCTGTCCGTCCGTCCATAGGACTAGGTAATTTACGGGGGCTCGCATACAAGAAGCGTGTTTTTTGAGTTAAGGTACTTACAGAACCCTTTGTTTGAGAGTCCGACTCGAACATGGCCGGTTTTGTTATCAATTCTTATCAGAATCGCGTTCGTGATTTTAAGAGAGCATGTTCCACAAGGATGTATTCCAGCGACCCATCCAAGGTGACCTTGTTTGGGTGAATTCATAGGTACAAAATTCGCGGATGGAAACCAAGCTCCAACCAAGGTCACCTTGGATTGGACATTGGATTCGGTAAGTACATCATTGTGGAACATGCTTAAGCTTATGACTCCTTAACTTCTGCGTAAACATGTCAGTTGTTGTCGGCTACGGGTGTTATTCGTCGGTACTTAGGTACTTTCTAAGTGAGTGAGGCGGTTCGGTAGTTACCTACGATACCGGATCTCAATGTAGGTACCTACTTCAAGCTTATTTTTTATAATCAATCCTTATCTGAATCATTATTTTAAGAGATTAATCTTATGGCTCCCTTCTCTTATTTCTTCAAAAACAAGTTCTTACCATCAGCAGGTTAGTATTTCTGAGTGATAAAAATGATTCATTTTATGAGATAGGTATTATTGTTGTCGGCGAAAGGCGATGTTGGTAGGTACAATCAAAGTGACTTAGATAGTTCATTAGTTTATACCTACGTGAACGGATCTCAATGTAGGTACCTACTTACAAGTTTTCTTTTTTATTATCTTATCAATCCTTATCGGAATCGTGATTTTATGAGACTAAAGACATAGCTTGTCGATGCTTTTCTTCTCTTGATTTTTGCATAAACATGTTCCTACCATCATTAGATACCGTAGGTATTTCTGAGTGATAAAAATGATTTTATGTGATATTGTGGTCGGCGATAGGTAGGCGATATTCTTAGGTAAGTACATTTAACGACAAAAGCTCGCGCGGCGTCGCAGCTTTGAGTGTGTTCAAGAAGTGTAGGTACGTACTCCGTACAACGCTCTCGCGCGTTTAGATCGCGTTGTTCACAATACATTGCGCGCTCGAAAATGACAATTTCTGTAACCGATCATTAGCGAGATTAATGACTTCCACAATTTGATTAGTGGCATCAGGTGTAGCCTTTTCGCGAAGTTTGCGTTACGATGTCCCGGACACCCTGTATGTTATGTGGTAATAATTGTGAGTTTGAAAAAAAATATTAAAATGTAATCAGTAATTTTTTGGTTCAACCCTAGTCAACTACATTTTTGTATGGAAAGTTTCCACTTCCCTCCGTATCAAGCAGGAGACAGAATAGAACTAGGCCAATAGGCACCAAGGGACATATAAAACTGGGTTAAGCCCAGTTGCCAAGCACCACGGATTATATCTTACCATTAAAACTGATGGGTCCTTTTAAAGTGAATTTAAAGTTTATGTTAGGTACCTGCTACGTCGAGGCGATCGGCGGCGGCGATCTCTCGCGTCCGGCCCTGGTTCAAGCCATGGTCCGGAGCGAGGAGACATTGAAAGCGGTCACCTCTTTCTGCGAAGCAGTAATGCAAGCAAAGGAGGCAGCCGAACGCGTGAAAGAGCCTCTCTTTCACGCACCTCACGCCCCAGCCGCCGCAACAGAAGAAGACGCGTCGGGAGTCGCAGGGCGCTTCTCGGCCACCCTAGGCGCGGGCCTGCGGACGGCGTGCATTGGGTGGCTCGCCGTATGATCAGATCCAGGCCCGGGTCGACGGCGCGCTGTGTTCCACGTTCCACACGCGCCTCAAAGAGCTGTCAGGAAAGAAGACGAGGCCCGCTAGGGCCAATGCCTGCTGGGGCTGCGGAATCTCTTCGAAAGAGGTACCGTAGCCCTGGAACGCAAAGGGCTCTAGGAGGAACACGGATAGGTTTTAGTCAGTAAGAGTCTGATACTCCCTCCTGCTTCACTCAGAGCGGGAGGAGCCATTTGATGATTTCCCATCCTTAAAAAAAAAGTACCTGCTACAACTTCTGTAATAAAAAAGGAAATAGCTACTTTGCACTCATTAAACCGGCGGGGACAAGTACGGTGTCCCATACACACGGAAAAAAATACTGGAACGATAAGCATACCGTAAAATGCTGCAACTTTGCCTGGATTTTAACGTTTTTTGTTTGTATCTCTGAACCTATTTGTTTTATAATTAGGCCTTATATCTTGCCTGGTGGAATCTTTGTAATTCATGCTGTTTTTCTGAATTACAAGTACTTAAATTGGTAGGCAAAGTTGTATGTAAAAGACGCAACTCTAACTCAAAACCTGGCAAGATACAAGGTCTATTTTCCATCTAAAACTCACATGAAGTCATAATAATAAATAGGTTCAGATATCTTAGCAGCTTGGCTTGATCTTAACCTTTTAACCCTAAATACTGCCAAAACCAACTTCATCTGCTTCACAAAGTACAACACCTCTCAACCCCCCCCCACAGTTCAAAAACAAGATTCATAAATGCCATTATCCTGTAAACCCAAATTGTTCTTGCACAGAAACTACTAAAGTAGATTGCACCAAATATTTGGGTATTAAGGTTGATCAACGATTATCCTGGCACAATCACACGGAACTAATAATGAAGCGAGTACGGAAATTAATCTGGACTTTCAAGACATTGCGTTTCAACTCCTGCTACAGATTTACATCTCGCTTGCTCAGTCCGTCTTGGCATATTGCCTACCTGTCTGGGGAGGTGCCACGAGAATTAAATTCCTAGACCTCGGAAAGGGCTCATAGGTCGCTACTAAAGGTTATGTTTTTTAAACCCTTCAGATTTTCAACTGAAATTACGCTATGATACTTCTGCCGCTAATGGAACAGCCCTCACTCCCACACCTACTCACACTCACTACTCAACACACATTCATCCCCACACACACAACCCAGCGCGTTTTCTGTTTTCATTCCATTTTATTATATTGAATTTTTATTTTATTTTTTGTTTCCATCTGTTTTCATTTTATTTTATTTTCATATTTGTTTGCTTACACTTATACTGAAAAAGCTCATTGACTTGGTATTCATTGTTATAATATAACCTGGAGACTGGCAGAGCTTCCTTACACAAGAAAACTATTTGCTTAAAAGGATGCTCCAAATTGTAAATAGAATAAGAATTTCAGTTGATGCAATAAACAATTTTATTTTTATTTATTTATTTTAGATATACGAACAAAAAACGTCAAAATCCAGGCAAAGTTGAAGCATTTTACGGTATAAAAACAATAACAGTGGTAGTAGACGCAGGCGTAATACGAGTAGTATTAGGAGTAGGTTTATAGGATACTAGATTCTGCCAGCGTGTCCTTTTTCAGGCTCAAGACTATCTGTGTACCAAATTCCATTTAAATCGGTTCAGTAGGTTTGGCGTGAAAGCGCGACAGACAGTTAATTTCGCATTTATAATATTAATAAGGAGTAAGATTGGCTACTCCAGTGTTTATGTTATTATAATGACAACTACCAAAATTGTTTTCATGTTTTATATTACTGTGTTAAATTACATTATGATCGTTGTATTTACAAAGCTTATCTGTTACGGGACTTACATTGCTGATTTTTAGTTCAGTCAATTAAGAAGCTCAACCTCGAGGTAAACCTACATAAACCTTCATTTTAGAATTGTAAAACTTGTGCCATAAAATCTCGTGTCCGCATCTTAAGATATTTAAGGTTTCGATTATATAAGGCTCATCTCTAATTCCGAGGTAGAACCCCTAATATGACTGGACTATTTCCGTACCCTACATACATTTAACAACGAACAATTCTTGCTAGCTAGTCCACGGATCTTTGAGTCTTATAGCTATGGGTTGTCAATTTAAAGAATGTATTAGTTTATTTGGAATTTGACAGCAATCCCGTGTATGTTAGAAAAATCCTCTAATATATAGCTAGCTTCACTCACTCAAAGATCCGTAGCGAATACTGAGGGTCTAGCACGAATATTTTTGAAATATAGTAACGTAACGTAAAATTTTACCATAGCTACAATACTCGTTTCGCATGTAATATGTATTTGAATAAGATACTATATTAAAAAAAAAAACTAATTAAACCGAAATGCTAAGGGGTTGTAGTTTTTCACATTCAAAATTCACTTACGTTAGTTACTAGGTATAGGTACGTCAAAATTTTCGTGCTAAACCCTCTGGAAGTATGTACTGTAACGATCAAGTTTAAAATAAAAATAAAAAGCTGGTCACATTTTCATTTGAATAATTTGCTGAGTTGCAACTTTGATTAAACCGTTGAAGTCTTCGTTCAAATGAGACCTCCAAAATTTACATCTACCCCACACAATGGCAGGATAATTTGGTGACGAGATTCCTTGAAATATTCTTGCTATACTTCTCCCAGAGAAATTACAATCTTTGTATATACATATGATAGATCGAACATCTGATATGAGTCTCTCCACATCCAATGGTCTTTCTTCTAAATGAATATTATCTGGTAAATGGTCTCTTTCGAAATAGTTTCTTATAGTACTTTTTAACTCATCAGAAACCTTGAAGAGAGTTTCGTTAGATAACTGTAAGTTTTCCAATGAGTAATTTCCAATCTTGTGAAAGGCTACATTGCATTCTTCTAATTGGTATAATCGCGCTTTTTCTTGGGAAATCACAGAATTATGTAAATCATCCAAAATACTATCAAGTTCTGCTGGACTGAGATCTCCTCTAGCTCTGATTCTAAAACCAAGAGTATTAAACTCTACTTTCAAATGAGATCTTTGCGAGGTCCCTGTTTCAGTATTCCACTCTAAGTTTTTTAATTGGTATTTAGTAACACCACTTTCCCAGCCAATAGCTGCTGCTACCTCAATTACATTGAATTCTAGGACACTACTACTCATAATACTAGGGTCTCTTTTATTCTCTAGTAATAGTGCCATTGCCAGGGGTCGACATGTCTTTGCTGCATCATGTATTTTTTTCGGACCTCCATAAGAAGAAATTTTGCAGTTTATGTAGGCATTATTTAGAAATTTAATGTATTGTTTAGGATGAAGTTCAACATAACATAACAGAGTCGCAATATTTTCAGAAGGTAAATCTAGTTCTTCTACTGTTGCATCTGTAGGGATTCCCACTTCATGACCAGTACAATAGCTATGGGATGAAAGTTGGTCACATTTAGCACATTCACAAGGAATAAACATTTTTGATAGTAATTTTCTTATTGTAGGTCTATCAATAGAGTTTGCATGTATGTGCTTTAGAAGTTCATTTTTGTCACTACTCCCAGTACTTAAAATAACATGACAGTACGCAAGTTTGCCATCCCTACCGGCTCTTCCAACTTCTTGTACATAAGATTCAAAACTGCTGGGCATATTAAAATGTATAATACATCTAATATCTGATTTGTTTATGCCCATTCCGAAAGCAACTGTTGCAACTATTATTCTAAGTGTGCCGTCCATGAAATGTTTTTGTATTTTTTTTCTCTGTGCTGCAGACATGCCAGCATGATAAGCTTCCGCAATGTAAGACATTCTTTTTCTTTTGTTCTTTTTGCTCTCCATGTTGACTTTACCAGTTTCTTGTAGGCAAGATCTTAACACAGCTGCAACTCTTTCACACTCATCTCTCCTTATACAATATACAATTATAGCATTAAATTGTATTATTTGTTCTGATAACAAGTATGACACTAGAGCTTTATCTTTATCTTTTTCAATAGAAACTGATAGACAAAGGTTATCAGGCAGGGCTGGATTCCTAATCACTCCTTCAGCCCCATCAGGGATATTGAGATGACTGATTATACTTTTTATGGTTGTCTGACTTGCAGTTGCAGTTAATCCCAGAATACAATTCACTTTTAATTTTTCTCTAAGAACTCTGCAAATCATAAGATAACTTGGCCTAAAATTGTGACTCCATTGTGATACACAATGTGCTTCATCTATACATGCAAAAGCAATTGGAGGGAGTGACTTGAATAGACTTGATATTCCATTTGATGAATCACCTGCTATTAAGGCTTCAGGAGATATGAGGAGGATATTCAACAAACCATCCTTCAAAAACTGCAAAATTTTACCTCTCTGTGTCTGAGATTGATTTGTATGGTAACAACCTGCCTTTATGAATTCTGGGACATTCAACACTTGATCCTCCATAAGAGAAACTAATGGGGAAATTACCAATGTAATACATCTATATTGTAGACTGTAAAGATAAGCAGGAAGTTGATAACAAAGTGATTTTCCACCTCCTGTAGACAAAATGAGTAAAGTAGACTTCCCACACAAAATTCGCTTGATGGCATTTTCTTGTCCAGGACGAAATGATTGATGGCCAAATTTATCAAGAGCTTGCTTTAAGTCAACTGAAATATTTCCTTCATTAGTATTGTATAAAGGTTTGATGCTACTGCAGTCATCATCTGTTGAATCAGCTAACATTTTCATGAAAGTATCTGGAATTTGACTAGGTTCAAAAGTAGATGAAAACATAGATTCATGTAATTGATCAGTTATTGATTGATTACTGCTAGATGGTTCAGATGCATACTTTTGCATCTCTTCCAAAGTAGGAATATCATTTTCATTGTAACTATCTAATGGTAAAAGTGTTTCTCCTTTATGTGACCTACAGAACCTTGCCATGTGCCCGGTTTCTCCACACTTAAAACATGCAATTTTACCAGACTCAGGAAATTCCATACCACCATGAAGGCTCTTCTTCTTACTTTTCCATAGCTGTTTTTTGTACTTGCTATAGTTCATATTTTTCTTTCCACGTACAAACACTTTTTTCTCAATATTAATTTTAACAAAGTTCTCATTTAGTGTTCCAGACTTGATTTTACCCTCTAAACTATTGCTCTCTTTAGAGTAATCAAGTTGGTCACATTTATCAACAGAGTTTACTGTCTTAAGAACATTAGATATTTGCAAGTGTCTAGGCTGTATATTTTTTTCTAAACCAAAAGGGACATATTCTTGGATATCTAGAGGTTGTTTTTCTACAATGATGTCATTATTTTTGCTTTGTTTATATTGATTCTTAGTAATATACTTAGTCTCAGGTACTTGCCCTTGTGTTATTCTTGGTTGACAAGGTTGGTCTTGATCAATATCTTGTTCAGCAACACTTTCTATTTTCCGCTTCTTCAGAGCAGGTTTCAATTTGTCACTGACAATATCTTCATCTTCTGACTCACTGTTTTCAACATAATCACAATGCTTTTCTTTTATTTCCAAAACTTTTATGTTTCCTAATCCAAATTTTTCAGGCTCTTTTGAATGTTTAGTTCCTTCTGCCACAATACCAGTAGCTCTATCAAGCCATGCATCATTTAAATGTCTCATCAATGGTTTTACCATCAAGTTAGATGTTCTGGGTACATAACTAGTCATTGAAATATTTTTAGTGTTAGGTGCTTCAGAATTTTTAAATGAACCATTTATATCAGGATTCATACTTAATTCAGTAGTGTTGTGCAGTTGGTCTTGGCTGTTGCATGTTAATAATTCAATATTAAATGATTTGTTTTCACATGCAGGCTGAGTTCTAGGTAATGTAAGCTTTCTTGGGTTTCTCAGAGAAAACTTTCGATTTTGGAAAAGTTTCTTGGATAAATTTTCAGTAAATGGAGTTAAAGTTTTACTATTATTATGGAGATCTGAACTTGATAATAACTTCTCTAACTCTTGGCCACTAGGCAGTGTAAGAATCTCCGGTTGTGGGCTTGTAGACTCGCTGGCTATGAGTTCCAGCTGATGCGCAGGTTCTGGCGACAGAATGGGCTCATCATCATTATCACAAATTGATAGTGAGTTCTCAAGAGCATTGCTCTTAAGTTGGAAGTATTTTTTGTAGGCATATTTTATTTTCGCCGGCGCTTCCTTGATATCGAATTTCGTAGGTGTTCGACTATACTTTGACTTGAAGTCTTTTTCCCAACCTTTAACTATGAGCTTACATTTCAAATAAGCTTTGTCTTTCTTTATTGTTTCAATAATATCCATGTCACAATCAGTTATGTCACTGGTTTTACTAAACTAGTAATAATAAGTAGTATTTTTTTTGTTCTTTCGTGAGCTTCACTCTAATTTTATTTCAGTCAACTCTTTGATTGAGGTAAGTACAACTTTTGGCGCCTGCCTAAATGACACTTATTGAGTTCATGACATACATGACATTGATAATTGATTGTCAGTATTGACACTTGACAGCAAGACCCACAGAGATAATCATTGTTCTAAAAGAAAAATAATAATAAGTCCGTCTGATAGACTTTAAAAAAATATTGTACGAGTATTTTCTCTTTTTTCACGTATACAAAAATGAAGAGGATACAGTGAGTCGAAGAGACGCGTGGCTTGGTAAATTTGGTACAGTTCCCGTCACGCAAGTTTGCCTCCGTAAAGTACGCCGCAATCGGCTGCGCAGGTTGTCAATTTGACAACAACAACGTGGAACACTTATTTTATATTTGATTTATTTGCTGTACATCTACCACAGTGTGTTTCTTTTTAACTCAAAGGTTGACTGGTAGAGAATGCCTTGTTGCATTAAGTCCGCCTATGTACCAATATTGTACATGAAGTTTAAATAAATAGTGATGTGCATTTTCTGTCGACTATCGAAAATATGCCAGTAGCCACATTAACCCAAAAAATGATATTACATTTTGAAATAATAATTATTGGTAATATCAAAATTTATTTTAAGATATTATTTGTCTTCATTTGTTTTTACCATCTTTATATCTTTTTTTGCTAGTAAAATCTGTTGTGTTTGTGTTATAAACTAAAAATATTAGATTGTAGGCAGATGGTTATTTATTTCTTTATAAAAGCGTTCCTCTTTCTGGAGCCCTGACCACCTAGCGTAGCTTGGACCCTGTTCCCGATACCGGTGGGCTACTATTTTTAAAAATGTACTTGCTAATAAGTAAAGAAAATGAAACAATATTTATACCAATATTATTAAGAGGTAATCTTTGTGAGGCTGTAGGGGGTAATCTCTGGATCTACGGAACCGATTTTGAAAATTCTTTTACCAATATGAAGCTCCGATATTTGTGAGTCATTCTAATATATAAAATTCAACCGTTACTGAGTGACTGACAGACAACGCACTCCCGAAACCACTGGTCGTAGAAAGCTAAAATTTGGCATATAGGTTCCTTGGGGAATTCAGAGGAGCACTAAGGCAGGATTTCCTAAAATTCTTACGGGAATGGTAAAAAACAGGATACGTGCGTACGAAGTCGCGGGTGAAAGCTAGTCCTTATTCTTACTTTCTTACTAATATTTTAAATGCGAAAGTAACCGTCTGTCTGTCACTCCGTCATCTGTCTCTTTCACGCCGAAGCTACTGAACCGATTTAAATGAAATTTGGTACACAGATAGTCTGACAGGTAGCATGAGAAAGGACATAGGCTCCTTTTTATCCCAGGAGTATGCTCTCTAGGGACCACGCGGTAGGGACTACCGGGGCAGATAGTTTCTAATAAACAGTAGGCAACTCGTAAGTTTTACAGAATCTGACATTGTTTAGTGTTTAATTATTATTTTTTAAAGAATCCTTGTTGCGTAAGTGAATTCAGCAAGGCAGAGTATGAACAATCGACCGATCTCATGCGAGATGAAAGATGCGATTTGGATTTCCGAATATGTGATTGTTTGATTGTTCATACTCTTTGCATTTTACCTTGCCGAATCCACCTGTGGTGATCTTTTACAAGGTCGGTCGTAATGTTGGGTTCGTATACATATTGTATGGCGGACTTAGTTGTAGTAAAGACACAAAGTACTATAGAATTAAGATTTAATCGGATTAGATAGTATAAAACACAAAATTACGGTTATATTAAACAATACAAACACATACACATACGTTCGTTATTGAGTTTACTATGATTTGCCATAAAACAGTTCTTAGGGTGTAAATGAATTTTACTTTTGACAAATAAAAAAAGATTTTCACTTTGCAAACAGCGCACTACGAGGGGGCGTTTTTAAGTTCGCGAATTGGAGGGCAAGGAGTGAAAATAAAAATAATAAATTATTTTTCTTTTTCAATATATTCACCTGCTACCCTAATACATTTTTCAGATCTTTCAATTAGCTTATGTATACCTTCATAAAAAAATGTTTTGTCTTTGTCCGAAAAATAAGCTGAAACCGCGTCCAACCGTTTCTTTCCACGAAGTTCTTTTTTCAGATTTGGAAAGAGGTAATAATCACTGGGAGCCAGGTCTGGGCTGTAGGGTGGATGGTCTAAAATATCGAAGCCCACCTTATGCAGGGAAGCCAACGCAACACGGCTCTTGTGAACAGGCGCGTTGTCGTGAAGAAGAAGGACACCTTTGGTCAATTTTCCCCTCCTTTTTCTTTAATACTTTCTTTCAACCTCTCGAGGATAGAAGCATAGTATTCTCCGGTTATAGAAACGCCTTTATCTTTATAATCGGTCAACAGAATCCCTTCCGAATCCCAAAACACTGTTGCCATGATTTTCCCAGCCGATTGTGACACTTTAAACTTCTTGGGTGGTGGTGTACCTTTTTTGTGCCACTGCATAGAGTCCTGTTTTGACTCAGGCTCATAATGTTTAACCCAAGTTTCATCTCCAGTAACAATTCGACTCAATAGTCCATCCTTATCTTCGTTACAGAGGTCCAAAAACGTGCGAGAACACTCCACACGACGTTGTTTCTGAGGCGGCGTGAGCATTCTTGGCACCCATCTTGCACTGACCTTTGTCATGCCAAGATGATCGTGAAGAATTTTGAAAATTGTTGTATCCGATACTCCAACCATTTCTGCAAGCTGTTTCTTCTTTAGTCTGGCATCTTCCAATATTATTTTTTCGACATTTTTAATGATTCAAATTCAAAATTCAAATTCAAATTCAAAGCATTTTATTTCAAATAAACCATTCACAGGCACTTTTGAAACGTCAAGGTCGGTCAGTCAAAAACATGGAAGCTATTTGCACGTTCCAAAGCGTAGATCTCTATGGAGAAGAACGTGCAAGAAACTCCACGGACACTCTTTTAAATCATGTTCTGGTTTTACAAAATTTCAAGTTACATATACTTGTTGCTTCTGCATGTGAGGACAATGCAAAGGAAAAAAAAAAAAGGCTTATTATAAGAATTTTAAATATAAAGATTAAAACAAGCCAATGGCAGCTAAGAGATGACCAGTCTCAACCGACGGCGCCCGTTCACGAACATGACGCGTGTATCGGCACCCTTCAGCTCAACCATTTCGAAGGGAACCGAATGATCAAACCCACGCGCCGCCATCAGCGAGACATTCGAGTGAGCATGACATGCTCTCAACCACCATGCTCGCTCATGTCCAACAAGTAAAACTATAACTACTCACATAAAATGTAAATGGTTTCATGGTACTCACATTTACAAAATTTGAAAAATATGCTTCTACTTTACACAAAACTATGGTTGTCAATGACCAAATAATGAAAAATAAATTAATAAAGAGAACGATTAAGATCTTACATCAAAAAGAATAAATAAGTAATTAATATAATAATATAATTTGTATGTTTATAAGAATAAATAAACGAAATAATGTAAGAACCTCTAAAAGGAGCGAGCATCTCTTCCAAATATAAAAACATAGAAACCTAAAAAGTGGACCTAAGCAGCTGTGACTGTGGAGCAGGACCAGCATTTAGCCAAGCGTTTTTATCGAGGATATAATCTTCCAGTTTATAATACGCTTGTCTACATAGTGTGCGTTTTATGCATGCTTTAAATTTTCTCTCATTCAGTTCGAGAATATCAACTGGTATTTTATTATAAAATTTAATACAGTACCCCATAAAAGAAGTGTGTACTTTGGCCAATCTGAATCGGGGTTGATCTAATTTGTTCCTATTTCTAGTATTAAAATTATGCCTGTCACTAATCTTGCTAAAGAGATGAAGATTTTTCCGAACATACATAATATTTTCGTAAATGTATTGACAAGGTACCGTCATGATGTTGATATCCTTAAACAGTTCTCTTAGGGAATCACGCCGACGGAGATTGTAAATGGCTGTGATGGCTCTTTTCTGCAGGACAAATATAGACTCGATGTCTGCAGCACGTCCCCATAATAAGATACCGTAAGACATGATACTATGAAAGTAACTAAAATAGACCAGCCTCGCGGTATCTATATCGGTAAATTGACGGATTTTTCTGACAGCGTATGCTGCTGAACTTAGCCGTCCCGCAAGAGATGTTAAATGAGGACCCCATTGTAGCCTTGAGTCAAGCGTAATCCCCAGGAAAACCGTGTTTTCGACAAATTCAAGTTTCTCCTTGTTCAATACTATGTCGCAATCATTTCTTTTAACGTTCGGTAAGGCAAATCTGATGCATTTAGTTTTTTTCCCATTTAATACTAAATTATTAGCAGTAAACCAATTTTGGACCTGCTGTAGGGCGTTATTTACGTCGTCAAGATTTATGGAACGTCTATCTATCTTAAAAATTAAGGACGTATCGTCAGCAAATAATACCATATGAGGTTGATTTTTTAAAAGATGGGGTAGATCATTAATATATACTAGAAAGAGGAAAGGACCCAAAATAGAGCCTTGTGGTACCCCCATTTTGACTTTTAAACCCCGTGAATTGACACCATTTATTTGAACTTGCTGCTGTCTATCATTTAAGTAAGATTTTATTAGACTGAGTGCAAGTTTACCTAGTCCGTAATGTCCTAGCTTTAGGAGCAAGGTTTCGTGATTTACACAATCAAATGCCTTGGAGAGGTCACAAAAGATTCCTATGGCATCTTGTGCCTCTTCCCACGCTGAGTATATGTGTTTTAACAACGTGGCACCAGCGTCAGTCGTACAACGACCCCTGGTAAAACCATACTGTTGATCGTGTAAAATTTTATTGATGTTAAAATGATTTAGCATCTGATTGAGCATTACTATTTCAAACACTTTGCTAAAAACCGGCAAAACAGATACAGGTCTATAATTATTGGTGTCTTTGCTGTCGCCCGATTTAAATAGTGGTATAACCTTACTATATTTCATTATATCCGGAAAGACTCCTTGGTCTACACATAAATTAAATATTAAAGCCAAGTATGGTGCTATAGTTTCAATTATGGATGTGCACACTTTAATAGACATTCCCCATATGTCTTCGGTCAATTTGATTTTGATTTGCCGGAAAGCTTTTATGACTGTCACAGGGTTGATATGTTTGAACTGGAATTCAACCGTACAACCTGGAACGTTAGCTTTTAATAAATTATATGAGATCTCAGGTGAAGAATTTAAATATTCCGTAGTTTTAGTTGGTATATTGGTGAAAAAATTTACAAATTCTTGAGCTACTTCTAAATTAGAGCTTTTGGCACCATGTGTAGTCTCCAGTAAATAATCAGTGTTTCGTTCTTTATTTCTATTAGTTTCATTATTAATAACTTTCCAAACTGTCTTTATTTTATTTTCTGACGATTTGATCTTGTTGCTAATATATAGGGCTTTAGCTACCTTGCAAGTATTTCTGAACACTTTAGAATATTTGTTTACAAACTTATTAAAAGAATCAGTGTTTATGACAGGCTTAAGGCCATATAGCTCATATAGTCTTTCCCTACTTATCCTAATGCCTTTAGTCGCCCAGTCACTAAATACATACTTAGGGAAAGTATCCTTAGACTTCTTTTCAAAAGTTGAATTGAATTCCTTTAGAACCACTGAAAAGAAATTATCATAAAATTTATTAGCATCTTCAATGTTATGGCCTAGAAAATTTAACTTATTTTGTAAGGTACCATTGAATTTAGCTAGTTTGCCAGTTGTAATTGGCCTATATTGTATATGAATTTTTTCCAAGGCTGCTTTAAACTGAAATGTTACCAATTGACCACTATGATCAGAGGGAAGGTAATTAACTATGGCTTTATCTAAATATTCACAATCGCAGAATACATTATCGATACAGGTTGAAGAAGTTGGTGTTACCCTAGTCGGTTCTGTAAACACATTAGACAAATTAAACGATTCAAAAAGGCTTATAAATCTGCTGCTATTTGAATTAATTTCTAAAATATTAATATTAAAATCCCCACAAATAATCGCGGGCTTGTTACCTGCTGCAAGTTTCGCAAGGATATCTTCCATTGTTGACTCAAATAAAGTAAAGTTTTGAGGGTTTGGGGGTCTGTACACGCACACTATGACATGCTTATCTAGCTCAACACAGGACAGTTCGATGCAATGTTCCACTGATAAGTTAACGATGTCATTACGTTGCTTAAATTTCAAGTTTTTTTTTAATAAGATGAGGGAACCACCACGTAACATTGATTTGCGGTTAAAACAACTGCCCACATTATAATTTTCATAACTAATTAGCATCTGGTAATCCTTCAACCAGTGCTCACTAAAACATACAATGTCAAACATTGTTTTTTCTAAAAACATTTCAATTTCTAATAATTTGGAAGAGACACCCTGAATATTTTGATGAAATAATTTCAAGGCATGCTGCTGACTCCCTTTTTGACAACTATTTACTGAAGAGCAAGAAGATACCTTGTTAATGGTAGGCATAACTATTCTGTCGCTGGTATCCTGATTTCCGGAGTAGTCACCTCAATCGCCCGTCCGGCCCGCGGGTCGTCTTCAAGTGAGGTCCTGCCTTGTTTAAAAAGACAATGCCACTTGTAAACCATGGTTTTACCCGGGCAAGAGTCTCCGTAAACGGATTCCATCTCTTCCAGTATGTTCTGAACTGACTTTCCTTGCTTGGTAAGGAACTTTATTACGGCGCGGTACTCGATTTTTTCCATAATGCACACTTTCTTCCCGATTTAGTTGTTTGCTTGACGATAGTTCAAAGACTAATGACCCAATTAAGACAAAACCTGGTATTTATACTAATATTGAGTGGCTGAAGTCGTGGCCACCTCGATAATGACCTATTTTTATCATCTACCCTCCCATTCCGCGAACTTAAAAACGCACCCTCGTATATTGAACCAAGAGGTCAACCTCATCATATCGAGATGATTTTCGATGAGACCTAGGTGTGGGACGGGGTCCTCTCTTATCGCTCTTTTTGTAGGTTTCGAGCTAACTCTTCGCCAATGATCTGCGAAACTGCTTTTCTCCATTTATAACCTTCCTCTTTAACGATAATTTCAGAAATAAAACAAAACTCATTATCTGCAGGAAACCTGTAAAAATAACAAATAATACATCATTATAATAATTTAATAATAGTAGTACTTAGTAAAAGGTTATGGTCAAATATAATGCAATATTGATTTTAGAATAGTAGGATTTTTCGTTAATTCTTTCTTTTGGCATGCTATAATATTCTGTAATCTTTTATCACTGAGACCAAAGCTGAGTCCAATTACTAGGTTCAGCATGGCACAATCAGAACGAAAAATTCAGTTTGATGTTCCAAAATCTGACCACTTACATTGTTTTTATTTCATGTACGCATTATAAACGAATTAGAATATGTATGTGATTATACTTTTACTCTATCGATAAAACATTTAAGAAGCCATAACTTTATTAAGTACATGATATGTCAAAACGGTTCAATATTGTTTTGTTTTTATTTTTATTTCTAAATTGGAAACTGAAAATAATGTAGAAGCAGTTATGTCTTTATGTTCATATGATGGAGATCTTATTTTAGTGACTTTTCTGCTCAAAATGTGTTTTAACAATAAGTTATGAACTTATGATTAGATTTACATGATTAGATTGTACTTACCGGTGTAAACATACTTTTGTAATATTTTCTTTCAAAACACCGTTTTTATTGGAACAACCGGGCACAGTACATGCCATTGTTCATGGCAAAACGAAAACCGTACTCAAACCACAATATTTTTTCACAATGTGACAGTATTTTTGATAAAATTGGTAGACTAATGTGTTAACCAGCTGGTTAACAAACAAAATGGCGATTCTCGGCTGGTGGCGCGCGGCATTTGAAGACGGTCGGAAATGCTATTGCTATCTCTTTTTGTCACATGAAATGTTTCCATTAAAAATGTTGAGTACAAGATAGGATACTATAGGCTATCTAGGTATTCTAAATCTATGTGTCTGACCCTATTATGTTCTAATCAAAATCTTAGATATAAGTTGGCAAGTGAAAGCTAATCTCAGATGGCGCCACCACTACACGAGCCCTTGTGAAAGTGAAATAAACACTATTGTAGCCTGTAATTGTAGTCTTTGTGATTCATTTGTTCGTTTGAGTATTATGAGCGGTTTATAAAATCGAATTCGCATTATCTTACATTAAAGGTTATGTGATGCAGATAGCTTTGGGTTCTAATCAAATTGAAAGTAATTATTTACCCATCTTTTCATCAAAAACTGCGCTACTAGCGCCACTTTGACACTGGAAAAAAAACGCAAAGCTAATTTCAGATGTCACTGCGCTCGCTTGACTCAAACTGTCACTTTTCAGTTTGTTTGTTTTTTTCTTCGCAAAATTACCATTACCGCATTTTGTGAATAACTATGTATTCAACTTGGTCTGTGTCACAGTTAAAAGCCGAGTTTAAGACTCGAGGAGGCCCTTTAAAAGGAAGAAATACAGATCTTGTCAGCATTTCAGAACACATTGGAATTTTTAAATTTTCACATTTCTTACATCGAATTCATGAACTTTTTTACCATAATTTAGTTTCGTTTGATTGTCTTTATCATTTACAACAAAATATATATTTATTAACAATTAAATTAACTTTTTAATGTAAATTTTCATGTCTCGTATAAAAACTTATTCAAGTACTGAAATTATTCCGTATTTTTCTTTTGCAGGCTCGAATCATTCGACCGTAATTAAAATTTTAGAATACCACAGTTACATGAAACCGATGATTATAAAATAGACCTATCATCGCTTGATATCTATCGCGATATCAATGCCAGCACAAGACTTCCTTAAATTACAAAACAAAACATTCAATTATATTTCAATGAGCAGGTACTTAAGTATTGTTTGATACAATTGTGGATACAATAGATTCCTAGTTTCGTATAGATATGTATGCCTAGGTCAATAATCATAATAAAAATGATCTTTGTTCTTAACAGGCATGATAAAAAGCCAGACGATGGCCTACAGTTGTATGAAGTGGTTCCTTATGGTGATTCGAGCAGCAACAGTAAATGAGAATACCTTCATTAAAGGAATAAGAAGGGCATCAATAAAACGACTACAATATGAAGTCAACATAAAACTACATTAGAGTGGAACTATTGGAGAAACTTCATGTGAATGTGTGGCAGGTAGTTAGTGATCACTTGTATTTCTAAAACCTATTAAGGTTCAATCAGGATAACAACTATAACTTTATGTATGAGGTTTCGTGTTGCTGTTCTCTTTGACATGAAAACATGTAGATAAGTATTTAATATAAATACAAATTGTGGTAGTTTTAAATATTTAGTTTTATCTGTTGCAGGTAGTAGAACCAACGCACATTGTAAACATGTGGCAACTGTGCTTTATGCAGTAGAGCATATGATTCGGGATAAAATAATTGTAAAATATCAGGCGCCAACTGAAAAATTACAAAATTTCCACAAACCAAGAAATGTCTTCAAATCAACCCCAATAAAACCTCAAACTACCCATGAAGAGAGCAATTAATAAAACAATCTTTTTTCCATATTTAATGCAGGTGGACAAGATGAATATAATAAAAGATTTAGAAGTTTGGTGCTCAATCATCCATCTAAAATTCCCATAAAACAATTGTATGAGCCTGCAAATCCCTATGGAGTTGAATGGGATTATTAAACAGCTTTGATTTAATATCAATAAGTGCTGAGAAGGTAGCTGTAATAGAAAGTGAGACTTGTGGTCAAATTGAAAACACAAATTGGATGAATCACCATTTAGTCAGAATCACAGCATCCAAATTTCATTGTATCTGCCACTTAAGAGCAACAAGTCAAGCGAATTATGCCAAACAGATGTTAAGTCTCAGAACATTTACTTCCAGGGCAACTAATCATGGTCTCTTAAATGAGAAAGTGGCCCTCCAGCAATATATGGAATATACAGTTTGCAAGTTGTGCAGTGTGGGCTGTTTATTTCTAAAGAACACCCTTATTTCATCACCTGATGGTTTATTTTGTGAAGAAACCATCATTGAGATTAAGTGCCCATACACCTGCCGATACCAAGAAATAACACCAGAAACTATGCCTGTTTTTCAGGAGACAGGGAAGGTGAATATAAATTAAAAAAGGAATACCTTATTATTATCAAGTACAGGGCCAGATGTACTGCTCTGGAAGAAAGTACTACAATTTAATAATATTTAGTTTTAAAGACTTGAAAGTGGTATTTGTTGAGTTATATTGTTGACATGTATGCTAGTCTTAAAAAAGTTTTATGGCAGATATTTCAAAAAAGCTCTTTTAAATAAATACTTGTATAAAATGTATTTAGAAACAATAAAACCAAAGGTTTAACCAAGACTATGCTTTTATTTTAACTAATATATTATACTTACACATGTGTTCATCTCAGCTGGACCGTGGTGGAAAATAGTATTTATGACTTTCCACCATGGCACCATGGGATGACGAACACTTTATATATTTATATCAATCTTTATTTAACAATTCCTTCTTTAAAATTACATAACATGAAACATATAAAAAATATTCTTGACAATAAGGGCACATAGTATTGATTTACTTCACTTTTTAGTATCTTAAATGTTTTAGTCAGTCCAATAAGTTGCTCAATATGTATACGATTTTTAGGTAATTGTCTATCTCGTTTTAATTTTATACCAGGTAGCTGTGTTAGTCCCTTTAAAAATGTAGGAACATTAACAGATATATTTTTTTGTTCAAATAAGTCCTGCACATTAAAATCATGATCTGCCATTATGGAATCTTTTTTATCACATTGGTCTAAAAGGGAACTTCTCTCAGTAATTTGGCAGTCACTAATTGACCCAGCATATCCTTCAGAACAAAACGCTAACAAACCACCAGGTGTAGCCCCCACTAAGAACTTGATAGTGTTGCGGTGTTTATAACTACTAAATGTTGCTTGCTGAGCAGAAGGATTGGTAGGTTTTGTTATTGGAACTTCTGTACGATCTACAATTACCCTAGTAGCTGGATGATACTGTTTAAATATTTTTGGCATATAGTAATCTACCAGACAACGACTAGGCCAAATATTTACTTTGGACCATAACTCGTACACAAAATTCACCCAAGTCAAAAATATGTTTCCAACTGCTGTAGTACTAATGCCAAAAAATTTTGCTAGCTCGAAATCAGGTTTATTTCTTCTTAACTTAACTAGTAACAAAAGAAATTGATCCTCAACACTGATATTTATCACTTGACTTCCTTTATATTGCAAATGATGTGCCATGGGGAGTAGAGTTGAAAATACCAAATGAAATTTATTAATGTCTTCCAAACCCGTATAAAATAATACTGATTTTGAATCAGATAACATCTCATCCGAATAAACGAATCTGAATAGATGTGGTGTTTGGGTTGAAACTGTATTCTGTACTGGAGGAAGTGTTGGAGGGACACTAAGAGATGTTGCTGTTACTTCCACTTCAACTTCAAAATTAGGAACTTGAGGAATTTCTTCTAAAATGTGTTTAGGTACAGCCGAAGGAACGTTTTCTACTCCTGTTTCTTGAGATGTCGAAGGAAGTAACTCTTTTCTTGAAGAGCGCTTCAAACAACGTTGCTCTCTAGCAGTGGCGGCCATAGAGACAGGTCTGCTCCATGAGAAAACAGTTGGAACTGCAGTATTCTTTAAATATCTATGAACTTGCGGCAATCCTAAAAACAATATTAATTATGAAACACTTTTGCAAAAATAATCTTTGTAAAGAAAATGAGGTTATTTTTATCTCAATAAATGTATAAATGATTAAGTATTTACAAACCTGTAGCAAAACTGTCGCCTTGATAATCAGATTCAATAAAATGTTCTGAACATAACCGCGAATTATCCGTAGCTTTAAAGTTACGTCTCCTTAGAGCCCTCTCCCAAAGTCTTCTTATTCGTAAATTCTTAGGAAAAGAATGGTTACCATTATTATTGCACCCAGTTGCTGCACAACGAGGCATTTTTGTAATAAAAAAATATATTTTAAATGAATGTTTATTTTTGTATGGTATTTGACGTAACTTGAACGTTGTCTTGCGTTGTCTTGGTTGTTTTGTTGTCTCCTCTAGGGCTGCCAGCAAATAAATCGCGGCTATACGGTTAATTATCTGCAATTATACGAAATTGGATCGCATTATACATAAATATTCTATAAATCAATTTTGCTTCATAATTTCATAAAACTAACATAGGTACTGACTTGCGGGTCTAAAAAGCCCTCCTTAGCAGAATCAGAAAGCACATCACGCTACCCGCCACTGTCAAATTTTCCCAATCAACCTTGAACCTACTGCGTTAACGTTGTGTAAGTTGTGGTTACCTGTAATTGAGTGTGCATTACACGAAAACGTATTGTGTTTTTGAGCGTGTTTTGCAAAAGTTTTTGTAGTGTATTTACTCGTTGGTAATCCTTAAATAAATAAATAAAATAACGGTAAAAATTAAATTTATGACAGATTGTTTGGTGATTTTTGTAACGATTTTAATATGATTTATTTTTTAGGTGGCCTTTTCAGACCCACTGTACGTTAAAACTGTTTCGGTTTTAGGGTTCCGAACAAAAAAAGAAACCCTTATAGGATCACTCTGGTGTCTGTCTCTGTCTGTCGGTCTGTCACAGCCAGTTTTCCTCTAAACCGATTCTGTTATGGATTTGATATATGGTTACACATGGATTTCTGTGACCCAGACACGGACGCGTTATGCAAATTAAGTGTATTTTTTTAGTATGGAGTGACCCCCATTCTAAAAAAAATATACTTAATTTGGGGGTCAAACTAGAATTTAAAAAAAAAGATTTTTGAACAATATCGTGTGACTTCAAATAAAAGGGCTAACTGTGAGGGTTTTAATTAGATTTTCTTCAAAATTTTCCGAAATATAAAACAGTATACCTACTGGCCAGTGCTCATGACGCCATGAATCGACGCCATGCTGTTGAGTCGTTCCGAAATATACTTGCAAGTACGTTGACGTCATAAATTGACGCCATATTGAAAAAATCCTCAAAGTCTGATGCACACACGCCTGTTTATCGTTTGATATACTACTAATACGTCACCTTTGACATTTGTCTCACCAGTACACTATGGTGGCACACTAGTACAATATGTATACGTCGGATTCATGAGGTCATGAGCACTGGCTAGTTTACTGGGTTGTATTTCGGAACACACTCTTTTACTATAATGCGAAGGCGCCAACAGCAAGAAAGAACTTACGACACGATAAAACAATATGACAACTTTGGAAAAGAAAAACTCCACAGACTACCAAACGAAACCTCAACCCAGTTAAGCGGTCACAATCAGGAACTAACGCCAGATTGAGCCACATTGTAGCCACACAACATAACATGACACTCCATCATAGTTGTAAAATTAGCAATATCTTATCTCCATCTCTGTTCATCCTATACAGAGTCAGCGGACCACTTCGAAAAAAGCAAGAGGCGAACTCACGTCCCATGTCATGTCGTATTCTTTTGTATCGTATTATACAGATTGATCATGGATACAAAACATCGTCCGATTATACAAATTTTGTATCCAAATATACAATCTGGCAGCCCTGTCTCTATGGTTGTTGTATTACTTCTTTGAACTATGATCTCTATGTAGTCTGTGGAACTATGTTATGAGTCAAGCGATAACAGCGCTACAGGCGGCCAGACTTGGCAGTTTTCTACCCCGTTTCGGCCCCTTTACTAAAGCAACAATTTATAAAACCCCCGATAAGAAACAAAATTTTAAAAATTAAAAATAATACGTATTGATCCATTTAATTTAATCTATACTAATATATAAAGCTGAAGAGTTTGTTTGTTTACTTGAACGCGCTAATCTCAAGAACTACTGTTCCGATTTGAAAAATTATTTGTGTGTTAGATAGCCCCTTTATCGAGGAAGACTATAGGCTATCATCACGCTAAGACCAATAGGAGCAGAGCAGTAAAGAAAATTGTGACGCATGCGAAGTTGCGCGGGACAACTAGAATATATACAACAGACTCTATGTTTTGATAAATACATAGAGTCTGTTGAGGATGGTATAAAGGACGATGTTAAAAATTTTGGACATTTATAAAAACTTTTCATAAAAAATCCGGCATTCCATCTTCTATGTCATACAATGATCATGTATCTGATCAACCAGAACAAATTATGGAATTCTTTTCTCGCTTTTTTGGATCAGTATATGAACCCTGTGGGTTGACAGTAGACCCTGAGTCTTCTCCTTTCAGTGACAGCTGTGATTTTATTTTGTCAGATATGAATATATCCAAAGACCTTATTATAAAAGAACTGAAAACTTTGGATATTACTAAAGGTCCAGGTCCTGATGGCCTAACACCATTTTTTCTAAAATGTACCGCTAATACAATTGCAATTCCACTTCATATTCTGTATAACAATAGCTTGCGTGAGGGTACACTTCCTGATATATGGAAGTTGGCCAATGTCACTCCTGTATTTAAAAGTGGTAGCAAGAATGACGTCACCAATTACCGCCCAATCTCACTTCTGTCCACTCTGTCGAAAGTCCTGGAACGTTTAGTATATTATTACATTATCCCCATTTACACAAAATAATAATAGAGGAACAGCACGGATTTGTAAAACAGCGTTCAACAATTACCAACTTAGTTTTGTATGTCAACTTCTTATTTGAAAACATGGACAAGAGGGTACAAATAGACTCTATTTACACTGACTTTTCCAAGGCTTTCGATAGGGTGGATCATGAATTATTATTACAGAAACTTGCATTCAATGGTATCCGTGGCAACCTACTTCGATGGTTTACATCTTACATAAAAAATCGAACCCAGCGAATTTTATATGGTTTCGTATCTGACAACATTATAAACGTAACTTCTGGGGTAGCTCAGGGTTCAATCTTGGGACCTTTACTTTTTGTGCTATTTATTAAGAGCGCTGTCACAATTTTTCTTGAATTTGAGCGTTTGATTCGAGTTTTCATGTCTGATTATGCTTTAGATATAACTAGCACAAAAAAAAAAAAACAACAATACGCCTATGAAAGTTTGATAGTTGATCTTGGGAGTGTTCTAAATAAATATATCAATATGTTCACGTATATCAGTAAATTACTTGTCTCTGCAAAGGGTGTTTCATAAAATTACGCTTTTAGGAA
Source organism: Lacanobia oleracea (assembly GCA_950371165.1). NCBI lineage: Eukaryota > Metazoa > Arthropoda > Insecta > Lepidoptera > Noctuidae > Lacanobia > Lacanobia oleracea. The sequence goes on from OX493401.1 coordinate 11,871,587, forward strand.
TCTTTTGATGCTTTGGTACACCGAAAATATAATAATTTAATCATTTTTTCATCTTCCGCCTCAATTGCTATATTGCATACTACAATTACCGATCACTATACAACTTTTCTAGCACTTTCTAAAATAAAAAATAAAGTTGCTCCAAAAAAACTACTACTAAATTAAACTATGAACAAGCCCTAAAATATTTACAAGAAAAAAATCTTTCTGAATTACTGTTTTGTGATGACCCCGAACTTCTAACTGAATTACTCATACAAAAACTGTCTGACTGTATCATTAACAATACCATAACATCGAATATCCCCAACAGTAAACGTATAATCAAGCCGTGGATCACTCAAGGAATATTACGCTGTATTAAAAATAGAAACAAAATGCAAAAATCGTTACGTGCCGACCCATACAACACAGTTTTAAAAATTACTTTCTGTCGATACAGAAACTATTGTAATAATCTCATTAAAAAATTAAAAAGAAAATATGAACGGGAACTTATCACTAAATCTATTAAAAACACAAAGCTACTATGGAAAAATATAAAAGCAATTACCTACACAAATAAATATAAAAACCAAAGCACTGAACTACTAAATGCTAAACCGTCTCCAACAGAATCTGTTAACTTTGTTAATGACTACTTTGTCAATATTGGAAAGGAATTAGCACAACAAATTCAAAATAACAATACCCACTTTTATCAACCTTGCAATTCAAGTATGCGGAATAATTCTTTTGTGCTTTTTTAAACACTGACGCCAAGGAAGTAGAAAATACCCTGATGGGATTGAAATCTAATAGTGCCCCCGGATGGGATAATATCTCAACTAGCTTTTTAAAGTGCTGTCACAAAGAAGTCGTTCCCATCATTACCCATCTGATTAATCTCTGTTTCAACTCTATCTTTCCAACCCTACTGAAAAAATCTATAATTACTCCAGTTCACAAGGGGGGGAACAGAGACGATGTCAATAATTATAGACCTATTTCAGTCTTACCGAAGAAAATTAAATACGAGACTTGTTAACTATTTGAACAAATTCAAAATTATATCATCTTCGCAATTTGGATTTAGGCAGGGTATATCTACTGAGGATGCAATTGATGCTCTGAGCTCCCTGGTAACTGAACATCTCGATGCAGGGAAGAAATGCATAACGGTATTCCTAGATATCAAAAAAGCTTTTGACACCGTTTCTGTTCCAACCCTTGTAGCAAAGCTGGAAGGAATTGGAATAAGGCGAACTCCACTAAATTTAAAAAAAAATTACTTAACAAACAGAAAGCAGAGGGTTAAGATGGGAACTTATACTAGTGATGATGCTGACGTACTATATGGCGTGCCGCAGGGGAGTGTTTTAGGCCCTACAATGTTTCTTACGTATATAAATGATCTCTGTAACCTAAATGTAAAAAACGCAAATATTTTTTCGTATGCTGATGATACTGCTGTGGTTTTTTCCGGAGACAACTGGTATGATGTAAAACTCAAAGCTGAGTTAGGTATGATCCAAATCGCCAATTTTTTTTTTTTTTTTTTTTTTTTTTTATTTCCACACAACTAACACACAACGCCATCTAGTCCCAAGCTAAGCAGAGCTTGTGTTATGGGTACTAGACAACTGATAAACATACTTATATATTTCTAAATACATACATATTATAGATAAACTACACCCAGACACAGAACAAATGATCATGCTCATCACACAAACATTTGTCCTGGGTGGGAATCGAACCCACAACCTCTGGCATAGCAGTCAGGGTCACTAACCACTAGACCAACAGGCCAGTCAATCAGTCAAATTGGCTCAGAGATAATTTATTGTCACTAAATACAACAAAAACGAACTACCTATATATGTTTTTCCATCTTTAATCATTCTCAAGATGAACCCTTTAACATTAAAATACACACATGTAATACAACCTCAGATAAAAATTGCAAGTGCCCTATAATTGAGAAAGTTTCGCAGACAAAATACTTAGGTAAAATAAATATACTATATACTTAGGCAAAATACAACGCCATCACTAACTCCCTTTTCTAATTTTCTTTCATATTGCTCCTCACACAATCCATCCATCTTTGCCTTCCTCTCCCTTTCCATACATCCACATATTATGATCTACATTCGCCTAAACGGAACTAGGTACATCCTACATCGTATACCAATTACCAATCAATCGGTATACGATATCATATCGGTAGAACCAGTGAAAGTAGCAATGCAAGCATTTCTCACCAATGTATTCATTCATTTATCTTTTTTGCTTCATCATAAGACCCTGATCACAATCTATTTATAACCTACTTATTCATTGCGACCATTTAAATCAAAGACATTAAAATATACTTAATATATGAATACGAAAACGGAAGGTCTGCTGTAAGTAAGTGAGGAGTTAGGTATCTTGCAGATTTCAGGACATGCTTCAGCATCAGGTTAAGGTAAATATTCTGTTCATTGAAACCATTCCAGTGAGTTCAAACACGATACCTCTGCTGTAACTTAGTGAGGAGTTGGGTATTCTGCAGAACTCAGGTTATGCTGCAGCATCAGGTCAATATAACCATGTGCTTGCAATGTCATTGAAGTAACAGAATACCAAATTTCACATCGATCAGACCCGTAAAAGCTGATTAAATGCCTTCATCAACTTGAAAAGAGCTGATGATCTTCAAACGTCTCAACCGATTTTGATAAAACTTGTCTAAGAACCACCGCTAGAAAACCTGCTTTCAAATAAAAAAAACTGCATCCAAATAGGTTCACCCGTTTAAGAGCTACGCTGCCACAGACAGACACACAGACACATACATTCAGTCAAAAAAGTATCGGAATGGATGATTTGTTTATGGTTCCAAATTCAAATTTTTGTTTTTTTTTGTAGTTGTTAGATTGGCACAACTGTTTTCCATTTTGGCGCGGAGTTTGATTTGCATCTGTTATTTATATTAAATACAGTGCTGGTTTTAGTAATATCATATATAGTGTGTATTGCGAATTTCATAATGGACAAAAATATCGAACAAAGAGTTTGTCTTAAATTTTGCATCGACAATGGAATTTCGTGTTTGGAGTCACTGAAAATGTTACAGAAGGCTTACGGTGAATCGACTATCGTTTAAGAGAGCAAATTCGACGAAAAAGGCCAGATTTGTGGAAAGAAAATTCTTGGATTTTGCACCACGACAATGCGCCTTCGCACAAGGCTATCATTGTGAACGAATTTTTAACCAAACACTCAACAAATACCATCCAGCAACCACCATATTCACCAGATACGGCTCCTGCTGACTTTTTTCTTTTTCCTAAACTCAAATTACCACTTCGTGGCACCCGTTTTCAATCGATAGAAGACATAAAGGAGAATTCGCGGCGAGAACTGAACTCAATTCCGGAAGCAGCGTTTAAAAAATGTTTTGATGAATGGATTATTCGTTGGCGCAAGTGTATCATTTATATAGGAGCATACTTTGAAGGTGATAAAATAAATTTGGATGAATAACAGACATTTTGTGTATTATTGATCTTTTCCCGGTACTTTCTTGACAGAGTAGTATAGCGGTCAACCTTATAACACCCCTCTTTCTGGTCGGGGGTTAAAAATTAAAAGTATGATATAAATTAACAGTACCTACCTACGGTTAAAAGGAACCCTTATGGTGTGACTAAGTCTGTCTGTCTGTCACAGCTGGATAGTTCAAGAACTACTAATGCTATCAACTTGTAGGCTATTAGGGCATCTGGGGTATCATTGAAAGAGCACTATTCGTAAATTCTCATGACAATTTTAGTTTTTTTTTAGGAATGTTTTTCGACTTTTGACGAAAAATTTTGAAAAATTTACCATTCCCCCCTTACCTACGAAGTTTCATCACCATATCAGCCGAAAGACGTTCACTGCTGAACATAGGCCTCCCCAAGCGTCGCCACAACGACCGGTTCTGCGCGTCCCGCATCCATCGGCTACTCGCGACCTTCACCCGGTCATCGGTCCACCTTGTGGGAGGCCTTCCAACGTTGCGTCTTCCGGTACGCGGTCGCTACTCCAGAACTTTTCGGCCCATCGACCATATTCTACGAGCAATGTGCCCTGCCCACTGCTACTTTAGTTTGGCGATCCTTCGGGTATGTCGGTAACCTTATGCGGATATCTTCATTACTCACAGAACACATATTAACTACCTAGCGCCCTAAACTGAGCGTGCCGTTGGACTCGCGCACCGAGGGTTCCGCTCGGTGCGCGAGTCCGACTCGCTCTTGACCGGATTTTTCTTTTTTGTAAAGGGCTCCGGTGTAGGAATGCAATGGTATCCATAACCACCCATCGATAGTGAGCTAGTCCATTGTCCGATTTGCTCGATTTATTTTATAATTTGAACCCTACTACTAACTATTAACATGACCTTCGGCTGCGACTGACGACGGTAAAATTCCATGTTTGATCGTAATCATCGACTGTGGTGTGTTTGTGCCACGAATGGCGTACACGAACCCTTGTCAACGTGAGATAAACGCTATTATCACAGTATAAATATATACAGTGTTGTGACTCGGCCCTCTCCTTGAAATGACGCCACAGGGCTGCCCGCCTCCAGTATTTTAATTTCATCTACTTGCCTACTAGAGTTTCTTTCTACTTTTGTGATTGTAAATATAAATTTTATTAAATAAAAAACAAAAAATAAAACCGACTTCCAAAAACAAAACACTATAAAGTAAAAAATAACTTTAATTTCGGAAGTCGGTGTTTTTGGTTATTTTGTTTTTGAACACCGACTTCCAAAATTAAAGTTTATTGTTTTGTTAAAAAGTTTTTTTATTGAAACCACAAGCACAGCGTGCCGGCGTGATGTTATGAAATGGTGTAAACAATGAACAGACATGCGATTTCGGAAATCTCGATCTATTTGCTATCATTTATTGAAGAGTTCCGTTGCCTACCTAAGAAGTTCTCCATCAGACTTTCACAAAATTTAAATGGGACCAGTCCGAGAAAATACTCTTCCAAACAAAAAATAATCATCCAAATTGGTTAACAATTGGCGAAAATATCGCTGAACAAACATTTTTCATGGGATCCCATCATCAGATCCTGACTTATACCTTCCATCATCAGCTCAGCAACATGAGATGACGATTACCAGGCACAAAATATCTGAATTGCGTCAGAAATTTCATGAGATCCATTGTATGTGTCTATAATATTTGAGGGCTTCCCTCGATTTTCATGGGATCCCATCATCAGATTCTGACATGGTGACACTGGGACCACCTCAGGAGTATAGGCTTTCGAATAAAAAAATAATTTAACGCGACTACTTACTTGCAGTTGGAGAGCAGAACCCCTATTCTGTAACAAAAATTACGTGTCTCGACAGCGGAATCCGAGGTGAGTATAAATATAAGACCTCTATGACTTTGTGAGCTATTTCACTCAGGTGAAGCTCGATATCGAAATGGTTACTTACAGAATAGACTAGCAGATTCGAACTTGAGACGCGTAGGTAGTTATTTATGACTCTCGTTCCGACCGTTTGTATGAAGATACAATACTGTAGATAATATTATTACCGTGCTATTAGTCTGTGATTGTAGTCATTCATTTGTTCTTTCGTTTGTTTGTGTATTATAGACAGTCTTTTTGCTTTTAAGGTTTATAAAACCGAATTCGCATTATCTTACATTATAGGCTAAGTGATGCAGGTAGGTTTTGGTTCGTACAAAATAAGTGGAAATAGTTTTTGACGATGTTATCAAACTGAAAGTAATCATTTATCTAAGTATTTACCCATCTTTTCATAAAAAAACTGTTTTGTTATTGGTCTGCGCGCTACTAGCGCCACTTTCAACAGTTGTCGGCCTCATATTTGATCGAACACTTTAAATCAAACGTATAAATACTCGAACGTTTAAAATATTGAATGGTTTACCTACATTTTAATTTATCTGTGACTAGCTGACCCGCGCGGCTTCGCTCCCGTCAACGGGCTCCTCTACCTACCCTTCCAACTTACCCTTTTTTTTTCTTTTTAAACCTTCCCTGTATTCTAGCGAAACTAACAAAAAAAGAATTATTTAAATCGGTCCCGCCGTTCTCGATTTTTAGCGAGACTAACGAACAGCAATTCATTTTTATATATAACTAGCTGACCCGCGCGGCTTCGCTCCCGTCAACTGGCTACCCTACCTACCCTACCTACCCTACCTACCCTACCTACCCTACCTACCCTACCTACCCTACCTACCCTACCTACCCTACCTACCCTACCTACCCTACCTACCCTACCTACCCTACCTACCCTACCTACCCTACCTACCCTACCTACCCTACCTACCCTACCTACCCTACCTACCCTACCTACCCTACCTACCCTACCTACCCTACCTACCCTACCTACCCTACCTACCCTACCTACCCTACATACCCTACCTACCCTACCTACCCTACATACCCTACCTACCCTACCTACTTTTTTTGTTTTTAAACCTTCCCTGTATTCTGGCGAAACTAACAAAAAAAGAATTATTTAAATCGGCCCCGCCGTTCTCGAGTTATAGCGAGACTAACGAACAGCAATTCATTTTTATATATATAGAAGAAGAAAATTACTTTCAATATAATAATAAAAAAAGCTATTGCATAGCATTTTTTATCAACTTATGCAATTATAATTATATATTTATTTTATTTACGCAGTATTTTATTTTTTCTTTGTTTTTCTTTTTCTTTGATATAAATTCATGTTACACTTTGAGCTAAAAAAAAGTAAAAAGTAAAACTAAAAAGTATCACCGCTGTGCCGGTCAGAGTGGGGTGTTAGGTTTTTTTCGTTATGGAATTTCTGGATTCGGTCTCCACGCTCAAGGCCCGCGATAGAAGCTATGCAATAGCTTAAAAAACAACAGTAACATGGTAACCCATCCAAAACCCGACCTTGGTGAGTTTTACTTAACCTCTAAGGTCAAGGTGAGACATAAAACAACATTAACATGATTATCCATCCAAAACCCGACCTTGGTGAGTTTTGCTTAACCTCTAAGGTCAAGGTGAGACAAAAAATACGTCTAATCGCAAGCTTGCACACAACGCGGTGTCGACAACGCCGTGTCGAAGACTGCCGAACTGAAACGACGTTAGACGATGCACGATTGCACGGCCTTCAAGCCACACCTCCGTGTCCGTCGAAGTGGGGAGCGTGAGGTTCTTTCGTTACGGAATTTCTGGATTCGGTCCTCGCGCTCAAGGCCCGCGATAGAAGCTATGCAATAGCTTAAAAAGTCTTCAAAAAAAGAGAACAATTTTATTATTAAAAGGTATTTAAAATCTAAAAAAAACTTCCGACATAAACAACAAGATTTATATATCTGAGTGTTTCCGTGCAAATTCTCACACAATTTTTAAATGTACGTATAAAAGACAATTAATTTCAGATTAAAATGTGATTTATTAGGTAATTTCGTGTTATCTTGTATCCTACATAACGTTGAACACTCGATCAAACAAACTTTCGATATTTTGATCACTCGATGTATTGAGTGTACAATATATTGAATATTCAATTTATTAACCATTCGATATTATGAACGTTTGAGTATTTGGACATTTGGACGTTCGATTTGTGTTCGATCAATTGATATTCGATTTGTCATAGTACACCCATTTGATCATGGACGACGACGTATTAATATTTGATGCTAGTTTTATGTACCAGAACCTACAGAACAGATAATTATCTGTTCTGTGAGTACCTGGATGACAGAGCTTCTCTCGGTTTTTTTTTACGTTTTCTAAAATTAAACCTAGCTAGATCGATTTATCGCTCCCGAAACCAGATCGATTTATCGCTCCCGAAACCACCTTTTTTTAAGGATGGGGAATCATCAAATGACTCCCCCCGCTCTGGGTGAAGCAGGAGGGAGTGTCAGACTCTTACAGACAAAAACTCATCCGTGTACCTCCTAGAGCCCTTTGCGTTCCAGGGCTACGGTACCTCTTTCTAATAACTTCGTTCGAAAGAGGCACCGTACCCTGGAACGCAAAGGGCATTATGAAGAACACGGATGGGTTTTAGTCAGTAAGAGTCTGACACTCCCTTCTGCTTTAACCAAAAAAAAAAAACGTAACATATATACAATAATTTCTCGTTTATAGGTATTCGACATAGATAGATAACGAATAAGCAACAGCAAGAAAAATAAACGAAAGCGGAGATGGTGGACAGCCACATACTTACTTGAGTCATAGTCTAGATATTGTCTTTCGCTTCATCTGAGATTTCGTTCGTTGGCCTTCGGCGACCGTCCACAGCGAGGTGCACACATTCGTTGGCGTTCGTAGGGCTAGTATCAGTACCTAGAATGTACCTACGCAACATAAAAATAGCAAGACTACGAACTTCGAGCAGTACAAATATAAATCAGGGATACCTGATGAAACTGGCAATTTGAAAAACATTTTTTTTTGTTAAAAAAATACAAATGACTTCCACATAAAAAATATCACTATAAACTACAAAGAAGGCGAAAAAACAAAGTGGGCGGGGGAAATCATAATATTTTTGCTAAGTATTTCAACTGTTCGTCAACTGTTCTTTTTTCTATCAAAAATTGTGATCGATTTTTGTTTTTAAAGACATGGCCCTCAGTTGGCGGGGGAAACCATTATGTTTGGCTATTTTAACTGTTCTTTATTGTTTTATCATATTATTATGTTTATTTCATTTTCGGTTTTATCTATATCTATGTATACATATAATAAAATCGTAGACCAACCGTGTCTGTACATTGAATATTTTTGCACAAAAATTACATAGAAAAGTTAGGAAAAAGATACAAAACACAAATATGGTATTTTTGAAATTTTTGTCTGTTTGTCTGTGCGTTTGAGGGAGCATCACGTATAAACCACAGATTGGGTTCCAAATCTAGGTACTTAAAACATTAAGTGATAATCCGAGTAACATTTAGCGTTTATTTCATCAAAATCGACCCACAAAATCAAAAGATATTGAATTTTTAAGATTAGTAAGAAACTTCCTAATGTATTCTGTTCCTCATGACCTGATTACAGCGCAATCTATTGAAAAATATGAAATTCACGAACGCTTGTATGAAACACCAAAACAAATTTTATTGTAGAGTTATGTGTGAAACTATTAATACCTACGTGGCAAAATAAAATTGAACATTTTTACACCTTATCGGTATTTATCATAACAACCGATCCACAAATCAAAATATATTGAATTTTTAAGTATAAAGTGTAGAAACTTCCTAATGTATTGTGATTAGGCAAAGCACCATCTATTGAGAAAAATAAAATGCATGAAAACATGATATTACCCTAAAAGATATTGTTGAGTTATTTGTGAAACTTTTATACGTAGCAATATAAAAGTGAACATTTTCATACCTTAATGTTGTCATACGGGCTCCTTATTTAACGTCTTCCAATGCTAAACATTTTGTCAGTTTACTTACTTGGTCGATAGATGGCGTTGCACTGATGACGCGACTTTCTGAATTGCGGTGTGCGATTTTCTGCTGGAGAACCACCCTCACACGATTTTCGTAGAGACTAGGTGTTTGAGGTTCGGTCTCTATTAGGTCTTGAAAGTCTTTGTTAGGGTCTATATTACCAATATCGCTGTTCTCTGTATTGTCATTAATTGGATTCGTTAATTGTGCGTAAAACCAGTATTTATTATGATATTAAAGACTGGGCGTAGAGTTTCTTGCACGTTCTTTATCACAGTGATCTACTTACGTTTTAAAACTTGCAAATAGCTTAATGTTTTTGACAGACTGATCCTAACAATTCGAAAGTGTCTACCTGTAAATAAATGGTTTGAATCTTGAATATCTCCCAAAGTAGGTACTCCCGAGATAAGAATGCTTATGTGGTATTCCAGACTATAATCTACCTCTGTACGAAATTTCATCCAGATCCGTTTAGCCATATTGTCGTAATTGAGTAAGAAACATCCAGCCAGCCAAACTTTCGCATTTATTAGTAAACAAAAATTAGAAGTAAGATAATAGGCTGGCATCGACCTAAGCGCACGCGAACGACGTCGCGGGCACAGCTAGTTTGTTTAATAAAACTGAAAACATTATTGTTAGCACCAACTTGATTAGATACCAGGGATAGATTTTATGTCGTTTTTTAATACTTTTTGACTGCTCGATCAAAAAAATCTGTAGGTACAGTGGTAATTTTGAGATGTACTTAGCCTAGGTACCTACTTTGAATAGGGAACATGCGATATTTCTATTTTTGCTTTAATTAAAAGCAAAAATAGAAATATCGCATGGCATTTAAGTGGCGTCTAGAATAGACCGCCACTTAAATAAAAACGCTTTAATTTATTGCTAAAATTGCGTTTTTAAACAGACAATTTAAATTTTCTCGCCAAAACGGACGATGACGTCACTCATGTCTGTCACTGGTAAAGAACTGTCATAATAGGGAATAATAATATTATGCAGATTTAATATTTATCAATATTTTGTGCCTAAAATGTAAAAAAAACTTAAGAGAAGGGCCATTGCAACGTTTTTATTCCAGTTAATATTGACTTTTAACAATAATTACAAATTTAAAGTAACGTGAAACGGAACGTGTTTTAATACACCAATCAGCATCTGGTGACGTCACTCGTGTTAGTTTATAATCTAAGATCCCAGGGCTCCTAGACGTTACTTATTTAGCAATATCAAAATATTTAAATATAGTAGTGCCACTGTAATTTCAACGTAGGTACGCATAATAAGTATCTGCTAGCTCCATCCAATGGGCATTTTTTTATAGTAATGTAAGTATGTAGGTATGACATATTTCAAAAGTCTATAGGCGGTCGTTTTGCAGTTTTCTTTTATACTTAGTAACTATATAAACTATGAGAATAATTGAGATCCTATTCACAAGTATCTTTTGGACATTAGTAATGACGACTGCACCACATACTTGGATAACCATCATCCTCCATTTTGTGTCTTGATATCTGTTTCATTACCCAAAAATTCAATGGTTCGTAAGACAATCAAGAAATATAATTATTTTAAAGCAAATTACGACAACATAAATCAAGATTTAAAAGAAATTAATTGGAAAAATGCGTTTTTAAATGATCAAACACCTGGCGAGTACTTGGACACATTTTATAACATTATTTAGAAAACAACATAATTTTTAAAGAATCTTATAGAAGATATATTAATTCTGTAGAGGATGATATTCGAGACAACATTAAGCATTTCTGGACGTTCATTTCTAACCATAAATTCACTACAGGAATTCCTTCCACTATGAAATATAAAAATCAGCCATCTAATACCCCAGAAGACATTTGCAATATTTTTTCCGACTTCTTTAATTCTGTTTATGAACCATCCACCAAGGTGTACCGTCCTTGCAAACCGATTGCTCCCCTAACTGTTCGCTGATCAGTGACATCCAATTTTCAGTAGGTGATGTACTGTGTGGGCTCAAGTCATTGGACTCTAATCTTTATTAAGAGGACTGCCACTAATCTCTGTACTCCATTGCATACCATATTTAATTTATCTATTTCGCAGGGGATATTTCCACAAGCTTGGAAACTTGCAAACATAACCCCAGTCTATAAGACGGGACCAAGGCATGACGTCGAGAACTACAGACCAATATCGATAATGTCAACTTTGTCAAAGGTCTTCCGAGAGATTGGTACACGATAAAGTGTACCCTCTACTTCACAACGTTATATTACCACAACAACATGGTTTTGTCAAAAGGAGATCAACTGCGACGAACCTGGTGACTTTTGCAGATTATTTGTTTAATAACTTGGATGCCCGTGTTCAAATTGATACAATATATACTGATTTTAAGAAGGCCTTTGACAAGGTTGACCATGAACTGCTTTTGCAGAAAATTGCGTTTAATGGGATACGTGGGGACCTTTTAAGATGGTTTTATTCATATGTTTGCAATAGAACACAGAGAGTTGTAATAAACGTTTTTTGCTCTGCCACTGTTGATGTCACTTCCGGAGCGCCACAGGGTTCCATTTTAGGTCCTCTACTTTTTATTTTATTCATCAATGACGTCGATAAATGTTTTAAAAATTCAAAGATACTGTTGTACGCTGATGACATTAAAATATTCAGATCCATTAAAAGTAACCGTGACTGCATTCTCTTACAGGAAGATTTAGATGCTTTCTCGGCATATTGTACACGCCATAAGCTTCAGCTCAGCGTGACCAAGTGTTATGTCATTAGTTTTCTAAAAATAAAAACAACATACTGTATTCCTACACTTTAGAAAACAAAAATCTAAAAAGAGAAACCCTAGTCCGCGATCTTGGAATTCTGCTGGATGACAAACTCCATTTAGATTCTCACATTAACAAAATTGTTAAAAACGCCTTCCGTATGTTCGGTTTTATTATGAGAATGGCCACAGTATTTACCCGATCTTCTACCTATTTGTACCTTTACAAATCGTTGGTTCGCTCTCAGCTAGAGTATGCAGTTTCGGTATGGAATCCCCACTATGTTAAATATTCCGATATGATCGAAAAAGTACAAAGAAAATTTTTAGTCTATGCATTTTCGTTGCTATCGTACTTACACATCCTACAATGACCTATTGAAAAAGTATAATCTACAAAGTTTGAAGTCTAGGCGAATTATGTTGGAAACGATGTTCCTGTTTGATCTGTGTAATACTTATGTAGTATTGTATTGAATTGGCTTTGTGGTACCCATAACGATTTGCCGTGGGGTACGCGCAAGACCTTTATTTGCAGTAAGTTCCTGTCGTACAAACGCAGGTTTGCGAGCACCCCTACGCCGCCTTACCAATCAATACAACACGATCTTTGAAGACATTGACTACTTTTCTGTCTCTGCTCCAGAGTTTAGAAGTCTTGTCTATAAAATTATTTCAGATTACAATAGTTAGTTTAATGTTTACCTTATTTTCTCTCCCTCCTTATTTCTCTGTGTTTGCATGCCTGTTGTTTAATAACTCACTACTAACTAGGTACTTTTCTGTTTTAACAGCTTACAATAGCGTACCATTACATATAACTTTTAATATGTTGTGGAAAATGTCGTAGGTTACACATTTTTTATTCTGATATATTTACAACCATAAGATTTTTAATGTATAACTGTTTATTTTCCCGAACAAATAAAATAAAATAAAACCATTAAGTGATCACTACCTAAATTTTCATTTAAAACACCCCACTTAAACCGTAATGCAATGTCTGATGCACTGCAATAACTTTAACTGAACTATTTATTTATTTTTAGGATCTACAACTCATTAAGACCGAAAAATAACTCCAAACACTTGTTCAAAATAGGCCACTCAGACATGCGATCAACCACAAATAGTACTAACCATTTACTACAAGACTCAATAACATCATAAAACTTTTCTTGTATACTCCGATTTCTCATAAAAATAATATTTTTTAACCGTAAAATTAACTCGTCTAGGTGCACCTCTCGCGTATTGTTTTCGTTGTCGCCGGCGGCATCGTTATCAGTAGCAGCTGTCTGCTTAGGAATGCGGTCCGACAACTCGCGATGTCCCCACCAGATCGTTTTGACTTTGTTGTGCGAAAGCAATTGCTTATTTTTATTACTTGTTTGCGGCGATTCTGCGTAAACAATGGTGGGAATGGGTTCGGAGTGTAATTATTGCTGGTTCTCGATTCTTCCAACAGTAAACCACGAAAGTTGTTGGTGTCCTCCTTCAGCTGTTCGGTTTCCCTCACTGTTTGAACGTCAATTGGCATCTTGGATCTAACGTACATATTGCAGGCTATGCTATATGTACACGTACAGTTATATTCTGCCATAAGTTCCCTCACGCGCTTCTCTCGAGTATAAACAGGGCAACTTTTGTTCAACGCCATGCGGTTACCCCGACAGTTGACGCATTTGAATGCTTTTGGACGAGCACCGTGTTTTGACGTGGCCGAACTTCCAGCAGTTTGAACACTGCGTGACTGGGAACACAAAAGGTTCCACTTTGGCGCGTGGACAATCAATGTAAACAAAACTTGGTAGGTATGAGCCTCTGAAGCCTACTTTTGGCTACCTCACTAGGTACCCAATCGACTCCGTCTCGTCGCTGTAATCTTTTCAAGGATATTATTTCGATTTCGTCGGGGCACTTGATCGCCTTTAATGTCTCCTCATCAGACAACTCGAGGTCTACATCTCGTATAATCTCGTAAGAAATGTTTACGTCCTTTGCACTGTAAACCTTCCACTGTTTGGTTTGGAACTCCTGACAGTCCAGTAACATTCTTCAGTCGAAACCTCTATTTTCAACTTATATGGGTTTAATATATTTAATTTTGTTGATGTCAGTTAAGCCCATAATGTTGAATAATTTTGCTAAGGCAAATTGTTTTGATAACTTTTCTCGGCTCCATATAAAAACTTCTTTTCTAAATTGTTTAAGTTTCTTTCCTCTTTCTTTTTCAACTTTAGTCCAGCTTCCTTCTTCATCCTCCTCTCTTTCTCGTTTTGTTCGATTAACTAGTATATCTTCTTCCATGATTGGGACTTCACTGCAGATTTGTTCCAGTGTTTTCTACCGATTTTCTTTTGCTTTCTCCTTCCCCTTCCATTAACATTTGTGACATCCATCCATGTTATTCTCTTTTTGTCCATTGTTACTGTCACTATCGACTGTGGCCATTATTTGGACGCGCTCATCAGCGATGAGCGCGTCAATATAATAAAATAACAATTCTAAATCAACGATATCAACAGACGCGCGCGCGTGATTCTCGCGAGTGCCGTGACAACTGTAACGTTTTCATGTTCCTTTGTTAAAAATCAATATTAACTGGAAAAAAAACGTTGCACTGGCCCTTCTCTTATGCTTTTTTTACATTTTAGACACAAAATATTGATAAATATTAAATCTGCATCTTCCCTATTGTTGCAGACTATTTCGAAAAAAAAAACTTAAACCAAAAGCGGGCGAACATTATGGACACTGCACTCTGACATTGCTACGATTCCGTTCTCTGTAATTTTAATAAAGCCCATTTCTCTTCTCGTCACGTTGCTATCATAATCGGAAGAACTATTTCATATGCGCCGGCCCCTGCTCTAGGGCCGGCGCACACACGGTGGAGCGCAGTAGATTATAAAGCACAATTGCCTACGCAAAGTACAGTGTAGTACTATTTTATAAAAGAATACAGTTGGCTTCCCTATTTAGAGCACTAGTATATCACTCCTACTATGGTAAATTTAATAAAAACAATGTTTCAACATTCCCATTGGCAAGTAGGTATATATTATTATAAAATTAATAGAATTTACAAAGGTGGTAACCAAGTTTTTGTTCTTGAATATATTAAAAAGTACTTAAGTACTGACATAATCACTTCTCGCGTTACTAATATCTATTCTGCTTCTTAATCTAATATCTTCATACAGACAGCGACACAAAACTGTTATACTGAGCAATATTTCTTTTCAGGATGTCAGCACACAATCCCAGCACTCTTTCAAACCTGAAAATCAAACAAATAATGTGAGTAGGCATTAATTACATTATGTTACCGAAGGTACCTGTTTTAACTAACATTAGGAAATCTAAATGATCGTCAAAAACCAATCCCATTCATTTTGCTGTAAAATAAAACATCTCTGGTATACAATGTTGCTGAATGTACGTTGTATGTAACAAGCTTTGCAAAATTTGGTTGCTAAAGTGTTTTCTACATATTTTCTATTTCGTATTCACCTGGCACGATCAAGCTTGACACATTTAAGAGACCCATCAGCGCGAACGGTTGCTGCTCGTGGTCTGTCTAGCAACAGTGCAATCTCTCCAAAGTAATCCGAAGGCCCCAATCGACCCACTTCTACCGCAGAACCTTCCCCCTGGCCGCTTCTTTGCTGAAGCACGACTGCAGTTCCTGCAGAATAATTAATCTTTTTTTGAAATCTTAATTATAAAGCAGGTTCTATGTTCAACTGCTTTCTAGGTTCTATGTATGTAAGTATTTGCAATAAAAAACGTGATGAAACGAAACATAATAATTTTCTGTTGAAATTTGTAGGTACATATCACTATAAATAAAGACTATATTATACAAATGTTACAATCCGAACAAAAAACGGAACCCTTATAGGATCACTCGGGTGTCTGTCTGTCTATCCGTCTGTCACAGCCAGTTTTCTCCGGATCCACTCCATATGTTATGAACTTCTTTGACCCAAACACAGACGTTTTATGTAAATCATTACTTTTTTAGTATTCACTTTTAGGGGTCAAGCGAGAAAATTAAAAAAGTTTTTTTTCGTGTATCTTCGAATGAAAGGGTCAAAACTCCCACAGTAAGTGGGGGTTTTAACTTTTAATTATATTTTTTTCATAATTTTAAAATAAATGGTTTTGAAGTTATTCAAGAAATTAGACGAAAATCTATTCCCCCCTTATCTCCGAAACTAAAATTTTGAAAAAAATGGAGATATTAGATCTTTACTTATAGATTACAGGAAAACGAGGAACTAAAAGAAGTTTAAAATAGTGTTAAAATAACATGTTAAAAAAAACGGAACTCGTTCGGAATCCTTTGCATGCGAGTCCGACTCGCACTTGGTCGGTTTTTTTTCCTATTCTTGTAGTGTAAGACGGTATTGCTTGCCAAATTCATAGTTCTATGTCAACGGGAAATACCCTTTACATTTTGATTCTATTGATAGAGTCGAAATATACATTTATTGCGGCATAAAAGGCGGTATTTTTTTTTTAATTTACTTAGAAGTTTGTTTTTTTATAGCTTCAAGGGACTATAGACCTGAATATCGGACAACAAAGTGATCCTATCCTACCTATGTTAAGCAACGCTTGCCAAGGTTGGTCTGTGGATGTGTGACCATCTTAACATACCGAGTTTCCTCCGTGCCTCGGAAAGCACGTTAAGCCGTTGGTCCCGGCTGTCATTTGTAGAGATTTTGGCAGTCGTTACGGATAGTCAGAAGCCAGTAAATCTGACTCCAGTCTTGCCATGTAGTACCGTGTTACCCAGTTAATGGGTTGTGGAGGTCTGGTAGGCAGCCGCTCCATGTAAAATACTGGTATTCAGCTAAATCCGGCTTGACTGGAAGCCGACCCCCATATAGTTGGGAAAAGGCAAGGCAGATGATGAACAAAGTGATCCTAAGTATAAGGGTTCCGTTTTTTCCTTTTGAGGCACGGAACCCTAAATACCATTTTAGCCGACTTAAAAAAGAGGATATCAATTCGACCCGTAATATTATCAGAATTGCAAGGTTTTAGGGTTCCGTTTTCGGACTTTTTTCTTTTCTTACTTGTGCTTCTTGCCAACTTAGTATAAAATTTTGTCGCAATAATGTCCGTATTTTGTGAAATTAGAAGCTTGATCTTTTAGAGTCCTAAGGGGCTGTAGACCTACGTATTTGATATTAATTTTGACTTGATACTTCCACGCGTTCTCGAGAAAAAAGGATCATGATAGATTGACAGACGGACGGACAACGAAGTGATCATATAAGAGTTCCATTATTTCCTGTTAAGTTACGGAACCTTAAAAATAAAGCAGAAAATATTTATTTATTGATACTCTGACATTACAGGAAACCTACATGTTAAGTTTTAAAATAACAAATTTGAAAAATTTGAGCGTCCAGCATTTGGCTGGTTTTTAGGAGGGTTTTATATGGCTGTCCAACTTTGGAGAAAAAAAAAGCATAATTAATTATCTCAGTAGGTACTGTGTGGTATATTTTTCTACGAAAATTTTAGCGATGATATGTTGCACTATCGTATAACAGAGAACACTGTTACTATAAAGAAGAAAATTACCTTCTACTATTATGTAAAAGTCGTTGCCAGGTTCACCTTGTCTGACAATGATCTCGCCGTCAGTGAAAGATACAGGTTCTAAGGCGTCTGCAACTGTCAGGCGTTCCCATTTCTCTAAACTTTCTGAAAAAATGCAAAGGAATGAAAAAAAAGAGACAGAGTCTCTGTTTTGGTCATGTTCAATTATTTTGGTGATGCCAATATTGCATCCAACGCGAAGAGATCGCTTAGTTTCGATTCGACCACATGGAGGAGGCCAACCTCTGAAGAAAGGGGCATGTTATCGATATCAGCGCAAGCTTGTCTATATAGACAAAAGCTCAATTAGCTGCCATCTATTAAGATGGCAGCTAGTTGACAGTTCTGAGAAGGTCCTAACGTCTAGTCCTAACAGAACATACAAGTTCAGTGGGCCTGTAGGCCAAGATAAGAAAATGCATGAGCAAGGTGAAATATAAGTGAATAGTTCAGGTATCAGAAGTTTGGGGAACACGCTAGGTTATATTAGAAATGTCGGGGAATAAAACATGAGTTCAGGACGACCTATGAGGGAATGACTGAATTCTAGAGGCACTGGAACAATGGTGAAGGGTGGAGTGCGTGAGAACATGATTAAGTATAGGTAACAGAACAAGCATGGCAAATCGTTTATGCAAGATGGGACGTTGCGGAAATTATTTAATTTTATAAGAAATGTTTTTTGAGTTAGTGTTTTGAAATATTATTATGACTTACCTAATATGGAAACACGTGACAAGAATTCATCATACATGCGTCTTTTCCTAATAGTAGAACCCATTAATATACGGCGGTAAGAGTCACGATCCAAGCCCCACAGCTTGAGGGAAGTGCGAGCGCGCACAGTGGCTGCTCTCGGTGTGCCGTATATCAGAGCCAACTCGCCAAAACTGCCTCCTTCTCCAATAGTTGTAACAGGTTCCCCATTCACTAGGACCTAAAATCCATTGATTATTATAGTTAATTTTAAATTATTTCCTTGTTTGTTTTTTTAATGTTCCGAACCAAAAAATGGAACCCTAATAGGATCACTCGGGTGTGTGTCAGTCTGTCTGAACGTCTGTCACGCATATGGACTTCTGTGAACCAAATACGGACGCGTTACGTAAATATTTTTTCAAAGTAGAAATTAAATTAAAAAAAGTTTTTCAAACTGTATCGTTTGTGTAACATATCAAATGAAAGGGCTTACTGTGAGAGTTTTAATTATATTTTTTTATAATTTTAAAATAAACAGTTTTGATGTTATTCAAGAAATTTTACCAATAAAAATGCAAATAATAGTTCTATATCTAATAATTACAGGAAAACCTATAAGAAGTCTGTAGTGTTAAAATAACAGGTTTAAAATTGAAATTGGTTCGGAACCTTCTACACGCAAGTCCGACTAGCAATTGAAATTAAAGCTCACTCACTTCGACTTCTCCAGAGTCAATGATATAAAAGTTATCTCCTTCATCTCCCTGTCTGATGACCGTCTCACCAGGTAGACACTGGACGGGAAACATAGCGTCGAACATATCCGCTCGTTCAGATTCGTCCAGATGGGTAAACAGAACGTTAGAAGCTATAGCACGCGATAGAGCACCCATTGTCTTGTAATCTTTTGGCACCACCTAAAAATAAAAGATCAACTTAATTTAGCACTGAATATTTTATTTATTTTAAATTAATAGCTGACGGATGCAGGCAGATTTAATCAAATGGATTCCTATAATTGGTACATTTATCTATCTATATACGTACACTGCCCGGAAGTTCCTGACCCCTTTTAGAGATATGTGGGAAATTGTGAGACTGCTGCACTACTCAAAAGCACAGTTGTAATGTTTTAGGGTTTCATACCCAAAGTGAAACCAATAGAATCCTATTATTACTAAGTCTCCACTGTCCGTTCGACCGTCTGTCTGTTAGCGAGTTATATCTCATGAATCGTAATAGGCAGACAGTTGAAACTTTCACAGATTGTGTAAATAATAAAAATATGATGGTACGGAACCTTTCATGCGCGAGTCCGACTCGCACTTGGCTGGTTTTTACACGACTGCCTAAAAAAAGGAGTGTTATGTTATTAGGCTCCATGTATGTATGTTTGAGTTTCTTTATTCCATCATAACTTCTAAACGCCTTAACCGATTTTGATGGATGTGGGTATCGTTAGAAGCTTTGCGTTATCCCGGGTAACATAGGCTAGTAGAAACGGATGGAATGGCGTAGTGTTCAATATGCATTCGTTCGCTGATAATAAAAAAATGTTAGGACCGCTATTTTAGTTCATGAATAAAAACGGACCTTTTTTCATGTATAATTATAATAATAATAACATTATTTACTATGAATGAAAAAAACTTTTATAGAAATTTACAGAGTACACCACAAACTGACACACCACCAGAAGACAACGTAGAATTACCCACAGTAGAACAACTTGAAACATTTTGGTCTGGAATATGGGAAGAGCAAGTACAACACAATGATAAAGCTGATTGGATAACAGATGAAGTTACTAGACGGAGTTCATTAGAACAAATGGAATTCGTTGAGTTTACTGAATCTGACATAACTAATATCACAGCAAGACTACACAACTGGAAATCCCCTGGTATTGATAAAATACATAATTACTGGTTTAAAAAGTTAGAAACATTACACAAAATATTAGCTAAAAATTTTACAGACATTATTTTAGGAAAGCAAAATATACCCGAATTTATTGCTACAGGAATAACCTACATGTTGCCAAAAAACAAATACTCACCAGAGCCTTCCCAATACAGACCAATTACGTGCCTACCCACAATATACAAAATTCTAACGTCAGCTATTACCTCAAAAATCAATAAACATATAGAACAACACAGCTTAATAGCAGAAGAGCAAAAAGGGTGCAGACGGGGTCACATGGGGTGTAAGGAACAACTAGTTATTGACTCAGTAATACACAAACACGCAGCCACGAAAAATAGGAATTTACATTGCACCTATATAGATTATAAAAAAGACTTTGATAGCATTCCACATTCCTGGTTAATCCATATATTACATATTTACAAAATAAACCCAAAGATAATAGATTTCTTACAAAATATTATGTCTCGGTGGAAAACTACACTACAGTTAAATTACCGCGATAAAGCCATAAGAACACGACAAATTGCCATAAGAAAAGGCATTTATCAGGGTGATTCCCTGAGTCCTTTATGGTTTTGTCTCGCTCTGAATCCCCTGTCTCATCTACTACAATGCAGCCAAGCCGGATATTGCCTTAAATACACAACAGAAGTAGCCACTATCTCTCATCTCATTTATATGGACGACATTAAATTATATGCCAAATCAGAAAAAGAAATGAAAAACCTAATAAAAATCACAACAGAATTTAGTAAGGACATTAACATGCAATTTGGATTAGACAAATGCAAAACAGTACACATAATACGCGGCAAAATTAAGCCTGGTAGCTATACAATTAACAATACAGACACAATTACAGCAATGGAACCAACGGATTTATATAAATATTTAGGATACAGGCAACTCAAAGGACTAAATCACACAGCGATTAAACACACACTAAACACTGAATACAAAAGGAGAGTGACCGCAGTATGTAAAACTCATTTAGCTGGAAAGAATTTAATAAAGGCATTAAACAGCTACGCCACGCCAATATTAACATATTCGTTTGGAGTGATCAAATGGTCAAAAACCGACATCCAACAAATCGAAAGAACCACACGCACCACACTTACTAAACATAATAACTTGCACCCTAAGTCTGCAATAGAACGATTGACTATAAAACGGCAACACGGAGGGAGAGGCTTAATAGACATTCATCACCTTTGGCAGAAACAAATTACTAGATTAAAAGCATTCTTTCACACAAAATCTCACACAAGCAACATTCATAAAGCCATAGCCACAAACGATAATAACTACACTCCCCTTAACCTAAACGAAGAGAATACAACTTACGATGTAAACAACGACCCTCAGCAACAAATGTTAGAAGAATGGAAAAAGAAAGTGCTGCACGGACGGCACCCCCACGATCTAGAACAGTCCCACGTAGATGCAGTAGCTTCAAATAAATGGCTCAAGATAGGACATTTATTTCCGGAAACCGAAGGTTTTATTATTGCAATACAAGATCAAATCATTAATACTAAAAACTACAGGAAATTCATAATCAAAGACCCTACAATAACGAATGATAAATGCCGCAAGTGTCACAGCCAACCAGAGACCATACAACATATTACAGGAGCATGCACAACGCTCACACATACTGACTATACTCACAGACACAATCAGGTGGCAAACGTCATTTACCAAAAACTAGCTATCAAACATAAACTCATACAAGAAACAAACACTCCTTACTACAAATACGTCCCACAAACTGTTCTAGAAAACACCACACATAAACTTTACTATGACCGTGCCATTCTCACTGACAGGACCGTTCACTACAATAGACCAGATATCACTCTCCAAGACAAAATTAATAAAGTTACTTACCTGATAGATATTGCAGTCCCCAACACGCACAATTTACAAAAGACAATAGGAGAAAAAATAAGTAAATATGCAGAGCTAAAAGAGGAAGTGACAAGAATTTGGAGGCAAAATAAAGTATACGTCGTGCCCATTGTTGTTTCCACTACAGGGGTAATACCCAACCAATTGCACCATAGTCTCAAATTAATAGACCTTAAAGACTCACTTTACATAAAACTTCAAAAGGCTGCAATTTTGAATACCTGCAGAATAGTGCGGAAGTTCATGCAAATAGAAGAAAATGAAATTTCTCCTCAAAACCCCTAAGTACTCACCACACGCTACATTGACTTGGCTTGGCCCGTTAATGTAGCTTAAAACTAGCCAAAGAGCTAAGAAACAGTCCATGTTTTTCCTAAATAATAATAATAATAATATTCCACACAACTATCACACAACGCCATCTAGTCCCAAGCTAAGCAGAGCTTGTGTTATGGGTACTAGACAACTGATAAACATACTTATATATGTATTTCTAAATACATACATATTATAGATAAACTACACCCAGACACAGAACAAATGATCATGCTCATCACACAAACATTTGTCCTGGGTGGGAATCGAACCCACAACCTAATTAACTACTTATAGGTACTATCATCGTCTAAAATTCGCTGAGTAGATAAGAAAATATATGACAGTAGATAGTATTTAATTTACATTCATTCGTTACTTTCGTCTCTAAACTTACTACCTTACTAGAAACAGAAATGACCATCCCCGCCGTTTATGTCTTACACTAATCGGGAGGGGGGCAAGTATACGACATGGAGCTTGTTATTATGTGGCCCCCCGAAGGCTACCACCCAATCATCAATATCATCAATTAATATATATCAAATTCTTCCGTTACTGATTAATTGATTGACTGAGTGACTGGCTGATCGTAACCTGTAGTTTCGGCTGTGCGTTGTCAGCCAGTTGTCAGCAAGCTGAAATTTGGCATGTAGGCTCCTTTGGGAGTGAAGACGAGCACTAAGAGAGGATTTCCCGAAATTCCTACGGGCCCGGGAAAAGACAGGATAAGCGCGTACGCAGAAGCTAGTTATAAGATCTAGCTAGATTCAATTGGTCTGTTCTCTTTCCACCGTCCTTAAGAAGATTCGTTAGGTAGGCTTTGAAGTTCAGTAAGGCGCTGCAATCACAATTTATTATCACAATTTGCTATCGTAGACTATCGACATATTGCGATTGCGGTGCTCATGACAACGATGAACAAAGCGGGTCATTCTATTGATGTTTCCGAAGTGTGCATAGACTTGAACTTTAGGACCTAAAACGCCACTAAAGTCGCGATTGTCTTGGCAACCGACTGAATACATAGATAGGTATATTAAAATTTCGACCCACCATAGTTGAAAGACAGTGTCACCGCACCGCTGCGAACTATACGGCCATTTGTAACTCGCTATGTAAATCCCAGATACGTCAAGGAGTGAGCATGGCACTGCGAATTGCTCCCGTCTCCAGGACAGTACCCAATGCACAGAACCATTAAGCTGTGTTCTGTGCGGACCACAGAAATATAAAAAACAGTTGCGGACAGTTTGGGCACCCAACTAACAACTGCGGCTGCTCGAAAGCCCGCAAATCCCCCAGCTTATGCGCACTTAGTCGCGTGTGATAGCTAGAAGGTTTGGCAATTGGTTTTTTAGATCCACGTAAGCTTATCCACGAGCTGCGTTATATAAAGTCTCTCCACGTACAAGAGCACACATACACCTCTCCTAATCTACACTAATATATAAAGCTGAAGAGTTTGTTTGTTTACTTGAACGCGCTAATCTCAGGAACTACTGGTCCGCTATATATCATCACGCTAAGACCAATAGGAGCAGAGCAGTAATGAAAATTGAGACGCCGACGAAGTTGCGCGGTTCAACTAGTTAACGATATATAATAAACAAACAAACAAACAAACTCTTCAGCTTTATATATTAGTATAGATTATATGGAAATTATAACTGTGTCTTTCATTGGATCTAAAACCCTAGGTTTATTATTATTAAATCACCTCAGAAATCTTAGTGTCAACGTGGTACCAATCAAAATCGATTTAGTTTCGCATTACTCATTCAATCTCAATATCGTTATATCACTGACAGCTATAAAATAAAAATAAATAATTAAAAAAATTAAAAAACACGCCTGCCGTGTCTAAAAATGAACTAAAATATGTAAAACAAGCATTCGCTCAAAAATTTAAAACTGAAAAACAACTTTTTTATTGCAGTCGGGGGACAGAAGGTACTCTGTTACATTTCTGTAAAGGTCCCCCAACTGGAATAAAAAAGTTGTTTTTCAGTTTTAATTTTTTTTTATTGTTTCTTTATAAAGCCAGCACAAAATACTTTTGTAAGTAACAATTCTATTTTTTACCTGCAATCACAATATTTAAACAGGCAATATATCCATTTTTGAAATATAATATTACTATAATGGAATGGTAATTTTTTTTCAATTTAGGTGGAACTTGCCTTTTTGACATAGCTGGTAGCATCCTCCTCTGTAACGGGTTCAGCACTAATGCCACCACGTCTACGCGGAGGCTGTCCCCCAGGCACAGGCAGTGGAGAAAGTTCTCCATCAGCTTCTCCTTCAGATGCAGCTGCTGCAGCTTGTGCAGCCTTCACTTCATCCTAAAACAAAATTGGTATACAAGATGTTGATTTGCATCCTAGTCAAATTCAAGGACGTAATTATGCTAATGATTCTCGACCCAAATCAACAATAAAATGGGTAGGTATTTTTTTTATTTTTTTCTTATTTACGGAAATCGGTAAGTGTGAGCCAGCCGTATTTAAAAGCGGCCCGTCTGTTACTAGCCCTATAACCGCGCTTTCACACACAAACAAACGCAAACAACACATACGCAAACGATCATTCAATAAATTCGTAGGTAATCAATTCCACCCCAACCAATCACAGTGCAGGTACTTTCCCGCGCAAGCTCCTAGCCCCCCCGCCCCCGCGGCCCCGGAACTACCAGTGTGTAGTGTGTGCCGAAGCGCGCGTGCGGTGTGCGATTTCCGCTCTCGGACGTAGGTACAAAGTGCAAGATGACGGACAATTATTCAAATGTCGAGTTGGTAGATATGGTCCGCCATGTGATGCCATCAGTGGAGAGAGCCTACGTGGAGCCATCCGGATGTTCACGAAAATCTTTCCCGCAGAGAAAAAATTTTTTTTCACAGAGCGTCATGGTGGCTTTCGACACTTTAAAAACGAATGTGTTAAGTGTTACGTAAGCTAAAGGAAAACCAGCTACGTTGTGCTCGATTGTTAACACAAACAACACTAATCTTTATTAAAAAAAATTTACTTGAAAATGTTAAGGTGAATGTTACGGGTTGCTCATTGCCATTTTCCCGCGAGATGGCGCTGAAGTCAATATTTTCAGTTTTATTTTGTTTCGAGTGTAATTATTGGAACAATATTAAGTCGCAGAAATAATGGTGCGACAATCGGATATTCCACTTTATCGAAATTAGTCAAAATACGGCATAAAAACCCTTCTGATTCGCCATACTTCAAATCATACTTTCAATCATGTCTATGTGTGTGTAAACGGTACTATAAGCGAGTTAGATATTATTTTCGTGAAGTATGGCGAATCAGAAGGGGTCCACATACAGCTTCACACTGACCGGCAAATTGCAAAAAACATAAAAATATTTGAATTTCGCGGGCTACCCTGGTTATTTTAGAAGTTCTTGAAATGATTAAAATATCAAATGTTTCATTATTTTAATAACTTTTAATTCAATTCGTAGTTACTCCTCTGATATCTCGACGGAGTTAACAATTTTGGCTCAAGTTCCATACTTAGTGCGTAAATGTAGTCCGCTTGTTGATATGGTGTACATAATAAAGAATATTTTATTCTATCGCGCACTAGTTTTAATAATTACTGGACAGTTTATGTATGTACACTTCGCTGATTGATGATCGCAAAAAATATTTCCACGCTATATTACAACTGTTAATTTGAATTCCATACCTACCATTGACTGTAGATTTTTTTTTTACAAAAAAGATTTTAGTAAGTACACGGACACGAGTCATCGTCATCTGCCTAGCCTTTTCCCAACTACATTGGGGTCGGCTTCTCACTTGTCCGACTTGCGAGTATTTGCGAGTGAGACTGTGTAAGACAAATTACAAAACAAACAAACGTTAGTTCGCTGTAGGGAATTCGCTAATTCCCCGTCGCACTGTGTGTTACCAAGAGTGTATAGTATCCAGCCCGCCCGACCAAAATGCGACGATTAGTAGCGGGCATTTCCCTACCAAGGTTCGTTTTTAATATCTACTGCGAAATTCGCATTTCTAATAATGCTTTTGCGGTACCGAAAAACAGCGCGAAATTAGCGAAATTTCGGTAACGATATAAAGGTATTGCGTGCCCTAGTCGCACAGCATAATTTCAGACTGGTTAATGGTAACAAATAAACAGATATCGGCACTTTTTAGGGTTCCGTACCAAAATGTTAAAAAGAAACCCTTATGGTAAGACTAAGTCTGTCTGTCACAGCTGGATATCTGAAGAACTACTAATGGTATGAACTTGAAACTTGGAATAGTTTTAGATGACGTTTGTTCAACTATTTTTGTTAAGTAGCGGCATCACCAGCGCATCCCATCCAAGCCATGTAATTTTATGTCCAGGTAAACATTTTGAATGTCCAATCCAAATCTAAATATCGTCTTTATCCTGGGGTTACTCTCTAAGCCCGAAGTCCGTAGTTTCGGGCTTAGTTGCGGGCGTATTCTACTCCTTATCACGTAACCACTAAGAATTGATGACAACACGATTTGATAGTGTCAAATCGTGTTATTATCATTCATTCTTAGTTCGGGTTTTTTTTTATAGATAGGCACGCGTTTGACCACTATCTCACCTGATGGTAAGCGATGATGTGGTCGAAGATGGAGCACGCTTGCCAAGAAATAACCTATTCACTCTTGACTTAAAGACTCCCAGGTTGTAGCTATCAGGAAACACAGACTCCGGCAGGGAATTCCACTCCTTAGCTGTACGCATTATGTGTTACCAAAACGTTTTGTGCGTATGGGTGGGATATCCACCGTGTACCGGTGGCGCATCGCCGTTCGTCTTGTGGTCCGATGATGGAACGGACTTGGCGGAATTAAATTATGCAATTCCGTCGCACATTCCCCAAAATGCAACCGGTAAAAAACCGACAGGCTAGCAACTCGTCGTCGATGTTCAAGACTTTGGAGCTTCGTCGCGACAAGCCTCTCATTGCCGATGATCCTCTTGGCTCGTTTCTTAATTGACTCAAGGGCATCAAGTTGGTGTCTGGCAGATCCATCCCAAAGATGAGAGTAGTACTCCATACACGATCGAACTTGCGCTTGATAGAGTTTAAGCAGCTGTTCCGGCGTGAAGTATCGTCTCACCTTTGCCAGAATCCCCAACTTCTTTGCAGCCACTTGAGCCTTTGCCTCTATGTAAGGGCCAAAATTGAGAGTAGATGTTAATGTAACACCAATAAGCTCAAGTTGGTCGGTTATCGGCACGGTTAAACCTCGGAAAGATGGAGCTGGGTGGAATTGGCTCCTTTTGGCGGAAAATAGACACGCTTGGGTCTTAGCAGCATTGAACTTGACCAGATTGGCATCGCCCCATTCAGAGACAGCCTGTAAGGACACGTTCAAGCGCTCAACCATTGCCTCCCGGTTTGGTACTAATCGTAAGTCTGTAGGTGATACGGAGTACAATACACCCGCAACTGTTGATCTCATCACCTTCTTAAGTGATCAATATCTTCTCTAGCGGTTGGCTATAAATGTTTTTATTTCTTTGGTAGTTTGGTCTTTGTGACAGATGATTGGTCCTAGGGATGTGTACTCATTGACATTCGAGAGAAAGGCTGTTTACTTTAATTTGTATGATGTCGGAGTTTGTTACTAGTTGTCGTCTTGTTTGTGTTCATGGATAGTCCGATTTCGTTACTTTTGTTGTGTAGTTCTTCTATAATTTTTTGTAGTTTTTTCGGATTCTCCTCAAACAAAACAAAGTCAGCAAATCTCAAGTGGTTGAGTTTTCTTCCATCTATGCACAACCCGTAGGGGTCCCAATACAATTTTCGGAATACGTTTTCTAACTAAGCAGAGAACAGCTTGGGGATAGAGCCTTGACTTACGACTCTTTCAATTTGGAATGACAAAAATTTTGAATGTAACAATAATAAAAAAATATTTAGGATATGTTTTATATTTAAAAAAATTGTGATTATTATACATTCAAAAGTACTAGGAGACTAGAAACATGTCGAACTATTTCCAGGGCTGGAGTTTTGAGCAGTTTGGATTCACACATACCAGAAACATGTCTAAGTATTTCCATGGCTGGGATTGTGACCAGGAATAAGAAACGCGGAGCCACCAACAACTTACTATGTGGGTTCCCAGCAAGCTGCTGAGATGCCCGTAGGTACAATCAGTGCAATAATTCATCATCTGCCTAGCCTTTTCCAAAGTATATCGGGGTCGGCTTCCAGTCAAGCCGGATTTAGCCGAATACCAGTATTTTATGTGGAGCGGCTGCCTTCGAGACCTCCACAACCCATTAACTGGGTAACACGGTACTTCATGGCGAGCCAACCTTAGCAAGCATTGTTTAACTTTGAAGATCGACCTGTGTGGCTGTTATTATCTAGCCACAAGCTCTTCAAATGCAATAATCATTACACACTTAATTTTTCTCAGGAGCCACCTCTAAAGTTTACGCAGACAAAGTCATGGGCAGAATATTATTTAGTGAGGCGAATGGCACTAATTATTGAACCAATTTCCATTCGTCCCCCTAAAATCCCAAGTGAGATGTTTGAAAACAAATGAATTCTTATTATTTTGGTAAATTCCTATTTGCCCCACTGACTTACAAAACAAATAATAAATATATAATTATAGTAAAAAATGTGTACTTGCCTTCATAAACAGACAAGGTTTTGCCATATCTGCCGTAAATTAGTCTATATGAGTGTTTAAAATAATATGATCCAACTTATTTATATTTTTTAATAACTTTTAACAATATTGCACTCCCCAATGTCTAGGTATAGTGGCAACTTGTATATTTAAGTATGACTACATCAGACTTTTTAACAAACAAATGAGTAATGAGGAAAATATATATGTTTAGAAGAAGGAAATATTTTCCTTACATTAAATACATGTATTATTATGTGTTAAATATTCCACTAGGCTACAGGACAACCTGATACTTTTTGGTAAATTAGGAATATTACTGCAAAATTCCTACATAATTATAAAATATGCAAGGTAAACATTTCATAATCAGCAAGTTTGACAAAGGCAGTCTGTGAGAGATTGCCTTGTGCGATTAGACCACCCATTGTACACTGTTTTTTTACAAATGTTTGTCCAATTTTTTTTAGAGGTTTGCAATAAAGTATTTAATAAATTAATCAATTTTTTTTTCTATATTTATAGTACCAAGTAAGGTATGACATTTTTTCAAAAATTCTCATAGTTAAAATATATGAGGCATTTAATAGGTTTCAGGGTTAGGAACAAACCCCCTTTTCGAACGAGGGAAATCCTCCTGGATATTCTTCGCCCTGAGGCTGGCGGAGGGGTCTGTAAGGGTTCCAGGCTCTAAACCTATCATTTTGGGGGACGTACAGTTGAAACATTTATTTGGGGGATGGTAGCCAAGATAAGATTGCTTAGAAATGTACTCAACAGACCCATGAAAAGCATAATACCTTTGAAGTTCTTTTCTTTGCTACACACCTTTTAGGAGACATTTGTAACAGGAACAACGCTAGATGAATGCACTAGATAAAATGTTTGCTAGATAATAAAGCCTAATAAACTTTACTCACCCTTTCTAATTTTTGAAAATACTGTCTCAAAAAGGCCACAGGGTTTTCAGGCTTGTTCACACATAACTGCACTATACAATCTTTTAACAATAATGAAATATTATGACTCTGAATATAGTTTTCACACTCATGTAAACATTGTTCTTCTTCCATTTTTTTACCACAATCTGAAATTATGAGTAAGTGTGCTGTCATATACTCTACTGTAGGATTAAAACTTCTGTGGTTATTTACGATCGGACAACAGCTTATCGCATGCAACGCTGGTCAAGAAAACAAGAAATTACAAAAATCTCGCGATCATTTCTCTTCCTATTTTTTTTTTATAGATCCGTGATACATGGTTCTAAATCTGACACTTGAGTTCACTTGACATCTTGCTTGACACACAGAACCACAGAACAGATATTACCAAGCAAAGACTAGCTACCTAGCTACAACCTAGCGGCTCAGGAGCTTGACCATAGCTTGACATCTCTGACCACTCTCTGACTTTCGTAAGTGATGCAGGATTCAGGATTCTTTTTACCATAATTAAAGATTGCAATAAACAATTTGAGATTAATGAATGTACACTAAACTGTGCAAACTATTAGCCGCAATACCTACACGTTCGGATTTGGTACATAGTATGACCGGATCACGAATTAGGTTCGGTTTCGAACCATATCTGGCCCTCTGTAGTCCGGCGAACATTAGTGAGTCCACCACGCTCCGCTAGTCTGCACAGCGGATTTGGTTTGCTCCGTACCGACAACAAACTACGACTAGGCGTGTTCGAATTTTTAGAGTTCTGTACCCAAAGGGTAATTAACGGAACCCTTACTTAGCTAAACCTCTGCTGTCCATCCGTCCGTCTGTCTGTCAGTAGGTACACAGTTGAAATTTTCACAGAGTGTGTATTTCTATTGCTTCTATAACAAAAAAAATATAAGAATCAAGGTTTATGGTGTGTGTAGTGTATGTAGACATACTTATGACTTGTCTCGAGCGCATACATCACAATATTGGCCACTGATCGGATGACAGTCTGTGTTCAATCGTCAGTCAGGCAACACGCGGTGGTGCATAGGCGAGCCAAATACCTACTATTAGTCGATACGTTTCGTGGATACTACATTTGGCGACGAGGACAAAAATTTAAAACTGTAAGAGAAAATGTGACTGGCGAAGTGGCAAGATAGTTTACTTAAGCTACTTAGGTACATTAGAGTTAAACTTAAATAATAACCATTAAGTATGTTACTTTAACTTACAAATAGATACCTATTATGATTCAAAATTATAAGAATTTATACCTACGGGTCGTCGTGCCATTGGGAGTCAACGGAAATGGAAGCTTAATGGCATCCCACATCATCATCTGCCGGAGTGGAGCGGCCACCTACCAGACCTCCACAACCCATTAACTGGGTAATCCGGTACTTAATGGCAAGACTGGAGTCAGATTAAATGGCTTCTGACTATCCGTAACGACTGCCAAAGATCTACAAATGTCAGCTATCAATATAGCCCTCTAAGTTCATGTTTCTATCAAGAATGATTTTTTCATGAAATAATCATTCTGTCGAGCTTCATGAACTTAGAGGGCTATATTGATGATTATTATATATTATTATATATTGTTCCAATTACACTCGAAACAAAATAAAACTGAAAATGTTGACTTCAGTGCCATCTCGCGGGAAAATGGCAATGAGCAACTCGTAACATTCACCTTAAGGTGGATGCTCCAGGGTAGCCCGCGAAATTCAAATATTTTTATGTTTTTTGCAATTTGCCGGTCAGTGTGAAGCTGTATGTGGACCAAATGCGATCCGCGACCGTAACGCGTATTTATCTAAAGTTAAGTTCTTGTAGTTCGAAAGAATGAATATTTCAGTAATAATCATTCTTTCGAACTACATGAACTACTAGAACTATATTGATGATTAAAATGGTTATAATTCTTTAGATAAATACGCGTTACGGTCGCGGATCGCATTTGGTCCACATACAGCTTCACACTGACCGGCAAATTGCAAAAAACATAAAAATATTTGAATTTCGCGGGCTACCCTGGAGCATTCACCTTAAGTCAAGAGTGAATAGGTTACTTCTAGGCAAGCGTGCTCCATCTTCGACCACATCATCGCTTACCATCAGGTGAGATTGTGGTCTAAAGCCGGGTCCAGACGAGTGTAACGTGTAATGTAATCCACCGTGTAATGTAACACGAATTCTACGTGTGGACGGCACTACGAGCATTACATGTAACGCTCGCGCGGCGCTCGGGGTTGATCCATCGGCTGTCGGTTTTTCGCGCGAACACAAAGACGCTCGCAGTGCTCGTTTGGACGGCGTTCGTGACGGTTGTGTCGTATGTACGTTCATGATGTGGAGTGACGAACAATCGCTTGAACTTATTAGTTTGTATCAAGAAAAACCTGTTATTTGGGATCCAAAAAACCCGCAATACTATAAAAAAATCTGAAACACGATGCTTGGAGTGATATTGCTCATTCATTGGAAAGAGATGTAGAAGAATGCAAAAACAAAATGATTAGTTTGCTTGCTTCACATCGAAGAGAAAAAGGAAAAGTAAAGAAGAGCCATAGTTCCGGAAAAGGTATGTTTTATTATAAATTTCTGTTGCTTTACATATTACACACTTTTATTTATTAATTTAGTTTTTACTTAGGTATTATCACTTACTTGCTATTAGTACAATTATTACTTCTATTGTATACCCACTATATTACTATATTCTACTATATTTTACTATACATATATGTACTATATTCTATTGTATTGTTTATTTATTGTAATTTATTTTACAGGTGGGGATGAAACGTACAAAAGTACATGGTTTGCTTACGAGGCGCTGGCATTTTTAGGAGATCGAAATAATCCAAGGAAACGACGCAACACAGAGGTAACTGCATTGAACTAGTTTCCTTCGACTTGATAAAAAAAACTTAACAATATGTATTCTGCCAAGAAACTGTACCCTCGTTCATAAAATAGTCATTAAACTCATCCCTAATTTGTTTTGCCGTTGAGGCAGCTCTTCTAGGTACATTATTCAATGGAAGTAAAGATGACATTTCACAATCTCTCCGCCAACTACCTTCACATAATCTTCCGTTTTGGTCGCTGTCAAGTGAGCCAGGGTGCATACAAGTTTTTAGATGAATCCGTGTTTCTCAAAAAATTATGCAAGTGTGCAATAGCCATGACTATAGTCTCCACGGTTTTGGGCTGAAGGAGCATAGGTTTTCGTAGAACTCTGAACACAGATGCTGTGATACCAAATACATTTTCTACAATCCTGCGAGCTCTGCTTAACCGGTAATTAAAAATTCTTCGCGGCGATCCCTTGGGGTATTCTCCTGGATAGGGTTTCATTATATTGTTTTGTAAAGGGAAGGCAGAGTCTCCTACAAAAACATATGGTACTACTTTGTTTCTACCTTGCAGTGCTTCAGGTGCAGGCAATCTTAACGAATTATTTTCTAGTTTTTTATATAATTCAGTTTCTTTCAAAATTCCACCATCTGAAATGCGGCCTTGACATCCGACATCCAGAAATTTATAATTATATTCCGCGTCTACTAAAGCAAACATCACTATACTGAAATTCGATTTGTAGTTACGATATTCTGTGCCACTATGTACCGGAGCCTCGAGAATGACATGTTTACCGTCCATGGCTCCGGCACAATGGGGAAAGTTCCACAATTCATCAAATCTGTTTGAGATCTGGATCCATTCTGACTCTGTTTTTGGCAGCTGAAACAATGAATTTCTTTTTAATTACAGATTACAAATGAACCGGAACAGAAAGCATCTACAAGTGTAGAAAATGATAACAGTTCAGAATTTATATCACCAACTGGTCAGGCCCCCAAAAAAAAAGAAATCAGACGAAAATAAAAAAATGGGTATGCTTTCGGAGGCTCTTGGCCTGCTTAAGAGTGCTGCTTCTAGTCCTACTCCTGAACCCCGAAACAATAATCCAAACAATTTTGACAGTGAAACCCTTTTCTTTTCAAATTTTATATGCAGCAAGATGCAACAATATAACAGAAGTACTAAAAATGCCGTGCAGCGAGCAATAATGGACGTAATATTCAAAGCCGATGAAGGATGCACTAACTTTTCTCAACATTATTATCCATCGGCATTCAATTACAGTGGGTATACAACAGGCTCGGTTCCTTCATCAAGATACTGCAATGAACCACCTTCTTTGTCTAATCGCTCAGAACTTACTTCAGGGTATTCAACAGGTCAGAATCAGACAAGTTGCCCTACTGCTCCATATGCTTCACCTGTTCCCTCAGAATTATCTCAAACTTCATATGAAGATGTAGATTTTGTGAATGACCTGATTTGAAAAGAATAAATTTTGTACTACATGATTTGAAGATACAATTTGATTTAACTTTCTAATTTTAATTTTGGAATAATTTTAATTTTGCTTACCCTACTTAATACAATAGCTTAATTTGTTATTTTAATAAATAAATAAAAATATGTAAAACTCACCTTAATGTTTTCTTTCAATGATTTTATAATCGCTTCACAAACTTCTGGTACAATGCAAGACATTGACTGTTTTGAAATTCTGAAGGTGTATTGAAGGCTTGTAAATGAATCTCCTGTTGCCAAAAATCTTAGTGTTAGAGCCAGTCTATCTTGCGGCGAAATTGCAGATCTCATTTTAGTGTCTTGTCTTGATATTTTAGGCGCAATGATTGTTAACAAATATTCGAAGTCAGTAGGCGACATCCGGGTAAAGTTTTTATATTGAACCACCAGTCTTATATTATTTAGTGGGAGCAATAGACCCAAAAAAGAATTAATAAATTATTCCCATTCGTCCCCCCAAAAAATTTTGAGGGACCATCGGGAAAATAAATAACGAATTCCCGTTCGTCCCCCTCGGGGGACGAAGTCGAGGGGACGAACGGGAATACACGGACCGCTTATATGTTGAGATTTTAGTTCCACAAGTAAAGAAGATCTTCTTTTATACAAATTAGTTTTCCACCATCGACGCTTCCGACTTTTGCGGTCTTCAGTTAGTAAATACATGAAAATAAAAGCCGCACCAGCTATCACGACCTTCCTATTCGGCATGTTCGTAGCAACTGAGTGGAAACAGCTTTTGAAATATTTTCGCGTTCACAATTCGCTTTGAGTTCGTGTGCCGTCCACACTGTTGATGCTAAATTACACGTAATCTTACATTACACGTTACAGTCGTCTGGACCCGGCTTAACGCGTGCCTATCAATAGTAAAAAAAAGGTATTCTTGACCTATTTTATCTTTCAAAACATTTTTTTTGCCAGGTTGTAGTGTAAGTAGTGGTACTTTTTTGTGACGCCAGGAACCATAGATTTAGAATAGCTAGATAGCATTCCCGACTGTCTTAAAATGCCTCACGCCACCAGCTGAGAATCGCCATTTTGTTTGTTAACCAGCTGGTTAACACATTAGTCTGCCAATTTTATCAAAATACTGTAAAATTATAAATATTGTGGTTTGAGTGCGGTTTTCGTTTTGCCATGAACAATGGCATGTACTGTCCCCGGTTGTTCGAATAGAAATGGTGTTTTGAAAGAAAATATTGCAAAAGTATGTTTTCACCGGTAAGTAAATCTAATCATAACTTATTGTTAAAACACATTCTGAGCAGAAAAGTCACTAAAATCAGATCTCCATTATATGATTATAAAGATACAACTGCTTCTACATTATTGTCAGTTTCCAATTTAGAAATAAAAATAAAAACAAAACAATATTGAACCGTTTTGACATATCATGTACTTCATAAGGATGTGGCTTCTTAGATGTTTTATCGATAGAGTAAAAGTATAATCACATACATATTCTAGTTCATTTGTAATACGTACAATGAAATAAACACAATGTAAGTGGTCAGATTTTGGAAATTCAAACTGAATTTTTCATTCTGATTGTGCCATGCTGAACCTAGTAATTGGACTCAGCTTTGGTCTCAGTGATAAAAGATTACAGAAAATTACCTAAACATTAGGACGGCAACCAGTTGTCCTTTAAGGTGAAGGCACGTGAGCACATTCGCAAGAAGTTGGTAGAATCAACACAGCGTTAATTCGTTGAATTTGTTTTTTTTCTAAACGTCCTTATTATTTTTTTTTTTTTAAATGTATGTATTTATCTATGTATTTATGATGTATTTCTTTTTCTCTCTGTTTGTCTTTCTTGTTGCACCTGCCATGTTGTCTCTGCACCATCCTAAGGTCGACTGGTAGAAAATGACTAAGGCATTAAGTCCGCCTTTGTACAGTATTTTTACTAGTGCATCAAGTTTTAATAAATAAACAAATATTACTAATCATTATTATTTCAAAATGTAATATAATTTTTTGGTTTAATGTGGCGACTGGCATATTTTCGATAGTCAACAGAAAATACACATCACTGTGCATTGATATATCAATAAGTAGAATTGTATAGTCAAACTGGCGACATTCTGTAATTTTAGACGCACTATGGACACTATACTTTTCTCTTTCAGGCACATGCTTGCATGATGCACTGTGCTCTTCATGACACTTTGCTTTTGAGAAAAGGAGACGCAACGTGCTCGCAAGTTTCGGATTAATACAGTCTATCTAGGGATTTTATATCTATGCCAGGAACCTTCTTTAGTAGGAATGAGATGGAAACGCTGGAAGTAGGCACTCTTGATCTACTTGGAAGTTGCTGGCATAGTGAGAAGAAACGTGTTTCTCTTCTTACATTTTGTGGACTCGAATTGCTAAATTTTTTTTTATTTTTTATTAAAAAGTTTTTTTTATTATTTTTAGAATAGAATATAATATAATAGAATAGAATAGAAACACATTTATTCAGCACAGACACAAACGCACAGCGACCAAGAAAAACAAAAGTAATAGTTAGCAGGTACACAAATTGAGCTGTGCGTGCCCATGCCGAAAGGGTAACCATCTCAGCATTTGCTGGGCGTCAGACACCCAGCGCTGGTTTACAGTTGGCACTCCGCAGTGATACACGCGGGCTATCCTGGCGCTTCCACCTTAAGCACGCGGCAACTATCATTAAAACCAAAAAAATAAAAGTTGAAATAGCAATGACTGTCGCAGAAAGAAAGGTAAAATGATAGTGAAAAACGTGTGGATACCACTAAAAAGTGAAACCACAAGCACAGCGTGCCGGTGTGAAATTATGTTATAAACTGGTGTAAACAATCAACAGACATGCGATTACAAAAATCCCAATCCATTTGCCAACATTTGTTGAAGAGTTCCGTGGCCTACCTCCGAAGTTCTTCATCAGATCTTCACCAAATTTAAATGGGACCAGTCCGAAAAAATACTCTTTTAAACAAAAAAATAATCATCCAAATCGGTTAACAATTGGTGAGAATATCGCTGAACAAACACTTTCCATGGGATCTCATCATCAGATCCTGACTTATACCTTCCATCATCAGCTCAGCAACATAAGATGATGATTATCAGGCATAAATATCTGAATTGCGTTAGAAAGTTTATGAAAAACAGTGTATGTGCTTATAAAATTTGGGGGTTTCCCTCGATTTTCATGGGATCCCATCATCAGATTCCGACTTGGTGCCACCTCAGGAGTATAGGCTTTCGAATAAAAAAAGAAATTTTAAAGTCGGTCCAGAATTAGCGGAGAAATCCGTGAAAACACATAAAAAAAACATACATACAGCCGAACATAGAACCTCCTCCTTTTTGAAGAAGTCGGTTAAAAATGAGTATACTAACATTGTAAAGCTGAAGAGGTTGTTTATTGGGTTGAGTGCGTTAATCTCAGGAACCTTTTGTTCGTAATGAGGAACTATTTTAGTGTAGGATAGCCTATTTATCGAGGAAGACTCACGCAGTTCGGCTTCAGGCCTGGGCTTTCCACGAGAGTGCTATCCTTTGTCTCAAGCAAACAGTACAGTATTCCACGAGTAGAAAGACCCAAGTGTATGCATGCTACCTCGATCTATCGAACGCTTTCGATCTTGTGTCGTATGATGTTCAATTAAATTTGATTTTTATTTAATTGTACATTATTATACAATAGGTATATCAATTAAAATGTTATGATTATAATTCTTCAATGTGGGAGACTGGTGCCTGAGCTAAGCTGCAAGCCTGTGTTTCAGGACTTCAGGACACCAGGACTCCGCTCTTTTACATAGAAGTCAGCATCACGTAAATAACATTTGGTATTGTACATTGATGGGAAATAATTAACCTTGTGAAGTAGAAGATGAGTTAGCATCAAATTAGTTATTGTGAAAAGGTTCTTAGTTGTGTGGGTCGGCGAGCGTACCAGGGTATCGTGGAGTATCCCAGAGTGATATGGACGAGGAAGTCTGTATCAGGGTGTCGTTGCTATTAGTGGTACAACTTAGAATTTACTCGGTATTCTTCCTATGGGGAAGTGCGAGTATAGGAATTGTGTTTTGCTGAATTATGAGATAGCTTTTGACACTGAATATGATACCTCGTCTTTGGTTTTCTATGTTCAAATCAATATAAGTTTCATGACTTTCAGTGGTGTTGGACTTGGTAATCACGAATACTAGCGAATCACAAATCAAACCTAAAGAATTTATTACAGTCAGTTTTGAACTGTCAAATGGCTTATTCACTGAACGAAAAAAAAAAAACGAAAATGGAATAGCTCGATGTGTAAAAGTTTGTAGACAATGGCCGTAGAGATTTACGATAGTAAATTTCTGGGGGTGATATGGAATAACGTAATGATGGAACAGCAAGTATTGAGTTATATAAATTGAAGGTCAGTTGAAAGTTTTTAACGATAAAGAAACCAAGGAATTCATAAATAATATTAAATTATTATGACTAAATTAACAAGAGAAAAGGAGGAGAAAGATAGAGATAATAATAATATCTAAGCATTTTATAATATAGCATTTACATTACATACATTGAATACAAGAGAATAAATCAAAACAATGATCTCATCTGTGATCACTGATCATTGAAAACATATAATTGGTATATAATAATATTGTATAGTCGCGTCATTAACCGTTTAAAATTAATATAAGAGTTTAATCATGCAGAGTGTTTAGAAGAAAATAAATACTGTCTAATAGATACATTCATAGATTATTTATAAGTACCTAGATAGGTGGTATTAATAAATATAAAAAATAAACAAAAATAAGGAAGGAATGTTGTGTATATAGATATGCTTATGATTCGTCTCGAGCTATGCGCTCGAGACAAATCACAATATGGTCGACTGATCGGAAGGCAATCTGTGTTCAACCGTCAGTCAGGCAACACGTGATGGTGCGTAGGCGAGCCAAATACCTACTATTAGTCGACTACAGTTAGCACTGTGCACTTGAAGGCGTACGTGAAACAAGTGTCGGATACGATCGTCTGTTGCGCTGTAGCGACAACGGATTCGGGTGGCAGATTTGATCCGCCCGCGACGTTCCAAATTTGAGCGTGAGTTACGGCTTTATAATTTTCTATTCTAAATCAGTAGAATTTGTATGTTTTTTTTTATTCCGGCGTAGAATAGGACTTAGGCCCTGTCTACAATACAGCTTCACACTGACCGACAAATTGCAAAAAAACAAAAAATATTTGAATTTCGCGGGCTACACTGGCGCTTCCACCTTAGTATGATGTATCTAGGGATACTATATCTATGGAGTGAAAAACTTGTATCTATGGTCATGAAAAAAAAATCTTTGTTTCTTTTCTTCGCGATGTGTCTGTGGTGGATAATGAATTCGTGAGTATATCGGTCGAAGATGGAGGCCGCTGTTGAATCTGAAGCCGGTGTTAAAACTCATTTGAATAATGTTTTATCAGAAGAGGAAATCGCTAATTTGCCTTCTCTTGTTGCGGGAAAGATCAACGCATATATTGATTCAACATTTGAAGAATACTTAACATCGAAAGCGCTACATGAAACTAATAAATCCCAGATTGGTAAGTAAACCGGTGTTTCCTGACGCTCAAATTCAATGCTTCATTTTCTGTAACGAAATAGGCACTTGAAAGCGTTAGATTTTTGGTTTTCTTTTAGGGTACCGATCAGTTTTCCATATTGACCATAATTACACAACTTTGGACTTTTGTGTAGTTTGGTTAAAATGTAGTTTCATTGTTTAGTAACCTTATTTTTCTATCACTTAGTTTTTCTGGTCTAAGTTCTATGTAGGTAGTTATTTATAATATTACTGTTAGTAATGCTGATGCTAAATAAATGCTTA
Organism: Lacanobia oleracea; assembly: GCA_950371165.1. Taxonomy (NCBI): domain Eukaryota; kingdom Metazoa; phylum Arthropoda; class Insecta; order Lepidoptera; family Noctuidae; genus Lacanobia; species Lacanobia oleracea. The sequence goes on from OX493401.1 coordinate 11,912,196, forward strand.
TTTACATAAATATTTTAGTATGTGGCTCAAGAAGTAGGTAACTATTCATATGAGGTGATGCTTGGCATTGCTTAGGTTTGTAAAATTTTAATCTACATGTATTTACTAACTTCACTATCCAGCAGTAGCTAGTTGTTTATAGCAGATTGCCAGAACAGCACAACAAGCTGGGAAGGATGGAAAGCTATGGTGAGGGCCTTTGCACAATAGTTGGACAAAGTATTCTTTACTGAACTAAGTTACTAAGCTAGTTAATTGAGAGAAGTCATTCTTTTAGTGATCTTTCATTATTAACAATAATTACATGACGTAAATTTTTTGAACAGCTTATAATAGTTGTTACAAACCACCATTATTGAACTCTATCAAATGATAAGTAGTATCTAGATCATAAGTAGCTTTGTTGGTACTTTGCATGTGTAGCTGAGGTATCATCCTGCAATTTCACTACCCTTTATTTGCTCTGGAATGGTTTCCATTTGTTTCATATTCCAACAATACAAAAGCATAAATATCTCAATGTAATTCCATACTAGTACCCACTTCTGTTTTGCATATTATGACTTGACCTTAAAATTTTTGTGCAATATATAAATTATCTGTCACAGATAACCTCCTTATTCCCATTGCAAGCAGTTTTCTTTTTACAATTTTTGTTATTTGTTAACCATTAGCAATTAGACTAATATAATTTTGGTTTCAAACTAGTGTATATGCGTGCATCTTTACATTTTGTCCTTACATGTTCCTTCTCCCCCATCTCTTGAAGAGCTGTGTCTGCTGAAATCTAATGTAGGTGTGTGTACAAAGCGTTCATGGTACATGGATCTAATACAGGTGTTCTAGCTGTTTCATGCAAGTAGTTTCACAATCACTTAACAGTCAAGCCATACTTTTTACAAGATGTATAGTTTGTTGACTTAGACCTTCTAAGAGTTAAGGAAGGGGCTTGGCTCAGAAAGCTGATAATTTACAAGAAAAGTAAGTTGTGGCAAGCAATTTGCATGAATGTTATTTATTTGTGAGACAATACTTATGTTTTTTTTTGGGATCCGACTGTCCTCCTCAATGATCTGTGCAAGACAGAACTATTATAGGATCATTTGTGTCTATTTCTCTGTCACAGCTAAAAAATTCACTAGATCAATTAGGTTGAAATTTGACTCATGAACTGCTGTGATCTAATTACTGGTGCATAACGAACTGCTGTGAAAACACTGCATAATTTAATATTTTTTGAGTATGAGGTCACTTGGAGGAAAAAACAAAAATTTAAATTTTTTTGCAAATGGGACGGCAACTCTCTGAAATATATTATTTTTATAATTTTGAACTTATCTAAGGAAATAGATGAATATTTATCACTAATTGACGCGCGCTACTTCGTCTGCGTCACAATTTTCATAACTGCTCCGCTCCACTCCTATTGGTCTTAGCATGATGAAATATATAGCCTTCTTCGATAAATGGGCTATCTAACACCGAAATAATTTTTCAAATCTGACTAGTAGCCTGAGATTAGTTTGTTCAAGCAAACAAACAAACTCTTAAGCTTTATATATTAGTATAGATTCATCGGCCCTTATCTCTAAAATGACTGAGCCGACAATGTATGGGTCCCAAGATGTATGGTCCTGTAGTAAGCACACTCACTTTTATAGTATGAAAGATAGAAGTCAAAATTGTTTCATTTTGAATAATATTGGATATATTATAAGGCTATTTTAGGGTTCTGAACATCTGTAAAAAAACTCAGGTCCGGCCATCGCAGCCAGTTTTCTCCGGATTTACTGGACCCAAATTTGGAACACATGGACTTATGTGAGCCAAACATGAATGTGTTATGTAAATAAAAAAAGGGGTTTTAAATTTTTTCTATGGGAGCTCGCATAGCCGTATGGTGACTACTTTGAAATATCTCGACCACTTGACACTTTAGGCCACCATGTACCTAATATTTTTTTTTCTTGAAGTGTTCTACCCATATATGCATGTTAGATCGAGCGCAGCAAATTTGAAAAAAAAAAAAAAATGGCGGCGTGGGGGCTATGCTACAATGGTTATATGCCTTTTGAGGGTCTTTCTGGCCCTTTCTGGGTCTTTCTGGGTTTGAGGGTATTGGAGACACTTTTGGGGGTCAAACTAGATATAAAAATTAAAAAAAAATTACCATTTCTCCCCTTCCTTACTGAGAAGAAATAAAATTGAGAATGATTGGTCACCAGTCCATGATTGTACAGTTCGTACATACACTACAACGTTCGGAAATTAGGTTTTAGTGACGACCGAAGGTGCAATCTCGTAAAAAAGTGTTACGTTCCTAGAATACTAATTTGGTTATACGTATTATACTATAAACAAGTAAAAAGACTACCAGTAACAATAAAATTATCAAAAAGTAACACAACGAACACATACACCACAAGAAGAAATACCAAAATAAATAATTAAAAATAATGAAACATGTAACTTTTCGCATCAACAGTCATATTGCATTGAGCAAGCGGGACACACTTATACATCGAACGTACAGTTCGCACCACGGTTCTTTACCGCTCGGAAGTAATGTTTTAGTGACGACTGCGCGGTGCAATCGCGTAGTCTATTTTTTTAATAATTTCATATATGAAAATTTTAAGTTTTATTCGTTCAATATAGTGTAATTAATTTGTATAGCTATGTAAGCTTACGGCTCCCATTTACTTTTAAGACAACTCTCTAAGATAACATTGATTGAACTAATGCAAAGTATATGATGTCAATAAAATATGCAGGTTTGTCGAGACATCTTCTTCGCGTTCTCGCTGTTTAAGGTTGGGAACAAAGAGCAAGACTCAGATTCACAGATCACACTACACTATCACTACATAGTATAAAACAAAGTCGCTTTCGACGTCTGTCTGTCCCTATGTATGCTTAGATCTTTAAAACTACGCTACAGATTTTGATGCGGGTTTTTTTTAATAGATGTGGTTCTCGTAGGCTATATTTTATTCCCGAACTCCTACGGGAACGGGAAATACTCGGGTGAAACCGCGTGACGTACGCTAGTCACTACATTTATAAAACAAAGTCCTCCGCCGCGTCTGTCTCTGTTCGCGATAAACTCAAAAACTTCTGCACCGATTTTCATTCGGTTTTCACCAATAGATAGTGGTTATCGAGGAAGGTATTAGTATATAATTGGTCTAGAAAAAAAATAGGGATCCTTAAAAAATTTGCAGCGTGGACGAAGTCGCGGGCGAAGTGCTAGTAAGTAATAAAATATTTCATAAGAATACAGATATTTGAGGAGTAATAATCATTTTGACCTTTATCTGCATATCCTATTCATTTAAAACGCTTTCATCACTGACCAAACTAGCCTTTGGACTGAATTTATAATGAACCATCCCTGGTTCAACTAAACCATTATATTTTAATTAAACCTAAAACATTCTATATCATCTTCGTCTTGCTTTCGTCTTCCATATTACTTGGGTCATAGGTAATGAAATTAATCATATATTACACTTTTAAGTAATTTAATATCAATGTCACTGTTTCAGGGGATAAAGTGTCAACATTAGAAGCTCAAATTCTTGAAGTCACAGCAAAGTATGACGACGCCGTAAAGAAGTTGTCAACTTCTGAAGAAACCATTACTGAACTAACACAGCAAGTTGAATCTTTGAATACAGAATTAGAAAAGGCTCGAGATAAAATTACTCGCCTAGAAAATGAAATTATTTCTCTTAAAAGTTCAAGGGATGCTGCTGTTGATGAAAGAAATGACTTGACCAGAATATTACAAAGGCGAGATACAGAAGTTGAAAGATTAACATCAAGTGAGGCTGCCGTATCCCAACAATTACGAGCAGCAATAGATGCCAAATGTGAAGCCCTGGCATTAAATGACGAAATACAAAGCAAAGAGCTTTCCCTACAATATCGCGAAAAACGCATTGAGCAGGAAAGAACTTTACTAAATTCACAAATAGCTGGCTTGACAGAGGAAGTAAATCGGCTAACTTCGGAACTACAGACAGTGAGATTAAACAATACCAGTCGTTCAGTGAACTTAGAAACCCAGTTGGCTGAAAAAGTAGAGGAATTGAATGCTGCAAATGAAACTATTACTCAGTTAACTGATGTTAAGAAAAGTCTTAATAATAGAGCTGAAAGTCTTACTCAACGCTTGCTGGAACAAAGGGAAATAGAAAATAAAATGACAGAAAATTACAAAAAAGAACTGGAGGCTAAAACTAAACTGGCAGACTTATTCAAAACCATGCATGATGATGCTGAAGCTAAAACGTTAGAATTGACTGAAGGTATTTCAGAATTGCAAAAATTGTTGAATGAAGCAACTGAAAAGTATGGTGAGTTGGAGACCAAATATAAACAAGCTGACTTGGATCACGAAGAATTAATGGAAAAGAAAAATGAAATAATAAGTTCTCTAAAGAATGAGTTAGAACATGCAAATGACTTATTGAAAGCTGCTAATGCTCAAAATCTTGATATGGCTTTAAGTGACTTAGCTCCTTCGGCAGCAACAGCTAGTAAACTTTTGAAATCAGGTATGTCTCTAACTCAGATATACTCTCAGTTGGTTAAAGCTACTGATGAACTGACGCAAGAGAAGGAAGAAAACAGACGACTTAACATCACCATCAACACCATTGTTCAGGAATTGGAAGAAAAGGCTCCTCTACTACAGAAACAAAAGCTGGAATTTGAGGAAGCATTAGAAAGCAATTCAGCTTTGTCCCAGCAAATAGATTCTCTTGTGATTGAATGTAATAGACTTCGAGATGATTACAGTGAATCATCTAAAATTGCTAATCACTACAGCCGTGAAAATGGGAAGCTTAAAGGTGAATTGGCTGATTTAGGAAGACAGGTTTGTTTCTTGTTGAAAGAAGTAGAACATAGTCGCGGGGGTCTATTACCAAATGGTGATCATGATTCCTCACAAACTGCTTCTAACACAACTAATTCATCAGACTTAAGCTCGTCAAGAATTATTTCAAAAACTTTAGTAACATTCAGTGATATTCAAGAATTACAATCAAACAATCAGAAACTTCTGCGAATGATTCGTGAAATGACAGATAAGCAAGAGGAATTTGAACGCCACAAAGAACAATTTGAGAGTGGTGAAATGCAGAACAAAATAGAATCATTGAAAAATAGAGTAGTTGAGTTAACTGAAGCTCAAGAACGTCAAACCAAAATGGTAAATGGTCTTATCAGACAAAGGGACATGTTTAAGAAGCTTTACCACGATCATATGAAGGGAAAACGTCATGAATTATCGGCATTGGAGATCTCAGAGCTGGAGAAGAGTGGAATATATTCAATGGACACTACACCTGAAAATGTTACTAAGCCTCCCACTCCAGAGGTATCTTCTTTTGAAATAAAATACAAAGAAACAGAGAAGCAATTAGAAATGTTGAAGGAAGAATATAAAACCTATAAAGAGGAAAAAGTTACAAATGAAAGAATGTTATTTGATCAGATTGATAATATGAGACAAGAGATAGGAAAACTCACGGCTGCAAACAGTAAATGTGCTTCAACTTCAGAGTACAATAATGAGAGACTTAAAATTTTGCAAACCAATATTACAACTTATAAAAAGCAAATTTCTTCCTTAGAAGAAAAGAATAAAGCATACAATGCTACTATTGCCAAGCATGAAGTCTCTTTGCAACATTTAAGGGACGAAGCTTTAAATGCTCAGAGTAAACTGGCTGCAGCTGAAATTCAACTGGAAAATTTAAAACTCGAACTCAAACTGCTTAAAGATGCTGAATTACGTATTCAAACTGAAAAGGAAATGTTAAACAGGGAAAGACAGGGCCAATCTTTACTGTTGAAAAATTTGGAGCTAATCAAAGCCAGTTTAGAGCGTGTAGAAGCTGAAAATCATGCCAAGATCGAAACAAGGTTAGATGAAGCTACAAGAGAATGTTCTGCTTTAAGAAGAAGACTTCAGGAAGAACAAGACCGCTTTAGAGAATTAGCAGATCATCTCAAACGGCAAAAGGATACTGCAAAAGAAAGAATGGAAGAAGAAAAGGCTGCAGCAGATACCTTAAGAAAAGAAATGACAGAAATGAGACAAGACTTGTTAGACAAAAGCAAATCAAATGAAGAACTTAGTAAGAAACTCAAAGTGGCCCTTTCTCCTAATACGGATGGGTCATATGATACTGTTAAAAAAATAAGGGATCTAGAAAATAAACTGACCGATAAACAGGGAGAAGTTCAATCTCTCCAGGAGCAACTAAATGTAGCAAAAGAACATATAACACAATATTGTGATATTTCAGAGAGTGCTGAAAAAGAATTGAAAGCTCTTAACAATGAATATGAGGCTTATAAAACAGAAACTGAAGCAAAACTAACCAGCTATACCAGTAAACTACAGAGTTTGGAGGATAAATGCTCAGAGTTAGAAGCTGAGCTGTCACTGCATGCCAATGGAGAGCATTCAAATAGTAACAGTGCATTGAAAAATGAACTATCTCTTCTCAAAGAAGAATTGAACAATGCTTTACTCCAAGCAAATGGTTATCGCTCAGAGCTGGAAGTTGCACGTGCTGAAATTACTAAGTTGTCAGAAGCTGTACAAAATGCTGAAGAAAAATATACGCATGAAATGATTTTACATTCTAGTGATATACAAGTGTTATCTCATGTAAAAGAAGAATTGCTTAAAGCACAAAATCAAATAAATGAACTGACTGCTTTAAAACATCGTGCCATAGAAGATTTGGAAACTGAAAAGAAATCTTGGCAAGATAGGCAAAAAATACTAATGAGTGAAAACACCCAGCTAACTGAGCGCTTGAAAGACTTAAATGATCAAAATGCTCTATTACATGATCAAATACAAGCATTAGGTACACAGCTGTCAGTTACACATGCATCTCAATCACGATCCGAGAGCTTTAGTGAATCGGCGAATGAATCTAATATTAACATCTCAGTAAATGAAGAAGATGGAAAATCATCAGAACAATTATTCCAAATAGTCAAATTTTTAAGGAAAGAAAAAGATATTGCTATGGCCAAATTTGACATACTACAAGCTGAAACTATGAGACTTAAATCACAGTTAGAAATTGTTGAGAAGCAGCTTGATAACACTAAATTGACTTTAGCAGCAGAGAGAGAAAAAACAGAAGTGAACATGGTAACTGTGAATAGGCAATCAGATATTTTGAGAAAAGTTGAAACATTAAATGCCTTGACAGATAGTAACAGGATCTTAAGAGAAGAACGTGACGTATTATCCTCTCAGGTCGAAGAACTTGCAACAACAGCTAAAGCAATGGAATCCCAGCTGGCACCGTTGCAGGATCAAATTTCTGATCTTTCATCGAAAAATGAAACTTTACAATCAGAAAATAATGCTTTGAAGGCAGATTGTGCGAGGTGGAGAACCAGAGTAAATGCCTTAGTTGAACGTGCTAACAAAACTAGCCCTGAAGACTGGAAACGACTTCAAAATGAAAGAGAAACCTTAGCAAAAATGTTGACAAATGAAAAAGAAAACGTCAGGAAGCTAAATGAGGAGCTGAGTGGTATTAAAATAGAAAAGACAAAAATAGAGGAACAGTATTCGTTGCTGTCAAGACAGCAAAATGCTTTGGCAGAAGAAAACAAGAGACTTAATGAAGAATTACAAATTCTTAGAGATGATATGGCTCGCGTTACTGAAGAAGTCACAAAACTTAAAGCTGAATATTCCGCAATCGTCGCTTCGAACGCAAAATTAACGGATGAACTTTCCAATAAAGATGCATCATTAACTGATATCAGAAACAAAGAAAATCAGATAAGGAAAATTGCGAAGAAGTACAAAGCCCAATACGAGGAGCTGGTGAAAACGGTAGAAGAAGACAAGAAAAAGAGTGAAGGTGATGTTGCTGCTGCTGATGCCGCATTAGCGGAAACTAATAAGAAATTCGAGGAACATATTGCTGAGCTTCAAGCAAAACTCGACGCCGAAAAGGTAAATACAGAAAAATTAAAACAAGAGCTAGAAACCCTTCGGACGGCAAATATGGAAAAAGAAGAAAAATCTAAACAAGTTTTGAAGCAAGCCAAAAGTAAAATTGTTCAACTAACTGAGCTCAAAAATACTTTAAGCAGAGAGCTAGATGAGTCTCGTAATAAAATAGGTGCTATTGAGCAAAGTACACGCGATGAACAGGATGTGAGATTAGCTCTAATCAAATCTCAATACGAGGGCCGTCTCTCACGATTAGAGAAAGAACGAAGTGAAGCACAAGCTGAAAAGGCGAGAGAGGTGGAAGCGCTGCATCAAAAAGTAACTATACTTCAGCGGCAACTCGCTAGTCAATCTTCGGCGTCAAAGCAACAAGCAACCACTGAGAAAACTACCACAGATCCACCTACTGCTAATATAAAACCAATGGCTGGTGAGTAAAATCATCATATATCTTATTTGTTTAATATTATCTCGGCATCGCGACTTTTTAGAACGACAAGACAGAGGATAATTTTGTTTTAAATGTCCTCGACCCTTAAGGTGAATGCGCCAGGGTAGCCCGCGAAATTCAAATATTTTTGCAAATTGCAAAAAACATAAAAATATTTGAATTTCGCGGGCTACCCTGGAGCATCCACCTTAACCAATTTCATTGCGCGCCGCCACTTTACAGATGATCAAATTGGCGATGGAGTTACTAGTCAACGTCTGTAAACATTAGTTCTGACCCCTTTAATAAGAATAAACACCTAGGTCAGTTTTCTCATAATTATGGACAACAACAAAAAAAAAAATATGGCAAAAAGAGCTTATATGTTTCCTTTATGACAGTTTCCCTTACTGTCCCAAAATAAAATAAAACTACTAAAACCATCCATAAAACAAACTTCCATACAACTTTGTCCAGTGTCCTTTATGAGCACACAAAGTATATTGTTTATAATATGATTAGGTGTAGCTCAGCAAAGTGTGACTGCGAGTCGGCGCGGTGGTGAGACACCTTTGGCATCGATTCGTCCGATGGCTCAGGTGGGCCCGACTGCACCTCACGACGCTCACACCACGGAGTACATGCCGGCCTCGTCATCTCGACCTCTCCCCCGAGCTGCTGTAGCAGGCTCTACGGCACCACCAGAGTCTACACAGGTTAGAGCTATGCCAAATATTTTTTCATTTTATTAGGTATGCTAAAAATAAAATAATGTATATATGTAGAGATTGGGAGCGACCTGAACAGAGTGTGACAGGCGTATGCCCGGCTGATATCGCCACGAGTACATTCTGGTGAAGCATCTGGTCGGTGCCGTCTGTCATACCGAGGATGGCTGGATGCGCGATGTCGAGCGCGTGTGTGAAGCTATACCAGAAATGGAAAAAAATTACATCATACAATTATGTCTGCCTCTCAGAATGGATGTAGGAAGGGGTCCCGCGGTACTAAAGAGCTTCTCCTCATAGACATGGCCATGAGCCAACAGATTCGTCGATCCCGCAAGGATTTGTCGACATGTTGGATAGATTACAATAAGGCCTACGATTCTGTGCCACATACATGGCTCATGAAGGTGCTAGAGTTGTACAAAATAGATACAACTCTGCGCACCTTCCTGGAGTCATGTATGAGGCAATGGAAAACAGTCCATCGCTATCCAGGTTGTCGACCAATTCAGGGGAATGATGAACCTGTATGGATAAAACGGTGAATATTACAGGGCGACAGTTTGAGTCCGCTTTGGTTTTGCTTAGCTCTGAATCCTCTAAGCACATTGCTGGAGGATTCAAGTCTAGGCTATCAGTTGAGATGAGGTGGTTAGGCCATATCTCACCTTCTTTACATGGATGATCTGAAACTCTTTGCCCCCAACAATTCGCGACTGATGGAGCTACTGAAGGTACCTGAAACCTTCAGTAGTGCCATCAGGATGGAATTTGGTGTGGACTAATGTGCAGTCATGCATGTAAAGAAAGGGGAGATTATGGAATCTGAGGGAATTCAACTCTTGGATTTCATACAGTATTTGGGTATGTCGGAAGCGTTGGGCATTAATGTTACTGACATGAAGCATTCGTTGAAGGAGCGCTTCTTTGGCCGCCTGAAGATAAGTATCACAGGTTTGCGCCAGTTCTTTTTCCACAGATGACCGCAAGTCCGCAAGGAGGTATGGAAAAACAAGGAGCTTCACGGGCGCTACTATCGGGCTCTGCATGGATCCGATGTAGATTTTTCAGCGTCCGTGGCCTGGCTACGTTTCAGTGATCTCTTCGGGGAAACTGATGGTTTTGTCTGTGCGATTATGGACGAAGTTATCTTGACGAATAACTACCGGAGGCATATTATGAAGGATGGGACGGTGGATGTGTGTCGGGCATGCCACCGTCCGGGTGAGTCCATCAGACATATTATCTCTGGTTGTTCTCATCTGGTTAACGGCAAGTACTTGCACAGGCACAACCAAGTGGCCAGGATTATCCATCAGCAACTTGCTTTGAAATACAAACTTGTGAATTATGAGGTAACCTATTACAAGTTCAAGTACAACAAAGCTCGACCCAGTTCTCGAAAATGACCATGTCACGTTGTACTGGGATCGGTCTATCATCACTGATAGGACTATTGTTGCCAATAAGCCTGATATAGTGGTGATGGACCGATTAGCGCCCCGCACAGATAATTGATGTTACCATCCCGCATAACGAGAACCCCGTGAAGGCCGAGAAAGAGAAACAAATCAAGTATCTCGACTTAGCGCACAAGGTTGTCGACATGTGGAATGTAGACTCAGCTGTCATTGTGCCGATAGTCGTTACGGCCAATGGCCTGATGGCCAAAAGCTTCGACGAACATCTGTCGAAGCTGGCGTTACGCGGTTGGGTAAAGGGCCTGATACAGAAGACAGTACTCCTCGATACGGCTCATATTGTGAGGAGGTTCCTTTCTCTGGAGCCCTAAACCACCGGTAGCTTGGACCCTGCTCCTGACACCGGCGGACTACTATTTTTTATATTTTTAAATGTATTTTTAATGAGTTTTTTGAGGTTGACTGGTAGAGAATGCCTATGGCATTAAGTCCGCCTCCGTACATTTTTGTGCTGAAAGTGTTTTAAATAAATAAATATGTATATAAAAATGAATAAACGAAATAATGTCAAAATTTTCCCACAAATTTATTCCTTTATTTTTGTTTGGATTGAAAGTTAAATTCTCTGGAATCATCATATTAGTTTTAAGTAACATCTTGTCCTGAAATACAGGCTCGGACTAGCTCAGGCGCAGTTGCTCATTTTTATTGTTTACATTTCAATTATTTATTTATTTATTTAACAATTTATGTACACACATTTAATAGGATAAGAAGAAAGAAACAGAAAAATAAGTAAAAAGGTGATGCTTATTTCAAAAGAAATCTCTTCCAGCATACCTGCGAAAGGAGAGTAGAGTAAAAAGAGATGTAGACAGTGTGTTACAGTAGCTAAAATAAAAACTATACATATTAAATATAACATACAATACATAATTAACATACTAATACATACTATATGATATAAAAGATAAATAATAACACATACCTATTTGCAACTATGACAAGAAGGAAAGATAGTGATCTTTCACTCTTCTTTTAAAAACTGCAAGAGTTTGGCAAGCCCTAATGTCAGGCGGTAGTAAATTCCACAACCGTACCGCATGTGCAGTAAAGGAGTAGGAGTAAAAATCGGTAGAGTGGGGAGGGGACAATAATAATACTGTAGAACTTGTAACAATTTCTTAAAACAAATTATTATTGATATTTCCTTTATTCAGTAAACTATGTTATACAATTTTGTTTTGAAATATTTAAATAAAAGTAAATAAAAAAAAAACGTTTAAAAATATGAAAATAGTAGCCCACCGGTATCGGAAACAGGGCCCACGCTACCGGCGGTCAGGGCTTCAGAGAGAGGAACCTTATTATTACGAGGATTACCTATGAATGTTAATTAATTATGCTTTTATAAAAATATGGTTGTTTATTCCATAAACAAGTTATGTTGTCAATTAAAATGTATGTAACAACTATATTGTGGTAAAAGTAGAATAAGCCTTATCGCTGGAGCTGATTGCATTTAGATAACATTTTCGTCTTTTTTTTTACATTTCAGGACATGGATACCAGTGAGGCTGGCATGGGTTCTGGTTCTAGTGACAGTACGGCACAACCCTCAACACATTCTCAAGCACCTCAACAGGTTTGCTTGATCATAATAAGCAATAAAATGTTATAAGCATATCGAAATGAAAAAAAATCACGATCTAAGGAAATTTATGTATTTTATGAATTAAGTTAATGTTAAATTACCTAATAGAAATAAACCGACAACTGAAGGGTTTTAAAGCTAATGAAGTGGACGTTAATAATGTAACATTATCGTAGGCCGTGGCGATGGTGATGCCGCGTATCGAACAACCCAGCGGGCCTGCGTCCGGCAGCGTGACGGGCGTGTCCGCTGCTAGCTCGGCAGCGGCGTCCAGCGTGCCAACGCCTGCCGCATCCGCACCACCAATTGCAGGTATTTTACCACAAGCCTTAACTTTCATTCAACATCACTAGACATTTGAAGAAAAAACAAACAAAACTACAAAATACATCAGCGCGCCATGCAGAAACATATATCACAGCATTGGCCATTTCATGATGTGGCGGACCATTTCATGAAATGGCCAGCTTAAAACTGACCATAATTATCGTCTAAATATCGACGTTTGATAATACATATGTCAATCGAAGTTTAGCCACACCATAAAATGACGACTTCAAACCTAACTTCGATCACGGAGCAGCTGGCGCATTTTTATTAGCTTTTTTAACGGATTTATTGTCCGCCGCCATGAACAAAACTATATCAGCAATCTAATGGTGGATAATGTAACTATCGTACTAAGTATCTTTAATGTTTGTCCATAATTCGTCACATTCACGGCAAACTTACGAATGGGCAGTTTTAGTGAAAACAATTTTAGATGAAAAACCGTATCTCTGATGTATCAGAGATAAAATATCACCACCACACTATTAAACCACATCATGAAATTGCCAATTCTACAATATTGCCACGACATATCCCTACTGAATAGGTAAACAGTTTTGTTTCATTCCATTATGCTTCTGAAATGGCACCCCCGCCACTATTGGTGTATTGAAAATGATAGCAGAAAACTTTTTAATAGGAGCAACAGCAGCACCGTCAACTTCTGGGCCAGTATCACAAGCATCTGCTAGCGTGAGCACGTCCCATGCTCCTCCCGGCGTGAGCACGTCGCAGCCCGTGGCCGGGGTCAGCACGTCGCACGCTCCGGCCGGCGTCAGTACGTCGCACGCTCCGGCCGGCGTCAGCACGTCGCACGCGCCGCCCGGGGTCAGCACGTCGCACGCCCCGGCCGGAGTCAGCACGTCACACGCGCCGCCCGGAGTCAGTACGTCGCACGCACCGCCCGATGCGCGCCCGCCCAAGCGTCGCTTGCAACAACGACCGCTCGCTGCCAAGAGAACAAGGGTACAAGTACGTTGTATGTCATTAGGTTCGATTGATAGGGATATCAGTAGGCACAAATGCATATCTGCTTTGGTGCTATTATGATTTTGTCATGATTTAAACAGAAGCTGCAGTGCGATTCTGTTGAACATGTCGTAGTGAAAACTTAGGCGAAGTAAACAACAAGTGAGCTGTCAAACCATACAACGAAAAGGAATAACAGGCACTTGCCTTTCACTCCACCTTAGTGTACACGGTGAGATGTCGTCAGAATAGACCGGCTGATCTTAAACTTTGTCAGGAGGTACTTGATGCGCGCATTTGTTAATCGAATCTTATAAAGAGGCAAAGACTTGTAGGCTACTTTGTATCATTATGTTAGATTGCCAGATGATGAAAAATATGTTTATTTGTTTGGTAATTTCTACAGATAACTCAAACTAAATAAATACTCATAAATACCCGTTTTCCCCCGAGTATTTATCCAAAATAGTGGATAAATACTCTTGACGTACAGTTTCGTTTTTAGTACGATACTTAGTGAAATATTTAATAGATTATTTTTAAAGAAAATTAACAAAGAAACTCTTCAAAATCTTATAAGTAACAACAATAGTTTCACACAAAAAACATGATACATGGACCATTGGTTTTGACAAGGCTGGCTCGACATGTTCTAAAGACTCGAGCGAAAAATCAAAATCCAATATCTATACAAAGGGATGACCAGTTTCTGCCTAGGCGAGTTTGGGATCGTGTGCTGGATTGCCATAATATGGTCAATGGTCATACGCAGTGGAGCTGTGGGGAACTGTCGCCGACTCTAACCTGGATATTCTACAATGTTTCCAGTCAAAGATACTGCGCATGATAACGAACGCAAAATAGTATATTACCAATAATCAACTACTCCAATAGAAGATGCCAATAGTGAAGTAGCAAATAAAAGAGAAGATACCCGCATGCTCATTTACCCCCTTGATGGTATAAAAAACCTATACTAGAAAGGTTTGAGTAGTTAAATAAAGGTAATCAATCTTGATGTGAAACAATTTTGACTTAAACATATAATAGGTCTTTACCTATGAAATTGCCGTTTTGTATGAAAAATTTAAACGAATTTTTTTTATGTATTTTTTATTTGTATTAATCGAAGTAATCACCCATGCAATCAATGCATCTTTGCCAACGCAGTGGCAGTTTATTGATGCCCTTCTTAAAGAAATCAGCTGGACGGGAGGCAACAAATTCTTCAAAGGCATTTTGTACTGCCTCTCGGGTATTGAATTTTTTCCAGCCAAGAAGTTATCCAAATTCTGGAAAAGTAGTAGTCTGTAGGCGCAAGGTCTGGTGAGTAGGGCGGATGACGGAGAGCTTCCAACCCCAGTTCTTGCAACTTGGAGACCGTCTGCTGTGCAGTATGAGGTCGCGCGTTGTCGTGCAGGAGCAGCGGAGACGAGCGATTGACCAATGCTGGTTGGAAATGTGCCAGCTTCTCCATCATTGTGTTCAGTTCTTCACAGTACACATCTGCAGTAATGCTCACCCCGTTTGGTAAGAAGCTGTGATGAATCACACCGGCGCTAGACCACCAAACAGTGACCATCACTTTTCTAGGGGTAAGTTTTCGTTTAGGGCATTGTTTAGGTGCTGAACCAGGATCCAACCAACTTGCTGAGCGCTTGCGGTTATCAAACATAATCAATTTTTCATCGCAGGTAACAATGCGGTTCAAAATTCCTTCATTTGTGTGTCTGTTGAGCAGTGCAAGGCACGTCTCGACGCGTACTTCGCGCTGGCGATCATTGAGTTCGTGGGGCACCCATTTGTCAAGCTTTTTTACCTTGCCAATTTGACGCAAATGGACCAATATTGTTTTGACGCTAACGTCGAAAGCTGCTGCTAATTCAGCCGTAGATTGTGTACCATTAGCTTCCACAATCGCCTTTAATTCGTCATTGTCGACCAAAGTCTTCGGACGACCGCGAGGTTCATTTTTCAGGTCGAAATTTCCAGAACGGAAGCGAGCAAACCAATAACAGGTGGTGCGTTGGTTTGTAGTGTTAGCTCCGTAAACGTCGTTGATGTTGCGTGCCGCTTGTGCCGCGTTGCTGCCACGACGGTATTCATATTCCATAATTACTCGAATTTTTAACATATCCATGATGACGAAAAAGATTCAAATGCGATGAAAAAGTAACACTAATCAATAAACAAATGACTACTTTTGGAAAAAAAAAACATGTTTTTAAAATAAAATAAATTTGAAATTAGAATTCTTAGCCAAACAAAAAATTATTTTGATTTGAAATGGCCAGTACTGCAGAACGGCAATTTCATAGGTAAAGACCTAATATTAAAAAAAAACTAATGATTTAGTAATTGTTATTGTTCTATGCATTGGTTTTAGTTGCAATTTATTTTTAAACTGAGTTTTTCACCAAAAAATCACATCAAGATTGTTTACCTTTATTTTACTAGCTTTCTAGTATATCATCTCGTTGCGATGGCGTGTTAAATAGTAGAAAAACATTCTTAAACTCGATAACCGCAACGCCTAGTGCCATCTCTTATTGAAAAGTTGAGTTATTTAGTGAAAAATTATCTTTATTTTTCTGTTTCCTTTGCTTTTAGACACTTAAAACTTTTGTTCTGTTAACTACCGAATATAACAATTCCAAAAATATAACAATATTTGCTGTACATTGATGATGATACCAAGTCACGCTCCCATAGTATCACTGGTCATGTCTTTTTGATATGATATGGTTTTTCATGGTTTTCGGAATAGCTAATGAAAAATATAAACTCAAATACGACATCTAAAATTGCACCGACGTATTTTCCATCATGGTTGTAATTTTCTTAGTTTTCGGCGTAGTTAGTAACGATGGACATGGGTGTCGTTTTCATGGTTTTCGGGGTAGCTGATTACCTACGAATATGAACTCAAAATCAACATCCAAGATGGCGTCGACATCGCCCGGAGGACACGGTGGAGCATATGGTAGAGGTCTGCCCTGCTTGGGCGGAGCACCGCCGATTTCTCGTCGAGGCGATCGGCTGCGGCGACCTCTCGCGACCGGCCCTGGTTCGGTCTATGGTCCGGAGCGAGGAGGCATGGGAGGCGGTCACCTCTTTCTGCGAAGCAGTAATGCTAGCGAAGGAGGAGACCGAACGTGTGAGAGAGAGGGAGGCCTCACGACCCGGCCGCCGCAATAGAAGAAGACGGCCCGGGCGTCGGGAGTCGCAGGGCGATTTCCGACCACCGTAGGCGCGGGTCTGCGGACGGCGAGCATTAAGCGGCTCGCCGTCCGATCAAAAGTAGACCCGTGTCGGCGGCGCGCTGTATTCCACGCGCGCATCACTGAGCTGTCAGCAAGGGAGACGGGGCCCGCCAGGGCCAGTGCCTGCCGGGGTGCGGAATCCGTTCGAAAGAGGCACCATACCCTGGAACGCAAAGGGCAGTAGGAGGAACACGGATGGGTTTTAGTCAGTAAGAGTCTTGACACTCCCTTCCGCTCCGCCCAGAGCGGAAGGAGTCATTTGATGATTTCCCATCCTTAAAGATGGCGTCGACGAAGTTTGACAACTTTTCGTCATCGGTGTCGTTTCATGGTTTTCGGGCTAGCTGATTAAGATTATGAACACAAAATCAACTTTCAAGATGTTTCTCTCTAATGGATACTCCGCCCATCACTATTATACATAATGAACAAAAAAATGTCACGAAAAGTCATTGCCAAAGTAGCAGGACACCAGTGAAAAACAAGATTGTATTTGAATGGAGAAAAACAAAATGTTGTTTTCATATAGGTTAAAATAAAATCACACTGTATATATAAAAACAGATTTCGATAAAAAAATAAAACGAAAAGCAAAATAATCGCAAGTGATCTCCTATTGCCCGACAGCTTAAAACTTGTTTGGTCTGCCTTTTAGAACGGGTTTTAAATTTTAAGAAATATGCATTTCTTAAAACCTTTGTATTTCTTCTTGGACTGTAAGAATGTGTAAAACCATGATGCGAGTATTCGTGATGGTACTTAAAACCTTATCTCAAGTGGTTCTGTGATCCAAGAGGATTTTATTTTCCAAGTGTAGTTGTGACTTTCGATCGATAATTCGGTAGGATTTTCATAGTGCCAGCCCAAGTGAGTTCTTATAAGTTAAGGTTTATTTCAATTCATTTATACAGTAGTAAACATATTTGTAGGCTATATTTTGCCAATTGGGTGGGTGTAGGTCGATCTTCCACCGTCTCATCTACTATACAGGATGAATTTTCAAAGAGTGCCTGGATGGCTTTATCTGAAACTATGAGGAAAATTGAAAAACACTGCATCATTGGATTTTTGAAAAATCGTTATTCCTACCCAGAAATCGAACCAGTTGATTTTGAAAAAAAAAACACCCTGTATTATCACAATAACCGATAGTGTAGCTAATAGGGATTAAATTCTGGGAAGCACACTTGGCAATGGAAGCGGTGGGTGTCTATGCCACAAGGGTTCTATCCCTTTTAACCTTTTAAGCGCTTGGCTAAATATCAGTTGCCGTGCCCCTAGCGCCCGGCTACAAATCGACAAAATAATACGTACAATAAATAAGGAGGGGCAATCATTGTATCGATAAAAAAAAGTCAAAAGTTTTTTATGTTTTTATTTTAAATCAGCCTTATGGCTCCTACAAATAGGCGAGACACAAAGGAACCGCTCATGTCGCGACACGAAGGTACCGCTCATGTCTTTGTGTCGCGTCGCGTGTCGCGCCTGTTTGTAAAGAGCCTTTAACTTAACCAACCTAATCACTTCGTATCACAATCGTTCATCTCAGTTACTAATTGTTTAACCTTACTAAATTCTAATAGTTTATATCACAATAATCTCTTATTACTTAATCACTTTCTTCGTATCACAGTCGTTCATCTTTAAGCTAACAAGTAAATGTTGTACCAGTTACTAATTGGAATTGAAAATTTGGAACCGTGTTGTATGTTGTCCTTACAGCCCGATTTACACTTCAATAAGTACAGTAGCGAGTTAAGAACTCAGACAGTTAAGTAATAAGTAGTACCTAACTCAACTTAATCGACAACTTACTAGGTAGGTAGGTACTTAACTCGCTTTTGTCGTTCAAACAACATTAACAACTTAACTCGCCGATGACACAAGTTAACTCGCTACTGTAGGTAGGTACTTATTGAAGTGTAAATCGGGCTGTAAGGACAACATACAACACGGTTCCAAATTTGAACAATCAATAGGTATGTAGATATGTAAGTAGGTAATATAATAACAGAATTACATCACAATATTTAAAATAGGTAGGTAGGTACTATTTCGATCCATCAAGGAGTTACCTAAACCCAACCCAAGTGTTTGCGACAACTCTTCGAGGCGCGCGTGGTCACCGCGCGCCGTCGACTACTCGGGCTCGGTCCTTATAGGACGGCGAATATCGAGCTACCCAATGCTCGGCGTTCGCAAGCTCGCGTCTACGGAGGCTGGAGATCGTCCTCGTCCTGCGATCCTCGCCAACGGCGTCTGTTGGGTCATGCGACAGGTGAGGACGCCGTGACGTCTCTCCAGCCACGCCTCAAAGAGGGGACTTACCGCCGCAATCGTGGCGTGTCCAGTCTTATTTATACCTATACCTACTGAATAATATATGCAACTAACATAAGAAGAAATTGAAATAGGTACTTACCTCTCCATCACTTCTAAGTTCTTCTGTAGATTCTAATAATAATTCCTCTTCGCCGTCACCTTCTAATATTCTGATTAATTCCTCAGTAGTAGTCATTTTATCGACAATGCAGAAATAGCCACGAACAACTTTAATGGAACTTTCCATTCGTTTCACCCGCTCGTGACGTAGGCAGCCGTCGTATTAATGCGACAGCGGCGCTAGACTAACTAGAGAAATATTATTGCAAGCATAGGGGTCTAGGGATGGGAACTAACGTCAAATATTGGCATTATACAAAGATCGTGAGGAATATTTTTCTTTTGAATAGTAAGGAAAAGAATTAATACACAAAGTAACAATTATGTTAAATTTAACTTTATTTCGTATGACACTTTATTTTATGCTGAATGATGCACTATACCTGATTATTTACTGTTTTCGTTTTAATGCGCATTGCATTGTATCCCATCCCTATGGTCATATATATGCGACGCGCGCGATAGACACCGAAGAAAACTCCAAGCTGCCAATTACTTATTTTTGTTTAAGTTTTTTCAATGCTTAGAGCTATGAAACATAATTTTAAGTAATTGTTATAAATAATAGGTCTATTTAATAATAGTTTTAGTTGTACCTCGTAGTTAACAGGACGAAAATGGAACGAAAAAATCATGCATGATCTCTGTCGCAGAAATGCGACACGAGCGGTAGGGACACGGAAACGTGTGTCGCATATATGCGACACAAGCGGTTAAAAGGTTAAAAGAATCGATTCTGTAGGTTTAGAGAAAATGCTGTAGACAATTTTAAAAATATTTATTTTTTTAAACTATCATTAAATGGGATTGACCAGGCGTGTTTAACTTCCAAAAGAAAAGTGTGAAATCCGCGCGGACGAAGTCGCGGGTGAAGTTTCTAAATAAGGCGCAATATAATGAGATACTTACATGTTTGTAGGATGGACACATGAAATAACACCAGTATTTAGCTAAGAGTTTTCTATCTCTAAAACTGTAAATGTTGAAATGAGTGTATTTGAGATGGTTTTTGTATGGTTCAGGGATTTGAACGGTCAGTGGAAGTAGAATACCAAGTACCGACTTCGTCACGCTGCGATCAAGACGACGAGGGCGTCATCGTCGTAGACTCGGAAGAAGACGACGAGCGATGTACTGGCACTATGTACAGGGTATGGCTCTACCCAAGCATCGATTATTTCTATCGTGACACGGGAATAAGACATTTCATTCTCCATTTTTAACATTCATAGGAGGGAGAGGAAGAAGAAGAAGAGGATATGGACGAAGAACAAGAAGTTGAGGCCGGGGAGGAGGAGGAAGAAGGAGAAGGAGACGACACGGAGAACGCCGCCCGACAGGTACATAGTCATGTCGTGCTGCAGTAACCACTTTGATCAACTAATATCATTACTTACAACTAAAAATGGGTCACATAAATCATCGAGGCGTAATATTATCTCGTGGACAATACTCGTTAGATGTAATTGAAGAGCGAAAACTAAAGCTATAAGAAATTGAGAAGTAGTCAAATATATCAAGCATTTCCAAGTTTAAGTACATAAGTAACAAGATGCGTTTCAAGACAATTTTAGTTCATTGGATTCAACCAAACAAGTTAAATCAAATCTTATCCTAACACTGAAATCATGAATTACTCGTTAGTTTATGAACTTGTTATATCTCCACAGTGCGAACTGTATCTTTTTAATCGTGGCCATTTTAACATAATTAATAAATTATTTTAATCTATATGTTTCTGTTACTTATTTTGTATTTGTCACTCACACCAAACTGATTTGTCTTTGTCTGCAAGCAACGCTCCTAACAAACCATGGGTCATTTCACTTCTTATCCAGGACACCCTCTAGCCTACGTTATTGTTGAGTGGCCATTGTTGTAATTACAAAAAATTGCAAAAACTGTTCTGCTACTAGATAGTACAAGATTATAAAAATATTTTTCTTTCAGTTGTAATACAATTTGAACGTAATGTCGACAGTTAGTTGTTCCAAATAATTATAACAGTCATCTAAAATAGTGAATTCAAGTCGAGATGACCGATTGATTTATTAGTATGATCGTTGAATACTGAAGTGTGGCGGGTGTGGTTCAACAGTCGCCGGCGCAGTCCCCGGAGGCGGGCTCGGAGGCGGCGCAGGCGGCGCAGGCGGCGGGCGGGCCGCGCGCGCCCGGCGCCGAGCCCGCGCCGCCGCACCAGCAGATCGAGGCCATCAGCAGCGGCACGGAGCGTACGTCATACACCACACACCACACACCACACACGTCAGCTGCTGCTCGCGAGGGACTCGCACTCGCTCACAACGGAACCATAATACTATTGACATATCATAGCCCCCATTCTCGCTTAGATCACACGAAACGTTATTTTTTCCGCAAGATCTGTTTTATACAGGTCGATTGGTAATTGAATGTGTCCCTTCAAATGGGATGCCTCGGTAACTTGGGAGCAAAAATGGGGTGGTTTGATGGTCCCAACGTAAATATCGTTGGTTGGTAGTTGCGAGTTTAGCTAGGCAGGGCCAATGTAGGGATGATTGGCTTTGAAATTACTACAGCTGCTTTCACAATACTGAGCTGAGTGCTCATATTTCCATTTTTGTTATCAAAGAGGAAAGAAAAAAAGCAAGATATATTTTTTTTTTGTGGTCGGGTGCTTGATGTTGGATAGTTTTCGCTATTTTAATGTATTTCATCATGTATGTTATTTAACTTAATTTTAATTTTAGAAAGCGGAGCGTTATCTCTGGGTGGTAACAACGGTGACGACGGCGACGACAGTATAGTGCCATCTACACCTACACTTTATGTACCGAGGCGCAATGACGGGTAAGGATGATGGAGACAATTTAATGCCGGATGGCACGCTTGACGCTTGCCGCAAATTAAGATACTCCAAAGAGGTTTGGCTTAATGTAGAGCTTCAAACACCGCCATCCACACGTTTGCGCGATCGCTAGACGTTCTGTTTAGGCAAGCATTACGGATTTTAAGCTAGTTTC
The DNA here is from genome assembly GCA_950371165.1 of Lacanobia oleracea. Classification (NCBI taxonomy): domain Eukaryota; kingdom Metazoa; phylum Arthropoda; class Insecta; order Lepidoptera; family Noctuidae; genus Lacanobia; species Lacanobia oleracea. Next base: position 11,934,446 of record OX493401.1, read on the forward strand.
GTCTGTTTGTTGAAGTTTGGCAAGCGTGTAGATACGGCTTAAAACTTTTGGCAGTTGGTAACTATGAACATTCTAAAGTGAGCAGAACAACCGGGACCGCTATACTGCGCCTTAGGAAAGTGCGGTGAAGCGGGGGGATGACAAGAAAGAGCATGGGTTTACATGATCGATTCTGTTAGGTAGACTAGGTCTATCTATACTACTATAATATTCAGTGTAATGAGCTGAATTGTAACATGTGAATATTTGCATTAATACACTAAATATTGGAATATATTTTATTTTGCTTTTCTTTTAAATAGTCCTACAATCGGATGTCAAAATATATGACAAAATATACTGCCCCGGTCGTATTAAATTATGCTATTGCTCGTTAATTACAAAGAGCACACAATTCAAACTTGGCAGGGCATTGTAGACCAAGGGTCTAATATTAATTTCTAAGGTTTATTTAACATTTATCTAACAAAAACAACCGATTAGAAGACGATTGCTTACCTACAGATCATAAAACTATACATATAACTTTTCAGCTCCATTATTATAATTATGTATTAGGGATGTTACGGAGGTGGTTTTATCGGAACCGTACTTGGAGTCGGAGTTTTGACATTTGTTTTTTCGGAGTTGGAGGTGGAATCGGAATCGGAGCCGGAGATGGTGGCATAAAAAAAATGTGTTAAGGGCAGGCAATAAAATAAAAGAGAAAAATAATCCTTTCAGTAATATAGGTGCATAAACCTGTTCGTACACGTTGAATGCAGACGCCGCGCGCCCGCGCCGCCGCTGCCGCTATGCTTTGACCTCCGATTTAAAAGTATCGGAACCGGAAGTGTAAGTTCAATCGAAGTTCCGACATATCGAATTCAATTCGTAACTCTATGGCGTTCATGTGACTTCACATCTGAACAAGGAACAGGCTCTTATTTGTCTGAGAGCCTGTTTCTTGTAGACTTGTGCTCTTATTGGTCGCCATTTTATTTCAGTTCACAACTTCTCCGAATGAATTCAAGAAATCATAAACTATCAAATTTTGATGCGTAAAAAAGCATTCCCAATGTTTAGTTGGCAAATAATCGTAATTTTACAATCTCAAGTTATTTTATAACCTTACGAAGTTTGCCATTTTCCGGTGACATGTACCCAAAATTACAGCTGCATGGCAAATTTCTACTTTCTAGGACATTTTGAAGTGGGTTAGGTTTTTTATCTATTGCGGGCTCTATCTCAAGAACCGTAATAGGTAGAGGGTTGAAATTTTCACCGATTGTGTATTCCTATTGCTGATATAACAACAAATAATTGATAAGTTGATTTAAAAAAATATACCCTGTATTATTACAACATCGGAAAGTGTAAAGCATGGCTTACTTGAAAGCACAATTGAAAAATTCTCTCTAAAAACGTGACGTCAAAGTGTCAACTTTAGGACACCATGTTGCTAACATTTTTTTTGCTTGTTTCCTCTACCCATGTAATTATGCATGTTAGATCGTACGTCGCAACTTTCAAAAAGCCTTATTAAAGTAAATCCGACATGTGATTCAAATCTGAGTGGTACGTCATTATGACGGTCTTGATATTACGAGAAAACGCACGACCCATCTATATTTTGTCTTTTGGAGGTATGCGTAACAGAGAGTCAAGTCCCGCAAAATCCCATTGAAAAGGGAATATCCTCCGGCTGCTGTGCCTGACGGGCTACTGCCCAATAGTTGATATTCGGGCTGATGTATACGTTCAAATCGCACGGTAAACTCTGCTTGCGCGATGCAGGATTTCGACGTAGTAGTTTGCTGCTATTTGGATAGATGGCGTCGCGGTTCTTTTTGTTGCGATGTAGATTTGCTCCGTTAATTTTTCTTGTGGCGGCATTGATGCCGCTGCAGTCTCATGTGCGTTTAACAATCTGACGTAAGACTATCCGATAACAAAACAATACGTGCCGTCGCGAGCGTTGACGGCGGACTGATATAGTGTTCGGCCTACTCTGCAAGGTCTCACCGCGCACATACCTAATACCGCATTTACACATTCGCTATTCGCGTCGTCATTCTTCGAAACGTTCGTATATATGAATGTCGTCGCGAACTACTGTTCACACATTCGCGGGGTGAATTATTTAGACATTCGCACACAAACACGCAGGACGTGACTATGATGCGCGCTACATTTTGTATGAATGAGTTTATACAATCCTTACTAATATTATAAATGCGAAAGTAAGCCTGTCTGTCTGTCGCGCTTTCACGCCAAAGCTACTCAACCGATTTAAATGACATTTGGTACACAGATAGTCTAGATCCTGAGAAAGGACATAAGCATTTTTATTCCGGGAGTATGCTCCCTAGGCACCACGCGGGCGAAGCCGCTGGCAGAAGCTAGTTATTTATATATCCTGCGTAGAAAAGTAAAAAACTGGCCAAGTGCGAGCCGGACTCGCATGTAAAGGGTTCCGAACGAATTTTTTTAAACATGTTATTTTAACACTAGATTTCTCCACTTTTTTTTTAATTTTATATGGGGGCAATGGTCTTTTTTCGTCTAATTTCTTGAATAACTTCAAAACCATTCATTTTAAAATTATGAAATAAATATTATTTAAACCCTCACAGTAAGCCCTTTCATTTTGTTTAAACGTCCTGTTGGGTCGGGCGCTAGCTATCAACTGAATGCAGGCGAATGTGTAAACAGTAAGTTCGTGTTCGCCATTCGTGCCCTTTGATTCGCGTCCGAAAAACCGCTCCCGACGCGAACACTCGAATCGCGAGTCGAATCACGAGGCGAATAGCGAGCGGACTGTTTACATAAGCGTGTTCGTTATTTGCCTCGCCATTCGCCTAGCGATTCGCACGAATGTGTAAATGCGGTATAAGGCGCGGTACAGCGGTCCCGGTAAAACATTGGTACGCGTGACTCTGATATCTGCGACAGACGTCAACGCACGTAACAGGAGGCTTACAATTTGATTAGTCGTTTCTAAATTCAAATTGTTTATAGAGAAGGCTCTTTGTGATTGGCTTCTCGCAAGTTAACCTCTAGTCTGCTTATCCGGACTTGCCTGTAGCGGCGGTAAATGAAAGGCTACAGTCGGGACTTATAAATTATAAAGAAAAGTGCAAATATGTGTTTGTATTCATAGTAGGTGCTTGCGCAGGTTCGGCGAGGCGGTGGTGTCGCCGGTGGGCGCTGGGGGCGCAGGGAGCGGGCAGGGCGCGCGCTTCACGTTCGCGGAGGCGGCGGCGGCGCACCTGGACACGCACGCCGACCTGGCCGCCGCGCTGCCGCCTGCCGCGCCGCCGCGCGCCGCGCCCGACTGCGACGAGCGTCAGTACACTATCTTATACACACACACCTAACACTTGTTGGCGGCGGCGGCGCACCTGGACACGCACGCCGACCTGGCCGCCGCGCTGCCGCCTGCCGCGCCGCCGCGCGCCGCGCCCGACTGCGACGAGCGTCAGTACACTATCTTATACACACACACCTAACACTTGTTGGCGGCGGCGGCGCACCTGGACACGCACGCCGACCTGGCCGCCGCGCTGCCGCCTGCCGCGCCGCCGCGCGCCGCGCCCGACTGCGACGAGCGTCAGTACACTATCTTATACACACACACCTAACACTTGTTGGCGGCGGCGGCGCACCTGGACACGCACGCCGACCTGGCCGCCGCGCTGCCGCCTGCCGCGCCGCCGCGCGCCGCGCCCGACTGCGACGAGCGTCAGTACACTATCTTATACACACACACCTAACACTTGTTGGCGGCGGCGGCGCACCTGGACACGCACGCCGACCTGGCCGCCGCGCCCGACTGCGACGAGCGTCAGTACACTATCTTATACACACACACCTAACACTTGTTGGCGGCGGCGGCGCACCTGGACACGCACGCCGACCTGGCCGCCGCGCTGCCGCCTGCCGCGCCGCCGCGCGCCGCGCCCGACTGCGACGAGCGTCAGTACACTATCTTATACACACACACCTAACACTTGTTGGCGGCGGCGGCGCACCTGGACACGCACGCCGACCTGGCCGCCGCGCCCGACTGCGACGAGCGTCAGTACACTATCTTATACACACACACCTAACACTTGTTGGCGGCGGCGGCGCACCTGGACACGCACGCCGACCTGGCCGCCGCGCCCGACTGCGACGAGCGTCAGTACACTATCTTATACACACACACCTAACACTTGTTGGCGGCGGCGGCGCACCTGGACACGCACGCCGACCTGGCCGCCGCGCCCGACTGCGACGAGCGTCAGTACACTATCTTATACACACACACCTAACACTTGTTGGCGGCGGCGGCGCACCTGGACACGCACGCCGACCTGGCCGCCGCGCCCGACTGCGACGAGCGTCAGTACACTATCTTATACACACACACCTAACACTTGTTGGCGGCGGCGGCGCACCTGGACACGCACGCCGACCTGGCCGCCGCGCCCGACTGCGACGAGCGTCAGTACACTATCTTATACACACACACCTAACACTTGTTGGCGGCGGCGGCGCACCTGGACACGCACGCCGACCTGGCCGCCGCGCTGCCGCCTGCCGCGCCGCCGCGCGCCGCGCCCGACTGCGACGAGCGTCAGTACACTATCTTATACACACACACCTAACACTTGTTGGCGGCGGCGGCGCACCTGGACACGCACGCCGACCTGGCCGCCGCGCTGCCGCCTGCCGCGCCGCCGCGCGCCGCGCCCGACTGCGACGAGCGTCAGTATTTATTTATTTATTTAACACTTTACGCACACAGATGTACAGAGGCGGACTTAATGCCTGAGGCATTTTCTACCAGTCAACCTTTGGGTGATGCAGAGAAAATACTAGTAGGTGCAAATTGTGAAAAAAAAAACAGAAACGCGATTAATATTTAAATTAATACAAAGATATATATATATATAAACTATAAATACAATAAAATAATATAATATATACTCAAATTAATAAACTAATACACAACTATACTTGAACAAGTGATGCAAGCAAACAATGAATTATAACTAGCACTGTAACGATACTACTGCCAACTTCTTACGGATGTGCTCTCGAACCTTGACTTTGAAGGTTAATCGGCTGGTTGCCATCCTGATTTCCTGGGGAAGGGCATTCCACAGAGAAATGGATTGTATGAAAAAGGAATTGTGAATGAAGTCAGTACGGTGAGATGGACAGTGAAGAAGACGATTATGGGATGAGCGTAGATTTTTATTGTGGTTGGCGCAAATGTATTGGAAATAAGGGGCTAGATAACTAGGAGAATTGGGAGAGTCAAGAAATGAGAACAAGATAGTTAGCGCCCTTTGCTCTCTGCGCTGGCGTATGGGCAACCACTTTAGAAACGAACGGTGCGCAGAGACATGGTCATATTTGCGTAGATTGAAAACAAATCGAATGCAGTAATTTAGGAGACGGTCAAGTTTGTTGAGGAGATCTGCATTCAGGTCATAGTAGCACACGTCACCATAATCGATGATGGGAAAAATTAGGGTCTGCACAAGCATTGTCTTCGTGTTCGATGGCAAAAAGTTTTTCAAGCGATACAGAGCCCGCAGCGTTCCCGTGACCTTCTGACTGACGCTAGCGACTTGAGCACGCCAGTTTAGGGTGCTGTCAATACGCAAGCCTAGGTCCTTGACGTCAGTGCTAAATGGAACGACCGTACTGTCGAACAGAATAGGTGGCAAAGTTGCACCATCCAGTTTAGCGATGTTTCGAGGACTACCAATGATGATCGCCTGACACTTGTCGGGGTTAACTGCAACACCAAATTTAGCGGCCCAGGCTTTAATGGCTATCAAGTCCTTATTTAATTTTTCGACAATATCAGGTATTTCATCCATTTTCCCTTGACAGTATAACTGCAGGTCATCTGCATACAGATGATACGCACACTGAAGTTCCGAAGTAATGAGATTAATGAAAATAGAAAACAAAAGAGGAGAAAGAATGCCGCCTTGAGGAACGCCAGTTTCCAAATCACACCAGTTAGAGGATGAATCCCCAACATACACCGACTGCTGACGCTCCTGAAGGTAGGAAGCGAACCATTCCAGTGCAGCGGGAGAGACCATCACATAGGACAGAATGGCTAATAGGATGTCGTGACTGACGGTATTGAAGGCATTCGAGAAATCTACCAACACTAGAATAGTGACTTTGGTGTCTTCCAGTCCTGCCCTTATATCGCCAGTCACTTTAAGGAGGGCGGATACAGTGCTGTGCCCGGGCCTGAACCCAGATTGTAAGGAGCTTATCAGTGAATTGCGATGCACAAAATTAGACAATTGTTTGTGGACACAGGCCTCAAGCACTTTGGAAAGGAAAGGAAGAATAGAAATTAGGCGATAGTGGGTTAGAAGAGTGGGATTGGAGACTTTAGGTAAAGGACGAACATAGGCTTTACGCCACAAGGATGGTAATTCTCCGGAGTACAAGGAAAAATTGACAATATGGGTGATGGCAGGTAGGAGGTGATCCAGAATAGTTCTAGTGATCATACCACGAGTGATATTATCACATCCTACTGCATTGGATTTGATGGAGAGTAAGATATTTCTGATCTCCCCCGGTTCGACTGGGACGAAACAAAAAGGGTCAATTTGAGGACGCGTTAGACCAGAGATCAGCGAAAGAGTTTGTTGCTTGGTGAGATGATCCATGGTAGGCACAGTGGAGAAATGACGGTTAAGATCGTCCAGGTCGATAGAATTGGGAAGGTCTAAATGTCGCGGCTTGTACATTATGTCTAGTACACTATCTTATACACACACACCTAACACTTGTTGGCGGCGGCGGCGCACCTGGACACGCACGCCGACCTGGCCGCCGCGCCCGACTGCGACGAGCGTCAGTACACTATCTTATACACACACACCTAACACTTGTTGGCGGCGGCGGCGCACCTGGACACGCACGCCGACCTGGCCGCCGCGCTGCCGCCTGCCGCGCCGCCGCGCGCCGCGCCCGACTGCGACGAGCGTCAGTACACTATCTTATACACACACACCTAACACTTGTTCGCGGCGGCGGCGCACCTGGACACGCACGCCGACCTGACCGCCGTCAGTACAGAGTCGCATACACACGTGACATGGACAACAAACAATTGACCTCTAAGGCTGGAAATAGTGCTCGACCGACGGTCAGCGTTGACCGTCGGTCGGCGTAGCTATATCTATGCAAGTCTATGAATGCTCACACAGCTACGCTGACGGTACGCGAGTGATTTGGTTCGCGCGTACGGTCCTTCCGGCTCGTCGGTCGCGCGTACGTCGTTCGACCGACGAGCCGAAGCCATAGTCGAGCTATGAGATTGTATGGATGCGTTCAGTGTTTCACTGATTTTGTGACCGACTGTACGCGCGTACGTACACTCAAAGCAAAAATGAATACCGATAAAGAGCGTCTTATTAATTAAGTGCGGCTTCTTCCGGCAAAATGGGATTTATCGTCTGTATTTTATAAAGACCTTGATGCTAAAATAAGTGCTTGGCAAGAAGTTTGTAAAGAATTCATTCCGGAATTCGACGATAAGTCAGCATTTCAGCAAAAGGATTCATATTTCTTGTGAACTGTACACACGCACAGTTTGCCGTCAGCGTAGCACTGAATGCATTTTCGTAACCGATGGTCAGCGCTGACGGTCAGGACGTACCGTCGGTCGGGCACTGTTTCCAGCCTTAATAATTGTCTTATCACACGACGTTCGTGTTGATTACATAATGTGCTGTCAAACCAAAAAAAACATAGGCTTAGGTCGTTTAGTAGAATATTCCAGCTGTGAGAATGTGTACAATAAATTAAACACTTGATTTTATTAAAACCTTTTTGCTTTAATAAAATTGAGTTTTTACACACGCCAGCGCGTAATAAATATTTCAGAAATAATCATTCTTTCGAACTACATGAACTTAAAGGGCTATATTGATGATTAAAATGGTTATAATTCTTTAGATAAATACGCGTTACGGTCGCAGATCGCATTTGGTCCACATACAGCTTCACACTGACCGGCAAATTGCAAAAAACATAAAAATATTTGAATTTCGCGGGCCACCCTGGAGCATCCACCTTAAGGTGAATGTTACGGGTTGCTCATTGCCATTTTCCCGCGAGATGGCGCTGAAGTCAACATTTTCAGTTTTATTTTGTTTCGAGTGTAATTGGATCAAATTAAGTCGCAGAAATAATGGTGCGACAATCGGATATTCCACTTTATCGAAATTAGCCAAAATACGGCATAAAAACCCTTCTGATTCGCCATACTTCACGAAAATAATTTCAATCATTTCTATATGTGTGTAAACGGTACTATAAGCGAGTTAGATAATTATTATTTTCGTGAAGTATATAAGCGAGTTAGATAATTATTATTTTCAGTAGTAGAAAATGTTGACTTCAGCGCCATCTCGCGGGAAAATGGCAATGAGCAACCCGTAACATTCACCTTAAAGAATCCCAGGAAACACAGACTCTGACAGAGAATTAATGTTCTTGATTTTGGTTTCTGTTCAATTTAGGTGCGGAAGGAGGCGAGACAAGAGACTGGGAGGAGTCACGAGTTGAGGAAGAAGCGACCGCTGTCAGTTCACAGGGTAGTGAACCTTCTTCCCCTCATCAAGTATGTAATTTCATGTTAACTGAACACTTTTTAAATGACATTGATTCAACACAGAACCAAATAATTTCCAAATAACAATCATAATTATTTATTTGCGATGGATCAAGTAATAGCTATATTGCATTTGACGTTAAATTTCGAATGACCAGTGACGTATATTGCATTTGACGTTAAATTTCGAATGACCAGTGACCTCACTGGTGGATTCGAAGTCAAATAATAGGACTGCGACGGCACACAACGGAATTCCATAATAGGAAAAATAGCCAAATAAATAAATTTGTAGGCTGACTCAGTATGAGTAGATTTCAAAAAGTTTAAATAAAAGCTATTTTTTATTGCTTTTAAGTACTATGTAGAGATGATGCAGTTTATAAAATTCAAATTGCCACAGGGCTTTAAATTCACGGTGTGGCCATTTGGAAGAAGTCGCAACAAGAGTGACTGATAGCATTAAAAGTTGTCAGGGTATAAAATCGTCGCTGCTTGGCTCTAGTATGACCCATTTCAAGGAATTTACCCAATTACCAGTCATCCTATAATAATTCTGAAAAAAACTGTCAGGGCCATTACTTATTTAAATTCAAAACCATTAAATGTAGTTACATCAGGCCTTGTCAGATCAGTCTTCTTTCATTTCAAAAGTAAAAGTCACTTAAGAGCGCACCGAGCATCTGGCTAATTCTAAGCGGTCCGTGTATACGTGCGCAAACGCAAGCAAAAACCGTACGTAAGCGCACGCGACACGGAGTTCAATGTCCGAAGCAGGACAAAATCGGATAGGAGGAAGCTATGCGGCTCTAGCTGGAATGGACGGGACATGCCCTGATTTAGGTATTTCATTCGTAATATTAAAAGAAATGGATGACGGAGGTACATTTTTTAAGACGTTTTCTAAAATTGAAACGTAGCTAGATCGGTTTATCGCCCCCGAAACCTCCTGCATACTTAATGTCATGAAATCGTTGGAGCCGTTTCCGAGATTCAGATTATACAGGTTGAATTTTTAAAGTGTGCCTTTATGTCCAAGTCCGAAACTGTGAGGAATATCGAAAAACACTAAAAGAGGGGGGGTTGGGGGCACTTGGCCGGTTTTTTAAAAATCCGATGATGCAGTTTTAGTTTTAAAATCGGGCTATTCCTCATAGTTTCGGATTTGGCTATGAAGGGACACTTAAAAATTTAGCCCTGTATAATATAGGTACATAATAATATACAAGAATTGCTCGTTTAAAGGTATTAGATAGATATACATTTTGAAAATGTGAAATCTATACGATATAGAAACTGTTATTATTCAAAAACTGATTACCTTCCGTGAAGTATTTACGCCGTACTGAAAGGGTTTATTTTGTCTTTTTAGAGATTACTTATGATGTTTTTTCTATCAAAGAAACTACAAGTAATCTTGTGTGAATCTTTAATAATGTACATGTCTTCATAAGCCGTATGGGTCGATATTTAAGGATTAAGACGCTTGCCAAGATTGGGCTGTGGATGGGTGACCATCTTAACATACCGAGTTTCCTCCGTGTCTCGGAAAGCCTTAACGTGCTTTCCGAGGCACGGAGGAAACCGTTGGTCCCGGCTGTCATTTGTAGATCATTAGCAGTCGTTACGGACAGTCAGAAACCAGTAAACCTGAGTAATTACCATACCAATAACCAGTTAATGGGTTGAATGGAGGTCTGGTAGGCAGCCGCTCCTCGTAAAATACTGGAATTCAGCTAAATCCGGCTTGACTGGAAGCCGACCCCAATATATAGTTGGGAAAAGGCTAGGCAGATGAAAAAGGTTAAATAATAACGATGCAGCACGGGGATCAAACGAACGCCAATGACGTATCGTTTCCTCGGTGCCCCCTTAAACTGTGCCACAGATAAAACTAATTTTATGCACTTGACAAGAGTGCTGCGTCGATAATATTTATTTAGACCAACTAAGTAACAAGCAACTCATGCGGAAAGCGAACCAGTTTGCGTCATTAATTTGCATACATAACATATATAATATGTATGTTATGTATGCAAATTTAAAATGGAAATACATATTATGTATTTCCATTTTAAATTAGGTATAATAATAATAACTTTATTGGCTGGCCGGAGTGAACACTGACGAGGAACAGAGCTCCTCGTCAGTGCCTTAATCGGCCGGTCTGAGTGGAGATTCGCAAGAGCAAACGTGCTCGGGAGAAGGATGTATAATCCAGTAAGATGCTGTTAGGGATCTTGACCGTACTTCCAGGATTGTCCTGATAGCCGTGGTATACCTCTCCACTCCATTAGCACCTCAGATGTTGCCCTCTTGGCGCTACGTCACTTTGTGCTAGCGAACGTTTTCGGGGGGCCCATTTGTTGAGTGTGCAAGTCACTCCCTGCCATTTTAAATCAGATTTTATTGTTTAGTGGTCAGGCATTGGCCACTAGAGTTAGAGCATGCTCTAACTCACTTATAACCACGAAAGAGGCCCACAGTTTTACAGGTAAAAGTTATAGAAAGCTATAGCTATAGTATGGTGTTACAAAGATATTAAAGCTGCACAAGAGCGTTTATTCATTCAGCTACTACTTTAACCGGTATTACCGTTGTAATATAGGGTTGGTAAACACTACAGGTGGTAGAAACCCTATAGAACGGGTTTAAAAAGATATTAAAGCTGCACAAGAGCGTTTATTCATCGTCAGCTACTACTTTAACCGGTATTACCGGGTTGGTAAACACTACAGGTGGTAGGTAAGCATCGGATAAAAATGCTTTGCCACTAAATACTTCTTGAGTACATTATATTTCAACTGTATAACTTTTAGCGTAAGTCAAGATTGAAAAATCCTGTAACCTTACTAAAATTAAATCTGTTCGTAGTGGAAGTGTTATGTCATCCATTATTCAACACAGCAGAATAATATTATGGAATATTAAGTTATTTAAGTATGTGAAGTGAAAAATTACTGCCCTTATGATTTCACGGTAAATGTATACCGTGTTTCTCAATTTTAACACGCCTAGGATTTATTAAAGATTTAAAAGAAAAGTTATGATAATAAAATAGACACTATTATTAAGCTAAACATTATTATTAATTCCTGCTTCCTGAGCAGTGGCATGTAAAATTAATTGCTATTCATGGAACACTTCAAATAATGTAAGATATTTAGTATGTTGTAGTCAAATATTGAATAACTTGAAATAACATTAATTGTTAGGTTACTAAAACAATGGCGAACTTTACAAAAGTGAGGTTAGTGTTAATAACGACCCATACTTGCGTTGTTTGACACCAATACCTTTAGAGCGTCTTTCAAAGAGTACTGCCTAACACAGCTTTAATTAATACCTTTATTACAGGTTAAACCTAGATAGAAGAGTTGTTTGACACTATTAGTATTTGGTGTTACTAAACTCTCGACAAACTCTATTTTATAACCTATGTCTGCAGTAATAGCCAATAAATCACCTTAAGTGGTATAAAACACTTCATTGCCATAATTATACAACAGTAAGTGTTAAATGGAGTCGGCGAGCACTTTTATAAAGACTTGGGTGGCACAGAAAGGTTAAAGCTATAACGACGAAAGTATACTTGCTGCTACTAGCACCATTATAACTCTCAAAGCTATGTTATGTGGTCCATTAACGTTTTAGTGCCGCGACTGGTGCTAAAACTTGTTTGTTAACTCATCTCTATCGTTTTTAGTTATAACTGAGATAATTATAACCCTGTTATATTACTTAAAGTCGTAAAAAAAAACTTTCAGACTTCGTTCACTCTTATCTTCTTTTAATCTCGAAATTCTTCCTCTCTCTGCGACTCATAACTCTCCTAACTGTACACCTTCTCTTTTAGACCTAATGATTGTCTCTTCGCCTCACAAAGTGGCTGAGTTTGGGCAGCTCACTGCAACCTTTTCCTACCATGACCTTGTCTACTTATCTTATCGTAAACGTTCTCCTAAACGTAAACCAAGCTATTGTTTTCTGCGCAATTATAATGGTTTAGATTTGGTTGCGTTGGCGCGTGATGCAGGTAATATTGACGACCACGGTTACTGAAAGCTCCTGTATCAACGAAAAAGTGAACTGTTTCACCTCCCAGCTATTGAGTCTATATGACAAACACGCTCCGCGTCGGAGAATTAAAATTAAGCACAATCCTGCTCCGTGGATGACTGCCGAAATAAAAAATGCTATTTCTCGTAAGGACAAGGCGAAGAGCAGGTATAGGCGTAGACCAACGGAGCAGAATCTTGCTCATTTCAAAGCCCTGCGTAACAGCTGCAATCGTCTGTGTCGGGATGCTAAGAGACGCTATTTCCACGAATCTCTTGTAAATCGCAAATCCTCCGATATCTGGAAGTTTCTTAAGTCAGTTGGTATCGGTAAATCTCCTATTAGCACCTGTGCAGATATTGACTTGTCTGCTCTCAATAGGCACTTTTCTCTTCCTCATGTCTCTCTGGAACCTAATGTAAAAACTGCTACTCTGCTTGAGCTCTCCAAATTACCATTACCAAAATGTCCTTCTTTTAATCTTAGTTCTGTTTCTGAAGACGATGTTAAAAAATCCCTTCTCGCTATCTCTTCTTCTGCTGTTGGCCATGACAATTTGTGTTCGAGAATGATAATCCCTATCCTCCCGCAACTGCTTCCAATTCTCACTCACATTGCCAATTATTCCCTATTCTCTGGCACATTTCCTTCAGCCTGGAAACAGGCTCACATAATTCCACTTCCCAAAACCAACAACCCATCGTCTATGTCTCAATTCAGACCCATCTCCATCCTTCCTTTCCTTTCTAAAGTTCTCGAACACATTGTTCATGGCCAAATTTCCAGTTACCTATCATCCAACTCTCTTATTTCCCCTTTCCAATCTGGATTCCGTGCAGGTCACAGTACTGTTACTGCTCTTCTAAAAGTCACTGACGATATCCGCTGGGCTATGGACAATAAATCACTCACTGTATTAGTCTTACTCGACTTCAGCTGTGCGTTTACTCAGTGGATTTCGACATACTTCTTGGAGTCCTTCAGTCTATTAACTTTGCTCCTTCCGCATTAGCCTGGTTTGACTCCTATCTTCGGGGTCGCTCTCAGTGTGTCCGCCTTGAAGAGACTTTTTCTGATTGGTGCGACCTCACTGCTGGTGTTCCTCAGGGTGGCGTTCTCTCTCCTCTTCTTTTCACTATCTTTATTAATACTGTTACTAAGGTTATCTCCTCCAACTTCCATCTTTACGCAGACGATTTGCAGCTCTATCGACACTTCTTGCTGGCTGACGCGGATTCAGCGATTAATGCCATGAATCGTGACTTGGAGTGTATTAATCTGTGGGCTAAGTCATATGGCTTACATATTAATCCGTCCAAGTCCCAGGCTATGATCATAGGCAGTCGCTATTATCGCAATGCGCTTGATACTTCCACTTTGACGCCTTTATCCCTTAATGGATCGACCATTGCGTACACGTCCGTGTACGCAATGGTCGACAAGACGACAGCGAAGAATCTCGGTGTCTTAATTGACAGCAATCTTTCCTGGCGAGCGCAAGTACGTGAGGTTAGTCGTAAGGTGCACTTTTCCTTTCACTCTTTAAAAACTCTTCAAACTTTCTTGCCTTTTAAAACTAAAATTTATTTGGCTCAAACGTTAATTCAGCCGATCATTGATTACGCTGATGCCTGCTACCTGGATGCCACGGAGGAGACCTTAAACAAGCTTGAGCGCTTGCAAAATTTGTGCATTCGTTTTGTTTTTGGTTTGAGGAAATACGACCACATCTCTCAGTTTCGCAAGGATCTCAAGTGGCTCCCTATCCGTCTTCGCAGGAACACTCGAATATTATGTCTCCTTTACAACATTCTCTTTAATCCTGCATACCCTGGTTACCTGCGTGATAGGTTTTCGTTTACTCGACCTGCCGATGCGCTGTGTAGATCCCACCTCAAACTCCATCTCAACTTCCCATCCCATAAAACTCATTCTTACTCCCACTCCTTCTCATTTCTTGCGGTACGATTGTGGAACTCACTCCCATTTAAAATACGTGAAAGTAAAAATATTTCTCTGTTCAAAAAAAGCCGTCAAAGAGCACTATCTCTCTTCTATACTGTAATATATCTTATAGGTATCTATGTATTATTTTATTATAATTATGTATTTAGGTAAATGTATTTGTGTATATTAGTTAGTATGTTTATTGTTTTTGATTTATATTTATTAATAGCTGTATGTTTAAGTTAAGTTAGCTTAGTATATTTTAAGTTTTCTTCTTTGTCTCTTTACACACTGTGTCTACGTATCTTATCCCACTCTCCTGTCGCAGGTCTGCTGGAAGAAATTTCTTATGAAATAAGCAGTACCTTTGTGCTCTTCTCACTGTATAAATTTTCGTGTTTTAAGTATATTGTGTGTACATAAATAAATAAATATAAAAAAAGCCTGTAACTGACACCAAAATGTTATTTGGGCACTGTATGCCTTAAAAAGCGTTACCTTTACTTATGTTGTAAAGCTTGCAAACCTGCGAGCCAGCATATTACATCGAACAGACAATGACCTGCGCTCTCTCTCAATGTGTTATGAACTTATGACAGATGGTGCTATTTTGTTACGAATTTCAAGTCTCAATTGATTTTCGCTGAACCCTTTTAATAAGAAATTAGAATATACAGGGGGGAAAGTTAAAGAGTACTTTGATTTAAGGTGGTTGCGCCGGGGTAGCCCGCGAAATTCAAATATGTTTTTTTTGCAATTTTCAAATCAGTATTAGGTTTTTTGGTGATTAAAGTATGATTCACGGGCGTATGAATTATGTATTTCCAGAATTATAACCATTTACGTTAGCAATAAGACTGCATAGGGCCAAGTAACCCGAATGAATGACTATTTCATAAAATCTTGACATTTTTGGATTATACCTACTTTCGGAGTTATTTCACTGATTTTAATGGTTATAATAGGGAACAGGCGATATTTCCATTTTTGCTTTAATTTAAAGAAATCCATCTAGAATAGACCACCTCATAAATAAAAAATTAAATAGCTTTAATTTATTGCCAAAATTGTGTTTTTAAACCGACAAATTAAAGGTTCGCGCGAAAACGGACGATGACGTCACTCGTGTCTATCACTGGTCAAGAACTGTCCCAACTCAAAGACATAAGGTTGCCTTTTCGTTGGCATAACAGCAGGTACGTCACTAAACGCTGATTGTTGTTTTTAAATACGTTCCGTTTCACGTTACTTTAATTCATTATTTTTGTTAAAAATCGATATTAACCAAAATAAAAACTTTGTAATGGCCTTTATTTTATACTTTTTTATCATTTTACTGACAACATTCTCATAAATTCTGTATTTGCATCTTCCCTTTTTTTTTTTTTTGTCGGTGGCCACTCGCAGTTTCACAGTTCGCAGTTTTACGCAGTCAACTGCTGAACCGGACTTGCCTGTGTGGGCCTCAAGAATTTAAGGCCCCCAGCCGAGGCTACGCATCTTCCCTATTCTGATTCTTACGCCCGCGAATCATACTGTAATCAACATAATTATTACCTAATACTAACTTGCAAATTGCAAAAAACGTAAGAAAATTTGCATTTCGCGGGCTACGGTGGAGGTTTCCACCTTAAAGTGAATGTGTCATTTGGACATAAACTGGCCAAGTGCGAGTTTGACTCGCGTGCAAAGGGTTCCGAAACAATTTCATTTTTGTTATATGTTATTTTAACACTAGACTTCTTATATCTTTTCCTGTAATCTGTAAGTAATGAACTATAATCTGAATTTTTTTTTTTTTTGGCTCCGTAGTTTCGGAGATGAGGGAGAATGGTTATTTTTGGTCTAATTTCTTGAATGACTTCACAATATTTTGAAATTATAATAAAAAATATAAAAACAACCCTCACAGTAAGCCCTTTCATTCGATAAATTACACGATTCAGTTTGAAAATTGTTTTTTTAATCATCTAGTCTGTCGCCCAAAATTGACCCCAAACTGAAAATTTATTTATGTATACTGAATCTGTGTTTGGGTCACATAAATCCATGTGTTTCAAATTTCAACATAATCGGTCCAGTAGATCCAGAGAAAAATGGCTGTGTGTGAAAGGCAGACATCCGAGTGATCCTATAATAAGGGTTCCGTATCTCACGGATGTTTTGAACCCTAACAATTAACCCGTGCTCTAAACTGGTCTCACGCAGATGTGTAGGTATTTCGATGCGATTTAAATGATCGCGAGCGAGCATTATTGATATTTGAAAGTGATGTGATGTTTGTATAACTGTTAACTTCTTGTGAGTGGTATAATTACTTATCAATGGGTCCATAATCGAAAGTGTAATTATATAAGAGTAAAGCAGGGGTTCGCAACACCATACACTTCGATCGCCAACGCGCCTGCCAAGCGTGGCGATTATGGCAAACCCCTTTGGGGGAGGCCTATGTCCAGCAGTGGACGTCTATCGGCTGTTATGATGAATATGAAAGCAGGGGTTTACATTATTGTATTGTGTACAGGCACCTTCTGACGCAGTTAATTGACTGTAAAACTCGTTCCGATATGACGTGGACAAACAAGAAAAATAGAAAAATATTGTTCAACATCACATTAAGGTGGATGCTCCAGGGTAGCCCGCGAAATTGAAATATTTTTATGTTTTTTGCAATTTGCCGGTCAGTGTGTAGTTTGAAAGAATGATTATTTCTGAAATATTCATTCTTTCGAACTACATGAACTTAGAGGGTTATATTGATGTTTTTTTTTTTTATTTTTTTTTTTAACTAATAATAGGCACGCGCTTGACCACCATCTCACCTGATGGTAAGCGATGATGTGGTCGAAGATGGAGCACGCCTGCCTAGAAGCAACCTATTCACTCTTGACTTAAAGACTCCCAGGTTGTAGCTATCGGGAAACACAGACTCCGGCAGGGAATCCACTCCTTAGCTGTACGCATTATGAATGTGTTCCCAAAACGTTTAGTGCGTGTGGGTGGGATGTCCACCATGTACCGGTGGCGCATCGCCGTTCGTCTTGTGGTCCGTTGATGGAACGGGCTTGGCGGAATTAAATTATGCAATTCCGTCGCACATTCCCCAAAATGCAACCGGTAGAAAACCGACAGGCTAGCAACTCGTCGTCGATGCTCAAGACTTTGGAGCTTCGTCGCGACGAGCCTCTCATTGCCAATGATCCTCTTGGCTCGTTTCTCAATTGACTCAAGGGCATCAAGCTGGTATCTCGCAGATCCGTCCCAAAGATGAGAGCAGTATTCCATACACGATCGAACTTGCGCTTGATAGAGTTTGAGCAGCTGTTCCGGCGTGAAGTACCGTCTCACCTTTGATAGGATCCCCAACTTCTTTGCAGCCACTTGAGCTTTTAAATGGTTATAATTCTTTAGATAAATACGCGTTACGGTCGCGGATCGCATTTGGTCCACATACAGCTTCACACTGACCGGCAAATTGCAAAAAACATAAAAATATTTGAATTTCGCGGGCTACCCTGGAGCATTCACCTTAAAGGGCTTTATTATTGTAAGGGTCTCGGTTTTTATTCATAATTTTAAAATACATATTTAAAAGAGATAAAAAATATTTAGTTGAACTAGTTTAATTACTTATAATAGGTTACAGGAAATTAGATTATAATCGTCTAAGTCTTAGGTTGCAAAAATACACATATAAAAAAAAAACATGATTTGTCGAAACCTTTTGCTTGCGAGTTACCTCGAACTTAGTCGGGATTTTAACACTATAAGACTATCAATTTTGTATAATGCTTGGTTACACTTTACGAACCAGAAAATATTCACACGTTTATGATATTTTTCTCAAACATACTAGGAAATTTGAGCATTATTTTGACAACCTTCTTCGAGATAAATCGAAATTGCTGTACTGGCCAAATACGTGCGAGCAGCGGCCGGCAAAAGTTGTATAAAAATCCAAATAAATTACATAGTAAACTCGTATCTGTCGTGTAATTTAAAAATAGAACGATTTATTACTCCGAGACATGGCAGTCAAGGAGGTAACTTACGAAAGGTTTTATTTAAATTTCGAACTGGCTTGCAAATAGAAAGATTATTGAAAAAAAAAATACAGGAACATTAAGAGTTCATTTATTTCACGCGGGAAAAATTATTGTTGTTCGTCATTGATTTTGAAAAGTTATTGTATTTTAATTTCCGCGCATTATTTGAGAAAACTACTGTACTAGCCTTGGCCACAACTAGGCATTGATGGACTTACGTATGTGAGCCTCTGCTTCGCCTCGGCCCACATTTACAAGTTCATCCATCAATGCCTCTTTTGTTGGCCGCTGCATATACTATAAGAAAAAAATACCACTATTTTGAATTTAAATACGAACTTACCTGCGTTTGGGAAATCATTGTCGCATTAGGGACCAGATTTGCCGTGCTTGGAAGTTGAGATGTTCTTTGTTTTAGCTATACTAAAATAATTATTGATGTGATTATGATCTTCGAAAAGCAGGTGGCTGAAGAAGGGCGGGAAGCCGAAGCGAGTGCGCCCACGGGGGTGGCGCGTCGAGCGCACGCGCAACCACATGCACACTCCCCTCATTCACCACACTCGCAGAATCAGCGATGGATGCGCGCCGCAGGTACTTGTAACAACTAGTATTTACATTGCTTAGATCTTCTAAACTATTCTAAAGCTTTAACATTGATTTAGTAGGAGCCTATTTAATAAGACGGGGAGATAATAAATACCTAGATTAAGCTAGTTAAGGCGCTACCGACATGAAAGTATATCGGGTGGTTGTGATACTACGTACACCCAAGCAAGCCTTAAAAACTCAAAACATTTATTTCAATTAAACCATTTACGGGCACTTTTGAATTGTCAAAGTCGTTTGGTCAAAGAGATGAAGCTATTTGGATGTTCCAAAGCGTGAAGAATAAAGTGCAAGGAACACCACGGACACTCGTTTAAAATTATTAAATTGTTACAAAGTTATGGTTGTATCATTCATGTTGAAATAATACATAAATGTTAGAACGATGTAAAAAGACGTGCACGATAAAAGCGTCCGAAGTAAAAAAGAAACAATTTAAAAAAATAAATAAACCGTGGCAGTTGGGAGATGACCGATCCCAATCCCTACTGCCGGCGCCCGTGCGTTGATTGTGGTGTTAGCGCATGCGTTAGCATGCGGGTACATTCAAGTGAAATATATATTTTAAGGTACACAGTGCTCACACTTTTGCCATGAATGCATGAAATTATACAAACCTAAATAACTTAGAAATTATAAAATGAATTTGTTAAAAATTTGCTCTTTCCTTTAGTTTGCAATGTGTTATTACTTCTCAGTGTAGCGAAAGTTCAGTATAGCTAAGAATGATCAAATTCTGGGAAATTTGATCCATCTGTATATTGATTTTAAACTACTGCTACTGTAGCCAGTCTAAAACATTTTCGAACTAATTGGTCCCTATTTCTAGTACCATAATTATGTCTATCGCTTCTTTTACCAAAAATATGTAATATTTTTTCTAACATACATGATGTTTTCGCAAAAGTATTGACAAGGTACCGCCATGATGAAAATATTCTTAAACAGTTCCCTTGCGCCAGCGGAGATTGTATGGCTTTGATGGTTCTTTTCTGCAGAAAAAAATAGATTCGATGTCTGCAGCCCTTCCCCATAGTAAAATACAATAAGAAATACTGTGAAAATACCTAAAATTCAACAGTCTCGCGGTATTAACATCCGTAAATTGGCAAATTTTCCCAACAGCATATGCTAATAAACACAATTTTCTTTCTTTCTTTCTGGGGCCTGCGACCCCATTGTAGCCTTGAGTCAAGCGTAATCCATAGAAAAATGGTTTAATCGACGAATTCTAGTTTATTCCTGTTCTATATCATAATCACTGCTTTTGACATTTGGTAAGGCAAATCTTATGCAGTTCGTTTTCATTTAATTTATAACCATATTAATCGCAGTGAACAATTTTGGCCTTGCATTAGGGTTTTATTTATGCAAGTTACTGATTACAATAATGATGTACAGTCAACAAAGCTATTCGGTATACAGACAAAAATATTAATTTTTCCACAGCACTGCCAATTTTTATTTCTAACTCTCAATAATTGTCTACTCAGCACACTCACAACATTGTTTAAAAGTAGTTGCAAGTTAGCTGCCTGCACTCGTACTCGTACAATCGTGTTTAAAAGGGGTGAGGGGAAGTACTCATTAGGCATAAACAATTCAAAAGTAGCCATTTGAGATCGAAATACTTGAGTTCGCACATTCTTTTTCATGGACATTTCTCGCCTACTAATCGATATATGACTCGAGAGCTGGCTCGTTCTTTGACCAAACAATAAGCATTGCCATTCAACGCTGCAATGCTGCCAGGCTTCTGGCCACGTATCGGACTACAGCGATGTGGAGGAGTACTTTGATATCTAAGAGTGTTTTTTTTTCCTTTTCATGTACAATATTGTGTATTAACGACCACGATATTATGCAAATAGGTTTTTAAAACACGAAGTAAATGTGCTGAGGAAAGATGACGCTGAAATATTTTATAACTTGTATTTATTATCTTGCAGCTGTTTAAATATAATAAATGTATAATTCACAGACAGCGAGAGTGGAGCACGCGGCCGTGGCATGCGATCCCGTGGGCGACCTTCCAGGAGATCCCACAATTATATGAGGTTCTAAATTTAATTGTAGTTTTAAGATGCAAAATCCTATTATATCAAAAATTTCTTCTTTTTCTGGTAAATTAGTAATGTTCTTAGTATTTAAAAAAAACTTCGATGTTGCTATTTCAACACGGTTATCAACTTTCATTTACATTATTTAAAATGTTAATTAATATAAAACTGTCTGCGACCAAATTATGTAGCAAAGAGACACACACACATGTACACGAGTCCATCCTTTTATCTAAAGTCACGTGAACAGTAGTTCACCGCGCGTCGGTGGCACTCGGGGTTCGGGACTTGTGCTAAGTGAGAAAAGATAAAACAATAATGTAGAAAAAGCACAGGGACTGCAAGGCTGTCATCAGGCGGACTGCACTGCAGCAACTGCACGTAGTCGACATATTCAACTGCGTGCAGTTGTATGTTGCATGTTGTTGCTGTAATGCAGTTCGTCTGATAGCAGCCTAACGTTCTTTAATGACGGTCTGTACTCAGAATGGGATTCCCTATCTATCTGAAACGTTCGAAACTTCGACGCGACCGACGCACTTTGACTAACTGTATGCAGGTAGCGATAAATAGCGTGTGTCGACAATACACGACTGTAGCCAACCGCGAGAAGTGGAAGTCACGACTGTATGCAGTTAATATGGACTCCACAAGACTGCAGCCGACCGCGTGAAGTTGATATCATGACTACGAAGTCGGACGTACAACTGCAGCATGCAGTTTCCTTTTCCAGCAGTTGCAGCTTCAGTTGTCTTTCCTTTTTCTCTTTAAAATGTTATTATTGTTCTCCCATTTGATTCTACAACGACTCTTTGATAGTGTCTCGAAAAGGCGATATTGTCGCGGCGATTTCTACAAGCAAAAGAAACGCAGCGCGCCCATGTCGAGACTGCGTACTCGCAACCCGGTCGCCGCGAAGCGCAACCTCTCGCAGTGCACGAGGCGCAACTTCTCATCTCAAAACTGTTTAAAAAAAATGTGCAAAGATATCTTGTGGAAATGGAGAATATTGTCGCGACTCTTGATGAGTTGTTGCATTAACGCGGCGATCCGTCACGATTTGCAAGGCGGACTTATTGTGATTCACTCGCTTCTGGAGGTGATGCCTGAACGTACGTTAATCATCGTACTGCTCCATCATGTCCTAATCTAATCACATGCATCGGGACCAAATGAATAAAACTAAGCACGGTAAGTCTGTAACAAGTGGTTGTAGCATCAGGTCAACATAATATTTGAATATATGTAAAATGAATAAAAATATTGCAATTAATCCAAACATTATTTGAATAAAATGCAAAAAGTAAAGAAATTAACCGTGCTGAAATAACACATGCTATTGAAATAAATGGAGTCTTAACGATTTTCATAGTTGACTTTTTGTATGTCTAGGCTTAGATAAAACCAAGTTGAAACCCGTTGTTTTCAATAATTCAAAGTGTGCAAAAGTCAGAATATTCCAACCTTGTTTAAATTGCCTAACGCAAATTGATTTGTAAAATGACTAAATAGTATTAAATAAATGTAATATTATATGAATGTTTAAAAAATTACCAAGATAATTTGAATAAGATAAATATATGATTATTCAACGCCAAGTTAAGTTATGAAAAGTTAAAATTACAGTAGATATTTGGACAATTGTTGTCTCACTTATGTGAGACAACAATTACATGTTGAATAAGGTGAATTGAACAAAACGTAAATTTTGCAATGTCATTCTTACTTTATACTATGTTATGTATTTATTAGCCTTAAAAGTAATATCTCAATTTGGTTATTATTTATTATAAAAGCCATAAAAAGAATCCTATTTTATTAAGTGCTAGCAATGGCCAACCTAAAAAATATCTAATAAATAATAATAATAATGATGATGATGAAATCCAAATCGAGATAATACTTTGAGAGAAATATATTAAGGAAAAACTGAAAACCTTAAACCTTACTATTGAATGTTGCACCGAATAAGTGTCTATCTATTGCTAGAGCAGTAAATTCTACGATATATATTAATAATGTACCGGTAAGTAAGATCGTTAGAACAGATCCTCTGCTTAACAATGGGTTAATAAGACACTGAATATTTTGAAGACTCCGGTGGTGTCAGTAATTACTTCCATTTGTAAAATATATTAAAATGTAATTAAATATAAGTTGAAGAAAAATAGTATCTATTATTTTGAATTACGAGTGGGTGACAGACGATATGAAGTGAGAACCTTTTTCATATGTTTATTAAACGTATTCCACATATTACCCTGTGTTCTAAAAGTCGCTAATCTTAAGTTATGCACTACTCGCGACACAATATTAGTAACGGCTATATTTGTGTTGAAAATGATAGAATTTTTTACCTTAGGCTCGGCGCACATGTGGCGGAGCGCAGCGTAGAGCATGCCCGCGAAGTTTCTAATCGCGTGACACGTTATGCGAATTTTACCCGAAAATGCGTCAGTATACTCGACACCATCCTCATTCGTTATGCTATTTTTCCAGAGTCCAAACACGTACGTACAACTGGAAGCGGATGCGTACGAAGCAGCGCGCGTGCTCGCACAGTTGCGTTCCTGCGCGCTACCTCTCGCATGTAGTCGCTTCGATGCTTTTCAGGAATTAAATGTTGTAATTGATTTTAGATAGTTTGATAGTGAAAAATGCTCTGCGCTAAGTTCCGCCATATGTTTGCCGGCCCTTATCCTTACACAAGTGTTGCAAATATACCGCTAGAAACAACAATGTTTGTAATTAACTATTTTTTATCAAAATTTCGTATTTGAATTCATTCTACGGAACTAGAATGAAAATTTATTTCTGAATATTTGTACTTTTGGATTCACATCTTTATTTTATTTATTTGTTCTATGTCGTTACAACTTTATGGACAATAAACAATTATATAATTACGGCTTAAAAGTCCTCTGCCCTACCCCCCAGGACCTGAGCCGTTACAATGTGAAAAGGTAACAAACAGAATCTAGACAGTTACTTTCGCGTTTCTAATATAAATATGTTAGTATGGATAAGTATTATTAAGTGACTTGTTTATTGCTCATTCTATGTATACGGATGGTACTGATGGCACGTACATACGCGGCTCTTACGTCAGAGCATGCTGCAGGGCACTGCTGTCGACCCGGATACGCCGGACACCAATTATATGAACAATTCCTAACAACATCAACCTATGCAAGCAATTTTATCCCATTGCCTTACTACCCTGAATGTGTGGAAAACTTGTCTGAATTAGCTTTTAATTTATAGAATTCCGTACCCAAAGGGTAACCAATGGAACCCTATTACTAAGCCTCTGATGTCCGTCCGTCCTTCTGTCTGTCAGAGAACTGTATCTCAAGAACCGTCATAGGCAGACAGTTGGAATTTGCACAGATTGTGTATTTCTATTGCCGCAATTACAACAAATAATAAAAATTGAGGTTTATGGTTCGGAACCTTTGGTGTGCGAGTCCAACTCGTACTTGACCGGTTTTTCAAAACCTTTTAATTTAATTATTCGTTCCTAAAATGGTCTTATACGGTATCTAATTAAGGCTGCAATAACAAATGATGTGAGGAAGTATTTAACAACAGTATTTGTATGTTTAAGTTTCTCCAACTTCCTATGAAATGTAATTACGTGCAGTGGCGTGCCGTAGGTGCAAGCCAGCAAGACTCCCTAGTCTTGTAACTTCTTCTTTTCTCATAACTTCGTTATTTATGAACCTTTTAAAAAAATATTTCATTTGAATGGGTAAGTATATTTTCCGATTGGTCCCATTAAAATTTCACCAAAAATGGTTTAGCAGTTTGGATTTTAAATCAAACAAAATAGCTGGAATTCGTTTACTTAGGATGTTGTATTTGGTTTGTCATCCAAATAAACGAAAATGCGTATTTTGCTTTCCTGCTACTTTCCAATGGTGATGTTAGGTGTGGGGTACCACTAAAAAGTGAAAACATTTTTTTTACAAAATATTCAACCGGCTTCTAAATTTAAACAAAAGTACTGATTGTATGATGAGATTTTTGTAAGTTAAATTTCTAAGATTCGATCTTTCAACAGCTTCAGTCTTTTCAGATATAATGAAACAATACGAGTGGAATCACTTATACTCGTACGAGTAATGGCTCTTAAGTATTTATAATTAAATTATAAATACAAATTATAATTTATCAATTGGTTTTTTTACAGTGCGTTTGATTTTGAATAGGTATCATCCCTCGTTAAGTTGTCAAGGACCAGCCGTACTGTTAGCGTTTCATAATTTCATTTCAGTTGTTGAAAAGGAATAGTGATATTCGCCCTGTATAACTCTGTCTTTGTCACACAGCTAACTCATTGTGCCATTGGCACGTCGTATTTGGACTGGCCAGCAGGGCTCGTGTAACAAATGATAGGAATTCTTGTTGTCGTCTATTTTAATAAGTTAACTGAAAGCAATAGCTAACTTATATTCGCTCAGGGATGACATTGGTTTTTTTTTTGTCTCATCCTGAACTGAATTGACAGGTTAATTTCCAATTAGCCTGACACATAGGTATGTACCAGTACCTAATTACACAGTGTGTACTAAATCCGAAAGTACCTAAATTGTAAGATGGTACTTAACTTATATTCGCTCAGGGATGACATTGGTTTTTTTGTCTCATCCTGAACTGAATTGACAGGTTAATTTCCAATTAGCCTGACACATAGGTATGTACCAGTACCTAATTACACAGTGTGTACTAAATCCGAAAATACCTAAATTGTAAGATGGTACAATACACGTTCAGTCGCGCAACGGGGTAAGTATAATTAGATTAAACATAATAGCGGCTCTAAACACGGAGGCGACTAGCTGAATAGTAGCAAATTCATATGCCAGCACAAGTCTGGGGTGAAAACCGCACAGTGAAAAGCGATCTTCAGAGCCGCCATTAGGTTTGAATCGAGAAATCTAATGATCGATAACACTTGAATTGCGAAAACCTCGACAAACTATTGAGTCACACCACTGATGGTGATGGTGCGGTTGACTGCAATTAGGTACATACCTACCAGTAATACCAGTACCTGGTACCCCTACCACTGTTACCAGAGTGTCAATACAGTTGATTGTTGCGTTTGTTAGGCTTAGCAAAATCCGAACTTATTACAGACAGCAGAGATTCCTTTGAGATCCCTTTACGTACGTTTCGCTTAATTCCGAATAGTGTGTGTACTTAATGCATCATAATGGTATCAAAAAAACGATGCGATTTGACAAATGAGGTGTAGGTTACAACATTCAGTCGTTGTTTTAATAGGTAATTTAAGCGAATCGTCCCAATGGAATCGCGGTGCCTTTGCCGAAACGCATAACACGTCATGAATACTCATGAAGGAGTGGCTGAGGAAATGGTATGACGCCCTTTCATTCCGGCTGATTCTGGTGCTCTTCAGACATCGGTGTAAAGTAGGTATGTATCTGTTCCACATAGGCCGGAAGCTAACACCTGGGGACCTCCATTGTGGTTAATTAACTGCCTCGACTTCACTGCTCAGCACACTGGAGCAGTGCTAGCCTAGACAGTAGTGCCGTGACCTCAAATTCAAATTCAAAGCATTTTATTTCAAATAAACCATTCACAGGCACTTTTGAAACGTCAAGGTCGGTCAGTCAAAAACATGGAAGCTATTTGCACGTTCCAAAGCGTAGATCTCTATGGAGAAGAACGTGCAAGAAACTCCACGGACACTCTTTTAAATCATGTTCTGTTTTACAAAATTCCAAGTTACATATACTTGTTGCTTCTGCATGTGAGGACAATGCAAAGGAAAAAAAAGGGCTTATTATAAGAATTTTAAATATAAAGATTAAAATAAGCCAATGGCAGTTCACGAACATGACGCGTGTATCGGCACCCTTCAGCTCAACCATTTCGAAGGGAACCGAATGATCAAACCCACGCGCCGCCATCAGCGAGACATTTGAGTGAGCATGACATTCAATTCCTCGTGAAGGCCTCTCGTTTTCGTATATGATCGAAACCCAGAATGCGTTTGACGCCTTCGCCTCCTTTTACGAGGAAGTTAGTGTTCGCAAATGAATTAATAGGTAGATATTATATTCCCACGTAGGTATTCCTACAGGCTAACATCGAAGCGGGGTAGCCTGACGACCCTGACGTACTGCGTTAATTCTCTAGCGCCCCGGCCCGGCTAAATGTAGTTAAAGAACACTGGTTTAAGTCACTAAGCATCCAACAAACCCCTCTCCCGCCCGCCCCTGGTCTGAGGATCACGCAATGTATAAAATATTACTTACCTATGGCTCTTGGTGACACTTAGGTACATTACGCATTGTCGAAAGTTGTCGTCAGAAAATCAATAAAGACAAATAATATTTAAACAAGTGATGAACAAAATAATTTTCGTAGGTAGGTTGGTACCTAAGTACCTACCTATCTTGTTAACTACACACAGTATACCTACCTTCCACCTAAGCGAGCAACATGCCTAACCTACCTAACTATTAAACTAGGTTGTTTTGTTTAGATTATAGCTTGTAGGTATGACGTAGGAAAAACATGAATTACGTTTACGGATCTACTTATTTATTCTTTTTTTACATTTTTGCCTTCCGCAATTTATTGCATCCCAAAATACTACCTCAAAATTATTATTCTTCACTATTGAAGAATATCTATTTATTTAAGAACTATACATAAATTGCCTTCATTAAGTTTCTTATCGAAATACGAAACCATTGACGTGGACCATCACATAGTTTAGAATCACAGGGAAAAAAACTGCTCGTAACAAAAGTAATTTATGCCACCAACCTGCAGCTTTCAACTAGTACCTACCTAATCTCAACTGCAATAATGATGTGCCTAATCATATCATGTAGGTACCTACTCAACCAATAAAGCGACATAGTGACAAATAAAATTTAATTTGTTGGTAGGTAGAGGTTCGCAATGCCTTTCAGAAAATAGTGTATGAACTATACTATGGAATGAATGTAGATGATTCAGATTTACTAAAAACTATTATAATACTGTACAAATATTGTTCTGAATTAGGTGAAAGTAGTTAATATGTGAGATTTGTTCTGGCATTCTCCAATAAATGTTATTCGCAAAGCTGCTATTTGGTGTTTTACAGCAATTAAATTGCTTGTTTCTTGGATAAATCACTGTAATTCTTAACTGTAGGTGATGATAGATGTACATATAGTAAGAAAAGAGAACCATTTTTATTTATTTATGTTTATTGTTTTGATACAGGAATAATTATATGCCTAAACCAAACAAAGAATTAGAAACATAGCAATATTTTCTCCAATAAGTGGTATGTAATATTATCATAACACGGTGTGAAAGTGCCAATAATTATAATAATCACCATTTTAACATAATACATCATCATTAAGCTAAACCTTAAAATTAAGTTTCACCATATGGTCAGATAAATCAACACAGTACAATTAAAATAATGAAATTATCATTTTGAAAGTTAATAATTTCCATAAACATTTTCATCGGAAAATGCTATATAAAGAAAGAAGTCTTCATCATGATGCTCTTGATAGAGAGATCCCATTGTGGCTGATGTCGGAGGAATTACATTGTTGACAAAGAAAAACAGCGCATCCTCTGGCCGAAGATGGA
This sequence comes from Lacanobia oleracea, assembly GCA_950371165.1. Classification (NCBI taxonomy): domain Eukaryota; kingdom Metazoa; phylum Arthropoda; class Insecta; order Lepidoptera; family Noctuidae; genus Lacanobia; species Lacanobia oleracea. The sequence continues at coordinate 11,963,434 of OX493401.1, forward strand.
TACGTTTTCTGATCAGGAAATAAAATTGTCCGACTGTGAGATCGGATGGCACCAAATATTTCTTTTTGTCGAGGTCTCCAAGTCTAGCCTTCGGGGCTTTCTCAACAATTACCGGAACACGGTCAGGATACTTCCTGCGAATTTTTTCGCCTTCAGTCTTTCTCTTTTCAAAAGAATGTTCTTCTTTATATTGGAATTTCATGTTGAGATATTGCTCACTCCACAATTTTCAAAACTATCACCAATAAACTCGGATCTGATAACTACTGCGACTTGTTTTTTGTTTTTGCGTTATACGAATATGAAGCAATGACGCAATCAGCTGATATGACAAGCAATACAAAGAATACAAAGCATTTTTCGCTTTTATATGTTGGCAACCGATTTTCCTTAAGCCAAATACAGACTTAAAACGCTCAATTCTGTGCTTGAAAGAAAAAGCCATACAGTTGGAAATGGTCTTTATGGTACGTTTACACGCTTGCCGTGGCTTGGCCAGCGGCCACCAACGCAAGCGTGTGAACGGGGTGTTTGGCATGGCTTGCGTGAGCTTGCCTCCGATCCGGACTAGTGTCGGCTTTTGAACACAGATCGCATTTACACGTTGGCGAAAACGAGCAATTATTGTATATACGGAATCTCGGAAACGGCTCCATCGATTTTCATGAAATTTAGTATGCAGGGGTTTTCGGGAGCTATAAATCGATCTAGCTAGCTATGTTTAATTTTTAGGGTCCCGAACAAAAAATGGTCTGTCTGTCCGTAAAAAAATAGTTTTTTCAAATGAAAGAGCTTCCTGTTGGAGCTTTAAAATAAATGGTTTTTAAGTTATTCAAGAAAATAGATGAAAAATGACCATTCCCTCCGAATTATCTCTGAAGCTACTGAGCTTAAAATTTTGAAAAAATAGAGATAATAGATCTTTACCTATAGATTACAGGAAAACCTATAAGAAGTCTATAGTGTTAAGATAACATGTTCAGAAAAATGAAATTCGTTCGGATAGGTTTCCGAACGAATTTCATTTTTGCACGCGAGTCCGACTCGCACTTGGCCTGTTTTTAGAAAATGTCGTAAATAAAAAGCCATCATCCAGGTACTGAGTAGTAATTGGTGTTACGACGAGATTATGACCTTACTCGAGGCCTCACAACTTTAACGTCTACGTCCGTCATGATTGCCTGTCCGGTACAAACTGACGCACTCGCAAGCGTGTAAATGGCATCCAAACGTTTGTAATGGCTTGGAGTTTGTGGACGCTTGCCAAACCATGGCAAGCGTGTAAACGTAGCATTAAGGTGGATGCTCCAGGATAGCCCGCGAAATTCAAATATATTTATGTTTTTTGCAATTTGCCGGTCAGTGTGAAGCTGTATGTGGACCAAATACGATCCACGACCGTAACGCGTATTTATCTAAAGAATTATAACCATTTTAATCATCAATATAGCCCTCTAAGTTCATGTAGTTCGACAGAATGATTATTTCTGAAATATTCATTCTGAAATATTTGAATTTCGCGGGCTACCCTGGAGCATCCACCTTAAGACTTGGAGTTTGTGGACGCTTGCCAAACCATGGCAAGCGTGTAAACGTAGCATTAGAGGTCTTTAGTCAATGGTCTATACATGTAGACCTAGCTTTATAGGGAAACAAAATGGGCGCGACATTTTTGTGTGCCCACTGCCCATTCTAAACGAGCATGGAGAGCATGGAGGTAAGATACTATGGAGAGACAGTAAAAAACTTAAAAAAAGCTTTTATTTAAATGCTAAAAGGTCCAATATCGCGGAACATCCAAGATGGTGGAATAAGGTATCAAATAAAAAGGCTTGTTGAGAGTAAGTCGAAATAACTAAAAAGTAAAAAAAAAAAATTATTAAAAAAAAACTTTAAAAAACGCTTTTATATAAATGCTCTAAAAAAAAGGAAATAAAATTTTCCTTTAAAATTGATCTTAAAAGCTTGTCGCGAGGTTTGATTAATTAGGTAAATACTTATAAGTACTTACGCAAACCTCGCGACAAGCTTTTATGATCAATTTTACTTATTTCGAGTTACGCTAAATAAGCCCTTTCATTTGATACCCATGTTGTAAAAGTGCATAAAAAATAACTATTCCACCATCTTGGATGTTCCGCCCACGGAATAGAAAAAACAGGTGGAAATGCTATGCGACGAAATTTGTATCGGAACCTGGGGGGCTACTCTCTAAGCCCGAAGTCCGTAGTTTCGGGCATAGTTGCGAGCGTATTCTACTCGGTATCACCTAACCACTAAGAATTAATGACAACACTATTTAACAGTTACTGCCAAATGGTGTTGTCATTCATTCTTAGTTCGGGTTCGGGACTAATCGTAAGTCCGTACTACGACGTACTTCGGGCTTAGAGAGTAGCCCTCCTGTGTAGCCACACTCACACAACTACACCGATAGTCATATAATTCACCACAAATCTAGGATACGAATACGATCGATTGGTCGTTTCAATTTTGGTCATCAAACATTTGAAAATATACCTTCGTTCGGTCTTACAGGTTGGATTTATTTTGCTTTAAGCAAAAAGTATTCACATCGTTTCGTTTTCTGAATTCATTCTAAGTTTTACGAGTAAATTCCGCTATTCGACCATAGATGGCGGTATTTTCAATGGTTGCAATTATAAACTTAAACACCTCAGCAATAAGGTTCATTACTCTATGTTTGGATCATAGATATAGAATCCCTAGATAGACTGTATTCAACCGATACTTGCTAGCACGTTGCGTCTCCTTTTCTCAAAAGCAAAGTGTCATGTGCCTGAAAGAGAAAAGTATAGTGTCCATAGTGCGTCTAAAATTGTAGAATGTCGCCAGTTTGACTATACAATTCTACTTATTGATATATCAATGCACAGTGATGTGTATTTTCTGTGGACTATCGAAAATATGCCAATCGCCACATTCATTTTGAAATAATACTGTAATTCATTAAAATAATGTTTGGTAATATCAAAATTTCTTGAAAGATATTATTATTTTTCTTCATTTGTTTTTACCGTCTTTATATCTTTGATTGCTGGTAAAATCTCTTGTTTTTGTGTTGTAAACTTTCTTTATAAACGCGATCCTCTCTCTGGAGCCCTAACCGCCTAGCGTAGCTTGGTCCCTGTTCCCGATACCGGTGGGCTACTATTTTTAGGGTTCCGTACCCAAAGGGTATCCAACGGAACCCTATTACTAAGCCTCCGCTGTCCGTCCGTCTGACTGTCAGCGGGCTGTATCTCAAGAACCGTAATAGGTAGACAGTTGAAATTTTCACAGATTGTGTATATCTATTGCCGCTATAACAACAAATAATAAAAACTAAGGTTTACAGTACGGAACCCTTCGTGTGCGAGTCACACTCGCACTTGGCAAGTTTTTTATCTTTTTAAAATATTTAAAAATGTACGAATAAGTAAAGAAACTGAATATACGAAACAATATATATATACCAATATTAAAAAGAGGTAATGTTTGTGAGTTTGTAGGGGGTAATCTCTGGATCTACTGAACCGATTTTGAAAATTCTTTTACCAATAGAAAGCCACGATATTTGTGAGTCATTCTAATATATAAAATTCATCCGTTACTGAGTGACTGACAGACAACGCACTCCCGAAACCACTGGTCGTAGAAAGCTAAAATTTGGCATATAGGTTCCTTGAGGAATGCAGAGAAGCACTAATTCAGGATTTCCCAAAATTCCTACAGGAATGGTAAAAAACGGGATACGCGCGTACAAAGTCGCGGGTAAAAGCTAGTCCTTATCCTTACTTTCTTATTAATATTAAACGTGAAAGTAACTGTCTGTCTTTCACTCTGTCATCTGTTTCTTTCACGCTGAAGCTACTGAACCGATTTAAATGAAATTTAGTACACAGATAGTCTGACAAGTAGCATGAGAAAGGACATAGGCTCCTTTTTATCCTAGAAGTATGCTCTCTAGGCACCACGCGGTAGGGACTACCGGGGCAGCTAGTTTCTAATAATCAGTAGGCAACTCGTAAGTTTTACAGAATCTGACATTGCTTAGTGTTTAAAATAATATATTTTTTTAAAGAATCCTTGTTGCGTAAGTGAATTCAGCAAGGCAGAGTATGAACAATCGACCGATCTCATGCGAGATGAAAAACGCGATTTGGATTTCCGAATATGTGATTGTTCGATTGTTCATGCTCTTTGCATATCACCTTGCCTTTTTAAAAGGCCGGTCGTAATGTGGGGGTCGTATACATGTATGGCGGACTTAGTCGTAGTCTAGACACAAAGTACTATAGAATTAGTATTTAATCAGATTAGATAGTATAAAACACAAAATTACGGTTATATTAAACAATACAAAACACATACACATACGCTCGTAATTTAGTTTGACTATGATTTGCCATAAAACAGTTCTTGGGGCGTAAGTGAATTTTACTTTTGACAAAAAAAAGTTTTTCACTTTGCAAACAGCGCACTATACTGAACCAAGAGGTCAACCTCGTCATATCGAGATGATTCTCGATGAGACCTAGGTGTGGGACAGGGTCCTCTCTTATCACTTTTTTTGTAGGTTTCGAGCGAACGCTTCGACAATGATCTGGGAAACTGCTTATCTCCATTTATAAGCTTCCTCTTTAACGGTAATGTCTGAAATAAAGCAAAATCAGGTATTCGAATTCAGGTCGCAGGTTGGTTTATGAAGATCCTATACAATTTTAGCATTTCCTTAACATAAAAAGATAAAAGTATCCTTTACCACTAATATTTATAAAACATCGTAATCGAAAAATTAAAAAAAAATTAAAAGTTTGATGATTGATTTTTTTGGGTTAATATAGGTACTTACTGGTTGGCAAGATGCTGGCTGTTTTGGAAATATTATTGGCACTGCGTGCGAATGTTAAACTCTACGTTCATATTCTTCACGAAAGCAAGATTCTTCAAAGTGTTCAGAACATATCCTTGTTTACTGTGTGGCCTACACAGTATCGTCTTTTCTCAAATTTTTATCCACTTACTTTTAAACTCATTGTCTGCAAAAAACCTGTAAAAATAACAAAGAATACATCATTATAATAATTTAATAATAGTAGTACTTAAGTAAAAGGTTATGGACAAATATAATGCAATATTGATTTGGTAAAAGTAGGATTTTTCGTGAATTCCTTCTTTTGCATGCTATAATATTCTGTAATCTTTTATCACTGAGACCAAAGCTGAGTCCAATTACTACGATCAGCATGGCGAAATCAGTACGAAAAATTCAAATTGAATTTCCAAAATCTGGCCACTTACATTGTTTTTATTTCATTGTACGTATTAAAAACGAACTAGAATATGTATGTGATAATACTTTTACTCTATCGATAAATCATCCAAGAAGCCACATCCTTATGAAGTACATGATATTGTCAAAACGGTTCAATATTTTTTTGTTTTTATTTCTACTTTCTACTAACTATTCCGACATCGTGGATGGTCCGCCATATTGGATTTAGAATGACGTCACACAGCTTATCGTGTATTTTCATCCAAACTAAACGTGTATACAAAATTTCAGCTCAAAAGCAGTTTCAAAATTGATGAGCAAGATTCCACCCGAACAAAGTTAAATTAAAGTTTTTAAAACAGATGGCGCTTTCAGCGACTGTACCTTGTTTACGTCTGTTATCAAGTGTGTGGTTGCAATTCTCTGTGTTTATTTTGTATTACTCGCTGTAATCTTTAAGTAAACTCCGTACTGAGCTTCGACAGCGAAATGCGTCGACTGCTGGTGAAAACGCTGATTTCAAAGAAAGACAGGCATTTAAGTTTTGAGGTTATCTTTCATATCTTCTTTTTTATGTTAAAACAAACTAATTCGATTTTTTTTCTCTAGGTTGGAGGCATACGACCGAAATCTACATTTTGGAGTCCACTTTGATATTTACCAAGACATTTTTCATATGTATGTCCGCTTTCTGAGACTTTCAAAGACATCAACGCTGATTGATGAACCTATTCCAACCATAAGTCAGTACGAAATCCAAGAATATTTTCAAAGGTATGTTGTAGGACTGTATTTTATACTCGTAGATTGTTCTGTATTATGTTGCATGTGTATTCTGTTATTGTGTACTAACTTACCTTGCTGTATCACTTGCCCTGAAGTTTTTAATCCGCAGAGCGCTATGTCATTACTTTCTGCGTTTTAAGTCTTTAGGGAACAAATAAGCTCCCCAGTTTTTACAATTTAAGGCATTCATGATAAAAAAAAAACAGGTCAAAAGCGAGTCGTACTAGCGCACTGAGGGTTCCGTACAAAGTAGGTAGGTACGTATAATAAATAGTTCAGGAATCAAGTCTCGCAGTTTTCTCCGAGCTAAGAATCTATCGCCGAGGCTTAATATAGTAGGGTCCCGTCAGCACCTTTGGTACGGAACCTTACAGTTCTGATCTGCAATCTGAACCGTTCAGTACTTCGCAAGTACCAAATTAGTTCAAGATGATAAAGGCTTAATGCACGATTAACGAACCAGAACAAGGCAGAGGTTTAACGAATTTGGACCCTAGCAGATACTTGGAAACTATATGGAAATGTAAATCTAGCATCAAAACATTCCTAAAAAGTCTGGATTATGGCGAAACAGAGAAACCTGTCGTTATTAAACCTCTCATTACCATCTATTATGACACTCACACACGCACACACACGCACAGACACACACACATACATCACATCACACTCACATTACATCACATCACTGCACATCATTACATTACATCACTATCACATGTTTAGAGACATGACATGCGCACAAACATATATTCATGCGCCAACACCACACTACTCACGCTCTGGTATAGTTTTGCTGCAAGACGCCATGTATTTATAATTATTGTTTTTGTTTAAGTTTTTATTTAGTATCCATTAATATACTTGAACCACGATGAAAGAGACTGGCCTCCACGACACAGGGAATCCTAGTGTGGAGACCAGTGATGTATCTGTTTTAATTTGTGTATATTTCTGAACAATAAAGATTATTATTATTATTATTTACTTTTCTAGACCTTTTAGAAACCGAACCTATACTCCTAACGAACTACAACGCTAAACTGTCATCTATTGACCATTTCGACAAAGTATTTGGCAGCGGAAAACTTTTTATGAATGTAAATATGTTACGATTAATAACGAAAAGGTATTATAATGTTCACTATTATTATGATAAGTGGGTATTAAAAGTTAAACAAGTAACTCAACAATTTGTTATGGACTTATGGTGTTATTTTCATGCTTTCGTGCATTTTATTTTTTCTTAATAGATGGCGCTCTGACTGATCAGAATACATTAGGAAGTTTCTTCCTAAACTTAAAAATCCAATATCTTGATTTTGTGGGTCGAATTTGATGAAGTAAACGCTTAATGTTACTCGGGATAACACTTAATTTTTTAAATTACTTAGATTTTTTAATGCAATCAGTTATTACGCTCGGTGATTGATTACGTACTTTAAATAAAGACTATATTTTTCATGATTTAATTACATATGTTTAGTTTTAGACTTTTCCGTATACCTGTAGTATACGGAAAAGTATTCCGGTTCCGGTATTGTGTTCGGTATTACTTGTCAAACTTCATAGATCTAGGTCAACGGGAAATACCCTATGAATTTTGATTCCCTTGAGAGTGTCGAAATTTTCGTTTTTTGCGGCATAAACATAAAACTATGATTTTTTCACAGCTTCAAGGGACCGCAGACCTGACTATATGGTTTAAATTCCAACTCGATACCTCCATGTGTTACCGAGATAAAGGGTCTTGACAGACAGACGGACGGACAACAAAGTGATCCTATAAGAATTTCGTTTTTTCCTTTTCAAGTACGAATTCTAAAAAACGAAAAAGCTTGGTCTTGTTTACAAAAAAATGTATCGGATTTGACAGTTCTTATCTCAAAACGAGGTACAGTCAGCAAGACGCGAACGCGCCTCCCCATTCGACGAAAATACATTTTTCTTTTGTTTTCATTTAATTTATTAAACATATACATGAAACATTTGGTATATATCCAGTGTGTAGTATCCCAGTGGAAATTAACAATAAATTCGCAAAGCTGGACGTAGTTTCCAAATTTGAAACCGATAAACTTGTGCTCGCTGCGCACCACGCGAAATTTTGGGAATATTTTCACTTTTTGCTCTAATAGTCAAAAACTATGCATTTAACGTCGATTTATATTGGGCTATAGGACAAACAGCCGCAAATGATCCTGCTTCATAGGCAGTTAAATAAATAAAAGTAAATTTGACTATTCATTTTATTTTGTTTAATTCGACTTCTACTTTAAAAGTAACTTTTCAGGATCTTTTTGAGGATCTTCAGCAAAATGGTTTATGACGTCTTCCGTGAAAGAATCGCTATCTACTGCGCGGTTTATTCAATAGTTAGCGCATAAGGCCCCTTTTACACTTTGATTAGTGATTAGGGAGAGTTCATACATTTCCTGCAAGGTTTCCAGGGGGGGCAGCTGCCCTTCCCTGTCCCCCCTAGGTACGCCCATGAGTACCAGCGAGTCTGTTCTGTTATAATGTAACCTTGAAAACATTGTGAAGTGAAATGTCACTTCAGGTAGGTATTTAGATGTGGATTGACAAGTCAGTTCACCTAAATTTTCATGGTGAGATGAAAAGAAACAACCCGACTGCGTCCAGCCGCGCTGACGTCCTGTACCGGGGGTACTGAACCTTCCTGCACGCGTGGTACTGACCACGCGTGCAACGTTCTTCTATCTTGCTATTTACTTGCTGTCTTCGGGATAGATTAGGGTGAGGGATGTATGCTTACCAGGGATAAATAATATGCAGGAATTTGATAACACTGCAGCTAGTGGTTTAAGGGAAAATTCGCAATTACTTTGCTTCTAGTTAAATATTCTATATTTCTATTCTGCCGGTGACTACGAATTCATATTTTCTATTTGTTTACTAACGTACTTTGTTACTTTACCGTAACGAGGCCCAAATACCACTAACTATTTCAGTTGTTCTTAACTGTTTTTTCAACTATGACTATAGTACATCTCTGGCTATATCTAGGTCTACTCTAGGTCTGGATAGTGGTTGATGCACCTCTCTGTAAATGCCCCGAAATTCCCCGTCGAATGGGGTGAAAATTAACCCTTCAACCCTGCCCACTGTTGGGCTTGTTGCAATTAACTATCGAATTATCTACAAGTGTAAACTTGTCTACTATTAAGGGTTGACTTCCCGAAAAACTGTGCCCCATGGGCTACTATATACTATCTGTCATAGGGTAGGTGCATCATCCCTCTATCCAGATACACAACTTTTGAAGCCACCCCTCTAAGGGTGGAAGTACTATTAGGTCAGGAACCCAGAAGGGGAAAAATCTGTGTTTTTACATTTTCCTAAATTGTGGCTTTATGCCTCATCTGACCATAAAGATTCGTACATATCTGAATAGGGCTCAGTGCCAGGCTTCTAGTGCCTACTATTTGAAGCCTAAATACCTAGATTTTCTGTATGTTTAGTAAATGAAAGTGTATGTTAATGGTGGTTTTTTGCTATCCACCACATTACCTTTGAGTAACTGTCCTGTGTCGGTATGTGTGAAATGTCCAATACCTGTGTACCTCCATACTTTTAACATTTACCAACCATCAAAACCATACCTTTTAGGGATTTACCAGGAATGTGTAGGGGAAATGTGTAGCCCTACCTATCTATTTATTTCAAAGAAAATAAGTTCCCCAAGAACATCTTATGTGTTTAGGGGAAAATGACAACAAATATGTTTTTAATGTTGTTACATAGCTATGAAACTATAATTAGTATAAAATACATAAGCTCTTAACTATAAAATACATAAGCTTATTCGTACGCGAGTTTATACAATACTATTGATGCTTCGTCGCGAACAGTGGTCATAAGTCGCGCAGTCTAGCATGTCACCTCTGCATGTCAAGTCGTATTTATGACCACTTTATCCACCAAAAGAAAAACATTTCCTGCGAAAATATGCCGAGGTGCGCAATATTCTATTGCAAATTTCGTTAAGGTAACACGACTGGACCTAACTTCGGTTTATTTTCGTAAATATTTTGTTTACTTGCGCAGCAATTAAATTAGAATTCAATAATTTATTCTAAAATTTGCATTTTTTATATATACGCCATCTATTGCTGAGTACCTTAACCTTGTCTGGTAAGAGATGTAGGTACCTAATATTGTTTATTAATTTTGATATCGATAAAATTTAATGGGGTAAGTCACAGAACAGAAAAAACAGTAGAAGTGCAAAGTAGGCGTGGCACGCGTATTACGCGGAGTTACGCATGCTTCAACCCAGTCGTGTTCTAACATCACGACGAACCGATCGTCTCGCTCACTCACGATATAAATTTATAATTTCTGAACCACGTCGTATTTTTCCATTTTGGAGTGCAAATATAATAGTAGGAAAATAAATCTTAAAAATGTAGGTGTTTCGTACTATCGATAAGTACGATTTTATTTGTTTTCTAATAAAATCTTAGCAAAGAACATGGCCTACGAACGAACACGCATGAAATATTTACTATAATTACTAGTTCTTTTAATAATATACATTATTTATATTTTAATAGAACGGACACTTTTTAGTTTTGAAAACATTTTAAAAAGTATTCACTTTCGTCCTTAGCTTCCGTCATAATCCTCGGTGATAGTTCTATTATTTTTTGGTTAAATTTTTATTGACGAAATTATAACCTCAAAATCCGAAAGTGTTTTGATTTTTTCAGAATTCTCAAAAGTGTCCGTTGTTTTAATTTAGGTTTAATCGAATATATACATTATCTAAAACCCAAAGAGTAAATACACCTCCCTGTTGGATCTTAGGCGAGCTATGTATGTACGACGAGCCATGTCCTTTCATTTTGCCAAAAACTTAAGTTTAAGTCTAATTAAATTCACCCTTATCCCATTAGCATAGAGTTTATTTTACATCGATTCAGTTACTGTTTCGTTCTCGAAAGTTCTTCGCTATTAAAATAGTGATGTAGTCGGGTCGGATACAGGATGGATAGATATCGATAAAAACGTTTCTTTGTAGTTCGTCTAAAAATTTTATTGAAATCACTATACGTAACTTTAAAAATATTTTTAGGTTACCCAAAGACGCTATCGTCAAAGAAAAATGGATAGATGCAATGGGTAGAGCGGATTGGATGAAAAGCAAAACAAGCGCGATGTTTTTTAAATGCTTGGAGCATCCGATTATTTTTTAGAAAGCGATTTTTTAATTTCAAAAAAAGGATATAGATACACCAAAACTTTCAGATTCTGTACCAAACTATGTAATAAGATACTATCGTGAGCCACTTGGCATAAAGAGTTCACGGAACAGAAGTGTAAACAACACCCTTTTTTTGTCGGCAGCTGAGTAAGATATCTGAGGCATGATTTTATAAGGCCTGTGGTAAGAAATAAAATCTGGCCAAGTGCGAGTCAGACTCGCGTTCAAAGGGTTCCAAACCAATTTCATTTTTGTTAGGGTTCCGTTGCCTACGGATGTTCGGAACACTAAAAAATGTATGATGTTTGTTATTTTTATTGATTATTGTGTAACAAGGTATATTTACATAAATCAAATAAAAACCTTTGAAATAATGTTTGTTTTTGTTTCTATTTTTTTTTTGGTATGCGTCATGCTTGGCGCAAATAAACGCTTTTTCTTTCTTTCTTCTTTCTTTCTTTATACCACGGAACAGAAAAAAACAGGTGGAAATGCTATGCGACGAAATTTGTATCGGAACCTGTGTCGCCACACTCACACAACTATACCGATAATCATATAATTCAACACAAATCAAGGATACGATTGATTGGTCGTTTCAATTTTGGTCAAAACAAGAATAAGTCAAAGAACCTACATTTGAAAATATAGGTACCTTCGGCCTTACATGTAGGATTAATTTTGCTCTTTAAAGAGGCAAAAAGTACTCTCGGTGTTTCATTCGAAGTTTAATTTACGAGTAAATTCCGCAATTCGACCATAGATGGCGGTATTTTCAATGGTTGCAATTATAAACTTAAACTACTTAGCAATAAGGTTCATTACTCTATGTTGGGATAGTAACAGTTGCCACTCGATTACGGCTGTGACACATGAACTTTGACTTATATTGTCGATATCGATAAATAAGATAACTTTTTTCGATATTAATTCCAAAAAAATGTCACTCGCTAGGTGTTGGAGTTTTGTATGGGAGCCATACATGAAACTTGTTGTTAGAATCGTTATAAGATAAGCTATCACATTTAAAATGGATAAGTTCGGGTTTGCTTTGTAATACATTGTTAATAAAGTTCTACTTTCAAAATAGCGTAAGCGGAGTATTCCCATTTTACTGTATAAAAATAGATAGAAACAAAAAAAAACATTCTAGCAAAGGTTTTTATTTTACCTCTCGGCTGGCAAATTTCAAATGTCATGTTTACGTCATACTCCGTTGCGTATCGCGGGCGCCCGCTTATCGCAAGCGTAATATGACCCGTAGCACAAAAAACCTTATCTCTCCGCTCACAAAGCAGCTATTCACACACTTGAAACTGTTATGGGTTCCTTAATTATGTCACTATGTATTAGAATGTAAACAATATTCTTATAACAAACCGAAATATAAACATTTTGGATAGATACGAGAGTACTTGCTGAAAGCTATTTTGTTGTTTTATTATGTTGATTTCTGACACAAATGTTGGATCAATTTACACAAAATTTTGGAATTAAGGTCATAAAAAGACAAGTAATCTAGTGATGATGTTATTTTACGAGATCAAAAATCGACTGCCGCAATATTTAAGCTCAAACTTTATAGTACGCGGGGCAGACATTTTGATTTACGTAATTTGTATTTTTGTAAACAAACATCAAGAATATTCCAATAAGATTCCAATAAGAAATGTTTCTTGATTACTAGCCATGTATTCACGAACTCATTTTTAACTGTATATCGTTACAATATGCCACTATAATTCTGAAATATCAAATTACTTACGTACGGGAAGAAATCCGGTAACTAGTTTTGTTTCGTAATTTTCACCAGGTAATTTACACTTTTGACGTTGAATATTAGTTGAAATTTAACGAGAATAAAGTAAATTATGAATTTCTATCAATACTTGGCTTACTTTCCACGGAAAAACACGTAAAAATCGAAAATTCTCGCGCATGAGTAAAACGAATGTTTGTTTGATTTGACAAATGTATTTTGTGACATATCGTTCCTTGTCAAGCGTATTTTTTTTTTCCGACAGTGTTCCCATATGAAAAATATTATATACCATAGAGTTCAATCGTTGAGAAAAGAAAAATAACCGTAAAATTTTAATAAATTCAGTTTTAAATCCGTAGGGTCGGGTGGATCCACAGGGACCCACCTGACTGTTGACGGTATTGTGTAGTGGATCCGAGGGGATCCACAAGCCAGCCGAGAGGTACACATTAATCAATAAAAATAATACAAATCATTAATTTTTTAGTGCTTCGAACATCCGTAAGAAACGGAACCCTTACAAAAATGAAATTGGTTCGGAACCCAGTCCGACTCGCACTTAGCCAGACTTTTTTCATACCTCAAGCCTTACAAAATCATGCCTCGGGTATCTTACTCGACTGCCGACTAAAAAAGGGGTTTTGTTTACACTTCAGTTCTGTCAACTTTTTATGCCAAATGGCTTACGATAGTATCTTATTACATAGTTTGGTACAGAATCTTAACCCTTTACCGCATGGATTTTTGAAATTTGTTCAAATTAATTTATGATATGTCTTACCCCGGAAAATATCATAAAAAAATAAAAATACATGGAAATCGTATAAAATTCGAATAAAACCATAATGTTCCATATTTGGAACAACATGCATTTATGGTTATTTTGAAAGACGTTCCACATTTGGAACAACATGCAGGTACGGTAAGAGAGCCGTTAATAGATTTAATAAATAAATATATAAATAGTTTTCAGGTACTCTGTATATACTGTTTATTATATAAATTAGGTTAGGATAAGAATAAGGATTTATAATCAAACATCGATTGTACAGTAAAGGTTTATTCATTTGTGAAAACATGAAAACTCTTAAAACAATTCCGATCTTTGTTAAAGCAAAAGTAGCAATCACATTTACTGCAGCACACGTGAGACTTTTGTCCACAGTTTTTACAACGCTGCCTATCATTTGCCCAACTAGGCCAATGCCCAATTCCATCTTCAGCCACTTCTCGAGGTGGCAAATCTATGCGCCGTCTTTTTGGTTTTTGAACCTTTGTTCGTTTTGCTTTAGAAATATCTTTTTTTTTCAGATCCTGATGCTAGTTGAAACATTTCATCGATATCTTCGAATATCTCCTCTGCATCTTCCGGTTCCGTTTCTTGCAAATATATGACTTCATTTTCAATTAGTTCTGAATCAGATTCAGAGTCAGTTTCTGGAATCGTTTTCTTTGGTAATTGATATTCATCGTCATCTGGGGGGTGCGTGGGGTCTGTTACCATCTTAAGACCCAAGCCAACCTCACCTGCTAGCGGTGCACCCTGCTGTCCAACGGACGAGGCTCTGGCGAACCTGGTTTCCCTCTCGTAGGGTTGTGGGGGTCAGACGGCTGGTCGCCCCACGTAAAACCAACTTCAGCCAAATAAAATGGACAAGAAGTTGATAACGGGTGCTCGGGCTAGGGCGTCGCCGCATAACGACGCGCAGGCACATCGCCCTAAACCTGCGATAAGTGGGCTAGGGCTACCGTGTCGAGTACGGGCACGGCTAAAGAGGATAGTACCCAAGAAGAAGTTCCGCTTTGCCACCTGGAACATTGGCTCCCTAACCGGACGTTGCCGAGAACTCGCGGACGTACTTGCGAAGCGTCGGGTCCAGTGCGCCTTCAGGAGACGCGCTGGAAGGGAAATGGGTCACGTGACATCGGGCAGGGGTACCGGCTAGTGTACACCGGATCACCAACGGGCAGGGGCGGAGTGGCCGTGGTGCTGTCTAAGGACCTCCAGGATGGACTCCTTGAAGTAGACCGATGCAGCGACCGGTTGATGCGAGTTAGGGTGCTGATCGAAGGGTCGGTAACGAACCTAATCAGCGCCTATGCTCCTCAAACTGGTTGCTGTGAGTCTGAAAAGGAGGCCTTCTGGGATGAGTTCGAGGACGTACTAAGCGCTATTCCGGATTCCGAAGGTGTTTTGGTTGGGGGGGATCTCAACGGTCACGTAGGTCAGTTTGCTGGAGAGTACGGACGTGTTCACGGTGGTTTTGGATATGGCCAGCTAAATGCAGAGGGAGTCAGTATACTCAGCACCTCGCTTTGTCTGACCTAGCCATCGCGAACACGTTCTTTCAGAAGAAGCCCCAGCATCTTATTACGTACCGTAGTGGTGCCTACTCAACCCAAATAGATTACCTGCTGGTGAGACGGTGCCACATTGGCAAGGTTACCAACTGCAAAGTCATCCCAGGTGAAAGCCTAACGGCTCAACACCGCCTCCTTGTCCTGGACTTTGCGGTTGTACCGAAAAAGAAAGTGACCCAAAAACGCAAACCCCGCACAAAGTGGTGGTTGCTTGACGGTCTTAGGCAGTCGGACTTCATCGCGGAGCTTGAGCATCTCGAGATCAGTGCTCCGCATGAGTCCGCTCAAGAGATCTGGAGTAGGATCCATTCAGCAATCACCGATGCGGGTAAGCGCGTCCTTGGCACTTCTCGTGGTGGCCGCACCATAGAAAAGGAGACGTGGTGGTGGGATGACGGGGTGCAGGAGGCGACTCGGAAGAAGAAGGTTTTATTTAAACAGTGGCAAGGGTCCAACTCTCCGGATGACAGAGAGGCATATGGAGCGGCTAAGCGCGCTTGCAAAAAAGCTGTAGCCAGAGCCCGC
Source organism: Lacanobia oleracea (assembly GCA_950371165.1). Taxonomy (NCBI): domain Eukaryota; kingdom Metazoa; phylum Arthropoda; class Insecta; order Lepidoptera; family Noctuidae; genus Lacanobia; species Lacanobia oleracea. The sequence continues at coordinate 11,979,373 of OX493401.1, forward strand.
AGCAAAAGTCTGGCGCCCTTGTACGACAAGCTGGAAACTGCGGAGGGGCAAAAGCTTATTTTTAAGCTGGCGCGTGCCCGGGAGAAAGCTGCACGGGACATTAGCAAATGTCTCTGTGTAAGGGACGCCCAGGGTAAGCTGCTCTACGATGCCCCCTCTGTTAAGGAGAGATGGTGTACATACTTCGCGGAGCTGTCTAACAAACAGCATCCCCATAACCTTCCTCCCGAACCGCCTCCTAACCTTGGATTTATTTCCCCTATTTCCCCCGACGAAACCCGCATTGCTCTTCGCCACACCGGAAAGCGGTCGGGCCTGACAATGTGCCAATTGAGGTGTGGAAGGCGATGGGCCCACATGGCGTGGACCTTCTGACTGATCTTTTTAACCGCATCCTGATCACCAAGGAAATGCCGAACCAGTGGCGATTTAGCCTGATTATCCCTGTATACAAAGGCAAAGGTAGCGTACAGGATTGTAGTAGCTACCGCGGTATCAAGATCATGTGCCACACCATGAAGCTCTTCGAGCGCATCATTGACACACGGCTCCGTAGCGAGTGTACTGTCTCTGAGTGTCAATATGGCTTCCGGGCGGGTAACAGCACCATGGACGCAGTATTCGCCTTACGGAATCTGGCTGAGGCTTACAGAGAGAGAAGGAGAGCTTTGCATATGGCCTTTTTAGACCTGCAGAAGGCCTTCGACTGTATACCTCGGCAGTCCATCTGGTGGGCACTGCGCTTCAAAGGCGTTCCCGAGGCCTATATTGACATTATCAGAGACATGTACCGCGATTCCGTGTCCTCTGTCCAGACCGCTGTTGGCGAATCGAATGGCTTCCTAATATCTGTTGGCGTTCACCAAGGCTTGGCTCTTAGCCCGTTCTTGTTTAACGTAGTGCTCGATGTAGTTACGGCAAACATCCAAGATAAGCCCCCATGGCTAATGATGTATGCCGATGACATCGCCCTCGTTAATCAGAACAAAGCCCATCTTGAGCGCAAAGTCAACATTTGGAAGGACACGCTTGAAAACGGTGGTCTGAGACTAAATGTGGCGAAGACTGAGTACATGTCCTGTGGCGGCATGGATTCAAATAGGTTCATCCGAATAGGTTCGGACCTGATCAGAAAGTCCGATACGTTCAGGTACCTTGGATCCGTGCTGCACGAGTCTGGCAACGTGGACGACGATGTCCAAGCACGTATAGGCGCGGCTTGGGCGAAGTGGCGCGAGGTAACGGGCGTTGTATGCGACCGCAAAATGCCTCCTAAGCTCAAGGGGCAGATATATAAATGCATCATACGGCCTGTCCTACTGTACGGCGGTGAATGTTGGCCAGCACTAAGCAGACACACCCAGGAGCTTCGCGTCACGGAGATGAAGATGCTGAGGTGGATGAGTGGCGTAACGCGATCCGATCGCATACGCAACTCTTTCATCAGAGGTAGTCTTGGTGTCCGTGACGTGGGGGAAAAACTGCAAGAGTGTCGTCTGCGATGGTATGGCCACATCATGCGCCGCCCTATGGAGTACGTTGGTCGGGGATGCATGAATATGGCTGTTCTTGGGGCTAGGTCCCGTGGTCGCCCTCGCAAGCGCTGGTTGGATGTCGTTAAGTCCGACATGAGAGCCAATGGCCTAACTGAGAAGGATGTTCAAGATCGGGCAAAGTGGAGGAAGCTAAGTAGGAAGGCGGACCCTGGCAATAGCCGGGATTAACGCCAGGTAGAAGAAGAAGAAGATTCATCGTCATCTGATAGGTTTTCATCATCAGAGTCGTCGGGAAGTGCCAAAACACGATTGTTAATTTTTGTACCTGTTTTAAAGTGAAATACAAAGTGAAAAATACAAATAGGCACATAGCTAAATACATAAAAAAATCGAAAGAGGTCAGATAAAAAGTTGATAGTATTATGATGTACCATAAACATACTGTACAACCCTTACTTCATAGAGTTCCATGTATGTCCGAATGAATTTACCGTTAGCGCATCGTGTTCCAAAACAGGAACGGAGTTTATGGATGTTTTTTACTAGGATGCAGTTAAGGTGAATGCTCCAGAGTAGCCCGCGAAATTCAAATATTTTTATGTTTTTTGCAATTTGCCGGTCAGTGTGAAGCTGTATGTGGACCAAATGCGATCTGCGACCGTAACGGGTATTTATCTAAAGAATTATAACTATTTTAATCATCAATATATCAATATAAGTTCATGTAGTACGAAAGAATGAATATTTCAGAAATAATCATTCTTTCGAAATACATGAACTTAGAGGGCTATGTTGATGATTAAAATGGTTATAATTCTTTAGATAAATACGCGTTACGGTCGCGGATCGCATTTGGTCCACATACAGCTTCACACTGACCGGCAAATTGCAAAAAACATAAAAATATTTGAATTTCGCGGGCTACCCTGGAGCATCCACCTTAATGTAACTTACGTGTTATGCCATAAAATTTCCTGGGACACATTTTTCTTACGTTTAAAACTTGTATTATATTTTTATTTGCATAAAAAATCATAAAAATTGGCGACACAAACAACACAACCAGACATTCCTAACAAAATGGCCGACAGACGAGTTCTGACACTGAAATATAGATCGATTGTCAGTCTAAAGGTTTGCCATAGACTTTTTACGTTCGGAAACACACTTGTCGACAATTATACTTTCAATCAAGGCGAACAGATGTCGCTTGACGTACATTTTAACATAAATAGGAAATGTACCAAATGTGACACGACATGCGGTAAAGGGTCGCAGACAAAGTTTTCGTGTATTCTATATCCTTTTTTTGAAATAAAAATCGCTTTCTAAAAAATGCTTGGAGCATATCGTGCTTGTTTTGCTTGGCATCCAATCAGCTCTACCCAGTGCATCTATCCATTTTTCTTTGACGATAGCGTCTTTGGGAAACCTAAAAATATTTTTAAAGTTATGTTTAGTGATTTCAATAAAATTTATAGACGAACTACAAAAAAAAATGTTTTTATCGATATCTAGCCATCCAGTATCCGAACCGACTACATCACTATTTGAATAGAGAAGAACTTTCGAGAACGAAACAGTAACTGAATCGATGTAAAATAAACTCTATGTTAATGGGATAAGGTGGATTTTAATTAGACTTGAACTTAACTTTTTGGTAAAATGAAATTTGCTAAGATTTTATTAGAAAACAAATAAAATCGTACATACCGATGGTATAAAACACCTCCATTTTTTAAGATTTATTCTCCTACTATCATTTTTACACTCCAAAAAGGGAACAATACGGCATGGTTCAGAAATTATAAATTTATATCGAGAGTGAGCGAGACGATCGGTTCGTCGTGATCTTAGAACACGATTGGGTTGAGGTACGCGTAACTACGCGTAATAGAGGCACGCGTGCCACGCCTACTTTGCACTTCTACTGTTTTTTCTGTTCTGTGTTTTATACAATAAACTGGGAATATATTTTCGCTTATGCTATTTTCAAAGTAGAACTTTATTACCAATGTATTATAAGGCAAACCCGAACTTATCAGTTATGTTATAGCTTATTTCATAACGATTCCAACAACAAGTTTCATGTATGGCTCCCATACAAAACTCCAAACGAGTCACATGTTTTGGAATTAATTTCGAAAAAGTTATCTTATTTGTCGATATCGACAAAGTGAGTTAAAGTTCATGTGTCACAGCTGTGATCGAGTGGCAACTGTTACTATCCAAACATAGAGTCATGAACCTTATTGCTAAGGTGTTTAAGTTTATAATTGTAACCATTGAAAATAACGCCATCTATGGTCGAATAGCGGAATTTACTCGTAAATTCAACTAAGAATGAATTCAGAAAACGAACAACTGCACAACTTCAGCAACGCTGATGATAATGGTATTATTCATCGGTATATAATGTCATATTTGGATTGAATCTTTTAATTTAGATTTATTCATTTTTAAAGATTTTTACAGCTGTTACAATAAATACTTAACTAACTAAATACACTAATTAACACGAAATTATTTACAAACGCGTATAAAAACAAAACATTTGGCATCAAAAAATAATCCAAATCGCTGTCAATGGCAAAGTGCCCAGAACACTGGCAGCATTGCCGCGTTGAATGGCAATGCTGATTCTTTGGCCGAAAAAAAGCCCAGCCTTCTGGTCACGTGAACAGTCGACAAGCTGTTTGCTAATGTTCCGAAAGACTAGGCCTATGAGGTCCAAGTGCGCATCGAGCACTCGGACCCCATGGGCCTAGTGTTTCAACGCCAAACGGCTCAAATATGTAACTTCCAATTTAGTTGTTATATTTACGTCGTTTGAGGTTTTCTGCACCTGCAGCACAGCCCGCCATGCTAAGAAGATGGGATGGCGCAAGGGTGTCGACATATGTTGCGTCCCACACCAAAGACCTACCCACCTTCCAAGGCATTATGGTCATCCCATCTGGCCTTTTCCCATCGTCGCGTGCCTAGCCGTTGGGTTCTAAAACAGCTGGCACCCCGGCGGTGACCAGAGCCCGACGGATAATGTCATTAATGCTGGAGTGCCGTGCTAACCGACCAGCGCTCCTACTGCAGGACAAGCCATGGTGTCCGAGGCGGTCGACTGTTTCACCGCATCGGTATACCGATGTGGAGCTCCGCCAGGAGCACCCAGACGCAGACTCGTAACGATTCGGAAAGTACTGTCACTCAGCAAAGTACCTATGTTGGGTGACGGTAGTGCCTGTAGCCAAAGACACGACTCCCATTCACCCACAGCCAGCAGGCGGGCACGCTCCGCAGTATTGGTAGTCGTATTTATGAGTTTATTCCGTACCAATCTGCAGAGCGGCTTGTCCCATTGTCTTTGGGAGAATGGGTTATCCGGCAACGCCGTATTCGGGCAAGCCACTTTCTAGGCGTTCACTGTAAAATACCTTGCTTGACCGCAAGACACTTCACAGTTAACCAATGATGGAGTTGATATCCTTTTGGTTAACTTTTCAGTGCTGTTCACCGATGACAGAAACGCCGGTAGGCTTACACTAGAAATTTTGCGGATGCCTAGCCCACCAAAGCGAATGGGTAGTGTGGCTTGCAGCCACGCTCGGTCATCTAGAGCCACATTTAATATAGATGTCAGTGTGTCTTGAATGATTTGATCGATTTTGTTCAAAATATGTGACTGCTTCCATACAGGTGAAGAGCGGAGAAAATACATAAAATTTGGCCCAAAACAACAATATCTAATGAGGGTGAAAGCCCAATATAAATTAATTTTGCTAAGTCGAAATATCGTTGAAAAGATCAATTTTGTCGTCAATGAATGAAGAAAAACTGTCTTCCAATATTGGTGAACCTAGGAGGTGAAGTGAACTCTTGTCTAAAATTTTGATATCTGGGGCTTTTGAGTTGAATTCTGTAGAGTAATTTGTCTGTCGGTATTGTCATTAAGGGAAATATCACATTTGGAGTGGTTGAGGTCAAGGCCAATGGATTGGAACTGTTTCTTCAGGAATTCTAAATCTTTCAAAACTGTGTCCCCGTCACCCCCAACAGTTCCATCATCTAAATACCAGACGTAAAATTTTGAATTTAGTTTTTGGATGATACGGGATGAATAGCCAAGCTGAAAATGACTGGCCCGAGAGGGTCACCTTGTTGGCAGCCAACTGCAGATTCCAAAACGTTGTCGTTGTATAATAATTTTGAAGGGTACCTGTAGCATTGCCACAAAAAGCCGTAAATTTACGGTAATTATTTTTTAGCTTCCGCCAACAAAGTGTCCCTATTAATGGAATTAAAGGCGTTTTTAACATTAACCCTGAGGATGACCTCACTCTAATCAGAATTAAAAAACGTTGAAAAGGGCATGTACGGATGCATGTAAGTTTTGACAATCGCCTTCGTCACGCTACCGCTGACAGAATATCACTTGTTTAGAGCCTCTGTGTGTATTATCCAGGTCCATGACCTCGCCGGATCCAAGTGGAACATCTCGACCCACGTCCTTGAATATTTGGGTTGATTAGAAAAAAATAAATGCACTTAAGCGTATTTATATCGAAGACTAAATTAATAAGCATAGGTTTTTTAATGTAAGCTCAAAGCTGGTCACACTGTTTCTTTTGGCGTAACGTGCCATCCCTATTCCGCTCCCGAATTTCCCGATACTAGCGCCTCTCAAGCTCAACCAACGCATTTGGTTTTTGGTTTTTACTTCCTTTGCTTGTTGCTTGCCTTTTTGGGGATTTGGCGTGGGTTGTGATTTTCTGTTTTCTGGCGATTTGTGATACCTTCAACGATATGCGTAAACGAAAATCATTAAAGAAGAATGACGATGATTCTGATGGGTCTGAACCGGCAGCGGAACCCGAAGAATTTCAAGACTCGGGTGAAGATTGGACGCCGGACGCTGATTCCGTAAGTGAACCCGAAACGCCTCGCTAATAAATTCTATTTAGATTCTGCTAAAAATATTTTTCCATAATATTTTCATAATTCCCAATGTTTTTGTTGTTTCGATGAAAATAGCTGTTGCAATGTTGTATAGGTTAAGTTAGTTCGCTGAAAAGAGAAGTGCCTATTGATGTTTAGCTGACACCGTAAATTGATAAATTCTGTTGGTTGTTCTTCCCTAATTGTAATTAGAAATTATTGTAAAATGTATTTAATAATTTCTCTGCAGAACGAACAGCCTGGACGTGGAACACGGAAACGTACATCCAAGGTGGCTGTGAATAACACCAAAAAGAAACGCAAAAACTCTTCATCTGAGGAAAGCGAGGGTGAAGGAGAGGAAGATGAAGAAGCTGAGGATGAAGAGGGGGAACTAGATGAGGAAGAAGGATCGGATGACGAGAAAAATGGCTCTGATGGAAACAAGTCTGATTCAAGTCAGTCGAAAGATGTACCAAAGCATTTCCATGTAAGTGTAAAGTATAAGTTGTGCAAATAAGGTATAAGCTTTGTCAAAAAATTCAATTTTTTAAGGATTTTAAATTTTTTACAGTCGGGAAACTTTGTATTGCTAAAATCTGATGTCAAATGGAATGGAGATACTGTCACCTCTAAGTTGGATGAACTTAATTTGTGGAAAATTGATGGAAAGGCTCTGCTGCAAAAATTTATTCCAATGGAATCAAGTGGTAAAATACTGCACAAATGCACATGTGTGGTGAGTATATAAAAAAAAACTTTTGTCTGGCTTGAGCATGCGATTTCTTTGTAAGACATTGTTGTTTGGAATATTTTTATTTCCTAATACACTGAAATAACTGAACAAAATGTTAGAAGCACTAGTACACCATGAGCCCATGGATTTGCAAACTTTGAAGTATACTTAAATTTCACTAATTCACTTACATAACAAAATCCAAAAATAAAGCAGGAAAATCAATGGTGGGTTCTCATCAGTAAAAGAGTATCCACATCTGTGTATGTGCAAACTGCATGTCCATGCTGAACATGTATCTTAGAAGCATGGTACAGAAAGCACCTTTATTAATTTGTGAATGGCTTGCAAACACATCTATCTAATTTTGTTCAGATGTCAATCTTTACAAAATTTTGTAACTAAATTATTGCTGTTAGTTCTTTTCTGTTTGGGAATTAAGCCGCTAGTTCTTTAAAATGAAAAAACATTTTGATTGGTTTCTAATCGCTACAATGGTGTTAATAATTGTATGTTTTCCAATGTGTAACTAAACAATGAACAGAACGGCTAACTGAAGTAAATGTTGTACTTGATTCTAATATATATAAGGAGTATATTTTTGATCCAATTACTTATTTTATTATCTTAATTTGCAGTACTCAGGGTGGAATGTTGACAACAGAGATAACTATTATCCTATCACTGAAATACTGGATCGGAATCCACGCACAGACTCCAAGGAAATATGTGTAGCGTTAGATCTAAATGATCTTATCAAAGTAAGGGACAAGTAAATCCATGGGATTTTTTACTTAATTCAATTAGATAAGTGAAAGTAAATTAACCTAATTACTTGCATAATTCAACTTCATTCCACACTTGTGTAATATTTTATAAGCTGGGGATTAAATGTTCAATTCTACAATAGTTTTATTGTTGGTTTTATTTTCAAGGAAACCTTCTGAAAGCAGGGCACACAAGATGTTACAGTGAATTCACACACAGACATGATTTTACATTCCGCACACAATATGTAAGTTTTAGAAAATGCAGGGTAGACATAAACATTAATATATTACACCTGCTCTCAGGCGACATCAATGAAAGTAAATCTTTTTTTTACTTTTCGCAGCAACCTTACAGTATTTTGTTTCTTTAATACTTGTTTCTGCAGGTACACAAGAGGTGCCAAATCTACTTTAACAGTGCACTTAGCTGCCTATCAAATAGCAGTACACCCGAGGTTCTGACAACAGGATTGCAGGTGTACCTAATTTTTAAAATAAAATTGGTCAGGTGTAGGTACACCGATTGTCAGGAGAGGTATGACTGAAGGTATGTAAAGGCACACAGAAGGTACCAAATAACTGTAATTTTAGGCAAATCTGAAAAGTACAACCGCCATCCTGATATCTATGCTAATCTATAGTAATATATAAAGCTGAAGTTTGTTTGTTTACTTGAACGTGCTAATCTCAGGAACTATTGGTCCAATTTGAAAAATTTTTTCAGTGTTAGATAGCCCATTTATCGAGAAAGACTATAGGCTATACGTCATCACTCAAGACCAATAGGAGAAGAGTAGTACCTAATGAAAAATGTGAGGCAGATGAAGTTGCGCGGGTCAACTAGTACGATCATTGTGACTTTACCATAATAGTTAAATGCATACTCTCGTGGACTTTTTATAGGCAATAATGAGTAGGTAAGTACTTTAATCATGCAGTACCTATATTATTTTATATACTTGTCATGAAAAGTTGTTCTCAGTGCACGCCAAATAATGAATTTTATAGGCAAATCTTTTGGGTTACCTACATTATTGTAATTTTTTAGTCATTTATTACTAAGCCTACGCTGTCCGTCCGCCTGTCTGTCCGTCGGGCTGTATCTCACCGAACCGTAATAGGTAGACTTGAAATTTTCACAGATTGTGTATTTCTATTGCCGCTAGTTCAAGGTCAAGTTGCGTAGGCATGCTACGGTTCGGGATTGCGCTACTTGATCAAGGTTCTGAATAAGGTTCTTGTTCTTAATGCAGTACATGACGAAATTACCTTTTTTTCTGACCTCATAAAATGGCTAGCGATAGACAAAGATACTTAAAAATCAACGTTTTACAGTGGAATACGCAGAGTTTACGAGCAAAGATTCCTGAATTTGAGGCTTTATTATATCAGGAGAAAAATCACATTGCTATCATCAGTGAAACTTGGTTTGACCCAGACAGCACATTTAGACTGTGGATACAACATATTCAGAGCAGATCGCGACGATGGTTATGGAGGTACAGCAATCTTTACTCACCACTCTATCAAGGCCATACAAAGTAATGTAAACATTTCAAATTCACAAATCTAATTTGTGCACATAAAACTGCTCAACTGCCATCAGCTAGAAAATATAATTTCCATCTATTGCCCCTCATCAGTGCACACACGTAGAAGTGATTGGGATGAGATCTTTTCAATTACCTACACAACGCAAAATCCTCATTGCTGGTGATTTGAACGGCCATCACTCAAACTGGTCTTCCAGAACTGACGCGAGAGGTAATCAGTAATGAGGAAATCAGTTATGGACAACTGCTTATTCACATTAAACGACAACACATATACACGCTTGAAGTTGGTCAATGGAGTTGTATAAAAATCTTCCCCAGATGTGACTATTGCTTCAACAGATTTGGCTATTGCTTCAACAGATTTGGCTTTGAAACTAAAATGGAGGGTCATGAATGAAAACCTGGGGAGTGACCATATGATGATTAAAATTTGCCTAGAAACTAATGATTCATGTACCTACTTAATTTAAAAAAAAACGGAGAAACTTTAAAAAAGCTGATAGGCAAGCATACGCTGCTATATATGTATAGAATCGGAAATAACTAAGTCGGAGTTACCTTTAGATCACCAATCTGCATATAATACATTTTTAGACATTGTTAACTCTGCAGCTGATCAATACATACCTACAACTAAAGTGAGCCAAAATCCTCTTCAGTCCAACAAGTTCAAACCGAAACCGTATTGGAGTCAAAGGATGTCACAGAGTGTTGTCAAAGACGTCGTGCACTAGCCATTTTTAGAGGTAACCCAAACCCACAAAATCTTGAAGTAGGTACTTCAAAGAAAAGTGGCTGAAACGCAGAAGCTAGTACTTACTACAAGCCAAGAACAAATCTTTTTAAGAATTTTGTAATAGCAGAGATGGAGTGACCTCTTCAGGAGAAATGTGGAGGCGAATGATATGGGTCAAAGGATACAAATCACCTAAATCAGCAGTTGATCAAGATAAAGCCGAAAATCTTCTGCGGAGTCTGGTCCCAGATCACGTAATGACACAATCTCCTATATTTTCTTCTTGCAACTTGCAATTGTCCAGACTGGTTTCGATACAGGGAGTAATTAACTCAATCAAAAAGGGACCAGCATGACCTCTCGTCCAGCATGGTCTGTGCACTGGTATGGGAAGAGTCACTCCTGATGGTGAGCATTGAAGTCCCCCAGTAACACGAATTGGGCAGATGGGTCCCGCTGTTGAGCCGCATCCGCCGCCTCACTCAGGTGCTGTGTGAGCCCAGTTGCCTCCAAATCACCGCTCTGCGAACGGTAGACGCAGGCGTAGATAATTTTGTCCAGGCCCATGTCCACTATAGCCCACAACGTTGAGAACTGGGATTTTTCGACAGTTGGCGGGGTAGCCTTTCATGTGTGGCTAGTACACTACTTGGGCCCCCAAGTACCTGCGGTCGGCCAGCGGCGCACCGTGCCTCGGATCCCGCCACCCTCCGCGACTAGTCTCCCGATACGCCCATGTCAGGGCAAGCCTGGCTGAGCGGAACGCAGCTAGGCCGCTTGGCGGTACGTCTTTGCCCAGTGGGTGGTCACAAGCCATCGGCCGAAGCCTACCACCAGTTAGTGTCACCTGATTAGCACCACCCGGGGACGACGTGTAGGGTCTAACATTGGGTATTTTCCTACGTACGATATACCGATGATACTTCATACTATCATAACACGCAGGCTTGAATGGTTTCTAGAGAAAAATAATATATTATCCAATTACACTACAGGCTTTCGAAGATCTAAGTCATGCTATGATGGTCTTTCTAGGCTGGTTGCACAGGTAGAAACTGGTTTTGCTAAAAACTGTCCAACTATTGGCTGTTTCATGGACATTGAGAGTGCCTATAATAATGTAAATTTGACATCTCTCTTAGACATTTTGGATAATTTAGGAGTGGGCTCTGTTTGTGTAACTATCTTTGGCAGGCTATTCATTGAACTACAGGATAATAGCCTAATATGTCGAGTCACGGGTGTAGGCATAGCTCAAGGAGATCCTTTATCCCCTCTACTATTTAATGCCGCAACAGTTTATGTCTGTAGGAAAATTAATAATGTTTACATTGCGCAATATGCTGATGACTTTGTGTTATGCGATTCTGTATCTCATATTATTATACAAAATGCGCTGCATGTTTTTCTAAATATGATGACAGAATTGGGGCTCAACATCTCTAATAGAAAAACAAAAGTCTGCCTTTTTAGTAGGGGAAGAAGAAGAAATAGAATCCATCTATCTGTCAATAACAGTCCTATAGAGCAAGTAGATTGTGTCAAATACCTTGGAATGTGGTTGGACAGTTCCTTAAGCATGTAAATGAGATCCGGGAAAAGGTTTGCCGAATTTTAAATATTTTTAAAGTACTTGCTGGTGCTAAATGGGGTGTACATCCCTTACATCTTAGAAGGCTATACCTACATAGCCATAATACGCAGTAGATTAGATTATGCAAGACTTTACCTACCAACTACACGAGAAAAAAGTTTTTTCGAAAATAAAGGGTCTTTCAAATAGGGCGGGTCGATGTTGACAGTTTGTGGCGGCCATGTTGTTTTGGCGGCATCTGTCAAATGCGTTGTTATTATAATGTTTAATCTATGCGTTGTTATTTCTTCAGTTACGGATGCCAAATCACCATGGCAAGTTACACGATTGAGCAGCACGTTCAAATGATAAAACTTTATTCTCGAAATAAGTGTTCGTTAGTGCAAACGTTGCGCGTATTACGTCCATTTTACGGCAGACGCGATGGCTCTTCAAAGTCGACTCTCCAACGTTTAGTGACCAAATTCGAGACTACTGGTTCGGTAAACAACCAACCAACACCCTTACGTCAAAGGAACGCCAGATCGGCCGAGAACATCGCTGCTGTCCGTGAGAGTGTGCAGGAGACTCCAAGGCAGTCGATTTCTCGCCGTGCACAAGAACTCGGCCTTTCGCAGACTTCAACTTGGCGAATTTTGCGTCGGGACTTGGGCCTACACCCATGCAAGATCCAACTGACTCAGGAGCTCAAAGTGAATGACCATGTAGAGTAATTGAAAATTGGACTTCTGGAATCCGTACCACCGTTCGAAGCCGCGGTGGACATTTAATCTTTGTCATATTTCATAAATAATGGCAAAAACGGGCCTTTCAAATAAAACAATAAGTAATTTGTTTTATTTAATTTCAACATCGACCCGTCCTTGATGAAAGACCCTTTATATATGAAAATGGCCTACTATACCATCCCAATAGACGAAAAAGACGCTGCGAAGACCGCCATCATCACACCATTCGGCCTCTTCGAATTCAACTGTATGATGTTTGGCCTACGCAACTCAGGTCAAACGTTTCAACGTTTCATGCATGAAGTACTGCGCGGACTCGACGACATAGTATTCTGTTTTGTCGACGATTTACTCGTATTTTCAAACAATGAAGAAGAACATTAGCGCCACTTACATCAAGTACTAGAACGACTGAACAACTATGGCGTCATACTCAACATCGAAAAATGCGAGTTCGGCACTAACAAAATACAATTTCTCGGATATGAAGTCACTGTTGACTGTTGAGGCACTAACCTCAACATCGCCGCGCGCCATGGCGACAGCGGCAGTGAACGAGGGGCGCGGGGAAGCGGCGCGTCACACCGCGCCACAACCAAGGAAAAGACAGACACCGCACCACGACAGTCAGCTGTTGCACGCCTCAAAGCACGGCTGCGCTCGCGCATATTGAATTGGCTTCTTGTTTGTGTCCGAATAATCGAAGTCTATATTTTGTCATTGTTACTTTAACTTCGTAATACATATTTTATACAGTCCACTATCGCTTTTATTATAATCTCCAAGAGCCATCGTCGCGATCAGTCACAGAAGAGGGAATCAAACCCACACAAGATCGCATCCAAGCCATTATCAACTATCCAAAACCAACTACAATACAAGAATTACGAAGATTTTTAGTCATGATCAACTTTTACCGCAGCTGCCTACCACATCAAGCCGAACATCAAAATCTACTCAGCAAGTACCTACACAATAGCAAGAAGAACGATAAATCACCAATCGCCTGGACGCCTGAAGCCGAGGGAGCCTTCGAACATTGCCGCCAAAGCATGCTCGAGGCAACTACGCTAACGCACCCGATACCTAACGCTCCGCTATGTTTATTTACCGACGCATCGAACACTAGCATCGGCGCTGTCCTTCAACAAAAAGTCGATAACGTGTGGAAGCCTCTCGCATTCTACTCAAAAACTATGAGCGAGACGCAGCGACGTTACAGCGTGTACGATCGCGAATTATTAGCAATGTACACCGCTGTTCAACACCTACGACGGCTGATAGAGGGCAGTGACCTAACAATATTCACCGAGCACAAACCGCTGACCTACGCTCTGACAAGAACGCCAAGTAGCAGCGATACACCACGAAGAGAACGACAGTTACACTACATTAGTCAGTTTTGCACGAAGATCAAATACGTTCACGGTGATAAGAACGAAGCAGCCGACGCCTTATCACATATCGAAGAAATCAACTTATCACACTCTACAATCGACTACAACCTACTCGCCCAAGATCAAGAAAATGACGAAGAACTGAAGATCTGCATGTCCAACCCAAGTCTACAATTTAGACGTATCACATTGCTTGGAGGTCAGCGACTCATTATGTGAAACATCAACTGACAATATTCGTCCATATCTACCAGCGCCTTACCGTATAGTAGCTTTCAAAGCACAGCACGAACTAAGTCATCCTGGCGTGCGAACAAGAAATATAATGTCAACAAAGTTTTTTTGGTCAAGCATGAACAAGGATGTTGGTTTGTGGGCCAAATCATGCATCGGTTGCCAGCGTGGGAAAGTTCAACGACACATTATCAGTCCACTCGGCGAGTTTCAAAAATCATCGCGCTTCGAACACATAAGACATCGTGGGACCGCTGCCGCCATCTAACGACTATAAATACCTAGTAACAATAATTGACCGCTGCACAAAATGGCCGGAGGCTGTACCTATTCGTGACGTCACCGCCGACACTGTTGCTAAGGCACTATACGAAGGATGGATATCGCGATTTGGCTGTCCATTACGTATAACGACGGATCAAGGAAGGCAATTCGAATCATCGTTATTCAGCGCCCTAATGAAGAAATTTCGCATCATAAGGATACGAACTACTGCATACCATCCACAAGCATATTGTCAGCTCGAACGCTGGCATCGAACGTTGAAAGCCGCGCTCATGGCAAGAGGCGCCGGCACACACTGGAGCGATGAATCAGCGACCGTGCTGCTTGGATTACGCACAGCACTGCGTGAAGACACACAAGTCAGCCCGGCCCTGATGACCTACGGAACGACGTTAAGAATACAGTCAGATTTCTTCGCGCCTACACAGCCGAAAAATGATAACGCAGAATTCGTCCGCCAGCTGACCGAATCAATGTCGTCACTCGCACCTAACAAGTCACGTATCAGCAACAGGAGCACGTTTGTACACAAGGACCTAGCAACGTGTACTCATGTTTTCGTGCGAAATGACACCGTACGAAGTCCATTGACCCCTCCTTACGACGGCCTGTTCAAGGTGATTTAACGCGACAGCAATCACTTCACCATACAGATGCCACTCCGAACTACAGTTGTCTCAATAGACAGACTTAAGCCAGCACACCTACTCAACGAAGAAGAAATTACTACTTCTCCAACAGCATGCGCGAGACAACAAGCAACGAGCGCTGAGTGCATACCTACCGCGAGCGTCGAGCCGCGGTCATCAACCCCTAGCGCGCCGCGAGACACATACGTCACTCGATCCGGCCGCGCAGTCAAACACAACGTACGCTTCGCTTAGGGGGGAGTGATGTAGTGACACAGTACCTATCAATTACCTGAGAACCACAAACCACCGTACCGCCACACCAGATACCAGTTACCAGTTACCAATACCTCAGAACCAATTACCACGCTTTCGACAATATCTTATAAAGAAATAGTGAAGCAACACGTTTTCGACAACATCTTATAAAGAAATAGTGAAGCAACACGTTTTCGGCAATCAAGAAATAGGATAAGCTTCTAAGCGCAGCAGAGCACAGCAGAAGCTCCAGCACCCTCCGTGATCTTCACTTCAGACTTCGCAACCGCGCAGATGGAACACGTGGGCTAACGCAGCAGAGATCTTCACTCGATGACGTCGTCCCCTGTCCCACCGAAAAGGGTCGCGCACTTTTTTTTTTTTTTTTTGTCGATGGCGACTCGCTGTTTCAACCTCTAGAGCTCTCGGCTGGGGGCCTCAAATGAATTTAAGGCCCCCAGCCGAGGCTACAAACTTATAAACTAAAACTCCGCTCGCTGAGGGTACCCGCTGTGGGTTACGGACCTCGGCTCAACGGCGTCGTTTTGGGGGGGACAGCAAGGGACTGGCTGGGTCATGACATTATTTGGGGAATTATTTATCACTAAAGGCTCAGCTTCGCGGGTTGGCTCGTTAGGCAAAAGACGGGGGGGAGCATTACAGGAGCATTGCAAGACAACAGAAGTTACCCCTTCAAGGAATGAACAATTACTATTAGTGAATGACAAAGTATCTTCTAGCAATTTAGGTCATTGTAAAAAACCTAGGGGAGGGCAATTCACGTTAAAGTTATTTAATCAGAACATTCAAGGTTGCTCTTCCAAATTACTTGAGATAGAAATGTTTTTAGAGAAAACCAAGTTTGATGTAGTTTGCCTTACAGAGCATTGGTTAAAAGACCACCAAGTAAGTTACATTAATTATGATAATTATTATGTAGGTAGCTACTTCAGCCGACAACGCATGATACATGGTGGGTCATTAATTTTAATTAAAACTTCAATTAAATCTAAAGAAAGAAAGATATTGTTAAACTGTCGGTTGAACACACCATTGAATTGTCCTGTGTTGAGCTAGATAAGCATGTTGTGGTATGTGTTTACAGACCTCCGTGTCACCAGAATCTATCTGTTTTTGATACAGTAATGGAAGATGTGTTGAATAAAGTTAGTTCTACTTGTAAATCAATAATAATATGTGGCGACTTTAATATTAACTTATTAGAAACAAACTCCAATAGTATTAGGTTATTGAGTCTTTTTAAATCATTTAATTTATCAAATGTTTTTGTTGAGCCAACTCGTGTGACAGCTTCTACTGCAACTTGCATAGACAATATATTTTGTAATTGTGATTACCTACATAAAGAAATTGTAAATAAGTTGCCACCTGATCACAATGGACAATCAATAAAGTTTTGCACTTACATACCTTTAGAAAAAATTCAAATAAAATTTAGACCAATTACGGATAAAAAATTGCAGGAATTTAATAATGCTTTAGATAGTAGACTAGGTGCCCATAATTTTAAAATAATATTAATGACCCAAATGAGTTCTACGCTGAGTTCTTTTCATTATTAAACATTCAATTTACTGAGACTTTTCCCCTAAAGTCTAAAAATATTTACACCAAGTTCTTATTTAGCGATTGGGCAACTCCAGGCATTCGCAAAAGCAGGGAAAAGCTCTATGAACTGTATGGCCAAAAGCAATATATGAATTATACAAGCTTTAATAAGTATGTTGCAAAATATTCAAAAACTTATAAAAGTGTATGCAAAACAGCAAAAGCTCTACATATTAGCAATAAAATAAAATCAGCAGACGATAAAATAAAAACTACTTGGAAAATAATAAATAATGAAACAGGTAGGAAGAAACAACGTGAGACTAAATTTAATTTAAATACTGCAAATGGCCCAATAAACTCAGATGCAGAGGCAGCTCAGGAATTTGAAAATTTCTTTGCTAACATCCCTCTTAAAACTACTGAAAGTCTCAACTCGTCTCCTGCGCTCGCTGCTGCATTACTTAGGAAGAATGTAAAGGTATGCCCATCGGAGTTTAAGTTTCAACATACAAACCCCCAGGCCATTATAAAAGCTTTTAAAGATCTTAAAATAAAATCAACTGAAGATATTTGGGGAATGTCTGTAAAAGTCTGTAAATCTGTCATTGAAACTATTGCCCCCTACTTAGCTGTTATATTTAATACTAGTGTAGACCAAGGAGTATTTCCCGATCTTATGAAACACAGTAAAATAGTTCCTTTGTTCAAATCGGGTGATAATCAGGAACCCAATAATTATAGACCTGTGTCAATTTTGCCAGTCCTCAGTAAAGTGTTTGAAAAGTTAATGCTTAATCAGATGTTACTTCACTTTAATAAAAATTCCATCTTTCATGAACAACAGTACGGTTTCACCAAAGGGCGCTGTGCAACTGACGCCGGTGTCACCCTCATAAAGAACATCTTTAACGCCTGGGAAGAGTCACAAGACGCCATTGGAATATTCTGTGACCTCTCGAAGGCGTTTGATTGCGTTGAACATGAGACACTTTTGTTGAAACTTGAGCACTATGGAATCGGAAATACAGCCCTTGAGTTGCTTAGGTCATACTTGATGGACAGACAGGTTAAAGTTCAGGTAAACGGTGTAAACTCACGAGGGTCTGAAGTGACAATGGGAGTTCCTCAAGGCTCAATATTAGGTCCTTTCCTCTTTCTAGTTTATATAAATTATTTGCCCCAATTACTTCAAAATCACCCAAAGATGGTGTTATTTGCGGATGACACATCATTGATATTTTAAATAGAGCGACGATCACGAAATCTTGACGTCGTCAATAACTCTATTCTTCAAGTCTAAAATTGGTTTACGGCAAACAACTTGGTATTAAATGAAAAAAAAAACTAAATGTATTAGATTTACTTTGCCTAATGTTAAAAGTACCGAATGTGACATAATATTGAATGGAGAAAAACTGGAGTTTATTGATCAGACAGTTTTCTTGGGAATCACAGTGGACGAGAAGTTGCAATGGGGACCTCATATTACATCTCTAGCGGGGCGGCTAAGCTCAGCTGCTTATGCTGTTAGGAAAATAAGACAGTTAACAGACGTAGAAACCGCACGTTTGGTCTATTTTAGCTACTTTCACAGCATTATGTCATACGGAATTTTGTTGTGGGGTCGGGCTGCTGACATTGAATCCATATTTATTTTACAAAAGAGAGCTGTCAGAGCCCTTTATAATCTGCGCCGCCGCGATTCTCTAAGGGAACTTTTTAAAAAGATTAATATTATGACAGTCCCTTACCAATTCATTTATGAAAATATAATGTATGTACGGAAAAATCGCCATCTTTTTAGTAAAATTAGTGATAGACATAATTTTAATACTAGAAATAAAGATAAATTAGATCAACCATTTTATAGATTAGCTAAAGTACACACATCTTTCATGGGGTACTGTGTTAAATGTTACAATAAAATACCTTGTGACATATTAGAACTAAATCAAAGACAATTTAAAGCGTATATCAAAAGCACACTTTGTAAACAAGCTTATTACAAATTAGAAGATTACATTCAGGATAAGAATGCCTGGAAGCATACTGGTCCTGCTCCATAGGACAGTCAATGTTGTGGACAAAATCAAACTGGTTGCTTTATGTATTATCTTTATAGATTTTCTGTTTCTTTTTGTGTCTGTATTTTTCTGTTAACTCACACACTGTTTATTAGTCATTCCAATATTTGTAAATGTGTGAGTATCATGTACCTACTTATTTAGAAAATTGATAAGTCTACCTCTGCATACCCTAGGTGCATGGTCCTCACATATAAAAAAAAAAAAAAATTGTATACTTACCAAATATTGTAAAAGATTTATTTGAAAATAGTAACTATGGAGTTTCTTGTCCATTCTTCTCCATAAGAATCTACCTTTCCGAATGGACAGTAGAGTCACTTCAGAACTTTTATATATTTGAAATGTGAATGACGTTCAAAAGTGCCGTTTAATGGCCTAGTTGGAATAAACGTTTTGACTTTGTCTTTGACTTTGCGTCGCGACGGACCTCGGCGGCGAGGTCGGAAAACGGAACGCGGTCTGTTTCTGTGTTTCTTGAGAGTGCTGGTTTCCCTACAGCTTTCTTGAAGGAGGGTGGATTTGGCCGTCAGGATCGACGAGAGTATGCCTAGGACGGCGAATCCTACTAATCTTGGAGGGAGCGTATAGGGTAGCCGATGCGATTAAAGGGTTCTGGTGCTTTTCAGCAGATTCGATGAAGTGCTTAGTAAGACGCTAAATGAATTGCTTAATAGTTGGGACTTTGAGATCGACATGCAGTCGGTCATTCCTATTTCCTAACGAACCACGGGGAGCCCGTGGCCTTTCGGAGAAAACGGTTTTGGATGGTCTGCATCCTATGGATATGGCGTTCCTTTGTGTGTGCGAAAGCGGCACACGCATAGGTCATTATCGGGCGTATGCACGTGGTATAGATGCGCAGTTTGCATTTAAGGGATAGCTTGCTGCGTGCATTCAGCATGGGATGAAGCCTACCGAGAGCAAAAGCAGCATGCGAGCGTACCGCTTTTATGTGCTTGCCACAGGTGAGGTTTTTGTCGAGGATCACACCTAGATATTTAGCTCGCTTTTCCCAGGGGATCGGCTTACCAAACATGGTGACCGGACTAAGGGGCGGTGGAGTTCTAGTCCACGACTTGTAAAACAAGACCGCCTGACTTCAATCCTCGATTTCCGAAACCATGCGCCTAGGGCGTTGGTGGATTTTTGGAGGTTGAGAGTGATAGCCTTGGTGCTCCTGCCAGAGCAGTAAATGGCCGTGTCATCGGCAAATAATGCTAAGTGCGTCTTGGGGTTTTTGGGAACATCGCTAGTGAATAGCGTGAATATTAGGGGGGAGAGCACATCGCCTTGCGGTACGCCGGCACGGATAGGACGGGGGCTCGAAAGCGCCCCTTCGATACGGTAACGAAAGGTGCGGTTCGACAAATAGTCTCGCAGGATGAGCACGAGACGGTCTTGCACACCAAGTTTATACAGCTTGTAAATCAAGCCGTTGTGCCAAACTTTGTCGAAGGCTTTCGCAATATCGAAGAACAGGGTACCAGACATCTGACCAAGCTGGATGCGGCCGTTGATATGTTCAACGATGCGGTATACCTGTTGAACACAAGAGTGGTTGGCTCTAAAGCCAAATTGCTCGTTAGGAATGAGGCTCTTGCGCTCGACATAGTCCTTGAGACGCTTATAAATAAGTTTCTCGTAGATTTTGCCGAGCACATTGAGCAGACTGATGGGGCGATAAGAGGTCGGGGAGGACTTGGGCTTTCCCGGTTTGGGAATACCGATAACGGTAGCCTCTTTCCACTCTCTGGGAAACATGTTGTTGGAAAGAGCGCCGTTGAAAATGGCGGTCATCAACACGATCAGAGTTCTAGGGAACAGCTGTAACACCTTGCTGGTGATACCATCGGACCCAGGGGCTTTCCTGGGTTTGAGTCGCTTAATGATATCCTCCACCTCGTCTGGCGTGACGGGGGGGGGGGGGGATCATCAGGGTTCTCGACAGGGGGGAGAGCAGTCCTACGTTCGACTTCAGCATCCACCTCAGCGAGGTGAGCCGGGTCGACCGGGATTGTGCTCGGGGAGCATTGAGACTCCAAACTGTCGGCTAGACATTCGGCCTTCTCGTCGTCGTCAAACGCGACGGAATTGTCGGGTCGAATGAGAGGGGGCATAGTGGAAACGTCAGTGGCGCGTAATTTCCTCTGAAGCTCCCAGAATGCTAAGTGGTTTGGCTCGAGTTCTCCAAGCGTCTTATCCCAGCGCTCTTCACGCAGCTCTTTGACACGTCTACTTAGTTTACGCTGTAAGTAGCGTATAAAAGCTTTGTTATTTGCGCAGGGGAAGGAGCTGTATGCACGAACAGCCGCGTTCTTCTCAGTCACGAGAGCACGCACATCGTCCGGGAGCTTCCAATGACGATCATTCGTCCTTGGAACCTCCCTTGAACAAACGTTCAGGACCGACTGTACGTGTTCTGTGAGTGGGCCGATCGCAGACCCCGTGTCAGCTGCAGACTCGATCTCGCTTGGGATCTTATCCAAGTGAGGTGACGTGGAGTCTTTCAGCATTTCGCTTACTTTCTTCCAGTCAGTGATCACTTAGTTGGGATCCAAGGGGCCATATCTGGGAGCGAGCTTTAGAATTACTGGCCGATGGTCCGAGTTTAACTCGTGCAGCGCCTCCACAGAATGCAACCGTAGGTTAACATTCATGAGGAGGGTGATGTCGAGTACGTCGGGACGGCGGGTGTGGTCATGGCGATAATGCGTGGGATGCATCGGAGCAATAACATCGAAGTTAAGGGAGCAGAAGAGATCACATAGAGCTCTACCTCTGTTATTAGTCACCTGACTATTCCAGGAGGGATGCTTGGCATTGAGGTCTCCTGCCAAAATGACAGAGTCGCTCAAACCAAGAAGAAATGAAAGATCATCTCTTACGGAATTATTATCCGAGGTGGTGGCGGGGGGAATATAAGCTGAGATGATCGTAATGGGTTGATGGCCTGTCGTGCCCAGCCGACAGACAGAGGTCTCAATCAGGGATAAAGTGGGTGGATCCATAGGGATGCAGTACAGGGACAGTTTGTAATAAATAAGAGTGCCTCCACCATGAGTCATGACACCTTGTCCTGTCGTTGCGAACCAAACGATAGTTGGCAATTTTAGGATCCCGGTGGTGTGGTTTTAAGAAGGTCTCTTCCACCAGAAGGATATCTATGTGATTGTCGCGGAGGAAAGTGGCGATCTCATCACGTTGGCCATGGAGGCCGTTGGCGTTGAAGTACCCTATCCGGAGGGCCTTCGGTTTGAATCTACCGTTCTTATGGATCTATCCATTCAAGGTATTAAATTCTGCAATGTGGCGTTGAACGTCGCCAAACTCTTGTATGATTTCCCTGAGACGGCTGGAGTCCTCAGCGACAGCCTTCTGCATCGCTAATGCCCTGGGGGAACAGAACGCCAGGTACATCAGCTGGGAATTGTAAATTTTGGCCCCCTCGAGTAGACTAGCGTTACTCTTGGGGGGGGGGGGAAGAGGAGGGGGGGGCCTTTTGCGCAAACTTCTGCGCAGGCCGTGATCCCATTTTTGGGCCTGCCCGGGTGGTCGTTGGCAAGGAAAAGGGCGGGATAGTAACGTCCTTTTGGGCTGGGACAGCCGGGGAGGACTTTTGAGCTTCGAGGGCCGGAGGGGCCTTCGAAGCTTGGGTGGGTTTAGTAAGCGCTGGGAAGTGCTTTTGTTGATTCAGCGCGTTCCAGAGGCTGGGGCGCTGGGGACTTAGAGTCGTGGAGGGTTTCTTGGGAAGGGCTTCCCTTTGTTGGCGAGCGTTACCGCGCTTCGCCAGGTTTAGGGAGGAGGATTTGGGAGCCTTGGGGCAGCCCCGGTAGTTAGCCGGGTGCCCTTACTCTCCACACAGCACACAGCTGGGAGGGTCGACGCAGAGGTTCCGGTCCTTTGGCCGGGGGCAGTCTTGAGTGCCATTGTCACCCAGGCACTTGACGCAACGCAGTTTGCCGTGGCAGTTGCGTTGAGAGTGACCGTAGAGTTGGCATCTATGGCACTGGCCAACGATGCCACTACGGTGAGTTCTTTCAATCTTTTTTACTTTTTTATTAGGGACAACAAACAGCAGTATATAATAAAATAATCACAACAATTAGTCAACAGAAGTAGCATATACACTGCTAACGACGTTATCCACAAATTATTGTACAAAATACGAGTAGCTAGCTGTTAAAAGACATTATCGATACAACTTTATCTGGTGTAAATTTATAATGACACTAGCTGTGCGGTTAGGTTGATGCCAGCCTATTATCTTACTTCTAATTTTTGTTTACCAATAAATGCGAAAGTTTGGCTGGCTGGATGTTACTTACTCAATTACGACAATACGGCTGAATGGATCTGGATGAAATTTCGCACAGAGGTAGTTTATAGTCTGGAATACCACATAAGCATTCTTATCTCGGGAGTACATACTTTGGGAGAAATTCAAGATTCAAACCATTTATTTACAGGTACTTTTGAATTGTTAAGATCAGTCTGTCAAAAATATGAAGCTATTTGCGAGTTTTAAAACGTAAGTAGATCACTGTGAAAACGAACGTGCAAGAAACTCCACGGCCAGTCTTTTATATCATAATAAGTACCTGTTATAAAAGTACTGGTTTTACGGATAATTAACGAATCCAATTAAAGACAACACCGAGAACAACGATATTGGTAAATTGGTAATCTAGACCCTAACAAAGACTTTCAAGACCCATTAGAGACCGAACCCGTAGTTCCAAAATCGTGTGAGGGTCATTCTCCAGCAGAAAATCTTAACACCGCAATTCAGAAAAACGCGTCATCAGTGCAACGCCATCTATCGACCAAGTAAGTAAACTGACAAAATGTTTAGCATTAGAAGACGTTAAATAAGGAACCCGTATGACACCATTAAGGTATTAAAATGTTCACTTTTATTTTGCTACGTATAAAAGTTTCACAAATAACTCAACAAACGAGCCAAGAGGATCATCGGCAATGAGAGGCTCGTCGCGTCGAAGCTCCAAAGTCTTGAACACCGACGACGAGTTGCTAGCCTGTCGGTTTTTTACCGGTTGCATTTTGGGGAACGTGCGACGGAATTGCATAATTTAATTCCGCCATGCCCGTTCCATCATCGGACCACAAGACGAACGGCGATGCGCCACCGGTACATGGTGGACATCCCACCCTTACGCACAAAACGTTTTGGGAACACATTCATAGTGCGTACAGCTAAGGAGTGGAATTCCCTGCCGGAGTCTGTGTTTCCTGATAGCTACAACCTGGGAGTCTTTAAATCAAGAGTGAATAGGTTATTTCTAGGCAAGCGTGCTCCATCTTCGACCACATCCTTGCTTACCATCAGGTGAGATAGTGGTCAAACGCGTGCGTATCAATAGTAAAAAAAAAAAAAAAAACAATGTGTTTTAGGGTAATATTCATGTTTTCATGCATTTTATTTTTCTCAATAGATGGTGCTTTGCCTAATCACAATACATTAGGAAGTTTCCTACTAAACATAAAAATTCTATATATTTTGATTTGTGGATCGGTTGTTATGATAAATACCGATAATGTGTAAAAATGTTAAATTTTATTTTGCTACGTAGGTATTAAAAGTTTCACACTTAACTCTACAATTTGTTTTTGTGTTTTATACATGCGTTCGTGAATTTCATCTTTTTCAATAGATGGCGCTGTAATCAGAATACATGAGGAACAGAATACATTAGGAAGATTCTTACTAAATTTAAAAATTCAATATCTTTTGATTTTGTGGGTCGATTTTGATGAAATAAACGCTAAATGTTACTCGGATTATCACTTAATATTTTTAAGTACCTAGATTTGGAACCCAATCTGTGATTTATGCGTGATGCTCCCTCAAACGCACAGACAAACAGACAAAAATTTCAAAAATAGCTTATTTGTGTTTTGTATCTTTTTCCTAACTTTTCTATGTAATTTTTGTGCAAAAATATTCAATGTTGGTCTACGATTTTATTATATGTATATCTGCCTAGCCTTTTCCCAACTATATTGGGGTCGGCTTCCAGTTAAGCCGGATTTAGCTGAAATACCAGTATTTTACGTGGAACGGCTGCCTACCAGACCTCCACAACCCATTAACTGGGTAACACGGTACTTCATGGCAAGACTGGAATCAGATTTACTGGCTTCTGACTATCCGTAACGACTGCCAAAGATCTACAAATGACAGCCGGGACCAACGGCTTAACGTGCTTTCCGAGGCACGGAGGAAACTCGGTATGTTAAGATGGTCACCCATCCACAGACCAATCCTGGTAAGCGTTGCTTAACCTTGAAGATCGACCCGTGCTGCTGTTATTATCTAGCCACGAGCTCCTCGATTTTATTATATGTATAGATAATATAAAATTACAGTTAATAATAGGTTGGAGCAGGAAGACAAATACAAATTCAAGAACTCTGTAGTACCGTGATATTAATAATGTCGGTACTGTTAGCACAATAGGTCGCCCAACATCTACTTGTATAATTGTTTTATGATAGGTTATGGCAGGCTGTTGTTATAGCCTGTTATCGTTATTGTATTAAAAAGTGAAAATTTAAAAGAAGAAATATATTGAAAAACGACATCCGGTTAGTCGACATCAGTCACATCTGAACCCCGTGAGTCTTAGGCGACTCACAGAGCCATCATGCATATCCTCATTGACTACTGTAGGTCTTTTAAGATATTATAGATTTCTTTTCTAAATAACGACCTGCTGAGGAAAATTATATCCACTGAACAAAATTGTTTATTATAAGTATCAACCAATCGACGCAGCGGTGAGCGGGCTCCCGAATTAGAACGGCAGAAAGGGGCAGCGAATAAGCACTTAGAGCGAGAGTCACGCCCATGTGCTGTACGAGGGACCAGATAGCACAAACTATTTACCAGATTAGCACAGTCAAACTTGTTACGACATATGTTAAAAAGCGTCATCATCTCAAGGAGAGTGCGTCTAGAGTGTAAAGTCAAAAGGCCGTATTTCTTAACACATTCACTGCCGCGTCGGTCACCAGTGACCGACAAACAATACATTTTCTATTGTGTCTATTTGTCTGGCAGACAATGTGTTAAGTAGAGACTGGTATGAAATATTTTTACGAAAGCATCTATAGTGCATAGCGCGGAGATATTTTCTTTGAACTAACTCTACGATTTCAGAGTACTTTTTGTAATAGGGGTTCCATATAGGTATTGCGTACTCCAGCTGTGGCCGGATTAAGGATTTGTATAGATGTAGGTAGGTAGAAGGGCGACGAAATTCCCTAGATGATCTCATTACAAATCCAAACATTTTGTAAGCTTTATTAACTATATTATTATCAATGTGATCAACCAGATGGAGTTTAGAGTCCAATAGAATACCCAAATCACGTAGGCACGTAACATTGCTTAATTAACATAGTATTGCCAAGGCAGTAGTTATATGTGACGGTTTTGTTTTTTTGTAAACGTAATGCTGTGACACTTAGACAAGCTGAGATAGAGTTTATTGGCCGAGCAATAGTCTACAAAGCGATCGTTATTTTTAACGTTATTTTTTTTGTAAATCTTTAAATCATCCGCGTAAAGCAAAAAATCACAGTGTTGAAAACAGGTGTTAATATCATTTATAAATAGAATAAATAAGAGTGGCCCTAAAATAGATCCTTGTGGAAGCCCTGACGTGACTTGGATGTAGTTCGATTCATAACCATTGATCACAACTTTTTTTGTCATGTTAGTAATATAAGATACAAACCAACGAAGCAAATCTCCTCTGATTCCGTTAAATGCAATTTAATTGAGTAACAGCTCGTGACCCACATTGTCAAACGCTTTTTGGAAATCGGTGTATACTACATTAATTTGCTGCCTATTATCTATGGTCTCAAAAAGTTGTGATGTGAAGGTGAGAAGGTTGCTAATGCAGGATTTGTCTTTTACAAATCCGTGTTGTTCTTTTAATATCACACGACGTATGATGGGATAAACCTCGTTATGAACAAGCTTTTCGAAAAATTTTGGAAAGAGCCGATAGTAAGGAGATGGGACGATAAGTAGATACGTCGTTTCTAGACCCAACTTTGTGGACCGGGATAATATTTGCGCGTTTCCAGACATCTGGGAATACGCCGTTAGAGATACATTTATTAAATAAAATATAAAGCGGAAAGCATAGTGTATTACACGTATTTTTAAAAAAGATCGTTGGAATTCCGTCAGGCCCAGGACCTTTAGATGCGTCAACCGATTTTAATACTTTTCGAATTTTATGTTCAGAGAAATATAGATTACAAAGAAGAATATCACTGTCAGGATTTGGGGGCGGAAGTTCCCAAGAAGTAGAATCGAAAAAACTTTGTGAATAGGTTGCAAGTACTACTGGAATCATGTGAGGAAAGTTGTTGGAAAAAAAACTGTAGAAGGGACACTATTAC
The DNA here is from genome assembly GCA_950371165.1 of Lacanobia oleracea. Lineage (NCBI taxonomy): Eukaryota > Metazoa > Arthropoda > Insecta > Lepidoptera > Noctuidae > Lacanobia > Lacanobia oleracea. The sequence goes on from OX493401.1 coordinate 12,006,822, forward strand.
TGGTTTTACGCTTAGAAATGTAGGACCAAAATGCTTTAACGTTTGAGGCCACATTATTTTCGGTTTTGTCTAAGTATTTTTTGCTGCTTCTTTTTTAAACTTTGCTCTATAAATGGAAAATAATTCGTAGTCACTAATATTCCGTATTTTTTCCACTTAACCTAAGCACGAGTTTTGTACCTATATAAATGCAAGAGATCTTGAGAACCAATGAGGGAAATTTCAATTTTTAGACTTATACAATGGGGTATACAATTTAATGAATTTGTTAATTTTTTCATAAACAATTGAGACAGCTTCGCCAGGGGGTGATTTCCCGAGTAAATTATCCCACTCAACGCTTTTTATTTCAGTATTAATTTTATCATAATCACATTTGTGGTAGTTAAATTGGTTCGCTCTATTCTCATTTAATATCACTGACGGTTTTCTAAATATTTTAAGGCCTTCCAGGTTGCAAATCCTGGCGACCTTGTGAATAGGGTGGAAGTTACCCTCGACAGGGTCACAAACGACGAGCACCATATCGTACGGTGCTCCGCCGCGGCGGTGCATGCGGTGAACCACATGCACTGGGATCTTCTGATTCTCCTTCAAATCAGAGTAGATATCGTCGGTGTCGATCTCGTGAGGTAAATTCCTCACTACGACCCGAACTTGCTTCTCCTTATGAAAAGCGAAGAAATGGAAGGCAACCTTCCTGGCGAGGAGAAACCTGTGTAGCTCTCTGTAGTCACTCGACGTGGCTACGGTGACCTTGATGCCCTGCTGGACGGCACGGGCATGGGTGAATCGTACCGCGCGCTTATTGCACGCGGCAGATACCCATTTCCACGAGTTCTTGACGTGGATGAAAAACGGGGGAGGGGCCTTGACCGCGGGAGGCGCAGCCTGGGAGGTGGTAGCCATCGGGTTAGGGGCTCTGTTCACCTGCTGGGAGGTGCCAGCTGGTGAAGCGGGGCGAGAAGGGGAGGCTGCTGAAGCAGGGACGGCGGAGGAGGCAGCTAAGCTAGCTATCCGCCTCGATTTTGCGGCGGAGTCCACCGCAAAACTCTTCTTTCTCCCTTACCGACTGAGGTAAACTCAGCCAACAGGTCAGAAGAGGAGGAGGATGAGTCAGACTCATTTTCATACTCCATGTCGTTGGAGTTGGACGGGGACGCCGAGCTGTCCAGGAACACCTTGGACTTGACGATCTCCTTAGATGGGGGGCCTTTAGGGACCAGAAGTGGGCTCTGAGGCGGTCGAGGGCTTGAGCTCAGACAGAATCTGACTCTGAAGTTCCTCGCCGAGCGAGGGGTCCGCCTTCATAACGACCTTCAGACAGATGGTCAGAAGGTTTTTGATCCTTACTCAACTAACACTAAAGCGTTAAAAAAACCTATATAAGACTCGTATATCAGTTCCATTTGAGTATAAAAGTGTTAACGCATACCTGTGTAACTGAGTTAGAGCATGCTCTAATTCACTTATAACCACGAAAGAGGCCCACAGTTTTACAGGTAAAATTTATACAACAATAAGTGTTAAAAGGAGTCGGCGAACACTTTTATAAACACTTGGGTGTCACAGAAAGGTTAAAGCTATAACGTATTAAGTATACTTGCTGCTACTAGCACCATTGTAACCCTCAAAGCTGTATTGAATCATCCATTAAAGCTTTAGTGCTGCGATTGGGGCTAAAACTTGTTTGTTAACTCCTCTATATCGTCTTTAGATATAACTGAGATAATTATAACCCTGTTATATTACTTAAAGTCATAAAAAAGCCTACAACTGACACCAAAATGTTATTTGGGTGGTGATAGGGTCGTGTCAGCCTGAAGGGCATGCATGGTCGGGGTGTTAACCATGCTGTGAGCGGAAACAAGGTGGGGGAACCTAAGCTCCTACCTACGCCTCGAGGAGTCACGCAAAAACGCGGCTCCTCGAGCAGACAGTTCCCCAAAAACTCCCTTCCCGTGGGCGTTTCCTAGTGTTATCACCAGCGAGAAGAAATGCCCAAACAAACTCGCTGGCAACACTACTGTCTGTGGGCCTGAAGGGCCAGTAAGCCTAACTCCCCGGGTGGGAGAGCCCGAGGATGAGTACCCTCCCCGCCGGGTGTAGGCAGGGAGGTGAGTTCCTAGGGTGAGCCCTAAGCTTGTAAACCCACTGCCAATCTTATTGTACAGTGGGGCCCTATGGGTCTTTCGACCAATCCGGTGCCGAAGGGGTATCCCCCAAGGCCGCTAACCAAGGTCCTTCCGACTTAGCCGAGCCCTGAATGGGTTAGGCTGGTGCGTCGGGTCCGCACCACTTGGGTTCGTTGGTACCGTAAGGTATCCCCCAAGTATCACTAAACTGTGGATTTAACCCAGAAGGGGTCGAACTCGAAAACGCGAACGTTGAATCAACTACGAGTGCTACCACACTCGTAGCCGATTAAACGGCGTAGCAGTGAACATGTGAGCGCGTAGCAAACACGTAGCACTGCTACGAAGGGGCGGGGCGGGCGACTGTGACGTCACGTCTGAGCGCTACGAGTCTTAGCACCGGAGATCGCTCTGCTACGGCGTAGCGCGTGGTAGAGAGCGGCGTGGAGCAGTGGGAGCGTGCGTCTCGGACGGGAGCCGAGGATCAGGGGGCCAAGACTGGAATCGGGGATTGTTTTTTTTTTTTGTCGTTGCCAACTCGCAGTTTCAACCTCAGAGGGTTGCTACCAGGTTGGGTTTAACTACTAAACCGGACTTGCCTGTGTGGGCCTCAAATGAATTTAAGGCCCCCAGCCGAGCAAACTTACATACTAAACTCCGCTCGCTGAGGGCACCCCCTGTGGGGTACGGACCTCGGCTCAACGGCGTCGTTTTGGGGGGGGGGGTAGCAAGGTGGCTGGGTCATGTCATTATTTAGGGAGTTATTTATCACTACTGGCTCAGCTTCGCGGGCTGGCTCGTTAGGCAAAAGACGGGGGGAACATTACTGGGACGTCGCGACGTACCTCGGCGGCGAGGTCGGAATACGAAACGCGGTCTGTGTTTGTGTTTCTTGAGAGTGCTGGTTTCCCTACAGCTTTCTTGAAGAACGGTGATTGGGTCGTCAGGATCGACGAGAGTATGCCTTTTTTTTTTTTTAAGGATGGGAAATCATCAAATGACTCCTTCCGCTCTGGACGGAGCGAAAGGGAGTGTCAGACGAGAGTATGCCTAGGACGGCGAATCCTACTAATCTTGGAGGGAACGTATCGGGTAGCTGATGCGATTAAGGGGTTCTGGTGCTTTTCAGCAGATTCGATGAAGTGCTTAGTAAGTCGCTTCATGAATTGCTTGATAGTTGGGACTGGAATCGGGGATCGTGCACTGAGCGTATTTATAGATTCGCGACAAAATACTGCCGCGTGCTAAACAGTGCCCTGCGCCCCGCGCACGTCTCGCCCTACACGCATCGCTATTGGTTGATTTAACGTAGCATAATAAGGTTTAATATATATATAAGTAGGGTACTTTTAGAAAATACACACAGATTTTGCAAAGTTCTCGAACGACTATCATTACTACTCAATCCTACCTTTAAAGGGTTCCGCCATTCCGCCACGGAACAGAAAAAACAGATGGAAATGCGACGAAATTTGTATCGGAACCTGTGTCGCCACACTTACACAACTTTACCGATAATCATATAATTCAACACAAATCAAGGATACGATTGATTGGTCGTTTAAATTTTGGTCAAAACGAGAATAAGTCAAAGAACCTATATTTGAAAATATACTTTCGGCCTTACACGTAGGATTTATTTTGCTTTACGGCAAAAAGTAGGTACTCACGGCGTTTCGTTTTCTGAAATCATTCTAAGTTGAATTTACGAGTAAATTCCGCTATTCGACCATAGATGGCGGTATTATCAATGGTTGCAATTATAAACTTAAACTACTTAGCAATAAGGTTCATTATTCTATGTTTGGATAGTAACAGTTGTCACTCGATCACGGCTGTGACACATGAACTTTGACCTACATTGTCGATATCGATAAATAAGATAACTTTTTTCGAAATTAATTCCAAAAAATGTGACTCGCTTGGTGTTGAAGTTTTGTATGGGAGCCATACATGAAACTTGTTGTTGGAATCGTTATGAAATTAGCTATCAAATTTAAAATTGATAAGTTCGGGTTTGCTTCGTAATACATTGTTAATATTAATAAAGTTCTACTTTCGAAATAGCGTGAGCAAAATATTCCCAGTTTATTGTATAAAAGCAGATAGAAACAAAAAAAGTACATTATTTATTTAATTTATTTAAGCATTATGGAAGACTTATAGCTAAAATAAACAGGGAAGGATCAGTAAATAAGGCTGTCAGCCAATTACAAGTCTCCACTTATAAGAAACAGAAATAAGAAGTAAGTTTTATGGACATTCACACCAAGTTACAGAGTAACTAATACTTATAGTATACTACAATGTTGCACGCACTGCATAACAATCACTACATAATCAAAGTCAACCTATATGAAAAACTCTCGGCTCAAACACTTCCTGGCTGAGGACACTGGTTGTGAACGGATCTAAATCGTGCTGTTTACAAAGCTTGTTTAAATTTCTGCTTGCACGCACAAGGTATGAGTTCTGCCTATAATTTGTTGAGGCAAGTGGCACACGTAAGGGTGGATTAAATCGTTTAGACTTCCTGGGGGTGTTGAAATAAAATTTTGATAATATATCTGAGCAGTTTATGCGATTATTAAAAATTTTCAACAACAGAACACAATCAGAAATTTCGCGGCGTTTGGCTAGAGGAAGAATGTGATGTTTTTTGCAAAGGTTAAGGTAATTTTCTGGGTGATAGGGTATTTTCTGGTGATAACATAAATATCTTATAAACCGTTTTTGGATGCTCTCTATTCGGTTTATGTATTTGTGGTAACATGGGTTCCATATTTCTGACGCATACTCCAAATGGCTTCTAACAAAGGTGCAGTATAGGATTTTTAAAGTTTTGGCTTAAGAGAAGCATTTGGATAACCGCATTATGAATTTTGATGCCTTAGCAACTATTGCATCAATATGTACTTCAAAACTGAGCTTGGAATCATGATGGACCCGCAGATCACGGATAGAGTTTAATCTAGGTAAAACTTGATGACCAAGGGTATACGACCCGGCAATGTTTGAGCGCTTCCGAGAATACGTGACAATCGAATTTAGACAGTAAACCAATTTAGTGGGATTCAGATCCAGCTTGTTCCTTTGACAGTAGTCCTCTAGGCGACACAGATCACTCTGGAGTGCCGATACATCCATCTGCGACGAAATTGTGGCATACATTTTCATATCGTCAGCAAAACACAACAGTTTGGACGAAGTCAAGCAAGAGTCGATGTCGTTTATATACTCGTAGACTATAAAAAGCAGTGGGCCAAGCAACGAACCCTGTGGGACTCCACTAGGGATAGGGACCCAGCTCGATATATAATTATTAAGTACCACAGCTTGGGACCTATTCATAAGGTAAGACGAAAACCATCTGAGTAGATCGCCGCGAATTCCCATGCGATTTAACTTAGATATGAGGACGCTATGATCGATTCGGTCAAAAGCTTTGCTATAGTCCGTATAAACAACATCAACCTGCTTACCATTATCCATGGCATCAGTAATAAAGTCATTTAGAAGAATCAAGTTCGTTCAGAAAACCGTGTTGAAACGAGCTGAATGAAGTTTTGAGAGCGGAATAGACCTGGTCATATATTATTCTTTCAAAAACCTTAGCTATGATACACAGTTTTGATATCGGCCTATAGTTCGCTATATCTGTTTTGATACCTTTCTTATGTATAGGCGTTATAAACGCAGATTTCCATATTAGCGGTACAACACAACTTTTCAACGATTTATTAAATAGAATCAAATTAGGTTTCGCTATTGAGGGAGCACATCGTACAAGGAGTTGGGATGGGATGTTATCTGGACTTGCCGATTTACTTGTGTATGTCTAGCTTACGTAGCAAGTTAATTATGTCATCAATATTGATGACGATAATGCAGATATCAAACGATGGGTTCGACGAGTCGGTAAGATGAAACTCAGAAGAATGGCCAACACTGGGATTAAGAAAAGTAGAATTAAAGTATTCTGAAAAAGCCTGACAAATAGATTCCCCGGTCCGCAAAGTATCACTTTTGTAGTTTAAGGTACTTGGGATTGCGTTTGAGTTGTGACGTTTTTTTACAAAAGTCCAAAAATATTTGGGGTTATTCTTAATGGAACTTTCTGTAAGATTCAAATAGTTTTGGTAACAATGAGATTCCAAACTTTTCGACCTTTCACGGAGAAGCTTGAATGTTAGTTCGTCAGATATATTACCGCATGTTTTGAATTTTTTTAAGTATTTAAATTTTTCTTTAATTGTTTTAATAAGTGAAGAACTATACCATGTTGGGTACTTTTTATCACGAGACAGCTTTTGTGGGACATATTTTATTTGTAAATCAAAAATAAACTGATTGAAGAAGTTTACTGAATCATCAATTGACCGCGCCGAGAACTCAGTTTCCCAGTCAGTCATACAAATATATCTATTGATAGATTCGTAGTCACCTTTATCAAATAAGAATTGTGTACGTGGCGCGCATTCAAGCAGGGGTGTTACAAATAAATCCAAATTAATGACTAATGCTGGGTGATAGGCATCGATAGGCACAAGCGGGCTAGAACATTCCGACACATCCGCTATTTCGTTGGAAAGAACTAGGTCCAGGAATCTACCAAACCTATTAGGTACGACATTGTACTGACCAAGGTCAAGAGTGCATAATTCATCACAAAACAAAATGTCGTCGTTACTGTTCGGATTCAAAGGGACAAGAGATAGATTGTCAGATGGTACCCAGTTAATACCGCTCATATTAAAATCACCTATAACGAGAAAGGCATCAGAAGTTTTTTCATACCACAAGCCTTACAAAATCATGCCTCGGGTATCTTTCTCGACTGCCGATAAAAAAAGGGGTGTTGTTTACACTTCAGTTCCGTGAACTCTTTATGCCAAGTGGCTTACAATAGTATCTTATTAAATAGTTTGGTACAGAATCTTAACGACTAAGTTTTCATGTATCTATATCCTTTTTTTGAAATAAGAAAGTCGCTTTCTAAAAAATGTACGGAGCATATATCGTGCTTGTCTTGCTTGGCATCCAATCAGCTCTACCCGTGCATCTATCCATTTTTCTTTGACGATAGCGTCTTTGGGAAACCTAAAAATATTTTTAAAGTTATGTTTAGTGATTTGAATATTTCTAGACGAACTACAAAAAAGTGTTTTTATCGATATCTATCTATCCAGTATCCAACCCGACTACATCACTATTTGAATAGCGAAGAACTTTCGAGAACGAAACAGTAACTGAATCGATGTAAAATAAACTCTAAGCCAATGGGATAAGGTGGATTTTAACTAGACTTGAACTTAAGATTTTGCAAAATGAAATTTTCTAAGATTTTGTTAGAAATCAAATAAAATCGTAGTTACCGATGGTATGAAACACCTCCATTTTTAAGATTTATTCTCCTATCATTTTTGCACTCCAAAATGGAACAATACGCCATGGTTCACAAAATATAAATTTATATCGAGAGTGAGCGAGGCGATCGGTTCGTCGTGATGTTAGAACACGACTGGGTTGAGGTACGCCGGTAACACCGCGTAATACCACTTTGCACTTCTACTGTTTTTTTCTGTTCTGTGGGTTCCGCACCCAAGGGTAATCAACGGAACCCTACTGAGCCTCCGCTGTCCGTTCGTCCATAAGTCTGTCAGGCGGCAGGCTTTATTTTGAGAACCGTATAGGTCGACAGTCGCTTTAACAACAATTAATGAAAATTAAATTAAACTAAAAATTAAAGGGGGCTCCCCTTTGATTATATAATGTCTAGATAGAGCATCAAGTGCCCGCAAACGTGTCAGAAAATATCAGCCAACTGTTGGCTTATAAGTAGTTTTCCGCCGTTTAGTACTGATCGTGCCATCTTGGTGTCACTGCGTATTACGCGCACTAAGAAATAAAGAAATAACAGCGATACAATGACAGTAAATGCAATTAAACTGTGCTGAATTATAAAGGAAGGGTAAAAACTACCGAACACATCACCTATCATCGGTAGGTAACCAGAAAACAACGTAATTTTTTTGTTGTTTTTATGTTAAGCCTCCACTACACCACTCGCGAAGTTACTTCGAAGTACTCTACGAAGTTGAACGAGTACTCTACGAAGTACGTGACTACAATATACTCGTGCAACCTCGCGAGGAGCTCAGTCGCCCGGCGCCTGCACGATAGACATCATGGATAACGTTCAAGTGGCAGCTGCCTTTGCAATGTGTAGTATAAATACGTGCGTATTTATCACGACTCGACGCGAACTGAAGTGAGCCGAGTAGTGTAGTAAAACGCTTCGTGAACGCTTCGAGTCGCACTAATCTCAGGAACTACTGGTCCGATTTGAAAAATTATTTCAATGTTAGATAGCCCATTTATCGGTGAAGGCTCTGGGCTATATACCATCAAACTAAGACCAATAGGAGCGGAGCAGTAGTGAAAATTGTGACGCAGACGAAGTTGCGCGGGTCAACTACTATGAATATAAAAGACACAACTGCTTCTATATTATTGTCAGTTTCCAATTTAGAAATAAAAACAAAAAAAATATTGAATCGTTTTGACATATCATGTACTACATAAGGATGTGGCTTCGTAGATGTTTTATCGATAGAGTAAAAGTACATTCAGTCAAAAAAGTATCGGGAATGGATGATTTGTTTATGGTTCCAAATTAAAATTTTTGTTTTTTCGTAGTTGTTAGATTGGCACAACTGTTTTCCATTTTGGCGCGGAGTTTGAGTTGCATCTGTTATTTATATTAAATACAGTGCTGGTTTCGCCAATGGAATTTCGTGTTCGGAGTCACTGAAAATGTTACAGAAGGATTACGGTGAATCGACTTTATCAAAAACTCGTGCTTATGAGTGGTTCAAAGCGGTCGAGATGTGATGGAAGATTTGCCTCGCTCTGGTAGGCCGTCAACGTCTGCAACTGAAGTTAACATCGCAAAAGTGAAGGAAATAGTGACTGAAAATCCCCATTCAACTCTGAGAGAGATAGCCGCCGAACTTTCTGGATCTCACGAGTCGATCCGTACCATTTTAAGTAATCATTTGGGTATGAAACATGTTGCTGCTCGGCTAGTCCCAAAAGATCTGAATTTTCTCCAAAAACTCAATCGAATGAAAGTCGCTGAGGACATGCTAGAACGAGTCAGTTCGGACCCAACATTCATGAAACGCATTGTTACTGGTGACGAGACGTGGGTTTACGAGTTTGACATGCAAACTAGTCAACAAGCTTCGGAGTGGCGCCTTCCAACTGAACCGAAACCGAAAAAACCACGCCAAAGTCGATCAAAAGTCAAAGTCATGTTGACTGTTTTCTTTGACTATCGCGGTGTTGTGCACTCTGAATTCTTACCGGAAGGTCTAACGGTAAATAAAGAATATTATTTGAGCGTTATGCGGCGTTTAAGAGAGCAAATTCGACGAAAAAGGCCAGATATGTGGAAAGAAAATTCTTGGATTTTGAACCACGACAATGCGCCTTCGCACAAGGCTATCATTGTGAACGAATTTTTAACCAAACACTCAACAAATACCATCCAGCAACCACCATATTCACCAGATATGGCTCCTGCTGACTTTTTTCTTTTCCTAAACTCAAATTACCACTTCGTGGCACCCGTTTTCAATCGATAGAAGACATAAAGGAGAATTCGCGGCGAGAACTCAATTCCGGAAGCAGCGTTTAAAAAATGTTTTGAGGAATGGATTATTCGTTGGCGCAAGTGTATCGTTTCTAAAGGAGCATACTTTGAAGGTGATAAAATAAATTTGGATGAATAACAGACATTTTGTGTATTATTGATCTTTTCCCGGTACTTTCTTGACAGAGTAGTATAATCAGTTAATCACATACATATTCTAGTTCGTTTATAATACGTACAATGAACAATGTACCTAAGTGGTCAGACTTTGGAAATTCAATCTGGATTTTGCGTACTGATTGCGCCATGCTGAACCTAGTAATTGGACTCACCTTTGGTCTCAGTGATAAAAGATTACAGAATATTATAGCATGCCAAAAGAAGGAATTTGTTCGATAAAAAAACAAATAAAATCCTACTTTTCCCAAATCAATGTTGCATTATATTAGTCCATAACCTTTTACTTAAGTACTACTATTATTATTTATTACTACTAAATTATTATAATGATGTAGGTATTCTTTGTTATTTTTACAGGTTTCCTGCAGATAATGAGTTTAAAAGTAAATGGATAAAAATTTGAGAAAAGACGATAATTGGAGGCCTACACAGTAAACAAGGATATGTTCTGAGCACTTTGAAGAATCCTGCTTTCGTGGAGAATATGAACGTAGAGTATAACATTCGCACGCAGTGCCAATAATATTTCCAAAACAGCCAGCATCTTGCCAACCAGTAAGTAAAATCATCAATCAATAAAACTTTTTAATTTTTAATTTTTCGATTAAGATGTTTTATAAATAGTAGTGGTAAAGGATACTGTTTATCTTCTTATGTTAAGGAAATTCTAAAATTGAATAGGATCTTCATAAACCAACCTGACATCCATTTTGCTTAATTTCAGAATTTTCCGTTAAAGAGGAAGCCTATAAATGGAGAAAAACAGTTTTGCAGATCATTGGCGAAGAGTTTGCTCGAAACCTACAAAAAGAGAGATAACAGAGGACCCTGTCCCACACCTTACCTCTTGGTTCAATATAGTGCGCTGTTTGCAGAGTGAAAAACTTTTTTATTTGTCAAAAGTAAAATTCATTTACACCCTAAGTGTTTTATGGCAAATCATAGTCAAACTCAATAACGAGCGTATGTGTATATGTGTTTGTATTGTTTAATATAACCATAATTTTGTGTTTTATACTGTCTAATCTGATTAAATACTAATTCTATAGTACTTTGTGTCTTTACTACGACTAAGTCCGCCTTACATGTATATGACCCCCACATTACGACCGGCCTTTTAAGGGCATGGAACCAAACATGTGTACGGTACGGCACCGGCCACCGGGTAACGGCACGACCCGGCTACAGGGAGACGGCACGACCCGGCTACAGGGAGACGCCACGGCCTCGTACCGCGGTGGCATACTGCTAACCGCTCGGTAATTAATGTTTTTTTGTTCTTTAGTTCGCACGTATGCATAAAGGATGATTTACTTATATTAGTAGTCCCTACCGCGTGGTCACTAGAGAGCATACTCCTGGGATAAAAAGGAGCCTATGTCCTTTCTCATGCTACCTACCTGTCAGACTATCTGTGTACCAAATATCATTTAAATCAGTTCGGTAGTTTCGGCGTAAAAGAGACAGGTGACAGACTGAGAGACAGACAGTTACTTTCGCATTTATAATATTAATAAGAAAGTAATGATAAGGACTAGCTTTTACCCGCAACTTCGTACGCGCGTGTCCCGTTTTTTACCATTTCCGTAGGAATTTTGGGAAATCCTGCCTTAGTGCTCCTTTGCATTCCCCAAGGAACTTATATGCAAAATTTTCTACGACCAGTGGTTTTGAGTGTGCGTTGTCTGTCAGTCACTCAGTAACGGATGAATTTTATATATTAGAATGACTCACAAATATCGTGGCTTTCTATTGGTAATAGAATTTTCAAAATCGGTTCAGTAGATCCAGAGGTTACCCCCCTACCACCTCACAAACATTACCTCTTTATAATATTGGTATAAATATTGTTTCGTTTATTCATTTTCTTTATTTATTAGTAAATTTTTAAATATTTCAGAAAAAATAAAAATAAAAACATTTAAAAATATAAAAATAGTAGCCCACCGGTATCGGGAACAGGTTGCAAGCTACATTAGGCTGTCAGGGCTCCAGAGAGAGGAACGTTTTTATAAAGAAATAAATAAACATCTGCCTACAATCTATTATTTTAGTTTATAACACACACAAGAAATTTTACAAGCAAACAAAGATATAAAGACGGTAAAAATAAATGAAGACAAATAATATCTTTCAAGAAACTTTGATATTACCAATCATAATTATAATGGAATTGTAGTATTATTTCAAAATTAAATAACATTTTTTGGTGTTTAATGAGGCGACTGGCATAGGTATTCACTACATCACTGTGCGTTGCGTCTGTGTGTGACTGTGGCGAGACGCAACGTGCTCGTAAGTTTCGGTTTTACAGTCTATCTAGGGATTCTATATCTATGCTTGCTGTCATTGCGGCGCCGTACACAACTTTCAACACGCGTTGAAAGTTCCGGCTAGTTTAAACAAAACGCACATGAGATTGCAATAGCGAGATGAATCAGCCGATAAAAAGACAATCTAAGGAAATAATAGTTTAAGGGCTTATTAGACTTTACTAAATTTAGTAGCCTAAATCAGGATTCAGAAAAGGAACGAAGTTAGAAGCTTCTAATCACACTGTTCTAAATATAGTTACTAAATCAATTGCCTGCTGAAACGCAACAAAGGCGGACGTTTTACTACTATAAATAAAATGGCTCCAGTGCTGTCCAAAAATCAAAAATTGGCCTCGCCGTGGCTGTGGCCGTTGGGTCCATCAAAATAAAGAAAAAGAAAGACGTGGGTCAAGGAATATTTATTACAGCGCGACAAGTTATCAAACATGAATATAATGAGTGTTGTAGAACCGGCAGACTTCAGAAATTATCTTCGAATAGATTCAAGATCGTTCGATATTTTAAGAGACAGTATTAGTGCAAAACAAAGATTGGTAGTAACATTACGATTTCTTGCAACAGGGAATTCATACCAAGATTTGAAATACAGTTCTCTAATATCTCAAACCATGCTGTCAATAAAGTTCGATTATATGGCCTAAAACTTATTTTTCTTTCGTCGCCATTCTCGAACACTCGCACTTTCTCACAACAAGCGACACATCCACACGCGGAAAGTGCTGCACACCGACTGAAGCGACTAAACGCGATCGCACCTTCCTAAATTCGTTTCTAAATAATTTAGTGAGTCAGTAGCCGTACTTTTTCCTAAATTTAGAAACCTACCTTCTTAAATGCGATTGCATTTGTCTGAATTAAGTAACTGACTCATTTAGACGACTGAATTTAGTAAAGTCTAATAAGCCCTTAAATTTAGAAACCTACCTTCCTAAATGCGATTGCATTTGTCTGAATTAAGTAAGTGACTCATTTAGACGACTGAATTTAGTAAAGTCTAATAAGCCCTTTATAGAATATAAAACTGATGCGAATATAGGTACATAAATTAGTAGCAGAAGCAACAGGGATATCAGAACGAAGTGTAAGGAGAGTGATTGCTGAAAGTAAAACTTCCTTGCAAAATACAGGGGAAGCAAAATTTTGCGCAAATTCTCCGCGGAGACCTAAAGAAATAAAAATAGTGAGTGATAAGAAGAAAAATAAATCAGTTTTATACGGTAAAAGAGGATAATATTTTAGATTGCGGATTAACTTTTTTAAGGGAACTTTTGCACAAACTGGGTTTTTCTTTAAAAAAATGTAAATCGAAGAGATCCCTTTTAGTAGAGAGAACAAATATTGTTGAATGGCGAGTGAAATATTAGGTCTTTACCTATGAAACGGCTGAATTAGCAGCAGCATTCGACGTTAGCGTCAAAACAATATTGGTCCATTTGCGTCAAATTGGCAAGGTAAAAAAGCTTGACAAATGGGTGCCCCACGAACTCAATGATCGCCAGCGCGAAGTACGCGTCGAGACGTGCCTTGCACTGCTCAACAGACACACAAATGAAGGAATTTTGAACCGCATTGTTACCTGCGATGAAAAATGGATTCCGTTTGAAAACCACAAGCACTCAGCAAGTTGGTTGGATCCTGGTTCAGCACCTAAACAATGCCCTAAACGAAAACTTACCCCTAGAAAAGTGATGGTCACTGTTTGGTGGTCTAGCGCGGGTGTGATTCATCACAGCTTCTTATCGAGCATTACTGCAGATGTGTACTGTGAAGAACTGAACACAATAATGGAGAAGCTGGCACATCTCCAACCAGCATTGGTCAATCGCTCGTCTCCGCTGCTCCTGCACGACAACGCGCGACCTCATAGTGCACAGCAGACGGTCTCCAAGTTGCAAGAACTGGGGTTGGAAGCTCTCCGTCATCCGCCCTACTCACCAGACCTTGAGCCTACAGACTACTACTTTTTCCAGAATTTGGATAACTTCTTGGCGGGAAAAAAAATCAATACCCGAGAGGCAGTACAAAATGCCTTTGAAGAATTTGTTGCTTCCCGTCCAGCTGATTTCTTTAAGAAGGGCATCAATAAACTGCCACTGCGTTGGCAAAGATGCATTGATTACATGGGTGATTACTTCGATTAATACAATCAAAAAATACATGAAAAAAATTCGTTTAATTTTTTTCATACAAAACGGCAATTTCATAGGTAAAGTTATTTGAGGGCCATAAGAAAATTCAGAGAAGACAAACGAAATTTATTCTTTTCGGACGAAACTTACGTTAACCAAAGTCACAATGCCCAAAAATGTTGGCAATCTTCGTCGGAGCCTGGAGTTTATACAGCTATAGGCAAAGGAAGGCGTTTAATAATAGTTCACGCTGGTAGCCGGAACGGGTTTGTTGACGATCAGAATCAACAACGGGGAATTATCATGGAGACATGAACTCTACAAATTTTACAACTGGGTTGATCGAAAATTAATACCTAAACTTACACCTAACTCAGTTATAGTTATGGCTAATGCTGCCTATCATTGTGTGCAAGTTGAGAAGAAACCGACTGTCCAGTTTGAAAATTAATATGGAACTGGAAGAACTGGTTGCAAAATCGTAACGTGCCATTTTCTCTCACGATGATCAAAGCCGAACTCGTGAGGTTGATTAATACGACCCAATCAGAAAAAAATGTACACTGTTGATGAACTTCTGAAAGCTGCAGGTCATACTGTTCTAAGACTACCTCCATATCATCCAGACCTCAACCCGATCGAGGTTCTGTGTAATCTCAGGAACTACTGGTCCGATTTGAAAAATTATTTCAGAGTTAGATAGCCTATTTATCAAGGAAGGCTATAGGCTATATATATATCATCGCGCTAAGAACAATAGGAGCGGAGCGGTAACGAAAATTGTGACGCAGACGAAGTTGCGCGGGTCAACTAGTATCTATACTTCTATCTTATACTAATGTATAAAGCTGAAGAGTTTATTTGTTTGTTTACTTGAACGCGCTAATCTCAGGAACTACTGGTCCGATTTGAAAATTTTTTTCAGTGTTATATAGCACATTTATCGAGGAAGGCTATAGGATATATATTATCACGCTAAAATTAATGGGAGCGGAGAAGTAATGAAAACTGTGACGCAGACGAAGTTGCGCGGGTCAACTAGTATCTATACTTCTATCTTATACTAATGTATAAAGCTGAAGAGTTTGTTTGTTTGTTTACTTGAACGCGCTAATCTCAGGAACTACTGTTCCGGTTTGAAAAATTATTTCAGTGTTCGATAGCCTATTTATCGAGGAAGGCTTTAGGCTATTATTAGGACTCTGACACGCCCCTTTGCCACTTCTCCTGTTTTTTATATTTCTATGCTCAGGAACTACTGGTACGATTTGAAACATTCTTTAAGTGTTAGATAGCCTATTTATCGAGGAACGAGGAATATATCATCACGCTAAGACCAATAAGAGCGGAGCAGTAATGAAAATTGTGACGCAGACGAAGTTGCGAAGGTCAACTAGTAATTATATAATAGTTATTTGTGCAACAAGAGAGCAAAGTCTTTTTTTTGCTGCGAGTGCTGATTTTGAATCCTGAGTGATTCAAAGGCACGAAATGCAAAAAACTTTGCTCTCGTGCGTGTAACACACAAATAACTTTTCACTTCAGCAGCGAGAACACTTTAGGAAATAAAATAATAAACAGGAATAGACTGAAATAACTATTTATTGTGAATCAAAATAATTAACATTGTAGATAGAGGTATAATACACCTCAGGTACCAATTCAATAAAATGGAACATTTTAAAAGTTAAAAGTAAAATTACTTACTACAATTCTGCAAATTAAAAGTAACAAATTTATTTGGAAACGTTATTGCTGCATTGAGTTGAGTTTGATTATCTGGGGTTAAGGTTTCTGTTTCGGTGGCGGATTGAGAAGGAACAACGGTGAATGTTGGTGAATCTGATCGGCTTTCTGTATAAGTACACTGTGCGTCGTTGGAAGTGGATGGGCGTGGGTGAGACCAAGGATCCGAGGTCGAATTTAGACTTATTGTTTCCACGATATGCTTACAGATTTTCGACTTATTTTCTATTGAGTCTTCAATATTGACTTCTGCAACCGTATTGGACTTCCATCCGCCGTGACGTTTTAAAGTGGTGAGATCGGCTCCGGAATCAGCCAAGAGCGTTGCCGAAGTTCTCCGAAAGCTGTGACCCGTGTATAGCTGAGGCTCTTCCAGTTTTAAGACCTTCTGCTGACAACTGATCCGGGCAGTCAATCAGTATCAGTCTCAGCCCCGCTGGGAACGTCTGACCACTGCCTGGTGAAATCCGTGTTGGCCTGCTCTCCTCCTGATAAGAGTCCTAGAGGTACGAGACGAATATGGCGATACGAGTCAGCTGATTGGGATGAGATGCGATACTTTTTTGCGTCTTATCCTTTGCGGCAAGTGTGCTTCACCTCGGGTGACCCTTCGTGATGCGCTGATGTGATTGCGGACGTGATTCGGCAGGGGATGGAGTATTTTATTCCATTCTCCGACATCCCGCTCGATCACAAATCCCGGCCTTGGTATAATGCAGAATGCGCCCACGCTGAGGCACGTAAAGAGTCTGCTTACCAAGCCTGGATCAAGGCCCGCGACCGAAAGGCTAAAGCGCGTAAGGTTCCCGCGAGGAAAAAAGTCTTTAATTCTGCAGCGAAGTTCTGCAAGCGGGTTTTTCGTAGCGCACGTTTTGACCATGTCAGACGTATTGGGGCCAAACTAGCATCGCACCCTCCGGGTAGTAAGCAGTTTTGGTCCCTGTCGAAAGCGGTTGAAACGAATTTCTGTCGACCCACTTTGCCTCCAAAGCTAAAACCTGATGGTTCGCTGGCTCACTCTGCAAGAGAGAAAACAAATTTATTTGCAACTCTCTTTGCAGGCAATTCGCGTCTGGACGCTGGCTCCAAGCAACCACCAACTTTACCTCGTTGTGACTCTTCGTTGCCGGAGATGCAGATCATAATAAAGAGGTCTGTAGAGTATTGTGCAGTTTAGACGTGAATTAGGCCAGTGGACCTGACGGCATTCCAGCAATAGTGTTGAGGCAATGTGCACCTAAATTGTCTCCTGTGTTGACACGCCTGTACCGCCTCTTTCTTGTAAAAATAACGGTGCCGAGATCATAGAAGCTTAAGCGTTGTCTCCCAGTGGGGTGATGACAATCTGGTCACTTTTAACGCCACCAAAACACAGGCGTGTCTTTTTACCGCAAAAAGGAGTCGTTTTTACCAAGCTCCTATTTTTCGGGGTGCATCATTTCCTGTGACTGATCGGCTCGAGCAGAAGCTCCAGCCGATCATTCAGGATCAGTCAGTCAGTCAGTCTTTCTAGGCATGGAGTTTACATCCAGTCTCAACTTCGGCGCCACCATCGAGTACAAAGCCCGAACTGCGGCCAAAAAGCTGGGCATCCTAAATAGGGTGAAGCGATACTTTAGGCCTGGACAGCTTTTAACCCTTTACAAACCACAAGTCCGATCCTGCATGGAGTATTGTAGCCACCTTTGGGATGGCTCAGCTAAGTATCAGCTTGCCGCGCTTGACTCGGTGGAACGCAGAGCTAAGAGGCTCATCGGCGACGTAAAACTGGTGGATGCCAAGCTACATAGCTTGGCTCATCGCCGTAAGGTTGCCTGCTTGTCGGTCTTCTACAGATTGTACTTCAGTGAGTGTGCCCAAGAACTTCAGAGATTCAAAATCAGCACTCGCAGCAAAAACCGACTTTGCTCTCTTGTTGCACAAATAACTATTTTATGATTTAATTAAAAAAGTATAGTTTTCTGATTTTCCCTATACTGGGAGTATAAGACGGTATTCCTTGCCAAAGTTCTATGTCCCTATTAATTTAAATTACCTTGAGAGTGTCGAAATATACATTTTTTGCGGCATAAACGACCAGATCTTTTTTTAACTAAACTTAGAAGTTAGTTTTTTTCACTGCTTCAAGGGACTGTTGATTTGATTTCAACTCGATAACCTCTACGCGTTCCCGAGATAAAGCTTCTAGACAGACTAATGGACGGACGGAGAGCAAAATGATCCTAAAAGGGTTCCTTTTTTTGCTTTTGAGGTACGGGACCCCAAAAAATCTCATCAGTTAAATACGCTCTGTAACATCCTACCAAAGGGATATGGATATCTCGCTCATGGAAGCCGCCCAAGTCATGGCGTTGCTGGATTCAGGGCATAGTCAGCGTGTTGTGTCTGCACGATTGCAGCTTAGCCTCTCTGCTCTCAAAAGAGTGTATCGTTATCGGGAGACTGATTTGTTTACTCGCCGTCCAAGATCTGGAAGATATCAAGTAATGCCTGAGCAAGATACCCGGAATATTGCTCTAATTTATTTCTCAAAGAAATCGACACTTTAACTCTATTCGACTGCAGCTAGTCTATTCTGTAAGTAACCATTTCGATATCGAGCTTCACCTGAGTGAGATAGCACACAAAGTGAACTTTATTACACCCAACATAAAGGTGTTACGTTTGTAATCACCTCGGATTTCGCTGTCGAGACACGAAAATGTTGTTACAGAATAGCACTACAGCAGTGACTCCGTGAGGTTTGAGGATTGATTGCGAGCGATTCTAACATTAAAGAAGATTAACAGAGCGATGCCTGAAATTTCATAAACCAGATAATGATCCAAAATTGATGAAATACCACCGAAGAGGACGACTTAACTTTGCACGTGAGCATTCAAATCATACCTCCAATAGGACAAAGTTCTCTTTTCTGACGAGACTTAGATAATGCAGATTGGTAATGATGGCAGAAAGAAAGTGTATCGAAGAGATGGATAGCGTTTTGCACAGTAGTTACTGTATTGAAGCAAGAGTCAGTTACGGTGGCGGTTCTTGGACGGTTTGGGAAGGCATAGACGTCAATGGAAAACCCGAACTTGCTTTTGTATTTGGACCCACTCCACTTACCGTCATTGGAGCCATGGGTACCCTACGCACATTAGGTACTGGCGAACAGATAATTTTAAGCTGGACAATGCTTCGTGCAGGCATTCTAAATGAATATCTGAGCGAAGTCGGTATTACGGTTATGGACTAGCTAGCAAGAACCCCGGTCATGAATCCTGTAGAACACGATATGGGATGACTTGATAAAACGACGCACAGCGAGAGAAAGGCGGGAAAGCCTCCTACAACACAATGTTGTGAAACTCATCCGTTCCATGAGGAACAGCTTGGCGTTCATAGAAGCCCGGGGAGGAAATACGAGATACTGAATAAACATTTTAAATATTTTTTTTTCGTTTTAGGTCTTTGTTTCTCTCTCTTCTTTGGTCTTTACTAATTTTTCTTAAAGGGTAAAAACATACCTGTTGAACATAACACGACAGCTAAAGAAATTTAATTTTTAGGGTTCCGTGCCTAAAGGGTAACCAAAGACACCCTATTACTAAGCATCCGCTGTCCGAACGTCGGTCTGTCTGACAGCGGGCTGTATCTCAGGAAACGTTATATGTAGATGTGTTTTTTTACGGTTTATGGTACGGAACCATAGATATAAGAAACCAGGAGATATGCCCGTTAGACGAAAATATATCGGAACCCTGTGTCCCCAGTATATCCCTTCCACACGAAAACTACTACACATGCACTTCTGTTAAAGCAATAGATACGCAGTCGCGCACACACCCGCATTTCTTAAATCAGAGTGTACTACACAATCAATAATAAACCTTATCCCATCAAACACAGCGTGTATTTACCGTTCACCGTACAAATCACGCACACTAAAACAACGGTCGCTATCGTTGTGCTGTGTAAAAGCAATTTATTTCTCATACACGCTAGTGATTGACTAAACCGGAAAGTTATCGAATCTTCAATTTTGTTATTGTAGAAACATTTTTTGGGGTCACGAAAAAAAATTAAATAAAAAACAGCATGCACAGAAAATAATAGAATATAAATAAACAAATGTAACTAAAATATCTTCTTTATTATCTATACTAATATATAAAGCTGAAGAGTTTGTTTGCTTGAACGCACTAATCTCAGGAACTACTGGTCCGATTTGAAAAAATCTTTCAGTGTTAGATAGCCTATTTATCGGCTATAGGTACAATATTATCACGCTCAGACCAATAGGAGCGGAGCACAGACGAAGTTGCGTGGGTCAACTAGTAACAATATAAAACAACGTCGCTTTTTCCGTTTGTAGGCTTATATCTTGCACACTAAACCTGGTTGCTGGTAAAATAGATGTTCTCTCGTGTTCACTGAGCGAGTTCGCAAAAGTAACATTACACATTTTATGTTATGAGAATTAAGTTTTTATTGGAACTGTTATTGTATTAATTTATTGTATTGTGTTGTTTTATAATATTGTATATTTGATTGGAATAATTGTATTTAATTGATTTATTTATTGAACTTTAATTGTTTTGTTTTATGAATTTAATTTTATTGTTTTTTTTTTTTTGTATTATAAATTGAATTGAATTATTTTTTCTACACTATCGCATTGGGTCACTGTAATGATAGCTGTATGTATGTCCGTAATAAATAAATAAATAAATCTTTTAAACTACGAGTACTCAACGGATTTTAATGCGGTTTTCGTAAGTGAACCGAACATACAGTACTACTTTTTGTAGGAAACCAATTAGGTGGCCTGCCTGTGGCATCATTCCATTCCTTTTTTAAATTCGCATCTTTAGGGAAGCTGAAAATGTAAAAACAACTTATTTCTCATTTACATCTGTCCTAAACTACTTCTAAACCTCACCATGAGGCAGCACCCTAATTGCGTAACACACTTTTAATCTAGATCTTAATGACTTTGAAACATATTGCTTCATGTGTGCGAATTGGTCGGCTCAACAAAGTAAATTACGCGATGAATGTTGTTGACCTGACTTAATAAAACTGATTCCTACTGAAGTTGTTACGCAATTACGCCGCATGTTTTTTTTTTATAAAATAACCACTTCTCCTGTTTTATATATTTCTA
The DNA here is from genome assembly GCA_950371165.1 of Lacanobia oleracea. Taxonomy (NCBI): domain Eukaryota; kingdom Metazoa; phylum Arthropoda; class Insecta; order Lepidoptera; family Noctuidae; genus Lacanobia; species Lacanobia oleracea. The sequence goes on from OX493401.1 coordinate 12,028,157, forward strand.
TGTACGGAACCCTTCAAGTGAGAGTCCGACTTGCACTTAGCCGGTTTTTATTTAAAACATTCATTTTCAATAATAACTAGAATTCTTTAATAGCAACTAATAACTGGCATTCTTTTTAAACGACTTCAAAAAAAGGAGGAGGTTCTCAATTCGGTTGTACTTTTTTGTTTTTTTTTTTTTATGTTTGTTACCTCATAACTCCGTCATTTATGAACTGATTTGAAAAATTCTTATTTCATCTGAAAGGGTATACTTCCCGATTGGTCCCATTGTCACCAGTGAAAATCGTGGGGAACCCCTTATATTTTATAGGCACACAATGTTTTTCATAAGTTTTCTAACGCAATTCTAATATATGTAGTGCCTGGTAATAATCAACTCATGTTGCTGAGCTGATGATGGAAGGTATCCATTTCAATAAATGGTAGCCATTTGCTATCGTTTATTGAAGAGTTCCGTTGCCTACCTCCGAAGTTCTTCATCAGATCTTCACCAAATTGAAATGGGACTAGTCCAGGAAAATACTCATCCAAACAAAAAATAATCATCCAAATCGGCTGACAATTGACGAAAATATCGCTGAACATACATTTTTCATGGGATCTCATCAGATCCTAATTTATACCTTCCATCGTCAGCTCAGCAACATGAGTTGATGATTACCAGGCACAATATCAGAATTGCGTTAGAAAACTTAAGAAAAACATTGTGTGTGCCTATAAAACTTGAGGGTTGCCCTCGATTTTCATGGGATCCCATCATCAGATTCTAACTTGGTGACAATGCGAGCAATCGGGAAGTATACCCTTTCAGATTAAACAAGATTTTTTCAAATCGGTACATAAATGACGGAGTTATGAAGTAACAAACATAAAAAAAAATACAACCGAATTGAGAACCTCCTCCTTTTTTTGAAGTCGGTTGAAAAGAATGCCAGTTATTAGTTGCTATTAAAAATGCTAGTTATTAGTGGCTATTAAAGAATGCTAGTTATTAGTTGCTGTTAAAGAATGCTAGTTATTAGTGGCTATTAAAGAATGCTAGTTATTAGTTGCTGTTAAAGAATGCTAGTTAGTATTGAAAACTAATGTTTTAAATAAAAACCGGCTAAGTGCAAGTCGGACTCCTATTTTGTGTGGGCTACTATTTTTATATATTTTTAAATGCTTTAATTTTTTTAAATATTTAAAAATGTACTAATAAGTGAAGAAAATGAATAAACGAAACAACATCTATACCAATGTTATAAAGAGGTAATGTTTGTGAGGTTGTAGGGGGTAATCTCTGGATATACTGAACCGATTTTGAAAATTCTTTTACCAATAGAAAGCCACGATATTTTGTGAGTCATTCTAATGTATAAAATTCATCCGTTATTGAGTAACGGACAGACACGCACACCCGAAACCACTGGTCGTAGAATGCTAAAATTTGGCATATAGGTTCCTTGGGGAATGCAGAGAAGCACTAAGACAGGATTTCCCAAAATTCCTACGGAAATGGTAAAAAAACGGGACACGCGCGTACGAAGTTGCGGGTAAAAGCTAGTCCTTATCATTACTTTCTTACTAATATTATAAATGCGAAAGTATCTGTCTGTCTGTCACTCTGTCATGTCTCTTTTACGCCGAAGCTACTGGACCGATTTAAATGATATTTGGTACACAGATAGTCTGACAGGTAGCATGAGAAAGGACATAGGCTCCTTTTTATCCCAGGAGTATGCTCTTTAGGGACCACGCGGCTACTAATATAAATCATCCTTTATGCATACGTGCGAACTAAAGAATAACAAAACATTAATTACCGAGCGGCTCGCAGTAAAGACACAAAGTACTATAGAATTAGTATTTACTCAGATAAGACAGTATAAACAGAAAATTACGGATATATTAAACAATACAAACACATATACACATACGCTCGTTATTGAGTTTGACTATGATTTGCCATAAAACACTTAGGGTGTAAATGAATTTTACTTTTGACAAATAAAAAAGTTTTTCACTCTGCAAACAGCGCACTATATTGAACCAAGAGGTAAGGTGTGGGACAGGGTCCTCTGTTATCTCTCTTTTTGTAGGTTTCGAGCAAACTCTTCGCCAATGATCTGCAAAACTGTTTTTCTCCATTTATAGGCTTCCTCTTTAACGGTAAATTCTGAAATTAAGCAAAATGGATGTCAGGTTGGTTTATGAAGATCCTATTCAATTTTAGAATTTCCTTAACATAAGAAGATAAACAGTATCCTTTACCACTACTATTTATAAAACATCTTAATCGAAAAATTAAAAATTAAAAAGTTTTATTGATTGATGATTTTACTTACTGGTTGGCAAGATGCTGGCTGTTTTGGAAATATTATTGGCACTGCGTGCGAATGTTATACTCTACGTTCATATTCTCCACGAAAGCAGGATTCTTCAAAGTGCTCAGAACATATCCTTGTTTACTGTGTAGGCCTCCAATTATCGTCTTTTCTCAAATTTTTATCCATTTACTTTTAAACTCATTATCTGCAGGAAACCTGTAAAAATAACAAAGAATACCTACATCATTATAATAATTTAGTAGTAATAAATAAAAATAGTAGTACTTAAGTAAAAGGTTATGGACTAATATAATGCAATATTGATTTGGGAAAAGTAGGATTTTATTTGTTTTTTTGTCGAACAAATTCCTTCTTTTGGCATGCTATAATATTCTGTAATCTTTTATCACTGAGACCAAAGGTGAGTCCAATTACTAGGTTCAGCATGGCGCAATCAGTACGAAAAATCCAGATTGAATTTCCATAGTCTGACCACTTACATTGTTCATTGTACGTATTATAAATGAACTAGAATATGATGTGATTAACTGATTATACTTTTACTCTATCGATAAAACATCTACGAAGCCACATCCTTATGAAGTACATGATATGTCAAAACGATTCAATATTTTTTTTGTTTTTATTTCTAAATTGGAAACTGACAATAATATAGAAGCAGTTGTGTCTTTTATATTCATAGTAGTTGACCCGCGCAACTTCGTCTGCGTCACAATTTTCACTACTGCTCCGCTCCTATTGGTCTTAGTTTGATGGTATATAGCCCAGAGCCTTCACCGATAAATGGGCTATCGAACACTGAAATAATTTTTTTCAAATCGGACCAGTAGTTCCTGAGATTAGTGCGACTCGAAGCGTTCACGAAGCGTTTTACTACACTACTCGGCTCACTTCAGTTCGCGTCGAGTCGTGATAAATACGCACGTATTTATACTACACATTGCAACGGCAGCTGCCATTTGAACGTTATCCATGATGTCTATCGTGCAGGCGCCGGGCGACTGAGCTCCTCGCGAGGTTGCACGAGTATATTGTAGTCACGTACTTCGTAGAGTACTCGTTCAACTTCGTAGAGTACTTCGTCGAAGTAACTTCGCGAGTGGTGTAGTGGAGGCTTAACATAAAAACAACAAAAAAATTACGTTGTTTTCTGGTTACCTACTGCAGAGATCCTCTTTGGGAGGTGCAACCTCAATGACATAAGCCTTGAAAGAGTTAAGAAAAATAAAGTTAGAATTCGAATGTGATGTCATAAAGATGGGTGAGTTTTTTATAAGAAATTCGATTGTTTGCCCTGACGTTGAAAACACGCAAAATATATAATTATTCTCTGAAATAATCTGATTTTAAATTATAGAAAAGTCCCTCTCGTATTAGCTAAAAGCGAGTCTTCTACAAGTGGTGGAGGCGCCGGGTAATGTACGCGTGTGCACTGCGTAAAGTATAAAAGTGCATGAAGAAACTCCCAATTTTATAGATTCATCTCGAAAAGGACGAGATGCGAACGATTTTCAGGCGCTAGATGGATGGACGCCTGGAAATAAGAGCTAAGTGGTTTTTATATTTGAAAGAAAGATTGTATGTGTAAAAGATGTCTATGTTATATAACGGTATAGACCGAGTATGTTTTGAAGAGTTCGTAGCCGAATTCAGGCGAGTCGCTATCGAAAGCGAGTGGCGAGAAGCCGATTATTCGTTGATTTTGGGCGCATTTCTGCAGAGCGCTGCTAGATATTTTTATAATACAGTATACCATGACGGTATAGATTTTTCGCTGCTATGCGACAAGATAAGGAAGGAATTTCCGTGTAAATGCATTTCCTGTAAACGACGACGGCCATTGGAATGCTCTATTTATGTCGAAAAGACAATTACTGAAGTGTCCGATGGATGCGGACAGCAGGAATATGTAAATGTCGATAATAATACACCATTATATTCTAGTTTGAAAATTGACGACCCACAAATCGAAAACCATGATGACCATGATGACAATGATGACGAAGTAAAGCAGAGCTGTGGAGAGAGCAGCCTATTCGAGGACGAAATGGAAGCGGACATGACGGATGAAGAGAAAGAGCCCGGTGTGTCCATTCCATTATTTATTCCAGATTCTATTCCGGAATGTCAAGCGACTTTGTCTGAACCTGTATGTGATCTCCATGACGAATCAGTCATCGGTAGTAGCATATTGGATCACATGTTGGATGATGCCCAAGTTGAGGAGGCCACCACTCAGGAAGACGAACCGAAGGAGATGTTCCCTGAGGAGGCGCAACTTCCTTTGTCCTCCAATGATCTTTCTAATAATAATATATCTGTTTCATTTGGTAGGAAAATTTTAAACACAAACACACAGACACAACTAACACAGGCTATTAGTAAGTACTTGAATGGGGCCTACAAAATTTATCTTCGTGCCCAAACTGAAAAGAAAACAAGGGTTGGAAGAAGAACAAATAAAAATTATAAACACATTTATATATATAAAAAAAAATCGTACACATCAAAACGTCTAAAACATTATACTACTGGTTTGATAGTACGGCAACCTTTATTTTGTAAATGGAAATATTTCAGAAAGAAATATGAATCTATTATACGCAATTATAAGGTCAGGAAACGTTTTATTTTGAAGATTTTATAGTTGTTCTAAATTCCACTTTATTATACTCGCTAGATTTATATAATGTTAGTTATTTTCAAGTTTTCTGCTAATTTCATAATATATGTTTTATTTATTTTAATGGCAGCGAAAGCCGAAGGATTGACTTGTACTATTTCAATCATAGGTTGACATGACAACATAAAAAACAATTTGTCATATTGTGTCAAACTAATCAAAAAGTTTATTGTTTCATATAGAACCTGTAAAGGTTAAATTGAATAAGGTTCTGTAGTTAATGTAAATAGGTTGAAACCATTTTATTATAAAGTATATTTATGGTAATAGAAAAAGTAGGATGTCAAAGCAGATAGATGTCAATTACAATTTTATGTAAACTAACATTATTTTCGTTGGTAGGTTGAATAAGTTATTGAATGAAGTCTTTTTTCCATGTACATTCGAAAAAGGACGTGTACGTGATCGACGACTTCGAGGGCGCTCCCAGATTTGTGAAGAGCGCGTTTAAATAATATTAGCTAGGGTGAACTCATTCCAGTGGTGTCAGAGGTAGAGTTTTCGCGATTATTTTACGCCATTAAAAAACTCCATGGGCGGTTAAACTAACTTTGCATACGAGGTATAACCTTCGCGAAGGGTGGCTAGTTGTCACCATTGGTTGAACTGATTATGGAGGCAATTGATTACAATTCTTATCTATTAGAATCACTGGAGTGAGTTCAAAGTTAAAATTTAAAAACATTAGCAGAGTAGGTTCATCCGACGAGCAACCACATAGATTACTTAGGGTAAATCTAATCAATTCAATCCCTTCTGGATAGATGTGAATTGTCGCATCGATTTTGTTTAAGTCCGACGATGTGTTGCAGGTTTTTGTGGCGTTTTACTGCAGCAGGGTTTCAGCATAACTGCTTTAAGATATTGCGCAAATGGCGCATAATAATATAAAGAATATTGCCCAGCGTAGGGTATGACTGTAACTGCTTCTATAGAAGTAGATGTCCAAGTGTCTACGAAGAGTCGCCACTTAGGCAGGGACTTCGGGTTAGGAGTAGGTAGGTGCTTGACTCTTCCAAGGCTGGGAATGTATGATTGCAAAAAAATCATTCTTACTATCCTCCATTCTTCGGGGGGTAGCTCATGCAGAGATCCTCTTTGGGAGGTGCAACCTCAATGACATAAGCCTTGAAAGAGTTAAGAAAAATAAAGTTAGAATTCGAATGTGATGTCATAAAGATGGGTGAATTTTTTATAAGAAATTCGATTGTTTGCCCTGACGTTGAAAACACGCAAAATATATAATTATTCTCTGAAATAATCTGATTTTAAATTATAGAAAAGTCCCTCTCGTATTAGCTAAAAGCGAGTCTTCTACACTACCGATGATAGGTGATGTGTTCGGTAGTTTTTACCCTTCCTTTATAATTCAGCACAGTTTAATTGCATTTACTGTCATTGTATCGCTGTTACCTATTTCTTTATTTCTTAGTGCGCGTAATACGCAGTGACACCAAGATGGCACGATCAGTACTAAACGGCGGAAAACTACTTATAAGCCAACAGTTGGCTGATATTTTCTGACACGTTTGCGGGCACTTGATGCTCTATCTAGACATTATATAATCAAAGGGGAGCCCCCTTTAATTTTTAGTTTAATTTATTTTCATTAATTGTTGTTAAAGCGGCAATAAAAATAAACACACTGAATTTCAACTGACGACCTATACGGTTCTCAAGATAAAGCCTGCCGCCTGACAGACTTATGGACGAACGGACAGCGGAGGCTCAGTAGGGTTCCGTTGATTACCCTTGGGTGCGGAACCCACAGAACAGAAAAAAAACAGTAGAAGTGCAAAGTGGTATTACGCGGTGTTACCGGCGTACCTAAACCCAGTCGTGTTCTAACATCACGACGAACCGATCGCCTCGCTCCCTCTCGATATAAATTTATATTTTGTGAACCATGGCGTATTGTTCCATTTTGGAGTGCAAAAATGATAGTAGGAGAATAAATCTTAAAAATGGAGGTGTTTCATACCATTGGTAACTACGATTTTATTTGATTTCTAACAAAATCTTAGAAAATTTCATTTTGCAAAAAATCTTAAGTTCAAGTCTAGTTAAAATCCACCTTATCCCATTGGTTTAGAGTTTATTTTACATCGATTCAGTTACTGTTTCGTTCTCGAAAGTTCTTCGCTATTCAAATAGTGATATAGTCGGGTTGAATGCTGGATAGATAGATATCGATAAAAACACTTTTTTGTAGTTCGTCTAGAAATTTTATTCAAATCACTAAACATAACTTTAAAAATATTTTTAGGTTTCCCAAAGATGCTATCGTCAAAGAAAAATGGATAGATGCACGGGTAGAGCTGATTGGATGCCAAGCAAGACAAGCACGATATGCTCCGTACATTTTTTAGAAAGCGACTTTCTTATTTCAAAAAAACTTAGTCGTTGAGATTCTGTACCAAACTATTTAATAAGATACTATTGTAAGCAACTTGGCATAAAGAGTTCACGGAACTGAAGTGTAAACAACACCCCTTTTTTTGTCGGCAGTCGAGTAAGATACCCGAGGCATGATTTTGTAAGGCTTGTGGTATGAAAAAAAATCTGGCCAAGTGCGAGTCGGACTCGCGTTCAAAGGGTTCCGAACCAATTTCATTCTTGTAAGGTTCCGTTTCTTATGGATGTTCGGAACACAAAAAATGTATGAGGTTTGTTATTTTTATTGATTAATGTGTAATAAGGTATATTTACATAAATAAAATAAAAACCTTTGACATAATGTATTTTTTTTGTTTCCATCTGCTTTTATACAATAAACTGGGAATATTTTGCTCACGCTATTTCGAAAGTAGAACTTTATTAATATTAACAATGTATTACGAAGCAAACCCGAACTTATCAATTTTAAATTTGATAGCTAATTTCATAACGATTCCAACAACAAGTTTCATGTATGGCTCCCATACAAAAGTTCAACACCAAGCGAGTCACATTTTTTGGAATTAATTTCGAAAAAAGTTATCTTATTTATCGATATCGACAATGTAAGTCAAAGTTCATGTGTCACAGCCGTGATCGAGTGACAACTGTTACTATCCAAACATAGAATAATGAACCTTATTGCTAAGTAGTTTAAGTTTATAATTGCAACCATTGATAATACCGCCATCTATGGTCGAATAGCGGAATTTACTCGTAAATTCAACTTAGAATGATTTCAGAAAACGAAACGCCGTGAGTACCTACTTTTTGCCGTAAAGCAAAATAAATCCTACGTGTAAGGCCGAAAGTATATTTTCAAATATAGGTTCTTTGACTTATTCTTGTTTTGACCAAAATTTAAACGACCAATCAATCGTATCCTTGATTTGTGTTGAATTAAGTGATTATCGGTAAAGTTGTGTAAGTGTGGCGACACAGGTTCCGATACAAATTTCATCGCATAGCATTTCCATCTGTTTTTTCTGTTCCGTGGCGGAACCCTTTAAAGGTAGGATTGAGTAGTAATGATAGTCGTTCGAGAACTTTGCAAAATCTGTGTGTATTTTCTAAAAGCACCCTACTTATATATATATATATTAAACCTTATTATGCTACGTTGAATCAACCAATAGCGATGCGTGTAGGGCGAGACGTGCGCGGGGCGCGGGGCACTGTTTAGCACGCGGCAGTATTTTGTCGCCAATCTATAAATACGCTCAGTGCGCGATCCCCGATTCCATATTCTCGATCTCAAAGTCCCAACTATCAAGCAATTCATGAAGCGACTTAAAAAGCACTTCATCGAATCTGCTGAAAAGCACCAGAACCCCTAATCGCATCGGCTACCCGATACGTTCCCTCCAAGATTAGTAGGATTCGCCGTCCTAGGCATACTCTCGTCGATCCTGACGACCCAATCACCGTTCTTCAAGAAAGCTGTAGGGAAACCAGCACTCTCAAGAAACACAAACACAGACCGCGTTTCGTATTCCGACCTCGCCGCCGAGGTACGTCGCGACGTCCCAGTAATGTTCCTCCCGTCTTTTGCCTAACGAGCCAGCCCGCGAAGCTGAGCCAGTAGTGATAAATTACTCCTTAAATAATGACATGACCCAGCCAGTCCCTTGCTGCCCCCCCCAAAACGACGCTGTTGAGCCGAGGTCCGTACCCCACAGGGGGTGCCCTCAGCGAGCGGAGTTTAGTATGTAAGTTTGTAGCCTCGGCTGGGGGCCTTAAATTCATTTGAGGCCCACACAGGCAAATCCAGTTTAGTAGTTAAACCCAACCTGGTAGCAACCCTCTGAGGTTGAAACTGCGAGTTGGCGACGACAAAAAAAAAAAAAATCCCCGATTCCAGTCTAGGCCCCCTGATCCTCGGCTCCCGTCCGAGACGCACGCTCCCACTGCTCCAGGCCGCTCTCTGCCACGAGCTACGCCGTAGCAGAGCGATCTCCGGTGCTAAGACTCGTAGCGCTCAGACGTGACGTCACAGTCGCCCGCCCCGCCCCTTCGTAGCAGTGCTACGTGTTTGCTACGCGCTCACATGTTCAGTGCTATGCCGTTTAATCGGCTACGAGTGTGGTAGCACTCGTAGTTGATTCAACGTTCGCGTTTTCGACACCTTCTGGATTAAATCCACAGTTTAGTGATACTTGGAGGATACCTTACGGTACCAACGAACCCAAGTGGTGCGGACCCGACGCACCTTTAGGGCTCGGCTAAGTCGGAAGGACCTTGGTTAGCAGCCTTGGGGGATCTCCTAGTCGCGGCCATTGTCTAACCTCCGCTTTATTTCAGCTGCACCCGGTGACGGTTGGGTGTGTCTACCCCTTCGGCACCGGATTGGTCGAAAGACCCATAGGGCCCCACTGTACATTAAGATTGGCAGTGGGTTTACAAGCTTAGGGCTCACCCTAGGAACTCACCTCCCTGCCTACACCCGGCGGGGAGGGTACTCATCCCCGGGCTCTCCCACCCGGGGAGTTAGGCTTACTGGCCCTTCAGGCCCACAGACAGTAGTGTTGCCAGCGAGTTTGTTTGGGCATTTCTTCTCGCTGGTGATAACACTAGGAAACGCCCACGGGAAGGGAGTTTTTGGGGAACTGTCTGCTCGAGGAGCCGCGTTTTTGCGTGACTCCTCGAGGCGTAGGTAGGAGCTTAGGTTCCCCCACCTTGTTTCCGCTCTCAGCATGGTTAACACCCCGACCATGCAGGCCCTTCAGGCTGACACGACCCTATCACCACCCAAATAACATTTTGGTGTCAGTTGTAGGCTTTTTTATGACTTTAAGTAATATAACAGGATTATAATTATCTCAGTTATATCTAAAGACGATATAGAGGAGTTAACAAACAAGTTTTAGCCCCAATCGCAGCACTAAAACTTTAATGGATGACTCAATACAGCTTTGAGGGTTACAATGGTGCTAGTAGCAGCAAATATACTTAATACGTTATAGCTTTAACCTTTCTGTGACACCCAAGTGTTTATAAAAGTGTTCGCCGACTCCTTTTAACACTTATTGTTGTATAGTTATTGCAATGAACGGTTTTATGCAACTTAAGGTGCTATATTGACTATTATTGAAGACATAGGCTATAAAATAAAGTTTGTCGAGAGTATAGTAACACGAGAAACTAAAGGTGTCAAACAACTCCTCTATCTAGGTTTAACCTGTAATAATGTAAGTATGGATCGTTTTTAATACTAACCTCACTTTTGTAAAGTTCGCCATTGTTTTGGTAACCTAACAATTAATATTATTTCGAGTTATTCAACATTTGACTACATTATACAAAATTTCTTACATTATTTGAAGCGTTCCATGAATGCCACTTAATTACCCGATACTTAACTAATTATTAAGTCCAAGAAATATTCGTTTCTATTTTTTCTGCTGGTTAGCGTTACATCTATTAGGTAACCTGCTAAGTGAGTGAGCCAACTAACCTGCCAGATTTAAAATTTCTACTAACATTTATTTTACCATCTTATATTTCAGGTTTGAGTCAAGGACTAATTTTAAAAATAGTTAAGGAAGGGCACGCAGCTGAAGAATCTGGTACGAAAATTCGGACACCAGGCAAGTACAGAAAACGTAAAAGTAGATTTGTGCATGTTGATGATTTTGACATGGGAGTTATACGGAGGAAAGTTCATAATTTTATTCTGCTAAAAAAGAGGTCCCTACTGTTAAAAAGCTTCTAGAGGTCTTAAAGACAGAAATAAATTACACAGGACAGCGAGAGAGTCTGCGAAAGCTGCTTCACAAGGTGGGATTTCGTTTTAAAAATCTTAGGTTCTTATGGAGCGTAATGAAATATTAGCTTGGAGAGCTAAGTTCTTGCATGCAGTGGATACAAATAATAAATCTCCCCAGCCTCGGCCCATAATTTATTTAGATAAGACTTATATTCACTCTTCGCATACATCGAGTAAATGTTGGCAAGGAGAGGGTGAAGACCGAGTATTGGTGCCTGTATCGAAAGGGCAAAGACATATGCAAGATATATGGTTCATGCGGGAGGAGATACTGGATTTGTTACAAATGCACTACATGTGTTTTAATCAAACACAAAAAGTGGTAATTATCATGACAAGATGAAAATTACCAACTTTAAAAAGTGGGTTATTGAAAAACGTGTGCCTTATTTACGAGAGCCATCCATAATAGTGATGGATAATGCTCTTTATCGCCGTATTTGTGTAAATAAAGTCCCAAATACGAATTCCTTAAAAAAAAATATGCAATTATGGTTCACCCAAAATAAGTTTGACTAAACCTCAGCTTTTAGAAATAATTAAGAGAAACAAGCCTGAACCTGTATATGAGATTCAAAAAAATTTAGAAGACGATAGACACTAATGCTTATATTTACCACCTTATAACTGTGATCTCAATCCTATTGAATTCATATGGAGTACAATGAAAAGAAAAGTTGCTGATGTAAATATTGAGCACAAAAATGCTGAAATTCCCCGCCTAGTTAGAGAAGCTTTCATAATTGACGCTATTGTAGTTCATGAGTGGGCACAGCATTGTAAACACGTTTGCAGGTTAGAAGGAGAATACTTAACACGTCCAGACCGGCGTGTACCACCGGTGGTGCACGGAGTATTTGCTGACCCGGCGAGGTGTACCACCGGTGGCCACGCCACACTATACTTTCAATATACTAAGAAATTTGCGCCGCTTTGAGAGAAAGTGTTGTATTAACCGTCCCCGCCTAGAAAAACTGTCAAATTTTCATAGTGCAGCTCAGGAGGTGGATATTATTTCGAAAAATAAGTTAAAATCAATATTTAAAAAATTGTATATATTAGAAAAGAAAATCAAATTTTCATATTGCAGCTCAGGAGGTGGATATTATTTCGAAAAATAAGTTAAAGTCAATATTCAAAAAATTGTATACATAAAAAAATATGACATAATCACGACATAAATTGTACGAAATGCAAATTATTTATGATAAATTAGGTTGATAAAATGTAATAATAAGAAAATAAAATCATAATTGAAAAAAATATAAAATGAAATTCCATCATGGATGGTATGAAATGAAAATTATTTGGTATTGAGAATCGTATTGAAACAATCCAAACACATTGGTTTTTCACACGCAGAGCAAAATGTATTTACGCGTTTCGATTTTTTTTCTAGCCATAGCCGCAGATTTGGTTGTTGTAAAATGGTCGTAACAAGGTCTGCATCTCTTTCGGGTATCTCTGAGCTTTCCTTCCATTTTCTCTAACTTGTGTTTTGGCTTTCTTTGTGCATGGGGAATGCAGCGTCATCGGGTTGATAATCAGTGCTGGGCTTGCTAATCATCTCTTTTTAAACTGTTCCCGAAATTCTAAAATACTTAGTCTTTTTCGTGATCCAAATTTTTGGTGACTAACCCAAGCATTTACCAACATTGTGCCACAGACAATCTCAATGATTAGCTTGCGATACCATTTTAGGGATTTTATTAGAAAGAGAGAGAAAGCATAATTCCTGTCTAATCCGGTGGCGCACCCCGCCCAGCAAGACTTTCGGTTCATGGGACGGTGATGTACCACCGGTGGCCATGTGAAGATTTACGCCGTAGGATACCAAGTACCTAAACATGAGGTGCCAGTCTGAACGTGTTATAACATGATTTGTATTTAGATAAACCTTTTATTATAGAAGTGGTAGGTGACACTGAAACCGAAAGCGATAGTGATAAAGATGATAGTGGTACGGAAATAAGCGGAGTATGGCCTCATAACCAGGATTTACACCACAATTACTATAAACCTGGTTTTCGATAAATTATTGTATAGCAATTTGTTTTTTTTTTATTACACTACACTACCACTAGGTACTACTGCTAATTATAATTAGTCAAATCTGGTGTTAGGGGTTAGGTACGGTCATAACTAAATGCTAGACATCCAGATACCTTTTGCAGGGTAGGTACCTACTTAACTTCGTATTAAATGAAAGGCTACATGTGAATTTTGGTCCAAAGCAACAGTATCGAATAAGTGTGAAGGCCAAATGCATGTTAATTTTGAAAAGTCTTTCCGAGACATTATTAAAATTTTGTATTTTCTACTCAATGAATGTTGGAAAGGATTCATCAAAAATTGGAGAGCCCTCCTGGGCTCTCCAATTTTTGTGAAGAGAATTTTTATCAGTGACTTTGATATTCGGAGCAATAGTGTAAAATTTTGCTAAGGTAGTCTGTCAGCCAATCGCTTGGGGGAATTTCGCATTTCGAAAGGTTGAGTTCTAGCCCAATTGAACTAAATGTATCCATCAAAAAAGTTAAATCTTTAAGGACTGTGTCTACAACTAACATCACCTCCTAGAGTACCGTCATCCAAATACCAAACATCAAATTTAGAATTTAGCTGCCGAATTATGGGATTAATTGCCAAAATGAAATTTTTTTAATTGTGCAAAAATATCGAAACACCTCTGAAGTTTGGTTTTGTGTTAGTTTTATGTATTTATTTTACATTAAGTTAATCATCAACTCATGTTGCTGAGCTGACGATGGAAGGTATAAATTAGGATCTGATGAGATCCCATGAAAAATGTATGTTCAGCGATATTTTCGTCAATTGTCAGCCGATTTGGATGATTATTTTTTGTTTGGATGAGTATTTTCCTGGACTAGTCCCATTTCAATTTGGTGAAGATCTGATGAAGAACTTCGGAGGTAGGCAACGGAACTCTTCAATAAACGATAGCAAACGGCTACCATTTATTGAAATGAATACCTTCCATCATCAGCTCAGCAACATGAGTTGATTATTACCAGGCACTACATATATTAGAATTGCGTTAGAAAACTTATGAAAAACATTATGTGCCTATAAAATTTAAGGGGTTCCCCTCGATTTTCATGGGATCCCATCATCAGATTCTGACTTGGTGACAATGGGACCAATCGGGAAGTATACCCTTTCAGATGAAATAAGAATTTTTCAAATCGGTTCATAAATGACGGAGTTATGAGGTAACAAACATAAAAAAAAAAACAAAAAAAAATATAACCTTTTTTTGAAGTCAGTTAAAAAGAATGCCAGTCATTAGTTGCTATTAAAGAATTCTAGTTATTATTGAAAATGAATGTTTTAAATAAAAACCGGCTAAGTGCAAGTCGGACTCTCACTTGAAGGGTTCCGTACATAGAAATATATAAAACAGGAGAAGTGGTTATTTTATAAAAAAAAACATGCGGCGTAATTGCGTAACAACTTCAGTAGGAATCAGTTTTATTAAGTCAGGTCAACAACATTCATCGCGTAATTTACTTTGTTGAGCCGACCAATTCGCACACATGAAGCAATATGTTTCAAAGTCATTAAGATCTAGATTGAAAGTGTGTTACGCAATTAGGGTGCTGCCTCATGGTGAGGTTTAGAAGTAGTTTAGGACAGATGTAAATGAGAAATAAGTTGTTTTTACCTTTTCAGCTTCCCTAAAGATGTGAATTTAAAAAAGGAATGGATTGATGCCACAGGCAGGCCACCTAATTGGTTTCCTACAAAAAGTAGTACTGTATGTTCGGTTCACTTACGAAAACCGCATTAAAATCCGTTGAATACTCGTAGTTTAAAAGATATAAGCCTACAAACGGAAAAAGCGACGTTGTTTTATATTGTTACTAGTTGACCCACGCAACTTCGTCTGCGCTCCGCTCCTATTGGTCTGAGCGTGATAATATTGTATCTATAGCCGATAAATAGGCTATCTAACACTGAAAGATTTTTTCAAATCGGACCAGTAGTTCCTGAGATTAGTGCGTTCAAGTAAACAAACTCTTCAGCTTTATATATTAGTATAGATAATAAAGAAGATATTTTAGTTACATTTGTTTATTTATATTCTATTATTTTCTGTGCATGCTGTTTTTTATTTAATTTTTTTTCGTGACCCCAAAAAATGTTTCTACAATAATAAAATTAAAGATTCGATAACTTTCCGGTTTAGTCAATCACTAGCGTGTATGAGAAATAAATTGCTTTTGCACAGCACTACGATAGCGACCGTTGTTTTAGTGTGCGTGAGTTGTACGGTAAACAGTAAATACACGCTGTGTTTGATGGGATAAGGTTTATTATTGATTGTGTAGTACACTCTGATTTAAGAAATGCGTGTGTGTGCGCGACTGCGTATCTATTGCTTTTACAGAAGTGCATGTGTAGTAGTTTTCGTGTGGAAGGGATATACTGGGGACACAGGGTTCCGATATATTTTCGTCTAACGGGCATATCTCCTTGTTATATCTATGGTTCCGTACCATAAACCGAAAAAAAAAACACATCTACATATAACGGTTCCTGAGATACAGCCCGCTGTCAGACAGACCGACGTTCGGACAGCGGACGCTTAGTAATAGGGTGTCTTTGGTTACCCTTTAGGCACGGAACCCTAAAAATTAAATTTCTTTAGCTGTCGTGTTATGTTCAACAGGTATGTTTTTACCCTTTAAGAAAAATTAGTAAAGATCAAAGAAGAGAGAGAAACAAAGACCTAAAACGAAAAAAAAATATTTAAAATGTTTATTCAGTACCTCGTATTTCCTCCCCAGGCTTCTATGAACGCCAAGCGGTTCCTGATGGAACGGATGAGTTTCACAACATTGTGTTGTGGGAGGCCAGTCTCGACAGCGAAATCCGAGGTGATTATAAACGTAACACCTTTATGTTGGGTGTAATAAAGTTCACTTTGTGTGCTATTTCACTCAGGTGAAGCTCGATATCGAAATGGTTACTTACAGAATAGACTAGCTGCAGTCGAATAGAGTTAAAGTGTCGATTTCTTTGAGAAATAAATTAGAGCAATATTCCGGACAGACATTACTTGATATCTTCCAGATCTTGGACGGCGATTAAACAAATCAGTCTCCCGATAACGATACACTCTTTTGAGAGCAGATAGGCTAAGCTGCAATCGTGCAGACACAACACGCTGACTATGCCCTGAATCCAGCAACACCATGACTTGGGCGGCTTCCATGAGCGTGATATCCATATCCCTTTGGTAGGATGTTACAGAGCGTATTTAACTGATGAGATTTTTTAGGGTCCCGTACCTCAAAAGGAAAAAAGGAACCCTTTTAGGATCATTTTGCATTTTGCCGTCCATTTGTCTGTCTAGAAGCTTTATCTCGGGAATGCGTAGAGGTTATCGAGTTGAAATCAAATCAACAGTCCCTTGAAGCAGTGAAAAAAACTAACTTCTAAGTTTAGGTAAAAAAAGATCTGGTCGTTTATGCCGCAAAAAATGTATATTTTGACACTCTCAAGGTAATTTAAATTAATAGGGACATAGAACTTTGGCAAGGAATACCGTCTTATACTCCCAGTATAGGGAAAATCGGAAAACTATACTTTTTTAATTAAATCATAAAATAGTTATTTGTGCAACAAGAGAGCAAAGTCGGTTTTTGCTGCAAGTGCTGTTTTTTAATCTCTGAAGTTCTTGGGCACACTCACTGAAGTACAATCTGTAGAAGACCGACAAGCACGCAACCTTACGGCGATGAGCCAAGCTATGTAGCTTGGCATCCACTAGTTTTACGTCGCCGATGAGCCTCTTAGCTCTGCGTTCCACCGAGTCAAGCGCGGCAAGCTGATACTTAGCTGAGCCATCCCAAAGGTGGCTACAATACTCCATGCAGGATCGGACTTGTGGTTTGTAAAGGGTTAAAAGCTGTCCAGGCCTAAAGTATCGCTTCACCCTATTTAGGATGCCCAGCTTTTTGGCCGCAGTTTGGGCTTTGTACTCGATGGTGGCGCCGAAGTTGAGACTGGATGTCAACTCCATGCCTTTCTAGGCATGGAGTTTACATCCAGTCCTGACTGATCGGCTGGAGCTTCTGCTCGAGCCGATCAGTCACAGGAAATGATGCACCCCGAAAAATAGGAGCTTGGTCAAAACGACTCCTTTTTGCGATAAAAAGACACGCCTGTGTTTTGGTGGCGTTAAAAGTGACCAGATTGTCATCACCCCACTGGGAGACAACGCTTAAGCTTCTATGATCTCGGCACCGTTCTTTTTACAAGAAAGAGGCGGTACAGGCGTGTCAACACAGGAGACAATTTAGGTGCACATTGCCTCAACACTCTTGCTGAAATGCCGTCAGGTCCACTGGCCTTATTCACGTCTAAACTGCACAATACTCTACAGACCTCTTTATTATGATCTGCATCTCCGGCAACGAAGAGTCACAACGAGGTAAAGTTGGTGGTTGCTTGGAGCCAGCGTCCAGACGCGAATTGCCTGCAAAGAGAGTTGCAAATAAATTTGTTTTCTCTCTTGCAGAGTGAGCCAGCGAACCATCAGGTTTTAGCCTTGGAGGCAAAGTGGGTCGACAGAAATTCGTTTCAACCGCTTTCGACAGGGACCAAAACTGCTTACTACCCGGAAGGTGCGATGCTAGTTTGGCCCCGATACGTCCGACATGGTCAAAACGTGCCCTACGAAAAACCCGCTTGCAGAACTTCGCGGCAGAATTAAAGGCTTTTTTCCTCGCGGGAACCTTACGCGCTTTAGCCTTTCGGTCGCGGGCCTTGATCCAGGCTTGGTAAGCGGCTCTTTACGTGCCTCAGCGTGGGCGCATTCTGCATTATACCAAGGCCGGGATTTGTGATCGAGCGGGATGTCGGAGAATGGAATAAAATACTCCATCCCCTGCCGAATCACGTCCGCAATCACATCAGCGCGTCACGAAGGGTCACCCGAGGTGAAGCACACTTGCCGCAAAGGATAAGACGCAAAAAAGTATCGCATCTCATCCCAATCTGCTGACTCGTATCGCCATATTCGTCTCGTACCTCTAGGACTCTTATCAGGAGGAGAGCAGGTAACCACGGATTTCACCAGGCAGTGAAAGAAAGAAAGAAAAAGCGTTTATTTGCGCCAAGCATGACGCATACCAAAAAACTAAAATAGAAATTAAATAATACTTAATTATAAAAAAATGGGAAGATATGCGTCATATTCGCGCAAAACGGCCATCGCTCAGCATAATGCTGGGGCTCGTGTGCGAGACAGAGCCACAGCGCTGGTTTTCAGCGACAGCCGGCGTTAAGCATGACGTCGATCGGAACGGCATAAAAGTAATTAAAACGTGATAAGTAAACAGAAAAAATAAATACATAAGGGTAAAATATAATAAATAAGAAATGAGGAGATGGCAACAATGTGAATGTGAATGTGGCTGATTAATAATCAGTGGTCAGACGTTCCCAGCGGGGCTGAGACTGATACTGATTGACTGCCCGGATCAGTTGTCAGCAGAAGGTCTTAAAACTGGAAGAGCCTCAGCTACACACGGGTCACAGCTTTCGGAGAACTTCGGCAACGCTCTTGGCTGATTCCGGAGCCGATCTCACCACTTTAAAACGTCACGGCGGATGGAAGTCCAATACGGTTGCAGAAGTCAATATTGAAGACTCAATAGAAAATAAGTCGAAAATCTGTAAGCATATCGTGGAAACAATAAGTCTGAATTCGACCTCGGATCCTTGGTCTCACTCACGCCCATCCACTTCCAACGACGCACAGTGTACAGAAAGCCGATCAGATTCACCAACATACACCGTTGTTCCTTCTCAATCCGCCACCGAAACAGAAACCTTAACCCCAGATAATCAAACTCAACTCAATGCAACAATAACGTTTCCAAATAAATCTGTTACTTTTAATTTGCAGAATTGTAGTAATGTTACTTTTAACTTTTAAAATGTTCCATTTTATTGAATTGGTACCATAGGTGTACCTCTATCTACAATGTTAATTATTTTGATTCACAATAAATAGTTATTTCAGTCTATTCCTGTTTATTATTTTATTTCCTAAAGTGTTCTCGCTGCTGAAGTGAAAAGTTATTTGTGTGTTACACGCACGAGAGCAAAGTTTTTTGCATTTCGTGCCTTTGAATCACTCAGGATTCAAAATCAGCACTCGCAGCAAAAAACGACTTTGCTCTCTTGTTGCACAAATAACTATTATATAATTACTAGTTGACCTTCGCAACTTCGTCTGCGTCACAATTTTCATTACTGCTCTGCTCTTATTGGTCTTAGCGTGATGATATATACCTCGTTCCTCGATAAATAGGCTATCTAACACTTAAAGAATGTTTCAAATCGTACCAGTAGTTCCTGAGCATAGAAATATAAAAAACAGGAGAAGTGGCAAAGGGGCGTGTCAGAGTCCTAATAATAGCCTAAAGCCTTTCTCGATAAATAGGCTATCGAACACTGAAATAATTTTTCAAACCAGAACAGTAGTTCCTGAGATTAGCGCGTTCAAGTAAACAAACAAACTCTTCAGCTTTATACATTAGTATAAGATAGAAGTATAGATACTAGTTGACCCGCGCAACTTCGTCTGCGTCACAGTTTTCATTACTTCTCCGCTCCCATTAATTTTAGCGTGATAATATATATCCTATAGCCTTCCTTGATAAATGGGCTATCAAACAGTGAAAAAATTTTCAAATCGGACCAGTAGTTCCTGAGATTAGCGCGTTCAAGTAAACAAACAAACTCTTCAGCTTTATACATTAGTATAAGATAGAAGTATAGATACTAGTTGACCCGCGCAACTTTGTCTGTGTCACAATTTTCGTTACCACTCCGCTCCTATTGTTCTTAGCGCGATGATATATATATAGCCTTCCTTGATAAATAGGCTATCTAACACTGAAATAATTTTTCAAATCGGACCAGTAGTTCCTGAGATTACACAGAACCTCGATCGGGTTGAGGTCTGGATGATATGGAGGTAGTCTTAGAACAGTATGATCTGCAGCTTTCAGAAGTTCATCAACAGTGTACATTTTTTTCAAATTGGGTCGTATTAATCAACCTCAAGAGTTCGGCTTTGATCATCGTGAGAGAAAATGGCACGTTATGATTTTGCAACCAGTTCTTCCAGTTCCATATTAATTTTCAAACTGGACAGTCGGTTTCTTCTCAACTTGCACACAATGATAGGCAGCATTATCCATAACTATGACTGAGTTAGGTGTAAGTTTAGGTATTAATTTTCGATCAACCCAGTTGTAAAATTTGTAGAGTTCATGTCTCCATGATAATTCCCCGTTGTTGATTCTGATCGTCAACAAACCCGTTCCGGCTACCAGCGTGAACTATTATTAAACGCCTTCCTTTGCCTATAGCTGTATAAACTCCAGGCTCCGACGAAGATTGCCAACATTTTTGGGCATTGTGACTTTGGTTAACGTAAGTTTCGTCCAAAAAGAATAAATTTCGTTTGTCTTCTCTGAATTTTCTTATGGCCCTCAAATAATAGGTTTTGTATGAAAAAAATTAAACGATTTTTTTTCATGTATTTTTTATTTGTATTAATCGAAGTAATCACCCATGCAATCAATGCATCTTTGCCAACGCAGTGGCAGTTTATTGATGCCCTTCTTAAAGAAATCAGCTCTCGGGTATTGAATTTTTTTCCCGCCAAGAAGTTATCCAAATTCTGGAAAAAGTAGTAGTCTGTAGGCGCAAGGTCTGGTGAGTAGGGCGGATGACGGAGAGCTTCCAACCTCAGTTCTTGCAACTTGGAGACCGTCTGCTGTGCACTATGAGGTCGCGCGTTGTCGTGCAGGAGCAGCGGAGACGAGCGATTGACCAATGCTGGTTGGCGATGTGCCAGCTTCTCCATCATTGTGTTCAGTTCTTCACAGTACACATCTGCAGTAATGCTCACCCCGTTTGGTAAGAAGCTGTGATGAATCACACCCGCGCTAGACCACCAAACAGTGACCATCACTTTTCTAGGGGTAGGTTTTCGTTTAGGGCATTGTTTAGGTGCTGAACCAGGATCCAACCAACTTGCTGAGCGCTTGCGGTTATCAAACAGAATCCATTTTTCATCGCAGGTAACAATGCGGTTCAAAATTCCTTCATTTGTGTGTCTGTTGAGCAGTGTAAGGCACGTCTCTACGCGTACTTCGCGCTGGCGATCATTGAGTTCGTGGGGCACCCATTTGTCAAGCTTTTTTACCTTGCCAATTTGACGCAAATGGACCAATATTATTTTGACGCTAACGTCGAAAGCTGCTGCTAATTCAGCCGTAGATTGTGTATCATCAGCTTCCACAATCGCCTTTAATTCGTCATTGTCGACCAAAGTCTTCGGACGACCGCGAGGTTCATTTTTCAGGTCGAAATTTCCAGAACGGAAGCGAGCAAACCAATAACAGGTGGTGCGTTGGTTTGTAGTGTTAGCTTCGTAAACGTCGTTGATGTTGCGTGCCGCTTGTGCCGCGTTGCTGCCACGACGGTATTCATATTCCATAATTACTCGAATTTTTAACGTATCCATGATGACGAAAATGATTGAAATGCGATGAAAATGTAACACTAATCAATAAACAAATGACTACTTTTGGAAAAAAAACCATGTTTTTAACATAAAATTAATTTGAAATTAGAATTCTTAGCCAAACAAAAATTATTTTGATTTGAAATGGCCAGTAGGTACTGCAGAATGGCAATTTCATAGGTAAAGACCTAATATTTCACTCGCCATTCAACAATATTTGGTCTCTCTATTAAAAGGGATTCGATTTACATTTTTTAAATGAAAATCCCAGTTTGTGCAAAAAATCCCTTAAAAAAGTTAATCCGCAATCTAAAATATTATCCTCTTTTACCGTATAAAACTGATTTATTTTTCTTCTTATCACTCACTATTTTCTTTTTTATTTCTTTAGGTCTCCGCGGAGAACAAAATTTTGCTTCCCCTGTATTTTGCAAGGAAGTTTTACTTTCAGCAATCACTCTCCTTACACTTCGTTCTGATATCCCTGTTGCGTCTGCTACTAATTTATGTATATTCGCATCAGTTTTATATTCTATAAAGGGCTTAAGGGCTTATTAAACTTTACTAAATTTAGTAGCCTAAATCAGGATTAAGAAAAGGAATGAAATTAGAAGCTTTTAATCACACTGTTCTAAATATAGTTACTAAATCAGTTGCCTGCTGAAACGCAGCAAAGGCGGACGTTTTACTACTATAAATAAAATGGCTCCAGTGCTGTCCAAAAATCAAAAAATTGGCCTCGCCGTGGCTGTGGCCGTTGGGTCCATCAAAATAAAGAAAAACCAAAAGAAAGAAAGACGTGGGTCAAGGAATATTTATTACTGCGCGACAAGTTATCAAACATGAATATAATGATTGAAATTGAATTTTAGAACCGGCAGACTTCAGAAATTATCTTCGAATTACTCCAGCCTTCAGACTAGTTATATGTTTTCTTTTAATAACTTTTGAACACTAATTTACAAATACTTAACTAACATACACTAATTAACACGAAATTATGTACAAATGCGTATAAAAACAAAATTAATCATTAGGCATCGAAAAAATAATCCACATAGCTGTCAATGGCAAAAGTTCCCAGAACACTGGCAGCTTTGCCGCGTTGAATCGCAATGCTGATTCTTTGGCCGAAAAAAAGCCCAGCCCTCTGTTCACGTGAACAGTCGACAAGTTGTTTGCTAATGTCCCGAAAGACTCGATTCAATTCAATTCAATTCAATTTATTCATAAAAACTTTTACAATAAAATGTGTATAAATAGCCACAAAAAGATAATAAAGTAAAAATCTCATATAAAGGTAAATTAGTGCCTAACTGAAAACTAGTGTATGGCTAACAATAATTAGACGTATAAGATATTTAACTTGGAACTTATAATGTATATAGCGACCTGCCCGATCTAGGATTATTTAAACCTGTGTTTCAGGCCCTCACTTAACTAGATCAATACAATAATAAATCTTAATCGACTATTAAAAATAAGCAAACTTTACAATTATTAATAAATACTATTCTAAACAATGAACAAAAATAAATAATACAAAGAAATATGAAACAATAAACATCATACTAAAATTTCTAGCAGTTTTTCTGTGTCAACGTAATTGAGTTTTGCTAAATATTCCGCAAGCGTTGTACTGCATTTCTTATAATTTAAACTACAGGGTGTCCGGTGGCAGAATTAGGATTTCAAAATTAAATAATAAAAAAACTGCAAAATATTTTTTTTTATTTCAATGAAGGGAAGTGCGGGTTTTATTTCTTAAAAATTATTTCGTCTAAATGTTGACCATCACGTCTGACACACTCTTGGAATCTGGCTTCAGTATTCCGCGCCACTCGCTGGAGAAGGGACGTCGGGATGCCATTAACCTCGCGAACGATATTTTCTTTTAATGCTGAGATGGTCGGTGGGGCGGTTTCATAAACTTTACTTTTGAGGTACCCCCACAGAAAAAAGTCCATGGGGGTAAGATCCGGCGACCTGGGTGGCCAGGGGATGTCAGCAAAACGGCTTATCAATTTGTTAGGGAACAAATCACGAAGAAGCGCCATGGTCTCTCTAGCAGTGTGAGGCCTGGCGCCATCTTGCTGAAACCATGTCTGTGAACTGTAGGCAGGATGTTCTCTTAATATTGGCAGAAAAAAATCGTTAAGCATTCGCCGATAAGAAACGCCGGTCACAGTAATGGCTTGTCCTTGACGATTTTCAAAAAAATAGGGTCCGATTATTCCTCTGCTTGACAATGCACACCAAACCGTCACTTTGGGACTGTGAAGTGGCTGTTGATGTTTCAATCGTGGGTTCTGTCCTTTAGGTGACCAATAACGGCAGTTCTGTTTGTCTGAAAATGGGCTTCATCGCTCCAAAAGATTGTGTTCACTGTACGAAATCGCTGCAACATTGTTTCGCAGAAACTTTTGCGCAAATTGTAATCATTAGGCTTAAGCGCTTGCACAATTAGAATTTTAAAGAGGTGATGTTTAAGGTCCTTTTTCAATATTTCGTGCACAATCGTTTTTGGGAGCCCTAGAACAGCCGCTCTCTTACGCACGGACTGTCGCGGGTTATCGCGTAAACTGTTTGCGACAAGTTCGATGTTGTCATCAGTCCTCGACGTTCGGCTGGGTCCCGGCCGCGGATTATTTGCTGTTGAACTTGTTGTTCTGAACCTCCGCACCCACAATCGAATCAAATCTTCGCTTGGCGCATCACGTAACCGTCGGATATTGTACCGCGAACAAAATCTTCGGCGAGCAATAGCACAGGAATCGTTTGCTTTAAAATAAGCTTCGATTCGACATCGACATCGACATCGTGACTAAGGAACCCGCACTAATGACGAATCGAACGTGAACCCCCCGCCCGCCCCTCCGCTAACGGTTCGAAAACAGTTCGAAATTAAAATCCTAATTCTGCCACCGGACACCCGTTATATATGTCAAGTGGCTTGTTGAGCTTGTTATATAGATAAGGTCCCAAAAACACAAAAAACCTATTTGCGAAAGCATGTTTGGTTTGAGGTTTAATACAAACCAAATCTTTCCTTCTCTTGCCTGAAGGTACTCGGTCATAAGGAAGTTCAGTGTGCTGATGCAGTACGATGTTTAGAATAGCTAGTTGACGCACTGTTAGCACCTTACATGCCATGAAAAGCTGGTGCGTGGAAAATTTAAAAGAGCGAAAGGTTGCAACCTTTAGAATTGCTCTTTGAGCACGTTCTAGAGGAAGTAAAATGGACTTTGCGACACCACCCCAGGAAGTTATGCAATACGTTAGTATGGACTGACACAAAGTCAAATAAACTTGTTTAATTAAATCATAGTCGGCTACGTTACGTAAGTATTTAAAAATGTATATTAATTTCCGCACTCTGCGATGCGCACTCGGACCCCATGGGCCTAGTGTTTCAACGCCAAACGGCTCAAATATGTAACTTCCAATTAAGTTGTTATATTTGCGCCGTTTGAGGTTTTCTGCACCTGCAGCAGCCGCCCCAGCACAGCCCGCCGTGCTAAGAAGATGGGATGGCGCAAGGGTGTCGACACATGTTGCATCCCACACCAAAGGCCTACCCACCTTCCAAGGCATTATGGTCATCCCATCTGGCCTTTTCCCATCGTCGCGTGCCAAGCCGTTGGGTTCTAAAACAGCTGGCACCCCGGCGGTGACAAGAGCCCGACGGATAATGTCATTAATGCTGGCGTGCCGTGCTAACCGACCAGCGCTCCTACTGCAAGACAGGCCATGGTGTCCGAGGCGGTCGACTGCTTCACCGCATTGACACCGATGTGGAGCTCCGCTAGGAGCACCCAAACGCAGACACGTAGCGATCCGGAAAGTACTGTCACTCAGCAAAGTACCTATGTTGGGTGAGGGTAGTGCCTGTAGCCAAAGACCCGACTCCCATTCACCCACAGCCAGCAGGCAGGCACGCTCCGCAGTATTGGTGCTCGTATTTATGAGGTTATTCCGTACCAATCTGCAGAGCGGCTCGTCCCATTGTCTTTGGGAGAACGGGTTATCGGGCAACGCCGTATTCGGGCAAGCCACTTTCCAAGCGTTCACTGCATCGGTCAAACAAGGCACTTCACAGTTAACCAATGATGGAGTTAATATCCTTTTGGTTAACTTTTCAGTGCTGTTGCCCGATGACAGGAACGCCGGTAGGCTTACACTAGAAATTTTGCGGATGCCGAGCCCACCAAAGCGAATGGGTAGTGTGGCTTGCAGCCACGCTCGGTCATCTAGAGCCACATTTAAGATAGATGTCAGTGTGTCTTGAATGATTTGATCGATTTTGTCCAAAAGATGTGACTGCTTCTATAAAGGTGAAGAGCGTAGAAAATACATAAAATTTAGCCCAAAACAACAATATCTAATGAGGGTGAAAGCCGAATGTAAATTAATTTTGCTAAGTCTTTCTGAAATATCGTTAAAAAGATTAATTTTGTCGTCAATGAATGAAGAAAAACTGTCTTCCAATATAGGTGAACCTAGGAGGTGAAGTGAACTCTTGTCTAAAATTTTTATATCTGGGGCTATTGAGTTGAATTTCTGTAGAGTCATTTATCTGTCGGTATTGTCATTAAGGAAAATTTCACATTTGGAGTGGTTGAGTTCAAGGCCGATGGATTGGAACTGTTTCTTCAGGAATTGGAAATCTTTCAAAACTGTGTCCACGTCACCCCCTAAAGTTCCATCATCTAAATACCAGACGTTAAATTTTGAATTTAGTTTATGGATGATGGGATGAATAGCCAAGCTGAAAATGACTGGCCCGAGAGGGTCACCTTGTTGGCAGCCAACTGTAGATTCCAAAACGTTGTCCTTGCATAATAATTTTGAAGGGTACCTGTAGCATTGCCACAAAAAGCCGTAAATTTCCGGTAATTCTTTTTTAGCTTCCGCCAACAAAGTGTCCCTGTTAATGGAATTAAAGGCGTTTTTAACGTCAACCTTGAGGATGACCTTACTCTTATCTGAATTTAAAAACGTTGAAAAGGCATGTACGGCAGCCTCGCAGCCCCCTCTGGATCCAAAGCCAAGCTGTAGGGGCTGAAATTTCTGTATTAGTGATTCACTATATAATTTACAGCAAATTTTGGCTGCCATACGCCTGTAGGTGC
The DNA here is from genome assembly GCA_950371165.1 of Lacanobia oleracea. NCBI lineage: Eukaryota > Metazoa > Arthropoda > Insecta > Lepidoptera > Noctuidae > Lacanobia > Lacanobia oleracea. The sequence continues at coordinate 12,055,079 of OX493401.1, forward strand.
ATCCGACGGCAATGGGACGAATGCCGCCGTCCTTCTTGCGCAGGGCACATAGGTTAGCCCCGTACAAGATATTGACGACAGCAACGTTCACACCGCCGGACAGCATTAAAGTGACGTGAGCCGACAGCTCCTTCAAAAGCGACTCACCAGCTTCCCCGGCGCCTGGACTTAAGAGGTCCTTTAATGCTGAGGAGTCAGGCCGTCGAGGCCGCCGGCGGAACCACTTCTGAAGGAGCTCACGGCTGCCATCAATTGGGGATTGGGGGTATCGGGGGGATCAGGGAAGGTGAAGTCATCCGCAGGCGCTGGGTGTTTACTCTCCAAAACTGAAATAGTATCTGGAGAGTAAGGCGCCACCACATCACTACTAAACAACAGCCTAGCCGCTCCCCTAATGTCACCTTCACTTAATTTTGATTCCACAAGTGAACACACGTCTCTCTGGGGAACAATGTTGAAAGCTGATAATTTTGAATCTAAAACGAAGGCCGAACTGTTACAATTGTCTTTAATTTGGGACGTTAATGTTTTTTTTGAAGCCAATTTTTTTTGGACATGCAGAATCCTATAAGGGAAGGTGAGTAATTCCTCCCAGGCACTTAGTGTGTTTTCCTGGGTCGCAAGACAAACGCATCGCGCTAAACTCAGTGCAACAGACCGTCTTGCACCCCGAGGAACTCTCCTCAGTAAAGGTGTTGAATTTTTAAATTTAGATAGAATTGTCTAAAGTGGTTCTAAATCTGTAGTTATTTGGGAATTGGCTGGGCTTTGGGGGCACAAAGGTACACTACGTGGCTTGTGAACTTTGCCATAGTGGATCCTTAAGCCCCGTTCGCCTTTAAAAAAACGTGCCTGGGAGCAATGGGGGCATCTCACCAGCTGGGTTTCAAGGGATGTAGCAGGTTGACTGCTACAGGTTCCGACATCGCTACAGCAGGCATTAAATATAACATTTTTATTAAACTTACCAAATAAACAAAGACATCATGAAATAAAATATTAAAAAAACAACACAACACAAGAAATAACTAAAACTACACGTCTTATAATAACAAATAGCACTTTTTCACAATAAAATATAAGATGACACTGCCAAAAATTGACGGCTTTGGCGCAGTCGCCCTCGGAGCCTGGGGCGCTGCGCGCATGCAGAACAGCCAAAGAGTAAGTAAAATCGTTCCACTAATTGTTTCTTTTTCCTTAGTCTGAGATATTTGTTTCTTCTGAGTCAGGTAATTAATGCCAAGATTTCCAGCAACGTTTAACTCAAAGCCTTCTCAAGTTCCGCTATTTCGACGCAATCTAACCATTGGCTTTGATATCTCACCGGAAAATTGTAGACTCCGTAACATTGTAGTAAAATTTTATTAGATTATTGTTTCTCGATATGTTATGAAAAAAATCGTTTTCTATATAAGGATAACTTATTTTAAAAACTATTTGAATTATTTTCAGAATTTTAAAACTGTAACACAAAAGCACGATGAGGAATTAGAATGGATTCAAGATCGTTCGATATTTTACTAAATCTTGTGACACCATATACAAAAACAAAATACTATTTTGAGAGACAGTATTAGTGCAAAACAAAGATTGGTAGTAAAATTACGATTTCTTGCAACAGGGAATTCATACCAAGATTTGAAATACAGTTCTCTAATATCTCAACCCATGCTGTCAATAATTATCCCTGAAACCTGTTCGGCTATTTATACATGTTTGGAACATTATATAATGGTAAGTAAATAAAAGTACTTACTTTTTGTTATAAAAGGTGTTTTTTATGTGCACAATATTTTTAGATATTTTTGTTCTTTTTACCAAAAATTAAAAAGTCTTTCATTATGTCCCCATTGCCTTCAATCAGCAGAGATCCATCATTTGTCTCCTCCAACGTAGTTGAATGTGGAGTAGGGGATGGGATATGAAGTTGTACAGATGGTAAAGGATCTGAGGGGTGTGGGACTTGAATTGTATATTCCACAGTAGGAGAAGATTGCATTTGTTGCTGTAGTGGTAAGTTATGACGAGAATTTAAAGGTTGGCTGTGGTGTTGTGTGGGTGGTGGTGAAGAATGCGAGGACTGTATTTTTTGCTGAGGTGGTAAGTAATGAGGAGAATTTGAAGATTGGCTGTGGTACTCTGGTGATCGTGAAAGGTGAGAAGACTGTATTTGTTGCTGAAGTGGTAAGTAATGAGGAGAGTTTGAAGATTGGCTGTGGTACTCTGGTGATCGTGAAAGGTGAGAGGACTGTATTTGTTGCTGAAGTGGTAAGTTATGACGAGAATTTGAAGGTTGGCTGTGGTGTTGTGTGGGTGGTGGTGAAGAATGCGAGGACTGTATTTTTTGCTGAGGTGGTAAGTAATGAGGAGAATTTGAAGATTGGCTGTGGTACTCTGGTGATCGTGAAAGATGAGAAGACTGTATTTGTTGCTGAAGTGGTAAGTAATGAGGAGAATTTGAAGATTGGCTGTGATACTCTGGTGATCGTGAAAGATGAGAAGACTGTATTTGTTGCTGAAGTGGTAAGTTATGACGAGAATTTGAAGATTGGCTGTGGTACTCTGGTGATCGTGAAAGGTGAGAAGACTGTATTTGTTGCTGAAGTGGTAAGTAATGAGGAGAGTTTGAAGATTGGCTGTGGTACTCTGGTGATCGTGAAAGGTGAGAGGACTGTATTTGTTGCTGAAGTGGTAAGTTATGACGAGAATTTGAAGGTTGGCTGTGGTGTTGTGTGGGTGGTGGTGAAGAATGCGAGGACTGTATTTTTTGCTGAGGTGGTAGGTAATGAAGAGAATTTGAAGATTGGCTGTGGTACTCTGGTGATCGTGAAAGGTGAGAAGACTGTATTTGTTGCTGAAGTGGTAAGTAATGAGGAGAATTTGAAGATTGGCTGTGGTACTCTGGTGATCGTGAAAGATGAGAAGACTGTATTTGTTGCTGAAGTGGTAAGTAATGAGGAGAATTTGAAGATTGGCTGTGATACTCTGGTGATCGTGAAAGATGAGAAGACTGTATTTGTTGCTGAAGTGGTAAGTTATGACGAGAATTTGAAGATTGGCTGTGGTACTCTGGTGATCGTGAAAGGTGAAAAGACTGTATTTGTTGCTGAAGTGGTAAGTCATGACGAGAATTTGAAGGTTGGCTGTGGTGTTGTGTGGGTGGTGGTGAAGAATGCAAGGACTGTATTTTTTGCTGAGGTGGTAAGTAATGAGGAGAATTTGAAGATTGACTGTGGTACTGCGTGGATGCTGAAGGATGTGAGGACTGCATTTGTTGTTGGGGTGTTAAGTTACAAAGGAGAGAATTGGCGATTGGGTACGGTACTGTGTAGATGATGATGGATACGGGGACTGGTATGGTGATGATGTTCTAACAGGACGATGAAATTCACTCTGGAAAGACGATGATCGTGAAAGTGTGAACCATGGGTATGAAGCCTTAGATTGATAGTTATTTGTGGAACCTACAAATGATTCTTCAGACAACATGTCTAAAGTAGTAAAAATATCACATCTGATATTAATTTGCGGGCTATAATATGTTGCCGTTGATTCAAATCTTTCAGTTGCATTCCAATGGATCTTCCAAGGATTTCCCAGTCTTCTTCCTTCGTGTTCATTAATCCGGAAGCTTTTTCAAGAATGTCCTTTTGTTGTTTTAAAGGAGCTTCTTTCTTTTTTTTCTTAAACATATTTTGATTGGAAGTACTATTGGTAGAATTTGTCATCTGAGTATTTTCTGTGCAAGATAATGATGAATCCTGAAAATAAATAAATTATATTATTATTTTTCAGTTGCCGCAAACAGAATCAGAATGGATACAAGTAGCAGCTGAATTCGAAGATAAATGGAATTTCAATCACTGTATTGGAGCTTGCGATGGTAAACATATTGGCATCGTAAAACCGCCCGGAAGTGGTTCTCTATTTTACAACTATAAAGGCTTTTTCAGCGTAATATTGTTTGCTGTTGTCAATGCGAATTATGAATTCATGTACGTCCAAACTGGTACCAATGGCTCCGTTAATGGTGCAGCCGTATTTGAATCTACAAAGTTCCATCAAAAATTAGTTAATGGTTGTTTGAATTTGCCACCATCTTCTCCACTATCAGGCACAGAAACACATGCTCCATATGTTCTGATTGGGGATAGTGCTTTTTCCATTAAGGTGAATGCTCCAGGGTAGCCCACGAAATTCAAATATTTTTATGTTTTTTGCAATTTGCCGGTCAGTGTGAAGCTGTATGTGGACCAAATGCGATCCGCGACCGTAACGCGTATTTATCTAAAGAATTATAACCATTTTAATCATCAATATAGCCCTCTTTCATGTAGTTCGAAAGAATGAATATTTCAGAAATAATCATTCTTTCGAACTACATGAACTTAGAGGGCCGTTTAGGAAGGTAGGTTTCTAAATTTAAGGGCTTATTAGACTTACTAAATTCAGTCGTCTAAATGATTCAGTTTCTTAATTCAGACAAATGCAATCGCATTTAGGAAGTTAGGTTTCTAAATTTAGAAAAAAGTACGGCTACTGACTCACTAAATCATTTATCGCGTTTAGTCGCTTCAGTCGGTGTGCAGCACTTTCCGCGTGTGGATGTGTCGCTTGTTGTGAGAAAGTGCGAGTGTTCGAGAATGGCGACGAAAGAAAAATAAGTTTTAGGCCATATAATCGAACTTTATTGACAGCATGGTTTGAGATATTAAAGAACTGTATTTCAAATCTTGGTATGAATTCCCTGTTGCAAGAAATCGTAATGTTACTACACATCTTTGTTTTGCACTAATACTGTCTCTTAAAATATCGAACGATCTTGAATCTATTCGAAGATAATTTCTGAAGTCTGCCGGTTCTAAAACACTCATTATATTCATGTTTGATAACTTGTCGCGCTGTAACAAATATTCCTTGACCCAAGTCTTTCTTCTTTTTTTCTTTATTTTGAAGGACCCAACGGCCACAGCCACGGCGAGGCCAATTTTTTGATTTTTGGACAGCACTGGAGCCATTTTATTTATAGTAGTAAAACGTCCGCCTTTGTTGCGTTTCAGCAGGCAACTGATTTAGTAACTATATTTAGAACGTGTGATTAGAAGCTTCTAATTTCGTTCCTTTTCTGAATCCTGATTTAGGCTACTAAATTTAGTAAAGTCTAATAAGCCCTTAAACTATTATTTCCTTAGATTGTCTTTTTATCAGCTGATTCATCTCGCTATTGCAATCTCATGTGCGTTTTGAACTAGCCGGAACTTTCAACGCGTGTTGAAAGTTGTGTACGGCGCCGCAATGACAGCAAGCATAGATATAGAATCCCTAGATAGACTGTAAAACCGAAACTTACGAGCACGTTGCGTCTCGCCACAGTCACACACAGACGCAACGCACAGTGATGTAGTGAATACCTATGCCAGTCGCCTCATTAAACACCAAAAAATGTTATTTCATTTTGAAATAATAGGTACTACAATTCCATTATAATTATGATTGGTAATATCAAAGTTTCTTGAAAGATATTATTTGTCTTCATTTATTTTTACTGTCTTTTAAAGGTTTTTATTTTTTTGAAATATTTAAAAATTTACTAATAAATAAAGAAAATGAATAAACGAAACAACATCTATACCAATATTATAAAGAGGTAATGTTTGTGAGGTTGTAGAGGTAATCTCTGGATCTACTGAACCGATTTTGAAAATTCTATTACCAATAGAAAGCCACGATATTTGTGAGTCATTCTAATATATAAAATTCATCCGTTACTGAGTGACTGACAGACAACGCACACTCAAAACCGCTGGTCGTAGAAAATTTGGCATATAAGTTCCTTGGGGAATGCAGAGGAGCACTAAGGCAGGATTTCCCAAAATTCCTATGGCAATGGTAAAAAAGGGACACGCGCGTACGAAGTTGCGGGTAAAAGCTAGTCCTTATCATTACTTTCTTATTAATATTATAAATGCGAAAGTAACTGTCTGTCTCTCACTCTGTCACCTGTCTCTTTCACGCCAAAACTACCGAACTTGGTACACAGATAGTCTGACAGGTAGCATGAGAAAGGACATAGGCTCCTTTTTATCCCAGGAGTATGCTCTCTAGGGACCACGCAGTAGGGACTACCGGGGCAACTAGTTTCTAATAATCAGTAGGCAACTCGTAAGGTTTACAGAATCTGACATTGTTAAGTGTTTAAAATAATATTATTATTTTTTTAAAATCCTTGTTGCGTAAGTTAATTCAGCAAGGCAGAGTATGAACAATCGACCGATCTCATGCGAGATGAAAGACGCGATTTGGATTTCCGAATATGTGATTGTTCGATTGTTCATACTCTGTGGATAACGAGTCTGCCATCAAGCTTGCACTGAATCTGCCGAGTTCCACAATATCTATCACTCAACAAAAACAAGAAAAAACAAAATGGCAACACTCATAGATAAAGAATATAGAACGCCAAATAGTATACTGTCAAAGTCATATCTCAAACACAACACAATATCAATACTCGGGCTTGCAAGTAGGAGTTTGTACAAATGCTAGGGTCAGGAACCTGGTATTAAACTACTAGAAATATATTTTAAGCCAAATGCGTATTTCAGTCTATAAATCTAGTACGTACCAGGCGACAATTTTATACGGCTTTTTAGATAAAAATGAAATCTTTCCTTCCTACTTTAATCACAGGCTTAGGACTTTCTGCTAAGAGAATTAAATTGTTTTTCGGTATTAGCTTAGCTTATTAGTTAGGAATGTAACTAATAAGTAAACAAAGTTACGTACACATAAAAAAAAGTTTTGTTTATTTACACAGCCCATTGTATTTGTTTTAGTTTTAAGTTTGCCTTTTGTTTTTATTTTTGGTGTAATTACAATAAAACGCATAATAAATGAATAGGGTCACAGTCAATTGCATAACAAGCTCGCACTTACTCAAATCACAACTGACAAAAGAAAAATAAAAATCGTAAACATAACAAGACATCTTCTAAAATACTTTCATCCACGCAATAATGTGTCTTTAATCAATAGCCATTAGGGTGAATGGCGCCGCAAACGAGTCAAAGAAATCATAAAGTTCCCTAACAAACACACACCTACACAGATTTTGTTTTATGCACACGAACAACTTTTTTTTTTTTTTACTATTGATAGGCACGCGTTTGACCACTATCTCACCTGATGGTAAGCGAGGATGTGGTCGAAGATGGAGCACGCTTGCCTAGAAATAACCTATTCACTCTTGATTTAAAGACTCCCAGGTTGTAGCTATCAGGAAACTTTGGAATGTTTCGAGCACGGCTACCGAGCTCCCAATCCATATTTTCATAGGAAATTAATCCGTGATGTTATAATATTAAGGAGCACAATCGCATTTGCAAATGAAAAATACTTTAAACTTCCAAGTTTTTTTTTCTGATACGATTATGCCCCTTGTCACTTAGGCAAAACGAATCACTTTCCTATGAAAGTATTTTACATCAGACGCTCAAGGTACGGCCGCGTGCAGTGAAGGACTCGCGGCGTTGGCGGCAACGCCAACATACTTGCCACAGGAAATTGATTCGCTAGTGTATAGAAATTAGGATCATAATCGCATCCTCGAAAAATATACAAACACTACAGATACTAAAGTTTTTTTTTTGCAAACGCGACTGTGCTCCTTATAATTAAAAGTAACATGGATCAATTTCCTATGAAAGTATTTTTTAGCTCTGCGGGTGCCCGATAGCATAGAAAATACTTCCACACTTGCAAGTTTTTCCTACTTCGTACCATGTCGTACCGTACTTTGAAGCAAAGCCCTGGTTTTCATACCAGGTCTGGTAAATACGTCTCATCCCTACAACACCATTATTTTGTAGTCAAAATATGTAGTCTGTGCACAGCACTCAAAACAATTTTTTCCGAACCGAATTGAAAATATTGATATTACATAGTTATAAAAAAGTAGCAAAGGCTTGCGTTGGCATTGAGAGAAATCAAGTCAAAACACCGGAATTCTATTGCTGTAAAATCCAAACCAATCCTAACAGTGGGATTTTTCTGTTGAGAAGAGTGGCAATATGAACGAAAACGATGATAATAGTTGCCGTAAATCTGGTAAGTGTTTCAAAATTTAGCTTGCTTTTGTAACTAACATAAGGATTCATGTATTTTCTACAACTTAAGTCAGCGTAACCGATTGACACACTTAAACTAGTTTCTAATTTATGAAAAATTTCTCAGTTCGTAAAACCGTACCCTATAAGAATAGATTGATGATGATGATCATGATGGTTTGTGCGAGAAGCGTAAGAAAATAGAGTGAATAATAGCAGATGGTATGGGTACGGAAAGAACTGCACAAGAACTAGCGCCCTGAGGCCCTATTAGGATGGGCTAATGCCATCATGATTAAGCTGTGAAAAGGGGATAGTGTCTTGTATAACTCTGTCTTCCTCCCACACTGTTATCATGATGGTTTTAAGATGTCATAATAGGTACCCTGGGCAGCCTATCATCCAGGACACCCAACGAGGTTTTGTACACGAAAGGGCCGATTTCTCTATCCATCTGTCCTTCATGAGCGGCTACCCTGGCGCAACCACCTTGAGTTCTTTTTTGAATGTGGAAGTGCCAGGGTAGCCCGCAAAATTAAAATACTTTTATGATTTTTTCAATTTGCCGCTCAGTGTGAAGTTGTATGTTAAACAATTTGCGGGCTACCCTGGTGCTTCCACCTTAAAGGAAAGAAAATAAAATAGCTTTAGGATGTTTGCAATAGTGTGTGGGGATAAGGAAGTGGTAATGGAAGGGGTGTGCTGGGGAGGCTGTTTTGCATTCTATAGTTATATTCCAATTACAGAGTAAAAATGTATTGTATCTATGTTAAAAATTAATTTATTTATTAACCACATGTTTTATTTGCTACACAGAATTGGATTGTGCTGTGTGTTTACAAAAATGTAATCATCCGACACAGTTACCCTGTGGACATGTATTTTGTTTTCTCTGTGTGAAGGTAAGTTTAATGTCAATTTATTATCAGTGGCAGCCTTTACTATTGTGTGACCCTAGTCTTTTTTAAAGTTATATGAATCGAAATTACGTATTTATTTAACAATGTCCTTCATTGACAAACAAATTCGATGGTACTTATTATTATTTCTATTTTATTACTTACACATTAAAATAATTTGATTTTATTGCTAAGAGTATAAAACATTTAAAATGTAAGGTTTTTAAACTTGGGTTGTGTGGCCCTGAGCAGTTACCTTGCTTTCATCCGCTAAGACCACCATTGTTTATTTTACCTATTTACTTATTAAAATACTTATATGTTAGGGTATTATAGTTATGGTATTTTCAGTTTTGCCTAAAAAACCCAGTTTTGGATATAAGTGGTCATTTTTAAAACACAATACAGTTCGAAAAACTTTTTTTTTTTTTCTAGTTTGACCCCAAAAATGGGGGTCCCCATACTAAAAATATATTTATTTACGTAACGCGTCTATGTTTGGGTCACAGAAGTCTATTTGCAAACCAAATTTCAACAGAATCGGTCCAGTAGATCCAGAAAAAACTGGCTGTGACAGATGGACAGACAGACATACAGACAGACAGACCGACAGATAAACATCTGAGTAATCCTCAAAGGGTTCCGATTTTTACGCATGTTCGGAACTCTAAAAATTGTATACCTGAGCAAAGACGGGGTGGGCCACTTGTTTAGATAGAAAACATTTATTTGACACAGGCACAACACAACAGCAAAAAACACACAATAAAAAAATTGAGAGAGAAAGTAGAATATTACAGAATGACAATACATGTATCAAAAGTCTGATCAATTCATTTTCCAAATGAATGATAACCACATACACCACCAAGTACAATAAGTCATTTTTATTTCAGGGAATTGCATTCCAAAGTAAAAAGTGTGCAATGTGCCGAGCAGATATACCACTTACGTACCTGGATAATCCAATATTATTGGGGACCATTAAAGTTGAACAAGATAACATCAATCCCACCCAAGAAGTATACCAGTGGTTCTATGAGGGCAGGAATGGTACGTATGTAACCTTACTTAATTTATTAATAGAGTCACCGTTTCCATGTTGGAACTCATATTAAAAAATAAGAAAAAGGAGATCAGTCACGTTTCATACAAAGTTGGACCCAAAAGCCAAAGTCAGTGAAAAAAGATGTGTTACCCTGGTTGGGGAAATCCTCCTTATCATTTTTAGAGTTCCGTACCCGAATGGTAACCAACGGAACCAATTTTCACAGATTGTGTATTTCTATTGCCGCCATAACAACAAATTATAAAAATTAAGGTTTATGGTACGTAACCCTTCGTGTGCGTGTCCGATTCGCACTTGGCCGGATTTTATATTAAGGCGAATCGGCGGTCGAATCTCTGCGACCAATCCTTCAGCTGTTTTATTTAGTTGAAAAATCTCATTTTATACAATTTAATCAATCAAAAAGTTTCTAGAAGTACATATTTATAAAACCTTTTGTGAGAAGTTCGATAGTCAAATTAAAGAGTGTCTGTCACACAATATTTATGCAAACTGTCACTTGTTTTTTTGACAGTCAATTGTTTTGTGCAACGAGTTGCTAAAAATTATGGATAAAAGTGAGTTACGTGCAGTGATAAAATATCTCAGTTTGAAAAAAATGTCTACGAAAGAAATTTTTTTGGACATTCAGACATTAGGGGATGATGCTGTACCCTATTCTATGATTGCGTACTAGGTGGCTGAATTTAGAAGAGGTAGATCAAACTGTAAAAAGGACCCGCGTTGTTGACGGCCTTTAAACTCCGTTACGGAAGAAAATGTCAAAAAGGTTGAGAATCTGGTTTTGGAAGACAGAAGAATGACTATAAAACATATAGCTGAGATCCTAAAGATATCATTTGGTAGCGTTCAATCCATTTTAATTGATTCACTGGGTTCAAAAAGTGTCGGCAAGATGGGTGTCACGAATTTTAACCGACATTTCGAAATTTCCAAGCGTAATTTCGAAATGTTCCAGCGTGATTCGGATGAAACGTGGATCCACCATTTCGATCCCGAAACTAAAAGACAAAGTATGTCTTGGAAACGACCAAAGAGATTAAAAATATAGAGCGGCTATCAGAAGAAATTTCATAGAAAAACTGTGATCCCATGCCTCCATAACGCCATCTAGCTTTAAATAGCAAACATATAATTAAATTCATTAATTCAGCTATCGGTCGGTAGATGGCCAGTGTGTACTAGGGATGTTACCAACCATGTATATATCAACTATCGACTATCGATCCTAAAAGTTGTTTTTTTTTCTACACTTTAGAATAGATTGAAATAAATGAATTTTATTGCTTTCTTAATAAACAATAAATTAAGAAAGCAATAAAATTCAGAAGTTTCAATGTAACTTATTTATTTAGAATTATTTTAGTAGTAAATACTCAATGATCCAAGCAATGCAAACTAGAGCGAACGAAATTTTTTTTGCGCAAAACGTTGTTGTCCAAAAGTCACGTCGGGCGTCGGGTGACCAATGTTCGTGCCTTCTCTGGCTTTGCCCTGCAGCGGGATATTAATAAACTCGCAATAATACAATGAGAGACAGGCAGTTATTTTTACATCAAATACTAATCAATGGAGAAAAACCTATATATTAGTACATCAGTGTCACCTGAAAAAGAATCCGCTCATCTATTAACTATCATATAATATTCGCCTAGTTAAGGAAGGAACTATTACTCGTCAGGAGCCTCTTAAAAAATTGCGTTAGAAGAATAACTTGGAGGGGTTCACTAGGGTATGTTGGGTTATTAGACCTTACTGCCCATACGATAAGATTCAAAATGAACAGAAGACTTGAAAGTTGTCTCCAATCCAAAATTAATGCTAAATAGCCTAAGAAACGGTGGAAGATCAATCTTCACCCACCTGATAACCAGATGAGACAAATTTTTTATCAGATGTTTTTGATTTATAAACAAACATACCTATGATAACTTGCCTATCGAAAATTGGTCATGGCTCAATACGTCAACCATGAGTTTTATCAAACTATACTCGCAAGCGACTGTAGTTAAAAAAACGTGTGAAAACTTAAAAAAAAACAAGTTTCTAATTTTTTTTTAGTTCTAAAGTTTTACTTATAACTTGCTTGTTTGTTAGTTAACAACTTAAACAAATAAATTAGGAACTTGTTTTTTTTTTTAATTTTCATACATTTTGTCTCCGACATCGACATTCCATCCGTCAGTCTTCGCATAAGTTTTTCAGAAATGTATTTCATGAGCTCTAATTCAAAAGAGGTCAGTACAAATAGATTGAATAAACGTATGTATTTTCCATTGAAAACTCATTGGTCATTCAACCTCTATGGATACTCGTAACTCTGTATCCAATTTATTAGTAATTTGTCATCTCAAACACGATCTCAAACACACAATCACACGTAAAATCATCGTGTAATCTCATTCGTGTATTCCATACGAAATATCCCCTTTCTTAAAATGCTTCGAGCGAGCATAACTTAGATGAAGCAGATGGAAGCCAATTGTCTTCTCTACGGTTTTCCTGCACAAACCGTATCCACTTTTCCCGTTCTTCTCTATTTACATTCGGAAATCTAAAATGACAGAAATCTACTTGAACGAATTCCTTTATTAAGATCACTATATCACTATCAACTACATAATATCATCAATATCACTACATTCGACTTCCTAAATGAAAAATGAATAAAGAAAAATAGAAATTGCTCAATGTCTGGATGTTTGTCTGTCAATCACTGATAATTCGAATTGTCTTTGTTGGTTTCGGCTGAATAAAAATTTGCACCCGTGTGAAGCCGGGGCGGGCCGCTACTTTAAGGTGGATGCTCCAGGGTGGCCCGCGAAATTCAAATATTTTTATGTTTTTTGCAATTTGCCGGTCAGTGTGAAGCTGTATGTGGACCAAATGCGATCTGCGACCGTAACGCGTATTTATCTAAAGAATTATAACCATTTTAATCATCAATATAGCCCTCTAAGTTCATGTAGTTCGAAAGTTAGATTATTTCTGAAATATTCATTCTTTCGAACTACATGAACTTAGAGGGCTATATTCATGATTAAAATGGTTATAATTCTTTAGATAAATACGCGTTACGGTCGCAGATCGCATTTGGTCCACATACAGCTTCACACTGACCGGCAAATTGAGAAAAACATAAAAATATTTGAATTTCGCGGGCTACCCTGGAGCATTCACCTTAAATTAAATGATGAGATTATGCTCAATTACGTACCATAATAAAGTTTTATAACATAACATCTCTCACAAAGCAAAGTTAAGCTACTCAGCAATAGAGGGTGTTTATAACAAAATAATCAAATTTTCTAGAAGTATTTACGAAAATTATTGAATTTAAATTAATTACTGAATAAATATAAAAGATATTTACAAAAATAAACCGATGTTAGATCCGGCCGTTTTACCATAACGGGATTTGCAAAAGTGTAATGCGCAAATCGGCATTTTTGTCAGATAATGTAGAGCTAAGAGCGGACACAAATACGACTTGACATGCCGAGGTGACATATAAGACTGAGCGACTTATGACCACTAGGACATAAGTATTGGATTACGATTTTGTTCGCTATGTCCTGTCTATAGTATATATTTTTAATGTCTTTGGAAACGACCATCCTCTCCATCCATTAAGAAATTTCGAGTTGCTCCTACTGCTAGCTGGCAAAGTTATGGCCTCTGTGTTCTGGGATAGTGAAGGAATCCTTTTTATTGATTACATGTCAAAAGGCCAGACGATTACTGTACCCTATTATGCAAAAATCCCGAAAGTGCGTGAAGCGATTAAAGAAAAACGTCGTGGAAAGCTGTCGTTGGGCGTGTTGTTTCTTCAAGATAACGCTCCTGCTCATCGATCGGAAATTGCACTTAACGCAATCCGCTGTGCTGGCTTCAATCTTCTAGACCACCCACCATATTCTCCGGACTTAGCCCCAAGTGATTTTCACTTATTCCCAAAATATAATGACGCGGTTATAGCAAAACAGTTATGCGAGAGTCAAGAAAAACATATTTTTTCACAATGAATAAGGAAGTTAGAAACGCGATATTGTAAATGCATTGCATTGGCGGGAGATTATGTAGAAAAATAAAATATTTTTGTTTAAATCTTTGCATTTTTTAATATTGATTCCAAGAATGCATTTGAAATTTTTGAATCACCCTCGTACAGTTCCCGTCACGCAAGTTTACCTCCGATGTCAATTTGAAAACAAACATAAAACCGCGCATGCGCGGATTAGCGCAAGCGCGCGTGTGTAATGGCATCAATGGCATCTCACTCGCTCGTATATGTTCGATGCATAAGTGTGACACGCTTGCTCAATGCAATACGACTGTGGATGCGAAAAGTGTTACACGTTGTTATTGTTTTTAATGATTTATTTTGGTTATTTCTTACAGTTTGATTTTTGTTCTTGTGGTGTATACCGTGTAATAATGTGTTCGTTGTGTTACTTTTTCATATTTTATTGTTACTGGTAGTCTTTGTTACTTTTTTGTAGTATAATACGTATAAACAAAAATATTCTAGGAACGTAACACTTTTTTATGCGATCGCACCTGCGCGGACTTCACTCAAACCTAACCGAGGGGCAAACAACGCTGATGCGAACTGTACAATTGGCGAAAATAAATGAAAGGCGACTAACAATTATAACCTACGATAAAAAATCTCTGCAAATGTTATAATTATTTTTACCCGAGTTCTTGAATCTTTATATATATAATTCTATTGTACGTGTGTATGTCACTGAACTCCTAAACGGCTGGACCGATTTGAATGTATTTTTTTGTATGCGTTTGGGTGGCGATGGCGCCCTGGATGGATTAGATTCACAAAAACATTTTTTTTTTCTTTTTGTCATGGAGGGCAACGTCTGTCGGGTCCGCCTAGTTAGTTCTAAAATTAGGTTCTGTAACGTACAAGTATGAATAATGTAAGTAAGTACGTTCTGCCCATAAAAATAAGAAACAACGGGGTTATTTGTGAAGGTCAATTAAAACATTACTTCCTTTATTGTTACCAAATCGCATCGATATTCTATTTTATGTAGAACTAGTTGACCCACGATTCTTCGTCTGCGTCACAATTTTCATTACTGCTCCGACGAAGACCAAGACCAATAGGGCCTATTTATCGAGGAAAGCTATAGGCTAATGGGCTATCGAACACAAAATATTTTTTCAAATCGTATCAGTAGTTCCTGAGATTAGCGCGTTCAAGCAAGCAAACAAACAATCAAAATCTTCAGCTTTATATACATTCAGTCAAAAAAGTATCGGGAATGGATGATTTGTGTATGGTTCCAAATTCAAATCTTTGTTTTTTTGTAGTTGTTAGATTGGCACAACTGTTTTCCATTTTGGCGCGGAGTTTGAGTTGCATCTGTTATTTATATTAAATACAGTGCTGGTTTTAGTAATATCATATATAGTGTGTCTTGCGAATTTCATAATGGACAAAAATATCGAACAAAGAGTTTGTCTTAAATTTTGCATCGCCAATGGAATTTCGTGTTCGGAGTCACTGAAAATGTTACAGAAGGCTTACGGTGAATCGACTTTATCAAAAACTCGTGCTTATGAGTGGTTCAAACCGTTCAAAAGCGGTCGAGATGTGATGGAAGATTTGCCTCGCTCTGGTAGGCCGTCAACGTCTGCAACTGAAGTTAACATCGCAAAAGTGAAGGAAATAGTGACTGAAAATCCCCATTCAACTCTGAGAGAGATAGCCGCCGAACTTTCTGTATCTCACGAGTCGATCCGTACCATTTTAACTAATCATTTGGGTATGAAACATGTTGCTGCTCGGCTAGTCCCAAAAGATCTGAATTTTCTCCAAAAACTCAATCGCATGAAAGTCGCTGAGGACATGCTAGAACGAGTCAGTTCGGACCCAACATTCATGAAACGCATTGTTACTGGTGACGAGACGTGGGTTTACGAGTTTGACATGCAAACTAGTCAACAAACTGTGTGTGTGGCACCCGTTTTCAATCGATAGAAGACATAAAGGACAATTCGCGGCGAGAACTGAACTCAATTCCGGAAGCAGCGTTTAAAAAATGTTTGTGATGAATGGATTATTTGTTGGCGCACGTGTATCGTTTCTAAAGGAGCATACTTTGAAGGTGATAAAATAAATTTGGATAAATAACAGACATTTTGTGTATTATTGATCTTTTCCCGGTACTTTCTTGACAGAGTAGTATTATATATTAGTATAGATAGAATAGAAAAACATTTAATCAGCACAGACACAAACGCACAGCGACGAAGTAAACAGATGTAATAGTAGGTACACAATTGCGCTGAGCAATATTTTTTATTCAACAGTCCGCATACGTCAAGTGTTAAAATGACGCAAGAAAAGATATAATTTCTTACGTCAATTCGACGAATACTTACAAACCATAGATATAGAATCACCCAGATAGACTGTATTAAACCGAAACTTGCGAGTACGTTGCGTCTCCTTTTCTCAAAAGCAAAGTGTCATGTGCCTGAAAGAGAAAAGTATAGTGTCCATAGTCGAAAATTATAGAATGTCGCCAGTTTGACTATACAATTCTACTTATTGATATAATTATATCAATGCATAGTGATGTGTATTTTCTGTCGACTATCGAAAATATGCCAGTCGCCAAATTAAACCAAAAAATGGTATTACATTTTGAAACAATAATGATTGGTAATATCAAAATTTCTTGAAAGATATTATTTGTCTTCATTTGTTTTAACCGTCTTTATATCTTTGTTTGCTTGTAAAATCTCTTGTGATTGTGTTATAAATTAAAAATATTAGATTGTAGGCAGATGGTTATATACTTCTTTATAAAAGCGTTCCTCTCTCTGGAGCCCTGACCGCCTAGCGTAGCTTGGACCCTGTTCCCGATACCGGTGGGCTACAATTTTAATTTTATTTTAATATTTAAAAATGTTCCTGCTAATAAGTAAAGAAAATGAATAAATTAAACAATATCTATACCAATATTATAAAGAGGTAATATTTGTGAGGTTGTAGGGGTAATCTCTGGATCTACTGAACAGATTTTAAAAAATATTTTACCAATAGAAAGCCACGATATTTGTGAGTCATTCTAATATATAAAATCAACCGTAATTCAACCGGTACTGAGTGACTGACAGAATACGCGCGTACGAAGTCGCGGGTAAAAGCTAGTCCTTATCCTTAGTTTGTTACTAATATTATAATTGTGAAAGTAACTGTCTGTCTGTCACTCTGTCATCTGTCTCTTTCACGCCGAAGCTATTGAATCGATTTAAATGAAAATTGGTACACAGATAGTCTGACAGGTAGCATGAGAAAGGACATAGGCTCCTTTTTATCCCAGGAGTATGCTCTTTACCGGGACTACCGGGGCAGCTAGTTTCTAATAAACAGATGGCAACTCGTAAGTTTTATAGAATCTGACATTGTTTTGTTTTTTTTTTTTTTTTTAAGAATCCTTGTTGCGTAAGTGAATTCAGCAAGGCAGAGTATGAACAATCGACCGATCTCATGCGAGATGGAAGACGCGATTTGGATTTCCGAATTTTTGATTGTTTGATTGTTCATACTCTTTGCATTTTACCTTGCCGAATCCACCTGTGGTGATCTTTTAACAGGCCGGTCGTAATGTGGAGTTCGTATACATGTATGGCGGACTTAGTCGTAGTAAAGACACAAAGTACTATAGAATTAGTATTTAATCGGATTAGATAGTATAAAACACATAATTACGGTTATATTAAACAATACAAACACATAAACATACGCTCGTTATTGAGTTTACTATGGTTTGCCATAAAACAGTTCTTAGGGTGTAAATGAATTTTACTTTTGACAAATAAAAAAAGTTTTTCACTTTGCAAACAGCGCAATATATTGAACCAAGAGGTCAACCTCATCATATCGAGATGATTTTCGATGAGACCTAGGTGTGGGACAGGGTCCTCTCTTATCGCTCTTTTTGTAGGTTTCGAGCAAACTCTTCGCCAATGATCTGCGAAACTGCTTTTCTCCATTTATAAGCTTCCTCTTTAACGGTAATTTCTGAAATAAAGCAAAATGGATGTCAGGTTGGATTATGAAGATCCTATACAACTTTAGCATTTCCTTAACATAAAAAGAAAAAGGATCTTTAACCACTACTATTTATAAAACATCTTAAACGAAAAATTAAAAAAAAAAAAGTTTGATTGATTGATGATTTTGGGTTAATATACTTACTGGTTGGCAAGATGCTCGCTGTTTTGAAAATATTATTGGAACTGCGTGCGAATGTTATACTCGACGTTCATATTCTTCATGAAAGCAAGATTCTTCAAAGTTTGAAGAATCTTGCTTTCATGAAGTTGCTGAACAGTTTGAAGTTCAAACTGTTCAGAACATATCTTTGTTTACTGTGTAGGCCTCCAATTAGGTATCGTCTTTTCTCAAATTTTTATCCATTTACTTTTAAACTCATTATTTGCAGGAAACCTGTAAAAATAACAAATAATACATCATTATAATAATTTAATAATAATAGTACTTAAGGTGAATGTTACGGGTTGCTCATTGCCATTTTCCCGCGAGATGGCGCTGAAGTCAACATTTTCAGTTTTATTTTGTTTCGAGTGTAATTTGAACAATATTAAGTCGCAGAAATAATGGTGCAACAATCGGATATTCCACTTTATCGAAATTAGTCAAAATACGGCATAAAAACCCTTCTGATTCGCCATAGACATGTGTTAACTGGCTGGTTAACAAACAAAATGGCGATTCTTGGCTGGTGGCGCGCGGCATTTCAAGACGGTCGGGAATGCTATTTGCTATCTCTTTTTGTCACATGAAATGTTCCCATTAAAAATGTTGAGTACAAGATAGGCTACTATATTCAACTTAATAGAAGCTATTTAGGTATTCTAAATCTATGTTACAAACAATAAATTGATGGATTATTTACATCGTCGAAGGTATTGAACATCAAACAAATTAAGTAGCAAATACACCTCTATAGCAAATACCGAAAAAAAAAAAGTTAACAGTGGGAGCACAAACCGGCCGGCGGCCGGTTTATGAAGCACAGTAGTTATCACTTCCTTTATTGCTGGCAAAATTAACTCTTCTCCGATGTTATGTGGTTTGCCTTTTTGAGAAATTAACAAAGAGATATTGTACGAAGCTCGAAGTCTATCGTCATCTTGCTTAGCAGCCGCCGAAAATAGTTTTGCTACACTTGGCTGAGTATTATGCTTCTTCTCTATGTCTTAAAAATATGCTATATTCTTGTCTTTCTTATCTGGATGCATTTTATTCAAATGATCTTGCAGTCTTGAAGACTTCATTGCTTCATTCGAAAATGTTTTTAAACATAGAAGGCACGAAGGCGACGATGGATTTGTGGGATTTTCAATTAATCCGAATTTAATATATTCCGCAGAGTATTGCCGTCTCTTCTTTTTCCGACGTTGTTTTGTTTTGAGAAATACGTAAGTTAGTGTTGATTAAGTAGGTAGGTAGGTACTGCTTATCTATTACGCGCGAAACCGCAAATGAAAATAAAATAAATATTACGTTGTTTACGTAGGATTGCATAAGCAGCACGCACCGACAGGAATAAAACAAACATGCATAAACTCGTTTATCTAATTCGACTCTCAATCGTACTCAAAAAGTAAGAACAAGTATTATATGAACCAGCCGATTGATACAGGAATGCACAATTCGGGTTATTTAACAAAAAAATGTTAAAACATGATTGCCCGCGGTCTACTATCTACGAAAATGACCTATCTAGGAGTACTAATAACTATTAAAATGCGAAAGTATGTCTGTTGCCTTTTTATTTGTTTGTTTGTGTCTACTTTCATTTCGAAACTGAACGACCGATTGACATGATTTTTATTTTATATATTCAATCAAACAGGACAGATTATGAACTACGCGGAGAGAAATATCGAACCGAGTTTGAGCAATCTCTTAACTAATATTAGTTGATGTTCACAAGTTGTAGTTGAGGGTCGAGAGCTCATGCAGTCGGTGTCTAAGAGGCCTCCTAGCTAAATGAAATTGCAATCGTAATCAATAAAAAAATAAAAGAAATTTGTAATCACCCCCAAGCCTCTACACGCCCCCATTTTTTTCTGGGTCTCTTACCGCCCCTCATTAGGCCTGCAGCGCTCGCAAGGGGCTTTATCGCCCACTTTGGGAAAGGCTGGCTTAGAGCGAAGCAACGAACGGTTCGATTTGCGAAACAAGGCTAATAATAATAGGGTACTGTACCACAGGTCAGGTGGTCACGGTGACGGGCGGGACCTTATTACTTGGCCTTTGCGTATGATTTCGATACGTGCGAACCAAGCCGATTTTTAGGGTACCGTACCAAGGTTGCTAATGAAACCCGGTTTATTAATACGCCACCGCTGTCCGCCTAACTTCAGTTTATTCGTTTTATTTCTGTCTCGCTAATTTAAAAATGCCTTCTAGAAAAAGTTCGAATCTTTCACAATATAGCAAAGATCGTAATATATGTATAAAACAAATTCGGGTTTGTTCGAACGCTTAGAACTCAAGAACGGCTAGACCGTTTTCTTGTTTTTTGTGTTTTTGGATTAGTCTTTGTCCGGAATAGCATTTAAATTAAGTATTTAAATATTATAATAACTGGTAGGGTAACCCTACCTACCTAGTTGGCGACTGCTTAGGCCTTCAGCCAGGGTATACTTACAATTTATAAACTATGCGACCTTGTCTTATGTGGCGTACGTAAAATAGACTTAAATAAACTAGCTGAAGGAACGGCTGTAAAGATTTGGTGCCGTAGTGAAAAATGCTTGGGTGGACTTCCCCGACATACATTTTAGTTGGCGTTCGGATTTTGGATTTTAGGCCCAATATGGCTGATCTCGTTTCTTACAGTTCATAGTTATAAATATGGCATAAATTGGACAGAAAAACAAAAGCCAAAGAAATAACTGATTTCGTTAAAGGTCTAATAACTAATTCTAAGTCAAACCGAAGTTATCATAGAAGCCCGTTTAATACAATGGCAATTGCATAGGTAGTGACTATAAATACAATAAAATCGATCATTAAATCATCATGTTAAAGAAACCCAACTCTGAATTTAATATTCTTTGGGCCTCGGCCACGAATTTTGGCCGCGGCAGCGTGGGAGCGGGGCGGACAATGCAGACCCGTTCTCGAAACCAGCGGGCAGATCGCGCGGCACTATAGCGGCGTAGTGTAATGCTCGTTGTTATGTCATCGAGATATTTGTTTTTATTCGCGAACGAAATGTCTGAACAATGGCGACAATATATTTTTTGATTCAATTTTATTCTTAACGCTCGATTTATTGTGGGCAAAAGAAGAAGTGAATCCCTACTATAGGGCAAGGTAAAGAAAAGGCGAGTTTTATCGAAATTATGAAGAACAGAGACAATGTCCTGACAAATTCTACGACTACATCAGAATTAGTGTAGAAACTTGACTATATTCTTGAAGCTATCAATCTTCCCATAACTGGTTAATTACTCTTCTGTTTTTATGGTTCACATTTTTGCTGTTCCATATCGATGTCCTCTCAAAAATGCTAAAACAATTTGCTCTAGCACCTCCGAGGGGACTTTTCGACACGTCACAAAAATAAATTGCACAACACTGCAATGCAGACGCGCGGGCGGTCACCGCTTGACTGGAGTGCAACGCTCGTTGCGTGCCCCCGCGCCGCTGCCACGCCGCTGTTTTCGAGGGCCGGTCCATTTGATTTTACACATTAGATCCTGCTGCTTCCGCGCCGCCGCCGCCGCCCTGCTGCCCGCAAGATTCGAGGCAGAGGCCTAAAAAGATCTGATTGTAACTGGTCATTTAATTTGGACTGCTATAGACTAGTCAGCACATATAAAGTCATTCTGGCCTTCTCCTTGACAATACAAAAGTGCCTGTAATCCTGTAAATGGTTTGATTAAAATAAATGCTTTGAGTTTCAGTTCTGTTTAAGACGTAATTAGGATAATTTCATTTTTTTCAGGATGGTGGAAGTATGATGAGCGGAGTAACTTTGAATTAGAAAGTGCTTTCAATGTTGGAGACCCTGATTGTACTCTGCTGCTTGCTGGAACTTTATACAACATAGATTTTCAAAGCATGACACAGGTCAGGAGAAGTGACCAAACCAGACGTCGTCGAGTAAGACGGGATACGCCAATGTTCCCGTCTAAAGGTAAACAATCATATTTTGGCAGCTATGTTTAGGTCCCATGTAGTATAAGTAGTAATAGGTGTAGGGTAAGTAGTCTATAGCCTTCAAGTGGGCGGTTCCAGACTCCGGGCTGCTACTAAAAAATTGCTGGTAGAGACAAAAATCCAATAACGCATCACACACAGTGGCCCAACATCAGCTAGTCTTCAATATCGAGCTTCACCTGAGTGTCAAACTTCACAAAGTGGGCTTTATAACACACAACATAAAGGTCTTACGTTTGACGTAATTTTATACTCACCTGGGATTCCGCTGTCGAGATACGAAAATGTTACAGAATAGGGGTACAGGGCCAAACCAAATTGGTAGAATCAAATAACATCCAATGCCTAAGGATATGAATTCTAAATCAAAAAAAATCTTTTCAACAAATGTTTTCTGAATTTTTTTACGTCGGAATGAAAACACCACCCTTGGGCTCAATTTACATTATTGCGGAAAGGAACAGAAGCGATTTTTAAACGAAATTGTACTTAGTGTGCATTCCCAAAAAGAGGTCGCTTGTCTTTCGGGGAATTTTCCGTCGATTCCCGTAGGTACTACTGGCCTGGCGCCTACTGTGGAACTTTTGCGAAGTGGTGCAAAGGGGAAAAGAGAAGTAGGTAAATAAAAACCAAGACTAAACAACTGAATATCCTCTATCTGTAGCCCCAAGGTGCAGTCGTGAGAATTCTCCAGCATGCTCTCGCTGGGACGTCCCGGATTTCCACAGGTTGCCGTAGGCCACGGACACGATATTTGCGGCCGAAAAGCGACGGCGGCAGCGGCGGCGCTGGCAGCGGCACGGGAAGCGGCGCGGTGGCGCAGACCCGGGTCACGAAGCCAGCGGCAGATCGCGCGGCGCAAGAGCGGCCTTCGTGGCCAGTTCCATATAAATCTATGCAAATAAAGCGCCGCTCGCCGCGCCACCGAGGCCGCTGCCGCCCCGTGCCCCCTGACTTCGCAATTCCGCAGCCTTAAACCTACTCTGGAATGAAAGCTGTATCTACTGATCGACATTGTGCCTCAGAAATTCGTAGGACTATGGCAAGCTGTATAGAAGGGCGTAACATGAAAACAACCTATGCCAACCAAAGAACAATGTTGTAGCTCAGTTATTATGAAGGTGAGATAGCATAAAAAATTAAAACCCATGCGAGACCGAGTCACACTTGGCCAGCGAGTCGGACTCGCGTGCAAAGGGTTCCGAACCAATTATTATTTTTTAACTTGTTATTATAACACTACAAACTTCTTATAGGTTTTCCTGTAATCTTTAGGTATAGAACTATTTTATCTCCATTTTTTTCAAAATTTTAGGCTCAGCAGTTTCCAAGATATAACTATTTATTTTAAAATAATATAAAAAATATAATTATACCCTCAAAGTAAGCCCTTTCATTTGATATGTCAAACGATACAGTTTGAAAAACTTTTTTTTTAATTTTCTAGTTTGACTCCAAAAAGTGACTCCCATACTAAAAAAATATTTATTTACGTGAAACGTCCGTGTTTCCGGTCCAGTAGATCCGGAGAAAACTGACCGTGACAGACAGACAGACAAGACACACACCCGAGTGATCCTATAAAGGCTCCATTTTTACGGATGTTCGGAACCCTAAAAAACAACATAGTAAGTAACATATTCAGCTTCTGTACCTACCATATGGGGACTACGAGAAAGGCTTCGACACCGTCGAGACATGGGCTGTTCTGGAGTCTATGCAGAGTTGTCTCATCGATTGCTGTTACGTAGAGGTGATAAGATATCTGCATAAGGCCGGCCGCAACAATGACCGTCCACGTACAAGATCAGAGCACAAAAATAAATCCAACTGCGTCAAGGTGTAAGCGAGGGAGACGTCATCTCTCCGAAACTGTACGAACTCGGAGGACGTTTTCAAGACGCTTGATTAGAAAGGACGGGACTTAAATATCAATGATTGTTTATCTCGCACCTCCAATTTGCGGATGACATTGTTGTTATTGCCGAATTGAATCGGCGGGTGCATCGAATCTGGACAAAACCAAAGTCAAACAATGGTCATCCCGAGACCCATAATCATAAATGGCGCTACCCTCGACGTTGTGCTTCTTCTTCTTCCACCTGGCGTTAATCCCGGCCATTGCCAGGGTCCGCCTTCCGACTGATCTTCCTCCACTTTGCCCGATCTTCAACATCCTTTTCAGTAAGGCCATTGGTCTCAAGTCGGACTTGACGACGTCCAGCCAGCGCTTACGAGGGCGACTACAGGACCTAGCCACAAGGACAGCCATATTCATGCATCTCTGATCAACGTACTCCATAGGGCGGCGCATGGTATGGCCATACCATCATAGACGACACTCTTGCAGTTTTTCCCCCACGTTACGGACACCAAGACTACCTCGGATGAAAGAGTTGCGTTTGCGATCGGATCACGTTACGCCGCTCATCCACTTCAGCATCTTCATCTCCGTGACGCGAAGCTCCTGGGTCTGTCTGCTTAGTGCCAACACTCGCCTCCGTACAGGAGGACAGGCCGTATGATGCATTTATACAACGTTGATACGACAGAGGGGCTTTCCTTTAAACTGCCTATACTAGGTACCATTTTCAAGCTCTGTACCAAAAATTAATTAAATAGGAGCAGTAGTTTAGGCGCAAATGATTTTTAAAGTTTTTGCACCATTTGAACACGATGTATCTTTTCTAACAGCTGATTATGTCTAAGCGTAGGTCATACACCTTACAACGATAAATCTACGATGCGTTGTTGCCGCTCTGACGCATATCGAAGGACATTCACTAAAATTGGCAATGCAAACAAGGAAGCAATAAATACACACACACACTTGCACTTTCACTACGAAAGCGACCAACATAGCGCGAGCGAAAGAAACAGAAATAGGTCAGTTTGTTGCATCCTAATTTTTTGCGATCGGTAAGTGGGGCCTCTAAAAAACTTGTTTTTTCAGTGCGCCGACGCTGTCCTTTCGGAACGTACGATTTGTCAAATTCGCGCGCTGACAATAATTGTGATTTTGTTTTGTTATTGTGATAGGACATTAAATAAGTTTAAGACAGTATTTCTTATTTTTATAGTGACAGGACACGTAACTTGGGATTATTATTATTTAGTATTAGTATTTTTTTTTGTGATTGACTGTTGTTATGGTGGTAGGACACATAATTAAACTTTGGTTGTGTGTGTGTGTGTAATTAAAGTGTTAAACAATGCCTCGTGTAACTTACACGGCGTCAGAATGCGAACGTGCAGAGAAAGGTATGGTGACAGCCGCAATTGCCCAGTGCTTGGCGACAGACAGTGATTTAATTAGAAAAATAAATAACAATCTCTTAAGATTAGGATTTATAACCAATGTCCTACCCGGAATAACTTATGAAGCCGAAACGTGGACGCTCACTGTAGGACTGGTCCACAAATTCAAGGTTGCTCAGCGTGCAATAGAGAGAGCAATGCTCGGGGTTTCTCAAATTCGCAACGCATTTGCCGCAGAACTACAGTCACCAACATTGCGCGTAGAAACAGAAGGCATTTTTCTAGAGTCCCTTAGAAAAACAATTGTTATCCCTATTTTTAAGAGCGGCAGCAAGGAGGAAGTGGCAAACTATCGGCCAATTTCTTTGTTCACCTCTATTCCAAAGGTATTTGAAAGAATTATTAATAACATTTGTGAATTTCTTAGAAGATAAAACATCTTATCACCTAACTACTATGGCATTAGAAAAGGAAAATCTACAACTAACTGTCTTCATAAATTTACTGAACTTATTGTAAGTAAATTAGATAAAAGAAAAAAATGCACGACAATCTTTCTAGATCTTCAAAAAGCTTTTGATACTGTGTGCCCATGTATTTTAAACCTCCAAACTAGAACACAATAAGGGAATAAGGGACACACAATTAAAACTATTCCAGAACTATTTGCAAAATCGATTTCACAGTCAGTTCGGATAGGCAATACGCTGAGTGAAGAAATACCGATAAATATAGGAATCCCACAAGGCAGTATCTTAGCATTCCTCTCTTCCTTTGCTATGTTAATGATTGCCAGCTAAACATTAGAAACTGTCATATAATGTCTTATACCGACGACACTACCTTAACGTTTGTTGCGGCCCAAAAAGGGTTCAATATAGTAACACATTGGCTTGCTCTCAATAAACTGACCTTCAATGCCACCAAAACTAAATATAGTGAGTTAACAATTCATAATGTAGCATCACACACTAATCATTTCAGTAATTATGCACACACATGGGGGAAAACTGCAAGTGACGTCTGCGATAGTATGGCCACATCATGCGCCGCCCTATGGAGTACGTTGGTCGGAGATGCATGAATATGGCTGTCCTTGGGGCTAGGTCCCGTGGTCGCCCTCGCAAGCGCTGGCTCGACGTCGTCAAGTCCGAAATGAGAGCCAATGGCCTGACTGGGAAGGATGTTGAAGATCGGACAAAGAGGAGGAAGCTCAGACGGAAGGCGGACCCTGGCACCCTGGTGGAAGAAGAAGAAGATGTAATCCTGTAACAACAAGCTGTAGCATGTGCCCAACGATATCAAAAACAGATTCAATAAAGTACTTAGGCATAATAATCGATAAAACAAAATCTTATCTTTCAAACAGCAAATCTCACATCAAAATCTTAGGCATTTAGCGAGTTGGAAACTAGTTAAAACTGTATTCGAATCCCTTTGCCAATCAATCCTATCGTATAATATTTCCACCTGGGGCGGCTTATATAAAACGAATATCCTAAACGTTGAAAGAGCTCAGCGACTTCTCCTAAAAGTCGCTCTCTTCAAACCACGTTTATACGCTACAACCGAAATAACATTTTGGTTTCAGTTACAGGCATTTCTATGACTTTAAGTTATATAACAGGGTTATAATTATCTCAGTAATAACTAAAGGCGTTATAGAGGACATAACAAAAAAGTTTTTGCACCAAATGCAGCAACAAAGCTTTAATGGATGACGTAATTTCAGCTTTGAGAGTTATAATGATGCTAGTAGCAGCAAGTATACTTAATACGTTATAGCTTTAACCTTTCTGTGACACCCAAGTCTTTACAAAAATGTTCGCCGACTCCTTTTAATACTTGTTGCTGTATAGTTATTGCAATGAACCTTTTTATACCACATAAGGTGCTATATTGACTATTATTTTAGACATAGGCTATAAAAGAGAGTTTGTCGAGAGTTAAGTAACACGAGAAACTAAAGGTGTCAAACAACTCCTCTATCTAGGTTTAACCTGTAATAAAGGGTTTAACTAAAGCTTATTGTGTTCGGCACTACTCTTTTCAAGACGTTCTAAAAATATTCGTGTCAAACAACGCAAATATGGGTCGTTATTAACACTAACCTCACTTTTGTAAAGTTCGCTATTGTTTTGGTAACCTAACAATTAATATTATTAGTTATTCAACATTTGACTACAATATACAAAATGTCTTACATTATTTGAAGCGTTCCAAGAATGCAACTTAATTTTACATACCACTGCTCAGGAAGCAAGAATTAATAATAATGTTTAGCTTGAAGTACCTATTTTATTATCATAGAATCACCTTCACTAACATCAAAGTATTTCCATGCATGCCTTTAACCTAACTTTAATGTTATAGTTTAATCTTAAGATTAATAATCATTATTATCAATTTCATTAAATCAAATTAAATTTTAATATTTTATTATTATCAATTTCACTAACTCAAATTATGTTAAATTATTATTGTGCTATTTTTATTATATTACATTTATATTCTACTAATTTTGAATCAACTTTAGTATCAAAATCTTGTAGATAGTAACTATTATTATTTATTGTATTGTTATATTGCAAATAATTATGTTTTTTTTTTTGTTTAAATCTGTAAGAGGAAGGCGCTGATGTCCGTCACACAGTTTATACTAGGACAATCATCGTTTACTCTATCTTTTAAAAGTTAAACATTTTTATACTGTTTACGAATTGGATAGATGATTTTGTACCCACCTTTCTGACAATAAACTATTATTATTATAACTTAATATTCCATAATATTATTCTGCTGTGTTGAATAATGGATGACATAATACTTCCACTACGAACAGATTTCATTTTAGTAAGGTTACAGGCTTTTTCAATCTTGAGGTACGCTAAAAGTTATATAGTTGATACATAATGTACTCAAGAAGTTTTTAGTGGCAAAGCATTCTTATCAGGTGATTTTCTACCACCTGTAGTGCTCACCAACGCGGTTATACAACGGTAATACCGGTTAAAGTAGTAGCTGACGATGAATAAACGCTCTGATGCAGCTTTAATATCTTTTTAACGCCGTACTATAGGATTTATACCACCTGTAGCGTTTACCAACCCTATATTACAACGGTAATACCGGTTAAAGTAGTAGCTGACGATGAATAAACGCTCTTGTGCAGCTTTAATATCTTTGTGACACCGTACTATAGGCTTTCTATAATTTTAACTTTAAAACTGTGGGCCTCTTTCGTGGTTAAAGTGAGTTAGAGCATGCTCTAACTCAGTTGCATAGGTATGCGTTAACACTGTTATACTCAAATGGAACTGATATACGAGTCTTACTAAAGCGTTAAAAAAACGTTACAAAAACGTTAACGTTAGTTTAAAAATACCCTCTTTAGCGAAGCAAATGTGTTAACAATCAGGCAGCTTTATGTACTTACTAGATGTTAGAAACTCTTAATATAGTTACTAGTTGACCCGCGCAACTTCGTCTGCGTCACAATTTTCATTACTGCTCCGCTCCTATTGGTCTTAGCGTGATGATATATAGCCTATAGCCTTCCTCGATGAATGGGATATCTAACACTGAAAGAGTTTTTCAAATCGGATAAGTAGTTCCTGAGATTAGCACGTTCAAGCAAGCAAACAAACAAACTCTTCAGTTTTATACAAGGTGTTGTTTTGCATCCTCGTCAAATTTCAGGAGGTTGTCATAAAATACATAAATAATCAATTGAAAGTACGGTAGCGGGCAATGATTATAAGCGCTGCTTTTTTGTTGTTGTTGAAATTTAACAGTATTTCAGAATTAAACCCTTAATTCAAAACAAAGAAAACAATCACCCGACTACGCACACAGCGACAATGCAGCTGTGTGCGTGAGTGTCGACGTCTTACCTACGAAACGCTAGCGCGCGCGCGACCGAGCCAAGCCATACCTACGCGACTAAAGTTTTCGGAGTGATTTTGTTTTATTTGTGGATTAAATTGGTTGAATTGAAATTTTCCTTCTTAATTAACGGGCTTCAGACCGAGTAATAATACCTACCTTAGTTGGGTGTACCGATCTATTAAGTCTAAAAATGTTTTCTACGTTTGACGGGAATGGGAAGACGTGTTAGTTAAGTGTAAGTACGTGGTGATACTTTCGACTCTTAGGTATTTTTGACGTAGTTAAAAATTGGAAATCAACTTATTTACACTAATAAAATTGATTAAGCTAACAACGTAATTAAAAAAATGTACAAATAAATAAATTACCTACTTTGTCAGTGGGTCTTAGTTACCCGGAGGTATTGTTCAAAGTTGCCACCATCACATCACACTTTTCGCACAATCGAGCACAACGTAGCTGGTTTTCCTTTAGCTTACGTAACACTAACACATTCGTTTTTAAAGTGTCGAAAGCACTAATGTTCCTTGCACGTAATTCTGTTACACTTGTCACAGGCCAGGCCTCAGGTCCTCCGTGACCGATCCAGTGGTCACCAAAACTTTCGGTCAAGTACTCACATACTTGCGGAACGGGTGCTGCAGTTCACGCTTCAGTAGGCAAAACACTGGTGTGGTGCACTCCCCAAAGTGTTGACCAGCCTCCCGCGTGCTTGCCCGTGGGTCTCGCTGGAAGTATTCCAGGATGTCTACCTGCAAGGCGACAGGCAGGCCTACGCTGCCGCGAGCTTGAGCATACCGGGGAACCTCAAACTGCCGATGATCCCGCAGTCTCTGCGTAGCAGCCACCATGACGCTCTGTGATGGGGTTCCCGAGCGGGAAACATTATCGTGAACATCCGGATGGCTCCACGTAGGATCTCTCCACTGATGGCATACAGGCGGACCATCTCTACCCACTCGACATTTGAATAATTGTCCGTCATCTTGCACTTTGTACCTACGTCTCAACTATGTACCGAGAGCGGAATTCGCAAAGCGCACTCGCGCTTCGGTGACATCAAACACACTGTTACTTCCGGGGCCGCGGGGGCGGGGGGGCTAGGAGCTTGTGCGGGAGAGTACCCGCACCGTGATTGGTTGTGGTGGAATTGATTACCTACGAATTCTTTGAATGATCGTTGTGTATGTATTGTTTGCGTTTGTTTGTGTGTGAAAGCGCGAATATAGGGCGCTAGTAACAGACGGGCCGCGTATAAATACGGCTGGTACACACTTACGGATCTCCATAAATAAGAAAAAAATAAAAAATAAATACCTACCCATTTTATTGTTGATTTGGGATCGCATAATTACGTCCTTGAATTTGACTAGGATGCAAATCAACATCTTGTATATTAGTATAGATAACTGTTTCAAATAAAAAAAACATTCCTTCATAGACGCTTCTACAGCTAAACAGAAGGTTAATACTAGACCACGTTCGACCATCCCAAAAACCTTTGTAAATATTGTACTTTGTGGGAGGAAATAATAAATCTATCTCTCTCTTCTTTAATCTCTTAATTACTAGTTGACCCGCGCAACTTCATCTGCGTCACAATTTTCATTACTGCTCCGCCCCTATTGGTCTTAGCGTGATAATATATATAGCCTATAGCCTTCCTCGATAAATGGGCTATCTAACACTGAAATAATTTTTCAAATCGGACCAGTAGTTCCTGAGATTAGCGCGTTCAAGTTAACAAACAAACTCTTCAGCTTTATATATTAGTATAGATTGGAATGGTGTCATCCTCTGCGTGTGTATAGAAGTCTTGCGGATTGTGTAAATAGTGGAGAACACCTGCTAATATAGTCGTCTTTGTTTTATACGACGAGTTTGGCTATGTTCAGAAAAAATAATAATCAAAATATATTATTTATATCGGAATTCTAGAATCACGAAATTCCGGAATGCATACTTTCTAAGCTCGTCCCGAACCTACTGCTATACCTTCTAATATTTATTTTCTAGGAATAGCTGGAATAAAGACTGATGATACAACTGGAAGACAATTTAAAAGTGATGATGAGGAATCTCCTGATGTGGTACATGTACCAATTGAAGAAGAAATCATAGAAATTAGTGATGATGAAGGAAATGTTGACATTGAGCCAGTTCTTACTCATCAAGATGTTAATCACCTAATTGAGGCAATTAGGTAAGAAACCGTGTATTTATAAGCCTAGCGCTAATGGCCAAGCGGCTTGGACACTAGCGCTAGTCTAGGCTAGGTTGAAATGGGTTGGGGAGAGGACGCTACCAAAGCTGGGAAAGCTTTTTGGTGATCCAACTGGTTCAGAATAATCGCGCTGCTGGCGGGCATTGGCACGCTTTATTGTTGCAGTTTGGGGGTGATTTTGGCAACCACAGTAGTTAGCCCGTTGGCTGGCTAGGAGACTGCGCACTGTGACCGGTCCTTATATAGCACTCGCTTATTCCATGCTCATTGCTCACCCCAGACACTTGACGCATCTGGACGTCTCAAAGTAGTTGCGTTGCGAATGCCCATAAAGTTGGCAGCGGTGGCACTGGCCAACAGCTGTCAGGCGGAAAGGCTTCTTAATCGAGATCCGGCAAAGAGCAAATTGATTTTACTTCGAAAATCGGGTGGTGACCTTCAGTGGGGTCACATACGACTATCGCTTTTTGCAAGCGACTGTAAGAAGCCGATTCTGAACCAACTACTTTCAGGAGTTGCGTTTATTCTATTACATAAAACGTTGTACAGCCTATAGCCTTCCTTGATAAATGGGCTATCTAAAACTGAAAGAATTTTTCTTATCGGGCTAGTAGTTCCTGAGATTGCGTTCAAGCAAGCAAACAAACTCTTTAGCTTTATGTATTAGTACAGATAATATCTCCTTCGGAGTACTGATTCCATAAGATATGGCGTAACCGCCGAAACTAAAATTTTGCTTTTTGCTCACGTTTCCCTATAATAGGACCTTAAAAACAAAACCGCATCTAGACTTTTATCACTTATACGAGATCTTATTTTGTTGCATAGCAAACCAGCCGAAGATAAAACTCTTTCTCGCTCAACACTGGTTGGCGGAATCGTTAATAGATGGTCATACGCCTGAGACAAGTAACTCCCACGATCTCCTCCATTCTCAAAAAGAGCCATTTCAATCCTTACATTAATAAAGAGACCTTTGCTGCTGATTTACGTTAGTTTTGAATTTTTAAATCGTAGAAAGTATGGAAAATTAATCTAAGAGTAAATAGTAGTCTGAATCGCTTAATAAAATCAAAGTCCCGAAAGTACCAAAGAACCGGGAATTCCCGGTACTTTCGAGACTGGATTTTCCTGTTCTGAGCCCAAGCGAAAACATTGAAAAATACTTTTTTCCTTCCAAATACTTTTTTCCTTCCAAATACTTTTTTTTGCCTGTCCAAGTAATTTGATACTTTATTTTTCCCAAAAAAAGTTGGCAACCCCAGTTACAAATGATAATAATTGAAACAACTATAATTTTGTTTGGGTTTTCAGATCTGTAAGTCTTGAAGAGCCAAATGTATCCCGAAATGTCAATAGAGAAGATACCTGATCAGACGGAAGATTGAAAAATACTTATATTATGTAATTTTTACCTACATGGTCTATGGTTTTGTATTGTATACATAAAATAAAATTATATTTATTGTTGTGGAAATTATTTTATTTGAAAGAAATAATTATATTATGACGATTAAAGGACACTTCATATCATTCATTTTTTTAACTACAGTCGCTAGCGAGTGTAGATTGATGAAACTCATGGTAAACGTACAGCTAGTCTATCCTGTAATTAACCATTTCAATATAGACCTTCACCTGAGTGACCAATCTCACAAAGTGAGCTTTATTGCACACAACATAAAGGTCTTACGTTTGACGTAATTTGATACTCACCTCGGATTCTGCTGTCGAGACACACAAAAATGTTCTTACAGAATAGCACTACAGCTGACCTCTGTTTATCAACTCAGTATGACGGTCATCTATTAATAACAAAACCGGTCAAGAGCGAGTAGGGCTCGCACGCCGAGGGTTTCGTACGATCATATAAAACGTGATTTGTTTTTAAATTTTTATCGGCGAGGTCAAGCGCGCTCCCTATTCACGCGAGAATCTCGCCGAGACCCTCGGCAAGAATCTCGGCGAGAACTTTTTTGGGTACACACTCGCAAGGTTCTCAATACAGTTCTCACGCTTGATGACGATGGACGCAGAATTAACTTCAAATACTCAATCGTTTGACGCGCTGTGTGAGCTTGCGTTGTCGTGGTGCAGGATGATGCGTCGCTTTGAGTTAGATTTTCGAAGTTCGGCGAGGACTTGTGGTAAACAAACTGTGGTATACCACTCTGCGTTAACCGTTCTACGATCTTCAAGTGCAATAGTCGCAACATGGCCGGTTTTTCCAACGAACGTAGCTACTATCTTCTTTGAAGTGCTTTAGTCTTCAGTCTTGGAAGACCCAGATTGTAGATTGCTGTTTGGAATTCACGCACGTTATATAAAACTAGTTCATTCGCCGACCGCCGTCATTGTGTATCGTATTGTGTCGCAACTAAGTCCTCCCAAAAATGATTAATTGTGCAATTTCCTATTGCAAGAACCGATCTACCACTTCCAATTTGCGAACAGCACATGCAAGTACTCGTACAAATGATATATCAACATAGTTTTATTTAATTACAATAATCGTCAGTATCATAACGATAGAAAAGGTCAGTGGTACGTTGGTAGTGCAAACATAGTACAGGGGCTGACAGGGTAGCGATAGGCATAGGGCTGGGACAACGTGAGTGAATTATTGACAAAATTAGTGATTATTTCAATCAGTATGTTCAGCCACTTTTTGTTTTGAGTATGTGTGACAAGTAAGGTTAAAATAAAAAACAATTGTCCTTACTTAATATTATAAATGCGAAAGTAACTCTGTCTGTCTGTCGCGCTTTCACGCCAAAACTACTGAACCGATTGAAATGAAATTTGGCACAGAGATAGTCTAAAGCCTGAGAAAGGACATGACCACGCGGGCAAAGCCGCTGGCAGATGGTAGTAATTTACAAATATAACAAAATTCAGTGTTTTGTCGCTTATAATTAATTACATTATTTTTTATCCAGTACGTTTTCTTAAGGCTGTTATAAAGATTCAGAACGTACACAATGGAAAGAATGGACATAATTTTCATATTATTCTGATGGTGGGTACTTATTGAAACTACTTATTGAATTACTTATATTCTATCTTTTATCACATTTCCAATGGATCCTATAACAAGAGAAAAATGAAGGATATTTTGCGATAATACAGAAACTTGGAAACCCTCACGTACTAGTACATTTGTTCAGAACATTTTACGCCGTCTAGTTTTTTGTACAAAAAGCGGTCATTGTGACGGTGATTTACGTATATAGTACATATGGCCTGAATTCCGACCCTAAATAAAACGGTGACAGTTTCATACTATTTTGAGCTGAAAACTAGGTACTAGTCTAATATTAGGGTTCTAATTTAGGTATATAATATAACGTATGCCACCATTTAATTACTATCCCCAGTTCATTTGCTATGCATGGCGTTTTTAACCGACTTCAAAAAAAGGAGGAGGTTCTCAATTCGGTTGTATTTTTTTTTTATGTTTGTTACCTCATAACTCCGTCATTTATGAACCGATTTGAAAAATTAATGTTTCATCTGAAATTGTATACAGAGTTGATACGACAGAGGGGCATTAAATTAAACTACGTATACTATACGTGTACAGTATTAATTCGATACGGTACAAAAACAAAAAGCGCCATAAATGAGAAAATATTTTTTTCAAACAAACTAAATAGCTTGCAAATCCGAATAAAACGCAACCACCCTTTGTAAAAAAAAAGACACTGACCTTAGATACCGCTAGGTAACAAAGCGGCAACGTCGCGCGCGCGCCGGAGCGCGGTGTGCGGTATCTCGTGTGCTCGGTGGGGGCCGGGCCGGGGTGGCGGCCGGCGACTTAGGCCTCCGCTGGGCTCCGCTCGCACTGGCTTTTATGTTAGGTAACGTTTCGAAGTACGCGCACAAAAACAAACACACTAAATTTTTAAATTTTCGATGTGTCCTCCATTCACATTGATGCACAAATTATACCGACGGAGAATATTGTTATTTATTTTTCTAATTAGATCACTGTCCGTCGCTAAGCACTTTAATTTGTGAAATGCTAAAATAATCCTATTTTTTAACTCATCAATAATTTTATTTACCTCTGAGGCATACACTTCACCCTTAATGTAACCCCACAAAAAGAAATCCATGGGAGTGAGGTCCGGAGATACTAATACTAAATAATAATAATCCCAAGTTACGTGTCCTATCACCATAAAAAACAGTCAATCACAAAAAAAACACTAATACTAAATAATAATAATCCCAAGTTACGTGTCCTCTCACAATAACAAAATAAAATTACAATTGTTTGCGCGCGAAGTCCACAAACCGTACGTTCCGAAAAACAAGCGTCGGCGCACTGAGTGAGGGACTTACCGATCGCAAAAAACAAGGATGCAACAAACTGACCTATCTCTATTTCTTTCGCTCGCTTTATGTTAGTCGCTTTCGTAGTGAAAGTGCAAGTGTGTGTGTATTGATTGCTTCCTTGTTTGCATTGCCAATTTTTAGTGAATGTCCTTCGACATGCGTCAGAGCGGCAACAACGCATCGTAGATTTATCGTTGTAAGGTGCATGACCTATGCTTAGACGATAATCAACTGTTAGAAAAGATACATCGTGTTCAAACCGTGCAAAAACTTTAAAAATCATTTGCGACTAAACTACTGCTCCTAATTAATTTATTTTTGGTACAGAGCTTGAAAATGGTACCTAGTATAGGCAGTTTAAAGGAAAGCCCCTCTGTCGTATCAACGTTGTATATACTTCTCGATTGGTCCCATTGTCACCATTTCAGAATCTGATGATGGGATCCCAAAAAAATCGAGGACAACCCTCAAATTTAATAGGCACATACAATGTTTTTCATGAACTTTCTAACGCAATTCAGATATTTGTGCCTGGTAATCATCATCTCATGTTGCTGAGCTGATGATGGAAAGTATAAATTAGGATCTGATGATGAGATCCCATGAAAAATGTTTGTTCAGCCATACTTTAGCCAATTATCAGCCGATTTGGATGATTCTTTTTTTGTTTGAAAGAGTATTTTCCTGGACTGGTCCCGTTTCATTTTGGTGAAGATCTGACGAAGTATTTCGGAGGTAGGCAACGGAACTCTTCAATAAATGATAGCAAAGGGATCGGGATTGCTGAAATCGCATGTTTTTTTAGTGTTTACACCAGTTCTTAACATAACATTGCGCCGGTACGCTGTTAATGGATACGCAAGTACCTAGATACCTACCACTAAAAAGTGAAAAATAAAAAACTTTTTTACAAAAAATTCAACCGACTTCCAAAAACAAAACACTACCAGGTAGGTTGAATTTTTTTTGGACATTTAGTTCTCGCGGCATTGTAGGAAAGTCACAGGACCATCAATATAATTATAATTTATAAAAAATATATTATTATGTAATTATGAAAGAAATATTGCCTAAAAAATACAACTGTTCTTTTTTTTGTGTACTATACATTATTTTGTCTTTACTACTTACTACGTAGTTTTTACACAAATAATATTGCGTATTTTTAGGTAGGAAGTGTATTTTGTTAGTGTACCAAAAAATAAAACGAATGAATGGTTCATTAATTCACGCATTAAAATGCAATTCCATTCAAAGTTTACCCCCCCCCCCCCCCCCGCAGAAAGTGGCAGAAAAATTTGTTCGATGATTCGCCACTTGCCACCGCTAGGTATTATGGTGTTCTGTGGCTTGCCATCTCTATAGGCTAAATGCTATAAATTGTGGCTCGACGAGCTTTATCGCTCGTGTTTCACTGTAAGCCTTAGCCGTAAGCACCATGGAGATAAGAATACTATAGGATGCCTTATTCAGAGGTAAGTACAAGCACGCGTAGGTACATAAAAACCGTCGAGTAACTTTGTTGGCGATCCAACAAGTTTGACATTTTGCTCGTAACTCGGCTCGCATGTTTGTCAGCGCCGCAAGCCATTAGTAGACTGGGTACGGTTGTGCCAGGGTACGGTTGTGACAGTCGTAATATTTGCGAAACTATAAGGAATAACGGGGAGCGTGAGGGGTGAGTGGAGCGGCATGCGGGTCTGAACGTGTTTCACAGTGTTGCGTCGGCCAACGCGCGACGTGGATGTTAGCAGAGACCCTCTTTGCTTTTTGACAGTTAACAGTAAGTATTTTTATTCGATGTTTTTTGGTGATTGTTGTTAAATGTGTACATATACAGTTATAAGTGTTTTTTTTAATTATTATTTAAACATTAGCGATTAAATACAAATATTTATTTTGCACGTACATTATTTTATATTGCCATAGTGATTGTTTTTTTGCGAAGGAGTATTTGGGTACGATTGTGACAATTTTTTTGGGTACGGTTGTGACAAAATTAAAATGTTTTATTTTTGTTTTCAGATGCCAAGGAAATGCTTGAGGAAGACGGAAAGAGTCAATGTGACAAAGTAAAATATCAAGATGCTTATATAGAATCACAATCATTAGAACTTTTGTTAGGAGATAACGGTCCTGGACCTAATGATGAAACATCACCACCACTTTCACCATCCATACTGTGCGAATCTTCAATTCCAAATCAGCCAACTGCATCTTCAGCTATACCGTTTGTTTTTTCCCCTGAAACTATTCGGCCTTTTCCAAAGGCTCCCGAAACAAAGGTCAAAGGTTCTAGAACTAAAAAATCAACCATCTATTCAGACACCTCTGAAAAAGAGGCAGTAAGACAAGAATATGAAGAAAAAGAAAAACGATTGAGTGCTAAACAGGTGAAGAAACATCTAAATGAACCAAAAACAAAAAATAAAGAAAAAGGAAAAAACAAAGGGAACAAACGGAAGACATCACCACCTTCATCGGATGAAGAAGAGTATTTTTGTCTGGTGTGTGTAGGTGCATATTCCGATAGCAGGTCTGGCGAAAAATGGATACTTCAATGCCTAGGAAAATGTGGATTCTGGTCCCACTTAAGAGTGCACAGACGGTAGTCGTTATTATATTTGTCACAATTGTGATGACTCTGACTAGATCTTTAAGATCTTTTAAGAATTTAAAATAAAAATATCTGATGACAAATTTTAATGTGAAATGAAGACTTGTTCTAAATTTTTCTTTATGTTGTATGTTGTTAAACTTAAACAAATGTTCCAAGTTGATTGTGATATTTAGATTATATTTGTACTGCAATTTAAGACTGATCAAAGTATAAGTTATATGTAACCAGACTGATAAATGAAGATTTTTTATAATATCTTTAGATGCTACAGTGCCTTATAAAAATTGTATGTTGTTATGTTTTTTTCAAGAAAAATGCATATAGCGTGCAATAAAAGTGATTGATGACCATTTCGGTGTATTTTTTAAACCTGTCACTACTGACCCCGGGTACTGTCACAACCGTCCCTGGGTTGTGGTCGGTTGTGACACTTTCTATTTTTTTTCTAATTTGCTTCTATGAATTTACCATAACACTTAGAAATATAATTTTAGTATTTATACGTAGGCGAATGTACTCTTCACAATAAAATACATCTTTTATGCATCTAATTACCACAATACCAATATTATTGGCCCTTAAATGAAAATTGTCACAACCGTACCCAGTCTACCCTACTTTGTTTTGTGACACGTCGAGTGCTATTGTGTTGCAAAAATTACTGATTTTCGAAGCTTTTCACGTTAAAAATTAACAGAATTCTTTTCTTTGCTTCTCTCATACAAGTTTCCTCACGGGCTATAATAAAATATTATTCCTGAATAAGAAAAAGTTTTATACGTAAGCACCAATGGGGAGTCTTTACTATGCTTATTTTTGATGACTTGGGGGACGGGGCGGGGGGGTTAGATGGTAATTAATTACGTCAGCAATATTAACTTCGTTTGCAAATCTTTGTAGATTTTAATTTGACATAATTATGGCTAGGTAGTTACTTGTTTTAACTCTCATGGGATGTTTAGTAAAAAATAACGGACGAGGGGGACATAGGTCTCATGCGAGTAAAAACTAGCCGTGGCGCTTTAATGCTCGACTTGGCGGGGGCACTGCCGCGCCCCCAGATACTATGCTTAGGAGGAAGGGGTAAGAGCTTTGATTACTATCGCTGACAAGGGAAGGGGGGGAGGAGAAATGATTAATATTCTGCTTAGGTACGTAATACTTCAACGGCCCAACGAAATAAAAACTAAATAAGTACCTACTTGAAAATTGTTTTTTTGTGTGGGTTGCCCTAGATAACTAAAGGTTAATTGGAGACGACAATGGAGTTTCCTTGAGTCATCGAATCAGGAATGATGATATCCGCAAGAGAACCAAGATAACCGACATAAGTAGCCCGAAAAATCGCCAAACTAAAGTTGCAGTGAGCAGGGCACATTGCTCGCAGAACAGATGGTCGATGGGGCTAAAAGTTCTGAAGTGGCGACCGCCTACCGGAAGACGCAACTTTGGAAGGCCTCCCACAAGGTGGACCGATGACCTGATGAAGGCCGCGGGTAGCCGATGTATGCGAGACGCGCAGGACCAGTAGTTGTGGCGACGCTTGGGGAGGCCTATGTCCAGCAGTGGACGTCTATCGGCTAATATGATGATGATGATGACATTATTATTACCTTTATTTATTCAATAAAACCGTTTTTTCAATGGGTACACTTACTCGAAAACTAGCTTCTACTTCCGCCACCTCTAAACGACGCAAAAAGAGGCTCGTTATGAGTGAAGCAGAAAAAAGAAGGGTAAGGACATTACATTATTTTTCAATAGTTTGTGTGATTCCGTGTGTGCCAAATAAATTAGGTTTCTTTCTTTCTTTCATTGGTGAGGCGCTCAGCTGCTTTAACTCGTTCGATCGAATGAGACTTATTTTTATATACGATTTAATGTTATTTAGGTGAGTGTAGGGTTTGCAGTAGTATCTTTGCTTATATTTAAATAAAGTACCTAAGTATACAGGTCAGAACCCTTTTTCATGAAATCTAAATACTAATCTTAACAATTTTCTTAAGTTACTTATGGATATCAAATGACTCCCTTTTCAATTTTAAGGTGGATGCGCCCGGGTAGCCCGCGAAATTCTAATAATTTTATGTTTTTTGCAATTTGCTGGTCAGTGTGAAGCTGTATGTTGAACAAAGTACGATTCGCGGCCGTAACGCGTATTTATCTATAGCCATTTTAATCATCAATATAGCCCTCTAAGTTCATGAAGCCCTATAGAATTAGTTTTTCACAAAAATATTTGAATTTCGCGGGCTACCCTGGCCCTTCCACCTTAATTATCTTCATTGGACTACATTTTATTTTTTTTGCAACTTTTGTGAAACATATAATGCTTTGAGAGCATAGAACCCATTAGAACCGCAATCATATAAATGATACTGTGGTACTGGCAACAAGGAAAGGAATTAAACACTCTATCGCTTATAATGCTTGTTACAAAGATATGGAAAAAGTGCAAACTATTTTTTTCTAAAGGTAAGAAAATAATCTATACTAATATTATAAAGCTGAAGAATTTGTTTGTTTGTTTACTTGAACGCGCTAATCTCAGGAACTGCTGGTCCTATTTGAAAAGTTCTTTCAATTTTAGATAGTGCATTTATCGTGGAAGGCTATAGGCTATATATATCATCACGCTAAGACCAATAGGAGCGGAGTACTAATGAAAATCTTGACGCAGACGAAGTTGCGCGGGACAACTAGTTAACTTATAAAACTAAATCGTTGTTGGTAAAAACTTGATTTATTTCCCAAAGAAAACGAGGGGACATTGTGGGTAATCCGTTGATAGGTGTGACT
The DNA here is from genome assembly GCA_950371165.1 of Lacanobia oleracea. Lineage (NCBI taxonomy): Eukaryota > Metazoa > Arthropoda > Insecta > Lepidoptera > Noctuidae > Lacanobia > Lacanobia oleracea. Next base: position 12,096,523 of record OX493401.1, read on the forward strand.
GAAGGACTTGTATCCATGTAGGAATAAAATGTTAAAAATAAAAATAAATAATATTATTATCTGTCATACCCACGGAACAGAAAAGAAATGGAAATGCTATGCGACGAAATTTGTATCGGAACCTGTGTCGCCACACTCACACTACTATACCGAAAATCATATAATTCACCATAAATCAAGGATACGATTGATTGGTCGGTTCTACTTTGGTCAAAACATAGATTTATGGGTCAAAACAAGAATAAGTCAAAGATCCTACATTTGAAAATATACGGCCTCACACGTAGGATTTATTTTGCTTTACGGCAAAAAATACTCACGGCGTTTCGTTTTCTGAATTCATTCTAAGTAGAATTTACGAGTAAATTCCGCTATTCGACCATAGACGGCGGTATTTTCAATGGTTGGAATTATAAACTTAAATTGCTTAGCAATAAGTTTCATTACTCTATGTTTAGACAGTGACAGTTGCGACTCGTCACAACTGTGACTTACATGGTCGATATCGATAAATAAGATACCCACCTAACTTTTTTCGAAATTAATTCCAAAAAATGTAACTCGTTTGGTGTTGGAGTGGAGTTTAGTATGGGAGCCATACATGAAACTTGTTGATAGAATCGTTATGAAATAAGCTATCACATTGATAAGCAAGGTATCACACTAATAAGATAACAAATTGATAAGTTCGGGTTTGTCTTGTAACACATCGTTAAAGTTCTATTTTGAAAATAGCGTAAGCGAAATATTCCCAGTTGATTGAGTAAAAGTAGATAGAAACAAAAAAAAACATTATTTCAAAGGTTTTTATTTTAATATGTAAATATACCTTATTACAAATTAATCAATACAAATAACACACATCATACATTTTTTAGTTTTCCAAACATCCGTAAGAAACGTAATCCTTAAAAAAATTAAATTGGTTCGGAACCCTTTCGTAAATCGTACTTACTGATGGTATGAAACACCTTCAATTTAAGATTTATTCTCCTACTATCATTTTTGCACTCCAAAATGTAACAATATGTTTCAGAAATTTTAAATTAATTTCGAGAGTGAGTGAGACAATGGTTCGTCGTGATGTTAGAACGCTCACTTCTACTGTTTTTTCTCTTCTGTGGTCATACCCCACTCAAGAAAAATGCTAACTGGTGACTAGGTAGCATGGTCTCAGACCTTAGCCTGTTCCGTCAAAACGAAATTATTAAAAAAAAAAAATAACTGTCAGTGTCATAACGTTCGACATATTTCGTCGAGTGATCTAACCTAAAAAAACTTGTTGGTCTTGTTTGTTCATCCGAAAAAAGGTATTTTGGCATTCAAATTAGTAAACAATCAGTATAATAACCCCGCACTTTCAGAGATAAGGAGTTTTTTTTTTCTGTGCTATGTATACTTAAATACTAGCTTATGCCCGCGACTTTCGGGATATCCTCTCTTAGTGCTCCCCTACACTCCCCAAGGAACGTACAAGTACATGCCAAATTTCAGCTTTCTACGACCAGTAGTTTCGGCTGTGCGTTGTCTGTCAGTCACTCAATCAGTCAGTAACGGAAGAGTTTTATACATTAGGATATTGATAGGTATTATGTGATTATAAAAATGTTTAAATTGATTTTTACAGGAAAATGCAGAGAATATTGTCCATGGTGAAAACATTATCATCTATTAGAAGTGTCCCAACAATTCATGTACAGTTGTCAATGCTGAGTACTTTTCAACAATTTACAAGAGAGCGATTATTGCAGCCTTCACTTCCTATGATGAATTGTATTTGTGGTTTTAAAGTAAAGGGTCGCTTGCGCCGGAGATGTAAATCATGCTATTTTGTTGTTAGAGATGAAAGGTTGTATGTCATTTGTCCCAAATCACCCCGTCATAAACAGATGGCAATGAAACCTAAACCATTAAATACATACATTTTAACTCATGCTAGTCAGAGTCCTGTACGACCATGGTAATTTCTCTATATAATGATTCTAATGTAAAATATTTAGTATAGTAATATAGCAGTTAATAATTAAACCATTTTAAGGTACTACTATTGTGATTTCTTTGTACACCTGCTAATGTAAGGCATTACAAGAAACCTACGATTTTATTTCTAAGGCCCACTTGCACCACAATCACTAAATGCATTTGTGTGCTAAAATATTAAAATAATTATTCCATTTCTGTCTGATAATATGATGAGCACTGTAAAAATTGGGATTGATACAGTATCAACTTAGACCACCTGAGTGGTCAAATAAAAGAGATTATATGCAGAAATGAAGTTTTATTTTTATTTGGCCACTGAAGATGCCAACTATACTTACTGCCAGTGTCACGTGGTAACGGCAGCACAGTGAGGTGAATTGAATTATGCACTTTGAGGTAGATATAAAGTGTTAGTAGCTGAAAGGACAATACAATTAAACATGAATATGCATTTTAAATAAGTATACAATTAGAATTATAACATCAGCTATTACAATAGATAATATTTATTATTGTACAACTCTTATTTAAAGCAGAGTAAAAATTCTATAAAACAAGTACTCATCGCACAAGGCAATCTCTTACAGGCAACCTTTGGATGGACTAAACAAAAGGAGATAAAGTTTGGGCTGTCAGTGTACAAACGATCTAAGTAATACTAATTGTACATAATGATATAAAATACATAAATACAATACCAATAAAATTAATCCTACTTATATTATAAACTAGCTTCTGCCCGTGACTTCATCTGCATAGACTTTAGAGTTGGCGCGCAACTTTTTTGTCTCATATTCTCATTCTTTGCTGTTCTTATTTTTAGCCCTGAAATAACTTCTACATGTTTGTGGTTCCCTGGTGCTTGTGAATCATTAGAATCAATCATACCAAAAAAATACTTTGGCATGTATATCTGGTCTCCTGGTTTCTACTAGCGTTCATAATTCCAGCCTCGGAAATACTTCGATGTTTCGTTTCTTCTGGTACTTTTGAATCCTAACTGCTTAAAATTCCGGCACCGGAAATACTTCGATATGTTTCTGGTCCCCTGTTACTTTTGAATCCTAACCGCTTGCAATTAAAAAGAAAGTTCTGGAAATAATTCGACATATTTTTGGTCTCCGGGTATATGAGAATTTTTAGTGCTCGCATTTCCAGCCCCAGAAATACTACAACATTACTTTGCTCTTTATGTCAAAGTATTTTTTGCTCTAAGGACTCAAAAATCAGGAGATCAGAAATATGTCGTTTTTTTTTGGGTGGAATTGAGAGCGCAAAATATTCACAAGTAGACATGTAGATCACATCCTGGAATAACACATAGGCTCCTTTTTACCCCAGTAACTTACATAGCTTACTGGAGACTGCGGTACCAGTGAAAATCCAGCGCCGCTGCTGCCTTAGTAACTTCAGATTCAAAAGTACCAGGAGACCAGAAATATTTTGTAGTATTTTTTGGCTAGATTTTTTTTTGTTTTTCTTTTTAACAGTCTAACCGAAATATGTATGTTGAAGTTTTTTCCGGGGTGGAATTGTAAACGCTATAGATTCACAAGTAACAGGAGACTAGAAGCATGTTGAAGTATTTCTTTGGCTGAAATTGTGAGCGCTAAAGATTCTCAATTACCAGGAGACCACAAACATGTGGAAGTAATTTCGGAGCTGAAAATAAGAACAGCAAAGATTCACTAACGAGGATGAGAATATGAGACAAAAATCTTACGCCAACTCTAAAGTCTACGCAGACGAAGTAATCAGCGCATCTCAGTTCTCTTGCCGAAGATAGTTCATCCAGGATGCAAATATTAAGCACAGACAAAAGAGGTATTTTATTAGATCTGCGTTTTCTTACCAGAATAACATATTTTGACTAACCCAGGAAAGCTAGACAGTAAAATGCAAGGGCGAGTGAAGCGAGCTCGAAATTATTTGCATTCTGGATGCAAACATTTATTTTCTAAATCGTCGTAGTCGTTAGCGGTGTACCTACTGTAACACAAAGTTCTATCACATCTAGAAGAAATCCAAACCTGGACGCCAGTTTAAGCACCGGGTCGAGCACCATTTATTTCCTCTCGCTGATAAGAAATCACGAGTAAAATATAGTAGTATGAACTATGAAGCTTATGATCTTTGTGGTCAATTTTGATTTTTAAATTTAATAATTAATTACCTAGCGATTTTGCGCCTCCCTTTCGATGGGCGCCCAGGGCTCGGGCCTACTTCCCACATCCTACGTTACGTCTCTGGTGCCTAGGTAGTGCAGCTAGTCTATTCTGTAAATAACCATTTCGATATCGAGCTTCACCTGAGTGACAACCTCACAAAGTTAGCTTTATTACACACAACATAAAGGTCTTACGTTTGAGGAGCTCGTGGTTAAGTATTAACAGCCGCACGGGTCGATCTTTACGGTTAAGCAACGCTTGCCAAGGTTGGTTTGTGGATGGGTGACCATCTTAACATACCGAGTTTCCTCCGTGCCTCGGAAAGCACGTTAAGTCGTTGGTCCCGGCTGTCATTTGTAGATCTTTGGCAGTCGTTACGGATTGTCAGAAGCCAGTAAATCCATGTAAATCTGACTCCAGTCTTGCCAAGAAGTACCGTGTTACCCAGTTAATGGGTTGTGGAGGTCTGCTAGGCAGCCGCTCCACGTAAAACACTGGTATTCAGCTGAATCCGGCTTGATTGGAAGCCGACCCCAATATAGTTGGGAATTAATACTCACCTCGGATTCCGCTGTCGAGATACGAAAATATTGTTACAGTTGGCGATTAGCGAGTAGCGAGTGAAAAGTTTCAATAGTTTTGACGCTTGGCTTTCAGTGAGTGCTTTTGTGCGACGTGCTTTTACTCGCAATACTCGCACTACTCGCTTCAACCAGCCGAGAGGTACAGTTGCGTTGTGACGAACACAACTTTAACCGACTTCAAAAGGGAGGGTTCTCAATTCGTCGGAACCTTTTTTTATTTTATTTTTTTATGTTCCCCGATTACTCGAAGATGCCTGAACCGATTTGGATTTTTTTTTTTGAGAGGTCTAGACTTTTGAGGTGGTCCCATGATCATCAGGTCAGGATCTGATGATAGCATCCTGGAGAAATAAAGGGAACTCTTCAAATATTTGCACACTTGAAGCGATTGGGGTAGTTTTTGGAAGAGTTTTTTTCACCATCAGCACAAAGAAGGAGCCCCGTTACCTCTTAAAAGACCACTCCCGAACCCCCTCTGTGCAACGCCTGTTACGGCACATCCCTGGGGAGACTGTAAAGGGGTCTCCCCTTAGCCTCGCTATGCACGGCAGCAGGTGATCACTGTGCCACCGCCTTTTCTAGGATCACTGAGTTGGTTTTGGAAGAGTACTTACTTCTCGCACTGGTCCCATTTCAACTTGGTGAAGATGTGACGAAGAACTTCGAAGATAGGCAACAGAATTCCTCAATAAATGATAACAAATGAACCGGGGTTGCTGAAATCTCATGTCTGTCTATTGTTTACACCAGTTCATAACTTACCATCACGCCGGTACGCTGTCAAGGAGTACGCACATGTGAATGTCAATTTTTAATAACCATCATCATCATCTGCCTAGCCTTTTCCCAACTATATGGGGGTCGGCTTCCAGTCGAACCGGATTCAGCTGAATACCAGTATTTTACGTGAAGCGGCTGCCTACCAGACCTCCACAACCCATTAAATGGGTAACACGATACCTATTTCTTGGGCAAGACTGGAGTCAGATTAACTGGCTTCTGACAATGCGTAACGACTGCCAAAGTTCTACAAATGACAGCCGGGACCAACAGCTAAACGTGCTTTCCGAGGCACGGAGAAAACTCGGTATGTTAAGATGATCACCCATCCACAGACCAACCTTGGCAAGCGTTGCTTAACCTTATAGATCGACCTATGCGGCTTTTATTCTTTAGCCACGAGCTCCTCCTGTTGTCAATTTTTAATAACCAATGTACTTTATTTGCACAAAATAAGATGGCAACACTAGTTCTGACCGCCAAGCGACCCAAGATTGTACTCGCTCGGCGTCACTCGCTCAGCGACTAAGTATAAGCTTGTCACGCTGAGCGAGTACAATCTTTGATAGCTCTTGTTGCTGCGAGTAAGAGCCGGCTCGCCGGCAGTGTGAACAGCCAGCGGTTGACTATCAATGTTGTCTCTTTTACTTGCACGAGACCTATATCATTTGTCCCTTTCCTCAGCGAGTAAAAAGCCGATAGCTAATCGCTTACTGTTGTCCCGGCTGTCATTTGTAGTTCTTTGGCAGTCGTTACGGATTGTCAGAAGCCAGTTAATCTGACTTCAGTCTTGCCAAGAAGTACCGTGTTACCTAGTTAATTGGTTGTGGAGGTCTGGTAGGCAGCCGCTCCACGTAAAACACTGGTATTCAGCTGAATCCGGTTTGACTGGAAGCCGACCCCAACATAGTTGGGAAAAGGCTAGACAGATGATGATGATGATGATGATGATGATGATGACGAATATAATGTAATTTTTTAGAAGGTGTCAATTTGACGTGTTCTGTTGGCGGGTCATGTGTCATGACCCTCACGACCTCGATATTGACATATGTCCTAACAGTAACAACACCCCAGAAAATCAGGACACGCACATTTATTACATCTAAGATATTTTAAATGACTGTGTAAAGAAGTTAAAATAAGTTTGTAGGTTTCTCGGTGGTAGATTTTATTTGATTGATTTGTGTGAAGTCCAGTATCTTCAGCATAGAATTTGGAATCGGTCCTCAAACATCCTGGCTGGGCCTGAGCCGATTCTGGGGTGGGCACTGCCCACCTGTATATATACGCCTATGCATACAGTGCTTCAATTGTTGTAGATTAGGTCACACCAAAATTCAGTGCAGGTCCAAACCTCGCTGTTATTAAAGTGGCCAAAGCCACTCTGGGGACAGTTGTGAAAAAGATGAAGAAGCTGCCTCTTGCTGTCTTTTGGTTTTCACTTTGCAATTAATAAATCTTGCTCAGAATTCTCTAGGCAAAAATCAATTAAAAAACACACTTCAGTTCAGGCACAAAGTTCAGTTTCCTATGCCGAAGCGACTAAAGCACATCCCCCAGTGATTCATAGTAGGTATGCAGATATTCTTTTATCCTCTCCTTCCCAAAAATTTGCAGATACCCCACTAATTTCATCCCCGAACCCCTCAAATAGTTTTTAGAAGACTGTCTTCCTGAAACCACGCTCGCCCCCAAAACATGTGGAGAGATATAATAAAGAAGCCCAAAACACTATTGTTACTGATTTTGCCATACCTCAGCCTTCAAATGGCTGTGCTCTAAGTAATACTGAAATAAAAGACACATTTTTTTCCATAAATGAACTTCTTTCTGCTTTACACAATCTTCTCTACCAGTTGAGCTTGTCACCGTCCAACGTTGCCCAATCTTTAAAACTTTAATCCATTCATAATAATGCACATCCAAAATAATCCTGTGGAACTGCAGCAGGTCTAATAAACAAAAAGGGTGACGTCATACATCTATTAAACAAATATGAGCCATTTGTCTTTGCTTTAGCGGAGACTTGGCTCAAATCATTTTATTTTTTTTAAATTAATGGTTATTCAAATATTAGAGAGGATAGATCTGATGGGTATGGTGGAGTAGCTCTAGCTATACTTATCAAGAATTCTATCTCTTTTTTAACCGACTTCTTCAAAAAGGAGGAGGTTCTATGTTCTGTTGTATGTATCTTTTTATTTATTTCTGTGTGAGCTTGCGTTGTCGTGGTGCAGGATGATGCGTCGCTTTGAGTTAGAATTTCGAAGTTCGGCGATGACTTGTGGTAAACAAACTGTGATATACCACTCTGCGTTAACCGTTCTACGATCTTCAAGTGCAATAGTCGCAACATGGCCGGTTTTTCCAAAGAACGTGGCCACCATCTTCTTTAAAGTGCTTCAGTCTTCAGTCTTGAATGTCCTAGATTGTAAATTGTTGTTTGGAATCAGGGTCAAGTCGTATTTATGACCGCTTTATCCACCAAGAGAAAATCATTTTCTGCGAAAGCGAAAATATGCCGACGTGCGCAATATTCTATTGCAAATCTCGTTATGGTAAAAAAACTGGATCTAACTTCGGTTTGTTTTCGTAAATATTTTTTATATTTGCGCAGCAATTAATTAGAATTCAATAATTTTAACAAAATTGTTCTAGAATTTGCATTTTTTTTTATATACGCCCTCTATTGCTGAGTAGCATAACCTTGTCTGGTAAGAGATGTAAGTAGGTAATGTTGTTTATTGTTTTTTTTTATCGATAAAATTTAATGGGGTAAGTGAATAATTGAACATAATCCTGTAGTTTAATTTAAATGTCAATAAAGGAACAAGGCCTATTCTTTCAAGTAGGTTTCTGTAATTTTAGATTTCCGAATGTAAATATTGGATAACGCGAAAAGTGGACACGGACGGTTTGTACAGGTACACCGTAGAGAAGGAAACTGGCTTCCAGCCGCTTTGCATCAGCTCTAAATCGAGGCAATTACTACATAAATAAAATATTTTAAATTTCGAATATTTTTAAGGCCTTATTATACACTCGTTTGAGAGCCCTTATTGTTGTTGCCATTGTTTATTTACCTACGGCGTCTGCTGTAGTTTACTAACTGTAGTTTATTAAAAAATTATGCACCATACAATGGAACGTGCGGTAAAATAGGTACTCTCACCTAAGTACCTACTTTATCGCACGCTCCATACAACGGAGCGTGAGGTATAGTAGGTACTTACGTACCGTGCGTATCCGTTACGGTTATTTATTTTTTATTTCAAAAAAAAAAAAATTTATAAGGATTTCCACCAAGGAGTTTCAGAATACGAGAATAAGAAAAGTTCAGAAGCTGAAAAGAAAGGTAAAGTAAAGCGCAGTATACTTTTCAATGCTTCCTAATATTTTTCAATAATACTCAATAAATTTTTGACAAAATTATATTCAACTTTCCATGGCGGGAGGATAACGAATACCACAGATTAAACATGACCACCACATAAAAATAAAGCTCATTCATTTTAAATAGGAAAGTACTTTAAATTCATCTAAATTAAAAATAGAATATCTGAAAACTAATGCTAATGAAGTATTTTGAAGTTCAGTTTTAAAAATAAAATATCATCTGTACCGGACGGGCGTGATCGACTAGAACGGGGTTGTGATGGGGTAGGTCTATCCTTTTTCTTCTCCTCCGAAGTGAACTGTGACCGACCGACGGCGTCCAGCCGCGCTGACGTCCTGTACCGGAAACTGAGGCTCTTCCGCACCTAACGTACAACGTTCTTCTATCTTGCCAAGTACTTGCTGTCTTCGGGGTAGATTGGGGTGCAGGGTGAATGCTTACCAGGGTTAAATAATTGGCAGGAATTTGACAACACTGCAGCTAATGGTTTAAGGGCAAAGTCGCGAGTACTGTGATTCTATTTATAGATTCTAGGGTTTCTTCTGCCGGTGACTACGAATTTGCTATTTTTGACCATTTACTAAGGTACGAGGTTACCTTACCGTAACGGGGCCCAAAAACCACTAACTGCTTCAGTTTATTTTAACTGCGAATTTTAACTTAGGTTCTAGAACATTTTTGGCTATATCTAGGTCTATTCTAGGTCTGGATAGGGGTTGATGCACCTCAATTCAAATCCCCCGAAATTCCCCGTCGAACGGGGTGGAAACCAACCCTTCAACCCTGCCCACTAGTGGGCTTGTTGCATTAAACTATCGAAAATGTTACAAGTTTTGAACTTGTTTACTATTTAGGGTTGATTTCCCGGAAAACTGTGCCCCATGGGCTATGAAACTATCTATATTCGGGTAGGTGCATCATCCCTCTATCCAGCTACACAACTTACCAAGCCACCCCTCCAAGGGTGGAGGTACTATAGGTCAGGAACCCGGGAGAGGATAAAAATCTGTGTTTATCTTCTTATCCATTTTGCGGCTTTATGCCTTGCCTGACCATGAAGATGTGTACATATCTGGATAGGGCTGAGTGCCAGGTTTCCAGTGCCTATGGTTTAAGACCTAAATTCCTAGATGCCCTAAAAACTTAGCACTGAAGGTGCGTGTACATGGTGGTTTTCTTCAACCACCCTACTATGTTTGAATGTGAAATGACTATTTTGTATGTACCTTCGATTAGGCTGATTTCCATCAGCCAATCAGAACACGCCCTCAGGGTGCTATCGGGAATGTGTAAGGGAAATGTGTAGCCCTACCTATTGATTATAATTTTTCTTTGAAAATAAGTTTTCCCCAGAACATCTTTTACGTGTTTGGGGAAAACGACAAACATACGATTTTAAATTGATTACATAGCTTACAAACTATCACTATGCAAGTACATAAGCTTCTAAGTTCAGTACATAGGCCTACGACTATAGGTACATAGGTACTATCTATGCGAGTTACACAATGTTAAATGCGTCTCCGCGAACATTTCTATGACTATTTAAGTATATAAGCTCCTAACTTAAAAAACATATAAGCCTACGACTATAAGTACATAAGGCTGTTTATGCGAGTTATATAAAGCAAAATGCTCCGTCGCGAACATTTCTCCCGCCGTGCAGCGCAGTGACGACTCGTTGCGATGTCGGCGCGGCGCTGCATCTCGCCGCGCCGGTGAGCGACGACTGTAGCTGCGTCGCCCGTTGCCACGGTGACCGTTGTCTCGACGCGACGCCCGTCGCTCCGGCCCGTAGCTCCGACGCTCTGGATCATTTCGGCAGCGGGATCAGCTTCTTTGCCGGACGCTTTAGAGTGCCGCCAGATGTGCGCACCTCAGCGGTCCGGACCTCTCCATCCGCCCCAGGGAAGACTGCGGTGATGCGGCCTCGCGGCCACGTGTTGCGAGGCAGCTGGCCGTCTGCGATGAGCACAGGGTCGCCCACCTGCAGACCAGGGCCACGGCTGTGGGGCTCCCGCCGGTGTTGGAGCTCGGGTAAGTACTCCCTCACCCAGCGGCGCCAGAACTGGTCGGCGAGCGCTTGTGAGCGCCGCCAGTGCTTCCTGCTGTCGACGTCTTGCTCGGTGAACACGCCGGGTGTTGGCAGTCTGGCCGAACCACCGAGTAGGAAGTGGTTCGGCGTGATGGATTCGTCGTCTTCGCTGTCGACTGACACATGTGTCAGCGGGCGGCTGTTTACCGTATACTCTGCCTCACACAACATTGTGGACAACACCTCTTCGTGCGGGTGTTTTTCTGTGAGTACGGTGTACAATGCGGACTTCACGCAGCGGACTAGGCGCTCCCAGGCGCCTCCCATGAATGGCGCGGACGGAGTTATGAAGCGCCGGAGTTGTGATGCCTCGACGACTAGCCTCTTCTCTGCAGGCGTCTCGAAGCTCGTTGTCGGCGCCGTGCATGTTGGTGCCGTTGTCGGAATATATTTCTGTTGGGCAGCCCCGGCGCGCAGCGAAGCGGCGCAGAGCTAGAATTGCCGAGTCTGCGCTGAGGTTGGCAGCAATTTCGAGATGTACTGCCCTGGTAGTCAGAAGAGACACGTGAATAGGGCCACGTATCTCTTCTGGTGCTGACGACCGACGGTGACGGACAGTGGACCAAAGTAGTCGAGTCCAGTGTACGTAAATGGCCTCTGGTGATGAGCCAGGCGAGTCTTCGGATGGTCGCCCGTGGCGGGCACAGGAGCGTGTGCCTTTCGAATGCGACACTGCAGACAGCGTGTCACCATCATCTTCGCCGTGGGCCTCAGCTTGACAACCCAGTAGTGTTGACGTACCTCGTTGATTGTCATCTCGGTTCCACTGTGTTGCAGACTTCTGTGTGTCCAATTTATGTATAGCTGAGTGATGCGGTGATCGCCGTGTAGTATAGGCGGACGCTTGACTTCGTCTGCTATCTCGTCGGTTTTTTCTATGCGACTTCTCAGATGTATGACGTCATCTGTGAGTTCTATTTGCAGCGGGCGCAATCGACTGTCGTTTTCTATCTGTTTGTTCTCTCGCAGACTCGTCAGTTCTCGGTTGAACATTTGTTCCTGTACTGTTTGCACGAGTAACCTCTCCGCTTGTCGGAGGTATTCGACTTCTATTATGTTATATTTTGACGCCACTGTGGACGTCACTGATGCTTTAGGAGGGGGCTTAGCCGTCTTTGTACGTTTCCTCCAATCTGGATCCGATTCCTTGCCTTTCTGTGTTTTTTTATAGAACGTTTTCTCTGTTGATCCTCGAGTGATTGAGACGAAGCGCAATACGTTCGCTGTCGCTCTTAGGAGTCGTTCCCACTTCGAGAATCTGGCCGGATCGGGTATGACCTCGGAGAGTCTTCGGTCTGTTCTCTGTTTGACGTTGACGGTTAGGGTTCTCTCTTCACCCGTCTGATCGTCAATCGGTGGTTTTTCTGTTGGCCACGACATCGGTTCTTCATGGAGAAAGCTGGGGCCACGATACCATTGATGCGATGAATTGAATTCTAATGGTACGTCACGAGTGGCAATGTCTGCCACGTTCCTTTTCGTGGGTACCCATCGCCAGTCTTCGACTTTGCTATTTTCTTCTATGGCGGCTATTCTGTGGGCTACGAAGGGCTTGTACACTCGAGCTCCTCTTCTAATCCAGGTCAGCACGGTTTTGCTGTCTGACCAGTAGGTTACGGAGTCCGGTTTTACTCCGTGCTCGCGTATCACGGCTGCAGCCACGCGGGTTCCCATCACCGCGGCCTGCAGTTCGAGTCGAGGTATCGATTGCAGCTTGAGTGGTGTTACCTTTGCCTTTGCCATGACGAGGCTCACGTGTGTCATGCCATCTGACGTGGAGATCCGCCAATATACTGCTGCGGCGAATGCTTTCTCGCTGGCGTCGGTGAAGACATGGACTTGGGTTTCTGTTGTTTCGCTATATCCCGGGTAACATCTCGGTACTGTGATGTCTTTGAGGTTTTCCAAGTGTCGGATCCAACCTCTCCATGATGTGGCCAGGTCTGTATCGAGTGACTGATCCCAGTCGACTCCTCTTCTCCATGCTTCCTGGAGTATTTGCTTGGCGCGTACTGTGACTGGTGAGGCTAAGCCAAGCGGGTCATATAATGACATAACTATTCTGAGTGCCTCTCTTTTAGTGGGTACGTCTTTCTCTAAGACTCCACTCGGTAGACGCGCTAGGGCTAGGTTGAAACCCAGCGTGTCTGCACTTGGTCTCCAGATCAGACCAAGTATCTTTTCTATGTTTTCTGTGTCGCCGATATTGACGACATCTGTTGGCGTTTGCGACGTCTCTATTTCTTTTATGACGTTGGCGTCATTCGATACCCATTTCTTTATCTCTTAACGGGCCTGTTGGTGTATTTTCTTCACCGCTTTTGCTATGCGCGTCGCTTCTTCTGTGGTTCTGTAGCTATCCAGGTAATCATCCATGTAATGATTGTGCTTCTGGTTGCTGTTCTATGTGCATCTTCGCGTTCCAATCTTTTGCGAAGATAGCTGTACATGGTGAGCTGGCCGCGCCGAATATGATTGACGTCATTCTATATTCTTCGGGAGCTCCCACTCTTCTGTCGCCTCTCCATAGATATCGGAGGGCGTCTCTGTCCTCTTGTCGGACTTTCACCTGCATAAACATTTCGGCAATATCGCCCGAAATGGCTATGGGGTGTCTAAGGAACCTCATCATGACGCCGGGCAGCGACTGTAACAGTTCTGGTCCTGTGAGTAGGAAGTCGTTCAAAGACATTCCATTCGATTTAGCTGCGGCGTCGTGTACTATACGGAACTTCTCTGGCTTCATTGGGTTGAAGACATCGAAATGAGGTAAGTACCAGGTTCTTCCTGGTGTACTATTTTTGGGCGCCTTCTCGGCGTACCCTTTCTGTAGGAGCGAGTCCATCTGTTCCGTATATCTATCTCGGAGAGTCGAATTTTTATCGAGTTTCCTCTCTATAGAGACAAGCCGCTTGTGGGCTGTCCCATAACTATCGGGCATTTCAAATTTTTCTTGCTTCCATGGCATTGCGGTTTCTATGTGCCCATTTTCTATCTGTTTGGTGTGTCGTTTCAAGATGTCTTCTGCCTTCTTTTCGGGGTCAGAAGTTGGACGTTGCGGGTTAACTATTAGCGATTCTAATGCGAAATATTTACGGAGCTGTTCATCAAGGTTTTCGTCTCTCGATGCTGTGTTGTTCACGTAGTGCACCTGTTGACCGAGTATTCTATTGTGCGCGCCATGCAAGGTCCATCCCAGAGTCGTGAGTGACGCTATGGGTTGGTGTTTCGGGCCTCTTCTTACTTCACTGGCTAACAATAAGTGCCAGTTGTCTTGGCCGATCAGAATCTTGGGCGCGCCGACTTCGTACACCAGCTGTTGTTTCAAGTCGCTGAGATGCTTGCAGTATGTGACATCTTCCTCTCTAACTGTTTGCGGCGTGAGGTTGAGCTTCGGTATGGTGCGCGCTCTGAACGGCACCCTGTTCTTTAGCTGGCTCGCGAGCTTTACTGTCACTCTGCGTGAGCAAGGAGTGTCGATCATGGTATCACCGATCGCTCCAATCTTGAGCGGGTCGATGCGGCCTTCGGCTCCGACTTGAGTAGCAAGGTCCTCGTCTATCAATGATACGGTTGATCCATCGTCGAGAAGGGCGAACGTAGACGCCTCTCCCGCCGGTCCAATCACTCTGACCGGTACTATCTTGAGGTAGGCGTGACTCGACGATGTTCGCGAACTGGCAACCACTTCTTGTGGTTCTTGCTTCTGTTCGAGGACCTTCGGCTTTTCGGCAGCCGCTGTAGCGAACTTCTTCTCATAATGGAGTAAGCGATTGTGGCTGGCTGTACATCCTTTGATGCCAAATCTGTTCGGTTTGCACTGGTGTCGCTCGCGTCGAAACTTCATGCAGCGATAGCACAAATTGAGCTTCTTTGCTAGCTCCCATCTCTTGTCGCTGTTGCCTTCCTTGAACTTCCGACAATCGCGTTCTATGTGCCCATTTTTCCCACATACTCGGCATCTATCGGCCGGTTTTTCTGTTGCTGTGTGGGTTCTCTGTGCTGCACGTCTGTTTGATAGGCCCTCTGTTGCGTTGATGTTCTCAGCGGGAGCAAATGCGCTGCAGAAGCGAGCTTGTTCAGTGACGAATTCGCTGAACAACGATAGATCAGGTAACGACTGATACTTCTCCGTGTATATTCGGTACCACTGAACTCGAATAGAGTTTAGTAGCTTCTCTGTCAATGTTCGCATTAGTTCGGCATTGATCAAGTAGTGATCTTTCTTCAGTGCTCGTAACGTGACGATGGCACATCTCACTCGACTTGCAAACGTGCAAATGTCTTTCGGATTCTCGCTGCACCGTGTCAGTCCGCGCAGTCTATCTGTTTCGGCTTGCGCTATCGAGTCCGGTCTTCCAAATTGCAGCTCCAGTTCCTTCATAATATCGTCTGGTCTTGCATGTCCGATGAGTTCTGAGCTCACTGTATCGAGTGCACGTCCGTGTAGGCTCCTTCTGAGCCTTGCTGTGTTCTCGACATCGTTGAAATATCTTCGAGTTGTCTCGTAAATGGCTCGAAACGTCAACCATTCTGTGTGTGCACCACTAAAATTCGGTAAAGTCATGATGACCTTCGACGGTGAGGACGAATTCTGTTCTGTTTTCCTGTCAGCTAGCGATGCTATAGCTGCTGTTAAGTCCGTTATGAACGGCTGTAATCTGTTTTCCCCATTGTCTTCTATTTTCTTCGGTGGTGCTGTCTGTTTAGTCACTTCATCGACTTTCGGCTCTTGTTCCGGTACTTGCGCTCGACGAGAGTCCACTATCGGTACGGAGTCACGGGGGGAGGCAATTGCTGCTCGCAGCTTCTATCTATTCTATTCTGTATGTCTCCCTCGGCGGCGTTGGTCTCTCTCTGATCAGGAACAGGTTCCGGTGCCTCTTCCAGCCAGGAACGCACGTACTCGTCGTTCGAGTTTCTATCTTCTATTTATAATCGTCGTCCGATTCTTGTTCGGCTCTCTGAAGTGCTAATTGTGCAAGCTCCAACTTAATCTTGAGTAAGTCTTCGCGTGCTTTCGTGATTTTTCTATAAGACTGCGTCGTCCTTCCCACGGTCGACGGCGGCTTGCTACGTTCGATACGTTCAATACGGGCGTCACCCCGGGTAGTCACCGGCAGGATTCGGCTGTATGTTCTATCTGTTGGCCTCAGTGTACTGTCTGAAGGCGCTTCAAATCTGGTTCCCTTCTTTGAGATCGCTGGTGGTTCTGTTCGCTCCTCCTGTTCAACTGGAGCAGGGGGTGAAGACAATTCTTCGCTGTGCGACTGCAACGGCTGTGTTCCCTCAGTCGTGGATGGTGAACGCGGCGGTAACTGGTGACGGGTGATGGGAGCCCTTTCGGTTGGTTCCCTGTTTAGGTCTACCACCCACGCCTCAGGTGTCTTCCCACGCGACCTCGTGATCGGCATGATTCAAATCTTCAAGTCGATTCTTCTTCAAAATTTTCAAAGTCCAAATTCTTCAAAAATTTTCTATGTCCCGAATCAATCTATGTTTTCTAAATGTAGAATCTTCTCAAAATTTTCAAAGTCCAAATTCTTCAAAAATTTTCTATGTCCCGAATCAGTCTATGTTTTCTAAGTGTAGAATCCTCTTCAAAATTTTCAAAGTTCAAATTCTTCAAAAATTTTCTATGTCTCGAAATCTTCTATGTTCAGATGATCAAAATTTTCTAAGTCCCAGTATGATTCTTCAAAATTTTTCTAAGTGCCAGCTTCTATGTTCGAAAAATTTTCTAAGTGTCAGGTTCAATCCTCAAAATTTTTTCTGTCCCAGGTTCTGTCTTCAAAAAATTTTCTAAGTCCCAGCTTCTATGTTCGAAAAATTTTCTAAGTGTCGGGTTCAATCCTCAAAATTTTTTTCTAAGTCTCAGGTTTGGTCTTCAAAAAAGTCCCAAGTCCAGGTTCAACTTTCAAATTTTCTCAAAGTCCAGGATTCCTTAGAAATCTTCCAAGTCCAGACGCAATCCTTCTGTGGTTTCAGGAAAATTTTCAAAGTCCAAAGTTTCGGGGTGAGTCCTTAAGGGTGGCTTCCGAAGGGTAGTTCTCTTCAAGGGCAGTCCTCACGATGAACCACGATGCTGAGCTTGAGGCTTCTTAACTGGAACGTATGTTGACGGATAGCTTCGGATCCGCCTCAGGGTGAGTCCTTAAGGGTTGGTTCTTGAAGGGTAGTTTTCTTCAAGGGGTAGTCCTCACGATGAACCACGCTACTGGGCTTAAGGCGTCTTCATAGGAACGTCAATCGACGACTAGCTTCGGATCTGTTTCGGATGAGTCTTCAAGGGATGATTCTTGAAGGGTTGATTCGGGAACGAGTACCAAATGACTGACTGTTAAGAAACAAGATGCGGAGTACGTATGTTTGGTCGGACGTGCCAAACTATATCGAAGGGGCTTCGGCTTGATTTTTCAAGGCTTGTTTCTTCAAGGGTTGATTCGGGAACGGATACCAATTGACATACTGTTTAAGAAACAAGATACGGGGTGCGTATTTTGGCTCTTGTGCCAAACTATATCGCAGGGCTTCGGCTTGAGTCTTCAATGCTTGTTTCTTCAAGGGTTGATTCTTCAAGGGATGATTCGGGAACGAATACCAATTGACATATTGTTTAAGAAACAAGATACGGGGTGCGTATATTTGGCTCTTGTGCCAAACTATATCGCAGGGCTTCGACTTGAGTCTTCAATGCTTGTTTCTTCAAGGGTTGATTCTTCAAGGGATGATTCGGGAACGGATACGTTTTGACATACTGTTAAGAAACAAGATGTACGGGTGCAGAGATCCGGCTCTCGAAGGACCAAAAAATGTACCGGACGGGCGTGATCGACTGGAACGGGGTTGTGATGGGGTAGGTCTATCCTTTTTCTTCTCCTCCGAAGTGAACTGTGACCGACCGACGGCGTCCAGCCGCGCTGACATCCTGTACCGGAAACTGAGGCTCTTCCGCACCTAACGTACAACGTTCTTCTATCTTGCCAAGTACTTGCTGTCTTCGGGGTAGATTGGGGTGCAGGGTGAATGCTTACCAGGGTTAAATAATAGGCAGGAATTTGACAACACTGCAGCTAATGGTTTAAGGGCAAAGTCGCGAGTACTGTGATTCTATTTATAGATTCTAGGGTTTCTTCTGCCGGTGACTACGAATTTGCTATTTTTGACCATTTACTAAGGTACGAGGTTACCTTACCGTAACGAGGCCCAAAAACCACTAACTGCTTCAGTTTATTTTAACTGCGAATTTTAACTTAGGTTCTAGAACATTTTTGGCTATATCTAGGTCTATTCTAGGTCTGGATAGGGGTTGATGCACCTCTATTCAAATCCCCCGAAATTCCCCGTCGAACGGGGTGGAAACCAACCCTTCAACCCTGCCCACTAGTGAGCTTGTTGCATTTAACTATCGAAAATGTTACAAGTTTTGAACTTGTTTACTATTTAGGGTTGATTTCCCGGAAAACTGTGCCCCATGGGCTATGAAACTATCTATATTCGGGTAGGTGCATCATCCCTCTATCCAGCTACACAACTTACCAAGCCACCCCTCCAAGGGTGGAGGTACTATAGGTCAGGAACCCGGGAGAGGATAAAAATCTGTGTTTATCTTCTTATCTATTTTGCGGCTTTATGCCTTGCCTGACCATGAAGATGTGTACATATCTGGATAGGGCTGAGTGCCAGGTTTCCAGTGCCTATGGTTTAAGACCTAAATTCCTAGATGCCCTAAAAACTTAGCACTGAAGGTGCGTGTACATGGTGGTTTTCTTCAACCACCCTACTATGTTTGAATGTGAAATGACTATTTTGTATGTACCTTCGATTAGGCTGATTTCCATCAGCCAATCAGAACACGCCCTCAGGGTGCTATCGGGAATGTGTAAGGGAAATGTGTAGCCCTACCTATTGACTATAATTTTTCTTTGAAAATAAGTTTTCCCCAGAACATCTTTTACGTGTTTGGGGAAAACGACCAACATACGATTTTAAATTGATTACATAGCTTACAAACTATCACTATGCAAGTACATAAGCTTCTAAGTTCAGTACATAGGCCTACGACTATAGGTACATAGGTACTATCTATGCGAGTTACACAATGTTAAATGCGTCTCCGCGAACATTTCTATGACTATTTAAGTATATAAGCTCCTAACTTAAAAAACATATAAGCTTACGACTATAAGTACATAAGGCTGTTTATGCGAGTTATATAAAGCAAAATGCTCCGTCGCGAACATCATCTAAATAATAAAAGATAGCAGTTAATAAACTGAATGAACGTTTGTCTCAATTTAATACGAAAGAGAAAATGAGACAAAGATGAGACGACGATGTAGTTATAATTTTAAATTTGGAAATTACAAAGTGCCATTTTAATACTGCAACTTTCCAACTGATATCTAAAAACAAGAAGTTTCTCTTATTACCAATTGTACTGTTTTCTCGTAAATGTAAAACGTTGTATTATACACGTGTGGATATTGGTATTTACAAACATGAGACTATGGTACACTCACTCGTTTTACCAACTTACCGCACTAATATCATAAATAACTATTATAATGACACTACTGCATTTTATTACTATCCTAATGTTTTGCCATCTGTTTCCATGTTTTCAATTGTAAAAAAAAAACAACTTTTACTATCGAAAGTCGATATCCCTAAATGGTTGGTAACATCTTTAGTACACACTGGCCACCTACCGGACGATAGCTGAATTCATATGTCTTAATTTAAATGTCAAAAATTAAAATATAATGAACCTGTATGTTTGCTATTCAAAGCTAGATGGTGTCACTGAGCTATGGGATCACAGTTTTTCTATGGCATTACTTCTGATAGCCGCTCTATTGTATCTTTAATCTCTTTGTGTATACTACCCAGTAGACAGGACATAGCGGACAAAATCGTAATCCAATAGTTATGTCCTGGTGGTCATAAGTCGCTCAGTCTAGTTGTCACCTCTGCATGTCAAGTCATATTTATGACTTTATCCACCAAAAAAAAAACATTTTCAGCGTAAATATGGCCGAGGTGCGCAATATTCTTTGGCAAATCCCGTTATGGTAAAAAAACTGGATCTAACTTCGGTTTATTTTAGTTAATATTTTTTATATTAGCGCAGCAATTAATTAAATAATTTTAATAAATTGTCCTAGAATTTTTTTTTTTTTAATATACGCCCTCTATTGCTGAGTAGACCTAACCTTGTCTGGTAAGAGATGTAGGTAATGTTATTTATTGATTTTGTTATCGATAAAATTGAATGGGGTAAGTGAATAATTGAACGTAAACCTGTAATTTAATTTAAATTTCAATAATAAGGCCTATTATTTCAAGTAGGCTTCTGTTATTTTAGATTTCCGAATGTAAATATTGGCTAACGCGAAAAGTGGATACGGACGGTTTGTACAGATATACCGTAGAGAAGGAAACTGGTTTCCAGCCGCTTTGCATCAGCTGCAAATCGGGGCAATTACTACACAAATAAAATATTCTTAAATTAGAATATTTTTAAGGCCTTACTTTACACTCGTTTGAGAGCCCTTATTGTAGTTGCCCTTATTTATTTACATAGGTACGGCGTCTGCTTTAGTTTACTTTTCATGGACCACTGACCATACCTAATAAATTATATTAGTAATTTGCATACAATAAGAATTGTCTAAATAAATATTTTCTTGCTCAAAAAATGTATTTATGAAACCTGTATACATTATTCGAAAATTAAAAATTACTCACCATACAATGGAACGTGCGGTAAAATAGGTACTCTCACCTAAGTACCTAGGTACTTTATCGCACGCTCCACACAACGGAGCGTGCGGCAAAGTAGGTACTTACGTACCGTGCGTATCCGTTACGGTTATTTATTATTTATTAAAAAATATATATATACAAGGATTTCCACCAAGGAGTTTCAGAATACGAAAATAAGAAAAGTTCAGAAGCTGAAAATCTAAAAGAAAAAAATCTGAAAAGCTGAAAAATAAACCTGCTCCTATTCCTGATTTTTTAGGCAGTGACTTCTTAGATAAATTGGCTCCTCCTTGGGTGCCTGAGCTTATTGAACTTAATTTGCCTCTTGTATCTAGTAACCATGATACCTACTTCTGCGCTAGAGCTGCCATTAACTCTAATTGAATTCATAAAACTAAGGACACCGCACCGGGCATTGACGGCATCCCGTACTCCTTTTTTGCTAATTTAAATGAAGACGTCCTCAGTTATTATTTAAAGCTTAGGTATTAATTCTGTTATGATTACTGCGTAAATAAAGTAGGTACATTGTGTCAAAATATTAAAAGTACGATTTATTGTACTTCATTATTTTGCTTAAAAACATGATTTTCGATACCCACTT
The DNA here is from genome assembly GCA_950371165.1 of Lacanobia oleracea. NCBI lineage: Eukaryota > Metazoa > Arthropoda > Insecta > Lepidoptera > Noctuidae > Lacanobia > Lacanobia oleracea. Next base: position 12,117,905 of record OX493401.1, read on the forward strand.
TTGGCAACTTTTAACAAATAATCATTCATCATCATTCATTCTTTTCATTTTTAGGGTTCCGCCACCCAAAAGGTAACCAACGGAACCCTATTACTAAGCCTCTACTGTCCGTCCGTCCGTCTGTCTGTCAGTCAGCGGGCTGTATCTCAAGAACCGTAATAGGTAGACAGTTGAAATTCACCGTGTGTATTTCTATTGCCGCTTTAACATCAAATAATGAAAATTAAATTAAACTGAAAATTAAAGGGTCCCATATAAGAAACGTCTACGGAACCTTTCGTATGAGAGTCTGATTCCTACTTGGCCGGATTTTTATCAGATTCAGAGACGCTTTGTTTCTTTCATCATACCATTACCTATTTATCACAGAAAAAAAACTCTCTCTGTGATTGCTGACGTAGCACTAATCGAAAGGAAAATAAAATTACTTTTTACAAATTTGAAAAATTATCGTCAGTCTTATTAAAAACTTACTTGCTATAATTTTTGAGCAATTGACAATTCCGCAAAAATTTTAATACCTGCTATGTATCTGATTGTGTCGTTCTGTTTTATGCAAAAAATACTTACAACCAACCTTTTTTTGTAATTATGATCCCTGAGAAACCAAATGATGCGAAATAAAGTATTTTCACGTACGTTATTGTTGTCATAAAGTATAGAGTACAATTACCTGAAATAACGTACAATACTTTATAATAAAGTACGGGTGGCAACCCTAATTACTGGACACATCCCTGATGACTGGAAACGTCAAATGATGTTGCCATTCCTCAAACCAAATAAAACTCCATCTGATGCTTCTTCATATTGGCCCATAGTTTTTTTTTTATCTTTAATCTTAATGATAATAGAGGAACACTTAATTAAAAACCGCCTTGAAAGGTGTGTTGAAAGTAAGGGCCTTTTGGCGGAATCACAATATGGCTTTAGAAAAGGTAAAAGTACCACTGACTGTTCAAGCATTTTAACATCTGATGTTCGGTTATCTTTTTCTAAAAACCAATCCACCGTAGCAGTTTTTTTCTTGATATTAATGCGATTTATGATAATGTACTGTAATGTACCTTACAGGTTCCATAGAATTTAGCGAATTTCATTATTAATATCCTGAATGCACGTTCTGTTAACATGCTAATAGGAGATCATGAGGTATCTCGCCTTGTATGGAGAGGTCTCCCACAGGGTTCTGTGCTCAGTGCCCTTCTATACAACATTTACACTTTTGATATGGACTCGTCCTTAACTGACCATGTTAAGGTTCTTCATACGCCGATGATTTGTTGTTGTAATCGTCAAGTCACTCTGTTGAGCAACCTAGCCTTAAGAATTGCTTTGTCTTCACTGCATTTATGGCTACATTTAAATGGCTTGGATTTATCCACGTCTAAAAGTGCGGCTGCTTTATTCACCCGTAAAAGAATATTCTGTTAGTAAATCTGATGTATAAAGGTATACCTATTCCAGTAAAAGATAAATTCAGATATCTTGGTGTAATATTTGACTTGAAATTAAGCAGTGTTTGTTCCTCATTGTGATTATATTGTGAACAAATGTGAAAAAAAATTAAACATACTTCGATGCCTCTCAGGTGTGTGGTGAGGGTGATTGCGTTATAAATCAGTTCATCAAAAGCACTAAGTGTTAATCAGAAGCACTATGGATTATGGATTGATCGTTCTGGAACCTGGTAGTGTTATGGCTTTTAAAAAATTGGATCACATCCAGTCTAAAGCTTTACGAATTATTTCGGGTGCTGTGAAGTCTACTCCCATTAATGCCCTTCAAGTCGAATGCGGGGAAGGTCCCTTATATCTTAGTAGACAATTTCTATCTGACAAATACTTGTTCCGGGTTCTTCAGCTCTCAACTCATCCTCTCATTCCCAAACTGGACTCATTAGTGTTGGAGATAGAAGCTTCAGATTACTGATCCCATAAACGTGCTCCTTGTTTAGTTGTCAGCTATAAAAAAAATCCTTTCAATTTCTTCTCCTATTCACCGTTCCAATAAACTTCCAGTATTTAGCAGTAGTTACGAGAGTTTACAGTTTAGTCCCATCATAAAATATGACTGTGTGAATAAATCAGATCCCAATTTCCAATTAAATTTTAACCATTTTCTGAGACTTGTCTGCGTAAGGGGATTTATTGATGGCTAGAAGAGCACTTTGAGAGTCAGTAAAAATTATAGCTTTTTTGAGTTTAAAAACACGAATATAATCAATGGCTTATATATTCAAAAATAGTTAAGGAAGGGCACGCAGCAGAAGAAACTGGTACAAACACACTGGTACAAACTGGTACAACATACACTGGTACACCAGGCAAGGACAGAAAACATCTACTACTGTTAAATTAAATAACCTCAAAAATCGTTTTCGCTTTACAAGGAAAATCATAATAACCAGCTGCATTAAGCATTATTTACCTACTACATACGCTTATTAAAGAAAAGTACGAAGGCAGATTTTGCTCATTGATTTTGTCAGATATTAAACGTGATCCAAACCTTCTGGGCAAAAGGCAACCTTTGGCGACCTCTCGCCGTCGCAAGTAGCAGACGCGTTTTCGAAACAATTTAGTAGCGTTTTCTTGGCTGACTTACTATCAATATCATTGGATCCCGAACTTGCTACTGATACTGTGAATGCATCTCCCAATAATATATCCCAGCTGGTTGATATTGATCACATTCAAGAATCTGAAATACGCGGCGTTATGGCTTGACTTCCTCCGAATTCTACTCAACGTCCGAATGGGATACCACTATACTTGGTTAAGGATGGCTGCGAAATCTGTCCATCACGATTAAAACGTATCCAACGAAGTGGAAAACATCCAAGGTCCTTCCGGTACATAAAAGTGGCCCTAAAATTGATATTAAAAATGACAGGCCAATAGCTGTTCTATCCATTTTCGGGAAGGTTTTTGAATCAGTCCTTTATAGAAATATATATAAGTAGTTAGATCGGTGGTTCGCTGAAGAGCAACATGGATTTCTTCCTAATCGCTCAACCACGTCTAACCTACTTAATGTTACCACAGTTCTTGCCAAAAATATGAATGACAAAAAATTGATCGATGTAGCCTATTTTGACTTTCAGAAGGCATTTCTCCGTTTCGTTGCTGACATTCTTTGCGGACTATTTGCACGGTCGGAAGCAATACGTTACGTACAAAGGAGCCAACTCGGAGCACTATCTAGTCACTTCTGGAATAGGACAGGGTACTAACCTTGGGCCCCTTTTTTTTCTCATAGTGGTAAATGACCTACCCACTTATGTAAAGCACTCCACAATACTGATGTATGCCGATGATTGCTCTTCCGATAGCTAACTCTAACGACATGCACACACTCCAACTTGACATCAACCATATTCACACGTGGAGCACTACAAATAATCTGAACTTGAATACTAGTAACTGCACGATCATGACTTTCTCAAAAGCCACGCACCCCATACACAACATCTACACTCTAAACAATATAACTTTGCAACGTCTTTCTACCGTATGCGATCTAGGTACTCACTTTGATTCACATCTTACAATTAACCAGCATATAGTACAGACACAACAAATCTCGCGAAAGCTTGGGTTTTGTCTTGCGTCATGCTAAAATTTTCAGTAATCGACCAGCCATATCCATACTATACCACTCATACGTCCGCAGTTTACTAGAATCCAACAGTGCAATCTGGAACCCCATGAAAAAGTTTATACATTGATAATTGAAAGGGTTCAGAAATCTTTTGTCAGCTACCTTTACTTAAAGCTATATGGTTACTACCCCTACATGTACCCAACACCATTCATGCTAGGAATGGTACTCGTATCTTACCAGAGCTTAGAAGTAAGGAGAAATCTTTCCTTAGTCAAATATATTATCCGCCTAATTCATGGTTCCTACTTCAATTCCTTATTACTAGAGTATATTCCCTTTAACATTCCACTTCCCATAAGGCATATCTACACTTCGCCCCCGTCAGCGCACTCTATTTTCTATTCCACAAACTAGTGTTACAATTAAAAACAGTCCATTATACTTGGCCCTTACCCACATTAATAATATTTTACTGCTCGACGACTCGATAGATATCTTCGCGAACACTGAACTGAGACTCCTTAGCACTGCAGCTCGATGGAGTCCATTGCCACTCCCAGAACTATAGTTTCATAGTTATTAACTTTTTCATATCGTTTTTCAGTGTATTGACAAAGTTTATTTTTTTATTTTTTTTATATCCGTTTTTCGATTATTTTTTTTTACTTTTGAATGTCTGTAACTTGTATGTGTGGTGTCAACTGTAAATATAAGTTGGTGACAAATAAATAAATAAAAAAAAACGTAAAAGTGGATTTGTGCATGTTGATGATTTTGACATGGGAGTTATACGGAGGAAAGTACATGAATTTTATTCTGCTAAAAAGAGGTCCCTTATACTTTATACTGTTAAAAAGCTTCTAGAGGTCTTAAAGTCATAAATAAATTACACAATACAGCGAGAGAGTCTGCGAAAGCTGTTTCACAAGGTGGGATTTCGTTTTAAAAAATCTCAATCCAATCGAAAGGTTCTTATGGAGCGTAATGATATATCAGCTTGGAGAGCTAAGTACTTGCATGCAGTGGATAAAAATAATAAATCTCCCCAGCCCCGGCCCATAATTTATTTAGATGAGACCTATATTCACTCTTCGCATACATCGGGTAAATGTTGGTAACGAGAGGGTGAAGACGGAGTATCGGAGCCTGTATCGAAAGGGCAAAGATATATTTTTGTTCATGCGGGAGGGGATACTGGATTTGTTACAAATGCACTACTTGTGTTTAATACAAACACAAAAAGTGGTGATTATCATGACGAGATGAATAGTACCAACTTTAAAAAGTGGGTTATTCAAAAACTTGTGCCTAATTAACGAGAGCAATCCATAATGATGATAATGCTCCTTATCACCGTATTTGCGTGAATAAAGTCCCAAATACGAATTCCTTAAAAAAAAATATGCAATTATGTTTGACCCAAAATAAAATTGACTTAGGGGAGGATTTGAATAAACCTCAGCTTTTAGAAATAATTAAGAGAATCAAGCCTGAACTTGTATATGAGATTTAAAAAATAATTAAAAGACAATAGACACAAGTGCTTATTATTTACCACCTTATCAATGTGATCTCAATCCCATTGAACTCATATGGAGCACAATGTAAAGAAAACTTGCCGATGTAAATATTGAGCACAAAAATGCTGAAATGCCCCGCCTAGTTATAGAAGCTTTTGACGCTATTACAGTTCATGAGCGGGCACAGCATTCTAAAAACGTTCGCAAGTTAGAAGGAGAATACTTAAAACATGATTTGTATTTAGATAAACCTTTTATTATAGAAGTGGTAAGTGACACTGAAACCGAAAGCGGTAGTGATAATGATGATAGTGGTACGGAAATAAACGGAGTACCTATGGCCTCACACGCAGGATGAAGTTATGTATGCAGGTTCATCTAAAGATCACAATTACTGTAAACCTGGTTTTCAATAAATTGTTGTAAAGCAATTGATTTTTTTTATTACACTATAACACTACACTACCACTGGGTACCACTACTAATATAATAAGTCAAGGTGTTAGGGGTTAGGTACGATCATAACTAAATGCTAGACATCCAGGTAGCTCTTGCAGGGTAGATACCTACTTAACTTCGCATTAAATAAAAGTTGTGTGGAAATTCAGCAGATAAAATGTTCCACGGGGAGATACCGTGGAACATTTTATCTGCTGAATTTCCACATCAGTGGATTACTTTTTAGATAAAGCCATTGTTTATTCATGAGAGACTAAACTGTCAGCGTAGGTACCTACGTAACTGTAAATTATCAAATTCTTTTTATTTATTTTATTATTTTTATATAGGTATCATTGTTTTTAATTTGTAAAAACTGTAATTCCTAATAAACGATTATGTCTAATGTGAAATTTCCTTCTTGAGAACTTACTCAATTTTGGGTACCTTATATTAATTAGCAACACTGAATCGACGGTGCCGTCCTCTTTCAGTTCACAGATACTGATGAACTTGACCAGATTGGCATCACAACATTCAGAGACAGCCTGTAAGGACACATTCAAGCGCTCAACTATAGCTCGTGCGTCGGACACGTATCTCTCAGCAACAGTGCTGTCGTCTGCATACCCAAAGGTACCGGGTTTAAGCAGATCATTAATACGCAGCAAGAACAGTGTTGCCGAAAGCACCGACCTCTGAGGAACCCCGGTATTAATATCCAGCAGTCCAGACGAGCAGCCATCTATGACCACTCGGATAGACCGATCTCTCAGGAAATTTGCGATCCAATCACACAAACCGGCGAGCAGACCGAAGGAAGGAAGCTTACTAATAAAGCTATCGCCAGACCCTGTCGAAGGCCTTGGAGATGTCAAGGGAGACCGCTAGTGCCTTCCCGTGCTTCTCTATGGCCTCACTCCAGATGTGAACGGCATACGCTAGAAGATCCCTAGTTGACCGATTTCGGCGGCACTCGTATTGTCGGTCACTAAGGATATCATTCGCTTCTAGGTTACAGAGTATGGGCGTTACCGAGATGGGTCTATAATTCGACGGGTCAGCTCGACTACCCTTCTTGGGCACGGGTTGTAGGTTAGCTTGCTTCCAAGCCTTCGGCACTTTTCCAGTCTCAAACGAAAGGCGAAATAGGTGTGTCAAGATCAGAGACAACTCAGGCGCACAAGTCTTCAAAATAATTGCCGGTATCCCGTCGAGGCCACTAGCCTTGTTCACGTCAAGGTTACGCAGTACTCTACGGACGTCCTTCTGATGAATACGAATGTTTAACATACTCGACTCGCATCCACCAGGAGAAGCAGGGGGCCTCGCGCCACGAGGATCCAGACGCGAAGATTCCGCGAACAAGTTCGCTTTCTCGTCAGCGGAGTGGGCCAGCGTCCCGTCGGGTCTCAGCAGTGGTGGTAGTGAGGGGCGGCAGAAGTTCGATTCGACCGACTTAGCCCGGGACCAAAAAGCCTTACTACCTGCTGGGTATGAAGCAAGTTTGTTCCCTATTCGGCTAGTGTGGTCAAACCGTGCCCTCCGCAACACCTTCTTGCTGGACTTGGCAGCCCTGTTGAAGGCTCTCTTCTTCCGAGTTACATCATTTGCTTTGCGCATACGAGCGTCGACCCATGCTAGGTAAGCCGCGTGTTTAAGCGCATCAGCGCGATTGCACTCGGCACCAAACCATATGGACGAGCTTCGCCAGACATTTTTATGTCAGAGAGCGGAATGTAGTACTCCATTCCCCTCCGCAACACATCCGTCACGGCATCCACGCTTCGTAGTGCGCGGACGCCGTGACGGATCGCATAATATCAGTCGAAGAAAAGCAAGTACTCTGCCAAGGATTAAATGCGAAGAAAGATCGCATGCCATGCCAATCTGCTGACCTGTACTGCCATACCCGCCGGGTGCTTCTTGGACTAGGATCGGGCGGGGAGTAAACGGACACAGACTTCACCAGACAGTGGTCGGAACTACCCAGTGGAGAAGAAATCGAAACCGAGTAGCAGTCTGGATCTGTTGTCAGCAGAAGGTCCAAGCAATGGGCAGTGTGTGAATCAATACCCGGCACCCTCGTTGCCCCCTGGACCAGGACCATTTAGCGCTAGGGCTAGCTTTCTCATCTCTCGTCCAGCATGGTCTGTGCACTGGTATGGGAAGAGCCAATCCTGATGGTGGGCGTTGAAGTCCCCCAGTAACACCAATTGAGCAGAAGGGTACCGTTGCTGAGACGCATCCGCCGCCTCACTTAGGTGCTGCGTGAGCCCAGTTGTCTCCAAATCACCGCTGTGCGAGCAGTAGACACAAGCGTAGACAATTTTATCCAGGCCTGTGTCCACTAAAACCCATAGCGCTGAGAACCTGGAGTCCTCTAGATTACGGAGACGCCGGTAGCAGATATCGTCACGGGCGTACATACATACGCCCGCATGTAGTTTGAAATGGTGCTCCAGGGTAAACCCTGGGTATGAAAGGATCTGCGTCTCGGAAAGGAACAAGAGTGCTGATTTCTTAGTCTCCAGGTGGTGAAGGACTACGGTGAGATTTGAATGCAGACCTCGAATATTGCTGAGGTGCTCTTTGTGTGAGAGGAAGTGCTGCCGCTGTACAGCTTTTCTTATTTTGTTCCTTTTCGTCATGTTTGAGTGAAGGTGGTTGAGGAGAAGGAAGTGAAATGAGGTTCCATGCTTCTACCCTCAGCCACGCTCTGACAGGACGACATCATTGGGGGACTAGTCTGGAGACTGCGGGGACGCCCGAACCCCCCCGGGAATGTCCATCGGGTCCTCCCGTCTGGTCGCCGGCCAGAACGATGGTGCACCCCGGGATTTTTCGACGATCAGACGATTTCCTAAAGAAACAACTCCTGAAAATATGTAGTTCGCCGGCGCCCATGGTTAGAAACCAAAGGCAAACTACATATTTTCATATCATATCAATCAGACCATAAGACATTTAAAATAATGACTAGAAATAAGCACCTGTGCCTTGCATATCAGTAGTTTCACTCAAATAATCCCTGAACTGTCTATAGTGCCTTACTGCCAAGCGACTGATGTACCTACATAAGCAAGATTTTGCTAACAGGTGCCAAACACGTAGAAGATTTTATGTAAAAGACCACCCCACCGACCACCGACTGTAGAGTCGAGGTACGATTAGCCAGACCACTACCAATACATGCACAAAGACTTGTTGTCTTAAACTTCACCAGACCAAACGGAAGGTTTGTGTGCGAAATCGAAAACCTACTTTTTAATTGATGATTTACAATAAATAAGTACCGACACAATCATTATGTTGTTTAAAATGAATCGACTCTGGGTTAAGCCGCGCCGTCCAACACAATATTTCTAATCTATGAATGACTGTCAATGCCAAATGTTATTCACAACACAATTCCATGTTTTTCATAGAATATAAAGTGTTTATCACGCATGGAATTAGTACGCACATACGTACTTTTCACGTTTCGTTTCTTGGAGTTTGATCACCACACATTTCCACACGAATGCGAAATAAAGAGTGGATGCCTATCTACTTCCTCCCCGTCCATAGGTACCTACCCACAGCGTTACCAACACCAATTCATCAAATTACTCGAAACCCCAATTCAGATTACCCAATTTGATGAAAAAAAATGCCAAATGTGTGTTTACCGGCCTACCAACTTATCTGTGAACTGAAAGAGGACGGCACCGTCGATTCAGTGTTGCTAATTAATATAAGGTACCCAAAATTGAGTAAGTTCTCAAGAAGGAAATTTCACATTAGACATAATCGTTTATTAGGAATTACAGTTTTTACAAATTAAAAACAATGATACCTATATAAAAATAATAAAATAAATAAAAAGAATTTGATAATTTACAGTTACGTAGGTACCTACGCTGACAGTTTAGTCTCTCATGAATAAACAATGGCTTTATCTAAAAAGTAATCCACTGATGTGGAAATTCAGCAGATAAAATGTTCCACGGGGAGATACCGTGGAACATTTTATGCCATTGTTTATTCATGAGAGACTAAACTGTCAGCGTAGGTACCTACGTAACTGTAAATTATCAAATTATTTTTATTTATTTTATTATTTTTATATAGGTATCATTGTTTTTAATTTGTAAAAACTGTAATTCCTAATAAACGATTATGTCTAATGTGAAATTTCCTTCTTGAGAACTTACTCAATTTTGGGTACCTTATATTAATTAGCAACACTGAATCGACGGTGCCGTCCTCTTTCAGTTCACAGATAAGTTGGTAGGCCGGTAAACACACATTTGGCATTTTTTTTCATCAAATTGGGTAATCTGAATTGGGGTTTCGAGTAATTTGATGAATTGGTGTTGGTAACGCTGTGGGTAGGTACCTATGGACGGGGAGGAAGTAGATAGGCATCCACTCTTTATTTCGCATTCGTGTGGAAATGTGTGGTGATCAAACTCCAAGAAACGAAACGTGAAAAGTACGTATGTGCGTACTAATTCCATGCGTGATAAACACTTTATATTCTATGAAAAACATGGAATTGTGTTGTGAATAACATTTGGCATTGACAGTCATTCATAGATTAGAAATATTGTGTTGGACGGCGCGGCTTAACCCAGAGTCGATTCATTTTAAACAACATAATGATTGTGTCGGTACTTATTTATTGTAAATCATCAATTAAAAAGTAGGTTTTCGATTTCGCACACAAACCTTCCGTTTGGTCTGGTGAAGTTTAAGACAACAAGTCTTTGTGCATGTATTGGTAGTGGTCTGGCTAATCGTACCTCGACTCTACAGTCGGTGGTCGGTGGGGTGGTCTTTTACATAAAATCTTCTACGTGTTTGGCACCTGTTAGCAAAATCTTGCTTATGTAGGTACATCAGTCGCTTGGCAGTAAGGCACTATAGACAGTTCAGGGATTATTTGAGTGAAACTACTGATATGCAAGGCACAGGTGCTTATTTCTAGTCATTATTTTAAATGTCTTATGGTCTGATTGATATGATATGAAAATATGTAGTTTGCCTTTGGTTTCTAACCATGGGCGCCGGCGAACTACATATTTTCAGGAGTTGTTTCTTTAGGAAATCGTCTGATCGTCGAAAAATCCCGGGGTGCACCATCGTTCTGGCCGGCGACCAGACGGGAGGACCCGATGGACATTCCCGGGGGGGTTCGGGCGTCCCCGCAGTCTCCAGACTAGTCCCCCAATGATGTCGTCCTGTCAGAGCGTGGCTGAGGGTAGAAGCATGGAACCTCATTTCACTTCCTTCTCCTCAACCACCTTCACTCAAACATGACGAAAAGGAACAAAATAAGAAAAGCTGTACAGCGGCAGCACTTCCTCTCACACAAAGAGCACCTCAGCAATATTCGAGGTCTGCATTCAAATCTCACCGTAGTCCTTCACCACCTGGAGACTAAGAAATCAGCACTCTTGTTCCTTTCCGAGACGCAGATCCTTTCATACCCAGGGTTTACCCTGGAGCACCATTTCAAACTACATGCGGGCGTATGTATGTACGCCCGTGACGATATCTGCTACCGGCGTCTCCGTAATCTAGAGGACTCCAGGTTCTCAGCGCTATGGGTTTTAGTGGACACAGGCCTGGATAAAATTGTCTACGCTTGTGTCTACTGCTCGCACAGCGGTGATTTGGAGACAACTGGGCTCACGCAGCACCTAAGTGAGGCGGCGGATGCGTCTCAGCAACGGTACCCTTCTGCTCAATTGGTGTTACTGGGGGACTTCAACGCCCACCATCAGGATTGGCTCTTCCCATACCAGTGCACAGACCATGCTGGACGAGAGATGAGAAAGCTAGCCCTAGCGCTAAATGGTCCTGGTCCAGGGGGCAACGAGGGTGCCGGGTATTGATTCACACACTGCCCATTGCTTGGACCTTCTGCTGACAACAGATCCAGACTGCTACTCGGTTTCGATTTCTTCTCCACTGGGTAGTTCCGACCACTGTCTGGTGAAGTCTGTGTCCGTTTACTCCCCGCCCGATCCTAGTCCAAGAAGCACCCGGCGGGTATGGCAGTACAGGTCAGCAGATTGGCATGGCATGCGATCTTTCTTCGCATTTAATCCTTGGCAGAGTACTTGCTTTTCTTCGACTGATATTATGCGATCCGTCACGGCGTCCGCGCACTACGAAGCGTGGATGCCGTGACGGATGTGTTGCGGAGGGGAATGGAGTACTACATTCCGCTCTCTGACATAAAAATGTCTGGCGAAGCTCGTCCATATGGTTTGGTGCCGAGTGCAATCGCGCTGATGCGCTTAAACACGCGGCTTACCTAGCATGGGTCGACGCTCGTATGCGCAAAGCAAATGATGTAACTCGGAAGAAGAGAGCCTTCAACAGGGCTGCCAAGTCCAGCAAGAAGGTGTTGCGGAGGGCACGGTTTGACCACACTAGCCGAATAGGGAACAAACTTGCTTCATACCCAGCAGGTAGTAAGGCTTTTTGGTCCCGGGCTAAGTCGGTCGAATCGAACTTCTGCCGCCCCTCACTACCACCACTGCTGAGACCCGACGGGACGCTGGCCCACTCCGCTGACGAGAAAGCGAACTTGTTCGCGGAATCTTCGCGTCTGGATCCTCGTGGCGCGAGGCCCCCTGCTTCTCCTGGTGGATGCGAGTCGAGTATGTTAAACATTCGTATTCATCAGAAGGACGTCCGTAGAGTACTGCGTAACCTTGACGTGAACAAGGCTAGTGGCCTCGACGGGATACCGGCAATTATTTTGAAGACTTGTGCGCCTGAGTTGTCTCTGATCTTGACACACCTATTTCGCCTTTCGTTTGAGACTGGAAAAGTGCCGAAGGCTTGGAAGCAAGCTAACCTACAACCCGTGCCCAAGAAGGGTAGTCGAGCTGACCCGTCGAATTATAGACCCATCTCGGTAACGCCCATACTCTGTAACCTAGAAGCGAATGATATCCTTAGTGACCGACAATACGAGTGCCGCCGAAATCGGTCAACTAGGGATCTTCTAGCGTATGCCGTTCACATCTGGAGTGAGGCCATAGAGAAGCACGGGAAGGCACTAGCGGTCTCTCTTGACATCTCCAAGGCCTTCGACAGGGTCTGGCGATAGCTTTATTAGTAAGCTTCCTTCCTTCGGTCTGCTCGCCGGTTTGTGTGATTGGATCGCAAATTTCCTGAGAGATCGGTCTATCCGAGTGGTCATAGATGGCTGCTCGTCTGGACTGCTGGATATTAATACCGGGGTTCCTCAGAGGTCGGTGCTTTCGGCAACACTGTTCTTGCTGCGTATTAATGATCTGCTTAAACCCGGTACCTTTGGGTATGCAGACGACAGCACTGTTGCTGAGAGATACGTGTCCGACGCACGAGCTATAGTTGAGCGCTTGAATGTGTCCTTACAGGCTGTCTCTGAATGTTGTGATGCCAATCTGGTCAAGTTCAATGCTGCTAAGACCCAAGCGTGTCTATTTTCCGCCAAAAAGAGCCAATTCTACCCAGCTCCATCTTTCCGAGGTGCAACCGTGCCGATAACCGACCAACTTGAGCTTCCTGGGGTTACATTAACATCTACTCTCAATTTTGGCCCTTTAATAAAGGCAAAAGCTGAAGTGGCTGCAAAGAAGTTGGGGATCCTAGCAAGGTGAGACGGTACTTCACGCCGGAACACCTGCTCAAATTGTATCAAGCGCAAATTCGATCGTATAAGGAGCTTTTATCTTTGGGACGGATCTGCCAGATACCAGCTTAATGCCCTTGAGTGAATTGAGAAACGAGCCAAGAGGATCATTGGCAATGATAGGCTCATCGCGACGAGGTTCCAAAGTCTTGAGCATCGACGACGAGTTTCTAGCCTGTCCATATCTACCGGTTGCATTTTGGGGAATGTGCGACGGAATTGCAAACATTGGCTTGGCGGAAAAATAAATAATTTTGCCAAAAACGAAAACTATGAAAAGTAAAAGAAAAAAATTGTTGCTGGTAACAATTATCTGACTACTATACATTGCAGCTGGTAAAACCGATCTGATGATAGAAACCATAAGGGTGAGCAGTGGCTCACTTAGTTGACTACTCTTATACCCGTCGTGTTTGGGCTCATATGAAACATACAGGGCGGTACTATTCATTATAGCTGGTAACAACAATTTGATGATGAAAGCCATAATTGTTGGTAGCGGTTTTCTCAATTGACTTCTCCTATACCAATCGTATTTGGGTTCATTTGAATCTTTCTGATGATACCTATCCATTGCAGCTGGTAACAACGATCTGATGATGGAAACCATAAGATTGAGTAGTGACTCACTTAGTTGACTACTCTTATACCTACCCATCGTGTTTCGGCTCATAAGAATCGTACGGGTTGAACTATTTATTGTAGCTGGTAAAATCGGATGATGGAAACCATAAAGGTGATTTCTTAGTTGACTACTCTTATACGTGTCGTGCTTAGGCTCATTTAAATTTTCTTAACAAGTACTACGTATTTTAGTAAAAAGTTTAGTTTAGTTTAGGTAACAAGTTTCTCATGATGACCAGAAACGTCTAAAGGCGAGCCAACTAAGAGATCCAGTAGGATCTTTAGCTCCTTATACACATCGCGTTTAAGCTCATTCCAAAGGTACGGTTGGACACAATTCATTGAAGTTGTATCCAGTGTTTCAGCTTGGTCGGATAGTAAATGATTGCATTATATTGACCATACAAATTGAATGTTGAAGTAGGTCCAAGTCCAACAGTCATAAAAGTATCCATTTAAAGTGTAAGTGTTTATAGAACGCATTCCTTATTTTATTTTCTAAAATATTTTTTCTTATAATATCAGCTATCTGCTACTGAAAGTTCGACCCACATTGAGCGAGCCGTTTCGGAGATACCGCATAAAACGATGGTTACAGGCAGACACACAGACAAAAGTTATACAAAATGTGATTTTGTCATAAGAATTGTACACATTACCTATAAATTTTCATATGTATTAAGTAAAAAGCTCTTATATTGGGATAAGAGACTTTTTTTCAGTATTATTGTCAGTTTTAATGGTCCAACTTTCTGGTCTCAATTATCAGACCCTTGACCCCGACAACAATGAATAGTGTGTGTGTGTTAAAAGGACTTAAATGAGCTCAAGTACGATGGTTCTACTAGTAGCCAAATAAGAAATCCACTATCGACATTTCTGGTCCCCATCGTCAGATCCTTGTTCCCAACAAAAATGAATAGTGCTCATCAGAAGGATTCAAGCGAGCCCAAACGTGATGAGTAGATGGGTATAGGAGTAGTCAACTAAGAGAGGACTCATCATCAGACCCTTGTTACCAACTACAGTAATTGGTACCCAAACGTACGATTCACATGAGCCCAAACATGATGGTTATACTATAAGTCAACTAAGAGTTCCACTATCCACCTTTCTGGTCTCCATCATCAGATCCCCAACAGCAATGTTCATCTGCTTGTCTGTTAGTAGGACCGCCTGTATCTGTGCCTGTATCTCAAGAACCGTAATAGCAGGACCATAACAGTTGAAATTTTCAGTCTGAATATGCTTCTATAACAACAAATAATAAAAATTAATTTAAATTCGGGCTACCCCTGCTAGAAATAGAAACGTGTTTTTTTAGCGTTTTATGCTCGATCTTATAGACAGACATTTGAAATGCTCACAGAGTTTGTATTACTATAACATTCGCTAAAAATAATTATACAAAATTATATTAAAAAAATTAATAGACGTGCTTTTCTAAGTATTGTGCTTGGTTTTAACGGCATAATAGTGGATTATGATAATGGCGATAGTACGGAACCCTTCGTGTGCGAGTCCGACTCGCACTTGGCCGGTTTTTTTTGGTTTAAGTATAACACGATACCTTTTTTTTAATTGAAGGCTTATTGTCATTTACCATAAAATATAGATAATTACCTACCTTAAATTCTAGTGAAACAAAAACATAATAGAATTAATCAGTCTTCTTTCTTATTCAATCTCATTATTGTCATATTATTGTCTTATTCAATATTCATTAATATATTAATTTCTATAATTGCAAAAGTAGTTGTAGGTAAGTAGGAGAAATGCATAGCAAATGTAAATAAAATGCTCAAATTCAAAAAGCCTGACAAAAGCCGGACCAGCCGGACACCGTCTACCTAATTTGGCCGGACTCACGTCCAAAAAGCCTGACTGTGTCCGGCTTTTTGGGGGCCGAGTCACCCGCGTCCGTAGGAGAATACCCAATGTAAGACCCTACACGTGGTCCCCGGGTGGTGCTAATCAGGTGACACTAACTGGTGGTAGGCTTCGGCCGATGGCTTGTGACCACCCACTGGGCAAAGACGTACCGCCAAGCGGCTTAGCTGTGTTCCGGTACGATGCTCAGTGTAGCCAATTCAGAGGAGTTGGGTCGAAATAGTTGTTCCAATGCAGGCAGACCAGCCAGGCTAGCCCTGGCATGGGCGTATCGGGAGACTAGTCTTGGAGAGTAGCGGGATCCGAGGCACGGTGCACCGCTGGCCGACCGCAGATAGTTGGGGGCCCAAGTAGTGTGCTAGCCACACATGAAAGGCTGCCCCGCCATCTGACGAAAAATCCCGGAATGCACCATCGTGCTGCTTGGCGACCAGATGAAAGGGCCCGATGGACATTCCCGGGGGGGCTCGGGCGTCCCCGCAGTCTCCAGACTAGTCCCCCAAAGATGTCGTCCTGTCAGGGCGTGCCTGAAGGTTAGCAGCTTGGAACCTCATTTCACTTCCTTCTCCTCAACCTCCATCACTCAAGTTTATTAATGAACAGGAATAAAAAGAGAAAAGCTGTACAGCGGCAGCACGTCCTTTCGCATAAAGTGCACCTCTCTAATATACGAGGTCTGCACTCAAATCTCGCTGCAGTCCATCACCATCTTGAAACCGAGAAACCAGCGCTCTTGTTCCTGTCGGAGACGCAGATCGGATGTCCGTCGGACGTGTCATACCTGTCTTACCCTGGGTTTACCCTGGAGCACCACTATAGACCCCGCGCGGGCGTATGCATGTACGCCCGGGACGACATCTGCTATCGGCGTCTCCGCTACCTTGAAGACTCCAGGTTCTCAACGCTGTGGGCTATGGTGGACACAGGTCTAGACAAAATTGTCTACGCATGCGTCTACCGTTCGCACAGCGGTGATTTGGAGGCAACTGGGCTTACACAGCACCTGAGTGAGGCGGCGGATGCGGCTCAGCAGCGGTACCCTTCTGCCCAATTGGTGTTACTGGGGGACTTCAATGCCCACCATCAGGAGTGGCTCTTCCCATACCAGTGCACAGACCATGCTGGACGAGAGACGCGAAAGCTAGCGCTTGCGTTAAATCTTACCCAGCTGGTCCAGGGGGCAACGAGGGTGCCGGATGTTGATTCGCACACTGCCAATTGCTTGGACCTTCTGCTGACAACAGATCCAGACCGCTATTCGGTGTCGATTTCATCACCACTGGGTAGTTCCGACCACTGTCTGGTGAAGTCTGTGTCTGTCTACTCTCCGCCCGATCCTAGCCCAAGAGGCACCCGGCGGGTATGGCGATACAAGTCAGCAGATTGGGATGGCATGCGATCTTTCTTCGCATGTTACCCTTGGCAGCCTACTTGCTTTTCTTCCACTGATGCTACGTCGTGCGCGGACGCCGTGACGGATGTGTTGCGGAGGGGAATGGAGTACTACATTCCGTTCTCTAACATAGTAATATCTGGCGAAGCTCGTCCTTGGTTTGGTGCCAAGTGCAATCGCGCCGATGCGCTTAAGCACGCGGCGTACCTAGCATGGGTCGACGCTCGTACGCGCAAAGCAAATGACGTGAGTCAGAAGAAGAGAGCCTTCAACAGGGCTGCTAAGTCCTGCAAGAAGGTGTTGCGGAGGGCTCGGTTTGACCACATTAGCCGAATAGGGAACAAACTTGCTTCATACCCAGCAGGTAGTAAGGCTTTTTGGTCCCTGGCTAAGTCGGTCGAATCGAACTTCTGCCGCCCCTCACTACCACCACTGCTGAGACCCGACGGGACGCTGGCCCACTCCGCTGAGGAGAAAGCGAACTTGTTTGCTTCTTTGTTTGCGGAATCTTCACGTCTGGATCCTGGTGGCGCGACGCCCTCCGCCTCTCCTGGTGAATGCGAGTCGAGTATGTCGAACATTCGCATTCATCAGAAGGACGTCCGTAGGGTACTGCGTAACCTAGACGTGAACAAGGCTAGTGGTCCCGACGGGATACCGGCAATTGTTCTGAAGACTTGTGCGCCTGAGTTGTCTCCGATCTTGGCACGCCTATTTCGCCTTTCGTTTGAGACTGGAAAAGTGCCGAAGACTTGGAAGCAAGCTAACGTGCAGCCCGTGCCCAAGAAGGGTAGTCGAGCTGACCCGTCGAATTATAGACCCATCTCGGTAACGTCCATACTTTGTAAGACTATGGAACGCGTGCTGAATCATAAGCTCCTGGCGTACCTAGAAGCGAATGATATCCTTAGTGACCGGCAATACGGGTTTCGCCGAAATCGGTCAACTGGGGATCTTCTAGCGTATGCCATTCACATCTGGAGTGAGGCCATAGAGAAGCACGGGGAGGCACTTCCTTCCTCCGGTCTGCCCGCCGGTTTGTGTGATTGGATCGCAGATTTCCTGAGGGATCGGTCTATCCGAGTGGTCATAGATGGCTGCTCGTCTGGACTGCTGGATATTAATGCCGGGGTTACTAAGGGGTCGGTGCTTTCGGCAACACTGTTCTTGCTGCATATTAATGATCTGCTTAAACCCGGTACCTTTGGGTATGCAGACGACAGCACTGTTGCTGAGAGATACGTGTCCGACGCACGAGCTGGTGGGTCGCAGATCCGGTCTCTCCGGGAGGCAATGGTTGAGCGCTTGAACGTGTCCCTACAGGCGGTCTCTGATTGGGGCGATGCCAATCTGGTCAAGTTCAATGCTGCTAAGACCCAAGCGTGTCTATTTTCCGCCAAAAGGAGCCAATTCCGCCCAGCTCCATCTTTCCGCGGTGAAACCGTGCCGATAACCGACCATCTTGAGCTTCTTGGGGTTACATTAACATCTACTCTCAATTTTGGCCCTTACATAGAGGCAAAAGCTCAAGTGGCTGCAATAAAGAAGTTGGGGATTCTGGCTAAGGTGAGACGGTACTTCACGCCGGAACAGCTGCTCAAACTCTATCAAGCGCAAGTTCGATCGTGTATGAATACTGCTTTCATCTTTGGGATGGATCTGCCAGATACCAGCTTGATGCCCTTGAGTGTCAAATAACGTTAACGGTCAGATAAACGACCGAAAAAGTACCTCAGAAACCGGGCATAAGACAGTGTCGTGGCTAAGTTTATATCAGCCGCATAGGTCGATTGTTGGGGTTAAGTAACGTTTACCGAAGTCGGTCCTTGGATTGGTGACCATTAGTAACGTACCGAGACTCCGCGTCCTAACTCCGCGCTGCCACAGAGACATTTGCCTGACTTGGGAATCAAAACCACACCCAGCAGTCGCGCTTCCGACCACGAGACAATCAGGATTGATACCTTCGAAATGTTCATAATGACTGAGGTTCATTTAACATCTACTCTCAATTTTAGCCCTTACATAGAGGCAAAAGCTCAAGTAGCTGCAAAGAAGTGGGGATTCTAGCAAAGGTGAGACGATACTTCACGCCGGAACAGCTGCTTAAACTCTATCAAGCGCAAGTTCGATCGTGTATGAATACTGCTCTCATCTTTGGGATGGATCTGCCAGATACCAGCTTGATGCCCTTGAGTCAATTGAGAAACGAGCCAAGAGGATCATTGGCAATGAGAGGCTCGTCGCGTCGAAGCTCCAAAGTCTTGAACATCGACGACGAGTTGCTAGCCTGTCGGTTTTTTACCGGTTGCATTTTGGGGAATGTGCGACGGAATTGCATAATTTAATTCCGCCAAGCCCATTCCATCATCGGACCACAAGACGAACGGCGATGCGCCACCGGTACATGGTGGACATCCCACCCATACGCACAAAACATTTTGGGAACACATTCATAGTGCGTACAGCTAAGGAGTGGAATTCCCTGCCGGAGTCTGTGTTTCCTGATTGCTACAACCTGGGAGTCTTTAAATCAAGAGTGAATAGGTTATTTCTAGGCAAGCGTGCTCCATCTTCGACCACATCCTCGCTTACCATCAGGTGAGATAATGGTCAAACACGTGCCTATCAATAGTAAAAAAAAAAAAAAAAACTTTATCCGAACGCCTGGCAACGCTATGTTAGGATTTAGAAAGTCATCAATGATTCTAGTTTTTTTAAAAGCTTCAACTGAGTAAATCATTCCCATGTTTTTAATGGCGCGCGCCATGCACCTGCCGATATTTTTTGATTAACATGATCCTTCGGAGAAGTGTTCCGTAATATTGGATGCGCCTGATGCGTTTTTGTGGATGAACATGACATTTTCGCTCGTAGATACCTTTTTTTCTTTTTTTTTTAATCAAATTACTCCTCCCGGTTTGGGTGAAGCAGAAGGGAGTGTTAGACTCTTACTGACTAAAACCCATCAGTGTTCCTCCTAGTGCCCTTTGCGTTCCAGGATATGGTGCCTCTTTCGAACGAAGTCCGCAACCTCAGCAGGCACTGGCCCGAGCGGGCCCCACCTTTTACGCTGACAGCTCTTTGAGGCGCGCGTGGAACATAGCGCGCCGTCGACCCGAGCCAGGTTCTGATCAGACGGCGAGCCATCCAATGCTCGCCGTCCGCAGGCTCGCGCCTACGCCTCTCTCACACGTTCGGCTTCCTCCTTTGCTAGCATTACTGCTTCGCAGAATGAGGTGATCGCTTACCATGTCTCCTCGCTCCGGACCATGGCTTGCACCAGGGCCGGACGCGAGAGATCGCCGCCGCCGATGGCCTCGACGAGGACACGGCGGTGCTCCGCCCAAGCAGGGCAGACCTCAACCGTATGCTCCACCGTATCCTCCGGGCGATCCTCGCAGTGTTGACACCCTTTTTTTTTGTATCGGGAAAATCCTCATAGAAGTCCTCCGCCCTGGGGCGGGCAGAGGGGTCTGTCAGACTCTTACTGACTAAAACCACCCCGGTGCTCCATCTCTCACCAACCGGAGATCGCGACCACCTCAGGTCAGCGGGGGGTGTGAGGTGATAGACCCCCACGACGTCAAAGAGGGGGCACGGGAACACCACGCGCCGCCACCTCGGGTCCGAATGAATGGGGGGCGACGGACATCCCCAAGTCCGCCGCCCCTGGACCCAGTTAGGGGGGCCGGAAGAGGGTAGCGTATGCCCCCCTCCGACGCCCGGTGTGCCTGCTGCTGGCCGGTCGAGAGGTCGAAATCTCTCTCTCCCTTTCCGCAGCCTCCTACTGCGCGATAACTGTTTCGCTGAAGGACCTACCGCGTCCCAGGACTCCTCGCCGTCGACCATAGCACGAACTACGGCCGACAGCGAGAGATCACTGCCTACCACAGAGATGAGGGCACAGCGTGGCTCCTCCCAAGCGGCGCATTCTGCCAGCGTATGCCACGCTGTGTCCTCCCGACAGTCGACGCAGTGGTGACACCGAGCGTCCGGCTCCCTACCTATGCAACACAAGAACCTCCTGAAGAAGGCATTCCCCGAGAGGACCTGCGTCAAACGAAATGTCAAGGAGCCTTGCCTTCTCCAGTGTTGACACCCTGGCGTATCCTCCCGCCGTATTCGAAACAGGTACCTCCCGAAACAACCGTGTCCGGTGAGTAACTGCGTCAAGCGGAAGGTAAGGACGCCGTGGCGCCGCTCTAGCCACTCCTCAAAGAGTTGAAGAGTTGTGGCGTGCCCATAGATGTAGATATTTACCTATGCACTATGCGTGCACACAGCAACAAGACTGAAAGCCAGCGTTGGCACAGATTCCTTTTTGATAAAACCGACACGCGCCGGCTAACTACCAAAGCTCACCCCCAACGTTGGTGCCAATGCTATTTTCTAGATCCACACGTTGGCCCCAATGTTAACCCATCGCAACTCGAAAAATGGCTCCCACCTCACCCTTTTGTAGGCTTGTGGGTAATTAAGTGTTTTTCGCACTTTTGCGGAAAATTGCGGCCAACCTCCACCTTTAATTTTTTTGTATATGTAGTTCTTATCACGTCGCACTGGTCCACCTTTTGGCTGATGTGATGATATGAAATTGTATTTATTATTTCCTGTCTCAAAGCTCCATAACAGCCAAGCCGTCCGCGTCGGCTCGACGCCGAGGTTGCAATGGCAAAAGCTCACTTGCATCGAAATGTACTATTTTAATGCTAATAATTTAGGGGGAATATTAGTAAGTGCTAAACCTCCTTCTACATAGGTTCATAATTTATTCTCAATGAGTGCAGAGTTAGAAAGTACCTGCCTAAGCAAAGGCTTGGCGTTTTATCGAAGCTGACTACTTTGAAGACAGACAAAATGAATGCTCACAAAGTAACCAAGACAATCGTCACATCGCCATGTATTTACAAACCTGTTGGACCTTACAGGTTTGTTAGTTTTAGATAAGTTTGTAATTTTAAGTTTGTCATAGATGTTTAACGAGGTATATATAGATCGCAAGCCAGGCTAAAATTTTGTCATACATTTCCTCCCGGACGACAACTTGTAAACTGGTTAAGAGAGATTTATCTTGGAGCTCTGTGAACGTCAGCCGGCTGTATCTCAGTGGGAAGGTCGTCAGCTAATGCCCTGGTTATCTGACACAATTTTCAATCGGGAGGAATTGACTAAATATATTTTTTATCGTATTTGGGAGGCTGCCGCTGCTTAACCCACCCACCGAATCGCAGCTGACGTTAACAGAACTCTATGATAAAACTCTCTTAACCATTTAACAAGTTATCACCCGTGATGATGGAAATCAATTGCTTACTCACGGACCTGTATAGGCACCTTTCTGAACAGTGTGTCACCCTTATCACGTCCTAGTACACCTAGGTTTACAGTCTCCGCTAACAAGCACATGTTGTACCTACTGTTAGTTTCCATGAGTGTTTTAGTAAATAAATAGGTATCACCATCACTTTTTTCTAAACCCTGCTATTGGATGGCAATCATAGTTGTCACGTTTAGGAGGCATCAAGAGGAGGAAGTACAACTACTAACTCAACGATTTTCAAAAATTATTTGCTCTTACAACAACTTGGACTAAATTACAGTACCTACAGGGAAAATATCTTCATTATTCAGCTACTTATCAAATAAATGCTAAAACCACGTTAAAACATTAAGTAGCTACCTAGCAGTTAGCTCTAGCACTCATACCTACATGGGCAAAAAGAAATACAAAAAAGTTCAGTTGTTATTTTAAATGTTTGTGAGTGAGGTTTGGACTGAAAAAAATGTCGCTATAGTAGTTTCAGTGTATCAATTTTGTTAATTGTACTACCACACTAGTTGGTTTCTACAACAAACTCAGCTATTTACCACTACCCTGTCGGTTTCAGTCAAGCAATATTAGCGGATAAAACACTTTACGTGTCTGGGGTACTGGGCATGGACCCTCAGGCTCAGTTGGTTTGCGGCGGCGCTGAGGCTCAGACGCGGCAGGCTCTCGACAACTTGAGGCACGTGCTGGAGGCCGGCGGAGCGTCTCTCGAGTCCGTCGTGAAGACTACCATCCTGCTAGCTCGAATGGACGACTTCCAGGCAGTAAACCATGTTTATGCAGAGTGTAAGTCCCTATACTCACATTTGAATCAGTTGTTTTAGGAACCAAACATTTCCTTTCCAAAGTTTTCAGGAGATACAAAAAACTGTTTTTATGCTTTCTTAATAAGTAGGTATTTAGATTTTCTTGAATAATTTTAGCCTAACCTAACCTAACCTAACCTAACGTTTTGTCCTTTAATTTTGTTATTTTTGCAACTTTATATTATTCGACAACATAAGTAGGTAAGTACTACGTACCTTTCTGCAAACGATCGGCGAAACAATAAGCATTTAGGTATAACACACGAGAAAATGAATTCCTCTCATAAAACACTTGACCTAGTAATTCCATATTAAATTTTCAAAGCCCAATTGTGTTCCGTCATCTTATCCATTTATTTTCGTTGGATCCCAGTTTTGAATCACAGTTTAATATTATTGGCGTTGGATCCCACAAAAAATATTTTGTATTACCCTTAAATCCCAAATTTTAAGAATGAAAGATAATTACCATACTTTTAATTGTCATTGATCCCAAAAAACTATCTCCATTGGATCCCAAATGCTCAAAAAATCGGAAGGCGGGGTACTTTCAACAACAAAATTGCTTATAATAAAATGGGGGTTTTATATTGACTGACCACATAAATGTGTCTATCTATTTGCACGCGTTACCACTGCAATAAAGTGCAAAAAGAAAATTATAGTTTGCAGTGTCTGTAGATATTTTGCGTAAAACATCAGTCTTTCCAAATATTTAATTAAAATGTTGTTTTTATCATGACGGCCTACGATGGTACAAACAGCTAGACATGATAACTAGTAGGAAAATGCACCCACAGGGCCTCAAGTCTGCCATTACAATAGTGACAGAATGGTCTATCATTGATTTCATAATGGTTGATTTTGACAAGTTTGGTAATCTACAAATATAAAAGCGTCATTATGACTTTCCAATGGTTAACCACTGACATTCCATTGAAAGAAATGGCATAGAATGGTAATCTCGTACATAATGAAAAATTAATCTATATCTATACATATAATTGCCGTGTCTGTACATTGAATATTTTTGCATAAAAATAATATAGAAATGTTAGAAAAACGACATAAAACACATGGGGAATGCCTAGTCTCCATAGTATCCCAGGCCCAAGATGGACATCAAATATGACTATAAATATGGAGCTTTTTTAAATCTTGATAGTATTGGATATCTATAAAATATATTCAAATTGACGCCACTATTTTAGAAATATAAATTAAACAAAAATGTTTTGAGGTTAATTTTCTATACGAAAAAGTGTAGAACTGAGATAATTCAAGAATAATTTGTTTTTCAATGCTTGATTATTGATATTATGATAGGAAGGGGTTTCTAATATATTTTTATCCAATTGTAGTAATAAAAGAAACATTTAATATTTTAAATATCTATATTATCTTCATTGTCGTAAACAATTAACAAATCATCTAAAAATGGCGCAGGAGGGCATATATTCGATTCTTTTGTCGATGGCCACTCGCAGTTTCAACCCTAGAGGGTTGTCAACTACTGAACCGGACTTGTTATATTCGATTCATATCTTGCCCAGCCTATATACCAAAGCACAGTCATGGTATGTGCACAACAACCTACCGTGCGTTTTCCTATTATGCAATTACAATAGTAGGTATGCATCAATTGCCTCTCTGCCAGCATAGTTATTATTTATTTTAATGTACCCAAAATATACCTTACGACTTATATGTCTACTTTGTATTTTGGCACGCAATAGCCAGCAGTCTTCATTGATTAATTCGCTTGGTAGGTTGCTATTTTGTTCTCTGCATATTTCAATACTATACATACCGTTGGCTCTGATATGTTCTCCATAATATGACCTAGCTTGTTTTATTTGGTAGGTACCACATGCAATTAATATTAATTCATCCATTGTTAAT
Source organism: Lacanobia oleracea (assembly GCA_950371165.1). Taxonomy (NCBI): domain Eukaryota; kingdom Metazoa; phylum Arthropoda; class Insecta; order Lepidoptera; family Noctuidae; genus Lacanobia; species Lacanobia oleracea. The sequence continues at coordinate 12,143,094 of OX493401.1, forward strand.
TGTGGGAAGTCATTTAAATTGACAGAGCCAACGGTAATATTAACAAATTGTGCCCTCCTGCGATTTAAATTATATTCATTTACATAATCTCCTAACGTATTATGGATATCCATTCTTTCATGTATTATTGACAAAATCCGAGTCAAGTCCATAAAACAAAGCCAGGTCGCAGTAAAAGAAATCGAAGAAAAATCAAAACACATCCACATTGAGCGTAAGCAACAAGCGAAGTGTCAGTAGTCAGAACTGTCAGATTAAATTCAGTGTTGTCACTTTCACGAAAATATATAAACATTAAATCAATTGATCGATTACTTTTTTAAGTAACCGATTGTTGATTTATTTGTCTTATTCTTTTTTTAACCAGTAAACTGGTTAAAAAAATTATTAGCTTCTATTTAAGTTATGTTTTAGGTCGATTTTAAATTACAATACCAGTAAAGTCCCGTGGGTATATCGTTAAGGTTATTGTAAATGTTTATAACTCGATTCGAGTAGTGGTGCTCATTTGGAAGAAAGTAAACACATATTTTTTTATGGCAAAATTAATGCATAAAGTATTTTTTCTCTAGTCTATTGTCCACTGAGGGCCTCAAATGGGCATTCGCCTTTAATTTTTGTTGTCTTTTTATATGTTTAACTGTTTGTCTGTTTGTTTATGCGTTTGTGGTAGCATCATGCTAAAACCACAGATTGGATTCCAACTGTAGGGTCTTAAAAATATGAAGTATTTTCCAGAGTTCCATTTAGAGTTTATTTCATCTAAATCGATCCACAAAATCAAAAGATATTGAATTTTTAAGTTAAATAAGAAACTTCCTAATTTATTCTGGAATTAGTCAAAGCGCCATCTATTGAGAAAAGTAAAAAGCATGAAAGCGTGAATATAACACCAAAACAAACTGTTGAGTTATTTGTGAAACTTTTAATACGTGGCAAAATAAAACTGAACATTTTTAAATATTATCGGTATTCATCGTTACATTCGATCCACAAAATCAAAATATATTGAATTTTTAAGTTTAGCAAGAAACTTCCTTATGTATTCTGATTAGCCAAAGCGCCATCTATTGAGAAAAGTAAAATGAATCAAAATAACTCCATAACAAATTGTTGAGTTATTTGTTAAACGTTTAATACATACCAAAATAATAGTGAAGGTATTATAATTAACCAATACCTTATCGCTATTAATCGTAACACACGTTCTTTTAACATCTTCCGCTGCCATATTTTGTCAGTTTATGACTTGGTCGATAGATAGCGTTGCACTGATGACGCGTTTTTACGCGAAAATGATTTAATTTTGCGCCGAGCGCGGCAAGTGCCGCTGCCACAATGCGTTCGGAAGAACTAGTAGCCAACGAGGTCATGGCATTCCTCCAGTATCAGCTGGATGTCATGAACGAGGTGTAAAATAGCTTTGTAAAATAACTTTAAAAGTGTAAAATAACTTAAATTTCGGAAGTCAGTGTAAAACGAGTTACACTAAACGATTAAGCACATACAATATGATACTCCTCGAAAAACACAGGACATTATTGATTTAATATTTTTATATAAAGTTTTACATAATAAGATTGACTGCCCACAACTATTAAATAAACTAAACTTCAATATTAATCATTATTCTAGAAATCCCATTGATCTCCTATACTAACTGTTTTAGGTCGTAACTCTGCAATCCCTAGGCTTAGTAGATTACATAATAAATTAATTAAATGTTGATATCTGTGGCTCTTCCCTTCAGCACTTCAAGCGTCAGTTATTCCTCACAATTAATTAGCCAGTCTACGATAGTTTTAATTCTTATACACTAACATTAGGTACCTGTCACATCTACTTTTCCATGTATTCCTAGTATTCTTAGTTAAGTAATATAATACCACACAAAAATTGTTTTTGCTCGGCTTTGTTTTCCAGTATAGGTATGTTTTGGTTTGTTTAGTACTTGTTCCACTTCCACGGTACCTATATTGTATAGCATGTAGTGTTTACCGCTTAATATTGTACATCTAGCAGTGTTATGTGCTGTATTATTTAACTATGTATTTATTGATGTAACAATTGTTTGGTAAACCAATAAATAAATAAACAAACAACCAAAAACACCGACTTCCGAAATTAAAGTTATTTTATACTTCGTAGTTCCTTTGGTCTTGGTCCCATACAAGATCATTAACCCGGTACCAGGGGTGGCAGAGTCACCGTCTCTGAAACTCACTGGGGTAATTCCTGTCCGGCGCGTCCCAGTCGCGAGGGTACCAGGGTCAGAAGGTAGTTCACCTTGCACTTCAGTAGTTCGGGCAGGGACCTAGGTCTGCGGGGTATAACGTGGAGCCCGAGCCCAGGATTACGGGTGAAGACCTTAACGGCTACGAAGGTGGAGCTGAAGTGCACTAGTACGGCGGAGCTGGCGGAAGGGGCAAAACGTCACCGGAGAAGGATACTTCGTAACCAAACCCCATCACCGGGGCTCCAAGGAGGCCCGGAAGTGTGCTGCGTGCTTAGGATGGAAGGCGCAGAAGCGATGGTAGAGGAAGAACCCTATAGAGTCAACGGTAGCGCCCAAATCCTCCAAGAGGATTACATCCTTGGCGTCTGATGGCAGTCGGCCGTAAAACTAAGCCAAAAATTTACTCCTAGTAATGAAAAAGACACAAAGAGAAAAGAGCGCAAATGCTAGGGCGTACCCCTTAGGCGACGGCATCAAGGAAAAGGAAGCAACGAATGCTAGGGCGTCCCCCAGAAGCGACGGAAGAGGTATCGAGCCTAGATCCCAAAAACATAAGTTGCGAATCGCTAGTTGGTCGATGACAGGACGCAGCGCTGAGCTGAGCGAAGCCCTAGACCGTAGACGCATAAACATCTGTTGTAGACAGGAGACGAAATGGAAGGGGTCGAAAGCCTGGCAGATAGGAAACGAGTACAAACTCATATATCATGGAAGTGGGCCGAAAAATGGTATCGGAATAGTAGTGGATAAAGATCTCCAGGAGCGTATGGTCGAAGTAAACCGAGTAAGCGATAGACTTATGTCCATAAAATTCGCCTTGGATGGACAGCCTTGCATGAATGTCATAACCGCATACGCACCACAAGCTGGCTGCCCAAGTGCCGAAAAACAAACGTTCTGGGATGACATGCATGAGCTCATCCAGTCACTACTTCCAGTCGGGCCAAACTACATAGGTGCAGACCTTAATGGCCATGTAGGACGCACATCAGACTTATATCAAGGGGCACATGGAAACCAAGGCTATGGAACACCAAATATGGAGGGCGAAGCCATACTACACTTCGCGACAACGTATGATCTCGCCATCGTCAACACTTTCTGACTGGCCTGTTGGTCTAGTGGTTAGTGACCCTGACTGCTATGCCAGAGGTTGTGGGTTCGATTCCCACCCAGGACAAATGTTTGTGTGATGAGCATGATCATTTGTTCTGTGTCTGGGTGTAGTTTATCTATAATATGTATGTATTTAGAAATATATAAGTACTAGCTGACCCGGCAAACGTTGTTTTGCCATATAAATAAACACAAAAATTTCATAAAAATCGGTCAAGCCATTTTGGAGGAGTTCGATAACAAACACTGTGACCCGAGATTTCTATACATTAGAAGATTAGAAAAAGATAGATAGCTTTTGCACGTGACTTCGTTTGTGTGTATGACGTACAGTACCTATGATGTCGCTAGGTAAGATCGCTAAGATAAGGTATCATCATATCAGCCGACAGACCTCTACTGCTGGATAAAGGCCTCCCCCAAGCGTCGCCACAACGACAGGGAGGCTTTTCAACGTTGCGTCTTCCGATACGCGGTCGTCACTCCAGAATTTTGAGGTCCCATCGACATCGACATTGTTTTGCGAGCAATATGCCTTGCCCACTGCCACTTTAGTTTGGCGATCCTTCGGGCTGTGTCGGTAACCTTGGTTCGTCCGGTAACTTAGGTTAGAACGAATATCATTATTCCTGATTCGATCACGCAAGGAAACTCCAAGCATTGCCCTCTCTATTGCCCTTTGAGTGATTTTAAGCCTTCTGATGAGACCCATTGTGAGCGACCAGCTACCATTGTGAGATAAGATATACGAACAATAAACTTCTAGCCTTGCTTGACTCCTTAGCATGCAAGTCTGTATCACCTCTTCTGTTCAAAACGCTGGACAACCTTAGTAAGTTTTCGTAATGAGAATCGTTTTAATGATAACGCTTTTCTATACACGATGTTGAAGAAATTTGCTGGAGTTGTTAACACGCGGTTGAGCTACATAAAGTTGAAATGGGAAACTCTATCCAGAAGGAAAGAATACCTTCGCAACGGAAAGAGTACAGTTGAGATTCCGTTATCCGCACTTAGACTCCCATTCGCTCCGTTGTGCTTGGGCAAGGTTAGCCAGCGAAGCTACGCATATAGTTTTCGCTAAGCGCCCTCGTAGTTCCGAGGATGTTTGCACGTCGGGTAGCAAAGACCTCATTTCCAGAACGAAGTCGGCGACTGATTTCTCGGTATCGAACAACCTCTGTACATTGGGCTGTCTATAGCAACTATCATCATCATCATCATTTCAGCCAATTGGCGTCCACTGTTGAATGTAAGCCTCCCAAAAAGAGCCAACCATCCCGGTCTTGTGCAGTCCGCGTCCATTCGCTGCCATCCACCTTTTTTTAATAATCGATCCATTGTGCCGCAGTACCTATATTGAAAATATATTTTTCTAGGGGGCAATGACCCGGAATTATACCTATTATTATTCGGGGGGTATTTCGACTTGGGTTGAGAAGTCTCTTGGTTATTCGCAAGTATAGGCTTAACATTGCCATTTTTGACTGCCTGTAATTTGTAGCCCGTGATTATTTGTTGTCTTGAAGTTCAGTCGATCTCTTACAAATTCATGTACGAATCAGTGTGAAAGGTAAGAGGAGAAGTGGGTACCGGTCCACCAGTATCATTTCGGAAAATATCTTCGCGAGTTTGTCTCTGGCGTCATTGCTTGGGGATCTATAGTTTCCCATGATCCACTGAAGGGTGCCACCCGCAACGGATAATTTTTGGCCCTGAGCTGTGACTTCACTGGAAATTGAACAAATTTTAGCCATGCCGGAGCATGGAAATGTCGTGGCTTCTTTAATCAATTCCTCACTAAACTGTTTGGAAAAAATGTGGATTATAAACTTAAATGTTATTTTAAGTAAGCAAAAACCCATTTTAATATGTTTTTTACAAAATTATGGTGTAAAAATACAGTTAAAAAGATAAAATAAATACAAAAATAATAGCTGTTGCTGGCCGGGGATCGAACCATGACCCAGTCGTTAAAACATACATTTTTGAATATTACTCATCCTCCAAAGCACATAGCGTGATAATATATAGCCTAAAACCTTCTCCTGACCAGAACGAACACAACAAAAAAATAATTATCGAAATCGGTTCAGCCGTTCACGCGTGATGCGATGACTAAGCCTGACCAGAAAAATAAAAAACCTCGCCATATTGCGGAATTTTTAAGAACTAATTTTCGTCATACATTTTGATAGAAGATTGACAGTTAAAACACGAAATCGACCCCCTGACAGGTTTATTATATTTCTGGTCAGGCTATACATTAGTTTACATCATAGACTATTACTTTGGATAGTGCACTTTTTAACCTTTGTAATTATTAATCTTAGAAAAATCATAGACAACATAAAAAAGACATTTACGTTTTCGATAACCTATAAAATAAATCTTAGAAATTGTTTTCAGAAATACAATAGTTTAGAACATAGACTACTAATAAATTTATGAACGCACGCGTAAATGTTAATCATTTGTCATTATTTCTGAACGCATGTCAACCATTACACTTATAGTATTTGACAGGATGGACAACAAATGTTTGACAGGTACGAAACAAAGTAACATCTTTTATAATTATGTTTTCGTCAAGTTTTCATTATTTTCAAGATGTATTCTGCTATTCGGAGCGGGGACAAATCCAACGAACCAAAAACCATGAAAATTGGTCTAGCCGATCTCGACTTATAAGTGTTGTAACAAACCCGTCTTTGTTTTATATATATATATATATATAGATAGATGTTTATCAGTCGTCTAGTACCCATAACACAAGCTCTGCTTAGCTTGGGACTAGATGGCGTTGTGTGATAGTTGTGTGGAATATATTATATTATATTATATTATTTCTTCACGAAATCAGACCAACATCTCGTAACGTATAAGAGTGGAGGCAACAAAACTCAAATAGATTATATTCTTGCGAGTCGAAAAAACCTCAGGCTGTTCAGAGACTGTAAGTTTATCCCAGGAGAACCCAGGAGAACAATTCATTAACCATTAACCGTCCCAACACAGAATCCTGGTCGCAGAATTCCTTCTGGTAAACACTGTAAAAGTGAAGAAAGATAGAACACCAAAAATACGCTGGCACAGACTTGGGCGAGAAGAAGGACACAGCCTCTGCAGCGAAATCATAGCCCACTTGCCAGTAAATGAAGGTGAAGCCGACACTATGTGGGAAGCTTTCGCGAGCTGTTGCAAGAAGAAAGCAGCTGAACACTTGGGCGTCTTAAAAGGACCTTTATGCAACAACAAAGAAACCAGCTGGTGGAAAGACGATATAAAATCAAAAACCGAGCAGAAAAAGTTCTCTTTAAGCTGTGGCAGCAAACAAATGACGACAATGATAAAGATGCGTACAAAGAAGCTATGCCTGCAACGGAAGGCCCGATACCGAGCATAACACTCGAGGAGGTACAAGCTGTTGTTAAGGCAATGGCGAACCACAAAGCTATGGGGCCCGATGATAGGTATCCCTTCGGAGTTATGGAAGAATTTGGGAATCGAAGGCATAACTTTCCTTACAAACATGTTCAATCTGATAGTGGCCCAGGATATACCAAGTCATTGAGAAGAAGCTACCTAGTCCCATTTTACAAAAACAAAGGAGATATCAGACTGTGTGGAAATTATCGCGCCATTAAACTAATATCTCACACTCTTAGAATATGGGAACGAGTAATAAATGGGAGACTTTTTCAACTCACTGGTGACAGTGCGGATTTGTCGCAGGAGAGTCGACCACCGACGCCATCCACACCATAAGAATCTCTAGAAATATACCGGGACAGAGGGACTGATCTTCATATGGTGTTCATCGACCTTGAGAAAGCATTCGACCGAGTTCCAAGGGATTTGATATGGCAGGCATTACGTTCCCACAACGTACCAGAATATTACATCCGAATTGTAAAATATATGTACGTATGAAGGTATTAGTGATGAAGTAAAGGTCGGCGTGCACCAAGGTTCAGCGTTTGAGTCCTCTGTTTTTCAATCTGGTACTGAATGACCTAACTGCTAAACTACAAAGGCCAACTCCCTGGGACTTGCTATACACAGACGATATAGTATTCATCAATGAAGATGCGGAAGGTCTGCTGCAAACACTAGAGCAATGGAGAGTCGCATTGGAGGAGGCCGGACTGCGGATTAGTAAGCTAAAGGCCGAATACGTACATTTTAACTTCAGCGGTAGAGGCAACAGCGACACTGTATACCTTGAAGGCACACCTCTGAAAAAAACCGATAGTTTCAAATACCTCGGGTCAGTAATTTCTAGAGACGCTACCATCGACGCCAACGTCACTCACCGAATTATCACAGGTTCGATGAAGTGGAGGGAACTATCGGGGCTTTTGTGTGATAGGAGAATGCCGGTACACATTAAGGGTAAAGTTTATAAGACTGCTGCTCGACCCGCCTTAACATACGGTGCTGAATGCTGGCCCCTCAAAAAACAACAAGAGGATAGAATGCATGCCGCCGAGATGAGGATGCTACGTTGGTCGGGAGGTGTAACGTTGCTGGATGGTATTCGAAACAGCTGCATCCGCGGCAGCTTCCGAGTAAAACATCCAGGAAAAACTAATGGAAGGCCGTCTCAGATGGTACGGTCATGTAATGCGTCTCCCACCAGATTACATGACGCGGCAAGTACCCAGCCCCAAAAAAGCGAGGTAGACCTCGACTCACATGGATAGCCGCTGTAGGTAAATAAGGACATGAAGGGCGCAAATGTCACATCTGCGACGACCCAGGATAGAACGTCTTGGCGAAGAATGACTAGGAGAGCCGACCGAATGATGACCGATGATGAAAACCGATGATGGGACCAAGGTTAGGAGGAGTAGTAGTAGTGTAGTGTTTTTTTTAAACGTTTTCCTACGCTAGGAATTTCTCCTGTATCGTGGGTGCATTTACAAACATACAAAGTCACATACACAAACAACTGTAGGCCTTACAAATATTTGTTCCGTACGGGAATCGCACCCACGACACTAGGCGCAGCAGCTAATCTCTCAACTTCCTTCTCGCAAACTCGCCGATACATTGACTGAGTGCCGGGGCCTTTATTAGAAAATTGCGAACATGATAATAAGAAGGCCACTCAAATGCGCATTATTTTACGATTATTGTTAAAAATTGCCTATGGCATACATCAAAATCAAGATATGGTTAGGTTATTTTAGAAAATAGTCTTTGTTGTCTCGTTGCTTCAGCATTAATTCATTACTTCTGTGAACGGGACATGCGACTAACTACGCGACTTCTCAACCTAAGTAGAAATAACATCCGAATCAGGATGAGAAGGAATAGGTATAATTACGGGTCACTGCCCCCTAGAAAGAAAAGAAAGAAGAAGCGTTTATTTGCGCCAAGCATGACTCCCGCCTTAAAAATATCTTTTCAACATAGGCACTGCGGCACGATGGATCGATAATTTAAAAAAGGTGGCTGGCAGCGGATAGACGCGGACTGCACAAGACCGAGATGGTTGACGCTTTTTGGGATGATAATGATGATGACAGTCGCCACAGACAGCCCAATGTACAGAGGTTACTTCGATACCGACAAATCATTCGCTGACTTCATTCTGGAAATGAAGCCTTTGCTACCTGACGTGTAAAAATCCTTGGAACAATGAGGGCGCTCAGCAAAACCTATGTGCGTAGCTTCGCTGGCTAACCTAGCCAGACTCCTAAGCACAACTGCAACGGCGCGGATGGGAGTCTAAGTCCGGATAACGGAATCTCAACTGTACTCTCTCCGATGCGGGGGTAGTCTTCTTCTGGAGAGAGTTTCCCATTTCAACTTTATATAGCTCTATCGCGTGTTAACAACCCTAGCAACTTTCTTCAACATCGTGAATAATACAAAAGCGTTATCATTAAAACGTTGCTCATTACGAAAAATTACCAAGGTTGGTCGGCATGCTGAATAGAAGAGGTGATACAGCCAATGCCTTGTATTCTAAGGGGGTCAAGCAATGCTAGAAGTTGACTGTTCGTATATCTTATCTCACAATGGTTGCTGATCGCTTACAACGGGCCTCATCAGAAGGCTTAAAGTCACTGAAAGAGCAATGGTGAGGGCAATAATAATATATATATAAATAAATAAAAATGCTTGGAGTTTCCTTGTGTGATCGATTCAGGAATGATGATATTCGTAAAGAACCAAGGTTACCAACTAAAGTGGCAGTGGGCAGGGCACATTGCTCGCAAAACAGATGTTTGATGGGGCTGAAAAGTTCTGGAGTGGCGACCGCGTGCCGAACAAGATGGACCGATGAAGGTCGCGGGTAGCCGATGGATGTGAGACGCGCAAAACCGGTCGTTGTGGCAACGCTAGGTGAGGCCTATGTCTAGCAGTGGAGGTCTTTCGGCTGATATGATGATATCTTATCTTAGCGATCTTACCTAGCGACATAATTTTACTATACAACATACACGCAAACGACGTTGCGTGCAACAACTTTCTATCTTTTTATAATCTTCTAATGTATAAAAATCTCAGATCACAGTGTTTGTAATTGAACTCCTCCGAAATAGCTTGACCGAATTTTTATGAAGTTTTTGTGTTATTTATATGGCAAAACAACGTTTGCCGGGTCAGCTAGTTGTAACATATTTTTGCGCAAAAAGGAAGGAGACAAACAACTGTTAATCAACTCCGAAAAATGTCTTCAGGATATAGGTAACACTAGCATGTGACTAGTAATCAGTACCGTTAAGAGCTATATGTTATCGTACGTCTGTCTACTATTGTTATTTGTCGAAATTGTATTTGTTTCTAAATCTCAACAGATACAAAAACTATGTCACATTCACATAACCACACAAATAAAAACACACCAAGGCATACGCACCCTACACAAAACACTCACAACTCACTCCCACAAGGACACTTGCTACAACAACCACTCTTACTCAAAAAAACAAATAATAAACGATATATTATACACTAAGCAAATCCCAACTACAGAAGTCTTACCAAAGTCAAAGTCAAAACGTTTATTCCAATTAGGCCATTAAACGGCACTTTTGAACGTCATTCACATTTCAAATATATAAAAGTTCTGAAGTGACTCTACTGTCCATTCGGAAAGGTAGATTCTTATGGAGAAGAATGGACAAGAAACTCCATAGTTACTCTTTTCAATTAATCTTTTACAATATTTGGTAAGTATACAATTTTTTTTTTATATGTGAGGACCATGCACCTATGGTATGCAGAGGTAGACTTATCAATTTTCTAAATAAGTAGGTACATGATACTCACACATTTACAAATATTGGAATGACTAATTAACAGTGTGTGAGTTAACAGAAAAATACAGACACCTTTGAGTCACCTCTCGTTATCTCTAATTCTTTACACTTTCCCAATGGTCAGTAGCGTAGGTAGCATGGGGCGGATAATGTGGTGTCACCCCACATATGAACGATATTATACTACTCTGTCAAGAAAGTACCGGGAAAAGATCAATAATACACAAAATGTCTGTTATTCATCCAAATTTATTTTATTACCTTCAAAGTATGCTCCTTTAGAAACGATACACTTGCGCCAACGAATAATCCATTCATCAAAACATTTTTTAAACGCTGCTTCCGGAATTGAGTTCAGTTCTCGCCGCGAATTCTCCTTTATGTCTTCTATCGATTGAAAACGGGTTCCACGAAGTGGTAATTTGAGTTTAGGAAAAAGAAAAAAGTCAGCAGGAGCCATATCTGGTGAATATGGTGGTTGCTGGATGGTATTTGTTGAGTGTTTGGTTAAAAATTCGTTCACAATGATAGCCTTGTGCGAAGGCGCATTGTCGTGGTGCAAAATCCAAGAATTTTCTTTCCACAATTCTGGCCTTTTTCGTCGAATTTGCTCTCTTAAACGCCGCATAACGCTCAAATAATATTCTTTATTTACTGTTAGCCCTTCCGGTAAGAATTCAGAGTGCACAACACCGCGATAGTCAAAGAAAACAGTCAACATGACTTTGACTTTTGATCGACTTTGGCGTGGTTTTTTCGGTTTCGGTTCAGTTGGAAGGCGCCACTCCGAAGCTTGTTGACTAGTTTGCATGTCAAACTCGTAAACCCACGTCTCGTCACCAGTAACAATGCGTTTCATGAATGTTGGGTCCGAACTGACTCGTTCTAGCATGTCCTCAGCGACTTTCATGCGATTGAGTTTTTGGAGAAAATTCAGATCTTTTGGGACTAGCCGAGCAGCAACATGTTTCATACCCAAATGATTAGTTAAAATGGTACGGATCGACTCGTGAGATACAGAAAGTTCGGCGGCTATCTCTCTCAGAGTTGAATGGGGATTTTCAGTCACTATTTCCTTCACTTTTGCGATGTTAACTTCAGTTGCAGACGTTGACGGCCTACCAGAGCGAGGCAAATCTTCCATCACATCTCGACCGCTTTTGAACGCTTTGAACCACTCATAAGCACGAGTTTTTGATAAAGTCGATTCACCGTAAGCCTTCTGTAACATTTTCAGTGACTCCGAACACGAAATTCCATTGGCGATGCAAAATTTAAGACAAACTCTTTGTTCGATATTTTTGTCCATTATGAAATTCGCAATACACACTATATATGATATTACTAAAACCAGCACTGTATTTAATATAAATAACAGATGCAACTCAAACTCCGCGCCAAAATGGAAAACAGTTGTGCCAATCTAACAACTACAAAAAAACAAAAATTTGAATTTGGAACCATAAACAAATCATCCATTCCCGATACTTTTTTGACTGAATGTATTATGAGTTGCACCTTTAGTTCTGATGATAGAAGCCATTTTTCAGAAGGGAGGTGTTTCATGTATGCTGCCAACCAATCTTTTAGTCTTTTATTAGTACTAGCTGACCCGCGCGGCTTCGCTCCCGTCAACTGGCTACCATACTTCTTACCTCCCTAACTACCTACCTACCTACCCTACCTACCCTACCTACCCTACCTACCCTACCTACCCTACCTACCCTACCTACCCTACCTACCCTACCTACCCTACCTACCCTACCTACCCTACCTACCCTACCTACCCTACCTACCCTACCTACCCTACCTACCCTACCTACCCTACCTACCCTCTACCTACCCTACCTACCCTACCTACCCTACCTACCCTACCTACCCTACCTACCCTACCTACCCTACCTACCCTACCTACCCTACCTACCTACCCTACCTACCCTACCTACCTACCCTACCTACCCTACCTACCCTACCTACCCTACCTACCCTACCTACCCTACCTACCCTACCTACCCTACCTACCCTACCTACCCTACCTACCCTACCTACCCTACCTACCCTACCTACCCTACCTACCCTACCTACCCTACCTACCCTACCTACCCTACCTACCCTACCTACCCTACCTACCCTACCTACCCTACCTACCCTACCTACCCTACCTACCCTACCTACCCTACCTACCCTACCTACCCTACCTACCCTACCTACCCTACCTACCCTACCTACCCTACCTACCCTACCTACCCTACCTACCCTACCTACCCTACCTACCTACCATACTTACCTACCTACCCTATCTACCTACTATTTTTTTAAATATTTCAATACTTATTATGCTATTCCGGATAAAGACTAATCCAAAAACACTAAAATCATGAAAATCGGTCCAGCCGTTCTTGAGTTATAAGTGTTCGAACAAACCCGACTTTGTTTATATATTAAGATATGTAGATTATTCGTATAACAGTATTGTATGGCTAATAATAGGTTTCCCTCTGTAACTGGGATTCTTTATTTATACGAACGGAATAACACGATACAGTAAATATAATAATAACAAAATACTTATTTAAATTACTTACGTTAAGTTTAAAATTTTGAGAAAGTTATACTTACCTATACAAAAGAGACTAAAAGATTGGTTGTCATTTGCCTTTGCTTATACTCGTACTTCTTACTCGTTGTCCCGCGCAACTTCGTCTGCGTCACAATCTTCATTACTGCTCCGCTCCTGTTAGTCTTAGCGTGATGTTATATAGCCTATAGGCTTCCTCGATAAATGGGCTATCTAACACTGAAAGAATTTTTCAAATCGGACCAGTAGTTCCTGAGATTAGCGCGTTCAAGTAAACAAACAAACAAACTCTTCAGCTTTAGTATAAGATTTAGTCTTTATATTACAAATTAATCAATCAAAATAACACAAATTATAAATTTTTTAGTGTTCCGAACATCCGTAAGAAACGGAATCCATAACACAGAATCACTCGGGTGTTTGTCTGTCTGTCTGTCCGTCTATCACAGCCAGTCTTCTCGGTTTTTTAAATTTTGAGTATTGGGGTTTTAGTCTCCCCACGAGTGCATTATCTTTTATATTTTTGTTTCGAGCTAACTTAGTCTTTTCAATTACAAACACAACAAAAGACACATTCAAGTCGGTGGAGCCATTTTCGGGACCAACACACTAATTGTTTTTTTAATATTTATAATTATTATGCCACAATAATTTTGAACTATACCAACCATATAAAAGAAAAGAAAGAAAGAAAATACGTTTATTCTGCCAGAAATGACGCACAAAACCACAAAATTAAAATAAACTAATTACTAACTTCAATATCCAACTATGTCAGGACCGGACATTAGCCTACTACGAGGCTCTGGTCACTCCACAGACAAAACAGAACACTGCAATAGTTGACTATGGCGTGACGTCTGGTACTGTACTGACTGACAGTACGTATTGACAATGAACAGGAGAAAAATAATTAGTGTAATAAAAAAGATTTCATATCTAGTTTGGAAATGTTGTTTTTTGCTGGTAAGATCATTCTAATTCAAATAATCCAAAAAAAAAAACTTACTTACTTCAATCATATATTTAACGATTTTCAAACCTATCCTTTTTTGGAAATTAAAAAATCGCTTTTTAGAAAGCGATTTTTATTTGTTTTGCTTGGCATCCAATCAGCTCTACCCGTTGCATCTATCCATTTTTCTTTGACGATAGCGTCTTTGGGAAACCTAAAAATATTTTAAAAGTAATGTTTAGTGATTTCAATAATTCTAGACAAACTACAAGTTTTTTTTTTCGATATTTATCCAATATCCGACCCGTCTACATCACTATTTGAGCAGCGAAGAACTTTCGAGAACAGTACAGAACAGTTACTGAATCGATGCAAAATAAACTCTATGCTAATGGGAAAAGGTTTATTTTAACTACGACTTGAACTTAAGTTTTTGGTAAAATGAAATTTTGCTAAGATTTTATTCGAAAACAAATAAAATCGTACTTACCGATGGTACGAATACACCTCCATTTATAAGATTTCTTCTCCTACTATCAATTTTGCACTCCAAAATGGAACAATACGGCATGGTTCACAAATTATAAATTTATTCCGAGAGTGAGCGAGACGATCAGTTCGTCGTGATGTTAGAACACGACTGGGTTGAAGTATGCGTTACTCCGCGTAATACGCGTGTCACACCTACTTTGCACTTCTACTTCTTCTGTTCTGTGATTTAAACAGACACACGCTAAAACAAAAAAAACATTCAGTGGCTACTACAACAGGACTACCTCACAACGGAGAATCTTCTAGCATACATCTCGTAAAAATACAATCGCAATATACACACATGCACACAGCCACACACACGCACACGCACTCACACCAACACGATTATACACGAACTCCTACTCACTACACAACACACTAAGTTACCAAGTTATTTCATAGAATAGAATAACTATAGCTAGTATAGACCTAGTTTAAGAGATAGTCTATATAATTGTGCTTGTAATGTGACAAATGTAAAATATATAATCTGCAGTGCAATGTGTACTTGTTTTATGAAATAAATATTTTTATTTATTTTATTATTTACAAATACTCCCTAGGAATCCTTACGTTCAAGTTCTGCTCTTTTGATGACATTGTCTCTAAATTCGTTTGATATGGTGATTTCTCGGACAGCCCCGGATCTATGATTTTTCGAAGCGGAGCTAAAACATGACAGAGGTGCCCACCCCCTCTCTTCCACATACATGGTGTGTGATTATTAATTATACCGGCCTTGAAAAGACCCTTAACGATAAAGATGACCAAATATTGTACCCATCGTTGGCATCATTATTTTTTGCTAGACCACTCCTGGGTTATCTTTGGTTCTGGACATAATTATTGAAAATAAAAAAATGACTGTCATAATGCAGTTCAATCACTGATCTGATGCCACCAACTGCATCAGACTGCTTGAAAAGCGACTTGTTTCGAACTTTTTAGTCCTTTTTTAGCGGTCGGGTTTTTTGACAAAGTCAATTCTTTTTGCAAATTTGAACCGTTAGGTCATTGTATGACATTGACATCTTCATTTCTGGCATTACCTACTCAGAACCAGTTTTGCTCTCAAAAACTATGATTATTGTGTAATAATTATTGATAATTATTCTTCAACTTCTTATCAGCAAACATACCAATCCGCTTATCTTTTGTTGAATATAAATTAAGTTCATGAGGAATGAACTGATGACCCCGTTCGCATAATAGGTGATTAGTAAATTTATTCACGATGAGTGCGCCGCCAAACAAGGCTGGAACTCCAAACAAAGCTGGAACTCCAAACAAAGCAGACGCTCCACCGAAAGCAGACGCTCCACCGACGGCAGACAATCCACCCAAGGCAGTCGCTCCAACCAAGACAGAAGCCGCACCCGCGATGAATACGCAAAAGGCAGACGAAGCATCCAAAATAAACGCTCACAAAGTTAACAAGACTATCATTACATCGCCAGATGTCTATAAGCCTGTTGGACCTTACAGGTTTGTTTCTATTCAGTTATGTAGTATCTATCTATGATGGTGCACTCAAACAGATATCTTATTGAACTACTAATACCTGTGCAGTGTAGTGCATTGTGCTAGGATAGATTTCTTGAAATGTGCTTGGTTTTTACTGTGATCTGCAGGGCGGCAAAACGTGCAATAATAAATTGGAATAACTGAATACAGTGCACTCATCCTCATGAAAAACTTACGGTTTCAGCCAGGCTATATTAGCGGGTAAAACTCTTTACGTGTCTGGAGTACTGGGCATGAACCTTCAGTCACAGTTAGTACCTGGAGGCGTTGAAGGGCAGACGCGGCAGGCTCTCGACAACCTGCGGAACGTGCTGGAGGCCGGCGGGTCTTCCCTCGAGGCCGTCGTGAAGACTACCATCCTGCTAGCTCGCATCGATGACTTCCAAACAGTTAACCAGGTTTATGCAGAGTGTAAGTACAAATCTGGGATTTCCGCGTAGAATAACATGTCGAACAATTTAAAGTTGGTTATCTTATCAACATAATGAAAATATTCCAATGCCAAACAGACTTCAAACAACGAGTGTTGTTTCACAATTGAACACTTAATTAGAACCAAGCGTTAATTGTTACGTGTTTAATTTCAATGCTAAGTAGGTAGGTATATTTCGTCACTTCGATCTGAACTTCAGATTATTCAGCAAAAAATCGGTTATAAACACAATTGACTGAATACACGTCATTTAGCATTAACGCTTTTAATCTTTGGCTCGCTTTAAAGTTATCGTTGACTCGGTGAGCATTGCCTTCGTAATTTTTTGATGGACGTAGGGACCTAAGGCCAAACGTGCGTTAACGGGGAACATGGACGCAGTGCAACCTTTCGCTACGATAGCCAAGGTGTTGGCTTTCGTTGCTTAGCAGTGGGCAGGTAAGAAGGTGAGACTAGACTCAATCTGTGTGAATTTTTGCTCCCTCTGGTTCAGCCACTTCGGATGGCCGGTGCGGAACAGCCGCTATGGCAATGGGTGAACCGTGAATGACACGGTTCATATCTCATCAAGAGCATATCTCGTCGATGTACATGACACGGTATTATATTCATGTACGAGATAATTATGCTCTTTCATAATCTCACATTAAAACACACTTACTGTTCTTACTTACGATATTATATATAAGTATACTTCCTTCTGCAGTATAAATCGGCTTTCGTTATCTCCATCTTACAAAATGTTTTCGCTGCTAGATAGTGTTACTAGTAGGTAGTCAAAGGAAGTAGGTAGTCAAACATAAACCTCGCGCCCCAGCCCCCAGGCGCTGCAACAGAAAAAGGCGCCCCGGGCGGGCGTGTGTCGTCAGGATCGGAAGCTGCCGGGAGATATGGCCTGCAGACCGCGAGTAATGGGTGGCTCGCCGACTATTCCGATCAGCCACCCTGCTTGGTCCCCTTATAGAAGGACAAATATTACAGATACAGATTTTAATATTTTTTATTTTATTTGATAGGTATAGGTGTTAGGGCTGCCATCACATAATTATATAATAGTCTTACATCAAAAAATCTAGGATTAATGCCATAATATGTTTTTGACTATTAGCAGAAACGCGCCTATGCGGAAAAGCAAAAGCCAAGAGAACTCGAAATCGAGGGCGAACGAAGCGAGTTCGCTAATTTAAGTACCGCGGTTCGGATCAGATAGGATGTTTGTATAAACCACTTACATCTTCTTTGTCAACTAATGACTAAAAAAACTGGCCAAGTGCGAGTCGGACTCGCATGCAAAGGGTTCCGAACCACTTTCAAAAAAAAAATTCGAGCTCTATTCGCTTGCTGTTGATTTCTAAACTCTTAAAGAGTTTTAAAGCTTTTCCTGCCGTAGCAAAACAACTTTCTTTTACTTAGAAGATATGAAAGGTCAGAAGAAAATAAAACTTATCCGAGGTGGAGTGCTACTCCACCTGTTAATTAGCGAGCTCGTTTCACTCGCTTTTGTAATCTACACTAGGTTCTTGAGCTTTCCCTGACGAGACGAAATACGAGTAGTTAATAGAAAATCAATATCTATCCGATCCTGCAAAAATTTTAGCTAATTTTATCGACTTCCTAAAAAATCAGAACAGTGCAATTTGTTTCGACCTTATGCGTTTAATCTGTGTACGGTGACTGGATCAAAATTCCGTGTTTGAAAACTGTACCTAAGTACCTATATTATGCGTTGCGTCTCAGGTTCAGGCCATCCGGCCAGTGCTCGACGAATGGCTCGGGAGGAAGCACGGCTCCCTGTCGTTTCGGGCGACGCAGGTGCTCTCGGGGCATGGCTGCTTTGGGAAGTACCTGTGTCGCATAAAAAGGGAGCCGGACGCTCGGTGCCATCACTGCACCGACTGTCGGGAGGACACGGCGCAGCACACACTGGCAGAGTGTGCCGCATGGGAGGAGCAGCGCCGTGCCCTCGTATCCGAAGTGGGACCCGACCTGTCGCTGCCGGCCGTCGCTCGTTCGATGGTCGGGAGCGCCGAGTCATGGAATGCGGTGATCTCCTTCTGCGAAATCGTAATTTCGCAGAAGGAGGCTGCGGAGAGGGAGAGGGAGGCCGTGGCCACTCTCCCGTGCCGCAGTAGGCGAACCGGGCGTCGGCGGAGGGCGGACAACGCCCTCTTCCAGCCCCCGTAGAAAGGTCCGGAGGGACGGTGGACTCGGGGTCGTCCGCCGCCCCCAATCCAGCAGGACCCGAGACGGTGGCGCGTATTGTTCCAGACGCGCCCCTACTGTTCCAGACGCGCCCCTACTGGACGTTGCGGGGGGACCTTGCTCCTCCCGCGGGCCTGAGGTGGCCTGCATACGCGGGCAATAGCCGGGGATTATGGAAGGCGTACTAGCTCTCACAATCCTCGGTCAAGTGTGAGATGGAACACCGGGGTGGTTTTTAGTCAGTAAGAGTCTGACAGACCCCTTCGCCCGCCCCAGGCGAGGGACATCCATGAGGATTTTCCACCCCGGCAACAAAAAAAAAAAAAAAAAAGGGCCAGCCCTCCCCCTGGAAAATACTCCTAGATACGCCAATGTATCTTGAACAACTTCAAAAGTATTTATTTTAAAATTTTGTAAGTAAAAAAATATAATTAAAACCCTCACAGTAAACCCTTGACAGTGAAGAGTCTGATACTCCATGTCACAAAGAAGTCATTTCTTCCGTCTGGTCTAAACCAGATTAAATATTGCTGATTCTGTCCGGACGTGGAATAGAAGTAGTGTAAGGGTGCATTTTTATGTTACAGACTTCCCAAGAGATTGCCCGGCGCGCGCTACTTTTCAAGTGGGAAAGCTTCCTCTGGACGCAGCAGTGGAAATAGAAGCCATTGCACTCAGTGGAGACCTAGTGATCGCTGAGGCGGGCCCCTGCCCTTGTGCGAAGATTTAGTGCAACAAAAGTTTGTAATTTTGTTCGAGTATGTTTGTATTAACATAATTTTATTCATTTGTTTTTATTTATTTGATTCTTTTTTTTTGTGAATTTTTGTCAGTTATTATACTTATTGTTATAAATAATTTACTGACTTAGTACTGACCTAGGTACCGCTGTTGTCGTAAATAAAGTTTTTGTGTTCTTGAATAAATCTTTTTTTTATTTTGGTAACATTTTTTTCTTTGTTACATTGTTTGAACTTTTGAAGGCTACAAGGGTCAATGATAAGATCGATGTCCACCAACTAAAGTTACAGTTATTACCTAGGTACGGTTTGCATATCGTGAATTGAAAGAACAAAGTTAATGTTCGGAACATGCAGATTGAGCAGAATGGAAATAAAATGATGGCAACACCCTATGTTGGGGTTGACCCACAGAAATATAAAAAATCTATAGATTGACCTCAACTTTAAGATTATCCGGATGAAGCCGATTCGCAGATTTCGCCAAAGTTAGCTAAATTGCCAGGAAGGTGCATCAGCTGCACATGGCTTACCTACATACTCGTAGGTACCTACGTGAACTTTTCAGGGTATCTAATATAGTAGGCATAGATAAGTATAAGTACTGACGTAAGTAGGTAGCTTTAAATGGACTGTTCTTTAGTGTGCGATGATGCGTTAATTTTGACCGATTCTTCGTTTTTTGGTTAATTCATATGGTACAACTAATTTAACAACCTTACCTTTGCCATTAATTGTGAACAACTTTACACCCGCTAAGTATGATTTTATTTTTGGCTTGGTAGTACTCTGTCTACTTACCTATGCAGTAAAAGTAAGACTTGATGTCATAGATGTAGTTTTTTTTTCTATGCTTGATACACTTGACTACTTACTCGTAACGTCTTCCAAACACTATAAATAACAGTAGGGGCCAACGGATTAATGTGAGGCCTCGTCGTCCGGCTCGTACGCATGTGGACCATGTGGACCATGTAGACCATGTGGAGCATGTGGACCATGTGGACCATATTATAGAAATATAAAAAGCAGATGTGGATAGTCATCCACGGACCGGCCTCGGCAAGGTTTACTTACCTACTATTGGAGGTCAATCTGCGCGGCTGTTGTTTGTTAGCCATGCACGAGCACGTTCACAAAATACTTAGGTTCGTCAAGTGCCTTTATAAATCAAACAAAATGGCATATTTCAAATTATCCCTTACTTTAGGTAGGTACCTTCGTTTTTAGAGAAATAACCTGCCTTACTCCAAAGGCCGCCGACCTTGCACGCAAAAGCCTGCTTGTAATTACTTTATGGGTACAGTACCTAGGTCGCACGTCACTCGTGACAAGCAGAGTAGGAGCAAAAGTTTGCTTCTTATTCTATTGAAACTCGGTACTACGTACGCTGCGCCAGCTCAAGGTCCTCGTGTTATCCTTATCAGTCCGGAGTCGCGCGACATGCGGTCGACTGCACATTGGTGGAGACAAGTCAAAGGTCGCGATGCCTGTCTGAGAGATTTATAAAAGACCTAAACGTTTCATTGAAGAAATGAAAATCACTTAAGTATAATAACGTATTCACAAAAATAAAAACGACTTCTAAAAACAAAACACTACAAAGTATAAAATAACTTTAATTTTGGTTTTGTTTTTTTTTTGTTTTTACCTCAAACAGCGTACCGGCGTGATGTTATGTTATGAACTGGTGTAAACAAATCACAGACACGATTTCAGAAATCCCGATCCATTTGCTATCATTGATTGAAGAGTTCCGTTGCTTACCTCCGAAATTGTTCATCAGTTCATCACCAAATTAAAATGGGACCAGTTCGGGAAAAAAGAAAGAATTTTTTAAATCGGTCCATAATTGGCGAACAAATCGGTGAACATACATTCAAAAAAATACATACCTACAGCCGAATATAGAACCTCCTCGTTTTTGAAGAAGTCGATTAAACACAATACCAGAAATTGATTCTATTACACGTACCTATGGAATTCTTTTTTGGGACAAGCCCGCCACACATTTCCTACCACTGCAACTCCTGAAAGCCAGAATCAACAGTGGCGACCACCAGGAAAAAAACGCTGAGCCGATGAAACCCGACGAGGCCCGGAGAAACGATTCAACTGTCTTGGATCCTGCAACGAAATTAATCAGTAAAGTACAACGGAGGAGCAGAAAAAATATAATTTCCACCTATGGGATGCAAGAAGTAAGAAATGCATCACTAAACATGCATACACTACACGCTCCCACTACGGGGATAGGTAGGTACCTACAGGCCTTTTCTTTTCGAGAGTAAAAGGTTAGCAAACTCAAGTTGTAACTGCCTGTTTTTTGAAGCAAAATTAAATATTGTAATATATATTAGTAATTATTATATAAATTAGTAATCAGTTTTGGCGTATAGAATACACAAAATGAAATAGGTAGGTTAGGGTACCTATTTTGTTTTTCCACGGCTTTGGTCCTGTAGCCTGTCCCACAGGCACTGTGTATTTCTTCGGGATTAAAAGTAGCCTAGCCCAGCCTAGGGCACTCGGCGACGGTGTTTCTCCTTTTTTTAACCGATGAAAAAACGGAGGGGTTCTCAAGTCGACGCGTATTTTTTTTTTAAGCTATTGCATAGCTTCTATCGCGGGCCTTGAGCGTGGAGACCGAATCCAGAAATTCCGTAACTAAAAAAACCTAGCACCGACCGGCACAGCGGTGATACTTTTTAGTTTTTTTATCGGTCACCACGCTCAAAGTGTAACTTGAATTAATATCAAAGAAAAAAAAACAAAGAAAAAAAGAAATACTGCATAAATAAAATAAATACATAATTATAATTGCATAAGTTGATAAAAAATGCTATGCAATAGCTTTACCGCGGCAGTCTCCGAGTGCCACACGTCTTTTTTTTTATTATTCACAACTTATCCAAAGAAACATTTTTTGAAAGCGAATGACTGAATGACTGATTTCGGAGCTCCTCCATCCTCTTTCATTCGCATCACTCCGTCTTTATAATAACTATAAAATATGATAATTATTACTTTGTACCGGTGTTTTTTGTATTCCGGGTTCTATTCCTGGCTCATGGACTGCGAATTCAGCTCAAAGCCCTTTATTACCCTCTTTTACTAAAAAGTGGGTACTGTTTACACACGCACTTGGCTGGTTTTCTCTTTTTTAAGTTTTGTTTTCGGGGCTACTCTGAAATATTTCTATAAGTACCTCATAATAATGAGATTAACTACGTACATGCAGGCCTATTTATTCAAATAAATAAGACACTATTTTTAAATCTGTGACCTAGAGTGGGTGGTCATGAAAACGGTAGTTTACAGCACGGCGCTCGTCGGGCAACTTACGTAAAGCTTACCATGCACGAAACGATTAGTCTGCTAGATAGCAAGTCCTTTGACGTGAAGGTCGTAAAAATATAAAAGCACCTAATAAAAATGTTGTTCATAGATGGAAGATTGTATTCGCTTTCTGAATAAAGCTTCCATCAAATATTATTGTCTGGACTGCTCTGATAGAAATCCTAAGTGCCTGAATACCTACATACACCTATTTACAACGGGTTGCCGCCGCGCACCCGGGCTGACCCGGCCAGCTACTGACCCTTATCAGTTAATGACATCGATTCTACACGCACTTGGAAGTGAGATCAAATTTTGGCGCCCCCAACTTCACTAACCTACTTAAATAAAAAAAAAAACAAACCTTTAATTTTATAATTTGTTGTTATAGCGGCAATAGAAATACACAATCTGTGATAATTTCAGGTTCTTGAGATACAGCCCGCTGACAGACAGACGGACGGACGGACGGACAGCGAAAGCTTACTAATAGAGTTCCGTTGATTACCCTTCGGGTACGGAACCCTAAAAATGATATTAGAAACCTCAATATCATTTTTGAAGACCTATACATAGATACCGCACACGTATGGGTTTGATCTGATTTCTGTGGGTTTAATGAAAAAAAATTTTGAGTTTCAGTTCTAAGTATGGGGAACCCCAAAATTTTTTTTTTTTTCTCTTTTCGTGTGACAATCTTAATGCGGTTCACAGAATACATCTACTTAGGGGCCGTTCAAGTATTACGTAAGCACTATTTCTTTGTTTTGCTTATTTTGAATGACATGGGGGGTAGGGTCATCGGTACTTTTTTACACGAATGGCAACCCTCACATTGTCTATGCATGAAAACGCATCGCATTTTCGGGGATTCCCGCAAATAATGCATGTACGTTTAGGCACTCGCTTTAGAACCAATTAGGGGAATTACCGCGCGCTATTCACTTGTCTAAATTTCCTCTGTCAGTGTATTTTTTCGTTTGGATACTATGGCGAGTAGACGTATTGTAAGCATTGCAAAGCAAGTTAACATTTGTGTTACCGTAATCAGTAAAATCTAATCACTATCCTGAATCTATTTTCTTATTTTTTAAATTATAATTATAACATTATAATTATAATATAAAAAAAAACATTTGAAATTGAAATGTTTACGTAAGCATGGGCGGAGCGAGCTTTGCTTACTTTTGCTGACAAGGGGGATGGGGGGGTAAATAATTATAATAAATCTGCTTAAGTAATATTTGAATGGCCCCTTACCAATTTTCAACAGTATTGTTCTTATATTTTCGGAGAAAAGTGGCTATGTGTGACATACGGACGGACAGATAGACAAACAGACATGACGAATCCATAAGGATTCCGTTTTTTTTGTCATTTGGCTACGGAACCCTAAAAACATAAAAACACGCACTGCACTCCTGTATGTACCTAAGTAAATAAATGTTTTACAATGGGTCCACCCAATAAATACTTCCTTCGAAAAACTTCTATTAAATTTTGTCGTTGCCCAGCCCCTAATGGGCGCCTGCCTAGGCACCCCAGGTCCATTCCTTTCGAGTTTCGTGGAGGTCGACGGGCGTCGAGAGAGGCTGCCGGGCGACCAGGCTGGTATAATAAATACAAGGAAGGGCGATTTTTCAGTGTGGTGGGAGTCCGTTTTAGGGTGTGTTGAAAAATAAATTGAAATATCGAAAGGATTATATTTTATTTTCCTATCGTTTAAGCAACACCGTCCTTACATCTTCTTAAGTCCATCTTACAAGCATTGCCGTAGGCGCCCCTGACCCTTGGCGCCTGGAGCGGCCACTCCGTTCGCCTTATATACGGGCCGGCCCTGGTGCCAAATATCAGCTTGATACGTTTGAGTCGACAGAAACTCTGCTCAAGAGGCTCAGTGAGACAGTAACGAGTAACAATAAAAAGAATACGATGACTTCCAGCAATGGCGACTTTTTATCTGCTTAAAAATCCTCGGTTCGATGAATGGGAACTTATGAGGCGTGAGTAAGGCGGAGACGGCATAATTTATACGTGTATGTTGGGTACGGGGCCGAGGCGCGGGGTAGCGGCCGTAAGCCAGGTATTGCGTGTGTTTAAGAACAAAGAGCTTTTACCGTTAACTAACCACTAAGCTTTATTTGTTAACCCCACTTACTTATTTATAGCAGGCCAATTATAATTAAAACAAAAGAATTCTGCGCAAATGTAGAGCTCTTTTTATTATTCACTATAGCATTTTCACTAGCCACAAATACAATCTCACCAATTTATTTGTTGCCGGATACTTAATCAGCATCGCATCATATTAGCTGAAAGACGTCCAATGATGAACATACGCCGGGCCCAAGTGTCGCCACAACAACCGTTCCAGTGCGTCTCGCATCCATCGGCTACCCGCGACCTTCATCAGGTCATCGGTCCACCTTGTGAGAGGCCTTCCAACGTCTTCCGGTACGTGGTCGCCACTCCAGAACTATTCGGCCCCATCGACCATCTGTTCTGAGAGCAATGTGCCCTGCACTGCCAATTTAGTTTGGCGATCTTTTGGGCTATGTCGGTAACCTAGGTTCTCTTGCGGATAACATCATTCCTGGTTCAATCGCGAAAGGAAACTCCAAGCATTGCCCTTTGCGTGACTTTAAGCCTTCTGATGAGGCCCATTGTGAGCGACTATGCACGTTTCAGTTCCATAAGTCATCACTGGAAACACACACTGCAAAACTTTGAAGGCATCCTCCATTGCGGCCGTGAACAGTTTCGAAGAAATGACGTCTCCCTGCCGCACACCCCGTGACCCCGCTGCAGGAGGATAGGTTTCGAGACCTGATCCTGAAGTCAGACTGACATTATGGCCTTTACGTACAAACATTTCAGCACCTCGATGTACCGGTAGTCGATCTGGCACCGTTGAAGAGACTGCAGCACAGCCCAAGTCTCAGAGATCAGCAACTGCTCTACAATTTTACATTTCTGTTTTGGTGTGATAGGGAGTTTAATTGGAAACTCAGCCCCTCATTGGTCTTTGTTGGTGCCAAAACATACCAAATTAAAAGCTTTTTTAAAAAAAGCTTTTGTTTCAATTGTCTAAAAAGAAGAAAATAAAATTTTCCTTTAAAATTGATCATAAAAGCTTGCAGACAATTTATTATTTGTTTGTTTGCAATGGGTTTGCTCTTGACTCTTGTCTATGACAGAGATGACAGAGACAAAGCAAATTATAATAAATCCTTTTTTTTAAGGTTTTTTTTTTTGCTTTTAATTCATTTTTTACTTTTTAGTTATTTCGAGTTACTCTCAGTAAGCCCTTTCAATAGATACCCATATAGCAGAAATGCATTAAAAATATTCCGCCATCTTGGATGGTCCGCCATATTGTATTTAGAATGACGTCACACAACTTATCGTGTATTTTCATCCAAACTTAACGTGTATACAAAATTTCAGCTCAATCGGTTGAAGATGTCTGCTTCAAAATTAGCAAGATTCCACCCGAGCAAACATACGTATATACATACATACATTGCAAGTTAAATAAAAGCTTTTAAAAACAGGAAGATATTAAAAAACAAAATTAGACAAGCGGAATGTAGTAAAAGAGACCTAGCAAATCCAAAGCGGGGTACTTCGAGCTGCCTCGCGTTCATCCTTGTATCCGTCTTCTTTAGTTCTGATCAAAAGAAAACCTATCGTATTCGAGGCGGGGTTTTGAAGATGCGCCCCCCCCTGAAAATAGTCTTGCTGGCGCCCATGGCCATAACGTTACAAATTGAATGGAGTCGTTTTCGATTTCGCGAAATAAAAAGAACCCATGACAAAAACATTGGGAATTTTCCTTCGTTTAGGTAGTATAACGTGCTTTTGATCTAATTATCATCTTGTATAATTGACATTTGACGATCTAACCGCTGAACAAAGAGCGATCAGCTCGGGAACTTAGGGGACCCCGACCCCGACACGGATAGGTTAGGTTTAAAAAATAAAATAAAATAATATTTAATTCGAATAAGCAACATCCATATGGGTTAGTAAACTTATAAATCTATTTAGAGACAAGGATGTTATTCGATATACACCTTCGAACAACATCCCCTAACAAAGGAGAATCGTACCTCTCCGCTATGGTCTTCAGGATGGAGTTGGAGCTGACCCGCACTCTGCAGAGCAAAGAGGCAGATTTCTGTCTGACGATGGCGTGGAAGCCATTGACGTGTGCTTGTGAAAATATACCTAATGCACTGCAGAAACGGGGCAGCCCCATCAACATCCTGAACCCGTTATTATACTGGACCCGTAGGGCGCTGATCGCCCGCTGAGTATAGTTGGTCCACAGTCTGCAAAACACTTGGCAATAAGCTTTATAAAGCGTTATTTTTACTTCTTTGCTACAGGCAGCGTGCAAACTTGAGAGCCAACATGTTACATCGAACTGCCAGCGCTCTACGTTCCCTCTCAATTTCCACTTGGTCACTAAGGTCGTCAGCTACATAATGCCCAAGTATTTGAACTGGTACACTCGCAATTTGTCATTCCCATTCAGTTTAATAGGGGGCACATACTCAGGACATTTAGCACCGCCAGCCTTAAAGACCAAGAACTCGCTTTTCTTGACATTATAAACTAGGCCATGCTTACGAGCATAGCCCTCACACACAGCAGCTCTCTAAGCGCCCTAACCGTAGGGCTCAGCAGCACCAAATCGTCAGCGTCGCTGATGTTGTTGACACTGACGTCATCAATGCGACACCCGATTTTCTTGCTACTGAGCTCTACGATCAGATCGTTTATATAAAGGTTATACAGTTTTGGTGACGTTATCCCTCCTTGTCAAACCCCGCACTCTAGCCCATACGACACAGATAGTCCGTCGGCCCATCTCACATTGTTCGTCTGGTTGTAATACCAATACTGGAAGACCAGCTACGCAGGCGCTTTTCTCTCCCGCAGCTTTGTCCACATAACCTCGTAAGATACAAGGTCAAAGGCACGGGAGAGGTTTAGCTCGCGTGATTTCATTCATGTTAGTTTACCTACTTTAAACCCTGCAGGTAGAAATAGGAGCTTCGCGCAACGGGGCTCCATCAACTTACCTCTTAGAGCATTACCTTGGTCACAACCGTAATTTAAGGCGAATTTAAAAAATGACGATAAAATTAGTGATTTTAAATCTGTGGCGTTTCCAATTGCCACTCTGTTGCCACATCTTATTCGAGTCGGCAACTTGGCCATTTACTAATTCCGTATTTCCGTGCATGTCATATCTATGGTCATGTTGAAGGTTCGAAAGAAATCTTATTATACAATACTAGTTGACCCGCGCAACTTCGTCAGCATCACAATTTTCATTACTGCTCCGCTCCTATTGGTTAGCCTTTCTCGATAAATGGGCTATCTAACACTGAAAGAATTTTTCAAATCGGACCAGTAGTTCCTGAGATTAGCACGTTCAAGTAAACAAACTCTTCAGCTTTATATATTAGTAGGTATAGTTATAGACTAGTTGACCAACGCAACTTCGTCTGCTCTGCTCCTATTGGTCTTACTTAGCGTGATGATGTACAGCCTTCATCGATAAATGGGCTATCTAAAACTCTAAGAATTTTTCAAATCGGACTAGTAGTGCCTGAGATTAGCGTGTTCAAGTAAACAAACAAACAAACTCTTCAGCTTTATATATTAGTATAGATTAGCGCGTTCAAGCAAACAAACTAAATTTTCAGCTTAATATATTAGTATGGATTAAGTATAGATGAACATATAATCGATCGTTTTATATTAAAATAGTAATATGTGCAACAAGAGAGCAAAGTCGTTTTTTGCTGCGAGTGATGATTTTGAATCCTGAGTGTGGCGAGGGATTCAAAGGCACGAGATACAAAAAACTTTGCTCTCGTGTAACACACATAACTTTTCACTTTAGCAGTGAGCACACTTTATGAGATAAAATAATAAACAGGAATAGATTGAAATAACTATTTATTGTGAATCAAAATAACTACCATTGTAGATAGAGGTACCAATTCAATAAATGGAACATTTTAAAAGTTAAAAGTAAAATTACTACAATTCTGCAAATTAAAAGTAACAGATTTATTTATTTGGCAACGTTATAGTTGCATTGAGTTGAGTTTGATTATCTGGGGTTAAGGTTTCTATTTCGGTGGTGGATTGAGAAGGAACAAAGGTGAACGTTGGTGACTCTGATCGGCTTTCTGTATAAATACATTGTGCGTCGTTGAAAGTGGATGGGCGTGGGTGAGACCAAGGATCCGAGGTCGAATTCAGACTTATTGTTTCCACTATACGCTTACAGATTTTCGACTTTTTTCTATTGAGTCTTCAATATAGCCTTCTGCAACCGTATTGGAATTCCACCCGCCGTGACGTTTTAAAATGGTGAGATCGGCTCCAGAATCAGCCAAGAGCGTTGCCGAAGTTCTCCGAAAGCAGTGACCCATGTATATCTGAGGCTCTTTCAGTTTTAAGAAAGTGGCAATTTCTCGCGGTATAGCACCTATTTTATTTACTCCCATAGGCTGTCTTGAGCATTTATTATTATGGTATTGTATGAAAAATCGGTCGGTTTTTATACTGGCTGGACGTAATTTTTGGTATTTTTCTACAATAGTTACATAGGTATTCTTCGCGTACGACAAAATACCAGTCAAGGTTCGTCTTCGTATTTTTAAATTTTATTATTAGTAATTTATCTGAATGCTTTTCGATATTATTAACTTTTTGCTATAATAGCTCGTTATTGCGACACGCTCTACTAATTCCTATGATCAGTACAACCTGTAATGAAAATATTACTTACATAATTAATGTGCATAATTTAACATTTACAGTATCTTTTACATATCGTAATAAATATTTTAACAGTATTGCTAAGCCAGACTAGGATTCATTGCGCCTACAAAAATTAGTAGTAGGCAGTAAGTGCCTTTATACATAACAGTCTACACACTTTAATAACTAACAACATAGATTCATAGGTACCACTTACTTTAGCGGCAAGAAAATTGCAGTCCGGAGCTTCATAAGAAATTTTTCTAAGAAATGCTGGATAACTTGATCTTCAGCATGCCCAGGAGGATCTCCGCATGTGTTCGAGCCAGGGGAGGATTTATATTATATTTAATATCAGCCTTTTATTAATAAATTGCAATTCATGTTTGGTTAAACAGTCTTTTTCTTTCTATCAGTTTCCTATTACAATTACATTCTGATTAATTACTCAATTTGTGTAAGTAAAAAATAGTTTTATCTTTTTATTTCAAACAGGGTTTTTCTATACTTATAAAGAAAACACGCAACAAAGATTTTTTCTTGATAAAGTAAAATTTAAATAATAAAACAGCTTATGCTAGTGATCGCAAACTTTTTGATGTGTGTACATGTGGGCTCACACAGAACAGACCAATGAGAGCCTTTTTTCCAGTTTTGTTTTCGTGTGATATATGAATCGTGTGAATAGATTAATTGTAGACTTGTACTCTGATTGGTCGCCATTTTATGTCAGCCTACACTTTCTCGGAATCACACGAAGAGATTATAGACTATCATGATGCGTAAAAGAGTAGGTACTCTTTGTGTTTAGTTGACAATTTGTCGAGAGTAAAAATCTGTTATTTTGTAAGCTTACGGAATTTCCCATCACGTTTTCAAAATAGCTCTAACTACTCTTGGCCTAGCCTGCATAGCACAGCACGCTAACATAAATGACACCATTTGACAGCGACAGCGACTGTTCTGGCTCGTAGCGATGGGAAGAGGTCAAACGGTATGATTAGAATGTTTGTGAACGCACCTACTATACAGGAGAAATTCCCTAGTTAGTGGCAAAGTCTAAAACATAATAATAAAAAAAGACCTTTGGTGTGGGATGCATTATGTGTCGACATCTATGCATAATCTCAAATCAATCTTCTTAGCATGGTGGTCTGTGCTGAGGCGGCTGTTCCCGGTGCAGATAATCTCAAACGAACTCAAACGGCACAAATATAACAACATTATTGGGAGTTAATGCATGTTTGAGGGCCACTCTTGGTTGAAACATTAAAAATTCTGGCTGGCCGCACTTGCGTCCTTTTTATTTAACAGCCTAGGGTAAACGTTCGTTCACCTTACTCAATCGTAGGTAAGTAAAAGTTTAGTACTTATAAGTTTAGGTAAAATCGGGGACTGCTATATTAAAACCAACTAACAAGTTAGTTTTAATATTAATATAATTATGTGGGTTATACCTTACTAACTTACCTAGGATTATAATGATTGGAAAATTAATACCCACTTCGTAAATTAATTAAACGGAAGAAAGGTCTTTCACTAAACCATTTGCGAGTTAAAGAATGTAGGTACCTACTATGACTATGTTCGTTTAATAATAGGAAAAACGCGATGGGGGTGCGAGGTCAGTTTAGCGGGCTGCCTCCTTCCATAATAGGTAGGTAGCTACGATACGATCTCGGGGAGTCGTGGAGCGCCGCCAGTCGACCCGAGTTGCCGCGGACGTCTGGTCAAGCGGCCGCCGGGCAGCAAACAACATCGCGCCCAATTTTTACTCAGCATCTTCCACGAATTCGTCTTTGTTTTAATGGCCGCTGACTAACTTTGTATTCTGTCGATCATGGGCTGTACCAGCAGTGCTCCAAACATGGTCAACTCAAGTACGGCAGGTATGGTAATGTGACATTTGGGGAACCCTTTTCATAGTTATAAAAGGTTGCTAAGAAGTGAGGGTGGGTGCTTACCAGTACGAAGTTATTTTATCTTTCGTCTTTTTTATTTTAATCACAATAACTTGTTGTTTAGTACCCTACTCCGATAGGAATACTGGAGAAGGTCTTCGTGCGGCAATAAAACATATACTTATTTAAAAATATACATATAGGTATAACTTATAATGGTTGCTTAAGCTTTGACAATTATTAAATTGAACTTGATGCACTTCAGTTTTACAAAATGTCAAATTAGCTAAGAAAGTACCTACTTACCTACTATTTTTCTTTATTTTCTAAAAACATGCCCGAAACCAATCAATTTAATTCAAATTCTTTGTTGTGAACTTAGCGAAACTACAAATGTTAACAATAGGAAGATTCTTAGAACTTAGTTGATATATGGTTAAAAATATATAAATATACCATGATCAACCTATCTAGATAAATTAGGTAGGTACGGAAGGTATCTACTTGTCTTCAATTACAGTATTGAATGGCAAGGCGGCAATTGGAGACGGTATATAGGGAAAGCCTTAAGCGCCCTTGGCTTCAAGGTAGAATTCACTTAAAATGCCGCGTCAAATCCTGATTCCAGAACCCCTGACTGTTTAACACACTACTCAGTAAGGATGATGCCAAATTATGAGTGCTTAGCTTTAGGTAAATAACAACGTGCGGGGTCATCTAAGTAGTTTTGAAGCGTCTACACTAGATCATCTTCTTCATAATAGATACAATCAATTTATTAAAAAAAGCCAAACCACAAACTTATTTTAACAGTCAAACAATAGTATCTGGGTGCGTCTCATATCATATAAAGTTATTTGGTATATTTTCATTTCAATAACGTTAACAAGATATAATAAACGTGAGATATACCAATAGTTGATATAATTTCTTTACATATAACATTTATATTATACTCTAAAACTTATTTCGTATAACGTTAGTGGAAATAATGATTATTAAATCGATAGTCATTTGGTGTATCGTTTATTATAATATATTGTCTTAAAAAGTAAATAATTATGTTGTGTTGTGCTACAAAAGTTAGTGATAGAAACGAATCGCTGCAAAACCGACTCCACGTAGTCTTGTCTGCCCTACCCCTAGAGTCTAATTTTAGCCCGCGTAGGCGCGAAGGGGCGAGCTGAGGAGCAGGTGGTTTTTACGCCCGCCACCGCGGCTGAGGCTGGCCGGCTTTGCCGACCAGCAAGCCGAAGCTGCGGTAGTGAGCGATTAAACTATCTGCGACCATAAGCTCTCTTGGGGCTGCCGGAGCCCCGCAGAGCGGCACCGGAGCCGTGACAGAAACCATGCCTGCATGTTGCTTGCATGCTGCATGCTTGCTTTTGTTAGTGCTTGATCACTCCACCCAAGCCCACACTTCGACATGATTACCAGCCAGTCTATTTTGACAACATCTCACCGTGTTAAATTAGGTGATATGAGCGTGAGTGAGCTGTCAATCCATACAACCAATTGTTTGTATAGACTGACATCTTACTTCATGTTCACTTTACCTCAGTTTTCACTTCGACATGCTTACAGAATCGCACTGATGATTAAAGAGGTGAAGTGAAAAAGTGTTAGAGAGATGACTAACAATAAGTATAGGTAAACAACTTTTTAACCGACTTCAAAAAAAGGAGGAGATTCTCAATTCGGTTGTATTTTCTTTTTTTACAAAACCCGACCCGACCGACTTCCAGGAACATTACAAAGTATAATTATTTTTTAGTTTCAGAAATCGGTGTTTTTGATTATTTCGTTTTATGACACCGACTCCCGAAATTAAAGTTATTTTAAATAGGTATGCTTTGTAGTGTTTTTGGAAGTCGGTTGTATTTTTTTGTAAAGTTTTTTTATTTTTCACCTTTTAGTGGTACATGCGAACCCATTCACAGCCTACAGGCGTGATGTTATGTTATGAACTGGTGTAAACAATAAACAGACATGCGATTTCAGCAATCCTGATCCATTTGCTATCATTTATTAAAGAGTTCCGTTGCCTACCTCCGAAGTTCTTTATCAGATCTTTACCAAATTAAATAGGACTTGTCTGGGAAAACGATCTTCCAAACAAAAAAGAACCAACCAAATTGGTTCACAATTGGCGAAAATATTGCTGAACAAACATTTTTAATGGGATCCCATCATCAGATCCTAAACCTTCCATCATTAGCTCAGTAACATGAGATGATGGTTATCACTTATCAGGCACAAATATCTGAACTGCGTTAAAAAGTTTATGAAAAACAAAAATTTGAGGGTTTCCCTCGATTTTCATGGGAGGGATCCCATGAAAATCGAGGGATACCCTCAAATTTTCAGTCAGAATCTGATGATGGGAATCATCAGATTCTGACTTGGTGACAATAGGACCACCTCAGCAGTATAGGCTTCGAATAGAAAAAGAATTTTTAAAATCGGTCCATAATTGGCGGAGATATCGGTGAACATACATAAAAAAAACATAGGTACATACAGCCGAACATCCTCCTTTTTAAAGAAGTCGGTTAAAAAAGAGAAAACCGTGAAAAGTAAAGTGACCTGTCTTCTGAGAAGGACATGGCTTTCTTATCTTGAGTTTATTACGCACAGGACCTAATTATAATGTCGTAACTGTTATGTTTCAGAGAAAAGCATCCAGTCAGAAGAGGAAATGAGTGACGATCAGTCGAAAGATACAGAAGAAATCATTTACAGAGCGGGAAACGACGCAGTTGACATAACCGAGCTTCCAGCGTGTGATACTATAGCAGAACATAATGTACATGTAGTTAGAAATAGATCTACTCCTAGTTTTAAATCTGAAAAAGGTATTGTTGCCCTTATCGCCTTTGATTTGGCATCGGCTAGGCATCGATTTATCACTTATAAAATCTATTCTGCAATATTCTATTCTTGAGGTAAATAATTTTCCAGAAACTACGACTAGAAAGCTCTTTTGGGTCACACTTGTTTAAGTACCTATTCTTATTAAATCCGGGGTAGTGTGGGTAGATACTTACCGTATTTAATGCTACATCATGCGTCATCTAATTTGGTATTTAAGTAATTATGTCGGAGCCAATATCGTATAACACGCCGTATTACACAAAGGCGCACCGGATTGAAAAACGCCACAGTAATGTATTGCGGCTACCTCACGTTCAGCCGGATTGTGGTGGCGATATGATACGTTATAAAAGCGGCGTCCAACGTATTTGGCTTTTTTGCCATTCCCTACGGCTGCGACATTAATTGTCGTCATATTGTATAACAGCCAAAGAGTAACATTTAATAAACGGGACGTTATGCTTAGTTGTTCGTTAACTGGGTGTTGAAAATATAATAAGTTGTAGCGGCGTCAATGCAACCACAAGAAAAATCCAACGACGCCATCTATCCAAATAGCAGCGAATTACTCCGTCGAAATCCTGCATCGCGCAAGCAGAGTTTACCGTACAATTAGAACCTATCCATCAGCCCGAATATCAACTAACGGGCAGATGCCCACACCGGACACACGTAGACAGAGTATTCTATAGGCTTGTGCAATCCGTGTCTCTCGAAAGAGACAGAAAAAAATGTAAGTGCATCACTTGGTAGTTAATCAATCCATTAGATTGCAACGAGTCTATAGTATCTCTCGTCTACGTGCGTCCGGTGTGGGCACCTGCCAGTGTTGCCAACTTTATTTTTTAGAAGATCGTACCACAGACTAACAAAGATAGTATTTTGCCAAGAATTCAAGAAATAAAATAGTACGCAATGGAATTTCAATAAAACTTCGTCAATCAACTAAAAAACGGAATGTTATCATAATTTTCAATTCATATTTATCGTCAATCAACAATTCTCTCTCTACGGCTCGTTCTCTGTCTACGGCTCGGCTGCGTATTTCTAAAGTGCAAGCGAGATAGACATATTATTATTATTTATATATAAATTCCTTTCTGACGTCAACAGTTTAGATATATTAATAATTATTGGATGCGTTCGTAAAAAACAAATAAGAAGTTTAGCTCGTTCAAAGTCTTCTTTACTTGTTATTAATTTCTTATAACAACTAATGAATTTAATTAAGTAGTGATTTTTAATTTTGTAAGATTTCATTCAAAAGGTATTTTGCGTACGATTTCGAGTACTCGATCGTACTACATCGTAAAATAGCCAAAAAGGTCGTATAAATACGATTTAAATCGGATGGTCGGCAACACTGCCACCTGCATACCTACATACTAAAAATTTCACAAAAATAAAAAGTGTCGAGTGTAATAGATGGGTAGACTAGAATTATATTAGGTACAGTCAGCGACAATATTCGATGAGCAAGTTCACTGTATTTTCTGGCCAAAGCTATTCAGTGACTTATGTTGTTTTAAGGTGTTGGCGTCTTTTGGAAGTTTTAGATACTCAACGAATATTGTCGCTGACTGTAGCTATTGTGTGATAAGGTGTGGATGTATCTTAAGGCAACATAATGTTTCTTAATTTTATGCTGTTTGCATAAATATCAAGTCCGACCACAGTCAGTGACCTTGTCGGCATTCCTTGGGTGAACTGACATGGTGTCAGCGGGGGTGTCTTTAAATAACAAGACTGATACAGGACTCGGCAACGTACCACAGGCACGGCCAGTTTTTTTAAAAAACACCTTGTCTTTCAGAAAATCAAGAGGACGATACAAAGGTCTATAAAACAGTTTCAAGAGATACATTACACGAAGAGGAAAATCTACCTAAATTAGAACAACAGGTTGAGAAAGTCGTAGTGTTGCATTCTTCAGAAACTGCCAACGAAACGCAACCCGATGAAAATAACGCTGAGCAAACAGAACAATCGCAGAACAATCAAGAACATAAAGATAACAGCAACTTAAAAGAAAGTAATGTTTTACAAGAAAATGAAGAGCATTCTGTTGTAGAACAGGAGAATCAAAAGTTAGTATAAAATGTCTTTACCTAGGTACTGAAAATAATATTGACCGTGGATATTTCAAACACCGTCGCCGCGCATCGTAAGGAGACAATGCTTTTAAAGAACCTGCAATAGATCAGCTCGTTTTGAAAATATAAACTGTCATAGGTTCAATTTAAGGACTTGCACCCCCTGACTTTCAATAAAACATGCAAAATCAAGAACATAGGTATTAAAAAAAAATATTAGTCGAGCGGTTAGTGGTAAGAGAGACCTAGCGAGTCTCTCTCTTTCTTTCTTTCTTTTTCAATGCACCCCCTCTGAAAACCCATGTGAACTGTCCACAAACGTAACAAAGACTAGCAGAACTTAGTTAAAACTTACCTACTACTCGAAATTTTAATAACAATCAAAACAAGCTATATTGCACAAGTCGAAAAAAGCCGTCACCACGTTGGTTAGGTGGAAAATAAAAATTTACTAGAAAAAAAACTGCCCAACTGCGAGTCGGACTCGCGTGCAAAGGGTTTCGAACGAATTTTTATTTAACGTGTTATTTTAGCAGTGTAGACAATTTATTAGTAGGTTTCCCTGTAATCTATAGGTTAAGATCTATTAACTCCATTTTTTTCAAAATTTTAGATTCAATAGTTTCGGAGAGTTCGGAGACAAGCGGGGAATGGTCATTTTTCGTCTTATTTATTGAATAACTTCAAAACCATTGATTTTAAAATTATGAAAAATATATTTAATTAAAACCCTCACAGTAACCCCTTTCATTTAATATATCACACAATATTGTTCAGAAAGTTTTTTTTTGTTAATTTTCTAGTCCAATCCCAAAAGTGACCCACATAAAAATGTACCTAATCATTTACGTAAAAAATGAAATTGTTTTGAGTAATGTGTCCGAGTTTGGATCACAAAAGTCCATACGATACCTACCAAGTTTCAACAGAATCGGACAGACGGATGGACAGACAGACAGACACCCGAGTGATCCTATAAGGGTTCCGTTTTTTGTTCGGAACCCTAAAAATGTGACGTGCTAAAAAGAATATTTCTGCTAACACTTTTAGTTTATCGAAAGATAGCTAAACACATGCAATTTCGACTTCGTGCAAGGTATAAGATATATAAAAAACCGGCCAACTGCCAGTCGGACTCGCAAACGAAGGGTTCCGTACCAAAAATCGAAAGAAACGTTTCTTGTTTGGGAGCCCTTAATTTAATTATTACTAGCGACCCGCCCCGGCCTCGCACGGGAGCAAATGTTTATTTAGCCCAAACTAACAAAGTGAACGTCTAATTACCAGAGTCAATAATTTTGTGGTTCAGCTGAAATAAAAAGTGCAATGGACAAACCGTCAACGACGACGTCTGTCCCCAAGTGTCGACAGGTTCGGGACATCTCTATGTCCGTTATAATTTTTTCATCTACACTTCTACACTAATATTATTATAAAGAGGAAATATTTGTTTGTTTGAATTGAATAGGCTCCGAAACTACTGAACCGATTTGATTTTTTTTTCTCCATTAGAATCCTAAATTACCCCTGATGAACATGGGCTATAGAATATTTTCGAAAATGTTAGGGATCCGTATGAAAACTTCGATAATGTAACCCAAGGTGTGAAAAAATACCAAAAACGATCCTAATATCGCGTACGCTGCGGAAACTATTGACAAGAGTGCAAAGTGATGTACTAAAGTTTTATAGAGGACATCAATATCTACAAAAAGTCCGCAAGGGTATATATCTAACTATTATTGTTAAGTTACAATGACCGCTTTTTGTTCAAATAATTCAATCAAAACCCGGGTGAAGCGATAGTGGTGATTTTAGCCATCATCTGCCTAGCCTTTTCCCAACTACATAATTATATTGGGGTCGGCTTCCAGTCAAACTGGATTTAGCTGAATACCAATATTTTACGCGGAGGGGCTGCCTACCAGATCACCACAACCCATTAACTGGGTAACACGGTAGGTACTTCATGGCAAGACTGGAGTCAGATTAACTGGCTTCTGACTATCCGTAACGACTGTCAAAGATCTATAAATGACAGCCGGTAGCGACGGCTTAACATGCTTTCCGAGGCACGGAGGAAACTCAGTATGTTAAGATGGTCACCCATCCACAGACCAACCTTGGCAAGCGTTGCTTAACCTTGAAGATCGACCCGTGCGGCTGTTATTATCTAGCCATGAGCTTCTCAATCGTGATGATTTTAGTATCATGATATTAATCCTTATCTATTTCAATTTAACTAGGTACTTAGTTGAATAATTAAGGTTGATTATGTACAAGTAAATTACACTTTAATTTATTTAAATCGGACATTTCGTTTAAAAGTTATGATGTGTATAAAAATACTCTAAGTAAGAAAAATGTGGCAGTTTGCGCGAGCTGCCGCCGTCGAACGTTTAGTCGTTAAATAAGTAATTTACACGGGGAGATGAAGTTCGTGGAGTACTTACTTACTAAACCCGCGCGAAGTCGCGGGTGAAGTGCTAGTCCAAATTAAATAGTGTGAACGGCAATTTTGCTCTAAATTAAACACTCAACATGACTAACATATTAATTATAGTTGACCCACGCAACTTCGTTTGCGCCACAATTTTTATTACTACTCCGCTCCTATTGGTCTTAGCGGGATGATATATAGCCTATAGCCTTCCTCGATAAATGGGCTATCTAACACTGAAAGAATTTTTCAAATCGGACCAGTAGTTCCTGAGATTAGCGCGTTCAAGCAAACAAACAAACAAACAAACAAACTCTTCAGCTTTATATATTAGTATAGATATAGATTAAGATAATGATTAGTCCCTACTATATTTATAGGTGAAAACACCTCTGGAAATGAAGCAGTATTTTACCTATATCAAATTTGAATATCATTAAAATGGCTATTGTGAGGTAGCCATAAAAGATAGACATATGCTATCGCGGACTTTTTCGTAGGTATTGATGTGTTATCAATAGTTTTCGCAGCGTTCATGTAAAAAAATTTTTAGACCGCTTTTTTCCGACCTCTTCAGTAACCCTTTACTTATATTATAAATGCGAAAGTAACTCTGTCTTCGCGCTTTCACGCCAAAACTACTGAACCGATTTAAATGAAATTTGATACAGAGATAGTCTGGAGCCTGAGAAAAGACATTGGTTACTTTTTATCCCGGGAGTATGTTTCCTAGGGATCACGCGGGCGAAGTCGCTGGCAGAAGCTAGTGATCTTCATATATCAGCCAATTTACACAAAACCTTGACAAATTATAGACTAAAACCTTTCTCGAGAACCACTCTAATCTATTAAAATAAAACTTGCAACAAAATCCGTTGCATACATACGGACAGACAGACGCGAGACGCGGGAAGCGACTTTGTTTTATACTACGTAGTGATGATAGTGATTATTTGTTGATAAAGCGGCAATAGAAACACTGAAAATTTTAACTGTCTTCCTATTATGGCTCTTGAGA
The DNA here is from genome assembly GCA_950371165.1 of Lacanobia oleracea. NCBI lineage: Eukaryota > Metazoa > Arthropoda > Insecta > Lepidoptera > Noctuidae > Lacanobia > Lacanobia oleracea. Next base: position 12,183,143 of record OX493401.1, read on the forward strand.
TACAGCTCGCTGACAGACAGACGAACGGACAGCGGAGGATTAGTAATAGGGTCCCGTTGGTTACCCTTCGGGTACGGAACCATAAAAAGTTGAAATTTGTTAACCAGTGTAACCATTAGTGTAATTAATTAACCATCATTTTTTTTTTTCATAAAAGCAGATTTTCGGTACAGACAGGTCGGTACGGGTCAGTAGGTACTGATCGGTGCAGGGGTGCAGGTAAAATAGACCATAAACCCATGTCAACCTATGCGCTTGCATATAATAGACACAGGTTGCACTGTGGACAGATTTGCCGGTACTGACCTGTCAATACTTCGGTATCGACAGGTCAGTACCGAATTATTACCAACCAACGACCGTATTTAAACTCGCCCACAAAGTTGCCACACTGGACACAGTAAAGTAGGTACCTACTTAATCTATATTATATCTTCTACACTAGGTAATATTATAGAGGGATCAGCGAGTAGCGAGTGAAAAGTTTCGATAGTTTTGACGCTCGGCTTTCAGCGAGTGCTTAAGTGCGACGGGCTTTTGAAATTACCGCAGTTTGGTTGTTCTGACCGCCAAGCAAGTATCGCCGAGCGAGTACATTCTATAATAGCTCTTGTCGATGCGATAAACTAGAGGTAAGAGCCGCTCGCCAGCAGTGTGTAGGTACTGTGTACAGCCAGCTATCGACTATGAATGTATGTTTCTCTTTTACTCACACGAGATCTATATCTTTTGTCCCTTTCCTCAGCGAGAAAATGGTCGATAGCTATACTCGCTTCCTCGCTGGCGGTGAGCAAGTGCCTTAGAATCCTACACTATTCCTGATGAACATGGGCTATAGAATATTTTGAAGAAAGTTAGGAATGCGTATGAAAACTTCGATAATGTAACCCAAGGTCAAAAAAATACCAAAAAGATCTTTATATCGCGTACCTACGCTGCGGAAACTATTGACAATAGAGCAAAGTGATGTACCCACTACAGTTTTATAGAGTACACTAGTTGAACCGCGCAACTTCGTTTGCACCATAATTTTTATTACTGCTCCGCTCTTATTAGTCTTAGCGTGATGATATAAAGCCTATAGCCTTCCTCGATAAATGGGCTATCTATATTGTACTTGTTAATACCCACCACAGAAATATTGGTACATATTTTTATTTTAAAATAAAATTGCGTATAACCAACCTATACTACTACCAATCCAAAAAAAACGATAATGAATACCTTGCAATAATAATTATATTAAATTGGAACGAAATACATAAGTACAAGAAATATTAGTTCTAATCCTTCGAATCAATGAAAATTCATACAATTCAAAACAGACGAGAAATTCCGCGCGTAAAACCTATCACTGCACAAACTAGTGTACTTACAACTTCAAAATGTATTATTTTATTTCAAGTCGCGAAGAGAAGTTTGGCAACGATGCATAGGTCAAAGGGACAAACAAATACAATAGCAACGGCAACGTCGCATTGTTGCTACCTATATACAAATGATGAAATTATTGCCAGCTACAATAAAAATAAGTAAAGCTAACAATTTTTTGATAACAAGAATAATGTTTTATGTTTTCGTTTATGATAGTTAGTTTTACGTTATTATAATGCCTTTTTAATGAAAACCATTATTATAAATTGAGTAATGATTTTTCAAATTTACAATATCGGGTGCACGCCATCTAGCGATGAATATTATAACCAATCGCAAACATTGCGTATGGTTTGGTTGTCAAATTGCACTCACACTAGTAAACAAAATGTCAAATTTTACTCGGTTTTAAAAACTGTTTTTCTCAATATATAATGCAAATGATTTTCGAAAAAGTTCTGTGCGACAATGTTTCATTGTAGAAAACTTATAAATTGATTAGTTTTGAGCAAAAAGTGTATATGTACGGCGTTTACCGCGACAGAAAAATGTATGAAAAGGCTATCGGAACAATCACCTTAAAGAATTTTCAAATCGGACCAATAGTTCCTGAGATTAACGCCAATAGAAGCGGAGCAGACGAAGTTGCGCGGGTCAATTATTATTATTATAGGTACGGTGATTTTTTAAGGGGTAACATGAGGAATATCGAAAAAAACTGAAAGGAGTCTCGAGCCGGATTTTGATGGAAAGTAAAATTGCATCATTGGATTTTTGAAAATTGTTTTTTTTTTTATCCTAGGAATCAAACAGGTTGATTTTGAAAAAATAAAAAAAACACCATGTATACTGCAGCTGCACTTTCAGATTGTAACACAATCTGAAAGTGCAGCTATTAAGGTGAATGCTCCAGGGTAGCCCGCGAAATTCAAATATTTTTATTTTTTTGCAATTTGCCGGTCAGTGTGAAGCTGTATGTGGACCAAATGCGATCCGCGACCGTAACATATTGAATATTTCAGAAATAATCATTCTTTCGAACTACATGAACTTAGAGGGCTATATTGATGATTAAAATGGTTATAATTCTTTAGATAAATACGCGTTACGGTCGCGGATCGCATTTGGTCCACATACAGCTTCACACTGACCGGCAAATTGCAAAAAAACATAAAAATATTTGAATTTCGCGGGCTACCCTGGAGCATCCACCTTAAGGGTCAAATTCTGGGACGTAATAACACATGGCAAACTAAAGAAAAAATGAGAACTTTCCTTTTGTTTGGTTGGTGTACAGGTGTCTTTTTTTTTTCAAAATGAGCCGGTTGGATTCCTGGGTAGGAATAACTATTTTTCAGAAATCCAATGCAGTTTTAGTTTTCACCAAAATCGGGCTTATAAAATTATGTATAATTATATACATAATTTTATAAGCCCTATTTTTATTTTTTTAATTGTATAATTCACCTACCTATAAAATTATGTACTTTTAAAATTGCAAAAAAACACTTCTTTTGTTATGACCAGCTAAGAGCAAGTTTTTGATCCGTAGTTAACAGACTAAATGATTAAATATTGTAGGGAAATTTTGCTAAAATACGTTTATCGATCAATTTTTAGTTGCTTATCTAATATAGATCGAAAAACGCACATGAACCAAGGTGCCCATAATTTTAAACCATAGATTAACTACCTACGGATCAAAAAACTTCCCTAACAGATTCAAAAGTCATCAATCAGACTAAATTGTTCCCAGGAGACAAGGCAATGAAGATAATGATGATGACTGCTTCTAAATATGTACTTGTATTATTAGGGACGACAATCCCGAGGAAGCCCTTAGCCCGAGTCAATCAGAGAGCAGTCGCGCGACTCGGTGGGAGGCCCTAGCGGACGTTGCTGCTGAACTGCCCCCGTCTCTTACTGTCGACCCTTTAACAGGGCAAATTTATGCAGTTTCAAAATAAATCATTTACCTATTTTATCATTTGTTTTTTTAATACCCATTTAGGTCAGCCTAGGTTTTTCTATCTACAGAGCTATTTGTCTGAGGTAACTACTTCCTGAAGTGGTGGATGCTGAAATGTGTTATGAATAAGTTATTGGTGTGATATGCGCAACATGCAGTTAGCAGCACTCCATCCCAAAACATCTCACCTGCTGAGCATCTCCTATTCTCCATGGAATCTAAGTCTGAATGGTCTATTTTTTTGGTGTGGCTTTATTTGACTGGTTTCGCACCAAAACTTATAATTTCAATTGTCACAATAATTGGAATTATAAGTTTTGATGCGATGTATGTATGTGTATGTATGTAAATCGGGCTGGTTTCCGCAACTCCACGACTAAGCGCGTATTTTGCGTGCAGGTGGGACAAATGCGTCATTCGATCCACCCCAGCTCCCCAAGGAAGGCCAGCAAAGCCTTGGTGTTACTAACTATCTCGCAGAGGGTACCTGGGTTTCCGAAGTACTTTGCCCTGTAATCCGTAACTACCGGGCAGCCTAGAAGCAGGTGTGCTGCTTTCTCATTCTCCTCCATGCAGTCTCTGCATAGGGCTGTCAGTGACTCCTATAGCATAGAGGTGTTTATTAAAAGACCCGTGGCCAGTTGTTACGGCTGTGACTGAACGCAACTGTTGTTTAGTCAGTCTTAGGGCTTGTTTTGTGAAACGGCCATTTATAGAGGGAAGTGCCTCTTTGGCCTGCCTACACTCACTATGGTCAACCCATAGCTTGTGATGTTTATCTCCGGTTCGTTTCCTTACCAGATTGCGTAAGTACCCGAAAGGCAACGGCACGATGGGCTCAGGTCCCATTGCTGACAAACTCGACCCCCTTCGAGCGAGTTCATCCGCAGCGTCGTTGCCTCGAGATTCACTGTGTCCCTTGATCCATTGAATGGTTACTTTGTTGTGTCTACCAACCTGGTTGAGACGTTGGTGACACTCGAGAATCAACCCAGAGTTCACTGTGTGGCTGTTCAGAGCTTGCAGGACGGCCATGCTGTCCGAGAGTATGCGTATTGAGTGGTCCTTAACTTCCCTGGTTAGGATGGCTGATGCCGCCAGAGAAATGCCCATGCATTCAGCCTGGAACACTGTGTTGTGGACCCCCAATAATAATAAATTAATAAAATATAATAATAATAATAAATTTATTCAAATAAAAAAAAAAAAAAAAAATGTTTACAAAAAGTTTACATTTAGCCAACAGTGATAAGATTTCCATACAATTATAATGCCTGAAAATAAACTAAAACTAATATATTATTATTATTATAGGTGCAAGTTATGGTAGTTCGGAATTGCAATGTTATGTATTAACCAGCCCGATCTAGGTTAATTTAAACCTGTGTTTCAGGCCACCACTTTACAATTCAACTACATTGGTGCAGTAATATTTAAAGGTTAACTAAATATAAATAAAGAATCTTTTAACAACTACGAGAAAAAGCTTAATAAGTACCTTAATATCTAAAAACTAAGCTTATGTAATTATACAAAAGTAAACAATTACGAGGGAAACAAATATCATCATGCTAAGATTTCTAGAAGTTGTTCTGTGTCTGTGTAATGTAGAGTCTCTAAATATTCACACAACATTTTACTACATTTTTTATACCTTACACTATAGAAACTTAGAACCTTGTTGAGCCTGTTATATAGAAAAGGTCCCAAGAACATATAAAAACGATTAGCAAACGCATGTCTAGTTTGAGACTTAATGCAAACCAAGTCCTTTCTTCTTTTGTCAGAAGGCACAGGATCAAAAGGAAGTGCAGTGTGCTGGTGAAGTACTATGTTTAAAATAAATAATTGCCGTACTGTAAGCACCTTACATGCTGCGTAAAGCTGGTGCGTAGGAAATCTAAAAGGGCGAAATGTAGCAACCTTTAGAATTGCTCTTTGAGCACGCTCTAACGGGAGTAAAATTGTTTTTGCCGCACCACCCCAAGAAGTTATGCAATATGTAAGAATGGATTGACACAAAGCTAAATAGACCTGTTTAATTAATTTAAAGTCGGCTATGTTCCGTAAATTCTTAAAAACATATATTAATTTGCGCACTCTCGAACACAGTAAATCGATATGTTTACGGAAATTTAAATTTGAGTCAATGGTGACACCTAGATATTTTAAATGGTCAGCTATAGCTAAAGTGGGGCAAGAACATGCAGTGTCAGCATACGTGCAACAATTATGTGCGCGAATGTTTAGATTAGTAAGCGGTATGTTAGTATTTCTCATTGTAAATATAACATAATTGGTTTTATCTGTATTTAATGTTAGGAGATTATTACGGAGCCAATTAGTCACAATGTTAAAACCATTTTGGGCGTATTCATAGACCTCCACTCTTGATTTAGCTGAAAATAATAGAGCGGTGTCATCCGCATAAGATATTATCACACCATTTTGGAGTGAGAGGCTGCATAGATCATTAATATAGATTAAAAATAAAGTAGGGCCCAAAATGCTACCTTGTGGTATACCAAAACTACTATTTTTAAGTTCAGAGCTTGTGTGCTGACCAATCTTAACACTCTGATGACGATCGCTGAGATAATCAGAAAATAGCAGAAGTTGTTCACCCCTTATCCCAAGTGTTTCAAGCTTGTGCAAAAGTAAAGTACAAGAAATTGTGTCGAAAGCCTTGGCAAGGTCTAGGAAGATCCCAATTGTGTGCATACCATTGTCTAGGTTGGTAGTAACATAGTTAGTCAATTCGTGAACTGCTTGGCTAGTTGATCTTTTGGCCCTAAAACCAAATTGACTGTCTGATAATAGTCTGTTATCTTCTAGATATTTTACCAATCTACTGTTTATAATTTTTTCTAAAATTTTTGAGAGGCCTGTTAACACTGAAATGGGTCTGTAGTTATTCACGTAGTTTTTATCTCCAGATTTGAATACAGGTGTGACCACAGCCTTTTTAAGCAATTTTGGAAATATTCCTTTTGATAAGCATAGATGAAAAATGTGGGTTAGAGGAGGGGCAAGTAAGTATTTAAATCGTTTAAGTATATTATTAGGTATGTCATCCCACCCAGTAGCACAAACATCCTTTAACCCGTTTATAATTCTGACTACTTCATTAACGTCGGTATCTAATAAAACAAAAGAATTTAGTGTAGAGGATGTCGTGGTCGAGTTTTGTTGGGAAATAATTCTTGAATTTAATGATTTTTCAGCCAAGTTTTTTCCAACGTTAACAAAAAAATGGTTTGCTTTATTGATTGCTTCGGATGGGCTTATCTCTGTTGATAGTATATCAAGCGGAGGTTCGGCATTTTTTGATCTAAATGTATGAGTTTTAACAAATTTCCATATAAGTTTACTATTTTTTCCCGCCTTCTGTAATTCATTTTTATCATACTGATTTTTTAGTTTTTTCAAAAGATTTGACAATGGTGTGGCTATGTGGATATTGAGATCCTCTGAGAAGATTCCCGCACCAGTACCTGTACCTGTTTTTGATCCATCGGTGAAGATCCGCAGCTCGGCAGGGCAGAGCCCCTCGCACCGATGATCCTCATGCAATTGGATTTTGTATTTTTTATCGAAGATAAATTGCTTGGGTACCCGGTCATTGATTGCTTTTGTTATGGGGAGTTCATTGTTGAGCTCCTCGAGCAGAGCGGTGTGTCGTGTGTGTCTCTTACTCCAGAGACCTAATTTTTTAAGGCGTACTGCTGCCATCGTCGCTTCCTGTTGTATAAACAAGTGTAGCGTAGCGGAGGGAGCCCCAGCATGGATTCCAGCGCCGCAGTTGTAGTCCTCATGCAGCCCGTCGTTGCCATGCAGGCCAGCCTTTACATGTGTTGTAACTTGTTTACGGCTGTAGCTAGCTTTGAGCGTGGCCACTACACCACGGCCCCGTAGGTTAGCATGGGCCGAATTACTGCGCTGTACAGCCATAGTATTATTTTGGGTGATAGGCCCCACTTCTTCCCTATCATTTTCCTGCATTGCCAGAAGGTAATGCAGGCCCTGTTTAGTTTGAAGTCTAGGTGATTACTCCAGCTTAACTTACTGTCTAGGATGACGCCTAGATACTTTACCTCGTTAGATAGCTGGAGCTCTGTGTTGAAGAGCATAGGTAGCCGGTAGTGGCCTAGTGCTCGCTTTTGAGTGAACATGACTAATTCAGTTTTCGTGGGGTTAACCGACAGATCATATTCGTCGCACCATCTTTCCACGATGCGTAGTGCTTGTTGAGTGACGTGGTGCGATATAAACCTATATTGCTAATCAATAGGGCTAAACTGTCAACAAGATTATTTTGACCTATAAATAAAAGTTATTTCTGTGTATTTATAAATCTCTTTACTTTATACCAATAACATAAACTAACTATAACTGATCTTTACTTTCATCAATGCCAACCCATTATCGTTTGAGCTCCCTCCAAACACAATAACAAATAAAGAAGATGGCTCAAGACTATCCCAGATTGACTTTATCCACACATTCATTTTATTAATCAGTTCAATTTCTTGATCACTGCGAACATCAAGTTTCAAATGGGCCATAGTCAAGTTGTAATCAGTAACGGAGTCTGTGAATGTTGTGATTACTTCTTCTAGACTGTCGACAGTTACTAACTTGATCTTCTTTGGATTTCCTTTTTTTAGCTGTGCTGACATACTCTCCTTTGCTTGGGTCAAGTATGTGTGGTAATCACCAGTTATATCATCGCAGCCTATAATAACAGAGGACTTCTTCTGTTCCAGCATGTGATTGAATATTGATAAGGCATACTGTGGTGTTTTTACCATTTTAATTATATTTTCTTTAAATTTTTCTCTATTTGTATGTACAGCATCTCCAAATTCTATACTTTTGCTAAGCTTCAACTGGACTAACTTCAGTGCTGCTAAGGAGTCTTCAGTGGAGCAGTGACCATGCTTTCCCATTTGAATGTCTTCTTTCAAAAATTCTCTAGCCAATGTTTTCAGTTTTGGTTTGCGAGTTCGTTCACCAGTAAAGTTATACAGTAGACTGGTGTCTATTATGTAAGGATGCATCATTTTCAAAGCATGCAGATCAGTGTTTAATGACTGGCCTACTAAAATCGCGTCAGGAGGTAGTATTGCTTGTAAATCATTCTGAACATCTTGAAGACGTTTACTAACATTGTTTAGTAACGATTTTGTGATACCTGAAAACCTGGTGAGGTAATCTGTTATATCATTATAAGGCTTCACTAAGGACTCATAAATAACCTCATGTTTTTCATTAACTACAGATATTCTAGTTAGTTCCGAACCAGCACTTGTTAAACACATTTCACAGTCTATCCCAAACATTGGAGATGTAACAGTAACAGGTGCATATTCATCTTTTGTGAGTACATAATCAGCATAAGCAGCACTTAATTTTCCCTTCAAAGGTACTGGATAGTTTTCTTCAATCAACTGCCAGGCTGACAACACCAGTTGAGTTCTAGGGAACTTGTCTTCACTAGAAATGCTGACCTCATTTGTGATTCCATCTCCAATTGGAAACACGGCTTTCATCATAATCATCAGATCTTTTCTTGCTTCAAGTGCTAAATTCATACTTCCATACTTTTGAATAATGGTGTCCTTTTCTGCCTCTGATAATGGTACTAAGGCAAGTTCTTCAACAAGTGAACCTCCATAAACTGAAGGTGTCAAAATTTCAACTGAATCAGTAAATATATTCTTTGTTTGATTAAATTCATCGGCATATTGTTCCCATTGTCTAACAGATATACCTTCTAATACCAGACAAGCAGTTTTTTTAATTTCTCCACATTTGTCTAACACATACCAGCGTGGAGATTCAGTTAGGTTGAGGTTTCCAAGTAGTGAGTGTAGTAACAGATATTGTACATCTGTAAGTGTTAATGGAACTCTTTCATTAGTTGCAGTAGCCAAAGAAGCATTCTCACCATTTGCCTTCAAACGGAAGTTTGGCAATAATTTCTTCCGTTTTTTTAACAATTTAGGTGATGATTTGATATCTTCTCCATTATCTCTTGATAATTCAGTATCTGTAAATGACAATATTGAAATTAGCATAACAGAAAAAACTGGCCAAACGCGAGTTGGACTCTCACACGAAGGGTTATGTACCAAAATTAAAAAAACCACACCACTACCTAAACATTAATAGTATTTTAATACAGAAAAAATATTTCTACTATTTTTAGGTTACAAATACACATGCAACTTTGAACTTACACAATAATATTTTAGTATCTGTACTTTTAAATTATCACGGAAACATTTTAAACATTCTACACCTTGCTATCAATTTTTTGAAATATAATAAAGAGAACAGAAGTACCTACATAATAACGTAAATATTAGTTTGTACTTACTATTTTTCGATTCGTTTTGAGCACGTCGCTTTTTAGAAGCAGTAGTGGTGCTCATTTTAGGAGACTAAGCCTCAAACGAAAATAAATATAAAGTAGTCTTTGTAAAAATTATTGATATTGTTTGAAAAACATTCGGTTTTCTTGACACCACATGCACACACAACACGAATGCATGGATGATGGATGACAATAATTGAGTATTGACAAACCCAGGGATGGGCAAAAAAATTCGATATTTTTAATCGACTTCTTCAAAAAGGAGGAGGTTCTATGTTCGGCAGTATGTATTTTTTTTTTCACCGATTTCCCTACCAATTCTGGACTGATTTTAAACATTTTATTTTTTATTCGAAGGTCCCATTGTCACCAAGTTAGAATTTGATGATGGGATCCCATGAAAATCGAGTTAAACCCTCAAAATTTTTAAGCACTTTCATAAACTTTCTAACGCAATTTAGATAGTTGTGCCTGTTAATTAATCATTATCTCATGTTGCTGAGCTGATGATGGAAGGTGTAAGTCAGGATCAGATGATGGGATCCCATGAAAAATGTTTGTTCAGCGATATTTTCGCCAATTGTTAACCGATTTGGATGATTCTTTTTTTTAGAAAGAGTATTTTCTTGGACTGGCCCCATTTAAATTTAGTGAAGATCTGATAAAGAACTTCGGAGATGGGCAACGGAACTCTTCAATAAATGATAGCAAATGGATCGGGATTTCTGAAATCACATATCTGTTGATTGTTTACACCAGTTCATAACATAACATCACATCGGCAAGCTGCGTTTGTGGTTTATATAAAAAAAAAATTTTAACAAAAAAAAACAGACTTCCAAAAACAAAATAAGCATAAAAAAAAGTGTTCAAAAACTAAATAACCAAAAACAAACCGACTTCCAAAATTTAAGTTAACTTTTACTTTGTAGTGTTTTATTTTTGGAAGTCGGTTTTATTTTCATAAAATTAGCGATATATCGATATATTTTACACCCAACTCTGGTTACGTATTATTACGTTCTTGTCTTGTATCCTGCCCGTCGTAGGTATACTACAAAGGTACTATTATTATTAAAAAAAAATCCTATTTTCTTGATGTGGTAATAAAGAAAATCCTATTTATGTATGGTAATTCATACAAAAACCGACGGTATGTCCATATTATTCACTCGATATTTATCGACTCGATTTTTTTTTCACTTTCTCATCCCTATGACAAACTTGCCAAAAAAAAGAAAAAAGAAAACCAATGATGAAAATCGTAGATGGAGAATCTCTGTCTACGACTAAAATGGATATGACAAAACTTTTATAGATCTATTACGAAAGACAATTTAACAAAATTAAAACACTAAGATTATAAAATACGAAAGACATTAATTTTCTCTATAAAATCTACCATGCAAGAAAACGACGTAAGACTAGGCAATATGGTCAAAAGACTATAGCCTAACAGCCTTCCCTTCGGGGTAAATTAAAAAAAAAAAATGACAATGACGACATGACACCACTGACCAGTATTGCTAGTGGTCGATAGACAGCTTTGTAAAAAAAGTCTAGAAACGGAACTAGTTATTTTGTACGTTGGTAACATTCGAAATTCAAAACAAATTAATAAACATAATTTTGACTCTCAAAGGGTAATTCAAATAGGTAAAACATGAATAAAACCATTCGAAGTGTGCTGGCCGGAAAGCGATGGTGGTCTTTATAAGGTGAACAGAAGTTGTCTGCTGGAAAATGTAGCCCAAACTATTATTTCGGACCTCGACAATGTTTTCCAAAGAACCGCTGGTATATATTTGAGTTTGTTTAGCTGTTTTTAGTTTGTTTCGTGATTTTAGTGTTGGTCCCATAGTGAAAGTTGTTCAAAACAAAGGGAGTACTATGCCTGCCTTCTGATCTCGTCTATAATGATATGACATGATAATTACCCCTTAGGAGGTATTGCGATTATTTTATTGCACGATGTATATTAGGATTACAGTTTTACCGGTTTCATAGAATTGATTTATGGTGAAACTATAGATTTTTTAAATATTAGCTCGTAGCTAAATAATAGGGAATATGCATGTGATTCAAATACCGCTCATTTTTTTTTTATATGAAGTACTTTCTTTTATATTTACGTACACATTAATATTTTTTAATATAATTTCGTTTTGAGTTAGAAAATAATTATTGAAAACTACAAAAAATGAGAGGGAAATTCAAATTAGTTGAAACGCAACGCTATTGGTCAGAACGATTTGTTACGTCACAATACACAAAAACAAATGTCAGCCAGTGCATAGTTGTCGAATGCTTGCGATTTAATTGAGTTTTATTGTGATTTTGAGCAGATATTGGAGTGAAATACATTTGTTTTGTAAAAGAGTAGGATTCGAAAATGACTGATATCGGTTACGTCAAGGCACAATCGGACAATCTTCCGAAAATTGATGTTTTTATGATGGCCACGTATTTCGCATCAAATTCTGATTTTACGTCTACTGAAATAAAAGGAGTGAAAGCAGCAAGGTAACTACACAGTAAATATTATGTTTATTCGATCTTCCACGCTTTGGATAATTTTTACTTATAAGTCATTAAAATAGCATATTTAACCTTAAAATGTGAATGAGAATTATAATTTTATGATTATTTCAAGGAAAAAATCATTTTCTAAAGCTTATACTGTTTTCTAATATGAACTTGACACTCTGTCGAGCTGATAGCAATCAAAGGACTTTTATGAACTATTCTATGGTATCGAAATCGTGGGCGAAGAGTCATACACCTTGCTGCTTGGATTGTATTTACATTTTATTTTATTTTTTTAGATCGGAACGAGAAACATATGGTGAATCTGCAGTTGGATATGTGCAAGTCAAACGGGAGGGTAATATGTGCACTGTGAAGGCTCGAGTAACACCTGAACACAATGTCCGGCAGAAATGTTATTCTGTAACACTTGTGTGTGATGAAGCTGAAGAAACTATTTTATCAGTTCAATGTGAAGACTGTGCAGCTCACAAAGGTAGGTCACGGTATTTAATTTTATTTCTTTAATGAGTGAACATCTGTATGAACCTTTTTTATTGAACTACATAAAAAAATATTATTTTACAGGCGGGTGTAAACATGCCATTGCTTTCTTAGGCTGGGTGCATAGACGCAGTGTAGAGCCACCTTCTACTAGTGTTGAATGCTACTGGAAAAAATCAAAATTATCATCAGTGGGCACAAGCCTTAAATTTATTAAAGCGAAGGACATGTGCAACATACCCAAGATGCAGCCAAAACCTATATGTGGTGCTGAGTCAGTACAGCCTTCAACTAGCAGGGAAAGTTTTTTGACAGTTTTAATCAAATACAGTAAAGATGTTGGTGACACAAGCAATCAACTTATGAAATATTATAATGAGCCCAATGAGATTGAAAAGATGTCCATACATTATTTGGTTAGCATGATGCAGGACAAACCGAAGACCCCACAAGAATTCATTGACTTTTGCAAGAAAGAAATGAATACAAAAGTGTGTAAGGAAGCAGCAATAGCAACCTTAAATCAAAGTGACTGTCCACTATGGTATGAGCTGCGGTATGCAAGAATTACCGCTTCAAAAGCTTATGAAGCTGCCCATTGCAAAGTTTTTGATGGGTCCTTAACAGAAAGTATTATGGGAGCATCAAAAGTACGGGACACGGATGCCATGAAAAGAGGCAGACAGTTAGAGAATGAAGTTGTGAAAGTAGTGGAAAACATGAAAAAAATAAAAATAAATAAATGTGGAATCATATTAAGCCCTTTATATCCCATAATGGGTGCATCCCCTGATGGTGAAACTGATGATTACAGCATTGAAATTAAATGCCCGTCATCAGAAAAATCAGTTAGCCAGTACATAAAAAATAACCAATTGTCAGCAAAATGTATGGCACAGGTGCAGTTGCAAATGCATTTTTCAAAGAAAAATAAAGCCTTATTCTGCATAGCTCACACTGATTTTGAGGAATCGAAAAATGTCACTATTGTTGAAGTGGATTATGACCAAGATATGTGTGAAGAGTTAATTCATAAATGTACAAATTTTTGGGGTAGTGCCATTTTTCCTGTAATATTTAAATAAAACTGAAATTAAAATGAATCTATTTTTTTATTAAAGAATCTTGCATATTTATTAAACCACAAGCTATAATTATAACTTCATCTATAATAGGGATTAAATTGTGGTCAACGCATGCATGAGGAAGTAACATATGAAACTCTCTTAATCTACTAATTACACGTTCCACATGAATTCTCAATGCTGCAATTCTTTTTGCCTGCTTTACTTCTTCTTTGGTACAAGCAGTAGACTTACTAACAGAAGGGGGCCTTATAAGAATACAATTCTGTTTCACTAACAAATGTGATATATCTTTAAAGCCCCTGTCTGCCATAACTGCAGTATTAGGTTGTAAAAAATTAAGAAAACCACAGTCTTCTACTATCATCACATCTGTTGCCCTACCACCATAGCCATCAGAGATAAATGTTACCAAGCCATCAGGTGTACAAGAAAGTAAATATTTCAATGTGTTACATTTTTTATAATTCGACCAAGTTAGTGACTGGTAGACTGCATTTGCTGGTTTTTCAATTTGTATTTCTAGGCAATCAATTATAGAAACAACATTAGAATATCTGGCCCTGAATGCTATAGGCAATTTTTTAAAAATCTGCTCCGATGTTTGCCAGGAAATAATTTCTTTCATTTTCATTGCCAATACTGGTACACTTTTTGAAAAAATTCTACTTATTGTACTTTGTGTATATCCAAATTGTAAGGCTAATATACTGAAAGACTCATTTAATTTAATTTTTTTTAAAGTAATTAAAATATCTACAGTGGGTAGTGGTGTGTTTTCACTTAAGAGTTTTATTAAATAGTATGCTCTTTTTGGTACACCTGATAACATTTTAGGTTCCTTTTCAATAGATATTAACATACAAGAACGCATTTGACTTTTAAATTGTGTTTCAATATGTGAATCAGCCTCTGCATTCCAGCTTGATTCCGGTGAACTTGTTTCTGGTTCAAAAGATGATAATGATAACACTGAAGGTTGAGCAGAAGAGATAGATGCAGTGTCAGCAGAATTATCTTGGAATAATGCTCTTTTAAAGCCAGATGTATGAGCTGTTTTTAAAGGTGAAGTTGATGTTGTTTTACTTGAAATAGGAAATGGAGATACAGCTGTGTTTTTTTTCTTGGGACGCAAATTAACATTAACACCTTTACTTCTGTAATAGACTTTAATATTCACTTGAACAGCTTTATCATGATACATTTTGTTTTCAGTAGATGACGAAGTGCTGCAACCGGTTTCACAAATGTTTTTCATTTCTATATCTTCTGTGTGTATCTGAGATGAAGATGTACTTGCTTCTATACCAATTTGTGATAATTCAGTTAGCGTTGGAGTGCTAACATTTTGTTTAGCAGGTGGTGTAGATAAAGCTTCTTCAATTAATTCTAAATGTTTTCTTTTTTTGTAAGCTTGTCTGTCTGATGATGACTGTGGTTCAGTATTCTTTTGACACTGAAATTTGTGAGGAAGGATGCCCTTCTTCAATCGTAATACAGTTTTATGTTTATCTTTCATTATTTTGTACTGAATATAATTAGCGGTATCCTCTTCTACCTGAAAAACAAACATAACACATTTAAACATGATTATGAAATCTGTGGTACAGATACATTGCCTAACAGAATTTAAAAAAAAAATTGTTTGCAAAATTCTGTGCTTACTTAATTAAAAAAAAATAAAATCCATAGAATATCTAAATAGTAAGTAATTGAGTCAGTCAGTGACTTTAATTGAACCAAACATTTGTACATATAGCTGTTTTTAAGTTAGGTTGTAATGTAATTGAGGTTATAGTGATGACACTTGCAAAGATTAGCAGATAAACAACAAATTGTACTTAAAGTGAAAGAAATACTTACGTCGAAATGGTCTTCACAACAGTATAAACAAGTTGATGGAGATATCATGTCTCTTTTCATGATTTTACACCACTTTCTCCTTATGTTCTCACCTCTCGGTACGAGAAAAAACACTTTATTTGGTGCATTTCTATTCGTGTTTTTACACAAAGGCACGATACAGTACCTAAAAATCGGTTTTTTGTCCTGTTGCATTATTTAATTGAAGTGAAACACAAATTATGAATAGATTATAACCCAAAACACTTCTGCAGCTATTCATGCCTTGTTTGTTTTTACGGACTGTGACGTCAGTACAAGCGCGCCAAAATGGCGGTCGTTTAAAAAGCTGTTATCAGGCTACTATTTTAAACCTTTTTTTTTCTAAACTAAATTTTGATTTTTTAGTACTGATTTTTTTTTTTACGTTTATATAATGATTTAAACTTTCATTTAAAAATATAAAAAAAATACATGCATATTCCCTAATAACAGTCGCACGGGTCGATCGACCCGTATGTACCTATGTTAAAATGGTCACCCATCCTCAGACCGACCTCGGCAAGCGTAGCTTAACATTGAAGATCGACCCGTGCGATGATTTATCAACTAACAATACAGATTGTAAAATAATCAGAACATGGGCTGAGGTCATTTCTGCGGAAAATCTAACACCGCCTTTCAGAAAAACACGTCATCAGTATAACGCCATCTATCGACAATGTAGTTGAACCGTCAAATATAAGATCGAACTCAGAAGCTCACAATAAAACACTACCACCAAAGTATATCATGGCCATAATTATTATAAAACATTAATATTTAATTATAATTGCATTTTCACTGAAATATAAAAATCCATGGAAAAATATACCGAACAAACAATATTCTTTAAAAAATAATTCTGCTGATAAAAAGATTCTGTTTGATAAGTTTGTTAAATAAAAAAATGTGATCATGAAATTCATTGAATTGTGTTTCTTTGAAATAGGTTTCATTCAAGTGACTAGTCTTTGAAACAATAAGTGATATAAAATTACAAGCACAATCTGTCTGCGAAAGAAGGTTACACATGCTAGGGATACCCACAAAAAAAAAGAAAGTAGATAGTTTATTTTTTTTATCTACCTCAAAAATCAGTGCGAATTGACGACACCGTATGTGCTAATCTCGAGGAAAAAGCTCGAGTATAATCTATACTAATATATAAAGCTGAAGAGTTTGTTTGCTTGAACGCGGTAATCTCAGGAACTATTGGTCCGATTTGAAAAAATCTTTCAGTGTTAGATATTTATCGAGGAAGGCTATAGGCTATAGGTATATTATCACAATAAGACCAATAGGAGCGGAGCAGTAATAAAAATTGTGACTCAGACGAAGTTGCGCGGGTCAACTAGTTGTACTATATAGGTGAAAACAACTCTGCAAATGAAGCAGTATTTTACATCAGATTTGAATATCATAAAAATGGTTATTTTGATTTTAACCATAAAAGATAGACATAATAATATGCTATTGCGGACTTGTTCGTAGATATTGATGTGTTATCTAAAACTGTAGTACATTGGTTTGATCCTTCTCGAGCCGCGATTCTAAGCGGACGTGTTTTGTGTTATTTGTCATGAATTGCCTCTAAATAATTACAAATATTACTTAACATAAAAACTTGTGGACTCAGTCTTAATGAGTAAAGTGTGTCGCGCGTGTTAATTTTGCAAGTTACAACTTTTTCACAGTGCACGATGAACTAATTACTTTTATACACAAAAATAGTGCTGTGGTAGTTATGTCTAACCAAGGGTTTAGCCCCTTTGGTCGTAGCCAACTAATGCGGCGAAGTCCACCACCTCCTCCATCAACCTCTGACCAAAACCAACCAGTTGAAACGGAACCCCCCCCATCCACGGAGGATAACTTACTGGCTGATGTCATCGCTACGCCGGAGATCCAGAAATGGTTAGGATCCATAGAGACCTGTTTAAATGAAGTTTGCTCTACTGTTGCCGAAGGAAAAATGAACTCTGACCAGAAGCTCCGCGTCACCAATCTTTGTAGAAAAGTCGCACATGGGACATCTCAAATGGCTGTCCTATACCAATCCCTGAAACAAAAATCTATTCAGGCCTACAGCACTATCCAGTTCCTTCAAGAACAGCAGGTCGTTGCAAACACTCTGCACCAATTCAAAGAGGTCGTTGATAAAAAGATAACGCAACCAGACCCTAGTTCTTATGCCAATATGGTTAAAAAGGGTACAGATAATTTTATTCACCCAGCTAATTTTAGTTCCGTTGCCATCTATCCTACCGATAAGAAACATTCAAGTGACGATACAAAAACACTCGTACAAAAAATTATCTCGCCGGAGGAACTAAAACTTCGAGTCCGTAGCCTAAGAAAAATTAGGAATGGAGGCGTTATTATTAGCACGGATAGCAAAGACGACATTGCTAAATTAAAAAGTTCGGAGAAACTGGTCTCGTCAGGCCTTAAAATTGAAGAACCGTCAAAACGCCGCCCCAGGATAGCAATAATTGGTGTCCCCGTAGCTCTCAGTGAAAAGGAGGTGTTGGATTGCGTTTATGAGCAAAACCTGTCTGAAAAATTGCCGAAAACTACTCGAGAAGCCTTTTTAGACACAATAAAAATGAGCCATAAGTCCGGAAAGAAAGATCGCCCAACATGTAATTATATAGTTGAAGTCCCTCCCAGCATCAGGAAAATACTGGTGAACCAAGGCCGTATTTTTATAAATTGGACATCATGTCCAGTTAGAGATTTTACATTGGTGACCAGAACTGCCAGCAGTTCGGTCACGCAGCCAAGTTGTAACCTCTGTGGTGAGACGGGACACTCGTTCAAAGATTGCAGCAACAAAACTTCTCCTCCTCAGTGTGCAACGTGCAAACGTTTTAAGCGGAAACATGATCACCCAACTGGTGACGTGAATTGCCCAGCACGAAAATTCGCTGAGGACAATTATATTAATTCCATAGACTATGAAGGTGCCTAAGAGCGCCACCAAATATTTTTATAAATTCGCACATAAAAAGTAGATAAGTTAGTTTTAGTATTATGACTAATCAGCTAATCAGTGATCTAGACAGTTTTTCAGTGTCCGAAGCAAGAATTTGTAATCTTGAGGAGTGCAAAAATATTCTTCACATAGGTAAGAAAATGTTAACAGTGCTCACACAAAATATTCGTAGTATAAACCGTAATTTTAACGGCCTTGAAGTGCTGTTACAGAATCTTGAAATAAGCTGTGACATTATTGTGTTAACAGAATGTTGGCTCTCCGAACAAACAACAAATATACCATCGCTAGAAGGCTACAACTTACATAAAACCAATAGCCACATTAATCAAAATAGTGGACTAGTTGTGTACATAAAAAATAATTTAGAAGCAGTGGTAGAGGAACCCTTATTTCAAGACTGTAACTGTTTGTTAGTTAAAACTTCCCCCGATACGGTATTTATGGCCATTTATAGACCACCATCTCAAAATATTGACAGATTTCTTGACTCGCTTAACATAAACTTGGATATTATATCATCTTTTAAAAATATAATACTTTTAGGAGACATTAACATCAACATTGCTTCCGGGAAAATTGATACTCATGCACATAACTATCTGAACATCTGCACATTTCATGGACTCCTACCAGCTTATTATTACCCAACGCACCAGAGCGGCTCATGCCTCGACCATATCATTATAAAGTCAAAAGCGCCGTCCATAACACTAGTTACTAATACGTCACTTACTGACCATCAAGCTGTTTTACTAACGTTGCAAATACCTTCACCTAGAAAAAATTGCATGCGCAGCTATTCTAAAGTCAACATGACTAATCTTGAAAATGACATACGAGCAATTAATTTCGACCCAGTTTATAGTTTGAGTGACCCAAATATTTCATTACAGTGTTTCATTGATTTGTTACAATATGCGATTAAGAAGAACACTTTAACAAAAGTAATACCTAGAAAGTACAATAACATTAAACCATGGATTACGCCCGGACTTGTTCGCTGTATCAGACATAGAGACCGACTACACCAAAAATGTAAACTTTCCCCTGAAAATGAAATACTATTAGTCACTTATAAGCGATATAGAAATTTCTGCAACAATCTGTTGAAAAAACTAAAAAAGCAATACGAGAAAGATCAACTACAGAAGGCAGGGAAAAATAATAAGCTTATCTGGAAATTTATTAAAAGTAACACATTTAGATCCAAAGACTCCGAGCCTCCGCTTGATCTTTTAATAACCGACCTTAACCCATTCGCAGCGACAAATAAAGCAAACAATTACTTTATTAACGTTGGGAAAAATCTGGCAGAAAAAAACCTATCGCACAGAATGTCTTCTTTTCAAAGTCCATCTATGCCTCATACTACACTGAACTCTTTTGTACTATTAGATACGGACGTGAGTGAAGTGATAGGTATAATAGACGGGTTAAAGGACGTCTGCGCCGTCGGTTGGGATGACATTCCTAATTCTGTACTTAAAAAAGTTAAATATCAAATTGCCCCTCCACTAACTCACATTTTTCAGATATGTTTAACCCAAGGAATATTCCCAAAATTGCTAAAAAAAGCAGTAGTCACCCCCGTTTTCAAATCCGGAGACAAAACCTGTGTTACTAACTATAGACCTATTTCAGTACTAACGGGACTTTCAAAGATTTTGGAAAGAATCATTAACAACAGACTAGTAAAATATCTTGAAAATAACAAACTACTGTCAGATCAACAATTTGGTTTTAGGCCTAAAAGATCAACGAGTCAAGCAGTACACAAATTGACAAATTTTATAAGTAAAAATCTCGATAATGGCATGCATACCATCGGGATCTTTTTAGACCTTGCCAAGGCTTTTGACACTATTTCTTGTTCTCTTCTATTACTTAAGTTGGAAAAAATTGGCATAAGAGGAGCTCAGTTAAAATTGTTAGCGGACTATCTTAGCGACCGTTGCCAGTCTCTTAAAATCGGTGAGTACACGAGCTCTGAACTTAAAAATAGTAACTATGGAATCCCACAAGGCAGTATTTTGGGGCCCACATTATTTTTAATATATATAAATGACCTTTGCCGCTTACAACTTCAAAATGGTTTAATTATGTCATATGCGGATGACACAGCTCTACTGTTCTCAGGTAAATTAAGAACTGATGTGTATGAACTTGCTCAGAATGGCTTTAATATTGTGTGTAATTGGCTACATAATAATCTATTAACGTTAAATCCAGATAAAACCAAATGTATTCTATTTTCAATGAGAAATACTAACACGATGCTTACTAACCAAAACATTCGCGCGCACAATTGTAACACAAACGGTGACACAACATGCACTTGTCCTACTTTAACTAAAGCTGACCACATCAAATACCTCGGCGTCACGATTGACACAAACCTAAATTTCCGTAAACACATCGATTTATTATGCACTAGAGTGCGTAAGTTAATATATATTTTTAAGAATTTACGGGACATAGCCGACTACAAACTAATTAAACAGGTTTATTTGGCTTTGTGTCAATCTATTCTTGCATACTGCATAACTTCTTGGGGTGGGGCCGCAAAATCAACTTTAATACTGCTAGAACGTGCTCAAAGAGCAATTCTAAAAGTCGCTACACGTCGCCCGTTCAGATTTCCTACACACCAGCTTTATATGGCATGCAACGTCCTAACAGTTCGACAACTTTTTGTTCTAAGTATAGTTTTACTGCAGCACACTGAACTAGATTTTAAACCTGTACCTTCAGACAAGAGAAGAAAGGATCTGGTCTGCACGAACCCTCAGACTAAACATGCTTTCTCAAAAAGATTTTATTTATTTCTAGGACCTTTCTTATATAATAAATTTAATAAATTGCTTAAGATATATAATGTAAGTTATAATAGGTGTTACATAATGTTATTTGATTATTTAGCAAAACTAAATTACTCGGACACGGAAAAACTACTAGAAGTGTTAACCTAAGCAGCTGACTATACTGTAATTACTCTAATTTAATATCTATCATTTTATGATAATTTTAGTTATATATATAATATAAACATTTCCCATAAGCCTAGTTTGTAATAAGGTTTCGCAAAATATTGTATAGCTTAGATATTGAACATTATGTTAATTTAATTCATTGATTGAATATGTACTTTCGTAGAGGAGATGGCCTGAAACACAGGTTTATATAAACCTAGATCAGGTAACGCACTACATTACCTTTAGAGTTCTATTTATGACTGTAATATTAAAATTTTGCAGTACCTACCATAGTATATTTCCAAATTATTATAATTCTATAATAGGCCTAGACTAATATATACCTACTACTGAACCATATGTACACTTTTTGTGAACTTGTTATTTCAATAAAAAAATATTAAATATTTCAATAAAAAAATATTAAAAATATTATTATATTATATTGTTCTATCATCAATATTTTTAGCAGCGCACGCGATATAAAGATTTTTTTCATCATTTTTTTCCGACCTCTTCAGTAATAATCTTCATATGAAAATAATTAAAAAAAGCGGGCGCTCGTGTGTGCCTTGGACTCGCTGCTGCAGAACATCTTTGAAAGCAGCGAGAGCCTCGTTGATATGCACTCAATCCTGTATTGCGGGGCTTATAGGCATGTCGTTTAGCAAATATCAAGTTTAATTCTAGTGATGAAACTATTCGACCAAAACCTGCTTCATCAGCCTGGCAGTGCAGGATCGAGCGGCGTATCGATGTGACTAGAGCACTCATCGCCTACATTGTCATTGTCTACTACATTGTCGATAGATGGCGATGTACTGATGACCCGTTTCCCGGCTCGCGTCCACTACATTCGCGCGTGCCGATGCTTCCGCTTGGCCGCATATCAAGCACATAGAGCCCTGGCACGCGCGGCACCTGCCGCGCGACCTTGTGCAGGACGCTGACGACCCCACCTAACCCACCGGACTAGACGCCGAGTGAGTCGCAATCACCGACACGCGACTCTCTCCCTCATCACGACTACAATTCTACACGCACTCGGCGCGCACTGAGCGACGCGCAAATATAGGCATAGTTGCGCGTCGAACCCCATACAAGCACGAGTCTCCATGCGCCCACCAAACACAAGCGATGAACGTACGGCGCAGGACGTACGTTTCATTCGCTACATGAGACGGTGTCTTACAATCTATTATCGATCATACACTCACTACGGTCCCTCAGCCTGAAGCGTGACCGGCTCGCTCTGGAAGCAAGACAGGCAGGGGATCAGCACCCTCGGTAGGGAGCGCCCTAAAGTCGGCACCTACGTCGATGGTCGTCTCTCGCTGGGCCTCCTCCGGGCAACCGGAGGTCTCACCCGGCGGGGACTGACCGCCGTAAGCTCGTGAAGAGATGGAACTGTGGGACAGTGCCGTGGCACCCTCTGCCGACACTAAGACAGATACACATATCAGGCATGCAGTCGCGCTGCCGCCAGCCGCACCTATACCGGCACCCCAACGACGTGCCCGACGATACGGGCACGCACATTGATCCCGCGGGATTAAAGGCATAGCCTATACCCACTCGCCGCGCCCCCTTATGGGGGCACCGAGACTACTCTACTGACATGACAATTAATTATATTTTCTGTATTGTTAGACGATAAATCATGCCACAGGTCGATCAAGGTTAAGCTTGCTACGCTTGCCGAGATTGATTCCAGGAGTGCCTTGGAATATACCAGTTAAACGGGTCGATCTTCAAGGTTAAGCAATACTTGCCGAGGTCGGTCTGAGGTTGGGTGACCGTTTTAATATACACATAAACACGGGTCGATCGACACTCGGATATAATTATGTGGATGGATGAAGGAGAAAGATGGGGACGTAGCGGTAGTCGTTATGGAAAATGAATATTTGGTGGAACTTTTAAGGATAATTATATTTTACGTCTGCTCTCAAGGAATTTCTAACAGAATCTCTTAGAAAAAACGAACACGTTCTTATGTCATTACTTCAATTGAAACCTAATCTAAAATCTTCTAAGGCTTATATCATTGAGGTTGCACATTCCAAGGAGGATGTTCTACATGAGCTACCCCCTAAGAATGGAGGATACTAAGAATTATTTCTTGTAATCATCCATTCCCAGTCTTGGATGAGTTAAGCACCTACCT
Source organism: Lacanobia oleracea (assembly GCA_950371165.1). Classification (NCBI taxonomy): domain Eukaryota; kingdom Metazoa; phylum Arthropoda; class Insecta; order Lepidoptera; family Noctuidae; genus Lacanobia; species Lacanobia oleracea. The sequence continues at coordinate 12,207,001 of OX493401.1, forward strand.
ACTCCTAACCAGGGTTCCCTGCCTAAGTGGCAACTCTTCGTTGACAGGTGGGCGTATACTTCTATAGAAGCAGCTTCCGTCATGTCCTGAGTTGGGCAATATTCTTTAAAACACTATGCGCCATTTGCGCGTTATATTAATGCAGTCATGCTGAAGCCCTGCTGCAGCAAAACGCCACAAAAACCTGCAACACATCGCCGGACGTAAACAAAATCGATGTGACAATTCACTTCCATCCAGAAGGGATTGATTTGATTAGATTTACCCTAACTAGTCTACGTGGTTAACGATAAGCGTAGGTCTACTCTGTCAAAAGATATAATTTTAATTTTGAACTTGCTCCAGCAATCATAATTCATAAGAACTGAAATTAACTACCTTCATAAACAGCTCAACCAATGGTGACAACTAGCCACCCCTTGCGTAGGCTATGCCTCGTATGCAAAGTCAGTATTACCGCCCATGGAGTCCTTTAAATGGCGTTAAACTCAACGCGAAAACCCTATCTCTAACACCGCTGGAATAACTTCAGCCTAGCTAATCATTTTTATTAACGCGCTCTTCGCAGTCTGAGAGCGCCCTCGAAGTCGACGATCAACGTACATGTCCTTCTTCGAATATTACATGAAAAAGAACCCTTGATTCAAAATTATTGAACATACCAAACTAAAATAATGTTTGTTTACATGAAAATATAATTGACATCTGCTTTGACATTATACTTTTTCTGTTACCATAAATATTATTTAAAATAAAATGGTTACAACCTATTTACATGAACCTTAACTAAAACCTTATTCGATTTAAACTTTATAGGTCTTATATGAAAGAATAATCTTTTGATTCGTTTGATACAATATGACAAATTGTTTTTTATGTAGTCACGTCGACCTATAACTGAAATAATACAAGTCAATCCTGTGTGTTTCGCTGCTATTAAAATAAATAAAACTATATGTTATGACATCAGCAGAGAACTTGAAAATAACTAACATTATATAAATCTAGCAAGTATGATAAAGTGGAATTTCGAACAACTATAAAATCTTCAAAATAAAACGTTTCCTGACCTTATAATAATAATTGTGTAGTAATAGTTTCATATTTCTTTCTAAAATATTTCCATATCTATATCTTCTATATCTATACATCTATATCTATACATATAATAAAATCGTAAACCAACCGTGTCTGTACATTGAATATTTTTGTACAAAAATTACATATAAAAGTTAGGAAAAAGATACAAAACACAAATATGCGATTTTTGAAATTTTTGTCTGTTTGTCTGTGCGTTTGAGGGAGCATCACGCATAAACTACAGATTGGGTTACAAATCTAGGAACCTAAAAATATTAAGTGATAACCCGAGTAACATTTAGCGTTTATTTCATCAAAATCGACCAACAAAAAAAAAGATATTGAATTTTTAAGTTTAGGAAGAAACTTCATCGAGCGCTAAAATAGGTAGTTTTCATTGAGACTCCAGAGACTTGCAATGCCATCTATTGAGAATAATAGTAGTAACCAGTGTGTGAAACGAACTTCAAAACATATTGTTGAGTTATTTGATAAACTCTTAATATTATGTAACAAGCAAAAGAAAAGTGAACATGTTATTATCATAGTATTATTATTTATCGTAACATGTGGGCTCCTAAGTTCAAACTCATTTTTGACAGTTTAACTACATTGTCGATAGATGGCGATGTACTGATGACGCGTTTTTCTGAATCGCGGTGTTAAGATTCTCCTTAGGAATATGACGTCAGCCCACGGATTTGCAATTCCACGGGCGCGGACGTACGTCTCATTCGCTACATGAGACGGTGTCTCACAATTCCATTGCCGCTCATACACTCACCACGGTCCCTCAGCCTGAAGCGTGACCGGCTCGCTCTGGAAGCAGGACAGGCGGGGGATCAGCACCATCGGCAGGGAGCGCCCTAAAGTCGGCGCCTACGTCGCTGGTCGTCTCTCGCTGGGCCTCCTCCGGGCAACCGGAGGTCTCACCCGGCGGGGACTGACCGCCGTAGGGCCGTGAAGAGACGGCACTGTGAGACAGTGCCGTGGCGCCCCCTGCCGACACTATGACAGATACACTTAGGCATGCAGCGACCTTCTGTCGCGCTGCCCTCATCTGCGCCTACATGGCACCCCAATGACGTGCCCGTCTTCACGGGCACGCAATGAAACCGCGGGAGAAAAGGCACAGCCTATGCCCGCCTGCCGCGCCCCCTTGCGGGGACGTTGCGAATGCTCCAAGTTGTTATTCCACGGGTCGATCAAATCAAGGTTCAGCTACGCTTGCCGAGGTTGGTTTGATGGAAGGGTGATCATTTTAACATACACACATACTCGAATATAATTCTGTGGATGAATGGAGAAGGAGAGGAAGGCCGAAGAAAAGATGGATGGATAGTGTGAGGAGCGATATGAAAGAGAATATGGGAGTGAGTGATAGCGTGATTGCTGATAGGACAGAATGGAAGAAAAACATGTGAAGAGGGCAGGAAGATGATGATGACGGGTCCATCGACCCGTGTGCCTGTTATAACTTAGCTACGAGCTCCTCATTCAATCAGTCTCCTCATTCAGTACCTACTAAATATCTTAAAAAAAAATCGATTATACCTACACAATAAATAGATTCTATGAAACCGGTTAAACTGTAATTCTAATCTATTCTATACATATAATAATATCGTAAACCAACCGTGTCTGTACATTGAATATTTTTGCACAAAAATTACATAGAAAAGTTAGGAAAAAGATACAAAACACAAATAATTATGCTATTTTTGTTTTTTTTTTTCTGTTTATCTGTTTGTCTGTGCGTTTGAGGGAGCATCAGGCATAAACCACAAATTGGGTTCCAAATCTAGGTACTTAAAAATATTAAGTGATAATCCGAGTAACATTTAGCGTTTATTTCATCAAAATCGACCCACAAAATCAAAAGATAATTATTGAATTTTTAAGTTAAGTAAGAAACTTCCTAATGTATTCTGTTCCTCATGTATTCTGATTACAGCGCCATCTATTGAATAAGAGGAAATTCACGAACCCATGTATAAAACACCAAAACAAATTGTAGAGTTATGTGTGAAACATTTAATACCTACGTGGCAAAATAAAATTGAACATTTTTACACCTTATCGGTATTTATCATAACAACCGATCCACAAATCAAAATATATTGAATTTTTAAGTTTAGTAGGAAACTTCCTAATGTATTGTGATTAGGCAAAGCACCATCTATTGAGAAAAATAAAATGCATGAAAACATCATTACCCTTAAACACATTGTTGAGTTATTTGTGAAACTTTTATACGTAGCAAAATAAAAGTGAACATTTTAATACCTTGATGTTGTCATACGGGCTCCTTATTTAACGTCTTCCAATGCTAAACTTTTTGTCAGTTTACTTACTTGGTCGATAGATGGCGTTGCACTGATGACGCGTTTTTCTGAATTGCGGTGTTAAGATTTTCTGCTGGAGAACGACCCTCACACGATTTTCGATGACAGTTTAGGTGTTTGGGGTCGGTCTCTAATAGGTCTTGAAAGTCTTTGAAAGTGTCTAAATTATTAAAATCGCAGTTCTCTGTGTTGTCTTTAATTGGATTGGATTCGTTAATAAAATTGTCCGTAAAACCAGTATTTTTATAATAGGTACTTATTATGATATAAAAGACTGGCCGTAGAGTTAACGCACGTTCTTTTTCACAGTGATCTACTTACGTTTAAAAAATCCCAAATAGCTTCATGTTTTTTGACAGACTGATCTTAACAATTCAAAAGTATCTACCTGTAAGTAAATGGTTTGAATCTTGAATATCTCCCAAAGTAGGTACTCCCGAGATAAGAATGCTTATGTGGTATTCCAGACTAATCTAACTCTGTGCGAAATTTCATCCAGATCCGTTCAGCCGTATTGTCGTAATTGAGTAAGAAACATCCAGCCCGCCAAACTTTCGCATTTATGAGTAAACAAAAATTAGAAGTAAGATAATAGGCTGGCATCGACCTAAGCGCACGCGAACGACGTCGCGGGCACAGCTAGTACAAAATAAAGGCTGCTGTACTACAAATCAGTAGTATAATCTTTTATATGATTTGATGTGTAGGAATTTCTTTTATTATGTATAAATGTTTTTATAAATCTTAATTGTTTTTCTTCCAATCCTTTATTTTCTTTTTAGTTCGGGCACGAAGAGAAAATTTGTAAGTAACATTCAAGGACTTACTAATAGCATGTGTTAGCTGTGTCTGTGTTTGTGTATAAAATTTTCCTATTAAATAAAGCTGATATATTAGAGAGATTTTTGGATGACATAAGTTGCTCTTCCCTAGGGAACATCTCCTTCGGTTCGTCTTCCTGTATGGTAGCCTCCTCAACTTGGGCATCATCCAACATGTGATCTATTTCGTTGTTACCGACGACAGATTCGTCATGGAGATCACATACAGGTTCAGACAACAAAATCGTTTGATATTCTGGAATCAAATTTGGAGTAAGTAATGAAATGGACTGGGTTCTTTCACTTCATCCGTCATGTCCGCTTCCATCTCGTCCTCGAATAGGCTGCTCTCTCCACAGCTCTGCTTTACATCGTCATCATTGTCAGCACGGTTTTGAATCCGCAGGTCTTCAATTTTCATGCTAGAATACAAGGGTGTTTCATTATCTATATTCACATATTCCTGCTGTCCGCATTCGTCAGATACTTCAGCGATCGTCTTTTCGATATAAATGAATCATTTTAACTACCGTCGTTTACACGAAATGCATTTGCACGGGAATTCTTTTCTTATTTTGTCGCATAGCAACGAAAAATCGATACCGTCATGGTATATCGTATTATAAAAATATTTTGCATCGCTTTCCAAAAATGCGCCCAAAATCAAAGAATGATCGGCTTCTCGCCACTCGCTTTCGATAGCGACGAGCCTCAATTCGGCTAAGAACTCTTCGAAGCATATTCGGTCTGTACCGGTATAAAACATTCGACTTTTTCACACGTAAAAATTCTTTTTTTTTTTATAAAAACCAACTTAGCTTTTCCAGGCGTCCATACATCTAGCGCCTGAACATCGTTTAGGTACATCTCGTCCTTTTCGAGATATTTTTATAAAATAGGGGCTTCTTCGTGCTATATTTAGCTTAGCACACGTGGAAAATATATTTGTGCAGTGTATCGTCCTGCACACACGGAATTTATGCTTCTCTCACATTACAATAATACAATCTATATTTTATTACTTTATACTCGCGGCGTGTCCGCCATGCGTAGTATTTCTGAGCTTCAAATTTGACCCCAGTTTTGCCTGCGAGAACTTAAAAGTATTGTTGGCAGGCGCGTCATAAATGTAAACGTATTTTCTTTGTAGGAATGGAGTGGAGTACTATTGATCGTGAGCGAGTCCGTAATTCGAATCGCACTTTGAAAATTTTCGGGACCCTGGGAAATCAATTTTTTTTTTGGGGTGTTCCCGCCCCAGTCGTCTCGTCTTTATTTTATGAGTTTATAATTTTCTTTAATTTTTTGTGCAAAATCCCTAAACTCGACTTTGCCACGACTCGACTTAGTCGTGGCTCACCCTTTGTGGCTGTGACCGCGCCTGTTGGTATTTCAGAACTAGGCTGAATATAGGCACAGGTCAATTTTAGAGTAACGAGTTGCTGTGGAAATCTATCAATAATACGGAGAATTCCTGATCCAGATCCATCTATAGAAATAAGCAAACTTCACCCACGCGACTGGTGACAAGGGTTATGCCCATCAGTAGAAGGGAGTGTCCGACTCTTACTGACTAAACCCAGCGGTGTTCCTCCTAGTGCCATTTGCGTTTCAGGGTACGGTGCCTCTATCGAACAGATTCCGCAGCCCCAGCAGGCACTGGCCCTAGCGGACCCCGTCTTTTATGCTGACAGCTCTTTGAGGCGCGCGTGGAATACAGCGCGCCGTCGATCGGGCCTGGTTCTGATCAGATGGCAAGCCACCCAATGCTCGCCGTCCTCAGGCCCGTGCCTACGGTGGCCGAGAATCGCCCTGCGACTCCTGACGCCCGCCCCGTCTTCTGTTGCGGCGGCTGGGGCGTGAGGTTTCCCTCTCTAACCAGGGCCGGACGTGAGAGATCGCCGCCGCCGCGCGCCGCTCGCCTCGACGTGGTCACGGCGGTGCTCCGCCCAAGCAGGGCAGACCTCCACCGTGTCCTCCGGACGATCATCACAGTGTTGAGGTCCAGGCGTAACCTCCCGCCGTATTCGAAACAGGTACCTCCCGAAACAACCGTGTCCGGTGAGTAAAGCGGAAGTTAAGGACGCCGTGGCGCTGCTGTAGCCACTTCTTAAGGCGAGGTTACCCCAGCCGTGTAGGCATTTAACGCTTACCTCAGGCCCCGCAACCAATAGCGCTACGTAATAAACTGCGATGCATCGGAGAAACGCCGCGCGCTGTCGTCATACCGCTCATTCATGACTTCACGAACTCGAGTAGGTACACAGTTGCGTCACAGAATAGAGTAATGCCGTAGAGCAACTACAATTTATTAATTTAGATATGATAGAATTCTTGAACTACGATATCAATATTGTAATTCAAAAATACTTAGATGCATTGAATGGTTATTTAATTTTAGTATCCCACATAATAAGTATGCGTGGAAAGTATGGGTTTAGGGAAAATGGGTTAAATAAATAAATATTTGATTTGTTAAACATTAAGATTAGCTAAAATATTGCCAGATAAAAGTACAAATAGAGGAAAAATCAATTAAAAGTATAGAAATAAAAGTAATAAAAATAAAAATATGTAAATTATGCACATTTGGCTACAATTCGTCGAAACGTACGAGTAGTTGACGTGGTTTGCATGGGCTTACCAGAACAGATTGACTTGGGATTTGGTTTTGTTTAGTTTGTTTGCTTGGATCTGCCATTATATTATGTTCATCCACAGATACAGATAGACATAGATAACGCAAGAGCAACTACTTCGCGTGCCTAGCTTACGTACAAAAATCGTCCGTATGTCACAACCATTTTATTAAGAAACTGTTAGGACTACACAATTGGAAATTGGTAGGTGGATGTGGTTTGGGAACCGCTATACGTTTTTACAAAAAAAAAAAACTAAATTGACTGAAACAATTTTTTTTTAATGAAGTATTATAATTGTGTAAACGTAGTTTATATATAACGCAGGCATTATATATAACTCAGGCATAACGTAGTTTCGTATTAGCGAAAAATAAATGTCACCGAAAATAATAAACATACTTGTAGGAAATGAGCAATGTAATACTGTATTTTGCTACACTGTGGTACGAGTGTGCTGTGGTACGTGACCTTCACAAACAGACACAAAATATAATAATATTATTTGTTGTGTTGTGGTAGTTGTTGTGTTGTATGGTAAAATATAATTTAGGTACCTAAATAAAAAATATCGTCAAAGTATTCTTACCTTTTTTGTTTATTCATTCTAATATTAATTTATTCTAATAATCTACCTAATAAAACGAAAAATATTACAACTATTTAAAAAAATAAATTAAAGTGGTGATAAAGTATGTACATGTATACCTACTATTTATCGAAATCAATTTTTTATCGGGGGATGACGGAAAAAATTGGCGCACGTCCGACCTCGAACACGTTCCGCTCGGGACTAACTGTAACTAAAGGACTCGGAGCGAGCGCAAACTAGTGAAATACACTTGGCTTTGGAATTTGTGATACATTTATTTTCATATTGCACATTATGTGACCCGAGATAATACACATTTTTTACGACCTTTATTATGATATAAGTTTTATTTTTCAAAGCCTAATATAACTCAAGTAAAACGATTATTTAGCCATCATTTGGACATGTCTTTGCGATTTAATTGGATGCAGTGAAGTGTAAGTAATCGTGTATCGCATGCCCGACATATCATGATCGAAGAGTCAACTATGTAATATATTTTTTTTTCAAAATTTAAATCCGTTCCATGTACGAGTAAAACGCTATTGTTGACGACGTTTATCGGGGTAACCTCGCCTTAAAGAGGGGAATTATCGCCGCAATTGTGGCGTGCCCAGCAATTTACACCTACCTACTCTGTTTATTTTGTGTCAACCGAGGTATTGATTTGATTACGTAAAGTTCATTACTGTTCAACTTATTTTAATACGATCTATAAGATTTGGGTAGGTAGGTGAGATAGATAGGTAGGTACCGTAGGCGCGGGCCTGAGGACAGCGAGCATTGGGTGGCTTGCCGTCTGATCAGAACCAGGCCCGGGTCGACGGCGCGCTGTCACAGTATAATATGGACAGTACGGAAACTACCTACAAACGCTCGAAACGGCATACTCACACAAACATGCGCAACGACGAGACTTTTCGGTGCACGTCGCGGTACTCTCAGTAGTGAGCACAGAGTACTTTTTCTATATGTACTATAGTGAGTGCCGCGTCAAGACGAGTGGACACGTTAAGTTTAGCCCCGTGATCTTTTTAAAAATGCCACGAACGTATTGCGTAGTATACGGCTGTTTGAACTCGGCTTCATCACAACCGGAGCTAACGTATTTTAAACTTCCTGCTGATTTTGAAAGGTAAGAACCATTTATGATATTGTTAGATATTTATTGTTATCGAATTACAAGTCTTTGTGATCGATCAAAATGAATTTGTGAACTTCAAAACTATTAGGTACATACTACTACTTCTTGTAAATCCAAGATGGCGCCTGCTATAGGTATAAATTTTTTCGTCATGGGTGTCGCTTTTATGGTTTTCGAGGGTGTTGAAGTCGATAGTGATGTCAAAACGTGAAACCAAGATGGTGGCTGCAAAAGGTATCAATTATTTCGTCATGGGTGTCGTTTTCGAGGGTGTTGAAGCCGATAGTGCTGTCAAAACGTGAATCCAAGATGGCGGCTGCCATAGGTATAAATTTTTTCGTCATGGGTGTCGTTTTCATGGTTTTCGAGGGTGTTGAAGCTGATAGTGATGTCAAAACGTGAATCCAAGATGGCGGCTGCAATAGTTATTAATTTTTTCGTCATGGGTGTCGTTTTCATGGTTTTCGAGGGTGTTGAAGCTGATAGTGATGTCAAAACGTGAACCCAAGATGGCGGCTGCAATAGATATCAATTTTTTCGTCATGGGTGTCGCTTTTATGGTTTTCGAGGGTGTTGAAGTCGATAGTGATGTCAAAACGTGAAACCAAGATGGTGGCTGCAAAAGGTATCAATTATTTCGTCATGGGTGTCGTTTTCATGGTTTTCGAGGGTGTTGAAGCCGATAGTGCTGTCAAAACGTGAATCCAAGATGGCGGCTGCAATAGGTATAAATTTTTTCGTCATGGGTGTCGTTTTCATGGTTTTCGAGGGTGTTGAAGCTGATAGTGATGTCAAAACGTGAATCCAAGATGGCGGCTGCAATAGGTATTAATTTTTTCGTCATGGGTGTCGTTTTCATGGTTTTCGAGGGTTTGAAGCTGATAGTGATGTCAAAACGTGAACCCAAGATGGCGGCTGCAATAGATATCAATTTTTTCATCATGGGTGTCGTTTTCATGGTTTTTGAGGGTGTTGAACCTGATAGTGCTGTCAAAACGGGAATCCAAGATGGCGGCTGCAATAGGTATCAATTTTTTCGTCATGGGTGTCGTTTTCATGGTTTTCGAGGGTGTTGAATCCGATAGTGCTGTCGAAATGTAAATCCAAGTTGGCGGCTGCAATAGGTATAAATTTTTTCGTCTTGGGTGTCGTTTTCATGGTTTTTGAGGGTGTTGAAGCCAATAGTGCTGTTGAAATGTAAATCCAAGATGGAGGCAGCAATAGGTATAAATCTTCACGTCATGCGTGTCATTTTCATGGTTTTTGAGGGTGTTGAAGTCGAATGCTGACAAAGCATAAATAAAATAGGACAGTATTTTATTACAATATTTTTTTACAAAAGTTGTTGTTTACCTTCCTCTTGAGTTGTTAAAGTGGCCCTCAGCTTTGAACTCTTTGTTTAATAAACAGATTGCTACACCTACACCACCACTGATAAAAATTACAAAGATAACATTTTATTTCTTTCAGACGTTCCCAATGGCTTCGCTTGATTGCTCGAGAAGATTTGAAGAACAAACAGCCACAAAACTATACTGTTTGTGAAGAATATTTTAATACTATGGATATTCTTATGGGATCGCATCGCAAAAGGCTTAAAACCAATTCATTACCATCTCTTCATCTACCAGATCTACAAAAAAAAGATGTAGAAACGTTAACCGAAGCCCCGAAGTTGGTTGAAATCTATACACAGACAGAAGAAAATGTGATACATTCAGCGAGTGACAGTAGTGAAACTTCCAGATCTCTTTCATTAGACACGCCACGGAAAAGAAAACTAAAATCCGATCTTGTAGAATGCAGAAAAAAAAAACTATACGAAATTGATAATAAAACGGGAAAATATCAAAGAGACAAATTTCATGAATTGTGTGACAAACTCACGAAAGAGCTAGCTGTGTTGGTAAAAGCACAGACTCACTTAAAATTTAATTATAAGTACCGGAAATAGATACGACCAAAACTATAAAATGTTTTGCTTGAATTTATATTATAACAGTCCGCAAGCTTACCGGCTACTGCAAAGTATTATATGTCTCCAAAGTCCAAGAACATTAAATAAACATGGAATACCAGTCACATCTAAAATAAATGACGGACTTAAGTCAATTCTGAAAACAAAAGTGGATGCCATGAATGAAATGGAAAAGAACTGCTCAGTAGTAATTGATGTCATGAGTTTGAAGGCTAATTTATTTTATAACTTAAAGCAGGATAAAATAATAGGCTTTCATGAGGTCGATGGAGTACAGTCACCGGAACCTGCAAAAAATGCTTTGGTTGTGATGGTTCGTGGGATATTTGTCAACTGGAAACAACCCGTGGGATTTGCATTACTCTCCGAATGTAGAAACTACGACGAGATAGCTAAATAGATTGACAAACTTTTGGAAAAACTATTTGAGATAGGACTTAATATTAGAATATTTGTCTCCGACATGGGATCTGATCTATTTAACGCTGCAAAAAAAGATCTGTTACCATAGAACGGCCATATTTTTTTAATAGTGACAGAAAAATATATTACATTTTTGATGCACCTCATCTCATAAAACTGGTTCGCAACAATTTTATTTATTACGACTTTCATTTCCAGGACCGTGTTGCTAAATACGAGCATATCAAAATTTTATGAGAACGATAAACAAAAGAGCTTCAAACTTGAGAAATAAATAAATACTTTACTTTACTTTACTTTGCACATAAATTGACGAACAGTCATATATATCCAACAAATTTTGAAAAAATGAAAGTTCGTTACGCTACTCAAGTTTTAAGCAATTCTGTTGCAGCTGGTATATCCACTTACGTAGATTTTAATTACATTGAGGAATCAGGGAGGGACACTGCTGAACTCATTAGAAATATGAACAATTTATTTTATGTTTTAAATTCATCAAATCTTAATGATAATTATAAATACAGAAGAGCATTCTGTGGAAAAGAATCGCATAACTTTCTTTAATGAAATGTTAACTTTTATTCAACATCTGCAATTAATCAATCCGAAAAATGGAAAAAATGTTACTTCATCTGTTAAGTTCATATACGGCTTTCGATTCGATTTTAATGCTTTTCGAAGATTTAAAGGCAGAAGGGTGCAATTTTTTACTGACAAGGAGACTAAATCAGGATGTGCTTGAGAATTTTTTCGGACAAATTCGAACCAAAAATGGTCTGGCTACCGAACCCACGAGCAGACAATTTATATCTGCTTTTCAAAAAATATTTTTTTCCAACATCATAAAACCTCCGAAAGCAGGTAATTGTGAAGACGATTTGGGAAAACTCCTTATTCAAACCAGCGCGTTGACTCAACTGAATGACGAAACGTCACATAATGAGGAACAAGAAACTCCCGGTATGAGCAATGAAGATCCAGACAACAATGTTCAAATTATGAGCTCAGAATACAATCAAATAGATATTACCGAAAAAAACTCACTTTTTTATGTATGTGGTTTTCTTCTGAAAAAATGTGGCGAACGTCACAACACTTGTCAAATTCTAAAATTATACATCAAACCAAATCAAACCGCCCATAACTTTAGTTCAGAAAGTCACTACTTAAGATACAGAGAATACAGCAAAGATACTAACCGAAGCTAGTTGTACCACCAGATGATTTTGTTCAGTATGTCGAGAAAATGGATGAAATTTTCCGTTGTTGCTTTAAAAAAGAACACAAACTGCAAAGTAGCTGAACTAATTTACAAAGAAATAAACAAAATCGGTTTCATAGTACCCTGTCCTTGTTTCCCAACAGTTTATTTAAAAAAACTGTTCATTAGATTAAGAATTTTTTACACAATTAAATTCAATAATAAAGAATTCCGAACTTGTCGCAGCAGACGAAAATATTTTTCTGTAAATAATTTGTAAGAATAAAGGTTTTTTTTATGTAATGGGTTTTTTAATTACTAGCAGCCACTCATGAGCCCTGCCCGCGTGCCATCTGCGCTGCGGCGTCTACGGCGCGCCCCCGCTCCGACGAGCGCCCGAAACGTTTTCGTCCAACCGCGGCTCGCTCGCGTACCTACGCTCCCGCCAAAACTTGTAAAAGGTGACGCCGTAATGACAAAGTTAGTGCTACAAATTGTTGTGTTAATATATTAAATTGTTGTCCGTGTTAACACGGACTATCGTCTTTTGCTGAGAATAACCAACGCCATGAGATTACCTATTTAAATTGTATTTGTAAGCTAGTTATTTAAATTCGATTGATTGATCAGTACGAAACAAAAATGAAAAAAATAAAAAAAACAAAAACATTACAGTGACAACCCTATTGCTTCAATGGAGCGTAGGTAATTATATTCTCAACTAGGCTTAGTTTCCGTACTGTCCATATTTATACTGTGGCGCTGTGTTCCACGCGCGCCTCAAAGAGCTGTCAGCATAAAAGACGGGGCCCGCTTGGTAGGTAGGTAGGTAGGGTAGGTAGGCAAGTACCCAGAGAAAGATACATTGGCACATTCAACAGAAAAGTACAATAAATAACAAACCCAGGAATGCTTCCGGAATAACTTTATTTGGGGATTCTCCTAAAGGTAAACTTACGAGAATATTGTACCTACGTTTTACTTTTAAATCTTAAAACTAACGTATGCTCAGAAGCAAATTTGATTTGGAACAGGAAGGTAGCATGACTATAGCATAGAATATTAATTTACTAACAATAGTGTAACTATACCAACAAGAAAAATAATTTCTGTACTTTTACAAGGGGTTTGTTTGATTCCTTCAAGCAGCCAATGTTTTTTCTATAAACGTTCTCATATCTTTGAGTTCCGCCTCTGAAGAACTGTGTGTCAATCCTTGGTATGTTGTAAATTCAACATTTTTCATGAATGTTTTGAGAAACGAGGCAGTCATTTGTCCCCATTTAAATGGGACTACTGGATCACAATCACCATGGGCTTGGAATATCTGAAACAAATACAAATTTTATATAGTTTAATTCTACGGAATACATCTCTTCATCATTCCATCTTTTTGAGGTGAAACCATGCCGATTACCGACCAAACTGAGACGGTACTTCACGCCGGTACAGCTGCTCAAACTCTATCAAGCGCAAGTTCGATCGTGTATGGAATACAGCTCTCATCTTTGGGACGGATCTGCCAGATACCTGCTTGATGCCCTTGTGTCAATTGAGAAATAAGCCAAGAGGATAATCGGCAATGAAAGGCACGTCGCGACGAAGCTCCAAAGTCTTGAGCATCGACGACGAGTTGCTAGCTTGTCGGTTTTCTACCGGTTGCACTTTGGGGAATGTGCCACGGAATTGCATAATTTAAAACTCTAAGCCCGTTCCATCATCGGACCACAAAACGAACGGCGATGCGCCACCGGTACATGGTGGACATCCCACCCACACGCATAAACGTTTTGGGAACACATTCATAATGCGTACTGCTAAGGAGTAGAATTCCCATCAGCAGGGATTCCTGATAGCTACAACCTGGGAATCTTTAAGTAAAGAGTGAATAGGTTACTTCTAGGTAAGCGTGCTCCATCTTCGACCACATCATCGCTTACCATCGGGTGAGATGGTGGTCAAGCGCGTGCGGTTTTTTTTTTACTATTGCTAAATAGTAAAAAAAAACACTTTGGTGTCTGTCTAGACCATTTATCTCAGGAACGCGTGGAGGTATCGAGTTGAAATTAAAACTATATACTCAAGTCTATGTCCCGTTGCAGCTGTGAAATAATCCATTTTGTAAGTTAACGTAAAAAAAGATAAGGTCGTTTCGACTCTTTCGAACGTATTCTACAACCCCGGCAGGCACTGGCACGCGCCATAGTAAAAAATGATTAGGAGGATGTTCCCAACCAGGTACCATTACATTTTATTCCCTGGCACTTCGGGTTTTGGGCCCAATATGGCTGATTTCCTTTGGCAAGTAATACTGTCTTATACCGCAAGTATAAGGAAAAGTCTAAAAACTATGATTTCGTAATTAAGTCATAAAAAAAATATAGTCTTTATTTAAAGTAATTTGTAGATACAAATTTGTACGGAACCCTCGGTGAGCGAGCACTAGACCGGGTTTTTTTTTAAGGATGACATCAAATGACTTCTCCCACTCTGGGTGGTGCAGAAGGGAGTGTTGGTCTCTTGGGACAAGCCCGCCACACATTCCCAACCACTGCAACTCCTGAAAGCCAGAATCAACAGTGGCGACCACCAGAAAAACGCCGAGCCAATGAAACCCGACGAGTCCCGGAGAAACGATTCAACTGTCTTGGATCCTGCAACGAAATTAATCAGAAAAGTACAGCGGAGGAGTAGGAAAAAAAAATATATATAATTTCCACTTCCCTCCGTATCAAGCAGGAGACAGAATAGAACTAGGCCAATAGGCACCAAGGGACAAATACAACTGGGTTAAGCCCAGTTGCCAAGCACCACGGATTATATTTTACCACTTAAACTAATGGGTCCTAAATTGTGAGCTACTTTTGATTCCAGTAATAGGTATGGCAAAATCGCTTGAACGCACGGAAATTTGTTCTGGTTTCAACAAGGTCCGTATAGTAAACTACCCCAGATGTAACCTTAATACTATCTAACATAATATTGCGTTCAGTTTGCCAAAGACTACACTCCCATAAGATGTGATGTGCGGATTGTTCGTATTCATGGTCAGCTGTAGAACATTGACATAAAGGCGAGGCCACAAGCTTAAAGGAAAATAATTTACTCTTAAAATTGCCATGACCTGTGAGAAATTGGGCAACACAGTGATCCACCTCCAGCCATGTCCTGTCCAGCCGCTCACGAACAGATGGAAAAAATTGGTGGAGGTGACGGCCTTTGATGGAATTTTCCCACCTACATTGCCACTCGGATAAAAGTTCCTCCCAGACATCAGTCTGGGGTTTTAGTAATCTAGAGATCTTAGCACGGCCGCGTTGCGGTAAGAACTCTGGGTCCGTAATCTTTCTAGCGTAGTAGTACATTGCAGCACGCCGCTGCACTTCTAGATCGACTGGGAGAACACCCGCCAGCACTGGTAAGGCTTCAGTACTAACCGTCCTATACGCCTTGCATAAGAATATCAAAGCCAAACGCTGGCTTTGAAGCAATTTACGTCGTACCGCACCTATGGTGGCCCTATCGGCCCAGACAGGTGCCCCGTAGCACATACAACCCAAGTAGGTAGCCCCATAAATAGTTTTTAAGGTTTGAAAAGATAGACCCCAAGTAGCTTTGGATATTCTCGTCAAGGCGTAGAAGTTCTTTTTTGCTTTCTCACCTACTGTTTTTATATGATCAATAAATGAAAAGTTATTTTCTAATAGCATACCGAGATAGCACACGGATTCTTTTCTTTTAACGGGTACGTTATTTAATTTAATACTAGGCCAGGATTTAAGGTTTCCTTTTAAAATAAGTTGATAGGTTTTATGCGGTGCAAAGGTCAGACGGTTTCGATCGCCCCACTGAGATATTAATCGTAGGCATGTGTCAGCCAAATTCTCAAGGCCAGCACGAGTACTTGCCTGAATGAGAAGCAAGCCATCGTCCGCGTAACCGGTTAATGAGCAGCCGCATGGGAGCGGAAGCGCGAGGAAATCATCGTAGCCAATATTCCAAACATATGGACCGATAACTGAGCCCTGAGGACATCCCATGGTTAGAGACTTAGTAATGGAATGATGTCCTAGTTTGAGTTTCACGGAACCGTTTAGAAAGTAAGAAAGAATCAGATTATAGATGTTTTTGTAACAACCACGGTTTTTCATTTTAAGTAGTAGCATCGGCCACCATGCGTTATCAAAAGCGCCAGAAATGTCGAGAAAGATTCCAACCACATATTTATGTTCCGATAAGTTAATAATTTTACGAACAGAGAGCACCGCGTCGACGGTGGACTTACCAATAGTGAAACCAAATTGATTATTATGAAATTTAGGTCCATTCGGTAGTAAGCGCGGAACGATTAGTCGCTCTAAGAGTTTTCCCAAAGATGGAAGTAGGGTTATGGGCCGATAGGACTTAGGGTCATCCGGGGGCTTATCGCCACTCTTCGGAATAATGCGTATAAAGCCCTGTCGCCATATTCGAGGAAAAATACCTTCCGCAATGCATCGGTTATATACTGATAAGATCGCGTCTCCGGCTGTCTTACACGCTTCTATAATCATTCTATTAGATATTTTATCTTCACCAGATGATTTGTTAAGAGGTAGTTTCTTCACAACGTTTATGAATTCGTCAGTGGATGGAAGATCTGACTCCGGCGATTCAGGTGGCACCGTGGCCCACGCTCTGATCTGTTGGTGGTATTCATTATCATTTACTGATGAATCGTCTGGTATAAGGGATTCAAGCAGAGCATCAGTTGTTTCTTCAATGCCGGTTGTATGTTTATTGTTTACTTTAATGTTTTGAACGTACGCAAGGTCGACAGATCTATTAGCTTTGAACTCGTGGTACAAAGGAGACCACGGACCCTCCCTATCAAGTTTATCAATAATTTTCCGCAATAAATTACCCTTAGATTTTTCAACAGATGCTCTGTAGCGTGACTTGGCAACTCTAAAAGTACTTAAAGCAAGATTAAGGAGGTCCCCGGTAACCTTACGTTTTTTTAGCTTGTTAAGCTGTCTACGAGCTCTACGAAAGCTTCTACGTTGTTCAACAAGGTAGTCACTCCACCAATCACATCTACGAATATTGGTCATGGATGCGCGACCAATAGCAATGTCAGCACAGTAAGTGAAGGCGTCCGACATTATCTCAGCACTTTCCTCAGCTGACAGTCCGTCGCGAGTGAAGTCTTTGACATGACCAGAAAAAAGTGAGCCGAAGAATTCCCAATTCGCGCCCTTACTTTTATATCTAAAATTTCCAATTAAGTGTGACGAACCTTGAGTAAACATAGGAACAAACTCGTACACGATCAGGCGATGATCACTACAAGACGCGTCCGGAAGGACACGCCACCTATCCAAGCGTACGTCTGCACTAGAAAGTGTGACGTCAATACAAGATTCGCCCATTTGGCTACAAAAAGTAGGTGGTGCGTCTGGGGTGTTATGAATTGATAAATTCATCTCAGCAATAAAATCTTCAACCGCACAACGTCGTTCAGAATCAGTGGATCGAACTTTGCCATACCACAGGGAAGAAGATGCATTTACATCAGCACCTACTATAACTTTGCAGCCCGCGAGCGACCGCAAGACGTGACGGAGATTATGTATATGTGGAGTAACTGGGTCTGAGTATTGAAAGTAGCAGCTCACAACGTAAACCTTAAAGGTAGGCGATGATACTTCCGCCACGGCGCAATGAGGCGTCATGAGATTACTTATAGATGTTACAGTAAAGCCCGAAGAACGCGCTACATAAATTCCGGCCCGCGCCCTGCAGTCCAGCTGAACCACCCTGTGACGTAAGCGCGCGTTTTGGTATTGTTCCTGAATAAGCACTATGTCAAGATTATAATCCACAATCAATTTATCCAGCTCGGATGTCGCCACCCTATCGTTATGGAGATTTAATTGTCCTATGGTTAAAATATCCATTATTAGTAGTTAGTGTTTAGGATTAATTGTTCGAGTTTCAGTTTGTAGGTAGTAATAATAATAATAATAATAATAATGTTTATTTGGAACAACTTAAGTTTACAGGTTACACAGGAGAAACGAAGATAGCTACAAAAGTAAAAACTGTGGCGCAGCTATCAGCGCCCAATTCAAGATACATGGAATCAGAGATTGTTCCAGATTAACCTAACATAAGTTAAATTATAATTTAAGAACGACAAAAGGAATGAAATAATACAAAAATACAATGTACACTATGTGGTTACTGTGTTGTATATGTGTAGAGTGGAGGTGGGGATGAGGTGAGTCTTTGTGTGTGTGTGTACCGCGTTTATGACACTATAAGTTGCTCAGTCTCATCATAGGATAAGCATTTAAGCCAGTTGGTCACTTTTTTCTTCAATACATTCCTAGTCATAGGGTATATTTTAATTTTTTTATGTATTGCGTTATAAAGTTTAGAGCTGGTGTGAGTGAAGTGGCGCCTAACCAACGCTAACCTGCAGCGTTCAGTCTTACATACTATGTCAGCACGACGGTTCTTTGTCAGGGACTGAGGGTCGTAAGGGAGAAGTGAGTGTTTCCTAAGAACTGCTTGCAGCACAAACAACTGTCTCACTGAGAGGACGTCACAGAGTAAGTAAAGCTCAGAAGTGGGAAATCTAATAGGTTTTTTAGTGAGTACTTTCAAAACTGCTCTCTGAGCTCTCTCTAGCCGCAGCATGGTGGTTTTGTGCGCTCCCCCCCAAGTGGTTATGCAGTAACCGAGGACCGATTGAGCAAGGGCAAAGTAGACCATTCTAAGGCATTGGAAATCAGCAGCCCCTCGTAGTTTCTTGAACAAGTAGATCAATCTTCTGACTCGAATCACAACTGAGTTAATCTGTTTTTTCCATGTCAGAAGATTGTCCAATATAACACCAAGGTATTTAATGCTATCAGACCGTTCTATTTGAGCACAGCTACAGTTGTTTGCCACTGGGTTAGCACACAAATGGGTTCTGATCTCAAAAAGTGATGGTGGTTGGCTAAGAATACTCGAGGTGAAGGGGATAAACTTGGTCTTGGAGATGTTGAGCGTGAGCAGATTCGAGGTCAACCACATCATTACCATCCTCAGTGCTAATTCTGCCTTCTCACGAGTCTCAGACCAGTCTTTGCCATGGGTTATGAGAGCCGTGTCATCCGCATATGTAATAATTTTTGTGTTCGGAAGAGTTAACTGACACAGCTCATTGACATATATGAGAAAGAGGGTTGGACCTAGGACACTGCCCTGGGGAACCCCATAAAACAAACTTTCCTCATCACTTACAAATGTACCGACCCTCACAACCTGTTTACGCCCCGTTAAGTAGCTTCGAAGGATTTCCAGGGCAATGCCACGGATACCAATCTGTTCTAGCTTGTCAATCAATTTAGGGACAGAAACGGTTTCGAACGCCTTCGAGAGGTCTAGGAAGACACCAAGAGGCTTCTGGTTATTGTTAAGGCGCTCGACTATTGTACTTGTGAGCTCCAGAGTAGCGTCTTCTGTTGATTTTCCCGCTCTGAACCCATATTGATTTTCGGCCAAGATGTTGAGTTTAGCTAAGAATTTCACAAGCCTCGCGTTGATAACTTTCTCGAAGATTTTTGAGATGGTTGTAAGGACGGATATAGGCCTATAATTAGAAACAAGATCCTTGTCTCCGCCCTTGTATATAGGGTGGACTATTGCAGTTTTGAAAACATCCGGAAAAATACCAGAGGATAGAGAGAGATTAAAAATGTGGACAAGGAGAGGGATAATTGTATTTTTTGTGGCCTTTATTACTGTGGATGGTATGCCATCATAACCCACAGCACATTCATCTTTGAGAGTTAAGATAATGCTTTCAATTTCGGCGTCATCAACGTCGTACATGACCATCGATTCCAACGGGGCTGTCATGGAAGAGCTAGTCACCTGGGGCGAAACGTGAAGGTCTGAAGAGCTATTTGGCGATGAAGAATTCAAGAACTTGGATGCGAGGGTGCTACCCACATTCGCAAAATAACGGTTAACCAGATTGACAGAGAGAAGAGGGTCGTCCTCACATTTCAGTAACTCTAAAGAAAAAGTTTTAGCCTTCTCCGTATGGGATATTTCTTTAATAACTTTCCAGGTCGCCTTTGGGTTCCTTCCGGCCTTCTGGAATTCTGACCTTTCATATTCGCGTTTCAGCTTCTTTAATAAATTATTGCAGAAAGTTCTATAGCGAAGATAAATAGTTTTATGAGTGTCGTTTTCGGGGTGTTTCTTGAAAATTTTATGTAATTTATCTCTATGACGAATACATCTGAGGAGGCCGGGAGTAATCCAAGGCTTGATAATGCGCTTTCTACTAGGAATGACCGAAGACCTTGTATGGAGATTAACAGAAGAGGATAGTATAGATACTATAGTTTCGGCAGCAAAATTTGGGTTAGTAGAATTTAATAGTTTTGTAAAGTCTGCTTTTTCGATGTCAGATTTCACTTTTGCAACATCAATTTTTGTGACTGAAAGTTTTCGTGTAAACATTTTGATATCAGGATTGCAAAACAGAACAACAGGAGAATGGTCAGTTATGTCACATTCTAGAACCAAGGTTGTGGCAGTGTGAGTAGACTTCAGCAGTACATGATCTAAACAATTTGCAAGTCTGGTGGGGAAAGAATGTGCGGGAAGCATAGCGTGTGATAAAAGTACACTCTTGAGATCCGCAGCGATGATCACACGGTTTTTTAAAGCGTTTGCACGCCACGCAAGTCGGTTTAAAATTTAAGTCGTCCTTATGCGGGCAATCATTTGTTTCGTGTGCCTCCGAACAATTGGCACAGGTCGGTTCCTTACTAGCGCAGTGTTTCTTAACGTGACCGAACTGTTGGCAATGCAAGCACCGAACTACTTCTACATCATCAATAAAACGGCAGGTAGCCCAATCAATAAATAACTTATCCTTGGTAGTCACTAAATGTTTACGTACCGCGGGTTCTATTTCAATGCCAATCCATTTCCGACCGTTATCTAAAGAGCGCCTACGAATAATTTTGGTAGACTTTATAAAGTCAAGTGTTGGTCTCTTACTGACTAAAACCCATCCGTGTTCCTCCTAGTGCCCTTTGCGTTCCAGGGTTCCGCAACACTGGCAGGCACTGACCCTAGCGGGCCCCGTCTACTACTGCTGACCGGACGGCGTGCTAACGGTGGCCGGGAATTGCCCTGTGACTCCCGACGCCCGGGGCGTCTTGTTCAGTTGCGGCGGCTGGGGCGTGACCGCGTGAGACTTCTCTCTCTTTCACGCGTTCTGCTTCCTCCTCAGACGCACACAGACAGATACCCGAGTGATCCTATAAGGGTTTCGTTTCTTACGTATGTTCAGAACCCTATAAATATTTTTTTATGATTGAACCTTTCAATCGGTGTTGTAAAATATTTTTTTTTATTCACATTTAGCGGATTTGATTCCCGGTTCAGACCTAATTTATTATTTCTTGCTTTTTAAACTTAATTTACCTAATAGGTACTACTAGAAAACTTATGATCTCATCATCTTGTTGCCCTTATCCTATGTAACTTGGGGTCGGCGCAAGACGTTTTTTGCTTCTATTTTGTCCTAATAACCGTCACGCTATCACTAACTCCCTTTTCTTTCATTTTGCTCCTCATACCATCTATCTTATTTTGGTATTCCTCTCCCTCTCCAATCATCCACATATTATGATCTACACTCACCTAAACTGCACTTCATCCACCAAAGTATTAAATGCGACCATTTAAATGAATACGAAAACGGAAGGTGCTGTAAGTAAGTGAGGAGTTGGGTATCCTGCAGATTTCAGGACATGCTTCAGCATCAGGTAAAGGGTACCGATCTAAAGTTCTAAATATGTTCAATGAAACCATTCCAGTGAGTTCAAACATGATACCTCTACTGAACTTAGTGAGGAGTTGCGTATTCTGCAGACCTCAGGTAATGCCACAGCATCAGGTCAATATAACCATGTTTTTGCAATGTCATTGAAGTAACAGAATACCAAATTTCGCATCGATCAGACCCGTAAAAGCTAGTTAAATGACTTCATCAACTAGAAAAGAGCTGATGATCTTCAAATGGCTCAACCGATTTTGATAAAACTTATTTAAGAATCACCGCTTTCAAATTAAAAAAAAACCGCATCCAAATCGGTTCACCCGTTTAAGACCTAGGGTGCCACAGACAGACACACATAGCGGTCAAACTTATAACACTCCTCTTTTTTGGTCGGGGGTTAAAAATCAAATCTTTCCTCTTTATCATATTAGTTTAGACACCGGCAGCTTCTGTCAGCTGGCAACTATAGGTACACATTTGACAATTTCAGTGTCTTTCTATTGCAAGTAATAATGAAATAAAAGTTACTGGGGACACCAAACACTAAACGTGGTATTTCACGATTTTATGTGCGACTTGCTAGTCCGACTCGTAACTGGCCGTTTTTAGGGTTCCCTACCCAAAGTGTAACCAAGGAACCCTATGACTAAGCTTTCGCTGTCCGTACGTCCATCAGTCAGCGAGCTGTATTTCATGAACCGTAATAGGTTTTTTTTTTTTTGTAAGGATGGGAAATCATCAAATGACTCCTTCCGCTCTGGGCGGAGCGGAAGGGAGTGTCAGACTCTTACTGACTAAAACCCATCCGTGTTCCTCCTACTGCCCTTTGCGTTCCAGGGTATGGTGCCTCTTTCGAACGGATTCCGCACCCCGGCAGGCACTGGCCCTGGCGGGCCCCGTCTCCCTTGCTGACAGCTCTTTGAGGCGCGCGTGGAATACAGCGCGCCGCCGACACGGGCCTGGTTTTGATCGGACGGCGAGCCGCCCAATGCTCGCCGTCCGCAGGCCCGCGCCTACGGTGGTCGGAAATCGCCCTGCGTCTCCCGACTTCTTCTATACTTCTAACCGTAATAGGTACAGTTGAAATTTTCACAGATTGTGTATTTCTATTGCTGCTATGACAACAAATAAAAAATAAGGTTTATGATACGGAACCCTTCGTGTGAGAATCTGACACACCTTTGGCCGGTTTTTTTTTTATCTCTACCACCATTTCGTATTCCTATCCGGTCCAGATAGGATTAATTGCTCTTTTGATTAACCAGATCGGACTTTTTGTTGAGGAGTAAAGATTTATGCCTATTTGTAAATAATACGAGAATAATGTATTTAAAGTGTATAATGTAAGTAGTTCGGTTAGTTAAAATTACATTAGATATACAGTATGTGACCAAGTGATTAACCTGGTCTTCCTGTAAAGTAATAAATATTGATAAAATTAAATGGATAGAATACAATGAATACACATAGGTATCGTGTTGGTTGAGTGAAAACGTACGTATGTTTTTAGGGATCCAAACAAAAAACGGAACCCTTATAGGATCACTCGGGTGTCTGTTTGTTCGTCTGTCACAGCCCATTTTTTTCCGGATTCACTGGACCGATTCTGTTGAAATTTGATAGGTACACATATGGATTTCTGCGACCCAAACACGGACGTGTTACTCGTACGTACACTATTAAATTTTTAGTATGGGGTCACATTTTTAGTATGAACAATATCGTGTGACATATCAAATGAAAGGGCTTACTGTGAGGGTTTTAATTATATTTTTTTTCATAATTTTAAAATAAATGGTTTTGAAGTTATTTAAGAAATTAGACGAAAAATTACCACTCAAAATTTTGAAAAAAAAAAAAAATGGTAGTAATAGGTCTTTACCATAGAAATATAAAAATAGGAGAAGTGGCAAGGGGGCGTGTCAGAGTGTCCGCGCGACATGCTTACGTTTTACTTTTGTATTTGTCTTTAAAATCATGAAAACAACAAATCGTAAAATCTGTTTTGCTTTTACTATGTCATTCTTCTGTTCAAATATCACAGCGACTGTACCAAAAAATACATTGCTCTTTAACCACTACCTAAGTCACAAAGGGACTGAGCAATGTAAAAATCACAAAACGATACTTTAGTATGTGGATTCATCGCGTATTACGCCCGCTGCTTCTTGCGACGAGTTAAGGATGTCCTTTGCAGATCCACTTACGTAGGTTATCGGCAATAATGTCGATTGACGAAGGAAATCTTGCTATAATAGTTTATTTTTCAATTTGTCAACCATTTTAACCCGGTTAGAAGATCGAAAAATAACTTTTTATACAAATAATTTTCGATTACATTTTATGTTAATAATCGGTGGAGTGTTTTTAATATTTTCTGGACGTACCATTTTTTATTTGTTTAATTTTTAGGACCGCAAAAAAACCTTTTTTGTACTATAATAAACGGAAGATTCGATAACTTTCCGATTTAGTCAATCACTAGCGTATAATAAATTACTTTTGCAAATTTGCACAGCACAACAATAGCGCGAGCTGTTTTTGTGTGGTTAAGTTGTCCGGTGCATAGTAAATACACGCTGTGCGTGAAAGGATATGGTTTATAATTGATTGTGTAGTACGTTCTGTTTTAAGAAATACGGGTGTGTGCGAGACTGCGTACTTGCTTTTACTGAAAATCATGAGTAGTAGTTGCCATTTAGAAGGGGCATAGTGGCGACACAGGGATCCGGTACATTTTCGTCTACCGGGCCTATTAGAATTTTATAGTGTTAAATAACATGTTAAAAAAAATTTGTTCGGAACCCTTTGCATGCGAGTCCGCCTCGTACTTGGCCAGTTTTTTTTTTAATGAGAGGCCTCTCGCCGTTCAATCTAGGAGGTTGTCGGCTGCTTAAGCGGACTTGCATGTGGCGGCCTCAATATAAAAGGTAATATTTTTAAATGGCGCTGAAAAAACGTGCCTCACCTTTAGCGCTTTATATTAAAAGTTTCCTGAAAGGAGAGATTGATGACCATTGACCACCATGAGAAGGAATGAGTACATACTGGAGGAACTTAACATCGCCAAGCGGTTATCTGTAATATGCCCAGGAGTATGCCCTCAGCTATTTCGAGCATATTATGCGCTCTCCCAACCTTAGTAGGAAAACGGTCTCATTTATTGCGTTTGACGCAATAAAGAAGAAAGCTGGAGGCAGCATGTACAGAGCGATAATACACACTGCAGTAGAGCGCAAATCTTGGAATCTCGTCGTATGTGGTCGTGAACCTCAGCAGTGATTCAAAGACGAAGAAGAATAATAGAATAATCTCCTGCACCGTGACCTAAACATCAAGACTGTTAAAGAAGAAAAAAGGACTCTTTACAATCCTATTGCAAAAGAATAGGAAACGAAACCATCCAACCCAATTGAAAAAACTTTAAGACACATGCTCCTCAGGATCTTCTCTGAACAAAATATAAAAAAGCCATGGTAGATTGACATATTTGAACACATGTAATCTTCTGGTAGAAAGTGGCGCTATTGCTTAGTGCCATTGCCCACTTAATTCAAAATGCATAGTTCCTGTAGGATAGTTCATGAGAACGGAAAAATACTGATATAGGCCAAAGCTTGTGACTGCTAGTTATAACATCAGTTAAATGTTATCAAAGCAGGTTGAAAAATACTACTGTATAAATAGTTTATCATCATTAACTATTTGTCATTGATGGAAGCGCGGTTGGAGCATTGACAAAACTACAACAACTTGTGTATAAAGGCAATGGAAACGAAATGACCTTCTCTTTAAGAAGGGAAACATCCCAGTCGAAAAAAGTCAAATAAACAGGGGCAGGCAGATGAGGTTCGATAGTTAGGAGTCTATTTAGACAGACGACTTACCTGGAAAAAGCACTTACCCACTTCTCACACACGAAAGGCACTTGACTTACAACTAAGAAAGCTATATTGGCTCATGAGAAGAAAATCCCAAGTTACACTGGAAAACAAACTCCTTCTATACAAGTGTATACTCAAACCAGTCTCGACATATGCTTTGCAATTATGGGGCACTGCATCCAAATCAAACATTGAGATCCTACAACACTTCCAGTCAAAAACCCTATGTATGATAACAGGAGCACCATGATATTTAACAAATAATCACCTGCACCATGATCTAAATATTATGACTGTTAAAGAAGCAATAAAGGACTGTTTACAATCCCATTGCAAAAAAAAAGGGAACAAAACTATCCAACCCAATTGGCAAGAAGTCTAATGATAGAACAACCAAATCACACATTTAAAACACTTAAAGAGACATGCTCCTCAGGATCTTCTCTGAACAAAATATAAAAAGCCATAGTAGATGGACATATTGGATACTGTACCGTGCATGCCATATTTTCAAACACATGAAAGAAAAAGAAGACCAATTTCATGATGTTTATCAACTGAAGATTGTAAAATCAGTCCTTAGCCACATTATTTAATTTGATCAATTATGTTTGTATGAAAATATATTTGTTATTGTACTTACCAGCATGTCTGTAGGAGCTTTTACTGCATCCGGAAAGTGTGCATGTCTAGGTAGCCAACATGATAAAGACATGATTCCAGCTAGTGGTTCTGGATATGTCAAACCGGCATGAAGTGCTAATGCCCCTCCTTGAGAAAACCCACCCAGCAATATTCTATTGGGGGAAATGCCAGCCTGCAATATTAAACCAGAAAATAATGAAAAGAACTTTTAGAAGAATATCTTTATTTGCATTGTAAGACCAAATTATAATTACAGCTCTTTATTATTTGTACCCAAGTCAGTTGTAAAGGCAGAGGTAAGTCTGCCATTCAAACGTAAGTGGATACTGCTTCAACTAAGGCTAGCACATAACATATCTACACATTTATCAAGCTAAAAGTATGTAGCACGCAGCACACCATTGGATTTTTATTAGAACTTCAAAACAGCTGGGCTTGTTGCATTGAAATATGATTGATGAACTAGATGATTTTGTACCATTAATATTTGTTTGGTATTAATAGCAGCCAACTGTTATGATCTCTATTTAACATTACAAAAAATGAGGAGAGAACTAAAGTTTTAGCAAGACAACTTCAGTCTATCATAGCTTTAATTACCAGGCTATCAATGAGTAAAAATGTGGGTAAACCTTTCCAATACATGGGTCACTTCAAAAGTATATGATTTCCCATTTATTCATTTAGATATCTAATTTATCCACTAAGTCTTATCTGTATGAATAAAATTGATAACCTTGATTACAACATATAATATTTCATACTTACTTTAATTTCATTAGCAATGAGACGATGTACATGATCAGTCGCTCTTAATATTCCCTCTTCGTCTTCGGGAGCCGTGGCATCGAGTGTCCGTAAATCAAACCATGATGGCATACGAAACCCTGCGTTCAATGTCACTGGCATCGTCGCGGCAGTTGGACATATCACCTTAACGTGAGGACCACGTATAGCTGCGATGGTATTTGCCCAACCATGGCTGGAAATGTAAAATCATAATTATTCCCGCACTTATGACCGTCTAAACCTTTATCATAAAATGTTTAAATGTATGGAAACAAGCAGTATTAAGATGAAAACAGTTATACTAACCCAGTGTCACCGAGACCATGTAGAAATATAAGCTGAAATAAACATAGATAAATTATTTAGACAACAATAAAAAAATCAATAAAATTTTTACATTTAAAATTTTAGCTTACCGAAGCAGTTTGTTTGGCTGTGGCAGCAATTATAACGGGATTCGGTTCCATTATCTAAACAATATGTGAAAATCAATACTATATCCTGCAATAGCACAAGAGCCAACCAACGTTCATACAACAAAATTTTCCCTATCTATCTGGCAGATTGTCTGTCAGTCAGTGATTGATTTTGAGCACAGAACATATATTACCTGGCGGATGTACTCTGTGATTTTGACCACAGACTGCAATATAATATTTGACTGGACTTTGTCAGTGTTGCCCATAATACCGCATTTACACATTCGTGCGAATCGCGAGGCGAATAACGAACACGCATATGTAAACAGTTCGCTCGCTATTCGCCTCGTGATTCGCCTCGCGATTCGCGTGTTCGCGTCGGGAGCGGTTTTTCGGACGCGAATCAAAGGGCACCAATGGCAAACACGAACTTACTGTTTACACATTCGCTTGCAAACCAAACAGTTGATAGCTAGCGCCCGACCCAACAGGACGTGTATACAAAATGAAAGGGCTTACTGTGAGGGTTTTATAATATTTTTTTTTCATATTTTTAAAGTTAATGGTTTTGAATTTATTCAAGAAATTAGACGAAAAGGGACCATTCCCCCACACATCTAAAATTTTGAAAAAAATGGAAATAATAGATCTTTACTCTTATAGATTACAGTAAAACCTATAAGAAATCTATAGTGTTAAAATAACATGTTAAAAACCAATTATTCGTTCGGAACCCTTTACACGCGAGTCCGACTCGCACTTGGCCAGTTTTTTTACTTTTCTATGCAGGATATACATATAAATAACTAGCTTCTGCCAGCGGCTTCGCCCGCGTGGTGCCTAGGTAGCATACTCCCGAGATAAAAATGCTTATGTCCTTTCTCAGGCTCTAGACTATCTGTGCGCCAAATTTTATTTATATCGGTTCAGTAGCTTTTGCGTGAAAGCGCGACAGACAGACAGACTTACGTTCGCATTTATAATATTAGTAATAAACTCATTCATTCAAGATGTAGCGCGCATGCTGCAATTATTTTCACGTCCTCCGTGTTCGTGTGCGAATGTCAAAATGATTCATCCTGCGAATGTGTGAACAGTAGTTCGCGACGACAGTCGTATACGAATGGTTCGTCGAATGTTTCGTAGAATGCAGAGGCGAATAGCGAACACGATTGTGTAAATGCGGTATAACATTTTGAAGGATATCGCCCGTTGCACCCGTTCAAGTGCACTTGTTGCTGTTGAAACACGTTAGCTCTACTATAAGTCGCTTCTCGACAGGTGGACTCAGTACGATCTAGTTTTGCTACACAGTCCGTTCAAAATCGACATTTCAAATAGCAAAAATCCGACAGAGCTGAATTTATGTAGAGACCTTGGGTACACCAGTAGATATAAAGTGCCAAAAGTCCCCATCGATTCCATGAGTGCTACAAAAGATATTTAAGGTCAAAAGTCAAAATTTGCTGCCGAGATGCTGTAGTGCGTCTGGCATGTTCATGGAGACACGGATTGACGGTTTTCATGCCATCATGAGATGCGAGCGGCCCCCATATTGCACCGTATCCGAGCAAGTTCCAACAGCATTCTGAAAGTACTATTGGACCGTCTTGGTAGTCCTTTTCATAGACACTGGATATCACTTCATGTGTTTATTTGATTAATAGCGTGAGTTTTGAATTTTTGTTTTTTACCAACATAGTTCTTAAAAACACAGATATGAATGTTCATAATGATCCGAAATAATAAAGTTATTACCGTATCGAGTATACTATGAAGTTCGGACATAGCTAGGGAATCAACTAAAATTACTGATAAACACTATTTTATGCAATTGCAAAAGAGTTAATAGTATTAAAGGTGTGGCTATAGCAGAGAATGATTGTTGTGTTCACCAATGTGTACTAATTTCCAAGGCCAGTCTTGCTAGAATGTTCAATGGAATCATATAGACGAAGATTCATGTGATATCGATGAAAATACAGCTGATTCATCTTCAGTTGAACAGTTCATAAACGAACATCCAGATTGAAGAAGAGGTAAAAGAAGAAGACATGTCAAAAAAAAAGTCAAAGTCAAAACATTTATTCCAATTAGGCCATTAAACAGCACTTTAGAACGTCATTCACATTTCAAATAATATAAAAAGTTTTGAAGTGACTCTACCGTCCATTCGGAAAGGTAGATTCTTATGGAAAAGATTGGACAAGAAACTCCATAGTTACTCTTTTCAAATAAATCTTTTACAATATTTGGTAAGTGTACAAAAATTTAGTTATGTGTGAGGATCATGCACCTAGGGTATGCAGAGGTAGACTTATCAATTTTCTAAATAAGTAGGTACATGATACTCAAACATTTACAAATATTGGAATCACTCATTACCTGTGTGTAAGTTAACAGAAAAATACAAACATAACATCTATAAAGTTTAATAATAAAATCTCTCTAAATATAACTTGAAAATTAAACTAACTAATTGGCTTAAGGTGGATGCTCCAGGGTAGCCCGCGAAATTCAAATATTTTTATGTTTTTTACAATTTGCCGGTCAGGGTGAAGCTGTATGTGGACCAAATGCGATCTGCGACCGTAACGCGTATTTATCTAAAGAATTATAACCATTTTAATCATCAATATACCTTAAGTCCTTAAATTATGAAGACACAGAAAAGATCATATTAATTGATAAGTAAAATGGACAGTGAATGGAAAATAATAGAACATAGAAATACATCGTTGAGAACATATCTATAAACATAGGATATAGAATCCCCTAGATAGACTGTATTAAGCCGAAACTTGCGAGCACGTTGCGTCTCTTTTTCTCAAAAGCAAAGTGTCATGTGCCTGAAAGAGAAATGTATAGTGTCCATAGTGCGTCGAAAACTATAGAATGTCGCCAGTTTGACTATACAATTCTACTTATTGATATATCAATGCATAGTGATGCGTATTTTCAGTCGACAATCGAAAATAGGCCAGTCGCCACATTAAACACCAAAAAATGTATTATCAAAATTTCTTGAAAGATATTATTTGTCTCCATTTGTTTTTACCGTCTTTTTATCTTTGTTTGCTTGTAAAATCTCTTGTGTTTGTGTTATTAACTAAAAATATTAAATTGTAGGCAGTTGGTTGTTTATTTCTTTATAAAAACGTTCCTCTCTCTGGAGCCCTGACCGCCTAGCGTAGCTTGGACCCTGTTCCCGATACCGGTGGGCTACTATTTTTATATTTTTACAGAATCTGACTTTGTTTAGTGTTTAAAATAATGTTTTTTTTTAGAATCTTTGTTGCGTAAGTGAATTCAGCAAAGCAGAGTATGTACAATCGACCAATCTCATGCGAGATGAAAGACGTGATTTGGATTTCCGAATATATTATTGTTCGATTGTTCATACTCTTTGCATTTTACCTAGCCGAATCCACCTGTCGAAAAGTGGCCGATCGTAATGTGGGGCTCGTATACATGTATGGCGGACTTAGACGTAGTAAAGACACAAAGTACCTACTATAGAATTAGTATTTAATCAGATTAGATAGTATAAAACACAAAATTACGGTTATATTAAACAATACAAACACATACACATACGCTCGTTATATAGTATGATTTGCCATAAAACAGTTCTTAGGGTGTAAATGAATTTTACTTTTGACAAATAAAAAGGTTTTCACTTTGCAAACAGCGCACTGTATTAAACCAAGAGGTCAACCTCATTATATCGAGATGATACTCGATGAGACCTAGGTGTGGGACAGGGTCCTTTCTTATCGCTCTTTTTGTAGGTTTCGAGCAAACTCTTCGCCAATGATCTGTGAAACTGCTTTTCTCCATTTATAAGCTTCCTCTTTAACGGTAATTTCTGAAATAAAGCAAAATGGATGTCAGGTTGGTTTATACAATTTTAGCATTTCCTTAACATAAAAAGATAAAAAGTATCCTTTACCACTACTATTTATAAAAGATCTTAATCGAAAAATTAAAAAAAAAAAAAGTTTGATGATTTTACTAACTGGTTGGCAAGATGCTGGCTGTTTTGGAAATATTATTGGCACTGCGTGCGAATTTTATACTCTACGTTCATATTTTCACGAAAGCAAGATTCTTCAGTGTTCAGAACATATCCTTGTTAACTGTGTAGGCCTTCCATTATCGTCTTTTCTCAAACTTTTATTCATTTTTAAACTCATTATCTGCAGGAAACCTGTAAAAATAACGAAGAATACATCACTATAATAATTTAGTAATAATAAATAATAATAGTAGTACATATGTAAAAGGTTATGGACAAATACGATGAAATATTGATTTTGGAAAAGTAGGATTTTTCGTTAATTCCTTCTTTTGGCATGCTATAATATTCTGTAATCTTTTATCACTGAGACCAAAGCTGAGTCCAATTACTAGGTTCAGCATAGCGCAATCAGTACGAAAAATTCAGATTGCTTTTCCAAAATCTGACCACTTACACTGTTTTTATTTCATTGTATGTATTAAAAGCGAACTAGAATATGTATCTGATTATACTTTTACTCTATCGATAAAATATCCAAGAAGCCACATCCTTATGAAGTACATGATAAGTCAAAACGGTTCAATATTTTTTTGTTTTTATTTATATTTCTAAATTGGAAACTGACAATAATGTAGAAGCAGTTGTGTCTTTATGTTCATATAATGGACATCTGATTTTATTGACTTTTCTGCTCAAAATGTGTTTTAACAATAAGTTATGATTGGATTTACTTACCGGTGAAAACATACTTTTGCAATATTTTCTTTCAAAACACCATTTCTATTCGAATAACCATGTACAGTACATGCTATTGTTCATGGCAAAACGGAAAACACACTCAAACCACAATATTTTTCATAATTTGACAATATTTTTGATAAATTTGGTAGACTAATGAGTTAACCAGCTGGTTAACAAACAAAATGGCGATTCTCGGCTGGTGGCGCGCGGCATTTCAAGACGGTCGGGAATGCTATTGCTATCTCTTTTTGTCACATGAAATGTTTCCATTAAAATGTTGAGTACAAGATAGGTTACTATATGTATACAACTTAATAGAAGCTATCTAGGTATTCTACTACTCTGTCAAGAAAGTACCGGGAAAAGATCAATAATACACAAAATGTCTGTTATTCATCCAAATTTATTTTATCCCCTTAAAAGTATGCTCCTTTAGAAACGATACACTTGCGCCAACGAATAATCCATTCATCAAAACATTTTTTAAACGCTGCTTCCGGAATTGAGTTCAGTTCTCGCCGCGAATTCTCCTTTATGTCTTCTATCGATTGAAAACGGGTGCCACGAAGTGGTAATTTGAGTTTAGGAAAAAGAAAAAAGTCAGCAGGAGCCATATCTGGTGAATATGGTGGTTGCTGGATGGTATTTGTTGAGTGTTTGGTTAAAAAATCGTTCACAATGATAGCCTTGTGCGAAGGCGCATTGTCGTGGTGCAAAATCCAAGAATTTTCTTTCCACAAATCTGGCCTTTTTCGTCGAATTTGCTCTCTTAAACGCCGCATAACGCTCAAATAATATTCTTTATTTACCGTTAGACCTTCCGATAAGAATTCAGAGTGCACAACACCGCGATAGTCAAAGAAAACAGTCAACATGACTTTGACTTTTGATCGACTTTGGCGTGGTTTTTTCGGTTTCGGTTCAGTTGGAAGGCGCCACTCCGAAGCTTGTTGACTAGTTTGCATGTCAAACTCGTAAACCCACGTCTCGTCACCAGTAACAATGCGTTTCATGAATGTTGGGTCCGAACTGACTCGTTCTAGCATGTCCTCAGCGACTTTCATGCGATTGAGTTTTTGGAGAAAATTCAGATCTTTTGGGACTAGCCGAGCAGCAACATGTTTCATACCCAAATGATTACTTAAAATGGTACGGATCGACTCGTGAGATACAGAAAGTTCGGCGGCTATCTCTCTCAGAGTTGAATGGGGATTTTCAGTCACTATTTCCTTCACTTTTGCGATGTTAACTTCAGTTGCAGACGTTGACGGCCTACCAGAGCGAGGCAAATCTTCCATCACATCTCGACCGCTTTTGAACGCTTTGAACCACTCATAAGCACGAGTTTTTGATAAAGTCGATTCACCGTAAGCCTTCTGTAACATTTTCAGTGACTCCGAACACGAAATTCCATTGGCGAAACCAGCACTGTATTTAATATAAATAACAGATGCAACTCAAACTCCGCGCCAAAATGGAAAACAGTTGTGCCAATCTAACAACTACAAAAAAACAAAAATTTGAATTTGGAACCATAAACAAATCATCCATTCCCGATACTTTTTTGACTGAATGTATACATTGAAAAACAATACATTGAAAAAAAGAAATACATAGCCATCCGTATGGCTATGTATTTCTTTATAAAAGCGTTCCTCTCTCTGGAGCCCTGACCGCCTAGCGTAGCTTGGACCCTATTCCCGATACCGGTGAGCTATTTTTTTTTTTTTTTTAAATATTTAAAAATGTACCTGCTAATAAGTAAAGAAAATAAATGAAACAATATCTATACCAATATTATAAAGAGGTAATGTTTGCGAGGTTGTAGGGGGTAATCTCTGGATCTACTGAACCGATTTTAAAAATTCTTTTACTAGAAACTTAGAAAGCCACGATATTTGTGAGTCATTCCAACCGTACTTCAACCGTTACTGAGTGACTGACAGACAACGCACTCCCGAAACTACTGGTCGTAGAAAGCTAAAATTTGGCATATAGGTTCCTTGGGAAATGCAGAGGAGCACAAAGGCAGGATTTCCTAAAATTCTTAGCGGAATGGTAAAAAACGGGATACGCGCGTACGAAGTCGCGGGTAAAAGCTAGTCCTTATCCTTACTTTCTTACTAATATTTTAAATGCGAAAGTAACTGTCTGTCTGTCACTCTGTCATCTGTCTCTTTCACGCCGAAGCTACTGAACCGATTATCAAATTATCACTTTGTCTGCAAGAATGTTTTCGTTTCAAAATAAGAAAGCGTGTCTGTGCTCCATTAAGTTCTGCTAGTCTTCTTATTTTCTTTGTAACTTTCGTCATTATGAAATTTGGTACACAGATAGTCTCGACAGATAGCATGAGAAAGGACTCCTTTTTATCCCAGGTGTATGCTCTCTAGGGATCACGTGGTAGGGCCTACAGGGGCAGCTAGTTTCTAATATACAGTGATTTCTTTTTTAATCTGACTTTATTTCATAAATTCAGCTATTAGAATACTAATTAATTTACAAATACTTAACTAACATACACTAATTAACACGACATTATGTACAAATACGTATAAAAAAAAAATCATTGGGCATCAAAAAAATAATCCACATCGCTGTCAATGGCAAAAGTTCCCAGAACACTGGCAGCATTGCCGCGTTGAATCGCAATGCTGATTCTTTGGCCGAAAAAAAGCCCAGCCCTCTGGTCACGTGAACAGTCGACCATAAGGTGAATGCTCCAAGGTAGCCCGCGAAATTCTCATCTCGTGTGAAATAATCATTCTGTCGAGCTACATGAACTTAGAGGGCTATATTGATGATTAAAATGGTTATAATTCTTTAGATAAATACACGTTACGGTCGCGGATCGTATTTGGTCCACATACAGCTTCACACTGACCGGCAAATTGCAAAAAACATAAAAATATTTGAATTTCGCGGGCTACCCTGGAGCATCCACCATAATGCCTTGGAAGGTGGGTAGGCCTTTGGTGTGGCATGCAACATGTGTCGACACCCTTGCGCCATCCCATCTTCTTAGCACGGCGGGCTGTGCTGGGGCGGCTGCTGCAGGTGCAGAAAACCTCAAACGGCGCAAATATAACAACTTAATTGGAAGTTACATATACAGTTGGCAACTCGTAAGTTTTACAGAATCTGACATTGTTTTGTGTTTTTTTTTTTTTAAGAATCCTTGTTGCGTAAGTGAATTCAGCAAGGCAGAGTATGAACAATCGACCGATCTCATGCGAGATGAAAGACGCGATTTGGATTTCCGAATATGTGATTGTTTTATTGTTCATACTCTTTGCATTTTACCTAGCCGAATCCACCTGTGGTTATCTTTTAAAAGGCCGGTCGTAATGTGGAGTTCGTATACATGTATGGCGGACTTAGTCGTAGTAAAGACATAAAGTACTACAGAATTAGTGTTTAATCGGACACGATTACGGTTATATTAAACAATACAAACACATACACACGCTCGTTATCGAGTTTACTATGGTTTGTCATAAAACAGTTCTTAGGGTGTAAATGACCCCACCGAGGGTGTTCCCACGTTGCCGTCGTGGTGGGGCTTGTGTGTCTCAATGATCTTGGAGCTCTGCCGGTAGAGTTACTCATGCCGGAAAGGTTCAAGTGAGAGACCAGACAAAGAGGGACACGAGAGGGGTACACCGTCCGAAAACCCGAGCTGCTGTGCTCGGGTTTTCGGACAGTGTGCGTTTCATAGGAAGGAATCTTGCTCACTGTTCTCTGGTACGCGTCTGGTTATCAGACGTGACTTTGAGGGCAGTGAGCAAGCAAGAAGGAAAGGAGAATGGAGGAGAGAGAAGGGAGAAGATGGGGACCACACCCTTTAAAAGGAACACAACATGGAAAGGACAGACGAAAAAACATTACCCCAGGGCGGTACCAGCTGCTCAGCAGCTGGAGAATCCGCCACGCCTCTTTTGGAGGCGTCATGCCCCTCGTATTCTGGGGGGGGCAACGTATGTCTACCGATTGCCAGTGGCAGCAGGAGCCGAGGAGGCTCCCGATCAGTATCCTTTAAGGAACTGATCAGTTTTAATTTAGAAACGCCCGAGAAGTTGTCGAGCGAGCGCAGCGTGGAGACTCCTTCCAAACTTTGGAGGAAGGGCTCGCTTGAGCGTCGAGGAGATGCGGGGACCTCTAACGGAGAAGTGGTCTCGCCCCGAAAAATCCCCACCAGTAGGAGGGGAAACGGCCGAGAAGGGGGCAGGGGGAGGGGGCTCGCCTCCCAAGAGGCCGCCCAGCGAGCCGCAAAACTCGCCGAGGAGGGATGCCACCCTGGAGCGACCGGTCGGAGGGCTCTCCCTTCGGAATCTTCCGGCGGTGAGCCGGACACCGATGGCGGCTCCAATCTGGAGCGTCAGGCCAGGTTTGCGGAGGTCGTGGAGGCTGCGATCCGCGACGTGGCCAAGAAGAGGTCGAAGGCTTCCAAAGACAAGGCTATAAGTACGGCCTCGGCCTCCATTTTGGCGGCTGCGAAAGCCAACCGTTGCGGGCCTCCGTCGGACGAAATGTCCAAGCTGCGGGCGGAGGTCACCCGCCTGGCGGCTGCCACGGAGCTTCTCCGAAAGAAGAACGAGAAGCTCCAAGCAGACCTGGCCAAGCTCCGAGGAGACGGCTCCAAGGAGGTACCTGAAGGGGGGCGCAAGCGCAGGCAAAGCCAGCCTGTGCCTGTGGAGGACAACCTGTTAAACCTGGTCCGGCAAGAGCTGGCTGCCTTCCAGGAACGGTTCCAGGAACGGTTCTCCACCCTGGAGGGCATCGTGTTGCGCCCTCCGCTAGCAGCGAGTCAGAAGGCCTCGGGCCAGAAGAAGGTGGCCTCGTACGCAACCGCCGTGGCTGCCTATTCGGAGTCGTCAGGCCAGGCCGAAAAAGGGCGGAGCGGCTGCACAGGCACAAGCGGCGAAGGTTCCAGCACCAGTAGTCCAAAAGCCAGCCCTGACTTCCAAGACCCCGCCTTCAAATTCTCCTGCGGCCGAAGCCGGATGGCAAGTGGCCGGGGAGAAAAAGAAGACAGCAAAGGCAGCCAGAGCGGCTAGAAAACGACAGAGGAAGCGGCAACACAAAGCGAGAAGCGTCGCGGCTATGCTCCGCACTCCGGAGACCGCTGCTGTGGTGGTCACACTACAGCCAGACGCGGAGAAGAGGGGTATAACTTACCGTGACGTCATCACGAAGGCAAAGGAGACGGTGGACCTGAAGGAGCTCGGAATCACTGGAGGCCTTCGGTTCAAGATGACAATGACCGGGGCTCGGATGTTGGAGATCCCCGGTGCAGCTAGCGGCTCGATCGCTGACGCTCTAGCCGAAAGGCTCAGGTCGTCCTTAAATGCGGATGAGGTCCGAGTGTACAGGCCCACCAAGTGTGTTGAGTTGCGCATCTTGGGCCTGGACGACTCCATCACGGAGGAAGAGGTTGTGACCGCCATCGTCAGGACTGGGGAGTGCTCTGCTGAGCAGGTGAAAGCAGGCACTATACGTCCTGACCACACGGGCATGCAAACCGTCGTGGTGAGCTGCCCTGTGACGGCGGCCAAGAAAATATTGGAGGGCCGAAGGCTCCTGGTCGGTTGGGTTTCTGCGCAGGTCAAACTGCTGGAACCCAGACCTCTGAGGTGCTTCCGTTGCCTAGTGGGCAACCACGTCGGAGCTCAGTGTACCTCGGAGGTGGACTACAGCGATCGTTGTTTCCGTTGTGGTCAGCCCGGTCATAGGGCCGGCTCTTGTAACGCCACGCCGCACTGCGTCATATGTGCGGCAGCTGGCAAGCCGGCCGATCACTGGGCTGGGGGCAAGGCCTGCGCTCCACCTACCAAGGCCGGGAGTAAGAAGAGACCCTCTACCACCGCTGTCTCAGCCGCAGCCGCCACCACTGTCACTGCTGCTACCCCCACCACCGATGCCACTGCGGCTGCCGCGGTGGAGCCTTCACAGGGGGCTCAAGAGGAGGATGAAATGGAGTGCTAACAACGGCTCCATTACGCCTCCTCCAGGCGAACATTAACCACTGCGCCGCCGCTCAGGACCTGCTGGTCCAGAGCATTGCGCAGTGGTTGATTAACATCGCCGTGGTCGCTGAGCCGTACTTTGTCCCGCCCAGGGATGACTGGGTAGGGGACCTAAACGGCTCAGTGGCTCTAATTTCGTCGGCTACCGCTGGGACCCCGTCCCTCGAGAGTGTCAAAAGAGGACAGGGGTGCGTAGCGGCACGGTTCGGGGAGATTGTCGTGGTAGGAGTGTACTTCTCCCCGAACCGAACTCTCGCCGAGTTCCAGAACTCCCTTATGGAGTTGGGCGTCGTCGTCGCTGGTTATCGTTCCCTACCCGTGCTCGTTCTTGGGGACTTCAATGCCAAGCACTTGTCATGGGGTTCCCGTTATACGGATACACGGGGCAGGATGGTGGAGGACTGGGCTCTGGAGACAGGCCTAGTTGTCCTAAACCGGGGTTCTGTCCCCACATGTGTGCGGATGCAGGGGGAGTCGGTGGTGGACATTTCGTTCGCTAGCCCTGCTCTGTCACCACGTGTCATTGACTGGCGCGTATTAGAGGAGGTGGAGATCTATTCCGATCACCGGTATATCCGGTTTGACGTCTCCGCCCAGACCTCAACCGCGCCAGTCCGGCAAGCCCCGAGTGGTCCGCGGTGGGCGCTGAAGCAGCTCGACCGGGAGCTCCTCCTGGAAGCCTCTATCGTGCAGGCCTGGGTGTCACCTCCGGACAGGCCTGTTGATATCAACGACGAAGCGGAGTGGTTCCAGGAGGCCATGTCCGATATTTGTGACGTGGCAATGCCCCGGGTTAAGCCAGGACGCGCCCGCCGTCAGGTGTACTGGTGGTCGCAAGAGCTGGCGACGCTGCGTCAGGCATGCGTTGCCGCACGGCGCCGGTACACTAGGCACCGCAGGCGCCGCATCCGCCCTCTGGATGCGCAGGTCAGAGAGGCGGAGCTGTACGAGGAGTACAAAGTGGCGAAGGGCGCCCTCAAAGCAGGGATCCTGCAGGCCAAAGATCTGGCTCGCAAAGAGATCCTGGAGTCTCTGAACGGGGACCCGTGGGGAAGACCCTACAAAATGGTGCGGAATAAGCTCCGCACCTGGGCCCCCCCGTTGACGCAGAGTCTCCGGCCCCAGCTGGTGGAGGACGTGGTGAGCGCTCTGTTCCCCTCGCGAGGGGAGCATACTCCCCCGCCTATGGCTCCGCCACCTGCGATGCCCGATGCGGACTACACCGATGACGACGATGACGATGCTCCTGAGGTGACTGAGGTAGACCTGAGAGTGGCGGTTAATAGGCTGAAGGCCAAAAATACCGCCCCAGGACCCGATGGCTTACCTGGAAAAGCCTGGGTCCTGGCCTTGGAGGCTCTCGGGCCTCGACTAAGAGGGTTCCTAAGCGCATGCTTGGAGAGGGGCCAGTTCCCACTTCGTTGGAAGACGGGGAAACTGGTCCTCATTAAGAAGCCGGGGCGCCCTGCGGACTCTCCGTCCGCATACCGGCCCATTGTGCTGCTCGATGAGGTGGGCAAGCTCTTTGAAAGAGTTATTGCAAACCGCCTCGTCGAGCACCTAGTGAGGGTGGGGCCGGATTTGGCGGAGAACCAGTTCGGTTTCCGCACGGGACGCTCGACGGTGGACGCCATCATGCGCGTGAGAGCCCTCTCGACGGGGGACGCGGTTTCCCGGGGCGGGGTCGTCTTGGCGGTGTCTCTAGACATCGCCAATGCCTTCAACACCCTGCCCTGGAGTTGCATCAGGGAGGCACTTCGGTATCACCGGGTGCCGACCTATCTTCGTCGCGTAGTCGAGGATTACTTGACGGACAGAGCCGTCATCTACCCCGGTCACCTGGGAGAGTGGAACCGGCGAGAGATGTCGTGCGGTGTTCCACAGGGTTCCGTTCTGGGGCCGCCTCTGTGGGACATCGGCTACGACTGGGTGCTGCGCGCCGACCTCCCTAGTGGCGTCAGCGTGGTCTGCTACGCTGACGACACGCTGGTACTGGCGCACGGGAGATCGCACCAGGCGGCGGCCGACGCTATGACACGCGGGGTTGCGATAGTCATTGAGAGGATCCGGCAGCTGGGTCTCGAGGTGGCCTTACACAAGTCCGAAGCCATGTGCTTTCATGGTTCTCGGAACAGGTTGCCATCGGGATCCCAAATAACAGTAGGAGGGGTTCACATCGGTGTCGGATCGACAATGACGTACCTGGGTCTCGTCCTTGACAGCCGGTGGAACTTTGTCGAGCATTTCCGACGTTTGGCTCCCAGACTGGGGCGAGCCGGGGCTGCCTTCAAGCGGCTTCTACCCAATCTAGGGGGTCCAAACGCCTCCTGCCGAAGGCTTTACGCGGGGATCGTGCGGTCCATGGCCCTTTATGGGGCGCCGGTGTGGGCGCCTACTTTGAGGAAGCGACCTGCCCGTTACCTCAACGCGTCCCAGAGGGTCATGGCCATCCGGCTGGCCCGGGGATACCGCACGGTCTCTGGCGAAGCAGCGAGCCTCCTTGCCGGACTGCCGCCATGGGATCTAGAGGCGAAAGCCCTCGCGCTCATTTACGAATGGCGCGTGGAGGCGCTACGCCGGGGCGAGACTCCTCTGCCGCGGCAAATTGCAGCACGGCGGACGGAACTCCGGCAGGATCTCATGGCAGTATGGAGACAACGACTGTCGCAACCCAGCGCTGGGCACGCCACAATTGCGGCGATAAGTCCCCTCTTTGAGGAGTGGCTAGAGCGGCGCCACGGCGTCCTTACCTTCCGCTTGACGCAGGTACTCACCGGACACGGTTGTTTCGGGAGGTACCTTTTTCGGATACGGCGGGAGGATACACACGGGTGTCAACACTGCGAGGATCGTCCGGAGGACACGGTGGAGCATACGGTGGAGGTTTGCCCTGCTTGGGCGGAGCACCGCCGTGTCCTCGTCGAAGCGATCGGCGGCGGGGATCTCTCGCGTCCAGCCCTGGTTCAAGCCATGGTCCGGAGCGACGAGACATGGGAAGCGGTCACCTCCTTCTGCGAAGCAATAATGCTAACAAAGGAGGAAGCCGATTGCGTGAGAGAGAGGGAAACCTCACGCCCCAGCCGCCGAAACAGAAGAAGACGCCCCGGGCGTCGGGAGTCGCAGGACGATTCTCGGCCACCGTAGGCGTGGGACTGCGGACGGCGAGCATTGGGTGGCTCGCCGTCTGATCAGAACCAGGCCCGGGTCGGCGGCGCGCTGCGATCCCACCGCGCCTCAAGGACATGTCAGCACAGAAGACGGGGCCCACTAGGGCCAGTGCCTGCTGGGGCTGCGGACTTCGTTCGAAAGAGGCACCGTACCCTGGAATGCAAAGGGCACTAGGAGAAACACGGATGGGTTTTAGTCAGTAAGAGTCTGACACTCCCTCCTGCTGTACCCAGAGCGGGAGAAGTCATTTGATGATTTCCCATCCTAAAAAAAAAAACAAAAAAAAAACTGCTTTTCTCCATTTATAAGCTTCCTCTTTAACAATAATTTCTGAAATAAAGCAAAATGGATGTCAGGTTGGTTTATGAAGATCCTATACAACTTTAGCATTTCCTTAACATAAAAAGATAAAAAGGATCTTTTACCACTACTGTTTATAAAACATCTTAATTAAACGAAAAATTAAAAAAAAAAAAAGTTTGATTGATTGATGATTTTGGGTTAATATACTTACTGGTTGGCAAGATGCTGGCTGTTTTGGAAATATTATTGGCACTGCGTGCGAATGTTATACTCGACGTTCATATTCTTCATGAAAGCAAGATTCTTCAAAGTGTTCAGAACATATCCTTGTTTACTGTGTAGGCCTCCAATTATCGTCTTTTCTCATATTTTTATCCATTTACTTTGAAACTCATTATCCGCAGGAAACCTGTAAAAATAACATCATTATAAAAATTTTATAATAGTAGTACTAAAAGGTTATGGACAAATATAATGCAATATTGATTTTAGAAAAGTGGGATTTTTCGTTAATTCCTTCTTTTGGCATGCTATAATATTCTGTAATCTTTTATCACTGAGACCAAAGCTGAGTCCAATTACTAGGTTCAGCATGGCACAATCAGAACGAAAAATTCCGTTTTGAATTTCCAAAATCTGACCACTTACATTGTTTTTATTTCATTGTACGTATTATAAACGAACTAGAATATGTATGTGATTATACTTTTACTCTATCGATAAAACATCTAAGAAGCCACATCCTTATGAAGTACACGATATGTCAAAACGTTTCAATATTTTTTTGTTTTTATTTTTATTTTTAAATTGGAAACTGACAATAATGTAGAAGCAGTTGCTGTCTTTATGTTCATATAATGGAGATCTAATTTTAGTGACTTTTCTGCTCAAAATGTGTTTTAACAATAAGTTATGATTAGATTTACTTACCGGTGAAAACATAGTTTTGCAATATTTTCTTTCAAAACACCATTTCTATTCGAATAACCATGTACCTACAGTACATGCTATTGTTCATGGCAAAACGAAAACCGCACTCAAACCACAATATTTTTCACAATGTGACAGTATTTTTGATAAAATTGGTAGACTAATGTGTTAACCAGCTGGTTAACAAACAAAATGGCGATTCTTGGCTGGTGGCGCGCGGCATTTGAAGACGGTCGGGAATGCTATTGCTATCTTTTTTTGTCACATGAAATGTTTCCATTAAAAATGATGAGTACAAGATAGGCTACTATATTCAACTTAATAGAAGCTATCTAGGTATTCTAAATCTATGCCCTAGATAGACAGTAAACCGAAACTTGCGAGCACGTTGCGTCTCCTTTTCTCAAAAGCAAAGTGTCATGTGCCTGAAAGAGAAAAGTATAGTGTCCATAGTGCGTCGAAAATTATAGAATGTCGCCAGTTTGACTATATAATTCTACTTATTGATAAATCAATGCACAGTGATGTGTATTTTCTGTCGACTATCGAAAATATGCCAGTCGC
Organism: Lacanobia oleracea; assembly: GCA_950371165.1. Taxonomy (NCBI): domain Eukaryota; kingdom Metazoa; phylum Arthropoda; class Insecta; order Lepidoptera; family Noctuidae; genus Lacanobia; species Lacanobia oleracea. The sequence goes on from OX493401.1 coordinate 12,250,555, forward strand.
CACATTAAACCAAAAAATGGTATTTTATTTTGATATAATAATGATTGGTAATATCAAAATTTCTTGAAAGATATTATTTGTCTTCATTTGTTTTTACCGTTTCTATGTCTTTGTTTGCTTGTAAAATCTCTTGTGTTTGTGTTAAAAACTAAAAATATTAGATTGTAGGCAAATGGTTATTTATTTCTTTATAAAAACGTTTCTCTCTCTGGAGCCCTGACCGCCTAGCGTAGCTTGGACCCTGCTCCCGATACCGGTGGGATACTATTTTTTTTTTTTTAATATATACCTGCTAATAAGTAAAGAAAATGAATAAACGAAACAATATCTATACCAATATTATAATGAGGTAAAGTTTGTGAGGTTGTAGGGGGTAACCTCTGGATCTACTGAACCGATTTTGAAAATTCTTTTACCAATAGAAAGCCACGATATTTGTGAGTCATTCTAATATATAAAATTGAACCGTTACTGAGTGACTGACAGACAACGCACTCCCGAAACCACTGGTCGTAGAAAGCTAAAATTTATTTCAAATAAACCATTCACAGGCACTTTTGAAACGTCAAGGTCGGTCAGTCAAAAACATGGAAGCTATTTGCACGTTCCAAAGCGTAGATCCCTATGGAGAAGAACGTGCAAGAAACTCCACGGACACTCTTTTAAATCATGTTCTGTTTTACAAAATTCCAAGTTGACATATACTTGTTGCTTCTGCATGTGAGGACAATGCAAAGGAAAAAAAAGGGCTTATTATAAGAATTTTAAATATAAAGATTAAAATAAGCCAATGGCAGTTAAGAGATGACCAGTCTCAACCGACGGCGCCTGTTCACAAACATGACGCGTGTATCGGCACCTTTCAGCTCAACCATTTCGAAGGGAACCGAATGATCAAACCCACGCGCCGCCATCAGCGAGACATTTGAGTGAGCATGACATGCTCTCAACCACCATGCTCGTTCATGTCCAACAAGTAAAACTATAACTACTCACATAAAATGTAAATGGTTTCATGGTACTCACATTTACAAAATTTGAAAAATATGCTTCTACTTTACACAAAACTGTGGTTGTCAATGACCAAATAATGAAAAATAAATTAATAAAGACAACGATTAAGTTCTTACATCAAAAAGAATAAATAAGTAATTATAATAATAATATATACAGGTTGCATGAGAAAGGACATAGGCTCCTTTTTATCCCAGGAGTATGCTCTCTAGGGACCACGCGGTAGGGACTACCGGGGCAGCTAGTTTCTAATAAACAGTAAGCAACTCGTAAGTTTTACAGAATCTGACATTGTTTAGTGAGTTGAGTTGAGAGAGTGTCTGAGTTCGTTTATAATACGTACAATGAAATAAAAACAATGTAAGTGGTCGGATTTTGGAAATTCAAACTGAATTTTTCGTTCTGATTGTGCCATGCTGAACCTAGTTATTGGACTCAGCTTTGGTCTCAGTGATAAAAGATTACAGAATATTATAGCATGCCAAAAGAAGGAATTAACGAAAAATCCTACTTTTCCCAAATCAATTTATATTCGTCAATAACCTTTTACCTAAGTAGGTACTGCTATTATTATTTATTACTATCAAATTATTATAATGATGTATTCTTTGTTATTTTTACAGGTTTCCTGCAGATAATGAGTTTAAAAGTAAATGGATAAAAATTTGAGAAAAGACGATAATTGGAGGCCTACCGAGTAAACAAGAATATGTTCTGAACACTTGCTTTCGTGAAGAATATGCACGTAGAGTATTCGCACGCAGTGCCAATAATATTTCCAAAACAGCCAGCATCCTGCCAACCAGTAAGTATATTAACACCCAAAATCATCAATCAATTAAACTTTTTTTTTTTGTCGATTTGGATGATAAACCAACCTGACATCCATTTTGCTTTATTTCAGAAATTACCGATAAAGAGGAAGCTTATAAATGGAGATAGGCAGTTCGCAGATCATTGGCGAAGAGTTTGCTCGAAACCTTCAAAAAAAGCGATAAGAGAGGTCCCTGTCCCACACCTATGTTTAATACACCCAAGTGTTTTATGGCAAATCATAGTCAAACTCAATAACGAGCGTATCTGAATGTGTTTGTATTGTTATATTAAACAATAGGTACCTACAAACACATTCAGATACGCTCGTACCGTAATTTTGTGTTTTATACTATCTAATCTGATTAAATCAAGAGGTTTAATCATAGGTTATTTCTAGGCAAGCGTGCTCCATCTTCGACCACATCATCGCTTACCATCAGGTGAGATAGTGGTCAAACGCGTGCCTATCAATAGTAAAAAAAAATACTAATTCTATAGTATTTTGTGTCTTTTTCGACTTCGTACGCGCGTATCCCGTTTTTTACCATTCCCGTAGAAATTTTGGGAAATCCTGAATTAGTGCTCCTCTGCATTCCCCAAGGAACCTATATGCCAAATTTTAGCTTTTTACGACCAGTGGTTTCGGGAGTGCGTTGTCTGTCAGTCACTCAGTAAAGGGCTCTGACGGCTCTCTTTTGTAAAATAAATATGGATTCAATGTCAGCAGCCCGACCCCACAGCAAAATACCGTACGACATAATGCTGTGGAAGTAGCTAAAATAGACCAAATGTGCGCTTTTTACGTCTGTTAGCTGTCTTATCTTCCTAACAGCATAAGCGGCTGAGCTTTAACGCCCCGCTGTCTTATGAATTTCTCGTCTAAAGTGATTCCCAGGAAAACCGTGTGATTAATAAACTCCAGTTTTTCTTCATTCAATATGATGTCACATTCGCTACTTCTAACGTTTGATAAAGTAAATCTAATACATTTGGTTTTTTTTCATTTAATATCAAGTTGTTTGACATAAACCAATTTTGGACTTGAAGAATAGAGTTATTGACGACGTCAAGATTTTGTGACCGTCGCTCTATTTTAAATATCAATGATGTGTCATCCGCGAATAACACCATCTTTGGGTGATTTTGAAATAATTGGGGCAAATCATTTATGTAAACTAGAAAAAGGAATGGACCACATATTGAGCCTTGCGGAACGCCCATTGTCATTTAGACTGGCCTGTTGGTCTAGTAGTAGTGACCCTGACTGCCATGCCAGAGGTTGTGGGTTCGATTCCCACCCAGGACAAATGTTTGTGTGATGAGCATGATCATTTGTTCTGTGTCTGGGTGTAGTTTATCTATAATATGTATGTATTTAGAAATATATAAGTATGTCTATCAGTTGTCTAGTACCCATAACACAAGCTCTGCTTAGCTTGGGACTAGATGGCGTTGTGTGTTAGTTGTGTGGAATATTATATTATCTTGAACGTACTTCTCAGTTAGGCCATTGGCTCTCATGTCGGACTTGACGACGTCCAACCAGCGCCTGCGAGGGCGACCACGGGACCTAGCCCCAAGAACAGCCATATTCATGCATCCCCGACCAACGTACTCCATAGGGCGGCGCATGATGTGGCCATACCATCGCAGACGACGACTCAGTCTTCGCCACATTTAGTCTCAGACCACCGTTTTCAAGCGTGTCCTTCCAAATGTTGACTTTGCGCTCAAGATTGGCTTTGTTCTGATTCACGAGGGCTATGTCATCGGCATACATCATTAGCCATGGGGGCTTATCTTGGATGTTTGCCGTAACTACATTGAGCACTACGTTAAACAAGAACGGGCTAAGAGCCGAGCCTTTGTGAACGCCAACAGATATTGGGAAGCCAATCGATTCGCCAACAGCGGTCTGGACAGAGGACACGGAATCGCGGTACATGTCTCTGATAATGTCAATATAGGCCTCGGGAACGCCCTTGAAACGCAGTGCCCACCAGATGGACTCCCGAGGTATACAGTCGAAGGCCTTCTGCAGGTCTAAAAAGGCCATATGCAAAGCTCTCCTTCTCTCTCTGTAAGCCTCAGCCAGAGTCCGTAAGGCGAACATTGCGTCCATGGTGCTGTTACCCGTCCGGAAGCCATATTGACACTCAGAGACAGTACACTCGCCAAGGAGCCGTGTGTCAAAGATAATAATAATAATAATAATAATAATAATAATAATAATAATAATAATAATAACGTTTATTGTGTCTAAAAGTTTTACACAAACAATTTTGGGTTTGGAGTCTTTATTTAAGCAAATAATGCCTGTGTTTAAAGACTCCGCTCCTTCACAACAGTAGGTACTTACTTAAAACACAATAAAGACAGTACATGGGTGGAGTAAAACAAAAGAATAATTACGTGTACGTGTGTGTGCGTGTGCGTGAGTGAGGGTGTGTTGTTGAGTGTACGTGAGTGTTATGGATGTGTGGTTGTGTGTGTATGTGTGTAGATAACGAAAGAGTCTGTGCGCGCATGAGTGGGTCGTGTGCGTGTATTAGGTAACGTTTTCCAGGATAGCTTCAGTATTACTATATGTCAATGGTTTTATCCAGTCAATCAACATTTCTTTACATATATGATAAGATTTGTCAAATACGAAAATTTCTTTATTTATTTTGTTATACAATTGAGCTGATCGTTTACTAAATTGCATAGCTCCGAATTTGGTTTTGGTTTTAGGTATTTGAACTATATCGTGTTTTCTTCTTTTAGAGTGAATATCCGCATTAAAAGGTAAGATTTTGTGCTTTTTTAAAATTATTTGAGTAATGTATAGTTTTCTTACTGACAATACATCACTAAGTTTGTATAGGTTATCTGTCGAATATCTCCTTTTTTTGAAGTACATTATTTTGAGCAGGGCTCGTTGTGCACGCTCCAATTGAATGAAGTTAGATTTTGCTGCCCCACCCCAAATTGGAATACAGTATGTCAATATTGATTGAGCAAGAGAAATATATATTTGTGTGAGCACATTTCTAGCAGACTTATCGCTACTCTGTTTAGTCGTAGGCAGCACGAGACGCAGAGTCTTAAAAATCCAGTTCAGCTTGCGGACTCTATTGGCAACTTGTTCAAGATGGTGGTACCAGCTTAAATTCTGATCCAGCATTACCCCTAAATATTTTGTGCTAGGAACTTTGCCAATACTAGAACAGCTACAATTATCAACATTAATACCATCACAAGTGTGTACAACGATTCGAAAATCACCGGTTGGTTGAGTACGATTGGAGATGCTGAAACTTATAAAATTTGTTTTGGAGGTATTTAATGTGAGGACATTAGCTTTGAGCCAATTCGCAATATGGGACATCCCTGATTCAGCACTTAGCTGCACATCATGCCACGTTTTACCATAGAAGATGACAGCTGTATCATCGGCGTATGACAGGACTTTGGCATTAGGAATTTTCATGTTACACAGGTCGTTTATGTATATCAAGAAGAGCGTTGGGGCTAATACGCTTCCTTGGGGGACGCCGTATGATACATCTGCGACATCACTGATATGTTGTCCCACTTTAACTCTCTGCTTCCTATTTAAAAGATAGTTTTTTAACAGGTCAAGGGCAACATCTCTAATACCTATTTTTTCCAGCTTGTTCACAAGGATAGGAATAGAGACAGTATCAAACGCCTTTTTAAGGTCTAAAAAAACAGTTAGGCACTTATCTCCATTGTCTAAATGGTTAGCTACTAATGAAGTTAGTGATATGACAGCGTCCTCTGTGGAAATACCTTGCCGAAAACCAAACTGAGAGTCGGAAATGATATTGAATTTATTTAAGTAATTGAGAAGTCTAACATTTATCAGTTTTTCAATAATTTTGGATATACTAGTAAGAACAGAAATTGGTCTATAATTATTAATATCGTCTCTACCCCCACCCTTGTGCACAGGAGTAATTATGGCTATTTTTAACGGGGCAGGGAAGATGCCAGTTTTAAAACAGAGGTTCGCAAGATGGGCTATGACAGGGGAAGCTTCCATGCCTATAAACTTCAAAAATTTTGTAGAGACGTTGTCCCAGCCAGGGGCACTTTCAGTTTTTAGGTTAGTTAATACTCTGTATACTTCGTCGGCATCAGTTTCGAAAAGTGCAAAAGAATTTAATAAATTAGATGTGCCACTGCTCTGATCAAAGACATATTTGTTAGTTGTAGGTAGGATTTGTTGCGCCAGGTCATGACCAATTTTAGAAAAATAATTATTGATAAAATTTACTGAATCAGACGGGGTTGGCTGAAATTTAAGCAATTCTGCATTATAGTTATTTGTTTTCTGTAAGTAGGTAATAGCTTTTATATTTTTCCACAGCAATTTATTATTATTAATTGATTTAGTTATCAAATTCCTTTCGTATTGTCTTTTTAGTTTTTTAATCAAATTGTTACAGTAGTTTCTGTAACGTCTATATGTTATTTTTAGAATTTCATTAGTTTGATCCTGACGAAGTTTATCTTGAAGTTTATTCCGATTCTGTATACAGCGCAAAATACCATTGGTAATCCACGGTTTTAAAATGCGTTTTTTGTTAGGTATCTTTAATGTGATTGTACCTAATTTAATAGAATCACCTAGAGTTTGTATCAACAGAGCACACAGAGAATTTGGATCATCACAGAAAAGTAATTCACTCAATTTTTTTTCTTTTAGATAATGTAGGGCCTGTTCAAAGTCAACAAATGTCTTAGTTTTACTACCATTTTGTAAATGTTTTTGCTTAGATAATACTAGGAAAGTTGTATAATGGTCAGTTATTGTGGTATTAAGGATAGCAATAGTGGATGAAAACTTTTCCTTATTTACTCTCAGCATGAAGTGGTCCAGGCATGATTTCTCTCTCGTAGGCAGCAGATGACCTGGAAGGATACCGTGTAAAGACAACATGTTGAGGTAGTTCATTCTATTTTTCAGTTCATGAGACTGCTCAGTTAGTTTAGGTATAATATTAATGTTTATGTCGCCTGCTACAATAATATTTTTATTTGATGTTATGGTCTCTAAATGATTGTTGAGCGAACTGACAAAGCTTTCAGTATTTGGGTTTGATGGTGAGCGGTAAATACAGAGAATGACATTATTTAATATTTCCAGGCTTAGACAAGAGGCTTGAGATAGTAATATTTCTGTAACTTGATGTTCGAGTGCACTCTTCACATAAACGACTACCCCATCATTTTGGTTTAATTGACTTGAGGTCATATATGAACTGTAATTGTTAATTTGAGGAATGGGTTTATTAGAATTTAATCTACACTCGGTAAATATTATAATATCTGATTCGAAATTAAATGTAGACAATGTCAATAAAAAATCATCAAAGTTACAATAAATACTTCTGATGTTCTGTGAAAATATGGTTAGGTCACTTTTCTTTACAAAAATGTGTTTATTCAGCTCATTACTGTCGCATTCAATGGTACGCGCAATTTCAAAATTATCTATATCAGTAACTGTTTGTAGCGTATCACTCATTTAGTTGGAATTTAAATAGAATGAATGTCATTACAAGGAGCGAATACATTAAAGTAATGGTAATTATTGTACTCACAAAGTCAATGGTTATATGAAAATATAATGCAGGATTTTTAAAGTAACGAACGAATGCTCTTTTTATATTACTAATGTACCGTAGTACACAACACAGAGTGAGGTATATGTAAATAGAGACTGGATGTATTGTAAATGTAAATAACGATGTGTATATGTATAAATAAATTTTATTTGGGGAAGCGTAGTCTATGGCTATGAGAAATAAGGTTGTTTTGGATAAATGATTGTTATGTAAGTGTATAATGCATGTATATGAGTTATGTGTGAACGTATGTGATACTAAGTTGCGACGTGTTATATAACATCTATTTATAACTAGGGTGATTTGCACCGGACAGAAATTATTAACAGTACAAAGTAAATAGTGGGTAACTGGATAAAAAACATGAAACGAAGCAGTAAGTCTGTATGCAATATTTATAGTATAAAACATAGTGCGAAACAAATACCGGAAGAAACATGTATGTAGTCATTTCTGCAGAGTCAGCTTGTGAATCTGGCTTTCACTTTTAATAGTAATAGTCGGCGATTGTTCGTCCTTTTTTACATACACCTTACCGTAGGCTGTCCAACAGTATTTATAGGCGCCCGATTTTACTAAGTCTCGTGCGAGGAAATGTAGGCGAGATCCTTTTGTTGTTAAATGCTCCGAAATAAATATTGGGGTATCTTCCTGCGTTTTAAAGCCAAGGTGTTTACAGCATAGCTTGGTTTTGTGTTTGATATTAAACGCTTTTCCCATCTTCAATATTTCATTTTTCAAAAGAGTGGAACTCGTTTCAACAATAATAGGCGACTGTTTGTTGTCCCTGTTGGTACCTCGCAGTCTGTAAATATCCTTTATATCATATTTACTAATTTTACAATCAATACTTTGCGACAGGGACATAAACATAATCATAAGATCGTCCTTAGTTTCGTTATTTTTTTTCGGAACGTTTTTTATTACAAAGTTTGATTTTCTACTGCCAATTTGCATGTCTTCAAGTTTGTTCTCCAATAAAACTATATACTCCTTATCTTTCTTCGCCTCGGTTTCTAATTGATGAATTTTTTTCTTGAATTCGTCGTTTTGTGCGGTAAGAAAGGCTATTGAGTTCTCAATCTTGGCATTTGATAGCTGAATTTCCTTCAGAGTAGCGGAGATTTTTGACATCTCATTACCTTGATTAACCGAAAAAAGGGACATCATCTTCCTCATCTCTTCTTTAAATTCATCTAGTTGACTAGAGAGACAATCATCCATCTCATCTCGGGGCCTCTTGGCACGATGAAAAACATAGTTAGGTGGGGTTTTATTTGTATTTCCCAGAAGGTTTACATCAGTATCTGACAGTGATTTATTCAACAAAGTGTCCATAGTTGTAAAAGTACTTGTACTTGTGTGTAATATTATTCTGCGCTCGTTATGCGAAGTAATTGAATGTTTGTTTACGTTGCCACCGGCACCGCCGCGCGCCGTGTAGCAAGCAGGTACTCAAACGTCGTGCGCGCAAGACAAAGACGACAATTATTTTGACACAGTACGCACTACTCGCACAGGCACTCCGCGTTTGTCAAGGTCGGGCTTGCCTTTCACTTTTCCACACGAATAGCACTTAATTCAGAGTCTTATATACAGTTACTTAAGTTATATTTCCGGGTGCCACAAATAATAAAATGCAAAGATTATTTAAATAAAAATAGTTAACACGTCCGATTAGGAACACGGCATGGACGAAAGAGGAGATGGAAGATGCGCTCGAAGAGCTTCATGGTGTGGCACATGATCTTGATACCGTGGTAGCTACTACAATCCTGTACGCTACCTTTGCCTTTGTATACAGGAATAATCAGGCTAAACCGCCACTGGTTCGGCATTTCCTTGGTGATCAGGATGCGGTTAAAAAGATCCGGCCTTCCACACTTCAATTGGCACATTGTCAGGCCCGACCGCTTTCCGGTTCTTCATGTGGCAAAGAGCAATGCGGGTTTCGTCGGGGGAAATAGGGGAAATAATTCTATGATTAGGAGGTGGTTCGGGAGGAAGGTTATGGGGATGCTGTTTGTTAGACAGCTCCGCGAAGTATGTACACCATCTCTCCTTAACAGAGACGGCATCATAGAGCAGCTTACCTTGGGCGTCCCTTACACAGAGACATTTGCTAATGTCCCGTGTAGCTTTCTCCCGGGCACGCGCCAGCTTAAAAATAGCATGTGTGTGTGTGTGTGTGTATGTGTGTATGTATTTAGATTAAATTTAGTTTCACGTTGTTTCTTCCTACCTGTTTCATTAGTTATTATTTTTCAGGTAGTTTTTATTTTGTCGTCAGCTGATTTTATTTTATTACCAATATGCAAAGCTTTTGCTGTTTTACATACATTTTTATATGTTTTTGAATACTTCGCAACATACTTCTGAAAGCTTGCATTATTCAGATATTGCTTTTGGCAATAAATATCATATAGTTTTTCCCTGCTTATGCGAATACCAGGGCCCCAAGTCTGCTATTACAATAGTGTCAGAATGGCCGATCACTGATCGCATAATTGTTGATTTTGACAAGTTTGGTAATCTACTAACATAATAGTGTCATTATGACTTTCCAATGAACAATCACTGACACTCCACTGAACGAAATGGCATAAAATGGTAATCTCGTACATAATGACAGTTGTATGCGGTAATCTGCTAAAATTTTGACAGTTCCATCGATCAGTGACCTATGTAATTGTGTAGTCATTGCTTTTCCAGTCACTGCGCCATTCTACCGGCGTTTTATATCCAATATTTTTTGGACAAACTTCGCCCTTCATTGGTGCGGCTGCTGTAGCCAAGCGCCAGGTGTCAGTGGTTTTCGAGAAACTCAATGAGAGCCGAAAGGAGAAACCGTAACTCCATAAAAACTTGGGCCTGGCGTTACAGAGCTGGATTTCGCCATAAATTAGAGCATTTAGGAAGGTTTCACGAGCCCAATTTTGACCCACTGACCAAATCAGATAATATTATTATTTTTAAATAAGTTACTAGCTTTAGCTCGCGACTTTGTACGCGCATATCTCGATTTTTTCCGTTCCCGTATAGCCTAACAATATAAAAATATTTTTTCAAATCTGACTGATTCCAGAGATTAGCTCGTTCAAACGAAAAATGCATATTTGTGGCTATGTTTCCTACACTAAATATTATCAAACATTCGTCGTTATAGAGATCTAAGACTATATACTCTAGAATGCACTTGCAGCTATGCTGCAGTGCTTGCATCCTATAACGATGATTTTTTATAAAAGTGCTCAGGCTTTCAGTTTCTTTAAGCTGAAGTTTTCAGAAAACTATATTTTTTAGACAAGGGCCATGTGCATCACTTCTGGCTTGCTTTTGCTTATATTGTATTTAATAGGGTGCTAACTTATATCAGGTACAGTAATCAGAAATAGTATTATATTAAAATAAAAATAAAACATAGCAGTAAGTAAATCGTTTTAATCATCTTCTTCATTAGGATTATCATAATATGTGTGTAGGTAGGTTCTTCTAAATGAGGAATGTCTTGACTGTTCCGCTCATTGACAGCTGATGAAGATGCCCCAGATGGTGAGGGGCCTGAATGGAAATACCGGGATGCTCTATTTGCTCGCACCCATCAAAAGAAGCACACTTGAAGCACCCACCTGAAAATAATTTATCCACATTACAGGAAGCCATTACACAGAGACATTGAGTATGTGTGTGCCCATTTTGAAAATGACTGAATTAATGAAATCCTGCAAATGAGAAATGTTGATGTTAAGAGCTTGACTAATATTAAATACTAATTGACCTGCGCAACTTCGTTTGCCTCACAATTTTCGTTACTGCTCCGCTCCTGTTGGTCTTAGCGTGATAACATAGCCAATAGCCTTCCTCGATAAATGGGCTATCTAACACTGATATAATTTTTAAAATCGGACCAGTAGTTCCTGAGATTAGCGCGTTCAAGTAAACAAACTAACTCTTCAGCTTTATAATATTAGTACTAGTTGACCCGCAACTTCATCTGCGTCACAATTTTCATTACTGCTCCGCTCCTGTTGGTCTTAGTGTGATGATATACAGCCTACAGCCTACCTCAATAAATGGGCTATCTAACACTGAAAAAATTTTTCAAATCAGACCAGTAGTTCCTGAGATTAGTTCATTCAAGTTAACAAACAAACAAACTCTTCAGCTTTATATATAAGTATAGATAGATAATGAAAATAACACTCTCTATGCCCTCGTTAACAAAACTAAACTAAATAATGTTTTTCATAACCCGTGAATAAAACTAGTAAACTAACCAAGCACGGTAGAATCCATTATATTACACTCTTGCACTGTACCAGTTCTGTACTCTACAAGTTGATGAGGACAAACTTTTTTCAGAAGACAACATCCACATTGAATAACACTCATCGGTGTCCTAGTGTCTGTTCATTTCCATCTGGTCTACTTTCATCAAGAGCAAGCTTGGAAGATGAAGTCATTTTCATTTATCTGAAACAAACAATTTTCATTCGACTATTAGGTCTAGCACTAGCATTTAGAAATAAACATCCGAGTGGCTATTTTTGGTAAACATAAGTGGCCATAATTATTACATTTCCATTGAAGGGACGCTGGCCTCCCCTCTGAGAGAGAGAATAGGTTGTAATTGACCATACAGATTTAGTCTGGATTGGTGATGTTTTGAATTTGAATTTGTTGCACATTCTGGTATTATTTTTAAAAATAAAACCATTAAAAGAAAACTTAACAGAACCTATTACACCATTTAGTTTGTTTACATTAAATATTGCGTACAAAAATGTTAAACGTTTACGATTTAGAAATATCAGATACTAACCCACCCATTCCTGTACAATAGGAAGAATGATTCATTTCCAATATTCACCTTCCTATTGTATTGCAGCGTTCCGTTGCTATTCCGCAATTCATGCACAGTCTCATGATGTCGTTATTGAGAAGTAAAAAAGAGAAATAAACAAATCTATTAATTATTTGATTTTTTAATGACGCTCACGTTAAAATTCAATTAGCTCTTTGCAAAACACCGGTCGCTTCAAAACAAATAAAACAGTCGTCGACGTCAGTAAAGTAAACAGTGCCTAATGTCACTAATGTCACATTTGACTTTGACAGCAAAACGGATAAAATATAAATGAGTTTCATTACGTATTTGCTATTTACGACTTTGTTACTACTTCAGATTTCATAGAACACTAATAAATAATATGTAAAATTATATACAATAGCAATCTGGCATAAATTAATGTTCAAATTTAGTAGCAGTTTTTCGAAAATTATTTCTCCAAACGGGTTTTATAATAATGGCAATACGACACTGTCATTCCACTACAATTTCATTACGAGACCACTGACATGCTACTGAACGATCAGTGAAGGATCATTATGAATTTAGCAGATTACGAACTTTTAGCAAAATGACAATGGCATCGTGTTGGAATGACGAATTTATAAAAATTAGCAGACTAGGGGCCCTGGAGTGGCCCAGTCGCTAAATAAGTACTTAGTGTAAATACTTTTAGACTTTAGAGGAAAAGTGTCATTAAATTGCGTGTTTAATAATGAAAAAAACTCGGCGTAGAACTCATTTGGGTCATCCATATCTTCAAAGTTATGATCACCTAATTTGCTAGCTAAACTGTTATTTAGTTTCTCTAAATTTTTATCTGTAATTGGTCTAAATTTTATTTGAATTTTTTGTAGGGGTATGTATGTGCAAAACGTTATTTTTTGCCCGCTGTGATCTGATGGCAACTTATTTACAATTTCTTTATATAAGTAATCACAATTACAAAATATGTTGTCTATACAAGTGGTAGTAGACTCTGTCACTCGCGTTGGTTCCATAAATACATTTGACAGATTAAATGATTTAAAAAGACTCAATAATCTGATACTATTTGAATTAAAGTCGCCACATATAATTATCGATTTACTAGTAGTACTGACTTTTTTCAACACATCTTCCATTACAGAATCAAACACAGATAGATTCTGGTAACTCGGAGGTCTGTAAACGCATACCACAACATGCCTATCAAGCTCAACACAAGACAATTCAATGGTGTGTTCAACTGACAATTTCACAATATCCTTTCTTTCTTTAGATTTAATTGAAGTTTTTACTAGAATTAATATACTTTAACACTATAATATTTTAATAACCACCATGTAATATATTTTGACGGCTGAAATGGCTACCTACACAATAATTTTCATAATTAATGGAAATTACATGGTGTTCTTTTAACCAATGTTCTGTTAGACAAACTACATCAAACTTGGTTTTTTCTAAAAACAATTCTATTTCCAACAATTCATAATATTAGTAGGATTACATATTGTTCATTTATTTCTGGAACTTTTGAAACCCTGTCTGCGTGGGTTTCGGTGTCGGTGTCGGGGGAAATAGATAGTATTTACTTAACACAATTCCAACGCGACTCCATTTCATCTCTAGGCTTGCAACCTTTGACATTTTATAAAATTCTTGACGCATTGTTGACGTATATCAATCTTAAAATGAAAACATTTATTTTAGCGTGTGTCTTGAGATAAAATGTGAAATTAACGTTGTAAAAACCGACACTCCAATAATTATAGAAAATAAAATGTTTACCCAATATTGTTTTGTGATATACTCAAAAAATGTTCAACAACATCAACACGAAGAATATCGGGCAATTTAATTACGCGCAAGTAATGAAACAATGGTCTAAATTCACTAGCTTTCCAATGTGCGAGGCAATCTAGGTATGCTTCTTACTGCCCGGTGTATCTCAGTCGGTAATTTAGCTTAGTTATGTTCCGAAATTTCCGTCTCTCCACCCAGTCTCCTCATAACCGCCTCTTTATAATGCCCAGATGTAAAGAATCTGCAACTGGGAAATCTTCTACCATATCAATTGGCAATTGCAGTAAAGGAGAATCTACTGTATGATGACCTCCATAAATTTTTGCCCTGAAATTTTCACCCGTTCTTGGAGAATCTTTCTTTGTAGAGAAGACGACAGTATGCGATATATGCGAGTATTCTCCTACCGTTGTACACTTGAAACAGCCACGCTTTCCGTTAAAATGGCATACACCTGAAAAAGTATGTAGTACGTTACACATTGAAACATTTACTCAACACCAATAAACTTAAACAGATTCTGAAAAGATAGATCCACGTTTGAAAGTATAGCTAATGGTTGAGGCGCAAAACTACTCACAAATATAATGGGATTTTTTGTAAAAAATGAACTGTCCAAAAAATTCCACGGCATGCAGTGTGCTCCTAAACTACCTAGAAATTAACTTAACAGTGATTTTAATTTTTTGAACGATAGGTAGAGTCACGTGGGGTAAGTTTGCGCAGCTAATAAGTTTGCGCACTCGAAGTATCTCGAAAACAGTTTGTATGTAAGAACTAATAATCCCCCTCCCCTCCTCAGAACTGCATGCAGCGCCATACTTAATGCATGCGTGTCGCTGCCCGCCGGCGCGCCATTTTGTTTGCTTGAATTTTGCTTCAAACTAGGGATTAATTCTTTCCTAACATATCCATGTTTTGAAATTATTTTATATACCTACCATCGAAAATTACATAATATCTAATATAAGCCTTGAATAATGTTTTGGTGGTGATGGTTACGTAATAATGCTCAGTTTTGATTGAATTTCATTTTGGTAGTTTGGGGCAAGTGTGCGCAAACGCATGTGGAGTAAGTTTGCGCATGCGCACATCTACCCTGCATCGCTTTGGCTTTGTATCTATGATGCAATTCGTTGTTTCAGAGTAAAAAGTTCTTATAAAAAATGCTTCGAGATTAAAAAAAGAAAGAAGTTATTACAAAGGAACAGCTATAATCAGTACGTCGGTAGATAGCAAACCAAACGTGCGCGCATTTACTAAGTTAATACCACTCGGCAACGAATTGGTGAATCACTCAACGTACGATCACCCAACTACGTTTCTCAAACTTTCCAAAATGTTTAATTGTAAACAGTGCGATGCGGATGCCAGAGACGGCGTTACATGTTCTGTGTGCGCGATATTATCAAAGACAAAAGAAGATGGAGTATGTGAAACGAAATGATAATCTTTTTATGGTATGACTATGGTGAGCCTCCGAAAGTTAATTTATGAGTTTGCTGATTTCAATGAAATCCGCACTTGAATAAAATTGATTTGAATGAAATCTCTTTTTTTATTGTATGAGTCTAACTCAAATTTTTGTATGGTTTTTGTTGCGTACACTTACCTGCACTACTGTGCACAGTTACCCTTATACTTGGGTAAGTGTACGCATTTGGACTGTTTTTTTGTGTTTAATTTATAAATTATTATTTTTTGTAACTAATATTGTAACCTTGTTTTATTTCATTCAATTTCATATATTTTATTATACGACTCTTCAAACCTTAAGGTGGAAGCGCCAGGGTAGCCCGCGAAATTCAAATATTTTATGTTTTTTTGCAATTTGCCGGTCAGTGTGAAGTGTTTGTTGAACAAAATACGATTCGCAACCGTAACGCGTATTTGTCTAAAGAATTATACCCATTTTAATCATCAATATAGCCCTCTAAGTTCATGAAGCCCTATTGAATGACTTTTTCATGAAATAACCATCAAACCTAGATAGAGGAATTATTCGACACTTTTAGTATCATGTGTTACTAAACTCTCAAAAAACTCTATTTTTTATATTTTTATTTTTATTTAGGAATGGGCTTGCTCTTGACCACAATCACGCCTAATGGAAAGCGATAGATGAGGTCTATGATGGAGCGAGCGTGCTCAGAAGATGCCTGTTCACTCTTGATTATAAGGCAGACGGGTTATACTCGTATGTGGACGGGAACACAGATGCTGGCAGAAAGTTCCACACTTTAGCTGTGCGTATAATAAATGTGGATTTTATAACCTGTGTCTGCAATAAAAGTAAATATAACACCTTAAGGTGTTTAAGACATCTCGTGACAGTTACTATACAACAATATCTAAGCGTTAACAGGAGTCAGCGAACACCGTTATAAAGACTTGGGTGTCACAGACAGGTTAAAGCTATTACGTCCTAAGTATGTTTGCTGCTACTAGCAAAATAATAACTCTCAAAGCTGTATTACATCGTCCATTCAAGTTTTAGAGCCGCGATTGGGGCTAAAACTTGTTTGTTAACTCTTCTAAACCGCCTTCTGTTAGAACTGAGATAATTATAACTCTGTTATATTACTTAAATCCATAAATAAGCCTGTAACTGACACCAAAATGTTAGTTGAGGCTGTTTTAGCTTATCTGGAAAAATACCTTGTCAGAATGAGAGATCTATGAAATGTTCGATAATTGGGGATATAATGGTGGCGCAGGATTTGAGAATAAATGAGTTGCTAAACCGTCAAATCCAACTGATTTGGGGTTGCTAAGAGACATGATGGTGTTTTTTACTTCATTCTCATAGCATGGATGTAAGAACATAGTTTGAGACATATTTGGTAAAACAGTTGATGGTTTTTTGCCAAAAGAAGTTTGATTTTTGCTATGGAATCCTTTGGCTATATAAATATACAACGATTTTTTTCATAAATTTATGAAAAAATCGTTGAAGGAATTTGCAATAGGTTTATTTATTAGATTATTACGCGGCCCTGGAATGCAAACGGCATTAGGAGGAACACGGATGGGTTTTAGTCAGTAAGAGTCTGACACTCCCTTCTGCTTCACCCAGAGCGGGAGCAGTCATTTGATAATTTCCCATCCTTATAAAAAAGCTAGTGAAAACTGTACTATTTTTCATTGTGGACAAAAAACAAATATACAGTCAAAACCTTTATTGTTTTGTTTAAACAATAAAGTAAGAGGAAGAACTCATTTTACAAAAACCAATCATTTTAAGCCTTTTATATTCCACCATTTCCGTGAGCTTTGGTATTTGAAAAGCGCCATAAACGATAGTAGATTTGAGTATACCTAATAGAATCTCAGTAGCTTCTTGAACCAGAGGCCCTATTATGACGTGAATGCCATAATGATTAAGCTGTGAACAAAGGATAGTGTTATGCACCTTGTATAACTCCTTTTCCCTCCTACCCGTTATCATGATGAATTTAAGATGTCATAATAGGTACCCAGAGCCTACATTTCTCCCCATCTCCTTGTTACTTACACATAGAATTATTTTTATAGTCTACTCGAGCCTATGCGGTGGGCAGTTCTTCGTTAAGGTATATAGTTTGATGCGGTTTGTGCATTGGCGTATCTAGGATTTTTTTCCAGTGGGGGCCTGGCCCCTAACATGAGATGCGACGCCCAGACACACACATCACGGTCGGTATTCACGACCAAAAATGGAATTTTAGGCCCGTCGCAACATTTTTCAAACATTTTTCATGGGATCTTATCATCAGATCCTAATTTATACCTTTCATCATCAGCTCAGCAACATGAGATGATGATTACCAGGCAAAAATATCTGAATTGCGTTACAAATTTTATGAAAAACATTGTATGCGCCTATAAAATTTGAGGGTTGCCCTCGATTTTCATGGGATCCCATCATCAGATTCTGACATGGTGACAACGGGACCAATCGAGAAGTATACCCTTTCAGATGAAACAAAAATTTTTCAAATCTGTGCATAAATGACGGAGTTATGAGGTAACAAACATAAAAAAAAAAATACAACCGAATTGAGAACCTCGTCCTTTTTTTGAAGTCAGTTAAAAGTCAATCTACATACTTTTAAAGTACTCAAAACTTGCTTCAGTTTCACCATAAATCGCATCTCTGTAGGTGTCGGGATACAGCACATCAAAAATCGGATTTTTTTCCCAAAAAGTTTGAAAATGTATTTTTAAGCATTTCTTCTTCTTTTTTGTCCTGGCCGGGGCGGGCAGGCCGCAAAACAGGCATCTGATAGGCGAGGAGGCCCACCCAGCGTTGGCCCGTTACTTACAACCTACATATTAAGTTGATAAATTTTATCCAGGGAGCAATTAATAATTTTCGAGCTCGCTTCGCTCGGTTTTTCATTCTACACTTAAGTGCTTGAGCTTTTGTCATAAAAATGTAATCTATTTAAGTATAATAAATCATACATTTGCTCGCTCTTGAATTTCACAATCTCTGAGTTTGTTAGCCTTTCCTGTATGAGGCAAAAAGTTACTTCTATTTAGATATTTATATCAGAATATTCTACACTATCTATATTCTTGAGCTTTCCTGCATCCGTCAACAAATTCACTTATAACGTCCCGGGACCCTGACGAACCTTTCTTAAAATCTATACGTGGCTGAAAAGTTCGATTTACTGTCCTAAGTTTTCTGTACCATGATAATTACAAATTTCATAATCAAATCTCGGTGAGAAAAAAAAAAAGATTTTATTTGTTGCGTAGTGTAATTTTCGAGCTCGCTTCGATCATTTTATCTACACTTTTGTGCATTATGTAAAAAAAACTTTTTAGTCACGTATTGATTTTAAGAGATATTTCTTTTAAAATCTATACGTGACCAAAAAGTTTGATTTACTTTCCAAAGTTTTCTGTACCATGCATGATAATTACAAATCTCGTAATCAAATCTCTGTGAAAACAAAAGCATTTTTTTGTTGCGTAGTGTAATTTTCGAGCTCACTTTGCTCGCTCTTGTATATTATACTGTCTGAATTCTTGAGCTTTCCTGCATCAGTCAACAAAGTTACTTATATCGTCCCGGGACCCGGGACGATATGAACATCTCTTAAAATCTAAACGTGACTGAAAAGTTAGTTTTTTTTTTGTTTGACTGTCCTATGTTTTCTTTACCATGATAATTACAAATCTTATAATCAAATCTCGGTAAAAAAAGGATTTTATTTATTGCGTAGAGTAATTTTCGAGCTCGCTTCGCTCGGTTTTGCATTTATACACTCTCAAATGTAGAAAACTGTGTGTGTAAATTTTGTGCATTGTGTCAAAAAAGTTTCTTCCATTTAAGTAAGTATAACAAATCAAACCTAATGAGATGGAGTGCAAAAAATTTTAAGCTCGCTTCGCTCGCTCTTGGATTTTAAAATCTCTGAGTTTCTAAACATTTCTTGTATGACGTAAAATATATTAATTGCCATTAAAATCTAAATATAACCAACTTTTTGCCTCATAAAATCAAACCTATCCGATAATTGGTACACAAATTTTCGAGCTCACTTCGCTCGCTCTTATATTCTACACTCTCAAAATTCTGGAGCTTTCCTACATCAGTCAAGAAAATTACTTATATCGTCCCGGGCCCCGGGAAATTCCACTTTTGATCGTACACACCGCAACGATTTTTGGGCGTCGCAACTCAGGTTAGGGGCTAGGCCCCCCCTAGAAAAATCTCTAGATACGCCAATGTATCTACTTAGGACGTAAAGAGAAAGAAGAAAGATTTCCTGATTTTTAACTCTTCATTAAAACTCCTTTCAAAACACAACGAGCAATTTTTGATATTTAGAAAATAATTTTGACAACGCCAACTACTTATTATTTTATCACGTATAAATACTAAAAATCTGAGATACATTTCATTCGCGCAGGGCATGGATTTTTTTTCCATACCTCATGAGCATTGTCCTTTCGCATCGATCAGACTCGTAAAAGCTCAACCGATTTTAATAAAACTTATCTAAGAACCCCCGTAAGGAAACTGGCTTTCAAATAAAAAAAAAACTGGCCAAGTGCGAGTCGGACTCGCGTGCAAAGGGTTCCGAACGAATTTCTTTTTTTTTTAACATGTCATTTTAACACTATAGAATTCTTATAAATTTTCCGGTAATCTATAGGTAAAGATCTATTATCACCATTTTTTTCAAAATTTTGTGTTCAGTAGTTTCGGAGATAAGGGGAATGGTAATTTTTCGTCTAATTTCTTGAATAACTTAAAAACCATTTATTTTAAAATTATGAAAAAATATAAATAAAACCCTCACAGTAAGCCCTTTCATTTGACATGTTACACGATATTGTTATTTTTTTTTTAATTTTCTAGTTTGACCCTGAAAAGTGACACCCATTCTAAAAATTTTATAATTTACGTAACGCTTCCGTGTTTGGGTCACAGAAGTTCATATGTTTACCAAATTTCAACAGAATCGGTCCAGTGGATCCAGAGAAAACTGGCTGTGACAGACGGACAGACGTCTCCCGAGGCCCCGAGATCCTATAAGGGTTTTGTTTTTTGTTCGGATCTCTAAAAACCGCATCGAAATCGGTGCATCCGTTTGAGAGGTACGATGCCACAGACAAACACACACACAGACAGAGAGACAGACATACATCGACGTCAAACTTATAACACCCCTCTTTTTAGGTCGGGGGTTAAAAAACGCGCCAAGTAGGTATGAACACTACCTCACAGGTGGTTAGGGGTCGTCCATTAATCATGTGAGGCTCAAAAGAGGGGGAGAGGGGGGAAGGGGTCGGGAAAACGTCACAAAATATCACAAGGGGAGGGTGTTGTATTGAGACATCAAGTGTATTAATTTTTTCGCTGAATGCGAATTTTCCAGAATTAAATTTTGCAGATTGTTCCTTTATTTAAAGATAATATTCTGATTTTCTATGATACTTTCTACGAGACAAATAGGTACACGTGATTCTAGGTAAGCGGGGCGGGCTTTGGTATAAACCTGATTGATGACCACGTGATTAATGGACGACCCTTTTTACTTTTAGAATTGCCAGAACTTCGGAATGGTGATTCTTAGAAAAAAAATAAGCCCGTTTATGTAGATAACTTTATGATCTACAATTGTTGTCTGAGCTATATTTTTGATAAAAATTGCCGTTTTCGATAAAAATGCAAAAAACGACAATTTTGACGTTGGACCATGAATAACTTTTTTAGCTCGCGTGGTTTCGAAGGAGACTTTTGGCGCTTTATTTCTACTGGTGTACCAAAATTCAGCTCTGTCGGATTTTTTGTTATATGACCAAAATTTTTTGTCTAATTTGACCGGACTAATAGCTCTTCTCGAAAGAAATGAGTAATAGTGTATTTTGTGCTGTTTTAGGCCGGCCGCAGACATACGATTTCCTGATTAGGTTTTCCGACTAGGAATTCAGATCCGGAATCACATGAGACATTTGATATTGAGTTGTTCTTCTGACTCAAACACTCTGCTTGTTTTCGAAAGGATTGTCAGGTGCTTTTTGGCCATTCGGAAAATAAACAAACTTGTGCGCCTAGTTCAACATAATGTAGGTAAGGCAAGTTTTCAAGGTCTTCGAGTATTCCGGAGACCTGAATGCCGTGTGTTTGAGCCAGAAGAATTAATATCGAACGTCTCATGGGATTCCGAATCTGGATTCCTAAACGGAAAACCTAAGAAGGAAACCGTAAGTGTGCGGCCCGCCTTACGGTAAGATTTTGAAACTATATATACTGCTGCTGTATTGGTATCCTGTCAATCCTTAGAGCATTTAGCCTATGGAGATGGCAAGCGGCGAATCATCAAACAAATTTTTTAACCACTCTTGCCACTTTCTGCGGGGGGGAGGTAAAATTTGACAATCACGCTAGTGACGAGAAACAAAGAATGGAATTGCATTTTAATGAGTGAATGAATGAGCCATTCATTCGTTTTATTTTTTGGTACACTAACAAAATACACTTCCTACCTAAAAATACGCAATATTATTTGTGTAAATTAATTTCGTAGTAAGTAATAAAGACAAAAGAATTTATAGTACACTACAAAAAGAACGGTTGTATTTTTAGGCAATACTTCTTTCATAATTACATTATAATATATTTTTTACTTTCCTAGAATGTCGCGACAATTAAATGTCCAAAAACCCCATGCATTGTATATGAACTGGGGATAGTACCTAATTAAATGGTGGCATAGGTCATATTATATAAACTAGTACCTATCTTAATATTAGACTAGTACCTAGTTATCAGCTCTGAATAGTATGAAATTGTCACTGTTTTATTTAGGGTCGGAATTCAGGCCCAATGTATACGTAAATCACAGACACAATGTTCGCTTTTTGTTCAAATAATATATATTAAGTATATTAGTGATCTTTCCTCTAAATTGTTAAGGTGAATGCTCCAGGGTAGCCCGCGAAATTCAAATATTTTTATGTTTTTTGCAATTTGCCGGTCAGTGTGAAGCTGTATGTGGACCAAATACGATCCGCGACCGTAACGCGTATTTATCTAAAGAATTATAACCATTTTAATCATCAATATAGCCCTCTAAGTTCATGTAGCTCGACAGAATGATTATTTCTGAAATATTCAGTCGGACAACGGTCAACGGTCAAACTTCCGTTTCTATGGCAGGTATGGTCTTTGCAATCTTCGCTGCAGCAGTAAGTAATTTTGCAGGCAGTACTTCCGTTTCAAGAGTGTTTTTTAAAATGGGTATCGCCCCTCAACCAATTACCTTCTATAGTTTGCAAGTTCTTTGAAACTAGACGGCGTAAAATGTTCTAGACAAATGTACTAGTACGAGTAACTAGAGTAGTACTCCAAGTTTCTGCATTATCGCAAAATATCCTCTATTTTTCTCTTGTTATAGGATCTTTTGGAAATCTGTTTGGAAAGATTGCCAAGTAAGTAACTACCATCAGAATGATATGAAAATTATGTCCATTTTTATATCAGCCTTAAGAAAACGTACTGGATAAAAAATAATAGAAAATCTTATAAACGAAACGAAGAAACTTAGGCACTTACTTTTTATTAGCCTAAACCTTTTTTAAATATCGACTACAAAAAACGAAATTTTGTTAGATTTATAAATAACAAGCTTCTGCGAGCGGCTTCACCCGCGTGGTCCCTAGGGAACATATTCCCGGGATAAAAAGTACCCTATGTCCTTTCTCAGGCTCTAGACTATATCTGTACCAAATTTCATTTAAATCGGTTCAGTAGTTTTGGTGTGAAAGCGCGACAGACAGACAGAGTTACTTTCGCATTTTTTTTTTTAGGGTAATCGCTTTTAAATTCTACCTTACTTGTCACAAATACTCAAAAAAAAATGTTACTGAACATACCGATTGAAATAATCACTAATTTTATCAATCATTCACTCACGTTGTCCCAGCCCTATACCTATCGCTACCCTGTCAGCCCCTGTACCACGTTTGCACGACCAACGTACCACTGACCTTTTCTATCGTTATGATATTGACGATTATATTGTAATTAAATAAAACTATGTTGATATATCATTTCTACTTACATGTGGTAGAAAACATCATGGTTTAGCAAATTTGAAGTGGTAGATCGGTTCTTACAATAGGAAACTGCACAATTAACCATTTTTGGGAGCACTTAGTTGCGACACAATGCGATACACAATGACGGCGGTCGGCGAATGAACTAGTTTTATATAACGTGCATGGTCATATGGCCAGTCGAGTTTGGCAGAGGGGTAAGCTCAGCTATGACATCTCCATTGGCTAAATGCTCTAAGTGTCAATCACGCACGTCCAGACAGTAGCTATGTGTGAGGAATTAGCTTTAGTAAGTCAACTTGTAATGCAGCAGATTTAGTCGCAGACGAAATAGTCGCAAATCTAAAGTTGCAGTAATATAGACTTGTGTTTACCAGTAGTTTTGAGTTGGTTTTAAAACCAACTCAAAACTACTGCAAGGTGGCAAGAGCCACAAGTACGCGTAGGTACTTGTTCGTAAGTCTGTCACTCACTTTAGAAGTAGATACGTCACAGGAAAATAGCAAACTTCGTGTATAGCTGGATAGGACTCTGGCTATAATAAAATACGATTCCTGAATAACAATAAGTTTTCTCCATTGACGACGTCGCGGTCCCCCCCCCCCCTGGTACCTGGTATCAGGTCCACGGTCCCTTGAAGCTGAGAAATAATCATAGTTACAACTCAACATACAAAAAAGATATGGCCGTTTATGCCACATAGGTAAATTAAATATTTCATAGGGTATTTCCCGTTGACCTAAAACTATGAAATTTGGCAAGTAATACCGTCTTATCTACTTACTACAGGTATAGAGAAAAGTACAAAAATTATACATCAATCACCGAGCTTAATAAACCACTGAGTGGATTTACAATTTAGGTACTTAAAAAAAATAAGTGTTGTCTCGAGCAACATTTAGCGTTTACTTCATCAAAATCGACCCTCAATATCTAAAGATATTGAATTTATAAATTTAGGAAGAAACTTCCTAATGTACAATAGTTGGATTAGTCAGAGCGCCATCTATTGAGACAAAATAAAATGCACGTAGCATGGAAATACCATAACAAATTATTAAGTTAAACTCTTAATATAATACTTACGTACCAAAAGAATAGTGAACATTTTAATACCTTATCGTTATTAATCGTACGTTCGTTTAAAACTACGTTCTTCCGCTGCCAAATACTTTGCCAGTTTACGAAATGGACGATAGATGGCGTTGCATTGATGACGCGTTTTTCTGAATCGCGGTCGTAATATCCATTGGAGAACGACCCTCACACGATTTATAAACAGCGCAGAGTTGTAGTTTGTTAGGGGTGTAGGTTCGGTTTTTAAAAGTTCTTGAAAAGTATTTGTTAAGGTAGGTACAAATTCGTTAAATCTCTGATTGGTTCTGGTTCGTTAATCGTGCGTTAAGCATTTATCGTAGAACTGTCTTGAACTAATTTGGTAGCTTGCGGAGTACGCCTGTAGTGTTCCGTATCAAAGGTGCTGATGGGACCCAACTATAGCTCGAAAAAAACTGCAAGACTTTATTCCTGAAAACGTACCTACCTACAAATTTGTATGGAACGGTGCGCGAGTCCGTGTTGTTCTTGACCGGTTTTATTTTTTCTATCTCAGTGGGTAAAGCTTACGACAGAAATATTAATTCGCAATTTTAAATAAATATTATTTGAAAAAACCGAATCCGAATTTATCCATACATTCGCGAAAACGAGTGAATGCACAACAAATGTCCTAAACCCTAAAAGATCAAAATCCCTGTCATTTTTCGTATTTTTGTGATCGATTTCCCGTTGATGCAAGGGACTTTTCAAAAAAATAATTACGATACCTTTGAGAAAAATCGCAAAAAACTTGACTTTTGTCAATATTACCAATATTTACTCCTCCCGGTGGCCTGTCACTCTTCTCATTATGTTCTGTGGTTTGTTTGAAACTAGCCGAAGCCAATACTTATCTGTATCAATAAATGGTAACCCGTGATTATCAAAGAAGATAGGTAGTGTTTCTAAACTTGACAAAAGCACAAACTGTGCGAAGCGAAGAGAAAAAAAAAATGTGTTTGTGATTTCAGGCCAGAATATTCGTATTGGTGATTGTTACATAAACTAATCGGATCTCTCTTTTGCACTTGTCATTTAACTCAGGCCCACTAGCGCTCATTAATTGATTAGATACGCATTCTTGACTTTTATATTCATTGCTTGTTATTTCTTGGACATACAGTGGACTTCTTTTTATATTTTGTTGAATTTTGTTACAATGGATTCAACTTTACGTGAACAAGTCATGATAAATCAATTTGTGCTAGCAGCAGGATGTGCTCAAGAACAAGCAAAACAGTTATTGCAAGCTGCACACTGGCAATTCGAGGTAAATTTATAATATATGTAAACAAACAGTACCTATGTAATCATGAAATGGCTGCTACATATTTTGATTTACAATAGCCTTTTTACAGATGTCACTAATTGTTATCAAATAACAAGTAAATCTTAAATAAATTGTAGGTATTGTATTTGAAAGGGTTTTAATTATGGGATCACATAATTTAGTTCATAATATTATGTTTCTGTCTGAGTAACATAGTATGTTGTTACGATATATATAGATATGCTAGGTACTCGATAATCTGTAAACATCTTATTAATGATATTGACGAAATAACACGCAATAAGCGAATGGAGTTAGTAGTATAACCTTGATGAAAATATAACAACATAATATGTACATGTTCATTCACTGTAACTACTCTGTCACCTTTCTGGGATGCTGTACATTGTAAATAACTCAAATGCAATGTTTAATCTCAAATGCAAATCCTTTTAAAATAATCTTAGTGATGTCTCAAATTCTTTTTTTTAGTTTGATTCGTAATCAAGGTTAACTATGTTTGTTTTGGTTAATTTTAATTAAGTATCTGAATAACTGCTTGCCAGTCAGTAGTATTGTTACAGAATAATTGATTCAAATTCATAAGTACCTCAGTACACTCCAACAAGCTATTTGGTACAGAGGCAGCTATTTTAATCCCATAAAGCGTACCTGTGGAGTATGAAATATTTTATTTTGCTTATAACATCCACTGTTTATTTATTTTGAGTAAAATCTTTATTTGGGCCTCTTCTTTACACCTACTCTTTACATAGGGTAGGTGTGTGCAGATACGCTAACACACTACAGAGGGTAATTACA
This sequence comes from Lacanobia oleracea, assembly GCA_950371165.1. Taxonomy (NCBI): domain Eukaryota; kingdom Metazoa; phylum Arthropoda; class Insecta; order Lepidoptera; family Noctuidae; genus Lacanobia; species Lacanobia oleracea. The sequence goes on from OX493401.1 coordinate 12,277,409, forward strand.
TGCAGCCTACTATACAAAATGGATAGGAATGCACAAATATTTAAATATTTGTGCTATTGTAGGAAAAATAGAACAAATGATGAGTTACCTAACTAAGTTGTAACCAACAACAAAAAAGTAATTTCCACACATTTTTCATAGATACAGGTGGATTATTTAAAATTGGATGGTAAAGAAAAGTTACCTAAACTATTGTAGGTGATTTTTTTCGAGTTAACCCCAACAAAAGTAGTCGGAAAAATACATAACTCTTAAAATTCATAACACTTTTCATGCATTAAGAGCACTTGATGCTTTTGAGGTTGGTCACTGTCTGTAAGGTTGTGAAAGGATTATATAGTATTTTAAATTCTACACAAATCACTATGGTGTAGTGACTAGAGGTTGATCACTGTTGATCTAAGCAGTACCAATTTTTTAAAATTATAATCTATTTAATTTCAGACAGCATTATCAATATTTTTTCAAGAAGTGGCTATTCCTGCTGGGGCTAATGGAATCGCAGCACCACACTACCGCCAGGTACTGCAACTATTATTGTTAGCTTGTTGACTTGACAAATGACTTTTTCATTTCATGAAATAACCATTCAATAGGGCTTCATAAACTTACGAGGGCTATATTGATGATTAAAATGGTTATAATTCTTTAGATAAATACGCGTTACGGCTGCGAATCGTATTTTGATCAACATACAGCTTCACACTGACCGGCAAATAGCGAAAAACATAAAAATTTTGCGGGCTACCATGGCGCTTTCACCTTAAAGTTAATTAAACAATTATCTTTTTAAACATTTAACAAGATGGTATTCGATTTTCCAGCTGAAAGTTGTTAATTCTTATCTATTATGGAAAGAGTTATCAAGAAAAAAAAAACAGTTACATTTTTGACTTAAGAAATATTTACGAACTTGTAAAATGAAAAAGTCTTAATTTATTTTGTGAAACTAAAATTGATAATTATATTCGACTCTTCTTCTCGTAGATTGTAGAATCGGTTTCTTTGGTCATGGACAAACAGTAATCCCCCAATCCATAGTTATATAATTTCTAAAATCTTCAAGTCCTTAAATATTTGAAAAAACAATCCTCCTTTTCATCATTCACACTTAATGGTTTAAAGGCAATTCTTTAATGCGGTTGCAAAAAATATAATCTTAATTACAAAATATTTTCGACTTTCAATTATATGCAGTAACAAGAAAAAAACTTATACTTTGTAGTGTTTTTTATTTGGAAGTTCTTTGTATTTTTTTGTAGAAACTTTTTTATTTTTCACATTTTAGTGATGATACCCCACAGCTAAATTGACATTATTCCCAAAGTGAGTGCTTACGCTATTTGCTGTAAAATTAGGTAGGTAAACTTTGTGTGCCTTCGCAGTCCAAGTCCAAAACAGCTCATACTTAAAATCTGTATTTTTTTTTGGGATTGACATAAACCTAACAATATGTCACTTTACAAGATTTATTGATTTTAATTTCAGGATATCACTGGTTTACCTTCAAATTTCAATGTCCAATGCAAAAATGCAATATAGCTATAAATAAACCCAATGCATAAAGAATCATTAAGATCGGTGACAAAACAATTAAGTTATGCCCGAAGAGATAACCCCAAAAAAATAAAATTTAGGTTGACTTAGGTTGACCCCTTTACAGCATACCAGCGTGATGTTATTGTATGAACTATTGTAAACGATAAACAATCATAAAATTTCAGCAATCCCGTGACATTTGCTATATTTTATTGAAGATGTCTGTTGCCTACCACTGAAGTTCTTCATCATATCTTCACCAAATTGAAATGGGACTAGTTTAGGAAAATACTCTGCCAAACAAAAAATAATCATTGAAATCGGTTAACAATTAGCGAATATATCGCTGAACAAAGGTACAAAAAAAGTGAAAGTACCTACCTACTCGCCGTTGCCTTAGAATCATGGAACAAACAATTTTTTTGAGAAATAGTTCTGAATCTTTTGTACGGGTCCCACTTGCACTCGCACTTGACCGATTTTTTTTATCTTATTACCATGTATTCTAAAATAATGGAGTTACGCACTTTTTAACGAATCTGCAATTGAACTGCTCTTTATAAAAAAATAACTTACAACAAACGTAACAAAGACTAGCAGAACTTAGTAAAAACTTTCTACTCGAAATTTTAATTACAATTGAAACAATCTATTGCTTGAGTCGAGAAAATGAACATCAAACAAAAGCTATCTCGTTGGGTAGGTAGTTGATAAAAAAATGACATGATAGAATATTTTTGCAATCACTTTTTGAGTTTTAGAAAGGTAGGTAGGTAGGTGGTTAAACTTGCTTAAGTATCAATTTTTGGCAAGGTACATAAAAAAACGGGCCAAGTGAGACATACTCGCACACAAAGGGTTCCGTACTATAAAGCTTAATTTTTATTATTTGTTGTTATAGCGAAAATAGAAATACACAAACTGTGAAAATTTTAACTGTCTACCTATTACGGTTCTTGAGATACAGCTTGCTGACAGACATGGACGGACGGACGGAGAGCGGAGGCTTAGTAATAGGGTTCCGTTGGTTACCCTTTGGGTACGGAACCCTAAAAAGTAAATGTTTGTAATCTAGTGCTCCAATTAAGAGGTATACAACTTATTTTAGAAATTTTCTTTTAAATAAATTGTTTCAAAAACTCTTATGTATTATATTTAGTCTTGGCGATTACGTAGATATGGAAAATAATATCTGCCAAATGTCTACCTCTAGCAGCGCGACAAATGTGAACTCTTTTTATCGCGTTTCTTTCTCATCACATTTTCATCGCGATTCTCATCACATTTTCGCACATTTCCGGCGCTATCCAACTGACTGCGTCTCGGATATTCTGTTTCAAATGTTGAATATTTCTCGACTTGTTAGCATCCACGAGCTCCACAGAAAAAAAGTCAGGAGCTGTCAAATCCGGTGACCTTGGGGGCCAATCAATGTTACCATTTCTTGAAACTAATTGACCTGAAAACATTCTTCTCAATATTTCGATTGTGTCTCGGCCTTATGGCCCCGTCTTGTTGGAACCACAGCCGCGAAGGAAGGTGATTTCTACCGAAAATTGTTCGCAATTTTCTCAGCGTTTTCGCAATAGAAGATTGGTTTGAGTAGAACGTTTTGATTCGGATGGATCGATTTTCGATTGAAAACTCGTTGTTCAATCGAAAATCGATCCATATCGAATTTGCCGTATCCACACGAAATAATTGTTATCAAATAACTGTTAAGGTGTATAGGTGAGATTTGATCTTTGTTTTCGCAAGTGTAGTCGAGACCACGCTTGAGCATAGATTCTCATGAAAATTGTTGTGGATTTGGAGTAAATCGAGTACCCCTACCTAATTTAAATGGATATATTTCCAGAAGTAGATTATTATAATAATTTATTTTTTATGACATTCTTATATGATTTTAATATTCCTGGTAATATTTTTTTTTCCAAAAGCGAAAAAAAATATTATATATAAAATTCTTTTTTTTTTAAGACATTTTCTAACCCAAATATGAACCACACGGAACCACAATAATTATTGTAAACAATATTTTATTTTATTACTCAAGAGCTTGATTGACTCTTGAGTAAGTAATTTGGCAATGAAGATGAAGCAGTTTTTTTTTGGATTTAAGTCAAGTCTTTATTTTCATTTATATCTTTTTTGAGTTTCATTAGCATGCGGTGCAACACATTCAATTTTTTTTTGCAGTATTTGGCATCATTTTACTTCACAATATCCACTAGGAATCAATTAAAACAGCCACTGAACTTCACTCGCAATAATCCCGCCAAAAAACTCAGTTTCACAGTTTTGCTATCCACAGAACATATGTACCTACTCTGAAGTGTTAAGGGCGGCTGTTAGTGTTAATAACGTCGTGTCGTCCACCTCGTCATCCGGTTTTGATCCAGTTTATTCGTACGAAAAAAAAGAATTTCAATAGAAAACAAACTATTGTTCAGGGTTACCTACCATAATGATTGCTTACTCACGTAATCAGAGATCAAAATCTCTACTCAAGCGTAGTTTCGTTTGATTTGAGTTTGAGGATAGTTCTGAAATAAACTGAACGCTTAAGTCGAGATTCTTTGTTCAAGCAGTAATTGGTTGTACGCAGTTTAAGTAGTACATGAGTAAGTTTCTGTAATACGGGCCTAAGTTGGCCACCCTGTATTTTCTAAATAACTAAATCAGTATTTATCGCGGTTTTTTACAATACTATTAACTACTAGCTAACCCGCGCAACTTCGTCTGCGTCACAATTTTCATTACTGCTCCGCTCCTATTGGTCTTAGCGTGATATAATATGATATATAGCCTTCATCGATAAATGGGCTATCTAACACTGAAATAATTTTTTAAATCGGACCAGTGGTTCCTGAGATTAGCGCGAAACAAATAAACTCTTCAGCTTTATTTATTAGTATAGAGATACGTATAACTTTTATTACATAAAACTGATTAATATGTTTTATAAAACCTGAATTTATTTTTGTAAATATTGTAAATGTTTACTTACTTAGGTACCTTATTGGTAACGCCACGCCGCACTGCGTTGTTTGTGCGGCAGCTGGCAAGCCGGCCGATCACTGGGCTGGTGGCAAAGCTTGCGCTCCACCCGCGAAGGCCGGGGGCAAAAAGAAGCCCTCCACCACCGCCGTCCCTGCCGCCGCCGTCACTTCGGTTGCTGCGAGTGAGCCCTCACAAGGGACTCAGGAGGAGGCTGAAATGGAGAGCCAATAACGGCTCCATTACGCCTCCTCCAGGCGAACATCAACCACTGCGCCGCCGCTCAGGATCTGTTGGTCCAAAGCATGGCACAGTGGTTGATTAACATCGCCGTGGTCGCTGAGCCCTACTTTGTCCCGCCCAGGGATGACTGAGTGGAGGACCTGAATGGCTCAGTGGCCCTAATTTCGTCGGCCGCTGCAGGTACCCCATCCCTCGAAAGCGTCAGGAGAGGACAGGGGTGCGTAGCAGCACGGTTCAGGGAGATTGTTGTGGTAGGAGTGTATTTTTCCCCGAACCGAACTCTCGCCGAGTTCCCTCCCTGTACTCGTTCTCGGGGACTTCAATGCCAAGCACTTGGCTTGGGGTTCCCGTTACACCGATACGCGGGGCAGGTAGGTAGAGAACTGGGCTCTGGAGTCAGGCCTCGTCGTCCTAAACCGAGGTTCTGTCCACACGCGTGTGCGGATGCAGGGGGAGTCTGTGGTGGACATTTCGTTCGCTAACCCTGCTCTGTCACCGCGTGTTATTGACTGGCGCGTATTAGAGTAGGTGGAGACCTATTCCGATCACCGGTATATCCGGTTTGACGTCTCCGCCCAGACTTCATCCGCGCCAGTCCGGCAGGCCCCGAGTGGTCCGCGGTGGGCGCTGAAACAGCTGGACCGGGAGCACCTCCTGGAAGCTTCGATCGTGCAGGCCTGGGTGTCACCTCCGGACAGGCCTGCTGACATCAATGACGAAGCGGAGTGGTTCCGGGAGACCATGTCCGATATTTGTGATGTGGCAATGCCCCGGGTTAAGCTAAGACGCGCCCGCTGCCAGGTGTACTGGTGGTCGCAAGAGCTGGCGACGCTGCGTCAGGCATGCGTTGCCGCACGGCGCCGGTACACCAGGCACCGCAGGCTCCGCATCCGCCCTCCGGATGCGCAGATCAGAGAGGCGAAGCTGCACGAGGAGTACAGAGTGGCGAAGGCCGCCCTCCGAGCTGAGATTCTACAGGCCAAGGATCTGGCTCGCAAGGAGATGCTGGAGTCTCTGAACGGGGACCCGTGGGGAAGACCCTACAAAATGGTGCGGAATAAGCTCCGCACCTGGGCCCCCCCCGTTAACGCAGAGTCTACGGCCCCAGCTGGTGGAGGACGTGGTAAGCGCTCTGTTCCCTTCGCGAGGGGAGCATACTACCCCGCCTATGGCTCCGCCACCTGCGGCGCCTGATACGGACTACACCGGTGACGACGATGACGATGCTCCTGAGGTGACTGAGGTAGACCTGAGAGTGGCGGTTAATAAGCTGAAGGCCAAAAATACCGCCCCAGGACCCGACGGCTTACCTGGAAAAGCCTGGGTTCTGGCCTTGGAGGCTCTCGGGCCTCGACTAAGAGGGTTCCTAAGCGCATGATTGGAGAGGGGCCAGTTCCCACTTCGTTGGAAGACCGGGAAACTGGTCCTCATTAAGAAGCCGGGGCGCCCTGCGGACTCTCCGTCCGCATACCGGCCCATTGTGCTGCTCGATGAGGTGGGCAAGCTCTTTGAAAGAGTAATTGCAAACCGCCTTGTCGAGCACCTAGTGAGGGTGGGCCGGATCTGGCGGAGAACCAGTTCGGTTTCCGCACGGGACGCTCTACGGTGGACGCCATCATGCGCGTGAGAGCCCTCTCGACGGGGGACGCGGTTTCCCGGAGCAGGGTCGTCTTGGCGGTGTCTCTAGACATCGCCAATGCCTTCAACACCCTGCCCTGGAGTTGCATCAGGGAGGCACTTCGGTATCACCGGGTGCCGACCTACCTCCGTCGCGGAGTCGAGGATTACTTGACGGACAGAGCCGTCATCTACCCCGGTCACCTGGGAGAGTCGAACTGGCGAGAGATGTCGTGCAGTGTTCCACAGGGTTCCGTTCTGGGGCCGCTTCTGTGGGACATCGGCTACGACTGGGTGCTGCGCGTCGACCTCCCTAGTGGCGTCAGCGTTGTGTGCTGTGCCGACGACACGCTGGTACTGGCGCAAGGGGGATCGCACCAGGCGGCGGTTGACGCTATGACACGCGGGATGCGATAGTCATTGAGAGGATCCGGCAGCTGGGTCTCGAGGTGGCCGTACGCAAGTCCGAAGCCATGTGCTTTCATGGATCTCGGAACAGACCACCGTTGGGATCCCAAATAACGGTGGGATCATCAAATCGGCGTCGGATCGACGATGACGTACTTGGGTCTCGTTATTGACAGCCGGTGGATCGACGTTTGGCTCCTAGACTGGAGCGAGCCGGGGCAGCCTTCAAGCGGCTTTTGCCCAATCTAGGGGGTCCAAACGCCTCCTGCCGGAGGCTTTACGCGGGGATCGTGCGGTCCATGGCCCTTTATGGGGCGCCGGTGTGGGCGCCTACTTTGAGGAAGCGACCTGCCCGTTACCTCAACTCGTCCCAGAGGGTGATGGCCATCCGGCTTGCCCGGGGAAACCGCACGGTCTCTGGCGAGGCGGCGAACCTCCTTGCCGGACTGCCGACATGGGATCTAGAGGCGAGAGCCCTCGCACTCATTTACGAATGGCGCCTGGAAGTGCTATGCCGGGGCGAGACTCCTCTGCCGCGGCAAATCGCAGTACGGCGGACGGAGCTCCGGCAGGATCTCATGGCAGTATGGAGACAAAGACTGTCCCAACCCAGCGCTGGTCACGCCACAATTGCGGCGATAAGTCCCCTCTTTGAGGAGTGGCTAGAACGGCGCCACGGCGTCCTTACTTTCCGCTTGACGCAGGTACTCACCGGACACGGTTGTTTCGGGAGGTACCTGTTTCGAATACGGCGGAAGGATACGCCCGGGTGTCAACACTGCGAGGATCGCCCGGAGGACACGGTGGAGCATACGGTTGAGGTCTGCCCTGTTTGGGCGGAGCACCGCCGTGTCCTCGCCGAGGCGATCGGCGGCGGCGATCTCTCGCGTCCGGCCCTGGTTCAAGCTATGGTCCGGAGCGAGGAGACATGGGAAGCGGTCACCTCCTTCTGCGAAGCAGTAATGCTAGCAAAGGAGGAAGCCGAACGTGTGAGAGAAAGGGAAACCTCACGCCCCAGCCACCGCAACAGAAGAAGACGTCCCGGGCGTCGGGAGTCACAGGGCGATTTTCGGCCACCGTAAGCGCGAGCCAGCGGACGGCGAGCATTGGGTGGCTCGCCGTCTGATCAGAACCAGGCCCGGGTAGACGGCGCGCTGTGTTTCACGCATGCCTCAAAGAGCTGTCAGCGTAAAAGACGGGGCCCGCTAGGGCCAGTGCCTGCTGGGGCTGCGGACTTCGTTCGAAAGAGGCACCGTACCCTGGAACGCAAAGGGCACTGGGAGGAACGCGGCTGGGTTTTAGTCAGTAAGAGTCTGACACTCCCTTCTGCTTCACCCAAAGTGGGAGGAGTCATTTGATGATTTCCCATCCTTAAAAAAAAAGGTAACTTATTGGTAGTTAAAAATTTGAAGTTTGACTCTCAAAACCTCCATAACAAGGTAGGATTTAGGGACTACTCACACTTATTCAGCTCCGTTCAGCTTTCGAATAATATACATAGAGTTCAGCGCTGTTCTGCCGCGATCAGCGTTGTTCCGCCGCATTCAGCGTCGAACGCGGCGGTACAGCGTTGTACACAGATGGTTCTCGACTCGTTGAGTGATAATAAATCTGCTGGTCTAAAAAGGCCGCTTTAGCAGAATCATTTTAGAATCATAATATTAACCACAACCATCTGTCAAATTCCATTTTGATCTTTATCGCTAACGCATTAGGTTCAAAGTTCATCGTCAAAATTTTAAAGTGACGGATAGTGTGATGTGTTTTCTGATTCTGCTGAAGTGGCCTTTTAGACCCCTGCTCCTCTGCTCGCGACTTTTCTCATTCTTACAACGCTGTAAGCGGCTGACAGAAGCAGAACTGTATACGTGTGACCAAAATAGTTCAGCGAAACGCGAATGGAACTGAATAAGTGTGAGTAGTCCCTTAATTGAATTTGATCCATTAAGTCAGGTAATAAAGTTATTTAGGATAATTTAATTTTTCTTTCATGCGGGCAATCTAGTTTCAAATAACAAATGGATTAATGACCATACAATAATTTCAGCAACTGATGACACCATGCAATACTCCAGCGACTCCTCCTAACTTCCCCGACGCGCTTGCGGCGTTCTCGCGCCTGTCGACGACGGGCAGCCCCAGCGCGGCGGGCGGCGCCGTGTGCGCGGCCGCGCCGCCCGTGTCCCCGCTCGCCACGCATCCGCCGCCGCCGCCGCCACCGCATGTGCAAATGAACATGTTTCCTGGCACTCCAAATCCTCAGACAAATTATTCGTCAATTTCCTGCTCAACTGCCGTAAGTTCTTAACACAAAACAGAAAAAACAGTAGAAGTGCAAAGTAGGCGTGGCACGCATGTCGGTATTACGCGGAGTTACGCGTACCTCAAACCCAGTCGTGTTCTAACATCACGACGAACCGAAAATTCATATCGAGAGTGAGCGAGAATCGTCTCGCTCACTCTCGATATGAATTTATATTTTCTGAACCATGCCGTATTGTTCCATTTTGGAATGCAAAAATGATAGTAGGAGAATAAATCTTAAAAATGGAGGTGTTTCATACCATCGGTAAGTACGATTTTAGTTTTTTTCTAATAAAATCTTAGTAAATTTCATTTTGCCCAAAACTTAAGTTCAAGTCTAGTTAAAATCCACCTTATCTCATTAGAATAGAGTTTATTTTACATCGATTCAGTTATTGATTCGTTGTCGAAAGTTCTTCGCTATTCAATTAGTGATGTAGTCGGGTCGGATACTGGATGGATAGATATCGATAAAAACATTTTTTGTAGTTCGTTTAGTAATTTTATTGAAATCACTAAACCTAATTTTAAAAATATTTTTAGGTTTCCCAAAGACGCCATCGTCAAAGAAAAATGGATAGATGCTCGGGTACAGCTGATTGGATGCCATTCAAAACAAGCACGATATGCTTCGAGCATTTTTTAGAAAGTGTTTTTAATTTCAAAAAATGATATAGATACACGAAAACTTTGTCTGCGTTAAGATTCTGTGCCAAACTATGTAATAAGATACCATCGTAAGCCACTTGGCATAAAGAGTTCACGGAACTGAAGTGTAGTCGTCTGTAGTGTGTTGTCTGCAGTCGAGTAAGATATCCGAGGCATGATTTTGTAAGGCTTGTAGTATGAAAAAAAATCTGGCCAAATGCGAGTCGGACTCGCGTTCAAAGGGCTCCGTACCAATTTCATTTTTGTAAGGGTTCCGTTTCTTACGGATGTTCAGAACACAAAAAAATGTATGATGTGTGTTATTTTTATTGATTCATGTGTAATAATAAGGTATATTTACATAAATAAAATAAACACCTTTGAAAATAGTGTTTTTTTTTTGTTTCTATCTACTTTTATTTACAACAAACTGGGAATATTTCGCTTACGCTATTTTATTTATTTATTAAAACTTGATGCACTAGTAGAAGTTTATTAACAACTAGCTGACCCGCGCAACTCCGTCTACGTCACAATTTTCATTACTGCTCCGCTCCTATTGGTCTTAGCGTGATGATATAGCCTATAGCCTTCCTCGATAAATAGGCTATCTAACACTGAAATAATTTTTCAAATCAGACCAGCAGTTCCTGAGATTAGCGCGTTCAAGTAAACAAACAAACAAACTCTTCAGCTTTATATATTAGTATAGATGTATTACAAAGCAAACCCGAACTAATCCATTTTAAATGTGATAGTTTATTTCATAAAGATTCCAACAAGTTTCATGTATGGTTTCCATACAAAACTCCAACACCAAGCGAGTCACATTTGAAATTAATTTCGAAAAAAGTTATCTTATTTATCGATATCGACAATGTAAGTCAAAGTTCATGTGTCACAGCCGTGATCGAGTGGCAACTGTTACTATCCAAACAGAGTAATGAACTTTATTGCCAAGTAGTTAAGTTTATAATTGCAACCATTGAAAATACCGCCATCTATGGTCGAATAGCGGAATTTACTCGTAAATTCAACTTAGAATGAATTCAAAAAACAAAACGCCGTGAGTATTTTTCGCCTTAAAGCAAAACTTAACATAGAAGCAATAACGAATTTTAATAAGTCTGTTTGAGTTTAAATAAAATGTAAAAGTTATTTTCCACACATTTATTTGAAAACTGGCTTGCAATGAGGTGTACTGCACGTGTATTGTACTAAAAAGTGCGGCGACTAGCCGCCATCAAAATTGGCTTTTCAGGCTGGTCGGTGGTAAAAAAAATCCGTGAGCGGTATCTCGAAAAAAAATGTTACATACTAATTATTATGTTAACCTTTTACTGTACTAGCTTCTGCCAGCGGCTTCGCCCGTGTGGTCCCTAGGGAACATACTCCTGGAATAAAATGTATGTACTATGTCGATGTCCCTCAAATGAAAAGAGAAAATATAAAGTCCGTGATAAGACCTGTCGTAATGTATGGATCAGAATGTTGGGCTGCGAAAAAGACGAATGAAAATAGATTGCATGTAGCGGAGATGAGAATGTTGAGATGGATGTGTGGAGTAACGAGAGTGGATAAAGTGAGAAATGAGTACATTAGAGGCACTTTAAAAGTGGCGCCAGTGACGGAAAAGTTAAAAGGGAGTCGCTTGTCTTGGTATGGTCATGTGAAGAGGAGGGATGAAACGCATATAACTAGAAGAGTTATGAACATAAATGTGGATGGATGGAGAGGGAGAGGAAGGCCAAAGAAAAGATGGATGGATTGTGTGAGGAGCGATATGAAAGAAAAGGGAGTTAGTGATAGAGTGACGACTAATAGAACAGAATGGAAGAATAAAACGTGTTGTGCCGACCCCAAGTAACATGGGATAAGGGCAGGAAGATGATGATGATGTCCTTTCTCAGGCTCTAGACTATCTGTGTACCAAATTTCATAATAAATCGGTTCAGTAGTCTTGGCGTGAAAGCGCGACAGACAGACAGACTAGAGTTACTTTCGCATATATAATATTAGTTAGGATGTTTTATTCCGTGTAAGTGTGTTGAAAAGCGTTGTAATCAACGACGTTTCGGGGGATATCATCGCGTGGGTATTTGTCATGGTGAGGCCGAGGCGTATCAGACGCCCGAGCTGAAAGAGAGGCCGTTCTGGAGCCGAGAAACTGAACTTTGCCCACTTGCATCAATATTTATTTACTTCTAGCTTCTGCTTCGCCCGCGTGGTCCCTAGGGAACATACTCCCGGAATATAAATGTAGTGTATGTCATTTCTCAGGCTCTAGATTATCTGTGTACCAAATTTTATTTAAATCGTTTAAGTAGTTTAGGTGTGAAAGCAGAGTTACTTTCGCATTGATAAAATTAGTAAGGATTATTAATTTACGGCAGAAGTCCACAGTGGATTTAGAGCGCTAGACGAAATTGCGTAGGCAGGATCGATTTTGAGCGATTTCTAAAAGTTAGCAACGCCATTATCATGTATAATCGGTATAGAAACGCATACGATGTATTTTTATAATTTGGCATTAAATTGGTGTTTTGTTTCTCTTTTCAGATGTGCAGCGAAAACATGCCAAGATAAATTTGAAGATATTAGTTTAGGAGCATCTATAATTTATTTTTCTAATGGTGCGCAATGTGAGCTGTGGAATTGTGTATGAAATGTATATTACTTTAGTAAACACCCTATAGCAGCGTTGGTTTGCTGGACAATATTTGGGGTGCTGTACTGTAGTCAATCATGTTAAATTTATTACAAAATATCGTATCTACATTATAATTATGTATACAGTGGTTTCAAAATGTGCACAATAAATCCTATGAATTGTGTTAGTTTTTGGTAATTGAAAATTATATGTGATTGTAAAAAAAATATTGTAACAGAATTGTAATGTAATCGTAAATAATTATTACTTTAATAACATACAGAGTGAGAATTTTGCTTTAGCTTCTAAAGTTATTCGTCGTACTTCGGTAATTATTTTTTAGTCATAATGTGTAATAAAATATTGACGCCCGCCATACCACCAGGATATACCTAACTAGACTCTTAATTCTAGTTACTTGTAATAATAAGTGTTGAAAAATACAATTTACTTTGCTCTTGAATGCTATACCCAATCCCAAAATATGTAACTGACGTTACATTAAAATTCATTGGCGATTGTCATTGATAAATGATCATACCCCTATTTGAATGTTTTAAATTATAGCATGCATCTAACTCGAGAGTTTCCGTATTTTAAGAACGGTCGTATTCTCATCTCAGTCTCAAATATTTTAATTTAGCTACTTAAACGGTCCAAGCAGAGCCCTATTGCTCTCGCTCATCCGTCCGACCCCCTTATCAATTTGCATTTTTTATTTATTTTTTACGGACCCAAAGGTCTTAAAATATACTTAAAACCTGTAACAATAAACGCAATACCTCTTTAGGGTGTGCGTCATCCCAGCGGAAAAGTGTCTTTTTTTATTTTCGGTTTAGCAGATATTTTGTGTATGACGTCCTGTAAATGTGTATGGTAAGTACGAATTTGTGCATCCGACCATTAGGGAGTTATTCAACAAAACAGTTAGTAACATGTATATGTATAAAAAACATGTAGTTTTGTTATAATTTAGTTTTTTTTAGAAATAACTGGATCGTTTTAGGGTTCCGTACCCGAATGGCAACCAACGGTACCCTATTCCTAAGCCTCCGCTGTCCATCATTTTATCTCAAGATCGGTAATATGTGAACGGTAAAACAATTGAAATTTTCCACATTTCAAATTACTACCTACTTGTAAATTCTAATTAGGTTTTAGTTTTTCGATAAATTCGAATTGTACCGTGGAACACAGACGTAATAATTACCTAATGTAACAACTTTATGTAATATTCTGACAAATAAATGCATTTGTCAATACTGCAAAAGGTGCAATTAATTTCGTTTTAATTTCGTAAGTTTAAGAAAAAAAACAAGCAATCTACTGTATTTATCACGAAATTTATTAGTTTAATAGTAACTTGTTCAAGAATTGAGTGCCCATCTGTACCAATCCAATATGGGTAATATACTGAAAATTTTAAAACGTTAGCTCTTTATACTAAATGGGCGCCTATTAATAGCCATTCAAACTTGGTCGGATTATCCATGTTTTATGGTGGTTCTGGTATTTTTATTTATATCTCTTTAATTATTCAGTGTGTTGTTCAATTTAAAATGTGAATAGTTGCATTAATACACTAAATATTGGAATATGTTTTATTTTGCTTTTCTTTTAAATAGTCCTACAATCGGATGTCATAAAACATAGTGGTTCGGTCCTAGTAAATTGCTCATTAATTACAAAGAGCACATAATTGAAACTTGGCAGGACATTGTAGACCCTTATAAGGTACAAATAAGTCATAATTTAGGCTCTAGAATCCCTATTTTAAAGACTAGGACCTAATAACCTTATTTTACTTTTACGGATATATCAATATATAAATCTTCTGAACAGTTTTTCAAATTCTGTTTTCGCAAACATTACACACAAATTCAAAGCAACGTGTGTAAAAAAAATACAATTCATCACTAAACCGTTTTATATGATTTTCATAAAATAGCCAAACGTCAGCGCAGCGCATACTTGAAAATCTCTGCAGTTTCATGACACACAAATTTTATTTTAACATACAAATTAAACACAAATGCACACTAATTATTGTATGTATTATTTTTCTTGTACGTCCATAGGAACAAAAAAGTTCCGCTGGGATGACGTCAGCCCAGTGGAAACTGTTTTTGTTGAATAACTCCTTAATGGTTTGATGCACAAATTCGTACTTCCATACACATTTACAGGGACGTGATACACAAAATATCTGCTAAACAGAAATTAAAAAAAAAACACTTCGCTGGGTTGACGCACACCTCTTAAAGGGTCATTGTACTCATAATTATGAACAAATTTCAAAATAGGACTAACACTGAAATCGCGAAAAATAATCAACTGCCATATACATTTATGTGCGCACAAATCGACAAAATGTAATAAACCGCAGATTTTTTTCTGTCAGGATTTCGGGGCTGGTAGAGGCCCCTTAGTAAAAGTTGGCACTTATCTCACCGCCGACGAGGAAGCGATTAGCTAACGACTATTTGCTCGCTGAGGAAACGGACAAAAGATATAGATCCCGCGTGAGTAAAAGAGACACATACATTTATAGTCGATAGCTCGCTGTGCACATTGCCGGCGAGAACTGCTAGGCTAGCACTAGTTGGTCGCAAAAGCTATCAAAGATAATACTCGCACAGCGATGTTCGCTTGGCGGTCAGAACACACGCCGAGAGACTAACCAGCGGTCATTTCTACTTAAAAGTGCGGATCTGAGTGCTAGCTAACATATTATAATGAAGTAGCTGACCCGTGCAACTTCGTCTGCGTCACAATTTTCGTTACAGCTCCGCTCTTATTGGTCTTAGCGTGATGATAAATTGCCTTCTTCGATAAATGGGCTATCTAACACTGAACTAATTTTTCAAATCAGACCAGTAGTTCCTGAGATAAGCGCGTTCAAGCAAACAATTTCTTCAGCTTTATAGAAATATAACTCTGCTCTAAACCGTTTTATATGATTTTCAACAAATAGCCAAACATCAGCGCAGCGGAAACTTGAATAACTTATCGCCGCAGTTTCATGACACACTAATTATTGTATTTATTTATTTTTTGTACGTCTATAGGAAAAAAATGTTCTTGTTGAAAACTATTTTTGTTGAATGACTCTCTAATGGTTGGCATTGCACAATGGTTCTAAATGCACAAATTCGTATTTACCATACACATTTACAAGACGTCATACACTAAATATCTGCTAAACTCAAAATAAAAAAATGACACTTTTCCGCTGGGATGACGCACACGGTCTAGCGACCCCACACACCCCAGTGTCAGAATTTCTAAACCGCCTCAAGGGCCTTTGACATGGCTTATTTGACGACCGCCATTTGGCGGCCGGGACCACGGGCTTATACATGCCTTCCGATTTACGGAATCATCTTTTTATCAGACAATCAGGTGATTCAAGCCTGCAATGTCCTAACCAAACTGGAAAACAGCTTTACAGAGTATGTTTTTCCGTGGGAATAGAACTCACGACCAGCGGGTCACAAAGCAAACGCCTAAGGGAGTAAGTACTCACACTTTTTCAGCTCTATTCAGCGTACGCATCCATTCACCTTTCCGCGTCTTTTCAGCTTTCGCGGCAAGCAAGTATAAAATGAGGACAAATGTGTTATTATCATGTGAGTGCTTTATATATGCGCGCTCCATACTCGCGAGAACGCGAGAAAAAGGAGCCAAGAATGGGAGAACCGACGACTTTTGTTGAATCCACACTCGCATGTTTCTCAGTAGCGTGCGACTCGCCGATTAGAACAGTTGTGCGTGGTATTTACTGAACATCAATATGAGCCGGATTTTTTATTTTTTCGTTTTCGATGAATAGGTACTTGTTATCTTTTTCTTCACTTCTTTTTAATTTGTTTTTTTATCTTTTACTACAACTTCGCCCACAACTTCGTTCGCGCGTGTTTAGTAGGTATTCCACGAACTTCATCTCCTATACCTCCCTCTTTATAGGGACGTCACGCGGTTTCACCCGTGTAGTTCCCGTGGGAGTTCGGGAATAAAATATAGCCTATGTTACTCGAGGCACAGGCCTGAAACGAATTGTCTTATTTGAATACTTTAAAGTGTAATTTACTTGTACATAATCAACCTTAATTATCAAACCATCTAAATGGATAAGGATTAGGGCGCTTTCAATTTAGACGGTTGGTGCCGGACTGCTGCCGCACGGTTGTTACGACCATGAGCCGTACTGCTGCCGGACGACAGCAGTACGACGTAAATCGTCTTATTTGAAGAGATACGCGGCTGCAGTCCGATCGAATTTTAGTGATTTCCATCGAAACCCAACTTTAGTCGGTGCCATGGACTCTGACAAGTAAGTGTTATTGTTAGTTCTCTTGCTTCGGCAGAAACATAAACGACGCCGTACTAGGGCGTCGCCAATGTTTTCTTTAAAATATAAAACTGGTGATTTTTATACCTTTACCCTAGATTAAAAGAAAGCTCAGCTGTTTTTTTGACCTATTTTAGAATGTCTAGAGAATGTTTCTATGAATTATATCACTTTGTTAAAAATGGAATACAACGTCAAGAAACTAAATTCAAAAATACTAGATATATATCCGCCGAAGAGAGACTTGTGATAACGATAAGGTAAGTAATATAAACACATTTAGTATTTTAATAAGTATTTATTGCTACTCTTAAACAGATCCGATAGAGATTTTGATGATTAATGTTTTCTTTTTTGTTGATACGCACGCATTTATACTGTGTCACCATCGCTAAAAAGATCTTCATATAAAGTGAAATCAGAATTCGTTGATGTATTAGACATAGGTGATTGTTGTTGTAACCCAGTAGACGGAGCATGAGCCTGACTACGATATTCGGAAGATTGACCTGTGTAGTAACCCTGTTGTTCATAATAATCAGCGGCATATGAACTTGACCCGACGTATTTTCTTATGATTCCAATTATCTCTTATTTAGCATCCATTTTGCGATGTTCCGGATTTTTTTTTAAATCATTTAATAATGACAACAAGAAATATCTATCGCCGTCTTCAAAATTGTCTGCATTTGCATTGTTTTTATTTTGCATTCTTTCAGCAAGAAGTTTTAAAATCTTAGTCTCATCGTTGCTCGAAGATGCTTTTTTAATTTTTGATGACGATGCTATTAGGACAGAAGAATCGGTTTCAGGAGAATCAGATTGCTCATTGGTACCAGAGTTGGAAGGTTTTGATTCATAAAGATTAGACAGAAACTGAAGCCGATCAAAATATACGTACTTCCGATGATTTTTTCCAACAGATCCACTTTTTAGCTGTCGTTGCTTATTCAACTCTCGTGAATAGGAATCCCTAATATTTCTCCATTTTTTTTGGAGTAACAAGGCTGAAATAATTTTTTTTGTTATTATTTTCAGATATTTATCAACTGGCTGTACTATGACTGATCTGCATCACTCTTACCAACATGGCGTCTCAACAATTAGTGGAATTATTAAAGATACATGTCAAGAGATATACAAAGTTTTGAAAGATATCTGTATACCTGATCTTGAAAAGGAGGATTGGTTACAAATAGCTCAAGGGTTTGAAACAAAAGCAAATTTTCCTAATTGCTTGGGAGCTATAGACGGCAAACATGTGAGAATAATAAAACCAACAAGAAGTGGATCGTTGTATTACAACTATAAGCATTTCTTTTCTATTGTGTTGTTGGCTATTTGCGATTCTAATTATAAATTTATTTATATTGATGTCGGTTCCTATGGGAAGGCTTCAGATTCACAAATATTTCGGAGCAGTAGTTTTTTTAACAAGATTCAAAACAATAATTTAGATATACCAAGTCCTGCACCAATACAAGACAATGGGCCACCACTACCTTTTATTTTTGTTGGCGACGAAGCGTTTGCCGTCAGCAATTTCATACAACGGCCATTTAGCGGAAACTTTTTGGAGGGGAAAAAAAAAATTTTTAACTACCGCCTGTCACGTGCACGCCGGTACATTGAGTGTACATTTGGTATTATGACAAATAAATGGCGAATATTACATCGGCCATTAAATGTGGAAATATCGTTTGCAACAGATATTGCTAAGGCTATTTGTGTTTTACATAACTTTGTTCAACGCGAAAATACCACTATGCATGGTCAACCAATTCGAGTTAGGCCAGTTCAGCCACAAAGTTATCAGAATTTGTCAGCCACAACAGTCCGCGATATATTTACGGACTATTTTGTTAGCCCAAAAGGACAAGTATCGTGGCAAAACAGTAAAATATAAATAATACTAATTGATTACATTATAATATAATAAACTGTTTATTGTTGTACCTGCAGTATTCTATTCAGCTGCTTTTTTAGTTTTAAAATCGGTAATAAATTTTTCACATAGAACATCCCAAGCCTTTTTTTTCTCCAAGCGATTTGAATACTTGTCACATTTAGAATCCCAAACGGCGCCGGGCTGCAACTCTATTTCATTTATAAAATCTTCTGTATTTAAATCATCCATAATTAGGTAGGTATGCACGAAAACGTCTAAGAAACACGATGCGTTCACAGCACTAGCGAACAACGACTGAGACAGGTTGTTGCCGTTCCGCCAACGGACGTGCGCCGCACTGCTGTCGCACGACTTTGCGTCGAGACATTTTGTATGAAAATCATAACCGCCCGTGCGCAGTACGATACCCGGACTGCAGCAGTCCGGCACCAATCGTCTAAATTGAAAGCGCCCTTAATATCATGATACCAAAATACCACTATTCCATTCCGCCCGGGTTTTGATTCAATTATTTGAGTAAAAAGCGGTCATTGCGACCTAACCATAATAGTTAGACTTTTACAGGTATAATATATATATTCAATAATGAGTACTTCATTTCTGTAGTACATTATTTTTATGTATCATCAATAGTTTTCTCAGCGCACGCCAAGTATAGGCAAAATTTTGCTACTTTGGGTTGCGTTATTGCAATTTTCTTAAGGTGAATGCTCCAGGGTAGCCCGCGAAATTCAAATATTTTTATGTTTTTTGCAATTTGCCGGTCAGTGTGAAGCTGTATGTGGACCAAATGCGATCCGCGACCGTAACGCGTATTTATCTAAAGAATTATAACCATTTTAATCATCAATATAGCCCTCTAAGTTCATGTAGTTCGAAAGAATGAATATTTCAGAAATAATCATTCTTTCGAACTACATGCAGCTTCACACTGACCGGCAAATTGCAAAAAACATAAAAATATTTGAATTTCGCGGGCTACCCTAGAGCATCCACCTTAAGGGTTATCTATACTTATACTTACATATAATAAAATCGTAGACCAACCGTGTCTGTACATTGAATATTTTTGCACAAAAATTACATAGAAAAGTTAGGAAAAAGATACAAAACACAAATACTTATGCTATTTTTGAAATTTTTGTCTGTTTGTCTGTGCGTTTGAGGGAGCATCACGCATAAACCACAGATTGGGTTCCAAATCTAGGTACTTAAAAATATTAAGTGCCTGTAACATTTAGCGTTTATTTCATCAAAATCGACCCACAAAATCAAAAGATATTGAAATTTTAAGTTTAGTAAGAGGCTTCCTAATGTATTCTGTTCCTCATGTATTCTGATTACAGCGCCATCTATTGAAAAAAATGAAATTCACGAACGCATGTAAAAAACACCAAAACAAATTGTAGAGTTATGTGTGAAACTTTTAATACCCACGTGGCAAAATAAAATTGAACATTTTTACACCTTATCGGTATTTATCATAACAACCGATCCACAAATCAAAATATATTGAATTTTTAAGTTTAGTAGGAAACTTCCTAATGTATTGTGATTAGGCAAAGCACCATCTATTGAGAAAAATAAAATGAATGAAAACACACATACCCCCTAAAACACATTGTTGAGTTATTTGTGAAGCTTTTATACGTAGCAAAATAAAAGTGAACATTTTAATGCCTTATTGTTGTCATACGGGCTCCTTATTTAAAGTCTTCCAATGCTAAACATTTTGTCAGTTTACATACTTGGTCGATAGATGGCGTTGCACTGATGACGCGTTTTTCTGAATTGCGGTGTTAAGATTTTCTGCTGGAGAACGACCCTCACACGAATTTGGATTCTGTCTCTTATAACTCTTGAAAGTCTTTTACAGGGTCTAAATTACAATATAGCTAATAGCTGTTCTCAGTGTTGTCTTTTATTAGATTCGTTTATTGTCCGTAAAACCAGTATTTTTATAATAGGTAGTAGGTACTTATTATGATATAAAAGACTGGCTGTAGAGTTTCTTGCACGTTCTTTTACACAGTAATCTACTTACGTTTAAAAAATCCTAAAAAGCTTCATGTTTTTGACAGACTGATCTTAACAATTCAAAAGTATCTACCTGTAAATAAATGGTTTGAATCTTGAATATCTCCCAAAGTACGTACTCCCGAGATTAGAATGCTTATGTGGTATTCCAGACTATAATCTACCTCTGTGCGAAATTTCATCCAGATCCGTTCAGCCGTATTGTCGTAATTGAGTAAAAAACATCCAGCTAGCCAAACTTTCGCATTTATTAGTAAACAAAAATTAGAAGTAAGATAATAGGCTGGCGTCGACCTAAGCGCACGCGAACGACGTCGCGGGCACAGCTAGTTTTTAAATATAATGTAGCCTATGTTCATCAGGGATAATGTAGGATTCTAATGGTGAAAGAATTATTCAAATCGGTCCAGTAGTTTCGAAGCCTATTCATTTCAAACAAACAAATCTTTCCTCTTTATAGTATTAGTGTAGATATAAGCGTAATAATTACGTTAATATAATATAGAAATGCGCATAGCAATAAGCTTGTCGCAACATTTAATTTTGCGTCCATCGTCATCGAGCGTGAGAACTGTAGGTATTGAGAACCGTGTACCCAAAGATTCTTGCATGAATGTGGAGCGCGCAATAGAGTTTAGCGCTGTTCTGCCGCGTTCAGCGCCGTTCCGCCGCGTTCAGCGCCGTTCCGCCGCGTTCAGCGCCGTTCCGCCGCATTTAGCATAGTACGCGGCTGTACACGGATAGTTCTCGATTCCTTGTGTGACACACTGGCATGGCCACCATCAGCGATTTTAATTTTGACAATATAAAAAAATGTTGCTAATTTGTCGCCAAAAATCAGATTTTTTTTATACTATAGATAGGCACGCGTTTGACCACTATCTCACCTGATGGTAAGCGATGATGTGGTCGAAGATGGAGCACGCTTGCCTAGAAATAACCTATTCACTCTTGATTTAAAGACTCCCAGGATGTACGAGTAGCTATCAGGAAACACAGACTCCGGCAGGGAATTCCACTCCTTAGCTGTACGCATTATGAATGTATTACCAAAGCGTTTTGTGCGTATGGGTGGGTTAGTCACCGTGTACCGGTGGCGCATCGCCGTTCGTCTTGTGGTCCGATGATGGAACGGGCTTGGCGGAATTAAATCTTCGACGCGACGAGCCTCTCATTGCCGATGATCCTCTTGGCTCGTTTCTCAATTGACTCAAGGGCATCGAGCTGGTATCTGGCAGATCCGTCCCAAAGATGAGAGCAGTATTCCATACACGATCGAACTTGCGCTTGATAGAGTTTGAGCAGCTGTTCCGGCGTGAAGTACCGTCTCACCTTAGCCAGAATCCCCAACTTCTTTGCAGCCACTTGAGCTTTTGCCTCTATGTAAGGACCAAAATTGAGAGTAGATGTTAATGTAACCCCAAGAAGCTCAAGATGGTCGGTTATCGGCACGGTTTCACCGCGGAAAGATGGAGCTGGGCGGAATTGGCTCCTTTTGGCGGAAAAAAGACACGCTTGGGTCTTAGCAGCATTGAACTTGACCAGATTGGCATCGCCCCATTCAGAGACAGCCTGTAAGGACACGTTCAAGCGCTCAACCATTGCCTCCCGGAGAGACCGGATCTGCGACCCACCAGCTCGTGCGTCGGACACGTATCTCTCAGCAACAGTGCTGTCGTCTGCATGCATACCCAAAGGTACCGGGTTTAAGCAGATCATTAATATGCAGCAAGAATAGTGTTGCCGAAAGCACCGACCCCTGAGGAACCCCGGCATTAATATCCAGCAGTCCAGACGAGCAGCCATCTATGACCATTTGGATAGACCGATCCCTCAGGAAATCTGCGATCCAATCACACAAACCGGCGGGCAGACCGGAGGAAGGAAGCTTAATAATAAGGCTATCGTGCCAGACCCTGTCGAAGGCCTTCGAGATGTCAAGGGAGACCGCCAGTGCCTCCCCGTGCTTCTCTATGGCCTCACTCCAGATGTGAATGGCAAACGCTAGAAGATCCCCAGTTGACCGATTTCGGCGAAACCCGTATTGCCGGTCACTAAGGATATCATTCGCTTCTAGGTACGCCAGAAGCTTATGATTCAGTACGCGTTCCATAGTCTTACAGAGTATGGACGTTACCGAGATGGGTCTATAATTCGACGGGTCACTACCCGTACACGGGCTCGACTACCCTTCTTGGGCACGGGCTGCACTGCACGTTAGCTTGCTTCCAAGCCTTCGGCACTTTTCCAGTCTCGAACGAAAGGCGAAATAGGCGTGTCAAGATCGGAGACAGCTCAGGCGCACACGTCTTCAGAACAATTGCCGGTATCCCGTCGGGACCACTAGCCTTGTTCACGTCTAGGTTACGCAGTACCCTACGGACGTCCTTCTGATGAATGCGAATGTTCGACATACTCGACTCGCATTCACCAGGAGAGGCGGAGGGCGTCGCGCCACCAGGATCCAGACGTGAAGATTCCGCAAACAAAGAAGCAAACAAGTCCGCTTTCTCCTCAGCGGAGTGGGCCAGCGTCCCGTCGGGTCTCAGCAGTGGTGGTAGTGAGGGGCGGCAGAAGTTCGATTCAACCGACTTAGCCAGGGACCAAAAAGCCTTACTACCTGCTGGGTATGAAGCAAGTTTGTTCCCTATTCGGTCCGCAACACCTTCTTGCAGGACTTAGCAGCCCTGTTGAAGGCTCTCTTCTTCTGACTCACGTCATTTGCTTTGCGCGTACGAGCGTCGACCCATGCTAGGTACGCCGCGTGCTTAAGCGCAAAAGCGCGATTGCACTCGGCACCAAACCAAGGACGAGCTTCGCCAGATATTGCTATGTTAGAGAACGGAATGAAGTACTCCATTCCCCTCCACAACACATCCGTCACGGCGTCGGCGCACGACGTAGCATCAGTGGAAGAAAAGCAAGTAGGCTGCCAAGCTACTTGCTTTTCTTCCACTGATGCTAAGGCTGCCAAGCGATCTTTCTTCGCATGTTAGCGAAGAAAGATCGCATGCCATCCCAATCTGCTGACTTGTATCGCCATACCCGCCGGGTGCCTCTTGGGCTAGGATCGGGCGGAGAGTAGACAGACACAGACTTCACCAGACAGTGGTCGGAACTACCCAGTGGTGATGAAATCGACACAGAATAGCGGTCTGGATCTGTTGTCAGCAAAAGGTCCAAGCAAAAAAAGAATCAACATCCGGCACCCTCGTAGCCCCCTGGACCAGCTGGGTAAGATTTAACGCAAGCGCTAGCTTTCGCGTCTCTCGTCCAGCATGGTCTGTGCACTGGTATGAGAAGAGCCACTCCTGATGGTGAGCATTGAAGTCCCCCAGTAACACCAATTGGGCAGAAGGGTACCGCTGCTGAGCCGCATCCGCCGCCTCACTCAGGTGCTGTGTAAGCCCAGTTGTCTCCAAATCACCGCTGTGCGAACGGTAGACGCATGCGTAGACAATTTTGTCTAGATCTGTGTCCACTATAGCCCACAGCGTTGAGAACCTAGAGTCTTCAAGGTAACGGAGACGCCGATAGCAGATGTCGTCCCGGGCGTACATGCATACGCCCGCGCGGGGTCTGAAGCGGTGCTCCAGGGTAAACCCTGGGTAAGACAGGTATGACACGTCCGACGGACATCCGATCTGCGTCTCCGACAGGAACAAGAGCGCTGGTTTCTCGGTCTCAAGGTGGTGATGGACTGCGGTGAGATTTGAGTGCAGACCTCGTATATTAGAGAGGTGCACTTTATGCGAAAGGACGTGCTGCCGCTGTACAGTTTTTCTCTTTTTATTCCTGTTCATAAAAGTGATGGAGGTTGAGGAGAAGGAAGTGAAATGAGGTTCCAAGCTGCTAACCTTCAGGCACGCCCTGACAGGACGACATCTTTGGGGGACTAGTCTGGAGACTGCGGGGACGCCCGAGCCCCCCCGGGAATGTCCATCGGGCCCTTTCATCTGGTCGCCAACCAGCACGATGGTGCATTCCGGGATCTTTCATCAGATGGCGGGGCAGCCTTTCATGTGTGGCTAGCACACTACTTGGGCCCCCAACTATCTGCGGTCGGCCAGCGGCGCACCGTGCCTCGGATCCCGCTACCCTCCAAGGCTAGTCTCCCGATATGCCCATGCCAGGGCTAGCCTGGCTGGTCTGCCTGCATTGGAACAACTATTTCGACCCAACTCCTCTGAATTGGATACACTGAGCATCGTACCGGAACACAGCTAAGCCGCTTGGCGGTACGTCTTTGCCCAGTGGGTGGTCACAAGCCATCAGCCGAAGCCTACCACCAGTTAGTGTCACCTGATTAGCACCACCCGGGGACCACGTGTAGGGTCTAACATTGGGTATTCTCCTACGGACGCGGATGACTCGGCCCCCGAAACCAACTTTATAATCCTGTCTTGAAATTTCTATGATAGATGAAATAGGTATATGGTGTGTTATGTTATACAAGAAACATTTCGTGAAGCAAACTACACAGAACTATGGGGATATCAGAAACGAAAGTTTTTTTTACAAAAACACTGTTTTTGCTAATTTTTTGCCGACTTCCGAAATTAAAGTTATTTTATACTTTGTAGTGTTTTGGTTTTGGAAGTCAGTTGAATTTTTTGTAAAAAAGTTTTTATATTCTTTACTTTTTAGTGGTACCTGCGTACCAACCACTAAAATGTGAAACCACAAACAGCGTGCCGGCGTGATGTGTAAACAATCAACAGACATGCGATTTCAGAAATCCCGATCTATTTGATGTCCGTGACCACCGCGGGACCCCGACGCCTATCGCTTCCATATTTGTTAAATAATTAGTACTCAATTGGTACTAATTGGTACTCTAAAAAAAAATTGGTAGGTACCTACCGGAACTCTATTACTAAGACTCCGCTGTCCGTCCGTCCGTGTGTATGTTAGCGGGCCGTAACTCATGAACCGTAATATATAGACAGTTGAAATTTAAACAGAGTGTGTAGATATTGGCGCATGTCTACGCATCGGTATCATGTACGAGCCCACCACTACTGCTGAACGTCGCGAGTGTAGTTCCGAATTCCACCGCGCGCGGCGCCTCACGCACTTCAACGAATCGTTCGAACACGCACATGACAAATTATATGCATTATTCTTGTCAAAACTGTAATTTTTTTATTATACGCCCTAATGCTATCGAAGAAGATTTTCATTCATCTCCAAAACATTTTGGTCGTTGCACCTACCTACGAAGATCTCACAGCTGCAAACGCGTCACGCTTGGTCCGCTTCGAGCGCATCGAATAAATGCGACAGAACTTCTGGAAACGCTGGTTGGTCGCAGGAGTACGTTTCGGAGCTGCAGACAAGGAGCAAATGGCAGTCCAACACCGACACAATAGCTCCCAATACCTTGGTTTGGTGCTCATCAAAGAAGACAAAATAGCTAACGGAGTGATACGAAGATCGTACCCCAGATTATGTCCGCTGCTAAAGGAGAAAGAACCCTAACTTCTCTCAACATCTACATTCTTCAACTTCTCGTTCGTTGGAGGCTGTCACTCCAAGGCGGGCAGCATGTCTACGCATCGGCATCAAGTACGAGCCCACCACTACTGCTGAATGTCACGAGTGTAGTTCCGAATTACTCCGCACGCGGCGCCTCACGCACTTCAACGAATCGCTCGATTAACACGCACACGACAAATGCATTATTCTTGTCAAAACTGTAATTTTTTGATTATACTTACGCCTATTGCTATCGAAGATTTTCATTCGTCTCCAAAACATTTTGGTCCTTTATTTATAAATTTAATTAAATTCAATAAACGTGTTTTTGTTTTTTTTTTGGTCCCGAACCCTTCGTGTGAGAGTCCGATTAACACTTGGCCGCATTTTTTTACTCGTAGGTACCTATATGGTTTTATTCGTTTATATAATAGTTCGAGATTATCTTTAAGACAAATAAATAGATATGCAATTTCAAGTGTGTCAATATTTTCTGTTCCACCTATTAGGTTGAACGGTGTTAATTTAAAAAGAGTTTAAATAAATCGGGCATATCGTGAGTTCGTGACCTGAGGGACGATGTGGACATCGATAGGGAGCGGAGGGCGTTGTCATGATCGCCCGCAGGTTTGTTCGTTGCTCGGGTGCCGTCAAAATAACTCTTTTCAGAGCCTTTTATACATCCCTGTGCACAGCCAGGGCCCCTAGTCTGCTAATGTTTATAAATTCGTCATTCCAACACGATGCCATTGTCATTTTGCTAAAAGTTCGTAATCTGCTAAATTTATAATGGTCCTTCACTGATCGGTCAGTGGTCTTGTAATGAAATCGTAGTGGAATGACAGTGTCGTATTGCCATTATTATAAAACCCGTTTGGAGAAATGATTTTCGAAAAACTGCTATTAAATTTGAACATTAATTTATGCCAGATTGCTATTGTATATAACTTTACATATTATTTATTAGTGTTCTATGAAATCTGAAGTAGTAACAAAGTCGTAAATAGCAAATACGTGATGAAACTCATTTATATTTTATCCGTTTTGCTGTCAAAGTCAAATGTGACATTAGTGACATTAGGTACTGTTTACTTTACTGACGTCGACTCGACGTCTGTTTTTATTTGTTTTGAAGCGACCGGTGTTTTGCAAAGAGCTAATTGAATTTTAACGTGAGCGTCATTAAAAAATCAAATAATTAATAGATTTGTTTATTGCTCTTTTTTACTTCTCAATAACGACATCATGAGACTGTGCATCAATTGCGGAATAGCAACGGAACGCTGCAATACAATAGGAAGGTGAATATTGGAAAATGAATCATTCTTTCTATTGTACAGGAATGGGTGGGTTAGTATCTAATATTTCTATATCGTAAACATTTAACATTTTTGTACGTAATATTTAATGTAAACAAACTAAATGGTGTAATAGGTTCTGTTAAGTTTTATGTTTAAAAATAATACCAGAATGTGCAACAAATTCAAATTCAAAACATCACCAATCCAGACTAAATCTGTATGGTCAATTACAACCTATTCTCTCTTTCAGAGGGGAGGCCAGCGTCCCTTCAATGGAAATGTAATATGGCCACTTATGTTTACCAAAATTAGCCACTCAGATGTTTATTTCTAAATGCTAGTGATAGACCTAATAGTCAAATGATAAATGTTTGTTTCAGATAAATGAAAATGACTTCATCTTCCAAGCTTGCTCTTGATGAAAGTAGACCAGATGGAAATGAACAGACACTAGGACACCGATGAGTGTTATTCAATGTGGATGTTGTCTTCTGAAAAAAGTTTGCCCTCATCAACTTTTACAGTACAGAACTGGTACAATGCAAGAGTGTATTAAAATGGATTCTGCCGTGCTTGGTTAGTTTACTAGTTTTATTCACGGGTTATGAAAAACATTATTTAGTTTAGTTTTGTTAACAAGGGCGTATAGAGAGTGTTATTTTCATTATCTATCTATACTTATATATAAAGCTGAAGAGTTTGTTTGTTTGTTTACTTGAACGAGCTAATCTCAGGAACTACTGGTCTGATTTGAAAAATTTTTTCAGTGTTAGATAGCCCATTTATTGAGGTAGGCTGTAGGCTGTATATCATCACGCTAAGACCAACAGGAGCGGAGCAGTAATGAAAATTGTGACGCAGATGAAGTTGCGCGGGTCAACTAGTACTAATATATAAAGCTGAAGAGTTAGTTTGTTTACTTGAACGCGCTAATATCAGGAACTACTGGTCCGATTTTGAAAATTCTTTCAGTGTTAGATAGCCCATTTATCGAGGAAGGCTATTGGCTATATTATCACGCTAAGACCAACAAGAGCGGAGCAGTAACGAAAATTGTGAGGCAAACGAAGTTGCGCAGGTCAATTAGTATTTAATATAAGTCAAGCTCTTAACATCAACATTTCTCATTTGCAGGATTTCATTAATTCAGTCATTTTCAAAATGGGCACACACATACACAATGTTTCTGTGTAATGGCACCGTGTAATGTAGATAAATTATTTTCAGGTGGGTGCTTCAAGTGTGCTTCTTTTGATGGGTTCGAGCAAATAGAGCATCCCAGTATTTCCATTCAGGCCCCTCACCATCTGGGGCATCTTCATCAGCTGTCAATGAGCGGAACAGTCTAGACATTCCTCATTTAGAAGAACCTACCTACATAAATATTATGATAATCCTAATGAAGAAGGTGATTAAAACGATTTACTTACTGCTATGTTTTATTTTTATTTTAATATAATACTATTTCTGATTACTGTACCTGATATAAGTTAGCACCCTATTAAATACAATATAAGCAAAAGCAAGCCAGGAGTGATGCACATGGCCCTTGTCTAAAAAATATAGTTTTCTGAAAACTTCAGCTTAAAGAAACTGAGAGCCTGAGCACTTTTATAAAAAATCATCGTTATAGGATGCAAGCACTACAGCATAGCTGCAAGTGCATTCTAGAGTATATAGTCTTAGATCTCTATTACGACGAATGTTTGATAATATTTAGTGTAGGAAACATAGCCACAAATATGCATTTTTCTTTATCTATTTTTGTTTGAACGAGCTAATCTCTGGAAACAGTCAGATTTGTAAAAATATTTTTATATTGTTAGGCTATACGGGAACGGAAAAAATCGAGATAGGTATGCGCGTACAAAGTCGCGAGCTAAAGCGAGTAACTTATTTAAAAATAATAACCTAATATTATATGGGTAAATATTATCTGATTTGGTCAGTGGGACAAAATTGGGCTCGTGAAACCTTCCTAAATGCTCTAATTTATGGCGAAATCCAGCTCTGTAACGCCAGGCCCAAGTTTTTATGGAGTTACGGTTTCTCCTTTCGGCTCTCATTGAGTTTCTCGAAAACCACTGACTCCTGGCGCTTGGCTACTGCAGCCGCACCAATGAAGGGCGAAGTTTGTCCAAAAAATATTGGATATAAAACGCCGGTAGAATGGCGCAGTGACTGGAAAAGCAATGACTACACAATTACGTTCTAATGGTAGGTCACTGATCGATGGAACTGTCAAAATTTTGCAGATTACCGCATACGTCTGTCATTCATTTGTCATTACGTACGAGATTACCATTTTATGCCATTTCGTTCAGTGGAGTGTCAGTGATTGATCATTGGAAAGTCATAATGACACTATTATGTTAGTAGATTACCAAACTTGTCAAAATCAACAATTATGAGATCAGTGATCGACCATTCTGACACTATCCTAGTTTAGGAGTCAGAGGCTTCAAACAAGTTTTTTGTATCCTATTATGTCAATAAATAAATATTATATTATTACTATTGTAATAGCAGACTTGGGGCCCAGCTTGTGGGTGTCATATACCCAGAAGCAGTACAACGCTCTCCGTGTTCAGTATAATAATGCGTTCAGGGTTTTGTTGGGGCTGCAATCTGCCCCAACAAAACCCTGAACGCAACAGATGCCCGTGTCAACTGCTTCTACAGTTCCCGTCACGCAAGCTTGCCTCCGCAAAGTACGCCGCAATCGGCTGCGCAGGACGTCAATTTGACAACAAACATACAACCGCGCATGCGCGGGTAGCTCGCGCATGCGTGGATTAGCACAAACGCGCGGGTGTAATGGCATCTCACTCGCTCGTATACGTTCGATGCATAAGCGTGTCCCGCTTGCTCAATGCAATACGACTGTGGATGCGAAAAGTGTTACACGTTGTTATTGTTTTTAATGATTTATTTTGGTTATTTCTTACAGTTTGATTTGTGTTCTTGTGGTGTATGTGTTTGTTGTGTTACTTTTTGATATTTTATTGTTACTGGTAGTCTTTGTTACTTGTTTATAGTATAATACGTATAAACGAAAAAATATTTTAGGAACGTAACACTTTTTTACGTGATTGCACCTGAGCGGACTTCACTCAAATCTAACTTCCGAGGGGCAAGCCACGCTGACGCGAACTGTACATGACGCCGACGATGCGAAAATAGTGCACATCTCTGAGGCGCAGGCTCCGGACCACCTCTAACACCATTTTGAGCGTATTTGCGAACAGGTTTGCAAACAAATAAATGACTCAGAGAGGCAGGTGCTTTACTGAAATTCTCATATTAAGTATGTTATTTTATGATGATATTATGACTTTAATTTTATTTTATTTTGTGATTTCATGTCATTCTATCATTTTAATTTTGGTTAGGTTTGGCTTTGACATTTGAATTTTAAATTATATTTATAATTTATATTATTTGCTAAATTTATTATTTTTATCTAATTATAATTACTGTGGTTGGATTTAAATTATGATCTGAATGGATTGAAATAAATTATTATTTAATTAATTATTTAGTTTAAAGGTTCCAGATATACTATATATTAATGTGCCTTTTGCAATACCTACATATTATTTAAATAAAAGGTACCTATTAGGTACTTATGTTATTCTTTTATACCTACTTACGTTATTACTGCAGTAAATTACGTATTAATTGGTACTTAGGTACCTACTGCTTGAAGCAACGGTAAATAAGTAGAAAACTTACAATACTTCTTTAAAGATTACCTATTATCACAGTGCATGGGTAACGAATGATAGGTTATTTTTTTCTGTATAGGTAATATGTACTTAGGTACACAGTATAAAAATGTTAGTAATTTTTTTTTAGTTTGTATGTTAGTTTTCCGACATCCATTAATTTATGCATGACTGTACATTGGTACACTGTCCCAAACAGCTCACTACCATCGACAACTTAATTTGGCCGGGTTATACGCGGTTTAGTATGGAAAGTTATAAGTTTTTAATGTTAGAGTTAGTAATTAAGACTTCTTGATGGCCTAAGCACTCCGCACCTTTGGTGCCCCCTATCAACTAGTAAGTACCGATCTTCTTTAAAATAAAATCCGGCCAAGTGCGAGTCGGACTCGCACAACGAAGGGTACCGTACCATAAAACTTCATTTTTAGGGTTCCGTGCCTCAAAAGGAAAAAACGGAACCCTTATAGGATCACTTTATTGTCCGTCCGTCTGTCTGTCAAGATCTTTTATCCCGGGAACGTGTGGAGGCATCGAATTGGAATTTAAACCATATACTCAGGTCTACGGTCCATTGAGGAGCTCGTGGCTAGATAATAATAGCCGCACGGGTTGATCTTTAAGGTTAAGCAACGCTTGCCATGGTTGGTCTGTGGATGGGTGACCATCTTAACATACCGAGTTTCCTCCGTGCCTCGGAAAGCACGTTAAGCGTTGTTGGTCCCGGCTGTCATTTGTGGATCTTTGGCAGTCGTCACGGATTGTCAGAAGCCAGTTAATCTGACTCCAGTCTTGCCATGAAGTACCGTGTTGCCCAGTTAATAGCGACCACGCAGTACCGTTTTCAGTTCATCTGCACCGAATAGTGACCACGCACTATAATATTCATTTTTTTTGCACCAAATTGCAAGCACGCATTACAATATTCAGTTCATCTGTACCGAAGAGTGAGTACGCACTGTCATATTCAGTACGTCTGCACCGAACAGCAAGCTTGCATTACAATATTCATGGCAACTGCACCGAATAGCGAGCACGCACTGTCATATTCAGTACGTCTCTACCGAATAGCGAGCACTCACTACAATATTCAGTGCACTTGCACCGAATGGCGAGCATGCACTACAATATTCAGTTTATCTGCACCGAATAGCGAGTACGCACTGTGATATTCAGTACGTCTGCACCGAATAGCAAGCTTGCATTACAATATTCAGTGCAACTGCACCGAATAGCGAGCACGCACTGTCATATTCAGTACGTCTTTACCGAATAGCGAGCACTCACTACAATATTCAGTGCACTTGCACCGAATAGCGAGCATGCACTACAATATTCAGTTTATCTGCACCGAATAGAAAGTACGCACTGTCATATTCAGTACGTCTACACCTAAAAGCGAGTACGCACTACAATATTCAGTTTATCTGCACCGAATAGCAAGTACGCACTGTCATATTCAGTACGTCTTCACCGAATAGCGAGCTTGCATTACAATATTCAGTGCAACTGCACCGAATAGCAAGCACGCATTGTCATATTCAGAACGTCTCTACCGAATAGCGAGCACACACTACAATATTCAGTGCACTTGCACCAAATAGCGAGCATGCACTACAATATTCAGTGCAACCGCACCGAATAGCGAGCATGCATTACAATATTCAGTGCAACTGCACAAAATAGCGAGCACGCACTATGATATTCAGTTCATTCGCACCGAATAGCGAGTACGCACTGTCATATTCAGTACGTCTACACCAAATAGCGAGCATGCATAACAATATTCAGTGCAACTGCACCGAATAGCGAGCATGCATTACAATATTCAGTGCAACTGCACCAAATAGCGAGCACGCACTACAATTTTCAGTTCATCTGTACCGAATAGCGAGTCCGCACTGTCATATTCAGTACGTCTGCACCGAATAGCAAGCTTACATTACAATATTCAGTACAACTGCTTCGAATAGCGAGCACGCACTGTCCTATTCAGTACATTTCTACCGAATAGCGAGCACACACTACAATATTCAGTGCACTTGCACTGAATAGCGAGCATGCACTACAATATTCAGTGCAACTTCTTCGAATAGCGAGCACGCACTACACAATAAAGTTCATCTACACCTAAAAGCGAGTACGCACTACAATACTCAGTTTATGTGCACCGAATAGCGAGTACGCACTGTCATATTCAGTACATCTGCACCCAATTCGGTCATTACAATTTTCAGTGCAACTACACAGAATAGCGAGCACGCACTATGATATTAAGTTCATTTATTTATTTATTTATTTATTTATTTATTTATTTTGTTTTACAGAAAGCTTACAGACTAATAACCTAATTGAAATAACATAAATAAGTAATAAAATTTGCTAATTACAAGCTTCCACATTTAAAAAGCTACTTAGTTATAAGGTGCTTGTGTTGACCAATTACATCGTAGGTAATCAAACATTATACAATGTAGTATGGGATTTCGAGATACTAGGGTATGTCAAGTCGTGCAATACCAAAATCAAAAGCTAGTTATGGTGGTCACCAAAGTACTCCTTGTTCAAAATCTTTTTAATTTTATGTGCGCTGGTGCAAAATAAGTCGATATCCAGGTGTGATGGTAAACTATTAAAGGCTATAACACTACGTATGCAGAAGGCGTTGCGCCTGTACTTTGTCGATGCGAATGGGACTTGGAGTAGTGGCCGTTTTCTTAGGTTATTTATATTAGTGCGAAGACGTATTTTGCCGAGTAGATCGGGGCAATCAACCGTGCCGTTTGCGATGTTCACTAAAAAACAGATATCACTTATATTTCGTCTTACTTCCAACGGTAAGAAATGATAACGCTTACAACGATGTTCATAGTCAACTGAGAATTGCCCAGCCTTGAAGTCCAAGTACCGCAAAAATTTCCTCTGAACAGACTCAATACGAGATTTGTAGATATCATATTGAGGGTTCCATACTTGAGATACATACTCAAGGTGGCTACGCACTAGAGAACAGTAGAGAATTTTTAATGGTTTCAGAGAACGAAAACTAGAACAAGCTCTAATAATAAATCCCAAGGCTTTGAACGCCTTGTTGACGACTGTTTCTATATGATCATCAAAAAGTAGCTTGCTGTCATGTACTATACCAAGATCTCTGATACTGTTTTCTTTACTTATGTAAGTACCATCTAGTGTATAACCTGGGCCAATAATAGATTTCTGACGAGTGAATACTACGTGAAAACATTTGGATACATTTAGTTGTAACTTGTTGGTTTTGCAATATTGTACGAATCTGTCGAGGTCTGACTGAAGTTGCTCTGTATCAGATAATGTGCGTACGGACTTTAGGACCTTCATGTCATCTGCGTATAGCAGAATATGCGAATGTCTAAAGCAGGTCTTTATGTCAAGAATAAATATGGTAAATAATAAAGGTCCTAAGATTGAGCCTTGGGGCACTCCTGATGGGACAGATTTCCATCCAGACGTGTATCCACGTAAAACTACAGCCTGCGTTCGATTATCTATGTAAGACGAAAACCACCGGAATAGATCTCCGTGAATTCCTGCGGAATATAGCTTCTGAAGAAGCACCCGATGATCTATGCGGTCAAAACACTTGCTGTAGTCCGTGTATATTACGTCGACCTGGCATCGCTCTTCCATCCCAGTGGTTATCATTTCATTGGATAGTAAGAGGTTGGAGGCAGTTGACCGTTTTCTGAGGAAACCATGTTGTTCGTCGCCGAAATGGCATTGCAGAGCTGAATAAACTTCCGCGTGTACTACTCGTTCAAGAACTTTGGAGAAAAGACACAATTTAGATATGGGGCGGTAGTTTTCAATTTTAGATTTATCCCCCTTTTTAAAAATCGGTGTAATAAAGGCTGATTTCCACATCTTCGGGACGATACCCTCTCTTAACGACCGTTCATACAGTACACAGACTGGCGCCACCAGGCTCTTTGCACAATTAATTATGAAAATGGGGGGTATCAAATCTGGCCCACCAGATTTAGATGAGTCCAAACCTTTAAGTAGCTTGAGTACCATCTCTGGACACACGCTTACGGTACTCAGGTTCACCGAGCTAGCAGGATGAATGTCTATATTTAGATCCAGGTCGTCAGATTCTGAGTCAGGTTCTTGGAAAGTAGACTGAAAGTAACAGGAAAAAAGCTCAGTGATACCCTCGCCGGTGTCAGCGGATGAGTCCATGTAGTATAGTACGTTAGGTAATGTATTACCACCACTTTTGCTTTTAATGAACGACCAGAAACATTTAGGATTTTTAGCGATTGAGGATTCTATTTTTTCCATATAAGCTTCAAAACAAACCGCCTCTAATTCCTTAGCTCGGTTTCGCAAGAGAGAAAAAGAGTGGTAATCTGATAAGTTGCCGTAATTTTTATATTTATTATGGTATTTGTGTTTCTCTTTAAGTATTTTTATTAAAGCACTAGTGTACCAGGGGGGGTGTGTTGATTTTCTAAGCGGTTTAACGGGAATGTACAAGTCCCTGAGCTCGTATAGTTTGGTATAGAAAAGGCTAAGAGCTTGGTCCAGAGATCCAGCAGACAACATCATATTCCAGTCTATGAGATCTAGTGCAGACGCAATTGCAGTGTAATCGCCTCGATGAAATATGTACTTTATACCAGGTTTCTCAACGAGTTTGTGAACTTCAAGGAAATCAGCATTAATAATCAACGGTTTGTGGTGCACGTCAACAGGCACCGCCAGGGGGTCACCACAGTCATTCACTCTTATTGCGCTGTTTGAGAAAACAAGGTCTAATAATCTACCGTTGACATTACGCTCACCATTGAATTGCGACAAGTTACACGCATTTATTGTATCAAAGAAATCCATAATACATCGAACGGACACATTCTCGGGATATAAGCCACAGCTACCGTCAGACTGATGCCATTCCACATCGCCGCCGAAGTTAAAATCGCCTGTTATTATGAATATATCTAAGGGGTGGGCGGATACTAAGTTGTTAAGTTTATGGTGGAAGTTTTGTAATTGAGTTAAGTACGAGTTACCAACATTTTCTTTGCACAAATACAGGCCGCAAATATTGATATTGTAACTTACCGCTGGACTCGACCGCTTCAGAATGATGGACACCCATATATCCTCGGCGGAGGTACGCCAATCACATCTTTCCACAACGGTCAAGTAATTCCTCACCGCGATCAACACTCCGCCTCCCCGTGTCTGAGCAGTTCGACAGTAATCCCGGTCGCGCCTCCAGACAAGATATCGTCCATCAAACAACTCACTGTTACTAATACTATCCACTAACCATGTTTCCGTAAGTATAATAACATCGAAAGAATTCAGGCAAACGTTACGATATAAGCCGTTTATTTTCGAACGCAGACCTCGTACGTTCTGATAGTATATATTAATCATTTTTGAGCCTAATAGCAACAATATTGTCCACTATATTAAGATTAATATTTAGTAAATCAATTAATATAAACGAATACAGAAAATACCAACAATAATAAAGTAAGATGAAGGTAAAAAACAAAAATTGGTAGGAATCTTTTAGACACAGCGATGCACAGTGAATAAAAACACGGAACTTCGAAATACTCGCAAATGAGGTAAGATAAGGAACAAAAGAAACGACACGGGCCCAAATAGTCACAACTGAGTAGGTTAAGTAATTAGGATTGCACTGTAACTCAAAGAAAATAAGGACTAATTTGGCACTGCGATAACAAACAACATGATAATGACTTTTAGAAATGAATTTGCACAGCACTATTAAGCGACACAGTAATTGATGGAATACGTTGGTAGCACACACCTGCGCACGGTTCTCAAACTTATTTTTAATGTTTGGTCTTGCACGACTAGACTTAGACATTTTGTTTATATTTGTAGGTTTAAGTCGATTTTGACATAGTATTATTTTATTTTTATGAGGTCTTTTTCTGATTTCAACACTATTATAGGAAACGTGTCGGACTTCCTCGCGTGTATTTTGGAGTGCTTGACCCACACGTAGCGAAAATCCGTTTCTGCGGCCGCTTTTTTAGCTTTGGACAGCAATGCCTTGTTTTGTAATGTCAGGTGGTCGTTGACGTAAATCCGTTGGTTTCCAGGAAGGTTTATTTGCCCTGTGGTTAAAGGAGCAGTCTTGAAAAGTAGTCTCGCAGCAGCAATAAAGTCTTCCTTCACGTAACGGTTGCAGAAGCTTACTATGATAGGTTTCGTATGATCTTTCTCACGGGTTGGTACTCTAGTTATAAAGTTTATCTGGGCCTTAGACACGGGATAATCAATTTTACTGCCAATTTTGCTGACGATTTCAAAGAGGTTCTCGTGGTTGTTCTGAGGTAGACCTTTTATTTCGATGTTGTTCATTCGAGTCCATTGCTCCTTAGCATTATTTTCTTCCTCTAGCTTATCTAAGCGGGCTTGAAGGATGTCCACCTGATCCTGAACCTTTTCGACGTGTACGAGGCGCGCTTCCATATCTCGGATTTTCTCATTGAAATCCCTTAGCTCCTTATTAGTTTCACTTAAGGATGACTTAAGATCAACAAACTCTGTACGAAGGGCAGTTATCTCCTCTTTTAAAAATTCTAGAGGAGCTAGTTTCTCAGCGAGTGCTCTTATCTCATTAAGGATAGCCGACTCCAATTCCGGCCTTGGTGACGCTGGAGGTTGAGTAGTGGACGTGGCAGCTGACACTGGAGGTTGAGTTGTGGCAGCTATTTTACATTTGCTGCAACGCCACGTCAACTTTCTGTCACCCAGCTTCCGGTATCCGGCCTCTGTTATTCCAGCACAGTGGAAGTGCAGTTCTTGATTGCATATTGTGCAATGAGCTCCATCGGATAGTGGTTCCTCGCAGGCGCCGCATTTGTATGAGTTCATGACTAATTAATTTTTATGTACTGTTCGCAAAATGTTTGAGATACACTGGAATAATGGTCTAACGCAATAGATGTGGGTACCGAAAGTGACCGTATGGCACAGCGCCTACGACGAGACTGTGACCGAATAGCGAGCTTGCATTACAATATTCAGTGCAACTGCACCGAATAGCGAGTACGCACTGTCATATTCAGTACATCTGCACCGAATAGCGAGCATGCATTACAATGTTTAGTGCAACTGCACCAAATATTGAGCACACACTTTATAATTCTGTTCATCTGCACCAAATAGCGACCACGCACTACAATATTCAGGTTATTTGCACCGAATAGCAAGCATGCATTACAATATTCAGTGCAACTGCACCGAATAGCGAGCACGCACTACAATTTTCAGTTCATCTGTACCGAATAGCAAGTACGCACTGTCATATTCAGTACGTCTGCACCTAATAGCGAGCATGCATTACAATATTCAGTTTAGCTGCACCGAATAGCGAGTACGCACTGTCATATTCAATACGTCTACACCGAATAGCGAGCATGTATTACAATATTCAGTGCAATTCCACCGAATAGAAAGCATGCATTTCAATATTCAGTGCAACTGCACCGAATAGCGAGCACGCACTATGATATTCAGTTCATTCGCACCGAAAAGCGAGTACGCACTGTCATATTCAGTAAGTCTACACCGAATAGCGAGCATGCCTAACAATATTCAGTGCAACTGCACCGAATAGCGAGCATGCATTACAATATTCAGTGCAACTGCACCAAATAGCGAGCACGCACTACAATTTTCAGTTCATCTGAACCGAATAGCGAGTCCGCACTGTCATATTCAGTACGTCTGCACCGAATAGCGAGCACTCACTACAATATTCAGTGCACTTGCACCGAATAGCGAGCATGCACTACAATATTCAGTTTATCTGCACCGAATAGCGAGTACGCACTGTCATATTCAGTACGTCTACACC
This sequence comes from Lacanobia oleracea, assembly GCA_950371165.1. Lineage (NCBI taxonomy): Eukaryota > Metazoa > Arthropoda > Insecta > Lepidoptera > Noctuidae > Lacanobia > Lacanobia oleracea. The sequence goes on from OX493401.1 coordinate 12,316,513, forward strand.
TAAAAGCGAGTACGCACTACAATATTCAGTTTATCTGCACCGAATAGCAAGTACGCACTGTCATATTCAGTACGTCTTCACCGAATAGCGAGCTTGCATTACAATATTCAGTGCAACTGCACCGAATAGCAAGCACGCATTGTCATATTCAGAACGTCTCTACCGAATAGCGAGCACACACTACAATATTCAGTGCACTTGCACCAAATAGCGAGCATGCACTACAATATTCAGTGCAACCGCACCGAATAGCGAGCATGCATTACAATATTCAGTGCAACTGCACCAAATAGCGAGCACGCACTATGATATTCAGTTCATTCGCACCGAATAGCGAGTACGCACTGTCATATTCAGTACGTCTACACCAAATAGCGAGCATGCATAACAAAATTCAGTGCAACTGCACCGAATAGCGAACATGCATTACAATATTCAGTGCAACTGCACCAAATAGCGAGCACGCACTACAATTTTCAGTTCATCTGTACCGAATAGCGAGTCCGCACTGTCATATTCAGTACGTCTGCACCAAATAGCAAGCTTACATTACAATATTCAGTACAACTGCTTCGAATAGCGAGCACGCACTGTCATATTCAGTACATTTCTACCGAATAGCGAGCACACACTACAATATTCAGTGCACTTGCACTGAATAGCGAGCATGCACTACAATATTCAGTGCAACTTCTTCGAATAGCGAGCACGCACTACACAATAAAGTTCATCTACACCTAAAAGCGAGTACGCACTACAATACTCAGTTTATGTGCACCGAATAGCGAGTACGCACTGTCATATTCAGTACATCTGCACCCAATTCGGTCATTACAATTTTCAGTGCAACTACACAGAATAGCGAGCACGCACTATGATATTAAGTTCATTTACACCGAATAGCGAGTACGCACTGTCATATTCAGTACATCTGCACCGAATAGCGAGCATGCATTACAATGTTTAGTGCAACTGCACCAAATATTGAGCACACACTTTATAATTCTGTTCATCTGCACCAAATAGCGACCACGCACTACAATATTCAGGTTATTTGCACCGAATAGCAAGCATGCATTACAATATTCAGTGCAACTGCACCGAATAGCGAGCACGCACTACAATTTTCAGTTCATCTGCACCGAATAGCGAGCACGCACTATGATATTCAGTTCATTCGCACCGAAAAGCGAGTACGCACTGTCATATTCAGTAAGTCTACACCGAATAGCGAGCATGCATAACAATATACAGTGCAACTGCACCGAATAACGAGCATGCATTACAATATTCAGTGCAACTGCACCAAATAGCGAGCACGCACTACAATTTTCAGTTCATCTGAACCGAATAGCGAGTCCGCACTGTCATATTCAGTACGTCTGCACCGAATAGCAAGCTTGCATTACAATATTCAGTACAACTGCTTCGAATAGCGAGCACGCACTGTCATATTCAGTACATTTCTACCGAATAGCGAGCACACACTACAATATTCAGCGCACTTGCACCGAATAGCGAGCATGCACTACAATATTCAGTGCAACTTCTTCGAATAGCGAGCAAGCACTACACAATAAAGTTCATCTACACCTAAAAGCGAGTACGCACTACAATACTCAGTTTATGTGCACCGAGTAGCGAGTACGCACTGTCATATTCGGTACATCTGCACCCAATTCGGTCATTACAATTTTCAGTGCAACTACACAGAATAGCGAGCACGCACTATAATATTAAGTTCATTTACACCGAATAGCGAGTACGCACTGTTATATTCAGTACATCTGCACCGAATAGCGAGCATGCATTACAATGTTTAGTGCAACTGCACTAAATATCGAGCACACACTTTAACATTCTGTTAATCTGCACCAAATAGCGACCACGCACTACAATATTCAGGCTATTTGCACCGAATAGCAAGCATGCATTACAATATTCAGTGCAACTGCACCGAATAGCGAGCACGCACTACAATTTTCAGTTTATCTGTACCGAATAGCAAGTACGCACTACAATATTTAGTTTATTTGCACCGAACAGCAAGCATGCATTACAATATACAGTGCAACTGCACTTAATAGCGAGCACGCATTACAATATTCAGTTTAGCTGCACCGAATAGCGAGTACGCACTGTCATATTCAATACGTCTACACCGAATAGCGAGCATGTATTACAATATTCAGTGCAATTTCACCGAATAGAAAGCATGCATTTCAATATTCAGTGCAACTGCACCGAATACCGAGCACGCACTATGATATTCAGTTAATCTGCACCGAATAGCGAGCACGCGCTGTCATATTCAGTGCATCTTCACTGAATAGCGATTATGCATTACAATGTTTAGTGCAACTGCACCAAATAGCGATCACACACTACAACATTCAGTTCATCTGCACCAAATAGCGACCACGCACTACAATATTCAGTTTATTTGCACCGAACAGCAAGCATGCATTACAATATACAGTGCAACTGCACTTAATAGCGAGCACGCACTACAATATTCAGTGCACTTGCACCGAATAGCGAGCATGCACTACAATATTCAGTTTATCTGCACCGAATAGCGAGTACCCACTGTCATATTCAGTACGTCTACACCGAATAGCGAGCATGCATAACAATATTCAGTGCAACTGCACCGAATAGCGAGCACGCACTACACTATAAAGTTCATCTACACCTAATAGCGAGTACTCACTACAATACTCAGTTTATGTGCACCGAATAGCGAGTTCGCACTACAATTTTCAGTTCATCTGTACCGAAGAGCGAGTACGCACTGTCATATTCAGTACGTCTGCACCGAATAGCACCATAATGTGCGATGCGCGCTCGAATACGGACGTGTTGTCACAGTTGTACGCATAGTGCGCGGCTTTAGCTGCTGCCTGATATTTTGCAATGATTTCCCTGCAACTTATTGCAATCGAGCGGTTGGCATTCATACAGAATGCCATCGATACTATGGACGAGGTGAGCATCATGCAGATCTGCAAATCGAGCTTCAAAGAGGATGAATATATATTTCGTTTATTCATTTACTTGTATTATATATGTTATTTCTTTGTATATTTATTTTTTCCGAAAAATATTCTATTTTATATTTTATTTATTTGCTATACACCTTCCACAGTGTGTTTCTTTTTAACCCAAAGGTTAAATGGTAGAGAATGCCTTGTTGCATTAAGTCCGCCTATGTACCACTATTGTACATGAAGTTTAAATAAATAAATAAATGAGGTCAGCAAGGGCAAGATGTTACTTTCCAGACAAGTGGGAAACTCGATCAAATGCCATCTCGGAGGAGAGATGGTACAGAGAAGAGCGTCCAAGATATCATCACCTTTCTAAAGGTGACCAACCCTGACGACGTGCCAACATACGTAGCGAAGGAGCTACATAAGTTACCGCCCGTCACATAAAATCACGTAGATGTCACCAGGTTACTGAAGGATATTACATCTCTGAAGTCAAGCCTGGCCGAGGTGAAGTGCAAGTTGGAGAAGTCAGAAAATACCATCCATGAACTACGTGCCGAGGTAGTGTTGCTACGCAGTGCTGTGTCGGAAAGTAGGACAAATGACGAAGCCAACGTAAACACGCGTTGTGGGGCGCAAAATACAGCAGTCAGCAGTTTTGCTTCGGTGAAATTGGATTCGTCGACGATTGCAAATATTGAGGACGATGCACCGAGCCCCGCCGCCCCGTGCCTCTCTGCTCCGTCAGAGAATACGACACGCGTAGCTACGTCGACCCCCAAACTAGCTTACGCCGCAATTGCTGCCGCAAACAAAACAGCTGCGCCACAACCTACACAGCAGAAAGGGGGAAAGCAGAAGCGTCGCTGTGAAACCCTTCCGGGGAATCCGGTACAGCGCTGTCCAGCGAAGTCAGAATGTGATGAGGATGGTTTTACCAAAGTGCAGAAGAAGAAGAAGAAGAATCCTACTTGTCGCAATCAATGCGGTACTGGACTGACAGGACCAAATATGCTGCTACGTCCAGCCGTGCCTACGACGTTGCTGTATGTGTCCCGACTATATCACTCCACGAAGGTTGAGGAGATCGTGGAGTACGTAAAGGTGAACACCAACTGGACCTTGAGGGTCGAGAAGCTGGAGCCGCGTCACAACACCAACTTCAAGTCGTTTGTGGTGCGGGTTCCGACACAATATCTTGACAGATTCCTGAAGGAAGAGTTTTGGCCGAAGGGTGTAGTCTACCGACGTTTTCGTGGTAGGCTACGCGACACCGCGCAGCGTAACACGACGCCGTCACTTCGTGTGTCTTAGTTAATATTAATTATGTATTAGTTCATTTTTATTTTAATGTTTTGTTGTGTATTGTATTTGTATGTTGCCTGAAATAAAGGAATAATAATAATGATGATTTTTAGTGGCTCGGCTGTCAAGCCAACTGACGTAAGGAATTTTTCATCCCGTATTTTTATCGATTTCAATTTAAAAAAACCATAGAAACAATGCATTTTATACCGAACACATCAAGAAAAAAAAAATAGAACCACACGAAATTAAAAACAACTCACTAAATAAAAAAAAAAATGACAATATGGAAATAAAATGTTGACACGACGCCGAGCACGACTACAAGCCGCACCAACACCATCTTCGGGTTCGTCGCCGAGCTCCGCCTCGCAGCCGCCGGGACCTGCGCCAGCCGCGAGTCCAGAGATTCCGGTAGCTGCAGTTGCGTCGAGCTCGAGCGACGAATACTTCTCGCCGCCGACGACACCACCACCTGCGCGTCGGCGCGGACGAGGCCGACCACCGGCCAGCTTAGGACCTCGAGGCCCACCGGTCTCTGATAGGGTCCCCGCTATCGGTGGAAGTGTGCAGCGTATGAAATGGACTCAAGCCATAAATGAGAACGTAATACGCTCATACTTTGGGGCTACAGAGGGGGGAACTAACCTGACTGCGTACCGTGGTCGGATGCTCTCTCTGTTTCAGGTACTTGAACCAGCTGTCAGCGTATCGGCCCAACGACTGTCGGATCAGGTGCGCGTCATCCAGCGTAACCGTATGTTGGATGATAGTGTGCTTGATCGCTGAAATGTGTAGCCATGTCATTGCTCCTCCGTCGCAGACTGTGGCACCAGCATCGTCAACCCAATTGCCCAGCCACGCTGACGAGGAGAGTAATGACAGGGTTACAAACGTAAGTACCCAGTGCAATAACGAATTGAGGAGTGCTTTGGAGTGTGCTATTCGGGAATACCGCTACATGCCGCCTGAACTTAGACCACGCTTACCTCGTTTGCCCATGCATAACAAGAACAGGGCGCTGGTGGCTGCTCTGGATTCGCAGTTGTCAAGCTATTTTGATAACTGTGATAACCTCACCGATGCACATTCGATTATGTACTGCGCGGCTGTAGCGGCATGTCGTGTAGCTCATGTCAAAATAAAAATAACCAATGACAGAGCTACACGACCAAAACCAGCCGTACCAGCTTGGCAGTGCAGGATCGAGCGTCGTATTGGTGAGGCCAGAGCGCTAATCGGCAAACTGATCTGCTTCAGGGAGGGCAACACACGCCCTAGAGTGATGCGCTTTGTGAGACGGGCGTTTTCGGGGACTGATGTCAATCCCCGAGATTATATATCTCGTGTCACAGAGCGCATCGACTTCCTGAAGCAGAAGGTGTATGCATGGGCAAGCCGTATTCGTAGGTACAGGCGGCGAGTGGAACGATACACCCAGAATCGCACATTCCGAAGTAACGAAAGGTGGGTATATAGGGATTGGGAGCGACCGGACCAAGGTGTGACTGACACGCGCTTGCCGGATGATGATGCTATGTGTTCATTCTGGCGCAGCATCTGGTCGGTTCCTGTCAGTCATACTGAGGGTGACTGGACTCGGGAGGTCGAGCGTGTGTGCGATCCGATACCAGAAATGGGGGCAATTTCCATCAGCCCCCAAGATGTAGCTTGTGCAGTCCGTCCGTTGCCTAACTGGAAATCTCCAGGGCCGGACGGGCTGCACAATTTCTGGATTAAATGGTTTACGAGATCGCACGCTTGCTTGGCGTCTCAATTCCAGTCTGCCTTAGAGTCTGGGTCGCTACCCCAGTTCCTAACTACAGGAATAACCCACCTGCTCCATAAATCAGGTAGTACTGCGGAACCTAAAAATTATAGACCGATCACGTGTTTGCCGACGGTCTATAAAGTTCTTACATCCATTTTGAGGGCAAAGATTAATAGTCATATTAACAACAACAACATCATGTCTGCCTCTCAGAATGGATGTAGGAATGGGTCCCGCGGTACTAAGGAGCTACTCCTTATTGATATGGCCATTAGCCAACAGGTTCGGCGTTCCCGAAAGGATCTGTCGACATGCTGGATAGACTATAAGAAGGCCTATGACTCGGTGCCTCATACATGGCTCATGAGGGTGCTAGAATTGTATAAAGTTGATGCAACGCTACGCACCTTCCTGATGTCGTGTATGGGGCAATGGAGGACAGTCCTTCGCTATCCAGGATGTCGAAATATCCAGAGGAATATCGAATCGGTAAGGATCGAGCGGGGTATATTTCAGGGCGATAGTTTGAGTCCACTTTGGTTTTGTCTAGCCTTGAATCCTCTTAGCACACTGCTAGAGAATTCAGGGCTAGGCTATCGGTTGAAGAGAGGTGGTCAGGTTATATCTCACCTCCTTTACATGGATGATCTGAAACTCTTTGCCCCCACTAATCTGCAACTGATGGAGCTACTGAAAGTAACTGAAACATTCAGTAACGCCATCAGGATGGAATTTGGTGTGGACAAATGTGCGGTCATGCATGTAAAGCGTGGAGAGATTATGGAATCCGTGGGAACTCAACTCTCGGATTCCATAAACCTGAGATCCCTCTCTCCAACTGAAACTTACAAGTATTTGGGTATGTCGGAAGCGTTAGGTATCAATGTTACTGACATGAAGCAATCGTTGAAGGAGCGCTTCTTTGGCCGCCTGAAGAAGGTATTTAATAGTCTTCTATCGGGCGGAAACAAGGTGCGCGCCTTCAACGGTTGGGTCATGCCAGTATTGATGTACTCTTTCGGCGTACTCAAATGGACTCAAACGGAACTTGACGCCCTGGATAGGCGGGTCCGTACACTGCTTACTGCGTATCGAATGCATCACCCACGGTCGTCGGTAATGAGACTGTATATCCCGCGAAAGTGTGGAGGTCGAGGATTTTTAAATGCTAAGACTCTCCACAATCACGAGATATGCAGTCTTAGGGAATATTTCCTAGCTGTCGACGTGGGTATGCATCGAAATGTAGTGGCGGTGGACAAGGGACTCACCCCGCTCTCCTTGGCAAATGAGAACTGGCGCAAACCTGCAGTGCTTGACACTAACGATCGCAGGGCGGTATGGCAGAGTAAGGAGCTTCACGGACGCTTTTTCCGGGCCCTACATGGGCCTGACGTAGACCAACTAGCGTCCGTAGCCTGGCTGCGTTTCGGTGATCTTTTTGGAGAAACCGAAGGTTTTGTTTGTGCAATTATGGACGAAGTTATCATGACGAATAACTACCGGAGATTTATTGTGAAAGACGGCACGGTCGACATATGTCGGGCATGTCACCGTCCGGGAGAATCAATTCGCCACATTGTCTCTGGTTGTTCTTGTCTAGCTAACGGAGAATACTTGCATAGGCACAACCTTGTAGCCAGGATTATCCATCAGCAACTTGCTCTGAAATACTCTCTTGTGGAGTCGGAGGTGCCATACTATAGGTATGCGCCCGACCCAGTTCTCGATAATGGCAATATCACATTGTACTGGGATCGGTCCATCATCACTGACAGGACTATTGTTGCCAATAAGCCTGATATAGTGGTGGTGGACCGAATTGTGAGGCGTGCAATGATTGTAGACATAACCGTCCCGCATGACGAGAACCTCGTGAAAGCCGAGAAAGACAAACAAATCAAGTATATTGACTTGGCTCGCGAGGTTGTCGACATGTGGGAAGTGGACTCCGCAATCATTGTACCGATAGTCGTATCGGCCAATGGCTTAATAGCCACGAGCCTCGACCAACACCTTAGGAGGCTCTCGTTGGGCAGCTGGATCAAGGGCTTGATTCAGAAAGCGGTACTTCTGGACACGGCTCGCATTGTCAGGAGGTTCCTATCTCTGGAGCCCTGACCGCCGGTAGCTTGGACCCTGTTCCCGATATCGGTGGGCTACTATTTTTATATTTTTAAATGTTTTTATTTTTCTAATGTATATATTGTATAAAAATGTTTAAAAATATCTAAATAAGTAAAGAAAATAAATAAAGGAAATACAATGATAATTACAATATTCAGTGCAACTGCACCGAATAGCGAGCACGCACTACACTATAAAGTTCATTTACACCTAAAAGCGAGTACGCACTACAATACTCAGTTTATGTGCACCGAATAGCGAGTACGCACTGTCATATTCAGTACATCTGCACCGAATTCAGCCATTACAATGTTCAGTGCAACTGCACCGAATAGCGAGCACGCACTATGATATTCAGTTCAATTACACCGAATAGCGAGTACGCACTATTATATTCAGTTCATCTGCACCAAATAGCGACCACGCACTACAATATTCAGGTTATTTGCACCGAATAGCAAGCATGCATTACAATATTCAGTGCAACTGCACCGAATAGCGAGCACGCACTACAATTTTCAGTTCATCTGTAACGAAGAGCGAGTACGCACTGTCATATTCAGTATGTCTGCATCGAATAGCAAGCTTGCATTACAATATTCAGTGCAACTGCACCGAATAGAGAGCACGCACTACACTATAAAGTTCATCTACACCTAAAAGCGAGTACGCTCTACAATACTCAGTTTATGTGTACCGAATAGCGAGTTCGCACTGTGATATTCAGTTCATCTGCACCGAATAGCGAGTACGCACTGTCATATTCAGTACATCTGCACCAAATTCAGTCATAACAATATTCAGTGCAACTGCACCGAAAAGCGAGCACACACTATGATATTTAGTTAATTTGCACTGAATAGCGAGTACGCACTGTCATATTCAGTACATCTGCACCGAATAGCGAGCATGCACTACAATTTTCAGTTCATCTGTACCGAAAAGCGAGTACGCACTGTCATATTCAATACGTCTGCATCGAATAGTAAGCTTGCAATACAATATTCAGTGCGACTGCACCGAAAAGCGAGCACGCACTGTCATATTCAGTACGTTTCTACCGAATAGCGGGCACAAACTACAATATTCAGTGCACTTGCACCGAATAGCGAAAATGCACTACAATATTCAGTTTATCTGCCCTGAATAGCGAGTACGCATTGTCATATTCAGTACGTCTACACCGAATAGCGAGCATGCATTACAATATTCAGTGCAACTGCACCGAATAGCAAACACGCACTATGATATTCAGTTTATTTGCACCGAATAGCAAACATGCATTACAATATACAGTGCAACTGCACCGAATAGCGAGCACGCACTACAATTTTCAGTTCATCTGTACCGAAGAGCGAGTACCTACGCACTGTCATATTCAGTACGTCTACACCGAATAGCGAGCATGCATAAGAATATTCAGTGCAACTGCACCGAAAAGCGAGCACGCACTGTCATATTCAGTACGTCTCTACCGAATAGCGAGCACACACTACATAATTCAGTGCACTTGCACCGAATAGCAAGCATGCAGTGCAATATTCAGTTAATCGGCACCGAATAGCGAGCACGCACTATGATATTCAGTTTATTTGCACCGAATAGCAAACATGCATTACAAAATACAGTGCAACTGCACCGAATAGCGAGCACGCACTACAATTTTCAGTTCATCTGTACCGAATGCGACCACGCACTATAATATTCATTTTATTTGCACTGAATTGCAAGCACGCATTACAATATTCAGTGCAACTGCACCAAATAGCGAGCACGCACTACAATTTTCAGTTCATCTGTGTTATGTATGTAATAATTAGTTACTGTAGGTAATTTTATATTTATTAGTAATAAGTAGTGTAGGTAGTTCTGGTTTGTAGATTTGCCAGTCATTATACACCAGTGTCTAACGTGCTACGTATTTTATTTGACTTCCTGGATCCAGAGCCCTCCAACCCAAGAATTCTTCAGTGGCGACGAGGATTAAAACGAACAGGGTATAAACTTGGCGGGTGATAGTTTTTGTCGCGAATACACTAATAACAACATTTAAATATGTCAATTGGAAAAATCAACGAATTCGATATTCACAAGGACGATTGGAGGTTGTATATTGAACGACTTGAACAATACTTTCTAGTGAACAAAATACCGGCTGAATTGCAAGTGTCGACGTTAATTACCGTTATGGGTGCGACTAGCTACGAATTGTTAGTGAACTTGTGTACTCCGGCGAAACCGAAGACAAAAACTTTTGAACAGATAACGCTTGCTATGGAAAAACACCTACAACCGAAACCGAGTGAGTTGGCTGAACGATACAAATTTCGAAATCGCAAGCAGCTTAGCAGTGAAAATATATCGGACTATGTGGCTGTTTTAAAGAAAATGTCTAAAACTTGTGAGTTTGGGGCCTGGTTAGAGGAAAGCTTAAGAGACCAACTGGTTTGCGGGATTAAGAGCGAGACCATTAGACAAAGGCTATTTGCAGAGACCAAATTGGATTTCATGAAGGCATATAGTCTCGCCGTTAGCATGGAGGCGGCAGAGAAAGATGCAGCAGCTGTAGTGGATGGGTCAGGTAGCGCAACCAGTGAGGAGAAAGGGACGGTGGATTGTCAGCTGATGACAAATACGCGGCGAGGCGGCGGCGGCAGTACGGGACGAGCGCGCGCAGCTGGTCGCTCACCGGCAGGCGAGCACATGCTACGCGGACGGTCGCGGGTAGGCCGGGCGGCGGCGCTAGCACCTACGTCTGCGCCGGTGGAGCGGGAGCAGCAACGGCGACAGTGTCGAGCGTGTGGCGGGCCGCATGAGGCGGCCGTTTGCAAGTTCGGGCGCTATGTATGCCGGGTGTGCAACCAGCCGGGTCATCTGCGGCGTATGTGCCCGCATCTAACGCAGCATTACACCGTCGCGGCGGAGATCGCAGAGGGCGTCGAGAACAGCGAAGATAGTGACGAGGTAATAATGATTGGACTTAATAAATTGACAGTAACTCAGTGTAAACCTATATATGTGTCATTAGAGGTTCAGGGAAAGGTAATGAAGTTCGAGTGTGACACAGGTAGTGCTGTATCATGTATAAATGAATGCACATATAAAGAGTTATTCAGTAACTTAAAAATTACAAAAAGTAATGTAGTTTTGAGGTATTATACGGGTGAGTGTGTAAAACCACTGGGAGTTGTTAAACCATTTGTTAAATATAACGATAAATGAATGCAATTAGACTTGTATATGATAAGAAACGGAAAAACAATGCTACTCGGCAGACAATGGATGGCATCTTTAAAAATACAACTACCGGTATTGGATTATGATGCTTATGTAAATAACAATAATATTCGTAATGAATCAGATTTTGATATAAATACATTTAGTTCCAGATACTCTTAAGTGTTCGCGGACGGGTTGGGGCGTTTCACGGGTGGCAAGGTTGGCATTCATTTGCGGGAAGGCGCGCGGCCTGTGTTCATGCGCGCGCGCCCGCTGGCGTACGCGCTGCGGGGCCCGGTGGAGGGCGCGCTGGACCAGCTGGTGCGGGACGGCATTCTCACTCCGGTTGAACGTTCCGACTGGGCTACGCCCATCGTGCCAGTCGTGAAGAAGGACGGCAGCATAAGGATCTATGCCGATTATAAATTAACATTGAATAAGGTAATAGAAGTTGACCGCTATCCACTACCTAGGGTCGAGGATCTACTCGTTCGGCTAAACGGGGGCAAATGTTATAGTAAGATAGACCTTTCCCAAGCTTATGCTCAATTTGAACTTGATGATTCGCGGAAATACACGACAATTAACACACAAGGGTTTGTTCCGATATAACAGATTAGTGTATGGCCTGGCGTCTAGCCCGGCAATATTCCAAAGACGTTTGGAACAGATGTTTGCAGATTTACCGCAGGTAGGCGTATTCCTCGATGACGTCATCATAACGGGGCGCACAGTATCGGAACACATGATTAATTTATGCCAGGTTTTCGACCGATTAGAAAAGTACGGCTTGCGAGTAAAGAGGGACAAGTGTTCGTTCTTTGCTGAATCCGTGGTTTATTTAGGGCATGTCATTAGTAAAGATGGTGTGCATACTTGTCCGGATAAAGTCAAGTCAATTATCAATACCCCGGCGCCGTCGAACATATCGGAGCTAAGAGCTTTCATAGGCATGGTTATGTATTATGCTAAGTTTATAAGAAACGTTAGCACTGTATTGCTTTGAGATTAGGAGTAAAATACATATGGAGCGCAGAATGTAGGAATGCTTTTGAGAAAGTTAAAGCGTTGTTAGCTAGCAGTGAGGTACTAACACACTACTCGGCCGAGTTGCCACTCGTGCTGACTACCGACGCAAGCAGCGTCGGGGTGGGCGCCGTGTTGTCGCACATCACGCCGAGTGGCGAGCGGCCGATAGCATACGCCTCGCGTTCACTAAGTGTAGCGGAGAGATCATACTCTCAGATTGATCGGGAGGCGCTAGCGATAGTTTTTGGGGTGAGAAAATATCACCAGTACGGTCGGAATTTTGTGCTGAAGACTGACCATAAACCACTAACGTATATTTTCGGGAATAAAGTAGGAATACCAATTATGGCGGCATCTAGGTTACAGAGATGGGCGGTACTCTTGTCTGCATATAATTATAAGATAGAGTACGTCGGATCAAAAAAAAATTGTGCGGACGCATTGTCACGTCTGCCTGATAAGACAAACTTAGGTTCAGATAGAAATGAAAGTACCTATGTACATTTTGTAGAAGAATTTTTACCAGTCACGCATGAAGATGTTAAGAATGCTACGAAAAAAGATATTGAGTTAGGAAAAATAATGACATACGTACAGTCAGGCTGGCCAAACGAATGTCCGGTTACAGAAATACAGCCATATTTCTATAGGCGTCACGAAATATATTCGGAGTTTGGGTGTTTTATTTGGGGGTATAGAATGATTATACCCTTGAAATTAAGAAACCTGATTTTAAGGCAACTTCATAACAGTCATATGGGTATCGTGAAGATGAAGAGCCTAGCCCGAAATTATGTCTGGTGGCCTAGCATAGACGCGGACATAGAAGCGATGTGTAAGCAGTGTGAGACGTGCGCCGCGGAGGCTGACGCACCGGCGCGGGCGCCGCCGCAACCGTGGCCTTTTACCACGCAGCCGTGGACCAGGTTAAATGTAGATTTTCTGGGTCCATACCAAGGTGTAAATTTTTTTGTGTTGGTCGATTCCAGTTCTAAGTGGTTAGAAATTTTTGAAATGAAACAGACCAATGCAAAAAGCGTCACTAAGATATTAAGAGCTACTTTTGCTAGGTTCGGTCTGCCCGAAGAGTTAGTTTCAGATCAAGGCCCTCCGTTCACAAGTGAAGAGTTTAGATCATTTCTAAAAAAAAAATGGCATTCGACAAAGATTTTCACCTGCCTACCATCCAGCATCCAATGGCGCGGCAGAAAACGCGGTAAAACTTTGCAAGCGGGCCATTAAAAAAGCGTTTAGGGACAGGGTTGATGTAGATACAGCCTTACAAACATTTCTGTTAGCTTACCGTAATTCAGTACACGGCACTACTGGTGAGACTCCTGCGTCGATTTTACAAAGACGCTCACTTCGATCTCGGCTCGACTTGTTACGGGGACACAGATCAGTAGAAAACAGGGTCCGCGAGATACAGGGTCCGCGAGATACAGGGTCGCCAGGCAGAGTATCAGGAACGCCAGCCACGCTCTCTGGGCGAGGGGGATTTGGTTTGGGCGAGACAGTATGGTGCTTCAGATAAATGGGTGAAAGGAACTGTGAGAGAAGTGGAAGGTACTCGTAGATATGTAGTGGATAGCGGTAACGGTCGACTCTTCAAAAGACACATTGATCAAATTAGGCGCCGTTCTCGGTTGTCAGATGTGCCTTGCCAAATAAATGAGAATAACATAGAACTAGGAGACCGAAGTGAGAATGTTGAGCCATCACAAGCTGAGCTGACCTTGGCGGAGGTTCCCAACGCCGGACATCTGAGTAAAGATCAGTTAAGTATTACACAGGAGAAAGGCATGATAGATAAAAGTAGCGATTCCAGAGTAAATGCCCTACCTTCGGAACCTACGGCTACTGACCCACCTTGTGCTAATGCTAAGTCGACACCACCACTGGTACGCTCCCAGCGAATACGCAAACCTGTCGTCCGATTTGAAATTGATTAATTTGTATAGCTTGTATAAAGGGAGATGTAGGTAGTGCATATCCCTAGAAAATGTAAGTTTTCAAAATGTAACTTAAAATTATTTTTAAGAAATAAGATCGGAGGTGTTATGTATGTAATAATTAGTTACTGTAGGTAATTTTATATTTATTAGTAATAAGTATTGTAGGTATTTCTGGTTTCTAGATTTGCCAGTCATTATACACCAGTGTCTAACGTGCTACGTATTTTATTTGACTTCCTGGATCCAGAGCCCTCCAACCCAAGAATTCTTCAATCTGTACCGAAGAGCGAGTACGCACTGTCATATTCAGTACGTCTGCACCGAATAGCAAGCTTGCATTACAATATTCAGTGCAACTGCACCGAATAGCGAGCACGCACTGTGATATTCAGTACGTCTCTACCAAATAGCGAGCAAACACTACAACATTCAGTGCACTTGCACCGAATAGCGAGCATGCACTACAATATTCAGTGCAACTGCACCGAATAGCGAGCACGCACTACACTATAAAGTTCATCTACACCGAATAGCGAGCACGCACTATGATATTCAGTTCATTTACACCGAATAGCGAGTACGCACTGTCATATTCAGCACATCTTCACCGAAAAGCGAGCATGCATTACAATGTTTAGTGCAACTGCACCAAATATCGAGCACACACTTCAACATTCAGTTCATCTGCACCAAATAGCGACCATGCACTACAATATTCAGGTTATTTGCATCGAATAGCAAGCATGCATTACAATATTCAGTGCAACTGCACCAAATAGCGAATACGCACTACAATTTTCAGTTCAGCTGTACCGAATAACGATCACGCACTGTCATATTCAGTACGTCTGCACCAAAGAGCAAGCTTGCATTACAATATTCAGTGCAATTGCACCGAATAGCGAGCACGCACTGTCATATTCAGTACGTTTCTACCGAATAGCGAGCCTGCATTACAATATTTAGTGCATCTGCACTGAATAGCGAGCACGCACTATAATGTTCAGTGCACTTGCACCAAATATTGAGCATGCACTACAATATTCAGTTTATCTGCACCGAATAGCGAGTACGCACTGTCATATTCAGTACGTCTGTACCGAATAGCAAGCTTGCATTACAATATTCAGTGCAACTGCACCGAATAGCGAGCACGCACTGTCATATTAAGTACGTCTCTACCAAAAAGCGAGCATGCATTACAATGTTTAGTGCAACTGCACCAAATATCGAGCACACACTTCAACATTCAGGTCATCTGCACCAAATAGCGACCACGCACTACAATATTCAGGTTATTTGCATCGAATAGCAAGCATGCATTACAATATTCAGTGCAACTGCACCGAATAGCGAGTACGCACTACAATTTTCAGTTTAGCTGTACCGAATAACGATCACGCACTGTCATATTCAGTACGTCTGCACCAAAGAGCAAGCTAGCATTACAATATTCAGTGCAATTGCACCGAATAGCGAGCACGCACTATGATATTCAGTTAATCTGCACCGGATAGCGAGTGCGCACTGTCATATTTAGTACATCTTCACCGAATAGCGATAATGCATTACAATATTTAGTGCAACTGCACCGAATAGCCACCACGCACTACAATATTCAGTTTATTTGCACCGAATAGCAAGCATGCATTACAATATTCAGTGCAACTGCACCGAATAGCGAGCACGCACTACAATTTTCAGTTCATTTGGACCGAATAGCGAGTACGCACTGCCATATTCAGTACGTCTGCACTGAATAGCAAGCTTGCATTACAATATTCACTGCAACTGCACCGGATAGCGAGCACGCACTGTCATATTCAGTACGCCTTTACCGAATAGCGATTACATACTACAATATTCAGTGCACTTGCACCGAATAGCGAGCATGCTCTACAATATTCAGTTTATCTGCATCGAAAAGCGAGTACGCACTGTCATATTTAGTACGTCTACACTGAATAGCGAGCATGCATTACAATATTCAGTGCAACAGCACCGAATAGCGAGCACGCACTACACTATAAAGTTCACCTACACTAATAGCGAGTACGCACTGTAATATTTAGTTCATCTGCACCGAATAGCGAGTGCGCACTGTCATATTCAGTACATCTGCACCTAACTCAGTCATTACAATTTTCAGTGCAACTACACCAAATAGCGAGCACACACTGTCATATTTAGTTCATTAGCACCGAATAGCGAGTACGCACTCTCATATTCAGTACATCTGCACCGAATAGCGAGCACGCACTACCATTTTCAGTTCATCTCTACCGAACAGCGACCACGCACTACACTATTCAATTTATTTGCACCGAAAAGTGAGCATGCACTACAATATTCAGTGCACTTGCACCGAACAGCGAGCATGCATTACAATATTCAGTGCAACTGCACAGAATAGCGAGTACGCACTACAATTTTCAGTTCAGCTGTACCGAATAACGATCATGCACTGTCATATTCAGTACGTCTGCACCAAAGAGCAAGCTTGCATTACAATATTCAGTGCAATTGCACCGAATAGCGAGCACGCACTGTCATATTCAGTACGTCTCTACCGAATAGCGAGCATGCATTACAACATTTATTGCATCTGCACTGAATAGCGAGCACGCACTATAATATTCAGTGCACTTGCACCGAATACTGAGCATGCACTACAATATTCAGTTTATCTGCACCGAATAGAGAGTACGCACTGTCATATTTAGTACGTCCACACCGAATAGCGAGCATGCATTACAATATTTAGTGCAACTGCACCAAATAGCGATCACACACTACAATATTCAGTTTATTTGCACCGAACAGCAAGCATGCATTACAATAAGCAGTGCAACTGCACCGAAAAGCGAGCACGCACTACCATTTTTAATTCATCTGTACCGAATAGCGACCACGCACTACAATATTCAGTTTGTTTGAACCGAATAACAAGCATGCATTACAATATTCAGTGCAACTGCACCGAATAGCGAGCACGCACTACAATTTTCAGTTCATCTGTACCGAATAGCGAGTACGCACTGTCATATTCAGTACTTTTGCACCGAATAGCAAGCTTGCATTACAATTTTAACTGCAACTGCACCGAATAGCAAGCTTGCATTACAATATTAACTGCAACTGCACCGAATAGCGAGCACGCACTGTCATATTCAGTACGTCTCGACCGAAAAGTGAGCATGCACTACAATATTCAGTGCACTTGCACCGAATAGCGAGCATCCATTACAATATTCTGTTTAGCTGTACCGAATAGCGAGTACGCACTGTCATTTCCAAACGTCTACACCGAATAGCGAGCATGCATTACAATATTTAGTGCACCTGCACCGAATAGCGAGCACGCACTACACTATTTAGTTCATCTGCACCGAATACTGAGCATGCACTACAATATTCAGTTTATCTGCACCGAATAGAGAGTACGCACTGTCATATTTAGTACGTCCACACCGAATAGCGAGCATGCATTACAATATTTAGTGCAACTGCACCAAATAGCGATCACACACTACAATATTCAGTTTATTTGCACCGAACAGCAAGCATGCATTACAATAAGCAGTGCAACTGCACCGAAAAGCGAGCACGCACTACCATTTTTAATTCATCTGTACCGAATAGCGACCACGCACTACAATATTCAGTTTGTTTGAACCGAATAACAAGCATGCATTACAATTTTCAGTGCAACTGCACCGAATAGCGAGCACGCACTACAATTTTCAGTTCATCTGTACCGAATAGCGAGTACGCACTGTCATATTCAGTACTTTTGCACCAAATAGCAAGCTTGCATTACAATATTAACTGCAACTGCACCGAATAGCGAGCACGCACTGTCATATTCAGTACGTCTCGACCGAAAAGTGAGCATGCACTACAATATTCAGTGCACTTGCACCGAATAGCGAGCATCCATTACAATATTCTGTTTAGCTGTACCGAATAGCGAGTACGCACTGTCATTTCCAAACGTCTACACCGAATAGCGAGCATGCATTACAATATTTAGTGCACCTGCACCGAATAGCGAGCACGCACTACACTATTTAGTTCATCTGCACCGATTAACGAGCATGCATTACAATATTCAGTGCAATTGCACCGAATAGCGAACACGCACTACAATTTTTAGTTCATTTGTACCGAACAGCGACCACGCACTACAATATTCAGTTTATTTGCACCGAATAGCAAGCATGCATTACAATATTCAGTGCAACTACAACGAATAGCGAGCACGAACTACAATTTTCAGTTCAACTGTACCGAATAGGGAGTACGCACTGTCATATTCAGTACGTCTGCACCAAATAGCAAGCTTGCATTACACTATTCAGTGCAACTGCACCGAATAGCGAGCACGCACTAAAACATTCAAAGCATTTTATTTCAAATAAACCATTCACAGGCACTTTTGAAACGTCAAGGTCGGTCAGTCAAAAACATGGAAGCTATTTGCACGTTCCAAAGCGTAGATCTCTATGGAGAAAAACGTGCAAGAAACTCCTCCATCTGTCCTCTACTGTCATATTCAGTTTGTCTCTACCGAATAGCGAGCATGCATTACAATATTTAATGCATCTGCACCGAATAGCGAGCACGCAATAAAATATTCAGTGCATTTGCACCGAACAGCGAGCTTGCACTACAATATTCAGTTTTTCTGCACCGAATAGCGAGTACGCACTGTCATATTCAGTACGAACAATAACATCCTTTCAAAACTTTTGAGTTCCAGGTAAGTGATTTGATTCCGTCCAACAAAATCCTGTATGTTCGGTGAGTGCCATTTAGTAATAATAAAAAAAATTGTGTACAAATGAAATCACGAAAATATTGATGCATTTGGTTTTACTATATTATGTAATCGTTATAGTTCCCATTTTATGGAACAGTTTCTTAGATACCGCAGCCACATCCTCTGCCAGCCCAACCACCACAAAGACCGAGGCCAGGAGCAGCAAGAGCAGCGGGAGCGAAGGCGGCACCAGAACCGTAAGCACCAAGAGGGGCAATGGCGGCAGCCGGGGCGAAGGCAGCAGTCTCACTGATCATGGCATTCCTACCATTACCACAGGCGTGGTTGACGGCGCCAGCACCGGCAGAAGGCAACACACCTTCCATAGCAACAGTACCAACGAACGGCAGCTCACCGCCCACAGCCAGGATACCCTCGTATGCATTGTCGGACACTACGGAGATACCAACGGGAGCGATGGCGGAGGCGCTGGAGACAGGCATAGCGCCGCCACTGGTGGGACTGATCTCGATGGCGGGGGCGTAGATTCCATCATAAGCCAGACCTCTGCCTGCGTAGCCAGCGGCCAGTCCATCTAGAGCCAGACCTCTGCCTGCCAAGCCGATGCCAGAGCTGACGAGTCCATCGTATGCCCAGCCAGGAGCAGCCAAGCCGCAAGGAGCGGCTAAGGCGGGAGCGGCCAAGCCGTAGGGAGCAGCATGCCCAGAAACATCAGCAACCGCAGCGCGGCTGGTGCAAGTCTGTCCGAGGGCGGACTGGAAATATAGTTAAAATTATAATTACCAGTTTTTGAAGGTATTAAACAACTAATCTTTGATTTTGTATCTGGATCGTCAGAAACAGAAAGTAGTTTAATTTTTTTTTTAATGTTCCTTACCTTAAGCAGGAGCGCCTGAGCGCAGAGGACGAGGATAGCTTTGACTGACATTGTAGTTTGTTTCGAGTGCTGACACAAGAATGATGTTCAGTGCAACCGTTGGAGGTTTTATACTCCGAAATGTTATCTATTTCCAAGAGTATAAGTATGTCGGTATATGCAATTAATTAATAGCTTGTGCAAGCATGATAAGCCTACTATTTCTAAACAAAAAAAAAACGTTAAATATTTTATTAAGTGTTAGTAAGTCACGTGCTAATGTGTAACACGAGAAAAACGTTGTAATTTATCAAGACACGTGTCACGTTTCCCCTAATTTCGAAAGCAATGGTTTATATTGTTGAAGTGTTGGGTATAATATGGGTTGATAATTTCAGGTCATCATTCAGTCTTCAGCCTCTCGTTGAACACAAACACACATCAAACATGTCTTCCTTCACTGTTCTGTTGCTCTGCATCCAAGCTTGCTTAGTCCAGGTGAGTGGTGCTTTGCTTCTAAAATGGTTTCCGTATTTTTTTTTTTCGTTTCGTGGTTTGGAGCTCAACCTTTGTTTTATTCTGAATCATGAGTAAACTCTTTTAAATTGAATGTTCGTGGTTGTGACTTTTTAGGTTCTATATGGATAAAAGGAACTATTAAAAGATCACTCAGTTGACAGACTGTTTGTTTGTCGGTCTTTTTGTCTGTCTGTCCGTCTATTACTGTCGATTTTCTTCGAATTTAAGGGAAAATTTTGAAAAATTATAGATTTTAGTTCTTTGCTTATAGATTACAGGAGAACCAATAAGAAACTCTATGGTTTGAAAGCAACACATTACAAAAATGCGATTCCTTCGCGCACTTGGCAGTGGCGGTTTTTGTAAAGAATGTTATTTATTTCCGATTTTTGCGTTACAGAATGTATTCGGCCAGGCCTGCCTTGGTGCTTACGGCCCGGCGATCGCTCCAGCTCTTGCTTCTCCCCTGCTAGCTGGTCCCGGTGGCTGGGCTGCTTCAGGTCTGGGTGCCCCCCTAGGATTGGCTGCTTTGGGTCTGGCTGTCCCCCTCGGTTTGGCTTCTGGTTTGGCTTACGACGGACTCGCCTTCCCTGCTGGTGCCGGTATTGGTGCTGCCCCATACGGCGGCGCCGGTGAAGGTAACGTGGCGGTCGCTGGAGAGCTGCCAGTAACCGGTACTACCGCTGTTGCTGGTCAGGTCCCCATCATGGGCGCTGCGCTGTGAGCTTCGGCGGCGCTGTGCCGGCTGCTGGTGCCGTGTCTATCTCTGGACAGTGTGCTTGCGGCTGTGGCGCCCTCTACTAGTCTGTGCCATAGACTCCAAGACGTATTGATGATTGAAACAATGAAAAATAAATGAAGTTTACAAACCGAAATTTCCTTTTTTTGTCATACTCGTAGTTTTGCCCTCTCTTTTTGCAAACAGCGACGGGTTATTATTTTTTAATTTGGAATAATTTGATCCATGTTAACTAACAGTGCGTGCCACACTATGTCATATTGAATCTAGGAAAAAATGCAGGTGATTCAGCAAAATGTGAATGCAAAATGTTACGAGACTTTTTACGATCTTTGCTGAGTCCAACCAAAAGACAAACCACGAAAGATAAATAAAATATCCAAAACTATTTTTTTTTTTAGGGTTCCGAATATCTGTAAGAGACGGAACCCTTATAGCAGGGATGACGAACCTTTTTAGGTAACCGTGCCATTTCACCAAAAAGTAATAATAGTATGTCCATAAGTGCCAACAAAAAATCATGATTTGGTAATTTAATGGAGAAAAATAACAAACTAGATTTAACTTTTTTTGGGAACCTGAAATTAATACTGAAGTCGAAATCGTAGTTAAAAAAAAGGTGTTTTTTTAAACAACTTCAAAAAAAGGAGAAGATTCTCAATTCGGTTTGTATTTTTTTTATGTTTGTTACCTCATAACTCCGTCATTTATGAACCTCTCACTTTCAGATGAAACAAAAATTTTTCAAATCGGTTCATAAATGACGGAGTTATGAGGTAACAAACATAAAATTAAAAAAATAAAAATAAAAATACATCCCCGAATTGAGAACCTCCTCCTTTTTTTGAAGTCGGTTACTAAAATAAACAAAACACCACAAGGTACAAAATAACTTCGAAAGAAAGAAAAGAACTTTAATTTCGGAAGTCGGTGTTTTTGGTTATTTTTTCGTTTTTTGACACCGACTTCCTAAATTAAAGTTCTTTTCTTTGGAAGTCGGTTGTATTTTTTGCGATCAGCGAATAGCGAGTAAAGTTTCAAAATCGAAACACTTCGCGATCAGCAAGTAGCAAGTAAGGCTTCAAAATCGAAAGAATTTGCGATCAGCGAGTAGCGAGTGAGGCTTCAAAATCGAAAGAATTTGCGATCAGCGAGTAGCGGGTAAGGCTTTAAAATCGAAAGAATTGGCGATCAGCGGGTCGCGAGTAAGGCTTCAAAATCAAAACTATAAGTGATCAGCGAGTAGCAAGTAAGGCTTCAAAATTTAAACAATTGGCGATCATCGAGTAGCAAATAAGACTTCAAAATCGAAAAAGATGGCGATCAGCGAGTAGCAAGAAGGGCTTCAAAATCGAAAGTATTTACGATCAGCGAGTAGCGAGTAAGGCTTCAAAATCGAAAGAATCGGCGATCAGCGAGTCGCGAGTAAGGCTTCAAAATCGAAACAATTGGCGATCATCGAGTAGCGAGTAAGGCTTCAAAATACAAAGAATTTGCGATCAGCGAGTAGCGAGTAAGGCTTCAAAATCGAAAGAATATCCGATCAACGAGTAGCGAGTAAGGCCTAAGAATCGAAAGATTTGGCGATCAGCGAGTAGCGAGTAAGGCTTCAAAATCGAAAGAGATGGCGATCAACGAGTAGCGAGTAAAGCTACAAAATTAAAGAATTTGCGATTAGCGAGTAGCGAGTAAGGCTTCAAAATCGAAAGAATTGGCGATCAGCGAGTAGCGAGTACGGCTTCAAAATCGAAACTATTAGCGATCAGCGAGTTGCGAGTAAGGCTTCAAAATCGAAAGAATTGGCGATCATCGAGCAGCGAGTGAGGCTTCAAAGTCGAAACAATTGGAGATCAGCGAGTCGCGAGTAAGGCTTCAAAATTGAAACAATTGGCGATCATAAAGTAGCGAGTGAGGCTTCAAAGTCGAAACAATTGGCGATCAGCGAGTAGCGAGTAAGGCTTCAAAATTGAAAGAATTTGCGATCGGCGAGTAGCAAGTAAGGCTTTAAAATCGCAAGAATTGGCGATCAGCGAGTAGCGAGTAAGGCTTCAAAATCGAAACACTTCGCGATCAGCGATAAACAAGTAAAGCTTCAAATTCGAAAGAACTGGCGATCAGCGAGTGGCGAGTAAGGCTCCAAAATCGAAACATGTGGCGATCATCGAGTAGCTATTCAGGCTTCAAAATCGAAACATTTGGCGATCATCGAGTAGCGAATAAGGTTTCAAAATCAAAAGAATTGGCGATTAGCAAGAAGCGAGTAAGGCTTCAAAATCGAAACAATTCGCGATCAGCGAGTAGCGAGTAAAGCTTCAAAATCGAAACAATTCGCGATCAGCGAGTGGCAAAAAGGGCTTCAAAATCAAAAGAATTGGTGATCAGCGTGTAGCAAATGAGGCTTCAAAATCGAAAGAATTTGCGATCAGCGAGTTGTGAGTAAGGCTTCAAAATCGAAAGAATTGGCGATCAGCGAGTAGCGAGTGAGGCTTCAAAATCGAAACTTTTAGCGATCAGCGAGTTGCGAGTAAGGCTTCAAAATCGAAAGAATATGCGATCAGCGAGTAGCAAGTAAGGCTTTAAAATCGCAAGAATTAGCGATCAGCGAGTAGCGAGTAAGGCTTCAAAATCGAAAGAATTGGCGATCAGCGAGTCGCGAGTAAGGCTCCAAAATCGAAAGAATTGGCGATCAGCGAGTCGCGAGTAAGGCTCCAAAATCGAAACATTTGGCGATCATCGAGTAGCGAGTAAGGCTTCAAAATTGAAAGAATTTGCGATCAGCGAGTAGCGAGTTAGGCTTCAAAATTCAAGGAATATGCGATCAGCGAGTAGCAAGTAAAGCTTCAAAATCGAAACAATTCGCGATCAGCGAGTGGCAAAAAGGGCTTCAAAATCAAAAGAATTGGTGATCAGCGTGTAGCAAATGAGGCTTCAAAGTCGCAAGAATTGGCGATCAGCGAGTAGCGAGTAAGGCTTCAAAATCGAAAAAATTGGCGATCAGCGAGTAGCGAGTAAGACTTCAAAATCGAAACACTTGGCGATCATTGATTAGCGAGTAAGGCTTCAAAATCGAAACAATTAGCGATCAGCGAGTAGCGAGTAAGGCTTCAAAATCGAAAGAATTTGCGATCAGCGAGTAGTGAGTAAGGCTTCAAAATCGAAAGAATTGGCGATCAGCGAGTAGCGAGTGAGGCTTCAAAATCGAAACTTTTAGCGATCAGCGAGTTGCGAGTAAGGCTTCAAAATCGAAAGAATATGCGATCAGCGAGTAGCAAGTAAGGCTTTAAAATCGCAAGAATTAGCGATCAGCGAGTAGCGAGTAAGGCTTCAAAATCGAAAGAATTGGCGATCAGCGAGTCGCGAGTAAGGCTCCAAAATCGAAAGAATTGGCGATCAGCGAGTCGCGAGTAAGGCTCCAAAATCGAAACATTTGGCGATCATCGAGTAGCGAGTAAGGCTTCAAAATTGAAAGAATTTGCGATCAGCGAGTAGCGAGTTAGGCTTCAAAATTCAAGGAATATGCGATCAGCGAGTAGCAAGTAAGGCTTTAAAATCGCAAGAATTGGCGATCAACGAGTAGCGAGTAAAGCTACAAAATCGAAAGAATTTGCGATCAGCGAGTAGCGAGTAAGGCTTCAAAATCGAAAGAATTGGCGATCAGCGAGTAGCGAGTACGGCTTCAAAATCGAAACTATAAGCGATCAGCGAGTTGCGAGAAAGGCTTCAAAATCGAAAGAATTTGCGATCAGCGAGTAGCGAGTAAGGCTTCAAAATCGAAAGAATTGGCGATCAGCGAATCGCGAGTAAGGCTTCAAAATTGAAGCAATTGGCGATCATCGAGTAGCGAGTGAGGCTTCAAAGTCGAAAGAATTGGCGATCAGCGAGTAGCGAGTAAGGCTTTAAAATTAAAGCAATTGGCGATCATCGAGTAGCGAGTGAGGCTTCAAAGTCGAAAGAATTGGCGATCAGCGAGTAGCGAGTAAGGCTTTAAAATTGAAAGAATATGCGATCGGCGAGTAGCAAGTAAGGCTTTAAAATCGCAAGAATTGGCGATCAGCGAGTAGCGAGTAAGGCTTCAAAATCAAAACAGTTCGCGATCAGCGATAAACAAGTAAAGCTTTAAAATCGAAAGAACTGGCGATCAGCGAGTGGCGAGTAAGGCTCCAAAATCGAAACAATTGGCGATCATTGAGTAGCTATTAAGGCTTCAAAATCGAAACATTTGGCGATCATCGAGTAGCGAATAAGGTTTCAAAATCAAAAGAATTGGCGATTAGCAAGAAGCGAGAAAGGCTTCAAAATCGAAACAATTCGCGATCAGCGAGTAGCGAGTAAAGCTTCAAAATCGAAACAATTGGCGATCAGCGAGTAGCAAAAAGGGCTTCAAAATCAAAAAAAATTGGTGATCAGCGAGTAGCGAATGAGGTTTCAAAGTCGAAAGAATTGGCGATCAGCGAGTAGCGAGTAAGGCTTCAAAATCGAAACAAGTGGCGATCAGCGAGTAGCGAGTAAGACTTCAAAATCAAAACACTTGGCGATCATTGAGTAGCGAGTAAGGCTTCAAAATCGAAACTTTTAGCGATCAGCGAGTTGCGAGTAAGGCTTCAAAATCGAAAGAATTGGCGTTAAGCGAGTAGCGAGTAAGGCTTCAAAATCGAAAGAATTTGCTATCAGCGAGTAGCGAGTAAGGCTTCAAAATCAAAAGACTTTGCGATCAGCGAGTAGCGAGTAAGGCTTCAAAATCGAAAGAATTGGCGATCAGCGAGTCGCGAGTAAGGCTCCAAAATCGAAAGAATTGGCGATCAGCGAGTCGCGAGTAAGGCTCCAAAATCGAAACATTTGGCGATCATCGAGTAGCGAGTAAGGCTTCAAAATTGAAAGAATTTGCGATCAGCGAGTAGCGAGTTAGGCTTCAAAATTCAAGGAATATGCGATCAGCGAGTAGCAAGTAAAGCTTCAAAATCGAAACAATTCGCGATCAGCGAGTGGCAAAAAGGGCTTCAAAATCAAAAGAATTGGTGATCAGCGTGTAGCAAATGAGGCTTCAAAGTCGCAAGAATTGGCGATCAGCGAGTAGCGAGTAAGGCTTCAAAATCGAAAAAATTGGCGATCAGCGAGTAGCGAGTAAGACTTCAAAATCGAAACACTTGGCGATCATTGATTAGCGAGTAAGGCTTCAAAATCGAAACAATTAGCGATCAGCGAGTAGCGAGTAAGGCTTCAAAATCGAAAGAATTTGCGATCAGCGAGTTGTGAGTAAGGCTTCAAAATCGAAAGAATTGGCGATCAGCGAGTAGCGAGTGAGGCTTCAAAATCGAAACTTTTAGCGATCAGCGAGTTGCGAGTAAGGCTTCAAAATCGAAAGAATATGCGATCAGCGAGTAGCAAGTAAGGCTTTAAAATCGCAAGAATTAGCGATCAGCGAGTAGCGAGTAAGGCTTCAAAATCGAAAGAATTGGCGATCAGCGAGTCGCGAGTAAGGCTCCAAAATCGAAAGAATTGGCGATCAGCGAGTCGCGAGTAAGGCTCCAAAATCGAAACATTTGGCGATCATCGAGTAGCGAGTAAGGCTTCAAAATTGAAAGAATTTGCGATCAGCGAGTAGCGAGTTAGGCTTCAAAATTCAAGGAATATGCGATCAGCGAGTAGCAAGTAAGGCTTTAAAATCGCAAGAATTGGCGATCAACGAGTAGCGAGTAAAGCTACAAAATCGAAAGAATTTGCGATCAGCGAGTAGCGAGTAAGGCTTCAAAATCGAAAGAATTGGCGATCAGCGAGTAGCGAGTACGGCTTCAAAATCGAAACTATAAGCGATCAGCGAGTTGCGAGAAAGGCTTCAAAATCGAAAGAATTTGCGATCAGCGAGTAGCGAGTAAGGCTTCAAAATCGAAAGAATTGGCGATCAGCGAATCGCGAGTAAGGCTTCAAAATTGAAGCAATTGGCGATCATCGAGTAGCGAGTGAGGCTTCAAAGTCGAAAGAATTGGCGATCAGCGAGTAGCGAGTAAGGCTTTAAAATTGAAGCAATTGGCGATCATCGAGTAGCGAGTGAGGCTTCAAAGTCGAAAGAATTGGCGATCAGCGAGTAGCGAGTAAGGCTTTAAAATTGAAAGAATATGCGATCGGCGAGTAGCAAGTAAGGCTTTAAAATCGCAAGAATTGGCGATCAGCGAGTAGCGAGTAAGGCTTCAAAATCAAAACAGTTCGCGATCAGCGATAAACAAGTAAAGCTTCAAAATCGAAAGAACTGGCGATCAGCGAGTGGCGAGTAAGGCTCCAAAATCGAAACAATTGGCGATCATTGAGTAGCTATTAAGGCTTCAAAATCGAAACATTTGGCGATCATCGAGTAGCGAATAAGGTTTCAAAATCAAAAGAATTGGCGATTAGCAAGAAGCGAGAAAGGCTTCAAAATCGAAACAATTCGCGATCAGCGAGTAGCGAGTAAAGCTTCAAAATCGAAACAATTGGCGATCAGCGAGTAGCAAAAAGGGCTTCAAAATCAAAAAAATTGGTGATCAGCGAGTAGCGAATGAGGTTTCAATGTCGAAAGAATTGGCGATCAGCGAGTAGCGAGTAAGGCTTCAAAATCGAAACAAGTGACGATCAGCGAGTAGCGAGTAAGACTTCAAAATCAAAACACTTGGCGATCATTGAGTAGCGAGTAAGGCTTCAAAATCGAAACTTTTAGCGATCAGCGAGTTGCGAGTAAGGCTTCAAAATCGAAAGAATTGGCGTTAAGCGAGTAGCGAGTAAGGCTTCAAAATCGAAAGAATTTGCGATCAGCGAGTAGCGAGTAAGGCTTCAAAATCAAAAGACTTTGCGATCAGCGAGTAGCGAGTAAGGCTACAAAATCGAAAGAATTTGCGATCAGCGAGTAGCGAGTAAGGCTTCAAAATCGAAAGAATTGGCGATCAGCGAGTAGCGAGTACGGCTTCAAAATCGAAACTATTAGCGATCAGCGAGTTGCGAGTAAGGCTTCAAAATCGGAAGAATTTGCGATCAGCGAGTAGCGAGTAGAGCTTCAAAATCGAAAGAATTGGCGATCAGCGAGTCGCGAGTAAGGCTTCAGATTTTAAACAATTGGCGATCATCGAGTAGCGAGTGAGGCTTCAAAGTCGAAAGAAATGGCGATCAGCGAGTAGCGAGTAAGGCTTCAAAATCGAAAGAATTGGCGATCAGCGAGTAGCGAGTGAGGCTTCAAAGTCGAAAGAATTGGCGTTTAGCGAGTAGCGAGTAAGGCTTCAAAATTAAAAGAATATGCGATCAGCGAGTAGCAAGTAAGGCTTTAAAATCGCAAGAATAAGCGATGAGCGAGTAGCGAGTAAGGCTTCAAAATCGAAACACTTCGCGCTCAGCGATTAGCAAGTAAGGCTTCAAAATCGAAAGAATTGGCGATCAGCGAGTCGCGAGTAAGGCTCCAAAATCGAAACAATTGGCGATCATCGAGTAGCGAGTAAGGCTTCAAAATCGAAAGAATTTGCGATCAGCGAGTAGCGAGTAACGCTTCAAAATCTAAAGAATTTGCGATCAGCGAGTAGCGAGTTAGGCTTCAAAATTGAAAGAATATGCGATCAGCGAGTAGCAAGTAAGGCTTTAAAATCGAAAGAATTGGCGATCAGCGAGTAGCGAGTACGGCTTCAAAATCGAAACTATTAGCGACCAGCGAGTTGCGAGTAAGGCTTCAAAATCGAAAGAATTTGCAATCAGCGAGTAGCGAGTAAGGCTTCAAAATCGAAAGAATTGGCGATCAGCGAGTCGCGAGTAAGGCTTCAAAATTGAAACAATTGGCGATCATCGAGTAACGAGTGAGGCTTCAAAGTCGAAAGAATTGGCGATCAGCGAGTAGCGAGTGAGGCTTCAAAATCGAAACTTTTAGCGATCAGCGAGTTGCGAGTAAGGCTTCAAAATCGAAAGAATTGGCGTTAAGCGAGTAGCGAGTAAGGCTTCAAAATTGAAAGAATATGCGATCAGCGAGTAGCAAGTAAGGCTTTAAAATCGCAAGAATTAGCGATCAGCGAGTAGCGAGTAAGGCTTCAAAATCGAAAGAATTTGCGATCGCGGCTGTATCAAGTTCAACATTGTAAAAACCCTGATTTAGATCTAAATGTGTAAAATACATACAACCTGACAAGGAGTCTAATATTTCGGTTATGTTTGGTAGCGGGAATTTATCATCCTGTATGCAATTATTTAATTTACGATAATCTATTACTAGACGCCATTTTTTCAAACCATTAGAATCAGACCTTTTAGGCACTAAGAGAACAGGGCTCGTCCACTCACTATTGCATGGTTCTATGATACTATGCTCAAGCATTTTATCTACTTGTTCTTTTATTTCTCTTTTTTGGGAATGTGGAAGTCTATAAGGTTTTGAATACAAGGGTACCGTGTTGGGTTTTAAAGCTATCGAATGTTTGTATATTTTTGTCGTTGTTAGTTTGTCCCTTTCTAGGTAAAATATGTCATTGTATTTGGCACATATGGTTTTAATGCTTTGTTCTTCTTCCGAGCTCAAATGATCTAAATTTAGTAATTTAAAAAGCATCTTTTACCCTTTCCGCGTTCTGGACGGGCTTTTGGAATGTGCAAATATTATAGTCTTTTGCTAAAAGTATCGTTGGTTTCAGATCCTTTAAATACACATCACTTTCTGTGGTATTTAAAACTCGCACAGGTATTCTCCCGTTTTTCGGCGTTCGATTTGCGATCAGCGAGTAGCAAGTAAGGCTTTAAAATCGCAAGAATTGGTGATCAGCGAGAAGCGAATAAGGCTTCAAAATCGAAACAATTCGCGATCAGCGATTAGCAAGTAAAGCTTCAAAATCGAAAGAATTGGCGATCAGCGAGTCGCGAGTAAGGCTTCAAAATTGAAACAATTTGCGATCATCGAGTAGCGAGTAAAGCTTCAAAATCGAAACAATTGCCGATAAGCGAGTAGCAAGAAGGGTTTTAAAATCGAAAGAATTTGCGATCAGCGAGTAGCGAGTAAGGCTTCAAAATCGAAACAATTGGCGATAATCGAGTAGCGAGTAAGGCTTCAAAATTGAAAGAATTTGCGATCAGCGAGTAGCGAGTAAGGCTTCAAAATCGAAATAATTGGCGATCATCGAGTAGCGAGTGAGGCTTCAAAGTCGCAAGAATTGGCGATCAGCGAGTAGCGAGAAAGGCTTCAAAATCGAAACAATTCGCGATCAGCGATTAGCAAGTAAAGCTTCAAAATCGAAAGAATTGGCGATCAGCGAGTCGCGAATAAGGCTCCAAAATCGAAACAATTGGCGATCATTGAGTAGCTAGTAAGGCTTCAAAATCGAAAGAATTTGCGATCAGCGAGTAGCGAGTTAGGCTTCAAAATCGAAAGAATTTGCGATCAGCGAGTAGCGAGTACGGTTTCAAAATCGAAAGAATTGGCGATCAGCGAGTCGCGAGTAAGGCTTCAAAATTGAAACAATTTGCGATCATCGAGTAGCGAGTAAAGCTTCAAAATCGAAACAATTGGCGATCAGCGAGTAGCAAGAAGGGTTTTAAAATCGAAAGAATTTGCGATCAGCGAGTAGCGAGTAAGGCTTCAAAATCGAAACAATTGGCGATAATCGAGTAGCGAGTAAGGCTTCAAAATTGAAAGAATTTGCGATCAGCGAGTAGCGAGTACGGTTTCAAAATCGAAAGAATTGGCGATCAGCGAGTCGCGAGTAAGGCTTCAAAATTGAAACAATTTGCGATCATCGAGTAGCGAGTAAGGCTTTAAAATCGAAATAATTGGCGATCAGCGAGTAGCGAGTAAGGCTTCAAAATTGAAACAATTTGCGATCATCGAGTAGCGAGTAAGGCTTCAAAATCGAAAGAATTTGCGATCAGCGAGTAGCGAGTAAGGCTTTAAAATTGAAAAAATATGCGATCAGCGAGTAGCAAGTAAGGCTTTAAAATCACATCATTTGGCGGTTAACGAGAAGCGAGGAAGGCTTCAAAATCGAAAGGATTGGCGATCAGCGAGTCGCGAGTTAGGCTTCAAAATCGAAATAATTGGCGATCATCGAGTAGCGAGTGAGGCTTCAAAGTCGCAAGAATTGGCGATCAGCGAGTAGCGAGAAAGGCTTCAAAATTGAAAGAATATGCGATCAGCGAGTCGCAAGTAAGGCTCCAAAATCGAAACAATTGGCGATCATTGAGCAGCTAGTAAGGCTTCAAAATCGACAGAATTTGCGATCAGCGAGTAGCGAGTAAGGCTTCAAAATCGAAACTATTAGCGATTAGTGAGTTGCAAGTAAGGCTTCAAAATTGAAAGAATTTGCGATCAGCGAGTAGCGAAATTGGCGATCATCGAGTAGCAATTGAAGTTTCAAAATCAAAAGACTTGGCGATTAGCAAGAAGCGAGTAAGGCTTCAAAATCGAAAAAATTCGCGATCAGCGAGTAGCGAGTAGCGAGTAAAGCTTTAAAATCGAAACAATTGGCGATCAGCGAGTAGCAAGAAAGGTTTTAAAATCGAAAGAATTTGCGATCAGCGAGTAGCGAGTAAGGCTTCAAAATCGAAACACTTAGCGATCAGCGAGTAGCGAGAAAGGCTTCAAAATCGAAAGAATTTGCGATCAGCGAGTAATGAGTACGGTTTCAAAATCGAAAGAATTGGCGATCAGCGAGTCGCGAGTAAGGCTTTAAAATTGAAACAATTTGCGATCATCGAGTAGCGAGTAAGGCTTTGAAATCGAAAGAATTGGCGATCAGCGAGTAGCAAGTAAGGCTTTAAAATCGCTACATTTGGCGATCAACGAGTAGTGAGGAAGGCTTCAAAATCGAAAGGATTGGCGATCGGCGAGTCGCGAGTAAGGCTTCAAAATCGAAACAATTAGCGATCAGCGAGTAGCGAGTAAGGCTTCAAAATCGAAACAATAAGCGATCAGCGAGTAGCGAGAAAGGCTTCAAAATCGAAAGAATTTGCGATCAGCGAGTCGCGAGTAAGGCTTCAAAATCGAAAGAATTGGCGATCAGCGTGTCGCGAGTAAGGCTTCAAAATCGAAACAATTGGCGATCATCGAGTAGCAATTGAAGTTTCAAAATCAAAAGACTTGGCGATTAGCAAGAAGCGAGTAAGGCTTCAAAATCGAAAAAATTCGCGATCAGCGAGTAGCGAGTAGCGAGTAAAGCTTTAAAATCGAAACAATTGGCGATCAGCGAGTAGCAAGAAGGGTTTTAAAATCGAAAGAATTTGCGATCAGCGAGTCGCGAGTAAGGCTCCAAAATCGAAACAATTGGCGATCATTGAGTAGCTAGTAAGGCTTCAAAATCGACAGAATTTGCGATCAGCGAGTAGCGAGTAAGGCTTCAAAATCGAAAGAATTTGCGATCAGCGAGTAGTGAGTAAGGCTTCAAAATCGAAAGAATTGGCGATCAGCGAGTAGCGAGTAAGGCTTCATAATCGAAAGAATTTGAGATCAGCGAGTAGCGAGTAAGGCTTCAAAATCGAAACAATTGGCGATCATCGAGTAGCGAGTAAGGCTTCAAAATCGAAACAATAAGCGATCAGCGAGTAGCGAGTAAGGCTTCAAAATCGAAAGAATTGGCGATCATCGAAGAGCGAATAAGGTTTCAAAATCAATAGAATTGGCGATGAGCAAGAAGCGAGTAAGACTTCAAAATCGTAAAAATTGGCGATTAGCGAGTAGCGAGTAAGGCTTCAAAATCGAAAGAATTGGCGATCAGCGAGTCGCGAGTAAGGCTCCAGAACCGAAACAATTGGCGATCATCGAGTAGCTAGTAAGGCTTCAAAATCGAAAGAATTTGCGATCAGCGAGTAGCGCGTAAGGCTTCAAAATCGAAAGAATTTGCGATCAGCGAGTAGCGAGTAAGGCTTCCAAATTGAAAGAATATGCGATCAGCGAGTAGCAAGTAAGGCTTTAAAATGGCAAGATTTGGCGATCAGCGAGTAGCGAGTAAGGCTTTAAAATCGCTACATTTGGCGATCAACGAGTAGTGAGGAAGGCTTCAAAATCGAAAGTATTGGCGATCGGCGAGTCGCGAGTAAGGCTTCAAAATCGAAACAATTAGCGATCAGCGAGTAGCGAGTAAGGCTTCAAAATCGAAACAATAAGCGATCAGCGAGTAGCGAGAAAGGCTTCAAAATCGAAAGAATTTGCGATCAGCGAGTAGCGAGTACGGTTTCAAAATCGAAAGAATTTGCGATCAGCGAGTCGCGAGTAAGGCTTCAAAATCGAAAGAATTGGCGATCAGCGTGTCGCGAGTAAGGCTTCAAAATCGAAACAATTGGCGATCATCGAGTAGCAATTGAAGTTTCAAAATCAAAAGACTTGGCGATTAGCAAGAAGCGAGTAAGGCTTCAAAATCGAAAAAATTCGCGATCAGCGAGTAGCGAGTAGCGAGTAAAGCTTTAAAATCGAAACAATTGGCGATCAGCGAGTAGCAAGAAGGGTTTTAAAATCGAAAGAATTTGCGATCAGCGAGTCGCGAGTAAGGCTCCAAAATCGAAACAATTGGCGATCATTGAGTAGCTAGTAAGGCTTCAAAATCGACAGAATTTGCGATCAGCGAGTAGCGAGTAAGGCTTCAAAATCGAAAGAATTTGCGATCAGCGAGTAGTGAGTAAGGCTTCAAAATCGAAAGAATTGGCGATCAGCGAGTAGCGAGTAAGGCTTCAAAATCGAAAGAATTTGAGATCAGCGAGTAGCGAGTAAGGCTTCAAAATCGAAACAATTGGCGATCATCGAGTAGCGAGTAAGGCTTCAAAATCGAAACAATAAGCGATCAGCGAGTAGCGAGTAAGGCTTCAAAATCGAAAGAATTGGCGATCATCGAAGAGCGAATAAGGTTTCAAAATCAATAGAATTGGCGATGAGCAAGAAGCGAGTAAGACTTCAAAATCGTAAAAATTGGCGATTAGCGAGTAGCGAGTAAGGCTTCAAAATCGAAAGAATTGGCGATCAGCGAGTCGCGAGTAAGGCTCCAGAACCGAAACAATTGGCGATCATCGAGTAGCTAGTAAGGCTTCAAAATCGAAAGAATTTGCGATCAGCGAGTAGCGCGTAAGGCTTCAAAATCGAAAGAATTTGCGATCAGCGAGTAGCGAGTAAGGCTTCCAAATTGAAAGAATATGCGATCAGCGAGTAGCAAGTAAGGCTTTAAAATGGCAAGATTTGGCGATCAGCGAGTAGCGAGTAAGGCTTCAAAATCGAAAGAATTGGCGATTAGCGAGTCGCGAGTAAGGCTTTAAAATCGAAACAATTGGCAATCATCGAGGAGCGAATAAGGTTTCAAAATCAAAAGAATTGGCGATGAGCAAGAAGCGAGTAAGGCTTCAAAATCGTAAAAATTCGCGATCAGCGAGTAGCGAGTAAAGCTTCAAAATCGAAACAATTGGCGATCATCGAGTAGCGAGTAAGGCTTCAAAATCGAAACAATTAGCGATCAGCGAGTAACGAGTAAGGCTTCAAAATCGAAATAATTTGCGATCAGCGAGTAGCGAATAAGGTTTAAAAATTGAAAGAATTGGCGATCAGCGAGTCGCGAGTAAGGCTTCAAAATTGAAACAATTTGCGATCATCGAGTAGCGAGTAAGATTTCAAAATAGAAAGAATTGGCGATTAGCGAGTAGCGACTAAGGCTTCAAAATTGAAACAATTTGCGATCATAGAGTAGCGAGTAAGGCTTCAAAATCGAAAGAATTTGCGATCAGCGAGTAGCGAGTAAGGCTTCAAAACTGAAAAAATAAGCGATCAGCGAGTAGCAAGTAAGGCTTTAAAATCGCAACATTTGGCGATCAACGAGAAGCGAGGAAGGCTTCAAAATCGAAAGAATTGGCGATCAGCGAGTCGCGAGTTAGGTTTCAAAATCGTAACAATTGGCGATCATCGAGTAGCGAGTGAGGCTTCAAAGTCGCAAGAATTGGCGATCAGCTAGTAGAGAGGAAAGCTTCAAAATCGAAAGAATTTGCGATCAGCGAGTAGCAAGTAAGGCTTTAAAATCGTAAGAATTGGCGATCAGCGAGAAGCGAATAAGGCTTCAAAAACGAAACAATTCGCGATCAGAGATTAGCAAGTAAAGCTTCAAAATCGCAAGAATTGGCGATCAGCGAGTCGCGAATAAGGCTCAAAAATCGAAAGAATTGGCGATCATTGAGTAGCTAGTAAGGCTTCAAAATCGAAAGAATTTGCGATCAGCGAGTAGCGAGTTAGGCTTCAAAATCGAAAGAATTTGCAATCAGCGATTAGCGAGTACGGTTTCAAAATCGAAAGAATTGGCGATCAGCGAGTCGCGAATAAGGTTTCAAAATCGAAAAAATTGGCGATCATTGAGTAGCTAGTAAGGCTTCAAAATCGAAAGAATTTGCGATCAGCGAGTAGCGAGTTAGGCTTCAAAATTGAAAGAATATGCGATCAGCGAGTAGCAAGTAAGGCTTTAAAATCGCAAGAATTGGCAATCAGCGAGTAGCAAGTAAGGCTTCAAAATCGAAACAATTCGCGATCAGCGACTAGAAAGTAAAGCTTCAAAATCTAAAGAATTGGCGATCAGCGAGTCGCGAATAAGGCTCCAAAATTGAAACAATTTGCGATCATCGAGTAGCGAGTAAGGCTTCAAAATCGAAAGAATTTGCGATCAGCGAGTAGCGAGTAAGGCTTCAAAATTGAAAAAATATGCGATCAGCGAGTAGCAAGTAAGGCTTTAAAATCGCAACATTTGGCGATCAACGAGTAGCGAGGAAGGCTTCAAAATCGAAAGGATTGGCGATCAGCGAGTCGCGAGTAAGGCTTCAAAATTGAAAGAATATGCGATCAGCGAGTAGCAAGTAGAGCTTTAAAATCGCAAGAATTGGCGATCAGCGAGTAGCGAGTAAGGCTTCAAAATCGAAACACTTCGCGATCAGCGATTAGCAAGTGAAGCTTCAAAATCGAAAGAATTGGCGATCAGCGAGTCGCGAGTAAGGCTCCAAAATCGAAACAATTGGCGATCATTGAGTAGCTAGTAAGGCTTCAAAATCGACAGAATTTGCGATCAGCGAGTAGCGAGTAAGGCTTCAAAATCGAACGAATTTGCGATCAGCGAGTAGTGAGTAAGGCTTCAAAATCGAAAGAATAGGGAATATGCACGCGATTTTTTTATTTGCAAAATCAAATATTTATTGGCTCTAATAAACAATCATGAAATTATTTTTTAAGTACCTTCATCAGCGATGAAGTTATAAAGCTTTAAAGATTACAATTAGAAAGAGAAGTCCAATGTAAACTTTGACGTCATCGTCTATGACGCCTATACAGCTGCCATAGAAAATAGTGTTTTCGCGAGAGGGACAGATATATTTGTTTAAAATAATTATATCTCCTTCGTTTTTCGAGTAATTTTTATTCTGTTTTCACTGTTAGTATTATATTTTTGTATATTTTTTGATAAACTGTATATATGATAAATATGTTTTTCATGCATATTCCCTATTGGCGATCAGCGAGTAGCGAGTAAGGCTTCAAAATCGAAAGAATTTGCGATCAGCGAGTAGCGAGTAAGGCTTCAAAATCGAAACAATTGGCGATCATTGAGTAGCTAGTAAGGCTTCAAAATCGACAGAATTTGCGATCAGCGAGTAGCGAGTAAGGCTTCAAAATCGAAAGAATTTGCGATCAGCGAGTAGTGAGTAAGGCTTCAAAATCGAAAGAATTGGCGATCAGCGAGTAGCGAGTAAGGCTTCAAAATCGAAAGAATTTGCGATCAGCGAGTAGCGAGTAAGGCTTCAAAATCGAAACAATTGGCGATCATCGAGTAGCGAGTAAGGCTTCAAAATCGAAACAATAAGCGATCAGCGAGTAGCGAGTAAGGCTTCAAAATCGAAAGAATTGGCGATCATCGAAGAGCGAATAAGGTTTCAAAATCAATAGAATTGGCGATGAGCAAGAAGCGAGTAAGACTTCAAAATCGTAAAAATTGGCGATCAGCGAGTAGCGAGTAAGGCTTCAAAATCGAAAGAATTGGCGATCAGCGAGTCGCGAGTAAGGCTCCAGAACCGAAACAATTGGCGATCATCGAGTAGCTAGTAAGGCTTCAAAATCGAAAGAATTTGCGATCAGCGAGTAGCGAGTAAGGCTCCAAAATCGAAAGAATTTGCGATCAGCGAGTAGCGAGTAAGGCTTCCAAATTGAAAGAATATGCGATCAGCGAGTAGCAAGTAAGGCTTTAAAATGGCAAGATTTGGCGATCAGCGAGTAGCGAGTAAGGCTTCAAAATCGAAAGAATTGGCGATTAGCGAGTCGCGAGTAAGGCTTTGAAATCGAAACAATTGGCAATCATCGAGGAGCGAATAAGGTTTCAAAATCAAAAGAATTGGCGATGAGCAAGAAGCGAGTAAGGCTTCAAAATCGTAAAAATTCGCGATCAGCGAGTAGCGAGTAAAGCTTCAAAATCGAAACAATTGACGATCAGCGAGTAGCATGAAGAGCTTTAAAATCGAAAGAATTTGCGATCAGCGAATAGCGAGTTCGGCTTCAAAATCGAAACAATTGGCGATCATCGAGTAGCGAGTAAGGCTTCAAAATCAAAACAATTAGCGATCAGCGAGTAACGAGTAAGGCTTCAAAATCGAAATAATTTGCGATCAGCGAGTAGCGAATAAGGTTTAAAAATTGAAAGAATTGGCGATCAGCGAGTCGCGAGTAAGGCTTCAAAATTGAAACAATTTGCGATCATAGAGTAGCGAGTAAGATTTCAAAATAGAAAGAATTGGCGATTAGCGAGTAGCGATTAAGGCTTCAAAATTGAAACAATTTGCGATCATAGAGTAGCGAGTAAGGCTTCAAAATCGAAAGAATTTGCGATCAGCGAGTAGCGAGTAAGGCTTCAAAACTGAAAAAATAAGCGATCAGCGAGTAGCGAGTAAGGCTCCAAAATCGAAAGAATTTGCGATCAGCGAGTAGCGAGTAAGGCTTCCAAATTGAAAGAATATGCTATCAGCGAGTAGCAAGTAAGGCTTTAAAATGGCAAGATTTGGCGATCAGCGAGTAGCGAGTAAGGCTTCAAAATCGAAAGAATTGGCGATTAGCGAGTCGCGAGTAAGGCTTTGAAATCGAAACAATTGGCAATCATCGAGGAGCGAATAAGGTTTCAAAATCAAAAGAATTGGCGATGAGCAAGAAGCGAGTAAGGCTTCAAAATCGTAAAAATTCGCGATCAGCGAGTAGCGAGTAAAGCTTCAAAATCGAAACAATTGACGATCAGCGAGTAGCATGAAGAGCTTTAAAATCGAAAGAATTTGCGATCAGCGAATAGCGAGTTCGGCTTCAAAATCGAAACAATTGGCGATCATCGAGTAGCGAGTAAGGCTTCAAAATCGAAACAATTAGCGATCAGCGAGTAACGAGTAAGGCTTCAAAATCGAAATAATTTGCGATCAGCGAGTAGCGAATAAGGTTTAAAAATTGAAAGAATTGGCGATCAGCGAGTCGCGAGTAAGGCTTCAAAATTGAAACAATTTGCGATCATAGAGTAGCGAGTAAGATTTCAAAATAGAAAGAATTGGCGATTAGCGAGTAGCGATTAAGGCTTCAAAATTGAAACAATTTGCGATCATAGAGTAGCGAGTAAGGCTTCAAAATCGAAAGAATTTGCAATCAGCGAGTAGCGAGTAAGGCTTCAAAACTGAAAAAATAAGCGATCAGCGAGTAGCAAGTAAGGCTTTAAAATCGCAACATTTGGCGATCAACGAGAAGCGAGGAAGGCTTCAAAATCGAAAGAATTGGCGATCAGCGAGTCGCGAGTTAGGTTTCAAAATCGTAACAATTGGCGATCATCGAGTAGCGAGTGAGGCTTCAAAGTCGCAAGAATTGGCGATCAGCGAGTAGAGAGGAGAGCTTCAAAATCGAAAGAATTTGCGATCAGCGAGTAGCAAGTAAGGCTTTAAAATCGCAAGAATTGGCGATCAGCGAGAATTGAATAAGGCTTCAAAAACGAAACAATTCGCGATCAGAGATTAGCAAGTAAAGCTTCAAAATCGAAAGAATTGGCGATCAGCGAGTCGCGAATAAGGCTCCAAAATCGAAACAATTGGCGATCATTGAGTAGCTAGTAAGGCTTCAAAATCGAAAGAATTTGCGATCAGCGAGTAGCGAGTTAGGCTTCAAAATCGAAAGAATTTGCGATCAGCGAGTAGCGAGTACGGTTTCAAAATCGAAAGAATTGGCGATCAGCGAGTCGCGAATAAGGCTTCAAAATCGAAAAAATTGGCGATCATTGAGTAGCTAGTAAGGCTTCAAAATCGAAAGAATTTGCGATCAGCGAGTAGCGAGTTAGGCTTCAAAATTGAAAGAATATGCGATCAGCGAGTAGCAAGTAAGGCTTTAAAATCGCAAGAATTTGCAATCAGCGAGTAGCAAGTAAGGCTTCAAAATCGAAACAATTCGCGATCAGCGATTAGCAAGTAAAGCTTCAAAATCTAAAGAATTGGCGATCAGCGAGTCGCGAATAAGGCTCCAAAATTGAAACAATTTGCGATCATCGAGTAGCGAGTAAGGCTTCAAAATCGAAAGAATTTGCGATCAGCGAGTAGCGAGTAAGGCTTCAAAATTGAAAAAATATGCGATCAGCGAGTAGCAAGTAAGGCTTTAAAATCGCAACATTTGGCGATCAACGAGTAGCGAGGAAGGCTTCAAAATCGAAAGGATTGGTGATCAGCGAGTCGCGAGTTAGGCTTCAAAATCGAAATAATTGGCGATCATCGAGTAGCGAGTGAGGCTTCAAAGTCGCAAAAATTGGCGATCAGCGAGTAGCGAGTAAGTTTTCAAAATTGACAGAATATGCGATCAGCGAGTAGCAAGTAAGGCTTTAAAATCGCAATAATTGGCGATCAGCGAGTAGCAAGTAAGGCTTTAAAATCGCAAGAATTGGCGATCAGCGAGTAGCGAGTAAGGCTTCAAAATCGAAACAATTCGCGATCAGCGATTAGCAAGTAAAGCTTCAAAATCGAAAGAATTGGCGATCAGCGAGTCGCGAGTAAGGCTCCAGAATCGAAACAATTGGCGATCATCGAGTAGCTAGTAAAGCTTCAAAATCGAAAGAATTTGCGATCAGCGAGTAGCGAGTAAGTCTTTAAAATCGAAAGAATTTGCGATCAGCGAGTAGCGAGTTCGGCTTCAAAATCGAAACAATTTGCGATCATCGAGTAGCGAGTAAGGCTTCAAAATCGAAACAATTAGCGATCAGCGAGTAACGAGTAAGGCTTCAAAATCGAAATAATTTGCGATCATCGAGTAGCGAGTAAGGCTTCAAAATCGAAAGAATTGGCGATTAGCGAGTAGCGATTA
Source organism: Lacanobia oleracea (assembly GCA_950371165.1). Classification (NCBI taxonomy): domain Eukaryota; kingdom Metazoa; phylum Arthropoda; class Insecta; order Lepidoptera; family Noctuidae; genus Lacanobia; species Lacanobia oleracea. The sequence goes on from OX493401.1 coordinate 12,357,100, forward strand.
AGGCTTCAAAATTGAAACAATTTGCGATCATAGAGTAGCGAGTAAGGCTTCAAAATCGAAACAATTAGCGATCAGCGAGTAACGAGTAAGGCTTCAAAATCGAAATAATTTGCGATCAGCGAGTAGCGAATAAGGTTTAAAAATTGAAAGAATTGGCGATCAGCGAGTCGCGAGTAAGGCTTCAAAATTGAAACAATTTGCGATCATAGAGTAGCGAGTAAGATTTCAAAATAGAAAGAATTGGCGATTAGCGAGTAGCGATTAAGGCTTCAAAATTGAAACAATTTGCGATCATAGAGTAGCGAGTAAGGCTTCAAAATCGAAAGAATTTGCAATCAGCGAGTAGCGAGTAAGGCTTCAAAACTGAAAAAATAAGCGATCAGCGAGTAGCAAGTAAGGCTTTAAAATCGCAACATTTGGCGATCAACGAGAAGCGAGGAAGGCTTCAAAATCGAAAGAATTGGCGATCAGCGAGTCGCGAGTTAGGTTTCAAAATCGTAACAATTGGCGATCATCGAGTAGCGAGTGAGGCTTCAAAGTCGCAAGAATTGGCGATCAGCGAGTAGAGAGGAAGGCTTCAAAATCGAAAGAATTTGCGATCAGCGAGTAGCAAGTAAGGCTTTAAAATCGCAAGAATTGGCGATCAGCGAGAATTGAATAAGGCTTCAAAAACGAAACAATTCGCGATCAGAGATTAGCAAGTAAAGCTTCAAAATCGAAAGAATTGGCGATCAGCGAGTCGCGAATAAGGCTCCAAAATCGAAACAATTGGCGATCATTGAGTAGCTAGTAAGGCTTCAAAATCGAAAGAATTTGCGATCAGCGAGTAGCGAGTTAGGCTTCAAAATCGAAAGAATTTGCGATCAGCGAGTAGCGAGTAAGGCTTCAAAATCGAAAGAATTGGCGATCAGCGAGTCGCGAATAAGGCTTCAAAATCGAAAAAATTGGCGATCATTGAGTAGCTAGTAAGGCTTCAAAATCGAAAGAATTTGCGATCAGCGAGTAGCGAGTTAGGCTTCAAAATTGAAAGAATATGCGATCAGCGAGTAGCAAGTAAGGCTTTAAAATCGCAAGAATTGGCAATCAGCGAGTAGCAAGTAAGGCTTCAAAATCGAAACAATTCGCGATCAGCGATTAGCAAGTAAAGCTTCAAAATCTAAAGAATTGGCGATCAGCGAGTCGCGAATAAGGCTCCAAAATTGAAACAATTTGCGATCATCGAGTAGCGAGTAAGGCTTCAAAATCGAAAGAATTTGCGATCAGCGAGTAGCGAGTAAGGCTTCAAAATTGAAAAAATATGCGATCAGCGAGTAGCAAGTAAGGCTTTAAAATCGCAACATTTGGCGATCAACGAGTAGCGAGGAAGGCTTCAAAATCGAAAGGATTGGTGATCAGCGAGTCGCGAGTTAGGCTTCAAAATCGAAATAATTGGCGATCATCGAGTAGCGAGTGAGGCTTCAAAGTCGCAAAAATTGGCGATCAGCGAGTAGCGAGTAAGTTTTCAAAATTGACAGAATATGCGATCAGCGAGTAGCAAGTAAGGCTTTAAAATCGCAAGAATTGGCGATCAGCGAGTAGCAAGTAAGGCTTTAAAATCGCAAGAATTGGCGATCAGCGAGTAGCGAGTAAGGCTTCAAAATCGAAACAATTCGCGATCAGCGATTAGCAAGTAAAGCTTCAAAATCGAAAGAATTGGCGATCAGCGAGTCGCGAGTAAGGCTCCAGAATCGAAACAATTGGCGATCATCGAGTAGCTAGTAAAGCTTCAAAATCGAAAGAATTTGCGATCAGCGAGTAGCGAGTAAGTCTTTAAAATCGAAAGAATTTGCGATCAGCGAGTAGCGAGTTCGGCTTCAAAATCGAAACAATTTGCGATCATCGAGTAGCGAGTAAGGCTTCAAAATCGAAACAATTAGCGATCAGCGAGTAACGAGTAAGGCTTCAAAATCGAAATAATTTGCGATCATCGAGTAGCGAGTAAGGCTTCAAAATCGAAAGAATTGGCGATTAGCGAGTAGCGATTAAGGCTTCAAAATTGAAACAATTTGCGATCATAGAGTAGCGAGTAAGGCTTCAAAATCGAAACAATTAGCGATCAGCGAGTAACGAGTAAGGCTTCAAAATCGAAATAATTTGCGATCAGCGAGTAGCGAATAAGGTTTAAAAATTGAAAGAATTGGCGATCAGCGAGTCGCGAGTAAGGCTTCAAAATTGAAACAATTTGCGATCATAGAGTAGCGAGTAAGATTTCAAAATAGAAAGAATTGGCGATTAGCGAGTAGCGATTAAGGCTTCAAAATTGAAACAATTTGCGATCATAGAGTAGCGAGTAAGGCTTCAAAATCGAAAGAATTTGCGATCAGCGAGTAGCGAGTAAGGCTTCAAAACTGAAAAAATAAGCGATCAGCGAGTAGCAAGTAAGGCTTTAAAATCGCAACATTTGGCGATCAACGAGAAGCGAGGAAGGCTTCAAAATCGAAAGAATTGGCGATCAGCGAGTCGCGAGTTAGGTTTCAAAATCGTAACAATTGGCGATCATCGAGTAGCGAGTGAGGCTTCAAAGTCGCAAGAATTGGCGATCAGCGAGTAGAGAGGAAGGCTTCAAAATCGAAAGAATTTGCGATCAGCGAGTAGCAAGTAAGGCTTTAAAATCGCAAGAATTGGCGATCAGCGAGAATTGAATAAGGCTTCAAAAACGAAACAATTCGCGATCAGAGATTAGCAAGTAAAGCTTCAAAATCGAAAGAATTGGCGATCAGCGAGTCGCGAATAAGGCTCCAAAATCGAAACAATTGGCGATCATTGAGTAGCTAGTAAGGCTTCAAAATCGAAAGAATTTGCGATCAGCGAGTAGCGAGTTAGGCTTCAAAATCGAAAGAATTTGCGATCAGCGAGTAGCGAGTACGGTTTCAAAATCGAAAGAATTGGCGATCAGCGAGTCGCGAATAAGGCTTCAAAATCGAAAAAATTGGCGATCATTGAGTAGCTAGTAAGGCTTCAAAATCGAAAGAATTTGCGATCAGCGAGTAGCGAGTTAGGCTTCAAAATTGAAAGAATATGCGATCAGCGAGTAGCAAGTAAGGCTTTAAAATCGCAAGAATTGGCAATCAGCGAGTAGCAAGTAAGGCTTCAAAATCGAAACAATTCGCGATCAGCGATTAGCAAGTAAAGCTTCAAAATCTAAAGAATTGGCGATCAGCGAGTCGCGAATAAGGCTCCAAAATTGAAACAATTTGCGATCATCGAGTAGCGAGTAAGGCTTTAAAATCGCAACATTTGGCGATCAACGAGTAGCGAGGAAGGCTTCAAAATCGAAAGGATTGGTGATCAGCGAGTCGCGAGTTAGGCTTCAAAATCGAAATAATTGGCGATCATCGAGTAGCGAGTGAGGCTTCAAAGTCGCAAAAATTGGCGATCAGCGAGTAGCGAGTAAGTTTTCAAAATTGACAGAATATGCGATCAGCGAGTAGCAAGTAAGGCTTTAAAATCGCAAGAATTGGCGATCAGCGAGTAGCAAGTAAGGCTTTAAAATCGCAAGAATTGGCGATCAGCGAGTAGCGAGTAAGGCTTCAAAATCGAAACAATTCGCGATCAGCGATTAGCAAGTAAAGCTTCAAAATCGAAAGAATTGGCGATCAGCGAGTCGCGAGTAAGGCTCCAGAATCGAAACAATTGGCGATCATCGAGTAGCTAGTTAAGCTTCAAAATCGAAAGAATTTGCGATCAGCGAGTAGCGAGTAAGTCTTTAAAATCGAAAGAATTTGCGATCAGCGAGTAGCGAGTAAGGCTTCCAAATCGAAACAATTGGCGATCATCGAGGAGCAAATAAGGTTTCAAAATCAAAAGAATTGGCGATGAGCAAGAAGCGAGTAAGGCTTCAGAATCGTAAAAATTCGCGATCAGCGAGTAGCGAGTAAAGCTTCAAAATCGAAACAATTGACGATCAGCGAGTAGCATGAAGAGCTTTAAAATCGAAAGCATTTGCGATCAGCGAGTAGCGAGTTCGGCTTCAAAATCGAAACAATTGGCGATCATCGAGTAGCGAGTAAGGCTTCAAAATCGAAACAATTAGCGATCAGCGAGTAACGAGTAAGGCTTCAAAATCGAAATAATTTGCGATCATCGAGTAGCGAGTAAGGCTTCAAAATCGAAAGAATTGGCGATTAGCGAGTAGCGATTAAGGCTTCAAAATTGAAACAATTTGCGATCATAGAGTAGCGAGTAAGGCTTCAAAATCGAAAGAATTTGCGATTAGCGAGTAGCGATTAAGGCTTCAAAATTGAAACAATTTGCGATCATAGAGTAGCGAGTAAGGCTTCAAAATCGAAAGAATTTGCGATCAGCGAGTAGCGAGTAAGGCTTCAAAACTGAAAAAATATGCGATCAGCGAGTAGCAAGTAAGGCTTTAAAACTGAGAGAATATTTATTTATTTATTTATTTACATACATACAAATATCCTTACAGGCTAGACCCAATGCGATATTGTAGCACACTTAAAACTTAAATTTAATAGTTCCCTGTTTTTTATAACAAATTGTATGAGTAGCTTTTCTTGTAAATTCACCCAAAGTGCAACAGAATATGTCTATGTCCTCAGCAATAAGGTTGAGAGTGCGGAGCGCGCTCGTTTGCGGCGCCTCGCGCAGCAAGTTAGTACGCGCGCGCGGTTCTGCCAGCAACCGTGGTTGTCGACGACGCCCCACATACCCGTCTGGCACGACTAGTTCCACCTTTTGCAATATATCCGCATTGTGCATCTTCCCTCTTATTATCTTAAAGATATAAGTCACTAGTGTGAGTTGCCTTCTGACCATCAGTTCATTATATCCGACCATACCCAAGACAAATAGAGTTGGATACATCAATGGATAAAATGGATATACGCCAAATTCCCTCATATATAAGTACCTAATAAATTTATTTTGTACCCGCTCCAACATGAGACTATATTTAGTTTCATGTGGAGCCCAGATAACTGCGTTACATTCTAGTTGGCTTCTTACTAAAGCATTGTATAACGCCGTTATAGCTTTCATGCTTGTGAAGTCTTTAACCATTCTAAGCATAAATCCTAGGTTTCTATATGCTTTTTTACATATCTTAACTATATGATCACGAAAGGTGAGCCCAGTGACGAAACTAACTCCCAAGTCCCTCACTTCAGTAACCCTATCCATCGGCACTCCGTCCACCGTATAAGTATGCGTGACGGGTGTGCGTGCGCGCGAAAAACTTATGGTCATACACTTAGATGTGTTAAACTGCAGGAGATTACTCTTGCTCCAAGCTACCACTCTGTCTATATCTCTCTGCAGTCTCTCACAGTCAGTCATGTTGGTGATGGGAAGATAAAGCTTGAGGACGTCTGCAAACAGCAAACACTTAGCCTCTTGCACAACGTTTGGTAGGTCATTAATCATTATGAGAAATTCCAGAGGCCCTAAATTAGTACCTTGGCTTACCCCAGATCTAGTATAGTATGCATTAGATTGAAATCCTGCATAGTCAACATACTGTTGCCTGTAATATGCGATCAGCGAATAGCAAGTAAGGCTTTAAAATCGCAAGAATTGGCGATCAGCGAGAAGCGAGTAAGGCTTCAAAATCGAAACACTTCGCGGTCAGCGATTAGCAAATAAAGCTTCAAAATCGAAAGAATTGGCGATCAGCGAGTCGCGAGTAAGGCTCAAGAATCGAAACAATTGGCGATCATCGAGTAGCTAGTAAGGCTTCAAAATCGAAAGAATTTGCGATCAGCGAGTAGCGAGTAAGGCTTCAAAATCGAAAGAATTTGCGATCAGCGAGTAGCGAGTAAGGCTCCCAAATTGAAAGAATATGCGATCAGCGAGTAGCAAGTAAGGCTTTAAAATCGCAAGATTTGGCGATCAGCGAGTAGCGAGTAAGGCTTCAAAATCGAAAGAATTGGCGATCATCGAAGAGCGAATAAGGTTTCAAAATCAATAGAATTGGCGATGAGCAAGAAGCGAGTAAGACTTCAAAATCGTAAAAATTGGCGATCAGCGAGTAGCGAGTAAGGCTTCAAAATCGAAAGAATTTGCGATCAGCGAGTAGCAAGTAAGGCTTTAAAATCGCAAAAATTGGCGATCAGCGAGTAGCGAGTAAGGCTTCAAAATCGAAACAATTCGCGATCAGCGATTAGCAAGTAAAGCTTCAAAATCGAAAGAATTGGAGATCAGCGAGTCGCGAATAAGGCTCCAGAACCGAAACAATTGGCGATCACCGAAGAGCGAATAAGGTTTCAAAATCAATAGAATTGGCGATGAGCAAGAAGCGAGTAAGACTTCAAAATCGTAAAAATTGGCGATCAGCGAGTAGCGAGTAAGGCTTCAAAATCGAAAGAATTTGCGATCAGCGAGTAGCAAGTAAGGCTTTAAAATCGCAAGAATTGGCGATCAGCGAGTAGCGAGTAAGGCTTCAAAATCGAAACAATTCGCGATCAGCGATTAGCAAGTAAAGCTTCAAAATCGAAAGAATTGGCGATCAGCGAGTCGCGAGTAAGGCTCCAGAACCGAAACAATTGGCGATCATCGAGTAGCTAGTAAGGCTTCAAAATCGAAAGAATTTGCGATCAGCGAGTAGCGAGTAAGGCTTCAAAATCGAAAGAATTGGCGATTAGCGAGTCGCGAGTAAGGCTTCAAAATCAAAACAATTGGCGATCATCGAAGAGCGAATAAGGTTTCAAAATCAATAGAATTGGCGATGAGCAAGAAGCGAGTAAGACTTCAAAATCGTAAAAATTGGCGATCGGCGAGTAGCGAGTAAGGCTTCAAAATCGAAAGAATTTGCGATCAGCGAGTAGCAAGTAAGGCTTTAAAATCGCAAAAATTGGCGATCAGCGAGTAGCGAGTAAGGCTTCAAAATCGAAACAATTCGCGATCAGCGATTAGCAAGTAAAGCTTCAAAATCGAAAGAATTGGCGATCAGCGAGTCGCGAGTAAGGCTCCAGAACCGAAACAATTGGCGATCATCGAGTAGCTAGTAAGGCTTCAAAATCGAAAGAATTTGCGATCAGCGAGTAGCGAGTAAGGCTTCAAAATCGAAAGAATTTGCGATCAGCGAGTAGCGAGTAAGGCTTCCAAATTGAAAGAATATGCGATCAGCGAGTAGCAAGTAAGGCTTTAAAATGGCAAGATTTGGCGATCAGCGAGTAGCGAGTAAGGCTTCAAAATCGAAAGAATTGGCGATTAGCGAGTCGCGAGTAAGGCTTCAAAATCGAAACAATTGACTATCAGCGAGTAGCATGAAATGCTTTAAAATCGAAAGAATTTGCGATCAGCGAATAGCGAGTTCGGCTTCAAAATCGAAACAATTGGCGATCATCGAGTAGCGAGTAAGGCTTCAAAATCGAAACAATAAGCGATCAGCGAGTAACGAGTAAGGCTTCAAAATCTAAATAATTTGCGATCAGCGAGTAGCGAAAAAGGTTTAAAAATTGAAAGAATTGGCGATCAGCGAGTCGCGAGTAAGGCTTCAAAATTGAAACAATTTGCGATCATCGAGTAGCGAGTAAGATTTCAAAATAGAAAGAATTGGCGATTAGCGAGTAGCGATTATGGCTTCAAAATTGAAACAATTTGCGATCAGCGAGTAGCGAGTACGGTTTCAAAATCGAAAGAATTGGCGATCAGCGAGTCGCGAGTAAGGCTTCAAAATTGAAACAATTTACGATCATCGAGTAGCGAGTAAAGCTTCAAAATCGAAACAATTGGCGATCAGCGAGTAGCAAGAAGGGTTTTAAAATCGAAAGAATTTGCGATCAGCGAGTAGCGAGTAAGGCTTCAAAATCGAAACAATTGGCGATAATCGAGTAGCGAGTAAGGCTTCAAAATCGAAAGAATTTGCGATCAGCGAGTAGCGAGTATGGTTTCAAAATCGAAAGAATTGGCGATCAGCGAGTCGCGAGTAAGGCTTCAAAATCGAAACAATTGGCGATCATCGAGTAGCGAGTAAGGCTTCAAAATCGAAACAATTAGCGATCAGCGAGTAACGAGTAAGGCTTCAAAATCTAAATAATTTGCGATCAGCGAGTAGCGAATAAGGTTTAAAAATTGAAAGAATTGGCGATCAGCGAGTCGCGAGTAAGGCTTCAAAATTGAAACAATTTGCGATCATCGAGTAGCGAGTAAGATTTCAAAATAGAAAGAATTGGAGATTAGCGAGTAGCGATTATGGCTTCAAAATTGAAACAATTTGCGATCATAGAGTAGCGAGTAAGGCTTCAAAATCGAAAGAATTTGCGATCAGCGAGTAGCGAGTACGGCTTCAAAACTGAAAAAATATGCGATCAGCGAGTAGCAAGAAAGGATTTAAAATCGCAACATTTGGCGATCAACGAGAAGCGAGGAAGGCTTCAAAATCGAAAGAATTGGCGATCAGCGAGTCGCGAGTTAGGTTTCAAAATCGTAACAATTGGCGATCATCGAGTAGCGAGTGAGGCTTCAAAGTCGTAAGAATTGGCGATCAGCGAGTAGAGAGGAAGGCTTCAAAATCGAAAGAATTTGCGATCAGCGAGTAGCAAGTAAGGCTTTAAAATCGCAAGAATTGGCGATCAGCGAGAAGCGAATACGGCTTCAAAATCGAAACGATTCGCGATCAGCGATTAGCAAGTAAAGTTTCAAAATCGAAAGAATTGGCGATCAGCGAGTCGCGAATAAGGCTCCAAAATCGAAACAATTGGCGATCATTGAGTAGCTAGTAAAGCTTCAAAATCGAAAGAATTTGCGATCAGCGAGTAGCGAGTTAGGCTTCAAAATCGAAAGAATTTGCGATCAGCGAGTAGCGAGTACGGTTTCAAAATCGAAAGAATTGGCGATCAGCGAGTCGCGAGTAAGGCTTCAAAATTGAAACAATTTGCGATCATCGAGTAGCGAGTAAAGCTTCAAAATCGAAACAATTGGCGATCAGCGAGTAGCAAGAAGGGTTTTAAAATCGAAAGAATTTGCGATCAGCAAGAAGCGAGTAAGGCTTCAAAATCGTAAAAATTCGCGATCAGCGAGTAGCGAGTAAAGCTTCAAAATCGAAACAATTGACGATCAGCGAGTAGCATGAAGAGCTTTAAAATCGAAAGAATTTGCGATCAGCGAATAGCGAGTTCGGCTTCAAAATCGAAACAATTGGCGATCATCGAGTAGCGAGTAAGGCTTCAAAATCGAAAAATTAGCGATCAGCGAGTAACGAGTAAGGCTTCAAAATCGAAATAATTTGCGATCAGCGAGTAGCGAATAAGGTTTAAAAATTGAAACAATTCGCGATCAGCGAGTCGCGAGTAAGGCTTCAAAATTGAAACAATTGGCGATCACCGAAGAGCGAATAAGGTTTCAAAATCAATAGAATTGGCGATGAGCAAGAAGCGAGTAAGACTTCAAAATCGTAAAAATTGGCGATCAGCGAGTAGCGAGTAAGGCTTCAAAATCGAAAGAATTTGCGATCAGCGAGTAGCAAGTAAGGCTTTAAAATCGCAAGAATTGGCGATCAGCGAGTAGCGAGTAAGGCTTCAAAATCGAAACAATTCGCGATCAGCGATTAGCAAGTAAAGCTTCAAAATCGAAAGAATTGGCGATCAGCGAGTCGCGAGTAAGGCTCCAGAACCGAAACAATTGGCGATCATCGAGTAGCTAGTAAGGCTTCAAAATCGAAACAATTAGCGATCAGCGAGTAACGAGTAAGGCTTCAAAATCGAAATAATTTGCGATCAGCGAGTAGCGAATAAGGTTTAAAAATTGAAAGAATTGGCGATCAGCGAGTCGCGAGTAAGGCTTCAAAATTGAAACAATTTGCGATCATAGAGTAGCGAGTAAGATTTCAAAATAGAAAGAATTGGCGATTAGCGAGTAGCGATTAAGGCTTCAAAATTGAAACAATTTGCGATCATAGAGTAGCGAGTAAGGCTTCAAAATCGAAAGAATTTGCGATCAGCGAGTAGCGAGTAAGGCTTCAAAACTGAAAAAATAAGCGATCAGCGAGTAGCAAGTAAGGCTTTAAAATCGCAACATTTGGCGATCAACGAGAAGCGAGGAAGGCTTCAAAATCGAAAGAATTGGCGATCAGCGAGTCGCGAGTTAGGTTTCAAAATCGTAACAATTGGCGATCATCGAGTAGCGAGTGAGGCTTCAAAGTCGCAAGAATTGGCGATCAGCGAGTAGAGAGGAAGGCTTCAAAATCGAAAGAATTTGCGATCAGCGAGTAGCAAGTAAGGCTTTAAAATCGCAAGAATTGGCGATCAGCGAGAATTGAATAAGGCTTCGAAAACGAAACAATTCGCGATCAGAGATTAGCAAGTAAAGCTTCAAAATCGAAAGAATTGGCGATCAGCGAGTCGCGAATAAGGCTCCAAAATCGAAACAATTGGCGATCATTGAGTAGCTAGTAAGGCTTCAAAATCGAAAGAATTTGCGATCAGCGAGTAGCGAAAAAGGTTTAAAAATTGAAAGAATTGGCGATCAGCGAGTCGCGAGTAAGGCTTCAAAATTGAAACAATTTGCGATCATCGAGTAGCGAGTAAGATTTCAAAATAGAAAGAATTGGCGATTAGCGAGTAGCGATTATGGCTTCAAAATTGAAACAATTTGCGATCAGCGAGTAGCGAGTACGGTTTCAAAATCGAAAGAATTGGCGATCAGCGAGTCGCGAGTAAGGCTTCAAAATTGAAACAATTTACGATCATCGAGTAGCGAGTAAAGCTTCAAAATCGAAACAATTGGCGATCAGCGAGTAGCAAGAAGGGTTTTAAAATCGAAAGAATTTGCGATCAGCGAGTAGCGAGTAAGGCTTCAAAATCGAAACAATTGGCGATAATCGAGTAGCGAGTAAGGCTTCAAAATCGAAAGAATTTGCGATCAGCGAGTAGCGAGTATGGTTTCAAAATCGAAAGAATTGGCGATCAGCGAGTCGCGAGTAAGGCTTCAAAATCGAAACAATTGGCGATCATCGAGTAGCGAGTAAGGCTTCAAAATCGAAACAATTAGCGATCAGCGAGTAACGAGTAAGGCTTCAAAATCTAAATAATTTGCGATCAGCGAGTAGCGAATAAGGTTTAAAAATTGAAAGAATTGGCGATCAGCGAGTCGCGAGTAAGGCTTCAAAATTGAAACAATTTGCGATCATCGAGTAGCGAGTAAGATTTCAAAATAGAAAGAATTGGAGATTAGCGAGTAGCGATTATGGCTTCAAAATTGAAACAATTTGCGATCATAGAGTAGCGAGTAAGGCTTCAAAATCGAAAGAATTTGCGATCAGCGAGTAGCGAGTACGGCTTCAAAACTGAAAAAATATGCGATCAGCGAGTAGCAAGAAAGGATTTAAAATCGCAACATTTGGCGATCAACGAGAAGCGAGGAAGGCTTCAAAATCGAAAGAATTGGCGATCAGCGAGTCGCGAGTTAGGTTTCAAAATCGTAACAATTGGCGATCATCGAGTAGCGAGTGAGGCTTCAAAGTCGTAAGAATTGGCGATCAGCGAGTAGAGAGGAAGGCTTCAAAATCGAAAGAATTTGCGATCAGCGAGTAGCAAGTAAGGCTTTAAAATCGCAAGAATTGGCGATCAGCGAGAAGCGAATACGGCTTCAAAATCGAAACAATTCGCGATCAGCGATTAGCAAGTAAAGTTTCAAAATCGAAAGAATTGGCGATCAGCGAGTCGCGAATAAGGCTCCAAAATCGAAACAATTGGCGATCATTGAGTAGCTAGTAAAGCTTCAAAATCGAAAGAATTTGCGATCAGCGAGTAGCGAGTTAGGCTTCAAAATCGAAAGAATTTGCGATCAGCGAGTAGCGAGTACGGTTTCAAAATCGAAAGAATTGGCGATCAGCGAGTCGCGAGTAAGGCTTCAAAATTGAAACAATTTGCGATCATCGAGTAGCGAGTAAAGCTTCAAAATCGAAACAATTGGCGATCAGCGAGTAGCAAGAAGGGTTTTAAAATCGAAAGAATTTGCGATCAGCAAGAAGCGAGTAAGGCTTCAAAATCGTAAAAATTCGCGATCAGCGAGTAGCGAGTAAAGCTTCAAAATCGAAAGAATTTGCGATCAGCGAGTAGCGAGTAAGGCTTCCAAATTGAAAGAATATGCGATCAGCGAGTAGCAAGTAAGGCTTTAAAATGGCAAGATTTGGCGATCAGCGAGTAGCGAGTAAGGCTTCAAAATCGAAAGAATTGGCGATTAGCGAGTCGCGAGTAAGGCTTCAAAATCGAAACAATTGACTATCAGCGAGTAGCATGAAGAGCTTTAAAATCGAAAGAATTTGCGATCAGCGAATAGCGAGTTCGGCTTCAAAATCGAAACAATTGGCGATCATCGAGTAGCGAGTAAGGCTTCAAAATCGAAACAATAAGCGATCAGCGAGTAACGAGTAAGGCTTCAAAATCTAAATAATTTGCGATCAGCGAGTAGCGAAAAAGGTTTAAAAATTGAAAGAATTGGCGATCAGCGAGTCGCGAGTAAGGCTTCAAAATTGAAACAATTTGCGATCATCGAGTAGCGAGTAAGATTTCAAAATAGAAAGAATTGGCGATTAGCGAGTAGCGATTATGGCTTCAAAATTGAAACAATTTGCGATCAGCGAGTAGCGAGTACGGTTTCAAAATCGAAAGAATTGGCGATCAGCGAGTCGCGAGTAAGGCTTCAAAATTGAAACAATTTACGATCATCGAGTAGCGAGTAAAGCTTCAAAATCGAAACAATTGGCGATCAGCGAGTAGCAAGAAGGGTTTTAAAATCGAAAGAATTTGCGATCAGCGAGTAGCGAGTAAGGCTTCAAAATCGAAACAATTGGCGATAATCGAGTAGCGAGTAAGGCTTCAAAATCGAAAGAATTTGCGATCAGCGAGTAGCGAGTATGGTTTCAAAATCGAAAGAATTGGCGATCAGCGAGTCGCGAGTAAGGCTTAAAAATCGAAACAATTGGCGATCATCGAGTAGCGAGTAAGGCTTCAAAATCGAAACAATTAGCGATCAGCGAGTAACGAGTAAGGCTTCAAAATCTAAATAATTTGCGATCAGCGAGTAGCGAATAAGGTTTAAAAATTGAAAGAATTGGCGATCAGCGAGTCGCGAGTAAGGCTTCAAAATTGAAACAATTTGCGATCATCGAGTAGCGAGTAAGATTTCAAAATAGAAAGAATTGGAGATTAGCGAGTAGCGATTATGGCTTCAAAATTGAAACAATTTGCGATCATAGAGTAGCGAGTAAGGCTTCAAAATCGAAAGAATTTGCGATCAGCGAGTAGCGAGTACGGCTTCAAAACTGAAAAAATATGCGATCAGCGAGTAGCAAGAAAGGATTTAAAATCGCAACATTTGGCGATCAACGAGAAGCGAGGAAGGCTTCAAAATCGAAAGAATTGGCGATCAGCGAGTCGCGAGTTAGGTTTCAAAATCGTAACAATTGGCGATCATCGAGTAGCGAGTGAGGCTTCAAAGTCGTAAGAATTGGCGATCAGCGAGTAGAGAGGAAGGCTTCAAAATCGAAAGAATTTGCGATCAGCGAGTAGCAAGTAAGGCTTTAAAATCGCAAGAATTGGCGATCAGCGAGAAGCGAATACGGCTTCAAAATCGAAACGATTCGCGATCAGCGATTAGCAAGTAAAGTTTCAAAATCGAAAGAATTGGCGATCAGCGAGTCGCGAATAAGGCTCCAAAATCGAAACAATTGGCGATCATTGAGTAGCTAGTAAAGCTTCAAAATCGAAAGAATTTGCGATCAGCGAGTAGCGAGTTAGGCTTCAAAATCGAAAGAATTTGCGATCAGCGAGTAGCGAGTACGGTTTCAAAATCGAAAGAATTGGCGATCAGCGAGTCGCGAGTAAGGCTTCAAAATTGAAACAATTTGCGATCATCGAGTAGCGAGTAAAGCTTCAAAATCGAAACAATTGGCGATCAGCGAGTAGCAAGAAGGGTTTTAAAATCGAAAGAATTTGCGATCAGCAAGAAGCGAGTAAGGCTTCAAAATCGTAAAAATTCGCGATCAGCGAGTAGCGAGTAAAGCTTCAAAATCGAAACAATTGACGATCAGCGAGTAGCATGAAGAGCTTTAAAATCGAAAGAATTTGCGATCAGCGAATAGCGAGTTCGGCTTCAAAATCGAAACAATTGGCGATCATCGAGTAGCGAGTAAGGCTTCAAAATCGAAAAATTAGCGATCAGCGAGTAACGAGTAAGGCTTCAAAATCGAAATAATTTGCGATCAGCGAGTAGCGAATAAGGTTTAAAAATTGAAACAATTCGCGATCAGCGAGTCGCGAGTAAGGCTTCAAAATTGAAACAATTGGCGATCACCGAAGAGCGAATAAGGTTTCAAAATCAATAGAATTGGCGATGAGCAAGAAGCGAGTAAGACTTCAAAATCGTAAAAATTGGCGATCAGCGAGTAGCGAGTAAGGCTTCAAAATCGAAAGAATTTGCGATCAGCGAGTAGCAAGTAAGGCTTTAAAATCGCAAGAATTGGCGATCAGCGAGTAGCGAGTAAGGCTTCAAAATCGAAACAATTCGCGATCAGCGATTAGCAAGTAAAGCTTCAAAATCGAAAGAATTGGCGATCAGCGAGTCGCGAGTAAGGCTCCAGAACCGAAACAATTGGCGATCATCGAGTAGCTAGTAAGGCTTCAAAATCGAAACAATTAGCGATCAGCGAGTAACGAGTAAGGCTTCAAAATCGAAATAATTTGCGATCAGCGAGTAGCGAATAAGGTTTAAAAATTGAAAGAATTGGCGATCAGCGAGTCGCGAGTAAGGCTTCAAAATTGAAACAATTTGCGATCATAGAGTAGCGAGTAAGATTTCAAAATAGAAAGAATTGGCGATTAGCGAGTAGCGATTAAGGCTTCAAAATTGAAACAATTTGCGATCATAGAGTAGCGAGTAAGGCTTCAAAATCGAAAGAATTTGCGATCAGCGAGTAGCGAGTAAGGCTTCAAAACTGAAAAAATAAGCGATCAGCGAGTAGCAAGTAAGGCTTTAAAATCGCAACATTTGGCGATCAACGAGAAGCGAGGAAGGCTTCAAAATCTAAAGAATTGGCGATCAGCGAGTCGCGAGTTAGGTTTCAAAATCGTAACAATTGGCGATCATCGAGTAGCGAGTGAGGCTTCAAAGTCGCAAGAATTGGCGATCAGCGAGTAGAGAGGAAGGCTTCAAAATCGAAAGAATTTGCGATCAGCGAGTAGCAAGTAAGGCTTTAAAATCGCAAGAATTGGCGATCAGCGAGAATTGAATAAGGCTTCGAAAACGAAACAATTCGCGATCAGAGATTAGCAAGTAAAGCTTCAAAATCGAAAGAATTGGCGATCAGCGAGTCGCGAATAAGGCTCCAAAATCGAAACAATTGGCGATCATTGAGTAGCTAGTAAGGCTTCAAAATCGAAAGAATTTGCGATCAGCGAGTAGCGAAAAAGGTTTAAAAATTGAAAGAATTGGCGATCAGCGAGTCGCGAGTAAGGCTTCAAAATTGAAACAATTTGCGATCATCGAGTAGCGAGTAAGATTTCAAAATAGAAAGAATTGGCGATTAGCGAGTAGCGATTATGGCTTCAAAATTGAAACAATTTGCGATCAGCGAGTAGCGAGTACGGTTTCAAAATCGAAAGAATTGGCGATCAGCGAGTCGCGAGTAAGGCTTCAAAATTGAAACAATTTACGATCATCGAGTAGCGAGTAAAGCTTCAAAATCGAAACAATTGGCGATCAGCGAGTAGCAAGAAGGGTTTTAAAATCGAAAGAATTTGCGATCAGCGAGTAGCGAGTAAGGCTTCAAAATCGAAACAATTGGCGATAATCGAGTAGCGAGTAAGGCTTCAAAATCGAAAGAATTTGCGATCAGCGAGTAGCGAGTATGGTTTCAAAATCGAAAGAATTGGCGATCAGCGAGTCGCGAGTAAGGCTTCAAAATCGAAACAATTGGCGATCATCGAGTAGCGAGTAAGGCTTCAAAATCGAAACAATTAGCGATCAGCGAGTAACGAGTAAGGCTTCAAAATCTAAATAATTTGCGATCAGCGAGTAGCGAATAAGGTTTAAAAATTGAAAGAATTGGCGATCAGCGAGTCGCGAGTAAGGCTTCAAAATTGAAACAATTTGCGATCATCGAGTAGCGAGTAAGATTTCAAAATAGAAAGAATTGGAGATTAGCGAGTAGCGATTATGGCTTCAAAATTGAAACAATTTGCGATCATAGAGTAGCGAGTAAGGCTTCAAAATCGAAAGAATTTGCGATCAGCGAGTAGCGAGTACGGCTTCAAAACTGAAAAAATATGCGATCAGCGAGTAGCAAGAAAGGATTTAAAATCGCAACATTTGGCGATCAACGAGAAGCGAGGAAGGCTTCAAAATCGAAAGAATTGGCGATCAGCGAGTCGCGAGTTAGGTTTCAAAATCGTAACAATTGGCGATCATCGAGTAGCGAGTGAGGCTTCAAAGTCGTAAGAATTGGCGATCAGCGAGTAGAGAGGAAGGCTTCAAAATCGAAAGAATTTGCGATCAGCGAGTAGCAAGTAAGGCTTTAAAATCGCAAGAATTGGCGATCAGCGAGAAGCGAATACGGCTTCAAAATCGAAACAATTCGCGATCAGCGATTAGCAAGTAAAGTTTCAAAATCGAAAGAATTGGCGATCAGCGAGTCGCGAATAAGGCTCCAAAATCGAAACAATTGGCGATCATTGAGTAGCTAGTAAAGCTTCAAAATCGAAAGAATTTGCGATCAGCGAGTAGCGAGTTAGGCTTCAAAATCGAAAGAATTTGCGATCAGCGAGTAGCGAGTACGGTTTCAAAATCGAAAGAATTGGCGATCAGCGAGTCGCGAGTAAGGCTTCAAAATTGAAACAATTTGCGATCATCGAGTAGCGAGTAAAGCTTCAAAATCGAAACAATTGGCGATCAGCGAGTAGCAAGAAGGGTTTTAAAATCGAAAGAATTTGCGATCAGCAAGAAGCGAGTAAGGCTTCAAAATCGTAAAAATTCGCGATCAGCGAGTAGCGAGTAAAGCTTCAAAATCGAAACAATTGACGATCAGCGAGTAGCATGAAGAGCTTTAAAATCGAAAGAATTTGCGATCAGCGAATAGCGAGTTCGGCTTCAAAATCGAAACAATTGGCGATCATCGAGTAGCGAGTAAGGCTTCAAAATCGAAAAATTAGCGATCAGCGAGTAACGAGTAAGGCTTCAAAATCGAAATAATTTGCGATCAGCGAGTAGCGAATAAGGTTTAAAAATTGAAACAATTCGCGATCAGCGAGTCGCGAGTAAGGCTTCAAAATTGAAACAATTGGCGATCACCGAAGAGCGAATAAGGTTTCAAAATCAATAGAATTGGCGATGAGCAAGAAGCGAGTAAGACTTCAAAATCGTAAAAATTGGCGATCAGCGAGTAGCGAGTAAGGCTTCAAAATCGAAAGAATTTGCGATCAGCGAGTAGCAAGTAAGGCTTTAAAATCGCAAGAATTGGCGATCAGCGAGTAGCGAGTAAGGCTTCAAAATCGAAACAATTCGCGATCAGCGATTAGCAAGTAAAGCTTCAAAATCGAAAGAATTGGCGATCAGCGAGTCGCGAGTAAGGCTCCAGAACCGAAACAATTGGCGATCATCGAGTAGCTAGTAAGGCTTCAAAATCGAAACAATTAGCGATCAGCGAGTAACGAGTAAGGCTTCAAAATCGAAATAATTTGCGATCAGCGAGTAGCGAATAAGGTTTAAAAATTGAAAGAATTGGCGATCAGCGAGTCGCGAGTAAGGCTTCAAAATTGAAACAATTTGCGATCATAGAGTAGCGAGTAAGGCTTCAAAATCGAAAGAATTGGCGATTAGCGAGTAGCGATTAAGGCTTCAAAATTGAAACAATTTGCGATCATAGAGTAGCGAGTAAGGCTTCAAAATCGAAAGAATTTGCGATCAGCGAGTAGCGAGTAAGGCTTCAAAACTGAAAAAATAAGCGATCAGCGAGTAGCAAGTAAGGCTTTAAAATCGCAACATTTGGCGATCAACGAGAAGCGAGGAAGGCTTCAAAATCGAAAGAATTGGCGATCAGCGAGTCGCGAGTTAGGTTTCAAAATCGTAACAATTGGCGATCATCGAGTAGCGAGTGAGGCTTCAAAGTCGCAAGAATTGGCGATCAGCGAGTAGAGAGGAAGGCTTCAAAATCGAAAGAATTTGCGATCAGCGAGTAGCAAGTAAGGCTTTAAAATCGCAAGAATTGGCGATCAGCGAGAATTGAATAAGGCTTCAAAAACGAAACAATTCGCGATCAGAGATTAGCAAGTAAAGCTTCAAAATCGAAAGAATTGGCGATCAGCGAGTCGCGAATAAGGCTCCAAAATCGAAACAATTGGCGATCATTGAGTAGCTAGTAAGGCTTCAAAATCGAAAGAATTTGCGATCAGCGAGTAGCGAGTTAGACTTCAAAATCGAAAGAATTTGCGATCAGCGAGTAGCGAGTACGGTTTCAAAATCGAAAGAATTGGCGATCAGCGAGTCGCGAATAAGGCTTCAAAATCGAAAAAATTGGCGATCATTGAGTAGCTAGTAAGGCTTCAAAATCGAAAGAATTTGCGATCAGCGAGTAGCGAGTTAGGCTTCAAAATTGAAAGAATATGCGATCAGCGAGTAGCAAGTAAGGCTTTAAAATCGCAAGAATTGGCAATCAGCGAGTAGCAAGTAAGGCTTCAAAATCGAAACAATTCGCGATCAGCGATTAGCAAGTAAAGCTTCAAAATCTAAAGAATTGGCGATCAGCGAGTCGCGAATAAGGCTCCAAAATTGAAACAATTTGCGATCATCGAGTAGCGAGTAAGGCTTCAAAATCGAAAGAATTTGCGATCAGCGAGTAGCGAGTAAGGCTTCAAAATTG
This sequence comes from Lacanobia oleracea, assembly GCA_950371165.1. NCBI lineage: Eukaryota > Metazoa > Arthropoda > Insecta > Lepidoptera > Noctuidae > Lacanobia > Lacanobia oleracea. The sequence continues at coordinate 12,375,950 of OX493401.1, forward strand.
AAAAAATATGCGATCAGCGAGTAGCAAGTAAGGCTTTAAAATCGCAACATTTGGCGATCAACGAGTAGCGAGGAAGGCTTCAAAATCGAAAGGATTGGTGATCAGCGAGTCGCGAGTTAGGCTTCAAAATCGAAATAATTGGCGATCATCGAGTAGCGAGTGAGGCTTCAAAGTCGCAAAAATTGGCGATCAGCGAGTAGCGAGTAAGTTTTCAAAATTGACAGAATATGCGATCAGCGAGTAGCAAGTAAGGCTTTAAAATCGCCAGAATTGGCGATCAGCGAGTAGCAAGTAAGGCTTTAAAATCGCAAGAATTGGCGATCAACGAGTAGCGAGTAAGGCTTCAAAATCGAAACAATTCGCGATCAGCGATTAGCAAGTAAAGCTTCAAAATCGAAAGAATTGGCGATCAGCGAGTCGCGAGTAAGGCTCCAGAATCGAAACAATTGGCGATCATCGAGTAGCGAGTAAGGCTTCAAAATCGAAACAATAAGCGATCAGCGAGTAGCGAGTAAGGCTTCAAAATCGAAAGAATTGGCGATCATCGAAGAGCGAATAAGGTTTCAAAATCAATAGAATTGGCGATGAGCAAGAAGCGAGTAAGACTTCAAAATCGTAAAAATTGGCGATCAGCGAGTAGCGAGTAAGGCTTCAAAATCGAAAGAATTGGCGATCAGCGAGTCGCGAGTAAGGCTCCAGAACCGAAACAATTGGCGATCATCGAGTAGCTAGTAAGGCTTCAAAATCGAAAGAATTTGCGATCAGCGAGTAGCGAGTAAGGCTCCAAAATCGAAAGAATTTGCGATCAGCGAGTAGCGAGTAAGGCTTCCAAATTGAAAGAATATGCGATCAGCGAGTAGCAAGTAAGGCTTTAAAATGGCAAGATTTGGCGATCAGCGAGTAGCGAGTAAGGCTTCAAAATCGAAAGAATTGGCGATTAGCGAGTCGCGAGTAAGGCTTTGAAATCGAAACAATTGGCAATCATCGAGGAGCGAATAAGGTTTCAAAATCAAAAGAATTGGCGATGAGCAAGAAGCGAGTAAGGCTTCAAAATCGTAAAAATTCGCGATCAGCGAGTAGCGAGTAAAGCTTCAAAATCGAAACAATTGACGATCAGCGAGTAGCATGAAGAGCTTTAAAATCGAAAGAATTTGCGATCAGCGAATAGCGAGTTCGGCTTCAAAATCGAAACAATTGGCGATCATCGAGTAGCGAGTAAGGCTTCAAAATCGAAACAATTAGCGATCAGCGAGTAACGAGTAAGGCTTCAAAATCGAAATAATTTGCGATCAGCGAGTAGCGAATAAGGTTTAAAAATTGAAAGAATTGGCGATCAGCGAGTCGCGAGTAAGGCTTCAAAATTGAAACAATTTGCGATCATAGAGTAGCGAGTAAGATTTCAAAATAGAAAGAATTGGCGATTAGCGAGTAGCGATTAAGGCTTCAAAATTGAAACAATTTGCGATCATAGAGTAGCGAGTAAGGCTTCAAAATCGAAAGAATTTGCGATCAGCGAGTAGCGAGTAAGGCTTCAAAACTGAAAAAATAAGCGATCAGCGAGTAGCAAGTAAGGCTTTAAAATCGCAACATTTGGCGATCAACGAGAAGCGAGGAAGGCTTCAAAATCGAAAGAATTGGCGATCAGCGAGTCGCGAGTTAGGTTTCAAAATCGTAACAATTGGCGATCATCGAGTAGCGAGTGAGGCTTCAAAGTCGCAAGAATTGGCGATCAGCGAGTAGAGAGGAAGGCTTCAAAATCGAAAGAATTTGCGATCAGCGAGTAGCAAGTAAGGCTTTAAAATCGCAAGAATTGGCGATCAGCGAGAATTGAATAAGGCTTCGAAAACGAAACAATTCGCGATCAGAGATTAGCAAGTAAAGCTTCAAAATCGAAAGAATTGGCGATCAGCGAGTCGCGAATAAGGCTCCAAAATCGAAACAATTGGCGATCATTGAGTAGCTAGTAAGGCTTCAAAATCGAAAGAATTTGCGATCAGCGAGTAGCGAGTTAGGCTTCAAAATCGAAAGAATTTGCGATCAGCGAGTAGCGAGTACGGTTTCAAAATCGAAAGAATTGGCGATCAGCGAGTCGCGAATAAGGCTTCAAAATCGAAAAAATTGGCGATCATTGAGTAGCTAGTAAGGCTTCAAAATCGAAAGAATTTGCGATCAGCGAGTAGCGAGTTAGGCTTCAAAATTGAAAGAATATGCGATCAGCGAGTAGCAAGTAAGGCTTTAAAATCGCAAGAATTGGCAATCAGCGAGTAGCAAGTAAGGCTTCAAAATCGAAACAATTCGCGATCAGCGATTAGCAAGTAAAGCTTCAAAATCTAAAGAATTGGCGATCAGCGAGTCGCGAATAAGGCTCCAAAATTGAAACAATTTGCGATCATCGAGTAGCGAGTAAGGCTTCAAAATCGAAAGAATTTGCGATCAGCGAGTAGCGAGTAAGGCTTCAAAATTGAAAAAATATGCGATCAGCGAGTAGCAAGTAAGGCTTTAAAATCGCAACATTTGGCGATCAACGAGTAGCGAGGAAGGCTTCAAAATCGAAAGGATTGGTGATCAGCGAGTCGCGAGTTAGGCTTCAAAATCGAAATAATTGGCGATCATCGAGTAGCGAGTGAGGCTTCAAAGTCGCAAAAATTGGCGATCAGCGAGTAGCGAGTAAGTTTTCAAAATTGACAGAATATGCGATCAGCGAGTAGCAAGTAAGGCTTTAAAATCGCAAGAATTGGCGATCAGCGAGTAGCAAGTAAGGCTTTAAAATCGCAAGAATTGGCGATCAGCGAGTAGCGAGTAAGGCTTCAAAATCGAAACAATTCGCGATCAGCGATTAGCAAGTAAAGCTTTAAAATCGAAAGAATTGGCGATCAGCGAGTCGCGAGTAAGGCTCCAGAATCGAAACAATTGGCGATCATCGAGTAGCTAGTAAAGCTTCAAAATCGAAAGAATTTGCGATCAGCGAGTAGCGAGTAAGTCTTTAAAATCGAAAGAATTTGCGATCAGCGAGTAGCGAGTAAGGCTTCCAAATCGAAACAATTGGCGATCATCGAGGAGCAAATAAGGTTTCAAAATCAAAAGAATTGGCGATGAGCAAGAAGCGAGTAAGGCTTCAGAATCGTAAAAATTCGCGATCAGCGAGTAGCGAGTAAAGCTTCAAAATCGAAACAATTGACGATCAGCGAGTAGCATGAAGAGCTTTAAAATCGAAAGCATTTGCGATCAGCGAGTAGCGAGTTCGGCTTCAAAATCGAAACAATTGGCGATCATCGAGTAGCGAGTAAGGCTTCAAAATCGAAACAATTAGCGATCAGCGAGTAACGAGTAAGGCTTCAAAATCGAAATAATTTGCGATCATCGAGTAGCGAGTAAGGCTTCAAAATCGAAAGAATTGGCGATTAGCGAGTAGCGATTAAGGCTTCAAAATTGAAACAATTTGCGATCATAGAGTAGCGAGTAAGGCTTCAAAATCGAAAGAATTTGCGATCAGCGAGTAGCGATTAAGGCTTCAAAATTGAAACAATTTGCGATCATAGAGTAGCGAGTAAGGCTTCAAAATCGAAAGAATTTGCGATCAGCGAGTAGCGAGTAAGGCTTCAAAACTGAAAAAATATGCGATCAGCGAGTAGCAAGTAAGGCTTTAAAACTGAGAGAATATTTATTTATTTATTTATTTACATACATACAAATATCCTTACAGGCTAGACCCAATGCGATATTGTAGCACACTTAAAACTTAAATTTAATAGTTCCCTGTTTTTTATAACAAATTGTATGAGTAGCTTTTCTTGTAAATTCACCCAAAGTGCAACAGAATATGTCTATGTCCTCAGCAATGAGGTTGAGAGTGCGGAGCGCGCTCGTTTGCGGCGCCTCGCGCAGCAAGTTAGTACGCGCGCGCGGTTCTGCCAGCAACCGTGGTTGTCGACGACGCCCCACATACCCGTCTTGCACGACTAGTTCCACCTTTTGCAATATATCCGCATTGTGCATCTTCCCTCTTATTATCTTAAAGATATAAGTCACTAGTGTGAGTTGCCTTCTGACCATCAGTTCATTATATCCGACCATACCCAAGACAAATAGAGTTGGATACATCAATGGATAAAATGGATATACGCCAAATTCCCTCATATATAAGTACCTAATAAATTTATTTTGTACCCGCTCCAACATGAGACTATATTTAGTTTCATGTGGAGCCCAGATAACTGCGTTACATTCTAGTTGGCTTCTTACTAAAGCATTGTATAACGCCGTTATAGCTTTCATGCTTGTGAAGTCTTTAACCATTCTAAGCATAAATCCTAGGTTTCTATATGCTTTTTTACATATCTTAACTATATGATCACGAAAGGTGAGCCCAGTGACGAAACTAACTCCCAAGTCCCTCACTTCAGTAACCCTATCCATCGGCACTCCGTCCACCGTATAAGTATGCGTGACGGGTGTGCGTGCGCGCGAAAAACTTATGGTCATACACTTAGATGTGTTAAACTGCAGGAGATTACTCTTGCTCCAAGCTACCACTCTGTCTATATCTCTCTGCAGTCTCTCACAGTCAGTCATGTTGGTGATGGGAAGATAAAGCTTGAGGACGTCTGCAAACAGCAAACACTTAGCCTCTTGCACAACGTTTGGTAGGTCATTAATCATTATGAGAAATTCCAGAGGCCCTAAATTAGTACCTTGGCTTACCCCAGATCTAGTATAGTATGCATTAGATTGAAATCCTGCATAGTCAACATACTGTTGCCTGTAATATGCGATCAGCGAATAGCAAGTAAGGCTTTAAAATCGCAAGAATTGGCGATCAGCGAGAAGCGAGTAAGGCTTCAAAATCGAAACACTTCGCGGTCAGCGATTAGCAAATAAAGCTTCAAAATCGAAAGAATTGGCGATCAGCGAGTCGCGAGTAAGGCTCAAGAATCGAAACAATTGGCGATCATCGAGTAGCTAGTAAGGCTTCAAAATCGAAAGAATTTGCGATCAGCGAGTAGCGAGTAAGGCTTCAAAATCGAAAGAATTTGCGATCAGCGAGTAGCGAGTAAGGCTCCCAAATTGAAAGAATATGCGATCAGCGAGTAGCAAGTAAGGCTTTAAAATCGCAAGATTTGGCGATCAGCGAGTAGCGAGTAAGGCTTCAAAATCGAAAGAATTGGCGATCATCGAAGAGCGAATAAGGTTTCAAAATCAATAGAATTGGCGATGAGCAAGAAGCGAGTAAGACTTCAAAATCGTAAAAATTGGCGATCAGCGAGTAGCGAGTAAGGCTTCAAAATCGAAAGAATTTGCGATCAGCTAGTAGCAAGTAAGGCTTTAAAATCGCAAAAATTGGCGATCAGCGAGTAGCGAGTAAGGCTTCAAAATCGAAACAATTCGCGATCAGCGATTAGCAAGTAAAGCTTCAAAATCGAAAGAATTGGAGATCAGCGAGTCGCGAATAAGGCTCCAGAACCGAAACAATTGGCGATCACCGAAGAGCGAATAAGGTTTCAAAATCAATAGAATTGGCGATGAGCAAGAAGCGAGTAAGACTTCAAAATCGTAAAAATTGGCGATCAGCGAGTAGCGAGTAAGGCTTCAAAATCGAAAGAATTTGCGATCAGCGAGTAGCAAGTAAGGCTTTAAAATCGCAAGAATTGGCGATCAGCGAGTAGCGAGTAAGGCTTCAAAATCGAAACAATTCGCGATCAGCGATTAGCAAGTAAAGCTTCAAAATCGAAAGAATTGGCGATCACCGAGTCGCGAGTAAGGCTCCAGAACCGAAACAATTGGCGATCATCGAGTAGCTAGTAAGGCTTCAAAATCGAAAGAATTTGCGATCAGCGAGTAGCGAGTAAGGCTTCAAAATCGAAAGAATTGGCGATTAGCGAGTCGCGAGTAAGGCTTCAAAATCAAAACAATTGGCGATCATCGAAGAGCGAATAAGGTTTCAAAATCAATAGAATTGGCGATGAGCAAGAAGCGAGTAAGACTTCAAAATCGTAAAAATTGGCGATCGGCGAGTAGCGAGTAAGGCTTCAAAATCGAAAGAATTTGCGATCAGCGAGTAGCAAGTAAGGCTTTAAAATCGCAAAAATTGGCGATCAGCGAGTAGCGAGTAAGGCTTCAAAATCGAAACAATTCGCGATCAGCGATTAGCAAGTAAAGCTTCAAAATCGAAAGAATTGGCGATCAGCGAGTCGCGAGTAAGGCTCCAGAACCGAAACAATTGGCGATCATCGACTAGCTAGTAAGGCTTCAAAATCGAAAGAATTTGCGATCAGCGAGTAGCGAGTAAGGCTTCAAAATCGAAAGAATTTGCGATCAGCGAGTAGCGAGTAAGGCTTCCAAATTGAAAGAATATGCGATCAGCGAGTAGCAAGTAAGGCTTTAAAATGGCAAGATTTGGCGATCAGCGAGTAGCGAGTAAGGCTTCAAAATCGAAAGAATTGGCGATTAGCGAGTCGCGAGTAAGGCTTCAAAATCGAAACAATTGACGATCAGCGAGTAGCATGAAGAGCTTTAAAATCGAAAGAATTTGCGATCAGCGAATAGCGAGTTCGGCTTCAAAATCGAAACAATTGGCGATCATCGAGTAGCGAGTAAGGCTTCAAAATCGAAACAATAAGCGATCAGCGAGTAACGAGTAAGGCTTCAAAATCTAAATAATTTGCGATCAGCGAGTAGCGAAAAAGGTTTAAAAATTGAAAGAATTGGCGATCAGCGAGTCGCGAGTAAGGCTTCAAAATTGAAACAATTTGCGATCATCGAGTAGCGAGTAAGATTTCAAAATAGAAAGAATTGGCGATTAGCGAGTAGCGATTATGGCTTCAAAATTGAAACAATTTGCGATCAGCGAGTAGCGAGTACGGTTTCAAAATCGAAAGAATTGGCGATCAGCGAGTCGCGAGTAAGGCTTCAAAATTGAAACAATTTGCGATCATCGAGTAGCGAGTAAGATTTCAAAATAGAAAGAATTGGCGATTAGCGAGTAGCGATTATGGCTTCAAAATTGAAACAATTTGCGATCAGCGAGTAGCGAGTACGGTTTCAAAATCGAAAGAATTGGCGATCAGCGAGTCGCGAGTAAGGCTTCAAAATTGAAACAATTTACGATCATCGAGTAGCGAGTAAAGCTTCAAAATCGAAACAATTTGCGATCAGCGAGTAGCGAGTAAGGCTTCAAAATCGAAACAATTGGCGATAATCGAGTAGCGAGTAAGGCTTCAAAATCGAAAGAATTTGCGATCAGCGAGTAGCGAGTATGGTTTCAAAATCGAAAGAATTGGCGATCAGCGAGTCGCGAGTAAGGCTTCAAAATCGAAACAATTGGCGATCATCGAGTAGCGAGTAAGGCTTCAAAATCGAAACAATTAGCGATCAGCGAGTAACGAGTAAGGCTTCAAAATCTAAATAATTTGCGATCAGCGAGTAGCGAATAAGGTTTAAAAATTGAAAGAATTGGCGATCAGCGAGTCGCGAGTAAGGCTTCAAAATTGAAACAATTTGCGATCATCGAGTAGCGAGTAAGATTTCAAAATAGAAAGAATTGGCGATTAGCGAGTAGCGATTATGGCTTCAAAATTGAAACAATTTGCGATCATAGAGTAGCGAGTAAGGCTTCAAAATCGAAAGAATTTGCGATCAGCGAGTAGCGAGTACGGCTTCAAAACTGAAAAAATATGCGATCAGCGAGTAGCAAGAAAGGATTTAAAATCGCAACATTTGGCGATCAACGAGAAGCGAGGAAGGCTTCAAAATCGAAAGAATTGGCGATCAGCGAGTCGCGAGTTAGGTTTCAAAATCGTAACAATTGGCGATCATCGAGTAGCGAGTGAGGCTTCAAAGTCGTAAGAATTGGCGATCAGCGAGTAGAGAGGAAGGCTTCAAAATCGAAAGAATTTGCGATCAGCGAGTAGCAAGTAAGGCTTTAAAATCGCAAGAATTGGCGATCAGCGAGAAGCGAATACGGCTTCAAAATCGAAACAATTCGCGATCAGCGATTAGCAAGTAAAGTTTCAAAATCGAAAGAATTGGCGATCAGCGAGTCGCGAATAAGGCTCCAAAATCGAAACAATTGGCGATCATTGAGTAGCTAGTAAGGCTTCAAAATCGAAAGAATTTGCGATCAGCGAGTAGCGAGTTAGGCTTCAAAATCGAAAGAATTTGCGATCAGCGAGTAGCGAGTACGGTTTCAAAATCGAAAGAATTGGCGATCAGCGAGTCGCGAGTTAGGCTTCAAAATTGAAACAATTTGCGATCATCGAGTAGCGAGTAAAGCTTCAAAATCGAAACAATTGGCGATCAGCGAGTAGCAAGAAGGGTTTTAAAATCGAAAGAATTTGCGATCAGCAAGAAGCGAGTAAGGCTTCAAAATCGTAAAAATTCGCGATCAGCGAGTAGCGAGTAAAGCTTCAAAATCGAAACAATTGACGATCAGCGAGTAGCATGAAGAGCTTTAAAATCGAAAGAATTTGCGATCAGCGAATAGCGAGTTCGGCTTCAAAATCGAAACAATTGGCGATCATCGAGTAGCGAGTAAGGCTTCAAAATCGAAACAATTAGCGATCAGCGAGTAACGAGTAAGGCTTCAAAATCGAAATAATTTGCGATCAGCGAGTAGCGAATAAGGTTTAAAAATTGAAACAATTCGCGATCAGCGAGTCGCGAGTAAGGCTTCAAAATTGAAACAATTTGCGATCATCGAGTAGCGAGTAAGATTTCAAAATAGAAAGAATTGGCGATTAGCGAGTAGCGATTATGGCTTCAAAATTGAAACAATTTGCGATCATAGAGTAGCGAGTAAGGCTTCAAAATCGAAAGAATTTGCGATCAGCGAGTAGCGAGTAAGGCTTCAAAACTGAAAAAATATGCGATCAGCGAGTAGCAAGTAAGGCTTTAAAATCGCAACATTTGGCGATCAACGAGAAGCGAGGAAGGCTTCAAAATCGAAAGAATTGGCGATCAGCGAGTCGCGAGTTAGGTTTCAAAATCGTAACAATCGGCGATCATCGAGTAGCGAGTGAGGCTTTAAAGTCGTAAGAATTGGCGATCAGCGAGTAGAGAGGAAGGCTTCAAAATCGAAAGAATTTGCGATCAGTGAGTAGCAAGTAAGGCTATAAAATCGCAAGAATTGGCGATCAGCGAGAAGCGAATACGGCTTCAAAATCGAAACAATTCGCGATCAGCGATTAGCAAGCAAAGTTTCAAAATCGAAAGAATTGGCGATCAGCGAGTCGCAAATAAGGCTCCAAAATCGAAACAATTGGCGATCATTGAGTAGCTAGTAAGGCTTCAAAATCGAAAGAATTTGCGATCAGCGAGTAGCGAGTTAGGCTTCAAAATCGAAAGAATTTGCGATCAGCGAGTAGCGAGTACGGTTTCAAAATCGAAAGAATTGGCGATCAGCGAGTCGCGAGTAAGGCTTCAAAATTGAAACATTTTGCGATCATCGAGTAGCGAGTAAAGCTTCAAAATCGAAACAATTGGCGATCAGCGAGTAGCAAGAAGGGTTTTAAAATCGAAAGAATTTGCGATCAGCGAGTAGCGAGTAAGGCTTCAAAATCGAAACAATTGGCGATAATCGAGTAGCGAGTAAGGCTTCAAAATCGAAAGAATTTGCGATCAGCGAGTAGCGAGTACGGTTTCAAAATCGAAAGAATTGGCGATCAGCGAGTCGCGAGTAAGGCTTCAAAATTGAAACAATTTGCGATCATCGAGTAGCAAGTAAGGCTTTAAAATCGAAATAATTGGCGATCAGCTAGTAGCGAGTAAGGCTTCAAAATCGAAAGAATTTGCGATCAGCGAGTAGCGAGTAAGGCTTCAAAATCGAAAGAATTTGCGATCAGCGAGTAGCGAGTAAGGCTTCCAAATTGAAAGAATATGCGATCAGCGAGTAGCAAGTAAGGCTTTAAAATGGCAAGATTTGGCGATCAGCGAGTAGCGAGTAAGGCTTCAAAATCGAAAGAATTGGCGATTAGCGAGTCGCGAGTAAGGCTTCAAAATCGAAACAATTGACAATCATCGAGGAGCGAATAAGGTTTCAAAATCAAAAGAATTGGCGATGAGCAAGAAGCGAGTAAGGCTTCGAAATCGTAAAAATTCGCGATCAGCGAGTAGCGAGTAAAGCTTCAAAATCGAAACAATTGACGATCAGCGAGTAGCATGAAGAGCTTTAAAATCGAAAGAATTTGCGATCAGCGAATAGCGAGTTCGGCTTCAAAATCGAAACAATTGGCGATCATCGAGTAGCGAGTAAGGCTTCAAAATCGAAACAATTAGCGATCAGCGAGTAACGAGTAAGGCTTCAAAATCGAAATAATTTGCGATCAGCGAGTAGCGAATAAGGTTTAAAAATTGAAAGAATTGGCGATCAGCGAGTCGCGAGTAAGGCTTCAAAATTGAAACAATTTGCGATCATCGAGTAGCGAGTAAGATTTCAAAATAGAAAGAATTGGCGATTAGCGAGTAGCGATTATGGCTTCAAAATTGAAACAATTTGCGATCATAGAGTAGCGAGTAAGGCTTCAAAATCGAAAGAATTTGCGATCAGCGAGTAGCGAGTAAGGCTTCAAAACTGAAAAAATATGCGATCAGCGAGTCGCGAGTTAGGTTTCAAAATCGTAACAATCGGCGATCATCGAGTAGCGAGTGAGGCTTCAAAGTCGTAAGAATTGGCGATCAGCGAGTAGAGAGGAAGGCTTCAAAATCGAAAGAATTTGCGATCAGCGAGTAGCAAGTAAGGCTTTAAAATCGCAAGAATTGGCGATCAGCGAGAAGCGAATACGGCTTCAAAATCGAAACAATTCGCGATCAGCGATTAGCAAGTAAAGTTTCAAAATCGAAAGAATTGGCGATCAGCGAGTCGCGAATAAGGCTCCAAAATCGAAACAATTGGCGATCATTGAGTAGCTAGTAAGGCTTCAAAATCGAAAGAATTTGCGATCAGCGAGTAGCGAGTTAGGCTTCAAAATCGAAAGAATTTGCGATCAGCGAGTAGCGAGTACGGTTTCAAAATCGAAAGAATTGGCGATCAGCGAGTCGCGAGTAAGGCTTCAAAATTGAAACATTTTGCGATCATCGAGTAGCGAGTAAAGCTTCAAAATCGAAACAATTGGCGATCAGCGAGTAGCAAGAAGGGTTTTAAAATCGAAAGAATTTGCGATCAGCGAGTAGCGAGTAAGGCTTCAAAATCGAAACAATTGGCGATAATCGAGTAGCGAGTAAGGCTTCAAAATCGAAAGAATTTGCGATCAGCGAGTAGCGAGTACGGTTTCAAAATCGAAAGAATTGGCGATCAGCGAGTTGCGAGTAAGGCTTCAAAATTGAAACAATTTGCGATCATCGAGTAGCAAGTAAGGCTTTAAAATCGAAATAATTGGCGATCAGCTAGTAGCGAGTAAGGCTTCAAAATCGAAAGAATTTGCGATCAGCGAGTAGCGAGTAAGGCTTCAAAATCGAAAGAATTTGCGATCAGCGAGTAGCGAGTAAGGCTTCCAAATTGAAAGAATATGCGATCAGCGAGTAGCAAGTAAGGCTTTAAAGTGACAAGATTTGGCGATCAGCGAGTAGCGAGTAAGGCTTCAAAATCGAAAGAATTGGCGATTAGCGAGTCGCGAGTACGGCTTCAAAATCGAAACAATTGACAATCATCGAGGAGCGAATAAGGTTTCAAAATCAAAAGAATTGGCGATGAGCAAGAAGCGAGTAAGGCTTCAAAATCGTAAAAATTCGCGATCAGCGAGTAGCGAGTAAAGCTTCAAAATCGAAACAATTGACGATCAGCGAGTAGCATGAAGAGCTTTAAAATCGAAAGAATTTGCGATCAGCGAATAGCGAGTTCGGCTTCAAAATCGAAACAATTGGCGATCATCGAGTAGCGAGTAAGGCTTCAAAATCGAAACAATTAGCGATCAGCGAGTAACGAGTAAGGCTTCAAAATCGAAATAATTTGCGATCAGCGAGTAGCGAATAAGGTTTAAAAATTGAAAGAATTGGCGATCAGCGAGTCGCGAGTAAGGCTTCAAAATTGAAACAATTTGCGATCATCGAGTAGCGAGTAAGATTTCAAAATAGAAAGAATTGGCGATTAGCGAGTAGCGATTATGGCTTCAAAATTGAAACAATTTGCGATCATAGAGTAGCGAGTAAGGCTTCAAAATCGAAAGAATTTGCGATCAGCGAGTAGCGAGTAAGGCTTCAAAACTGAAAAAATATGCGATCAGCGAGTAGCAAGTAAGGCTTTAAAATCGCAACATTTGGCGATGAACGAGAAGCGAGGAAGGCTTCAAAATCGAAAGAATTGGCGATCAGCGAGTCGCGAGTTAGGTTTCAAAATCGTAACAATTGGCGATCATCGAGTAGCGAGTGAGGCTTCAAAGTCGCAAGAATTGGCGATCAGCGAGTAGAGAGGAAGGCTTCAAAATCGAAAGAATTTGCGATCAGCGAGTAGCAAGTAAGGCTTTAAAATTGCAAGAATTGGCGATCAGCGAGAAGCGAATACGGCTTCAAAATCGAAACAATTCGCGATCAGCGATTAGCAAGTAAAGCTTCAAAATCGAAAGAATTAGCGATCAGCGAGTCGCGAATAAGGCTCCAAAATCGAAACAATTGGCGATCATTGAGTAGCTAGTAAGGCTTCAAAATCGAAAGAATTTGCGATCAGCGAGAAGCGAGTTAGGCTTCAAAATCGAAAGAATTTGCGATCAGCGAGTAGCGAGTACGGTTTCAAAATCGAAAGAATTGGCGATCAGCGAGTCGCGAGTAAGGCTTCAAAATTGAAACAATTTGCGATCATCGAGTAGCGAGTAAAGCTTCAAAATCGAAACAATTGGCGATCAGCGAGTAGCAAGAAGGGTTTTAAAATCGAAAGAATTAGCGATCAGCGAGTAGCGAGTAAGGCTTCAAAATCGAAACAATTGGCGATAATCGAGTAGCGAGTAAGGCTTCAAAATCGAAAGAATTTGCGATCAGCGAGTAGCGAGTACGGTTTCAAAATCGAAAGAATTGGCGATCAGCGAGTCGCGAGTAAGGCTTCAAAATTGAAACAATTTGCGATCATCGAGTAGCGAGTAAGGCTTTAAAATCGAAATAATTGGCGATCAGCGAGTAGCGAGTAAGGCTTCAAAATTGAAACAATTTGCGATCATCGAGTAGCGAGTAAGGCTTCAAAATCGAAAGAATTTGCGATCAGCGAGTAGCGAGTAAGGCTTTAAAATCGAAATAATTGGCGATCAGCGAGTAGCAAGTAAGGCTTTAAAATCACATCATTTGGCGATCAACGAGAAGCGAGGAAGGCTTCAAAATCGAAAGGATTGGCGATCAGCGAGTCGCGAGTAAGGCTTCAAAATTGAAACAATTTGCGATCATCGAGTAGCGAGTAAAGCTTCAAAATCGAAACAATTGGCGATCAGCGAGTAGCAAGAAGGGTTTTAAAATCGAAAGAATTAGCGATCAGCGAGTAGCGAGTAAGGCTTCAAAATCGAAACAATTGGCGATAATCGAGTAGCGAGTAAGGCTTCAAAATCGAAAGAATTTGCGATCAGCGAGTAGCGAGTACGGTTTCAAAATCGAAAGAATTGGCGATCAGCGAGTCGCGAGTAAGGCTTCAAAATTGAAACAATTTGCGATCATCGAGTAGCGAGTAAGGCTTTAAAATCGAAATAATTGGCGATCAGCGAGTAGCGAGTAAGGCTTCAAAATTGAAACAATTTGCGATCATCGAGTAGCGAGTAAGGCTTCAAAATCGAAAGAATTTGCGATCAGCGAGTAGCGAGTAAGGCTTTAAAATCGAAATAATTGGCGATCAGCGAGTAGCAAGTAAGGCTTTAAAATCACATCATTTGGCGATCAACGAGAAGCGAGGAAGGCTTCAAAATCGAAAGGATTGGCGATCAGCGAGTCGCGAGTTAGGCTTCAAAATCGAAATAATTGGCGATCATCGAGTAGCGAGTGAGGCTTCAAAGTCGCAAGAATTGGCGATCAGCGAGTAGCGAGAAAGGCTTCAAAATTGAAAGAATATGCGATCAGCGAGTAGCAAGTAAGGCTTTAAAATCGCAAGAATTGGCGATCAGCGAGTAGCGAGTAAGGCTTCAAAATCGAAACACTTCGCGATCAGCGATTAGCAAGTGAAGCTTAAAAATCGAAAGAATTGGCGATCAGCGAGTCGCAAGTAAGGCTCCAAAATCGAAACAATTGGCGATCATTGAGTAGCTAGTAAGGCTTTAAAATCGACAGAATTTGCGAAAACAAAGGTAATCTGACAGTGGCTGCCAACCGATGCCTAAGGTTTTGGTTGACTCAAATCCACCAATATTTAAATCCAATGAAGACTGGGGAAAGTCAGAACCAATTACCAATTGCATGTCATTCGACCTCCACTTTCTTAGATTCATCTGCGCTGAAGCGAGAATTGAAGTAACTTTATGACGCAACTCTTTGACCTCATTGATGTCATCTCCTCCAGTGAGCAAATCGTCCACGTAAAAATCGTGGATGATGACGTTACCTATTTCCTTATAAAAACACTCTAGCCCTAACTGCCGAAGACACCGGGTTGCTAGGTAAGGAGCGCTGGCCGTGCCGTAGGTCACGGTATTAAGTTGGTAAGCGTATAATGGAGTTGATTGATTATCACGCCAAATAATTTGTTGAAGATACCTATCATTTGGATGAACAACTATCTGCCGGTACATTTTTTCAACATCAGCAGCTAGGATGTACTTATGCTGTCTAAAACGCAACAAGATCGATAAAAGATCGTCCTGTACCACGGGTCCAACCATCTGGATATTATTAATAGAAGTACCAGTATTAGTTAAACTACTTGCATTGAAAACCACCCGTTACTTAGTGGTGGAGCTGCTTTCGCGCAGAACTCCGTGATGCGGAATGTAAAACGTTTGATCATCAATGGTTTTACATCTAGACATATGCCCTAAAGTTTCATATTCCATCATGAATTCTTTGTACATATTACAAAATTGAGTTTTAGATTTAAATCTGCGTTCCAAAGAGGCAAAACAATGTTTTGCTCTTGACAAAGATTCGCCTAAATTGTCCGGGGAACCTTTTAAAGGAATCCTAACACAAAATTGACCATTTTCTAAACGAGTAGTGTTTTTCATAAAATGCTTCTCGCATAGCTTCTCCTCCGGAGAATACGGAGACGAAGTACACACTTCTTCAAGTTGCCAAAACTTTGTGAGTTGTTGATCAACATTAAAATTTAATTCATCATCACAGTCTGAACTCACCTTTATAAAATTACATTGTATTACTTTAGAAGAAATAGTGTTAATTGGGCCGGAGACCAACCAACCCAGTTTAGTCTCACAAAGAACCGGTTGCCCATCACCTAACTTAATTCGTTGAGATTCCAATAAATCCCAAAAGATGTCAGCACCTAGCAACATATCTATAGGCGCCGGTGAGTAATAGTTAGGATCTGCGAGACAAACATCAGATGGAATTTTTATGTTTAACAAGTTAACATGTTTACTCGGAATCTCATCTGTAATGGATGGGAGAATAAAACAATTAATATCCATACTAAAATTGTTATTTAAAGATTTTATTAATACAGAACACATTTTATTGATAAAAGATGGTGAGTTGTTGATACCTATAATAGAATTGTTTACAGTCTTGGCAGTCAAACCTAACTTGTGGTATAACCTCTCAGTCATGAGACATGACGTGCTGCCACTGTCAAGCACAGCACGAGCAACATACTGCTGACCATTAATACCCATGACCTTGACGAGTGCGGTGGACAATAACACGTCATCGTGTTGAACACTCACGGACAGTGATACACCAGTACCTATACTTATAGTAGTGAGCTGAGTGGAGACAGTCGCACTGCCATTCGTGTCAACAACTACACTGCTAGCAGAAGTACCACTTGCGTCTGACTTCAAGGATTTATCAACATGAACAATAGTGTTGTGTTTACGACGGCATATTTTACAACCTGGCTTTTTGCAGTTGTTTGCATAATGTTCCAGATTTAAACAGTTGTAACAAACTTTGTATTTAGGTAATAACTGCAAACGAGTTTCATTGCTCAACGATAAAAACTGAGGACAACCACTTAACTTATGATCACCGTTACACATAACACAATTCTTAGGCTTATTTGAAACACCATCATACTGTTTACTTGAACTTTCACCTGAATTACTTTTATTAGAATCCTGTACCAACATTGACCTAACCTTGTTTGAATTTTTACCTGTGTGTGAGTGTTTAGTATTCGTAGAAGCTTCCAATTCGAACGTTTCTAATATCTCAGCACGGTTTTTAATAAAAGTAATAAATAATTCAAACGTAACCTTAGAATTCTTGTCCAGGCGGCCCTTATACTCACCCCATTCACGATAGCTTTTACTATCTAATTTGTGTGTGATAAGATAAATGAGTAAAGTGTCCCAATGGTTAACAGGTTCATCTAAGGATCCTAGGGCACGTATATTTTTGTTAACAACATCAAGTAAACCCTTTAAATTAACTGACGACTCCTTCTGAAGGGTGTCGATTTGAAATAATGCAGAAACATGATGTTGGATAAGCAGGTGTTTGTTATCAAACCGCTCGCAGAGAAGATTCCACGCTACCGAATAATTTGCAGAAGAAAACTGAATCGAGTTGATCACCACAGCAGCAGACCCTTCTAGGGATGACCTCAAATAGTGAAATTTATTTATTTCATCCATATCATCATTTGAATGGATGAGACTAACAAATGTGTCGTGAAACTCTAACCAGTTTGTATAAGAACCACTGAATTTCGGCAATTGAATAGTCGGTAATTTAACAAGCTTATGATTGCTAGAACGCGACATTACGTCACAGGTATCGTTTGAATCTCCTTTCCTATTAACATCCATGATTTGTTGAGCTTTAGCAAGGGTTTTGTAATAAAGAGATTCAAACTCTGCGCGTTCCAACATCTGAGCATCCAAGTCATCAGTACTGTACTCCAGCAGTAATTGCACCTCATCATAATGGGCATACAATGCCTCGAGTCTAGTAAAACGTAATTGCAATTCGCTTACCTCGGTAGGGCTCAAAGAAGAGGGACTCAAAGAATTTAAATAGTTTGCAAACATTGTCACCTTTCCTTTGCAACTCGCTAGTTTCCTAACGAGATCTTTATTGTCTTTATTTAATTCCTTATCCTCTGGCATTGCGAAATCTGGTATGATCAACCTGGAATGTATATAAATAAAGTTATAGCAACATTTAAATTACAATTACAAAAGATGCAGCCTGAAATACATATAAGATTAAAATGCACTAACTTTTGAGTGACTTTACATAAATAATTATGAATTTATATTATAGCCTATGCGTATTGACGGTTATACTGTACTAAACTTTCATAATACCACTGCAATTGCACTGATTTCTATTGTCTATTTGTGCTAACTAATGTGATTACCCAACTGTCTCAATAACTGTAAAATTATTACACCGTAAAGCAAAATAATGCAGTTCCTACGAAGAACTACTCTTTAACAATGTTTAAATAACATAATTAACAATAATTACTGATCAGTTAATAATTGTGTTACAATTTGTAACCACTCACAGAACAAAGAAAAATGACAATCTCGTACAGCTCCGCCTCTCTGACCTGCGCATCCAGAGGGCGGATGCGGCGCCTGCGGTGCCTGGTGTACCGGCGCCGTGCGGCAACGCATGCCTGACGCAGCGTCGCCAGCTCTTGCGACCACCAGTACACCTGACGGCGGGCGCGTCCTGGCTTAACCCGGGGCATTGCCACGTCACAAATATCGGACATGGCCTCCCGGAACCACTCCGTTTCGTCGTTGATATCAACAGGCCTGTCCGGAGGTGACACCCAGGCCTGCACGATAGAAGCTTCCAGGAGGAGCTCCCGGTCGAGCTGCTTCAGCGCCCACCGCGGACCACTCGGGGCTTGCCGGACTGGCGCGTTTGAGGTCTGGGCGGAGACGTCAAACCGGATATACCGGTGATCGGAATAGGTCTCCACCTCCTCTAATACGCGCCAGTCAATGACACGTGGTGACAGAGCAGGGCTAGCGAACGAAATGTCCACAACCGACTCCCCCTGCATCCGCACGCATGTGGGGACAGAACCCCGGTTTAGGACAACCAGGCCTGTCTCCAGAGCCCAGTCCTCCACCATCCTGCCCCGTGTATCCGTATAACGGGAACCCCAAGACAAGTGCTTGGCATTGAAGTCCCCAAGAACGAGCACGGGTAGGGAACGATAACCAGCGACGACGACGCCCAACTCCATAAGGGAGTTCTGGAACTCGGCGAGAGTTCGGGAGAAGTACACTCCTACCACGACAATCTCCCCGAACCGTGCCGCTACGCACCCCTGTCCTCTTTTGACACTCTCGAGGGACGGGGTCCCAGCGGTGGCCGACGAAATTAGAGCCACTGAGCCGTTTAGGTCCCCTACCCAGTCATCCCTGAGCGGGACAAAGTACGGCTCAGCGACCACGGCGATGTTAATCAACCACTGCGCAATGCTCTGGACCAGCAGGTCCTGAGCGGCGGCGCAGTGGTTAATGTTCGCCTGGAGGAGCCGTAATGGAGCCGTTGTTAGCACTCCATTTCATCCTCCTCTTGAGCCCCCTGTGAAGGCTCCACCGCGGCAGCCGCAGTGGCATCGGTGGTGGGGGGGGGTAGCAGCAGCGACAGTGGTGGCGGCTGCGGCAGAGACAGCGGCAGTGGAGGGTCTCTTCTTACTCCCGGCCTTGGTAGCGGTCGGACCTGACAATGTGCCAATTGAAGTGTGGAAGGCGATGGGCCCACATGGCGTGGACCTTCTGACGGATCTTTTTAACCGCATCCTGATCACCAAGGAAATGCCGAACCAGTGGCGATTTAGCCTGATTATCCCTGTTTACAAAGGCAAAGGTAACGTACAGGATTGTAGTAGCTACCGCGGTATCAAGATCATGTGCCACACCATGAAGCTCTTCGAGCGCATCATTAACACACGGCTCCGTAGCGAGTGTACTGTCTCTGAGTGTCAATATGGCTTCCGGGAGGGTAACAGCACCATGGACGCAGTGTTCGCCCTACGGACTCTGACTGAGGCTTACAGAGAGAGAAGGAGAGCTTTGCATATGGCCTTTTTAGACCTGCAGAAGGCCTTCGACTGTATACCTCGGCAGTCCACCTGGTGGGCACTGCGCTTCAAGGGCGTTCCCGAGGCCTATATTGACATTATCAGAGACATGTACCGCGATTCCGTGTCCTCTGTCCAGACTGCTGTCGGCGAATTGAATGGCTTCCCAATATCAAATTCAAATTCAAATTCAAATTCAAAGCATTTTATTTCAAATAAACCATTCACAGGCACTTTTGAAACGTCAAGGTCGGTCAGTCAAAAACATGGAAGCTATTTGCACGTTCCAAAGCGTAGATCTCTATGGAGAAGAACGTGCAAGAAACTCCACGGACACTCTTTTAAATCATGTTCTGTTTTACAACATTCCAAGTTACAAATACTTGTTGCTTCTGCATGTGAGGACAATGCAAAGGAAAAAAAAAAAAGGGCTTATTATAAGAATTTTAAATTTAAAGATTAAAATAAGCCAATGGCAGTTAAGAGATGACCAGTCTCAACCGACGGCGCCTGTTCACGAACATGACGCGTGAATCGGCACCTTTCAGCTCAACCATTTCGAAGGGAACCGAATGATCAAACCCACGCGCCGCCATCAGCGAGACATTTGAGTGAGCATGACATGCTCTCAACCACCATGCTCGTTCATGTCCAACAAGTAAAACTATAACTACTCACATAAAATGTAAATGGTTTCATGGTACTCACATTTACAAAATTTGAAAAATATGCTTCTACTTTACACAAAACTATGGTTGTCAATGACCAAATAATGAAAAATAAATTAATAAAGAGAACGATTAAGTTCTTACATCAAAAATAACAAATAAGTATTTAATATAATAATATAATTTGTATGTATATAAGAATAAATAAACGAAATAATGTAAGAACCTCTAAAAGGAGCGAGCATCTCTTCCAAATATAAAAACATAAAAACCTAAAAAGTGGACCTAAGCAGCTGTGACTGTGGAGCAGGACCAGCATTTAGCCAAGCGTTTTTATCGAGGATATAATCTTCCAGTTTATAATACGCTTGTCTACATAGTGTGCGTTTTATGCATGCTTTAAATTTTCTCTCATTCAGTTCGAGAATATCAACTGGTATTTTATTATAAAATTTAATACAGTACCCCATAAAAGAAGTGTGTACTTTGGCCAATCTGAATCGGGGTTGATCTAATTTGTTCCTATTTCTAGTATTAAAATTATGCCTGTCACTAATCTTGCTAAAGAGATGAAGATTTTTCCGAACATACATAATATTTTCGTAAATGTATTGACAAGGTACCGTCATGATGTTGATATCCTTAAACAGTTCTCTTAGGGAATCACGCCGACGGAGATTGTAAATGGCTCTGATGGCTCTTTTCTGCAGGATAAATATAGACTCGATGTCTGCAGCACGTCCCCATAATAAGATACCGTAAGACATGATACTATGAAAGTAACTAAAATAGACCAGCCTCGCGGTATCTATATCGGTAAATTGACGGATTTTTCTGACAGCGTATGCTGCTGAACTTAGCCGTCCCGCAAGAGATGTTAAATGAGGACCCCATTGTAGCCTTGAGTCAAGCGTAATCCCCAGGAAAACCGTGTTTTCGACGAATTCAAGTTTCTCCTTGTTCAATACTATGTCGCAATCATTTCTTTTAACGTTCGGTAAGGCAAATCTGATGCATTTAGTTTTTTTCCCATTTAATACTAAATTATTAGCAGTAAACCAATTTTGGACCTGCTGTAGGGCGTTATTTACGTCGTCAAGATTTATGGAACGTCTATCTATCTTAAAAATTAAGGACGTATCGTCAGCAAATAATACCATATGAGGTTGATTTTTTAAAAGATGGGGTAGATCATTAATATATACTAGAAAGAGGAAAGGACCCAAAATAGAGCCTTGTGGTACCCCCATTTTGACTTTTAAACCCCGTGAATTGACACCATTTATTTGAACTTGCTGCTGTCTATCATTTAAGTAAGATTTTATTAGACTGAGTGCAAGTTTACCTAGTCCGTAATGTCCTAGCTTTAGGAGCAAGGTTTCGTGATTTACACAATCAAATGCCTTGGAGAGGTCACAAAAGATTCCTATGGCATCTTGTGCCTCTTCCCACGCTGAGTATATGTGTTTTAACAACGTGGCACCAGCGTCAGTCGTACAACGACCCCTGGTAAAACCATACTGTTGATCGTGTAAAATTTTATTGATGTTAAAATGATTGAGCATCTGATTGAGCATTACTTTTTCAAACACTTTGCTAAAAACCGGCAAAACAGATACAGGTCTATAATTATTGGTGTCTTTGCTGTCGCCCGACTTAAATAGTGGTATAACCTTACTATATTTCATTATATCCGGAAAGACTCCTTGGTCCACACATAAATTAAATATTAAAGCCAAGTATGGTGCTATAGTTTCAATTATGGACGTGCACACTTTAATAGACATTCCCCATATGTCTTCGGTCAATTTGATTTTGATTTGCCGGAAAGCTTTTATGACTGTCACAGGGTTGATATGTTTGAACTGGAATTCAACCGTACAACCTGGAACGTTAGCTTTTAATAAATTATATGAGACCTCAGGTGAAGAATTTAAATATTCCGTAGTTTTAGTTGGTATATTGGTGAAAAAATTTACAAATTCTTGAGCTACTTCTAAATTAGAGCTTTTGGCACCATGTGTAGTCTCCAGTAAATAATCAGTGTTTCGTTTTTTATTTCTATTAGTTTCATTATTAATAACTTTCCAAACTGTCTTTATTTTATTTTCTGACGATTTGTTTGAACTCTGACTTCTGACGATTTATCTGTTGGCGTTCACCAAGGCTCGGCTCTTTGCCCGTTCTTGTTTAACGTAGTGCTCGATGTAGTTACGGCAAACATCCAAGATAAGCCCCCATGGCTAATGATGTATGCCGATGACATCGCCCTCGTTAATCAGAACAAAGCCCATCTTAAGCGCAAAGTCAACATTTGGAAGGACACGCTTGAAAACGGTGGTCTGAGCCTAAATGTGGCGAAGACTGAGTACATGTCCTGTGGCAGCACGGATTCAAACACCATCCGAATCAAAAAATTTCAATCAATTAATGTAATTATGTTTAAAATTTTAAAATCAAAGAATTTTTGTACGTTTTCTGGCATGACATAGCGCGCTTTTATTTTATTTTTATAACAACTATTTATGGTACCTATGTTAACAAATTAATAAATGACTTATGACTTAATAGGTTCGGACCTGATCAGAAAGTCCGATACTTTCAGGTACCTTGGATCCGTGCTGCACGAGTCTGGCAACGTGGACGACGATGTCCAAGCACGTATAGGCGCGGCTTGGGCGAAGTGGCGCGAGGGCGTTGTATGCGACCGCAAAATACCTCCGAAGCTCAAGGGGCAGATATATAAATGCATCATACGGCCTGTCCTACTGTACGGCGGCGACTGTTGGCCAGCATTAAGCAGACACACCCAGGAGCTTCGCGTCACGGAGATGAAAATGCTGAGGTGGATGAGTGGCGTAACGCGATCCGATCTCATACGCAACTCTTTCATCCGAGGTAGTCTTGGTGACCGTGACGTGGGGGAAAAACTGCAAGAGCGTCGTCTGCGATGGTATGGCCACATCATGGGCCGCCCTATGGAGTACATTAGTCGGGGATGCATGAATATGGCTGTTCTTGGGGCTAGGTCCCGTGGTCGCCCTCGCAAGCGCTGGTTGGACGTCGTCAAGTCCGACATGAGAGCCAATGGCCTAACTGAGAAGGATGTTTAAGATCGGGCAAAGTGGAGGAAGCTGAGTAGGAAAGCGGACCCTGGAAATGGCCGGGATTAACGCCAGGTGGAAGAAGAAGACCTACCTAGGAAAAAAAAAACAGTATAATATATATTTGACATATACACTCAAATGTGCGGTGTGTCTGTCTCAGCTACACCAAATGGGAGTCCAACTCAGCATGTGCCAGGCAAATATACCTGACGCTGTGTATTCTGCTGTATCCCAGTAAAGACATACAGATATCAAGCAGATGCCGAAAAAGTAAATAGTGGTTTTGTGTAAGGTGAGTCCAGATTTATTATTTTAAATATTTTTGTACCTATTTTGTTTGTGTGTGTATAATATTAACAGATGGTAGAAATATACATATTTATTGGGTTGTGGAGGTCTGGTAGGCAGCCGCTCCGCATAAAATAATGGTATTCAGCTTAATCCGGTTTGACTGGAAGCCGACCCTAATATAGTTGGGACAAGGCTAAGCAGATGATGATGACGACTCAGGTCTACGGTCCCTTGAAGCTGTAATAAAAAGATTTTTATAAGTTAATTTCGACACTCTCATGGCAATCAAAATTCATAGGGTATTTCCCGTTGACCTAGAACTATGAAATTTGGCAAGTAATACTGGCTTATACTACAGGTATAGGGAAAAGTCTAAAAACTATACATTTGTGATTAAATCATGAAAAATATAGCATTTAAAGGACGTAATCAATCATCGAGCTTAATAAACTACTGATTGGATTCAAAATATAGGCACTTAAAAAAAATAAGAGTTATCCAGAGTAACATTATTTCATCAAAATCGACAAACAAAATCAAAAGATTGAATTTTTAACTTGCTGATGCAATTGTCTTGATGCTAATAAGTCAGAGCGCCATCTATTGAGAAAAATTAAAATGCACGAAATCAAGAAAATGACAGTTTAACAAATTGTTGAGTTATTTGTTAAACTTTGAATACGTACCAAAATAATAGTTAAGGTATTAATTAATTAATTTCTTATCGTTATAAATCGTAACATACGTTCTTTAAAGTCTTCCGCTGCCAAATACTTTGTCTTGTCAGTTTTCGAAATGAATCACTGTTAATATTTTCATTAGAGAACTACCCTCACTCGATTTGTGACAACGCATTGTAGGTCTTGCTTGAAAAGTATTTGCTATGGTCCAAACCCGTTAAATCTCTGATTTGTTCTGGTTCTTAGCTCGAAAAAAACTGCGAGCCTTCCTGAACTATCTATAATACGTACCTACAATTTTGTACGGAACCCTCGGTGCGCGAGTCCGACCCGCTCTTGACCGGCTTTTTATTATTTGTTGTTATAGCGGCAATAGATATACACAATCTGAAAATTTCAATTGTCTACCAGTTACGGTTTTAGAAATACAGCCCGCTGACAGACAGACGGATGAACGGGTGGACAGCGGAGACTTAGTAATAGGGTTCCGTTGGTTACCTTTTGGGTTTGGAACCCTAAAAAACCAACTACCGAAACATATTTTTTTAATTATTAAAAAGCTTTTAAAATACTTTACTTATAACCTTGATAAACAGCGTCGACGTATCGTAAATTTTAGCACCCCATCTACAAATTCATTCAATAAGATTTACTTGGCCGGTTTATGAATTACAGAAAAAGTAAGAAATGATAAGAACACACACTGCAAGAGCAAGCAAAGCAAGCTCGAACATTTTAGCACTAGGATTTTTTTAACTCATCATCATCATTATAACAGCCGAAAGACGTCTACTGCTGAACATAGGCCTCCCCCAAAGGGGTGGTTTGCCATAATCGCCTACTCATGGCTATTAGTTCCTCAGGGGTTTCTGCAACTCTTTTACTGCTGCACATCAATGACCTGCTTCAGCCTGGTCTTGTTGGGCACGCAGATGACAGTACCAACGGTTTCCAGGGTTTCATACTTGTCCAGTGCAACAACCGGCGGGGATGAAGTTCGTTCCTTGGCCATGGTAGAGTGGACAAATTTGACCTTAAGCCTTGTCTCCCAGGAGGGTGATGACAATCTGGTCACTTTTAACGCCACCAAAACACAGGCGTGTCTTTTTATTGCAAAAAGGAGTCGGCTTGATCAAAATCCTACTTTTCGGGGCGTCCCGTGACTGATCGGCTCGAGCTCCTAGGCATGGAATTGACATCCAGTCTCAACTTCGGCGTCACTATCGAGTCATCTGCCTAGCCTTTTCCCAACCATATTGGGGTCGGCTTCCAGTCAAGCCGGATTTAGCTGAATACCAGTATTTTACGAGGAGCGGCTGCCTACTAGACCTCCACAACCAATTAACTGGGTAATACGGTACTTCATGGCTAAACTGGAGTCAGAATTAGGTACCTACTGGAGTCTATCCGTAACGACTGCCAAAGATCTACAAATGACAGCCGGGACCAACGAGATAATGTGCTTACCGAGGCACGGAGGAAACTGGGTATGTTTAGATGGTCACCCATCCACGGACCAACCTTGGCAAGCGTTGCTTAACCTTGAAGATCGACCCGTGCGGCTGTTATTATCTAGCCACGGGGTCCTCAAACTGCACTGCCACTGCGGCGCCACTATCGAGTACAAAGCCCAAATTGCGGCCAAAAAGCTGGGCATCCGAAATAGGGTGAAGCAATACTTCAGGCCTACTACTTTTAACCTTATACAAAGCTCAAGTCCGATCCTGCATGGTGTATTGTAGCCACGTTTGGGAGGGCTTAGCTAAATATCAGCTTGCCGCGCTTGACTCTGTGGAACGCAAAGCTAAGAGGCTAATCGGTGACGAAAAACTGGTGGATATCAAGCTACATAGCTTGGTTCATCGCCATAAGGTTGCCTACTTATCGGTCTTTTACAGATTGTACTTCGGTGAATGTGCCCAAGAACTCCATGACCTCATCCCACCGGCCTCCTTCTACCATCTGACATTCAGACGCATTGCATCTTACCATCCCTACCTTGTTGCTATTCCATCAATGCGCACTAAGCGTTTCTAAACGTCTTTTATAATGCGCAAAGCAAAGGATTGGAACTCTCTAGCTGCCTGCGTCTGTTTCCAAACGCTTACAACCCTAATTTCTTCAAAGTTAGAGTGAACTGGCTCCTACTGGGTAAGGTCGCTCCATCGTAGACTTTTTCTCTGTCATCTCTGACCTAGACTAGAGTCAAGAGCAAACCCATCATAAATAAAAAAAAAAATAATTAAAGAAAAAGCAAGAAATGATAAAAATACGCTGCAAGAGTAAGCAAAGCAAGCTCGAATATTTTAGCACTCTGCCTTTTAACTATGATTTTCTTTAACTCATCATCATCATCATTATAGCACCATACGGCTTAATTCTTTAACTGGAGTCTTTAAAATCCGCATCTGATAGTTTTTCTTTTGCGCAGATTCCTAAAAAAATGTCGGCTCGTAATTTTATAAGTGCACATCTCAAAAGTGACTTTTGGGTCTTGTAGCTGTAACACTAAAAGCATAAAAAAGGACTATACGCTCCACCGATCCAAAACATTCGGAAAACATATAAGTACTACTTGTAGCGTTAAAAGAGCATTTAAAGAGCTCAATACACATAAGACATGGATAAAGGAACTAAAAGATACAAATGGACTTTTATGCAATAGGCCGGACATTATTAAAATTGCTACAAACTTCTACAAGAAACTGTAATAAACTATGATTGCCAAGAGAAAAATAATGTCGGCTCAATCGAGAATGTAAACTTGCAATATACTACAGATGATGGCTTAGAAATAGAAGCGATAGACGAGCTGGAAGTTTCAAAAGCAATTAAAGGCTTGAAGGTTGAAAAGTGCCCAGGCCCAGATGGAATTACAAATGAAGCGATAAAAGAAGGCTGTCACTATCTTGCACGCCCTCTGGCATGTCTTTTTAACTCTATACTTGAGTCAAGTATAACACCCTTTCAATGGTCAGAGTCATTCATGATCTTGCTCTACAAAAAAGGCGATCCAAAAGATATAGGCAATTATCGCCCCATCAGTCTGCTGCCATCACTCTACAAACTTTTTTCATCAATTATCGAAAAAAGGATTAGTAAGAGTATACACCAACCGATAGAACAGGCCGGCTTCAGAAGTGGATATTCTACCATAGATCATATTCATTCAATAGAACTAATAATTGAAAAATATAGCGAGTACCAGAGACCACTGTATATCGCTTTTATTGACTACCAGAAAGCCTTCGACACGATCTTACACTCTTCCATATGGACAGCTTTAAGCTCACAAAATGTAGAACACAAATACATAGAAGTTATTAAGTATATATACAACAGCTGCAGTAGTAGAGTGAAGCTTGAGTCGATAGGACCGCCAATAAACATAAAAAGAAGTGTAAGGCAGCCGACCCTCAGTCACCGAGAATCTTTATAGCGGTGCTAGAGATGGCCATCAGCAAAGTCAATTGGAACAGAACAGGACTAAACATCAATGGTAAATTCATCAGCCACTTGAGGTTCGCTGACGATATTATTCTTCTATCTGAAAATGCAAGAGAGATAGAGTCAATGATACTTTCCCTAAAATCTGTGAGCGTTGAAGTAGGCTTGCAAATGAACTTAAATAAAACCAAAATTATGACTAATAGCATAGAATACCCTTTGTATCTTGACCAAACCTTATTAGAATATGTGGAAAGCTACACATACTTAGGAAAACAAGTTTCTTTTGACAACCAAAACAATGAATTAGAAGTGAAAAGAAGAATTTCAGGTGCATGGAAAAAAATCTGGAGCTTGAAGGAAATATTAAAAGGAACTATGCCTATTAATTTAAAGAAAAAAGTCATGGACACCTGCTTGCTTCCCTCCATCACCTATGCATGCCATTGCCAGACATGGAAGTACACACTGAGAGTGAAAAACATGATTAGGTCCTGTCAACGAAGCATGGAGAGAAGCATCGCAAATGTGAGGAAAATACAAAAAATCCCACATAGCACTATACGAAAAAAGACTAAAATTATAGATGCACTCCAATTCTCACAAAGATTAAAATGGCGCTGGGCAGGACACGTGGCCAGGATGGAAGACGACCGCTGGACTACCAGACTGACGTCATGGCAGGACCCTACAGGCATTAGAAAAAGAGGAAGACCAATTACTCGCTGGTAAAATGACATAATAAAAATAGCAGGAAAACACTGGAAAACAAAAGCTAAAAAAAGGGACAAGTGGAATAATCTGGAGGAGGCCTTCACCCTCACATAAGAAGGGGTTTTTGCATGCCAAATTGCCAATAGTAATGAGAATATTAAGAAAATACTGAAAATATCAGAGAATAATATATTAAAATTATATATACATATTTTTAATATATTCTGTAATATACTACTCTGTCAAGAAAGTACCGGGAAAAGATCAATAATACACAAAATGTCTGTTATTCATCCAAATTTATTTCATCACCTTCAAAGTATGCTCCTTTAGAAACGGTACACTTGCGCCAACGAATAATCCATTTATCAAAACATTTTTTAAACGCTGCTTCCGGAATTGAGTTCAGTTCTCGCCGCGAATTCTCCTTTATGTCTTCTATCGATTGAAAACGGGTGCCACGAAGTGGTAATATGAGTTTAAGAAAAAAAAAAGTCAGCAGGAGCCATATCTGGTGAATATGGTGGTTGCTGGATGGTATTTGTTGAGTCTTTGGTTAAAAATTCGTTCACAATGATAGCCTTGTGCGAAGGCGCATTGTCGTGGTGCCAAATCCAAGAATTTTCTTTCCACAAATCTGGCCTTTTTCGTCGAATTTGCTCTCCTCAACGCCGCATAACGCTCAAATAACATTCTTTATTTACCGTTAGACCTTCCGGTAAGAATTCAGAGTGCACAACACCGCGATAGTCAAAGAAAACAGTTAACATGACTTTGACTTTTGATCGACTTTGGCGTGGTTTTTTCGGTTTCGGTTCAGTTGGAAGGCGCCACTCCGAAGCTTGTTGACTAGTTTGCATGTCAAACTCGTAAACCCACGTCTCGTCACCAGTAACAATGCGTTTCATGAATGTTGGGTCCGAACTGACTCGTTCTAGCATGTCCTCAGCGACTTTCATGCGATTGAGTTTTTGGAGAAAATTCAGATCTTTTGGGACTAGCCGAGCAGCAACATGTTTCATACCCAAATGATTAGTTAAAATGGTACGGATCGACTCGTGAGATACAGAAAGTTCGGCGGCTATCTCTCTCAGAGTTGAATGGGGATTTTCAGGTACTATTTCCTTCACTTTTGCGATGTTAACTTCAGTTGCAGACGTTGACGGCCTACCAGAGCGAGGCAAATCTTCCATCACATCTCGACCGCTTTTGAACGCTTTGAACCACTCATAAGCACGAGTTTTTGATAAAGTCGATTCACCGTAAGCCTTCTGTAACATTTTCAGTGACTCCGAACACGAAATTCCATTGGCGATGCAAAATTTAAGACAAACTCTTTGTTCGATATTTTTGTCCATTATGAAATTCGCAATACACACTATATATGATATTACTAAAACCAGCACTGTATTTAATATAAATAACAGATGCAACTCAAACTCCGCGCCAAAATGGAAAACAGTTGTGCCAATCTAACAACTACAAAAAAACAAAAATTTGAATTTGGAACCATAAACAAATCATCCATTCCCGATACTTTTTTGACTGAATGTATATACATGTATATTAAGAAATTAAAATTAATTATAATATAATAAAGATTAATAACTTACAATCTACAGAAACAATAAGTAATAGTATGAAGTAATATACCTAAACTAATAATATGTTTTAAAAATTATAATTTATAAACAACAACAATTATATAAAATACTGATTGAATCAACTATAATAATATTAAGAATGTATCCATAATGTAATCACGCAAGAAATAAAAGGCTTTTTTATTTTATTATTCCATTTATTCATTTATATACATATTCAATACATTTTTAAATATTTCTATAAAAATACAAAAAACATTTAAAAATATAAAAAATAGTAGCCTACTACCGGTAGGCTACTATTTTTTATATTTTTCTCGGAAACAGGGTCCAAGCTACCGGTGGTCAGGGCTCCTGAGAGAGGAACCTCCTAACAATGCGCGCCGTGTCCAGGAGTACTGCTTTCTGGATCAAGCTCTTGATCCAGCTGCCCAACGAGAGCCTCTTGAGATGTTGGTCGAGGCTCTTGGCAATAATGCCATTGGCCGTCACGACTATCGGCACAATGACTGCTGTGTTCACATCCCGCATGTCGACAACCTCGCGAGCCAAGTCAAGATACTTCGTTTGTTTATCTTTTTCTGACTTCACGAGGTTCTCGTCATGAGGGACTGCTATATCAACAATCATTGCGCGACGCTCTAGTCGGTCTATCACCACTATATCAGGCTTATTGGCAACAATAGTCCTGTCAGTGATAATAGACCGATCCCAACACAATGTGCAACTACCACTTTCGAGAACTGGGTCGGGCACATACCTATAGTACGGTACTTCCGATTCCACAAGATTGTATTTAAGAGCAAATTGCTGGTGGATAATCCTGGCTACAAGGTTGTGCCTGTGCAAGTAGTCTCCGTTAGCTAGACTAGAACAACCGGAAATAATGTGGCGGATAGATTCCCCGGGCCGGTGACATGCTCGACATATGTCAACCGTACCGTCCTTCACCATGTATTTCCGGTAGTTATTAGTCATCATAACTTCGTCCATAATTGCACAGACAAAACCTTCGGTTTCCCCGAAGAGGTCACCAAAACGAAGCCAGGCTACGGACGCTAAGAAGTCTTCATCGGGCCCATGTAGGACCCGATAAAAGCGTCCGTGAAGCTCCTTGCTCTGCCACACCTCCCTGCGGTCGTTAGTATCTAATACCACAGATTTGCGCCAGTTCTCGTTAGCCAAGGAGAGCGCGGTAAGGCCTTTGTCCACCGCTACCACATCTCGATGCATACCCACGTCGGCCTCTAGGAAGTATTCCCTAAGGCTGCATACCTCGCGGTTGTGCAGGGTCTTAGCATTTAAGAAGCCGCGACCCCCGCACTTCCGCGGGATATACAGCCACATCACCGATGACCGTGGGTGATGCATCCGATTTGCAGTAAGCAGTGAACGTACCCTCCTATCCAGGGCATCAAGTTCCGTCTGAGTCCATTTGAGTATGCCGAAAGAATACATCAAAACCGGCATGACCCAACCGTAGAAGGCGCGCACCTTGTTTCCGCCTGATAAATGATTTGTCCAAACCAAATTCCATCCTGATGGCGCCACTGAAGGTTTCTGTTACCTTCAGTAGCTTCATCAGTTGCAAGTTGTTAGGAGCAAAGAGTTTCAAGTCATCCATGTAAAGGAGGTGCGATATGACCTGACCACCTCTTC
Source organism: Lacanobia oleracea (assembly GCA_950371165.1). NCBI lineage: Eukaryota > Metazoa > Arthropoda > Insecta > Lepidoptera > Noctuidae > Lacanobia > Lacanobia oleracea. The sequence goes on from OX493401.1 coordinate 12,407,240, forward strand.
TCAACCGGTAGCCTTGGCCCGAACCCTCCAACAATGTACTGTGAGGGTTGAGGGCCAGACAAAACCACAGTGGACTCAGACTGTCACCCTGAAATATGCCACGCTCGATCCTTATCGGTTCGCTGTTCGCCTGGGTCTGTCGACACCCTGGATAGTGAAGAACCGTCCTCCACTGCCCCATACACGACATCAGGAAGGTGCGTAAAACTGCATCAACTTTGTACAGTTCCAGCACCCTCATGAGCCATGTATGTGGCACCGAGTCATAGGCCTTCTTATAATCTATCCAGCATGTCGACAGATCTCTTCGGGAACGTCGAACCTGTTGGCTAATGGCTATGTCGATGAGGAGCAGCTCCTTAGTACCGCGGGAACCGTTCCTACATCCATTCTGAAAAGAAGACATTATTGAATTACTATCAATATGATGGTTAATCTTTCCTCTCAAAATGGATGTAAGAACTTTATAGACCGTCGGTAAACACGTGATCGGTCTATAATTTTTTGGCTCCGCGGTACTACCTGATTTATGGAGCAGGTGGGTTATTCCTGTAGTCAGGAACTGGGGCAGCGACCCTGACTCTAACGCAGACTGGAATTGAGATGCCAAGCGAGCGTGCGATCTTTTGAACCATTTAATCCAAAAGTTGTGCAGCCCGTCCGGTCCCGGAGACTTCCAGTTAGGCAACGGACGGACTGCACGAGCTACGTCTTGGGGGCTGATGTTAATTGCCCCCATTTCTGGTATCGGATCGCACGCGCGCTCGACCTCCCGAGTCCAATCGCCCTCAGTATGACTGACAGGCACCGACCAGATGCTGCGCCAGAATGAACACATGGCATCATCATCCGGTAGGCGCGTATCAGTCACACCTTGGTCTGGTCGCTCCCAAGCCCTATAAACCCACCTCTCATTGCTTTGGAATGTGCGATTCTGAGTGTATCGCTCCACTCGCCGCTTGTACCGACGTATACGGCTTGCCCATGCATAGACTTTCTGCTTCAGGAAGTCGATACGCTCTGTGACGCGGGTCAGATAATCCCGAGGACTAATATCAGTCCCTGAGAACGCCCGCCTCACAAAGCGCATCACTCTGCGGCGAGTGTTGCCCTCCCTGAAGCAGATTAGTTTGCCGATGAGTGCTCTAGCCTCACCGATACGACGCTCGATCCTGCACTGCCAAGCTGCTACAGCTGGTCGTGTAACTCTGTCACTACTAGGAAATTTGACTTTAGCTACACGACATGCTGCTGCAGCCGCACAGTACAAGATCGAGTGGGTATCGGCAAGGTCTTCGCTGCTGTCAAAATAACTTGTTAGCTGCAAATCTAGAGCACACACCAGCGCCCTATTTTTATTATGCATGGGCAAACGAGGTAGACGAGGTCTAAGCCCAGGCGGTGTAGAGCGATACTCTCGGAAGGCATCCTCCAAAGCGCTCCTCAATCGCTCATTGCATTGGGTACTCACGGATGTGGCCCCGTCATCATCATCTTCACCGACGTAGTTGAGTCGCGGTGAAACACTTGCACTGGGTTGTATTTGCACCGCGGCCGGTGGCGAAGTAGGTGAGACGCGGCTGCTCCGTGATTCCAGACGCAGTCTATCAAGTACGGCGTCATCCAACATACGGTTACGCTGGATAACCCGCACCTGATCCGATAATCGTTGGGCTGAAACGTTGACAGCTGGCTCAAGTACCTGAAACAGAGAGAGCATCCGACCACGGTACGCAGTCAGGTTAGTTCCCCCCTCTGTAGCCCCAAAGTATGAGCGTATCACATTCTCGTTTATCGATTGCGACCATTTCATACGCTGCACACTTCCACCGGTAGCGGGGACCCTGTCAGAGGCCGGTGGGCCTCGAAGTCCTAAGCTGGCCGGTGGTCGGCCTCGTCCGCGCCGACGCGCAGGTGGTGGTGTCGTCGGCGGCGAGAAGTATTCGTCGCTCGAACTCGACGCAACTGCAGCTACCAGAATCCCTGGACTCGCGGCTGGCGCAGGTCCCGGCGGCTGCGAGGCGGAGCTGAGCGACGAACCCGAAGATGTTGGTCGTGCGTTTTGTTTTTGAGCTCGGCTTCTTGTCAGCATTTCACATTTTGTTGTCGGTCTAAAAAGCGGTAATTGTTGTTGTTCTTGATTTTATTGTTGTGTTCCTGGTTTTTTTTTTTGTTGTACTGATTATATTTGCCATTTTAATGGTAATGATTTAATAAATTATATTGAAAATTGCGGATTCAGAAAAAAAATTATGACGTTCGAGTTGACAGCCGAGCCACAGATTTATTTTAATTATTTTTATTTAATTTGATCGGTCGGATCGGGATCGGACCTTTTCAATTTGGTCGGCCTATAAGAAAATAGCTGACATATTCTATTTTTTGAACGTTACGTTACGTTTTTGTGTCCGTTTCGACCGCGCGGCCATGACGTTTTTTTTTTAAAAAAAATGTGCCAAGATTTTGTAAAAATTTGTAAAAGGAGACTCCCAAAACCATAAATTTGTCAAAGCTAAGGTTAAAAATTTATAAGGGTTTGAACGTGGCCGCGCCATTGAAACGCTCCGAACCGCGCGGCCACGGAGATCTTTAAAACTAAGCATTGCAGAGACCTGAAATTTTGGTAAGTAACAGATTGAATTTGTAAAAAATTTGTAAAAATATAGAAAAAAATCCTGGGCTTATATTTTAGGAGCTGTAAGACTAATACGCCATGGCCGTGCCATTGAAACGGTGAAAAACACATTTTCGCCGATATTTCGCTGAAAAAGCAACGCAGACGTCTGAAGTTTTTTGTAAAACCCAGATTTGAATTTGTCAAAACTAGTAAAAATAAAACAAAAAATCCTAGGTTTATATTTTAGAAGCTGTAAGACTAATACGCCATGGCCGCGCCATTGAAACGGTGAAAAACACATTTTCGCCGATATTTCGCTGAAAAAGCAACGCAGACGTCTGAAGTCTTTTGTAAAACCCAGATTTGAATTTGTCAAAACTAGTAAAAATAAAACAAAAAATCCTAGGTTTATATTTCAGGAGCTATAAGAATAAAACGCCATAGCCGCGCCATTGAAACGGTGAAAAAATACGTAATCGCCGATATCTCGTTGAAAAAGCATCGCAGAGGTCTGAAGTTTTTTGTAAAACCTAGATCTGAATTTGTCAAAACAGGTAAAAATGCAAAAAAAAACTCTAGGTTTACATTTCAGGAGCTGTAGACCGATATCTTAAGTACGTCTTGAATATGTCGATAGGGTGAACATGGCTTATTGTTAACAGAAAAATGTTCACCTATTTTGTTAGATATTATATCTTAAGGTGGATGCTCCAGGGTAGCCCGCGAAATTCAAATATTTTTATGTTTTTTGCAATTTGCCGGTCAGTGTGAAGCTGTATGTGGACCAAATGCGTTCCGCGACCGTAACGCGGATTTATCTAAAGAATTATAACCATTTTAATCATCAATATAGCCCTCTAAGTTCATGTAGTCCGAAAGAATGATTATTTCTGAAATATTTATTCTTTCGAACTACATGAACTTAGAGGGCTATATTGATGATTAAAATGGTTATAATTCTTTAGATAAATACGCGTTACGGTCGCGGAACGCATTTGGTCCACATACAGCTTCACACTGACCGGCAAATTGCAAAAAACCTAAAAATATTTGAATTTCGCGGGCTACCCTGGAGCATTCACCTTAAGGATTCTTAATTAAATAAAAATGAAACGATAGTATACAAAACCATGTTTATTTGTTTCACAAATCACATAAATCACATTTTTTTGGCTTACACGGATGTGTGCTTTCAAATCACAGATTCGTTTCTTTTAAGTACTAATATATATTTGTTATTTAAAAATCACATTAATCACAGATTGTCTGCTTACACTTACACATATATTTCTTCCAAAATCACAGATTATGTTCTTTCAAGTACTGAGATATATTTCTTATTTAAAAAATCACATTAATCACAGATTGTTTGCTTACACTAAGATAGGTATATATATTTCTTTTAAAATAAAAGAAATACCCCATTATATCAAAATAAAACAAAGAAAATATGGACTGATAGGTGCTGTGGAATATGTCCCTTCGGTTGTAGGTCTGATCGGTCACTACAAGTGTCATTGCTTGTTAAATAATTGTACAATGATTTGTTATGACGATAATAAAACCGCAACGCACGCAAGTTCTGAACAACCTATAACAATACATAATTTAACATATGGTCTTATAGATGATGATTAAGATTTTTTGTGTGAATTGCCAATTATTTTTTGTAAGAATTTAGAGAAAGTCTTTCGCCATGAGGAATTATATCTTAGCATAAGAAAATAATCTGTGATTTTAAAAGAAATATATATACCTATCTTAGTGTAAGCAAACAATCTGTGATTAATGTGATTTTTAAATAAGAAATATATATTCGTACTTAAAAGAAAATAATCTGTAATTTTGAAAGAAATATATATTTTTTGTAGTGTAAGCAAAAAATCTGTAATTAATGTGTTTTTTTAAATAAGAAATATATCTCAGTACTTGAAAGAACATAATCTGTGATTTTGGAAGAAATATATGTGTAAGTGTAAGCAGACAATCTGTGATTTTTAAATAACAAATATATACAACGTTGATACGACAGAGGGGCTTTCCTTTAAACTGCCTATACTAGGTACCATTTTCAAGCTCTGTACCAAAAATAAATTAATTAGTAGCAGTAGTTTAGTCGCAAATGATTTTTAAAGTTTTTGCACGGTTTGAACACGATGTATCTTTTCTAACAGCTTGTAATGATCCATAATCTAAATCGCGTGTCTAATGCTAGATGGCGTTACTAGGCTCGAAACAGCAGTTTTGATATTTTATTAGACAGTGAACAAATGACGGTGGGAGAAAAATAATCAGGCTGGAGAATGTCATTTGGCGAACGACAAGGAAAAGAATGTTGCTCCGTTGTTAATTGGCTTAATTTCTGAAAAATAAATTACTGCGACAAATTACGCCAGAATATAAATACAGTTGGTGGAGTGTTGTAATTTGTGTGCGAGTACTGGAAGTCACGAGCTTGCGGAAACGCCCTTATCGCCCTATTAAATCGCGCGCTATTTAAGCGCTTTTTGGATGAGGTCCGGCTTCGATTAGTAGCCCGCCAAATAAAAAAACGACATATTCGCCACGGTAGACAAATAGCCGATTGGCCTAGCGGTGTAGCGCGCAAGAAGTTATCATATTTTAGTTTTTGTTTATGTTTAATTTCTCTAGCACGCCTTCCGTGTTGAATTACAACTAAGTATTAAGATCTTGGTTTCTGTTTTGTGGACGGGAGAAATTAGTTAATAAACTCTGTGTTAATTACTCCTGTTTATCATTCGATAAAACCAGTTTACTTGAACCCCGGTCATTACATTGGCGCCCTAAGGGTTAACTGAATGAATGATAAGCAGGGGTAAGTATATGACTGTTGTTGTTATTCTGTGAATTTTTTTTTTTTTTTTTTTTTTTTTTCTCTCTAGACAAACGTTGTTACTTGATACATATTTGACGTGTCATTTTAAATTCATTACTGTTTGTTGCAATTCTGTTGTTGTGTTGTGTATAATCATGGACGTTAATGCACTGTATAAAGATGAGCTTGAGTTTGAGTTGGCTTGTCGAGGAATTTCGGATTGTAAGACCGTGGCGACTATGCGAAAATTTTTGCGGGAAATATTAGTTCGAGAGCGATCGGGGGAGTCAACAATTTTCTTTAAGGTTCCAAAATCCTGCATTGACAACCCAAGTAATGAAATATTAATTTGTGGAACTAAGCTATCGGCAATAATTGCACTTATATCTGAAGTATCACACAGTCCTGAACATTCGTTTTTTAGACGTATTCACTCTCGTTTGACACACTTATCGAATCGTGCCAAACTTATTATGCCTACGGAAACCAGTGATATCGAGGAACATTTGACGTTGCTAAAGCACATCCAGGATACCATAACGTCACTAAGGCAGCTTGAGCAAGAAGAAGATGAGGAAGAGGTTGTAATTTCCGAACACGATAAAGACATTTTACAGAAATCTCTGGGCGAAGAGGCTATACAGATTTTGGAACAATTAGAGAAGTGCCGAATTTCTGGAAAATCTTCCTTACCTACGGTAATGCCTCCAATTATGGCAGAACTTGAGAAGGAAATTCAGGACATGCTGGAAAATGATGTAATAGAACCCTCGTTTAGTTCATGGCGTTCTCCAGTATTACTGGTGAAAAAATCCTCGGGTAAGAATCGATTGTGTCTGGACAGTCGTCAGTTAAATAAGGTGACAGTAAAAGACTCTTATCCTTTGCCTAGGGTCACCACCATCTTAGACAGTCTTAAAAACGCTCGGTTCCTGTCAACTATTGATCTACGATCAGCATTCTGGCAGATACCATTAGAGGAGACAAGCAAGGAAAAGACTGCCTTTGGACTCGCTGGAAAAGGACTTTATCAATTTAAAGTCATGCCGTTTGGACTAAGCAATGCATCTCAAACACAACAAAGATTAATGGATCGCTTGTTCACGCCGGAATTCGAAAGTAGAGTGTTCACCTATTTGGATGATATCGTAATATGTGACGACAGCTTTGACAGCCATTTATCGTCATTGTCACATGTAAAAAATCAGCTCAAGAAAGCAGGATTAACGATTAACCTGGAGAAGTGTGTATTTGCGAGATCCTCCTTAAAATACTTAGGCTATATTGTAGACAAGGAAGGATTACGTACGGACCCGGACAAGGTTAAAGCCATACTCGACTATCCCAGGCCAACAACTTACACGGAACTAAAGCGATTTATTGGCCTGGCAAGTTGGTATAGGCGGTTTGTGGAAAATTTTGCCATTGTCGCAGCTCCACTTCATGAACTAACCAAGGGAGGCAAAAAGACTAAACGTATCATATGGAACAAAGAGGCTGAAGATTCTTTCTTAAATCTAAAGACTGCCCTGACTTCAACGCCAGTGTTAAGAGTGCCAGACTTCACAAAACCCTTTTCTGTTCAATGTGACGCTTCTAACAGAGGCACTGGTGGGGTCTTAATACAAATAGTCGATGGTTTGGAGGTACCCATTGCTTACACGAGCAGAAAACTGTCGGAAAGGGAATGCAAGTACTCGGCGTCTGAGCGAGAACTATTAAGTGTCCTGCATGCTATGGAGCAATTTCGCCCATATGTTGAAGGTAATCATTTTAAGGTTATTACGGATCATAGTGCCCTTCAGTGGCTACACCGTAATAAGGACCCTCATGGGCGTTTGGCAAGATGGGCTATGCGCTTACAACAATTTGATTATGAGATAGTCCATCGCAAAGGTAAATATAATACTGTACCAGATGCCTTATCAAGAGCGATTGAAGATGAAATCAACATATTAGAAGTAAAACCAGAAGATAAAGATGAATGGTATAAATCAAAAGAGAATTTGGTGCTAGCTGGAAAGAATGACCCAGATTGGGAAGTCAGTCAAGGACAACTGTGGAAATACGTAAAATTAAAACAATTTCCCAATGAAAATGACAGTTGGAAACTCGTGATTCCAGAAAAACTTCATCAAGGGATCCTTAAAGAATGCCATGATGATCCAACATCTGGTCACTTTGGTGTCAAAAAATCAGTCAATCGCGCGAGACAGCACTATTTTTGGCCGACATTGATCCAGGACATGAAAGACTACGTACGGAAATGTGAAGTGTGTGCAAAATACAAGCACTCACATAATAAGCCATCAGGTTTAATGGGAAAGCAACGAGAGGTAACAGAACCCTTTCAAATCATATCTATGGATCTAATGGGGCCTTTTCCAAAATCTAAACATGGCAATACTATGCTCCTAGTCATAACATGTTGGTTTAGCAAATTCTGTTTTCTTTTTCCACTGAGGAATGGAAAATCAGCGACTATTGCTCAAATACTGGAGGAGCATATTTTTTTGATGTTTGGAACTCCTAGTGTTATAGTTTGTGACAATGGAAAGCAATTTGTATCCAACCAGTTTAAGGAGCTAGTTTTAGGGTACGGTGTAAAACTGTGGTATACCCCTTACTACCATCCTCAGGCCAACCCCACTGAGCGAGTAAACCAAGTCATTGGCTCGGCTATAGCTTCTTACGTAGAAAATAATCATAAAGAATGGGACAAGTATATACCGCATATAGGACATGCGATCAGAACATCGGTTCATGAGGTGACGGGAAAAACACCAGCCTATTTGTTTTTTGGACGCGAGACGACGGTCCAATGCACGAAACCCTATAACTTTGAACCAGACGAACCGATAACCTTCAACAAAGAAAAATTTGAAAGAAATATAGCATTCAAAAGTAAGATTTATGACGAAGTTAGTGAAAGGATACGGCAATCACATGAGACCAACAGCGAACAATACAACAAGAGACGTCGCATCTGTAACTATAAAGTTGGTGATCTGGTTTGGAAACGCACTAAACTCCTATCGAATGCTAACAAGGCGTTTATGTCTAAATTGGCCCCTAAGTTTGAAAAAGCAGTCATAGCAGAAAAAATATCAGACGACGTGTATAGGTTAAAGAGTTTTAGAGGCAAAGATTTAGGAAAATGGCATTCTTGTGACCTTAAACGCTTGGTTTGAATCCGGTTGGATTCTTTAGAGGAGAGGGGATATTGTAATGATCCATAATCTAAATCGCGTGTCTAATGCTAGATGGCGTTACTAGGCTCGAAACAGCAGTTTTGATATTTTATTAGACAGTGAACAAATGACGGTGGGAGAAAAATAATCAGGCTGGAGAATGTCATTTGGCGAACGACAAGGAAAAGAATGTTGCTCCGTTGTTAATTGGCTTAATTTCTGAAAAATAAATTACTGCGACAAATTACGCCAGAATATAAATACAGTTGGTGGAGTGTTGTAATTTGTGTGCGAGTACTGGAAGTCACGAGCTTGCGGAAACGCCCTTATCGCCCTATTAAATCGCGCGCTATTTAAGCGCTTTTTGGATGAGGTCCGGCTTCGATTAGTAGCCCGCCAAATAAAAAAACGACATATTCGCCACGGTAGACAAATAGCCGATTGGCCTAGCGGTGTAGCGCGCAAGAAGTTATCATATTTTAGTTTTTGTTTATGTTTAATTTCTCTAGCACGCCTTCCGTGTTGAATTTATTTATTTTTTTATTTTTTTATTTATTTATTTACACAAAACAAAGGATTGTGGTACACGTTAAAAATACAGTTTTACAAAAAAAGTACTATCTTTACAAACGTGTGGGTGAGCACTGCCCTCCTAGCTAGGTTATGGAAACCTGTGTTAAGGAGAAGCAGTCCGGTCCCTTAAGGTAAAATGACGTAAAGGTTACATAGTGCTTAAGATGTTACTGTTACAATTTCGAAGAGTGAATTAGACCATTAAAAGTTTAAGATTAGTTTTGTTATCATTAAAGTAAAAAATTAAGATAAAAAAGAAAATAAAAACAAGATAAAAAATTAAGGTAAATATGTGTGTTTGTGTGTGTGTGTGTGTGTGGTGTGTGTGTCTGATTGGGTGTGTGGTGTGTGTGATTGGGTGTGTGGTGTGTGTGTGTGAGTGTGAAGTGAATTACAACTAAGTATTAAGATCTTGGTTTCTGTTTTGTGGACGGGAGAAATTAGTTAATAAACTCTGTGTTAATTACTCCTGTTTATCATTCGATAAAACCAGTTTACTTGAACCCCGGTCATTACAAGCTGATTATCGTCTAAGCATAGGTCATGCACCTTACAACGATAAATCTACGATGCGTTGTTGCCGCTCTGACGCATATCGAAGGACATTCACTAAAAATTGGCAATGCAAACAAGGAAGCAATCATACACACACACTTGCACTTTCACTACGAAAGCGACTAACATAAAGCGAGCGAAAGAAATAGAGATAGGTCAGTTTGTTGCATCCTTGTTTTTTGCGATCGGTAAGTCCCTCAGTGCGCCGACGCTTGTTTTTCGGAACGTACGGTTTGTGGAATTCGCGCGCAAACAATTGTAATTTTATTTTGTTATTGTGAGAGGACACGTAACTTGGGATTATTATTATTTAGTATTAGTGTTTTTTTTTTGTGATTGACTGTTTTTTATGGTGATAGGACACGTAACTTGGGATTATTATTATTTAGTATTAGTATCTCCGGACCTCACTCCCATGGATTTCTTTTTGTGGGGTTACATTAAGGGTGAAGTGTATGCCTCAGAGGTAAATACAATTGATGAGTTAAAAAATAGGATTATTTTAGCATTTCACAAATTAAAGTGCTTAGCGACGGACAGTGATCTAATTAGAAAAATAAATAACAATATTCTCCGTCGGTATAATTTGTGCATCAATGTGAATGGAGGACACATCGAAAATTTAAAAATTTTGTGTCTTTGTTTTTGTGCGCGTACTTCGAAACGTTACCTAACATAAAAGCCAGTGCGAGCGGAGGCCTAAGTCACCGGCGGCCACCCCGGCCCGGCCCCCGCCGAGCACACGAGATACCGCACACCGCGCTCCAAGGCGCGCGCGACGTTGCCGCTTTGTTACCTAGCGGTATCTAAGGTCAGTGTCATTTTTTTACAAAGGGTGGTTGCGTTTTATTCGGATTTGCAAGCTATTTAGTTTGTTTGAAAAAAATATTTTCTCATTTATGGCGCTTTTTGTTTTTGTACCGTATCGAATTAATACTGAACACGTATAGTATACGTAGTTTAATTTAATGCCCCTCTGTCGTATCAACTCTGTATAAGTACTTAAAAGAAACGAATCTGTGATTTGAAAGCACACATCCGTGTAAGCCAAAAAAATGTAATTTATGTGATTTGTGAAACAAATAAACATGGTTTTGTATACTATCGTTTCATTTTTATTTAATTAAGAATCCTTAAGATATAATATCTAACAAAATAGGTGAAAATTTTTCTGTTAACAATAAGCCATGGTCACCCTATCGACATATTCAAGACGTATTTAAGATTCCGGTCTACAGCTCCTGAAATGTAAACCTAGAGTTATTTTTTGCATTTTTACCTGTTTTGACAAATTCAGATCTAGGTTTTACAAAAAACTTCAGACCTCTGCGATGCTTTTTCAACGAGATATCGGCGATTACGTATTTTTTCACCGTTTCAATGGCGCGGCCATGGCGTATTAGTCTTACAGCTCCTAAAATATAAACCTAGGATTTTTTGTTTTATTTTTACTAGTTTTGACAAATTCAAATCTGGGTTTTACAAAAAACTTCAGACGTCTGCGTTGCTTTTTCAACGAGATATCGGCGATTACGTATTTTTTCACCGTTTCAATGGCGCGGCCATGGCGTATTAGTCTTACAGCTCCTAAAATATAAACCTAGGATTTTTTGTTTTATTTTTACTAGTTTTGACAAATTCAAATCTGGGTTTTACAAAAAACTTCAGACGTCTGCGTTGCTTTTTCAGCGAAATATCGGCGAAAATGTGTTTTTCACCGTTTCAATGGCACGGCCATGGCGTATTAGTCTTACAGCTCCTAAAATATAAGCCCAGGATTTTTTTCTATATTTTTACAAATTTTTTACAAATTCAATCTGTTACAAGCTTACCAAAATTTCAGGTCTCTGCAATGCTTAGTTTTAAAGATCTCCGTGGCCGCGCGGTTCGGAGCGTTTCAATGGCGCGGCCACGTTCAAACCCTTATAAATTTTTAACCTTAGCTTTGACAAATTTATGGTTTTGGGAGTCTACTTTTACAAATTTTTACAAAATCTTGGCATATTTTTTTTAAAAAAAAAACGTCATGGCCGCGCGGTCGAAACGGACACGTTTTTATTCATGTTTTGAACGTTACTCCAGCAAAACCTGTTTTTCTCAAATAACTTTAAAACAACAATTCGAACAAATTTTGCTTTAAGTGAACAAATCGCTTCTCATGTTGAACTAATTATTTGATGTCTCACCTGTCTAAACCACAACATTTTGCTAGGGTAATGCACACGGTTCATTGCTGAACACCTTACCCTACTCAATTCTTGTTAATAAAAAATAGTTTTATTTTTTCATTTCAAAATTCAAACAGGTTTTTTTCTATTTAATTAATGAAAACACACAGCTAATTTTTTTCTTGATAACGTTAAAGAAGAATGGTCATTTCAGACCCAGAGTCTGACAGAATTGAGACCTATCGTAGTTTTTTTGTCATCTGGAGAAGAGCAAGAATAGGTACCTATGTATTTTTTTATAGGTATGATTTCGATGGCTAATACATGTACCTATATTACTATATGAGCTTGAGTATTTCTTTAGAGATAGTATAGAAAAGTAATTCTTTACCAACTCTTACAAGTATGACTGTGCTGTCTGCGCTCATTTAAATCGTACTGTTGGGTACCATTTACTGCAGTTTGTAACAAGGGTCTGATGACGGGAACCATAAAGGTGACTGGTAGCTCTCTTAGTTGAATACTCTTATACCCATCGTGTTTGGGCTTATTTGAATCCTTCTTATGGGCATTATCCATTGCAGCTGGTAACAACGATCTAATGGCGGAAACCATAAAGGTGAGTAGTGGCTCACTTAGTTGACTACTCCTACACCCATCGTGTTGAGGTTCATATGAATTGTACAGATAGGTTCTAACTATTGCAGCTAGTAAAACGATCTGATGATGGTATCAGCCTCTCTTAGTTGACTACTCTTAAACACTTCGTCTTTGGGCACATTTGAATTTTCCTAACAAGTACTACATATTTATGTTAGCTGGTAACAAGGTCCTTAAGATAGGGACCCCAGAAACGCCAAAAGGCGAGCCAACTTAGAGATCCAGTTGGATCTTTTACACCTCGTAGTTTCCACATCGTGTTTGAGCTCATTCCAAAGGTACATGTGGGTACAATGATTTGAAGTTATATCCAGTGTTGGGTAGCATGATACTAAAAATTGCATGTTGAAGTAGGTCGAACAGTCATCCCCACCGAGGGTGTCTCCACGCTGTCGTCGTGGTGGGGCTTGTGTGTCTCGATGATCTTGGAGCTTTGTCGGTAGAGTTACTTATGCGGAAAGGTTCAAATGAGAGACCAGACTAAGAGAGATACCGGGACGGGGTCACTCCTGATCGATCAATGACAATCGATCGACAGACGACGTGACCATGCCACTGCGGTGCAGGCGCACCAAAGCGGCACATGTTTTCTCTCCCTAAGGAGAGAACTTTCGGCGGGTTTGCTGAGTCGGGTTGGCCGGAGCGCAAACGGAGGCATGTTTAATGCCGCCGCCGGGGGCTTGGCTTAATCGCCTGGCCCAGAGGAAGGCTACCTCTAAGATAAAAAACCCACCTAAATAAACACCTAATCCCAAGCTGTGAAGCGCGGTGAGGGGATGAATGGCTGGAGGGAGTCCAGTCGCGAGCGCTTCCCCTGCAGAGCACCTGCCGCACTCTGCAGTATATAGGCTTACCGGGTATCTAGGCTCTGCCCGGTGGACATTAAAACCTATATCGACTCGTGGGATTAAATATGAATTGCAATCAAACAAGAAAAAACGGAACTGAGGTTGTGGAGGTACCGCTTGCCGGAGACGGCAACAAGAGCCGAGGAGGCTCCCGATCCTCGACAGAGGATCCAAATATGTCCGACCAGGACTTGCGCGGTCGCTCCAAATTCTGGAGACAAAGATCGCGCGAAAGCGTACACAGAGCAGAGCGCTCGCGGCCGACGAGGTCGCTGAAATGGCCCGTCAGGCCCGGGAACGACGAGCTGCCCAGGCGGCTACGGGATCGAGCCAAACGGCAGAGGCTCTGAGACGCCAGGTGTTGGATGGCGTGGACGTTGTCCTCAAGGTTGCGACCAAATCCGGTAACCTAAAGGGCACGTTCACCCGGGCCCTTAAAGAGGCGGCAGAGGGGATCAGAGAGGCGGTTGAGGTCCTTCTGGATCGCACGTCCTGCGAGGAGACGAAGAAGCTATGGGAGGAAAATAGTCGTCTCCGATCCGAGCTAGAGGACCTCAAGCAGGAGTTTGCCGCTCAGAGGGATAACTTGCAGCGGCAGGCGGCGCCCACGGTCACCGGCCCTCCTCCTGCCGTGAATTCGTCGACTCCTGCGGCTTCGGCACAGCCTGCACTTGCGATGTCGGACCACGACATTGAGAGGGTGGCCCGAAAATGCATGATGCAGTGCGTCGACATGGTGCCTGCCCGACTAGAGATTCTGCAATCGCGTCTCCCCCCGGCCGACACCCTCCGGCCACCACTCGCGCCAGATAGACGGAGGAAGGAAGGATCCGCAAGAACAGGGCCCGTACAAGCGAGCAGAAAGCTTGCGGAGGGGACCAGAAGACCCACGGAGGGGAATAGAAACCCCGCGTCAAGTGCGTCCGCACCTCCTCCCCAACCAAATGCGCTCCCTACGACCACGCCCCCCGCCCAGGAGCCCCTCGCCTGGACGACGGTGGTAAAGCGGAAACGTAAGAAGAGGGCGGCGCAGCCGGCACCTGCTGGCCCTGCACCTACAAGCCCGACTACAATAAAGAGCACAAGGGTATCAAAGGCGAGACCCTCGCGCTAAAAAAAAAAAAAAAATATAGTGTCTACCTTTAAATACCTAGGAGTTATACTGGACCAGAGACTATCATGGTACCCCAAAGTCGAGCAGATTACCTCTAGGATAAGGAAGTTTATTTGGATGTTTAAATCGCTGCGTCATGTTGTCCCAGAAACTGCGTCCAATACCCCCAACTCAGAAAAAAACCTCCTAAATGAAATTTATATTGCTTTAGTTCAATCCGTAATTTTATATTGTATTCCCATATGGGGAGGGGCTCTCAAAATCCGGTTTCTAGATGTAGAAAGGGCTCAAAGAGCTCTTATAAAAGTTATGTACTTCAAAAAACAACGTTTCCCTACTGTGAGTCTATATCAAGTGTCCAATCTACTGTCAGTTCGAAAATTATATATTGTATACACCATATTAAAAAAACATAAAACACTAGCCTATGACCCTTGCATAGAAACTAAACGTAGGAGAAACATAGTCACAAATGTTCCTATAACAAAAACTACTTTTGCTAGTATCCAATTCAAAAAACGATCAGCTTATCTTTACAATAAAACGAATGAAATATTACAGATTTTTTCCAAAACCTCTCATGAGTGCAAATCTGTACTAATAAAGTGGATAAAAACCCTAAGTTATGAAGAAACCGAAACACTGCTATTATACGTGAAATAAACATACATTGATTACGCAAACACACATTGATACACACAGACACACACGCACACACCCACACACACACACACACACACATTTCGTACCTACTAAATAATTAAAATACAAAACTTATGTTTACATGTTTCTTGCTATTCTGATAATACGTTATGGAAGAGCGGAGCCTCCTGACACAGGCATATTTACATGCTTAAAGGAGACTCCAGCAACTGATTATAAGAAGAAATTTGTTAAAGAAATAAAGATTTTTGTATTTTTTTTTTCTGAGGCTGTGGTAATCACCCTGCAGCCCGAAGCCTCAAGCAGGGGGGTAACATACAAGTCGGTCCTGACGGAGGTGAGGGAAAAACTGAATTTCAGTGACTTTGCTTCCCCAACCGGGTTTGGATTTAGGACGGCGGCCACCGGGGCCAAAATACTGGAAGTATCAGGGGCTGCAAGGCAGGAGAGGGCGGACGCTTTGGTCGCCAAACTGCGGGAGGTACTCCAACCGGGAGATGTCCGGGTGTCCAGGCCTACCAAAACGGCCGAAGGTGGGCGAAATTCGCTGCAGCCCGGCCGGGCTGGGCACTGTTTGGGTGAGGTGCCCAGTGGCGGCCGCGAACAAGGTCGCAGATGGCAGAAAGTTGCTGGTTGGCGGCTGGGTGTCAGCGAGAATTAAACTCTTGCCATGCGGTGCTACCGCTGTCTGGTCAAAGGGCATGTCCGGGCACAATGCACTGCAGACGTAGACCGCAGCGACCTCTGCTATCGCTGCAGCTAACCCGGCCACAAGGCGGCTCAGTGCTCTGCGGCACCAAACTGTGGCATTTGTGCAGCTGCAGGGAAGCCTGCGGAGCACAAGCTTGGTGGAAAAGCTTGTAAGGCCCCCAAAAGCAGGAAGAGAAGGGTTGTCGGAGGACCTGCGCCCCTCCTACAGCCTGGCAGCCAAGCAGCTGACTCCCATACCAGGGAAAGAGGAGGTGCCGGAGAAATGGAATGCCAGTGATGGCACAGATCCGTTTTCTCCAGGCGAATATCAACCACTCTTCCAGAGCTCAGGATCTATTGTTACAGAGCATGGCGGAGTGGTCGATCCACGTGACGGTGGTCGCTGAGCCGTATTTTGTCCCTCCCTGCGATAACTGGGCATGGGACCTAGACGGTTTGGTGGCCATTATTGGCGGGACTCTTCGTAGTCCCTCCCGAGGACGCGGCTGGGTGGCTGCTCTCGTGGTGGGAATTGTCACCATTGGGGCATATTTCTCGCCCAACAGGAGTCTCGCCGATTTCGAGAGGTTCCTTGTCGAGTTGGGTGCCGTCGTAGGCCAGTTCCACCCTCACCCGGTGCTATTGCTCGGGGATCTCAACGCCAAGTCTGCGGCGTGGGGTTCCCCGATCACCGATCCTAGGGGCGAGGTGTTGGAGGAGTGGGCAATTACGACCGGCCTGACTGTTATGAATCGGGGCTCAGAGTACACGTACGTGCGGCAGCGGGGTGGTTCTGTAGTGGACGTCTCGTTCGCTAGCTCCGCTGTTGCGGGCCGTGTGTACGACTGGCGAGTCGCCGTGGAGGTGGAGACGTTGTCAGATCATCTGTTTCAACGTTTCCACCCAGACCGCGGGCGGTGGACGACCGCCGGCCCCACAAACGGACGGTCCTCGCTGGTCGTATAAGCAGATCGACAGGGAACTTCTCGAGGAAGCTGCCATAATCCAGGCCTGGGTCCAGGAGTCAGTGACGAACGAACCCGTCGACGTTGAAGAGGAGGTGCACAGGGCGATGACGCAAATATGTGACGCGTCCATGCCCCGCGTCCGCACACAATCCACAAGGCGTCAGTTAAACTGGTGGACCGCCGAAATCGCGCAGATGCGCAGGACATGCGTGGCGGTCAGGCGCCAGTACACTCGATACCGGAGGAGACGTCGTCAGATTCCGGAAGAAGAAGCCGCGCGGTATGAGTTGTACCGCGAGGCGAAGAAGGCTCTGTGGTTGGCCATCGGCGAGTCGAAGACTCGATTCAGGGAAGAGATGTTGGCCACGCTAGACAGAGATCCGTGGGGGCGCCCTTATCGTGCGGTCCGAGGAAAACTTCGTGCCTGGGCGCCCCCACTCACTGAAAGCCTAGAGCCTCAGCTACTAGTGGTAGTGGTTGCAGCTCTCTTCCCTGACAGAGAAGAGTGTATACCGCCGCCGATGGCTCTGCCCACAGCCGCTGAGTCAGAGGATGAGGAGGTCCCTGAGGTGACACAACTAGAGATGAGGACGGCCGTGATGCGACTCCGGGCTAAAACCGTTGCCCCGGGGCCCGATGGAGTTCCCGGCCGCGCGCTCGTCCTCGCTCTGAAGGAGCTAGAGCCCCAGCTGAGAGGACTCTACACAGCTTGCCTTGAGCAGGGCCGCTTCCCCGCTCAGTGGAAGACAGGTCGTCTGGTCCTGCTGAAGAAGGCGGGGCGCCCAGCAGACTCGCCGACCGGCCCATAGTTCTGTTAGACGAGGTGGGTAAGCTTTTTGAACGGATACTTGCTGCCCGCCTGGTCAGTCACCTGTACTGAGAGGGGCCGGATCTAGACGGCAGTCAGTTCGGTTTTCGGCACGGGCGCTCCACTATCGACGCCATAATGCGCGTGAAAGTCCTGGCGGAGGAAGCGGTAACCCGGGGCGGGGTAATGCTGGCGGTGTCCCTGGACATCTCCAACGCATTTAACACCCTGCCCTGGAGCTGTATTCGGGAGGCACTGAAGTACCAGAGTGCCCCGTTACCTCCGCCGCATAATTGGGGCTTATTTGACGGATAGGTGTGTCACCTACAGGGGACGTGACGGTGAGGGCCGTCGTGATGTCGTGCGGTGTTCCACAGGGTTCGGTCTTGGGCCCACCCCTGTGGTGTGGAACATCGGTTACGACTGGGTGCTGAGGGGCGAGCTCCAACCGGGAGTAGATCTGACTTGTTATGCGGACGACACGCTGGTCACGGCCCGAGGGAGCTCGTACAAGGAGGCAGCGTTGCTTGTGACGGCTGCGGTCTCACAAGTGGTGAGTCGCATACGGCGCCTGGGTCTAGAGGTAGCCTTGGAGTCGGAGGCCATGGTCTTTCACGCCCCCCGACGGGCGCCGCCACCAGGGTCGCACATCGTGGTCGGGGGGGTCGAAATTGCTGTCGAGTCTACCATGAAGTACCTAGGATTGGTGCTCGACAGCCAGTGGAACTTTGGCCCCCA
Organism: Lacanobia oleracea; assembly: GCA_950371165.1. Lineage (NCBI taxonomy): Eukaryota > Metazoa > Arthropoda > Insecta > Lepidoptera > Noctuidae > Lacanobia > Lacanobia oleracea. The sequence continues at coordinate 12,425,669 of OX493401.1, forward strand.
CTTTCGGCGGCTGACGCCCAGGTTAATGGGTGCCGCAGGCGCGCTCGCAACGCTGCTTCCCAATCTGGGGGCCCGAGCACCGCCTGTAGGCGGTTATAGCTAGGGATCGTGCGATCCATGGCTCTTTACGGGGCCCCGGTGTGGGCTTCTGACCTGACGGCTGGCAGCATCGCGATACTGCGAAGACCGCAGAGGGCGATGGCCGTCAGGGCTATCAGGGGGTATCGCACGATCTCCTACGAAGCGGGTTGTGCACTGGCCGGATCACCGCCCTGGGACTTAGAGGGTGGCGCGAGGAGGTGCGGACGCGGGTTGGTGAACCGATGCAGCGCGAGATCGAGTTGCATCGGTCACAACTCCGCGAGGCCATGGTGAGGGAATGGCGGGAAAGGCTTTCGCGACCTACCGCCGGCCTCGCCACTATCGAGGCCATCCGGCCAGTGCTCGACGAATGGCTCGTTTCGGGCGACGCAGATGCTCTCGGGGCATGGCTGCTTCGGGAAGTACCTGTGTCGCACAAAAAGGGAGCCGGACGCTCGGTGCCATCACTGCACAGACTGTCGGGAGGACACGGCGCAGCACACACTGGCAGAGTGTGCCGCATGGGAGGAGCAGCGCCGTGCCCTCGTATCCGAAGTGGGACCCGACCTGTCGCTGCCGGCCGTCGCTCGTTCGATGGTCGCCGAGTCATGGAATGCGGTGATCTCCTTCTGCGAAATCGTAATTTCGCAGAAGGAGGCTGCGGAGAGGGAGAGGGAGGCCGTGGCCACTCTCCCGTGCCGCAGTAGGCGAACCGGGCGTCGGCGGAGGGCGGACAACGCCCTCTTCCAGCCCCCGTAGAAAGGTCCGGAGGGACGGTGGACTCGGGGTCGTCCGCCGCCCCCAATCCAGCAGGACCCGAAACGGTGGCGCGTATTGTTCCAGACGCGCCCCTACTGGACGTTGCGGGGGGACCTTGCTCCTCCCGCGGGCCTGAGGTGGCCCGCATACGCGGGCAATAGCCGGGAATTATGGAAGGCGTACTAGCTCTCACAATCCTCGGTCAAGTGTGAGATGGAACACCGGGGTGGTTTTTAGTCAGTAAGAGTCTGACAGACCCCTTCGCCCGCCCCAGGCGAGGGCAAAAAAAAAAAGGTCGAACAGTCATAACACTATCAATTTAAACAGTAATACTAACTGCCCGCGACTTCGCTCGCGTGAGTAATATTTAATTTTTCTAGCACGGATCCCTTTTACTTTTTCGAAAATAAGTTACTCCTTATGATATTAGTTATCTGCTAGTGAAAGTTCCGGCAACGTTGGTCAAGCCGTTTCGGAGATTCCGCATAAAACTATCCCGCAAAAAATCAGATAAGGTAAGATTAAAAAAGTAAGGTAAGGTTTGATTTAAAAAAGTATTTTATTAACTTTTAGTTTTTTGCCAACTTTTATTTAAACAGGTTTTTTAATGACTATATTCTTACAACTTTTATTTTTAATAGTTTTAAACTAAATGGAATATAATAATAAAACGTTTCTTCTCGATTGTTCTTTTTTTATTCTTTTAGTATTTCTTCATTTAGACTGCACACGGTTATTTTTTTTATTAAACCAGCACTGATGACTAACTGTAGCAACCCAACACGGCTGTTATACTAGTAGACAACTAAGAGAACCACTGTCCACCTATCTGCTTTCCATCATCAGATCTTTATTACCAACAGCAATGAATAGTGCTCATCAGAAGAATTTAAACGAGCTCAATCACGATGGCTAAACTTGTAGCCAATTAACAAATCCACTATCCACCTTTCTGCTTTCCATCATTGTTTCCAACAACAGTTAATTAATAGTGCTCATCGGACGGATTCAAATGAGTCCAAACACGATGGTTCTACTAGTATCAACTAGGAGATCCACTGTCCACCTTTTTGCTTTCCATCATCAGATCTTTATTACCAACAGCAATGAATAGTGCTCATCAAAAGGATTTAGATGAGCTCAAACACGATGGCTATACTAGTAGCCAAATAAGAGATCACTATCCATCTTTCTAATCTCCATCATCAGATCCTCGTTATCAAGAACGGTTAATAGTACTCATCAGAAGTATTCAAATGAGCCCAAACACGATGGTTCTACTAGTATCAACTAAGAGAACCACTATCTACCTTTCTGCTCTACATCATCAGATTTTTATTACCAACAGCAATAATAGTGCTCATCAGAAGGATTTAAATAAGCTCAAACACGATGGCTAAACTAGTAGCCAATTAAGGTATGCACTATTCCCCTTTCTGCTCTCCATCATCAGACCCTTGTTCCCAACAATATTGAATAGTGTTCATCAGATGGATTCAAATGAGCCCAAAAATTATGGTTATACTAGCAAGAGTGTATGAAAAGCAGCTTTTCTATACTTCGTTTGAACGAATACTTTACATCATACCAAGTCACCAACTTCAAGTCGTTTGTGGTGCGGGTTCTGACTCAACATCTCGACAGGTTCCTAAAGGAAGAGTTTTGGCCGAAGGGTGTAGTCTACCGACCGGAAGAGTAGCTAGCATAGGTGACACCCGGAGCGGATAATGTGGTGTCACCCAATAAATTAACTCAAATAATTATGAGTGGCGGCTTTCGTTTTGGGGACGGCACAAGCCATTTTTCGAAGTGCGATGTTCTATTTGTGCTACGGGTCTTTATTTTCAGGAATGTTCTTACATCACACTTACAAACAAAATCTCGAAAATTTGTGCATCTCGTCTCGGACTATTTTTTTGATTTTCTTTTCATCAGTATCCAGACTCAAATTTGTTGAGTGATGCAAGTAAGCTCAAGAACGCATGAGCGAGTGAAGCGAGCTCGAAAATTTTTGCATCCCACTTCGGATAGTAACTTTATGGACTGATACCAGAAAGAACGATCGAACTTGCGCTTGATAGAGTTTGAGCAGCTTTTCCAGCGTGAAGTACCGTCTCACCTATGCTAGGATCCTCAAATTCTTTACAGCCACTTGAGCTTTTGCCTCTATGAAAGGGCCAAAATTGAAAGTAGATGTTAATGTAACCCCAAGAAGCTCAAGTTGGTCGGTTATCGGCACGGTAACACCTCGGAAAGATGGAGCTGGGTGGAATTGGCTCCTTTTGGCGCAAAATAGACATGCTTTGGTCTTAGCAGCATTGACCACTGCTGAGACCCGACGGGACGCTGGCCCACTCCGATGAGGAGAAAGCGAACTTGCTTGCTTCCATGTTTGCGGAATCTTCACGTCTGGATCCTGGTGGATGCGAGTCGAGTATGTCGAGCATTCGTATTTATCAGAAGGACGTCCGTTGGGTACTGCGTAACCTAGACGTGAACAAAGCAAGTGGCCCCGACGGGATACCGGCAATTATTCTGAAGACTTGTGCGCCTGAGTTGTCTCCGATCTTGACACGCCTATTTCGCCTTTCGTTTGAGACTGGAAAAGTGCCGAAGGCTTGGAAGTAACCTAACGTGCAGCCCGTGCCCAAGAAGGGTAGTCGAGCTGACCCGTCGAGAAAGGAGCCAAGAGGATCATCGGCAATGAGAGGCTCGTCGCGACGAAGTCCAAAGCATCGACGAGTTGCTAGCCTGTCGGTTTTCTACCGGTTGCATTTTGGGGAATGTGCGACGGAATTGTATAATTTCATTCTGCCAAGCCCGTTCCATCATCGGACCACAAGACGAACGGCGATGCGCCACCGGTACATGGTAGACATCCCACACACGCGCACAAAACGTTTTGGGAACACATTCATAATGCGTACAGCTAAGGAGTGGAATTCCCTGCCGGAGTCTGTGTTTCCTGATAGCTACAACCTGGGAGTCTTTAAGTCAAGAGTGAATAGGTTACTTCTAGGCAAGCATGCTCCATCTTCAACCACATCGTTGCTAACCATCAGGTAAGATAGTGGTCAAACGCATGCCTATAGATAGTAAAAAAAAAAACAAAAAAATATGACCACAATAAAAAGAAAATATTGAATTTGCATAACATAATAGTGAAATGGATTTCCATGAAGCAACCCCTGACTTTCGTTGATGTCCACAGCTTTAATATTACTAGAAAAGTTCAGGTAATTAAATAAAGGTAAACAATCTTGATGTCTTTTTAATTTAAAAACTCCCAAAATATTGGATAATGATAACTAAACCAATTGAATCATTAGTTTAAGCAGTAGTTAATTTATTTAATATGTGTTTGTGTAAAAAGTCTCATCAAGATTAACCATTATTTAACTACCTAACCTACTTTTTCAGCAGGGGGCATTTCCACTATAAGACCAGATTCAACTTACTGCCCAGTACAGGTACTGATTAACAACATTACAAGGTTTTAAACACATTTAATGAGTATGACATGATTCAGATTCTGGGTCAAAAACTTCTGAGATCTTTTTTGCTTCTAGATTACTTGATATCTCATCCGACAATGTTGCATTAAAATTTGTTCCAAGTTCCTCATTGCTGTCTATTGGACTTATAATATTTGAATGCTTGCTCCTTTTAAATATTAGCTAGAAAAAAAGAAATCAGTATAAATATATGTAATGAATGGTCTGTCTGTGTGTTTAAAAAATAAGATAGCGTTGTTGCATTTTATTTTATAGTCAGGCTGACAGCAACTAGTAAATGTTCGAAAGATCGTTTTCCTCTCAATGAAAGCGCACAGTAGTTAGAAACTTACAGAAGACATTAACGGACATACATATTTTCTGCTAGTTATAGGAATCTGCATATAAAAGGGACATACCTTGTAAAACTGAGGTTTCTCATAAATCCATAATAATACAATAGATGCAATGATCACCGATATGGAAAAAAGTAAATAATTTGTGGAATAAGTGTAGGCATCCAAGAATATACTATACCAACAACCTGCGCTAACACGCACCATCATTTTGTGCAAGTTTATTATAAGATAAATAGTATATACGTAGATATGAACCTAATAAATTTTGTCCTGCAAATGACGAAAGAGCGTACTGTTTAGATCGGATAGGTGTACCCTAAATTTTTTCCTGAAATTCTAACTAAAACACAAGAACAGTCTTACTGTCAAAACACAGAACCAAAGAGTATAGTAATATAGATGGTGTAGAGCATAGATATAAAATCCTTACGAAACTTGCGAGTACGTTGCGTCTCCTTTTCTCAAAAGCAAAGTGTCTTGTGTCTGTGCAAGTATAGTGTCCATAGTGCGTCGAAAATTATAGAATGTCGCCAGTTTGACTATACAATTCTACTTATTGATATATCAATGCATAGTGATGTGTATTTTCTGTCGACTATCGAAAATATGCCAGTCGCCACACCGCGAAATTCAAATATTTTTATGTTTTTTGCAATTTGCCGGTCAGTGTGAAGCTGTATGTGGACCAAATGCGATCCGCGACCGTAACGCGTATTTATCTATCTATTCACACTGACCGGCAAATTGCAAAAAACATAAAAATATTTGAATTTCGCGGGCTACCCTGGAGCATACACCTTAAATCAAAAAATGGCTTTTCATTTTGAAATAATAATGATTGGTAACATCAATGTTTCTTGAAATATATTATTTGTCTTCATTTGTTTTTACCGTCTTTATATCTTTGTTTGCTTGTAAAATCTCTTGTGTTTATGTTATAAACTAAAAATATTAGATTGTAGGCAGATGGTTATTTATTTCTTGATAAAAGCGTTCCTCTCTCTGGAGCCCTAACCGCCTAGCGTAGCTTGGACCCTGTTCCCGATTATTCTGGGGTGGGCAAGGACCCCCCCCCCCCTATATACGCCTATGCCCTGCCCGGATATAGTATCACAGAAACAGGCCCCCCCCCTATATACGCCTATGTTCGGGGGTCAAAGAAAATTAAAAAAAAAACAAACTATCGTGCCACATATACAATGAAAGGGCTTGCTGTGAAATTTTTAATTATATATTTTTCATAATTTTAAAATGAACAGTATTGAAGTTATTCAAGAAATTAGGCCCATAATGACCATTCCCCTCTTATCTCCGAAACTATTGCGCCCGAAATTTGACCCCTAGCTAGTTTTCTATTTATTGTAACAGTACACAGATGTAATATTTACTTACATAATGTGCAGGTGTTTTGATGTCTTCGCTCGTATGAATGTCGGAAATTATCCCAAGGGAACATACTCCCGCGATAAAAAGTAGCCTATGTGCTAATCCAGGCTATAATCTGTGTCTATGCCACACTCAGACCCGTAGGTACCGTCGTTCCAGTTTGCTTGAGTAACAAATATCCATCCATTCATTTTCATTTCGTAATAATAATAGTATAGATCCGCAAGGCAGTTTTGTGGCGAACTGTTGGGCACTAGCGACCCCACGGACCTGATCTCCAGGGAGAATTCTTGTTCCTCATCTCCGGCTTGCCTTTATTGGCTGGCCGGAGTGAACGAACACTGACGAGGAACAGAGCTCCCACCTCTTTCTAGCCTTAATCGGCCGGTCTGAGTGGAGATTCGCAAGAGCAAACGTGCTCGGGAGAAGGACGTATAATCCAGTAAGGTGCTGGTAGGGATCTTGACCGTACTTCCGGGATTGTCCTGATAGCCGTGGTATACCTCTCCACTCCTCTAGCACCTCAGGATATGTTGCCCCCTTGGCGCTACGTCACTTTGTGCTAGCGACCCTTTTCGGGGGGCCCATTTATTGAGTGTGCAAGTCACCCCCTGCTATTTTAAAACCGTTTTAATTGTCAATGGTCAGGCAGGGGCCAATAGTTCTTCCATAGTAAACGATTATTAGTCCACTAAACCAGCCAAACCCATAGCGTTTCATCTTTTGTTTCCATATTTTGCAATAGTTTTGCTCCAACCGGGGATTGTCCTTGGGTATACTTTCACAGTGCATACAGGGATAATCGTCGGTTCGTGTCCCATTCCATTTGAAATGTCTAAAGAGGCCTCTGCGAGTTGGCATCGGCCCCTCGTACGCCTACCAAAGGACCGGGTCTCTAGGGACCCGAGAATGTCAAAAACATAATAGTATAGTACTAGTGGATATCGCTCAAAACACACATATAGAAGGAAATTGAAATATTATGTCCCATACGCCGTCCCATCATTGTCATATACACGTCCTCACATCCACAGCTGGACATAGGCGCTTCCCCAAGCGTCGCCATAACGCCGACCCAACCAAGCGTGAATCGGGACGTATCACCTGTCCCCTAGTCCAAATTACAAATGGTTTTTTTAAATGAATCAATCCTTATATATAAAACTAGCTTCTATCGGCGGCTTCGCCCGCATTATCGCTAGGGAACATACTCTGAGATAAAAAGTAGCCTATGTGCTATTCCAGACTATAATCTATCTCTGTTCCAAATTTCATTTAGATCCATTCAGGCGTTCTGGCTTGATTAACAAACATCCATCAAATATAATACTAGTTGACCCGCGCAACTTCGTCTACGTCACAATTTTATTGTCATTACTGCTCCAATCCTATTGGTCTTAGCGTGATGATATATAGCCTATAGCCTTCCTCGATAAATGGGCTATCTAATACTGAAAGAATTTTTTAAATTTAACCAGTAGAGAGGTACCAGTAGTGAGATTAGCGCGTTCAAGCAAACAAGCAAACAAACAAACTCTTCTGCTTTATATATTAAGTATAATAGTTAGAAAGTTACATTCTTCCATTACTGATTGACTGTCTGACATACAACTCACAGCCGAACTACTGGTTGTAGAAAGCTGAAGTTTGACATATAGCTCCCTTACACTCTGCAAGGGAGCTACATTCACTTGGAGAGGATTTACCGAAGCTCTTACGGGAACGAGAAGACGATACGCGTGTACGAAATTGCGGGCAAAAGCTAGTTAAGTAATCAAATTACACTTAACTATTCTTATAATCATTTACTATATTTTTTTAGGTACATCATTATTTTTATTCTAAATTATTATTTGTCGGTTTTATTACGTACTTTTGTAATAAGAATAGAATTACACCAAAAGAAATAAGTAACTAAAATCTAAAGTATAAGCTTACATAAACAATTGATAAACAGCAAGTTTGAACACTGCAAAGCGAGAAAGTAATTAAATGTCTGCATTGGAGTAATTGCAAAATTTATTTAGGGCAATTAGGTTAGGTTGCAATACAAAAACAGTGGGTTTTAATTGACCAACAAATAGGTTATTCATTTTCAGTCAATACGTTTTTGTTCCCAGTAACTAGGAAAATATTAACATCAATTTTGTATTGCTCTAGGAATGAGGTTCTTATATTTGGTAAGTAGGTAGTTCATATAATATAGTTTTAAAATATGTTATATGTACATCATTTCAGCCATAGATGACATTTTTTTTGGTATGTGTACCAATGTTTCAAAATAACTTGCTAATTCATCAATTGTGACATCACAGGGTGGATTAAGAGCTTGTTGAGAACAGCTGCCAGCTCTACTACTCTGTTGTTTTGGTTCCCGATGCTCTTTTGAACTTGATATATCATGTTTCCACCATTTACTCACACTGTTTTCATTGGAGGCTACATTTTGTTCATTCGCACTAGACGATATTGTCAGCTGGTTACAGTTATCAACAAGTGTGCATAAACTTAGTGGGTCACATCTCTCAACTTCTGTCAAATTTTTACTTGTTGGTTCTTGAGAGTTCTCTGTTTCCAATTTGATGGCAGCACTACATTTTTTTAATATATTCAATACTGGTTCTTTGAGTATCTTACTATGTTTCTTTTTATAGATTCCAGGTTTTAGATTTTTTTGTGAGGAACAAGAGCATCTTGATTCTTTAGGAAGAACAGTATTCTTGGGAAAACTTCTTTTCTCCAATGGATTTATATATGTATGTTCATTACTTCTATTCTTAATTAGTTTTAGTGGTTCTATTTCTAATCGTCCCATTTCCAATCCTAATAATATATCTTCTTTATTCATGGTTCCAAGTTCTGCAACAAAAATATGACTGTTTATCTACATTGGTCCCCTAGGCTACAAATAGAATAGTTATATTATTGTTACATACTCAACACTATTTTAAATACCACATTTACAACAATGCTTCTTTAAACAATAACATCACAGCTAAAAGTATTTATGTATAAAAATATAACAAGGGCTGCTTAGCGATGGCTGTATGTATATATAATAAAATACCATGTGACCTTAAATGACTAAATAGCAGACTGTTCAAAACTCACTTGTTTAAATGGGGTATATGATAATATTTTTTAAGGAATACTTTGAACATAAATTGTGTTAATAATTTTGCATGCTTTAGTCTTAAGCAAAACATGTATGATCTTTTCTTAACTCACACCTTTGTATACCATGTTTTATGCAAATAAATAAAATGAAATTGAAATTGAAAATGTGTCATTATATGTAATGTAAGTTTTAAATGTTTGCTTTATTGGATATTCGTCTTCTGCTGATTAGATAATTTGCACGTAAACAATCTGTTTGAAGAATAGTGTGCGGTTGTTTGTTCTAGAATGTAACAACAATGTAACCTGCGTTGTGTAAATATAACAAATAATTATCGATGGATGTGGATGTGGATATATTTTCTTGTTTCGTACAGCACAGCTTAGCTATCAATCAGTAATATTGAGTATTGGCGTGCTTGAGGAATGCTTTGTTTGTTTATGGATAACTCACCAGTGGTCTTCCTGTGCTAGTTAGTATCTTCACGACGCCGTTAGATAAAAATAACATAAGAACAATATTCACTTACATAACACTATCAGATATGTAGGATTTATTTAAAAACTCAATCGTATGTTTTGCTGATAATAAATTTATTGGACATCTTATTTTGTTTACGTCATGATCGTCATGAATTCATGATCGTTCATCTGTGGCTGTGGACTATGGTTTAGGTGCGTTCATTTCAATACAATACCGATACGTTCATTTCGTTCCGTTTTCATTCGTTCGTTTCTTTACAGAGGGCTTAGTGTAAGTTCTTGATCGCGGATGCTCCAGGGTAGCCCGCGAAATTCAAATATTTTTATGTTTTTTGCAATTTGCCGGTCAGTGTGAAGCTGTATGTGGACCAAATGCGATCTGCGACCGAAACGCGTATTTATCTAAAGAATTATAACCATTTTAATCATCAATATAGCCCTTTAAGTTCATGTAGTTCGAAAGAATGATTATTTCTGAAATATTCATTCTTATTAAAATATTCACATTAAGACACAACTGCTTTTACAATTATGTAAAAGCAGTTGTGTCATATAATGTGTGTTCATATAATGGAGATTTGATTTTTTAGCTTTTCTGCTCAAAATGTGTTTTAACAATAAGTTATGATTAGATTTACTTACCGGTGAAACAATACTTTTGCAATATTTTCTTTCAAAACACCATTTCCATTCGAACAACTGGGCACAGTAATTGCCATTGTTAATGGCAAAACGAAAACCGCACTCAAACCGCAATATTTTTTACAATTTACCAGTATCTATACTTCTATACTTAATATATAAAGCTGAAGAGTCTCAGGAACTACAGGTCCGATTTGAAAAAATATTTCAGTGTTAGATAGCACATTTATCGAGGAAGGCTAAAGGTTTTATATCATAAAGGTAAGACCAATAGGAGCGGAGCACTAATGGAAATTGTGACGCAGACGAAGTTGCGCGGGTCAACTAGTTTTGGATAAAATTGGTAGACTTATGTGTTAACCAGCTGGACAAAATGGCGAAGAAACTATCTAGGTATTCTATATCTATGTTGTAAACAGAACCATTGCTCTAAGGCGGAGTCCCTAACACGGTGTTCATAAAATGGGTGACGGACGTACTTTGTTTTGTGAAATTGTGACATGTCGAGTGCTATTGTGTTGCAAAAATTACTGATTTTAGTCTGGCTGTAATAAAATTTTATTCCTGACTAAGAAAAAGTTTCCTCCGTTGACGACATCGCGGTCCGTTTGGTACCAGATTAATGAGCAAGAAAGAGAGACATCGAGCCGAGTAAGCTCGCAGGTAAAAACCGCGTAGGTACTATAAGTTCGTACGTCTATCACCCACTTTAAATATAATTATTTGGTTGCGCGACTTACTTTAATTTTGAGATATCTCCTAAGATATTTATCATATTGAATGGTGTCAAGGCAATTAAGCTCTAAAAGAAACACTCAAGATGATTATCACATTTATTTAGGAAAAGTTTTACACTCTATTGCCAATATGGGTACAGGTGAATTTTTAAAGTGTGCCTTCATTGCCAAATCCGATATTATGAGGAATATCGAAAAACACTGAAAGGAGTTTCGAGGGGGTGTATGGGGTGCGTTACCATCTTAAGGACCCAAGCCAACCTTACCAGCTAGCGGTGCACCCTGCTGTCCAACGGATGAGGCTCTGGCGAACCTGGTTTCCCTCTCGTAGGGTTGTGGGGGTCAGACGGCTGGTCGCCCCACGTAAAACCAACTTCAGTCATATAATCATATGGACAGGGACAAGTTAAGTACTTGCTTACGACGCTTTGCCACCTGGAACATTGGCTCCCTAACCGGACGTTGCAGAGAACTCGCGGACGTACTTGCGTCGGGTCCAGTGCGCCTTCCTTCAGAAGACGCGCTGGAAGGGAAATAAGGTACGTGACATCGGGCAGGGGTATCGGCTAGTGTACACCGGGTCACAAACGGGCAGGGGCGGAGTGGCCGTAGTGCTATCTAAAGACCGTCAGGATGGACTCCTTGAAGTAGACCAATGCAGCGACCGGTTGATGCGAGTTAGGGTGCTGATCGAAGGGTCGGTAACGAACCAAATCAGCACCTATCCTCCTCAAACTGGTTGCTGTGAGTCTAAAAAGGAGGCCTTCTGGGATGAGTGCGAGGACGTAATACACGCTATTCCGAATTCCGAGGGTGTTTTGGTTGGGGGGATCTTAACGGTCACGTAGGTCAGTTAGCTGGAGGGCACGGACGTGTTCACGGTGGTTTTGGTTATGGCCAACTAAATGCAGAGGGAATCAGTATACTCAGGACCTGCGCTGTGTCTGACCTAGCCATCGCAAACACATTCTCTCAGAAGAAGCCCCAGCATCTTATTACGTACCGTAATGGTGCCTACTCAACCCAAATAGATTACCTGCTGATGCGACGATGCCACATTGGCAAAGTCATCCTAGGCGAAAACCTAACGTCTCAACACCGCCTTCTTGGCCTGGATTTTGCGGTTGTACCAAAGAAGAAAGTGATCGAGAAACGCAAACCCCGCACTAAGTGTGGTTGCTTGATCGTCCTAAACAGTCGGACTTCATCGTGGAGGTCGAGCATCTCGAGATCAGTGCTCCACTTGAGTCCACTCAAGAGATCTGGAGTAGGATCCATTCAGCAATCACCGCTGCGGGTAAGCGCGTCCTTGGCACTTCTCGTGGTGGCCGCACCATAGATAAGGAGACGTGGTGGTGGTATGACGGGGTGCAGGATGCGACTCGGAAGTAGAAGGGTTTTATAAATAGTGGCAAGGGTCCAACTCTCCGGATAACAGGGAGGCATATGGAGTGGCTAAGTGCGCTTGCAAAAAAGCTGTAGCCAGAGCCCGCAGCAAAAGTCTGTCGCCCTTATACGACAAGCTAGAAACTGTGGAGGGGCAAAAGCTTATCTTTAAGCTGGCGCGTGACCGGGAGAAAGCTACACGGGACATTAGCAAATGTCTCTGTGTAAGGGGCGCCCAGGGTAAGCTGCTCTACGATGCCCCCTCTGTTAAGGAGAGATGGTCTACATACTTCGCGGAGCTGTCTATCAAATAGCATCCCCATAACCTTCCTCTTGAACCGCCTCCTCACCTTGGACTTATTTCCCCTATTTCCCCCGACGAAACCCGCATTGCTCTTCGCCACATGAAGAACCGGAAAGCGGTCGGGCCTGACAATGTGCCAATTGAAGTGTGGAAGGCGATGGGCCCACATGGTGTGGACCTATTGACGGATCTTTTTAACCGCATCCTAATCAACAAGGAAATGCCGAACCAGTGGCGATTTAGCCTGATTATCCCTGTTTACAAAGGCAAAAGTAGCGTACAGGATTGCAGTAGCTACCGCGGTATCAAGATCATGTGCCACACCATGAAGCTCTTCGAGCGCATCATTGACACACGGCTCCGTAGCGAGTGCACTGTCTCTGAGTGTCAATATGGCTTCCGGGCGGGTAACAGCACAATGGACGCAGTGTTCGCCTTACGGACTCTGGCTGAGGCTTGCAGAGAGAGAAGGAGAGCTTTGCATATGGCGTTTTTAGACCTGCAGAAGGCCTTCGACTTCGACACCTCGGCTGTCCATCTGGTGGGCACTTCGCTTCAGGGGCGTTCCCGAGGCCTATATTGAATTAGACATGTACCGAAATTCCGTGTCGTCTGTCCAGACCGCTGTTGGCAAATCCAATGGCTTCCCAATTTGGGGGCCGAGTCACCCGCGTCCGTAGGAGAATACCCAATGCTAGACCCTACACGTGGTCCCCGGATGGTGCTAATCAGGTGACACTAACTGGTGGTAGGCTTCGGCCGATGGCTTGTGACCACCCACTGGGCAAAGACGTACCGCCAAGCGGCCTAGCCGTATTCCGGTATGATGCCCAGTGTAGCCAATACATAGGAGTTGGGTCGAAATAGTTGTTCCAATGAAGGCAGACAGACCAGGCTCGCCTTGATATGGGCGTATCGGGAGAATAGTCGCGGAGGGTAACGGGATCCGAGGCACGTTGGGCCGCTGGCCGACCGCAGGTAGTTGGGGGCCCAAGTAGTGTGCTAGCCACACATGAAAGGCTGCCCCGCCAATTGTCGAAAAATCCCGGGTTGCGCCATCGTACTGGCTGGCGACCAGACGGGGTAGGACCCGATGGACATTCCCGGGGGGGCTCGGGCGTCCCCGCAGTCTCCAGACTAGTCTCCCAATGATGTCGTCCTGTCAGAGCGTGCCTGAGGGTAGCAGCTTGGAACCTCATTTCACTTCCTTCTCCTCTCCTTCCTTAACTCGAAACTTATGGCCAAAAGGAACAAAAGTTGAAAAGCTGTGCAGCGGCAGCACATCCTCCCCCACAAAGTGCAACTCAGCAATATTCGAGGTCTGCACTCAAATCTCGCCGCAGTCCATCACCACCAGACTGAGAATCCAGCACTCTTGTTCCTTTCCGACACATAGATCAGATGTCCGTCAGACGTGTCTTACCTTTCCTACCCAAGGTTTACCCTGGAGCACCATTTCAAACCACGTGCGGGCGTATGTATGTACGCCCGTGACGACATCTGTTATCGGCGTCTCCGTAATCTTGAGGACTCCAGGTTCTCAACGCTGTGGGTTTTAGTGGACACATGCCTGGATAAAATTGTCTACGCTTGTGTCTACCGTTTGCACAGCGGTGATTTAGAGACAACTGAGCTCACACAGCACCTGAGTGAGGCGGCGGATGCGGCTCCACATCAGCCGAATAGGGAACAAACTTGCTTCATACCCAGCAGGTAGTAAGGCTTTTTGGTCCCTGGCTAAGTCGGTTGAATCGAACTTCTGCCGCTCCTCACTACCACCACTGCTGAGACCCGACGGGACGCTTGCCCACTCCGCTGAGGAGAAAGCGAACTTGTTTGCTTCCTTGTTTGCAGAATCTTCGCGTCTGGATCCTGGTGTGCTTCTCCTGGTGGATGTGAGTCGAGCATGCCGAACATTCGCATTCATCAGAAGGACGTCCGTAGGGTACTGCGTAACCTAGGCGTGAACAAGGCTAGTGGCCCCAACTGGTTGCCGGCAATTGTTCTGAAAACTTGTGCGCCTGAGTTGTCTCCGATCTTGACACGCCTATTTCGCCTTTCGTTAGAGACTGGAAAAGTGCCGAAGGCTTGGAAGCAAGCGAACGTGCAACCCGTGCCCAAGAAGGGTAGTCGAGCTGACACGTCGAATTATAGACCCATCTCGGTAACGTCCATACTCTGTAAGACTATGGAACGCGTGCTGAATCATAAGCTCCTGGCGTACCTAGAAGCGAATGATATCCTTAGTGACCGACAATACGGGTTCCGCCGAAATCGGTCAACTGGGGATCTTCTAGCGTATGCCATTCACATCTGGAGTGAAGCCATAGAGAAGCACGGTGAGGCACTAGCGGTCTCCCTTGACATCTCGAAGGCCTTCGACAGGGTCTGGCACGATAGCCTTATTAGCAAGCTTCCTTCCTTCGGTCTGCCCGCTGGTTTGTGTGATTGGATCGCAGATTTCCTGAGGGATCGGTCTGTCCGAGTGGTCATAGATGGCTGCTCTTCTGGACTGCTGGATATTAATACCGGGGTTCCTCAGGGGTCAGTGCTTTCGGCAACATTGTTCTTGCTGCATATTAATGATCTGTTTAAACCCGGTACCTTTGGGTATGCAGACGACAGCACTGTTGCTGAGAGATACGTGTCCGACGCACGAGCTGGTGGGTCGCAGATCCGGTCTCTCCTTGAATGTGTCCTTACAGGCTGTCTCTGAATGGGGTGATGCCAATCTGGTCAAGTTCAAAGCTCCATCTTTCCGAGGTGCAACCGTGCCGATAATAATAATAATAACGTTTATTTGCCAAAAACAGTGCTTTACATTTCCTTATGGTATACATTACTAGCTAGGATACATAACAACAAGAATATGAAACAAAGGAAGCATATCTTACTTATGAACTCCACACTAGGTCGAGCCTGTCTCGTGGAGTACATTGGTGGGATTACCAAATGCAGTGTGCATTACATTTTATATTACCGACCAACTTGAGCTTCTTGGGGTTACATTAACATCTACTCTCAATTTTGGCCTTTTCATAGAGGCAAAAGCTAAGTGGCTGCATAGAAGTTGGGGATCCTAGCAAAGGTGAGACCGTACTTCACGCCGGAACAGCAGCTCAAACTCTATCAAGCGCAAGTTCGATCTTGTATGGAATACTGCTCTCATCTTTGGGACGGATCTGCCAGATACCAGCTTGATGCCCTTGAGTCAATTGAGAAACGAGCCAAGAGGATCATTGGCAATGAGAGGCTCGTCGCGACGAAGCTCCAAAGTCTTGAGCATCGACGACGAGTTGCTAGCTTGTCGGTTTTCTACCGGTTGCATTTTGGGGAATGTGCGACGGAATTGCATAATTTAATTCCGCCAAGCCCGTTCCATCATCGGACCACAAGACGAACGGCGATGCGCCACCGGTACATGGTGGACATTCCACCCACGCGAACAAAACCGTTTTGGGAAGACATTCATAATTCACAACCCTCGTTAATCAGAACAAAGCCCGTCTTGAGCGCAAAGTCAACATTTGAAGTGAAGGACAAGCTTGAAAACGGCGCGGTGGTCTGAGACTAAATGTGGCGAAGATTGAGTACATTTCCTGTGGCAGCACGGATTTAAACTAGGGGTCGCAATACCGGTCCCTCTCTCTGAAACTGGTATTCTCGCGATTTTGGGGTTGATGTCATTGTAAAAGTTGTAATAATAATAATAATATTCCACACAACCATCACACAACGCCATCTAGTCCCAAGCTAAGCAGAGCTTGTGTTATGGGTACTAGACAACTGATAAACATACTTATATATTTCTAAATACATACGTATTATAGATAAACTACACCCAGACACAGAACAAATGATCATGCTCATCACACAAACATTTGTCCTGGGTGGGAATCGAACCCACAACCTCTGGCATAGCAGTCAGGGTCACTAACCACTAGACCAACAGGCCAGTAGCATAATAAAATTGTAAAAGAATATCTTAAAATGTCAGGTTTCAAGCAAACTCGCCTGAGTAGTATATACTAGTTCCATGCTAATCCGTCAGTTTTGCAAGTCGTGTTATCTGTCAACTAAGTGTCAGCGGTTTTCCATGATTTTCCATGTTTTGTCTGTGATCTCTCATCTCTGAGTACAAGTACTAAACTAAATAGCTACGAAATAGAACATTCTTGTGTCTTCGAAAAAGAATTCCTACACTTCTTGAAAACAAACCCTAAACTGGTACTGACAGAGAGGCAGAGGCATACAACGTGATTAAATTAAGTTCGAAATCAATATTTAACGTTTAAGAAGTTTTTTTGCTTGGTAATTAATAGAATAATGCCTTGCATTCAAAAAGACATATTTTGGATTGGCATAATATGTTTGATTAGCTTTTGTTATGGAGAACATCTGAAGTCATCATCTTCATCGAGTGAACAGAGAAATGCAATATTAACTAAACCACATACATTGCGTGGAAATGAATACGCCAATAACAACAATCACGAAATAGGCCTGTCAAGGCCGAAGCGAGCCAGTTTACCAAATCAGAGTGCAACTAGTTCTAGTGAATCACCTGTGAATTCTACATTAAGCTCTTCAACTGAAAGTGTGAATATCGGTACAGAAAAGAATGATAAAGAATCTTCCATACTATCAGTAGTACTTGTAAATATATCTTCATCAGCAACTCCAAATGCCTCAGTTGTGAGTCCCTCTGATGCAGCACCGTTGCCTGAAAAGAGCTCTGCAGAAGATGAACACAACAGTTCAATGGCCATATTTTTTGTGCTTTGTGTGCTGGCACTAGGCATTTTACTGATTCATCTCATGCTCCAAACTGGATTCTCATATCTTCCTGAGAGTGTTGTAATAGTTTTTCTTGGAGCTTTAATTGGCATGATCATTAACTTGATGTCCATAAAAAATATTGCAAACTGGAGGAAAGAAGAGGCTTTTTCACCTACTGCGTTTTTCCTAGTTCTGTTGCCACCTATTATTTTTGAATCTGGTTATAATCTCCACAAGGGTAATTTTTTCCAAAACATTGGATCAATCTTATTGTTTGCTATAGTTGGAACTGCTATATCAGCATTTGTCATTGGTGCTGGAATATATTTGCTAGGGTTAGCTCAAGTAGTTTATAAACTCAGTTTTGTTGAATCATTTGCATTTGGCTCTTTGATATCAGCAGTAGACCCTGTAGCCACAGTAGCAATTTTCCATGCTCTTGATGTGGACCCAGTACTCAACATGTTGGTGTTTGGAGAGAGCATACTAAATGATGCTATTGCTATTGTGTTGACAACTGCTGTTTTGGACTCCAATGATCCTCTCATGTCCACTGGCGAAGCAATTCTTTCTGCAATCAATAGGTTTTGGTTAATGTTCTTTGCATCAGCGGGGATAGGAGTCTTGTTTGCACTAGTTAGTGCACTTCTACTGAAACATGTTGACCTGCGAAAGAATCCATCACTAGAATTTGGTATGATGTTGGTATTCACTTATGCTCCATATGTGCTGGCTGAAGGTATTCATTTGTCAGGTAATTGTTTCTTTTTTCATTTCGTTATTATAATAGTTGTATTTTTTTTTTCTGGTCTAATGTACATTGATAGTTGTTAAAAATCAGTTTGAGGCCTAAATCTGGTCCAGTGAATTAAATAATGTAGTTTTGAAGACTGGAAGCTGTTACCAATTTAGTTGGGAAAAAGGCTAAGCAGATGATGATTAAGTATAATTATTTTGTTTCAGGAATAATGGCAATATTATTCTGTGGTGTAGTAATGTCTCATTACACACATTTCAACTTATCAACAGTGACACAGGTCACCATGCAGCAGACTATGAGAACACTGGCATTTATAGCTGAAACCTGTGTATTCGCTTACTTAGGATTGGCTATATTCAGGTATTGTAATCATTATAATTTTTTTTTTTTTTTTTTCTTTTTATTTAAGGAATTTTTATACACAGTACATGTCAATTCCATCGTAACCTAACTTAAACTAAACTACATCTACTTACTAGTTATGGCTTACGACTAAATAACATAAAAAGCGCTTTAGCAGCTTCGGACAATGGAGAGGACAACGTCTCGTGGAACATACCCACATTCGTTCTGCTCAAGTTGTAAGTTCTTATTAAGAGCTCTCGATCGGTATCGTAACGGACACATTCCACCAACAGGTGATGCACGTCTTCAATAACACCGCACACATCACAATTGTAATCATTATAATTATTATTGAAAACTGAATGACTTTATTAGAATTCAGTTTTTGAACATAATAAAATTTTAGAATAACAAACTATATGTTATAATACTATAGTATATTGCACATTTACCTGGCGCTGTACTATATACAGTGCCAGGTAAATGTGCAATAATGGTCATTGACTCACATACATTTATTATAAAGACAGAGCTGTCCTGAATCAACTTCTATTGAGATCCTGAATGCTCTCTAGTATTGAAAGATGGCTCATTTATTTATTGTTTGGGTATCTACGAAGGAATATTAGGGAAACGTCAATGTACTTTATTGAAAGTTTATCTGGCACCTACCATAGACAAAGGTGAAACGCTGCTGGAACCCATACGTTGTTTAGGGCTTTTTTAATACAAATTGTTACTTAATTATTACACAGTGCAATGTCAATATTATAGTTGATAGCAGTAGATTCAAATATCTTACAAAAAAATTATATATTTACAGCTTTAGACACCGCGTGGAGCCAGCCCTGGTAGTTTGGAGCATAGTAATGTGTTTAGTTGGCAGAGCTGCTAATATCTTCCCACTTGCTTTACTCTGCAATAAATTCCGTGAACATAAGATAACTAAGAAAATGATGTTTATCATGTGGTTTAGTGGTAAGTAGTCTCTACTTTACGGAACCCTTTATGTGCGAGTCCGACTCGCACTTGGCCGAGTTTTGTTCAATATGAGGCGGCACTTAAATGTACCAGAGTTTTGAATGTTTAACTCTCCACTTTGTATGAATGGCGCATTTATTCTATTAGTGATTAAGATGTAGTTAAGACATTTTTTACATAGGTATTTTAGAGTGACATTGGCGATGAATCGCAAAAAAACTGCCTGAATTGATACGTATACTCAGTAAGTTCCGAATTATGTTTACGATTTACCGTAACACACATTTTAGTCATTGCCTTTTTATCGGTGGTTAACTAATTTAGAGATAAGGATAGAATAAAAAAAAATATGAGGCCACTCGTAGGTAGGTACATACAATCAACCGGCCGCGTTAGGTTTACGCGGACTTCCTCCAATATTGGACGGATTTAAGAGATATTTTACAAACTGAATAAGATGGATATATAACTACTGCGTCCCTATGTTTTCCTTTTTCATGATTTACGAGATCCCTTATAAACCGTAGAAGCATTAGAACCCTCACAAAATACTCAAAATTGTCCGATAAACCCGCGCTGTCAACAGAGCCCTAGTGTACAAATTTGGCAACTATAGTCGAAAAAGGAACAGGGACACAGTATAAAACATATCAGGCGCAGTAGCAGCCATAATTTTTTGCGGGTAGACGGCAGGTAGGAAAAAAATAGTACGAGACCTTGTTTTGAATACATAGATATTTTCCCATAACACAGATGTTTATTGGTCGACTTAACCTTAAGCTGGAGAAGCACGGATGCTAAAGCGAGCGAAGCGAGCTCGAACATTTTTAGTACGAAACCTTGTTTCGGATAGGTTAGATTTTCTTTTTATCGCCCATACATATGCTTTTATTTGTCGTTTTAAGCGAAATGAGCCCCGAAAAATGGTAGCAGTTTCTTGACTCAGAAACGCTAATTTTCTTCTATCTTATTAGGGTTCTGTACCCAAAGGGTTACTAACGGAACCCTATTACTAAGCCTCCATTGTCCGTCCGTCTTGTCTGTATCTCAAGAACCGTAATAGGTACACAATTGAAAATTTCACAGATTGTGTACTTCTATTGCCGCTAAAAAACAAATAATAATAAAAATTAAGGTTTATGGTACGGAACCCCTGGTGTTCGAGTCCGACTCGCTTTTGGCCGGTTTTTATCCATACACATGTTTTTATGTCAACTTAAATGAAAACCGGACAGCTAAGGATGCTAGGACGAGCAAAGCGAGCCCGAAAAATTTTAGTTTCTTAACTCAGAAATGTTATTTTCTTGTTATCTTACATCCATACACATGTTTCTATGTCAATTCAAGTAAGGATGCGAGCGAAGCGAACCGGAAAAATGTTGTTGTTGTTATCTTACATCCATACACATGTTTTTATGTAAATTTAAGAAACGCTAGATTTTCTTATTATTGTAAAGATTTCTTCATAGTAAAGTTTTTTTTTTAGACGATGTAAGTGTAAACTGGTGAGCTAAGGATGCTAGAATGGGCGAAGCGGGTCCGAAAAAAAATTAAGGTTATTGTAGCGGATACGCTATATTTTTTATATATAATTACGCTATATTTTTTATAGTAATACAGACAGATGTTTTTTTTTTAAATATGGATGTTACAGCAAGTGAAGTGAGCTCAAAAATTTTAGCATCTCGCCTCGGATTGTACCTACTTGTGTAGATAGATAGGTTACATTGTTTATTTACTATCCAAACAATCATTGAAGTTGACTTTAACATAAAACTTGCATAATTGAGGATGTTAAAGCGAGCCACAAATGTGGATAGGTTTTGCATCAAATAGCAATTGTTCATGAAATTAACGTGTTCGATTTATGTACAACTAAGAATGCAAGAGCGAGCGCAGCCAGCTCGAAATTTTCAGTACCCCACCCTGATTAATTTTAGTTACCTATATGTTCGTGATTTGTCTAAGTTCAGAAGGTTTGTCAATTTTATGAGTAAGGTTTTTTGGGTCATGACCACCACGACACCCCCCCTCGGACCGCGCCTGGTATATATGCTTCTTAATCAGTTTGTGAAATATCGCTTAAATCGGTCCAATAGGTATTGGAGGAGAAAGCAGTCGAGAGCCAAAACCTCGAATTATAACTTTTTACATAAAAGGTCTTGCTTGCTGCCCCCGTTTCCTCTTAATAATGTCAACCGCAAACGGCCGTCTATGTTCGAACATGAGAAGCAATTACGAATTAACAATAACGAACCTGTTTAATTTTACAGGATTGAGAGGAGCTATATCCTACGCTTTATCACTTCACCTGGGTTTCTCCGACGAAACTCGGCATGTCATTATAACTACAACGCTAATAATTGTCCTATTCACGACTCTATTCTTCGGTGGATCAACAATGCCTTTATTAAAGTTTTTGAGAGTAAGTATTGGAATATTTAATTAGTATGTATGACATCAATTCTGAACCAAGTGCTGGCGCTTTCGTGGTTCAGCTTTAGGTGCAGCGCAGACGACACAATTTTTTTGCGATCGAGTCTGAGGCGCACAGAATGTCTGCATGGCATGTAAAAAGTCCGTCGCGGATTTTGCGCAGACTTAACGCACACGACTTACATCTTTGATCATTCTGTCGGTGGGTCCGTCCCCCACTAATGAGTGCAGATTGCATACTAAAAGTGTGCGCTGTCTGCGTTAAACGTGTTCTACACGGATGTAATCCAACGTTAAATCCAAGGTGACATTGCTGGATTTCATCCGTTACGGCATATGTATTCCAAATACATACAAAATTTGCGGATGGAAACCATGCTCCCACCAAGGTCACCTTGTATTGAATGCTGGATTACAACCTTGTAAAACACGTTTTAGCGCGCATTGAAGCAAACGTTCTATATTTTTCGCGACCTTTTTGGAGCCGCGACGTGGCGCGTTGGATGTGTTATATTTGCTTAGGTTCTATTTTGACAGACTAAAAAGTGCGTCACGGATAGGCTGTCGGCTGCGCTGCACTTTAGACACCTCAACATATCAGCTTAAAGACATCCTGCAACTGCTGGACATAGGCTTCCCCCAAGCTTCGCCACAACGACTGGTCCAGCGCGTCTCGCACCCATCGGCTGTCCGCGACTTTCGCCAGGTCATCGGTCCACCGGTCGCCACTCCAGAACTTTTCGGCCCCATCGATCTGTTCTGCGAGCAATGTGCTCTGCCCACTGCCACTTTAGTTAGGCGATCCTTCGGGCGATGTAACCTTGGTTCTCTTGCGGATATCATCATTCCTGATTCGATCACGCAATGCAAGCATTGCTCTCTCCAGTGCCATAAGTATTGTGACACTGAAATCATGAAGCATTGAAGCTAATTCTCTGGTGCAGGGAGCAAATAAACGGGCCTGCGGACGGCGAGCTTTGGGTGGCTTGCCGTCTCAGAACCAGGGTGCTTACTCTGGAATATAATTTCGATAGATCGACATTGGTCAAACGTCAGTTGGTTGATTTAATGGTCAGGGATTGGCTGGACTCACTGAGTCTAGCCAATCCCTGACGTTTGACTGACAATTCCAATGTCGATCTATCGGAATTATATTCGAGAGTAAGCACCCAGGCCCGGGTCGACGGCGCGCTGTGTTCCACGCGCGCCTCAAAGAGCTGTCAGCACAAAAGACGGGGCCCGCTAGGGCCAGTGCCTACTGGGGTTGCGGACTTCGTTCGAAAGAGGCACCGTACCCTGGAACGCAAAGGGCACTAGGAGGAACACGGATGGGTTTTAGTCAGTAAGAGTCTGACACTCCCTTCTGCTTCACCCAAAGCAGGAGGAGTCATTTGATGATTTCCCATACTTAAAAAAAAAAGGAGCAAACAAAACCATATACAAGGCGAAATACACCCTGTAAAAATGACTTGTAATCCTGTTGTCTAACGTTTTGCTCACGAGCTCCTGCGCAATGCGATTTTTATCCCTAAAGAGACGATAAACGGACGTTCTATCGCGAGAAGTCAGACCATCACATTACAAACAGAATTTAAAATAAGACTTTTTACAGGCCAACAAAAAAACAAAGCGCTCGAGATCATTACGTAAGCAGAAGGAAGTAAGTTTATCTAAAACAAGGGAGTGGGGCCAAGCTATAGACTCGGAACATTTATCTGAGATTACGGAAGAGGAATTAGAGGTAAGTTAAATTTATTGTTCGTATGAAACGCAAGAACATTATTTTTTAAACACTGTCGACTCCACCACCGACACGGTTTTATCAATTTTGATGACAAAACTCCTATTAAATTGAAACTTGATCAAGGTTGAGAGTAATGGAAACATAGTTGTAACGGTTGAATTGGAAATGATCAAATGAAGGTCATTCACCATTCAAGCGTTAACATGATAAATGGTCTATGATTCTGCGATTGGCTGAAACCACATACAAAAAATAATATTTATACCTAATTAGTAGGAAGTCTTATTGCGAATTTTTCATACTAAATTAATATTTTATTAATAATTAATTTATTTATTACTATTATTAATTAGTTAGGTACCATTTTTTTAGTAGGTATGTGTTATTTTAGTTTAGTAAGTATTTTCGATAAATATACTTTATACTTTTGCAAACAAATAAAGTATGTTAGTGTGGTAGTTATTTCGAAAGTATTGTGAAACGAGGCCAATTTTTTAAGACTAAATAAGGATTTAGATGGGGTACATTCAGAGTCAGTAAGACTACTAGAGATCAAAAGAAAATCTAAATTGATCTTATAGGAAAAACTGTATGTTTGTATGAGTATTATTTGTTTTTAGGCGTTAATCCCTGGAAATACTAATCCGATTAATCGGATCACTGCACTACTCTAAGTACCACCAGCAAAGAAACAATAAAAATAATAGGCTGACTTAAACGCTTGCGATCAAAGCCTTATTTGCAACTAAAAATAAGACAAAAAAATGTTTGCATGTGCTAAAATTAAAAAAAAAGCTTTATTTTTGCCCAGCCAAATAATTTGACACTCTGTTTTTGCCAAAAAAAGTTGGCAACCCTAGTATGTGGTCTCAGTTACATGACTGTTTGTAACTAACTACATTTACATACATTTTTTTTAAATCTGAGTAGAAAGAAAGAATATAACGAGAGAGAGAGAGAGAGAGAGAGAGAGTCGAGTTTGAGAGTTTCAACAAACTCGTAAACTGGTTGTTCTCCCCCTATAATAAAGTTCAGATAACTACACACACAATTTTATTTTTTATTTGTTTCTCAAGTGTTTTTATTATTTCAATTCCTATACTAGAACACTTTTTTTAAATCTCAGCAATGAGATGCAATCCATTTGAAGCCCAAAAGTTTCGTGAATATTTAAACTGGGCTAATAAATTCAAAATCTATTTACATACTTATTTATTTTTCATAAAATTATTAAGGTACTTTTATTAAAAAATATTATTTATTTGTGTAGGTTAATTATTCCCATGCAACGCGACTGAAAGGTTTCGTGAGGTTAGACATGAAATATCTGACTCCATTCTTCACCAGGAGATTCACTCACCAGGTAAGAACAGCTTTTACTAGATTAATGTTGTAGCTCTTTTTCTGTCCTATGTTCAATTTGTGATGAGTAGCTGCTACTTCAAAGTCAAACAGAAATATTATTGCTTATCAAGCCCTGTCCCCGAGGGACATTTGTATCGGTATCTTCTTAAGATCCTTAGCACTGAGTTTCCAAAACATATGAATTTTTTATAAAATTTTCAAAATCCTTCTGCACTTTCGTTGTTCCTGCTAGTGTTTCAACGATAAATAGTTTCCAATATGTGAAACTTTTTGTTTGGTCCTTATTTTGGCTAACCATTTGCGAATGCAGTTATTAGGTTCTCACGAAAGGGCCCACCTTTGGCAGCTTTCTTCCTTGACTACCATTCGAGAACCCAAAGGCTCCGTTGTCTGCAGAAGATTCCTCTATCAGAAGTACCGTCTCTAGTCGGAGCGCACCGGTCGCAGCCGCGTACGTTTGATCTCTCGTCGGCTGATGCGCACGATTGCGTTTATGAGGGGTTGGTGTATTCAGCATAATAGGCAATGGCTGAGATTTGAAAGGGCGGTGGAAAGATTGGCCTCAAGCTCAGGCTCAAGTCAGTCAAGCTTAAGCTTGACAAGTTATTGCCTGATCGTCTGAGTACAAATAGCAGGTTGTGTGCTTAACGTTTGGTCTTTTATCATTTTGATAAAAGACTAAGAGATACCATCGCCGTGAATACTTCCTCTTGTTTGATTCTGTCGACTTATTTCTATGGAGGTATTCAAAATGGCGCGAATAGTTGCCTGACTCCTGATCGTTACCTTCAACAATAGAATCGACGCTTCTCGCATCGTGCGGTAGCTCGTGATCGTCTCATTCTAACTGTATGTGTTAATTTAAACGCTTCTTTCTTGTTTTAGGAGTTAAAAGATTGTAAGAGCCAAATGACGGTTCTAACCAACCAGTGGTATCAAGCTATTAAAATATCAAATGATCGAGAAACTGATGAAGAGGAAAGCCTGCAACAAAGCTCACATTCTAATTCACAAACTAGTCTTCAGCGAGGTGTATAAATAAATTAACGAATCATGATAAATCGTTGAGAAATGGAAATGAGATGTGATAGGATTCGCACTTTTCGTTGAATTTGACAAATACTTAAACTTCATATCTAAATAAAAATAAAATGATGATTATATCATCACCATTTTATTTATACATCGAGATGTTTACTTCACTATTGGTTTTAATTTCTAAGATATGATTGTAAGGTGAAACACGTCTGGCTCCGTATAATCTAAGACAATGGTCTACGCCCCAAATGTGGGGGATTTTTTAGTGGACAAGCCTATTACATAATATGGTTGAAATTAAAAGTATCTTTTATAGTCATTAGCTCATTAGATCTGAGCTCATTTGGGAGAAACAAATTCTACCTTTTATTCTATTCACTTCTAAACCAACCTATTTATAATAGATTATATGTATGACTAAAAAAATCTTATAAAAATATTGGACACGGTATGTTTTGCTGTATCAAATTAAAAAAAAATTGAAGATAATAAGTATCAAAGAAGTGGGGATTTGTGACGTCACTATTCGGTAAAAAGTGCACCGAAATGTGACGTCATACGAGTTTTCAAAGCGCTATTATCGTCGTAACTTATTGTTTACTTACGTTACAAAAGAAAAAATACGTGACTAATATTTTTTAGAAATCTCTAGTCCGTCAGATTACATTTTTATAGTCGTCTACCGTATTGCGTCTATTTTATCAATCGATTTATGCCTGGTTTATGAGGTACTTTATCGGTCGTTTACTTGTCCGTTAACGCTATTTTTCATATTATCAGTGGTTAGTGGACAGATAAACGACCGATAAAGTTCCTCAGAGATCTGGCACCAATCGAGCAGATCTATAGATGCTTATTGATCGTTAAAATACATCAGTCGAGAGTGTAGTGTCGAGCAAATATGCAGGCACCCTTCGACACTGTTTTACATCATGTGAGATAAAACAGTTTGGTTAGGTAATCAATGGTACAATTAGTAACATTGCATATGTTAGCAACACATTCGATTGTTTAATGTTAGTTAATATTCTAACTGTAATGTAATTAGTTAATATTTTGTAACTTTTTAATTGTGGCTTTGGATTCACTGGCTATTTTTCAGGGGAACATGGGCAAAACAGAC
Source organism: Lacanobia oleracea (assembly GCA_950371165.1). Lineage (NCBI taxonomy): Eukaryota > Metazoa > Arthropoda > Insecta > Lepidoptera > Noctuidae > Lacanobia > Lacanobia oleracea. Next base: position 12,452,988 of record OX493401.1, read on the forward strand.
ATTTTGGTAATATTTGTCATAATCAATACTTTTACCCCCTGTCACATTGATAGTTAGTGAATATTCCAAATTAATGTCGCACGATAACGCCAGGGTTTAGGCCGCCTTTTGGGTGTCCAATGAATGTTAAGAACGGATAATAGAAACAAAATCAAAACAATATCTAGGTAACAATAGGTACAGAAAAAAAAACAGCTTATGCTAGTTGTATATTTTCTTGCAAATAGGCATTTTGATTTCATTTGAATGTTATGTGACCTATTACGAAAATCGTTTTTAGATTCCAGCTCCTTTTCAAAAGCTCCCAAACACCCTGCGACAGTACATTATAATTTGTACCTCTATAGGTTTATATTTTAAATCCTGATTCCTATTTAGTATTATATTTTAGTCAAGAAATGGCTAGTTGTATATTTTCTTGCAAATAGGCATTTTGATTTCATTGGAATCGTTTTTAGATTCCAGCTCCTTTTCAAAAGCTCTCAAGCACCCTGCGACAGTACATTATAGTTTGTACCTCTATAGGTTTATATTTTAAATCCTGATTCCTATTTAGTATTATATTTTAGTCAAGAAATGGCTAGTTGTATATTTTCTTGCAAATAGGCATTTTGATTTGATTGGAATCGTTTTTAGATTCCAGCTCCTTTTCAAAAGCTCCCAAACACCTATAGGTTTATATTTTAAATTCTGATTCCTATTTAGTATTATATTTTAGTCAAGAAATGTGATACAAGTATAATATTGAGAAAGGATTAGTATTATTAATTACGAAATATTGGGCGCCAAAGAATTAAGTGTTTTTTAAAACTATTACTGTAGACAAATTCTATTTCAGTGCCTATAGCCAGCACTTAAGGCGGTAGCCTATTGCGAGACAACAAAAAGGCGCGGGCGCCGGTCGAGACCATCCGAGTACTAATGATTATTTATATTTCCAGGCTATTATAGTATTTGGTTGTGTAAAGTAAAAATACACATTAAATGTGATTTAGTTTAATTACTTGTATGATATGTACTTAAGTGTTGCTAATTAGCTTTAATTTTTAATCATTTTTTGCAAAGTATTTCTTCATATTGCATTTGTAAGTTTCGAATACTGAAATTATTTTCTAGTTTTTTTTTTTTTAAATAGTTGATACATGGTGTCATATTAATTTATTGTGAAATATATTTTTAAAGTAAATTTATTCAATTAAATGGCTAGTGTAAAGAAATAGCTATTGTAATATAGCATATGTATTTTTATTTTAAATGTATAATTTTTACATTATAAAGTTAGAAATAGAACTTGCATAGCTTCAGTTCAAATAGTTAAATTATAAATCATATAATGAGGCAGGCTAAGCAGCTGTAACTATTTTTTTGTTAAGATAATACTGAAACTGACCTATTAAATGTATGTATTATGTGCAAATGCATTTTTGTTTATTTAAACCCATTAGGATTTTTTACAAAAAGTGAAGTAGAAGAGCAAGAGCGTAATACATTTTAACTTTAAATTATTAATCTTCTTCATTTTCCAAATTGATGTGACTTCCAAACTTTCCATATAGGTGTGCTTTTAATTCACCCATTTGAGATTTGAGCTCCTCACATTTGCCTTCAAGGTCATTTATTTCATTTAGCTTCTTTAATTTGGCGTCATCTAGTGATTTCTGGAAAAAGAATTTCTTGGTTAAATCCACTAACCTAAAAGGAAACAATTATTAGTCAAAGTAGAACTAAACTCATTAACTGATTTCTCATTGTATAATGCTCACTACTCAATACTGACAATATTGATAGACAGTGAACTTTAAATTAGTGATACCTAAATGTGATTTCAAAACATATGTTGCCATGTACACTGCGATAGAAATGGTTAGCGTTTCCAGTGTTTTCTACAGAAATGTCCTAAGGTGACAGACAAGCACATGAGCTTATAGTGTGCAGTTTTTAAGATCGCAAAGTTACTTGGCTTGATGTCAGTGACACATATGAATGCTTGCTCATTACTCTGGTACCATGAAGACCGCAATGTTGTCAATGTTGGAAACTATTTGTTTATTATAGCCAGACTGGAGACTTGTAAGACAGAAGCAAAAATCAGTAATTTTTGCAACTACTCGACGTGTCACAAAACCAAGTAATGGCTTGTGGTGTAAACAGACGCTTGTGGTGTTGACGAGCCAAGACGAGCTATGAGTAAATTTTCTAACTGTTGGATCGCCAACAAACTGACTTGTGAAGCCATAAGTATGCATACTAATGGTCACACGACTAAATAAGTCATCGACCTGCAAGTATGCGTACTTGCTGGCACATCTATCACCCATTTTACAATCAAGCAAAGCTCTGTCTAAAATGTATACCATTTTGCTTTGCTTTGCTTAATTTTGGTGTAAACTAAATCCACATACTGATTTTTAAACAGCTACAAGTACCTATTAAGGTGGATGCTCCAGGGTAGCCCGCGAAATTCAAATATTTTTATGTTTTTTGCAATTTGCCGATCAGTGTGAAGCTGTATGTGGACCAAATGCGATCTGCGATCGTAACGCGTATTTATCTAAAGAATTATAACCATTTTAATAATCAATATAGCCCTCTAAGTTCATGTAGTTCGACAGAATGAATATTTCAGAAATAATCATTCTTTCGAACTACATGAACTTAGAGAGCTATATTGATGATTAAAATGGTTATAATTCTTTAGATAAATACGCGTTACGGTCGCAGATCGCATTTGGTCCACATACAGCTTCACACTGACCGGCAAATTGCAAAAAACATAAAAATATTTGAATTTCGCGGGCTACCCTGGAGCATCCACCTTAAGGAAGAACAAGAATAGAAAAATATTTATTCAGCACAGCAACAAAGATAACAGAACTAATAAAGTAGCAGGTACACAAATTGTGCTGAGCGTGCCCATGCCAAAAGGGTAACCAAGACTAAGTACAGTTTGAGCCATATATCAGTTTTTATGTGATTGAATATATAAAAATGATATGTTTCTTTAATGCCATAGGTATGTGATTCAATTTACTATTAGATAAATGCAACAAACCATCATTCAACAGTACCTACAGATTGACATACTAACCAAAGTGTCTTCAAGCCCTTGGCAAATAAAAATTTCGCCAATGAGGTATGGGATCTTTTCACCATCATCGGCAAGACTGAGTTCTTCTACAGCTTCTTCTAAATTCTTCATATCATTCTGTTTAAGTTTCAGTTCTTCTTTGAGGTCGTCTACTTTGGCGTTTAGACGAGCGAATTTGTTTATTTTCTGCTGATCTTCGAAAGAAATGTGGACATCTGAGTCCTAGAAACACAATTATAATTTAACAAGTGACTATAATATCTTAACATAACCTCACACCACTGAAAACTTTAACATACTGGTTGAAAAGTGCCTTTTCCAGAATTCGCCATTGTATGTACGTATCACTGCAGTGATTTTAATCTAGTTAAAGAATATACACCACTTTTTCTGTATCACCTTCTGAAACTAGACCTTTTTAATTGTACAGATGTTCTTCCGAATCTGAATCACAAGCTGAAATGAAAAGTGACACTGACACTTGACAGAATAAGTAATGACAGATCGACACTGAGTACAGCTTAGACAGGCTTACACACTATCAAAATCTCTGAATAAGGAATCCTATAGTGTTCTTAACTCCATGATCAAAATACGTTAAATTAGGGTGGCGCTACAATCGCATCAGGGTGAAAAACAGAAACAACAAACAAAAGTTATTAGAATAGGATAGAAAAATAAAACAAGGAAAAAACAACTTCCACTTCGTTATTATTTCGTTATGGCGCAAGTAAGAAACAGTGATATATTACATTTTTGTGTTTAATTTTTCAACGCAATATTTTTTTTATATTATGGTATGTTCAAAATAAAGAGAACAAAAGTTCATCAAACTAGGCACACTTCAATCTGTCTACAACTGCTACAACTGCTCCATGGCTTACTAGTACCACAATACAAAGCATGCATAAACCTCTGTCACTGTCAGCCTGACGACATCACTGTAATTTTGACGGACTATTTTCATACACAGTGATAGTCCTCCTCGCCTCTATTCTCCATGGCCAGTGTGCACATCAAGCTACAACAACCTGTCAAACAGAACTTTATCGCTAAAGCATGTTCCAGACGGGTGTTATCGAGCGTCACCATAGATGGACCTTGCTTGTTTCCATCCATCCAGACGACAGATGCAATCCAAATTTAAACACAATTCGCGGATGGAAACCAAGCTCCCACCAAGGTCACCTTGGATGGGACGTTATAATAATAATCTGTCGAAGCTGGAGTTACGCCGTTGGATAAAGGGCCTGATACAGAAGGCTGTACTCCTCGATACGGCACATATTGTGAGAGGTTCCTTTTTTTGGAGCCCTAACCACCGGTAGGGGTAGCTTGGATCCTGCTTATAGGCGTATATAGGAGGGGAGCCGGGTGGGCCGATTACTTTTATATCTATAGGAATAACAAAAAGAGGATCTTGCCCCCGGATCTAGGGTGAGGCAAACCGAGACGCGTGCCCAAGGGGCGCTAAATTCAGATGGTTAAATAAAAAACTAATTCGTTGTGGCTGTGGGGTGCTAAAATTTTCGGGCTCGTTTCGCTCGCCCTTGACTTTTACACTCTCTTGGATCTCTATTTTTTTTTTTGTAAAACATGGTAAAGTTTTAAAATCCATATTTCCAAAACCGATGGTTTCCCATGTTTGGTCTAGAAAAAAAATTGATGCCAATGATTGGTAAAATGGATCTTTGTCGTTGTCATTAAGGGTATTTTTACATCCGATTTTTAACAGTTTTTTTTTTTACTATTGATAGTCACGCGCTTGACCACCATCTCACCTGCTGGTAAGCGATGATGTGGTCGAAGATGGAGCACGCTTGCCTAGAAGTAACCCATTCACTCTTAACTTAAAGACTCTCAGGTTGTAGCTATCGGGAAACACAGACTCCGGCAGGGAATTCCACTCTTTAGCTGTACGCATTATGAATGTGTTCCCAAAACGTTTTGTGTTCTTCCACCATGTACCGGTGGCGCATCGCCGTTCGTCTTGTGGTCCGATGATGGAACGGGCTTGGCGGAATTAAATTATGCGATTCCGTCGCACATTCCCCAAAATGCAACCGGTAGAAAACCGACAAGCTAGCAACTCGTCGTCGATGAAATCTGCGATCCAATCACACAAACCGGCGGGCAGACCGAAGGAAGAAAGCTTACTAATAAGGCTATTGTGGCAGACCCTGTCGAAGGCCTTCGAGATGTCAAGGGAGACCGCTAGTGCCTCCCCATACTTCTCTATGGCTTCACTCCAGATGTTAATGGCATACGTTAGAAGATCCCCAGTTGACCGATTTCGGCGGAACCCGTATTGTCGGTCACTAAAGATATCATTCGCTTCTAGGTACGCCAGGAGCTTGTGATTCAGCACGCGTTCCACAGTCTTACAGAGTATGGACGTTACCGAGATGGGTCTAAAATTCGACGGGTCAGCTCGACTACTCTTCTTGGGCACGGGTTGCACGTGAGCTTGCTTCCAAGCCTTCGGCACTTTTCCAGTCTCAAACGAAAGGCGAAATAGGCGTATCAATATCGGAGACAACTCAGGCGCACAAGTTTTCAGAACAATTGCCGGTATCCCGTCGGGGCCACTAGCCTTGTTCACGTCTAAGTTACGCAGTACCTACCCTACGGATGTCCTTCTGATGAATGCGAATGTTCGACTCGCATCCACCAGGAGAAGCAGAGGGCCTCGCGCCACCAGGAACCAGACGCGAAGATTCCGCAAACAAGGAAGCAAACAAGTTCGCTTTTTCCTTAGCGGAGTGGGCAAGCGTCCCGTCGGGTCTCAGCAGTGGTAGTGGTAGTGAGGGGCGGCAGAAGTTCGATTCGACCGACTTAGCCAGGGACCAAAAAGCCTTACTACCTGCTGGGTATGAAGCAAGTTTGTTCCCTATTCGGCTGATGTGGTCAAACCGTGCCCTCCGCAACACCTTCTTGCAGAACTTGGCAGCCCTGTTGAAGGCTCTCTTCTTCCGAGTCACGTCATTTGCTTTGCGCGTACGAGCGTCGACCCATGCCAGGTAAGCCGCGTGTTTAAGCGCATCAGCGCGATTGCACTCGGCACCAAACCATGGAAGAGCTTCGCCAAACTTTGTTATGTCAGAGAACGGAATTTAGTACTCCATTCCCCTCCGAAACAAATCCGTCACGGCGTCCGCGCACGACGAAGCATCAGTCGAAGAAAAGCAAGTAGGCTGCCAAGGATAACATGCGAAGAAAGATCGCATGTCATCCCAATCTGCTGACCTGTACCGCCGTACCCGCCGTGTGCCTCTTGGGCTAGGATCGGGCGGGGAGTAGACGGACACAGACTTCACCAGACAGTGGTCGGAACTACCCAGTGGTGATGAAATCGACATCGAATAGCGGTCTGGATCTGTTGCCATCAAAAGGTCCAAGCAATTGGTAGTGTGCGAATCAACATCCGGCACCCAAGTTGCCCCCTGGATCAGCTGGGTAAGATTCAGCGCTAGCTTTCTCGTCTCTCGTCCAGCATGGTCTGTGCACTGGTATGAGAAGAGCCAATCCTGATGGTGGGATTTGAAGTCCCTCAGTAACACCAATTGGGCAGAAGGGTACCGTTGCTGAGCCGCATCCGCCGCCTCACTTAGGTGCTGTGTGAGCCCAGTTGCCTCCAAATCACCGCTGTGCGAACGGTAGACACAAGCGTAGACAATTTTATCCAGGCCTGTGTTCACTAAAACCCACAGCGTTGAGAACCTGGAGTCCTCAAGATTACGGAGACGCCGATAACAGATGTCATCACGGGCGTACATACATACGCCCGCACGTGGTTTGAAATGGTGCTCCAGGGTAAACCCTCGGTAGGAAAGGTAAGACACGCCTGACGGACATCTGATCTGCGTCTCGGAAAGGAACAAGAGTGCTGGTTTCTCAGTCTCCACGTGGTGATGGGCTGCGGCGAGATTTGAGCGCAGACCTCAAATATTGCTGAGGTGCACTTTGTGGGGCAGGATGTGCTGCCGCTGTACAGCTTTTCTTCTTTTGTTCCTTTTGGCCATAAGTTTGAATGAAGGAAGGAGAGGAGAAGGAAGTGAAATGAGGTTCCATGCTGCTACCCTCAGGCACGCTCTGACAGGACGACATCATCGGGGGACTAGTCTGGAGATTGCGGGGACGTCCGAGCCCCCCCGGGAATGTCCATCGGGTCCTCCCCCCGTCTGGTCGCCAGCTAGCACGATGGCGCACCCCGGGATTTTTCGACAGTTGGCGGGGCAGCCTTTCATGTGTGGCTAGCACACTACTTGGGCCCCCAACTACCTGCGGTCGGCCAGCGGCGCACCATGCCTCGGATGCCGCTACCCTCCGCAACTAGTCTCTCGATACGCCCATATCAACGCGAGCCTAGTCGGTCTGCCTGCATTGGAACAACTATTTCGACCCAACTCCTCTGTATTGGCTACACTGGCATCGTACCGGAACACGGCTAGGCCGCTTGGCGGTACGTCTTTGCCCAGTGGGAGGTCACAAGCCATCGGCCGAAGCCTACCACCAGTTAGTGTCACCTGATTAGCACCACCCGAGGATCACGTATAGGGTCTAGCATTGGGTATTCTCCTACGGACGTGGGTGATTCGGCCCCCAAAAATTAATCACACAAAGTGGAAGAGAGGGGGCGCCACGTTTCTGCCCCGCTTCGGAAAAACCGTAGATCCGGGGCTGCCTTAGGACTGGGTTAAAAAAATTTCGAGCTCGATTCGCTCGCTCTTGTATTATTCAATGTCAAAATTTTAAATACTATTTAAGTCGAGAATATTACTTTTATGGCTGTATGAATAGTTATGTGTGTGTGTGTGTGTGTGTGTGTGTGTGTGTGTGTGTGTGTGTGTGTGTGTGTGTGTGTGTAGTTGTGTGTGTTTGTGTTCTGTGTGTGTGTGTGTGTGTGTGTTATGTGTAGTAGTGTGTTGTTGTTATGTTAGTCCATGGCACATCCTATCCGATAACATTTAGAGTTCTTTTTGCATTTTTAGTTGTAGAACTTTTGTATATTTACAAATGATGTTACTTTTTCGACAAAGTAACATCTATATCAGTAGTTCTAACCCATATACCCAGGTGGGATGCTAAAAATTTTCGAGCTCGCTTTGCTTGCTCTAGCATTTGTCAGCTAAGAAACAGAATGTTTCTTTGAGTCTTACCTATACGAGACAAGGTTCTAAAATTCGAGCACGCTTCGATCGCTCATAAATTTTCAATTTTCTTCAGGCTAAAGCTTTTCAGCAAAAGACAGCAGTGCGGTTTTTCCCTCGAAAACTGCCTGGTAATTTTCGTTAAGGTCTCTGTTATAGGAATGTAATGGTAGGTATCCATAACCACCCATCGATAGTGAACTTGTCCTAATAGCCTACTATTATTATTATAACCAGCGGCTGCGACTACGACGGGCGTTGGACCTAAAATGGGATTGGTGTGTGTGTGTCTAGGCGTCACGTCACATCTCAGGTTAGGAGCCTAAAAAGTCCTAGATACGCCAATGACCCTGCTCCCGACACCGGCGGACTACTGCTTTTTATAATTTTATGTTTTTTTTTTAATGAAAATTAGTATGTTGGATAGATGAATAAAGAAAATTATAATAATTGTTTATTCTCAATACTTAAATTACAACACAATACAATTGTTGCAAGGGACTGTACAAAAATTTATACAACCAAACAAATTGATAGATCCTAAACTGTATTTTAAATTAACTGGCTAAGTGCGAGTCAGACTCGCACACGAAGGGTTCCGTACCATAAACCTTAATTTATTATTGTTGTTATAGCGGCAATAGAATACATAATCTGTGAAAATTACAACAGTCTACCTATTACGGTTCTTGAGATACAGCCCGCTGACAGACAGATGGATGGACGGACGGACGGACAGCGGAGGCTTAGTAATAGGATTCCGTTGGTTACCCATTGGGTATCTACGGAACCCTAGAAAGACAGTGATCGGCCAATAGTCTAGACAAATTAACCCAAAAAGTACAGGGTACCCTTGCATAATTTCCCAAGAAGCTGAAAATTTACATGAACGTAAGAGATACCATTATAATGAAATTGTGAAAAGTCCCCATCGATCCCATGTGTGCAAAAAAATAATAGTTCAATGTTCAAAGTTTTATGAAAAAAAATTTTAGGTCATGCAATTATCTACAAAAATTGTCCTAACACTTTTTCCCTAACATTGATTATTTCGGATAAAGAGCGATTTTAAAATTTGCTAAAGTTTTATTCCCCATAATATGCACACGTTTCCTCGCCACCTGTGAGGTAGCTTAACGCGTTTTTAGAATAGAATAGAATAATCGTTTATTTGCACAGAAAGTAGGTACAATATACAGATATTATTATTAGGGGAGTCATATACTTTCTACCTTGACTAAGGCATGCAAAAAGTAATATAAAGATAATAAATTCAATTAAACAATACAACCACAACACTACAAGCATAATTTTTTTAACGTGGTTTCCCCGGTAGGCCTATTCCATGGTCTATCTAGCTAGGTGCAAGGCAGTGCGCCAGGCCAAGTTCCGGCCTAATGCATGCAGTGTGTATATTTACACGAAACATTTCGAGCTGTTTTTACTCCCCTCATAACTTTGCTTGTAATAATCACAACTTGATGAAATTTAAACCATTTATTACTATCACCTAGTTGAAGATTACTGAAAAGTTAGCTCTAAGTTTATGAAGCCCTATAGAATGACTTTTTCATGAAATAACCATTCAATAGGGCTGTATGAACGTAGAGGGTTATATTGATGATCAAAATGGTTAAAATTTTGACACTGACCGGCAAATTGCAAAAAACATAAAAGTATTTGAATTTCGCGGGCAACCCTGGCGCTTCCACCTTAATATTCTCTGCAGGAATTATGACCTCAGACCATGTTGAATTTATCGATTTTTTGTTTAGGTAAACATTTGGTTTACTTACGGATTTTTCGTATTGTTTTATTATGCTTCATCATGCTTCATGGTGGCTAAACTAAAACAGTCGCACGGGTTGATCTTCAAGGTTAAGCTACGCTTGCTGAGGTTGGTCTGTGGATGGATAACCATTTTAACATACCGAGATTCCAGCGTGTCTTTAAATATTACCAGTCACACGGGCCAATTTTCAAGGCTAAGCAATACTTGCCGAGGTCGGTCTGAGGATGGGAGACCATTATAACATACATACGGGTCGATCAACCCGTGCGACTGTTATTACTTATCTACGAGCTCTTTATCCAATCAGTCTCCTCATTCAGTACCTACACCATTAATCGATTCTATGAAACGGGTAAAGCATATCATAAAACATTTACAATTATAAATATAAAATATGTCGTAAGAAGCTGAAATTTGCCATAAGGTTCCTTGGAGAGTGTAGGGGGCACTAAGAGAGGATTTCCCGAAATTTTTCAGGAACGGGCAACAACGGGTTCTGCGCCTACGAAGTCGCGGGCAAAAGCTAGTTTGTACCTACAAAGTACGGAACCCTCGGTGCGCGAGTCCGACTCGCTCTTGACCGGTTTTTTTTTTCAAAATCGTGGCCATCGATGTAACATGCATGTGCGGGTGGAGGACATTTGAAGCGCCAAAAAATGTTAGCAACATGGTGCCCTAAAGTATCACGATGCCGAGTATTTCGCGGTAAAGTCACCATGTGACATCACGCCGCGACTTTAAAAAAATGGGCTATGCCAAAGTGGTTCTTTCATCAGTTTAATTTTGTATGAAATGTTTTTATCGTGGAATGAGTCGGAAAGGAGATCATATCATGAAAAAACTACTATAAGGCGCCATTTCTAGGGTTCCGTACCTCAAAAGGAAAAACGGAACCCTTATAGAATCACTTTGTTGTTTTGTTGTCCGTCCGTCTGTCTGTCAAGAAACTTTATCTCTGGAACGCGTAGAGGTATCGAAATTTAAACCATAGACTCAGGTTTACGGTCCCTTGAAGCTGTGGAAAAATCATAGTTATAGGTTAACGTAAAAAAAGGTACAGTCGTTTATGCTGCAAAAAACAAAAATTTCGACACTCTCAAGGGAATCAAAATTCATAAGATATTTCCCGTTGACTTAGAACTCTGAAATTTGGCAAGTAATATCGTCTTAAACTACAGGTATAGGGAAAATTCTTAAAACATTTGTAATTCAATCATGAAAAATATAGTACCTATTTATTTAAAGTACGTAATCAATCATCGAACGTAATAAACCACTGATTGGATTCATAATCTAGGTACTTAAAAAAATTAAATGTTGTCCCGAGTAACATTTAGCGTTTACTTCATCAAAATCAACCCATAAAATCAATCAAAATCAAAAGATAATGAATTTTTAAGTATACGAAGAAACTTCCTAATTTACTCTGATCACTCAGAGCGCCATCTATCGGGATGTGCCGTGCTGGCCCTAGCTGGCGCGGCTTTGGAGAAAAAATTAAATGCACGAAAGCATGAAAATAACGTTGTAGTTCGTTAGGGGTATTCGGTTTCTAAAAGGATTCTTAGCTCGGAAAAACTGCGAGACTTGATTCCTGAACTATTAATAATACGTACCTACAAATTTGTACGGAACCCTCGGTGCGCGAGTCCGACTCGCTCTTGACCGGTTTTTTTCAATATGGCGGCACGAAAAGTAAAAAAAAGTCAAAAGAATAATATAAAATGACTCATTTTCAAAACTCCCGAAAAACTTCCAGGTCAAACTATCAGATGACTGGACTATTTAGTTCTCAAGCCTTTCGACACGACAAAGGGCATAAACACACTGAACACTGACACTTTAGGGCACCATATTGCGAATAGTTTTGCTATTTTATGCATGTTAGATGGTTCGCGGCAACTTTGAAAAATAGACAGAGAGAGAATATAAAAAAGTTCAAAACCCCTCCTGCTTACTTGTTGAGGTACAAATATATTCGCGGTCGGGTGTTGAAGATGCACCCCCAGAAAATATTCCTACCGCATACTAGTAATATTCATAAATTCTGAAATTGTATCCAGTCGGAATTCTCTACTGTTTCGTTTGATACCAGCCGTTCTCAATACTAAAGCGGAACAGAGTCCACCATTTTATTTCACTCGTCCCATAAATTGATTGACACCTGAATCATAATCAGCTTGGCGCAGTGGTTGTGCGATCGGCTGCTGCGCTGTGTGACGCGGGTTCGATTCCCGCACGGAACAAATAGTTGTTCCGGGTCTGGCTGTTTGTGTATGTGAGTTTGTATGTTTGTGAACGCACCCACGATACAGGAGAAATTCCCAGTGTGGGGAAACGTTTAAAAAAAAAAACAAAATACTGTAGGTTTCCTTCGCGCCCCCAGTTTTTGGAGAGTCTCCAAAATATTATAGTTGTATGCTTTCCCCACTCAAATATCAAAATAAAATAACAAACGGCAAATCGAAACGAGAGTAGGAACCTACTGTAGACTTACTGTAATTTGTACTGCAGCCTTAACCAAAATACAAACATTATGTTTTACCAGTTGACCCAGCAACTTCGCCTGCTCCGCTGCTATTGATCTTAGCGTGATGATATAAAAGCCTATAGTCTGACTCGATAAATGGGCTATGAAAGATTTTTTCAAATGGGATCTGAGATTAACGCGTTCCGGCACACAAACAAACAAACTCTTCAGCTTTATATACTAGTATATAGATTTTAATACAAATAAGCTTATGATACATAAGTAGGGGCCTTAGCAAGAATATTTTGACGTACAGTAACGTTAACGTAAGTGAATTTTTAATGTGAAAACTTCAACCGTAACGTATTTTAGTTTAATTTTAGGGGACATTATACAATTTATATCATTCAAAAGTATGAATATAGTTTGTCTTCTTCTTCTTCTTCTACCTGGCGTTAATCCCGGCTATTGCCAGGGTCCGCCTTCCTACTTAGCTTCCTCCACTTTGCCCGATCTTGAACATCCTTCTCAGTTAGGCCATTGGCTCTCATGTCGGACTTAACGACGTCCAACCAGCGCTTACGAGGGCGACCATGGGACCTAGCTCCAAGAACAGCCATATTCATGCATCCCCGACCAACGTACTCCATAGGGCGGCGCATGATGTGGCCATACCATCGCAGACGACACTCTTGCAGTTTTTCCCCCACGTCACGGACACCAAGACTACCTCTGATGAAAGAGTTGCGTATGCGATCGGATCGCGTTACGCCCCTCATCCACCTCAGCATCTTCATCTCCGTGACGCGAAGCTCCTGGGTGTGTCTGCTTAGTGCTGGCCAACATTCACCGCCGTACAGTAGGACAGGCCGTATGATGCATTTATATATCTGCCCCTTGAGCTTCGGAGGCATTTTGCGGTCGCATACAACGCCCGTTACCTCGCGCCACTTCGCCCAAGCCGCGCCTATACGTGCTTGGACATCGTCGTCCACGTTGCCAGACTCGTGCAGCACGGATCCAAGGTACCTGAACGTATCGGACTTTCTGATCAGGTCCGAACCTATTCGGATGAACCTATTTGAATCCGTGCCGCCACAGGACATGTACTCAGTCTTCGCCACATTTAGTCTCAGACCACCGTTTTCAAGCGTGTCCTTCCAAATGTTGACTTTGCGCTCAAGATGGGCTTTGTTCTGATTAACGAGGGCGATGTCATCGGCATACATCATTAGCCATGGGGGCTTATCTTGGATGTTTGCCGTAACTACATCGAGCACTACGTTAAACAAGAACGGGCTAAGAGCCGAGCCTTGGTGAACGCCAACAGATATTGGGAAGCCATTCGATTCGCCAACAGCGGTCTGGACAGAGGACACGGAATCGCGGTACATGTCTCTGATAATGTCAATATAGGCCTCGGGAACGCCCTTGAAGCGGAGTGCCCACCAGATGGACTGCCGAGGTATACAGTCGAAGGCCTTCTGCAGGTCTAAAAAGGCCATATGCAAAGCTCTCCTTCTCTCTCTGTAAGCCTCAGCCAGATTCCGTAAGGCGAATACTGCGTCCATGGTGCTGTTACCCGCCCGGAAGCCATATTGACACTCAGAGACAGTACACTCGCTACGGAGCCGTGTGTCAATGATGCGCTCGAAGAGCTTCATGGTGTGGCACATGATCTTGATACCGCAGTAGCTACTACAATCCTGTACGTTACCTTTGCCTTTGTATACAGGGATAATCAGGCTAAATCGCCACTGGTTCGGCATTTCCTTGGTGATCAGGATGCGGTTAAAAAGATCCGTCAGAAGGTCCACGCCATGTGGGCCCATCGCCTTCCACACTTCAATTGGCACATTGTCAGGCCCGACCGCTTTCCGGTTCTTCATGTGGCGAAGAGCAATGCGGGTTTCGTCGGGGGAAATAGGAGAAATAAGTCCAAGGTTAGGAGGCGGTTCGGGAGGAAGGTTATGGGGATGCTGTTTGTTAGACAGCTCCGCAAAGTATGTACACCATCTCTCCTTAACAGAGGGGGCATCGTAGAGCAGCTTACCCTGGGCGTCCCTTACACAGAGACATTTGCTAATGTCCCGTGTAGCTTTCTCCCGGGCACGCGCCTGCTTAAAAATAAGCTTTTGCCCCTCCGCAGTTTCCAGCTTGTCGTACAAGGGCGCCAGACTTTTGCTGCGGGCTCTGGCTACAGCTTTTTTGCAAGGGAACTGGGGCTTCTTCTGAAAGAACGTGTTCGCGATGGCTAGGTCAGACAAAGCGCAGGTCCTGAGTATACTGACTCCCTCTGCATTTAGCTGGCCATATCCAAAACCACCGTGAACACGTCCGTACTCTCCAGCAAACTGACCTACGTGACCGTTGAGATCCCCCCCAACCAAAACACCTTCGGAATTCGGAATAGCGCGTAGTACGTCCTCGAACTCATCCCAGAAGGCCTCCTTTTCAGACTCACAGCAACCAGTTTGAGGAGCATAGGCGCTGATTAGGTTCGTTACCGACCCTTCGATCAGCACCCTAACTCGCATCAACCGGTCGCTGCATCGGTCTACTTCAAGGAGTCCATCCTGAAGGTCCTTAGACAGCACCACGGCCACTCCGCCCCTGCCCGTTGGTGATCCGGTGTACACTAGCCGGTACCCCTGCCCGATGTCACGTGACTTATTTCCCTTCCAGCGCGTCTCCTGAAGATATATTATGATTATGAATATAGTTTGTAATTCAAATAAATATTATGTGCGAAACGAGTATTGTAGCTACGGTAAAATTTTGCGTTTTGTTACTACATACACGTCAAAAATATTCGTGCCAGGCCCTCTGATGATTTCACTTTTTTTATCATTTTCGGGCGTCATATAGAATCCCGAACGGAAATCTTCAAAATTTTCGGTAATTTTTCAGACTTTGACATTATTTTATGTTCTCTATGATGAATTCTACGTTAAAATTTAATCAGTACCTACTTTTTTAAATCAAAAAAGTTGGGCTTGGTTTCGTAACACCTTGCTGACTTTTCGGAAGGTTTGCGAAGTTTCGTCCCACTTGACCAAATTATCTGTTTATGGTAGGGCCGAGGCGTGATGCCCTAAGCAATTGCTTAATTTGCATACGGGCTAACCCGGCACTGCCCAATGTTCAACATCCTTAAGATATTTACCGTTGGAAAGAGCTTTTCTAGAAGAACATTTGCTGCATATTCGTTTTTTGTAAATTTTGAACTCGTTCGAGTTAATGAATGAAATTGAACCTGAGCGGATAAATAATTTTGAATACTGGAGTTAAGGATTTTTTGCGCCCTATAGCTATAATTATTATAGTCATCGTTGGAAAGAGCTACGAGTATGAAGAAGAACTTATTCTATAAACATAACTATTTCTAATTTTAAGTCCGTTTGGAGATTATGACCCTAATATGTGAAATGAGACACCAAGTTTTAAGGTTTTTGTTCAGTTCACGATAGCAATAAGTTACACCAGTTTAAAGGGCTTGCCAAAAACACCTTTGGTAGTAAAGTAACCTGACTTTAGTAATTGTCTGTATGTTTGAAGTTAATGATTTAATTAGGTGACTCATTTTGAGTACCGAAGTTAAGGATTTTTATCACCCTTATAGCTTTAACACCGAAACAAAATCTACTAATACTAACATTTTTAGTATCGTGTGAAATAGGACTACGAAATCGATTTTCACTCTAGTTAATTTTCTGAAAAAAAAAGAAATCCACCTGAATCAACTTCACCTCATACGACTTTCCCCGTAGAGTGAGTCTTTTAAGGTGAAAACGTTTTATAAAGAAACTAGTAAACCCGCGCAACTTCGTCTGCGTCACAATTTTCATTACTGCTCCGCTCCCATTGGTCTTAGCGTGATGATATATAGCCTTAGAAAGAATTTTTCAAATCGGAATTGTAGTTCCTGAGATTAGCGCGTTCCAGTAAACAAACAAACAGACAAACTCTTCAGCTTTATATATTAGTAGAAGATACTCGTAGAGATACAAAGTAGAGATGAACCGCTTTTGACGTCACCAAATATAAATAGAAAATAATTGGCTGTAAGGTGGGTTTATTTATTTTAAGTAAAATTGTTAAAGAGCTGTGAATTTTGTGAATAAATAAATAAATAATGATATTTTTTATGATTTAGTTATAAATGAATAGTTTTCAGATTTTTCCCTATACTTGTATCACTTGCCAAATTTCGTACTTCTAGCTCAACGGAAAATCTTTATTATTATACGTAATTCTATTCTACGTGTGTATGTCACTGAACTCCTCCTAAACGGCTAGACCGACGTGAATTTTTTTTTTGTATGCGTTTGGGTGGCGCCCTAGATGGCTTAGATTCAAAATTAAAAAAAAAAATTGGCGCTGCAGTCGGTAGGGTAGGTAGGTAGAGTAGCCAGTAGGCAAAAGCGAAGCCGCGCGGGTTTACCCAGTCAGTACCCTATAAATTTTGATTCCCTTGAGTGTTCAAGAATACATTTTTGCGGCATAAACGGCCGTGGTTTTTTAAATTTAAACTCGAATCCACCACGCGTTTCTGAAATAAAGGGTATTGACAGACAGACGGACGGACGGAGAGAAGGACGGAAAACAAACTTCTTTTTCCTTTTTAGGTACGGAACCCTAAAACAAGCTGTTTGACGTGCTGTACCTCAGCACCTTATCAACCTACAGAGTAACCGTTACGCTCAAATTGCAGCGAAGTCTACTTCAAAAGAAACCTGATTGACTTTTTCCGTAGAACGCATCGTTGAGAAAAATTAAGCCAAAATCTTAAAATTGATCAAAAATTAAGACATTTACTGTGCACCACGCAGAACTTGGCATAGGTCTTTCGAGGTTGACAAATTGGGTGGACACTATTGGCATTTATCCTAACAACCATCTAAAAATCAGGACAGTCCAATTTACTGCGATCTAACGCTTTTAATATGTCTATGGTGACTGGCCTATAATGAAGTTAACTCACAAGCAAAGCTAGGAAGTTAGTGCAGGAACCCGAAATGCAGCGACCAAGGCAAAGACACCTTTTTCCCTTAGGAGTTGAATCCTGAACGCAAAAAATGGCCACCGCTGTTGGGGTCGTCGAACTGTTTTGTGTGTACTAAAACATACATTTTTGTTATTTAATAATTTAAGGATTGCGAGGAGCTCGTGGCTAAATAATAACAGCCGCACGGGTCGATCTTGAAGGGTAAGCAACGCTTGCCATGGTTGGTCTGTGGATGGGTGACCATCTTAACATAACGAGTTTACTCCGTGCCTGGGAAAGCACGTTAAGCCGTTGGTCCCGGCTGTCATTTGTAGATCTTTGGCAGTCGTTACGGATTGTCAGAAGCCAGTAAATCTGACTCCAGTCTTGCCAAGATGTACCAGTTAATGGGTTGTAGAGGTCTGGTAGGCAGCCGCTCCACGTAAAACACTTGTTTGACTGGAAGCCGACCCCAATGTAATTGGGAAAACTCTAGGCAGATGAATAATTTGAGGATTGTGTAGTAATGGTATTTACGATATTGACAGTAAATGATTTGCTGTGTAGGTAGTTGCTACTAGAGGTTTAGTTTTCTTTACAAACATGCGGCAAGTATTGCTTAACTTAAATTAACGACATGTTAATTTAAGTTCCCAGTCTTTCTGTGAGCTAACAAGAAACGAGCTGACTTCTGAAGAAAGACATCAAGATTTTTCTCCGTAGTTAACAGAAACTTACAAGTTACACTTTGGAATGGGTAAGGCAACAAACTAGCTTCGCCTTCTAACTCACGCTTGACAGTTCAAAAGTTCCGGATTAAAGAGTTAATGTCAACGTGTTAACTTTAATGTGTCCGTTGTCAAGTGCTCGATATCGCCAGAATACCTTTCTTTTAGACCTTAGAGAGGGTAATTGAAATTGAAGTTCGGATTTAACCGGTTCTCAGTCCCATGGACCGCAGGCACATATAACTAGTAGCTATGGTACGATTGTGTCATATATGTAGTCAATTCGTTTAGTTTGATGATTTTACGGCAGCAGTTGTGGAGAAGTCTCTTCACTGTTACCTCGGCAATCACCGCTATGTATCTGAGGTCTATTGTCATAATAAGTGAATGCATTACGGCGGTGTCGCGCGGCCCCACCACGCTCGGGCGACGTCGCCGGCGCCTACGACGAGCCGCGCTGCTCACTCGCGCGCACTTCTACATCGAACGTCCAACATTACGCGCGCGACACTACCAGAGCTCTACTTTTTTTGTGAAGATTTAATTGCGTGATGGAGAAGGAGCATCAACCAGATTCCATGGCGACCATCACCATGAAACCGGAATACCCACCATCTGAAGTGTACAGCACATCGGAGCCCCCACCGGTATGATAATTTCCGTTATTCTCTTTGAATAAATGTTAAACACGTAACGTGTAGCTCTGCTGGCGGCCCGTCACCGTCGTGACTGGGAGCCGCAGCTTAGTTGTTTTAAATGTTAGCTGGAGTACGTAGGAACTTGCGAAGCTGTTGTCAACTTTATAAATATGACTTTATTTAGGTTGTGTGCCGATGAAATCGTACCTTAATAGCTCGGTGCTATATAAAGCTGTTCTCTTCCTAACTAATTGAAACTCTCGTGTTAGATTATGATCATGTTTCTCTAGTGATAAAATATATAATAATTGAGTGGTCCACTAAGTGCGGGTTATAACTGCGGGAAAGTAGCCTTTCTCTCGGACTATTGGCAGCGAGGCTGCTGGCGCGTAGCGGCATCTTGGTTGTTTGTAAACATGCTTATGCTTCAACATTGATGCCAGCTATTGGTACCTACTGAAACGAGCCCTAACATTATCGTTTTTTAATTAAACCTAGCATTAATTGTCCCTTGATTGATTTTTCATTAATTATCCAGTTCAATTTACGAGTCTAATTGTCAGTTTAGGAACACTATAGTTTAGATAGGTTTAAAAGACATCAAAAGTATGTGACAGTAGTAATTTGATTATTAGTCTGAGTGTCAGTGTTCCTTATGTGGAAATATTTTCTTAATTTTTCAATTGATTTCTTTTTAAGATGAAGTAGATAACATTACCTGATGACGCGTAGGTATTCCCCGATGAAGAAGACAGAGGATCGGTTTGTGTTCAAATAGAGACTTGAAACTTAGCACCTTCCTAGGTAACTAAATGCTAGGTAGATTATTGATTGATACCTAAGTGTAATATTTTACCTAATAGGACACAAAGCAGAGTCATGTTGTAAGTATTCCTTTTATGGTTGGCGTTAACTTGATCAACACCTGACCCGATGTTTGGCAGGTTTGTAGGAGATTATTCATCAAGGAGATAAATCAGTGTTTTATGTCATAGGTGTTATTGTATCCCGAACGTCACGTGGGATTCTAGGAGAACTCCCTAGTGCAGTAACGGTTCAGAGTGGACCGTTTACTACTAGTCTAGTGATTCATGCCCAAGTTGAACACTCCTTTATCACCGAGATGTATAATTTAAAGAAAAGATACCCTTCGGCAAGATCGTAAAATGCGATTCCATTTTCAGTACTCTTGTATTTTTTTCCGCTGATGTTTCAAAATCAAATCACATTAATGAATAACAGGTAGAAGTTATAATTATTGCTTGGCTTGCCAATAATGACTTACTAATGGTTCGGTTTGCATTATTTGAAATTTTCAAGCTGGTGGTGCTATGTTTATCTACATGCCAAAGGTGTTGTTAAATTAATTGAGTCATAAACTGAGAGTTGTTGTATTTTTACGTCTTTTTCAAGCAATCAATACAACAACGGATATAGGTGTATGTTCAGTTAATACGAACCTATGTATTTAAACAGATATCCCTTTCCGAGAATTGTAATATGTATAGGTATGTCTATGTGGGAAAAAAACATTGTTCTATTGTGGCCATCTATTAACATAGCCTTCGCTACTTATAATAGTTATCACGCAACTTCATCATAGTCTACTAAATACCTATTTAAATACATGCCTAACTAGGTATATTGTGACGTCAGAAATTGCAGCTCCCTTACATAGTAGGAAGCTACTAAAGAACTAATTTTGATGCACCAGCAACATGCTTGATGAAACCAACGTATTCTGAGCAGTGTCGGATTAAGTATTCTGTGGTGCCCCCTATCCACTAGTCAACTAGTGCCTACCGATCTTTAAAATAAAAACCGTACTACGGAAATCTATGAAACGGAACAAGTCGGCTCGTAATTTTTGGCAGTAGCGCGTCTGCAGCGCTGCTGACGCGCGGCACTTAGCGAAAAATTTGAAGGCGCCCTAAGAGTGACTTTAGGGTCTTGTGACTTACACCTTGCTGATTTTTCGGAGGGTTTGCAAAATTTCGTCCCATTTCATCAAAATAAGTAGGTAAGTTACCTATGACCTCTAATTTCTGTAGTTTATCCGTTTACGGTGCCCCCAGACGTGATACCATAAGCAATTGCTTAATTTGCTTATGGGTTAATCCGGCACTGATTCTGAGTTTGAGTTTATAAAAAAACTGCGTGTCAGGCGCGTGAGCATTTGTCATTGCACTCTTGGTTCCATAACGCATCCAGCACCCTTGAATGATCCTTGGTTAAAACAAACTTTGCACACTCGCATCAGAATGTTGGTATTTATCATTAGGTATTTCCTATCGACAATCAGAATTCTTGCTTTGCGAGTCTAACTCGCTCTTTACCGCTTTTTTGCTGGTTTAGATTGCGATATTCTCATTCAGTAATGTCAATAAAAACTGCCACTTGCTCAGTTTAGGTGTCGCTACTGTCACTAGTCCAGGAATTAGCACTGCTGTCACTATCTATATTTTATTTTTGTTAATAATTTACTTCTGTTACGAATAATTGTTTATCTTGCGGGGATTCATTTATTTACGTGGAGATATGTTTATGGAATAAAATAATAGGAGAAAGCTCTGCAAGGAAAAAATTGGGACACATCCATACGTCTACTTTTTTAGCAATGGTAGAGACTTATGTTCATCTACTCATCTCTACAAATTGAAAAGATTGAATTAGTTTAATACAACGAAAACAAAATAATGACAGTGATAGACTTTAACATCAGAGTTTGCCATTGCCGTTGCTTTTTGTTTTTAAACCCTTTGGAGAAAACACACTAGATTAATCTTTTTCTTTCATAAAATGCCCAATAAGAAATATCGTAGTTGTGTCTCGCGCATACTAAATTAATAATTGATTAAGTACCTAATAGGCTACTGTTAGTTTTAATCAATTTTATATCTGTCTGTGTGCGAGTCTCAAATAAACATTTTTCTTTCGTTCTTTCTTTTTTTCTCACACAGCAACACATCACAATAATAAATTGCGGTGTTTCACGAGAGGAGTTTTATTATAATACTAACCAACACAAGTAATCTCTTCTTCGTCCAATTATTTTTCTATTTTTATTAATATTTTAATCTTCATCTAAATGGTAGTTTGCCTGTTTCTAGCAGGGGACTGCAATAGGCCGACTTGGTTGATGCTTTTTGTAAATGGCGCAGCAATTTCCACGTTGCATGGTCACTAGTTATTGTCACGTTACCTAGGGAGGTGACACTCGTAGCCAGTGGCGGCTGGTGGGTCGCGGAAGTAGTGGTGCACTTTATCAGTTTACTATGTATTCGGATTCGAAATAAAAATGAAAAAACAAAATTAGGATATTATTTAATAACATTAAAGTAGGTATTTTTATTTTTTATAAACTAAATCGATTCGCCGACTTTTTTCCGAAGCGAAATGTTCGGTCACCTTTTTATTAAAGTCTGGGATTTTCACTCAAATGCGTCAAATCGTTGACCCCTGTTTCCGTCCAAATAGATTCACCGCCGAAAACAATGCAAGGAAAACAAAAGATTGTATTGAGCCGCTCACAGCCACACAGCCATTTCTTTTTACTGTACATTTCACTTTTAAAACTCCGCGTGAACAATTTTTTTTTCGATTTACACTCTTGTTGCAAATTAAGAAATGGCCTGGGCGGTCCAGCCGATTTTATATCCAATATTTGTTGGAATGTTTTATTATTACTTTTAATGTAGTCAATGTTAAACTTTATACTCATTTTCACTAGTATTTATACACTCCCACAACACAGTAAGTAAATCCTTTCAACTTTCAAAAAAATGTAAACAAACACAAAAACACGCGCCGGGATGTGACAGATTACGAGCGAGCCGGCCGGCTCCGCGAATTTCGTGACACCTCGTGCGCTCTCGGTAATCTTCGGCCCGCTCGTGCGGCGCACGCGAACCATCATATTTTGCAGTACATTTTCTATCAAACTATCTTTGTCTCACGCGCCAGGCGTTCTAATTCGTATTTTATAGAAGTTGTATGAGCAATCGCCGTGCGCTCGCCCGAGCGCACGAGAAATTTTCTATACTGCGAAAATAAATCTTAGAGAAATTGTTGTAGAGCTGAAATTGTTTCGTCATAATTTTGTTTAGGTATAGAATAATGAATAGCTTGTTGTTGAGGTAGGTATATTAAGCATTTTTTGTTTTTTATTAACCTGCTAAATTCTGGTAGTTCAGCGCACGAGTGCACTGAAGGTACAGCCGCCTCTGCTCGTAGCGTTGTATCATATTGAGTATTTCCACTAAGAATTAAAAAACACGTTGCGACTATACCTAATATTGTAGGTAGGTAGCGACTATTACCTACAATATTAGGTTACGTAGTACGTAGGTAGGTACGTACAGTGTCAGTACATAATAAAAATCGAGCAATTTTCAAACATTTGCGGTTCCGTCATTGCATCAACATTTTAAAATACTTAAACGATAATTAGTACAAGATCAATAGATAATGTACATTTTTATCTGATGGTACCTATAAGATGGAATCATTTTGGCACACCACTGGCATTATTTTGACAAATTGTTTGTTGCTCCGATTCTTCTGCGATTAGTGTTTCAGTAGTTCAGAGTGGTAATATTCGTTAATTTCCGTTTATGTGTTTTAAAGGAACCTTCACTTTAGTGTCGGAGGCGTAAGGCGTATAAAACCTTGAATTGTAGCAACTGCCATTGAAGGATTTGAAGGTAACCAGATAAATAAGACGCTTGATTGTTACAGGCGCAAACAGGCGAAAAAGGCTTTGTTAAAAATATAGCGACGTGAAAACTAGATCACCTATGTTAATCACATAGATTATCAACTGAAACTAATGTGAATAGAATAACTTAAAAACCATAATCTACCTACTTACCTATCAAATATTAACTTATGGTGTTAGAGAGTGTAATGACAAAATAAATGCTCATACGTATCTAACGACGTTTTTCAACACAATTAGTGTGCTGGAAAAAAAACAACATAAATATTTATTTCTTAAACATAATGTACCTACCTACCTACCTACCTACCTACCTACCTACCTAATATTTCTGAGAATTGGTTTTGGTATGGTTTATTGCGAGCCACCGAACAACTTAATATAATAAATTTCTTTTTTGACATCCTTGATTAGTATTGGCCTAGCTAGGTAGAGTGTAGTGATGTGTGGAGCCTCATCCAGAGGACTAAGTCTCTCTTAGTCATAACGTACTAACATAGTTTTTTAAAGTTCATACTAACAGTATAAATGTAATGTAATGCAATGGTTGTATAGCTGTGGCGTACTTACCTGCACGCGTAAGGGTAGCTACGAGAATGTAAAATTGCAAATTAAAACGCAAGTGAGCGCAATACACTGCAATGAGAATCTAAAATCAGTGCTGAAAGAGAATGCGTGTTGAAAAAATATAAACAGCCACAATCTGAGTGAAATCGTCATTGGTCAAACGGTTAGTCGAGCAAGTCGACACAATAGCGCTTGCGTCACACCGGAGCCGGACAGCTCGCAAACTAGATATTTGCACAAAATATACCTACAAAGGCTTATAAAAACATAATTGTTAACACGGAACTCGCGGCTAAGAATGACTGCAACGTCAACATTTTAAAGTGGAGATTCACGTAGCTATTGCGCAGGGAGCCTTCTAGGTTATGACTACGAGATGAGATTGGTACCTACATAAAAAGGAGCGCTATTAAGCAAATTATTACACAATTATCGTTTGACCGTGCCGACTCGTAACTGGGACCAACTGCAATCGTTTACATGCAGGTAATGAGGCTTCTGAATGTACTTTTTTGACATTTATTGTGCCCGCACTAAAAGTTTTCACAGTTTACCGATAAAATAATTTCTTGTTTATGAGTGTTTGGATAACTGGTTGGTATTATGGTTATTGTAAACAGATTTCCGGTGTCATAGATGATACAAGTATGTTTCATTAGACTCGGTAGACACTTTTATAGTTATGCCAAAAACATGACCGTTTGATGTTGAGCATTGGTACGGTGCCCAAGTTAATATATCCGTGAAGATTATGCAAGTCAAGTGATGCTGTTGATAGTGCATTGAACCAAAAAGAAAAGTTAACGCGTGCTTGAAAATGTATCCCACAAACCCCAGACACTCGGAGCACCTACCTAAGTCTTAGTAAATTTCTGCTACTTGTGGCAGATTCACAGTTGACAGTTTTCAACATAGTCTAAAAGTAAATGTTTATATTCAAAAAGGTGCAATACAATGACCCCTTGTACAAGACGTTTCCAGTTACCAATCTAAAGTACATCTTGAATAACCTGCGTAACATTCGCACAAAGTGCGATTAGGTACGAAAGTCTGGAAAGTCATTGACCAGCCAGCTGTTGCAAACAACGCACTTCGATACGGTTTAATGAAGATGTGCTAAACAAATCGTAAGATTGAAATCGACATCGTTTTGTAGCGAGCTAAAGATGATGAATTTCTCGAATGCAACAGTCGGGGCACTTTCACCAGACTCCCCCCACTCCCCCCTTCGGGGACCCGCGTGCGCCTGCGCCGACGACGGCAGCGTCCGCCCCTACCCGTCAACAGTTATGTAATTTTTGTGTGTACCTACTCGAGTTTGTTAGTAAATCACCGCTTCACTAACTACAGCTCGCTAAGGACAAAGCACTCTCAGGCTATTGCAGTTGCGCTTTGATTTATAATGAATTCTCATGTGCATGTGGGTATTGTGTGGGAGATCTATGTTATTGTATTTATAGCACAAAAATGTTCTTTGTTCATATATATGAAAGTGACGCTGTGTACTTTCTTAAAAAATATTCTATTTAATGTCTCTTTGCGGAAATGTTTTGGTGGGTGGGGGTGTGTTGGTGTGTTATCCCTTATTTTATTTTATTTATTGGGACAATAAACAGCTACCCTTGGTTAAATTCTGATTCATTAAAAATCCGAGACGGCCTATCTCTTTCAACGTGTACACGAGATCGTGAACACAACGTATATCGTAATATATAAAGCTCTTTCGTTACTGAGTGAGTGAGTGACTGACAGGCTACTGGTCATAGAAAGCTAAAATTTGGCATGTAGCTGCCCTGCACTCCGTAGGGAAGCACTAAGAGAGCATTTCTCGAAATTCCTACGGGAACAGGAAAAACGAGATATACGCGTACGAAGTCGCGGGAAAAGCTAGTACAGAAATAAGCACCGCCACTTGGATTTCCCACTTATTGAAAACAGTTACATTCGTATATTCGTTTTGGATTATCGGGTCGCGACCGTCGTTGAAACTGCATCCAAACAATGTGATTGGATGCAGTTTCCGCGTGTTTAACAATTTGCTACATTATATGCGGGACAGTTCCTCAAACGAAAAAGTTATTGCTATTATTATTATTGTTGTTATTATTGTTATTAAAGTTATGTTTTTGATATCTTTTAAAGTACTGTGCTTCCTTTAATTTGTGTACGAGTTGAAGAAATCCAAGTCTCTTTTGTATTTCGTTATTAAATAACGTCTCATACTCCGGTGCCAAGCTTCCACTAAATTTATAGTTCCATCCAGCAGTTTTGCTGTTGACTCAACCAAAACTGTTTTGGGGTTTAAGTGGAATTGAAGTATAGAAATATTTTGGGGGTAAACCAATTAAACCCCAAAATATTTCCGTAGAGTTTTGAGAACAATGGCTTTGGGGTTTTGTGGCATAAGCCCAATAAAGATGTAGAATTATCTCTACCTAAACCTAAAACGATTTTTTCTTATGGAGACAATATATACGAGTAAATATACCTAGATCTAAAACACTTTTATTGCCAAATGTCGCCTACCCAGAAAATAACAAAGAAACTATAATAGATAACAATTCTCGCTGTTGCGTACTCCCGCATGAGAAACTCTACACGTCATTCAGATCGTTTGTGTTTAAAAAAATACCTGATTAAGTAGGATTGAATATAATCGATACCGTCATCTTAAGAAAATATTGGAAACTATTGTCACTGGGGTCTAATAGAAAACAAACAGTCATGATTGATGTGTCCTTTATTTCATAAAGTATTGTTCTATTCACCTGATTCTCCGTAAGCAAACAAATGTTATTATTTATTATTTATGTATGTGGAATAATGAAAAACAATTATTTTATTTTATTTCTGCTATAAATTACTTTTACATCACTCACTATATCACAGATTAATAGACGCTACGTGGAAAATAAACTTACTGGCGATTAATTTGTGAACAGATAAAACTTACTCATTGTATTGAATGGAAAGCAAGAATTTGTTTCAAGTATCTACCTGTTTGTAAGTTAGAGATATTTTTTTAAACATTATAAATGATTTCCAGATAAAAAATTAAGCAGAGTGAGTAGTAGTAGTGTCTTAAAATAAATGTCGGAAAATAAAACTTTAATTTCCGAATACGGACATGGATATAAAACATTTATTGCCAATATGTCGCCTACCCGGAAAACAATGATGAAACTGTTTGATGTAACTCACTGATTGTACCGGATATTAAGTGAGTTTCTTACAAATTTATTAAGCCATTGTATAGCCAAATTTATATAGCCATGGCACTCGCATGTTCAGCTATCGACATCTTTTTTAGGATTCCGTACCTCAAAAGGTAAAAACGGAACCCTTATAGGATCACTTTGTTGTCCGTTCATCTGTCTGTCAAGACCCTTTATCTCGGGAACTTGTGGAGGTATAGAGTATGAAATTAAAACCATATACTCAAGTCTACAGCCCCTTGAAGCTGTGAAAAAATCAGACTTATAAGTTAACGAAAAAAAAATACGGTCATTTATGCCGTATTTAAGGGAATCAAAATGTATAGGGTATTTCCCGTTGACTTAGATAGAACTATGAAATTTGTTTAGGGAAAAGTCTGAAAACTATACATTTGTAATTAAATCATAAAAATTATATAGTCTTTATTTAGAGTAATTTGTACGGAACCCTCGGTTTGCGAGTCCAACTCGCACTTGGCCGGTTTTTTATTTATTTAGGGAATTCAAAATATTAATGAGTAAGTTTTTTGGCAGCAAAGGCTTTTCAATTACATATTTCGACATATTATATTGAAACAACAATGCAACCGAAATTGTGTGAAAAAATTAGCATGAATTTAATTGGAACTAATTCAGAGCTTACTAAAAAAGCAAGATTTTCGGTCTTATATTTTAATAGTAAGATATGTATGTACACGCGTTGAACTCTTTATTTAAACCAAGATGACATCTCTCTTCACACACTCCGGAGAGTTTTTCATAAGTACTTTTAAAGTGAAAAGTTTAGTTATTTTTTGCACAAAATACCTCCACAGTTTTCATGAACGATGGACTAAACTGTTGTCTCGAAATACATAGAAAACAATTACTATTATTTAAATGGGAGGTCGACTTGAGAACACCGCGTATTAAATTGAGGTAGTGAGAGTTCCAGTTTATTTCTTTGTTAAATAAAGTTAAACCATGTTTCGAATGTTTATTATAACGAACTGTCAACATTAGTCTTATTCGTAAAAAAAGGATCTACCAATCATGTGGATCCACATGATTAGTTTAAAAACAGATTAGCAGATTCTTAATTCTTTTCCATCGACAATTAGATTTTAGAATCTGCTGATAATTTTTATCAGTTCTTTCTTTCTTTCTTTTATGAATACGCCGAAATATTTTTCAGTAACACAGATATATTCACACACAGATAATTCTACTTATTTTTTGGGGAAAAACCAAATCCATTGTGTTTATAGTAGGTATTCTGGTACTTCTCATGGTAGTTGTACTGGGATATTTATACTGTATAGGTCTTGTTAGATGACCTCAGTCAAGTAGATATGTATAGCAGTTCTAGAACATTTACCATGTAGAAGTTATCACGATCGGTATTAGAATAAAATGTTGATTTACTCCGCTTGGCGGTTTGATGGAACGATTTCTTTGTATCTAAGCATAAGCAATGCAATGCAGTTACAATGCTGGAGGTGAATAGGATTCATAGCTTTGCATATTTAGTTACCTACGTGATCGTTATAATTCCATCATAATAAAAGTGAATATTGTAAACTTCGTGTTAAGTACCTCTAGTCCAAGTGGGTTACTTCAACGTTTGTATAAATTATACACAGCTATAGGTAGGTATAATTTACCCAGTCGGAAGATTTTGGTCACAGTTTTACTTTCTGTTATTGTATTACATAACAAACGTTTTGTTTGCGTAAAAAAGTTGGCTGACATGAGTCGGTTCTTAACTTTTATAAAGTTTAATGCAACAGCTTTCCAAGATACATATTGCATTGTAGGTAGATTAATCCGGCTTAACTTTTTCACAAGGATAGATAAAGGTGTATCAATTGATTGTTTTATGAGTAACATATACACTTCAAATAAAAACACCTAACTAAGTGAACCTTCAATATGGCCTATCCTACTTGTCGGTGTCGACTGGAAGTATGCCCAAAAGACTGGCGGAAATGCCACGTTGAATGGCAATGTTTATCCTCTGTCCCAGGTTAAGCCAGCTCTCGGGTCTCATGAAGTGTCATCTAGAATATAATAAAATACTCTTTATTATGTACATCATATAAGTTACAGAAAAGAAAGTCTGAAGAAAGTCGAGGTCTTTGGATAGATCTTTAAGTACTTACGAGTAGATACAATGTCAATTAATAATGTATGTGTTTGCGTTTCATAGGCGTACCGGCAGAGGGTGTCATCTTCAGTACAGATCGCGAGGATCGCAGCGCTGACGGTGGTGGCGGCATCGTTCATCCTGGGCGCGTTCATTCTGGCCTCCAGCTGGGTGGCGGCGCGTGCCTCCTGCCACCAGCTGGAGCAGCTGGACGCTATGCTGGACAAGGAGCTGGCGCTAGAGGGGCGGGCGTACGGGAACGACGCCTTGCTGGCGGTAAGAACTATAGATATTATATTACTAACATATCCTCACATCCTCGCGTTTTTTCTACGGAAAGCTAAGCAGACGTGTGTGAATTGGTGAATATCCTCAATTTTCATTCAGTATTTTTGGTGCCATATCCTATGAGTTGATATCATCTCAGTGATAATCAATATCAAAAACCTGACAAAACGTAGGGAAATAAGAGATATTTGTATAAGAGGTGCTGGAATTGAAATATAGGAATTGCCCCTCTGATTGTGTAGTTTAGCCCTATAATCTGTAATCGAGCCGAGGCCGGTATGATAGTCAACTACAGTAGCAACCACTACTTAACTAGTTAAGAGCTAGTTCCTGCCCACCCAGTTTACAAAGAAGCTACAATCACTCCATAAATATGGCGAGGTTAAGGCAGAGCAGCATTATATCGTGGCAGAGTGCCAGCCCTATCTACTAACACATCGGCTGCTTTTCCCTCACGACCTTTGTACCAGCAGGCATTATCGACACGGACATGGTACGCCTTACGTCGGCGTTCATACATTTTAAATGTTTACCGTCATCAACTTCCAATATGTTCTCAGAACAATATTTAGGATGAATTCACATACTTGTGTACGTTTGTAAGTTAGAAACAGGCGTTTCTGAACTAGAATATAGTAGATTTTGACTAATACTTCATTCAGAAAGTGGGGTTTTAATCCGGAAACCTTTATAGGACACTTTTGTTCAATTTATTTTTGAATGTACGAAGGTCATCTGCAGATACAGGTTGCACTGAGCAAACATGTGTGTCTCCGCACATTTTGTAAATCAGGTAATTCAGGAATGTACGCGTAATGTAGAGACGCAGATGAAAAACTAAACATTTACAATGAAGCCAATCAGGCAAAGCTTATCGATACGCCATTTAAGAGGTTAATAACAATTGAGTCTGCTGAAAATAATGGTTTTCAGATTTTTCTGTTACTTAAAGAAAATGTTGTTTCACGAAACAAAATGACATCAAAGAACAGAAATCAGGATGAATTTGGCTTTATTGATGATGGTTATTTTTAAATGTTTGTTAAGTTCATAAAAATTAAAATTAAATGCTATCCCGGAACATTTTAAAGTAGTCAAGGAAAGCTGAAAGTGCTATTTTCAATTGAACTTTTGTATTAACTTAATTAAGCACAGGTCAACGTTAGTAATGTTTGGCTAGTAATAAAATAAATGCGTTCTGGAAGTGTCTATGTAGTATGTACTTGTCGATGCGTTCTTGTCAGTTGGTTTAGTTTGGTAGGTAGTGTTGAAAACGTTAGGGATACTTTTTATTAGGGTTCCGTACCTGAAGGGTAACCGACGGAACCGTATTACTAAGCCTCCGCTGTCCGTCCACCTGTCAGCCGTCTGTATCTGAAGATCCGTAATAGGTAGACAGTGGAAAGTTTCACAGATTGTGTATTTCTATTGCCGCTAATTCGAACCCTTCGTGTGAGAGTAAGACTGGCACTAGATGGGTTTTTTAAAAATATCAAATCAGTTCGTATGTGCTCATTTAAACAAATAACAAAAAGTGCTGTGGGTAACGTGTTATCGTTAGCATTGAAGTGGCCGCAAACGAAGATATCGATCGAGGCTGCAGTTCACGAAATCAAGAGAAGGCACGTTTCTCGAGACGAGCCATGCCTACTGCGTGACTTTAAGTATATATTGCCTTTTTCACCCGTTTACTTATCTGATGTCGAACTAACGTAATATCATTAATTAGATACGTATGAACATCACTATGTTCAAGTGTCAAATACTCAAAATTAGTTAGTAAAACTTACGACACTAAAACGACCATGTTAGTAAGCACTGACACTATATAAAAATTTACATAAGAGATCAATGAAAAATTAAGATCTTGCAAGAAAATCATAATTTTATTAAATTTTGCTTTGACATTTCTTAGAACAAAAATTGTGCCTTTTAAAATATTAGTCCGGAGTTCCGGACTGAGTGTCCGATATCGAAGACCCCATACAAAAAGTAATTCATAATATTATTCTACACAGTTTTTTTATTGAAAATTTACATAGCCTGTGTCACCCACAGTACCTATTTTTGGAGTTTTTTGATACACTATTAATCAAAATCAGTTCAGTATTTCAGGTGCTACAGTGGAACATATGTAATATATGTAAAAGACAAATAAAATCATAACCCTCCCTTTTCTCTTTGCCGTAGTCGGGTAAAAATAAAAGATAAGAGGTAAAAAGGCTGTGATCAAGTCATTAAATGCCAATGATTAGTGAAAGCAAGAAAGCTGTCGATTACATTATGTCATATTACTGGTAGTTAATGTGACAGGAGTATTACACTGTGGTGCACTCGCGAATATTGATTTAGTCGCTGCAGCGCAGTACACACTGTTGCAATTTATTTCAACATTTACTGTACACAGTGGATAGGTATTCAACAGTAATTACACTTCTTGTCAGGCTTCAGTATTAATGAATATCTTGTTTTTATGTACTTAATTTTAAGAAACCTTGGATTCAACATCATTAGTAACTGAGTTTGCCACTTGACATTTTTTATCATTTTCATGTGTGTAAAACGCTGTAAAAAATGGCGGTGGATAGAATAATGTGAATATAAGATGAGATGTCCGTCATCCGTGACTTGTACTTAGTTATATTTGATGTTTAGCCGAGTTATGTAATCTTTGGCGAGATGTGTTGGTTCCTTGTACAAGCCGGTACTTAGTCGCTGTAATTGCTGTGAGTGGAGTCATTTAACAATGTAAAGATGGCGATATCAATGCTATGGCTCAGTAACGAGTATTCACACCTATTATTATCCCATAATGGTGATGGGAAATCGATCAGTTGTCTGTTAATTCACAACTTTTAAAGAAAACAGGGAAAATTATATCCGTAAAAGAATTGTTTCGTTTTATAACAGTGTATGGGAAGACTTAAAGTTTACTGACATAAAAAAACAAATTGATCTCAATAGTGTATCTGTCTTTCATAGTAGCAGCTTCGATTTTGATGTGTAGCAAATAAACTAGGTATGGCAATTGTTTTATGGAGTTAACAACCGACTCCTGGGAAAATCTACGAGTAATGATTCAAAGAAAACGTTCACGATTTATTTCAGACTAGCTGACCCGCGCAACTTTGTCTGCGTCACATTTTTCATGAATACTTCGCTCCTATTGGTCGTAGCTTGATGTTGTATAACCTATACCTACCCTTCCTCGATAAATGGGCTATCTACCACTATGAAATTTTATTCAATTCGAACCGGTAGTTCCTGAGATTAGCGCGTTCAACAAACCTAACAAACTCTTCAGCTTTATAATATGAGTATAGAGTATGACTGAACTGAGCTGGATTTACCAGCTCTGAGTCAATGTGTCCTCATGGTAGTGTTCGCTTAGATCATCAATTGTGCTGCTGTACGGGGGAGGCGGGCTCGTGTGTGGTGGTGGTCACCGACGTGACACTAAGCTGGCTGTGATGTTACATGTAATGTAACTGACCGAAGCTCCGCGCGACCTAACATCTCACACGTTGTTATAGGTCCCCAGCTCCAAGCGATGAGGAAATATTGTAGCGCAATATTTACTTAAATGTATGTAAGTATACTTGTTTGTAACGTAGGTATACATACGTGAAACGTTTGTAAGTTTCCTTCGAGCCGGCGACCAGTGAAGAGGTACCGAGTTGCGTTGCGACCGGATCACCTTGAATTTCCACACAGAACATGGATGGAGTTGACTTGTGGCTTTAATCTAACGATTTCTGTAACGTACTATTGCGAAAGTCGATGTAGGATCTACCTAGTACCTATCTGCTATTTGTAGAGAGTCCGTCGCAACTGGTAACTTAAAACATTTTGTTGTTCAGCCCGAGGCTAGGTCTCTTAGTTTCTCGTGCCTTTCCGAGAACTTTGTTTAGTAAACACAGTATACATTACATAAGTAGACTGTTATTTTCTCCGTTTCTTATTGTTCTCTCAGAACGATTATTTTGACATCACAAAGATGCAATCAATTTGATTGATTTAATGTTGAGGTTGAATGATGACTCAACGAGAAAACGAATAAAGCAGAGAGTCCTGAATTTTATCTATTTAATTTCAAAGTTTAAACCTTTAAGATAGGTACATTTAACAGTCGGGTACAAAGTAATGTCTACCTGTAGGCGGAATACAAGCGATAAAAGGATTGCAGTGGAGTTAAGTCAAAGGTCAGCGGCGCTTCATCTATAGAGAATTTAATGTGTACTGCACAAATACCTGGCCCCGGGTCGGTGATTATGGATCTGTAGCGAAAGCGGCCGGCGGAAGGTCGATGACCTCCGGGCGCGCATCACTTCGTGACACATGGTACTGTCATGTCATCATGTGGACTGATGTGCGTTCAGTGTGGCACGCACTCGTCACCTGACAATCAGGCGACGTATCGCTTTGGTTTCACATTGCATCCATATTATAAGATAAATGCAATATGAAACCTTAATCTTATATATCTGTCTGTGTCAACTTCATTGAAAGTTACAGCCATAAACAGGAAAACGTCATTCCGAAATAAATATTAGTGTTGAAACACATCACTGTAGGTGTGTGAGTAAAGTGAATGTCGCCATACATGGCAAACAAACAGCATTCAAAAATGAAATGAGCAGGATTTCACGTTCTGCTTTGTTCATACGAGCATGACGTGTTGCCAATATTGTGGGTTGCGATGAATGAGACAAAGACGCGTGGAAGTCGTTAGACTGACTGTGGATTTTGGAAAAAAAAAAACAAGTTTCGAGTAAGTCACAAGTTCACAACTTTACAAAATTTATTTTGAAGATCTATCGCTCCAAAATATTTGTAAACTAGAACCGATATTTTTGTACTGTGTCTAGTTTTTACGTATCGATAAATTCGATAGCGTTTACGTCTGTGAAGTTCCGCTAGATAGTTTAAGTTGACCCTGCAGTTTCATACTTTTGAAAGTAGGTATCACAGGTTATAAAAAATATTTCTACGATTTCCGCTAGCATGTTACAGTTTTTTTTTTAATTACCATTGCCTAACAGCTTGGCAACATAAGCTGCTAAAATATAATATTGTACCGCGTAACAGTAATTGTTGTCTGTGTTAGTTAGGCACAGATCAGACTTTCAATAGTTACAAAGGCAGGACTTTCTTTTTCTTTGTTTTCATGCTGGCCTGTAACACATTCATAATGTTGTTTGCCACGGCGACACGATGACATGTATCGCGTTATTCACGGCCAGATTTCTCTATATTGGTTTGTCTATGGTAATTGTTGTACTGTATTGTATCTCATTGTTATGCAGAAGGTGTAACATGTTAGGTATCGGCCCTGTAAGTTAAAGCTCCGTTTGTACTATATGTACATAAGTATAACTGCACAGTAAGTAGTTGAAATTGTTGTCAAATGACATCACAGCGCAGGCGTCACTTGGACAATATGTTCTTCCTATCCGTCGTGATTCTAAAATTAGAATCGATTTATTTACTTCAGCAATGTCATGTATTCACACTGATAAAGCTTGTTAGCGATACAATTATGCGGTTAGTTCGGCCTTAAAGTCTATCATCATCATCATCCTGTCATCTGGAATTTACGCCAACGTAGGTAATGTCTATAAAAATAGACGGAATCTTAACAAACTCGCTATTATATGTGAACTTGACTGGTTCTGATACACCGCTAGAAGAGTTTCAACATTGTGTTTATCGACAGTCACACAGCTTAGGTCGTTGATCTTATTGTATAAAATCTTCCAATTGGTTACGATTTCGTCGTCGATCATACCTAACTTTGTTGATTCAACTTTGAAAGTAGTAGTTCGCGTAATATCTATAAAACTTCATTCGATTTTCACTGTGTTCAATCGATTAGGCTTATCTCGTCAAAATAAAAGATTAACTTTAAGAGCTCTTACATTCTTGGGTTTAACAAAATACTGCATGGTTAGACTATTCTATAATCCTACTCGAACATCTTAAATTCTGTTTTATCTAGGTACCTACTTATTTTTATCTTTATGAGGCCGAGGGATAGACAATATGTTAAAAACAAAATGACAGCTTAACTAGTTTTCACAGGGTAATCTTTCGCAAGAGTATCTACTTTTAATGTTTGCTTAGCCGTCTTCAATGGCTACAAGAATTACAATAGCCTTCGTATTAACATGTCAGCCACCAAAAGCTTGATAACGGTCAGTGCCAAACATAGGCCTGAAGTACCCGTACCCCGTAGAGGCGTTGTGGTCATGTTCAGGATGTGAATGGATAATCCGGGCGTCCTATTGTAGCCATGGCCGTTGTTGTGGCATCCTACAATGATCCTTTAGTCCAGTCAGTTCGCCCGCAGCCGGGTTACATGTGCAGGCCACGAAACTTGTAATTGGAAAGCAACAGCTTATATGTAAGCCTACAGGCTTCCTATAAGTGAACAAGCGGAATAGATCACCATTTGTTTTTAGCACGGAGGTTTTCAGAAGGTTTATTAGAAGTTGTCATTAATCTACCGTTCAGTGTGAATTTTAAGTTCTGAATTATTCACAATTGCTATTGAGTTTTTCGTACTTCGTGTCGTAATTAAAAAGTTATGGCCACGAATTGCGTTTTAACTGAAAAGGTAATTTATGGTAATTTTGAAACGTGTGGTTTTTCGTAACTTGAAAGCATGAACAATAAGATCATATTATTACAAAATGAATGTTAAATATTATGTGTCGAGTTCTTTTAGTTGCGTCGTTAATAAATTGTACGTTTAATAAACTTTGACTCACAGTGTTTTTGGCAACACCGGCGAGTACAAATGTAAACACTCAAAAGGCGTGAAGTCCTTGAGGCAGTCGCCGTGACCGATTGTATTGAAAATTAACACGTACTTGGCTTGCTCATTACAATGAGAACTTTACAATGAACACTATTGGCAGGACAGAGTTTTGATTGTTCAGTTTTATGCTCGTATTTGTTTCAGTAAAAGGTTAATTCCCATTATACGTAGTTCGCTAACCGTTACTCAACCATAATTTCGTAAATTCCAGTGGCTCTGGAGAACAGAATCCTCGTTGAACTTAGTAAGAAGCGTAGGGAACGTAGTAGTCCTTTGATAGTTTCTTAGCACACATAGTAAAAAGGGCGCATACCCTGAGCGAGTTCCGGATCTGGCAACCATCTATTTGATATTTTTTTTATATTTATTAACATTGGCAAATCAGGGAAAATGGTTTCGGGTCCAATGATCCAATACCTAAATAGTATAAAAGAAAGCTGTCTGTCTGTCAATTTTCCGCTTCCTGCTTCTGAGCCACTCAACGGATTTTCTGTAAATTAGGTTATCTGCGTCAATTTTAAAAACAAAACAAAAATAACCGTACTTATGTCTAATTCATGTGCTTGTCCACGTGTGTGTGTTGAGCGGAAGCCGGCGATTTTCCGCGCACGCGCATCACAATGATCCTCCCCGCATCCGCCCCCGCGCCCGCTCTCCCGCGGTCCTGCCCACTGCGCTGTCATCGTCTAATTATTGACTGGCCATCGTATGTTAATTAACATTCTTTCTGCTCGGGTGATTCCAACAAGTGCTCTCGAGACTTGATCATCATAAGACATGTTATTACATGTAACAAGCTCCGCCTTGGGTGTACGATGACTATCGTGTCGATTCATCCATTAAGGTTAGAGATAGGTTGGTAGACACAATTAACTTTATTGTAGTCCAAAATTCGTATCCTTTGACAATATTGGTATTTCTATGGTTAAAGTGGAGGTCTTATCGCTGTCTGCTATTAAATTTAATACTAAGTATTTTCTTATCGATTAACAGCGTAGCGTGGACATAAAATATTTTAAATTTTCTTTTATGTTTTAAACAGTCCTTGATGAAACCATTCGCTAATTGTTTCATAAGGTCATGGAGAGAAACAATTCAATTCAATTTTCAAATATCTTTATTTGCCATAAAAAAAAAAATAAACAAAAATGCACTTACCCTAAGATACATTAAAAACAGAATAACAACTAACACTTTATGAGGCTAACAGATCGCCTTTCAAAGTTTGCAATAGATTGCTTAGAACTGATCACAACATAAACTGAACACTCAACTTTAAGGAAACAATGTTATTAATACAAATTATTTAGTGGTTATAATTTTGTTGTTTTCTTGTGGGTATGCCAAAAAATAAAATAAAGTAACAAATACAAAGTTGTTAGCTGATCGCACGGTGTACCATAATAGTAGTAAGCTTGCGACCAGCCATTGATCAGCGGACGGAGCCTCCCTGCCGCCCGCAGGCCGGTACCACAGCGATCAAGGCAGGGGCGGCAGCGAGACTTGCAGGGATCAAGCCACTGGTCGCGCGCACCTCAGTTGGTGGGAACAATAAATAGTGATGCGGTAGGCGGTAAGTGCCGTATCTATCGACATATGGTAATTTATCTAACGTTGATGAACATAGATTTGTGATTAAGGGGTTATTAGTATTAATTTTATTCTTATTAAAAAAATTGGATGATATTTTAATTACGTGATTAAGTAGCAGGGGAAGTTTAATTTGTTTATGCAATTTCTTAAGATTTGTTTTGAATTTTGTTTTGTAGGATAATTTAACTGCTTTATTTTGAATGACTTGCAGTAACTGATGGTTAGAAAGACATGTGCTACTCCAAACAGGACAGGCGTAGGTTATACATGGACGTACAAGTGTCGTGTAAATTCTCAGTTTAGTGCTGCTACTTAATTTAGATTTATGATTAAGTAAAGGGTTTAAGGCACCAAGTGCTTGGGCACCCTTCACACGTAAGTGAGAAATATGTTTAGACCAATTTAGTCGACTATCCATATCGATGCCAAGATAACGCACACTGGTTTTCCATGGTACTGTAAGGCCTGCAATTTTTAAAGTTCTTAAAGGGTATTGCCTAGCACGTGAGAAAAATATTGCCTCCGTCTTATCCTCATTTATTTTAAGTTTCCATTGCCTGAAATAGTCAAGAAGTAAGTCAATAGAATGTTGTAGGCGACCTATGATCAAGTCAGGATCATCCGAAGAGGTAAACGAGGCAGTATCATCAGCAAAGCAAGCCAATTTGGTCCGCGGTTGGATAGGTATATCGTTTAAAAACAATATAAATAAAAAGGGTCCAACTATCGATCCCTGCGGAATGCCAGCTGGGATTTTTTGGGGTGATGAAGTGGTTTCTCCAATGTAAACCAAGAATTTACGATCCGCAAGGTACGACTGGATGAGCTTTATGAGCGGCATGGGTACCTTCAGAGTGAGTAACTTGTGCAGTAGGCCATCGTGCCAAACCGTATCAAATGCCTTCTCGATATCCAGCAGAAACATACCTGTGGATTGTTTTAAATTTAGGTGATGGGATATGTGTTCAGCTACCCTAGCTAGCTGTTGAGTGGTTGAGTGAGTGGAACGAAAACCAAACTGCTCCGGGATAAGAAACTGCCTCGTGGCATCTAATAGTCGAGTATAAACAACAGACTCAAAAAGTTTGCCAACAGAGGGTAGCAGGCTAATCGGACGATAATTTACAGGTAAGGTACTGTCTTTCCCGGGTTTTTTCAGGGGTATTATTTTAGCTTTTTTCCAGATGTTAGGGAAATAGCCTATGCCAAAACAACCATTGAAAATTTTGGTAATGTAAACTATCGCTTTCTGTGGCAAGTTCTTCAGGAGCAAGTTGTGGATACCGTCGTGACTAGGAGATTTATTGGATTTAAGCTTTATCATTATTTTGCGAATCTCAAAAGGCCTCACTGGCTTTATATATTCAGAAGTAAGGTTATATTCATTGATTATTGATACGGAGTTAGATACCTTGTCACTGAGCTCAGGGTCACAAACCCAGTTTGTGGTAAGGCTCATATTCTCGCAATGGAGAGAAACAAAACCTCCTCTTAGGTCACAGATAGCCAACAAACAACTAGCTTATTGTTCTCGAAAGACTCGATGCTATTGAACCATTGATGGCTCTGGGGTTCCTAAGTCTCTAGTTACATTATTGCAACCTGTCGGGAACACGGATGCTGCATCGTATTTCTTTTATTTCCTGCCGCTAAAAAGGGCAGTTTTTCAGCATATAACATTATATATAGTTTATTGTCATAATAAATAATAATTATACTTCATGTATCCCTTTCCTGCGTATTTAATATGATATCTAATTGTATTTGCTAATTAAACATGCACGGCGATTCTCATGATAATCAAAAACTTATCTTTTCAAAACAAATACTTGTTTTACATAAAGTATTTGTTCATCCAGCAGACTGTGTTCATGTTACACAGTTTCATTACAACACTGTAAGGATTATGCCGACATTGTTTTCCCAGATTGTTCCCAACTATATAAAACAACTAAGTTAACAGTTCTGAATACCCGAAATACAGCTAAACAAAAACATACAACTCAGTCGAGAAACTTTCTTAAGAAATTAACTGGTAATCCACAGTAGGCACCCACCTACAGGAGGGAGGGGGGGGGGGTGTTAGTTAACATATAGATAAGTGGATCTATATTGGGTTATTACGTAGTTGTTTTCATGACTATCTACTCTAGTAATAGTAGCTAGGTGCCTAGTCTAACTACATAATCTGTGACATGAAAAACTGATTTAAGGACAGTTGGGCTGCGTATCTTCACTATTAAGAAAAACTAAAACAAAAACATTGGTCACCGGCAACGTCACCGGTAAAGCACGATATACACTTGTACAGTTATGGTTATATTAATCGAGCAATTTTAAAATATATTCTATTCCCAATATAGTTGGGAAAAGGCTAGGCAGATGATGATGATTCTATTGCACTATTGTGGAAACAGGCCTTATAGACAGGTATCCTGAATACATGGAATTCTAAATGCCTACCGAATCTAAAGCCTGGTTTTCACAGGTCCAGCAGTTAGCGGACAGTTACTGTCTGGCAGCTACTGGGTCCGTAAACACAAATTTGAGCCAGTTATGACCGGTCAGATGCTGTCGGTCAGCTACTTCAAAATATTTTGTTTCTACTGTCCACTGACCTTCCCCACTCTCACAAGAACAGCTATTGAGTCGTCACTCGGTCCATACGAACCACGAACGCAACTAGACAGTGGTCGGTCAGTGCCGAAGGACGGTGGACTCCTGGCCGGTCAATTTTTTTCTTCTGGCTTTTGAGAATTTCCATCAAATGTTCACCAAGGAGTAATGCCGTAATAGTCGTATATTTTTTCTAATAATATAGCACTGATCAGCCACTTTGCTGGCCTCGTGAAAACGCAATGGGTCAGAAACACAGCAGAACACAGCTACTGTGTTAATAGTTCTGTGTCTCCTATGCAGACCCAGTAGTGAGAACACGTCGGGAAAGTGACAGTACTGTATAGACAGCAGAATGTAGTACAGTTGCTGACTACTGGGTACTCAGAAACTGGGCCTGTAAAAATCAAGCTTAAGATAAGAGGGCCAATTCTAGTAATTTTAAAACTACGTTGCTTTTTTTTAATCTATTTCTTATTTAGAGGCTTTTATCAAAGATACTCGTACCTATGTCAGCCCCATCGTACCCAACAACGTTGCTTAAAAATTTGTAAAATTGGCACTCTGATTGCGTCATTTTGACTTCAGATGAGTTCGACAGTCTGGATCTTCTCTTGATACTTACCTACTTGGTTTGTAGTCAGATAGCAATCCTAAAGATAGTTCATACTCATAGTAGTAGCCGTTGCAGGGAGTTGTTGTTGACTCTATGAAGTACATTTTCGCCCGAACTACTGTGGAATTTTATTTGGCAATTATAATAATGGTGGCCATTGATTGGCGAACATGTAGGTACCTATCATTAAGTGTGTTCGCAACTGACCTTTGTGGCCGGGCCATACACATTATACATGTAACATTATGTTGGTGTCGATATACTTCACTGCGTCTGAGGTATCCAGTATCTAATTTCATTGAAAATTATTTCGATATTGACGACAGATTTATCATATATCTTTGTGACTTTTATGTTGAGTAGTAGAAAAGGCAAAAAAAAATGATTTACTTTACGTAACCAGCCCACAGCTAGTCCACGGGCCTTCTCTCTGTGACGGGAAGAGGGCCTTACTTAATCCACCACTTGGGTCTCATGTGGTTTGGCACATCTTACAAGTTTAAAAAAAAAATGTTCTACGACATGATGGCTTTCTCACAATGTTTTCCGTTGCTGTTTTGAGAGCATTGGTGATGAAATAAACTATACGAAGCGAAGTGCCTGCTTTGATTCCATCTCACGACCTGCAACTGGTGAGTTCGAGCTGCTACCACTGGACCAGCACTGCTCTTCAAGTCATTCACATACGAGCACAATTTGTATTCACGGTGTAAGCATTGCTACTGCTAGCTGCTACTTGTGTATTTATAAATAAAGTTGCGTACTGAATTCCAATAGCTCTGGGCAATTTTATGCGATTTACGCACGCACAACTTATTACAATTCATAATATTGATAGTAATTGTGACCTAAGCTCAGTGGTTTCTGTGACTGCGTTAAGGATTCTTTGTTCATAGACGATTGCTTTCGGTCTGTCTTCGCGAGAGGTACAATTTCCTAGTTATCACGCAACGTTTGGTGCGGCAACAATAACTATTAAGTGTTTAAAATGTTTCGTAAATCCAGTAAAAGTGTTGTGGGCGTAGTGCACAATGCGACAATAGTTTGTCGACGTAATCGCCGTTTTCTATCAGTTGCGGTCGCAAACACTTCGCGCTCCGCTGCGCCCTGCTACTTGACAGCGCACAGAACAACATTTGCACACCACGATACGAACATACTAGTATCTCCGTGAAAACCGACAAGATTTCCACGACATGTTTGGCAGTACTGACAGTACGACGCACTTATCTTCGAAGATGACTAAACTCATGAACCACCTGTATTTAATATGCAATAGACTGTTAATTAGCGTATTTTCCTCGGATTTCAAAAAGCTTGCGTAGGCGTAGCTCTCGTGGCATGCATAATTTTCGAATTGAATAGACTTCTCAACAAAGACGCAAATCATCTAGATGTGCGTACAATCAAATTGTAAAGAGAGTCTTGATTTTTCAAGTTAGACATCGATCGTTCGAGATAAATAGATATAAGTGACTGTCTGGACAAGAATCGAGCACTTTTTTGTCTTTTTCAGCGTCAGTTAGATTAAGATTAATAAATTACAAGGTGCACAGTTATTTTACTTTGAGCCAATTCGTATTTTGGCAATATGCCAAGAATGGTTGTACATACTTAAGTACGTTACCTGCACCTACATTATTTTATTAAATGAAGCCGCAATACAGAAACATCTTCGGTAGGTTTAAATGACCTTTGTAAGAAAGTAAATGGTCGGTGACCATCTAATGAGTTATTGTTTTGTGATTTTCTGATTGTTTTGAAAGCGTATCAAAACATTCAAGGGGTCCTTCAGGGTCCTTCATTCGTATTGTAAAACGATCGTCGGCTGTCCGCTAGGCCTGCAGCCTTGCACTTTGTTACATGAATGTTTTTTGAAGAACATTGCATGACTGTGGCCGGCCAACTGTAGTCATTATCCAATGAGAATACAGCAATTGACATGAACAATGATGAGACGCGATGCCGTGTGGGTAAATACATAGTACGTGAACATAGGCTACGTACTCGGGTTACGCAAGAGGTCGGCTGTTGGCTGCATGCTAAAGGCATCCGCCATTTTGCGATGAGCACTTTGATGGTTTTTGCGCGAAAAGTGAGCGGCGAGGTTGGCAATGCTTCAACTTTAATTTGTTGTAGAAATTACAATTTTGCAAAGGTTTCCTAAATAACTTTAAACGACTTGTACAAAAAGTGGTTACGTGGAAAATAACATTGACACAGTCGCGGCAGGTTAACGTTTCTAGAACCTGCAGCGACTGCAGCGAGTCGTGTGCCAGTTGCCACAGTAGGAGTTAAGCGTGACCTTCTTATTTCATTCGATTAACTGATACAGGCATTTTAGCTCGGGTAACATTATGGGGACTATGAAACGACAACATTCTATCTCAACTGTTAAGGGCGCTGTCACGATTTTTCTTAAATTTGAGCGTTTGATTCGAATTTTGATGTCTGATTATACTTTAGATATAGCACAAAAAAAAAAACAAAAAAACGCCTAAGAAAGTTTGATAGTTGATCTTGGGAGTGTTCTAAATAAATATATCAATTTGTTCACGTACATCAGTAAATTCCTTGTCTCCGCAAAGGGTGTTTCATAAAATTACGCTTTTGGGAATCTTTTGATGCTATGGTACATCGAAAATATAATAATTTAATCGTTTTTAAAAATGTCCATGATACAACTGTACCTTCTACTTTGGAATGATCAAATCAATTTACCAATTCATCAATTCATCAATTCATGCACTAATACCCGAAAAATAATTCTGTAAAACTGAGAATTATTGTCAATTTTCCGTACGAAACTATAATTTTTATCTATGAAAGTATAATCCAAATTCAAATAAAAAATATTTAATATTTAAGGAGGTATTGTTATAATGCATGTAAAAAAAATTGGTCTATTTAAAATTAAACTCATATTTTTAAGCAATTGTTGTATTCAGCGCTACAATCACTATAAATCTCGGGAAACGCGGTTTGTAGCTTTAGTCCGGGGCAAGCGCTCGATTTTGTAATAGCGTCCTTAAGGCAAATTGCGAAAACATGGACTCTTTAAACTGTACGTAGTGCCAAAATAGCCAGTAAACCTTAATAGAATGAGTGTGGGTATAACAGTAATGTAGTGATTTAGTTGTTTATAAAATGTACATCCCTAGATGCGTTTAAATGTCGCTGAGGGTGTATAGCAGATTTTTTATTTGCGGTTTATGGAATCTGAAAACAAAAACCTACAAAATCAGCTAATTGTCAAAAAATTGCACAATCATAATAATAGGTACGTTATTGTAGAATAGGTCGTATTGGTAGGTCCGCTTGGGGAAAT
The DNA here is from genome assembly GCA_950371165.1 of Lacanobia oleracea. Classification (NCBI taxonomy): domain Eukaryota; kingdom Metazoa; phylum Arthropoda; class Insecta; order Lepidoptera; family Noctuidae; genus Lacanobia; species Lacanobia oleracea. The sequence continues at coordinate 12,497,726 of OX493401.1, forward strand.
GTTAGATCATTCAACTCTGCTTAGCATTACGGGAACTGAAACTTTTGCTACCCTATTTTATTAACTTAACATCAGATTGCCTCATTTCTGAATTATGTTAAACATAAAAATATATGATTTTTTGTGTATTTTAGGACGAGCCTCTTCCCATAAACGGTGCGCACGCGTTGCATGGCGTGCCGCCGCCGTCATCGTCGCCCGAGCCTCCTAGCCGAGCGCCTGAGCCGGCCAACCAGCTCAAAGACGACGCACTCAACCATGCCGAGTCCAAGATCGACGAAGACAAATTACAGGTGAATATGTTTTCCCACACGCTCGCCGCTTGAATACTAAGGACTTTGCACGTCTATATTGTTGTTTGTAAGATTAGTGGATAAGGATAAAGTGAACTAGAAAGAGTTCCATGAAACTAGCTTCGAATATTGTATTCAAATTAATATAGCATTGACAGAGACTGTCTATAATGTTTAAATCACTTTGGTTTAAACTACAAGCAAGGTTGAAAGCCCCATGTCATCATCATGTGGCCTTTTAAGTTTTGTACTCTCTGTTCTGAGAAATTGTGGCTATTGCCCTTTGTCACAAATTACGTTCCTCTTTTGTTCTAAGATTTCTAGAACATATCCACTCAGTTTTATATTATTTTTGAAGTAATAGTAAAAGTGCTGTCGACTCATAACTGATTGGTTAAGGCCAGCCAGTGGTTTCTCTCGGTAGTTTCACGCGTGAAAGGCCTAAGAAAATTTAATTCGAATTAGACGCAGGTCATCTACCTTTCGCAAAGTAAGAATTAAGTAGAAATTGTGAATGGAAATAATTGTATTATTTACATAAGTAATTGATGCGATTAGTGCTGGTTTAAGAATGACGTAAAAGTTACGAGGACGTTACTGTTCTAGCTGAAGATGTAGGTTTTGTAGAAATGTGCATGTGTCAGTGGGTGCAAGTGCTGACGTCAGTCAGCTTTCACTCGCAGCGAGGGGGGGGGCGCCGGTGTGCGACGGGAGGGGGCAGTCGGCGACTGTTGCACCACGACCACGTGAAAGCGACTACTTTGTATTATTTGTATTGCCCAGATATTGTAGAGGAACGCAAACTGACATGCTGATTATTATAGATATATGAAGATTTCGAATATGGATGACGAATATATATGACGAGCTAAGCGTGTAACTGCTTTCCAATGTCTTGATTTACTCTTCTAGCTATCTGTATAGCTAATAGTGGTATGAATTTGCATCATCTACAATATCCATCCATTCGATTTGCTCAAGTGGCACACGTTGTCACGTCTTTGACCTGACTAGTCTTGTCAAAAAGCAGTGCTCAGCTGTCTCATCGTAGTGACCCCGTAACTCGGGCTTTCGTCTAGACATTCGCGTTCATCGGCTCACTGTTATACAAGGAGTGCGCGAAACTGGTTGGCAATACAGCGTATGCAGATGAAATCAGCAATCGTATGAGGAGCCGAAAACAATACGCTGGGCCTGATATTCTTTTGATACAATAATAAGATTTGCATAGACAGGCTGATTCAACGATGAGCTATCTATCCGAATGTTAGTAATATTTACAAACGGAGGGCGGTGAAACAATGGTGCGCGGGCGCATTGTCTCGCGCAGGATGTCCGAACCATTGTACCGCACAAACAGCACAGAACGAGATATATTATGTTCTTGTTTCACACGACGCTTTTACATTAAGTGTTTAATGTTATTTAAGGCAACGTTTTATGACAAAAAAATTACATCAGCGTACATACATCATTCACATTGCAAGAATTATCTTTAATCAATGCAATAAATGTCGTTGCTTTCGCTTCGTTTCCAGTGCAGGTGTTGCGAAAGCGAAAGCTACCTTTCTAGGGCTGCGGGCTGGTCAGGTCAAATGTGTGAGAGGTCAAGTTAGCTCCTGTAATAACATCTTCACTGGTAGGCTAGACTAAACAACTAGAAAATGTTTGCATTTGCAGGTATTCATTTCCTGAGTTTCTTGCTCTAATGTGGCATAATGTTACATATTAAATTATTTATATATTTATTGACAGTTGTTTGGCAACGAATGCGCAATCTATTTTTTTTATTTGTGAAATTTGTGCTGGATGAATTTTAAAGCACTGTCAAAACTACTTAGTCTAGAAAGCTGAAATTTGGAAATATTATAGGTTTGCTTTATATATTACTAAAGCATACGCTGAGAATTACTACTTTGGAATATACTACTTTAAGGGGGAGAAATCCTTGTATGAAAGGATATGTTATTAGAAGCCGACATCTACGTGGACAAAATCGTAGGCATCAGCTAGTTTTAAAAAATAATTTTCACGATGATATTTCTCGACGTTTTCAGAAAATCGACGATGAAAGGAATGACTCACCGAACTCAGCGAGCGACGACAGCTCGGAGTCTGACAGTTCGGCGGAGGAGGAGGACGAGCTGGACGCCGTGCGGCCCATGCTCAAGCTGCCCGTGCAGTTCGACCTGGACGAGCTCGCCGGCGCATTCCTCGCCAACAACAACCAGAAGTGAGTCCATTAATGCATCTTTTTATTTCGGATGGGTTTGCTCTTGACTAGGTCGGAGATGACAGAGACACAGTCGAACATGGAGCTAGCTTATCTAGAAGAAGCCGGTTCAATCTAACTTTGAAGAGATTAGGGTTGTATGCGTTCGGAAACACAGGCGCTGGCAGATATATATTCCTTTTTAAGGCGAAAGCAATATTTTTAATATCAACAGGTGAGATAGTGGTCAAACGCATGCCTATGAAAAGTAAAAAAAACATTTTTTACTACTCATATTTAAAAAAAATACTTTCCTAGAAGGTATGCTGTTATTGGTTAGAATAACTTTTTGAAGACTTTTAAATCAATCATCGAATAAGTACTTAAAGAATATAAAAAAAATGACCATAATAGTAACATTCAGATTGTAGTCTAATATACTTTCTCTAACTAGGAATATTTTTCAGATAGCCAAATTGTAATATCAGTTAAAAGGTCATTGTCCTATTGGTTCAAGTCAGACTAGGCTTGATTAGCTATGTAGGTAACGTCTGACTAAAACAATACCTAGGTAATTAATAAAACAACGCCTTGTGCCAATAGAAGGAACTAAAGTTTATTTCAATGTGCGATTAGCGTAAAGAATGACAAAGGTAATAGACAAAGCATTGCACTTGATGAGCTAGATCGTGGAGGACTAATATTTTTATTTTTCTGATAAAAAAATGACGGGCTCGTATTGTAGGTGAACTAACGTGCATTAGAAAGCATACGAGTAAGTGCTAATAATCTGCTGAGTTTCTAGTGTTACAAGCGCCTGTCTTGTTACAACTGCAATGGTACAAATAATCAGAAAACTAGTACTTCAGTACCTTGCTTTTAAAAGCTGGTCACATTAATAAGCTTCTAAAACTTCCAAGTTATGTTTAACAACACAGTACGTAGGTAAGGTGGGTTGACATATTCTACCCTATAGAGTATAGAGCCTACAACTAAAACGAGCACTTACATAGTTAATCTGGGGACTACATGGCAACGCGGGGATTAAACAAGACGCTGTTTGATGCGTTTGTTGTTTGTTCTACATTATGTTTTGCTCTGACGTTCGTTATATAAGGAGCAAGGTCAAGTTCCTCTTCAGAGATACGCAGCAAACGTTGGTTTGGATCAGTTTGTTGTACAGCCTTGCCGAAGTTGTGCAATAACCTCTAAACGAGTAATCCATTAATCACAGGTCAATTGTGTCGTAATCAATAACGAACACCGTTACGTTTCCGAATGTTTGTTTGTGCGGCTGGATTTGGTTGACTTTGTTAATGCTTCAAAGACTCGATGAAAAGCTTTTCCGGCAATATCCGTCATAAATTGTCGTCGCCTGTAGGTATCTACTAGGAAAAAGCGTTTAAGTAGGAAAAACACTGCTTACCCTACAAAATGCTCGTAATCAAGAAATGGTACCAAACAACAGTTGGCCACCTAATTAACAAAATTTGAATGCGAATGAGACAACTGGAGCTCATTTCAATGAGAAGCACCGTAATAACGGACACACCCCAAACGTTAACATCACTAGAGAGTGGACATAAACAACGGTATTAGGAACAAAAAGAGGACACAGTGATGTTTGTATGAATTAATATTTTGTGTTAGCAACTATTATTGTATTAATAGCCGGAGTTTTCCCCAGAGCGAGTTGCTCAGTTCTTCCTGTGTTCTCATACTGTAATGTTTGAAGTAGTTGTGTAACAGCGCCGGCGCTAGGCGGAAGGAGCCGGAGAAACTTGTGTAATCACATTAATACGAGCTCATTGGTAATCTGTAGGAATATGTGTGATGTGACCTAACGCGGCCAGATCGACTCATGATGCACTCTGATGAATATTGCAGCGATCGAAGCGTTTCATTTATAGAGAGATAGGCAATCATGCTAATGTTATATAGGTACATCGTGATGCATTCACTTGTTTTTTTTTCGTTAGTTTATCTTGTTGTAGACACACGACTACATCGCTGTTATAGTCACTTAGATTGTGGATTATGATAGACTGAGATGATGTAATACAATTAGGTCATGTTATACAAAGCTACTGCCAACGCCTAATATAACAAAACTATTTGTTAAGAAATGAATGGCGGCACGTAATAACACCATTAAAGCTTGAAGTGAAGCTAATTGTAGATTTTCATCACATTCCATCGTAAAATGAACATTCTTTAAATAAGTCGGCACATAAATTCAATAATTGCTGCTCTATATTAACAAATCGGTCGCAATAAAAATTCGCAATGAAATAAGAACCCAGAAAAAGGTTTATTTTTACAGTCAGAACAAAACCTACATAAAAAGCAGCAGCCAATCAGCCATTTTGATTATTGTTGTTTGTTCTAGAATGGCTCGTCCAAGGTTAAACAAAAAAAAAAAACTCGTTCGGGCTTAACATTTTTGAGGAAAAATGTTGTTTTAAAATTAAACCAGTTATTAAATGAACGTGTTTGTTTGTTTTCAGGGGTCGCATGAACTGTGTGGTGGAGAGGCGCCGCGACGACCCCATGGAGAGACGATTCCCCTTCAACATCCTGGGAGCGTTCGCCCCGCGCAGCGCACAGGCTGAGCGCATTGCCATCATCTGCCACGGAGGCGATGAGCCAAGGTAAACCGACTCATCACTTTGTATCAGGAAACGCCGACTGCTGAACCTCTGACCGTTCTTTTAACCGAAGAGGATTTCGCAAATGTGAAATGTAGACGGATTCGTGATGAATGCACGTCGTTACATTGGAAAGTACTGCCCATCTAAGCACATCAGTTAACATTTATAACTCCCACGGGAGGAGAAAGTGTAGCCTCTTTAGCCCAAAACACACGCCACTGAAATTTTTCCACAATCTGTTCAAGCTGTAGTGTAGAGCTTTCTCAACAAAGGTTATGTCCAGTCTTTGCACTCGGTTAGGTAACCGCGCGTCCGCCTTGTTTTCTTTGCATTGTTTTTGTTTTCGATTACGTTAAAGACAGGTTTGTCATTTGCAGCTGACCTTTATAAAGGTATATCAAAGATATACTAAAAGTTATGTAATGTCGCAACGCAGTATGCTCACTGTGTGTAACTAAAATGCCGTTGCCGAGGGCTACTTACGACTTACATGTCACAGAAGGTTGATATGTTTTACTTCAACAAATCATAATAAACTACGGTTAAAGCGTGGTAAAAGTAACATCATTGTATGAAGTTGAACGTGTCTCTGTTATATAATATATAAAACATATATACGTATAACTGACAATACGGATTAAATTCTTTTGTTGAGTGTTTTGCGTGGCTCGCATTGAAATGCGGCGGAGTGGACCGATTATTCCTGTTTCTTAGAACCTCTGAAGGCTTGGCGTTCCATTCTTCGTGCTTTATTGTAGGCACCGTGTTTATATTTTTTATAGAGCCTTCTATATGTTTGAGATTTATATGACAAATACTTGTATGGGATGCCAAGGTCAGGCGTAGGTTTAAGTCAGGCGCCTTTGTTTATAATAATACGTTCAGCATGATAATTGAGTCACAAAAAACTATTGTGTGTTTCATTTGCTTTGATATTAGGAAAAAAACTTACATGTCTGTTAAGTAATTTCTTGACACAAGTCTACATTTAAATGAAGTCATTAGAGACTTAACCTCACCGACGCATGTCTTCAATGATGATGGCAAAGTGAAAGGCAGGTAGTTCGCAATAGGAGTCCCTACGAGCATAGTTGTAAAACTTTATCAAGCAGTAATACACTTGACTTACTTACGCAATGTAGGTACTTACAATATATCGCCGATCGAAACTTCTTTAGATCAAACTGATTAAATTAAGTTACTATATTGTCCCATAGCTTGCCGATGTGTTGCCTTCCCCGACCAATCTCACGTAAACGTCTCGTAACATATTTAGATAGGTACCTCATAATTTGATCCTTCACCCATCCATACTAAGCAGTTGTTTTTATTTCGGTAAACTATACCTATTTACTGGCTGTAGTGATGTAAATAGAGGTAGTTAGTTTTCTCCAACTTTGGGCACACCTCTATGTTGCCACCTGCAAATGTAAATAGCAAGCGAACCTCAAATTAACTTACTGAGAGAAATATCTGAGAGAGTACCCTGAACCTTCCCGAGATCCTGGCCTCTTTGGATCAATGTTATTTCTTCACCATCCTCAGTTGGCTTTCTTGGCTTGGTTGTACGGAATGCTAAGGCATAAGTTCGTCATTAACGTTGTGCATGAAGTATAAAATAAATAAATATTTAAACAACATAACAAACCTATTAGCGTAGGGAGGAGATGCCCAAGTTTTTTTTTATTGAGGAGCATATTTTGATCAGAATATTAAGATGTAGGTACAGCGCTCTATCTTTTACCCTCCAGACCACGACCGGCAACCGAAAAACAGCGTCGGTTTAACCTTTAAGAGGAAATATGGGCGGCGAGACTTTGTATGTAAAAGTCATAATTCGAGGTTTGGCTCTCGACTGTTTTTTCCTCCAATATTAGACCGATTTAAATGATATTTCTCAAATTAAAAAGGATACATACTGTGTCCCTATGTTTTCCTTTCTCATGATTTATTAACAGTATAAGCACTAGAACCCTCACAAAATGCTCAAAGGCGTCCGATAAATCGCTATCAATAGAGCCCTAGTGTACAAATTTGGCAACTTTTAATAAAAAAAAAACACGGGAATACAGTTTATATTTAGTTTATGAAATATCTCTTAAATCGGTCCAATATTAGAGGAGAAAACAGTCAAGAGCCAAACCTCGAATTATGACTTTTTATATACAAAGTCTCGCCGACCATGTTTCCTCGACCTGAATATCGTGTCTATGGGTTCCTACACTAAATACGTCACAAATTGTTAATGTGACTATTTAAATACTTTAGGTACATCTGCGTACCTAAAGTATTAAAATAGATAAAAATATTGCGTTAAGCCGTTGGTCCCGGCTGTCCTTTGTAGATCTTTGGCAGTCGTTACGGGTTGTCAGAAGCCAGTAAATCTGACTCCAGTCTTGCCAAGAAGTACCGTGTTACCCAGTTAATGGGTTGTGGAGGTCTGGTAGGCAGCCGCTCCATGTAAAACCACTGGTATTCAGCTGAATCTGGTTTGACTGGAAGCCGACCCCAATATAGTTGGGAAAAGGCTAGGCAGATGATGAGGTACATCTGCGTACATAACATGCTTTTAATCGATTGAGTATGACGTCGCCCTCGGTGCCCTTAGTACAAGTTTTTAACGTCTTCGATCGCGTTAGCGTAAACGTCAATTTGTACTGAAACTGAATAAGTGCTGTCTGGTGACAATAAATTTGACATAAGCGAATGTTTACTTTAAAAACCCGCACTAAGCACTCAGGCAGAAAAAAACAAGAGCTTTAGTTTTAGACCATAACGGCTTTGTGTTCCTGAAAATCGTACACGTGACAGTGGTAAAACTTTATCAAGCTTTAATACGCCCACATGAGAGTCAGTCTTACATAACTCAAATCACATAGAAATAAATGCCCAAGGATTCCTGTTTGAAAGTGATAATAATTTGAACCGAATACATGTTTTGAATTATAATTTAGGCAAGTTCAAAGTAGGATCGGATATCTTATTAGTTGAAGACAAAAGGAGTCATTAGCAAACGTAAGTGATGTCTTAGGTATGTCTGGGCTGCGCCTACGGCAAGCAATTAGCTAAGTGATAGTAAGCAGTAGTGGTACATAACGTAGATATCGGTAGAATGTGATTTTTGGGTAATTGAATTTAAGGTTATTTGTTGGCCTTTACTTATAACGTATTGATTAGGCGATTGGCGATTGGGTAGGCGATTACGTAGATAGATAGGAAAAGGATAAAAGAATACGTGGTTGTTGGAAATCTACTTTAAATACCTACTAAGTAAATCCAAGACAAAATATAATTGTGTCCCAGCCATAACAATTTCAACCGGTAGGTACATGGAATTTATGTTAAATAGTAAAATAATTATAGGTATTTGTAAACGAAAACTTCGTGCTTGATTGTCCAGGCGCCTCCTGTTGCGCATGCGTCACGCCGGCCTACCCCATCGTCGCGCTTCGTTCCGCTGGATTTTATTTGTGCATAACTTTTTTAAAGCTTCTTCCACTTAAGTGGAGTATAAAAGAACGAGCTTGGGGTTTACATGCGCTTTTACTGCCAGGCCGGTTAAGTGTTGCTAAATTAATTTCCTGCTAATTCAAACAAAGTCAAAGACCGCCTTTGTTTGAATTAAATAAAAAAATATTAGGTTTCAGCGGAAAAAATCCTGTTAATTTCACGTCTTATTCTTTCCAATCGTAACTATTAACTTTTTCACAGTTCATCGAAGAAATGAAGTTCTCTGATTTTGATACTGAAGTAGTAGATGAGATTTTCTCAAACTTTTCCATTACAGTAGGGTTTGTCGACTTCAAAATAATTCTAGATCAGAAACCGGGTGTTGGTGTGTGAATGATGGATTTACTGGATTTTTTCATTGTCAGTCGAAATGCCTTGAGGGTCGTTCGAAAATATTGATAAGAGATGTTTGTTTCAGACCAATGAACTTCCCGGATCCCCAGTCGCAGGTGTTCGCCTTCCCGTTGACCGGCCCCGTGCGCCTGCCGCTGCGCCCTCAGCCCGAGCGTGCTCCCGCGCAGCCCGCCGCCGGCCCTGGACCCCAGGGACCCCGCATGCCCCCAGGCTTCATGCCCATTGCCCACCGTCAGGCACCTTTCCCCCTACCTGTAAGTACCTAGCTATTAAAATATGCATCGGTGCGTTTTGCTTCATCGAGACGACCATTCTTTATCTCCGTAACGAACGATATAGGTACTTAATATTCACCGTGGAAATCTACCGGTTCATACAGAATAATATCGCAGAGAAAATCTTGTAACGTACTTAATATAGTCCCGGAAGCTGCGGTCACCTTGTGATGAACGAGTGAGGCATCTTAATGCGAACATCACAACTTTGTAATTGACCATAATAGCTTGGCTCGTCTTCCGGAGTCATAAAGAATAAATCATTATATAACTAATGAAATAATGGACGAGGAACGAGTCTGCACGTAATAAATGTAATGGCGACATGAAACGATTATACTTCGGTACAAGTCTAACTAAATCGTAGGGTTTTGTCAAAGAGAGAAAGGGATGACTTGTGACCCTTGCTTGTAATCGTACGCTTGATGTGGTAGAGAGGCACGTAATATGAATTGGTATTTGGGTCAAGTGGGACCGTGATTGCTGGGATTATCCTACGATCGTGTCGTTTATCGACCAAGGGCTCCAACAGTTTCAGACAGCTCGATGGCGGTCTCAACGCTTTTTTCGATTCGAAAATCTTAACATAAATAAAAGGATAGAAAAAACAAACGGATGGACAGGCTTTGAACTTGAATTTGTGATTCCAAAGAATTTACCGTAAAAGTTGAAATCACTTCAACATTTTCTCATTTGAAATATCGAAATGGTCGCTTGGCTAGGAGATTTTACAATACGAAATGCACTACAAAGGACCGTTAGTAAAATTGAATTCACTGTTACATTGGACGTGTATCTATTAATTCTTTATAAAAAGCCATCAGGTACTGGTCTGACGAATCTCGAAATGGATTCTGTGAATATTGGAAAAAGGATTGTGAGTCCATTAAACAGATGACTACTTTAGCTTGAAGTCGAATGTTTTCAGAATAAAAATCTACATAGGAGAGTTTTCATCAAATTAATGATTCTCTTCAAACAGCTTGTAATGTCGACCACTGTAGCACACCGACGAAATTAAGCCCATTGTGTTCCTTAGTCGCTACGTGAAGTTCTTTGAGAGACGTCCGACAAATGATTTCTATTGTGATTGGCGATGCGTGTACTCGTGTGTATTTCACATTTCAGTGGTTTAGTTGTTGCTACCCAACCCATGCTTACGTTCTTCTTCAGATTACCTCATGCTTGTGGTTTAATGTTTGTTAGTATTAATATTATTTATTTTTTGTAGGTTTTTGGTTTATATTTACCGGTCTATGGTTTGTCTTTATGTACCTACGTTATAACTCATTAGAGTAGTTTTGTATTGTCATGAAATCAGTCAAACATTTGCGTAGAAAATAACTTATAATAATTTGTGTCTAGGCAGCCCACTAATAAGGAGGAAAAGTACCAATATGGAGATGATCGGTAGTACTATTAAAGTAATGTATTCGGGTCACAAAGCCCCTGAAGTGCTGAACAATAAAAGCGATGTGTTTCCGCACAATAAGTGCTTCACGGCGAGCACCATTTATTACGTCTGTCACTGTCATGTGTTATGGCGCTATAATAATTTTATTACGTCAAGACTTAAAACGATTGACGCATCTTAGTAATGATAAAATTTAATTGGTGCCAAATACTACTGAATTAAATTAATAAATGATTTGCCTATGTATGTAAATTACCTCCTTAATGAATCAATGTTTGTTCTGATTGTTTCCTGTAATTCTCTATTCATCTTAAATACATGTAACTTATGACATATTTCTTGGTACCGTTAGCTAAAAGTTTCTAAAAAAGGAAACGTAGTTCAATGCAACTGGCTTTGAAGCCGTTCGCTCTCACTTGAAAGGAGATGTTTCAAAATGGGCTAGGTCTATGTACATTACCTCATAAAAAAAGAAAAAATCCGTGGAATTCGGGAAAAATACATTCAATTCATTTAAATGTTTACTGTTGTGATAGTTAATTGATGTTTATAAATTACTTTTATCGATTTTAAACATGGCGTCGCACCGATTTAGTAGATCATAATCAATCAAAATGACAGCTTACCGCCATGACGGGTTTTTGTTGTGTGTTGCAATTTCAAGTGTAATTTCTTGTGTTTTACCAGCAAACAAAGCCATTTTTAAGAAATTGGACAGTTGAGAACTGTTTTAAATGTATTTATCTATTTTTAAGTATAATGTACAAGGACTTGGCCCAGGCTCCATACATTTTGGAACATCATTCACCATTTAAAATATGCTGGAGCTTGAAAGTGCGATGTTACGGTCAAATGTACTCAGATAAGTATTGTTATTAGTGGATAATTTAATGCATAACTAGTTACATCCAATCTAATACTATTGGAATTATGGTATGTATAAAAGTATCCCGTAGTATATATACCATGCAAATATTTCATGAATAGTGTATTTCATGAATACATTCAGTACATACATTCATATGAGCGGTTGCGTGGCGAACGCGATTGTTAAAACATCACAAATGTATGGGATTGACAAACGTTGTCAAAATGTCACGCGTTCCATCACTTATATTTTGGTACTTTGACAATCGCATTCGCTAATAGAACGGCAATTAGTTTAGCGCCGCGTACTTGTCCCTAGGACACATGTAACAAAACACTACAAAGTATAAAATAATCTCAATTTAGGAAGTCGGTATTTTTGGTTTTGTTTCTTTGTTTATATAATACCGAGGACGTCTTCGTCTACGCAGAAATTTAAATAAGCAAAAATGCTCATAAAATAAATGCTAATGTAGGTACCAAACTGTACGAATTTTACGGGACCAAATGGCAAGTATACCGCATCGAACTAAAAAAATAATCACAGAAATCGGATCAGAAACCTCGGAGTAATCGCAGTACATACATTAAAAACAAAAACCCACCGAATTGAGGAACTCCTCCTTTTTTGGAAGTGAACACTGCTAAAGCTCGCAGCAGCGCATAATTTCAAGCGATTATAGCGTGGAGCAGCGGCCATATCTCTCGCTGACTGTTACAACCGCGCGCGATAACTACTCCATGTTTCTCTTTAATTACTCGACCGGCATGAGAACACACTGATTAAAACTGCTTGTTTGTTTCATATAAATCGTTATAACTTGACGGGTTTTACACAAATTATTTGCAATTAAAGTTTCAGCAGTAGGTTTAAAGTACCTACTTTTGAAACGAAAAGCTTGAGATATTCTTTAAGACTTTTCTTTAAAATATCTAATTTCATAGTCTAGTCAAGGCAAGTGTTACTGTTTAGCATTAGGTTCTGGGTTCGAGTCTCGGGTCGGGCAAAGTGCCATTGGGTTTTTCATCTAGATTCAGTAGCAGCCCTGAGAGTGGATTAGTGCCTGGTTGTTAACAACAGGTTTGTGCCCGATTAAGCACTTAACTGGCGAAATCTGAATGACTTTTATAGCGAGATGCATTACTATCTATGTAAAATAATGTAAACCATAAACTAGCTTTTGTGAGGTTTTTTTTTCATAAATTTAGAATAAATAGTTTTGAAGTAATTCACGAAATGAATCCAAATGACCATTCCTCCCCCTATCTCCGAAACAGCTGAGCCTAAGATTTGAAAAAAAAAAACATGCAGAAGTCGCAGGACCGAGTTTCAATTTAAAATATAGGGTCAGTCTCGGTTTAGTTGGATAGACAGAATTGAATTAGTGAATAAGTTGATAACATCGCGATGAGGGCGATGCAACGCCTGGCTGCGGCGAGCCGCCCTGACAGGGTAATTCAATGAAGTCGCGCAATTTTATTTTCGCTTGCAGGTAAAACCTTACCTATGTACAAGTTAAGTTTGAACGTAGATAGGTGACCTTAATGTCCCCGTAAAGTAATATTAGTGGCGATATAGGTATTTATTTTGGCATCTAGTTTTACAATTCGTACACAAGCTTCAATTGCTTTGATTTCCAAATCGTGTCTGCCGGACATGGAACTGTGTTTTTATGAGAAAATCTATTAATAAGTATCGTCTACGGCCTATCCAGTATCCTTGTGTATGTCGGAAGTCGGAATCGCACATGAAGGGTTCTATACCATCATCTGCCTAGCCTTTTCCCAACTATATTGGGTTCGGCTTGCAGTCAAACCGGATTTAGCTGAATACCAGTGTTTACGTGGAGCGGCTGAAATTAAAGGGTACCCCTTTAATTTTAATTGATTTTTATAAAGTACTTGTGGCTAATAGCAGCAATAGAAATACACTTTCTGTGAAAATTTCAACTGTCTACCTATTAAGGTTCTTTAGAGTAGGAGGGCGGAGGCTTAGTATTAGGGTTCCGTTGGTTACCCATCGGGTATGGTTCTATACAAAATTAGATTGTTGCGGCCATAGAAATACACCATACTTTGTGAAAATTTGAACTATCACCTATTACGGTTCATTAGATACAGCACTTCATAGGGTTCCATTTAACCAACGGAACCCCATCTGGGTACGGAACCCTAAAGACTATCAAGGGTCAGTGTAACAACACCTTATTCATTTACATGCGTTACATAGCGAATATCTAAAATACCAAGCTCCAATGCTAATATTATCATGGTAAAAAATGTCTTAATGCTACAGTTTCAAGACTCTTAAATCAATACTTGAGTATGAACTTTCAAAATTTATTATTTTTAAAGGAAAACAATCAAAGTTTATTTAAAAAAAAAAATATTGCGGTTATTTTATGGTTACGAATAAATAATAATACCTTGATTGTTAATTTCGCTTGTTTTCATTGCAAACTTTCAATGAAAACATAACTATTAGTATACAATGTTTATTATTATTATCTGCCTAGCCTTTTCCCAACTATATCGGCTTTATTCGGCTTCCAGTCGAGCCGTATTTAGCTGAATACCAGTATTTTACGAGTGTACATTATTTATTAAATTGAGGAGCTCGTGGCTAAACAATAACAGCCGCACGGATCGATCTTGAAGGTTAAACAACGCTTGCCAAGGTTGGTCTGTGGATGGGTGACCATCTTAACATACCGAGTTTCCTCCGTGCCTCGGAAAGCACGTTAAGCCGTTGGTCCCGGCTGTCATTTGTAAATCTTTGGCAGTCGTTACGGATTGTCAGAAGCCAGTAAATCTGACTCCAGTCTTGCCAAGAAATACCGTGTTACCCGTTTAATGGGTTGTGGAGGTCTGGTAGGCAGCCGCTTTACGTAAAATACTGGTATTCAGCTGAATCCGGTTTGACTGGAAGCCAACCCCAATATAGTTGGGAAAAGGCTAGGCAGATGACATTATTTATTAAATTATTACCAGTAATACATTGTTTATCTATTAAATTACAAATAAACGCCATGTTCTAAATCTGCAACTCTATCGATCTATTGTAGGAACTACACAGCATTCCACACTTTCTATTTGCAGCCAACATGGTTACTGTGAGAAAGCGGCGGCGGTGTTTTGATTAGGCACGTATTTATGAGAAAGAGATTATTCTGGAAAGATCAATCACTTTGGGCTTTCTTCCATAATACCTAAAGATGTTAAACGTGTTCGTATGTAGGTTGGGAAGTACTTACGAACGTCAGCATTTACCTGTCACTGTTTCATATGATTGACAAGGCGACATATTTGTCAAAACGTTAGATACTTAAATGTCACTTTTCGTGTCAGTCAAATTGTCGGATTGCCAGATTGTCACTAACTTTGACAACATCGACAAAGTTAGTGATAAACTTTGTCGATGTTGTCAAATGGGCCTCAGGTGACCATAATGCCTAGAAAACGAAAACTACCTATATCGTTATCAATTTATATAAAATTCTTCCGTTACTGGTGACTGACTGACTGACTGACAAACAACGCACAGTCGAAACTCCTGATCGTAGAAAGCTGAAATTTGGCATATAGGTACCTTGGGGAGTGTAGGGGAGCATTACGCGAGGAATTCCCGAAGTTCCTACGGGAACGGGAAAAAACGGGATATGGGCGTACGAAGTCGCTTGCAAAAGCTAGTCTATACTTTATCTATAAGTACCAATATATAAAGCTGAAGAGTTTGTTTGCTTGAACGCGATAATCTCAGGAACTACTGCTCCGATTTCAAAAATTCTTTAGTGTTAGATAGCCCATTTATCGAGGAAGGTTATAGGCTATATATCATCACGCTAAGACCAATAGGAGCGGAGCAGTAATGAAAATTGTGACACAGACGAAGTTACGCGGGTCAACTAGTATAATATAATACTTTGATCTTGAATACCTACATAATTAGGTACATAGCTACTAACCCTGTTCCATATAACATTTGCATGACTCCAGAAACTGGAAAGGTTCACGAACAGAGTTTTCGCAAGAACAGCTGATAAACCAGTTCTCGCCTTGTTAGATTAGTATCCATGTTTAGTACATGTTTACGTACTTATGAATTCTTTAGTAGGTACAGCAGGTACCCAGTTTTCCGTCAGTTTGGTAGTTAATCAGGTGCGTCTCAAGGCTTTCCCGCTGAGATCCATTTTAAATCAGCTTTATTCGTTGCCAATTATGTCAGCGGATTTGGGCTTTGTTTTTGATGAAATTGGAAGGAATTTGGACGGTCTTATTATTATTAGACGGCTTTTGTGCGCCGTTTTATTTTCATTTACCATGACCACAGGATAATCTCCAGTTTTTCATGGAAATTTTTCATGATTTGAAAGACAGAGTTTACAATTACTTTAATAAATGTGAATAATTTTATAGTCGCTCGTGGGCTTAAAATATCCCGTCTGGAAATAAAATAATAATGAGGAAATTGAGTTCGTACGTCAAAGGTTTATTTCTAGACATTGGGTATAATATTTACCCCTAGGTTTTCCCGATCTGAGAAGGCAACTGTTATCTCTGTCAGTACATAAGGTTTGAATTTCTAATAATGGGACAGCAGAGAGGTCTGGGTATATTCTTAGTGCTCATAATGGGTTCTTCTATGATATGATGCCACAAGTCCATAACAATATATTAATTAAGTGATAACTAACGGTATTCTTGTGCGCGCGTGCCTCCACGAGATTAAATGTTATAAATAGCCTATTGGTGCTGAAAACAAGTTGTCATTTATTAGGTAGGATGGAATTGTTTTACCTATTCCAAGTTATGTCTCCAGGACTAAGTTAAGTACAAGATATGTGTCAATATATTCTGAATGTGTTATCGACTATAATCTTATGATATCTTATTAATTAATATTACAAAGAGATCAAATTGTTTGATAGTTTGGTTTCAGGAATATGCGGGACGAATGAGATAATTTTGTAAAAGGGTATCTGTGACAATAATAATCTAATAGGGTATTTTACAAAAAAAATCTAATTAGTCTGTCTGATAGATTTTCTACCATATACTACTCTGTCAAGAAAGTACCGGGAAAAGATCAATAATACACAAAATGTCTGTTATTCATCCAAATTTATTTTATCACCTTCAAAGTATGCTCCTTTAGAAACGATACACTTGCGTCAACGAATAATCCATTCATCAAAACATTTTTTAAACGCTGCTTCCGGAATTGAGTTCAGTTCTCGCCGCGAATTCTCCTTTATGTCTTCTATCGATTGAAAACGGGTGCCACGAAGTGGTAATTTGAGTTTAGGAAAAAGAAAAAAGTCAGCATGAGCCATATCTGGTGAATATGGTGGTTGCTGGATGGTATTTGTTGAGTGTTTGGTTAAAAATTCGTTCACAATTATAGCCTTGTGCGAAGGCGCATTGTCGTGGTGCAAAATCCAAGAATTTTCTTTCCACAAATCTGGCCTTTTTCGTCGAATTTGCTCTCTTAAACGCCGCATAACGCTCAAATAATATTCTTTATTTACCGTTAGACCTTCCGGTAAGAATTCAGAGTGCACAACACCGCGATAGTCAAAGAAAACAGTCAACATGACTTTGACTTTTGATCGACTTTGGCGTGGTTTTTTCGGTTTCGGTTCAGTTGGAAGGCGCCACTCCGAAGCTTGTTGACTAGTTTGCATGTCAAACTCGTAAACCCACGTCTCGTCACCAGTAACAATGCGTTTCATGAATGTTGGGTCCGAACTGACTCGTTCTAGCATGTCCTCAGCGACTTTCATGCGATTGAGTTTTTGGAGAAAATTCAGATCTTTTGGGACTAGCCGAGCAGCAACATGTTTCATACCCAAATGATTAGTTAAAATGGTACGGATCGACTCGTGAGAT
Source organism: Lacanobia oleracea (assembly GCA_950371165.1). Lineage (NCBI taxonomy): Eukaryota > Metazoa > Arthropoda > Insecta > Lepidoptera > Noctuidae > Lacanobia > Lacanobia oleracea. The sequence goes on from OX493401.1 coordinate 12,515,191, forward strand.
ACAGTAAGTCCGGCTATCTCTCTCAGAGTTGAATGGGGATTTTCAGTCACTATTTCCTTCACTTTTGCGATGTTAACTTCAGTTGCAGACGTTGACGGCCTACCAGAGCGAGGCAAATCTTCCATCACATCTCAACCGCTTTTGAACGCTTTGAACCACTCATAAGCACGAGTTTTTGATAAAGTCGATTCACCGTAAGCCTTCTGTAACATTTTCAGTGACTCCGAACACGAAATTCCATTGGTGATGCAAAATTTAAGACATACTCTTTGTTCGATATTTTTGTCCATTATGAAATTCGCAATACACACTATATATGATATTACTAAAACCAGCACTGTATTTAATATAAATAACAGATGCAACTCAAACTCCGCGCCAAAATGGAAAACAGTTGTGCCAATCTAACAACTACAAAAAAACAAAAATTTGAATTTGGAACCATAAACAAATCATCCATTCCCGATACTTTTTTGACTGAATGTACCTAATGCCAATATAATACATACCTCTCGTTAATGTGCAACTACGCGTGCACTGAACTGTAATCGTAACAAAAATCTGTGAATGTGGTCGAGGACATATGAATTACGATCACTTATTAAATACTTGCCACTTACTGTACCTACTGCCAACATACGAGTATCTACACCTACACGTGCTCTAACTAGCTAGCAACCAATGTTAGCAACGATAATAATACCCTCTTAATATTTTCCTTTTTATTTTGTCGGCAGAGTACCTACTTTACTTCCTTTGGTGTTAAAAATACCTACGTTTTCCGTGAAACACCGCACAGTCCCGGTTTCCCAAACGTATAGAAAAGCTGCGCAAAGAGAAAGTTTCCTTCAGATCCGACCACGCGTCTTCTTCCCCCGCCGAGTGAAAGAGAAACGCTTTTTGTGATAGCACCTATCGCGAGTTCGTTTCTATGACTACATTTCGTTACACAACCGGACTAATTTTTTCTTTAAAACCTTTTCAATGTCGTCTATTTTTATCAGAAATCAGTAAAGATAAATACCTGGTATTTTGTGTCTAAAATTGTATTTACAAAGTATGTTATTCATGTCAGTCATATTCGGCAGAAAATTTCCTTGTTTTCCACAAAGTATCGTGACTTTCGTTAAAGAGATTTCACATTGTAAAAGAAAAATGTAAGGTAGCAAAGTGTAAAACCGTGTAGTATAAAGCGGACTATTTCAGTAAAAAAGGGTATTGTAGCGTGCGTCGTCCGCGCCTGACCCGCTACCCGCTACCTGCAACCCACAGCGGCGACCGAGTAGCATCAACAATATCAGCTTATCTGATAACGTTCCACATAAACGTACAGGACTTTATGGCTCTGACAATGTTGTCTATGTATGTGAATCCAGAAGGATCGCATTCTTTTCACAGCCATCTGGTTCCTTCATTTTATTCACAATTATGATGAAATTTCACACGACAAAGATGCTTTTAGTGTACCCAAAGGAGCAATAATATGGCGAAAGTGCAAAAATAGATATATTTTTTCAAAGTTTCCCCATAAATGGCACGTTTGCGGTTGGTTCTTGTGGTTTAACTGACACGGATAAAGTTCTATGGAAATAAAATTATGCCTAACCTTCTAAAATGTAGACAACCCAATTCATGTCCTTATTATTTATTTTTCATGTGACTCGGGCTCAAAATGAAACTGTTTTAATGGAACTTTACTAAGTGGCAGCGCTTGGGGGAAGTCTACGTCCAGTAGTGGAAGTCTTTCAGCTGAAATGATCATGATTGCGATACTAGAGCGTATCGTTGAAGCGTGATAGAGCAAAGCAACAGAGAAAAATAACCGAGTTCCGATGCTTACAGCTACTTACAAGTAAACTATAACGTGACAACATTATACTATCCAAAGGTGTGTGACAAAAAGAACAAGTATTATAAAAGGGTTGCTACTTGTCGCCGCAGGGAACAAAAACTAGCTTGACCGGTGTCGCTTCTGAGATAAGAGTACAGCCGGTAGGTAGCTATCTATTGTACCTTCATCTTTCGGTAGATTCATCTCAATAATTGACACCCCTATATCGAAGTTTATAAGTACCATAGATCTTTAATTACCTGATGATCATTATGTTTGTCGTATAACTCTCGCAACATCTGCTAGCACTTTGTCCGTAGAAAGTTTTTTATTATAACAACTTTCTTTTATGATGAAAATAAATTGCTCAATGAATTTTTTAATGTTAAAGCGTAGTCAGAGGCAGTTTGTAGCAAAATTAAATTAGTTAAAAAGGTACCTGCACTAATGCTAGGTTGTTGCTACATCGCTACGTTTTCGTCTGTAATATCGTAAGCGGCAGTGATATCAAGCTCTGAAAAACTGGCTATTTCTTGTACCCTTGAAGATGTCATTGCGACACTACTCGTAGGCGACCAAGCTTTCTTCGCGTAAGCTCCATTGTGTTCTCTAAACCTAACATATTATTTCGGTACGTGGCCACAGGCAGCACCCACGCATTTCGTGCTTTAACTGCTTTCAATCCCGTTTAATTCTCCCCACTAACAGAAAATAATATTTCATGTAACAATCAATCATTTTCACACCATTAAGCTGATGTATAAACTTTGCAAGCATAGTACCTATGTATGCGTCAATGTGCGAGTATTTTAAAAGCTCCTGGATGGCGTTGCTTGAGCCGCAAATTTTGCCAAAATCAGGGTCGATCGGTCATCGCCCCGAGTCCCCGACACTGGTTGCAGCGTGCACATGTGCTTATGCAATCACGAACGTTCCGGTTTTGGGCTCAATTTACTTGTTTTACCCTTTCATTTATCATTACCGAGCACGCCAGCTAAAAAACAAGCCATACCATAAAACACGGTCATGTTGCCTCACGTTGCGTGTGACCATTTACGAAAGTGCGGAAATTGACTTATTATCTAGGGAACATTAGTTACATTAAAATGATACCGGTGAGAAAGCGGAAAGCAAAGTACCTTGGTAGTTTTTCCGTGCGCAAAAAGTAAGTTTAAGTATTCGAGAGAGTTATTTTTCATATGAAACACAATGTAAAGAGTTCAAGAAAAAATTGTTACAATAACATTTATTACAACAAAGGTAACCCCGGAGTAAAATTCCTCTTCTGAGTATAGTAGGAAAACGGGCACGTTGGCACTCAAACGATTTTCTTTATTCCCATTGCTGTTTTCATGTAATCGTTTTTCCTGTTTACTCTCCTGCGATGTTTTCTTAAAAAAAACCGGGCAAGTGCGAGTCTGACTCGCGCACCGAGTGTTCTTTTTTCTTTACTTGTGCTGATTCTGTGTCGATGGGAAGTACCTGATAGGTTTATGTTTACTCGCGAGTGTAAATAAAAACCTATCAGGTTCAGGTTTTGACCATGGTTCGTCTAAGTTTGAGACTCACATCTTCAATCAATCAATAAAAGTTCATTTTCCAAAAAGTTTCTGTAGGTTTCTCCATTGGGTCTGGACGGCAGTTCAAACGGACCAATTAGTTCATATTAAGGATACCAGACCAGAAGTTAACGCTGAAACGATGTTGAGAAGTCGAAGCTCTCACTTCATTGTGGATTTTCAATGGCCCACGTGTGGTTATTATGGTAAAATGGCCAAAAAAAAAAAAAATTTGTTTTTAATGATTATGAAAGCTCGAAGTCTGGCGCATAGCACATGGTCATAATTTACCGAACGCAAATTTTTCACGTTAGACCAATATTTTCACAACTTTTAACACAGTTACAAAACTAATAATATTATGCATAAAATACAACTCATGAAGATTACCGAATCTTCATGAGTTGTACAAACAAGAAATCTCAACAAAGTCTTTTACTTTTATTTTTAGGCTTTTTTTTTAAATTGGTCAAGCCGATAATTCTCAGAATAAAATCCATAAAAGCTCGAAAACTATGAAAAGTCGCGAAACATACATGGGGGTGATTCGACCTGAATCTTATTTTTGGACATCAATGTTCTGGCCACCCTGTGTATGTGGCAAAAATGATGCAAAAAATATAGTCGTATATTTTTGTTGCTTTAACTTAGAAGCTTAATATTTTTGGAGCTCCAAGTCACCATCGACTTACGTATTTGATACTAAAAACATACTACCTTCACGTGTTCCTGAAAGGAAGAGGGTTGTGTCAGACCGACAGGACTATAAGGGTTCTGTTCCGTTTTTATTTGAGGCACGGAAGCCAATAACGAAATGAATTGGAAACTCGCAATGTTGTTCTTAAAAATCTTTTAAATGGCAAAGTTCAGCTTGTTTTAACAAAAAATATAATGATCTACAAGTCCAGATATTTCAACAGAAAGTAGGTAGTAACATATTAAAAATCTTCTTGGCAACTTTCGGAACAACTTTAATGTGAATTAATAACTATTCTTATTATCAAAAGTCTAAGAATCAATAACTCGTCGCAAAACTATAAAATAGTTTTATTTTGTTCACGTGCGCGCTGCTCTAGGAGGTAAAACACTCAAATGGATATTTTCAGAAGGCTTTATTTAAAAATTTCACTAATTAAAAAATTAAAAACTGAAATTCATGTTTCGCTGTTTGGTTTTGATTTACATAAACTGAGCGCACTGAAGCTTTAACAATTACGAATGAAACTTTTCCCTAATGAGGTAATACAATACGCGCGGATCTGTAGAATTGAACTTGATATAAAGTTTGAGTGATGTGTCACTTTATCTTACTTTGCTAGGGACAAGGGTGAAGATATGAATGGAATGAGTCAAGTCACGCGAGTTCAAATGTGTGTTATGCGGGTTGTGTGGCCCGTGCCCCCATCCCGCCCGAGCGGACGTCTCGCGGTGACAGGCGCTTCGTCGCCTCACCCGGGGGCGGTGCTGCCAGGTGTGGGGTGGGAGCCAGGCATTTGGAGTTTGGCCACGAAGGGAAGGCGCGCGAACGTAAATAAATGTAAACGTTCCCGATCACAACAAACAAACGGGTGTGGAGACGCTCAGCCTCGCCTCGCGCCCGCGCCTCGCGTCTTGTGCCTCTACTCGCTCGCGGGACATCTGTAAAAAATAAGTTTTGATCACCGATTGAAGGTGAAGGCCTCGTTAATCCTCCAAGATTTTGTTTTAAACCTCACACATTTTTTGCTTGGTATTAATTAATCAAATCATCTGCAGTAAATGTGTTCCGTCGTCGGGTAGATTAATAAGATGAGAAAGATGAATCACTACTACTATAAATATACCGATGTATTAGAGTTGGAACGATAAACAACATAAACCTGCTTACACGACGTAGTGCTATTATGCTAACACCGGGTGTTACATAAAACGATTTGGATGCTAAGCTATTGATAAGTTCCAGGTAATAGAGCCGTAAGTAAAAACTGAGATAAATATGTTGTTTCATGTTGTCCCTATTTAAGGTCAGCCTTGTAAGAGTTTGTAACAGAATCTGTAAATACGGTCTGTGCAGGTACAGTTTGCATATTTAACTTAAAGCTAAAGATTATTGATAACGATCCAGAGCCGCAAGAGTCGGATACCAGATATTTACCTCTACATAATTGCTCATTATGTGACCTACAGGTCTATAAAGTCCACTGAAGACACCTATGAAGAGTAAACTTATAGTCACGTTATCTCAAGACGACACATTTACTGACATGACATTTACAAGAATACACCGAAGGGGCTGTCTCGAGCTGACGCCCGGACAAGACAGCTAATGAAATAAAAGAAAAATTAATTCTTCGCGATGTTGAAACATATCAAGTGTAGTTCGGACAGTTTGTCACGCTACCAGACAATTGAGTTTCACCTAGTGGCGGGCTTATTGCGAGTAGTTGTAATTTGTATTGTACACACGTCAGGTCAAGTTCTCTTCGACTAGTTAAATATATTCTTCACTTCCTGCTCGAAGTAATGTGGCAATTACTATATATCTGCAACATCCCACGTTGATATCACTCATAGATGATTACGTCCAGTTTGATTTATGCGCTGAATAATAATATTATTTTATATCTACATTAAGTATTTCAAATTAATAGGTTAGGCCTTGGATAGGTCAGCTCGGTATACATATAAATGCGATTTGTTTCTACCTCTACATTCATTTATGTTAGTATTCATTTATTCTCATATTGTGGCTTTTGTTCTTTATTTGTGGCGTTCGATTTCACAATTCGTAAAATATTCATGTGTGGTCGTAATTCGTATTCTTTATAGTTTTAAATGGTTGGTTTATGTTGTGTTATGGTTTGCCGTGCAAGCTAGCGAGGATGTCAAAGAATAAATAACATATCGGCTCGCTGAAGCAGCGCTTTAACAAGATCACGTAGGAAGCGCGCTCGCCACGGGCGATATTTCGACCAGATATGTATGTTTTTATTGCTTTTTGTGTCATGCTAGCACAACAAACAACAAATTTTCAAAATGTAATTCTAATTATTTGCACATTATCGAGTCCTCAGCGCCTGTCTTTCGGGCATTGTAAAAGCCTTATTAATTACCTATTATGAAAAACATTATGCTTGTTACAATGTAGGATTTATGAGGAAGGAGGAAAGTATAGGAATGCTAAATAAAGGTAAAATTAAGGCATTATTCTTTCACATAGATTTCTTCTGGATACCTTCTTAGAATCATGCTAGGTATGGCGTATAAGTAAAAGTTTCTAACGTGTTGTACAATACTATGAGTAATATCAAGGTAACCGATCAATCACCACTGAAGCTTTACCTTATAATAAAGAAATACAAAACGTTTTCAGTACAAACTTTTACGAAGACGTCTATCTCTTATCTCTAAAGCGAAGAAAACAAATTCACTTTGAGATAGCGCAGGGGAGCTGTTGGCTACTCTCACTCTAAATGAGCTCAGATGGATGAGAGCTGATCGCAAATGAGGTCAACTAGCAACGAAAATAATGAGCTATTTACTAACCCTATTAGCTTGACAGACAAGGAAGTATATAATTGATAATTTTATTTAAACAGATGGCTGTGTTATAGCGGCCGAGTCTCGGGCTGGTGTCCTGAATAGTCTTTGAACAAATAATATGTGTATGTATAGGAGTGCCAGTACCGCTGTTGCTTGTATAGCTGCGAATAGCGGGACTAGATCGTGAGAGTACCTACTAAGACAATAATTAGGTGTCAGTCGGCCAAATCGTTCATCTCGCACAGAGAGTTAACTGTACATGACGTTTTTACACGTCTGTCTGTCAGTTCAACTATTGTCGAGGGGAAAATAAGCGTTCACCTTTATATCTTTGAAAGGCATGAAACGTTGAGTGACACCTTTCTAAAGAAAGGTATACCCGTATTTTGCTAAAGGTATACTTAGTACTCTTTGAATATGAATATTGAATGAACGTATAAAATTAATAACATTCGAGAATCTACAAACAAAATTACAAGGTTCTGTTAGTTATGTGTTCGTCATATGAATATTGTTAAATGTCACTGGTTTTAATTTGTAGACAATATCGGTCAACAATAAAAAAAAAAAAAATACATGGAAGAAAAGTATATTGAGTATCTACGAGTACTAACCGATCTTTGATTAAGATTTTGGACAAATGCAAATCGGAAAATGTTTGATTTTAGCAATTAGAATAAATAATTTGTGTCACATAAAGTCTACTGATGGAACTTTGACAATTATGGGTCGATTTTCAGACTGACCGAAACTGATTTGAATATTCTGATATCCATAAATACTAGCTCGGTCAGATTCAGGATTCATTCAGATGGTCGGACGTTATACTATGTACTAGATGAAATGCGACCGCAGTCCGCAACTCCTTTGCTAGTCAAAAGGTATACATCTCTAACTAGTACATCTATTTAACCCATAAAATATCAAAGGGATGCGAATGTCGGTTTAATAGAAACATTTAAATGTTTACTGTAGATATCTATGTCGATTTTAGGGTAAACCTTCTTGCTACTGCAACATGCGTATATTTGTGTGGTCTCTTCTTTACAAAAACTTTCTTTTCCCCTGTATTTTAAAAGTAAAATGTATCTCAGGCTCGCCCACATTTTTATTTTCAACAGCTAACAGATCGCATACTGCTCGCATGAGTGTTGTTGTTCAATCATTGTATCAAAAGCTCACAGAAATATATCAAGTTAACTTGTAAAACTGGATTTTAGGTATTAGCGAATCTTAGGAAAAACTTCATCTAGTTTAAAGCCAGTATTGTACATTGATGAGTCAACCCGCTTCTTGAAAGTTAGGAGGAAAATGAATCTGTAGCAATATATGATTATTTTTACCTATAAACCAGCAATTTGCCACACACTATAACCTCTTCAAAGTTAGAGTAAACAGGCTCCTTCTGGGTAAGCTCGCTCCATCGTAGACTTTGTCTCTGTCATCTCTGACATAGACTAGAGTCAAGAGCAAACCCATCAATAATAATAAAAAAAAACCACTATAAATAAATAAAGCGTAACACAAGTAAACATTCTGATTCCTTTTAATACTTTTATACTTACGTTGAAATCTGTCATCGTAAAATATTAAGATGTTTTTATTATTGGAGCATTTGAGTGACAGCATCTGACAGTAATTGTGTAGGAGTAGAGGGCGGAGGGTAGCTGTGCGGTTGTAGGTTGAGGGGGCCTGCTGAGGGAGTACCTACATCTTACAGTGAGTGCCGCAGACTGCGCATCGACAGTTCTGCACAACCCTGACACCTTGACGACTGTTGCCACAACACACAATAGCGACATTGTCAACACTGACTGTCGCTTCCTAATCTCTTTGTTTCGGTACATTCTACTGATTCGACTTGACGTGAAACTAGTGAATACCAAGCAAAGTTTTCATGAATACTGCGTAGATATATTCCGAGCCCGGCTACGTATGAGGTTACCTTCAAGGTTCCCTGCACATATATTCGGAAGTATCCAGCCAGTTCTGATTTGAATTTTACTTAAAAATATAAACATTACCTTGGAGGTCTCAGTTATTTAATGAGGAACTTTATGTAATACCGTATATTTTTATTATAGAAAATAACTACCCAACATTAAGTTTAGACGTGTATTCAATGTTAATAGACTGTATTAAAATTGATGCCTTCAAATTACACTAACTGGGAAATTCGGCTACACCGCATCGGTTCCAATAGAATACTAGTGATTAGGCAAGTTTAGAGACGAGCTACCACAGTTATTATTTATAGGTATTTATTTTGATGACTGTTCATGTTATACTACTGATATTACAATATTAAATATTGCGTTATATTTTTTGGCTACATCGAGTTTGGTTTTCCGTTTTTTTGTGTATCTAATGATGTTAGCATGCTCTTACGAGCAAGCATTATCTACTGAAGTGGTCTCAGGTGATAATTTGTTTGAGCCGAGTGACGATTTGTTGTTTGGACACGACAATCATTTCTGCAGCATTTGTCTTTAAACATCTCACTTTATATCCGAAAGCTTAGTGAAGTATTTACCAAAACTTTTTATCTGATATCGTTTACCTATACATCGAAAAAGACAGCGTATTTAACTGCTGAATAAAGAGTCTTCAATGATTTAATGTAACTTAACTACATCGTATCTCTAAAAACTTCAATAAGCTTTAAGCCGTTAGGCACCATGAAACTTACCAGTATTTGCAGAAATCGGAGTCTATTATCTCACAGACTGCCTTTTGTAATGAAGACAAATTAACTTTTCACTTTATGTTCGCGACTTTCGTCAGTTAGTTCGCCTTTCAAGAAAGGGACAAGTTTCAATTAGAAAGTGTGTCGATTTGATTTTCGCCGCTGTGACGATATGTGAAGTTAACCGCATTAAGTTAATTATTTCCAATCGCTCGACTTGAGCAACTATTGTTTGAATAAGTAATTACTGTAGCAGTTCAAGCTTGGCTTCAGTAACTAGTCAGTGTTCAACTTTAATGTCTAAGAACAGGCTGGCTGACACCGATTGTAGCAACTGCATTTTAACGTTGCATACATTATATTTCATTGTTCCCATTACTAAATGATAGGGTCTAATTACTGTAATACATGGAGGTACTCGGTGTACGAGACTCTTCGTGCTTACACGCGATGTCTTGATTGTGTTATTGGTACTTTGGTCCCCACCTATTATTATCTCGCAGATGTCTGCAAGTACTTGTACAAATATATAAGTAAAAGATACAAAAAAATTCTTCGACTTCGTGACCTTCGAAGATTAATTCTCTGACGTGAATCTGTTCACTATTATGAATTCTATCAATATCGAAGGCTTTAAGTTGAAATTTGAAACTGACGATTTCAAAATACTTACTTTAAATAAAAATAACATTTAATAAAAAATCTGATCTGATTATTCAGGGGTTGCGCAAAAATTATCATAACAGATTCCGACTGGTATTTAATGTCGAATTGGACTAAGTAAACGTTTTGACGTGAATCTCACAGTTAAAACCAAAAATATGTTTAAATATTATCGTGTATTATCTAATAGTGTCTATTACATAATTTCTAATTACACTTTCGTCGTGCAATTAATACTAAATCTATTTTCTGTCAATCGTTGCCACTAAACCGTTCAGTTAACGGCATAACTTGAGCGTTCGATCACAGCCACTTCATATAAATAACATAAACTTAAACAGTCTGAGCGCGGCCGGGGGATGCGCGGCGCCTGAGCTACTCTCTGTGCCATCAGCGCAGCCTTGACATTTGCGGAGGCGTGCGCAGCGGCGGGCGGCCACTAGCCCCATCGTCGGAAACGGTTATAGTTCGGCACTGGCAGGTACGGGTACCGCGCCGGCACCCTCACGTTCTCCAGGTTGTATCCCCGCCGCTGCCGCACCAGCGCCTCACTCACTTGCTTGTCCACGTTTCTTTTCGCCGGTGTCACTATACTTAACACATTCGATTCAACTAACGCATTGTCTTCGGCTATGTTGTCTACCGGCAACGGCCTGGTGATGAGCTTCGCTCTATTCTTGTGCGTGGCGACGAAGTCCTCGTCGAGCACGTAGGGCTGCGGGCGCCTGTGCAGCAGGTTGATCCTGGCGGCGTCGATCTCCCTCTCGTAGCCGAGGCGGGCGGGCGCGGGCGCCGCCAGCGCGGGCGCCGCGAGCGCGAGCAGGAGCGCGAGGCACGCGTGCATGATGCGGTGTGTGTCGAGAGTATGAGCCGCGCCGCAACTACACATTTTTATATATACCAGCGATCGATACCATTCGTGCCCAATTTGTGTAGGTTCTTATTTATTTTTTTGTGATCGCTTTGCTCGAGACGCTCTTGAACTTGGCAGCGCGTCGCGGCGGTTCGCCTGGGCCCCGGGTCCCTGCAGCGGGTGCTGCGAGCGGCTGTCCGGCGCGGTGCAATTATTCGTATAATTTGATGCACCGGTGACTACGAACGCTCATGAACCTTGTTCCACTTACATTAACCAACATTAAGTGATGTTGTTCTCACCGGCACAAGGCGACCGTTACATAGTTTAGGTGGACCTATGTAGATTATTATCATTGACTACGATATCAATCGTGATTATATTTTTATTCATTTGGTAGGTATTGGTTTTTGATTATTTGCCATACGCGCCCAATTTATTAGAATGGGAACTAGGTAGGTATGCTAGGTAATCTTTGTTTAAACATAATTGGAAGGGTGTTTATATGTATTCTTAGACAGAGATATTATTTATGCAGTGTTTACATGTTTAAGAGTTTAATTTGTGTTCAGACCACCTCAAATTGCACATTTACAGACATAGAGCACGACTTGTTCAAGGATAATGTGCCGACAACTGGTAAACAGTTAACGCAGGTACATAGTTCGTCTAACGCATTTATCTTATACCTTGTACTTGTTACTGATTAGTTGAGTGTTTTGAAAAGATGAACCTTCTTGTGCTGTGGTTTAAGCTTAATGCGACTTAAAGAAGAGTGCTGCAAGGTCTGCGAAGGCGATACACCAGGGAGAGTGCTGCAAGGCTTTGGGAGTCCCCTTAGCCTTGCACTCTTCCTCCACTGCTGGACGGAGAAGTCCCTCCGCCCAGCAGGAGAATACGGATTAATTAAAAACAACAGTATTTTTTCGAGGCACAAAGACATGGCTAGTGAATTTAGTGTCACTGTTCGTTACGTTTTTCTACCTTTAAGTTGTTAATTTGACACCTGATCTATGTGATAAATAGATACTTAAAAATACTAGTTATTGGCGATGTTACATTGCTCAGGTATCCACATAATATGTCTTAAACTTATGTCTATCGTAGTTTTCTCAATAGGCAAAATGAGTAAACAAAATAGGTAGCCTGTTTTTAGTTGTCAATATTTTATCATAAGGAAGTAGTTTGATAAAGATTGAGGATCCCATTGTATCTACTGGTACATTGACGACGAGGTTAAATTAAGTGTACAATAACAGTATGTCGCACGCAAGTGACGCACATTGCAGCATTTGCAGGGAACTTGTTTGCTGCTCTGATCTAGCGTTCTGTACTTTATTGCAATTGTCATTGATTTCATTGTTGTTTAATACTTAAGAAAAAAGGGTCGTAGTGCAATAAGTTCTACACAGTTCACAGGTACACAGCTATTGTTTGTAAGCAAGCGATAAAACAATAAAGCTAAAAATACGCTCACAACAGTATGTTACACTTAAGTCTCACTTCGGACACATTTTTAAACGTCGTTAAAAATATTCACTCTTTTATATGCAAGTTATTGATTTTGAAATTTTACTCGTATGTCCTTCCTACTTCGAATATTTATAAACTTCTGGTTTCTTCATCCTTATTTGGCAGTGGAAACTAATAAACGATTAATTGCAGCATTAATTTAAAATAGAAAGCATTCGGAACCGAACACTCGAGGCCATCTCCAAAACGTAACATATAGACGCCTAGTGGTACAATACGATATGTGCGCATATGTACAGGAAGTACTGAGCCAGCTGTCGACCTTCCGAGATTTGTCTTGGTCCGGTGATTACATAACACTCATTTGAGTAAATGAATAAAGATAAAATAGACGATAATGTAAACATACTTACGGTAAACTGAATACATTTTCCACGGTTTGTTGGAAAACTTCAATATGCGCAGCTTGCTTATAACGTTGTGACGAAAGTGGTCGAGCGGCTTCGTGTCACTATCACTGCTTTATTCAAATGTTTATCTAAATGATTATGCTAATATAATGACAAATTGGAAATGTATAAAAGCTCACAGACATTTTAATTATACTTTCGATATTCATCGCTTTTCGCTTTTTATTTTTTTTTAAACAGGTGTTTTACCAGCGAGTCACCTTTTCATTAAAATATAGCCTTAAAAATAAAATAAACGTCGAATAAAATTTATTAATGCTGAAGATAAATCTCAAATATCCAAAGTTTGAAAATACACATCCGATTTATATGTGTAGTTGCCACACAGATCTAAACTTGAAATAAGTAAAGCATTTACCGGGCAAGTAGAAGTAAACAAACTTAATTAGCATATGTAACGCATTAAAATATTATGTTCTATTTATATTAAATGGTAATGAGTGAACAGGTTTCGGTTAGTTAGGACGGAAATCGTTTTATTGTAAACGGAAGTACAGTTAGCGTGCATGCGGATGGTGGATGTGAATGTGGCTCGAAAGGACTGGAAGCAGCCAAGGCGAGGAGCTGCGGACGAAGCACCTCGAATCGTTATCAGCCGATTGCAATATCAATTCTATATGAAAATTTAAAACCTTTGTAGTTGCCTAACTCGTACTCGGATGCATTTAATTAGATGACATTTACGTTGGTTTTTATGATTATTGAATATTTGCTTTCACAATCACGATCACGATCTTTCTCTTTTAGGTATTATTGCTTGAATGTTTTGATAAGTAAATTAATCGCTTACCAATATTCTGCCTCGAAACCGGTATCTTGAAAGAGATTCTGAGTTGAGATACCCTTATTTGGTTTGCGAGGGTTATTAATATGTTATTAATTATGCATGCGTTCTTCTTTTATACATATCTAAGCAGTCATCTCCCTTTCTGGCTATTACATATTTTATAAAATCCTACAGATAACCTGCACAATCTCCATTGTTGGTTTTAAAATATTTATTGTGGATCGATGTGTGGCAAGCAAAGCAACCATTTTTAGATTCAAAACACTCCTTGTGTTTTGATAAAATGAATTACTCGATACTTTGAATGATTGGTGAAACAGATGTGGGTGCAGGTGAGCCATCTAATACTGCGGTAAAAAATTAACAAACAACATTAACATGTAAGAAACTGGCAACAAGTGTAGATGTGTCGACGATAGGAACAAGAGCCTGTTTAAAATAATTCCGTCAGCGAAACTAATGACGCTAATTAATTCAATCACGCTTGTCTGCTTGATAACGAAGTGGTCGGTGCCGGTTCTCTGCGATCAATTACATCTGACAAAGCTCACATCGCAGCTCGTCTCCACATCAGCACAAAGACCGAGGATCCAACGCACAAGGATGCATGGACAATACTGTGCTCGTCGTTGCTTCCGTGTTTTTGTCTCGTTCCGCATCAAGCGGCATCATCATTAGAATATTAATATTCGTTATCCTAATTCAATGCTCGTTGAGCTTCTTTGTCCACAGAACGGTTAGGTTTTTGCTCGGAGATCTTTTGTTGCTCTAACATTTAGCTTGTTGCGTCTAAGTTTGACTAAATCGGTACCGGATCAGAGTTCATGTTTCATTTTTGCATATTTAATATCAGATGCCTTTGTTGAACCTCCATAGGCCAAGGTCTAATATTTTATCTTGACAATGTCTTGTGGAGTGATTTCTGCTCGGTGGGTGTTTATTAGTTTTGACACATCGGTGTCTGTGAGGCGTGACGCGAAGAGTTCGTCGGCTTTGTGTGGCGCGGCCGGGCAGGCGCGCGCGTCCTCGGGTGTCAGCGGTCATTGCTTCCTGATCGCCCGTGTTTATCTCTCGAAGATGTGACGCTCCCGCTGCGTTTGCGCAACGTACGCCATGCATTATTCATAACACACATGCATGTTCATGCCTCCATTATCCTTTGTCCCCCGATAATTTGATATTACAATGCTAATGCACTTATCACAGACAACTTGGTGTCGTTTTATTAGGTGACTCTGTTATAAAATAATGGAAAGATATTTGTCGAGGTTATATTTAAAGGCCTCATAAAATATGCAGTGACCACCACTGTGATAAAGTTTATTGGGTTAATAAGTTTCAAGTAAGGATACATATTTATAAGAACAATGTTCTACATGATTGTTTCTCTTCTTGTCTAGATGCCTTGGGACTCGTCGGAGGAGCAGATGGGCGGACCCCGTGAGATGCGCATCCACGTCCAGCGCGTGATCGCCATCCCCGCGCCGCACAACATGCCCCCGCCGCCCGAGACCATGGGACCCTTCGCCCCTCCCCCACCACCGCAACCTCAGGGCCATGACCAGAACGAAGTAAGTATCACAAGGGAGAGAATACTTGTAAGCGGACTTCCTGCAATCTGTCGTCGAAGTAGCCTCCTCGTTGACGGACAACAGTGTGCATAGTATGCTGAATCTAGTGCGCTTCCTTGCACTTCCATAGCTGCCGGTTATAAAAACAATTAACTGAATGTGTGGTTAACGCAGTGAGTCGTGTACAGCCTGTTAAATAAACAGCAGTAGGCATGTTTGTGTTCGACGAACTATATTGTTCAAAAGCTTTTGTTTACTGTGGGAAATGTCCCACATAGTATGGGGTTGAAAATTCACATTGTTAAAAGGTATAAGGTAAGGTATAAGGTATGGGTTATTATTAATCACTATTTACTGTTTTAAACAACATTCAAGTACAATCTAGGCCTAACATATTGACTAGGATAACGTGTAAAATATATTGTAGATACCAACTGCTTATTTACACTCTCAAATGATAACAGAGCTTATTTTAATAGCCACAAGGTAGCGCAATTAAGGTCTTTATCTATCTCGGCACGTACAACTAACTTTGAAGAAAAGTTTAAAGCAACAGAAGTTACGTGGTCTGGATTACTTGTAATGATTAAATACACGATTGTATCGGGCAAAAGAAAATAAATAAAACGCGAAGTACAGTAATCAATGTTTTTCTCGGTATAATTTTATTATCTTCGGAATAAATTAAGGAATTCGCTACAACAATTTAAGATACAAGTAGTGCAGTGTCGAAAACATGATACAAAAAGTGGTCCGTTAGCAAGCAATTTACAAGTTCTCAAACGAGTATGGAGACCTGTGATTGAGACGACGTTACACGGAAGCCAAAGTGTATCATTATACATTATGGACGTGCTTCGATAATAGCACTTGCCAACAATACTGAATTATTTAAATAAACACGTCAAGAATCGTAATTATGTAATAATAAACATGTCAGGAATGTCGGAGCGGACTCGTTACATCGTAATTTCATAACAATAAGAAAACGATTAAAATAGACTTCATTAACATGGTATTTACTATTTATCATAGATATGCTTATTGAAATGCATGTAGAATACGTAGAACTCGTAACATCGAAATGAACGGAGTATTTATTTAAATAGTTTGCGGCTGTTGATTTTATTTTTTGCAACTCAATTTACATAGTATATATTCAAGATTGAAATTGTACGGCTGAGTACTAAATTCTAAGCTGCGTAAAATGAAAAATCCTTTATAAAATATCTACAACAAAGGATTTACATATAAATAAACGAATGAATAAAGAATTAGCGAATTGAATTTACAAAAATCTTACATTGAGATCACTGAAGCGTTTTCTCAGTAGAGGTTAAAGAACTCGGTTTGTTAGCAACGACGCGCGGTCTGTGCGCCTTAACGATTGTTATACAAAGGTTAAGGCGCACATCGCTGTCAAAGATTGCATTTACATTTATAAGAATTTGTATGATTGACACCTTATTTTCCTTGTTTCCAGCAACCCACCGTGCTCCACCAATTCGTTCCTCAGTCTGCCCCCACACAGGAACTTGACCAGCCTGAGGTAGACCTTCAATTTCATTTCTTTGTTTTCGTTTTTTCTGTCTATGTTAATAGTTCTCTGATCGCTCCATTCATCATATCACGGTAGGTAATGATTATGACATTGCTACTTTTCAATAAACTCATCAACCACGCGGTTGTAAGAATTATTATTTCTAAAATATTCATTCTTTCGAACTACATGAACTTAGAGGGCTATATTGATGATTAAAATGGTTATAATTCTTTAGATAAATATGCGTTACGGTCGCGGATCGCATTTGGTCCACATACAGCTTCACACTGACCGGCAAATTGCAAAAATCATAAAAATATTTGAATTTCGCGGGCTAACCTGGAGCATCCACCTTAACGGTTTCGATCGTAAGACCCCAGTGCGAGTACGTTGACACTTGACAGTATCAAAAATATTTTTGAAAGGCTTTTTCAAATAAAAACCGAACAAGAGCGTGTTGGGCGACGCGCTGTGTAGGGTTCCGTAGTTGCATGTCATAATTGCCGAGATAGAATGGTGTTTTTTTGTTGATCCTTTGAATTTATATTTACTACCTTTTTGCGTAACTAAAAAGAACAACTTCATCTAACTAATCTGCAACGGCATTTTCTTTTTAAAATCGTCATAAATAAGCTACTACCTCGAGTTTTTTTCTCGTCTCCGTTTAGCTGGTAGAGAGGCCGCACCCTCCTCTGCCAGCTAAACGGTTTCTGACACTTGACTCCAACAAAAATTAGCACATTAATCTTAATATTTCGCAAACGGATCCTCGAACAACGGGACTCTAAAAATGAGTTGTTGTTTATATTCTACCTTTTACGCACACAATTTCACTTTGGCATATCATTAGATATATCACCGTTTTAAGTAGGTAGGTATTTCCAAATTTTTTTATCCGTAGACATAAAGCTAATGCATTATCTTACGATTAGAATAATTTTCCTTTTTCAGTACGCATTGGAATCCTGAGCTCGGAACGGAATTCCTTTTTGTATTGGAACTTTATGAGTCCTTTGTGATGTGCAGGTACAGAAGATGCCACTGGACGGCAATGTGCAGATGAACCTGCCGTGGAACCTGAGCCCCGAGGAGATCCACATGATCCACCGCACCGCTGAGGACGCCGCCGCCAACCAGCGCCGTGAACAACAGATCGACAACGACATGCAGGAGGTAAGGACTGATCATTGTTGAGGAGGAGAGAAGAGGGCCTAATTTAGTAAGGACTGCAACTAAGCAAAACTAGGTTATGATATTTTGCAAAAGCTTGCTGACGGTTTACTGTTAGCCAGGATTCCACCTACAATACTTGCATACGCTCTAGTCGCAGGCAAGCTGCATTACGTTGCGGGCTACGGAGGTTTAATGTTATCAATCGCTGGATGGTGCCCCGCAATGAATTAGCCTTGCATGTGAGTTGCTTGCAAGTTGAAGTACGGCCCAACACTACAAGCTCATCATCTGCCTAGCCTTTTCCCAACTATATTGGGGTCGGCTTCCAGTCAAGCCGGATTTGGCTGAATACCAGTATTTTTACGTGGAGCGGCTGCCTGCCAGACCTCCACAACCCATTAACTGGGTAACACGGTACTTCATGGCAAGACTGGAGTCAGATTTACTGGCTTCTGACTATCCGTAACGACTGCCAAAGATCTACAAATGACAGCCGGGACCAACGGCTTTCCGAGGCACGGAAAGCCGTTGGTCCCGGCTGCGTGCTTTCCGTCCACCCATCAGACCAACCTTGCCAATTGTTTGTCGTAGCGCTAACAGAATATTATTTCGTCTGAAATTTAAGATAATATCTATCTTAAATTTCAGACGAAATAATATTCTGTTAAATTGCTATTTAACAGAATATTATTTCGTCTGAAATAATATTCTGTTAAATTGCTTCTTCTTAAATTGCTATAGTTTCTGAGATCGCAGACTAAACAGGTGAGTTGTCTATTACAATATTGAACAGAAAGTTTTATCCAACCACTCGTGTTATCAGATTTTTCGATAGTAACAAATATCCCCAAATAAAAGATAACTCTTTGACTACCGAACGTAACAGACTTATTCGAAATATCGTTGGAATGTCACTAATAAAAATGCGAAACTACAGTTTTCAGGTATTTATTTGGCACAGAACGCGGTAATACCCACAATTATTAAATACTTAATTAATATTTAAGTTAATGAATGTGCGCAGATTGATAGGTTTTAATTAAGAGGAAAATGATGATGAAGTGGTAGGCAGATAGGTACCTGGTTATTAATTATTATCCTTGAATTGAATGTATTGAATGACACGACACGCATTGTGTATTGTACGCGGTCGCTAGTCAGAAGGTAACGCACACGCCTATTGTTTAATTAATTGCTGTATACTAGTACCTACAAGCTTTTATCCGCAGTTTTGCTCCCAATCAAATTCGCGCAGAAACCGCGATTTTTTTCTTGATAAAAAGTTGCATAGCGACGATGTGGCTATCCATCCGAAAGATAAAATTTGTGTTCGTCCCAAAATCAAAGTATTTTATTTCGTTTTGTTGTAGGTGCAATTGGATGTTATTCACTTGGCTATTTCGCTGCACTCTACCCGAAGACATTAAAATTACATACATTACATATGTCAAATAATATTACCTACACAAAATAATAATATGAATTCCGAAACACCATTTCCAGAGATTACCTTTTGCAAACACTTTTAGAGACAAACACTTTTTTATTCTTTTATAATGTTAGTACAAATTAGAGCCGTAAACGTTGTTATTAAATCAACAGGAAAAATGTTCTTTATTTAGTTTGTAGAGGCAAATACACCATTTTTGTCATTAGGAGTGGATGGTGCCAAACAAGGTGGCAATGTGGTCAATGTGGTTATGGTCAAGGATCTCCTACAAATTAATGACGTACCTATCGTTAAGCCTAACTATATGTATTTTCAAAGTATTATCTTTATACAATAAATAATCCGCAAAATAAATAAATAAAGGCGGGTCAATGACAATTCTTCTATCTTTGTTGCTACCTCCAAAGTCAATTTGCACAAGTGAAGTGACTCGATGATTAACTTTTTTATTTATTTATTTCAGAAAAATATACTTGTGTTATACATACTCGTACGAGTACAAAGCGCAATGCTTTCTCAGTCACGTTAACCCCATGAACTAGATACCTGGATATTAGTGAGATATGTGTGTTTCAGTGCTGTATGCGAAGTGCCAGCGAGGTGCACTATCCTTTGTTTAAATGACAATTAGACGGTTCGACAGATCGATAGTATACCGACTGGGGCCACCGGTTCAACTCGCAGATCTGACCGCTATTGCGTCGTTTGTGGTAGAAGAAACACTTCAAACAAAATTTACTCTTTTGCCTATTCACCGTTCTATTTATTTTGAGGCGGTGTTCTCACGGTTTGGTCTTATACGGTTAATTTTTTTCTTTTTCTATCCATTTCTGTTATAGGTATTCAGTATGTCTCATATTCCATTCTGCTTATTTAGCTTTCCTTTTAAGTAAATATGCGTCGACATAAATTCCAAAAGAGTCATGGGTTGTAGGTACAGTAAAACTTCTTGTAGGTTATTGATTAAATACAAATGTAAGGTTGCCTTGCTGATAACTTTTCCTAGTAGATTAGATTTAAACGATTAAGAGTTTTAATATGCACATATTTACACAACTACGTCAACCTACTTAGGCAGGTGTAGATATTTTGGTACGGTATTGGTACGGTATTAACCGTTACACTCAAGCACGTACGTAGGTATTGCAAAATTGTTTGACCAAGTTCTGGATCGAAGTATTTATCCATGTACAGCGACATACGTCAGCAAACTTGAGTGAACAAAACGCGCACTCAAGACAAACCCGCGCGCCCCAAAATTCGGTAGTTTTTTTTGTTCTTTCCTTGTTATTCTATAACTTTAAAAAAATAGCCCTATATGACAATGTAGATAATAAATTTGTCTTTGAGATAGTGCAAATTACAATAAAATACGCCAGTCGGTTTTGTGTGTCCGGGTTAGATGTAACTTTACAAATTAATTACACTATTTTGAACGAATAAAATACTGGTGTCAGCTGAATCCGGTTTGAATGGAAGCCAACCCCAATATAGTTGGGAAAAGACTAGGCATTTGATGATTAAAAAAAAAAAAAAAACTCAAAATTTTCATAGCTGTATCATATTACTAGGAAAATAATCTAGGTAATGTAACATATTTTTGACAAACACTAGCTATGGTGGTAAACCAGCTATGGTGGGGTATCTGCGCCTTCCCATTAAACCGGCAATCTATAGCCACACAGACCGCGAAGTGCAGGAAATTAACAGTATTGACTATCTTGTAGTACGAGAATATTCAATGTGACTACTTTGTTGCTACAAAGTCACAGACCACAGACACAGACCGGGGATTGGTTTACAAGGTAATGCTATGAACATCATGAAATTGTTTTTTTTTTTTTCTTATTTTGGAAGCATCATCATCATCCGCCTAGCCTTTTCCCAACTTTATGGGGTCGGCTTACAGTCCAGCTGGATATAGCTGAATACCAGTGTTTTACGTGGAGCGCAACCACAAACCATTGAATGGGTAACAAGCTACTTCATGGCAAGACTGGAGTCAGATTTACTGGATTCTGACTATCCGTAACGACTGCCAAAGATCTATAAATGACAGCCGGGACCAACAGCTTAACGTGCTTTCCGAGGAACGGAGGAAACTTGGTATGTTAAGATGGTCACCCATCCTCAGACCAACCCTGGCAAGCGTTGCTTAACCTTGAAGATCGACCTGTGCGGCTGTTATTCTGTAGCCAGGAGCTCCTCAAAAAACAAGACTTACTAATAACTTGAAATGAACATACGCTTCTGTTGCGCATCCCAACCCTTGCCTTCGTGAAATTTTAAGTAATCTCCGCCACTCGCTGATTGTCTTGTCAGCAGACCTACCTATCTACATTATAAGACGTTGAAATGTTATACATGTTTATTAAATATGAGGTTTAGTCTTACTTAAATATTCCCCGGTTTTACATTAAGTAGATCCTTCCTGAGATCTCTCGTGGGATAAACACCTGTATGTACCTTTACATCCTAATGTACTTACTTGGTCATTTAATATTTTATACGAAACACTTTCACAATATTTATAAATAGAACCTCTTTTGGCTTTGTTTTGTTTGATGTCTGCTATACATACCTAAAATCTGACTCAGAAATGGAGACAGACTTTCGGTGACATGTTCACTTAAGTTGTAACTGATGTATGTACGTGCCTATATTGTTATATGTGTTGTATATTCTTATATTGTAATCTGTAGGTTGTAAAAGGTTCGGTACCCAAGCGAGCGTATAGGCTTAGATTTTCAATACAGAAGTATTTTAGTTAATAAAAACTTGGAAGTTTGCGAGGTCCCGCCGGCAGGGTTAAGCGAAAGTAAAGATTTTGTGCCATCTGGGACAAGCTAGGCTTAGGATGTTGCCTACTTTATAACTATATTTTGTAGAACGAAGAAAAAATGAAAAGGAAATATTTGAACAGTTATAACTTCAAAGTAGAATAGATATATTAAATGTACTTAAATGATCACATCATCGCTTACCATCAGGTGAAATAGTGGTCAAACGCGTGCCTAAAAAAATATGAACTCAGAAAAAGTACAAGTCATCATCTGCCTAGCCTTTTCCCAACTATATTAGGGTCGGCTTCCAGTCAAACCGGATTCAGCTAAATACCAGTATTTTAAGTGGAGCGGCTACCTACCAGACCTTCACAACCCATTAACTGGGGAACACGGTAAGACTGGTGTCACGTTTTCTGGCTTCTGACTGCCAAAGATCTTCAATTGACAGCTGGGACCAACAGTTTAACTTGCTTTTCGAGGCACGGAGGAAACTCGGTATGTTAAGATGGTCACCCATCCACAGACCAAGATGATAGAAGCTTGAAGATCGACCTATGCGGTTGTTTTTATTTAGCCACGAGCTCCTTAAAAAAAAACAAGTGTTTACAGAAAATGGTAGTTAAAAAAAGGGAGACAAAGCTTAGGTAGTTAAAATTATGGGTAGGCAATAGAGATTTTGAACGAGAAAAGCAGGAGGATGAAAGAAGAAAATTATATCTACACCGGACACTGGCAGATTTGACTACTACTATTAAGTGTTTCGCGGTTTCAGTTTGCTACCAACACTTACTATTTTAAATTCATCTCATGCTAATTACCTCAACTTATTCCCTAAATGAACATATTAACTGTTGCAGGTGAAGACCATCGTGAAGACGCTGGCGGCGGCGGCGGAGGCGGAGGCGGAGGCGGAGGCACGCGCGCAGGCGGAGGAGCAGCAGGGCGACGCGCGCGCAGACCTCGCGCACGCGCCGCGCGCACCGCGCACGCTGCTGCTGCCGCAGGACATGCCCATGCCCTCGGACGAGAGGCCACACTGTAAGTACCGCGCGAGACAAGATGATTTCACTTCAGACGAAACACGTCCACGGACATAATATGCCTCTTGAAATGTTTGAAAGCGTCGCCTCATTGGTCATTTCTTCTGTACTAATACATAAGAGAGAGAGAGTTTGTTAGTTTGCTTGAACGTGCTAATTTCAGGAACTACTGGTCCGATTTGAAAAATTATTTCAGTGTTAGATAGCCCATTTATCGAGGAAGGCATATCATCATGCTAAGACCAATAAGGACGGGTATGGAATCCGTTCGAAAGAGGCACCGTACCCTGGAACGCAAAGGGCAGGAGGATGGGTCAGTAAGAGTCTGACACTCCCTCCTGCTGTACGCAGAGCGAGAGGAGTCATTTTGATGATATCCCATCCATAACAAAAAAAAAGACCAATAGGAGCGGAGCAGACGAGGGTGAGTATATTTCAGGGGGTCAAAGAACTCATCAATATAAATTAATTTAACCAGAGGATCAACTCTGAAATATGAAAAAATACTACTGCTTGGTTTATGTTCGTATAACTCGATTAAATAAAGGCATCATCTACATAATTATAACTGTAACTAAACTACTAAAACAGATTTGCTAATTAGAAACTGATTGATTAGTCGACAAGCAACCGGCGTCATTGATTGAAATTGAAACTTAAATCTACCGAGCTTGCAGTTGAATATTGAGAATATTTAAATATCTTTTGACTGAAGCTTTTCCTGGACCTGTTAACGAACTTTGTAGGTAGCATTTACAAACCTAATGGGTTACGTGGAACTGCCCAAATTACTTCGGACAGATACCGAGAATTGTATATTTCACTACAGCTGGCTGTTCACTGGATATGCTGGCTACGGTGAAAATCGTGGCTTTATTATTACGTGGAAAACATCCTTTCATGATATTGAAGCGAAATTATATTTAATCTGAATTCAGAGAACTTTGCACGTTTGCAGAAATATTCAGATAAATGCAAATTCAATTTACAATATTATGATACGAGCACATTCTCGAGCTGCATTATATTATTGAAGTAAGTAATACCTATTAAAAACCCTTGTTAAAAGTTATCTTTGTTGCTAAAACATTAATAGAATAAATTGTTTATTAATTTCAACTTTAACAAAGAAAAATAAGTTGAGGTAAGAGAGCTTCAACTTGAACTGTCATTAATTAACCACGTCTGACCTGTCAAGAGTGCTCCTGTAAACATGTCTATACTATGTATATCTCACTGTCTGCCAAGTTAGTAAGACCTAACGTATTTCTAAGCTTGTTAGAAAATTCAACTTCGTTCATTATTGACAGAACTGTTAACAAGATGATACGTGTACTTTTTGACATAACGTCAAAGGATAACCAAAACGAAACGAACATATTTAATTAAAAAAAAAAAAAAAATATTTCAGGCCATGAAACCCATAGGCGAAGACCCATAGAAACGTTATATTTATATTATTCAATTGATTAAATAAAATAGATGGCAAGATTAAAATAATATCGCAATATCAGTCCGTACATGAACCATGCAACAGTGGTTCACGTACTGACAGTCAAAGCGATCAGCTAAAGCGCTCAGGATACTGTTGTATTACTGATAAACCTTGTGGTAATATTACCAATAACAAATCCAAAACATTGTACTTCAGATAACATTATTTATCTATTTTCATGACAAATAGATACTATCACGTATTCAGCTAGCAGAATCATAGTGCTCATTCATCCAATTTTTCCATAAACAAAATGAATGAATAGACACTAAGTCTACCACAAAAACACATGAGTCACATCAGTTCCAATAAATCATTGTCGCGTGTAGCACTAGCAAGCTGCGGACGGCAGTCGCAGTCGCGTCGCTTTGTAGTTAAACCGACTTGTATAAAGTTCAGGTGAAGCACATTGTATACATGCTCAACAATGAACTAGGTACACGTGCATTATAAAAAAAACTTTTAACAAAAACATATAACCGACTTCCAAACAAAACACTAGAAAGTATAAAATAAGTCTAATTTCGGAAATTGGTATTTCTGGTTGTGTATATTTGTTTTTTAACACCGACATCCGAAGTTAACTGAAATTTCGACCAATAATATTCAGTAATTATATAAGACACCTAAATTTTAAACAATTTAAGCCCGACCGCAGCTCTTTGCACCTTACCTATAGGGTCGGTTAAAAAACGACGATCTGATATTTCAAGATGGCTTGGCAAAATTACTTAAGTTCACTATATAGGTACTAAAAATAACTACCTACTTTCTTTCACAAAAACCACATATCCTCCAATGGTATTTATTAGCCTTGTTATAAGCGAACTCATTAAAATATATTCGGACAATACCTACCTACGCTCAAACGACACGTGCAAAGAGATTTTGTTTATAATTTTTTATGCCACGCGTATGTCGAATTCAATCACGAGCTGTATTTACGTCTGATTACTCAGGAACAGTGGAAATATACCTTCTGTATTGCCTAAATTGTAAAGTACTCGTAGGTACATTTAAAGTAGGTATATATTTCGCAATCTACGTGTTGAGAGATTGCGGTCGTAAACTTTGTTAACAAGCATTGTTTGTCTGATCATAGACCAGCATTTTAAGATCAAATGAATTTCTGAACGAAACTATGTTTGCCTACTGTTATCTACAACTATGTATACCTACAGCGATTAGTAATTAATGACTTGGTATTCATACAGGATGGAATTAATAATGTTTATTGTATTTTCCATTAAGAATTAGTCAACAAAATCATAGCTAAGTGACGTCGCGGGCACGAGGCATCGTAGGAAATGCGTAGTACTATACAGTAACCCAGTTAAGTTGACGTCGCTGCATGTAAATTCAAGTAATTGGGTCGTTCTTGCACTCACTGATTCCTCATAATTGCTAATAAATACAGGTCAATAGTGTTTATTGACCTGGATTGTCTCATCATGTCTTGCTCTTGATCTTGCCCTAATTTGTTTACAAGAGCATTAAGAGAATGGGTTGTGGGGTATGCGAGCGTAAACTGTTCATCACTTAGGGTCCCTGTCTATTTATACTGTACAGGATGATCGTAATACTTCGATGTTGTGCTGATGAAATGATACCATGTTTTATGGTTTGTTGCAGACCTCCAGCCCCGCTCAGTCCGCAGCGTGGACGCGTTGGTGAACAGCGAAAAGCGCGTGAAGCGCTGCGCATGCAGCTGCGGCCCGTAGAGGCGCACACAGCGCACGCGCACCGCGCTGCTCTAGCGCACACGCGCTTCTCTCCGTCCATTTCCCAATTTCCCTTGTAACAGTTAAACAAACCTGTTAGTTAACATAATAACGGCTTGTCTATAACATTTCTGTAAATAAAGTTGTTAATCCATGAGCTTCCAATGATGGTCTTTAATTACCTAACGCTGCATAGAGGTTGTATTTATGGGAAATTTTAATAATTGTTAAATAATTATAAATTTTATAGTTCGTTTGTTCGCTGTTTCGATGTACCTTTGAATTTCTATTACCGACTGTCTACTTGAGAATGCAATGTAAGGGTAGTTTTTAGTTTTAACATTAGGTACGTATGTTTAGGTCATATGTACATGTTGTAATTGTGGTAGGTGGGAGAGGAGGTCGGCGAGGCAATATCCATCTGCAAGATTAATTCACAAGCTCGAACAAATTCTGTTCTGTTTGTTGTAAATTAGTTTTCGAGAAAATAGCTTTGATTTGTAAAGATAAGAATATTTGCATTTGTTTGGGGTAAAAATAGAAATGCATTTATTTCTGAAGGGACACTTAAACCTTGTTTGCAAACCTTGCTCCTTAATTAACTAGTGGTGATATTGTAAAATTAAAATCAAACTTGTATTCTATTATTGTGATCCTAAATTAAATTTGTACTAGTTTTATTTGACTGAAAGTTTTATTTGACCGCTTGTCCCGACAGACCGTGAACCTGAACACTCATCCAAGTATTTCTTGTTCAGGCAGAACATAGACACGACAAACGCAAAACACTGATACTCAAAGTGAGGACGCAGTACTAATCTTAATCCCCTTCTCAAGAGTATCTATCAGCTTCCAATGACATTCGATGCGACTGAATTTCAGTAGGTATTGTCTACTCAAGTTGTATCAGTTGTCAGACGATTGGCTCCGGGATGATTGTAACCCGAGGATGAAGCAGTTTGTGTTCACTGCGTAGAGAGTCTCAGTGTACCTACCTCGATAATCGATCACAGTTTAGGGACAAAGCACACTGATGCAGAGTTGAAGCGTGAATTTAATAGCATAATTGTTAACCCTTATGGAGGAGCTCGTTATTATCTAAATAACAGGCGCACGGGTCGATCTTCAATGTTAAGCAACACTTGCCAAGGTTGGTCTGTGGATGGGTGACCATCTTAACATACCGGTTTCCTCCATGCCCTGGAAAGCACGTTAAGCCGTTGGTCCCGGCTGTCATTTGTAGATCTTTGGCAGTCGTTAAGGATAATCAGAAGCCAGTAAATCTGACTTCAGTCTTGCCATGAAGTACCGTGTTACCCAGTTAATGGGTTTTGGAGGTCTGGTAGGCAGCCGCTCCTCGTGAAATCCGGCTTGACTGGAAGTCGACCCCAATATAGTTGGGGAAATGGCTAGACAGATGATGAACCCTTATCTTCACAACGTAAAACACAGACATATTAAAGTTTGCTTTATGTACTTTGATAATTTCTGGTTTAAAACATAATATCGAAAACTTCACTCGATAAAAAAAAATCGGAAGATGAGGCTAAATTCAACTATTTTTTATGTTTTTCTTATTGTTCTCGAAGTTTATGAAAGTTATACTTCCAAAAAACATATCTAAGAAAGGTTAATAACATATAGAAGAATAATTTCTGATTAAATTTTGCATATTAGTTTTATTCTTTTAATAATAAATTATTATGGCTTCACGCCGTCGACGTGAGCGCTCAGTTCGCTTCGCGTAGGGTATGGAAATGTTAGATAACTGATAAATAATTTTAGCTTCACTCGGTCTACCTGACCCGCTCGTATTCGAGTGAATGCGTGGCATCTGCAAGCAAACAGAAACACAAACAGTCAACAAGCAACTGCATGTCACTCACTGTGGCTTGTGAATGTGTGCGAATCTACGCACATCCGAGGAAATTTGACGCTCTGCTTCGACTCGACTGTGTCAGTGAACTTTGACCCTAACTCAACTTGAAGCCAGTTGAAGCTTTGTACCGTGACGTCACATTATTTATCCAAATACTCGAAGGGACTTAGTGCATGATGCAGTAAGTGGTTGCGTTTTTGAAACTGGGATTTAGATAATATTTCAGTCACGATTAACTTTTTACACGCTTGCCTTTTACCAGGATTTACGTCAGATATCTTTCCACTTTTTATCATAGGAGCGTGCAGAAACTATAGGTAGCAGCACAGAAATGTCACTGTCAAGCATACTTCAGGTGGCAGCACAAAAGCAATATCAAGTATTCTGACCCTAAAAGCTTCGAATAAGCGACACTGGATGGCATAGCCAACGCCATGCACGGTCCCTATAGTGTAAAAAACCTGTCATCGTTACATTTCCGATTCAAAATGGCCTACATTTTTACATAGTAGGTACTTACGCTACAGATAGTTTGGGTGTATGTCTATAGGCGTGCTATTCCTGCATGCATTCCGAACTCACTGGTTCGACATGTCTTCC
Organism: Lacanobia oleracea; assembly: GCA_950371165.1. Taxonomy (NCBI): domain Eukaryota; kingdom Metazoa; phylum Arthropoda; class Insecta; order Lepidoptera; family Noctuidae; genus Lacanobia; species Lacanobia oleracea. The sequence goes on from OX493401.1 coordinate 12,544,293, forward strand.
GACAGACAGTGACTTCGTAAAGATGTCTCGGACGCGCACACGCCCATCATAACCTTGAGGCAACAGAGTTTAGGGTGACAACAAAGGCCTCAAAGCGCTATATATTTGACTCGCAATTTGTAGAAATGTGGCAGTGTGTTCTATAATCTAGGAGAGGCACTTCATGAACACCATTCCTTCTGTCTTCTGACTATTTTATATGTTTTAAGTAAATATTCTATTGAAAAATAATAATTGGATATCGCATTTCACTAATTACAAGCGGAATCGGAAACTGTATAAGATTATTTTTGTGTACCTGCCATAGAGGTTTTTCTCGAAACCTATGCAACGTAAGATTTAAAATAAAATTAAATAGGAAAAATAAATGAACCTCTATGTGGGGCATTACAAAGATCAAGTTAATGAAATCCACAAATGTTAATTGTCACTGCAAAATACACAAAAACTGGCAATTTGATTTTAATTGAATTGCGGTGCTGTTGCGGCCAGAAACCACTAATGATTAAGTGGTTCGAACAGTCCAGAGCAGTTGGCGGGCTCAAAGAGATCTCGAAACATAGCCAGAATCCCGGGAAAAAGGGTTCAACCCGCCATAATTGCAAGCTTGGATTTAATTGAACGAACATGTGTGTAAACGATCGCTGGTTTAGACATTAAACTACCACTATATGTGGGCATATGCTTTGGCCTTTAGAAAGTATGAACGTCTAAAATCCCAGACATAATTAAGCAAAGGGATCTATGATAAAACAAGAATACTAACAAGCGAACCTGCCTAAAGGCTGAAAGTAACGCCCTAGACATAGGTACTACTGCATTGCAGACTTTATTATCTTAATAGCAATGGCATTTCTGCGTCGTTATATCCAACATAAAAATGTCCTAGTACACAAGTAAACAGAGAGGGGTAGCGCACAGTTCTCAGACTTGTTTCCTATTTTTTCCTTACAAGCACGATTGCCCTCTGCTCAAGGGAAGCTGTTACAGGAGCCGTTTGTTAAAGTGTAAGTTCCTCGCTCAATATCGTTATGTAAGAGAATTACGAGAGGAAGGTGCTCGCTCCAATTTCCATTTCGTACTGCCAATATTGTCCTACAGAATGTAACAATACAAGCATTGTACGAGACTTAAAATCCTATTTTGTTGCACTGTAGATTTTATCAGAATTTATTGAAATAAATATCTACCTAAAACTCTTAAATAGGTACTGGATGATGTACTGGCTGATGGATTTTCCATTTACTTTTTAGAAATACTAAGGAGGCCCTTATGTAATAAAGAGGTAATATTTGGATGTAGATATAGAGGGGATATTATAATATTTCGATAATTATAAGGTCGTATGAGTTAACTAAGGTACATACTGTGGTTCTAAGATAATGAAATCAAGTAAAACGATATGTAGTGTTAAATAAATTATATTTAATTAAGGTACGAGTATTATTCGCGAGCCATGACGGCAGTTACACAGTAACATTCGTTAATAGTCAAAACACTCACACGCAATCCAATTACAAAACTGGGAAGGGGAATGTTTTAACATTTTAAATTCACATTCACATCAGCCAAACTATAGTCAGGCAATGTTCTCGATGACTGAGTCTTATTGTTATAACTGAATATTATTAAAATTATATACAAGACAAGAATCAATAAGTTCATGAGAAAACCTGAAATGTAACTTATGAGCAAAGTCATTAAGGATGTCAAACACCACAAATCCATAACGTCTTTGGAAAATAAATAAATGTTTATGGTCAAACAAAGTAAAAACGTGACGACTGCCAAGCTCCTGGCGAACTGTCTTATTTTATCGGATAACACTCTGTACACTATAGCGATGTACAGCCCCGTGCCGATGAAGATGAGCGGCCATCGGAAGAGACTGCAGATCATCAACGTGACCCACCACTTGTCCATCATGTCTAAGACGATGACTGTCGTGCACATCACACTCACTGGGATAGGTATCAACCACGAACAGGACAGTACTCTATAAAAACTCATATGGCTTATTTTCACTAACACTATTATTAAACTATTATACATGTGTTTTATGAAAAAGAATACTAGTATAACTATTACAAAATCCATGTAAATTTGCAAGCAATATAAAATACTCTTGACTATCTCGTCTAGTGTTATATTACCTTGACAATCTAAAAACTTTAATGTAAATATAATCCTTTTTATGAATCTTGCAAATGTTAATTGCATTAACATTTGATTCCTATAATTTCTTCTCCATTTTTTCATCTTAATAGCTGCAGCAATTGATATTATTAACTCTAGAGTGGTCATAACCAGTTCAATCACAACAAAAGTCTCAAATATTGAATGATCACTGTACAGCGCTTTTTCAACTTCAAAACTGGTTCGGGCACTTGCATTGGTGGCATTCTGTTGTTCTCCGGCACTTGCTGGTAACACTTCACTTCCATTGGACGGCGCGTCTGCAGCGTCCGGCGCTAGCGTCGACAGAAAATCCGTGACATTGTCGAAGTCTACACTCGATGGGACAATTTCCGTCGACATTTTGACCACATGAACGTATTTTACTATTTCAGCATGAAGCACATCAGAAGTCTTGTGTATGACCTGAAGCAGCGGCTCGGCTGGCGGTTCAAATGAGACTGTAATGTGAAACGGGAAACAACAACTTACATAGGTATATATTATTCATAGGTAAATGATACAACAACTTATTGGAATTTGCGGTTAGCAGACGTCATAGCGGTGGGCGCGAAATACCCGAGTACGAGTTGCTTCCACTGATCATTGAATATACTTTAATAGTTTTCAGATCATATACATATGGATTACTGAAGCATTTAAGTCTGACAGTATACAAGATATTTATTTGGAAGCAAGCAGACGAATAAGTTATTTTCTCGTGTTCGGAATTTAATATCCTGCGAGTTACCTTTGATATCACGATATTAAATGCTATTTCATATTTTCAGGTTGCTAACTATTTAATAGTGAAATATGAGTAGCTTTACCTATAAGGTAACTAAGTGGCTTCTTTAAATAATGCAAGTGCATTTAATTATGAGAAGATACAAGAAAATCATCAAGCGCATCAAGTTGGGCTGTTTGTTTTACTATTAATTAAGGATACTCATAAATGTGTTCTGCTGACGTGACTGAACGATAGTTTATACTTTTCCTTATACATTTTATGACCAATGCGTTTCGAGAATGCCACCACATCTACACTAATCTACACTTCTACACTAATATTATAAAGAGGAAATATTTGTTTGTTTTTTTTTTAAATGAATAAGCTCCGAAACTTCTAGACCGATTTGAAAAATTCTTTCACCATTAGAATCCTACATTATTTCTGATACCCTCCTGAATATTTTCATAAAAGTTAGGGATCCCTATGAAAACTTTGATAATGTAACCCAAGGCATGAAAAAAATACCATAAAAGATATATAATATAGAGCAAAGTGATGTACCTACTACAGTTTTATAGAGGACATCAATATCTACAAAAAAGTCCGCGAGGGTATATGTCTACCTATTATGGTTAAGTCACAATGACCGCTTTTTGTTCAAATAATTCAATCAAAACCCGGGTGAAATGGAATAGTGTTGATTTTAGTATCATGATATTAATACTTATCTATATTATTTAATAATTAAGGTTGGTTATGTACAAGTAAAATACACTATTAATTATTCAAATCAGACCTTTCGTTTAAAAGTTATGATGGGTAAAAAATACTCTAAGTATGAAAAAGGTAGCAGTTTGCGCGAACTGCCGTCGTCGAACGTTTAGTTTATTAATAAGTAATTTACACGGGGAGATGGAAGTTCGGAGTACTAACTAAACTCGTGCGAACGAAGTCGCGGGCGAAGTGCTAGTTCTTGATTAGTTTCTAAATAGGAAATTGAGAAAAAATGTTTTTTGCCTAAAATCAGATTACCTATGTATTTTCTGCAACACACACAAAGTAAAAGTGGATATTTAGCAACCGAAATAACTTCAACAGAAACTTGGCTGTTTCCTCAAGAATTCCTTTAACTGCGCTAGATAAACATGGCAATTGCTTCGCGTGAAGGGTCCTTGCGAAAGCGGTGCGATCAATAGATTTAAAATATGGGTCAAGCTCAGTGCGAGTCCTACACTACGGGGCACGGAGTACGGTACAGTGCACAGTGCGCAGTGCTCACCTGCGACCTGTGCCGGCTGTCTGTGCACACACTTGCTTTATACTTACTTCTTACGGCACTCTCGATACATTCGCTATACGTACATGTGTAGGTACACTACTATAGATTTTACTTTTAAGCTCAGCTCAAGTAGGTTGCTCAGTAACATATGGCGACAAATGGCAGACAATAGAACTCGATACTTGCCCGACATTGAGATTTAGACAGCTTAAAATTTTTGAGGCAAGGAACGTGGATATCCATTTTACTTGTAGATGTGTAAAGCACGTATCGTATACTGTTGGCTGGATATTCAGCATTTTCGGTCATTCTCTATAGACCATTTGAATTTAGAATCTGCCGAATAGAGTTTTCTGAATGAGATTAATTTACAAAGGATGTGCTCACTTTAGTACCAAGTTCTGTCCCGCTTTTAACTACGCAGTACGGCAGTAGTTTACGTAACTACGAGTATCTATACACCCGTACTACCGTATACACGCAGATGTACCGTACAGCTATTTATGTTGATTGTTATTCCAATTAGTGCTTCGATGCCGATATTGTAGTCCGGATCATCCCGGCTAATCTATTAGGGCTTAAAGCCTGATTTTATTACTATAAATTGATACAATATTGTTACTATTCTCAAAATTTATTTTAATCTTTATTGAATACCTACAATTTACGGACTCTGTTAACAATAGTTAGTATAACTATCGATGGAATGTTCGCGTTTCCACACTTCTACGTCGCAAATGAAACTATTTCCCAAACTTTTCTGCATAAGCGGATTACAGATAGTTTCGGTGGAAGTGTTAAACCCAATTTTCAAAACTTACACGGTTAGTCTTCATTATTTCACTTCAAAAGGGATTCATGCATGTCTGCTTGGCTAAAGATTGTTTTGTGTGACCTACCTAAACTACTTTCTGTTATTTAAGACAAGACGCGATCGATGGCTGTAAATCTATACTTAATAACATAACCCATAAAACAGGTAAAGTTTCTGAGGTTGTAGGGGGTAATCTCTGGATCCAAGCCACGTTATTTGTGAGTGTCATAGGCTATTTATCTACTCGAAAAAATACCGCTCAACAAAGTGGGCACGGGTCAGCTAGTGAAAACATAAATACATAAACATGTTCTTAATTGCAAAGTAATTGCTGTAACAACATATTAGTAGTGCCTAGTTATAGGGTAAACATAATAGTTGGCAGGAAGTGGATTCTCGGCACTAAGTCTAACGATGCCACACTCAGAGTAAAAAGACAGTAGGTCTATTACCTATTATATTAACAGAGGAGTAAAATTTCAACAAAAGACAAACAGTTTGAGAAAGAGAAGTAAGATACGGTAAGAGATTGATTGTCAAGGTCTATCGAAATTAACGTGGTAAATCCTTTACATTTCAGTTTTACCATAATCGTTATATCTGAGGGCCAATTCTAGTATTTTTTAAGACACTTTCGTATTCGCAAGTCAGTTGCAATCTATAAAATGTAAGGAAACTGCGGTTTTTTTGACAGTTTGCAACTGAAATGTGAATGCGAACGTTGCCGTTGTTTAAAAATTAGTAGAATATCGGAGTGGACTAAAAAAAATTAATTCGTCGGTCGGATAGATTTTCAAAAAATATCCGACGCCTATTTTTTATTTTTTTCACATAAAAAATTAAGACGACATAGTGTGTTGAAAGCTTGTGTGACGTCACTTACGGTTAAAAAGTGTACTGAAACCAAATGACAAGTGACGTCACACGAGTTATCAGATCTCCTCTATTGTCACTTTAATAAAATTACACTTTTCTTGAGACTTTTGTCTACAGAGGGACTAGCACGAATATTTTTGACGTATAGTAACGTAACGTAACGTAAAATTTTACCGTAGCTACAATACTCGTTTCGTACATAATATTTATTTGAATTAGATACTATATTCTTATTTTTGAATGATATAAATTGTGTATGTCTCATAAAATTAAACCAAAATAGTATGGGATTGTAGTCTTTCACATTCAAAATTCACTTACGTTAACGTTACTATACATCAAAATATTCGTGCTGGGTCCTCTGACCAATTAAACTTGCTTCCGCACATTCATCGAATGACACATAGACGTACGCGCGAGCGCTACGTTTGCCTCTTCGACTAATTCATCGGGAAAGTCAAGGGAGTCACTCACTTGTCACGAAGTCACGAATAAACTCCAAGAAAATAAAAACAAGTGTGACGCATACCTGTGTGACAAGCAATGCAGGAAACCGAGATGAGTATTTACCAAAAACTGAACTCTGACGTACTGTATATCAGACATACCTAATTAGTCCGGTCAATTTAGACATCCGACGTTACACTAATTCGCACCCAGCTCAAAATTGGTAGGATTGTTTAAAACACTATCATAAATTAAATCTAAAAGGTCCTCATAGATCCGATACCTGGAAAAAAATGCTCGGGGTCAAAGGTAACAAACGCGATTTTCAGCAAAACGGCAAGGTTTATCATAATATTAGTTGAGACAATATTGTAGATCAGATAATTATCTATAAAAAAAAACTAGATACTGTTTTCCTAAGAGCCACCGTTTCTGAGATATAACGATTCAAAAAGTTAGAAGAGTTATAATCGTCATAATATGCACACGTTTCCACGCCACCGTTTTCCAACTTTTTTAATCGTAATTTCTCAGAAACGGTGGCTCTTAGGAAAAAAGTATTTATAATCCCTTTGCGTTTGTTATCTTTGACCCCGAGTATTTTTTTCCCGGTATCGGATCCATGAGGGCTTTTTAGATTTCATTTATGATAGTGTTTTGAACAATCCTACCAATTTTGAGCTGGGTGCGAATTACTGTACTTTCACTCCTATTTTTTAGTCCAATTTGACTGGACCATAAATAGGTAATGCTACTAAACTAAAATGTAACCACTATACGATATCTAATCATAACAAGATTGGATATCGTATAGTGGTTAGATTTTAGACAAAAACAAAATTTTAAGTAAACAGGAAAACAACATTTACATATTATTTCACTAATTTCCGTAACTCACTAGTTTCATTGAATAATAACTGAAATTCATCGTGATCCGTACGCTTCCTTGAAAATTGTAAACACTTTATGGTTACATGTTTATAGTTCACGTTCTCTTCAAATTAGATATTCTGCGGATTCTTATGTGACGAAGTAGTGAGTGGCCGTCACTCGCCGCGCTCATTTCCGGCCGCCAATCGATAATCGGATCCATTGATGTGCACTCCGCTTAGATTGGATTTGCGACCTGTGGATATACGCCTTGCCTTGGCACGCACGTCTGCCTGAACCAAGTTCTTATCCTACATATCCTTATAATCTTCATGTCCATGTTATTATAGTGCACCATTTAATTAGGTAAAGCAATTGTGAATTGTACCTGAAAATATTATTGATATACTACTGGTATATTGTTGTAGTAAACTTGAAGAAAAGATCAGGTATACTTCTGAAAACTGGGTTAATAAATATATCTATGTATAATAACATGTATGTATGTATCTACATAATGTATGTAGGTATTCATTCGACCATTCAAAAGGTTAACAAGTTCCCCAATATTTTCGGCAGTCATCAAATAGTATGCGTTGGGCATAGTTCCACTACAGAACATTTTTTTTTTTCATAAAAATAGTTCGCCAGATCAAAGAGACGATTCTCTATTTCTTTGTGTTTTCGTTTTGATCGACATGTACAATTTTTGATTCCCCGCCGAATAAGTCCAAACCGATTTCGAACCACTCCTGAGGGACAAAGGTTGCAGTCGCGTACAGTTCGTCGTGTTTTCCTTTTATTACGTTTCATATCTAGAGCTCAATGTTCTGAACTTGTTCGTACTATCTGCTCATTTTATCACATGTCATGTTTGATGAGTGATAACATTCAATATGTATTTTTATCGACGAATTGTAATAAAGCCTTATGATGAAGGTTGGTCCTGTTTATATTTTTTCTATGAACGTTTATCGCGTGTAATAATCTTCTCTGTTGTTGCTTCTGACGTACAGTTTTACGCGAATACTCAGAATTCGTATAACTTGATGCGAATTTTATGGCGTGTGTTAATTTACGCGCTCGTAACAGCTACAGTTGGTGTGTAATGACTGGGGAAGACAATCAGAAAGCTATCTAGGAGGTTGTTTACTTAAATGTTTACCCACATCCGACACAGACCCTTGTTGACATGGAATTAGAAACTTTGTAGGTAGATATTATTATGACGGGTTGATTAAATTAAAAGCTTTTACGAAAATTATACCGAATGCTCTGTTTTCGTAATTAAATAAAGGTGACATGTCATTATTTTAATGAACAAACAAACGAAATTAGCAAAATTACGTACCTATAAATAGTAGAATAACTTTTAGGAAGTTGACACGGATTACCTTCGATAAATTGCTAAAATTAAGACATGTTCAGCCACTAGCGATAATAACTGCCAGCATCCACGAGCGATCGAAGTGGATGAAGTAAGCAACGTCCAAATTAGTTGATTAATTGGATCTTGGACTCGTCACTGCCGGGGTTCGATAAGGCGCAGCCGAACTGGGCACAGCGGCAAACAAAAGACGGTGACTTCAGTCACTTAGCGGACACTGGGCGGTAACATTACAATAGGTATATACATAGGTACCTAAAATGTAGCATTAGAAAATTCAATGGTTAAAACTGCTCACGACCTTTAGCGATGCGACTTGCGACGCACTTTGCGGAACATGCGTGCGATTTCATGATATAACTACTATGACTTGTGCAATCATCGCAATACGGTCGCTTCATTTGATGTGTCGGAATGATTCGTACTCTAGACCACTTCTTTCATTTGTTTATTAGCAGTCGTTAACGCAAGATGCTTGAGCGTGTAGGTCGTGACCAAGGGGAATAACAGGAAAACGATGAAAAATTTGACCGTGCAAATATTCAAAGTACATATTTTACGTACATGACTGCGTAATATTGACATCCCAATACCTCCATTTACCGGGTAAGGTGTCATCTCTGTTGTTTACTCGGACCCTAGTCGGGACCCATCGATTTGACAAATTGCCGGCACCAGACGCTTGTCACGTGCTACGTTTAAATAAACGTGACGAAAAGCGTCACAATATTATTATAAGTGGTACCTATCACTTAGCAAATGTCCTGGTATGCGAACTAAGTAGGCACTAGAGAGTGGTTAAAAGTGCTGATTGACGTCAAAGAGTTAAAATAATCCTATTTTTGTTAATTATCCTATTGTTGACATTTACATTAAGCAAATAGAAAACCATTTACACTTTCAGCTTAGGTACCCAGTACTACTCCGTTATAGAAATAAACAAATAAAGATATCTTTTAGGAACAAAGTAAGATAAGATAAGATTCTGTAAAAAGCGTTAATTAGTTTTTTGCACTTTCTAGCTTTCAAAACAATGAGTAACCCACGCGAGTCGCAACTGCAGAGAGCAGTGCACTAAAAGATGTCGGCGTAGGTGGTTGTAAGTCGTCCCACGCTATCTGCCATTAGTTCGTATCAATGAATAATACCACAGACTATCTTTAGCCCGTGACATTGGTCTAGGTACTATTTTTTTGCAATATTTTATTAGTGCAGGCAATGCTTTATGAAGCGAATTTTTAATATTAGTTATTTTTGTACACGGAGTGTGTACAAAAATAAATACAACACTGAGTTTGTGCCGCAGTGTAGCCTTTTAAACAAAAAGGTAAATTGGTAGAGAATGCCTTGTAGCATTAATTCAACCTTTGTGCCACATGCACAAAGTTTAAATAAATAAATTGTTGCTTGATTTCGGTAAGAGAGCTGCTCCCATGCAAACTTCCATACCCTCATGTAGCTCTACTTAAAAGTTATTTTACGACTTCTTACTTCTTCTGCCGCGTATTTCAACTAAGTTTTAACTTGCAACTGGCAAGTTCACACAGTTTACATATTTTAAAATTCTAGGAGAAAAGATAAAATCCTCAAGTGATCTGCTCTATTAAATAGCTAGTAATGACCTTTCAAAGTTGTTTGTAACTTCATTAGTAAAGTGACTTTCCTGTTGACTGACCTTTAAGAGACTATTTTTTTATTTGTGATAGATTTAATTTGATAACTGGGTTCATTTGGGTAGATACTAAACGAAATGTTAATAATAATTATGTTCAAACGTGAAAAAGAAATCATGTAGCATTAATGGCAATGCTGATTCTTTGGCTGAAGAAAAGCCCACCTTCTGGTCACGAGAGCAGTCAACTAGAGCTGCTTACTGATATCCCGAAAGAGCACTCGAACTATAAAGGCCTAATTTTTCAACCTCAGAAATAAAAATTCCTTCAAATTCTTCACCTGCAAAAGCCGCCCCAGCCTCTGCTGGCAAATAACATACAAACTGAGGTGAATACAAATAAACAACCGTGCCATTCTAATAATATACGAACGTTTTGATATATTAAGCAAAATATGAAAGTAATTTTCCTTGTTTTATCGGGGAACGACGTGGCAGTCAAAACTTTGCTAATCACCGTTCGAACGACCACTCGTTTGAGAATAAATTACGACAAGAAAGTTTTACGCCAAGTAATTAAGTTAGCACAGTGAAGTTGGCACTTAGTAAATATATTCGTGCTGGAATCGGGCTAACTCCACGAGCTAACAACTACATGAGCGCATGAGCGGTTCAAGTGTCGGGAGAAGTTCCTTGGATGCATGCTCGACTGCCAGATGTACTGGGAGTTATTAACTGTATGTGTACATATGACAGCAATTAACTCTGAGAATAGAACATATATAAAAACAAATTTCCTTTTTAATTAAAGTAAGAGTGATAAACCTATGTAAGTCTTACCAAAAAGACTGGCCCGTACTAACAAACTAAGGAGTGGAATTCCCTGCCGGAGTCTGTGTTTCCTGATAGCTACAACCTGGGAGTCTTTAAGTCAAGAGTGAATAGGTTGCTCCTGGGCAAGTGTGCTCCATCTTCGACCACATCATCGCTTACTGTCAGGTGAGATGGTGTCATATACATAATAGTAAAAAAAAAAACGCACACACAAGCATACAGAGCTGTGTGGAGTGATCGAGGTCTTTGCCCAGCAACGGGACGACATAGGCTAGATTGATAGGTAGAGTCTGATTGCTCCTAGAATACATACTTTCGATTTATACGATTACGTACGATTTTAAGAAAAAGCTTATTCTAAAATGCGTCTAAATATTTTCAATCTCAACGTCTATATGAATCAAGACGATATCTGTAACCCTTGAGGAGGTCTTTTGTCCGTACAAAAGACCTCATCAATTTCAGGTCCAGCATTAGGTCATTTAGAACACGTAAATGTGTTGCCCTCAAAACAGAACGAGTACACTAAGTTTCATCTTAATAGGCCAAATGATGCGATCCAAAATAAGCTTGTAGACCCATTTTAATACACACATTATTATGAAGCAAAGTAATAGCTTTGATTGATTGTATAATACTCGTATTAATTCAAAGGATGTTCTAAGTTTCTTTCTGTGAATTACTACAATTCACACGAGAAAGAAAGACATTACAAATGCTTTTACATGCGACTTTGAAAGACTTTTTTCTTGTTCCTATGGCAATTTTGGAAAATCCTCTTTTAGTGCCCCCTTACACTCCCCAAGGAACATACATGCCAAATTTCAGCTTTCTACGATCAGTAGTTTCGGCTGTGCGTTGTCTGAGTCAATCAGTCAGTAACGGAAGAATTGTATATATTAGGATATTGTGCCAGAAGCCAGCGCCTCAGCTCCTGCTCAGCTCAGCATAACGTCAGGTGACAATACTAGGAGTTACCACCTTACGCTGTTTTTTAGCTGCAGCCCACGGGTGCCATTCACTTGACCGCGCAGTAGACATATAAATATGAATAAAAACAAATAAAAATCAAAGAAGTGTAGGTTGAAACATTATAGTAACATAATAGAAGTTGGTTTATATTAAAAAGTAAATGCGTCATCGACCCGGGCCTGGTTCTGATCGGACGACCAGCAACCGACAACCGCCTACGGTGGCCAGCAATCATACTGTGCGTTGTGGCGGCTCGGGCGTGAGGTATTCCTCTCTCTCACGCGTTCGGCCGCCTCCTTCAATAGCATTACTGCTTCGCAGAAAGAGGTGACCGCTTCCCATGCCTCCTCGCTCCGGACCATGGATTGAACCAGGGCCGGATGCGAGAGTTCACCACTGTCGATCGCCTTGAGGAAGACACGGTGGTACTCCGCCCAAGCAGGGCAGACCTCCACTGTATCCTTCGGGTGTAGATCCTCGCAGTGTAGACATCCGAGCGTGTCCTCTCGCCAGAACCGAAACAGGTATCTCCCGAAACAACCGTGTCCGGTAAGTACCTGCGTCAGGCGGAAGGTGAGGACGCCGTGGCGGAGCTCTAGCCACTCCTCAAAGAAATATGATGGTTTCATAGTTTTGATGACGCCAATTATAAGGTTCGCCAAATGGAGTTTACGCCGTGCATTCATTTATAAAATGTTATACTGATTGAAATAGGGTACCTCTAAAAATAATATTAAAACAAAAACAAGCGCAAGCGTTCTGAAGTCTCTCGGTTTTGGTTTCGGTTTTTTTATTCTAGCGGTTTTTTTATTTTCTTAATTTGTGATGGTTTTGCTCTTGACTCTAGTCTAGGTCAGAGATGACAGAGAGATAGTCTACGACGGAGCGAGTTGGTTTTGGACAGAGTTTGCTCACCATAATAACGATATCTACATAATTCAGTTTAGATAGCACCAAAGAATCCACCAGCATAATTCACAGTTCCTCACTATGACTACTTTTCTGCAAAATTTCGTAGCAGGGTCCAAGACAGTTGAATCGTTTCTCCTTGGCTCGGCGTTTTTCTGGTGGTCACCACTGTTGATTCTGGCTTTCAGGAGTTGCAGTGGTTGGGAATATGTGGCGGGTTTGTCCCACAACCACGACCCCAGTGTAAACAAAACAGTGTAACTTATAAACTAAATGATCTATCGCTATGAAACAAACTCCATTAAGATAAGAAGTAATAAGGCGTCCCCTAAAAATTAAAATAGTGGAATAAAAGCTATAATAGAAAATAAACATGTTCTTTTTAGCACGAATCTGTTTTTCATATTTTTTTTTACAATTATCGTTAATGTTCTCAAAAAGAAACTTCTATTACCTTCTTTATTTCTTTAAGTTATTCTTCATCATATTAGCTATCCAATAGTAAAAACTGCATGTAAACTCAAACATAACATTATCTATCAAGTGCCAAAAGATGGCATTCTCATGAGGATGTTTTTTTAATAAACGTAAAATTTCTAAATAAGACGACTTATTGAAAAAATTTACGAATACGATCTGCGCACATTCATAACAACATAAACAAAAAAAGACGTGTGGCACTCGGAGACTGCCGCGGTAAAGCTATTGCATAGCATTTTTTATCAACTTATGCAATTATAATTAGGTATATATTTATTTTATTTATGCAGTATTTTTTTTTTTAATTCGAGTTACACTTTGAGCTAAAAAAATGTAAAAAGTCAAAAGTAAAACTGAAAAGTATCACCGCTGTGCCGGTCGGAGTGGGGGGTGTTAGGTTTTTTTCGTTACGGAATTTCTGGATTCGGTCTCCACGCTCAAGGCCCACGATAGAAGCTATGCAATAGCTTAAAAAATGGCCATCTACCTGCAAACTATGTGCGTAGCCGTGCACTGGGCCTTTCTTTGACAGTTGCTCGCAGGCCTTCCCCAAGTGCAAGGATGACAGCAAACTCATTTATTATAAAGATTTGAAATCTTGGTTTAGTAGTTGGTGGTTTTGTGTTTAGGTTTAATCTTTACGAGAAAGCTGCTTATTTTAAGCATAGTATCCACATTAAGAACTGCCTCTTTGGAAAAACCTAAAGGGTATAATTTAGACGGTCACCAAAAATAATATTTTTAAGACTCTAAGCCTAGGCACCAAAATGGATCAACGGTCACCAAATTCTATCCAACTCAACTGTGATTGCCATAAAATGTAGGCTTGGGGTTACAAACTGGATAAAATAGGTTAGGTTAGGTTAGAATTGTGTCGCCCGCCCCCAAGACGGGCAAGAAGAAGAAGAAGAAAAAGAAGGGAGCAAACAAGGCTGCCGGGGACTCTTTACATCCCCCGCAGCCTGGTTGCTCTTCGGCCGACTCCCGGCCTGAGAATGGCACCGAAGGAATGGATTGTGCGTAATGGCACAATTCCATTTCCTCCAGGGCAATATCAACCACTCTGCCAGGGCTCAGGATCTTTTACTCCAGAGCATGGCAGAGTGGTCGATTCATGTGGCTGTGGTCGCCGAACCGTACTACGTCCCCCCCCCGAGATAACTGGGTGGGTGACCTGGACGACTCGGTGGCCATTATTGGCGAGGCTCTTGCCGACCCGTCCCGAGGTCACGGCTGGGTGGCCGCCCTCGCGAACGGCATCGGCACTATTGGAGTGTATTTCTCGCCCAACAAGAGCCTCGCCGACTTCGAGAGCTTCCTTGTCGAGTTAGGAGCCGTACCTCCCACGCCCAGTGCTGTTGCTCGGGGATCTCAATGCCAAGTCTGCGGCGTGGGGATCCCCAGTCACCGATGCCAAGGGTGAGGTGCTGGAGGAGTGGGCGGTCACGACCGGCTTGACCGTCCTTAATCGGGGCTCGGAGTACACGTGTGTGCGGCAGCGGGGCGGTTCTATAGTGGAGGTCTCGTTTGCTAGCCCTACTGTCGCTAGCCGTGTCCGCGACTGGCATGTCGCCGTGGAGGTGGAGACGTTATCGGATCACCGATACATCCGTTTTGACGTCTCCCCCCAGACCGCGGGCGGCCGTAGTCCATCGGCCCCGCGAACGGACGGTCCGCGCTGGGCGCGCAAGCGCCTCGACAGGGAGCTTCTCGAGGAGGCCGCTATTGTGCAGGCCTGGATCCGGGAGTCGGCGACGACCGAACCCGTCGACGTCGAAGAGGGGGCGCAGTGGTTCCACGGGGCAATGACGCAAATCAGCGACGCGTCCATGCCCCGGGTCCACACACAACCCAAAAGGCGCCAGGTGTACTGGTGGTCCGCCGAGATCGAGCAGTTGCGCGTCTCGTGCGTGCGAGTCCGGCGCCGGTACACCCGATACCGAAGAAGACGTCGTCGGGTGCCTGACGAAGAAGCCGCGCTGTATGAAGTGTACCGCGCGGCTAAGGAGGCTCTGCGGCTTGCTATCGGCGAGGCGAAGACGCATGCCAGGGAGGAGATGTTGGAGACTCTCAACGGGGATCCGTGGGGGCGTCCATACCGCTCGGTCCGAGGCAAACTCGGACCTTGGGCGCCTCCGCTTACGGAGAGTCTCGAACCTGAGCTGCTGGAGGACGTAGTCGCAGCCCTCTTCCCGGCACGAGCGGAGCATACTCCGCCGCCGATGGTTCTGCCTACAGCCGCAGAGCCTGAAGAGAACGCCAGCGTCCCAGAGGTGACAGAAGCAGAGTTGAGGGCGGCCGTGATGCGGCTCCGGGCGAAAAACACTGCCCCGGGGCCCGATGGGATTCACGGCTGCGTGTTGGCTCTCGCTCTGAAGGAGCTGGAGCCCCAACTGAGGGGACTCTACTCAGCGTGCCTGGAGCAGGGCCAGTTTCCCGTTCAGTGGAAATCAGGTCGTTTGGTCCTGCTCAGAAAGGCGGGGCGCCCTGCGGACTCGCCGTCCGCGTACCGGCCCATAGTGCTGCTGGACGAGGTGGGAAAGTTGTTCGAGCGGATAATCGCCGCCCGCCTCGTCGGCCACTTGTGCGGAGAGGGGCCGGACCTGGCCGAATGCCAGTTCGGGTTTCGGCATGGGCGCTCCACTATCACGGCGATATCGCGAGTGAGAGTCCTGGCGGAGGAAGCAGTGTCCCGGGGCGGGGTGATGTTGGCGGTGTCCTTAGACATCTCCAACGCCTTCAACACCCTGCCCTGGAGTTGTATTCGGGAGGCACTGCGCTATCATCGAGTGCCTACCTACCTCCGCCGCGTCATTGGGGCTTATTTGACGGACCGGTGTGTCACCTATCTGGGACGTGATGGCAGACACCAGCACCCCATGTCGTGCGGCGTTCCGCAGGGCTCGGTCTTGGGCCCACCCCTGTGGAACATCGGTTACGACTGGGTACTGAGGGGTGAGCTCCCGCCGGGAGTGGACCTGACGTGTTACGCTGACGACACGCTGGTCACTGCCCGGGGGAGCTCGTACAGGGAGGTAGCGTTGCTGGCGACGGCCGCGGTCTCACAAGTGGTGAGCCGCATACGGCGCCTTGGCCTGGAGGTAGCCCTCAACAAGTCGGAGGCCATAGCCTTTCATGGCCCCCGGCGGGCGCCGCCAGCGGGATCACACATAGTTGTTGGGGGGGGCCGTATCGCTGTCGAGTCCACCATGAAGTACCTGGGATTGGTTCTCGACAGCCGGTGGGATTTCGGCCCCCATTTCCGGCGGCTGGCGCCCAAGTTGTTGGGCGCGGCTGGGGCGCTGTCAACGCTGCTTCCCAATCTGGGGGACCCGAGCACCGCCTGCAGGCGGTTGTACGTGGGGATCGTGCGATCAATGGCCTTGTATGGGGCCCCGATCTGGGCGGCTGACCTGACGGCCGGCACCATCACTGTTCTGCGGAAGCCGCAGAGGGTGATGGCCGTCAGAGTCATCAGGGGCTATCGCACAATCTCCTACGAGGCGGCTTGCGTACTGGCCGGATCTCCGCCCTGGGACCTGGAGGCAAAAGTCCTCGCGTCACTGCACCGGTGGCGTGAGGAGGCGCGGGCGCGCGGCGAGCGACTGATGCAGCAGCACATTAAGCTGCGTCAGTCGCAGCTGCGCGAGGTTCTCGTGGCGGAATGGCGGAACAGGCTCTCACGCCCTTCCGCCGGCCTCGTCACTATCGAGGCCATCCGGCCAGTGCTCGAGCTGTGGCTCGGGAGAAGGCACGGCTCCTTGACATTTCGTGTGACGCAGGTCCTCTCGGGGCATGGCTGCTTCGGGAGGTTCTTGTGTCGCATAGGCAGGGAGCCGGACGCTCGGTGTCACCACTGCGTCGACTGTCGGGAGGACACGGCGCGGCATACGCTGGCAGAGTGTGCCGCTTGGGAGAAGCCGCGCCGTGCCCTCATCTCTGTGGTAGGCAGTGATCTCTCGCTGTCGGCTGTAGTTCGTGCTATGGCCGACGGCGAGGAGTCCTGGGACGCGGTGGTCTCCTTCTGCGAAACAGTTATCGCGCAGAAGGAGGCTGCGGAAAGGGAGAGGGAAATCTCAACCTCTCTCCCAGCCCGCAGCAGGCGCACCGGGCGTCGGAGGAGGGCATACGCTGCCCTCTTCCGGCCCCCCTAACTGGGTCTAGGGGCGGCGGAATTGGGGATGTCCGTCGCCCCCCATTCATTCGGCCCCGAGGTGGCGGCGCGTGGTGTTCCCGTGCGCCCCTCTTTGACGTCGTGGGGGGAGTCAAACACCTCACTCCCCCCGCTGACCCGAGGTGGCCCGCAGAGACGGGCTGGCACCAGCCGGGGATTACGGAAGTCGCATTAGTTCTCGCGATCTCCGGTTGGTGAGAGATGGAGCACCGGGGTGGTTTTAGTCAGTAAGAGTCTGACAGACCCCTCCGCCCGCCCCAGGGCGGAGGACATCCATGAGGATTTCCCCCCGTCACAAAAAAAAAAAAAAAAAAAGGTTAGAATTGTGACCAACCGCGCGCGATCCGAGCGAGCGAAGCGAGCGGTGCCGCGGCACCGGCCGGCGAGCGCTACTTCTCGAATATTATTTGGTGACCATTTATCTGTTTTGGTAACCGTTTAGAACTTTTTTGGTAGGAAAATAGGTACTTTTTTGGGCGGTGTTTAAACACAAGCCAAACCTAAATACTCCACATTTTTACCAACCCAAATGTAATATGTGACCATTTTATGAATGTACCCGGTAATGGTGCAGGGTGTACTTCCAGTTTGGCATACTTTGACTTTGATAGATTTGGTGACTCCACGTTCTCTCTGAAACCGACAATACAAAGTGAAATACATAGAATCATAGTCGTATAAAAACTAAAGCTGAGGGTTGTGAGGTGTGTCGTGTTGTACTAATGTCTCTCGGGTGACAGAAACGAATCGCTGTAAAACCGACTTCACGTAGTCTTGTGTGACTACCCCTAGAGTGCGATTTAAGCCCGCGTTGGCGCGGAGGGGCGAGGCGGCCCGCGAGCTAAGGGGTAGGTGTTATAACGCCCACGATGCTGTGTTGATGCGCGTTAAAACCATCTGTGACTATAAGTTCTTGTGAAATCGCCGTAGCCCCGCAACGCCGGAGCCGTGACAGAAACCTTGTATACCGAATTCTCGCTCGTATGCTGCATGTCAAATGCTTGCTGAATGCTCGCTTGCATGCTGCATGCATGCTGTATGCTGCATGTAATTGCTCGCATGCTGCATGCTTGCTGCATTCTTGCTACATGGTTGTTTGCATAGTTTTGTCTTTGACCGACCGGGCCCGAATGAAAAGTTTTGCTTGACTAGAATTTACCCGCATTGTTTTAGTGAACGTGGTGTAGGAGGCTAGGCCATTTGTCAAAGGAAGGAATTGAAATGTTTAGAAATCGTCACTCAATACAATGTCTTTCTCTTTTTTTCGGGCTTTTGTCTATACAGATGCTTACCCCATCAATGTTTTTCTTGGTAATAAGTTTTATATTAACTAAACAATATGATGATAAAGAATATTTGATTTGTTATTCTATGATATGAATATCGAAACATTAAATTTTATTTGTATCAAAAATCTATTATTTTAATTTATTCAAAGTAAGTATTCTGCAGTTGACTGTTCTATGAAACATATATACATGTAAACTTGTATGTGAAACGAAATTCCATTAAACTGTTTTCTATAAAACAGCGTACAACCATAAATAAAAAAAGAAATCTTGTCCAATGGTTATGTAAGCTGAAAGTTGTATTAGTTTAATATTTAAATGTGTAAACAGTAACAAATATATAAATCATGACTGTATATTTTCACTAAAATATTTCGTCATGACCAGCAGTGCACCCTGAACGTGCTCTGTATTGTGAATTTTCTTTGAAATGTGCTGAAATTTTTCCGTTCTATTTGTAAATCTTCTATGAAAGAAAGTAATGCTGCTACGGGGACTGCTACGTTTGCTACGAGACGCTACTTTGCTACGGTTGCTACGCCCCCGCTACGAACGCTACGCCAACTTTCATTTCAGTGTTCGTGTCAATCAGTCCACTTTAAGTTCAATTAATTATATCGAAGTTGGAAAAACAAAAGGGCGCATACTACATACATATACTTATATAAAATAAATCCAGTTAACTGATACTATTGTTTGCAGTCTACGGGGGCGTAATGTGACTTACTATTTCGCATTTATCGGTACATATTCTGCAAGTGATAGTGTGTGTTCTTACAACTTGTATTTTATTAACTTTTCTATCCAACTAAGAGGAAGCAACCCATTCCATTATCCTCATAAGTTACAACATAATCCCAAAATATTTCAAAATATTTTACGTACGTACATTTTTCTTAAGAATTTTCTTTCAGGCCACAAAAAATGACTTCAGGTTAGTTTCAAGTTTATAAAAGATTTTTCTCATGTTTTTTTTGCCCCAAAACTTGTAAATGGAAAGTCTAAGAAAGCAAAGTGCTTAAACATGTTTTTCTCTAGTTACATAATGTAGTTTGATCTTATATGCCACGTAGGCAGCAGCATATGTAAATAAACGTACTTTATGTCAATATTAACATTCTGCCTCGCGCTTAAACTCTATGTAAGCTACATAGAGCTTAAGCACGAGGAAGACAAAATAAAATTATAGTTGAGAAATGCTGTGGCAATAAAGCTCCCAAGTGAATGGCCATAAATCAATAATGTGATAGAGTTATAAACAGAAGTTAGTGATTAAAAGAGGTTTGAGATCACCTGTCGCGTACACGATCAACAGGAAGGCACCCGGGCGAGGCTCGCAGGAGCGGAGAGGACGCCAGTCGCCGCCCAGCCGCCCCAAGCGACGCACGTGTCCTCGCGAGCGCCGCCCTGCACCACGGCACGGTACTCGACTCACTTACGCTTCATCACGTACCAAATTCATTTACCCCGGTTTTGAACATCACAAAAAACAACAAACGTCTTTCCCGAAATAGAACCTTCTAAAAATTCTCGCAAATTAAGTTCGAATATTGGAAAAAGAACTGAGATCGTTCGAAGTTTACAGAGTGCCAACGGATAGCGAAGGATTCTCCGCGCCCTCATCATGTATTTCGCTTGAGGCAGGTAAGTTTTAAGAAACATTAAGTGCCAACTTATATTTCGCAAGTAGTTTTGTTAAGGAAACAATATTGTTAATGTTTGTTACAATTTAAATTGATTTGTTGTTGTTTATATAACGTCTTATGTGTAAGCAATGTATGTATTGTATCTGTTATTCAACTTTTTATTTGCATGTTTAACGTCTCAATGAGTGTATTTTTTTTCCTTTTTAAAATATTTTTTTATATATTTCTAAATAAAATTAAATATCAATGACATATTTCGTTTGGAAACAAAAAGCTCCATTCTACTCGTACGCACAAGTAAATGCGATGCAAAGCGCATCATACATAACAACATACTTTACAAACATACACAAAGAAACAAGATCTACTTTCTGTTCATTTACAAATAAATCATCCTCTTGGTGAAGACATTTTCTTGTTTGTACTTCACAAGTTTTCCGATGAAATTGTACAAAATACATGTTTATATTGTATTACTTTCATGACAAACAGAGACAAGCTGGACGTGCTTTGAGTCTATGATTGTTTTTTGCACCGACCCTACGAAGAGTCATGTAGGTGTATGTAGGTTTGGTTCGAATACCAAAATGTGAAGGCCGCGGCTGCTTGCCACTTAAATGCAACTTTGCATTCGTTCCGCTCAGGGATGTGATTGGACACTTTAATTTGTAGTAGCCGTCACCGCACATTAGTACCCTGTGCAACAATCAACCCTCAATTCACACAAAGTTAATTGGTAAAGTTGTTCTAAAAGTAAATTACATGCCAGACAGAACGTTTGTTTAAATTAACCTTTTTTAATGAAAACGTTTGCTGCGTTGTTGCAAACATATACTGAAAAATGAGTTGAAGGTTTCTGTAAAGCTCGTTCTAAAGTTTTTGCAAAAATCGTCGATGAAACTAACGTACATAGCAACGCTCTTTTTAATTATTCGTCCGCCATCGTTGACTATTCCCATTTATGAAACACGTCGAGGCGAGTGACTGTCGGAAAATTCGTAATTTCAGTGCCGGACCCTCAATCTGAATACGCGCAAAAAATTGCAATTCGATACTATTCAAATTACAATGGACGGAAAAGCTTTCATTCAGAATATAATTTACATATTTCCACGAGCTAATTAGCTGTGATAATTTTGGTTGAATCTCTCTAATCTTCTGATCTTGGAATTAGATTACATCTAGTGGATATTATCACCGTATGACTGAGGTTAGTTTAGACTCGGTAGGTACTTCATAATTAGTTAGGTACGAAGTTTGTGGGATGGATGGGATAATAATGATGATGAATAAAATATACAGTCCAAGTCAGTCTCACCTTTCCGCCCTTACCCCATGAATCTTCCATCTGCATCTCCGTCCTAAGAATTACTCCTTCTATAGTTCATATTACACTATCGTTTTTCACACAATCCATCGATTGATTCAATTCTTTTATTACTGGCCAGCAAGAAACTTCCCTACCTGGATTTTGCTTAATGTTATTCCTCACCAAGGTACACACATCAATCAGTGTGCCGTGACATGGGTGTAACCGATGTTACAAACTTGGACACCGAATAGGGCTACCCGGGACCCAGAGAATTGTTTGATGTTCCTTGGACCCAATAACATTTCGTAATTTCCGCTTCGCCATCAATAGTATTACAGGTATTAATTGGGATTTCCTGGATCTGAGATTACATAGGAAGCCAGTGTGGCTATAGCTGGATTGAAAGGACAGTTCCGAGTATCAATAGTTACTTGGGATACTTCAAAGTGACTCCTGAATTCTGTGTATTGGATGAATAGCTACCACGTCGCTGCTAGTCCGATGTCTCTTTGCGCTATTTTATGTGAGGGCTTACAGGAATCAACTGTATTTTGTTTCCCGTTCAGGCTACACTGTAAAATTGCAAGAAAATGTTTTATCTTCAAAAAGGAAACGATTCACGTTCCATTTAAAACTAAACCAAACTAAAATTTAGAGTAAATGTAATTAATTATTTTCTGAAACGCTGCATCTGGTTGCTTAATTGCAATTTCTTTCGCATTCATCGTGATACTCACGTTTACTTCATTGACATATAAGTAAACTAGCGGACGTCTCGTGGTTTCACCCGTGAGACTTTCTAGTTTCCGTTCCCATGGGAGTACGGGGATAAAATATAGCCTTTGTTAAAGTACAGGCACAAAAAAGAGAGTGTGCCAAATTATTTTAAAAATTAAAAGGCCACAACAAAAAGAAGTGTAATAAAACCAATCAGATTTTTTTACATTAACCAAGTTTAATTTTCAAAATCTTTTAAAATTTTAACACAAAATATCGTGAAACTATAACGGTTTTTTTTGTGCTTTGAATGACCTTCTCGTTTCGAACGCCACGGCCTTGAAATCGTTCTTCAAGCTTCTTTACATCCTAGTGAACCCTCTCGTCACTGACCGCAACAAGATTAAATGCGAAGAAGAAAGTGACTTTAGGGTTGACCGGGAAAAAAACCGGCTAAGTACGAGCCGGACTCGCCCACCGAGGGTTCATACGTTGTAGCTACAAATCACTTTTTATAAATGAAGTTGTTTTATAATTTATTTACCTACAAATGTATAGTTTTTAGAATTTTCCCTATACTTGTAGTATAAAATGATAAGGTAATGTATTTTTTTTATTTGCCAAATTAAAAAATAATCATGATACTAGAGGTAACAAGTATTTAATTTGGAAAATAAAAAAATTGCATTACGGGCAACAAAGTGATCCTATAGGGGTTCCGTTTTTTCTTTTTTAGATAAGGACCCCTAAAATTTGGTACAAAATGTTATGGCTTACTATTTAATTTATTTTTAAGAGTTAGTGTGTTAAAAAAACGTCGTTTGTTCCTGTGGAATTCGCTCGACAGTGTCGCGGCTACATAACGGTATCAACATCAGTTCGGGCGTCTATTCCACCTCGACCGCTCTGACAAAGTTTAAATTGCATCGAAATGTATTTACTTCCAAAGCCGCAAATAAATTATAGTATTTTTAGTAACAAACATAAGTTTGAACATAATAAGACGTAGAAAATAGAACAGTACCTAATATGACATTCCAGACATTCCTGGCGTGGTAACTCCAATATATTGTAGCGAAGGAGGCTTCTTTAAAAGGGTTTACAACATGCCACAGACTTTTAATGTACTTCGCCTGAAGTTTTCAGTTATTTTCAGAGATAATGAAGTCTTGTGACTCCATTATTGTATCCGAGCCTAACTATAAGAAATGTGTGGTGTCTTTGTTGAAGCCTTGACATGAATTGCTCGCGACTTTCATAAAGCTGTGTATTTTTTTTATGTTATATCAAAATAATTATGGTATCGAAATTAAATTGTAATTTAGGTACATAGCTTCTATTCAGCTATCTGAGTGATTGAGTGACTGAGTGACAGACAGAGTTCCTACGGGAACGTGGAACAACGGGATAGGCGCGTACAAAGTCGCGGGCAAAAGCTTTTTTGTATCTTTTCTTCCCGTTCCCGTGGGAATTTCAGGAAATCCTCTCTTAGTGCTCCCCTACCCTCCCCAAGGAACTAAATGCGAAATTTTAGCTATCTGCGACCAGTTTTTTCGGCTGTGGGTTGTCTGTCAGTCAGTCAGTCACTCACTTACTCATAAAAGAATTTTATATGTTAGGATTGATGATGATTCATTTACCATAAAACTCATTCGTTTCTTATATCTATTGAAACGTGCTGTAATAGCTACTCGTACGTACCATGTGCTAAGCTTCAACACTCATTGGATAACTTGCTCCGAGTCCTACCGGATATTTTCATCTCTCGTAATCAAATTTTCTGCTTCCTTATGGGATTTTGACGAATTCAAGCTTCGACGGGTTCTGTTTTGTGTACTTAGCGCGTGGGTGAGTTCTCTGTGAGTGAGTTACAGCTTCTCAAAAATATTACTGCTTCAAGAGAAATACGTAATTTAAATACATTTTGGACTCGCGAAGATATAACAAGCTTGTGTTATGTTTTCTCCGCATATTTAATGTGGATTTTATCCACGGTTCACTCGCGTGGTAATGTTTTCTTGCAAAATATTACTGAAAGCTCTGTAAATACATGCATGAGATATGCGTTACAAACAAAGTAATGAAAGTGAACTCTAAAATAATGTTGTGGAAACAAAGTTGTCATAAACCTTGATCACTGTCAAGTACTAATTTTTATGAGTTCATATGTAGAGTAAAAATTGCACGAAACATTCTTTCTTCTCAGATGACGTAGATGGATAAATGAAGAAAACTTTTCTATAGGCAAGCGTATTTAATCTTCAGCCGATCGTCACTTAGCGTCAGGTGGAATATTTGGAGCAAATGCAACCCCAACATAATAGCGCTTTTAAGTCTTAAAAATACAGGTCGGAATTTTAAAGGAAATCTAGTTTAGATGACACTTAAAGCCGGAAACCGATTGCAAAAGAGGCAGAGGAGATGGACGTCGCAATTTACATGAAAGTTTATTTGCCAAGTCTCCGTTGGATGCGAAGTGGAGGCTTTAATTAAACGAGCCGCAGGAAGACCCAGCTGACTCAAAAGATTATTTTGTAATTTATTTTATTAATATATTTGTACCGAAACTGTTTCCTCAATTTTGGGAAGTCCGGTTTTTGTTTCGGTGTGAAACTCGATGTTGACGATGGCAGTATCATAATCACTATTCGTCAATCTGCTGCCTAACGCAGAATCGATGAGATCTAGTTGATGATGATAGCCTTACCTGCATCGTTTGCGGTTAAAACCGTATTGTGCTAGCTTATCGAAGTCTCTACATTGTCATAAAAGTACGTCCTCTAACGTTGCTAGCCCAAATTAGCATTGAAATTGTGTGTGTTACCCTAACATCATATCATCCTGGCTTCTCGTTTGCGACGTTGAATCTTTTACGACTCTACAAAAACTGTTTTCACATTACCAACCTACAGGTGAAAATTCGTACTGTATTTGCTTGGTATATGTAGGATCGAGGTCTGCACTTGTCCGATCTCTACACATCGAACGGTTCAGAAGTTTTCATATGTCTTTCCGATTGCTACCCGTCGAGAGTCCATACACAAGGTTGTTCGAGATATTGATCAAGCGACCTTTGTTTCCTGGACCTTAATTTTATAATGAATAGACTATTGTGTCCCAATTTTTCACGAACGAGAGTATTGTTTCACGTTGTGCAAATAATGTAGGCACGTTCGTTAACTCATTTATGTTGAAAACAACGGTTTTTGTTTTTATCAGATACCTAACTACGTTTCAAAAATTCCCGATTAATTACGAGAATTTTCTAAATGGGCCTTCAGTTCGATAATTTAAGCCAACTTAATTTATTTGATCAATCAATTAATTAGTTTCTCATAGTTTTGTGTTGAAAGTCCCATCTCAAAATTGTGGTGTACGTAGGTGCCTACATTTTGAAGCAAGTGGACAAACTTCGTCAGTGCCACAGCCAAGGCAGAATGGAACTCGAGCCGAAGGCGAGGCCGTTGTAGAGCCTATAAATTGCAATAACAAATGTTCATCAGTATCAAACGAAGTTTTATAGTACACTTACTAGAAAATTAATAAAATAAGAAGGATATGAAAACTGGATAGTTTAATCATACATGATGAATTTTATTGTCTCCGGCTAAAGAATAACAGCCGCACAGGTCGATCTTCTAGATTAAGCAACGCTTGCCAAGGTTGGTCTGTGGATGGGTGACTATCTTAACATACCGAGTTTCCTCCGTGCCTCGGAAAGCACGTTAAGCTGTTGTTCCCGGTTGTCATTTGTAGAACTTTGGCAGTCGTTACGGATTGTCAGAAGCCAGTAAATCTGACTCCAGTCTTGCCAAGAAATACCGTGTTACCAATTTAATGGGATGTGGAGGTCTGGTAGGCAGCTGCTTCACATAAAAATACTGGAATTAAGCTGAATCCGGTTTGACTGGAAGCCACCCCAATGTAGTTGGGGAAAGGGTAGGCGGATGATGATTATGATGAATTTTTGTGCCATACCAACAACCATTTTTTAATATCAAGCTGGCTCGGGTTTATGACTTACATTTAAATAGTCTGTAAAATTAAGAATAATTACAAGCTTAGCTTGTCATATTTGTACCATGAAGGTTCTCTCTTCAGGTGGAACGCTTTGTTGTTTGCGCGGGTTTGTCAATGAAGTCAAGTACTCGATTTCAATCAAGCAATTTAGAGCTTGTAATGTAAGAGATTTCATTGTAAAACAATGTTCTCGACGATCGCTTTGCTAGTCGCTATCTCCGGGGCGCTCAGATCCGTTCAGTGTTATGTTTTCAGAGTACACCTCCGTTTTGTTCCACGGAATAATTAATTCTATTGTTCAAACCACGTAGCTAAGAATGACACAATTTTGTTACCTGTGAAGTGAAGTACTCTCACATTGAATTATATAACAAATGGGGAATAATACATTAAGGATGTGCCGTAACAGGAAAGCAGATCGAGAGCAATGAAGTTTATGCCCGCGACTTCGTACGCGCGTGAGTGAATGACAGACAACGCACAGTCGAAACTGCTGGTCGTAAAAAGAAACTTGGCATGTAGGTTCCTTGGGGAGTGTCAGGCAGCACTTAGAGACAATTTCCCGAAATTCCTATGGGAACGAGAAAAACTGGGATATGCGTGCACGAAGTCGCGGGCAAAAGTTAGTTTTATTTAAGGATTAATTTGCGAGGGATTCGGGCTCTTCGCAAATGTTGAGGATTAGGAGAGCTTCTCGAATGTAGCCCGGATTTCGTGTAGATACCAATGGTAGATATAGTTATAATCGTGGGCTTTTATCTAATTCGTAGTTGATGTTCATTAAACCGTCTATATTGATTGTTTCTGTTTGTAGTGTTCTGTGTTCGTCGACGTGCCTTTCGGCAATTTCAAATACTCGCTACAAAATTACAAGGAACATTCTTAATTGGATAGTACCTAAGTTCCATGGCAACGAAAACGAAATGTTTTCTCCAATAATAAAATTTATATTAAAATACCCATTACAAAAAATCGGACAAACAATTAATTGAAACAAAAAGTCGGCTCAGTTTCGTTCAGCTAAAATTGGATATTTTCATCGTGTAAACTCAAACCCAATAATACATTTTGGTTTAATTAAAACCTTAATTTAGAACCTATTGGCTTACATAGGCAACAGTTAGACGAGAGACTATCTTTTTTATAAAATACTTCATTGACCTGTCGAATGAAAATATGTAATACTTCGTTTAGAGATAGTGTACAATATTCTGGATTACGTACGTCCACTCAAGCGTCCAGCCGCGCGAGCGACTCTCGCCCCACCTGCTCGCGCATTAAATGTCACTTTTTATTATGAACGCGCAAATCTCTTTCAACAAAAACGATTACTACTGAAAAACTACTATAGCTTCATTCAAATAAAAAATACTCACAGAAAGATAAAAGTATACAAAATTTAATTTATATAAAAATAAATTTCTCAAATTAATAATATACGATGAAAATAAAGCTTCATGTTGAGCATATAAAAAGAAATATCCTTTTTATTTTTTGTTTCCACTTTTACAAGAAAAGTATAATAGTTACCGGGAACAATTATTTTATACTAAAATGGTACGTATTATACCCTTTAAAATGATATCAATATTCTACATGTTAAGTTTTATCTTTCTGTGAAAAAGTATAAACAAAGCCACGGGGACTGTACTCCTTAACACTAAAATGATGGGTAACGAGTTGCGTTTTAATAATTTCTAAACACATTTCAACATGTTTGTTTGTAAATTACTATTAACGTGATAATAGTGTTATATTGAGCATTAATATAACAAAAATAACCGATAAGAATACATTTTAAAGAACGTTTAAGTAATCATCAAACGATGATCGCGTAGGAATCAAATAACTACTCGTACGAGTATATAACTTTTGCAACTCAATTATTACATATAAACGTTTTGGAATTGTCGTAATGATACCAATTTCGTAAAGGATATATCTACACAATTAATTTGATATGCAACAACATTAGAAATAATGTGTAAAAACAGAAAACTAAGCACATTTTGGTTCCATCTCCACACATTTTAACAGTTTACAAACAAAAATGGCGGACTGTCATTTTCGCATTTTTTTTTCTAAATATTTTGTTGTCATTGCACGGATAAAATTCACTCTCACGGATGACAAATTTCATACAGCGCCATCTAAAAATTTTCTACTGCATTATTACATTAGCGCTGTACTCGTTTAAATTGAACGATGTCGTTTGGTGATTGTAGTCACCATAGACAGTATAGGCAAGAATTTTTGTGGTGATTACACTTCCCGTGGACGCTTGAGTGGATAACAAGTCAGAAACTATTTTTTTTTATGATCGAAATGTTTTTCTGAAGTTTTGAACAAGCGGGACCTACCGGACCCTCAACATAGATACCTATAATACCTTCAATAATAATCCTCCCTGCTGAATATTTATTAATTCATTATTTATTTATTTAAGCTTTATGTGGAATAGTGGTACATGGGCGGACTTAAAGCAACAAGGCATTTTCTACTAGTTAACCTCGGAATATCGGTCCCAGTGGTCAATTGCAATTGATTTTAACCAAGTACGGAGGAGATATTATAGTACACAGGTTTATGCACAATCACAGGTACATCTTACGGTAACATCGGGAGGAGATCAGAAGCTTTATTAGCTTTCCGAGGCATAGGTGTAACACCACCAGCTTTCAAATTCTGGGCTGCTACAGACAAATTCTTAATAGAAAATCACAGTACCTCTTTTTGGCCAGAAGACCTTGCGCTTGCTACCGAGAAACCAATGGTAGATATAGACATTTATATTGTGTGCTGGTTTAATACAGTTTATCTCCTAGATACAGTGCTACCACAAGGATTTCAGACAAGTCCTCAGTATACTCGATGACACAGTCAAATGGAACGCGCTCTAATTACTTGATACTCATTCGCCACTACAAAGCGCGCGCGGCGATCGTAATGGACTTATAGTATTAATTAAAATCACGCATAGATAATACTGCTTCAGAACTTAATTCCAGTCTTTGTGTTACACGTATAATTATGGATTAAACTGATGTTTTAAGCGAATTATTGGAATTCCATGTTGAAAACCGCTATGCCGCTTTTGATTTTCATTAATTAATTTTAGTCATGCCATCCACTCATTAATGCTGACTATCGTTGTTTACTGTTGAAATGGACAGCACGTTTGTTCTTTCCTTCCAAGGCGCAAAATGTTATCATCACCTACCTATCATCGTAATCGTTTTGCGATTGACAAAGTGAAGTCATAAGAAGTGCGTTATTTCAATGAAACAGGGCTGCTAGTCATCGTGTTTATTTTGCGAGGTTAGAAGCGAAACATATGTCAGTTTATACCTACCGGTCGTTACTATAACGGCTCCTGAGAAGCAAAACACTACACCGTTTTTTTTTTTTGAGCTTTTTATACTATCCTATTTTATGAGTCGTTCTTTACAAAGCCATTAAAATGTAATTAATAAAATCAACGAAACGTCAGTTTCTGTTGGCACATTTTCACAAGCTCCTTAAAGTCACGATTGACAGTTGTTTTTGAGAAAAAACCTTCTCCTGTTAAGGTTGCGATTTTGGTGCTTACAGTTATATGCTCCTCAGGTACAGTGAATTCTCGCTGAGTTCCGTACCATAAACCTTGATTTTTATTATTTGTTGTTATAGCGGCAATGGGTTGTGGAGGTAAAACACTGGTATTCAGCTGAATCCGGTTTGACTGGAAGCCGACCCCAATATAGTAGGGAAAAGGCTAGGCAGATGATAATGTTGTTATAGCGGCAATAGAAATACACAATCTGTGAAAATTTCAACAGTGTGTAATTACGGTTATTGAGATACAGCCCGCTGACAGACAGATGGACGGACGGACAGCGGAGGCTTAGTAATTGGGTTCCGTTGGATACCCTTTGGGTACGGAACCCTAAAAACTGTGTGTGCCTCATGGCTGTTAAAATAATTAAACTCGGGTTGCATTATAGTAACACAATTAAACCTCAATTAAAATGTTTTTAACGGACACGTCGCACTATGAAATGCGAGGCGCGAATTTTTTATGAAGAACTCATTTTAACAAAATGAAAATCGGGCGAGCTGAGTGTGGCCCTGGGAGAAAGCGCAGCCATCTGGGGAACCCGCCTTAATTTGTTCATTAACCCTTGAACAGGAGGCGACCCTTTTGCTAAATTTACACTTTTAGCTATAGTTACTACGACTTTCTCAGCGCAGAATGACTTTCGATGTCAAAGCCTTTTTGCGATCTTTAGTATTTTGCCTTCTCTAACTAGCCAAGTGATACAGACCCCTACAGTTAGGCAACAAGTGTCGTGTGCTAACAAGTTTAACCCACCCAGGGTTATAAGATCGAATAAGTCGAGAATGGTGTCCCTAAGTAACTACTGAACTATTTAAAAAGATTAAAACTAAACCTAAGTACCAATATACATTTTCTACGCATCACTACCTTCTTATTACAAATTATGATAAGACACAAGATAACAAAAGCTGTTTCTGACCAAGTGGAACAGTTAACTGTCACTAGATTGATACCCTTCGAATTTTTACCCAAAAATACTTGTGGATTGCTTTCAAACTTATCTATTTCAAGCAGTAATGGATTTGCCGTTAAAGACGCAATAAATTTTTGCTCAAGTTGATTCATTTATAATTCAAATACTTGAGCCTAACTTTTTAATGAAAGTATCCGAGTAGCAAACGATGAGAATGTCATATAAATTACAAGATTATTGATTTTATTTAACTCCTTTACTGACATTGCCTCCGATCTCTACATTTAAACGATGACAAATTTACATAACCACAGAATATTTGTATTGTGGGGTTCTGACAGCGTTAATGAATAGATTATGAGATAAATTGGCAAATAATAGAGCAGCTATCCTATTCAGTGCAGGCCTCAGCGCGTTGATCGTAATAGCGTGGTACGTTTAAACAAAGCCCTGCCTAATCAAAGCCCAGTAGCGCGCTGGCCGGGGTCACCTCCCGATATTGTTCGTACTGAGCAGACGGGATTATGGCGGAGCGTCAGGCCTCGTGCGGAGTGAACACGCGGTAGTCATGGCGGGTGGGGACGCGGAGGCGGACGCGATCATGTGGCCGCAATGAATCGCGAATTCGTGAGTTATTGTATAGAGCTTAGACGTGTTTCCTCAGGGTGAAACGTTCAAGACATTTGCATAGGCCACTATAGAAAAGTTGGTGGTGTTTCACATCATATTTTAATTTTCGCGTCTTCTCTAGCACCCACACAAGCTTGTCACCCTATCCGGGGCCTTAGAAGCAAAGCTTAATGGATTTACTGCTAGTTCCTCCCCGCAAATATACCCCGGACTTCCTTGTTTACTTACACAAGGGCCAGTTTTTATAATTATTTGCATAACAATTTCCAGTTCACTAATTAATTTGGCTAAAAGCTTTATCAACAGAAATTAATGAACGGCGGCAGGTATTTGAAAAATAATTATATTGTAAGACATTCCTAAGCTTGGAAGAGAAAAACTAGGTTGTTTTTCAAGAATTATACTTTTCTCGCTGAATAGGTAAATCGTTGTACTTACCTAGTAAACAAGTAATCCTCGTGTAAATATATTTTGCTTTTACTTTTCTGTACCCAATTCTTCTTCGATGCAATTTGCATTTTCAATGGAATTCGCAACGATACCTAGAGATAAACTTAGTCTTAATACGGAGTATGCCTGTATTTTTTATAAAATTAATATAATAATTTTTAACTAAAGTAAAATTAAAACATTTATCTTCATCAGCAAAAGTTCAAACAAAGAGAAGTCCGACATGGCCTCTGACATCAAAGGCCGTAAAGCCCATACACCTACCATAGACAATAGTGTTTTCGAGCGAGGGACATATATATTGGTCGCTAAGCTATAGCAGTCCAGAGCTAGGCAAGGCATCTCCAATCGCATGCCGTTCATCCTCAGCTACTCTCATCCAGCTCAATGTCAATACTCACTCCATCTAGTCCGAGGGCTACTTTACCTTAGCTTAGGTTCGTTTCCCATTTGCAGCCTCCACTCAACAGCACCTCTGCCCATGGTGTAAAGCACAATAAATAAATAATACTCCAGAATAAGGAACGGAGGCAAAATAATGAATTTTCTCAATAAAAAATCTTATAGTGTCTATAAAATGTAACAAAAGGCATCCTTTCGAGAAAAATCTCTGAGAGCATAAAATGTTTATGACTTGGATTTATAACATGAAAATATTGCAGCTTTTATAAACCCCGTCTTTAATTTTTAATGGCTATCAGATTAGATTCTTTGTGATATCAATCGCTAGGTAGTGTTTGCAAAGTCAAAGAATTGTTTGTTAGGGGCCTATATAGTAACCACGGTAATTTATTTTAAAGTTATAAGAGAAAATAATTCAAAATAGTAGATAGAGACAAACACAACAGCATTGAAAAGATAAGAACCCTGCAAAGGTCGCAAACTTTGGCTCCTGCAAAAAAATTTTGAACGGGATTTTAGGTAGCTCTGAAAGTTGTAAATAATTAATTATTCCGGTAAAACCTACGGCGACATTAAAGCTCGGCAACGGACATGTTTTAGTACTAAAACAATTTATTTTGCTTTAACAGCCAGTGGCCGGTATTGTTACGAGCCTCAGTTACGTGATTGTTTTCCGTGTGCTGTGTGGTTTCCAATTAGGGTTGCCAACCGTACTATAATATATAATACTGTACTATATTTCGGGTCTGCGTACTGTACAGGGTTTAACATCAGCTGTACAAATATCATCTGTTTCATTGGCTAAGCTGATATTTTTCTCGAGATTTCGGGGTTTTCCCAAAGTAAAAGTTGCTTATAATCATGTGTACTTTCACTGTCTAAGAGGTTGCTGGTGTTTTACAAATAACCCTGTATACCATATAGTACACAAAAATATTAAATTATCTATCACCACGGAGGGCATAGGTAGAAAATATATATTTTTGTGTTTTCACTCGATAGAAAACGACTCTTTCTCCGGTTTGACTAGTCTACCCGAACGTATCTGTCTCACTGACTGCGTTCCGAACTTGTTAGTGTCAAAAGAATGTTTGTCATCGGTCTGCTTTTGTTTTGTTTTGGGATTTTGGTAATTATTTTCAATTAAATATTGTTCTTTCTTTTCAGTAGTTAAAAAATAAGCTATAAGTAAGCTTTTGATTTATGTTAATTTAATTTTTTTAAATGGTTACTGATAAAGATGACACTTTTATTTTGGACAAAAAATTGTTAAAATATGCAAGAAGTGCAAACCGATTATAGTTTTTATAAAAATAGACATATGTTTGTTGATTTTTTGCTTTTTCCATAAAATACTATATTATTTTGAAGTTTACTATATTTTTATAGCTTATTTTGAGAAATACTATGCCTATTTCGTCGAAAAAATGTTGACAACCCTCTTTCCAATACACACATAAGGCTTTTATCTCATTTTTATTTACAGAATCTCGATGCCCGCTCTTTTGTTCACTTAAATTCAAGTAGAAACTTAAACAAAGTCTATTTATTTACCTTTATATCTTTTATCTAAATCATATTTTTAACAACAAAAATACAGTAACCAACAAAACTTTGCTTATTTATTTGCTTCTGATTATTAACTTTATTTATTAGGCGGATCATGAATTCATTCATGATCGGCCTAATAAATAAAGTTGAAGATTTACTCGTATATCATTGAGTAAGGATCTAAAACACAAATAACTGACCATAGTTCTACACAGAAGTGTGCAGAACTATGCCTGACACCGTCCGACCTCGAACAATTCTTGTTCACACAAAGCCTCCCCTGTCCCGGGGAAACGTGCAGATTTCATAATAATGAACACGAACAGCAATATCCCTTCACGTCCATGTACTGATACAAGTTTCAATAAAACTGTTCACTGTTAGACGGAGGGCTGGCAACCTGTCACTGTTCTCCACTAACAGGGTGCAATGTTTCATTGTTTCCACCACAACAGGAACGCCATTTATTCAAACATCGCATTTGTGCCAAACGTGGGTTCAAGAAGTGTTTCCCCTTAATTGAAACTCAGTTTAAGCCGTCAAGGATAATAAGCCTGATTCTATGTATGTAATGTGCCGACGACGACTCGGTGAAAGGAATTAGGGACTGTCAGTTATTTTATGTGACGTAGATTTGTATTTGAATTGTTTTGATTCACGTTTGTATATATTTGTTTGTTTCAGGTGAAGTGTACAACATCATCACTAGAGA
Source organism: Lacanobia oleracea (assembly GCA_950371165.1). NCBI lineage: Eukaryota > Metazoa > Arthropoda > Insecta > Lepidoptera > Noctuidae > Lacanobia > Lacanobia oleracea. The sequence goes on from OX493401.1 coordinate 12,579,095, forward strand.
GTGGAGCGCGAAAATGAGTGTACTGTGAACGTTTAGAACGGAACAGTGAAATGAGTGTTATTGGTTGACTGGACAGTGATTCAAATGAGTGTTTCATAAACCTGAGTGGTGTTCCGTAGTCATGAGTTTCTTGACGTCGCTGGGGCAGTACGTGGCGGGCGTGGCGGACAGCGTGGCCGGGCTGGCGCTGTCGCCGCGCCGCGCGCCCCCCTCTCGCCACCGCTCCGCCGAGGAGTCGCAGGCGCAGCCGCCGCCACCATCCACTGCCACCATGAGAGGTAACTAAACTCATATTTGTAAGGCGATTCGTTAAGGTTTAAGTTACCAACAAGTAACTTAAACTTTTTATTTAATTGTAATGGGTCCCATGCTTTGGACTCTAGTCTATGTCATAGATGACAGAGACAAAGTCTACGATGGAGCTGTGTACCTGTGTTAATTAGACCTATTTGTTACAAACATGACGCTTTCGTGAAAAAATTAACATTTCGAACCCTATCTATACATCTATAACTACTAATATTATAAAGAGGTAAGTAAAGTTTGTGAGATTGTGAGGTTGTAGGTGGTAATCACTGGATCTACTGAACCGATTTTGGAAATTCTGTTCACAATAGAAAGCCACGTTATTTGTGAGCGTCATAGGCAAACGAACGTTTTGTGTTAACCCGAAAGATACCGCCCAACAAAGTGGGCACGGGTCAGCTAGTAGGTATTCTATAATACAGGCTGCAAAATTAATTTCCATTTTGAATTTTGTGGACTACACTATGTATACAAGAATTAACTTAAAGACCTTTTCAGACCCACGCTTTGACTTTGTTTTCTAAAGTTTTAAGATGAATTTTACGCTGGCGCCCACTTCAAATTCCATAAATTGTTAGCAAACTCAAAGGGTTACCTATTTAAAATTTGGCATGCCTAAAGGCAAGTGAAAGCAAAAAGCACTTAATCATTTTAATAATGATCGTACTGTAGGAACCTCCATGATGTGAAAGGAGCTCGCTCTCGATGTCTATGACGAGGACAGCTTCAAGCGAAAAATTAAGAGAGTCCACCTCTTTATTATATCTATGGTCCACCTTGTAATGGGTAGACAATTAAATTACGTGGTACTCCTGGTATTGTCGATGTGCGTGACTTCCTGTCAGATGGACCGCTTCACCGCTTGCTAGTATAGGTATCACTCCATGGCAAAAAACAATCTTCTTGTATGTGAACAAATAAATACGTAATGGTTTAGAATTAGTTAAAGCCCCAATTTTTACTTTTATACTTATCAAGATATGTTTCGTTGGATTTTCTTTCGAAAGGAACTTTAAGGCCGCCCATTGTGTCACCCTATGTAATGTTTTCTTCATCTATCTTTTCTGTAACTTATATGGTGTACATAATAAAGAGTATTCTATTCTATTCTATTCTGAAAATAGTGTAAATATTTGCAATACCAATTATTGGTAATTATAATGGATATGAATTTCAACTAATGAAAACAGATCCTTTCAGTTCAATTAAATTAATTTCAAACATACATACTTTTCCACATAGGAGGAGCTCGTGGCTAGATAATAACAGCTGCATGGGTCGAAATTCAAGGTTAAGCAACGCTTGCCAAGGTTGGTCTGTGGATGGGTGACCATCTTAACATACCGAGTTTCCTCCGTGCCTCGAATAGCACGTTAAGCCGTTGGTCCTGGGTGTCATTTGTAGATCTTTGGCAGTCGTTACGGATAGACAGAAGCCAGTAAATCTGACTCCAATCTGGCCATGAAGTACCGTGTTACCCAATTAATGGGTTATGGCGGTCTGGTAGGCAGCCGCTCCACGTAAAATACTGGTATTCTGCTAAATTCGGCTTGATTGGAAGCCGACCACAATATAAATAGTAGGGAAAAAGGCTAGGCAGATGATAATACTTTTCCATATACCTGCGCATTGTCTTCATTGATCGGTTGTTGAAGGTTTTATAATTATACCTCTTTTGTTTTTAAATCAGATAATTTAATGTACTGGATGATGTAAAAAAATGGTAACAAGGGGCACGTTGGTTTATTCCAAACTTGCTAAACAGCCGGCAGGTTTAGAAGCTAACAAATTCTTAACGACTTCAAAGTTGTTATGTATGTACCAGATTTGGAAGTGTGTCATCTCCAACTTTCCTCTTTGGCAGGCCTGGGACTTTGAAAGAAAATTTTCCACTTGGCAAAATTAAAAATTGTCCATACTTACGTGTTGATTTAAAATAGACTTTGTCGATTATAATGATTTAGAAACATCGTAGGTATCGTTCGAACAGGTGTGACCAATTTTGGAAGAAGGCGTATCAATATATAGGTAATATAATCAACAGCTGGTCAACTTTCTATCTTAATCAAGAAAAGCCACGATCTCAAAAAATTGGTATAACTTTTTAGGAGCTACGGTGCTATAGAAAGTCCTACATTTATATCCACGTATTATTTGGTTGGGCGTTAAAATACTCGGACATTAGGCCAGTCACCGTAGACAGATTTAACGCGTTAGATCGCGGTAGATTGCACTGTCCTGCTTTTTAGAGACGGGGTCTTTACACCCAATTTTTAAACTTCGAACGACTGAAAAAAAAAAGTCGTCATTCCAACACGTTCCCATTGTCATTTTGCTAAAAGTTCGTAATCTGCTATTTCATAATGGTCGTCACTGGTCGGTCAATGATTTCGTAATAGAATCGTGGTAGAAAGACATTTTCGTATTGCCATTATTATATTATTTTCGAAAAACTACTACTAAATTTGAACATTAAGCTATGCCAGATTTCTTTTAAATATATTTTTACATATTATTTATTTGTTGCGACCTAAGATGTTTTAAAAGACTGGCCTACATCTATTCTATTAATAGATATACTTTTTACTTAGAAGGAGAGAGAGTAAGGTTTACGAGTTTTGGTTGGTGGGGCAATACAATTTAGACTAACATTAGGTCTCGTTTGAAGCTTTGTTTTTTTTAATCATGTAAGGATATCATGCAGATACGTTACGTTAGATTAGGGTAGCGGTATAGGTAGGAGATCATACCCATATTTTGCCAGTTATGTCCTATGTAATAGGGGGCGAATATTTTATCATCGAACGGGTACATACCCTGACTCCGGGTCAATAATAAGAAATTCCACGTAGAAGAATTTAATAACACTATGATCCCAGACGGACCCAGAACTTCGAGTACTTTTGTAATCACCCTAAGTCACTATCACTACAAAGATATTACAGAACAAAGCCTCTCCGTTATCGAATTTTCTTACGATTTTCAAAGTTAGACATTGTTCCTCGTGAATCACTCTCGTTCACAAAGAAGGTTTAGGTGTGTAATTTCATTCAGGCGCGGTCGCAGACATACACTTTGGGGGGGGGGGTCATGTCGAAAAACTTTAGTACGAGACCTTGTTTCGGATAGGTTAGATTTTCTTTAAAGCACCCATACATATGGTTTTTTGTCGATTTAAGTGTAGGTAAACAAGAGTGGTAAGGATGCTAGAGCGAGCGAAGCGAGCTCCGAAACGATTTTGTTCGTTGACTCAAAAACGCTAGTTTTCTTCTTTCTATCTTTTACTCATACACATGTTTTTATGTCAACTTAAGTGAAAACCGGACAGCTAAGGATGCCAGGGCGAGCGTAGCAAGTTTTAGTTCCTTAACTCGAAACGCTAATTTTCTTGTTATCTTATATCCATTCACATGCTTTATGTCAATTTAAGTAAAATCCGGACCAGCAAAGATCCGGGCGAGCGAAGCGAGCCGGAAAAAAATATTCCTTGATTCAGAAACGCTATTTTTCTTGTTTTCTTACATTACATCCAAACTCATATTTTTATGTGAATTTTACAAAAAGTGGACAAGTCAAGATCCCAGGGCAAGCGAAGCGAGCCCGAAAAATTTTTGTTCCTTGACTCAGAAACGCTAGATTTTCTTTTTATTGTAAAGATTTCTTCATTGTAAAGATATTTTTTTTTTTGACGATTTAAGCGTAAACTAAAGAGCTAAGGATGCTAGAGCAGGCGAAGCGGATCCGAAAAAAAAAATGTTTACGGTCGCGGATACGCTATATGCTATATTTCTTTATATCATACAGACAGATGTTTCTTAGAAAAATATGGACCAGCTCGAAAATTTTTGCATCCTGCCTCAGAATATAGGTGTAGATATATAGGTTACATTGTTTATTTACTATACAAACAATCATTGAAGTTGACTTTAAATAACATAAGACTTGCATAATTGAGGATGCAAAAGCGAGCTTTAAAATGTTAATGCTTTTAAATGTTCTCGAATAGATTTTGGTACAGACATAAAAGTAATGTGTTCGATTTATTAACAACTACACACCCCCTCAGACGTCGCCTGATTTCATTATGGTTTTGGGTAAATTCGGAAATATGACAATAATTGTTGGGGATGTCACAAAAATCATGCTGACTGGGAAGCTTACTATCTAATAACTATAAAATTATTCTCCGCTACCCGTGCGAAGCCAGGGCTGTTTGCTAATGTATTGTCTGCATGCAGGGTTCCCTCGCGTGGTGCCAACGGAGGGCGCCTCAGCGCTGAGCGCGCGGCGCCGCACTTTGGACTGCCTGGCGCCCGCCCCGCCGCCCCGCCGCGGCGGCTCCCTGCGCGTGCCCCGCAACCAGCAGCCGCCGGAGAAGCCCACCATGGCCTTCTGCAAGAGGCGCCTCTCCTGGCCTGAAGTTGATAATTCCGTCAACTCTGGGTAAGCCTCTGTGACATTTGTCAATGTTTCGAAGTTCAAGAGCTAGAGCGAAAGTAACAACAGTTTATTATAAAAGTGAATCGTAAGTTTGGGTGTTTGTTAGTCAATCTCGGCTTAACAGCTAAACTGATTTGGGTAGGTACAATAAGGAACAAGGGTAGACCATGACTATGGATTCATAGGATAAACTTTTCATCTCAAAAAGTATTCGTGAGGGATTTTTTTTGACCTTCAAGAAGTTGAAATCGCTGGCAAAAGATACTCTAATCGGTTGCAGCTGCCTAGTATTCTAAATGGAACGACTGTCTATCTGACCTTTACAAGCCTGTAATTTTTTACCATGATACCTATCCTCTGCGAAGACTGGTGTCCGATTATGTGGTTTCTGACGACTGTAACAAAGTCATAATAAGACAGTAAAGACCAACGGCCTACCGTGCTTTCGGATTTACGGAGAAATTCAGGTATGTAATAGATGGTCACCTATTTGCAGACCAGCCTCGGCCAGCATTGCTCAACTTTGAAGATTGACGCGTGCAGCTGGTATTACTTAGCCAAGACCTCCTTGCTGGCAAAAGCTTTCGGAAGTCGATGTTTTGGTTGTTTTTTCGTTTTTTGACACCGACTTCCGAAATTAAAGTCATTTTATACTTTTTAACCGACTTCTTCAAAACGTAGAAGGTTCTATGTTCGGCTGTATGTTTCTTTTTTTATATTTATGTTCACCGATTTCTCCGCCAATTCTGGACCAATTTTAAAAATTCCTTTTTTATTCGAAAGTCTAAAGCCTATACTCCTGAGGTGGTCCCATTGTCACCAAGTCAGAATCTGATGATGGGATCCCATGAAAATCGAGGGAAACCCTCAAATGTTATAAGAACATACACTGTAAACTTTCTAACGCAGTTCAGATATTTGTGCCTGAGAATCATCATTTCATGTTGTTGAGCTGATGATGGAAGGTATCAATCAGGATCTGATGATGGGATCCCATGAAAAATGTTTGTTCAGCGATATTTTCGCCAATTGTTTACCGATTTGGATGATTATTTTTTGTTTGGAAGAGTATTTTTTTTTATTCGGACTGGTCCCATTTAAATTTGGTGAAGATCTGATGAAGAACTTCGGAGGTAGGCAACGGAACTCTTCAATAAATGATAGCAAATGGATCGGGATTTCTGTAATCGTATGTCTGTTGATTGTTTACACCAGTACATAACATAATATCGCACCGGCACGCTGTGCTTGTGGTGTAATAAAAAACATATTTAAACAAAATAATAAAACCGACTTCCAAAAACAAAACACTTCAAATTAAAAATAACTTTAATTTCGGAAGTCGGTGTTCAAAAACGAAATAACCAAAAACACCTACATCCGAAATTAAAGTTATTTAAAAAGTTTTTTTAGGGTTCCGTACCAAAATGGTAAAAAGGAACCCCTATGGCTAAGTCGGTCTGTCTGTCACAGCTGGATATCTCAAGAACTACTAATGCTAAACTTGAAATTTTGCAAATAAGAAGGAAAGAAAAATGTGTACATTTTTTGTATCATCGACTGAAAGGGATTCTTAAAAATTCGAATTGCACATTCTCAAACATTTTTTCTCTTTTTTAGGCCGTATGGTTTTAGAATTTAACCGAAAAATGAAAAAAAGTTGACCAAAGAAGAATTTTGAAAATCGTCCCACAACTGGCGCAGAACTAGGTGAACATACATAAAAAAAAACATATATACAGCCGAACATAGAACCTCCTCATTTTTGAAGAAGTCGGTTAAAAACCGTCTTAAATTAACTTTAATTCGTCAAATCCACGAGTATTTGTTGGCTCTAAAGCCACCGCTCAACAAAGGCTATCAAGACAAATAATGATATTGGGGAAATCACAGGCTCTCGAAGGATATTAACGTGTTTCCACGGAAAGGGGAATTGCAAATTAGCGGTAACTCCTCACGGCCCTGAGACGAAACATGTCACGAATAGAGATTAGTTGTCCCCTGAACCAAACACTTAAGAACGTACAGTAGAACAAAATTTTCTTACGTTTGTCGCACGTGAATGAATTTGTGTTTGAAAAGAGCTTTAAATTATTTTACATAATAAATTCAAATGATGTGCAACAACCCCCTCAGGTACGATTTTCTTTTGTACGCAATTCAAAGGCAAATGTATTCAAGGGTATGACGCTTGCAATAAGTATTAATCTAAAGAAATTCATTGTGTTAAATAAGATGTGAGCGATGTGATGTCGTTAAATGAATCGATTTACCAGCGGGAGCTCCATTTGGGAGAATAGAAAACTTGATTAAACCAGCGGGTGCCTTATTTATGCTGCCACTTCAAATGAAATGTAATCATTTTTTACCTTTATAGAAATAATTCACGAGATCAGATGCGCATTACTTATCTGTATGAATGAATACGAAAATGAAAAAGCTTGACTTAACGTTTATTTTTATGCTTTATCAAACTTTCAATATTTTATCGCGTTTATCTAATGAAATCCATTAAGCGCTGTGACGTTGTGTAGCATACATATGGACCCGTCATAACGGGTCCATATGTATGCTACACAACGGAAACTTAATTCATTACGCCCTTGATAAGGTTTATCAGTGAAAAGCGGCAACACTCAAGAGACCGCTTTTGTGAAAGGTACCTAATAAAGCCAGCGTTAGTTTCTGTTAAAAAGTTTTTCAGTGGCGGCGGGATCGCTCCCCCATTAGTGCGGTGTCTCGACATAAGTTGACACGAGAGGTTTTCAATTAGATAAAAGCTGGCAACAGTGGCGTGATGATTACAAAGTAAAAGGCACGGGATGCGGGGTAGTGCGTAGCTCCGTAGGTGCCGGAGGGAGGTGGCGAGGGGGGCGCGCGCGCGCGGGGACACGTGCAAGGACGTGCAACAGGTCGCCAGCTGACCTACTTACAATAATATTATTAATCACTGGATATGTTTATTGATTTGCGACGTGATATATGCCCATACCATACTTCGCCAGCGATACTGATATAAATATAAACTTTCGGGTGGACGAACTGAGGAGGCTACGGGAACCAAGAAATGTGGAAAAAATCACGTTCTCCACATGGAGGCCTCTTAATATATTTTCACTGATTATTTTATGACTTCAAAAAAAGGAGGAGGTTCTCAATTCGGTTGTATCTTCTTTTTTTTATGTTTGTTACCTCATAACTCCGTCATTTATGAACCGATTTGAAAATTTTTTAATTCTTCTGAAAGGGTATACTTCTCGATTGGTCCCATTGTCACCATGTCAGAATCTGATGATGGGATCCCACGAAAATCAAGGGCAACCCTCAAATTGTATAGGCACATACAATGTTTTTCATGAACTTTCTAACGCAATTCAGATATTTGTGCCTGGTAATCATCATTTCAGCTGATGATGAAAGGTATAAATTAGGATCTGATAATGAGATCCCATGAAAAATGTTTGTTCAGCGATACTTTAGCCAATTGTCAGCCGATTTGGATGATTCTTTTTTGTTTGAAAGAATATTTTCCTGGACTGGTCCCGTTTCAATTTGGTGAAGATCTGACAAAGAACTTCGGAGGTAGGCAACGGAACTCTTCAATAAATGATAGCAAAGGGATCGGGATTGCTAAAATCGCATGTTTTTTTAGTTTTTACACCAGTTCTTAACATAACATTGCGTCGGTACGCTGTTAATGGGTACGCAGGTACCTAGGTAGGTACCACAACAAAAATACAACCGACTTCCAACAACAAAACACTTCTTCCACCTGGCGTTAATCCCGGCTATTGCCAGGGCCCGCCTTCCTACTTAGCTTCCTCCACTTTGCCCGATCTTGAACATCCTTCTCAGTCAGGCCATTGGCTCTCATGTCGGACTTGACGACGTCCAGCCAGCGTTTGCGAGGGCGACCATGGGGCCTAGCCCCAAGAACAGCCATATTCATGCATCCGACCAACGTACTCCATAGGGCGGCGCATGATGTGGCCATACCATCGCAGACGACACTCTTGCAGTTTTTCCCCCACGTCACGGACACCAAGACTACCTCGGATGTAAGAGTTGCGTATGCGATCGGATCGCGTTACGCCACTCATCCACCTCAGCATCTTCATCTCCGTGACACGAAGCTCCTGGGTGTGTCTGCTTAGTGCTGGCCAACACTCACCCCCGTACAGTAGGACAGGCCGAATGATGCATTTATATATCTGCCCCTTGAGCTTCGGAGGCATTTTGCGGTCGCATACAACGCCCGTTACCTCGCGCCACTTCGCCCAAGCCGCGCCAATACGTGCTTGGACATCGTCGTCCACGATGCCAGACTCGTGCAGCACGGATACAAGGTACCTGAACGTATCGGACTTTCTGATCAGGTCCGAACCTATTCGGATGGTGTTTGTATCCGTGCTGCCACAGGACATGTACTCAGTCTTCGCCACATTTAGTCTCAGACCACCGTTTTCAAGCGTGTCCTTCCAAATGTTGACTTTACGCTCAAGATGGGCTTTGTTCTGATTAACGAGGGCGATGTCATCGGCATACATCATTAGCCATGGAGGCTGATCTTGGATGTTTGCCGTAACTACATCGAGCACTACGTTAAACAAGAACGGGCTAAGAGCCGAGCCTTGGTGAACGCCAACAGATATTGGGAAGCCATTTGATTCGCCAACAGCGGTCTGGACAGAGGAAATGGAATCGCGGTACATGTCTCTGATAATGTCAATATAGGCCTCGGGAACGCCCTTGAAGCGCAGTTCCCACCAGATGGACTGCCGAGGTATACAGTCGAAAGCCTTCTGCAGGTCTAAAAAGGCCATATGCAAAGCTCTCCTTCTCTCTCTGTAAGCCTCAGCCAGATTCCGTAAGGCGAACACTGCGTCCATGGTGCTGTTACCCGCCCGGAAGCCATATTGACACTCAGAGACAGTACACTCGCTACGGAGCCGTGTGTCAATGATGCGCTCGAAGAGCTTCATGGTGTGGCACATGATCTTGATACCGCGGTAGCTACCACAATCCTGTACGCTACCTTTGCCTTTGTAAACAGGGATAATCAGGCTAAATCGCCACTGGTTCGGCATTTCCTTGGTGATCAGGATGCGGTTAAAAAGATCCGTCAGAAGGTCCACACCATGTGGGCCCTTCGCCTTCCACACTTCAATTGGCACATTGTCAGGCCCGACAGCTTTCCGGTTCTTCATGTGGCGAAGAGCAATGCGGGTTTCGACGGGGGAAATAGGGGAAATAAGCCCAAGGTTAGGAGGCGGTTCCGGAGGAAGGTTATGGGGATGCTGTTTGTTAGACAGCTCCGCGAAGTATGTACACCATCTCTCCTTAACAGAGGGGGCATCGTAGAGCAGCTTACCCTGGGCGTCCCTTACACAAAGACATTTGCTAATGTCCCGTGTAGCTTTCTCCCGGCCACGCGCCAGCTTAAAAATAAGCTTTTGCCCCTCCGCAGTTTCCAGCTTGTCGTATAAGGGCGCCAGACTTTTGCTGCGGGCTCTGGCTACAGCTTTTTTGCAAGCGCGCTTAGCCGCTCCATATGCCTCCCTGTCATCCGGAGAGTTGGACCCTTGCCACTGTTTAAATAAAACCTTCTTCTTCCGAGTCGCCTCCTGCACCCCGTCATCCCACCACCACGTCTCCTTTCCTATGGTGCGGCCACGAGAAGTGCCAAGGACGCGCTTACCCGCACCGGTGATTGCTGAATGGATCCAACTCCAGATCTCTTGAGCGGACTCATGCGGAGCACTGATCTTGAGATGCTCGACCTCCGCGATGAAGTTCGACTGCCTAGGACCATCAAGCAACCACCACTTAGTGCGGGGTTTGCGTTTCTCGGTCACTCTCTTCTTCGGTACAACCGCAAAGTCCAGGACAAGGAGGCGGTGTTGAGCCGTTAGGCTTTCGCCTGGGATGACTTTGCAGTTGGTAACCTTGCCAATGTGGCACCGTCGCACCAGCAGGTAATCTATTTGGGTTGAGTAGGCACCACTACGGTACGTAATAAGATGCTGGGGCTTCTTCTGAAAGAATGTGTTCGCTATGCTCGAATGGCTAGGTCAGACACAGCGCAGGTGCTAAGTATATTGACTCCCTCTGCGTTTAGCTGGCCATAACCAAAACCACCGTGAACACGTCCATACTCTCCAGCAAACTGACCTACGTGACTGTTGAGATCCCCCCCAACCAAAACACCTTCGGAATTCGGGATATCGCGTAATACGTCCTCGAACTCATCCCAGAAGGCCTCCTTTTCAGACTCACAGCAACCAGTCTTAGGAGCATAGGCGCTGATTAGGTTCGTTACCGACCCTTCGAACAGCACCCTAACTCGCATCAACCGGTCGCTGCATCGGTCTACTTCAAGGAGTCCATCCTGAAGGTCCTTAGACAGCACCACGGCCACTCCGCTCCTACCCGTTGGTGATCCGGCGTACACTAGCCGGTACCCCTGCCCGATGTCACGTGACTTATTTCCCTTCCAGCGCGTCTCCTGAAGGAAGGCGCACTGGACCCGACGCTTCGCAAGTACGTCTGCGAGTTCTTGGCAACGTCCGGTTAGGGAGCCAATGTTCCAGGTGGCAAAGCGGAACTTCTTCTTGGGTACTATCCTCTTTAGCCGTGCCCGTACTTGACACGGTAGCCCTAGCCCACTTATCGCAGGTTTAGGGCGATGTGCCTGCGCGTCGTTATGCGGCGACGCCCTAGACCGAGTACCCTTACCTAACTTGTTTCTCTCCATACATATATGACTGAGGTTGGTTTTACGTGGGGCGACCAGCCGACCCCCACAACCCTACGAGAGGGATACCAGGTTCGCCAGAGCCTCGTCCGTTGGACAGCAGGGTGCACCGCTAGCAGGTGAGGTTGGCTTGGGTCTTTAAGATGGCAACGGACCCCATACACCCCACAAGAACTTTCATTTCGGAAGTCGGTGTCAAAAAACGAAAATAAAAACAAAAACACCGACTTCAGAAATTAAAGTTCTTTCTTTCTTCCAAAGTTATTTTGTACCTTGTAGTGTTTTGTTTTTGGAAGTCGGTTGTATTTTTTGTAAAAAAGTTTTTTTTCACTACTCATACTTGGAAAGTAGGCCTAAACTTACCTTAGAAACGGGTTGAAAGTATTACTTTTCAGCTCCAGGGAGAATCGTTTAGTTGAAAACGATTCTACCAACAGCCGTCAAAATATTAAAAAAAACTCGTTTTAATTTCACATTTCTATTGAACCATGTCCCAATTTTCTTATAAAGCCACTCAATTAAAGCGCGATGTAAAATTGAAATAACATAAAGATGAGTATTAACTACAGATTATATTTTTAAATTGACTTCTTTATTTTTTATATTTTTTACTATTGGTAGGCACGCGCTTGACCACTATCTCACTAGTTGGTAAGCAATGGTGTGGTCGAAGATGAAGCACGCCTGCCTAGAAGTTACCTGTTCACTCTTGACTTAAATACTCACAGGTTATAATTTACTATCAACTATTTCTTTACAATAACATAGATTTGGCCAAGATATTTATCATTTTTTCAATGATGAAAATGTTAAATAATGGCTGAATAGCTGGCCGGTCACAGAAAAAAAAACCAAGAATTTTGTATACTTTGTACAGCAGAGATATTTCTATTAACACCTGAAATCATCAGATTCAGATATGGATTTTTTCTTTAGCTAATTAGTGTTTTTATTTTTACTTTCCTTGTATTCGTAATGAAAAGCACAGTGCTTACCTCGGGTGAAAACCTTATTTAGTCCCTCGAACTATAAATGCCATCTTGGGACTAAATGACTTACTTTCAGCCCTAGGCCAGTCTTGCCATGATGTACCGTGTTACCCAGTTACTGAGTTGTGGAGGTCTGGTAGGCAGCCGCTCCGCGTAAAATACTGGTATTCAGCTAAATCCGGTTTGATTGGAAGCCGACCCCAATATAGTTGGGAAAAGGCTAGGCAGATGAGTTTATTAGTAAATAGTGTTATTTGTTGTTAAAGCGGCAATAAAAATAAACAATCCGTATTTTATCTGTTTGCTTATTACTACAGGGGGAATAAAACCCTACAATTCTAATTATTTCGACTTTTCTGTATGTCAAATTATGCAACCAAAAACAAATAATAACATAGTACCTAACCGTTGACTTGTATCGTAATCAACATTATTTTAGTAGGTAGATATTTAGAACAGGGACAGGAGGGCCCTCCTGTCCCTGTTCACACGAATATTTTGACGTATCTTAGCGATCCAGTATCGATAACGGCAGTTGAACATAAAAAAATACAACCCCACAGTATTTTGGTTTGATTTTATGCAACACACACAATTTGTACGAGTATCATACAAAAATATGAATATAGTATCCAATTCAAATAAATATTTTGTGCAAAACGAATATATTATAGTAAAATATTACGTTATGTTAAAAACATTCGTGCAAGCCCCTAAGGTCATTGAGCCTTTCTTATCATCGACTGAGCCACAGGCAGCCAGGCGAGTGGCGTCTACAGCCATACCATGGACATATCAAGGTCATTAATGCATTACCAGCTGTAATGTTATAACCTTTATGGTTATTAGGCTGTACTAAATAGCCATAATTGTAAGGTAGGTACTATTAATTATTACCTTCAAAATCCAATTAAGTATTCATTTAAAAATAAATACAACGAAACAATGGTACCTTTATAAAATATTTAAAATCCATTATAATTCTATTTTATGTAATACAAAATCAGTTCCAACAAATTTTCTTTATTAATTGTATGTATTCACTCGAGTTGCTACATTTATTTTAACGTGTTCGCAAATATGAAATAATATCCTTTATATAGACCGCAGAAAATATGAACAATGTAATGCGAATAACACTAGACACCGTTTTTCTCGGTAAACAGACATAAATGAGAACAGAGGAAAATTCCGCGGATGGTTTACTTCACTTCACTTCACTTTTATGTGGTGAATGGAGCTGACAGAAATAAAAAGGTAGAAAAAGGGCAGTGGGGTGAGTGAATCAATACAAATATTTATAAATAACTACATGGGATGTTACAAGATAATGCGTACATAAGAATACAATGTTTGTGCGACAGACGGTAACGAAGGTCTCTCGGATGACCGGAACCTTCGCGGATAGTTGCTTGTCCACCATAGAGGTGGAACCATAGACAAAGATAACGCTTTGTCGAATGAGAATAAATACGTGCTCATTTAAATGTCTTCACAATAGATCTGGGCCCCAAGTCTGCTATTACAATAGTGTCAGAATGGTCGATCACTGATCTCATAATTGTTGATTTTGACAAGTTTGGTAATCTACTAACATAATAGTGTCACTATGACTTTCCAATGATCAATCACTGACAGTCCACTGAACGAAATGGCATAAAATGGTAATCTCGTACATAATGACAGACGTATGCGGTAATCTGCTAAAATTTTGACAGTTCCATCGATCAGTGACCTACCATTAGAACGTAATTGTGCAGTCATTGCTTTTCCAGTCACTGTGCCATTCTACCTTCATTGGTGCGGCTGCAGTAGCCAAGCGCCAGGTGTCTGTGGTTTTCGAGAAACCGTAACTCCATACAAACTTGGGCCTGGCGTTACAGAGCTGGATTTCGCCATAAATTAGAGCATTTAGGAAGGTTTCACGAGCCCAATTTTGACCCACTGACCAAATCAGATAATATTTGCCCATATTTTAGGTTATTATTTTTAAATAAGTTACTAGCTTTAGCTCGCGACTTTGTACGCGCATATCTCGATTTTTTCCGTACCCGTATAGCCTAACAATATAAAAAGATTTTTTCAAATCTGACTGATTCCAGAGATTAGCTCGTTCAAACAAAAATAGATAAAGAAAAATGCATATTTTTGTGGCTATGTTTCCTACACTAAATATTATCAAACATTCGTCGTTATAGAGAACTGAGACTATATACTCTGGAATGCACTTGCAGCTATGCTGCAGTGCTTAACGATGATTTTTTTACAAAAGTGCTCAGGCTTTCAGTTTCTTTAAGGTGGATGCTCCAGGGTAGCCCGCGAAATTCAAATATTTTTATGTTTTTTGCAATTTGCCGGTCAGTGTGAAGCTGTATGTGGACCAAATGCGATCTGCGACCGTAACGCGTATTTATCTAAAGAATTATAACCATTTTAATCATCAATAGTTCATGTAGTTCGAAAGAATGATTATTTCTGAAATATTCATTCTTTCGAACTACATGAACTTAGAGGGCTATATTGATGATTAAAATGGTTATAATTCTTTAGATAAATACGCGTTACGGTCGCGGATCGCATTTGGTCCACATACAGCTTCACACTGTCCGGCAAATTGCAAAAAACATAAAAATATTTGAATTTCGCGGGCTACCCTGGAGCATCCACCTTAAGCTGAAGTTTTCAGAAAACTATATTTTTTAGACAAGGGCCATGTGCATCACTCCTGGCTTGCTTTTGTTTATATTGTATTTAATAGGGTGCTAACTTATATCAGGTACAGTAATCAGAAATTGTATTATATTTAAAAAAAAAAAACATAGTAAGTAAATCGTTTTAATCATCTTCTTCATTAGGATTATCATAATATGTGTGTAGGTAGGTTCTTCTAAATGAGGAATGTCTTGACTGTTCTTCTCATTGACAGCTGATGAAGATGCCCCAGATGGTGAGGGGCCTGAATGGAAATACCGGGATGCTCTATTTGCTCGCACCCATCAAAAGAAGCACACTTGAAGCACCTACCTGAAAATAATTTATCCACATTACACGGTGCCATTACACAGAGACATTGTGTATGTGTGTGCCCATTTTGAAAATGACTGAATTAATGAAATCCTGCAAATGAGAAATGTTGATGTTAAGAGCTTGACTAATATTAAATACTAGTTGACCTGCGCAACTTCGTTTGCCTCACAATTTTCGTTACTGCCCCGCTCCTGTTGGTCTTAGCGTGATAATATATAGCCAATAGCCTTCCTCGATAAATGGGCTATCTAACACTGAAAGAATTTTTAAAATCAGACCAGTAGTTTCTGAGGTTAGCGCGTTCAAGTAAACAAACTAACTCTTCAGCTTTATATATTAGTACTAGTTGACACGCGCAACTTCATCTGTGTCACAATTTTCATTAGTGCTCCGCTCCTGTTGGTCTTAGCGTGATGATATATAGCCTACAGCCTACCTCAATAAATGGGCTATCTAACACTGAAAGAATTTTTCAAATCAGACCAGTAGTTCCTGAGATTAGCTTGTTCAAGTAAACAAACAAACAAACTCTTCAGCTTTATATATTAGTATAGATAGATAATGAAAATAACACTCTCTATGCCCTCGTTAACAAAACTAAACTAAATAATGTTTTTCATAGCCCGTGAATAAAACTAGTAAACTAACCGAGCACGGCAGAATCCATTATATTACACTCTTGCACTGTACCAGTTCTGTACTCTACAAGTTGATGAGGACAAACTTTTTTCAGAAGACAACATCCACATTGAATAACACTCATCGGTGTCCTAGTGTCTGTAAATTTCCATCTGGTCTACTTTCATCAAGAGCAAGCTTGGAAGATGAAGTCATTTTCATTTACCTGAAACAAACATTTATCATTAGACTATTAGGTCTAGCACTAGCATTTAGAAATAAACATCTGAGTGACTAATTTTGGTAAACATAAGTGACCATATTACATTTCCATTGAAGGGACGCTGGCCTCCCCTCTGAGAGAGAGAGAATAGGTTGTAATTGGCCATACAGATTTAGTCTGGATTGGTGATGTTTTGAATTTGAATTTGTTGCACATTCTGGTATTATTTTTAAAAATAAAACCATTAAAAGAAAACTAAACAGAACCTATTAAATTTAGTTTGTTTACATTAAATATTACGTAGGTACAAAAATGTAAAATGTTTACGATAAGAAATATCAGATACTAACCCACCCATTCCTGTACAATAGAAAGAATGATTCATTTTCCAATATTCACCTTCCTATTGTATTGCAGCGGTCCGTTGCTATTCCGCAATTGATGCACAGTCTCATGATGTCGTTATTGAGAATTAAAAAAAGCAATA
The DNA here is from genome assembly GCA_950371165.1 of Lacanobia oleracea. Classification (NCBI taxonomy): domain Eukaryota; kingdom Metazoa; phylum Arthropoda; class Insecta; order Lepidoptera; family Noctuidae; genus Lacanobia; species Lacanobia oleracea. The sequence goes on from OX493401.1 coordinate 12,595,939, forward strand.
AACAAATCTATTAATTATTTGATTTTTTAATGACACTCACGTTAAAATTCAATCTCTCTGCAAAACACTGGTCGCTTCAAAACAAATAAAAACAGACGTCGCGTCGACGTCAATAAAGTAAACAGTACCTAATGTCACTAATGTCACATTTGACTTTGACAGCAAAACGGATAAAATATAAACGAGTTTCATCACGTATTTGCTATTTACGACCTTCTTACTACTTCAGATTTCATAGAACACTAATAAATAATATGTAAAATTATATACAAAAGCAATCTGGCATAAATTAATGTTCAAATTTAATAGCAGTTTTTCGAAAATCATTTTTCCAAACGGGTTTAATAATAATGGCAATACGACACTGTCAGTCCACTATGATTTCATTACGAGAGCACTGACTTGCCACTGACCGATTAGTGAACGACCATTATGAATTTAGCAGATTACGAACTTTTAGCAAAATGACAATGGCATCGTGTTGGAATGACGAATTTATAAAAATTTGCAGAGTAGGGGCCCTGTTGACAGGTCAATGGACACAAAACCTTACTAAAATTCGTATAGTTCGAGACTTCACGTACAGTTGACAGTCACTAAACAATATGCTTGTTCTAACGAACTTTCTTCTGAAGGTTGTTTCGGCTAGACGGTATTGCGTTACGTACACACTTATTATGGTGATGGGGTTTATGCCCGCGCCGTTGAGGGTTAACCGACAGATTAGGCCAAACACTAATCTAAATGAACCTTCGGTATTCAGTTACAAATGCTCGTTAAACCAGTAAATAAAGAAACTTTACGTAACTCATGTTCTAGGACCGTAATTTAAATTTTCATTAAACGCATTCAAGTTCTAGGAATTTTTCAAATTAAAAAAAAAAAGCTTACAGCTTATATATCTGCTTAGTTAAGCAGGTATATAAGCTGTTAGGTATTTCCAGTTCCTAGGAATACCTAGCGACCGGACTGAGTTCTTTCGTTGTAAATTTCCCGAGAGAGCATAGTCATGTATCACTGCGCAGGTTTCGAGAACCGTTTCATTTTAAAATATTTGCATGTTTAGTTCTTATTCAAATTCTTTGGGTATTTACAGGTAGGTACTCTATTTTTGTGAAGTTATTTTAAAGGCGCGCCCAGCCACACGTGTGGGCAGATGAATAAATGCGGAACTCATAAGTATAATACGGTTCTTTATGGGTTTACCTATAAGTAATTCCTTAATAATAATAAATCTTTATTTTTCAGATAATGAGTATTTATTGGTTTATGTAGTCCCTCTTGGGTAACCCTTTTTTTATAACATATAGGGCAGACCAGACTACGTGGAGTCGGTTTTGTAGCGATTCGTTTCTGTCACTATCTTTTGTAACATGACACAACTATTGAATTTTTAAGATGTAAGGGGCCATTATAGTTTTAAGATCGTTGTACTACATTCTAGCAAATAAAAAAAATTGATTTGATTTGATTTGACAATATTGATTTTAAATTATATACCTAATGATTTTCGATTGAATAAACATTACATTTATTTCTTTATTTTTAGGGATAACAACAGCTTACAAAACTCCAAAACAATAACATTATACGAAAACAGTTTTAGAGTATATAAAAGTTATACGTTAAGAAATTATATCAACAGTTGGTATATCTCACGTTTATTATATCTTGTGTACGTTATTGAAGTGAAAAAATACCAAATGACTTTATATGAAATGAGACGCACTCTCTGTATTTAACAGCGTAATGTTTAATATTTGGTATGACCTTCATTATTGTCAGTGCAGCTAAGCAGACGTCTGGTTTCCGATTATGTAACCCTTCGGCATGGAGTGCACAACGAACAGTTCACAATGACGTATCAAATTGCTCTGCGCATATTCTAGTTGGAATAAAGCCTTTATTCTTCCACCATTAAACGTCGCTGCGTCGGGTTAGTAAGCGATAGTCTTCCACTTCTTCCACGACTCTTCAGACTACCTTCATCCTCAAACCTCTTTCCCCACCGTCTCACAGTAGCTCTATAAAAATAGAATTATATTACGCACTTGCCACTAGCGATTTATTAAAAATCACACACCAAGTTTCGTCTCAATAATAATATTTATAAATAACTTACGCATAAGCCGGTCTCATTTCAAATTTGAGAAATGTTAAGCCCATTTAAAGCAAAGCGACAATATTTGCCGTCTTCAATACTAATATTTGCTTTCATCTTAAATACAGATAAAACACCCTAATCACAATAATAGCACAAACGCTCGTAACAAAGTTCAACAACCAACACCAACAACGTCAAAACTACTTATTCAACTCAATAATTCATCTTGTTTCACATTCACCCTCATCTTTTTATAAATAATGTTTGACTAATACTTAAGGAAATACATCGCTGATCGGGTCTTACTTTAAAACACAAACAGTATATTTTTGCTGGGATTCGAACTCAGGTTTAAGATGCTAATTTCCTGAACTCGTTAACCGCTAAGCCACACAGTCATATACTTATTGCATCGAAATTAAATAGCAGTATACGCCGTCGCGACTTGGTAGGTGTGGCGTGTCGCCACTAAGGCAAACGGTCATTATATCGTATTCTTTCAAAATATTTCTTATAGAAAGAGGGCATATGTGAGACTAGTTTTGATGCCATAGGCTTGTGCAACTGAAACTGGATTTTAGACCGCGCCTGTACACGAGTCCATTATGACCTTTTTCATCCATAGGCTATAATTTCCTTTAAGAATTTATTTTTGAGCCCAATATTTTTTCCACGCTATGTTTATTCTTCTGTCTATTTCTTTTTCGTTGCTGTTTAATTCTAAAGATATCAGTTTGCCGAAATAGACATAGTCGACAACATGTTCAATGGACTTTCCTTTTATTTTGATTGGTTTTTTGGAGCTGTTTCCAATAATTTTTGTTTTTGATGCATACATTTCAAGTCCTACTTTTTGGCTTTGTAGTAAGTAATTCCTATAGAGGAGCTCGTGGCTAAATAATAACAGTCGCACGGGTCGATCTTGAAGGTTAAGCAACGCTTGCCAAGGTTGGTCTGTGGATGGGTGACCGTCTTAACATACCGAGTTTCCTTCGTGCCTCGGAAAGCACGTTAAGCCGTTGGTCTCGGCTGTCATTTGTAGATCTTTGGCAGTCGTTACGTATAGTCAGAAGCCAGTAAATCTGACTCCAGTCTTGCCAAGATGTGTTACCCAGTTAATGGGTTGTGGAGGTCTGGTAGGCAGCCGCTCCACGTAAAACACTGGTATTCAGCTGAATCCGGTTTGACTGGAAGCCGACCCCAATGTAGTTGGGAAAAGGCTAGGCAGATGATGAGTAAGTAATTCCTTTAAAAGTATTAATGTTGTTTGTCCTGCTTTTTGAGTGTGTTTACAGTCACAAATCTTTTCTGTGAATACATCCTTGCTGTAAAGTTATGGCAGTAGATTGTAAGCTCATGTCTATCAATTTCATAATCAGCTCGTTTACGTCCGAGTGCCGAGCGCGGGCCTCCATTGCCACGACCATGAATGGAGGACCATTTGTTGTAAACGTGGTCACGCCACCTCCTTGAAGCCTTCAAACCTCCGTAGTTCGCCGTAGTAGTCAGCAATGTATCCAAATTATTTTTATAGTTCGCCCAACGAGTTTACCCACACTACCACTGAAAGGTTGTAACTTTTTTAAATATTTTAAGTTCACAGTAAACTAAAAAAAAACATATAGATTTTATGATTTTTGCAAAAGAAATACATTTCTTGCCTTCCTCCTGGACCGCGAAAGCGTTTAGACGTGTGCTCTTTGTTTTGTTTTATTTAATTTTTAAATAAAATTCTTGTAATATATTTCGCAAAACACGGAAAAATAAATTCATAAAGTACTAGGCGCGAATAATACAGTGGTGAATGTCGAGTCTGTGTGAGAAAAGGATAGCATCACCTGAGACGGAGATATTCGCCTGAGCTACATTGCTTCTACGCACGACAACGTCATCGCAGCGGTGACTCGCCGCCGTGCCAGGCTTGCCATAATTTTATAAGCGGTAGCGGATAACAAGGAGTGTTCCAAGTGGAAAATTTATTGTAACGGATGAATTTGAATCTGTGTTCTTGATAACTTTGAAAGCGTAATCATTGAGCTGCCACATCTGTATATGACGTCGACGTCCTTCACTAGAAGCGACCCTGTGTGGCTTTCATTCGGTGCGTATAGTTGGGTTTACTAAACGTAAACAACACTAATCTATCTGGGCATTACGATGCCACTAAAAAGAACACCCCCATATACTTCGAAGGACAATCTTAAGATGGATGTAAACCAGAGTTCCGCACCAGTTACGGACACCGACAACGAGAGTTCGAGTAATCCAAACTCCATCAGAACTCGTCCCCGCAAGCGTCCGTTTGACGACGAAATGTCTGCTGTCATGTCGGAAATGAAAAAATCCCTTGAAGCTTTCAAATTGCAACATAACCTTATACAAGAAAATATAAATGGCATTCAGAAGCAAAACAGTGAAATTGAAAAATCTATGAAATTTATGGAGAAACACTATGAGGAAATGAAAGAAAAATTAATTTCAATGGAGACTGAAAGACGTACACACTTGGCCTACATACAAACTCTGGAGTCGAAAGTAGAAAACCTCGAGAGATCTCAAAAACAAGCCAGTATTGAGATACGGAATATTCCCTTGCAAAAAAGGGAAACTAAAGAGGATTTACTGAAAATATTGTCTAAAGTAGGATTTGCGACTAAACTGCAGTTCCTGAAACTCAAATTAGAGACGTTTTTCGACTAAATGCCGAAAAAGGAGGGAACAGACCCATCATAGTAGATTTTTCTTCAGTGGTATTGAAAGAAGGGATTTTATCTTCGGTAAAAATCACAATCAGGCAAATCAAAACAACAAACTTAATACCTCTCACTTGGAACTTGATGGTCCTCCACAACCTATATATATATAGGTTGTGGAGGACTGCTGAATGTCTTACCCAAAAAGCAAGGAAATTGTTTTATCTGGCTCGGGAGTTTGGTAGGAAAAACAGCTACCAGTTCTGCTGGACCGCACATGGCAAGGTTTTCCTTCGCGAGAAAGTGGGCGCAGCATCACATCGAATAGACAAGGAAAGTGATTTGGACAAGCTCTCGAACTAAACTCTGACTAGAAAATGTTGTATGGCTTTTATATTATCCTTTCTACTGCATGTTTTCGATTATTTTTAGTTCAAATTATACATATTACCTTTTTCTTATATTTAAAAACCATATGCATGTTTTACCACAATCTCAAGTACCTCATACACTATTTCAATTAATTTCTCACACAAAACAAATTCCAAAAACACAATAACACGTTGTGAAACCACAAGCGAAGAGATGCTCACGGAGAGAATATACTTACAAAGTTATCTTCTATGAGTATTTTAGTACAAACCGGTGTTAAATTTCGTGTAATTGTTAAGTTTAATTGTTTGCAACACTTCCAAGACGTTAAGATACGCACTTCAATTTTTTTGCGTTACAATGTTGGATATGGATAAAATCGCGGACGATATTGATTGTGTTCTAGTGTCGGATTCTAAGATCTGCTCCCCTGAAAGCTTAGTCAATCATATTGATTCGTCCCGAACCGCTTTATCTGTAATGCACACCAACATTCGTAGCATAGCTTGCAATTTTGATAGCCTTGTCGTTCTGCTTGAAAGAATTTGTATAAAGTGCGACATCGTCATATTAACAGAATGCTGGTTGAGTAAATCTCCGATTCCGCCTAAAATTACTGGTTACACGTCATACTCTTCAGACTTTTTAAATCAGAATGACGGTGTCTTAATATACATAAAATCTGATATAAGACACAAAGTAACTAAACCGTCAGTGTTAGATGCCAACTGTCTTGTCTTGCAATATGGAAATGAGTATGCTATTGTGGCTGTATATCGCTCACCATCATATCGAAATATAAATACATTCTGCGACAGCCTTGATCTGTGTCTTGCGTCACTGAAGTCCGTGAAATCAGTAGTTATGATAGGGGACATTAATATAAATATCGCTCCAAATAGCAATGACCCCAACAGTAGAAATTACTTAGACCAGATGGCTTATCACGGTTTTCTTCCTGCCCATGTATTTCCTACTCGTAACACTAGTTGTATTGATCACGTCATGCTAAGGTCGGATAGAATCACAGCTACATATGTGCTAGACTCATATATAACGGACCACGCGCCACCAGTTTTTTGTCTTGATTGCAAAATAAAAATGCACACCCCCAATACTTCTTTTATAAAGATTGATTACCCCTCTTTAGTCCTGGCGCTTGCAGATACAGACTTTAGTTCTGTTTATACTTCCACAGATGCCAATGTTTCCGCTAACAACTTAATAAACATAATTTCGTCGGCTATCCTGGCACACTCAATACCAATAACTATCTCTCACCGTCAGCGTACTATCAAACCATGGTTAACTCCGGGCTTGATACGGTGCATCAGGCATAGGGACAATCTATACAAAAAAGCTAAATTAAACCGAGATAATGCAATTACGCAAATCACCTACACAAGATACCGCAATTTTTGCAACAATCTTTAAAAAAAAATAAAAATCAGTTACGAAAAAGCTGAATTCCACAAGAATAAAAATAATCCAAAGGGAATGTGGAATACTATTAATAAAATATCCAACCTCAAGCAAACTTCACTTCACCCCTGTGAAGTAACTCACAGGGGTGAACTATCACTCCAGATCCATATCAGTCGATAAATTCAGTAAATAACTATTTTGCAGGAATCGGGGAAAAACTAGCTAAAACAATATTAAATAAACAGAATATTACTGGAAAACGGCCAAGCACATCAAATATTTGCTGTTTGTCTCAGTCTCCTAGAGATTCCATGGTTCTCTTTCAGACAGACTGTGAGGAGATAGAGTCCGTTATAGTCGCCCTAAAAAGTGATTCTGTAACTGGCACTGACAAAATTCCAACACAACTTATTAAAACTGCGAAGAGTAGTCTGATTCCACCCCTTACACATATGTAACTTATGCCTAAATACTGGCGTTTTCCCGTATTTTAAAGAGAGCTTTAGTCCATCCTATCCATAAAAGTGGTGACAGAGACAGTGTCGGAAACTATAGACCAATATCGGTGCTAACCGTTATATCCAAAATCCTAGAAAAACTATTAAACTGTAGACTAACGAAATTCTTACAACACAATAATATTATTGCAGAAAACCAATTTGGCTTTATGAAAGGGAAATCAACGGAAGATGCAACTTTATTACTAACTGAGATTGTAACCCGTAATCTTGATACTAAAGAGAAAGTGATAGGTGTGTTTCTCGATATGTCTAAGGCTTTCGACACTCTTTCTGTTCCAATATTACTCTCAAAAATGGAATCCATTGGCATTCGTGGGATTGCATTGGAAATTTTTCGCTCCTATCTCTCTAACAGAACCCAGTGTTCTAGGATAGGTAAATATACAAGTTCACAGGTGACTCTCTCTATCGGTGTACCGCAAGGCAGCGTTCTTGGACCCACGCTCTTCCTTTTGTACATCAAAACCTTGTGTTTCTTGTGTTTTGTGTTTTCTACCAAACTGTAATATAATTACGTACGCTGATGACACTGCGTTGATAGTGCATGGAAGGGACTGGAAAAAGGCTCAGTACTACGCAGAGAGAGCGCTGAGAGATTTAATGACTTGGCTTGATGACAATCTACTAACGCTGAATGTCGATAAGACCAAGTATATGACCTTCTCTCACCGCACTGACACACAGCCCCCACCAGATTTCTCAGTTATTGCACATACTTGTGACCTTCCAGAAATTTGTAGTTGCCCTAAATTAACTCGCACTACTAATATAAAATATCTGGGTCTCATTATAGACAACACACTAAAATGGTCAGCACATATTAATCAGTTAACGGCACGCACTAGAAAATTAATACCAACGTTCAGAAAACTCAGGAATTCTGTTGATAGGGAAACTTTGCTGTGTGTTTACTTCGCTCTTGCTCAGAGCTTACTGTGTTGTTGTTTGGGTGCGGGATCGGCAAGTTCATCTTACTTCCCCTAGAGTGAGCTCAAAGGGCTGTTTTGAAGGTCATACTTAGTTTACCGCGAAGGTATAGCACTAATCTTTTATATAGAGAATGTGGTGTGCTTACTGTCAGACAGCTTTTTATATTGTCTACCATACTCCGTAAGCACAAAACTATTGCATATAAGCCGATCTTAAAACGTGATAAGTATAGAGTTTGTTCATCAACGCCTCATAGAAGAGCGCTTGCTGGTCGTCAGTTTTATAAGTAATAACATTTATAACATAGCGAATCGAGCTAATAACATCTTTCCTGTACCGATCAACAAGTGCAAGGACATAATACGTGGCTGGCTTCAACGATTGGACTATTCCGAAGCAGAGGAAATTAATTGTAAACAGTTGATTCATTATAATTATTCACAAATTCACCAGCTCATCACATCGCACTACACACCGTACTACACACCACACTACACACCACACTACACACAGGTACTTGTATTAACGTACAAATTTTCATGTTAAAGGCTTTTTTATTGTTTGTTTATTTTTAGTTTGCTTATTTTCACAATTTTCGAAAACCAAAAAAAAATTGTTAACTTAATAGTTATACATTTTTTTTTTGTATTGAAACAATGAGGGCTGAGGCATGCTATTAATATACACAGGAAGGAAGACGCTGTCGACTGTGACACAGTTTATACTAGTACAGTCGTCAACGTAATCTCTTAAGCATTAGTTATTAGAAATTGCCATTGTTTAACTGAGATAGATTAAGAGAAATTTGTTGAATTTTATGTGTAAAAATACATATAATAAAAAAAAAATAAAAAATATTATAATGAAAAGGTAATAAGGCAAAAGGCAGAATGCTTTGCATCTTTTGCTTCGAGTTGACATTCCTAATATAATATATTCTGAGAGCAATGTGGAAAAGCGCGGCAAAAGGAAAAAAAATTAGAGCTACATTGGAGCACACACTTTTTAACCGACTTCTTCAAAAAGGAGGAAGTTCTATGTTCGGTTGTACGTATGTTTTTTTTTATGTATGTTCACCGATTTCTCCGACAATTCTGAACCGATTTTACAAATTCTTTTTTTATTCGAAAGCCTATACTTCTGAGGTGTTCCCATTGTCACCAAGTTAGAATCTGATGATGGGATCTCATGAAAATCGAGGGAAACCCTCAAATTTTATAAGCACGTACACTGTTTTTCATAAATTTTCTAACGCAATTCAGATATTTGTGCCTGGTAATCATCATCTCATGTTGCTGAGCTGATGATGGAAGGTATAAGTCAGGATCTGATGATAGGATCCCATGAAAAATGTTTGTTCAGCGATAATTTCGCCAATTGTTAACCAATTTGGATGATTCCTTTTGTGTGTTGAAAGAGTATTTTTTCGGACTGGTACCATTTAAATTTTGTGAAGATCTGATGACGAACTTCGGAGGTAGGCAACGAAACTCTTCAATAAATGATAGCAAATGGATCGGGATTTCGCATGTTTGTTGATTGTTTCCACCAGTTCATAACATAACATCACGCCGGCACGCTGTGTTTGCGGTTTCGATTTTTAGTGGTACCTGCGTTCCACTAAAAAGTGGATAAATAAAAAAAAACTTAAAAAAAAAAAAAAAACCGACTTCCAAAAACAAAACACTACAAAGTAAAAATAACTTTAATTTCAGAAGTCAACCAAAAACACCGACTTCCGAAATTAAATATATTTTTACTTTGTAGTGGATGGAATTTATTAAGAACTAGCTGTGCCCGCGACGTCGTTCGCGTGCACTTAACTCGATGCCAGCCTATTATCTTACTTCTAATTTTTGTTTACTGATAAATGCGAAAGTTTGGCGGGCTGGATGTTTCTTACTCAATTACGACAATACGGCTGAACGGATCTGGATGAAATTTGGCACAGAGGTAGATTATAGTCTGGAATACCACATAAGCATTCTTATCTCGGGAGTACCTACTTTGGGAGATATTCAAGATTCAAACCATTTATTTACAGGTAGATACTTTTCTATTCTATATTTTTATATGGCAAGTAAAGCCAATGTCGACTATTCTGCCAATGTCTAAAGTGGATTGAGAAAGCAAGTGTGTTTGGAATAATGAACGGTAGAGGTAGATACTTTTGAATTGTTAAGATCAGTCTGTCAAAAAACATGAAGCTTTTTGGGATTTTTTAAACGTAAGTAGATCACTGTGAAAAAGAACGTGCATTAACTCTACGCCAGTCTTTTATATCATAATAAGTACCTATTATAAAAATACTGGTTTTACGGACAATTTTACTAACGAATCCAATTAAAGACAACACAGAGAACAGCGATTTTGGTAATTTAGACCCTTACAAAGACTTTCAAGACCTATTAGAAACCGAACCCAAACACCTAAACTGTGATCCAAAATCGTGTGAGGGTCGTTCTCCAGCAGAAAATCTCAGTGCAACGCCATCAATCGACCAAGTAAGTAAACTGACAAAAAGTTTAGCATTGGAAGACGTTAAATAAGTAGCCCGTATGACAACATCAAGGTATTAAAATGTTCACTTTTATTTTGCTACGTATAAAAGTTTCACAAATAACTCAACAATGTATTTAAGGGTAATCATGTTTTCATGCATTTTATTTTTCTCAATAGATGGTGCTTTGCCTAATCACAATACATTAGGAAGTTTCCTACTAAACTTAAAAATATTTTGATTTGTGGATCGGTTGTTATGATAAATACCGATAAGGTGTAAAAATGTTCAATTTTATTTTGCCACGTTGGCCAAGGTTTGCCAGGTATTAAATGTTTCACACATAACTCTACAGTTTGTTTTGGTGTTTTATACATGCGTTCGTGAATTTCATCTTTTTCAATAGATGGCGCTGTAATCAGAATACATGAGGAACAGAATACATTAGGAAGTTTCTTAAAAATTCAATATCTTTTGATTTTGTGGGTCGATTTTGATGAAATAAACGCTAAATGTTACTCGGATTATCACTTAATATTTTTAAGTACCTAGATTTGGAACCCAATTTGTGGTTTATGCGTGATGCTCCCTCAAACGCACAGACAATCAGACAAACAGATAAACAGACAAACAGACAAAAATTTCAAAAATAGCTTACTTCTGTTTTGTATCTTTTTCCTAACTTTTCTATGTAATTTTTGTGCAAAAATATTCAATGTACAGACACAGTTGGTTTACGATTTTATTATATGTATAGAATAGATATATTTGTCAATAAAATAAGAAAAAAACAAAATTCAATACATTTTGTGAATTAAAATGTTACCTAAAAACAAAAAAAAAAACTGGAGCATTATATATGGTGAGCTTTTGTCAGTACAATGTGTGTACCTACAAATTATTATAAAAGCAAACATATTGTTGTAAGAGTCTGGTTGAAGAGGTTGTCCGGGCTTATATTATGATGAAATTATGAAAGCTACATATAAAAGGCATGTTACATCCATAGTTTTCATCGAGACTGCTCCATAAAATTGGAACACGTTCGCTCGTCCAACCAGCATGGGCAGCATGTTGTATTGCGGGGAATGTGTGAGAGTAGTCGCAATCTGACCGTCACGCACATGTCGCGCGTTTCCGATACGCGTGGGCCGGCCTTTATGTCACCTTTATGTCCATTGTACCCTGCCCTAAACCCGGCAAGCCTCTAACTATTAAATAAAAACCTCTGTGTTACAAGTTACGAAAGGGTCCCGAATCAATTCTGATTTAATAGTATTGATTGTGCCCTTGAGATTCTGTTTTTGTGTTTTATTTAACGCACTCTCATATTGGGTTTTGCCGAAATAAAAATATCAAAAACATAATTTAGGTTGTCTTTGAATGGAAACTAACTAATTGCAGTGATTTTTGTTGAAATCAACATTGGAAGCAACAAAGTATCATCGTTTTTGTAGACTTAAAAGTAGACATCACACTCAAAACTTGAAACCCTTTCACGAGACTGACGTTATTCATTTGATATACACTGGCCCATAAGTATCGGGTTTTCAGTGTAACTCTGACACCCTAATAGGGTTCAGTGAGAGTGTCACAAAGTTCCGCGCCCCGTATTGATTGCCGACATCAATCAGACGCAACTTGTTGTTTTCCATTTCGGCAGTAAATCACAACACCTTTGCCTGAAGGTCAATGGTACCTGTCTTGTTCGTATGAGTTAGAAGGATATGTTATAAGTTTTTAACGTTTAATGGATTAACGCTTTTAATACAGAAACCAGATCTTATTCAAATCCGCCTAGCCTTTCCCCAACTACATTGGGGTCGGTTCCAGTCTAGATCTTCCAGGGTCGGGAACAAGGGAAAGCACATCAAGTGCTTTTCGAAGACTGGTAAGCCATCCCAATCAATCCATAGTCAGCCATACCAACCTACGCGGTGTGCGGCTGTAATTTCTTAATAACGAGTTCCTCATGTTCTAATTAAAAGTGATAGTTTCAAACTTTTTCTGTGAAATCGCCTACTAAGACCAAGACCGTGATAGAAACTTTTAACAGACTCTAAAAATTGCTGTCAAACAAAGTTATCTCCAGTAAAGTGAATCTGAAAATTTCACTAGCCCTTCAGATCCTTTATTTTTATATATAAATATAAACAATATAATTATTAGCTCGTGTATAGTCACCGTGTTATTTATTTAGAAGTACATAATTTATTTCTTCACTTGCATAAACATATTTTGTTTGTTAATTACGTACCTTCAATAAAAGACGTCTAAAACTGACTGTTACTTTAATTACAGGAGGCCACAACTTGATTTTGCAACTAAGTTAACGTGAAACTAAAATACAAACTCAAGCATTGGTGTCAGACTTATATTGACGATTACTCAGCCATTTACCATCAATATTACCCCAGCCTAATATTTCGTCTTATCCATAGCACCACACTCGTATTTGTTAAAGTAAATAAATAATGCGAAATGGTATACGTGATAAATACTCCACTGGGCCGATTTAGGGATTATGGACGAATCACGAAATATAGATATTTAGATAGGTACCAGTAAATACAGAACAAGCAACAATCTAAGTAGGTAAGCTTGTTATTATGATCAGCGCTACTTTAGCAAAAATAATGAGCGAAAAGGTTTCAAGGCGTAATAAGAAAATCTTAACATGATCATCTACTTCAAAGTAATTTCAAGTTTCTTTTGAGAGTCATTTTTCAAGCCTATTAGTATTTCAGCCCCCATGTTAAACTTGTGGCATAATTAGTATTTTAAATCAGTTGGTACAAGTTCTTTGAGCAAATTAAATTCGTAATAATTAGACTTGTGAAACAGTCGTTCAAAACAAATAAAGACCTCGGAGTTCGATTAAATGTTTAAGAATAATCATTTAATTAAATTTTCCATTCACGATTAAGTGACTTTTGTCTAAATGTAGACGTAATTACAGAGCTATCTGTCTTTGTAAATTAGAAAAAGAATTTGTCTGGCTATCTTTAGAAAATAAGAAAAAGGAAAGGTTTGCAAGATATCAAATGCACCACGTGTACGCTAAAATGTAATGCAATTAGCATCTCAGTGCATGAATTTACACAATTTCACGCCAGCAAATTCTAACGAGGGTTGGGTTAGCTACCTCGACAAGGATAATAATTTCGTTTGGCTGCAGTGAAGCTTACTCATCGTCCTGCCCTGTCGTAATGTTCTGACCACCCGCAGTGTCTTTAGAAGGTGACGGAGGGCGCTCTTTCTCTTAAAGTTACGATTTAGACCACACTGTGCACACATTTCAATGTACTCCTCAGTTGAATCTACTTCAATTCTGGATATACTTCATGTGACGGTTAAGTTATGCTTTAGTTATTTTCGATTTCGACGGTTTGTTAAGGATGAATTAAGGCGTTTCAACGAAGCAAAGGGGGATTAGACTTCACTGCCCACACGATAAGTAGTAGTAGTAACGAAGCAAAGGCTTCTTTGTAATAATAAATCAATCATAGCCTCTAGGACTTTGAGCCAAGGGCTCAAGCCTCAATCGTTGCACACAACTATTGCGAAATTGGCTAGACGAACTTGTTGCTAAATAACAACCCCGCACAGATCGATCCGAGGATGTGTGTCCATCTTAACTTATATACCAAAATTTCTCCTTGCTGTACTAAACTGAGTAAACACAGCATTTCTAGGTCTTTGACAGTAGTTACGGGTAGACAGAAGCAAAGAAATCTGATACCAGTCTTGCCAAGGGATATATGCCTAGTTACTGGGTTTTAGATGTGACTGTAGAGGTCAGATAGGGAGTTGCTCCATTTAAAATCCTGTTATCTAACTGCATCCGATGAGACCGGAGGCCGACTCCAACATAGTTGTGAGAAGGTTACGCAGATTGATAACAAAAAGCGCTGAACTTTTTGTGCAGGGTTCAAGACACAGACGGCTCGTACTTCGAGAACTTCACGGCGCTGTCGTGGCGGCACGAGAACCGGCGCCTGGCCGCGTTGCGGCTGGTGGAGGCCCGGTCGGAGAGGGCGCCGCCTGCGCCGCACGACCTGGGCCTGCCCAGCGTGTCCGCACAGCTGTCGCACAAGGAGCACGAACATCTATACACAGAGGTATGTTCCTATGACTCATTAGTGACTTTAGCTGACATGATCCCTCCAGACGTGTTAAAGTTGTCTGACAATGTCATGTCATTAATGTTCTCCGATCTTGTATTTTCCGGCTCTTCACGTAAAATGACATTGGGCACCGTTCCTATTTTAATAGTTTTGAATTTGAAACAGTAATAAATTAACTGTCGCATTAAAAATAAAATATTTTAACAAAGTTACTTGGGTAGACCATTCTGAAACATACTTCGAATCGTACAGTGTTAAACTTTACATTCTACAATATATTCATCAAAGTAATTCATTGTAATCGTACCTAAGTTTTTTAATAAATCCCAGTTGAAAGTAAAGGTGACCCGAGAAAGTGCGAGAACCCAGAGGTCGTTAAATCTGTTGTATATGTATAAGTATATACTACAAAGATTTACAATGCCTTTATAGGTAGGTATTGGTCAAATTACGAGCTTAGCTTTGTCTCAGACATTAGACGCTACTTCGCCTTTGGCATCTATAGGGTATCTCTGTTGTGAGTTTTATATTAACATGTTTTTTTTACTTATTTGACAAAGTTTTAATTAGGTCTTTTTATAAATTCAGAATTCCTTGGCTTTTAAAAACGACTTGGCTACAAGAAGTTTGACTTCGAGGGTGATGCCGAACTCTCCGCATAAATTACTCTAAATAGGTTAATTTAAATGGAACACTAAATTGAGTAGCATGAGGAGCTCGTGGCTAGATAATAACAGCCACACTGGTCGATCCTCAAGGTTAAGCAACGCTTGCCAAAGTTGGTCTGTGGATGGTTGACCATCTTGACATACCGAGTTTCCTCCGTGCCTCGGAAAGCACGTTAAGCCGTTGGTCTCGGCTGTTATTTGTAGATCTTTGGCAGTCGTTACGGATAGTCAAAAGTCAGTAAATCTCCAGTCTTGCCATGAAGTACCGTGTTACCCAGGTATTGGGTTGTGGTTGTGTGTAGGTAGCCGCTCCTCGTAAAATAGTGGTATTCAGCTAAATCCGGCTTGACTGGAAGCCAACCCCAATATAGTTGGGAAAAGGCTAGGCAGATGATGATGACTAAATTGAGTAGCTGATGTTGCAGAAAAAAAAATGCCAATTTTATTTTAGGTAACAAACATATATTATGATTTATGGAGGTTTAAAATATTTTGATCTACCTACTGACCAACAATAATAGTGGCATAGACTAGAAATAATGTAATAAAAACCAACATAGCGTAATTAATAACGTGATAGATCCATATGTCATGGTTAATATGCGTGAATGGGATGATTTTCGCATTCTAATCGACTAATTTGCATGTATGCGATCGTTGTTCGAATCGTTTAGTTTATGAGTTGGTTGGGTTAAGGTGGAATGAAGAATTATAAGGAAAAAACCATGTCATCTTGTCACAATTCAGATGTGTTTGACTAACGTAGAACGGTTGTATTTGACCTTCGGCATCGTTACTAAAATTTTAAATGATAAAGGAGTGTTAAACATCTCAAATCTGAAATCGTCTGATGTAGGATTTAGTCTAAATTATCTACTTAAATTATTGTCTTTATTACCGGACGCTGGAAGTAATCTTTAAATCGTCTGACGGTCTGACCCTTTCTTTCCGAAGTTCTGAGTCTTTTTTTCAGTTCTCTTCAGATCTAAAAATCCGACCAAGTGCGAGTCGGACTCGCGCATGAAGGGTTCCGTACCATCGTATTTTTATTATTTGTTGTTATAGTGGCAACAGAAATACACAATCTGTGAAAATTTCAACTGTCCACCTATTACGGTTCATGATAGATAGCCCGCTGACAGACAGACGGACGGACGGATGGACGGACGGTTGGTTACCCTTTGGGTACAGAACCCTAAAAACTTATTCGTCGAAGAGGAAATTCCTAATGATAATTCGTAATATTTTGTATGCACACCTAAATACCTAGTATAAAATGTACGTGGCATTCTTTTTCACTCACCCAGCAATAAAACAGTAATGCAAGAACAAAAGAAGGTAGAATATCCACCCTAATTGAATACTTTGTCTCTTGCGTAACTATCTTGGGGCATGCAAAGTCGTCTTCCAGCGGAACACACATTCCGTCACGTCAGCTTTTTCGTTACGAAGTCAGTTCAAAAGGTGATACTTAATATGGTGGAGGTAGCACGTGCGCACGTTTTACCCGAATATCCGCTTTCTTCTCGGATATTTTGTACCTTACATGATACAATACGGAATCAAATTGCCAGCCGATATGGATATAATCTTATACAGTGTACACAGTACAAGTAGACATTTATAGTATTAAGCCCTGAGACGTATCAAGATCAGCTAAGATTAAGCGTTGGCGCCGTAGACGTATGACCAGTTGTGTGTCCACAACGAAATACTTGTACATGCTAGTAATATCTACCTACCAATATAGATTCACCTTAACAACCTTTCAATATGTGTTTACCTGATTCATCACCTTAAATATATTTGTCTAACCAGGTGCTGTACTGCATCGAGAATGCAGTAGGAGCACCGGCTCCGGATGGACAGTTCGCAGCTTATAAAGAAGAGGTGGTGGAACACGCCCGACGCGCGTTCCGGGTGTCTCCAGAAGTGCACGCACGCGCCTTGCGCTCCGCCGGCAGCGAGCGGCCGCCCACAGTCGTGCTCGGCTGCTCCGTCATCGAGGCCGATGGTCTTGAGGCTAAAGATGCCAATGGTAAGCCATTATAAAAAGAACTAGGATACAATTAACCATAACCATCCTTTGCCTCCTGCCCTTTTCGCAATCTATTTTGGGTCGAGGCAGCATGTCTTTTTCTTCAATTATAGATACGAGTATGTTGCTTTTGACCCCAGAAATTAGAATTTGCATCAGCCAAACGAAAACTATCTTGGTAAAAACGTAGAACTAAGTAACCAAACATAACTCATTAAGAATTGATAAATGGACTTATACCAAAAAGTTTTCCGTCGTTAATACCTGGCAAGGTGAGGAAAGTAAACCTACGTTTAATAGAAGCTCGCTTGTTGCTCACACGCCGCCCTTTATGTGGCCTTAAATCATATTCATAAGTGATGAGTGTCGCCTTGAATACATTTCATGACGTTCCCTCGGTCGACTCACCAGGAGGCGACATTTAGAACATTTGTACTAATAAAACATCTGTAATGTTTATGATACTGTTGCTTTTTTTGCTTGACATTCACATAAAACTCATATACCTACTATGATTTTACTTTTATGACATAAGAAATCACAACTTTTACGTTTATAGTACGTTATCGCTAAACAACTTAAGAAGGCTTTGTCTAACTCTCACTTGCAAAATAAATGTTTCCAACCCATAGGTACACCTTTTGAACAGCTTTTGAATAAAGGCAATGGAAAAACGCGTAGGTATATTTCAATATTCCACTATCGATGGTAGGAAATTATATTATTGAGGCGAGTAAATGCGGAAATTACTTAAAATGTTTGCGCGAACATCAACGTTGGGAAAATAAAAATTAAATTGCGTAGCAAATAATGTCTGCGGCGCGTAGTGGGGCTGGCGTGCTGACAGCTCCGCTTGTTATATTGAATTACGCGGCGCACGCTGGAGCGCCCGAGCGCGCACCTCACTCGCGCCCAGCGCGCCGACAGTCGCCGACACCACTCACAATCACGACAAATGACATCACATTATGCAGTAAATGCTCCAAACGGGGGTTGTTTCTTCTTAATGCTAAAATAATGTTTCCATAAAACAACCACATTTTCTGTAAAATAAATGCTGCTACCAGTGAAAGTTAAAATCAAATTTCTATTCATACAAAACTTTGTTTCGACAGCTTTGCAAACAGCTAGTAAAGTTGAAAGGTATTCAATTACGCTTCTCTGAGTTTCGCAAACCGCATATACATATCGAATGTTGCGGTGAAAACGCAGCGAAAAGGCTATTTTAATTAATTTTGTCCAAGAATTTTTGCTTTGAGATGATGTTTTTTAGATTAATATTTATTTAGTCTCGGCTAAAAAGAAGCACTCGATCTTTTTATTTGGCGTTGACTAAACAAGGTCTATCTATTCGGTATTTGATGGACGGGTGTCGGCAAGCTAGACGAAGATAACGTAATGGAAAAATCTAGGTTGAGACGAGACCTGGGTATTTTTTTTTTACAATACCTAAGTAATCACAATTTTGAAACACTTTTTATGCATCTAAGCCCTTAATTTACAAAATATTAAAAATTCCGTGCGAATTTCGTTGCTACGTCTCCTTGCTACGTCATCGCTACGTACATGTATATAGCTACGGCGTAGCATAAACCGCTACGATAGTTTCCTCTAGCCACAGGTTTTTCGAAACGGTTTAGAAGAGTCAGTTATTGTTAGACACTCAAGCTTTAATTTTTTTTTTATCATGTTGGTAGAATAATTATTCCTTCCATCACAAATGGCTCTAAATATGTCCTACAAATCTTATGCATTTTCAGTGAGAAAACATATTCCTTTATATTGAACTGGTATGAAATCCCTTAAAAGGCGGCACCTTGTACCACCTAGGGTTCAGTGACCCGTACTGCATGCTGGGGATCCAGCCAGCTTCGCTGCCGGCGTCTCCACGCGCTTCAGAAGATGAGGGACGCAAGCACGGTTTTCGGCTGAGCTTCAAGCGACGTGATGGCCGTCAGCAGCGAGACAGCCTCGGCAGGCTACCTGCTCGCTACATACGAGCCACTAGTGTCAGGCAACACACACTGTCACCCAAGTGGAATGAGACATTCAAATTGTAAGTGTTCTACGTTCAATTAAGAATCAAATCAAATCACACTCATTTATATGCACACGTATGAAATCCTTTTGGTCTATTTAAAATTTAAACTTAATAATCTAAATTCGAAAGTGAGTTTGTTCGTTTGTTACGCTTTCACATCTAAATCGCCAAACTACTTTTAATTAATTTTGGTACATACATAGATACACACGAGCGACGTCGTGGACAAAAGATAGAAGTAAATAGTACCCAATAAATACGCAAAAGCAATCAATCAATATTGATAAATTGTGTTTTTCATAGCGATATCGACGACATATCGTCGGACGTGCTGCACCTGGACATCTGGGACCACGACGACGAGAGCTCGGTGCTGGACGCCGTGTCGCGCCTCAACGAGGTCCGCGGAGTGCGCGGTCTCGGACGCTTCTTCAAGCAAGTCTGCCAGAGTGCACGCCAAGGCAGCCAAGATGACTTTCTAGGTAACTTGTAACTTTCATATTTTAATCAAACTTTTGAAATGTCCTCTCTGTTTTTACACTATCGAACGTCTGGAGCAAATATTACTGTTACACTGTCTTTGTTTTAAGAAACTTTTAAGCTTTACCAACCATTATTAAAACTTTAAAGTTATAAGTACTGTTCCAGGAACATTAAACTTTTAGTTTCACGACGGTCGGCCTCTTTAATTTGCTAAATCATTTTAAACGTGATACACAGGGCTTTTTCCCGTTCAGTATAATATAATGGTGAAAGACGAAGCCTCTTAATGGAGCTTTTTATCAAAATACATTATGATTATGTTGTTTTTAAACAATCTGTTCGCCGCCTTTACATTCATGAATCTCGAGTCCTGTATGATCTTAATTGAGATAGATTTTAAGCAAATTCCTAAATAAAATTGCCTTTTAAAATACCTACCTTTCCATATCTACTTCAGAATTATATTTATAACGGTGAAGTTTCTATCATGAGTATTTCGGTACAAATTATCTAGATATTTATGATTTAACTTTCGACAGCTCAGAACTCGGTTAAATGTTGACCTAACCTTTGGAATTTAGTCTATTAGTGAAGTACTGATTAATTATTCACTTTCAGTTTTGAGTAATAACGAGGTAGGTACCCGAAACTATAAGCAATATAATTTCGACGAACACTTTCACTTTCTTTCTAGTTTCAACAAACTGTCAACACAGTAAAACCCACACAATACACAAAACAAACAACATAAATTATGAAAATATTATGTCGTATCGGACAATTTGGGGCAAACGCCAACCTATTTAGTCCTTACGCGTGTTTGATTTGATTTCTTGCCATAGATGAAGAAGTGTTAGTGAGATATTTCAACAGCGATAATACATTTACCTTTGTTGCGTACAGACTGATGAATCCTATGGATCAATTTACTATAGCTTGATTGCCTTCCTTAATTAAAGGAGCCACAGATCACTTATACCTAATTAATTAATAAGAAGGTATAATCACTTAAATATTCTGACATATCCTCTGAATCACTTGATTCTGAACTCTCTGAACTTAATTCAGAATCATCTTATAAGTTTATAATGATTTCGTCCATCATAGTATCAAATATCATATCATGATTCCAGTAGTCTTGTTGGTTTTTTTGTACGTGTTCATCGCATTTTTGCCTTTGCCATTGTACGGCAGAGAATTCGGAAAACTAGCCTTGTTAGTATTGTAATTTTCTCGTCCAATGTGTATGTGCATTAATGTGATTTCTGGCTAGGCAATTTTTAATATTTGCCCACACAAGCTCGATCGGGTTGAGGTCTGGATGATATGGAGGAAGTCTTAGAACAGTATGACCTGCAGCTTTCAGAAGTTCATCAATAGTGTATATTTTTTCAGATTGGGTCGTATTAATCAACCACAAGGGTTCGGCTTTGATCATCGTGAGAGAAAATGGCACGTTATGATTTTGCAACCAGTTCTGCATATTAATTTTCAAACTGGACATAGTCGGTTTCTTCTCAACTTGCACAAAATGATAGTTAGGTGGAAGTTTAGGTATTAATTTTGATCATCCCAGTTGTAAAAAACTGTAGAGTTCATGTCTTCATGATAATCCCTCGTTTTTAATCTGATTTAAAAATTAGCAAAGCATCGTCAACTAACCCGTTCCGGCTACCAGCGTGAACTATTATTTAACGCATTTCTTTGCCTATAGCTGTATAAATTCCAGGCTCCGACGAAGATTACCTACATTATAAATTAATATAATTTATTCAAATCAAATAAACTTGTTTAAGTTTTTCAATGTAATTAAGCCATCATAATCTTGATATTAGTATGTCAATCGCTAATATTTTTATTTATTTTAAAGTTTTGTTGTTTTTATGTTCAGTCGGAGCATGTTAACTCATTAATGTGTAAGTTGTGGTTATTGTGGATTAACCTGTAATTGAGTGTGCATTACACGAAAACGTATGAGCTTGTATTTTGCAAAAGCTTTTGTAGAGTACTTACTCGTTGGTAAAATCCTTAAAGAAATAAATAAATAAGATTGGCAACATTTTTGGACATTGTGACTTTGGTTAACGTAAGATTCGTCCAAAAAGAATATATTTCGTTTGTCTTCTCTGAATTTTCTTATGGCCCTCAAATATTTCACTCGCCATTCAACAATGTTTGGTCTCTCTATTAAAAGGGATCTCTTCGATTTACATTTTTTAAATGAATATCCCAGTTTGTGCAAAAGTTCTCTTAAAAAAGTTAATCCGCAATCTAAAATATTATCCTCTTTTAACACAGCATTTAATTTTACTACTCCGCTCCTATTGGTATTAGCGTGATGATATAGCCTATAGCCTTCCTCGATAAATGGGCTATCTAACACTAGAAGAATTTTTCAAATCGTACCAGTACTTCCTGAGATTAGCGCGTTCAAGTAAACAAACAAACAAACTCTTCAGCTTTATATATTAGTATATAGATGAGCGACATTTACCTGAGACTAAATTATATTTAAACACCCTAATACCTAGTATTCCTGTGAAATAAGTAATTGACTTGAAACTAAGCTACGTGCAGTCTGTATTGCAGTTTTAAAGAACAAACTGTCCGACACACTAATGAGTCCGTGTGTGTTACCCATTTTAATGAGTTTGTGTAGGATAGAAGTAATAATAATAATGTGGTATCTGAGTTCAGGTATTTTGGTTTCACTTAAGTTTATTATTTTCATCACCAAATAAGGTAAGTATAACTATAATTATACTAACCATAGATGGATTTAAAATAGTTTAGTTTTAGAGTTCTAAACGAAAGTAACGGAACCCATGTAGGATCACTCGGGTGTTTGTCTGTCTGGTAGTCTGTCAGTCAGTTTTCTCCGGATACTACTGGACCGATTATGTTGAAATTTTTAACCGACTTCCAAAAAAGGAGGAGGTTCTTAATTCGGTTGTATGTTTTTTTTTTTTTTTTGTTATTTATGTTTTTTACCTCATAACTCCGTCATTTATGAACCGATTTGAAAAATTCTTGTTTCATCTGAAAGGGTATACTTCTCGATTGGTCTCATTGTCACCAAGTCAGAATCTGATGATGGGATCCCATGAAAATCGAGGGAAACCCTCAAATTTTATAGGTACATACAATGTTTTTCATTAACTTTCTAACGCAATTCAGATATTTGTGCCTGGTAATTATCATCTCATGTTGCTGAGCTGATGATGGAAGGTATAAGTTAGGATCTGATGATGAGATCCCATGAAATATGTTTGTTCAGCGATATTTTTGTCAATTGTCAGCCGATTTGGATGATTTTTTTTTTTTAGAAGAGTATTTTCAATTAGGTGAAGATCTGACGAAGAAATAGGTAGGCAACGGACGGAACTCTTCAATAAATGATAGCAAATGGATCGGGATTGCTGAAATTGCATGTTTTTTTAGTATTTACACCAGTTCTTAACATAAATTGCGCTGGTACGCTGTAAAATGGGTACGCAGGTAGGTACCACTAAAAAGTGAAAAATAAAAATCTTTTTTACAAAAAATACAACCGACTTCTACTAAAAGGTACAAAATAACTTCGGAAGAAAGAAAAGAACTTTAATTTCGGATGTCCGTGTTTTTGGTTAATTTTTCGTTTTTTGACACCGAATTCCGAAATTAAAGTTCTTTTCTTTCTTCCGAAGTTATTTTGTACCGTTTAGTATTTTTTTTTTGGAAGTCGGTTGTATTTTTTGTAAAAAACTTTTTTATACTCATATGGACGTTTGTAACCCAAATACGAACGCGTTTCGTAAATAAATACGTTTTGAGTATCCCTTCATCTGTTTGTGGACAAAACTTTAAGGACGAACTGTCAAATTTCTCGCATCTTTACGACAAAAGCAATGGCAGCGACCAGTGGCCCTTTGAGGGTGACGTGACAGATGCGAGAAATTGACAGTGGGTTGAGTATGTTCAGAAAATTTCAAAATAAGTTTTTCAAGCTGTATCGTAGACATATCAAATGAAAGGGTTTACTGCAGACAGTTAAGCCCTTTCATTTGGTATTTTAACGATCGAAAATATATTAAAACCCCACAGGGTTCAAATATATATTTTTTTCGGAATTTTAAAATAAATAGTTCTGAAGATATTCAAAAAATTAGACCAAAGATGACCATTCGCCCCCCTTATCTCCGAAACATTTTGAAAATTAAGGCTTAGTAGTTTAGGAAATAAGGGGGGGGCTTGTCTCTGAAATTATTGAGCCTAAAATTATGAAATAATTAAATGCAGATAATGTATTTACCTACAAATTACGAGAAACCTGTAAGAAATCTATAGTTCTAGTGTTCTAGTATGTTCCTGTAAGAAACATGTTACAAAAATGAAATTGGTTCGGAATCGGAACCCTTTGCACGTGAGTCCTACTCGGACTTAGCCAGTTTTTTTTATAATTGTGTCAAAGTAATTGCAATTCAAATTGCTGTCATTGACTCATCTACATTTTTTGACAGTCCGATTTTCACAAACGGGAATCCTAATCGTAACACCTAATATTGTAATCAGAAAGTGAGTTTGTACCTCACACCGAGGGGGGATCGTCGTCGCCCACGCGGACTGGAGCGCGCGCATCGGCAATCGGCCACCGACAGCCAGTGTGAACGACCAAGTACCACGTCTCAAATACTTACCTGTAAACTTAAAACCCAAACGTACGAGAAATATAAACCTAATCATTAATCTGTGTTTGGACTTCGCCTGAACAACACCTTCACGCCTAAGGCTGCGTTTATACCAGAGATATGCGAGAATGCGTGGCGAGGGAAATAGTATCGCTTGATTTACCTAGCCTCGCTCAGCGCAAGCGATCCTTATAGGGGGTAGGTGACAGGGGTAGTGGTTATAGGGGGTAGGTGACATGTGCCGCTAAAATTTATATTAGCGCGGGCGAAGCTTCTTAAGGGCGCTATTACAAAATCGAGCGCTTGCCCCGGACTAAAGCTACAAACCGCGTTTCCCGAGATTTATAGTGATTGTGGGGCTGTATACAACAATTGCTTAAAAATATGAGCTTACTTTTAAATAGACCATTTTTTTTTCATGCATTATAACAATACCTCCTTAATTATTAAATAATTTTTATTTGAATTTGGATTATACTTTCATAGATAAAAATTATAGTTTCGTACGGAAAATTGTCAATAATTCTCAGTTTTACAGAATTATTTTTGGTGTATTAATGCATGAATCGGAACAAATAGATTTGATCATTCCAAAGTAGAAGGTACTCGTACAGTTGTATCATGGACATTTTTAAAATTGATTAAATTATTATATCTTCGGTGTACCAAAGCATCAAAAGATTCCCAAAAGCGTAATTTTATTAAACACCCTTTGCGGAGACAAGAAATTTACTGATGTACGTGAACAAATTGATATATTTATTTAGAACACTCCCAAGATCAACTATCAAACTTTCTTAGGCGTATTTTTGTTTTTTTTTTTTGTGCTATATCTAAAGCATAATCAGACATCAAAACTCGAATCAAACGCTCAAATTCAAGAAAAATTGTGATAGCGCCCTTAAGACATTTTTTTTTAATTTAAGTTTGCTTTTGCCTCTAGTCTAGGTCAGATATGAGACAAAGTCTATGATTAAGCGAGCTTACCCAGAAGTAGTCTGTTCACTTAAACTTTAAAAAGATTAGGGTTGTAAGCGTTCGGAAACACAGACGCATGCAGAGAGTACCACTGCTTTGCTGTGCGCATTATGAAAGACGCTTGGAAACGCTTAGTGCGAATTGGTGGAATAGCAACAAGGTAGGGATGGTAACTTGCATAAGGAATATAAAGCGTATCTTTGTTATAAATACGTGCTATGGGTACTATATCATGTAAATCGAGTATATTATTACTACTATCTGTCTACTATAATGTGGCTAACCACAGATCCAACATGTCTTGCTTTGGTTCCGCAATACGCAACCGTTATAACTGAGACACTACTAATATACTAGCTTTAGCCCGCGACTTCGTACGCGCATATACCTTTTTTCCCGTTTTCGGAGGAATTTCGGGAAATCCTCTCTTAGAACTCCACGGAGTGTTACTACGTTCCAAATTTCAGCCACCAGTAGACCAGTAGTTTTGGCCGTGCGTTGTCTGTCTGTCAGTAACGGGAGAATTTTATATGTATGGTCCCATTAAAATAGATGAAAAATTTTAACACGGCGTTCAGTACGTCTAAACAAAGATATCGGAACAAAAAAAACACTGATTAAAGTGAATTTAACTTGACCTAAAATTATAAATTGCTGGCACTTACGGGTAGGCACAAGCATTTTTTGTTTTTCTTTTTTACCATTGTCCTTATTTTGATGGTCTGAATAATTTCTAAAAGTTTGACCATTTTTTTTTTATGTATATTGAGTGACTAGGCTCTACCCTAGGTTTAGCTCCCGTGGCCTAGATCACAGGAACCGCGTATTTTTATTTGCTAGTATGAAAAGTAACTTTTGGCACACTCTTTTATTTGTAAAAATATTTTCATAATCGGATCATTATCTTCTTGCAAAGCTTACAAGAAACAAACAAACGGTTTATCCTGTAATATTAGTTTCAAGTGCCTTACTACCTACTATCTGGAAATATCACAAACCAATATCTACCGAAGCGAAGAAGCCTAAAAAAACAAGAGTTATACAAACTGGTCTTATTTGTCTTATTGTCTACAAAGAGCAAGTTGTAAAGTGTTCCCTTGGGCTCCGCGGAGGCTGACACGCGATCTGAACTCATCTTCATTAACGACATTTTAAGCACTCAAGTTTTTACATGTTTGCAGATGACGTTAAAGTTATGAAACCAAGAGTAAATAAAATGTCAATCAATGTCAAATGCAACTCTCCCGTAATGAAACAGTGCAAATCAACAAAAACACATTGCATCAGCAAACAATACATGAATTAAAAGAAGTTCGTGACCTAGGAATTGTATTTGACAAGAAACTAAAATTTGATACGCATACTACTCTGTCAAGAAAGTACCGGGAAAAGATCAATAATACACAAATTGTCTGTTATTCATCCAAATTTATTTTATCACCTTCAAAGTATGCTCCTTTAGAAACGATACACTTGCGCCAACGAATAATCCATTCATCAAAACATTTTTTAAACGCTGCTTCCGGAATTGAGTTCAGTTCTCGCCGCGAATTCTCCTTTATGTCTTCTATCGATTGAAAACGGGTGCCACGAAGTGGTAATTTGAGTTTAGGAAAAAGAAAAAAGTCAGCAGGAGCCATATCTGGTGAATATGGTGGTTGCTGGATGGTATTTGTTGAGTGTTTGGTTAAAAATTCGTTCACAACGATAGCCTTGTGCGAAGGCGCATTGTCGTGGTGCAAAATCCAAGAATTTTCTTTCCACAAATCTGGCCTTTTTCGTCGAATTTGCTCTCTTAAACGCCGCATAACGCTCAAATAATATTCTTTATTTACCGTTAGACCTTCCGGTAAGAATTCAGAGTGCACAACACCGCGATAGTCAAAGAAAACAGTCAACATGACTTTGACTTTTGATCGACTTTGTCGTGGTTTTTTCGGTTTCGGTTCAGTTGGAAGGCGCCACTCCGAAGCTTGTTGACTAGTTTGCATGTCAAACTCGTAAACCCACGTCTCGTCACCAGTAACAATGCGTTTCATGAATGGTGGGTCCGAACTGACTCGTTCTAGCATGTCCTCAGCGACTTTCATGCGATTGAGTTTTTGGAGAAAATTCAGATCTTTTGGGACTAGCCGAGCAGCAACATGTTTCATACCCAAATGATTAGTTAAAATGGTACGGATCGACTCGTGAGATAAAGAAAGTTCGGCGGCTATCTCTCTCAGAGTCGAATGGGGATTTTCAGTCACTATTTCCTTCACTTTTGCGATGTTAACTTCAGTTGCAGACGTTGACGGCCTACCAGAGCGAGGCAAATCTTCCATCACATCTCGACCGCTTATGAACGCTTTGAACCACTCATAAGCACGAGTTTTTGATAAAGTCGATTCACCGTAAGCCTTCTGTAACATTTTCAGTGACTCCGAACACGAAATTCCATTGGCGATGCAAAATTTAAGACAAACTCTTTGTTCGATATTTTTGTCCATTATGAAATTCGCAATACACACTATATATGATATTACTAAAACCAGCACTGTATTTAATATAAATAACAGATGCAACTCAAACTCCGCGCCAAAATGGAAAACAGTTGTGCCAATCTAACAACTACAAAAAAACAAAAATTTGAATTTGGAACCATAAACAAATCATCCATTCCCGATACTTTTTTGACTGAATGTATATTAAATATTACCTTAAAACCGTTCAAGGTCCTCGGATTTGTCTTGCGTAATAGCAAAGAGTTTTCTAAAGTTTGAATTATAATTCAATTATATAACACATTGGTTCGCCGACTGCTTGAATACAATAGCACCGTATGGAATCCTCACTATGATAATAACATTAAACGTTTGGAAAATGTACCAAGACGTTTTCTATACCACCTTTGCTATTCAAGATCGTCTGGCAAAAAAAAATAGGAGCTACGACCAAACACTATAAAACTATAAAATGTCCTCATTGGTAGATAGAAGAAAAGTTCTAGATCTCACATTTCTTCACAAACTGTTCAATGGGGTTGTTGACTGTAGCGAGCTTCTTGGAAAGCTGCATATAAGGGTGCCTTCAAATTAGTCGCTAAGTGCCGCGCGGCGGCAGCACGACAGCAGCTCGGCTGTTGCACTGCTTTGTTTTTTTTTTTTTTTAAGGATGGGAAATCATCAAATGACTCCTCCCGCTTAAACTTAAACCCATCCGCGTTCCTCCCAGTGCCCTTTGCGTTCCAGGGTACGGTGCCTCTTTCGAACGAAGTCCGCAGCCCCAGCAGGCACTGGCCCTAGCGGGCCCCGTCTTTTACGCTGACAGCTCTTTGAGACGCGTGAAACACAGCGCGCCGTCCACCCGGGCCTGGTTCTGATCAGACGGCGAGCCACCCAATGCTCGCCGTCCGCAGGCTCGCGCTTACGGTGACCGAAAATCGCCCTGCGACTCCCGACGCCCGGGGCGTCTTCTTCTGTTGCGGCGGCTGAGGCGTGAGGTTTCCCTTTCTCTCACACCTTCGGCTTCCTCCTTTGCTAGCATTGCTTCGCAGGAGGAGGTGACCGCTTCCCATGTCTCCTCGCTCCGGACCATAGCTTGAACCAGGGCCGGACGTGAGAGATCGCCGCCGCCGATCACCTCGGCGAGGACACGGCGGTGCTCCGCCTAAGCAGGGCAGACCTCAACCGTATGCTTCACCGTCTTCTTCGGGCGATGCTCGCAGTGTTGACACCCGGGCGTATCCTCCCGCCGTATTCGAAACAGGTACCTCCCGAAACAACCGTGTCCGGTGAGTACCTGCGTCAAGCGGAAAGTAAGGACGCTGTGGCGCCGCTCTAGCTACTCCTCAAAGAGGGGACTTATCGCCGCAATTGTGGCGTGACCAGCGCTGGGTTGGGACAGTCTTTGTCTCCATACTGCCATGAGATCCTGCCGGAGCTCCGTCCGCCGTACTGCGATTTGCCGCGACAGATGAGTCTCGCCCCGACGTTGCACTTCCAGGCGCCATTCGTAAATGAGTGCGAGGGCTCTCGCCTCTAGATCCCATGAAAATGTACTACACCTACTTACTAAAATACATCTACTTACGCTTCGACGACAATTACACGTCGATAGCACTTACACGTCGATGGCATCAAATCTGTGATTGGAACAAAATAGCGTCATTTTTTTCTCCCTTTATTACGTTGCAGTGATTAAAATCATAAGAGATAACAAAACCAAAGCACCAACACCACTCGTCTTACAAACTAGTCAGAAGCCTACCTAAACAAAAACAGAATCTACATAAAACTAATAGCTGTAACACAGATTGATGAATGTAGCCGAAAGATTAAGTGTAATTGATAGGAAACCTAATGAACATGTGCGAGTAGACAGCCAGACGAACATATTAGATTTGCTTTACACTTAATTATTTCAGTATCAGTCAATCGCTCCATTCAGACAGTTACAAGGTTTCACGAAAATAATTGAAGAATATCAAGGGCCAGCTATTAATTTATTTCAGCGATATTAACTTAGGTACCTCACACACTAACTTGGATGGTTTCTTTCAATTTACTAGGTAAAAAGTATGATTAGAGTGCTTGAATAGGGAGGGAGAGATAGCTATTGGTGTAAAATTCATTTAATGTTGTAGGTAATCATTATAAAGAGCAAAATTAACATGGGTTTACATTTTTAAAAGAAAACTATAGTACTATGTGCCAGAGCACAGAGCTGGCTGAGGACCAGCCATTAATCATACAGTATTTAATTTCATAAACACTATTTATTCAATCCCCATAATGCCTCACATAGACACAAATTACGTTTTTTATGAACACGGAACACGCAGCGTACTCTACAGCACTAATAAAGCTTTATTTACGTAAAACTCATGAAAGTTTATGATGAACGTGTAGTAATGCAATGTTTGAATTCAAATGAGAGGTGCAAATTGCTCCCTTGAATTCGAGGCAGCGGGGCCAAATCGAACTGCGCGGCGGTATGGGCCCCGAATGGAACCTTGTCTCTCGGGTCACGTCCACCGCCATACGTCAATGTTTGAACAGCGTAATACCCACTCACGCACTCATTCCACATAAATATGTTTATGGTAGTATGGGGGTAATCTGATAACATTGCACTGCTCTTGTGGCATCGTCACCCTTTGACGTCAAGTGTCTGACTTGTGACTCGTTGATGAGAGGCGATCGATACTAAGCCGATGTACTCTGTAGGTCATATAACTCTTGTTTATGTTATAAATTAGAACAAATTTCATTGATTACATAAGTACTTAAATTGCTAGTTTTTTTTTAACGTATCACTGTATGATGTCATCTATTTATAAATAATAATTATACAAGTAACTATTACATATAACGATGACCAGATTTTATTCATTTAGACACAATTGAACCTCACATACTCGTAGCGATGCCAAGTAATATGGGAGCTGTCCGGAGCTACAAAATCCCGCTTTTCAATGTTGACATTTTCAAATCCCTTTTTTAGGCTTAGAGATGAAATGTGAATCCGTCGAACATCTGGATATGATGAATTGATGGAGCAGAGGCACCTGTCCACTGAATACTCTATATTGATTTTCCAACGAATTCCGTGTATCGGTTTATTTTATTTCAAATTTATTTGTTTGTTCATTGTTGTCGAATTCAATACGTTCAACATACACAGTCCTCGTTCGAGCAGTCTAAATATTAAACGGGGATCGAACAGTTTTCATTTTTCATGAAGATTTCACCAAGCGCGAACGTTTTTGTAATTACTTTATTTATTTAACACTTTCAGCACGAATGTACATAGGCGGACTTAATGCCATAGGCATTCTCTACCAGTCAACCTCAACTCACCTCAACTTTCATATTATTGAAAAAGCTATTGATTTTACTAAATTAATATCCATTTTCGATTTAACATTAAGGGGTGACAGGTAAAATATAATTATATCAGGCAACAAAACAAAGCTTCACAATATTAATGCATCAATTTCATTTCCATTAATATTGTGAACGTAATCGGCTTATATGAAGCCTTCGCTGTAGAAATCTGTTGTTTTTCATAGCAAATATACCTCACCAATACTGTGCCGCTACTCTACAAATAAAAACAAATATTTTGGTACTAGAGAATGTTTGAAATTCTGAACTTTGGAATGGAAACATAACTTCGTTAACTTCGCAAATAAAACAAGAAAGATTTAAAAATGTGGGCTGTTTTATGTCAGATATTTTCTGTTCCAAAAGTAATTTCACTTTTTAGATTAGAACGATCATCTTTTTTCAGTAAATATTTGCAGACGTTTGTCCCAACCAACCGATATTTTAACATACTGGTTATTTTGACTTAATATGAAAAGAGTAAGGTCCACTTGCAGAAATCTGAGTTATCTTTTAACTCCGAGCTAATTCTAACCCGGGGCCATTGAGTAAAAAATATTTGTTTCCGCAATTTTGATGCTTGTTCAGGTTGCGTGAACATCCCTCTCCGTGAAATCCCGTCGACCGGCCAAGAGGCCTGGTACAAGCTGGAGGCTCGCTCGCAGCGCTCGTCCGTGCAGGGCCGCATCCGCCTGCGCCTGTGGCTGTCGGCCCGGGAGGCGGGCCGCCACGACGATGATAACTGGCAGCAGGTAACCACGTCATTCAAAGTCACGTTTCCAGCTCGAAAATTTGCCAATATAGCGAGCGGCGCATCTTTGGGTACATTTTTTGTGTTTTGGGTAACTGGATAAATTTAAAAAGGTCATCCTCTGGGAATACAAGTAAATGATACCTATACGCATTGCTATACGTAATCCTTTCAGTCTATAAATTGGCTACACAGCTTTTGTAGTACACTGACATTAAATAATAGAGTTTTCCTATGGCATATGTTTTTCCCTAGACAACAATATTGTCATCGCATCTGCACTACAATCGACACTGCTGTGCTCCTCATTTGCACATTGATGTATTCACAGAGTTGTCCGCTGGCGCTACACAAATAAACATCTGCAACACAAAAGTTATCTATAACTCAAATACAGCATCTCTCATTTGTATTCATTGTAACTTTGTTGGCTGGGAGATCAACGAAGCATGTTCAATAAAAAACAGTAGATATCATAATTCAACGCAAAGTTTGATTACCTACTCGAGACAAACAAAGCGTATTTATAAGACTATGCGTAGAGCCAAACAGACGTGAAATTGAAAACCAAAGCGCTTTTCTTTTCCGTCCGAGTACAATAGTACAATTCAAAGAAGTGATTCTCTTCTTGCTTCGTTTAGCCTAATTTTATACTTCAGTAACTCTGATATTAATAACGGTGCCTTCTTAATATCGCAGAAAATTCTTGGCTTAACAAGCTTTAATAAATGAACAATAAAGATAATCGCTCTGACGCGGATTATATCAATATTGCCGATCCACAGAGCTACTGCACCGTACATAAAACATTTTATTGGCTTTTTCAGCGAACCATTAGTTGATGTGTGATATGTATAGGTGTACAAGCCAGCTTTGTAGCTGCAAATATAGCGCTATCGTCGGCGCCGAGCCGCATGTCGACCGCGCTCCACCGCCCATGGTGTTATTTTGGATCATACTGCCTCTTTTATTTGCTTAACAACCCATACCGATATAGATTTATTAGCTACAATGTCAAGTTATAATTAGCGTTGAATTTAATAGAAATTATACCTTTTTCTGAAACGCAATTATTTATAGTCAGCATTATGATTGCATCGTGCTAAAGAAGCAAATATCTGCGTATTCACACAAAAATACTAGACTAGTCCATTTAAGAAAATCAAGAACATTGCCACACTATCAAGAATCAATAGATCAACTTACTATGTTTAACCTCACATAACGAGTACTTCAAATACACTCGTATTGGTATTTCAACTACAGCCACCTCCTCGTATTTATAATAACTTAGATAAGAATCAATTTCCATTTAAGAATCTCTTACCGTCTCGATAAATATTCTCCAGTGCCTCGATAACGTATTCAAAGTATTCAGTGACTGAATCTCTCTGTTAGCCCCGCGTAATCAACTGAGCGAGCGACTGAAGCGAAATTGCGATTACACGATAAATCCAATTTATTCCTCATAGGTGCTTTTTTCAGTGTGACTCAGTCAGTGGCACTGGCTTTTGTACGCTTCAAAAGTTCTCACATACTCATTTTATTATTTAGGTTTTCAGCTTTATTTATTTCTGATAAATCTCTTGTAAACGAAAAGGGTCGTTTAAGCCGGTCCCAAGAACCAGAGTAAAGTCAATCAGACTCGGCTTTCCGCATTTTACTCTTGGAACTCGCTACTTTGTGCCTAATGTGCTTACTCGAAGGAGCTGACTAAAAGAGTTTTTAGATTTATTTTTATTATACATATACTGACGAAGTTGTAAAATTACAGCTCGTACTTTTGTTGTTTGGCGTTTGCAAAAAATACAATCATTAGTTGGCTGTACCATCGACTCGAAGAAGACTAGGAAACTATTATACTAAAGCAATTCATTATTATTGGTTAGGTGCGTCAACACGAGCGCCTGTTTGGCGTGCTGCTGGCTCACGAGGTGGAGCTGCAACGTGCTGCAGCTGCAGCCGCAGCCGCTGCCGCTGCAGCAGCCGCCGCGGCCGGGCAGCCCGAGCCCAGCGCCGCCACGCCCACGCCGCCGTGGGACGGAGACCTGTGCGGAGCTGCGCAGACGCTGCTGCACCAACACGCCATACAAGGCGATCTTAGCGCGCTTCAGGCATCTATTGCGCGCTTTGCTGCAGCTTGCAGGCTCAACGCTGATGCTCCGCTCGATCCTAAGTAAGTCTTCATCTGACTACACCCATAGTTCTTTCTCAAAAGCTATTCATACATTGAAATTTAAATAGTTTACTATTTAAGTCAGTAATGTACAAACTTACATTACTATTTTAAACGAAATCTGTAGACATCGGCTATTAGTTTGCATTGATTACCAGTCCTTTCCACAGTTCACAATCGTGAGCTTTCCTCCTCCATGTAAAGCCTGCTATCGATCTCATGATGTCATCATGCCATTTACGGACCGGTCTTTCTCTAGGGAATGGTATACGGGTGTGAAAGTAAATTTCCTTTGCTCAAGGTACATGCACAAGCTGCTGATCGAGCTGGAGCGCGCGTGGTGCGCGTGCGAGGCGATCTCGGGCGGCGGCAGCGGCGACTCGGGCTCGGGCGCGTCGCGTGACGAGGAGCGCTGGCTGGCCGACTGCTTCGGCGAGTACGTGGAGCGCGCGCTGCACCAGCTGCGCCTGCACCGCGACCTGTACCCCGTGCTGCACCAGTACAGCATTAACAAGTTAGTTACTTTTGTAGCGCGTATCGACGCTTGAAAACGTGGTATCTACTAGTTTTGTAAATTTTATGGCTATTTACAACGAAGTATGTTGATAGCTTTCTTTTGTTAAATGTTAAATAGGACACTTGCTTCTGTTAACGATAAACTCCTGGTTTTAATCTAAGTACCTATATTTAGGAGACGTAATTGTTAGATACAGATACTATTTATCAAAAAATCGGAAAAATTATAAAAGAACTCACCACTACTTCACTAGGAATGGGGATAGTTTAGAACTCTGTCCAGTTAGGACCTTGTAGGGAAGAAGAACTCGTCAGTTTGAGGGAGCGCAGCTATGTAATAAGTTACCGAAAGAAATTATAGACTCTGCATCAGTGAACATTTGTTAAAAATAGATTAAAGTTGTATTTGGCTAACCAACAATATTACGTAATTAATTATTGTATGTACCTACCCGATATATTGAACGACTAAGTTTATTAATTAAGATATTTTATTTCTCATATTTAAGTGAACTATGTATGTTCCTTTTAAACAAAAAAATATATAAACTGAAATGTGTAGTTATGTAAACGGTATGCGATGGCGTTTTTGCAAAATAACTACGCCGTTTAATAATGATGAAATATGCCATCAATCAAATTACTCTTTGAATGCATGCACTCTCATGC
Organism: Lacanobia oleracea; assembly: GCA_950371165.1. Classification (NCBI taxonomy): domain Eukaryota; kingdom Metazoa; phylum Arthropoda; class Insecta; order Lepidoptera; family Noctuidae; genus Lacanobia; species Lacanobia oleracea. The sequence continues at coordinate 12,631,465 of OX493401.1, forward strand.
ATTCACAGAGTTATTTGATTGATGGCATATTTCAATGTATTTGGTTATATTGTTAAATGACGTTCCTATACCAATAATTAGTACGTATCTATTTAATCAAGCCGACAAACCACAGCTGCATTGTGTTGGTAATACCTAGAATGATTTTCCAAGCATCGCTGGGGAGCTATAATTTATCAGGCTATATCGGAATTGAATGGGTACTTTCCATTCCTATTTAGTCTCTCAAAGCGGGCTCTTACACGCACGAGATTCGATTTACTTGTGCTCGTGGCATCTGTCTAGATAAAACCTTTTATTCTGACTGTACTTTGATATTCAACACTACGAATGAAATTAAGATCACGTAATTTCAATGGTAATTTTATCTAAGTACTAATAGATTTGTTTTAGGTCTAGTTAATTCAGCTCGTGCAGTTTGTATTAAATAAGGTTTTTTCCTAATTATAATCCTTTGATCTTTATTCATCAAGGATTCAAAATATCACACCTGTTTTGGCAATTAATCTGAGGGGTAATTCTCGTGTTTCCCCACATTTGACACGATTTTGATAGTAATGGTCGCTGAGATAATAATGATTTGAACACTTTTTATAAACAAAATCTACTTATTTCTATTCATCTATAAGTCATCATTTTTCCTCGATATTATTTATATCTGGGTCCAAAAGATGCTTCCCACAATAGAGTTCTCGACTCTTTAATAAACCGCCCGTGAAGCTCCGGAAGTGCTTTCCTTTCTGCTCTTCTCACGAAATCAATATTTTCCACTACCTACTTATAGTTCAGACTTGATGGGCTGTTACGTGTTGCGTGCAACGTCAACCAAACAAAATAAATACCATGTTTCTTGACAAGTTTACAATAAAATCTACCCTTGTAATCTTTAGGGTGTCAGAATAATTGATAGGAGCGGGTAAACATAAGGAATACAAGTTGGGTCGGACTCCGTCGGCATTAATTTAACCTAACTACGATAAAATGTCGCTTATGATTTATTCGGATTATTAATTACACGACACCGCTACCTGTTTCCACTAAACATATTCAAAGCATAAATTACTAGAATATTTCGGGTACTAAACAGTTTACCTCATAATTATACGGCAAGGCATGATATGATTAAACAAGAATTAATTCATTGGTACTGTTGTACCTATCATAATTATGTTATGCGGTAGATACGTCATGTAACTAACACGGAGTTGAAAGATAATATCTTAATACCATTGCCGATAAAAACAATAATATTGATAACGGCATTTATATCAATAACTATGTACCTACAATAAAAGGACCTACAAATAATGTCCCAAAATACGCACTTATCAAGGTACCGAGCTGTTTATTGCTGATATTATACATTAGTGATAGTTTAAAAACCCCGAACAGTGCATTTATGAACTACCAACCATGGAACTAGGGAATTTAATTGGGTATAGAAATCGATAAAGTTTCATGTGGTTGACTGCAGAGCAAGCCGCTCTGTCGCTAGTGGGTGTCAAAGGCGTCAGTTAGCGTGCACGGCACTGTTCTGCTCTTAGCCAGTCACAACAAACTGCAATTACCAATCCGTCTGGTAAGAGTGGAGCGGTCATTGTACACGTTTCTCCTTTGACAGTTCATTTGTAGCGGCTATTCTGAGGCTTCGCATGTTAAACATTCAACGTATATGAATAGACCAGTGTACAATTCAGAAAACACTTTTCAGTCGATAGCTTGTCGATGGAAATTGGGGTCTAACTACTGAACAATTTATTTATTTTTGTTTTTTATCACTTAACTCTGCATTTCCTGGTCTATAACTAAAGATGAGCTTTCCAAAGTGAAAAAATTATCCAATTTGGTTGAGTGGGCACTTCCAAGATTACCTACTTCAAGAACAAACAATATTTCTTTTCTTTATTATATTCGTTCAGACGCGGTGAAGTATTAGAAAGCCAATGTTTTACATGAAGAGTAGCCATTTAATAGCCTTTTATTGGCAATAAACAGAGGCTTGCTTTTAAGTTCTTTAGCCGTATTGATCTACGCTTAGGTACTATTTGCAATTATATAAACTGGTTAATACGGACATGATAGCAGTTTTTTAGTCTAAAATAATGTTTGCGCTATTTCTAGCCGGATGGCTTTTTAGGTGCTCGCTATAATTGTATACCTACCTACATTCATTGAGTCAGTCGTCTAAAACAATTTCTAATCGTCAACCGTTCGATATAGTGAAAGCTAAAATTGCACTCAGTTGTCACTATTAATTTAGTTTAGAGATTTATGTAAAAATATAGATAGGTAGCAATCTTAGTGTTCACTAAGATTGCTATTGGATGGCATTATCATTTAAATGGATCTGGTAACTTTAAATTGAGTTATTGTCTTTAGGTTGGAGTATCTGCTGCGATGCTTGAGCCAGCTTTCACAAATGAAGGCTTTCTGGCGATGCTGCCCCTTTAACAAGGAAATCAGGCAAGTGGAACCATCCCATCTTCGAACAGACATTTTATTGTTGTGTTTGAATGTTATTTCAGGAAACATGTAAAATGAATACTACGAATGTCATAAAAGCGGATTTATTTGATACAATGCAATACCGTTCTATGCTTTCAAATCTAAAACAGAAGCTTTGTTTTTGTTATGAATTCATGCGAACAAAAATAAACTCTTTTGATGGAATACGAATACTTTCACAAAAATATTTGATAAAAATTTTAAAATTATTTTGCGATTACATAATACGTAGGTTGTACGTACCTAATTATATGCCACAGAAAAACTTCAGACAGGAGCATAAGACAAGCGTAAATTATTCGGAAGAGACAGCGCGGCTTCATAGTTCTCGGAGTATTTTTCGCGAGATTAAAGTCAGCTTTTCACCCTCGCCAAATGAGTTGGGGGAAAGGATCTAGCACAGCATTTTCTAAATAATTGCCTTTGCAAATGGGGACGTTAAATAGCTGTGAAAATGAATCTGTGTGGTGTAGCTAGATTAGACTTTTTAAGGCTGTTTTGTTTTAAGCTTTAGAGATTGAGATTCTCGAGGAACCATTGCGGAAGTATTCTGAAAGAAGTTATTTTATTTTTCCTACGCTGGTAAATTGCTAATATATAATCGTAAGGATTCATAAAGGGCAGACTTGTGTATTAAGATGATGCAGAAGCCATATGCCACCTTATTTAAAATCAACAGAAGCCTTCTTCTTTATTGACTTTAGAATCCAGTGGGCACATGTGCCACTATTATTGAATCCAGGGCACAAAGGCCGCGTAAGTTGAGCAATAAAGAGATAATAACTGTTGGCAATAGGAGCGAGATCGTGAGCGCGCTCCGCAAGGGCACGTCGGAGTGGTACGAGGCGCTCTGTGGACAGGACACGCAGTCGGAGCGCGGCGAGGACCTCGTCAACCTCATCACGCTCATACAGATCGACTTGCAGCAGGGACTCACCTACTACCACCCACTATTTGAAACGTGAGTTTAGATAAAGGCAATGTTATTTATGAATGATTTATATTCTAAGGTCCGTCTAAGGACCAACCACCTCTAAAGTCTATCTTTATACGAATCTTGTAGATATTTTTACACAACCAAAATATTTAAGTTTTCATTCGTGTTTCAACTAAAAAGAAAGGATGACACAAAGTGCCAGTAATTGATCCTTTTGCCTTAGAATCGACGATAAAGCCTCTTTGGACGTAAAATTAATCTATGAAACATTTCATTTCATTTCACCCTTGATTTATCTTAGATTTATCTTACATTAGCTTGAACCAACGCTTTTAATCTTCTGGCTCGTATACTCTTATCTACGAGTCTAATTGCGGCTCAAAAGCTAACAGCCGGAACCAAAGCCCTTTGCCTAAGTTCCAAATAAGCGGTCTCCGCCGAGGACACTTGAGATGAATTCGTCAAAATTTTCCTCCTTCAATTGATTTAATCAAGGTTTAATCACAGTTCATTATTGTGGAATAAAGAGAAGGGCCTTTCTTTGGTATGTGTTAATATTTATTTATCGATGTTCAACCGCGGATGTCCATTGTGTCCGTGCCCACTCTTCGTGATCTGCTAGTGAAAGGAACTGTGGGCCGGAAGTGGCCGAGTCCCCAGCGATTCATGCTCATATTTTCTCTTGTACGAAATTTCCCATGCCTTTTTGTTGCAGGACCAATAACGTGCCGTACTTCAGCATAGTTTTCAACCAGATAGACAAAATGGTAAGTGGACAATTTGGTTATGTCTCGTTGGCTGTAACCGGCCTGGCGCACTCGTATTTAATTATTGTCAAGAGCTGGTTTTACTGTTACTAAAAGTGACTAAACCTGTTATGGGTGAAATCCCGCTGTACCTATGTTTATAGGTATACAATGTTCATTTATTAAGTGGGCTTTTTTACATTACGTAGATAATAATTTGACTTAGGCATGCCATGTTATATTATTAAATGTATTTAAAACTTAAGCATACCTACCTACCTTACCTAACATCATCTGCCTAGCCTTTTCCCAACTACATTGGGGTCAGCTTCCAGTCAAACCGGATTCAGCTGAATATCAGTGCTTTACGTGGAGCAGCTGCCTACCAGACCTCCACAACCCAATAACTGGGTAACACGGTACATCTTGGCAAGACTGGAGTCAGATTTACTGGCTTCTGACAATCCGTAACGACTGCCAAAGATCTACAAAAGACAGCCGGGACGCTTAACGTGCTTTCCGAGGCACGAAGGAAACTCGTTATGTTAAGATGGTCACCCATCCACAGACCAACCTTGGCAAGCGTTGCTTAACCTTCAAGATCGACCCGTGCGGCTGTTATTATTTAGCCACGAGCTCCTACCTTACCTAACCTACTACTAAAATATGTAAGCGAAATTAAGCGCGTTTATTCTAGCCAGTACCTTAGTTGGAGGATACACAGCTGGTTTTTCCCATGGTGCATAAATAACGCGACAAGTGCATTACGCTTTTCTTTCCCACCAACCATATGCTTACTATCATTATACCTTGCATATTGAAATGCCTATGGGAACCGGGTCATTGGAAATACTCGTAGCGAGGCTTTCAGCTTTTGCAATACCTAATTACAATCAACACTTTCATTCATATTTAAAGACAAAGCATGCATACAAAGTGCATTATTTTATCGTAGTCCATTCGAATGAAAAAGAAATTTGCTTTGTCAAGAAACCCGACCGCTATAAACAACTAAGAAGTTCGAAACAAGTCGCTTTTCAAGCAGTCTGATGCAGTTGGTGATCAGTGATTGAACTGCATCAGACTGCTTCGATCGGGTTTTTGACAAAGTAATTTTTTTTTCTTACTTTTTAGTGAGTTACATTTTTGGAGTCGTCTCCTCGAGCTTTATCTTGATTCCCACTCGATAGGTTTAGAAAATTAAAAATTTACTGAAGGCAAAACATGGCGCCAAAAATCGACCATTTTAATTTTAATATACCCTGTGTCACTTTGAAGAAAGAATGAATATTTCAGAAATAATCATTCTTTCGGACTACATGAACTAAGAGGGCTATATTGATGATTAAAATGGTTATAATTCTTTAGATAAATACGCGTTACGGTCGCGGAACACATTTGGTCCACATACAGCTTCACACTGACCGGCAAATTGCAAAAAACATAAAAATAATTGAATTTCGCGGGCTACCCTGGAGCATTCACCTTAAGCCGTTGAGGCTACAGAGCGAACCAAACATTAGAATTTGGCGCCAAAAATGCGCCATTGTGTTTTTTTATATTTTGAACCCAGTGTCACTCTCACAGTAAATACGAATCTAACGACACCTATCAAGCTAAAATCCATCGAGCCGTTTAAACTCTAGGGCGTGCCAAAGAAATATCCAGACATATATATCTACCCTCCTTCTTTCGCAGTCGGGTAAAAAAGGGTAATCAATCCTGATAGTAACGTTTAGTTTTTGTACTTAAATGTTGTCAGCCATCATCAATTTGCGGACTCAACTTTACCCCTGAAAATGAACCCATGAGTACCCTAAATGAAGAGAAATAACATCTCTATCCTCCTTGATTTATTTTAAGTCGAAAAAATGCATCAACTCATGTCGTTCACAAAACCATATATTTAAGCACATAAATGTTTTTGTTCGTAATTTTTGAGTGTTCGTGAAAACGTGACTTGTTTACCTACACACGTTACATAGGTAACAACAAAGATTAATATCGGCAACCCTGTTGGTTAAAGAGATTACTTTCAAAATCCCTCTGGTGTATTAGGATCCGTTTCCGAAATACCTCTTGGTAAACGGGATTAGGTAACGAGTAAAATATACATAGAAGCTAATATAAAGGTTCTTTTTTAGCTGTCAGAAGATGTGAGGCAATGCGTGGAACACTGGGTGGTCGAAGGCTGGTGTGGCGTCGTGGAAGAACCCATGTACGACGAACATGGAAACGGTGGTAAGCTATCGAATCACTATGTTACTACTAAACCGTCAACCGACGCGTCATTTCGGATTTTCATACATGAAGTTTATACCGGATGGACATACATGTTATTCATGTATTTACTAAGGTTTTGTGTAAATTGGCGAAATTATTGATGATGATTGTTGAAGATGTCGCAAGATCATGTCGACTGGGAGCTTATTTTTATATACGTACTTTGCAGTATTTTGGTTTTGTAGCAGATTATGGATAGCAGAGTATATAAAAATAAGTTATAATATCTACCCGCTCAGCTCAGAATCTGGGCGGGTTGATAGTACCTTTTGCTCGCGACTTCGTACGCGCATATCCCGTTTTTACTGTTCCCGTATCTTACCGTGCCCACAAGTGTGGCCATCATATCTTATACTAATATACAAAGCTGAAGAGTTTGTTTGTTTACTTGAACGCGCTAATCTCAAGAACTACTGGACCGATTTGAAAAATTATTTCAGTGTTAGATAGCCCTTTTATCGAGGAAGGCTATAGGCTACATATCATCACGCTAAGCCCAATAGGAGTGGAGCAGTAATGAAATTTGTGACGCAGACGAAGTTGCGTGGGTCAACTAGTACAAGAATAAAAAAAAACAAATCCGACTGGCAGTTTCAAGATTAGCGTTCGAACAAAGAGAGCTTTACCAAATTAAGTGTAGATTTAGTATGTTACATTTTTTTTCTCTTTATTTATTTAGGGAAATTTAAAATCGCAAAGGGTATGTCAGTCCCATCGTACCCTAAATACAAATTAGTCATATCTGGGCCATGAACCTAAACAGACTCTTCGCATCGTTGCTATTTGGCTGTGCCAAGATTTTATATGTTACAATTATAACTACAAATTCTGTAGAAAACAATGTAGCTTGGAGGTATGTACGCAACAATTTCGGCCAACGATCATATTATATCCCTCTCAAGGGTTTTCTATTTTTTACATGAGTGGTCCCAGACTATATCCAAGTTATGACACAGCGGTGCTATCGATAAAATGTCTGGCGAAAAATCTACATAGCATCTACCTCGGTAACCTTTTGCTAAAATATTCGAGCAAAAACTATACGTTTTTGCACAGCATTTTAGAACATAGTGCATTCAGATTTTTTATCAATTGAAAAATCCCCGCCGATTGCCGGCGCTCACCAAGTCATTGAAAAACAAATATCAAGCATCCCTTCACTGACCTATTCAAATAGCAACGGTGCTCCCCATACACACCGACTTTCGTATTCTTTACCGAAAATGCCGGAATTGCTCATATTTTTTTCATGTAAAACGTATTGAAATTAAAGTGACTGCTATAAATACTTGTGGCCAAAGGTCACTGAAAGATGCAGGCTTCGAAAGGTCAACGTTGCCTGTATATTAATTTAACTTATGTCTGTGTTTAGCTTGTAAATTAATAAACTAGAGTCAAGCGAGATATTACGGGAACATCAGGCGCTCGTAAGGTTTGAAAGATGTAGGTATTATTAAATATTTTGCTAAACCTGGAAAACGATTTAATGTTAAGATAAAATTAATGTAAATTAAGAAATCGCCCGTTTTAATGGTGTGCTAATAAAACAAGTGATTTGGGAAGCTAATACTTTGTGTTCTCAGCTTTACCTCAATTTTTGGGGTTCTGTACCTCAAAAGGAAAAAACGGAACCCTTTTATTATCACTTTCTTGCCCGTCCTTCTGTCTGTCAAGACCCTTTATCTCGGGAACGCATGGAGGTATCGTGTTGAAATTAACCATGTACTATGGCCCCTTGCAGCTGTGAAAAACTCAAACTTCTAAGTTAACGTAAAAAAAAGATACGGTTAATTGTGTCTAAAAAAAACGTATATTTCGACACACATAATTCTTTCAGTGTTAGATAGCCCTTTTATCGAGGAAGGCTATAGGCTACATAATCATCACGCTAAGACCAATAGGAGTGGAGCAGTAATGAAATTTGTGACGCAGACGAAGTTGCGTGGGTCAACTAGTACAAGAATAAAAAAAATCAAATCCGACAGGCAGTTTCAAGATTAGCGTTCGAACAAAGAGAGCTTTACCAAATTAAGTGTAGATTTAGTGTGTTACATTTTTTTTCTCTTTATTTATTTAGGGAAATTTAAAATCGCAAAGCGTATGTCAGTCCCATCGTACCCTAAATACAAATTAGTCATATCTGGGCCATGAACCTAAACACCCTGAAGGGAAACAAAATGTAGGTATAGGTATTTCCCGTTGGGCTGCGGAATCTGTTCGAAAGAGGTATCGTAACCTGAAACGCAAAGGGCACTAGGAGGAACATGGATGGGTTTTAGTCAGTAAGAGTCTGACACTTGATAATTTCCCATCCTTAAAAAAAGGATATTTCCCGTTGACCTAGAACTATGAAATTTGGCAAGTAATGCCGTCTTTATACTACAAATATAGGGAAAAGTCTGAAAACTATTCATATGTTATTAAATCATAAAAATATATAGTCTGAACCCTCAGTGAGCGAGTTTTTTTCAAATGCGAATCAGATCAACATAGCAATAGCTTGATTTAAATTATAATAGCAATCATTCTAACCTACAGATCGATTGCTCTGAGAGTCGCGCTCACCTATTAAGCTATAACTTCGGTTGCCAACCAAGTCATGATAATGTGTTGGATGACTGACCGGTCACCGCTTTTATAATATGATATTCTTTTGGCTTCGATCAGGTCCTTGATCTAAGACGATTCAGACACCTTAAAACAGTCAAATTGTTTTACTAGAAATGGGGTAGTTTACCGACGTAGGAATTTGTGTAGGTTCAACACACCTTCTTACCAACTACGAGACAGACCTTAGATTGACAGCCGAATCCTTGATATAAGTAACATTTTTGGGATTTTCCTGACTTTTAAACATTCATTGAAACATTAGGTTTTGTTGTGTACTACGTAAAATTAGGTTTGCTGTAATAAAACCCAATTATGGGTCAAGCTCACCTATGTATTAGTATGTTCTTCTGTCCAATAAAGAATAAGAATTCTTGCCCTCTCCAACAGTATGCCTGGTGACGATAGCGAAGACGCTCCCATTTGAAGTGTTGTCGGCTGTGCGCGAGCTTTGCGCCGCGGCGTCGCTCGCACCGCAGCCACAGACGCACCCTCACGCACCGCACGACCCGCCACCTCAACTGCTGGACGCATACCTGTAAGTACATCTCATTGACCTGTTACCTATTGATACATTGTGATTTAGGTAGTAGGTTCTGCCGAAAGAAGAATAAGTAATCGTAAGAAAGAAACTCTAAAATAGTGAAGCGGTGAAGAAGAAGTGTAATCGGAAACGGATCTGTGCAGGACAAATAGAAAAGGATTCGTGGCGGCAATGGCGCATCGTAGTGGGGGCTGTACCTACTTCCAGAGATTCCTACGTTTCCCTATATAAAGTAAAAAAATAAAACGATCTAAAATTCTAAACTAAAGCGCTGAGCGAGGATAAATAATTAATGAAACAATGACAGATCTATTTCCACCGTGTTTTATATCGAGATTTTCGGGGCAATATTATTTCCTTTATTAAGTGCAATTCCAGGTAACATTCTAACCGCCCTAAATTATATTTAAATCTGTCCAGTCGTCACGGACTCGCGGTATAATTGAGTTACGAACTTTCCCATTTATCATATTAGTGGGATCACAAATCTGTTCGGAGATTATATTACGGTGAATCGATTAGGTGTTTCAGGAGTTTGTTCGAGTCTCGTGTTTACAGTTTATCAAAGCGTCAGAAATCGACTGGTTTCGGAAATAGCTAGATACCTACCTATTATCTCGTAACTAGACATGCAGCCAAGCGTCTCGTCACGCAACCGTGCATACATGTATTCTATGTCCTATCGTGTGTACTATGTTTGAAGAATGCAGCGCTATTTTCCAGATAAGGACATGAATTACCTACGCTACTATTCATCCTACTGTCAACTGTGTTAAACTCTCGATTATCCTGCAACAGCTAATAGATTCACGGTAATACGATCTCCTGATCTGTCACAGCACATGAAAGGACCGTTAACGTTAATCCGTTTTCCGGCTAGTTTACCGGCAAACAGGCTGCTAGTGACAAATGATTGATTAAAATCCGAACACAGTGATAAAGGAGCTCGTTTCCAAACGAAATCTGATTTGATAAATAGATTTTGATGTTTGAAGCTCTTTTCTAAAATTGGCTACGTTTTCTCTTCTGTCGCTACGAGTTATACGGGTATAATTTTATTACTGGCGTTGTAAAAAGATTGGCCAATCAGCAGAAATGGTTGCGTGTGGATGGTACATACCCTGGCATGTCTGTTGTTACGAATCTTTTCATGTATAGCCTACTGTAGGGTACTGAATTCATGTAAAATTTAGCTTTGACTGTGAACCAAAACTAAGTATGTAAACTGTCTACCCGCCCCATATTAAGACTTCAAATTTTGTCCAGCTACATAAATAGAAATTAAAGAAAACATCAAAGTTATTAATATTACATCAGAACATCATGTTCACGTACAGTAGAAACCGCAAAAAATACATCAAATAAAATATTCATTGCAACGAAAAACAGCGGGCTTTATTTATTTCGTCGAATGCGAGCGCAGAATGAAAGAACCAAAAGCTTTGTCAATATTATTTTCAATGTTGTGTAGTTTATTTTAGCTCTTGTATCTTAGGTGGGTCCGAAGCAATTAGACTGTCAATTCCAAACTAACAAGCCAGACTATGCTTTTATACGTAGTATAGGTAGATTCCTATCTAGGTGCTCCTTGAGCTTTGTTATAAAACCTCACCAGGCTTTGAGATAGTCGTTAAAGAATTTGTCGTAATATTCTACGTATCACTCGAACTATAAGTTTTTGTTCAAGCACTGAGTTTTATAAGTCTGGTTAATTAACAAGTCTTATCAAAAGCTGAACGGATTAAGTAAAGGAGTAGGTAGCTCCTCGCAGTGTTCATGTTGCGCAACTCGGTAATTAGTGGTAATTAGCAGAAAGCGTGAACACGGTTGATGATAGCGGGAGGACCGAGTTCGTTTCTGTATGGTAATGTTACTGTGGTCGCAGGTGGTTCGAGCCGCTGATCGATCGCTGGCTCGCCGTCACCAAAACTATGGCGCTGCAAAGAGTCCGGGCAGCCGTCGAACTTGGTAAGTCTCGCGTCATTTCTTATTTCTTACTTCGAGCATTAGTTGTGTCACATTCATTTTCAAATGTGTCTGACAGTATATGGGTTAATCCCGGGAGACGCGTGAAGGAAAACTCCAAAATAATAAAAAAACTTAACTTACGTGGTTGGCATCTTAATACTTTTGTATATAGGTACGTTTAGTGAGTAGCTGTCTTTTTATTTTGGGAAGAAAAACAGTACCTACTTTAGTGATGGTGGCAGGTGTTACTTTATAAAATTGTTGACCCATCTGTTACCTTACCTGATTTAAAGTTCTACTTATAAATCACCAGTTTAGTTTACATCGCAAAACAGATTTATGTGGTGTCATCAAGGCATGAGAAGATATCTCTTGAAACAAAGTCAAATAGTACAATATTCGTAATCTTCATCTTTATTACCCACACGAAATCCTACAAGTGGCTAATAAATGTATCACACACCTATTAAATTATTAAAATTACACGGAAGCACTTTTATGTAAATGCGTATAAACACGAATAACGACAATCGAGTTAATTGCTCGTAAACACACAAATTGTGAGCTGTGAGTTACGAGTCGTAATTAAAATAATACAATTAAACCATGTATTTAGGTAAGACTTTGTTAAGTAGGTTCACCTATGTAAATTTGGGAAAGTTAAACCGCTATCCAGTGATATCTATTAGAAAACCTCAAAATTGCAACAGTCTGTCCTTATCAAATGAAAATATAACCTAGCAGGGTATAAAAAGAAGTGATTTTCGAAAGAGGCAGTATAATTGTTGCGAAGGCAAAAGGCGAAGGTTCACACCCGCGCAGGGCGGCCGCCATTTAGATAACCATCGAACTGTAACTGTGGCGTAACACGAAACGTTTTATTGGACCGAGACAAATAAAGGACTGCTTGTAAATTGTTATTATACGTATAGATGACACATTTAAACCCTGCCCCGTCTTCAAAAATTAACGTCAAGATTCTTATTAAGGTAACTTACCCTAAATCTGAATTGCTAAACGTAAACTCTGCATGGTGTGTCCCAGTGCCTAAATAGCTATGAACAAAGCCAGCAGAAAAGGTTAAACGTCTAAAGCAGTCATTTATTGGTCCAATAAGAAATCCGATATCAAAGTAAATGACCAATTATTAGGGCCGTATCAAATTACAATTGTTAAAGGTCTAACCAATTCAAAGCATTTTATTTCAAATAAACCATTCACAGGCACTTTTGAAACGTCAAGGTCGGTCAGTCAAAAACATGGAAGCTATTTGCACGTTCCAAAGCGTAGATCTCTATGGAGAAGAACGTGCAAGAAACTCCACGGACACTCTTTTAAATCATGTTCTGGTTTTACAAAATTTCAAGTTACATATACTTGTTGCTTCTGCATGTGAGGACAATGCAAAGGAAAAAAAAAGGGCTTATTATAAGAATTTTAAATATAAAGATTAAAATAAGCCAATGGCAGTTAAGAGATGACCAGTCTCAACCGACGGCGCCTGTTCACGAACATGACGCGTGTATCGGCACCCTTCAGCTCAACCATTTCGAAGGGAACCGAATGATCAAACCCACGCGCCGCCATCAGCGAGACATTTGAGTGAGCATGACATGCTCTCAACCACCATGCTCGTTCATATCCAACAAGTAAAACTATAACTACTCACATAAAATGTAAATGGTTTCATGGTACTCACATTTACAAAATTTGAAAAATATGCTTCTACTTTACACAAAACTATGGTTGTCTTTGACCAAATAATGAAAAATAAATTAATAAAGAGAACGATTAAGATCTTACATCAAAAAGAATAAATAAGTAATTAATATAATAATATAATTTGTATGTATATAAGAATAAATAAACGAAATAATGTAAGAACCTCTAAAAGGAGCGAGCATCTCTTCCAAATATAAAAACATAGAAACCTAAAAAGTGGACCTAAGCAGCTGTGACTGTGGAGCAGGACCAGCATTTAGCCAAGCGTTTTTATCGAGGATATAATCTTCCAGTTTATAATACGCCTGTCTACATAGTGTGCGTTTTATGCATGCTTTAAATTTTCTCTCATTCAGTTCGAGAATATCAACTGGTATTTTATTATAAAATTTAATACAGTACCCCATAAAAGAAGTGTGTACTTTGGCCAATCTGAATCGGGGTTGATCTAATTTGTTCCTATTTCTAGTGTTAAAATTATGCCTGTCACTAATCTTGCTAAAGAGATGAAGATTTTTCCGAACATACATAATATTTTCGTAAATGTATTGACAAGGTACCGTCATGATGTTGATATCCTTAAACAGTTCTCTTAGGGAATCACGCCGACGGAGATTGTAAATGGCTCTGATGGCTCTTTTCTGCAGGATAAATATAGACTCGATGTCTGCAGCACGTCCCCATAATAAGATACCGTAAGACATGATACTATGAAAGTAACTAAAATAGACCAGCCTCGCGGTATCTATATCGGTAAATTGACGGATTTTTCTGACAGCGTATGCTGCTGAACTTAGCCGTCCCGCAAGAGATGTTAAATGAGGACCCCATTGTAGCCTTGAGTCAAGCGTAATCCCCAGGAAAACCGTGTTTTCGACGAATTCAAGTTTCTCCTTGTTCAATACTATGTCGCAATCATTTCTTTTAACGTTCGGTAAGGCAAATCTGATGCATTTAGTTTTTTTCCCATTTAATACTAAATTATTAGCAGTAAACCAATTTTGGACCTGCTGTAGGGCGTTATTTACGTCGTCAAGATTTATGGAACGTCTATCTATCTTAAAAATTAAGGACGTATCGTCAGCAAATAATACCATATGAGGTTGATTTTTTAAAAATCTCTAATTGATCCTTAACCGACGGTTATATCGAGTTCGTAGGATTCGTTATTATCCAATTATAATGCCTTGAGCTTTACTGCTTCATTTTTGCGGTACAAATCAATAATCTTGTTTGTTTTTTAGGGTTCCGTACCCAAAGGGTAACCAACGGAATCCTATTACTAAGCCTCCGCTGTCCGTCCGTCCGACCGTCTGTCTGTCAGCGGGCTGTATCTCAAGAACCGTAATAGGTAGACACTTGAAATTTTCACAGATTGTGTATTTCTATTGCCGCTATAACAACACATAATAAAAACTAAGGTTTATGATACGGAACCCTAAGTGTGCGACCCCGACTCGCACTTGGCCGGTTTTTTTTTTGTATTGACAGTATTGACATTCACTCACGTAGTTTTCATTATCTTGGAAGATAACATCGCATAAAATTTTATTGTATCGCACCAAAGCATAAAGGGAAAGAAAATATAACTTGATGTGTGTTTCTAGATATTATGTGTATTCATTTTGATGTTGCCGAGTGAGTTTAGTAGAGTGCCTAGAATATTGTATTTGCTTACGAAATAATGTTGGTTGTCACAATATTATGTAAGTAGGTATATTGCGCAATTTGTAAAAGAGTTGTTTTCAGACCGACCCGTGGAAGGCGAGCACCTCGTGAAACACAGCACATCGTCAGTGGACACTGCAGCTTGGTGAGTTTACTATAAAGAAATAGCAATACTTAACGGATTAACTTTATGCAATCCTTTATAAGCATGTTATAATTATCATACGAATATCATGCGAGCAAATCCCGCCTACTATGATTTTCAGGTCACGCACCTGTTTAAGGGATAGGTATTCAATACGCATTACCTGCCTTATTGGCTTTTAACACCAACCTTTTTATCAATAACCAGGTTTCCGTGTCGTTCTATATATCAGCATGACAAGGATAGAACTTAGAGCACTTTGTACCAACTTTTTTTGCATAATTAACTGAAACAATTTAGCTCTTCCGACGTAATTTCCTGTTAACACAAAATACGAAGAAATAATCAGACAAGCAATAAAAATTAGAGCATATAATAGACAGAGTACCTGGAAATGTTCAAAAGCCTTTCTCGCTGCGAAGCTTATTGCTTTACACTTTAGTGCTTTCAACAGGTAATTCTAGGAAAACGTACCGTAAAAGATAAATATCAAGCAAACAAAGTTGAATTTACCATTTAGGTAACTCAAATTCACCCGTGGAAAGTACCTATAGGGTGGTAGGCATACATAGTCCGGCACATATTTAACTTTGTCACTGTTATCTGGCTAAAAATGAACAGGGCGGCCTGTGCCCTTGTTTAAATAAGCTTTTTGTGCATGAGGTGAGCGTGTGTCCGACTTTCGTAACTTTTTACTTTCATGTTATATTTTTGTTATTAAGTCTGTAAATAGGACCATTACCTACATTATTGTCCCGTATGAGGAGCTCGTGGCTAGATAATAACAGCCGCACGGGTCGATCTTCAAGGTTAAGCAACGCTTGCCAAGGTTGGTTTGTGGATGGGTGACCATCTTAACATACCAAGTTTCCTCCGTGCCTCGGAAAGTACGTTAAGCTATTGGCCCCGGCTGTCATTTGTAGATCTTTGGCAGTCGTTACGGATTGTCAGAAGCCAGTAAATCTGGCTCCAGTCTTACCATAAAGTACCGTGTTACCCATTTAATGGGTTGTGGAGGTCTGGTAGGCCTGGTATTCAGCTAAATCCGGCTTGACTGGAAGCCGACCCCAATATAGTTGGGAAAAGGCTAGGCAGATGATGACATTATTGTCCCGTATGAGGTGATACGATTTGTATGAACAGGGAACTGTAACAGCAGAATGCAGTATTATGAAGCCGTGTTTTGATCTTAATATATATATATAAATAATATATATATAATATATATTCCACACAACTATCACACAACGCCATCTAGTCCCAAGCTAAGCAGAGCTTGTGTTATGGGTACTAGACAACTGATAAACATACTTATATATTTCTAAATACATACATATTATAGATAAACTACACCCAGACACAGAACAAATGATCATGCTCATCACACAAACATTTGTCCTGGGTGGGAATCGAACCCACAACCTCTGGCATAGCAGTCTGGCTTAGCTTCGATAAAGAGTCTCTGTAAAGAAGTTAAAACGATATAATAAAACACTATTACTTAACGATATTGGAAAAAACTACTTGGATCAAATATGCACTACATTAAAATTTCAACTGCTAGCATATTGGTGAATATAAAATATATCTCCGGTTGTAGTTTTTGTTTTAAACTTGTGATCGTAATTCCATACCTATGTTTCTGTTTGCCAGACTAACATTATTTCGCTTCCCTTGTCTTATCCTAGTTTATTTGATGGCAGCGCAACATGGTCTTCTTCATCGAATCCATACTTCTCCATCAGTCGTCCTTTGAGTAGTCACCCGCTTTCTTGCCAGCTCATCTTTCACACAGCCTATCCATCGTTACTTCCCTTACTCTTATTGAGACCCTTTCTTCATACCTTCGCATCATAAATGTCACAGCCCATATTATGACAATCGATTTTCATACATTTTTTCAGTTACCGACGCGACTTCAGGCATCGTCGAAAACATAAACTCACTCATCCTTAGTCTGTACAATTTTTTCGTTTATTTAGTCTATACCACATGCGCTTGGTATGGCGCTCAGTGGGTGGTGCTGAGGAGTGCACTGCTGGCGGTAGCGTGCGACTGCTGGAGGCGGCCTGCGCTACCGCACTGCACTATGCTGACCTTGTGCACGGCGCGCTCGCAGACCAAGGCTACTATGAGAACCATGGTATGTGCCAAAACTTACGAATATATAATGTTTTGTTTTTTTTTTTATTATATGTCCGCTGAGGGCTTTAGCAGACGTGCTGCTTTTAGCTTCGACAACATCATCTAGCTTCTGTCAGATTCAGAGCTCCAAAATAACCGCTAACAAACAAAAATGTCCCGCACACTACATGACGACCACGACCGCTCTGGCAAGAGCGTAGAGTCTGTGACGAGGACAAAGGTTCTGCCTGTGGGCCCCGCGCATGAATGTCGAAAATTATCCCGGGATAATAAGAAGCCTAGGTTCCACATATAATCTATTTCTGTGCCAATGTCATCTGAATTCAACTCAACGTTCTGGCGTGATGGAGTTACAAATATCCATCCAAACTTTCTGTCGTGATGGAGTTACAAATATCCATCCAAACTTTCTGGCGTGATGGAGTAACAAATATCCATCCAAACTTTCTGGCGTGATGGAGTTACAAATATCCATCCAAACTTTCGCATTTATAATAGTAGTAATATAAGTCCCCACGTATGAAAGCAATAGTGAAATCGAAATCTCGTTGAGATATACCTGATCGCTTTTGCCGACTCACAGCGTTTGTGTTTAGTATCAAAATTGCGTGTTTTCCGCACATACCGCCAGAGCTAAAGCCTCATTAAATCGCTGCAATTGCATCTGAACGCGTGTGAAGTGTAGCTTTTAGGCATTGCATCGAGCTTTTCTGGCCACAATGTTAAAATCGTGAATTAATGAATTTACAACTAGCATGTCTACTAAGGACGAAAATCATCTAGAACTTACAAAGATCTTTCGAGATGAGGCTTACAACTTGTACGCTGGAGTTAAAAAGCACCAGCCGCTTTATGATTCCTAAAAAATAACTTATTTGTTCCCAATCATTGCTAAGAAAATCTGTCTAAAAGAGGCTGAAAAAATATGACAATAAATTATTGTCCTTAACACTCAATAAAATTATTGTATAATTTTTTGACATATCTAATACCAATTCATGATCCAATTTCCTACTGATCTTCCAAACAAACCATTCCAATTTTCTTCTACTAGTTATGCTCGTCTGTAACAACCATAATAACATATAAGGTCTCTACGATTTTCGTTCCATTGCAGTCGGTCTTACATAAACTCTTATCGCAGGTCAAAATAAAACGACTGAAGAAATCTGCACTATCGTGAACAACTTGGAATATGTGCGGCGCTCTCTAGCCGAGTACGACGACGAACACATGTAAGTGCGAGCTAATCTCTGGACCGTGAATATTGCGCTCTACACCCACGACACGACACGCTGTGAAGCACAAACTTCATAAATTCCACACAAACAAATATAAGTCTTACGAACACCGATCCAAAGCTTATATCAGCGTACACTTTGATTTACTAGTCTAACTTACAGAAATTGTCATGCAGCGATTGATAGAACATAAAACGCTCAGCTGCACAGCATCTTCATCCAAGCTGAAAATAATAACAGCGTAGATGTCTGTCGTATTTGAGTTGTTATTCATTTAGTTGCCCTTAAGGTGCTGAAACGTTAAACGTATTTTGCTACGGAAGAACAAACAAGCTTCACAGCGAAGGAAAGCCTTTAGCCGGGGGTTACAACCCTAAACTACAAATTGTTTAATACTGTTGTTATTGTAACTGAATAGCTTTGCGTAAGCTCCTGAGCATTTGTTTGTACGCAAAATATTCAGTTTCACGCGCCACACAGCCATTCCGAAGTTTTAGTGGTCCTTAAGAACAAATCGCATCGGAATATAGCCATCTCGTGTTAATGGCCGAACTTATATAAAATGCTGTAGAAAATCTTTTCACATTTTACGACGTAGTAGGTACGAGTACATCAGCAAGTACTTACAAGTTGTAACGTAAATACTTACCACGCAGTTGCCTATAAATCTTAATTGAAACTACTACAACTTGAGAACTATCTCAGTGTGAGGTAAACTCAATCAAAAGTTGGTACATTACGAATTTACGATGATTATAAAGCAATTGATAGCAATGATGAATTTACAACGTGAATTGTAGAATGTTTTGTGTTAAACGCATGTATATACGTGAGCGTTTGCATTTCAATTTGAGTACTGACATACCAATTACCGATTTCAGATGCATGGCATAACTTCTGACACGTGCTAATTAACATTTCACTGTAAATTAAATGAACAGAGAAATTGAATAATTATATTTTACGGCTCTATAGTCTGTATCAGTGCCTTTTTAGAGTTCCGAAAAAAACGGAACCCTTTTAAGATCACTCGGGTGTCTGTCTGTCTCAGCCAGTTTTCTCCGATTTATAAACTGTAATCTTCTGGACCGATTTTATTTAAATTTTGGAAAACATATGGACTTCTGTGACCCAAACGCGGACGACGTAAATAAATAAATTTTAGTATGGGAGTCACTTTTGAGGGTCAAACTAGAAAATATAAAATAAAGATTTTCAAACTGTATCGTGTGACATATCAAATGAAAGCGCTTACTGACAAGGTAATAATTATATGTTATTCATAATTTTAAAATAAATAGTTTTGAAGTTATTGAAGAAATTAGACCAAAAATGACCATTCCCCCCTTATCTCCGAAACTACTGAGCCTGAAATTTTGAAAAAAACAAAAACTCAGGTAATAATATAGTTCTTCCTTACGATTACAGGAAACCCTATAAGAAGTCTGCTGTGTTAAAATAATATGTTAAAAAAATAAAATTGGTTCGGAAGACATTGCACGCGAGTCTGACTCGCACTTGGCCAGTTTTTGTTGACGTTTCTGAGCAAAAAATTCATCCCCATCTCGGGGCCTTACTCATATTACATAGCTAAAGCTCGTTAATACTATCACAGGGACGTGTAGCGTGCAAAATACGCGTTGATTAATGAACCTTCTTAGAAAGCGCACTACATATTCTGGGTAATGTGATCACAAAAGGATAACATTGTAGCTTGAACGAAGAGAACGCGCGGCAGCTGGTGCGCGGTGCGCTCGGCACTCTAGACGCGCGAGCGGCCCGCGCCGCGGCGCCGCTTGCCGCGCGAGCACGACCTCCGCTCAGGAAGGCTGTGTTCCATCTCGCATGGTCACCAGACACGCTGCCCACTACACAGGTCAGTTATTTTCTAGGTATTACAAACTTGAATTTACGCCCTGTTAAGTGTCACAGTTTAAAGAAGGATGGAGAGAAGTTGTCTAGGCATAAAACTGAAAGACAAGGTAAGGAATGTAGAAATTCGCCAGAGAACCAATGTAACTGTAAATGGAACTTCTGTCTTCAAAGAAATTGGAAGTGAGCAGGTCACGTGGCCAGGCTCAAATATGACATATGGATGGCGAGAGCAGTAAAATGGACTGGCCCACGAGGAATTAGGAGCGGAAGCAGGCCTAACGCTACATGGGCAGACGAGGTAGGAGAGATCGCGGGTCAAAGCTGGCTACACGTTGCCAGCGACAGAGTTCACTAGCACACTTTGAAGAGGCTTTTACCCGAACGAGGTCTGCACAAATTATGTTACGTGTTTCTAAATAAATTGAGTATAATATATTATTCATATATATTGTAATTTGCCTGGAATAATAAAATAAAATGAAAAAATCTTTTTTCAGACATAAAATTCCATATTTAGGCAAGTAAATAAAGCTTTTTATTATATTCTATTCAAAATGTTACAATAACACTTAAAAACGCGTGAATTCAAGTTTGTAATGAAAAACTAAGAAGTTTTAACGTGAAGTCCAAAAAATATTCCGAATGGCAAATGCGAAGTGATTTGGCTAGAGCGATCACCAATCCAAGAACCCAGAATACGGAGCAATTCTTCATTCAGTGTTATTTACTGTTCATAGGCATGCGTTTGACTACTATCTCACCTGTTGGTAAGCGATGATGTGGTCGAAGATGTTGCACGCCTTCCTAGAAGTAACCTATTCACTCTTGACTTAAAGACTCCCACGTTGTAACTATCAGGAAACACAGACTCCGGGTTTCCGACAGGGAATTCCATTCCTTAGCTGTACGCACTATGAATGTGTTCCCAAAACGTTTTCTGTAATGTAAATTTCAATGACACTACTGAGAAGCACATCTAATTCGGGGCCAGGCTATAACTCCTCTGCTGGAGTTCCTGGACCAGCACCTGTCGTCGCTGAACACGTGGCTGCTGCCGCGCGCCTTCATCCGCGCGCTGGCGGGCTGCTGGAGCGGCGTGCTCAAGGAGGTCTCGTCGCAAGCGGACGCGGGCGGCGCCGAGCGGCCGCGCGTCTACCATCACAGACTCAGGGAGGCACTCGATCTTTTAGCTGAATTTTTCCATGCAGAAGGAAAAGGTTTGATTTTTTTCATTCTGATATAAAATAATTGATTAAACTTATTTATTTTATACACTTGATTGTACAGCTCATAATACGCACAGGGCAAAAATAGAAACCAGTTTACATGCACAGTAATCTCTCTGAGACTCTATTTTTGAATGGACTGAACGAAAGGAGACAGATTTAGGGCTGTTAGTGTTCTTATATCTTATTATTCTAGTAATTGTCAAGATGAAGTTACATAACAGACAACCGCGGGTCTAGAAAGGCCACTTAGCAGAATCAGAAAGCAAATCACGCTTTCCGTCACTATCCAATTTTCCCAATCAACCTTGAACAATGCGTTAGCGACAAAGATAAAAATGAAATTTGACAGATTGTTGTGTGATTAATATTATGATTTTCCTAAAGTGGCCTTTTTAGCCCCCCCCTCCCTGCCCCGTTCAATAACAGTCACTTTGACAAGAGTGATATCAACCAAGGAACTCTTCAAAATAAAATGTTTCGTGTATTACTTGTTAAAATGTTGACGAAGTTGGAACGAGGAGTTAGAAACTCTCGGGCGGAGGTCGTAAGAGGCTTAGTTAGTAAACAATGGTTAATCGATATCTATTTAGGTCTCCCGATGTCGGAGGTGCACAATGCGGAGTGGTTCCGAGTGGAACAAAGGATGGAATATCACCAGGCGCCCACCGAGAAACTATTGGAGCTGTGGCTCGCTGATAGACTAGCCGAACAAGCGCGCACACCGCTGCCTTCGCGTTATGGCTCTATACTTGTTCGGTCAGTGTGATTCTGTTGAAATATTATTTTAGCCAAGTTCTAAATTTTGTCTACAGGATTTAAAACCATAATTTATATACGTTAAATAGAATTCAAGGCAGCTTCCCAAATGTTTTTATAACAGCTTTGTTCGCCTAATTTGTATCCTTTATATTCCTGTCAGTTTATTTTTCTTACTTAGTTTGCCTACTACCATTTACTCTTATCTCTAAAACTTGGTCTCTTCGTTTTATGTCTAAAAGGTTACGCTTCATCGCTCTTTGTCATGTTAGTAATTTGGATCGAGTACATTTCGCCGAATTCACAAGTTTGACGAGCCACTGAGCCATAGCAACCCTCACTTTTTCAAGCTTTCCTTTATTACTTTTGTGTTTGTTTCATAACAAGTTTTTTTGTACTGTTTGTAAAAAGGCTTTATTTAAGTATGTTTTGTAAGATAAACATTGTTAAAATGTTTCACGGATAATGTTTGAGTAATGTTTTCAGATAATGTTATCACTATATTTTGGGTGTTAAATTTTTGGGTATATTTTACTTTTGGGGTTCTGCGAGCCAAACAAGAAAGGGGCATTTAAAATATCATTAATTTGTCCGACAGCCTCATTTGTCTCAGTTCCCAGTCAAGATTGTTTGAATTCAAAATGGACAAAAGCATTGAGCAGAAGCCTTTCCATTTGTTTGTAAAAGAACAAAGAATAAATTCATAGAATTTCGTAAAAAAAATATCAAAAAGTCATCCATACGATAGTAGGTATGAGTTTTTATTGCAAAAATATTGTTTGTTTGAGCTAAAATTTTCATTCCATACTTCCATTTTAGAGGGCTATGCAATATCAGTTTCTGTACTTGAAACGAGATCCTAGCATCCTACATGTAACGTGTTTTGTTGTTAAGGTATTGTTGCTTTGTTCTATTAGAGGAACATATATAAACTGTCCCTGTCTCGTGGTGCTAAGTCAAAGTTCATACATTCGTACTTGTAGAACCTGTATTATCTACTTCTTCTGAACCACTACTTTAAACAAATTATTACAGACAAGGAGGAGCTCGTGGCTAGATAATAACAGCCGCACGGGTCGATCTTCAAGGTTAAGCAACGCTTACCAAGATTGGTCTGTGGATGGGTGACCATCTTAACATACCGAGTTTCCTCCGTGCCTCGGAAAGCACGTTAAGCCGTTGGTCCCGGCTGTCATTTGTAGATCTTTGGCAGTCGTTACGGATAGTCAGAAGCCAGTAAATCTGACTCCAGTCTTGCCATGAAGTACCGTGTTACCCAGTTAATGGGTTGTGGAGGTCTGGTAGGCAGCCGCTCCTCGTAAATACTGATATTTCAGCTAAATCCGGCTTAACTGGAAGCCGACCCCAATGTAGTTGGGAAAAGGCTAGGCAGATGATGATGATGATTACAGGCAAGTATTTTCCAGATATAAATATCAACGTTAATTAGCATTATTAAATTAAATCCCAGTTCAAAATATTTTGAAAGCATTAATTCTGTGGCTGTTACTGTGAGTGTGTACCTCTAGTATACCTACGTTATACGAGTCCCCACCTCGATCTAGAACTCTTATCCAACTCTTTTGAAATGGATATCGGAAGATTTATAAGAACTTTGAGACCTGAACCATTTCGCTCTTGACCGGCTTTTTATTCGTATTTAGTTTCAACTTTATTGAAGCACCTTATCGTGTTCGAGTTACTAGCTGTATTAAATAAAAATTGTCGGAAAAAAGGAAGGATTAGGTACTTGTTTTATACCCTTTAACGATCTTTGGCTTCTGAGAATTTAATTGAAAGAGGAGCTTGTTTTTAATGCTTCTAAATCCTGTTAATTGTACCTACCTAACGCTTGCCTAACCAGATGTAGATGTTTAATAAATGGTATAAATATACGATGTGTAAACGGTGAACAGATCAGCAGAATAGTCTTTTTTGGTTAACCAACGTTACATTAGGTACTTGTGTAATTGTTCCTGGTTCTCAATGCACTCTTTGTAGGATCAGTCGAGCTTAATATTTTCTTTATGTTTAGTGTGTACTTCAACCACGACTCGCTGTGCGTGGAAGTGTTGTCTGCGCGCGACGTGATTCCGCTGGACCCGAACGGCTTAAGCGACCCTTTCGTCGTGCTCGAGCTCGTGCCCAAACGACTGTTCCCGAAGGCTCACGAACAAACCACCAATGTGCAAAAGGTTAGCCATGGAAAGAAGTTGTTTTGTTTGCTTCTTATATTGTTTGTAAAATTTCTATGTGAGAGAAGAATAATAAACTTTATTATTATTATTTTTTTTTTTTTTTTTCAATTGCTATTAAAACTTAGAACCATAAAGGCTAGACCGCACTACGGCTAAACCGCCGTGGTTTTTAATCGTGTGATTTTGTAAATCAAGGAAACTAATACAAGTGGCCACATTTGCGGTTTTTTCCCGCGACGGATTCACGTGCTTCTCGAGCGGTTACGCGATTTGCGATTAACTGCGACGTGAAAAGTGCGGCCTTAGCCTAAGGGTGCTTAGAGACAGCAAGTTCTTACCACATTTTAAGGTTCCGAACCTCTATATGGAAAAGCGGAACCCAAATAAACATTTTTTCTTTCTTTCTTTCTTTCCTTATAGGATAACTCGGTTGTCCGTCTATCAAAGCCAATTTTCTCAGAATCTACTAAACCGATTCAGCTGTACACAAATAATCTCCTGTGTTCCAAAAACGAGCGTGTAATGAATAAACATCGACAGTTTTTGGAGGACAAATTAAAAAACTTTAAAAAAGTTTGTCCAATTGTACCGTGACAGATCAAATGAGATTTTGAGTTTCGAATATATTTTTTTCTGGTTTTGAAGTTATGGAATTATATAACCATAACCAATTATCTCCGAAACTACGTAGTCAAAAATTTTGAAAAAAATACAGATACATAATAGTTCTTTGCCTACAGATAACAGGAAAACATGTAAGAAATGTAAACTTGATATAAAAATTAGTTTCACTTAGCCGGCTTTTTTTTAATACTAATGGAGTTTGACGTCGAAAAAGTATTTGCTTACACGCTTACAGACACAGCCACATGATTAAGTTCTAATCATGTGGCTGTGTCTGTAAGCGTAGGTATATATCCTTGTTTAACTTAAATCTTTACCTGCTCTTGTCTGAGCTGAAGCGACAAGAGCACCCCCAGGGGTGCTCTTCTCGCTTCACTATTCGAGCTCAAGATATCTTGCGCGCAAAGTCTCACACACACATCGTCGGTTCTGACAAAACAAAACGTGTCTAGAAAACGCTGAACCCCGTGTGGGACGAGTGCTTCGAGTTCGGCGTGTCGCTGGAGGCGTGCCGCTGGCAGGGCGCGGCGCTGGCGCTGTCGGTGTGGGACCGCGACGTGCTGACGGCCGACGATTTCGCGGGCGAGGCCTTCGTGTCGCTGGCGCGCGTGCCCGGCGTCAACTGCCACGCGCCGCCCGACCCGCTGCGCCCCATCGAGCTGCCGCTCATGCAGCTGCACGACCGCAGTCAGTACCAACCAAAAGCTTTACTGCTATTTTTTTTTATATTGATAAGCACGCGTTTGACCACTATCTCACCTGATAGTAAGCGGTGATGTGTTTGAAGATGGAGCACGCTTGCCTAGAAGTAACCTATTCACTCTTAACTTAAAGACACCCAGGTTGTAGCTATCGGGAAACACAGACTCCGGCAGGGAATTCCACTCCTTAGCTGTACGCACTATGAATGTGTTCCCAAAACGTTTTGTGCGTGTGGGTGGGATGTCCACCATGTACCTGTGGCGCATTGCAGTACGTCTTGTGGTCCGATGATGGAACGGGCTTGGCGGAATTAAATTATGCAATTCCGTCGCACATTCCCCAAAATGCAACCGGTAGAAAACCGACAAGCTAGCAACTCGTCGTCGATGCTCAAGACTTTGGAGCTTCGTCGCGACAAGCCTCTCATTACCGATGATCCTCTTGGCTCGTTTCTCAATTGACTCAAGGGCATCAAGCATTATATTATTATTATTATATTATATTATATTAGTATTGAACGATCGAACTTGCGCTTGATAGAGTTTAAGCAGCTGTTCTGTTCCGCTTTTGTAGATAGGCCCGCATTAGACCACAATCTTACCTGATGGAAAGTAATGATGTGGTCGACGATACCATCTGCCTAGACGATAACCTCTTAACTCTTGACTTAGATTCCCAAGGATACCTTGAAACGCAGACTTCGTCATTTTTCAAGAGATATGATTTCATATTACTCACTAAAAAGAGGTGCCTCATCATCATCTTTACAGCTCGAAATCACTCACTGATAGGTATAATAGGCCTCCCCTTTTTTCTGCCGTACTTCTTCACTCTCCTTATTTCCTAAAAAAAATGTACTGTCTTTGCCCGGTGGAGCCGTCTGCCGCCACGCGTCAAAAAGAAGTCACGAACTGTCACGCGGCAGTTACATTCGTATGTCGGAATCGGTCTTATACAAATGAATACTGCAAAGTAATTCAGTCTGCCACGTCAAGCGGATCGAATAGTTTGCTTCTGACAGAATACTCATAACATTCACAACTGCTTTTTTTGTAAAGTTATCCTGAAAACCTACTCAAGTGACTTTCAGGATCCGAAACGCTCTTTGTTATTAATCTCTATGATAGCGGAGTCTCACATCACCCTTCTAATTTCGAAGTGAATGTGGTTTGAAAATACTTATCCACTTGTCT
This sequence comes from Lacanobia oleracea, assembly GCA_950371165.1. Classification (NCBI taxonomy): domain Eukaryota; kingdom Metazoa; phylum Arthropoda; class Insecta; order Lepidoptera; family Noctuidae; genus Lacanobia; species Lacanobia oleracea. The sequence continues at coordinate 12,658,553 of OX493401.1, forward strand.
TGCTTGTTTAGATCTTAACTGTTTCTTTCATGGAGTTATAGCATCGTACTACCTTCTGGATTAGATAGTCAAAAAGCTGATAGTCCATTACATTAAATCCACTGGTTGCCCATTAACAATTTCTAAGAGGAGCTCGTCACTGCTGCTTAAAGGAAGCTCTATCAACATTTAATTAACCAGTTATTAACAAAACGTTTCCCAAGAATGCCAGCGTTTTGATGGTTGTGAATAAATTTCCTGTTACTTAATGTCATAATTAAAACCTCCAATAATGATTTCCTAAGTATTTTCATAGTCCTTTATGAAGTTGGCCTTTGATGTTTTCTGTAAAATTAATCAAGATCGTCTTCTCATTCTATTCAGTTCAATAACTTTTACTTACGCTATATTAAATTGGGTAATATTAATTCTGGAGACAATTGTGTTGACACACCTTACGCTAACTTCGTTCGCAGATCACCCCATCATACAAATCCTGGAGTCACGCACCACGGATAAACTGGCCATTGACTTCGTCAAGAAACAAAAGTTAAGATTCGCTGAGCAGTAAGTTGTGTGACAAGTTTCAAGTATCTGTTTCTTACTATACTTATTTCGTTATTTCTATTTACGCACAACGTCCATTAAAATGTTGACAATATTTACAAAATTTTACAAAAGGGATTCGATATTTTCTAAATAACACTTTAGTTATTGAGTACATACCTATTTATTATGATTAAGATGTATAAAAGTCATCAGTATTAACATATTACGAAGACTGTGTAATTAATTCTTCAACTCATGAGAGAATATGTATGTATAAAGTATTGTGTATGTGTAATTTCAATGCATTTTATATGTGTAGAATTAGTACGCACCCTCGGAGCTTATGTCCCTAGTCGTTAGTCTCTATTAGAAGTTCCCGACCAAGTACTTTAAGGCCCGTTGTTACAATGTCATACGAGCTACTGTCTCCACCCGCCTTCTTCTTTACATGAACTTTACTGTTGCGCACTTTTCAACCAAAATCATTATTACGGTGTTAGTTGTTAAAATACATATATAGTAGCATTGACAACAATTTATGTTATATAAATTTAAAGTCGTAATTCAATGCACATAATGACGAATGTCACTCGAATAGTATTTGATCCTCAGATTTAAATGTTTAGTATGTAATTAACAGTATCCCGTGTTTTTTGAGTATTTTCGATGAGTACATATTATATTAATTATTCCTAGATGTTGATGTCTCAATATGTTGCTGCCTTATCCCTGCTGATTGTGAACTTATTAGAATGCATGAAACTGATGCTTTTAACATTTAATTCGTAGGTATTTTAAATAAATAATTGATGATATATATCCCGTATGATTTCAAAGTATTTTACGATTTGTTACGAACCACAATCAGGTGCGTATTTCACAGCTCGAAGATTAGTAAGAAGTAAATCTTTTAAAAATATATTGTGTACAAAATTTTTATAAAACTTTATGCATATTAAACGAGCTTTTTATTAACAACCGTCGAATCTATTACTTAATGAATATATAATTTTAAATATATTAAAATATATATGGAATGCATTGTCTTCGACGACTGATTTTTCATCGTTAGATTTAATTGTATGAGATATATTTTATAACTATACGTGACGTATGTACACTGTGTATACAAGTATATTATTGTAATAGATGATGTATTGATGTTTTAAATTAGTAAATGAATATTATATATACCTACTTTATACATGTAACAATTAGTATAAAGGAATGTTAAAGTTATTTGAGATGGATTTGTATTTAAAAGAAGAGAATGATTCGTGTTTAAGTGATGAAAGGACGTGGCAGATTAATTATATGTATTTTATGAGGAGGGATCCAAGTTATAATGTAGCAGGCAGCCTCTCAGCGGTGCGGCACACAAACTTACTAGGATGAAGGAACCGAAACGGAATACTAACAACATCAAGGGTCCGGTGGGCCACAGTAGATATAATTCAAAATCTTAATTTTAAAATTGATGTGTGACCGTAAATTATTCAATAAGAAAACCATTCGTATAATATGATGATGTTGTAAACTTTCTGCGCTCCTGTGTATTTACCTACACACTGTAGTTGAAATTGTGATTGATGGATCTTACTCCGCACCTAATAGAAACCTCGAAACGTCATATCCAGTGCTACCCTAACCATATCGCTGAGCTTTTAACGTCTACCTAAGATATATGTATTTTAAACTTTATACCTGCGCAGCGCGGCCACCGCGTCAAGATGCCAATCTTTGTAATCGATGCAGTACCGCTATGCCACGCTGTTTTTGATACGTTGGTACAACCTACTTATATAGGTACATATAATAGGCATATGAAAACAAAATTTATGATCCTTTGGCTACAAGACCATACAAAAAGTCAATTATTTAAAATAGGCTATTCAAAAACAACATATTTTACATTCAAAATCTATATATATATATTTTATAAAGTATTAAATTAAAAACTCACGAAAGAAGTCATGTGCCACAGACAGTCGACTTTTTTTATATAAAATCATAATATACAAAAACTTTTTATAAACTTTTCACCACCACTTTTAAAGTACAAAGTGGGCGAGAAATAGTTTGCGGTTCGAAATAAAATGATGTCACACTGTCATGTTACATTACTAGCTACTCGTACGAAACTATTATCTGCTTGTCTAATTTATCCTTTCGTTTATCATTTAATGTGTGTTATTGACGTTACGCAGAACCTGTTTAGAAATTTAAGAAAACATTAGTGTTGATATTGATGTACCCATTCCACATATCTAATTGTGTAACTTATAGGAACCCGCTAAACCTAGCCCCACTGCATTCTGGAACTGATACATTCAAAAGCATACATTGAACTCGTACTATTGACACTTGTGTTCCTGGCTTTAATAAACTCTAAAACTAAATTGATATTTTAGTTTTATTTGGTCAATTTAAAACTCTTCCTTAGCATCCTACGATGTGGTTAAATCCTCTTCTAATATAATAATGTCTACTACCAAATAATTTCTGCAGAATACATGATATTTTTTTACATTTTGTAATCATAAATAATAATAATAATGATAGTTTATTATCAGAAAGGTGGGTACAAAAACATTAGGAATACACTTTTTTTAGTGTTCCGTACCCAAAAGGTAACCAACGGGAACCTATTACTAAGCTTCCGCTGTCCTTAAGCCCGTCTGTCTGTCAGCGGGCTGTATCTCAAGAACCGTAATAGGCAGACAGTCGGAATTTTCAGTCACAGATTATGTATTTGAATTGCCGCTATAACAACAAATAATAAAAAAATAAGGTTTATAGTACGGACCCTTCGTGTGCGAGTCCGACTCGCACTTGGCGGGTTTTTCAGTACCTATATTATTAAATTATTGTTATTTATCCGTCAAATTTTCAAACTTTGCTTCTTACAAATACTATCGGTACTTCATGTTAGTCTTAGAAATACGGGCTTTGAAGGCCTAACACAAAATATTAATAATCACAATGTGAAGTTGAAAGAACGCGTCGATTCTGAACAAATTATTTTCAGGCTTAGAGTGTAATTTCAATATCATCCTCGCCTTTTGTGTTTTAGCAGAGGTGAACTTGAAAATCACCTCTCTTAAATATTTCCATGCTTCAAGCTACGATGTTACAAGGCAAGCCATTTGATCTCATTTTCACTTAGCTAAAGTTTTTTCTTGATTTATTAGACAAGTAGTGCCTGTATAAATAGTAGAAGCATGTTATACGATCTCCATAATTATGTTGTAAGCATCAGCATGCCATTGTTCGAGTAGGTGGAAACAACTGAACTGCAACCACCTCTATAAAGACTTGAGGAAGCGACCGATGGCATTGAAGATGAAATTTTGAGTGCTATCTGGAATCACAACATACTCAGAATGCTCACTTGTAAGTATCCTTACTGTAGTTAAGAATGGAAAGCTATTAGTCAGTATGTAGAATTAAGATTGTATGGTTGAAACAATAACTAAGGATCGATTAATATTTGCCAGTGCCGTGCGTGGTAAGTGTGTATTGATATTATTATCCACCTTTGTTTTTCTCTGAATTATTTTGTTGTGGAGTCCAAGACAATTCAACATGGTTTCATAGCCTCGGTGCTTTTCAGGTGAATTCTGAACAGTGGTTAGTGGTGCAGCGGGCTGTAGTGACGGCTTATCCATAAGACACATCAGTCATCTTATCACCAGTTAGCGTTTGTCTTACCAATTAAAAGAATGCCCTATTAAAATTCCTGCAAAAAATATGTATTATATTTTATAAAGGGTAAGGATAACCTTAAGGTTTTATCCTTTTTTCATGGAATTCTCGGATTCTCGGCGTTGGACGCGATCAAGTTATTATACTATGACTTATAATATGAGAGGATCACGCCTATAAAGTTTCAGAATGTATCTTACAGTGTAAGCTGCCATCAGGTCAATGGTGAGGAGGAAACAAGATAATAAATTAGATTATTAGTGAGGTCGTGGCTCCGTGATCGTTATAAAGTGGGCTTGTTTGCGGTCATGGGCGAACTGCAGCGGTTTAATGTGTTAACTCGTGTCTCCAACTAACTAACTAATTAGATCTTGACAGGATATGCCGCATACTACACTACATTATGCATTCCGAATGTAATTAAGGTCCATGTTCGAGGTTTATGATTCAGTTATACGGGAAGCGGGGAGTTGTTAAGGACTCAGAAATAACAAGAATAGGAAATGTTGCAAGGAGAGAACAGAATTAAAAGTAATTTGTACCTACGGACAATGCGTAGTAGCTACACCACACCTTGGATCTTGACAAATATAACAGACGAAGTTATTGCGCGTCATTGTGAAATGTGACTTTTATATTTAATTGATATAATACTCAATTAATAGATTGTTTATTCTTTAATTCCGTACTATCTAGTAGGTAGATACCTACTCCTACTATGATATTCATCTTTATCCCTCGATAAAAATATAAGTATTTCGACCATTACGGTGCCTAAACAAAGAGTACCTAAGGTAAAATGATGGTATTATAAAACGTGTTGTTTTGAGGATTATTATTTAAGCAGACAGGTGAATGGCTTATATCCACTGATTAAATAAAACAAAAAGGACTAAAACCTTACATTACAAACACAGCTAAAATAAATGTTTACTTAAGATGTAATACATTCAGTCAAAAAAGTATCGGGAATGGATGATTTGTTTATGGTTCCAAATTCAAAGTTTTGTTTTTTTGTAGTTGTTAGATTGGCACAACTGTTTTCCATTTTGGCGCGGAGTTTGAGTTGCATCTGTTATTTATATTAAATACAGTGCTGGTTTTAGTAATATCATATATAGTGTGTATTGCGAATTTCATAATGGACAAAAATATCGAACAAAGAGTTTGTCTTAAATTTTGCATCGCCAATGGAATTTCGTGTTCGGAGTCACTGAAAATGTTACAGAAGGCTTACGGTGAATCGACTTTATCAAAAACTCGTGCTTATGAGTGGTTCAAAGCGTTCAAAAGCGGTCGAGATGTGATAGAAGATTTGCCTCGCTCTGGTAGGCCGTCAACGTCTGCAACTGAAGTTAACATCGCAAAAGTGAAGGAAATAGTGACTGAAAATCCCCACTCAACTCTGAGAGAGATAGCCATTTTAACTAATCATTTGGTTATGAAACATGTTGCTGCTCGGCTAGTCCCAAAAGATCTGAATTTTCTCCAAAAACTCAATCGCATGAAAGTCGCTGAGGACATGCTAGAACGAGTCAGTTCGGACCCAACATTCATGAAACGCATTGTTACTGGTGACGAGACGTGGGTTTACGAGTTTGACATGCAAACTAGTCAACAAGCTTCGGAGTGGCGCCTTCCAACTGAACCGAAACCAAAAAAACCACGCCAAAGTCGATCAAAAGTCAAAGTCATGTTGACTGTTTTCTTTGACTATCGCGGTGTTGTGCACTCTGAATTCTTACCGGAAGGTCTAACGGTAAATAAAGAATATTATTTGAGCGTTATGCGGCGTTTAAGAGAGTAAATTCGACGAAAAAGGCCAGATTTGTGGAAAGAAAATTCTTGGATTTTGCACCACGACAATGCGCCTTCGCACAAGGCTATCATTGTGAACGAATTTTTAACCAAACACTCAACAAATACCATCCAGCAACCACCATATTCACCAGATATGGCTCCTGCTGACTTTTTTCTTTTTCCTAAACTCAAATTACCACTTCGTGGCACCCGTTTTCAATCGATAGAAGACATAAAGGAGAATTCGCGGCGAGAACTGAACTCAATTCCGGAAGCAGCGTTTAAAAAATGTTTTGATGAATGGATTATTCGTTGGCGCAAGTGTATCGTTTCTAAAGGAGCATACTTTGAAGGTGATAAAATAAATTTGGATGAATAACAGACATTTTGTGTATTATTGATCTTTTCCCGGTACTTTCATGACAGAGTAGTATGTCAGCTCAATGTTTATGTTGAAGCTAATAGGGCGCGAAGTCTTCTGAAAACACTCCATCAAAATAAAGTCGCAGGTATTGTCGATGTAGCTACAATGCTACATGTCTAGCAGGTGCGGGTAGAGGGAGTAATGGCTTTCGATCAATCAATAAACTCAGCTGTCGGTGGAAATGAAAAACCTGCCAGCTGCATGTTCCCCTACATAGAATAAAATTTCGATTTCAACAAACATGTTGGGGCAGCGGACAAATTGCAGAACTTAGGTACTAACACACCAAATAGGTACATTGAATTGTCATTATTGTATACTAAAAAAACCACAAACATTTATTAATGAAGGGAGTGACTATCTCAATCAAATCAGTGTTATCAGAATAAGCGATAACAAAGTTATTTTTCTACGTTTCGAATCTTACCTACAATTTGTTATTTTACTTTTACTAGCTTTATGTATAATTTATCAAGACTTCCCAGAGCCGAGTTTTTCCCAGTTTTTTCTTAATCAACCCTTTCTAAGTCCATTCCGCTAACACGTCGTTCGCGGCGCTTGTCGTACGAGCTGGTAAGACAGGGTATTTATATGCAGATCACTTTAATATGCTAATATCCTACGAACATGCTCTCTATGTATGCTTCTAAGGAACCCTTGTAAATTTTTATAAAGTTTCTTTGCGTAGCGCGTCCTCTAAAAATTCAATAAGCTTAGGTAGGTAGGTACCGTAAGTTTTTGTAGTACCTAATTAGCAATATTTTCTGTCAATATAAAATAGGAAATAATTTTTCATCTACAACAAGGACTTCCTGTATATTAACTCCATCCTGACGAAGCGAACGAAAGACTAATTTTTCTATTATCTTTTTTGCTTGAGCTGGTACATACCAGCTCTAAGAACATCATCAATAACAAGGACTAGTAAACATGAGGCATGATCGTTGATAAAATAGACAGACGAGGGGTACGATAAGTAAACCGTATATCTGGTCATGAAAACGGAATATTTCACAGTATGCACATGATCACGTCATCCGGCACGTGCCGACTATTTTGCCGGAGGACCCGCGGCCTCGCCTCACTCGCCTCACTCGCTCCCGCTGACCGCGCCGCCCGCTGAATTATAATAAGCCCCGTATCGACTAAATTCTTACAGAAATTGCCAGTAAAAGATTGCTACATTCAAAATGAATTTGCAATCAAGCGAACCTTTTAAGGTTTTGAAAAACAAGACTTGTGATGAGAGACGGAAAATTTATTTCTGTTTTAACCAGTTCCTGTTTCAGAAGTAGATTTCGGCTAGCAAGTGATGTTTCTTCTCCTACAGCACTCACTGATATTATATCGGTACTGTATTTTTTATCTCTAAAAAAAAACAAAAATTAAGATGGATTAATCTACGAAGAAGATCAATTATTTATAAGCCTTATAATCTACCTACCTTACTCGTATATTGAATTAAAGTCTTTGTGGTTGGATTTTCGCGCACTACCTACGTAAGGCACTTGTCTCACCGCCGACGATCAGCGAGCGAGAAGCGAGTAAAGCTTGAAACGAGTTTGCGATTAGCGAGTATGTAATTTCGATAGTTTCGTCGTTTGGCTATGAGCGAGTACTCTTGTGCAACGAGCGATTATTCGCACCACTCGCACCCCTATAGGCAGAAATTACCACTGGTTGGTCTCTCGACGTGAATTCTGCCTGACCCTAAACGAGCATCGCTGAGCGAGTGTCGCTGTGCGAGTACTAACTTTGATAGCTCTTGTCGCTGCGACGAACTAGTGTTCAGAGATTTCTCGCCGGCAGTGTGAAAAGCTTAGCTACTGTCGACTATAAAAAATGTGTTTCTTTTACTCACACGGGATTTATCTTTTGGCCATTTGTCAACGAGAAAATAGTCGATAGCTGATCGCTTCCTCGTGAGACAAGTGCCGAAACCGCATGAAAGTTAAACTATAAAGAAGGAATTAACTGAAACTATTTCTAAATACTAATTATATCTAACGAGCAAAATAAACCGCTGAAGAAAACGTTAGAAAAGAAAACCTTTCTTTAATTATATTTATCGTGGGCTTTAGTAAACGTAGTGAAAATTGTTGGGTATTAGGAGACTACGGAGTGGTATTATTGTAATTTGCGTCTGTAAATACGCACTCTTTCCTGAAGCTTAGTGGCCTCGTCTATTCAATCTCGCTGTAGTGCCGGCGCCGGCGCGGGATTCTCTCCGCAAACGCCGTACAATTCCAATGAATAAGAGCTTTATGAAATGCCGTAGCTTTTGTCGCGCTTTTTAGGGTTCCGTTCAATGAAACCCTATTTCTAAACCTTCGCTGTCCGTCCGTCCGTCTGTCCGTCCGTCTGTCTGTTAGCGGGCTGTATCTCAAGAAACGTAATAGGGTAGAGAGCTGAAATTTTCACAGATTGTATAATTATATTGCCTATCATAACAAAAAAATTATAAAAATTAAGGTTTGTGGTACGGAACCTTTCGTGTGCGAGTCCGACTTGCACTTGGCCGGTATTGTTTGAGAGATATCATCTTTCCTACAAATGAAGGCTAGGTATGAACGCACATCTAACATATGTAGTTGCTGCAGAAAATCTTTTCAGTGACAAACAAGAGATATAAAAAGACTAGAATTTCACAACTTATTTCATATTCACATTTAACGGTGTAAAATTTCCATATAGTTTTATCGTTTCACTCAGTAATCATATTAAAGACATGCGCGTTTCACACCATTTATTCTCGAGCTAGATTGAAAAATATGGATGACTTATCTTAATCTCACCAGAATTCCAGATAAACGCCTATTTGGCGATTTGTTTAAGTCTTTATAACGTCTATCAATAATAGTACATAAATTTATCATTATCTATATTTCACACTTGGTCCGATAGCAATAGTACCTAGTTAATATTTATGCGTACTACTTTTCTTGAAATATGTTACTGATCCTATATCTACCTATCTACTTACGTACTTATAATATGTTAGACGTTTGTCGCAGCCAAGTGCCGAAAATCTTTGTTGCCTAGACACACAAACTTTTTCAGCTCAAAATGTTATTTCTCTCGCCTCAGAGATATCCTAGTTCAGAAACAACGGAAATATTTTTCCAGTACGTTATGATAATCCCAACCCACACGTGTGTATTGTTCATACATCAAGCAACCTCGACCCAGAACCAGAGCCGGCAAGCAATCTTAGGAGATATAATTATATGTATGGACGGCCATGTCAAAAACGTGCAGTGGGTTACTGTTTGTTTTTCAAAAGTATTATATTTATGTTTATTTTTCGCAAAAGAATTGGCCATTCACTGCCATTGTCATCGACGCGGAACAACAACGTCGACAAACTCCCCGATGGCATCTCGGAGCCTATTGCCTTCGCCTCGGGCTGCTGACCCTTACCCAACCCGTCTTGGGACACATATGGCACTCCAAAATATGTACTTACATTATATTGGGATTACACATTACTTACCTTTATCGTTATTTTGAGTAGTCTTTGAGGGGGCCCTTTTTTACGAAACGACCCTAATAAACTACTTGAGTATTACCTAGTAGCGTAAGATATGAGTGTAGTTAAAGCCTGAAAAATGTTGCTGAAAACGATGTGCCTAACTCCACGTCACCTGCGTTAAGCAAAGCAATTGTAATCTTTATTATGCACTGTATCACGATGAGCCTCTTTTCCTATTTAAGGCTGTATGCCATATGCCAATGACCTTGTGCACACAAACGGAGCTAACTACACCTCTTCGCGCCACTCCGCTACTCGCGTTTTTAGTTTTTTCTTTTATAATAAAACAAATACTTATTTTTTTAAAGTAATAAAACCAAGTTATTTTTGTTTGTATTGCACAGCAGTAGTTATTTTTTTTTTAGTCTTTTGTTGTGTCGTGTTTCGAGAAAAACGGTTTCATCTCAACGATTTGGAGGTGATTTGGATTTTTTTTTCCTATTATGTGATACCGATATATATATTCAGGCTCAACCAAGTTACGTGAAATATCGATTTCGTGTACTACCTATTTTTTTCAGATGTAATTTTTCAGTAAATGCCGACGAAAAACTGCTTCATCTGCACGCTATTTTTAAGATTTTTGAGAGAGCGCCCTTAACTCTTAAAAGTTTAAAGTAATTTGATCATAATCCTCTAATAATTACTTATCTTCGGACTATGTTAATGTTTTTTTTTTAGGAAATGTTTTAATTTAAATAAAGTGAACTATCCATCAATCACGGAGTCGGAACTATCTATCAAGCGGCGGCGTTAACGAGTGACTCGCGTGATGAGTCGACACTGTGGTCGACACTACCTCTCTCAACATAACATCACATAAAATACGCATTCAATATTGTTTTGAACATTTGTCTATCGCAAATTAATTACATTGCAGGTAATTTAGCTTGCAGATAATGCCAAATCCGTGTTGATTAATTATTACGTATCTACATAATAATATATTGTCATCGAAAGGTGAATCACGTTATTTTTTATTGTTGTTTGACCATTCTTGACGAGTATGATTACCATCATCATTCGGCCGTTGTTTATATCATCAAATTGACTGATAGGTGATGCATTATTGTGGATTTGATGAATGCAATTATGAGAAAATGTTTGTAAAAAATTGAGTTTGTCAAAAAACCCGACCGCTAAAAAGATTAAAAAGTTCGAAACAAGTCGCTTTTCAAGCAGTGTGATGCAGAATTGGTGGCATCAGATCAGTGATTGAACTGCATCAGGCTGCTTGAAAAGCGACTTGTTTCGAACCTTTTAGTCATTTTTTTTGGTACATTTTAGTTACTGTTTGAAATCGTCCTCTCAAACCCTTTATCTTGATACACCAATCGATAGGGTTTTTAAAAAAATTTTTTTTGAAGGCTTAATTTGGCGCCAAAAATCCGCTATTTTGGTTTTTATTTTTCATTTTGATATAACCAGTGTCACTCTCATAGTAAATACGAATCTAACGACACCTCTCAAGCTAAAATCCATCGAGCTGTTTAGGCTCTAGGGCGTGTGTATACATACACACACTAATGTAACAAAAAGTAATCCACTGATCAAAATCCGTATGTATCATTTGTACCAGCTAGTTGGCGGTCGACCTATTAGCGAAATGAAAAATTAATGTATTTATTTTCTTACTTAATTATTAGGGTTGGTTGTGATGTGCGATGGTTACCAGTTTGTACACGTCTTTTTATACTACACTTCATAATTCATTACTATAGTCGTTAGGTTGATATTTTCTGAAAATAAAACATAGTTGGCAGCAGGTGTTGCTCACGCGGAATATAACATTCCCTACGTATGCTAAGCATTCATAACGTTCCTTAATGCACAAAGTAATTTCATTTAAGAGCTCTTGACATTAAGGCCGAATACCTAAATAAGGTAGAAAGGACTGTTAATATCGAAATTACCGAAACCAAGATTCATTTATTTCCATTTGTGTCATTCCACATTTTCCACCGGGAGAGTAGCGGCGTCCCCCGGACCCGGGCTCGCAGCTGGACTCTCCAAGAATATAAATTACGTTTCATTTTACCACTTACAGTACGCGCGTAAGTAATTGCCCTTTGAAATCATTTCAACCTTAACAATCAATTCCAATTCAATTTTTCTATACATTTGTAAGAGAACATTTTATTAAAAATATAATTAGGTATAATAACTTATTAGTCGTTGAGCATTGAAATGTATGAATTAACTGAGTTAATAAAGGTACCGGCTATAAGTCTATTTGCAATTCTAAATGTGTCTGACCAAGGCCCAATATTCCGCTCTACTGAGTCAAAAATCAAAATGTTCACAATCACTTTATAAAGTTGCCACTTCGTGAAAGCAGTTGGGCTTTTAAGTTACGATTTAGTTAAAATCCAGCTTCCAGTACGTATAACTAACGTTCATTTTATTCCGCAATAATACAATTCAAAATTCTGTATAGGTTAATTTAATAAGGAACCAACATAGTCACAGTGCGTTCGTCACTATAAAGCATGTTATTATTTTTATCGAAAGCTAACCCGTAGCCGTTAGTCACCGATAGCCTCAACACCAGCTGTTTGTTCTCTTTGTCAATAGAATAGATTCCATTGTGTGCCACAAAATATGGTGTCTCAAACTTATCCGTAGTAGCTCCACGTATACTTATGTCATTACCGTGAACTAACGTAGGTGATTTACATCCCTTCTGCAATAGAAATAGTCCGGAAGCATTTACGAAATATAAGTCACTGTTAGCGTCGAATACAAAGTGCTGAATTACATTTTCCTTCGCCTCTGGCACCAAGCACCTCGTGTTGTCTTTGTACACGTATAGGTTCTGCTTGGCTGTGTCTACGAAGTACAAATACTCTTTAAAGTACATATCGAAGATATCTGTTTTGTTGACGAGAGCCGGCTTCTCAATGTCCTTAGAAGAGTAATTGTATTTGTATATTCCGTCGCTCCCTCCGAGGTACACGTTACCCGCCGCCTGGTCCACCGCACTCGCGAAGCCATTACGAAGTCGAGGTACTATAGAAGTCAACCCAGTTTCTATGTTTAACACCACCGTCTGAAAGCTTTGATCTGAAAATTCATCCGCGTTTATACAAAAAAACAAAGTATTCCGATTTCTGTCTATTGAAAATTTATATGGTATATTCACGTCCGCTAATATCACATTCTTTTTGTAGGGTTTACCACAAATTAAGACTAAATCTTTGTTATTTGTAATCATTATTGAAAATCATTATAAAATCTAAACATACAGATAATTTAAAATTTACTGGAAAACTTCCACTATTTGAGATGATTTTTCAAATGTCACGAAATTTTCGTGATTCAGGAAAGAGTTTTGATGCGAGCATAGACTAAAAACTAGTAAGCAGGTCAGCGCTTGGGTCTTACAAACTCCGTGCAACAAACTGAGTACGCACCGCAATTCGCAATAGTTACAACACTAGACTCGGATTACTATATTATATTAAATAGCCCTTTTACTTCCATATTAAATAAACTTTCTTGAAGTACCACTAGGTATACTGAAAACAAGCGGACGCGTTTCCAGTAGGCAGTGATCCACCCGTTGCCATAAACATACTTGTATTCCCGCTCGTAACAATTATTTTTCTGAAAACAATCCGTTATCCAGAGGTAGACTTGTTTTTTAAAAGCTCTTCGAACGCATCATTGACACACGGCTCCGTAGCGAGTGCTCTGTCAATATGGCTTCCGGGCGGGTAACAGCACCATGGACGCAGTTTTCGCCTTACGGACTCTAGCTTACAGAGAGAGAAGGAGAGCTTTGCATATGGCCTTTTTAGACCTGCAGAAGGCAATCAACTGTATACCTAGGCAGTCCGCCTGGTGGGCACTGCGCTTCAGGGGCGTTCCCGAGGCCTATATTGACATTATCAGAGTATTGAGATTGAGATTCCGTGTCCTCTGTCCAGACCGCTGTGAATGGCCGAATGGCTTCCCAATATCTGTTGGCGATCACCAAGGCTCGGCTCTTAGCCCGTTCTTGTTTAACGTAGTGCTCGATGTAGTTACGGCAAACATCCAAGATCAGCCTCCATGGCTAATGATGTATGCCGCTAATAATGATGCATGCATATCTTGAGCGCAAAGTCGACATTTGGAAGGACACGCTTGAAAACAGTGGTCTGAGACTAAATGTGGCGAAGACTGAGTACATGTCCTGTGGCAGCACGGATTCAAACACCATCCGAATAGGTTCGGACCTGATCAGAAAGTCCGATACGTTCAGGTACCTTGGATCCGTGCTGCATGAGTCTGGCAACGTGGATGACGATGTCCAAGCACGTATAGGCGCGGCTTGGGCGAAGTGGCGCGAGGTAACGGGCGTTGTATACGACGGCAAAATGCCTCCGAAGCTCAAGGGGCAGATATATAAATGCATCATACGGCCTGTCCTACTATACGGCGGCGAGTTTTGGCCAGCACTAAGCAGACACACCCAGGAGCTTCGCGTCACGGAGATGAAGATGCTGAGGTGGATGAGATCACGGTCCATTGCAGTCGTAGTAGTTCTGTATATCCCCTCTTGGAAATACCTGCCACATTGCAGCCCTTCACACAATTCAGTAGCCCTTTTTCTCGACTACGAATACAATGATACGTGATATCTGGCAACGCGCATATCCTTATGACTAGAAAAAAAACACAGTTCTTGTTTGTATCGGTTTTGTATTTAATTAAAATCATTTGATAATTGTTGATTAGACGTTATTATCTAATACGGTGGCTTCATAATCTTTAATGATATTGATCACTGAGTCATAGACTAACTCTTTTGCGTTAATACCATAAATAAAATCAATGTGGCTAAAGGTGGTCATTGGCACTTTGTACTTTATTGGCCGACTTAGTTCTCTGTATAGCCTATCAACATCATTCACATGAGCCAATGGGTCGCTGTCAGAGTAATGAAGATACACTGGAGCGGTAATCTTAGATAAGTCATAACGCGGAGGACTGAAGGATCCATACTCCCTATAGTTGCCTAGTCGAGATCCTTGATCGTAGCGACGGAAGTGTCCGGCGGCTATTCCTTGACCATAGTGTGCAAGTTGCCTCACTGCAATACCAGCTGGTGCATGTCCCATAATAACGGGTAACAAGGTCTGAAATTAATAAGGAATGAATTGTTAAAATATCTTCTCACCTCAGTCTCTCTTGACTCGAGCCTGATTAATATTATTCCTGCCTAATCAACTTGTGGCAATAAATCAGATCTTACCGCGTTATGCTGTTCTTTATTCCACCCTCCCATCATAAAAATAAATGTACTGCATATGGGCTGGAATAATGCTCCATCACGGCAGTACTTCGATCCAATCGATGCTGTGAAGTCATTGCTGGGTAAAAACTCACCGATGCCGATTAAAGAAGCAATGCTCTGTAATTAAAAAGAACTGTTAGACAAAGCCAATTAAGAAATAATGAATATAAATAACTCAAAGGTGTGTTGGCAGAAAACTACTGACTCTCGGTAAAGCTCTCCTTTCTACTTGAACTTTATTATCACTGTATATTTAAGTTGTTTTTGTATAGGAGATAAATTATTAAAACTATTTCTATTCTAAAACTGTTCGACTTACTTCAATCCTATTAGCATGAGGTGAAATGAACCTCAGAAGGGGACTTTGATTGTGCGCCATATAAGCAACTGGTGCCAGTGCATGCATTGAGATAATCTTGGCGTTGTATTCCGGTCGCATCGACCCGAGCACGAAGAAGGACGTAGTGCCCTGTGAGTGACCCACATAGTGCAGCCCCTCCTCTCCAGACACGTCCAATACATAATCGATGACAGCGGGTAAGTCCATGTTTCCTATCTGTTCCCAAGAGAACCTCCAGAAGGCCGTGCTTAATAAAGCATCGGGATTCAATCTAACGTGCTTGCGGGAGTAGTAGTTACCGCGGGCGTTACCCATCCACACATCAAATCCTTCCTCAGCGAGGATGTATGCTGGAAAACAAGCGGTATTAAATAATGCCTTATGTATATATGCATCATATGACGACTGGCCGTGAGAGGTGTGGCTGTTTAATAGGGATTTACGTTACGTAACTGAAATTAAGCTTTCAATAGGAACTTCCGAAATCCCAACGATTCACTGGAATCTGAAGTAAATTATGTAAAAATCTTACCTAACGCGCGGCCTGGACCCATAAGAACATAGTCAGCAGAAGATGTTAACATGCCATGCATGATGAACACCACGGGTTTCTTCTGATTTGGAACATTGTTGGCGTCTCGTCCATGAGGGATGCGGTGCAATTCCAAGATGTAGCCATCAGAGGTCGTAACAGTGTGGACTTCAACTGGGTAACGATATTTTCTGATCAGATCAGGCTGAAAGAGTTATTACACGTAATTAAACTTAGGCTTTGATTTTGGTTTTACTAATGCTCTAGGTTAAGTAACTTTACAACTTACCACATCCAAGAGAGCATCTTCAAACACATCGTCTGAATACCGCGTGTCAATGCTCTTCAACCATTTCTCTGTGCTGTCAGCTTGAGGAGATCTCCTGCCAGCCGCCAAAGAGACACACGTGGCTAGCACCACTATCAACCCTCCTCGTAACATAGTTCACATGCAGCTGGGAACCACTCACCGTAAACAACGGTATATGCCGTCTTTTATAACTTCTGCAGATCTGAGATAAAGGTTAAGCTTTGATAACTATAAAAATCAATGCTAAAATCTGGATAACGCTACAATAATGTGTATATTATCAAGCAGCTCGATGATTCATTGGCGTACATAACAACGTTTATGTATTTACTAGTACATAACGGCTACTGTGTTCGGACGTCATTAAGATGCTATCTAATTACCGCAGGGGTCAAGTGTAGGTAGCCGCAGTACATACACACGAATATGTGAGTCGCTTTATTTGGCAGACCTCTTCAAAAAACGTCTATGTCCAACTAAGTAGTTATGTTAACGAGGATTTACAAGTACCTATAATAATAACCGTAGTAATTTTACGCCTTTGAGAAGACTTGACGAAGTTCTTTCCCATTTATGTCATCCAATATACACGTAATTTACAAACAATGATTAATTTCCTTAACAAAAGGTTAGGAAATCATAACAAAAATATTTCTTTTTATGTAAAAACTGTAAAAGCCACTTCATTTTGCATGCAAAACGTAGTAAGTGAGAAATGTGTCTGGAAACCTTCGGTTACACTTAGCAATAGTGAAGTTAATAAATATTACATAAGCCGCAATGATCATGCGCTTCTCCGCGCGCCGTAGCTCATCGCGTGAAAAGTTCCACATTTATTCCAAATTCAAGTCTGTATTATCATAGAATCATCATATTACGGCCCGGAACGCGATGATGTCAAGAGACCGGATAGCTTGTCGTTATTTCCATGCACGATGGGAGGCTGACTATTAGTGTGGGACACTGCTTGTGTCGATACGTCGATACACTTGTCAGCCCGAAGTACTAGTGCTGGCGTTGTCACTGTGGCTCCGGAGAACCTCAAACGGCGGAAATATAATTAGCTCGTTAGTAGTTATATTTTCGACCCGATTGGGGTTGAAAATTTCGGATCGTGGGGTGCCCATATCTTGTTTAAAGATTCACACCTAGTTGACACTTCGCTTGACCCAAGGGCTGACTATTATCTTGGACAGAAGTTAAGCAATTTGAAAGTTGAATATAATTACTTATTTTATTACTTATTTACGTTATCACAACTTCTGCAATAATTTATTAAAAAGTTTAAAATCTGACTATGAAGAAAAGGAACTTCAAAAAGCCAAATACAAGCCAAAAAATGTGGGAAGCTATCCGCAGTATAACGGACACGAAAAGCTTGCGTTCGACATCAACAGAACTCCTATCAATTGAAAACTGCCCCACTAAGTCCGTCAACGCCATTAACACGTTCTTTGCAAACGTCGGTTTTTAATCTGGCTAATAATTTACCAAACCTAAATACCTCTCAGTGTTTCGACATTCACCAACAAAGTTCAGGCAACTCAATGGTTCTACTGGCCACAGACGAAGAAGAAGTCAACTCTATAATAAACAATCTGCGTACTGACAGTGCTACGGGCTGGGACGGCATCCCACCTAAATTGCTAAAACACACCAGACACGTTCTGACTCCACCTATTACGCGTATATGCAACCTGGCTATATCTACAGGTATATTCCCTAGCGCCCTAAAAAAGCCATCGTACATCCAATATACAAGTCAGGTGACAGAAACAGGGTCACGAACTATCGCCCAATTTCAGTCCTTCCAGCTATCTCCAAAATCCTTGAAAGAATAATGTACAAGCGCCTTAATAACTACCTGAACAAACACAAAACTATCTCCCATAACCAATTCGGTTTCAGAAGTGGACTATCCACAGAGGACGCGGTTACATCTCTATTAGATTTTGTAGTTGACAAAATCGACAATAAGCTCAAATGTCTAGGAATTTTCCTAGACCTTTCGAAGGCGTTCGATACTGTGTCTATTCCTCTACTTCTCTCTAAACTCGAATCCATCGGAGTGCGAGGCATTGCTCACGACCTATTTAAAAACTTGGTCACTGATAGGATGCAGTGCGTTAGAATAGGAGAGCACATTAGCGAACCAATTCCCGTGCCTGTTGAAGTCTGGCCAGTCCTCTCCTTTTTCTCATATACGTCAGCGAACTTTGTCAGCTCTCCCTCCCATCGACAAAAATTATAGCCTACGCGGATAACACGGCAATCCTATCATACGGCCTTGATTGAGCCTCAGCTAAAGATACAACCGAAAAGGCACTCGGTAAAGTGATGGTATGGTTGGAGCAAAACAGTCTTACACTAAATGTTGCGAAAACAAATTTTATCACCTTTGGCTCAAGACGTTCCTCCCTACCACAGGACGGTTTAATTTTTATTAAAGCTCACATATGTGCCAACGCGTCTCCCCTGTGCACATGCCCCGCTGTAACTAGAGCACCAGTGGTACGATATCTCGGCCTTCAATTAGATGCCAGCCTAACTTGGAAAACACAGCTGTAAACAGTATCCGCCCGAATACGAAAACTTATTTTTCTATTTAAGAAGCTAAAGGCAAGCAGCGAAATCCTTAAGATGGTTTACTCGGCACTAGCCGAATCAGTTCTAAGCTACTGCCTCACTGCCTGGGGAGGGGCCGCCGAGACCGACATTATACAGGTGGAACGAGCCCAGAGCGCTGTAATTAAAGTCATCTTTAAAAGACCCTTTAGGTTCCCAACGCGGCAACTTTACACTAACGGTTCGACAATTATATATACTTCGTGAAGTCCTACGAAAACATGCAACTCTTCCATACAGTGTAAATAACAGCCCGACTGTAAGAAGAAGACCCAAACCGGCTTGTCCCACAACACACACAAAAACCACATTTGCTAGACGTCACTACCCTTACCTAAGTGTCCATATAATATATACAACAAAATACATAAAAACTTTAACATACACACACTAAACACATACAAATGCAAAAAAATAACTAAAGAATACCTTCTCACCCTAGATTATGAGGCAACAGAAGCACTGTTGAAACCTTAATGCAAATAATTAAATATCACATCACCCCGCCCCTACACCCACACCCTTACATAACACTTCTCCCATTACATTACATCATACATCCACACTTCACCCATTACGTTACATCACATGAGCTTACTCACACCCTATTGCTGCTGTTACACGTTCGACCTTCTCTAACTCTATACATCAACCCTAACGGACGAATGGATGGCTCCTATAACACAGGATTTTCCTAGCATAGGGGTCATTATTCATAAATCGAGCACCTAAAAGAAATTGTATATTATAATAATGTAACATGCTCTGTATCTCTTCTTTTTGGATTAAATAAATTTATTAATTATTTACATTATTAATTTTGTTAATAATTAATTGAGTACTAGCTGGCCCGCGCAACTTCGTCTGCATCGTATTTTTCGTTAATGTTCCGCTCCTATTGGTCGTAGCGTGATGACAGATATAAACTTCGATAAATGGGCTATCCAACATTAAGAGTATTTTCCAATTCGAACTAGTAGTTTCTGATTTTAGCGCATTCTATCAAGAAAATTGTAAATGTGTGTTTATGTTTACGAGCGTATGGCACTTGTGGGCTGCAGATGGAAATCAGCGTCAGGTCGTATACATTGTGTTGCCAGCTGGCATTATGCTGAGCTGTGGCCGTTTTGGCATTAATATTATAGATAGAGCTACATAAAATTGGCCATGGGAAAACCAACCCGAAGAGAAGTCTGCCCCCGCAACGAATAGAGTAGAGTAAAGACTCCGTTATCCATACTGACTCCCATTTGGTCTGTTGTGCGTCGGTATCCTGGTTAGCTAGCCTTGCTCCGCCCAAATGCACAGAAGCCTCCTGGGTACTTCATAGGTGTCGCAGAGGGACGTCCCGGACGTGAAAAATTCCTCCATATCCAGGATGAAATCGGCGACTGATTTCTTGGCGTTGAAGCAACCTCTGATTGGGCTGTCTGTGGCGCTTATGTTGAAAAGAGGTATTTACTTATTAAGGTATAAATATAGGTCATTGCCCCCGACTGTAACTAAACGACTTCTCAACCTTAGTGGAAATACACTGTCATTTTTGACTGCCTGCAATTTGTAGCCCGTGCCCATATCTTGCTGTCATGAAGTTCAGTGGATTTCTTGCAAATTCATGTACGAAACTTTGGTAAAGTAAGGAGGAGAAGTCCGTACGGTCCAGCACTACCATCTCGGATACTCTCTTCGCAAATTCGTCTCTGGCGTTATTGCCTGAGGATCTACAGTTCCCCCGTGATCCACTGGAGGGTGAAGCCCGCAACGGCTAATTTCTGTACATGACGTATCACGGGCTCACTGGGAATTGAACAACACAACAACAGTTTCGAAACCAAACAGAAAATAATAGGGAATAAGGGAGATCTTGGGGAAAAAAAACCGGAGCAACATCGGAGCAATCAGTCGAAATCTTACTTTAGTAACTATCACAGTTTGTTGAATATGCGTGACTTTCAGCCGAGTGCCTTTGCACAATTTGATAGTTAAATTAAATAAACAGAAATCATAAAAATTAATTACATGATATTTTCAATTTTTTTCATGGAAATTTTTTCCTTATTTTTTCCAAAATCATTTATCAATATTATCCGTATTGATGGTCTGCTTGGTCGATGGGTTCCAACTACACGGAAGAAATTAATTGATGCTGAAGCAACGTCTGGGGTAACACCGGTTATCTTCTAAAATAACCTAACCATCTTCTTGAGTGTGGTGTATGCAGCAATTTTTAACAATATTTGTAAAAGTATGTGCATTTGAGTGACCTTCTTATAGTTATTATATCCGCATTTTTCTTCTTCACAAACTGCTGAAGGACGCGACCGCATGACCGAAGGTCTTCTACTGCGTGGAACGCTCTGTGTATGCTACCTCTAACAGCCTTCTTTATGGCGTCGGGTCATAAAGAAGACTATTATATGTTTGCATATTTGAGCTTTAATGTGTTGATATTATATTGCGTTGCGCTATATAAATGGTGCTATTCTTTAAACTACAAAGTTTAGAAACTGCTTGATGAATCAAGTTGATTCTCAATTTATTTCTAATCTGGAACGCAAATCGAAACGATTTTTATTTTAAGAACACAGTTAGACATCCGATTAACTACTATTCAACCCTTTTCGCAACTCCTCTATCATGATAGAGGAGTTGCGAAAAGGGTTGAATTAGTGTAGTCTCATGAGACTTCACCAGCTGCTCGCGAAGAATTACTGTCGGTGGGGATCGAACCATGTGCTTGCAAAATATACCTTTTCGAATATTGCTCATGCCCAAAGCACATAGCGTGATAATTTATAGGTAGCCTAAAAACTTCTGACAATAACAAACACAACAAAAAAATAATTAGCGAAATCGGTCCAGGCGTTCACGCGTGATGCGATGACCAAGGGAAATAGGGATTAATTTTTATATATATATACGAATATATAGATAGATTGATTATTGACAAATATAAGGATGCATTGGAAAGTCTTCTTCTTCCACCTGGCGTTAATCCCGGCTATTGCCAGGGTCCGCCTTCCTACTTAGCTTCCTCCACTTTGCCCGATCTTGAACATCCATGTCAGTCAGGCCATTAGCTCTTATGTCGGACTTGACGACGTCCAGTCAGCGCTTGCAAGGGCGACCACGGGATCTAGCCCCAAGGACAGCCATATTCGTGCATCTCCGACCAACGTACTCCATAGGGATAAGATATGTTTAATGTATCTTCAAAAAAAAGCACACCACGTTGTTTGTTATCGAACTCCTTCGAAACGGCTGGATCGATTTTATGATTTTTTTTGTGTTGATTTAGTAGGTCTACGTTAGTATTATATTATTTGTGGTAGGTCTGAGAATAGGTCGTAGGCTATTATTTTTTATTTATATGTCAAGACAACGTTTGCCGGATCAGCTAGTAAATAAACATAACTTTTCTGTCATGCCAAAACCTCAAAATATCATAAAATAAAAAGTGTTTTTATCAGATTGCGACTGCGATGCGAATGCGTGCTATCTCAAACATACCGGAGTGGCGCTTCTGATTTTAATTCATGAACATAGGCCATGAATTCGAGATGAACTTAAGTGTCGGCCAACAACACCCCGCGACGAGATAAGCCGACATGTTTGAATTGTTTTACAACAATGTGTTGTAGGTATGTTACTAAATGATGAGCTGTTGCTTAATTAACAAGATGAGCAAACTTATTTGTTTCTTGATCTGTTTGCTCTCGTGGCTATCATAAAATTCGGTTTCGGTACAACATCAAGACAATTCCCAAGATTTATAATAAAATTGCTCTTAATAATATATGCTTTTTCTCAAACATGCTTGGTTTGAGCATTTGACAAGCTACTTCGAGATAAATCTAAATTGCTGTACTGGCCAAATACATGCGAGCAGCGGCCGGCAAAAGTTGTATGAAAATCCATGTCTGTCGTGTTTAGCGGCCAAATAAATTACCTACATAGTAAACTCATATATGTCGTGTAATTTAAAAATGGAACGAGTTTCTACTCCGAAACGTGGCAACCACTGACTTTTTATTTCGAACTGGCTTGCAAATAGAACGCTGTTTATTGAAAAAAAAAATGAACACTTTAACGCCGGAAAATTTATTGTTCTTCGTTGTTAGTCATTGATTTTGAAAAGTAATTGTATATTAATTTCTGCGCATAATTTGATAAAAGTACTATACATTTATGCAAGCCTTGGGTACAACTAGGCATTGATAGAATTACGTATGTGTGCCTCGGCTTCGCCTCGGCTCACATTTACTCGTCAATCCATCAATGCCTCTTTTGCTGGCCGCTGCAGTAATGTACTATACTTAGATACATATTGCGATCACGTACCTACATGATTCCTTTGTCTAGCTAGAGTGATGCTCTTGTAAGTATTATACAGTTGTATTTATAACAGAGGAGCTCGTGGCTAGATAATAACAGCAGGGTCAATCTTCAATGTTATGCAACGCTTGCCAAGGTTGGTCTATGGATGGGACCATCTAAACATACCGAGTTTCCTCCGTGCCTCGGAAAGCACGTTAAGCCGTTGGTCCCGCCCGGCTGTCATTTGTAGATCTTTGGCAGTCGTTATGGATAGTCAGAAGCCAGTAAATCTGACTCCAGTTTTGCCATGAAGTACCGTGTTACCCAGTTAATGGGTTGTGGAGGTCTGGTAGGCAGCTGCTCCTCATAACATACTGGTATTTAGCTAAATCCGGCTTGACTGGAAGCCGACCCCAATATAGTTGGGTAAAAGCTAGGCAGATGATGATGACTTATAACAGTGAGATTAATGAAAAAAGCCCGTTTACGTACCCACTCATACTCAAAGAACATATTTGGTATATTTTGAAGCATTACTCGCATACGTTATATTACCATACACTTCGCTACTAATTTGGTGCTACCCTAGTCGGGCAGCATAACTTAACGGACACATCGAGATCATACTCATACCAATGGTAGCCCCAGGAGATACCAACTCCAATCCTTTGACATGGCATGTATGAAATCCTTCAACTTAATGTACCGAATACTTAATCATTCCACATCTAGTTAGGTCAGACGAACTCTTTATCTTCTGTTTTCTTAGCGGCTACAGCTAGGTAGAACGGACGAGTGGAACGGAACAGATAAAGGATTTTTTACCATTCGTCCCTTAATCACACACAGTCTTGTTTGACGTCCAAAATATCGTTGAACACAGAGAGTGCGAAGGACAGGAAACTGGGCTCCAGCGAAGTTCCTAGTCTAAGGCATGACCTCATTACTGCTATAGTTTAACGGAGCAATTGAAGACAAAATAATAAACACAACACATATTAATTAGGAACCAAATCAAATCTTTTCCTTAATCTTCTTCTAATCTAATATATAAAAATCTGGTGTCACAGTGTTTGTTATAGAATTCCTCCGATACGGCTTGACCGTTTTTTATGATTTTTTTTGTATTTATTTGTTAGGTCTAAGAATAGATTAAATTAAATAACTAGGAAACTTAAAGGAGTCGATTAAAAATCAGATAATTGCTATTGTGTTTTCGTCTTCAATCAAATAGGCAAGCAACTTTTATAGGCCTAATTTTGAGTAAGGTTTCCTGAATAAGTACCTAATTTATTAAAAATAAAATACAAATAGTATGTTTTGATAGGGAAGTGTATTTAATAAACTTATAATAGGTACGTATTTGGACAAATCGTTATTCGGTGATTAAACATTATCTTCAAATCCTTCCATTCCTTCGAAATCTTCAATTCCTTCGAATGCGTTGGCATCCATTGCCTTAATGAGATTGATAACTCGGTCGTAGATTAATTCCTTTGCGTTAATACCATAAATAAAATCAATGTGGCTGAAGCTACGCATTGGCACCCTGAACTTTCCTATGGGTCTACCTAGTTCTCTGAACAATCTGTCGACATCATTGACATGTGCCAACGGGTCGCTGTCTGAGTAATGCAGGAACACTGGAGTGGTTACTTTAGATAAGTCATAACGCGGAGGACTGAAGGATCCATACGTTCTGTAGTTAGATAGTCGAGAGCCCTGGTCGTAGCGACGGAACCCTCTGTCATTGATTCCTTGACCGTAGTGTGCAAACTGCCTGACTGACGCACCGGCCGGGGCATGACCGAAGATAGCGGGCATCATCGTCTGCAATCGAAACAAATATTCTCATAACTCACAAACAGAATTCCAATATTTGCATGTAATTGTGTGTTGTTATTATTAGCTCACCGTGTTATGCTGGTCTTCATTCCATCCCCCAATCAGGAACATGATGTTACTGCACAGTGGTTGGAACACTACTTCATCGCGGCACGCCGCCTGGCCAGCCCATGTGAAGACCACGCTGTTGGGCATGAACTCACCGATGCCAATCAAAGAAGCAATGCTCTAAAAAAATATTAAGAATGTGTTTCAAAATAAAGGCAGATCGATAACCAAGTAGTTTTTATACAATAATGTTCATGTACGTGCTGCGCGATACTTACTTCAATGTCATCAGAATAAGAAGCCAAAATCCTTAGGAGAAGACTTCTGTTGTTAGCCATATATGCGACTGGAGCCAGTGCGTGCATAGAAATAATCTTGGCATTATATTCCGGTCGCAAGGATGCCATCACGAAGAAAGACGTAGTACCCTGTGAGTGTCCCACGTAGTGCAGTCTTTCTTGTCCAGATACTTCCAAGGCATAATCGATCATGGTGGGCAAGTCTATGTTCCCTATTTCATCCCAAGAGAACCTCCAGAACGCCGTGCTGAGTAAAGCATCAGGGTTCAATCTGACGTGTTTGCGAGAGTAATAGTTACCGCGGGCGTTACCCATCCAGACGTCGAACCCTTGCTCAGCGAGAATATATCCTGGAAAATATTTAATTTTTTGATTTAACGTTTGTAATTCAGTTTAAGTGATCAGTCGAACTTGTCGAACCAAACAACGTAGCAGCATTAATTCAATGGAGCAACTTCGTGAACAAGTGAGGACCACTGATTGTTGTTGGTAGATACTTACCCAAACCTTTGCCTGGGCCCATGATGACTAAGTCAGCGGATGAAGACAGTAGTCCGTGCATCAAGAACACCACTGGTTTCTTTATGTTTGGAACATTATTGGCGTCTCGGCCATGTGGGATACGGTGCATTTGCAAAATATAGCCATCCGAAGTCGTCACATTGTGAACTTCAACTGGGTAACGATATTTTCTGATCAGATCAGGCTGAAATCATAAAAATTGTCCAGTGTTTTATATATATAGGCTATCATAGTTTTAAATTTTTTAAAAAGAGCGACAAGTATGCTCTATAGCTCAATCTGTACTGTACCCGTGTCAATAGGTACAGAATCCTCTCCACTTTCTGCGTAACTTAATGAAAAACTATAACTCACCACATCTAAGTTCGCATCTTCGAATACGTTATCCGAATAACGTGCGTCAACACTCTTCAGCAATTCCTCAATGTTGTCAGCTTGGGGAGAGCTCCTGGCTGCTGCCAGAGCCACACATGTGGCTATCACCACTAACAACCCTGCACGAAACATTGCTCACATGCAGCGGGTAACTACACATTGTGAACAACATTATGTTCTTTCTTTTATAACCTTTGCGGAATTAAGATAAAGAATTTTAAGCTTTGATAAAAATTAACAATCACTGCTGAAATCTGCCAAGTAGATATAATAATAAACAAATTATCAGGCAGATAGACACCTACGTACGTAACCTTTACTATGTAAATAATATCTATTGTGCTGTTTTTGCGTCAATTAGTATCTTATCACATTCTCACAGCAGCGCAGTCCGTGTTTCCGTACCCGCAATTTCTATAGGCTGATTTACACATTCATTTGTTCTTCTTCCATCGTATCGGCACGTACCGTTGCAGTTGTGCCTGTTTATAAATAGCTCTTGTCGGACTCATATTATAAGTCCTTCAACATAAAGGTAGAGGACTGACTTGCCCATTCATCTATTATTTGAACATGAATGGAGCCTGCGGTCACTGAGTTAAACGCAGGCACGAAACCGGAGCGGTTCAGCACCTCCAAGGAGATGGTGTGACTACGCACGCTGGGTGAGTGTATGTCTTCGTGAGATGTTCCGCACGTCGCAGAACAATTAATGGAACATCAACGGGTCACGAGCTCGTCCCGAGGTGATTCTGATAACATCTCACAATTTTAAAATATATCTGTCAATCTATCCAATCAAGGTGGAATGACATTTCACTTCCTCGTAACTTTTCACGGTGAAGACACAGTGTAAACTATGTTTACAGAATAGCACATAGAATGATTAGTGTGTACGTCTCGAGAAGATACGATGCCAATCCCGCGATAAACTTATACTGTATTTTTTTTTATTTGAGATCAGTTTGCTCTTGACTCTAGTCTAGGTCAGAGATAACAGAGACAAAGTCTACGATGGAGCGAGCTCACCCAGAAGGAGCCTGTTCGTTCTAACTTTGAAGAGATTAGGGTTGTATTTTATCCTCCAAATCGAATTTCGGAACGAAAATCTTCAAGAAAACTGGTCATGAGTAGGCAGGAGATCATTATAAATGCACAATTGTTTTCGCAAAAACAGGAGTGATCACTCCCTTTTCCCTGAAATATGGATGGACATCCAACTATATCCAAGCTAGAACCCCACGCTCACGCACTACGGGGCCAGTGATAACAATTTACGCCACGATAGATAAGTAAGAACGTCATTATCTTCACGATATTTCTAACGATAATAGTCGCAGGAAAACTTCTTGAAATAATTTTTCACCCATTGAAATCATCCACAATGCCTTCCAGAAGCGAGAAGAGTGATTTGCCCTGAAACGAGACAATTATAAAAAAGCCACTGTATTTCAATTGGTTCTTTACTTCAAACATTGCGATCAAAGTAAAGATCAGACAATGTAGGATTCCTAATCCGTGATGGATCCTTAAATTTGAAAAATTCGTCTTCTTGACAGCGTAAATAAGGTAATGAATATAGTTGATCAGACAAAAAGAAAGCAAATGCATTGCCATTCCTTTTGTATTACCCCACAGTATTACGTATGAGGGCGTAGCCTCAGCCTGTAGCATCTCATCATAACTTGCGCTACGCTTGCTACGAGCTACGGGCTACGGCGTAGGCATACAGGCAAAATTATTCCTGGAGAATAATTTTATTTAACTGGCAAAACATTGATGTTTTCTTCTACTTTATTTTGTTATCGTTTAATCATCCACGAAAATTTCAAAAAAGCTATTATATTTTGAAATCAAATTATGACCCTTAACAATAATATAAAACTTTGTGTAACAAAGTAGCTGTGATTTGTTAGAATATACTCGTAGTAGTAGTTTGTGAACAAAGTTAAACAACTTGTAGTTAAATAAAAGTACATATTGTCCTAACGATAGTACGGTAGTATTAAAAATATGAAAGTGAGTTTGTGTGCTTTTAGGGTTCTGTACCTGAAGAGTAACCAATGGAACCCTATTACTAAGCTTCCGCTGTCCGTCAGTCCGTCCGTCTATCTGTCTACCAGCGGGCTATATCTCAAGAACAGCAATAGGTAAACAGTTGAAATTTTCACAGAATGTGTATTGCGGCTATAATAAAAAATAATAAAAATTAAATTAAATTCAAAATTAAAGGAGCCTCCCATGCCTACCTACAAGAAACGTTTTTCTCGGTTTATGATACGGATATTAGGGTCGGTTATTAGGGTTCCGAACCACAAAAGGAAAAAACGGAACCCTTATAGGATCACTTTGTGGTCCGTCCGTCTGTCTGTCAAAAGTTTAACTCCAGAACGCGTGGAGGTATCGAGTTGAAATAAAAATCATATACTTAAATCTATGGCTCCTTGCAGCTGTGAAAAAATTACCCTTCTAAGTTAAAGTAAAAAAAAGAGACGGTGATTTATGCCGAAAAAAACGACGTACGATTTGGACACTCTCAAGGGAATCAAAATGTATAGGGACCCAGAACTATGAAATTTGGCAAGTAATACCATCTTATATGTCCTATATAAGGTTAATTTGAAACCCAGCGTCAGACAGCATTAGTCAGTCTGACATATCGCTGAAATGGACCTTTTTAGTGCAACCGTGAGACACACACTAGTTTCTGGATTCCCTTGTGTTCCATGTATGTGCTAAATAAATTTTATTCTTTCTTTCTTTATACTACATGTATAAGTAAAAGTCTGGAAACTACACATTTGTAATTACATCATAAAAAAAGCCTTTAGAGGTTTTTACCCGCCTTCTTCAAAAAAGGAGGAGGTTCTATGTTAGGCTGGATGTATGTTTTTTTATGTACATTCACCGATTTCTCCACCAATTGTCAACCGAGTTTAATTTTTTTTTTTTTCGAAATGTTTCTCATAAAGTTTCTAACGTAATTCAGATATTTGTGCCTGGTAATCATCATCTCATGTTGCTGAGCTGATGATGGAAGGTATAAGTCAGGATCTAATGATGGGATCCCATGAAAAATGTTTGTTCAGCGATATTTTCGTCAATTATTAACCGATTTGGATTATTCTTTTTTTTTGTGTGGAAGAGTATTTTCCCGCACTTGTCCCAAATTGGTGAAGATCTGATGAAAAACTTCGGAGGTAGGCAACGGAACTCTTCAATAAATGATAGCAAATGGATCGGGATTTCTGAAATCGCATGTCTGTCAATTGTTTACACCAGTTCATTACATAACGCACCTGTACGCTGTGTTTGTGTTTTTAGTGGTTACTGCGTACTACTAAAAAGGGAACTAAAAAACTTTTTTTACATAAAAATTCAACCTACTTCCACAAACAAAACACTACAAAGTATAAAATAAATTCTAAGTACTAAACTGATATTAAATTAATTAAAGTGTATTACTATATTATAGTAATACACTTTAATTAATTTACAAATACTTAACTAACTATATACACTAATTAACACGAAATTATGTACAAACGCGTATAAAAACAAAATTAATCATTGATGGGCATCAAAAAAATAATCCACATCGCTGTCAATGGCAAAAGTTCCCAGAACACTGGCAGCATTGCCGCGTTGAATCGCACGTGAACAGTCGACAAGTTGTTTGCTAATGTCCCGGAAGACTCGATGCGCACTCGGACCCCATGGGCCTAGTGTTTCAACGCCAAACGGCTCAAATATGTAACTTCCAATTAAGTTGTTATATTTACGCCGTTTGAGGTTTTCTGCACCTGCAGCAGCCGCCCCAGCACAGCCCGCCGTGCTAAGAAGATGGGATGGCGCAAGGGTGTTGACACATGTTGCATCCCACACCAAAGGCCTACCCACCTTCCAAGGCATTATGGTCATCCCATCTGGCCTTTTCCCATCGTCGCGTGCCAAGACGTTGGGTTCTAAAACGGCACCCCGGCAGTGACAAGAGCCCGACGGATAATGTTATTAATGCTGGCGTGCCGCGCTAACCGAACAGCGCTCCTACTACAGGACAGGCCATGTGTCCGAGGCGGCCGACTGCTTCACCGCATTGACACCGATGTGGAGCTCCGCTAGGAGCACCCAGACGCAAACACGTAGCGATCCGGAAAGTACTGTCACTCAGCAAAGTACCTATGTTGGGTGACGGTAGTACCATTTAATTTCGGAAGTCGGTGTCAAAAAATTAATTAAAGTTATTTAATACTTTGTAGTGTTTTGTTTTTGGAAGACGGTTGTATATATTTTTTTTAAACATTCACGCTTTGTAATAATAGCCGAACTGATTTTAATAATTTTTTGCATAGAGATAGATGGGTCTCTGAGGACGTTTATAGGTTACTTTCACCGGGATGAAGCCCCTGACATAAAGTTTATCTATTTTCGGTCCTATAGTCGTTATATCAGCGTAGGAACTAATGTAGTAGACTAGACATAAACATCCAATATTATTCTACGTAGGTAGGCTACGTCCCCAAAAAGTCTTTTCAAAAAGCTATGAAGTTCTATAAAATTAGCTTCAGAAGTAGAAAAACTCTGCTGTGACTTAGGAAGGACAAGTTCAGCTTCGTACATAAACAAGCTGAAGTTGGATTAAATCACCTGCAATAAAAAGTTTGTGTGCTGTCGTACAACTTGCTACCGTTTGTTAGAACTTCCACCCAAGAGTACACATCTTGGGTTGCGGAATTTGTTCGAAAGAGTCACTGCGGCCCTAGAGCATTAGGAGGAACACGGAAGGGTTTTAGTCAGTAAGAGTCTGACACTCCCTTCTGCTCTGCCAGAGCGGGAGGAGTCATCTGATGAGATAACATGCTTAAAAAAAAGAATATACATCTTAGACGCAGTGGTAATAGGGCAAAGTGCCTATTTATGTAATTTATATCACATTGCTTTGGGTTTTCCATTTATTATCATGGCTCATTTTCGAAATAGCTTGCGTAATAACATTTTCCCCTTTCTGTGTCCTTGCTATAAATAATAACGGTAAACGTGTGTTTCTACTTATACGTACCAAACAATAAATTATATACAATAAAATACAAATAATTCAAATTATTTAGTATGTACGCAATACGGATACCCTAGATAAGATAAGTTCAATTATTATAATCCTTTCATAGTAACTATACACATAGGTATATTTCCAGCCTTGAGTTGTCTCTTCTAATCTTTATTTCGGATTGAGCGCCTGACGTCAGACCACTGCAAGCTAGTTAATTGTTGACTTGCGATTCATAAATCAAAAGGGGGCTTTGACATGAGTTCGATACCTAACTGAAGCCTGACACGTAATTTTTTTTAATTACTGGTTTTAGCCCAAGTTTAATTACCCGAGAGACGGTCTCAATTGCAACTAGGGCCGCAGTGCGTAAGGGATCGGGTCTACGTAATATCATGCGGGCCAATACTTTGGCGAAGGAGCGTCATTAACTGTGCAAGCCGTCTAGTACCCCAGCCAAAGTTAAACGAAGAACCTCGTGTTGTTTTAGTGAGTAAGAGTTTAATAGACCCCACCAACCGCCCTAGAGCAGGCAGGGCTCGTTTGATAAATACGCAAAAGATGGGCTTGGCTTGAAATTGAGATAGGTAATCTCATCGGAGTTGTGACAAAAAAAAGACATGTTTGTATTTTGTGGAGCTGATATAATTAGTTGATTAAACATGATCATCGTCAAATGCATTGGCATCCATAGCTTTAATAAGATTGATAACTCTATCGTAGACTAGTTGCTTTGCATTGATGCCATACATAAAGTCAATATGACTGAAGCTGCGCATTGGAACCCGGAACTTACCTATTGGTCTACCTAGTTCCCTGAACAGTCTATCAACATCATTGACATGTGCCAACGGGTCGCTGTCTGAGTAATGTAGGAACACTGGAGTTGTTACTCTCGATAGATCATATCGCGGAGGACTGAAGGATCCATACGTTCTATAATTAGCGAGCCGGGATCCCTGGTCGTAGCGACGGAAGCCTCCGCCTGAGATTCCTTGGCCATAGTGAGCGAGCTGTCTTACTGACGATCCAGCCGGTGTGTGACCGAAAATAGCAGGCATCATGGTCTGCAAACATAAAGATACGTATATTTTTGTTTTGCAAGTAGACATCGTAATGAAGGTATACAATTTGGGCATCTATGCTCGGATCAATATCCCTGCGTGATCGATCAAGAAATGGGAGAGTAGGTAAGCTGCATCCCCACGGCGTCCTTACTTTCCGCTTGACGCAGGTACTCACCGGACACGGTTGTTTCGGGAGGTACCTGTTTCGAATACGGCGGGAGGATACGCCCGGGTGTCAACACTGCGAGGATCGCCCGGAGGACACGGTGGAGCATACGGTTGAGGTCTGCCCTGCTTGGGCGGAGCACCGCCGTGTCCTCGCCGAGGCGATCGGCGGCGGCGATCTCTCGCGTCCGGCCCTGGTTCAGGCTATGGTCCAAAGCGAGGAGACATGGGAAGCGGTCACCTCCTTCTGCGAAGCAGTAATGCTAGCAAAGGAGGAAGCCGAACGTGTGAGAGAAAGGGAAACCTCACGCCCCAGCCGCCGCAACAGAAGAAGACGCCCCGGGCGTCGGGAGTCGCAGGGCGATTTTCGGCCACCGTAAGCGCGAGCCTGCGGACGGCGAGCATTGGGTGGCTCGCCGTCTGATCAGAACCAGGCCCGGGTGGACGGCGCGCTGTGTTTCACGCGTGCCTCGAAGAGCTGTCAGCGTAAAAGACGGGGCCCGCTAGGGCCAGTGCCTGCTGGGGCTGCGGACTTCGTTCGAAAGAGGCACCGTACCCTGGAACGCAAAGGGCACTGGGAGAAACGCGGATGGGTTTTAGTCAGTAAGAGTCTGACACTCCCTTCTGCTTCACCCAAAGCGGGAGGAGTCATTTGATGAT
Source organism: Lacanobia oleracea (assembly GCA_950371165.1). Classification (NCBI taxonomy): domain Eukaryota; kingdom Metazoa; phylum Arthropoda; class Insecta; order Lepidoptera; family Noctuidae; genus Lacanobia; species Lacanobia oleracea. Next base: position 12,691,975 of record OX493401.1, read on the forward strand.
TTCCCACCCTTAAAAAAAAAAAAAAAAGGTAAGCTGCATCCGACATAGACACATGAATTTCGTAATTTAAAAATGGTGGTGGAGCACATTACTTGTAGAATGGATAGTCGATGGAGCCCGGACCTAGATTTTAGAATGGTCAGAGCGTGCCGGAAGATGCGCCATGGGTAGACCCCAAATAAGACATATGATAACAAGGTCACTTGTGGGAGACAACGGTCCGGAAGTGCACAGCCAGCAGTGGTGGCATTTTTTCTAGTTGAATAGTATAGAAATGGTCTTTATTGTTCACCAAATAATTACAGTTGGAGCTTAAAAACAGGAGGGTGTTTTTTAAGCTCCAACTGTAATTATAGGTTTGACTGCTTTTTTTTAGTATTTTTTGAGGTCGGGTTATTTCATACAAGTTTTCAAGTTTACTACATATCTACTACATATCAGAAACATATAACCACCCTTAAATATAACCTTTGCCCCCTTTGCCTTTCTAAGCACCCTGTATAACAAGTCTGCAGTTTACAGTATCATTGCCTGCTTACCGAGTTATGCTGGTCTTCGTTCCATCCACCAATCAAAAACATGATGTTACTGCATAATGGCTGGAATACTACTTCATCGCGGCATAAAACCTGACCTGCCCACGTGAAGACAATACTTTGAGGCATAAACTCACCGACGCCGATGATGGCGGCAAGGCTCTAAAAATATTCACGAAAAATTTAGTTTTTCAAGTCAAGTAGGTACCTCAAATCGGAGTAAATAACGTACTTATAAATACGAAATAAGACATATAAAGAGATACGTTCGCTGGCTGATTAACTTACTTCAATATTATTAGAAAAAGGGGCCAAAATGTTCAAAAGAAGGTTTCGGTTATTGGCCATATAAGCTACTGGAGCTAGTGCATGCATTGAAATAATCTTGGAGTTGTAAGCAGGTCGCATAGAACCCATTACGAAAAAAGCCGTAGTGCCCTGCGAGTGTCCCACATAGTGCAACCTTTGTTCTCCAGACACTTCCAAGGCATAATCGATCATGGTAGGCAAGTCTATGTTTCCCATTTCATCCCAAGAGAACCTCCAGAACGCCGTGCTCAGTAAAGCATCAGGGTTCAATCTGACGTGTCTACGTGAGTAGTGGTTACCACGCGCGTTTCCCATCCAGACGTCGAATCCTTCCTCGGCAAGGATGTATGCTGGAAAACGGAGAGTTGTTATTGAGTTAAGAGTTAAATAACTAACTTGAAATCAGTTACAGGTTTTCCTGACTGTTTGACGTATAAAAACATGGATGCGTTAACGGATCAATTATCTCATGCAGGAGACACCACAAACCCTTACACAATAACAATCAAGAGGGGCGTTTGGGGGGAACCATGATTGAAAGCAAAATACTTCTTAGCCACAGTTTTAAAAAGCTGGTGACACAAAGACAAAGTAGGTTTTATCTATTTATCATTGTAACTCTATGGAACCTACGGAGTAAGGTAAAGATTGTGGTTTTTACCTAAACCAGAACCAGGGCCCATAATAACAAAATCAGCAGAGGAACAGAGTAGACCATGCATCACGAAGACGACCGGTCTTCTCTGATTCGGAACATTGTTGGCGTCTCGTCCATGAGGGATACGGTGCATTTCCAAGATATAGCCATCCTCGGTCGTCACATTGTGAACTTCAACTGGATAACGATATTTTCGGATCAGATCAGGCTGCAATGAAAATTACAAAATATTTAGACTTGGAGCAGAACTAACATTATTTTGTTGAACACAGCTCTCACTTACCACATTTAAGTTTGCATCTTCAAATACATTATCCGAATAACGTGTGTCTATGTTTTTCAGCAATTCCTGAATGCTGTCAGGTTGGGGTGAACTCCTGGCGGCTGGCAAAGCCACACATGACGTGGCTAAGACCACTAACAACCCTCCACGAAACATTGTTCTCATGCAGCTGGTTACTACTCATTGTGAACAATATTAGGCTCCGTCTTTTATAACTTCTGTAGTATTAAGATAAAAAAGTCAATAAGCCTCGATAACACAACCAATCAATATTAAAATCTGGTAAATTGTACAATAATAACTCATGTGATAAGTACTCGTAAGTAGGTAGGTATGTTTTTCACCACCGGTTGCCAAGAAACTTCCTTCTCACCAGAACTAAATGGCATCCTAAAACGAACGGCCAAAATATCAGGGCACCTGGTTTAGACTAGGTAAAAGGAGCAATTTTGACTAACTAAAATAGTTATTGGTGTTCATCCATTTTTTTTCATTCAAATCTATGTAGTCTAAAGCAACTGGCAGCGTCTACAGACCGCCAAAAATACGTTGAGTACACAACTTCTGTTACCGCTTTCAAAAACGTCGTTTTCTATTATAACTCACTATGTTGAAGTGCGAGTAAACGGTGACTAGGTACCAGTAAAAAATATGTCTATCCCTCTAAAGACAGGTCTTCAAGATACAAGGTTCTGTTTTTCCTAGTTTGAAGGTCATCTCTTACTTATTAGGGAAAGTCACACCTAGCCATTCTTGTAGTAACAACACTGAAGTAACCTAAGCTAATCATCATCTGCCTAGCCTTTTCCCAACTATGTTGGGGTGGGCTTCCAGTAAAACCGGATGCAGCTGAATAGCAGTGTTTTACGTGGAGCGCAAGACTGGACTCAGATTTAACTAAATAAATGATTATTTCCTTAATTGGTTTGGTTTGTAAGCAGTGTTGACGCCGCCTCTTGTTGATCCGCCGCGGATCGAGACGTTGTCCTGCTCGGAAACACAGAGTAAGTACAGCGGATAGTGGCCAAACGCGTGCCTATCAATAGTAAAAAAGAAACACAATATACGCCCAATTATCTAATCCAATTATTTATCTATTTAGTGCTTAAAAAGCGTTCAAATTCAAGACAAATTATCGTCTCGGTGACAACCAATGACAAAAACTTGTAAAACTGTAAGGGAAAATTGCCTTACACCAAGCCATGCAAGGTTTATTGCTTTTGTTGTCTGCAACAACATGAACTGGGGGTTCTTAAAACCCCCAGTTCATGTTGTTGCAGACATTTTGATAAAACTTAGGGTGATGTAGAGACTGATGTTAGAACAAGGAAGTGTAGGTTCGGCGATGCTCCTTAGTGCATAAAGAACTCGCAGTCATACAGCAGCCATGCCGTTATGATTACCTACCAGGAGAGTAGGGTGGATGCTGTGTCAGGGTGGATGTCAACATAGTTATGTTAAAGGAATTTTTGCTACATAAAATAGTGAATTATATTTAACAAAGTGATTAAGGCTTGTCAACACCTTTTAGCAAATGCAGGAATAAGGACACTTCGATGTGTCGTCGACCTTTAACTACTATAATCCTTATCTTATCTCTTTATTTCTCGGTAGATTATTCTGCTTCGTGTCATAATAATAAGTAACCAAAATTATTACCGGGTTCCTACTTGAGTCGTGGTATTTTTGTAATTGTTTTGGAACTACCTACTTTGTTAATCTTTTGATATCAGTGAATAAGTTAAAGATGAAAAAATATTGATTTGACAGTAGGTCTGATAATAAAAAATCTTATTTCTTCTTATCTAATTTATGAATTAGACTACGGCTAGGTAACGCCGTGATGCGGTTGCAACGATGGTTGATTTCTCAGCAATTGTTTTATAAGGTAAATCCATTTGATCATGAAAACAATATGATGATAACAGTAATAATCCTTCACATTCAGTCGTTGTCTTTTGTGTGCACTTTTGTTGAAATGGACTGTTAGAAATGAGATTTTTAAGTAAGTATTCAACAAACCAACCACTATAAACCAATGACCAAAGGGGTTTTTTGGGTCCTTTCTTCGCCTTATTTGGTAGTCATTATATGATGCTCTTTGTACGAGTAAGTCAAGTGAGATCTTACCCGCGGAAACTAAGGTAAATAACAAAGATTTTTGGATTGAGTTAAGTTTGTATTTCTATATTACATAAAATTAATTTAACATGATCATCAACTACTTAGGCAACCATGGATTTAATAATGCTGATAACTGTATCGTAAACTAATTCCTTAGCGTTGATACCATACATGAAATCAATATGACTAAAGCTGCTCCAAGTAACCAGAAACTTCCTCACCGTCGTACCAACTAGTTCATTGTACAATCTATCAACATCTTCAACTTCCGCCAATGGATCATTGGATGAATAATGAAGAAATACAGGAGCGGTAACTTTAGATAAATCATAAGACGGAGGAGTGGTGGACCCATACTTAATATAATTAGCGAATGAAAAACCCTGGTCGTATCGACGGAAGCCTTTTTCCGCGATTCCTTGTCCATAGTGTGCGAGCTGTTTTACTGATATACCAGCCGGAGTGTGACCGAAGATCACGGGCATCATGGTCTGCAAACATGAATATTACACATCGGAATTGTTATACAGGATCCCAAATAACAACACCAATTATTTATTAAACCAACTTGAACCGTATATCGACGGCGAAGTGCCTATACCTCTTAACTGATTTTTTTCGAGAAATTGAAATTTTTATCGTTTTGAATTTAAAAGCGTCGTTCGAATGTTTTAGTAGATCTCCTATGTGTATTTTTCGTTGCAACAGCATTAAGGGTGCCTTCAAATTTGTCGCGCCTCGCACGCGGCCGTGTCTATTATTTGTATAGATTAACAAAGCAGCGCGACAGCCGCGATGCTGTCGCATGGCTTTGCGGCAAATTTGAATGCGCCCTTAATTGAAGTGTGGAAATACTTTCCAATTAAACGAATGTGTTTTTTTAAGGCGTACTATGTAACCGAATACCTACTACGCTATCACAAAAAATACAAATTCAGCATTATAATAAATCATACATTATAATTATTCTAAATTAATGAATATTATAACTAATTTTAACTTATAAAGAAACTAAACGTATCTTTACAGTTTGTGTAAACTTTTGACTTTGTCAGTTGCGTGGTATTGTCACTTCGCCGTCGCTATACTCGTACTTGCCTTATTAAGTTGGGATGCGTCCCATCCGCCAATCAAAAACAAAATGTTACTGCAAATTGGCTGGAACACTACTTCATCACGGCATAACACTTCGCCAGCCACTGTCATGATAACACTGTTAGGTAAAAATTCACCGATACCGAACAAGGAGGCGAGAACCTAAAAGTAAAGTAAAACAAATCAAACAAAAATTAGCAACACAAGGGAATTACCCAAAGAGAGCGCGGGAAACATCCAACTTGGCGGACGTGGTTTTTTTAACTGAATCTGAAAAATTTAAAACTTGTATAATATAGGATCGGTAGCTATAGTTTTAGTGCTTTATATTCTTTTATTTATAGTTTTAATTTAGTATATATTCTCCGGTAGTGGTAAGTTACCTATAATTATTATTTAGTTGTAAGTATGAACGACCCGCCCGATCCGGGGGACCTCGTTCCCCCGGCAGGCGTTTTTGTTACAATTCACTCTAACGAATCTGTTGGATATATATATGGATACCGATGGGTCATCTTCGGCCTAAAATTTAAAAAGAACACGTCTACATCTGTGCAAGCATTGCAATAAATGTCGCCGTACCCGCAGAAATCTTGGTTCCGAATCTTCCGGTTGTAGCTGCAATGATTCAAAGTTTCTGAGTCTTCCTACCTACCAATATTATGCCTACACAACATGTTTCACCTCCACGTCGTATCCCGACTCCTCCCCTGATTCCAGCTATTCAGATTGGCAGAACCAACTATGAAAAGACAGATAGCGCGATTTTCTGCTCCTGACGAATGTACGACTCTGCACCCTATCACTTTCGGAAAATTCTTAAAACATAACGCCTTCAATAATATTATAAACGGAAGCGTCAAAAATTGGACGAAATAAAATTTCTCTTTCCTTCTCGATTCATCTGGACGTAAATTCTTTTATTGAACATGAGAGCCTTAAAAAAATGAATTACAAAGCTTTTATACCCACATTTAATGTTACACGAATAGGGTTAGTTCGTGGTGTTCCTGCGGAATGGTCTCCCGAGGAAGTTATGGATAACATATCAGTACCAATTGGGTGCGGTCTGCGGTCCAATATTAAAAATCAGAAGACTGAATTTTAAAACCACGGTTGATGGAACAGCCATCTGGAAACCATCACAAACAATAGTCGTAACCTTTGATGGACAAGTCTTGCCAAAACGAATCTTTATGTGCTACAATCCGTTACCCGTGGATTTATATATTTTCCCTACCATAAAGTGCTTTAATTGTTGGTCACACCAAAAATCAGTGCAGGTCCAAAACTCGCTGTTACAAATGTGGCAAAGGCCACTCTAGGGACAGTGGTGAAAAAGGTCAAGAGACTGCATCTTGTTGTCTTTGCTCTGGTTATCACTTTGCAATTAACCAATCTTGCCCAGAATTCTCTAGGCAAAAATCAATTAAAAAATACATGGCAAATAATTCAGTTTCCTATGCTGAATCAGCTAAAGTATCCCCTAGTTACCAAAACATATACTGATACTCTTTTGTCCTCTCCTTCCCAAAACTTTGCAGACACCCCATTAATTTCTACCCCTAATCCTTCAAATATTTATAAGAAGACTGTCTTCTTGAAACCACGCTCGCCTCCAAAACATGTGTAATATAATAAAGAAGCCCACAACACTTTTGTTAGAGATTTTGCCATACCTCAACCTTCAAATGGCTGTGCTCTAAGTAATAATGAAATAAAAGACACCATTTTTTCCATAAACGATCTGCTTTACACGACTTTCTCTCCCAGTTCAACATGTCACCGTCCAACGTTGTCCAATCTTTCAATTTACCTCAACCCATTCATAAATAATCCAGTGGAACTGTCGCAGTCTAATAAACAAAAGAGTGATGTCATTCATCTATTAAACAAATATGAGCCATTTGTCTTTGCTTTAGCAGAGACTTGGCTCAAATCATTTCATATTTTAAACATTAATGGTTATTCAACCATTAGAGAGGATAGATCTGATAGGTATAGCAGAGCAGCTATACTTATTAAGAAATCTATCCTTTCCTCTTCTATTACATTACCACCTCATAGTGAGGAAATTTCAATTGTAGCTATTAAAGTGTATAATACTTGTCTTGTAAGTAGAATAAATGAATGAATATGTGATGGATTATGTATGATAATGTATTCCTCACCCTTCTTCTCCTGTTTTTCAAGAGGTGAAAGACCTCTTTACTTTGCTACCAAAGCCATTCTTGGTGTTGGAGGACTTTAACTGCCATCACCAGTCATGGGGTTGTTCAACATCCAACAGTTATGGGGATGAATGACTTGATATATTAGGTCTTTACACATGAAATTGCCGTTCTGCAGTAATGGCCATTTCAAATCAAAATAATTTTTGTTTGGCTAAGAATTCTAATTTCAAATTAATTTTATTTTTTTTCCAACAGTAGTCATTTTTTTATTGATTAGTGTTACATTTTCATCGCATTTCAATCTTTCTCGTCATCATGGATACGTTAACAATTCGAGTAATTATGGAATATGAATACCGTCGTGGCAGCAACGCGGCACAAGCGGCACGCAACATCAACGACGTTTACGGAGCTAACACTACAAACCAACGCATCACCTGTTATTGGTTTGCTCGCTTCCGTTCTGGAAATTTCGACCTGATAAATGAACCTCGCGGTCGTCCGAAGACTTTGGTCGATAATGACGAATTAAAGGCGATTGTGGAAGCTGATGATACACAATCTACGGCTGAATTGGCAGCAGCTTTCGACGTTAGCGTCAAAACAATATTGGTCCATTTGCGTCAAATTGGCAAGGTAAAAAAGCTTGACAAATGGGTGCCCCACGAACTCAATGATCGCCAGCGCGAAGTACGCGTCGAGACGTGCCTTGCACTGCTCAACAGACACACAAATGAAGGAATTTTGAACCTTACCTGCGATGAAAAATGGATTCTGTTTGATAACCGCAAGCGCTCAGCAAGTTGGTTGGATCCTGGTTCAGCACCTAAACAATGCCCTAAACGAAAACTTACCCCTAGAAAAGTGATGGTCACTGTTTGGTGGTCTAGCGCCGGTGTGATTCATCACAGCTTCTTACCAAACGGGGTGAGCATTACTGCAGATGTGTACTGTGAAGAACTGAACACAATGATGGAGAAGCTGGCACATCTCCAACCAGCATTGGTCAATCGCTTGTCTCCGCTGCTCCTGCACGACAACGCGCGACCTCATACTGCACAGCAGACGGTCTCCAAGTTGTAAGAACTGGGGTTGGAAGCTCTCCGTCATCCGCCCTACTCACCAGACCTTGCGCCTACAGACAACTACTTTTTCCAGAATTTGGATAACTTCTTGGCGGGAAAAAAATTCAATACCCGAGGGGCAGTACAAAATGCCTTTGAAGAATTTGTTGCCTCCCGTCCAGCTGATTTCTTTAAGAAGGGCATCAATAAACTGGCACTGCGTTGGCAAAGATGCATTGATTGCATGGGTGATTACTTCGATTAATACAAATAAAAAATACATGAAATAAAATCGTATAAATTTTTTCATACAAAACGGCAATTTCATAGGTAAAGACCTATTATATCTGGAAACCTTCGGTCGCACCTAGTAATAGTCAAGTTAATAAATCTATACTTAATATATAAAGCTCAAGAGTTTGTTTGCTTGTTAATATAATATCAATGGGGAGACCTATTATTAGACTTAAACAACTTATGCATCTTGAACACAGGAGAAGTCACACGTTGATGTGCTCCCAATTAAAACCAAAGTGCAATTGACCTTTCCATCTGTTCTCCAAGCTTAACTTCATCATTAACCTGGCATACTTTAACCACTACTTAGGGTAGTGACCATTTTCCCATCATTTCATCATTTGTAATTACATATCCTCTTTCCAAACCAAAGGCACCACTAAGGATATAAAATTTAAAGTACAAACTACCAAATAGAAATAACAATGACTGGGATACAGTTAGAGAATTTGTTGACAGTAAGCTTTGCTCTTTGCCTGTCATATCTGATGGCAATAAGAACACTTGTGCAGTAGCTTTAGCTCACATATTAATTGCAACGGCAGATGAAGATTTTCCTGTAAAAAATAAAAATGTTAGTACAATCCCTACACCTCCATGGTGGGACTCAGAGTGCACAGAATTGATTAAGAAACGTAAAGAGGCTGAATGCAATTATAACTTAAATATGTCTGATGTCAATTTTGAAATCGTTACTAACCTATTTAATTAAACTAGTAAACTTTTCAAGAAGAAAAAATTTGATTCTTGGTGTAATTTTTGCTCATCAATTTCACCGAATACACACCCTACGATCAACTGACGTTATATTCGTAGATGTAGGTCCATTAAAACTAACCCTGATCCTATCCCTGATTCTTTAACCAGTAACTTCTTGGATATATTGTCTCTTCCTTGGGTTCCCGAGGCTATTGAACTTAATTTGCCTCTTGAATCCAGTAACCATGGTACTTCTGCAACGCTAGAGCTACCATTCGCTCTCATTGAATTAAAGGGTGTTATTCATAAAACTAAGGACTCTGCACCAGGCATTGACGGCAACCCGTATTCCTTTTTTTGCTAATTTAAGTGATGACGTCCTCAGTTATTATTTAAAGCTTGTTAATTCTGTTATGATTACTGGATACATCCCTGATGAATGGAAACGTCAAATGGTGCCATTCCTCAAACCAAATAAAACTCCATCTGATGCTTCTTCATATCGCCCCATAGTTTTGTCTTAAATTCTAATGAAAATAGCGGAACACTTAATTAAAAACCGCCTAGAAGGGTATGTTGAAAGTAAGGGCCTTTTGGCGGATTCGCAATTTGGCTTAGTATTTTAACATCTGCTATTCGGTTATCCTTCTCTAAAAACCAATCCACCGAATCAGTTTTTAACCGACTTCTTCAAAAAGGAGGAGGTTCTATGTTCGGCTGTATTTATCTTTTTTTTTTTCTTTTTTTATTCGAAAGCCTACTCCTGAGGTGGTCCCATTGTCACCAAGTCAGAATCTGATGATGGGATCCCATGAAAATCGAGGGAAACCCTCAAATTTTATAAGCACATACACTGTTTTTCATAAACTTTCTAACGCAATTCAGTTATTTGTGTCTGGTAATCATCATCTTATGTTGCTGAGCCGATGATGGAAGGTACAAGTCAGGATCCCATGAAAAAGTTTTGTTTAGCGATATTGTTAACTGATTTGGATGATTCTTTTTTTGTTTGAAAGAGTATTCGGACTGGTCCCATTTAAATTTGGTGAAGATCTGATTAAGAACTTCGGAGGCAGGCAACGGAACTCTTCAATAAATGATAGCAAATGGATCCGGATTTCTGTAATCGCATGTCTGTTGATTATTTACACCAGCTCATAACATAATATCACACCGGCACGCTGTACTTGTGGTTTCAAAAACGAAATAACCAAAAACACCGACTTCCGAAATTAAAGTTATTTTTTACTTTGTACTGTTTTGTTTTTGGAAATCGGTTTTATTTTTTTGTTAAAAAGTTTGTTTTCTTGATATTAATGCGGCTTATGATAATGTTCTATTATCAATTTTACAAAATAAAGCCTTACAGGTTCCATCGATTTTTTCGAATTTTATTATTAATATCCTGACTACACGCTCTGTTAACATGCTAATAGGAGATCATGAGGTATCTCGCCTCAGTCCCCTTCTATACAATATTTACTCTTCTTTCTTGATATGGACTCGTCCTTAACTAACCATGTAAAGGTTATTCATACGCGGATGATTTGTTATTGTACTCATCAAGTGAGTCTGTTGAGCAAGCTTTAATGTCAATTCTGCTTTGTCTACACTGGAGTCATGGCTACATTTAAATGGCTTGGATTTATAATTATATTGTGAATAAATGTCAAAAACACCTGAACATACTTCGATGCCTCTCAGGTGTGTGGTGGGGTGCCCATCCATTTTGTTTGAAACTTAGTTATAACGCAATCATCCGAAGAACTATGGATTATGGATTGTTTGTTCTGGAACCTGGCAGTGTAATGGCTTTTAAAAATTGGATCGCATCCAGTCTAAAGCTTTACGAATTATTTTGGGTGCTATGAAATCTAGTCCCATTAATGCACTCCAAGTCGAATGCGGAGAAGCTCCCTTCTATCTTAGAAGACAATTCCTTTCTGAAAAATACTTGGTCCGGATTCTTCAGTTCTCATCTCATCCTCTCAGATGAAATCTTCAGATTATTGGTCCCATAAACGTGCTCCTTGTTTAGTTGTCAGCTATAGAAAATTCCTTTAAATTTCTTCGCCTATTCACCGTTCCAATAAACTCCCAATATTTAGCAGTAGTTATGAGAGCTTACAATTCAGTCTCATCATAACTTACGACTGTGTGAGTAAATCAGATCCCGGTTGCCATTTAATTTATAAGAATTTTCTGTCTGAACATCTAGATTACCACCACATTTTACCGATGCTGCCAAACGTACTCCACAAAAATGATGGGTTTTTCCACAAAAATGATAGGGTTGTATTGGGATAGGTTTTTACCATTCTCAATACAATATCGTACAAAAATTCAAACTGCCTCCGGAGACTTCCGTATTTACAGGGAATTTGCGTTCAGAATGATCACTTAGGGTACACACTTCAATTTGTATGGATTCTGGCCCACGCTGGAATCCATGGCAATGAAGTGGCTGACGCTCTGGCAGGTTAAGCGGTGCATTGTGGGAACTTAGTCCCATACAAAATTTATACCTATGACCTTGTTAAGATGCCTGTGGGATTTCTTCGGAAAACCTGGAAGGTTGCTTTGGATGTCAGTAGCAGATCAAAGGGATACTTTTCCCTTATTCAACCCGAGATTCCGGAAAAACCATGGTTTAGCCGGGCAAAATTTGGCAAGATAGAGACCTCTGTTTTAATACGGATAAGACTGGGTCACGTTTGTTCTCCAGCCCATCTTGCCAAATTCCATATTATTGAAGACCCTATTTGCTTGTTTGGCACAGATTTAGGTGACTTGAATCCCACTTTTTTCTCCTGTCCCTTATATGACCGTTCTTCCTTCTTCAGTAACGTCTTATCCCTTGATATTCCTTTTCCTACCTCAAAACTTTCTTTACTTTGTACAAATAGTTTTCCTGTATATAAATGAATAGTCTCATTGTATTTTGTTCATCATTCATTAAAAACAAAAAAAAACTGGTCCTATATGTTCTTTGTACCATTCCAAATATTCCGTATTTCGCACAGATATAGAATCTTCGTTTCCCTACCTTTATTTTCTTCGAACCAAGTAAACCAAACTTGACATTGGTTAAATGCACACATCGTGCGAAGCCAAAGAAAAAAAAAGGGTAAAGGTACAGTGGGTCTAAAAAGCCCACTTTAGCAGAATCAGAAAGCACATCACGCTACCGGTCACTGTCAAATTTTCCCAATCAATCTTGAACCTAATCCGTTAGTGATAAAGGTGAAAATGAAATTTGACAAATTCTTGTATGATTAATATTATGATTCTACTAAAGTGGCCTTTTTAGACCCTCTGTTAATAAACTTACTTCAACATGATTAGAAAAAGGCGCCAAAGCATTCAAAAGAAGGTTTTTGTTGTGTGCCATATAAGCTACAGGGGCCAGGGCATGCATTGAAATAATCTTGTCATTATACTCTGGTTGCATGGATCCCATCACGAAGAAGGTCGTAGTGCCCTGCGAGTGGCCCACGTAGTGCAGCCTCTGTTGTCCAGACACCGCCAATGCGTAATCGATCATAGTGGGTAAGTCTATGTTTCCAATTTCATCATAAGAGAACTGCCAAAAAGTCGTGTCCAGTATCGCATCAGGGTTCAAAGTCACGTGCTTACGAGAGTAGTAGTTACCACGAGCGTTACCCATCCAAACATCGAATCCTGCCTCAGCAAGTATGTATGCTGGAAAAATAAGTGCTATTAATTAGATAATTTCTTGTAAGGACCTACTTAAATTCATACTTCTGAGGGGTTCCTGACTTCAAATGTCTGATTACTATCTATCTTGCTCTCGCTCAATCAGTCCTTGGGTATTGCGTGACCACGTGGGGTGGAGCGCACAAAACGTCCATACTTTTTTTTTAAGGGTGGGAAATCATCAAATGACTCCTTCCGCTCTAGGCGAGGCGGAAGGGAGTGTCAGACTCTTACTGACTAAGGCCCGTATTACAGAACTACAATCAAGACTCAAGCATTACTTAAAACTAGTCTCAGTTGGAGTTTTAATTTTAGAACTTGACTTGAGCAATAATAAGTTAGAAGGTACGTGAGTCAAACAACAAGCTCCAGTAAGGACTGCCTTTTAATACTTTTATTTCTTACCACCACCAATATAAATATACCCACTTATAACAATCGTAACATCCTTCTTCCTAAACAACAAAATATATATATACAACGTTGATACGACAGAGGGGCTTTCCTTTAAACTGCCTATACTAGGTACCATTTTCAAGCTCTGTACCAAAAATAAATTAATTAGGAGCAGTAGTTTAGTCACAAATGATTTTTAAAGTTTTTGCACGGTTTGAACACGATGTATCTTTTCTAACAGCTGATTATCGTCTAAGCATAGATTATGCACCTTACAACGATAAATCTACGATGCGTTGTTGCCGCTCTGACGCATGTCGAAGGACATTCACTAAAAATTGGCAATGCAAACAAGGAAGCAATCAATACACACACACTTGCACTTTCACTACGAAAGCGACTATTATAAAGCGAGCGAAAGAAATAGAGATAGTTCAGTTTGTTGCATCCTTGTTTTTTGCGATCGGTAAGTCCCTCAGTGCGCCGACGCTTGTTTTTCGGAACGTACGGTTTGTGAAATTCGCGCGCAAACAATTGTAATTTTATTTTGTTATTGTGAGAGGACACGTAACTTGGGATTATTATTACTTAGTATTAGTGTTTTTTTTTTGTGATTGACTGTTTTTTATGGTGATAGGACACGTAACTTGGGATTATTATTATTTAGTATTAGTATCTCCGGACCTCACTCCCATGGATTTCATTTTGTGGGGTTACATTAAGGGTGAAGTGTATGCCTCAGAGGTAAATACAATTGATGAGTTAAAAAATAGGATTATTTTAGCATTTCACAAATTAAAGTGCTTAGCGACGGACAGTGATCTAATTAGAAAAATAAATAACAATATTCTCCGTCGGTATAATTTGTGCATCAATGTGAATGGAGGACACATCAAAAATTTAAAAATTTAGTGTGTTTGTTTTTGTGCGCGTACTTCGAAACGTTACCTAACATAAAAGCCAGTGCGAGCGGAGGCCTAAGTCGCCGGCCGCCACCCCGGCCCGGCCCCCGCCGAGCACACGAGATACCGCACACCGGCACACCGCGCTCCAAGGCGCGGGCGACGTTGCCGCTTTGTTACCTAGCGGTATCTAAGGTCAGTGTCATTTTTTTACAAAGGGTGGTTGCGTTTTATTCGGATTTGCAAGCTATTTAGTTTGTTTGAAAAAAATATTTTCTCATTTATGGCGCTCTTTGTTTTTGTACCGTATCGAATTAATACTGAATACGTATAGTATACGTAGTTTAATTTAATGCCCCTCTGTCGTATCAACTCTGTATATATAAAACTCCTAAACCATTGCATGAGAACCTAATTTCATTTTTCAGCAAACCAAATATAAATGATCACTATATAGTTAAATAATGTATATAACATCTTAACAAACATAACCGTCTCATGATCATTCATAATCAACAGAGATAACTTAAATACTAGTCCCAACGCTTACTGTGAGCAGTAACATAAATGTTACTGTTACTTATACTTCAGTTGGTAGGTACCTATTTTATTACATAATTATAAACTACATGTTTTAAATTTCATATTTTGCTTAATTTCATTTTTTATTTACTTTACAACATAATTTTAAATTAAGTATCATAGTAAATATAATAACAATAATAATCACGTTCTTCATTAAAATCATTAATTTCGCGTTAACATTAATGTTTTATGTGTACCAAAGATGCACAATTTTAATTTACGTTAAATTGCTTAATCAAATTATTCATTAAATTTATTAATTTTATATTTAAACCATTCTGAATATCAATATTGTTTGCCGTTGATAATCCGGACGAAGTTTACATTTTGGTGTAGGTATTGATGATTCACTAATACCCCCATCTATTCGGCGGTCGCACCGTCCTGCCAGAATGAGAAACATAATTATCATTGGATGGCAATTCATGTTGTACATTTATGTTGCAATTTAAGTTACACGAGTTCTCACAATCATAATCAAACTCATAGTCTCGTGGAGAGCTTTCTTAATTAAATTCATTTCCACACATGCAAAACGTCCTAGAATTGGCATACTATTTACATCTGCAATTTTGAACTCCAATAAATACAGCTTATTTTTATGATATACTTTTAAGTTTGTTTTTCCCACAATAGTAATTAGATCACCTGAATAACCACTCAATTTAGTGTTACTTTGTAATAACTTATCAGCGGATATCCCTAACCTGGACAAAAAACGTATGGGTAGCACATTCACATCTGCACCTGTATCTAGCTTGAAGTTTATGCTGTGTTCATTAATTTTTAAATCTATAGTCCAATCATTCAATTCTTTATTTAATGTAAAAATTACCTTTTCATCTAATGCATCCACAGCGTACGCACCACACACTTTTGCGAAGTGATTCATCTTTGAGCATCGTAGACACCGCTTACCATACGCCGGACAAGCATTCCTTCCGTGCATATGACCACATCTGCCACACTGAGGCCCCATGCGCGATCTGTTCGTCGGCTGCTGCGGCGAACGAATGGCGTCTGTGGTGCCAGCGCGCCCGCTGTGCCGGGCCGCGCCCCTTGTCACCCCATGTCCATCGCGTGATCGCATCGCCCTGTTCATACAGCAGTTGCATGGTCTTGAAGACGAAGCTCCATATGTTCCTTTATTGTCACGCCTTACTTCCCATATCAGGTTTTCCCCTTCTAATGTACTATCCTGTAGAATGACGTTAATTGCTTCTTTCTCCTTCTTTATGTTCTCTGAGTATATTCTGGATACCACCGCTGCTTGACATATATCTAAGGCTTTATTTAATGGTAGGTCCGCTTCTCTTAGTAATCGTTCTCTTATTGCCGGGCTTGTTACTCCACATACGAGTCGGTCTTTTATAAGATCATCATTTAAAACTCCAAATTCACAAGTCTTTGCCAACTTTCGCAAATCAAACACATATTGGTCAATTGACTCATTTTGTTGCTGTTCTCGTGTAAAAAACTTGTGTCGTTCCACCGTTAATTTTTTTTTAGTTTTAAAATGTTCATCTAACTTTTTACACGCACCGTCTAAAGTCACTACCTCGCTTTGTTCTAATATTTCGCGGCATTGCTCGCCAACTATATGTAGGAATATGTTGAGTTGTACCAATGCAGTTTTTTTTTGATAATTCACACGCGTCGAAATATATCGCAAAACCCTTCTTCCATCTTTCCCAACTATCACTCAACTTGCCAGATGCCACATCAATCGAGTTCTCATCAAATTTGAACGGTGACGGTGGTGTTAACACTGTTTCCATTGTCAGCTATAATTTATTTGTTTGCACTGTTTTATAGTCCGTTTAACTTTACTTTATCCACTATTGTTCTGTTTTAATTAATTAGGTACCGGCTGCGCCATGTTAAGTTAGAAGGTACGTGAGTCAAACAACAAGCTCCAGTAAGGACTGTCTTTTAATACTTTAATTTCTTACCACCACCAATATAAATATACCCACTTATAATAATCGTAACAAGCAAAGAAACTACAATCAATAATCACCTGAGCAATGTCACTTTAAAATGACATTTTTTACGTATTATAGAACAGTGCTTGAGGCTTGACTGAGCTCTACTCAATGTGTCCTTATTTTAAAATTACAATCAGCGCAGAATCACTGCTTGAGGCGAGATTTGATCGTTGTTTTCGCAAGTGCAGTCGGGACCACGCTTGAGCATCGATATTCATGAAAATTGTTGTGAATTTGGAGTAAATCGAGTACCTACCTAATCAAAATGAATATATTTGCAGAAGTAGATTATTATAATAATTTTTATTTTTATTTTCTATAACATTTTAAATGATTTTAATATTTGTAGTACTTAATAAATTTCTTTCCAAAAGCGTAAAATTATTTTTTGTTAAAATATTTCCTAACCCAAATATGGACCACACGGAACCACAATGATTATTGTAAACAATATTTTATTGTATTTCTGAAGAGCTACTAAATTACTCAAGAGTCAATCTTGAGTAATTTGACAATGAAGATGAAGTTTCACAGTTTTTTTTTGGATTTAAGAGCGCTTTCACAATTTTTCTTGAATTTGAGCGTTTGAATCGAGTTTTGATGTCTGATTATGCTTTAGATATTGAACAAAAAAAAAAAAACAAAAATACGCCTAAGAAAGTTTGATAGTTGATCTTGGGAGTGTTCTAAATAAATATATCAATTTGTTCACGTACATCAGTAAATTTCTTGTCTCCGCAAAGAGTGTTTCATAAAATTACGCTTTTGGGAATTTTTTGATGCTTTGGTACACCGAAGATATAATAATTTAATCAATTTTAAAAATGTCCATGATACAACTGTACCTTCTACTTTGGAATGATCAAATCAATTTGTTACGATTCATACACTAATAAACCAAAAATAATTTTGTAAAACTGAGAATTATTGACAATTTTCCGTACGAAACTATATTTTTTATCTATGAAAGTATAATCCAAATTCAAATAAAAAAAAATTAATAATTAAGGAGGTATTGTTATAATGCATGAAAAAAAAATTGGTCTATTTAAAAGTAAACTCATATTTTTAAGCAATTTTTGTATACAGCCCCACAATCACTATAATTCTCGGGAAACGCGGTTTGTAGCTTTAGTCCGGGGCAAGCGCTCGATTTTGTAATAGCGCCCTTAAGTCAAGTCTTTATTTTCATTTATTTCTTTTTTGAGTTTCATTAGAATGGGGGTGCAACACAATAAATTTTTTTTGCAGTATTTGGCAGCATTGTACTTCATAATATCCACTAGGAATCAATTAAAACAGCCACTGAACTTCACTTGAAATAATCCCGCCAAAAAAACTCAGTTTCACAGTTTAGCTATCCACAGAACATATAAGTACCTATGATGTACCTACTCTGAAGGGTTAAGGGTGGCTGTCAGTGTCAATAATGTCGTGTCATCGTCGTGTCATCCACCTCGTCATCCGGTTTTGATCCAGTTTAATCGTACGAAAAAATAGAATTGCAATAGAAAACAAACTATTGTTCAGGGTTACCATAATAATTGCTTACTCACGTAATCAGGGATCAAAATCTCTACTCAAGCGTAGTTTCGTTTGATTTGAGTTTGAGAACAGTTTTAAAATAAACTGAATGCTTAAGTCGAGATTCTTCGCTCAAGCAGTAATCGGTTGAACGTAGTTTAAGTAGTACTTGAGTAAGGTTCTGTAATACGGGCCTAAAACCCATCCGTGCTCCTCCCAATGTCCTTTGCGTTCCAGGGCTGCGGCGTCTCTTTCGAACGGATTCCGCACCCCGGCAGGCACTGGCCCTAGCGGGCTCCGTCTCCCATGCTGACAGCTCCTTGAGGCGCGCGTGGAACACAGCGCGCCGCCGACCCGGGCCTGTTTCTGATCGGTCGGCGAGCCACCCAATGCTCGCCGTCCGCAGGCCCGCGCCTACGGTGGCCGGAAATCACCCTGCGACTCCCGACGCCTGGGGCGTCTTCTTCTGTTGTGGCGGCTGGGTCGTGAGGTTTCCCTCTCTCTCACACGTTTGGCATCCTCCTTCGCTAGCATTACTGTTTCGCAGAAGGAGGTGATCGCTTCCCATGCCTTTTTACTCCGGACCATAGATAGAACCAGGGCCGGTCGCGAGAGTTCGCCGCCGCCGATCGCCTCAACAAGGACCTGGCGGTTCTCCGCCCAAGCAGGGCAGACCTCCACCGTATGCTCCACCGTATCCTCCGGGCGATCCTCACAGTGTTGACACCCGGGCGTATCCTCCCGCCGAATCCGAAACAGATATCTCCCGAAACAACCGTGTCCGGTGAGTACCTGCGTCAGGCGGAAAGTGAGGACGCCGTGGCGCCGCTCCAGCCACTCCTCAAAGAGGGGACTAATTGCCTGGATTGTGGAACGTCCATACTACGACTAGAAAGGGCGCAGGGGGCCGTACTAAAGGTCCTATCAAAGAAACCAATCCGCTTTCCGACTTCTGACCTCTATTCACTTAAAGTCACAGTAAGGCAGCTTTTTGTACTACAGACTGTACTCAGGAAACATAAACAGATACACTACGACCCCACTTATAGTACTGCAAAACGCATCTCCGACCGAGTTTGCAAAAATGTACCCTGTGGAACGGCTGTGGCTAGAAAACATTTTAGGTTTATCGGCTCTTGGATCTACAACAGCACAAACAAGACCTTAAATGTTTACCATCTACCCCGTAGTCTCTTGAGGAGAAAATTGACTGAGTGGTTGAAATCATTGTCATATGATGAAACTGAACGAATTGTGGAAACTTAACAAGCAGAAACAGTGTCACACACCCAAACTCTCACTCACATACACCCCCTCACTCCATACACGCACACACAAACACTCGCTAACACACCCCTCACACACACACACTCTCTCACACATCCCCTCTTTTCCACTATAATTTTACGTAATATAATGATGATACAGTACAAATAGTTTAAGTCTGGAACAACTGTATTCTTATTTAGATGCGCGTTGATAGCTGCGACACAGTTGTAAACTTTTTGTAGCTATCATCGTTTTACTTGTATTGTGCCAAATGTTTATGTTCCTTTTAACTTTTAATTAAACCAAAAATTACTATTTTGATAAAAATGCAGACTAGTTTTATACCTAAATATTACAGGAAACCCTCTATGAAGTCTGTAGTGTTAAAATATGTTGCAAAAATTAAATTGCTTCGGAACTCCTTGCACGCGAGTCCGACTCGCACTTGGCCAGCTTTTTTTATTTAGATATCCCTACTGTGTATTACATCTTTTATTGCATGGAAAAGTCGTTTAGATTTCACATTAATGCCATTCATAGACAGATGCAAATTTCTCAAAAAAAATACGTTCCTAAGTTCTTCAAGTTAGATTGAAATTATTACCTAAACCAGAGCCAGGACCCATTAAAACAAAGTCCGCAGAAGAACAAAGTATACCATGCATCACGAAAATGACAGATCTATTCTGATTCGGAACATTGTTGGCGTCGCGTCCGTAAGGGATACGGTGCATTTGCAAAATATAGCCATCCGAGGTCGTCATATTGTGAACTTCAACTGGATAACGATACTTTCTGATCAGGTCAGGCTGAAATAATTAAAACATAAATTATTAATTACATGAATGAAGTACAAATGGAAAATAAGTGCAATTTAAAGAACGGCTTGAACAGATCATAGAAAAAAGGCTGAAAAGATCAACGTAAGGTTGAAAGGTCATGGATTATGTGAAGGTGCTGTTCCTAAATATCTGAGATCTTCCTAAACCAGAAGAAGACCTGAAGGATACCTACGAAAGAAATTGGAGCAAAGAGAATTATAGCAAAACAACGCGACGAAAGAAATATAATCCTGCCTTATACAACGTAGTCTTGAATTAATTATAAGAAAAATTATAAAGAAGCAAAGTTCAGGGAAAATCTAATAGGTAGTTTATGGAACATAAAGAGTTGTCACGCCGAGCTCAAATAAACTGGGATCTTCCTTAGGGCTAACGTCTTATGATGATGAATCATAGAAAACATGACTCTCCATTGGGGTAGTCGGAAAATTAAGACGACAGAGAAGTCAACGCCTGGTAAAAGTAATTGTGTGCAAGTAGTTATTTAATACAGTCATTAGTCGTAAGTGAGTTGTCCGATGGAGGGTAAGCCTGGTGATCTGTAATATAGGTTTTACCTACAACAGACACCAGCCTCGTAATATGTGCTTTAAAATGACTTTATACCGTGTATGTGAATACGAGAAACAATAAAATTATTATTATTCCATTTATTCATTTAGATATACATATATACATACATACATACTAATTACATTTTTAAATATTTCTATAAAAATACAAAAAACATTTAAAAATATAAAAAATAGTAGCCCACCGGTATCGGGAACAGGGTCCAAGCTACCGGTGGTCAGGGTTCCTGAGAGAGGAACCTCCTAACGATGCGCGCCGTGTCCAGGAGTACTGCTTTCTGGATCAAGCCCTTGATCCAGCTGCCCATCGAGAGCCTCTTGAGATGTTGGTCGAGGCTCTTGGCAATAATACCATTGGCCGTCACGACTATCGGCACAATGACTGCTGTGTTCACATCCCACATGTCGACAACCTCGCGAGCCAAGTCAAGATACTTCGTTTGTTTATCTTTCTGTGACTTCACGAGGTTCTCGTCATGAGGGACTGCTACATCAACAATCATTGCGCGACGCTCTAGTCGGTCTATCACCACTATATCAGGCTTATTGGCAACAATAATCCTGTCAGTGATGATAGACCGATCCCAATACAATGTGCAACTGCCACTTTCGAGAACTGGGTCGGGCACATACCTATAGTCCGGTACTTCCGATTCCACAAGATTGTATTTAAGGTGGATAATCCTGGCTACAAGGTTGTGCCTATGCAAATTGTCTCCGTTAGCCAGACTAGAACAACCGGAAATAATTGTAGTGTCGGATAGATTCCCCGGGCCGGTGACATGCCCGACATATGTCAACCGCACCGTCCTTCACAATGTATTTCCGGTAGTTATTAGTCATCATAACTTCGTCCATAATTACACAGACAAAACCTTCGGTTTCCCCGAAGAGATCACCAAAACGCAGCCAGGCTACGGACGCTAAGAAGTCTACATCGGGCCCATGTAGGACCCGATAAAAGCGTCCGTGAAGCTCCTTGCTCTGCCATACCTCCCTGCGGTCGTTAGTATCTAATACCACAGGTTTTGGACCAGTTCTCGTTAGCCAAGGAGAGCACGGTAAGGCCTTTGTCCACCGCTACCACATCTCGATGCATACCCACGTCGGCCTCTAGGAAGTATTCCCTAAGGCTGCATACTTCGCGGTTGTGCAGGGTCTCAGCATTTAAGAAGCCACGACCCCCGCACTTCCGCGGGATATACAGCCTCATCACCGATGACCGTGGGTGATGCATCTGATTTGCGGTAAGCAGTGAACGTACCCTCCTATCCAGGGCGTCAAGTTCCGTCTGAGTCCATTTGAGTATGCCGAAAGAATACATCAAAACCGGCATGACCCAACCGTTAGGCGCGCAGCTTGTTTCCGCCTGATAAAAAACTGTTTAGTACTTTGTTCAGGCGGCCAAAGAAGCGCTCCCTCAATTATTGTTTCATATCAACAGCATTGATGCCTAACGCTTCCGATATACCCAAATACTTGTAAGTTTCGGTTGAGGAAAGGGTACTAAGGTCTATGGAATCCGAGACTTGTGTTCCCACGGATTCCATAATCTCCCTTCGCTTTACATGCATAACCGCACATTTGTCCAAACCAAATTCCATCCTAATGGCGCCACTGAAGGTTTCTGTTACCTTCAATAGCTTCATCAGTTGCAAGTAGTTAGGAGCAAAGAGTTTCAAGTCATCCATGTAAAGGAGGTGTGATATGACCTGACCACCTCTTCTCAACCGGTAGCCTTGGCCCGAACCCTCCAACAATGTACTGAGAGGGTTGAGGGCCAGACAAAACCACTGTGGACTCAGACTGTCACCCTAAAACATGCCACGCTCGATCCTTATCGGGTCGCTGTTCGCCTGGGTCTGTCGACACCCTGGATAGTGAAGAACCGTCCTCCACTGCCCCATACATGACATCAAGAAGGTGCGTAAAACTGCATCAACTTTGTACAGCTCCAGCACCCTCATTAGCCATATATGTGGCACCGAGTCATAGGCCTTCTTATAATCTATCCAGCATGTCGACAGATCTCTTCGGAAACGTCGAACCTGTTGGCTAATGGCTATGTCGATGAGGTGCAGCTCCTTAGTTACGCGGGACCCGTTCCTACATCTATTCTGAGAAGCAGACATTATTGAATTACTATAAATATGATGGTTAATCTTTCCTCTCAAAATGGATGTAAGAACTTTATAGACCGTCGGTAAACACGTGATCGGTCTATAATTTTTAGGTTCCGCGGTACTGCCTGATTTATGGAGCAGGTGGGTTATTCCTGTAGTTAGGAACTGGGGCAGCGACCCTGACTCTAATGCAGACTGGAATTGAGATGCCAATGCGAGCGTGCGTTCTTTTGAACCATTTAATCCAAAAGTTGTGCAGCCCATCCGGTCCCGGAGATTTCCAGTTAGGCAACGGACGGACTGCACGAGCTACGTCTTGGGGGCTGATGTTAATTGCCTCCATTTCTGGTATCGGATCGCACGCGCGCTCGACCTCTCGAGTCCAATCGAGAGGTCGAGCCCTCGATATGACTGACAGGCACCGACCAGATGCTGCGCCAGAATGAACACATGGCATCATCATCCGGTAGGCGCGTATCAGTCACACCTTGGTCTGGTCGCTCCCAAGCCCTATAAACCCACCTCTCATTGCTTTGGAATGTGCGATTCTGAGTGTATCACTCCACTCGCCGCTTGTACCGACGTATACGGTTTGCCCATGCATAGACTTTCTGCTTCAGGAAGTCGATACGCTTTGTGACGCGGGTCAGATAATCCCGAGGACTAATATCAGTACCCGAGAACGCCCGCCTCACAAAGCGCATCACTCTGCGGCGAGTGTTGCCCTCCCTGAAGCAGATTAGTTTGCCGATGAGTGCTCTAGCCTCACCGATACGACGCTCGATCCTGCACTGCCAAGCTGGTACCGCTGGTCGTGTAACTCTGTCACTACTAGGAAATTTGACATGAGCTACACGACATGCTGCTGCAGCCGCACAGTACAAGATCGAGTTGGAATCGGCAAGGTCTTCGCTGCTATCAAAATAACTTGTTAGCTGCGAATCTAGAGCACACACCAGTGCCCTATTTTATTATGCATGGGCAAACGAGGTAGACGAGGTCTAAGCCCAGGCGGTGTGGAGCGATACTCTCGGAAGGCATCCTCCAAAGCGCTCCTCAATCGCTCATTGCATTGGGTACTCACGGATGTGGCCCCGTCATCATCATCTTCACCGACGTAGTTGGGTCGCGGTGAAACACTTGCACTGGGTTGTATTTGGACCGCGGCCGGTGGCGAAGTAGGTGAGACGCGGCTGCTCCGTGATTCCAGACACAGTCTATCAAGTACGGCGTCATCCAACATACGGTTACGCTAGATGACCCGCACCTGATCCGATAATCGTTGGGCTGAAACGTTGACAGCTGGCTCAAGTACCTGAAACAGAGAGAGCAGACCACGGTACGCAGTCAGGTTAGTTCCCCCCTCTGTGGCCCCAAAGTATGAGCGTATAACATTTTCGTTTATGGATTGCGTCCATTTTATACGCTGCACACTTCCACCGAAAGCGGGGACCCTGTCAGAGACCGGTGAGCCTCGAGGTCCTAAGCTGGCCGGTGGTCGGCCTCGACCGCGCCGACACGCAGGTGGTGGTGTCGTCGGCGGCGAGAAGTACACGTCGCTCGAGCTCGACGCAGCTGCAGCTACCGGAAACTCTGGACTCGCAGCTAGCGCGGGTCCCGGCGGCTGCGAGGCGGAACTGAGCGACGAACCCGAAGATGTTTCTTGTGCGGCTAGTAATTGTGCCCGGCGTCTTGTCAGCATTTTCTTACAAGTAGGTGTAGTATGTGTATTCACATTGCAATTGAACTGGTATATTGTTTTTATTTATTTTTTTCTGGATGTGTTCTGGATTTTGAACATTTTAGAGCTTGGTATTTATTAAAATTAATATTAAAAATTCGGGATGAAAATTTATGCTGTCAGCCAACTTGACAGCCGGACCACTTTATTATTATTTAGCAGCAAGACAGCTGAACCAAAAAACGCACGCCTATCTAGTCAAGTAGATGGATCCATTACATCCATTCCAGTATTCCTACTGTAGGTACCTATCCTATACTCGTAGGTACTGCTTCTATAGTGATAAACCTCATAGAGAAATTAGTCCCAACGACGATCCAGAAGAGATGTCTGTGGAAAAGAAGGATTAGGAGAGCCGATCGCGATTAGAAACGGGAAAAAGTCAGACAAAGAAGAAAAAGAACAGCTCTCACCACATCCAAGTTCGCATCTTCAAACACGTTATCTGAAATCCGCGTGTTGATATTTTTCAACAGTTCCTGAACGTGTTCAGCTTGAGGAGAGCTCCTGGCTACTGCCAGAGCCACGCATGTGGTTATCACGACTAACAACACTGTACGAAACATTGTTCACATGCAGCTGGGAACTACTCTTTGTGAAAAATAATGTTCCGCCTTTTATAACTTCTGTAGATTTAAGATTAAGAATTCGTTAGGCTTTGATAGCGACACGAAGTAATGCCAAAATCTAGTAAATATTATTATGAAATCGTTTAGGCGCATGTATATAGGTACCTACCTAGAAATAAAAGTAGGTAGGTACAGTCTGCAACGAAAGGCAACCAACACTATATCAATTTTGAAATTAAATAAACAGAACAATGTACTTACCTTCTAATTTAGAATGACTACCTCATCTAATGATCGCATAATGAGGTAAATACATTTCTGCGTGATGGTATTTAACATGAAATTCTATAAAGCTTAGTTTTAATCATTTTGTTTCTGCTGTTTAGATTGTGAATCAACAGCTGGTATCTGAATAGATTGCAAATCAACGACGTCGTGTCAAAATTAAAAGCTTGCAAAGTATTTAAGTTGGCTGTTGATGCCTACCCCGACCGACATTTGACGGTTAGTACATAATGTATCTTCATCATTTCCGAACTTCGGTTCGGTTTTCTTCTTCTTTTTCTTTTTCAATAGGTATTTAAATAATTGCGGTTCTCTGCTTTAAAAATTTAAAAACACTACATTTTCACTCGATCGATGCGTTCAAAAACGTCAGTATCAATAATGTTTTCTTTCAAGTTGTTGTTTGCAACCAAAGCCACCCAACCGAAGAAATGCGATAATGAAACAAGTAAGTAATTAGATTTCTTGAAAAAATGTTCTGACTTGGCCCGAACAATCGATATTCAAAATCTCTACATTTTCCCCACATGTTGTCAATCTCCAATAAAACGCCAATCAACTTGAGATTCCCTGTAGTATAGAGAATTTTTCCCGTTGGCAACGCTGGCTTGAGTGCCAAGCGTTCGCCGCAGCGGTGCACGCCGGGTCCGCCGCCGCGTGCAACGCCGCAGGCACTGCTACTCTATACGCCCCGCGTCTCCATAAACAACATCATACATTCCCATATGTACGTGTACGTTTGCGTGTGATGATGCGGCCCGCTGCACGCGCTGCCTTAATACGTCCGACAGGCTCGACGCCATAATACGCCTGACAAGGTGTCGGGCGAGCGTGGTGGTGCGGATACTCCCTCCATATATTGGAGGAAGGGCTCGCTCATGCGTTGAGGAGATGCATGCACAGGCTCTCTGCTTCTCCGGTTTCCGGCTGTGAGGAACTCCGAGTTTTTCCGCAAGTGGCCCAGACCGGCGGATGACGAGGGGTCGTCCTTCGATGGAGGATGGAAGCCCTCAGCCGGAAAGATCTCCACCAGCAGGCGGGGTAAAGGACGAGAAGGAGGCAAAGGAAGGGGGCTCACCTCCCAGGAGGCTGCGCAGCGAGCCGTAAAACTTGCCGAGGAGGGATGACAACCCGGAGTGAGCAGTTGCAGTGTGATCTCTCGTTGTCTTCTGGCAGTAAGCCAGAAGTCGCTGGCGGCTCCGAACAGGAGTGCAAGGCCAGATCTGTAAAAGTCGTGGAGGCTGCGGTCCGTGATGTGGCTTTGAAGAGGTCACAAGCCTCTAAAAACAAGGCCATAAGCGCGGCGGCGGCTTCCATTTTGACGGCAGCGGAGAACAACTATTGCGAGCCTCCGTCGGACGAAATGTCTAAGCTGCGGGCGGAGGTCGCCCGCCTGGCGGCCGCCATGGAGCTTCTCCAGAAGGAGAACCAGAACCTCCGAGCAGATCTGGCCGGGCTCCGAGGAGCCGGCCCAAAAGAGTTACCCCGAGCGGGACGCAAGCGCGGGCAAAGCCAAGCCGCGCTTGTGGAGGAGCAAGTCCTGAACCTGATGCGGCAGGAGATGGCCAATTTTGCAGCACGGTTCTCGGTTTTAGAGGGCATGGTCCTACGTCCCCCGCCAGCGGCGAGCCAAAAGGTGACGGCCAGCCAAAGGTGTTATCGTACGCAGCCGCCGTGGCTGGATGAGGTGCGCAAGCTCTTTGAAAGAGTAATTGCAAACCGCCTCGTCGAGCACCTAGTGAGGATGGGGCCGGATCTGGCAGAGAACCAGATGGGTTTCCACACGGGCCCGCTCGACGGTGGACGCCATCATGCGCGTGAGAGCCCTCTCGAGGGGGGACGCGGTTTCCTGGGGTAGGGTCATCTTGGCGGTATCTATAGACATCGCCAATACCTTCAACCCTCTACCCTGGAGTTGCATCAGAGAGGCACTTCGGTATCACCGGGTGCCGACCCAACTCCGTCGCGTAGTCGAGGCTTACTTGACGAACAGAGCCGTCTTCTATCTCGGTCACCTGGGAGAGTGGAAACGGCGAGAGATGTCATGCGGTGTTCCACAGGGTTCGCTTCTGGGGCCGCTCCGGTGGGACATCGGCTACGACTGGATGCTGCGCGCCGACTAGTATGGTTTGTTACGCTGACGACATGCTGGTCCTAGCGCATGGGAGCTCGCATCAGGTGGCGGCCGACGCTAAGATACGCGGGGTTGCGATAGTAATTGAGAGAATCCAGCAGTTGGGTCTTGAAGTGGCCCTACACAAGTCCGAAGCCATGTGCTTCCATGGTTCTCGGAACAGGCCACCATCGGGATCCCAAATAACGGTAGGTGGAGTTCACATCGGCGTCGGGTCGAGGATGCCGGTGGAACTTCGTCGAGCATTTCCGACGTTTGGCTCCCAGACTGGGGCGGGCCTGGGGCTGCCTTCAAGCGGCTTCTGCCCAATCTTGGGGGACCAAACGCCTTCTGCCGGAGGCTTACGCGTAGTTCGTGCGGTCCATGGCCATTTATGGGGCGCTGGTGTGGAGCCTACTTTGAGGAAGCGACCTGCCAGTTACCTCAACGCGTCCCAGAGGGTCATGGCCAAAGTATCGCCGGGTCCTCGTCGAGGCGATCGGCGGCGGTTTCCGGCCACCGTAGGCGTGGGCCTGCGGACGGCGAGCATTGGGTGGCTCGCCGTCCGATCAGAACTAGGCCCAGTTCGCGCCTCAAAAAGCCGTCAGTATGGGAGACGGGGCCCGCTAGGGCCAGTGCTTGCCGGGGTGCCGAATCCGTTCGAAAGAGACGCCGCGGCCCTGGAACCGCCCGCCGCACGAGACGTACGACGCTCCGCGTCTTCGTAAACAGGCACTAGAATGGATAGCCTGACAGAAGGCATTTGTTTGGCGTCATCAGCGCGGTCACATATATGACAAAGGACACATTTAACCATCAACGTTTACATTTCCAGTGATTGTTTTATTCGGTAAATCCATTTGGATACCAAATCGTCTCGAGGGCAGTGGCGGGGCAAGACTAAAATTTGATGTGGGCAAGATGACATTTTGCGAGGCCCTTAAGGTCCTACCTAAGAATAGAGTGATTTTTTAGTTGTTCAGAGATTAGATTCTACGATTGAGGGTAAGATGCGGCGAAGTCAATTGTACCCCGCCACACGAATACCTAGTATTGATTTTGTTTTCACTTTTTGTTCAAAAAAAGTAAATATTGGGCGAATGCGGGAAAATACAAGAAAGATCTAAACTAAAAGAAGCTATGATGTAGTTAGCTTGATCGAGTAAATCATAGAGCCTATCCTGCCGCGGCCAATATGTTGACAAAACTTACTGAAGCAAACCTTAACAATAAAAAACAAAACACTACAAAGTACAAAATAACTTTAATTTCGGAAGTCGGTGTTTTTGGTTTTTTTTTAGTTATTTGACACCGACTTTTAAATTAAAATTATTTTGTACTTTGCAGTGTTTTTTTTATTGGAAGTCAGTTTTTTATATTTCACTTTTAGTGCCTATAGCAACCTACCTGCGTACCCATTAACAGCGTACCGGCGTGATGTTATGTTAAGAACTGGTGTAAACAATAAAAAGACATTCGAAGAGCAGATCCATTTGATATCATTTATTGAACAGTTCGGTGCCTCGAGGAGCTCGTGGCTAGATAATAATAGCCGCACGGGTCGATCTTAAAGATTAAGCAACGCTTGCCAAGGTTGGTCTGTGGATGGGTGACCATCTTAACATACCGAGTTTCCTCCGTGCCTCGGAAAACAAAGCTGTTGATCCCGGCTGTCATTTGTAGATCTTTTGGCAGTCGTTACGGATTGTCAGAAGCCAGTAAATCTGACTCCAGTCTTGCCAAGAAATACCGTGTTACCCAGTTAATGGGTTGCGGAGGTCTGGTGCCTACCAGACCTCCGCAACCCATTAAGCCGCTCCACGTTAAACACTGGTATTCAGCTGAATTCGGTTTGACTGGAAGCCAACCCCAATTTAGTTGGGAAAAGGCTAGGCAGATGATGATGATGATGATGAAGAGTTCGGTGCCTACCTCCTAAGTTCTTCATCGGATCTTCACCAAATTGAAATGAGTCCAGTCCAGGAAAATACTCATCCAAACAAAAAAAGAACCATCCAAATCAGCTGACAATTGACGACAATATCGCTGAACAAACATTTTTCATGGGATCTCATCATCATATCCTAATTTATACCATCCATAAAATGAGATGATGATTACCCGGCACAAATATTTAAATTGCGTTGGAAGTTTATGAAAAACATTGTATGTGCCTATAAAATTTGAGGGTTTCCCTCGATTTTCATGGGATTCAATTCTGACTTGATGGCCAGCCAGTTACTCTGTCGCATGCGCAATCTCGCACACAATAAGGTTCCAGACAACACCCTACGGCTTATGTGGGTGAACGTACTACCCGCACACGCTTTCGCTCAGTACTTGTAGTAAGCGATACTATAAGTAAAGAAACAGCACTCGAAGAACTAGCCAAGCTCGCCGACAAGACACTCGAACAAACGTCGGAAGCATCATCACTGTCCGTCGCATCGGTATCAACATCCCAGCAAGCACAAAACCAACCTGTAAGCATGCAAAATCTCGTTAAAGAGATAAAAAAATTACATTTGGAGATCGCCGAACTCAAGACGTCATACCGCCCCACGACCGCTCGCGATCGTCGACACGGTGACACTACGGCAGCGCAGGCAGGCGCAACTCACGTCGAGCGCGTTTAACGTCACGAACTCGCTCTCGCTCCACTACGCCAGCGGGACATTGTTACTATCGTCGGCGATTTGGGCAAAATGCGAAGCGATATACAACACCGTGCACTTCTAACAATGTCATGAAGACGGAAAACTAAAAGAGGCGTTGGCAGTGGCGGATTTAAACGTCGACAATAAGTCATACCGCCTATTCATCACTGACAAGACGACATCCGTGAGATTTTTGGTAGATACGGGAGACAACATATCCGTCAATAAGAAAAGGAACAAAACGAATACCGCTACCATATCAACTATACGTCGCAAATAACACGGTAATACGGTGAGAAAACACTGAAACTCGACCTCAATTTTCGTCGACCATATAAGTGGAAGTTCGTAGTCGCCGTAATTTCGAAGCCAAGAATAGGAGAAGACTTTCTCGGCTACCACAATTTATTAGTCGACCTACGAAGCCAGCGACTCATCGACAACGTGACGAACCTCCAAAGCAACTGGCCGCTACAAAAGTGTGCCTACCGTCTGCAGCATCAACCTACAGCAAACATTCCACGACATTCTCGCCGAATTCCCTGGAACTACCCGCCTATCTTGGATGAAACTTAACCCGAACCAAAGTGGAACATTTCATTGAAACACCTGGCCCACCTATTCCCTCCAGAGCAAGACCAATACAACCACACCTGTATGAACGAGCTAAGAAGGAATTCGAGAACATGATAAGTCAAGGCCTGTGAAGACCCAGAAAAGCCCTTGGTCCAGACCATTACACATCGTGACGTCTCAATGCCGTAATGAAACCAGATCGCTATCCAGTTCCAAGAATAAAAGACTTCACGTACCAGCTCGCCGGCAAACAAATATTCACCACACTTGATCTGAACCGAGCCTACTTAATTTAATTTCTTAACTTAATTGCCCGTACGTGCCGATGACGTGAAAAAGACTGCAATCATCACACCATTCGGACTATTTGAATTCCCGAGAATGTGCCCAGGATTGAAAAACGCAGGACAAACCTTCCAGCGATTCATTCATGAAGTACTGCATGAACTCGACTTCGTTTCATCGACGATCTGCTAATTGCATCGGAAAACGAACAAACGCACAGACAGCACTTACGAACTGTATTAGGAAGATTGGACGAGTTTGGCATAACGATAAACCCAGCAAAATGTGTATTCGGCCAACGTGAAGTTACATTTCTCGGCTAAAAAGTCTCAGCAAAAGGTCTTAAACCGCCTGAAGATAAGATCAAGACAATCAGTGAATATCTCAAACCAAAAAACATCGAGGAGCTACGAAGATTCTTAGGAATGCTTAACTTCTGCCGAGATAGCATACCTAATGCAACCGCCTTTCAAGCACCATTACATACATACTTGCACAACACAAAGAAGCAAGACAAGACAATAATTCAGTGGAATGAGGGTACATCACAAGCGTTTGAAAACTGCAAGAAATGTATCACAAAAATTATTTGTTTGTCACACCCACATCACTCAGCCCCACTAGGACTGATGTGTGATGCATCCCAAAGATGTGCAGGCGGAGTTCTTCAACAGCAAGTCAATGGAAAATGGCAACCATTAGGCTATTTTTCAAAGAAGTTCACACCAGCTCAGCAAAATTACTCAACGTATGACAGAGAACATCAAGCAATTTACATGGCTATCAAGCACTTCAGAAAAATAATTGAAGATCGTGAACTCATAATATTCACAGACCACAAGTCACTCCAATGCGCCATGCAAAAAATCTCGTCAGATTCAGAGATTCCGCGCGCACGAAGACAGCTATTAGTCATCAGTGAATTTACGAACGACATCCGTCACATAAGCGGGCGAGATAACGTAGTCGCCAACGTATTATCACGCGTCGACGCAATCAGCTGTCCGAACCCGATCGAGTACGCAACACTCGCTCAAGCGCAAGAAAAGGACGAGAACATAAAGGAAATGATGAAACAAACAAACATTCAAATGAAGAGAAAAATGCTACCTGACTCATCACAACATATCTACTGTGAAACTTCTACCCACGACGTTCGCCCATACCTACCATTGCAGTACTTAGCCATCCCGGTATACGAACTACGAGAAAGCTCATACAGAGAAGATACTTCTGGTCATCCATGAACACAGACGTGAAAATATGG
This sequence comes from Lacanobia oleracea, assembly GCA_950371165.1. Lineage (NCBI taxonomy): Eukaryota > Metazoa > Arthropoda > Insecta > Lepidoptera > Noctuidae > Lacanobia > Lacanobia oleracea. Next base: position 12,724,625 of record OX493401.1, read on the forward strand.
GTTCAAACATACGTCGCGTGGTGTCAACGATCCATGATCCTACGTCATACGTCAAGTGCCACAGCTACGTTCGAGCAGTCACACCGCTTCAAACACATGCACGCTGAAATCGTCGGACCCCTAACAACATGGGGATGTTGTTAGGGGTCCGACGATTTCAGAACCGGTCATCGTTACGTCATCACCATGATCGACCGTGCTACACGCTGGCCCGTAGCACACGCCATGTGCGACATATCAGCGTCGTCGCCAAGGCCATTTATGAAGGATGGATAGCAAGACTCGGCTGCCGAGCAAGAATAACTACGGATCAAGGTCGCTAGTTTGAAAGTCACCTATTCACCGCACTCACCAGATTGTTTGGGATACAGAGGATAAGAACTACGTCAAATTATCCCCAAAGCAATGGCATTATAGAACGTTGACATCGCTGCATGAAAACTGCACACACAGCACCTCTCAGTAACAGTAACTGGATCGAAGAATTATTAACCCACCTTATTGTTGGGACTGCGTGCCGCAATCAGAACCAACACGGATGTCAGCGCAGCAGAGTTAACCTACGGTCAAAATCTATGCCTATCAGGTGATTTCTTCGTGACGTCACAAACAGAAACAATGGACAGTAACTACGTCGAGAAACTACGATCATCAATCAGCAACATACGACCAGTACATGCACAATCGCATAACACTAATCGCCTTGTGTTTGTACACCGTGACTTACAAACATGTAAACAAGTGTTCTTGCGAGTCAACGCCGTGAAGAAACCACTACAGCCACCTTATGACGGTCCATACGCAGTATTACGCAGGGATAGCAAAACATTCACACTACAAGTCCCTGGAAGAGTGGCAGTAATCTCCATCGACCGTCTGAAACCTGCATTTACCATGTGTGACGCCGAACCAGCCCCCGCCGCCGCCGCAGCCGCCGCAGCGAAAAAACCCACAACAGATGTAAACAAAACATCGCGTTTCGGCCGAGTCATCAAACCACCGGTGCGCTTTGCTTGAGGAAGAGCACTGTGGCAGCGCACGACCTGCGCGCGCGCCGCACAACATCAGTCTCCGCTTTTTTTCTTTTTTTTTTGGTCGATCGTCGAAGCCGACCCCAATAAAGTTGGGAAAAGGCTAGGCAGATGATTTGATGATGATGGTCGGTCGGAGGTTTCAACCTCTAGAAGGGTTGCAACTACTAAACCGGACTTGCCTGTGTGGGCCTCAAATGAATTTAAGGCCCATAGCCGAGGCTATACAACTTATAAACTAAAACTCCGCTCGCTGAGGGCACTCCCTGTGGAGTACGGACCTCGGCTCTACGGCGTCGTTTTGGGACAGCAAGGGACTGGCTGGGTCATGACATTATTTAGGGAATTATTTAACGCTAAAATCTCAGCTGCGCGGGCAGGCTCGTTAGGCAAAAGACGGGGACAGGGGCGTCGCGAAGGGCCTCGGCAACGAGGTTGGAAAACGGAACGCGGTCTGTTTTTGTGTTTCTTGAGAGTGCTAGTTTCCCTACAGTTTTCTTGAATGATCCTGAGTGCTGCGCACCACATATATTTATAGCCTCGGCGCGCTACTTCGCGCCCCACATTTTTGGACTTCGCCACTATTGGTCGATTCATTCTACTGTCATTGTACACCTGACGCTAATTCCACTATGTAAAATAGTATGTAAGTAGGGACAAAATACAATAAATTATAATAATATCTCCAGGGAGAAGGATGAGTGGGTCTGAGTGGAGATTCGCAAGAGCAAACGTGCTCGGGAGAAGGATGTATAATCCAGTAAGGTGCTGGTAGGGATCTTGACCGTACTTCCGGGATTGTCCTGATAGCCGTGGTATACCTCTCCACTCCTCTAGCACCTCAGGATATGTTGCCCCCTTGGCGCTACGTTACTTTGTGCTAGCGACCCTTTTCGGGGGGGCCATTTATTGAGTGTGCAAGTCACCGCCTGCCATTTTAAAGCCGTTTTAATTGTCAATGGTCAGGCAGGGGCCAATAGTTATTCCATAGTAAACGATTATTAGTCCACTAAACCAGCCAAACCCATAGCGTTTCATCTTTTGTTTCCATATTCTGCAATAGTCCTACTCCAACCGGGGATTGTCCTTGGGTATACTTTCACAGTGCATACAGGGATAATCGTCGGTTGGTGTCCCATTCCATTTGAAAAGTCTAAAGAGGCCTCTGCGAGTTGGCTTCGGCCCCTCGTACGCCTATCAAAGGGCCGGGTCTCTAGGAAGAGGGACCCGAGAAAGTAAAAAACATAAAAAATAATAATAATAAAAAATAAAAAAAACTTCCTAGAGGCCGACGTGGGTATGCATCGAGATGTGGTAGCGGTGGACAAAGGCCTTACCGCACTCTCCTTGGCTAACGAGAACTGGCGCAAACTTGTGGTATTAGATACTAACGACCGCAGGGAGGTATGGCAGAGCTTAGCGTCCGTAGCCTGGCTTCGTTTTGGTGACCTCTTCGAGGAAACCGAAGGTTTTGTCTGTGCAATTATGGACGAAGTTATGATGACTAATAACTTTTTTTTTTTTTTTGGGACAAGCCCGCCACACATTCCCAACCACTGCAACTCCTGAAAGCCAGAATCAACAGTGGCGACCACCAGAAAAACGCCGAGCCAATGAAACCCGACGAGTCCCGGAGAAACGATTCAACTGTCTTGGATCCTGCAACGAAATTAATCAGAAAAGTACAGCGGAGGAGTAGGAAAAAAAATATATATATATAATTTCCACTTTCCTCCGTATCAAGCAGGAGACAGAATAGAACTAGGCCAATAGGCACCAAGGGACAAATACAACTGGGTTAAGCCCAGTTGCCAAGCACCACGGATTATATCTTACCACTTAAACTAATGGGTCCTAAATTGTGAGCTACTTTTGATTCCAGTAATAGGTATGGCAAAATCGCTTGAACGCACGGAAATTTGTTCTGGTTTCAACAAGGTCCGTATAGTAAACTACCCCAGATGTAACCTTAATACTATCTAACATAATGACTAATAACATAATAACTACCGGAAATACATTGTGAAGGAAGGTACGGTTGACATATGTCGGTCATGTCACCGGCCCGGGGAATCCATCCGCCACATTATTTCCGGTTGTTCTAGTCTGGCTAACGGAGACTATATGCACAGGCACAACCTTGTAGCCAGGATTATCCACCAGCAACTTGCTCTTAAACACAGTCTTGTGGAATCGGAAGTACCGTACTATAGGTATGTGCCCGACCCAGTTCTCGAAAGTGGTACCTAGTTGCACATTGTATTGGGATCGGTCTATCATCACTGACAGGACTATTGTTGCCAATAAGCCTGATATAGTGGTGATAGACCGACTAGAGCGTCGCGCAATGATTGTTGATGTAGCAGTCCCTCATGACGAGAACCTCGTGAAGTCACAGAAAGATAAACAAACGAAGTATCTTGACTTGGCTCGCGAGGTTGTTGACATGTGGGATGTGAACACAGCAGTCATTGTGCCGATAGTCGTGACGGCCAATGGTATTATTGCCAAGAGCCTCGACCAATATCTCAAGAGGCTCTCGTTGGGCGGCTTGATCCAGAAAGCAGTACTCCTGGACACCTCCTGGCGCGTATCGTTAGGAGGTTCCTCTCTCAGGAGCCCTGACCACCGGTAGCTTGGACCCTGTTCCCGATACCGGTGGGCTACTATTTTTTATATTTTTAAATGTTTTTTGTATTTTTTTAGAAATATTTAAAAATGTAATTAGTATGTATATATATATGAATAAATGAAATAATAATAAATAAATTATGATCATTATATCTCACAAACTCGAGTTTCATTTGTCATCTACCTCAACTGCCTAATCGCCAAATGCTCATCAGACAGATTTAAATGAACCCCACCACGATGATTACGCTAGCGGGAGTGTACGAAAAATAGCTTTTCTTTACTTCGCTCGAACAAACTCTCAAAACCTTATATTTATGCGTTCGCCAACAAATTCGAAAAAAATAAGTTTTTTTTCCATATTTCAGACGACAAACAAAACATATTTTTATTTATTTATTTATTTATTTATTTCTCTCCACAATAAACATTACATAATAATATTGTTTCAATTAAGGTACATGCTTTGTATAGTTTACTGTGGAAGACTGGTGCCTAAGCTAGGCTTTAAGGGCCTGTGTTTCAGGTCACCAGATCTCCACACTCTAGCAGTTCGTACAATTTTGAATTTGGAGGTTTCAATTTGGACTTTACAAAAGTAGTATTTTATAAAACAATTCTTAAAACAAACGAGTAGAAAACAGAAAATTAAATGATTTGGAGCGTTAGTAATGTTAGCAAATATTTGTAGTGTGAACGTGAGTAAGATGTGTTTCGTGTGTATGTGTGAGAGTACGTGTATGAGGGTGGTGTGTGGGGGTGCGTGTGTGGGAGGGTGTAAGTGAGGATTTATCAGATAGCAGTTGATATTAATTAAGTCACGCTGGTAAGTAGATTTTCGGTGTCATCATAATTGAGACTTTATATGGGATAAGTGCGATTTTTGTTGGAGTTAGCTTAATTTTGTATGGGTCGTAACCATTCCTCTTTAGTTTTAGTTTTCATGCCTCGTTAGCTTATTAGTCGGAATTTTAGTCACTTTATTCAAGTCTTAGTTTAGAAGACATAATGAATTCAATTTTTTAAATATAGTCCAAGAGCTATATCGAAGCCTTCACAAAAAATTTACCGAGAAAAAAGTATTTCATCTGCATTTCTTTACTTTGAACAAGGTATTTAGTCACCGAGATTCACGATTGACCTAATATTACAGTGCGGCTGAGCGTTGCGCGCTCTCGCATGAAAAAATGTGCGTTACAAAAATTGTTGTATATTTTACGCTCTACAATTTTGATCATAGGTCTGAACATCATTGGAGCAATAGAAACCGAGATAATCGCAAAAAAAGGTTACAACACCAACAACAACCACAACGCAGACACTAAATTTTATGACACATTTTTTTTTAGGGACGAGCCCGCCACGCTTTCCCAACCACTGCAACTTCTGAAAGCCAGTATCAACAGACCACCAGAAAAACGCCGAGCCAATGAAACCCGACGAGACCCGGAGAAGTGATTCAAATGTCTTGGATCCTGCAACGAAATTAATCAGAAAAGTACAGCGGAAGAGTAGGAAAAAACATATAATAATTTCCACTCCCTTCGTCTCAAGCAGGAGACCGAATAGAACTAGGCCACTAGTCACCAAGGGACATATACAACTGGGTTAAGCCCAGTTGCCAAGCACCTCGAATTATATCTTACCACTAATGGGTCCTAAGTTGTGAGCCACTTTTGATTCCAGTAATAGGTATGGCAAAATCGCTTGAACGCACGGAAATTTGTTCTAGTTTCTACATGGTTCGTATAGTAAACTACCTCATAATGTAACCTGAATACTATCTAACATAATATTGCGTTCAGTTTGCTAAAGACTACACTCCCATAAGATGTGATGTGCGGATGTTAAATGTCAGCTGACCATGAATACGTGTTCGTATTCATGGTCAGTCACATTGATATAAAGGCGAGACCACTAGCCTAAAGGAAAATAATTTACTCTTAAAGTTGCCGTGACCTGTGAGAAATTGGGCAACACAGTGATCCACCCCAGACATATCCTATCCAGCCGCTCACGAACGGATGGAAAAAACTGGTGGAGATGATGGAATTTTCACACCAACAATGCCATTCGGATAAAAGTTCCTCCCACACATCAGTCTGGGGTTTTAGTAATCTAGCGATTGTAGCGGCATCAATGCCGCCACAAGAAAAACCAATGGAGCAAATCTACGTCGCAACAACCCGACGCCATCTATCCAACTAGCAGTAAACTACTTCGTCGAAATCCTGCATCGCAAAGCAGAGTTTACCGTACGATTTGAACATTTATACATCAGCCCGTATATCAACTATCGGGCAGTAGCCCACCAGGCACAACAGCCACCTGGTTGGAGGATCCTCCTTTTCAATTGAGGTGTGCGGGACTTTACTCTCTGTTCCACATCCCTCTAAAAGATCTTAGCACGGTCGCGATGCGGTAAGAACTCTGGGCCCGTAATCTTTCTAGCGTATTAGTACATTGCAGCACGCCGCTGCACCTCTAGTTCGACTGGGAGAACACCCGCCAGCACTGTTAAGGCTTCAGTACTAACCGTCCTATACGCCTTGCATAAGAATATCAAAGCCAAACGCTGGCTTTGAAACAATTTACGTCGTACCGCCCCTACTTGTGAGACTTTTGAAACAACATTTAAAACAATGTCCATCTGCCTGTCTATCAATAGTACCGCCTGTATCTGTGCCTGTATCTCAATAACCGTAATAGTTTGGCAGTTGAAATTTTCAGTCTGATGCCACTATAACAACAAATAATAAAAATAAATTTTAACTGGAAATAGAAACTTGTTTTTTTTTGCTTTTTATGCTCGATCTTAATAATGGCAATAAATAGACATTTGAAATGCTCACAGTGCTATAAAAATAATTATATAAAACTAGCTTCTGCCAGCGGCTTCTCCCGCGTGGTCCCTAGGGAACATACTCCCGGGATAAAAAGTAGCCTATGTCCTTTCTCAGGCTCTAGACTATCTCTGTAACAAATTTCACAACAACAGACAGACAGAGTTACTTTCGCATTTATAATATTAGTAAGGGTAATATTTAAAAATTAAAAGACGTGTCTTTCTGAGTATTGTGCTTGATTTTAACGACACAATACTGGATTATAATAATGGCAATGGTATGGAACCCTTCATTTGCGAGTCCGACTCGCACTTGGCCGGTTTTTTGTAACTATCCATTAGGCAATTTAATGAACTAAAGCATTTTAGCATAAAAAAATTACATTTCAGTGTAATTTTGGTTTTATAAGGATTTTTTATTTGAAATTCCCTGATATTTGCGTTCTGTCAGTTCAGAGTCTTGCGGGACTTGATTGGGAGCAGATCTATGTCAAAATTTTTCAAAATTCGTTCCGAACGCCGTTTTTCAAAAGAATTCAATTAAAATACAAAAATAAGAAGAAAATATTAAATAACAACAGCCTAGATAAATTATATCTTGTGTTTAGTAGTTTTTGTGCTTTAGTTACTGTAATTGGTTGTAAACCGTTGTAATTAAATAAATAAATAAAAAAATCTCTTAATAACATTATATTTTTAATTCATAATATTGGTTTCGAAAATAAAAAAAATCCGGGTCGGTATCAGAATGCCTATATCGCAAATTGACTACGTCGCTCTTGGTCTAATTCTCAAAATGTCTAAATCTCAAAATACCTAAGTCGCAAAATGACTACATCGCAAAAAGCCCAAACAGTTGTGTAGGTACCGATACATTAATCTCTTTGGTTCTTAATGTTGAATTTTTGTCTGTTTACTGTAGGTTAGTACGTTTGTTCAAGCATCAAAATGGACCGATTTGGTTCAAGGTTGGTGTAAAGGTAGAGTGAATCTTGGGGAAGCACATAGGCTAGGGAAAGTGAAACATAATCGGTATTAAACATTTATTTTATTTTAATTATGAGATGAGAGAAAACATAAATATTAATTAACTTGCAGTATAAAAATCCTTTATTTATTTGTCTTACTTCATAAGGACCTAATATTAATTATTTATAGTTTAACTTGTATTTTTGGTGAAAAATATTTATAAGGAAGCTTAGCGGTGTAATATTTTTAGTCGGGGTTTTGTAAGCTCTCGTCGGTATTTTTTGTCAAAAAGTATTGCGTTCTTTTTCCTGTTTTCTGTTTTGAAAAAAAATCCCTCTCACTATCATTACACCAAACTTGAACCATATCACGATTTCACTTACCTAAGGCACTTGTCTCACCGCCGGCGAACAGCGAGTAGCGAGTAAAGCTTAAAACTCCAAACAGTTGGCGATCGAGTAGCGAGTGAAAAGCTTCAATAGTTTTGACGCTCCGCGCTCGGCTTACAGCCAGTGCTTTTGTGCGACGGGCTTTTACTCGCAATACTCGCTTCAACCAGCCGAAAGGTACAGTTGCGTTGTGATGAACACAACTTTTTAACCGACTTCAAAAAGGAGGGTTCTCAATTCGTGGGAACCTTTTATTCTTTTTTTTATGTTTCCCGATTACTTGAAGATGTCTGAACCATTTTGGAAAATATTTCTTGCTTGAAAGGATAGACTATTCAGGTGGTACCCTGATCATCAGTTCAGGATGATGGCATCCTGGAGAAATAGAGGGAACTGTTCGAATTTTATTTGCACACTTGAAGCGATTTGGGTAGTTTTTGGAAGAGTATTTTCTCGCACTACATTACAACTTGGTGACGAAGAACTTCGGAGACAGGCAACGGAACTCCTCAATAAATGATAACAAATGGACCAGGATTGCTGAAATCTCATTTCTGTCTATTGTTTACACCCGTTAATAACTTAACATCACCCCGGTACGCTGTCAAGGGGTACGCACATGTGAATGTAAATTTTTAATAACCTATGTACTTTTTTTGCACAAAAAAAAAGGTGGCAACCCTAGTTCTGACCGCCAAGCGACCCAAGATACTCGCTCGGCGTCACTCGCTCAACGACTGAGCGTGTGACGCTGAGCAAGTACAATCTTTTATATCGCTGCGAGTAAGAGCCGGCTCGCCGGCAGTGTGAACAGCCAGCTATCGACTATCAATGTATGTCTCTTTTACTTACACGAGACATATCATTTGTCCCTTTCCTCAGCGAGTAAAAAGTCGATAGCTAATCACTTCCTCGCCGCGGGGAGACAAGTGCCTAACAGCGGCCGCTATATTGTTATTTTTTTTCTAAATTTACTCATTTATTTCCCATGCCACTTCGGCACTTCGAAAAAAATTCAAATCTTTTTAGCTTTTTATCAATGTTAATAAAACATATTTTTTGTAGTTAGATTTTGACGAGTGACCCTATTCACAGGCGTGGATTGCTTAGGGCATCAAGAAGTCTTAATCCGGTACTGAGTATATAGCTATCTATATAGTGACCAAAGGGGATTTTTAGGTTCCTTCTTCGTCTTTTTTGGTAGTCATTATAAATATGACACGAGTAAGTGAAGGCTCTATCTTACTCACGGAAAAAAGGCAAATAACAAAGATTTTTGGATTGGGTTGAGTTGAGTTTGTATTTCCACATTATTTAAAATTTATTTAACATGGCCATCAAATAATTAGGCGTCTATAGATTTAATAAGGTTGATAACTGTATCGTAAACTAATTCCTTAGCGTTGATACCATACATGAAATCAATATGACTAAAGCTACTCCAAGAAACCAGAAACTTGCTCACCGTCGTACCAACTAGTTCATTGTACAGTCTATCAACATCTTCAACTTCCGCCAATGGATCACTCGATGAATAATGAAGAAATACAGGAGCGGTAACTTTAGATAAATCATAAGACGGAGGAGTGGTGGACCCATACTTAATATAATTAGCGAGTAAAGAACCCTGGTCGTAGCGACGGAAGCCTTTTTCCGCGATTCCTTGTCCATAGTGAGCGAGCTGTTTTACTGACACACCAGCCGGAGTGTGACCGAAGATCACGGGCATCATGGTCTGCAAACATTTATACACATCGGAATTGTTAAACAGGATCCCAAATAACTACAATAAGTTAAACCAACTTGAATCGTCTATATATACTTGCCTCATTAAGTTGGGATTCGTCCCATCCCCCAACCAAAAACAAAATGTTACTGCAAATTGGCTGGAACACTACTTCATCACGGCATAACGCTTCGCCAGCCCATGTCATAATAATGGTGTTAGGCAAAAACTCACCGATACCGACCAAAGAGGCGAGGATCTAAAAAGTCAAGTAAAACAAATGAAACAAAATTGGCAACACGTAAGGAAATTACCTACGGTACGATAAGGTACTGTTAATAAACTTACTTCAACATCATTAGAAAAAGGCGCCAAAGCATTCAAAAGAAGGTTTTTGCTGTGTGCCATATAAGCTACAGGGGCCAGGGCATGCATTGAAACAATCTTGTCATTATATGCTGGTTGCATGGATCCCATCACGAAGAAGGTCGTAGTGCCTTGCGAGTGACCCACGTAGTGCAGCCTCTCTTGTCCAGACACCGCCAATGTGTAATCGATCATAGTGGGCAAGTCTATGTTTCCTATTTCATCATAAGAGAACTGCCAGAAAGTCGTGTCCAGTATCGCATCAGGGTTCAAAGTAACGTGCCTACGAGAGTAGTAGTTACCACGAGCGTTACCCATCCAGACATCGAATCCTTCCTCAGCAAGGATGTATGCTGGAAAAATAACTAGTATTAAATTGAAGTAAATTCTTAAGTACTTGTGAGGTCTGACTGTGAGAGCTATGATTAGTAAAAATAAAAACAACTTTTTTTTGTTACCTTTCTATAATAACAAGAAAAAGTCCTTTATAAATCAAATTACATAATACCTATTGACTCATAAAAAAAACGTAGGAAAGTTCTTTAAGATAGATTGAAATTATTACCTAAACCAGAGCCAGGACCCATCAAAACAAAGTCCGCAGAAGAACAAAGTATACCATGCATCACGAAAATGACAGATCTATTCTGATTCGGAACATTGTTGGCGTCTCGTCCGTAAGGGATACGGTGCATTTGCAAAATATAGCCATCCTCGGTCGTCACATTGTGAACTTCAACTGGATAACGATACTTTCTGATCAGGTCAGGCTGAAATAATTAAAACATGAATTATATTAATAAGGACATGAATGAGTTCAAATATAAAATGAGTGCAATTTAAAGAAGATTTGGATATGAAATAGAAAAGACCAACGTAAGGTTGAAAGATCATGGATTATTTGAATGATGATAGTAATAAAAAGACGTGTTGTGCTGTTCCTACATAAGTAGAGTTTTTCCTGAAGAAGAAGAAAACCTGAAGGATGAATGATAAAAAAATACATCGACGAGAGAAATTGGAGCAAAGAAAACGATAGCAAGACGACGCGACGAAAGAAAGATAATCCTGCTTTACACAATCTTGGATATATTTTGAGAAAGAAAAGTATGAAAGATGATGCAAAGTTCGGGAAAAAGCTAATAGGTACTTAGTTAATGGAACATAGAGAGGTAGGTATCGCGATGACCCCAAATAAACTGGGACCTTAGGGACGATATCTAATGATGATAAATATCTAATAGAAATTAAGACGACGGAGAAGAAAATGAATGGTAAAGGTAGACATTCAGCAGCAAGCCAGCTGAGCGAAAATATGCACACCTTGCTACCCAACTAGATGGAATGGATGTAAGAGTACCTATAGGATACCCACAGTATTCCTACTGTAGGTAGATATCCTATACTCAAAGAGCTTCCATAGTGCGCAGCACTAAACTTAGAATTTGGTTGAATAAATACCTAGACGTAGGTAAACTCGGAGCAGGGAGTAGAACCAAAATTTCGTTTTTAAACACAGCTCTCACCACATCTAAGTTCGCATCTTCAAACACGTTATCTGAAATCCGCGTATTGATATTTTTCAACAGTTCCTGAACGTGTTCAGCTTGAGGAGAGCCCCTGGCTGCTGCTAGAGCCACACATGTGGCTATCACGACCAACAACGCTGCACGAAACATTGTTCACATGCAGCTAAGGAACTACTCTTTGTGAAAAATAATATTCTGCCTTTTATAACTTCTGAAGAATTAAGATTAAGAATTCGTTAAGCTTTGATAGCGATACGAAATAATCCCAAAATCTAGTAAATACTAATATAAAATCGTTTAGGTGTATATAAGTACCTACCTATAAATAAAAGTAGGTAGGTACAGTCTGCAACGAAAAGCAACCAGCACTACATAATTTTTTTAAATTAAATAAACAGAACAATGTACCTTCTTATTTAGAACTAAGTAGCTGACCCGTGCCCACTTCGTTGGTTGGTAATTTTCGGGTTAGTATACAACCTCATATCATATCATCCTAGAACCTCACAAATCAACCGTATGAAAAAAACCGTCTTATAGAAACATCACTTAAAAGATTACTTGCGACACGGTCGTGGTTCCATACCTATATTGTATTATCTCTTTTTCAAACTCAAACTCAAAAGCATTTAATTAAATTACCTAAACCATTTATCGGTCAAATAAGATGAAGCTATTTGCACGTTCCAATGCGTAGATCTCTATGGAGAAGAACGTGCAAGAACCTCCACGGACACTTTTTTTAAATAATAAATTGTTACAAACTTTTGTATACATCATGTTGAAATTATACATACATGTGAGAACGATGTAAAAGACGAGCAGGATAAAAGCGTCCGGAAAAAAATGAAACAATTAAAATAAACCATGGCAGCTGAGAAATGACCAGTCCCACCTGACGGCACCCGTTCACGAACATGACGCATGCGCTAGCACCATTCGGCTCAACCATTTTGAAGGGAGCCAAATGATCCACCGCTAGATCTTTTGAGTGAGCATGACATTCCCAACCGCCAAAGTACAATCAAGTCAAAAACAAAACTAAAACTGATAGCTATACCTAGTTTAAGTTTAAGGTACACAGTACTTACACAGATGCCGTTAATGGATGGAATTATACAATGCTAAATTAATTTAGTCTATATAATGCAAATATTGCTTTCTTACAATCTTCAGCCGATCCAACAATGTTTCCAAATGCTAACAGATTTGTTTGTGCTCTTTAGTGGTTGTGGAGCTGGACCAGCATTCAGCCAAGCATTTTTATCTTCAAAATTATCCCCCAACTTATATATAATATGCTTGCCTGCATAGTTTGCGTTAAATACCTACAAGATTTAAATTTTATCTCATTAAGTTCTAATATATGGGGTGGTAACTTATTTTTTTTTTTATTTTGACCGTTCGTCCAAATTATATGCAATAAAAGTGAAAAGTCTTTTGTTAAAAAAACACTTGAGACGATAGATTTAAGTACTTATTTTGATAAGAATTCATAATTGTTGATAAAATGACCAATACACATGACCCAAAGGATTATTTTTTTTTTTATAATTATAAAAAAATCTACATTTTGTGACTTAAATATAAAAGTTAGACATATGCTGTCTCTGGCTTTTTTAGACATTATCAAGCTCTACAACTTTTCTCTACAGCTCAATCATACAGTGTGAGTCTTTATAATGTACACATACGAAAATGAGGAAACTATGAATAGAAAAAGAATAGAATAGAAAACATTTTATTCAGCATAGACACAAACTCACAGCAACATAGACAAATGGACAAGATATAATAGTAGGTACTGGGAAACTCAAGCCTTAACGATGAGAGATAGAGGTACAGTGTGAGTTTTTATAATGTGTACATACGAAAATGAGGGAAACTATGCTTAATTTTGCCGACGGAAACCGTATAAAAAAACTAATATATTTTTAATTTGTTTTATGGATTTTATTTTTGTTCGCTGCTGTGGCCCCAGTGTAAACAAAACGGTGTAACTTTTAAACTACCTAAACGATCTATCGCGGCGAAACCATAATTATTGGAAGTAATTTGGGCGTCCTCATTAATCGAAAATACTAGGGAAAACTACTCGCAATTGAAATATTACATGTTTTTTTTTTTAATTCATCCATTCATATTTTTTTTAAATCTATTAATTATCATACCACATAACATAACCCATCCTTAAAAGAACAATATATTTTATACTACACCTGCTCGGAAAGTACCTTGATACTTTATCAAATTTACGGTAGAAAGTACGTCATTGCATATCGAACAAATATGCGGCGAGAAAACGCATCTGAGCGGGAGAGAAAAGTGTATGAAAATCCATTTCTTACGTGGTTTTTCTTTTTTAATTTTGGGTAAGACTATGCGCTGGTAACCTAAATATCAAAAGCCAAAAAGTTTTTACAGTGAGTTTTTATCTCCAAGTTCGCAAAATGACACTGGCCACTAGCTGTGTGTTGGATGGTGTCAAACAATTTGAAAAAAGAACATGTGAAAATTGCAGACGCCATTGGCGCCATTTTCAATTTGTGTGTTGTTTGAGGATTCAGTTTTCATTAGTAAAGATTTAGTTTTTTATTTTCCTCGTAGGTGTAGTATAAAGCACTATGTATCACTCGAGAGAAAGTGCGATTCCCGATCTCGGGTGTTTTAAAGCCCTCGCCTACGGCTCGGGCTTCAAACGACACCCTCGACGGTAATCGGTCACTTTCTCCTCTCGGTGAACAATGTACTATTGTGCGTTCGGAGTGCCATGTTTTAATAATGAATAGAACATGTTATCTTTGAGTTACGAACATGCAATTTTTACTTTTGGATAGTCCAGGCAAATTAGTCAAAATTAGGTAAGAATCTCGGAATGAGAGATAGTCGGCTATAAACTTGTATAAACCTTTATTTTGACACCCTAAAAATTGTCTCAAAACCTATTTATCGTAGGGTGTCCGCGATTACAGAAATACCAAGGTTAAAGGTAAAAAAATCGATATTTTACACATGTTTTGCAAATATCTCGTTTCCTATGGGTTTTTTGCTATTTATATGTTAATCTATATTGTAAAAGATTAAAATCGCTACAATTTTAGCCATATTTTTTTTATACGTTGAATCGTTTACGAGATAGAGGGCGGAGAGCGCGCGATCAGAGCATTATTTAAGGTAGTCCCGGTCAAAAACACGCCATGTAAAGTTAATTAATTATTGATAGGTACAAAATTATTAATAATTTTCATGTCTAATTAACTATCATATAAATATTTGTTTAATAAATAAATGTTTGTTTATTTCTCTCAAAAAGGTACAATTTTGGTACACAATAGGTATCTAGGTTACAAGCAGATTAAAACCTCTGTGAGAGCTGGAGTCTATACTGGGTTTGAAACCTGTTTGACAGATTTCCAGGCTCACACCCTTATAATTACAGTATTAAAATGGCGCTTACGTACTACAACATTTTGTGAAAACTCCATGTATTGAGAAGAAGAGAATTAACAAATACCTACAAAAACAAAAAAAAAAGGAGATATGAAATGTGTTTTTGGAGTGTTGTGTCTGCGAGTGCAATGTAAGTCCTCACCCCAAAGCCCATGAAGGACACTGAGCGTGAGCACTCACTTGTCCGAGAGTGTGTGTGTCTGTGTGTGGCAAGGTTAAAACGCGACCTAGGATTAAATAAGCGAAAATTATTTAAGAATATTCAGTAAATCTTCAGTCTCTGCATAGCTTACATTTAGATCTGCACATTGCGTATATATTTTAAATTTATTAGCCTTGTTATAGACGTAGCTACTGAGGAAAGGAAAACTACGTTGAGCCGAACGACAGTTTGTGCGGATGGAGGGACAGACAATATGTTTACGTCGTTGGGAGGCAAAACTACAAGGAACGTTGGGAGTCTGAGAGTGGGTAGTTAAAACAAGGTTTT
Source organism: Lacanobia oleracea (assembly GCA_950371165.1). Lineage (NCBI taxonomy): Eukaryota > Metazoa > Arthropoda > Insecta > Lepidoptera > Noctuidae > Lacanobia > Lacanobia oleracea. Next base: position 12,740,051 of record OX493401.1, read on the forward strand.
GGATAAATAATTTGCGAACAGAGAGTGAATTTCATAAAGTTCGATGGTAGGAAAGCGGTAAGGTAACCGCCACCCAACCTTTAGGAGTACCCTTTGAGCACGTTCCAATTTCAACATGTGAGTTTTCGCTGATCCGCCCCAAGTAATATGCAATATTGTAGAAGCGATTGGCAAAGGGCGAGATACACAAGTCTTAGCACCTTGGTGTCCGCAGTGTGACGAAGGGCCTTAAAAATGTAGATGTCACATAAACACACACACTTCACGACTGCGCGTGAAGTGAGTGTGTTTATGTGCGTAGGAAATGACAGGCAATCGTCAATTTGCACACCGAGATATTTAACACAATTGATGCTAGAAAGGTAGGGGCAATTACAAGTTGTGAGATGTGGTGAAATGCAAGAGTGGGCAATTAAGGAGTAAGGAGATGAAGGAGGTTTTCCGGAGGCATTGAATGAAAAAGTTAGGTAATTACTTTTGTCAGCATTCAAAGTAAGCAAATTTTGAGCCAACCAGTTAGTGACAAACTTGAGTCCGGATTGTGCATGTTGGAACACCAGCTCCCAAGAGTCCCCGTGGAATAGTAGGGCAGTATCATCAGCATAGGCGAAGATGGATGCATTGGGAAGCGTTAGCCTGCAGATCTCAACTAAATAAATGAGAAAAAGTCTTATTTTTTTTTATTTTTTTTGTGATGGGTTTACTCTTGACTCTAGTCTATGTCAGAGATGACAGAGACAAAGTCTACGATGGAACGAGCCTACCCAGAAGGAGCCTGTTCACTCTAACTTTGAAGAGATTGCTTTCGGAAACACAGACGCAGGCAGAGAGTTCCACTCCTTTGCTGTGCGCATTATAAAAGAAGTTTGAAAACGCTTAGTGCGAATTGGTGGAATAGCCAGAAGGTAGGGATGGTAAGATGCAGTGCGTCTGGATGTCCGATGGTAGAAGGGAGCCGGTGGGATGAGGTCGTGGAGTTCTTGGGCATACTCACCGAAGTACAATCTGTAGAAGACCGACAAGCAGGCAACCTTACGGACGGCGATGAGCCAAGCTATGTTGCTTGGCATCCACCAGTTTTACGTCGCCGATGAGCCTTTTAGCTCTGCGTTCCACCGACTCAAGCGCGGCAAGCTGATACTTAGCTGAGCGATCCCAAAGGTGGCTACAATAATCCATGCAGGATCGGACTTCTGCTTTGTAAAGTGTTAAAAGCTGTCCAGGCCTAAAGTATCGCTTCACCCTATTTAGGATGCCCAGCTTTTTGGCCGCAGTTTGGGCTTTGTACTCGATGGTGGCACCGAAGTTGAGACTGGATGTCAACTCCATGCCTCGGGAGCTCGAGCCGATCAGTCACAGGAACAGATGCACCCCGAAAAGTAGGAGCTTAGTCAAAACGACTCCTTTTTGCGGTAAAAAGACACGCCTGTGTTTTGGTGGTGTTAAAAGTGACCAAATTGTCATCACCCTACTGAGAGACAATGCTCAAGGTCAAATTTGTCCGCTCTACCATGGCCTCTCTCAAGAAACAAACTTCAACCCCACTGGTTATTGCGTTGGACAAGTATCTCTCTGAAACCGTACTGTCATCTGCGTACCCAACAAGACCAGGCTGAAGTAGGTCATTGATATGCAGCAGGAAAAGAGTTGCAGAGAGAACAGACCCTTGAGGAACTCCGGCATCAATAGCCATGAGGTCAGAGGAGCAGCCGTCAACGACCACTTGGATCGACCGTTCACTCAGGAAGTCTGATATCCAGCTACAAAAACCAGCTGGGATGCCATAAGCAGGAAGCTTGCTGAGTAGACCTGCGTGCCAGACCCTGTCAAAAGCCTTCCAGATATCAAGCGACACGGCAGTCGGGCCAATAATACTGCCCTGGGGGACCCCGTATGATATGGGGAGCTCATCACTCGTCCATTTACCGATTCTGACGCACTGTCGTCTACTACTGGTAATTTTCAAAGAGAGCAAGTTGAATTGGCCAAATCCAAGAAAATACCAATGACCTTCTGCTTTTTAAACCATATTGAGAAGCAGAAAGCAGATGATTTTGCTCTAAGTACTTAACCAATCTGTAATTCATAAGCCTCTCGACCAATTTTGAACGTGTAGGCAATATTGATATGGGTCTGTGATTATTCGCACGATCTCTGTCCCCACCCTTATGCACAGAATGCACTACTGCCAGCGTAAGCCCATCGGGAAAGATGCCCGAGGTAAAAGCTAAGTTACATATATGAGTCAAATGGGGGGTGACAAGATTTTTATATTTCTTAAGAAACGTGCCCGATATGCCATCAGAGCCCACCACGCAATCGCTCCTCAGCTTCCCGATCAAAACTTCTAATTCAGATTCGTCTGCTTGTAGCATGACAAAACTGTGATGATACGTTAGGAGATCACCAGTTAGTGGAGGTAATCATGTGGAGAAATTCGGCACATTTTCAGCTAATGTAAGTCCAATGTTAGCAAAGTATGAGTTTACTTCATTTACAGAGCGCTCTGGTTCGGAGGGTGACAGAAGAGCGTTGGCACTTAACTTTTGATGTATAGGTGATAGATTTTATAGCATCCCAGAGTTTTTATTATTTCCTCGTTGAGGCGATCGGCGGCGGCGACCTCTCGCGACCGGCCCTGGTTCAATCTATGGTCCGGAGCGAGCAGGCATGGGAAGCGGTCACCTCCTTCTGCGAAGCAGTAATGCTAGCGAAGGAGGAGGCCGAACGTGTGAGAGAGAGGGAAACCTCTCGACCCAGCCGCCGCAACAGAGAAGACGCCCTGGGCGTCGGGAGTCGCAGGGCGATTTCCGGCCACCGTAGGCGAGTGCCTGCGGACGGCGAGCATTGGGTGGTTCGCCGTCCGATCAGAACCAGGCCAGTGTTGACGACGCGCTGTGTTCCACGCGCCTCAAGGAGCTGTCAGCATGGGAGACGGGGCCCGCTAGGGCCAGTGCCTGCCGGGGTGCGGAAACCTTTCGAAAGAGGCACCGTACCCTGGAACGCAAATGGCATCAGGAGGAACACGGATGGGTTTTAGTCAGTAAGACTCTGACACTCCCTTCCGCTCCGCCCAGAGCGGAAGGAGTCATTTGATGATTTCCCATCCTAAAAAAAAAAGGGTTTTTAATATTATTTTGTGCAACTACAACTATAAAAACCCTTTTAGGGCTTTATCATAGTTAGTTTAAGTTTTTTTGAGTATGTTAGAGCAATAATTCCGGTATCTATTTAAAGTTGTTTGAAGTATTTTGTTATCGGGTTTTTTTTTTATTTCATATTCATATTGTCTCGATTTCGAAGGCATCTAAGAAGCCCTGGAGAAATCCAGGGCTTACTTAGCCTTTTACGGTTGGGCACAACCTTAAAAGTAGAATTTTGGACTATAATACGATTAAGTGTGTTGATAAACCAATACTCAATATCCCATGGGGTCTTTCCATCAACTTGGAAAGAGGCCAAAATCACTCCTTTACCCAAAAACGGAAATCCTACATCCTTTTCCGAATATCGTCCTATTTCCATCTTACCTTTTCTCTCCAAAGTCCTTGAACGTCTTGTCCACAATCAGCTTAGTGTTTTTCTTTGCAAAAATAGTTTGCTGAACCCTTTTCAATCCGGATTTCGTCCTGGTCATAGCACCGCTACAGTCTTAGTGAACGTTACCGATGACATACGGTTAGGCATGGAACGAGGAAATCTGACGGTTCTCTGCTTACTAGACTTTAGTAATGCATTCAATTCTGTCGATTTTGATATCCTGCTTGGCATGCTTCGCTCGCTTAACATAGCTCCAACGGCGATTAACTGGTTTCGCAGTTACCTGTATGGCCGCCGGCAACGTATATGCATCGAAGAATCTAAGTCTTCCTGGTGTTATACAATTGCCGATGTACCTCAGGGTGGCGTTTTATCTACTTTACTCTTCGCAATATGTATAAACGCTATCTCCAAAAAACTTCTGTCTTTCTACCACCTTTTATGCAGACGATTTACAAATCTACCAACAAGCTGCCCTTACAGCTTTGGTTGATGCAATTATTGCAATAAACAGGGATTTGGCTGCAGTTTGTGAGTGGAGTGAGGCAAATGGGCTTCAGGTTAATCCGTGGAAGACCCAGGTCATTGTTGTTTTCTTTTTTTTTTTTACTCTTGATAGGCACGCGTTTGACCACTGTTGTTGGCAGCTCTACTACTTAGGATGATTTCAAAAGTAAATTGGTCACAGCTTTCCCAGGTTCAATTTAACGGAACTACTATTCCAATAAGTGAGAAGGTTAAGAACCTTGGGGTTTGGATCGACAAATATCTATCTTAAAATTTTTGCATCTGTCAGGTCCCTTAGACGTGTTCGGAACTTTCTTCCCACTGCCACTAAAACTGCGCTTGCATAGTCTCTTCTGTTTCCCATCCTTAACTATGCTGATGTCAGTTATCTCGATCTTACCTTTGCATAAGATTTATATTTGGCCTGCGCAAATATGATCACATTCCTGAATTTCGCACAAGCTCAAGTGGCTTCCCATACGTCTTCGCCGGGATTCTCATATTTTATTTATAATAATAATAATAATAATAAGATGATTGATTAAGACGATCTGTGGCTCGGCTGTCAAGCCAACTGACGTGAGAAATCTTTCATCCCGCATTTTTATTGATTTTAATTTTAAAAAACCATAGAAACAATGCATTTAATAACAAATACATCAAGAAAAAAAAAATAGCACCACATGGAAATAAAAAAACACACTAAATGAAAAAACAAATTGCAAATAAGGAAATAAAATGTTGACACGTCACCGGGCACGACTACAAGCAGCACCAACACCATCATCGGGTTCGTCGCTCAGTTCCGCTTCGCAGCCGCCGGGACCTGCGCCAGCCGCGAGTCCAGAGATTCCGGTAGCTGCAGTTGCGTCGAGCTCGAGCGACGAATACTTCTCGCCGCCGACGACACCACCACATGCGCGTCGGCGCGGGCGAGGCCGACCACCGGCCAGCTTAGGACCTCGAGGCCCACCGGTCTCTGATAGGGTCCCCGCTATCGGTGGAAGTGTGCAGCGTATAAAATGGACTCAAGCCATAAATGAGAATGTTATACGCTCACACTTTGGGGCTACAGAGGAGGGAACTAACCTGACTGCGTACCGTGGTCGGATGCTCTCTCTGTTTCAGGTACTTGAACCAGCTGTCAGCGTATCGGCCCAACGACTGTCGGATCAGGTGCGCGTCATCCAGCGTAACCGTATGTTGGATGATAGTGTGCTTGATCGCCTCCGCACTGAAATGTGTAGCCATGTCATTGCTCCTCCGTCGCAGACTGTGGCACCAGCACAGTCAACCCAATTGCCCAGCCTTGCTGACGAGGAGAGTAATGACAGGGTTACAAACGTAAGTACCCAGTGCAATGACGAATTGAGGAGTGCTTTGGAGTGTGCTATTCGGGAATACCGCTACATGCCGCCTGAACTTAGACAACAGGGCGCTGGTGGCTGCTCTGGATTCACAGTTGTCAAGCCATTTTGATAACTGTGATAACCTCACCGATGCACATTCGATCATGTACTGTGCGGCTGTAGCGGCATGTCGTGTAGCTCATGTCAAGATAAAAATAACCAATGACAGAGTTACACGACCAAAACCAGCCGTACCAGCTTGGCAGTGCAGGATCGAGCGTCGTATTGGTGAGGCCAGAGCGCTAATCGGCAAACTGATCTGCTTCAGGGAGGGCAACACACGCCCTCGAGTGATGCGCTTTGTGAGACGGGCGTTTTCGGGGACTGATGTCAATCCCCGAGATTATATATCTCGTATCACAGAGCGCATCGACTTCCTGAAGCAGAAGGTGTATGCATGGGCAAGCCGTATTCGTAGGTACAGGCGGCGAGTGGAGCGATACACCCAGAATCGCACATTCCGAAGTAACGAAAGGTGGGTATATAGGGATTGGGAGCGACCGGACCAAGGTGTGACTGACACGCGCTTACCGGATGATGATGCTATGTGTTCATTCTGGCGCAGCATCTGGTCGGTTCCTGTCAGTCATACTGAGGGTGATTGGACTCGGGAGGTCGAGCGTGTGTGCGATCCGATACCAGAAATGGGGGCAATTTCCATCAGCCCCCAAGATGTAGCTTGTGCAGTCCGCCCGTTACCTAACTGGAAATCTCCAGGGCCGGACGGGCTGCACAATTTCTGGATTAAATGGTTTACGAGATCGCACGCTTGCTTGGCGTCTCAATTCCAGTCTGCCTTAGAATCTGGGTCGCTACCCCAGTTCTTAACTACAGGAATAACCCACCTGCTCCATAAATCAGGCAGTACTGCGGAACCTAAAAATTATAGACCGATCACGTGTTTACCGACGGTCTATAAAGTTCTTACATCCATTTTGAGGGCAAAGATTAATAATCATATTAACAACAACATCATCATGTCTGCCTCTCAAAATGGATGTAGGAATGGGTCCCGCGGTACTAAGGAGCTACTCCTTATTGATATGGCCATTAGCCAACAGGTTCGGCGTTCCCGAAAGGATCTGTCGACATGCTGGATAGACTATAAGAAGGCCTATGACTCGGTGCCTCATACATGGCTCATGAGGGTGCTAGAATTGTATAAAGTTGATGCAACGCTACGCACCTTCCTGATGTCGTGTATGGGGCAATGGAGGACAGTCCTTCGCTATCCAGGATCTCGAAATATCCAGAGGAATAGCGAAACGGTAAGGATCGAGCGGGGTATATTTCAGGGCGATAGTTTGAGTCCACTTTGGTTTTGTCTAGCCTTGAATCCTCTTAGCACACTGCTGGAGAATTCAGGGCTAGGCTATCGGTTGAAGAGAGGTGGTCAGGTTATATCTCACCTCCTTTACATGGATGATCTGAAACTCTTTGCCCCCACTAATCTGCAACTGATGGAGCTACTGAAGGTAACTGAAACATTCAGTAACGCCATCAAGATGGAGTTTGGTGTGGATAAATGTGCGGTCATGCATGTAAAGCGTGGAGAGATTATGGAATCCGTGGGAACTCAACTCTCGGATTCCATAAACCTGAGATCCCTCTCTCCAACTGAAACTTACAAGTATTTGGGTATGTCGGAAGCGTTAGGTATCAATGTTACTGACATGAAGCAATCGTTGAAGGAGCGCTTCTTTGGCCGCCTGAACAAGGTATTCAATAGCTTTCTATCGGGCGGAAACAAGGTGCGCGCCTTCAACGGTTGGGTCATGCCGGTATTGATGTACTCTTTCGGCGTACTCAAATGGACTCAAACGGAACTTGACGCCCTGGATAGGCGAGTCCGTACACTGCTCACTGCGCATCGAATGCATCACCCACGGTCGTCGGTAATGAGACTGTATATCCCGCGAAAGTGTGGAGGTCGAGGCTTTTTAAATGCTAAGACTCTCCACAATCGCGAGATATGCAGTCTTAGGGAATATTTCCTAGCTGTAGACGTGGGTATGCATCGAGATGTAGTGGCGGTGGACAAGGGACTCACCCCGCTCTCCTTGGCAAATGAGAACTGGCGCAAACCTGCGGTGCTTGACACTAACGATCGCAGGGCGGTATGGCAGAGTAAGGAGCTTCACGGACGCTTTTTCCGGGCCCTACATGGGCCCGACGTAGACCAACTAGCGTCCGTAGCCTGGCTGCGTTTCGGTGATCTTTTTGGAGAAACCGAAGGTTTTGTTTGTGCAATTATGGACGAAGTTATCATGACGAATAACTACCGGAGATTCATTGTGAAAGACGGCACGGTCGACATATGTCGGGCATGTCACCGTCCGGGAGAATCAATTCGCCACATTGTCTCTGGTTGTTCTCGTCTAGCTAACGGAGAATACTTGCATAGGCACAACTGTAAGGGCAGGAGCCTTTACACTTAATGTTGAATGTTAATAAAATAAATGTTATTATTAAAAAGGGTATTTAATACGAAATTACACTAAATTAACGTAACAATAAAAATGTTATAAAAAATGTTATAAAAAATGTTATAAAAAATGTTATAAAAAATGTTATAAAAAAGGTTACAAAATGTTGAGTGTTGCGCGAGCTCGATATTAAACCGAAGACTGACGTTTTTGTGTGCGTGACGAAGCTACATTTTATAAATTAACAAAATTTGCAGTATTTTAACTAGGCCAAAGTACAATGTGCGGTTGCTGACCGTACAACAACCTTGTAGCCAGGATTATCCATCAGCAACTTGCTCTGAAATACTCTCTTGTGGAGTCGGAGGTGCCATATTATAGGTATGCGCCCGACCCAGTTCTCGATAATGGCAATATCACATTGTACTGGGATCGGTCCATCATCACTGACAGGACTATTGTTGCCCATAAGCCTGATATAGTGGTGGTGGACCGAATTGTGAGGCGTGCAATGATTGTAGACATAACCGTCCCGCATGACGAGAACCTCGTGAAAGCCGAGAAAGACAAACAAATCAAGTATATTGACTTGGCTCGCGAGGTTGTCGACATGTGGGAAGTGGACTCCGCAATCATTGTACCGATAGTCGTGTCGGCCAATGGCTTAATAGCCACGAGCCTCGACCAACACCTTAGGAGGCTCTCGTTGGGCAGCTGGATCAAGGGCTTAATTCAGAAAGCGGTACTTCTGGACACGGCTCGCATAGTCAGGAGGTTCCTTTCCCTGGAGCCCTGACCACCGGTAGCTTGGACCCTGTTCCCGATATCGGTGGGCTACTATTTTTATATTTTTAAATGTTTTTTTTTATGTATATATTGTATAAAAATATTTAAAAATTTAGAAATAAGCGAAAATGATGAATAAAGGAAATAATAATAAGATGATCATGTACTGTGCGGCTGTAGCGGCATGTCGTGTAGCTCATGTCAAGATAAAAATAACCAATGACAGAGTTACACGACCAAAACCAGCCGTACCAGCTTGGCAGTGCAGGATCGAGCGCCGTATTGGTGAGGCCAGAGCGCTAATCGGCAAACTGATCTGCTTCAGGGAGGGCAACACACGCCCTCGAGTGATGCGCTTTGTGAGACGGGCGTTTTCGGGGACTGATGTCAATCCCCGAGATTATATATCTCGTATCACAGAGCGTATCGACTTCCTGAAGCAGAAGGTGTATGCATGGGCAAGCCGTATTCGTAGGTACAGGCGGCGAGTGGAGCGATACACCCAGAATCGCACATTCCGAAGTAACGAAAGGTGGGTATATAGGGATTGGGAGCGACCGGACCAAGGTGTGACTGACACGCGCTTACCGGATGATGATGCTATGTGTTCATTCTGGCGCAGCATCTGGTCGGTTCCTGTCAGTCATACTGAGGGTGATTGGACTCGGGAGGTCGAGCGTGTGTGCGATCCGATACCAGAAATGGGGGCAATTTCCATCAGCCCCCAAGATGTAGCTTGTGCAGTCCGCCCGTTACCTAACTGGAAATCTCCAGGGCCGGACGGGCTGCACAATTTCTGGATTAAATGGTTTACGAGATCGCACGCTTGCTTGGCGTCTCAATTCCAGTCTGCCTTAGAGTCTGGGTCGCTACCCCAGTTCTTAACTACAGGAATAACCCACCTGCTCCATAAATCAGGCAGTACTGCGGAACCTAAAAATTATAGACCGATCACGTGTTTACCGACGGTCTATAAAGTTCTTACATCCATTTTGAGGGCAAAGATTAATAATCATATTAACAACAACAACATCATGTCTGCCTCTCAAAATGGATGTAGGAATGGGTCCCGCGGTACTAAGGAGCTACTCCTTATTGATATGGCCATTAGCCAACAGGTTCGGCGTTCCCGAAAGGATCTGTCGACATGCTGGATAGACTATAAGAAGGCCTATGACTCGGTGCCTCATACATGGCTCATGAGGGTGCTAGAATTGTATAAAGTTGATGCAACGCTACGCACCTTCCTGATGTCGTGTATGGGGCAATGGAGGACAGTCCTTCGCTATCCAGGATCTCGAAATATCCAGAGGAATAGCGAACCGGTAAGGATCGAGCGGGGTATATTTCAGGGCGATAGTTTGAGTCCACTTTGGTTTTGTCTAGCCTTGAATCCTTTTAGCACACTGCTGGAGAATTCAGGGCTAGGCTATCGGTTGAAGAGAGGTGGTCAGGTTATATCTCACCTCCTTTACATGGATGATCTGAAACTCTTTGCCCCCACTAATCTGCAACTGATGGAGCTACTGAAGGTAACTGAAACATTCAGTAACGCCATCAGGATGGAGTTTGGTGTGGATAAATGTGCGGTCATGCATGTAAAGCGTGGAGAGATTATGGAATCCGTGGGAACTCAACTCTCGGATTCCATAAACCTGAGATCCCTCTCTCCAACTGAAACTTACAAGTATTTGGGTATGTCGGAAGCGTTAGGTATCAATGTTACTGACATGAAGCAATCGTTGAAGGAGCGCTTCTTTGGCCGCCTGAAGAAGGTATTCAATAGCTTTCTATCGGGCGGAAACAAGGTGCGCGCCTTCAACGGTTGGGTCATGCCGGTATTGATGTACTCTTTCGGCGTACTCAAATGGACTCAAACGGAACTTGACGCCCTGGATAGGCGAGTCCGTACACTGCTCACTGCGCATCGAATGCATCACCCACGGTCGTCGGTAATGAGACTGTATATCCCGCGAAAGTGTGGAGGTCGAGGCTTTTTAAATGCTAAGACTCTCCACAATCGCGAGATATGCAGACTTAGGGAATATTTCCTAGCTGTAGACGTGGGTATGCATCGAGATGTAGTGGCGGTGGACAAGGGACTCACCCTGCTCTCCTTGGCAAATGAGAACTGGCGCAAACCTGCGGTGCTTGACACTAACGATCGCAGGGCGGTATGGCAGAGTAAGGAGCTTCACGGACGCTTTTTCCGGGCCCTACATGGGCCCGACGTAGACCAACTAGCGTCCGTAGCCTGGCTGCGTTTCGGTGATCTTTTTGGAGAAACCGAAGGTTTTGTTTGTGCAATTATGGACGAAGTTATCATGACGAATAACTACCGGAGATTCATTGTGAAAGACGGCACGGTCGACATATGTCGGGATGTCACCGTCCGGGAGAATCAATTCGCCACATTGTCTCTGGTTGTTCTCGTCTAGCTAACGGAGAATACTTGCATAGGCACAACCTTGTAGCCAGGATTATCCATCAGCAACTTGCTCTGAAATACTCTCTTGTGGAGTCGGAGGTGCCATATTATAGGTATGCGCCCGACCCAGTTCTCGATAATGGCAATATCACATTGTACTGGGATCGGTCCATCATCACTGACAGGACTATTGTTGCCAATAAGCCTGATATAGTGGTGGTGGACCGAATTGTGAGGCGTGCAATGATTGTAGACATAACCGTCCCGCATGACGAGAACCTCGTGAAAGCCGAGAAAGACAAACAAATCAAGTATATTGACTTGGCTCGCGAGGTTGTCGACATGTGGGAAGTGGACTCCGCAATCATTGTACCGATAGTCGTGTCGGCCAATGGCTTAATAGCCACGAGCCTCGACCAACACCTTAGGAGGCTCTCGTTGGGCAGCTGGATCAAGGGCTTGATTCAGAAAGCGGTACTTCTGGACACGGCTCGCATTGTCAGGAGGTTCCTTTCTCTGGAGCCCTGACTACCGGTAGCTTGGACCCTGTTCCCGATATCGGTGGGCTACTATTTTTAAATGTTTTTTTTATGTATATATTGTATAAAAATATTTAAAAATTTAGAAATAAGCGAAAATGATGAATAAAGGAAATAATAATAATAATACAACTTTATTTCAGACCATCTCAGATCCATATTCACAATAAAAAAATAAAAATAAAAAAAAACAAAACCAGAAATACACATAATGCGCACGGATTAAAAAAAAAATCTATTCAATAAATATGTTAAAAAATATGTTAAATATATGCTCTACAGTATTCTGTTCAATCCTACAACCCCCTCTTATCTTAAATAACGCTTCAAGTTCCTTCATGACACACATAATAGATGTCTGAGGTCGTCGGAAAACTTGAGATTAGAGATGCCGATGCACTCCACCAGCTTCTACGACAAATCTTTTACGGTTCAAGCGGTGCGGTTATGGAATGCCTTCCCCGTATCAGTAAGACGTGCTCAATCTTTGTCCATTTTTAATACAATGGTCAAAAATCACTACCTTTCTGTTTAATCGTTTTCACTCGGTTCCTATGCTTTTTATTTATTTGTTACATAATTATAATTGTATATATGTGTTGGCGACGAAGCACTTAGTAATGTATAACTCGCACAGAAAAAGCCCATGTATAATTATGTATAAGCTTATGTTATTTATACTTAGGTGCTTATGTATTCTCATAGTCATAGTTTAGAGGCTATGTAATTAATTAAAAACATATATTTTTGTCGTTTTTCCCCGGACACATAAAAGATGTTCTGGGAAAACCTTATTTGCGTTAAAGTAAACAGATAGGTAGGGTTAAACATTTCCCCTACACATTCCTGGTAACCCCCAAAAGGTATGGTTTTGATGGTTGATAAAAATCAACGGTAACGAAGGTACACAGGTAATGAACATTTCACACATACCTACACACACAGGACAGTTACTCAAAGGTAATAGGGTGGATAGAAAAAACCACCATTTACAGACACCTTCAGTTACTATACATAGGTACAGAAAATCTAGGTATATAGGCTTTAAATAATAGGCACTGGAAACCTGGCACTGAGCCCTATCCAGATATGTACACATCTTTATGGTCAGGCAAGGCATAAAGCCGCAAAATAGGAAAATTTAAAATCACAGATTTTTATCCTCTTCCGGGTTCCTGACCTATAGTACCTCCACCCTTAGAGGGGTGGCCTCCAAAGTTGTGTATCAGCCGGTCGATTCTGTAAACAAGTCGAAGTGAAGGCTTGGGTGAAGTGATCACGAAGTGAGCTGTCAATCCATCTTGATTACTTGAACTGACAGCTCACTTTGTGATCACTTCACCCAAGCCTTCACTTCGACTTTCTTACAGAATCGACCGGCTGGATAGAGGGATGATGCACCTACCCTAATACAGATAGTTTGATAGCCCATAGGGCACAGTTTTTCGGGAAATCAACCCTTAATAGTAGGCAAGTTCACACTTGTAAACAGTTTCGACAGTTAAATACAACAAGCCCACTAGTGGGCAGGGTTGAAGGGTTGGTTTCCACCCCATTCGACGGGGAATTTCGGGGGATTTACAGAGAGGTGCATCAACCCCTATCCAGACCTAGAATAGACCTAGATATAACCAGGAATGTAATAGAACCGTAGTTAAAATTAACAGTTAAAATAATTATCCCAAGGATAAAAAGTACTCCCAGGATAAAAAAAACGGCCCAGTGCGAGTCAGACTCGTCCACCGAGGGTTTCGTTCAAATTAAGTACTTTAAATAAAAACTATTTTTTTTTATTTACTTAAGTAGGTAATTACAAAAGGCTTGTGTTTAAACACCGCCCAAAAAAGTACCTACTTTACTACCAAAAAAGTTCTAAACGGTTACCAAAACGGATAAATGGTCACCAAATAATATTCGAGAAGTAGCGCTCGCCAGCCGCTGCCGCGGCGCCGCTCGCTTCGCTCGCTCGGCTCGCGCGCGGTTGGTCACAATTCTAACCTTTTTTTTTTTTTTTTTTTCCTTGCGAAGAAAATGCCTAACGCATACCACATCATCCGGGGAGACGACGTGGTTATGTGGGACTTGCACCCACTAAAAACTTCGCCTGTGCACGTACTTTCGCCTTGATGGATGGGTCGCGAGGACTGCTACGCATGACATTCGCGACCCATCCAGCGTGGCCTACTTCTGGGCTCCCTTTTCTATGCCCGTTCGGGCTCCCTCTTCTTTCAGCGATGTCCGGGTGCACTTGGACATCACCACGACTCCAGGGACCTTACAGCGTGGACGATAGAGTCCCCGATCTATCGTCCGCTGGCCCCTCCTATGGCGGCATCAAGTCGGCATTTCGCCGCCTGCGCCGTCCCGTCCTTCTGCGGCGAATCGGGTCAGCAAGAGAGTCTTCCTCCCTGACCCGCTCCGCCGCTTCCTTCTGCGAGATTACGTCTTCGCAAAAAGACGCAACCGCCTCCCATACCGTCTCACTGCTGACCATACCCCTAACAACGACCGGCAGCGATAGATCATCTCCAATTGCTGCGACCAGGACACGGCGCTGCGCTTCCCAGGCAGGGCACTGCTCGAGAGTGTGCAGAGCCGTGTCCTGGCTGCAGCCGCACTGGTGACACACGGGAGTCACCTCCCGTCTTGCCACTGTATGGAGGTATTTGCCAAAACAGCCATGCGCTGACAAAACCTGCACTAAACGGAAGGACAACGTCCCGTGTCGCCTTCGTGCCCATTCCTCTAGGATTGGCTGGATAGCCCCTACAGTCCAGTGACCGGCACTAGGCGTCTCCAGCCTCTCCGCCCATTGCCTCATGATGGTAGCTTGCGCCTCTCTGCGCCATCTCATCACCACTTCAGGCGGTGGTCACAATTCTAACCTAACCTAACCTATTTTATCCAGTTTGTAACCCCAGCCTACATTTTATGGCAATCACAGTTGAGTTGGATAGAATTTGTTGACCGTTGATCCATTTTGGTGCCCGTCTAAATTATACCCATTTGGTGACCGTTGATCCATTTTGGTGCCCGTCTAAATTATACCCATTACAAAAATGTACTTACCTATAGTTTTCAGACTTTTTTCCTATAAGTACTTGAATAGACGGTATAAGACGGAACTAATTGCCACATTTCAAAGTTCTAGGTCAACGGGAAATACCCTATAGATATATTTTGATTCCCTTGAGTGTCGAAATATACGTTATTTCCGGCATAAACGGCCGTATCTTTGTTTACGTTAACTTTGAACTTAAATTTTTTCACAACTTCAAGGGACCGTAGACTTGAGTATAATATGATTATAACTTCAAATCGATACCTACCTCCACGTGTTCTCGAGATAAAGGGTCTTGACAGACAAACGAACGGACAACAAAGTGATCTTATAAAGGTGCCTTTTTCTTTTTGTGGTACAGAACCCTAAAAGTGGCCTAAGGTTTTCTAGTAAGAATAGGTTGAACATCTAAGTACGATTAGTCTATGGTGGGTTGAACCAGTGTTTAATGTATGTGTGAAACTTCAGCAGCCTTTCCGATATTTGATTGTGATACAAGTGTGTATGTAGCAGTCTACCTATAATATATCAACTAGAATCTGTTATCAGTTTTATCAAATAATGGAGAATTATATACTTAGGCAAAGTGAATTTCAACTAAATTAACTGTTTTTAAGACAAAAATACGTTTAACACTAACTTTATACCTAATTGCCTGCTAAAAATTAGTTTTTAATTTCTTATTTTTTTACTGCCCAAGCATTTATTATAACCCGTTTCTTATCTGTTAATTCACACTAGATTGCCTTGCATATTGACAAAACTGTTATCATTATTAGGATTAGGTAGGGATCTTTAAAATAAGGCATTACTGACATTATAATGATATGGAGTACCCAATAGATATAAAATGTAACAAAACTGATATTCAAATATGTATTAAGTACAATAATTATTATTGGTGTTAAGCACAAAAAAATATATTTCTCCATCAGTTTATAAAAACATTTCAGTTATGTATACTAGACAAGAAAATAACATGATTATAAAGATAAATAAGCATTTAATATTTTGTTAAGGCATTCCAGTAACAGCATAATTCCATGAGTTAACTTAAGCAGTGCTACAAATCATCGTCTGAGTCAAGAGCGGCCCTCCTTCTGTCAAACTTCACAGTGCTGTTGGATTTGGGCATCTGTTGATTGAGAGACTCGAGGAGTTGAATGAGTTCTGGTTCTGTTATTTTATTACGAACCTGACCCATTTGGGCCATTCTACAGATCATATTTTCAACCATGGCACCCTTTTCTGGTCTACTGAGTTTGATTGTGTTCACTGTAAAGAAAAGCATAAAGATTATTATGATAACCTTTCATGATAGGCAATTTAACTTTTGAATGTGACGTCAATTTCACATATGACTACATTGATAAATATTATGTTATTACGTCTTGCTCTGGCATCTTGACTAAGTGCTTGTGCAAGAATTGTGTGTTTAGCTTCCTCCATTTGCTGCATTCTTTCTTCCTGTTGTTTAGCATGATTGGGGTCGCCGGTTCCCTGAAATACATTAATTGAGTTTGAAATAACATAAAAATACCTTTCAATTCTGAAATTAACGAATACATAAATAATTTATTCGAGAAATCGAAGCAGGTTGAGGGGTATCGGACTAAACATAACCTCATCTATGATTCACACTCACCCCATGTTGAGCCTGTAGTTGTGCAAGCCGCTGTTGTCTAATCTTGTCTAATTCTGGGTCATCCATCTTAAATTTTTAATGTGTTCAGAAAAATACAAAGTCTTCTATTTAATTCGATATCTTTGTTGCGTTCGTTTTTGACATATACGCGATGTTGCGTTCCATTTATTGTAGCTTAAGATTTCGTGACATTAAGCATGAAGTGTCAGCTGACTTCAACCTAGGAACATGGAACGGTACCCCCAACAAAACCAAATAAAATGTGAGGTACTAGATACCCATTCGTTTAATTTGTAACTGTATACCTACTTATCTTTTCTTTCTTTATTTGTACCTACTAGCTGACCCACGCCCACTTGGTTGGGCGATATTTTTCGGGTATGACACTCACATAATATTTTTTAACGTAGCTTTCTACTGTTAAAAAAAAAACAAAACCGGTTCAGTAGATCCAGAGATAACCCCCTTTTTTTAAAGGATGGGAAATCATCAAATGACTCTTCTCGCTTTGGGAGAGGAGTCATCTGGAGTGTCAGACGCTTACTGACTAAAACCCATCCGTGTTCCTTCATCAGTGCCCTTTGCGTTCCAGGGTACAGTGCCTCTTGCGAACAGATTCCGCAGCCCCAGCAGGCCCTAGCGAGCCCCCGTCTTTTATGCTGACAGCTCTTAGAGGCGCGCATGGAACACAGCGCGCCGTTGACCCGGGCCTGGTTCTAATCAGACGGCAAGCCACCCAATGCTCGCCGTCCGCAAGCCCGCGCCTACGGTGGCAGAGAATCGCCCTGCGATTCCCGACGCCCGGGGCGTCTTCTTCTGTTGCGGCGGCTGGGGCGTGAGGTTTCCCTTCTCTCTCACGTTCGGCTTCCTCCTTTGCTAGCATTACTACTTCGCAGGAGGTGACCGCTTCCCATGTCTAGAGATTACACCCTACAACCTCACAAACTTTACCTCTTTATAATATTAGTACTTACCTATAGAAGTATAGATGACACTCATCACACAATTATAATATACCTAGCTTTATATTGGTAAAATAATTTTCAAAATCCGTAGGTACAGTAGATCCAGAGACTACCCCCTACAACCTCTCAAACTTTACCTGAATACATCTTTATAAAATTAGCACGTGGCTCTCTGCGAATGGTATATTACGGCCTGATTCACCGGCACCGGTCAGACTCAGTAGGTACCCTTTAATAAAATAGTCAGTAACAGCGCTAGCACGGGGCTCAAGGCCTAGACTCCATGAGAGGAATCAAGCCCTTATTCTAACTCCTTACCAAAAACCCTCTTTATCACCAATGGTTTCGAGCCAGTCGAGGACACGTCCTTTTAAGATTATCGGCACGATGACTGATGGGCATGAAATGCATGAATAGCATTGTCGATAAGCTACTAAACAAGTTCGATATTATATTTTCACAATACCTATGGACCAGAGACCTGGGAATAGAACACATGCTCCGCAGTCGCGCTTCCGATCACTTGACCAAGGAATTCATTATTTTATTTTTTTCAATAAAGGACGTAGGTAAGTAGTCGACAGTTTCTGTTGTGACGCGTACCGAAATATACTGCTTTGGAAAGCCTCACAAGGTCAACCAATGAGCTGTTGAGGGCTGCAAGAGTCCCCCGCGAGAAGCACAGAACCGGTCGAGATGCCCTCAGGAAAGGCGTCTACCAGTGGACGTCTTTCAGGTAATTCGCTAGGTGATAGCGTCAAAATAACTAATCCATAATTTTATAAATTTCACAAATAAGTACAAGAAAGGAAAAATAAAGGTGACTTAAGTTTTTTTTAATTATTATTTACGTAACATTATCATGCCATTGAAGTGTTTGATATTCGATTTTCCCATGAGCATTGCAAAAGGCGAAAACAGCTAGTTTGTTTACCGCTACAGAGAGTCTTCCAAATGCTACGAACTCTGCAGGGCTGATGGTGTAAGTTTGGTCATAAATACATCGCACCATGTATGTTGCATGAAATCTCACAGGATCTCCTGAAATTTTAAACAATAGATTATGAATATAAGTAAAGTTAAAATAAAGACCAAAAGAGGCTTCTGTTTAAAACTGACTGCCAGCCAGTGCCTGTGATATCTTGAAGTTTAAGTCACATAATAGCAAGAGTAGCACTAGCAAATGCTACGGGCCTCGCGCATTGGGGGCCCAGCGCTTCCAAAAACTGACTCTGACTCACACGCGAGTCCCTAGTCCTACAATACTCTGCGATAACCGTTTTACCCTATGTGACGCATATTTTCTCAATCGCTGGTTGATACTTTCGACCTATACATGGTTGTTCAAAACCGTGCATACTCCCCCTTAAGTCACAGAAGTTTTGGTATTTTCGTTTTTAGGGTTCCGAACATCCGTAAAAACGGAACCCTCGGGTGTCAGTCTGTCTGTCCGTCTGTCGTAGCCAGCTTTCTCCGGATCTACTGGATGGATTCCGTTGAAATTTGGTATACATTTGTATACCAAATTTCAACTTATACCAAATTATAGTATTTTTTTTTTTTTCATAGTTTTAAAAGAAATTGTTTTGAATTTATTCAGGAAATTAGACGCAAATGACCATTTCCCTCCTTATATCCATAACTACTGAGCCTAAAATTTTGAAAAAAAATGGAGGTAGATCTTTACCTATAGATTACAGGAAAACCTGTAAGAAGTCTATATTGTTAAAATAACATGTTAAAAAAATCGTTCGGAACCCTTTGCACGCAAGTCCGACTCGCACTTGGCCAGTTTTTAAAATAAATACTTACTTTTGAAGTTATTCAAGAAATTACACCAAAAATTAACATGGGGGAATGTTAATTTTTTTTTCCCCTTATCTCCGAAACTACTGAACCTAAAATTAAAAAAATAAATGCAGAATACAGTTATATACCTCAAAATTACAGGAAAACCTACTACAAGTCTGTAGTGTTATAATAACATGTCAAAAATGGAATTCGTTCAGAACCTCTGCACGCGAGTCCGACTCGCACTTGGCCAGTTTTACTTTTTTAGGTTAAGGAAAATTTGCCCCCTTGGCAAAATTTGCTACAGGCTCCGCGCTTGTTTAATCCGGCACTGAATGACTATCAGATCAAATAAGCCTTGGCAGCTGCAGACAATGAGTTACATACATTATTAACGCTGTATTATATTTACCAGGGTATAAAAGGTAGTCACAACCAAACTTTGATCCATTTGTTATATGATATCTTTTTTCCCATAAATTCTTAAAAAATCTGTATTTGATAGCACCTTTTCCTTCTACAACACTGGGATTTAAAACATCTATATTAACATTTTTCTTTTCTGTAACAATCAAGGTGATTGATTAATAATTATGAAGAATTATTGTCCGTTCTGTAATTAGAAAATTGATGAACCAATTGATAATACCTGTAGCTATGTAATGTTCAGTTGGCAAGTGCATTAGAACATGTGCTGGAGCTAGCTTTGGCAATTTATTTATTTCTTCTTGTAATAATGTTTGTTTGTCTAACTGAATATCTGAAAAAAAAAATTAGGTACTTCAGTTTTACAGTAGTCTCTTCTTATCTACCACCTGGTAATCTAGCAAGTACTACCTGTATTGGCCGTATTTTGTGAGTTAAAGCTATATTTGCATTAAATAGCAACATGGTCAAAGTTAATATAAAAATGGCAGACTCTGGTATCAAGAAAATTTCCCATGACTAAAAAAATGTTTAATGCACTATACTCAACAGATTACAGTATTGTAATAAAATTTTGTGGTGTGCAGATTTGGGAGAGAGTTGTAAAAGATAGTTTGGCAGTACATGATAATATTATAAGACTGCAGTACCAGAGACTCCTTTGGACAGCAGCTTTTGTCTCTTCCCAGCAATTATGATGTCTATTTTCTGTGACAACTGATCTATTTTCCGCTTCTTCAAAGCTTCAGTTTGTTCTGCTAAAACACTGTAACATAAAACAATCATGTTAGCATTATCTAGGTAACCAATGTATACTTTGGTAATATGAAAGTATAGCAACATAGCATAAATGGCAAAATGCTGTTAATATGTCACATACAACGTTTAGACTTGGCAGTGTATTATCTCTACCACTCACGTCTTTAACTATCTAGCCATCATTTATAAGACTCATCCTTACTATAATATTATAAATGCGAAAGTAACTCTGTCTGTCAGTTGCGCTTTCACACCAAAACTACAGAACCAATTTAAATTAAATTTGGTACAAAGATAGTCTAGAGCTTGAGAAAGAACATAGGCTACTTATTATCCTGGGAGTATGTTCCCTAGAGATCACACAGGTCAACCCGCTGGCAGAAGCTAGTTCATTATAAAAATTTATGTGCCACATTAATTGGCTTTGGTACTGAAATTTACTTTTGTTCCAGGTCTTTAATCATCAGTTTTTCTTCATCAGTAGGTTTTCTTGTAAAGTTTGGTAATTCAAACAACTCACAAACACCCTTTTCAACTAACAAGGCCGCTTCTTCAGATGTCAAAGCCATTGGTAATCCTACAAATATCAAACATAATTGTAAAGACATCTGACTAGGTCAGTAAATTATTTTTTAACAATATTTAATACAACAAGCAATACAATACAATATAATAGGGTCGGTGGCACATACCTAAAAACTCATTTTGCCTTGGAAACGACGGTATAGAACCAATTAGTGCACCACATATTCGATGACTCGCTCGTAGAGTGTACCATTCTAAGTAAAAAATTAACATTAGTATCGCAAAAATATAATTAAATGTATAAAACTTTTTATCTACCTTCAGAATTCCATACATAAGCAATTCCATTTTCAACGTAAAGTGATATCATTATTCGATTTTTTGTCGTCGAATTTTACAGTTCACCATCACACCATACAATACAAAGAAAAATATTTAAAATCACATCGACATTTTGCACAACACAAAGCGAACATTTTGCATATTTTGTTGCAAGTTTGACGTTTCCTAGTTTGAAGGTTTCAAGTTTGATTTTGAAGTTTAACTTTTTTTTCTTTACTTTCGCGTGGTCAAGCCAAAAACTACGTTATACACGCCAGGGTAGCCCGCGAAATACAAATATTTGTATGTTGTTTGCAATGTCAGTCAGTATGAAGCTACATGTTGACAAAAATTTTTTTACAAAAAATACAACCGACTTCCAAAAACAAAACACTACAAGGTACAAAATAACTTCGGAAGAAAGAAAAGAACTTTAATTTCTGAAGTCGGTGTTTTCGTTTTTTGACACCGACTTCCGAAATTAAAGTTCTTTTCTTTTTCTTTTTTGTTTTTGGAAGTCGGTTGTATTTTTTGTACAAAGTTTTTTATTTTTCACTTTTTAGTGGTACCTAGGTACCACATTACCAGCGGACCAGCGCAATGTTATGTTAAGAACTGGTGTAAACACTAAAAAACTTGCGATTTCAGCAATCCCGATCCTTTTGCTATGATTTATTGAAGAGTTCCGTTGCCTACCTCCGAAGTTCTTCGTCAGATCTTCACCAAATTGAAACGGAAACAGTCCAGGAAAATACTCTTTCAAACAAAAAAAGAATCATCCAAATCGGCTGACAATAATTGTCAGCCGATTTGGATGATGATGAACTTAGAGGGCTATATTGATGATTAAAATGGTTATAATTCTTTAGATAAATACGCGTTACGGTCGCGGATCGCATTTGGTCCACATACAGCTTCACACTGACCGGCAAATTGCAAAAAACATAAAAATATTTGAATTTCGCGGGCTACCCTGGAGCATCCACCTTAAGGATCCCTATTTTTTTCTAGACAAAGTTCATACTAAAATCTTCCTTGAGAACCACTCTATCCATCGGTGAAGAGCATAAAAATCGGTGCAGTAGTTTTTGAGAATATCGCGAACAGACAGACAGACGTGGCGGAGAACTTTGAAACATTTAAAAAAGTTAATATTTTTTATTAATAAATTATTCAGTTTGAGTTGTTAAAATATGTAATTAAAACAAATAACAAAATGATGTCGTCTTGTTTTCGGATCTTGTAAAACCAATCATCATAAAAGTCTGTGGAACAGTCTCTCGGTGCTGTGAACCGCGAGCCGGGCCTAGCAAGGTCACTCGAATCGCACACGTATTATACCGATATCGCATCAGCGCAGCGAAGGAACAAGTATCGGAAAATATAACCGTATCGGTACTACACTATTCCATCATGACATATTAAACAAACGAATGAAATTATGAAATTAAATAAAGGGCTGTTGGACGTAAATATGCACAAATATGAACACTACAGCCATAAATACATGATAGTTAAGCATTTTTTTCATCGAAAATATATTACTATGTGTAATATTGCATGAAAACCGGCTCCTAACCTGTGCAAAGACAATTGAGGTTGATTTTCCTTCTTTCTAGCACCACACTTCATAATACAACACATAGGCATCTAGGATGGCTGTTTTCCAACACATGCGTGCATCTATAAGTACTAATATATAAAGCTGAAGAGTTTGTTTGTTTGTTTGTTTACATGAACGCGCTAATCTCAGGAACTACTGGTCCGATTTGAAAAATTCTTTCAGTGTCGGATAGCCCATTTATCGAGGAAGGCTATAGGTTATATATCATCACGCTAAGACCAAAAGGAGCGGAGTAGTAATGAAAATTGTGACGCAGACGAAGTTGCGTGGGTCAACTAGTTTTGAAAATAAACTCCTTGTAATTTTCTCACAAATCTCAAAAATATTAAAGTAAACACTCATTTGACAGCAGAACTATCACTAAAGTCGTCGCATAATATGGCGGATGCGACACTTACCTACAACTATCACTACGTCACAACAAAATGTTGGCATTTTGAGCAACAGCTGAAATACTTTTGTCTATTTTATCAAATATGATTACTACATTAGATAGAATGAAACAAAACGATATTTCACATTCTGTTTCGGATTTCACCCATATTTGTATAAGCAAATATAGGTATAGAATATAGCGGCGCCTCCATATTTTTTCTATCTCTATGCAGTACAGAATGGAGTACAGTCCTATGGTCCTACTGGGTAGTAGGACCATAGGACTGTACTCCATTCTGTGCACGGGTTGTCACATGGTTTTTACCCATTTCCGTTTTGGAACGAAGTTCCTTATCGCGCGTTGTGAAAAGGAGCTAGACGGAAAAAATTCTTACGAAAAGTTGTCACTACTCTTTTTGCTATAGTAAGCTATTGTAAGCTGTGCGGCGTCGCATGTTTCTCTGTCTGTCTCTCTCTCTCTCTTATAGAAAGCAAGCCAGATATTTTCATTTCTATTTCGCAGGTGTCCCTTGACACCTTTCAAGTTGGAACGAAATGGAATGGAATGTTATGGAATGGAATGGAATGGAATGGAATGGAATGGAATGGAATATAATTTCTCATCTCAATAGGGACTGATTGAGATGAGAAACAGTGGGTCATTAGTTGCCAACGATACGATACCATCTTAGGGAAAAGGATAAAGTCGTAAAACACAGTTATGTTTCTAGTTTTATTACAATTCGCGCGTTGAGAAAGGGGGCTAGACGGAAAAAATTAAGACCAAAAGTTGTAACGACACTTTTTGCTATAGTTGTAAGCCATGCGGCGTAGGAACTTCGTTCCATCCGGGTGTCCCTTGACACCTCTCAAGTTTTTACCTATGGTTGTCACCTGTGTATTGTCAATGTCAAAGTTGTCAAGCATGTAGTCAAGTCAATATCAGCTGTCTCAGCTAATAATATGGGAGGTCTCAGCTCAGCTGTCTGGCTGTGAGCTTGAAAATCATAGAACGAAAACTTAAAGAAAATAACAATTGTTAATACTATCACGTTAAATAAAACTTAAATTGGTTGGAAATAACTAACTTCTTTTATTTAATTAGGTATCTTGATTTTCTTCGTATGTCATTGTAATAAAACTTCTGTTAGTGACAAATGTCTCACAGTATTCGTTGGTTATATAATTCTAAATAATGGCAAGCAGAAAAGTTTTAGTTGGTACGTACAGTTTTCATTAATTATTTGAGGTGTTTATGTGCACAGAAAAGGTGGATCACCACATTTTCTGTCGAGCCGTAAAACCTGTAAGTAGCTAGATAAATAACAGCCCACTAATCATTATCATTACGCCAGTATGTAGCTGAGCATTCAGGTAAGTATTGACCGCCATAGGCAACGATATAAATCGATACCTACTCTTCCTCCACCACCTAACTTTAGCTAATTGGATCAAACCATCTATACACCACAGCAGTAAAGTCGATTCAAACTTAATGACAGATTTTTAGACTTGAAGAATATTTATGTTGAGAAAATCTTATCTCAACAACAGCCTTCCTCTAATATAAACTATGGTAGGTGCTAGATAATTTTGCAAAAACTGTCATCAACCCACACACATTTACTGACTTTTTTAATATTAAAAACACTATCCTGAATCTGTCCTTTACAGTCTCTAGTAATGAAAAACAGTTTATAATTTATTTTTTGGGTATCTATGAAGAGATAACGGGGAAAGGTCAATGTACTTTATCACAAGTTTATTTGGTGCCTACCATAAACCATGGGTACCACAATCTAAAAGTATAGCTGTATGTACGGAATGACAGGCTAGAAAAACTACTACTTACTAATTTTGGTGTCTTACTTTCCAATAAAATCTACCTACTTCATGAATAAAATGCACAAAAAATATATTTTTTGTGTGATAAAAATATGATGCAGTTATACATTTAGAACTTTAGATACTAATTGAAAGTTACTTCATACAAAAATAATATCTCTACGACTACATACCTATAATCTATTGTGTATATAAATGACTTTTATTTCAGGTGGCGGCACAGGCTTCATTGGAAGTAATTTAGGGGAACTTCTTACTTTAAAGGGCTACAATGTTCTCAATGTCGCCCGCATGCCAGCCACCAATAACATGTCCTGGACAATGCTGGAAAAGTCGGGCTTGCCTAAGAGTTCATTAGCTGTTGTCAATTGTGCGGGCCAACAATTCATGGATTTTACAAAATCCTGGACACCTGGGTAAGGCATCATAATTTAATTTTGGCATCAAATACAAACCTTGCAAAACATTCAATTACATTAAAAAACAAAATAAATCATTGGGCATCAAAAAATTATCCACATCGCTGTCAATGGCAATGCTGATTCTTTGGCTGAAGAAAAGCCCAGGCCTCTGGTCACATGACCAGTTGTTAAGTTGTTTGCTGATGTCCTGAAAAAGTCCATGCACACTCGGACTCGGGCCAAAAGGCTCAAATATATAATGCGCTTGAACATAATTTCGTGATTATTAGTCTAGTTGTTTATAAGTCTCTAATTAAAGATATTAAATGGCAGATATTGTGTCCATTACAAAAACGGACAAAATCCCAATAAAATCATATACCTAAGTACAGTTACCGTCACGCAAGTTTGCCTCCGAGAAGTACCAACGCCGCAATCGGCTGCGCAGGATGTCAATTACATGCGCGGGTAGCTCGCGCATGCGCGGATTAGCGCAAGATGGCGGGTGAGAATGTTATCTCACTCGCTCGTATACGTTCGATGTGACCCGCTTGCTCAATACAATTTATACAATACAACAATACGACTGTGGATGCCAAAAGTGTTACACGTTTTTAATGATTTATTTTGGTTATTTCTTACAGTTTGAATTGTGTTCTTGTGGTGTATGTGTTTGTTGATTTACTTTTTGATATTTTTATTGTTACTGGTAGTCTTTGTTATCCCACCAAAAACAACATGTAAAAACCTAGCCAAGTCTCGATGGAGCTGCTTGTTTATCTCTAAAAAGTAATGAAATCTAGACAAAGTCGTGCCAAGTCTAAGGTTCCTTAGCTTACTGCGATTTCTTTTATTCGATAAATTAACCTACAAATTACATTTCTAAATATTTAAAAAAAATAATTAAAAAAACATTTAAAAATATAATAAATAGTAGCCCACCGGTATCGGGAACAGGGTCCAAGCTACCGGCGGTCAGGGCTCCAGGGAAAGGAACCTCCTAACAATACGAGCCGTGTCCAGAAGTACTGCTTTCTGAATCAAGCCCTTGATCCAGCAGCCTAACGAAAGCCTCTTGAGGTCGAGGCTCGTGGCTATTAAGCCATTGGCTGATACGACTATCGGTACAATGATTGCGGAATCCACATCCCACATGTCGACAACCTCGCGAGCCAAGTCAATATACTTGATTTGTTTATCTTTCTCGACTTTCACGAGGTTGTCGTCATGTGGGACGGTTATGTCTACAATCATTGCAGGCCTCTCGATTCGGTCCAACACCACTATATCAGGCTTATTGGCAACAATAGTCCTGTCAGTGATGATGGACCGATCCCAGTACAATGTGATATTGCCATTATCGAGAACTGGGTCGGGTGCATACCTGTAGTATGGCACCTCCGACTCCACAAGAGAGTATTTCAGAGCAAGTTGCTGATGGATAATCCTGGCTACAAGGTTGTGCCTATGCAAGTATTCTCCGTTAGCTAGACGAGAACAACCAGAGATAATATGGCAAATTGATTCTCCCGGACAGTGACATGCCCGACATATGTCAACCGTGCCGTCCTTCACAATAAATTTCCGGTAGTTCCTTGTCATGATAACTTTGTCCATAATTGCACAGACAAAACCTTCGGTTTCTCCAAAAAGATTACCGAAGCGCAGCCAGGCTACGGACGCTAGTTGATCTACGTCAGGCCCATGTAGGGCCCGGAAAAAGCATCCGTGAAGCTCCTTGCTCTGCCATACCGCCCTGCGATCGTTGGTGTCAAGTACTGCAGGTTTGCGCCAGTTCTCATTTGCCAAGGAGAGCGGGGTGAGTCCCTTGTCCACCGCCACTACATCTCATTACCGACGACCGTGGGTGATGCATTCGATACGCAGTAAGCAGTGTACGGACCCGCCTATCCAGGGCGTCAAGTTCCGTTTGAGTCCATTTGAGTACGCCGAAAGAGTACATCAATACCGGCATGACCCAACCGTTGACTGCCCGATAGAAAGCTATTGAATACCTTCTTCAGGCGGCCAAAGAAGCGCTCTTTCAACGATTGTTTCATGTCAGTAATATTGATACCTAACGCTTCCGACATACCCAAATACTTGTAAGTTTCAGTTGGAGAGAGGGATCTCAGGTTTATAGAATCCGAGAGTTGAGTTCCCACGGATTCCATAATCTCTCCACGCTTTACATGCATGACCGCACATTTGTCCACACCAAACTCCATCCTGATGGCACTACTGAAAGTTTCAGTTACCTTCAGTAGCTCAAGCTAGACAAAGTCGTGCCAAGTCTAAGGTTCCTTACTGCGATTTCTTTATATCTCTAGTAGCAGTAAGGAACCTTAGACTTGGCACGACTTTGTCTAGATTTCATTACTTTTTAGAGATAGACAAGCAGCTCCATCGAGACTTGGCTAGTTTTTGACATGTTGTTTTTGGTGGGATTTCACTTCTTTTTGTAGAATTGTCTTATTTGACACAGTTTTTTTCTTTTTAGGAGTACGTAGTTTTTTTATTATTAAAAATCTTTATTTTTTTTCCGGTTCAGATTCTTGTACTTACAGTAGCAACAGTTTTTCTTATTGCCCATTCGCGTTCGTTATTTATTCTTTTAGACGGTTTAGATGGTTTTATTTCTGAAAGATCGGCGCGGTATTTACGCCTAAGCCGGTTGTACGACTTTGTCGCAATTCGACTATTTCTTCTTGTAAACTTGTAAGTATAAGTATAAAAGCCAGTCTAGCCTTATCCAGAGTTTTCCTTTAATTTTATTTATATGTGTATTAAAAGCAGAAGGGGAGGCATTCGCCCAGCAGTGGGACGCTATAGGCTAGATTAAATTAGATTAGAAGATGTGTCCCACTACGCTGGATTTTTGCAATGACAGTAATACAGCTAAGACCAGCTGGGGTTCTTCATCAGATACTTCAGATCTTCGATTTTTGACATTAAATGAGGCTGGCCACCAAGTTAAATATTTTTTGTAAAGGCGGTATGTCTAAGTTTGGTTGGGCTCTTGTGTTTTCTAATCTGGGTCTCCAGGTACTCCAGATCTTCGATTATCCTAGTTTTTATAGTTTTCCCTTTATGTGGTCATTAAAGGCACTCTTAGAGCGTCGCATTGTGGTCGCGGAGCGCACTCTCGCTATCGCTCGCTGCAAGACGGTACAAGCCGTTTTTTTTGGGCTACGGCAGTGTATTCAATAGGCTAGTTTCCACCATCAATAAATTGCAAATCTATTTAGTACGTCAGTTAGAGTTTTGAAAAATACTAGACACGTATGTTTTGTTTTTTTAAATCAATGAATATTGACAAAGATAAAACGCATCAAAACTCGGGAGTTGAGGGGGGGGGGGGGGGCTCGTGACATCAGAACGCACTAATATTTATACCACGACGTAACGTATTGAGAATTTTAAAAGCGTCGTATCTTCGTCAATTTTGATTTATGTAACAAAAGAAAAAATACGTGTCAGATATTTTTGGAAATTTTGCTGCAATTGTACTTTGCGTTTATACGCCACTTAAGTATTTTATTGTATTGCTAGTTAGATGTGCAATATGAACAAGTCAGATCAGTTGCTACCACTGTGCAGCGTCAACTTCAAGTTCTAACAGCTTAGTGGAAAATACATTTAACTAACAGCTTAGTGGAAAACATTGACATAAAATACAATACTCCTTTACCTTCTTCAGCTCCAGTGGAAAGACTGTTTTCATACGCAACTATGATAAATCATTATAAATCCCACAAGTGGTCGGATGAAATGTTCGAAAAAGGTGTAGTACTAAAGGCTAATTGATTAACCCAATCGATTTTTTTTTTATTTGATTCGCAAATAATTTGAATGAAGTTGATATTTCCTGAGTAATTTTGATTAGGTACATGTCAATAAACACAAAAGTAATTAATATCTGATAAATGTAGGTACATATATATTATCTACGAATTCAATGAAATAAAATAAAATAAACTAGTAGTTTTTTTATCCAGCCAGATTCCAAAACATTTATATCAAAACATTACATGTTTATTAAATTGCAAAATATAAGTTCTTAGATCAAATAATCAGTAATTCTAACTACTAGAGGCAGCAATCAAATTTACATTCTACTTCATGCAGTTTAATTACTGTAGTTAACTATTTTTAATCGTAGTTAGTAACCAGATTACAAAATAGTAGTTAACTGCGCCCTACACTGAGGTCAAAGTAAGAAGCCTGCATCCAGAATGCCTGCAACATGTAAAAAAGACATGATATTTGATATTCATTTTTTTTTTAGGTTTAAACAAAATATTCAGAATTCCCGAGTATACACTACCAAAGCCCTGGCTAAAGCAATAAACCAAAGCAATGAAAAACCAAAGGTTTACGTCGTGCTCACTGGTGTGGGAGCTTATGAACCTTCGGAGGTCAACAAGTATGATGAAGGCAGTCCCACCACAGGCCATGACTTTTTCTCTAGACTCACTGTTGAGTGGGAAAAAGCTGCTCATGTAGATCCACCTGTAAGGCTTGTAAGTATATACCAAAATAATATAAAATATAATTATATTGTTGGCGATGTCAGACTTTACATTAATCCTTACTACTACTCATTTCTACTATTAATTTGGCATTTATAATATTATTATTATAAATGCTAAATGAATAGTAGATACAGACATAGAAGAGACCCTGCCTGAAGATGGTTATAGGCTACTTCAATTGGAGCGAAGAAAGAAGTGAATAAACCCAAGCAATGGAAAATTAAAACAATGTAATTTGCAAGTTCTTCACTTACCCCAAAGTATTTTTCATACTTATTTAAAAAAAATCGGCTGCAATGTTTACATAAAAAGCCTTAATTGAAGATTTATAAACCATAGATGAGAAAATATGACATTTAAGGACTGTAGATACACTGAATTATTATCGAATATCTCCCAACAGGTAATAATTCGTTCTGGAGCAGTGCTGGGTCGCTGGGGAGGTATGATCAAGAACATGTTCCTCCCGTTCTTCCTCGGACTGGGCGGCCGCATCGGCAGCGGCAAGCAGTACCTGCCGTGGATCCACATAGACGACCTTACGCGACTCATACAATTTGCGATCGAAAATGAATCTGTCACCGGTGTGCTGAACGGGGTGGCGCCGCAAGTTATCACCAATGACGACTTTACTAACGTAAGTACGAGAGGTATTTATACACATTTATACCCAAATGGATGATATTAATTAGTTAAGTACCTAGTTTTCTATTCAGTAACTTGTTCCAAGATTTGGCGTTCCGAGACATACATTGATTTGGGATAAATCGTATCACGATTTATCAGAAAAAGAAAATATATGTTTACGAAAGCGAGTGAAGCGTGTAAACTTAGCACTTTAGATAAATAAAAATAATAATAAAGCTTTATTTAATTCCATGCATAGTACACATTTTAACAATACAATTTGGTACTTATTAGTCTATAATAATCAATAACAGTTGTTACACTTGTATGAATTATTTGATTTCTAATTATAAATTCTATTTTGTAATTATTATTTGTTTAATTTATTTATTGTTTTATTATTAATTAATTTATTTTATTTTAATATAATAATTATTATTTTTATAATTAAATTATAAAAATAATATTTTTTATAATTTAATTATAAAAATAATAATTATTAATTTTAAGGAATTCCATCCTTCTCTGTCGTTAGCTCTGTCTAGCCAACTTCCACCCGCGCATGCTCGTAGCATGCGCGGGTGGAAGTTGGCTTCTTTATCTTTGTCTGCCCATCTAGCCTTTGGTCGACCTCTTGAGTAGAGTCCATCTATCGTCCTTGTAACGGGCTACGTGGCCCGCCCACTTCCATTTAGCCTTCATTGCAAAAGTTAGGGCATCGCATACTTTTGTCTTCTTTCGAATGTCAGCTCTTTAGATAGGTTACCTTATATACTTGCGCAGAGAAACTTCTGAATTTTTCTGATTATTGTTATTATTTTTTACCGAACCCAAAAAGTTCACAATGCTGGTACCTAAATAGTCAAGCAAAACTTTTCATTCGGGCCTGGTCGACAGGGCCTCGTGAAGCGGCGATGGGGATAAATGACACTTACTATACGAAAAAGTATACACCATGCAAGATGCAAGTAAGCATTGCAGCATGTAAGCGAGCATGAAACATGCAAGCATCCAGTATGCAAATGAGCATGCAACATGTAGTAGGCATAGCTTCGGCGCTGCGGGGTTCCGGCGGTGCCCCGCGAGCTTATCATCACAGATGATTTTAACGGTCCCCATCGGCGGCGGCGGCGGTGAGCAACCTGCTCCTAGGTTCGCGGGAGCTGCTATTTCATAGAAATGGCAATATGCATTTTAAAAATATTCTTAGCGTGTCGAAGACAAAAAAAAAATGTTTGGCCCACTATTCAGCAACGGTGACAGCATTCGCTGACGCAGCCATAAGATCTTCACTTGTGCAGGTGACAAGGCATGCGGCGCAATACGAAAGATGGGTCATGGACTGCGGAGAGACGCCACACAAACACTGAAAATCGGAGCCAATTGAGGAGGATATCCGGTTATCCTTACTGCGGCCGATCTGAGTACGGAGTCTATTAAGAGTGATCCAAGTCGACCACGGCAAGGCGTGTCCAGGTGGCAGGCTCTCCGAAGGCTCGATAAAATAGTCTGGTGGTTTGAGCAACTCTCGCCAAAGGTCGTATCTTTCCGAGAGTGTTGCCGGTGAATGGACTCACGCATCCAAAAAAGCTCCTTCAGCTTTTTAATCTCTGAGGCACTAAGCTGTAATTGTGCATGGGGTGGCGTGAGTCATTTTCTAGTCCTGCAAATTTCTGGGGGCGCAATGCCGATTAATGAATACAGCATTCTTACACACTAAGAAGAAGAAAATTATATATGTAAAACAAAAACATATTTATTATATGGTGTACATAATAAAGAGTATTCTATTCTACTCTATTATTGGAAATAAATTCGGACATATAATACTAAATAATACATATATTAAGTAATTTTGGAGGAGCTCGTGGCCGCACGGATCGATCTTTAAGCTTAAGCAACGCTTGCCAAGGTTGGTCTGTGGATGGGTGACCATCTTAACATATCGAGTTACCTCCGTGCCTCGGAAAGCACGTTAAGCCGTTGGTCCCGACTGCCATTTGTAGATCTTTGGCAGTCGTTACGGAATGTCAGAGTCCAGTAAATTTGACACCAGTCTTGCCAAGAACCCAGTTAATGGATTGTGGTCTGGTATTTAGCTGAATCTGGTTTGACTGGGAGCCGACCCCAATATAATTGGGAATAGGCTAGGCAGATGATGATGATATATCAAGTATTTTTATGCCCTATAAATATTCGTTTATAGAAGATTATGCTAAGTGCGTTGTACCAAATAAATTTCGGAGTATCAAGATTTTGCCAGATAGAGAGAGTACCCATCAGTAGATGAAACCGTAGGTGAATTCTCCTTTATGTATTTCGTTTATTAAGGGATGATTTATATTAGACCGGGGCGTGCCGTGTACGTGGCCCGAACGGGGCACGGATTTGAAACGTTACCACCACCACCAACGAAGGGCTATCTTGTAAAGCATGTTTGTGAAAAGCAAACTCGAGAATGTCAGTACCCGCCTTGGATAGATTAGATATTCTTTTGACAGACAAGAAGTTAGGGGCAGCAGACCAGAAGAGCATTTAGTGCTCATCTTAAGAAAATACGGCAGAATGCTATCAACCAAATCCGATCTGTATGCAATCCTGTAATTTGATGATTAGAAGAAAGCGCCATTTCCATGAAATGTTTAAAATAAACTTGATGTTTATCATTTTTCAGTCGTTCGCCAAAGCTTTGAGGAGACCTGCCTTTCTGCCAGTACCCGAGACCATTTTGAATTTGTTGCTCCACCATGAGAGAGCGATGATAATGACTAAAGGGCAATACGTCGTACCAAAAAGAGTTCTAGAATATGGATTCAAATACAAATACGCACATATTGACGAGGCTTGCAGAGAAGTGGCCCACCTCTGGCCGAAGAAACATCCTTTTACATAGAAAATTGTTAAAATAAGCGATGTGTCGATGGTTAATGAATAATGTAGTGTTTTAAACATCCGGATCAGACTGTTGATGATTTTAAAAGTGCATTTTGTTTTTGTAATCTCTGCTCTCATTGCTTAATTATTATTTAAAAGTTATTTTGAATAACATATGTACATAATTAAATTATTGTTAACTAATACAGGTATCTTTTTTATTATTTATTCACATTTTCAGCTATCCGCAGTACGGTCAGCAACGAAATTCACTAAAATCGCGGATAATACTTCATTACGGTTGGCGCAGTAGTTGAGCGATTGGTTGCTGCGCTGCGTGTCGCGGGTTCGATTCCCACACGGAACATATATTTGTATCGTCTTCACTGTTTGCGTATGTGAGTTTGTATGTTTATGAACGCACCCACGATAGGTACAGGAGAAATTCCTAGTGTGACTTTTTTTTTATTAAAAAAATAGGCCTAAGTCTATCCGGCTAAACTTTAATCTGAATGTTACTAGCTCAGCCTAGTTCTAGCTGGTTATATTTAGTTTATACTGGGGTGTCTTGTTCTGACCCGAACGTTTTGTGCGTGTGGGTGGGTTGTCCACCATGTACCGGTGGTGCTTCGCCGTTCGTCTTGTGGTCCGATGATGGAAAGGGCTTGGCGGAATTAAATTATGCAATTCCGTCGCACATTCCCCAAAATGCAACCGGTAGAAAACCGACAAGCTAGCAACTCGTCGTCGATGCTCGAGCTATACTCAGTTCTTTTTCAGTCCAAGTCTACCTATATCTCACTAGAACTCATTTAAAGTAGGAGTCTTTTACGGCATTTGCTTGTCTGAATTTGTGGTTCTCATTTGCTAGTCGGAATTCTAGAGGTAAAATACAAGCAACAGATTTTTTCTGAATTATTTTATTAGAAAAATATTTTTTTTAAGTTCTTATCCTTAACTTTGAACACAACATGGAACAGATTTCAGCATGTTCAAGATCTTTTTGATAACCTAACTTAATGTACCTAATAGGAATTACCTATTTATTATTTACTTATGTTATACCTAGGTACCTATACAACATTCGTATAAAACTTAAAAACAATTGTAACAGCTTACTTATATTACGTAAACATTTATAAATTGACCTATCTAAACGTATATTAACGTCTACATATAAATATGCTTATTATAATAAAAACTCATCTGGACGACACTCGGGAATTGGGAATAGAAGATCTCTCTAAAACAAAATGGCCGCCGATAACGGCAAAACGTTTGAATTAACTCTACAATTTTTTGAAATTTTGTGATCATTGTGACATGACAACCCTTAACGGATGAGTTCATCATTGTGTGGCTGAGTTTCTATGAGTGTAGAGTATGTTTGAGGTTCAGTTCGGATATTGCTTGTGTTCAGGGGTTGACCTCGATCTGTGCGAACCTCTCGACCAGCTTGCTGACGAACTTGCGCAGAATGTCTTGACGCATGCGCCCTACGTCCAGGACCTCTTCGTGGTTGGCCTCGTCGTTGTTCTCGTAGCATGTCACACATTCGTTGGTGATGAGGGATAAAGCGAACACGTTTAAGTCGCAGTGTCTTGCTGTGATAACCTGGAATAGAAATATTACGTTATTTTCTTAATCAGAATCTATTCATGGTCTCTCTTTTTGAAGGCTGATAGGGCTGATTTCACTGTGATCGAATAGGTAGGTATTTAAACTTTAAAAACCCATATTTCGCAAATTTTCCCGGAAATCTCAATGGTTAAAAGTTCTCTAGCGATAGAGGACTGGATTATAACGATGCAGTTTAAACGTCTGATCGTAGCTATGCTTAATATGTTTACCTCGTGAACGGTGGACATGCCGACGGCGTCGACTCCGACCATCTTTAGCATGTTCAGTTCTGCGACAGTCTCGAAGTTCGGTCCCCCAAGACACGTGTACACGCCCTCTCGCACTATGTTGTCGATGTTCAGCTCTTTCGCTATCTGTAAACAAGAAAGGATCCATTACCCACTGATTCATGCGCGTAGGTACCTACTTTTAGCCGCGGACTTCCCCACAGAACCGTGCGTTAGAAACCTATAGCTAGGTCACTCTCCACTCAGAATGACTGGCCAAAATCACCCATCAGCTTTAAAATATTACTAAAATCTAATACCCATTTGCTACTATTTGATACCTTTGTTTAAATATTTAGTACCTAATTAGTAACTGAGAAAATGAATTAAGAAAATGGGCAATGATTCTGACGCCAGGATGACTGCCCATATTTCGAATATCCATGTAAGGGCTCCAAAATTTCAATTCGCCTTTACATAAATTTAGTACCTACCTATTTGATATTTGATTTTTAGGGTACAAAATATTTTTTTATTAAAGATTTGTTGTTTACCATTTACCTCATACAGAAGATCAGCTTTCCCAAAATAATCTTACCGAAAATAGGAAAAAAACACTCTGGTGTCAGAGTTTCTAAACCGCCTCAAGGGCCTCTGACATGGTTTCTTTGACGACCGCCATTTGGCGGCCGGGACGACCGGCTTATACGTGCCTTCCGAAGCACGGAATAATCTTTTTATCAGACAATAAGGTGATTCAAGCCTGCGATTTCCTAGCCAAACTGGAAACAACTTTACAAAGCATGCTTCCCATGGGAATCGAACCCACGACCACCGGGTCACAAGGCGAACGCCTAAACCACTCGACTCGTATTAGTTTACATAGTAATCAAAAATTCTCAAATAAAATCTTTATTCTTTACACTAAAAATGTAAAAAAATATAGGTATGTTTAGGTATCAAATAGGTACTGAATTTCTGTAAAGGCGAGTTGAAATTTTGGAGCCCTTACGCCATCACTGCTCATTTTCTTAATTCATTTTCTCAGTTACTAATTATTTAAACAAAGGTATCAAATAGTAGCAAATAGATTTTAGAATTTAGTAATATTTTAAAGCTGATTGGTGATTTTGGCCAGTCATTCTGATGTTCACGGTTATCCATACCAAAAATCAAGTCGATCTGTTTGAAGCTCTACTTTTGGGTGAGAAAAAAACCCAACACACAATTCAATGAAAATGTTATGACTTTAAAAAGAAATGGGGATTTTAGTATCATCGTTTTATCAAACTCTGCCTACCGACTCAATTACTCATACTCACGTAGTAGGTATGAGTAATTGATCTTTAGGTACTAGTTTTATAATTTGTTTGCACGTTGTTCCGTGAATTTTGGGAAAATCCGTCTCGTGTGCGGCACCATAGGTCGACCCAGTAAGGATTTTTTTAACGTCGCGATAAATCAATAGTTATCGTTTAGGTATCTAACAAGTAAACGGATATAGGTACCTTATACAAAATAATCATCAAACCCTATGTTTAAATTACCATGCCTGTTATCTATGTAGTCAAGACAATTTGTCGTTATCGTTAAAACGAATTTAGTCATTTTTATATTATATTTAATCTCCAGTCGTTTAATCCGCACGATAAATAGGTCTATAATATAAAAAGGTCTTATCCATAAACGTGTCGTTCAATTAAAGCTCACGTGCATTTTTATTTGTTGTAATAAAATGTCTGAAATGTCAATGTTCTTCTCGATGCTGTAAATAATGACCAAACCAGTATTCCACCTTTAAACACTAATGTATTAAGTGCCCTAACTAGGCAAACAGGAAAGCGTCGCATACAAAATTACGTAGGTAGCTGATTTTGTTGTGCGTCGAGTTGTAAATCGTACCCGCGACCCCTGATAACCTTGGCTCTAGTTATGTTAATGAAACCCGGGTATTCACAAAACATTTTTAAAGGATGACAAAGGAACTGATTGGGTATGAGTTATCTCAAATCTTTAGCTGCATCTGCCTTTAGAAATACGCGCATTACAGGTCATGAAGCCAAAGATTAAAACTCACGTGCGAGAAAATGTGGAACGGTGTTACGTATATTTATATCTGACATTACCCCCCGTGACAATGTCATTAACGGTAGATAACGCTCAGATAATAACTTGATGCCTAGTGTTGAACTTACCTCTCGGGCAACTTTTCTGTATTCGTAGTTATAGGCTTTGCTCATGGGAGGGAAGCGAGGTCCAAACCTCTCGTCGTTGGGCCCGTGCAGGGGGTTGTTGCCGGCGAATCCCATCATGTTGATGTGGTCTCTCACGATCATGATGTCACCAATCTTGTACGAAGGGTTCAGGCCTCCAGCCGCGTTGGTAGCGATCAAAGCTTTGATACCGATGAGCTTCATCACACGAACTGGTAGACAACACTGAAATTTTGAAAAATAGTCATCGTTAAGCATTTTCTTTAATTCTACAGTAAACCCACTTAATCTCAATCAAATGATCTCTGGCTTCGTATGGTAAAAGCAATACACTGTAACTTTAGTTTTGGTATCCACGTTTTAATAGTTTCTGTGTAATCTGACATTAAGTTGGTTATATTATTATTGATACTCATTCATAATAATATTTCGTAGAGAATACTGATATGACAAAACATGTTGATAACGCGTGAACAGCTGCTGTGTTAAACAATGTAACTTGTTAGATGATTGTCCACTGTTGGCAGAATTTCATTGATAAATTCTAAAAATTTTGCATGATCAAATAGACTTTAATCTTCAATTAACGTGTGTCACACATGAGCAATACGTTGAGTAATTATTTTTTCCGTTTTTTGTAGGTATCTAACCGCATAACAGGACATAAGGTGTGCAAAATGGGACTATCCCTGTCGTTAATTTCCCCGAAGGCTTTTGTACAGGTAAAGGTAATTGTTCAAAAAGCTGGACTTATTCATCTTGATGAATTAGGTGTCATAAGTCGTGCAGCAGGCCCCTGGGCCTGATATCACCGAGGTGAATAAGGTGCAGTGATCCTTTTGCACATATTTGTTTACATAGGGTTTCCTTATAGGTCGGAATGCTCGTAGGTACTCTAAAAATGACTTTAGTTGATAAGAAACTAAAGTGCGTAGATGTCGGCCGTTTTTATGCTGAGATTTATTTTATTTATCAGTTTCTGCGTTTTATATTCATGACATATTAAACGGTCATAAAAAGAACAAGAGCGTCGATCGCGAGTTGTATTTTATCTTAACGTGTCCGTTACTCTCCATTGTAATACTGACAACAAGAGATAACCCCACTGCTGGGGGTCGAGAACGCTTTGCATCAGCCACATCCAGATACGGGTAAGTCGACAACGAGAATTTTCCGTAGATTACAAGAATATTTGTTTATAGACGTAGTTTAGTAGATAGGGAAGATCGTAAGACTTTAGGAAGTGTTACATCACCATATCGGCATTTGATCTAGTAGAGAAACATTCGTTTATTGCTGTTATTTAAATTTTGATTTGTGTGACGTTGACCAGTATTATTTGCTATTTTGAAGCTCTAGTTCAAGGCATAGCTCCCTAGCACACATAATGAACCGAGGAGGCAAAAATACGGAGTATCATAAAAGTTCTAATATATAGAGTTGCAGCAAAACATCCATCGTATGGTGCCGTAAAATAATAATACCATCCCAACGCTTCCCATGGGTGTCGTAAGAGAATGGGCAGCAGCGATCTCTGTAAAACTCAACACCATACACTGCGATCGCCAATCCGCCTGCCAAGCGTGGTGACTGGCAAACCCCCCCTTTTGGTGGAGGCCTATGTCCAGCAGTGGACGTCTTCCGGCTGATATGATGATGATGATCCATCCTTCAGACTTGAACCAAAACTACGTTCATAATTAATCTGTAATTACCTACCTTCCATAATGGGTATCCCTCATAGTAGTGGAACCGTCCCTGCATGGCCACCACCGGAATCCCATTGATCTTTCCGAACACCAGCTGACCATGGTGACCCTCGACTGTGCTCACGGGGAAGTTCGGGATGTCTTCGTATGAGATAGATTCTGAGTCTGTGATGGTCTCAGCCAGAGATCCTGTGGAAGATAACAGTCATAAATTGTAATAGTGTCGCTTTTGACTAAATTTTATGAAAGTGCTCTATTGAGTAAAGAGTCAGTCTACCTATTTTGCTTGCGAAACCACAATTTACTTTGAATTATTATTTAATGCTCAATCAGCTGATGAAAAGTACTTAATTACCGCTTATAGACACCTGCATCACAGCATTGCTAGAGAAAAGTAGAAAACTGAACAACTGCCAGACTAAATTAACAAATTAATCAAACAAGTAGGCAATTTGACTCATTACTTTGGCTGGACGTAGTTATGCATAGTGAAATTTCAATGAATAACTACCCGCATTATTGAAATAATCAAATTCCCACCACCAATTTACCTACGCATGAAATCATTTCAACTCAATTGGTATTTTTATACATTTTATTGGATGGAAATCTTGTGTAGTTGAAGGCATCGTGAAAGCGAGCCTCTGTCATCTAGTTCGTTCCCTTTGCATAACTTCGTAAGTTATTAGTAGCGTGAATAATATATACCCTCTTTCCAATACGAACCCATCCCAGAGCCGCAAATAATGCCGATGTGAGGTTTCACTGATATGCGAGACAGCAAGAAGTTAGCGATCTCCAGCAGTGTTTCGTATGAGTATCTGAAACAAGATGAAAATGAACATCAGCATCATGAAATACTAGGATGGCAGCAGGCGCTAACACAGCATGCTAGTCTTTAAATAATCAAAGGTAGGATGACAAAGATGGTCTTTCTATATGGAGTAGCGCGCAACCATGGATATTTGCGTTTAAACAGCTACATCATATGATTCCTACATGGGCAGATCCATATGAAGATCAATTATTGTTTATGACACTGTTCCATTGCAAGCGTTGCTGAGTTGCATCGTGACTCGGCCTAATTTATATGAACTCGACAGCAGTCGCCGGCTACTGATACACCAGTAAAATGTTGCACTTGGCATAAATGCGAAAACATGTGAGGATCAGGTTCAGTTGGATTTAGTATTTGAAACGCAACATTTGCTTTGTCTAATGATTTCTTAAGTATGTTGGGATTGCCAAGAATATGTTCAAACTAATCAACTGAATTAACGATGATGCCTGTAGTGTGTCTTCCTAAGTTTGCGCCTCTATCATAACTTACTAACTCGTGAATTTCTACACTTATCGTTTGAGTCACTTTATTTCCTTAGTAACTGTTTAATGTTTATTGGTCATTTTCTTGGAAAGGATATTGATTTGATAACACTGTAACTTGTATAACCTAGGTATTATTGTTAATCGGTTATCTAGGGACTTTACCACGTTGATATAATTTCTTATGTAAGTGTTCTATACCCAAACAATTTTTTGTTTCAATCACTTCGTCTCATTCAAAAACCTTATTTAAACCCAGTTAATTTAGCGCAGTCTTTTATTTTTTATCAGTGCTGTAGACATTGTTTACTCGTAGTTTTATCTTAACCATTATCAGTCGAGATAATTCCGAGATAGCTTTACACGCCCCCTCAGTAAAAATACTTCTGATATCCGTTTTTAAATCACGTTTATAAAAATACTCTCATATAGTAGTAGTGATTACATCAGCAGGTTGCATCAGATCTAATTTATGGATTTTTCCTAGGATGAAAAAAGTCCTGTCGTGTACCTAAAGTCAGAGTTCTTGTAGCTTGTCATTATCGTCGGTCGCAGTCTACACACTCCCCGCACGCTTGTCAATTGCACGTAATTTGCAATCTGCATCTCTCCGGGCGTTCGAGTCGGCGCCGAGATGATTGTCTGGGTAATTACAGAGACATTGCGTCGAGGAAAAAACTCGTTCATTATAATTCTTCCTTGAATCGAATTCCCTACTGGTTTTAAAATGTTTGTTTACTGCTGTATGAACAACTTCCAGCAGTTGAGTAGTATTATTTTCGCAATAATTACGATGAATCATGCGCTTTGCTGGTTTCCCTCTGCGTAAAACTTAGAGTGCTAGCTTTTCAAATGAGAAGTTGTAAGTAGGTAGTAGTAATTTGATAAAGGTTTCATTCAATAGTCCAACTATTCTAGAAGTTGTAGCGCTAAGAACACGACTGTATAAAATTATCTGTCTGTTGATGTAAGTAGGTAATTGATAGATCGAATAATTCTCAAGAATGGAGAAGTTGGTGAACACTACGATTGATTGTTATTATTGTTTCATTTATCGTTTAACCCTTGTTAACGTCTATTGAATCGTTAGAATTACAATAGATCTCTCTAGAAATTATCGATAAGAAAACGGTTAGGAAAAAGTTTGGTGGGAAGACTTGGTGAAAAGCACGTCATTAATTGATTGGTGGATTTGGTGGGCACCAAATTGCTTTGCAAATAGTTAAAAAGTAGTTACGCAAGTTTAATATTAGATAGTCATAGGTATACTCGCATACATAGAAATGGTATAAGACACTAAAGATATGAAAAAATCAATTGAAAAGTTTAACTAGAAATTAAATTACAATGAACCAATTTGTTAAACACTAGATATATTATTCTTTGAAATAATGAACTACAACAACACTAGACTTGAGTATTTGTAAACAACACTAACCGCTTAGTAG
Source organism: Lacanobia oleracea (assembly GCA_950371165.1). Lineage (NCBI taxonomy): Eukaryota > Metazoa > Arthropoda > Insecta > Lepidoptera > Noctuidae > Lacanobia > Lacanobia oleracea. The sequence continues at coordinate 12,782,000 of OX493401.1, forward strand.
CCCTGGTACATACCCTTTAGTCGAATTCCCATTTCCGTTTCCATTGGCACCGTCCGTTTCGACTTCAGGTAAAACTTTCTTCGCCGGCACGAAAGCCTTGGCGTCATTTATGTCATTTGCGTTAATAGGAGCCATCACTGCACTTTATTAATTGACCGTAGTATAAAAATGTTAGCGTAGGTGTTTATTGGTTGATGTCCGAGCATGTAATGCGCCGGACGATTGCCTTCGTGAGTTTTATACATTGAGTCAGTGGTCGCTTTGATACAGTTATCGTGGTACAAGTTCACTGGGTGTGTTAGTTTCAGCCAGTGATCAGTGGAAGGGTACGTTCTCGCTTATCGATAAAATTAAGCGTTTAATCTTTGTTTTTAATTATTTAAATTAAGAATTTTGTTTTCGCGAATAGTTAAGTAAATGTGATTGCACTCGGTTAAATGTTACATCATTTTTGTTTTACCCTTTGAAAGTGTAACTTTTAATTGATTTATGTATTCTTATATGAATTTATTTGGCGGCAAATGTAGCAGACGGGCAGTGTCTGCGTCAGTCGGATGCGGGTTTAATTTTTGTGCAAAACAATTTTATTCATTTACGAGAGCCTATGTAGGTATGTAGATACATTTTTTTGATGCGTCTATTAGAGTTTGTAAAGTTATATAGGGACAATTCTTATCAGCGAATAAATTATAGAACAAACAAACAAACGTTAAAGTAGGTAATATCTAGCCCTAAAAATTCTACTAAACTAACCAAATGCTGTGCAAATAGTTTTTAAAATTATTAGTTCAAGGGTACCAACTTATTAAAATTCTGGCCTTATAGCTACGTAGATACCTAAGTATACGTCAAATTCTTGCCACTTAGTACTAAATTTCGGTCACCGGATGAATTAATTGAGATCTAATGGACATCGTACAGAGATAAGTAGGTATAAATATTTATACAACACCAAATTAGCGCAACTAAATGCATAGGTAATAGGTAGGTATATATACTATATTTAAGAACGTCAACAAAGATTGATGCTAGGATTAAAAATCGATTAAATGCTTCCAGGATTTTAGAAGGCTGCCAAATTAAAGGAGTGTATCCTCCTCTTAAGCGATAGGTAAGTTCTTGATTTAAATAGACTTATTTGATAAGTGTAGGACATAGGTACCTAAGTACCTACATCTGGCTAAGTAGACCACAAGCTGACTAGGATAGGCTAAATGCGGAAGGCGGAAAACTGGGCGTTGTAGCGTAAATAGAAAGAGGTGGAGATAAGCGGAGTAGTAGATACTACTCGCTACGCCCTCTTAATCGTCTTTATTTCCGGGGTGAGGTATCTACATCTATTAGAATCGAAACAACAACAATATTTACAAATTATTTCCAATATTATAAATAATTTATTTTACACACTTATTACAGAAATTGGTGCAAAGAACAAAGAGAGAAATCGAAGGATTCAATCAATTTAGAATTAGCCCAGAAGTGCGACAGTTCAGGCTGAGAGAACGAGATATACAACGTGTAAGAGAACAAAGGCAATAAATACGAGTACCTTATAAAGATGATTGTACTCATGATTTTGAATAACTTTGACAATGGGATCAAACACGAAATCGCGAAAAAAATCAAGTGTTCAATACATTATGTGGAGTTATGCGCGCAGAAATGTATGGGGCAGTCGATTTTCTTTCCGATTTCAGAGATGGGCTCAAAAAAAAAAAATTGTTCATAATGATAAGTTGCGTTTATTCTGTTACGCGTTATTATACACGTCGCGTTATTATACTACGCGTTATTATAATATTATATACGCGTTATTATAGCAGCGTGACTGTCGCGCTGCAGCCGCTCGGCACTTAGCGACTACTTTGAAGGCGCCCTAATGTTTAAGGTGGATGCTCCAGGGTATCCCGCGAAATTCAAATATTTTTATGTTTTTTGCAATTTGCCGGTCAGTGTGAAGCTGTATGTGGACCAAATACGATCCGCGACCGTAACGCTTATTTATCTAAAGAATTATAACCATTTTAATCATCAATATAGCCCTCTAAGTTCATGTAGCTCGACAGAATGAATATTTCAGAAATAATGAAATATTCATTCTGTCTGGCTACCCTGGAGCATTCACCTTAAGGTGGCAGTGTTCAATAAGAAATAGAGCTTTGACCCTTCTCTCTCTCTCCTTATTATGTACAGCACTTTGGCACTAAAGCACGGAATATTTTGGATACCTACTACAAGAATATAATCTCTGTAATTTATGAATACCGGTGTAATTGACCTTTTCCTAAAATGTCGTGTCATTTGAGAGATGCTATTATAAAAATTCTAATCAACCTTATCGATGCAAATCGGTTTTATAAATCGAAGATATTATCCAAATATTCACCAACTTGTTTTTTTTTTTGGTACCTACTTACCTATTGTTAGTTACACAATAACGTACAAACTAACGGAGACGCTGATTAAAATCAACGTGTTTATCAAAACCAAAGAAATTTGTGGGTTTTGTTAGGAAATTATGATTTCCTTATCAGTCCCAATCAATAAATATATGTACCCTAAAATTTGCAAACGTCGTAGAATTGTAAAATATTGCGTGAATTTGGAAACTATTAAATGGGTGGAATTTGTTGTAGGTACCTTTTTCAAAACGATTTTTTCATAATATATCGAGAAATCATAATCTAATAAAGATTTGAAACAATCTTACGGAGTCTGCAATTTCTTCCGTTACTGAGTGACTGACAGACAACGCACAGCCGAAATTAGGTAAGTACTGGTCATAGAAATATAAAAAAAAAATATCTATGGTACCTACCTACTGGTCGTAGAAAGCTGAAATTTGTCATGCAGCTTCCTTGAGGAGTAAAGGAGAGCACCAAGAGCATTTCCCGAAATTTCTACCGGAACGAGATATGCGCGTACGAAGTCGCGGGCAAAAGTTAGTCTACCTATAATATAAAAGGGCAATTGGGACTGACTAATATATCATATCATTGCACAGCCGAAACTACTGAGCTAAGAAAATAAAATTTTGCACGAACGTTCCTTTTATGATGTGGGTGAGGTGAGATACTCGTACGTACTAAGTGGCGACGTGTGTACCAAGCGGCTCTGGAACGCTAAGTTCATGGAAAAACATGGGCGAGTTTTAGTCACAGAGTCTAACAAGCCCTTCAGCTCCGCCCAGAGCGGGACGAATATTTGATGTGAGACACGTAAGAGGGGATTTTAGGAAATTCAATCTTAGGGGGAGAAAAGGAGGAATATCTTTACTAAATATATTTAGACAAAGTCACGGGTTAAGCGCTAGTTTTTTAATTATAGAGTTAATTACAATTTTGTTGTCATTATGACAAGCCCCCGAAGATTAAACGGATAATAATTATGATAAACAAAGATTGCTGTATAGGTAGGTATAGTAGATAGATACTCTCACAAACATACACATGATGACAAAATAATAAGTTATGATGGATGACACATTATTTATTTCTAAGGCCCACTTAGAAATGATAATAATGCGTAAAATCTTCAGTTTGTTTTATCAAAGTTCTTTCTACGCATTTCATTATTGTTCGTCGTTTGTTTTTGTAAAAGATAATGATAAAAGAAAATGGGTTAATCTGAACTTTGACTTATTTTGGTGACCCTCTGGTCTTCGTACCTGATTAGGATTCAGTAGGTACAGTTTTTTGGTTTGAAAAATGGGCATGTAGTTGTTAAAGGAGTTAGGACATCACAGGTAAACCATCAACCATACCCCCACATTACGCCTATTTTTGAATAAGTAAGTATGACGTTTTCGCTCATCGTTAATTCGTTAGTAATCTAGGAGATAGGTACTTACTAGCAACAACATAGGTATGTGTGAAATCGAACTTGGAGTATGACATGATTAAAAAATCTAATAGCTTACTTATATTTTCAACCGAAAAAAAAAAAATAACCCAAAAGTTGACAGGTAGATAATGTCTTGGCCTCTAGGCAATATCTGCCAATCATTGTTTGATTTCTGCTACTTAAATTCGAATTAAGAATCTGCTAATATCATAGAGAATGGTTGGTTAATACGGTTAGATTTTTTAGGTCCAGCGCCCCAGTGCCGCCATTCAGCTTATCGCTCATAGGAACACTGTGGCTTTATGTTATATTATCGTCAGTCAGTAGAAACTTCTAGACACATACCTACCTAAAGAAGTATTATTCTCAATAATTGCGGATCTCTTTAGTAGATACACTGTACGCATGCATTTGTTACGCAAACTTGTTTATTAAAATAATTTTATCTAGATATCAATGTGTGTCATAAATTCATAATTTAGAGTTCTCAGCATTTTTTTTTTCACTTATTTTTCAATATTAAAGAAAATATCCGGTGTAGAATTTGACTGACGCAATCAAAACTTTGTTGACTTCTCTGCGGTCAGTAGGTAGGTACCTATACTAATAATAAAAGAAAAATATAGATAGATCCGATACTAATGAATGCATAATTATCAACATCAACATGTACATTAAATAAGGGTATTGCAGTTTAGTAACATATCAAAAATTTAAAAAAGACCAAGTGCGAGTCAGACTCGCGTGCAAAGGGTTCCGAACCAATTTCATTTTTGTAACATGTTGTTTTAATACTACAGACTTGTTATCTGCATTTTCTTCGAAATTTTAGGTTCGGATAAAAATAAAAATTCCTATTTAAACCCCTCACATTAAGTCCTTTCATTTGATATGTCACACTATACAGTTGGAAAAACATTTTTTTTAATTTTCTTGTTTGACCCCCAAATGTAACGCGGCCATGTTTGGGTCACAGAACTCCTAATTAAGGTTTATAGTACGGAACTCTTCGTATGTGAGTCCGACTCGCACTTGACCGGTTTTTTTTGTTTCACTTTGACTCGTGAAACCCCAAAAGTGCATGAAGGTAATTAATTTATTATAAATTTCGTCTGAAATTACGTAAATGTTTCTCTAGCTTTTTCCTCAACACATTTAACGTTACAAAATCAGGACAGGTTTCAATTAGGACAAGGAATACCTGAATAAGCATGAGGAAATTCAAATTAGAACCTATAACATATTCAAACATTAGAGATTTGATCTTTTGAAACGCCCATTGTGCATACAATAAGTAGGGATGTATTCAGGACATCACTTCAGTTGGTTCCCTGTAGGCAGGCACGATGTGGGCCCTCGTAGCGTTCTCCGTGTTCTTCCTCTTCTATTTGTTAAAGCAGAAGTTCAGAACACCACGTCTCTATCCTCCAGGTTAAGTTTTAGCTATGTCTTTGATAATAATATTTTAGAACATATTAAATCAATTGTACATTTTTAGGACCAACACCGTTGCCGCTTTTGGGGAACTTATTATCCGTGGCATTTAGCTTAAGGTCTCGTATACCCCACCATACGTTATGGCGGTCCTGGGCTCGCGTGTACGGGAACGTGCTTGGCTTGAGACTAGGGATCATCAACGTTGTGATCGTTTCCGGAAAGGACTTCATAAAGGAGGTGTCCACTCGCGAAGTTTTCGACGGCAGGCCTGATGGTTTTTTCTTTATGATGAGATCCTTTGGTAAAAAGCTCGGTAAGCATTTTAAATATTTACCATTTGTAATTTCGTACCAACACATTTCGCAATGCTTTAGAATATCGAATGACGCACAACTACTGCCTTATTTAGATTGATCTTTTATAGAAATGTCATAAAGATTTCATCTACATGGTTGAAACCCACGTATTGATTACCAACTACCGTATAGCAAAAGTTTTGTTGTTAATGAGTTACGTAATCTATTTTGGAAGCAATACCTAGAGGTATTTCCTTAAACAAAGGGACACTTACATTTTATAGGGATCGCCTTCAATGACGGAGCGTCTTGGACTAAGACAAGGCGCATCGTACTAAAGTACCTGAAGAGCTTTGGTTACAACACTCGGTTTATGGAGAACTACATCAGCGAGGAGTGCGGTGCACTCGTCAAACTGCGGATGGGCGACGCCGGGCAGCCGATACTAGTCAATAACATGTTTAATATCACGATCGTCAATATACTGTGGAGGCTGGTCGCTGGGAAAAGGTCCCGAGTCTATAAGCTTTATTATTATAAAATGGGTTCGGGTGATTGAAGATTTCACAAAGGTTTCGGTAATGAATACTGTGTTTGGAGAGTTAGGTCTTTAAGTACAGCTTATTAAGCAACCAATATCAGCCGCAATTGCGGGCCATCATCTCCATCTCCCAGAGTTTCTAGTGCAGACGATGAGAAATAATGACGAGACCCACATTTCTCTTAAAGCCAATATGTCTGAAATAAAAAGATTTTATTTTATTTTTAGAGCCATCTTAAAGTGATACGTGACAGAAATACCGCCACATAAATATTTATATACGGCCAATTCAACTTGATATTATTTAAATATGTTGCTAAATTATTAATTTATGAATTCCAGATACGATTTAGAAGACAGAAAGCTCAAATTATTATGTGATTTAATAATGAGGCTGTTTCGAGCAGTGGACATGAGTGGAGGCATCCTGAATTTTATGCCCTTCATGAGGCACGTGTTACCTGGCCTGTCAGGGTACACTGAACTGAGCTCCATCCACAAGGCTTTACACGAGTTCTTGAGGGTGAGTTGATATAAAAATATGAAAAAATTACAAGATGGCGAGGTCAAGTTCAAAATAATAACGTACCTATCTCAGCAAATAAGATAAGTTGTTATTTAGTTCAGGGACGGGTGGTTTGCGTAAGAAACTCTGGATAGTGTTGACAGGTTTATTTTTTTGTTATTGTGTTACAATAATATCATTGTAGGTATATGGATTATGTAGTTGACCTATTACTTACCAATGCACCGCCGATATGTCGGAACGTAGCTCTCGCTTCATTTACTACTTTGTCTTGCAGTCTTTAATTTATTTGTACTTACATTATAACAACATATGATTGACGTGCAAAATCACACACATACAAACAAACACACATAAACATAGTACATATAAAACAAAGTCGCTTCCGCAGTCTGTCTGTCCCTATGTATGCTTAGATCTTTAAAACTTCGCAACGGATTTTGATGCGGGTTTTTTTAATAGATAGAGTGGTTCTCGAGGAAGGTTTTAGTATATAATTTGCACCCGTGCGAAGCCGAAGTGGGTCGCTAGTTAGCTAAAAAAAAACAATGGTAAAATTGAAAGGATAAATTCATATTTTTAATAACATAATAATAGTCTATCCGAGGCCGAGCACAGTTCCTACAATCAGAACGAGTGTAGGTATAATTTAATTCAGTTTGTTACGAATTCGTTATCAACAGGAAACTATAGAGCAACATCAACAAAGCCTCGACGTCAGCAACCCGCGGGACGTCATCGATGCCTTTCTCATTGAACGGATGGAATGCAAAGATCAATTCTGTACGTATCTAGTAAATAGTGAATAGCCTATAATGTGTCTGTATGATTGGATGTTTGCTGATCAATCATGCTTCAAAAGTTGACCATGATCATGAGCTTTGACCATGACCTAGAAGGAAAGAAAGATAAGAAGGATAGAAAAATGATGCATACAAATTATATATTGTGTACCTATAGTTTGTATGCATGCCTTTTCGTTGTATAAATTAATTAAATTACTTTGTATAGATATATTTGTCCAATCATCATCATCATATCAGCCGAAAGTCGTCCACTGCTGGACATAGGTCTCCCCCAAGCGTCGCCACAACGACCGGTCCTGCGCGTCTCGCATCCATCGTCTACTCGCGACTTTCAGTATAGTATAATGTACTCTGTGCTCGCGACTTTCACCAGGTCATCGGTCCACCTTGTGGGAGGCCTTCCAACGTTGCGTCTTCCGGTACGCGGTCGCCACTTCACTTCACTTTTTGGCCCCATCGACCATCTGTTCTGCGAGCAATGTGCCCGCCCTGACCAGTGCCACTTTAGTTTAGCGATCCTGCGGGCTAAGTCGGTAACCTTGGTCCTTGTCCAATGTAGGATGAATTAAATAAAAGTATATATGTTTATCCCGCTCGCTCGTACGTTTTCGTGGGATTTTTTTCGAATTCCAAGCGAACGAAGCCGCTAGAAAACCTACCTAATTAAAAATAAAGGTCAATTATCTTCCAGTAGATAACATTGACGTAAAAAACTTGTCGAATAACAAACATCATGTTTTATCTCCATCATGGGCTACTCAAGTGTCAACTAGGGATCAATTACTTGAAATTAACACCCTAATTTGTTTCGTGTTTTTTTCATAAGTAATCGTGTTTTCAATTTATCGGTACATCGTTAATTAAGTAAATGTCTACATAATTATACACCATTACTAACTAATTAAATAATATTTATTGGTTTGAATGGAATCTACACTTTACAATCTTGCGATATTTTGCAACGAGAGTGCCACAGGGGCCTCTTTTGAGTCCTGTTTTGTCTGAGTAATTAAAATCTTAATTATATTTGCAACAAAAATAGAGTGCCGTTAAACTTTACTTATATCTGTAAAAAAAATATTTTTCTTTTGTATGGATAACTAAGCCTCCGCTGTCCGTCCGTCCGTCCGTCTGTCTGTCAGCGGGCTTTATCTCAAGAAAATTAATACTAGGTAGACAGCTGAAATAAAAAAAATATTTAAAGAACCCCATACAAGAAACGTGTTTTTTTTTCAATTTATAGCACGGAGCCCTTCGTGTGAGAGTCCCACTCGCACAAGCCGGTTTTTAAATGTTGATGATTTATTTAGAATCTCAAAATCTAAAGACAATGTTTTCTACGTTATTCAATACTAAATATTATTTATTCTCGCCTCCAACCATAGGCTCTCTCTAGCAGGATTCGGAAGTATTTGAATTACATATAATTTATTTAAATACAAATACGTATTTGGTATTTATTTTGTATTCAATTACTTGCTTAAAATATAATTAGTAATTCGTATTTCAAATACCTGACGCCGAGGTATTTTGTAGTATTTCAAATACATACGGCTTCAAAATACATTTTTACATAAATACATAAATTTAACCTTCATTTAGCAATCTTAAGGCTGCTCTCTCGAAAAAAGCTTAAAAACAGCGCGCAGATGGAGCAGCTTTTCGTCGGCGCTAACAGAGCAATTACATCTGAAAGAAAAATAGTAATCTACATGATATGATACGTAATTTCGTTTAGCCAGAATGTATCTATTGGTCCAAATCGAGTAGATGAAACCAAAGAAACAAAACCAAAAATACCGACTTCCGAAATTAAGGTTATTTTATACTTTGTAATGTTTTGTTTGGAAGTCGGTTATATTTTTTTGTAAAAAGTTATTTGTATTTCAATTAAAGCAGAGCATGTATTTTGCCTAGCCCTGCTCTCTAGACAGGCTTGGTCAAAGGCGATATGATAATGTAATTGAAAAAAAAAATCTAATGCCTAAGTAAAAAATAACATGAGCTTCGTCTTCAGTTACAGAAGAGGAACTGCAAGTGGTGTGCCTAGACCTGCTGGAGGCTGGCATGGAGACGGTGTCCAACACGGCCGTGTTCATGCTCCTCCATATCGTGTGCAACGGTGACGTACAGCGAAGGCTGCACGACGAGATCGATGAAGTCATCGGTCCTCTGAGGCCCCCCGCACTTAGCGATAGAGCAAGGTTCATTTCTTTTGCTTGCTTTGGACGGATTCTTCCCCGCAGTATGCAGTGTATGGATTTATTCGGGCTACGTCTACGAGACGTCACCTGTCAGTGCTTTCGCTGAACTTTAAGATCAAGAGTGGTGTGAAGAAACGTGCCTTGTTGACCCTCTTCTTTATCTAAAAACATCAGTATCGCGCGGTTTATAAGCTTTAGAAAAGTTTTATTATTAGCCGTCTCGTACCTTACTCCTAAATATGGCTTTGGCATCGATGCCGCAGATTTTTTAAACAGAATTTATCTATTCGTTTCGAAACCTTAATGGGTGCTTTGTGAGATCACTCAGGACTTAGGAGTCTGGGTATAAGTTGCTGATTTAAAAAATGTTCTGTAAAGGATGGTGTATACTGAAGCGGTGCTCCTGGAGTCACTTCGCATTTCAAGCGTTGCGGCAATGGGCATCCCGCACATGGCCCTCGACGATGCAAGGCTCGGCAATTATATCATACCCAAGGTAATGTACTCTGCAGTCTTAAGAGAAAAGGACGTATCGACACAAAACGAAATAACCGATTTCCGTCCTTAAGTTATTTTCTTAATGTCAGCAATCGGAACTTACGTACAAATCGATAATTTTCTGTATACGAGATGCTGACGCAAAATGAGATCAGTAATTGCCCTTTCTTATGCTCTTCATTATCAAAACAATGAGAACCTGTACTTACCTTGACTTTTAATCATTTATTAGCATTATTTGCTTTGTTCTAAGGCATTGTTAAGTAGAGAACGCAATTTAAAACTTAATTTAATAGAATATTTAATCATTGATAGAAGTGAAGGTTCAACTATTTAATTGTATTGCACGTTAATTACTCTCTAACAAGGTTCTATATTTCCCAGGGCACGTTCATCCTATTGTCTATGTTCGATCTTCACAACGGTGGCCACTGGAAGGATCCCGAAACATTCCGACCAGAGAGATTCATCACCAAAGAAGGAAATCTAATTCAAGACGAATGGCTCATGCCTTTTGGAACAGGTTGGTTTATTTTTAATAAGAATTAAAGTATCCTTTTCATTGTCCTATTTTGAGTATGACACTTGATTAAAGGAAACGAGTTTTGAGTTACCGTACCTAGGCTATCTGAGACCTAAAGGTCTCAAATATTCCACAAGAAACAGGTTTTATAAACTTAGATCACTAAAAGTTGAAGAACCTCCCTACGTTAATTAGGGTTTCGTACCTGTAGAGTGACAACTGTCTGGCTGACGGATGCAGGTAGTTTAATCAGTCTTATTTGTTTTCTAGGAAGAAGACGTTGCATAGGCGAAGGGTTAGCCCGTTCTGAACTGTTCATGTTCCTTACTAATATTCTTCAAAGATTCCGATTGAAGATACCAGATGGCGACACTGTACCTTCTGTTGAACCTAATGACGGTCTCTCACTCTCAGCTAAACCTTTTCGAGTCGTTTTTGAACCAAGAATAATGTAACATGTAATAGTTTAACGTCATCAGTATTTATTAAATCGTGATAATAATGACTTACAACGAACGGAACAAAACCGATTTACTTTGAATGTACGGCTTTGTTAATTAAAGGTCGTTAACACCCGCAAAACTTGTTTTATTGACGACACCTAAAGAGTTATTGTGAAACTTCGTACGGCATCTTGAATGACTTGTAACTACCTACCTATCTTAATTAAACAGCCAAATTTCACTTTTTCCGATGAGATTTTAATTACTGTCTACTTCAACTCAATCAATGTTAATCATCTGCTAAACGCACCAGCAAAGGGTAGAAATGTAGAAATTTTGAGTATATAGATGTGAATTCAATTTATACACGGTGCTAATTTAGACCGGGTCCTTGTTGAGGCGATCGGCGGCGACGACCTCTCGCGACCGGCCCTAGTACAATCTATGGTCCAGAGCGAAGAGGCATGGGAAGCGGTCACCTCCTTCTGCGAAACAGTAATGCTAGCGAAGGAGGACGCAGAACGTGTGAGAGAGCGGGAAACCTCACGACCCAGCCGCCGCAACAGAAGACGCCCCAGGCGTCGGGAGTCGCAAGGCTTAAGTCCTTAAATTATGAAGAAACAGAAAAGCTCATATTAATTGATAGGTAGAACAGTGAATGGAAAATAATAGAACATAAGTACATTGTTGATAACATAATTATAAATAAGTTTAATTATATGGATTTTAACTATAAGGAGTCCAATGTTGCAAATGTTTGGTCATAATTATTGTAATGACACTAGAGTGGAGAGCCGCCGAATCCCAAAATACGAGCTCGTCTCCGTTTGGGAATCAGTGTGCTATATTATGTAGTTGCTACACTGTACAATGATGTTTTAAAGGCGTTTTCCGGCCACCGTAGGTGCGGGCCTGCGGACGGCGAGCATTGGGTGGCTCGCCGTCCGATCAGAACCAGGCCCGGGTCGGCGGCGCGCTGTGTTCCACGCGCGCCTCAAGGAGATGTCAGCATGGGAGACGGGGCCCGCTAGGGCCAGTGCCTGCCGGGGCGCGGAATCCGTTCGAAAGAGACGCCGCAGCCCTGGAACGCAAAGGGCATTGGGAGGAGCACGGATGGGTTTTAGTCAGTAAGAGTCTGACACTCCCTTACGCCTCGCCCAGAGCGGAAGGAGTCATTTGATGATTTCCCATCCTTAAAGGCGCAACGTGTGGGCTAAAACCAATTCTGCTGAACTTACATTTTGATCGCTTTTGCAGACTGCACGAAGTCCTAACAATATCGTAGGTAATTCGTCAACCGAAGACCTATTTCCTGTCAGCTTTGCCTTTATTGCTGCCTTAAGGGAACGATGCATTCTTTCTACCATACCATTCCCTTGTGGATGGTATGCTGTCGTACGGATTTTCTTTATACCTAACATGTTCATCAAACTGGTGAAAGTCTCGCTCTCGAACTGTCTACCCTGATCGCTGGTGGTTTTAGGGCACCCAAATCTACATATTCATCCTTCATAGATCGCCTTAGCTACTGTGTCAGCAGTAATGTCTTTGACCGGAATTGCTTCTGGCCACCGAGTAAATCTATCTGTGATCGTGACGCAATATCTATAATCTTCCTGTGTAGTCGGTGATGGTCCGATAATATCTGCGTGTAAGTGTTCAAATCTTTCTATTATTGGAAATGTGCCTAATTTTGAAACTGTGTGTCTGTGTACCTTTACTTTCTGACATTGGATACATAATCTCGCCCATTATGTAATGTCCTTATTCATTTCCGGCCAAAAATAACGGCTTGTGATCATCTTTCGCGTGGCCCTCACGCCTGGGTGGCTTATGATATGAACTTTGTTAAAAACTGTCTCTCGAAACTGTAACGGAATGTATGGCCTTATACTTGGTTTTTTATTATATTACAGTAGACCTTTCTTTTACATAATGGTGATTGTACTTGTTTTAAAACAATGTTGCCCTGTGGAATTGCTAGCATGTGTGACATCTGAGAGTCTGTTTCCTGTGCCTGTGCGATTTCGTCGTAATCGATGTTTGTGTTACAAACTATGGACTCTACTCGTAGCTACATACTCATGAACATATTCAACTTCAACATCCACATCTCTACTTTGCGCTTCGTGCTGTTCTTCATGAATTTCGTTTTTGCCGTATTCATTTTGAGTCCGAACTCAAGGCTTGCCTGGCTCAGTTGTTCGAGCATAAAGCTTAACTCAGCTTCCGAAGAAGCATTGCCGTACGAGGGGGCGTTTTTAAGTTCGCGGAATGGAGGGCAAGGAGTGAAAATAAAAATACTAAATTATTTTTCTTTTTCAATATATTCACCTGCTACCCTAATACATTTTTCAGATCTTTCAATTAGCTTATGTATACCTTCATAAAAAAATGTTTTGTTGTCCGAAAAATAAGCTGAAACCGCGTCCTTCACTTCTTCATCAGTTCAAAATTTCTTTCCACGAAGTTCTTTTTTCAGATTTCGAAAGAGTTAATAATCACTGGGAGCCAGGTCTGGGCTGTAGGGTGGATGGTCTAAAATATCGAAGCCCACCTTATGCAGGGCAGCCAACGCAACACGGCTCTTGTGAACAGGCGCGTTGTTGTGAAGAAGAAGGACACCTTTGGTCAATTTTCCCCTCCTTTTTTCTTTAATACTTTCTTTCAACCTCTCGAGGATAGAAGCATAGTATTCTCCGGTTATAGAAACGCCTTTATCTTTATAATCGGTCAACAGAATCCCTTCCGAATCCCAAAACACTGTTGCCATGATTTTCCCAGCCGATTGTGACACTTTAAACTTCTTGGGTGGTGGTGTACCTTTTTGTGCCACTGCATAGAGTCCTGTTTTGACTCAGGCTCATAATGATGAACCCAAGTTTCATCTCCAGTAACAATTCGACTCAATAGTCCATCCTTATCTTCGTTACAGAGGTCCAAAAACGTGCGAGAACACTCCACGCGGCGTTGTTTCTGAGGCGGCGTGAGCATTCTTGGCACCCATCTTGCACTGACCTTTGTCATGCCAAGATGATCGTGTAGAATCTTGAAAATTGTTGTATCCGATACTCCAACCATTTCTGCAAGCTGTTTCTTCTTTAGTCTGGCATCTTCCAATATTATTTTTTCGAAATTTTTAATGATTTCTGGAATAGTCACCTCGATCGCCCGTCCGGGCCGCGGGTCGTCTTCAAGTGAGGTCCTGCCTTGTTTAAAAAGACAATGCCACTTGTAAACCATGGTTTCTCAACCATCTCTTCCAGTATGTTTTGAACTGACTTTCCTTGCTTGGTAAGGAACTTTATTACGGCACGGTACTCGATTTTTTCCATAATGCACACTTTCTTCCCGATTGAGTTGTTTGCTTGACGATAGTTCAAAGACTAATGACCCAATTAAGACAAAACCTGGTATTTATACTAATATTGAGTGGCTGAAGTCGTGGCCACCTCGATAATGACCTATTTTTATCATCTACCCTCCCATTCCGCGAACTTAAAAACGCACCCTCGTATCTAGGCGTCGCATCTCAGGTTAGGAGATGCGACGCCTAGACACACACACCACAGTCGGTGATCACGATCAAAAATGGAATTTTAGGCCCATCGCCCGTCACAGTCGCAGCCGGGGTCATGTTAAAAGTTAATAGTAGGGTTCAAATTATAAAATAAATCGAGAAAATTGGACTACGGACTAGCTCAGAATCGATAGCCTGAAGAAATTTGGAAATTGAGCGACTGAAACGAGCGCAACTTTTTAAAACCTTGTCTCGGATAAGTTAGATTCAAACAAACAGATGTATCTTAGCTAATCGGAGAATGCTGGAGCGAGCGAAGCGAGCTCGAAAATTTTTTGCATCCCTCCTGGGAATCTGGTTTAGATTAGTTCTTTTTAACCAACTACAGATTAGATGTTACTTTGTAGACATATAACGAAAGTTCGAGAACTAAAAACGTAAAAAGACTTATCTATATACTAATATATAAAGCTGAAGAGTTTGTTTGTTTGCTTGAACGCGCTTATCTCAGAAACTTCTGGTCCGATTTGAAAAAAATGTTTCAGTGTTAGATAGCCCATTTATCGAGGAATGCTATAGGCTATCATCACGGTAAGACCAATAGGAGCGAAGCAGTCATGAAAATTGTGACGTAGGCGAAGTTGCGCGGGTCAACTATACTGTACGGTGCAACCGCACATTATGCAATTCAGCAGTTTACGCCGCACATACATTTCGATTCAACTCATAATACAGTTCAGTTCGCGTTAGGCTATCAAGTCAGCCAGGCGTTCTCGTTACAGCCAACAAGGGCCGCGTCACTCACTTCATTTGCCACACCATCAGTCCATTAAACTCATTTTACCTATAAGTACTTTTGGGACAATACAGTAGTGTTCTAGTACTTACCTTCTTTTATTCCATTCATCTCCCATCTGAAAGTAATGTAGGGTCTAGCAAGAGATCATACATCTTTTTGGTCCTTCGAGCATTCTTTTGATTCTTCGACTGTGAGCATCGAACGCTATATACATAGTCCATTTCGCGCGCGTGGACAGTGTAGCGGGAAGCTATCCAGTGACTTAAAGTGTGTGCTGTGTTGAGTGACTATAAAACTTTGAGACTAACAAGTGTCTCAGGGATCGTCAAGGATCCAAAACTATCAGGAGTTCAGTGCAGGAGATCTAGACTTCGGGACTACCAGGTGTCTCGGGGAGCATTTTATCATCAAGAGCCGAGACTAACAAGTGTCTCAGGGATCGTCAAGGATCCGAAACTATCAGGAGTTCAGTGCAGGCGTTCTAGACTTCGGGACTACCAGGTGTCTCGGGGAGCGTTTTGTCATCAAGAGCTGAGACTAACAAGTGTCTCAGGGATCGTCAAGGATCCGAAACTATCAGGAGTTCAGTGCAGGCGTTCTAGACTTCGGGACTACCAGGTGTCTCGGGGAGCGTTTTGTCATCAAGAGCTGAGACTAACAAGTGTCTCAGGGATCGTCAAGGATCCGAAACTATCAGGAGTTCAGTGCAGGCGTTCTAGACTTCGGGACTACCAGGTGTCTCGGGGAGCGTGTTGTCATCAAGAGCTGAGACTAACAAGTGTCTCAGGGATCGTCAAGGATCCGAAACTATCAGGAGTTCAGTGCAGGCGTTCTAGACTTCGGGACTACCAAGTGTCTCGGGGAGCGTGTTGTCATCAAGAGCTGAGGCTAGCAGGTGTCTCAAGGGATCGCCAAGGATCCGTAAGCAGTTATCAAGAAACATTCAAGTAAGATCTTTCCATTTATCTTACTTCAAATAAATCTTCGTCATGGAGGCCATACACGCACGATCATTATATATATATTTAGAGAGTAGATTCACCGCATTGGAATCTTCGCGCAAGAAAAACGAAAATTCCAAACCATCAACAAGCAAGCAAAATATCAAATCAAATCAAATCATCGTCAAATATCAACAACAAATATTCAGCAAGTAAGACTTCGGTACAGAATATCGAATTAACATGTCCGTTGTGTAAAGAGTCCCACGGAATATATTATTGCAATAAGTTTTTAAATATGACACCAAGTGCAAAGCGACAAGCTATAACACGATGCATTTGTGCAAAAATTGTCTTTATGCGTATGGCGATAAAGAATGTACGTCAGAAAGACGCTGCCGCGAATGTCGTGGCAAACATAATACACTTTTACACCAAGCCTTTAACAATAAGTCCTCATGTAACCCAATTACGAGAAATGATGCACCAGCAGTTCTTGCTACAAAAACGCGAAATCAAGAATCAGAAAATAATCACGTTTTGCAACACGGCAACAACGTGATCGAAACATTATTAGCCACTGCAATGATCAAAGTTCAAGCAAGTGACGGATCATACCACAAAATGCGTGCGCTAATAGATCAAGGCTCTCAAGCCTCCCTTATCTCAGCCAAAGCGGCACAACAGCTAGCTTTATCAAGAAAGTATTGCAGGGCCGTAATTAGCGGGATAGGAGAGAAGGAGAGTAGTAGCAAGGGTGTTACGAACATAACATGTTGTTCGCATTTTGATGACTTTACATTTAAAGCAGATGTGGTAATCATGGACACGCTGATTAATCAATTACCAAGATGTACATTTGCCAAGCCAACATGGGCACACCTGGCCGGCATTCAATTAGCCGATCCAGAATACAATGTCAACCGTCCCATCGACATCTTATTGGGAGCCGATGTGTATACCCATATCATTTTAGAAGGCATTATCAGGGCTGATCTATCATTACCGGTCGCGCAACAGACACGACTGGGGTGGATCTTATGTGGAAATTTCAAGACCTTTCACTGTAACGTAGTCTTAAATCATGTGGACGAAGTACAAAGATTTTGGGAGATTGAAGATATCACAGAATCATCCAGTTTATGAGCAGAAGATTTACAATGTATGGAGTATTACAAGAAAACTACAACAAGACATGAAAATGGCATGTATGAAGTAAGATTGCCTTTTCAAGAAAACTTTGAGACACAGTTGGGATTGTCTAAAAATAAAGCTATGACGCAATTTCAACAGTTGGAAAAGAAATTTCACAATAATGAAGAAGTAGCAAAACAATACAAATTATTTATACAAGAATATAAAACTTTAGGCCATATGATACCAGCGTGCGGTAACATGCAACCGGATTACTATTTACCGCACCACTGTGTATTGCGAAACGATTCCACTACGACAGCACTTCGCGTAGTTTTCAACGCTTCTGCAAAAACAACAACAGGAATCAGTTTGAATGACGTCATGTTAAAAGGCCCAAATTTACAGCAAGATCTCCAGTTTTTACTATTAAGGTGGAGACAATATCGCATAGCTTTTACGGCAGATATTGAAAAAATGTTTCGTTTCATTTGGTTAAATGAACAGGATCAAAGGTTTCAAAAAATTATTTGGAGGGATACTATTGACATGCGTCATCAGGTGTACCAGCTATGCACTGTTATATACGGCACCAAGGCCGCACCATTTTTAGCTATGATGACTCTAAAATAATTGGCTGAAGATGAGAAACAAAATTTTGACAGTGATGCAATCAAGGCATTGGAGCACTCATTTTACATGGATGATGTCCTACACGGGTCTCATTCTGTCGAGTTAGCATTAAAACTGAAGCAAGATTTAATCATGTTGTTAAAATCAGGGGGGTTCAATTTAAGAAAGTGGTCTTCCAACGCATCAGCTTTACAAGACGATATAATCGGGGAGAATAGCAAGCAAGAAAATTTCGATTTCAAGGAAATGGAGACATCAGAAACCTTGGGATTACGTTGGGATTCAAAAGCAGACTTATTTACATTTCAATCAAAAATTGAACCATCTACCAAAACACCAACTAAGAGATCCATGTTGTCAGACATATCAAAGTTGTTTGACCCTCTTGGTTGGCTGTCACCAATATCAACCAAGCTGAAACTACTTTTTCAGCAAGTTTGGATGTCAAGTATTCAGTGGGATGACAAGTTACCCGATCAAATTAACAAGGAAGTGAAAGATGGCAAGCCATATCAAAACAGAAAAGTAAACTACAGCTTCACATCACTAGTAATGTTACTTTTGTCTTTCATGAGCATTTTGACTACAGCTCACTGTTCATACAATGTTACCCAATTAAAGGACAATCAAGGTCTTTATAATGACAAAATTGTAAACATGCAATTAATCAGAGATGAATGGAAGATAGTCACATACTATAACCACCTGTTGCTGAGTCAGCATTCCAGCACGCGCCGCGTACGATACCTGCGCCGCCGCAAGCGAAGCCTTATCTATGGTGTAGGGTATCTTGCAAACGACTTGTTCGAATCAATGGACAGCTCTTAGCAAAATAAACAACTGTGCATTTTTCTGCTGTAGTCAGTGTCAAATAAGATTACTATGCAACGATAATGTGTCGCCGGGGCAGTTGATAAGGTTTTAGCACTTTAGACATAAAACCGTCTTTCAAGCTGCCTGAGATAGAACCAATCAATCATATCATAGACGTAGGCATCCCAACTCCACTGATACAAAACTATACATTTCTCTCAAGCAACGAGGAGTTTGACGAAATCAAGAAGCAACTCCGCATTCTCAAAGCAAGTAAAAATTTGCCACATCAAATTTCTTATCACGATATCCATCACTACACAGCATTTTATGTGGTGATTGGAGTTGTGTTGGTGGTTGGAGCAGTCTTCATGGTACGACGGCTGCGTAACAGGCGAACTGCATCTCTCGCGGTAGCAAGGGCCGAAATAACAAGTCCACAGAACACACAACACGCGACACCGGCACGGGTAGAGGCTGGGGCCTCTATCTCATCATCTACGGTTCAATATAGTGTTAGTGCGCGTAATCAGTGTGAAATTCCGTGTGTATCAGATTACAGTGAAATTTCAAAAGTGCATAAATTAGATAAGTGTGCAATGCCTATGTCTCGTAAAACGGAGTTCAAGTAGAGACTCTAAACATAGAATAAAGACCAATTGGCATCACCTTGTTACTCATCTTTCATGTTCATCTCATATTCATCTTCCCGCTCGGGAGCATGTACGGTGCAACCGCACATTATGCAATTCAGCAGTTTACGCCGCACATACATTTCGATTCAACTCATAATACAGTTCAGTTCGCGTTAGGCTATCAAGTCAGCCAGGCGTTCTCGTTACAGCCAACAAGGGCCGCGTCACTCACTTCATTTGCCACACCATCAGTCCATTAAACTCATTTTACCTATAAGTACTTTTGGGACAATACAGTAGTGTTCTAGTACTTACCTTCTTTTATTCCATTCATCTCCAATCTGAAAGTAATGTAGGGTCTAGCAAGAGATCATACATATACTATATAAAATTTTGACATCGAAGATAACAAGAACGTGAGAAAAGCAAGCTCGAAATTGTTTTAACTCGGCCCTGGAAGGCAGCTCCGTATTTACGATATTCCTGATCGGGGAATAAACATGATAGTGACGCCCCCTCTCAAATTTTATTATAAATCAGATGTAAAAATACCCCGATAATGACGAAGACCTATTGTACTAATCATTGGCATCAATTTTTTCTAGACCATACATGGGAAACCATTGCTTCTGGTGATATGGAAGAAATCCTTACCACGGTTTTCTTAGAAGTAACTTTTTGCTTAAATGCAAAAAATAACAGACTAGTCCTACAGCCACATCGAATAAATTTTTACCCGAGTAGGGCCCATTGAACTTACCCTCCCCTAGATCCGGGGAGAAAGGTCCCCTTTTTGCTATCCATACAGATATAAAAGTAATGTCAACGACTGACGAATATGACTAACTAAAGAAGCCAGAGCTAGCGAAGCGAGCTCGAAGATTTTTCGTACCTAGTCTAGAAAGGGTCTCTTCTTCACCCTGCCCACGTTCTTGATTATTTGGGTTGATTAGAAAATAAATAAGCCCCCCCCCCCCCCTATATACGTCTATGCGAAGAAGAGAAAAGGACAATTTCGTCGACGAAGCGGAGATTAGTCAATCTCCTGTCCCCAATGACAATGCCCTTAAAAGGAAAGGAAGGCGCCGGTGGTGTTTAAGCGAATGGCAGCTGTGCTATGGAGGTAAATTCGTTTCAATAGATTAACATAAGTAGGTTCAGTGTGTTGTTTTTAAAGTGTCGCAAAAATGGCTTCGTGTGTTAAACTGTCGAAAGCTTTGGAAAAACTACGAATGCAAGGTACAACGGTAAGTTGAATTCGTGGTGTTTTTCTATCAACTGGTTTAGAGAGTGTAAATGGTCGGTGGTGGATAAGACGCGGCGGAATCTAGCCTGTTCAGCCGGATCGCGAGGGAGGAGACTCTGGCGTGCCTTGACTGCGGCGCGGCGAAGGACACAGCACAGCACACCCTCGAGATGTGCCCGGCTTGGTCTGAGCCGCGCCGCAGTCTGACTGCGGAGATTGGTCTGGACGTAAAGGCTGCGCCGATCTCCCAGTCCCCCTCCACTCAGACGATGCGGGAATGCCGCCGAGTTATTTTAGTGGGTATACCGGGTTAGCCCGGGGAGTCCCACATAGCCCCCCATTCCCCAATGGGAGGGTATGAATAATGCAGTTTTCCCAGAGCAAAAAAAAATAGAAGTCTAGTTGGCCGGGACTGCGATTTTTGAGGACTTTGACGAAAGCTTCATACTAGGAGACAAAACAAGTAGGGCGATAATTTGCTATATCGGATTTATCTCCTTTTTATTTCATAGAAAAATATAGGAATGACAGAAGTTACTTGTGAAAAATACCTGTTTGTAAAATAGAGTTAAATGGCAAAGGTGTGGTAATAAAACTGGTTCTGCCACTCCCACTCTCTCCTGGGCTTTTATTATACTTCTTACCACTGATAGCCCTATGAACTGCAAAGCCAGTTTTCACAGGGACATCGTCTGGGAATGAATTGAGGAGCTCGTGGCTAAATAATAACAGCCGCACGGGTTGATCTTTAAGGTTAAGCTACGCTTGCCAAGATTGGTCTGTGGATGGGTGACCATCTTAACATAACGAGTTTCCTCCGTGCCTCGGAAAGCACGTTAAGCCGTTGGTCCCGGCTGTCATTTGTAGATCTTTGGCAGTCGTTACGGACAGTCAGAAGCCAGTAAATCTGACTCCAGTCTTGCCATGAAGTACCGTGTTACCCAGTTAATAGGTTGTGGAGGTCTGGTAGGCAGCCGCTCCACGTAAATCACTGGTATTCAGCTGAATCCGGTTTGACTGGAAGCCGACCCCAATGTAGTTGGGAAAAGGCTAGGCAGATGATGATCGTCTCAGAATGAATTGTCATTATATCCAAGTTGAAAAGTAGTTTCGTCGTTTGAATATAAAGTTTTGTAAACTGCACACAGATTTGGATTTATTTTGCCTTATCACCCGTTCTCACACCAATAATGGTGGTCCCTCAAGTGTCAAATGACGGTAAGCAAGGTCTAGGTACATCTTGCTGACGGCCTATTTAATGACGGTATGCAAGTTATAGACCTTGTTTGGTCACGTTACATTGAAGAATGGCTAGAGCCTCTTATGGCTCCAGCCTCTTTCTGTAGCCTGGCGGAGAATACCAGGGCTCACACTGCAGGCATTGTAAATGAATACGTACTTGAGCGACGTCGGTACTACTACGGTAATGGGATAGCCAGCAAAAAGAATGAATCCCATAGAACACTTATGGGAGGATTGATGAGACGAGGCAGAGCGAGAGATCCTGCTCCGAAAACGCTTGGCCAGATTAAAACAGCTATACCAGAAAGGTGGGATAACAGCCCACAATTAAAGATTGTGACACTCATCCGTTCCATGAGTAATCGCATGGCAATCGTTAGAGCCCAGGGAGGAAATACGGGATACTGAACAAAATTTTTATAATTTTTCAGTTTCAGGTCTGTTTCTTACATTTTCTAATACTTAAATTAATTAAAAACACGATAGTTCAAGATTTGATTTTTAGGGATCCGTGCTCAAAGGGAACCGTATTACTAAGCCTCCGCTCTCTGTCCGTCCTATCCGTCCGTCTGTCTGTCTGTCAGCGAGCTGCATCCCAAAAACCGTAATAGGTAGACGGTTGAAATTTTCTCTAAATATCCGCAATTAACTGGTATTGTTTTTTTTTTTGTTAATTTAATGTAAAAAATTACATAAAACTTATACAAAAGCAAACTTCAGAGGTGTATCGATTTTTGTGCTGAGAAGTGTACATGAAGTATTCCAAATACAAATAAATAAAACAATATTTTGTAATATTTAAATCGGGTTTAGAATCCTAAATTCCAGTTGGTCTTCACTTTGAATTTTTATTTAATTTAAAAACTAATATCTCGATTTTCCGTCGCAAATTACCATTTGCGTAATAGGTGTTGTACGACCGAAACAGGATTTTTAGCTGAAACCGAACCTTCGGTTTGATCTCAGTTTCGGCCGAAATCGAAACCGAAATATATCCTAATTTATTAAATTCTTCCGTTACTGGTGCCTGACTGAGTGTCCGAGTGACTGACAGATAGCGACTGACAGTTAATGGTCGTAGAAAGCTGAAATTTGACGTGCAGGTTCTTTCAAGAGCGTAGGGGAGCACTAAGAGAGGATATCCCACAGAAAATTCCTACGGGAACGGGAAAAAAAGGGATAAGTCGCAGGCAAGTATAAATGTACCAACAGGCAAAAGACTACAAAGAACTACTAACTGAGATAATGGTCAAACGCGTGTACCTATATCAATAGTAAAAAAAAAAACTTTTTTTTTACTCTAAAAGTCAGTCTTAATCGCACTTGAGTTACACATAATTTGAAGTTTAGTAAGTTCCAACTGCTACTTATGATGTCGCGTACGACAGATAAAACAAAGATATTGTACTCGCTCTACGGGGGCGAGCGAGGGTGGCACACTCGCAAAGTCTCCTCACTGAAAATCAATGTGTATCGCGCATGCGTCGCAGATTTTCTTCCGCCGCTGTCAAGACCGCCGGCGAAGTATATTGTTTATAACACAGTGAATATTAAATATCTTGAAAACAAATTCATTCAAAACGAACTAATAACTATTACGAAACCAAATGCAAAATAGCTAAATAGCTAGTGCATGTAACTTTAGATAACATCTTACCAATGAATTCTAGTGATGTGTGTAGGTGTGATTAATTGATTCTTGTATATTTTAAAACAAAAGTTTATGACGCAAAAATAAACGAACATGCTAATCCTTTATTTTGAACACAATAGTAACTGAACGTGTTGGCTAGAACATTAGTTGTAGCAATCAACTTGAGATTTATAAGTAAATAAACGATGTAGATGTGAGTGGTGTCGTAAGCTTGGCAAAATGAACGAGACGCTAGGTCGCGGGTACGCCCGCATCGAAGCGATCCGGGCTGCAAGGGGCGAGCCACTGTCGAGCATGCCTGACCCAGGGGCGCCGCCGC
The DNA here is from genome assembly GCA_950371165.1 of Lacanobia oleracea. Lineage (NCBI taxonomy): Eukaryota > Metazoa > Arthropoda > Insecta > Lepidoptera > Noctuidae > Lacanobia > Lacanobia oleracea. The sequence continues at coordinate 12,806,053 of OX493401.1, forward strand.
CGGACCGGTACAACTCCGTCTACCTGACGCTCTTTGTCGCAGGCGCTGCTTTCTTACTGCCCTTTAACAGGTAACTAACATTTATGTTATGTCTCCTGTTTGGTAAGGAGGGAAATGGAAATTATATCTGTTTTCCTCCACCGCTGTTCTTTTCTAATTTTGAATTTCGTTGCATGATCAAAGAAAATTGAATATTTCTCCAGGACTCGTTGAGCTTCATTGACTCGGCGTCTTTCTGGTGGTTTACTGGTGATTCTGATTCTCAGAAGTTGCAGTGGTTGGGAGTAGTGTGTTGGGTTTGTCCCAAATAACATGGTTTTCTCGGATCCTGAGAGAAGAGACGAAAGCTAACATTCGCTTTCATCTTTTCCTCAGAATCCATGGCAAAAAGATGAAAAATATAACACTATTAAGCCTATTCAAACTCTCTTTCGTCTCTTTTCACTACAGTGTGGAATGAAAAGCAGGTAAGAACGACTTACCCTCAGGTGAAGACGGCTGTATCTACCTAATGCTTATTTATCGATGAACCTAAGCTATTTAAGTTAGAAAGTTGGCTGGTAAACTTCTGAATGAAGCGAATTTCCGTAATATTTCTAATGCATCTATTTTCTAAAACTCTGACCGCTTGTGGAGACAATAGAATTATTAGTTTGTTGGGCGCCATTAAGCGGAGCCAAAAGCGTTTGTTGGGCGCCAAAAACGAACACAAGTTTGTTGGGCGCCAATAACCCGCAGGTCATTGGCGTCCAACAAACCTTCTTTTCTCTTTGGCTGTGGTGCTTGTATTATATCACCTCTCACATTTTAACATTCCAGTTTCATCATGGCAGTAGACTACTTCCAGATGCACTACCCCAACACCACGATAATGTTCGACATGTCCACTGTATACATAGCCTCCGCGTGCGTCGCCGTCTGCCTCAACAACCTCATGCTCGATCTGTTTACTTACAACACTAGGATCACTTTCGGTAAGTTTGGGATGGCATGATGCCAATAAGAAAAAGTTCCGTTAAGTAACACGCTCTGATTCTGTTACAGATCTCTTCTCTGTTTCTTGATTTCCACTTGTCTAATTCAAAACGTATTTTGATCGTATATCGTGCAGAGCATAATACACTAAATAGTTTTCCCAGTGCAGTTATCAGCTTAAATGAGTTGATGTGTTCGCCCGAATACAATAAATTACTAGCTTGTCATTCATTATGTTTTATATATGCAAACTAAGTTGTACAACGTATTATGTAAACTTCCAGGTATCCTAGTATCTCTAGCCACGATGTTGTTCGTGGCGGTGTGCAACATCGGCTGGGATGGGTTCTCGACGCGTGTCTCCTACACTATCAACTTGGTTGCCATCGGGGTGGTCGCGTTCGGCTGTACTGTGCAGCAGGCTTCGTACTACGGCTTCACAGGCTGCTTACCGCCAAGGTATACCCAGGCGGTGATGGCAGGCGAAAGTAAGTTATGTTATCAATGGAGGAGATTAATGTAATTCAAGTTTTTTTTTTTAACTTGCTTACTTGGTCTCTTGCGAGGATGATATCTGAAATTTAAGGTTTCTTTGCACCATTCAGCGTTTATTTTAAAGTTCTGTCAGGGCTAGAAAAATAAATATACATGTGGGTTGCCCCGTGCTGTTTATGTAGAAAAAAACTTTTTCCAAAAAAAATATAACCGACTTCCAAGTAAAACACTACAAAGTATAAAATAACCTTAATTTCGGAAGTCGGTGTTTTTGGTTTTGTTTCTTTGTTTTTTTACTCTACCTTAACGAAGGTTATTTTATACTTTGTAGTGTTTTACTTGGAAGTCGGGTATATTTTTTTGGAAAAGGTTTTATTTTTCACTTTTTAGTGGTGATACGTGGACGACGCTGAAATTGAAATAATCAAAAATACACCTAATATAAAAACTCCTAAACCAAACTGAATCAAATTTTTACGGGACCAAATGGCAAGTAAACCGCATCGAACTAAAAAAGAATCACAGAAATCGAATCAGAAACCTCGGAGTAATCGGTGTACATACATAAAAAATACCCACCGAATTGAGAACCTTCACCTTTTTTGGAAGTCGGTTAAATACGTAGCGCTGCTGCTGTTATTATTGTAGCTTTATTCTTCAAATAAATTCCTAGGTGCCGCCGGCTTTTGGGTGTCAGTAGACCGCATCGTTACCAAGTACGGTTTCCGCCAGCCACAACGAAGTACCTTCATGTTCTTCGTGTTCTCGATACTGATCCTGCTGGGTCACTCGATGCTGCATCACGTCATGATGCGCCATCCCCTCGTGCAGCATTATCTGCGCCTGACCAACGAGTCGCGACACAGGAGGCGTATTCAGCTGCACTTGAACCCGAATGAAGATGCTACTTTGGTAAGATTTGCATCTATTTGTAACTTTTAGTTCGGTTAAGATTCTAATACACTTCTGGACACATCTATTGGCCCACCTTAGAGTTTAGGTTTCGATGGCCCCTACCGAAATATGATTGCTAGATTGAACAAAAACTGTTGATGCAGTTTTAAACCTGATACATTTTACCATCTTTTTCGATCGTATTGTTTTAAATTTGAATTCAGAATACCATACGACATGGAGCTACGCCTAACAAGTCGGATATGCGCCTTGTTAAAGGCAATTGATTTTTGAATAAAAAACATGTTTTATCAAATAAAGGTTTAATTTAATAACGTGTGTTACCTCCATGGGCATCTACCACAGCTCTCATACGATTAGGCATAGAGTTTATCAACCGCTCTATGAAATTTTGAGGGATCATCTCCCATTCCTCTTCTATGGCAGTTTTCAACTCCTGCATCGTCTGGGCAACTGGCTGACGAGCCCTAACACGTCTTTTTAGTTCGTCTCACATGTGCTCAATGGGGTTCATGTCTGGGCTTCTGGCTGGCCAGTCCATAACTGTGATGTTCACATCCCGAAGATATTCCCTGACAATGCCGGCCGCATGGGCTCTTGCATTATCATGCATAAAAAGGAAATTTGGGCCCACATAGTCCGCGTATGGTATCACGTGAGGTTCTAAGCACTCACGAATGTACCTTTCAGCATTTAATGTTGGCAGCCGTGGTCCTGTAACAACCTGAAGTTGAGTTTTGCCGCTCGCGGATATACCGCCCCAGACAGTCCATGAGCCACCGCCATAAGCAACCCTCTCTTCAAAGCAGCATTGTGCGAAACGCTCTCCCTTACGTCGGTAGACCTTCTTCCTTCCATCATTGCCATGTAACACAATTTTAGACTCATCAGAAAAGAGTACACGGCTCCAATCTTGCTGTGTCCAATTTAAATGACTGCGTGCGAAATGAAGGCGCGCTGTTCGGTGGGCTCGCGTTAGTTTGGGCCCATTAGGCTTGTGTGGTACCATATCGCGTTCTTATAACCTTCTCCGAACAGTTCGAGCGCTCACAGATACTCCGTGGAAGTCGCGAAGTTGGTTTTGTATCTCAATGGAGGTAAGGTGACAATTTCTCAAGCTGGTCGTCACGATGAATCGATCCTGCCTTTCAGTTGTGACCCGAGATCGTGGCCTTCCTTGGCGACGAACAAAGCCGCCAGTCTCTAGGTACCTCCGATAAACATTTCGGACCGCAGATCGACTTAAATTAAGTTGAGCACTCACGTTTCTTTGGCTGTGTCCGGCCTGAATAAGTGCCACAGCTTGGGCGGCGACTTCAGGTGAAGTATCCATAGATTATTGATAGAACCTCACCTTAATGTTAAGAATAAGTAATGTTTGTTGCAAAACCAAAGATATCACTTTTTCAAGAATTAAATCCAAGTAAACCAATAAAACCAAGCTTTCTTAGTATTCGATTGTTTGAACAAACAGGCTCCAAATTGTCTTTTGTTTCTTTAAATTCTGTGTTCGAAATTCAAAAAAAGACTTTTGAATGAAATTGTGAATGTGCCAGGTTCAAAACTGCATAAAAACTTTTTGCTCGACCTATATAAAATTTTAGCTAGGACCAAACGAAACTGAAAATACAAGGTGGGCCAATAGATGTGTCCAGAAGTGTAGAAACAGAATGTGTCCATCAAGTAAGTGTCTCTTACCATAGGAAATTAAAAATTTACACACCAGCAAGATATGTAACTCAAAATTATGTAAAGATGACGCAGTGGTTGAGCGATTTACTGGCTGCGTGTCGCGGTTTCGATTCCCACACGGGACAAATATTTATATGGCCACAGTTGTTCCGGGTCTGGCTTTTGTGCATGTGAATTTATAAGTTTGAAAACGCACCCACGATACAGGAGAAATTCTTAGAGTGGGGCAAAGATTAAAAAATTACTATTTCTTCGTTTATTAAAACGATGTATCGTCATCAATAGTTTTTTTTCGTCGTTGGTGTTGTTTTGTCATCAATCGTCATCGTACAGTAGAATAGGACATCCTACTATCTTAAAACTGTAATTATTTACTTAGTATAATTTCAGATGGAGAGCGAGGCAGGGGAAGCAAGCTACGGCGTATTAAAACTACAGAGTCCTGTTCTCTCAACTACTGGACAAGGTAACACAGATTTGTAACATTTCTAAACCTCTTCTATCTGAAAAGCAACGACGCTTGTCGCTAGGCTACCGTTTAAAAATAGCTCCTCATGGTTATAACCTTACATTTCAGGAGAAATCGAGACCAACGCCTTCAGCTTCGCCAACCCCGTGTACTCGCCAACAGCCGTCGTCCCCGCCCCGGCAGAGGGCGCTGTGGAGCCCTTCCCGGACAGTGTGGCGTCAGAGCCTTCGTCAGCTCTTCGAACCCCTCGACCTTCCTACAAAGTAGAAGACGTCGTCTTTGAGTCGCCCGAAAGACCGACTTCCTGGAGAGCGTTCAAACGTAACAACTTATTAACTTTTTTATACAAGAGTGTACCTATGTAATAGTTCTAAATATCTAATCGAAACGTACGTACTTTAATCGCGGTCGTACAAGCAGAAACAGAGACATCTGCAAATTAAACCATCATTCGGTCGTATAATCGTCGGAAGTACTTACTGTGTATTGTATAATATACATATTCTATATGACATTAAGTAATATGATGATGTAGTTTCCTCATAGACTTGTACACTAAAACAGTCTGGTCAGACCGGATGCACTTGAACTGAGTACATAATTATTAAGGCTTCGTTGAGGAAGAGCTGAAAATTGACAACAAACGTATTTATCTATTTTCTACACCACTTGACTTACGTGAGATATCTCTTTTGTTTTTACAGGTGGAGTTTTGGCCCGATGGGCGGTGGCTCGTGCGATCTACCCTTACATGGTGTCGATTGGGCTGGTATACTTCACGACACTTAGCCTGTACCCTGGCATCGCTTCCGAGGTGCCCTCTTGCCGCCTTGGAACCTGGATGCCCATCATACTAATGTCTGCCTTCAACCTCTTCGACTTCATTGGAAAAGTAAGCGCCTAGCTAATTTGTTATAGCTTATCATATTTTTGTGATGCGTTTCGAAATTAACTAAAAACTGTGATAATTGAGTAATTTGCTGCTGTGCTGTGTATCGTAGGTTCGATACCCGCTCAGACCAAATTTTTGTATGACCTGTATATAGTCAGGTCTGGCTGTTTGTATGAGTGAGTTTATTTCCAGCAAATGGCTCTTACATATTTTTCGCCGAAACTAGCCAGTACTAAGGCATTGGGATATTTTTATTTGCAAACTTAACTGTATAAACACAGTAAATGACGAATATATTTCTCGTTCTTAGATCGCGGCTGCCTGGCCCTATGAGTGGAGTCGCAGTCAGCTTCTGATGGCGAGCGGTCTTCGATTGCTTCTCGTTCCTCTGATGCTGTTGTGTGCTGCTCCAAGGCATTCACCACATATCGTTGGAGATGTACGTATCTGCTATAATCACCAATTTAAATAAATCTTTTTTTTACTCTTGTTAGTCCATTTCAATTTTTTTTTCAGGTCTACCCAATATTATTCTCGGTAGTGCTAGGTTTCACAAATGGCCTGTTTGGCTCTGTTCCTATGATAATGGCGCCATCTCGTGTCGGCCGTGAGCATCGAGAGATCGCTGGTAAGAATAGAATTGATTTTTTCCTTAGTTTTATTTCGAATTACTTTCAGCCTATAGAGAGAGATATCCATACTTTATTGTAGTTTTCGCTTAAAATATTCCGACATGTTACGTGGGTGTTGTTGCTTGCTTTACTTAGATTCAAGTTTATTAATTCAAATTTTAGAATTAATGTTTTTTTTTCTCATCAATGAAAATTTCCCCTTGCACTGCCAGGTAACATGATGACGTTGTCGTACAACGGCGGGCTGCTGTCGGGCTCGCTGGTGTCGTACCTGCTGCTGGGCATGCTGGGCCCGCCGGCGGGCGCGCCGTGCCGCGTGTACCCCACGCCGCCGCTGCCCACGCTCCCCCCCGCCACGCCGCCCAACATAACCTTCGCTGTCACTGTGTCACACTAACCGCTTACGTAATACCCGACGCAAAACAGAGATGGCAGCACATGTATCTGTAAACTGTTTTGGAGGGTAATTACAAAAATAGATTATTCAAAAAATTGCGAATAAGCATGAAACCGGGTATAATTTTTTTTCTTAGTAACAATTAATTCGTAATTTTCAGAATAAGATCATTTTTGAAATTTACCCTAAAGCACAATAACGAAACCAGAACCTAGTTAACGTAGCTACAGATTAAAGGTACCTACTTTAAGTATATAAGACATCACCCGAGTACATCGTTGTATATTGAATGACTATTGCCACTTTTACGGTCTTTACTTAAACACACGTGATGCCAACACGTGTGTGTTGTCTAAATAGTGATCACAACTACCTTAGTATTTTTTGCAGTAAAGTAAGGACCGTAAAAGTGGCAACAGTCATTAATTAGAGCATTCAGTTAAGCAAGGAAAGAATTTCTACGATTAGGTATTATTCATAAAAAGGCGCACTTTATGTTATTACTTGTCCACCAAGACCTCCTACAGAAAAGTTGCAGGCTTACACTCACCTTTTTTTTTGTTTGAACTTATTTGCTTAAATATTAATGTTGACATTTTATTTTTATTTTTTTGCAACAGGCAATATATTTCATTTAAAAATTTATTTAAAATTCCTACACAATAAAAATCCTAATACCTACATAAAATACTTCCGTTACTGAGTGACTGACAGACAACGCACAGCCGAAACTACTCGTCGTAGAAAGCTGAAAATTGGCATGTAGATTTCTTGGGGAGTGTAGAGGAGCACTAAGAGGAAATTTCCCGAAATTCCTACGGGAACGGGAAACGGGATTTGTGCGAACGAAGTCGCGGGCAATTGCTGGTCAATGTATATTTTCGGTATAAGTATCTTATAAATTATTTCCCAAATAAATACTTTACCTACTACAGTGGGTCGTCTAATGTATGTTCTAACTCAATACTTTTTCAAGAACTCATTTTTTGCAGGGCATATGAATTATACCAACATTCTTACGTTTCTACGCCTAATAACCTTTGCCTTATGGATTATGGAGCTGTAAATTATTAAATGAAAGCGTTAAGTTTTCCGCCGTCATAGTTAAGTATTTTAAATATATCTGTCAGCGAACTTTTGCTAATGAAGTTCAATAGGCTCTTCGCATTGTTACCTTAGAATAGGTAATAAAAATAATAAAATAATGGTTACAATTTTAAACTTACAGACGTTTTTAAAGTTAACTTGTACAATTCAAATGATGATGCTGTCACTAATTACGTATATTTTGCTTAAAATGGAATGGTAAATGGTTGTAATGTAAAATGATAAAAATTAGTGAGACTGAAAAAAAATGTTAAGTGAGTGGAGTGACTTATGACTGTTGTATTGTAATGTATTTATGTAAAATATCAACCTATGAAATGGCTACCTCTTGCTTTTCTACGAAACATTTTTGTTCTACAGTGTAGATATTTGAATGTACTGTACATAGCACTTGTGTAAATAATTATCAATTAAATAGATACATATCTGGATATTTCTTTATTTGATCTGATGTTCCAAAACGTATAGTCTCCCATGCTTTAATAACATTGACAGATCCAAATTTAGAAAAAGTAATCCAAGGAAAGAAAAAAAAAAGTTTTATGCTTTTTTAGTGTTAAGCATCAGTGTTAACTTTTAGTGTTAAAATCAGTTTTCAAATTGAATTTTAACGCGTTTTTCATTTACTTCTTTAATTGGCCGGGCCATCACATCTTCATCCCATGACAGCTGGCTAGTCTTCGTTTTACGGTTGTTCACGATCTAATTTCGGAAGTCGGTGTCAACACACGAAGAAACACTACCAAAAAGCGTTTGTAGTGTTTTTTTTTTTTTACTATTAATAGGCACGCGTTTGACCACCATCTCACCTGATGGTAAGCGATGATGTGTGGTTTTATTTGTAAATCGTTTTTTTTTTCCGTTAACCGTGTGAGTAAGAGTTTATATGGCAATTCTGTTTTGATATGACACTGCAATGATATCGACGCATTACCTACATATCATCGGCCTAGCCTTTTCGCAACTACATTGGGGTCGGCTTCCAGTCAAACCGGATTCAGCTGAATACCAGTGCTTTACGTGGAGCGGCTGCCTACCAGACCTCCACAACCCATTAACTGGGTAACACGGTACATCTTGGCAAGACTTGAGTCAGATTTACTGGCTTCTGGCAATCCGTAACGACTGCCAAAGATCTACAAATGACAGCCGTGACCAACGGCTTAACGTGCTTTCTGAGGCACGGAGGAAACTCGTTATGTTAAGATGGTCACCCATCCACAGACCAACCTTGGCAAGCGTTGCTTAACCTGACGCATTACCTAGATAAATGCTTTAAAAAGTTACAACATTCTTGTGTGATTTCCCTTTTTATTTTCTTGTTATTCAAAGTTGAACAAATTACATTAGGTACATCAAGGAAAACTTTTCTGGGCTCATATTTTTTTATCTTGGTTCGAAAACTCATCACTCATAGATCACGCACTGCACGCATTCATTTCCTTATCCTTTCATTACAAATCAAACGAGGGCACATTTTAATCATTGCTAACGCAACATTTTTAGTGTTCTGTACCCAAAGGGTAACCAACGGAACCCTATTACTAAGACTCGGCTGTCCGTCCGTCCGTTCGTCTGTCTGTCAGCAGGCTGTATCTCAAGAACCGTAATAGGTAGATAGTTAAAATTTTCACAGATTGTGTATTTCTATTGCCGCTATAACAACAACAAATAAAAATTAAGATTTATGGTATGGAACCCTTCATGTGCGAGTCAGACTCGCAAAGTCGAATTTATTCGAAGCACTAATGGTCTATAAATATATAAAAATACAAGATGACGCGCGCGGCTTCGCTCCCTAACCCACCACCTTGCCTACCCTACCTACCCTAGTGATTTGTGATTTACCCTAGAGGAGTTCAGTGGCATACACACGTACAGTAGAATTACATATATATATAAAGATGGTAAGTTATTTTTAACCATATTTTGATATTTACATAAATACCAACCTTATTGTGTTCCAGAATAAGATCGAACTTCGATATCCCAGACCTTTTGACTTGTTTTTCATAAAAGATGTTCGAGTTATTCTGATGAAGGCAATTTCGTAAACAACTCGTTAACATACCTATCTTCTTTGTACTAAAGAAATTATTTTCATTTGTTTTAGGCACACTCTACTAATATTATAAAGCTGAAGAGTTTTTTTTTTGGGAGGAACTATTGGTTTGAATTGAAAAGTTATTTTCGTGTTGGATAGCCCATTTATCGAGGAAGGCTATACGCTACATAACATCACGCTACGTTCAATAGGAGCGGAGCATTAATGAAAAATGTGACACAGACGAAGTTCAGCTAAAATATTATATGGGTGCTTGCTATGTCTGCTTATAACTACTAGGTACTATCTACAGCTTAGTTATAACTGTAGGAGGACTTACAGTTATAATAATTGTAGATAGTGCCTAGTAGTTAATATTACTGAAAGTAAAAAATATATATTTAAGGCTTACTAGAAAAATATTGTTATGCGGTCAATTGTACTGAAACCAATTTTTATAACAAAAACACAAGTGCGATAGTCTACACTTTTTTCGTCAATTAACATTTCTTTTTAACTAGGTAAACAAAAGTTTGTGACATTAAAGTTTAATTAACATAAAGTAAATTGATAAATTCATGGCAAAGGTCGTCCTATTTTTAAAGACGTCTGCCTAACAAACGATCTCGTTACTGGCGGTTTCTCGTACTTACTATCTCAAATAATCCTATATTAATGAACACACAAATAAGATATGATTTTGGACAGTATTATGAATACCGCACGGGTTGAATTTTTAAAATGTGCATTCATGGCAAAATCCGAAACTATAAAGAATATCGAAAAATACTGAAATAGGAGGAATCCGATTTTTGAAAAAGCTTTCCATCAGGCGTGATAGTGGTCAAGAGCAAGCCCGTTATCAAATATATAAAACAATCGTTATAGCTACCCAGGAATTGAACCGGTTGATTTTGATTCACTTATTTAGAACATGGACTAGGAGGACTTACAGCTAATAAAGACAAACAAAATAGAAAACCGTAGTCACAGGCAAGCCAATAACAAATCCTCACGTATAGAAACATATTTTAAATTATGGTGTGAGCACAATATAAAAAACACAATGCTTAAATTAAACTAAGAATGATTTAGTTACACATAAATACTTGTTACTTAAAGAATTTGAGGCTTAAGCACCTTCTCGCTGAATACACACTGATTGTGAATGGATCCATCATATTCCTTATTGAAATTACTGCTTGCGCGCACAGTATAACTGTTCCGCCTATAATTTGAAGATGTTTGAGGTACACGTATTTATTTATTTTATTACAATGCAATTTTAAAATATGTAAAAAATGGCCATGGCCATGGTATGGGTGGATTAAACCGGAATACTAGGCATGCCTTTTAAGTTCTGTCGTTTCCATATTTCCCGGCAATTTTGAATTTGGAACTGTTCTATATTCGAATGTATTTAAATTTTGAATCTCAAAACAGTTGAAAGTATTAGGATGAATGCTATTGTTTAGTCACAGCGGCGATAGGAATCTGTCCGGTTACGTACGAAAATGAAAGATTCATTTTCGTACGTCTTTCTAACGAAAATGTTCGTGCAATAATTTTCTACAACTTTAGAAGAGGCCTGACACGGTTTCAGTGTTTTGAAGAGCTAACATCTGTGTTCAGTGATGAAGCCCCATGTTTGCGGACTGTCGAACGCTGGTATTTAGAATTCCAGCGTGGACATACTAGTGTTAGTGACAAATCTCGCGAAGGACGCCCAAAATCCGACTTCACTGAAGATAACATCATTGCTGTGAGACAACTAATTCTCGAGAGGTAGAGGCTCTATTAGGCATCTTAGGGACAACCATTCAGAAGATCTTGCATGAAGCGCTAGTTTCAGTTTGTTAACCACAAGTCATCGCCGAACTTCGAAAATTTTACTCAAAGCGACGCATCATCCTGCACCACGACAACGCAAGCTCACACAGCGCTCGTCAAACGATTGAGTATTTGACGCAGGAAAAAGTAGAAATTCTTGACTATCCTCCATACAGACCTGACCTAAGCCCTAACGATTTCTTTACATTTCTTAAAATTAAGAGAAGTCTTCGTGGTCAAAGGTTCCAGTCCGGTGAAGAAGCAGTCGACGCTTTCAAGTCAGTCATATTGAACACCCCCACTTTAGATGGGAATAAATGTTATAATAACTGGGGTGAGGGAATGGAAAAGTGTATTAATGAATACTTTGAAAAACAATAAAAAGTACTATAAGGTTCTAGTTGTGATTAATGCGTATTTTGCTTGGCACATTAAAATAAAATTTTGACAATAACTTACGGTTATCAATATTGTTATTGAGGATTTTCAACAGAAATAAACAGTCACTGTGTGGGACATAACACATCATCGCCCAGCTGGATACAGTGGGACATAACATATCATCGCCTAGCTGGATATAGCGGGACATAACATATCATCGTCCAGCTGCATATAGTAGGACATAACATATCATCGCCCAGCCGGATATAGTGGGACATAACATATCATTGCCCAGCCAGATATAGTGGGACATAACATATCATCGCCCAGCTGTATATAGTGGGACATAAAATATCATCGCCCAGCTGAAAATAGTGGGACATACTCAAAACATATAATCGCACAGCTGGATATAGTGGGAGGAGGAGCTCGTGGCTAAATAATAACAGCCGCACGGGTCGATCTTAAAGGTTAAGCAACGCTTGCCAAGGTTGGTCTGTGGATGGGTGACCATCTTAACATACCGAGTTTCCTCCGTGCCTCGGAAAGCACGTTAAGCGTTGGTCCCGGCTGTCATTTGTAGATCTTTGGCAGTCGTTACGGATTGTCAGAAGCCAGTAAATCTGACTCCAGTCTTGCCAAGAAGTACCGTGTTACCCAGTTAATGGGTTGCGGAGGTCTGGTAGGCAGCCGCTCCACGTAAAACACTGGTATTCAGCTGAATCCGGTTTGACTGGAAGCCAACCCCAATATAGTTGGGACAAGGCTAGGCAGATGATGATAACATATCATCGCCCAACTGAATACAGTGAGACATAACATGTCATCGCCCAGCCGGACATAGTGGGACATAACATATCATCGCCCAGCCGTATATAGTGGGACATTGTTATGTCCCACTATATCCGGATGATATTTTTATCATCGCCCAGCCAGATATAGTGGGACATAACATATCATCGCCCAGCTGGATATAGTGGGACATAACATATCATCGCCCAGCCAGATATAGTGGGACATAACATATCATCGCCCAGCTGGATATAGTAGGACATAACATATCATCGCCCAGCCGGATATAGTGGGACATAACATATCATTGCCCAGCCAGATATAGTGGGACATAACATATCATCGCCCAGCTGTATATAGTGGGACATAAAATATCATCGCCCAGCTGAAAATAGTGGGACATACTCAAAACATATAATCGCACAGCTGGATATAGTGGGACATAACATATCATCACCCAGCTGAAAATAGTGGGTCATAAAAAATTTGATGCGGTGATGTAGGCGTGAAAGCTTTCACATTCTGTTTTGTAAATGAGGCAATGTCACTCTAAACCTGGCTATTTCGGAAACTGGGTAAATGAAAAGCCATATTGTCATCTGCCTTGCCTTTTCCCAACCATATTGGGGTCGGCTTCCAGTCAAACCGGATTTAGCTGAATACCAGTATTTTACGTGGAGCGGCTGCCTACCAGTCCTCTCCTCTCTATACCCAAGTGGGTCCTTTTGGACCCAGCAATTTTTTTTTTTTTTTCGCGTAAATTGATGTGGCATCATTGCTACATCGATTTACGCGAAAAAAAAATATATTTTTGCTGGGTCCAAAAGGACCCACTTGAGTATAGAGAGGTCTGGGTCACACGGTACTTCATGGCAAGACTGGAGTCAGATTTACTGGCTTCTGACTATCCGTAACGACTGCCAAAGATCTACAAATGACAGCCGAGACCAACGGCTTAACGTGCTTTACGAGGCACGGAAGAAACTCGGTATGTTAAAATGGTCATTCATCCACAGACCAACCTTGGCAAGCGTTGCTTAACCTTGAAGATCGATTGACCCGTGCGGCTTTTATTATCTAGCCACGAACTCCTTAAATGAAAAGCCATATGTAATTTTCAAAAATTCTACGTCCCTTGAGTCCTCAGCTATCCAGGTCTCACTGTATTTTATGTAGGTAAAATAAGTCAGTAACGTTATGTTAGGTACCTAAAACATAACATTACTGACTTATTTTAAAGCATTTATCAGCAGCGTTCGTCTGATCCGAGGGCAATGTCCCTACCGTCTGATACAATTATGCCATTTTAATAAAATCTACTTTGCCATTCACTCATAAGTACCTATTTGCATTACTTCGGTACATGTTCGAAAACATTATTTTATTCAATGTTACACTAATAAATCAATTTACTTTGCTAGCCGTGTTATTACGCTTTAATGAGTGCCTTAGTGAGCAATTAATACAATTCTTCAATGTACTCGTACAATCAATTTAGTCGTGTCTATCGTAGACTCGACATAATGGTATTATTTACGAACTTATTTCTTACATAATAGTTTTAATATTATGACTTACTATACCGGACGGGCGTGATCGACTGGAACGGGGTTGTGATGGGGTAGGTCTATCCTTTTTCTTCTCCTCCGAAGTGAACTGTGACCGACCGACGGCGTCCAGCCGCGCTGACGTCCTGTACCGGAAACTGAGGCTCTTCCGCACCTAACGTACAACGTTCTTCTATCTTGCCAAGTACTTGCTGTCTTCGGGGTAGATTGGGGTGCAGGGTGAAGGCTTACCAGGTTTAAATAATAGGCAGGAATTTGACAACACTGCAGCTAATGGTTTAAGGGCAAATTCGCGAGTACTGTGATTCTATTTATAGATTCTAGTGTTTCTTCTGCCGGTGACTACGATATTAGCTATTTTTTACCATTTACTAAGGTACGAGGTTACTTTACCGTAACGAGGCCCAAAAACCACTAACTGCTTCAGTTTATTTTAACTGCGAATTTTCAGGCTCTAGAACATTTTCGGCTATATCTAGGTCTATTCTAGATCTGGATAGGGGTTGATGCACCTCTATTCAAATCCCCCGAAATTTCCCGTCGAACGGGGTGGAAACCAACCCTTCAACCCTGCCCACTAGTGGGCTTGTTGCATTTAACTATCGAAAATGTTACAAGTTTTGAACTTGTTTACTATTTAGGGTTGATTTCCCGGAAAACTGTGCCCCATGGGCTATGAAACTATCTATATTCGGGTAGGTGCATCATCCCTCTATCCAGCTACACAACTTACCAAGCCACCCCTCCAAGGGTGGAGGTACTATAGGTCAGGAACCCGGAAGAAGATAAAAATCTGTGTTTATCTTTTTTTTCTATTTTGCGGCTTTATGCCTTGCCTGACCATGAAGATGCGTACATATCTGGATAGGGCTGAATGCCAGGTTTCCAGTGCCTATGGTTTAAGACCTAAATTCCTAGATGCCCTAAAAACTTAGCACTGAAGGTGCGTGTACATGGTGGTTTTCTTCAACCACCCTACTATGTTTGAATGTGAAATGACTATTTTTCATGTACCTTCGATTAGGCTGATTTCCATCAGCCAATCAGAACACGCCCTCAGGGTGCTATCGGGAATGTGTAAGGGAAATGTGTAGCCCTACCTATTGATCATAATTTTTATTTGAAAATAAGTTTTCCCCAGAACATCTTTTACGTGTTTGGGGCAAACGACAAACATACGATTTTAAATCGATTATATAGCTTATAAACTATCACTATGCAAGTACATAAGCTTCTAAGTTCAGTACATAGGCCTACGACTATAGGTACATAGGTACTATCTATGCGAGTTACACAATGCTAAATGCTTCTCCGCGAATATTTCTATGACTATTTAAGTATATAAGCTCCTAACTTAAAAAACATATAAGCTTACGACTATAGGTACATAAGGCTGTTTATGCGAGTTATACATATAAAGCAAAATGCTCCGTCGCGAACATTTCTTCCGCCGTGCAGCGCAGTGACGACTCGTTGCGATGTCGGCGCGGCGCTGCATCTCGCCGGTGAGCGACGACTGTAGCTGCGTCGCTCGTTGCCACGGTGACTGTTGCCTCGAATCTCGCCGGCGCGACGCTCGTCGCCCCGGCGACTGTTGCCTCGGAGCTCGCCGGCGCGACGCCCGTCGCTCCGGCCCGTAGCTCCGACGCTCTGGACCATTTCGATGACGGGATCAGCCTCTTCGCCGGACGCTTAAGAGTGCCGCCGGATATGCGCACCTCAGCGATCCGGACCTGTGGTCCGCCCAAGGGAAGACTGCGGTGATGCGGCCTCGCGGCCACGTGTTGCGAGGCAGCTGGCCGTCTGCGATGAGCACAGGGTTGCCCACCTGCAGACCAGGGCCACGGTGGTGGCGCTCCCGCCGGTGTTGGAGCTCGGGTAAGTGCTCCCTCACCCAGCGGCGCCAGAACTGGTCGGCGAGCGCTTGTGAGCGCCGCCAGTGTTTCGTGGTGTCGACGTGTTGCTCGGTGAACACGCCGCCGGGTGCGGTGCAGTCTGGCCGAACCACCGAGTAGGAAGTGGTTCGGCGTGATGGATTCATCGCCTTCGCTGGCGACTGATACCTATTTCAGCGGGCGGCTGTTTACCGTACTCTGCCTCACACAACAGTGTGGACAACACCTCTTCGTTGGTGTTTTTCTGTGAGTACGGTTTCTGTGTCGAGTGACTGATTACAGGTCGACTCGTTTTCTCCATACTTTTTGGAGCATTTGCTTGGCGCGTACTGTACTATTGAGGCTACGCCAAGCACTATTTCGAATGCCTCTTCTTGGTGGGCACGTCTTTCTCTAAGACGCCCCTCGGTGGACGCGCTAGGGTCAGGTTGAAACCTAGCGTGTCTGCACTTGGTCTCCATATTGAACCAAGTACATTTTCGATGGTGCATCCTTGCGCCTACAGGTGTGCACGTTGGGCTGGCCGCGGCGAATACGATTGCATCACTCGACATTCGGCGGGGCTCCCTTTATTCTATTGCCTCTCCACGGACATTGGAGGGCATTCATGTCCTCTTCTCGGACTTTATTTGTGGTTATGTCTTTTCTTAAGACGCCACTCGGTGGACGCGCTAGAGTCAGGTTCAAACCTAGCGTGTCTGCACTTGGTCTTCATTCTAGACCAAGCGCGTTTTCGATGGTGCATCCTTGCGCTTGCAGGTGTGCACGGTGGGCTTGCCGAACCGAATACGATTGCATCACTCTATATTCGGCGGGGCTCCCTTTATTCTATCGCCTCTCCACGGACATTGGAGGGCGTTCATGTCCTCTTCTCGGACTTTCGAAGGCATCTGTTGCCTCTCCACGGATATTGGAGGTCGTCTGTTGCCTCTCCACGGATATTGGAGGGCGTCTGTTGCCTCTCCACGGATATTGGAGGGCGTCTGTGTCCTCTTCTCGGACTTTCACCTGCACAAACGTTTCGGTTATATGACCGGAAATGGCTATGGGGTGTCTGCGGAACCTCATCATGACGCCGGGCAGCGTCTGTAACAGGTCTGGTCCCGTGAGTAGGAAGTCGTTCAAAGACATTCCATTCGATTTAGCTGCGGCGTCGCGTACTATACGGAGCTTCTCTGGCTTCATTGGGTTGAAGACATCGAAATGAGGTAGGTACCAGGTTCTTCCTGGTGTACTATTTTCGGGCGCTTTCTCGGCGCACCCTTTCTATAGGAACGAGTCCATCTGTCCCGTATAACTATCTCGAAGAGTCGGATTTCTATCGAGTTTCTATAGAGACAAGCCGCTTGTGGGCTGTCTCATAACTATCGGGCATTTTGGTCTATTTTGCTTCCGCATAATAATTCCGCAAATGGGCATATAGAAACCGCAATGCTATATTGCGGTTTCTATATGCCCATTTTCTATCTGTTTGGTGTGTCGTTTCAAGATGTCTTCTGTGGGTCTATGCGGCCTTTGGCTCCAACTTGTCTGGCAAGGTCCTCGTCGATCAATGATACGTTGATCCATCGTCGGGAAGAGCGAACGTAGATGCCTCTCCCGCCGGTCCAATCACCCGGACCGGTACCATCTTGAGGTAGGCATGACTCGACTATGTTCGCGAACTGGCAACCACTTCTTGTGGTTCTTGCTTCTGTTCGAGGACCTTCGGCTTTGCGGCAGTCGCTGCAGCGGGCTTCTTCTCGAAATGAAGTAGCCGGTTGTGTGTGGCTATACACTACTTGATGCCACACATCTTCGGTTTGCACTGGTGCCGCTTACGTCGTAACTTCATGCAGCGATAGCACAAATTGAGCTTCTTTGCTAGCTCCCATCTCTTGTCGCTGTTGCCTTCTTTGAATTTCCGACAATCGCGTTCTATGTGCCCATCTTTCCCATATACGCGGCATCTATCGGCCGGTTTTTCTGTTGCTGTGTGGGTTCTCTGTGCTATACGTCTGTTTGATGGGCCCTCTGTTGCGTTGAAATTCTCGGCGGGAGCAAAGGCGCTGCAGAAGCGGGCTTGTTCAGTGACGAATTCGCTGAACAACGATAGGTCAGGTAACGACTGATACTGTCTTTGCCTTCTGAATCTTGCTGTATTCTTGACATCATTGAAATTTTTTCGAGTTGTTACATAAATGGCTCGAAACGACAACCATTCTGTGTGTGCACCATTGAAGTTCGGTAAGGTCATGATGACCTTCGACGGCGAGGAACTATTCTGTTCTGTTTTTCTGTCAGCTAGCGATACTATAGCTGCTGTAAGGTCCGTTATGAACGGCTGTAATCTGTTTTCCCCGTCGTCTTCTATTTTCTTCGGTGGTGCCATCTGTTTAGTCACTTCATCGACTTTCGGCTCTAGTTCCGGTATTTGCGTTCGACGAGAGTCCACTATCGATACGGAGTCTAAAGGGGGAGACGGTTGCTGCTCGCAGCTTCTATCTATTCTATTTTGCTCGCAGCTTCTATCTATTCTATTCTGCTCGCAGTTTCTATCTATTCTATTCTGCTCGCAGTTTCTATCTATTCTATTCTGCTCGCAGTTTCTATGTGTTCTGTTACGGATGTCTCCCTCAGCGGTGTTGGTCTCTCTCTGATCAGGAACAGGTTCAGCTGCCTCTTCCAGCCAGGAACGCACGTACTCGTCGTTCGAGTACGTGCTCTACGTACGTACGTGTTCGAGTATGTTCTATATATTCGTCGTCCGATTCTTGTTCGGCTCTCTGAAGTGCTAATTGTGCAAGCTCCAACTTAATCTTAAGTAAGTCTTCGCGTGTCTTTGTGACTCTTCTATATGACCGCGTCGTCCTTCCCACGGTCGACGGCGGCTTGTCACATTCGATACGTTCGATACGGGCGTCACCCCGGGTAGTCACCGGCAGGTTTCGGCTGTATTTTCTATCTGTCGGCTTCAGTGTACTGTCTGAAGGCGTTTCAAATCTGGTTCCCTTTCTTGAGGTTGACATGATTCAGATCCTCAAGTCGATTCTTCAAAACTGTTCTATATCCCTGGATAAGGCTTCAGTAAAACTTGAACAAGTTTTTTCTTCAAACTATTTCTATATTCTCGGATAATTCTTCGAAGTCCCCAATCTTCAAAGTCCAGAGTTGCTCTGAATCTTCTAAGTGTAAAATTTTCAAAGTACAAATTCTTCAAAAATTATCTATGTCCCGAGTCGATCTATATTTTCTAAGTGTCTAACCTTCTCAAAATTTTCAAAGTTCAAATTCTTCAAAAATTTTCTATGTCCCGAATCAATCTATATTTTCTAAGTGTAGAATCTTCTCAAAATTTTCAAAGTTCAAATTCTTCAAAAATTTTCTATGTCCCGAATCGGTCTATGTTTTCTAAGTGTAGAATCCTCTTCAAAATTTTCAAAGTTCAAATTCTTCAAAAATTTTCTATGTCCCGAATCAGTCTATGTTTTCTATATGTAGAATCTTCTCAAAATTTTCAGTCAAAATTCTTCAAAAATTTTCTATGTCCCGAATCGGTCTATGTTTTCTATGTGTAGAATCTTCTCAAAATTTTCAAAGTCCAAATTCTTCAAAAATTTTCTATGTCCCGAATCAATCTATGTTTTCTAAGTGTAGAATCCTCTTCAAAATTTTCAAAGTCCAAATTCTTCAAAAATTTTCTATGCTATGTTCGAAAAATTTTCTAAGTGTCGGGTTCAATCCTCAAAATTTTTCTAAGTCCCAGGTTTGGTCTTCAAAATCTTCCCAAGTTCAGGTTCAACTTTCAAATTTTCTCAAAGTCCAGAATTCCTCAGAAATCTTCTAAGTCCAGACGCAATCCTTCAGTGTTTCAGGAAAATTTTCAAAGTCCAAAGTTTCGGGGTGAGTCCTTAAGGGTGGCTCCCGAAGGGTAGTTCTCTTCAAGGGCAGTCCTCACGATGAACCACGATGCTGAGCTTGAGGCTTCTTAACTGGAACGTATGTTGACGGATAACTGCGGATCCGCCTCAGGGTGAGTCCTCAAGGGTTGGTTCTTGAAGGGTAGTTTTCTTCAAGGGGTAGTCCTCACGATGAAGCACGATGCTGAGCTTGAGGCTTCTTCACAGGAACGTCAATCGACGACTAGCTTCGGATCTGTTTCGGATGAGTCTTCAAGGGATGATTCTTGAAGGGTTGATTCGGGAACGAGTACCAAATGACTGACTGTTTAAGAAACAAGATACGGGGTGCGTATATTTGGCTCTTGTGCCAAACTATATCGCAGGGGCTTCGGCTTGATTTTTTCAAGGCTTGTTTCTTCAAGGGTTGATTCGGGAACGGATACCAATTGACATACTGTTTAAGAAACAAGATACGGGGTGCGTATATTTGGCTCTTGTGCCAAACTATATCGCAGGGCTTCGGCTTGAGTCTTCAATGCTTGTTTCTACAAGGGTTGATTCTTCAAGGGATGATTCGGGAACGAATACGTTTTGACATACTGTTAAGAAACAAGATACGGGGTGCGTATATTTGGCTCTTGTGCCAAACTATATCGCAGGGGCTTCGGCTTGATTTTTTCAAGGCTTGTTTCTTCAAGGGTTGATTCGGGAACGGATACCAATTGACATACTGTTTAAGAAACAAGATACGGGGTGCGTATATTTGGCTCTTGTGCCAAACTATATCGCAGGGCTTCGGCTTGAGTCTTCAATGCTTGTTTCTTCAAGGGTTGATTCTTCAAGGGATGATTCGGGAACGGATACGTTTTGACATACTGTTAAGAAACAAGATGTACGGGTGCGGAGATCCGGCTCTCGAAGGACCAAAAAATTTGGTCCGAAATCCGGCTCGAATGGACCAAAAAATGTACCGGACGGGCGTGATCGACTGGAACGGGGTTGTGATGGGGTAGGTCTATCCTTTTTCTTCTCCTCCGAAGTGAACTGTGACCGACCGACGGCGTCCAGCCGCGCTGACGTCCTGTACCGGAAACTAAGGCTCTTCCGCACCTAACGTACAACGTTCTTCTATCTTGCCAAGTACTTGCTGTCTTCGGGGTAGATTGGGGTGCAGGGTGAATGCTTACCAGGTTTAAATAATAGGCAGGAATTTGACAACACTGCAGCTAATGGTTTAAGGGCAAATTCGCGAGTACTGTGATTCTATTTATAGATTCTAGGGTTTCTTCTGCCGGTGACTACGAATTAGTTATTTTTTACCATTTACTAAGGTACGAGGTTACTTTACCGTAACGAGGCCCAAAAACCACTAACTGCTTCAGTTTATTTTAACTGCGAAATTTTACTTAGGCTCTAGAACATTTTCGGCTATATATATATAGATAGGGCTGAATGCCAGGTTTCCAGTGCCTATGGTTTAAGACCTAAATTCCTAGATGCCCTAAAAACTTAGCACTGAAGGTGCGTGTACATGGTGGTTTTCTTCAACCACCCTACTATGTTTGAATGTGAAATGACTATTTTTCATGTACCTTCGATTAGGCTGATTTCCATCAGCCAATCAGAACACGCCCTCAGGGTGCTATCGGGAATGTGTAAGGGAAATGTGTAGCCCTACCTATTGATCATAATTTTTATTTGAAAATAAGTTTTCCCCAGAACATCTTTTACGTGTTTGGGGCAAACGACAAACATACGATTTTAAATCGATTATATAGCTTATAAACTATCACTATGCAAGTACATAAGCTTCTAAGTTCAGTACATAGGCCTACGACTATAGGTACATAGGTACTATCTATGCGAGTTACACAATGCTAAATGCTTCTCCGCGAATATTTCTATGACTATTTAAGTATATAAGCTCCTAACTTAAAAAACATATAAGCTTACGACTATAGGTACATAAGGCTGTTTATGCGAGTTATATAAAGCAAAATGCTCCGTCGCGAACACTTACAAGCGGACTTTTTTCTTTACAATAATAAAATTCAATTATCAAAGACAATTTGTACCCTACCTAAGTAAATGATACATCCTGTCCGTATCAAGATATGTAGGTAGGTAAGTAGTTTGCTTTTCCTAGAGATACGTGTTTTGGATCTAGGAAACTCGATAACATTTAATTACGATTACCACAGTCACATTTTGCGACAGTCGCCGAAAGTTCTCCACAGCATAGACTCCATGTAATACCAGCACAAGCTTGTAGTGCACGCAGCATGGGTTCTGCGTGGTATTAGCATAGGCCAGAGTAGCAGCAGAGTAGGCCCGCGTAGCAGCAGTGAAGGCCCGCGTAGCAGCAGCGTAGGCCCGCGTAGCAGCAGCGTAGCCCCGCTCCGTAGCAACGTAGGCCCCATTGTAGCAGCGTAGGCCCTGTTGTAGCAGCGTAGGCCCGCGTAGTAATAGCACAAGCCCGCGTGCGTGATTGATTTTCCTAATACTCCTCGTCTCCTACGAGGAGTCGAGAACGATATGCTTTCGAAGCGCCTAAACAACCAAACATCCATACCCTGAACGTCTTTTCGCAGCTACGAATTGCATGCGTAGCGCCAAAGTTGGCCTGCGTAGTAGCATCGTAGTCCCACATCGTAAAGGCTGTGTCGTAGCAACAACTTGTGCCTGTGTCGTAGCAGTAACGTACGTTGTAGCAGCAACGTAGGTCTATGTTATAGTAACAGGGTAGGGCTACATTTCGTTCATGTTATCACCCTTCGCGCAATCAACTTTCCAGTGGTTGAAGGCTGTTTTGTCCAGAGATATCTGTTCGAGATTTACTCTTCCACTATGCCTTGCCAGGTTACACACTACTCGTATGACGTATGCAAATAGATACCTACTTCTACTTAAAGTACAAAACACATCTGCCTTCTTCTTCAGGGAATAGGTATTGGCGCGATGTTTTGTAAGTTAGGTAGGTATCCAGGGTTGCAGAATTTGTTCGAAATAGTTACCGCGGCTCTGGAACGCAAAGGGCATTTGTTTGAAGACGGGTAGATTTTAGACAGTACGAGCGGAAGGTGTCATAAGACAATTTCAGATTTAAAAAAAGTTAGGTATATTACCTAATTGTGTACAATTAATGACGTGCATAGCCTGTTACGGGATTTATGTATAAGCTGACCTGTGACCTGTCTGTATCGGACACGTTTTAATTCACTTTCGACGCTTCATTACTAGTCAATACCTAGTATTGCAATGAGGAGCTCGTGGCTAGATAATAACAGCCGCATGGTTCGATCTTCAAAGTTAAGCAACGCTTGCCAAGGTTGGTCTCTGGATGGGTGACCATCTTAAAATACAGAGTTTTCTCCGTGGCTCGAAAAGCACGTTAAGCCGTTGGTCCCGGCTGTTATTGTAGATCTTTGGCAGTCGTTACGGATAGTCAGAAGCCAGTTAATCTGACTCCAATCTTGGCATGAAGTACCGTGTTACCCAATAATGGATTGTAGAGGTCTGGTAGGCAGCCGCTCCGCGTAAAATACTGGTATTCAGCTTCAGTTTGACTGGAAGCCGACCCCAATATATTTGGGAAAAGGCTAGGTAGATGACATATGGCTTTTCATTTACCCAGTTTCCGAAATAGCCAGGTTTAGAGTGACATTGCCTCATTTACAAAACAGAAAGCCACGCGAAGAAATCCTAACTAATATATAATTCGATGTTGAGTTTGTTTGTTTGTTTGTTTGTTTTGAAAGCTTTGACCGCAAAAATGATGACCAGTATTGCAATGATTTTCATGTGAAGATTACTTACTCAAAATAATAAGGGTATAACCTATCTACCCCTAGTAAATTCGAAATTTCCCTCTGAGCGATTTATGTTGAACTAGGACTTGGCAAGGTTACCCGACCGCTGACCCGAGGTGGCCTGCAGAGGCGGGCCGGCACCAGCCGGGGATTACAGAAGACGCATTAGTTCTCGCGATCTCCGGTTGGTGAGAGATGGAGCACCGGGGTGGTTTTAGTCAGTAAGAGTCTGACAGACCCCTCCGCCCGCCCCAGGGCGGAGGACATCCATGAGGATTTCCCCCCGTTATAAAAAAAAAAAGGACTTGGTAAGGTTCATTCAGAGACTGCGTTGAAGATTGCTTAAGTGCTCCCGTACCCCTCGGTGCAAGTGTGCGAGGGAGCACGAGGTGGTTTTAGTCAGTAGAACTCTGACAGACCCTTCCGTCCACCCCCGGGAGGAGGACTTCTACGCCTCTACAACAAAAAAAATGGGCTTGGCAAGGTTGCCATTCCAGCTAATCACAGGAGAGGTTGATAAACTGAATTGTTCTATAATATCTAGGTGTACAGCATGTTTCTGTATTTTAAATTTTCCAAATAGTTACCTAATAGTGTAGTTAGCAGGTAAATGTATAAAGTAAATGAACTTTATTAGTACATTTCATAATCGAGAGACATCGCAAAGCACTTGCTGTATCGCTCGATATCTCGAAGGCCTCTGACAGGGTTTATTTGCACGCAAGTCTACTCAACAAGCGTTCTGCTTATGGCATCCCAGCTGATTTTTGTAGCTGGATATCAGATTTCTTTAGTGAACTGTCGATCCGAGTAGTCGTTGACGGCTGCTCCTCTGACCTCATAGCTATTGATGCCGGAGTTCCTCAGGGGTCTGTTCTTTTCCTCTGCACATCAATGACGTACTTCAGCCTGGTCTTGTTCGGTACGCAGATGACAGTACGGTTTCAGAGAGATACTTGTCCAGCGCAACAACCAGCGCAAAATGAAGTTCGTTCCTTGAGAGAGGCCATGGTAGAGCGGACAAATTTGATCTTATGCCTTGTCTCTCACATGGCCGATCAGTCACAGGTATATCTATTCCTGTGACTGTTGGGTCTAGCTCCTAGGCATGGAGGTGAAATCCAGTCTTAAATTCGGTGCCACCATTGACTACAAAGCCCAAATAGTAGCCAATAAGTTGGACATCCTAGCCTGGACAGCTCTTATCCCTATACAAAGTACAAGTCCGGTCCTGTATGGAGTATTGCAGTCACCTTTGGGATGGCTAAACTAAATACCAGCTTGCTGCGCTTGACTCGGTGGAATGAAGAGCTAAGAGGCTCATCGGCGATTTAAAACTGGTGGATGCCATGCTACACAGCTTGGCTCTTCGCCGCATGGTTGCTTGCTTGTCGGTCTTCTACAGATTGTATTTCGGTGGGTGTGCCTAAGTTATTCCACGACCTTATCCTACCGGCGCCCTTCTACCATTGGACATCAAGACGCACTGCAAGTTACCATCCCTACCTTGTTATTAGTCCACCAATTCGCTCTAAGCGTTTCCAAACGTCTTTATTCATGCGCACAGCAAAGGAGTGGAACTCTTTGCCTGCGTCTGTGTTTCCGAATGCTTACAACCCTAATCTCTTTAAAATTACAGTGAATAGCCTCCTTCTGGGTAATCTCGCTCCATCGTAGACTATATCTCTGTCATAGTCTCTGACCTAGATTAGAGTCAAGAGCAAACACATCTCATATTTAAAAAAAACATTTAGTACCTGTGTAGATACAGTTAATATTAAATAACCAAGCAGTTTCATTGTGAGCATGTGTATGGCACATGATAATGTGAAAATGAACACGGAAAATAACCTTATTTGGTTGCGTGAAACAGCCAAGTGACAATTGATTTTGATATGGTACTTATAGTCATTTATAATAGTTATTTATCCTGTTACCAGAGTTTCACAACAAAAGTAGGATAAGTATAGGTGCCTAAATACATAAAAGGCAGATAGGTTACCTATCGGGGTGTGGCCATGGACTTGCTCATATATGTAGGTGTTGTAGTGTACCTACTTAAATTGAAACCTTTCAATGCAGCTCGTCTCACACAATCATTCTGACCCCTTGCTGAACTTGACCTTATAGGACCGAGGTAGGATGGGACCACATGCTTCGCCAAACAACCACATTGACCTTTGTGCCTGAACTTCAATGTTAGCATCCGTTCTGGATGTTTGTGATTTACGAGCGCCAATCCTATCAGTTATTATAATTTATGACTCTCGGCTTCCTGTCAGGATGTGACAATACATTGCCGGCGATCGCATATTGTCTGCGTTTTACTGTCGCAAAGAGGATGCAACATTACTATAGGTACTTGTGTCTGTAAGACGTTAACTTTTTTAAATATAGGTATAGAAAACTAGCTCCTGCCAGCGGCTCCATCCAAGTTGAAAATTATACCAAGAGAGTATACTACCGGGATGAAAATGGACATGTATCCTATGTCCCATTCCGGGACATGGTTTACACGCGTGTCAAGTTTAATGCAAATCTCTGCAGCCGCTAAGACGTGAAAAGGTAACAGAGCGGGTTACTTTCAAATTTATAATATTAGTATGAATAGACAAGGAAATTACATTTTCACATACTATGTTCATTTTAACACAGGCTTCATTGAGACCTATAGATCAATTCAAGCCGACTGGAAGCGTTTAAGGGCGTTACCATAGAACTTTTCAACAATAATGTCTACAAGGGGTGATAATTAAAACAGATTATATTGTAAATAATAATTTAATGAACACTAGTATACATTATAATATCACAATTGGAGTGGTGGTGGCTTGGAGGGTCACCGTGACGTCGTCAAGCATTGCGTCAACTACCGACGCTGTAGAGGGTTGCATCCCTAGATGAAAACTCGAGTGGTGTGTTCAACACTGTCACGCTATCCTATCTCTTCCGGCGGCGCGTGCGGGACGCCTGCGACGAGCGCGAGCTCCACTCCAGGCTGAGGTCGCTGGATGAGGGCGGCGTCTCCGGGAACTGCGCGTGTGACGTCCACCGGCACGAGTCACACGCTGACTTCGGCGTCTCCGGCACCTTCCCCGGCTTCCCACTTGAACTGTATGACTCCAGAATATGCTTGTAGGCGCACTCCGAAGGTTCAGGGCACCTGCCCCGCGCGGCACTCAGACGGGCCCGCACGCAGGCGCTGCAGTAACCACAACTGTCTTCGCTCAGAGCACTGCGAACCATTTTGAGTAATGTGTGAATACGTGACGCACTGAGAGGACTGAAGCCGATTGTCAGCGAGCAATGATATTTATGCGCCGCCGGGCGTCGCGCACGCGCCTACCGATAACCCCGGCACCGCGCGGCGCCAGCTGCCGCCCGCGCTAACTAGCAACTGCGGCACCGCCACAAAAATATCCCTTTACTTTATAATTACCTACCTCATGTCATGTAATCATATACTGTAATGATTGGTCAGTTGTTACGTATCTCTGCTATTGCTATGTAAAACAAGTTGTAAAAAAACTAAGAGTACTTGTAAGCTTGTATATTTTCCTAACCTTTGTAGTTTAATTATACCTATAATATTGAGTTACATGCTTCAAATTCCTAATGGATGACAAATTAAAACTGTTAATTTCCTAGGTACTCATTAGCTATTTTCCAAGGAACTCACTTAAGCCAAATTAGGCTATAAAAAATAATAAAGTTGGTTTTAAGAATGTCGTGGTAGCGTGGTGTGAGTGCGGTGTTTTGTAGTCTAGTCTAGAGAGAACTAAAAAATATTGCCCATGTCTTTTAATAAATTGTAACTAGGTACGTACTTAGGTATAAACATTTTAGTAACTACCTAGATGAGTCTAATCATTAAAATCAAAAGGTATTTATTCAAACTAGGCTGAATATCAGCAATTTTTGAACGTCAAAATATACATGAAGACAGTCCCCCAAATCGCCCAGCCCGTCACCACTTCATAGTGTTTTAGCACTCCATTTTAGTCCATTCATCAACACACAAGGAGATGAAGTATGGATTTCAATTTACCGTGTAGGTATCTAATAGGTACGCAAGTATCTGCTCTGACGAATGTGGCGTGTGCGTGTCACACTCGTAGTAAATTATCTTGTAATAAGTACCTAATAGGTACCTATACAACAATCAGAAGATATTTTACGAGTTATTGTTGCACATGGCTACAAACGGGGAGATAGTGCACCGTACCTACATATCACAAGGCGTCGACATAGAAGACCTGTATGTAAGTAGGTATGCATACCTATATTTTATATAACAAAAGTAAGGATACTGTCGAATCACGCTAAGAACACATTTTATCCTCATTGGTTGCTAAGAGAAAATTAATAATTATAAAAACTTACCTATGCCTAAATTAATAATTGCACAGCTGTTCGTATTCATATTTTGCAACTAAACCAATAACTTCACTTATACTTTAATTATGAATTAAAATTAACATAATATCGATCAGTAGACGTAGGTAGAACATAAGGTAGGATTGTTATAGCATATTCTAGATAAGAGCAGCTGCTCTACATCTCCGCCGGTTATTACTAGTCCGAAATACGCGTTAGGGATCGTATTGCATTGATGCGTTATGTAAATAACTTATCTACATTTACAAATAAATTGGGCGATGTGTGATCTATGAATTCTAAATTCTAATTCAAGCATAAGGAGGACACTGTCAACTAACTGCATTATAGATACCGTATTCATAAATACGAACAAATCCATTCAGAAGTCCAAGAAATCTCGGCTGACTTTGCAAAAATCAATCAATTTGCCTAGCCTTTTCATATCTATGTTGGGATCGGCTTCTTGTCTAACCGAAAGCAGCTAAGTAGACGCCAGTATTTGACATGGAGCGACTGCCTATGTCTGGTCACCACAACCCATGGTAAATGGTACACCGGAGTAAATATTTGTGGTTTCTAGAGGTAGGTTACAGATTTACAAATGACATTCGAAGCACGAAAGAATCTCGGTATCTATTTTAAGATGAGCCATCCAAGGGCCAACCTCCGGATTTGTTGCTTAACTTTGTTGAACAACCCGTAGGTAGATACGGCTGTCATTATTTAGCCACGACACGAGATCTCGACTTCTCATTAATCATACATATAAAATATGGAAACAAAGCTGTTCTATCTCGCCCTTCTTCGAACAAAACAAGAAGTGCATTCTGGAATCATCTGGACGACGCTCTGCGACTCTGTTTCTTATCTATCCGGCAACATGGTGTAAACAACTCGACTATTTATAAAGTCCTGTAAATAACTTGACCATTTTGTGACCCATCGGGACTATCAAAGCCTTACTCTAGGTCGGTGATGCCACACACAATGCGCCGCCATCGGCATTGATAAATACGATATATAAAACTATCAATACCATACTAGACGAGATTAGAGCTAAATTTAGATAGCCAAATGATTACTGATCGGTCATTCATTAATTGGACGCCCTTCGAGATGATGAAACTGTCATATTTTGTTGCAAGCGGATTATACGTCGGAATTTGTTAGTGCATGAGTAACACAACAACGCTCTTGCAGACACCCAAATGATGTAATAAGGACAGATTCGCAGTGATCAAAATATTATTAAAAGCACAAAATTTTCGTCACGCATTCTTTTATTTGAAATCATAGGAAATTGAACGCTCTTTATCCTGCCTACTTGAAAATTACAACATTGATTTAAGGTGAATGCTCCAGGGTAGCCCGCGAAATTCAAATATTTTTATGTTTTTTGCAATTTGCCGGTCAGTGTGAAGCTGTATGTGGACCAAATACGATCCGCGACCGTAACGCGTATTCACAGACAGAATGAATATTTCAGAAATAATCATTCTGTCGAGCTACATGAACTTAGAGGGCTATATTGATGATTAAAATGGTTATAATTCTTTAGATAAATACGCGTTACGGTCGCGGATCGTATTTGGTCCACATACAGCTTCACACTGACCGGCAAATTGCAAAAAACATAAAAATATTTGAATTTCCCGGGCTACCCTGGAGCATCCACCTTAAAGACATAGTATTTCTTTTTATATTGATTTTATTATACTACATTCAGGTATGTACGGGCACTCCCGTACAAATCTTAATTTATATTAAAGACTTGTCGGGAGTGCCCGCGTACCCAAGTATTTCTTATCACTTTATACAGAAAAAAATAACTTGTTCCTTTTCAGATTATTCACGTCATAAGAAAATAATTTTACAAAAACATAACCCTCTTTTTTCGCAGTCGGGTCAAAAGCTTTCTTTCAGAATAAGATTATTCGCACTCTTGATACTGGGAGATATTCGCACGTCTGAGCCCTCATTATAATTTAGAGAAAAAAGTAAATAACATCAAGATAACAGGTCATTTACTTCAGATTTTGCACAGAGTATAATGTCCATTTGTGTATTAAGGTCACTTTAGTATGAGAAGAACATGTTTGAGGCATGACTAGTGAAATAGAAGATAAAAAGAAAAGACAAATTTTCTTTGTATTGCAGACCAGTGCAAACCAGCCTATATTTACTTCTATTACTATTATTTAAAGGTTAACGAGTAACACTAATCTTAAATAAATAAATTATATCATAAGAAAGAACCGGTAAACAGACGAATAAGCGATCGTCAATTAATTGGAAATAGTAAGAAAATTTAGATCTGGTCGGGATGAAAAATGATAACTTTTAGGGTCTCACCTAGAAGTACCTACTCATTTTTTGTCCAAGTCGAGAAACCATACATTATAGGTGTAATTGTAGGTAAATAATATTACTTCCTACTATATAAACACGTAGGTAACCGTACTAAATAAAATAGGTAAGTGTAACTGTGAAACCAATATCAGTAGAACACTACACAACACCGCCAGCTAGGAATGCCAGGAAATAAGAACATGTAAAAGAAAAAGTATAAACATAAGAAAAGTCTGAACAGATGAATAGACAGACGGCGGCGGCGTTAAGGTTAATCCACACAAGTGAGCGGTAAAAATAAAAAAAATCGGTGTCTATACATTTTAAATGAACTCGTTCACACACGTCCGTGTTCGGGCCGGACCATAGCTCGTCCGCGTTCCGGGCACGGTCTGCATATATTATGTGGTGTAACCTTTAGGCTTAGACGAAACATCGTACCGCTCAAACACTTAAAAGCAGTCAGTCTACCTACTTCCAGTTAGGCTCCGCGTAGACCAAAGTAGAACGCAATATTTTTCTGGACATTGAATAATAAACCTTATAATAAGCAAATTAAAGAACAAACAAGCCTGCAGGAGAGCGCTCCCAAAACCTTTTCGATCTGCGTCGATGTTCGTACAAATTTGCACTTTCTCACATTGTGCTAAAGTGTATTATTTGATTTTGATCATGAAAATTTCTTCATTCTTTGCTCTACGTGGTGTCTGTGGCTTTATAAAAATTGTTTCACCGATTAGCCTTGGTGCACACTAAAGGCAGGAGGCGAATTTAATGGTAGATTTTGCAGTCACATATCGTCATCGAAAACTTTTATTAAATAAACGCACATAACTTGTAGTTTAAATTTTTTTTTTCTTATTATTATGTTAATCAAATCGTAGCTTGTAGTAGCGATGCATCGCGCTAGGTGTGCACCAAGATTTAATCTACAAAACGAAGAATTAAATTGGGGCTTTACAAGTCCGCATGTTTGTATAAATTGCCTGTTACCAAGTAATTAATTACATATTTAAAAACATGAAATTTAAGACAAATTTGTTATTTTACAGATATTGTTATCTACATACGTGATAAAGCAATAACTTTGTTCTCAGACAGACAAAACAGGAATAGGTACCGGTTGCCAACAGATAAATGGGTTTAAGTTCTTCGAAAAACAATTTTAATTTTAGCAACACGATGATCAAAAATAACTGATTTATCAAATGTTGCGTAATTATGTGTAGTGTTCAGTGCTAACAAGCCATGGTCGGAGTTCGTGCACTTTGAGATTAGCTAAATGTTTCACTTTCTAGTAAAATTGTGTTTATATGATATAACTTGATTTTATTTTACACTAACAACCATCTACAGTTTGTAAACAACAATAATTATACAAATCCGAACATTTAACTTCGCCTCTACTAAAACCATGACCCCAAAATTATAAAACTAAAATTCAAATAATAGAACAACTGCCATTTATTGCAATCACGAATTATCCAGCATTAATATTAAATATTTTACAAGTACAGGAAATATAGTAGAGACATAATATATTATCTATAATTCATTACAATTATTGATGTTTAATTCAGTTCCTTCATTAGAACACAAACTGTCACAGAGGTTATCGAAAGTATCACTTTTACAAAGAACACTCAGGGATTTGAGATAGTGGCAGAAGCGATTGTTCCTCTTCATGTTTGTGTCTTTCTGCGACTTCTCAAGCCTGCATATAGTTCGGCAGGAAGGCCAGTAGTCTAATGCAAGAGCTCTCCTGTCCAAAACTGCTGACGCGTTCAGATACCCAGTCAAGCTGTTATGCCGTGATACAACCCTGTCTCTTTGTCTGAAACAAAAAATACATGAAATTAGTCATTACATAATCACCTCACATTTTATAAGGTAAACATAATCTCAAGATGTCATTGACGGAATCTTGAACCTTGGATATCATAGGTACAGTTTTGGCACCTAATTGTAGTAAGTATGTAGCATGTATGTAAGTTTTGATGGAAGTCTACATTGTTTGCGCAAGGGTTTGTTCATGCGAGGTGCTCCCCATCGCCCTCTTCTACATAACACGCGCCGACGGCGATCCCCGTACATAGTACAATGAGATAAAATTTCGTTCAATTTGTTTAAGAAAAATACTATCATTTATATCAAAACAAGATTATTTTTAATACAATACTCCAGAATCTACACGACGCCTTGCGTTAGCACTTGTTTACAGTGCCGAATTAAGCAAGCGCGAAGCCTGTAGCAAATATTACTAAGGCTGCTTTTCCACTAGAGATGTGCTATGCAACGTTGCTATTAGGGAATGCAAATCCGTTCTGTTTAAAAATCCGGATTTTGAAGAACGGATTTTTAGTCCAATCCGGATTATCCAGATTTTACGGATTTTTCATGAAAGTAAATAAACCTACTCATATTAGTTTATTAATATGATGTTTCTTAAATTTGTTCGTGTTTGAGTCACATAAATCCAAATTTCAACAGAATCAGTCCAATAGATCCGAAGAGGATCATCGGCAATGAGAGGCTTGTCGCGACGAAGCTCCAAAGTCTTGAACATCGACGACGAGTTGCTAGCCTGTCGGTTTTTTACCGGTTGCATTTTGGGGAATGTGCGACGGAATTGCATAATTTAATTCCGCCAAGCCCGTTCCATCATCGGACCACAAGACGAACGGCGGCGGCGATGCGCCACCGGTACACGGTGGATATCCCACCCATACGCACAAAACGTTTTGGTAACACATTCATAATGCGTACAGCTAAGGAGTGGAATTCCCTGCCGAAGTCTGTGTTTCCTGATAGCTACAACCTGGGAGTCTTTAAGTCAAGAGTGAATAGGTTATTTCTAGGCAAGCGTGCTCCATCTTCGACCACATCATCACTTACCATCAGGTGAGATAGTGGTCAAACGCATGCCTTAAAAAAAAAAAAAAAACTGGCTGTGACAGACGGACAGACAGACAGTTACCTATCATAAGTTCAAAACATTTGACCGAATTTCATTTCACCTAAAACTTTTCAACTATTTTGTTTCGTTTTTTTTTACTTCATCGAAGTCTTGTTCTGCCTCTGTTTCGGTTGACCGATTATCAATTCGTTTTTTTTGTTACTCCGACGTTTCATTTGGACGATAAAACTTTTTACCGAAGTCACACTTAGACGAAATAACATTTGTCGGTAGTATTGTTTTCGAAAATTCATTATACCACTGTTTTAATTTATGTGCCATTAAACAATGGTGGTGTGGTTTTAAGTGGACCTAGTAAGAGCATGCAAGCAGGCATGCAGCGAGCAAATAGGCATGCAAGCAGGCGTGCAGCGTGAAAGCAGGCATACAGCATGCAAGCAAGCATGCAGCGTGCAAATAAGCACGCAGCATGCAAGCAAGTATGCGGCGTGCAAACAAGCACGCAACATACAAGCAGGCATGCAACATGTAGTAAGCATTGTGTCTGTCACGGCTCCGGCGCTGCAGGATTTGGACGGCCCCACACCGCCCCACCCCCCCGCGCCTACGCGGGCTTAAATTACACTCTAGGGTCGGTTTTGCAGCGATTCGTTTCGGTCACTAAATTTTGTAGCACAAATTATTGACTTTTTATGACACTTTGTTAATTGACTATTGAAAATGCTACGAATTAACCGGCTATATATTTGTAATAAATATTCCGAAAAATGTTGTTTGATGTGGTGAAAATATGGCGAATAAATCATTTGGCAAATGAAAAAGTTCAAAAGATTATGTAAATCGGCGAAATTTAGTTCGGTAAAAATATGTCAAATAACGCATATAGCAAATAAGACGTCGGTCAATAGTTTTCGGTAAAATGTAATTCGAACAAAAAAAAATTCGGAAATGTGATCGGTTCCACAGACAGACACCCGAGTGATCCTTTAAAGGTTCCGTTTTTTACGAATGTTCGGACCTACGTTAATTATTTAAAAACTTTGTTATTTTTTGAGATGTAAAATGTGACCTCAAAAATAATAAGGCATCTAAAGAACTGTCGTTTAACCTGCTGCGTATTCGGTTACATCATTACTGCTGCGGAAAAAGCACGCTCTGATTCGACGTTTGAAGGCGGAATGCACTGAAGTCATTTGTAAGTGGCCTCAAAGTATTGTACTCGTGAATCAATATCCTCGAATAACGCCATCTCTGCTATCAACACCAAATATTCGCGCGATAATGTAGCCCCCTAATTACAATTTCTTACTATTCAGAAAATCCGGGTTCGTTTTTTGAATCCGGATTTAGAATACGAGTAAAAATGTGCGGATATCCGGATTTTTCGGATTACGGATAGTCCAGATTGCATTCCCTAGTTGCTATGGATGCGTTTGATATCCACCAATCATTTTCATCGGACCACATGGCGTATCACTGGTTGAAAATGATTCAACTAAGCTACGTTTTTTTATGGTAGGATGCGTGTTGTAGATGCCTGCTATGGTTGTGAGCTATAGATGCGTGCTATGGATGGTCGCGAGGTGTATAGCTATATGCAGAGCAGTGCGAGACTTCCAATATTCTATTATCAATACATCGCATACCTAGAGCTGCGCATCTTCCTCGCACAGCTACATAGCATCGGTGCAAACGGTTACATGATTTCGTAGCTTAACTTTTACATTCTCGCAGCATAGCTGCATAGCACATCTCTGGTGGAAAAGCAACCTTAGCCCCCCTCCTTAACCTAAAACCTTCGTTAAATAAAAACAAGTTATCAAACCCAATTTAAACTTCTGTGACATAAGGGAAAGTATGCCCGGTTTTTTAAAAAACAATGTAGAAGCCGAAAGGTATCAACATGTCGACCAACAAGCCATAAAAAATAAACATTAGTGATTCACGCAGATAGAGAAAATATGCGTCATATACGCGGTAAAACGGCTATCGCAGAGTATGGTAGGACTTAGGACTCGCGTGTGAGTCAGCCATGGATTTTAGCGAAATGTGTAAGCGCGGGGCCCCCATACGCAGGGCCCGTAGCATTAGCAAATAATGCAAGAGTAATGCAATGTAATGCTTGTTCACCAAGAAGCAGATGGTAAAGGTCGCCCGATAACACCTTTTTCTATGTGCTAGGTAACAAACAAATGTGATCAAAAGTTGAACTTATTTACTACCACACAATGTGTGGTACTAAACAAGAATTTCAGTTTGACCGCGAAAACCAAACGCATCCATGCTAAAATATGCCTGGATCACATGGATGTGTTCCGCTGCACCGCCTCACCCGGTCCCGATATAAAATGAACCAAAAGAAAACTATGAAACATTCTAATTACCTGTGTAAAGTCATTCCCGGAAAGCTTATATCCGTTTTTCTTTCGCAGCCTAAAACATTCTGTGCTGTCTCAATAGAACTAGTCACCATCGTTTGACAAATCTCACTAGCGACATCATACTCTTTATGATAATATTCCGAGTTTTCTTTTTCTGATACACTATGTCCTTCAGGGTAGCACCAAGGTTGTGATGTAATGTAGGTGCTAGTGTCAGGGTTGATGTTACTGAAATAGTCTGACAGTGAGAAAGCATCTGCTGCATTAGCCATTGCATCCAGTTCAAGGCTAGCCTTATCCTTTTTCTCTTGAGTGTTAGTATTAACTTTTTGTAAAGGTTTATCAATGTTATGTACTGCAGTCAAAAGGCCTGGCATACTCCACCAAATGTTGAATAACTGTAAAGGACATGTCAAGTTTAACAAATTTGAATGTTTTGAAGCAAAATCTGTCCATATTGGGTTTGTTTCCAGATCAACATTATAATTAACTGGTGTAATAGTTCTTCCTTGTGAATCATCATTTTCTGCCCAAGATGGGCATGAGCTTTCTTCATCAATGTTGCTTTTATAAAAATCAATGTTTTGAGAAGCTGTTTCATCCTCTGTGGGTACACCATGCACATAACTAGGTATACAGAACTGCAAGTAATTTATGGTTTTTCTAATATCTCCTTTAAAATAGTTTAAGAATTTGGCTCCAATGCCTGGCCAGCATATTCCACTATCTGCTAGACACATTATATCTAGCCATGTTCCCAGCATCCTTGGTAGAAGAGGACTCATCTTCAACAGTTTTCCATTTTGTAGGAATCTTTGCAAATGAGGGCACACTAAGGATGATGTGATCAATATGACAGGTCGTTTAGAGCACTGCACTAGCTGCACAATAGCTGAAGAAAATCCATCATCCTGATCAAAAACAATATCCGCATCATCAATTAGGATGAGAGATGAATCTGTCCTTGTACTTTCTTGACTGCAAGTAGCACCACTTAGAACTTCAGTTTTTCCTGATGGCTTTTTAGGTTTCTCATCCTCATTTGACTTTTTTGGTCTTCC
Source organism: Lacanobia oleracea (assembly GCA_950371165.1). Taxonomy (NCBI): domain Eukaryota; kingdom Metazoa; phylum Arthropoda; class Insecta; order Lepidoptera; family Noctuidae; genus Lacanobia; species Lacanobia oleracea. The sequence continues at coordinate 12,842,915 of OX493401.1, forward strand.
TTTGCGCTTTTTACTCTTTTTTGTTAAATCGGGTTGAAGTTTTTCTTGTGATTTCTGACTATTGTCTGAATTCCCAGTACCTCTATTTACCTTATGAGACTGGGTGGCTTCCTGCAAGTCCTGTAACATTATTTTCCCTGTCCTTCTACTGCTAGCATTAACTTCTATCACTTTCATGGCTAAATCTGAAGCAACAGCATAAACACTTGCAGTTTTGCCACATCCTGTGGGGCCAGTCAATACTAGAAGGTTGTTCATGGTCTTCATACTCTCTCGACTGTCTGATTCAGACTGATAGTAGTCTGATGAATCAGACCCAGGCTTTGATTTTGCTTTTGATTTTAATTCATTCTCTGTCCATGATACCAACCATTTCCTTAATTCTTTAATAGTTTCAAAATTACCTATAATTTGATTTGTTGAAGTAGCCTTGTATTTGTCGGTCCAATTTAATCTATCAGGGCTATCATTGATAACATCCACCATATCACTCATAATTTCAATACTGTTATCTACATCTACATAAGTACAGTCTTTAAATTCCCCCTTTCCTTTACCTTTTAAGTGCCGATATGTCCTATAGACTGGAAACTTGGGATGTAATTGTTTCAAATTCTGCAACATTGCCTGTGTGCTTTTCTTGTTTTTATTATCTATGTTAGACACATTACTTGCTTGATGAAGAAGTAGCAACTTTTGAAATGCATTCTTTTCATAAGTCAACGGACAACTTTCCTCACTCATAGTCATCATTGGTACATTGAGAACAAGATTATTTTCAACATAAATTCCATTGCTTTGTTGCACATGTACAACAACAGGAAAGCTATTGTCTGGAGTGATACAATTTTTTTGCTGTTGAATTATTTTCTTCAGTTTCTCTGGAACTCCACTTTGTAGAAACTTTTGTTTAGCTTCTAAAGCAGCCAGATCAGGCTGTTTAGATGCAAATATGGGAGCTAGTTTAGCTGGTTTCTTGGATGTCACTGTGTCCTTGAGAGCCTTTTCATCTTTCTTGTTTGATTTTGCTTTTACAGGTTCATCAAAAGATGTCTTTAATTTTGAAGGAACAGGATTTTTATCGTTCATTACAACTTCTATGTGCTTTTTCTTTTTTGGAGTAAAAATATGTAATTCTTCATCAGAACTTGACAGGCCTGCATCTTCAATGTATTTAACAGGTCTTTTAACTGACCTCTTTGGCCTGTTCTCAATACTGACCATTAAATTTGTATTTTCTGCCACAGTATCAACTTTAGTTTTACGTTTCCGCTTCTGTCTCTGACTCTTGACTTCTGTACCTTCAACCTTAACATCATCATTTAACGAGACACTTTCAACTGATGCAGTTTCACATATTGGAACATCAACAGTATCAAGAACTTCATCAACAAATTCCTCTTCTTTTATTGTTTTGATATTTTCCATTGTAATATCTTCCTTTTCCCCAATAATACTGCTAGTTACTCTATTGATCATTTCTTCATTATTTTCTATCAAATCACTGGAGTCTATAGAGTCCTTTTTTAGACTTAACTTTTTCATCTTGCCTCTTTTTTTGTTTCTGGGTTGTAACTTTACCTTTATAACATTATCATTTTCAGAATTAGTAGGAGAACATTCAGTATCTTTATCTACTTTTTTAAAATAACAAAGCATGCTTTCCTTTTTCTTTAAAGATGGAGATAACTTGTTAAGAAATTCTTGGTCTTCTTTAGGTATAAACCTTTTTACTGGACTAACTTTGCTAGCAATATTGACAGGATCTTCAATTGTATTAAACATATCCACTACAGTTAATGTTTGTGCTTGTTTCTTTGATTTGTTATTATTAACAATTTCTACATTGTCTTTTGGTGATGATTTAGATTTTTCATCTTTTTTGGAAATAGCCTTGCTTGCGATATCATTTTCATTTACTGATTTAGCATCTTTAGAAATCATACTTTTTAATCTTTCTGCTCGTTTTTCCATTTGCTGTTTAATGATATTATCCTGGTATTCTTCTTTTTCTTTGTTTCTTAGAGACCCTTTTGCTTCTGCCATTTTTTGTAGAAGTAAGTGCCTTTTAGCTTTAATGTTTTTCCTTTCAGCCACCTCTTCAATATCAGAATTTTCATTGCTTTTATCTTTTCCAGGGGAATTGCTTCCAAGACTCTTATTTCTTGAGTCCATTAACAGTTTGAAGGCATTTGTATGTTTCTTTTCTTCACTACTGCCAGCAAAAGGAATGGCAATAGTTACATCTTGTATGTCTACATCTGTGTTAGAATTCTTTAAGCTTTCACTTATTTTAACAGATTGCTTTCTTCTTACCATTTTGGAAAGGTAGTTTCGGGGTCTTAGGTCTTCAAACTCACATATGTCCCGTTCACATAAAATGCTTTGCTTTCGACTGTTTGGAGATTTTATAATTAGTGACGTAACCAGGATTTTCGATACATCTAAAATATCTGGATCCTCCTGGCCATCTTGTCTAAGTTTGTACTTCTTTAATTTTCTTCTAAGCACTTTACTACATTTGTGTTTAAAAGTATTTTCTTTTGACTTTAGGATGTGTCTTCGTTGACGATTCTTACAATTTGTTTCTGATTCAATCACTGAATTATTATCGTCGACCACTGTGACGGACTCAGTTGCTGCCAAACTTGTCATTCCTTCCCTGAAAATTTCATAAAATCACTTTAACATTTAAGTACTGTAAACGTGTGTTGTTGATCAGACGTGAGCCCATTTGAAGAACTAGTGTTGATAGGTTGGATTAAGTGGTTTGTATTGAATGCGTGCACGGCATTATCATAAATATTGTTTTAGGTATTAAAGTAGTAGACGAATAGATTTTGATGAATTAATAATAAAAATTGTTATGAATACATACCGAAAATTAATTTGGCGGCATTATTGCACTTTGTTGTCTATTGTACAGCAGTTTGACATTGACAGTTAGACGTCGAAAAAAAAATTTATGAATTATTGCAGCGACACACCGCATTTTAGCCATAATCTACTACATAATGATTTATCTACTTTTATGCTGCTGGACTACATAAATAACGCAGGATAGACTACTTTTTATTATTACTTTTAATTATTTATTATTACTTATTTATTATAACTCTTTTCTTTTTTTTATTGTTATACATCTATAAGGATATAGACATGTGGCTGGAACTAATACCCAAAAAAAAAAATCCAAAAAAAAAAAAAAAACCTAAATAGATCCTTAGCGTACATAATCTATCCATTTTTTTCAAGGCAGCCTATCAAATCAGATTATTACTCAGAACCATTTAATTTAGAAAGAGTCTTTATCGACGGTCCGCTGATTCATCATCTGCCTAGCCTTTCCCCAACTGTATTGTGGTCGGCTTCCAGTAAAACCAAAGGTAAAACCGAATTCAGATGAAAACATCGATCACTAATTATCCTGTCTTCGTCTTTCGAGATTTAAATATTCACCGGTAGTAGCCCCGCTACACTTCGACTCACTCGCACATAGTTTAGCGCCATAGGAAAGAAAGAGACAGCACTATCTCCATAGGCGCCCGATTACCCTACTACAACATTCCTCATTCGTTTCCGTGCGCGCGCGGCTACCGCACATAGTGAAAGATATTTTTTTCGTTTTTTCGTGTTTTATTGGTGTACAGTTCTAGAAACTTAAGAAATGCCAAAGAGGAGGCATAAAGAAACTAAAGAAGATAAATGGCGAAGGAAATTAAAGAAATATGAACAAAATTTGACCAAGAAAAGACGACGTAATATAAGTGTGTCAATTGAAGGTTTGTACCTACTACCTACATAATTTTAGTTTTTATTGTTATTGTGCAAAACAATGTATTCTATGGTATAAAATACAACGCCTAAATTTATAATTCTTTGTAATGGTACCTTAGATCTAACACGAGATGTTAGACGGTACACTAAACTTTCAAGTCAATACGAGATATTGACCTATTGTTTTATTTATATTTTTAAGAGTCAGTACGAGATATTGACCTACTGTATTTTATTAGAGTTAATACGAGATATTAACCAAAGATATCGTTCCAAAATTTCTGGAATCGGACAGTGGTGCATCTAGGCCTTCGTCTCCTGACCGCTCGCCTACGCCGACGGCGACGGCTGCGGTGGCAGATGACATACCCGCTGACTCAGCAAGGCCATTGGAAGAGCCAGGCATTCCTGCGCGCTTTGCCTCACCCGTGCCACCCGCACTTTCTACCACGGGGGGAAATGCATCACAGCCAGTTGACTTCCAGGGTGTGACAGCCCCGGCCGATGACGCTAATTATGAATGACGATAGTGTTCCTCCTATCGCAGATCCTGAGCTCTTAAGGGCTCAAGGGGATTTCGAACCTGAAACTGCCGATTGGGGTCCAGATATTGTAGCTGATTTATCGAAGCGATGGGATCCTATCCTTAAGGATGGCCTTAAAAAGGAAACACGAGAGGAACTAATAAAAAAAATACCTACTTCCAAAAAACTGTCCCTTAATTAAAGCTCCAGTTCTTAATCCTGAAATAACGGCTATGCTAAATAAGTCTGCAAAAAATCGTGACGTAAGGATTCAGAAGAAGCAATCGCAAATGGGATGCATCTTGACTATCTTAGGAAGGACAATGTCAAGTATATTGACCAAATCCAGTGAAACTACCGACATCCTTCGTCTTCTTACAGACGCGACAAGGCTGTTGTCCGATTCTCATTATTTAGAGACTGAGACTAGAAGATCTCTTGTCACTCCAATGGTTGACAAGACCTTTTTAGAGCCTTTTAAGGATAGAAAAAGAGACAGTCATGTTTTTTGTGAGAAATTAGGAGAATTTATTAAATCTTCGCGTGGAATACAGAAGACAGGCAAGCTTATTCAGTCTGCAGCTCAAACGTGCACTTTAAACTACAAAGGCCCGCCGTTACGCCAATCTTATCACCGCAACGTTCGTGGGCAGCCGAGACGCGGCAGCGGGACCAAGCCAGGATCGAACTACCGCCGCCGCGGGACAGTGCAGGCGATGACCCGTGCTCCACGAGGGTCGCCCCCTCACAAGCACTCTGCATCACGCCACAAGCCAGCGGGAGCGGCCCCCACTACGAACAGTAACTTCTCAGGTATACTCTAATGCTGGTCGCTTAAAGTATTATATTGAAGCTTGGAAAAAGATTACTAATGACAAAACTATCCTTGAGACCATTTCTGGTTATAGAATATCCTTTCTTAAGCATCCTGTACAGCATCCGAGTATGAAAGACTCGAAAGACGACAGGTTTTACATTAAACAAGAATTGAATCGTTTGTTGCAAGCAAATGTCATACGCAAATGTAATCCTACCCGCGGTCATTTTGTATCTAGTATTTTTATTATTCCTAAAAGTAATGGTGAAAAACGTTTAATTTTAATTTAAAAAAAATTAAATAAATTTGTCGATGTTAGCCATTTTAAGATGGAAAATGTTAGGACAGCTGTCAAATTAATGACAAATGACTGCTATATGGTTAACTTGGACTTGAAAGAAGCATACTTTTTGATACCTATTCACAATGATCATGTAAAGTTTTTTACGAATTTTTGGGTTTACCTTTTGGATTGAGCTCAGCTCCTTATGCTTTTACAAAACTCATGAAACCAGTTTCAATTTTTTTTGCGATCTCGAGGTTTTAAATCTGTATTCTACTTAGATGACAGTTGTTACTTAATGCTTTCATAACATTAATGAAAGCATTAAGTGCCTAATGAACTTAGGATTTGTTATAAACTATGAGAAGAGTTCACTGGTACCAAGCCAATGTTGTCAGTTTTTAGGTTTTAATTTAAACTCTAAAAAACATGACCCTAGAGCTCCCTTTAAAGAAAAGACATGACATCTTGTCACGTACCGAAAATATGCTAGTTACGTCGAGAATCACTATTCGTGCTTTCGCTCGCTACTTAGGTACACTGACAGCTGCTTGCCCAGCTGTTGCGTATAGTTGGTTGTATACAAAATCTTTAGAGCGGACCAAACATCTAGCCTTATTGGATAATGACGATTATGACAAGATGATGACTGTTCCAAAGAGTTGATTTGACTTGATGGAAACCTTCAATTTGAAACACGAATAACCCCATCAGACCAGTGTCGTTTGCATTAGAGATCTTTAGTGATGCATCTAGTATCGGCTGGGGTGCAGCCTCTGGGGGACAAAGTATAGGCGGTTCGTGGACGGAAGAGGAGCTTTCTTGTCATATTAACTATTTGGAGCTCCTTGCAGCCTATTTTGGACTTAAATCTTTCACGAACAAGGTCTCGAATTGTCACATTCTCCTACGTACTGACAATACTACGGCGATCGCTTACATAAATAGAATGGGTGGAGTGCAATACCCACATCTCAATGATGTTGCCCGTAGAATATGGACGTGGTGTGAAGAACGTCAGATATACCTTTTTGCCTCTTACATAGCGTCATCCCAGAATATTGAAGCAGACACAGAGTTAAGAAATATTGATATTGAGTGGGAATTGCACTCTACAGCATTTGACACTATTGTTACAAAATTTGGTAAACCTGAGATCGACATTTTTGCATCGAGAACGAATGCTAAATGTAAAAAATATATACACGGAAGCGTGATCCCTATGCATACAACGTGGACGCTTTTACTATTACATGGATTATGTTCTTTTATGCATTTCCACCATTTTCACTCATTTTAAAGGTTCTTCAAAAGATTGTTACTGATGAGGCAACCGGTATAATTGTAGTGCCTCATTGGCCATCTCAAGCATGGTTCCCAGTATTCAAATCGCTTGCTGTAAGTGAAATATTGATATTTCCTCCGGATAAATTTTTATTATCATCTACTTTCAGGGAAACTCATCCTCTGCATCGCCACATTTCCCTGGCGGCGACTATATTATCCGGGAAGCCTTCGCGCGATTGCAGATCCCTCAATCAGCACTGACGTTGTCTATTTCTGGGAGCACTAAAACGCAATATACTTCTAGCTTTAAACAGTGGTGGTTATACTGTCACGATAAGGGATTCGATCCGTTCCAGATCGGAGTACATGATTTGTTAGACTTTTTGTCTCAATGTTTCACAAATGGTTCCACGTATGGAACATTGAACAATCACCGTTCGGCTTTATCACTTATTTCCGGAAATAATGTGGCACAAGACGAACTTGTCAAAAGATTCTTTAGGGGAGTATTTAAGTTAAAGCCTTCCTTCCCTAAGTATAATTGTACATGGAACCCCAATATCGTACTTAATTATTTTGGTGATTTATACCCCAGCAATAATTTAAGTTTGGAGCAGTTGAGCAAGAAATTGGTTGTATTATTGGCATTGTCAACAGGCCAAAGATGTCAGACGCTCTCATTGATTAGGTTGCCCAATATTATGATCAATCAAGACAAGGTTTTAATCACTATTACTGATTTGATTAAGACATCTGGTATAGGTAAATCCCAACCAATTCTTGACCTTCCCTTTTTTCGACAGCGACCTGCAATCTGCCCTGCAGAGACTTTAATAGCTTACATGAATGTTACATCCACCAAAAGAAGTACTGTAGATAATAAATTGATTGTAACTTTTAGAAAACCTCATCATGCAGCATCTTCGCAAACTATAGGGCGATAGATAAAACAGGGTTTGGCTGCTAGTGGCATCGACACTGAAATATTCAGTGCCCATAGCACTCGTCATGCATCGTCTTCTGCTGCACATCAAGCAGGAATCAGTGTTGATGTCATTAGGATAACCGCTGGATGGTCAGATCAATCTGCCACCTTTGCTTATTTTTATAATCGGCCAATCGCTCAAACAAATTGTGAATTTGAAAACGCTCTTCTCAGTACTCAGTAAGGAAGTTCTGTTTATTTCTTTGGTTATAATCCTTTAAGTTATTTATTTTTTTGTGTGTTTGTTAATTAAAATAAGAATACATGTATTTTTCAATATCGTCCTACCTATAACATTGCAAATGTCTATCTCTAAACATCTACAGGTGAATATTTAAATCTCGAAAGACGAAGACAGGATAATTTAATAATCAAACGAACTTACCTGAAGTGAAGTTCGATTTTAATTATCCTGTCTTCGTCGAAGAGATTTAAGGTCCCTCCCGACCCTGACACTCAGGTGGACCTTTCATTTCCCTAAACAATGTTATAGTTCGTCTAGTAGACCGGTACTCTGAACCGAATGAGGAATGTTGTAGTAGGGTAATCGGGCGCCTATGGAGATAGTGCTGTCTCTTTCTTTCCTATGGCGCTAAACTATGTGCGAGTGAGTCGAAGTGTAGCGGGGCTACTACCGGTGAATATTTAAATCTCTTCGACGAAGACAGGATAATTAAAATCGAACTTCACTTCAGGTAAGTTCGTTTGATTATTAAATAAAGAACACAATCAGCAGCAAAAAATGTCCTCACCGAATGAGCACCCATTGGAACATTTGGGTGCGATTTTTATTTAGTAGCATTCGAACGCTCCGACTAGGCGGACCCTGGCAATAGCCGGGATTAACGCCAGGTGGAAGAAGAAGCATTCGAACGCTCCGACAGCAAACATGATATTTTTTTTTTAGGATGGGAAATCATCAAATGTCTCCTCCCGCACTGGGTACAGCAGGAGAGAGTGTCAGAGTCTTACTAACTAAAACCCATACGTTACAGGGTACAGTGCCTCTTTCGAACGAAGTCCGAACGTACTGTCCCTAGTGGGCCCCGTGTTCGCTGCTGACATCTCCTTGAGGCGCGTTGGGATCGCAGAGCGCCGCCCCGCACCCGGACCTGGTTCTGATCAGACGGTGAGCCACCCAATGCTCGCCGTCCGCATACCCGCGCCTACGGTGGCTGAGAATCGTCCTGCGACTTCCGACGCTCTGGGCGTCTTCTTCTGTTGCGGCGGCTGAGACGTGAGGTTTCCCTCTCTCTCACGCATTCGGCCTCCTCCTTTGCTAGCATTACTGCTTCGCAGAAGGAGGTGACCGCTTCCCATGTCTCCTCGCTCCGAACCATGGCTTGAACCAGGGCTGGACGCGAGAGATCACCGCCGCCGATCGCCTTGACCAGGACACGGCGGTGCTCCGCCCAAGCAGAGCAGACCTCCACCGTATGCTCCACCGTGTCCTCCGGGTTATCCTCGCAGTGTTGACACCCGAGGACGGTAAACATGCCTAAGCGCTCGTTTAAAAACTGGAAAATTATCATTATACAACGTGTAACAGAAAAACTGGCAACGTGCGAGTCGGACTCGCACACGAAGGGTTCTGTACCATAAACCTTAATTTTTATTATTTGTTGTTATAGCGACAATAGAAATATACGATCTGTGAAAATTTCAACTCTTAAGACATGCGTGTAAGGTTGAATTTGTTTTGATATAATTATGTTGATCAGTGGGTATCGGTCGTAAAAAATATTGCTTTTTATATAAAGGTTTGTGAAATAAACTTTTAGCATTGCGTTTAAGGTTGAATTTACATGAAATATATTTCAACTTGCATTACCTAAACACAATTTGGTGACAGTTTTAAGAGAACTTTTACTTGGGATTGTGTATCTAGTTCTTTATTAGTGATCGATGGATAAAAACCAATATTATATGATTTGCAGATTAATTTCAAAATCACCCAAAGATGGTGTTATTCGCGGATGGGACATCATTGATATTTCAAAACCGACCTCCAAAACAAACACTGCAGAGTAAAAAATAACTTTAATTTCGGAAGTCGGTGTTCAAAGACCAAATAACCAAAAACACCGGTTTTATTTTATTGTAAAAAAGTACTTTTATTTACACGCTGTGTTTGTGGTTTCACTTTTTAGTGGTAGGTACCTGCGTGCCACTAAAAAGTGAAATCACAAACACAGCGAGAATTACAATGGGGACCTCATATAACATCTCTAGCGGGGCGTCTAAGCACAGACGCTTATGCTGTTAGAAAGGTAAGTCAGCTAACAGACGTAGAAACCGCACGTTTGGTCTATTTTAGCTACTTCCACAGCATTATGTCGTACGGTATTTTGCTCTGGGGTCGGGCTGCTGACATTGAATCCATATTTATTTTACAAAAGAGAGCTGTCAGAGCCCTTTATAATCTGCGTCGCCGCGTTTCTCTTAGGGAACCTTTAAAAACAAAAATTATGATAGTCCCTTGCCAATCTATATCTATACTAATCTATACTAATATATAAAGCTGAAGAGTTTGTTTGTTTGTATGTTTGTTTGTTTGTTTACTTGAACGCGCTAATCTCAGGAACTACTGGTCCGATTTGAAAAATGCTTTCAGTGTTAGATAGCCCATTTATCGAGGAAGGCTATAGGCTATATATCACGCTAAGACTAATAGGAGCGGAGCAGTAATGAAAATTGTGACGCAGACGAAGTTGCGCGGGTATATAAAGCTGAAGAGTTTGTTTGTTTACTAGAACGCGCTAATCTCAGGAATTGCTGGTCCGATTTGAAAAATTCTTTCAGGGTTAGATAGCCCATTTATCAAGGAAGGCTATAGGCTATATATCATCACGCTATGATCAATAGGAGCGGAGCAGTAAGAAAATTGTGGTGCAGACGAAGTTGCGCGGCTCAACTAATATGAAAATATTATGCATGTACGGAAAAATCGACCTCTTTTTAATAAAATTAGTGATAGACATAATATAATACTAGAAGAAAGATAAATTAGATCAACCATTTTATAGATTAGCTAAAGTACACACATCTTTCATGGGGTACCTACTGTGTTAAATGTTACAATAAAATACCTTGTGACATTTTAGAACTAAATGAAAGAAAAAAAAACCTATATTAAAAACACACTTTGTAAACAAGCATATTACAAATTAGAAGATTACATTCAGGATAAGAATGCTTGGAAACATGCTGGACCTGCTCCATAGGATAATCAATGGTGGTTGTGAAATTGGTTGGTTTATGTATTTACTTTATAGTTGTACCTGCTGTTTCATTTTAGGGTTTTTATTTTTCTGTTCACTCACACCCTGCTACTTGATGGTTCCAATATTTGTAAATATGTGAGTATCATGTACTTATTTAGAAAATAAGTCTACCTCTGCATACTCTAGGTTCATGGTTCTCACATATATTTGCAAAAGTTTTGTATACTTCAGTACATGTAAAACATTGATTTGAAAAGAGTAACTTTGGAGTTTCTTGTCCGTTCTTCTCCATAAGAATCTACCCTTCCGAATGGACAGTAGAGTCACTATGTTATTTAAATGTAATGGTGACGTTCAAAAGTGCCGCCTAATTGAAATACACATTTGATTTTGACTTTGAAATCGACTAAAATAACTGTCAGTCTCGATGTCAATACTGTCATTTGTCTGTCCGTGTCGGTCGACTGTCATATTGATTTTGAAGTTTTTGTTACCTCACCCCTAATCCGACGTGCTACTGATTGCAGCGCAGTCTAAAATTGAAAAATTGAAATGGCATCGAAAACGAAAACTTTCGTAACTCCTCTTGTTCGTCATGTTACGGTAAATATCTTACATTTTACTGATGCCAGCCAGCTTATTTAATACTGATTTTAATTAAATAATCTGAACTGTCAAACCCCTGTTATGTAAACGTTTTTGACATTTTCCGTGATTAAATCATTCTCAAACATGTGTTACTCGGCTTACAGACCAGGGGCTATGCCCAGGCTGCGCCTGCTTTTAGCAGTGAAGCCAAGCTCTCAAAATCGATCCTGCCCAACAAAACTTTTGTTGCTGCTTTTAACAACGGGTCCCCGGTCACTCGAGTGACTGTAGCCTTCAAGTAAGTTCCTATGTTTAATTTGGGAGAATACATAATAATTATTGCTGGGAGTGATGCTAAACATATTAGAAGCATTTTTATTAAACCTGCATGGAGCTATCACCATCCTTGGCACAATATTCATAATATCTAAATCTCTTTATAAAATCTGGTCTATTTTATTTAGACTAATCAGCTATAAATATTATTATGGAATTGTAACACATCACAAAATGAAAATTTATATTTTCAGGGCTGGTTCACGTTATGAGCCTCAGCCTGAGCTGGGTATCGCCCATGTGCTGCGATCAGCTGCCGGGCTCAGCACCAAGAATGCCAACAGTTTCATAATGGCACGTAAACTGGCACAGATTGGTGCCTCTGTGACCGCCTCTGGAGATCGGGAATTTGTCTACTATACTCTTGAGGTAACTTTTATATTTTGTAATAATTTCATAATAGTTGGTCTCAAAAACAACTGTATACAGTTAGCATATAACCTGATCTGATGTAGGCCCAGATGCTTACCACCACCATCAATCAACCACAAATATAAAAAATAATTAATTAACAAGGCATTTGGCAAAGTAAATACTACATTATTACAAACAAGAATTTCATAACCTTTTCTACTGTTAAATTTATTGATATTATAAAAGAATTATATGTCCTTGGACCTGTGCTATTGTCACATTACCAATATAAGTTTGTGGCTGCAAATCATCAGAGACTAGCTGAATAAGTATTTAAAAAACAATCTCACAATCAGTGTCACTAAACAAAATATCTAAAAATGGAAAATTCAACAGTTAATTCATGAATTGCCGATTGATATAATCAAACTGTGCTTGTGCCTCGTCTTAATGCACTCATTAAGAGGCCAGAGCCCACCAGCTTTAGCCTTCAATGAGACAAGTAGGCTGTTATTATTATTTTTGGATCATCATCATATCAGCCGAAAGACAACCACTGCGGGACATAGGCCTCCTTTGTTTATTTTTGGACATGTCTCTGGAAAATTGCAAACTACATATGATCACAAAATATCTTGAGAGATTTTAAACTCTCGATAAATTGTCAAATGAACATTTAATCTACAATTATTATATGAATCAAAATTTATTGTATTCTATCTCTGGCCATTCCAAGAAATTCTGGACTGACCAACTGGCAACCAATTAACACTCTAGTCCACAACTTATCTGTTTTGGTGTGATAGTTAAATTGGAAACATAGCTCATTGCTCTTTGTTGGTGTGAGCTCACATGTGAACAGACCAATGAGAGTCCTGTTTCCATGTTTACTAACTCATGAAAATGCAATTTTATGTCAATCCACAATTTCTCAGAATGACTTTGAGACATTATAGACTATAAAATTTTGATGCATAAAAAAGTTTTCCAAATGTTCTGTTGTTAATTTTTCGTGAGTTTAAAATCTCTCAAGTTAATTTATAATCTTACGGTTTTTGCCATTTTCTGGTGACAGATACATTTGATCTCTTTCAGACTACCCAAGACAATGTGGATGAAGCTGTGGCTATCCTGAACAACATTGTCAGTGGCCAGGAGTTCAGAGCTTGGGAACTGACAGACAATGTGCCTCGTCTTCAGTTTGACATTGCTGCACTTCCCCCTCAGGTAATTGCCAACCTCGTGGTTTTGAAACGTGAAATAAATTGATATCAATTAAAAAAGGGTAGAGAAGGCCAGCAATGCCATCCTCTACCCTTTTAATATAAATTAAAGGGTAGAGACAAGTGTTGTCAGCCTTCCTTGGGGAGCTGGGGTGGATATTGATTAGTTGGGCTTCCAACCAACAATCAAGTAAGTAATCTAGTAAGTATCCAATAACATCCGCAAAATAATATTATTTTTTAATTTTCTGTTTTGTATGAAAAATGTCTTGTCCAAGTAGCATATCGCACGTTGGCTGCACTGCTAAACTTGAAAAAGACAGATAAAGATGAAAAGTTCCAAATTATGTACATTGGTTGCGATAATATCGCTTTCGCAGCACTTTCCGATTGCGTAAAACGCACCTCGACGGAACATGTAAAATACGACGTGTGAATGGCCCATAAAATTTTTCCTATTTCTTGCCTAACCTCAAACATATGTTGTTTATAGGTCCGCGCAGTAGACTTGCTCCACAAGGCCGCTTACCGCCGCGGCTTGGGCAACTCTCTATTCATCTCGCCCAAGAAGATTGGCAAGATCTCTTCCGAGTCACTGCAGCACTATGTAGGCAACTTGTTGACTGCGGCGAACTGCGCTGTGACGGTTGTTGGAGACTCTCAGGTAAATTAAGAAAATAATGGTTACTATTGGAATAAAATCACCATTTATTTGATGGTCACAAACAGTCTTTGACCATGTGTGCTGGTCTAGACTATTTAAAATGGGATTCGTCTTTTAATCTATTTTAAGATTTCTCACACCCTTCAAATTAGACAAAAATAACAAAGCTCAAAAATATTGCGATACAATCTGTATTATTATTACAGGAGAGGGCCAACATGATTGCTCAGAATCTCCAACTTGGCTCTGGCGATTACAAATTCGAAAACACCACCAAATACTATGGTGGAGAGTTAAGGTAATATATTTACATAATTATTTTTACTTAGTGTAATGTTTTCTGCATTGCATAGGGAATAAATCTGGATTGTAATCCAGATTTATTCCCTATGCTATATATCCTACATAAGTTAAAAAAAAATCACCTAGACGCATAATCCTATAGGTGTGTGTACAAAAATAAAATTACATTGTAAACAAAAAGTACCTATTTCCCATTTGATCTTACCTAAGCGCACTTCACAGCCAGCATTAGGTTTGAATTGTAATAGCAATTCAAACCTAATGCTGTTTGTTTTCGCTGCTGTCATTGTCTCGTGTTCCGATACCGAATCGCCCGAGTCTATGTATGACTAGTTGACCCGCGCAACTTAGTCTACGTCACAATTTTCATTACTGCTCCACTCCTATTAATCTTAGCGTGATGATATATAGCCTATAGCCTTCCTCGATAAATGGACTATCTAAGACTGAAAGAATTTTTCAAATCGGACCAGTAGTTCCTGAGATTAGCGCGTTCAAGTAAACAAACAAACTCTTCAGCTTTATATATAAGTATAGATATATAAGACTAGTTGTCCCGCGCAACTTCGTCTGCGTCACAATTTTCATTACTGCTCCGCTCCTATTAGTCTTAGCGTGATGTTATATAGCCTATAGCCTTCCTCGATAAATGGACTATCTAAGACTGAAAGAATTTTTCAAATCGGACCAGTAGTTCCTGAGATTAGCGCGTTCAAGTAAACAAACAAACTCTTCAGCTTTATATATTAGTATAGATGTATGTACCTATACTTACATTAAATCTTCAATGTTTGGTAACCAGGAAAGAAATGGGTGGTGATCTGGCGCACGTTGCCATTGCTGTCCAGGGCGCTCAGGCTGGCACTCCACAGGCGCTCGCCTTAGCTGTAGCTGCCAAAGGTAATTAATTAGTGTGGTAACAATAACAACACTGACCATATAATAGAGGTCAGTGGGTAACAATGTTCCAAACATTGTCTGTAAGAAATTGCCTGGTCTTATTGCATAAGTTGCATAAAGCCATTGTACACTTGTTTTTATAAATGTTTGTTTTGTACTTTTTATGAGGTGTAAATGTTTGATAAGGAAACTTATACTACAGATAAATAAATGATTTCTGATTACTCAATATACAGTGTGTACCTAGGTAATGTGCTCAAACGGAAATGGGCGAAGCTGGACACTAACTTTATCGACAAACTTTACTTCATTAATATTGATGGTTTATTTTTTATTATCTACGATACCCGTTTTCTTAAAAAAAAATTAATATCTTTTAAACCATTGCGAACATTTAGAAATAAAAACAGTTATGGTGGCTAAGATCAGATCATGCTTAGCAAATAAAAAAAAAAACCAGTCAAGGTTATGTTCCATCTTATAAAACGTGAAATGTTTTTAATTTTCCATCGGCGAGGCCTATACTTATTCGTCAGAGAATTTTAATACTGCGGTGTAAATTGCAGTTTTTGTGACGCCATCTCTTGACTAATATTGGAGCTAATGTTATTTTTGTTGATTTCTGAAAAAGTTTGCTATATTTTTCCTGTATTCTGTACATAAACTTCATCACAGAATAATTTGAGATTTTTCTCTATGAAAACTTCAAAAATGCTATCCAGACCCCAAACACTTTATACTGGTGTACAACAAAGCATACATATTATAGTTTCCACCTGTTCCAGCTCTCGGCAGCGGGCCCGTCACCAAGTGGGGCGCCTCCAACTCGCCCCTGGCGCAGGCCATCGGCAACGTGGGGCCCTTCGCGGCCGCCGGCTTCAACGTGGCCTACTCCGACAGCGGCCTCTTCGGAGTCGTGTTATCTGTCCCCAAGGATGAAGCCAACAATGTTAGTATTTATATATGTATCGTTCTGTCTTTCAAATAATCTGCCTTAAGCAAGTGAGTAGACCGCTCTCCAGTTGGACAATATAAAGCTGGTATTCATAATAAAAGGCATAAAAAGAAACATATTCATGACACTTTTCATTGTTACTGTAACTTTTCACAACAGCTGTTTTTATAAGACAACAACAATTTGGTAACTATAAACTGGATTCGTTTTTCTTGTTTCTGAAGAAATATCAGATTTATCAAATATCTAGAAGGTTTGAAACAGTACTACAAATATTGTGTAATCACTTTTTCCAGGCTGTGAAGGTGTGTGGCAGTTTCCTGAAGAAGGCGTCACTGAGCCCCGAAGCCATCAAGGCTGGCAAGAGCCAACTGAAGGTGCAGATCCTGAGCGAAGCCGACGCGGGCACGTCGTTGGCCGAGTCGCTGGCTGTCCAGGGCTTCTACACTGGCAGTGTCAAGTCACCCGCTGACATCGCTAAAGATATTGATGCCCTCTCTGCCAATGACATTCAACAGGTAAGCTTATTGAAGCAGTTTTTATCTCGCAATAATATTATAATTAATGCGACACGCTTGTCTGGACAAAGGTAAAAAAAAATGTCTATGTTTACGAACTGGAGTTCAGGAGCAAAGTAGTGAGGATTTTTTTTCTTGTCATCTCAAAATTGATAATGTAGTTGTTATAATATAATTACCACCAGGTCTTAGACGTAGTCATACACATAGGAAATGCTCTCAAAGCTAAAAACCCAACACTGGGCGCCTTCATTCATATAGAAGGTGCCTTTGACAAAACAAACTACGCCAGCATCGGTCAGGCACTAGATGTACACTGTATGGCACGAACACTTGTAAAGTGGATTCACAACATGCTAAAATACCGCCTTATTTAGAACTTAGTTGTAAATGAGCTCATCACAGAGTTCAACGCCAGTCTATAGTCGGTGGGTTATGTAGACGAAATAACAATTCTAAACCAGGAGAAATTTGAAAGCGTCTTGTGTGACTTCGTGACGAAAGCTTTCAAAATATCGATAGTTGGTGTGCGAACGATCGAAATGATCGGTCAACTCTTCTAAAACAGAACTAATAATGTTTAATATTTCAAAGTACAGACGATTACAAGTTATAATGGATCAAATCAGTTGACATAACTGTATAATATGTTATATCCAGACACGCAGGCCAAGTGGGCATACAATACCCTCTCATAGAGTGAGGCCTGAGTCCCAGCAGTGAAATTGTTATAAGCTGATTATATTATGCTGTGCTATATCTGTATTATTTTTGTTTACAGGCTCTATCTGCTGCTGGCGCGAACAAAGTTTCCATGGGTGCCGCAGGAAATCTTGCATTTGTTCCATACGTAGATGAATTATAAATTACACGCTTTTTAGTTGTTAAATCATTTTATTTAATAGTACGGAACATGATGTGAGAAACTACCAATATAGTATAATGTGACCATTATCGATTATTATTTATTGTTCAACCGAAATAAATAAATCATTACTTATTTATACTGTTTAATTTTTAATTAAGGCATGATTTACGAGCCGAGGCCGGGGCGGGGCCGGAGCAGAGCCCGTCGGTGCTGCACGTTTATATTACACCGAATGTTAAACGAAGTGTTCATAACCGTTAAGCGAATAATGTTCCTATGACAACGACACGGGACCGTGCGACGACCGTGGTGTGCTCGAGCGTGTCCCGGGCCCGGACGAGACAATGGTCATGCTCGGTGTAATATAAACTGCTTCAGACAAAATGTAAAGTTTCAAATCCATGCCCCATCCGGGCCAAGTACCTAAACGGCACGCCCCGTACCATTTAAGTTACAGAAAAGATAGATGAAGAAAACATTACATAGGGCGACACAATGCGCTGCCTTAACGCTAAAAGTGATCTTTTCAAGACAACCTTTGGATGGATTGCAAAGATAATGGAAAGACAGTACTGTCTTAGGTGTACTACTCCATCATCATATCAGCAAAAACACGTCCACTGCTGGACATAGGCCTCCCCCAAGCGTCGCCACAACGGCCGGTCCTGCGCGTCTCGCATCCATTTAACACTTAAAGCCCACAGTTGTATAGAAGTGGACTTAATGCCATAGGGATTCTCTATCAGTCAACCTAAAACATTTATTTACACAATACAGTAGTCTCAGTAATCGGGAACTTCAGTACTTCGGCACATCCCGCAATCTACCTGCGTCTACTCGACCACTTCTTTCAGACCCCTTTCTAGCCCACGCTAAGACTGTCTATAGGTAGCTTTAACTTTGTCCCAAAAAGATGTCATTCAGCTACCTAGCCCTCCTAGCTCCTCTTTAGCATATTCACTGCCTCCGTGGTCGAGTGGTTTAGGCGTTTGCCTTGTGACCCGGTGATCGTGGGTTCGATTCCCACGGGAAGAGCTTACATTGTAAAGTTGTTTTCCAGTTATGTATAAGCCGGTGGTCCCGGTCGTCAAATAAACCATGTCAGAGGCCTTTGAGGCGGTTTAGAAACTTTGACACTAGGGTGTGTGGGGGCTGCCCAGACGATAACAAGACATCTTTCGGGCTTTGTTTTTATTCTTCCAGTTTTCATAAGTCTTCCCCGACTGGCCAAAATGATTGATATTTGGTTTATACAGGTTCGGATCCAACTTTCGTAACCAGAAACAGTCGTACGATCATAGACCTTACTCTGTCAACGGAGGGAGCAGCGGAACTAATTACTGGGTGGCAGGTCTCAAATGAGGCTTCCTGCTCAGACCACAGGTGGATCCGCTTCGACATCCAGGTCTGTATACCACCCAAACAACCTAGGCGTAATCCTCGCAACACGGATATAACGATATACACACACAACCTTGCCTCAAGGCTTGCGCCATCAGGCGATTCGTCTCTTGCGGACACGGCACAGATCGACGCGCAAGTATCATAACTCACCGAATCGCTGATAAACAGCTATCCAAATCGTCTGCCCGGAAACGATACCACGCGACACAAAAAAAAAACCTGGTGGACTTAGAGCGCAAACGCGGTAAGGTAAGAAAGGCTCTTAACAGTCTCACTCAAAAACGAGCACTAGGCCACTACCGGCTACCTAAGCTCTTCAACACAGAGACACATCCTAGACAAAGTTACACTAGAGTAATCACCTAGACTACAAACTAAACAGGGCCTGCATTACCTTCTGGCAATGCAGGAAAATGATAGGGAAGAAGTGGGGCCTATCTCCCAAAATAATACTATGGCTGTACAGCGCAGTAATTCGGCCCATGTTAACCAACGGGTCCGTGGTGTGGTGGCCACGCTTGTGCGTGGCCACCACACGCACCACACGCTTGTGCGTAGCTACAGCCGTAAACAAGTTACAACATGCATGGCGACGACGGGTGCATGAGGACTACTCCAACTGCGGCACTGGAAGCCATGCTGGGACTCCCTCCGCTACACTTGTTTATACAACAGGAAGCGACGGTGGCAGCAGTACGCCTTAAAACACTAGACCTCTGGGGTAAGAGAGAAACACGACACCGCTCTGCTCGAGGAGCTCTATAATAAACTCCCCATAACAAAAGCAATAAAAAATACAAAATCCAATTGCATAAGAATCATCCTTGCGAGGGGCTCTGCCTTGCAGAGCTGCGGATCTTCACCTATGGATCAAAAACAGGTACACGTACCTACTGGTGCGGGAATCTTCTCAGAGGATCTCAACATCCACATAGCCACACAATTGGGGGTCCACAACACAGTGTTCCAAGCTGAAGCATGGGCATTTATCTGGCGGCATCAGTCATCCTAACCACGGAAGTTAAGGACTACTCAATACGCATACTCTCGGACAGCATGGCCGTCCTTTTAGCTCTGAACAGCCACACAGTGAACTCTGGGCTGATTCTTGAGTGTCACCAACGTCTCAATTAGGTTGGTAGATACAACAAAGTAACCATTCAATGAATCAAGGGACACAGCGAATCCCGAGGCAACGACGCTGCGGAAGAACTCGCCAGAAGGGGTTCGAGTATGGCAGCGATGGGACCTGAACCCATCGGGCCGCTGCCTTTCGGGTACTTACGCAACCTGGAAAAGAAACGCACCAGAGATAAACATCACAAGCTATGGGTTGACCATAGTGAGTGTAGGCAGGTCAAAGAGGCATTTCCCTCTATAGATGGCCGATTCACAAAACAAGCCCTAAGACGACTAAACAACAGTTGCGTACAGTCACAGTCGAAACAACTGGGCTCTATGCTATAGGAGTCACTGCATAGAGGTGTTTATTAAAAGACCCGTGCCCAGTAGTTACGATCACTATAGGAGTTATAGGAGTTACTGTTGCACGCAATATACGCGCGTAGTCGTGGAGTTGCGGAAACCAGCCCGATTTACATACATACATACATAGGAGTCACTGACAGCCCGCTACGCAGAGCCTGCATGGAGGAGAATGAGACAGCACCACAACTGCTTCTAAGTTGCCCGGTAGTCGCGGATTACAGGACTAAGTACTTCGGAAACCCAGGTGCCCTCTGTGAGATAGGTAGTAACGCCAAGGCGTTGCTGGCCTTCCTCGGGGAGCTGGGGACGATTGAATGACACATTTGTCCCACTGCACGCAAAATACGCGCTTTGTTGTCGAGTTGCCGAAACCAGCCTGATTTACGTACATTACATATCATCCTCGCAAAAAATTTGGCTGGCCAATCGCAGCGCAGACTAGCTTTCGATGCGGGAGATTTTTAACAATATACTATTATAAATACACCTTTGATGATATATGTCGTGCAGGTCAAGCGATGCTGCGGTGTTATAATGCGCCATATGTTAGCTCCCAGTTGAATGTCACTGTGCTTTTTGTGTGCATTAGCACATCTCAGGTGCCACCACTTATTGCATAGCCCTAATAGGAGGTATAGACACTTCAGTTTTTTCTTGCAGAAGCAGTTGTTTCCGCCTGTTAAACAACTACTGTTTGTAAACCTGTGACAGTTGCGCAGTACTTGATCAGCTACTAAAAAAAAAAAAATCTCTTAGTGCCTCCTGAGTAGAAACGCCGCTACTATCTTTATTGCTAATATTGTAGTGATCCCATTTCAGATGCAAAAAAGTATAAACAAAATTTACAAAATATATTTTGAACAAAAATAATTTTATTTTTGCTACTATTTCATAATACACACTTTTGTATTACACTCAGTCTGTACACATATTGTTTAAATTGAAAATAATATGCTTAGAAATAAAGTTAACACTTAACGAAGAAAGAATGATACATTTGTTTACTGTACTTCCGCTTCCGTTAACAACATGTTTGGAATTCCTTTTGAAATGGGGAACTGTCTTCCTGATTCTGGGCATGTTAGATTTCCCTCTTCAACTTCCACTTCCAATAAAACTTTGTGAACTTTCTTAAGCAAGTCTTCGTCTTCTTCAAACTTAGGTTCTAAAGTTTTTGGAAGTCCTTCACCATGACCAATGCTATTTGCAGCAGCCCACAGAACTTCCCAGTCCAATTTTGGAATCACACGAGTAATAAATTCTGGATTGAAATCAACTTCTGTAACTTTTATATCTGTAGCATTAATAGCAAGGGGATATCCAGTCATTACACCTTTTAAACACTTTGATGTTAACATGTTATGCGTTATGAGTTTCATTTTTGGGCGTGAACTTCTTCACAGTACTTGATATTTATTCAACGGATAGCTGGAGTAATCGACCAAAATGTCTATTTTCTCAGGATTCAGCAATTTTAGTAAACTGAAGCTGCTGTTCGTGTTATTTATTTAGGTTATATTCCTTCTTTCCGCAAATTGTCACTGTCATGGTCCTGTCATGATGACTGTTCTCACAAGTCATAGACTTTGACATAGACACACCGACTTCAAAAAAAGGGGGAGGTTCTCAATGGGGAAGAAAACTGCCAAGTTTGGCCACCTGTAGCGCTGTTATCGCTTGACTCAATTCAATTCAATTTTTTAAGGTTATGGCTCCATCGACGAACATTCGATGATTTTGCCAATGTCAAGGTAGGAGATGGTAATTAGTACGGTACTCAGTTACGATAATTGTTTAAGGTGGATGCTCCAGGGTAGCCCGCGAAATTCAAATATTTTTATGTTTTTTGAAATTTGCCGGTCAGTGTGAAGCTGTATGTGGACCAAATGCGATCCGCGACCGTAACGCGTATTTATCTAAAGAATTATAACCATTTTAATCATCAATATAGCCCTCTAAGTTCATGTAGTTCGAAAGAATGATTATTTCTGAAATATATTATATTATATTATCCACCTTAAGGTGGAAGCGCCAGAGTAGCCCGCGAAATTCAAATACTTTATGTTTTTTTGCAATTTGCCGGTCAGTGTGAAGTGTTTGTTGAACAAAATATGATTCGCGACCGTAACGCGTATTTGTCTAAAGAATTATAAACATTTTAATCATCAATACAGCCCTCTAAGTTCATGAAGCCCTATTGAATGACTTTTTCATGAAATAACCATGGAGATGGTGAGATTGTGTTTTGATGGCGGACAGAAATAGTGCGGGACATAAGGAGATTACAAATGATGTTGACCATCCTCACAGGGATACTCAGCTGAAGCAGCTTTTGCCTGAGTATCGGAAGCTGGACATTATCATAGGCAGAGGCTATGTCTAGGAAAACACCAAGAACGCTTTCATTTTTGGAAAAAGCAATGCGGACATCGGATAAGAAGATACTGAGGTTATCTAGAGTGCCCATGCCTCTTCGAAAGCCGAATTGGGACTTGGCTAAGATGCCTTTGGTTTCTAATATCCATTCAAGTCGATTCTTTATGAGGTTTTCCATGATTTTAGCCAACACAGAGGAAAGCGCGATAGGACGATAGGAGGAAGAATCTTTTGGGTCTTTCCCAGGTTTCAAAATGGGGATAATAATTTGAGTTTTCCAGGGCTCTGGGACTTGACCAGTAGCGAAAAAGGAATTAATTAGGTCGAGGAGGATTAATTTGCAATTAGAAGAGGATTTGGAAATAAAGGAATAGGGTATTCCATCAACACCCGGAGCAGAATCACGAAGATGTTCCAAGGCACATGTCAATTCTGAAAACGAAAAAAGTTCATCAAATCTATCAGAGGAAGTGGGAGAAGGGGGATCTGTAGTTGGAAAGCAATCAAAACTAGGAACAAAAGGGGGAGCTAATTTTGTAATAAAGTCCTCTAATCAAGGTCGTAGGGTCATTGGTTGTGACTACAGAAGACTGATCGCGACAAGCTCTGCGATAGGTTTTAATTTTTTTCCAAACAAGGGAAACTGGAGAGCGTGGAGATAGAGATTCGCAAAACTTATGCCAGCCAGACCTTTTCTTTTTTGCCAATAACCTGCAGACTCTTGCAGAAGTCTTTTTAAAATTCAGATACTCAGGCATGTCTAAACTACACGCAAAAGTATTTTCTGCTTCTTTACGTTTTCGAACGCCATCAGAGCACTCAGCATCCCACCAAGGTGGGGAAGGTAATAGGCGGCGAGCAGAGTTCTTTAAGGGGATTGAGGAATCGGCTGCTCTCGACAAGCATTCAACAAAGTCATTATAGACAGTAAGTGAATTGGAGGAGTTTATTGGGGGGAAGTTTTGAAGTTCTGAATCTAATTGGGAAGAAAAATGAGACCAGTCAGCTTGTGAAAGGAGATATTTTTGCAGGGGTTGAATAGGAGGGGAACGAGTATGAGAATTTGGGAACGAAATCAATATAGGGAAATGGTCACTCCCGTAGGAATTCGGTAGAACCGACCCAGGAGGAGGGTTGAGGACGCAGAGGTTGCAGTAATCTAAGAGATCTAACAAAAAGCTGGAGGAGGGGTCATTACAGTGAGATCCCAAAAGGGTGTGGCGGCAATTGAAATCACCGAGTACAATCAGGGGGCTTGGGATAGAAGAAAGTATAGAGTTCAATTCAGACAAAAGATTGGCATTGGGGTGAGGGATATAGGCAGACACATAGGATATATCCAGGGCTCTAATGGCTACTACATGAAGACCAGGATCATGTTCAGGAAGAGGAATCTCGGAAAAAATGATAGATCTGCTAACCAGCAGGGCGCAGCCGGCCCATCCGTCCTCTCTATCGTCCCGAAGACATGAAAAACCAGGAAACCTAAAGGGAGTTCCACGCCTGAGCCATGTCTCCGACACGGCAAAGACGACGGGAGTGTAACGATTAATGAGATAGATCAATTCGCGTTTTTTTCTGCGAATCGATCTACAATTCCACTGAAGGACCTTTTCCATTTTGGCGAGTCCAGGTTTTTAAGAGCTGTTGAACTAGTATTACGACATTGTCCGGTATTGCGTCACTAAATTTAGACAACATATTAATGAGCGAGCAAGCCAGGAGCTCTATTAAGTTGTCATTTGGGGTGGGAAGGGGAGTGGTTTCAACATAAGGAGAGTTTAGAGCACAGCCATTAGGTTGAGAAGAGCTAGGGGTATAAACCATTGACCTGTGGGCTTGGGTATCATAAGATTTGCCCAGCTCCGGACGAGGTCTTGGGGAACGAAAAACTGTCTTGGTATAAGAGGACTTAACAGGGCTTGCATATGGATAGGAAGTAGGGGTAGGGACTGAGTAGAGATGGGATTCAGAAGGAGGATGTTGTGATGGTTTGAAAATGGTTGGGCCTGCAGTTACATTGGAGTATAACACTTTGGGGCGGGGAAACCTAACTGAAGCCTCACGGTAACTAAGGTTTTCTTGAGACATAACCATTTTTATTGATTTTTGTCTTGAATGTTCAGGACACTTGTCGTCAGTAGCCTTATGGTTTCCACCATCACACAAAAGACAAGTAACTTGAGGGTCCGGAACATTGCAGCTATCACCAGGGTGTGGTTGAGCACATCGGTAGCAACGGGGTTTAGATCTGCACTGGGTGCTAATATGGCCAAAACGAAGGCAGTTACGGCATTGAATTGTGGGAAGATGGTACACAGAAACAGGAAGAGAAGCATTATAGCAGAAGACTTTCTCTGGGAGTATTTGACCAGAGAAAGTCAGCACTACAGTTGTTGAGGGAGACCAAGAAACGGAACCCTCTTTTCTATTTTTAAAATTAAGCCTCCTAGCCCTAATAACTTCCCCATAGTTACGAGGAGTCTCTATGCCTAGAATTAGCTCTTCAAGAGTCCAGTCCGTGGGTACATCTTTAATAACTCCCATGCGCGTAACATGGAAGCGTGGGATGGTCGCAACATATTTGTTGTCTAACAAAATAGGGTTGTTAATAAATTGATTGGCATCGTTGAATGTTATGAAATCTACGGACATCCTGTTACGGCCTAATGACTTGACACTGCCCTGCACAACACCTCTAAACCCTTTATTATGTAAAAATTGAGCAAACCTCAGAGAGTTTAAGGTCAGACCTTGCTTAGGGTCTGTTTCTAACCTAGAAATAAACACAGTGAAGGGAAGCCCTGTCGCACTCACTATAGAGTACTTTGGAGTCACTCTTAAATCCCGGCTTTGTGTAAACCGACTGAATTGAATCAGACGGCGGCTTGTTCTTTTTCGCGTCAACAAAAAACTCAGGCTCTCCGGGGCGTTTCCTTATTTCCGACCTTAGGCGACCAACATCAGAGAATTGAGAGCACTCCAAAATCTCTATGTCTAGAGGTATTCCTCCACCCCCGTCAGGGGGTTCTTCGGCACTCATTTCCAAGGAAATGAGCGCCAATTAAGCTTAAAACACTAACCTTATAACTAGTTTGCCACACCAGAGACCAGAGGACACAAAACAATAGATACAACACCAAAAACAGATTATGCTAACAAAACAAATTGGGAGGTTAAGAATCGCGTGCTTAATCTCACCAAGACAAAAGCAAAATCCTATCGCTTGACTCATAACAACGTTCAAGTTACGTCAAATACCATACAAAAATAAATATTTGTATTTATTATTTTAAATTTGAGGGTTGCCTTCGATTTTCATGGAATCCCATCATCAGATTCTGACTTGGTGACAATATGACCAATCGAGAAGTTTACTCTTTCAGATGAAACAAGATTTTTTCAAATTGATTTTTCTTTTTGGGAAGTCGGTTAAAAAGTAAAATTCATTTACACCCTAAGAACTGTTTTAAGGCAAATCATAGTCAAACTCACTAACGAGTGTATGTGTATGTGTTTGTATTGTTTAATACAACCGTAATTTTGTGTTAAAAACATTCTATGTGCCTATAAATTCTAATCTGATTAAATACTAGTACTTTGTGTCTAAACTACGACTAAGTTCGCCATACATGTACACGGGCCCCACATTACGACTGGCCTTTTAAAAGGTCACCACAGGTGGATTCGGCAAGGTAAAATGCAAAATGTATGAACAATCACATATTCGGAAATCCAAATCGCGTCTTTCATCTCGCATGAGATCGGTCCATTGTTCATACTCTGCCTTGCTGAAGTCACTTACGCAAAAGGAATCTTAAAAAAATATATATTTTAAACACTAAACAATGTCAGATTCTGTAAAACTTACGAGTTGCCTACTGATTATTAGAAACTAGCTGCCCCGGTAGTCCCTACCGCGTGGTCCCTAGAGAGCATACTCCTAGGATAAAAAGGAGCCTTTCTCGTGCTACCTGTCAGACTATCGGTGTACCAAATTTCATTTTTTTTCGAGTCAAAAGCACAGACTGCAGCCAAGAAGCTCAGCATCCTAAATAGGGTAAGACGATACTTCACATCAGGACAGCTTCTGAGTCTGTACAAAGCACAAGTCCGATCCTGTATGGAGTATTGCAGCCACTTATGGGATGGCTCAGCAAAATACCAGCTTGCTGCATTGGACTCGGTTGAACGCAGAGCAAAAAGGCTTATAGGTGACGAGACGTTGGTGGCTCAGCTTCACAGTCTAGGTCATCGGCGAAATGTTGCCTGCCTGTCGGTTTTCTACAGACTGTTTTTTGGGGAGTGTGCGCAGGAACTCCACGACCTGATCCCACCATTGCCCTTTTACAACCGGAATACCAGGCGTACTGCAGGGTACCATCCGTACTTGGTCGATATCCCGACTAGTCGTACCCAGCGCTTCTCTTCCACATTTATTATACGCACAGCTAAAGTGTGGAACTCTCTGCCAGCATTTGTGTTCCCGTCCACATATAACCCGTCTGCCTTCAAATCAAGAGTGAACAGGCATCTTCTGGGCACGCTCGCTCCATCATCATCTCTTCCCCCGGACCGCCGTAAGGTGCTAACGTGTCTCTAGTTCTGTACTTACTTGTTTTAAAAACAATTTAGTAAATTAATTCAAAAATTAAATCATTCAAAATAATAGGAGTGCATAACATTAGAGGAAGTTCAAGTCTCAAGCCACTTGAAACGCTGGAACGTGTAATACCTCTGCACGCCTGGTACTTGACCGGACCAAGCAGCGTAAGCTCCACCTTCAAGGACACGTGAGACTACTTTTAATATTTAAAAACGCCCCAGTGCTAATTGATTGGAGAACTTCCTAACTGTGGCCCCGCCCCCTCATTAGCAGACGACACCAATACCCAATTGTGCTCAATTTTTTGCGGAACCTGCTAATTGGGTCACTCCCCCCCCTGTCACTGCGCGAGCGCACTACGTTATAATATTTGTAGCTACTCGTACCTCCTCATTACCGCTTCTATCCTTGTACTAATGGGCTCGCCGATGAACAAATCTGTTTCTGATACTGAGCTCTGTCTGATGGAAAAAGATCAGTCTGTAACGCCTCTGAACTATGTATTCCAACGCACTAAAAGGGGTAGAGAAGAAATCTCCTTATGCGACCAGCTGGACGAGTTTAAACTTGAGATTAAGGAAATGATGTCTATTTTCTCGAGTAAACATGGTAATGAAATATAGCAGATGAACTCAACCTTAAAAGAAATCCAGCAGACTAACCTTAGTATCGAAAACTCAATCAGCTATCTCGCTGCACAAAATGAGGCTCTTAATAATAAAATTACTCAGCTAGAAAGTCAGAACAAGGAGGACAAGCAATATATTGCGGTGCTGGAGAGTAAATTGGAGGAAATCCAGATAGGAACTCGCAAAACTAATTTCGTCATTAAAAATGTTCCAAAACGAATCAATGAAACCAAGGAAGACCTGGTGGACATGATTGTCTGCCTTTCGCGAACATAGAATGTAAAATTGAGAAATCGGATGTGAAGGATATATATCGTCTTCGTGGAAAAAACAGCGAAAGCCTGAATCAACCCATCATTGTCGAAACTGGGTCCACATTCCTTAAGTCCGATGTTATGAGAATGAGTAGAGCTTACTACACTAAGCATAAGTCTCGACTGTGTTGTAAGCACTTAGGATTTAAATCAGAGGAAGACACACCGATATACCTAAGCGACCACCTGACAGCCAAAGGGTCTCGCCTTCACTTCCTGGCCCGGGACCTAATGAAATCGGGAGCTTACAAATTCTGCTGGAGAGCTTACGGAAAGGTCTACGTGAAGAAGGATGAAGGTTCGCCCACCATTTCAATTAGAACTGAAGAGCAGATACATAATCTCATGGGGGCCAAATGACTCCCGGCGAATAATCAACCACACTACTTTCATAGTTTACCCTACCATGTGATAATTAATACGGTAATAGTGGTTATCTCATTGTCTTTTTTTACTATATTTTTCCTAAAATGCGACCCTTTTGGTTTCTGTAATTTTTCAATGTACCAGTTTTTATTGTATTTTCTTCATTCATGTATAAATATAACTATCATAACACATGTTATTATATACAATAAAAAATATATAAATAAATATAAAATAAATATAAATATAAATTAGAACTGAAGAGCAGATACATAATCTCATGGGGGCCAAATGACTCCCGGCGAATAATCAACCACACTACTTTCATAGTTTACCCTACCATGTGATAATTAATACGGTAATAGTGGTTATCTCATTGTCTTTTTTTACTATATTTTTCCTAAAATGCGACCCTTTTGGTTTCTGTAATTTTTCAATGTACCAGTTTTTATTGTATTTTCTTCATTCATGTATAAATATAACTATCATAACACATGTTATTATATACAATAAAAAATATATAAATATATAAATAAAAATATATACAAACTCTAGATGAGATTGACAAGATCGAAGTTGCGCGCGCATTCGAATGTGCCTGCACGGAGCTGCAAGATCATATTAAAATTGATAAACATGACTTTGAGTTTTTATTGTATTTTCTTCATTCATGTATAAATATAACTATCATAACACATGTTATTATATACAATAAAAAATATATAAATAAATATAAAATAAATATAAATATAAATTAGAACTGAAGAGCAGATACATAATCTCATGGGGGCCAAATGACTCCCGGCGAATAATCAACCACACTACTTTCATAGTTTACCCTACCATGTGATAATTAATACGGTAATAGTGGTTATCTCATTGTCTTTTTTTACTATATTTTTCCTAAAATGCGACCCTTTTGGTTTCTGTAATTTTTCAATGTACCAGTTTTTATTGTATTTTCTTCATTCATGTATAAATATAACTATCATAACACATGTTATTATATACAATAAAAAATATATAAATATATAAATAAAAATATATACAAACTCTAGATGAGATTGACAAGATCGAAGTTGCGCGCGCATTCGAATGTGCCTGCACGGAGCTGCAAGATCATATTAAAATTGATAAACATGACTTGACCATTATTTCTCAAAACATAAGAAGCATTTTTTGCAACTTTGAAGACTTCACACTTTTACTGTCAACATTAAAATTTGAAACGGATATCATAATTTTAACCGAATGTAGGCTACATACGAATAAACCTATACCTCAACTTGACAACTATCTCTCTTTTTCAACTACTCGTCAATTAAATCAAAATGATGGTGTAGTACTTTACGTAAAAAAAAACTTAAAACCTAAAGTTAAAGAAATAAATCTGACTCATGCTTCATGTCTACAGGTGGATGTACTTAATAATATTATTCTAGGCGTTTACCGATCCCCATCCAACCCAAACACGGATATGTTTGTAGATTCTCTAAGTACTCACCTCAATACTTTAACTTCTCATAAAAGTATCATTATAGCGGGGGATATTAACATAAATCTCAAATCCAAAGACACTGAGCCGCCGCATGAATACAGAAATAGGGTTAGCTATTTAAATATGTTATCACTATACGGAATTCTACCTGGACATACTTTACCTACACGTGAATCCAACTGTTTAGACCATTTTATGATCAAAATAAATAAAAAGAAAATATCTGCTTCTATTGCTATATTACACACTTCCATCACCGACCACTTCACTACCTTTCTATCTTTATCTAAGCTAAAAACTAAAGTTATTACCAGTAAAACTAAAATATCTATTGATTTTGAACAAGCCTTAAACCGAATTAGAGAAAATAAAATAGCAGACCTACTGTTTTGTAGTGACCCGGACCATTTAACTGACCTACTAATATTATACACTAACTGATTCTATTAATCAAAGCACTGTTACTAAAGCCATTCCCAATAGCAAGCGTATTGTTAAGCCATGGATAACTTCCGGTTTACTAAGATGCATTAGGAATCGCAACAAACTCCAAAAAAAAGCACGTAACGACCCTTTTGATAATATCCTAAAAATAACTTACCGACGATATCGCTACTACTGTAATAACCTAATAAAAAAGTTAAAAAGAAAATTTGAAAGAGACCTACTAGCTAATTCTGTAACAAATAATAAATTACTGTGGCAAAACATTAAAACCTTAACTTACACAAATAATACAAAAAGTCATAACACTGAATTATTACAAATGAGATCAAATTCAACTGAGTCTGTTAATTTCATTAATAACTACTTTGCAAATATCGGCAAAGAGCTAGCCCAAAAAGTTCAACCCTCAGCACACAACTTAATTAAATTCTTTTAATTCTGAAACACTGTCCACACAGACAAACTCGTTTGTTCTTTTGGATACGGATACCGAAGAAGTCGATGGGGTTTTGATGAGCCTAAAGTCTGACAGTGCACCCGGCTGGGACAACGTGTCCACAAGATTTTTAAAACATATTAGGCATGAAATTGTTCCCATAATAACCCACTTGGCGAATCTTTGCTTTGCAAAGGGCAGCTTCCCTGCACCACTTAAGCAATCTATAATCACTCCTGTTCACAAGGGTGGGGACAGAGACGATGTCAACAATTACAGACCTATATCCATCTTGCCAGCCATATCGAAAATGATTGAAAAGCTTATAAACAGGAGGCTCTTAAAATTTCTACTCAAATTTAACATCTTAAGCAGCTCGCAATTTGGATTCAGGCCGGGATTATCAACCGAGGATGCAGTTACTGCTCTTAGCTCCCTAGTGGCAGGTAATCTGGATAGTGGTAACAAATGTCTGACGGTTTTTCTGGACCTGAAAAAAGCGTTTGACACCGTCTCTGTTCCTATCCTCATAAACAAATTAAAAGCGTCAGGTATAAGAGGAATTCCACTCAAAATGTTTACCGACTACCTCTCGAACCGGAAACAAAGAGTTAAGGTAGGAGAATACGTTAGTAACGATGCAAAAGTCACTTTCGGTGTGCCTCAGGGAAGTGTGCTGGGCCCTACGTTATTCCTACTTTATATTAATGACCTCTGCAACCTTAAAATAAATAACGCTAGAGTTTTTTCCTACGCTGACGATACTGCAGTAGTCTTTTCTGGGAAGTCTTGGGACGATGACGCTGGAAGTGCTGAAGCTGGTATGACGCAAATTGCTAAATGGCTCTCAAATAACTTACTTACACTTAACACAGCTAAAACAAATTACATATGTTTTAGCATATCGCACAGGACACAACCAAACCCCGACTTTATTATAAAGGTACACGAGTGTGACGACTCAATTAACTGCCTATGTCCAACACTAGTCAAAGTTTCTCAAACCAAATATCTTGGTATTGTTGTTGACCAAAGATTATCTTGGTACTCCCATCTTGAACAAGTTACCAACAGAATTAGAAAACTGAGTTGGATTTTCAAGAATTTAAGGCATATCGTGCCAAGCAAAATAACCACCAACACAAATAAACCCAGAAATCTACTTAATGAAATATACATAGCTATAGTCCAGTCTGTCTTAGTATATTGCATCCCCATTTGGGGTGGGGCGGCTAAGACTAAATTCATAGACCTTGAGCGGGGACAACGGGTTTTAATAAAATTAATGTACTTTAAAAACCTAAGGTACCCTACACAAAGTCTTTATCAAATAAGCAATTTACACTCTGTTCGCAAACTATATATAATTAAAACTATTCTTAGGAAACATAAAACTCTTAATTTTGATCCCACCTTAACCTTGAAAAGAAGAAAAGATATAATAGTTGAAATTCCTAAAACGAAAACCAAGCTCGCCCGTATTCAATACGACAAACGCTCATCTCAGCTTTACAATCGAGTAAACAAGGATATCTACATATACAACAAACCATTAACTGACTGTAAAAAAATAGTAACTAATTGGATAAAACCACTCACTTATGACGACACGGAGAAGCTACTGGAATAAATAAAACCTTACACATAATGCTCTTATCATTCGTATTTGTACGTACACAGTCTGTTTTCATTCATTGCTATTTACACTCACTCTGTCTTTTACATTAAATTTAACAAACCCTCACACTATCACCTAACTTTCACAAACACAGATGCTCACATTCAACATTCAAATTCATATTTACACAACTTTATACTCACAGTAACACACCTCAGTATTCACACTCACACACCTCCATTTTCACATTCACACACCTTCATAGTCATAGTCACATTCACACACCCTCATATTCACATTCACACACCCCTAATCTCACTCACGCATTTGCATGCTTCTTGTCTAGTTTTAATTTTTTCTTTTTATTTTAAATCGCCTGTTTTTATAACACTTAAAACAAGTAATTTTATGTTAATATTTTAAGTTTTGGAAGAGCGGAGTCTCCTAACACAGGCTTTTTTGCTTAAAAGGAGGCTCCAATCACTAGTTGTTAAGTTTACTTGTAAAACAAATAAAACATTTTTCATTTTTTTCATTTTCATCATAGGACTAGCTTTTACCCGAGACTTCGTACGCGCGTATTCCTTTTTTACCATTCTCGTAGGAATTTTGGGCAATCCTGCCTTAGTGCTCCTCTGCATTCCCCAAGGAACCTATAAGCCAAATTTTAGCTTTCTACGACCAGTGGTTTCGGCTGTGCGTTGTCTGTCAGTCACTCAGTAATGGATGAATTTATACATTAGAATGACTCACAAATATCGTGGCTTTCTATTGGTAAAAGAATTTTTAAAATCGGTTAAGTAGATCCAGAGATTACCCTCTACAACCTCAGAAACATTACCTCTTTAGAATATTGGTATAGATATTGTTTCATTTATTCATTTTCTTTACTTATTAGTACATTTTTAGATATTTCAAAAAATTAAAAACATAAAAATAGTAGCACACTGTCTGTCTGTCGCTCTGTTATCTGTCTCTTTCACGCCGAAGCTACTGAACCGTTTTAAAAAACTTTTGGTACACAGATAGTCTGACAGTCTGACTTTTTATCCCAGGAGTATGCTCTCTAGGGACCACGCGGTAGGGACTACCGGGGCAGCTAGTTTCTAATAATCAGGAGGCAACTAGTACGTTTTATAGAATCTGACATTGTTTAGTGTTTACTGTCGTACGGTATTTTGCTGTGGGGTCGGGCTGCTGACATTGAATCCATATTTATTTTACAAAAGAGAGCTGTCAGAGCCCTTTATAATCTGCGTCGTCGCGATTCTCTAAGGGAACTTTTTAAAAAGATTAATATTATGACAGTCCCTTGCCAATTCATATATAAAATATTATGTATGTACGGAAAAATCGTCATCTTTTTAGTAAAGTTAGTGATAGACATAATATTAATACTAGAAATAAAGATAAATTAGATCAACCATTTTATAGATTAGCTAAAGTAAACACATCTTTCATGGGGTACTGTGTTAAATGTTACAATAAAATACCTTGTGACATATTAGAACTAAATAAAAGAAAATTTAAAACCTTCATTAAAAGCACACTTTGTAAACAAGCATAATTATTACAAATTAGATGATTACATTCAGGATAAGAATGCTTGGAAACATGCTGGTCTTGCTCCATAGGACAATCAATGGTGGAGACAAGATCAAACTGGTTGGTTTATGTATTTACTTTTGTACCTACTGTTTCATTTTTGGGTTTTTATTTTTCTGTTCACTCTGCTAAATAATGGTTCCAATATTTGTAAATATGTGAGTACCATGTACTTATTTAAAAAAAGAATAAGTCTGCCTCTGCACACTCTAGGTTCATGGTCCTCACATATATTACCAGAAGTTTTCTATACCACAGCACATGTAAAACATTGATTTGAAAAGAGTAACTATGGAGTTTCTTGTCCGTTCTTCTACATAAGAATCTACCCTTCCGAATGGACAGTAGAGTCACTATGTTATTTTAAATGTAATGATGACGTTCAAAAGTGCCGTTTAATTGCCTAATTGAAATAAACGTTTTTGACTTTGACTTTGTTTATTTCATTTTTTTTTGTATATGAAACTTTATTGCGTAAGTGAATTCAGCAAGGCAGAGTATGAACAATCGACCGATCTCATGCGAGATGAAAGACGCGATTTGGATTTCCGAATATGTGATTGTTCGATTGTTCATACTCTTTGCATTTTACCTTGCCGAATCCACCTGTAGTGATCTTTTAAAAGACCGGTCGTAATGTGGGGGGTCGTATACATGTATGGCGGACTTAGTCGTAGTAAAGACACAAAGTATTATAGAATTAGTATTTAATCAGATTAGATAGTATAAAATACAAAATTACGGTTATATTTAACAATACAAACACATAGAGTCTGGCAAACGAAAGTAGGGACTGAAAAAGGGTGGGAAATTTAAAAAATCTCAATCTAGTAACCCTAAAATTTATACGAATTACCTGGTATAACCTGACTTGATACTTTAGAGTTATTTGCTTTTTATGTAAAACAATATTTGTACACTACTGCTTGACAGCATGTGGACAGGTCCAAACATGGGAACCTACGGTACTTGTTGTATGTAAAGTCGTATTTTTAATCAGACGCAGTAAACTGAAGTTTCGAGATGTAAAATCATGTCTACCAACTAAAGAGATATCTACACATACGCAAGTTATTGAGTTTGACTATGATTTGCCATAAATCAGTTCTTAGGGTGGGTGTAAATGAATTTTACTTTTGACAAATAAAAAAGTTATTGACTTTGCAAACAGCGCACTATATTGAACCAAGAGGTCAACCTCATCATATCGAGATGATTCTCGATGAGACCTAGGTGTGGAACAGGGTCCTCTTTTATCGCTCGTTTTGTAGGTTTCGAGCAAACTCTTCGCCAATGATCGGCGAAACTGCTTTTCACCATTTATAAGCTTCCTTTTTAACAGTAATTTCGGAAATAAAGCAAAATAAATGTCAGGTTGGTTTACGCAGATCCTTACGGGTTGCTCATTGCCATTTTCCCGCGAGATTTGCCATACTTCACGAAAATAATATCTAACTCGCTTATAGTACCGTTTACACACACATAGACATGATTGAAAGTATAATTTGAAGTATGGCGAATCGAAAGGGTTTTTATGCCATATTTTGACTAATTTCGATAAAGTGGAATATCCGATTGTCGCACCATTATTCCTGCGACTTAATATTGTTCCAATTACACTCGAAACAAAATAAAACTGAAAATGTTGACTTCAGCGCCATCTCGCGGGAAAATGGCAATGAGCAACCCGTAACATTCACGTAACATAAAAAGTATCCTTTACCCTTTAGCTTAATCGAAAAAAAAAAAAAAAAAGTTTGATTGATTGATGATTTTGGGTTATACTTACTGGTTGGCAAGATGCTGGCTATTTTGGAAATATTATTGGTACTGCGTGCGAATGTTATACTCTACGTTCATATTCTTCACGAAAGCAAGATTCTTCAAAGTGTACAGAACATATCCTTGTTTACTATGACGGCCTCCAATTATCGTCTTTTCTCAATTTTTTATCCATTTACTTTTACTCATTATCTGCAGGAAACCTGTAAAAATAACAAAGAATACAATGATGTATTCTTTGTTATTTTATTATACTTTTACTCTATCGATAAAACATCCATGAAGCCACATCCTTATGAAGTACATGATATGTCAGGTAAATTTTTTTTTCTTTTTATTTTTATTTCCGTATTGGAAACTGATAATAATGTAGAAGCAGTTGTGTCTTTATGTTGATACAATGAAGATCTGATTTTATTGACTTTTCTGCTCAAAATGTGTTGAAACAATAAGTTATGATTAGATTTACTTACCGGTGAAATGATACTTTTGCAATATTTTTATTCAAAACACCATTTCTATTCGAACAACCGGCCACAGTATAATGCCATTGTTCATGGCAAAACAAAAACCGCACTCGAACCACAATAATTTTCACAATTTGACAATATGTTTGAAAAAAGAGACTAATGCGTTAACCAGCTGGTTAACAATCAAAATGGCAATTTTTGGCTGGTGGCGCGCGGCATTTCAAGACGGTCGTTAATGCTATTGCAATCTCTTTTTGTCACATGAAATGTTTCCATTAAAAATGTTGAGTACAAGATAGGCTAATAAATACACCGAAGCTATCTGGGTAGGTATTCTATATCTATGATGTTCTGTCAATAGTGATGTATGTACCACTTTTGGAGTACCCAAACAGTCGTTTGCTTATTTTCATATGGTTTTGGATTGCCGCCACAGAGTACATTAATTGCCGCTTTGGCGCTTTGACGGCAAGATTCGCAAGATTTAATTTTAGGCTGGTAACTTTGGCCTAGTTTAGTACGTCTGTCTGTTTGTGAGTTTGTCAACCTAAAATTTTGGTGAAGAAGTGGGTCTAATCTAAAAAAATTAATTGTTTGTACTTTTCATATTTTTATGGAAAGTTCTTGTATCATCGTACTAAATTAACGCTTTTCGAAATATAAATAACAATGTCTCATTTGAGTGATAGTGTATCTGAAAGAAATTTTGACGTAAATAGGCCATCGGGTGCACAACTTTCCACGTCGCAACCTTTTCGTTCTAAAAGTTCTCTCAATAATAGGATTCAAGAACATCAAAATCACTGCCCTGCAAAAAAGACTCAAAAGCATTCTTCATTGTCACGGCATGAACAATCACAAGGTGAGGCTGGAGTTAATTCCCAAACATTTACTAATTCGTCAATAAGTGATATATCGACACAGTACCAAAATATTAATATAAACAGTGAAAATGATGAGGTAGACCAAGGAGACACACCTACATTCCCGAAAAGAAAACATGCAAGGAAGAAGGAAAGAATAAAAAATTTACAAATACCTTCTAGTGAAGCCATGAATAACACTCCACAACCATCCGGGGCTCATGTGGGGCGACCAGCACAAAATGAAGTCGTATATTTGCATGAGTTTTTTACTCAGCAAATAAGCCCCTTATATGCAACTACAAATTCAAGGTACCTTGAAAACCTTCGTCATCACCCACAATTTCAGGTGTCCCAAAGTAACCAGTTTTTGATGAATACTCAGCATGCTGCAAG
The DNA here is from genome assembly GCA_950371165.1 of Lacanobia oleracea. Classification (NCBI taxonomy): domain Eukaryota; kingdom Metazoa; phylum Arthropoda; class Insecta; order Lepidoptera; family Noctuidae; genus Lacanobia; species Lacanobia oleracea. The sequence goes on from OX493401.1 coordinate 12,880,819, forward strand.
TTTGCCAAATACTCCTATTTTTCAAGCGCCACATATACCCCTACCTGTGAGTATACCTAATTCTCCTAGTGTTCAAGCTGACTCTATGACTCCCAAATGTCTTCAAAACTTTTTACAACATCCATTACTTAGCCAGTCCTTTAGTATGAGGAGTGGAGAACCATTTAAGTACACACCTATTAAAGGAGAAGAAAATGTTGATACAAATGGAACTCCCAAACAAAAGAAGAAACACAGGAAAAGAAGCAAGGAGAGTGATATGAAATTTGATCCTTACATGTCAGCAGAAAATGTGGAGGCTGGTCTTAGAGATAATGTTTTGATTGAAGGTGTATTAAGGATAAACCCAAAACAATTCCAGCATGCTTATGTATCTAGTAGCAATAGAAGTGAACAAGATATTCTCATTGATAGATTAAAAAATCGTAATCGTGCCTTAGAAGGTGATATTGTAGTTGTACAGTTAACAGACAATGATAGTGAAGACAGTGGTGAGGAAACTAAACAAAAGAAGGGAAAAGTTGTGTGTATCAAAGAAATAGTTCACAATAGAACTTGCATTGGTACTTTAAAGTTAATGGCAGATAAAAATAGACAGAAAGCTTTGTTTGTTCCTCGTGATCTCAGAATGCCTAGGCTTAATGTACCATTCACAAGCTGGCCTGATAACTTTTACGTTGATGCTAAGAATTATGAAAATACATTATTTTTAGCCAAAATATCAGACTGGACAGATACTAGATTTGCTATTGGGAATATAATTTCTAACATAGGCCAGTCCGGAGACATGGTGACAGAAACTAAAGCAATATTGGCCCAAACAGATTTAGATATTACTCCATTTGGCCCTGAAGTTAGACATTTATATCCACGTTTAGATTACATAATACCTAATGAGGAAATTGCAATCAGAGAAGATTGCCGCAAGCTGTGTGTGTTTAGCATTGATCCATTCAATTGTCGGGATATTGATGATGCTATGTCTTGCAGAGAACTTGAGAATGGAAATTATGAAATTGGAGTTCATATAGCTGATGTAGCCCACTTCTTGACAGAAGATACTCCACTAGATGACAAAGTGGCAGAAAAAGCCACAACAATTTATTTGGTGGAAAAAGCATATCACATGTTACCTGATGATCTCTGCATGCTTTGTTCTTTATTTCCGGGTGTTGACAAATTGGCATTTTCGGTATTTTGGGAAATAACTAAAGATGCAAAAGTTCTTAGTCAAAGATTTGCTAAAACGGTAATTAACTCTTGTGCCCAACTGGCATATGACCATGCTCAATCAGTACTTGAAGATAAAGAAGATGCCAAGGCAAGCTTTCCTGAAACATACAATGGTTTTGAGTTTACAGATATATCACAAGCAATCAAAATTATTGGAAGTATTTCTGCTAAATTTCGAAGTAATCGATTTGATACTGGAGCTTTAAGGATTGACCAACCTAAAGTGGCTTTTCATTTGAATGCCTCTAATGGTTTACCTGATTCATTTTGGATATATGAAAGTAAAGAAAGCCACCAACTTATTGAAGAATTTATGTTACTTGCAAATATGACAGTTGCTGAACGAATTCGGGAAGATCATCCATCATTAGCATTTTTGAGATGTCACCCAAAACCTAGTGAATACATGTTGAAACAACTAGCTAAGTCCTTGAAACCAATGGGTATTGACTTAGATATTGACTCTGCTGGAGATTTACATCGCTCCATGTTGCAACATGTTGGCCCGGACTGTACAGACCAAGGCAAAGTGATGGTTTTAAACATGTTGTGTGCTAAGCCAATGACAAGGGCTAAATATTTCTGCGCTGACGGGTGCCATGATGATGACTTCCATCATTATGCTTTAAATGTTCCACTTTATACACATTTTACTAGCCCTATAAGAAGGTATGCAGATATTATGGTTCACAGGTAAGAAACTTACAATTATTATTTTTTGGTAATGTTCCGTAAGTAACCTAAAAAACAAACTAAAATGATGTTTTTCCTTTTTTTCAGGCTATTGGCAGCAAGTTTAAAATACCGGGAGAACCCTACCTGGAAGGTTGACAAAGTCCGTATGATTGCAGCCCAATGCAATAAACAAAAATACAATGCTAAAAAAGCAAGTGAATTGTCTACAGAATTGTACACACTTAAGTATATTGAAATGAAGTCTCCAGTTGTGACTGAAGCAGCTGTTGTAGAAGTGAGGGAGAAGTACATTGATGTCATAGTCATAGCCATGGGACTGAATAGACGAATCTTTTTCAACAATGTAAGTCCTCAATTATCATTTTAAATACGTAGGTACATAACATTAGAATTATTACACTCACTATTAAAAGAAGTTGGTTATGAGTGGGTATTAGAACAGAAATCGCTGTGGTAACAATAAATAAATACTAATCACCCAAGTCATTCCAAGGATTTGGATCAAAAGGCATTGAAACAAATTAGCCTAATGAGACCCATCACTATTTAAATATTTTTTTCAAAGTACCTAGTTGCGCAAATTGATGATGTCATGTTGTGTGCCTTGAAATATGGTGCAATTTTAATAAATATTATTGCACCATATTGTAAAATATAGTATTTAGTCAGTTGTTACATACAGTCAACAAAGCTATTGGGTATGCGGGCAGCTAAAATGCAACTACTTTTAAACAATGTTGTGAGTGTGTTGAGTAAACTGTTATTGTACAACACATTCGTGAGTATGTCAAAAGCTTAAAAAATATATAAGGCACATATTAGAAATAAATATTGGCAGTGCTTTGGAAAAAAATATTTTTTTGGAAGAGGGCAGCGTATGCCCTCCTCCGACGCCCGGTGCGCCTACTGCGGGCCGGGATAGAGGTGGAGATCTCCCTCTCCCTTTTCGCAGCCTCCTTCTGCGCGACAACTGTTTCACAGAAGGAGACCACCGCGTCCCAGGACTCCTCGCCGTCGACCATAGCACAAACTACGGCCGGCAGCGAGAGATCACTGCCTACCACAGAGATGAGGGCACGGCGTGGCCCCTCCCAAGCGGCACACTCTGCCAGTGTATGCCGCGCCGTGTCCTCCCGACAGTCGACGCAGTGGTGACACCGAGCGTCCGGCTCCCTGCCTATGCGACACAGGAACCTCCCGAAGCAGCCATGCCCCGAGAGGACCTGCGTCACACGAAATGTCAAGGAGCCGTGCCTTCTCCCGAGCCACAGGTCGAGCACCGGCCGGATGGCCTCGATAGTGACGAGGCCAGCGGAAGGGCGTGAGAGCCTGTTCCGCCATTCCGCCACCAGAACCTCGCGCAACTGCGACTGACGCAGCTCAATGTGCCGCTGCATCAGTCGCTGTCTATTCGAATTAAAATCTATTTTTATTCGAAAGCCTATACTCCTGAGGTGGTCCCATTGTCACCAAGTCAGAATCTGATGATGGGATCCCATGAAAATCGAGGGAAACTCTCAAATTCTATAAGCACATACAATGTTTTTCATGAAATTTCTATCGCAATTCAGATATTTGTGCCTGATAATCATCATCTCATGTTGCTGAGCTGATGATAGAAGGTTAATTCAGGATTTGATGTTGGGATCATGAAAAATGTTTGTTCAGTGATATTTCCGCCAATATTTAACTGATTTGGATGATTATTTTTTTGTTTGGAAGAGTATTTCCCCGGACTCGTCCCATTTGGTGAAGATCTGATGACGAACTACGGAGGTAGGCAACGGAACTCTTCAATCAATGATAGCAAATGGATCGGGATTTCTGAAATCGCATGTCTGTTGGTTGTTTACACCAGTTCATAACATAAAATCACACCGGTACGCTGTGTACCACTAAAAAGTGAAAAAAAAAACTATTTTACAAAAACTTAAAACCGTCTTCCAAAAACAAAACACTACAAAGTATAAAATAACTTTAACATAAAATAAAATAACTTTAATTTCGGAAGTTGGTGTCAAGAAACCAAAAAACTGCCAAAAACACCGACTTCCGAAATTAAAGTTATTTTATTTTATGTTTTTGTGCAAATATAGTACTTAGCTACTTACATTAGCGTTGTTTACCCCTCCGAAATTAGGTTTCAGTAACGACCGCGCAGGTGCAATCGCGTAAAAAATTGTAACGTTCCTCGAATATTTTGTTGTTTATACGTATCTTATACTGATATATAAAGCTGAAGTGTTTGTTTGTTTGTTTGCTTGAACGCGCTAATCTCAAGAACGACTGGTCCCATTTAAAAAATTCTTTCGATGTTAGATAGCCCATTTATCGAGGAAGGCTAAAGGCTATATACTACTCTGTCAAGAAAGTACCGGGAAAAGATCAATAATACACAAAATGTCTGTTATTCATCCAAATTTATTTTATCACCTTAAAAGTATGCTCCTTTAGAAACGATACACTTGCGCCAACGAATAATCCATTAATCAAAACATTTTTTAAACGCTGCTTGCGGAATTGAGTTCAGTTCTCGCCGCGAATTCTCCTTTATGTCTTCTATCGATTGAAAACGGGTGCCACGAAGTGGTAATTTGAGTTTAGGAAAAAGAAAAAAGTCAGCAGGGGCCATATCTGGTGAATATGGTGGTTGCTGGATGGTATTTGTTGAGTGTTTGGTTAAAAATTCGTTCACAATGATAGCCTTGTGCGAAGGCGCATTGTCGTGGTGCAAAATCCAAGAATTTTCTTTCCACAAATCTGGCCTTTTTCGTCGATTTTGCTCTCTTAAACGCCGCATAACGCTCAAATAATATTCTTTATTTACCGTTAGACCTTCCGGTAAGAATTCAGAGTGCACAACACCGCGATAGTCAAAGAAAACAGTCAACATGACTTTGACTTTTGATCGACTTTGGCGTGGTTTTTTCGGTTTCGGTTCAGTTGGAAGGCGCCACGCCGAAGCTTGTTGACTAGTTTGCATGTCAAACTCGTAAACCCACGTCTCGTCACCAGTAACAATGCGTTTCATGAATTTTGGGTCCGAACTGACTCGTTCTAGCATGTCCTCAGCGACTTTCATGCGATTGAGTTTTTGGAGAAAAATCAGAGCCGAGCAGCAACATGTTTCATACCCAAATGATTAGTTAAAATGGATCGACTAGTGAGATACAGAAAGTTCGGCGGCTATCTCTCTCAGAGTTGAATGGGGATTTTCAGTCACTATTTCCTTCACTTTTGCGATGTTAACTTCAGTTGCAGACGTTGACGGCCTACCAGAGCGAGGCAAATCTTCCATCACATCTCGACCGCTTTTGAACGCTTTGAACCACTCATAAGCACGAGTTTTTGATAAAGTCGATTCACCGTAAGCCTTCTGTAACATTTTCAGTGACTCCGAACACGAAATTCCATTGGCGATGCAAAATTTAAGACAAACTCTTTGTTCGATATTTTTGTCCATTATGAAATTCGCAATACACACTATATATGATATTACTAAAACCAGCACTGTATTTAATATAAATAACAGATGCAACTCAAACTCCGCGCCAAAATGGAAAACAGTTGTGCCAATCTAACAACTACAAAAAAAAAACAAAAATTTGAATTTGGAACCATAAACAAATCATCCATTCCCGATACTTTTTTGACTGAATGTATCATCACGCTCCAATAGGAGCGGAGGAGTAATGAAAATTGTGACGCAGACGAAGTTGCGCGGATCAACTAGTCATATTATAAAAATAATAACAATATCAAAAAGTTACACCACATACACCACAAAAAAAAAATACAAATGAAATAGTAAGAAATAACCAAAATAATTAATTAAAAACAACAATAAAATTGACAACGCATTTCGCATTAACAGTCGTAGTGCATTGAGCAAGCAGGTCAAGCTTATGCATCAAACGTATACGAGCGAGTGAGATGTCATTGCACTTGCCATCTTGCGCGAACACGCGCATGCGTTTTTTGTCAAATTGTCATCCTACCTGATTGCGACGTACTTCGGGTAGGCAAACTTGCGTAAACGTAATTTATTAAAGGTAGAAAAAAAGTAAAATGTGTCAAAATAAAGTACGATTTATTTTACTTCATTATTTTGCTTAGCAACATCCGAAATAACGTACAATGCGTTATAGGTAGGGTTGCCATCTCTAAAATTTGGAAAACAGGACAAGACGCGTGAAAACCCCGGATTTTAGAGTCCGAAAGCCGGACATAGGGATTTCGGTCTCGGAAGCATTTTCAGTCCCGGGACCAGTCTCGAACCTCGGAAGCTAGTCCCGGGACTCCCGGGAAATTCGAGACCCACGTGTTTTTTATATTAGAATGGTTTTTTACGGATACGTTACGTTATGGATGGAGGTATTGCAGGTGTGCAAGAAAATGGTGATTTTAATATTGTTTTGGAAGGTAAACTAGACTTATTTTGGTTTAAAGGAACACAGTACTTTTCCTAACACCTTGTATTAGTATAGAAGTATGGATAAAAGAAGCTAATTATAACATCATCACCTTTCTATCCCACTCTAGGTAGGGCTAGGGTCATGCCCGTAGGGCATGTTATCCTCGTCCACTCTCTTATATCAGTCGTCTTCTCTCTCCGTCCGATCGAAGTAGCACGTACCTTTCACATACATATCACGCACTCTTCGGTTTTACTCTGCCTCTGTATCCCTCCACATTCATTCATATAAGTATGAATGAATGTGGAGGGATACAGAGGCAAACACACACAGCACTACACAGCTAACACAACATAAATATACATAATATACCATTTAATTTACCTTCACACAATTTTTTGGGAAGTCGTGAGAAAAAATACATATTACTTTAATATAACATCATTTATTTACAGGTAAATAAATAGGTAGGTATGTACTTGTGATAGGCCAGGCGTCTGACACTCCATACAACCGCCCACATATAATAGCCTACTACTACCTACATAAAAAACAAACGTAGTAAAGTAATAGTTACCATTCTTTGCTTAGGCACTGTTGCTATCACAAAACGAGATTAATTTGTACTTACGTTTTTATAAATCACTTGTCATGTCACCAGTTCACCACTCACTACAGAACAGACCGACGCGCTTCACTCGCTAGGGGCTACTGGGGCCAGCGGGTGTGAAAACAACGAGTCGGGTGCGCGCGCGGGGCGGGGCATAAGTTCGGGTCTCGCTCGGGCATTGTCGGGACGCATTCGGCAAGCGGCAGTGTCACTAGGCGGTACATAGTGCGCGGCGGAGAATTTATAAGTAGAAAATGTACAAATAAATTCTGGTGTTAAGAATATTTTAATGTTTTTCTACCGAAACATTTGGTCTCGAAATTCCCGGGAATTTTTATTAAGTCTCGGTCTCGGTCTCGATGATAAAAGTGGCGAGACTCCCGGGATTTCGAGAATCGAGACTCCCGGGGCGAAATCCATTGTCAACAAGATCTTTTAACATATTCAATGTAATAAAAAACAGTTGAAAATGTCATAAATCACCTTTTTTATTCATTCATTATTTTAACAAAACAGAATCATATTACAATTTGTTACAAATTGTTTATATAAATCAGCTTTTTTAATTCTTGAAATAAGAAAACAAAACCTTAATATTAAACAAAAACATATATTTAATGAATTAAAATCTTAAAGTACCTACTTAGACCATTCTAGTATTCAGTCTTACAATTTTTGAGGTAACTCTTTTAGCTATAGTTCTATAATTATTATCTGCTTTACTTTTTATCAGCAGTCATTTATATAACAAAATATACCTATTTTAGCAGAATATAAACTAAATTCAGTCTATTCAACAAAACAGAACATTTTTAAAGTTTAGACCTACAGCAATGTAAGTTACATTATTAAAATTTTAAAACAAAATAATCAATCCTATACTCATTTTCATCCACTTAAAGTTTTGATCAACAACCATGTTTTAAATAGTTTTTACTCAATGAAAACAATCATAAATTTAACTACAAAAATAAAAAGCAATTATTGCACTCATAATTAGGTACACGATTTGTCTATCTAGCTATTAAAGCGTTTTCCTCAGCCTCTTGCCTTTTTACTTCTCAGTTTTTTTGTATTTATCATTTTTTCCGATAGCTTTTAGAATATCTTCCCTTTTTAAAAGTAATTTATAAACATCAGTGCAGCTGTATTCTTGGAAATTGAATTTAATTTTAATTATTGAAGAAATTGTTTCTACGCTTAGTAAATTTCTTTCTTTAGTCCATTGTTGTGTAATTAATGAGAATACCCTCTCCACGTTGGCATTATGCGCCGGAATGCAAAAAAAAATTGCGCAATTTTCAGCAATTCCGAATATAAATTCGCATTTGGCGTTTTAAAAAATGTACCCAAAGTTTTTTTTTAAACCTGGTCTACAAATGAAACCTTCCCCGGACGCTCCCCGGTTGCCCTCTAAACTAGGACAAATCCGGAGAAACCCGGACGGATGGCAACCCTAGTTATAGGTAATAAAGTACGGGTGGCAACCCTTGTTGTATGTTAAAAATGAAATTTTCACGCGAGCATCGCTACGGGCAGAAGCTTGTGATCCATATAAATCCACATAACTAAATAAGGGCGTTTTTTTAAGCACTAGTAATTTATAAGTTTGCTAGTACCTAACGGCAAAACAACGAAATATTTTAGTAAATAATAAAACTAAGCCTTGACTCTTGACTTGCAGGATTTTCCAGGAAAATACCAATGTATTAAAAACGGAGAATGTTCTCGACTCTCCAAAATGGAATTGACATGGGCTGCTACAAATGGATTACCAGAGGTCAAACAGGTTATTCAGGTATTTTCCATTTTGCAAGTTGAACTTTATAGAGGGGATGACATGGTAAAGGTTGAAACCAAACTTGTTAAGCCACAGGAAGCAACATCCTCCTAATTTGAATGTAGGTATATAATAGGTAAATTAGCCAAATTGTTCATAGTATTCTCAACAATGTGTGATAGTACGTACCTACGTAATTTTTAAAATATTTTATGCTGAATAAAAAGATGTACCTATCTTATCAATTGTGTTGTTTTTGAAGGCAACTTATCATAATAAATGAATTTCCGTAGATAGTAGACAGACTTTCTTGTAGGTTATTTTTTTTTTAACATAAAATTAAGGGTTGTTGTGTATGTGTGTTTATTTTACTGTTTTTTTTTTATAATGAAATAATGTGTGACTTTTTCCATTTTACTGTAATTTAATTTGACGATAGGTATTTATATCCTAATGTGTATCTTCAATTTATTTTAGACTTTTTACTTAGTACAAGTAAAATAAAGTATTTTCTTAGTTTTACGGCAAAAAGCTCAATCAACTTTTTAACACCGCCAACCGCGGAATTAATAAAATAATGAATTTGTACATAAGGTATTGTTTGTTATATTTTGCCTAATTAAATAATCTATACTAGTATGAACTCGTTTTATTTTTTACGACTACAGACATATTTCATTATACATATATACTTAGCTACAAATAAATCAAATTGTATCTGTTGGTACCTACCTAATATAATATTAACAAATACTAATTGCATATGAATGTTTAAACGGTAGGTACTTTAAATAGATATCAATAAACCTTTTGTTTGCACCACACCAGCTAATGTTTGAAGGGACTGATGTTATACTTATCTACTTACAACATATTTCGAACTAGCTGTGCCCGCGACTTCGTCTTCGTGGATGTCGGAAAAAGGTGTTGCATATAAAATCTATGTTCCTGATGTCTCACAGTTAAGAAAAAAGGTTTTTAGAGAAGAGGGTACCTAATGTAGGGCACCATATTTTTTTTGTTTTTACTATTGATAGGCACGCGTTTGACCACTATCTCACCTGATGGTAAGCGATGATGTGGTCGAAGATGGAGCACGCTTGCCTAAAAATAACCTATTCACTCTTGACTTAAAGACTCCCAGGTTGTAGCTATCAGGAAACACAGACTAGCAGGGAATTCCAATCCTTAGCTGTACGCATTATGAATGTGTTACCAAGGCGTTTTGTGCGTATGGGTGGGATATCCACCGTGTACCGGTGGCGCATCGCCGTTCGTCTTGTGGTCCGATAATGGAACGGGCTTGGCGGAATTAAATTATGCAATAGAGAACATGCGATATTTCTACTTTTGCTTTCATTTTAAAGAACTCCGTCTAGAATAGACCGCCCCATTAATAAAAAATGAAAACGCTTTAATTTATTGCTAAAATTGCGTTTTTTAATAGACAGTTTAAATTTTCGCGCCAAAACGGGCGATGACGTCACTCATGTCTGTCACTGGTCAAGAACTGTCTTAATTCAAAGTCATAGACCAAGATCCCAGTGAACTTATTTTCTCAGTAACAAAATGTGTGGAATAGAATAGTGTTAGTATGTAGGTACTTTGAACATTCGCTTACCTGCTAGTTCGAGTTGACGCGACCGCCAGTTTGTAAGTATCATCATCAGATGCTAGCTATAAAACGACTAGATCATTTTCGCGATTTTTACAAAATACATATTCTTAAATAATTACTAATTTAGTAAAAATTTAAAGACTAATATTAGTCATTGTAATAGTGTAAGATCTGATCGCTATCTCCACTGAAAATTGAGATCCTATTCACAAGTATCTTTTGGACATAGTGTATTTACTAAGTATAAAAAGAAAACATGTCATACCTACATACATCACTAAAAAAAAAATTGCCCATTGGATGGAGCTAGCAGATACTTATGCGTACTGGCATTACTCTATTCCAATATTTTGATACTGCGAAATAAGTAATGTCTGGGAGCCCTAGGATCTTGGACTATAAACTAACACGAGTGACGTCACCAGACGCTGATTGGTGTATTAAAACACGTTCCGTTTCACGTTACTTTAAATTTGTAATTATTGTTAAAAATCAATATTAACTGGAATCCTTAAATTTAGATACCTTTAAGGTGAATGCTCCAGGGTAGCCCGCGAAATTCAAATATTTTTATGTTTTTTGCAATTTGCCGGTCAGTGTGAAGCTGTATGTGGACCAAATACGATCCGCGACCGTAACGCGTATTTATCTAAAGAATTATAACCATTTTAATCATCAATATAGCCCTCTAAGTTCATGTAGCTCGACAGAATGATTATTTCAGAAATAATCATTCTTTAGATAAATTCATTTTCTCTTAATGCGGATGTTAATGGACGAGTCGAACAACTTCTTTTAAAAGATGTGTGGTATATTTCAGCATCATCATCTGCCTAGCCTTTTCCCAACTATATTGGGGTCGGCTTCCAGTCAAACCGGATTCAGCTGAATACCAGTGTTTTACGTGGAGCGGCTGCCTACCAGACCTCTACAACCCATTAACTGGGTAACACGGTACTTCTTGGCAAGACTGGAGTCAGGTGGTATATTCCAGCATTACAAAGAAATTTATTTTCCGTTCTTGCAGCTCAAGACAAACTTCAACAACATTCGAATCTCGCACAGAAGCATGTACATTGAAGGTAAAAGATAAAGAAATAGTGAATGGAAAGCGAAGAAAGCTTGGTGGGCTTTATAAACTTAATGTTAAAATTGTTACACCAAAGCATGAAGTAAATCTTGTCACAAATTCACAATCTTTACAATTTTATCATGCATGAACGTTTTGGACATCAGAATAAAAAACATGTAAAAAAGATAGTAGAAAAGGAATTTGACATAAAATTGGACGACAATACAGATTTGTGTGAAGGTTGTATCAATGGCAAAGCACACAGGTTGAAGTTCGGAACACGAGAGCGAGCAACGAAGCTAGGAGAGCTTATTCACTTTGATGTTTGTGGACCTTTTATGCACTCAATTTCCAAATTTCGATACTTTGTTCTTTTCAAAGACGACTATTCTCGGTATCGTCACGTCTACTTCATGAAATTCAAAAGCGAAGTTCACAGAAAACTTAAACAGTTTCTAGCTGAGATAAGAACCGCTGGGCATGTTGTGCAAAACTTCCTAAGCGATAATGGAGAAAAGAATAGAGGAAGAATGAAGAAGATAATGGAGGAATTTGATAATGAACAAGTACGCAATACGTTACGACAGAATGGTATAAAACAGCGTTTCGTTATGCCTTATACGCCAGAACAGAATGGATGCTCGGAACGAGACAATAGGACTATAGTAGAAACTGCTAGGACAATCATGCATGCTCATGATGTTATACCACAAGGTCTTTGGGCGGAATTAATTAATACTTCTGTCTACATACTTAATCGAACGGGACCGACAACTGTTGAAAGAAAGAAAGAAAAAATGTTTATTTGGGACTCGCACACAACAGACAGATGTAAATTTAATTAAATTAACAGAATTAAGTAGTCACCTTTTTATTTTTTGAGAAGAAACCAGGCATCAAACATTTGAGAATAATTGGATCGACGTGTTATGCACACGTACCGAAACAAAGACGATTGACGGCTTTCTTACAAAGTTTATTAACTTTGTAAGAAAGCCGAAAAAGGAATACTTATCGGATATGACGGTGGTGAAGGCTATCGAATATGGTCTAAAGAAGATCATAGGCTTATCAGATCAAGAGACGTGATATTTGTTGAATGTCCTCTCATAGAAAAACCTATGAATCAGACAGCAGTGGAGACACCTAAGGTAGACAAAAATAGTTTTGATATACCAATACCCACTATTGAACCAGAGACACAGCCTATCATACCAGAAGAAGATTCACAAATGGCAATTGATCCAATTAATGACTCTGTTAATTTTGATAATGCTGATTCTGACTCTGATGTTGACGAGACTACATCAACTGGAAGTATTTTACCGCATCGTGATACAGATCTTAAAAATGAGTCTAGAGATGATTTATTAAGAGAAGATGTTGCAACTCAAGAAGCGTCCCAAGAAGACGTTCATTTTGATCAACGTCGAGAACAAGTGTCACATAGAATGACTTTAAGAGATCGTTCCAAGATCAAACCGCCCGATGGTTTGATGAATTTGTTCTTAATTGTGTTGAAAGAGTCTATGACCATGAGGAAGAACCAAAGACGTTCAAAGATGCGATGAAGTCTATTGATAAACATAAATGGCGCAATGCTATAGAGGATGAAATAAGTTCCCTGAGAGATAACAACACTTGAGACTTAATGCCATTGCCTAAAGGACGCAAAGCTATTTCAACTAAATGGGTTTACAAGATTAAACGAAACTCGAACGGAAATATCGAGAAGTATAAAGCCAGACTAGTAGCTGTTGGTTATTCTTAAAAGAAAGGCGTTGAATATGAGAAAACATTCAGCCCAGTCGCAAGAATGAGCTCAATCAGGACGCTACTAAGTGTTGCTGCACGAGATAGTGTGGTCCTTGCGCAATTTGATGTATTTACAGCATTTCTTTATGGATGTTTAAATGAAGAAATTTACGCCAAACAGCCAGAAGGATATAACGACGGAACTAGCAAAGTTTGCAAGTTGAAACGCAGTTTATATGGACTTAAACAAGCCCCATTGTGTTGGAACAATTGCATTAAAGGCTTTCTATTAGAAGAAGGATTCAAACCTGGAGAAGATCCTTGTATATTCTCTATGAAAAAGGGAGAAGACAGGCTGCTTTTAGCCCTATATGTTGACAATGGCATTATTGCTGGCACGTCACAGACACTAATCGATGATTTTCTCGAGAATTTAACGAAGCGATTAAAATACAGGTCCAAAGCCACAAAGATTCCTATTACTTTCTAGGACTTGAAATAAAGAAGATTGTATCAAAAAACATCAAGGTGCCTACACCACGAAGGTACTTGAAAAATTTTGTATGCAGAATAGTAAGGCTGCCGCTACACCAATAGTCAAAGACTCCGAATTGAGAGAAGATGCTAGAGGAGACAATTCATTTCCTTATAGAGAAGCGGTTGGAGCCCTTGCATATCTAATGGTGGGCACAAGGCCCGATATAGCTTACGCTCTTAGTGTTGCATCCAGACACTTAGAAGCTCCTACAAAAAGAGATGTCACAAAACTGAAAAGAATATTTCGATATTTGAATGGTACTCGAGATTTCTGCATTACATATGGAAAAGGTATGCAGAAAGAACTGGTCTGTTACAGCGATGCAGATCATGGTGGGGATCCTGACACTGGAAGGTCGACTTCAGGACTTGTATGTGTTTATGGAGGTCCAATATCATGGAAGAGTAAATTGCAGTTATCGGTCGCTATCTCGAGCACAGAAGCCGAAATTGTAGCTGCAAGTGACGCTGCGAGAGAAATAATATGGTTGAAACGACTGATTGAAAAAATTGAGCAATCAACGATCACTCCTGTTCTACACGTGGATAACGAGTCTGCCATTAAGCTTGCACTGAATCCCTCGTATGAGTTCCACAACAGAACTAAGAATATCAAGCTACGACACTTCTTTATACGAGAAGCCATAGCTGATGGGACTATGATGATTGCCAAAATTGGTACAGAAAACCAAGTTGCCGACATGTTTACAAAAGCATTGTATAAACCAAGACTGGTTATGTTTTGTCGTGAGATTGGCCTGCACTTTTAAAGGCTCTGTTGTTCCCTAGCTTCAAGAGAAGATGTTAGAGTTTGAATACTAAACCTCTAAGAAGGTGAAGCTATGAAACCTCCATGGTTGGAATAGCCACTAACTAAAGAAAAATATTGCCTGTCACTTCTTAAAATATTTTGTTCCTGTAAGATATAAATAAAATTATATTTTGATTTCATGCCTCTATTTCGTTTACTTTAATTCTATTGGCATCTCGTATGAACGAACACAAAACATCATAGTCAATGAACTTGGATTTTCTAAGGTTTCTGCGCGGTGGGTGCCCAGATTGCTTTCAGTCGAACATAAACGAATACGCCTCACGATTTCTCGCGACTGTTTGGAAATGTTTGAGGCTGATCCATAAGATATTTTGGCCAGATTTGTAACAATGGATGAAACTTGGGTACACCACTACACCCCAGAGTCAAAACAGCAATCCAAGCAGCGGAAAAAACCTGATGAACCGACTCCAAAAAAAGCCAAAACAATTTTGTCAGCTGGCAAAGTGATGGCGTCAGTTTTTTGGGATGCTAAGGGTGTCATCATGGTGGACTACCTTGCAAAAGGCGAAACTATAAACTCGGCTTATTACTGCACCCTCTTACGTCGCTTGCGTGAAACAATCAAAGAGAAAAGGCCTGGATTACTCAGCAAGAAATTGTTGTTCCATCAGGATAATGCACGCGTTCACACGTCTGTTGAATCTATGGCTCAAATTCGTGATTGTGGCTTTGAAATACTGCCCCATCCCGCCTATTCCCCTGATTTACCTTCAGACTTTCATTTATTCCCAAACCTAAAAAAACACCTTGGAGGTCAACAACTTTCATCAAATGAGGAGGTCGAAGCTGCGGTGGGTGACTTTTTTGAAGGCCTTGAAGAAACTTTTTTATTGAAAAACCAGATGGAAGAAGTGCATAGAGTTAAGTGGAGATTACGTGGAAAAATAAAATTACTTTTGTTAAGTATATTTTATATTGTTTTCTTGCTGAGGCCGCGAACTTTTCAATCCACCCTCGTAGTAAAAATCCCCGAGGGTGGGAGGAGCTGAGGGTGGGGGAGGGAGGGAAGGTACCTTTTCACAGATTTTGCTTGTTTCTCCGAAACCATTATATTCTTGCTCACAACTACATAATTTATCTACATTAAATTTTCTATACATTGTCATTTACATTTAACTACAGGATCAATACTTTAGGAGATAGAGGGTATCTAAAATTGAGTAATAAAATTTTTCATTAATCATACAAAGACGAATGGTAATTACTGACCCAAAAGCCGACAAAGTTGAGACCTATCGTAGTTTTTTAACCGACTTCAAAAAAAGGAGGAGGTTCTCAATTCGGTTGTATTTTTTTTTATGTTTGTTACCTCTTAACTCCGCCATTTATGAACCGATTCGAAAATTTCTTGTTTTATCTGAAGGGGTATACTTCCCGATTGGTCCCATTGTCACCAAGTCAGAGTCTGATGATGGGATCCCATGATCCCATGATGAAAATTATAAAAATGAGTAGTGGCTCTCTTAGTTGAATACTCCTATACCCATCGTGTTTGGGTTCATTTAAATCCTTTTGATGAGCACTATCCATTGCACTAGATAACAACGATCTGATGATGGAAACCATAAAGGTGAGTAGTAGCTGACTTAATTGACTGCTCTTATACCCATCGCGTTTGGGCTAAAATTAATTGTACAGATGGGTTCTATTCATTGCAGCTATTAACAATAATCTGATGATGAAAACCATAAAAGTGAGTAGTGGCTCTTTTAGTTGACTACTCCTATGCCCATCGTGTTTGGGCTCATATGAATTGTAGGGGTGGTACTATTCATTGCAGCTGATAACAACGACCAGCTGATGGAAATCATAAAGGCGAGTAGTGGCTCTCTTATTTGCGTACTCTTGAACGAACCATGTTTGGGCTCATTTGAATTGTACGGGGCGGTACTATTCATTGTAGCTGATAACAACGATCTGCTGGGTATAAAAGTAGTCAACTATGTGAACCGCATTAGGTATGTTTTCCATAATCAGATCGTTGCTACTAAGTGCAATGAATAGTGCTAATAGAAAGGATTTAAATTAGCCAAAACACGATGAGTATAGTAGTAGTCAACTAACAGAACCACTACTTACCTTTATGGTTTCCATCATCAGAGTATTTTTACTTACTGCAATGGATATAACCCATCTGTACAATTCACATGAGCTCAAACACGATGGGTATAACAGAGTGTACAATCATGTACCTACCCACTTAATTGACTAAGTGACCCACTACTCACCTTTATGGTTTCCATCATCAAGTCGCTGTTACTAGCTGCAACGGATATAACCCAACTGTAGGTACAATTCATATGAGCCCAAACACGCCCGGCATAGGTACTTGTAAGAATGGATGTAAAATAACTTTTTGCGATTTCGTCTGCTGAAGACTTATTCTAGGTTATGTACTTATGGCTTAGCCTTCGAAATCGAAAAAAAAGATGTTCTTGCTCTACATTAAATGGCAAAAAAACTACGATAGGTCTCAACTCTGTCGGCTACTGGGTCAGAAATTATCATTCGTCTATGTATGATTTATGAGAAAAATTATTTGATAAATTTTAGATACCCTTTATCTCCTAAAGTATTAATTCTACAGTTAAATGTTAATGACATAATGTATAGTTTAATGTAGAAGTAAACAAGAAGATATTTTTAATGGTTTTAGCGATTTATGAAAAAACTGAAAAGAGGTACCTTCCCCCCCCTCTCCCACCGCCGGCTCACCTCCCAACCTCGGAGACTTTTAGTATTTTCATCTGGCCGCCTCAAAGAATAACTGTACCAATTTTGAAAACTACACGAACTATTCACTCTGTTTTCCTTAATTTTTCTGCACTACCTACTTATATCTAAATTAATAGTTACTTTACATGATACCTAGATGTTATGATCTTAAGTTGGAATAGTAATTGACTTGTGTTTATAAGTAAGTGATAGGTAGGGTAGACCGGGGACAATTAAAACAGGTCATGATTGCAACAGCATCAATTTCTCGAAAACCGTGATACCTATGTGTGTGACGTTTCGGTTACTTCGTCGGCTGTGTTCGGTTTTCTGATAAGGATGGCTCGATCGAGCAAGCGACGCAGTCGTGCACAGAACGCCTCGAAGAATTTCGTGCCAAAAAGTTACAAGTATTCACGAAATTTTAATTTAGGTATGTATTAAAAAGTTGTTTTTTATTTTTGAGTATTCTTTATCTATTTAGGAGTGTTTTTATTACTGTTGATTACATCTATTGACAAACATGAATATGGAAGAAAAGAAAAAGAAGACGAACAAAACTACCAACAATAAAATGAAACTACTTATCAAAACGAACTCCAAAGACTTTTAACTCAGAAGATGAAGATTTCCGAAGTCCCGAGTCTGATGATGAATACGACGTCACAGAAGATCTTCAACTTGATTCATCAGGTTAAGAATCGTCTGCATCAGAAAATGAGGAAGAGCGTCTATGTCTTCAGATAGAAGATTGAACGATAGTCAATAATAATTCCAAGATAAATATGTAACACCGGTAGGTAGAGCAGATTAAATCAGTAACAGAACACGGATATATTGTATTTAATTTTAAGATTCGCTAGAAAGATTGTTATGATTTTGGGTCAATAACCGATTGTTATGATTGAAACATTGTCATGCTGCAGCTGTTTTGTATGAGACTAGATAACCTTTTTTCTCCCTCATATAGGTGTCATTATGGCATAATAGGATATTATGTCTGTCAGTAATGTGAAATAGTATACAATAGCATAAATTAGAGCACTAAGATAAGAAACATATATTGAATAATTAAGAAACATATTTAAGAAACATATTTTGAATAATTTATGTGGATATGTTTTTGCATTTATATTTTTCGAAATATTAATGTATCATGATTTCAATCAAAAATTTAGTGGTAAGTTAAATATTTTCAGTGTTTCAATTATCCCCACATGCTGTTTCAACCCGCCTTGGGGTGGGGACAATAGAACCACTCTGCCCGGTCGTCTTTAATAGGCGATTGTAGGTTAACTAATTGAGATAGAGATGTAGATCATGTTTAATTTTGTAGCTAGATAGATTTGGCTCTAGGCGGCAAAACCAATGTTATTATGAAAGACCTGAGTAATTTAATTTTTAGGTTTTCTTTCGATCTTATATACGAGTATGCATGACTAAAGCAGAAAAAGCGATTACAGGAAACAGGAGCAATAGAAACGATGATCTCAAAAAATAATCCCGTTTCTCATAATAGTTTTCTTTAGTCGACGTAGATTATATACCTACTTATTGAGCAAACACATGCTTTGTCGACGCAGACAATGTCGAAAAACATGATATGTAAATGTTTCGTTTTAGTTTTAAGACATACTTGTCTATGTGAGAAAAGAGGTCTTAAATGTCGTGACTCAAGTCTGCGCTCAGCCTTACTCGACTCAACGTCGGTGGCACATGTGCATGGCAAGCCAAGGCGCTACGCTACGAGCAAAAATTCAAATCTGTTGAATCGCCAACAAAGGTAGGTACTCGGCGGTTTTATGTATGTACGCGTGCTTACGGTGACACACGAGCGAAAAAGCTCGTCGAGCCACAAGTACGCGTACAAGCTCGCACGTCTGTCACCCACTTTTAAAGACTTTTACCCAATGTAGTTTGCACCAAATTGCAACGTCACATACGCATTTCTGAATTATTTGCATGGTTCACTCTGTAGGTACTGCTGGTTCATTGTCAACCCTACACTTCATTCATTGGTATGAAACTTGAAACCATGTTTCTATCTACTAACTCAAAGATATAGAATCCCCTATATTATATATTATAATATAGGGTATTCTAAATCTATGTACTAACTGCACAGATTTTGGAACGAATGTTGCTTATTAGATCTCATTAAGGTGAATGCTCCAGGGTAGCCCGCGAAATTCAAATATTTTTATGTTTTTTGCAATTTGCCGGCCAGTGTGAAGCTGTATGTGGACCAAATGCGATCTGCGACCGTAACGCGTATTTATCTAAAGAATTATAACCATTTTAATCATCAATATAGCCCTCTAAGTTCATGTAGTTCGAAAGAATGAATATTTCAGAAATAATCATTCTTTCGCTTTAGCTTCACCCTGACCGGCAAATTGCAAAAAACATAAAAATATTTGAATTTCGCGGGCTACCCTGGAGCATCCACCTTAACATAGGGCAAGTGTCCTATCTTACAGCACTGGGGGTACCGCTGTCTTAGGTGGTAGTATTTCGATACTTTGATATTGTTGACCGTTGACTGTAGGTACAGCAAGCGAACCAGTACACATTTTGCAGTACCCGGAACGGCCCGAACAAATAACGGGACAATGGCTGGTGTTGACTGATATCTACGTTTTTTTTACTCTTTTTTTTTGGCTTCGCACGGTTTTTTAACACTAGTTACACAGGCACAGGAGTCAAATCAAACTGACAAGCCTATGAAATTGTCAATGTCATTGTCAAACGCGAAGGTTCTTGACTTCTTGATGTTTACGAGTTTACTGTTGTTTACCGCAATATTTCGTTGAAAAATCTTAATAGATAAACATGATGAAGAATGAAGAGCCCAAGGATTTAATTCTATTTTCAGAAAGCTTAAAAGATTTGCTGCGGTCTAATACAGAACGTAAACAGTCTGTTAAATCTGAGCTTATTGATGTTGAAATTTTAGATGAAATAAAATATATTGTTAATTATGAAAATGCAGGTGTATACTTCGGCAAAACTTTACGAGACATAAAAATTGTGATAGAAGATGATGAAATGAGGAAACATGAAATATATTTACAGTATAAAGCTCCCAAACAGTTAATAATAACTACTGTAAAATTACCTCACTCTTCGATGCACAATCAGGAATACAGATGTATTAAAGATATTTTAGAAACATTCAGACAAAATGTGAATGATTTAACGAGGTATTTTTACGAATTAGAAAACATGGATCAGTTCTGTACAATCATGGAGCCAGTTAATGGATCATTCAAAGATGATTATAGAAGAATTTTTCTTGGTGAGTTCCGTGCCACTATATCTATACAAATAAATAAAATTGCAGTGTCTGTTTGTATTATCAAAATAACAGTAATTTACTAAATCTATGTGAAAGTAAATACAATGCTTACACCTACAAAATTAAACACTAATAATTATTTATTAGTGTTTAATTTTCTGTCTGTAAGTTAGTCTGGTCTCCTAAACGGCTGGACCAATTATATATGGCGAAATTACACTGACAACATCAGCTGTCGATGTTATAGGGAAAAACTTAGGTAACTTTGTATTTTATTTATAAAGAAAATAAGGGTTCGGAGTAAAAAAGTTGTATTTATGAAAATACTTTTTAGGGTTTCATAACCAAAAGTAATCAACGGGACCGTATTACTAAGCAACCACTGTCTGTCCGTCTGCCAGGGGACTGTGTCTGATGAACCGAAAAGGTAGACACTTGAAATGTTCACAGTTTTTATTGCAATATTCACTATAAAAATAGGTATATATATATATATCTTGAAGGTTTGGTTGTTGCAGTCCAATCTCTTAGTTATTGTTAAAGATTTAGCAAAGTTTTTGTCTCTTCCAGATGATAGGACTTGGCTGCATGTAGAGGTGACTCCTGAAGGCTTAGCTACAAATATCCACCTTGTTGGACAGTCGGAGGAATGGCACAACAAGTTACAAGCAGGTCTTCTGAATTGGGATCATGATAAAAATATTGTTGATAATATTATGACAATATTTGGTAATTTTATTTCTGTATCTATTGTAGGCACTTAATTTCAGTTCAACTAATCATGCCAATAATTTAATGTTGCTTGCAGATTTAAGTGAATTCCCACAACCTACAGCAAAACAAATGGAGCAACATAAAATGGATGTTCAAGATAACAGCACAGAGAACCCTGTTGTGTGTGGAATATGTTTATGTGCTGACCTGCCCGAAGCGCCTGGTCTACCACTACCTCTTTGTCAAAATACTTCCTGTGGGGTTTACTACCATAGGTCCTGTCTGTATCAGGTAATTGTGCATTTTGTGATTTTACTTCAGACTTGCTTTCTATCTTGAGAAATTAATAGAGTTTACTAATTACTCCAATTGTAATCTAAAAATCGGATAATATGCCAACTCACAAGCCAGTGCAGTGTAATAACTAGTAGCCTAACAGACAGGCAACTTATGCTCCATATCCCAGGCAGTCTGTGGTGTGAATTGTCAGACTGTCGCTTGTCACTTGTCTCCAGGTCAAATTTATTAAATATGGCCCCTGTTTGTCTATCACGGCAAAGTTTCTTAGAATCTCGCACACCTATTCATTGGGGGGGGGGGGGAGACAATTCTTCAGAATTGTCTGAGGCCTACCCCAGGATGTCTGGGGACCGGTAAAAATTCTAGGCTGGACACTTGGGCATTTAAAACGTCTTAGGCCACTGCCTCGGGTTTTGCGAACGTTGCCCGCCCCGCTCCTGCGACGCCGCCGCCGCCGCCGCCGCCGCCGCCGCCGCCCCGCTGCCCGCAAAACCTGAGGCAGAGGCCTTAGGTAACAATAAATTGCACCATCCTGATTTTTTGAGATTTTATAGGAAAGATGCCAATAGTGTAGGTACAGGTGTACACTGCTTGGTGCTCGGAAAACTTCATAATTTTCTGTGTTTTTTTTTACTTTGGCTTCTAACTTCTAAACGGTGCATTGTAGGTAAAAAATAATTCCACATATTTTTAAAATAGTCAAAATTTGCTTTAGTTTCACCATAAATCGTAACTCTGTAGGTTAAATAGGTGTCGAGATACAGCTCTTCAAACATCGTAATTTTCCCTAAAAGTTAACTGTAGTTTTAAGCATTTCTACTTCTTCGTCCTGGCTTGCGGGGCAGGCCGCAAGACAGGCGATCGGTGGGCTAGGGGCTGCCATTCGTCCGGGTTTCCCCGATTTGTCCTAGTATGGAGGGCGTCCGGAGAACGTCCGGGCGGAGTTTTCAAAAAGGGTTTTTTGCGTCCGGGGAAGCTCCATTGATTGAAAAGTTAAAGGTAGAAATAATTTAAAATAAAACTTTGTTAATAATTAATTCGTAATTTTTGGCTTTTAGTCCCTCATACTAACAGTTTTTGTTAACACTAGTTGACAAGCGCTAGAAGTAAAAAATCTAATCTACTCAAGCCTGGGTGTACAAATTTTCGAGCTCGCTCCGCTCGCTCTTACATCATTTTTATTCACACTTTTTTTAGTTTAGAAGGAAACTTATCGAACTAGATATGAGTGGTTAATAGAAATTCTCTATCTGTTGCGAGCCTGGGTACTAAAATTAGCGAGCTTACTTCGCTCGCTCGATTTCAAGCTGGCTTAATTTTCCCTTTCCGCATGATCCGCGTTTCTGTGCAAATGTTCAAAAAACCTGTGGTGCCTACGATTTCCTAAAATTTTCGCGCTCGCTTCGCTCGCGGTTAGTGACGCTTGCTTAGGTTATTTTTCTAAAAACACAGTTAAACAATTATGAAAGTGTCTGACACGTTGTGAACTTACTGTACCTACTTGTGACAATTAAATTATTCACTGTACAGACAGATATTTGCCCTCTTCCTTGAGCGAAATCCTAGATCCGCGTCCGAGTTACATTCTATATAAGACTATTACATATATTGCTTATTTCATAATTGACCCACACCCAGCCTAGGACCCGGCTCTTACTGAATACTGTTAGATACTTACAACCATATTAAAGTTGATATATTATCCAGAATGCAATAATTTTGAAGCTCGCTTCGCTCCATTTTGCATTGTCCACTGTCAAGTTCTTGAACTTTGGTGATTTATCAAAAAGTTTCTTCTATTTACGTATAAAAAATCAAATCTAATGAGATGGAGTGAAAAAATGTTCAAGCTAGCACGTTCACTCGCTCTTGAATTCTAAAATCTCTTAGTTTTTAACTTTTCCTGTATGAGGCAAAAAGTTACTTCTATTTGGATGTTAAGGCAGAAAATCAAACTATCCGATAAAGGGTACAAAAATTATCGAGCTCGCTTCGCTCGCTCTTACATTATACACTCTATAAATTTTTGAGTTTTCCTGTACCACTCAAAAAAGTTAGTTACATCGTCCCGGGCCCCAGGATCATGGGGAGCTGGGACCTGGGCCTTCTAGCTATGCCTGGCCTAAAATTCCATTTTTGATCGGGCACACCGCAACGATTTTTCTTGACGTGTAAAAGAGTTATGTTTAATTTATTTACAAAACAAGTATCATTTATCGATGGGCGTCGCATATCAGGTTGGGGGCCAGGCCCTCCCAAGAAAAATCCCTAGATACGCCAATGACTATATTCAAAAAAATCTGCCTAGCCTGCCTAGCACATTATGACTAAATTTTAGTCAGTGTTTTAATGTCTATTTATCTATACTGTTTATGATTCACTCCTTTACGAAGTGTTGAGACTATGTCTCACTCATTATCAACGTGAAAAAGTTGGCCTATGCTATGCCATGAAAACGGTCCTTATATCATAAAAGAAATCCCAGAACAACAACTTCGACGTGATGTGAGCAGATTATGAATATAGATCTCGATAAATTAAAAAACATGAAGTTTTCGTCGCGAATCGAATACATAGTAAAACCAAAAGTAGAAAACTGTTTCTTTATTTTCTTTTCATTTTTGTTTAATGTTCCAAAAAGATAAAAAGGTAAAGTAGGTTACTACCTTCTACACAAATGAAACACCCAAATTTCAAACCATCCTGTCTCTGCCGTTTCTCAAGTTACCGAGTCTAATTTTTTGTAAGTACCAAGATAGACAGTTTAACTAGTAATCGCATCTTGTTTAAAAAAAATACTTTTCTTTTATTGTTTATGTATAAACAAGGTTTTTAAAAAAAAAAAAATAACTTTGTTTCATTGTGTCCGTACGAGTATGTGTATTCAATGAAACACTTGAATTTTTACAGTGAAACTGTGAATTAGGTACAATGAATTAGTAGGTAAGTAGTATGTTTGTTGGTATGTAGGTATTTTGTTTGCTTTGAATCAATTAGGTAAGCAATAAATTAAAGATTTATATGAAAAAAATATCCGTATTCTTAGTAATTATTACCTAAGTTATCAATCAGACTTGAACATTAAAAAAATCATACTGTTTCTGGACTAACAAGAAATCAATTACCCTGTCCTTGTGTTACAGGTCTGTACAGAAAAAAAAAAAACAAAATAAACGTTTGATTCTTCAAATCCGTATCATTCTCATTCTTTTTAGCATGTAACGGAATAATGTGGATAGTTTGGGTACTGTACGTCATTTTTTATAATCTATAGAATTTTTTTAATATAAAGTGGACTATTTTCATACGGATTCAGGTCAAAAGACACTTTGAAATGTACAGAGTGCAACATCATATTAAACGATACGAAATTATTTTCTAAAAAATCACCAAATATTACCAAAAAATTTTCCTTTTTTGTAGCAATATCGGTTATGTGTCACTAGAGACGTCCTCTTACACGCGGCGCGCTCGCAAACTTGGCGAGTGCGGGTCCTGGTTCCGTATTCACTAAGCTGCGGAAAGCTACACTAGCGCTCAAGGCTGTGATGGCCGTGAGTCAAAACTACCCAACGGCGAGCAAATTGACACTATTGACAATTCTTCATACATTTTGGTATTCCCTACGAAAAAACAGTGACAAATACGCTTACAGCCTCGCACACAGCCTCGCTTCGAACTGTCAAATCCTACAAGCTACAATAATCGCGCTTCCGACTCTTATATTTTACATTTTGTTTTCTGTTAAGCACATAAAAATGGCAGCTCGGATGATTATAACACTTTATTTATTAGAAGAAGCTAAGAAAAGTGAGGTTTTGTCGCTCCAACGTCGCTCTTCCAAACTCTCTACTAACCTAGCATCTCTACTAGCCCACGGGATGGGACCGCACTGAAATGCTTAATATACACTATGTTCCTTTACAACAACATATTTATAGGTAGTAACGGAACATAGAATATTTAATACTCATGTTTGATAACAGTGAAATCACTTATCGTAATACTCACATTTCATAAGGTTTATTTATTTATCCTCTCGGTCACAAAATTATCTTAAAAGTTCAAAGCAATAATAGCTGCTGATGCTGACACAAATAAAAGTTTTCAAACTAAAAACTCAAGAGCTTTTGTTAGCGTCACGTCTATTGCTTTTGTTTACATTACACGTTCGTTAATTCGTTTTCATCGTCGCTTTGAGTTGCTCGAAGTAGGCAAAGGAATCGTCATTCAGCCTTAATAAGTAACATTAAATAAACCTAAAATCCTTATAATTATGGAATTTGTGCACAGTTTTACTCTATTAAAATACTTAAAAATTGATATTTATTTTAAATTTTAATTCTCAGTCGAGATTGCTCGATTATGATTTACACAATTTGTTTCAAGGCCCTAATTCGTCCTACGAAACAGCGACGAGAGGCTACAGCCTACAGTTCGTCGACGACCACAACCACGTTAGTGAATACGGGTTGAATCAGCGCCATACGCTCGGGCGATCTCAAGGCCTTTCTCGTCGACGAGCTCGTCGCAGCTTACAGCCACGAAATTGTCTTTTACAGAATAGCACTCCTGATCATGTCCTTTCTTGCTATCCAGCACTGTCTGCCAATGTCGTGTTTTAGAAATATCGCAAAGTTTTACTTTGTACAATTAATTGTTTCAATGTTGGACAGGTGACCTGAGTGAAAATTTAGGTTTGTTTCTAACTATTTATTTTAAAATTATGAACTCCAAAACTATTTAAATTCCCTAGTAGCCCCACTTCGAATTATTAAGAACCCCTTTCAGTCTTTGTTTTTTTTTAAAGGAATACCTACAATTTTATTTCTTGAGCAAACGTCATTTTAAACTATTCCAAATTTCAAGTTGATGGCATTAGTAGTTCTTGAGATATCCAGCTGTGACAGACGGACAGATTTAGTCACACCATAAGGGCTCCTTTTTACCGTTTTAGTACGGAACCCTAAAAATGAAAAGAGGATCGTCATTCAATTTAAAGTTGATAACTTCTTGAGATTCGTTGTTAATTTGAGATTGCAATAATTCGGTCATGAAACTTGCTTTAAAAGCAACAGCAAGATACTTAGATAAATGCAAGATACTACCTAATACAGATTCGTGTATTCGATTTAATAATATACATGTTCGTACGCATATGAAATGCTAACGATAGTTTTACAAACTGTAGGGTAAGCTGTTCAACAATGAACCACCTAAATTTCTAACCCCCTTAACTCAAAAGTTTACTTTCGAAATTAATTTTACCTGAAATACTGGATTTGTCTGTGTATGGTGTTTTTGGCTATTTTTTCGTTTTTTTGACACCTACTTCCGAAATTAAAATTCTTTTCTTTCTTCGGAAGTTTTTTTTGGAAGTCGGTTGTATTTTTTTTTAAAAAGTCTTTTTTAATATTTTACTTTTTAGTGGTACCTACCTGCGTTATGAAGAACTGGTGTAAACACTAAAAAAACACGCGATGTCAGCAATCTCGATCCATTTGCTATCATTTATTGAAGAGTTCCGTTGCCTACCTCCGCAATTCTTTGTCAGATTTTCACCAAATTGAAATGGGACCAGTCCAGGAAAATACTCTTCCAAGCAAAAAAAGACTCATCCAAATCGGCTGACAATTGGCGAAAATATCGCAGAACAAACTTTTTTCATGGGATCTCATCATCAGATCTTAATTTATACCTTCCATCAGCTCAGCGACATGAGATGATAATTACCAGGCACAAATATCTGAATTGCGTTAGAAAATTTATGAAAAACATTGTATGTGCCTATAAAATTTTAGGGTTGCCCTCGATTTTCATGAGATCCCATCATCAGATTCTGACTTGGTGACAATGGGACCAAAAAAAATACAACCGAATTGAGAACCTCCTCCTTTTTTTGAAGTCGGTTAAAAATATTTTTTTGTGATATTATTCACAGAACAAGCATTTTTTTCGAAAATTATATTTGGCTCATTGTGTCCACCCCCTGGTACCTACACAATAAAACGGGAGGTGTGTTACAGTTAACCATGACATACCTACACATTGAACCAATAAAAGTCAAAATGTTATTTATTCAGAAATTTTATTTTAATTACACATAATTTTAGAAAATCTATACAGAGTTGATACGACAGAGGGGCATTAAATTAAACTACGTATACTATACGTGTTCAGTATTAATTCGATACGGTACAAAAACAAAAAGCGCCATAAATGAGAAAATATTTTTTTCAAACAAACTAAATAGCTTGCAAATCCGAATAAAACGCAACCACCCTTTGTAAAAAAATGACACTGACCTTAGATACCGCTAGGTAACAAAACAAAGCGGCAACGTCGCGCGCGCGCCGTAGCGCGGTGTGCGGTATCTCGTGTGCTCGGTGGGGGCCGGGCCGGGGTGGCGGCCGGCGACTTAGGCCTCCGCTCGCACTGGCTTTTATGTTAGGTAACGTTTCGAAGTACGCGCACAAAAACAAACACACTTAATTTTTAAATTTTCGATGTGTCCTCCATTCACATTGATGCACAAATTATACCGACAGAGAATATTGTTATTTATTTTTCTAATTAGATCACTGTCCGTCGCTAAGCACTTTAATTTGTGAAATGCTAAAATAATCCTATTTTTTAACTCATCAATTGTATTTACCTCTGAGGCATACACTTCACCCTTAATGTACCCCCACAAAAAGAAATCCATGGGAGTGAGGTCCGGAGATACTAATTCTAAATAATAATAATCCCAAGTTACGTGTCCTATCACCATAAAAAACAGTCAATCACAAAAAAAACACTAATACTAAATAATAATAATCCCAAGTTACGTGTCCTCTCACAGTAAAAGAAAGAAATACTGTCTTATACTTATTTAGTGTCCTATTCCTATCACAATAACAAAATAAAATCACAATTGTTTGCGCGCGAATTCGACAAACCGTACGTTCCGAAAAGATAGCGTCGGCGCACTGATGACTGAGTGGGGCCTCCCACTTACCGATCGCAAAAAACAAGGATGCAACAAACTGACCTATTTCTGTTTCTTTCAAACGTGTGTCGCTTTCGTAGTGAAAGTGCAAGTGTGTGTGTATTGATTGCTTCCTTGTTTGCATTGCCAATTTTTACTGAATGAATGTCCTTCGACATGCGTCAGAGCGGCAACAACGCATCGTAGATTTATTGTTGTAAGGTGCATGACCTATGCTTAGACGATAATCAGTTGTTAGAAAAGATACATCGTGTTCAAACGGTGCAAAAACTTTAAAAATTATTTGCGACTAAACTACTGCTCGTATTTAATTTATTTTTGGCACAGAGCTTGAAAATGGTACCTAGTATAGGCAGTTTAAAGGAAAGCCCCTCTGTCGTATCAACGTTGTATAACACTATTCACAGAACAAGCATTTTTTTCGAAAATTATATTTGGCTCATTGTGTCCACCCCCTGGTACCTACACAATAAAACGGGAGGTGTGTTACAGTTAACCATGACATACCTACACATTGAACCAATAAAAGTCAAAATGTTATTTATTCAGAAATTTTATTTTAATTACACATAATTTTAGAAAATCTATATAACGAAGCTTGCTATTTAGGACCGAAATTATTTATGTTTAACGACAAATTACCAGAAAAAGAAGCAATTTGTTTTCAATCAGTGAGATATTAAAAGCTAGGACACTTTGTTTATGATTAATAATGTATTAAAAGCTTTTTAACATAAAATACTTTTTTCTAATACGTATTTATATTCGAAAATATTATTTTATGTGCCTTTTTATCATTTTGGTAAGTAACCCTAAGTACATTTAAAAGTCACTCACGGGAGTCGCTATAAAAATACATAAAAACACTATACAAATTTTTGGTAATCCCTGCAACCCATATGAGCCGGACTACAGACTGCCAAAGCTCAAAATCAGCAACCTAATTTAATTATTTGTCGAATGTTGCAGCACTTTATCTCGTTTTTTCTTTTGTTTTTCAGTGGTTAGTGGCGTGTGCTGGTAACCGGCCTCCTGCGTTTGGCGTCGCCAATGGCGGGTGTCCCACTTGTCTTCAGCCCATTACGTGTAGTGAAAAAGATAACTAAAATGTATGTAGTTAAGTAACACTAAGTTTCTGGAAAGAATGTCAATTATCGCAAAACTATTGTGACAAACTGTCAGGTGCGCGTCGATTGCTGTGAGAGGATGACATGAATGTTTTTTCAACAGCCAGTCGCAACACTTCACTTGAGTTTAATTTGCTAGACATCTTTAAAGTTCTTCCCAGAAATCAGGCCAGAGTAAGTAAGATCTGTGATATGATAAAGGATTGAAATATTAATGTGGCTTTTATTTAGTTCTGATATACCTACTCCTGATTTTATCCTTATTTTTCACTGCCACCTCTATTTACCCGACTGCGCCAGGAGGAGGGTTATTTTTTATTTTATTTTTTTATTCTTTATTTATAAGGGGTTTTTATCCACACGGATACGTCAACCCCATTGAGGAGGGTTATGTTTTTCGAGAGTAGGTATGTATGTAATGTATAATGGTTTGGCACCCTCTGCGGCCTGAACGGCTTAAGGTGGATGCTCCAAGGTGGCCCGCGAAATTCAAATATTTTTATGTTTTTTGCAATTTGCCGGTCAGTGTGAAGAATGATTATTTCTGAAATATGCATTCTTTCGAACTACATGAACTTAGAGGGCTATATTGATGATTAAAATGGTTATAATTCTTTAGATAAATACGCGTTACGGTCGCAGATCGCATTTGGTCCACATACAGCTTCACCCTGACCGGCAAATTGCAAAAAACATAAAAATATTTGAATTTCGCGGGCTACCCTGGAGCATCCACCTTAAGTAATGGATTTTAGCTTGAGAGGTGTCGTTAGATTCTTCTTGATTGTGAGAGTGACACTGGGTACTTATATAAAAAATAAAATGGCTGATTTTGGCGCCATATTACTTATACCTTTAAAACAAATTTTAATTTCAAAACCTATCGAGTGGGGTATCTGTCAAGACAAAGGGCTCGAGGAGACGATTCCAAAACTGATATTCACTAAATTGTTGGATTCGCTCCATGGTAGACTTTGTTTCTGTCATCTCTGACATAGATCTCTGATCTGATGCCACCAACTGCATCAGAATGCTTGAAAAGCGACTTATTTCGAACTTTTTAGTTGTTTTTAGCGGTCCGATTTTTTGACAAAGTCAATTTTTTCGTAAAGTCCTATCCGGGTGCCGCATAGGTAGGTACTTACCTATAACTCGTGAAAAACGCCATCAAGGTGACAGCGGCACCCAACGCCACCAAAGCGCCAGCGGCACTGCACTAATAGAAAATTAAATTAATAATATATTTTTTTATATTTTGTGCTTTAACGGGATTCTGCTGGCCTGAAACGCAAGGCAATAAAATGGCGAAAAATATTATCTACCTAGGTAGGCAGTTGTATAAAAAATAAGTGTTAAAAATTTGGTGTTACCCCACAAATAAGCCTCAGAAAATAATAATGGATTGCGACTTTCGTTCCGGCGACGGCAGTCCCAACCCATTTCGAGGCTGCTCCTTTTTCCAATTTGCCGCAGATTTTTGCACCCCGCTTCGGATAGTTCTGATTATTATCCAAACCTACCTACTCAAATAGAATTATATTGTTGACTGATGCAGGTAAACCAAGAACTAAGAGAGGTAGAATGCAAGATAAAATTTTTACACATCACTTTTAACAGGTTTCATTGCGTCATCCAATTAAGGGTGACACTCGACGGTGGCAAAAAAAGTCAACGAACTGCCGGGTGTCACCCGGGAGGGGCGGACTGCCCCCCATAGCTACACTACCTACTGGATAGAAGGTTTAATTATATCTCTTTATAAAGTCACCATGAATACCTACTTATCGTAGTCCAGACTGCTTCAGTCAACTGACTCTTTAATGAAGACAGCCTATCCCAGGATACCTACAATTGTTTCGGGTACACTTTTCCATGGTTACTTCCTATCCGAATGAGATTGCTGCAGTCTTTCATCTTTAGCAAGCGCTTGCGACTTCCTGTCAGTATCTGCCTCGCCATCTCCTTCGTGGCTTGCTGTGGCCTGTGCTAGACGGTTCTATAACTAGTTAAAAATAATATCTCTTGGGCTTCGCCGCAACAGATAAAAGGGGAATACGACACGCCAGGTACGCCACTGACACAATATTTGATCAACTAGTGGAGGTACTAGTTGGTGTCTTGATTAGGTATCTGGTAGTTTCAGTACCTACCTAATTATTTCGTTGTTGCGATACAATTTTAGGTCGGCAGGCTAGCGAAGTTAGTGCCACAGAACTATAAGTTTGAATTTAGCAGGTTTTTTACGCCAGGCAGTATGGTGTTCTCACTCGTATTCACGATGAAGTATTTGAATGCTTTAAGCATTCGATGCTATTTTTATGTTTGTAAAAAATCACAAATAATACGAATCGAATACGAAAAGTGCACAAACGCTCAGAGCGAAAACAGCGGGTGTAAAAAGTCTAGTACAGTACCCGGCGATAAATATTGCACATCGACCTTCTGCCACTGGAATTTCAAGAACTTTGAACAATATATTAAACGAAGTCAGTACTGAAACACATTCTACTGAAATTAAGTTCAGCACTCCAAAAAAAGGGAGACCAAAAAAGCAATTTCGTTTGGATATTGACAATTTTGACCTATGATGTTGTTCGAAGATCGATGTACAATATTTATCGCCGGGTACTGTAGAATCATAATATTAATCATACAACAATCTGTCAAACTTCATTTTTATCACTAAAGCATTAGGTTCAAGGTTGATTGAGAAAATGAGTTTCGGGTAGCTTGATGTGCTGGCTGATTCTGCTGACACGCAGATTTTTTTCTTACTGCCGCAGATGAGATAAAATAGGGATGGAGGTGACTGGTACTGATTGCTACTTACAAAGACAATATCATTAGTGAAACAATATAATTTATGCCTTTACTTTTTAATTAAAAATTACGTAGACATAATATTTTGTGGTTACATAGAATAATTCAGTATAAACAATGTTGAGAAATAATGCTTGCACCAGCTGTTCAAGTTTCTGTGATTGCTGATAAAACATTTTCCTTAAAACAATAATTATCTGTAGTTTGCAGTGACAAAACTGTTGAAACTTTGCGGGCCTACTCCTGCAAGTCTCATTAAACAAAAAACAAAAGCAGATACTCAGTACACGAAAAGAGTTCTTTTAAAAATAAGATCTGATTTCACGTGACAATATAAATACAGTCCACTTGATGGGATCCATAAAAATAATTCATAACAATTGTTTGTTTGCCATGAAAATGCTTGTTCTAAATTGGTTGATTATGGTACTTAAATTGTCACGACAAAACAATCAGTAGACTATTTAATGAGTTATTTCATCACAACGGCACAGTGTCAAAAGTACGAGGAGTGAGACTGGTGCTAGATCCAGGTGCTTCACCACTTTGAGGGCCAGTGTCTCGGCCCACATTCTGAAAACAGAAAAAATAAATATTATGTCCAATGTTAACCCTCAGCGTGTCTGGTAGGGTCTGCCAAACCCGTCCTATTAATTAAACCATTGTATTTCATGAAAATATGATGTTTCTCTGCCACTACTCTCAGTAGCTGAGCATTATCATACAATCAACGCCTTCTTGGCCACTCTTCAGTCCGGGGTCAGCTAGGATGGTGAAAAAACACAAAAGAAAACCCCAGTGTTAAATTCAGACCATACACAGGCAGAGGCCTACACCCATAAATAGGAGTGATAGGGACTGATTCTTTTATTATTTGGTCTTTGTTTTGTGCCTTTTATATCCTGAAGTTTAGTAATATCTTTAGTTTTCACCACCTAAGTGTGAAAAGACTTGCTGTTTTGCTAAAAACATAAGCCCCAACTTTTTTTATTATTATTTTTTCATTTGTATCCCTAGTATCTATAGCTATAAGTATGTTTAGATACACCAATAACCAAAACTAGTTTGAGAAGTAGTAATTATAAATACGGGTCTGATTGATGCCTGTTAAGGCATACTACGTAATATTTTTCCACCAGACATGCCAACGGTTAACTATAATGACCGTAAAATCTTGTAAGTGGTTAGATTCTCACCTTGACATGAATTTGATTTTTGAGCATTGCAGCACGCAGAATAAGCATAGAAGTTCTTCGCTGGTATTCTTTTCCCATGGCCAGACTTCGTTCAAAAGTAGTGCTCCTCTGATCCACATCTTTAGCATACAGTATTTTGTTGTGAGAATCAATTCGTGCCTGTATTTGACCGTCTAGTATTAACAGCATCAATTCATCTTCCAGGGCAGTTACAGTGCGATTAAATGCAGCAGCCATCAGGCGCATATCAGCTGACAGATAAGGACTAAAGTACTGAATCAAAGCTCTGTTCCTTATCTGCATGTAAAGTGAGTTTAGATGTGGAGCTAAATACATATCTAACAGTAGATTATCTCTTATTTCATCCAATAGCCTCAAGCAGGAAGCATATTTAGATTCATAGAATTTAAAAATTATGTCACGTAACTGCGGTTCTAATTCTAAAAATAATTTAAAAGAACTGCTAACTATGACTTGTTTTTGTAATTCAGAACGATCAAATGTGGCAAGTGCACAAAGCCCACCATATATGGCAACATTATTGCTGCTAAGAAGCTCTGGGTAGTCACAATGATCAATGCTGGCTGCTAAGAAGTGTTTGGCAGCAGACTTATACTTCTTTGTGGCCAACTCAGCTAAACCTGCAGCACATTTTAATCGCGTCAGTATTGACTGGTTGGAATCTTTGCCAGGGACTTCATTGAAGTCTGGGGTGCCTTCTGCTTTAGACACATAATTAAGAACATGAGCCCAGTTCTGCAAATACACTGACACTTTCACAACATTCAGACACATCATTATAATGTGCTTGCCACTTGTACAGTAATCTCTGGCTCTTGAGTAACACTTCAATGCACTTGTTAGGTCACCACAATCAAGATAATGATCTCCGAGGTCATCATGACCTCTTCGGATACTTTCCTTTATCGAGTTTGTTTTGTAATTTTTAAGGTCTGTATCTAACTTTTCCAACTTTATAGCAGCCTTCTTGGTTTTTGATTCTATCCATATAGTGTCCAGGACTGGGATATCTTGTGAGCCCATTTGCACTGCAACATCTGGCAAGCCAGCTGATGCTACTGCTTCAGCAAGCTTTTTGTGAAGTGTTTGGTAAAGACTTACATTATACGTTGTCATGACGTAAGAAATAGCCATTTTAAGAGCTTCCAATCGAAGGGAAGGACAATGGTCGGCTACAAACATCAGTCTGTACAGTTTAGCGAAACCAGTATAAGAAGCGGCGTAAGTTTCCAGATCTAGAGTAGGATTTTCTACCACATAACATTCTGTTTCATTGTTCTCATTATCTTCAGGTGGAACGTCCACCTGCATAGGTTCAGCTGTGTTCTGAAAATAAAGACAATGTCATGATATTTGTAAGCCACTTTTGTCGAACGATACAAACAGAATAGTTAATTGGTTTGTAAAGGTTCTTAATTGAGAGAATACATACCATTTCGAACATTTTCTATTGTGTACTTGACTTGTAAAAGAAAATACGCGAATTCCACTGTCAACGCAGAAAACCAACCTAAAACAAAGTGTTTCTTTACCTATTTGTTGTTTCAAATTATTTGGATACGATAAAAGACATTATCCGAATTGAACACTCACTCAGTATATGTACACAAGATGATGACTGTATCAGTAATAATTATTATCAAAATACCTTTATCATTACGTTTCTTCTTGGCAGCGGCATTTTTCTTTTGACGAGGTAGATTTTAGTGTTGCCACTATTTACTTCCATAAAATATAAATAAACTAGCTTTCTATGAATCAAACTCTATATTGTTTATGTTATAAACATATGTTTAAAATCGACTAAACTGATCTTCTTCAAAGTCTGTCATTAAATCTACTGCGTTTGCAAGTCATTGTGGTGTAGTGTAGTGTAGTGTGTAGTTTTCAGTGGGATATTATTCAGAACGCGAGCCTAGTACACATTTGTCACATCTGTTACTTATCCTTTATCATACCAGATGCTAGTGTCCTCGCGATGTTGTGAGGAAATAAATGGCATAACGGAAAAACAAATGCAAGCCCAGGCTCGAACTAGTCGCAGGACTATTCCTGGCCATCGTAGGCGCGGGCCTGCGGACGACGAGCGATGGGTGGCTCGCCGTCCAAGGATCAGCTAGTCTATTCTGTAAATAACCATTTCGATATCGAGCTACACCTGAATGACAAACCTCATAAAGTGAGCTTTATAACACACAACATAAAGGTCTTATGTTTGACGTAATTTGATACTCACCTCCGATTCCGCTGTGGAGACACGAAAATGTTGTTACAGAATAGCACTGCAGGTCCGGGTCGACGGTCGCATAGCTATGCATAGCTCGTAGTCTACCCCGTCCATATGCTGACATAAATAATATTGTTTACCCCCGCCCGCTAGGGTCAGTGCCTGCCAGGAATACGGGTGGGTTTTAGTCAGTAAGAGTCTGACACTCCCTTTCGTTCTGCCTAGAGCGGGAGAATTAATTTGATGATTTCCCATGGAGAAAAAAACCTGACATATATCTCGTGCACCGATTTTCCGTATAAACTTAGATCATCTATTAAGGGAATCTGCTTTCAATTTAGTATAATTTACTTACTGAAGCTTATTAACTATGAAAGCACTCTCAATACTCTGACAACAAGATAAGTAGGTACGATTGAAGGAGAAACTTAACTTTTCAGTTTAAAACATTGTTTTCACATACATAAATGGACGTCCCGGTCAATTTTTAGGGTTCCGTACCTCAAAAGGAAAAATCGGAGTCCTTATAGGATCACTTTGTTATGTGATAAAACTACAA
Organism: Lacanobia oleracea; assembly: GCA_950371165.1. Classification (NCBI taxonomy): domain Eukaryota; kingdom Metazoa; phylum Arthropoda; class Insecta; order Lepidoptera; family Noctuidae; genus Lacanobia; species Lacanobia oleracea. The sequence continues at coordinate 12,917,341 of OX493401.1, forward strand.
ATTTTCAGACTTTTCCTTTACTCGTGCTGTAACTTGTGAGACCTTGCTTAATGCCGGTCAAACGGAAGTACCCTATAGGTTTTGATTTACCTACTTGTGAATATCAAATAATGTCGCAATAATTATTAAATGTTTTTTATTGCGTTGACTTGGAAGCTTCCTTTTTCAGAACTCCAAGTGACCATACCATAACCCTACGTCATTATCATCATCATGATCAGCCTATAACAGTCCACATGTCACACATAGGCCTCCTAGTGCTCGCCGTTTGGCTCGATCTCCGGCAACTCTCATCCAGCTGCTACCAGCCACCCTGCGAAGATCGCCTCTCCACCTAGCCTGAGGACGTTCTACCTTATGTTTGGCGATTCGCGGTCTCCATTCAAGAACTTGTCTACCCCAAAGGTCATCAGTTCTACAGCTAATATGGCGGCCAATTGCCACTTCAGCATGCTTATTCTGTCGACTACTTTGGTTCTTTGTCGGATCACTTCGTTGCGAATTCGGTCTCTATATCTCAAGCATAGCACGTTTCATAGCTCGCTGAGCGACCTTGAGTAATAAATAACCCTACGTAATTGATATTAATTTCAACATGATACCGCGTTGCGTTGTCGAGAAAAAGGGTCGTACTCGTGACACACCGCGAGACAAACAACGGAGTGACCTTATAAGGGTTAAATTTCTTTCTTTTGAGGTACGGAACCCTAAAAAGAACTAACTCCCCCAAAGAATTATCACACATAGATTAATCCTGGCCTTGCGGTGCGTTGGGAGGTTTTTAGGGTTTAACATAGGGTTCGGTAACCCGTCGGGTGCGGAATCCTAAAAAGTGACTTGTTGGTATGTAACATGATTTTATTATCCTTTGTTGTACGCGTTTCTATTGTAACTTCGTCTATATTTGGCTCCCGACTGCAAGGACAGGTAACAAGTTTTGATTTTAATTCGCCGGTGGATTCAGTTCTATCGCACACGTTGACACGTTGGCACGTAGGTATATAATGATACGCGGCACGCGTTATATTATATTAGTCTAGCAGCTTTTACCGCTACGAAACCCCGGGCGGTGGGTCTAAGGGTCAAGTCACACCGAGATGGCAGCGAAGCGGCGAGCAGTTTCAGTGTCGTATAATTTTAAACTTTATCTTCATTACTATAACACATATTATCGCGGGAGTCGTCGGAATGCTCGCGGCGCCGCGGGCGGCCGCGCGATCTTTTCTAGTTTCTCAAGCGATCAAGCGATACTATGTGTTACTGTAATAAGGATTAAGTTTAAAATTATATGACACTGAACCTGCTCGCCGCTTCGCTGCCATCTCGGTGTGACTTGAGCCTAAGCGAGGCCCCGTGCGGCAGACTTTATAGCGAGGCCCTTGTTCTATTTGAGGTGAATCGAAAATAATTATTTATGATTACCTATGTTTCGTGATTTCCTAAGAATAACATCTATACTAATATATAATGCTCAAGAGGTTGTTTGTTTGTTTGCTGGAACGCACTAATCTCAGGAACTAGTGGTCCGATTTGTAAAATTATTTCAGTGTTAAATAGCCCATTTATCGAAGATGGCTATATGCTATAAATCACCACGTTAATACCAATAGAAGCGGAACAGTAGGTAATGCAAATTGTGACGCAACTCGTTTTAAATAAAATTACAATGTGCTACGAAATATTCAAGTGAACAAAATTGCAAAGCTAAAAAGAGATTTTGAGTCATCGAATTCCTCAAATTCGATGACACTTCTTTCTAAGTCACAAATAATCTTGATCCGAAAAACGCTATTGTCAGCACTGCATAGTTTTTATTACCCACTATGTTCCGTAATAATGGATGGATTTTATTGTGATTATGACGTGTTGTCTTTAAATACCTTATAAAAATATCCTTCCCTAGTAAGTACGGCAGTCACTTATAAAAAGGCTAGGCAGATGATTAATTTTTTCAATCATTCAATCAATCATTTTATTTGCATAAAACATGGTGTACAAAGACGTACTAATGAAGACAGAAGTGCATGGAGAATTCCAAACCAAAATCGTTTGTACAGGGTTTTATCGCCTTAATAATATGTCTTGGATGACATAGATGGCGCTAGTATAGCAGTTGGATTGGAAAATATACATCTCTAGTTAAAGAACATTATCTTGTTTTTTGCTTGTTACAATATTACTTAATTTTAACACATGTTCTTCTACGACATTACAAACCTTATAAAGCAAAGCACGTAATAACTAGGATTCGAACTCGGTTGCATAAAATTTACTGATACCATTAGTCACTGGACCAATGCGTCATTACGCAATGAGTTGAAATTATCCTACTCTTTATTATATTGAAGTTGTTTAGCGACTTTAACCCGTATCATAAATCTCAAAAGAATTGAGGGTAGTTTAATATTGACTGTATAAAAATTAAATCTTTTTGTTCAATCATACCGTTCTTTACTATCTTTGAGTGAGTTCAGTTACGATTGCGTTTAACAAGTTTTTAATATTTATTTTTATCATGAGTTCGCGTTCAAATATTGATATGGCTACGAGGGCCCAAATATAATCATATATATATAATAGCATTGTATAATCAAGACATAAATTATTCTGAAATTTCGAGAGAATCTGACTCAAACGTAAGTAATGTTTTAAAATCACTGTTCGTTATTTATTTTATTAGCCATGGTTATTGATACAGGAAAATAATAAATAATATACAGAGTTGATACGACAGAGGGGCATTAAATTAAACTACGTATACTATACGTGTTCAGTATTAATTCGATACGGTACAAAAACAAAAAGCGCCATAAATGAGAAAATATTTTTTCAAACAAACTAAATAGCTTGTAAATCCAAATAAAACGCAACCACCCTTTGTAAAAAAATGACACTGACCTTAGATACCGCTAGGTAACAAAGCGGCAACGTCGCGCGCGCCTTGGAGCGCGGTGTGTGCGGTATCTCGTGTGCTCGGCGGGGGCCGGGCCGGGGTGGCGGCCGGCGACTTAGGCCTCCGCTCGCACTGGCTTTTATGTTAGGTAACGTTTCGAAGTACGCGCACAAAAACAAACACACTAAATTTTTAAATTTTCGATGTGTCCTCCATTCACATTGATGCACAAATTATACCGACGGAGAATATTGTTATTTATTTTTCTAATTAGATCACAGTCCGTCGCTAAGCACTTTAATTTGTGAAATGCTAAAATAATCCTATTTTTTAACTCATCAATTGTATTTACCTCTGAGGCATACACTTCACCCTTAATGTACCCCCACAAAAAGAAATCCATGGGAGTGAGGTCCGGAGATACTAATACCAAATAATAATAATCCCAAGTTACGTGTCCTATCACCATAAAAAACAGTCAATCACAAAAAAAAACACTAATACTAAATAATAATAATCCCAAGTTACGTGTCCTCTCACAATAACAAAATAAAATTACAATTGCTTGCGCGCGAATTCCACAAACCGTTCGTTCCGAAAAACAAGCGTCGGCGCACTGAGGGACTTACCGATCGCAAAAAACAAGGATGCAACAAACTGACCTATCTCTATTTCTTTCGCTCGCTTTATGTTAGTAGCTTTCGTAGTGAAAGTGCAAGTGTGTGTGTATTGATTGCTTCCTTGTTTACATTGCCAATTTTTAGTGAATGTCCTTCGACATGCGTCAGAGCGGCAACAACGCATCGTAGATTTATCGTTGTAAGGTGCATGACCTATGCTTAGACGATAATCAGCTGTTAGAAAAGATACATCGTGTTCAAACCGTGCAAAAACTTTAAAAATCATTTGCGACTAAACTACTGCTCCTAATTAATTTATTTTTGGTACAGAGCTTGAAAATGGTACCTAGTATAGGCAGTTTAAAGGAAAGCCCCTCTGTCGTATCAACGTTGTATTTCCCTCATAGGTAAAGACCATCACTTTATGGATAAAGCGGTTTCAAGAAGAGGGTTCGTTGGAACACCGTGGTAGATCTGGCAGAAGACGCCATATTGACTCAGACCAGCGTCAAATATGGTGCAAGGTTATGAGGAAAATGGCTTTACACCAACAAGATATTACGCAGAGTTGTTTGATACATTTTTGCGGATGGTGTATCGTGCTCTTCATAGTGAAGGTCTGCATTATAGTCGACATGCTATTAAGCCATTGCTAACCGAAGCTAATAAAAGAGCACGATTGGAGTACGCTTTGAAATACAAAAATTTCGACTGTAGCAACGTCATCGTCAGTGATGAAAAAACTTTTAAGTCTAGCCAGCACGGGCTATTTAGATTGTGGCGTAGGAATAATACGCGTTATGATAGTGATCACGTTGTGCCAAACTCTGAATCCGGTCGTATTACAGTGAACATTTAGGGACGGATGAGTGCTGCAGGACCAGGAGAACTTACTGTAATACTTGGTCGTGCAAACAGTGTAAACTACATAGATGTGCTGAATGACGTCATGTTGCCCACTGTGCGGAATGTTTTTCCTGTAGAAGAAATGCCAGTGATAACGTTCGTGCAGGACAATATTGTCCTATACACCGTTCCGTAATTGTGCAAGAGTGGTTTAGCCAGCAATCGGGCATACGGATTATTCCTTGGCCTGCGAGATCGCCAGATTTAAACCATTGAAAATTTATGGGGCGTTGTGGTTCCAAGGTGGGACAATAGGAACGAAAGGACTATAGTATAAAGTGTTGACTATTGGATTGAGTTATAACAAATACCGGGGTAGCTATAATTTATTTGATAAATTACAGTGATCAAATTTAATGTAAGTGGGATAAATTTATTCAATACTTTATAACAACAAAATGTTATTACACTAATGGTTTTGATTTCTTAGTAATATAAGAAATTAAAATAAAAACAATATAAATATAGATTCCTTGCCAATATAATAGATTATTTATTTATTATTATAAACAACTCGGTCCCAAAATGACAGCTATAACCCGGTCTTACAATTGTTTCTGATTTTAGGTTTAGCTTCAATTTCTTCCTCGTTCTGGAACGAATACTTAAGCTATGAACCTTAGTCATAACATAATGCACACATCAATCATTATTGTCAATACCACTAACCATAATTATGCAAAACGTAATATTTTTATAATTTATGAGTAGGTAAAATATTTACAGAACTATGGTTGCATATATAGTGAAAGGTATTATAACATTATGTAAATAAAACTAAATAATAGAAGAATACCACAACACAGTTTTGATTTAGAAAATTTATAATATCTATTATACAGTTTTACTTTGTTCATGTCTTCCATTTTGTAATAGAGTTATTCAGTTATAAATTTTACATGTATTTTCTCATAACAAGTGAATTAAATAATTGTCAATTGTGTGTAAAACTGTAAGGTTAGGTTATACACTGTATAAGAAAGAAAGAAAGAAATAAATTGTATTCTTCTTTGAGAATTAAATGTCTTAAACTATAATATGACTAAATTAGTTTCATTTCTTATCCTTTACGAGAATTAAACTTAGTAAATCTTAATCTGTAAGAAAAATATATCTCAATCTTCTTACATAAATGTTTCTTACTAATAATACTAATACTTACCACCAATTATGAAAGTAATTTATATAATGTTATATATAGTAGTATATGTATACTTGTATATTATGCCTTTATACATCTTATACTTCATATTTTTTATATTATTTATAACAAAAAATAAAAGAATAAACATTGAAAAATTTAAAAAATAGAATATAAATTATATTATATAATAATTAAATTTAATGAAAGTCGACTGAGAACTGGGTTTTGAACCGGTGCCCTGTGGAACAAGCTTTGTTATTCTGTCATGCTTATCCACCGGAGCTACCGGTCTAAATTATTATAGAATGTGAAAATGAGAGCTACTTTGTGAATATAGGGATTTTTATTATTTATCATGTACGCCATCTGTTGTCGAATTAACTAATATATCAATTGGCTTATTTGGTTTGGTTTAGATGGCGCTATATTAAGTACTCGGAAATAAGAAAATAAAATAATTTATGTTTATTTGAATATAAATATATTATTATTTCTTAGTCATTATTTTATGTATTAAAAACCTTATTATGTGCCTCTGCATAATAAGGTTTTTAAGCTTTGCAGTGTTATTTTCATGTTTGAACAGCGCTATCTAGTCGTCTCATGAAAATCATGAAACGTAATGCAATACCTCACAGTCAAAAGTCGACCTTAGGCTCTCCATGCACTTTTTTCATCAATAGTACATGTGTATAGTTTTATAGACATTATAGAGCTTACATGTTTTACCTACTATAGACGTCCCGGCGGCGCGGGCGTTTCATAAGAGACTGTGTACCTTTATTTCCCTCGCTATAAGACCGCAGACCATGAGACTGTACATGGTGTACCAGAAAGGTGTGGTCAAATTTAAGGATGTGGTACAGACTATCAAACTGAATAACTATCTCCATTGGAATGTGTTATTTTTTATTATTATGTTTTTCATTGATGCTTTATTGTAACACGTTACTATACAAAAATTTTAACCCTATTTACGATTTTAATACGAAGTGCTTCGTATATCCATAGATCGTGCTTTTCTGGAGTCAACAATTTCGGGCAGTAAACATGACATATAATTTTTATTTAGCCTTTGTTCCATTTTATTTTCCCAGAAGTCATCGTTCTTTAATATCCTCTCCACTTTCAGAGGCTGATCCGCCATCGTAATTTAAATTTTGAGGAAAAACCATGTGGCTTTTCCTCAATTGTTTTGAGAGAGCTCATTTGACATCCAGACTTTATAGAGTGTTACGAAATTTCTATGAGTTGGTAAAAAAAAAAACTGATTGTCAATTATTCTTCTTCCTTCAATTCGTATCGGTGTAGATGGTGCACAGATTGAAAAATATTAGTTATTAGAATTTTTAATCTCTGAAAAGGTAAAACAGAAATGTGTGGTCAAACATTATGAGGGGTCGGATAAATATATCACCGGAAAAAGGCAGACTCCGTAAGATTGTAATAAATCTTTATTCAGATGTAGACAGAGGTAGGTTATAATCCTGGGTGCCGACTGTATACCCAATATAAATGTCAGGCTACACCCATATATACCTAAGATAGGTACATTACTCATTTGCTACTACAGTTCCCAACACGCAAGTTTACCTCCCCGAAGTACGCGCGGTTAGGCAAGATGGCGGGTGTAATGGCATCTCACTCGCTCGTATACGTTCGATGCATACGTGTGTCCCGCTCGTGGTCCCGCTGGTGCATCCTGTTTGTTAGTGTAACTGAAAATAATTAATAATACATTTTTTTAAAACGATCCTACGACGACACGACGGTCTATTCAATTTCTTACGGGGCTGTTGTTGATGATGATGATGAAACTTGTGATTTATATAAATACAAATATTACTAGATAAAAGGAATACCTTGTGTCCGATGGGGGCTTATCGCTCATATATGATAATGTTCCAGGTAATATTTGATTTTCGGTAGATTTCTGTCTTTTTATTCTCTACAAAAATAAATTAATTCATTTTTAGATTCAAGAAATAATAGCTAATTCTAAGAATTTTCGTTATTACAACTATTTTCATTTACCTAAGAACTGCAGGTGCCTTTGTGTTTTGTCAACTTTTTTCTTTTGATTTTTCCGTAATAGTAAAGTTAATTCTTTCGACCCATTTTCTAAAAAATAAACACTATTTTACTAATAGTACAAAAAAAACATTAATATGTATGAATAACATTATGAAATCATAAACTTTCACACTCCATAAATAAAAAAATAAATTTACTCACAGTCTCAAAACTGGTTAGGTCTAGTACAAAATGGCGTGACTGAATGTCTCGAGCATCGCATCGATTTATAAGGCATTATTTAGATATTTTATTACAATTAAATAAGAAGTCAAAAATAGAATATAAAAATTGAGTTTGGTAGATAAATACCTCATTTTTTTAAATATTTAATGCTTATTGTTATTTTCAATAAATTCTTACCTACAGACGACAATTTTGCACATGATTTTATTGGTTTTTTTCAACGTGGATCACAATTTGTTTTTAGTACTTGTTCATTGAACTTTAAAAAAATACATTGTAGACTTACTAGTATAGGTACTATATGCCCAGTATTTAGATGTTTTTAGATTGTAATTTGCTACCAGTAAGCTAAAAAAAGCAATTGCAAAACCTGGTGTTTCGTGTTTCTGTAAAAACATGTGTTAGGTTTTTATTTTTCATAATTTATATTGAATAGTTATTAAAATTTGAATTAGTACACTTATTTGATAAAGAAGTGATAAATAATTGTGCATTAAAAAATAGAACAGATATATTGAGGTTATTGAGAAATTTGCGATGGAAAAGTTGGAAATTTCTGCATTAGACCGCCAAAATTGATAGGGACTCTTAAGATATTTTTAACACGGATCGCGTGAGGCCCCTGCAAGAGCGAGGCCCCAGGCGGCTGCCCTGCTCGCCACCCCCCTAAGGCTGCCACTGCAATATACGGTGGGAGTCTTTATAATGTGCGCATAATAAAGGAAACTATGCTTAATTTTACCGACGGAAACGTATAAAAAATCTAATATTTATGTTTTACTTTTATGGATTTTTAAAAAAAATTGTTCGCTGCTGTGACCCCAGTGTAAACAAAACGGTGTAACTTTTAAACTTAACGATCTCTCGCAATGAAACCAATTTCATAATGATAACAGGTAATTTGGGCGTCCTCACAAAATAAAAATAATGAGTTAAACTACCCTCATTTGAAAATTAAAATGTTTTTTAAACGAAGATCTGTGTTGTTTTCATCAATTTTTAACAATAATCGGTAAATTTCTCGGTCGTAGTAAACATTGCATGTTCATAACTCAAACATAAAATGTTCTATTTAGCTTTAAAATATGGCACTCTGCACGCACAATTTATTGATATTTTGAGGATGGTTTATTGGGATGTTAATTAATGGATTCAGGATGCTACTAAGGCTGCCCCGCTTTAAAATATTAGTTAGAATATTTAGAAATATTAGTTATTTTTAATACGTTTTCCGTCGATAAAATTAAGCATAGTTTCCCTCATTTTCGTATGTGCACATTATAAAGACTCACACTGTATTATGAAATGATTGTGTTTTGGAATCTAGCCCATTGACGTCAGTTTCAGACTTATTTTCAGAGGTTATTTTTTTAGTTACCTTCCATATCTATTAATCTAGCTAACCTTTTTTTGTTCAGTAGGCAGAATGGAACTGCGCATGCGTTAAACTGTAAAATGTCGATTTTGACTTGGACTTGTAGAACAGTCAACAAACATGCAACAAACCACCAGCACAGTCACTTCGGATCCAAAATAAACAAATAATGTTCGAGTATATTAATGGTATATTTGCAAAGATTACAAATCTGTTTACTAAAATGTTCTTTAAATTCATGTCTCGTTATTTGTACATAAAAAGAGCACTACGAAAACTGATAAAAGGTAAGTGCTTCAAGCTTCATCAAGGTGGGTGCTGATGCTGTTAAAGGATGTCCTACAAATATCCTGTAGTGTGAATGTTTTTGTAGCTTTTGCATCGGTACATACCTACTTATCTATAGAAACAATACTTATATCTTCAGTGTTAGCCAGATAATTTGCATCGTAACTGCATTATAAAGGGCCTTGTGTAAATTATGACAGTCGTAGACTTTAGTGTTAGCAGCTAAATGTGGTCTCGTTCGTTGGTACTCTTTTGGGTCCGAAACTGGTAGTTTCAGTTAGTGAGTACATACTTCAAACTATCAGTATATTACATAACTTACACCTCACCCTTTTGTCCGATGATCTTTCCATGCCTTATCGAATGGAAAAATCACCTACATTTTGAAAGAAGCGGGCGAGGGCGTTACGGAGCCAAGAGTGCAATGACAAAATACTTACGCGTATCAAACGATGTTTTTCAACGTGCAAATAAAATATTAATTCAATTTTAAAAACATGCCTAGTAATTTTATTTTATACATTACAAACATTATTGTGAGGAATAACTTTAGTACTTGCGGATCTTACTATGGATATTCTAGGAATTAGATTAAAGAACCTTTCATATTGTATGTAGTGTAAGGTATCTGCAGCCATATTGCACTAGTGCAGAAATGAAAAGTTAACAAATGAGGCAGGAATACACTGCATTGTGAACAAATTTTCGAGAAAGTTTGAATACTTACTTATGATGTAGAAACAGGGGCGAATCCAGGATTGTCGCTTAGGGGAGCTTGAGCCCGCTATGGGTGGGTTTTAGCAAGTAAACATTAAAAACCGGCCAAGTGCGAGTCTGACTCGCACACGAAGTGTTCCGTACCGTAAACCTTAACTTTTATAATTTTTGTTATAGCGGCAATAAAAATACACAATCTGTGAAAATTTCAACTACCTATTACGGTTCTTGAGAAACAACCCGCTGACAGACAGACGGACGGACGGACGGACAGCGGAGCTTCAGGGTTCCGTTGGTTACTCTTTGGGTACCTACGGAACCCTAAAAAACCGGTCAAGTGCGAGTCGGACTCGCCCATCAAGGGTTCCGTACAAAGTAACTAAAAATTACTTTAAATAAGAGAAAGAATATATTTTTTTATGATTTATTTACAAATGTATAGTTTTCAGACTTTTCCTTATTCTTGTAGTATAAGACGGTATTACTTGCCAAATTTCATAGGTAGTTCTAGGCCCTTTAGGTACATTTTGATTCCCTTGAGAGTGGCGAAATATAGCTAAGTAAGTAGAACTGAAGTTTCAACTTAAGAGAAACGCGCTAATCTTGATCGCAATGCCCATATTATATAATATTAGTTCTTAGTTATAGAGGTAATTGCATCATATTTTTTTAATAGATATTTTTAGAGGCAGATAAGTAATGATTTCGTGTTTTGAGATAAGGGCCTGGTTTACACGTAGGTACTTAGTATAAGAATCATTTAACTGCTAATTGACTAAATATCTGATTGTGATAATCGGTTCCTATCAGCTGATTTATTAACCTACGCTGGATTCCAGGACTCGTTCATTTTAAATGAGTTTAATTTGTTATTGTTTTGAGTGGGACGAAAGCCACTCTAGTTATCTTTGTCATTTAATAATGTGGGAATTACAAACAACAAACTTTGGCAGACTGTCGGAGAACATTATATTTAGACCGCTTTGTACAGCCAATGCGCGCGCGCAGTCGCAGTGTCGTACAAAACATCGTAGTCTGCTTACTAAACGATGGTGTTAATATTATTTTGTTGAGGTTCGTTGTTGTTTACATACTGAACAGTATATTTTTATGCATTTATATTGATGTAAAATTCAAAGCTATTTTCGGAAGTAAGTCGTTAGAGCGGCCAAATCAAAGTAGATTTGTTAGATAGTTCCAATCAGATTGATTGCTAGGCCGTGACTGAACAATCACGGTTATTATACATTGATAAGTGATACGAGTGAATTCGCATAAATTTTAGGTGGATGAGTGCAGTAGACAGTTGGTGCTTGACGCTGATGATGAAGGGAGCCCTGCTGTTGACGGTCGTGTATTTGTTGCGCTGCGAAGGTGCGGTGGTGGTGCGGTCGGAGGAGCACCCCGTGGTCAACGACCGCCCCATCATCGGGGTGCTGTCGCAGGAACAGTCCTTCTACCTACACACCAAGTACCCCGAGGAGAACTACACCAGCTATATCGCGGCCTCCTACGTCAAAGATGTGGAAGCGTCCGGGGCTCGGGTCGTGCCTATTCTGTAAGTAATAAAACAGTGGATATTATAATATATTAATGAAGATACCCATAGTTACGGTAAACCTGTATATAGGTAGCTTCATTAATTTATTATAATTATAAATTATTAGAAATAATCTTGAATTATGCCGGCTATTAAAATTTATAAAAATAATGTTACAGAATTGGAAAAGACCGCAGCTACTATGAGGAACTCCTGAAAAAATTGAACGGGTATGTCAATCCTTTCATTTTTAAAGATTAAATTCGTAGAGTAAATGAAGTTTTGGAAACACTAGCTTCTGCCAGCGGCTTTGCCCGCGTGATCCCTAGGGAACATGCTCCCGGGATAAAAAGCCTATATGTAACCTATGTGCTTTTTCAGACTATAATCTATCTCCGCGCCAAATTTCATCAAGATCCGTTGAGCCGTTCTGGCGTGATTGAGTAACAAACATCCATCCAAACTTTCACATTTATATTATTAGTTAGAAGTTAGATTAGTTAGATTATTATAATCTTCAAACAACAACTGCCTCAATGAGATATTGCAATGTTTTTCAATCAGGCTCTGGCCGGAATGAAGAGTGGAGAATAAGATTTCGTCCCCAATTAATAATAATTCGTAATAGGTATCTTTTTTTTTTTTTTTTTTTTTTTACTTTTGATAGGCACGCGTTTGACCACTATCTCACCTGATGGTAAGCGAGTATGTGGTCGAAGATGGAGCACGCTTGCCTAGAAATAACCTATTCACTCTTGATTTAAAGACTCCCAGGTTGTAGCTATCAGGAAACACAGACTCCGGCAGGGAATCTATTCCTATTTTGCACAAAACGACTTAATTCGACGCGATTTTATCAGATTCACAAGATCAATCCGGATCTGGGCGATTTTTACCAGATCTGGTGTGTGTAGATTCCCCAAATCGGTTTGCAACATAAAGATAAAGATAAGATAAAGATAAATTTATTTGGCCAAACATGTGTACACATACAAGAATAAAAAAACGTGCATGAAGGATGACATTAAACTAAGGTTCGCTATGGGTGAGAAATCGATTAACAAATATTCTTAAGTACCTAAGTAAAACTGTGTACCTACGAGCCTACCCTATGTTCACCTTTTCCAGCTGAAGCGATATAAAAATTGGCATCGTCATAAAATCCGTAGCATTGTCCGTTGTGAAAACACTGACCTGGAGGGTCTGATGTCCACAAAGGCCGTCTGCGTGGGAACTGTGTGAAAAGTATATAGTTTTAATGTTGCTTCCAGTACTCAAATAATGAATCTAAAAAAAATCCTGTTGTTTATTCCAGAGTATTGATCCCGGGAGGAGCTACCTACTTCAACCAGTCGAACGGCTACGCCGACGCCGGCCAGCACATCTACGAGATAGCTCAGCAGATGAACGACGCCGGCGACTACTTCCCTATCTTCGGCACCTGCCTTGGCTTCGAGTTGCTGATCATCTTGGCTTCAGGCCGCGGGTACCCAGAGAACAGGATCCGTTGCTATTCCTACTCTAATATTCCTCTTGATTTTACTGAAGGTGAGATTGGAATAGATTTATTTGTTTACCTTCTTTTAATAACACAAATACCTAACTGTGTAACAAAAATCTTCCATTAGTACTGCGAAAGTAGAGTTGCGATACATAGTTTTGACCTGTGGTTTTGATATTATCTACTTCTGTCTGTCTGTCTGTTCGTCCGTATGTTATACAGTATATTAAAAGACTAAACTATACACAGTAGGGCTTTTCACAATGTTGGCTACGAAAAATTCTTCCGCATCTCTGTCAATTCATCATCTGCTTAGCCTTTTCCCAACTATATTGGGGTCGGCTTCCAGTCAAATCGGATTCAGCTGAATACCAGTGTTTTACGTGGAGCGGCTGCCTACCAGACCTCCGCAACCCATTAACTGGGTAACACGGTATTTCTTGGCAAGACTGGAGTCAGATTTACTGGCTTCTGACAATCCGTAACGACTGCCAAATGACAGCCGGGACCAACGACTTAACGTTCTTTCCGAGGCACGGTGGAAAATCGGTATGTTAAGATGGTCACCCATCTACAGACCAACCTTGGCAAGCGTTGCTTAACCTTTAAGATCGACAAGTGCGGCTGTTATTATATTAGCCACGAGCTCCCACATCTCTGTCAATTGTCAATAGTATATACCTCAAAGACTTGTGGCTTGGCCTCGTTAAATGGCAATGCTTATACTCTACCATTAAAACTATGATGGAATTACTTCCAGATGCACATTCTAGCAAGATGTTCAAAGAGGCACCAGAAGACGTATTAGACCTGCTGGAAAATGAAAATGTCACAGTGAATGCCCACCAGTTCTGTATTGTAGACGAGGTATGTTTCGTTCTTTCTGTAATTAATGGTTCATTGCTGGGCTCTCGGTATGCAGCTCCTACACAAACTATTCTGAGGCAGAGAGATACCGTATCTCTCTGTCTCAGAATCCAGTGAACATAACACCAGTAAGTAGGTAGCCGTTGTTCCGTCTGGACAATGAATGTCACATATGTAGATAATAATGAGAAAGATCTCTGATACGGTACACAAAAGCAATTTTTTCTAAATGAAAACTCCATATAAAGTTCCTGTTCACTGGGTTGTCTTCCGATTTCGGCAGACAACCCAATGTGACGAAGGCAATTATGTTGAAGCGTTGCTTATCGCAATCCTCCTTGTCGTTCGATACCGTACTTGATCGCTGTCTTCAAAGAAGTGGACGATCTCGGCTGTCCGCAGTAATAGTACACTCAGCTTGAGCTATAGGTGCACTTAGGAGAAGTGATGCAGCATATTAGGTAAGAACTGCGATAAAAATGATTCACTTTTCTTTTTCTTACCGGAACTATGTTCAATTAGTAGCTCAGTCCAATTTGTACTTAGGTAGAAAACTCTCACGTCGTTCACAGTAATTAGATAATGTTTCTTAGAAAATGTTACTAGAAAGCTCCTTACCGTACCCAACTAGACGTAATTAGAGCCCATGGACTTATAGAAAAGTAAAGATTCATAGAGAGAGATTGCCACAGGTATCTCCTATACCTTTTTTTTTAAGGATGGGAAATCATCAAATGACTCCTCCCGCTCTGGGTGAAGCAGGAGGGAGTGTCAGACTCTTACTGACTAAAACCCATCCGTGTTCCTCCTAGTGCCCTTTGTGTTCCAGGGTTACGGTACCTCCTTCAAACAGATTCCGCAGCCCCAGCAGGATCTCCCATACTTGTGGTCCTATTTTTGTCATACTATGATTTAATAATTTTAACACAATCTTACTTTTCCAGAACCTGATATCTCACAATTTAACGCACGACTGGCGAGTGACTTCTTATTCTAATGACGACAATGGAGTGAAGTTCATAGCGACCGTCGAACATACCAGGTATTACCAAAAATACCAACCTAGCTGACTTAAACTAGACTTTAGAGTTACTTCGCATTAGCACTTCGCAAGACAGCCACGAAGTAGGTAGATCTAAAAAAAGGATAAAACTTTCAACTAGTTTTGTCAACATAAGACAAGCTATTTCGGTGATTCTTGGCGGAGATTGTCTAGCAGTGCTAGTATTTTGCAAGCGTAATAAAAAAAAATATGGTGTATGCAAAATTATCTGCTGAATGGTGAGGGTATCAAATAATGGGGCTGGGTTAAAGGAAGACGAATAAAACGACGTATGGACTGTGTGGAAGATGATATGTCTGAAAAGGGGGCGGCTGTGAGATGACGACTTATATCCTCCCGGCCGAATTTTGGTCACAGTCGCCAACCTCTGTGCCAAATGGGGCCGACAAAGTGGCGCTTGTAACAGTTGACACGCCTATTTCGCTTTTCGTTTGAGACCGGAAAAGTGCCGAAGGCTTGGAAGCAAGCTAACGTGCAGCCCGTGCCTAAGAAGGGTAGTCGAGCTGACCCGTCCAATTATAGACCCATTTCGGTAACGTCCATACTTTGTAAGTGTATGAAACTTGTGCTGAATCATAATCTCCTGGCAGCCAATGATATCCTAAGTGACCGACAATACGGGCTCCGCCGAAATGTATGCCATTCATATCTGGAGTGAAGCCATAGAGAAGCACGGGAGGCACTAGCGGTCTCCCTTGACATCTCGAAGGCCTTCGACAGGGTTTGGCTCGATAGCCTTATTAGTAAGCTTCCATCCTTCGCTCTGCCCGCCGGATTGTGTGATTGGATCGCGGATTTCCTGAGAGATCGTTCTATCCAAGTGGTCATAGATGGCGGCTCGTCTGGACTGCTGGATATTAATGCCGGGGTTCCTCAGGGGTCGGTGCTTTCGGCAACACTGTTCTTGCTGCATATTAATGATCTGTTTAAACCCGGTACCTTTGGGTATGCAGACGACTGCACTGTTGCTGAGAGATAAGTGTCAGATGCACGAGCTGGTGGGTCGCAAATCCGGTCTCTCCGAGAGGCTGTGGTTTAGCACTTGAACGTGTCCTTACAGGCTGTCTCTGAATGGGGCGATGCCAATCTGGTCAAGTTCAAGCGTGTCTATTTTCCGATAAAATGAGCCAAGCTCCAACTTTTCGGGGTGTAACCGTGCCGATTACCGACCAACTTGAGCCTCTTGGGGTTACATTAACATCTACCTTCAATTTTGGCCCTTACATAGAGGCAAAAGCTCAAGTGGCTGTAAAGAAGTTGGGGATCCTAGGAAAGGTGAGACGGTATTTCACGCCGGAACAACTGCTCAAACTCTATCAAGCGCAAGTTCGATCGTGTATATGGAGTACTACTCTCATCTTTGGGACGGACCTGCCAGATACCAGCTTGATGCCCTTGAGTCAATTGAGAAACGAATCAAGAGGATCATCGGCAATGATAGGCTCGTCGCGACGAGGCTCCAAAGTCTTGAGGATCGACGACGAGTTGCTAGCCTGTTGGTTTTCTACCGGTTGCATTTCGGGAAATGTGCGAAGGAATTGCATAATTTAATTCTGCCAAGCCCGTTCCATCATCGTACCACAAGACGAACGGCGATACACCACCGGCACATGTTGAATATCCCACCCACGCGTATTAAACGTTTTGGGAACACATTCATAGTTCGTACAGCTACGGAGTGGAATCTCTGCCTGAGTCTGTGTTTTCTGATAGCTACAACCAGGCGAATAGGTTACTTCTAGGCAGGCGTGCTACATCTTCGACTACCACATCATCGCTTACCAACAGGTAAGATAGTGGTCGAACGCGTGATTATCAATTGGAAAAAAAAAATAGTAGCGCACATATCAATAACAGAGCAGTTTTTGATGAAAAGATGGGTAAATACTTAGGTAAACTTTCAGTTTGATTAGATCGTCAAAAAGTATATCCGATTATTAGTACGATCCCAAATCTACCTGCATCACACAACCTCCCATACCTATAAGATCAAGGTGTACCTATAAGACAATTTGAATTTATAAATCTTAAAAGAAATCACACTGCCTATAATAAACTAACAAACGAACAAATTACTCTTAAAGACTGGAATCACAGACTAATAGTGTTTATCTCACTTTGACAAGGATTCGTGTAGTGGTGGCGCCATCTGAGATCAGCTTTCACTTGCCAACCCCATTTCATTACGATCCGTTCAGCCGTTCTGACGTGATTGAGTAACAAACATCCATACATCCAAACTTTCGCTTTTATCTATAGGTACTAATAATTATTATAAATCTACACTAATATTACAAAGATTTTTTATTGATTTGACATTTCTATTATTTATTTTATTGATTTGACATAACTATGATTTTTTATTGATTTGAAATAATTATGATTTTTGTATTTCTAATTTATTATGGTTTTTTGCAGTACCTATTATATTTGTACGCCTTTCTAGGCAAAACATGTTGAAACTTTTTTTTTTTTTGTAATCATTCCAAGTGATTGTTAACTTACACATGTTTTTAACAAATAAATTTATCTTATCTTAACTTATCTTAAAGAGGAAAGATTTGTTTGTTTGAATTGAATAGGCTCCGAAACTACCGGACCGATTTGAAAAATTAATTCACCCTTAAAATCCTACATTATCCCTGATGATCGTAGGAATATTTTCAAAAATGTTAGGGATCCGTATGAAAAGTTCAATAACCCAAGGTGTAAAAAAAAACAAAAAATCCTTATATCGCGTACGCTGCAGATACTATGACAGTAGAGCAAAGTGATGTACTACAGTTTTATAGAAGACATTAATATCTACAAAAAAGTCCGCGAGGGTATATATCTAACTATCATGATTAAGTCACAATGACCGCTTTTTGTTCAAATTATTCAATCAAAACCCGGGTAGAATGGAATAGTGGTGATTTTGGTACCATGATATTAATCCTTATTCATTTAAATTGTTTGATAATTAAGGTTGGTTATGTACATATAAATTACACTTTAAATTAATCAAATCGGACCGTTTAAACGTTACGACGGGTATAAAAATTCTCTAAGTAAGAAAAATGTGGCAGTTTGAGCGAACTGCCCTTCGTTTAGTCTATTAATAAGTAATTTACACATAACCCTTTTAAGGGGGAGATGAAGTTCGTGGAGTCCCTGCTAAATCCGCCCGAACGAAGTCGCGGGCGAAGTGCTAGTAATATCTATACTAATATATAAAGCTGTAGAGTTTGTTTGTTTGTTTACTTGAACGTGCTTATCTCAGGAACTACTGGTCAAATTTGAATTTGATAGCCCATTTATCTAGGAAGGCTATTATGTTTTTGTTTTTATAATAAATTTTGCATTTCCTTTTGTTGTTACAAACATTGTGTGATTTCGTGTGTGCCAAATAAATTAGTTTTCTTTCTTTCTTTCTTTCTTTCTATATATCATTACGCTAAGACCAATAGGAGCGGAGCAGTAATGAAAATTGTGACGCAGACGGAGTTGCGCGGCTCAACTAGTGTATTATACGTACGTATATATGTTAGTTAGGCACTTGTAGGATGGGGAGATGTGGCGAGATATGACTTGATAAACAACAACTAAACAACAATAATTTATTCCCAGGTATCCATTCTACGGCGTCCAGTTTCACCCAGAGAAGAGCTCTTTCGAATGGAAGCTGTCTAAGAAGTACCCGCATTCCATAAACGCGGTCAAGTCGAACCGCTACTTCATGGATTTCTTCGTGAAAGAGTGTAGGAAAAATCTCCATTCCTTCGCAAGTCAGGCGGAAGAAAATCAGTACGTGATATATAACTACGAACCTCACTTTACGGGCGTGTTGGGAAGCGCGTACCATCAATGTTACTTCTTTGAACCTAGAGGCACCGTGAGCAGTAGTACTAAATGAATATTATTCAAAGTTAAATGACAACGGCGATTTCATATTTATCTGACGTTTGCAAATAGAAATATTTTTTGTAACTGTAAGTAAATAAATGTATTTAGAGTTCTGATATTGGTTTGTTTAACTTAAACTGTTTCATTTTCATCTGCCTAGCGTTTTCCCAACATTATTATATGGTTTCCAGTCAAACCGGATTCAGCTGAATATCAATATTTAACGTGAAGAAGCTGCCTACCAGACTTCTACAACCCATTAACTATGGGTAACACGGTAGCTACTCCCTGGCAAGACTGGTGTCAGATTTTCTGGCTATCCGTAACGACTGCCAAAGATCTACAAATGACAGCCGGGACCAACGGCTTAACTTGCTCTCCGAGGCACAGAGGAGTGTCGGTATATTAAGATGGTCACCCATCAACAGACTAACCTCGGCAAACGTAACTTAACCTTGAAAATCGACCCGTGCGGCTGTTATAATTTAGCCACGAGCTACTCAGGTTTGTTAACTGTTTAATTTTTAGGGTTCCGAACATCCGTAAAAAACGGAACCCTTATAGGATCACTCGGGTGTCTGTCTGTCCGTCTGTCACTGCCAGTTTTCTCCAGATCTACTGAACCGGTTCTGTCGAAATTTGGTATACATGTGGACTTCTGTGACTCTAAACACGGACGTTTGACGTAGGTAAATAAATAAATTTTTAGTATATGGGTCACATTGGGGGTCCAAATAGTGACTGAAAATCCCCATTCAACTCTGAGAGAGATAGCCGCCGAACTTTCTGTATCTCACGTGTCGATCCGTACCATTTTAACTAATCATTCGGGTATGAAACATGTTGCTGCTCGGCTAGTCCCAAAAGATCTGAATTTTCTCCAAAAACTCAATCGCATGAAAGTCGCTGAGGACATGCTAGAACGAGTCAGTTCGGACCCAACATTCATGAAACGCATTGTTACTGGTGACGAGGCGTGGGTTTACGAGTTTGACATGCAAACTAGTCAACAAGCTTCGGAGTGGCGCCTTCCAACTGAACCGAAACCGAAAAAACCACGCCAAAGTCGATCAAAAGTCAAAGTCATTTGACTGTTTTCTTTGACTATTGCGGTGTTGTGCACTCTGAATTCTTACCGGAAGGTCTAACGGTAAATAAAGAATATTATTTGAGCGTTATGCGGCGTTTAAGAAAGCAAATTCGACGAAAAATGCCAGATTTGTGGAAAGAAATTTTTTGGATTTTGCACCACGACAATGCGCCTTCGCACAAGGCTATCATTGTGAACGAATTTTTAACCAAACACTCAACAAATGCCATCCAGCAACCACCATATTCACCAGATATGGCTCCTGCTGACTTTTTTCTTTTTCCTAAACTCAAATTACCACTTCGTGGCACCCGTTTTCAATCGATAGAAGACATAAAGGAGAATTCGCGGCGAGAACTGAACTCAATTCCGGAAGCAGCGTTTAAAAAATGTTTTGATGAATGGATTATTCGTTGGCGCAAGTGTATCGTTTCTAAAGGAGCATACTTTGAAGGTGATAAAATAAATTTGGATGAATAACAGACATTTTGTGTATTATTGATCTTTTCCCGGTACTTTCTTGACAGAGTAGTATACCTAAAGATTACAGGAAAATCTATTAGAAGTCTGTAGTGTTAAAATAAAATGTTAAAACAAAAAAAAAAACTTTTAACAAAAAAATAAAACCGACTTCCAAAAACAAAACACTACAAAGTAAAAAATAACTTTAATTTCGGAAGTCGGTGTTTTTAGTTTTTTCGTCTTTGAACACCGATTTTCGACAAACACAGCATGCCGGCGTGATGTTATGTTATGAACTGGTGTAAACAATCAACAGACATGCGATTTCAGAAATCCCGACCCATTTGCTATCATTTATTGAAGAGTTCCGTTGCCTACCTCCGAAGTTCTTCATCAGATCTTCACCAAATTTAAACGGGACCAGTCCGAGAAATTACTCTTCCAAACGAAAAAAGAATCATCCAAATCGGTTAACAATTGGCGAATGTATCGCTGAACAAACATTTTTAATGGGATACCATCATCAGATCCTGACCTATACCTCCCATCATCAGCTCAGCAACATGAGATGATGATTATCAGGCACAAATATCTGAATTGCGTTAGAAAGTTTATGAAAAACAGTGTATGTGCTTATAAAATTTGAGGGTTCCCCTCGATTTTCATGGGATGCCAACATCAGATTCTAACTTGGTACAATGGTGGTCCCATTGTCAAAAAGTTAGAATCTCTCAGAAGTATAGGTATTCGAATAAAAAAAAAAAATTAGAAATCGGTCCAGAATTGGCGGAGAAATCGGTGAACATACATAATAAAAAAAAGATACATACAATCGAACATAGACCCTCCTCCTTTTTGAAGAAGTCGGTTAAAAATTGGTTCGGAACCCTTTGCACGCGAGTCCGACTCACACTTGGCCAGTTTTTGACATTAATTCTTTTGTTGATCAGCTGTCTTCATATCTTTTATTATAACGACTCTATTAATCAATCTATATCTAGCAGTTGGAAACTGCCAGATCGCCTATAATTTAAGGTGAAGGCAAGGGAAACCTCTACTGCCGATGCTTTCATATTTGAGTAAAGCTCTAATGCGGTTTCTGAGGCATTTTATCGGTCGTTTATCTGTCCGTTTACCACTAACCCACGAACGGCTTTTTGACAAATAGCGTTAACAGTCAGATAAACGACCGAAAAAGTACCTCAGAAACCGGTTATAAGACAGTGTCGTGGCTAAGTTTATATCAGCCGCATAGGTCGATTTTTGGGGTTAAGCAACGTCAAAGTCGCCAAAGTCGGTCCTTGGATTGGTGACCATTAGTAACGTACCGAGACTCCGCGTCCTAACTCCGCGCTGCCACAGAGACATTTGCCTGACTTGGGAATCAAAACCACACCCAGCAGTCGCGCTTCCGACCACGAGACAGTCGGGATTGATACCTTCGAAAAGTTCATAATGACTGAGGTTCATTTAACATTTACTCTCAATTTTGGCCCTTACATAGAGGCAAAAGCTCAAGTAGCTGCAAAGAAGTTGGGGATTCTAGCAAAGGTGAGACGATACTTCACGCCGGAACAGCTGCTTAAACTCTATCAAGCGCAAGTTCGGTCGTGTATGGAATACTGCTCTCATCTTTGGGATGGATCTGCCAGATACCAACTTGATGCCCTTGAGTCAATTGAGAAACGAGCCAAGAGGATCCTCGGCGATGAGAGGCCCGTCGCGACGAAGCTCCAAAGTCTTGAACATCGACGACTGTCGGTTTTTTACCGGTTGCATTTTGGGGAATGTGCGACGGAATTGCACAATTTAATTCCGCCAAGCCCGTTCCATCATCGGACCACAAGACGAACGGCGAAGTGCCACCGGTACACGGTGGATATCTCACCCATACGCACAAAACGTTTTGGTAACACATTCATAATGCGTACAGCTAAGGAGTGGAATTCCCTGCCAGAGTCTGTGTTTCCTGATAACTACAACCTGGGAGTCTTTAAGTCAAGAGTGAATAGGTTATTTCTAGGCAAGTGTGCTCCATCTTCGACCACATCATCGCTTACCATCAGGTGAGATAGTGGTCAAACGCGTGCCCGCTTGATCTTTAGTAAAAAAAATAAAATAAAAAAAGGTTCTCAGTTATTTAAATTAACTACTACTTATCTTCCTATCTGTACCTATGGCTAGCCGATGACTGCATTAAGCGTTGAATTAGATATTTTGAATGATACCTACTTCCGAAATGGAAAGGTGACGTGGAGAGAGTTTGTTTGGGCCTTCAATGACCTGCATATGCAATGATACTATCAGTACGTTTTCATTTTCACCTTTCTTCAATCTAAAAGGCAATGCTGTCTGAGAGTTTGTGTTAATCGTCAGAGATGGCAGAACTTAAACATTGGCATCTATATGATCTGTTTTGATCCTTTGGCATTAGACACTAACACTGTCTATATGTTTTGTTCCAGAAATACGCCGAGATTGTCTTTCATTACAGCCAATGTCGGAGCGGACGTCCTATCGATCAGAGATACACTGGATTTATTTAGGGTGCTATACTCACGATTTTAGGTACAATACGACGCTTATGTATGAGTATAAATTGCTTTAATACTGTGTTTAAATACCTTAAAGCACGGTTATTACAAACAGTTAAACGAGCAGATGAGCACATGTAAATCTTTTCACAAAACCAAAAACCTTTTTCCTATCCTTTGTAGGGACAGCCGGTAAGGTAAAGCTACTTCATCCTAGGTCAGTCTGCATAAATAAATAATACAATTAAAATTTTTATCCTTAAAATACACAGAGATTTCACTAAAGTGTTAGGATTTCATTCTTATCCTTGATTTTACCATTTTATGTATTGGTTCTTCATATCAAGTTCATACGTGGTACAAAATCTCTCCGTGACAACAGTCCGAGGCAGGGATACCGATGGGGGTATTACGTAGGTACGGACTACTGTCATTTGTTAAATTATAGGTCAGTCCACCCTAAATTGGGGCGATATGAGGAGACCACAAATAGCCAACGCGTCGCTTGTTTGTGAGGGCACATCACAGGCTTGTTTGGAGCGACGCGACCAGCGGGGCGTCAATGTTATTGAGAGGTCCAATCTGCTAAAATAAACCTAATAAACGAATACCGTTTGTTTGTAGAAACGTTACATAATGAACAGTAACGAGTTACCTTTTTACGTGACATAAAAGGAATAACTGGAGGTAATAATGATGCTTAGACGAATACGTACGTAGGTACAAAGGAGGCGGAGAGAGATGAATATAGTAATGATATCATCAATCCCGCATCGTTAGCTAATAACGTATTGTAGACCAAAATAATAAGCAAGGGAAAGTGAACTTGGTACATTTTGACAGTCTAGTTCAAGATCAGTGAACTCATTAGGGTCGCTTTGCAAATGCTGTGATTGTGAAGAAGTTTTCAAAATTATAATTAACTTTACTAATAGACAACAACCGAATCATTCTTACTTTGTGTTTTGTTAGATCAAAAACAACGCAAGATAGAAGCTAAAAGGTGGCCTGGACTTAACACGCTAGGCCTAGCGTGGCCACCTTTATACGTGAGTGATGATGACCTTTAACATGTTATTCAATTGCCCGAAAAGAACCCTCCCTGACCTCTGAGATATATTTTCTTGCCTATTTATTTATTTGTAAACCTTGCCGTTCGCGTGGATAAATGTTTTTCATACATGTCGGGTTCCCTTACTTACAAGTTAATTGATTTTGAAAAAAAAAAAATGTTTCTATTCCTCTCCTCAAACCTTACTCACAAATATTCATCCCGGTAGAGGTTTCTTTTCTAAAATCCGAAAAAAATATAATTTATAAGATTTCTTTTAACTTTCTTATTAATATTATGATTGGCGAGTAACTTTATTTAACTAAGCGTTTAGATTCTTCAACATAGACTATAACACCCACTAAAGCCCAATCGGGGGGTTTTGATAAAAAAATCAAACCTTTTTATTTGTTTTGGTAGCTTTTCGTGTCAAGTTTTTATTTTATAAGCCCAAATAATAAGCTTTTCATACAAATAGAAAAAATTACTCACATAATCAACATTTCGAAGAAGATAAGTAGTACAAACCAACCTCTCGTAAATTCAAGACGGCATTTAAATTCGCCAACTTAGGCCACTCTGTGTAGATAAATAATACAAAATGGGATAAGATTATGAAAAAGATTTCAGGAAACGATCACTAGTAATAAATCAGGGCCATTAATATCGAAGGAAGTATGAAAGAAGGCAATATTTCAGGACGGTATCTTGGGGCGCAGTGTCCACAGCCTCCGGTCAATGGCACGCAAATTCAGCTACCTACATCCTCGTCGGACGGAGGTTCAATTTGTTCATTCGTGACGGCGTGTGTTTTCATTCCTGCGATGCCTGTCAATGAACTCTAGATTTTGTATCGGTACTAGCTGATGACCGTAATTTCGTCCGTTATCGAGGTACAAGATTCGCCCTCCGAGTTTCTTTTCGACTTACCTAATGTTGAATTTCCAAAAATCTTTTCTTGGCGGATGTTCATAGGTATATAAAATAAGCCCAGCTTTGTAGACTAACTAGTTTTGGTTTTGCGTTGATAGTCTGTCAGAACAAACGATCATATAAGTACCTATTGCTTTTTTTTCTATTGTTAGGCATCTGTTTGACCAGTTAAGTATATTGATTATGAATTATCACTGCTATGCTGCTTGTTCAATAAGTAAAGTTCTTTACTTCTGAAAAGAAGCTCTGCCGAGAAACCTGCAACCCTACAACCCTATTCTCTTCAAAGTTAGAGTGAACAGGCTCCTTCTGGGTAGGTTCTCCCCATCGTAGACTTTGTCTCTGTCATCTCTGACATAGACTAGAGTCAAGAGCAAACTTATTACAAATAATAAAAAAAAAAAACCTCCAATATTCTGAACATTCTTCCAAAACCTATTATTGTTTACAAACATTTCTATCTACTGAAAATAACTCGTAACCAGTAAGTTAGCTCCTCTATGAGATACCTGTACCGGACGGGCGTGATCGACTGGAACGGGGTTGTGATGGGGTAGGTCTATCCTTTTTCTTCTCCTCCGAAGTGAACTGTGACCGACCGACGACGTCCAGCCGCGTTGACGTCCTGTACCGAAAACTAAGGTTCTCCGCACCACACGTACAACGTTCTTCTATCTTGCCAAGTACTTGCTGTCTTCGGGGTAGATTGGGGTGCAGGGTGAATGCTTACCAGGGTTAAATAATAGGCAGGAATTTGACAACACTGCAGCTAATGGTTTAAGGGCAAAGTCGCGAGTACTATGATTCTATTTATAGATTCTAGGGTTTCTTCTGCCGGTGACTACGAATTGGCTATTTTTAACCATTTACTAAGGTACGAGGATACTTTACCGTAACGAGGCCCAAAAACCACTAACTGCTTCAGTTTATTTTAACTGCAAATTTTTACTATGGTTCTATGACATTTTCGGCTATATCTAGGTCTATTCTAGGTCTGGATGGGGGTTGACGCACCTCTATTCAAATCCCCCGAAATTCCCCGTCGAACGGGTTGGAAATCAACCCCTCAACCCTGCCCACTAGTGGGCTTGTTGCATTTAACTATCAAAAATATCACAAGTTTTGAGCTTGCTTACTATTTGGGGTTGATTCCTCGAAAAACTGTGCCCCATGGGCTATGAAACTATCTATATTCGGGTAGGTGCATCATCCCTCCATCCAGCTACACAACTTACCAAGCCACCCCTTCAAGGGTGGAGGTACTATAGGTCAGGAACCCGGGAGAGGATAAAAAACTATGTTTATCTTCTTATCTATTTTGTGGCTTTATGCCTTGCCTGACCATGAAGATGTGTACATATCTGGATAGGGCTGAGTGCCAGCTTTCCAGTGCCTATGGTTTAAGACCTAAATTCCTAGATGCCCTAAAAACTTAGCACTGGAGGTGCGTGTACATGGTGGTTTTCTTCAACCACCCTACTATGTTCGAATATGAAATGACTATCTTGTGTATACCCTCGATTAGGCTGATTTCCATCAGCCAATCAGAACACGCCCTCAGGGTGCTATTGGGAATGTGTAAGGGAAATGTGTAGCCCTACCTATTGACTATAATTTTCTTTGAAAATATGTTTTCCCCAGAACATCTTTTACGTGTTTGGGGAAAACGACAAACATATGACTTTAAATTGATTACATAGCTTACAAACTATCACTATGCAAGTACATAAGCTTCTAAATTCAGTACATAGGCCTACGACTATAGGTACATAGGTACTATCTATGCGAGTTATACAATGTTAAATGCGTCTCCGCGAACATTTCTATTGCTATTTGACTATATAAGCTCCTAACTTAAAAAACATATGAGCTTACGAATATAAGTACATAAGGCTGTTTATGCGAGTTATATAAATCAAAATGCTCCGTCGCGAACATTTCTCCCGCCGTGCAGCGCAGTGACGACTCGTTGCGATGTCGGCGCGGCGCTGCATCTCGCCGGTGAGCGACGACTGTAGTTGCGTCGCCCGTTGCCACGGTGACTGTTGTCTCGACGCGACGCTCGCCGCCCCGGCGACCGTTGCCTCGATGCTCGCCGACGCGACGCCCGTCGCTCCGGCCCGTAGCTCCGACGCTCTGGATCATTTCGGCAGCGGGATCAGCTTCTTCGCCGGACGCTTTAGAGTGCCGCCAGATATGCGCACCTCAGCGATCCGGACCTGTGGTCCGCCCAAGGGAAGACTGCGGTGATGCGGCCTCGCGGCCACGTGTTGCGAGGCAGCTGGCCGTCTGCGATGAGCACAGGGTTGCCCACCTGCAGACCAGGGCCACGGTGGTGGCGCTCCCGCCGGTGTTGGAGCTCGGGTAAGTGCTCCCTCACCCAGCGGCGCCAGAACTGGTCGGCGAGCGCTTGTGAGCGCCACCAGTGTTTCGTGCTGTTGACGTGTTGCTCGGTGAACACGCCGGGTGCGGTGCAGTCTGGCCGAACCACCGAGTAGGAAGTGGTTCGGCGTGATGGATTCATCGCCTTCGCTGGCGACTGATACCTATTTCAGCGGGCGGCTGTTTTCCGTACTCTGCCTCACACAACAGTGTGGACAACACCTCTTCGTTGGTGTTTCTCTGTGAGTACGGTTTCTATGTCGAGTGACTGATTGCGGTCGACTCGTTTTCTCCATACTTTTTGGAGCATTTGCTTGGCGCGTACTGTACTATTGAGGCTACGCCAAGCACTATTTCGAATGCCTCTTCTTGGTGGGCACGTCTTTTTCTAAGACGCCCCTCGATGGACGCGCTAGGGTCAGGTTGAAACCTAGCGTGTCTGCACTTGGTCTCTATTGAACCAAGTGCATTTTCTATGTGCATCTTCGCTTTTATAGCTGTGCACGGTGAGCTGGCCGCGCCGAATATGATTGATATTCGATATTCGTCGGGGGCTCCCTCTATTCTATTGCCTCTCCACGAACATTGGAGGGCATTCATGTCCTCTTCTTGGACTTTGTTTGTGGTTTTATGTCTTTTCTTAAGACTCCACTCGATGGACGCGCTAGGGTCAGGTTCAAACCTAGCGTGTCTGCACTTGGTCTTCATTCTATACCAAGCGCATTTTCTATGGTGCATCCTTGCACTTACAGGTATGCACGGTGGACTGGCCGCGCCGAACATGTTTGCATCACTCTATATTCGGCGGGGCTCCCTTCAATTCTATTGCCTCTCCACGAACATTGGAGGGCATTCATGTCCTCTTCTCGGACTTTCACCTGCACAAACATTTCGGCAATATCGCCCGAAATGGCTATGGGGTGTCTACGGAACCTCATCATGACGCCGGGCAGCGACTGTAACAGGTCTGGTCCTGTGAGTAGGAAGTCGTTCAAAGACATTTCATTCGATTTAGCTGCGGCGTCGTGTACTATACGGTACTTCTCTGGCTTCATCGGCTTGAAGACATCGAAATGAGGTAGGTACCAGGTTCTTCCTGGTGTACTATTTTCGGGCGCTTTCTCGGCGCACCCTTTCTATAGGAACGAGTCCATGTGTTCCGTATATCTATCTCGAAGAGTCGGATTTCTATCGAGTTTCTATAGAGACAAGCCGTTTGTGGGCTGTCTCATAACTATCGGGCATTTCAAATTGCGGTTTCTATATGCCCATTTCTATCTGTTTGGTGTGTCGTTTCAAGATGTCTTCTGTGGGTCTATGCGGCCTTCGGCTCCAACTTGTCTGGCAAGGTCCTCGTTGATCAATGTTACGGTTAATCCATCGTCGGGAAGGGCGAACGTAGATGCCTCTCCCGCCGGTCCAATCACCCGGACCGGTACCATCTTGAGGTCTGATAACTCGACTATGTTCGAGTTGTTACATAAATGGCTCGAAACGACAACCATTCTGTGTGTGCACCATTGAAGTTCGGTAAGGTCATGATGACCTTTGACGGCGAGGAGCTATTCTGTTCTGTTTTTCTATCAGCTTGCGATACTATAGCTGTTGTAAGGTCCGTTATGAACGGCTGTAATCTGTTTTCCCCGTCGTCTTCTATTTTCTTCGGTGGTGCCATCTGTTTAGTCACTTCATCGACTTTCGGCTCTAGTTCCGGAATTTGCGTTCGACGAGACTCCACTATCGATACGGAGTGCATAGAGGGAGACGGTTGCTGCTCGCAACTTCTATCTATTCTATTTTGCTCGCAACTTCTATCTATTCTATTTTGCTCGCAGCTTCTATCTGTTCTATTTTGCTCGCAGCTTCTATCTATTCTATTTTGCTCGCAGCTTCTATCTATTCTATACTGCTCGCAGTTTCTATCTATTCTATTCTGCTCGCAGTTTCTATCTATTCTATTCTGCTCGCAGTTTCTATGTGTTCTATTACGGATGTCTCCCTCAGCGGTGTTGGTCTCTCTCTGATCAGGAACAGGTTCCGGTGCCTCTTCCAGCCAGGAACGCACGTACTCGTCGTTCGAGTTTCTATCTTCTATGTAATCGTCGTCCGATTCTTGTTCGGCTCTCTGAAGTGCTAACTGTGCAAGCTCCAACTTAATCTTGAGTAAGTCTTCGCGTGCTTTCGCGACTTTTCTATAAGACCGCGTCGTCCTTCCCACGGTCGACGGCGGCTTGCTACGTTCGATACGTTCAATACGGGCGTCACCCCGGGTAGTCACCGGCAGGTTTCGGCTGTATGTTCTATCTGTTGGCCTCAGTGTACTGTCTGAAGGCGCTTCAAATCTGGTTCCCTTTCTTGAGGTTGACATGATTCAGATCCTCAAGTCTATTCTTCGAACTGTTCTATATCCCTGGATAAGGCTTCGGTAAAACTTGAACTAAAGTTTTTTCTTCAAACTATTTCTATATTCTCCGATAATTCTTCGAAGTCCCCAATCTTCAAAGTCCAGAGTTGCTCTGAATCTTCTAAGTGTAAAATTTTCAAA
This sequence comes from Lacanobia oleracea, assembly GCA_950371165.1. Lineage (NCBI taxonomy): Eukaryota > Metazoa > Arthropoda > Insecta > Lepidoptera > Noctuidae > Lacanobia > Lacanobia oleracea. The sequence goes on from OX493401.1 coordinate 12,947,396, forward strand.
GTCCAAATTCTTCAAAAATTTTCTATGTCCCGAATCGATCTATATTTTCTAAGTGTAGAATCTTCTTCAAAATTTTCAAAGTCCAAATTCTTCAAAAATTTTCTATGTTCCGAATCAATCTATATTTTTTAAGTGTAGAATCTTCTCAAAATTTTCAAAGTCCAAATTCTTCAAAAATTTTCTATGTCCCGAATCGATCTATATTTTCTATGTGTAGAATCTTCTCAAAATTTTTCAAAGTCCAATATCTTCAAAAAATTTTCTATGTTCCGAGTCGGTCTATGTTTTCTATAATTATGTAGAATCTTCTCAAAATTTTCAAAGTTCAAAATCTTCAAAAATTTTCTATGTCCCGAATCGATCTATGTTTTCTAAGTGTAGAATCTTCTTAAAATTTTCAAAGTCCAAATTCTTCAAAAAATTTCTATGTCCCGAATCGGTCTATGTTTTCTATATGTAGAATCTTCTCAAAATTTTCAAAGTCCAAATTCTTCAAAAATTTTCTATGTCCCGAATCAGTCTATGTTTTCTATGTTTAGAATCTTCTTAAAATTTTCAAAGTCCAAATTCTTCAAAAAATTTCTATGTCCCGAATCGGTCTATGTTTTCTATATGTACAATCTTCTCAAAATTTTCAAAGTCCAAAATCTTCGAAAATTTTCTATGTCCCGAATCAATCTATGTTTTCTATGTAGAATCCTCTTCAAAATTTTCAAAGTCCAAATTCTTCAAAAATTTTCTATGTCCCGAATCTGTCTATATCTTCTAAGTGTAGAATCTTCTCAAAATTTTCAAAGTCCAGTCTATGTTCAGATGATCAAAATTTTCTAAGTCCCAGTATGAATCTTCGAAATTTTTCTAAGTGCCAGCTTCTATATTCGAAAATTTTCTAAGTGTTGGGTTCAATCCTCAAAATTTTTTCTAAGTCTCAGGTTCTGTCTTCAAAATTTTTTCTAAGTCCCAGCTTCTATGTTTGAAAAATTTTCTAAGTGTTGGGTTCAATCCTCAAAATTTTTCTAAGTCCCAGGTTTGGTCTTCAAAATCTTCCCAAGTCCAGGTTCAACTTTCAAATTTTCTCGAAGTCCAGGATTCCTTAGAAATCTTCTAAGTCCAGACGCGATCCTTCAGTGTTTCAGGAAAATTTTCAAAGTCCAAAGTTTCGGGGTGAGTCCTTAAGGGTGGCTCCCGAAGGGTAGTTTTCTCCAAGGGCAGTCCTCACGATGAACCACGATGCTGAGCTTGAGGCTTCTTAACTGGAACGTATGTTGACGGATAACTTCGGATCCGCCTCAGGGTGAGTCCTTAAGGGTTGGTTCTTGAAGGGTAGTTTTCTTCAAGGGCTGTCTTCACGATGAACCACGATGCTGAGCTTGAGGCTTCTTAACTGGAACGTATGTTGACGGATAGCTTCGGATCCGCCTCAGGGTGAGTCCTCAAGGGTTGGTTCTTGAAGGGTAGTTTTCTTCAAGGCGTAGTCCTCACGATGAACCACAATGCTGAGCTTGAGGTGTCTTCACAGGAACGTCAATCAACGACTAACTTCGGATCTGTTTCGGATGAGTCTTCAAGGGATGATTCTTGAAGGGTTGATTCGGGAACGATTACCAATTGACATACTGTTAAGAAACAAGATACGGGGTGCGTATATTTGGCTCTTGTGCCAAACTATATCGCAGGGCTTCGGCTTGAGTCTTCAATGCTTGTTTCTTCAAGGGATGATTCGGGAACGGATACGTTTTGACATACTGTTTAAGAAACAAGATACGGGGTGCGTATATTTGGCTCTTGTGCCAAACTATATCGCAGGGCTTCGGCTTGAGTCTTCAAGGCTTGTTTCTTCAAGGGTTGATTCGGGAACGGATACGTTTTGACATACTGTTAAGAAACAAGATGTACGGGTGCGGAGATCCGGCTATCGAAGGACCAAAAAATGTACCGGACGGGCGTGATCGACTGGAACGGGGTTGTGATGGGGTAGGTCTATCCTTTTTCTTCTCCTCCGAAGTGAACTGTGACCGACCGACGACGTCCAGCCGCGCTGACGTCCTGTACCGAAAACTAAGGTTCTCCGCACCACACGTACAACGTTCTTCTATCTTGCCAAGTACTTGCTGTCTTCGGGGTAGATTGGGGTGCAGGGTGAATGCTTACCAGGGTTAAATAATAGGCAGGAATTTGACAACACTGCAGCTAATGGTTTAAGGGCAAAGTCGCGAGTACTATGATTCTATTTATAGATTCTAGGGTTTCTTCTGCCGGTGACTACGAATTGGCTATTTTTAACCATTTACTAAGGTACGAGGATACTTTACCGTAACGAGGCCCAAAAACCACTAACTGCTTCAGTTTATTTTAACTGCAAATTTTTACTATGGTTCTATGACATTTTCGGCTATATCTAGGTCTATTCTAGGTCTGGATGGGGGTTGACGCACCTCTATTCAAATCCCCCGAAATTCCCCGTCGAACGGGTTGGAAATCAACCCCTCAACCCTGCCCACTAGTGGGCTTGTTGCATTTAACTATCAAAAATATCACAAGTTTTGAGCTTGCTTACTATTTGGGGTTGATTCCTCGAAAAACTGTGCCCCATGGGCTATGAAACTATCTATATTCGGGTAGGTGCATCATCCCTCCATCCAGCTACACAACTTACCAAGCCACCCCTTCAAGGGTGGAGGTACTATAGGTCAGGAACCCGGGAGAGGATAAAAAACTATGTTTATCTTCTTATCTATTTTGTGGCTTTATGCCTTGCCTGACCATGAAGATGTGTACATATCTGGATAGGGCTGAGTGCCAGCTTTCCAGTGCCTATGGTTTAAGACCTAAATTCCTAGATGCCCTAAAAACTTAGCACTGGAGGTGCGTGTACATGGTGGTTTTCTTCAACCACCCTACTATGTTCGAATATGAAATGACTATCTTGTGTATACCCTCGATTAGGCTGATTTCCATCAGCCAATCAGAACACGCCCTCAGGGTGCTATTGGGAATGTGTAAGGGAAATGTGTAGCCCTACCTATTGACTATAATTTTCTTTGAAAATATGTTTTCCCCAGAACATCTTTTACGTGTTTGGGGAAAACGACAAACATATGACTTTAAATTGATTACATAGCTTACAAACTATCACTATGCAAGTACATAAGCTTCTAAATTCAGTACATAGGCCTACGACTATAGGTACATAGGTACTATCTATGCGAGTTATACAATGTTAAATGCGTCTCCGCGAACATTTCTATTGCTATTTGACTATATAAGCTCCTAACTTAAAAAACATATGAGCTTACGAATATAAGTACATAAGGCTGTTTATGCGAGTTATATAAATCAAAATGCTCCGTCGCGAACAATACCTACAGCTAGGTTTGAGTAAATATTTCCTCCTCTTGATCTACAAAGACTCCTCGAGGCGACAAGTCATCGCCCGACTGGCCTTGACTTTCACAGATATTATTAACGGCTACTAGCTTACACGGTACACCTCCCCTTATTGAACTGAACCCACTGAGAATAAATAAACGTGGTACTCGTGTTCCACATGTTGATTTTATCACACAGTCAATAAAAAGATTCTGTCTGCCTGAAGTTCGACCTACTCGTAAAATTTGGCTTTTTGAAACGCATGTCGAAAAGTGGTCATTTTGTTAAGAACCAATAGAAACGCTTGAGCTGAGCGAAGATAGGTAAATGAAGCGATTTTATTGGTTCTCAAACACATTCCTCGCTACGCATCCTCGCACATCTCTAGTGGAAACAGAGCCTAAACGTTAATATATAGGCGACAGGGGGCCGGACGTCAAGGGGTTCTGTAAAGTCTTCCTAATTCTGGTCATAAGTGATTTGTAATACCAATCTTGCCAAGCGTTGTCTTTTGACTGTTCATTGCAAGTCTTCGTTATCAAACTAGCTGCTACACAAGCGGCTTGTAAAGCAAATAGTTACATTAAAAATAGCCGAGCTTCGAGTTAAGTGGAGAGCACTTTTTTACCGGAAATTTTTATATGGTGATGATGATAGTAAATTCTCTAAGTGTTGGCGTAATTAAACCAGAACTAGTATTTTTCCCAACAGGTTCGATCAACATCAATTTGCGGTCTGACACATTTCATGACGTGTTGTCATTCCCGTGTCAAGAACTTTTGTCAGCGGTGCATCATGATTTTTTCCCTTTATCTTTTAACCGTCATATTATTTGGCTTTTAAATCTTTTTCTTGAAAATCGAGAAAACGACTAACACAAGGAGTCAGTAACTGTCTATAAGTTTCATCAACCCCTTTGATTTGTGACTATCCCCTACGGAGTATAATGTGATATTTTGAGAGCTTGTTTGGTAGTTTTCCATGAAAGCTAAAAATAAATTGCGTCAACTATCAGTGCGTGACGTGTTGAAGGAATACATTTACATTTAATACATTATGTACGAGTAACATTAGTGAGGCGTTCGGCGGCTGACGACATCTGTGTCCTTAATCAGACAAACGTGAATACGTGTATGCCACATAGTAAACAGCGTCAGGCCCACGATGGACTAGACCCCGTTGTTACAACAGAGTTGCAGTCTATTTAATTGGGGTAGGGTGGCATTTTGTGCAGTGTTCGTGGCGGTTACATGATATCAAGGAATTTGAATGTTGTTGTCCAGTAAATAGGAATTCACATTCACGCGTGAACAACTCGCAGCACTCGCAAGAAAATTTCCCATCGTCTAACCGAGGCCTTGTAATGTCAATGTAAATCGGGCTGGTTTCCGCATCTCCACGACTAAGCGCGTATTTGGCGTGCAGGTGGCACAAATGTGTCATTCGATCCGACCCAGCTCCCCAAGGAAGGGCAGCAACGCCTTGGTTTTACTAACTATCCCACAGAGGGTACTTGGGTTTCCGAAGTAACCGAGGCCATAATGTACCTTTTTCAATGAGCGCTCTCGTCCTCCGTTGAACGAAAATGGTAAATCAGGTTGATTTTGAAATTGTTGAATTGGTAATAGTGGAAGATGCAGTTGTAATTCAGCTGCATACTATTGGAAGACATGCCAACCTCAAAATAGTTAAAAACACTGGTCAAATGGGAGTGGACTCTCGCGCAAAGTATTCCGAATAAATCATATTTTTTAACTTGTCAGTCACTTTGAAACTATAGACTTCTTATGTATTTTCCTGTAATCTAAGAGTTAGCTTTAGCTTTGTTAAATCTTATTTCTCGAAATTGACCATTGTTTTCTCTAAATATCTAGATATATATTTTCTTTAATAATTTTACAACTGAATCATCATCATCTGCCTAGCCTTTTCCCAACTATATTGAGGTCGGCTTCCAGTCAAGCCGGATTTAGCTGAATTCCAGTATTTTACGTGGAGCATCTGCCTACCAGACCTCCGCAACCCATTAACTGGGTAAAATGGTACTTCATGGCAAGACTGGAGTCAGATTTACTGGCTTCTGACAATCCGTAACAACTGCCAAAGATCCACAAATGACAGCCGGGACCAACAGCTTAACGTGCTTTCCGAGGCACGGAGGAAACTCGGTATGTTAAGATGGTCACCCATCCACAGAATAACCTTGTCAAGCGTTGCTTAACCTTGAGAATCGACCCATGCGGTTGTTATTATGTAGCCACGAGCTCCTCTAAATTTTACAACTGAATATTTAAAATTTATGAAAGACTAGCTGCCGTCCGTAGCTTCGCCCGTGTGTTAGACGGAAATTATCTCAAGGAAACATACTCCTGGATAAGAAATGTCCTATTTCTTAATTCAGAAAAAGTTTCATCAAAATCCGTTCAGGCGTTAAGACGTGATGGGGTAACAAACAAACAAACTCATTATCGCAATTGTAATATCATACTCAGGATAATATAATACCCTTTCATTTGAAATATCGTCCGTCACGGTAGTATTTCTTTTAAATTTGCCCCCCAAAAGTGATCCCATTTTTCAAAATTTATTTATTTACGTTACGCGTTCGTATTTGGGTCACAGAAGTTCATAACTCTATGTTATATACTTATACCCAACTGAATTGTTTTTTTTTTTTAATTTGATATCAAGAAATATATTATAAAATATTTAAAGCTGAAGGGTTTGTTTATTTATTTTTTTGTTTGTTTATTTTAACGCGCTAATCTCAGGAACTACTGGTCCGATGTGAAAAACTCTTTCAGTGTTAGCCCATTTATCGAGGAAGGCTATTAGGCTAAGACCAATAGGAGCGGAGCAGACGAAGATGCGCGGATCAACTAGTATGTTATAAATAAAGTAGTTACATACAAAGTCAATGACACTGTGTGCCTATATAGCTCTAGTATATGTTACTACCGAGTGAAGGTTTTGTGAGCGACTGTCACTCCGATAAAGATGTTCAAAAGGATGATTGATGCGCCCTTGTGTACAAACTTGTGAATATGGCAGCAATATATTCTTTATAAGCTTTTATGTTGTAATGACATCCAAAAGAAAACTTTCGTACCTATAATATATCGTTCTAGCTTTCTGTCATTTTGTATCGGTCATTTGTGAAATATGCTGTAAGTACCAAAGACAAGTTTCTTTTTAAATGTGATAAGAATATGGGCCCTCCCATTGATCGTTTCAATAATAATTAACGAGCAAAGGGATAGGTGCTTATTTGCAGGGTTCTGTACCACAGACCAAAATAAAAAAAATCTTGTATATTCCCTCTGTAGTTTTTATTATTTGTTGTTATACTAGCTATAGTAGGCAATACCGGCCGAGCTCGGACAGGCTAGCGACCACACATTGCAATTCCAAACCACCATTATTTACTAGCACAGCACCTATAATAATAATAGTTTAGTTTAAGTTTATTTTTAGGCACTATAATTGTATGGAAAACCTTATTACTGTTGGCTTTTTGTAAACGTTTTTACGGTTCTGCAACAAAATGGTAAAAAGGAACCCTTTTATGGTGTGACTAAGTCTGTCCGTCTGTCACAGCTGAATATCTCAAGAACTACTAATGCTATCAACTTGAATTTTACAATAATTTTAGGTGACGTTTGTTCAATAATTACGCAAATATGAATTAAAAAAATAAATGTAGGTATTTATTTTTGTAACATCGACTGAAAGGGTTACTTAAAAATTAAAGTGGGCCTACCAGTGGGCATGTGGGATATCATAATATGAAAGAGCGTTATTTGCACATTCTCAAACATTTTTTTTATTTAGGACGCATGGTTTTGACTTTTAACGAAAAATGTGAAAAATACAATTCCCCCTTTATCTCCAAAGTTTGCATAGAAAAAAAAACTGAAATTGTTCTATGTAATAGAAGTTTATGTAAAGATACAGGAAAAATAAAACGATGTCTCTAAATATCACACCTTTTCAGAAATTATCAACAAAAATTACATTAGTTCCACTAGCGGTCAAGAGATGGCGCTGATCTAAAACTGCAATATACACAGCAGTATTAAAATTCTCTCACGAATATAGGCCACGGCTAAAAAAATTTCGCGTTTCGTATGATGGTGCGGAAACCTCGGTGCGTGAGTCCAACTCGCTCCTGACCGATTTTTATTTGAATAAAATTATTACAAACTATCGTTAAAATAGAAATACCTACACACTCTGTAAAAGTTTCAACTATTACGGTTCTTGAGATGCAGTAGCCCACTGACAGATAGACGAACGAACGGATGGCTGGAAGGACGGATAGACGGACGAACGGACAGTGGAGGCTTAGTAATTCCTACTCTTTGGGTACGGAACCTTAAAATAGTAAATGGGTACCGTTTTGAGTTCGTATTAAAAAAAAATACCTGACAAGTATATAAAGCGCGGTTAATTTCGGACTGCACAAAAAATAAAGAGATGCGCAATGGCAAAACTCTTCCTATTTATTGCAAAATATGACATTCAATTTATTCAAATAAAATTACAACCAAGTTCTGCACTTAGTATATTTTATGGTTATTACCAACGTACGTTAACTTTCAGTAATTTAGGTGTATTTAATTTTGTGTCGCTATTAATTCTTCTATAAGAAGTTCAAAAACTAAGATATATTGTGAGTTCTGAGTTCTAATTTAGTATAGGTATTGTTCCTCCCACTCACTGAAACTCAAGGCAGAAACGGAGGGACGTCGTTCTGCGTCATTATAAGGCGCTTAGAAAGTTTTTACCAAGATATGAGAACAAATTCCGCAAACATACCACGCACGATTAGTTCAACCAACTTTGTATCATGTTTTACGATTTGTTGTGGGTTCCTGTTTTTTGTGTACTTCTATAGGAATGTCAATGACCCCTGATAGTCTCTGTACGCTAAAAGGATTTACCGAAAATCTTGCCGGTGACAAGACAAATCGTTTTTCATGTTCTTTAGAAAATAAATAGGTGTTTAGAGCTTTGATGTTTGAATTACAGAACAAGGGTTTTGGAATTTTGTCTTCCTGTTCTACATGATGAGATTAGATTAAAAGCTCTCGCAGGCAGGTCCGAAGCGACAATGCCACAGATATCTTAAATAGAAATAGAACCAAAGTACCTACTATCTGCAGAACCATTAGGTAATAATTTCTAGTTGCGTCTTGCAAACCTTTTTACTAATCACTAGAAAACTGTAAACCAAGTTTTGTCCAATTTCTAGTCACATCAACAGTGCGACGGGTGGGATTGTCCACATAATTTGATATTTTCAAACTTTACATAGTTTGCGATCTGAAACCAGGTATGAAAACAGCCTCAGCTATGTGAATTAAGCTTAAAACTAACTTAATGTTATCTTTTGGTATGCTACCGGCCAAACTAAGTTAACTTACCTCTTGGTCTACTGCAAGGAACACACACCACTGGGATATCAGGAGAACTACTCTCGAAACTTGGTTTGAAGAATTATATACTAAATACATTTCTACTAAGCACCCACCTTTGCTTCGCCCAGAGTGGGAGGAGTTATTTGATGATTTCCCATTCATAAAAAACCCAAGTAATAATTTAAAAGGTTTTCTTGCTTTATTTTCTTTTTACTTTTTATTTACTTATGATACCTGTATTATGCAAATAAATATCATTCATTCATTCATTCGAGTTACTCTAAACAAGCCCTTTCATTTATCAGCGCATCATTCAACCAGCGCAATAATGCGATGGCTAAAAGTGGGGAATAAATGACGAAAAATCCAATCTTTGGCGCACGCGGTGGGTAAACACGCTTGAGTTAGATAAATATAGATTATATTTCGACCGGATAATTCATTTATAATTAAGGTTCGACAACCGCTCTACATAAACCGCAGAATATTCAACGCTGTTGTATTTTTTTGTGAAAGTTTTAGCCTCAAGCTTAAAAGCTTTCATTCAAATCTAAACTGTTTTTCAGGAAGCTTTTTAAAAAGCATTTTACTTACCTTCAATAGATAGGGAGGATGAAAATATTATAGTTCAATGAACTGCTGGCATTATGTTATTATGTAATACTAGCTTCTGCCAGCGGCTTCGCCCGCGTGATCCCCAGGGAATATACTCCCGGTATAAAAAGTAGCCTACTATGTCCTTTCTCAGGCTCTAGACTATCTCTGTACCGAATTTCATTTAAACCAGTTCTGTAGTTTTGGCGTGAAAGCGCAACAGACAGACAGACAGAGTTACTTTCGCATTTATAATATTCGTCTGCGTAGAATTTAGTACAAACAAGTTCCATCTCCTATTTCACCCTATTAAATCCTTTCTTAGCTGACGTCTTCTACATATAATGTACAGAAGTACCAAATTTCACCTTCATAGGTCCAGTAGTTTTCGAAATTAGTCAGTGAGCGACCTTTCGATTTTATATACAGGGTTATTTGTAAAACACCAACAACCTCTTAGGGAATGAAAGTACACATGATTACAAACAACTTTAACTTTGAGACCAACTCTGAAACCTCCAAATAAATATCAGGTGTTTATTTATTTATTTATTTATTGATTGATTGATTGATTGATTGATTGATTGATTTATTTATTTATTTATTTACTTATTTATTTATTAATTTATTAGGATCGTCAACATTGCATACACAGTACCTTCAGCTAATAAGTATTATTAAAGACAAAATATTCCAGTGCTGCAACACTTACAGACAACCACAACATTACTATACAACTATTGCATGAAAAAGGTGTAAACTATAAAAATTAATTAAGTTAAAATATAAAAGAGTGCAATCTATAGTATGATAAAAATTAAATAGTATTAACATGTCAGATTGAGGTTTTTCATACTGAATGCAATATTTAGTCCATGAAAATCCGGACCGGTCCAATTTGGTCCTTTCTTGAGGTCCATTGATGCCAATATCTTATTGGCATCAATGGACCTCAATTGGGCTCAAAAAGAAAAACTTGTCCAAAATATACATCAACGACTAGACAAAATTCAATAAAAAATATAACTTGCCTAATCTATACTAATATATAAAGCTGAAGAGTTTGTTTGTTTACTTGAACGCGCTAATCTCAGGAACTACTGACAAAATACGATTTGAAAAATTCTTTCAGTGTTAGATAGCCCATTTATCGAGGAAGGCTATATATCATCACGCTAAGATCAATAGGAGTGGAGCAGTAATGAAAATTGTGACGCAGACGAAGTTGCGTGGGTCAACTAGTATTTCATAACAGTGCACGCAGACGAATACGATTACTCGTACAATGAAGATTGTACGATGATTATTGTACGAGTTGACCTAGGTCAAATTATCCTAAGTAATTACTAGATATATTTTGACCCCACACGCATCACTGCTTGCCACGTGCCGCAGTAACCCTCAGGGACTGAGAGACTGGGGTGCACCGTAGTCGCACAGGACTCGTTTTGACCAGTTTTGGTAATACGTTGTTGGTCCAATCGTTGTTGGTCGCTTTCCCTATCGACCTAGTAAGTAAAATTACTATACAACGTGTAACAGAATAAGCCCAATACCTTTAGGGGTTATGAACTCATTATTATGAACAACTTTTACTATTCATCCCGATATCGCGAAAAAAAAAATCAGCTGTTCAATACATTTGTTCGAGCTACGCGCATTTAAATGTATTGGGAGTCGATTTTTTTTCGCGATTTCAGTGTTGATACCGTAGTGAAAGTTGTTCATAATCACGAGTTCAATGACCCTTTATGGTATTGCGTTTATTCTTACACCTGTGTGCTGTATACGTTTTTTTTTTTTCAGGATGGGAAATCATCAAATGACTCCTTCCGCTCTGTGTAGAGCGGAAGGGAGTGTCTCTTACTGACTAAAACCCATCCGTGTTCCTCCTACTGCCCTTTGCGTTCCAGGGTATGGTGCCTCTTTCGAACGGATTCCGCACCCCGGCAGGCACTGGCCCTGGCGGGCCCCGTCTCCCTTGCTGACAGCTCTTTGAGGCGCGCGTGGAATACAGCGCGCCGCCGATACGGGCCTGGTTTTGATCGGACAGCGAGCCGCCAGTGTGTTGTATACCTACGGATAGATCACCAGGGAATTCAATTGATCTAAACTACATAGAGTTTGAACCCGATTGAACTTTGCAATAAAAATAAATCATATGCCTTGCAAAATCAAATTAAAAAAAGTAGATCAACGAAATTTTCCCGAAAATAATTTGCGATACTTGAACCCCGATTGTTCTTCAGGCAGATTTGTTTTAAAAGGAATGGGTAATTGTATGAAATGATATCGGTTGCCCACGGTAGGCTGTATTTATTTTTCGGATATCTGACGTTAATGATGCCTTACGATCATACGGAACCCGGGCCTTTGCCCGTGGGTATCAAAACTTCAGTGGCCTATTTATCGGAAGCATAGGTAATTGACTTTTACCGGTCACTGACATTACGGAACTGAAAATAGTACTCGAAAGTTGTTATTTTAATATTATTAAAGAAGGTGACCCGGTATTTTTTTGCCTGGCTTTTTTGTTTTGCTTTGAATTGTGACTTCAAAGTTGGAGGCGCAAAAGTTTCCGCATTGACATAATTTGGTTACCTGATTCAATTACGTTTATTGTATTGTGTGCTGCCCCATTTAATATTGCTTGTAACAAGGATCGAATTTTTCTGTATTCAAAAATTAAACCTAAAACTAGCTGACCAGGCAAATGTTGGTTTGCCTTATAAATTAGGCCCACTTTTATCATCTTGGGGTATAAAAAATTGCCTACGACCTCAGACGGTCTAATCGTTTCAGAAGAGTTAACACTGAGACACGAGCTTTATATATGAGAAGAGAAGATTACAAAATTCTTGAGTGTCATTTCTTTAGAACTATTTGCTGTCAAATGATTTGAAATACCATACCACTACTGAACTGGCCAATCTATCCTCAAAAAAGTTATGGGCATTAATTTTTTTTATAATTTATCATAATTTCTTTCTTCACGCTTTGCTTTTCTAATTTTCATCAAATACGGTCGATACCTATGTATCTTATTCGTCATCATATCACCCGAAAGACGTCCACTGCTGGACATAGGCCTCCCCCAAATGCCGCCACAACAACGGGTGCTGTGCGTCATCCATCCATCGACTACCCGCGACCCTCACCTGGTCATCGGTCCACCTTGTGAGAGAGCCTTCCAACGTTGTGTCTATTACGACGACCGACGTACGACCGTATATTTCATCCTAATAAAACTTTCCTAACTTTTTCGTTACTGTATAAAAATATTTTTATGCGTTATGATTTTATGAAAGACTTTCAATCAGAAATAATAAATGGAAGTTTTTATAACGAAGCTTTACAAGTAACTTTGTCTGGTGCCTGTTGCAGCATGTGACTACCAACGACTTGCACTTGGGCGGCGGTTTATGTAACTTCGACTTATTTATAAATAGTTTACTTTAACGTAAATGTGTATTTAGGTAAAATCGCGCTTAGCCAAGTGCAAAAGTAATCAATAAAACATTCCCTCACGCCAGCACGTAGAGTTGTTAATCAGACTGCCTTTGATTTGGATTTTTGCATTCTACCACTCGACTCTTAAACACCTTCATGTTCATGCAATTAAAAATGAGGTTCGGCCTTTCCACACAAATATTCCTTACAAACTGGCTGATTTGTTCAGCTTTCCGCTTTAAGGATCTGGTCACCCTATCTGCCTGTATGTGTAAAATCTGCGAATCAGGGTGAGTTTTCATCTCTGATGGAAACGCAGCCTTAGGCAGAATTTCCATCTACAAGGATTTAAGATTAACTATATTGCTAAGCACGATCTAGTTCTAAGTCATAAATTAATGGCTCGGCAACCCGCAATATAATGCATGCGAGCTAGTTTGAGGTGGACTCCTGTCCTAAGAAAACGGTATGGAATTAGTAAGTACTCTATAGTACGACGCAAGCGGTAAAGTGACGCGTGCCGATCTAAACGTAGGTAGCTAAAAGATTAAGCTCTATTCTGTGAGCATCGATGGCTTGATAATATTACCTGCTAATGGACGCGAGCACGTGTCTTAAAGGTTCATTGTCGCAGCTGGTGTGACGCACAAAGTTGCATTCTTTGCACGTTCCTTGTCATCAACCGTCTTTGAAGATTTCCCGACGCCGACGGCTTAATGGAGAGAGTTATAAACAGATTAGTTGGAAACATGTGCTTTTAAGGCTCTTTTGGTTGGTTTATATAAATAAACTGTCTGTCTCATTTTAATTTAGTTGAAAAAGATGATTCCGTGCTTCGGATGGCACGTATAAGCCGGTGGTCCTGGCTGCCAATTGGCGGTCGTCAAGTAAACCAGAGGCCTTTAAGACGGTTTAGAAACTCTGACACTGGGGTGTGTGGGGTAGTAAGACTTTACTGCCCAAACGAGAAGAAGAAGATTAATCTAGTAATAAAGAAGTACTACTCTTTTTTTAGTGAGTACACTCAGAACATGGCTCTAGCTACTGCGAGCTCCGGATAAAATACACAATTAAATCCGATTGGACTGGAATCCCACCGTAACTTAGTTTGGAAAAGGCTAAGCAGATTAACTGACTCTTGACTACTCTTGAGTGAGCTGTTGTGGTCGTTGTGAGGTATCACGGGTTCTCGGGCTATCGGCATGTGAGTCGTTTAGTTTCAGCCTCACTATTCGTCTCTGACTGTTGCTTTCCTTGTGCATTCGTGTGTAGTATTATGTATGGGTAGGTTAGTTGCAGCTTTGATTTGATCAGTTCTTTTCTTTAAAGTACTGCGGAGATATGTTTAGGCTTATATACCTACAGAATTGATACGACAGAGGGGCATTAAATTAAACTACGTATACTATACGTGTTCAGTATTAATACGATACGGTACAAAAACAAAAAGCGCCATAAATGAGAAAATATTTTTTTCAAACAAACTAAATAGCTTGCAAATCCGAATAAAACGCAACCACCCTTTGTAAAAAAATGACACTGACCTTAGATACCGCTAGGTAACAAAGCAGCAACGTCGCGCGCGCGCCGGAGCGCGGTGTGCGGTATCTCGTGTGCTCGGCGGGGGCCGGGCCGGGGTGGCGGCCGGCGACTTAGGCCTCCGCTCGCACTGGCTTTTATGTTAGGTAACGTTTCGAAGTACGCGCACAAAAACAAACACACAAAATTTTTAAATTTTCGATGTGTCCTCCATTTACATTGATGCACAAATTATACCGACGGAGAATATTGTTATTTATTTTTCTAATTAGATCACTGTCCGTCGCTAAGCACTTTAATTTGTGAAATGCTAAAATAATCCTATTTTTTAACTCATCAATTGTATTTACCTCTGAGGCATACACTTCAACCTTAATGTACCCCCACAAAAAGAAATCCATGGGAGTGAGGTCCGGAGATACTAATACTAAATAATAATAATCCCAAGTTACGTATCCTATCACTATAAAAAACAGTCAATCACAAAAAAAAAAACACTAATACTAAATAATAATAATCCCAAGTTACGTGTCCTCTCTCAATAACAAAATAAAATCACAATTGTTTGCGCGCGAATTCCACAAACCGTACGTTCCGAAACGACAGCGTCGGCGTCACTGAATAGAGGCCCCACTTACCGATCGCAAAAAAACAAGGATGCAACAAACTGACCTATTTCTGTTTCTTTCAAATGCGCTACGTTCGTCGCTTTCGTAGTGAAAGTGCAAGTGTGTGTGTATTGATTGCTTCCTTGTTTGCATTGCCAATTTTTAGTGAATGTCCTTCGACATGCGTCAGAGCGGCAACAACGCATCGTAGATTCATCGTTGTAAGGTGCATGACCTATGCTTAGACGATAATCAGCTGTTAGAAAAGATACATCGTGTTCAAACGGTGCAAAAACTTTAAAAATCATTTGCGACTAAACTACTGCTCCTAATTAATTTATTTTTGGTACAGAGCTTGAAAATGGAACCTAGTATAGGCAGTTTAAAGGAAAGCCCCTCTGTCGTATCAACGTTGTATACAACCTGTAACAAGTAAAGGAAAGGAAGATGGAAAAATGTTTTCTGGCACAGATACACCGTCAGTAGTCAGCGTGCGAAGCTAACTTACAATCACATTACGATGTGCGCGTGCGGCCAGTGTCCAACTGTTACTCCATTTTATAAACATGCCAAATAAAGAATTTTCACAAAAGCTCATTGTGCGTATGGGTGGGTGGGCTGTCCACCATATAATGGTCGCGCATCGCCGTACGTCTTGTGGTCCGATGATAGAACGGGCTTCAGAATTAAACTATACAATTCCGTTTTCACTTACAGAAAGCGATAAACGAGTAAGGTTTGAATAAATTACTTTTAATTAAAACGTCGAGGCGGATAACTAGTTTACTATATCACATATCTTTAGCATCAATCCACTGTTTGTAGCGTCCTCAACGTCTCGCAGTAGGCGGATCATAAATTCAATTTATCTATTATGGATTTTAGAATAGAACTGGTGACGCATGATGTTTATTTACATACGAATATAGCTATATTTAGGTACCCCAGAGGGTATTCATAATTGACTTATTTAATTTTGAGAGACAAATATATGAATATATGATATTGAAGATAAATATAGTCTTAATCTAAATACTTTGTGAGACTGTTGACTGTATAACAGAACTTTGATGTATATGCATGTTTATCTGCCTGGCTTGCCTCCTCCCAAGTATATTGGGCTGCCATTGTAACAGGTTACAGCTGTGTACCAGTATTTAACGGAGCGATAGCCTATCTAACCACCACGATCCAGTATGTAACACGTTATCCTTTGGCGAGATTGGTGTCTGGTTTAATGGCTTCTGACTTTCCGAAATTACTGTCAAAGATCTTCATAACATAAGACAGCCGGGACCAATGTGACGTGCTTTCCGCGGCATGGAGGAGTCTCGGTATGTCGGACCGACCTAGGCAAGCGTCCCCTCGAAGATCGACCCGTACGGCTGTTATTATTTAGCCATGAGGTCTTCATCTACTCTTTACGTTTGCTCATTAGAGTAAGTATTCCAACTCCTAGTAAAAAAAAAGCTAACGAAGTCGATTTCGAGATGGAATTCATTCGAAAAAAAACTATTCATTATCAGACTGTCGAAGTGGCAAACAGTCGATATACCTTACATCTATATTTTGAATATTGAAGTTTCGTGAAACGGTCTGGAACGGGTGGGTCGGACTTCACAGCTAAAGAATACTTCGACAAAAGCTATCGATTAAAAAAATCTATTAAGTACCTATTTGTTTCAGGTATTCATATATCAGGTAAGGAGAAGTAGGAGAGTAATCCGTGCGTTCAACCGATTCTGGCACACCTATTTTACTGGAATCAAATGTAGCTTACAATTTCGGACCCATTAGTAGATATTACTTAATATTAATATCCAAGGTGTTACTTTAGTCGTCTTACAAAGGAAGCCTACTGAATGTACCCGACATATACCACCTCTACGCGCGATTATTTAAAAAATATTTTTTTATGATAACAGTACGATGAAAATAAATAATGCGTTAAAATTATGAAACGTCATGTTAAAAATGTTTACCGCGCCGTCCTTGGAACACAAGGCTCGGACTGCGCTCGCGCCTGGATGTTTCAAACTACGTCATGCGTCATGATAAATTAATATTACTTAATTTTTTTATGATCGAATCAGGAATATCCACAAGAAAACCAAGGATATCGTCACAGCCCGAAGGATCGCCAACCTGAAGTGGCAGTGGCCAGGGCACATTGCTCGCAGAACAGATGGTCGATGGGGCCGAAAAGTTGACGGAACGTTGGAAGGCCTCCTACATGGTGGACCGATGACTTGGTGAAGATAGCGAGTAGCAGATGGATGCGAGACGCGCAGGACCGGTCGTTGTGGCGACGCTTGGGGAGGCCTATGTCCAGCAGTGAACGATTTCCGGCTGATATGATGATGATGTTTAAGACGACTAAAATGATCAATGGTACCGTGTTTAATCCGTGGTGCTTGGCAACTGGGCTTAACCCAGACGTATACGTAATGTTTTCCTGTAATCTCATTATTTTTTTCAACATTTTAGGCTCAGTAGTTTCAACTTCAAATCTTTTTATTTTTAATTATGAAAAAAAAAACCCTCACAATAAGCCCTTTCTTTTGATCCACACTTTGCAGTTTGAAATACATATTTTTTTTTAATTTCTAGTTTGTCCCCCAAAAGTGCTCCAACACTCAAAATTCGTTAATTTACGTAACGCATCCGTGTTGGCTGTGACAGACGGACAGACAGACACCCGAGTGATCCTATAAGGGTTCCATTTCTTACGGATGTTCGGAACCCTAAAAACATAATCAGTTTCCCATGAAATCCTCATAGGAATTGTATCATTGTATGCAGAGTCCCTTGAACCCGATATGTTGACGCGTCTTGGACGCGCGTGACGCAAACCCGCTGAATGCGGCACGGGTGCATTCACTGTGAACAGGGTGGTACATTGACGCTTGCCAAGAGAACAAAGGTGTGTGGAACGGAGCTGATATGTCAACCGTGAAAGCGACTGACAGCCAGGTGTGGTATTGAAAGGCAGAGGAGTCTTTACACTATGCAGCATAGATGATACACTATTAACTAGCTACTATGCAGGTAACTTGAAAGCGTAAAGGTGCTGGCTACTTAATAATATGCTGGCTATTAACGCGTTATATTTAATAGATCTATAATTAGACATCCAATTCCAAAATTCCGTGTTGACATAATTCGGATTGAGTTTTGTTAATTTTTAGGGTTCCGAACAAAAAACGGAATCCGGATCCACTGGACCGATTCTGTTGAAATTTGGTACACAAATGGACTTCTGTGACCTTCTGTGAACATGGACACGCTCTGTAAATTATTAAATTTTTAGTAGGGGTCACTTTTGGGGGTCAAAGTAGAAAAAAAAAGTTTTGTGAACAATATTGTGTGACATCAAATGAAAGGGTTACCTACTGTAAGAGTTTTAAATCAATTATTTTTCATAGTTTTAAAATAAATGGTTTTTAAGTTATTCAAGAAATTAAACGAAAAATTACCATTCACCCTTATCTCCAAAACTACTGAGCCTAAAATTAATAAAAATATTGAGATAGTAGATCCTAAAAACCTATAAGAAGCCTATAGTGATAAAAAAACATGTTAAAAAAAAAAAATTCTTTCGGAACCCTTTGCACGCGAGTCCGACTCGCATTTGTCCAGTTTTTAAGCTTTTAGGCCTTTACTTTACTAGGTAGGTATAAGAAAGATTGTTGAGGTTTGATTAAATATATAATAGGTAGCTGCATTAGCAACGATTTCATTGGCTGCAATTGATCAAACCAAAATATGAGGAGCATTTATAGAATAAAGGAGAATACTCTTTATACAAACACGTCATGTAGGTACACCATAATTATAAGTTACAGAAAATATGGAACCCAAAAATCATAACATAGGGCGAGAAAATCACAACGTCCAACAGTCAAATTTAAAAGACAAATTTGGAAAGATTTAAAAGAGAGGAAAGGAGACAGTACTGATGGTAGTCTTTGGTATAGAATAGAATACTCTTTATTATGTACACCATAAACCTGCGTCCGTACATATGTTTTATCGGTCGTTTATCTGCCCGTTAACCACTAACCGACCGATTAAAAACTCAGAAACCGGGCTGGAGTACTGCTAAGACAGCACAGGAATAGCAAAGAAAAAAGTTGCTACTAACTAGTCAGGTTTCATGTACCTATCCAATATGAATGCTTCGAAGCGGTATGATTCTGTGAGCCGAAACTATGATAAAATAAACATGTTGCTTACTAGTCAGGCTCAAGTATCCGATATGTAGGCCACATAGCACTATCTATCCAACAACTTCCCAACCTATTATAATAAAATGCTTGCAATTGCCTCTCATGCATTGAGCGCTGTCTAATGGGCTTCCGACCTCGAGTGCTTGACAGTCTATGACAACCTTTAATGACGTCATAAAGGCCGTACATTGAAGCGAAGGCTCCGAAACAAAGTAGGCCATCGGTTCCATAAATAGTAGCATGCATTGTGAAATATGAACGGTGGCGCAGTACCTTGGGGTCTATTTATAGGCGGTGGCCGCTGTGGTGAGGAGGTCGGGCTCCGGGGTTGCTGCTCATTGACGCCAGCCCATCGATCGGAGGCGGGGCCCGGGCTGCAGCAGCAAGCTCTGACCTAGTTTGCACCCTCAATGAAACAGGAGGGTGAGGGACCCTAAAACCAAACAGAGTAACCCGACGAAAAGGAAATTTTGGAAAATATTTCAGCGTCAATGTGGTAACAATTTAGGTAGTAACCAGCTTTTGTGAACTAGTTACCGTGCCAATTTGAGTTCGAACCACAAAACCAATCGAATTCGATAACTACCTGAGCATGTGTACAGTTTCAATTTAAAGTTCACAATTTATTATTCTGTAATTGTGAATTTGTTTCAATAGTTTTTCGTACACGTGTTCGTTTTGCACATCGGAGGGCTGAACTTTAGGAGCATTTCCTAATTAAGTTCAGTCGTTATTCAGTTATGTAAACTTGGTTAACACTGTTGACAGTCATAATAGTTACGCATTGTTTTCAAACTCTAAGCTTTTCGTTGACGCTATTGTCGTAAAGTTCGGTCCCGTAATTTTCCTAGTTCCTCTAGTTTTTGAACTTTAAACTTAACCATCTCAAATAATGAATTGATAAAATTGCTCAGTGAAATTGGAAATTGTGAGCTACAAAATATGCTTGTTTTAGACTTGGCACGTTTGGCCGAGCCTCCAAGGACAGCGGTGTTGGGTGTGCAACGCCGGCCTGGGTCGTCGACCGCGCGACCCAGTTTCTCGTTGACGTCACAGCTACGCCTCCTGACGTCACTCGCGAGCCTCCGCGAGCCCATTCAAAACTAGATCACAGGCTCGGGGTGCACTCCACCTCACCTTCCCTCCTCAGCTACACAATTATCATCGAGGCCGCAGTACTGGAAGTAACGCTGGAGGTCATTTCACCCTGAGTTTATATTTATACCAGCCATGCTAAGGTCACTGCAGGTGTATTGTGGCAAGAAATTTTCCTTTGACCAGTTATGGAAAAGGTTATTTAGCTGATTATGATTTTATTTGGTTAATTTTGAGGTCACAAAACTTTAATTCTTATTGTTTCGGTCGGTTCTGCGCTGATCCAGAACAGGGTAAAACTTTGAAAAAAGCATACAGTTGTATTTAATATTTATTTTATTTAATATATTTTCTACAGTATTAAAAAATATTTCTTGTATATTTTGTAAAGTTATATATTGATTCGGTATTGCTTGCTTCAACATAGTCAGAAAGTATATGTTCACCACCTAAAAGCCAGTTCACATGTTGTACAACGACATGTTTTGTTGATAGGCTTTTTAAAAAAAAGTTTTGTTTTCTAGCAACAATGAGTTTGTTTACAAACATACATTGCTCAACCAATTTTAAATGAGAGAGAATGAGGATGATGTTTGATCTTCATTCTACTGGAAAACAAGATGGGAAGCTGGAACACCTGCTGAATGTGACCCTGTTCCGATCTCTTGATCTCCAACATTGATGTCTCAGCGGTATTTTAAATTGACGTGTGTTGACAAAAGTTCAGGGAAGAAGAGTCTTACAAACATGAAGATGTGCTTGAAACTGATCTAAGCTAATTAAAATCGATAAAGCCTAGAACACAAGTAGCGAATCCAAAAGGTCTATCTATATAAAGAACAATCCTTGACACGAATAGCTCGGGTCGTGCACTCGTGCCCTTTTGAGAGCGCAGCCGGACTCACAAGGTTCGTACTATGAAAATATTCACTGAACGGACTGAACAATTTGTTTCAAGTAAATTACGTTTCAGGAGTAACTGTTAATTGAATCTGTCTGTATTCTGTTTGGTTTTGGCAGTTTTTAATTTCAACTCCGTTTTTGTTCGGAGTGTTTACATCTATCTAATCAATAAGAATATATAATTAAAGCAAAGTTAACGAAAGGATAGTTATTTCGAGTCCTGCGTAGGAGTTGAGGCACACCTCTAATTATGTCGCTACTTCGACTGTCTGTATGTAATTGATGTAACTTGAATAATACAAATAAGAAGTACCAAAGGCTTCTGCAGCCAGGTTGTGTTATTGTTACCATTAGAGATTCTTGGTACCTGTGTGGGTTTTGGACGACAAATGAATTTGCATTTGCAAGGCAGTTTTACAATATATGACTAAAGGAGTACCTATTGCAGAAAACCCTCAGGCAATATACAGGGTTATTTGTAAAACACCAGCAACCTCTTAGACAGTGAAATTACATGATTATAAACAACTTTTACTTTGGGAAAACCCCGAAATCTCGAGAAAAATATCAGCTGTTTCGTATATTTTCATTGGCTAAATATTGCATTATGTAAGTAAAAGTTGCTTATAATCATGTGTACTTTCACTGCCTAAGAGTTTGCTGGTGTTTTACAAATAACCCTGTATAAACGAAAATCATCAAAAAAGTCTAAGTAAATCGCATATAAATCCTTGATGACGAAAAGGTGCAATCCCATCATTTAAATCATGCATGAATTTTCTAATTCTTCCTAGAATGCCAAATGTTTTAAATTTCAAGCCGACAGCTTAAAAAGACTACACCTACAGATATAACTTCTTAGAAAAAAAAACAAGGCAGTCAAGGTAACAGCTTAGTACTAAATAAAAAACCGGCCAAGTGCGATTCGGACTCGCACACGAAGGGTTCCGTACCATAAAACCTTAGTTTTTATTATTTTTTGTAATAGCAATACACAATCTGAGAAAATTTCAAATCTCTACCTATTACGGTTCTTGAGATACAGTCCGCTAACAGACAGACGGACTGAGGCTAAGTAATAGGGTTCCGTTGGTTACCTTTCGGGTACGGAATCCTAAAAATTTTAATAAATTTTTTTTTAGAACTTGTTTTTATACTTAGTTTATTTTAAGAATCATAAAATTTTACCGAGGCAATATAAAAAGAAGATTTCAGATAAGAATTTCTAAGAATACAGTAATTTATTTCAGGACCTGTGTAGGAGTGGCTCAATACTTTGCGACCTACTTAGTCCATTGATTACTCCGACCAAAAAAAACAAGTTTTCCAGTAATATTTCACGCAGTAACTACAGTAGAGTTTTCCTCTTTAGCCCAAATAGCGAAAAGAATAAGACAGATAGTGTCTTAGCTTAGTAATCCACCCTCATCCTGCATTGTATCTGGGTCATGTGCGGTCCCCACAACTGTGGGCATCAAATTTTTCCCATATAAGGTTACGGCATGACCTAGCCCCACATACTGGGCTACGTCATATGTATCGCTCATCTCAGCTAATACAATAAACAAGAAAATATGTCTGTGTGTTTGTAAAAGATATTCTCTGTAAGTACTGAGATAACGGGAACTTTTTCGCTGATAGAAAGCTTTACTATCGTTGAATAGCATAGGTACTCGTCGTAGGTATAAATATTTCTCCCAGAAAATGCATGGTTCCTAGACCTCAAGTCTGCTATTACAATAGTGTCAGAATGGTCTATCATTGATTTCATTATTGTTGATTTTGACAAGTTTGGTTATCTACTAATATAAAAGCGTCATTATGTCTTTCCAACGGTCAACCACTGACACTCCATTGAGTGAAATGGCGTAGAATAGTATACTCGTACATAGTGACAAATGAATACATAATATGTAAAAATATATATATAAGAAACCTGGCATAACTTAATGTTCAAATTTAGTGGTAGGTAGTTTTACGAAAATCATTTCTACCACGATTCTATTACGAGACCATTGAACGACCAATGATCGACCATTATGAATTAGCAGATTAGGAACTTTTAGAAAAATGACAATGAGATCGTGTTGGAATGACGAATTTATAAAAAATAGCAGACTTGGGGCCCTGAGGAGTAGGCCAAGAAAGCGAAGTCGCGATAAAAGCTAGTTTCTTACCACTCTGTTAATGTTTATGGGCTGCGTTGATGCGAGTTTCATAACTGTAGGAGATTTAGAAGCTCACTACGTTACCTTCACGCTAGAGGACGCTGCCGCGCTCGTGGAGGCCGTCGCCAATGTCTATGGCTCTGTTTATGTTATGACATATTAAGTTATGTTCTTTATGAAAAGTATGATTTTTTTCCAAGAAACAGTTAACATATTCCGGGATGTCATTACCTAATATAGGGCTGGAGCAAAATTGATTTTGGAGTGAGAATAATCACAATAAGATGTGCTGTTCTACATACAGGAACAGCAATAATTTAAATTATGTAACACCTTTGTAAGTACACCATGTTTTATGCAAATAATTAAATTAAAGAAAATAAAAGAAGGTATGTACACATCTATTGTCTTGAAATTGCATGAATGAATTTACTTTAGAAAAATGATGCTCTAGAATTCGACACTGAAAATTCTTGTTGACCCGGACACCCAAGGGCACGAATTACAATTAAAAGATATATTAAATTGAAGGGTACTCCATTGATGAAGGTATTATGAATTTACAAGAAACTAATACTGACATGGTACAAAAGATACAATAGCAGTAATAAGTGAAACACAAGTTGAGTGACATTTCACCCTTAGTTCACATAATACGTGAAAGCGTAACAATTGAAATGTTATAATAGTGTAGTTCGTTGTAACACTAATGCTATTATTGTTATTTTGTCATCGGGGGTCTACGAACACTGTGACCATTTGGTAATGTCGTTCACGTCCATTTCTGTAGGTACTACTAAATTAGTAATACAGTAGTTTGTCAATGGAATAAGAGCTGAATGCAAGAACAGGGGTTATAATGAAAGACAATTATTCATACATTATGAAGGTTGATTGTGTTATACAATATGGTTCATTGTGTTATACAATATGGTTCATTGTATAATACAATAATATTAGCTCAATGGTAAGTTCAAAGGTCTTTGAGACTGTTAGTGTTCTATTAGGGGTTAGGAACTTTACGGACGTTCGCGTTTGTCAGAGCTGCCGAATACGAACAAACCAAATTATCAAATTGCTACGCATTTCGTAGGTTCACCATACCTGCGGGTCTAAAAAAGCCACTTTAGCAGAATCAGAAAGCACATCACACTACCTACCCATCACTGGCAATTTTTTCCAATCAACCTTGAAACTAATGCGTTAGTGATAAAGATGAAAATGAAAAATCAAAATAGCTGGAAATCGTTTGAACGCATTTTTGTCATCCAAGTAAATGAGTGAACAGGCATCTTCTGGTTGTTAAATAAAAAAATAAAATGCGTGTTTTGCTTTCCTTCGACTTTCCAGTGGCGTTGTTAGATATGGGGTACCACCAAAAAGTAAAAAATTTTGATGTGCTTTAAAAAAAAAAACAACCGGCATCAAAATAAAAAAACGCTGTTCTTTTAATGGACACAGGACCACTAACTTCCGAAATTAAACTTATTTTATACTTTGTAGTGTTTTTTAGGGTTCCGTACTCAAAGGGTAACTAACGGAACCCTATTACTAAGCCTCCGTTGTCTGTCCGTCCGTGCGACTGTCTATCCGTCGGTCAGCGGGCTGTATCTCAAGAACCATAATAGGTAGACAGTTGAAATTTTCAGTCACCAATAAATATTCGTCATCCCTGCATTTCTATATATATATAAATATAGCACTTCGCTCGCAACTTCATTCGCGCGAGTTTAGTTAGAACTCCACAAACTTTATCTCCCATCTAATCTCATATAGGGTTATGAAAATTACTTATTAATAGACTAAACGTAGGGCAGTTCGATCATTCGCAAGATTTTTCTAGTTAGAGTATTTTTGAAACCGTCGTAACTTTTAAACGAAAGGTCTGATTTAGATAATTTAAAGTGTGATTTAAATGCACATAACCAACCACAACCACCACTAACACCACTAAATCACCACTAATTTATTTCACCCGGGTTTTGATTTAATAATTTGAATAAAAAGCGGTAATTGTGACTTAACCATAATACTTAGATACATACCCACGCGGACTTTTTTGTATATATTAATGTCTTCTATAAAACTGTAATACATCACTTTGCTCTATTGTCAATAGTTTCCACAGCGTACGCGATATAAGGATCTTTTTTGGTATTTTTTTTCACACCTTGGGTTACATTATCGAAGTTTTCATACGGATCCCTAACTTTTTTTAAATATTCTATAGCTCATGTTCATCAAGGATAATGTAGGATTCTAATGGTGAAAGAATTTTTCAAATCGGTTTAGTAGTTTCGGAGCCTATTCAATTCAAACAAACAAATCTTTCCTCTTTATAATATTAGTGCATGTAGATTTAAATACTCGTAGATAAGGATTAACATCATGATACTAAAATTACCACTATTCTATTTAACCCGGGTTTTGATTGAATAATTTGAACAAAACGCGGTCATTGTAGGTCATCTATATATATAAAACAAAGACGGGTTTGTTACAACACTTATAACTCGAGATCGGCTAGACCAATTTTCATGATGTTTGTGTTTTTGGATTAGTGTTTGTCCGGAGTAGCATAATAAGCATTGAAATTAAAAAAAAAAAAACAGTAAGTAGTTAGGTAGATAGGGTAGGTAGGTAGGGAGGTAGGGAGGTAGGGAGGTAAGGAGGTAGATAGGTAGGTAGGGTAGCCAGTTGACGGGAGCGAAGCCGCGCAGGTCAGCTAGTTAACCATAATAGTTGGATACATACCCTTGCGGATTTTTTTGTAGATATTAATGTCCTCTATAAAACTGTAGTACATCACTTTGCTCTATTGTCAATAGTTTCCACAGCGTACGCGATATAAGGATCTTTTTTGGTATTTTTTCACACCTTTTTTTTTTTTTTTACTATTGATAGGCACGCGCTTGACCACCATCTCACCTGATGGTAAGCGATGATGTGGTCGAAGATGTAGCACGCTTGCCTAGAAGTACTCCCAGGTTGTAGCTATCGGGAAACACAGACTCCGGCAGGGAATTCCACTCCTTAGCTGTACGCATTAAGAATGTGTTCCCAAAACGTTTTGTGCGTATGGGTGGGATGTCCACAATGTACCGGTGGCGCATCGCCGTTCGTCTTGTGGTCCGATGATGGAACGGGCTTGGCGGAATTAAATTATGCAATTCCGTCACACATTCCCCAAAATGCAACCGGTAGAAAACCGACAAGCCAGCAATTCGTCGTCGATGCTCAAGACTTTGGAGCTTTGTCGCGACGAGTCTCTCATTGCCAATGATCTTTTTGGCTCGTTTCTCAATTGACTCAAGGGCATCAAGCTGGTATCTGGCAGATACGTCCCAAAGATGAGAGCAGTATTCCATACACGATCGAACTTGCGCTTGATAGAGCTTGAGCAGCTGTTCCGGCGTGAAGTACTGTCTCACCTTTGCTAGGATCCCCAACTTTCTTGCAGCCACTTGAGCTTTTGCCTCTATGAAAGGGCCAAAATTGAGAGTAGATGTTAATGTAACCCCAAGAAGCTCAAGTTGGTCGGTTATCGGCACGGTTGCACCTCGGAAAGTTGGAGCTGGCTGGAATTGGCTCCTTTTAGCGGAAAATAGACACGCTTGGGTCTTAGCAGCATTGAACTTGACCAGATTGGCATCACTCCATTCAGAGACAGCCTGTAAGGATACATTGAAGTGCTCAACCATAGCCTCCCGGAGAGACCGGATCTGCGACCCACCAGCTCGTGCGTCGGACACGTATCTCTCAGCAACAGTGCTGTCGTCTGCATACCCAAAGGTACCAAAAGTTTAAGCAGATCATTAATATGCAGTAAGAACAGTGTTGCCGAAAGCACCGACCCCTGAGGAACCCCGGCATTAATATCCAGTAGTCCAGACGAGCAGCCATCTATGACCACTCGGATAGACCGATCCCTCAGGAAATCAGCGATCCAATCACACAAACCGGCGGGCAGACCGAAGGAAAGAAGCTTACTAATAAGGCTATCGTGCCAGACCCTGTCGAAAGCCTTCGAGATGTCAAGGGAGACCGCTAGTGCCTCCCCGTGCTTCTCTATGGCTTCACTCCAGATGTGAATGGCATACGCTAGAAGATCCCCAGTTAACCGATTTTGGCGGAACCCGTATTGTCGGTCACTAAGGATTCGCTTCTAGGTACGCCAGGAGCTTATGATTCAGCAAGCGTTCCATAGTCTTACAGAGTATGGACGTTACCGAGATAGGTGTATAATTCGACGGGTCAGCTCGACTACCCTTCTTGGGCACGGGCTGCACGTTAGCTTGCTTCCAAGCCTTCGGCACTTTTCCAGTCTCAAACGAAAGGCGAAATAGACGTGCCAAGATCGGAGACAACTCAGGCGCACAAGTTTTCAGAACAATTGCCGGTATCCCGTCGGGGCCACTAGCCTTGTTCACGTCTAGGTTACGCAGTACCCTACGGACGTCCTTTTGATGAATGCAAATGTTCGACATGCTCAACTCACATCCACCAAGAGAAGCAGGGGGCCTCGCGCCACCAGGATCCAGAGACGCGAAGAGTCCGCAAACAAGGAAGCAAACAAGTTCGCTTTCTCCTCAGCGGAGTGGGCAAGGGTCCCGTCGGGTCTAAGCAGTGGTGGTAGTGAGGGGCGGCAGAAGTTCGATTCGACCGACTGAGCCAGGGACCAAAAAGCCTTACTACCTGCCGGGTATGAAGCAAGTTTGTTCCCTATTCGGCTGATGTGGTCAAATCGTGCCTACCGCAACACCTTCTTGCAGAACTTGGCAGCCCTGTTGAAGGCTCTCTTCTTCCGAGTCACGTCATTTGCTTTGCGCGTACGAGGGTCGACCCATGCCAGGTAAGCCGCGCGCTTAAGTGCATCAGCGCGATTGCACTCGGCATCAAATCATGGACGAGCTTCGCCAGACATTGGTATGTCAGAGAACGGACTGTAGTACTCCATTCCCCTCCGCAACACATCCGTCACAGCGTCCGCGCACGACGAAGAAACAGTCGAAGAAAAGCCTTCAATAATGTAACCTTGGGTTACATTATTGAAGTTTTCATACGGATCCCTAACTTTTTTAAACAGTCTATAGCCCATGTGCATCAGAGATAATGTAGGATCTAATGGTGAAAGAATTTTTCAAATCGGTCTAGTAGTTTCGGAGCCTATTCAATTCAAACAAACAAACAAATTTTTCCTCTTTATAATATTAGTGTAGATGTATCCATAGTATGATCCATAATTAAATCTGACCGCCCATCATTGGCGGATCCAGGCGGGGGAGGCCCAAGGATTTTGGTAGACATTTGGTAGTCTACAAACTAACGAAAACAAGAAATTTTCGAAAAGTCATCCAAGGAGGCTTGTTTTGCGTTAAGCAAAATAAAATGTAATGTACCTGTTCAGTGTTTACTTTGCTGAAACCCACTGTCAGCGGGTTCAAGCGACAGCTCTGGATCCGCACTGCCTCCCATTCATCAATTCATTAGGCAACTATCCGATATCCATTAAACCTAATTGAATTTTGTTCGAGGAATATGTGATTAAATTTGAAATTAAATGCCAACCGATGATACAGATTAGGTACATTGCGTAAAACACTCTTATCTCATTTTCGCACTACTATAACGAACACACACCGTATATTTTTCCCATGAGACAGGCAAAAAGTATAAAATGCCTCTTTCTCCGATTCCAACATAGGTAATTCTTTTGCTTCTTAAGTCCATAGATCTGCACCTTCGTTGATTATAAGTAGACTACGCTCCAGAGCTTTCTACAAAATATCTACCAGTCCGTGTAGCCTTGTCGGGCGTCTCCCGGTGTTTCCACTCACGAATTTAATAAAACTAGAAAGACAAACTATTTTGCCTTGAGTCTTATGATTGAGGGCCAAAGAGTTTAAAGTTTGTGAAGACCTAGAAGCCGCCTTGATTTAGTCCTAGAAAGCTCCGCTTTGGAATGCGCAGCTTTTATATTGGATCCATGGCCATGTAGTTTTATGAAGTGTACTTTTATTAGGTCGTCTTCGACTCGTATAAGGGGGAGGGGGGTACTGTAGATTTAGAAAAGAAAAAATATTAACAGTGCATACACTACGCTGACGCATAAAATACAGTTAAATGTTCTAATTAACCTACCCTATCAACGAAAAATGATTATTGCGTCGAAAAATTTACTGATGATGATTCTAAAAGGCAGCATTGCCACATAACATAGCAATTCTTAGCCTCTGACCTGGATGAAAAGCCAGCCCTTTGTTTATGATATCGCAGTGTTAACAATTGATTAAGTAGTTGTTTTAATTAAGATTAATTTAAATGATACAAAATATGTACGCCTGAAACTTTGTCCATCAAGTAAAACATGGAACACTAATGTGACGTAACTCTTCAATTTAGCAGTCATGGCACCCCTCCAGAGAGCATAAAGCCAAACTTTATTACTTTTTTATTATATTGTAAGGCTTGAAACGGAGGAGCATGGTGTAACACCAGCGAAACGGTCACGTTTGTGGGCACGCAGCCGCCCGCAGACTTCAACCCTCCGCCGACGAAATAAAAATAACACCACCATACTGTTCGGCTAGTTGTGGCTGGCAGATTGTGAAATAATGTCATTCTCATTCACATCAAAAAGGTTTTGTGGACAGAGAGAGACCATTCTAGTTTTATGATTTTATTTACAGTGTGTTTTAGCTGAATTACAAAAGAAGGTTTTCGACTTCGACTTGTAAAAATAAAGTAACAACTCTCAGACACGCACACATTATTTCCCGAGTAGATCTAATTTTCGTTTTTTAAGTATGTTGTGTGTACATAAATAAATAAATAATATATTTACTTTCAGATTCTATGTGCAATGATATACGAGGTTTCCATCCAGCAGTGAAGTATTGCTAGCGATACATTTGTTGAATCAAAATTACAGTATTATAGTTTCTGTTAGTAAGTATGGTCAGCTAGCCCAGAGAATACGCTTTCCTCAATTCGAAGAAACCTTCTACAAGTTGTAAATCGTATTTAATTCATGTTACGTTTCTCCATGTTAACTAGTACCTATTTTATAAATTCAGTGCATTTTCCTGTTATCAGTAGTGCTCCACTGTACACTGTACATTCACCGTAGATACACTTAGTCTGCAGCTGGAGAATTAATTATCAATTCATTAAAATCGATAAGTTCGTGGAACCTTAACTTTGTAGCGGTAAACGAGAGGTAGAAGCTCTCTTTGTGAATATACATTTTCAATCTACTTCCATGAATGCACAAACCGTAAATCGTATGTAATTATTACTGTAATAAACGTTTTTAGCAGAAGATCACTTTTTTTGTTAAAATTTATTATTTATTATTAATTGTTGTTAAATTGATCCAACGAAAAATATGTGTCTTGAAAAATATCATCATCTGCCTAGCCTTTTCCCAACTATATTGGGGACGGGTTCCAGTCAAACCGGATTTCGCTAAATATCAGTATTTTACGCGGAGCGGCTGCCTACCAGACCTCTACAACCCATGAACTGGGTAACCCGGTACTTCATGGCAAGACTGGAGTCAGATTAACTGGCTTCTGACGTAACGACCGCCAAAGATCTACAAATGACAGCCGGGACCAACGGCTTGACGTGCTTTCCAAGGCACGGAGGAAACTCGGTATGTTAAGATGGTCACCCATCCACAGAACAACCTTGGCAAGCGTTGCTTAACCTTGAAGATCGACCCATGCAGCTGTTATTATTTAGCCACGAGCTCCTCGTCTTGGAAAATATATTAGCTGTTTATACATATTGTTTAAGCTATCTTAAATTAAATAACTGAACTGTGTGCTGGATGGAAACTTGTCACACTTCTAAAAAGAAACAAATTAAAAGTAAAAAGAGAGTTGAATTGTTCATCTTGTCAGGAAAAGGTCGGCTGTTCGTGGTCACGTTTGAGACCGCAAGCTCGACTGTACTACTCGCCTTTACCTAGGCTAAGTTCTGAGATGGCAAGTAAATAATTGTATTATTATTATGAGTAAGGTGTACGTGGAATAGAATAAACTATGAACGACTCGAATTTCAACTTTTACAGGAAATCTCATGAAGATTTTATTTATATATTATTTAAATAAAACAGAAATTAACGGAATTTAGGCGTCTATATTAAATGGATGATTATATACACTTCACTGGACAGTTTGTGGCCAAATTGTCCAAGATAAAATAGAACTACAGAAAAATCAAAACTCTTCCTTTTGGCTTTGCTGTAGTCGGGTGAAAAGTTTGTCAATACAACAAGGGGATAGTTCAGGCTTATTTTTAACCGACTTCTTCAAAAAGGAGGAGGTTCTATGTTCGGCTGCATGTATTTTTTTTTCATGTGTGTTAACCGATTTCTCCGTCAATTGTGAACCGATTTTAAAAATTCTTTTGTTATTCGAAAGCCTATACTCCTGAGGTGGACCCATTGCAGGGAAACCCTCAAATTTTATAGGCACATATTTTCGCCAATTTTTGAGCGATTTGGATGATTATTTTTTTGTCTGGAAGAGTTTTTTCCCCGAATGGTCCCATTTTAATTTGGTGATGAGCGGATGAAGAACTTCGGAGGTAGGCAACGGAATTCTTCAATCAATGTAGCAAATGGATCGGGATTTCTGAAATCGCATGTCTGTTGTTTTTTTACAACAGTTCATAACATAACATCAGGCCGGTACGCTGTGATTGTGGAAAACTAAAAAACTATTTCACAAAAAATAAAACCGACTTCCAAAAACAAAACACTACAAGTTATAAAATAACTTTAATTTCGGAAAACGGTGTCGAAAGCAAAAAAAAAACCAAAAACACTGACTTCCGAAATTAAAGTTATTTTATACCTTGTAGTGTTTTTAAAACTTACAAACAACATATAAGGCATAAATTTACAGGTTTTAATAGTAAAATATACTTAAAATAAAGTAGGTATGGAGCTACATGTTGCTATAGCACGTTCTTTGAGGCATTTCTTACAAAGCGTTGGTAGGAAAGGAATGTAGAAATGTGATAGTACACGTGAGCGATTGGTCTAGGTATTCTTTCTACAAAACGTGGCGAGACATTCAGTGGCGCTCAAACTTCTTTTCCATTCTGCACTGTTGAATAATACTCATAGAAATTATAAGACACTAGTGAAACATTCCAGTGTCTAAATGCTCAAGATGGGTGGCAATTTTAGTTTAGTGCTAGAAATAAACATTTGGTGGTTCAATGCAAGTTTATTTGCCTCATACTTTATTGATAAAATACAAGTAATGGTCCACACAAGCCCCATAATTAGCTGGAAGTTAGTAGTCGGGGAATACAGACTAGCTAACAGCAACAGTTGCGAAGATTTTTTTTTGCGATACCATGAGATTTTAAGTTTTCTATAAAACGTAAAAAACCACTCTCAAATTCGTTCTTAATTTTTTTTTAAGATTTACAAACTAACATTTTAGACTTAGGTCTGCGTATCAAGTTTCATTCATTTTCAAATCTTATGAGTTCGTATGAAATAGGTACCATGCAGAGTAAAAGCTTAATAGCTAAGAACCTATATCTAAAACATTAACAATAACAAAAACTACTGGTTTGAGTACCACTGTCATCCAGGGGTGGAATCCTTTAGCGGGCGGCGCGCCGCGTGCTTGAAAACGAGGAACTATAAGAATTTCTGCTCGGACATGGAAGAAGCCGCAAGATAGGACGTTTTATGTAATTCTGAGCTTAGAATAAAACTGGCGTGGGCGGTCCGGGATAATGCGTAGGTATTGAACGGACAAACAGCAGGACAGAGAAATAAAAAAGTAAATACATTAATACGAATCAGTGATATTGGTATCAGTTCGGTTTTAAAATGTCTACACATACCTACGTAACATCATGGTTTTATGCCTCAAAGGCTGAAGGGGTAGACTGAAGTATGTTGCATATATTATATTATAAATTATAAATGCGAAATTTGTAATTATTATAAATGCAAAAGTTTGTCAGGATGGATGCTTGTTACTCTTTCACACAAAAAATACTTAACGGATCTAAATTAAATTTAGACCTGGCTACTTTTCATCCCGGAAAAATGTACGATACCCGTAAGATAATTTCCTAAATAGAAGCGGGTGAAGCCGCTGGCAAAAGCTGGTATTGCATATTTTGGCTGGTAAGTAAAGGCAACCTCATATCACTTTAAGCGTTTTGTGAAATGACCACCCCGTGGGGAAGTCCACCATTGCGGTTGTGACCACTTAACAAGTCAATTTATTTTCTTCATTGTTTACCTAGTTAAGCTTTTGCCCTGGTTTTAAATTGAATATTAGGTTATTTAATTTTGTTTTTCTAGAACTGAAACTGAAATAGTTATTTACTTAAGGGCAAAATTTTAAATACTTAGATAACTTTTACCTGAGGAAAAATAAATAACTGCTTATCTAAATCAACCTTAGTATTTAAGGATGATTTAGAAAAGCAGTTTATATTAAAGACAGTGTATATACAGTTAGTATTGAATTTTATGAGCTTCTAGTAACGCTCATTATACTAAAATCAAAGCCCAAGTTCGTTTTCATTGCCAATTGCCAGGCTTGTGGATTGCCAGCCGCTCCGCCGAGAGCGGCAGGAGTCGTTTGATGATTTCCAATCCATATAAAAGAGTTCCATTCCATTGTCACCATTCCATCCGATTTACTAAAGTCAAGGCAATGGGTATTACAAGACGAATTAATAAGAGAAACAAATACCTACCTTAATCAATTTAATACATTATTTTATTTTCTATACTAATATATAAAGCTGAAGAGTTTGTTTGTTTGCTTGCTTGAACGCGCTAATCTCAGGAACTACTGGTCCGAATCGAAAAAATATGTCATTGTTAGATAGCCCATTTATCATTTCATCACGCTATGACCAATAGGAGCGGAGCAGTAATGAAAATTGTGATGCAGACGAAGTTACGTGGGTCCACTAGTATTAAAATCAAACCGTTTACAAAAAGTGTACATTTAGCCACCAGTAATAATAATAATAAGTTTTCCATGCAATTATAGCGCCTAAACCGAAGATATTATTATTATTATAGGTGCAAGTAATGGTTATTCGGAATTGCAATGTTTAATAGCGACCAGCCTGATCTAAGATAATTTAAACCTGTGTTTCAGGCCATCATTTTACAATCAAACTACTTTGGTCCAGTATAATTTAAAGTTAAACTATATACAAATAAAGAACCTTGTAACAACTACGGGAAAAAGATTAATGGCACCTTAATATCTAAAACTAAACCTATGTATATATTATACAAAAGTACCTAAACACTTATGAGGGGATCAAATCTTCATGGCAGAATTTCTAGAAGTTGTTCTGTGTCTGTGTAATATATTGTCTCTAAATATACAGATAACAAAACTCTCATAATTATATTAAGTAAGGATAAAACAATACACGGATAATTATTATCCCACTGTACAAAATCTTACAATGAGATGTCAGATAATATCGTTTTGTCCTTCAACTACCAGATGAGAATCTGGTTGAGTGATATTATTTCCATTCAGCGCTGTACTGAATACATATATTATTTATCTGACAGTCAATTGTTTTGTAAGGATTATTGTGTCTTTAATTGGTACTGATGGTCTTCATCATCTGCCTAGCCTTTTCCCTACTATATTGTAGTCGGCTTCCAGTCAAACCGGATTCAGCTGAATACCAGTGTTTTACGTGAAGCGGCTGCCTACCAGACCTCCACAACCCATTATATGGGTAACACGGTATATCTTGGCAAGACTGGAGTCAGATTTACTGGCTTCTGACAATCCGTAACGACTGCCAAAGTTCTGCAAATGAGAGCCGGGACCAACAGCTTAACGTGCTTTCCGAGACATGGAAGAAACTCGGTATGTTGAGATGGTCACCCATCCACAGACCAACCTTGCTTAACCTTGAAGATCGATCTGTGCGGTACTGATGGTAATAAATCATGTCAACTTTTACTTAAATGTTTAGGTTGTTAAATAAAGGGAAACCATTTTGATGTGTCTTTTTAATACATTTATTTAAAAACTCAGTGTAAAATAAAATGCAACTAAAAACCAATGTAAATACAATAATAATGTAAATCAATTGAAACATTATGTTGTTTAAGCAGTAGTTTATTTGTTTGTGATAAAATCACATCAAGATTGTTTATAACTACCATAACCTTTCAAATATAGTCATAATCAGGATTGATAAAAAGAAAACTATGTAAACAGTGTGTACTGTTGGCGGATTCCAGAGTAAAATTCCTCATGTATAAGAATCTCAAAATTTTTAACCAACTTCTTCAAAAAGGAGAAGGTTCTATGTTCGGCTGTATGTATTTTTTTTACGTATGTTCACCGATTTCTCCGCTATTTGTGGACCGATTTTAAAAATTATTTTCTTATTCAAAAGCCTAAAAAGAATTTACTGTCACCAAGTCAGAATCTGATGATGGAATCCCATGAAAATCGAGGGAAACCCTCAAAATTTTATAGGCACATATGTTTTTCATTAAATTTCTAACGCAATTCAGGTATTTGTGCCTGATAATCATCATCTCATGTTACAAGCGTTTCAAAATTTCATCTCATGGAAAACAAGCAATAATGCAAATTCATTTTCAGAAAGTGTGTTTTTAGCCTATTTCATGGAATGTTCTCAAAAATATAAGTCAAGCTCATTGTGGTGTTACTATTCAATGCTAAAAAGCACTGAAAACAAAACATGGTATTGATATCAAGTCATACTCCAACTTGCTGGCATTTCTAAAAAGACGCTCAAGTGGCCATATGAGTAAAAAGTCTAAAGTATTTTCGGCTGACAATGTCAAGAAGTTCCTAAAAGAAGCTCTGGATTGCCGATATTTGGCAACAAAGGTCAGTTGAATCTAAATTATTGTTATTAACTTCTTTCACTTCGTATTTCTTTACAATATAGGTGTTTTGCACGCTGTTTTTATCTCTTTTCAAGTTGTATTAATATGGTGCATGTAGACGTCAAGAGTTGGCAAACATCACAACTAACAAACTAAACTAATAGGTTATTTCTAGGCAAGCGTGCTCCATCTTCGACCACATCCTCGCTTACCATCAGGTGAGATAGTGGTCAAACGCGTGCCTATCAATAATAAAACAAAAAAAAAAACTAACGATGTCGAGAACCATGGGCGGCTTCTTCTTGTCCAGCTCAAAAACACAAAAAGTAAAATTCCAAGTTCGTTCACAATACAGGGGCCTTTTCACGACATACTGAAGAAATACGAAGCGCTTCGTTCAACAAAAGCGATGTCTAACAGATTTTTTCAAAATTACCAAAATGGAAAATGCACTAGCCAACCCATTGGCATGAATAAATTTGGAGCAATGCCGAAACAAATTGCCACTTTCTTAAATTTGGATGATCCACTTGAATACACAGGGCACAGTTTCAAAAGGTCCTCGGCGACATTGCTCGCCGATTCAGGTGCGCCGCCGCCGCAGCCGCCACCGACTGCGAACTCTGTGGTCTCGTTTCTCCTACTTTCACTCGAGAGAGTGAGAGAGAGACTGGTGAAATTGTAACTAATAATAATAACTTGACAACATTAAAAATGCCAACTGGCAACGTAATAATCAATTTTACAATTTATTCAATTTTTTTTAACTGCTTTAACAAGTGGTTAAAGATTATTTTTTTTTAAGAAAGTCACAGTTTTTTTTATTTCCTCGCAAATACGTTATAAAACGTCGTATGACATACGTGCGCTTTGATAATTAAAGCCTCTGCTTTCTTGTGTAGCAATATTGTTTCAGCTGTAATTTTCAACTTACCGCACTTATATCATAATGTCCTATAATTATAGTGGTAGTTTACGTATAATTGCTTTATTACCTCCACAGCAACACATAATTTCAAACACCGTTTCTGTTTAGGAAAAAAATGAAGGCTTTGTTTATGTAAGCTCAATACTTAAATGAAGTCAGGAGTATAAGGACAAGTACCAGTTTGTGTCATAATGCTGCCCACAGAATGATGTTATCTCCGTTGTTTGGCCCAATTCACCAAGAGTCGTGAAAGGCGAGCACACGCCAGATGTTACTTTGAACTTCTTTTTAAGTATTATAAAAAGATTTTTAAGAGACGAACGATATTAATAGATGACGCCGCTTATAAGTTTAGGGACTATTTTATTACACAATAGCAGTATTTTAAATTTTAATCCTGGATTAAAAGAAAAACTTTCAATGGCTTATTTATAGAAGTGAATACCATCTTACACATGGAAATTTTTGAAATCCTTGATGAATAATAAAAAAAATCCGCTAGTGAGGAATAAAGTGTGCGCGGGTGCAAATGTTTATTTAGCCCAAACTAACAAAGTGAACATCTATAGTTTTCGCAGCGGTCGCAATGTACAGAATTTTTTAGATCATTTTTTTCCGTCCTCTTCAGTAATATTCTTCATATATCAGCCAATTTACACAAAACCTTAACAAATCATATAATACCATTTTAGAGAACCACACTATATATTAAAAAATCCGTTGCGTAGTCTTAAAGATCTAAGCATACATAGGAACAGACTATAAAGATGTAAGCATACATAGGGACAGGCGGGAAGTGACTTTCTTTTATACTATGTAGTGATTTTACTTCCTCATAATAATTAATCTATAATCTAAAATAACACTACTTCTAGCAAGCTTGCTACGCTTTCGTAGCTCGTAGTACGCCGACGCTTACTACGCCGTAGCTGTCCGCTACGAGTACCCGTAAACACTGATCGTTTATTCATGATGGATTTCTTGGAAGTAATAAATAAAGTATCTCTTTATTTTTGTAGGTATAACTTATATTAATTATGTTCTTGTAGGTGACCATGATCACCAAATATATACTTATCACGAAATTCAGGAACGGATCAACCTAGTTTAAGTTTGTCGGCGAAGTTTGGAACTGCGTAGCAAGGATTCCATTCAGAGTGATAATATTGAATGAAAACAATATCTATTTCCGCAATTTATGTGATTCGATAGAATATTAGATTAGTCAACATTGCTCTCTGACTCAGCAAGTTGAAGTGCTTGTGGACTGGTCATATTAATTTGGAACTCGCCGACTGGTCGACACTTTGCGTGATCAGAGGGCTGGCTCGTTCTTTGCTCAAAGAATTAGCATTGCCATTCAACGTGGCAATGCTGTCAGTCTTCTGGGCACGTTTCCGGATGACAGCGATGCGGAGGAATTTTTCGACGCCTGATTGTGTTTGGTTTTGTATATTCATAATGTATATAGTTATTTTTAATAGTTATTTTGAAATAAATATTATTTAACCCTATTTAGAACAGAATCGGATTACCATTCGATGTATTGTATCCTGGCTTTGCTCGTGAGTTAAACTCTAAACTCCCTCGCTATGCTCGGCAGTAAACTTTCGAATCCTTCATTGGGTTTGGGATTCACTATGACGTCCGTGATATAAGACACTGCTTCATCCCCTCTGTGCATAATCTACTATTAATAAGATGGTTTGTGACTGACAGTTTCAAACAGAAAATTGTGTTTATTTCTTGTTTAGTAACTAAGAGATACTATTTAATTCCAATATATCTTGTACCTGCAGGCGAGTACTAGGTACTGGTTTTTTTAAGGATGGTAAATTATCAGGTTACTCCTCCCGCTCTGGACGGAGCAGAAGGGAGTGTCAGACACTTACTGACTAAAACCCATTCGTGTTCCTCCTAATGCCCTTTGTATTCCAGGGCTACGGTGACTCTTTCGAACAGATTCCGCAACAAGTACCACTGCAGTTTGTACACGTCGAAGTGAATGTGACAGCTCATTTCGTGATCACTTCACCCAAGCCTTCGACATGTTTATAGAATCGACTGGCTGAATCGACCGGCTGGTACCAACTGATTTGACGTTGTCTAGGTCACGAACACAGTGGGAGACCCAATCATCTGCTCGTTACCATACAGAAGTAAATTGTACTCATTAGTGTCGTTTCTTTAAAAATGTCAAAGAAAATACCGACAACGCGTCTCAATCGCGTGTACGAGACACGGCTTAAGAAATACAAACCCTCATTTGTTATTTGATGATTATATGTTAGAAAAATGTAGATTTCAAATAAAACATGGGTTGCTTAGCTTAATCTTAGACTCACACTGTTAAATAACTTTAACTTTTTTATCAACTTTTCTGAATTGTTATTTAAACTTTCATCAGTTAATAAGCTTTTTAAATCGTATTTTTTCCTAGTCAGCAGTTTAGGTTACCTTGTCAAAGAGGATGTGGTTCATGGTTGCAGTGTGCATTACACTGTGGAGGCACGATTTAGCTAAGCAACTCTGTGCAATTTATCAATCTACATGTTATCTGTACTAATATATAAAGCTGAAGAGTTTGTTTGTTTACTTGAACGCGCTAATCTCAGGAACTGCTGGTCCGATTTGAAAAATTCTTTCAGTGTAAGGTAGCCCATTTATCGAGAAAGACTATAGGCTATATATTATCACACTAAAACTACCAGGAGCGGAGCAGTAATGAAAATTGTGACGCAGACGAAGTTGCGCGCGTCAACTAGTTTAACATGTAATCTTTGTCAAGGTGATATACTTCTTAATCCGTATCTGAAACTATAAGAAAGTAACTGAGAAATATTTATATTAGTGACGCCACCATCGTCGCGTCGTCTGTGGGCCTAGCAAGAATATTTTTCACGTATAGTAACGTAACGCACAATTTTACCACAGCTACAATACTCGTTTTGCACATAAGATTTATTTCAATGTAGTATCTCATTGAAATAAATCTTATGTGCAAAACGAGTATATATAGCTGAAGAGTTTGTTTGTTTACTTGAACGCGCTAATCTCAGGAGCTGCGGGTCCGATTTGAAACATTCATTCAGTGTTAGATAGCCCATTTATTGAGGAAGGCTATAGGCTATAATCATCACGCTAAGACTAATAGGAGCGGAGCAGTAATGAAAATTGTGACGCAGATGAAGTTGCGCGCGTCAACTAGTTTATATATTAAGCTGAAGAGTTTATTTGATTGTTTGTTTGTTCTTTTGAACGCGCTAATCTCAGGAACTGCTGGTCCGATTTGAAAAATTCTTTCAGTGTAAGGTAGCCCATTTATCGAGAAAGACTATAGGCTATATATTATCACACTAAAACCACCAGGAGCGGAGCAGTAATGAAAATTGTGACGCAGACGAAGTTGCGCGCGTCAACTAGTTTAACATGTAATCTTTGTCAAGGTAATATACTTCTTAATCCGTATCTCAAACTATAAGAAAGTAACTGAGAAATATTTATATTAGTGACGCCGCCATCGTCGCGTCGTTTGTGGGCCTAGCAAGAATATTTTTCACGTATAGTAACGTAACGCAAAATTTTACCACAGCTACAATACTCGTTTTGCACATAAGATTTATTTCAATGAGATACTACATTCATATTTTTGAATGATATAAATTGTGTATATGTCCCATAAAATTAAACCAAAATACTATGGGGTTTTCACATTCAAAACTCACTTACATTAACGTTACTATACGTCAAAATATTCGTGCTGGGCCCTCTGAAAACAAATCGGAACATCTTCGTCATGGCGTTTGTTTGATATTTCAAGTCACGCGTGTTATAAGCACGCAACAAAAACATGACTCCGTTTTGCAGTCTGAAGCAATATTTTTCGTACAAAAAATGCAGAGGTTCTGTAGAATTGCGGCCGCCCGCATCTTCTCCGTTGTGCTTTTTAAGTTTTCAATTATGAGAAAACACACCTTCAGTGTTAAATTTTGTATATTTTCATGCTGGTTATGTGTGCGTTATTTTCATATTAGATAATAACTGCCGCACGGGTCGATCTTCAAGGTTAAGCAACGCATGCCAAGGTTGGTCTGTGGATGGGTGACCATACCGAGAACATATCGAACATACCGAGTTTCTTCCGTACTTCGGAAAGTACGTTAAGCCGTTGGTCTCGGCTGTCATTTGTAGATCTTTGGCAATTGTTACGGATAGTCAGAAGCAAATAAAGCTGACTCCAGTCTTGCCATGAAGTACCGTGTTACCCAGTTAATGGGTTGTGGAGATCTGGTAGGCAGCTGCTCCTCATAAAATACTGGTATTCAGCTAAATCCGGCTTGACTAGAAGCCGATTCCAATATAGTTGGGAAAAGGCTAGGTAGATGATGATATGTATAGGTGAAGTAAACAAATAATCTATTTTATTTTTTCATAACAAAAGTTGAGAATTAATCAGAACGCAATTGTAACAGGAATTTGAAAGAAAGAAAAAGACGGTTTAATAAAACTTAAACAACAATTTATTAATAAAAGGTTTATATTCAATATAGTACTACTCTGTCAAGAAAGTACCGGGAAAAGATCAATAATACACAAAATGTCTGTTATTCATCCAAATTTATTTTATCACCTTCAAAGTATGCTCCTTTAGAAACGATACACTTGCGCCAACGAATAATCCATTCATCAAAACATTTTTTAAACGCTGCTTCCGGAATTGAGTTGAGTTCTCGTCGCGAATTCTCCTTTATGTCTTCTATCGATTGAAAACGGTTCAGTTGGAAGGCGCCACTCCGAAGCTTGTTGACTAGTTTGCATGTCAAACTCGTAAACCCACGTCTCGTCACCAGTAACAATGCGTTTCATGAATGTTGGGTCCGAACTGACTCGTTCTAGCATGTCCTCAGCGACTTTCATGCGATTGAGTTTTTGGAGAAAATTCAGATCTTTTGGGACTAGCCGAGCAGCAACATGTTTCATATCCAAATGATTAGTTAAAATGGTACGGATCGACTCGTGAGATACAGAAAGTTCGGCGGCTATCTCTCTCAGAGTTGAATGGGGATTTTCAGTCACTATTTCCTTCACTTTTGCGATGTTAACTTCAGTTGCAGACGTTGACGGCCTACCAGAGCGAGGCAAAACTTCCATCACATCTCGACCGCTTTTGAACGCTTTGAACCACTCATAAGCACGAGTTTTTGATAAAGTCGATTCACCGTAAGCCTTCTGTAACATTTTCAATGACTCCGAACACGAAATTCCATTGGCGATGCAAAATTTAAGACAAACTCTTTGTTCGATATTTTTGTCCATTATGAAATTCGCAATACACACTATATATGATATTACTAAAACCAGCACTGTATTTAATATAAATAACAGATGCAACTCAAACTCCGCGCCAAAATGGAAAACAGCTGTGCCAATCTAACAACTACAAAAAAACAGAAATTTGAATTTGGAACCATAAAGAAATCATCCATTCCCGATATTTTTTTGACTGAATGTATAACA
Organism: Lacanobia oleracea; assembly: GCA_950371165.1. Classification (NCBI taxonomy): domain Eukaryota; kingdom Metazoa; phylum Arthropoda; class Insecta; order Lepidoptera; family Noctuidae; genus Lacanobia; species Lacanobia oleracea. The sequence goes on from OX493401.1 coordinate 12,990,114, forward strand.
CCTCCCCTGGCTCGAACACATGCAGAGATCCTCCTGGGCATGCTGAGGATCCGGTTATCCAGCACTTCTTGGGGTATCCTGTCCCTTTCTTGAATAGCGGGTTTCCTGAGTTCTGGCACTGTCTGGGGACGTGGCTGACGGTTCCAAATAGCCCGCTTAAGAGCACCCCACTCTTTGAACTGCTGCCCTAAAGCGCTACAGTAGATTCCTGGCGGCCCGTGACCCAACAATCAACGCTACTAAAATAAAAGCAGAGTTTCGGGTCGCCTCTGGGCTTGAAATAAGCACTCAAGACCATTCGAAATTGCTTGCACCAGGCTGGATTACGAGCGCGGAGGTCTTGGTGAGCGCCTCTAAGTAATCGGCAACGTCAACGACGGACATTGCGGTGGGCTAGGCTTCGGCAAAATGAAGAAGAAAACATTTGGCAAAACTATCTCTTCGTTGACGAATCGCTATTCAGTACTCATCCAGGTAACTGACGTGTCCGTGTCTGGAGAAGATCAGGAGACCGTAAAAGTGCTACAGGGTTACCCAATCGAAGGAACAATAGGTGCCTACTATACGGAAATATGATTCTAAAATTAACCGTTATTCAACAGGGCGGTAAAAGCGTCCAAAAAAAAACATTATTTTTCGTAAGAACTTTCGAAATATTTACACAATGAATCTAGAAAGTTTAAGCAGCTATTTGAAACTTAGAAAAAGGGGTTTTCCCTAACTTTTTAAATGCCACCGCGAAAATAAAGTGGTTACGTTGGGTGCGTGCGTCACAGCGAAGCCCGTTCCTTCCGACTTGGCCTTTTGTGCAATCTCGGGGCTGCGTGACCCCGCGATCACGAGCCACGGGTCGCGTGTCCCGCCACTTTGCCAGCTTTTAATTAATGTTGAAACGTTACACCGTGTTATTTCATCGTTGAATTGTCACGTCTTAATGTCACGCATGGTCTGGTATAGTGGGGTAAGAAGAGATTATGTAATTTGACAATCACGACATGTGTTTAATGGACGGACTAGTTTAAAGATTTTAGGCTTATGTATGTCTAAATTATAAAAAATAACCTTTCACTTCGAGACGGATTTCTAGTGTCAAAATTCGCTACTTACAGCATTAAATAATTAAATGTAATTAATTACAGTTATGCTAACGACATTCTCTCCTAAAATTACACTAACACCCACTATACACACATAACTCTTTTTCCGAATTCAGCTCGACGTCCGTAATCATCATCAGATTTATAATCGTATCAGCGTTAGATATATTTGACTGACACATGGTGTAACCGTTAAAGTGCAGTATGCGCTTTAACAGTTACACCATGTGTCTATTATTAATTCTAAGGTATTTTTTTTTTAAATTTCAATAAGGTTTTATGGCACCAACATGGAAAGATTATTTTATTATTTGTTATAAATGTGATTGTTTTATTTTTTTTGTTTGTGTAGGTGTTTAGTTTTTTTTTTTTAATATAATTGTGTTTTTGTGTATTGTATATATACTCGTATATTTTTGTGTTAAATGTTTTGTCTTTCCTTTCTATTTATATCAGTTACTTTAGCAAAATGGTAATAAATAAACCAAATGGAAAAAGGTTTATAAAAGGATGTAGAATCTATTTTCGCATAATATCTATATGCATTGTCATTGTCAGATTTACTTAATCTGGAAGATTCAGATTAATACTAAGACTATATTGAAGACATAAATCCCTATTAATCCCACAAAATGACGTACGATATTTTGTGCGTATTTCCCGATTTAATAACACTTAATACGGCGTTAATGACGCTTACAGTAATTCACTTACGCCCTTACAAACCAGAGATAGACAATTCTATTAAATGTTGTTTATAAGTTGTGTATTCCCTGACATTTACACGTATGATTGGACCACTTAACGCAGACACAATTACTTTTATTACCCGTTTATTTTCGAACTGTCTGGAAGTTACCTTAACGAGATCAGTCGAATGGAAGCTGTCGTTAGCAAATGTCAAAGATACGATGTACATAATACATCCTTGTTATTTCTTTTGAAAATGCCGCTGGCGGTGAAAAAAGATCTGTGAAGATAAGTAAAACTATATTATCTATAATCATTTGTGGTTGGTGATTGGGAGGGATGATTTATCACCAGTGAATTTTACAATAAGACATTCATTTTCGTTTTTAAAAGTTTGTTTGGCGTTTTTTGATTGTGTTTGCGTGAAAATGTCGAGTTTTAACATTTTCTGTTTTTTATTATCTATGGTACTCGTTAGTGGTCTCTGACGACTTCCCCGATCTTTGACCCTTGAACTTTGAATTTTATATTTAATTTAAAACTCGAAACCATTTCATACCAGAAATCGTTTCACCAGTTTAAACTAAAAACAGGAAATAACATAAAATATAAAGCAAAATATTTCTTCCCACACTGTGTCCACATTGTGTTGTTTCATTTTAGAAGCAGATTCTAACCGAATGTTTCTAGAAATAGAGGGTAGAATTGAATTTATATAAATAAAATAAAAAGACTGTTATGAGTCCGTCCGACCGTTGTACCAAACCGATACCCTTTTTTTTAAAGAAATATATTTATGCTTTTCACCTTGCGATTTCCTCCTGTGCATTCTTTTTTTTACTTGAGATGGGTTTGCTCTTCAGTCTAGACTGAAGAGCAAACCCATCTCAAGTAGTAGTAGTAGTAGTAGTAGTAGTGTCCTAGACTAGCTAGGTCAGAGGTGATAGAAAAAAAGTCGATGATGGAGCGAGCTTATCCAGAGGAAGCCTGTTCATTCTTATTTTGAAGAAATTAGGGTTGAATATCTTTCCTTCTAATAGATTACTCTATATTATGTACACCACATAAATAACAGAAACGATAGAAGTAGAAAACATTAGATAGTGTGACGCAATGGCCGTCCTTATCGCTAAAAGCGATCTTCAACGCACCGATACCCACAGTGTTGCAGATGTCCATAGAGGGTACCACTTTTCTTCCATCAGATGGACCACCTGCTTGATTAGGTATTCTATGATATAAACAAAGTGTACCTTCATCAGCTTTGCCAAAGACTATAATACTTGAATTGCTTTTACGCGGCCTATCATGAGTTCGTTCCCTTTGTCAGGAAATACGAGTATCATTGGCTAACACCTAAGTCGAGTCGAGGTTTTGACATTTGGCATGCAATTCAGCCAGGTGCTTGGGTGAGCTTAGAAAATACGGGGGCTCTAATATCGAGGCATCGATTAATAAAAAAAATGCCCTTTAAAAAAGGCTTACGCCTGTTTAACATAATCGAACTCAGGCCTGCCGTAGGTGGTGTAACCTACGCCTTTATTTCGGCCATTATCTACTCTTAGTAATCCATATATAAATAGCCAAAGAGTCGGTCATTATAGAATAAGTAGCCATTGCACTGAGCCTTACTACGGATGAGAAGGACATAACCAAGCCTTGAATAATGTTGAAGAAACCAGGTCATGGCAGGCGCTGAGATTTGCGCATTTTACTGACGCAATCCGCGATTCAATGGCCAAATAGTTACTGAATGGTTTCAATATTTTTGAGGAACGTATTTAAAGCTGTTTCCTAGAAAGTTACAAAAATTTGGCGCGATTGAATTTCTTTATTAATTTATTGATTCATGTACACAGAATATACTTATAACTTATAACGAAAATTTCGTTTTGTTCTTTCGTTGGTTCGGGTAGGGAATATGTATTCGAAAATATTTACTACAAGTAAGACGGGACCAGTCTAATTAATTGACAGGAAAAACTCGAGACACTGTGCACTGTTGCAGGTTCTGCATTTGTAGACTTTGATCAAAATGTGGTGTGACCTAGTTAGCGTTACTTAGCACCAATACACCTATTCATTCATCATTCACGCGGGGAGGCGCGGGAGGGGTCCAAGGCTCGTACGATGACGTCACATTGTTGGGTTTAAAAATTACCTCCCCCTCTCTGCTTCGCTCAGCTGCAGCAGTCCTTTCACGTGACCTACTGACCCAAAATCCAGGGATCCAAGTGACGTAGGCAGTACACCCCCGGCAACGTGTTCCTCTCCTGAAACTCAACAGTTGTATCGAATGGATGGCAAAACTTTTTGGAAGGAGTAGGAACTGCGTTTTCAATGGAAGTTTCTACGTTAACTGTATATAGCAGAGGTGCAGCGCACGTGTGTGCGTGAGGGTAGGCTGATGTGTGAGTATATGCCCGTGGGTAAACCGGCCTCCCTTCGCGGTAGCCTCGCAGCCTTCACATACAGATGTAGCTATTGGAAGGCCGTTATTTAAAGTTAAAATTAGACACGTCAGAACGTCAAGTTCCGGTGTTCCACGCCTGTTCGTTATTCATGACTTAGAATATTTGGTCAAATTTGCGGGTCAGATAGGTACTACTAAACATAATGAGATTCAAAATATGGCTACGATTTCAGTACTGATTTTGGTTCCACATAACTAGCGTTTGATTCTTCAAACTTTGTTGTGTACCTACTTAATAAATGAGAGTTCATGCCCTCAAAAGCTAAAAGATAATATAATTTTAGAGAACTAGCTTCTTACGTTTATTTAACATAATATTAAAAATGTATACTTAAGTTTGATTATTTTACTTAAGTTTAGAGAGTTGATTCCTTTTAAAGAAAACTCTGGCTTCAAAACACTGACACGCGCAAGACTGGTTAAATTCTTTTGACTTGTATCTAGATATAAGTTTAATGTTACAGTGCTGCAGCTTTTAATAATGATTTACGTACCCTTGAATATATTTTTTCTACATATCAAGTTTTATTTGAGACTTCCTTGAACACTATTTCTGTATATACCTTTACTTGTAGGCGGAAGAATGAAGACTAATAGTTTTAATCAAGGTGACTTCGGATTCGAAGATAGGTAATACCTTCTTCCGAATGTACCGAAATAGACTCTGGTTGAGTAAAATATTACCGTTTGAGCCCTACTCGTGCTTTATGGTTTTATTTCTGTTCGGGAAGCAGCTTTTGGATGAAGGCCAAGAAAACGATTGAATAAATATACTTAATTTAGTTTTTCGTTAATGTGGTTTCAGTCTGTCAGCACTGAGGGGGCGCCAATAAAAGCTTGTTTTATTGGGTAGGTATAATATTATAATTATTTTGAAGTGACGCAAATGGTTTATGGAAATGAAAAGGAGCTACTGAAAGGAGAAGAAAGTCGGTTTTTTTTAAATGAATCTATTTTTCGTTTCCTTATTGTGTTTTGTGGAACAATCAACCCACTTAAGTAGGTAGACTTACTTATAACTTTTTTTTTTTATTTGTGATGGGTTTGCTCTTGACTCTAGTCTATGTCAGAGATGACAGAGACAAAGTCTACGATGGAGCGAGCTTTCGCAGAAGGAGCCTGTTCACTCTAACTTTGAAGAGATTAGGGTTGTAAGCGTTTGAAATCACAGACACAGGCAGAGAGTTCCACGCCTTTGCTGTGCGCATTATAAAAGACGTTTGGAAACGGTGAAATTGGTGAAATAATAATAAGGTAGGGATGGTAAGATGCAGTGCGTCTGGATGTTCGATGGTAGAAGGGGGCCGGTGGCATTCTGTAGAAGATCGACCAGTAGGCAACCTTACGGCGATGAGCCAAATATGTAGCTTGGCATCCACAAGTTTTACGTCACCGATGAGCCTCTTAGCTCTGTGTTCCACCGAGTCTAGCGCGGCAAGCTGATATTTAGCTGAGCCATCCCAAAGGTGGCTGCAATACTCCATGCAGGATCGGACTTGTGCTTTGTATAGGGTTAAAAGCTGTCCAGGTCTGAAGTATCGCTTCACTCTATTTAGGATGCCCAGCTTTTGGCTGCAGTTTGGGCTTTGTACTCGATGGTGGCGCCAAGTTGAGACTGGATGTCAACTCCATGCCTAGAAGCTCGAGCCGATCAGTGACAGGCATTGGAACCAATTTTCTACATATAATGACCACAAATCAAAGTCATAGTAGGTACCCAACTAGGTAACTTTTATCATGCGATCGCTTGTCTAATGTTGACCAGCGACGAGCTTATACACAACCTCACGGGTACTGTCCCAGGGGATTAAGGTTAACTATAATCATTTATCAGTCTAGATTGTCAATCTACTGGAAATAGACCTTCTTACCTCTTTGTCACATTTCCCGGTTCTATGCGGCCTTCATTGAGGTGTCCCGCGACTTTCGTGACATCGTCGACCTAACACGCGTTTGAACGCCCATGGATCAAAGAAGATCCAATCTTGGCTACCATTATAGACCTTAAGATACTTCAGTTGTTCTTAATATAAGTCTGCACTGCCATGAACTTAACTGCGTGGCTGTAATTGACGTGTCGGTATAGTGGCTGTTTATCGACGAGGCAGCCTGACACGCATACATTATGATAATTGATCACTTCGCTTCGGCGTCAGCACCGAGTTCCGCGTGCTCCGGTCGGAGTAGGCGCCGAGGGTGCTGCTCCGATGTGCGTGTCCATTGAAATGTAGCTCTATACTAACTGCACGTCAATCCAGATGTTATTTGTTAGTTTACTAAATTTTCTTCAGGTACGGCCTTATTAAGTCCTTTGATGGACACTCACTCGATTCGACTCGAGAATGTTCAGTGGTAAGCTATAACCGCCAATTCGGTTGACAACGGCTGAGCCGAGGTTGAGTCGAGTGGAAGAAATGTCTTGATTATAGATGCCATACACTTACACCAAACTTTACAAAATTAGTTAATGAAAATGATTGAAATAAGAAACACAAGACAGACAAACTGTTTTAATATAACTATCAGCTTAGTTTAGTTTTAGCATGAATGAACATCTGGTGGCACGGTACTGCCCCTGCAAAGACGAGCCAAGCGTAGTGTAGGGGCACTACTGTTTTTTTGAACATTAATTTTAACAGAATACGTTATTATTAAAATATTGTAACAGAATACGTTACCAACACAGATTAGCACACCAACACAGTCTTTGAGCCACCACACATTGCTGTGAAAGGCGTCTATACCGTGAAACAGTGGACCCAGTCACCACAAGCCTTGATCGGCCGATGAACTTATCCAATAATCTCCTTATTTCCACATAAAGTAATTTACAGCGATGCGGAGTTAAGTACTTACGATATGATAACCCTTATGTAAAACAAATCGTGTGCCAATATTGTTGTGAAGTCATGTTTGCTTCGATATTTCGGGAGCAATTCCCTTTTAATCTTTTATTGAGCGTAACTCTACCTGTGATGGGTTTGTTTGATAATTTCCAGTCTGTTATCAGTGTCGTTGACCTCTGTGTTTGTAAATTTGCGGCTTGTTTTCTTTGACATTGGTTTTGATGAAGACTAAGTGGGAATTGAGTTCTTAGTATCCGGTAGTAGTGACACGTTGCTCTTGTCAAATCAAAGTAATATTGTACAAAATAAAGAGCTTGAATGTGGGTATGATAATGTTTAGATCTGAATATCAATCAGTTCAGATCTAAAATAGTTACTTATTTTTAACATTCTCCTCAGAATTTTAATTAATTGATTTTAGTAGTAGGTATCAAAACATAATTATAACGTGTGCACACGTGGAACCTTTCATGTGTTCGCTTTTTAAACTGTTCAATTTTATCAAGTTACATTATTATATTTTAACATAGGTACATAAATTTCTAAGCTCCGCTAACAATGACCTGCTGAACTCTATCATTATCGCCTAAAGACCCTCTTGAAAGTCCATAACTCTATTCAAACAAGAGCTTGATCAAAGTACTTAATAATCCATCAGTCAAACGTTGTCTGTGTGTTTAAACGCTGCATTGTTTGAGTGAATCCCTACAGCAGTGGACCAGAGTACTTAACCCTTTTGTGAAAATTCACTGAAATTAGAATAAGTATTCAGTAATAATGTAGGATTCTATGTCGCTGCGCTCTTTCTACTGTCGTGTTACACCACTTGTTTATTTTATATGCTGATTAAACAGATAGAGAACCACAGAAATTGCAAAAATCTACGTACCTATAATTGTAATTTTACTAACAAATATGGAGGATATGATATCTGAAATAAATGATTTATATTTATTCTTATTATAATATTAGATTGGAATTTTTCATTGATATGATTAGTTTAATTACCGATTATCGGATTTAAACTTAAATTCTCGTTTATTTTGAAGAAAAAATTGGTAAAGTATTGGCATTTAGAGTTAGCATGTTATTATTTTACATATCTGCTTTATTGACTTTAGAACCATATTAAACTATATTGTTTTATTTTTATAAATAAGTCCGAAGAACACAAATCACATTATATCGAACACTATGAGAATAATGAGTGTTAGACAACGAGCAGGGAAGGCGGAGGCTGTACGATCGATAGGTGCATCAGGTCGTTAACCCCCTGTCCAACTTCTGCTCAACATAGACTGTTTCGACTACAGCCCACTGCCCTATAAATATGAAATGCCACTTTTCACTGCATTGCGGTTACTGCACCTTTCGTAGGTGACCCAAAGTTTTTAAAGTCATGCCTTTGTATGGCTACCAACCTAATGCAATATTAATGATCTATCTAAACAGATTAAGTTACTTAACTTTTAGATTTTGTTTGACTTAAAATCTTGTTTAAAAAGATATGACGTTATCTTTGATCTTTATTCTTTGTATGTATCTACGTTTCAAGTCTCGCTCTTCAGAAAACTAGGTTCTTAAGCCGGAAAATGTTTATAAATACCCTGAAGGTACAAATAATTTCTTTTGATAGTGTTGAAAGCGGGTTTTCAGACGTTCTTTCGTTAGACAGATAACTTGTGTTCGCGTTTTCGCTACTTCATTTTGGTGAATAAAAAAGATAGTTGTTGAGCTCCTAAGTAGTTCTGAGTTGAGCTGCACAACTACTGACAAATGGTTGCACTGACTGGACAGGTCCACTCAAATCTGTTTGGTTCTTTCGTCTAAAGACCATTTCAGACACTAGTCTGCATGGTTCTGAAATGCAAAATATGAGGACTATGTAGGTCGTCGTATTACGGGTTCATTTCATGATTGTCTGGCAGATTGAGTACATTATTTGGCCTACCCAAATGTCCTTACTTTGGTATTGTTCATAACGTTGAGCTGCTCAACTCATAGTTGAGTTGCACGATGACTTTCAAATGCTTGCAACTCAAATCTGTGTGGTTCTTTCTTCAAAATACCACTTCAGACATAGATCTATATGGTTCTCTTGCGACCTAACACTTGCATTAAATAGATTCAATGTGTTTAGTATTATGTATTTTTTTGGATGAATTGCAGTATGTATTAATTTGTAAAAATTAACTGATCTAAAAGAATGTCCATATAGAGTTCCTCTATGGACTTCTTGCACGTTCTTCTCCATAGAAATACGCTTTGGAACGTGCACCTAGCTCCATGATTTTGACTGACCGACCTTGACATTTCAAAAGTGCCTTTAAATGGTTTACTTGAAATAAACGTTTTGACTTAGATTTTGGAAAGAAATATTTTTATTTGGCACACACGGATACTTAATTTTAAAACCGTAGCATTGTGTGCCTCACGGCTGCACCAAATAAGTAGACAACTAGTAGTAGACTGACGCAGGTTTTCAACTGAACCTTATGTTATTGATTTTAGACCAAAACAACTTTAATTAGATACAGAAAACTAGACTAATAATCGCGTATAAAAACCAAAAAAAAATCGTTGGCCATCAAAAAAAATAATCCACATCGCTGTCAATGGCAAAAGTGCCCAGAACTTGGCAGCATTGCCGCGTTGAATGGCAATACTGATTCTTACGTTGAGTGTACGAGTGCAAATCAGCCTGTAGATTCTGTAAAAAAAAAACACACGCATTGAAAACTTAAGTGAAGTGACAGCTCACATCATGCTATTAAAAGCTAAGAATTGGCAGCTCACTTCAGGCATCACGGTTAAATTTTTAGAGAATAGCACTACTGTTTTGTGGTGTACCCCAGGTCGCTTCAAGGAGAAGCCAAAACCTATCTAAATAATTATAACTTTACGGCTAAGTCTTGGTCATCATTTTCACCTTCCTTGATTTCAATAAGGAAGTTTGTATTCAGCAAAGGATGGTAAAGTTCACAAAAATGATAGGCCGCCGCCGTAAATGATGGCAATTTGAAAACACTGTAACTACAGTTAACAGTAACTGCCCCCTACTATAATGTGCCGATGCCATCATAATTCCATTGAGTAAAATAGATAGTGCTACTCGTTCTGTAGAGATCTCACTGTCTCTCACAATGAAATCACGATGGCATATTCTCGTCATAGTAGGAGGCTGAAGTTTACAGTGTTTTCAATTACGACGGCATAGCAAACTAGCCTGAAATCAATTAAGCGTACTTAATCCAATCACAACAAACTACAAAACTTTTTGGTTGCAGTTTTATGATCGTCTCACGTGTGATTGGTGCGTAGGCGTCGGTCGTGTGCGGTCGCAGCAGGGGGGCGACAGAGTGCTCACAAAGCTAATGATTTTCATACGTGTAGGCGAAGCATGGAGTATCGTCTAGTTAGTAAACGTGATTGTGGTAGAACGGTCTATTAGTTACACGTTTTACAGGAAACGTCATAGTAACCTGATCGATGTACTCACAGTACCTATGTGTTAGTTTGTGATATATTGAGTTTTAGAAAAATATCGGCGGGTCTATAAAGGCCACTTTAATGGAATATTACTAGGATCATAATATTAATCGTACAACGATCTATCAAATTTCATTTTCAACTTTATCGCTAAAGCATTGGGTTCAAGGTTGAATGGGAAAATTTGACAGTTTCGGGTAGGTTTAATTGATGGCTGAATACTAAAGTGGCCTTTTTAGACCCGCTGATTTGTACAGCGTTTGTTCTGTTTATTACTCATACAGGTTGCCTGACAGTCTGGTTCTACAACTAGCATGTTGTTGTTCTTTTTTTATTGATTTTCAGAGATGACAGAGACAAAGTCTACGATGGAGCGAGCTTTCCCAGAAGGAGCCTGTGCACTTTAACTTTGGAACTTAATTTTCATCCATCAGTCACAAAATATATTATACTGTCAACTAATATAGCTGTGTATCCTAGTCTAAGTCTCAAAGGCTTTTGTATCAATAAAGATTTTTTTTTTATATGGAAAAAAAAATATGTCTCCTACTTTTATCTGACTTAGGTATAAGAAACTAATTTTGATTTTAAACATACTTTTATTTGTTGTAGACCTACTCATATAACAGTGTAGTCTTTCTAACCCAAACATTGTCTGGTAGAGAATGCCTTTCTTGTTTTGAGTCAGCTACTATACTTGCAAGAAGTTTAAATAAAATAAAATGATCCAAGTAAAGAGGTCAAATAAGCCTTGCGCTGTTTCTTTTCCGTATTTGCATAAAATGCACGTAATAACATGGTCTATGTTAACTCGTACAATAACAACGACCTTAGGTGCTAATTACGCCTGCTAAAGTCGTAGCCAAGGTAGAATATTATTGTTGTACTAATTATAGAACTAATAACAGTCAAACCCACCTCGTTGCTCTAGAGGTCGCAAGCGCTGCTGATCATGAGCTCCTGGGTTCGATTCTCGGGCAGATCTATTAGGTTTTACATCTGGTTTTCTTAGTTGCAACCCGGAGTCTCTTTCTGTGTCCGGTGTAACTGGCGAAATGTTATTCCACTATTGATACACCTCTGCTAACCCTCCGGGCTTAATACCAGCGTGATGCACGGAAAAGAAGAAAAAGTGTGTTCGATCACGATCCCGATGAGGTTGACTGACTTTGAAACGCGTTTGATAAATAGGCACGTGAGTCGTGGGCGTTTTAGGATTGCTATGAACATTTTAATGTTAGTGGGTTGGCTTCTGAAGTCTTCCAATACATTTGAATTTCAAAATTTTTGCGTTATAATAAAATGCAGTTTATGCTCTGTATGCGTTCTGTCAAACGCAACACCATATACTGCGATCGCCAACGCGCCTGCCAAGCGTGGCGGTTTTGTCAAACCTACCCCTTCTGGGGGAGTACTATGTCCAGCAGTGGACGTCTTTCGGCTGTTATGATGATGATGATGCGGAGATTTATTATAGTTGAGAATACCTACATCGGCAGTGTGATTCTTTAAATAACTTTGGTGTACCGAACATGATGTTGGCTGTCAATCCATGAAAACAAAATGAAATGACAGCTTACTGCTGAATGGTACTACCTGATTATGTACGGTAAGATTTTTGCAGAACAGACCAGCAGTTCAAGCCTTGAGTTCTTTAGAAATTCTGCCTAGCCTTTCCCCAACCATATTGGAGATGGCTGTTATTCTAATTAAATACCTGTATTTTACACGGAGCGACTGTCTATCAGATCTTTAGCTTAATAACAAGGTAACACGCATACATCAAGATGTATGCGTGTTACCTTGTTATTAACTTAACATCAGCCTTGCCAAGGCAAGGCTGATGTTAAGTTTTCTGGCGTCTGGCTTGCTTCTAAGAATCTTAACTTTATATAAGAAGAAATTGTGTGTTTGTAGGGGGTAATCTCTGCTGATATGATTCCGAAACGTCTGTCGCTGGTAAGAAGATAATACTCTGTCGCTGTTAAAGGCAACTTTTTGTGGACAACTCCGTTGGAGTGCAGAGAGGTGAACTATCCTACACATCGTTGTTTCAATTTAAGTATGCCAGTGTGGTTTCCTCCTTCGGAATTCATGCGGCTTTGCTAACTGGAACTATGTATTTTCTTTTTGTTCTAATATACTTTTTAGGGTTCCGTAATCGAAGGGTAACAAATGGAATACTATAACTAAGCCTCCGCTGTCCGTCTGGATTGCATAATCAAAAGAGCTTCCATACAAGAATTGTTTTATTTTTGGTTTATGGTAGCCAGGTGAGAGTTGGACTCTTATATGAAGGGGCACCCTTCATATAAGAGTCCAACTCGCACCTGGCCGGTTTTTTGGCGAATACCTGGCATACTGTTCGCTGTGGATTAGCAAAGAGAACTGAAACTATTTATAGTGGCACAGGACAAGGTGACTGAGCGCTTAGCCACTGCTTTTCGTGTATCTGTGATACTATGAATTTTGGTTTCCGCATTGAACTGAATAGAAAGAAAATATAAATCCCTATTTTTTTTTGTACATTTTTCATGTCTTTAAATTGTCGATTTCGCTTGCTTAGCATGGTCTATTTAGCGATTATGATAATCTTGGTGGCATTATGCCAGTCACTTCAGCTATGACCAGACAACTATAAACATGAATTTTATGGTCTTTCTTATATGCTACTTGTTGATGTCCATTTTATTATTTGTTTGTATTCGTGATGATGGATAATATAGCTTTTATAGCGATTTAGAAGAAAATTGCTGATTATTTTTGTAAACATATATTTCATATCGTTTCTTGTAGAATTGTAGATAGATTGGTAATATACAGTAATACAGTGATGTTATTTTTTAAGGTTCCGTATCCAAAGGGTATCCAACGGAACCCTATTACTAAGCCTCCGCTGTCCGTCCGTCCGTCTGTCTATCAGCGGGTTGTATCTCAGGAACCGTAATAGATAGACAGTTGAAATTTTCACAGATTGTGTATTTCTATTGTCGCTATAAAAACAAATAATAAAAATTAAGGTTTATGGTACGGAACCCTTCGTGTGCAAGTCTGACTTGCACTTGGCCGGTTTTTTCTGGTATAGGTACTTTTGATCGGCTGAAGTATCTTGATGTTGCAATAATCTTCTGATCTTGCATATTTCATCATTATGCAAGGTAAAAAAAATACACCAGATTAACTAGTGATTTTGTGTTATGCTTCTTCATTACAAAGCTTTGTGTGCTTGCTAAAGGGTAAGAGGATTAAAAATCAGGCATAATTTCCATAGAGTTTATTTTAAATACGAAAACTCATGTTAATCGACAATAAAAAATACTTACATCTAATTGATTTAATATTTAAACTAGCTACTTAGTATACGGCAATATCAACTGAATAGTTTACTGATCAAATAGTAGACAAATAGTATATCTATAATTTATAGGTACAAATTCGAAACATTGTCAATTAGTGATGATTAATTTACGTTTATATTAACGCTATGAATGTGGTGTGTTATGCTGTAACGAAGTACTTAAATTCCACACGGCACACCATAAATTGATAGTATTAGGTACACAATTCTTATTGTAATAGTATACCGTATTTCTAGACCTACTTAGTTTCCAAAGGTGGAAAGGCACTATGCTTGATTAACCAAAATCAAATTTTATACATTACAACTCTCATTAGACCACTGCAGTACAAACATTACCTACTTACTGATACTACAATATTATTAAACAATGTCAAAACCATGCATGTGGCGATTCAAATATGTTCAAAATAAATTGTGATTCGATCAAATTTTAGTGTAACGTAATTTAGATAGGTGTTCTAGAGTGCAGTACAGTTTACAAATTATGTAATATCCAGTGAGTAGATATTAGAAAAAGTGTCAACAAGTTTCACAGACCGACAGCTAGTTGCAATTCAGTACACAGTCTTATGTATTGTCCCTTAAATAGAACTAAACGAGTCACAGCTCAACGTGCAGCCAGCGCTGCGGAGGTCGCCGGGAGCAAGGCACCGCTCCCGGCCCGCCTCGTTTGGTCCTCTATGAAGATATCGTTACTTCGGCGCATCGCTACTCGCCCAGGTTCAGCAATTATCTACTGATATGATGAGAATTTGCCTCTCTAGCGCTTCTATTCTACTCGTAAGTCTTAACCAGTCTTAATCTCCGCCCGTGTCCAGCCCGGATGTTAGCTTCCTTTATCGGTTGAGTCCCATGGATGCACAGCACACTGTGTGGCGGGGCACTCTCTGAGTCGGCAGGCCGGAGAGGCCGCGCACGTAGGTGTAGGTCACGGGGGGCCGAAGGATCCGCTTCGGTTGTGTTTGCTTCTTGGGTGGCCGAGTACGTTCCGTTGGAGAGCAGGACTGAGAGCGTGATGAGAGGGTAAGGCTTTGGAATACTCGCCGAAGAGACACGGTAGAGCGGTGCCGACGGGGGCGGTCAGAGCCGTCGCTTCCGGATTCACTGACGGAGCACGAAGAGCGATCATCAGAACGTCCATTTTCACCAGATACACTTTCGTTGCTGCTCGAGCTGCCCATGGAGTCGGAGTCAGTAGCTCTTCGGGAGAGGCGACTGCTGAGAGCTTTCAGCAGTCGTCCGCCGCGGGGAGCCGAGATAGTTTCTGTCATCTCCTCGATGGGTGGGCACACCACTATCTTTGGAGCGACAGATTCGCGGCGTGGGTTGTTCTTTGGCGTCCGCTGCTGTCCAGCTACGTTCATCGGTAGATCGCCGACGAACTTCTCACTCGTCAAAAAGTTGATTCCCAGCTTATTTTTCATAAGGTCGACGTTATCACTTCTTTTACAGATGAAAACACAGTAGTATATTTTTCGATTTTGTTGTTACAACGAATTGTAACAAATGTTGTGATTGAAAACTTTTCAGTTATTCGAGCGTAGTAGGAGAGTTAGGCGCGTAAGTTCGTTTCGTGAGGGTTAGTCGCGAACTGTTGGCGGGTGGCCGGCTGGCAAGGTTTATAAGGAATTTCTCGCGCATGCGTAGTGTTGGGCCCAATTGTTCATGCACCGGCGGCACACGTTGATGCCTACCGTCCGGCATCACTGGGATGTCGCTATGGATACCTTGTAATGTCGCAAAATAATGGGGTAAGTAGAATTGTGCTACATTTGAGCGTTTGTTTTATCATTTACTGATGGATTGGTTCCCTGATAAGAATAGAGAAAAACATGACATGACCAAAATCAGTTTTAAGTTTTTGTACCTTACATTAAGAGCGATAATTGGTATAGATTTCGGATGTAAAAGAGATTAAACTGCCTTTCTGGATGTTTTAGTTATGATAATTAGGGAAAAGAGTTGTTATTATTAAAATAAACGTTCGTCTTTTGTACTCGAAAACATAACGCCTTTTGATTCAATGGCAGCAACAGCTATTCGATTCATTGTAATTCTATTATTGTAGGCGTTTGATATAAGAATGGGCAAATAATGGACACAGTATTTAACATAAGTGCAATGACATAGTAATTAATGATTTTCGGTCACAATACTGCTAATGAACTTAATTAATTAATCATGTCTTAATATTCAGTTCATTGGTACCGTTCGTCAACATTTAGCATGGTCAAATAATGGAGATTAAAGTAGAGCATTCGACTGTGTGTAATTTAAACAGTGATCGAAATTCGAATTGCATGCAATTATAGGTCGATTATTTCGATGACGTTTGAAGTCAATTTTAATGTAAGCTGTCTCAGAAACTGTAGAAGTGTACACAGTATAGATCGATACCATACTTGAATCTGTGGCTATTGTTTTGACATTGAAGATTCTTGCCATTATTAAGTCTTCTTGTTATTATTAAGTCAAATCATCATCTGCCTAGCCTTTTCCCAACTATATTGGGGTCGGCTTCCAGTCAAACCGGATTTAGCTGAATACCAGTGTTTTATGTGGAGCGGCTGCCTACCAGACCTCCACAACCCATTAACTGGGTAACACGGTACTTCATGGCAAGACTGGAGTCAGATTAACTGGCTTCTGACTATCCGTAACGACTGCCAAAGATCTACAAATGACAGCCGGGACCAACGGCTTAACGTGCTTTCCGAGGCACGGAGGAAACACGGTATGTTAAGATGGTCACCCATCCACAGACCAACCTTGGCAAGCGTTGCTTAAACTTGAAGATCGATCTGTGCGGTTGTTATTCTTTAGCCACCAGCTCCTCACTATTATTAAGTCAAATAACGCATCTTAAATATGTAGTTTGTGTTTTCAAAAAAGTAATAGAGCTTTTCTAAATACTGAATGTAAATGTGTAAACATATTTTGATTTACAAAATAGGTACCTTCAATGTTAATAGCTAGATAATGACTTTCTTTAATCCGTAATAATTACTTCATCTCATTTTACTGTAATTTGTTGGGCTGAGAAGCTAAATTCTCAATTTTCGGGGAACAAGACTCGCCTGTAATTTTCCTACGCATTTGGGTGTTCAAGACACGAGCCTTGCTAATTAAACGTAGGTTTATAATCCAGTCAATGGGTAATTTTGTGTATATTTATAGTCATGTTTACCTGGCCAAGATTAGGCTTCTGTATGCACCATAGTTAGCTTACAGCGTTACCATTTGTGGATTAAGCAACGGGGGAGTTGGCTATAAACCACCACGCGGGCCCATAACCGATTGGTGATGGCTTCTGCATACATTGATCAAGCATTAGTGTTTCTAAAAGCTTTGATTCAGATAATTATGAACTCTCTTTAAGGGCAAATATTAAGAGTCTATCGTATTCTGTAGCTGAATACGATCTTAAGGCTTCATTATCTATTCCGTCTTTCATATCATCTCTTACATGACGACTCTACCAAAAATCTACGCAGTATCCAGCATGTGGTTAACAAATCATGTGACGTATTAAGGTCATAAGTCATAACGTAAATCCCGTGGTGTCAGCCAAGCCACGTGCTTTTTCTCAACAATTTCTTAAGTCACAGGTCGGCACGTGACGTATTCGATCCCGTGCGATCGACTTAATTAATTTATAATTGAACTTATTTGTCTCGATTCGATGGCACGCCGTGGTGTACTTGTGACGAACTAACGACAGCAGGTGATTAGACTCGAGTGTGGAATGGCGTTTCGAACGTTTTGTCTTTCGGAACGTGTCTCGGGAAAACTTCGGCGCAATTTGATTTTTCACGTGGTTAGTATTGTAGCGCGTCTTAGCCTGTTGGCGTAATATCGGGAAGTGTGTTAGGTTAGGGAATGTTCAGACTAAGCCACCAACCATGAGGGACAATGTTTAGTTAGGCGTGTTTTTATTATATGTAGCTATGAATGATCTATAAGATTTTGTGGTCTAAACATTTAGCTAGCTTACATTAAATATGTATAGTTATCTGTTCGAATAGGTACTACGGAGCTGCATAGTTGCAGTCTATAATTATTACATGATCCGTATTTCGGTGTTGTCTGTTGCTTTAAAATTCCTGCATATATTATCTACTATTAATGGCCTCTTGTTATGTACGTAGAATCAGTATCTGAGCATCTGTTGACTTGTTATTGTTTACATTTCATATCGGATGGACTACACGGCCATCTACTTATGCTCGATTTTGAGATATTTTATCGGTCATTTATCTGTCCGTTAACCACCAACCTATCTCTGGCCTTACGACAAATAACGTTAACGACCAGATAAACGACTGATAAAGTACCGCAGAAACCAGCAATTACTCGATCATTTGTTTTCTGCATGGATTTTGTTTATTTACGACTGATTGGCGACCGTGAAAGGCTATTTGTTACATATACCTCAACACGCTAAATACAGAAGTTGTTGTCAGGTAAACTTAATATATTATCATAAACGCTTCATTATTATGTCAACTTTTTGTTCAAAAGCCGACTACTGTAACTCAAACTGAAGTATTTATTTCAATTAGACAATTTACAGGCACTTTTTGAATTGTCAATGTCGGTCGGTCAAAAAACTACATAGTTTATTAAATGATAATGTTATCGTTAAAACACGTTCTTCTAGAACGTGTTTTCTTCAATGAATTTTAAAATGCGTAGGTTATTGTGCGTTCAAACATTTTGACAGCTGATAAAATCTTTCATGACGGCTGTATGAAAACTTGCCGTCTGTCGGGCACGTTTCGACTCCGGTGCGGGCTGCCCCGTGACGGCGAACACGTCACAAACCCACGACTCGGCTGCGAACACTTTTTCGTAAAAACATAAGTTTATAGTGACGGTTGCTTGTTAACCATCCTCTTTCATAGTACCCTAATGCTTAGTTCTACACTTCTCCACTTTCGTGCGTAGGAAGGACACAACTGACCTACTCCTTGGTTTTTCCACGAAAAGGGTTCTAATAGTCCAAAATCTCAGAGCCCTTAGGCGTTACTACCTCTAGTATAGTGATAAAAGTTTGTAGGAACGAACATAGGTATGCGTACCTGTTAGGTTGGTATTACTTACACTTTTGTTACTGAGAAAATTAGTAATGTCTGGGAGCCCTGAGATCTTGCTTTCCTAAATCAAAAACATTTTTTATTCACCACCGTAAGGAACTTTTTGGTGGTTAGATTTTCAAGCCCAAATAGTGAGTCAAGAAATACCCAATAATGGGAAAAATTATTGAGTGTAGATTTAAATGGTTATGTACATATGAATTAGGAAAACGGAAGGTTTTTCCAGCTGGAACCAGGCAAATTAACAACACAATACGGATTAGTGTTGGCCCAGTATTACGCAATGACTGAAATGTTTGGTTTCAAAATTATACATGGCTGTGTGTGACAGACTAATTTTAACTGAAGCCAAAGCCTATGGTAATATAATAATAACAAAGTTATTTAATACAAAGTTGAACGCATAAAGCGTCTATTTTCGTAAAGCCTCGGAGGACGATGGTCATAGTTTCTGGCAGTCATGCAACTTTATTCGGAAACTAAGACATAAAACCGACGTTGGGTAGACAGAAACTACTTGTTGAGCATTTTCCGAAACTCAACTTTGTATCTGACACACTAAAATACATTTTCATAATCAATCATCTAGAGTCTAAACGCGACTTTTGAAGCTGAACAAGTCCGTGGATGAAAAAAATAGGAAGAAAACTGTTGGGTAGAAAGACAGCCAGACAGGGATACTTGTGTACCAATAAATTGGGCGTTACAAAACAAAATGAAAAAAAAAACAACCAAAAAAGGCGTAATTAATGTTGTTTTAGCACAGAGAAATTGGTGTAGGTACCGTACGAAGTACCAAACATACGAGTACATGAGAAAAGAAATCTAGGAATGCATAACGTTCTCCTTTTTTAGAGTTGGTTAAAATAAACTTTAGCATACTTGGTAAATAAGAATGCTACAGGAATTATAATATATTTTTTTTTATTAGGTACGTGAACAACAGGTATTACAAGTATTCTGTGGAGGCCTTCTTTTAAGTATAGATATACCTGTAACAGAAGACCCCGCTCTCAGCCTGTTAAGAACATTGGTAGTCAAAAACAAAGACCGTACAAATATGAAACAAAACTAAAGTTAAATTAAAATAGTTATTTGATACAATCTTGAATTCGCAACTTCAGATAATGATATGTTACTAATTTGTATATTATAAACTCTGGGAACAGAATTAGTTTTGGACCAACATGTCAATAAGAATCCCACAGTCTTGGTTTACTACGACTATATCTATAGTTTATATATGTAGATAGCCTATCATCTTTTCTCAATTCTGAAATCCACACGTCATAAACCCGAAGTCCGATGCCGGTAGCCGGTCACCTAACATGACGTACCAAAAAGTGGAAATTCAGATGCAATTTCTATGTTATACTTCTCTTACGTCATAACCTCGTTAATGAGATTACTGCTCATTAAACATTGCCACGTAAGCCGATCGGGACAGTCGAATCTATAGCCTATTGTTTGAGCTTATTACATTGTGCACCGTTGCATAATATTATCATGGCTTTAGTCCGACAAGCCGATTATTTATCTAAATTTAGAAGCATCGTACTTATAGTTGTATGATGCATATTCGGTCCCTTTATGGTCATCATCGAATTGTGTTTGTGATTATTATGAAATTGCGAGTTTATCTATTGACGTGATACCGTTGTGGACGCTATAATCATTGTGCGCTAAACCTGGTTTACATTCATGGAATTAGTCCTAATAGATTTGTGAGATTTACAAAATAGTCATTATTTGATAGTTGGAATAATGCAATCTGCTTTTAATATTTGGAGGGCTCGATTGGCGAAGTTGGATTGGTTTCTTATGCGTTACGTATCATGGTTTTGATACTCGTGTGGGAAAATATCTACTACCTATTTGTCCTAGAAGAGTAGAAGTGTAGAAGACCTTGGACAATATTGAGTAAAAAGAACATTGCTCGTACTTCTTTTACACGTGGCTCGCAGTAGACACGTTGTCCATATTATTATGCACTGCACTGAGTTTCAGTCGGTCAGATTCCAATATTTCTTAACAACACCCTCAGGTATATAGAGAATCTGAGTTAAGCTAAGCTATCGTCTTGTTATAAATAAAAAGTTGGTTGGTTACTTTGACGTAGCTAAATGTTTTCTTTGTTGTTTATTTATAACACACCGCTAAAAAAAAACTTTAGATTACAGCAATTTTATTTGTGGAATGTTCAAAAATACATCCCCATCCCGGACGATATTTTTGAACAGACGGCTACTACGACTTTTTGTTTTTAACTTTAAATATGTCCCGTGGGCGTATTCAAAAAGAAGTATGTAGGTAGAACGTTTAAGTTATAATGATCTTTACATTGTTGCTTTAATGAATGTCGAACAGGTAAACCCTGATGTCAGATTTAAATTAAGGACAAATTTGTTAAATAAGAAATAGACGATGATTATAACCATGAATAATAAAAACTCCTTTAATTGAACCACATATTTTTAGAATCTAGTGCAGTGATATAATTTCAAAGACAACTCGTTGCTTGAGTGTCCTTACGGGAACATATTACGTTTAAAGTTATTCCGAATATACGAGAATATATTTATCTTGAAATGTAGTTTACGTGTGCGCATTCCATAAGTTATTTTGTAAGAATGCTGGTGTGTCCGTGTGAGTGCATCATTATTCCGAGCATGGCGGGCGAGTCGAGGGATTGGGCTATTTTAGTAAACATGCATTGTTCGAGTGTTGGGCCACAGAACGACGACGGCGGACCAACGCGACGCGACGCTGCTACCTACATATTGATAGATATTGCTAAATTAACGTATTTTTACCAATCGATTTGCAAGGTTCAGATGTTTTTGTACCGAGATATAGGCTAGGACGAAAAGGTTGTTATTCAGTCATTTTGTTGACAATTGTAAGTATAAAACAAGACCGCTGTCTGTCACTGATTCTCTGCTTATTTCTTCTAAAATACGCAAAGGATTTTGATACGGTTAAGTATATGGAATGTTTGCACCTTTGACCTCTGCAAAGCCAGGCGGGTCGATAGTTACATAATATATGTATTTCATGTGCAGTGTGGTCCTAGGTTCTATTCCCGAGTGAGGCAGGTGTTATTATTTTCGTACACATTTTTTTTGTCAGCCGGGAATCGATTTGTATCTCTTTGATGGCAAGAGGCTTGCCCGCCACTTATATGAGACTTAAGCATAACTGGCTAAAGGTTTTTTTTTTGTAATTTTGAACGGCTCTCGTTTGATCACTATCTCACCTAGCGATGATGTGGTCAAAGGAACCTGTGTAGGTGCAGTAGCTAATAGTGTTTGAGCTTGCTCTTTTAATTGCGTATACATTATATTTTTGTGGTGTACTCTACATGCTTAGCTAACAACTGAGCCATATTTTTGCGGTGTCGTAAACAGGTACCTATTGGTAGGTATGTAAAAAATCGTTCTCACGAATGTTATGCCATTTTCGCACCTACGTGTTACAATAATTTTAGCGTACCTTTATCTTGATACAACTTGATTGATTGATCTCTACGTCTAATGTTTATTTATTGTACTCAAAATGTTATTTAAAAGAAGCAATAAGGAGCTACTTTTAAACAGTGGTGATTTTGAGATAGATATAATTATTCATCTTCTGCCTTATTGGCAAAAGATGAAAGATCCGCAGATCCGCTTTTCTGCTTCCAGTCAAACCGGATTCAGCTGAATACCAGTATTTAATATAGAGTGGCTGCCTACCTACCAGATCTCCACAACCCATTAACAGGTAACACGGTACTTCTTGGTAAGACTGGATTCAGATTTATTGGCTTCTGACAATCCAAAGCCAACATCTACAAATGACTGCCGGGACCAACTGCTTAACGTGTTTTCCGAGGCATGGAGGAAACTCGGTACCTACGTTAAGATGGTAACCCATCCACACACCAACCTCGGCAAGCATTGCTTAACCTTGAAGATTGACCCGCGTGGCTGTTATTCCTTCCTTCTTTAATTATTCTTAGTCATAAATCACACTGAAGAACTAACTCTAGATTTCGATACCGACAAGCCCTAATTTGACCTGAGTAATTAAACTAACCCTCAAGGCCCGCGTCGGTAAAGAACTAGGTAGGTATACCTATTTGATGTTGAATAGCGTTACGTTCATAGGCGTCCTCGGTACCCCACTCCGGAACAAAGGCATTCAATTTAAGCTCACCAGCTTGGCATGCCAGTGCGTCTTACAAACCTATTGACATTCGAGGAGCCACATGATCGAATTACTGATAAAGTGCAGCTCGCACCGTATTGCGCAATACCCAACGAACCTTCTTGGCTAATACGAGCCATACACGTTCAAGTAATTTGATCAAACAGGCTGGTTCAAACAGTTTTATCAAATTGGCATGAATATCTGTGGGAAAATTTGTTCAAAAATGAGTTTTTATTTTATATCATTTTTAATTATTTGGGAAAATAAATGGTTACACATTGTATAAAACAAACAATATTAGTAAAAGCAAAACAAATGCAAAACCAACAACATTTTCCACAAAATATAAAGTTGAGAGTTTTGACAACTCTCAACTTTATGGCAGAAATGGGTAGGTACGAAATAACGTATAAATTCTATTTAATCAAACAGTTTGAACCAGCTTGTTTGATCAAATTACTTGAATGTGTATGGCTCGCATAAGTCCGGTTCATACAATCTCAATCAGCCAGTGTGATACAATTTTTTGCTCATCCAGCAATATGATCCAATAGGTAACAATTTAGAGACTTCGTTTTTTTGCCTTGTACTGGTCCGTAACTCGCTAATATGTAAATATTGTTCGCAAAAAGCTATGACTTGGACGTTGTATGTTTGACTATACAGATAAATGTCGTGTAAATTATAGGGTATTCTATAGATAGATATTTTCTTAACAGTAAAAAATGTTGTCGAGTTACTTTTTTAGTAAGTATTTTTTACAAATAGATATAATAATCGAAATTAAACACACATCTTGTCGAAGCAAATAGCGATTCTGAAAAGGTTCCAAGATTAATAAGTTAATATAGTGTAATTGGCGTATAAAAAATGTCGGGAAAAATCATTTTGTTTACAGTTTTGATACAATGAAAACGCTTTTAACACCATGTCCGCGCTCGAATTCGATGTAGCTGCCATAATAAGATATTAATAATACCCTAACAGCTTTCATACGGGATAGGTTTTATCACTGTTGAGTGATTGGTCGAAAATGACTCATGGTCCTTTATCACAATACCAAAAACCATTGAAAAATAAAATAAATTGGCAAAAAATATTCGTTTTTAACCGACTTCGAAAAAAGGAGGAGGTTCTCAATTCGGTTGTATTTTTTAACGATGTCATTTATGAAACGATTTTAAAAATTCTTGTTTCATCTGAAAGGGTTCCCGATTGGTCCCATTTATCCCATAAAAAACGAGAGCAACCCTCAAATTTTACAGGCACATTCAATATTTTTCAATAACTTTCGAACGCAATTCAGATATTTGTGCCTGGTAATCATCATCTCATGTTGCTGAGCTGATGATGGAAGGTATAAATTAGGATCTGATGATGAGATCCCATGAAAAATGTTTGTTCAGCGATATTTTCGCCAATTGTCAGCTGATTTGGATGATTATTTTCTTGTTTGGAAGAGTATTTTCCTGGAATGGTTCGGTTTCAATTTGGTGAAGATTTGATGAAGAAATTCGGAGGTAGGCAACGGAACTCTTCAATAAATGATTGCAAATGGATCGCGATTGCTGAAATCGCATGTTGTTTTAGTGTGAATAAATTATAGAACAATGTTTTGTTAAGAACTGGTGTAACAGTTCTTAACATAATATTATTCTATAATTTATTTATAAGCCAATATGCAGCAGAAAAAATAACACCTTGATCATTTTGCAGTTACTTTTGACACCAAAAAAGAATAACTACAACACAACAATGATAAAAAACAATTCCAGTACAGATGAATGGGGACATCAATAAAATTATCCCTTGGTTTTTCTGTGTAGGTACCTATATCTAAACTTGGCCAGAGCTAGGCTAGTACATTGCTCATGTTGGTTTAAACAATGCCGTACTTATGACATCAGCTGTCACAACAATGGTCTTCTCAACTTGTAAGTTGTCTGTAATATCATCGGGGAAGTGCGTGGACAGGTACCTGCTACTATTGTATTTTAAGTTCAAGGATATTTTTTAGGTAGGTCCTAACACATGCCATTTTATGATACGCACACCTTGTAGATAACGCGACCACTACGCTAATTGTAAAGTGTGATGAATTAGATTATTTTAGATGGTGGGCAAACAGGTGCTTGTTATGATCGAGGAAACATCACTCAACTCAAATGAAATAACAAAAGTGAGCTCTACCACTACTACTCCTACAGCTTTAGTTGGGTCAGCACTAGGTAGTGCTTTTTTTTTTGTAACGGGGTGAAATCCTCATGGATGTCCTCCGCCCCGTTTTTTTTTTTTTTTTTTAAGTGTGGGATATCATCAAATGACTCCTCCCGCTCTGGGTAAAGCAAGAGGGAGTGTCAGACTCTTACTGACTAAAATCCATCCGTGTTCCTCCTGGTGCCCTTTGTGTTCCAAGGCTACGGCACCCCTTTCGAACAGATTCCGCAGCCCCAGCAGGCACCTGCCCTAGCGTGCCCCGTCATCCACGCTGACATCTCTTTGAGGCGCGCTGGGATCGCAGCGCGCCGCCGACCCGGGATGTCCTCCGCCCTGGGGCGGGCGGAGGGGTCTGTCAGACTCTTACTGACTAAAACCAACCCGGTGCTCCATCTCTCACCAACCGGAGATCGCGAGAACTAATGCGACTTCCGTAATCCCCGGCTGGTCTCTGCGAGCCACCTCGGGTCAGCGGGGGGAGTGAGGTGTTTGACTCCCCCCACGACGTCAAAGAGGGGCGCACGGGAACACCACACGCCGCCACCTCGGGTCCGAATGAATGGAGGGTAACGGACATCCCCAAGTCCGCAGACTCTGGACCCAGTTAGGAGGGCCGGAAGAGGGCAGCGTATCCTCCGACGCCCGGTGCGCCTGCTGCGGGCTGGGAGAGAGGTCGAGATCTCCCTCTTCTTTCCGCAGCCTCCTTCTGCGCGATAACTGTTTCGCAAAAGGAGACCACCGCGTCCCTGGACTCCTCGCCGTCGACCATAGCAAACACAAAGGCCGACAGGTAGTACTAGGTAGGTAGGTGGTGCTAGGTAGTGCTGACCCAACTCACCGAATTATCTACAACCTAAACTACTGGATGATTACAAAAAAACCACTGATAGGAAACCTCATTATCGTTGAGTACCCTAGGCATTTTATCCCGGAGAAAATCACGAAATCAAAAACCACAAGTGGCCATTAACCGCATAAACGAGGTCGAGGGAAAAAGTAAGTGTGCTAATTTGCACAATATTTTAATAACTAGGAAAATAATCAAGTACGTATACCTAATGTAATTAAAACCTGTTGCATATTATATTGTATAACATACACTAAAAGAATAACGTATCATTATGTAAAATAGACTCTGTACAAGCATAGCTGTGGAATCAGGTGATACATGATTGATATGCACCAATTTGCTGCCTGCCCAGACTAACTTGGTCCGTGGTAAAATGCGGAATGAAGTTCAAGAATTTATTTGTTCTTTGTACGCAATACCGCTTTGAAATATCAGGATATACTGGACACCCAGTATAAACCGTGACAGTGATTGTGGAACACTTAAATTCTTGTCGCTTAGGCGATGAAAGCGAAAGTTACAAACGTAAATAAAAGTAGTATTTACGAGCTCACGCAGCCAACTGTTAATTGTATTTTTTCTAAAACGTCGGCCTAGTTTTCTTTCAAAGGAAAATCTAATTTATTAGAGGCGGAGGATATTTTTTTAAGGTATCTTCATTGTAGGTAGGTACCGACGATAAAAAATTGGTGAATTTGTTAACATAGCGACTAATCTTCCCGACTGAATTTCAATAACGGGGGCCAATCTCAACTGTGATTGGCCAGTACGTAGAAGAATTATAGTGCAAGAGTTAGTGCGCAAGAATAGTCACTCTCTGTCCCTCTACTCTCATAGTCCGTTGAATGGTAATCTAACACGACCGGGGACTGACCAAGCGCTGAAAACTTCTGAACTGGGCTGGTTAAAAAAAACCCGGTCTAGTGCGAGTCGGACTTATACACGAAGGGTTCCTTACCATAAAAAAAACACGCGCCTCGTATGGGAGCCCCCTTTCACTTTTAATTTAATTTTAATTTTTATTATTTGTTGCTATAGCGGCACACTCTGTGATTTTCAACTGTCTATCTACTAGTACGAGGCATGCCTTTTAAGTTTTGTCGTTTGAAGAAAAAACACAACTAGAACCTTATAGTACTTTTTATTGTTTTTCAAAGTATTCACCACGTAGCCTAATACACTTTTCCATTCGCTCAAACCGGAAGAGAGAAGGCGGATTTTGGGCGTCCTTCGCGAGATTTGTCACTAACACTAGTATGTCCGCGCTGGAATACTAAATACTAGCGTTCGACAGTCCGCAGTCATGGCTTCATCACTGAACACAGATGTTAGCTCTTCAAAACACTGAAGCCGTGTCAGGTCTCTTCTAAAGTTGTAGAAAATTATTGCACGACCATTTTCCTTAGAAAGATTCATTTTTGTACGTAACCTGACAGATTCCAATCGACGCTATGACTAAACAATAGCATTAATCCTAATACTTTCAACTGTTTTGAGATCCAAAATTTAAGCACATTCGAATATAGAACAGTTCCAAATTAAAAATTGCCGAGAAATATGGAAACGACAGAACTTAAAAGGCATGCCTAGTATTACGATTCTTGAGATACAACCCGCTCTGTCAGACAGACGGACGGATGAACGCCGGACGGACAGCGGAAGCATAGTTAAAGGGATCCGTTGGTTACCCTTTGAGTACGGAACCCTAAAAAGAAACACTTTGTGAACGAAGAGCCGCACTTGCGGCCGCGAGACCCATTGGAAAGTTATAAGAGTACTCTCCTAAACCTTAGTACCTTAGCGTAGTTTTAGTAAGTTATCTACTAAGTTCGACAATTCAGTTTTCTTTAGTTTTTTTTTTGGTAGCTTTTCGCAATATAAAGTTGGGCATTATTTTTTGTGAACGAGGCTCCTTCACTCTTGGGTATGTCTGTATTTAAAATTACCACATATGTCAATCGGGTAAGTGATATTTAACTATGTGAATATGATCTCATAGCACCAATAATTCGATATGATGACCAGAATCTTATTTCTCTTGGGACAAGCCGAAGCTCCAGCTCCAGCTAAACAATTCACCTGTAAAGGATCACGCTACGAGATTCATCCTAAAATAACAGCTATCTGATGAGATGTGTTAATTTATGAACACCGCTGACTATCCGGTAAATTCCCGGTCCCTAGCTTGAATGTTTTCATAACTTTCTTCTCACATCTATACTTCTATACTAATATATAAAGCTGAAAAGTTTGTTTGTTTGTTTACTTGAACGCGCTAATCTCAGGAACTACTGGTTGAATAATTATTTCTGTGTTAGATAGCCCATTTATCGAGGAAGGCTATAGGCTATATATCATCACGCTAAGACCAATAGGAGCGAAGCAGTAATGAAAATTGTGACGCAGACGAAGTTGCGCGGGTCAACTAGTAATCGATAATCTAACAAGTTTATGCACATGAAATATGAAATTACATTCGATTAAGCTTACTCGTGCCTAAAAGATCAATATGAGCTTCATACAAGAGGTACAGTTAGAAAGTCAAACTAATATTTGTTTTGTTGAACTTTATTTGCTTACTGAGAATTTAACTGTAATAAAAGCGTAGAATCCATAGAATTCAATTGTGGTCAATGGTTTGTTTGCAGCGTTCTGATTGGTTGGTGTGCAGTATTCACCGAAGGTAGACGGCGCCAGGGACGGCAGGGTACGCGGAGTACGCCACAGGGGAGTACGCCGAGTATGGTACTACGCCGGCCGCTGGGTAGTAGCCGGCGTAGTCGACTGTGGAGTAGGCCAGGACCTCCGGCTTGGGGTTCGGCGCAGCGAAAGCCACCACCAGCAGAGCGAAGAAGGCGAACTGTAAAAGAGTAAAAGATATTTTTTTTTTTTTTTTTTTTAAATAAAACGTTGCCCTACACTAGGAATTTCTCCTGTATTGTGGGTGCGTTTACAAACATACAAACTCACGTACACAAACAGCCAGACCCGGAACAACTATCTGTAGGCCATACAAATATTTGTTCCGTGCGGGAATCGAACCCGCGACATGCAGCGCAGCAGCCGATCGCTCAACCACTGCGCCAACCGTGTCGTCGAATAATATAAGCTTCTTTTAGCTTTTCAGAAGTTGGTAATGTGTGTGCTGTGGGTTCAAGCCAAAATAATAATTGCTTAAGTCGGCAGTACTTATCCTGTATGTTTCTATTCTAGTTTAAAAAATATACGACGGTAGACATCACAAAAATATTGCTGGTTTTTTTTCCAAGTTTAAAGTAAGCGTTTTATTCTCATGACTGTGATGTTAAAGGGTAAAATAACATGCATAACTAACTTGGGAGGCCTTTGAACTTTCAGGAGCAATCAAAACTTAAATATAAAGTAAATTTTAACTGTGTGAATGAAATCCACTTCATAAAAGATTATCTAGAATATCGTGCCATCATCTAGAGGTCTCTCCCGACTTCTACGAAGTATGACCTAAGTTTAAGAGGAAAGTTTCAGCCCATTTTAACTTTTCTTAAATAAAAGTTTTCTAAGTTCTGCTCCCTTTCCAAAGAAGTTTGAGAATTAACGTTTATTAATGTTTTAATGATGAAGGTTGACGAAAGATAAACAACACTTACGAATTTAGCGAACATGTTGATAGAGCGATGCAGAGTACTGAATCATGCTAAGCTTCAGTAACGTGAAGCTTATATAATAAAATATTAGCCTTGATATTTATAATACATGATCTATTTTGTTAGGCTGACAATAATAATGTGTCAACCAAAAGCGAGGGCGCGCTGAGGTCGATGATCTGCGGGTTCTATACAATATTTACATCCTGACTCGCCTTGTAAGGAAACTGTATTGTTAATCCGTACATTACTTTGAAGCTTTGGAAGCGGCGACATATTTGTCCCATTATGTACGCTTGGGGACGAGCTACGTCACTCAAAATGACTAAAGATACACAAACAGCTAGTACCTAGTATGCTCTAAAAGTAATAAAACTGAAACGATGCATAATTTATTCTTTTAAGTTAGTGTGTGGTAGCTTTGTACAAACAAAGGCGCGCTACTTGGTGATGTAGAGCGCGTCTTCAGTACGTTTGTCTGTGCTCATAATTTACATTGATTCCCAACAGAATCATTTGTAAGTATAGGTTTTCCGTTATTGTTTGAGTGTCCAAGGACATGAGCCACCTATAAATGATGAGGGAGGACTTGAAATAAAAACAGTACGAGTTTTAACCTTAGTGCATCAGGAGCCACCTGGACTTGTTAAATACATACATACATATCAAAATGTTTGCCAAACTGGTGAGTAGAGTTTGCTAGTTTTGTAAGTTTCTTGTTTAAAAGTTTTATGTGTTTCTGTTTTCTTCTTCTTTCGTGTAAATTGACTCCTCAAATTTTGTCCGAATAGTGTTGTGGCCACTTATAGTACTCTCTCACATTAGCCACGTTCAGATTCTTGTTCCCTACTTACTTCAGGAAATAAACTTGCAGCATAGCCCTTTGTCTCCCAATAACCAAATATCTACTAATACATACGTACCCAGTTAATAGGTTGTGGAGGTCTGGTAGGCAGCCGCTCCACGTAAAATACTAGTATTTAGCTAAGTCCGTTTTGACTTGAAGCCGACCCCATCATCATCTGCCTAGCCTTTTTCCAACCATATTGGTTGGAAAAAAGCTAGGCAGATGATGATGATGATAATTCGGAAGATCTTTGATTAACACAGCACTACGGTAGTGTGAGAGACTAACATTCATCAAAACACATATTTTACGCGTGATAAAGTAGTCCCCTTAAGTATCGCTTACAAAATGTGTATTGAATTCTAAGGTATTAATACCCAGAGTCCCATTCATAAAAAATATGTTTTTGCTTTACGCAATAAGCTTATGTCGCCAGCAGATCATAATATTTGGACCGAATAATATTTCGTTATAATATTCGATCATAATATTTTGTTTTTTACTTACGCCGAATTTCCGTGAAAGTATCAAATAATTCGTTGAATGAAGAGATGTTATATAAATGTTTCTCTGAGAGATTCTTTTGTTTGGTAAATAAAGATTTTTGTTTGTACCTAATTTGATGAAAATCACATGTTAAGTAAATTATTATTAAGTACGTACCTGTCCATGATGTTGGGTGACTTTAATTAATAGCATTCGGTCGGGGATTCTCGTGTGCTGAACTCATTTATGGCTTTTTTCATTCTTTAATTCATTTACAGTTGATGTATGTTAAAAATACTCGTCATAATACGTGTAGATTAACGCTAAATATACACAAGATCAGTAATGATAAGCACCCACGCTTGTTTAAAGGCGTAGCGAGGCTGTGGGCCCTTAGCCTATTGCTAAGTATTATTTGGTCATCGAATCCTGCCAACTTTGTACATAAACAGTCGCTGTGTTTCGCTGGCCAACTATCCTAACTGCTATTATGGCCACCTGGCTCATGACGTACCGAGTCGTTGACTTTCCTAGTTTGGTGTTAGCACTTGTTGTGTCATTAATTACACATAGGAACTGTTTCTGGATTGTAGTATTTGGAATTAAGAATGTGTTAAACCCGCTAACGCAAAAGTTTTTCAGGTGTGTAGGCTAAACCTCGTTCGTAAATCGGGGTTAAAAGTTGTAGTGGCTATAATTAGGGCGCCTTCAAATAAGTCGCGGCTGTCGCGTTTTGCCACGCGGCACTTAGCGACTAATTTAAAGGCGCCCTTAGGCGCTTTTGTGTTTTCCTATAGGCTAAATAAAATATGCCTTCTTTGTATGACAAGAGCCCTTTGCCTTGCTGTGGGGTAGGTAGACACTGATATTAGGACAAAATAAGTAACAAACATACTTCCCTCTTCTACCAGACGCACTGCATCTTACCATCCCTACCTTGTGCCTATTCCACCAATTCGCACTAAGCGTTTTCAAACGTCTTTTATAATGCGCACAGCAAAGGAGTGGAACTCTCTGCCTGCGTCTGTGTTTCCGAAAGCTTACAACCATAATCTCTTCAAAGTTAGAGTGAACAGTCTCCTTCTGGGTAGGCTCGCTCCATCGTAGACTTTGTCTCTGTCATCTCTGACCTAGACTAGAGTCAAGAGCAAACCCATTGCAAATAAAAAAAATAAAAAAAATGGTAGCTTCCATACCACTGTATCTTATAGTAGTTAACAAAGAGGGCTTTTTCATGTTTAACAGAGGAAGTCTTAGCTATGATTCAATAAGGTTTTTCACTTTCTAGTTCTTCTAAATTAGCTGACAGATGTGTTGCTTGGAAGTTTGTTGCACAACTTCTTCTTCCCGGCTAAACACTAGAAAGTGGTGAGGGCGTTCGTTTTGAGGGCCTGTCTTCAAGTAAACGTTAACGTTCATAAAGTAGTAGCCCTCAGCCCAATTTGAACATATAACTTTTGATTTTGAACATCATCTTAAGAAGTCTTCTCACACATTTTTCTATTTTCAGATGATCTTGTTCGCCGTGCTCGCGCTGGCCCTTGCGCGGCCGCAGCTTTACTCCGGCTACGGAAACTACGCCTCAGGCTACCCGGGCTACTACGGCTACTCAGGCTACTCCGGCTACTCTAACCCCGTCGGCTACGGATCGTACGGCACCTACGGAGCCTCCCCCTACAGTTACGGCTACGGCTACTACTGACACTAAATAGTTATTGATGCCTCAATGTTTACGCCTACCTATGTGATGTACCTTTATGTTAATTTCATGCAATATTATATGTTTTAAAAGTTATTCTTTTTTTCATTTGACTTTCTTATTTATGCATTTTAGTTACCATACATGCTAGTAAAATAGGCAGGATCAATAAATCATCATCGTTTTCTCGACTGGACTTAAAAATTGGTTTATGTAACACGCTGTCCTCGAATGTTCTGCATTCTGCATCCTATGACTAAACACATTTAAATTAGATTATGTTAACTGACTGTTTTAAATAACCCGTGTAAGAAAATATATTCTACATAGATTATCCAGTTCAAGCGCACATACCTATAACATTTATGATTATTAATGAGAGGCTGCAACAATGTAACGATTGCTTTAGCAATAGCACCGATAGAGATGGATACCGCCTAACGCGGATGTCGATTGCCTGTGTATATGGAGCAGGTACATAGATTCATTCAATACACTGAAGATCAAGGACACTTTTTATCTCAGTACGACAAGACTGCTAATCAAGGCGTGGTCGTTTAGATCTGTATATAAGCCAGGAGTGGCCGGCTAACATTATCACTTGTGACAGCAATCCCAAGTAACTCTACAACCATGTTCTTCAGACTGGTAAGTTGTCTAATATTGAATATTATTTTAATAATATTTTTGAATAGGAGAAACAATTAATTATTATTTATTACATTTATATTTTTATCGGCGATTACCTGGCTACTATCAAGCTTACCATCAAATGTTTTTATTTTCACCATTATAATTTTGTTCATAAGGCTACAAAATTTGCCTCATATGGGCCACAGTTATTTAACAAAATAAACAGCAGCCACTGAAATGAAAGAATAAAACTTAACAACTTAGACAATTTTTTTCTAGAACCTGCGATCATGTCATCCATGATCCCCAAAACAGACATGGGCAATTTTTATCTTCAAATAAACTTATGAAAGGTCGGCCAAGTTATTAGGAAATACAACTCGGGTAAACGCTTTAGTGTCGTTTATCTTGTTAGCGAGCGATATCATCGCCGTAACAAGGGGACCGGGTCGTTTGCTCCACTATATGGTCCACTTTCAGGGCTTTTGACCGGTGTACACTTCATCATAATAATATGGTTTAGTTTTATGGTTTCACTTACGAAAAACGGTCAAAGCTATCTCAATGGGTTCAAAATTCTACAACATGGTAGAAACCGATTATAATATTTTTTATTATTCTGTTAACCTCAAGTTTATAAAGGATAATTCCATGTAAAATCACCGTTGCTAAATATTACCTACCACAGATCATGAAATCGATTGGCTCCGCTGAAGTCGATTATAATTTCTAACAACACTTAATTTCTGATGAACAAGTGAAAATAATATACTCGTAAATGCTTGTTCAAAAACTGGTAGAACTCTTTGTAAAACTGTCATGAAGTACGCATGCAATAACCTCGTGTTATATTGAATTTCTCATGATTTTTGTTATTTCGAAAAGTGAAATAGGACATTGTGTACTTGTGACATATTAAAATTTGTGATGTGATATCTACTAGAAATGGAACGGTGTACGTTTTATTATGTTGTCCATGTTATTTATCGGGTTGTGTTTTTGCTTGCAGTTCGCCCTCTTCGCCGTGTTGGCCGTGGCTTTTGCCAACCCCAACCCCAAGCCTGAGCCCCAGGTGTCGTTCTACACCGCTGGAGGTGCCTACCCCTACGGGTACGCCGGCTACGCCCCTGTCGCCGCGGCGTACGCTCCCTACGCCGCCGCTGCCTACCCCTACGGCTACTCTGCATACTACGCCCGCTGATAAACTCATCAAAACTACTTTGGCTTGCTCAATGATACCGACTACCAAATGTTTGAACATGTTTTAATATAAGTTTTTCGCAAATGTTTTTGTTTAATTTAATGCCGTGTGCATGCTACCCACGTATTTACGATCACATGCGCGGAAGCTTCAGAATTTTGACAGCTATCAAATCGATGGCATAACTAGATATTTCTTTTTTATTGAGTCTAATCTACATGTAGGACGCGCGACACAATATTATGGTTGACATTTTGTTTTTGTTCGAAGGTTTTTAATTCAGGAAGTTACGATGATGTGTCTATTGTTCATACTAGTATATAAAATATATGGCCCCAAGGCCATATATGTATACTACTATTAGACCATGAGACAAATCTGATGATCAGAGATTGTTCCAGTATTTGATAGAACCACTACAAAAACAAAAATATTTTATTAACAAAGCTGCAACTCGAAAAACCCTTTAAATCTTTGATGCAAACCCAAAACTTATTCATATAATTTTTTCAGTGTAGAAATATAGCTTTACTTTTTTACAGGATTCATTTTTATTCACAAAAATATGTTTTCAATAATAAAATACCGATGTCTGTATTAAAAACTGCATGAACATTCGTTCCACTTCAAAATTTGTGTTCCACTGCAGGGTTACGTGAGTTCAATGTCAGCGGCAGAAGTTTCAATGTTTGTGCCAGCCGCTGTCATCCCTCGACGCCTAGTCCAGAACATAATGAGTCCTTATGTAATGTTATGTCACCTAACTAGGTAACCTAATTTATTCTGCATAACATGGGGAAGAACAATTTGTTTTTGTTTTATGGGATTTTTTTATTATTTTTTGTGTTGAGACTTGAGATTTACGACTTTAATGTTTTTATTTGGTTGAAGCTGGGAGAGTGGCAATAATTCAGCCTGAAACAGCTATTATCCAACTAAGTACCTACCAAGATACAAGTTTCGAATTATTCACAATAATAAAACATTTTGTGTACCTAGGTATATCCTGTACGCGTTAACTTGACACCTTGCTCGACACATTTCGAATAAGTCAATCATATAAGACATTTTAGGTCGCAGTATTTTGAACCATTCTGATTTTTTGGGATATTATTAGGGTAGATGCCATGAGTGTACACCCAATTTTTATTTTAAAAGATTTGTGCAAGCTGCGTGAAAAACATTTTCAGTCATTTTTCAGACTTCAACTTATATCTTCTAAACGGTGAATTCTACATAAAAATTCAATCAGTGTACTATTAAAGAAGATAAAATTTGCTTCAATTAGAGTGCAAATGTTGTTGAATTGGTTTAACAGGTATTGAGATATAGCACATCAAATCATCATCATCATCATCTTCCTGCCCTTATCCCATGTTACTTGGGGTCGGCGCAACACGTTTTATTCTTCCATTCTGTTCTATCAGTCGTCACTCTATCACTAACTCCCTTTTCTTTCATATCGCTCCTCACACAATCCATCCATCTTTTCTATGGCCTTCCTCTCCCTCTCCATCCATCCACATTTATGTTCATAACTCTTCTAGTTATATGCGTTTCATCCCTCGTCTTCACATGACCATACCAAGACAAGCGATTCCCTTTCAACTTTTCCGTCACTGGCGCCACTTTTAAAGTGCCTCTAATGTACTCATTTCTCACTTTATCCACTCTCGTTACTCCACACATCCATCTCAACATTCTCATCTCCGCTACATGCAATCTATTTTCATCCGTCTTTTTCGCAGCCCAACATTCTGAACCATACATTACGACAGGTCTTATCACGGACTTATATATTTTCCCTTTTAATTTGTGGGGCATCCGAGGGTCACAAGTTGTTCCAGTGACCTGTCGCCATTTCATCCATCCTGAGTTGATCCGGTGCGTTACGTCTCGGTCTATATCGCCATCTCCCTGGACAAGCGAACCGAGATACCGAAAGTCGGAGCAAATCGGTATAGGCGTTCCGGTGAGAGGTATAGGTATCGGACTGGAGAGTCCGCCGAAATCGCAGAACAGGTACTCTGTTTTGGTTCTGCTCAATTTCAGGCCAACACTCTCCAGTCTTTGCCACCACGTCTCCAATTTGCTCTGGACCTCTAGGCCACTTTCTGCAACCAGCACAATGTCATCAGCAAACAGCATGCACCAGGGAGCCTCTTCCTGGATGTCCGACGTCAGAGCGTCCATTATCATCAGGAAGAGATAAGGGCTGAGGGCCGAGCCCTGGTGTAAACTGACTGCTACACTGAAGCTGTCAGTATATATAGCATATATTTCTGTAGGTATATATAGCACATCAAATACGACTAATTTTTCACAAATAATCGAAATTGTAGTTTAAATAATGGAGCTTTGTGATTTGCTGGATTTTCGAAAAAGATATACATATTAGATAGCTCAGTGGAAAATGTTTCTTATGATATATAATGAAATCGAGTACCATTGAAAAATACCATAAATTTATCGATATTGCACATATTTTGGAAGTATTCAAATATAGAAGAAAATTGAGGGAAATAATTAACGTTATGTGATGGCGGGCCCTCAGCTGACTTCTGCAACAGAAGTACAAGGCACAATTATTATTTTTAATGTTTTTTACTTTCTCGGGTCCCTCTTCCTAGAGACCCGGTCCTTTGGTAGGCGTACGAGGGGCCGAAGCCAACTCGTAGAGGCCTCTTTAGACATTTAACGATTATCTCTGTATGCACTGTGAAAGTATACCCAAGGACAATCCCCGGTTGGAGCAGGACTATTGCAGAATATGAAAACAAAAGATGAAACGCTATGGGTTTGGCTGGTTTAGTGGACTAATAATCGTTTACTATGGAAGAACTATTGGCCCCTGCCTGACAATTGACAATTAAAACGGCTTTAAAATGGCAGGGGGTGACTTGCACACTCAATATGGGGCCCCCCGAAAAGGGTCGCTAGCACAAAGTAACGTAGCGCCAAGGGGGCAACATATCCTGAGGTGCTAGAGGAGTGGAGAGGTATACCACGGCTATCAGGACAATCCCGGAAGTACGGTCAAGATCCCTACCAGCACCTTACTGGATTATACGTCCTTCTCCCGAGCACGTTTGCTCTTGTGAATCTCCACTCAGACCGGCCGATTAAGGCTAGAAAGAGGTGGGAGCTCTGTTCCTCGTCAGTGTTGACTCCGGCCAGCCAATAAAGGCAAGCCGGAAATGAGGAACAAGAATTCTCCCTGGAGATCAGGTCCGTGGGGTCGCTAGTGCCCAACAGTTCGCCACAAAACTGCCTTGCGGATTAAAATGATTATTAATTATTATTATTATTAATAATAATAATCTTTAGAGGTAGCGGTACAGAGAGTAAAGTCCCGCACACCTCAATTGAAAAGGAGGATCCTCCAACCAGGCCTGGCGGGCTACTGCCCGATGGTTGATATTCGGGCTGATGTATATGTTCAAATCGCACGGTAAGCTCTGCTTGCAAGATGCAGGATTTCAACGTTGTAGTTCGCTGCTAGTTGAATAGATGGCGTCGTGGTTCTTTTTGTTGCGATGTAGATTTGCTCCATAGGTTTTTCTTGTGGCGGCCTTGATGCCGCTACAAATCTAAGAGAATGGTCATCCGACTATGGGAAGATACCCGAATGTTCAATTTCCTCAAGGCATTTACCGTTGGAAAGCCATTTTCTACAAAATCATTTGCAACTTGTTCGACTTCTGTCAATTATGAATTTGTTTGAGTTAATGAATGAAATCAAACCTGAACGGACAAATAATTTTGAATACTGGAGTTAAGCTTTTTTTTGCGCCCCATAGCATCATTATAGTCATAGTTAGAAAGAGCTATTATAAAAGAATTTTGCTATTAATATAACTATTTCTGATTGTAGGTCCGTTTGGAGATAATGACCTTAAAATGTGAAAAATTAGACTCCAAAGTTAAGGTTCTTGTTCAGTTCATAATAACCATAAGTCATCATCATGCTCTGCGAGATAGTTAGTAACACCAAGGCGTTGCTGGCCTTCCTTGGCCACCTACACGCAAAATACGCGCTTAGTCGTGGAGTTGCGGAAACCAGCCCGATTTACATACATACACATACATACATACAAGTCATCATCATCTGCCTAGCCTTTTCCCAACTATAATGGGGTCGGCTTCCAGTCAAACCGGATTTAGCTGAATACCAGTATTTTACACGGAGCGGCTGCCTACCAGACCTCCACAACACATTAACTGAGTAACAAGGTACTTCATGGCAAGACTGGAGTCAGATTAACTGGCTTCTGACTATCCGTAACGACTGCCAAAGATCTACAAAAGACAGCCGGGACCAACGGCTGAACGTGCTTTCCGAGGCACGGAGGAAACTCGGTACTTTAAGATGGTCACCCATCCACAGACCAACCTTGGCAAGCGTTGCTTAACCTTGAAGATCGACCCGTGCGGCTGTTATTATCGAGCCACGAACTCCTAACCTAATAATAACCATAAGTGACACCAATAAATAGAGCTTCCCAAAAAGAACCTTTGGTAGTGACTTGACTTTGTAACTGTCAGTATGTTCGGAGTTAATGACTTAGGTTAATTTTATTTTGAGTACCGAAGTTAAAGATTATTATTATTTATAATCCCCTAACAAATTTCTTTTTAGTACAGAGAAAGTGAATTAGGACTACGAAATTGATTTTTACTGCAGTTAATTTCCTGAAAAAAAAAAAACGAAAACCACCAGAATCAACTGGTTTACGACTTTATCTCTTACAAGTGACCTTGTAGACTGAGTCTTTTAATGTGAAAACGTTATTTTTTAAAGTACTATACTCGTACTAAAGTAGAGATGAACCGATTTCGATGTCACCAAAAAGTGATATATCTCGTAATTCTAAAATTGCATCGATATAAGTGGTATATATTTTGAAAATATATTGATTCACCTTGCCTGTGAAAGTACTTACAATGTCATGTGCAGACATCAGTGAGAAGGAAAAAAATAAAAAAAAATCCTCTAGATTTACTCTGCGCGACCGACGAATTGCCTATAATTTCACGACGGAAAAGTTTATATGAGTAATTTATACGTCACCGTGTAGTCATTGACGTGTTCTTAGATGTTTTATGCAAAAACATATGGTCATGTAACGATATTGCCTACACCGACTTTAAAACTAAAACTAAAACACAAATTTCGAACTTTTTGCAAAACAATTGCTGTTTGTTGTGCTGTACGTCAACACCTATTAAATCTACAGAGTGACCGTTACAGTCAATAGTAGCAAATTTTGTCTACTTTAAAAGTATCCAGATTGACTTTCTCCATAGAACGCACCGTTTAGTAAAATTAAGCTTAACTCTCAAAAATGACCGAAAATTAAGAAGTTTTCTGTGCACCAAGCAGTTAGCGCAAGTCTTTCGAGGTTGAAAAATTGAGAGGACCATCTTTCCTAACGATTACCCAAAAAATCAGGATGGTCCAATTTTCTGCGACGCGTATAGTCCGGTTATTAATTTGCAACAAGCTCAAAATTGGTAGGTTTTTTCAAAAAATATCATAAATGAAATCTAAAAGTTCCCCATCATCCGATACGTGGAAAAAAATACTTTTGGACAAAGGTAAAAAACGCGATTTTCAGCAAAATGGTAAGTTTTATCATAAAATTAGTTGAAACCTAATTGTAGATGATGATGTGGCGTGGCGTGTGTGTGTGGTGTGTGGTGTGGTGTGGTGGTGATGTGTGGTGTTGATGTAATTGTTGATGTAATTGTAGATTGTGATTGTAGATCTATGCAAAATGGCTTGATACTTTTCTCCTAAAAGCTGCTGTTTCTGAGATATAACGATTCAAAAAGTTGGAAGTGTTAATGTAATCGTCATAGTATGCACACGTTTACGTTTACTACACTAAGGTAGGTAGGTAGGTAGGTCAGGTATGGTATGGTATGGTATGTATAAACGACGGTTTCAAATAACAAATAAAACACAAAACATAGGCGGAACGGTAATTTATTGCGCGGTAAGAACCAAACGGATCACTGCCAATACTATTGAGCCTGCGAGCAGTCACAGCAGCTCAGTAGTACTTGTAAGCGATAGGTCCCGCGGGGTAGGAGCCAATATATGGCGCATTGTACTGCAGGGCACCGGGCAGGGCAGCGTAGCCCAGCGCAGGGGCGTACGTCAGTGGGGCCCGGTACAAGGACGGAGTTAAGATGGCCGCTCCAGGTTCCGGCGCGGGCGCCGCGAACGCAACCGCCAGGATCACGAGGAAAGATAACTGGAAATTAAAAGATTGGATTAGGTGCCGCTTGAGCAATCCTAGGTTAGAGGGGTATTTAAAAAAACCGACCAAGTGCGAATCGGACTCTACACGAAGGGTTCCGTATCATAAACCGAAAAAAATACGCTTCTTTATTTTTTTACTGGTTGTTATA
This sequence comes from Lacanobia oleracea, assembly GCA_950371165.1. Taxonomy (NCBI): domain Eukaryota; kingdom Metazoa; phylum Arthropoda; class Insecta; order Lepidoptera; family Noctuidae; genus Lacanobia; species Lacanobia oleracea. The sequence continues at coordinate 13,031,330 of OX493401.1, forward strand.
GCGGCAATAATACACACTCTGTGAAAATTTCAGCGCTCCACCTATTACAGTTCTTGAGATACAGCGTGCTGACAGACAGATGGTCGGACGGATGGATGGATGGACGGACAGTCATCGTCATCATCATCATATCAGCCGAAAGACGTCCTCTGCTGGACATAGGCCTCCCCCAAGATGGGGGGTTTGGCATAATCGCCACGCTTGGCTGGCGGGTTGGTGATCGCAGTGCATGGTGTTGAATTTTACAAAGAACGCTGCTGCCCGTTCTCTGGCGAGTCCCTTAGTCGCCTCTTACGACACCCACGGGAAGTGATGGGATGGTATTTTTTTTTTACGGTACTATACGGCGCAGGCCGACACCATTCGGCAAATACGGATACGGACGACAAATACGGATACGGACTACAAAGACATTGGAGGCTCAGTAATAGGGTTCCGTTGTTTACCCTTTGGGTACGGAACCCTTAAAACCTATCATGTTTTAGTGAAACTTAAAATTCATAAACATAATAATTACGATTCGGCAACACGACATAAACTGTTTCAGTGGAGGCAACCAAATGCAGCATGTCCTTATGGTTGAAATGCTTCACACACAATCGGCACTTAATTCAGATCCTAGAATCTATCGCTTTTAATAAGAGTGTTTTAGTTGTCTATATGCCCTTGAACTTTCATGACCTGCCATGATCTAGAGCTATGACTTTGTAGCAACATGTATAGCAAACAATGCAATTAATTGGCTTTTATTGTAATTATGGATTTGAGAAAACATAATATTTCTAAGAACAGAATTTAATTGGATCATAACATTTTAATTAGCTCACAATAACACAAATTAATGCAACACATATCTAAGTGAGTAACATGTGACCATCTTTGTTGTAACATGAAGAATTCTCATCCAACTAGTTGAAATTAATTTAAATACGCATATCATATTCAAAGCCATATGAAGTCCAAAAATAAGGTAACAATGTATTAACATCACTAATATTTACACTTATCAAAACGCTTAACCGTTTGAGACTTCTGAGATTTAGGATATATAAAAAAAAAAAAAAAAATATTTTTTAAAAACAACAAGATCCCAGAGGAAACCAAGGATTCTTAATGAAATAATATTAAAACATAGTAAATAATTGTAGTCTTACCAGTTTGTACATGTTGCTGGGTGTGACTCGTTCACAAGGGTGAATGATGCCCTACGGAGGGCCGAAAGCATTTTTATACTCACCTGCAATTGCAATAGCATTGACCTTCACCGGACGACTTCATGCAAGGGTGTTAATTCTAGAACGAAAACATATTAAGATCTTTTTTGTAGACCGCGCAGTTGCAGTCGAATTTTTCTTAAAGGTCAATTGATATTTTTTTGTCCAGTAATTGAGTTCTAGGAGTATACTCATTTTTATGCGAATTTATTGCTCTTATCTGAATGTCAATCCTCAGAAGCTTTGAGACAGTTAGTTGTAATTTATGGTTTAATCATTTAAAGGGAAGGTCTTATTGATGAAGTTATGTAGATTATAATTATAATAGTATCGACCTAGGTTACAGGTAGTTGGCTATAACAACGTCTAGTACTAGATCTAGTTTTATCGGATAAAAACCGAGATACAAGATTTGTAAACTGTCTAGATTAATAACCTATATAGTTTTTGTTAGAAAGTGAATAATCATAGCACTTTTGAAGTTTTCATCAGCGTTTAGATAGAATCTTTTTCTGAAAAAGTTTGTGCTTTCTGGCAGATTATTATTTTTATAAATTTTTGTTAACACTAGCTTTAGCCCGTGACTTCGTACACGTATATCGAATCTTATATAGGTACTAGTTGACCCGCGCGACTTTGTCTGCGTCACAATTTTCTTTACTGCTCCGCTCCTATTGGTCTTAGCGTAATGATATATTTTCCTCGATAAAAGGGCTATCTAACACGGAGAGAATTTTTCAAATCGGACCAGTAGTTCCTGAGATTAGCGCGTTCAAGCAAACAAACAAACTCCTCAGCTTTGTGTATTAGTATATAAAGTATACATTAAGATTGATGACAATTGTCCTACCTTAGGTATATTAAATCCTATTTCCTACTAATATTTTAATTGTTAAAGTATGTAGTATTTTTATTAATTTAGTTAATTAATCACGCCTCAATAGCCTAACAGATTGTAATGGGAAAAATTTAGACATTGGCTTGGACTTGGACGTAGGCAAGGTACTTGTTATTTTTAATATGATTATGCAAGAGAAACTGCTGCTGTAACCAGTTATCTTCACCTCCGATCCTTACAAACATAAATTAAGATTGTACACTGTATATGTCTAACCGACTTAAAAAAAAGGAGGAGGTTTTCAATTCGATTTTTTTCAATGCAGTTTCTAAAGACATTTTTGCTCTTTACTGCACGTCTATAACATAAATTATTTCAACAGAGTGTGTTGTTCTTATTGTATGAATAGTTAATAGCGTGCTTTGAGCGGAGTGCATGGCACCGACCACGCGGGCTGGCCTTGGCAAAGAAGCTACGAGATCTGTGAGCCGCTTAAGATCGACTTACTCACTAGACCTGTTGTTGCCAGTGCTCCAGTAATTATATAGAGCTGATGGTAAGGTAAAAACTTGAAGTAGTAAGGCAAATAAAACTATAACTTATTTTATTTTACATACATGCCTACATGGTAACTTTTAAATCGTCAGAAGCTGGTGCACTGTTCAAATTGGTCGTTTGCTATGCAGAAGAACGGTCAAGAAATACCACGGTCACACTTTAAAAAAAACCATGTCAGAGACCCTTGAAGGCGGTTTAGAAACTCTGACACTAGGGTGTCGTTTAGACCTTACTGCCCACACGATAAGAAGAAGACTTTAAAAAAATGTTGATCTTTATATTTTTCGTATCAGGACAATAGATAAATATTGAGGACACAAGACACACACTTAAAATAAAACATGTTTCATAAATAAATAGTTGATGAAAGCATAAAAGCTCGTTAGCTCTTTCTATGTTAGTTCCTGGTAAGAAAGTTGTCTTTAAATTCATGACTTTCGAAAAGAAAGAGAAACCACTGTTTTGATTTTATCAAGGTGGTTCCATCATCCAGAGATTTATTGATATCATTTCATTTATTTATTTTTTTAATTGTAATTGGGGGAACAGCTTTGTCCAGTAGTACTGGGCACTGTTGGGCAAAGCTACTCCCCAAGTCCTTCCATTTATTTATTTTTTCCCGCGCCACCTCGTGGCAGTGCTCATAGTACGCATCATCATTTCATAACCTGATAAAAATAATTAGTTCTAGTGATATTGAGCTTGTTAGGTTTCGTTCTTTGAACGATTTTCTTTGTATCTGTACGTGTATATAAGGTACCCGGAAGTTAATAAACGGAACCCATATTATTCCTTTCGTTCGTCCACCTGTATATGTATTTCATGAACTGTAACACTCAGAGCTTTGTTTGATCGGTATGTGTTTCTATTTTCGATGTTTTAAAAAAATAAAAGAACAAGAAACGTGTATTTTTACGTTTATATTTAGGAACCCTTCGTGTGCGAGCCCGACTCACACTTGACCGATTTTACATTTTTCAGGATCCTAAGCGTATTATAGATACATTTTTCTGGTTTTCACTATAGTATTTAATTGTATGTAACGTTAATTTCTGTCAACTTAAAAAAAAATTGAGCTGGTATTATTCACTCTATATGTATCTAAGTTATTATTATTGGCACTCACACGCGTCGTTACAGTTTGCATTAAAATTAAGTTACGGTGCGTTTGTTGTGGTATCAGATCACTTTGTTGATCGGGTGACAACTGCATTTCAATGAATTATCCATTACTTCTATTCATGCACTGACATTATATACTGTATTATGACTGTTTTCAATTACAATTTTATTTACGATACCTTATAACAATGTATGTTATTAGACAGGAATGTTTAATCTGACATTATATACTGTATTATGACTGTTTTCAATTACAATTTTATTTACGATACCTTATAACAATGTATGTTATTAGACAGGAATGTTTTAGCCTTATTAAAAACTAGGAAAGGTATAATTATTTGATATAAATATTCAATTATGTGGTCAATAGATAGTTGTTAACGATATTAGTATTTTCTTGCCTATAGTGTTTCCTGCTTTGATTTCGTATGATAGTTTCTTCCCGGTTTCTATTACTCAATAACCGTTATTGTGCGTTGGTCTTGATCCAAATAACTTTTATGAAGAAGGAGAGGAGGGGTTAGAAGTAATAATCACATTAAACAACCACACTTCTATATTAATAACAAAAAAAAACAAACATAAATGCTTACAACAATCAGGAGTCCTATTGTACAATCAAATCAGTAGTCTTATTTATAAACATTTGTTACATCGGGGTCGTTTACAAGTTACCGTTTGTAAACATAACTGTAAGGGGATGCGTAGGTTGGCGCGTAGGTTAGAGGGGCGACAGGTGCGACTGGGGCTACTGGGGCAACAGGAGCCACAGGGGCGACAGCTGGCACAGGGTTGTACAAAGCAGCAAAGTCTTCAACAGTGTACGAAGGCAGTTGGAGTGGTGCAGAAAGAGGCGCTGCGTACGATGCAGGGTAGCTTGAGTAGGCTGACGAGTACGCCGCAGGGTACCCTGCAGGGTACGGCGCAGGGTACGCGGTCTGGTACGCTGCTGAGTACGCCGCAGGGTACGCGTTCTGGTACGCTGATGAGTACGCGACAGGCAGTGGAGCTACAGCCGCTGGGTTGTAAAGTTCTGCTGCGGTGTAAGCAGTCCGGTCGGGGTAGGGAAGCGTGCCATAACTATAGATGTATGGCTTGGCAGACACCGATGCTATGAGAGCCAGGATTGTGATCTGGAATGTAGATTGTCATTTAGTTTATTAAAATTGTTTTACAATAAATAAGTCAATATATAAAAAATTCCGTTACTGTGTGACTGACAGACAACACGCAGCCGAAACTACTGGTCGTAGAAAGCTGAAATTCGGCATAAAGCTTCCCTGCACTTCGTAGGGGAGCACTAAGAGAGGATTTCCGGAAATTCCTACGGGAACGGGAAATTACGAGATATATGCGCGTATGAAGTCGCGGGCAAGTATAGTCAGTATACATAAAATTCTTTCGTTATTGAACGACTGAGTGACTGACAAACAACGCACAGCTGAATCTACTGGTTGTAGAAAACAGGAGCACTTAAAGAGGATTTCCTGAAATTCCCACGCGTACCTATGGGAAAATACGGGACATGCGCGTACGATGTCCCGAACAAAAGCTAGTATAATATGAAATCAGACATAATTTAGGTATCTACCAGCAAACTAGAGATATGCATACATTATTGTGAGGGACATGCTACATAATACAACAAACTTGGGCCTATGGTCATTGCTGGTCTTGAAGAACAAAGGACGAGATTGACAACACTTACACTAAGGTTAAACTATGGTTAAGGTTTAACATTGGTTAACCTAACGTAAAAAGTCTAAACAGTTCACTCGACACACAAAAGAATAAATACATCCCAAAGTAGTTAAAATACTAATCAACTTACCAAACTTGACTTCGTCATTTTGTAATTTTTGTTGTGAATATTTATTTCACTTGTTTAGTTTAACACTCTTCAATTTGCACTGACTGACATGAAAAATGTTCTACCTTATATATTTGGTCGAGTTTGGGGACAAACATATGGAAGAAATTATTCTTTCAATAGTTTTGCCAAGGCCTTGTTGAACGGCTCTTAGAGGAACAAAAGAATACATAATCGTAACGAAGAGGTGTAAAACCAGAAACACACGTGCCAAAATAGTTGGCTATTGTCCTGGCAAAGTGTGGCGAGGCGGACAGGAGACACAATAGCCAATGAATTCATTACAGCCTCTGTACACAAATGGTGAAATATTTTAATTTGCTGTGAAATTCACTTAATATCATTTGTGGCCAATTCTGTGGGTTTTTATACCTCCAGTAACTTACATTTAAAGTTCCTTCTGTTTTAGGTTCACGTACAGTACAGAGAGGTACAGACTGGTGTTTTGTGGTGGCAGGACCGTAACAGTAGATAGTTGCATCGAGCAGAAAGTGACTTATAATTACATCGAGTGTTAGTTAGGAGCCCGAGCTTTTCGAGAGGTTTCATAATCTGCAGCTCTTTCAACTGCTGAATAAAAATTGAAGTGAAATATAGTAGAAACAATTTATTTAGAAAATTAAAACATCAACTGTCAACTAAAAATTTCAACTGTCTACCTATTACGGTTCTTGAGATACAGCTCGCTGGCAGACAGACATACGGATGAACGGACGGACAGTGAAGGTTTAGTAATAGGGTTCCGTTGGTTACCCTTTGGCTACGGAACCCTAATAGTAACATTCGAACAAACGCGCCAAAGAAATCGAAAAAGGTTGCGATGCGATTCGATTCGATTAGCGCCTAAATAATAACAGCCGCATGATCGATCTTAAAGGTTAAGCACTTGCCAAGGTTGGTCTGTGGATGGGTGACCATCTTAACATACCGAGTTTCCTCCGTGCCTCGGAAAGCACGTTAAGCCGTTGGTCCCGGCTGTCATTTGTAGATCTTTGGCAGTCGTTACGGATTGTCAGAAGTCAGTAAATCTGACTCCTGACTTGCCAAGATGTACTGTGTTACCCCGTCAATGGGTTGTGGAGGTCTGGTAAGCAGCCGCTCCACGTAAAACACTGGTATTCAACTGAATCCGGTTTGACTAGAAGCCGACCCCAATATAGTTGGGAAAAGGCTAGGCAGATGATGACTACAAGTATAGGGAAAAGAATAAAAACTAAACTTTCGTAATGAAGTCATAAAAAAATAGTCTTTATTTAAAGCAATTTGTAGCTATAAATTTGTACGGAACCCTCGGTTTACGAGTCCGACTCGCACTTGACCTCTTTTTTATTATTGTAACGTCGACGATATTGCAATACGTTTTATGTCACTTTAAACTAGTCTAAGGGAGAAGCAAAAAACTGTTTTATTAAAGAAACTTTTGCTATGATAGAAAACTTTACTATTTTTTAGTAATAGGAAGAGAACGCAATAAGCCTTCCTAATACATAAATTTCGTCCGTTACTGAGTGAGTGAGTGACTGACTGACAGGCAACGCTTAGCCGGAACTATCAGTCGTAGGAAGCTGCACGTAGGTTCCTTAAGGAGTGTAGGGGAGCACTAAGAGAGGATATATTCTCTGAAATTCATACGGGAACGGGAAAACGGGATATGCGCGTACGAAGTCACGGAAAATGTGGTTTAATTGATATAAGTAAAAAACAAGTATTTTCTGTAACAAGTAGTTTCTATTTAAATTAATTTTAGAGTTAAAAGATAATGTATTACAATATCAACGGCTGTAATGCTTTTAAAAATTAAAAATGTTGTATATTTAATTGCTGACAACCTTAGAGATGATGCTGATGTTGAACGGGAACGCAGGGCATTGGCGGTGAGGACACGGTGGAGCATACGGTGGAGGTCTGTCCTGCTTGGGCGGAGCACCGCCGGGTCCTCGTCGAGGCGATCGGCGGCGGCGACCTCTCGCGACCGGCCTTGGTTCAATCTATGGTCCGGAGCGAGGAGGCATGGGAAGCGGTCACCTCCTTCTGCGAAGCAGCCGGTCGATTCTGTAAACATGTCGAAGTGAAGGCGTAGGTGAAGTGATCACGAAGTGTGCTGTCAAACCATACAAACAAGATGGAATGACAGCTCACTTGTCGTTCACTCCACCTTAGTGATCACCGTGAGATGTCGACAGAATAGACCGGCAGTAATGCTAGCGTAGGAGGAGGCCGAACGTGTGAGAGAGAGGGAAACCTCACGTCCCAGTCGCCGCAACAGAAGGAGACGCCCCAGGCGTCGGGAGTCGCAGGGCGATTTCCGGCCGCCGTAGGCGCGGGCCTGCGGTCGGCGAGCAGTGGGTGGCTCGCCGTCAGATCGGAACTAGGCCCGGGTCAGCGGCGCGCTGCGATCCCAGCGCGCCTCATAGAGATGTAAGCGTGGAGGACGGGGCCCGCCAGGGCAGGTGCCTGCTGGGGCTGCGGAATCTGTTCGAAAGGGGTGCCGTAGCCTTGGAACACAAAGGGCACCAGGAGGAACACGGATGGGTTTTAGTCAGTAAGAGTCTGACACTCCCTCTTGCTTTACCCAGAGCGGGAGGAGTCATTTGATGATTTCCCATCCTTAAAAAAAAAAAAAAAAAAAGGGCATTGGCGGTACGGGCGAACATGTTGGCCCGTAGTTTCGCTCGATGTACAGAAGCGGTCAAACACACGCTATTTAAAGCATACTGCACATCTCTGTAATCGAGCGCCCTATGGATCAGCATTACCAAACGTGTACTTTTCCCTATACTTATAGTATAAGACATATCATAGTTCTAGGTCTACGGAAAGTATCCTATACATTTTGATTGGTCAATTGAGAGTGTCAACTTAGAAGTTTGATTTTTTCACAGTTGCAAAGGGCCATAACCTTGAGTAAATGGTTTTAATCGATACCTCTATGTGTTCTCGAGATAAGCGGTCTTGATAGACAGACAAACAGACAGTGATATTATGAGGGTTCCGTTTTTTTCCTTTTAAGGTGCGAAACCAACAACACTTTGATATTTTGAAGTAGGCTTGGTAATGTTAAATTGTGTAAGAAGGTATTCTGCAAAAACAATGTGAAGCTTAGAACACAGCATATATTTTTAATAGATATTTATGTAGACCAGCCCACGTTTTAGAACTTGCATGGTCTTTATTTTTTGGGTTTGATTGTATCTGTAGTATTCTGTAGGTAGTACGTACTCTATTTATTTTATTAGTAGACCAAACTGCACATGCTGCCAAATAATTGATAAACTCTTTGTGGCATAAAGACACGAATATTCTTATAAAAAAAATCCGGCTAAGTGCGAGTCAGACTCTCATAAGAAGGGTTCCGTACCATAAATCGAAAAAAAACGCGTTATTATTATTTTATGTTAATCTTTCCCCCTTTATTTTTTTATTTGTTGTTATAGCGGCAATAGAAATACATACTCTGTGAACATTTCAACTGTCTACCTAATACGGTTCTTGAGATACAGCCGGGCGGACAACGGAGGCTTAGTAATAGGGTTCCGTTGGTTACTCCTTGGGTGGCACAGTCAGGTCATAGACAAGATGATTTCTCCCCAATACAATCAATGTATTAATAAGTGACCTTTTCCAGATGGTGACCTTTTCCTATTAAACTGAATGGGTCACTGGTTCTGCATGGGGAGAGTCTGAGGATGAATGCGATACGATACACATTATGTCGTGCTTATGTAAGTGGAAATGCGGGAGTGATCGGCTCATTAAGTAAGTGATGCCTTCATAAATTTCATTCTGAAAATATTAAAGTCCTTTTTCTTCAGTCACTTGTAGAACTTTGACAGTCGTTACGAGTAGTTAGAAGCCCGGAAATCTGGCGCCAGGCTTGCCTAGGAGTATCGTGTTACCCAGTTGCTGATTTGTGGATCTCAGATCGATAGTTGCTCAATGTAAAATACTGGTATTTAACTACATCCGTTTACCGAAATCATTCAAATTGGATTATTAGGTTCCCTTCAAAATGGTTGAGCTGAATGGTGCCGATACATGTGTCATGTCCGCGAACGGGCGCCGTCAGTTGACACTGGTCATCTCTTATCCGCCACTGGCTTTTTTAATCTTAACCTATAGGTACTTATTTCAAATTCATCTAATAAGTTATTTTTTCTTTGCATTGTTCTCACATGCAGAAGCAACAAGGATATGTAACTTAGAATTTTGTAAAACAACTAGATTTAAAAGAGTGTCCGTGGAGTTTCTTGTATGTCTTCTCCAAAGAGATCTACGCTTTGGAACGTGCAAATAGCTACATGTTATTGGCTGACCGACCTTGACATTTCAAAAGTGCCTGTAAATGGTTTATTTGAATGAAAAAAAAAGAAACATAGCTGATAAAAGGCTAGGCCGATTTATAGGTATTTTGCTGTGTTGAAATAAGTAACTTTATGATTACCTACCTGTGTTTTAATCCTATTTTCTATTGTATCGTAAAGATTCAACGCAGCTCTGAGGCTCTGGACAAATTTCCATTTTATAAGCGAATGCGATTGTTGAAATGCCAAAACGATCACGTGACATATCGAGAGCGCTCGTCAATTAAATACATTTTTGTCGTTTTGACATTCGCCTTCACTACGCTACCGCTGTCAGAATGTCACTTGTCTAGAGCCTCTGGAACGCTAAGGAACATGGATAAGGAGTCATTTGATCTCTGACTTTTGACTAGCCTTAAAAAAATGTTACGATTATTGTAAATGTAAAAGTCTGTTTAATTGAATTGATTTTTAATCCATTACCTTTGGCTGAAACGGAATTGATTGAAATTAGAAACACAGGTAGACCACGGTCCGGATTAGGATAAGTTGTCGTATCCCATTATGAAGTTCCTGTGGAATAATTTTCACCCTTCATTGGCAAATCAACAGGCAAAAGGTAAATATAAAGATGTAGGTAAAACATTTCGCAATTAGTAACAAATACCTATTACACTTGGTCGTGGATGCCAATTATGTTTCAAAAGGGCTTGCGGGAAATTTCCAACGTCAAATCGTTCGTAAGTTCAATGTTAACGAGGTTCCTTAGCGAATGAGCACTCAAAGAGTTCTCAGAGGTCAGGCTTCTAAAATCTGCTCGATCAATCAGTTATCAATCTCGGCTGTCATGAACATAGGCTTGTATTATTTATAGAAAGATGTTTATAAAAGGCGCTTATTATATTTTACTTTTAGAACAGAAAATAACGGCTATGCCCTTTGGTGATAGGAACGAAGACGTAATATTAATTTCTTAATATCAAATTTATATATATATATTAATTATCTAATTTCTACTTTTACGATGTGAAATAAAAATCAAAGTGGCGTAGTGATGACTGTATTTTACTCTATTAATTTTAAATATCTCATTATTTAAAGATCAATAAAATATTGTTTTCCGTTTTTCAAAAGGGTCCAGTTAGAGGTAGTAAGAGTATGGGGAAGCGTATGTGTAGGCGGAGTAGGCGACGGGTGAGTAGGCGCTGTACGCGGAGTAGGCCACTGGCGCGGTGTAGGCAGCTGCTACTGGCGCGGTGTACGCCGCGGCGTATGGAGAGGCGTAGCTCAGGACCAGCGGCTTCGCTGAGGCGAAAGCCAGGAGAGCGACGAAGATCAGCTGTGGAAGAAAAACAGTTTATTACAATAAATTCGATCATCTTGCTCGGATTACAAGTAACTTGGGACAAGGGCAGGATGGTGATGACTATACATTTAACTAAGTTGAACCACACAGGATCCGTAAGTATCTGTCGGGACAAGCCAACGCTCGCGCGATTTAAACATTGTTTGTAGGCGTCGTGCGTTTATATTCACTTGGCCCAATAGGGGCTTACGGGTTCTAACGGTTGAAAACGATTTTGCCCCCTCGGGCCCTGACGAATGCTGATAACCTTCGCTAGAATTCTTTTGTAGTTTAAAAATTTTCGCAAATAAAAATGACTACTAATGTTGATCACACAAAAAACTTTCGCTTCAAACATTTTTTGTTTTCTTCCATAACAGGATCTTGCGAGCTACAATGTTTTCTGGGATTTTTTGACTTTGTCTTAAAGCTGGCAAAGTGCCTTTGAAGATTATTAGTCTAAACTAGTACACCTATAAATATAAAACACTACGACTCTTGATTACTAATGGATAAATAAGACATTTGATTTACTTGCGGCAAAGGCGTGTAAATGTTAAAGGTAGTAATTTAGCGTGAAGGTCATGATTATTTGAAAGATGTTGCTGTCAAATTATAGAAAGAATTGTTGATAACATGATTAATTAAAAAAAAACTTGCTGACACCGCTTTGATCTAAATGAAGTAGGTAACCGGAAAAGTCTAAAGTAAACAGGCACAAAAGCTAAAAAAAAAACGTAAAAAATTTAATACTTACGAATTTAAACATGTTGGCTGTTGGTCTATTAGTCCGACAATACTGACTGATGGTGCGACTTCCCGCTAATATATAAGGAGTCAAAGATGGCCTTATTGTGTTGGCAGAGCTCGGCGCCCGCGCACCTTGAGACGTGCGCGATCGGGACCCACGCGTGACGCGAATATTTTCATTGCACTTGCTTTTAGAATCTACAGGCTGTTACTTTTTGGTTCCCGTAGTGCTTTAATCTAAACACCAGCCGAAGCAAGGGTTTTCGTAGTTTATGACTCTATGTGCATAATAAACACATGGGATGAAGCGCGAGTGTTTACAGATCAATGTGTCGAGCCTTTTCTCAACAGGAGCCTCTTCCAAACAAAATCAGCTAACTGCATCCGTTTGGAAGAGGCTCGTGCTGAGTATTTAAAGAACCAGTATTTCAAATTTAAAATGGAGCAAGACTGGTGTCTCTTTGGCAAGACTGGTGTCAGATTTCCTGGCTCTCAGGTATCCGTAATGACTATCAAAGATCTACAAATGACAGATGCAACGGTTTAGCATGCGTTGGAACTTTTGGAAGGCACATTCCTCTGTGCCTTCCAAAAGTCTCAGTTTTTGAGGAGCTCGTGGCTAAATAATAACAGCCACACGGGTCGATCTTTACGGTTAAGCAACGCTTGCCAAGGCTGGTCTGTGGATGGGTGACTATATTAATATACCGAGTTGGCAATTGTTACGGATTGTCAGAAGCCACTAAATCTGACTCCAGTCTTGCCAAGAAGTACCGTGTTATCCAGTTAATGGGATGTTTAGGTCTGGTAGGCAGCCGCTTCACGTAAAACTATTCAGCTGAACCTGGTTTGACTGGAAGCCAACCCCGATATAGTTGGGAAAATGCTAGGCAGATCATGAGAGGAATCTCAGTTCATAGAAACGACCCATTTTTCCCATGGGGGCTAACCACCTAAACATTAGGTCAAATACTGAATAGTTGTCATGATACCCATGGGATCCTCACCAGGCTTTGAATATTGTGATATTATACTAACATTTACCTTTAGCGTCACTCCCATGGCCGACCTCACAGTAAAATATGTAAAGCTTTGACTCTAAACGATAGTGAAGGAATTTTCTTAGTCCTATGAACAAAAAAATATATAAATAAATAAACATATATTTTTAATTTACTTCTTCATAGTTGTACAAGTTGGTATTGTAACTATGACCGATCTGCGTACATCGCCGCGAAATCTCTTATGTAAACTATTGATCTTACGTAGCTGTGCTTTGCTTCCCAGATGAGCATCGCTTGTCAATTTTCCCAATCAATCTTGAACTTATTGCGTTAGCGATAAAGATGAAAAACCTCCGACTAAAAATACTTTAAAAAGTGAAAAAAGTTATACGTATTGATCCTTTTACTTAAATGTAGGTACGATTCTTTGGGCCAAGCGACTTCGCCTCGGGAGATACCGTAAATTTTTGTATTTATTAAGTACCTCTATATTATTAGCGGTCCTCTAACGCGATAACGCATGGCCCAAAAAAAAAAAAAAAAACAGTAAATACGTATTATTTTTTTCACTTTTTAAAGTATTTCATGTCAGAGGGTTTTAAATTTTAAATTTATTTTTTATTTCATGCTTTTTAAACTTAATTTACCTAATAGTTACTACTAGAAAACTTATGATCTCATCATCTTCCTGCCCTTATCCTATGTAACTTGTGTTCGGCGCAAGACGTTTTTTGCTTCCATTTTGTCCCATCAACCGTCACGCTATCACTAACTCACTTTTCTTTCATTTTGCTTCTCACACCATCCATCTTTTTTGGTATTCCTCTCCCTCTACCTCTCCCTCTCCATCCAGACCTCAGGTAATGCCACAGCATCACGTCAATATAACCATGTTTTAGCAATGTCATTGAAGTAACAGTGTACCAAATTTCGCATCGAACAGACCCGTAAAAGCTGGTTACATGCCTTCATCAACTAGAAAAGAGCTGATGATCTTCAAATGGCTCAATCGATTTTGATAAAACTTATCTAAAAACCACCGCTGGATAACCTGGTTTAAAATAAAAAAAAAACCGCATCCAAATTAGTTCACCCGTTTGAGAGCTACGGTGCCATAGACAGACACACACGCAAAGCGGTCAAACTAATAACACCCCTCTTTTTTGGTCGGGGGTTAAAAATGAAATTTGGCAGATTGTTGTGTGATTCTGCTGCTAAAGTGGCCCTTTAGACCAGCAAATCTCTGAATTCCTTCATTTGTTCTGAAATACGTTAGTATTTCAATAGATCATAATATTTCTAGCTACATTTTGCTTCTGTAAGTCTTTACAAATAAATATTAATGGTGTAATAAATCAATCGAGACTGTTTATCAACTCTCGATATTTTTTATTCCAAAAAACTAAGTCTGTTTTCATTTAAATCTTTATGAATTGAATATTAAATATCTAACGTTCATAAAGTTGATTTATGATTGTATCGTTTGCTTTAGGCACGTGTTAATTGATGGAACAAACTAACCGCACAGGAAATATTAATATTAGTACGATAAATATATTTTGATAAAGAATGATTTACTGTTTTTTGTTAATATTTAATCTGTACTACCTAATATTAGAAAGATGTACGGTTTGTGAGGTTGTAGGGGTTTATCTATGAATGTAATGAACCGATTTTGAAAATTCTTTTACCAATATAAGGCCACGTTAGCTGTGAGTGGGAAAAAAGTGAGGAAAAATACCGGCCAACGAAGTGGGTACGGGTCCGCTAGTTCTTTATAATTACTGCATACAACGAGTAGTCACATAACCGGCAAATTAGTATCTTGGCTTTATAAAATTAGATTAAGCTATCTGGCGTTTCATTAATAACTGCATTTTTTCTGGAAAACTATGAATAAAACACTAGCGTTCCCGTCGTAAGTAATACGTTAACAAAGATAATGAACGTAATGTCAGCGCCCATAATTAATGAACAAACAAACACTATTTTTTAAATAAGACTAGCTTTTCCCCGCGGCTATGCTTGTGTTAATACAGATTCTTGTAAAAAAATATAAAACCTATAACCGTCTCCAGGGTCCTATCGATTTCTGTACCAATAGTCAACAAAATCGCTTCAACGATTTAGGCAAGAAAGCGTAAAAAATAACTCACTTTTGCTTTTACATTATTCATAAGTTAGAATCATGCTTGTTATGTATTTTCCGAAGAAGAGTCCGAGATTCGAACTCCGAAATTATTTACTTAAACAAAAGACACCCCCTGTATTTTGGCAGCAGCTTCGGCACGGTCTAATCAGGCCGCAAGGATCTCGCGTCATGCGTGTAGAACGTTCTATGTGCGCAAGCGACACTTGCGCGGACGCACGGACGCTGCCACTAAATAAGGTGCCGGCGATCAAGGCCGCCATTACTGTAGCCCAACTTGGAATAACCTTGAACTTGATTTTCGAACGCCTATATTTTATTTTGTCATGGCGCAATGTTTGTGATCCCTGACTAATATGAGGTCGTCTTAGAACTGTCAAGGATTTGTACTTCCGTTGAAGGAAAACGTTGACAGGAAAGGTGTTGAGGTAATTATTCAAATTGTGTGTCATAATAGCATTCTACCAAAAACCTAGAATACAGTAATGGTATTTTAAGTTACAGATATAAGTTGATTGTAAACATAATTTTATGCTCATACTAGCTTTATTAATACTTAATACTTACTTAAGACCTAGACTAGAGTAAAGAGCAAACCCATCACAAATAAAAATAACTTCCCCCTTCATGAATCTTCCCCCGTCAGCCTAGGTGGTAATGGTGGTATTCCCACCACACCATTGTCTTTATCCATGTTAAATTTCAACCAGATCCGTTCAGCCGTTCTGGCGTGATTAAGTAACATACAGTAAGGTAGAAGAGAATAGAATACACACTATTGTTCTTGCCTTTTTCCGGATGCCATGAACGGGTGTGTTCTATCATGTCGTCTTTCGAAATACAATGTGGTGGAAATCACGCAGAAAGAAAAGAACTTTAATTTTGGAAGTCGGGGTTACTTTTTCATTTTTTGACACCGACTTCAGAAATTAAAGTTCTTTTCTTTCTTCCGAAGTTATTTTATACCTTGTGGTGTTTTGTTTTTGGAAGTCGGTTGTATTCGGTTATCATCAGATCCTAATTTATACCTTTCATTATCAGCTCAGCAACATGAGATGATGATTACCAGGCACAAATATCTGAATTGCGTTAGAAAGTTAATGAAAAACATTGTATGTGCCTATAAAATTTGATGGTTGCCCTCGATTTTCATGGGATTCCATCATCAGATTATGACTTGGTGACAATGGGACCAATCGGGAAGAATACCCTTTCAGATGAAACAAGAGTTTTTCAAATCGGTTCATAAATGACGGAGTTATGAGGTAACAAACATACAAAAATAAAATACAACCGAATTGAGAACATCCTCCTTTTTTTGAAGTTTGTTAAAAATAAACTATTTTGTTAGTGAATGTACAAGTGTTACTACTGTATACACCAAAAGATCCAGGTTTCGACGCCGAATAGAAGTGCTGTTATTGCATTGTACCTATGCACATAGGTATTTGTAGAAAGTTCAACAACATAATGCAACATGCAACCCTGACACGTGTGTCGCCCTCTAAGGGGCATTCTCAGGACATATTGACTGACGTCGTTACATTTGACGAGTCAACATCACCTAAACCAAATACTGGAATTGCATAACGTGCCTAGGTGTGTGACGTATGAACGTAAACGAAACAAATGGAGCATGTAAGGATCTTTGTGTGTGGCGTTCTGTGATATCTGTCTACCCCATGAGACAGCGTGAGTTTATATTAAGTACTAGTTGACCCGCGCAACTTCGTCTGCGTCACAATTTTTATTACTGCTCCGCTTCTATTGGTCTTAGCCTTTCTCGATAAATGGGCTATCTAACACTGAAATAATTTTTGTAATCAGACCATTAGTTCCTGAGATTAGCGCGTTCAAGCAAACAAAAAAACAAACAAAGTCTTCAGCTTTATATATTAGTATAGATTTACATGGAGACAGCCTATCTGACCACAACACTCAGTTACTTACGATGTCACCACAATCATTTTTGGTAAAATTAACAACCAGTTATGTCTTTTTGTCAGACTTTCGAGCCATTTACGAATGAAAGCCAAGTACTTGTTGAGGCAAGTAGAGATCTGGATCACGGACCAATCTCGGCAAGCGTTGCTTAACCTGGAAGGTTGATGCGTGCGGCTGTTATTATCTTCTCTTGAGATCCATATAATAGCGAAAGAATATAATTGCTTATTGTTTCAAAATGTTCTCACGTTTAAATATTTTTGTTTACCCTCCTCGCGACATGATGAATCAGTAGGTTTTCCCGGACTCGGTTACTAGTCGATTGCCATTTGCATGCCAAAGAGACGGTAACATAGACATTAATATTTATTGAAACTCCAAACAATAATGGCAACATTCCGTTGAGCATTTAAAAGTGAGACACATAAGACTATTTACTATTACTGCCACGTCAGCCTGTATTTTCCCACTGCTATCTTCCAAATAAACCATCAAAAATAAAACTTTACAAATGAACTTTAAATGCTAAAAAGGTAAATATAACGACAAGCACATAATCGCATTTTCCATTAAAAGAAAATTATTTAATCAGCAGACAGAAATACTTTGATACGTCACAATTGAATCGCTTCATGATTTCACAGTAGGCATTATGACGTCACTATTTACGATCGTACAATAAACACCCTCGAAACAACCCCGATGTGATGTAACACATCTATGGATGACACACAATACCCCGATTGTATCAACCTGCTTGTATTTCGCAACACGTCCTAAATAATAATATTAATTTATTCGGTTTTGTTCTCGTTGTTCTAGAACCTACCTAGTATTCTGCGAGTTGTCTATTTTGGCAGATTGTGTCATGCTCATGCTGGGATACCTGATGTATGTATATTTAGCAGGCATGCCAAATTATTGCTTAATGCGTAAATGGTACAAACCGAGGAATATATATTGTTTGCTGCAATACGCTATACTATAACTATTTTAAGGACGGCGTTTTTCGATTTTACCATCAATGAGTTTACCTAACTAAAATTACCAGGAAAGAGATGATTAATAGGGATGTATAATAGAAAATGTATATCCAACTCCAAATTAATTGGCATAAGAGAATAAAAAGATACATAGGAAACGATGACGAGAAAAATAAAATAAGAAAATATCAAGAAATTCTTTTAATAAATTGTCATGTTGCTACTTATTTCATAAGGTATGTACAATTTGTTGATTATCCGTCGGCAAATTTTCACTTGAGCAGGACTGGAGCTTTGTAGGCAGCAGCGACTAAGGGTGCTGAGTAGGCGTTGTATGCGGCAACAGGAGCAGTGTATGCTGCGGTGTAGGGAGAGACGTATGCGGCGTAGGGGGCGGCGTATGCGGCGTAAGGTGAGGAGTACGCAGCTGTGTACGCAGCGGCTACGGGGGCCGTGTAGGCTACTGGCGCCGCGACCAAGGGTGCGGAGTACGCCACTGAGTGGATACCGGGTTTGGCAGCCACGATGGTGAAGAGAGCAGCGAGGATAACCTGGAACAAAAATCATTGAAAATAGTTGTAAGTCTCCAGTCACATTACATTAGTTAAGATGCTCAATTCAAACGACACAAAAATGAACTATCAAATCCGAAATAAGTTGATATGTAAATTGACATGCTGTTACGAATTCTATGAGTAAACACAAAGCTGTTTACTACAATAAACTTGAACTACATTATATTATCAAATGCATTCTTTACAATGAAACTTTTATTTACCAGTTTGCAAGTCATTTTGAAGTGTTTGTTTGTGTGTCTCTTAGTAGACAAGATGAGTGAATGATACCTTTGACCAAAGCCCAGCAGTTTAAATACCCAGGTGAATACGAAAGAAATGCCACCACAAAACGGGGGTGTGCGTATTATGTGCAATGCTGCTTCGAAATCAAGATAAACATCGAGGATGGTATTAAATTAAAGGAAAGTGAAACACGTATTAAGTTGTTAAGTAGATAACTAAATAACAGACATAAAATTCAAAACGTGTCTCTTTAGTTCACTCAAGATGGACGATCAACAACGCATGGAAGAAGTAAATTATGTCCTTAGATTTGTTTTATGTAAGCTTTTGGTAGTATTTCAAACTTTAATTTTCAAGGATTCCATAGTCAACGGTTTAGTTCAGAAAAACTTAATAATAATAATAAAAAAAATATGTTTATTTCAATTACATAAAGCATTAACATACGTGATTTGGAGATCACTTTTAGGCAAGAAGATGCTTGTGTTAGGTGACTCCGCTCTTCCCCTTAACATTATACAGTGTATGCAATTGAAAATTTAAAGGAAAACAAAAGAAAAGAAAATACAAAAAGGAGCGCACTTGTGTGAATTATGCAAATGGGTTTTGAGTGGGTGTGCTTGAGTGTATATACTAGTGTGAGTTTGAGAATTTAATTCATTTAACTGCAAGCAGATTTAAGTTTAGGTTTCAGCTTAACATCAGGAGCTTGATTTTTGTCATGGGTATACATAATTGATCACGCTGAAAAAGTGGTGAAATAAAATCAAGAAAAAAGGGTGTGCGAAAACCATTTTTCCATTCAGGGATCCATTTTAGGGTAGTTCGCAAAATATTTGACCGAATTTCATTTTACCTAAAATTTTTCAACTATTATCGTTCCGTTATTTATTACTTCATCGAAGTTACGTCTGCGACTGTATCAGTTGACCTCCATATATAATTCGATTTTTTCTTTAATAATAATAATAATAATGTTTTATTGTCTGGCAACTAAGACCCATACAAAAAAAAAGATAATCCAATTTTTTTCATTTGGTCGAAAATCTTTTTGTCGAAGTTACACTTAAACGAAACAAATTTTTTTCGAAGTTTTATGTTTCTGGATATTCATTATACCACTTCTTTAAGTGGTGTAATGTTGTTGTGGTTGTGGTGATGGTGGTGGTGGTTAACAAAAGTGGTTTTAAGTGGTTCTAGTAAGGACCTGCAAACAAGGATGCTTGTTTCAAGTATGCAAGCAGACATACACCGTGCAAGCAGTCATGCAACATGCAGCAAGCATTGTTTTTGTCATGGCTCCGGCGCTGCGGGGTTCGGGCGGCCCCACGCCTTCTTATCGTTGCAGGTGGTGAGCCTGCTCCTCAGCTCTCAGGCCGCCTCACCCCTTCATGCCTGCGCGGGCTTAAATTACACTCTAGGAGTAGGACAAAAAAGACTGCGTGAAGTCGGTTTTGCAGCGATTCGTTTCTGTTACTAAATTTTGTAGCACAACATTTTGACTTTTGTCACTAATATAATTTAATATCTAAAAAGCTGCTTTGTAACCGGCTATGTATTTGTGACTTAATAATATTTCGTTTTTGTTTCGGTGTTATGAAAATATGGCAAACTTAAAAAGTTCAAAAGAGGGTTCGGCCAATAGCAAAAAGTTATTATGTGAATCGGAGAAATATAGTTCGGTAAAATAATACCTATGACACTTGACTTTTAACTCATCGAAGTGTCGATGAGTTAAAAATATGTCAAATAATGTTTATAGCAAAAAAGACGTCGGTCAATAGTTTTCGGTAAAATAAAATTCGAACAAAAAAATAATAATTGGAACAGTGACCGGATCCCGATCAAACGTAAGCAAGCTTCCGGGATTTTGCCACCGCTCTTTTTTCAAGAGATAAGTGGAGCAGGCGTGTCAATACAGGAGACAGTTCAGGCGCACATTGCCTCAACAATCTCGCTGGAATGCTGTCAGGCCCACTGGCCTTGTTCACGTCTAGAATGCACAGTACTCTTCGGACCAATTTAATCCAGAACTTGGCGGCAGAATTGAAGGGTTTTATCTTCGCGCGAACCCTACATGCTTTAACCTTTCGATCGCGGACCTTGATCCAAGCTTGGTAGGCAGACTCTTTTTGGTTCTCAGCGTGAATGATTCTGCATTATACCAAGGCCGGGATTTGTGATCGAGCGGGATGTCGGAGAATGGAATAAAGTACTCCATTCCCTGCCAAATCACGTCCGCAATCACGTCCGCATATGGTGGTCGCAAGCCAAGCGTTCTCTTGCGGAGCCTACCTACTACCACTTGAGTAAGATCGTTCAGCCGTACCACACCGCTAGGAGGTAGATCCCAAACCACGCTCAAAACTCTTGAAGAACTCTTGAAGTATGTTGATCGAATTGATTTTTGATGAGACTTCCTTTCTCCCAAAATTAGTGATCGCCATAGCTGACATTATGTCGACAATCACTCGATCTTTGGCTTGTTTTTTTTCTGTGATTCTACTGCTTGTATTTCACATATTAAAAAAAGTGTTCTTGAAATAATCGTGTAGTATCTTCCATCCACTTCGACATTTTCAAAATTGTAAAACATCGCAATTGAAACCGCGCTTTTTTTAAGTAGGTGACATAACGCAACTTTCTACGTGTTTTTTTATATGATAAGGCCGGTCCACCAACTTAACTGAAAATTTGAAAAATTTCTAATTAATTTGTTTAGTTGTTAACTAACTTTTAATTTGCTACTTGCCACTAAAGTGTTTACATGTAATAAGTCACTTAAAACTAATTTAAAATTTAGTTATTTACTTAACAACTTAACCTTATAGTTCGGTACTAGTACCTAAAGGTACTAGACAAGCAAACCTCCGCCGGCTCGGTAGTAGTACCTTTAGGTACTAAGAGTTACGTCATACGACATCCTTTTTATTAATGTTGTTATTGATAAAGTTACTTAAAAAATCTTATGTTTGAGGGTTAATTAAAAGAATTGGATAAAAAGTTTATATAAGAGCGTTAATAATTCTTTCTTATTTAACACGCAAGTTAACAATTTTTTAACCGACTTGTTCGAAAAGGAGGAGGTTTTATGTTCGGCTGTATGTAACTTTTTTTTTTATGTATGTTCACCGATTTCTCCACCAATTCTGGACCGATTTTAAAAATTCTTGTTTCATTCGAAAGCCTTTACTCCTGAGGTGCTCCCATTGTCACCAAGTCAGAATCTGATGCTGGAATCAAATGAAAATCGAGGGAAACCCTCAAATTTTATAAGCACATACACGGTTTTTTATAAACTTTTTAACGCAATTCAGATATTTGTGCCTGGTAATCATCATCTCATGTTGCTGAGCTGATGATGAAAGGTATAAGTCAGGATCTGATGATGGGATCCCATGAAAAATGTTTGTTCAGCGATATTTTCGCCAATTGTTAACCGATTTGGATGATTCTTATTTTGTTTGGAAGAGTATTTTCTGGGACTGCTCCCATTTAAATTTGGTGAAGATCTGATGAAGAACTTCGGAGGTAGGCAACGGAACTCTTCAATAAATGATAGCAAATGGATCGGGATTTCTGGAATCGCATGTCTGTTGATTGTTTACACCGGTTACACCACGCCGGCACGCTGTGCTTGTGGTTTCACTTTTTTAGTGGTACCTGCGTCCCACTAAAAAGTGAAAAATAAAAAACTTTTTAACAAAAAAATAACATCGACTTCCAAAAACAAAACACTACAAAGTAAAAATAACTTTAATTTTGGAAGTCGGTGTTTTTGGTTATTTCGTTTTTGAACACCAACTTCCGTTTTTGGAAGTCGGTTTTTTTTTTTTTTCTATAAAATGTTTTTTTTTTTCATAAATAAAATCAAAGTGTATAATTTGATAATCGCCATATACCATCGAACATATTGTTTTGTTTTTTTTTTATTTTTTGGGGTATAGCAAAAGGATTATGATAATCGATATTTTTAAAGTATTATTTTGTGTAAACCAGGCATCAGCGCTTAATCTATGAGTAAGGTTTTTTTGTAACAAAAAGAATAAAATAAATGAAAGCGCAGTGTGAAACGAGCAACATCGACACTAACAGTCGATGAATTGATAGATGCCACTTTGGTAATTTGCAGATAACACTTTTAGATTGAGATTAAGATTCAGAGCTGCCCGACCTCAATTATTTTGTCACTAACAAAATATGTGGCATAGAGTAATGTCAGTATCTAAGAGTAATGTTAGTATGTAGCTAGCTTAGGCCTACGCACGCGCACGTAAGTCTAAGCTTGCAGGTATGCGTATGTTAAAAGAACATACTAGCACTACTCTTATCTCTTATTCCTTTTAGTGAGAAAGTAAAGAATTTGGGGATTTTTTTTGACAAGAACTTCTCGTGGGCTGCCCATCTACAGGAATTAAGCCGCAAGCTATTCGCATCTGCTGCATCTTTGAGACGACTGCGTAATTTTCTACCGACTGCCACCAAGATTGCGCTTGCGCAAACTCTTCTTCTTCCCACTCTTGATTATGCAGCTGTCAGCTATCTTGACCTTACTGAAGTGCAACTTGATAAACTTGAACGCCTCCAAAATGTTTGCATCCGGTTCGTATTTGGTTTGCGCAAATACGACCATGTTTCCGAATTCCGAGTTAAACTCAAGTGGTTGCTAATTCACCTTCGCCGGAATTCTCATATACTATCCTTATTATATAATGTGCTCTTTTCTCCTTCCACTCCTCTTTACCTGAAGGAACGATTTCAGTTTCTTTGCGACTCTCACACGAAATTTCTTAGGTATTCGGATAACTTGAAACTGAAAATGCCAATGCATTCCACTACCTTCTTGGACAAGTCTTTTTCAGTCCAAGCTGCCCGTTTGTGGAATGCATTGCCAGTGTTAATTAAGCGCGCGCAACCGCTGCTTGTTTTTAAGAGACTTGTTAGGGAACACTACTTGTCGCTGTGATTACTTTTTCGATGTTAATTTTTAAAAAATGACACTTATTTTCTTTTAATATGTATATTTAATATGTATGTATTTGTGAATCTATTTTAGTATTTTGTATTGCTTTTTTTCTATAAGAATTTTTTACTTAAACTTTATATTTGCACCAAGTGCAACCCCATTTCTTGTCCAGGCTATCCCTATCCATTCCAGGTTGCCTGGAAGAGATCGCGGAATGCGGTAAGGCCGCCAATTGAATTTGTTTTAGTTTAAAATTTCCTTCATATGTTTTAATTTGGTGTACAATAAAGTATATATAAATAAATAAATACCAAACATTTAGTAAGTGAGACAATAAGAGAGATAAGAGAGGTCTGGAAGCTCTGGGATCTAAGTTCATTTGGTATGTTTCTATTGACCTAATAATAACCTCTAAATCCGTAAGTATTTTGGATTTTGAGAGTATACAAATATACAATACAATATATTTAAGAAACGATGATGAGAAAAATAAAATACGAAAATATCAAGAAATTCTTTTAATAAATTGTCATGTTGCTACTTATTTCATAAGGTATGTACAATTTGTTGATTATTCGTCGGCAAATATTCACTTAAGCAGGACTGGGGCTTTGTAGGCAGCAGCGACTAAGGGTGCTGAGTAGGCGTTGTATGCGGCAACAGGGGCAGTGTATGCTGCGGCGTAGGGAGAGGCGTATGCGGCGTAGGGGGCGGCGTATGCGGCGTAAGGTGAGGAGTACGCAGCTGTGTACGCAGCGGCTACGGGGGCCGTGTAGGCTGCAGCCACTGGCGCCGTGTATGCTGCTGCTACTGGCGCCGCGACCAAGGGTGCGGAGTACGCCACTGAGTGGATACCGGGTTTGGCAGCCACGATGGTGAAGAGAGCAGCGAGGAAAACCTGGAACAAAAATCATTGAAAATAGTTGTAAATCTCCAGTCACATTACATTAGTTAAGATGCTCTATTCAAACGACAAAAAAAGGAACTATCAAATCCGAAATAAGTTGATATGTAAATTGACATGCTGTTACGAATTCTATGAGTAAACACAAAGCTGTTTACTACAATAAACTTGAACTACATTATATTATCAAATGCATTCTTTACAATGAAACTTTTCTTTACCAGTTTGCAAGTCATTTTGAAGTGTTTGTTTGTGTGTCTCTTAGTAGACAAGATGAGTGAATGATACCTTTGACCAAAGCCCAGCAGTTTAAATACCCAGGTGAATACGAAAGAAATTCCACCACAATACGGGGGTGTGCTAACGTATCATGTGCAATGCTGCTCCGAATTCAAGATAAACATCGAGGATGGCGTTAAAAGATAGTGAACCACGCTGTAATACAAACCTGATCACGTGTTTGCACCGAAAAAGGGCACTTTTCGGTTTAGCCGAACAAATAAACGCCACAATTGCGTGTTTACGCAATCATTTTTTAATTGGTCGACGCGACGCCTAATGGAACTTTCTGTTTTGGTTTTTCTATCTAAAAGGGTATGCCGCTTAACAGACATGATGCCAGGGTAACTACGTAATGCAGAAACTGTGTGGTCACGCCGCTGCAAGAGAACTGCTAGTCTATTCTGTAAATAACCATTTCGATATCGAACTTCACCTGAGAGACAAAACTCACAAAGTGAGCTTTATTACACACAACACAAAAGTCTTAAGTTTGACGTAATTTGATACTCACCTCGGATTCAGCTGTCGAGGTACGAAAATGTTTTTACAGAATATGGGTACAGTTCTGTGGGTTAGTTCTGTTATTCGTCTGTTAACAGGCGTCAAAAATCCATCTGCAAGGCATAGTTCTCTTACGCATCATATCAGATAAACGGTAGTTAAAAATGTATAATAAAATTTTATTTTTAATTTGTTTAACTCTAAAAATCTGCTACAAGAATGCTTTCATGCTTTCTTGGTTCACTTGTGCATGTGTCAAGTTGATCATTATTCAGGATGCGCGGCTTCAGTTGCGTCAGAGGTCAGCGCGTGCGTGCCCGAGTGTCCAGTATTACAATGCTAACTCTAGTTGCGCTTGCGCATGCGACTATGTGGAGGTCAATGCGCCTATTTAAACTAGACGAGTAATACAGATCGCACATGAATGCGGCTTGCTATTTATTAGTTGAGAACATTAAGGCATTTTCGTCTAGTTTATGGTCATTTCTTGCTATTCTATATTTATATGATTCTGATTTCTTGATGCTTTAATGTCCAAAGTAACGAAAAGCAACTTTATTTACGTTTTCAGTTACGTTACGACGTAAATACTAGTCAAATTTGCGTAAATATACGTGTGTTTTCACCCATATGTATCGGTTGATTGACAGAAGATTCTCGGGAGGTCGGGAAAAGTTTTAGGTACTTCTAGAATTTCTCAGCCCAGAGTGTACATTTGTGCTAGTATGATGGCAATAGGCTCGGCCCTATCATATGGGAGTAAAACGTTACTGAAGAAAAGTTTGTGTGCGTTTGCTTTAGGTTCAACTCTTTTTAATTCTTTGGGGTATAATGTTATATTGGTTTTAATAATATCTGTGTGCGTGTCTGTAATAATTGTTGTATTTCGAAGGTTCGCAAAGAAGTTGCATTGTTTGGTAACCCATTGAAAAGCTCTGTAGACAGCAAAATGCCATCACTTAACACGACGTATACACGAAGTATGTAATAGAATAAGAGTTGAACTGGTAGAAGGTATATATCTAAGGTTTGCACAGGAGGTAGAGTATTGGCTCAAGCAATGAGATGCCTTTGCCCTGCTGTGGATTAAGAAGTGTAGATGTTAATGATGATGATGGCGACGTATTGGTTGTCATCCAACGTTTAATCTGTTGCGGAATCTGTTTGAAAGAGTCACTGCGGCCCTGGAACGTAAAGGGAATTAGGAGGAACACGGACGGACACGCATTTCCATACCCTCAAAAAATAATGGTTAATCTATTTAAATATTCACGATATCCATACTTCCATAGCCATGATAGTTTTGAACCATGTAAAATTATAATGATGCAATTAAAACTTTCCTGGGTCATAATTTTTTAAACATGTCGGAAAAGTTCTCATTACATTTACCAGCTCACAGACCATAATGATATTATAACAGTTTTTATGAAAAGAAGGTAATTTCTGTAACACGAGTAGGTATCCGAGATATTAACAAAGGGTTCCCTAATCATAATCATTTAAATTTAGAATATGGTACATAATGATCTTAAGATTAATTATAGTGGTCTCATCACATTTTTCCAATTGTGGCGTGCAAATTTCAATGTTAAGTGCACATAGATCCTTCTGCGAAGCAGTAATGCTAGCAAAGGAGGAGGCCGAACGTGTGAGAGAGAGGGAAACCTCACGTCCCAGTCGCCGCAACAGAAGAAGACGCCCCAGGCATCGGGAGTCGCAGGACGATTCCAGGCCGCCGCCGTAGGCACGGGCCCGCAGATGGCGAGCAGTGGGTGGCTCGCCGTCTGATCAGAACTAGGCCCGGGTCGGCGGCGCGCTGCGATCCCAGCGCACCTCAAAGAGATGTCAGCGTGGAAGACGGGGCCCGCTAGGGCAGGTGCCTGCTGGGGCTGCGGAATCTGTTCGAAAGAGGTGCCGTAGCCTTGGAACGCAAAGGGCACCAGGAGGAACACGGATGGGTTTTAGTCAGTAAGAGTCTGACACTCCCTCTTGCTTCACCCAGAGCGGGAGGAGTCATTTGATGATTTCCCATACTTAAAAAAAATAAATAAAAAGGTGCATATAGATTATAAAGAATTAACACAGGTATTGATAGCAATTGAATTAAAATAACAATATTTCAGATGTCTCTGTTAAAAATAAAATAATAAAAAACACACAATTTATCGAAAATGTCAAAGAGATACATGCTAATTTATTTATTTTTTGCGATATTTTAACTCTACAGACTTCTAATAGGTTTTTCTGTAATCTTTAGGTATAGAACTATGATAAAATTTCTTGAATTACTGAACAAACAATTCTTTTAAAATTATGAAAAAATATGATTATAACCTTCACAGTGAGCACTTTTATTTGATATGTCACACGATACAGTTTTAATTTTTTTTTTAAATGTTCTAGTTGGACCCCCAAAAGTGACACCCATAATTATAAAAGAATATTTATTTACGTAACACACCAGTGTTCAGGTTACAGAAGTCCAAACCCAAATTACCAAACCAAACCAAACACCAAACCACCACACCAAATTACCAAATTTTAACAGAATCGGTCCAGTAGATCCAGAGAAGCTTTGACAGACGGACAGCAGACACCCGAGTGATCCTATTAGGGTTCCGTTTTGTACGCATGTTCGGAACCCTAAAAACTAAGACAGTTATTATTATAGGTGACCTTGTAAGTAGTGTAAAAGGCTTAACATAGGTAGACTTACTTGATAATCTCTTTGATTTGCATTGTTATTTCCTAAAACACACCAACTATTGCGAAAAGTATCTAGTAGGTATCTATTTACTTGGAATCTTTGTCCATTTGCATATTTAGTTATTCCAATCGCATCTAGTTTTAATAACACATTATAAATTATGTCATATATACCAACTCGTGATGATCATAGCACGGATTTTCAGCGCTTATCTTCAGTGTTAACATTAACCTCCTGTGTTCATTCCAATCGATTTGGGGTCGGCACCGCCGCAAGTTTTTTTAGCAAAGGTGTATGTAATAAAATGCAAAATTGTGATCGAAGTTATATTTTATTTGCTATCGTCTCTCTCGTTTGAGTGTCATGACCAGGAATAGTTGACCGAAGTGTCCAAATTACTTCTTGAGGTAGTAAGCGGCGTAGGGCGAGGCGTAGGGGTAGGCGGAGTAGGCGGCGAGTGGCGCGGTGTACGCGGAGTAGGCGAGCGGCGCGCTGTAGGCGGCCGCCACCGGCGCGGTGTACGCCGCAGCAACTGGCGCCGTGTATGCAGCGGAGTACAGTACTCCAGGCTTGGGCTCAGCCATAGCCACCGCTATCATGCAAATGAATACGAACTGCAAAAGAAAAAGTACACAATTACTTAAGTAGAAAAATATAAATGTGTAGTAGCTCATATAAAAATATTTCAAAAACCAAGTTTTTTTTTAAATTATAGATATTAATTTTGAAAAACTGCAAAAATTATGGTGTTATATCGTTAAAAGCATTCAATCTCCTTTATCTGTGTGAGTGACCAAGTATGTAGGTAAGCAAAACGTTGACTCACGTATTTGAACATTTTGTTTGTTGTTGTCACTGGGCTGCTGATGCACTGAATGATATCAAAGCTGTAGCACTGGCCAATTTTATATTAAGCACGAAGGACAGCGGACGTAATGTGGTAGAGGTTAAGCGTGGTTTGGGTAGACAATGCGCATGGAATATTAATTTTGAAGTAAACTTCAACCGAACGTGTTAAGATAGTTTTCACAGGTTTATAAACCATTAATCTAGCGGGCTCAATATTTTTTATTATCTTACTCTGTATCATGCGATTTAAATGTAAACCCGATGTTTTTTGAAGAAAATGGTTTTGCTTTTTGGCCAAAAACTGAAAACAAAAAGGAAAAATATTTTTGAACACACTCGAAAACTGGTCTCTTTCGAGGAATACATACCTAATGTTTTGTTAATAGCCCAAGATCCCAGAGCTCGAAGTCGTTACCAATTTTCTAAGTTACAAAATGTGTGCGATAGAGAAGTGTAAGTACGTATAAAGACCGTACGCATACTTGCTAGCATGCACGCCGAGAAGGGTGCACTTACACCGCCTTGGCTTGGAATAATACATACAAAAAAAAAAATATGACAAGCGAAATTATGTAGTAAAAGAGAACATCAACAAAGCGAAATACGAGGCAATTTAGGTAGTTCGATCTCCCTTCTATCTTTGGGCAAAAGAAAATCTATCATTCGATAAAATAGTCCTGTCAGCGCCCATGCTTGCTAGCTTACCTGCTTTCTTTTATAAACGGTGCAAATAACTTATCTCAAGAGTCAAGGAGGTAGTTTTAAAACCTCCTAACTCCTGGCAGACTTCTCACGAGTTTTCATGATTTACGCCTAGTGAATTAAGTATTCCTAAATAGCCTTATGGATGGGATTCCGCTCGAGCTAGCCAACAGCTCTTACTACTATAATGACTGACTGTATTGTTTAATTACTAATTACTTAATATTTTAATTATTTTTATTAACATAGATTTTATTAAAGTTTAATTTATATATGCAACTAGCTGACTTGGCAAACGTTGTTTTGCCATATAATATAAATTCTCAGATGTACCAAATATACACAAAAAAAAAAACTAAAATCGGTCACGCCGTTTCGGAGGAGTTCGATAACAAACACTGTGACTCCAGATTATCATATATTAAAAAACTTCATGTAAATTCGTCAGAGAATAAAGGCTTATTATTTTGATATGTATAATTATTTAACAATAATAAATATGGCATCGATATAAAAACTGCACTCAAACTTTAAAAAAATATTTGTATGTGTAAGCGATTACCAACAATGTTGTGTATGGGATATTGATTGTCCTGATTTAAATGTCAATAAATAAATAAATAAGCTGTCGACGTCGGATCAAGCAAGCAGATATGCGTACGTTTAAAGTATGTAGGTATTCTGCTTGTCTTATTATTTATTTCTTTATATTTTGCCAAGCCATAGAGGTGCAAGTGCACTCCCTTGCATTTCTACCCCGGCGCCCATGCTAACAGGTGTACGTTGTATCTATACTTACTAACACTACGTCAAATAGGTAGGTATAAAATGAGTTAATAAGTAAATACATATTTTATAGGAAAACTTAGTTGTTCACGAAACGTTATCGCTAACGTCAGATGCGTAGACTTGCTACTGACCGGTCATAGGCAACTTAGGACTTACTTGATTACATACCTAATCTAATCAAATTTAGCTTGTTATGTCCCACAGCTGGACAAAGGCCCCCCTCCCTCTCCCTTTTCCACACACATCTGTCCTCTGCCATTGCGGGCCAGTCCTTCCGATTAGAGTCGAGTTCGTCTCTCCACCTTCGCCTTGGTCTACCGCGATGTCGCTAAGCATTGAAAGGAACCCAATTTGTGGTTATTTTAGCCCACAACTCATTTGACATGTATACATGCATTCTGTCTGAAGGGACGGCAATCAAACACGACAGGTGAGAGATTAGGTGCAAGACCAACGGCCAACCTGCTTTCCGAAACATGGGGGTGTCAGACCACCAACTTCCAAACTCCGGGCTATTACTGAGAAATTCCTGAATATAATGGAAAAACCCAATCACACTTTTTGCCCGAGCTGGGAATCGAACCCCGGCAGTCGCGCTTTCGATCACAAGACAAACGGGGTATTTCATTGGACAAGAGACATATGCGGTGAAAATAATAATAATTGACAGCCCATTTTCGTTACATGACCCAGTTAACCATGAACATAATATCAATAGCGAAAATTCATTAGCAAAAACTTTGACAAAAAAAAGTGGGATTGAAAGATTAATATTTATTTACTTTTTCTATATAATAACTAAAGTGTGAGAAATACACTAAACTAAAAACAAACTAAAATATAGCATAAAAAAATTTGCCCTGAACGCTGTCAGCTAGTAATGTGCCGAAGAGACTGGCGGCATTGCCACGTTGAATGGCAATGCTTAATCTCTGCCCAAAGTAAAAACCAGCTCTTGGGTCACGGGAAGTGTCAACCAGCCGTTTCGAAATTTCTTTAAAAAGGCTGTGATTGAAGGATTAAGTTAACTTTGCAGTTTAAAATAACTATTTTTATTCTTTACAGTTTGTGTACAGTATTCAGTTACTTATTATACCATTAAACCAGAATTGGTTTAAATTGGTACTCACATTCGCTACAACAATACACATTAACTTAGTAACTAACAATGAGGAATTCTTAATCCGTAACATTTTGAACAAAGTTGTGTAAGAGGTAAACATCCATTAGTAAGAAAACTATAAATGCTAGTTTATAAACGAAAAATAATTATTCAATTCATTTCGTTTATTTTTCAGACTAATAATGTCCATAATTGTGAGACCTAACTTCTTGACAAATTTCATGGTTCTAAACATCGGGAACCCCTGTTTCCTGTTTCCGTTGTGAGTTTTGTTTGTGTGTGTTTGTAGGTTTTGATTTATTTGAGTATACACGATTGGTCTATCTTTGACTTTACCTAACATTAAACCTACTTCTTGATCCAGTTTCTTTCGGGAGCAAGTTAAGTGTGAATAGATGTGAAAAATAAAAGATGATTGACAGTTGGTAAATACTATAATTTATTCAGTTGCATTTGTTTGTTTGTCCGTCGGAATTACTTCTTGAGGTAGTAAGCGGCGTAGGGCGAGGCGTAGGGGTAGGCGGAGTAGGCGGCGAGTGGCGCGGTGTACGCGGAGTAGGCGAGTGGTGCGGTGTAGGCGGCCGCCACCGGCGCGGTGTACGCCGCAGCCACGGGTGCCGTGTACGCTGCGGAGTACAGCACGCCGGGCTTGGGCTCGGCCATAGAGGCTACCAGCATACAAGCGAATACGATCTGCAAAGAAAAAAATAACACAATTAATTCATTGCTTTGTTTTCTGTTCCCCTTTCAGATCACACCGAGATTCGATATTGGAAGAATGCACTATTCATAGATAATTTAACTTTATTTCACTGTCACTAAGTTTTTACTTAAAGCTGCTATCCAGGCCTTAAAATACTCTAGTTCTGATCTTCAATATATACGCACCATATATTTGAACATTTTGGTTGGTTTCACTGAGCTGCTACTGCACTGAATGATACCAAAGATCTGATAGCTACGAACTTTATAGTATCTTGAGAAGGACGTATACACGCAACGTGAGGTTAATCGAGAACACAGGTACCGCATGGAATAATCATGAGTTTCCTTCAACGAAAAGTGTCGATGATTGTCAATTGATTTTAACTAATACAGTCGTGAGGAATAATTTAAAAGTCACTTATAATAAATACTGATTTAGTAATTTATTTCTGTTAAGTATGTCTTGATTTACGTAATTGATGATAATATTATTTTACTTAATAAGTAAAGACCTATATTTGTTGAAAATCAAAATAAAACATGCAATTACTCTTAAGTGAATTCATTACATAATTTGAGGTTTTGTTGAATGATGATGAGATGTGGTTAATGCTCTTGGCACTTTGCCATCATGTTGCTTGTTTGATAATCATTTGTTTTTTTACAGTTTAGAGTAAATAACACTTATACACTTATTTGCAGATTTGTCCTATTACTTAATAAAATGATGTGAAATATATCCAGAGGGCCCAAGCGCTCGTAGATAATACCCAACTAGCACCAAAGCGTTAAAAAAACCTATATAAGAATGGTATATCAGTTCCATTTGAGTATAAAAGTGTTAACGCATACCTGTGCAACTGAGTTAGAGCATGCTCTAACTCACTTATAACCACGAAAGAGGCCCACAGTTTTACAGGTAAAAGTTATAGAAAGCCTATAGTACGGTGTCACAAAGATATTAAAGCTGCACAAGAGCGCTTATTCATCGTCAGCTACTACTTTAATCTGTATTACCGTTGTAAAATAGAGTTGGTAAACGCTACAGGTTGTATAAATCCTATAGTAAGGTGTCAAAAAGATCTTAAAGCTCCACAAGAGCGCTTATTCATCGTCAGCTACTACTTTAACCGATATTACCGCGATAGTGAGCACTACAGGTGGTAAAAAGCGCACGTCAAGATAAAAAAGCCTGTAACCTTACTAAAATTAAATCTGTTCGTAATGGAAGTGTTATGTCATCCATTATTTAACACAGCAGAATAATATTATGGAATATTATGTTATTTAAGTATGTGAAGTGAAAAATGACTGCCCTTATGATTTCACAGTAAATGTATACCATGTTTCTCATCTCAATTTTAACGCGCCTAGGATTTATTAAAGATTTAAAAGAAAAATTATGATAACAAAATAGGTACCTCAAGCTAAACATTACTATTCATTCCTGCTTCTTGAGCAGTGGTATGTAAAATTAAGTGGCATTCATGGAATGCTTCAAATAATGTAAGAAATTTTGTTTATTGTAGTCAAATGTTGAATAACTCGAAATAATATTAATTGTTAGGTTACCAAAACAATGGCGAACTTTACAAAAGTGAGGTTAGTGTTAATAACGACCCATACTTGCGTTGTTTGACACCAATACCTTTAGAACGTCTGTAAAAGAGGACTGCCTAACACAATAAGCTTTAGTTAAACCCTTTATTACAGGTTAAACCTAGATAGAGGAGTTGTTTGACACCTTTAGTTTCACGTGTTACTAAACTCTCGATAAACTCTATTTTATAGCTTATGACTGCAATAATAGTCAATATAGCACCTTAAGTGGTATAAAAGACTTCATTGCAATAACTATACAACAATAAGTGTTAAGAGGTGTCGGCGAACACTTTTATAAAGACTTGGGTGTCACAAAAAGGTTAAAGCTATAACGTATTAAGTATACTTGCTGCTACTAGCGCCATTATTACTCTCAAAGCTGTATTACATCATCCATTAACGCTATAGTGCTGCGATTGGGGCTAAAACTTGTTTGTTAACTCCTCTATATCGTCTTTAGTAATAACTGAGATAATTATAACCCTGTTATATTACTTAAAGTCATAAAAAAGCCTGTAACTGACACCAAAATGTTAGTTGGGTAGTGCTCTCTGCTTTTCACTTGAGCCGGGCCGTCATCTCAATTTATTCGTTTGTGCTTTCAGGAAAAGTTACAAAACTATTCTTCAAGATTTTAATCACTGATGCATTTAAATTTAAAAAGGTACAAAATACATTTTAGGTGGTGTTACAGTTTGTCCGGAAGCTTAATAATATTGATAATTTACTATCTCTTGTCGTCATAATAGTAGGTACGACTAGTTAGCATATGGTAGACTATGTCCTGGACTTAGACATAGATACTTTTCCCTCTTGAGTATGCTGCCTCGGTATAATTTCCGACATTTACGCAAGCAAAGTCGCTGCCAGAAACTAGTTTCATATGAAGAGCCAATGAGTTTGGGTGAGGACAACGAACGTAAGTTATAACGTAAATGAGTCAGCGGAATTTGTTTTCATACTAACGTCCAACTCATTTTGCGCCACCGTGTGGCACAAACAGGACTTTAGTATGAAACCGAATGTAGCGTAAGTTACGCCGACTCATTTTACGCGACTCACAAAATTACGTCCATTGGGCCTTACCCATAGTGCAATCGCTGTCAAAAGTTCAAACAGCGACGTTTGCATGCCATGACAGATATAAAATTACTTAGGATTATTGAGATACCGATCGACTAACGTTAGAAAAAATAACAAAATGCATCGGAAATTGCGAAAATAACTAAAATCTGCTTTCCATTAAATAATCGCACACATAGCAAATTGAATATGAGTATTTCTGCCGATTGACGTTAGTCAAAGTTTATCTGGTGAATCAGTAACTTATTCTTATTTTTTTTTTGCAATCTTGACATCTAATTTTTATTATACGTATGCGTCAGGCTTGTTATATAAGCCTCATCGAAAAGATCTAAAAATGCTTCGCTTCAGAGAAAAAAATAAACGGCCTGATGACTGAATGTATTTTAAAATAATCGTTTTTGTTTTCTAACATTAATGTCTGTTTTTTATCTCGGAGATTAAATTGACAACTTCAAATGTCAAAACTGACTTAAATGCTATTGAAATCTATGTCAGTTTGCCATTTTCACTTGTCAATTTAGTCTCTGAGATTAAAAAACAGCCTTTAGGTAGTTCATGTGCTCTATGAGTTCGACGGATAAAGCATCAATGCCATCGATTCGATTCGATCTTCGATTAGATTTCCTGTCATACTTTTGCCAGTGGCTTCGCTCTCGGTTATTTCCAAGTTAATACAAATACAATAAAACAAAACTTTTTAACAAAAAAATAAAACCGACTTCCAAATAGTAAAAAATAACTTTAATTTCGGAAGTCGGTGTTTTTGGTTTTTGAACACCGACTTCCGAAATTAAAGTTATTTTTTACTTTGTATTGTTTTGTTTTTGGAAGTCGGTTTTATTTTTTTGTTAATTTTTATTTTTCACTTTTTAGTGGTTGGCAATCACAGCGTGCCGGCGTGATGTTATGTTATGAACTGGTGTAAACAATCAACAGACATGCGATTTCCGAAATCCCGATCCTTTTGCTATCATTTATTGAAGAGTTCCGTTGCCTATCTCCGAAGTTTCATCAGATCTTCACCAAATTTAAATGGGACCAGTATGAGAAAATATTCTTCCAAACAAAAAAAGAATCATCCAAATCGGTTAAGAATTGGCGAAAATATTGCTGAATAAACATTTTTTATGGGATACCATCATCAGATCCTGACTTATACCTTCCATCATCAGCTCAGCAACATGAGGTGATGATTACCTACCAGGCACAAATATCTGAATTGGGTTAGGAAGTTTATGAAAAACAGTGTATGTGCTTATAAAATTTGAATTTGAGGGTTTCCCTCGATTTTTATGGGATCCGATCATCAGATTCTAACTTGGTGACAATGGGAGCACCTCAGGAGTATAGGTTCTCGAATAAAAAAAGAAATTTTGAAATCGGTCGAGAATTGGCTGAGAAATCGGTTATCATACATAAAAAAAAAAACATACATACAACCGAACATAGAACCTCCTCTTTTTTGAAGAAGTCGGTTAAAAATTACCACTACTGGCATAAAGAACGTCCTATGTCCTAATACAGGCCATGCAGTTCTATCCGTGGTCCAAATTCTATACGATCTGTTCAATCGCTGAAGCGTGATTGATTAAGAAACATCCGAACATACACTTATTTCAAAAAAGCCCTTCCAAATAGCTATAACTAAAAGATTTTTTTTTTTTAATTATCTATGTTTACCGGCGTTATAAGGCTGTTGGTCCATTGAAGCAAAGCGAGGTAGCAGAGCGGAGGAACGGAGAAATTTTAACGAATGGAATTGCATACATTCTCCGCACCACGTGAGTCACTGAAGTTTTATACAAATCATTATAATAATAATAATAATAATAATAATAAACATTTATTTACTTCCACAAAGGTGCTGTACAAACTAACATAATCTTCATAAATAGATACAATACTCCTTTGTGGGAGACTGGTATCTGCACTAGGAAATCCTGTCACACAGATTACCAGCCCCCCCCCCCCGCAAACAGTGTTCTTATTACAAAAAAAATAATAATTAAGACCTTTGCAAAACAAAACAAGTAAAAGAGAAAAAAAAAAAAAAATACATAATAATACCCTCCTGAATCAGACGGGTTAAAAAAGGAAAAGTTACAAATTAAAATTCTTAAAAATTAAATTGTTGTGTGTTGTGGAGGTCGTTACGGTGTGGTGTGGAGGTAGTAATGGTGTGGTGTGGAGGTAGTAATGGTGTGGTGTGGAGGTAGTAACGGTGTGGTGTGGAGATCGTTAAAGTGTGATGTGGTCGTTTCAGTGTGGTGATTTTATCTGGGAACACTCAATAGACTTTCGGTGCCGTCGTAATCATGATTTAGTAAGAACGTTGTAAGAGCTTGCTTGCACTTAGTCATAGGAAGATCATAAATTTTTATGCAGGAGTTAATTTTATTATATAAATAACTGCCGAGGAAGCAGTAGTTGCGGTGTGAGAGACAACTTTTACACCGCCTGGTTAAGCACACATTACTTTTTATTCTTTTATGAGTATTTAAATCAGGGTTATACTTAAGTTCAGCATGTTTCCTTAATATTATTTGCAAAATAAACAGTTGTCGAACAGTAAGAACTTTGCACCTATCATAGAGTTCAGTGGTAGGATGAAAGAATGGTAAAGCATGAGCCACCTTGAGGACTGCTCTCTGTGCCCGCTCGATTTTTAACATATAGGATTTGGGTGCACCACCCCATATCGTTATGCAGTAGTTAAGTATGCATTGACATAGCGCAAAGTAAACGGTTTTAAGGACTTTCGCATCGGCAACACGTCGTAGGCTTTTAAAGATAAAGATAAGCTTTCTGACTCTCTTCGACAACAGATCAATGTGAGTTTTAAAATTTAGGTTTTTATCTATGGTAACACCAAGATACTTTATGGAGTCCACGTTTTGGAGTTTTGGGCAGGTACATGAGTTGGTTGAACCATTATTGCACGAGTGGGCCCTTATGTTCAATAAGGGATTGTATATGTGATGAGTGTTTGTAAATGAAAATGTCATGAATTTAGTCTTTGCTGTATTAAGTGTGAGTCGGTTGTTTTTTAGCCAGCTCATTACCAGTGAGAAACCCAGCTGTGCAAAGTGGAACACTTCCTCCCAAGTATCACCGTAGAATAGAAGAGCCGTGTCATCCGCGAATGTGATAATGTTACCATTGATGAGCTTTAACTGACAGAGGTCATTGATGAAGATTAAGAAGAGGGTGGGCCCTAAAATACTCCCCTGGGGTATTCCGATAGTGACGTCACAGTCGTCGCTCAGCCACTCATCGACCACAACACGCTGAGTTCTGCCTTTGATATAGCTTTCGAATAATTTTAGCTGTTCGCCACGTATTCCCAGACGTTCCATTTTCTTTAACAAGAGCGGCGCAGAGACTGTGTCAAAAGCCTTCGCTAAATCAAGGAAAATTGTTAGGACCTTCTTTTTATCATCAAGCTTAGCAATAATAGTGTCAGTTAGTCGATGTATGGCGTCATTAGTTGATTTGCCTCTACGGAAACCATATTGATTTTCTGACAATATATTTTTCCTTTCTAAGTAATTGACTAGTTGCTTATTAATTACTTTTTCCAGAATCTTAGATAAAGTAGGCAGAACGGAAATTGGGCGGTAATTATTGACACAATCTCTGCTGCCACTCTTGTGGATTGGGTGAACAAGTGATTTTTTGAGTTTAGATGGAAATACCCCTGTAGAAAGACAAGTGTTACAAATAAACGCGATGGGATAAGATAATATATTTGAATATTTTTTTATTAATTCACTAGGAACATCATCACACCTTACTGCACGATTTGTCTTGAGAGATGCTATGATGATTTTTATCTCATTTTCATCCGTGGGCAAAAGCACAAAAGAGAAGGGACAAGACGGCATTGAAGAAGTGTGGTAGAAGACCGGATCAAGCCCTGGCAGAGATTCCACTAATGATATTCCTATCTTCACAAAGAATTGATTAATTTTATTTACGGAGTTTTTGGGCTGTTTGATATCAATCAGGTCCATAGGTGGGGTTATATGTTTTGTGGTGTATGTGATTGTTTTAATAGTTTCCCACATTTTTTTGGTGTTGCCTTCACATTTAGAGAGTTCAGCTTTATCATACTCCTGCTTAACTTTCTTTAAAATGTTATTACAAAAATTACGATAGCGAGTGTAAGTAATTTTAGCAATCTCGTCATTAGGATGTTTTTTATACTTTAGATGAAGATTGTCTCGGTTTCGCATGCATCGTAGAAGTCCAGGAGTAATCCACGGCTTAATTATGCGCTTACGTCTCGAGACTGTTATGGTTTTAGTACAGGTGATAATAAGAGAATTAAGAGTCCCGAGAAACAAAGAAACAGCTTCATTAGCACTACCTAAGGCGTAGATATTGTCGAAATCAATTGATTTAATTTTTACGTCCAGGGTCTGATAATCTATACGTTTTATAGTTTTTAATGGACGGTGTGAGGAGATAATGTGTGCAAGACTTATAATTACGCTGTAGTGATCGGTGAGGGTAGTATGGGCAATAACACATTTCACCGAAAGTTTTGATTTGACAATTACGTGATCAAGGCAAGTGTGATTGTGGGTAGGGACATCATAAGCAGGCAACATACCATGAGAGGCTAATAGATTTAGGTAAGTTTCAGCCCTTGTATCTGAAGAGGATGGCGATATGTCTATATTAATGTCGCCAGTAAGTAAAATGTTATTGTATGATGATAATGTAAGTAAAATATTATTTAGTGATTCAAGGAATTTGCAGACATTTCTTTCACCCGGTGGGCGATAAATACACAGTATCACTGTTTGTGAATTAATTATGATAATTAAACAATTAGCATCTGCCAGCGACGGTTCAATTATCTTAAAGGTGAGGGTAGATTTATAATAAACTATAACGCCCTCATTTTGCGTCCTGTTAGTTTGTGTGTATGCTAACCGATAACCACTCATTAGCGGAATAATAGGTGATCGAGAGATCCAAGACTCAGTGAAAACAATCATATCCCATTCAATTTCAGATCTTTTTATTAGTGTTTGAAATCCTGAGAAATTTC
Source organism: Lacanobia oleracea (assembly GCA_950371165.1). NCBI lineage: Eukaryota > Metazoa > Arthropoda > Insecta > Lepidoptera > Noctuidae > Lacanobia > Lacanobia oleracea. Next base: position 13,071,489 of record OX493401.1, read on the forward strand.
GGCCAGCACTTCTTATATTTTGCACAAAAACATTCAACGGGGAATTGTCCTTAAAAATTAATCTGGAGCAGTCTTCAATGTTACAAGTAATGGAGTCAGCGACCGCCAAGTCATCCAATTCATTATTAATTGATAATTGCGAATTATGATCGAATTTGACTTAGAGGCATAAATATTACAATTATAAATCTCTGATGGACATATAAATTTAAGATTGCACCAATAATATGTTCTAAGTTAATATACGTTGTGTGTAGTAATGAGATAGGTAAACGTATAAAACAGTAACTGTGAAGATTTGTACCTGAGTTATTATTGTTTGAGTTAAAAGGTAGACGAGTGTATAGTTTGAGTATGTGTTTATTGCGGTTTGTGTAAAAACAGAATAAAATCAATAATAAAAAAATAACATGCATGTTCCTTAAATTATCAATATCCAGCTCAGAGGAAATGCGTATCTGAACTGATTCCGGGTTTTTCTTTAAATAAATTATACCATTAGCAGTCCAACAAAAAGTGTAACCATGAGCCTTCTGAAATGTCCTAGCGAGATAGAAGAGTCTATGAGATCTATGAGTTAATGTTTCAGACACGTAAATCGTTTTTTTTATGTATTTAGGATTTAGGTGGGTAGTGTTAAGTTTGCTATCTTTGGTTTTAGACTTACTAAATTCTTTCACACTCTTGATAAATTTATCCTTTAGTAAAACGGTGGTGAAATCAATAATAATTGGATTCGTATTATCTTTTGAATTAATCCTGTAAATATCCCTTATACCCAAACATTCAATGTTGACATCTAATGTTTTTCCAAGACTACCGACAATTTCACACAAATCATTTTTAGTTTCGCCAACTTGTTTTGGAATATTACGAAGTTCAACTCCGGATGAACGCGACTTCCGCTCTAGGGCTTCAATTTTATCTTCTAGTTGTCTTATCATCTTCTTGTCACCTTTACGTTCCGATTCGAGGCTAGTGATTTTTATCAGAAACTCATCGTATTTAGCAGACATCATATTCACGCAGTTTCTTAACTCGCAATTTTGCTCCGTGAGAGTGTTAATTGTGCACCGGAGCTCATGGAAACGCTTTTCCTGATCTCGGGAAAAGGTTGAGAACATTTCCTGAATCATCGACGAGATACTAGTAACATCCTCGTCATACTTTCTCTTTTTACTCTTCTGTCGCTCTGTGATATTTGAAGTAAGGTCATGGAGATCAGGTGCTGATTCACAATGCGGTAATGGGGATTCCAGCATATTCCGTGTCTTTTCAGAACTTTGCTTATGGACTAGTGAAGGTGCCGCCGTCTCCACAGTGAGTGAAGTCGGGTCAGGTGATGGAGGAGGTGTTCTATTGATAGGCATAGCAACAAGTTTCACTTTTGATAGTGGTAAAGTACTAGAACAGCATAGGTTGTCACAGCTTAGGCGCAGATAACACTTCGAACAGCGCAGACAGGGTCAGCAATGTGGTGATTAGTGGAGCCTACATCGACGGGCGGGGTCCAGACGAATCTATGTCTCCAATCGCTCGGTGGTGGGGCGGGACCAGTGCGACAACAAAGAGTTGCGTACACACAGTAATAAGTGATTATTGGTAGTTGCAAACTTCTTACGTTAATTACGCGCTTGAGGGTGGAGTGTACAGCTCACGTACCAGGCGCACACGGTTGCAGGAGTATTTCGTCGCCCGTTCGCGACACTGACGACGTTGTAAGCGATCTTGTAACCTCTCGGCGATTTATGCACTCCTATTATCTTGCGTTTATTAAATTTTACTGAATTTATTTAAATTTGTAGAAATAAAACGCGAAAAATACTGAGAACACGTCTACACCTTACGGCGGTCCAGGGGGAAGGGGAAATTTCTCCGTTTTTCCGGTCCGCTACCTCGCTCCACGTCAATGAACAGACAGCTTAATGCAAAGCTAGTCAACTTCATATTTGATTCATGAATTCCATACTACTGTCAGATCATATTTGTTCACATTGGCACATTATCCATGTCATATATGTATAGTTGCAAATAAATAAGTAATCGATGAAAGTGGAACAATGTCGCATAACAAATCAACTGATTTGCGTACTGGATTATTCTAAACCAATGAATGGAGTTTGCACAATATGCATAGAAAATCTAAAGAAGTGAATTCTTCCTTAATGTTTTTTACAAAAGCCAGGCTGCACATTTCTGAAGGATTTGGCTCAATCGGACATTTTTGTCTTTATATGGACAGTTTTAATAAGACTACCTTCCTGATAGTTTTATGTAGTTCTATGCTTTGAGGGCGACAAATGTCGCCTTTCATCAAGCAGAACATAATCATGTGAAATTATTATGTTCTGCTTGATGAAAAGTCAGAACAAGCTAGCTTGAGGTCATTAGATCTATCACCACCCATTTACTTGAACTAAAAAATGTTTTTGCATTATGGTGTCAGTTACCATAGTAAAATTAGTACCAGGTACACCTATTAGCTTTTTACATCTTAGTTTATTTAGTTTATTGACAATCTGTAGTTGATGGGCTTGCTAGTTGGGATAAATAATACTCTAATTAATAGTTAAATCAAATAACAATATCAGTGGTAAATAATCTAAATATTTATTCATTTGCGTTAGTTTTTAGTGAAAATCGACGTAATTCTTCATTTCTTGAGGTAGTAAGCGGCGTAGGGCGAGGCGTAGGGGTAGGCGGAGTAGGCGGCAAATGGTGCGGTGTACGCGGAGTAGGCGAGCGGCGCGGTGTAGGCGGCCGCCACCGGCGCGGTGTACGCCGCAGCAACTGGCGCGGTGTACGCCGCAGCAACTGGCGCTGTGTATGCAGCGGAGTACAGCACGCCTGGCTTGGGCTCAGCCACGGCCACGGCGATCATGCAAGCGAGAACCAACTGAAATAAAATTAATATTATGTTTACAAGTGTAGAAAAATTGGTTGCATGTGATTATTATTGATGTTTTTCAATGTAGCACCAAATTTTGGGTTCTCTTTTGGGCGATAAAGATCATACAGGACCATCAAAGACAAGATAAAAAATACTTACAAGTTTGAACATTTTGTTAGTGGTTGTCAAAGAGCTACTGTGAACTGAATGATATCAAAGGACCCGCTGTTACCAACTTTATAGTAAATGAAGAAGGACAGTGCACGCAATGTGAGCAATGCCCCGTTCTCGAAGCGATGGCGTGCATCGAATACCGATTAGCTGGCCTCAGCAGCATTTGTTAATGAAGAGCAAGTGACCGTCTTTACTTTCCGTTTCATTTGGAATGTAAATTAAATGTTTGCTTTAAGTGTTTGATTATTATTTGGAATGCCAAAATCATACGACGGTTTACAATAAAGTAATTATTATTGTGTTCCAAAAATAGTTTAATAATTATTTTACTCAAACATAATTCTTAGGGTACAATGGTGGGTGCAATGTGTTATTCCTAACGATTTTCAGGTCCCAACATGACGATGTGACGATGGTGGCATACTTGGAAATTAATGGATGAACCTTAGGTTTATGATCTCGCATAGACAAATATCTCAATCCATAGCTACTTTAAGACAAACAAGCTGCATAAAAGAACTGCAAAAGATTGAATGACAGAAGAACAATGAATGCATTGAAAAGTTCGAAATTATTGAACAAAATCAGATTCCTATTTTAATTTTTCAAAACCCTTGAAAGTCAAAATAAATCGAGAAGTAAAATATTTTATGTCTTACAATTTACGATCTGAATTAATTTCCTCTTATGAAATTTAAAGTAAAAGACGACTCATTGACATTTTTGATTGAAGGAAACTCATCAGTATTCTGCGCGTGGCGCGGTAGTGAGTTCCATTAAACCTCAACTTGCGTACGAATTACGAGCATGCGGCCTTCTTAAAATACTATAAAATTCCCAGCAGTTGTATCTTTCATATCATTCAGTGCAGCACCAGCTCAGTGAAACCAATTCAAGATGTTGAAATACATGGTTAGTATTTATATTTATCAGATGCTACGTCATAGAGTACTTGGCTTCGATTGGCAGTATTTAATAAGATCTAAGTGCAAGGGAAAGAAAGCGAAATTATCCCAGAAAGTAGTCATCGTTGTGATTTGAGAAGAACTAAAAAATGGGAAATACATAGTGTTATTTTTCTTGACAGATCGTATTCGTGTGCATGCTGGTGGCAGCGATGGCTGAGCCCAAGCCTGGCGTGCTGTATTCCGCTGCATACACAGCGCCAGTTGCTGCGGCGTACACCGCGCCGGTGGCGGCCGCCTACAGCGCGCCGCTCGCCTACTCCGCGTACACTGCGCCACTCGCCGCCTACTCCGCCTACCCCTACGCCTCGCCCTACGCCGCTTACTACCTCAAGAAGTAATTGGACATGATAAACGACAACTGCAATCGAATAAATTAAAATAATTAGTATTATAACATCTGTATTTTACTTACCACATTTCTATACCTTATCCTATGAAACAAGAACTGCTTACCTACTCTGCTGACTGCCATTGAGCAGAGGTTCACCTGGAAATAAGGCTTTGAAATAACCTGATAGGAATGTACAGTTTGCGGATAAATCTGCTAACAACAGCGAACAATCAACAGTGTGATTCTGTTAACATCTCACCGTGCAAACTTAGGTGATGTGAACGTAACGTGAGCTGTCAATCATAACAAACAATAGAGAATTACAGTTCACTTAATGCTCACTCTACTACTCCTGAATAGACCGGCAAAAATGATTGACTAGGCAAAAAATCTGTATCAATTACGATTAATATAGTCATGCCTAGTCGGACCAAGTAGAAATCGAAGAGGGATCCCTTCTCTTCGCATAATGTTCTTTTTCCTAATATGCTTTGGCATAATTATTTTGGTATAATTTATTTAGCCATAATAAAACTTTGTCATATTTTTATTTTGGCATATAGTTTATTTTGCCTTAATTATGTTGAATGCTTTTATGTGACTAGTCATATTGTCTCAAAATACCCTTACATTGGTGGTGCATTAGGATGAGAAATCACATGGCAAGAATGCCACAAGTTCACGGTCCGTGCTTTGGAGCCGGTGGTCCTGGCCGCCAAACGGTGGTTATCAAATAAACCACGCCCCTTGAAGCGGTTAAGAAGCTCTGACTGTAGGGTGTGTAGGGTCGCTAGACCTTACTGCCCACGCGATAAGAAGATGGTACCGACGGTGGTTTTGAGTGAAAAGTTCGCTTTCTGTGTTAACATGTCGGCGACAGTTTTCCTAACATAACAATAGTAAGTAAATTCGATAGAAAACTATCATGAACAGCAACTTGATTTCAACGACATTGATTTAGGCATTAAGGGACAGAGAATTCTGAGCTATTACAATTATTAATTTTATTTTTCAATACTGGTTTGCCTGCTAGATACGTAAGTTAACTAGTGCAACCCATGACCATGATGATATTCTATATTCAAATTAATATTAATTTGATGACTTTTAGCGGTGCTTGGATCTGGTAATCACGAATACTAGCGAATCAAACCTAAAGCATTTCTTTCAATAAAACCATTATCAGTCACTTTTGAACTAGCAAAAGGCTGACTAACCGACTAGTCATTAAAGTGAAGATGTGGAATAGCATCGTGTGCTATTATGTTTCTAGACAATATTGCCGTAGAGATTAACGATAGTAAATCATGGCAAGACGAAGAATCTTGAAATCCAACTCACGCTAAATTGTACCGTAGTTGAAAGTACGGGCGGGAGTTCGCTTCAATATTGTTGATGGGTTGTGATAGAGTTTCTCATGAAAAAGGTATACCCTAAGCTTGGTCTCTATGAACTAAGACGCGAGGCAGAATTCAGGATGGACGAGCAAGCTCATTTTTTTTTACTATTGATAGGCATGCGCTTGACTACCATCTCACCTGTAAGCGATGATGTGGTCGAAGATGAAGCACGCTTGCCTAGAAGTAACTTATTCACTCATGCGAAAAAGGTGCGTTATGACGGGGGCAAAACTAAAATTCGTCTTTTTAAAACCGGTGATATTGTTTTTGTCGGAACCCTGGGATAGTAGCCAAATTAGGAGAAATGTTTTCAAATACAGGTTTGTGACGATTGAGCATTGAAAGCTCCGCGCTTTGTTATGTACCACAGTAGCGCCATCTACTAGCGTTTGAGATACCTTAGTCGAATAACCAAATCGATAACAGCTGTCATAGAGTCAGTAGTTTGACTTGGGGTAGTCAATGAACTGTCACGTGTGGAGTTTGACCTCTGTCAGATGCCAAGGTGGGGCAAGTCTGTTAGCAACACGACACAGTTGGTACCACAAATGTATTTTACGTACTTACGTTTTTATATTTTTTTATCGTTCGATTTTTATTATTTGTTGTCGCGGCAATAGAAATACAAAATCTGTGAAATGTGAAACAGCCTGCTGACAGACAGACGGATGGACGTCCGTCCATCCGTCCGGACAGCGCAGTCTCAGTAATAGGGTTCCGTTAGTTACCCTTTGGGTACGGAACAATAAAAATTATGCGTTAGCTGTTATGCGTAAATAATGTTTGGGAAAATATAAAGGTCTAAAGATTTTATTCAAATGGATAGGAGACCCCCATTGGTCCAATTTTATTCATATGTCAGTTTTAATACTATATAGTTTGTTACGTATTTATGATATTTCTTACCCTGGAAGAATGTAAACATGTAACGACAAAAACCTATGAACATTACTTGGCTAATTAAAAAGGACAGTAGTTGATTCATTCATGAAAATGTGCTACCATCGGTTGAAGTAAACTCATTACTATTCGTCTCGTGCCGGCAAGCTCGATGGACCTCACGTTTTGTCAAGTGCGTTCGGCCTTCTGATATTACTATAAAACCGGTGGGTGTCGCATCTTTCTTATCATTCAGTGCAACAGTAGCTTAGTGAAAACAAACAAAATGTTCAAATATATGGTGAGTTTATTCATCTGCTCAAAAATCGTGGAATGCGAAACACAGCATGGATTTTTGGCAGTCAAAGCAAAATAAATATACAAAAAGTGATTTTTAAAGCCTGAATAATTTGTAGTTATCTGTAATACCTACATGAATCGAGCGCTACCAGTGATTTTTCAAAAACACGCTTGTTTACTTTTTGTTTTCTTCGCAGATCGTATTCGTGTGCATGGTGGTGGCAGCGATGGCTGAGCCCAAGCCCGGCGTACTATACTCCGCTGCATACACGGCGCCAGTTGCTGCGGCGTACACCGCGCCGGTGGCGGCCGCCTACACCGCGCCGCTCGCCTACTCCGCGTACACCGCGCCACTCGCCGCCTACTCCGCCTACCCCTACGCCTCGCCCTACGCCGCTTACTACCTCAAGAAGTAATAAGGACACTTTTAGCACTTATTTATGAACATGACAAGGGAGAGAGGGAGACGATAGCAAATAAAGTTTAACCTCGATCACAATATTGCATTTTATTATCTTTCTTTCTAATGAACTGTTACTTATACTACTGAATATGATTTTTATCGGCATCATTCTACTTCTTTGATACAACAAATCCATAAAAAGCAAGCAATATGGCATAATAAGCAATTTATTTATCATAAATACTTTATAAAGATCAAGCTAAGCAAAATAAAATCAGCCACATATGGTATATAAAACCGCCGTGACTTGGACTCTTATTAAGCTTTGCTATGTATAAAGTACTTAAGTACCTTCAAAGATATTTGAACCGTCTTTAATAAAAGGAGGTTATCATATACGCGAATATCTCAAAAACTGTAAGTCTGATTGCAAATATTGTTAGGGAAAAGTACAAGTTTCATCAAAATCGGTTAAGTAATTTTGGGGGTAGAGAGTTAAGTCTGTATCAGACACTAAGAGCGTGTCATTTGGTTTAACAACGTAATTCTAAAACATATAATTATGCCTGTTGTTGCAATGTTTGTATGCAGTTAGGTTCTAGCTAAACAATCATGATGAAAATTTAAACAGGTAGCTTAGGAATTGAAAAAAGTAATCGGGGAAATATAAAAAAAATACGGACCGACCGATCTTAAAAAAATATCTGGCATATTTACTTTACATTTTCGGAATAAACGTTTTCTGAAACCGGCTAATTGAAAATAATTGCTTTTAAAAAAGTATAAGTACTTCTCCCACCATCAATACGAGTATCTCCCATGACACATGAAGTGACGAAGCATTTATATGTTTCCGCGATTACGTTTTAAATTCCTAAGCCACCTGTTGAAATTTTCATCACTTTTTAAGTTCTAAAGACATTTATTTTTATGTTTCTTTCATTCTCACTAGTAAACCAAAGTTGTCAAATCGGACTTCTTAGATTTTGGTGACTTTAGGTTCTTCTTATCGTGTGGGCAGTAAGGTCTAACGACCCCACACACTCTAGTGTCAGAGTTTCTAAACCGCCTCAAGGGCCTCTGACTTAGTTTATTTGACGACCGCCATTTGGCGGCCGGGACCACCGGCTTATACGTGCCTTCCAAAGCACGGAATCATCTTTTTATCTGACAGTCAGATAATTCAAGCCTGCAATGTCCTAGCCAAACTGGAAACAACTTTACAAACTATGATTTGCATGGGAATCGAAACCACGACCACCGGGTCATAAGGCCAACGCCTACCACACGACGACTTTAGGTTTGAGCGGTAGGATTACCGCATACCCACATTACCCATTCGGCTTTCGCTACAGTAGTGTGAGATTTGTCACTTGGGTGAAGCTCGATATCGAAATGGTTATTTACAGAATAAACTAGCCATACTAGGTAACGAATATCGCGAAGGTCTGGACAGACCTTTATTTATGTATTAAAGATTAAATAAAAGACAGAACTTATATTTTCAATTGAAATCGAATCTAATTTTTAAATTTTGATGAAAAAATACTGAAATCACCGCCGCCAGAATACCTAGAGAGAACCAAAATAATATTTATTTTGGCCGATTCCCTTTTACGCTTGTTTTCGAGGAGTTTTGCGAACACGCGAGGAATTATCGTCTCTAGGAGATCACCCGGTGATAGCAGGGCGGACTCGCTAGGATTATCTATTTAACTAGTAGACCCGCGCAACTTCATCTGCGTCAAAATTTTCATTACTGCTCCGCTCCTATTGGCCTTAGCGTGATAGCCTATAGCCTTCCTCGATAAATGGGCTATCTAACAATGAAGTATTTTTTCCAATCGGTTCAGTAGTAGTAGATTAGCGCGTTCAAGCAAACAAACTCTTCAGCTTTATATATTAGTACTAGTTGGCCCGCGCAACTTCGTCTGCGTCACAATTTTCGTTACTGCTCCGCTACTATTGGTCTTAGCGTGATGATATATAGTATATCCTCGATAAATGTGCTATCTAATACTGAAAGAATTTTTCAAATTGGACCCGTAGTTCCTGAGATTAGCGCGTTCAAGCAAACAAACAAACAAACTCTTCAGCTTTATATATTAGTATAGATAGATTAAACTTTATGTACATACAGTTCCTACTTAGGTACTTAGGTGGACCTAATGCATTAAGGCATTCTCTACGAGTGAACCAATGGTATGAGAAACTCAGTATACCTGTAACAAATAAATAATATTTAATATTGAATTAAGTTTCGTACTGGTTTACTGTACTATTAAAATACGTATACCACTACCACCCATCCCTTCTGAAGAGGTGGCGCCTTATTATAAAATAAAGCTCTATCTGTCAGACATACGGTCAGGCAAGACATGATGCATCTTGCCTATCCGTGTGTCTGATACACAGCTTTATTTTATTTTTATAATAAGTAGCCTGTTCGATTCAGAGAATCAATCACTACAGCCATAAACAAATTGAGAACGATGGAATCAAATACATGACTATGATAAAATTTTCCCGACCAGTTTATATCAACGGAAACTTGCAACTCTTTGTTTTTTTATTCTCACAGCCCGATGAAACGACAATCCCACATGACCGAAGAGAGATCAGGTGCGGGGAGCTACTCTCTAAGTCCGAAGTCCGTAGTTTCGGTTTTAGTTGCGGGAGTTTTCTACTCCGTATCACATAAGGACTTACGATTACTCCCGAACCCGAACTAAGAATGCATGACAACACGATTTCACAGTAACTGTCGTATCGTGTTGTCTTTAAATCTTAGTGGTTAGGTGATACGGGGAAGAAAGCACCCGTAACTAAGGCCAAACTTACGGACTACGGGCTTAGAGAGTAGCCAACCAGAATAAATGGCTCTACGTGCTTTCCTGACAATGGGTGTCACACTATCTTCCAAAACTAAGGTTGCTACATAGACATTACCAATAGAAAAACCCAAACACTCTTTGAACGATCTGGCCGTCGAATCGAACTCGAGAACCTCTTTACACGAAGTGTAATCCTATTGGCTCTAGTGACTTTTGAACTGCCTAAATGTATGGAAATTATTACGTCGCAATTCGGTAGCAAATGTTAATCCCATAAATTTTTAGCTTTTCTACAATCTCTATCGCCGATAGACTTTGTCTATGTATGGCCCATTGACGTCTTATGTGACCACGAAACTTTTCACTACTAGTTTAAACAACTAGTAGTAGATGACCCTAAACAAAACAACGCACGCTTACACCGAAACGTGAAGCGCCGTGGCTTTTAATATACATTCAGTCAAAAAAGTATCGGGAATGGATGATTTGTTTATGGTTCCAAATTCAAATTTTTGTTTTTTGTAGTTGTTAGATTGGCACAACTGTTTTCCATTTTGGCGCGGAGTTTAAGTTGCATCTGTTATTTATATTAAATACAGTGCTGGTTTTAGTAATATCATATATAGTGTGTATTGCGAATTTCATAATAGACAAAAATATCGAACAAAGAGTTTGTCTTAAATTTTGCATCGCCAATGGAATTTCGTGTTCGGAGTCACTGAAAATGTTACAGAAGGCTTACGGTGAATCGACTTTATCAAAAACTCGTGCTTATGAGTGGTTCAAAGCGTTCAAAAGCGGTCGAGATGTGATGGAAGATTTGCCTCGCTCTGGTACGCCGTCAACGTCTGCAACTGAAGTTAACATCGCAAAAGTGAAGGAAATAGTGACTGAAAATCCCTATTCAACTCTGAGAGAGATAGCCGCCGAACTTTCTGTATCTCACGAGTCGATCCGTACGATTTTAACTAATCATTTGGGTATGAAACATGTCCATGGCCAGATTTGTGGAAAGAAAGTTCTTGGATTTTGCACCACGACAATGCGCCTTCGCACAAGGCTATCATTGTGAACGAATTTTTAACCAAACACTCAACAAATACCATCCAGCAACCACCATATTCCCCAGATATGGCTCCTGCTGACTTTTTCTTTTTCCTAAACTCAAATTACCATTCGTGGCACCCGTTTTCAATCGATAGAAGACATAAAGGAGAATTCGCGGCGAGAACTGAACTCAATTCCGGAAGCAGCGTTTAAAAAATGTTTTGATGAATGGATTATTCGTTGGCGCAAGTGTATCGTTTCTAAAGGAGCATACTTTGAAGGTGATAAAATAAATTTGGATGAATAACAGACATTTTGTGTATTATTGATCTTTTCCCGGTACTTTCTTGACAGAGTAGTAGGTTCGCTTTTAAAAAAGGTTTATTGATATGAAAAATCTACACAAATCGCTGAATGAGGTACTACTTTTAGGTATCCCGGTAAAATTACGGCATATGAGTTAAGACGCGGATAAAAGCATGCTTTTGCCATTAGCTAACAAGAAAAAGGTGAATATAATAAATTATTGCAAAAAAAAATATGAAGTTGGGAAAACGATGATTTCCTACAAAAGTAGCCTAACACTACTATAATGCTATGTGAAATTCTTTACAAATACCTTACTCTGATTCATTGACCATTATCGACACTCTGTTGAGGGAAACAAATGATTATTCCGAGCGCAGCAGCGTTCTCGATTAACCTCACGTTGCGTACATTCGTCCTTCTCAAGCTGCTATAAATTCATAGGTAAACGCATCTTTAGCATCATTCAGTGCAGTAGCAGCTCAGTGAAAACAATCAAAATGTTCAAATATATGGTGCGTACCTATATATTTTAGATTAGGACAAGTTCATTTAAGTGGATTGAAGGATTAATAACTTATTGAAAGTGAAATAACCTTAGAATAATCCAGTGTCGCAGCAGAAGTAGCGGTTGCTGTGCCTTTAAATAGGAATAGAAAATTAATAATAATATTTTTGTTTATCTTCGCAGATCGTATTCGTGTGCATGCTGGTGGCAGCGATGGCTGAGCCCAAGCCTGGCGTGCTGTACTCCGCCGCATACACGGCGCCTGTGGCGGCGGCGTACACCGCGCCGGTGGCGGCCGCCTACACCGCGCCGCTCGCCTACTCCGCGTACACCGCGCCACTCGCCGCCTACTCCGCCTACCCCTACGCCTCGCCCTACGCCGCTTACTACCTCAAGAAATAATTGGACATGATAAACAACAACTGCAATCGAATCAATTAAAATACTTAGTATAATAACATCTGTATTTTATTTACCACATTTCTATACATTTTCCTGTGAAACATGAACTGCTTACCTACTATCTGAACAAATGATATAAAATCCTTTTTAGTCGGTAAATAATCGATTATTATCACAACTGCATACCAATTAAAGTGTCAATTATAATCGAATCGATAGTCAAAATATTTCGATGCTGCAATCACTAATTTCATCTGTCCAAAAGTGAATTATAATCTCCGAATTTCGATCACGGTGCTCAATCTCAACCAGGGACTACAATCTCACCGAGCATGTGATCCCGCAATGTCGTGGTATTAGCATTGTTTTAACTGCCTCTGTGGTCGTCGAGTGGTCTAGGCGTTTGCCTTGTGACCCGGTGGTCGTGGGTTTGATTTCCACGGAAAGCATACTTGGCATACTTTGTAAAGTTGTTTTCAGTTTGGCTAGGACATTGCAGGCTTGTCATCAGGTGATTACCTGATTATTTGACAAAAAGATAATTCCGTGCGTTCGGAAGGCACGTATAAGCCGGTGGTCCCGGCCACCAAATGGCGGTCGTCAAATAAACTATGTTAGAGGCCCTTGAGGCGGTTTAGATACTCTGACACTAGGGTATGTGGGGTCGTTAGACCTTACCGCCCACACGATAAGATCTCGCAACAGCTAACAGATTCGCAAGTTTATTCCTGAAGCTTTATGCCTGAAAAAATATTCCTGAAGTCTTATGCCTGAATAATTATTTCTTATTTTTCTTTATTAAGACTTATTATTGAAGTTTATTCCTGTAGACTCATTCCTGAAGACTTATTCCTAAAGCCTTATCATATCATATTATTATAATTTATCCTTTATTTCAGGCAACTAAGGCCCCTGAAACACTATACAAAAATAAGCATAAAAAACTAAAAAAATTAAAACATAAATTAATACAAAAAACGTATAAACTACTGTACACGAGATGACGCTGCGAGGTGTCGCGTGGCTGGCCGCGGAAACGAAGGTCAGCAAATGATGAACGCGCACCACGCACGACTTGAAATTCGTGTTATGGCGAGCCTCCAACTTCTCCACCCTCAAGGTCCAGTTGGGTCTTCACCCGTATGTGTAAACGGAAAACGTACACTGCGTCGTCGGTACTGCAGGACGTAGCAGCATATTAGATCCTGCCGGCGCTGTCCCACACTGATTGTAACAAGTAGGCTTCCTCTTCTTTTCCTCCACCTAGATGAAGCCGTCTTCGTCTTCGGCGGATCCTGCTGTTTGTGGTCCATCACAGCGCCTTTAGTCGCACTCGATATTGAGCGACTCTGCTTTCTCCTTTTGGATTTGCTGCTTGTCGTGTTGTTTGCGACTCCGCAGGTTTTGTCTTGGCGACAATTTCTGAAAAAGCGTTTTAGGGGTCGGTGTACCTATAAACTTAATCATAATATCATAATTATTTTATTTTCAGTCAACTGAGGCCTATACATAAATACACAAAATTATCATATACAATAATAAACTAATATATATTAGGTAATAAACCATATTATAACTAGCCGAATATACCTTTATGCCTGAAGACTTATTAATGAAAGGTTTAAAATACATGAAAAGTAGGTATCAAGGCCGTCGGAACGTTAATATGGTAGACTATTGCTTGATGACATGTAGAGATGAACCTAAAATTTATAAACGAAAATCAACATAATGCAGGTTTTTTTTTTCAAAGACAAAACGTAGTTATTGATTGTTTTCTAAATTATTTAACACATTTGTATTCTAGGCAGATAATCCTGATGTTTTGTATTTTATGTGAACGTCTATAGTCTAGATAGAATTCTAAATAAATATAAGGACTGAATCATTTAATTTTTTCGTCTTGTAAGATAAAACTCTCCAAACACAACATCTAATTCTGGCAAGTGTGACTTGATAAATTATATATTATATTATTGCCGTTTTATATTACTGTTTAAATATTTTAAACAAGAGCGTCGGACTCGCGCACCGAGGATTCCATACCGTCATAGAAAACGTGAAATGTTTTAAATTTTCAGAATTTTAACACTGCGTTGTAGAATATTGCAGTTTTAGATCAACGCCATCTCGTGACTAAGAGTGGAACCAATGTATTTTTATTGTGTGCTATTAAAAGCCATCGTTTTATTTTTCTTTAATCTTTAACAGCTGTCACAGAATAATTTCAGATTTTTCTCTAAACATACTTCGGAGTTGAGGGGGAACGGGACGGTAATATTTTTTACATTTTTTTTTTTTAAATCGAAAACTATACGACCTAAAAATTATTGAGACTGTGCAAATAGCGCTCTTTCATATGATACCCTTCATGTAGTTAGCCCCATTTCGAATTTTTAAGACGGGGTTCAGACCCTGCACAAAAAAATATTACTTTCATTTTTAGGGTTCCGAACAAAAAACGGAACCCTTATAGGATCACCCAGGAGTATGTATGTCTGTCTGTCCATCTGTCACAGCCATTTTTCTCCGGATCCACTGGACCGATCCTGTTGAAATTTGGTACACATATGAATTTTTGTGACCGATACACGAACGTGTTACGTAAATTATTATTTTTTTAGTATGGAGGTCACTTTTGGGGGTCAAACCAGAACCAAAAGAAAAAAAAATAAAAAATATCGTGTGACATATCAAATGAAAGGGCTTACTGTGAGAGTTTTAATTATATTTTTTACATAATTTTAAAATAAATGGTTTTGAATTTATTCAAGAAATTAGGCGAAAAATCCTTATCTCCGAAACTACTGAGTTTAAAATTTTGATAAAATGGAGATAATAGATCTTTACCAAAAGATTACAGAAAAATCTATAAGAAATGTATAGTGTAAAAATAACATGTTAAAAAACAAAAATTGGTTCGGAACCCTTTGCACTCGAGTCCGACCTGCACTTGGCCAGTTTTTACAAAATAGTTGGGCAAACGTCATCTAAAATTAATCCAAATTTCAAGCTGATAGCATTAGTAGTTCTTGAGATATCCAACTGAGACAGGCCGAGTCCCACCATAAGAGTTTTCTTTTTATCATTTTGGTACGGCACCCTAAAAAGACGCAGACCTACATATTGTACACTAGGTTTTACCCGCGACTTTATACGCGCATATCCCATTTTTCCTGTTCCCGTATGTTATTTTCCATAATCTAGATTTGCATGTAACATTGAAAAACGTCGATACTCTTGAAGGAAAGTAATGAGTATTCCAAGCGCATCAGCGTTCTCGATCAACCTCACGTTACAAGCATTCGTCCTTCTGAAGTTACTATAAATTTCGTAGCTATCACATCTTTGGTATCATTCAGTGCAGTAGCAGCTCAGTGAAAACAATTAAAATGTTCAAATATATGGTGCGTATACATTTGTATCAGGACTAGTTTAGTTGCTCACTAAACTAGGCCTGGATTGCAGTATAAAAAGTGAAACTGGAAGAAAAAAGTGTAGAATATATCGTCTAGTATAAGACCTCGAAACGCAGTCGCTTAGATTTGAGGCTCTTCCCTGACTGACAATGTTCTCAATCAAACATAAACTGAAATAATCCATACTAATATTTAAAGCTGAAGAGTTTGTTTGTTTGTTTGCTTGCTTGAACGCGCTAATCTTCGGAACTACTGGTCCGATTTGAAAATTCTTTCAGTGTTAGATAGCCCATTTATTGAGGAAGGCTATATATCATCACGCTAAGACCGATAGGAGTGGAGCAGGAATAGACGAAGTTGCGCGGGTCAACTAGTATATCATAAATTATGACATCGACACGTTGGAAAAAAAATAGAGACTTAGAAAAAGTGAAATTTGTGGTGCTTCTTGTTTTGCAGATCGTATTCGTGTGCTTGCTGGTGGCAGCGATGGCTGAGCCCAAGCCCGGCGTGCTGTACTCCGCTGCATACACGGCGCCAGTTGCTGCGGCGTACACCGCGCCAGTGGCGGCCGCCTACACCGCGCCGCTCGCCTACTCCGCGTACACCGCGCCACTCGCCGCCTACTCCGCCTACCCCTATGCCTCGCCCTACGCCGCTTACTACCTCAAGAAGTAATTTCGACGGACAAATGAAAAAATGCAACTGAATAAATTATAATATTTGCCACCTAAAGATATTTTTAATTCATTACAAACATCTGACCTACTTATCTTGCTGCCTAAAGGTTCATTACTACCTAATTTGTTTCAAGACATTTGACATCTACCAATCCTCACTGGCATCGCCAAGTGTATTGCAGCCCACTAACTCGCGCTAAGAGGAGGCTTGTGTCCCAAGGGCTATTTTGCAGCATGATTATACTACCACACGTAAAGGGTAAACAGCTTTGTATGTGTGTAATAGACGTTTCTTTAAGTATCACAAAGCAAACTATAACGTGATCCTTTACGGTTATCTGATGACACAACTGCATCAGACTGATTGAAAAGCGACTTGTTTTGAACTTTTTGTTCGTTTTAGCGGTCGGGTTTTTGGATATAATGTGAACGACAAACGTATTTTGGTTAGTTGTTCATTATACTATGTTGCAACAATCATGATTTTAATAGTATTTACAAGCTTACAATTTTAAACTAGTGGTTATAAATTGGGTGAGGGGAAGAACTCAAAGTTTGTAGAAAAAATGAAATGATTTAAAATTAAATCGTGGCCAGTCAAGGGTTTCGCCCTTTACTATTAAGTGGTTTTATAGGTTTCGGTTTTTAGGGTTCCTTATTTATTATTATTTTCCTATTACTAAGCCTCCACTGTCTGTCGATCCGTCCGTCTGTCTGTCAGCGGACTATAAGCCTGAAAATGATAGCTGCCATACTCAAACTCAAAATATTTATTTCAAATGAACCATTTACAGGCACTTTTGAATTGTGAAGGTCGGTCGGTCAAAAAGATGAAGCTATTTGCACGTTCCAAAGCGTAGATCTCTATTGAGAAGAACGTGAAAGAAACTCCACGGACACTCCTTTAAAAATAATAAATTGTTACAAAGTTTTGTTTACATCAAGTTGAAATGATATATATTATATAGCAGGATAAAAGCGTCCGGAAAAAAGAAGCTGAGAAATGACCAGTCCCAACTGACGGCGCCCGTTCACGAACATGACGCATGCGCTAGCACCATTCGGCTCAACCATACAACCGCATACTTTTGCTAGACTTTTGAGTGAGAATAACACTCCCACCGCCAGGGTACATTCAAGTCAAAAACAAACCTACAACTGATAGCTATAGCTTAAGTTTAAGGTACACAGTACTCAGTTGGGGTGCATGGGGTCTGTTACCATCTTAAGACCCAAGCCAACCTCACCTGCTAGCGGTGCACCCTGCTGTCCAACGGACGAGGGTCTGGCGAACCTGGTTTCCCTCTCGTAGGGTTGTGGGGGTCAGACGGCTGGTCGCCTCACGTAAAACCAACTTCAGCCAAATATTAAAATGGACAAGAAGTTGAAAACGGGTACTCGGACTAGGGCGTCGCCGCATAACGACGCGCAGGCACATCGCCCTAAACCTGCGATAAGTGGGCTAGGGCTACCGTGTCGAGTACGGGCACGGCTAAAGAGGATAGTACCCAAGAAGAAGTTCCGCTTTGCCACCTGGAACATTGGCTCCCTAACCGGACGTTGCCGAGAACTCGCGGACGTACTTGCGAAGCGTCGGGTCCAGTGCGCCTTCCTTCAGGAGCCGCGCTGGAAGGGAAATAAGTCACGTGACATCGGGCAGGGGTACCGGCTAGTGTACACCGGATCACCAACGGGCAGGGGTGGAGTGGCCGTGGTGCTGTCTAAGGACCTTCAGGATGGACTCCTTGAAGTAGATCGATGCAGCGACCGGTTGATGCGAGTTAGGGTGCTGATCGAAGGGTCGGTAACGAACCTAATCAGTGCCTATGCTCCTCAAACTGGTTGCTGTGAGTCTGAAAAGGAGGCCTTCTGGGATGAGTTCGAGGACGTACTACGCGCTATTCCGAATTCAGAAGGTGTTTTGGTTGGGGGGGATCTCAACGGTCACGTAGGTCAGTTTGCTGGAGAGTACGGACGTGTTCACGGTGGTTTTGGATATGGCCAGCTAAATGCAGAGGGAGTCAGTATACTCAGCACCTGCGCTTTGTCTGACCTAGCCATCGCGAACACGTTCTTTCAGAAGAAGCCCCAGCATCTTATTACGTACCGTAGTGGTGCCTACTCAACCCAAATAGATTACCTGCTGGTGAGACGGTGCCACATTGGCAAGGTTACCAACTGCAAAGTCATCCCAGGTGAAACGGCTCAACACCGCCTCCTTGTCCTGGACTTTGCGGTTGTACCGAAAAAGAAAGTGACCGAAAAACGCAAACCCCGCACAAAGTGGTGGTTGCTTGATGGTCCTAGGCAGTCGGACTTCATCGCGGAGGTCGAGCATCTCGAGATCAGTGCTCCGCATGAGTCCGCTCAAGAGATCTGGAGTAGGATCCATTCAGCAATCACCGATGCGGGTAAGCGCGTCCTTGGCACTTCTCGTGGTGGCCGCACCATAGAAAAGGAGACGTGGTGGTGGGATGACGGGGTGCAGGAGGCGACTCGGAAGAAGAAGGTTTTATTTAAACAGTGGCAAGGGTCCAACTCTCCGGATGACAGAGAAGCATATGGAGCGGCTAAGCGCGCTTGCAAAAAAGCTGTAGCCAGAGCCCGCAGCAAAAGTCTGGCGCCCTTGTACGACAAACTGGAAACTGCGGAGGGGCAAAAGCTTATTTTTAAGCTGGCGCGTGCCCAGGAGAAAGCTACACGGGACATTAGCAAATGTCTCTGTGTAAGGGACGCCAAGGGTAAGCTGCTCTATGATGCCCCCTCTGTTAAGGAGAGATGGTGTACATACATCGCGGAGCTGTCTAACAAACAGCATCCCCATAACCTTCCTCCCGAACCGCCTCCTAACCTTGGACTTATTTCCCCTATTTCCCCCGACGAAACCCGCATTGCTCTTCGCCACATGGAGAACCGGAAAGCGGTCGGGCCTGACAATGTGCCAATTGAAGTGTGGAAGGCGATGGGCCCACATGGCGTGGACCTTCTGACGGATCATTTTAACCGCATCCTGATCACCAAGGAAATGCCGAACCAGTGGCGATTTAGCCTGATTATCCCTGTATACAAAGGCAAAGGTAGCGTACAGGATTGTAGTAGCTACCGCGGTATCAAGATCATGTGCCACACCATGAAGCTCTTCGAGCGCATCATTGACACACGGCTCCGTAGCGAGTGTACTGTCTCTGAGTGTCAATATGGCTTCCGGGCGGGTAACAGCACCATGGACGCAGTATTCACCTTACGGAATCTGGCTGAGGCTTACAGAGAGAGAAGGAGAGCTTTGCATATGGCCTTTTTAGACCTGCAGAAGGCCTTCGACTGTATACCTCGGCAGTCCATCTGGTGGGCACTGCGCTTCAAAGGCGTTCCCGAGGCCTATATTGACATTATCAGAGACATGTACCGCGATTCCGTGTCCTCTGTCCAGACCGCTGTTGGCAAATCGAATGGCTTCCCAATATCTGTTGGCGTTCACCAAGGCTCGGCTCTTAGCCCGTTCTTGTTTAACGTAGTGCTCGATGTAGTTACGGCAAACATCCAAGATAAGCCCCCATGGCTAATGATGTATGCCGATGACATCGCCCTCGTTAATCAGAACAAAGCCCATCTTGAGCGCAAAGTCAACATTTGGAAGGACACGCTTGAAAACGGTGGTCTGAGACTAAATTTGGCGAAGACTGAGTACATGTCCTGTGGCGGCACGGATTCAAATAGGTTCATCCGAATAGGTTCGGACCTGATCAGAAAGTCCGATACGTTCAGGTACCTTGGATCCGTGCTGCACGAGTCTGGCAACGTGGACGACGATGTCCAAGCACGTATAGGCGCGGCTTGGGTGAAGTGGCGCGAGGTAACGGGCGTTGTATGCGACCGCAAAATGCCTCCGAAGCTCAAGGGGCAGATATATAAATGCATCATACGGCCTGTCCTACTGTACGGCGGTGAATGTTGGCCAGCACTAAGCAGACACACCCAGGAGCTTCGCGTCACGGAGATGAAGATGCTGAGGTGGATGAGTGGCGTAACGCGATCCGATCGCATACGCAACTCTTTCATCAGAGGTAGTCTTGGTGTCCGTGACGTGGGGGAAAAACTGCAAGAGTGTCGTCTGCGATGGTATGGCCACATCATGCGCCGCCCTATGGAGTACGTTGGTCGGGGATGCATGAATATGGCTGTTCTTGGGGCTAGGTCCCGTGGTCGCCCTCGCAAGCGCTGGTTGGACGTCGTTAAGTCCGACATGAGAGCCAATGGCCTAACTGAGAAGGATGTTCAAGATCGGACAAAGTGGAGGAAGCTAAGTAGGAAGGCGGACCCTGGCAATAGCCGGGATTAACGCCAGATAGAAGAAGGAGTACTCACACATGTGCCGTTAAAATGGATGAAATTATACTCTGCCCAGACCGGACCGGACTAGGTGGGGACAGGCATAGGTATATTTAAATTAAAAAAAAAACTTTTATTTACTAACAATACTAACCTACTTACGTAAGCACCATTGTTACTAACACCAATACTAACTAAAGTTATGGACTGTAGTCTCTAATAAAGTTTTATTTAATTTAAAGGTATCTCAAGAACCAAACAAAAAAAGGGTTTTTTTCCGTTTATGGTGTGAAACCCTTCGTGTGAGAGTTCAAATCGCACTAGGCCGGTTTTATATTTATATCCCACTAGCGACCCCGGCTTCACACGGGTGCAAATTATATAACCATCCTCGAGAACCACTCTATCTAGGTATTAAAAAACCCGCTTCAAAATCCGTTGCGTAGTTTTAAAGATCTAAGCATACATAGGGACAGACAGACAGCGGAAGTGACTTTGTTTTATACAATGTAGTGATGATCAATCATAGGTAGGTACTATCTATATTTATTAGGGTAATAAGCTTGCTTGCTTACTTATAGTACTTTGCCTTAAGATGATTTTATAGCTTTCAAGAGTATTGTGCCGCGTAGTGGCGAGCTGCTTGCCCCGGAACACAAAATCTGGGGCTTTTCATAGTAGTAATATTGTGAAATAAATTCATTAAGACGACAACGAAAATATGTAGCGACTAAAGTGCACTACGAAAATATTTGGCGGCACAGGAGCATTCTGCAAGTTATACGTCTTCACTGACAATCGAAATAAAATTCGCAATTCATAACTTCAATAATTTATTTGTTCACTATAGTACTCTTATTAACTAAACTATCTCTCATTTGTAGTAGAATGCGTAAGGTGACGAAGATACGCTGTAGTAGCTGGAGTATGAGGATGTCGGTGCAGCGTATGATGTGAACGGAGCGGAGAATGCCGTGTAAGGTGCTAGCGGGGCAGGGTATGTGAGAGCGGAGTATGCGGCATTGTACGGCACGCTGTAATATAATACTTGGGGCTTGGGAGCTGCCACAGCCACTGCCAGCATACAAGCGAAGATGAACTGTGAACAAAAAAAGATTTTTAGTTATTGACGGTAAACACGAGTAGATCGTTTCTTGCAGAGGGCTCCTTCGAGAACGAATGAATGAACACTCAAATAAATATTACATATATAAATAAAAATTAAAAAAACTCCGCCAAAAATAAAGTAACAAATCCGTGTTAATCCTTTCAATTTAATAAAGGTACGTTTTTCTGGGCCACGCGTCTTCGCCACAGAAGACCGCACATTGTATTTGTTAAGTACACACAGATTGTGACTTTTTGTGGTCGGGGGTTTTTTAAATTTTAGATTTAATTTTTATTTCATTACATATCTTATATCTTATTCCGTGTTACTTGGGGTCGGCACAACACATTTTTTACTTTCATTCTGTCCTATCAGTGTCACGCTATCACTAACTCCCTTTTCTTTCATATTGACCTCACACAATCCATCCATCTTGTTTTTTGCCTTCCTCTCCCACTCTATCCATCCACATATGATCTACACTAATTCAAATGGCACTACATCTTACATCGTAGGTATACCAAAATATCATATCGGTAGAACGAGTGAAAGTAGCTTAGCATCGCTCACCAATGTAGGTATTAACTCATTTCTCTTTTCTACTTCATCATCAGGCCCTGATCACAATATATTTACAACCTATTCATTGCGAACATTTATATGGATACGAAAACGGAAGGTCTACTGTAAGTGAGGAGTTGGGTATCCTACAGATTTCAGAACATGCTTCAGAATCAGGTTAAGGTTACTGATCTAAATATAATCTGTTCATTGAAACCATTCCGGTGAGTCCAAACACGATACCTCTGCTGTTACTTCGTAAGAAGTTGAATATTCCGCAGACCTCAAGTTATGCTACAGCATCAATATAACCATGTTCTAGCAATGTCATTGAAGTAACAGAATACCAAATTTCGCATCGATCAGACTCGTGAAAGCTTTCATCAACTAGAAAGAAGGTTAAATGCCTTCATCAACTAGAAAAGAGCGATGATCTTCAAACAGCTCAACCGATTTTGATGAAACCTCTAAAAACCATAGCAAGGAAATTGGCTTTCAAATGCAAAAAAAACCGCATCGAAATCGGTCCAACCGTTTAACAGCTACGATGCCACAAGCACCCCTTTTTTTGGTCGGGGTTTAAAAACTATTTGGCTAGTTTTTAACCCCCGACCAAAAAAAGGGTCGAGTCGGACTCACGTGCAAAGGGTTCCGAACCAATTTAATTTTTGTAACATGTTATTTTATCACTAGAGACTTCTTATAGGTTTTCCTGTAATCTGTAGGTTAATGTAGACGTCAGATACCCGTGCAATAACGGTCATTGACTCACATAAATTTAATTCTTTCTTAATATCAAAAACATGAAAAATGACATAAAGCTGTTCTCTAGTAATAAAAACAGTTCATAATTTATATATATTTTATAATTTATTTACTAACCGCGTCCGATTTCGGATCACAGAAGTCCATAATATGTTTATAAAATTTCAAAAGAACGGGTCCTATAGATTCGGAGAAAACTGGATGTGACAGGCGGACAGACAGACACCCGAGTGACCCTATAAGGGTTCCGTTTCTTATGCATGTTCGATTATATTTTTTTTATTTTTTTTTATTTTGATTATTATGCATGTGTAAAATGATTAAATTACTGACTGATTGATTGGTTGACAAACTAAAGCCTTTATTATAAAGGTGGTGTGCCTAGAATATAATCTGAAAAAAAAGTCTATGTCTGGCTATATACGAATATGACCCTGGCTTCAAATTGAAATTAAAAAAAAAAATTGTGAATAACTATTTAGCGTGCCTGCTGCAGAGGCAATACCAACGTAACGTATTTATACCAAACTAGCGACCCCGCCTTTGCACGGGTGTAAATTATATACTAAAACCTTCCTCGAGAACCACTCTATCTATTACAAAAACCCGCATCAAAATCCGTTGCGAAGTTTTAAAGATCTAAGCATACATAGGGACAGTCAGACAGTGGAAGCGACTTTGTTTTATACTATGTAGTGATAATATCATGGAAATTTCTATTAGGCTAATTCATCAAATTGTGTTCTATTCGAATACATTTTCATGGCTACGAGCCCTTGCTCCTCTCTTAAGTAAACATCTTTTTAACATGAGCGTTACAGCTACAGTCCAGGCTGCAGTGGCTGTTTCGGCGCCAAGCAATCAGTCGCTTCACAACGAGCATAAATCCCTGGAGCTTCGCAGAGCCTGTAGTGTGAAGCCCCGGAAGCTACTATGCTTCTGAGCGGAACTAGGCTGGCTATACCTGGGCCTGCTAGGGCCAGTGCCTGCTGGGGCTGCGGACTTTGTTTGAAAGAGGCACCGTAGCCCTGTAACGCAAAGGGCAGTAGGAGGGACACGATGGGTTTTAGTCAGTAAGAGTCTGACACTCCCTTCTGCTTCACCCAGAGCGGGAAAAGTCATTTGATGATTTACCATCATAAAAAAAGGCTGTCTATACCTCTATTAGCCAAGATCGCCCACGCACAATTGTCTACTTTACTCTAGTAACGCCGTTGAGGCGTTTCTTGTTAGAACAATCCAAACATAGAGACTTTCAGAGTATTCTATAATAATTAGCAGAAAGTGACTTATCTGTTAGTTGTAGATCATATAGTTACTTCCTATAAAACTAATTCATTTTCGTCCTTCAAAAAATGTTAAAGGTTACCTTGTGCCCCAGAGGACAAAAGTTGCTAATATGTAGTTATACTAGGTAAAACCAAACTACTAATTTATTTAAATCGAAAATATTAATATGCATGTCCGCCTAACGAGGCATGACTAAACAATTACATCCTTGGACAAACAAGTTTTCTGTAAAATGGTTTTCATAACGAAATTATGAGTGAAGCACATCCTTGTTTATGGCTACATATGTAAAGCATAGACAATAGGAGAAATCCTTCATATTATGCAAAAAAATATACTATTTACAAGTAGTTTCAGAGCTGACAGTTTTGTACTCAAGTATAAACATCTATTGCTACATTAACTAAAAGATTTCATAAAACATAACCACGTGAGTATTTTGAAAACTTAGAGTTTTTCAGGTGCAGATTCTTTATTCCATTATCGGCTGTTTACAGTATTGAAAAAATCATAATGTTAGTTTTTTACGTGATATCGTCTAATAAATCGATGAACGCCAGCTGCACGCATGTAAAAATTTTAACATTACGTACATTGTAACGTTACGATCGGAGAAAAAGTTCATCCATGTTTTGTTATGACGTTGTCACGTTGAACTATCGTCCGTAAACCGACTTTACAGAGCACCAATTTTTCTTTTATAGCAAATTCAAAACTCTTTTAAACTCGTTCCCTTGAAACTTTTACTTGCCAGTTGGCAAGTTGGGACTTATCTACATATGCTCACGAGTAATTAAAATTAACACCGTAATCTAGAGAAAACAAAGTTAGATTTACTTAATCCTATCAATGAGGGCAAGAGTACAAATAATTTGTAACCTAAACTTAATCATTTGATAAGGTGACTTTCGAAATATAATAAACTAGGTGACCCTCGCAACTTCGTCTGCTCCGCTACTATTGGTCTTAGCGTGATTATATATCCTTCTCAATAAATGGACTATCTATCACTGAAAGAATTTTTCAAATCGGACCAGGAGTTCCTGATATTAGAGCTTTTAAGCAAACAAACAAACTCTTCAGCTTTATATATTCGTATAGAAGATAATCCATTAATCCCAGAATTTTCAAATTATTTCACACACAAAAAAATGTACATTGAACTATTTAAAATCGACAAAAAATTGTTAAGATAATTATTCACTCACCAATTTGTACATTTTGGAGGTTGTCTGTCACTGAGCAGCACTGAGCTAAATGATGCGCACTCAGTTCCGGACGCTTCTTTATAGCGGTGTCGAAGGACGCTGCATGTATTGTCAGGAGTCTGTCCCATAACGTGACGTAAATGGCACACGATTGATTTTCACACCTTTAGAAATAACTAGAACAGTTTTTCTTGTCATACATTTAGTATTCAGTTATGTCCGAGATATTATTGACATTTGCAATATCTTAAATTGGTGATTAAAAAGTGACATAATTGGGTCATTGGTTTATTGGTATGGAGTATTATGAGATGAGATGTGACTGTCGTGTATGATTTCTTATAAAATGCTTATCAATTATCCTTATATATAAGATTCTTCCGTTACTAATGAGAGTGACTGACAGACAACGCACAGCCGAAACTATTGTTCGTAGTAAGCTAAAATTGGCGTGTAGGTTCCTTGGGGAGTATACGAGAGCACTATGAGAGGATTTCGCCGAAATTCCTACTGTGACGGGAAAAAACGCGATATGCGCGTACGCAGTCCCGGTCAAAAGCTAGTCTACTTTATAAAAAAATCGTGTTTGTTATCGAATTACTTCGTAACGGCTTGACTGATCGTAATGAAATTTGTGTATATTTAGTAGGACTGAGAATAGGGTATCTTTTTGTATATATATACCAAAACAACGTTTGCCGAGTCAGCTAGTTATATTATAATATGGTTGATTTGTTTATTTATGTAACATCTGTAAATACCGGCTCAATCGAATACAAAATACTTTGCTGTTAAAGCTATGTTCTTGCTTTTTATCACAGGCTAAAAAAAACAAAATATCATTTCCAAATTAATTAATAATAATAATAATAATATTCCACACAACTATCACACAACGCCATCAAGTTGCTGTTTTCATTTGTGAAGAAAAATCTAGCCCTATTTATTTTAAATAATTACCAGCAGATTCTTAATTCTGTCTTCTATAGACAGTTTGAATTAAAAATCTGTCAATATGTATTTAGAATAATAGTACATTTGGTTAGTACTTTTTATAAATAAGGTTGATAATATTACAGTAAAATACTAAAGTAAAAAATAATCTGTCTTACCCGATCAAAAAGTAATGAACAGGGGTATCGATGGCTGGTTAGGTAAGCATAGGCTTCTCTTCGGTGGTCGAAGACAATTGTCGCGAAAATTATTTGAGCCCATGTTTGAGCCTCGTTGAACCGACACATGCCTGGTCGCTCCTTGATTGATTGTTACGTGAGAAAACAGATCTTATCACATCATCAACTGACTAGGTAAGTTAAGGTTTGTTTTTTTTTTACTTCATCACTAAGCTTTTTTTTTCGGATGATAAATCATCAAACGACTCCTTGCGCTCTGGGCGGAGTGAAAGGGAGTGTCAGATTCTTTCTAAAAAAAAACTTATTCGTGTTCCTAAAAATGGCTTTTGCGTTCCAGGGTTGCGGTTACTCTTAAGAAAAAATAATAAATAAGAGGTGATTAACCACTCAGTGGTGTTATAAGTTTGACCGCTGATGTGTCTCTGTTTGGTTTATTAAAATTAGTTCAACAGACGCTTTAACAGACGTTTCGTGTTTGGTCTCATTTACATGGTCTCCATGAACAGGTTATAATGACACAGAAAAGAGAAATGAGTGAATAAATTGCCGAGAGATGCTCAGCTACTGTTAGTCGTTCGGTCAATATGATATTTTGGTATACGGTGAAGTGGAAGGTAATAGGTAAATAAATTATAAACAACATATGACAAAATTAAATTTAACATTTAAACAAGTAGTTTAATTTCGTATATATTTAAATTTTCCATTTCCAATCAAATTAGTAAACACTTTTAATAAGTTGTTCAATTGCGACCCTACAACTAACAGATTCTTATCACGCGTAAAATAATAATTATTGATTTGTTTTGAAGACCGTAGCGAATGTCTATTTAATTATAATGTTGAATATTTAAGAAAATAATTTAGTTAACGTTGGTCTATCAACTCGAAGTGATAATGGAAAAAATAGAAATTAAATTTTGCGTTTTGGTAAGTGAAGAATTTTTCGTCTTCGTAGCTCTAACAAAGATCTTACCTTAGATATTTGTGTATTATTACTTTAGGACAGCTTCTATAGATAAGAAGCTAGCACATTATTCTGTCAGTGTTGTGGAATTCTGCCCGGATTGCTGAATTTGCTCGAAAGAGGTACCGCGACCCTGGAACGCAAAGGGCATTAGGAGGAACACGAATGGGTTTTAGCCATTTGATGATTTCCCATCCGTTAGAAAGCGCATCATTGAACCTTACGAAGTTTTAAGATCTGTCCTGACCTGTGTTTACGCACACACTTGTGCACTGTCATCTATCTATACTAATATATAAAGCTGAAGAGTTTGTCTGTTTGCTTGAGCGCGCTAATCTCAGGAACCACTGGTCCGATATGTTTTTTTTTTATTGTTGGTATGCACGCGATTGACCACTATCTCACCTGTTGGTAAGCGATGATGCGGTCAAAGATATAGCACGCCTGCCTAGAAGTAACCTGTTCACTCTTAGACTTCCAGGTTGTAGATATCAGGAAACACAGACTCCGGCAGGGAATTCCACTCCTTAGCTGTACGCACTATGAATGTGTTCCCAAAACGTTTTGTGCGCGTGCGTGGGATGTCCCCCATGTACCGGTGGCGCATCGCCGTTTGTCTGTTCCGGTGTGAAGTACCGTCTTACCTTTGCTAGGATCCCCAACTTCTTTGCAGCCACTTGAGCTTTTGCCTCTATGAACGGGCCAAAATTTAGGGTGGATGTTAATGTAACCCCAAGAAGCTCATGTTGGTCGGTTATCGGCACGGTTGCACCCCGAAAAGATGAAGCTGGGTGGAATTGGCTCCTGTTAGCGGAAAATAGACACGCTTGGGTCTTAGCAGCATTGAACTTGACCAGATTGGCATCGCCCCATTCAGACACTGCCTGTAAGGACACGTTCAAGCACTCAACCATAGCCTCCCGGGGCGACCCACCAGCTCGTGCGTCGGACACGTACCTCTCAGCAACAGTGCTGTCGTCTGCATACCTAAAGGTACCGGGTTTAAGCAGATCATTAATATGCAGCAAAAGCAGTGTTGTCGAAAACACCGACCCCTGAGGAACCCCAGCATTAATATCCAGCAGTCCAGAAGAGCAACCATCTCTGACCACTCGGATAGGCCTCAAGAAATCCGCGATCCAATCACACAATCCGGCGGGCAGACCGAAGGATGGAAGCTTACTAATAAGGCTAACATGCCAAACCCTGTCGAAGGCCTTCGAGATGTCAAGGGAGACCGCTAGAAGATCCCCAGTTGACCGATTTCGGCAGAACCCGTATTGTCGGTCACTAAGGATATCATTCGCTTCTAGGTATGCCAGGAGCTTATTTATGATTCAGCACACGTTATATACTCTTAAAAAGTATGGACGTTACCGAAATGGGTCTATAATTTAACGGGTCAGCACGACTACCCTTCTTAGACACGGGCTGCAAGTTAGCTTTTTCCCAAGCCTTCGGCACTTTTCCGATCTCTAACGAAAGGCGAAATAGGCGTGTCAAGATCGGAGACAACTCAGGCGTACAAGTCTTTAGACCAATTGCCGGTAACCCGTCGGGGCCACTAGCCTTGTTCACGTCTAGGTTACGCAGTACCCTACGAACGTCCTTCTGATGAATGCAAATGTTCGACATACTCGACTCGCATACATCAGGAGGAGCGGGGGGCCTCGCGCCACCAGGATCCAGACGTGAAGATTCCGTAAACAACGAAGCAAATAAGTTCGCTTTCTCCGTAGCGGAGTGGGCCAGCATCCCGTCGGGTCTCAGCAGTGGCGGTAGTGAGGGGCGGCAGAAGTACGATTCAACCGACTTAGCCAGGGACCAAAAAGCCTTACTACCTGCTGGGTATAAAGCAAGTTGGTTCCCTATTCGGCTAATATGGTCAAACCGTGCCCTCCGCAACACCTTTTTACAGGACTTGGCAGCCCTGTTGAAGGCTCTCTTCTTCTGACTCACGTCATTTGCTTTGCGCGTACGAGCGTCGACCCATGCTAGGTACGCCGCGTGCTTAAGCGCATCAGCGCGATTGCACTCGGCACTAAACCATGGACGAGCTTCACCAGACATTGTTATGTCAGAGAACGAAATCTAGTACTCCATTCCCCTCGGCAACACATCCGTCACGGCGTCACGCACTACGAAGCATCAGTCGAAGAAAAGCAAGCAGGCTTCCAAGGGTAACATGCGAAGAATGTCAATCTGCTGACCCTGTATCGCCATATCCGTCGGGTGCCTCTTGGGCTAGTATCGTGCAGGGACTAGACGGAGACGGACTTCGCCAGACAGTGGTTGGTACTACCCAGTGGTGAAGAAATCGACACCGAATAGCGGTCTGGATCTGTTGTCAGCAAAAGGTTCATACAGTTGGCAGTGTGCAAATCAACATCCGGCACCCTCGTTGCCCCCTGGACCAGTTGGGTAAGACTTAACGCAAGCGCCAGCTTTCGCGTTTCTCGTCCAGCATGGTCTGTGCACTGGTATAGGAAGAGCCACTCCTGATGGTAGGCATTAAAGTCCCCCAGCCACCAATTGGGCAGAAGGGTTTTTTTTTTTTAAGAATCATCAAATGACTCCTCCCGCTCTGGGTATAGCAAAAGGGAGTGTCAGACTCTTACTGACTAAAACCCATCCGTGTTCCTCCTGGTGCCTTTTGTGTTTCAAGGCTACGGCACCCCTTTCGAACAGATTCCGCAGCCACAGCAGGCACCTGCCCTAGCGGGCCCCGTCATCCACGCTGACATCTCTTTGAGGCGCGCTGGGATCGCAGCGCGCCGCCGACCCGGGCCTAGTTCTGATCAGACGGCGAGCCACCCACTGCTCGCCGACCGCAGGCCCGCGCCTACGGCGGCCGGAAATCGCCCTGCGACTCCCGACGCCTGGGGCGTCTCCTTCTGTTGCGGCGACTGGGACGTGAGGTTTCCCTCTCTCTCTCACACGTTCGGCCTCCTCCTTTGGGGCAGAAGGGTACCACTGCTGTGCCGCATCCGCCGCCTCAGTCAGGTGCAGTGTGAGCCCAGTAGTCTTCAAATCACCGCTGTGCGAACGGTAGAGACAGGTGTAGACAATTTTGTACAGGCTTGTGTCCACTATAACCCACAGCGTTGAGAAGCTGGAGTCTTCAAGGTTGCGGAGCCGCCGATTGCAGATGTCGTCCCGGGCGTACATGCATACGCCCGGTAAAACCTGGGTAAGACAGGTATGACACGTTTGACGGACATCCGATCTGCGTCTCCGTGGTTGTTCTCTGCGTGGTTTCTAAGTCTTTAGATGATGATGGACTGGTGCACTATGTGGAAAAGGGCGTGCTGCCGCTGTACAGCTTTTCTATTTTTGTTCCTGTTCATGTTATTGAGTGAAGAAGGAAGTGAACTGAAGTTCCATGTTGCTAACCTTCAGGCACGCCCTGACAGGACGACATCATGGGGGGACTAGTCTGGAGCCTGCGGGGACGCCCGAGCCCCCCCGGGAATGTCCATCGGGCCCTTTCATCTGGTCGCCAACCAGCACGATGGTGCATTCCGGGACTTTCCTACAGTTGGCGGGGCAGCCTTTCATGTGTGGCTAGCACACTGCTTGGGCCCCCAACTACCTGCGGTCTGCCAGCGGCGCACCGTACCTCGGATCCCGCTACCCTCCGCAACTAGTCTCCCGATATGCCCATGTCACGGCAAGTCTGGCTGGTCTGCCTGCATTGGAACAACTATTTCGACCCAACTCCTCTGAATTGGCTACACTGAGCACCGTGCCGGAACGCGGTTAGGCCGCTTGGCGGTACGTCTTTGCCTAGTGGGTGGTTCTTTCAGTTTTAGATAGCACATTTATCGAGGAAGCCTACAGGCTACATATCATCAATGATGGAAGGTATAAGTCAGGACCTGATGATGGGATCCCATGAAAATGTTTGTTCGGAGATATTTTCACCAATTGTTAACCAAAAAATTTGTATGATTCGTTTTTTGTTTGGAAGAGTATTTTCCCGGACTGGTCCTATTTTAATCTGGTGAATATCTGATGAAGAACTGCGGAGGTAGGCAACGGAGCTCTTCAATCAATGATAGCAAATGGATCGGGATTTCTGAAATCGCATTTCTGTTGATTGTTTACACCAGTTCAGTTCAGTACAGAAAATCTGACACCAGGTTGTGCGGGGTCCCCACCGCTGTAACTCCACGTTGTCGTCGTGGTGGGGCTTGTGTGTCTCAATGATCTTGGAGCTCTGCCGGTAGAGTTACTCATGCCGGAAAGGTCCGAGTGAGAGATCAGACCAAGAGAGATACCGGGAAGTGGTTGCTCCTGATTGATCGACGGTAATCGATCGACAGATGACGTGACCATGCCACTGCGGTGCAGGCGCACCAAAGTGGCGCACCTTTCTCTCCTTGAGGAGAGAATTTTCGGTGGGTTCGTTGAGCTGGGTTGGCCGGACAGCGAACGGAGGCATGTTTAATGCCACCGCCGGGGGCTTGGCTTGACCGCTTGGCCCAGAGGAAGGCTACCTCTAAGATAAAAAACCACCTAATCTTAAGCTTTGAAGCGCGGTGAGAGGATGAATGGCTGGAGGGAGTCCAGTCGCGAGCGCTTCCCCTGTAGAGCACCTGCCGCACTCTTCAGTATGTAGGCTTACCCAGGTAAATAGGCTCTGCCTGGGTGGACATTTTTTCCTTACTACTCGTGGGATCAATATGAATATCTCTAAAAACCCAAAAAATAGAAAAGATGTTGTGGAGGTACCGCTTGCCGGCGACGGCAACAAGAGCCGAGGAGGCTTCCGATCCTCGATAGAGGATCCAAATATGTCCGACCAGGACTTGCGCGGTCTTGAGCGTCAAGGAGATGCCGGGTCAGACTCGGACTCTGCGTCAGGCGTCGCCTCGGCAAGCTCTGGACGCGAGGGAGTGGGGGCTGCTGCTGGGAACTCCAAGTTCTTTCCAAAGCGGCCCCGGCAGGAGGATGACCAGGGGTCGTCTTCAAACGAGATGGCCTCGGCCCGAAAAATCCCCACCAGTAGGCGGGGTAAGGGCCGAGAAGGAGGTAAAGGGAGGGGGCTCGCCTCCGAGGAGGTGGCCCAGCGAGCTTCAAAATTCGTCGAGGAGGGGCGCCACCCTGGAGTGACCGATCGGAGGGCTCCCTTGGCATCTTCCGGCGATGAGCCAAACACCGGTGTCGGCTCCGATGTGGAGCGTAAGGCTAGGTTTGCGGAGGTCGTGAAGGCCGCGATCCGCGATGTAGCCTTGAAGAGGTCGCAGTCCTCTAAAAACAAGGCTATAAGTGCGGCCTCAGCCTCCATTTTGGCGGCAGCGGAGGCCAACTGCTGCTGCGGGCCTCCATCGGACGAATTGTCCAGGCTGCGGGCGGAGATCGCCCGCTTGGCAGCAGCCACCGAGCTTCTCCAAAAGGAGAATAAGAAGCTCCAAGCAGACCTGGCCGGGCTTCGAGGGGACGGCTCAAACGAGGCGCTTCAAGGGGGACGCAAAGGCGGGCAAAGCCACGCCATACTGGCGGAGGACAAGCTCATGAACCTGGTGCGCCAAGAGCTGGCTACCTTCCAGGAGCGGTTCCAGGCACGATTCTCCACTTTGGAGGGCATCGTATTGCGCCCCCCACTAGCGGCGAGTCAGACGGGCTCGGGCCAGCAGAAGGCGGCCTCGTATGCGGCAACCGTGGCTGCCAAACCGGGGTCATCTGGTCAGGCCAACCGAGGGGCTGGACTGGCAAAGACCAAGCTGAAGAAAGGTGGGATGGCTGCACAGGCAGCACGAGCTCCAGCTCCAGCTGTGCAGCAGACGCCTCCGTCTACAAACTCTCCTGCGGCCGAAGCTGGATGGCAAATAGCTGGAGAGCTGAAGAAGGCGAGAAAGGCAACCAGAGCGGCCAAGAAACGCGAGAGGAGGCGGCGACAAAAAGAGCGAAGCGTCGCAGCCAGGCTCCGTGCCCCAAAAACCGCAGCTGTAGTGATCACACTACAGCCGGACGCGGAGAAGAAGGGCGTGACGTACAGCCAAGTGCTCGTAAAGGCAAGGGAGGCGGTGAACCTTCAGGAGCTCGGCATTACTGGGGGCCTCCGACACAGGGTGACCATGACTGGGGCCCGGATGTTGGAGATCCCCGGTGCAGCCAGTGGCCCGACCGCTGACGCTCTGGCTGAAAGGCTTAGAGCGTCCTTGAGTGCGGACGAGGTCCGAGTGTCCAGGCCCACCAAGTGCGTGGATATACGCATTATAGGCCTGGACGACTCCGTCACGGAGGAGGAGGTGGTGGCCGCCGTCGTCAGGACTGGGGAATGCTCTGCCGAGCAGGTGAAGGCAGGCACCATACGTCCTGACCACACGGGCATGCGAACCGTCGTGGTGAGCTGCCCCGTGACGGTGGGCAAGAAAATTTCGGAGGACCGAAGACTCCTGGTGGGCTGGGTATCTGCGCAGGTCAAACTGCTGGAACACAGACCTCTGAGGTGCTTCCGCTGCCAAGTGGGCAACCATGTGGGAGTCCAGTGCACCTCGGAGGTGGACCGCAGTGATCTTTGTTTTCGCTGTGGTCAGCCTGGACACAAGGCCGGCTCGTGTAACGCCAAGCCGCACTGCGTTGTATGTGCGGCAGCTGGCAAGCCGGCCGATCACTGGGTTGGGGGCAAAGCCTGCGTCCCACCCGCCAAAGCCGGGGGCAAAAAGAAGCCCTCCACCACCGCCGTCTCTGCCGCCGCCGCCGTCCCTGCCGCCGCCGCCGCCACTGCTGTCGCCGCTGCCGCGACCACCACCGCCGTCACT
Source organism: Lacanobia oleracea (assembly GCA_950371165.1). NCBI lineage: Eukaryota > Metazoa > Arthropoda > Insecta > Lepidoptera > Noctuidae > Lacanobia > Lacanobia oleracea. The sequence goes on from OX493401.1 coordinate 13,106,158, forward strand.
GCCACCGAATTCGCTTCGGTTGTCGCGAGTGAGTCACAAGGGACTCAGGAGGAAGCAGAAATGGAGTGCCAATAACGGCTCCATTACGCTTCCTTCAGGCGAACATCAACCACTGCGCCGCCGCTCAAGACCTGTTGGTCCAGAGCATGGCACAGTGGTTGATTAACATCGCCGTGGTCGCTGAGCCCTACTTTGTCCCGCCCAGGGATAACTGGGTGGAGGACCTGAACGGCTCAGTGGCCCTAATTTCGTCGGCCGCTGCCGGTACCCCATCCCTTGAAGGCGTCAGGAGAGGACAGGGGTGCGTAGCAGCACGGTTCGGGGAGATTGTCGTGGTAGGAGTGTACTTCTCCCCGAACCGAACTCTCGCTGAGTTCCAAAACTCCCTTACGGAGTTGGGCGTCGTTCCCTCCCCGTACTTGTTCTCGGGGACTTCAATGCCAAGCACTTGGCTTGGGGTTCCCGTTATACGGATACGAGGGGCAGGATGGTGGAAGACTGGGCTCTGGAGGCAGGCCTGGTCGTCCTAAACCGGGGTTCTGTCCCCACGTGTGTGCGGATGCAGGGGGAGTCTGTGGTGAACATTTCGTTCGCCAGCCCTGCTCTGTCACCGCGTGTCATTGACTGGCGCGTATTAGAGAAGGTGGAGACCTATTCCGATCACCGGTATATCCGGTTTGACGTCTCCACCCAGACCTCAACCGCGCCAGTCCGGCAGGCCCCCGAGTGGTCCGCTGTGGGCGCTGAAGCAGCTGGACCGGGAGCTCCTCCTGGAAGCTTCGATCGTGCAGGCCTGGGTGTCACCTCCGGACAGGCCTGCTGACATCAACGACGAAGCGGAGTGGTTCCGGGAGGCCATGTCCGATATTTGTGATGTGGCAATGCCCCGGGTTAAGCAAGGACGCGCCCGCCGCCAGGTGTACTGGTGGTCGCAAGAGCTGGCGACGCTGCGTCAGGCATGCGTTGCCGCACGGCGCCGGTACACCAGGCACCGCAGGCTCCGCATCCGCCCTCCAGATGCGCAGGTCAGAGAGGCGGAGCTGTACGAGGAGTACAAAGTGGCGAAGGCCGCCCTCAAAGCAGGGATCCTGCAGGCCAAGGATCTGGCTCGCAAGGAGATGCTGGAGTCTCTGAACGGGGACCCGTGGGGTAGACCCTATAAAATGGTGGTGCGGAATAAGCTCCGCACCTGGGCCCCCCCCCTTGACGCAGTCTCCGGCCCCAGCTGGTGGAGGACGTGGTGAGCGCTCTATTCCCCTCGCGAGGGGAGCATACTCCCCCGCCTATGGCTCCGCCACCTGCGGTGCCCGATGCGGACTGCATTGATGACGACGATGACGATGCCCCTGAGGTGACTGAGGTAGACCTGAGAGTGGCGGTTATGGCTGAAGGCCAAAAATACCGCCCCAAGACCCGACGGCTTACCTGGAAAAGCTTGGGTCCTGGCCTTGGAGGCTCTTGGGCCTCGACTAAGAGGGTTCCTAAGCGCATGCTTGGAGAGGGGCCAGTTCCCACTTCGTTGGAAGACGGGGAAACTGGTCCTCATTAAGAAGCCGGGGCGCCCCGCGGACGCCATCATGCGCGTGAGAGCCCTCTCGACGGGGGACGCGGTTTCCCGGGGCGGGGTCGTCTTGGCTGTGTCTCTAGACATCGCTAATGCCTTTAATACCCTGCCTTGGAGTTGCATCAGGGAGGCACTTCGGTATCACCGGGTACCGAACTACCTCCGTCGCGTAGTTGAGGCATACTTGACGGACAGAGCCGTCATCTACCACGGTCACCTGGGAGAGTGGAACTGGCGAGAGATGTCGTGCGGTGTTCCACAGGGTTCCGTTCTGGGGCCGCTTCTGTGGGACATTGGCTACGATTGGGTGTTGCGCGCCGACCTCCCTGGCGGCGTCAACGTTGTCTGCTATGCTGACGATACGCTGGTCCTGGCGCAGGGGAGGTCGCACCAGGCGGCGACCGACGCTATGACACGCGGGGTTGCGATAGTCGTTGAGAGGATCCGGCAGTTGGGTCTCGATCTCGAGGTGGCCTTGCACAAGTCCGAAGCCATGTGCTTCCATGGTTCTCGGAACAGGCCACCATCGGGATCTCAAATAACGGTGGGAGGGGTTCACATCGGCGTCGGGTCGACGATGACGTATCTAGGTCTCGTCCTTGACAGCCGATGGAACTTCGTCGAACACTTCCGACGTTTGGCTCCCAGACTGGGACGAGCCGGGGCTGCCTTCAAGCGGCTTCTGCCCAATCCAAATGCCTCCTGCCGGAAGCTTTACGCGGGGGTCGTGCGGTCCATGGCCCTTTATGGGGCGCCGGTGTGGGCGCCTACTTTGAGGAAGCGACCTGCCCGTTACCTCAACGCGTCTCAGAGGGTCATGGCCATCCGGCTGGCCCGGGCATACCGCACGGTCTCTGGCGAGGCGGCGAGCCTCCTTGCCGGACTGCCGCCATGGGATCTGGAGGCGAGAGCCCTCGCGCACATTTACGAGTGGTGCGTGGAGGCGCAACGCCGGGGCGAGACACCTCTGCCGCGGCAAATCGCAGCAAGGCGGACGGAGCTCCGGCAGGATCTCATGGCGGTATGGAGACAGCGACAGTCGCAACCCAGCGCTGGGCACGCAACAATCCAGGCGATAAGTCCCCTCTTTGAGGAGTGGCTGGAGCGGCGCCACGGCGTTCTCACCTTCCGCCTGACACAGGTACTCACCGGACACGGTTGTTTCGGGAGATACCTGTTTCGGATTCGGCGGGAGGACGCGCCCGGGTGTCATCACTGCGAGGATTGCCCGGAGGACACGGTAGAGCATACGGTGGAGGTCTGCCCTGCTTGGGCGGAGCACGACATCTCTCGCCAGTTCCACTCTCCCAGGTGACCGTGGTAGATGACGGCTCTGTCCTCGTCGAGGCGATCGGTGGCGGCGACCTCTCGCGACCGGTCTTGGTTCAATCTTTGGTCCGGAGCGAGGAGGCATGGGAAGCGATCACCTCCTTCTGCGAAGCAGTAATGCTAGCAAAGGAGGAGGCCGAATGTGTGAGAGAGAGGGAAACCTCACGTCCCAGTCGCCGCAACAGAAGAAGACGCCCCAGGCGTCGGGAGTCGCAGGACGATTCCCGGCCGCCGTAGGCGCGGGCCTGCGGACGGCGAGCAGTGGGTGGCTCGCCGTCTGATCAGAACTAGGCCCGGGTCGGCGGCGCGCTGCGATCCCAGCGCGCCTCAAAGAGATGTCAGCGTGGAAGACGGGGCCCGCTAGGGCAGATGCCTGCTGGGGCTGCGGAATCTGTTCGAAAGAGGTGCCGTAGCCTTGGAACGCAAAGGGCACCAGGAGGAAAACGGATGGGTTTTAGTCAGTAAGAGTCTGACACTCCCTCTTGCTTCACCCAGAGCGGGAGGAGTCATTTGATGATTTCCCATCCTTAAAAAAAAAAAAAAAAAAAGGGTGTGCGGGGTCGGTTAGACCTTACTGCCCACACGATAAGAAGAAGACCAGTTCGTAATATAACATCACGCCGGTACGCTGTATTTGTGGTTTCACTTTTTAGTAGTACGCAGGTATCACTAGAAAGTGAAAAATAAAAAAACTTTTTTACAAAAATATAAAACCGACTTCCAAAAACAAAACACTACAAAGTATAAAAAAAACTTTAATTTCGAAATACGTTGTCAAAAAACCAAAAAAATACCAAAAAGACGTGTGGCACTCGGAGACTGCCGCGGTAAAGCTATTGCATAGCATTTTTATCAACTTATGCAATTATAATTATATATTTATTTTATTTATGCAGTATTTTTTTTTTTTTTGTTTTTTTTTCTTTGATATTAATTCAAGTTACACTTTGAGCTAAAAAAAAGTAAAAAGTAAAACTAAAAAGTATCACCGCTTTGCCGGTCGGAGTGGGGGGTGTTAGGTTTTTTTCGTTACGGAATTTCTGGATTCGGTCTCCACGCTCAAGGCCCGCGATAGAAGCTATGCTATAGCTTAAAAACACCGACTTCCGAAATTAAAGTTATTTTTTGGAAGTTGGTTTTATTGTTTTGTAAAAAAGGTTTTTCTACTATTGTTATGATATTTTTCAGTACATTCTTGTCGCTGTAATCGTCGCATGTGAAGGTCGTTTTAGTCGCCCGGGACGCATCTCTAGTGATGATGAATATTATGATGACGAAGATGCCGCAAGCGTTCCTCTTGCCTTTGTGTATAATAAAGTAAAAGTACCAGACAGCGAGAATACTCCGACGAACGTCCCATACAAGAGAGTTACATACTACGAATGGAACCCTGATGGAAAGTATATGCCATACCCGGCCCGTCCAGAAAATACAGGGCGTGTTGTCAGTTACAAAGATCTTCAGGCGAGCAAAGGAGAGATCAGTCCATATACACCATACCTAACTCCTTCAAGGCAGTTTAGAGGCATGTATCCTACGAGAGTTTATGAAAAAGTTAACTACGATAGAGGGTCCTCGCCTTATAACAGACCTTTATTAAGTCGCGAAGATATGGGATACACTAATCCGCCTAGGATATCCAATAAAGTTGACTTCGATTCTAAATATCACGTTTACGATGGTTTTCAAGCTGCCCGCCCAGGTCAAATTAATGGGTATCCCGACAATAGATCACAGTTGCAAAGGTTTAGACGTCCGTCCAGTGGACAAGCAAAGATCGAGCGCCCTGGATCTTACGGCGAAAGTTCCGAATGGACTTACAAAAAAAATACTGCCAATGAAGGATACTACCCCAATAACTATATGTTATTTCGTTCTATAAGGGATAACTCGACTGTTCGCGAGACAGGGGATCCATCACTTGAAGATGTCTTTGTGCCGTTCGATAGTTATGCTGATCCCGATGATTACTATGCAATCGACATGAAGCAGAGATTCAAGGCGGACTACAACATACTGTTGTGATGCCTAGTAGGGTAGTATAAATTAATTAATGTTCGTGTAGACTATATTGAATTATAAAATATAAAAAGCAATTTTGTTGTTAAATTTAATTTAATTAAGTATAGCATGTTTTGCCTCTAGGTATCTGAAAACCTAATACCATCAACTGACGTGGAGACTACATAGAGGTCGAAAATCGTTTCAATTCGTTTCAATTCAAACAATGCAATATTTGAAGACAGTTACAATTTAAAAAAATTATTAGTAGGTATTAATTGAAGTTTATTTATTTATTAACCTCACAGTTGACCTTACGTTTTTGTATAAAGATTCCTGATACAAAACTGACAGACACAAGAACAGCGTGATATGAAATGTAAGCAGGTAATATAATGATCCTAATAATGATTACCCTAAAGTGGTCTTTTTAGACCGGCTGAAGAAATTAATACAACAACGGATTCGCTACAACAATTAATGAGTAATCTTTGAAACAGAAATAATTTAGATAAAGATACTAATAAAATATATTCTGTTTCTAAAGTAATAAAACAGTACAATATAAAGTTACTTAATTTTTCGTTTCAAAGGTCCCATCTAACTCGGTTCTCTTCAAAATCTGTTTAAAAACAAACGAAGTCACTTTCGCATTTTTAGCGGGGCGCAGCTAGTTAATAAACTAGCTGCGCCCCGCGGCTTCGCTCCTATCAACTGACAACTTTCTTTTTTTTCATATGGACCTTCTTCTCCTGACAATAAAAAACACAACAAAAAAAGAATAAGCAAAATCGGCCCAGCCGTTTGCACATGTAAATCGCACAACAGCCCGGGCGCTGGATGGAGTTGAGTGTGCAAAATACGAGGACCGTATTCTGTACGTAGTTGTGAACTCAGAGACGCTGGCCAGGAGGTTTACTAGACCTTTTGTTTTTATACCCTCCCCTTAGATATAAGTAATTGGACTGAACAACTACTTTGGAACTTTAAAAAAAAATGGTTTTAGTGACTTTATCCAATAAAATTGTTTCTTATGATTAAAGATACTTTTAACTAGTCAATTAGACACAAAAAAACTGTCCACGTACAAGTCGGACTCGTGTCCAAAGGATTCAGAATTGAGTTTAATGGATTTGTAAATATGGGTTCACAGTATATCGAGAGTTTATGCCTAATCTTGGAAGATTTATGACGAAACTAGGAGTTTGTAATAATTAGATGACATATATACCACGAATCCAGAATACTTCTGCTTCAAGGTACATTATTAAATGCATAAATTTGACTATAAGTATTAAAATAAGTTTCCGATGTTGCAATTAGATCTCTGATAATGCTTTGTTGTTTCTTATACAAGCGAATATTGTAATGTTCTTCGGAGAAATAAATTATTAAAACCAAAATTTATTGAACGTAAATAACAGTTTTTGTTTTGTATTGTATTCTTGTGATTGTTAAAGTGGAAACAACGCTTAATCAGTTCGTATCACATGTAAATTAAGTAATGATTTGCTTGGAGGACCATGACAAATGGCGATTTAGTCCTAGCGTTAAAATCTAAAATTACACTACCGTAATACGTTAGTACTGCTCAAGAACTCCAACATAATGAAAGATTTATACTATCTGGTACGTATAACGGTTCCTTATTTACATTTCGTGAAAATCATTTACATTAAAAATATGTTGTATTTTGTAAGTAACAAAACAATGAACTAAGTTTTGAGTTTTGTGTTTCAAGTATAGTGAAGTACTGTTTAAGGTGGATGCTCCAGGGTAGCCCGCGAAATTCAAATATTTTTATGTTTTTTGCAATTTGCCAGTCATTGTGAAGCTGTATGTGGACCAAATGCGATCCGCGACCGTAACGCGTATTTATCTAAAGAATTATAACCATTTTAATCATCAATATAGCCCTCTAAGTTCATGTAGTCCGAAAGAATGAATATTTCAGAAATAATCATTCTTTCGCGGGCTACCCTGGAGCATCCACCTTAAGCTAACAAATGTGTGGGAAAACAAAATGTTTGTTTGGTAATACTATAAAAAGATTTTTGATATTATTCCTTTGCTTTCCAGTTGATTTTTGTCACAATTTTCATTGCTAGTCGAGCTGATGCAATACCTGAAACGTACCGGCGAGAAGGAGAGCAGGTATGTGCTCAAATCACAGAAGGCGGTGGAGATGGAGACCAAAGATTACAATCTCCCAATAGTTTGCCATCTGGTGGTTCAAATATAGCTGACCAATCGTTTGGAGCTGAAAGTAATGCAGTACCTGAATATGATGGGGAAGGTCAGCTTAATGATGATAACACTCTTGAAGAATATAACTTTGTACCACCATCTGGTGGCTTCGGTTACGGCAGTCTATTAATGGCAGGAGCGCAAGCTAGCATTCCGACCGAGGTTCAAACAGGAGAACAACCCCAATATACAGATTTAATTCAAGCTGATGCAACAGCTCAATCATCACTACAAGCTCAGTTTGGACAAGGAACTCAATATGGCGAAGAGATTCAAGCTGATTTTCAAGAAAATCAAGGAGTTCAATATAGTGAAAATCCTACATTTCTGCCACCAAATCAGGGAATAATTCAGTATCCCTACGGGACCACAACAGGCTCTCTATTAAATTATGGATTAGTCAGTCCCTCATTATATAGTAATAGTGTCAAAAAAATTAATATAAACAAGGAAAACTCAAAGCTTGTTCCATACGGTACACTATTAAATAAACGAGGTCCAGAACCTGGGTCTTTATATGCTGGCCAGAGTAATAAAGTACCTTCAAATCCAAGTAATGCCTATGGAAGTCCTGTCGTAGGTACAATTCCTCAACCTAATAGAGGTATGTATACTTCTATATCCCATACTGGACCTCTATCCACACCTAATAAACAGAGCCTCCCAATAAATTCTAATTGGATTCCATATCAGAAAAGAAATCCTACAAACCTGTATAATATGAATAAAATTTGGAATCCGTATACGAAACCTGCTGAAGGTGAACATTTAGTTCAATCGGATGAAGATATTCAAAATGGTGGGAAAACCGAAGAAGAGACAGAAGTTCAAGAAAATGGTAAACCAACTCTTGATTGGAGTCCATATCAGAAAGGAAATCCTCCAAATGTTTATAATAATAATATAAACAGGAATCCGTACACTAAATCTGTTGTAGGTGAAACTTTAATTCAAGCAAATGGAGAAATTCAAAGTGGGGAAACTGAAGCAGACACAGTACTTCAAGAAATCGATAAACGAAGTCCTAATTGGATTTCAAATCAGAAAGGAAGTCCAAATAAATCAGTATTGCAAACTGATGTTCTTTCTCCAAATAGTTATAATAATTGGAATCCTTATACCAAACCTGCTGAAGGTGAAACTTTAGTTCAAACGGACGAAAAAATTCAAGGTGGTGGGAAAACCTATGCTAACACAGGAGTTCAAGAAACTGGTGTACAAAATCCCAATTGGTTACCATACCAGAAAAGAAATGCGAATAAATCATTAGTACAAACTGATGGAGGAGCAAAAAATAAATATAACGAAGGATATTTAAATGGAATAGGGTTTCAAGAAAATGCAGAGAGTCATTCAAAAACTGGTGCTCAATTTGGTGCATCAGTAGGTGGTAATATAGTAGTCCCAGCAATTCCGGTGCTTGAAGCTAGATTTCGCCACACCCCTCCGAATCGTCGACCGTTGCTAGCCTTTGCGCCTCCACGTGATAGGTGGCATCAAGGATAGGACTGTTTTAGGATTTATTCAAATTGAGAATAGTTGTTTTAAGGTGTAATTTTTTGTAGATTCACTTATTTCCTAAACTGGCGTTCAAATTGTAAATACTACCAGTATATTAATGATAAAATGGTAAATCTTAAACAACCTATATAAGGTCCCATTAAAATAAATGGATTAATTTTAAAAAATTATACATTAGACTACCAAAATAGGGACAATGGTACTAAAATAATAAGAAAAACGCATTGAGTAGGTACTTACCAAAAAAAAAGCTAACGATAAATAAAAAAAATCACTAAAAATGTAGGCTCTTTATAAGTTTAGGACACAATAAAATTACTTAGTAATAAAATTAATTAATAATCAGTGTTTTTTTTTGCTTGGAAATCTTTGGTTCGACGTAGTGAAGCTGTTTTAAAATTTTGTCCATCTATTTTAATGGGACCTTATATAAAATCAGGACATGTTTGTAGTATGATCCAGGGCCCTTGTATATATTTTTGGGACTGATGTGGTACGATATGTCCCAGGCAGGACGTGGTACGACATGTCCCAGGCAGGGCCTGGACACGGACATGAGTGAACGAGTTCATATAAAAACTACGCACTAATATTATTTGAGCTGCTGACGGACCACGCTTCGCCCACGTCCCGGAAATGGCCCGGATAAGTGTGGATTGTCCTTTAACAGCAGTACGAACCATCTAGTATTATTATGGTCCTGCATTGCCTGTCGATGGACGACATTGTCGTTGTAGCGACGCTAAGGGAGTAGCTATGTCCAGCAGGTGACGCCTTACGACTGAAATAATGATGTTGAAAATAAAATAAATAGTCAAAAATAACTTTTTGTAATTTTATTCACTTCCAATCAACGTACTAAGAAAGAGTAGGGTCCTGTAAAGTAGTAGGCGGAGGATGCTGCGGTATAAGGTGAAGCGTAGGCAAATGGTGTGGAGTACGCCGCTGCTGGATACGCCGCCGCTGGGTACGCCGCCGCCGAGTACGCCGATGTCAATGCTGCGAATGGACTTGCGTAAACCAGGTCAGGTTTGGGTGCCGCCATAGACACCCCTAGCAAGCAAGCGCATGCCAACTGAAATTAAAATAAATGAAACTTTTGTTTAGGTCTGCTCGTTCGTAAAAGTTATACAAAATATTAAACCACTTTAAGATTATTGACTCATTATAAATATTTTGGACAGTTCTGACATTTCATTCATCATCATCATTCATTAATTTTTTCATTTCATCATAGTACAGAGTATTTGATCTAATGACAAATCAACTATGGTACCTATAGGCGTCGCCTCTCCACACTTCATAGATCTTCTATTAGTCTCATGGGAAAGGGAACTTACATTATAACATGCATTTTTTTTTCTATACAATAGTGAATTTTTTTTTCAAAACTACCGAAAGGTGATTAAAAAAATGTTATAATATAAGTACACATTATGATATAAGTGCGGTATGTTGAAAATTACAGCCAAGACGATATTGCTAGAAAGCAGAGGCTGTAATTATCAAAGCGCACGACGATATCATACGACGTTTTATAACATATTTAAGAGGAAATAAATAAATCTCGGACTTTCTTATACGAATAAATCTGTAATCACTTGTTAAAGCAGTTAGAAAAAATTTAACAATTTATAAAATTGATAATTACGTTGCCAGTTGGCATTTTTAATGTTGTCAAGTTATTATTATTAGTTACAATTTCACCAGTCTCTATCATTCTCTTGATTGAAAGTAAAAGGAACGAGACCATAGAGTTCTGCAGTCGGTGGCGCCAGCGGCAGCGGCGACGATGGTGGAATGTACGCGTGTGTGCTCGTAGATGGTCGAGAGTCAACACTTGGCTCCAAATTTATATTCCTTGTAATGCAGGAGCTAATTTCTTCTTTATTTCTCATCGAGTCATCTATGTAGCCCTCGGCTACACTGTTCGACCGCCACCCTCCATGCCGTTTTAGTGTCAATAAGTCCGCACCTGTATCGGCGAGCAATGTAGCCGAGGACCTTCGGAAACTGTGCCCTGTGTATTCATGTGGATCATACAAATTTAAGAAAGTGGCTATTGCTCCAAATTTATTTATGCCAATGGGTTGGCTAGTGCATTTTCCATTTTGGTAATTTTGAAAAAATCTGTTACACGTCGCTTTTGTTGAACTTTTATTTCTTCACTATGTCTTGAAAAGGCCCCTGTATTGTGAAAGATCGAAGAAGATTGAGAAGATGAAATATGTTTTATGTTTTTGAGCTGGACAAGAAGAACCCGCCCATGGTTCTCGACATCATTAGTTGTGATGTTTGCCAACTCTTGACGTCTACATGCACTATTTATGCCGAATATTAATGAAACCAGAAAAGAGACAAATACAGCGTACAAAACACCTATATTGTAAGGAAATACGAAAGTGAAAGAAGTTAATAACAATACTTTATTTTCAACTGACCTTTGTTGCTAAATATCAGCAATCCAGAGCATCTTTTAGGAACTTCTTGACATTATCAGCCGAATATACTTTCGACTTTTTACTCACATGGCCACTTGAGCGTTTTTTTAGAAATGCCAGCAAGTTGGAGTATGACTGTGAAAACAAAACATGGTATTGATATCAATCAATACCATGTTTTGTTTTCACAGTGCTTTGTAGCATTGAATAGTAGCGCCACAATGAGCTGGACTTATATTTTTGAGAAAGGCTATAAACACACTTTCTCAAAATGAATTTGCATCTTTGTTTGTTTTCCATAAGATAAAATTTTGATACACTTGTAAGTATCTATCGGTCGATTTTTCGGGCAAGTGGCTTAGAGTAGCCTTTTTCGCTGCCTCAGAGACAAATCAAGTGTCAAATTAATAAATTCATCATTACTTGACGACATTATCAAACAAAAACAAGACAGCGAAAACAAAAAGCGCGCGGGATAATTTTTACTTGTTCACAAATTTGCGATGCGCGCGCATCAGCGCTCTTTTTTTAAGGCAAAGGCACAAAAACAGTCAATATTACTAATAAAGTAAATTCATATGTTTGTGTTTTGTTACAGACAAATGATTGTAGTTTATATTCAAAATTAATTAAATTAAAGAATTAAATGTTTATTTATTACATTTTATCTCCCAAATTTAATTTATTCATAAAATGCTGACCACTTTCTGACACAAAAACTCTTTGCTAAAATTAAAAAAAAACCATTCGTTTTAGACGGAGCATCTCGATAAACCGTGCGTTTCACCTTATTAAAAAGAAACTCGTCCGTTTTTCATTACAATAACGCACAAGTACGTAATGAGATACATTACGATATTGAAATTGGTGAAATAAGAGACCCTTTACGAGCAAATGTGTTATAAATTAATATTACTTACCAGCTTTAACATTTTGAGCGATGAAGAAAGAATTACGAATAACCCGTAGTGATGCTAGACATCAACCAACAGCTGAGAAGAGTGTGATGTGCCACTGTGCCAGTAATGATATTATATACTAGTTCATAATTGTTTGAAGAAACAGCCTGGTTTTTCCTGACCAGAATAATAAACTTGGCTACACAAAACCTCGACTAGTGCTAGTGCTCGACTTAGTTTTTCTGAATTCGAAATTAGTGTGGAAATCTATTTGTTCCGTCAAAAAACAGCTCATTTGTTCTTCTGTCTGATGGTTCCTGAATGGAACCAGCCGATTGTCATATTATTAACTTGACGACTCCTTTGATACTTAAAACGCCATGAAGCGTCGAAAGACGTAGGTATATGGAAATCGAGGATACAATACATTGTGGTATAAAATTTGACTATTTTTCATTACGTAATAATATTATCCACCGACGCCTGGCTTCTTTCATAACTTCTCGCTTATTATCAAAACAAAAAATGCAGAGAGGAAAAATGACGGTGACATACTATATATGGGAGAATATTTTTAAAATACCTGCAAGACCTCGATGTGGGAATAAGGGTGTCTGTCCATTGTGAGCGGAGCGGTGAAACGGAGAAATATTAACCAATCATGCCAATCAATATGTCAACGACTCACGTGACTTATTTGACTTATGGTCCTACACCTAGCTGGGGCAGTGGGCATCCACAGTAATTCTTCATCGCGAATGGTCTTGAGCTTCACGCTTCACTTTACTCCACGTCATTCGGATGCTCGTCGCCAACACGATGCGTCGCCATGTTTGACTCACGTGGTACGGAGATTTTATGCAATTCTATTGGATAAAATTTCCCCGTTTCTCTGCTCCGCTGCCTAGCTAGCTCGCAATGGACAGGCACCCTTAGACTCGGACTACTCCGGTTTTTGAAGTTTAATGGTCATAATATACCGATATCTATTACACCTCCAGGGTTTCGCTATTTGACCCCGTAATCTGCTTTTAAAGCATTAGAAGTGGTTGAGTCATTCTCATTGGCTTCAGAGAAAATCAATTTTCTCGGTACTGTTGGGCGTCAAATGAACTTCTAGTGCATCATGTGACGTTGAAACAGAGCGGGCTCTATAGTTTGCACTGAAACTCACGACGAGGGTTGCCAAGTCTAGAGACCAGAAGTAGTTTAGACGAACTTTTAGGTAAAGCTACGTATCCTTGTTTAATAATATACTACTTACTTACTTCTGCCCACACGATAAGAATAAGAAGAAGACCTTACTGTCGTTAGACCTTACAGGTCTATTGACCCAATACTCCCTAGTGTCAGAGTTTCTAAACCGCCTCAAGGGCCTCTGAGTTACTTACTTATAAATTTGTGTTACTAGCACTTCGCCCGCGACTTGGTCTGCACAGATTTAGTACCAAGAATTTCCCCTTTTTTACCGCCTAATAGGTTGAATTTTCAAAAATCTCTTCTCTGCTCACCTACATAATAAAAGGAAACCTGGCGCAAAATGTATGTTCCTAGTTCCAATAGTTTCGGCTGTGCGTTGAAATGTCAATAATTTTTCATTGCGTTGACAGTAGCGGCTTTAGAGCCGGGCGACGAGGGCAGCCGCCCGGGGCGCCAGGACATACAGGGCGCTGCGCGTAATTTGAACACATATTAATATTATATGTATGGATTGAAATGGGTTTTTCAAAACTAAGTTATTTTGATTTTATTGGAATATAAAAGGGCACCAAATGCATGACTCGCCCGGGGCGCTTAGATGGCCGGATCAAGGCCGGCCTTTAGCCGGCCCTGAGCGTAGAAATGCATATTTCTACAACTCTTTAGCCGTAACATACTTATAAAAAAGATTTTTCATACATACAAACAATAATGAATAATGTAGACTGCTTAAACCATACGTCCATGAGGAGCAACAAAGGTTTGGCGATTTATGCTTTTAGTAAAAAAAAAACTTACTCATATTTCTTACAAGAGTAGTAGTTATCAGGAGTAGCTATACATCTTTGAGCGCGTTTTAAACCCGATTGATTAACGAGAAACAGCTTATCGATCTTATAATTAATGAGTGTTGATACAGATCTAATTAATTAGTCACAGTACGGGCTGCACACATCTTAGCTCAAATTAACAACAGTTTTAATTAATATGGTATATAAGCCGCATTTTGGTTTCGAATCGCTGAGTTTATGGTTGTGACGATGTTACTTAAAGCAGTAAGTACTTTTCGTGGAAATATTTAAATATATTATTAGATCAGTAAGGATTTTGAGCCTTATTTATGAAAACTTTTAAAACATGTGTTTATTTCAAACACTAATATCAACAATACCAATTTAATTAAGAAGCCATTGTTGAAACTAATCAAATGGATAGAACGTTATTAAAAAAGATTGTTTGTGATTTATGGGTTGTGGAGGTCTGGTAGGCAGTCGCTCAACGTAAAACACTGGTATTCAGCTGAATCCGGTTTGACTGGAAGCCGACCCCAATGTAGTTGGGAAAAGGCTAGGCAGATGATTATGTGATTTATGGCTACGAACAAAGCTATTTTTTAGATCTAATTACTTATTTGATAATTTTACATTAAATAAATAGGAAACTGCATATAAGTGTGTTAGTTTTCAAACTTGAATTTGTTGCAATAATTATGTAAAGAAAGGCGATTTGATTTCTTTTAAAATGACGATAATCTTTTTCAAACATGCCAAGTACCTTCTGCATTTAATTAAATATATAAAACGAATTTAAATAAATAATCCTGCAAAAAATAAAGTGTGTGTGAAGAAAAAAAATAGGAATTCTTTTCATGCGTCAAGATCGCATCATTAGTAATTTACAAGTTGTAAAATATTTTAGTGCGGCATAACTCTTTTAGGAAATAAACCTTACAAAAATTCTTGAGAAAGTAATGCGGGGTTGCTGTACTCTTTACTACGGCGCACATTTTACAACCGGCACATATGTTGTGAATATGGATAGAGTCATCCGAAAGAAAATGAACATTTCATTTCAGGATCATATTTTTTTATTCTAAGCAGCACAACGCCATCGTAGGAAGAGTCCTACGATACACGCACACCGCCTGATATACGCTTGCAAGATTATCTCAAAAGATCTTCCAGTGTGACCGTAGAATGTTTGTATATTATATTTATTTCACCCGTAGGAAAGCGATGACATGGTTGACGATTGAGTACTTGCCTAGTTTTTTTTTTTACTATTGGCACGCGTTTGACCACTATCTCACTTGATGGTAAGCGATGATGTGGTCGAAGATGAAGCACGCTTGCCTAGAAATAACCTATTCAATCTTGACTTAAAGACTCCCAGGTTGTAGCTATCAGGAAACACAGACTCCGGCAGAGAATTCCACTCCTTAGCTGTACGCATTATGAATGTGTTACCAAAACGTTTTGTGCGTATGGGTGGGATGTCCACCGTGTACCGGTGGTGCATCGCCGTTCGTCTTGTGGTCCGATGATAGAACGGGCTTGGCGGAATTAAATTATGCAATTCCGTCGCACATTCCCCAAAATGCAACCGGTAAAAAACCGACAAGCTAGCAACTCGTCGTCGATGTTCAAGTGCCGATGATCCTCTTGGCTCGTTTCTCAATTGACTCAAGGGCATCAAGTTGGTATCTGGCGATCTATCCCAAAAATTAGAACAGTTTTCCATACACGATCGAACTTGCGCTTCATAGAGTTTGATGTTACCTTTTCACTCTGAACTTGAAGAATCTGGAACCTGAGGAGGGGTTATAGCTATCAGGTTCCGGAAGGCAGTCCACTCCTCGGATGGACACACATTGAAATGTAGGTATATTGAATGTTGTGGTGTGTTTTAAATGTAATGACAATAAACAGCTGCTTGGTAAAGCAGTGAAGTCTTATAACTCTTATAAGAGTATCCTAAGCGTCAAAGTGATTACGAAAACAATCAATATCGGCAGTATTGTCGATAGTTGATATTTTTTTTAATATACTATATTGAACACCCCATAGCATTCACAGGAAAAACGTGTACAATGTACAAATAACAAGTGTACAATGGGTGGTCTTATCGCACAGGGCAATCTCTTATAGACAACCTTTGGATGGACTGAAAGAGCAGTCAGTGTACAAAAATCATAAATAATAATATGAATATAGTATTAGATGCCAGCTGAATTCACAAACAGTTCCCATAGCCAAGGTTTTGTGTTAATTTAGTTTTGGGGAAATATGCTAGACAACCTTTGTATATTCAGCTAGATTTATGTTTCTAGTATAGACTACAAACAAACAACTGTCGAGCAAGCTATTTGGTGCCTATGTATAGACATAGGCACCGAATAGCTTGTTCGACAGTACATACATATTACCTAATTAATAATAATAACAATAATTTATTTACCAAACTTACAATTAGTAATCACTATGTTGTTAACAAAACATATTTTTTTTACCAAATTGTAAAGTTACACATAATTATACAACTCTGACACCCAAGCTAAGATTGAACTTGTGGTATGGGTGTCAGGACTCTCTAGGTTGACAAAGACCAATCATGTATGTCCGGGGTGTCAGTATATTATACAGAAAACAAAGAGATTTCATACATGAGTTGACATAAATGTTTTTTTAAATTAACTTGACTTAACCACTTTTCTCCCCAGTGGCTCCTCTTATTCGTGGCGTGTGTGATGTCCGTGAGTATGGTCGACGCCCGACGGGCCTTGGTACATCACCATCGGCGACGCCCCATCATCCTGTATAACAAGCTGCCGCGCGTCAAGGTCCCCAGGAGAATCGTACTATAAACCCCAAGGGGCCACACCCAGAACGTGACGTCACCACGTGATAACATGAGATAAATAAAATTTTCCAACTGGAATTTTGGTTTGCTCATTTCTTTTGAATCCAAATATTACGTTTGTATTTCTATTAAAATTCTGCTTAAACTTAGCATGAAAGCATTTAGTTTTGAAACCTAATTTTGTGCTTGGTTAAACCTAATTTTAATCTTGAATTGAAGGTGGATGAACCCTGTTCTAATGAGTTTTCATGAGAATACAAAATTATTTTATTAAGACACTCAAAAAGTTGGTTTCCCGAGTTTGTAGACTAAAACAACACAGACTCTTTAGTCAACTTTATCTAGAGTAGAACAATAAACGAATGACTTTACGACGACGACAATCTTGTGTAACTGCTAAAAGAGGTCCGTGTTTTTACGAAGTTCTCATTTGTTGTTTTTTTTATTTAAACACAACCATTGGCGTAGAGAATGGACTGAGCATTTTCCTTACAAAAAATGTTTATTTTGTGAAGTGAAACAAAGCGAATACCTATAACTCCGTAGATCTTAGCGATGAAAGTGACACTGCAAATCTGTTTCCAAACAGAATTCTAGAAAGAGATAATTACAAATTTGTTACTATTTAAAACTTATTTATTTCATTACCTTTTTCAAACTCCATGTATGATTGTTTAAATGATAAATGATATTTATTTTGTAAGATATATTATTACTCATATATTTGTGAATACTTTATATCAGATACATAACATTTACTATTTATTATGCCATTTTAATTATGGATACACACATTTATTTTTGTAAGTAGATTGCAAAGAGGACACATTATTATTTTATTATCTATCTATACATTCTATATATAATAACTAAAACTAACAAATACACTAAACTAAAAACAAACTAAAATATAGCATCAAAAAATTTATCCTCAACGCTGTCTGATTGCAAATAACTCTTTTACATGTCAATGTTCTTATTTCGTCGTTTTAATAGATGAGACAGTCTCTGACATAGTTTTCTTACCGTATTTACGAGTGCTTCATGCCTGGATCGGAAACGCTCTGCTCATTATCCATGACTATGAGAAACTGTCCTAGGTCCTTGATCTAAAAAGTATGACCGACGTCGGAGACCCGGCGCAAGGCTGCGCGTGCTCATACTGCTTAATGGGCTGAAGGAGGATATTTCGGCGTTATCCGGTTACACTACCATACTCTGCATCGTAGTACACTTGACCACTGATATAAAAGAAGTCTCGATTGTCTGGTTATCATTGTGCATCGGATCTTGTGTCCTACAGTTTCCTACATCTCTCAAACAAAACCAACAATCGTCAAGATGTTCAAATACGTAAGTACCATTCAATTATCGAACTTCAGTTTGTAGTTAAATACCCGTACCTAGATATTTAATTTTATTGACGACCAGTGTGGAGAGGTCATCTTAATTGTCTTTTCGAAATGCCATTTAAAATATTAGTTTCATTAGAGAAATCTTCTTCAATCATAATTATCGTCATTCGCTTGCCCTTATACTAAATAATTTGATTTTCGTTTTTTTAATTAGACAATTAAGTCAAAGAAATTTGTTGTACTTCAAAAACCTCTCATACTGCTACGACGTTTAGGTGCTCTCAATTTCAAATTGTTCACACAGACTCATGCAGTTGGTGACTTTACTAATTCAATATGTGAATATGAGAATACTAAAATGTCTCATTTCCAGGTGTTGTTCGCTGCTCTCTTGGCTTTCGCCTCAGCCAAGCCGAAGCCCCTGGTGCTAGAGTATCCCGTAGCAGCTGCCTACACCGCTCCCGTAGCGGCTGCCTACACTGCGCCCGTTGCCTACTCCGCCTATTCTGCCTACGACTACGCTCTGCCCTACTCTGCCTACAGCTATGCGGCCCCGTACACTTACTACGTACGTTGAGAGATTAAGACTACGTATTCAATGAAAACTGACTACTACGCAAATATGTAAATTATTGTTATATCGCACAGCAATCAGCAAAAATAAATAAAATTCATTCGATACTAATCTTCCTTTTTTATTCGATATCTCCCTCCTTGTACGGGTCAACCTAATCTATACTAATATATAAAGCTGAAGAGTTTGTTTGTTTGTTCGTTTAGTTGAACGCGCTAATCTCAGGAACTACTGGTCCGATTAGAAAAATCCTTTCATTGTTAGATAGCCTATTTATCGAGGAAGGCTATAGGCTATATATCATCACGCCAAGACCAATAGGAGCGGAGCAGTAATGAAAATTGTGACGCAGACGAAGTTGCGCGGGTCAACTAGTACTAATATATAAAGCTGAAGAGTTTGTTTGTTTGTTTGCTTGAACGCGCTAATCTCAGAAACTACGGGTCCGATTTGAAAAAATATTTCAGTGTTTGATAGATCATTTATCGAGGAAGGCTATAGTCTATATATTATCACGCTAAGACCAATAGAAGCGGAGCAGTAACGAGCAGACAAAGTTGCGGGGGTAAATATGCTCGAAAGGGGTAAAAGATTTACGCCTCTGCCTACGCCCACACTGGCCAGTCTTAACATGACATGAATGACCATAGAGTTCATTGTATTTTCGCATTGGTCATTGTTAAATAGGTCAGGTTTTAGTGTTCCTCATTGTTTGGGTTCATATAATATTATGTATTCTGAAAGGTCAAAGGAATTATGATTCAATAATAGTATAATACACGTAATACAATTACTATTTGTAATGTAATAATGGCGTAAGTATTTTATCGACTTACTAATTGTGACGAGATTGTTCATTCATAAATACCTTAATTTTAAGGTATTATTGGACTGAATTGCTAAAGTTATTGTGCTCTAGCTCTAAGGGCATTAAGACACGTTTACAGCGTTACAAAATACCAAGTATTTGTATGATATCTTTGCAAATGTTGTTGTTATTATGCCATTATTAAATAAACGTGCACATAATAGTGCCCAATTCATTTCACCAAGTACAGCCTACATTCGTAATTATTGTTACGAGCTAAACATGTACGTCATAATATAAGAAACTATCAAGGCTGCGCATTTAGGGGGATATTATTGAAATGTCGAATGAAAATTGGAACACGCTCGCTAATTGAGCATAGGACGAAAAGTCGCTTGTTAAATTAAATTGCGATGTTGGGGTGGATTTTATGGACGTGCTAACTTCTAGTCGGTGTTAATGTCGATGAATGTTGGAGATTAGTGATTTTATCGTTCGATACGGTAATAAAGGGGCTGTAGGTATAATGAACGTCGCTGACGCCCGAGACGTATAGTGTGGAAAACGTGAGTGTGCGGTAATCGTCACGTGATTGCGCCCACATAGCTATAGGTATCACCATTAATTTATCGAATCAAGCTTTTATTCAATCAACTGCGCGTAGTTTATTTTGCCCTGTAACTATAGTTTATGTTGAGGTATTGAATTGAAGATGGAAAAATTTTTTTTTTCTTCATTTAAATGCGACAATCATCTCAATCCAAACGGGTAATGTAATTTATTTATTTTAAAGATAATTTAAAAAGTAAACAATGTTGTGAAGTATTTTTAGGGTTCCGTACCCAAAGGGTAACCATCGGAACCCTATTACTAAGCGGGCTGTATCACAAGAACCGGAATAGGTAGACAGTTGATTTTTTACAGATTGTGTATTTCTATTGCCGCTACAACAACAAATAATACCCATACCATAAAACGTTTTCGGAACACATAATGCGTACAGCTAAGGAGTGGAATTCCCTGCCGGAGTCTGTGTTTCCCGATAGCTACAACCAGGGAGTCTTTAAGTCAAGAGTGAATAGGTTACTTCTAGGCAAGCGTGCTACATCTTCGACCACATCATCGCTTACCATCAGGTGAGATGGTGGTCAAGCGGGTGCCTATCAATAGTAAAAAAAAAAATATGGAACCCTTCGTGTGCGAGTCCGACTCGCAATTTGCAAATATAGAAAAAATTGTCTTTTGTCAAAATTAAATTTTAATAACCTATTGTAGTTTGTTTAATGGAAAACCAAATAGTAGTTTTTACGACACTCCCACAGCAAAAACACTACAAAAACCGTTTCAAGCGGTGGTGTGGTTTGGTGGTGGTGGTTGGATCCTAGAGGTGTCTAGGATCACAAACTCATTCCATCTGTTCCAGGAAAGCACGACTTTACTCATCATCTGCCTAGCCATTTTCCAACTATATTGGGGTCGGCTTCCAGTCAAGCTGAATTTAGCTGAATACCAGTATTTTACGAGAGGCGGCTGCCTACCAAACCTCCACAACCCATTAACTGGGTTACACGGTACTTCATGGCAAGACTGGAGTCTTACTGGCTTCTGACAATGCGTAACGACTGCCAAAGATCTACAAATGACAGCCGGGACCAACGGCTTAACGTGCTTTCCGAGGCACGGAGGAAACTCGGTATGTTAAGATGGTCACCCATCCACAGACCAACCTTGGCAAGCGATGCTTAACCTTGAAGATCGAGCCGTGCGGCTGTTATTATCTAGCCACGAGCTCCACCACCAAGCACGACTTTACTACGCACCAGTAACTCAATTTCCTAGGAAACGCCGACAAGATCCCGGGCACGCCTTTGAGTCACACGGGTTATCTAACACACCAGTTGCAATTAAATGCACAATCCTACCCGTGGCACGTGACGACTGCTAGGTAAATAAAGTAAACACCGAGACAGCACGTGGACAGTAATTAACAGACGAATTAATTGCTTTCAATCTGATGCGAAGTTTTTAAGAGAAGTACTTTTGAACGTGACGAACTTTTCGGAAAACTTCTTGAACGTTCATTACTCGAATATTCAGAAAACGATAAAAATCAAATACTTAAGTTTACTTGCTTAGTTTTTATTTTAGTGTAGGTAGATTATATTGTTAATAAAAGTTATGCGTTAATTATAGTTAACTATTTAAAAGAAAAAAATATAATTTACATGTACTTTTCTTTGAAAAAACTGTTTAGTACTTCAGTGAAAAGACTTTTCATTAAAAAATAACTTTTCCATGACATTTGTTGATCTGCAAAAACTTCCTCAACAATTCGTCTGTGTATTGAAGCTCACGATAATTGTGATTAATGCATTCAAAAACAGTCTTGACATTTATGAAAAGATTAAAACCATAATAAAATCAACCATAAGAAAAACAAGAATATAACAGATTACTGACTAAAAAAATTATTCTATTTTTTTTTTTAACCAATAATTATTTCTGTTTTTACCTAGTCTGTCAGTTAGGTTATCGATAAATATTAGACATGTATTTTTTGTTTCATGATGTCAATGAAAGTTTACGAATTTAAAATGCATCAAAGATCAGGAGACGGCTTGTGACGCTAGGTACTACATACCTGGTAAAAAGTGTGACGTTTCAATGTTTTGTTTAAGAACAAAAGAAAAATACATGTCAAATATTTACTTAATAATAATATAATTATATATATATTTAATATTTACCTGACGGTCTAATTAGATTTTTTAGTCAAACATCCTGTTGTTCTACGAATCACTGCCGAAAAGAAAAAAGAAAAGAGGAAAAAAACAGAGGAAAATAATTATGTGTTACGTTGACAGGATAACGT
The DNA here is from genome assembly GCA_950371165.1 of Lacanobia oleracea. Taxonomy (NCBI): domain Eukaryota; kingdom Metazoa; phylum Arthropoda; class Insecta; order Lepidoptera; family Noctuidae; genus Lacanobia; species Lacanobia oleracea. The sequence continues at coordinate 13,128,608 of OX493401.1, forward strand.
AACCCACATAACTTCTATCTACACTGAATTTAACTTAGAGAATCCAGGACTCCATAATAAGTATCTGAATTTATGGATCAATTAACACCCTACCTGTACAATCTTTAGGGAAATTAAGATTGCTCAGTAACAGACCTATCACATACGGCGCGGCAGGAGTTTGTTTGTTTGATCCAGTTTAGTGGAATGACTTTGGTTTGGGTAGCAACACATCCCATATATTATATGTTCCATGGATGTGGTATATATTCCATTAATCACAAAACATAAACGTTGCGTTGCTGTCGGTTCTTTGGGACAAGGTCATTTAAAAATACCTGTGTCAAGGACTTAAAATTCTACCCTGATTCTCACTTACGGAAATAACTCACTTGTTGACCATTTTTGTTAAGCCTTTTTCAGAGAATATCGATTTCCCAATTAACCTTGAATCCCGTACAGGTAGTTAGAACAGTGGCCGCCCAGTGGTGAAGATGACGGAATCTACCCATCTAAGTAATGGATTCGAACCCAAAAATGCAATCATCACCACTGCTGTTCATCCAGCAAAAGAAAACATCGTGAGAAAACCAGCATATCCAAGAACAAAAAAAAACCGTGAAAGTCGAACTCTCACACACGAAGGGTTCCGTACCGTAAACCGAAAACAACACGTTTCTTGTAAAGCAGCCCATTTCATTTTTAATTTATTTAAATTTATTATATTTGTTGTTGTAACGGCAATAGAAATACGCACTCTGTGAAAATGTCAACTGTCTAACTATTACGGATCTTGAGATACATCCCGCTGACAAACAGACGGGCGGACGGAAAACATATAAAAAACTGAAATCATATGACATCAAGTAACTGGAGCCGCGTGGTGGACTATGGCCGATTCCGTCTCACAGAGAGGAGCCCTGTTTCCCAACAGTGGTGACATAAAATTCTGATCATGTCTTCAAACTATTCCAGGTTGATAAAGTCCTTAATACTCTTGTTCACAGTCTTGTCTTGTCTAGCCTTTTCCAACCTGTATAGAGGTCGGCAGCCAGTCAAGCCGGATTCAGCTGAATTTCAGTATTTTAGGTTAAACGGCTACCTACAAGACCTCACCAAACCATTAACTGAGTAACAAAACTGGTTTCAGATTTTCTGGCTTCTAACAATCCGTAACGACTGTCAGAGATCTACAAATGCCTAACTGCCGGGAATACCAGTACTGGTGACAGTGCCAGCTTAACGTGCTTTTTAAGGCACAGAGTAGCCTCAGTACGTTAAGATGGTCACCCATCCACAGACCGACCTCGGCAAGCGTTACTTAAGCTTGAAGATCGACCTGTGTGGCTGTTATTGCTTAGCCACGAGCTCCTCTTACGCCCTTGGAAAGCTACATATAGGTAAGATAGCCTGCCCTAAATCAACTTTAGACACTTATCAGCGACAGGTCGACCGTGCATTCACCTAAGTTAGTTAGTCATATCTTATCCTTCTGACCCAAGGGAGGAGTAGCACTGACCGAGTTCAGTCAGGGACGTCTTGACGGTTATTGACCTGATTGTGTGGGATCATTAGATACGATGATTTTAAACTAAATTGATGGTCGGAGATTTTTATAAAGTATAGTACAAAGGTAGTGAACCAAAATATGACTAATACCTTTGTAAACTGACAACATTATGGCGCCTAGAGCGGCGGTCTATGGTTGACCAGACTGAAGCGCGTCAAAATTTTAACTTTAAACAAGATCTTGTACTAATTCTATTATACAAGTAAAAAGCAAGAATTTCCGCTATCGCTATTATGTAACACGTTTAGTGATATAAATTGTTGCAATATTACACGAGTGTGACTTGAACACCTGTGCTTCATTATTAAAACAACTAGGCAAACTTCCGAGCTTAAATGCATAATTTGTGTTTTTTGAACTGTGTTTTCGCAATATTTTCGACTTCTATAAATATGGTCATACCCACATTTGTGACTTGAAGAAGACATATACGCTGGTCATACAAAATTCGAACCTCATTGAACACAAAAGCCACAGAATTTATGCATGTCTCCGAAAGTACGAGCAACATAATGGAGTAAAATAATAAAAAAACGAACAAGTGCGAGTCAGACTCGCACACCGAGGTTTTTTATAAACTATGAAAACAAAATATAGCACATACTGAAGGACAAACTAAACTTTGCTGTCTAAAAATATTCTCCTATAAATCAATGTTCGTCAGGGTCAATTCTTCAACTTAAAATATAAGTCGTATCGCAAATAATCTCGTCTTGACAGACGGATAGACAGACAACAAAGTGATCCCATAAGGGTTCCGTTTTTGCCGACTGAGATACGGAACCCTAAAGATCGAATTATGTAAACAATATATATTTTTCTTTAATCATACTCGGAAAGTAGGCCTGAAGTTGACTGAGGAGCGGGTTGAAAGTAGTCAGCCCTAGGGAGAATCGTTTTCTGCTGACAACCGTCAAATTATAAAAAAAGCTTGTTGAACATTTCTATTGAACTTTGCCCCAACTTTTATACAGTCAGTCAATCGCGATGTATAGTCGTAATGAAAAGCAGTGTTTACCTCGAGTGAAAGACTTAAATCAGTTACTTTCAACCCTAAGATGACGGTGTCCTTACGCCTAATAGTCCTTACACTAAACTACAGTTTCATGATAACTCTTTGATTACACAATTAGTTATAATAAGCACTGCTCGTCTGGGGATAGGCTTATATTGAAACTTTCTCCTCTAAAAACATAACATAGATAATGAAGATTGTAGGTTCAATTACCAAACATGAGGTCATGTAGACAGAAAAGTTCTAGAAAAGGTAAGAACAATATGCAAGGGAAATTGTGACGAAAATGATGGGTAGATATTTGTTTTAAATATTTTTTGTGTTAATAACAATGTATTATATTTTTATCTAGGTTTCTCAACCCCAAAAGGATATTAACTCAAATATAACGATATTCAAGCAAGGGTACTTCAGTTAAAATACACCATTTGATTTGCATAACTGTGAACAAAATCTCATGAAGCACGTAGTCGCCGCTTGTTCATGATCATATCCTTCTGAAATGTATTCAACTGCGACAAAACAATATTTGCAACTAAGATTCTAGACAAAATGCTATTCTATCGAAATAAATGTAATAGCGATATATCACAATAGCGCAATAGCAAATGCGGATAATCCCTAATATTACGACATATCAACAGCATTTGTCAATCCTATACATTTTTGACGGTTGGACAATCGTCTTCGCCACGCTACCGCTGACAGATTATCCCTTGGGTAGAATTTCTGGCCAGTAGGTAGATTACGTTTTCCAACTAAAAGGAAGAGAGATGAAGAAAGAAAACAAATAAGAGAGATGTAGAAAGAAAACAAATAAATTTTGTTTAGGTAATAAGCAAAAAAATATAATAAGCTACCTGTCGCGAGCTCAAACCACTTTAATAGCAAAACTAAAATAACAAGACCGTGTTTAAACTTTAAACCATTTCAGCATTTAATTCTTTTAGGCTCAGATTTCTGAACATAAGGCTTTTTGGTGCACAATTTTTTTGGTATTTTTTATGAAAGGACGGTCCCCGAATTTATTTTTAAGAAATCACGTAAAACAGTGACACCTACATCTAATTATTTTCAGGCCACTTGAACATTCGCTTTGAGAACGGGTCACGCATGAAATTTCTCAATCATGCATGAAGCTGCGTGGAGCACGTTTCAGTGATGACGTCAGACCTTCGCACATTTTTATCAACATTGTTCGAAAGTTACGGACAAACCGTGTACGTCATGTTACGAGGCGGTGCGCATGTTGATCCTTACAGCATCCTGGCGTACGGAAACTTACGGTTGCGTTCGTCACAGATTAGAACGTAAGAGGAAAGATGAATGTGCATTAATTTATGAAATATCAGTCTATAACCGTTCCACTGCAGTGTACAGGATACCTAACGGCTTTTTTTTTCTGTAAAAAGAAGGCACGAGAATAAGTAATTCGCCAGAATGAGTTGGTGATCTTATCTTAAAACCAAAAGTCCTTGACATTAGACAAAGTAACGTTCTATCGAGTAACGAAAAGCCAAAATATAAGGGTTTGACGGCATGACATTTTGAAACATTTGTCAATCTCAAACAAATTTGATGTTTTGAAAATCGCCCTCGCTACTTTACCGGTGGTAGAATGTCTCTTGTCTAGAGCCTCCGCTTTACTCACAATTTTTTTTTCACCGTTTTCTGTGGTTTCCACGTTAAACTTGAAACTGAATCGGAAAAGTCACACTGGTACGGCAAATATTGAAAGTTCGTCCACAAGCATGAGGCGAAGCCTTCATTACTGAACCATCGTTTCTGTATTAGATCTCCCGATATTGAAAATAAAACCCAGTAACTTAGACAAAGTACATTTCATTTCATTTTTCGAGAAACCAAATCGCTTAGTAGACAATTACAATTGCATTATGTTCCAAGCAGCCATTTTGAAATCAATAATTCCTTAAATACGTGTTTAATAAAGCTAATGGAAAGTTTCGCGATCCAGCCGCTCCTGAAAGTTTCCTTACACGCGTCCTCAGAGACGATTGCGTCAACACGGCTTTGATCATTTGAAATCAACACTGTTGTTTAGAACTTTCTATCGACAGAAAAGCATTTGAAGGTTGTGGCACAGTCCATGCAAAAATATCAGATGTGAAAATGACTTGCTGAAAAGTTACAGCTTCCAGACGTCAGCTCTTAGTTGATATTTTATAGTGGATTTATCTATTTGTATTGTAAGTGTTAAACTTGAAAGTTGGTATGTTTGGGTGCTTATGAATCAATGGGTTCGAACGAAATGTCTTAATCAAGTTTTTCAGTCCAATAAATATAGATAAGTGCAAAACCATTGTAAAAGCTATCAAATTGTTTCTTTTCCAAAGCTATGATAGTTTCTCTTGAAATAGTGAAAAATAAAGACGTTTAAATCGTTCTGATGTTTAAACGTTTTAAATAAGTTATATCTATGCCTGTTTTTCTGATAACTTAAAATTTTTTTTACAAAAGAATACAACCGACTTCCAAAAACAAAACACTACAAAGTATAAAATAACTTTAATTTCGGAAGTCGGTGTTTTTGGTTATTTTGTTTTTTGACACCGACTTCCGAAACTAATGTTTTTTATTTTTCACTTTTTAGTGGTAACGTACCAGGCACAAATATCTGAATTGCGTTAGAAAGTTGATGAAAAACATTGTATGTGCCTATAAAAATTTAGGGTTTCCCTCGATTTTCATGGGATCCCATCATCAGATTCTTACTTGGTGACAATGGGACCACTTCAGGAGTAAAGGCTTTCGATTAATTTTTTTTTTTTAAAGGTCCATAATTGGAAGAGTAATCAGTGAACATACATAAAAAAACATACATACGGCCGAACATAGAACCTCCTCTTTTTTGAAGAAGTCGGTTAAAAAAAGAAGATTCATTATTTTTTCCTTAAAGGAAAGAAGACTGATCAAAAGTGGTGTATGAACTAATAGCGATACTGCTGTAGTATTGCTGTGGGGATACTTCAAGTAAACCCTTGTGAAAAGGGGCAAATATAAGAGAAATATTATATTTTAGAATACCTACATATCTTATCCTAAATTTTTATTTAAACTAGTGTGTGTCACTTGCTACCTCAGCATCACACAGCACTTAATTTCATTGTTTTTTCATGTTTAACTGACTTAAAAAAATTGAGGTTTGGAGGATCGATTTAGAAAATTTATTTTTTGTCTGAAAGGGTATAATACTTTCCAAATGTTCCCAATTTCACCAGGTCAGGATCTGATGATGGGATTCTGGATAATGTAGCAGTAGCAGGTAAGGTGAATTCTAAAGTATTATTTATACAAATTTAAACAGTCTCCTTTTTTTCTAAGATATTGACTTAGGTGTGTCCAATTGATGACGATATGTCTGGACGTACAAACTGTTATTAGCATGTGAAAATTTTGGGTTTACTGTAAAAAGCCAAGCATGTGAGCCTTTGTTGGCACCACGTGGAGCATTCTTATACAAAACTTACCTAACTGCTGTGAAGACGGCGCAAACATGTCCCATTTCCTATCAAAGAAAGTAAGCAAACCAATACCTATTTAAATTTAAACTCAGAAACATGGGTGAAAGAGAATATATTAATAAAAAAAATACAAGCAACTTCCAAAAACAAAACACTACAAAGTATAATATAACTTAAATTTCGGAAGTCCGTGTTTCAAAATTAAAGTTATTTTATACTTTGTAGATTTTTCACTTATTAATGGTACCTGCGTATTACTAAAAAGTGAAACCGGTGAACTGGTGTACACAATCAACAACCATGCGATTTCAGAAATCCCGATACATTTGCTATCATTCAATGAAGAGTTCCGTTGTTCTTCAACAGATATTTCCAAATTGAAATGGGACTGATCCAAGAAAATACCCTTCCAAAAAAAAAAGAATCATCCAAATCGACTAACATTTGGCGAAAATATCGCTGAACTAACATTGTCATGGGATCCCATCATCAGATCCTGACTTATACCTTCCATCATCAGCTCAGCAACATGAGATGATGTTTCCCAGGCACAAATATCTGAATTGCGATAGAAAGTTTATGAAAAACATTGTATGAGCCTATAAATTTGAGGATTTCCCGCGATTTTTATGGGATCCCATCATCAAATTCTAACTTGATGACAATGTTTTTTTTAAATTGGTCCACAATTGGCGGAGAAATCGGTGAACATACAAAAACAAAAAAAATATACAGTCGAACATAGAACCTCCTCCTTTTTGAAGAAGTCGGTTAAAAAGAGAACCCAGATAAAACGTTTAACAAAAGAGGTATTTATTAAATAGTTAGGTACTGCTAATCAAATACAGGTTACCTTTATGAAAAATCGAGATCAAGTCATTGTTATTCGTTTTCATTGTATATCCTGTTTTCAAAGAGCCTCTTTCTTCAACGAAATTGGGGCACTATTAAACATAATTCGTGGAAACATTTCTTTATTTTGTAGATAATTATTTCGATTGTAAGTATTTGGTTTCGCTTTATTTATTTATTTTATTATTTATGTACACACAGAAAAACAGTACCTAGTAACTTGTGTTTGTTTCTTAATTCTTTTGATTTCAAATTGTCGCTATGCCTATTGGCCTACATATTTATTCACTTGAATAGGAATGCAGTACTACGCTAATTTAACTTAAATAGGTAAGCAAAAACACAGCAGCAGAGGAGTTCGTGGCTAGATAATAACAGCCGCACGGGTCGATCTTTAAAGTTAAGCAACGCTTGCCAAGGTTGGTCTGAGGATGGGTGACCATCTTAACATACCGAGTTTCCTCCGTCCCTCGGAAAGCATGTTAAGCCGTTGGTACCGGCTGTGCTTTGTAGATTTTTGGCAGTCGTTACGGGTAGTCAGAAGCCAGTTAATCTGACTCCAGTCTTGCCATGAAGTATACCGTGTTACCCAGTTAATGGGTTGCGGAGGTCTGGTAGGCAGCCGCTCCTCGTAAAATACTGGTATTCAGCTAAATCCGGCTTGACTGGAAGCCGACCCCAATATAGTTGGGAAAAAGATAGGCAGATGAAGTAAGCAAAAACACAAGATCTTCGAAATATAAATTTATACAAAACTTTATTTGCAACGAATTATCTAGCCAATGAGTCGACAAGCCTAAATAGCTCTCCCATTTATTATAATACGTGACACTCGTTATTCAATTGTACAGACATGGACGCAGACACATCGTATTGTTTTCCGATATGTATTTCCAGTCAAGTTTGAATTTCATTCGCAGATTCACCGCTACACTTATTAAAGATGGGTACTGGCCGCTGTTACGGGGCGTTATGTCACATGTTACAAAGCGAGCGTTCGTGTAGTCAGTACCTACGTGGAAACGAGCATCAACAAGCGAGCAATGAGCTGCTCATTGCTCCGCCCGCTGTTGGTATTGGAGCGAATTCCATTAAATTCAGTCACTTCGCCGCAACAAGTCGTCACGAGCGCAACTTGCATACGCGTCGATTCTTGAATACATTGTTTTTATTTCTTGTACAACATGAAGTGGGACAAAGAAAAATCTCTGTATTGGGATTTAAATTCAATTTGGATTAAACAATAATTTAGTGGGTAGAATTAACGATCCTAACACCACCTCGTTATCAGACATCTTGACTGTGAGATTCTTGCGAATCTGGAGCACAGGCAAGCAAAGAGGTACGAAAGCAAATGTTACACTGATTTTAGGACACAGTTGACGTAACATGTTCGCTGCGAATAGTATATTACAGCCTGTAACAACGGTCAGTACCCACCCGAACAGACAGTGTCACTTACCAAATATAGGTAACACATATAAATCTATATAAAGCTGAAGAGTTTGTTTGTTGAACGCGCTAATCTCAGGAACTATAGGTCCGATTTGAAAAAATATTTCTGTGTTAGATAGCCCATTTATCGAGAAAAGCTATAGACTATATATCATCACGCTAATACCAATAGGGTCGGAGCAGTATTGAAAAGTGTGACGCAGACGAAGTTACGCGGGTCAACTAGTATATGACGTACAAAAGAAAAACAAAAGAAAGGTAACATTAAGAAAAAAAGATAAGTTGTTACATAAAATACGAATGTGGGGTGGACATATCGGTTCGTAGGTGACAATTGTAGGTGTCAAATGCAGTCGGTGACGACAGCCCCTGTCCGGACTGTCTTCTACGGTCTCGTTGTTGTGTAATAGCGAACTGACCCGAAAGCTCTCCCTGGCTATACATTCAGTCAAAAAAGTATCGGGAATGGATGATTTGTTTATGGTTCCAAATTCAAATTTTTGTTTTTTTTTTGTAGTTGTTAGATTGGCACAACTGTTTTCCATTTTGGCGCGGAGTTTGAGTTGCATCTGTTATTTATATTAAACACAGTGCTGGTTTTAGTAATATCATATATAGTGTTTATTGCGAATTTCATAATGGACAAAAATATCGAACAAAGAGTTTTTCTTAAATTTTGCATCGCCAATGGAATTTCGTGTTCGGAGTCACTGAAAATGTTACAGAAGGCTTACGGTGAATCGACTTTATCAAAAACTCGTGCTTATGAGTGGTTCAAAGCGTTCAAAAGCGGTCGAGATGTGATGGAAGATTTGCCTCGCTCTGGTAGGCCGTCATCGTCTGCAACTGAAGTTAACATCGCAAAAGTGAAGGAAATAGTGACTGAAAATCCCCATTCAACTCTGAGAGAGATAGCCGCCGAACTTTCTGTATCTCACGAGTCGATCCGTACCATTTTAACTAATCATTTGGGTATGAAACATGTTGCTGCTCGGCTAGTCCCAAAAGATCTGAATTTTCTCCAAAAACTCAATCGCATGAAAGTCGCTGAGGACATGCTAGAACGAGTCAGTTCGGACCCAACATTCATGAAACGCATTGTTACTGGTGACGAGACGTGGGTTTACGAGTTTGACATGCAAACTAGTCAACAATTAGCTTCGGAGTGGCGCCTTCCAACTGAACCGAAACCGAAAAAACCACGCCAAAGTCGATCATAAGTCAAAGTCATGTTGACTGTTTTCTTTGACTATCGCGGTGTTGTGCACTCTGAATTCTTACCGGAAGGTCTAACAACAACGAGCAAATTCGACGAAAAAGGCCAGATTTGTGGAAAGAAAATTCTTGGATTTTGCACCACGACAATGCGCCTTCGCACAAGGCTATCATTGTGAACGAATTTTGAACCAAACACTCAACAAATACCATCCAGCAACCACCATATTCACCAGATATGGCTCCTGCTGACATTTTTATTTTTCCTAAACTCAAATTACCACTTCGTGGCACCCGTTTTCAATCGATAGAAGACATAAAGGAGAATTCGCGGCGAGAACTGAACTCAATTCCGGAAGCAGCGTTTAAAAAATGTTTTGATGAATGGATTATTCGTTGGCGCAAGTGTATCGTTTCTAAAGGAGCATACTTTGAAGGTGATAAAATAAATTTGGATGAATAACAGACATTTTGTGTATTGATCTTTTCCCGGTACTTTCTTGACAGAGTAGTATGTATCTGGATACATCGATCGTGTTCATTTTTATATATTGCTAAATAATCATCATTTTCTTCCCAAACAAATTATTTCAATAAAATAATTAATACACATGAATAATAGACGTCTTTAAAAATATGAAAATCCTGTATCTGTATGGAAGTTATTAGGGTTCCGTACCCAAAAGGTATCCAGCGGAACCCTATTACTAAGCCTCCGCTGTCTGTCCGTCAGTCTGTCTGTCAGTGGGCTGTATCTCAAGAATCGTAATAGTTAGACAGTTGAAGTTTTCACAGATTGTGTATATCTATTGCAGCTATAACAACAAATAATAAAAACTAAGGTTTATGGTACGGAACCCTTCGTGTGCGAGTCTGACTCGCACTTGGCCGGTTTTGAAATTGGTATGTAAAACCACTGTGGTCTTACTTACAATTAGCATACAATCCTGGGATCTTCGGGTCCGAATAGGTCCGGAATCCCGCGGGTTAGTTTTAATCTCTACATATAACAGATACATATGTAGATAAATATGTACAGTAGCATTGCACTACTCGTAATAATGCATGCTGCATGCAAGAGCATATGAATTAATTACATGGTCCAATAGTAAATTATACTGGAACTGGCTTGTACTTTTACTTTTATCTCTGAGGTAAAGTTTTGGCAAATATCTACAAGTCACACTGATAAACCTTACGATTGGTGAAAAAAAAGTAAAATTGGTGATAAAACAGAGAAGTTATTCTTCTATCCTTGTCACACAAAATGATGTTTTTACTGGATGGCTTCAATTCAATACGGGACTTGTGAGTGACGTCACACGCAATTAGTGCTGTCTCTGTTTATTACAGATTAAAACAGCACCGCCATTTTATGAGATTTGTGAGCAATATTTTTAACTGCGCCTTGTCTGCTCTCTAGGATTTAAGGAATGTAATCAAAAATCCAGTTAAATTCCTATTGCATCCATCCGACGCGAAATTAATTCTTACCTAGACAACGCTCATCCAGCTCTACGCGCTAGGTAACCTTTCGGTATCTACATAAATGTTCTATTACGAACCAGACCCTACGTACGCAAACAGAACATATAATCGCTTACCGAATCTTTTGTTTCCATTCAGCTAAGCCATTATCTGTACCTAAATGTTTGTCACCATAATTAGTATCAATGTAGACGTACATAGCAGCTATTGTTGATGGAAGCTGAAATGTAGCAGGTGTCGGGTATCTTACACAAAAGCTATTTGTATTCGCTTTGAATGAACTGTCTTCGACTAATCGCTTACGGTATCTCATCGCAGTTCTTCTTGGAATTATAGTAATTGTGACTTGAGACTTCAAATGGTGACCTTATTTAAATTGAAGGGCACAACAATCATATCTAATTGCACACAGTAATTAAATGCCGTCAAAGGGTATTTGTTTCTTTTTTTAACAGATACCCCGAAATTAAAGTTTTCAAAATATTTAATATTTTGAAGACTAGCGGACCCACGTAGTTTCCGTTCCCGTAGGAATTCAGGGATAAAATATAGCCTATGTTACTCGCTGATAATGTAGCTATCCATTGCTGAAAGAATTTTTAAATTTTTCAAATCGGTCCAGTGCTTTTTAAATTTGTTCGTTACATACAAAAATACAAATCTTTTTTTTTTATAATATTAGTGTAGATTTAGTATTAAGTAGGTATACAGATTTGTTAATGACGCTGTCAAGAGAAAGGAGGTATTGAACCTCTTCATAGAAACAGTTCAATAGTGACGTTCACGAGAGGGTTGTTTTCTCACGTTCAATAAGCACGTTGCTAACAATCGCGCGTCACAACTACAGCTGGTTTTTAATTATGACGAAGGAGACGTGAACAACGTGAAATATTGACGTTTCGTGACAACTTTTGAGACGAATTCACAAATGATTTGAGTTAAATACACCTAACAGACAGGAATAAAATAGTTTAAAGATTTGCTATCTCCAAGGATGACCACAAAACAGCAAAACTGGTTTAAAATGTTGAACTTCTATGTAATACAGTTTTAGTTATGAATGTTAGTGGTTGTCTGTCAACTTAGAATATTCATTTGCTGTCAAATTGGATCAAGGAAAAAACTACTGTAAGAGGGAGATATCACGTGGAATTTCCAATGGTCTCGTTTTGTTAACAAACTTCTTAATTTTTCCATTACTTACTTACTTAACTTACTTTCGTGATTAATTATTTACGGTTAGCTGTTCTATTGGGTATCCGGGAAAGAATTTTAAAATTTAAAATTTTCCCAATAATACGGAATTATTTTTTGAAAATAATTGAAGTGAAATATTTATCTATATAGTATTTATTGTTTTTATTATTATTTTATTCACTAAGGTGGAAACTCGTGCAATTTTTATCTAGTTTAGCCGCTAAAGACAAGGGCAGCAGCAGTGCATTTTAAGTCATGCCTCCAAAAACACAGCTTCCTGATACAGTCACAAGATATTCCAACTTAATTATCCTTATCTAAATGTTTTACGAGTTCTGTGAAAGATTTACAAGTACAGGTGAATTGCAATAAAATATGGGCGCTCTCGTGAATTTCGATGACTCCCGAAGGCAGGGACTTGGCTCGCTGATCACGCGTCGATCAATGCCAGAGACGTTGCCGAGGATGGCCGGTTGCAACACCAGCGGCGGCTGCGCCGTATATAACGTGCTGACGAACAAGCAAACAGTACGAGTCCTGTTCTAGCAGTACAAGCACTACCAACCCAACTTCCAAGATGATGAAGTTTGTGAGTATTCATCCCTCCGTCTGATCTGGTTGTTCAGTTTGCTAAGAGGTGCAGTGAAAGTGATCCGGTAGTTATCTTAAGGGGAAAGCACTTTTTCTTTTATTATATCATATTTTGGTGGTGTCCGATTTAGGAAGGTCACCCTTGAATATCTAGTACAGCCGCAAATTACTTTGACCAAAATCTATAAGGAAAACAGAATCGAAAATATCCATCAATACATCTCTTATTGCATATGTGCATAGCATTGGTGACGAGTATGCCAGCAAATGATCTTCCGATAGCAGTGACACCTTAAACAATTTTTCTATTCCAGATCGTTGTCCTCGCCGCGCTCGTCGCCATCTCAGCCGCTAAGCCCGCCTTGGTGAGCGCACCCCTAGTCGCTGCCGCTCCCGCCGCGGTCGTGACGGCCACCAGCTCGCAGTACTACCACCGCATCAACAACGGACTTGCCGCTTACGTCGCCGCTCCTGCCGCTTACGTGGCCCCAGCTGCCGCACCCTACGTAGCTGCACCCTACGTCGCCTCCCCCTATGCTGCACCCTACGTGGCCGCTTCAGCCCCTCTCATTGCCTACTAAGCAACACTTAGGACGTCCCTACGTGAGCTAATTGTGATACTACGACTTAATGTTTGCACTGGTTATTGATTATTAGAAAGATGTTTTGAAGAGTTATTCCTACCTTTTATTTTACCTTTACATTTTAGGGTTACGTACCGTGTTTTTTTGGAGGTTTTTGAAGTGTAAATGCAAAATATTATTATGAATTTTACCAAACATTAAATGTATTTATAAGAAAGAGAGACAAAATATTTATCATTTAGCGCAAACTTTAGGCACGTATTATAATTTGATTCTTATCTAATTTGTTAGTGCCTATAACGGCAAACTTATTCTCTGTGACTTTATAATATAAACCTTTCACAACGTGTGTGTACAACGTTGTAATTAAAAAAAAAAATAATTTCAGAACCAGTCCATAAGCATACGTACATTTTTAAAACACAAGAATAAATTAAATGATAACAATTAAAAATATTACACAACACAAACATTATACATTAAACAAAAGTCAATACAACATTATAAACCATTTTTAACCGACTTCTTCAAAAAGGAGGAGGTTCTATGTTCGGCTGTATGTATCATTTTTTTTTATCTATGTTCTCCGATTTTTCCGCCTATTCTGGACCGATTTTAAAAATTATTTTTTTATTTGAAAGCCTATACTCCTGAGGTGGTCCCATTGTCACCAAGTCAGAATCTGATGATGGGATCCCATGAAAATCGAGGGAAACCCTCAAATTTTATAAGCACATACACTTTTTCATAAACTTTCTAACGCAATTCAGATATTTTTGCCTGGTAATCATCATCTTATGTTGCTGAGCTGATGATGGAAGATATAAGTCAGGATCTGATGATGAGATCCCATGAAAAATCTTTGTTCAGCGATATTTTCGCCAATTATTAACCGATTTGGATGATTCTTTTTTTGTTTGGGAGAGTATTTTCTCGGACTAGTCCCATTTAAATTTGGTGAAGATCTTATGAAGAACTTTGGAAGTAGGCAACGGAACTCTTCAATAAATGATAGCAAATGGATCGGGATTTCTGAAATCGCATGTCTGTTGATTGTTTACACCAATTCATAATATAATATCACACTGGCACGCTGTGCTTGTAGTTTCACTTTTTAGCGAAAAAGTGAAAAATAAAAAACTTTTTAACAAAAAAATAAAACCGACTTCCAAAAGCAAAACACTCTAAAGTAAAAAATAACTTTAATTTCGGAAGTCGGTGTTCAAAAACGAAATTACCAAAAACACCGACTTTTTGGAAGTCGGTTTTAATAAGTTTTTTACAAAACAAAAACATTACACACTATCACTATGGTGATCTCAGTCTATATTTAGGTCTGGACCCGGAGTGCTCTACATGCAGCCTAGTCCAGTACCGCATTATTGGGCAATCCAGATCCAGATCCAGCCTCCATGCGAACAGCTGAAGATAGCTATTGGAACTGCCTCGTATGCGGCTCATTAGGGAGATAACTCTTTTCGACGCGCTACAGTAGCGAGGCAGTTTCATCAGCGCCCTGAAATCATTGTGGTAGAGAACTCGCAGGGTGTCGTACGCTTTTTGCGTATGCTTGACCCATAAGCTGCACGTGTAAAACGATTGGCAAAATGCCCTAAACGCCCTACTTTGTGTGAAAGACCGTACGCGCTGTCTACTGCGGGATAGTTCATTTTTAAGGTTTTTATAAATATGTATGATAGTCTGTAAGGTATATAATATGTTATGGGTCTTTGTTACCTGAATAAAATGATATTATTATTGAGATTGAGACGCATCGCAACTACATGAACTCTCCGTGTCATGCAGCTACCACGCTGATGTAATAGATGACAGAGATAGTTTTATTTTCTTCAATGAACTTGATTTTGTCCTCAAATTATGTTCGATCACTCTCCAAATATTTAAAACGTGGTCTATGAATGCATTGACTGACTAGAATAAGTGAGCATTGATACTAAGAGTGCTCGTTCTCTGCAGACTGATTTGCCTATAAAATCTAATTATTATTCCGGAGTGAGTTAGATTTATGCAGTAAAGATAAGCGTAACTGTCGACTTATTTAGCGTACTACTGTATAAATTAAAGGTCTTTAAACTTCTTTTAAAGAACTTGTGACACAATTTTTTGGAATATGTTAGGAAAATTATTAAATCGGTATCGTCTAAATCTTCTGATATAACAAAACGGGCTCGCGTTAAAAGAGTTCTCAATCCTTAATCGATTCCTGAAGTGTAAGAATACGATCGTCAAGAACCCTCTTAAAATGGTATTTGAAACCTTTAACTGCTGCCTTCTATAGGCCTCCCACTGATGGCCCTGAAACTCAATTTCCATGCCTGATATTTCTGCTTCAGATCTTTGTCTTGATACGGACTAGTACCTTATATTCCTGACAAAATTCGTGTACCTCAGTCGCTATAAATGTGACTAGGCGCTCATCCCCTAGCCGCATTTTGTTCTTAACGATTGAAGAATTTAGTTTTGTTTAAATCACAAACTATTTCTAAGTGTACTGTCTACGATACCATACACACTAGTACGTCATTTTTGAATTGCAGTGGAGTTTTTATCAAACTAACTTAAGCTTAAAAATGTATGAAAGTTAAGGCTTTTTTGACAGTTTGCGATTGACATACGAAACTTAAAATAAAGACAAAAATGTTTCTGATTTAATTAAAAATGTATAGTTTTCAGACTTTCCCCTATATTTGTAGTATAAGATGGTATTACTTGCCAAATTTCATAGAGTTCTAGGTCAACGGGAAATACCCTATACATTTTGATTCCCTTGAGAGTGTCAAAATATAGTCTTCAGTATATGGTTTTAATTTCAACTCGATAGGCTTGACAGACAGACGGACTGACAGCAAACTGATATATATCCTATACGTGTTCTGTTTTTTCCTTTTGAGGTACGGAACCCTAAAAACTATCAAACTGTGGAATCAAAGCAAAATTTACACGTTCTTAATTTCAAACACTCGATTCAGAAACTGGCCCTTGACAAACACATATCCGTTGTTGCACTTAAGTTCTTAGCTTGCAACATAGTCTGTTTTGGATTTAATAAGTTTCTTTTTTACTTATTTGTGTACACACAATATACTTAAAAAGAAAATTTTGTACAGATAAAAGAGCACAAAGGTACTGCTTATTTCAACAGAAATTTCTTCCAGCAGACCTGCGACACAACAATTTGATAAGAAAAATGGACACAGTGTGTAGAGAAACAAGGAAACTTAATATATACTAACTTAATTTAAACATATTATTAGCTTATAATAAATACAAATCTAATCACAATAAACATACAAACAAATAGATTTACATATATATTTTTATAATAAATTAAAATATACCTATAAAATATACCTACAGGATCACATTATTGACAGATAATGCTCTTTGACTTCTCTTTTGAATAAGTTAATAATTTTACTCTCTCTCTCTCTCTCTCATCTCTTATGTTAGGCGGGAGTGAATTCCACAAACGTATTGCATGAAAACAGAAGATGTGGGAATATGAATGGGATTTATGGGATGGGAAGTTAAGATGATGTTTGAGGTGGGATCTACACAGCACATCGGTAGGGCGAGTGAACGAGAAACGATGGCGCATGTAGCTTGGGTATGCTGGATTAAACAAGATGTTATAAAAGAGATATAATATTCGGGTGTTCCTGCGAAGACAGATAGGGAGCCACTTGAGGTCCTTGCGGAACTGAGAGACATGGTCGTATTTTCTGAGGCCAAAACCAAAACGAATGCACAAGTTTTGCAAGCGCTCAAGCTTATTTAAGAGCTCCTCTCCTTAACGCTGTCAGACATCAAATATATATTAATTCATAGGATGCTGAATAAAAAAAAATAAAAAATAAAATTCATTTATTTCAGGCCAAGAAACCCATAGACAATTAATACAATAATTTTGATAAATAACAATAGCTCACATTAATTATTATGAATGTCTCCTTAAAACTCTTAAAAAATATTTTTATTCAGGTAAAGGTACCAATTTAAACAATCTGCTTTTTGGTTTTAGTAATCATCAAGCGATCACGCTCGGTCAATGCCAGATACGACACCGAGGATGGCCGATTGCAACACTAGCGGCGGCTGCGATGTATATAACCTACGTAGTGATGGTCAAGCAAACAGTACGAGTCCTGTTCTAATAGTACAAGCACAACTGACCCAACTTCCAAGATGATGAAGCTTGTGAGTATTCACCCTGTCATCTTATTTAGATTGATAAGGGGTGCAGTTAAGAAAACTACCCCAAAATATTTAAATTACGAATGTAATTAAGGGAAAAGCACATTTTCGCTTTCTTAAGTCGTATTTTGGTCTTGTCCGATTAAGGAAGGTCATCTTTCAATATCTTGGACAAACACAAATGACTGAGCAAAAACTATGAGGAAAACAGACTCGAAACTGTCTATCAATACACCTTTTACTGTAGCATTGAAGACTAATCAGCCAAGTTTGTGATAACTGTGACATATTTTATGAACAATTTTCCTATTCCAGATCGTTGTCCTCGCCGCGCTCGTCGCCATCTCAGCCGCTAAGCCCACCTTGGTGAGCGCACCCCTAGTCGCTGCCGCTCCCGCCGCGGTCGTGACGGCCACCAGCTCGCAGTACTACCACCGCATCAACAACGGACTTGCCGCTTACGTCGCCGCTCCTGCCGCTTACGTGGCCCCAGCTGCCGCACCCTACGTAGCTGCACCCTACGTCGCCTCCCCCTATGCTGCACCCTACGTGGCCGCTTCAGCCCCTCTCATTGCCTACTAAGCCTTAGGACGTCCCTTCGTGAGCTAATTGTGATACTACGACTTAATGTTTGCACTGGTTGTTGATTATTATAAAGATGTTTTGAAGAGTTTTTGCTACCTTTTACTTTTCCATGTTTTCTCTTCTGACCTTAGACTCCAGCCTCTGACATACCTGTATTAGGTACTAGTTACTGCCTTATAAATGGTACAGATATAAACAAAGGAAATAAAAAGAATTTGAATTGATAGCAATCGTTTTTCCATCATGAAACGAATAAAAAATTAGCTTTATACAGACAGTTAGTACGTATTGCTCATTTTTTCGTTATTTTATGGTAATGCTAAATCCGTGTCAAATTGTGTAGGTATATAATCAATCAGGAAGTGTCTAATATTTTTTAAATTAAATGCGTAAGACCCAATTAATACGACTATAAACCAATATAAAACTGGTTACATTACAAGTAATACTAGTAATACACGTGACACTTATAAATAACTATATTAGCACATAAATTAATTTATGGGCACTTCAAAGGCGGCCTTTAGAAACCATTTATTTGGATCAAAAATAACTTCAGCCAATCTTTAGTACTGTACCTACAAGTACTTAGGTACAAGTACTTGCCAAGCGACATTATAAAAACGACTTTAAAAGTTTCTTTGCCATTTTTTTACGTTCACAATGGAGACTTACTAACTTAAAAATGGATAGAAATGTTTTATCTGCAGACATAAAATATAACTTTTTATTCTTAGTAACACAAATTGAACTAGAAAGATCCAACTCTCGTCAAAGGCCTCACCCGTCGATTGGCAAGCTGCATGTTACTACATTACAGGTTGCATTCGACAAACAGGTAGAGCGAGCAAAGCCACGGGTAATAGAT
This sequence comes from Lacanobia oleracea, assembly GCA_950371165.1. NCBI lineage: Eukaryota > Metazoa > Arthropoda > Insecta > Lepidoptera > Noctuidae > Lacanobia > Lacanobia oleracea. The sequence continues at coordinate 13,147,704 of OX493401.1, forward strand.
CCTTGCTGAAAATACCTACAAGCATAACATACTCGTAGCAAAAAATCACGCGCCTGTATTTCCCAAAGGATTACGCAGAGGTGTGTTGTACCGATGGTTTTTTTTAAGGATGGGAAATCATCAAATGACTACTCCTGCTCTGGGCGGAGCAGAAGGCAGTGTCAGACTCTTACGGACTAAAACTCATCCGTGTTCCTCCCTTTGCGTTCCAGGGTCGCGGTGACTCTTTCGGACAAATTCCGCAAAAACCGGTGGTACCCTCCCATTTCCCAAGTTTCAAACTTATTGCCTGTTGAAGGAACTATGTATATAATTATATATTATGATTGAGAAGTGTCGCACCGATGACAACCCCATTTTATGTCCAGGCAATTACTCTCCATTCCAGGTTGCCTGGAAGAGATCGCGGAATGCGATAAGGCCGCTTATTGTACAAGTTTGTGTTTTAGTTTTATTTTTATACTAATATCGGTGTACAATAAAGTATATAATAAATAAATAAATCAACCGGACAAAAATGCAGAATCCAGGTTGCTATTGAAGAATTCCAGATAGATAAACCCAATAATACTTCCCGACCTGATTGATAACCTGGAATTTTAAGCTCAGCACAAGTGTTTGCGACCAACGCAGCAGTTCAGTAACTTCAGATGCTACCTAAACACTTATAACTGTACCAAAGAAAACTATAACCGTATCATTTATTCTGTCTGTAAGGCAAAGGCCTCCTTCCTTATTTTCCTCCCGGCTTTGGGCAAGTGTGAACGAGTTCCGTCAACAGGCTCCATGCTCGTAGCATGTGGTACGTAAATTTTTATTTTTAGTTTTTTTATGCTTATCTATATTTAGGTTTTATGGGCCTCAGTTGCCTAAAATAAACGATAAATAATAATTTTCAACTGAGTCTAAAGCGATGTCACCAAAATACAAAAAAAAACATCAATCTATATCTTCTATATATATAAAAATCAATTGCTGTTCGTTAGTCTCGCTAAAACTCGAGAACGGCGGGGCCGATTTAAATAATTCTTTTTTTGTTAGTTTCGCCAGAATACAGGGAAGGTTTAAAAACAAAAAAAAAAGTAGGTATGGTAGGTAGGGTAGGTAGGGTAGGTAGGGTAGGTAGGGTAGGTAGGGTAGGTAGGGTAGGTAGGGTAGGTAGGGTAGGTAGGGTAGGTAGGGTAGGTAGGGTAGGTAGGGTAGGTAGGGTAGGTAGGGTAGGTAGGGTAGGTAGGGTAGGTAGGGTAGGTAGGGTAGGTAGGGTAGGTAGGGTAGGTAGGGTAGGTAGGGTAGGTAGGGTAGGTAGGGTAGGTAGGGTAGGTAGGGTAGGTAGGGTAGGTAGGGTAGGTAGGGTAGGTAGGGTAGGTAGGGTAGGTAGGGTAGGTAGGGTAGGTAGGGTAGGTAGGGTAGGTAGGGTAGGTAGGGTAGGTAGGGTAGGTAGGGTAGGTAGGGTAGGTAGGGTAGGTAGGGTAGGTAGGGTAGGTAGGGTAGGTAGGGTAGGTAGGGTAGGTAGGGTAGGTAGGGTAGGTAGGGTAGGTAGGGTAGGTAGGGTAGGTAGGGTAGGTAGGGTAGGTAGGGTAGGTAGGGTAGGTAGGGTAGGTAGGGTAGGTAGGGTAGGTAGGGTAGGTAGGGTAGGTAGGGTAGGTAGGGTAGGTAGGGTAGGTAGGGTAGGTAGGGTAGGTAGGGTAGGTAGGGTAGGTAGGGTAGGTAGGGTAGGTAGGGTAGGTAGGGTAGGTAGGGTAGGTAGGGTAGGTAGGGTAGGTAGGGTAGGTAGGGTAGGTAGGGTAGGTAGGGTAGGTAGGGTAGGTAGGGTAGGTAGGGTAGGTAGGGTAGGTAGGGTAGGTAGGGTAGGTAGGGTAGGTAGGGTAGGTAGGGTAGGTAGGGTAGGTAGGGTAGGTAGGGTAGGTAGGGTAGGTAGGGTAGGTAGGGTAGGTAGGGTAGGTAGGGTAGGTAGGGTAGGTAGGGTAGGTAGGGTAGGTAGGGTAGGTAGGGTAGGTAGGGTAGGTAGGGTAGGTAGGGTAGGTAGGGTAGGTAGGGTAGGTAGGGTAGGTAGGGTAGGTAGGGTAGGTAGGGTAGGTAGGGTAGGTAGGGTAGGTAGGGTAGGTAGGGTAGGTAGGGTAGGTAGGGTAGGTAGGGTAGGTAGGGTAGGTAGGGTAGGTAGGGTAGGTAGGGTAGGTAGGGTAGGTAGGGTAGGTAGGGTAGGTAGGGTAGGTAGGGTAGGTAGGGTAGGTAGGGTAGGTAGGGTAGGTAGGGTAGGTAGGGTAGGTAGGGTAGGTAGGGTAGGTAGGGTAGGTAGGGTAGGTAGGGTAGGTAGGGTAGGTAGGGTAGGTAGGGTAGGTAGGGTAGGTAGGGTAGGTAGGGTAGGTAGGGTAGGTAGGGTAGGTAGGGTAGGTAGGGTAGGTAGGGTAGGTAGGGTAGGTAGGGTAGGTAGGGTAGGTAGGGTAGGTAGGGTAGGTAGGGTAGGTAGGGTAGGTAGGGTAGGTAGGGTAGGTAGGGTAGGTAGGGTAGGTAGGGTAGGTAGGGTAGGTAGGGTAGGTAGGGTAGGTAGGGTAGGTAGGGTAGGTAGGGTAGGTAGGGTAGGTAGGGTAGGTAGGGTAGGTAGGGTAGGTAGGGTAGGTAGGGTAGGTAGGGTAGGTAGGGTAGGTAGGGTAGGTAGGGTAGGTAGGGTAGGTAGGGTAGGTAGGGTAGGTAGGGTAGGTAGGGTAGGTAGGGTAGGTAGGGTAGGTAGGGTAGCCAGTTGACGGGAGCGAAGCCGCGCGGGTCAGCTAGTCTTATATATAAAAATGAATTGCTGTTCGTTTGTCTCGCTAAAACTCGAGAACGACGAGGCCGATTTAAATAATTATTTTTTTGTTAGTTTCGCCAGAATACAGGGAAGGTTTAAAAACATAAAAATGGGTAAGTAGGTCGGGGTAGATGGGAGCGAAGCCGCGGGGGACAGCTAGTACTCATATATAAAGCTGAAGATTTTGTTTGTTTGTTTACTTGAACGCGCTAATCTCAGGAACTACTGGTCCGATTTGAAAAATTATTTCAGTTTTAGATAGCCCATTTATCGATAAAGGCTATAAGCTATATATCGTCACGCTAAGATCAATAGGAGCGGAGCAGTAATGAAAATTGTGACGCAGACGAAGTTGCGCGGGTCCACTGGTTATCAATAAAATTAACAAAACTCCCTCTCAATAAAGTAGATTGATGTTCGTAGATACCTAATTGAATTATTTGTCAATGACAAGGTTTTTTACCAGGCTTGTTGTCGAGGTTTTCTGGAAATTAATGTTAATGGCACAAGGTCCCTTGAAGGACTTCGGATTCCACTTTGTTTTGTTGTGGAAAATAGGTCTAGGTTGTCCACATAACTGGTAGGTACGCTGAACAAGAATAACTGGATACAGATATGTACTGTAACACCACAGGACGTCGTCCGTGGTACTATTTAGTAATATAAAAAATTAAAAACCGATTATGATCAAACGAATACTTATTGATATCCGCCTTTTTGAGACCTAATACATGACTGACTTATCAAAACATAGCATATTTTTAATGTTTATAATTCAAACACTATTTATATTTTGCCGCTTCCAAAGTTCCAACGACTAACTTGTCTGCCAGTGACCTGCAGGCAAATGTTCACAGTACTGTGGGTAGAATAGACCTAAGGCTTCCTATTCGTATATTCTGCACTATTTCATTCTGGTATATAGAATGTGATTTTTTCTTGATATTTTTGACTCGAAAACTTGGAGGTTATTACTGCAAAATAATACTATAATACGGTTTGTGCCAGTTTTTTTTTTATTGGGACAAGCCCACCACACATTCCTAACCACTGCAACTCCAGAAAGCCAGAATCAACAGTGGCGACCACCAGAAAAACGCCGAGTCAATGAAATCCGACGAGTCCCGGATAAACGATTCAACTGTCTTGGATCCTGCAACGAAATTAATCAGAAAAGCACAGCGGAGGAGTAGGAAAATTGAGCTTGTATATTTTTCACAGGCGCTAAACGTCTTAGGTAACTTCTTGAGTATTTAAAGTTATGCGCACGTTGTATGCAATTAATAAAATAAATACCTAGGCATATGTTTTTTATGTAGTCTCCATAATGTAACCTACACACTGTAAGAGTCAGGTTTTAGCAAAATGTACATGACGCTTTCAGTTCGTAGAAAAATAACTTATAAATTAAAATTCTAACGGCATCTAAGTAGACAATACTCCCAACCAATACTCATAAACACAAGTGTAACGTTTACATTTCCCATACACTCTACGCAATCGATCTAGCAGTTATTTTTTCTTGGAATATTATCTGATAGAATTAGCGCCTGACAGCAGACTCACGGCATAATACTAAGAAGCAAAAAGTACTCCTCAAAGACCCTTCAAACGTCTACAAACGTATTACCAATAGCGTACAATTATTGCGTCAATCAATTCATCAGGCGCTAACAACAAAACACTTCACTCAGTTGCTATAACACAAAATAAACAAGTAAAAACCGGCCAAGTGCGAGTCAGACTCTCACACGAAGGGTTCCGTACCATAAACCTTAATTACACAATCTGTGAAAATTACAGTTGTCTATCTATTACGGTTCTTGAGATACAGCCCGTTGACAGACAGACGGACGGACGGACGGCGGAGGCATAATAATAGGGATACCCTTTGGGTGCGGAACCCTAAAAATTACGAATGGTTGCTTCTAATGTTTGCCTCCAATCTATCCCTAACTGGCTTTTGCCCGCTACTTCGCACGCGCATATCCCGTTTTTTCACCATTCCCTAAGAAATCGTCTCTTTGTCCTCCCTAACACTCCCCACGGAACCTACATGCTGCTGCATCCAAATTTCAGCTTTTTACAACGAGTACTTTCGGCTGTGCTTTGTTTGTCAGTCACTCAATCAGTCAGTCACGCAAGAATTGAATAAAAATATTTAATTTACACTAAACTATATAAAATACCTAGAAACACACTTTATTACACGTAAAAGAGACACGAGTCTTCAATTAAGACACAGTTGACGCGATGGAGCGATTGGTTTATAAGCTACTCTTCTTGGTATTTAATTCATTGTACGAATAAATCGTTTTTGTTATCTTTCCTGGAATGATGAACACACCGACGATATAGCGCCGTGGGTATCCACAATCCTTACAGTATTTTTAACCGACTTCTCCAAAAAGGAGGAGGTTCTATGTTCGGCTGTATGTATGTTCACCGATTTCTCCGCCAAATGTGGACCGATTTAAAAAAATATTTTTATACGAAAACCTATACTTCTGAGGTGGTCCCATTGTCACCAAGTCAGAATCTGATAAAAATCGAGGGAAACCCTCAAATTTTATAGACACAAACAATGTTTTTTATATACTTTCTAACGCAATTCAGATATTTGTGCCTATGAGAGCAAATGGATCGTGATTACTGAAATCACTTGTCTGTTAGGTAATTGTTTACGCCAATTCCTAACATAACATCACGCCGGTACGCTGTGAATGAGTACACAAGTACTTACCGCAAAAAAGAGAAAAATAAAAAACTTTTTTACAAAAAAAATACAACCGACTTACGTCATTTCTTCAAACATTTCTAGAAAATCTTTAAGCTAAACACCGCCAATTTTGATTAAGTTTCAAATAAATTAACTTCTATTCTGACAAGTACAAATTAATTTTGTATTAGAACAAAAGAAAACGTGAAATTGCCTCTAAGTACCCTAAAGTTAATTTATCTGGAGATTTCTATAATAACACATTGTATACATCTCAAGGTTGTTTATAATAACAACATTTGACAAAGAACCTTGAAACGAATCAATGAAGCCCCTAATATTCTCTTAAAACTTCTTTTACAATAATCCATGTAGCTTTATTTAATTATTTTCCAAAACTTTTGTTCCAATTTTATCAATCTATTTAATATTTATTTTGAACTTTTCGGTTTTGTTAGTAACAAGTTATTTGAGGCTGTGTCGTCTTCCTACGCAGCGCATCTTTGTTATCCGCCTTCTCGGTATTGTATCTTTCTACATAGCTAATTAAGAAAATTTTCAGTTTATACTGAAAAACAGGAAACATCAAAACAGGACATTGTAAAAAGGGGCCTATGAAACCTTTACCATAGTTTCTAGTTTTTTTTTTAATATAATTTATCTTTTAATTATTACAAAAGGACGGACACTTCATAATTATTACAAAAGGACGGACACTTCATAATTACGAAAACATTTAAAAGTAATTCATTTCAGTCTTATTCCCCGGCGCCATTATTTTTCCAGCGCTTGATCTATGAGTATGATTTTAGGTTACAAAAAATAAAGCGATTGAAAGCGCTGCGTGAAACGAGCAACATCGATACTGACAGTCAATGAATTGATAGATGACACTTTGGCAATTTTCAGATAAACACTTTTAGACTGAAATCCCAGAGCTGCCCGACCTCTCTTATTTTCTCACTATAAAAGTATGTGGGATAGAATAGTGATAGTTTGTACTTTAACATACGCTTACTTGCCAGCTTGGGCCGACAGATATTTTTTTTCTTTGTGATGTATCAAAGGTTTTTCAGTAGTCAGGAGGTAATTTTACATATTTTACATCCTCCCAAATCGTGTCAGACTTTAACTTTCGTTATTTGCACCTAGTAAATGAACTATGCCCAAATCACAGCTTTGTGATGGATCTCACTCGTACTGTAAAACATATTACATCAAAATCAGTTGGTACCTAGACAAAAAAAGTGATTTAATGGCTTTTGTTCAGCGATTTTGTGAATAAATAAATAAATTAACAATTTTAAAGTTACCTACTTCTATTTAGCCTCAAAACCTACTGGCTGGCTGGAACATGTTCAAACCAATGCTTTTATGTAGTACGTCAACTTTGCTCCGATAAGCTACTATCTTCCCCTTAAGGAAAAGTCGACGTAACGATATGAATAAATTTTCCTTAAAGTAAGGAAAACAATGTCCGCAGTAACCTGTGTGCTCAGTCAATTGACGTCCCGCAAATCGTACACCCGCGTGTCTAATCCGCAGCAGATTTGCTTAGAGATTTAACTTAGTAGCCCCTTATTTAATTATACCGAAAGTCAATCGACAACAGAACTGACGAATATGTCAATTAAGCAACCTAAAGTAGGTTAGTGGGAGCGATAACTAGGCAAATACGAAATTACGAGTGTTGTGGTGTCCGCTGGTACTTTCCCAATGGCCCATCGTTATTATTCCCACGACGTTTTCAATACGATTTTTGTAGCCATCAAGGTCCGCGTCCTTACCCATTGTACCATTAGGTATTCCGCGACACCCGCCACGTTGCCTCACCACGATGCAAAATTTGTTACACCTATATAAAAGAGGGGGTCCAATATTCTAACGCCCGCATTATAATATCAAAAGCGGCCAGGACAGGGGGCCTTCAAAATGATCAGAACGGTAAAGTCATTGATGAAAAATTATAAAATTGTTGACATTTCAATTGACCATTTGTGTAATGTGGAGTGTTTGGTTTCAGGTTTTGTTGTTATCGTCGATATGTGGGTTGGTGAAGAGCTCGGGAGTGCATGGCGATGGAGTGGCACACTTCGCGCATGTGGCTGCTGTAGGACCTGCACCGGTGCCCGGGCCGGCTCCAGTGGTCACAGCAGCTAGCTCACAGTACTTCCAAAGAACGTTCAACCGTCTGGTTGTACCTCAAGTAGTAGCACCAGTGGCACCTCCTCCACTGCAACCAGTGTTCCATGTAGCCCCAGCTCCAGCTCCAGCCCCCACAGTATTTGTGGAACCTACTAGAGCAGTGCCGGTAGCTGTTAACCCACCGCCGCCTCAACCAGCTCCAGTTCAACCAAACGTGGCAATAGCGGTTGCGACAGCTCACGCCGCCGCACCCGTCGCTACTATTCTGCTACCACCATATCCCTTCGGGTTTCCACCAAACTTTGGCTTCATCCCTCAAGAACAACCTATCAACGTTCCTGACGAGAATAACAAGGAACCGACCACTGAGTCTACTACGCAAGCTGAGGCGACAACGACGCAAGAGCCCCAGGAAACTACGCCTCTACCGTCGAGCAGTGACGACAACTTTGTGCAACAAGCTTTGCCTTCCAACGAAGACGTGAATTTCAATCAGTACGGCCCGCCATTGCCACCTCAAGATGAACAGTTTCCACCCAATCATCCTGGTCCGCAGTTCCAGCCGAATCAGCCTCGCCCTCAGTTCCTACCACAGCAGCCTCGCCCTCAGTTCCAGGGACAACAACCTCAGGGACAATTCCAACCCCAGCAGCCACGACCACAATTCCAAGGACAACAACCCCAGAGACAATTCCCGCAGCAACAACCCCGCCCTCAGTTCCAGCCACAGCAACCACAGTTTCCGCTACAGAGACCTCAAGGTCAGTTTCCACCGCAAAAAGCTCAGCCACAGTTCCCACCGCAGCAGCCGCGGCCGCAGTACCAACCAGTGCCTCAAGCGCAGCAGCCGCGACCGCAGTTCCAATCAGCGCCACAACAGCCGCGACCACAATATCAACCCACGTCTCAGCAACCTCACCAGCAGTATCAGCCTCAATCACGCCCACAACAGCCGCGACCAGAATACCAAGCACCTCAACAGCCCTGGCCACAGCAACGCGTCAAGCCTCAGAAGCTGAAGACTTCAGTAGAGGTCGTGCCCGTTCCACTAGCGTACATCACTCCTCCACCTCTTTACAAAACCCATGCCCATGTGAAAGTGGTGAAACATGTCTACACCTTTGTTCCAGCCAGTCATGCTAAAATCATCGTTAGACCTGTAAAATCTAGGGCTGTTCGTCTGGTGAAGGTAAAAAAAGTGCATCCCCAGAATTTGAGGGCTAATGCTAGAGACATTGAAGTCACTACCTTTAGCCCGTTTCCTAGGCCCAACACTAAACCGCCTAAGGTATAAGTTTTAAATAGTCAATTTGTACACTTGTTAATAATAATGCACTATGTAAATATGGTTAAGAACGAAATAATATAGATATATTTATACTTTTTTATATGTTTGTTTTAATTACACACATTTCCTTTGCCTTCATTGTAATAGTCTCGGTCTAGGCCAACTAGACGATATTAGTTGTGCAACGCTTGTGTTGCTCGGAAGACGTGCACGCTTTGTCAATGACACTGGACCTATAAAGTAATGTAACGAAAGTGACATTTGCATGACAAGCAAGGGGTTTTCCATGAATTTATTATCATGTTATGCGGCATGATGATATACTCGTAATATTAATTTTAAAGTTACACATAGCATAGCGTTGTGGAGAAGCTTCTCGTCGCAACGGTTAGAATAAAATCAGATTTCAGATCAACATCAAGATAAACTTGTGCTTGAATGTTTTCCACAATGAATTATACGTTTATGTATGTGATACGCTGTTAAAGACCGATTTTAATCGCATTAGTGTCGACGTGCAATTGATGCTCGGCGATAAGCCTATGTGTAATACTTTGGCACACTCGACGAAAAATGTGTAAATCGAAGCGAATTACATCGCATTTAACTGGTCAAATGCGTGTCTATTAAAAATGTAGAGATTGTCCTGAATTATTTCTTTAGGTTACTTTACGCGTCAATGAAACCAGTTGAAAAATGATTTTCAGTACAATAATTAACAGCAAAAGTAGCTTCTACTTAGAGCGTATAATTTACACGTATATACTCGTATTACAAATTACATATTCCTAGTTTTTTCGACGCTATTTGGTGACTTCTTTGATAAAATATTACTAATGACGAGACAAGGCTGCTCTATATTAAAGTAGACGGAGCCTTGAATCTGAGTTGTGTCACTTGTGAATTCAGTAGACGCGAGAAAATCGTGCCTTACTAACACTCATGCCTAATTTCCCAAGAATGACAACATAATCGTGATTTTATGAAAAATTTACTTTCTACGCCTCGATTGAACCCGTAATTTGGATTTGGTTGCTTTTATTTCATGGATCACATGAATCAATTCAGCCTATAAGAATCAGCTTTGCGATCTAACGTAGATGCTGCTAAAGTTTTGGGCTTTTCTCCTGTTTTAGGGTTCCATACCTCAAAAGGAAAAAACGGAACCCTCTTTGTTGTCCGTCTATCCGTCTGTCTGTCTGTCAAGACCCTTTATCTTGGGACCCTTGAACGTTATTGAGTTAAAATTAAAACCGTATACTCAGATCGACAGTCCCTTGAGGCTGTGAAAATATCAAACTTCTAGGTTAACGTAAAAAAAGATACAGCCATTTAATGCCTCAAAAAATTTATATTTTGACACACTCAAGGGAATCAAAATATAATATATAGGATTTTCTCCGTTAAGCTAGAACTGTGAAATTTGGCAAACAATGTCGTCTTATACTACAACTATAGGGAAAAGTCTGAAAACTACACATTTGTTATTAAATCATAAAAATTTTAGTCTTTATTTAAAGTAATATGTACCTACAAAGTACGGACCCCCGATGGGCGAGTCCGGCTCGCAGTTATCCGGTTTTTTAATCTTTCGAGGCCCCTTTTTATCCCACTGAACATACTTTTTTGTATAAGAGCATTTGAAGTTTTTATATGTAACTGAAAATTAAATAAATAAAGGTGGTTTTTCTCGACTACGTACCTACGTCATTTCAGGTAACAAAATCAGCTACAATAATAATAATACTTTCAAAAATACTTATGACGTCATTTGTCATTGTTATTACAAGATACTAATTGGCACTTGTCTCGCGTTAAGACGTTCTTGTTCCAGCTTTATGTGATGGAAATAAGTCCCTAGAAGCTTTTCGAAGAAATTTTAATAGATGATGAGTTCCTTGCAGAAACTATTTCTGAAGTAGGATTGTGAGAGCGTGTAACGGAACGAGATGCGACCTTTGGTATTTATATGAAAATAAGCAAGTGTAGCTCTGCAGTGGAATAAAAAATCATTTGTAAAGTAAGCAATTTTATTTTCTAAGCTGAATTGAAGAATTGTGAATAAAATGATGGTTACACAAAGTCGCCGCGAAGTGTGGGTCGGAATCGCATGTGAAGGGTTCCGTATCATAAACCAAAAACTGGGTTTCATGAGATCCCTTATAATTTTTAATGTACTAATTTTTATTAATAGTTATTACAATGGAAATAAAAACACACACTATACGGTGTGAAAAATTAAATTGCCTCTTAGTAGCAGTTCATGAGATACAACCCGTTGACAAACACACGAATGGTGGCGGTGATTTCATAAAAGGTTTCATGGTCAATATGTTATTACAATTCAAAGTACATTCGACCATAATAAATCCCTAACTTAAGGTAGCATGTATTCCTTAAAAGAGTGCGCACAGTAATTCGTAACATACATTCAGTCAAAAAAGTATCGGGAATGGATGATTTGTTTATGGTTCCAAATTCAAATTTTTGTTTTTTTGTAGTTGTTAGATTGGCACAACTGTTTTCCATTTTGGCGCGGAGTTTGAGTTGCATCTGTTATTTATATTAAATACAGTGCTGGTTTTAGTAATATCATATATAGTGTGTATTGCGAATTTCATAATGGACAAAAATATCGAACAAAGAGTTTGTCTTAAATTTTGCATCGCCAATGGAATTTCGTGTTCGGAGTCACTGAAAATGGTACAGAAGGCTTACGGTGAATCGACTTTATCAAAAACTCGTGCTTATGAGTGGTTCAAAGCGTTCAAAAGCGGTCGAGATGTGACGGAAGATTTGCCTCGCTCTGGTAGGCCGTCAACGTCTGCAACTGAAGTTAACATCGCAAAAGTGAAGGAAATAGTGACTGAAAATCCCCATTCAACTCTGAGAGAGATAGCCGCCGAACTTTCTGTATTTCACGAGTCGATCCGTACCATTTTAACTAATCATTTGGGTATGAAATATGTTGCTGCTCGGCTAGTCCCAAAAGATCTGAATTTTCTATAAAAACTCAATCGCATGAAAGTCGCTGAGGACATGCTAGAACGAGTCAGTTCGGACCCAACATTCATGAAACGCATTGTTACTGGTGACGAGACGTGGGTTTACGAGTTTGACATGCAAACTAGTCAACAAGCTTCGGAGTGGCGCCTTCCAACTGAACTGAAACCGAAAAAACCACGCCAAAGTCGATCAAAAGTCAAAGTCATGTTGACTGTTTTCTTTGACTATCGCGGTGTTGTGCACTCTGAATTCTTACCGGAAGGTCTAACGGTAAATAAAGAATATTATTTGAGCGTTATGCGGCGTTTAAGAGAGCAAATTCGACGAAAAAGGCCAGAAATGTGGTAAGAAAATTCTTGGATTTTGCACCACGACAATGCGCCTTCGCACAAGGCTATCATTGTGAACGAATTTTTAACCAAACACTCAACAAATACCATCCAGCAACCACCATATTCACCAGATATGGCTCCTGCTGACTTTTTTCTTTTTCCTAAACTCAAATTACCACTTCGTGGCACCCGTTTTCAATCGATAGAAGACATAAAGGAGAATTCGCGGCGAGAACTGAACTCAATTCCGGAAGCAGCGTTTAAAAAATGATTTGATGAATGGATTATTCGTTGGCGCAAGTGTATCGTTTCTAAAGGAGCATGCTTTGAAGGTGATAAAATAAATTTGGATGAATAACAGACATTTTGTGTATTATTGATCTTTTCCCGGTACTTTCTTGACAGAGTAGTATTTTCGCAAATTGTGTTCATGTTGTGAACATATTCTACAGTTCAAAAGTCAGAAATATGTTACCATTAGGAATTCCGTTGTAAAACAATAGAATTCAACAGCTTAAACTTTTAAAACACACAGGCCAAGTGCGAGTCGGACTCTCACACGAACATCCGTACCATAACCCGACAAAAAAAAACACGTTTCTTGTACGAGAAGCCCCTTTTTAATTTTTTTAATTGAATTTATGTACATAAATAATTGATTTTATTTATAGCGGCGATTCTACAGTTCTTGAGATACGACCCGCTGACAGACAGACGATGGACACGAACACACGGACGGATGGACAGAAGGACAGCGGAGGCTTAGTAATACGGTTCCTTTGGTTACCCTTTGGGCACGAACCCTAAAACATATTATTTCGTGTTCTTCCCAAACCGCAAATGCCTCTGAATATAAACGCTGGAAGACACAAATTCACGACATTGAATTGACCTAAGAACCAAGTGATGTCTTCTTATAATATTTGATACTGAATATCAATCAAATAACTAGCATAAGATTCGATGACGAAAACAAACAAATGTGTTATGAGCTTATGACGGTGACGGCATAATGTGTCAACAAATATCGGATAAGACGTAACGTTTACAATTCCTCACGGAGATAATATCGTCTCCGTCGTAGCAAACATCGTAGACGCGTAGCACTGAATTGATATATGAATGGCGTAGCATCACTTATGTTTAGAAAGATATGATTTTCGTAGCAGATCTGTGAATTTCTTTTGTTTTATTTTCAAGTGAGTTGTCAAACCTCTTATACTTTATTTTTTGTTTGGTTGCAGAAAATTGAATTGATCAAGCAATATCAATAATATTGTAAAATGCACTGATTTCAAACAGGTGATGTGCGAGGGTACTCTCTATGTATGTAAGTTTAGAGAAAATGGTCGTTCAGAAAGTTCTTTATCCCAATACAATTTGAAAAAAAAATTTAATAAATATGATCTTTGGTTTAAATTTTTACAGAGTTTGAATTATGATAAAAATGATGTACCACAAAAATGTGTTTTAGAAAGCCCAACTACAACCCCCAGATAAATTTCCGCTTGATAACACTTCAGACAATGCCCAAAACTGGTGAACTAGCCCAATAACGTTATCAGTCTGACCAGCTTTACTGTCGTAATGATGCGCGTCCCCGTTGCGTGCCCAGCGTCTAACGAGGCGCTGCAATCGGTGACGAAACCGCACACAAGGTGAATCTTACTGTACAGTATAAAAGGTAATGTCACTAAACAGCGGACATCACACTCACATCCTCTGTTCAACAGACAGACAACACCAAACCAATCAACATGTACAAGATTGTAAGTATTCGATTTTCACCAATTTATTCAAGACACTGCGTTTACTTTCGAAACTGTCGGATGTACTCGGATGAATTGTGTATGCTGATAATTAAACGAATCGTTTTGTTCTTCCAGGTATTCTTCCTCGCTACCCTGGCTTTGGCTACCGCCAAGCCCAGCGCCGTGGCTGCACCCCTGGTCGCCGCAGCCCCCGTGCTCGCAGCGCCAGCACCCTTCGTCACCGCCACCAGCTCCCAATACGTTGCCAGGAACCACAACGGCTTGTACGCTGCTGCCGCCCCATTGGTGGCCGCTCCAGCCCCTGTTGTGGCTCCTGTGGCTGCCCCATACGTCGCCGCCCCATACGCTGTCGCTCCTGCGGCTAGATTCGTGGCACCCGCTGCTGCCCCATACGTAGCTGCTCCCGCCCCAGTCCTGCCCGCCTACGCCCGGTACGCCGCCGCTCCTTACTACGCCGCGTCTCCTTACTTCGCCCCTTCTGCGCCCCTTATTGCCTTCAAGTAAATTTTGACTGATACTTAGCCTATTTTTATACTGAAGAATATATAATTACGACATACTCGTGGTTTTTTTTGTAAAATATAATTTAACCATCCCTTATATAGGAAAACAACTCAGGTATTGTGCCTACATAGCAACGCTTCAAGTTTTCAAAGAGTAAACACTAAGTACCTAGTTATTCAACTCATCATTACCTACATTTCAACACAAACACTTAAATTGGCTTTGACACAAATGTTTCACAGTTAAAAAATTACAAAAATATATTAAAAATCTTTCATAAGCCCATACAAGGCTAGTTGATCATGTTATTGTGCGTGATCGAAGTCGTGTGGTTAGTTTCAAGGAAATTCGCCCAGTCCTTGGCAAAAGTAAGTAATTTGCCTACGAACAGAACGCGGTACTTGTTACATAAAGAAGCCGCACAACAAAAGGAAAATTAGAGTGGCCTATTTCTGTACAAAGCGACAATGTTTTGATAAACATACTCGTATCTAAGTACGTAATCTCTAAGAAAAATATTTGTTTGTAAGTCTTCCCAGATATCGATTTCAGCTTTCCGCAAAAAGGTATGAATGGAATGTAGAGTAAAATTATCATAATTTAGGGAATGGATACAATGGTAACCTAAACGACGAATGGGCTGTAGGTACCCACTTGTAGGCTTTCCTTTATAATATTGTTGGGAAGGAAGACTAATAGAACTGCGCAGTATACTGGCTACTTAGGCACCCACACTGATTCTTGAGCTAAGTGGTTTCTTTTTCCTTTCTACTTTTTTTAAATTTAGTTTCAGTTCACGTTGTTTGAAGCAATAAAGTAGAGACTTTATTTTGCTGTGCGATTATATTTTATTTGGATTTTCTTAACGTTTTGTAATACTTGTCGGGTTGTTGATGGAATAAAACAATTCAAAAGTGTGGAATTTATTATAAAATAATAATAATAATAATAATAAATTTATTCAAATAACAATGTTTACAAAAAAAAAAAAAAAAAGTTTACATTTAGCCAACAGTGATAAGATTTCCATACAATTATGATGCCTGAAACAAAGATTATACAAGACAACGCAAGACAACATGTATTATTTATTATTTTTGATTATGATTGTTAGATAGAGATTTTATGACAAATAAGTTATAGTATCCATCAATATTAATCATCTGAAGATGACGTCAGGTCAGGGTACAATTTAATCTTCAAGCTTGGAGAAAATAGTGCATTTATTTATGCTTAGGCCATACATGCGTACATGTTCGACGTTTTTACGTTCATTCGATCAAGATCGAACGTACACTCCGTTATAATTTAGGACTTGTTGCTCAAATTGAGCCAAAATGTTTGCAGAGCAAGATTCAAGTGGCTTATTTATGTTTGATGATACTTGCTCATCGAACATCAACGTCCGTGTATAACTGCTATTACACTTTAAAATCAATAGATACATTGGTGAACTTCCTTTATTAGTATTTACCAATCAGTATTTTCAGAATTATACCTTGTCATGGTCCATTGTATGTGTTTTAGTTTTAAGTTTCCTTTTGTATTACTTTTGGTGTATGTACAATAAAGCGTATAATAAATAAATAATATAACAAAAGAAAGGCTACTGAAATTAAAAGCCTACACTGAAAAACTTCAAAGAACAAATGCTAGAACACAAGTAGGTTGTTATTACACTAATATTGAATAAAATACTACTATGTACCTACTTACATCAATCCTCATTTAATATTAACCTTTGTGGCAACTAAAACATGTTCCACTTTCAAGTCACATGCTGTGCGTGCAATACGATTTAACCCTACGTCAAACAGAACGCAAAACGAGGGCGAAACGTGGGCGGGATTTTGTGAAGCCGAGATTCTAAAAAACAATTTAATAAAAATGCTGAAAACCTGAACGCAATCTTACTGAGTGAATCACGTGGCCCGAAATGTGTTTTATAAACTTTTCTCTCATTCTTTGCCATCTTCGAAACACGTGCTGCTTTGAAACAAGACCTTGTTAGATTTCCTTTGTTTTATACACAAGTTTATAAGCCTGCGAAGCTTGTGTTTGCTTTTACCATTCTGTAAAGCATGTGGTCTTGAAGTATGATTTTGGTAACTTTACACCTCAGGTTGATCACGCGATCTTCGAGATAGACAAGCGCCAATGCTAACGTTAGTTTTATTGGACCATTGTTTAGACAGTGAGGCTTTTCGTAGCATTTTGGTATTTTACCAAGGGCAACGGACTATGCATAACGTTTTCTGTGTAATTGATTTAAAAGAAAACACGTTCCACACTGGAAAATAATTATGACAGTTGTGATAACATAATGGCTTCACCAAGCACGTGCCTATAGCCTATCATCAGTTGGTTAAGAAAGATCGTAAGAAAAGCAATTGACCTAATAAAAAAAAAACTCAATTTCCAAATAACACAATAAATAGTCCGAATTCTATTCTGCACAAAAGTTGTACCAGTACGGGTCAAAAGAAACCGTATTCCCATTTCAAATATAGCGGTTTGTTTGACGTATTTAACTAAAATATTTCAGTAACTTGCTTTCCATTAATTAAAATCCAAATATGAAATTTCCAAGAATTCTCCTGACGCCATTTAATGTAAAGTAGATACTCGATATTACAATAGGTAAGCAATTTACGGTGTATCCTTTCGAGGCACCATTTCTCCGTATCGGCGGCGCGCGCTCGTGAATGTCAATCGCTTGGACTAGTGACGCGGTTAGCAATTACAATTCGGTTCATACATGGTGATTTTGTTCGCTGCGCATAATATCGAGGGCGTCCTTCATCCGTGAACTAATTCACTATTTACATAATTAATGTTTCGTCTGCTTCTTCTTAGCGTATCGATGACAAAAGAAAATTAAATTTTATTTTTGGCCCATTATTCAGCAACGGTTCACTGACGCAGCCATAAGGTCTTCACATGTACAGGTGACAGGGCATGCGGCGCAAGACGAAAGATGGGTCATGGACTGCGGAGAGACGCCACACAAACACTGAAGATCGGAGCCAATTGAGGAGGTTATCCTTACTGCGGCCGATCTGAGTACGGAGTCTATTAAGAGTGATCCAGGTCGACCACGGCAAGGCGTGTCTACGTGACAGGCTCTCCGAAGGCTCGATAAAATAGTCAGGAGGTTTGAGCAACTCTCGCCATAGTTCGCATCTTTCCGAGGTAGTGTTGCCGTTGAATGGACTCACGCATCCAAGAAAACTTCTTCGGCTTTTTAGTCTCTGGGGCACTAGGCTGTGATTGTGCATTTGGTGGAGTGAGTAATTTTCTAGTTTCACCCTTTCTATACAACTCGCTACCGTCCTGCGAATTTCTGGGGGCGCAATGCCGATTAATGGATACAGCATTCGTACAGCCTGAGTCGGTTTAAGGTTAGTTTTCGTCTGCTTTACGATGTTTACTAAAATCCATACACGTGATAAACTCGACTTTATAAAGAAGCATAATTGTGTAAACACTTTCACTAGTAAAAACTACTCTTGCTCAATTCCACTGGCTTTTACACCGAAAATATCACGGTTTTCAATATTCGTGAATAAGTAAATTTCGTTACAGGGTAAATAAACAGCTGAACACCTAACAGCTGAATTACTATAACCATTTAACGCACACCCTGGGTCATCATCTGCTTAGCCATTTTCCTAACTATATAGGTGTCGACTCAGTCAAACCGCATTCAACTGAATACCAGTATTTTACATGGAGTAGCTGCTTACCAGACCTCCACAACCCATTAACTGGGTAACTCGGTACTCCTTGGCAAGACTGCTGACAGATTTGCTGGCTTCTGACTACCCCGGGTAAGGTTCAATATTCAAATAAATATCTTTGATATATCGACTTTGATGTAACTGTCCAGTTTACTGGCCATCGTGTTTGAGCCCTCCCTTATAAATCAATGAACAAAAAAAAATACAACCGACTTCCAAAAACAAAACACTACAAAGTAAAAAAACACTTTAATTTCGGAAGTTATTGTTTTGGTTATTTTTTCGTTTTTTGACACCGACTTCCGAAATTAAAGTTATTTTATACTTTATAATGTTTTGTTTTTGGAAAGTTTTTTTTTTTAACTTGTTAGTGGTACCTGAGAACCACTAAAAAGTGAAACCACAAAGACAGCGTACCGGCGTGACGTTATGTTATGAACTTGTGTAAACAATCAACAGACATGCGATTTCAGAAATCCTGATCCATTTTCTATCATTTATTGAAAAGTCCCGTTGCCTATCTCCGAAGTTCTTCATCAGATCATCACCAAATTGAAATGAGACCAGTCTGAAAAAATACTCTTCCAAACAAAAAAGTATCATCCAAATCGGTTAACAATTGGCGAAAATATCACTGAACAAACATTAGTCATGGGACCTCATCATCAGATCCTGACTTATACCTTCCATCATCAGCACAACAACATGAGAGGATGACTACCAGGCACAAATATCTAAATTGCGTTAGAAAGTTTATGAAAAACATTGTTTGCGCCTATAAAGTTTAAAGAAAGAAAGAAAATAAAGAAAACTAATTTATTTGGCACACTTTAATCTCTCGATTTTCATAGAATCCCGTTACCAGATTCTTACTTGGTGACAATGGGACCACCTCAAGAGTATAGGATTTCGAATAAAATAAATTTTTTTTAAATCGGTCCACAATTGGCGGAGAAATCGGTGAACATACATAAAAAAACATACATACAGCCGAACATAGAACCTTTTTGAAGAAGTCGGCTAAAAATACCATTTCACTTTACTCATAGAATATACTAAAGACGGGTTCTAAGAATCCTTTATAATGTCAGCATGGCTACGGAACCATATATTTTTAAGCAACTCTTTAGTGTTACGCACGCATTACTTGTTTACAAAAAAATAAAACACTACAAAGTTTAAAATAACTTTAATTTCGGAAGTCGGTGTCAAAAAACCAAAAAATACCAAAAACACCGACTTCCGAAATTAAAGTTATTTTATACTTTGTAGTGTTTTGTTTTTGGAATTCGGTTTTATTTTTTGTAAAAAAGTTTTTATTTTTCACTTTTTAATTGATGTTAGTTTTTTTTAAAATACCAGGTACAAGGTCATTAACAAACGCATCGATTCGCAAAAGAGTAACAATCAGAAGAACTCTGTCCTTGGCAATTAAATTAATTATAGATTTATCGCAAGAGTTTCCGAGAATAGTAATTTTCGGAAGAAAACAACAGAAATTAATTAATGTCACTGACATATGTTCGGTTGGGAGTACATTTCAAGTATTTCTTGGAATACGTTATCAAGCATAAGCAGCATTAACGCCTTCGCAAAATTAAAATCTAGTAAAACGAGCCAATAAAAAAAAGCCTTATATTTCCAGTTTAACAAATTAACTTACAAATTATGTTGTTTCTTACCTAAACTTAATTAACAAAGGAATAAAGGAATAAAAAAAAATTGAGAAACTATATCGATTTCACTTAAAAAAAAACGAGCCAATACCTACACATTCATACGAGTACGTACATAACAGGTATAAGCTATCTAGGTAGGTATTGAATTTTGTCGTTCTTACCTCAAAGCAAGCTTGAGAGCCGATATCTTAGCTCGTACATTATAAACTGTCACAGTAAACTGAATTGTTGGCCCGACAGTGATATATCGAGCGGCAAGCATTTACCGAAATGATTGACAGTCACTATATTCTATGCACATACCCTTTACAAGGAAAATAAAGATAATTTATAATCAGGAGCAGTCTCGATAATAAAGAAAAGAAAAGAAAAAAAAAAGAATAGTATAAAGAAAAGAAAGCTTGATCGGAAGCTGAAAATGAAACATGTCAAACCTAAGAAAATATTTACAACGCTGGAGTAGCAAACGCATGTATATTCCCTCGATTTTTATTGGATCCCATCATCAGATTCTGACTTGGTGACAATGGGACCACTCCAGGAGTATAGGCTTTCGAATAAAAAAATATTTTTTTAAATCGGTCCAGAATTGGCGGAGAAATCGGTGAACATACATTAAAAAAAAAGATACATACAGCCGAACATAGAACCTCCTCCTTT
Source organism: Lacanobia oleracea (assembly GCA_950371165.1). Taxonomy (NCBI): domain Eukaryota; kingdom Metazoa; phylum Arthropoda; class Insecta; order Lepidoptera; family Noctuidae; genus Lacanobia; species Lacanobia oleracea. The sequence goes on from OX493401.1 coordinate 13,168,334, forward strand.
TTGAAGAAGTCGGTTAAAAAGATGAATGTATAACCCTTACACACGCCAAAGGTAACTTACTGACGAATATTTTTTATAGAACTACCATTGTCACTTTGTACCAGACCACCGTTACTGTTTGCATGGTTTGAATATTGATAAACCGTCTCTACAATATGATTCACTGTTTTGTAACTTTAAAGTAAGACACGTCACACGTCAAGCAAAGTTAAATATGTGTTTTGCTTCCCAATAGAAAATTGAGATTAGCTCATAAATTCTTGGATGTACGGTTGAAATCGTCATTGCTTTTACATCTTCTGAGCGACGAGGTCACCGTAGTGTTACTTACATTGAGTAATCCAGAAAAAGACGTCATGATTTTAAATGATAGTAAAACAGACTGGGACATTTGACTTTAGTTTTCACTTCTAGATGAATCAACAACATAAAAATATATCTGCAAAAATAATGTGGAAGGTTCAGGATAAAACGCTCTTGCATTCATACAAGAAAACTCTGGAATATATCAATTAAAGAAAAGTCAACATTTTAATATAAGAGGAGGAAGATAATGTTTAAATAAAAAGTGTCCTAAAATTGAAAGCACGCAAGCAAGCTCTGTGGACACGGAGTACCCCTCACCACAGTGCTCTGAAAAACTGCTTTAGATATATTTTCAATGCTCTCTTAGCAAGCTGCACCTACTCAGTAACCACCTTTAAGCCCTGAATATGGTTGCTCTAAAACCTTGTCAGCTTCCTCCCTATAATGCATGTATTATGTTTATGATTAATTGGAACAGACAGTCCGATATCAAACGTCGATACACAGTTAAGAAGTTCCTTTTATAGTTATAATGATTTGTTTAGTATTCTGCTTTATTGTCAGTGTAACTGTTAACGAGATGTATGTCTGTATCGCTGGACAAGATATGTAAAAAAAATGCTCAAGCTTATTTTATTATTTCCTCTAGTTTCCATATTGCTATGGAAATTAAATGGATCGAGATACTACTAATGATTTCTATTGATTGTTTACATATGTTAACAGAACAGAATTGCTTTGCAGATGTAACAAATCTATTTATTTACATGCGGAATGTCACATTACTATAAGACATGTTACTATTTCACTACGTGTTTTGTCGATAAATTATATACTAGTGGCCGTTGTCTGATTTTGATCTATCTATCGTTTATATTAATCAAGCACTTGGTTTACTGATTTCTGCTTTATTATTGTTTGTAACTTACTTATTTAATATACAAGATTCAACTTGTATATTTGGCTAGACTGAAACTTTATCGAATTGTTTCTCTGATAGTACGAAGTTTTATCATGGCCTCGAGTGTCTTCATTGAGATTCAATTTGTGAATGAATTTACTAACTTCACAGAACTTTACCACGAGTAATTCTCCTTGCCTGAGTCGAAATAAACATCCAGGGTAAACTAAACCTTCTAGAAGCCCGTATAAAAAGTCGTAGGCTGCAGTGAAACAAACTTGTGTTGTAATTTTCTATCCGACTTAAGAAAGTTCGGTTCTCAATTTAAACGAGAGATTTTCTTTTAGCTACTATGTGAATCATAATTTTACTTCTAATAATTTTTATTATTTTTAAGGACTACAAGGCCACATGCAATAAAATAACCCCACATTTTAGCCCGAACGAACACTTAACTGTGCGTCTAATTGTTGAAGTTATATAATATACCCATGAATGGCCGACACTTTGACACATTCGGTAACTGATGGTGCCCATACGGCACCTAATTGAGCATGCGCAGGTCCTGCCTAAGGAAAGTGAAACCGTCGGCTACCAACATAGACGTAATGCTTGCAACAGTATGAACTATATAACGACATGTAACACATTCATCGATACATTTCATCGTTGACACTCGACTGACCGAGTTCAGTTATCAAATTAATCAAAATGTCCCTCACAAGATTAGTAAGTATCCGGATCATTGGAGGAAGATCTTCAAATTTTAATTACATTGAACTTTTACTAATTACACCCAATTTTCCTTTACAGGTCATTTCTGCCATCGCCATTATAGCTAGCTGCAATGCTAGCGGCATCGGTCACATCGCTCATGCCTTCAAGACCTTCAGTCCATCAGTAGTTCGGTATGCTCCGTTCTACAACTTCCCGAACGGAGTAGGAGTGAGATCTATCCACGCTGTAGCCGCACCAGTTGCGCTGCCACCTCCAGTAGCACGTGCTCCAGTGTTTGCAGCCCCGGCGCCAGTGTTCCCGGCTCCTGCTCCAGTATTTGCAGCGCCTCCACCAGCTTTCCCAGCGCCCGCACCGATCTTCCCAGCACCTGCACCAGCATTCCCAGCGCCCGCTCCCGTGTTCCCAGCCCCGGCACCAGTCTTCGCAGCCCCAGGGCCCGTTTTCCCAGCACCTGCCCCGGTCTTCCCTGCACCGGCACCAGTGTTCCCCGCTCCAGCCCCTATATATCCCAGGTTTGCCCCAGCTTTCGCTGCAGCCCCCGCATTCACCCGCGCTGTACCTGCACTGCCGGCGGCGCCATTCTCTCCCATCGTGAGGCCTGTAGCTGTACCTCAGCCAGCCCCATTATTCGCGCCTGCGTTCGGCCCAGCTCCCGTGCCTGTAGCCAGGGCACCCATCAGCATATCCCCCTACGCGCCTGTACCGTACGGCCCAGCGCCCATTTTCAAACAGTTTGCGTGGAAATGAGTATAGTCTTAACTAATTGTTATAGTGTTATTGTTTTCTAGTTACCTAACGTACTTAGTCATTATTTTTATACCAAATTTTGTAAATAAATTATGAAAATTTTATACATACTTTTATTTATTTAGCCTTCAAGTTGTTTGTCACAAAAATGTTTCATCTTATAATAAAAAAAAGAAAAAGCAATTATTAATTGCATGTTGTCTAACAGAAAGAAAATCTAATTTTGTTCAAAACTAAATAAAAAATACAATATTTTTTATATATTCTTCAAAGAAACGTGTTGTACGTTCCGATTTAATTAATAGTACTTTATGAATATTGTTCATAACAAGAACACTGAAAAGGAAAAATGCAATTAATGGCATGGCCTGATTTGAAGCGTTTTATAAACATTTGTTTAATAAATATACAATAGGACACGAGGCACTCGGAAACGAACATTTCCATAATATATAAACTAGACACACGAGGCAAGAAAAAAAGTGGAACTTTAAGGCGAGTTCAATATTCGGATAAACTTGGGGTCATCTCGAACCTACTTTACGAAGATTATTTCGTCACGATGACAGGAGCTTTACTCGATACTTGAAGAGGGTGGGTCACGATTTAATTCATTGGTATGGCATCCATCACAACATTCATTGAACTGTTCCGGCGACCCATGATCCATCTCGCGTAGGACAATGATCTGTAAAATTATATATGTACTTAAACTTTTGTCAAGAAGATAAGTTACAGAAATAGAATAATATGCAATTATAATATTTAGTTTAGTTTAGTTTTTAAGGGCTGGCTTTTACCTCGGACAGAGGATAAGCATTGACATACAACGTGGCAATGCCGCCAGTCTTTTGGGCTCACTCCAGTCGACAGCGATGCGGACGAATTGTTTGACGCCATGTTATAGTTAGGAGTTTTATTTTCTATTGTAAGTGTCTGTTATTTAAATAAAGTCATGAAGAGTAATTTTACATTAGTAAAAAAAAGCCCGCCAAACTGATGATACACATTGACAGTGGCTCAAAATAATATTTTTTGTTTATTTCCTTATTTTCACTTTTGAAGCTGCAAGAAGCTAGAACAACATGCAATAAACATTGACATAAACACACCTTCAACACTGAACATGCTGATAGAAAGTGGTCTGGAATCTTCTAAAGACAAAAACCTTTTACTCTGTTGCTGCTTTGAAGCAATCCTCTAGGTACAAAGATACAGTACACTGATCAAAAGGTGTTGCATTTCTTTAATAATGTGGGTTTTGGAAAAAATTTAGCATATCATAGTGGATATACATAGGAGTTTGGGATTACTATTTCAGATTTTGTTATTTGATCATCCATCCACATTTTCTGACTATATTTCACAGCTACATAAGCACTTGGAGTATATAAACTAATTAATACTTTCCTAACAATGAGTCTAGTTTTTAAGATAAATCAACCTACTGGTAGTATTATTATTCTAAATGTCATTAAGATATAGTATGTAGCAGACAGCGAGTGAAAAATAAAAATAATTTTACAGTAACATTTATTTTATAAAAAGTATAAAAATATATCTAGTCTTTGATACATGTCTTTTCTATAGGAAGGTCAGTGGAGTGTTCTTTTCTAATCTATCGTACGTATGCTGGGGCGTAACCAAAGGGGCCGGCGCGCACCAGTGGAGATGCGCCGTAGGGGTAGGGGGCGGCATAGGCAGCGGGTGCAGCGTATGGGCCAGGCAGCACAGGTGCAGCACCGGCGAAGTAAGGTCCGGCAGCGTAGGGGGCGGCAGCGAAGGGGGCGGCAGCGTAGGGCGCAGCAGCGTAGGGTGCAGCAGCGAAAGGCGCCGCAGCATAAGGAGCGGCGGCGTAAGGAGCCGCGGCGAAAGGCGCAGCAACCAGAGGGTTAAGTGCCTTGCTGACCACGCTGACCTGCGCTGCATACGGTGGGATGTTCTGGGGCACAGCATGAGCGTATCCTACTGCTGCAGGGGCTACTAAAGGTGCGGCCACCGCCACTCCACTGCATTCCGCTCCGATGGTGAAAGCCGCAGCGATGAGTACGATCTGTAATGCGGAAATTGTCAAAATTATACCAATATATTTAATAGAAATCCACTGAATTCCAAATGTTAGATGAAAATACTTACAGATTTGAAAGAGAACATCTTGCGTGTTTTGGTAGTGGACCTTCCTTAACGAAAAGAGGATGTGAAGTGTGACTATCTAGAAAAGTATCGTCTTTTTATACCTTGTTTATTGTGATTCAGATATCGTTCGACGAAATAAACATTTGACGTATTGCGGCCGGTCAATTGGGATTCGCGGAGGCGTGCGCGGAGAAATGGAGCACATTGGGAAACTATTCATTGTGAAACTTTTTTTCTTTGCCGATGTGCAATTTCTGCTGCAAGACATGTGCAGAAACGTTTAAAATTCATCAATAGCGATCAACATTCGAGGCAACTACAAGAAAATCTAACATATCGTTCATGACCAATATACAACTTTTAGGACACGATAACTTGAATAACTTTACAATTCAACCAGTAGGTTTCATTGATGTACTGGTAACAATTAAAGCAGCGACTGTATTTATAAAGTTGACAATGTAACAAAAACAATTCAAACAAATCATGTTGAAGACCAATACCTAGATCTGTTAAAATACCTTAGTACGATTGTCTATTATGCTAAAATGATGATGGCACGCAATAAGTACACCAACTCCACACTTGTATCAATGAGCGTAAAGAACACGAGACATGTCGAAGTTCTGCAAGATGTCGTTGCATAAAATTGACTTGCTAAGTGCGCTATCGTGCAGACAATCAAAGCAAGCTCCGCCAACAATCCACCTTTATCAAAGGAATTAGATGAAGAGAAGATTTCTCTAACTCACCCTGACCCACTTCTTAATTGTAGAAAACTAGTTAGATTTCGCCTTACAAGCAGTTATGTGTATGACAAGATGTGTTTAATGTTCCAGTGAATTTCCCTTTTATCAGTTACATAACGAACGGTGAAATTGGTGTACACAGAGTTCAAATTAGAATGCTCGGTCCGTCAACGAAGTCTGGGTCAAAAATCAACCGCGAGCCAGCGGCGATGTCCTGCGCATTACTTAGCCGCGCATGCGTGGTTCGTCCGCAGTATTGCTCAATGAAACGAACAGTAGTATAAAACGTGACGATGCCCAGGAGACGGCACAGTCCATCGGATTTTTCACTGTAACCACTTGTGAGCAGTCACACATCCCAAGCAAAATGATCGCCAAATTCGTTGTGAGTGTTTTGTTTTTAACTTCCTTGATTCTTAGATTCCATGCTTTTAAAGTTCTCTTTTTCTCTCTCTATTTTCCAAAAACTACAAACAGTTGTTTATCAGTGAATCAAAGACCTTCCTTTGGTCTTCAAGTTTAATGGAACCAATATAACACATTCCTAGCTAAGCATATTAGAACGAGCGTTAATCGTCACATTGCTTACCATGCCTTAATATTGATACAGGTCTAAAATTCAAATATTGTTTGAACTGGAACGGGGTAATTCATTCCACATTTCTGATAGAAATACTCAGAATTTTACATGAATTGACTTCTGAATCAATAGAAAGTCGAGATCAATCTGAATTCAAGTCACCTGTACAGCGACTTTAGAATCGAGAAACAATAACTAACTGGTTTTGTTCTGCAGGTTGTGCTCGCCCTCGCCGTCGCTGCTGCCAACGCTGGCGTAGCCGTCGCTCCTGCAGCGTTGGTCGCCCCAGTCGCCCCCGCGGCGTACGTCGCTCCTTACGCCAGCTCCTACTCGGCGCACGCTGTGAACCACGCCGTGGCTACCCCCGTCGTCTCGGCCCCCTACGTCGCCGCAGCCCCTTACGCCGCAGCCCCTTACGCCGCAGCCCCGTACGCCGCAGCCCCGTACGTCGCAGCCCCCGCCGCTCCCCTCGTGGCTCCCTCAGCACCCTACTTCGCCAGATACCTCTCCGCCCCATACATCCTATAAACGAATTTGGTGATATCATTGCCTAGTGACTTGCTCAGATAATATGCTTCCTAGTTATTTTATTATGTATTTTGTTGATATACGAATTTATACATAGTTTTTATTTTATTTACACCTTTTTTTTAAAAAAAAAACAGTGATTAAAACGTTAAATGTTGAACGTTAACATACAATGCTTCGATTAATAATTAATGACTCTGACTTACATTAGGAGACGCCCGGAAAACTTAGCAATACTTGCTTCGTAAGACGAGTGACCAATTCTGCACATTTTTATTTGGACCAATCCCAGATTCAACTCATGTTGGCGGCTTGCTTGTCTTGCTTGTCAGGTTATTTTATTTTATTTGAAACAAAGACGTTTATATATTAATACATGAAGTAAAAACGTTGTGCCCCTTTTTACGAAAATTACGCGGATGGAGGAATATATAATTTGGTGCAGTCAAAGTTTTTAGGGAGAAAGTGCAAAAAAACAATAATGCTTGAAAAATACATTAAATTAATAAAAAATATAATCAACTTTCAACTATATTGGGGTCGGCTTCCAGTCAAACCGGCTTTTAGCTAAATACCAGTATTTTACGTGGAGCGGCTGCCTACCAGACCTCCACAACCCATTAACTGGGTAACACGGTACTTCATTGACGGCAAGACTGGAGTCAGATTTACTGGCTTCTGACTATCCGTAACGACTGCCAAAGATCTACAAATGACAGCCGGGACCAACGGCTTAACGTGCTTTCCGAGGCACGGAGGAAACTCGGTATATTAAGATGATCACCCATCCACAGACCAACCTTGGCAAGCGTTGCTTAACCTTGAAGATCGACCCGTGCGGCTGTTATTATCTAGCCACGAGCTCCTCTTGGCGACCACTAGTATCTATAAATACCCAATTAGGTAGGTGGTAACTTAGTTTCGTATGGAAATAAGTATACTACTCTGTCAAGAAAGTACCGGGAAAAGATCAATAATACACAAAATGTCTGTTATTCATCCAAATTTATTTTATCACCTTCAAAGTATGCTCCTTTAGAAACGATACACGCGCCAGCGAATAATCCATTCATCAAAACATTTTTTAAACGCTGCTTCCGGAATTGAGTTCAGTTCTCGCCGCGAATTCTCCTTTATGTCTTCTATCGATTGAAAACGGGTGCCACGAAGTGGTAATTTGAGTTTAGAAAAAAGAAAAAAGTCAGCAGGAGTCATATCTGGTGAATATGGTGGTTGCTGGATGGTATTTGTTGAGTGTTTGGTTAAAAATTCGTTCACAATGAGTGCCTTGTGCGAAGGCGCATTGTCGTGGTGCAAAATCCAAGAATTTTCTTTCCACAAATCTGGCCTTTTTCGTCGAATTTGCTCTCTTAAACGCCGCATAACGCTCAAATAATATTCTTTATTTACCGTTAGACCTTCCGGTAAGAATTCAGAGTGCACAACACCGCGATAGTCAAAGAAAACAGTCAACATGACTTTGACTTTTGATCGACTTTGGCGTGGTTTTTTCGGTTTCGGTTCAGTTGGAAGGCGCCACTCTGAAGCTTGTTGACTAGTTTGCATGTCAAACTCGTAAACCCACGTCTCGTCACCAGTAACAATGCGTTTCATGAATGTTAGGTCCGAACTGACTCGTTCTAGCATGTCCTCAGCGACTTTCATGCGATTGAGTTTTTATAGAAAATTCAGATCTTTTGGGACTAGCCGAGCAGCAACATGTTTCATACCCAAATGATTAGTTAAAATGGTACGGATTGACTCGTGAGATACAGAAAGTTCGGCGGCTATCTCTCTCAGAGTTGAATGGGGGTTTTCAGTCACTATTTCCTTCACTTTTGCGATGTTAACTTCAGTTGCAGACGTTGACGGCCTACCAGAGCGAGGCAAATCTTCCATCACATCTCGTCCGCTTTTGAACGCTTTGAACCACTCATAAGCACGAGTTTTTGATAAAGTCGATTCACTGTAAGCCTTCTGTAACATTTTCAGTGACTCCGAACACGAAATTCCATTAGCGATGCAAAATTTAAGACAAACTCTTAGTTCGATATTTTTGTCCATTATGAAATTCGCAATACACACTATATATGATATTACTAAAACCAGCACTGTATTTAATATAAATAACAGATGCAACTCAAACTTCGCGCCAAAATGGAAAACAGTTGTGCCAATCTAACAACTACAAAAAAACAAAAATTTGAATTTGGAACCATAAACAAATCATCCATTCCCGATACTTTTTTGACTGAATGTATGCTATGACTTTGACAACTTGTTTCCTTGAGTATAAATAAGTAGGTTCCTTCGGATTAGTGCTATAATCCGAAGGAACCTACTTACTTATACTACAACCTCAATATGTGTTCCATCGTCAAGTTTATAATCGAAACAGGAATCCATCGAACGTTCCATAACGAGTGAAATGCATAGGTACTTTCAAGGTTACAGATTGAACGACTTCTTACGGAAAATTATGCAGATATACTCTTCCATTATTAAACTTCGTCGAATCGATACACAGGTCTCGAGGAAAATCAGCTGTCTTCTGGTACAAAGAGTATTTTTCCGGACTTTTCAGAGAAGGAACAAGGCCACATTGTTCATGTTGGTTGCTCACAATGCTCACTCATCAGCAATGCAATGAAATAGGAACTTATAAGATGGATGATACCGAGTATTTATGACAAGAGGGGAAATATCCACTAGTTTAAAAAAAAAACATTCGCAATCGAAATTCAAAATCACCTCTAATTTCCCCAGATTATGACATTGATTTTCGCTAAGATGAGATTCTAATTTTAAATTAAACTGTTTTAAGAACAAGAATTGGTCTGAATGTGACCGAAACAAAAGGAGTAGGCATGTAAGTACCGCAGCAAGTGACATTCTGTCCGAACGAATGTCGATTACGAAGGCCAATCTGAACAGACATACGCGAAGTTCGCAGAAGATATGCACAAGTCTGTGCACAATTACGGTGCACGCTGTTTTTAGGGTTCCGTACTAAAATGGTAAAAAAGGAACCCTTATAGTGTGACTAAGTCTGTCTGTCTGTCACAGCTGCATATCTGAAGAACTAGTAATGCTATGAACCTGAAATTTGGAAAAGTTTTAGATAACGTTTGTTCAACTATTTTGCACATAAGAATGAATTTTTTTTTTTTCTTTTTACAGCGATTGAAAGGGATTATTAAAAATTCAAAGTGGGGCTACTAGAGCATGTGGGGTTTCATATGACAGGCGAAACACTATTTATACATTCTCAAACCTATTTTCTTTTTTTTCTTGGCCGCATAGTTTTCGACTTATGGCGAAAAATTTTGAAAAATTTATCATTCCCCCCCCCTTTTCTCCGAAGTTTGCTAAGAGAAAAATCTGAAATTATTCTATTTGATAGATGTGTAAGTAAAGATTACAGGAATAAAATAAAATAGCACACTTTTTCAGAAATCATCAACTAAAATTACATTATTTCAAGAGATGGCGCTGATCTAAAACTGCAAAATGGTTTATATGCAGCGACGAGTTCTCTGACGAATATAGGCCTCGCCGATGAAAATTTAAAAACATTTCACGTTTTATACGATGGTACGGAACCCTCGGTGCGTGAGTCTGGCTTGCTCTTGACCGTTTTTTTTTACTATCATAGTCTGGTACGACCCAGAAGAGATCACGTGAATGACCATCACACATTCTCTATCAGTGAACTAACAATTATTACAAAGATTTTTAAACTCTCTTTCCTTTTAAACATTTAGTTCTAGGTATCGGCTCCATATAGCCGGCTCCAGTGTGCAACAGATTTACGTGCTTTTCGAAGCCCTGTGGTGTCACACCACCAACCTCCGGGCTGCTCCTGCTAAATTTATAATGGGAAAATCAATAACCGTTTTTCCCGGCCTGAGAATAATCGGCCATACTCGACAGTCGCGTAGGAAAAGGGATTGCAGCAATTTTTTTTTTTTTTTTGTTATGCGTTTGCTCTTGACTCTAGTCTATATCAGAAATGATAGAGACAAAGCCTACGATGGAGCGAGCGTACCCAGAAGGAGATTGTTTACTCTAACTTTGAAGAGATTAGGGTTGTAAGCTTTTGGAAACACAGACGCAAGCAGAGAGTTCTACTCCTTTGGCGTGCGCATTATAAATTATACAAAAATTTATTAAAAAAAATTTTAATAAATATATAAAAATTAAATATAACTACTCAATTAACACATTTGTTGCCCAGTGGTAACGGCTCCGACTTATGTTTCGTAGATCGTGCATTCTAACCCAGACAGGCAACTTTCTTGGCGTAATTCATTTCAAGACCGCTGCTTTCAAAATGATGATGAAAATCACGTGCTGAAATATGTCCTATACTAGAACGAAAACTCGAAGACATATGATGTCCACCAATCTAAAATGGGTCCGAGTGGTGGATTGCACTCCATTCTCTCAGAGGAGGGCTGTATTCTAGCAGTTGGAGCAGTCCAGACTGTTTATATCTACTAAATCATTATTTTCCATTCCCAAAACAATTAAGTGACAATCGCGGCGGAACTGCCTCGACACAACCAAGACAAATATCATAAACATATCGAATGCTACACTGATATCCTTTTACCAGTAATTCAGTACGTACTTTGCAATTTAAACCGAATTAAATTAACATAAATAATATCAACATGTATGATATTACACTGGTACAGATGTCAGTCAGTACACCTAATCCTGCGATAAGCTAACTTTAATTATTTTAACTGCATTCACACCTGTTCACAAGAAAACTAGTTCGACATATCAGCGCTTATAATCGTTATCATTTTACCTGAACCCACTTACTATGTTAATAAATGGTCTTAATATTTTATATGGAACATAGTTTATAGCCCGGGGGTTTAATATTAATGACATTAATTTAATATCGCTGACCTAGACTGTATGAAACAGGTCAATAATTTGTATCGACTAAATTGTACCCCATTGAGTTTACACGAAGTTGCACTATATTAACCCCAAGTACCTGAATTGGGTTTTATTTAACGTACGGATAAAAGGCGGATAAAAATCTCAGGGCACAACAGAATGATTTTACATATTAATTAAGATAAAGGCTACAATATAAGAGAAATGAGATTAAAAACATACGTACTCAACATATCAATACCAGGGGGTTACTCTCTAAGCCCGAAGTCCGTAGTATCGGGCTTAGTTGCGGGGCATATTCTGCTCCGTATCACCTAACCACTAAGAATGAATGACAACACAATTTGATAGTTAGTGTCAAATCATGTTGTCATTCAACTGCACAACAGAATGATTTTACATATTAATTAAGATAAAGGCTACAATATAAGAGAAATGAGATTAAAAACATACGTACTCAACATATCAATACCATGGGGTTACTCTCTAAGCCCGAAGTCCGTAGTATCGGGCTTAGTTGCGGGGCATATTCTGCTCCGTATCACCTAACCACTAAGAATGAATGACAACACAATTTGATAGTTAGTGTCAAATCATGTTGTCAACAAATCATGTTGTCATTCAACTTAGTTCGGGTTTGGGACTAATCGTAAGTCCGGAGCAGTATACGCCCACAACTAAGCCCAAAACTACGGGGCTAAGAGAGTAGCCCCCCAGGAACGGAAAAAAAGACGCTATTGTAGGTTGACACTTGTAGGTTTTCTTGTTTCATATTACGCCGGCGATACTAACGAAGTATCTATTTCTATTTACTGCGAAACTTTCGTCCCATACAAAAATAAATCTACAAGAAATACTGTCGTGACGAAAACAACCTGAATAAGAACAAACCTACTTTGAGAAGGCAGAGTGAAATAATGATCACGGGTACTAATTATAAGTGAAGGTATTTTGGTATGGATAAAAGAAATCTATTTTCGTTGTGTTACAAAAGCATGTTAAGAAAGTCAGTCTGACTTTTAGGTTACTTTCGTAATAAAGGGTGTGAGCTTTCCCCAATAGGGAAATCCAATGAGTTTGGTTGTAAATAAAACTTTTTATAAAGCCAAGGCCGTGAATTTTCTTATTGTCATAGGTACAAATGAAGTGATTAGGTGCTTTCGAGCTTAAATTAGATTAAGAATTGTAATCGAAATCAGATTAATATCAGCTATGAAAGTTAGTAAGAAGTATTTGATTATTTCGACTCTGTTCGATTTTAACACAGATTAGAGTCGAACAGACTCTAAATCCTCTTGTGTTGATGAAAACGTGTATCTTCGAAATCAAAATATTATTTGTCTTTTCCAACATAGTTATGTTACGCACGAGAGGATACATACAAATGTGAGGAAATAAGAGCGAAATGGGCATGCAACAGATGGTCGATAGGGCCGAAAAGTTCTAAAGTGGCGACCGCGTACCGGAAGACGTAGCGTTGCAAGGCCTCGTACAAGGTGAACCGATGACCTGCTGAGGGTTGCGGGAAGCCGATGGATGCGAGACGTACAGGACCGATTGTTGTGGCGACACTTGGGAGAGGCCTATGTCCAGCGGTGGACGTCTCTCGGCGGATACGATGATGATGCTGGTTATGCTGAACGTAGGCCTCTCCTAAGCGATAAATACCACAACACCGAATCCTCTACCTTCCGTATCCATCCTGCCTAAGCTACCTTCTCGTGGTCAACGGTCCGCAAACTTTTGGGCTTCCCACGGCTAACGTTGCTGATCCGCAGTTACCACAGGACTCGTCTGTCCCATCGGCTATTGATCCCTGCTAGTAAGTTCCAAATCGTACACAATCACACGTGTTCGCCGTGTTGCCATTGCATTGTACAAAAAAAAACAAGTAATTAAATCGTAATACCTACAAATGTTCTAAGTAATTCTTATCGTTCCTAGTTATGGAGCACTTGAATGTGTCATACGAGTAAATGATTCAATCAAAACAAGTACAAGGCTGAGACACCGATTGTCGCTCATAATTGCAGTTCTTTGGTACATTGTAAAAATAGACGCGATCTTTTTAAGGGCTGCGTAAACTATACTATTCTCCAGATTTAATACCATTGTGGTCTATTTTAGGAATGAAAAATATAATACTAGGACATATTAGTACAAAAAATAATCAGTTGTTGCAATGTATTATCACATCAAGACGGAGAATAGAAGATTAAAAAAGTACATCAAAAATAAAACTTTAAGATTCAATTTTAAGGTAATTTACAAATAAAATTGGCATAATGGTCTAGTTACGCAAAATATATCAAATTCAAAAAGCGTTGTTATGGTAAATACCGGTCAAATATTTATGAAATTGGAAAAACCAAAGCCATATTTAGATAAAAAGAAAAATAAACTTTAATGGCTTCCCGCAGTTTTTGGCGATATTTGGCCAGTTCATTCTCGTTCGCTGCATTTAGTCATGTGACAACAAAAAGTTTTTAATCCTACCTACCTACCTATTTCATTATTTTGAATAACTTAAACCTCTTCGACTGTCAATGAAAAGGCTGTAATAAAAATGGGTGAGATCGTCATGCTCAATTGTTAATATAATATGGGACAAAATCTTTCCCTTTAATTAAATTAAAATTTAATTCAATTTAATATATTTTTTATCATTTGTTGTTATAGCGGCAGTAGAAAAACACACTCTGTGAATATTTCAACTGTATACCCCTATTACAGTTCTTGAGATACAGCACGATGACAGACAGATGAACGGACGGGTGGACGGACAGACAGCGAAGGCTAATTAATAGGGTCCCGTTTGTGAGCCTTCAGGTACGAAACCCTAAAAATGACTGCCCCAAATGGGAACACCCAAATACTCCGAAATATTTTACTCCGATTTTTCAAATGTCCGAATTTGATAGTACCTAAGAATTATAATGACTATTATTAAAAATCACGAAACTTATTTGACCGAAAGTCGTTAATACGATTTTTTTATTTCCGATTTTCATACATCCGAAGAATCAAAAGCTCGAAGGGTTTTCGGTCCGAAAAACGACATTCCTATTTTCAATACTTCGAATAAACTGCTAAAATTAAGATTTTGATTTAAGTTCAATCAGTATAATGTTCAGTAACTAACATATTATAATATCCAAAGATATTTTAACTATTTTCGAAATAACGACGGTCAAAAGAGCTGCAGTTTAATATACCTAACGAATTTTAAAATATTGTCATAAATGATCAATAAGTTCTGCTACAAAATTAAGTGATAGAAATGAATCGCTGTAAACCCGCCTACACGTAGTCTTGTCTACCCTACCCCTAGAGTGTAATTTAAGCCCGCGTAGGCGCGGCGAGGCGAGGTGGCCCTTTTATTTACGTATTCTAACTAATAGGTTTTTTAAAAACCGGAATTCGTATTTTTGATGTTTCGAATTATCATTAACTCGTTTTGCCGTTCGACCTATTGAAACTCGGTACTTTAAGAATAGTAATTATAAACATTAGGAATATTGATACATCGGAATTTAAAAAAAAAAGATTAATGAAGAATCAGAGTTGTTATATTAGGAATTTTGAACCATTCGGAATGATGAAAATCGGTATTTTGAAATTCGTGATTGTGACTATCAGAATAAAGATTTTCGTATTAATGTAGTGTACCCGCCCCAAATATAATATTTGTTTTCCTGACTCGAGACAATGTACTGAATAACTGTTTTTTTTTTTTCGCGATTTCTGTGTGAACAACTTTAACTACGGGACCCCATAGTAAATCCTCCTTTTCCAGGTTTTGTATTATTTCTGTTAAACCAACAAGCAATACACTTTACCTCTTTATAATAATAATATTTGTTTAGATGCATTTACATCTAACTAAATTGCAGTATTGCCTTTCATATCATTAATGTGCCTGGTACCGCTTAGCGCTGGAACCAGTACTGCTTGTTCTAAGTTTAAACAGCTCTTTATCAAAGCCAGGCTTTCCGGCCCGCCTAAATTCATGCGGACTTGTAAATTACTCATATTCAAATTGCAAAAAGCCTCAATGCTTCATAAAATCTATGTAGTTATGCTTTTATTGTTTTTATTGATTTTAAGTTTTAATACCTTATTATGACTGTTTCTTATTGTGCTACTGATTGTTATTCCTTAAATAAATAAGTGGATGAGTCGTCCATCCATACATCTTTAGATGCTTGCCAGGCCAGTGGAAGGTTGGTTCCAGTGAGTCGGAACCGAAAGTCGCAGAGTTCGCAGTGAGTCGGAACTGTCTGCGATGCTCCAGTGAGCCAGAGCGGTGCTGTGCGACGCGGCGTAGTGACGTGACTTCTGGGGTCGACCAGGAGAGTTTCTCTATTGCTTTTCATGTGACTAGCTGAAGGTGCAGTTTGTTGCCAAGGTCGCTAATGAGGTTGAGGGCGCTGACAGAAGATAGGGTGCTGACCAGGAATGCGCGGTTGCTGCATGCTGGTGGGCAGGATACCCGTAGAAGCCGTGAGTACTGGCTGGCTGTACGATTTACTGCTCGAGATCTTGAGGTCACGATTAGGAGAAGTGATGATGACGATACGCTGAAGTAGTTGCACGTAGGCTGCGCTGACGTTCTATGTCGAGTACCGCTAGCATGGAGCACACCTCCATTAAAAAGGGAGGATCCTCGGACCAGACAATTGTTGTGTCTGGCGGGCTACTGCCCGACAGTTGATATTCGGACTGATGTATATGTTCAAACCGCACAATCGATCTGCATGCGCGATGCAGGATTTTAGTTCGCTGCTAGTTGGATAGATGCCGTCACGGTTCTTTTTGTTGCGATGTAGATTCGCTCCGTTGGTTTTATCTTGTGGCGGCATTGATGCCGCTACAATTCTATTGTTTTCTACGGTTCCGTCCCTCAAAAAGAAAAACGGAACCCTTATGGGATCAATTTGTTATCCGTCCGTCTGTCTGTTACCCTATATCGCGAACGCGAAATGGAGGTATCCAGTTTGAATTTAAACCGTGTACTCAGGTCTACTGTCCCTTGAACCCTTAACGTAAAAAAAGATACGACCGTTTTCGCTGCATAAAAATGTATATTTTGACACTCTCAAGTGAATCAAAATGTATAGTGTACTTTATATTAGTGTATTTTATTTTAGATGTTGATTTAGCTCCGTTGGTTTTTCTTGTGGAGTGATGAGTTTGCTCTTGACTCTAGTCTAGAGATGACAGAGACAAAGTCTACGATGGAGCGAGCTTACCCAGAAGGAGCCTGTTCAATCTAACTTTGAAGAGATTAGGGTTGTAAGCATTTGGAAACACAGACCAAATCCGAACAGAATCGGTCCAGTAGATCCGGAAAAACTGGCTTCGACAGACAGACAGACAAACACCCGAGTGTTCCTATAAGGGTTCCGTTTTCGTTCGTATTCGGAACCATAAAAGTACTTGAAGAGAAAAATAAGGTGATAATATCTAATATAGTCCTCATATATATGGACTTCTGTGACCCAAACACGGGCGTGTTACTTAAATAATTTTTTTTTTAGTGTGGGGGTCACTTTTGGGGGTCATACTTGAAAATAAAAAAATAGTTTTGAAACTGTATCGTTTGTCATATGAAATGAAAGTACTTACTATGACGGTTTTAATTATATTTTTGTCATAATTTTAAAATAAATACTTTTGAAGTCATTCGAAAAATTATACCTAAAATGACCTTTTCGGAAACTATTAAACCTAAAATTTTGAAAACAATGTAGATGATAGTTCTATACCTAAAGATAACAAGAAAACCTATAAGTCTGTAGTGTAAAAATAACATGTTAAAAAAAATGGTTCGGAACCCTTAGCACGCGAGTCCGAATCGCAATTGGCCAGTTTTTTTAACTACGTCTGGATGTTTGGAGTACTTTTGTCGCCCACCCAAATATCTTTTCATTGACATTTTTCGTCTAGTCTTTGAGCTCCGTATTGGTTTTCTAGATTAAGCTACTCGACTACTGACCAAGGCTTGGTGTGACTGGACAGGTCCACACAAATCTGTGGTTCTTCCCTCAAAATACCATTTCAGATACTAATCTGCATGGTCCTCACATAACGTTGTGAGTACCATGTAGATCGCAATATTAGGGATCCATTGCATGTTAGTCTAGTAGTTTGAGTTCTTTATGCGGCCTACCCAAATTTCCTTAATTTGGTATTGTTCGTCAAAACGTTGATCTTCTAGTTCTAAGTCCAAAATGTCAGTTTTATACTTTTCATAAATCACTTTTTTTATTGTCTTTGTCTGGGGCCGTAGTGCCAAACAAAGATATGTGTTCGTTGTTCTATAGGAAAAAGGTTTTAAACACGTTTCCTTGTTTGTTTTCCATACGTACAAACATGAGGTCAATTAAATTATCATAATAAATTGTTTAAAACTATAATTAATTAGCTAGGCCTGATACCGACAGGCTTTACAACTTCCTATATTTTATTAGTTTTTTACAAAAATAACACGTTTCGGACGAATATGGTGTTTCTTAAAGTATATCATTAATTATATTACTATTATGCGAATAAGTTAATTATGAGGTTTTATTTAATTATTTATCGTAATTGAAGGGTTTGCACATAATTAATGGTTGTTAAACGTCACGTTTTTCTATCTAAATTAAAAATCTCGTGTCAAAGTGTTTGTTACCGAACTTCTACGTTAACCGAGTCAGCTAGTTTATTAATAGTTTTAGTTTCTGCTGGAGGGTCTGGCCGCTTCAAACGACGTCCAAGAAGCTAATTATTTTAGTAATTAAAGAAGTTTTGTATTATATTTATTTACTTCAGTAAGGACTCTACAGTAGTCTAGCGAAATTATCATTAAAATATTGATCACACTGTCCCATAAATACAGTTGTCCCGTTAATACAGTTCACCAAAAAATTAAAAATATCTGGCCGAAACAATTAACCGCCTTTAAAACATTATAGATCACAAAAAATATGATTTCAAAGTTTACTTAAGCTGCGGTAATTGACACTATCTAAACTTATACCATATAATTAATTGGTTGTCATGGTGATATGATAAGATAACGAGTCAGCTGACCGACTGAGTGCCTATAATAGTGTCATTGAGAACGCCCTGCCCTCCTTTGCTTGTGTACGAGCATCGAGTTGACAATTTTCATGTATGGACAAATAAATTTTAGTCAACCTATATTAACTAAGTTTGTAGTCCGCTTGCTGCATTTTGATACTTTTAATTGTCACGTCTACCAGCCGGTCTATTCTGTCAACAACTGACCGTTTAAACTTACGTGGAACGAGCATGAGGTGAACTGTCATTCCATCTTTTTAAGGGTTCCGTACCCGAAGGGTAACCAACGGCACCCTATTACTAAGCCTTCGCTGTCCGTCCGACTGTCTGTCAGCGGGCTGTATCTCAAGAACCATAATAGGTAGAGAGCTGAAATTTTCACAGATTGTGTATTTCTATTGCCGCTACAACAACAAATAATTAAAATTAAGGTTTATGGTAAGGAACCCTTCGTGTGCGAGTCTGACTCGCACTTGGCCGGTTTTTGTACGGATTGACAGTCATATCACTTCATCTAAGCTTACGCGGTGAGCAAGCTAAAAACAAAAATAAGCTACTATAATCCCACGGCAGAACGAATCTGGTCAGGTGATGACTACATAACAATTTCTATGTAATATAATGCCTAAATTTCCCAACGGGTAAGAGTTAGGTGTATATGTTATGCAGCCGCATTTTGCCAGACAGAAATCCTGTAAAGGAAAAAAAACTATTGAATCATTCACGTATCAATAAGTTGCAAATAAATTCTTATTAAGAAGAAGTAGTTGGATGTGTGCAATAATACATAATCCTTTTACCTATACATAGAATTCTTACGAAAAGCTTAAAAAAAAAATTACTTTACCTACTCTTAACATAACAAAGTGTCAACTATCTAAGTATCTATAAAATAAAAATAAAATAAAACTATCTATCTGTCTATATATTACTAATATATAAAGCTGAAGAGTTTATTTGTTTACTTGAACGCGCTAATCTCAGGAACTACTGGTCCGATTTGAAAAATTATTTTAGTGTTCGATAGCCCATTTATCGAGGAAGGCTATAGGCTGAATGTCAGGAACTTCTGGTCCGATTTGAAAAAATCTTTCAGTGTTAGGTCAATAAGAGTGAAGCAGACGAAGTTGCGCGGTTCAACTAGTATAGTATATCCACATAAACCATACATTTTTTCAAGGGTTAAGTTAGTCATATAAAATGGGTGTAAAGTTATACTACGTTTTAATTATTAAAAAGGCAGATATTATGGTAGTTAAAATTTTAAGTAAAGCAAACACAAGAAGAATTTGAACTGAAAAGGGCAAACTGGGCCACTTGAAACATAATACCTACCCTCATCAACGAAATACTCAAACAGAGAAAAAAGTTGTACTAAACTATGTTTTATACTTTAATTAAAGTATCAAGATCGGTTGCATGGTTATAAGTGTATGAACATAACGTGTGTTTGGAATTAAAAATAACTTTAACTGAACTACCAAGTGTTCAAAGTACCGTTAGATTCATAGGTTTAACTTTAAACCTATGAATGTTTTTCATTAATGAAATTCGGTTTTAAGATTTTTGTTTCTCTTAACAATATTATAATTATTATTCACTTATAGAGAAACAAGAAAATTAATAAGTATCTTAAATCTAAGTACTCGTACATCAGGTGAGCAATGTGAACTTGTTACAATAAAGATTGAGCCAAATACTTTCTTAGCTTTAATTTAAATATTTAAATAGACTTTGCATTTTTATATTCAGTTGGTAAATTATAATTATTATGCAGTATTGGTCCTACAAATGTTATGTTATGCCTATCGTAGTTAGTTCTGGCACTGGGGACATCTAAATTATTAACTTCTTCTTGTGTTAAAAGTTTACTGAAATCTACTTTACTGAAATCATAATGTCCTTTATACACTACAAAGTTTTTTCTACGGTTTCGCTAAAGCGAAAATGCTCTTATATCACACTGTTCGTTTTTCTGGAATGAAAAGTAGCCTTCAATAGTGCAACTTTCTATTTGTGGAAGAATTTTTAAACCACATCAGCACTTCTATAGATTTCCATTAACGCACCTACAAAAACCAAACAATTTTACTAGTGGCTAAATAATAATAACCGCACGAGACGATCTACAAGCTTAACCAACGCTTACTGAGGTTAATCTTTGGATGGGTGACCATTTTTTAATACCGAGATACAAACCGGCTTAACGTTATGCCGTAATGTAACCGTAACGGCACGTTAAGCCGTTGGTCACAGCTGTCATTTGTAGATCTTTGGCAGTCGTTACGGATCCTCAGAAGTCACAAATTTGGGCACCACTCTTACCTTCAGATACCGTATTACCCAGATAGATAATGGATTGTGTAGGTCTAATAGGCAACCGCTTCATGTTGAATATTGGTATTCAGCTGAATCCGGTTTGACTGGAAGCCGACCCCAATAAAGTTGGGTAAAGCCTATGCTAATAACATCATCTGCTTAGGCAGAACGAGAGAGATTTAAATTTTGTTGGGCCAAGCCACGCTGGTGTCAGCTTGCTTTTCCAAGATCTATGCCTGTTTTCAGACACGTGCCTCCCCGAAAGAACCTGGAAATATACAGCCTTAGTTGGCTTCTACAATTCCTTTTCATAGCGATCAGATATTCTATATCTGGTACAGTTCCACGTTTCAGTTATCTATTTATAACCTTTAAAGTTTCCTTGAATCCAAGCTTTGACAATGAAGCCTTACCATGTCTTGTATAGGCTGTCTAACAATGGCTGCCAGACCGACCAGTCTATAGATAGGGCCTATTGAATCATATCAGGAATGTCGCTTGCTGGGCTATAAATACGGACACTCGATACATATATTTTGATTTATCTTGAATTGTTATTGCAAGATAAAAGACAATAGTTCAGTGGTTTATGACTTATTGTTGTCTTAATATACAGAATTCTTCCGTTACTGGTGACTGACTGAATGATTGAATGACTGACAGACAACGCAAACTACATACTGGTCGTAAAGCTGAAACTTGGCACGTAGGTTCCTTACAGATAAGCGGTCACCTCCTTCTGCGTCATTTTCATAAACATAAACCATTATATTATTTCTGTTGCGACCAATTTATAATTTATGGTACACAAACCGGTGTAACAACTTCAAAACACACATGTGTAATTGTGTTTGTACCACGCAAACCATAAAATGTGATTATAAATCACTATTAGTCTCTTGAATTCTAATAAACCGACAATATCATACCAACTGACCGCCAATAAACTGAGAATGATACTTAATTGAAATTTATTACTCTTACACAATTTGGAAATAATACCAGACTTCATTTATTGAAACGAGATTGGTCGTACTTATTATTCTTAAGGAAACACTATATCCTTTTTCATTTTGAAAGCTTCGGATATTGTTTCATTATCTAGTTACCAATTCTTTGTTTTCTGTCTGTGTATATTGATCAAATATAATTACGCAATACAACTATAGTGATGTAATACTTGTACAATATTGCTAATAACATTTCGCGGCGAATAATCAAACCAGATTGGAAGTAACTGCCCACTATGTTCATTTGAAAGGGCTGTTACGAAATTCGAATTCTGTACTATTATACTAAAACATTTAGGTACTTAAATTGAACAATGCAGGTCTATAATATGTCGTCAATTGATTCGAGACTGTGTTTTCCAAAACACACATATTAGGATTACGTGAAAAATTATTTTGGTCCGGCCCTTTTTTTGCTGTCCGTACCTAGTCTATGTTGCAGGCTACGAGTGACCTAGGCCCAGGCTATGGGTAGGGTTAGACGGATTTGGCCGGCCATGTGTCTATGAGGTATATAAGGCTCGGTTAACGGGCCCTTAGTCACATTCGCTCCTACATCCTCCTTCTTCACTTACGGAACACCCCCATCCCTTCAAAATGTACAAGCTGGTAAGATTTGGCTTTTTTCTCAAATCACATACACACCATCCCTTGTCCTTAAGCAATGGCGAGTTGTCTGCAGATTTACTAACATTCTAATGTAACACTCATTCAAATTGGTTATAAAGAGTCCTTTATTTTAACTTTTAGCTTAACTAAACCGTAACAATAAAAAATCAAAAACGTATTTTCTTTAGTCTGTTGCGTGAAGAGTGCTTACTTTGATTTCACTACACGCAGTAAAATAAAAATATTAACTTAGTTTTGAGCATTTGCATCGGCTACAAGAGTAAACACGAGTCGTTTTCCGCAAGTTGAATTTACATAAATAATAGACAATTGCTTAAACGAGCTCATTATCCACGAGGGTGTACCTACGTACTCCAACTGTCCTCCAAAAGGAGACAAGTGTCCGTGAATCACTAGCTACCTATATTTTTAGTTTCCTCCATTTTTTGTTGAGTGACATTCTCTGCAGCGCCAACGACCCGGCGAGGTCGCTCCAGTTGCCACCCGGTACTTAACCAGCCACGCTTTTTACATTCGATAATCAGTGCAAATAGCTCAACCCAATACAATATTATGTCAATGTTCTTTATACTGCGACCGTGACAAAATTTATTTGTACCATAAACTTGGCTGGATTAAATTATTACTAAGTATCGATCCGCAAAAAATAACGAAGTCGAATAATACCTATACTGAATAGCTTCAAGCTATTTTTTCACTTATTAACTCGTTGTCGAGTGGAAACGTTTAATGTGGGCGGAATATGTTATTAAATAAATATGATTTAGTTACAGTTACTCCTTTAATTATTATGTGGATTCGATTTATTAGAAAACGTATTTTAAATTAGATGTATCCTGATTATTGATAATCGAATAGGTATTATTATAATAGTTTGATAATAATAGGTTTGTGGTTCACGCCGATGTCTTACACGAAATTAATCGATTTTTTAGTTTTTGCTATAACCTCTATTATACAAGAGTGTGAATAATTATTTACTTTGTACCTAAACTTGAAGGTCATTTGATATAATTTGGCTTGTGTTATTTTCGTGGTCAGATACCACAAAGGTTTAAATAGCATACCTACATAATTGCAAATTAGTAGCATGAATCCAGTTTTGGTGAATTGAATAATTATGGTTTCTGTTAAACTGACCACAGGCTGTGTCGACCACCAATTAGTAATTATTGGTCGATATCGAGACATAACTTGGAACTATAAATAAGTGCTATAACTATACTTAAGTAGTTAGTTAAGAACCTCGAAGAAAATAACTATAACTTCTAGTAATCTTTGTAACCATGGTTAAAACTCCTTGATATACAAATAAAAAGTACTGTAGGAACTAAAAATACAGTAAATTGATTTGCCAAATTAAACAAGCATTTCTGGCACGAAACATTGCAAATTCTGTTTTCCTTGAAATAAAAAAGACTTCCCAAATTATTTATACCACGGTTTTGCAATTAAACGAAATTGTTTCCTGCAGTTAGTCTAAACTAAAATTATCAAAAAGTAAATCGTAGGTATAATGTTTGTAAAACATCACGAAAATTCTTTCATTGTTATTATTTAAAGCTGAAGAGTTTGTTTGTTTGTTTACTTGAACGCGCTAATATAAAAATATTTCAGTGTTAGATAGACCATTTATCGAGGAAGGCTATAGGCTATATATCATCACGCTAAGACCAATAGGAGCGGAGCACACGAAGTTGCGCGGGTCAACTAGTTTGTAATACGTATAAACTGCTCACGAAAACTGTTTCACTAATAAAAAGCATAATAGTGCACGGTTCCGCGGGATAAAACTAGTTCATTCTTCAAGTTCTAACTAATAACTGATATTGCTCGCTGAATTGATGTCAAGAACTAATCGTCAATGGTAACGCAATTATAACGAGCTGTCTAGAAATAGCTCGTGGTCTAGATAAGCCATCAATATGTCCTCCTACTCGCGCCCTTTGCACATACACTTTACTTGATATTAGTCATGCGAATCATACTTCAACGCCAAGTTAGGAACTTTAAATTTATGTTTTCTAGGGCTTCTTACCCAAAGGGTAACCAACGGAATCCTATTACTAAGCCTCCGCTGTTAGGGTTCCGTAACCAAAGTCAAACCAACGGGACCTCATTACTAAGTCTCCACTGTCCGTCCGTCCGTCTGTCTGTCAGCGGGCTGTATCTCAATAATCGTAATGGGTAGACAGTTGAAATATTCACAGATTGTGAATTTCTATTGCCGCAACATGTAATTAAAAAAATTGGCCAGTTCAAGTCAGACTCTCACACGTAGGATGCCGTACCATAAACCATAATTATTATTATTTGTTGATAGCGGCAATAGAAATACACAATCTCTCATCCTCATAGGACATCTTAGAGATTCGGTGTCCGGGACGTTGTCCGTCACAACGTGATCTGACAAGTCCCGGGCCCAGACACCAAAGTAAGTAAACAAGTCCGTGTAAAATGTACGCACCGATTTTTATTTTAGCTCAGTCCTGATATATAGTTGGGCTGTGTCAGGGCTACTTCCCGGGCACAGCCCGAATACGTGTTGACCAACATTAATTCCTCTTATAAAATCAAACTAAAACATAACAACTCTATTTTCAAAATAGATTAGAAGGAGGATAACAATTGATAACAAAAGAAAATCAGTTGTATAAGAGTAATATAATCGAGCGATTGTTTGCAGCGAGCATATGCGAGGCGCGTGAGAGATCGCCACAATAGATCGAACAAAAGACGAACATTACGCCTGACCACGTGATCTTTTGTACCATTCATAACGGCTTCTGTACCCTTTAACAACTTCTGAAAGGAAATTCGACTATCTGTCCTAATATTATATCGGTTTATAGTGTATTTTTGTTCTAAGGCAATTGTTTCATTGTAGAGGAGGTAACGTAATCTATTGTAGGTACATACAATGCTCTATTCAATTTTGATTTTAATAAAGCGTAATATGGCAATTGAATAAGAAAATAATAGACCGCTAAGCCTTCCCTTGGGTGACGTAAAGCAACTGAAAAATAAAGTATTGGATGAAGCCCTTCAAAAATTTAAAAACAAAATTACTGAAAAATTAAAAATGTATTGTACAACACGTACTATTTTACAATTTTACTATAATTTGAGCAAAGTTTGGTTTCCATCATGGCTACATCTAAGTTTAGTTTCCGCCTTCCTGATCCTTTCTGTTTCCTCCAACCAAAATATATTACGTAATAAACTATGTAAAACAAAACATTTTATTACACTTGTAGGAAAGTATGGGCTCCCAGTTCCCACATCTAAAACCTTTTCTGTTTTCGCCAAACAAAATATGAGAACCAAGTGAAATACGTCACATACTATGTTAAAAGATGTCACAGGAAGTATCCCGTGACCTCTTTCAACATAGTATGGAAAGGGTTCCATGTCAAAAGGCATATTATTTATTTCCATGCAATATCAAAAAAATATAGAATCTTTCAGCAATTTAAAAAATCAGTGATGCTATTTTAAATTAATATATTACACCAACTACTTCCAGGTCGTATTCTCCGCCCTTATGGCCGTCGCCGCCGCCGCCCCGGGCTACCTAGGCGGGTACGCTGCACCCATCGCGGCCGCCCCCATCGCCGCTGGCTGGGGACACGGCATTGTCAGCGCTCCCATCTATAGCGCCCCCGCCGTAGTTAAGACCGCCGTACCTGTCGCTACTTCTTACGCTAACACTGTTAAGGTATGATTTGTTTATTTATTTTTTTCAATAACTGTGCAATATTTTCTTTTTTTTGGGGGTGACTGCAGGTAGTATAAAGTGACTAGTGGTACTTTCAAAGTCAGAAGTACAATAAAAGAAAACTCTATGGGAGAAGCGATCTACTAAATAATAACAATATGCCAGATCCGTGCTTAACAAAAAGAGGCTATGGGCCTCATTTTAGCATAACCGAAAAATTGTTTGATTCATTATGTATTTTAAAATACATAGAAAAGAAGACGCCGATTATTTAAAGACTTTTTTAACGCGTTGATGTCTTTTTGCCTGAATACATTTTTTTCAAGTTTTGACACGTCCTTGCTTTACTTTATCAATTTATTTGTGAAATAAGGTAGGTTTATTGGTTTGATTTAGCAGAATCTATTCTCGAAATACGATTTGCCTTTTTTTTTAAATATCTTTTAAAAGACATTTTCTCACAATACACAGCTCATTATGACTCAATTTCATGTTCCAGCTCGCCTCTCCCGCGCTTGTAGCCCACGCTCCCATCGTCGCTGCGCACGCGCCGCTCGTGGCCGCCCCGGCCTACGCCCACGGCTGGTGAAACCCTAACTAAGGTCAACCACCAGGCCTCTCCATCCAGGCCATACCACTCAAGCTATAACATCTAGGCCAAACCACCCAGGCCATCCTAACTAGGCCTGTTCCCGGATAGTGCAACAGTCAACATCTACTCCTATATATTTATTTTTAATAGTTGTAAGACCATTCGGAATGTCAGATTGGAGCAAAAATCTAGCTCTAACGCGAGTTGGAAAGTTGTGCCATGTTTGGAATTGTAATTAAATACAGTAAATTCAAATTCGTTTTTTTTTTTTTCTTTTCCGTGAAAAGGTTGGTGTAATACAAACTAACCTTTACCCTACCCGTCGTTGTACAGGCTGATATGATTTTTTTTTAAGTTATACAAAAGAAAATAATAATTTGAGAAAAATAAATGTACTTTCCCAAAATAAGATACTTTCCCGAGACCTAGTCATTTACATATAAAATTCAATACAAATACAATTTACTAGTCCTAGTATCGTTTTTACAGTAATCAGTCTTAAGTCAACCTTCATTAATCCAAAGGTCCGATACTTGTCAACTACTAATCATGCGCGGGCGCAGCGGACAGCGAACACAAAGAAGCCGATACCAAGTATCGAAACCGGTTCAGTGTTTGCGTATCGGTATAATACCAGTAATTAGTTCCCATTGAAAAGGTCGCGTTTTTTGTAGATTATTGTTGGTTGACTCCCGGTTTGGAGAAGGCGGGTACAAAATTCATGATACTGTATTGAGCCTACATGTCGCAGTCATCCTATCCTACTTAATATTAATATAAAATTATAAATGGAAAAGTTTGTGAAGATGGATGGATGATTGTTATTCTTTCACGTCTGAACGCCTGAATGGATATTCATGAAATTTTATCGCAGAAGTGGATTATAGTCTGAAATAACTATTATATGCCAGAAGAATGTTCCCTAGGGATCACGCAGGCAAAGCCGCTGTCAGAAGCTAGTAAATATTAAATTCTAATAAAACTAAAGGTTTATTCTAAATTACATTTTGATGCATTTATAATATACGAATAGTAAACGCAAACATGATTTGACCACTTTATAATTAAACTAGTTTTTATCAGCGACTCCACACGAGTGAAAATCGAAAATTATAGCAAGGGAACATATTCTCGGAAAAGAAAAATACCTATTTCCTAAACAAGGGCATGGTTTGAATGTGTCAAGTTTGATCCAAATCCTATCAGCCGTTAAGACATTAACAAACTGAGTTTCACATTTATTAGTTAAAATTCCATTAAATGACGAACTTATTCATTTCAGGACCATGAACCCAACAGTTTAGCTCTCTACTCTCAATCTATAACTGAATCAAACTATGGATCCCTCCATTCGCCCGGCATTTCTCTTAATCCTAAAGGTCACATATTTAAACATATAAATTACACACCTACTTGTAATACTGTACCTACATGTAAGCTCACACTCGGCAGTAGATATAGTGTCTCCGTAAACGGCTGTCAGATTCCGCATGCCGTGCCATGCGTAATGCCATGCTGCTACTCTTGATACATAATAACATATATTACCAGAGCTGTTGGTACGTGTGACAATGAATTAGGTGTATATGAGCACGAAGTTTTCAACAATTTCAATGTTCCATATTTGAACAAACCATGTTATTATTAGAGACATAAATAATAAGTAAAAATAATAGACTTCAACAGGAATAATAAAGTACATAGAGGGATAATCGTCGCATCAATTGGATTCGGCCCCTCGTGGTTGTCAGATTTTCGGTCTTCAGAATAGATGTAACGACTGTCAAAAAAAAACATTTTAAATTCCAGTCACAAAATTATCTCTTAGACATCGACAAGCAATATCGAAACTTTTCAAAATTACAGGGTGTATTTGGCAGATCGCGACTACAACTCAAATGGGAAAGTTACAAAAAATCCTGTAATTGCTCAGAATAATGTTACTTATAAATAAGATGATTTCTGTTCCTAAGTGCTTTACTCACCCAAGAAAAATCCAAAATAACAAATATATAGCTACGATTTCAATCAAAAAGTAGGACCATGCATTATAACTTTTCTAGAATACAATGCGCATTAACATCTCTATGCAAATACAAGTCAAGCCTACGCCCAGTCAGTCGGTCGGAATGAGCATGAAAGCGCGTCCAAGGTCGATCAAACCTTAACATTTTGTTTACCGGTCACACTGCCACAAAAAAATAAACTCCAAGTTTTACGACGGTCACACCAACACATACATACCATATCTCATTGCAGGTTAACATTTACTGCACTATATCTTATACTTTTTTGTATTCCATAAATAGCAGGTTAATGAACACGATATACATGCCTACTTGTATGTAAGTAAATATGAATATTAGTCGCACTGCGAAACTCAAAGAAGATAAAGTCAATAGTTAATAATCCTCAGTAATTCATTAATTTTTGGAAATATGCATTAGTTGAATTTAACCTTTTCTTGGGTCATTAGACAAAAAAACAGTCTTGACGATTATTTCTCCTTTATCCGAATGATGGCCGTAATTGAATGCTATAAACAAACAATTACATAATGAAGGCTTTAACTCACAAAATAACTACTATGATAAGAAAGATTAAAGAATTAGTTTTCCTTTTAAAAATTGGTAAAAATATTTTTTTACTTTGTTCGAATATATTTTATTCGGAAACAAGACAACTTTAGGTCCACAGTATGTGTTAGTAACACATAATACTAATAGTTCCCTAAAGGTCACTCTGCGCATTATCAGATTTATCTTTTAACTCTAGAGTTTATTGCTAACACGTAATCACCCAAAAAATTAACACTACTCTATATCACACATTTTGTTAGTGAGAAATAGGAGAGGGGTGGCAGCTCTAGGATCTTAGTCCATTTGGTATGGTCTTATTATAAAAATCCGAAAGCATTTTGGTTTGTTTACAATTCTCAGATGTGAGAACATCTATGTCATAGAATAGTCTACGATTTAGACTGAAAAGTTTATTCCGCTGTAAGTTAAAACTCGAACCTTATTAACTAAATAAAATAAAAAATAGATATCTCCTTATAAATTTATTTATTTACAAGTCATTTTATCATTTGTCGTTCTTCAAATCTGAATCGAAGAATAGTTCCTCGTCATCGTGGTGACGTTCACCAGGGGTGCACGCTGTAGGTCTTGGTGATCAGAGGGGTGGAAAAGGCGAGCGGCGCGGAGTATGCCAGAGGAGCGGCGTGCACGGTGGACAGCACTGGGGCGGAGTACGTGGAGATCACAGGGGACGCCAGGTGGGTGGACAGCAGTGGAGACGCGAGCAGGGTAGCCGAGCGCTTCTTGATGAGGTGAGCACCAGCAAGAGCCTTAGCTTCGAAGTGGGCGGCACGAGCAGCGACGACTTCAGGGGTGTCCAGGGGCAGAGCGGGGCCGGCGATGGCGGCGGGCGCGGCCCAGGCAGCGTTAAAGGCTGGGGCACCGTATGCCGTCTTCAGGAGTGCGGGAGATGCGTACGCGGTCTTCAAGAGAGCGGGAGCCACGGCACTGGTGAGGAAGGGCGCGTTGTAGCCGACGGCAGCACCGTAACCAACAGAAGCACCGTAACCGATGGAAGCACCGTAAGCAATGGGGGACGCGCTGTAGGCGAGGGGCGCGGATACAACGGTGCTGCTGATTGCGGGCGTGGACTTGATGTCAATGCGGGACTGGCTGGACACGGCGGCAGGCGCGATGGCGGCGGTGGCGATGGCTGGAGCGGCGATCACAGCGGGCTCGGAGATGACGGTGCGGGAGATGGGCTCAATTGATGTAGATACCACCGCTGGCGATGACTTGATGTCCAGGCGAGACTGGCTGGATACTGCAGATGCTCCGAAAGCGACGGCAGGTGCGGCGTATGCAGCCGGGGCGGAGTATATAGCAGGTGCGGAGTAGATAGAGGGTGCGGCGTATGCGGTGGCAGCACCGAGGATTGGCGCCGAGTACGACGTCAGCACGGGCTCCAGTCCCGAAGGCTTGCCAGCGACGAGCGCCACCACAGATAAGAACACCACCAGCGAATTCATCGTGGTCTGTGTATATTCAGATGCGAACGACAAGGGAATGAGATGAAACTGATGCTTTCTTTTAGGTTACGAGTGTATTTATACTGCCCGCGATGTCCTGAAATGAAAGTCAAGTTCGACAAGTTTCGTGTCATTACAAACAATAACTTTATTTTATTAAATAATTCTGTAAAATTGCACTGGAAGTTGTGACAATATATCGAATTTTGCATTCGTAAACAACATCGTCATTGAACAGATTATTACTTCGTTTATTGGAACAAACTATGCATTAGCGAATAAGTACTATACAAAGATATTGTAAAGTATAAATAAGTATAAAGGATATTGTTATACGTCCATAGATCGTTCGCCTAAGAACCAACAGAGACGTGAATTTACCTACTGTGTTCTAAATCCTTACTAATATTATAAATGCGAAAGTAACTCTATCTGCATGCCTGTCTGTCGCGCTTTCACGCCAAAACTACTGACCCGATTTAAATGAAATTTGGTTCAGACATATTCTAGAGCCTGAGAAAGGACATAGGCTACTTTTTATCCCGGAAGTATGTTCTCTAGGGATCACGCGGGCGAAGCCGCTGGCAGAAGCTAGTAATCACGGACACTTCTGAGAATTGTAAAAAATCTAAAATGCTTTCGTTTTCAGAGTAAAATGAGGAGGAGCTCGTGGCTAGATAAAAACAGCCGCCTGGGTCGTACTTCAAGGTTACGCTACGCTTGCCAAGGTTGGTCTGTGGATGGGTGACCATCTTAACATACCGAGTTTCCTCCGTGCCTCGGAAAGCACGTTAAGCCGTTGGTCCCAGCTGTCATTTGTAGATCTTTGGCAGTCGTTACAGATAGCCAGTAAATGTTACTCCAGTCTTGCCATGAAATACCGTGTTACCCAGTTAATGGGTTGTGGAGGTCTGGTAGGCAGCCGCTCCTCGTAAAATGCTGGTTTTCAGCTAAATCCGGCTTGACTGGAAGCCGACCCCGATATAGTTGGGAAAAGGCAGATGATGATGCTTTCGTATTCTGAGTTTATAATTAGGCCAATAGAGACATATCAAAGGGGCTAAGGTCCCACAGCTGCCAGACCCCTCTTATTTTCGGTTACGTATTATAATATCTATTATATCTAAAGATATTCTAACTATTTTCGAGATAAGACCTACTGTTTAAAATACCTAAAGATCGTTTTGCTCGCTAACATAGGGCACCCCGACATTGATAATTTAGGTTCGTTGTTAGGGGCTTTTAAATCCTGAAGGAAGAAATAGCAGGGCTCCGTCAATTTACCTTGGTCACAACCGTAATTTAGATATGTGCTCTGGGCCTTAAGTCTGATATTATAATAGTGTCAGACATATGGTTTATCATTGACACATTCTAGAGCCTGAAAAAGGCTAGGCTACTTTTTATCCCGGGTGTATCTTCTCTAGGGACGACGCGGGCGAAGCCGCTGGCAGAAGCTAGTAATGCATATATTCGAGTAACTAGATTTAATTACAGACACTTTTGAATTTTTTCCCTGACCCTCTTATTTTCGGTTACGTATTATAATATCTAAAATGATTCTAACTATTTTCAACAGAACTACGAATAGAGGTACTCTTTTCTAATAAGTATTAGAATATCTTTAGATGGAGTTTCCTGTCCGTTCTTCTTCATAAGAATCTACTTCTCCGAGTGGAATAGTAGAGTCAATTTGTTGTTTTTATATTTAATTTTGAATGTAACGATGACGTTCAAAAGTGCTATTTTATGGCCTAATTTAAATAAACGTTTTGACTTTGACCTTATTTTCCCAGTAATAAAATATGTGACATAGAGTAGTGTCGTCAACGTAACGTCTTTGTTAGTTCTTAAGCGAACGATGGTTGGATGCATAATTATATTCTTTAGTCCTTTTTTCGCTATTGCATAGTTTGTTCCAACTAACGAAGTTATTATATATTCAATGATCAAATAGAAACGCAACAAGTTGTTATCGAATGCAAAATTTGATTGACTATCACAACTTCCAGTGCAAAATTTTACAAAATAATGTAATAAAATGAAGTTATTGCGTGTGCTGACACGAAACTTGTCGAACTTGACTTTCATTTCAGGACATCGCGGGCAGTATAAATACACTTGTAACCTAAAAGAAAGCATCAGTTTCATCTCATTCCTTTGTCGTTCGCATCTGAATATACACAGACCACGATGAATTCGCTGGTGGTGTTCTTATCTGTGGTGGCGCTCGTCGCTGGCAAGCCTTCGGGACTGGAGCCCCTGCTGACGTCGTACTCGGCGCCAATCCTCGGTGCTGCCACCGCATACGCCGCACCCTCTATCTACTCCGCACCCGCTATCTACTCTGCACCGGCTGCATACGCCGCACCTGCCGTCGCTTTCGGAGCATCTGCAGTATCCAGCCAGTCTCGCCTGGACATCAAGTCATCGCCAGCGGTGGTATCTACATCAATTGAGCCCATCTCCCGCACCGTCATCTCCGAGCCCGCTGTGATTGCCACTCCAGCCATCGCCACCGCCGCCATCGCGCCTGCCGCCGTGTCCAGCCAGTCCCGCATTGACATCAAGTCCACGCCCGCAATCAGCAGCACCGTTGTATCCGCGCCCCTCGCCTACAGCGCGTCCCCCATTACTTACGGTGCTTCCATCGGTTACGGTGCTTCTGTTGGTTACGGTGCTGCCGTCGGCTACAACGCGCCCTTCCTCGCCAGTGCCGTGGCTCCCGCTCTCTTGAAGACCGCGTACGCATCTCCCGCACTCCTGAAGACGGCATACGGTGCCCCTGCTTTTAACGCTGCCTGGGCCGCGCCCGCCGCCATCGCCGGCCCCGCTCTGCCCCTGGACACCCCTGAAGTCGTCGCTGCTCGTGCCGCCCACTTCGAAGCTAAGGCTCTTGCTGGTGCTCACCTCATCAAGAAGCGCTCTGCTACCCTGCTCGCGTCTCCACTGCTGTCCACCCACCTGGCGTCCCCTGTGATCTCCACGTACTCCGCCCCAGTGCTGTCCACCGTTCACGCCGCTCCCCTGGCATACTCCACGCCTCTTGCCCTTTCCACCCCTCTGATCACCAAGACCTACAGCGTGCACCCCTGGTGAACGTCACCACGATAACGAGGAACTATTCTTCGGTTCAGATTTGAAGAATGACAAATGATAAAATGGCTTGTAAATAAATAAATTTATAAGGAGATATCTGTTTTTTCTTTTATCTAATTAATAAGATTCGAGTTATAACTTACAGCGGAATAAACTTTTCAGCGTAAATCATAGAATATTCTAGTATATACCTCTTGATATTTGTGTCGGTACCTACTTGTTAACTTTCCTGGGGTAAGGTAGGCTTAATTGAAATAACAATTACCAGGAAACCCCATCAACTTATTTTCAAGGATATTTACTTAAGACTCAAGACAAAGAAAAACAATGTTTACTTTTAATTAATATGGACTAATCACACAATTCACTTTCATTGTTGGGAAGATTTTCGTTTATATCCAAGAACTAAATCGTCCATTGCATAAGAGAAGAAAGGTAGCTATGTTAGTATGTATGTACATAACGAAGTACTCAGCACTAGACAGTAGGTACTACAAGTTATCATCCGATGAGGAAGTCAAAGAAAACTTACAGTTAAATACATACACGTGAACTATATTACATTTCATATTTTTGAGGGTTCCGAACATCCGTAAGGAACCCTTGGCTTACAGGATCACCCGAGCTTCTGTGTGTCACCGTCAATTTTCTCCGAACCTACTTGACCGATTCTGTTGAAATTTGGTACCCATACGAAATTCTTCTTCTTATCGATATGAACTTCTGCGACCCAAATATATTGTGATTCTGAAATATTTATAATTTACGGAACGCGTCCACTTACGACAGCAAATATTTTTTTCGTCACATTTGGGGGACAAACTAAAAATTAAAAAAAAACCTTTCAAACTGTACCTTGTGTGTGACATAATAATATCAAATAAAAGGGCTTATTGTGAGGGTTTTAATTATATTTATTTCGTAATTTAAATGAATATTTCTGAAGTTATTAAAGAAATTTTATCCAAAAAATTAACATTCATCCCCACTCCCCATATCTCGGAAACAGCTGAGCCTACAATTTTGAAAAAAATAAATGTAGATAATAATAGTTCTTTTTAAAATAACTTGTTACAAAAATCGGTCAAGTGCGAGTCGGACTCACACACGAAGAGCCGTACCACAAACCTTAATTTTTATTATTTTCTGTTATAGCTGACAGACAGACGGACGGAATGATGGACAGCGATGGCTTAGTAATAGGGTTCCGTGGGTTACCCTTTGGGTACGAACTCTGAAAATGAATTTCGTTCGGAATCCATTGCAAGCGATTTTGACACGCACTGTTTTTTTTTAATAATAAAATCGTTAAAAATGGCCACTTTTCAATATCACGAGTTTTAAAATAAAACTGCGCAGATAACAAAACAAATAAGTTTTGAAGCGTGATCGGGGTTAATTTTTGAACTTTAATTAAAAGTTTGGTTCAACTTTTGAATCATTCTCATTTTTATGGGTCAGTGAAGAAGAAACGTGATCAGTTACTACAATATTTGGCTTTAGAAAATATTGTTTTGAGTTAGTACATTTTACTTGTGATTAACTAAGTTCTTAAAGGAATCAAGTACTTACAATGAAAAGTAATTTCGAACTATTACATGGCATTGACTCCTACGAATAAAAACTGGTTAAACCTGGACGAGACTTGCACAGAAACCATGGTACAAAAAAGAATTATAAATGAATGAATAAATAAATAATCTTAAAATAATAAACTGAAGTAGCATTGACATACAAAATAAAAACAATAAAACATCGTTTTATTTTAATATTTTTGATATACACATCAGCAACAAATACACTGAGACAGCTGCACGATAAGTACGTCACTCAGGCTTTCAAAACCAAATAAAACATGCGCGGAATATTCTGCACTATAAATGTCAAGTTTGTCTTTTCGTGAAGTAATTAAATAGACCTGCGTGCTAAGATACTGACATTTATGTACACAATACGAGCTGTTGATGCTATCACTCAAACTTCGAGTGTGCTACTTAGACAACAAAGCGTGACACTTTTGACGGACCATGTAGGGTAGGACTGTTAGGCTGCGCACAGACTAAATCTCTGACTAGACTTTGTCTCTGTCATCTCTGACATAGACTAGAGTCAAGAGCAAACCCATTACAAATAAAATAAAATAAATCACGACAAGGCAGTCTGTAGTCCAGCTTTTTTCCTTCCAGGGCCGTAGAGCCTTTCCACTAACCGTCGCAATTATCAATACTTAATACTTTATTGCATTCCATATGTATTATAAAAAAGATATAAACAAGGTAAGAGATCAATATGGACCCTGTCGGGCACAGCAAATTAGAAGAGAGGGGAGGGATCAGCCAATTGCCGTCCACTGCTGAACGTAAGCTGGGAGGCTTACATTCAGCTCGTCTCAGTTCTTTTTCGAGGGACCAAAGAGCGCTAACCATCCCGGTCTTGAGCAGTCCGCATCCATCCGCTGACAGCCACCATCTTCAAATCATCGATCCATTCGATGCAATAAAATTGAATAAAATAAAACTATACATTTAAGAGAGAATAGTTTCAGCACATCTTCAAGGTAGATAAATACTTTAATATATTTTCGGACTGCATGGTGAATAAGGCCTCTGAAAACAGATTTATTAGTCTATGAAAACGATGCCGAGCTCTCGCATCAAAACATACCTCATTGGTGGTAATTAAGCGCTGTGTATGGTTGCCGGGTTGAGCAAAATGTTTGACCTTTCCCATCTTGGTTTTATGCCTCAAGAAAATGCTCCATTTTCCTGGTGCTGTACTTTAACTTACGAAATGTGTAATATAGATACACCTCTGCATCTGCAACCTAACTTTAGCTGAAATGTATTGAAAAATCTGTTCTGACACAAAGAAAAATAGTTCTTTCTACAACAGAAAAAAAAGTTGTTTTGGCTTCTTCGTTGTACGCACTGCCTAAGTTTAAAAGCTTTAGACCATTGCTAACTTGTCAACGAATGCTTGACATTTTTAATATTTAGACGAGATTGCTGTCAATAGGTTTTGTTTTATTTCTTTGTCATCTAATGGAAAAGATTAGACAGATCACCGATTCTGAGACACTAATGCACGACAATGATAAGTTTTAAATTGACGCTTACATGTATTATTTAGGTTTGCTGATGAAAACTACGATACGGCAGTGTTGGCAGTTGAAAGAACAGGATTTTATAAACATCATTCCCGTTACTGCTCGTTCCTCTTACATCAACTGATTGTTTTAGTTATTTGAGAAATTGTAATTCTTAAGTGTGTCACATAATTACGATATTGGAGAGTGTAATACCATCCTGGCTTATCCTTTATCGGATCAAGCCAGAATCCTGTACAAACTGGCATTTTTTGTTTTAAAATAGATATTTTTTAAGAGTAGTTAGTAAGGGATTATGTTGATGTTACAGGGTTACATTATCGCTCAGCGATAAAGCCCTTAAAATAAAGAAAAAAAAAGAAAATAAAAATTCTTAAGTGTGTGTGGATGGCCAAATCTGATTCTATCAGGAATACCGAAAAAGGCTGAAAGGAGTATTAAACCCGACTTTGATGAAAAATAACTGCTACATTGTAGTTCTCATCAATCGAACCCTTTAAATTAAAATTAAAATCCCTTATATTATTACGCGCAGGGCCGGTCGTTGTGGCGACACTTGGGGGAGGCCTATGTCCAGCAGTGGACGTCTTTCTGCTGATATGATGATGATTACCCCTGCAGAGGAAAAAGTTGTAGTTTGGATGGAAATTAAGTGAAAGAAAAGAATAACTAATAATTTAATAATAAGTTATTCAAATAGTCATATCAGTAATAAGATTTTCCATCCAATTAGAATGCCTAAAAATAAACTAAAACTAACATAAAAATAATGAAGTACACAAATTAAGGAATCACAACTCTGAAATTCTGTTCTAATCCAGAAATCATAAAATATTTATATTTCGTAAAGACCTTAACTATTCAATGCAAAAACTATCGCCACATTAGTGGTAGACCTTGTGTTTTTGTAAATTGAAATAGGTTTACAATTTATGTATTTGAATAAGTAGAACATAATATTAATTAGCGAATACTTGATAAAAAATAATGGTATTATTCATAAGACAATTGGTTTTCAGTTTCTCGAAATAATAAAATAAGTATAACTGTTCATCTTAAAAATCTGGCATGAAATATCCGAAGGAAATACTGGATTTAAATTGTACAGTTATTAATATATCTAACTAGCTGAGCCGCGCAACTTCGTCTTCGCCATATTTTCCATTAATGCTCCGCTCCTTTTGGGTATAGCGTGATGCTAGCCTCTAGCCTTCCTCGATAAAATAGTGGTCTATCCAACACCCAAGAATTTTTCAATTCGCACCTGTAGTTTCTGAGATTAGCGCGTTCAACCAAACAAAAAAAAACATTCAAACAAACTCTTCAGCTTTATAATGATAAGTATAGATAAGTTGTTAATGAATATGCACCTATCTTCCTGTAATAAGCATGTTGGTACGCTTCCTTATTTTGTAATACTAACATATGCATATTTCACAATGATTCAGGAACATAAAGTAGTAACATCACAGAAATAAAATAAATAAAGGTTTTGCTTACTTTCTTTCGAATATAACCTTTATTCATTTACGTATTACAAAGGTCACTAAAATGGCATTGTAATACGTTGTAATTTTCACTTGAAAATTTTACATCCAGTGCATGAATTGAGAATTAATGAATGGTAATTAATATCCATGATCGCTATTTTCAATCTTTCTGAAAGTAAAACCCATAATTGCTTTGATTCCTTGTATTCAGTTAAAACAAGGCTTATGTTTAAACAACACAGCATATAGATCACTGTACAAAGATAACAAAAAATAGGAAAGGAACGACCACGTAATAAGTAATGTAATCTATTTAGGTTTTCCCACATCACAACACCCACCTCTCACAAGGAAGAACTAAACAAATCGATTGTCCACCAACAATGTAACGCACACCTTGTATTTCACGCGACACTTGTCACTATCTGTAAAACGATTCCGGAAGCTAATCACACATGACAAAAAATCTTGCTGGAATAAAGTATTAGGTAGCTTAAATATCAAGGCATAGATAGTGGTTTTGAAGGTTGTTCGGGCAGCACTTGTTTTGGTAATGAGTACTTGCTCAACGCTTCGTATAAAAGGATCCGTCACAGTGTGTTAGACATCAGTTGATCCAACTTCTTCAGTTCGCCAACAACACAGACCACTTCAAAATGTTCAAGCTGGTGGTGTTGCTCTCTGTCGCGGCTTTGGCTGCCGCTAAGCCTGGTTTGTTGGCGCCAGTGGCGTACAGCGCCGTGGTGCAGCCTGCGAGCAGCTCGGTGTCGCAGTACAGCTCCAGCGTGGTGCACGGCTCCCCCGCCGTGTACGCCGCGCCCGCCGTGTACTCTGCCCCCGCCGTCTACTCCGCCCCCGCTGTCTACTCTGCGCCTGCTGTCTACGGCTCGCACGTCGCCCTCGCCCAGGCCCCTCACTCCCCCGCCGTCGTCCTGGATGCCGTCAACGGAGTGCCCCTCGACACCCCTGAGGTAGTTGCCGCCCGCGCCGCCCACTACCAGGCTAAGGCTCTGTCTGGCTTCCACCACCTCCGCAAGCGGTCCGTCGGCGTCGCTCCCGTGGCCTACAGCTCGGTGGTGTCCCCCGTGGCCTACTCCAGCCCCCTGGTGTCCGCCTACCACAGCCCCGCTGTCGTGTCCGCCTACTCGTCTCCTGTCGTGTCCGCCTACTCGTCTCCTGTCGTGTCCGCTTACTCTGCCTACCCCTCGTCCGTGGTCTCCGCGTACTCCCCTCTGTCCTACTCTGCTGTGTACCCCAAGGCCCTCAGCGTCCACCCCTACTAAACCAAACTAGTATCTTGTAAATCCTTCAAAAACCAATATGTAACGAATCTATCACTGCCGAATTAAACGATTTTATTATTACTTGCCATCTTTTATTTGATATTTTACAATTTAAACATCTAATGTTATTGTTATGTGAAACAATACCAACATTACCAACTTTTTTTTTTATTTGAGATGTGTTTGCTCTTGACTCTAGTTTAGGTCAGAGATGATAGAGACAAAGTCGACGATGGAGCGAGCTTATCCAGAAGAAGCCTGTTCACTCTAACTTTGAAGAGATTAGTGTTGTCAGCGTTCGGAAAC
This sequence comes from Lacanobia oleracea, assembly GCA_950371165.1. Lineage (NCBI taxonomy): Eukaryota > Metazoa > Arthropoda > Insecta > Lepidoptera > Noctuidae > Lacanobia > Lacanobia oleracea. The sequence goes on from OX493401.1 coordinate 13,208,605, forward strand.
AGACGCAGGCAGAAAATTCTACTCCTTTGCTGTGCGAGTTATAAAAGATGTGGGAAAATTCTAGAAATATTTTAGATTAACAAATAGCTCGTTTACAAAGTTGAGTTACACGTGCTTGAGGACTAGGTGCCCTCAGGAATGATCTACTCCGAAGAGAATATTAACATATACAACGTACACAAGTGCCTATCATACTAAATTTTATTTTAATTAAAGAGCGACAAGATGTTTTTCGTGTCAAGATTTGCCCTAGAGCAAATAAATTAAATGATTCGTTCACACGCACATGTTGTACTCGTATCGTATTACTATTGTAAAAAAACTTTGTTGTAACTTTATTTAAACCGCGGTTAAAGCCCGCATTTTTTTTATAATTGCGGAAGTTTAATTTAAACGCCTTGTTTCCCCGGTCACGTTTACCTAATAATTTATTCGCCGCTAAATATTTCTAGTGTTTGTAGCAAAAGAAACCCAATTAAAATCTGAGGCTGTTTATTTTAGTGTGAGAATAAACTAATTTTAACTGTCCTTCAGTTTTATTTGGTTAGGTCAGGTTCCGGTTGTGTTCCTGATACAGTACCAACTTAGGCAAATCACTTAATTTTGATTTCGCATAATTCTTTTTTTCAACTTTCTTAAAAGAAAGGATCAGATATTGCTGAAAGCTGGAAGAGTATAGCTGTGTATTGCACATGAAGTAACCAGGGAACGATAGTGCTATAATCATGAAACATCCAAGGTTTTGGCTGCGTTTTCACAAATATCAATAGAGTTGCTTTTTAGCCTCGCCTCGAAGAGATTCTATTGGTTCGTAAAAAACACATCCCTCGCTACACATCCTCGCACATCCCTGGTGGAAAAACAGCCTTAAGGAGGTATTAATGTGTGAGCTTAATCTGTGTAACATAATGGTGTGCAGTATATAGAATGTTTTAATCCTACACAAACTCATTGAGCCCTGGACGTCCAGGGCTCAATGAGTTTGTGTCATTGCAGTGAAAGGATTCTTGATCTAGACTCTAGGATTCAATAATAAAATCCAATTAATTATCACATCTTTATTTGCAGGCTTATAGCTACTTTACAAAATTGCACGCTTCATACTAATTTACATTACTGATATTTTTCATTCAGAAATATCACGACTAGTAGTGGCCGTGGCCGTGACCATAGCCATATCCATGCCCGTACCCCCCTCCCAGGCCACCAGCAAAACCACCTCCGTAACCACCACCGAAGTGCAGAGGTCCTGCGACAAAGGACTTATGCAGAAGAGGCGCAGCATGTAGCACTGGAGCTACCACAGGTGCCACCACAGAAGTAGCGACGACAGCCGGCGAATGATGCACGTCCAGACGAGACTGATGGGATACTGCCACTGGTGCCACGTGAGCCACCGGAGCCACATGAGCCACGTGCGCCACATGATCCAATGGAGCGACGAGATGCGGAGACCGCTTCAGTATGTGATGTCCATGGCCAGCGTGCCCATGTCCGCCAAGTGTGAGTCCACCATGGCCGAGTCCTCCATGACCGAGGCCTCCTAAAGCGAGTCCGCTGTGACCAAGCCCACCGTGACCGAGTCCTCCAAGACCAAGTCCTCCATGACCAAGGCCTGTGTGACCGAGGCCTCCGTAGCCAAGTCCCCCGTAGCCGAGACCCCCATGCCCAAGTCCTCCACCATATCCGTATCCTCCATATCCATGTCCACCATAGCCGTGACCAGCGTAGCCAGCAACCACGGGAGCCACAGCAGCGTGGTGGGCCACCACTGGTACTACATGGCCATGGCACAGGGCAAGCGAAGCCAACAACACGACAACACGAAACATCTTCAACTTATTACTCCCTTCTTTTCTCCAAGATCACAAATCTGAACGAGCTGCAAGAGCTGACTGACGTTAGAGCTCAAGGGTTACCTTCTTATACCCCAAATGCTGATTCAGAGTGACAGGATCAAAGCTATTAATACATTATGTCGTTCTATTGAACATTGTGATTGTTGTCACAAAAAAGTTGGAATTCGCCAGTTTATTCGAACTAAATTGGTTTTTGCAAACACAATAGATGAAGTACGTGTTCATAACAAAGTTGTCGCCTTTCTTAAAATAGACCCTGAATTAACGTTGTAGGTTAACGCTTATAATAACAAAATATTCGACGAATAAATGACTATGATTCATTTGTGATTATTTTGTAACAGCGCATCAATCTTGTTATGGTAATGAATGACGTTTGTAGAATGCATCTCAATCCGGCCAGTGCCCCGGAGTCGCTGTGACGCAACGACCGGGCGACCCGTCCCAGAGCCTCGGCCGAGAACTTGAACCCGTTGCGCCTGCGCACGACGTAACATCTACCGTTATGCAGCTATAAAGTAACATCCCATCTGCCTTTCGTACACACTTCAGGTTTAGTGCAAGACACAAAATGATTACGCTACTTTTACTTGTGAGTGCAATGTGTGCAGTGCATGGACAAATAGTTCCTTTGATTTACGCTGCGCCGAGTGCAGTATCTCACCAATCCAGGATCGATATCAAGCATAGTCATGGTTTCATATCTGGGCCGTTGATATACAGTCCATCTACAACTCTTTATGCCAGTCACAAACCTGATGATAAACCTCAAGAGACAGTATTGACTCCGGTCTTCACGGCAGATACCATATTAACACCGGTAGCATTAAGCTTTTTCCATAATCTACCGCTGGCACGAGCACTGGAGCATCCTATTTCAATAGACAAAGTTCAAGAAGAAAATGCACAGAACGCTGCAGTAACAGATCAAAACATGGAAAAAATTGATGAAGTCGTTCAGATTGCAAAATCAACAGAAATTCTTGAGCCTGAACAAGAAAATACGGAAGGTCAACCAGAGATTCAAGATAAGAATTATATAATAATAGCTTACGATGACAACAATCAAGTAACGAGTACAACAAACGAACCGAATACGGTTGGAATCACAGAAGCCTGATATGATTTAAAGTGCTAAATGAAACGAGAAAAAGAATGTATTTATAAAAAGATCTACTAAGTTATTTCAAAGGTAATGTTTCAGACTGAACTATTTGTAGCTTAGATATTTGAGACTATATTTTATAAAATGATGTTTTTTTAATGATGTAATAAATAAGTTTAATTCTTGTCATGTAGTTTATTTCCATTTTCAATATATTAATCAACAAATTAGATATTTATGTTGTATCGCTATCATCACTCAAATTATCCCAAAAACTTTAAGCCATTAATTACATATCATAAGTCAACTTTATGCGTTCGGAATGTAAACAATAGACCACATTTTATCAACGTCATTAACCAGTACTTTCTTCTATTGTAACACTCAGATGAAACGGTAAATATGACCAATATTGGTGCCCAATAGCCAATATTTCACAAACAATAACAAAAACGCACCAACGTTTGTCGTGATTGATGTGTTTACAATAAGCCTCAATACAACATGCCTATTGTGTGGAAGCTCGAGCAAAAAACCTCTTTGTTAAGCTTAGTCGAGGAAATGTGTGGTGGTGAGTACAATACAACACGTATTTACTACACGTGACTCAAAGGGTGCATTAGTGCTGCTTCTTACGTCTCCGCCGTAAACGTGAGCTTCAAATACTAATTAATTTTCAGTTAAAACCTAACTGGGTTTATGTCAAAATTGTCCACAGTTTTCGCGCGATCTAGAGAAGTTAGAATTCTAATTGAGATTATTTCCGAACTTTGAAAGATAATAAAGCTTTTCAACCGTTTAAAGAAAAATCTTTATGGTTGCTTTAATGCTTGTATTCATGCCAATGACCTTGTGCATACAAACGGAGCTAAGTACACCTCTACGCGCCACTCCGCTACCCTCATTTTTATTTTTTTGTAATAAAAGTAATACATATTTTTAAAAGGTAACAAAACCAAATTATTTTCGTTTGTATTGAAAAGCAGTAAATATTTTTTATACTCTTGTGATAAAAAATGAAGGAGTAAAATGGTTTCATCTCACAAGATTTTGAGGTGATTTGTTTTGTTATGTGGTAGCGATAGACAAATTCTGGCTAAACCAAATTACGAATCAGACTATTTTTTTAGATGTAGAGCCGACGAAAAACTGCTTCATCTGCACGCTATTTTAAGCTCTTTTCGAGAGAGCAGCCTTAAAATTATTTTACTAACCTGAAAACTGGGGCGCTAATCTAATCCATTTAGTTCGTATTATGTAAAATGAAAGAGAGTTGCTTTAAGTGTAAACAGTAAGAACGAAATAGCCGTAACAATAAATTGCAGATATAACTGATATAGCCTTACAGTTTAGCTCATGGTCGGTCCTTTGACTAATCCTAATTTCTGAATTAAGATTTTGAAGTTGAGTTTTTGTCGATCTCTACTGTAGCCTGAAAACCAGTCACATTTTGGAAATTAAGTAGAGCTAGTTGTTAACGTTGTTCGTGTATTCAGAAATAGGGAAAATTAATATTACACAATTTGCAGTCGTATGACTGCAAATTGTGGTATTAAGTTAACACATACGTGTTATTAATAAATTAATTAACTACTCGTTAGATCATTAAATACTAAAAAATATAGAAGTGACACATGCTACAGCTCCTTCGCTGCCAACAATAAGCCATATACGGTAAAACAATCGATTAACACAATGTTTTAGATTCTTCTCAACTGTGTATCCAACCTTATAGGTGTGAATTTATACGAGTTATAAGGGATTTTAGGTTAGGTTAGGTTAGTTTTTTAAATAAAAGTGTTATTAAAAATTCCAGAATTTGTTTAATCTTTCATGTGCATTATGTACATTTGAGAACACTATTTTACATTGTGGACAATTTTGGATTTACAGTCTTCTTCTAGAAGATTATGGAATACGCTTTGATCTGTGACATCTAGTACAGATGAGAGTAAGCGAGGGGGGTCTGGTAGGCGACGGCGGGGGAAGCATAGGATATGGAGGAGTAGGGGGTCTGCAGGTCGAATCTTGACTGATGGGCGTAAGAGGTGGGAGCGATGTAAGCGTTCAACAGACCAGCTGATCGCTTCTTGATAAAGTGGCTGTAAAAAGGCTGGGAGATCAGGGGAGTATGGGAATAACTCAGACCAGTCGCGGAATACGTGGACGCCAGAAGAGGAGTGGTCGCTGCGTAGGTGGTGGGTGCGTAGTAGGTGGTGGCAGGCAGCACAGCAGACCTCTTCTTGATGAGGTGCACGGCAGGCACCGAGGCGATGCTCGCGGGCAGGATCGAGCCGCTATTGATCAGCGGCGAGTTGTATGTAGTGGCAGCATAGTAGTTAGGGTAGCCGGAGTAGTAAGCGGGCGCGGAGTACGTCAGAGGGAACTGCGGGGAGCGCTTCTTGATGAAGTGGGTGTACGCCAGAGGAGCCTGGTAGAACAGCGGTGAAGGATGGATCACGCTGCTGTCTTGCCTTGCGATGGTGGTCGCTCCAGGTGTCAGGAACGTCGAGTATTGCGTGAAGGGCGCGGCGATCACAGCGCTGGGCTCAGCGGCCGCAACGGCGAAGAAGGCACACAATACCACCAGTTTGAACATGTTGGTCTGTATTGTTTGTTGCTCGGATGAACGACTGATGCCTTGATAGTGTATCTCTTCGTATTTATAGAAATTATTCACTAAAGCTAAGGGCGATCTCGTTTCGCAAAACCGGTGCAAGTCGGCCATTCAGGAAGCTGGTATTTAAAATGGACGAGGTCGTCTACAACCCCGCCAGGTAAGTTCATCATCGTCACAATGCTCTTGTTGCGATACATATGCCAACGAGCCAACAAAAGTAAACGAACCCCTGCATGCAAATACCAGCCGGTTAAGAAATAAATATCAATGAGCACCGTGATATAATTATGTAGACTTGCAGATTTTAATCTCAAAAGCGTAATTAAAATTCACTCAGATTAAGATTATTAGTGGAAATATAAAATAATTAGCTGATATTTTTCATTAATGCTCCGCTCCAGTCGTAGCGTGGTGTTAAATAGCCCTTTCTCGATAAATGGGCTATCTAACACTGAAAATTTTTAGATAGCCCATTTATAGAAATTAAGAATTTTTCAAATTGGACTAGTAGTTCCTGAGATTAGCGCGTTCCAGCAAAAAAACAAACAAACTCTTCAGCTTTATATATTAAGTACTAACACTTCGCCCGCGACTTCTTCGCTTGGATTTAATTGGTAGTCCACGATATTCATCACCCCTCTACCCCCTTAATAGGGTAATATGTAAATTAGTTATTAATAGACTAAAGGAAGGTCAGTTCGCTCAAATTGCCACATATTTCTTACTTAGTGTTTTTTATACCCGTCGTATATTTTAAACGAAAGGTCCGATTTGAATAATTTAAAATGTAATTTACATGTACATAACCAACCTTAATTATCAAACTATATAAGATAAGGATTAATATCATGATACCAAAATCACCACTTTCCCACTATTCCATTCCGCCTGGGTTTAGATTGAATAATTTGAACAAAAAGCGGTAATTGTGACTTAACCTATAATAGTCAGATATATACTCCCGTGGATTGTTTTTGTTGGTTTTGATGTCTTCTATAAAGCTGTAGTACCTACATCACTTTGCTCTATAGTTTCCGCAGCGTACGCGATATAAGGATGTTTTTGGTATTTTTTTTTCACACCCTGGGTTACATTATCGAAGTTTTCATACGGATCCCTAACGCACGGGTCAATCTTTAAGGTTAAGCAACACTTGCCAAGGTTGGTCTGTGGATGGGTTACCATCTTAACATAACGAGTTTCCTCCGTGCCTCGGAAAGCACGTTAAGCCGTTGGTCCCGGCTGTCATTTGTAGATCTTTGACAGTCGTTACGGGTTGTCAGGAGCCAGTCTTGCCAAGAAGTACTGTGTTACCCAGTTAATGGGTTGTGGAGGTCTGGTAGGCAGTCGCTCCACGTAAAACACTGGTATTCAGCTAAATCTGGTTTGACTGGAAGCCGACCCCAATATACTTAAGTAAGTAAGTAAGTAAGTAAGTAAGTAAATAGTTTATTTTCTCGCCACAATACAAATATTTCACACATTTTACATCAATATAATTATTATGGATATTGTGGGAGACTGGTGCCTAAGCTAGGCTTATTGCCTGTGTTTCAGGACACCAGGCCTCCTCCTTAATGGGTTACAGTTTGTGCACAGGATTTCACATAAGGTTGTGGTCAGAAATTTTACTAAATACACAAAAGAAAGAAAAAATCTAAAATTAAAAACAAATCATAAAAAAAAGGCTAGGCAGATAGTTTCATACGGATCCCTAACTTTTTTGAAAATATTCTCTAGCCCATCAGGGATAATTTAGGATTCTTATGATGAAAGAATTTTTCAAATCGATCTAGTAGTTTCGGAGCCTGTTCACATCAAACAAACAAACAAATCTTTCCTCTTTATAATATTAGTGTAGCTAGCGTATAGATTCATTATCAAATATAAGAAGTTATATTACGGGTCAATAGGTGTCATTACTAAAATTTCAGTCCCTTTCCAGAATATTCCTGAAAAGCTCTTCAACAATGAACGGTTCAAAGAATAACCATGAAAAGAATTTATGTATTCTTCTATTATTCAATATCACGTTTATTTTCATAGCATCGGATTGTTGCGAAGGGACGCTGTTGCTACCCTCCCGATTTCCAAAGATTTTCTGGTGAACACTGTTCGAAAATGATTTGAATAATGTTGTAAGCTCATTAGCATTAATAACGATATCTCGTACGTGTGGCATGACGCCAGACAGAGTCCTACTTTATACAAACACGATCATTTTGAAAATACCATTCCACAAAATTGAACAATAGAGTTATATGGAAGTTAGTCGACGGCTATATTTTTGCTGTTTCTATGGTACCATTATTGAACAATTTAAATATGTTCCATAATTTTAGAGATCTTTGAAGTTTAGAGAAAATCTGAATTACCATGAAATATATTGTTAGTGACAAAGACAAGAGACGGCGAAGAATATTTTTTAGGTGCTGGAATCGAGCGCACCACTAAGCACACTACACTACAAGCCTTTTACTTACTCAGCCATTGCGCCGGTCTTTCATTGCGTGCTTAATTTTTCTAGGATAAAAATTGCTAAGATACATTTTATTTGTAGGGATACAAATTCACTCGCTTTCGTAAACATGATGCATATCAAAGTAAGTAGTATGTCAATCTTATTATATTTAAAATTAGCGATCATTTTAGGAAGTGTGGTATTTTACTTTCCCTCGTATAACCAATCACCTCTTACAATCTATAGAAAACGTCAACTGCAAAACATAGAACTGCCTTGCAGCCTCAAGTGCTAGTGCTGAGCATGAGGTCCCGGGTTCAATTTCCAGGTCTGGCAAAGTGTTATTGGGTTTTACCATAGGGAATCATCAGGTTTCTCTAGATTTGCCCGGCTAATAGGCTCGCCCACTATTTCTTAAAACTTACAAATAACGCCGCAATATAGTGTGTGTGGTATATTTATGCAGGTACATCTCTGCTAAATGCATCGAAGAAAACAAGCGTGGTATACGTTATGTCATGTTATTTAATTAAAAATGCTTAAGTTGGATACCAAGTGGCTGCAATAAGTAGATACCATCCTCGCCCACTTCTAAAATCGATATAAATTTCTTGTTATATTCCCAACTTCCAACATTTCATCGCCAGGCAAGTCCCTACATACCCGGTTTATATTGCATCATCATACTTCTCTCCATTTTTGCACAGAGCACGAGTAAGGTGTTATTAGTTTAAGTTAGTGGAGCACTGAATACTAATTTAAAAACCTGGTTAAAAAGCTAATTTACATGGATAGTGCTCACGTAGAGTGTAGGCCAAGTTACCTCCCTGCTACATTAGCGCACGCAGTGAGCAAAATAGGGCACTATTTATCATTTTCCTCCGAAACCCAACTTAAAGTTAGTACTGGATCTCTCAGTAGGTGTACGGAAATCAAAAGCCATGAATGCCTACTAAATTAAATCTGTCTGACTGTATAATCTTGGTCTATGAGATAAATCTTCTGCTAAGTCGAGGTTCAAGCTTGGTCGCCTTTATATATCATGCCGATCTATGTATTCGCAGACCAAATCAAAACAAACGCAAAAATTATAGGGCTTTAATAATAGACGGCTGACACAGAGCTGTCACATCGCGCCTCGCACCTGACCATGTAATTACAATATGCATAATTTCGTTGTTTACAATATCTGCCGCTGACAACTCGAGCTGTACCTACAATAGTATTAAATCCACATATGACCGCTTAATTATTTCATTATTTACAAACTGATATAGAACGATCGAGTGAACTTTATGTTCTCGGACAAAAGTTGTCCTCCCAAGGGCAGCGATGTGTTCCGGAAACGCCTTTGAAGTCAGTGGTCTCATTTAGTACTAATATATAAGGTGAGCGCTACTGTGCACATGCATCAGTGCATCTGAGCTGAGATAACAACACAGACCTTTCTTCTTACAAAATGCTGAAACTGGTGGTGTTGTCCTGCATGGTGGCTGCTGCCACTGCTAGCGCGCTGATTTCACCCTACGCATCTTTTGCCTACTCGGCGCCCATCGCCTATTCTGCACCTATCTGGGCTCCCTACGGCAGCAACTACAGAGGACCGTTGTCTCTGGCGCCCGGCCAGCCCGCCAACATCCTGGCTGCTGACGGCAGGCCGCTCGACACCCTGGACGTGAACCTGGACCGCTCCGCGCACCTCACCGCCAAGGCCCTCGGCGGTGGCATCCACTTCCTAAATAAGCGCTCGGCTCCCCTGATCGCGCCGCTCGGTCGAGTGGTCGCCTCGCCACTGATCCACAGCGCCCCGCTCGCCTACTCCGCACCTGTGTTCGGCTCGCGCCTGGCCGTGTCTCCCATCGCCTACTCCGCTGGACCCTACGCTTCTTACTGGAAATAAATAGCCGCGAACACTGGACTTATAAAAAATAAACAAATGACCGAATCCTAAATTTTGTTTTATCTTTGTGACTAATTCCTCAAAATAACTTGCTACAATATATTTTAATATTCAGCGCTTTAGAAAGGATTTTTTATATTTTTCTGTTCAAAAATTATTTACTACCTGACAAAGAAATATGCTACATATGACAAGCAGGCATAGCTGAGTCATCAGATTCATGATTTTCGTAAGCTGTATCAACTTCCAGCACATACCTACCTACTCGGTTGGAATAAATAGGAATTTAATGGATAATGAGCATTCGGCCTGAGGAATTTCTAAGTGGATAAGTTTGTTTGGTCACTTCATAAAATTGATAGGAAATACATAATAGCAGAAGAATCTTAGACCTGAGAAAAATAAGGATGTTTATGACAGAACAATTATACACGTGAAGAGAAATTAGTTTAATTTATGGATTAAATAAAAACAGACGTAAAGGCATTTTTGCTATACACACCAAGTAGACCTATCCTGAAACACAGGAATAGTTACGAATCATAATATAGAGAGGTTAAAACTGTAACCCGATTAACTAATAGATGACAGACCCGCATGCCAGCAAAAATACGCTTCAATATACAAAATAACCCACGCTAACACCTTCAAGCTACGATTTAGGAAAACGTGTTATTCGTATCGTCAATTCACATTTCTTCGCACAAATGTACTAGGAGTGAACGTATTTTCACTAAACAGGCATAAACTCCAGTTACTTCTGGAATTTTCAAGAAATAGTGCCCGACCAGGGAGTCTAACTCAAGTCTTCGCGCTCCTTGCGCTTACGATCACTGGAACGCCGCAGAAGTCTTACATTGCAGCTTCGAACAATACATTATAGGTATTAATGTATCAAACCTAGGCTACCAAAAAATAGGAGATCTACATTCCATAACATGTTTTTAGAGTATATTAATTTAGTAAATTGCTTACGTGTCTTTTCTTAGGAATAAAACACAACATCACGCCTGCAAGTATCCTAAAGTGTAAGGCAGAAGTGTACATGTATACCTACTTGGACATTATTGGACTAATTTTGTCCAAGTACCATGCAGGGGACAAGTAACAGGAGGCGAGCCAATTGTCATCAACCAAGAACAAATAGATACTCCTGGATGCTACTGAAATTTCAGATGATTAAACTAAATAAAACTTTGTCTGATCTTGGACCAGGACTCAGAACCTCATGTTCAGCGGTATTGAGACCAAGAACCAACGAAGAAGGGAGTTGATGTCAAATGCTAAATAATAACAGCCGCACGCGTCGATCTTCAAAGTTAAGCAACGCTTGCCTAGGTTGGTCTGTGGATGGGTGACAATCTTAACATACCGAGTTTCCTCCATGCCTCGGAAAGCACGTTAAGCCGTTGGTCCCGGCTGTCATTTGTAGATCTTTAGCAGTGGTTACGGATAGTCAAAAGCCAGTAAATCTGACTCCAGTCTTGCCATGAACTGCCGTGTTACCCAGTTAATGTGTTGTGAAGGTCTGGTAGGCAGCCGCTCCTCGTCAAATACTGGTATTCAGCTAAATCCGGCTTGTCTGGAAGCCGACCCCAATATAGTTCGGAAAAGGCTAGGCAGATGATGATATATATATTATTTGCTGCTCTCCAGCATTCTGCACCGAGCGCGGTGGAGTGGTGGACATCGAAAGGACGGCGCCGGCGGCGGTTGACGCGCCGCTTACACAGCATCAGGCCACTGCTCCTGAGATGCAATTTCATATTGCCACATTTTTTTAGATAATTTAGACACTCATTGTGTACTAAATAAAACTCTGACACTAGGGTGCGTGGGGTCGTTAGAACTTACTGCCTACACGATAAAAAGAAAACTAAATAAAACTGAAAATTAACAAAAAAAAACTATGTCTTCCTGATTTTTAATCAACTAAGGCAGAGCGGCAACAATGGAACTGTGATTTACACGTAGGAATGAAAGGGTGTAAATAGTAATTTGTTTTATTTATTTTTCTCTGCTATGTGGAAGTCACGTCACAATAAATTATTGTGGGATGAAGATTAACATACCTGCCGACATTGCAAATTATACAGCTATCGACGTAAGTATTCTTTATTTATTAGCGGTCCCCAACGACGCCGACTTTTTTTGTTTTCAGAGATTTTATATCAGTGGGCTAAAAAAAAATTAATTGTCTGTAAAGTCGGTTTACGAACGATAATTTTACGTGATAACGTCATAAGAAACCCAATTGAATTCTTAAAAATCAAGACGAAGGCTTAGGCCGATCGTGCCACTCTCGGAACGTGACACTTTTTCATGCGAGCAGCCGGCGTTCATCGATTTATAAGACGTTATCACGTCAAAATGAATTATCATTTTATGCTTGTAATATTACTAGATCCACACACACCTAAACGTTACAACATCGTATAACAAAATAATCATCATATCTACTTTTTCATTTACTCATTTCTCTTTTCAGCTTAATCATCAGTCCTGCGTCAAATCTTTTTATAATCTACTCATGGAGATAATTTAAATGTGCGCAACTACGGTAGTTATTTGAGGAGTTGGGTATAAATTGTGCAGACCTCAGGTCATGCCGCAGCATCAGATCAAAGTTACCATGTTCTTGCAATATCATTGAAGTACCATAATACCAAATAACGAATCGATCAAACCAGTAGAAGTAGCACACATCCTTTCATATCTAAAAACACTCTCGATTAAGTTACCTGTATAACAAAAAAAACAAAATCGTTTCATTCCTTTAGGAGCTACGATGCCACATATATACAGATACACACGTCAAACTTATAACATCCTTATTTTTTGTAAATACTAAAAGTTACTTTAAAAGTTTGTGTAAAACTTGTGATGGAATAACCTAGTCAGTTCTCAAATCTTTTTATTTATAAGAAAAGAAATAGCAGGTATTCCCAACAACATACGAATACTATAGTCTGCCAAACTTCATAACAATTTCAAAGATTCAAGATTTAAAACATTTATTTCAAATAAACCATTTCCAGGCACTTTTAAAAAGTCAAGGCAGGTCGGTCAGTCAAAAACATGAAGCTATTTGCACGTTCCAAAGCGTAGATCTCTATGGAGAAGAACGTGCAAGATTGATTTATTTCGATGCAGCAATGTCAAGTTCAATTATTAGATACTTACGTGAGTTAATAGTCTGTTTTGAAGTTAATTTATACGGTTATTGTGAGATAATATTGCGAACTTATCAAACCAGTTTATTACTAGGTACTGAAGAAATTTAAAAGCAATGTTTTATCATTTATTTTCCCGAAAAGAAAATCAAAAAAACACTACAAAGTATTAAAAGTTATTTTATACTTTGTAGTGTTTTGTTTTTGGAAGTCGGTTTTATTTATTTTTTTGTAAAAAAGTTTTATAAACCACAAATACAGCGTACCGTTGGTCTGAGACTAAATGTGGCGAAGACTGAGTACATGTCCTGTGGCAGTACGGATTCAAACAACATCCGGTTCGGACCTGATCAGAAAGTCCAATACGTTCAGGTACCTTGGATCCGTGCTGCAAGAGTCTGGCAACGTGGACGACGATGTCCAAGCACGTATAGGCGCGGCTTGGGCGAAGAGGCGCGAGGTAACGGGCGTTGTATGCGACCGCAAAATGCCTCCGAAGCTCAAGGGGCAGATATATAAATGTATCATACGGCCTGTTCAGAATGTTGGGCTGCGAAAAAGACGGATGAAAATAGATTGCATGTAGCGGAGATGAGAATGTTGAGATGGATGTGTGGAGTAACGAGAGTGGATAAAGTGAGAAATGAGTATAATGTACTCATTGGGGGCACTTTAAAAGTGGCGTCAGTGACGGAAAAGTTGAAAGGGAATCGCTTGTCTTGGTATGGTCATGTGAAGAGGAGGGATGAAACGCATATAACTAGAAGAGTTATGAACATAAATGTGGATGGATGGAGAGGGAGAGGAAGGCCAAAGAAAAGATGGATGGATTGTGTGAGGAGCGATATGAAAGAAAAGGGAGTTAGTGATAGAGTGACGACTGATAGAACAGAATGGAAGAATAAAACGTGTTGCGCCGACCCCAAGTAACATGGGATAAGGACAGGAAGATGAGATGACGGCCTGTCCTACTGTACGGCGGCGAGTGTTGGCCAGCACTAAGCAGACACACCCAGGAGCTTCGCGTCACGGAGATGAAGATGCTGAGGTGGATGAGCGGCGTAACGCGATCCGATCGCATACGCAACTCTTTCATCCGAGGTAGTCTTGGTGTCCGTGGGGGAAAAACTGCAAGAGTGTCGTGTGCGATGGTATCGCCACATCATGCGCCGCCTAATGGAATACGTTGGTCGAAGGTGCATGAATATGACTGTCCTTGGGGCTAAGTCCCGTGGTCGCCCTCGCAAGCGCTGGCTGGACGTCGTCAAGTCCGACATGAGAGCCAATGGCCTGACTGAGAAGGACGTTAAAGATCGGGCAAAGTGGAGCAAGCACAGTAGGAAGGCAGACCCTGGAAATGTGGAAGAAGAAGAAGAAGACAAATACAGCGTACCGGCGTGATATTAAAACAATCAACAGACATGCGATTTCAGAAATCCCGATGCATTTGCTCTTATTGATTGAAGAGTTCCGTTGCCTACCTCCGAAGATCTTTATCAGATCTTCACCAAATTAAAATGGGTCCAGTCCGGGAAAATACTCTTCCAAACAAAAAAATAATCATCCACATCGAAACAACTGGCAAAAATATCGTTGAAAAACCTTTTTCATGGGATCCCATCATCAGAACCTGACTTATACCTTCCATCATTAGCTCAGCAACCTGAGCAACAAATATCTGTATTGCGTTAGAAATGTCACTAAAACCATTGTGTGCGCCTATAAAATTTGAGGGTTTCCCTCAATTTTCATGGGATCCCATCATCAGATTCTGACTTATGCCTTCCATCATCAGCTTAGCAACATGAGATGATGAATACCAGGCACAAATATCTGAATTGCGTATGAAATTTCAAGAAAATCATTGTATGTGCCTATAAAATTTGAGAGTTTCCCTCGATTTTCATGGAATTCCGTTATCAGATTCTGACTTGGTGACAATGGGACTACCCCAGGAGTATAGGCTTTCGAATATAGAAAGAATTATCAAAATCGGTCCACAATTGGCGGAGAAATCTTTGAATATACCTAAAAAAACTTAAAGAAAAT
Source organism: Lacanobia oleracea (assembly GCA_950371165.1). Lineage (NCBI taxonomy): Eukaryota > Metazoa > Arthropoda > Insecta > Lepidoptera > Noctuidae > Lacanobia > Lacanobia oleracea. The sequence continues at coordinate 13,223,772 of OX493401.1, forward strand.
AAAAATAAATTATTCCTTACATGCAAGTCTATATTTAAAATACTAAGAAACCAATACAATATAAAAAAAAACATCAAGTAATTCCACTTGCAAGACGAAGTTAATGCTTTGATTTTTTTACCTGTTACAGAGAAATGTTACAAATTGCATATTTAATAACGTACACATTTGCATATTTTCTAACACCTCGGTACACAATAGATAGTTGTACTTGTAATATGCCACTAAAAAGACACAGATCAAACACTTTGTTCGTATGTACTTTGTTTTCTCGTAGGAAAGTAGTATTTTCAGGGCCAACAATGTATTCCGGTGTCGCCCATCAAGTTTAATCTTATCACTCAAGTATATAAGGTGCCTGACATTGTGCAAATGCATCAGTGCATCTGAGCTGACATTACAACACAGACCACTCCTCATACAAAATGCTGAAGCTGGTGGTGTTGTCCTGCATGATGGCTGCGGCCACAGCGAGCGTGTTGGCGCCCTTCGCGTCTCTGGCCTATACGGCGCCCATCGCTTACTCGGCGTCTCTACTGGCGCCCTACGGCAGTAACTACCGAGGACCGCTGTCTCTGGCGCCCGGCCAGCCTGCCAACATCCTCGCAGCCGACGGCAGGCCCCTGGACACCCTGGACGTAAACTTGGACCGCTCCGCGCACTTCACGGCTAAGGCTCTCGAAGGTGGTGTTCACTTTCTGAAGAAGCGCTCCGCTTCTCTGATCGCACCATTCGCCTACTCAGCACCCATCGCTTACTCTGCACCTATCTGGGCTCCCTACGGCAGCAACTACAGAGGACCTTTGTCTCTGGCGCCCGGCCAGCCCGCCAACATCCTGGCTGCTGACGGCAGGCCGCTCGACACCCTGGACGTGAACCTGGACCGCTCCGCGCACCTCACCGCCAAGGCCCTGAGCGGTGGCATCCACTTCCTGAAGAAGCGCTCGGCTCCCCTGATCGCGCCGCTCGGTCGAGTGGTCGCCTCGCCACTGATCCACAGCGCCCCGCTCGCCTACTCCGCACCTGTGTTCGGCTCGCGCCTGACCGTGTCTCCCATCGCCTACTCCGCTGGACCCTTCGCTTCTTACTGGAAATAAATAACCGCGACCACTGGACTTACAAAAAATAAACAAATGACCGAATCCTAAATTTTGTTTTATCATTGTCACCAATTCCTCTAATTTATATTCAGCGATTTGTATAGGACCTTGAATATTTTTCTGTTCATAAATTAGTCACTTGCTAACAAGGAAATGTGCTACATATGACTAGCAGGCATAGATGAGTCGTCGAATTCACAATTTTCGTAAGCTGTATCAACTTCCAGCACATACCTACTCGGTTGGAATAAATAGGAATTTAATGAATAATGAGCATTCGGCCTGAGAAATTTCTAAGTTGATAAGTTTGTTTGGCCACTTCATAAAATTCTACTCATAATAGCAGAAGAATCTTAGACCTGAGAAAAATAAGGATGTTTATGACAGAACAATTATACACGTTAAGAGAAATTAGTTCAATTTTATGGATTAAATAAAAACAGACGCAAAGGCATCACTACTATACACACCAAGTTGACCTATCCTGAAACACAGGAATAGTTACGAATCACAGTATAGAGAGGTTAAAAACTGTAACCCGATCAACTATTAGATGACAGACCCGCAAGCCAGAAAAAATACGCTTCAATACACTAAATAACCCACACTAACACCTTCAAGCTACGATGTAGGAAGAAGTGTTATTCGTATCATGCATTCACAGTTCTTCGCACAAATATACTAGGAATGAATCTACTTTTACTAAACAGGCATAAACTCCAGTTACTTCTGGAATTTTCAAGAAACCCCCGACCAGGGAATCTAACTCAAGTCTTCGCGCTCTTTGCGCTTACGATCACTGGAACGCCGCAGAAGTCTTACATTGCAGCTTCGAACAATACATTATAGGTATTAATGTTTCAAACCTAGGCTGCCAAAAAATAGGAGATCTACATTCCATAAAATGTTTTTAGAGTATGTTAAACTAGTAAATTGCTTACGTGTCTTTTCTTAGGAATAAAACACAACATCACGCCTGTAAGTATCCTAAAGTGTAAGGCAGAAGTATACATGTATACTTGGACATTATTGGATTAATTTTGTCCAAGTCCCATGTATTAGAAGGCGAGCCAATTGTCATCAACCAAGCACAAATTGATACTCCTGGATGCTACTGATGCCATGAACTACCATGTTACCCAGTTAATGTGTTGTGGAGGTCTGGTAGGCAGCCGCTCCTCGTAAAATACTGGTCATCATCTGCCTGCCTTTTCCCAACTATATTTGGGTTGGCCAGTGTTTTACGTGAAGCGGCTGGCAACCAGATCTCCACAACCCATTAACTGGGTATCACGGTACATCTTGGCAAGACTGGAGTCAGATTTACTCGCTTCTGACAATCCGTAACGACTGCCAAAGATTTACAAATGACAGCCGGGACCAACGGCTTAACGTGCTTTCCGAGGCGCGAAGGAAACTCGTTACGTTAAGATGGTCACCCATCCATAGACTAACCTCGGCAAGCTTTGCTTAACCTTGATGATTGACCCGTGCGGCTGTTATTATTTAGCCACGAGCTCCTCCCTCGTAAAATACTGGTATTCAGCTAAATCCGGCTTGTCTGGAAGCCGACCCCAATATAGTTCGGAAAAGGCTAGGCAGATGATGATATATATATTATTTGCTGCTCTCCAGCATTCTGCACCGAGCGCGGTGGAGTGCTGGACATCGAAAGGACGGCGCCGGCGGCGGTTGACGCGCCGCTTACACAGCATCAGGCCACTGCTCCTGAGATGCAATTTCATATTGCCACATTTTTTTAGATAATTTAGACACTCATTGTGTATTACTAAATAAAACTCTGACACTAGGGTGTGTGGGGTCGTTAGACCTTACTGCACACACGATGAAAGACGACTCAATAAAACTGAGAATTAACAAAAAAAAAATGTTTTCCTGATTGTTAATAAATCAATTAAGGCAGAGTGGCAATAATGGAACTGTGATTTACACGTAGGAATGAAAGGGTGTAAAGAGTAATTTGTTTAATTTATTTTTCTCTGCTATGTGGAAGTCATGTCACAATAAATTATTGTGGGATGAAGATTAACATACCTGCCGACATTGCAAATTATAAAGCTATCGACGTAAGTATTCTTTATTTATTAGCGGTCCCCGACGCAATGATGTTGAGCCGAAAGATTCGTACCGTTCGTTATATTAAACTAAAAAGATCGATCCATTTTTTTTTATTTCTTGCACATTTTATATTCAGCGGCTTAAAAAAATATGGTTTTCTGTAAAGTCGGTTTACGAACGATAAACGGGTAAAAACAGCTCGAAATTTTTCGTGTAAATATACACACTACGTGCGTGGCCGTAACTTGGCCTGGCACACTGCCATGCACCTAGATAGACCGTGGAGTAGGCCTACTGGGGAAACCACGTTAAAAAAAACGCGTCAAGTTCACTACTTTACAGTTGGCGAGAAAACGTGCATATTATGCGGAATACAACTTAGAATCGCCTTTTCTCCGAAATATCTTAATCTTAAGGAAAAAAGAGTACTTATGGCAATTTTTGTAGATAATTGCATGATCTACATTTTTGTCTGACTTATTTTTATCATAAAACTATCCCTTTCGCAAAAAAATCCAAAAAACCCATGAGGAACTTTGCCAATTTCATTATAATGGTATCCCTAGCGGTTCTGTAAATTTTCAACCTGTTGGGAATTTATGCAAGGCTGAATGTCTATTTTGGCCGGACTAATAGGATACAAACGACGTAGAGAAAAAGTAGGTAATATAAAAATTAAAGCCTTTTAGCGGAATCGGTTCATTAAATCAACTTAAAGAAAATAAAATAAATAAGTACTTACATACAAGTCTATATTTAAAATACTAAGAATCCAATACAATATAAAAAACAAACATCATGTAATTCCAAGTGCAAGACGAAGTTTTAAAATATAGAGTTGTTGCTTTGATTTTTAAACCTGTTGCACAGAAATGTTACAAATTTCATATTTAATAACATACAAATTTGCATATTTTCTGAAAACTCGGTACACAATAGATACTTGTACTTGTAATATGTCACTAAAAAGACCCAGATCAAACACTTTGTTTGTACTTATGAACTTTGTTTTCTCGTAGGAAAGTAGTATTTTCAGGGCCAAGAATGTATTCCGGTGTCGCCCATCAAGTTTAATCTTATCACACAAGTATATAAGGTGCCTGACATTGTGCAAATGCATCAGTGCATCTGAGCTGACATTACAACACAGACCACTCCTCATACAAAATGCTGAAGCTGGTGGTGTTGTCCTGCATGATGGCTGCGGCCACAGCGAGCGTGCTGGCGCCCTTCGCGTATACGGCACCCATCGCCTATTCGGCGTCTCTACTGGCGCCCTACGGCAGCAACTACAGGGGACCGCTGTCTCTGGCGCCCGGCCAGCCCGCCAACATTCTCGCAGCTGACGGCAGGCCTCTGGACACCTTGGACGTGAACTTGGACCGCTCCGCGCACTTCACGGCTAAGGCTCTCGAAGGTGGTGTTCACTTTCTGAAGAAGCGCTCCGCTTCTCTGATCGCACCATTCGCCTACTCAGCACCCATCGCTTACTCTGCACCTATCTGGGCTCCCTACGGCAGCAACTACAGAGGACCGTTGTCTCTGGCGCCCGGCCAGCCCGCCAACATCCTGGCTGCTGACGGCAGGCCGCTCGACACCCTGGACGTGAACCTGGACCGCTCCGCGCACCTCACCGCCAAGGCTCTCAGCGGTGGCATCCACTTCCTGAAGAAGCGCTCGGCTCCCCTGATCGCGCCGCTCGGTCGAGTGGTCGCCTCGCCGCTGATCCACAGCGCCCCGCTCGCCTACTCCGCACCTCTGTTCGGCTCGCGCCTGACCGTGTCTCCCATCGCCTACTCCGCTGGACCCTTCGCTTCTTACTGGAAATAAATAACAGCGACCACTGGACTTACAAAAAATAAACAAATTACCGAATATTAAATTTTGTTTTATCATTGTCACCAATTCCTCTAATTTATATTCAGCACTTTGAACGGGATTTTTAATATTTTTCTTATCATAAATTAGTCACTTGTCAACAAGGAAATGTGCTACATATGACTAACAGGCCTAGCTGATTCGTCGGATTCACAATTTTCAGCTGAGCTGTATCAACTTCCAGGACATATTCGGGAATAAATAGGAACTAAATGAATAAACCTGTATTGAAACTCGTGAAATTTAAAAAAATAACTACGATCACAACAATGAAACAAAACTATAACAAGTAGTTTTCCTAAATTTAAATTATTATTTTGATACTAAAACTAAAGAGCATTTCTTTTACTACGTTTGCCTCATTTTTTTAAGGATGGGAAATCATCAAAAGACTCCTTCCGCTCTGGGCGGAGCAGGGAGTGTCACACTCTTACTGACTAAAACCTATCCGTGTTCCTCCTAGTGCCCTTTGTTGTTCGCTTCATTGAACACAATAAAAGTGGAGTAAAATGTCATCTCTAATACACAAGTATCAATCACCTGACTATGTTAATTGACAGGTTACCGGCAGACCTTCAGCCATCAGCTATCAGGTGTCAGCCACACGTAATCGAACAATTTGTTGCGTATGAAACAAAGATTGTGCGATCACACCTATGTTACGGTGACAACGACATGTAATACTGTCGAGGTGTTGTCATTTACATTACTGCGGGTCTTGACAGGGCGCCAGATTAATAATATGATGAAATAGAGAGTTTTAGGAAGTTTAGATTTGGCCCGCGACTTCGTATGCCCATATTCCGTTTTTTCCGTTCCCGTAGGCATTTGGGGAAATCCTCGCTTAGTGTTCCCGTACACCCCAAGGAACCTAGTTACATTCCGAATTTCAGTTTTCTACGACTAGTAGTATCGGCTGTGCGTTGTCAGTCACCCGCTCAGTCAGTCACTAATATCAGCTGTTTCATACATTTTCATTGGCTAAATATTGCTTTTTGTATGAAACCCCTGATTTTTTTTTCGAGGTTTCGGGGTTGTTCTCAAAGTAAACGTTGTATATAATCATGTATAGTTTTACTGCCTAAGAGGTTGTTGATGTTTTACAAATAACCCTGATTAGTATTAGTATACAGGGCTAGCTTACCGAGACATGGTGGACATTCCACCCACCTGCACAAAACGTTTTGGGGATGCTATCATTGTGCAAACAACTATGGAGTGGATTTCCCTGCCGGAGTCTGTGTTTCCTGATAGTTACCACCTGGGAGTATTTAAGTGAAGAGTGAACTGGTTACTTTTAGGTAAGTTTGCTTCATAGTAGACCACATCATCCCTTTATTTTAATTTTCATCGCTAATATCAGGAACTGCTGGTCTGATTTGAAAAATTATTTCAGTGTTAGATAGCCCATTTACCGAAGATAGGCTATATATCATCACGCTAAGACCAAAAAGAGCGGAGCAGACGAAGTTGCACGGGTCAACTAGTATGTTATACGGAAACGTACATTTGAAACAAAAATTCTTCCGTTAATGAGTGTGAGAGTGACAGACAGTCAACGCACCGCGGAAACTACATGAAATTTGGCATGTTGGTTCCCGAAATTCCTACGGAAACGAGAAAAACGGGATATGCACGTACAAAGTAAAAGCTAGTAAAGTATTTAATAATAATAACGCTTTCTCGGTATCGACCAACCTATAAAATAATTTTTACTCAAGTCAGAATTAACTTTCAGTCTCTGCACTGAATGGCTTACTATTGTTAGCCATTTAACGCTTATCAGTCATTATGTCAACCAAACTCAGTTTTTAAGCTACCCGATATATCAAATGCATATTTATTAAAAACTTTTAACGCTTTTCAGGCTATGTTCATAAATAGAATAATAATTTTAAAATGTTATTTATAAAACTCAATTTTTTTTCAGTATGGTAAGGCATACGTAACTGGTAGAATATGAATTGCTTTTGTTAACCGTATGTAGTCGTGATATGTCAATAGAATGTGGTTCCGCAGCTAACCTAACCTAACTACCTTTGCAACATTTTTTATTAATGTCATTGAATCCTTTTTTATCCTAAATATAACTCTTAATATAGCTGGTACATACCACGCAAAACGAATGAAACACTGGGCGTTCAAATTATTACCTATCTCTTTTTATTTCTATAACCCATGTTTTTGATAGCTCTCCCCCCTCAGCAAGTATTTGACAATCATCCTTAAGTTTGAAGCACTTCTTTATCATAAAATGGAAAAATGGTTTCGTCAATTTAGACCTAAAACTAAAACAAGATCGAAGGGCCCTTCGACAAACATTCTTTTAAAGTCAGAGTAAGAATAAAATAGATTAATATGGTGCAAAATTCATTTATTATCTTTAGTATTTACAAAATGAGGAGCACTAAGAGTATTTATTTACCAGCGAGTGTAGTGAGCAATAGGTGCCGCAGCATAGGTTACCGGAGCCACGGCCAGGTGCGAGCCGAGCACTGGGGCGGAGTAAGCGAGCGACACTCTGTGGAGCAGGGGTGAGGCGACCACGTGGCCGAGCGGCGCGATCAGGGGAGCCGAACGCTTTTTCAGGAAGTGGATACCACCGCTAAGGGCCTTGGCGGTGTAGTGTGCGGAGCGGTCCAGGTTCACGTCCAGGGTATCGAGCGGCCTGCCGTCAGCAGCCAGGATGTTGGCGGGCTGGCCGGGCGCCAGAGACAACGGTCCTCTGTAGTTGTGGCCATACGGAGCCAGGATTGGCGCAGAGTAAGCGAGAGGCGTGATCAGACCAACAGAGCGCTTCTTCAGGAAGTGCACGCCTCCTTCGAGTGCCTTGGCGGTGTAGTGTGCAGAGCGATCCAGGTTCACGTCCAGGGTGTCCAGGGGCCTGCCATCAGCTGCTAGGATGTTGGCGGGCTGGCCGGGCGCCAGAGACAGCGGTCCTCTGTAGTTACTGCCGTAGGGCGCCAGTAGAGACGCCGAGTAAGCGATGGGCGCCGTATAGGCCAGAGGCGCAAAGGGCGCCAACGCGCTCGCTGTGGCCGCAGCCAACATGCAGGACAACACCACCAGCTTCAACATTTTGAATGAGGAGTGGTCTGTGTTGATATCTCGACTCAGATGCACTGATGCATTCGTGCGGTGACAGACGCCTTATATACTTGTGTGATAAGATTAACATGATAGGCGTCGAAGGAATGCATCGCTGACCATGAAAAGACTACTTTTCTCCGAGAAAATAATTCATACGAACAAAGCAATATCACTATGCTACCTTTAGAGATAATATTATTAGGAAGTTCATAACAAATATTCGAAAGAAACATGTTTATAAAATCTAGGTATTTTGAAAAACGATCGAAATAGTAAAGGATTTTCGTGAAAAGAATATTTGCGAAAAATTAGGAATGTAACACTTTTCAACTTCTCAAAAACAACAACACAACTTCCGATCTTAGTTTAAAAAACCCTGAGTTTATCATCAGAATAAATCACTACTTTTTAGAAGCTATGCGCAACAACTTTACCTAACCTACGGGTTAAGCGAAATTCAAACTCAAATTGATACAACACTAGTCTTGCAACAGTTTGATTTTAACGCAAATATGACAAATTGTAGGCTGAAATCCCTTGACGATAAAGTAATTCAGGTCGCAAGTCGTAGAGCACAAGACAAAGTTGGAGAGATGTAACAGAAGAGCCCATACTTAGCCCACCAGAGGGCTGGTCTTGTGACGATACTTTTCTACTTAAAATGATGTTCCTTACTTAATTAAACGGACGTGTAAAATACAATTTTTATCTGTGAAGTTCTTTTTGTTGAGCATTTTAGTACTAGCAGTAATCGCTGATAGGGCAGCCAAGTGTTTCGGTGAAAATGTCTTTAAAGGTATTTTATTTCCGAATCAGTTTTTTTTTTCATCTTTACCAGAGCAGATTATCGGAACTTTCAGTATGTTACCAAAAATAGACCAAATCATAGCATTCAGATAGGTACTCGGGTAGTGGTGTATATGTATCTGTGTGGCGACCAAAAAAAGAAATAATCTTTTCAGCCGACTTCAAAAAAGGGGAGGTTCTCAATTCGGTAGTATTTTTATGTGTGATTCTTGTTTTAAGTTAAAGGATATACTATCCGATTTAAATTTCATCATAATCCAATTTAAATCTGGGTAAGCTCGCTCTATCTCTGACCTAGACTAGAGTCAAGAGCAAACCCATCAGAAATAAAAAAATAAATAAAAAATCGGTTTAGTAGTTTGGCTTTCAAATCAAAATAGCTAGATTCGTTGACAGTTGCGTAGCGAGGGGGAGGCGGAGGGGGTGGCCCGCACCGGGTGGCTTCCGACCGATCCTTGACTGGTTTTGTCACTGTCGTGTGTCACCCCCAAACATTTGACGCAATGAAACCTGTCGGTAGAGGTGTGCAAAAATTTTTAAGCATTCTTGCATTTTGCACTCTCTAATTTCATGTGTTTTTTTTTATAATGAACAAAAGACTTCTATTTAAGTATGAATGATCAAAAGACAATAAAACCGTTCCGAGATGAGATGCAAAAATTTGTTTAGTTCTTGAGGTTATCTGCATGTCACTCGCCCATTGGTTGACTTTTTTCACTGTCAGGTGTCACCCCTAAACGGGTGATGTAATGAAAACCGCCCGAGGTGGGGTATAAAACTTTCGAGCTCGCTTCGCTCGTTCTTTCACTCTACACTCTCTTTATTCTCAAGCTTTTCTTTGTATAACTTAACAAAACGGCTATGTTTATGTATGAATGATCAAAAGAAAATAAAAGTGAGTTTTCGAGCTAGCTTCGATTGCTCTTATGTTCTGCCCTCTCTCAATTAATTAGCTTTCTTGCATCAGTCCATAAAGTTACTATCCGAGGCGGGACGCAAAAATTTTCGAGCTCGCTTCGCTCGCTCTTGCGTTTGACCGTCTCTTGGTTCTTGAGCTTACTTGCGTCACTCAACAAACTTGAGTTAGTTAATGATGAAGAGAAAATCAAAATAATCGATGGCGAGGTGCACCAACTTTCGAGATTTTGTTTGTATATTAATAACGCCATCAAATCAGGATCTGTATCTATAGATACCACACACCAGTTTGCTGGTGACACGGGTATCTTAGTCGCCAATAAAAAAAACTCTGAGGCTCAAAATCCCTACAAAGTTACTTCGATCAAATGTGTAACATATTTGATGGAAGTTACTTTAAATAAATAATATTCACATTATGTTCATCACACAATAACATTCTTGATTGCATCGCTCGCCAAAGACTTGTAATTGCCCATCACTAGAAGTAGTCAATAAACACATGTACATCGGTCTAATAGTCGATAACCGATTCTGTTGGGGTCCACACAAATAATACGTTTGCAATAAGCTGAGGTCTATTATAGGTAAACTTAGCATTTCAAAGTATAAATTGCCTTACAAATCGATCAGAATGTTATACGAGTATATGGCCTTGGCAGACTCGGTTATCAACTACGGCCTCAGCAGCTACGGTAGAACTTACGATACATACTTGTCAGATATTTATAAGCTACGATTAAGGCTATTAAAAATCATTACATCTAAATATATAAAAAATAAATTCAACAAAAACAGCGACGACGATCTGTTTAGAAACTGTAATATTACCAAGGTGTTCAATAAAGTTAAATTTTTCATTCTTGCTGAAGTAAATAGGCCCGAGCTGCTAACCGAAAAAACAAGACCTGACTTTTTGAGATCCTTTACACTTAAAAACAAATACGTTCTACCAAAAGCCAACAATGTGTATGGCATGAGGGTTGCAGAATATTTAGTACCTTACTTTCTTAATAAACTTCCAGAAGACTTACAAACGTTGTATAAAACGAGTTCGAAGAGTTATTTGGAAATAAACAAATAAAAAAAGTGCGCGGCTCATTATTTGGAGGGAGAGGGGGGGAAATCATTTGTAGTATGACACCACATTGTTCGCCCCGGGTGTCACCCATGCTGGCTACGCCACTGTTCGTTTACTTGGATGACGTTCGTTTACTTTGTTTGTCATCCATAACGAAATTGCGTATTTTGTTTTCCTGCGACGTTTCAGTGGTGTTGTTAGGTGTCCGATACCTACCACTAAAATGTGGAAATACGAAGAAACAACCAAAAACACCGACTTCCAAAATAAAAGTTATTTTATATATTGTAATGTTTATTTGGAAGTAGGTTGTATTTTTTTGCAAATAAGTTTTTACTGGGTTTTATCGTGGTTTCATACCACGATAAAACCCAGTAAAAACTTAGTAGTAAGTAGGTAATGTACGAGTACTTAAGTACCTTACGTGCTACTCCATCCTACCCCTCACATATTGTTTACATCGTGTCCGGAGCACGCCCAGTGTTACGAATGGGGTTCGAACTCGCGATTTCTTACTCGCTAGCCAACGGTTTCACCAGAGGGCTATTTTCGCTCTGTTACGTTTTGACTGAAACATACTATTTTTAATACTTAAGGCTGATGACACTCAAATGCAAGAGACTACCCAAAGATATGAGAACACTTATATCATCAAACTTGTTTTTAACTCATCCTGAGAAACGAGTGTTAGCCGCAACATACTTCGAAAACATCGAATGCGAACCCAAAAGCGAACGGAAAAGAAGTTTACAATTCCGAAATAAAGACGCTCGTGAAAGAGTGAATTGAAGAACAAAATCAAAAGAGCGCGTCAAACTTTAAAGAAAAACAGACTCTCATCGTTGAGTTTAAAAAAAATAACCATAAGAAGAAAAGTAACTGCCAGATTCACTAGGAGCAAACAAAACCATAGTAGGCAAAGTATAAACAATCCACTTCCATTTTAAAATTAATCTTCCCTAGGTAAAAAACTACTTGTAGATGATCACTGTTGCCACAAACACAGACACAAACACAAATTCATGTAATCGCCATACGAGGACATGCTGTTGACACCAATAGAATCGCAAATGTAGGTGACACAGCAACATCGGCAGATAACGTATAATAAGCAGGTAATTAACATCGATGCATCAAAAAAGTGGGAGTGAATTATATGGTGATTAAAGAAAAATGCTTTTTCCGAGTAACTCTCTTTATAAACTATAGGCAGATATATTGTCGAATATACTAAACATTCTTTACACAGTATTTCACCAATGAGGTCCCAGGATGCCGGCATGACCCAAATGGCCCAGGGCTAGAGGAGCGACGGGTGCGCGCCAACCGAGGTGAGCTGCGGCCGGGAGGGCCAGGGCTGCGGGCGCCAGGCCGTGTGCGCCGGGCCATGCGCCGATCAGGGGAGCCGAGCGCTTGCCGAGTAGGTGCGCATGTGCTCCAGCCGCGGCGGCGGTGGCGTGGTCGACAGCCCTGGCCGTGTAGTGCACAGCACGGTCAGCGTTCACACTAAGGGTGTCCAAAGGCCTGCCATCTTGAGCCAAGATGCTGGCGGGCTGGCCGGGAGCGAGCGACACGGGTCCCCTGTAGTTGAGGGCAGCACCGCCCAGAGGCGCAGGTACCACGACGGGGCCAGCGATGCCGACGGCGGGAGCGTGAGCGGCGGGAGCCAGCAGGGGGGCCGCTAGCGCCGGTGCGACTAGCGGGGCGCCCAGGTGCGCGCCCAGACCCCACGGGGCTCCCAGGCCTAAGCCATGAAGGCCGAGTGGCCCGAGGCCGAGAGCGCCGAGACCGCTGGGCTTGGCGGCCACCAGGACCAGGACGGAGGACAACACCACCAGCTTGAACATTGTGGTCTGTGTTGTTTTCTTAGCAAAGAGCAACTGTAATTCTTACCCTCTAAACTTCAGCTTATATACCAATCAATTTCGTAGGCGTACCTATTCCAGATACCTTTGTGACGTCAGCAAATATGCGGCTAGGCGTTGGCTGTAGGTCGCCGGTGGATAGAAAAGGACCATGGGGCGGTGCAGGCGCCGAGCAGTGTCCGCCGAAGCTGGTTTTGAGATAATGCAAAAGTCAACTCTATTCAAATCAGTATACATTTGAAAATGAGTCCAGAACTGTCAGTACTTCCCTGTTCACCTTGAACGTTGATAAAGGGCCGTTCACTTGAAGTGATTACCCGCGTCGATGTGCAAAAATTATAAATTACCCCTCCGCACTGCGAAATCATAATGAGAAACGCTCGTGTAATAGATGATGTCAATTAACTCACCTATCTTCGTTATAACATTAATTATAAATTTGTGTATTGTGAGGTAAAGGGAATGGGTGTCAATGACTTCTAACTTTAATTTGTACAATTTGTAGGCACACTTTAATCAAAATGTAAATGTCTTGCTTAAGACGTATTTTATTTTAGGTACAAGCGCTGAAGTTCTGGTATGAGAAAATTGTATTTTTTTAGTAGAACAAATTACGCAAAGGGAATATTACGGAAATAGATGGCTAACTCTCCAGAATCAACCATGCATACGTTTCTTAAATTTCCTTGGGCGTAATTACTTCGAAATGAATCAGTACATTTAAAGGTAAGCACTTTTCTACTTCGTTCTTTAAAATCAAATAAGTCTATGTTCACAATAAACAATAATTATACTACGGTCAATGACCGAACATTTTCATGAAAACTGTTACGTTTTCACTTTATAAAATCACATTAGACGTCGTCGGATCATTAAAAACGGCATCTGGCACCCTCAAAGGTTGCTAAATGTCCGGCTCCAGGGTCGTATTGGTACTTAACCAAGATTAATACTATTTCAGAGTAGCCGTTTCACAGTATATAGCCTAATCTCTTCTCACGTTATAGGGGTCACCTTTTGGAATTTAATATGAGCTGAGATGTTATTTGCGTTATATTATAGATATAATACCAACAGCAGTCGATCAAATGTTTTTTTTTTTAGTTTCATTAAAGTAACGCAATCACAATTAGCAACTTGCCTCTTGAAATATAAAGATCTACCTACGTACCTGGCTAAAAACGAAGCATATGCACATGAAGTGTTCCGTATCAAATATGTATGTATGTAAATCGGGCTGGTTTCCGCAACTCCACGACTAAGCGCGTATTTTGCGTGCAGGTGCTGCTGTCTCATTCTTCTCCATACAGGCTCTGCATAACGGGCTGTCAGTGACTCCTATAGCATAGAGGTGTTTATTAAAAGACCCCATGAAATATAAATAATATAGGAAAAATCATGTTTCTTTATTTGTTTGTAGTATTTAGATACCTATTACTTTTACAAACTCTGAGGATTTCAGCGGTCAACCTACCCAGCTACAGTTACTTTAGTTAACTTACCCGTCAGGTACGGAGCCCTAAAAAGCGTCTTGTCTTTTCTGGCCGGAATTCGTAGCTGTATTCTAGTAACAACCTAAAAGTTAAAAAAGAACACTTAGCATCATCCCATCCTAGTTTACGTAGTAGTTAATAATTAATATGAAAAATTACACATTTGTTCGATACAAAAAAAAAACGGGCAAAAGCGAATCGGGCTTGCGCACCGAGGGTTCCGTACCATCATATACAACATGAAATGTTTTTAAATGTTCACCGGCGAGGGAAATATTCGTCAGAAAGTTTTAACACGCCATCTCATGATCGATAGTGGAACTAATGTAATTTTTTTTGATGATTTCTGAAAAAGTGTGTTATTTTGAGACATCTTTTTATTTCTCCTGTAATCTTTACACAAACTTCTCATCATCATCTGCCTAGCCTTTTCCCAAACATATTGAGGTCGGCTTCCAGTCAAACTGGATTCAACTGAATACCATTATTTTACGTTACATAAACTTCTATCACATAGAGTTATTTCTGTTTTTTTTCTACGCAAACATCGGAGATAAGGGCAGGAACGGTCAAAATTTTTAAAAATCGAAAGCCTTGTTCCACTTCGAATTTATTTACTATCTTCGACAGACGGACAGTTTTAGTCACAACATAAGGGTTCATTTTACCAATTCGGTACGGAACCCTAAAAACTAATTTGTTATAGAACCTAAACGTAAAATGGATCAGTCATTGAACTCGCTCCTAATTACACCCCTTTCATCGCATTCCAGTGGATTTGAACTGCTGAACCCAATACTAATAAAGTACACAATAACCACATCAGTCTGATATAGTGTTTCGTAGAAAAATTATACTGTGAATAGTGTACATAATTGGAGTTCTAATTTAAGGCAAAGCTTTTAAAAAACAAAGTGTGATAAATAACCCATGTTGGCAGGCTGTTTACGAAACGTTTTAGTTAAGGTGAATGCTCCAGGGTAGCCCGCGAAATTCAAATATTTTTATGTTTTTTGCAATTTGCCGGTCAGTGTGAAGCTGTATGTGGACCAAATGCGATCCGCGACCGTAACGCGTATTTATCTAAAGAATTATAACCATTTTAATCATCAATATATCCCTCTAAGTTCATGTAGTTCGAAAGAATGATTATTTCTGAAATATTCATTCTTAACATAAAAATATTTGAATTTCGCGGGCTACCCTGGAGCATCCACCTTAATGAATGATTAATTTAATATCCATAGTCATACTTAGTCTTGAGTCAATGTGGAGTCCTATAATATAATGCTGATATTCCACGACATTTTACTAGCTGAAAATCTGAGATATTTGGCAGACTCCCATGTCGGGCAGTCGGGTAAAGCCCTCGAGTGCTCAGTAATAAACAAACAAAACAAAATTGTCATTCGAGATTAAACAGGCAGATATATTTTATCAGTTTTCTCATCTTCATAAATATCAAGAGACTTCCGAGAGGTCTATGACCAGCATACATTATTCATTCGTTATACGTAGTACAGCATGTGCATTGTTTCGTAAAAATCAATATCCTAATATATAACAATCTTCCGTTACTGACAGACAACGCATAACCGAAACTACGCGACTTCGTACGCGCCTATCTCGTTTCTTCCCGCTCCCGTAGAAAATCCCGGGAAATCCTACGACCAGTAGTTTCCGATGTGAGTTGTCTCAGTCACTCAGTAATAAAAGAATTTGATATATATTGATGATGATAATAATAGTAGACAGTTTAAATGAAGGTGTAAAAACCAGTAATAAAAAAAAAATGATAACGTTTTAAACATATGATCCATACCTTTTTTATTCATTAACAGGTAAACGACTAAAATAAAGAACAGTTAAAATATAAACAACAAAACATACATGCATATTCATCTTCATATATGAGCAATAAACAAACACATGAACTTGACATCGCGTGCAGTCACGAGAGTGTGACGTATGAACCGGTTGTGTGCGCATACGCAGTCTTACGTTTGCCACACATATACCAGTTTCACATACATATATTAACAACGGGTTTCGTTCAAGTTTTTGCCCCTATGGCTATATTGACCTTGGCTCTTGGCATTGTTGAAACTGAAATTGAAATCAAGGACTATTATTCGTTCGAGAATCGATGAAGAGAGTTTTTGTTACGTCAGAATTTGCGAGCCTGGTTTCTGTTAAGGTTTTTATGTTAAATATACCTAATGTTAGTAAAAATTAAAATGTGCAAATATAATGTTGTCTGCCGGAATGTTTATAAAGTATTATTAAAAATTTAAACGAACTTTTGATTCAAAGAGAAAGCAGCTCTACAGGCGGGTAGAGCCGAGAGCAAAGCTTTGTATTCTCGTACTGTTCAAAGTCTTCTAATTAACACTCAGATTTGATTTAAAACTTCACAGAACCTCTCTCTCCTGTATCGGCAGACGACACCATCCTGTGGACGTTAAATTAATATAAGGTATTTTACCGTGAATCGACTGAGTCTACTTAAGTGAAGCTGACGCGGTTTATTTGTTAAAAACATTTTAATACATACTTTTGGAAATCTTAAAGCAAATCAGGTGATAATTTCCTATTGTTCGTCCTTCCGTTCTTATTTTTCATACCGAAGCTTGTTCTCGTTTAAGCTGGCTCGTTCTATTGTTATTTTTCCCCCTGCAAGTCCTAAAAAATAACTTGGACTGATTTGAATCCAGCTTGCCTCATAGACAGACAATTTACCTGGAACAAAATATAGGATACTCTAATTTTCCTGGTTTGAAAACTTATCACGAAGACAAAGACGGGGTTTTAGGCTAGTAACTAAATATTTCCCTGATCGACCTAAACATAATCTAAGTGCTAGGTACATAACCATGGCTAGCCTAGAAGTATTACTTACCTTGGTACATTTGATTTACAAGTTTAGTGCCGTGGACGCAAGTGGGGCTGGGGCGAACAGCTGATGTAATGGAAAGTCAAATTACATCATAATAAATTTATGGATTAATTGATTTAATCTAGAAGGAATGTGTACTTTGAATTTATGTTAAATTGTTTTTGTTGGAGGCCTCAACCATTGTTTTGTTATTTGCATGCTGATTGGATGCTGATCTAAGTCGACCCCGAAGCTAGCCAGATAATGATGTCTTCTGTAATTTGGTGAGCCAACATTATAAAGTCATATGGTAGTAAATCGACACACATTATCAGTGATTTTGAAAATTAAAAGCTTTATTTATAAACATCTTTTTTTAGGGTTCCGTACCCAAAGCGTAACCGACGGAACCCTATTACTAAGCCTCAGCTGTCCGTCCGTCCGTCCATCCGTCCGTCCGTCCGTCGGTCTGTCAGCGGGCTGTATTTCAAGAACCGTAATAGGTAGACAGTTGAAATTTTCACAGATTGTGTATTTCTATTGCCGCTATAACGACAAATAATAAAAAATAAGGTGTATGGTACGGAAACCTTCGTGTGCGAGTCCGACTCGCACTTGGCCGGTTTGGGCTGAAAGGACCGACTCTTACTGACTAAAACTCGTACGTGTCCTAATGTCCTTTGCGTTCCAGGGCCGCGGTAACTTTTTCGAACAAATTCTGCAACCTTGTCGAATATCTTTACCAGCGTCTATCGCAGCTACCTAAAACAAACTCTTACAGGAACTTCCAAATCCTAATTTATACAAATTAAATGTTCGCTTCCGCTTCTTCCTTTATCACAGCTTTCAGAACCCGTCGTACTGCGAAATTTTAATAAGTAACATTCCTGAACAGTCGCGGGTCCATCGCGTCATTAAAAAGGTTCAAACGGGAACAGAGTTGAACGACCTCTGAGGAAACTTGAATATAAGTCGCTACCTTACTTACAGCCTGTGACCGGCTTCCGTGCAGTTGTGACAGGGAATATTAATAGAAACGACTATCTCGGAAGTAATACATCAAAATGTTGGCAACTACTGTTAAGCTGGCGTATAAATACTACAACCTTCTTGACTGAGTCAAACAGCCATTCTTTTAGCAAATTCCATCATCAAAAAACCGGCCAAGGGCGAATCGGACTCTCACACGGAGTATTCCGTCCGAAAAAAAAAATCACGATTCTTGTATCTTTTGTTATAGGGGCAATACACGCTCTGTGAAAATTTCAACTGACTACGTATTAGGGTTCTTGAGATACACACACACGGACGAACGGATGGACAGGGGATGCTTAGTAATAGAGTTCCAACACCAAATATAAGGGACACTTCCACAGCGTCTGTCAATCCCACACACTTTTGACGTTTTGATTGACAACTGCCTTCGCCACACCACCGCTGACCGAATTTCACTTGTCTAGAACATCTTGTAGATTCGATCCAAGACCTGAGCACGTTGTTGTTCGGTTTTTAATTTAAGTTTTCTATATAAGACTCCGAACACGACTGTCAAATAAGCGTATAAGTATTTTAATCAAACCATTAACAGATACAATTGATTTATCAAGGAGTCAGTCAGTTGGTCAAAAAATTTAAGCTTACTTTCCGTTCAAAATTGTAGAAGCTTGCAACTATCTAAAAGTTTTGAAGAAAAATTCAGAGGTGCTTCGGGAATTTTAGATGTGATGTTCAATTTGTAAAATAACTTGTGGATTAATCAGTTTAGCGTTATTTGAGCTTGCATTCAGCTCAGTCTGCTGCAGTACCCACATTCTTCAAGGCATACAGCCATACAAATACAGAAACAAACATTGACGCCTTGCGCAGCAGTCAATGGCTTACTCGAACCGAATCGCACTCAGCTCGCTTCGGTTAGCATCGTCATACGTCCGCAATTTTTAAGTGACTTTTTAGAGCCCCGTACCCGAAGATCCATCCGTCCATCCTTCCGTCCGTCCGTCTGTCTGTCAGCGGACTATATCTCAAGAATCGTAATAGGTAGACAGTTGAAATTTGCCGCTTAACAACAACAGATAAAAAAATAAAACCGACTTTCAAAAACAAAACACTACAAAGTAAAAAATTACTTTAATTTAGAAGTCGGTGTTCAAAAACGAAATAACCAAAACACCGACTTCCGAAATTCGGAAGTCGGTTTTATTTTTTTATAAAAAAGTTTTTTTAAACAACAAAAACAGCGTGCTGGCGTGATGTTTTGTTATGATCTGGTGTAAACAATCAACAGACATGCGATTTCAGAAATCCCGATCCATTTGCTATCATTTATTGAAGAGTTACATGGTCTACCACCGAAGTTCTTCATCAGAACTTCACCAAATTTAAATGGGACCAGTCTGAAAAAATACTTTTCCAAGTAAAAAAATAATCATCCAAATCAGTTAAGAATTGGCGAAAATATCGCTGAACAATCATTTTTCATGGGATCCTATCATCAAATCCTGATTTATACCTTCCATCATCAGCTCAACAACATGAGATGATGATTACCAGGCACAAATATCTGAATTGCGTTAGAAAGTCTATAAAAATCATTGTATGTGCTTATAGAATTTGTGGGTTTCCCTCGATTTTCATGGGATACCATCATCAGATTCTAACTTGGTGACAATGGGACCACCTCAGGAGTATAGGCTTTCGAATAAAAAAAATAATTTATAAAATCGGTCCAGAATTGGCGGCGAAATCGGTGAACATAATATTAAAAAGATAAAAAAAAACAGCCGAACATAGAACCTCCTCCTTTTTGAAGAAGTCCGTTAAACACAAAAATCATCATCGAAAAATAAACGTGTTTTTTTTTCGGTTTAGTACGGAACCCATCGTGCGCGAGTCCGACTCACCACTTGGCTGATTTTTACTTCTGCCACACGTTATCGCTGAGAGAATATGATGATTTGGCTCTCATTGTTATAATACCGAGAAATCGTTTACATAATCAGATACTCGTAGATAAATACATGGTTGATAGGTATTACAAACATCTTGCTGTTATAACATTTAAGTTATGTGATGTTTGTTAACTTGGACTAATGCTTCAGGCGGCGATCGATACATTGTTGCTGAAACAGCTGCCGTTGTTTACAAACAATCCAACAGTTTGGAAAAAGGCTCTTCCCCCAGCCAACACGTGTATGAAGCAGACATGAATCAAATTTAATCTACCAGCAAACTTTGAAACAGATTTTTGGGGTTCCGTACCCAAAGCGTAACCAAAGGAACCCTATTACTAAGCCGTCCTTCTGTCCGTCCGACAGTCTGTCAGCAGGCTAAATCTCAAGTACTGTAATAGGTAAACACTTAAAATTTTCACAGTGTGTGTATTTCTATTGCCGCTATAGCAACAAATAATAAAATTAAGGCTTATGGTACTGAACCCTTTGCGCTAGGTGCGAGCGAAACTGGCCAAGTGCGGGTCGGTACTCGCACTTGGCCAGTTTTTTTTTTTAATATTCATAACACTCGTAGTATTTAATATGCACTGCCTGCCTTCTTTCGACAGTGCATTAAATACACAAATACCAAACAACAATGACCTGAAACCATTTGCATAGGCCAGAGATATGTTCCGGGCGGAAATCGAATCTGTTACCAGTAACTTAGCAGCAGACTAATTATTCAGTTACTGCGCCAATCGAAATTAAAACTAGTTCTCCCAATTAATTGTTATTTACGGTCACTTGACGATTTCGAGATTCATAAAATATCTAATTTAAGCGTCAGTAAA
Source organism: Lacanobia oleracea (assembly GCA_950371165.1). Lineage (NCBI taxonomy): Eukaryota > Metazoa > Arthropoda > Insecta > Lepidoptera > Noctuidae > Lacanobia > Lacanobia oleracea. The sequence continues at coordinate 13,244,742 of OX493401.1, forward strand.
AAAAATGTACCATTTACCAATAGACACCGCTCTAACTGCGTTTGCAAGTACTTATTATCCAATCAAGACTGTCCATTTTTGTTGTAATTACAGTGTACACTAAACAAAAAATCAACATTGAATAAACTAAAGCAAGGCCTTCGGTATAACGAATAGCATTCCGCATCGCCATTGGACGCCATTCTTGTACAACTATCTCACATAATTAGCATAGCGTTAACCTAGTTTATAACGTAAATACTATTATTTTGAGGCTTATTAATCACACTGTCCGTCACTTTTGAGTATAAGAAGCCACAACTCATTTAAATAATAGTAGTGGTTAGAAAAACGACTTAAGGTGGTTACGCCAGGGTAGCCGTCGAGCATACGGGTCCGTGGCTTAGGCCCCCAGTGGTCGACGCACCTGTGGCCGACGCCCCTGATACGATAAATTTAATATTATTACTTTTTTGTGCTTTTTTACTTAGTACAGTAAATGAGAAAAGTGTTTCACCCTATTAATAAAGTATTTTTCTTTGCTAAACAAAAGTTATCTATCAAATTAATAGCAGAGATAATAGATCGCCACTTACGAAAGAAGAAATTGAAGACGGCTGGCTTGCCATAACGGAAAACAGGTAGTTAAGTATTTTTTACACTTTATTAAAGCTTGTCTATTCCTTATATTTTTACTTTTGCACAAGCATTCGATCGATTATTTTCTTTTCAGTATTCTAGACGACCAAGTAACTAAGTTCAATGATTATTTTGTTGAACAATGGCTTGAGCCTGCGGATATGATCGCAAAGTGGTGTTGTTATAAGGAAAAACATAGAACCACTAATTTAGTAGAGGCCTGGAATCACTGTTTAAAAAACCACCTGGGAACGAACCCGTCTTTATTGTCGTTTTTAGAAATGGTTAGGATTGATATTTCTACCTACGGCACGGCACAAGCAAGGTAATATTATTTATTTTACTTATACATATATAAAACAGTTTAAAATATTACAAAAAAAAAATGTGATTTAAAAGAAATTTATTAAGATATTTACCTAGTTTTTTCTTTCAGGCTGAAAAACAAAAACATTCCTGTGAGCAGAAGACAGAACAACACAAGGAAGAATGAAAAAATGATTGCCAATTTAACTGAACAGTATGAAAACAAAAAAATTAGCACAATCATGTTTTTAGAACAAATCCGCCCATATGTGACAGTTCGTCCTAAAAAGTAATAATTTAACTTACATAATGAAAAGAGATGATTTTGCTTGTATACTATTTTTAAGTTTTAAATTTTGGAATTTTAATTTTTATATTTGTTTAAGTTTTTACAGTTGATTATTTCTATGCTAGCAAAACTTCATATCATTTCACATGTAAAAAATTTGTTACTCTACGAGTACGTTTGTTTTTTAAGCCTGATTATTTTGTTGTGTTATTGCTATTGAAACTGACTGATATAATTAGGTAAAATTATTCTCATTTGTTTCACAGTTGAATATGTTTAATTATTATTGTTACAAAGACAAAAGAACATTTCATTATGTAAAAATTTAGTTGCTCTGCAGTAATTTTTAAGACTGATTATTTAAAATTACTATCTTATTTTATTACATTTGAGACTGATTATTATAATTAAGTTAAATGATTCTCTTGATTATAGGTGATGAAAATGTGATTTATAAAAAAAAAATACTAGATTTCTTATCGAGATATATAAATAAATAATGAAAAATAACTAAGACTTTAATTTTTAAACCATACCTCTAATATAAAAGCATTTCTATGTTATAAATATAATTACGATTTAATGTTATGCATATACTTACAATCAATATAAGTACATTTAATATTTTTGTAAAACAATTATTGTGCCTGACAGTACATTTGATCAAAAATTACTTTGAATTAAATTAATCGAATCGGGGGCGTCAGCCACAGGTGCGTCGACCACTGGGGGCCTAAGCCACGGACCCGAGCATACGCTGGCAGTGTGTCGCTTGGGAGGAGCCACGCCGTGCCCTCATCTCTGTGGTAGGCCGTGAACTCTCGCTGTCGGCCGTAGTTCGTGCTATGGTCGACGGCGAGGAGTCCTGGGAGGCGGCGGTCTCCTTCTGCGAAACAGTTATCACGCAGAAGGAGGCTGCGGAAAGGGAGAGGAAGATCTCGACCTCTCTCCCGGCCCAGGCGGCGGACTTGGGGATATCCATCGCCCCCCATTCATACCGAGGTGGCGGCTCGTGGTGTTCCCGTGCGCCCCTCTTTGGCGTCGCGGGGGTAGTCAAACATCCACTCCCCCCGCTGACCCGAGGTGGCCGGGGATTACGGAAGTCGCATTAGTCCTCGTGATCCCCGGTTGGTGAGAGATGGAGCACCGGGGTGGTTTTAGTCAGTAAGAGTCTGACAAAGCCCGCGAAATTTAAAATTGAAATGACTTTTTCATGAAATAACCATTCTATATGGCTTCATGAACTTAGAGGGCTATATTGATGATTAAACTGGTTATAATTCTTTAGATGAATACGCGTTACGGCCGCGAATCGTATTTCGTTCAACAGACAGCTTCACACTAACCCGCAAATTGCAAAAAAAACATAAAAATATTTGAATTTCGCCGGCTACCCTGGCGCTTCCACCTTAACAGGCTCATTAAACTAAACCAGCCATAGTCCACAGGTGGATTGAACTTCTCTCAAGCTGCGCCACGAGTCTCGTTTTTACGCCTACCGAAATCTACCTGTCACAGCTACCTTCTTAAGGCTCTCATTAAGCAAAGCTGGAGCCAGAACTAAACAAGAAGCATTAGGTACATCCGGATACCCCTTATACAGTGAGGAGGTTCTATTCTTCTTCTACAAATGGTTTTGACTATCTCTAGCTTAGACTTTGTTCCTGTTGTTAGAAATTAATTCAAAAAATCGGTCACCATCTTGAATTGACTGAAGTTTCATAACATAATTATTAGATAACAACATATTATGTTATGTGATCCTCAAATAGTTCCCCATAACGTTAACCATCCGGGCCAATAATGAAGTATTGTGTGTCTATCATTTACGTAATCAACATAATGAACAGACATAATCATCTCAGCGTAACTGTCTGCGAACTTCAACCGCAAACTGGCCATGTTATCGGTTCAATGACAAGCGTAACTAAAGGGAATAATTATGGTGGTATAACGGCAAGGACTTCACAAATACTGTCCACCGTAGGTATGCGTGGTTTCTTCCTTCGTTTTAATTTTAGGTGACAAACATGTTAAAAACCACCACAGGATCTACTAAGAGGTATCTTTTTACCCAGTAACTGGGCTGTAAAGGTCCGACAGACAGTCGTTCCTCGTAAAATACTGGTAATTACTAAACCGTGGTGAAAAAGGAGGGCTTTCTTTTAATTTCTTACTAATTAAAACCCACCCGTGTTCCTTCAAATTTCCTAGAAAGAAGGCTTCGTTATCAATCATAGTTTGGTCAAGGCTTGACATAAGATGATGAGTGAGTAAACTGTATTTCCATTCCCCCTCCTCCTCTCTCCTCTATGTCTTCTCCCTTTCTTTCCCATTTCTCCAAGATTTGTAGACCAAGATTGTTCCAACTGCCTGTAACTATTTCCTATAGAATAGAATAGAATTCTATACATCTTGTTCTTTCAATCATTCTTTTGATGGACCAGTATTATTATTGGCTCATATATTCCATTTTTTTGCACCCTATCCCATATTTGGCTCCTCATTTGTTTTTTAGTTAAATGGTTTATTAACACATTTATAATTGAGACTGTTAACTGCTAACTAACAAATGGATGGCTGATTAGGACTAAAACCTTTTTTAATGATTTGAGATTTTTTATATCAATAACTAGTTGACCCGCGCAACTTCATCTTTTCCGCTCCTATTGGTCTTAACCAATATTCAACCTTCCCCGATAAATGGGCTATCTAACACTGAAATAATTTTTCTAATCGGACCAGTAGTTCCTGAGATTAGCGCGTTCAAGCAAAAAAACAAACTCGTCAGCTTTAGATACGAGTATAACTTGATATTCCATTTTGGAGGTATGCGGAACAGAGAGTAAAGTCTCGCACACCTCAAATGGAAAGGAGGATCCTCCAACCAGGCGGCTGTTTTGCCTGGCGGGCTACTGCCCGATAGTTGATATTCGGGCTGATGTATATGTTCAAATCGCACGGTAAACTCTGCTTGCGCGATGCAGGATTTCAACGTTGTAGTTCACTGCTAGTTGTATAGATGGCGTCGCGGTTCTTTTTGTTGCGATGTAGATTTGCTCCGTAGGTTTTTCTTGTCGCGGTATTGATGCCGCTACATCACTCCCCTCCGGAGACCGGAGGTCGATAGTGGATGAGTCGTCCTTGTATCTTGAGATGTTTGCCAAGCCAGTTGAAGATTGATTCCAGTGAGTCGGAATCGGAAGTCGCAGAGTTCTCGGTGAGTCGGAACTATATGCGGTGCCCCAGTGAGTCGGGGTGATGAGATATCCCAGTGAGTCGGGATGATGCTGCAGGCTCCAGTGAGTCGGAACCGGATGTCGCAGAGTTCACGGTGAGTCGGAACTATATGCGATGCCCCAGTGAGTCGGGGTGATGGGATCCCTGTGAGTCGGGATGATGCTGCTTGCTCCAGTGAGTCGGAGTGGTGCTGTTGCTGGCTCCAGTGAGTCGGAACCGGTAGTCGCAGAGTTCACGGTGAGTCGGAACTGTTTGCGGTACCCCAGTGAGTCGGGGTGATGAGATATCCCAGTGAGTCGGGATGATGCTGCTTGCTCCAGTGAGTCGGAGTGGTGCTGTGGCTGGCTCCAGTGAGTCGGAACCGGTAGTCGCAGAGTTCACAGTGAGTCGGAACTGTTTGCGGTACCCCAGTGAGTCGGGGTGATGATTGAGGCTGAGGATGCTGAACAGGAATGCGCGGCTGCTGCATGCTGGTGGTCAGGATATCCGTAGAAGCCGTGGGTACTGGCTGGCTGTATGACTCGCTGCTCGAGAGCTTGAGGTCACGATGAGGAGAAGTGATGATGACGTCACGCTGAAGTAGTTGCACGAAGGCTGCGCTGACGTTCAATGTCGAGGGTCACCAGTTTGGAGGTATGCGGAACAGAGAGTAAAGTCTCGCACACCTCAAATGGAAAGGAGGATCCTCCAACCAGGCGGCTGTTTTGCCTGGCGGGCTACTGCCCGATAGTTGATATTCGGGCTGATGTATATGTTCAAATCGCACGGTAAACTCTGCTTGCGCGATGCAGGATTTCAACGTTGTAGTTCACTGCTAGTTGTATAGATGGCGTCGCGGTTCTTTTTGTTGCGATGTAGATTTGCTCCGTAGGTTTTTCTTGTCGCGGTATTGATGCCGCTACACCATATTTGGCTACTTTCCTCTGTTCCTACCTCCTTCATTTCGCTTTAGTCATACCAACATGTTCGATGTCAAAAGCAATCGCAAATCATTGAGTTGTGACAACAATCGAATTGTAAAGTTTAAGCTGAACTCGTTTTGTGGGGGTAGGCCAGATCATACTTAGCTTATGCCAACTTACTACCGTTGTTGACGCGGGTCGCCTTGATCTAGTAAAGCGAGTTACCAACGCGACTGCAGCGTAGCCCATAAAAATGTCAAGAAATAATACATTAATACCGTCTATGAATTATAATCTTACTTAACATGGGGAAGCGTAACCACAAACGTTTAGTTACTGTTTGACAATTAATATCATGCGTTATACGAGTACCTACTTAATGTCAAAAGAGTAAACTTGAAATTTCGAGAATAATGAAGCAAAAAATTAGGAAGTGAACTGTTTTAAATTAAATAGAGTTGGTTCAGTAAGTAGTTGTCAATGCTAAGCTCTGGTTGACTTATAAAAAGGTAATCTAGGTACCTACCAAACTTATTTTCACAAAATTAGGCACCTATTTTTTTGGATACCCAGATTCTTTAAGTTACTCAACCAACACGAACGTGACTTAGTAAAAACCCGGCCAAGTACACGTCAGACTCTCACACGAAGGGTTCCTTACCATTAACCTTTAAAACATGTTTCTTGTATGGGAGCACCCGTTAATTTTTAAATTAAATTAATTTGTAATTTTTTTTGTTACAGCGGCAATAGAAATACACAGTCTGTGAAAATTTCAACTGTCTACCTGTAACGGTTCTTATGATCCCGCTGACCGACAGAAAGACGGGCCGGGCAGCAGAGGCTTAGTATTAGGGTGTAGCGGCATCAATGCTGCCACAAGAAAAACCAAAGGAGCAAATCAACATCGCAACAAAAAGACCGCAACGTTATCTATCCAACTAGCAGAGAACTACTAAGTCAAAATCCTGCATCGCGCAATCAGAGTGTATCGTGCGATTTGAACATTTATATCAGCCCGAATATCAACTATCGGGCAACACACTGGACACAACAACCTTCCGGTTGGAGGATCCTTCCTTTTCAATGGAGGTTTGCGGAACTTTACTCACTCTCTGTACAGCTACCTCCAATGGGTTCCGATAGTTAACCTTTGGGTGCGTAACGCTAAACCATAATCATTCTTAAGCCACAGCTGCCCATTACCCGTATAAATGTGTAGTTATGACGTCAACAATCGCGTCACGTCTTACACCACTCTTTGTTTAAGGTGGATGCTCCAGGGTGGCCCGCGAAATTCAAATATTTTTATGTTTTTTGCAATTTGCCGGTCAGTGTGAAGCTGTATGTGGACCAAAAGCGATCTGCGACCGTAACGCGTATTTATCTAAAGAATTATAACCATTTTAATCATCAATATAGCCCTCTAAGTTCATGTAGTTCGAAAGAATGATTATTTCTGAAATATTTATACATACAGCTTCACACTGACCGGCAAATTGCAAAAAACATAAAAATATTTGAATTTCGCGGGCCACCCTGGAGCATCCACCTTAAGGTGCTTCCCTTTAGGAAATGTCACTAACGGCCGCTTGCGACACGTATGTGTAATGATATTGTTCTTGGAAACATTTAAATAAACGAAACTTCAACCCCAATTTTTTCAAACACTGTAGGATTTCATCAATCGACGACTGGTTGCCGAAGAATATTGAATCCAATATTTATGTAGATACTTTTTTATTTTAATGATTTTTTGGGTGCCATACATGGCCTTACCAAACGGTATCGTGTTCCCCAGTTACTGGGTTATGGTCGTTGTGGAGGGCAGACAGGGAGTCGCTCCTTATTAAATATAAGCTAGATCCAGTAAGACCGGGAGCCGATCCCAAAAAGGTTGCCTTTTTGGGATCGGTCCCCGGTTATTATCAATGTGTGGCATATAGTATTTATACAGCAGATTGATGTGCTTACAGGTTTTTTAGAAAAAAACATACACTTTTGCATTATTGGTGCGAATAATTCTGTCTTTCAACAAAAAAATATTTAAAGACAACTTAATAAATTGTTTTGCTGTGTCGTATGTACTCTTATGCGATTTAAATCAGCTTTAAATTGAGCCCTGAACTTTACAAAGATAATATAGCTACCGCACAACTAACTTCTCACTCATAAAAAAGATTTACTTTTATTTCATGACTTCATAAAAGCTTTTTATCGACTCAGAATATCTTATCTGCAGGCGCCGACGGGCAGTTACGATAAATCGCGCGTGATATCAACAGCGAGCAACTGAGCACTCAATGTTTGCCTTATAAGGCCGGTTGCTTTATGTTACGCTTCGGTGTAACAGCAGGACGCTTTTATGCAAACGTGAGCGGTATAACGTATTGTTCGAAGGAACATGGCGGCTGTTATCAGATTGCTCCAGTTTACCACAAAGGTATATTGTGCAGTCTTCGCTCCCGCCGCCACTGAGCTTCTATTCTCTTAAGTAGGGCAATAAAAGTTAATGTTACACATTTATTGCGATTTGTTTCTTAAGAGAAGATTATTTTATTTGTGATGGGTTTGCTCTTGAATCTAGTCTCGGTCGGAGATGGCAGAGACAAAGTCTACGATGGAGCGAACTTACCCAGAAGGAGCCTGTTCACTCTAACTTGAAGAGACTAGGGTTTATTTGATTATTCTCATGATTTCGTGACATGAACAGGCTTTTTTACAAAGCAGAAGTGAAATGAACTTGAGCAATAGCAAATGATTTCGATGCATAAAATGCTTAAGGCTATTTAGTCGTATTCATACAAACGCCCATACTGCTTAAAGCTAGACAATTTAACCAGCTGCTCTGTTTTTAACCGACTTCTTCAAAAAGGAAGAGAACCGACTTCCAAAAACCAAACACTACAGAGTATAAAATACCTATAATATCGGAAGTCGGTGTCAAAACACGAAAAAATAACCAAAAACACCGACGTCCGAAATTTAGTTATTTTATACTTTGTAGTGTTTTGTTTTTGGAAGTTGGTTGTATTTATTTTTTGTAAGAAAGGTTTTTATCCATTGTATTTTTGAACATAACCAAAGAAGGCTTCGATTCCATCGGTCTAACAAACTTATGAATGTAAACAGATTTATGTATATACTTGTATCTAATTTACTTTGTTGATAAGGAACTTTAAGATAATACTTCGGTCTAACCACAACTTTATACATTGAAAGCATAGTTACAGTCACGACCAAAAATGTGTTCTCACTTAGCGAAATTCTAAAGTGATTTTCTTGTTAAAGTATATTATTATATGTTACCGGCAATCTGTATAATTCAGGTATTCTATAGATTACCTAGGTATTGTATAGAATACCTGGGGTGTCTAGGCAATGTATGAAATATAGTGATTGTCGATATTAATCTTTATCTAGGTAATGTATACAATTCCTGCGCAATTTAAAAATTGCGCTCTGACACTACCAATACCTTGACTTGGAGTGCTGAAAAAGTTTTTTTTAAATTTGCTTATATCTCGAAAATAGATTTTCCCATCGCAAAATTATTGAAAAATTTGCCCCCTTAAGCCTTTGCCGCGTAATTCTCAACATGTAGGTAATATCGTAATAATCGATTATAAAAACATTTCAAATTCCGCGCCCACGATCCCACTTTTTCGTATATAATTCTTTCTGGCATTCAGTAATAAACCACTCACTGTGAACGCATGTATTGAAATGTTGCTACCACTAAACTTTATTGGTTTTTTTTGTCGTGTGTGTGACCGAATCTGGGGCCCGAAGTCTTAGTTTCGGGCTTAATTGCGGGCGTATTCTACTCCGTATCACCTACGGACTTACGATCACTCCCGAACCCGAACTAAGAATGAATGACAACACAGTTTGTCAGTAACTGTCAAATCGTGTTGCCATTTATCAGTGATTACGTGAAAAGCACAATTGGATCTTAAGTTTTGCCCGTTTCGGTTATATGTCGGATCTTAAAACCAAATACACGTGTAAACTCTATAAATTTAATGGTGACTAAACCGTAACCGTAAAAGTCAGATCCGGCTAAGAAACTTATGTAGTCGTGTGAACGTAGCGCTACTGCCGCCCCAGACGTCTTCCCTTTCCCAGCTATCGTCTTTCAGGCCTCTGCCTCGAGTTTTGCGGGCAGCGGGGCGGCGGTGGCGGCAGCGCGGGAGCGGCAGGATCTAATGTGTAAAATCAAATGGATCGACACTCGAAAAGAGCGGCGCGGTAGCGGCGCGGTAGCGGCGCCAGGGCGGGCAACGAGCGGTGCGCTCCAGTCGAGCGGTGACCGCCCGCGCGTCTGTATTGCAGTGTTGTACAATTTATTTTGTTCTTTTGCCCACAATAAATCGAGCGTTAAGAATAAATTTGAATAAAAAAAAATGTTGTCGCCGTTGTTCAGACATTTCTTTCGCGAATAAAAACAAATATCTCGACGACACAACCACAAACACAACACTACGCCGCTATAATGCTGCGCGATCTGCTCGCTGGTTTCGAAGACGGGTCTACGTTGTCGTTACGCCCCGCTCCCGCGCCCCCGCCGCCACCGCCCCGCTGCCCGCAAAACTCGAGGCATAGGCCTTACACACATTGCCGGTTGCGTATTCGGTATTCTATAGAATACCTAGGCAAAGTACAAAATAAATTGTATTTCATACTTTACCTGAATTTTTTAGGTAAAGAATACCGGATTATACGGTTGTACGTTGTTTAATAGAAGACAGTTTCACATAATTTTTTTCTCGTCTTATAATTTCATAGAATAATCAATACGCAGAATGCTTACTATGAATAAATTTAAATCATAGATTGTTGATTCCAATAAACTGTTTCGATATTCATCATATCATAGAATATCAAATAAAATATTCTTAATCCTCGTATTGAGTAGTTAACATAAAACTTGTTACCAAGAACACATTTTATCGAGTGAAAGTTTTAAACTTTTGATAAAATGCATACCCTCCTATAATATTACAACATCGAGTTCACAAAAAGAATGCGGGTGAATTCTAGTCAAACAAAACTTTTCATTCGGACCCGGTCAACAGTACCCCACCAAGCCGCAATGGTGGCAAATGGCAATGGGAATAAAAGACCAAAATATGCAAACATGCATACACCATGAATGCAGCAAGCATACAGCAAGCAAGCATACAGCAAGCATGCAACATGCAGCATGCAGCAAGCATTTGGCATGCAACATGCAGCATGCGGCCTGCAACAAGGAGCAAGCATGCAGCACGCAAACGAGCATGCAACATGCAGAATGCAAGCAAGCATGCAGCAGGCATGGGCGTTATAACACCTGCTCTTCAGCTCGTAGGCCGCCTCGCCCCTCCGCGCCTACGCGAGCTTAAATTACACTCTAGGGTAGGGCAGACAAGACTACGTGGGGTCGGTTTTACAACGATTCGTTTCTGTCACTAATTTTATAGCAGACATGTTGATTTTATAAGATCATATTTTAATTTTAATTTGGTTAAAATGCTATTTCATAGAAATGGCAATATGCGTAGTAAAATTATTCCAAATAAAATAATTCTGTGTCACATATTAATGTGACATAAAATTACAAGGACCAAACATTATATGAAAGATTTTCTGCGAAACGAAATTCTATAAAATTTCTGTCCGCGAAATAAGGGTACACCGGATTATACAGATTGCCGGTAACATATATATACAAATGTTGAAGCATTACAAGCAAACCATGAAAATTGTGCATAATACAGCACCTCATACTTTTAATCAATCAGTAGGTATTTCTTGAGGGTTTATGCAAAAAGTGTACACAAATTACACCTTCTTCTTCTTTCCTTGGCGCTCTCTTTGTGGGTCTTGGTACTCTCACAGACACAGACAGGCTAAAGACAGCGAAATGGAAGAAGATCGTTGAGGTTTGAGTCCTCCTCAACGATCTTCTTCCATTTTGCTGTCTTTAGCCTGCCGTCGCCAAGATATGCTTATACTCCTCAAACCTTCTTCGACGCAATCCTTCCAATGCTTCCTGGGGCTCCCTTTAGGTGTTTTCTGGTCATTCCTTTGTCCATTTCGACATAATTCTATAAAAGCCTAAGTACTCCTAGAATCTCGGTGCTTATCAGTTATTGTTGTAACTTATACTTATGAGATTGAATATCGAAATTCTATCATTTCTTTTCTATAACAGTATTAACGCCATGGTCGCCTTTGAACATTTCACTGGAAAAATTCTGAAACATTTATTATTTACTTACTCAGTGACATCATCATGAAAGCTATTTATAGAAGCCTTTAACTCGGCTATAATAAAATATGAATATTAAATGTTATTTACGCGATATAAGTGAACGAAATGAGATTGAAGTCAACTATTATGTAGATCCTCTCAGATTTAAATAAAGAAATAATTTGTCAGCAAGAGTCAAGTAGTCGAGCTTCTTGTTGGCAGTTCTATTTTAAAACCAAATGAGAATAAATTTCCGTTATCAAAGTCAAAGTCAATTCATTTATTTCAACTAGAACATTAAAAGGCACTTTTGAACGTATGACGTAAAAAAATGTAATATAATAATCAGCATATTTTGTTCTCACTGATGGGATACGGTCATCTTCTCTGTAGGTATTATGAGGCAATTGGCTTCAATTCCTGGACATGCGGGCTTAAAAAAAATTCAATTTGAAACATTTTTAGACTTTGAGTCAGTCTGCCTGATTTTTTTTTTTTTTACTATAGATAGGCACGCGTTTGACCACTATCCCACCTGATGGTAAGTGATGATGTGGTCGAAGATGGAGCACGCTTGCCTAGAAATAACCTATTCACTCTTGACTTAAAGACTCCCAGGTTGTAGCTATCAGGAAACACAGATTCCGGCAGGGAATTCCACTCCTTAGCTGTACGCATTATGAATGTGTTACCAAAACGTTTTGTGCGTATGGGTGGGATATCCAACGTGTACCGGTGGCGCATCGCCGTTCGTCTTGGGGTCCGATGATGGAACAGGCTTGGCGGAATTAAATTATGCAATTCCGTCGCACAATGTCACAATTACGTCAACAATGTCGCTCAATGTCAATCGTCCCCAAAATGCAACAGGTAAAAAACCGACAGGCTAGCAACTCGTCGTCGATGTTCAAGACTTTGGAGCTTCGTCGCGACAAGCCTCTCATTGTCGATGACCCTCTTGGCTCGTATCTCAATTGACTCAAGGGCATCAAGTTGGTATCTGGCAGATCCATCCCAAAGATGAGAGCAGTACTCCATACACGATCGAACTTGCGCTTGATAGAGTTTAAGCAGCTGTTCCGGCGCGACCTTTCGTCTGATTGCCTTATTAACAAAATCTAGAAGTAAGTAAACAATGGAAATAAGAAGCTATAGACTCAAATCAGGAAGCCAAATATCCAACATTTACGAGGGATGGGGACAAATCCTATCGCGTTCCCTAAAAACCTAGACCCGAATCCCGAAATGGCCTTAATAATAATTTAGGGTTTCCTCCAGTTGGAGTTTTAACGGACAGCGTCCAATAAGGATAGATTGATTGAAGTGACCATTTAATCCAGTATATCGGTTTGCGGAGCGGTTCAGTGATGAATGGCCTGTTTCTGAGTTTATAACGGTCATTTATCTGCTCGTTAACGCTATTTGTTATAGCGCCATTGGTTGGTTAGTGGTTAACGGACAGATATACAACCAATAGTTTGTACAGCTAAAGAATGAAATTCCCTGCCGGAGTCTGTGTTTCCTGATAGCTACAACCTGGGAGTCTTTAAGTCAAGAGTGAGCACGCTTGCCTAGAAGTAATCTATACTTCTAGGCAAGCGTGCTCCATCTTCGACCACATCATCGCTTACCATCAGGTGAAATAGTGGTCAAACGTGTGCCTATCAAAAAAAAAATAAAGTCCCTCAGAAACCGGCTATTAGACTTTCGTATTAAAGTAATCTTGAAAAAGAACGTAGCTCAAAAAGAAACAAAAGTGCCAAACTGCATCGTGCAGCTCTCATTTGTAAAACAAAAGCGAGTCGGCCCTAGTTTCGTGGCCGTAATAAGAGATAATAGTCCCATTTTCGACATGCTGCATTCAAAAACGAAGTACATTATAATACGCAACTACTTATAAACTGTGGCCGTAGACAATGACAATGTTGCTATAGAAGAACGCGTTTCGTTACAGCTCCATACAAAATAAGAAAATCGGATGACTTTACAGGATTTGATGGTTTTCTCAAATCTGTGTAAAACCAACAAATATGACAACATTTTTTAGTTTCCAATGAAACATTAGACTTTTTTCAATAGACTAAGAATTGCCTTTTTTTTCATTTTGTAATTATCTACAAAAAAAATCTACATAACAATATAAATATGCCTCAACAAAACGCCTTATCATCCTGGAACGAAACATTACCCAAGTGCAATTTTAATCGCATTTAATCTTGGCCTTATACATCGCATTCCATGAGGTGTGATCGTGGTCCCATCCTGTTATAAAATAAATAAAATATATGTCACTCTTTATGGAGAATCACCGAACCAGATTTACTTTATGGTTGATATTTCGGATGGCGAGCAGCCACGGAGGCTGCACGTCAGCCGTTGACATTCAGTGAACGTGCTTACCTTATAAATTATTACCATTATTTCTCACTTACCATACCTACCCCGCCAATCGTCACATATGGCCGAAAGCATTACTTGAACTTTTCATTCGGGATCCAGTTATAGTGGTATTTATTATCGTATACATTCCCTTGCTGACACGTCCGTTGTTTTAATTAATTTTGTTATTTATTACTTAAGTACGATTGAATGTACAGAAATAAAGTTGTTATTCAATTTGTATTCACACTTCAAGAATAAATTTACGTTCTACTGGAGCCTTTAAACCAAGTTTATGCAAATTTTAACTAGCCCTACATTGCAGTAGTAATTAAATCTGTCCATTGCCATTAAAATTATACTAACGCCTCTCAAAACAAGTGCATTTGGCAATCAAATTAAATTATATTATTATTTTTACATATCGGGGACTAAAAAGCAATTAAAAGTTAAGTAGTTGATAAGCGATCTATTCAATCGGTTAGTTGCGAACTTACACAAGATGGTGATGACGAAATTTATTTGAAACTTGCATCAGGAGCCTCTAACAAAGATCTAAGTACCTACTGTCTGCGTAATAGCTTGAAGCTGCGATGGTGGATTGGAGAACTAAATAGCTGGATCAGTTAGCGCATTGCTTTGACGCTAGTTCTCTAGGTTACCAGTTAGCACGCGCACGAAAAATAGGTATCCTACAGATAGTAAAACAAATTCAGGAATCTCCAAATCCAACCTTATAGGCACATTATCATGCGCCTATAAAGTTTGATCTGGAGATTAAGCAGTTTTTCGAACCAAAGCACACACACTGGAAATAAATATAACAGTAAGTATACGCTCCTTTCATAACAATAAGCATGTCGTTAACTGAATTTGTCATCACATTTTGGAAACGCCAACAAAATGCCATCCCCAAACACAGGCCCTGCATGCGGATCATTATTACGTAAAGTAGTAAAGAAATACTCAGAATCACGTACATTCCATTACTGCCATTTCGTTCGTTTATGACTAAGATAAACTGTTACACTTTTATGTGAACCCCATATAAGGAAGGTACTATTAAGATCACGTTTGTCTCTTATGGAGTCACGGCTGACAGAGCCTAATCCGTAAATGTCCTTTCTATATCATATACAATTTATATTAATATGTTCCTTTATAAAAAGTTCTATATTTCATCTTGATCTGACCTTAAAAGACGTCAATGTTAAGTCCAGTTAATCAGGTGAGACTATCTTAAATGTTAGTTTTTTAAATGTCAGAGTAGACAAAAAGTTAAATGAGGAGTAAAAGTTTTAACTGATTTTAAATGCAGTAGCGGCCGCATTAGCTGTTGTATAATAAACGCAACATTAATAAATAAGTAATTAATGTCATTCGTCCAAAGACATCCACTACTAAAACTCTTCACCAGAAGTATCTTCAGGATCACATAGCGGTGGCGTGGATATACATGGGCGTAGTTTTAAATCGAAATCTAGTAAGATGTCACACAAATCATCATCTGCCTAGCCTTTTCTCAACTATATTAGGATCGGTTTCTAGTGTTTTACGTGGAGCGGCTGCCTACCAGACCTCCACAAGTTCCACAACCCATTAACTGGGTAACACGGTACTTCTTGGTAAGACTGGAGTCAGATTTACTGGCTTCTGACAATCCGTAACGACTGCCAAAGATCTACAAATGACAGCCGGGACCAACAACTTAACCTGCTTTCCGAGGCACGGAGGAAACTCGGTATATTAAGATGGTCACCCACCCACAGACCAACCTTGGCAAGCGTTGCTTGACCTTAAAGATCGACCCGTGCGGCTGTTATTATTTAGCCACGAGCTCCTCAATATGTCACACAAATAGTTTATTATAATAATCCTCTAATTAATTGTACCATAAACACCGTGTTAGAATTATGAGTAACAATAAATCGAACTGATCACAAAAAATAATAAACAATTACACCGAACATTAGCGATTCGTCGGGTTTGTCTAGCACGGTCGCCGTTGACAGACGGGTGCCTTTCCACCAAAAATGTGCTATGCAGCTAAGCTGCGATAATGTAAAACCTAAGCCACGAACTTATGTGACCATTTCCACTGATGCTATGCTATGTAGCGGAGCGAGTAAACTGTGCTATGAAAATTTGCCGCCGCAAGGTAGCTGTGCGAGGAAGATGCGTGTAGCTCGAGTTATGCGACGGAATCAACAATAGGGAAAGCACGCACTGCTCTGTACATAGCTACACCATTCACGACCATTCATAGCTCGCATCCATAGCTCGCATCCACAGCACGTATCCACAGCACGCATCCACAGCACGCATCCTTCCATATAAAAAACGTAGCTAAGTTGAATCAGCTTCCACCAGTGCTATGCTATGTGGATCAATGAATATGATTGGTGGATATCAAACGCATCCATAGCAACGTTACATAGCACATCTCTGGTGGAAAAACAGCCTTAAGCTATGTTCTCAGACATCGCCACAACAACCAGTCCTCTAAAAATTGTGTGCTGAGAATAAAACTGTAATATAAACTTGCCGATATCCTTGAACTGTTCTTTGCTGAATTTGCTGAAAATAGCCATCGTGAACGTTTTTTGTAAGTGTGAGTTAAAGTATGGACAAAGCGTTGGTTGCTTGAAGTATCCCCGATATTTTTAACGGCGCGTCCGAGTTCACACATAGAACAGATTTACGAGCTTCGAACAGTTCGAATCTCACTACACAGATGACAAATGATTAGATTTTTTGGTTAAAGATTACGTTGGTACTTGGTATGTTGGTGATTATGCAGTTCACCAATTATGAAATCCACAGCGGACTATATTTATTTTTATCTATTAGTTACCTACCTACTAATGAACAAAAAACTTGTTGTATCCTCATATTTATTATATCCTTAATTGATCGACATTCGATTCTATATCCTTGTTCTTGAGGAACAAGGATATAGAATCGAATGTACCGGTGTACCGGTCGTCGCTAATTTTTTGCTATCGTTTTTACTTAACAATCAACGTCAACGGAATACCCATTAAAAAAGGTTAAACATTGTATTTTCGTTAGTCTAAGCACATGTGACATACATACACAAGTGCAGTTAATACGTAATATATGCGCATTTTAGCTATATAAAGTTGTTTGACTAAACACGCCGCATTAGGATTCAAAATTGATTAAACACGGATTGTATTGTAGACAAAAATGAATAAAAGTTATGGCAGAGCCTGCACATATTCGAACTATGATTATTTTAACTTCTGCGGAGAACAAACTTGCCAGC
Organism: Lacanobia oleracea; assembly: GCA_950371165.1. NCBI lineage: Eukaryota > Metazoa > Arthropoda > Insecta > Lepidoptera > Noctuidae > Lacanobia > Lacanobia oleracea. The sequence goes on from OX493401.1 coordinate 13,262,003, forward strand.
GACTTCAACTAAACTCATATTATAAAGAGGAAAGATTTTTTCTTTGTTTGTACCGTATAGGCTCCAAAAATATTGGACCGATTTTAACCAGGTTTAAGGTTCCGTAACTGAAAAGGAAAAAAATGGAACCCGTATAGAATCACTTCATTGTCCGTCTGTCCTTCTGTCTGTCAAGACCCTTTATCTCGAGAACGCGTGGAGGTATCAATAATTATAATAATATAATATATAATAATATAATATTCCACACAACTATCACACAACGCCATCTAGTCCCAAGCTAAGCAGAGCTTGTGTTATGGGTACTAGACAACTGATAAACATACTTATATATTTCTAAATACATACATATTATAGATAAACTACACCCAGACACAGAACAAATGATCATCAAATTAAATTGAAACTATATACTCAGATCTACCAGACCCTTGAAGCTATGAAAAAAATCAAACTTCTAACGTAACTTCTGGTAACGTAAAAAACGATACGGCCGTTTATGCCGCGAAAAATGTATATTTCGACACTCTCAAGGGAATTAAAATTTATAGGGTTTTTTCCCTTGCATTAGAACTATGTTTCGGAAGTAATACCGTATTATGGTACAAGTATTGTAAAAAAACTGAAAAACTCGGAAAAAACTGACAGACTCGATTCCTGAAAAACTCGGTTCCTACAAATTTGTACGGAACCCTCGGTATGTGAGACCGGTTTTTTTTTTCACCAATGGAAAACTAAATTATCACGCAGTTACATACGCTATAGTATATTTCACTTTTCACGCGAAAGAGAAGCCGCGGCCGGAAGCTAGTCCATAATAAAATTGAAAAATATTCCACAATAACGTTCTAATGGGATTAAAAAGTGTTGTATATATGTCCTACAATAATCCTGTGTCAATTCTTCTATATTTTAAGCAATGTTCGCACCACACCACACCACACCACACCACACCACACCACACCACACCACACCACACCACATTTTTTGACCAACTTGCCTCAATTATTATTTATAAAAGTCGACCATCAGCTGATAAAATATACCCAAAAGTATTGAAAAAATATGACTTGCCTACTTTCCCTCTGTGCAACTTTGGGGTTGTCAAGGTATAAACAGGTAGGTCATCTGCCTAGCCTTTTCCCAACTATATTGGGGTCGGCTTCCAGTCAAACCAGATTCAGCTGAATACCAGTGTTTTACGTGGAGCGGCTGCCTACCAGACCTTCACAACCCATTAAGTGGGTAACACGGTACTTCTTGGCAAGACTGGAGTCAGATTTACTGGCTTCTGACAACCCGTAACGACTGCCAAAGATCTACAAATGACAGCCGGGACCAACGGCTTAACGTGCTTTCCGAGGCACGGAGGAAACTCGTTATGTTAAGATGGTCACCCATCCACAGACCAACCTTGGCAAGCGTTGCTTAACCTTAAAGATCGACCCGTGCGGCCGTTATTATTTAGCCACGAGCTCCTCAAGGTATAAACAGGTAGGTAAATGTTGATAATATACCTTCACATGTTATTTAATTCTAATATACAATAAGTACTAGGTAATGTTTAGATTGATACGTTGGAAGTGGGTAGCCTAGCTTAATTTCATACTAGTTGACCCACTCAACTTCGTCTGCGTCACAATTTTCATCACTGCTCCGCTCCTATTGGTCTTAGCGTGATTATACATAGCCTTCCTCGATAAATGGGCTATCTATTAACTAAAGAAATTTTTCAAATCGGACCAGTAGTTCCTGAGATTAGCGCGTTCAAGTAAACAAACAAACAAACTCTTCAGCTTTCTTCATATTAGTCCTAGTTGACCCACGCAACTTCGTTTGCGTCACAATTTTCATTACTGCTCCGCTCCTATTGGTCTTAACGTAGGTAATGATATATAGCCTATAGCCGGACCAGTAGTTCCTGAGATTAGCGCGTTCAAGTAAACAAACAAACTCTTCAGCTTTATATATTAGTATAGATACCGGATCTCCTACTATTTACCAATGTGTACCAACTTTCAAGACGACAAGAGGGTGCAAGACTCAAGTCACAGCTAAACTTGAGTAAAAAACACACATATTATTGTTGTTGAGTTTTTTTTTTTCTTTAAAGATGACTTCTAGTAGATATTATTTAACCGTAAACGTCGGATTAATCCGACAAACATTTTCGTGTCCATTTCGCCAGTCGTAATTTACGACCAAATAGATACCACAGCTCGTCATGTTTTGCACTTTTAGTTTGTTTTTATTTGTGCCGGGCGCTGGAGGCACGCCAACTGATTTTATGTCGGACGGTTAAAAGGTTAAAAAATAAAAAAACCGTTTCAACGAAAAATTTAAAAGCAACAGCTCAACATTAGCCCAACAGTTTATTGTTAAATTAAACAAACCTACATAAAGGTTTACTAGGAAAAACGTAAGTCGGATAACAAAACCCAATCAAATTAATTCCGCTGAGTTTCCTTTCCTTATGTATTTCATTGTTTTTTATAACACAGCGCGATATGAAATGAGCTCATAGAATAATATTTCTTTCTTGTATTCAAAAAGTTATATATTTCGCAGTAGCGTTTTACCGCGTATCCGCCCCCGTTGCATATCCCACAGATACTATGAATATTTCCGAAGCATAAAGTAGCCTATGAGCCACAGTGACAGCTTTGTTAATTAGTATCATGAAATAATTTTTGTACATCTAAGTAGGCTAGCTTTTACAAACAAATAATAATTGGACATTTCAAAGTATTTATCTACTACTCGTTCGCGGCTAGCGTTAAAGTAAACTGTCTTCTGGGAAAAATCGGCGCGAAAGCGAAACAAACAAACTCACATTCACATTTAGTTAGGATATCTCATAAACAATGTATCGGAGCTACGCAATTAAACGGCCTAGATAAATCCATCGCCGTCTCTTTATGAGTCGAACTAAAATACCAACGATAAGCCGGGCTTGTCCGCCGCTTACAGCTTGCATAAATGTCAACGGATAGTGTTTACTGAACTATATTTGGACACATTCTAAGTACCTCAATTCCTAGTTAATCCGGTCAGCCACAATGGCATCATGGAGGAACAAACATCAATGTAACTGCACAGTCTACATTTCAATTTGAAAGTGTTAAAGCTATGAAACTATAATTAAAATAGGCTATTATAGACTTAGCAGAGAATGTAAAACGGCATCACTATTTTGCCTCTACCCCAATATAAAGCGGTCGGCACATAATGTCTTCTTCAATACTTTTCTAACACTCATCATCTCTATAGACAACATCTGTCTGCCATATCAACTTTCACACAGACCATCCATCTTCTCTGATTTACTCAAAATTTTCCTAACGAAATTTTCCATATAGAGGTATAAGGAAAATGTTAGGTAGAAGGTGTGTGTTGCGGAGGTCCGCAAAACATACCTTCATATACCAGGACAGCCAATTACCAACCGGCTACATGTGATAGTTATTTTGATAGTTTTTATTAAAAAAAAAAATGGAATAGACAAGAAGTTATCAAAATTAAAAGCACAATAATCGTTCCACAGTCTATTTCGTTATCTAAGACGCTTGCTGCCTCTATTTACTATTATATTCCTAATCATTAATGGCCAATTTAATCACGTTTGTCGCATTTGTACGTAAATTAGCCTGTAATGTACTTATTTTATACAATTCGTGATACATTCCTGACTTTATCGTCAGACTAAAAGCTCAATCGTACCTTTACTAATAGTGGCTACCGTGGCTAGACAGACTTCACGGTCATAACTCATTTGTCTGCTTCAATGACTTTAGTCAATGGAAGCGATATAAATAAATAATATGAATTAAAGTGGCACTGATCTTAGATGGCCTTTTTTTGGATTCATTTCACACTAAGGCATTGAAAAGATAATTGTAGTGACATTCAAGAGATCAATAAACCCGTACCATTAACAACACACTTCCTTTCTCATTGTCAATAACGTAAAAACAATTCATGATATGAATTTTCCAATCATCTGGGCTAAAATGTGATTCTTACAACTCCAGGTTCAAAAAGTATTCATTCATTATATTAACTGATCAATAAATCACAGAAGCCAAGTCTTAATTTATCGTACTCGTAAATACAAACGATAACTAACCTCCTAAGTTGTCGGATCTTGCTCAAATGGGAAGGAACGGACCCATTTTAGTGTCAATGACCTGAAGAAAAGGTACACTCGACGGAAACGCATTACTAGCCTAAAGCTAGTACCTACTAACTTTAATTACTTAGTCAGATTTGACAGCTTACTCTTGAGTGGTTTAATCCGGATCAGACTGGAATCTGGTTGGGTTGTCGACCTCGGAGGGCCACTCTGGATCCCTTAGTCAGAAAACAGGAAAAAACATATCATAAGGAAGACGTCCTAACCCCTCAAAAGGCTATTTCGAGCCTTCAAAGGAATCCACGTCCTTATTGACCAATCCATAGACAAAACTCTAGTGTATAAATTGGAAATGGAACGCAAAACAACACGGCCTAGTTGCTAAATATGGATAACAGGCTTATTGCTAAGCCCGTTAAGATATGTCCACAGGGAATGGAGATTCGACCGAATTACACTTCCGGGTACGCAGTTACAAATAAACAGTTTCGTGTACCAAAGTAAAACTAAATAAACAGTTTATTTGGGAACACGGAGTGACATTTAACGAAACTTTTACAAAAACCTATGCATAAATCTTGTACCATGAACATTTCGACTTTGTCTTTTACATCATACTCTTTTCAATAAGATACTACTGATCAGGCAATGACGGAAGGTGAGGACGCCGTGGCGCCGCTCCAGCCACTCCTCACAGAGGGGACTTATCGCCTAAAAAATTAAAAAGGTGTTTGCACACTTGAGGCACTCCAGCAACAGCATCCTAAAATAGAACATTCTTCCGTTGCTGACTGACTGAGTGACTGACAGCAACGCACAGCCGAAACTACTGGTCGTAGAAAGATAAAATTTGGCATGTAGGTACATTGGGGAGTGTAGGGGAGCACTGTAAAAGGATTTTCTGAAATTCCTACAGGAACCGGTTAAACCGGATATGTATGCGCGTACGAAGTCGCGGGCCAAAGCTAGTAAAGTGGTCAGAAGCAACTATTCATCAATGATCCGTCAATTAGGCATAACTGAATACTTCAATAATTAATTTTATTCAATCAACGCGTACTGATTGCTCCAAGGTGAGGCGTAGTTACTTTTGTTCGTACGCTATCTATTATTTTTATACGTAATAACGTCATACGATTCGGCCTTGGACCAACATACTGCTGTCCTTCCTTATAGGACCTGAAAAATTAAAAGAAAATCTTATCTCTCGTAATGCCTAAACTACGTTGGATTCGGTTCCCTATATGAATTCCAGCATTTTTCAGAGAATGTCACCCACCACACCTGTAAAACGCAGTTTCTGGGTTAGGAAACACCCATGTCAGGTTGTCAGTATTTTGGGCAAGGAATAAAATACACAGCAAGCGTAATCCAACAAAAAGATGTTTATTTATTGCACAAAGTTAATTGAATTGCTACACTGTTATCACAATTTAACCACAGCGCGTGTCAAAAACAAATAACATGTAAATAAATATTAATGTTTGCCTAAAATAATCACGGAAGGTCTACCCAGATATACAAATACACGTTGGTTTGGCTGGCTCGGACAGACTGAGAGCGATAATGCGTACCAATTTTAATGAAGCGCATGTCACAGCAATTTATATCCACGTGGTAACGAATTAATTGGTTTCCACGAATCATTTGACACCAACTAGTTAGTGAGGAATATTTTTAAAGCTCACGTGTTTACCTATACGCTTATGTTTTACTATTTTATCACCATAAGGTATACAGTATGTCATAAAAATAACTGACGCAACGTTATTTTAGAATAATTAATTAGAATACTTTAATATCCTTTATCGAACGTATCGATTAGATAGTTATGTCCGTTTACGCTCTATTTTATAGTTAATGCCTGTTCCACTAATTACAGTCCACCAATAAACGAAAAGGATATGAATATTTATACTTGGAATGGAAAACTGACTTTTCACAGACAGATAGGGTTTCCTTCAACCATACATAGATACCTAGTAATAAAAATGGAAAAGTGGTAAATCAATTCGCTCAAAAGATTTTCATAACTAATAACGTTTATGTAGTAAAAAACATTATGTATTAGGCAAAAGAAAAGAAGATAGATCCAAAACTGTTATGAAAATGCTGAAGGCAAGCAATGTAGGGGAGACCAGCCCAAAACGGGTAAGCTAAGGTTAGATGAAAAAAAAACAGGTTTTTAACATACCACGAACTTTTATTTTAATTATCATAGTTCCCTACTTAAAGAACTTCAACAAATCAGTCTCAAACTCAATAAAATATCTTCATTACAAAAAAAAAATATATAAAAACTAAAACCTTAAAAAAACCCGTTTTGCCCGTAGGGGGTGCCTAAAGCGGGTAAGGCTTTTGGGCAAAACGGGTAGTAGCAAAAATAATGTGATTAATCACCTTGAACATCTATCTAGTTAGAACTTAAAATACCAGTTTAGGTTTATAATTATCACAGTCTTCAAATCAGCCTTATTTCAAATTAGTCAGAAATTATTCTTGACACATGTCACAGTAGTAGGAACCTCTGCCTGAATATGAAGTGCAAGCTTCATGAGCCCACATTTCACAATCTCCACATTTTATCCAGTCTTATGTTGGTGGGTCTTCATAAATTTCGCTGCATACCAGGCATCGAGAGACACAAAAAAGGGATCTGCAAAGAAAATCTTCTTTGCAGATCCCTTTTTTATGTGTCTCTGCAGTGTTGACAGATTAATACCATATTTCTTGGCAGCTGCATTGACAGATGTTTTTTTGGATTCTTCCATTGCCAGTTCCATTGTTTTCTCGTCCCATGATGCATTTGTAGTTTTCCTTTTATACTTATTGACCATCTACAAAATGAAAAACAATGTCATGCAAAAGTTACGTACCGAAAATCTGTCAGGGCAAATCGGGTAAGGGCAAATCAGGTACCCGTTTTACCCATACCCGATTTGCCCAAACGCATACTTTCATTTCGCACATTCATAATCTCAAAACCAAAGCTGCCGGTTACAAATCACTTCACGGATATTAAGCTTCAAATACAACAAAATAATATCACATAACTAGTAATTACGTCCAACAAACCACAATCGACTAATCAGAAATGAAAATTCTTTGATAATTTTATCAAAAGTAGCAAAAATATTTGAAAACAAATTACCTTGCGACCGCGTGTCCCGTTCGTACGAGGAGACTGTCTGTGATTGGACGACGCCCGCGCTATCCTTCTACATGCACACATTGAAACTTATGCGAAAGGCGCGAAATTTAAAACGCTTACCCGTTTTAGGCGGGCTACCCGTTTTGGGCTTGTCTCCCCTACATTTATTGGTCGTATGTGCTCTTGTGACAAGAACACGGAACTATAATGTATTAGTAATCGAGTAATTCCTCGTGTTCTTGGACACCACTCCGCTTGACTGGGCGCGAACCTTTCATTGTCCGCGGCCGAAGCGCGGGCGCACCGACCGGGCTTCTCAATATTGCTCAAACAATTTGATCCTAATGGCAATGACCATAAGAATGATTATCAACTTCCCAATCTCTAACACATACTTCTCTTTTCAATGATACTGAGACAAAGCTTTTGTAATAATAGTACTTATAACTTAGTAAATCTTTTAGGTCAAGCAAAAGCTACAATTGACTAAGTATTATTGGATTAGTAAGAACTAAATTAGAGTCAAGGCACCTTCCTAATGTTGCAATCCGAAAGAGTCAAACGAAGGCTGAAATACTTTTATAACTGTTATTTTAATTAATTAAAATATAATAGAAGATCCGTTTGCAATTTTTTTGCGTGAATGTAGAGCGTCATACATTTCGCTGACATCGTCGCGCACTACATACTGCGACCACGAAATTCTTAGACCATGTAATATTTGACCGCCACATACGCGCCGAGGTCACACTATTGACAACTAACATTGTACTATCTATGCAATCTATGTTACCAATAAACATATCTACTAACGCCTGAAATTGCCTTACCTTTTAATTTATATCCGGTCAGTATAAATATAGCGGAGTGCGAGTCGAATTTATCAGTCGACCGTCTACGGTTTTGAAGTGATCTTCTAGTTCGTCAGAAAAAACACAGACCACGTTCACAATGAAATCGATGGTGGTGTTATTCGCTGTAGTAGCCGCGGCGTGCGGCTCCCTGGTGCCGCTGGCGCAGCCGCCGCACCACCCGGCGCTCGTGCTGGACCCGCACGGCCGCCCGCTCGACACCGCCGAAGTGATCAACGCGCGCGCCCTGCACCTGCAGGCTAAGGCCCTGGAAGGACACTACGCCCCCCTCGCGCACGCCGCCGTCGTGCCCTACGCCTCCGCCGTGGTGGCCGCGCCCGCCGCCGTGTCCCACCAGTCCCGAGTGGACGTGCACAGCAGCCCCGCCGTCGTGAGCCACTCCGTCGTCGCCCCCGTACTGGCGCACTCCGCCTACGCCTCTCCGTTGCTGGCCCACTCCGCTCTCGGCTACGCCGGTCACGGACACTACCTGAAGAAGCGTTCCCTGGGACACCTCGCCTACTCCGCGCCCGTCGTCGCCCACGTGGCGCCCTCCGCCGTGTCGCACCAGTCCCGCGTGGACGTCGTCTCTAGCCCCGCGGTGGTGTCTCACGCCGTCGCTCCCGTCGTGTCCCACGCCTACGCCGCCCCAGTGGTGGCCGTGACTCCCTCCGCCGTCTCCCACCAGTCCCGCGTCGATGTGCGCACCAGCCCCGCCGTCGTCTCGCACGCCGTCGCTCCCGTCGTCCACGCTGCCCCTGTCTACGCTGCGGCCTCATATGCCGCCCCCGCGTACGCCGCCCCCGCGTACGCTCATGGATACGCCGCGTACGGCGCTCACGCTGGATTCCTCCACTCTGCCCCCCTTGCCCACGGCCACGCCTGGTGAACAGCGAAACTGACGAACACCTAAGACTATGAACCTAAGATGATGTAAAAATAATAAAAAAAAGTATTTAATAAATAAAAAAATACGAAAATTATATTTTACTTATATTTAATATTCCTGACAAAACTGATTCTATTGATCCGCAAAGAGTCTGCCCTGTGCGCCGCCCCTGTCTATGCTGCGGCCTCATACGCTGCCTCCGCATACGGATACGCCACGTACGGCGCTCACGCTGGACTCCTCCACTCTGCCCCCCTTGCCCACGGCCACGCCTGGTGAACAGCGAAACTGACGAACACCTGAGACTATGAACCTAAGATGATGTAAAAATAATAAAAAAAAAGTTATTTATAATATAAATAATACAAAAAACTTAATAATATTCTTTTATTGAATACCATTTTAAATAGAACCCAAAACTATATATAACGTATGTATAGTCAAAAACAGATTGTGATCTTCTGATATTTATTTCAAATGAAACATATTCGTAAAGACGAGAGTATGTAGATAAGTTTCTAAATATATAACTTACCTACCGTATGTTTGTAGGTATATGTTACTTCAATTTACTCCTGCTTAATGCCAACTACAGGTAGACTGCCATTTATAATCAAATGGCGGTTCGACACATTTTCGATACAAAAGCTGTCAAACCACAATTTTCACCACTCCTCAGATAAAAGTTACCTGAGTATTAAAAAATTGGCCCGGCGTCAAATTACTGACAGTTAAAATTACCAACAGGCAGTTTGCCAAATCTTTTTTTTTTTTTCTTAATATGAAACTGTTTTGGTTTATTGAAGTGCTATCCACTTTAAAGTACCCGTGATAGTTGGTATTTTAAAGTGAATTGGAATGAAAAACTTATTTATTTACGTAACGTATCCATGGACAGAAGTCCATTTTATGTACGAAATTTCACAGACAGACGAGTGATCCTACAAGGGTTCTATTTCTTACTAAAAACTACAGCCCCGTAGTATTTTGATTTAAATTGAAATTATTTATTTATTAAAACTTTATGTATACACTAGTAAAAACTCTGTACAAAGGCGGCCTTAGGCATTTTCTATCAGGAATTGCAGAGACAATAATGTGGCAGGTGCAACTTATAGGAAAGACAAAGAGAGAAAAAAGTACAATCATAAATACCTATACATACATACACATAAACAAATTCACAACGTTATCAAGAGAAAACGAAACCAACAAATTAACGCTGTAATGATTCTACCAACTTCTTGCGAATATGCTCACGTTCCTGGACAACCTACTGATTGCCGTCCCGATATTTAGAGGGAACGCATTCCAAAGGAAGATCGCCTGGACAAAGAAAGAGAAGAAAGATTTTATGCGACAAACACAATTTGTATCATACAGATATATGAATATCGTATACAATTCAAATAAAAATCATGTGCGAAACCATTATTATTGCAGTAGCACATTTTTTACACAATACGTCAAAAACATTTGCTTTAGGCTCACAGGTCCCTGTTCCAAAAACGGAGAAGCCTTCCTCATGTTAACCAGTTGCTGCAGGACAGCGACGAGCCTAGGAAACGGAGACTTCCCAATGGCAATAGATTCATGAATTTTGATTTGCTCCATCCAATTTTCATCATGATTAACGTATTAATATCCCATCGTCAAACTCGATTTGTTGTGTCCCTAGGTGGATGACGAGTCTGGCTATTAAACTAATTCAATATCAGCTGTTACCTCGTCACTTATATCGAATCAGGTAAGGTTTGGACTTTATTAGGTCTCACAGAAAGTAATGACAGTCTTTTCATTCTCGATACGTCTTAGAAAAACTAAGCAATCCGGCTCGTGCGGGAAAGGAGCGCTAACTGAAGTTAGTATAGCTTGTTGCCAAAAGACGTCCACTGATGGACAAAGGACTCCCCCAAAAGGGGAGGTTTGCCATAATCGCCACGGTTGGCAGGCGGGTTGGCGATCGCAGTGTAGGTGTTGCATTTTGCATAGAACGCTGCTACCCATTCTCTGGTGAGTCCCTTAGTCGCCTCTTACGACACCCACGGAAAGTGATGGGATGGTATTATTCTTTTACACCATACGGCGCCAGCAGACACCATACGGCGTATGGCGTTATGATGATAGCTTGTTGACTTATGGTAAATTTTGAAAGCACATATTCGATTTAAAAAAATCTTTCATAATACAAATCTACACTATAGTTACCTGGTTAACACTTATAATTTCCGAAAATAGACCAATCCTGTGGCTAGATTATGAAAGAGAAGCTGCGGGAAACGCTAGTGTCTAATAAAGGTCTTGCCTAAATATTCTTTGGGGTAAACCAAAATATTGGTAAACATTCGTGCTATCTGTCACTCAATTTGCATGCGATACTTGGGCCGAATGCGGAGGCTGCAGCGCCGCGGGTATTGGACTCCCCACTAACCCTTACGTGAGCTACAGTGTTCTTAACGACTGAGTCATAGCTGATTCTCATGAATAATTTACAAGTTACAGTAAAATTATCTTGGCAACCATAATGCAACATTCGAATCTGCTCTAGGTTGGTCTGCACTTCAGAAAACATCTTAAAATAAAAATATATCACTACATAGTAGTATAACAAAGTCGCTTCCGCTGTCTGTCTGTCCCTATGTATGCTTATCTTTAAAAATGCGCAACGGATTTTAATGCAACTTTTTTTTTTAATAGATAGAGTGGTTCTCGAGGAAGGTTTTAGTGCACCCGTGCGAAGCCGGGGCGGGTCTCTAGTTTTAATATATTTTAGTAACTAAGATAGGTTTTAATATAGTTTAGTAAGTAAGAGTATCGCAAAATGATTATGAACTCCGCGCTTGAAAAAAACGCCGTGATGTCGCTCTCTCTGACCTTAAAAGGAGGAGTACTTTTTCTTGGTAACAATAACACTAAAACCTACACAAAAAAGACAAAACTCTATATTATAAAAATGTAATATCATATTCCTTCATCTCTGGAATTTCATTTTCATTATTCCTGGTATTAGAAACCTTTCCAACTATCTCCGGTGTTATAAATAGATAATATCATATTGGAAACAGTTTCCTACGAAATCAGACATATGCCTACGTTTCCGACGTATTTTAGTTTGACCGCCACACACTCACCGAGGTCAATGCAAAGCTAGTTAAACTATGTAGCAACGAATATATTACGTCTGAAATTGTACCTTTTATTTATATCCGGTCAGTATAAATACACCAGCGTGCAAGTCAAAATTATCAGTCGACCGTCTACGGTTTTGAAGTGATCTTCTAGTTCGTCAGAAAAAACACAGACCACGTTCACAATGAAATCGATGGTGGTGTTATTCGCTGTAGTAGCCGCGGCGTGCGGCTCCCTGGTGCCGCTGGCACAGCCGCCGCACCACCCGGCGCTCGTGCTGGACCCGCACGGCCGCCCGCTCGACACCGCCGAAGTGATCAACGCGCGCGCCCTGCACCTGCAGGCTAAGGCCCTGGAAGGACACTATAACGCCCCCCTCGCGCACGCCGCCGTCGTGCCCTACGCCTCCGCCGTGGTGGCCGCGCCCGCCGCCGTGTCCCACCAGTCCCGAGTGGACGTGCACAGCAGCCCCGCCGTCGTGAGCCACTCCGTCGTCGCCCCCGTGCTGGCGCACTCCGCCTACGCCTCTCCGCTGCTGGCCCACTCCGCTCTCGGCTACGCCGGTCACGGACACTACCTGAAGAAGCGTTCCCTGGGACACCTCGCCTACTCCGCGCCCGTCGTCGCCCACGTGGCGCCCTCCGCCGTGTCGCACCAGTCCCGCGTGGACGTCGTCTCTAGCCCCGCGGTGGTGTCTCACGCCGTCGCTCCCGTCGTGTCCCACGCCTACGCCGCCCCAGTGGTGGCCGTGGCTCCCTCCGCCGTCTCCCACCAGTCCCGCGTCGATGTGCACACCAGCCCCGCCGTCGTCTCGCACGCCGTCGCTCCCCTGGTCCACGCCGCCCCTGTCTACGCTGCTGCCTCATACGCCGCCCCCGCGTACGCTCATGGATACGCCGCGTACGGCGCTCACGCTGGACTCCTCCACTCTGCCCCGCTTGTCCACGGTCACGCCTGGTGAACAGCGAAACTGACGAACACCTAAGACTATGAACCTAAGATGATGTAAAATAATAAAAAAAAGTATTTAATAAATAAATAATACGAAAATTATATTTTACTTTTATTTAATATTCCTGACAAAACTGATTCTATTGATCCGCAAAGAGTTTGCCCTGTGTCAGCTTATGTTGCCCGTTTTAGAAAAAAACTCACTTCATTTATTCATTTTTCACGCGACTCTCTTAAAAGAGGATTTCTAACTAGTAATTAATATCAGTCCGATTTATTACTATTAACAGTTAGTACCTATACCACAACCAATCATCTTTATTTGAACATGGTTGTAGATAATTGATCAATTTATAGAAACCTGTGAAGGCTTTACTAAAAGCGGCCAAGTTGAACTTGTGAACGTTATTTACTGTAAAAATTCGCATTAAGCGTTTCCAAACGTCTTTTATAATGCGCACAGCAAAGGAGTAGAACTCTGCATGCGTTTCTGTTTCCAAACGCATACAACCCTAATCTCTTGAAAGTTAGAGTGAACAGGCTCCTTCTGGGTAAGCTCGCTCCATCGTAGACTTTGTCTCTGTCATCTCTGATCTTGACTAGAGTCAAGAGCAAACCCATCACAAATAAAAAATGTATCATCAACTTTATAAAACCGTGTTTAGAACTCTGACCCGTATTAGAGACATTTCAGGCGAGACAAGAAAAAGAAGTTGTTCGCCGCACCGAAAACGCCTGGAAGACCTATTATGTGTTGTTGTGTGTTTGTGTGTGTTGTGTGTGTGTATTGTGTTGTGTTTTGGTATTTTTGGATGAGACCTTCAAATTGCCATAAACGCAAATTGATGCACATGTGCATTCTCGCGATCCTCACATATGGCACTCAAACCTGGTCTTTGACAGCTCAGCAGAGGTTCAAGCTTGAGGTTTGCCAGTGAGTAATGGAGCGTAGCATTCTGGGAGTCATAGTAACGGACCGCGTTAGAAACACAGTGCCGTCGGCGATTTGTGTTTTGGAGCGCATCCAAAACACAAATCGCCGACGGCACTGAAAAAGCTGTCAAGCTAAAATGGAACTGGGCTCGACACGTCTACTGCATTTCAAAAGATTCATGAGCCAAAGCAACCACAATGTGAGTCCCAGAAAATGCCCAGCGGCATCGCGGCAGACCCAGGCGAAGATGGCGGGACGAGCTTGATGCTTATCGACAGGATTGGTCCACATTAGCCCAGATCTGAGAAGAATGGAAGGAAGAAAGGGAGGCATTTGCCCTGCTGTGGGACCGGAATAGGCTAAAAATAAAATTAAATAAGGACTCCCTTCTATAATCCGTTTTTTTGACAATTTAACCTTTGAGCAGAATAGCAGTCTTATTAGGGTTCCATAACCGACCCTACTATTAAGCCTCTACTGTCCGTCCGTCTGTCTATCAACGGACTGTATCTCAAGGACCGTAGTAGGTAGACAGTTGAAATTTTCACAGAGTGTGTATTTCTACTGCCGCTATAAAAACCAATAAAAGTTAAATTAAAAATTAAAGGAGGGCTCCCATTCACGAAACGTGATTTTTGTTTGGTTTATAATATGGAACCCTTCGTGTGAGAGTCCGATTTGCATTTGGCCGGTTTTTTTTTATATAAAATATGAGTTTTAAGCTGAAATAAGTTCAACTACTGATCGGCCGATGTTGGGCGATCAGTAGTGCCATTCTGTAAATATGTCGAAGTGAAAACTTAATCGAAGTGAACGACAAGCAAACCAAACCATACAAACAAGATGGCGTGACAGCTCACTTGTCGTCCACTCCACCAGAGTGAACACGGTAAAATGTCCACAGAATCGACTGGCAGACTGCTTGCACAGAGTGTAAAGGCTGTCAGAGCTTGTCAGAGTCATCATTGTTTTGTGGTGTATTTCATTATATCGTTTTTGAGGGGGTCGAAGAATCGATCCGCCAAGATTTTTTAACAAAATTTCATCTTTACTAACAGTTCTACCAGAAATAAATTAGAGTTTCTAACAAATATGTAAGTAAAGGATGATATTTTGAAATACCAAAAACCTGTTTTAGAACGAAGTCTATTAGAAATAAATTAGATTTTCCAAGAAATATGTAAGCAAAGGATGATATTTTGAAATACCAAAAACCTTTTTTAGAACGAAGTCTATTAGAAATAAATTAGATTTTCCAAGAAATATGTAAGTAAAGGATGATATTTTGAAATACCAAAAACCTTTTTTAGAACGAAGTCTATTAGAAATAAATTAGATTTTCCAAGAAATATGTAAGTAAAGGATGATATTTTGAAATACCAAAAACCTTTTTTAGAACGAAGTCTATTAGAAATAAATTAGATTTTCCAAGAAATATGTAAGTAAAGGATGATATTTTGAAATACCAAAAACCTTTTTTAGAACGAAGTCTATTAGAAATAAATTAGATTTTCCAAGAAATATGTAAGTAAAGAATGATATTTTGAAATACCAAAAACCTTTTTTAGAACGAAGTCTATTAGAAATAAATTAGATTTTCCAAGAAATATGTAAGCAAAGGATGATATTTTGAAATACCAAAAACCTGTTTTAGAACAATTGATGTTCTGCGTTTCTACACAACTGATTGTTATCCAGATGATCTGCGGTGGATTTAGCCCTTCAACTGCACAAGGTTAGGCCTGATGCTGAGAATTTTCAAATGGAAAAATCCAATACATAACACTATTCTCGATCAAGGGCTCCTTGAGTCCACTGCTGGGGCTGCGGAATCTGTTCGAAAAAGGCACCGTGGCCCTGGAACGTAAAGGGCACTAGGAGGAACACGGACGGGTTTTCTTAAGTAAGAGTCTGACACTCCCTCCTGCTTCACCCAGAGTGGGAGGAGTCATTTTATGATTCCCATCCTTACAAAAAAAAAAGGAATCGAGTCCAGGACCTCATGTTTAGCTGTAGCGCTTCCAACCAACAAACCACTCCTTTGGCAACACCTTTCTAAATTAATATAAATATAAGAACAGATTCAGTAGTTACAAAAATAAATTAACATTATATTTAGAGCAGTGCCTTCTAACAATGGGCTTATATAGTTCAGTAATAATGGATCGCGGAATGCGTTTTATGTATCTACTCAATTATATATATTTGCCAATTGCTAACCTTGTAGGATAGGCAATTAAAGTTCTGCAATGTCCTTGCGACTGTCGCTTCGACTACTTGCGATAGCTCACAGCTACTAAGTTTAGCACTATTATTATAATCATTATATAACTATTTATTTAGAATTACTGTGAGGTGTCGAGTAACCGTCCGGTTATCATCGGGGGCTTTCGGGAGCACCCGACTAAATACACAAGTATATATAATTTTTTACAGCATACCTGAAAAGCAGAATTCTCCCATATACAAAAATCCACACTTTCATTCACTGGTCATATTTGAAAGGGATTAAGACATACTCCCGAAAAGCCGAATCCCCCTATCATTAAACGGCCCACTGCCTAAACCAATACCAATACCAATGCCAATAAAAAGTCTAAAACCTTAATTGTGATCAGTTAAATCAACAAAACATTACATTCACTTAAGCTACTTCCAGGAGAGGCTAAGTAGCCAATCTAAATTAATGACGTAGTGCACGTGAATCGAATTAGGCTAACCACGGCGTCATACCTTGTATAATATAATAACCATGACGCCGAGTTGGGGTAGTAGTGACGCTCCCGTATACGTCACGTATGTTCCCGTGTTTAAAGACAATTATATCGGCGTATGTAACTATGTGTTGACATGAACATATCCAGTGGTAGCCAGATCTATTATGCTAAATCCAGCTGATTTCTTTCAGATCTTTGCAGCCTACTATCATGGGTTTCAGAACATATCATCATCATCATCTGCCTAGCATTTTCCCAACTATATTGGTGTCGGCTTCCAGTCAAACCGGATTTTGCTGAATACCAGTATTTTACGCGGAGTGGCTGCCTACCTGGGTAACACCGTACTTTATGACAAGACTGGAGTCAGATTAACTCGCTTCTGACTATCCGTAACGACTGCCTAAGATCTACAAATGACAGCCGGGACCAATCGTTAACGTGCTTCTCGAGACACGGAGGAAACTCGGTAACTTAGTTAAGATGGTCACCCATCTACAGACCAATCTTGGCAAGCGTTGCTTAACCTTGAAGATCAACCCTCGCGGCTGTTATTATCTAGCCACGAGCTCCTCAGAACTTATATTTACAATATATGGTAGAAAAATAAAAGATATCATATAAATTTTTATTTTATTATTTGTCTATTCATTTGAATAAATAAGTATTAAAACGAAAACTACAATCATTTTCGTCGAATCTCAGTTTTGCTTTACCAGAGGGCAGCGCTCAGGTGATGGGGGGCACTCCAGACGGCGGAGTGAGCGATGGGGGCGAAGTGGGACACAGCAGGCGCGGCGTACACGGCAGCAGGGGCGGCGTACACGGCGGGAGCGGCGTGAGCGTAGGTAGACACCACCGCGGGCTTGGAGATCACATCAACACGGGACTGGTGGGATACCGCAGAGGGGACGGCGTGCACAACGGGTACAGCATAGTGAGCCAGAGATCGCTTCTTCAAAAGGTGACCATGAGAAAGAGCGAGTCCAGCGTGGGCACCGTACGCGGAGTATCCGTGAGCGCCGTACGCAGCGTATCCGTATGCGGGGGCGGCGTATGAGGCCGCAGCGTAGACAGGGGCGGCGTGGACGAGGGGAGCGACGGCGTGCGAGACGACCGCGGGGCTGGTGCGCACATCGACGCGGGACTGGTGGGAGACGGCGGAGGGAGCCACGGCCAACACTGGGGCGGCGTAGGCGTGGGACACGACGGGAGCGACGGCGTGAGACACCACCGCGGGGCTAGAGACGACGTCCACGCGGGACTGGTGCGACACGGCGGAGGGCGCCACGTGGGCGACGACGGGCGCGGAGTAGGCGAGGTGTCCCAGGGAGCGCTTCTTCAGGTAGTGTCCGTGACCGGCGTAGCCGAGAGCGGAGTGGGCCAGCAGCGGAGAGGCGTAGGCGGAGTGCGCCAGCACGGGGGCGACGACGGAGTGGCTCACGACGGCGGGGCTGCTGTGCACGTCCACTCGGGACTGGTGGGACACGGCGGCGGGCGCGGCCACCACGGCGGAGGCGTAGGGCACGACGGCGGCGTGCGCGAGGGGGGCGTAGTGTCCTTCCAGGGCCTTAGCCTGCAGGTGCAGGGCGCGCGCGTTGATCACTTCGGCGGTGTCGAGCGGGCGGCCGTGCGGGTCCAGCACGAGCGCCGAGTGGTGCGGCGGCTGCGCCAGCGGCACCAGGGAGCCGCACGCCGCGGCTACTACAGCGAATAACACCACCAGCGTATTCATTTTAACGTGGTCTGTGTTTGTGAGATTCGACGACACACAAGATCACTTCAAACCGTGTTACGGCTGACTGATACTTTTCACTCGCGATTGGACTCTTTTATAGTCCGAGCGGTCAAATTATAAGCTGGGTACATACACAGTTCATAATTTCTCAGATCTTAAGTTATATTAGGTAGTGAATAGCAATGTCAAGTGTCATAATGAAAGTAATCAACCTTGCACTAAGGCAGCTTTTGCGTTGTTCTTAATTGTGCTTCCGACTCGGCAGCCAGGTAGCCGTGTGATCATGGCTTAAAGGGAAAATAAATTGTAAAGCAGCAACATAATTTTAAAAATGCGTCAACATGCGTAATGCGGATACATTAAGAAAATAATATTAATGTATAGAATAATAGTATTCAAGTTCTAAAGCGGTATTTCTTCAAAGCTACCGGTGTAACGGCTGCGTTACGTAAGAAGCTTGTAGATATTTAAGTTGTATTGTCTTTCACTTAGAGCAAAAGCTAATCCTTAGACGTGGATCTATGTCACGCCCTACAACACTAACCTACTTGAATATTACTATTTATATTATTCATGTACCTAGGAATATGAGATGGGTAATTTATATAAGTAAAATAAATATTAGGTATGTCATGTTTGTCGAAACATACCACAGAAAAACCTAATTCTTAACTCTTGAAAGCTTTCAAAAGTACAGTTTGATTATATTTTATGATGAAAAGGACAGTTTAATCATATATGGATGAGTATTTTAGCGATCACATTTCAGAAATTGAAGACCCTGTGTCTTATGACGATAGATATTATGACTTCTATATTTTGATTTAGGTAGGTAGGTATAAAGTAAGTAGGTCTTCTAAGATTATTTTTCCCAGTAATTTTTTGAATCAGGTATGTAGGTGGTTACGCAAATTACAAAACACATCTTATACGTACTCACAAAATAAGTGTGAGTGTATAATTACATGTTCTCACGCAAGTCTCGTTTCAAGTTTATTTGAGATCACGAACGGAATACAATTCGTTTGGGTTTCCGTCAAGCCCGAAACTAATTAATACGAGGTCTGCACATAAGTGCATTACAATTATTATCACGCGCATGTTTCTATGCTGAACGGACAGGACGAGGAACATACGAGTACATTAAGGGTGTTCTCTCGAAAAGGCTTAAAAATAGCGTGCAGATGAAGCAGTTTTTCGTTGGCATTTACTGAGAAATTACATCTGAAAAAAATAAGTAGTAATCTACATGATATTGCACGTAACTTGGTTTAGCCATAATCTATACATTGATATCACATAATAGGAAAAAAAATCACCAAATCAACTCCAAATCGTTGAGATGAAACCATTTTACTCCTTCATTTTTAACAAAAGACAAAAAAAAAAAATATCTACTGCTGTGCAATACAAACGAAAAAAACTTGGTTTTGTTACTTTTTTAAAATATATATTTGTTTTATTATAAAAAAATAAAAACACGGGTAGCGAAGTGGCGCGCCGAGGTGTGGTTAGCTCCGTTTGTATGCACAAGGTCATTGGCAAATATACAAGCCTTAAGGGTGTTCTCTCGAAAAGGCTTAAAAATAGCGTGCAGATGAAGCAGTTTTTCGTTGGCATTTACTGAGAAATTACATCTGAAAAAAATAAGTAGTAATCTACATGATATTGCACGTAACTTGGTTTAGCCATAAACTATGCATTGATATCACATAATAGGAAAAAAAATCACCAAATCAACTCCAAATCGTTGAGATGAAACCATTTTACTCCTTCATTTTTAACAAAAGACAAAAAAAAATAATATCTACTGCTGTGCAATACAAACGAAAAAAACTTGGCTTTGTTACTTTTTTAAAATATATATTTGTTTTATTATAAAAAAATAAAAACACGGGTAGCGAAGTGGCGCGCCGAGGTGTAGTTAGCTCCGTTTGTATGCACAAGGTCATTGGCAAATATACAAGCCTTAAAGTTAAAAATATATTTAAAAATAACTGCTTGATTGGCTTAGAGGGAAAATCGTTTTGGTTCGAATCCAAAACCAAAATATTTATAATTAGAGTTATGTTTTAAACTGCAAGTTAGTGGCTAACCTGGGGCCATATTTGATATTTAACCTCGTGTTAGCTACTAACTCTGAGTTAAGTTTTTGACGCATTTGGGCCTACGTCGAATAGTTGTAATTCCGAAAAACCAGCTCATAAACCCCGTAGACACTGCTGAATTGATGAAAACAAACTGGCAAGGCAAACGAATGGCAAACGAACGAATGTGTACGTACTTAAATCACCATTATCATCAAAGTGTCGAATCTTTTTACCTCCTGACCGTAACCCATTTATTTATAACTAGTTGACCCGCGCAACTTCGTCTGCGTCACAATTTTCATTACTGCTCCGCTCTTATTGGTATAAGCGTGATGATATATAGCCTTCCTTAATAAATGGGCTATCTAACACTGAAAGAATTTTTCAAATCGGACCAGTAGTTCCTGAGATTAGCGCGCTCAAACAAACTCTTCAGCTTTATATATTAGTATAGATTATATTTTTTTTCCTACTCCTCCGTCCTCCGCTGTACTTTTCTAATTAATATCGTTGCAGGATCCAAGACAGTTGAATCGTTTCTCCGAGACTCGTCGGGCTTCATAGGCTCGGCGTTTTTCTGGTGGTCGCCATTGTTGATTCTGGCTTTCAGGAGTTGCAGTGGTTGGGAATGTGTGGCGGGCTTGTCCCAATAAAAAAAAACATATATTTCTTTGCCGTTCCACATTCTTAAAAGCAATGTTCTATGATCCTAATCGATAATCATGTAGGCTGAGAATGGATTTTCCAAACAACTCAAAACCTACCTGTTAAACACAAAAATAAATGGGTAAAGCCAAAAGGTTGCAGGAAAAATGCAGCGGGAAAAGTAATCAATTTCTGTCTTTCACACTTCCTTCAGCGTACGGAGACCTTTAGAAATACCAACGCAATACGTTAGTCCAACGTGATCAGAAGATTACATAATATACTACTACCGATCTCTACACCTCGCCAGCGTCCAGCTGAGTAAGATGGAAATTGTTTTAGGTAGGTATTGAATTTGCAGGCATTCTTATTTCTCTTCGTTTCGTGTCGACGCAGTAGGTACATTTACACAGGTTAACTGTTTGAGTTCAGTAAGTTGTCACGTTTAGGTATAGCGGCGTCGGAGGCATTTTGAAATCAACACACAGTGTAAACACGGTGCTCCTGATCAAACTATGACCCGTCTGTTGGAGTGCCCCAAAAACGTACATATTCACTTGAAAGTATTATTAAAAAGTAGGGATATTATGAAATGTGTATAATTATAATTCCATATTTAAAATATCAAGAACAACGCCTCAAAAAGGCTTCTGGGAGAGGAGGATGCAGAAACCGAAGAGCTAGGGGGGCTACTCTCTAAGCCCGAAGTCCGTAGTTTCGGGCTTAGTTGCGGGCGTATTCTACTCCGTATCTCCTACAGACTTAGGATTAGTCCCGAACCCGAATTAGGAATGAATGACAACACGATTTGACAGTCACCAACTTACATATACAGTTGATACCACACACACAAGTTACAGGCATCTAATAATAAAAAAGCACAACGAAAAGATAATAACAGACACAGTAACTGTCTAATCGTGTTGTCATTAATTCTTAGTGGTTATGTTATAAGGAGTAGAATACGCCCACAACTAAGCTCGAAACTACGGACTTCGGGCTTAGAGAGTAGGCCCCCAGGCCCATACAGGCATCTTGGGAGAGGCCTAACAGTGGGCGATGGATTTAACGATACAACTTTTCAGCACAATATCGATAGTAATTTAACGTTATATAAATTTTATTTATAATCGGCACGTCTTCATTCATTCAACCATCTAATTATACACCAAATGAGTCATCCAGTAGCCGCCAACTTGCCGTCTGCCGCTGACTCTGCAACAATATTACAAACTTTTGACAGCCACTCAAACACAGCTCTCGCTAAAATTAACTATACTACATTAGTAATGCAAAATGTCAGTAAACGATACAACATTCATAAGGACGTTATATATATGTTATGTAGGTATGTATTTGGTTGTGTTCGCTTGGAGGTGAACACTATTTGTGACATTTTCAGTGGAAATGCCACGGGTCGCGGCACTGAAAGCTTTGAGGTAGTCAGCTATATTTTGTATGCATGCAGTGTGCTATGCTCCGGTCTGTATAAATAAACCAATTAAGGGCTACACACACCGAGACGTAATAGAAGAGGATTTCAGGATTTAGCCACCGGTCAACGCACCCTAGCCACTAATGAAGCATTCCGGTGCGGCGGCCAGTAGGAGAGTATTTATGTTCTGTGCTTAGTAAAGCACAGAACATACCTACTAAAAAAGCCCGCGACATGCCGCAGCGGTGTTCCTTAGCGCGCTCTCCATCATCAACGAATTTGAAACGTTAGCATTTATATCGTATTCTTTAAAACATAGGGTTGAATGTCCTGTGGTAAAAATTTAAATCCGCTGCCATTCTGTCCCGGTTTGCGTAGGCCCTTAGTGGTCACTGGTCTGTTGTGACTTGTTGATGGCGCAGCAGCAGTATTTATAGCACGATAATATGCTATCGCTACACGCGGGCACCTATATGCACAAGACGTTTTGGGTGGGAAAGTGTGCGTGCAGCTAAGGAATGCAATGCCCAGCCTTTGTATGAATTGCGTATTATTTATAATCTGGCATTCTTTATGTTTCCCCGAATATGTTACTCCTAGGCAAGCGTCCATCCTGGACGACATCATCGCTTACTGTCAGGTACTTACTTCATCTCAATGAAGTGGTCAAACGCTAGCCTATCGGTAATCAAAAAGTTAGCTTGGACTAACAGGTATAAAATACTTCTACTCCCGTGTAGTTAGGAATAGTTCTAACTGTGGTGAAAAATATGAGTCATTCAAGGTGGCAGTGCTATAAAGTATCTCTAAACAATAAGCAAGTTATTAAAACAAGCCCTAGTAAAGAAGAAGTTCGTGTTACACTGCGAGTCGTGTGTTTCACACACACGACACGCCTACTACAATGCTCAGGAACTATTTACAAAAGCCGTAGTAGCATACGGTACATTACATATATACTAAGCATATGTGCGAGGTTACCACCTCGGCAAAACATTTCCTCGAGATCTAAAAACATACACAAACGACACATACGGATAGGACTCGTACAACATGCAGTATATTTCATGATTCATCAAAGTCAGGAAAGAAGTCCAGCTTTCCAAGTTCTTTACAGAAACTGAGTGAAAGCTGTGACAATGGATAGCCGTACATCATCATCATAACAGCCGAAAGACGTCCACTGCTGGACATAGGCTTCCCCCAAAGGGTTGCCATAATCGCCACGCTTGGCAGGCGGGTTGGCGATCGCAGTGTATGGTGTTGCGTTTTACAATGCTGCTGCCCATAGCGATACGCGATAGCCGTACCTCTTGCCGTAATACAGCACATAGAAGTAGGACTGATACTGCAGTCAATGATAAAAACAAAACACTACAAGGTACAAAAATCTTTTTACAAAAAATACAACCGTCTTCCAAAAACAGAACACTACAAGGTACAAAATAACTTCAGTAGAAAGAAAAGAACTTTAATTTCTGAAGTCAGTGTTTTTGGTTAACTTTTTCGTTTTTTGACACCGACTTCCGAAATTAAAGTTCTTTTCTTTCTACTGAAGTTATTTTGTACCTTGTAGTGTTTTGTTTTTGGAAGTCGGTTGTATTTTTTGTAAAAAGTTTTTTATTTTTCACTTTTTAGTGGTACCTAGGTACCTGCGTACCCATTAACAGCGTACCAGCGCAATGTTATGTTAAGAACTGGTGTAAACATTAAATAACATGCGATTTCAGCAATCCCGATCCCTTTGCTATCATTTATTGAAGAGTTCCGTTGCCTGCCTCCGAAGTTCTTCGTCAGATCTTCACCAAATTGAAACGGGACCAGTCCAGGAAAATACTTACTCTTTCAAACAAAAAAAGAATCATCCAAATCGGCTGACAATTGGCGAAAGTATCGCTGAACAAACATTTTTCATGGGATCATCATCAGATCCTAATTTATACCTTTCATCATCAGCTCAGCGACATGAGATGATGATTACCAGGCACAAATATCTGAATTGCGTTAGAAAGTTCATGAAAAACATTGTATCTGCCTATAAAATTTGAGGGTTGCCCTCGATTTTCGTGGGATCCCATCATCAGATTCTGACATGGTGACAATGGGACCAATCGAGAAGTATATCCTTTCAGATGAAACAAAAATTTTTCAAATCGGTTCATAAAAAAAAAAAAAAAAAAAATACAACCGAATTTAGAACCTCCTCCTTTTTTTGAAGTCGGTTAAAAATAACTTCATAAGAAAGAAAAAAACTTTAATTTCTGAAGTCGGTGTTTTTGGTTATTTTACGTTTTTTGACTCCGACTTCCGAAATTAAAGTTTTGTTTGTAGAAGTCGGTTGTATTTTTTGTAAAAAAGATTTTTATTTTTCACTTTTTAGTGGTACCGGCGCAATGTTATGTTAAGAACTGGTGTAAACACTAAAAAAATAACAATAATGCTTATAAAATAAAAACTACTAGACCAAACTGAAAGAAATTTTTATGGAACCACCTGGCAGCTATTTCGCATCGAACAAAAAGAATCACGCGAATCGGTCCATTAACCGCGGCGTAATCGATGTACTACTCTGTCAAGAAAGTACCGGGAAAAGATCAATAATACACAAAATGTCTGTTATTCATCCAAATTTATTTTATCACCTTCAAAGTATGCTCCTTTAGAAACGATACACTTGCGCCAACGAATAATCCATTCATCAAAACATTTTTTAAACGCTGCTTCCGGAATTGAGTTCAGTTCTCGCCGCGAATTCTCCTTTATGTCTTCTATCGATTGAAAACGGGTGCCACGAAGTGGTATTTTGAGTTCAGGAAAAAGAAAAAAGTCAGCAGAAGCCATATCTGGTGAATATGGTGGTTGCTGGATGGTATTTGTTGAGTGTTTGGTTCAAAATTCGTTCACAATGATAGCCTTGTGCGAAGGCGCATTGTCGTGGTGCAAAATCCAAGAATTTTCTTTCTACAAATCTGGCCTTTTTCGTCGAATTTGCTCTCTTAAACGCCGCATAACGCTCAAATAATATTCTTTATTTACCGTTAGACCTTCCGGTAAGAATTCAGAGTGCACAACATCGCGACAGTCAAAGAAAACAGTCAACATGACTTTGACTTTTGATCGACTTTGGCGTGGTTTTTTCGGTTTCGGTTCAGTTGGAAGGCGCCACTCCGAAGCATGTTGACTAGTTTGCATGTCAAACTCGTAAACCCACGTCTCGTCACCAGTAACAATGCGTTTCATGAATGTTGGGTCCGAACTGACTCGTTCTAGCATGTCCTCAGCGACTTTCATCCGATTGAGTTTTTGGAGAAAATTCAGATCTTTTGGGACTAGCCCAGCAGCAACATGTTTCATACCCAAATGATTAGTTAAAATGGTACGGATCGACTCGTGAGATACAGAAAGTTCGGCGGCTATCTCTCTCAGAGTTGAATGGGGATTTTCAGTCACTATTTTCTTCACTTTTGCGATGTTAACTTCAGTTGCAGACGTTGACGGCCTACCAGAGCGAGGCAAATCTTCCATCACATCTCGACCGCTTTTGAACGCTTTGAACCACTCATAAGCACGAGTTTTTGATAAAGTCGATTCACCGTAAGCCTTCTGTAACATTTTCAGTGACTCCGAACACGAAATTCCATTGGCGATGCAATATTTAAGACAAACTCTTTGTTCGATATTTTTGTCCATTATGAAATTCGCAATACACACTATATATGATATTACTAAAACCAGCACTGTATTTAATATAAATAACAGATGCAACTCAAACTCCGCGCCAAAATGGAAAACAGTTGTGCCAATCTAACAACTACAAAAAAAACAAAAATTTGCATTTGGAACCATAAACAAATCATCCATTCCCGATACTTTTTTGACTGAATGTATATACATAGAAAAAAAAACATACCGGCCGAATTGAGAACCTCCTCCTTTTTGGGCTCCTAATTTATAAATGCGAAAGCTTGTGAGGATGGATGTCTGTTACTCTTTCACGTAAGAACGCCTGAAAGGATCTTCATGTAATTTGGCATAGAGGTAGATTATAGTTTGGAATAACACATCGGCTACTTTTTATCCCGGAAGTATCTAAGCTCTAGGAATCACGCGGGCAAAGCCGCAGGCAAAAGCTAGCTATACATAAATATGAAGTCCTTATAGAACATGTTCATTAGTGCACTCATTTAATCAAAATTTTATTCGAAAATGTCTTTAGTTTATAATTCAAGTCGTGAGTTCATGACACGTACCTACTAAACTTAAATGTGAATTATCATTAATTACCATAAAATAGCTTTATGTTTTTTACAATTACCATAAAATAAATTAAAACAGGAACTATTTTGTATTACTGACACGTTTACGTACATTGCTGTTGGTTTTCTTGATAGTGCATGTGTTATTGCGATACATTTAAACGGCATGGAATTGTAACAAAAGTAAAAAAATAAATTATAAAAATATATAAATCGTTTATTTACAAAAATACATAATAAATCGTTTCTTCAAAAGCCTATTACCTAAATACAATTTGATCGGATCCTATCACTCTTGTCGATTACCAGTAGGAAGCGTAGACGGAGGGGGCGTACACGGCGGGCGACAACACCTGCTGGGTCACCACGGCGGGCGACGACTTGTAGTCCACGCGGGACTGGTGAGACACTGCGGACGGAGCGGAGTACACAGTGGCGACGGGAGCGTACACAGCGGGGGCAGCCACCACGTGCTCAGCCACCACAGGGGCGGAGTAGCTGGTGACGACCGCGGGCGACGAGTGCACGTCCACCCGGGACTGGTGCGACACCGCAGAGGCACCGGTGTACACAGCAGGAGCGACAGCCACAGTACGCGCAGCTACCACAGGCTCGGAGACTACGACTTCCACTGGAGCAGCGGCCACCACCGCGGGAGACGAGTGCACGTCCACCCGGGACTGGTGCGACACCGCCGACGGCACCGAGTACGCGACGGGCACGTACCCAAGAGACCGCTTCTCCACAGTAGCACTGGGAGCAGCCACGGCCACAGCAACAAGAGCGAACAACACCACCAACGATCTCATCGTGAACGAGGTCTGTGTCGGGATCCGAATGAGGACGATCACTTCTAACTGATCTCGGTCGACTGATGACCAACTAAAAATCGTCCCGCTATTTATACGAATGATTAAAATCTACATATCCGAGTTTGTTATTTGGGCGTCTAGGAATACAAAACCGACCGTCCTTGTCGTTGTCGCCTAAATCAGCTGCTGTTCGAAAAGGTCGCACTTGTTGATACAGTTACGCCTAATGTAGGCCTGTGACGTGCCATACAGTACCAGATAATGGATGGTTGACATTTAATAAGATAATGTTGGCGACGATAGGCGAACCATATCGCAAAAAATCATTGCGAACTCGTTGTGATCTAGAAATGTTTATTACTTCAAGGGCAAGCGATATCCGCCTCATATCCGCAATTAAGAGGTATTGGACGGTGAATGAAGTGATTGACTGGTACATGAGTTGTTCTAGTGTTAAATATTTATTAGTTTTTATGCAAAACCAAATAATAAGGAATTCATTTCGTATCAGATTGACATTTATAATTAAAAATTAATCAACTTCTGTTAGCATAATTAACCTGGCATTTTATGGTTTAAGAACTTTATTTCCTCATAAGAATTAACAATAATTCACTTACTGAGAAACAAGATTTACAATTAATGTTTAGGGTTACTAGCGTACAGAGAAAAAATATTTTTTTTTTTTGTTATAATATCACTTGTACATAATCTTGTATTATTCGTTCCAGTATTATGAAGATATTCTGAAATGTTCACAATAATTCGCTCAATATACTTGTATACATTAGGGGTATTTTTAAAAGCGGCAAACTTTGACTACACTACTATCTGCGAAAGCAGCTGTAAAAAAAAATTGTAATGTTCTAAGCTTCAAAAAGTTATCAAATACTTATCATAACATCACGTATATAGGTACATATTATGTATCTGTACTACACTAAGTAAATAGGTCCTTTGTCATCAACCAGGCACGAAGTCCTCCAGGGCGCAACTTCTAGCTAATTCCTAATGGGTATTTTCAAAAATAACAATTTGCTGGACTTGGGTACCGAACTAAGACCTCAGGCTCAGCAGTCGCACTAGCGAGTATGGCGATATCAGATACTTCAGTAATACCAAATAAGTGATAATCTGTGATGGACTTAGATACTTTTATCGATACCACTGAAGGTATCCGAAAAGCTTTTAAATAACAATGGCATTGGTTTAAATGATCCAACTGATTTATTACTGATAATTAAATATTACAAAATTGATCATGACTGCAAAACTTGGTTGTCTCTTTGACTTTGGCGACTACTTTGTAGCATAACCGTCGAAATATACTACATATACTCGTACAACTGCATTATGTACTTACATAAGCTATACTATATAAATCGTTATTTTTTGTGTGCAAACAAAAACTTTTTACTTATTTAAACATGGAAATAAAAATATATATAAAAACGTAGACATTGTCCAACGGCGGTTTCAGAAACACATGATTCCTTAGAAGCACAGGGCAAATTGGCTTTAATACGATGCTTTGACCTTTACTTTCCGATGCGAATGACAGTCAGACTTAAGGGTTTCCTCGTACTACATGTAATAAGCACTTACAGTCAAAACTATATTTCCGGGTATAACCCGTAGTTCAGAAAATCTTACGAATAGGTACCTATAGGTACATTTTTCCTCAAGTAAAGCTATTTTTTCAGGTCCATCCATACACGTAGGTATGCATGCTTCTCAAAAGTAGCAACTTACTAAATACAACGATATTTTACCCTTATTTCCAACAAAATGCAATTTATACATTTTATCATTCATGGAAACACAGAAACAAAGAAAAAAGGTCCGCCAAGTGCGAGTCGGACTCGCACACGAAGGGTTCCGTACCATAAACCTTAACTTTTATTATTTGTTGTTATAGCGGCAACAGAAATACACAATCTGTGAAAATTTCAACTTTCTACCTATTACGGTTCTTGAGATACAGCCGGCTGACAGACAGACGGACATGCGGACGGACAGCGAAGGCTTAGTAATAGGGTTCCGTTGGGTACGGAACCCTAAAAAAGATCATAGTATGTAAAGAATAAAAAACTAATTAAGACAAATAAAGTTTTGCTTCAGAGATATCAACTACAAATTATAATAATCACGTGTTTGTCTGTCAGACGCGGAGTTAATGGAAATCGCCAGATATTTGGTCATTAAACATTCGTATTCCGACAGTTTTCACCGACTTGTTCTTTCACATAGTTTCGGCAGTACTATTAACTCTAGTTGTGACTTCTGTAGTTATATTTTGTCACTTTTGCTTGCTTTGCTTTTTATAGGTATGTCTCTATATACAATATGTGCGTTTATAAACATACAAAGTCACATACACAAACAGCCAGACCCGGAACAACTATCTGTAAGCCATACTTGTATTTGTTTCGTTCGGGAATTGAACCCACGACACGCAGCGCAGCAGCCGATCGCTCAACCACTGAGCTAGCCGTGTCTCTCTTCAGACTGCGGCTCCGCCAGTGAATGTCGGAAATGATCACAAGGGGACTTACTCTCGGAATAAAAAACCCATATGCTTTACCAGACTATAATAAAATGTTTCTCTGTGCCTCTAGATCATATTGTCTAAAGGAACCTAACACGAATGGTGTGACGTCATACCATTCGGAACTATCCCAGCCATGTCGATGTCGGGTGCTCTAAGTTCCGTGTGCCTTAGGGGCGCTGTCTCGAAAAAGATTAAAAATAGCGTGCAGATGAAGCAGTTTTTCGTTGTCATTTACTGAGAAATTACATCTGAAAAAAATAGGTAGTAATCCATATGATATTGCACGTAACTTGGTTTAGCCAGACTTTATGTATCGGTATCTTATAATAGGAAAAAAATACTAAAACACCTCCAAATCATTTTACTTCTTCATTTTTAAACAAAAGACAAAAAAAAATCTACTGCTGTGCAAAACAAACGAAAATAACTTAGTGTTTTTACTTATTAAAAATATGTATTTGTTTTAATTTCTAGCTCCGTTTGTAAGCACAAGGTCATTGGCATATATACAAGCCTTAAGTCCCCAAATGACTTGGCTAGGCAAGTCATTCAATAATATTCAACCAAGTCATTTGCCTAACTGTTAAATTAAATGCTGACATGACATTTAGGCCGCTGAATAAACGGCTAGGCAGCTAATTTAGCGGCTGATTTAAGTAGGTAGTCGAAATAACTAGTCTTTTTCAGAAACAAAGAACAGGAAAAAAAACTCACTCAAAAACCACACTTTGATCGAATTACAAATTTTGATCACAGATATACATTTAATAAATTATAACACTTATAAATGGCTGTTATTATAATAAAAAAAGTTCATTTTTGAAATCACGCCCTCTATCGCAAACAGGTAAAACTAAATCAGTCAGTAGTAACCAAAGCAGACTAAAATAAGCGTTCCATAAAAGTGAACGTATACTCGCAAAGCCTTTATTGATGAAGGCTACATTGCCACAAGCAGTTCAGTGAGAGACTCTCGGCTGTCTTAGTTTACAGTTTTCAAGATAGATGTCGCTGTAACTTGATTGTTTTTAATTTCTAATAATACCTACTTTTGTCCACCTCCATTCATTCGGGGTTAACATCGGAAATAGAAAGAGAGACAGAGATCGGTTAGCACATCAGAGTTCTCATTTCGTTTTCAAGTGCCCTATTCGACTTCGCAGGAACTCTCGGATATTGTGTTTGCTATTTAACATACTTCACAATCCTAAAACGCCTTCCTACCTGCGAGAACGTTTCTCCTATTCCCGTCCTTCGGATGCGCCTTGCAGGTCGCATCTTAGAAATCTTCTTAAATCCCCTCCCCACTCTACCGATTTTTACTCCTACTCCTTTACTGCACATGCGGTACGGTTGTGGAATTTACTACCGCCTGACATTAGGGCTTGTCAAACTCTTGCAGTTTTCAAAAGAAGAGTGAAAGATCACTATCTTTCCTTCTCGTCATAGTTGCAAATAGGTATGTATTATTATTTATCTTTTATATCATATAGTATGTATTAGTATGTTAATTATGTATTGTATGTTATATTTAATATGTATAGTTTTTATTTTAGCTTCTTACTGTTACACACTATGTCTACATCTCTTTTTACTCTACTCTCCTTTCGCAGGTATGCTGGAAGAGATTTCTTTTGAAATAAGCATCACCTTTGTACTTATTTTTCTGTTTCTTTCTTCTTATCCTATAAAATGTGTGTACATAAATTGTTAAATAAATAAATAAAAAAAATAAATAAATATTCTAATGGCACTATCATTTCAATTGTTTCAAGCATTTTCTGTGTGAAAATATGCAGCATTAGCATAAATGCCTCTTACTATTCTATCTAGATTGGCATGGGAATAAAAAAAAAGAATAGGCCATGTTATTTTAATCAGTGCATCATATACCATATTTGAAGTCATTGTGTAAAACTATGTCGGACTTTCTCCATAGAGCCTCAGACAGATGTGATGTCACCATTCATAATAACCAACACCAAGGACCATCCTCTGAGTTTTAAAAATATGAGATTGTAATCCTATCTTACATATAAGATTTTTTTTAGAAATTTCGTTAATTTCCTTGTTGCTTCTAACATAGGCGAAGTTTTACGGTAATAAAAAATATAATGAGTGCTACACGCGGATCTGTGGCCGCCTGAAACTGAAATTATTAAACATCATGTAGTCGTTTATTATTTTGGGCAAAAAATTTCTATTTTTATTTAGGCAGGAACCTAGTACTAACTCTTTTCTGTAACTTACATGGTACTAGCGACCCGCCCCGGCTTCACACGGATGCAAATTATATACAAAAACCGTCCTCCAGAACCACTCTATGTATTAAAAAACCCGTATCAAAATCCGTTGCGTAGTTTTAAAGATCTATACTCTATACTAATATACTCGTATAAAGCTGAAGAGTTTGTTTGTTTACTTGAACGCGCTAATGTCAGGAACTACTGGTCCGATTTGAAAAATTCTTTCAGTGTTATATAGCCCATTTATCGAGGAAGGCTATAGGCTATACATCATCACGCTAAGACCAATAGGAGCGAAGCAGTAATGAAGATTGTGACGCAAACGGAGTTACGCGGGTCAACTAGTCTAAGCATACATAGGGACAGACAGACAGCGGAAGCGACTTTGTTTTATACAATGTAGTGATACACTAACAGTATTCTATTCTAGTATAGAAACCCTGTTTTTGATGCTACTGTAAAAATAGGGTGAGTGTACTAGCTGATTTTGTGTTCACATGTAAACATGGATCAAATCATTTATCTTACTTAATGATAAGCATCATCAGTATTTCAAACACAGTAAGATTAACTAAAACTATTCTATTGCTGCAACACTTACATACAAACACAATACTAATGTATGAAACATTTGCAAGAAAAGGAGTAAACATGAGATTAATTTAAATATTTACATATGATAAACAAAGCTTTGAAATACCATCCTCCATCCATCTCTTCCGATGTGAAAACGTTACTCTTTGTTAGGAAGAAACAAACAGCAACCTCCATAACATCGGCTGGGTTATTTCTTCAATTGTCTTGCTTCCAAGCATTGTTCAATTTATGATAGCCTATCAAAACGGCCAATTAATTTTCCTCAATTAAATCTACGAAAAAACCCGCGGGTCACCGGGTGCGCGAATGAATAGGAGTCCTTGAAGAGAACCTTAGGGAAGTACAGAGTTACGTGGCGGTGGGCACAATCTGGGTCATCGATTTAATTTGCACACGGAGTCCATGAGTCGCGTTACAACTAATTTTTTTGATCGTTCTCTGTTTTACGTTTGCTGCACCTTTTATTTGTGAAAAAGACAATTAATATGACTAGTGTTTTCCAACGTTCCCAAAATTGGATAGATCTGAATTCCAGTATTTTTTATGGGGCGAATGAAAAAAGACGACATCAAATATCATTGCAAAAGAAAGCCTAAGAAAGTTTAGTACCGGCAATAATCTTATTACAAAAAAATAAACATTAAGTATGTCCTACTGTTTAATCCAAATGCTCAAAAACCTTCCTTTATCATTAGATTTGCTAATTTTCCTTTAAGATTTCACCAAGAAAGTTAAATGAATTACCTCCTGGAGGTCTAAGCATCATGCTGTGTGTGTGGAACTAGTTACAAAGAAAGCGTGAGTGTCACTGATGCTTACAAACGAGCGTTGCTTACGACTTTACGCAATCAATTGCATGCAGTAAGTATTATAAAATCATGTTCCTTGCATAATTTAGATACTTAGCTGCATTTTACTTGTGTGGGTTATCAGATACTTATATCTGACAACCCGCAGAAGACCTCTCTGCCTGCGTCTGTGTTTCCAAACGCTTACAACCCTAATCTCTTCAAAGTTATAGTGAACAGGCTCCTTCTGGGTAAGCTCGCTTCATCGTAGACTTTGTCTCTGTCATCTCTGACCTAGACTAGACTCAAGAGCAAACCCATCACAAAAAAAGGACAACTCTCAATAACTCAGATCACTTTGCCAGGAAAAACACCTTCTTCCTTTTTCTGCACAAGAAAGGTATTCTAACTCTATGTTTTTATAAAATATTTAGTAGATACAGCGACTTCACGTAATCTCTGTTCGATATAAAAAAGGCTTGTCTTGGCCTTGCGCGCGGCACGTTGCAATACCGAAGCGCAATTCGGAAAACCCACGTCTTGCAATACGAGTTCCCAGTAATTTACCAAAACATTCAATATTTCATGCGTAAAGTTTGTAACTTGATTAGCTACTTAAAATAATTGTTTGGAAAACCCTAGAATTTATTAGAATGCCGTTATGCAGTTTACAAGTTGTAACAACCTATAATTATCTTGTGTTTCACTACATAATTAGGGCCTATAAAGGAAGTTTTCATTGCATGTATACTAGGCTTAATTGAATAAACTTCAAAACCGATTCTCTAAACCCCGCGTAAAACTAAAATGTAAGTAATTTGTTGTTATATTTTATCATCATAACAGTTAATCATTACATTCTTTAGCTCAAGATAAAATCAAAACAAAAAACAGTCGCAAGTCAGAACTAGAAGAAGACGCAACAACTACAGCTCAAAGTCATTGATCTTGGTTACGTAAGAGTCAGCCAATTGCAGTGAAGATGCCATAAAAAATGTAAACAGCTAGTACTGAGGACTAGGCTCCATTTCCGTACAAGTACCAGCATCGTGACGTCATGGGTTCAACGCCCCCGACGCGGTAACTAAGGCGTCTGTTTACTACCTCCTCTAATTTGATTGATTGTAAAGATACAGTAGTGAGACTTATTTTTATTTTAATGACGTACACACGTCATTTGCGTACGACGTACGGCGGATGATGAGAGCCCGCGGCATTTCTTCGACATTCATTCATGTTTGAATTGATTGTGCGGCTCGAAATGACTCACTGTGTAGCAATTATTTACTACTTACGCGAAAAAGGTTGTGAAAGAATGGGTTTACATACTTTCATTAGAAACAAAGTTGCTGTACATACAATTATTATTTTAGTAAGATCATACTTGAATACATACACCAGAATTGTTGGATTTACACAATTATCAAAGCCAAAATGAAACGATTTTTTAGTCAAGTAATCCTTTCTTTTATATACATCACACATTACCTAACGTCATAAATCTTTATTACCAATTTTTCGCAAATCAAAACAGCTTCTGTTATGTAAACTTATTCCAAATACGATCAATTCGTTGCACTACATAGATATGCTCGATTACCACTTTACTGTGCCAGTTACGTATTTAAATAAAACATTCTATCTTATATGAAAACTAGAAATATTTGATTACCACACGTGTCTACGACCGATTTGTTTATGTCTAGGTTTATGTTGTATGTAATATATTATAAGCAAAACACAGAACTCTGATGTACTAAATATTGATGATTCTGCCAATATGCCATCAACACTCTACACAAGAAAAACATTATCATACAAAAAAGATATTAATTAGAAAGTTCATTCATAAAACGTTGTAGTCATCACTATTTCAGTTTAATACGAAACTAAAAAATTCGCACACATATATAAATGAATATCATATACATAGCTTAGTGACACACATGCATATTTACATAATAAGTTAATCATATACACGATGACTCACCCACCATTTCTCAACTCTTCTGGCTAAAATGTTATTTCTGTTAGTCCTCAACTGTATCGGGCCAAGGACACTGTTATGTATGAATGATTGCAATAATTAGCTTCCAAGAAAGAATACAGAAAAACAAAAGAATATTTACATAAATATTTTTAAGTAACAGCTGAAGGTCTGCAATAAAATACAGGGAAACATATTTTCTCAAATGAGCTGGAAATTCCTATCGAAATTCCTCCGTGCCTCGGAAAGCATGTTAAGCCGTTGGTCCCGGCTATCATTTATAGATCTTTGGCAGTGGTTAATGACTGTCAGAAGCCAAAAAATCTTACACCAGTCTTTCCATGAAGTACCGTGTTAGTCAATAGCCGCTATACGTAAAATTCTGGTATTCAGCTGAATTTGGATTGACTATTAGCCGACGCCGAAGTTGGAAGTTAGACGGTGAGATTTTATGTCAAAGATGCTGTGTCGTCATGTGGTCCTAGCTGTTAATCCATACAAACAAGATGGAATTACAGCTCACTTCATACTCACTCCACTCCACCTATGTAAGCTTACACGATAAGATTACCTAAAAGTGCCCACCAAAGAGCGACACAGCATCTCTTCTACCCAACGCATGATCTACTTTCGAGTGCAGATGACATTTAACGATACCTCAGCATCTCGACAACAGCTAAGTACCTACAGTACAGCTGACATTATTTGGCAACAAACCACACGCAAGTTCATTCAGTGGAGCATTGAAGTCATAGAAATGGTTCACCGAACTCTTGCGCAAGTGCTTGGTTCGTCAGCGTGCATTGCGCCCGCGCAGGTCCGGCTCGCACCGCGCTGGAAAGCCCCTCTTGTGCAAGTCAGTGGTGCACAAATGCGCAGCTGTGACGAAAAATCAAATCCTGTTTCTAATTAGCAACAACTAGATATAAACATTTTTGAAGTATTTTAAAATCTTGGTCAATATATTCGCGATTACATTTTTGATAAATATTATCAAAAAAGCCATTACATAAAATAAACGATCTCGTGTTGTATCTGAATTAAAAACCTTAATTATGAAATTAGAAAGATACCCATATCGTTATAAGGCTACTGTTTACATTGTGACGAAATGAAACAACAACAAAACCTAAGTACAGAGTAGGAATTAGTACTTCCAAACAAATCCTATTATGAATTATGAGCGTTAAGTCCTTACATAACACGCTAAGCACAATGGGTGGTAAATCGCATTAGCTCAGCTGCTCAGCATTACATAACAGATGCATTTTAATGACACAAACATTATCACCATTATGACAATCTATACGATTGTACGTGGGACGCGTTGAAGTCTTTTGTACTGACGGTATTGGTGCTATAATCTTTTATTTAATATTATGAACTGCTGCGACATTAAGGCAGACCCAGTGGAAGGTCGAGCTCGACTACTAAGCACAGGAACGTTCGACAGGAATATAAAGAAGTAAGGGAGGATCTGCAGTCGTCGTTACGTCACGCTATCTCAATTCCTCTATAATTTTTATACCTACCTCATCCTCCTTTTTCATTTTTTTTTTTTTTCTATTATATTATTTTTCATCAGTCACATATTGGTTCATACAACGCAGTTAGTTGTGATGAGAATTAGAAGATATTAGCTATTTTATAACATCAGGACATCAGGAGCCTATTTAATAAAACCGACTGACTGGTGATAAGTGACAAAGGACTATCTAACAATTTAGAATTAAATGAAAAAAGTGAACATTTGCGTTTTTTTGTAAATGCTTCGTACAAGACCAAAAACATACAGCTCTACAATTTTGTACGTTTATTACATACTATTTTCTGCTTTATTAAACAACACCTGTCACGAAATTGTGACAATAATATTAACTTTTGATAAATTTATTGCATTATCAGCTGTTATGTTAAATGGCTCTGATATTAGCCCTAAGGTGTTAACTTCAAAATGTTTGGCTATCATCATATCTGAAATGCTTTCTATTTATTTTTCCACAAACCAAATAGTTTAGATAAAACTGTACGTGTGTTTCTAGACAATGTTGATGATTAGTTTTTTTCCTACGAAGTTAATAACAAGACCATTTCTACTTGAATGCCAAAGTTTGATTGGTTTTCATGCTACAATAGAGTTTCGGGTATTCCCAACTTCAAATTCTCAATTCAGAATCCGGCAGATAGCGTAATAGAGCTGTCAACCTGTCTTGATTCAGTCGGGTCAGATACTCTCATCATTAGTAACTGTACACATTATATTAGATACCAATCAATTCAACCTTATTTAAATCGTCTAACAAAAACAGCCTACTTATCATGTAAATGTTTTTCGGCAAAACATTTACAAAACTACGAGTAGAAGTTACTGGGTCATCGTGCCTTATTAGAAAACTATGGTGCTGAGAAAGTAGCTTATTATCTTGATATGGAAGGGTGAGCTCCAACCAGGTGGGTGGCTTAATGTCTTGTTACCTAACAATAGATTCGTACGTATGCTTGTATGTGACAACCAACAATTCTTTATTTACAAACATATAAAAGTCAAGTGTTACAAAGAAGCCGTCTGATCAGAACCAGGCCCGGGTGGACGGCGCGCTGTGTTTCACGCGTGCCTCAAAGAGCTGTCAGCGTAAAAGACGGGGCCCGCTAGGGCCAGTGCCTGCTGGGGCTGCGGACTTCGTTCGAAAGAGGCAGCGTACCCTGGAACGCAAAGGGCACTGGGAGGAACGCGGATGGGTTTTAGTCAGTAAGAGTCTGACACTCCCTTGTGCTTCACCCAAAGCGGGAGGAGTCATTTGATGATTTCCCATCCTTAAAAAATAAAATAAAAATAAAAAAAGTGTTACAAAGAAAAATGCAATCTAAACACAATGGATGGAACAACAGCATCTTTTCTGATATTTTAGATAAGTTTTAGTCATAGAATAGAATATACTATTTATTTAGCCAAGATTTATCCTAGTTTTACAAATTCAAACGTATCTTCTTTTCTTTAAAAATCAATCGATGTTCGTTAGTCACTAAAACTCAAAAACGGCTAGAATATTTTTTGGAGTTCGTTATTTTCTGGGCGAGGTTTGTATGAAAGAAAACTTTGAAAAAAAATACATCCGTGCGAAGCCTAGGGTGGGCCCCTAGTTCATGTGCCTGCTGGGGCTGCGGAATCTATTCGAAAGAGGTACCGTAGCTTTGGAGCGCAAAGGGCACCAGAAGGAACACGGATGGGTTTTAGTCAGTAAGAGTCTAACACTCCCTCCTGCTTCACCCAGAGCGGGAGGAGTCATTTGATGATTTCCCATCCTTATAAAAAAAATGGGCCCCTAGCTCATAATAAAAATCTAAGCATTAGTTTAAATAGCGTTAGGGGTTTCTAAATTTAAATCCGTATTTAACTGAACCTATCTAGTCGTTAAAATTGTGATAAAAAATTCATTAATATGCGTTTATCGATCAATTGCTAGTTATTAATTAAAAATATTTTATTTGACCACTAGTCAAGCTACACATCTATACTAATATATAAAGCTGAAGAGTTTGTTTGTTTGCTTGAACGCGCTAATCTCAGGAACTCCTGGTCCGATTTGAAAAATTCTTTTAGTGTTAGATAGTCCATTTCATCACACTAAGAACAGTTGCGCGGGTCAACTAGTCGATAGATAAACGCACACTAACGAAGTTTCGGTGCCCATGACTTATACCAGTATACATCGTTGGCTAACTATAGATAAACTACTACTATAGCTATATCATACATACATTCACAAAAAACTCGCTCTAAGTAGAAATATATAGCGCAAGTATTTTAGTCTTTAGTGGTGGCTTTACATATTTCCCTAGTTAGTACCCGGCAGGCTGTAATTTTTTTGCGTCTTTACCTCTACACTAATCAATTGGTCCTCTATCAAACAGTTTGGTTGAAATTGTACAAGCAATTAAATAGTTTTCAGGTATATTTCTAAACAAATCAAAACTCAATAATGTACAATTAATTGGCCGAGGTAATGTATGCTACTTGCATTTTCCACCAGCTTCAAAAAAGAGGGGGGGGCTCTATATTCGTATGCTTATGTCCTCCATAAGTTGTTGTTTACGAAACGTTTTTTTTTTATTCGACACAGAGAGCCAATATACCAATACATAACATAACATAATCAGCCTATAATGTTCCCACTGCTGGGACACAGGCCTCCTTCGGTGAGAGGGAGTGGGCCGTAATCCACCACGTGGGCCCAGTGCGGGTGGTGATTGATGTCACATGTCTTAATATACAAATAAATATAAAAAAACTACCCGGATCACAGTTCGTAGTTGGACTTGTATGAAGGGTCTGTTTGCGGCAAGATACGAGAAAAGATGCGACTGGGCTTAAACTAGGAGAAATTCCTGTGCCGTAAGCACCAGTTCCTTCCATCACCAGTCATCTTGTTTTCTTGTCGATTTTATCAACTTCTCAATTTCTGTTAAACCAGTATGTGGCCACGAGGACCTCCTTCCAGGACTCGAACGAGGCTAACGAACGTGACATAAGCATATCCTGGCTTTGATATGACACCCCATTTGGCCAGATTGTTTCTAAACCGGCCAAACTGGACCTAGATTCGGCTAAGCGATTTCCAGACCCATTCCTTTACGATTTGAGAAACTGTTATATATGTATATTTCTATTAACATTAACAGCTTTTTAACCATCTATCTATGAAGTACCTGTATTCCAACTTATTTTTTTTTTTATTTTACTTATAATAAAGGAAACGGACGTCTTGATCCTCCCAATTGTATTGTTTTGATTTTAAAATGTTATGGCCGACGTTGAAATAAATTAGGCAAAGATTTCGTCGTATTTGTGTTGGATATTTTGATTGTTGGCAACTAAATTCACTTCCAAAAAAAATAAGCTTGCGTCATGACATAACTAGTGAAGTTTCCTCTAAAAAGTAGTGCGACTCTGTCTGTCTGTAATGTATTTTAACCGACTTCTTCAAAAAGGAGGAGGTTCTATGTTCGGTTGTATGTATCTTTTTTTTTTATTTATGTATGTTCGCCGATTTCTCCGCCAATTCTGGACCGATTTTAAAAATTATTTTTTCATTCGAAAGCCTATACTCCTGAGGTGGTCCCATTGTCACCAAGTCAGAATCTGATGATGGGATCCCATGAAAATCGAGGGAAACCCTCAAATTTTATAAGCACATACACTGTTTTTCATAAACTTTCTAACGCAATTCAGATATTTGTGCCTGGTAATCATCATCTCATGTTGCTGAGCTGATCTGAAGATGGGATCCCATGAAAAATGATTGTTCAGCGATATTTTCGCCAATTGTTAACCGATTTGGATGATTCTTTTTTTGTTTGGAAGAGTATTTTCTCGGACTGGTCCCATTTAAATTTGGTGAAGAGATAATGAGGAACTTCGGAGGTAGGCAACGGAACTCTTCAATAAATGATCTGTGTTTTTGGTTTTTTCGTTTTTGAACACCGACTTCCGAAATTAAAGTTATTTTTTACTTTGTAGTGTTTTGTTTTTGGAAGTCGGTTTTATTTTTTTGTTAAATGGTTTTTTTTGCAACAAAAAATTGTGTATTCCACACCCACTTGGCAGAAACCCACGAAGATTACGATTATAATTTTACGATGACAAAAGGACTGTTTGTGATGTCAGTTTGCGTTGCTGAGAACATACATTTACCTTCCTAAACATAAGATTCTTTTAATCTTCAGAACTCTAAACAATTTCCCTAAACATAAATATATATCCACGCATAGTATACACGGTAGCCTATGGTACATCCCAAATGGTAGTTTCTTAACACTTCAAATAAATTGCATACATAGATGTTAGCACCCACTGCATGTATCAAATGTATGACATCAGTAACTTAATGTCAGTATTCAGCTTACGTTAACAATACAGATCCGCTAAGACGACCTAAAAAACCCATATTGCCAAACTTCTACTCGGAACATGAATGAACTAAGGGTTGATCAATGTTATGGCGGACGTCATAGCCTCTACCAATACATCGCTACGACGGACGAATAGCGATCAGATGATGGTAACTTCGGACGGTCGTTCTCTGATCTGAGGTGTAGTGGTAGGAGGCTGCGTCGATCGTCTTACAAAATCGGTCTGCGTGCATCTTTACGTTGGTCGAAGTATAAAGCGACGTGGTGGTAGAAGTGGCAGTCATTCGGACGCAGACAGTGCGCCGGTAAACTTGTGAAAAGTTAATCATTTGAAATAGTTTTAGTGACAAACAAGGAGTGAAGAACTTAAAAGTAAGTTTGAAGTGCTTCTAAAGTTCTAGTTCGACGGTTGTATCACAGGATTTGCGGTGAAGGAAACGAAACAGATATTTTGTGGCACAATAACATAGTCGTTATAGAATTTCTCTTTCAATATCCGATAGAGGAAAGCAACTACCGCTGCGTCTAAACACATTCATTACGCAGAAATGGTATAATTATCATATTAGCATCGTAATCATTAGTTTGGTGTGCGAATACATAACAGTGATTTAATAGTTACAAAACGCAAAATTTGTTTATGATATCGTTCATTTGGTTCATTCATTATGTTCGATGTTTATTTTAAAAGCCAAATCAGCAAGTTGTTGATACTACAATTAGAAATTCAGAACATTGCTAAATTCTAACGCGTTTTTGTAAGAAACGATTCAAAAATAAAAATATTGCTCTCATTATAAGATTAACATACAATAAAAGTAAGCAGTTTCCCAAGTAAATGATCCTCGCGTAAACTTTCACTTTCCGGTAGGTTAGTTGTGCGCCCGTGCCGGTTTCGACCACAACATCAGGAATATGTAAAACATTGCATAACAAGACCATGCCGCATTTAACAGCATGGCTTATACCATTTCCGGATTAATACTAAGATTTTTCTCCCTTTTCGAACCAATCTATCAAGCGACTTATTAGAGCATTCGATGCTAGGAAAGTTTCTGAATAATACACCCTTAATTGGAATAGTGATCATATATCTAAGCAAATATCTATGAGTTCCTAAATAATTTTTAAACTTTTGTTTACATTCGGCATCAGTTTTATCACAGCTTTAAATAAAATAACATTAATTAAAGGTATTCATTATCTTGCATCCACCGTGCTTAGAAGCAAAGCGAGCGCGCAACACTTTCGAACATCGCTAGCATCAGATCACACGCCTTTAAAATTACTTTTCTTCATGTTTTCTATGTCATGTGCGACTGCGCTCTATAAACCGTGTAGCCTAAAAAAATCACGGAAATATAAAAAATGCGAATTTTCGCCTGATTATGCTGTAACGTGTTGCATAAAAAAACAAACAATATAGAATAATATCGGATGTTATGTAATTATTATCGACGGTTACCGAATTTGTGACGCATCGCTCGAGACGCTCGCGGCTTGCCAACGAGCTGCTTGTCCCAGTTTTGTCGACACCACGACACTGACACCAATATTAGGCTTTCTTTCATAATAAAAGGCAAACTGTGTGCTAAACTACCGCATGATTCACTCCTGGAAATAATTGATATGATTAGATACTTATCCTCGTGTTGCCTATTACAATCCTATTTTTTTATGTCGCATGTACCCTGCTAAAACTGGCAAATAATGAATACTATTGTTTACAAAATACGACATTAGCCAACTATGATACGTAGATCCGTACTTAGTTGGCTCTGTATACATCGTGTGAGAGTGC
This sequence comes from Lacanobia oleracea, assembly GCA_950371165.1. Taxonomy (NCBI): domain Eukaryota; kingdom Metazoa; phylum Arthropoda; class Insecta; order Lepidoptera; family Noctuidae; genus Lacanobia; species Lacanobia oleracea. The sequence continues at coordinate 13,305,613 of OX493401.1, forward strand.
TTTCGCGGCCCCAGTGCCCCACGCCTTCCAGTACCTGCGCCCGCGCAGCCACCACACTGACGTTATGGAGCCTTACATAACGCAGACTGTCTGCGAAAGTAAAAGTGATTCTTCGCTTGCAGTTTCGAAACAATGACATGCTTTACAAAATAAGGATTAAATGACATCAGCATTTTGATAGTTTTATTCAATTTTGTTACAGAAAATGCGGTGGACAGCAGTTACCTTTTTATTGCTACCGATAATATTCGCGTGTACGAACGCGGAATGGTCATGGGGCGGAGAAACAGACACCAAGTCCGCTGACCAACCCGAGCAGAAACCTTCAACGTTATTGGAAGGAGAACAGTTACCCGAACCTAAGGAGAAAAACTTTGAATCGAACAGCACCGTGCTTGATGACATTGTTGATGAGCTGGTTAGCAGTAAACAAGGTAGAAGTCTGGGCGGCTTCGACGACGTGTACAGCGATCCCACGATCAAGGACGCCTTGGACGCAGGAGATGACGCTGAAGCGAGGAACTTGATCAAAGGAAGATTGTGTACTCTGGGTCTCATACAAGTACGTATTAAAAAAATATTTTAATACGTAGTTACGATTGATTTTAATTCATACATAAAATTATTGTTCTAACGTTACAAAATGTTGTCTTTTCAGTGCGAAGATGAAGACGCGCATGAAAAACGCACATACCTATCACCAGATGAAGTAATTTACGCCCAACCCGTCGACATCAAGCCTATTGGTAAACCAATTGCATCGATCCAGGTCCGCGGTCCTCCCAGACACTACGGTCCTCCTCAACCTGTGCCCTACCCTCCACGTCCCGGAAAATACCCACCTAAGAGAATCGGATATGGTGGTAATCCCAGACCCGGTTTCTCCGAGAAGTATGGCGTAGCCGGAGGCAATTTCCAATTCTCTCAGTCTCAAAGCAGTTCACAATTCAACGGACACGAATCTAACTTTGTTACCAGACCACCCATTTACCACCAAGCAACCCAAGGACCCTATGCTTATGAGAACACTAAACCTTCTTACAACAAAGGTTCATCTGCACAGTCCGGTTCCAAAACAGATTCTGTTGTTCAACAGCACATCCATCACCATTACGTGCACGATGCTGACAACAAAGACCCCAAAGTGATAATTAAACCAGTTGCGATCCCTGTTGGATCTATCGGTCAGTTGAATTCACAAAGTCTTAACGGTTATGGATCACACTCACAATCTTCTTCTGATATCCTAACCGCAGGAGGCGGTGACTACAGTAGCATTACTTCGGGAGGCTTCAAGCCCATGTCCGGCGGGTTTTCTTTAGATAACAACAAGCCGATCTATGAATCTGATACAATTTACGGATCACAATACGGACACAACTCTAACAAAGTTGGTCACAGTAGTAGCATTTTGAGTCAAGGCCTACCTAATCAATATTCCAACAACGCTTTCGAAGACCAAAAATATGGAAATAGTCTCGGTGGTTACGCTTCTCAGAACACTGAATTTTACAAAAAAGAATTACATGTGGGAGGATCGCAAAATAATCTTTACAATCAAGGACCAGCAACGTTCGGTCAAAACAATGCATTTTCCGATAATTATCACGAAGCCAAAGCACAAGGATTTGAATGTGTATGCGTACACTATGATCAATGTCCAAGCCAAGAGGTAATTGGACGCAGGGATGACTTGTACTTGCCAATTGACCCACGAAACAAAGGCAGCGAAATTGTAGCGTTAACTGAAGAACAATTGGACAGTTTGAACAAAACTGATGCTACTGCAACAGATGAAAAGTCACTAAACGCTACAGAGGGGAAGAATTTAAGCAAGCGTGAAACCAAAGAAGATATTCCTGCAGAAGTTGAGAAAGAAGCTGAACCGGTAAGCATTATACCCATAATAATAGTTATTCGTAAGTTATTTATTTCGAATTTACACATCACAAGTCAAGCTTTATCCTGGAATCATCTTAACATTTACCTCTCCGCTTCCTATTCTCAGCACTCACCTAAAGGAAACCCTAAAATCTATGAATTCTTTCGTGATTTTTATTCATCATATTTAAAAGTCTAGGGTAATACTGTTACACTTGTACTCGTATCAAATGATATAATTATGATAATTTAATATCGAAATCAAATGTAACAGTTACAAAAGATATACTAAACAATGGGCACTGACACATTATCTAACATTACATATAATAGTTTCATTTATTGATATAAGTAAATATCACTGCAGCGCTTCCGTCGATTGCCTGGCTTCAGCGATCATGGTATTGACTACAAACATGTGCAGCCCACGTTTGGTATCTCTTTTGCCCTGCCCCCTGGCAGCCCTGGGTCTCCCAGTCTGACTAATCACCACCCTTTTAATCCCCACCTCTTTCCTTCCGGTGGAGCTATCACGGCAGGCGGTATTAATCTAGGAGTAGCCATAGTTAATCCGCTGCTCTCTCTTCAAATAACCAAAGATGAAGAAGGAGAAAAGATTTATAAACCTATTCTACATTTCCATGTTACACCAAGCCAAGAGAAACTCAAGGCCGTTACTAAACTTTTTGATGACAAAAAAGCACTTCTGCTAAACAAGCATCACCATTACCATACGATGTACCCTATTCCTCCGAGGTATCCCGTATATCCTTGGCACCCAGTACCCCATGCACCAATGTATCCTCCTCCTCAGTCACAGAATCCACACTACGGATATCCACCTCACCCACCCCCTGCTACATACTCACATTACATACCCAATTATGAAGAACATCCCCATCATCAAACCCACCATGGGCCTCCACATCAGCCTCCTCACTACGACGGACCTCCCCATCATTCACCTCATTACGATGACGGGCCTTCAGTTTATTCCCCAAATTACGCGGGTTACGAGCCAATTCATTACAAAGAACACGATCATACACTTCCGGAACCTTCAGACGGTTTCAATGACTATTATGATGAACATGGTAGAAATGATAGTGATGAGGATTATCCTCAGGCCGAACAAAGAAGCTCCGATAATTACGATACATCTGAAAAAGTTACTGACGGTACCGACCTAGGTAGGGCGAACCGGTCCGCTTATTCCCTCTCCTATGATTTTCCTTCGACCTCTCCTCGGGCAAATCAGGGATACCAAACAATCCGATTTCCTGACACGCGAAAGAAGAGGGAAATCAATATAGAAAATATAAACTTATCTGTACTAGAGGTAATTTATGCACTTTTCTTAATTTCCTCCTTTGCACAGCGTTTTAATAAATTGGCTTGTAGATGTTTCAACCATTTTTTTCACGTGCAAAGCTTTTATATAATTATGGTTCCTAAATTTCCGTCTGAAATCGTGGATCTAAGTTTGTTAATGTTTAATTTTTAGCGTCAAGGATACTTCGGCCGTCCTCCAGTTCAACAGTGCAGACAAAACCAAGTCTGCTGCCGTCGTCCCCTACAACCTCAGGCTGCTAACAAAGGACAGTGCGGCATCAGGCACTCTCAGGGCATCAACGGCAGGGTCAAGACTCCTTCTTACGTAGACGGGGAGAGCGAATTTGGAGAATACCCATGGCAAACCGCGATTTTGAAAAAGGACCCCAAGGAATCTGTGTACGTTTGCGGAGGAACACTCATTGATGGTCTTCACATTATGACTGCCGCTCACTGTGTTAAATCGTAAGTGCGCTATTAAATCGTTTTTCAAATGTTTGTTGAGATCAATTACCTACCTAGAAGCAAAATTCATTGGTTATCTATATAAAACATTGATCGAAGACTAAAATTATCTATCCTCATTTCAGATACAAAGGCTTCGAGTTAAGAGTGCGCCTCGGAGAGTGGGACGTGAACCGCGACGTCGAGTTCTACCCATACATTGAGAGAGACATTGTTTCTGTCCACGTTCACCCTCTATATTACGCCGGAACTTTGGATAACGACCTCGCTATCTTGAAGATGGACCATCCCGTCGAATGGACCAAATATCCCCACATCAGTCCCGCTTGCCTACCTGACAAGTACTCCGACTATGCTGGCCAAAGATGCTGGACCACAGGATGGGGCAAGGATGCCTTCGGAGATAACGGAAAATACCAGAACATCTTGAAAGAAGTTGATGTGCCTATTCTACCACACGGCCAGTGCCAACAGCAGTTGAGGCAGACCCGCTTGGGCTACAACTACGAGTTGAACCCCGGCTTCGTGTGCGCTGGAGGTGAGGAAGGCAAGGACGCGTGCAAGGGTGACGGCGGCGGCCCTCTGGTGTGCGAGCGCAGTGGCACGTGGCAGATCGTAGGCGTGGTCTCGTGGGGCATCGGCTGTGGCCAGCCCGGAGTGCCCGGAGTCTACGTCAAGGTGGCTCAGTACTTAGACTGGATTGCGCAGATCACGGGGAAGTTCTCGAATTATTGAAAAGGATGCTGTAGGCAATCATTGCAAATGATATTTATTTAAAACGAAATTGTCGATACGTAAACTGTATAAGCATCTTATATTTATTTATAGGAACTAGATGTACTTATTTAATATTTATTACTTTTAAGCTTTGGGTGGTAATATCCAGAGCATCCGAGTAATTGCGTATGCAGATTTTAATATTTAAAAATAAACTGTGTGAATAAGAAATTACATTTTTGTGTCATTTACGCATCTCACCAAGTCACTTCCTTTCTTATGAACCTGTTTTGAATCCTTTTTAATAAAAAATGCTGGCTACTAGAATTGTTTACATGTCACATGATAGTCAAACCGTCAAACAAACCCAACATTATATGACAATCAAAACAAAAACTTGTATTGCTGTGCTCGCTTGACATAACCGAAATGACTGCCAGAGGTAAAACCAAGGGATATGCAGCAAAGTTCAGTAGCAGCGCTGACCAGAATGATGGAGCAGATTTCACTCTCCCTGACAGCCTTTCTTGTTCCGAAGTTGATTTCCCAGTGCTCATCAGGACAAGACCCAGAGCGAACTGGAAGGACATCATCGATGAAAGCGATAAGTGGCAAAAACAATTAGAAGAATATCAAGACAGCAAGAAAGTTGCTACACCTACACCAACTTTTCTTAGTAAGTTAGAAGGATCTTTATGTCATGGCTATATCGTAGAATTATTGACCGTTTCATGATGTGGCCCAAAACTTCATGTTCAAACGAAATGTTTGTATATCATGAAACGGCCAGCTAAAACTGACCTTATCACATCTCATGTTTTGGACAAATATATGATCTTGTCTTATCAGCTTTTCGTTTAAATGTCAACGTTAGATGATATCAGTCTACGTCTGTCCATATCATTAATTTGCTTATTTCTGTATGCAGGGATTTAAGAAACCTACCCGTGTCGGGTAAGTTCCCTCAAACCTAACCAGAACTAACCTCGGCTACATCATGAAATGGCTTTTTTTCTTCAGTTGGCGCATTATTATTAGCTTTCTTATTGGAATAATTGTCCGTTGTTGGCAGCGGGCATTTTCCAGTTCATGAAATAAAACTATTTCATGATATGGCTGGCCACATCACGAAATGGCCACGTCCAACCAAGTTGGTCAAAAGGGAAACGACAAATAGGATATACCTAAGTATATGTCGTTCCCGTCGTCGTTGTCGTTCGTATTATTATTAGCAAATCTCTTGAAAAATGAGCATGCAATGCAGTGTTCGAGGTCCGAGGTCAATTCAAATAGTCCTCTAGACTTTAATAGTATTTTTCCTTCAGAAACTGAAGCGGATTACATTAAGAACGAAGTATTTGTTTATCTCATACCGGCTTTAGTGGAAGCTCTGAACAAGGCTAAGATATGGGAAGCTTTAACCAAAGAGAAATGTTTCTTCAATGGCATTGACCACGTCGTACAGGTAGATCAGCAGTGCGATTCTGTAAACATTTCGAAGTGAAAGCTTCAGAGAAGTGAGCTGTCAATACCGTAATCAAGATGGAATGATAGCCCACTTCGTGATCACTTCACCCAAGCCTTCACTAATTCGACATGTTTACAGAATCAACCGACTGTTTTGTGTTTTTGTGTATTTAGATATGGATAAGTAATACTTACAGCCAGGGTAACAAGAAGGTTAACACAGAAAGAAGAACAGAATGTTGAATGAAACTTGCCAGGTATACCCAACTTACTTTTTAACCGACTTCTTCAAAAACAAAAACTTCAATAAATTATAGCAAATGGTTCGGGATTTCTGAAATCGCATGTCTGTTGATTGTTTACACCAGTTCATAACATAACATCACGCCGGCAAGCTGTGTTTGTGGTTTCACTTTTCAGTGGTACCAGCGTTCCACTGAAAAGTGAAAAATAAAAAAACTTTTTAACAAAAAATAAAACTTTAATTTCGGAAGTCGGTGTTCAAAAACGAAAAAAAACCAAAAACACCGACTTCCGAAATTAGTTATTTTTTACTTTGTTTTGTTTTTGGAAGTCGGTTTTATTTTTTTGTTAAAAAGTTTTTTTGATGTCATAAATTACTGAGAAGTACCTATACTCTACGGGTGCCAAAAGTCTCTTGCCTATTGCATCCATGACGAGATCGAAAGTATTTTGTTACATATCTGTTGATATTTTCTAGGTCCTGTGGAACAACAACCCTCGTTTTCCATGCCGTAAGGGGACTGACTTACATATATTCAACATGCCGTGGGTCAGAGCAGCTCTTAAGACAAAGTACGAAAACTACGACTTAAGTAACTTCATCATCATCATCATATCAGCCGAAAGTTGTCCACAGCTGGACATAGGCCTCCCCCAAAGGTCACCACAACAACCGGTTGTGTGCGTCTCGCATCCATCGGCTACCTGCGACCCTCATCAGGTCGTCGGTCCACCTAGTGGGAGGCCCCATCGACCATCTGTTCTGCGACCAATGTGACTAAGGCCACGGACACGAACTCAGCGGCGCGGCGGCGGCGGCGTCGCGACCGGCGTTCAAATGCATAGATTTATATGGAACTGTTCACGAAGGCAGCGGCGCGGGAGCGGTGCGGCGGCGTACGAGCAGCGCGCGCCAGTCGAGCGTTTTCGTGAACAGGACTGCGTCGCCAGCGCCGCTGCCCCGGCCGCTGGGTTCGCGTCCGCGAACTTAGTCTCTACTAAGTTACATTACCTACTCGTAGAAAATTACATTGAAAGCACATCTGTCTACAGTCATTGTTTGTTCTCTACTTTAGTGAGCAAAAATTGGTTGTAGACAAATGTGCTTTCATTTCGTTTTGTAAGACTGACGATACCTCGAGCACTTTTAGGTATATTATTGTCAGAGTAATTTCGATATAAGGTTATTCCCATCCATCACAAAATTTAGAGGTGCTTGTCTGTTGTTTATGAAGGTCTTGGCTAACACAGCCTAACTTCACCCAGAAGCACAGAAGCTAGAAAACTCCTGCAGACCTAACAGGCTTCGCGGAGCGACCTCAAAATATAAGAAGTTACAAGAGCAGGCAGGCTAAAAGAGTAATTGTGCTTGTATCTAGAATATTCGGCAGTCTACGCGAGCAATCAGGCTAGGCTCAAATACGCTACTGCACGCTGGGAAGCCACGATCTTGCTTTCCAAGATGACGTGAGCGGCTGATTCCTCGGTGCAGCTTCTGCGGAGTGGGCTGTCGTGGCGACTGTATTGAATAAGAAAGTGTTTGTTTATGCCCGTTATATTTAGCTTACCTACCATTATCTGAGGTTATTTTTGTTTATGCTTGAAATCGATTAAATAATCGCTGGTACACTTACTTGAAATGAGCACGAGGCCTATCCCCACTTGTGTCGCACAGCACTCGGTAATGCCTTTTAACATTTCAACTCTGAATTAATTCGAAATAATCAAATTCTTTCAGTCCTCGTCCGTACTATCCGAAGTCATGGCTGTGGCCCGAGGAGTATGCAGCTAATCTCATACAAAAAACTGTTCGTCAGTACTTCATACAGAGACAAGAGGAAGTGCAAGAAATGCGCGATTTCTGGAGGGTAATCATCGGCACTTCCTTTATTTTACCTCGTTCGCTTGCTTAGGAAAAGTTAGGGCAAAATATCAAAACCGCAACACAACTGCGCAATGACTAAATCTGCGAGCTAGATGTGTAACACAAGACTGTTAAAAGAACAGTTCCTTTGTTGCTAGGGGGCACACCATGCAGATGCTACATATGTTGCGTGTCTTTATTTCTTAGGCAGTGTGTGTCTACCTTTCCACTTCATCAGGGTGTGCCTGCCTTTCCACTTCAGCAATGTGACGTACAGTTAAGCGTGTGCTGGTGACGTCATAAATCTACACAAAAATTCGTATCGTGCCTATAGACAACACTACTGCGCCTTTAGTTTCTCTGCTCTAGTCCATGAGAAACTAGTAGGTACGGGAGAATCTCTGAAGACTGAATGACTACACAATAAGATTATTACTTAGCTACTAGCTGTTGCCCGCGACTTCGTTCGTGTGTATGTCGGAAAGTAAAATGATGTCGCTAGATAAGATCATTAAGGAAAGATAAACGATCAGACAATATCTAGCATTGCTTTACTCCTCTTAGAATTATTTGGAAGAGGGTTATGCAAGGCACTGGCTATATCACCTCTTATGTTTAAAATAGCAGTCCTAGTAATTTTTCATAATGAGAAACGTTTTAATAGTAAAGCTTTACGATACACGATGTCGAAGTTGCTACGGTTGTTAACACGCGATGGAGCTACATAAAGTTGGCGATGGGATGGATACCAACCAGAGGAAAAGTCTACCCCCACAACGGATTTCGTTATCCGCACCGCACTTAGACTCCCATTCGATCTGTTGTCCGTAGTACGTAGGTGCCCTGGTTAAGTTACCCAGCGAAGCGACCTCACGGCAGAGGATCCGTTCCGAGGATGTGTTCACGTCGGGAATCTACGGCCTCACTTCCAGGATGACGTGAGCGACTGATTTCTCTGCGTCGAAGCAACCTCTCCAAATTGGACTGTCTGTGGCACCTATGTTAAAGGGACAAGGGGGGGGGTGTGTTTGAGGGGACAATGAATGAACTATTATTTTTAGTCGGAAGTTATATTTACTTAGGCTGAGAAATCGTTTAGTTGGTCGCGTGTATAAACCATTTTTGACTGCCTGTAATCTGTGGCCCGTGACCATTTGTTGGCACGAGGTTGGAACTTTGAGAACAAGGAACACACTCCTCTGTGTACGGGTCCAACGCTACCATCTCGAAACCTCTTCGCGAGTTTGTCTGTAGCGTCATTGCCTAGAAATCTACAGTTCCCCCCTCCCCTTGATCCACTGGTGGGTTAAGCCCGCATCTGATAATTTCTTACTCTGACCTGGTCATGATGTATCATAGGCACTGAGAATAGGGAACATGCAATATTTCCATTTTTACTTTAATTTTAAAGAACTCCATCTAGAATAGACCACCACATAAATAAAAAATTAAAACGCTTTCATTTATTGCCAAAATTACCTTTTGGAACCGACAGTTTAAAGGTTCGCGCGAAAACGGACGATGACGTCACTCGTGTCTATCACTGGTCAAGAACTATCCTAATTCAAAGACATAAGGTTGCCTTATCGTTGGCATAACAGCAGATACATCACTAAACGCTGATTGCTGTGTGTAAATACGTTCCGTTTCACGTTACTTTAATTCATTATTTTTGTTAAAAATCGATATTAACCAAAATAAAAACGTTGCAAATGCCTTTATTTTATACTTTTTTTATGATTTTACTGACAAAATTGTCATAAATTCTGTATTTGCATCTTCCCTATTGAACAGTTTTGAAACTAAACAGAAAATAATTGGGAATGAGGGGAATCCTGTGAACGAAAACAACGCGTCACCGGAGCAATCAGCCGAAACCTTATAACTATCATCTTCTATGACACTTTGTTGTATATGTGTGACTTTCAGCTGAGTGCCTATGCAAAGTTTATCATAAAACATATTGATGGTTACTACTTGGTCGGTGGGTTTTCCGTACACAGAAGAAATGAACGAATGCTGTGAAGCAACGGAACGACGCAGACTATCTTCTTAAATAACATAACCATCTTCTTTGTTGTAGTGGGTACCGTCTGAATTTTTTTACAATATTCGTAAAATTATGCGTAGTTAAGAAACTACTTGATGAATCAATTTGATTCTTAAAACGCAAATCGAAACAAATTATAGTTTTTAGAATACAGATAGACACCCGATTGACCGACCGAATGCAACTCTTTTTGTCTTGGAAGTCGCGACTCTCTATAATGGGACTTCGCCACCTGTAGGAGGTACCCGTATTCTATAACAACATTTTCGTGTCTCCACAGCGGAATTCGAGGTGAGTATTAAATTACGTCAAACCTAACCTTTGTGTTGTGTGCAATAAAGCTCACTTTGTTAGGTTTGTCACTCAGGTGAAGTTCGATATCGAAATGGTTATTTATTGAATAAACTAGCTGTTCACAGGTTATGACATGACCACTGGCTCCAAGGCCATAAAGGTCCATTATTGAGCAGCTTATAGCTTTGTAAGGACGGGCCTATTGGTGAATATTCTAACCGTAACACAATTTAAAAAATGAGATCAAATGCATCAAGCCAGCTAATTTAATAAATTTTTTAAGCATTAAAAGTAGGTACCATTAATAACTAAAAAATATGTTGGTGTAATCCCCGATGCAAATACAGAATTTATAAGAATGTTGTTAGTGAAATAATAAAGTATAAAATAAAGGCCATTGCAACGTTTTTATTTTAGTAAACATCGATTTTTAACAAAAATTAACGTTTTTTTAACGTGAAACGGAACGTATTCAAAATTTAAAATCAGGTGACGTCACTGCTGCTTATGACAACGAAATGGCAACCTGTGTCAGACAGGAGTAGTGACTCAACTTCTTTTTTCGGGCGAAATATCAAACTGTCAGTTTAAAACCACAATTTTGAAAATAAATTTATGTGTTTTATATTTATGTATGGCCTTTTTTACATAGAATTCTTTAAAATGGAAGCAAGGTGAAAATATTGCATGCTCCCTATTCTCAAGCTGTCGATAGTACTATTTCGGTCAATAGATGGCATTGGGGTGGTATATGCATTACGTAGATTAAATTGATTTATTTTAAAACATTGCTTCAATTCCTATCAGGTTTATGTCTAAAAGTTATCTAAATTGATTTTGTAATTTTTAACGTAATGTGAATAAAAATAACACAGTTAACAGAAAACAGGTTCTGTTAACACGGGTTATTTATATTTTGGCATGGATGAATGGTAAAAAATATACAAAATACAACAATAACATGGAATCGAATAATGAAGGAAATGAATAAGATAAACAATTAAAATATAATTAAGCCGGTTGGGATTCGAACCCACACAAAGTCTTTCGAAAGGCAGTCTTTAAACCGACGGTCTGTAGACAATTAATTAAAAAGCCAATCTTATTATTATGTCATGGTTTTTCGCTGCTAAGTTCCCCGAAAGTATAGCGTGATGATAATCATTGCTATGGTTAGTCCCATAAGTTCAGGTGCAATATTTATGGCATATGTTACATGCTGTTATAGGGAGCGAGCAGAAACTATATGGTTAGTCCCATAAGTTCAGGTGCAATATTTATATGGCATATGTTACATGCTGTTATAGGGAGCGAGCAGAAACTATATGGTTAGTCCCATAAGTTCAGGTGCAATATTTATGGCATATGTTACATGCTGTTATAGGGAGCGAGCAGAAACTATAGGTGGCAGCACAGAAATGTCACTGTCAAGTATGCTTCAAGAATAAAAATCAAAATAGCTATGCTAGATGGCATAGTCTTCTTCGCGCACGTTCCCCTAAACTGAGCGTGCAGGAACCGCACATGGCAGTACAGAAGCGTCAATGTCATATATATATGCGACACTAGATGGCATAGTCGTGAGTTATAATTAGTGCGTAATCTGCATAATGCATAGTGCATAGTGCGTAACACGTGCATGTACACGTTTGAAACTTTTTATGGTCATTAGAAGCGTCAAGGTAGACCGAATACAGTTGTTAGCAAGCTTATACGTTTTTTCATTTAGGCGCTGCGATATTTTTTTGGGGTAAAAAAAGCGCGCATACTTGAAAATTATAAAAAAAATCTTGAATCTAATTCTGTCACAAATTCGCACAAATAAAGAGCTACTCGTGTATGTTAATTCTACAGGCGCACATACAATGGTTTTGGAGATACACGATCCTGCAAAACGTCACTCCAGCAGGAAATGCTATATCTCGGAAACCTGAAGACGCACAAATAATATTTTCGGCGCACATATATGCACAATTATAAGCTCTCTACCCATGCACAATATTTCTCTCTCCGATCATTCGTTTAGAATTTTCCTACTGGAACAACATTACTCCAGCAGGAATTGTTTTTTCCGATTTTTTCCAAAACGACAACACGCACAATTTTTTTATATGACTCACATTTACAGCGGATTACGCACTAATAATACGTACCACTCATATCGATCTAGGAGCTACTTTCTCGCTGTAGTAACATACATTACAAAAACAATTAGCTACATAATAAGATTTCTACAAGATACATTTACATAGATTTATACATTTATATGTATAAATCGATTAAATTAATCTATATAAACGTATCTCGTGTGACTAAACTTATTAGTAAGTAATAAGTAGTAATAAGAACTACTTTACTACTACGAACTACTACTAGTACTTATTAATATAGATTATGATCTAAACAAAAACAAATCTTACTTTGTAGGTAATAAAATACCATTTAAAATGGGAGTCATGAGATAATTGCTTATGTTCCAGAAACTTGAAGTGGAAAGAAATAACCGTGAAGAATTGGATAAAAACCCTCTCTTGGCCAAAGCATTTGCATCAACATCACATTTAAAAAAGTAATTATTCGCTCTGATATGAATGGAAAAGCAATATATCGAAGAAGGCAAATTCAGGCAAATTTTATATATGAAGGCAAACACAGTTTTTACATATATTTTCTGAAGGCTGATTGAACACTTTAAAAACTTTGTTACTCTCATTCACTCAACCAAATCATGGATCATTAAATATTTTAAATGTTATCATCTACTTTTATTCTATAACATAACTAACATTAAATACACATGTAATAATAATATTGTTTGCCATTTCCTTCAACTAAGAGGCACCCCCTCATAGAGGGAGGGACTGGCAGGTTTCCCAAGTCCCATTGTGAATGCTACCGTAGGCTTTTCATCACCTTTAGCTATCCTTTTCACTCTGTTGGGACTGTGATTGTAGGAGATAGGCATCGTAAAGTCAGTCATTATCTGGAAACAATGAAAAAAAAACGAATTAATTAATATCAAAACATTGTGAAAAAAGCTGCCATTCTAAATTACTCAGATCTATGATTTGAGGGCCTAGCAGGAACGTTTGGTAAACTACAACCCCATAAGTATTTTTGTTTAATTTCACGCTACACAAATAAGAAGAATCAAATTATTATTATGAATTAAGTATAATGCCAAACTCCTTCTAGCACAAAAATGTTTGAATAGAGCCAAGCAAAAATTACCAAGATCCATTAGGCAGTAACAAGCTGTGTTAATAAATGTTTTTTTTTTTTTTTTTATGATTAATACAAAGATCTAAGATCTGATCTTAACTTTGGTTCAATTAAATTAAGAAACATAATTTGTCTTTTATCCATTCATCAGGATCATTCGTTCAAAATCGTTTTCAAACGTCAGAATCTGTAAGTCCCTATTGGGCCAAGTGAAAATAAACGCAAGACGCCTACAAATAGCGTTTAAATCGCGCGACTGTCGACTTGTCCCGAAAGAGACTTACGGATTCTGACCATTGGGGCGATTTTGCCCCGAGAAGGACTTACGGATGCTGAGTGGTCAAAAATATTCCTTTTACGAATTTTAGATAACATCAGATTATTAAGTACCACAGCAATTATTATTGGTTACCTAAACTCGACAAATTCTAGCGGCTCATTACAGTTGTCTTTGTGAGCATTGTGGGTATTCAAAGGGTTAATATTAAAATGTTGCAAAATTACCAGCCCGAGGGAAACAGATAACAAGCTCAAATTTCTTTTTACTGTTTCACTGCTACCTCTCCACTAGTGAATGAGGTTAGTTTAGTTACTTAATTGACACACCAATTAAACAAGGGCTGACAATCCTATGTACATAACTTCATCATTCCGCCCCTAAGACAACCAACTGACTCATAGTTTTATTCATTAGGAGATTTAACATCTTTTCTATACAAAAGATGTCAAAGCACCTCGGGTTAATATCATTATGATTTGCACTTACTTCCAATCCTTTCTTTTCGTGATCTTTGGTAATGAACTTCTTCATGAGTGGTGGCATCTCAACACTATTAGGTAGAATAACTTCTGGGAAATCATGTGCTTTCTCTATACCAGCTAACAATTTAGCCTCCTCATTCTTTGGTATTAGTTTATAATCGGGCTTGTAAGATGTACGATAAATTTCCGTTAAATTCGGTATTTTGCGACCCCTAAATGTCTTCTCAACCCAAACTCGAACCCGGCGCCTTTCCTAAAAAAAAATTGGGAAAATTTATATTATGTACGTCATGAAGTGGTCAACAACAGTTGACTTCCTGCTTAAATAGTCTTCTGTAGCTAAAACTCTATTACGCTGTAAGCGCTGACCTTAAAAAGAATACAATGGCAGATCAACAGTCCGAACCTCGCATTCACAGATGCAAGTGGTCTGCTGAATGAAAAAGCTAACATTACGTTAATATTAAACAAGCTGAAAGATATCTTACCTCATCAGGACATGTCTCAACTTTAACAATTTTCATGAAACTAGGTTCCGGGTATCTTTCAAAAACAGATCGAACAATGATTCTTCCTACGCCGAAATTCTTGAGGCTGCCAACAATTTCCCACAGAGTTTTACCTTTGAAATCCGTTGTTCGACCAACATATTTTATTACAGTCAAAGTCGCCGAAGACATGATCAAATTTATCAAATGCAGAGAGGAGTCAAAAAAAAATGCACAATAATACCTTTTGGGCTTTTGCTGTTTTAGGTTATGTACATATTGAAAGACTTGACTGGTTAGATGACAGTGACAGCTAGAGATGGGGCGTGTGACGAAGTGGTTAATCCGTCTACGTACAATAAACGATTCGACGGTTTACCGTTAATCAATGGACTAGTTAATTAAATTCGTTGACGACGTTCATGCCGACTTAAAGGCTACGACGCTACGATCGACACGAGAAATTAGTCAGGTAATATAAGTTCATTTGTCCAAAAAAATAAGAACTGTGGACGAACAACGAGCAAATTAATTTGGCTCTAGCTCCAAAAAGTTGATATTTCTACAGGCCAAATGCCATTTTTGAGTAATATATTGTGTTCTAAGAAGAAGAGAAGTTCAAATATTCACTGTAAAACGTATTTTTAACTGACTTACCTACCTACAAAATAAGATTGTCAGGAAACACATACCATTTCTTTTTTATATTAGTTACGAGACGCTACACTAGTCTACCTATAAACTATGTTGAATCGTCGAGCTGTCCTGCAGCGTAGACGTCGCGCGTCTCGTTGCCGCATCGTCGCTAAGTTTACGTTGTGGACTAGTCAACAAATTCAACTAGATGGTCGACGCGTCGTGACAGCACTAGCCAGTCGCCAACGCCATAGATATGCAGAAACTATAGGTGTCAGCACAGAAATGTCACTGTCAATTATAACATTCTAAATAGCTACGCTAGATGGCACAGTCTTGTAGAAGTTGACTTATTGTATACCTATTCTATACATTTATTTTTAACTAATGACCCGCCCCGGCTTTTGGATGCAAAAACATTGGCGTTCATTTATTTCTTTATTTCCTAAAGAACAAAAGCTTCGTAAGCAACTGAGCAGGTATATTTGACTTTTAATGGAGGTAAATTAGAGTTTATCTACGGCGATTCCGGAGCAGCTTTTTCAATTCTGGACTAGTTAAACGTTCGTAATTATTATCCAGTTTTGATAAAAGATTGCAACTTTTTATCCCGCCACCAAAACTGCTTTTTTATCCCGCTAGGTAGCGTTTTGGCGACTGTACCTTAATTTGAAAATCCTATACATATATTTTTTGTAAACAAGGCCAAGCTTTTTGGCTTTTTATCAAGAATGTCTCAATGCAATGCCTCCAATTGTATAAACCGGGGAATTTATCTATTCCCAAGGACTTAAAACTCAGAAAGCAAGGGGAAAGTGCTTTGCGGATTAAAAACTTCAGGGCAAGTGATACAGCAAGGTTACGTAGTTTGCACTTCAGAGAAAGTGATTATTTGGGAAGAAGTAATTATACGGGTATATTAATTGTGACTTATTTACTCTCCATACGTACATGTATAAATATATACACTTAAGTAAAATTTCAGGCATGAGGCGTATGTAGGAGGTCCCGCGCCCGAACGGTGCATTGTAGATAAAAAGTCAATCCACATTTTAAAGTACTCAAAACTTGTTTCAGCATGAATCGCATCTCTGTAGGTGTCGGGATACAGCACTATTCCGACAATTGGAATTTTTTCTCAAAAAATAGAAAATTTATTTTTAAGCTTTTCTTCTTCGTTTTTGTCCTGGCCGGGGCGGGCAGGCTATCTATGATCAGGCGCGTACAGCGTCGTATGTTTTTTTTGCGTTCACTGGTCGTAAGAATGAGAAAGGCGCTGAATTCGCAACGAAGACGGTAAGATGTCCGTGTCTACCGCAGGACCACCGACGCCAATCGCTTCCATATTTGGTAAATAATTAGTACTCAATTGGTACTCATTATTAGTACCTACTCGAACAAAAAAATTGGTAACTTCGTAGTTTTAGAGAAAATCGACTTTGAAGGCGGTCTGGCGGTAGTCACGCTCTTTACTCATTTAGGTAGTATTGTACTCTTAAAATGGACGTTTTTATGTGCGATATTATTATCGTTTGGCTTCTTGCAGAAGAAATAGATAAAATTACACGTAAAAAAATTAAAACGCAAACGATAGTGGGTCGACCCAGTCGGTACAGTCCAAGAGCTAGATCGAAGGATTGAGAATTTATGAGAGATAAATTCTCAATCCTTCGATCTAGCATTACATTAGTTGTAGACGTAATCGCGCATGTACGTTCGAGGTGTGCACCGTGAACGATATCCACGCACGCCTCGACTAAGAAAATGAAACTGCGTTTGCTCGGGCCGATCCAACCCACACAGCAGCAGGCAAGATGGCACCGCCCATCGCATTTTATTGAAATAATAATGATGTTTTGGATCGCATAATAATCGGTTTCCTTTATTTATTGCAACTGCTTTTTGTAAAATTTCTTTCTCGCCCATATTGCGCGCGAAAATCACAGCGAAGCCGACGCGGAGACAACCGTTCAAACATGGTTCAAACGCAACGCACTGCTCAATGCAATGAGCCGTCACACGCTGCACGCTGGCTCGCCTCGCTCATGCGCAGCCTGTGCGTAGCACATGCCTCGACTCGACACAGTCTCCACAAACATGAAGACAGACAAACGAGGCATTTGCTTCGCACGCGATGGCTCGACCCGAACATAATATTACTACATTTTTATATTTTTTCGATTCGCACGCCACTAGCAGAGGCATACGTTGTGCGCGGCACATTCCTCGCAAAGTCTTTTGACCACACATTATCTGGGTATTCATTCTTAAGTGTGGGGGGGGAGGGTAGTCTGAAGAAAAAGAAATATCATGAAAAATCAACTTCAATTTATTTTCAATTTCTTATTTTGTTACTTTATGGAATTTATGCAATACAAATGTTGTAAAATATAATTACAATAGTTAACAGTTATTAAATTTAAAATGCAGGTTTTAATTTTAATTATTCATAACAATGTCATGGAGAAGTCCAATTTATGCTGACCAATTTATATTATTGTTTCTCATTGCCCATAATACGTTATGAAATGAATAAAACAGTCCTTCATGCTACTTAGTGTAATCTTATTCTTCTACATTTTGCTAAATGAGGGTTTTGTATTGAACTATGGATTAAATCCCATTAAGCCCTAATGTTAAATATTACAGGCAAGTTTTAGGCATTTTAATATACCTGCTATTATAAAATGTTTAAATGATAAGTCACCATTACAATTTAAATACAATTTTAGAACTCAAGTGCCATGACATTGAATATTTGCTATGGCCATAAAATCACTGTTCATAACAACACAAAATATTAAAAAAACAAATTTGCACTAGTCACTATCCATTAAGCAATCCCAATGTCTTAATTAACAAAAATAGTATGTTTTAGACAGTTAATTACCAAGCAATGATGCAGTAATTGTCACCTTTAGTGGTATTATCCGTATACCTGCTATGTTAGAATTAAAGAGCACAAGTAACTTGCACAATAAAAAGCATTGAAACTCCTCAACAATGTGTCCATCGCTATCTCAGAGCATTTCATACTATACTCAACCTGAGTTGTGAAAGTAAGGCAGCCAATCACCATCGGATCGGGTTTCACCAAAACTCTCAATTAATTTAGTTAAGAAGCTACCCTTCTTAAGTCTAGATGCTTCTATTCCTACAGCAACCAGTGTGTGACAATTGCTAATTCTGTTTAAAATATACAACTTTCAACTTTACTAATTCTTATCTTAACTTCCCAATTGTCACTGATAAACACAGTTGAAGTAGAATATAGAAACATATCAATCATAATTTTCTACGGTTATAACTGTACAGCAGTCACATTCCGTTGGCAAATAATTAAACATAAAATAAATATTAAATTTAGCTATAAATTGCCTAGTTACCAACCGGAATGGGCTTCGTGAACACGCAGGTGGTGAATAACAAGTCCATTCTTACAAGAGGCCTGTATACAATAAAAGTTACATCGCCCCACAATTAACTATTACTAAGCAATCGCAATAATAATTTAAGACATATTTACACATCATCGTCGGTATTCCACAATTAAATAAGGAACTTAAATTAGAATAATTTAAGATAGTCGGGATATTATTATTAATAGGAATCAGTCATTCAGTATCCACAGTGATCGAGTAGGGTCGATCGTCGTCGTCTCGTCACCGGCCGGGCGGCGGCAGTGCGGGCACCGGGCGCTGGGAACATATTTGGCGCGGGCGCCGGGCGCTGGGAACATATGTCGCGCGGGCGCCGGGCGCTGAGAACATATGTGGCGCGGGCGCCGGGCGCTGGGAACATCTGTGGCGTGGGTACCGGGCGCTGGGAACATATGTGGCGCGGGCGCCGGGCGCTGGAAACATATGTGGCGCGGGCGCCGGGCGCTAGGAACATATGTGGCGCGCCCGCGGTCCGCCGGCTGGTGCGGAGCTTCGGACACGCACGAGGTCGATCATCGAAGCAAAAGCTTTCGGCTTGGAATTTGCCATGCTCTAAATCAAGGCTAGAAGTAACCTAGAAATGTGAACTCTGCGTGTGAGGTACGAACAGCGGGCGCTGGGCCCGGGGGCCGTGAGGTACGAACAGCGGGCGCTGGGCCCGGGAGCCGTGAGGTACGAACAGCGGGCGCTGGGCCCGGAGGCCGTGAGGTACGAACAGCGGGCGCTGGGCCCGGGGGCCGTGAGGTACGAACAGCGGGCGCTGGGCCCGGGGGCCGTGAGGTACGAGGGCGGGCGCGGGGCCCGGGGCCGCGGCGGCGGCGCGGGCGCGACTCGGAGCTGCGGCCGCGCCGTCGCTTAAGTCGTGTCCCGTCCATATGTACCGATGCGCACTTCGTCGATTACGCTTGCCCACTCCAAAGCATACGAATCGGGGTCTTCCAAATAATATGTACGGTTTGGCTGTAACAAAAAACAAATTCAGTTATAGGTTATGTAGTTTATTTCTCATTAGGTGTTTTGAATAACTATACCTACAGTTTTTTTTGTTTTTGCTAACGGTGCTAAACATTTTTAATAATATAGAAACTCACCGTGTGCACTAAAAATATTCTGAAGTTTTTGGCTTCGACCCGCAACTCGGGAGACCAAGGGATCTCTCCCTTGAGCACCATGTTGGCTGGATCGACGTAAAATAGGCGCGGTCCTGTAGTAAGCAGCAACATGCGGCGTCGTGGGAACAGGCCCTTCCGTTTGTCTACCAGGCCTTGCTTTAAAATGAGCTCTCCATCAACGAACTGATGCCACTTGCTCTCCCGAGATTGCACTTCGAGACGACGACGTTTTTCTTCGGGGCTGATGTTTAAGATTCCTGAAAGAAAAATGCTACATTCAATCACATGTTAGAAAATCCAAGATTTTCTATTAGTCAAAGTAATTGAAATTCAGTTCCCAGTGAGTGAATCGTAAAGTTAGTGCGTGTAGAGCCACACAGCTGATTATAAGGTCAACATTAATAAAACACGTAGGGCGTAACGAGCGAGTCATTCATGTCATGGCATAAGCGGTTGAGAATGTGGCACTCCGGGACGACGGCGACGTGCCGGAAGGTTGACGTCATACCAACTATAAAACCGTAAACCATACACTGACTGAGGACGTCCGTTCTGAATGTGTATAGCAGTGAATGCGATGACGTAGTGGCTGCTCGTGCAGTGAGTGCAAGGATCGGATTACGATGCACTAACCATGTTTAAATAAAACAAATCTCTGTTTGCATAGACGCTTATTTATAAAAAAGACACTGCTTATTTGGAAAATAATCACAAAGTAAAACGTTATTGGAATGGAATCGATTTAGTTATGAAACGAGAAGCGTATAAATTTGCCAAGAATTCAGGTCATGGACGCACCAGTTGCCTCTTACTCGTCGCTTCACTGCACTCGCTCGAGACTTAGTAATTGTCCACATCGGCTACATACTCAACCTACTAACATCTATTTAGACTTCGAATATTTTATAAAAAAAAAAAAATAGCTTTATAACCCTTACGATTTAATTATGACAAGGTTAATATTATGATTTTGTAATGTGTGGCATTTCTAAATTGAAACCAAAATATCCTTGAAAACTGGATTACGGAAAGTAGGTTAGGAAAAAAGTTCTACAACTAAATAATCATAACAAGATGAATTACCTTTAGAGGTAGATAAGTCGAATTCCCACAGTCTCACGAGTTGCTTATTGCCCAGTCCTGGTTCCAGATGATCGGGTACATTGTATTCTTCTTCGAATGAACCTCCGGGTAAATATGGGCTGATAGTAGGCGGCGTCTGTTCCCACACACTGTCCCAGTCCATTCCAGCGAAGAACGGATGATTGCGGATGCTATCATAGGTTTCTCCCTTATCGTTAGCTCCAAGTCTGTTGTTATGGTCTAGTACCAAGAGCTTTTCCACTAGATCTTTTGCGTCAGCGGGAAAACCTTCTGGGAACTCGAAATCCATCTTGAGAATTTTTTGGAACGTCAGAAACTCTGTGGCAGCGCGGAATGGAGGCAAGCCCGAAATCATTTGATAGATGATGCATCCCAATGCCCACAGGTCTGAGGCACGTGTGTCTACACAATCGTGTAACAACTCTGGACTAACATACTGCGGTGTTCCAACGAAACTAATTTTTCTAGATCGTTCATTTTGCGCATCATTATCTACATTATTCGGTGAGGCACGAATCTCTTCAGGCTCAAGGATTTTAGCCGTTCCGAAATCAGCGATTTGCAGGTGCATATTTTCATCTAATAATATATTTTCCGGTTTTAAATCACGGTGAATTATTCCCTTGGCGTGCATTTTCTCTAAGGCCATCAATAACTCAGCCGCATAAAATTTAGCTACATTTAGCTCAAAAGAGCCAACTTGATTAATGTAAGACAGCAATTCGCCATTTTTTGCAAAGGACAAGACAAAATACAGTCTTTCTTCGTCTTGAAATGTGCAGTAAAGTTTCACGAAACCATGAGCAACATTGAACAACATGTTCAAGGCATCTTTTTCGCGTTTAATGTACTCTCTTTTCTTTTTTCGAATGATGTGAAGTTTCTCACAAACTTTAACTGTGAAAAAAGAAAATTAATACGATTTATTTTGTGAATCTTCAAAAGATCACGCAATCAAACTATGATTCAATGGCTTAACACAAGATTTTTAAATAAGTGTAGAAATATGTATGAGTAATATACATACTTGCATATTCCTTCCCACTGTGAATATCCTTTGCAAGAAACACGGTGCTGTAACATCCCTCGCCGATTAATTTGCCAAAAATATAGTCTTTAGCAGTTCGTTTGGTGGGCTTTTGTGCCTGACTGGCCGCCGGCGAGGAGGCGGGCGCAGCGGGCGCGGCGGCCGCGGGCGCCGGTGCAGCCGGGGCGGGCGCGGGCGCAGGCGCTGCTTGCATCTTGATTGGCGTCTCCACTATGGTCTCGGCCGCAGCAATTGGGGCCCGTAACTCACTAGACGCTCGACCGTTGATCTGGAATAATGAAAACACCCACTGAGTAAAATAACATTAAGATTTATCCACGGAACTGTACGAGATCACAGACTCTGTCTAGTGGAACGTCGTGAGAGAAATGCGACGTCGTCGCGCTTCGAAAGCGTGCACTTGTTTATCGGCTGGCAGCAGAGCGACGGCGGCGGCGGCGGCGATGGAGGCTACGTCATGCACGGTGGGGGCCAGGGGGCAACGCGCCGTCTGCACTGCCGGCTTCTTTAAAATTTAGGTGACCGCTAAATACGTAAACAATGCTCCGAACTAGGTGAATTAGAATTTAAAATAATCATCGCATTTGGGATGTGTTTACCTGTTTACAACAGTTTGTCAATGGAACGTCAAAATCACAAAATAAACAATGTTTTTATTGCACGCATGCAGGTTTTCACACTTTCGACCTCAGTATATGTATAATCGACACCTTTTTTTTCTAAATTATTTTGGGAACCTATCCGTGGCTTTTAAAGGTCTCATAAAATACTGACCGAATAAGCTCTAATTTTTTTAACATCGAGGATTTAAATAGTCAAAATGTACCGACTGCCACGTTCACTAGCCCCGTCTACAGTTCGATGATCCAATTTTTCGAGTTCGTAGCTTGAGTTTTTGTTCATTTTTTACGGAGCCGTCGGCGGACAAAAAATGACGCTTCCATTCAACGTGAGTGAAGACAGAGATAGCTGCATTTGCAATTCGGTCTCTTTCTAACAACGCTGCAGAATACCGCGAGTTCGTGTTTAACGGTATATTAGCCAAAAACAAACTTAATGAAAAGCAAATGAAAGTAACTATAATTTTACCGTTACTTTGCGGGAATATCTATTCTTTGATTTTCACTGTACGTTCGAGTTTTTGAGGTTAAGACATTCTTTTAGTATTTGCGAAACCGTCACGACACTTTCAGTGAAAGTTTTCGTGGACCCTGTGTGGTGCGGAATTTATTTCAGAGGCGATAATTGTATTAGTGGAAAAAACCAATAGTAGGGTGTTGCGGGAGGCGACGAGTTACAAACTATAATTACCACTAGGTCACAGCTAATTACGTGTGTCAGTTAAGAGATAAACAGTCCCCGAGGCTAGATATGACGACGGAAATACTAACAGCGGGCAGAATATTATGTAGATACAAACCTAGACCTAAAACCTGGGAATCTCCAGACAGGCTCCAATAATTCGCCTTGCGCGCTTTGATCACGGATGGAAAGTTGCAGTCATCACAGCATTTTAAGATAAATGAATTAAAAGATACTTAGGTGCCTACCTAGTTTATTTATTTAAACGCTTATTTCGAAAACAACTTTCCTACAATGTATTGATGATAAGATCAAAGTAAACGAGACCTAATGGAATCTGCACTTGTGTATCACAGCTGCTTGATTCGTTGAAGTTTGTTTAGGAAGGAATGAGTCAGTAACAATTAAGCTTGGTTGTAAGCGCCGCAAATGGGTCTCGCATTCCGCGGCCGGGGCGCTGGGAGGCGTGCGGCGGTGTAGGTAGACCACCGTCGCAACGGTACTTACACTCGCATTCCCACAGCAGCGGAATCCACCGTCCACTAACACCGACTTCATAGCCGACCTAGATCCCCTCCACCGAACCTTCCACAACACATTGCAATGCCGTTTGCAACATACTCGACTTTATGTAATGCTCGACATTATTGTACGGACAAATACCTACTGCACTTCTAGTTATTTCGGTTTCTTTATGAAAAAAATTATGAATGACATAGAACATGCAATAAAACGTGGTATCAAGTTCAGACGGATGTAGTGCATTCTATGTTTACTCCTCCTACAATCTACATCCGTTTTAGAGTTAACTAAGTTTAGTCAGCATACTGAGTTGTTTAACAGTTAACAATCTAACGGATAAGCTATTTTAGAAACAGTATCTAGGTACATTAAAGAAAAAGTGAAAGATGAATGAGAATTCCGAGTGCGTGATCATGAATCACGAAGTGTAAACAACCTTTGTTGGAGAACATTCAACAACAAGCGACATCCTTCATCGGCTGGGAGACGGCGCGCTCACGACCTCTAATTAATAATATTATAAAATATGAGTCTGTCTACCTACGTTTGCGTTCGTAAACAAAAACTTACAAGTTAACAATTTTTGTGGGTACATTTTTGTAGAAGGGTATTAAAAGTTATTGTACTTGACCAAGAAGCATTACAACTGTGTTGAATAGCATTGATGTCGTTGAAATATTTTTTTTTTTTTACTTTCCATTGAAATCAGTGTTTTTCCACAAGGTACAATGGCACAAGCCCTACAAAAGTTATCGGAAAAGATAAAGAATGTGGGTGTACACAACCTCCTCCGCAGAGTATTACGCCACAACAGCACGGTGACGTATGAGCAAACATTCTCGCGGTGATGGCGTCGGCGTGTCAATTTTATCTAGATAACAGTAAATGGGTAAAGGGCGAAGAGTAACAAAACATTTTGATAATTTATCTTTGGGAAAAACTCGTTCTTTTGTCAAATTGACAGCCAGTTGCGTAATTAGGTGTTCTTAATTTTGTAAGTATCTAAGTAGGTAATGTTACTGTAACTTAATTTATTCAAGACTTAGCATCAAACAATACAATCATTACTTGATAAGTACATTGATTTTTGTGCAGACTCTTTCTGATGTACATTTTGGTCAATAAACGAATACACGTGAGCAGATCACCAGCACGTTATTGTAAAGGTCGTGCAAATCATGCATATTGCGCGGCAACGGTAACTAAACAATCTGCGTGTCGTAAGGATACGTTGTGTTTGTGTTTACGATAGTTGTGTGACTGCACCCGTAGCGGTCTACTGAGCGCGGCCTGCGGGGCGTGCGGGCACCGTGAGGAGTTCGCAGTGGTAAACAAGCTGGCCACGCCGCCGACGCGTGAACAAACAAGTGCTTGGCCGCCCGACCGCGCCCGCCGACGATGTTTGTTTGTATCTCATTCGCCGTTCAAACGGAACACGGAGCCATCCAATGACACACACAAAAACAGGGCGAAAGTGTGCAATCACCGCTTTGCACAGCGAAAGTTTAAAAACGTATTTGATAGATTGTAATGTAACTGCCA
Organism: Lacanobia oleracea; assembly: GCA_950371165.1. Lineage (NCBI taxonomy): Eukaryota > Metazoa > Arthropoda > Insecta > Lepidoptera > Noctuidae > Lacanobia > Lacanobia oleracea. The sequence continues at coordinate 13,331,104 of OX493401.1, forward strand.
CGTCGCTAGACTAGTGACTTAATAGTTTGTACCTATTGATAGTATAAAAACTGCTGTTGAATTTTGATAGTTACTTGTTTATTTTTGATAAATAAACATGATTAGGTAAGACATTTCTTTATTATTTCATTAAAATTATTTACATAATGGTAAAGCATTTTGTTCTATCGAGTCTTCATAAATTTAAAAAATGTACTTTCAACATTACAATTTATTTACTAAACACAAGAAAACAGTTTCCATTGCTCCAATTCAATCTGAGTCAAATGCTATTGAACATTATTTTCAACAGACCGACACGGGGGTACACATAAACACGGGCTACAGACAGTCATTGACCTTACCTTAGATTTGGGCGAGGGCTGTTTCCCGCGCTTCGTGGAGCTAACGCCAAGTAACCGCAAAATCCTGTTAGCTGCTTCGAGAAGAGTTGCACTACCCCTCGATCCTCTTTTAACTCTGTTGGTCAATCCGCTCATTTCGACTTGTCTCACACTTGTAGTTTTCTACCGTTTTGTTATTGTTTGAAACGGCCAAAAACACGATCACAGTTCATGAAGGTTGGTTATTGTTCTTTAGCAAGAATTAGTGGGCACAAATAAAGTTCAGAATATTTTAAAAAACACAAATAAATTTATGAGATATTCAATCAAGATAAATAAATAAACAACGATAATTTTCCGATGTTATTTGCACGCGTACGTCCGCTCGGTCAAACGGCGCGTTGCGGACTGACAACTTATACCGGACTGGAATGCAACGAAGCGACCTGACGCGAGCGGGAGCATTGACTACGTCTCTCTCTCGCTAGACAGAATAATCGCATCGGTCGGTGGGTATGTATGCGGGGAGTGGGGAGTGGGGCGCGGCAGCAGCGGCGGCGGCGGCGCGCGCGGCTTGATGGTGTTGTGATACCCCATCCCATTCAAAACCCACGCTACCCTCCGAGTTCAATCTGGTTCAATCCATGTGTGGAAGGACCAAACGTGGCATGTCACCCTCGCCTCCTATACTCGAATACCACCTACCAAGGTATACCCTTCAAAAAATCTGCTCTTGATGGAAGTTTCAAAGCTAATGAAAAAAACAAATACTTAACTAATTATTTTGTAAAAAATAGGCTAAGAAGCTGAAGTTCCGCTAAAATCATAATAATAATAAATATTCATTGATTAGCTTTTCTGAGTAGTATTATTTTGATTTTGTAGTTGATTCAAACGCTAAAGAATAATAATTTTTCAACGCACCACACGCCGCACGTGACTATTTTCCTAAAGTTCTAAGTAGGGTGGGCGGGGGAGGTTCGAAGCAAGATTGTTCGAGTTGCCTCGGAAAAGTTATCGGGGTGTATGTCGAGAGCGGGAAGTGAGAACAAATCAATAGGATCAAGCAGAAGCACCGTATAACGCCAAATGCATCGCATGCCATGCCGGCACAATTTGCGTCCTCGTGGGATTTTCTAACGAAACAAGTTTCAAATCGTCAGACAAGTCGCTTATAAATTAAAAAAAATGTATCTATTTAACTAAATTTAATGAAGAGCTTGCTAATCCAAGCAATTGAAAAAATATCACTAAATATTCCTGATCATAAAAGTTTCTAAGTATCTAAGAACCTCTTCATTTTTTGGAAGTAGGTTAAAAATGGTGTAAAACTCAGTTTAATGCCTTCATACTTCGTCCTTGTCGTTTGAACGACTACCTGTACGTAAAAGAAATAGTCAAAAAAAGGCAAGGTGTTACGAATACGTGAAGATGGATTCTACTCTATTCCGTTTGAAGCTTTGAATAGCCGCCCGTTATTCTGTGATTTGCCCCTGCGCAGGCGCATGCGGGTGGATTATTTGTATTCATGTAAAAGCAATGAGCCAGTGCGTACCTACTGTTATTTAGTTATATTGTTCTGCTTTTAAGAACCTATTATTATCTTCGTACTTATTGTAATTCTATTGCCTGGCTGGTCTGACTTAGGGCGAATTTCGTGGAAAGTCTTTTGTTGCAAAGCGATGAAAGAACCCCAGCAATGGCTTAGGTATTTTGTAGGCTAGTGATTACCAACATAAATAAAAATCTCGTGTCACGGTGTTTGTTATTAACTCCTCCGAAACGGCTTGACCGATTTTTATGTTTTTTTTTTTATTTTATGTGGCAAAACAAGGTTTGCCGAGTCAAATAAAATTTTCGCTATTCTTATCCAAAAGATTTTAAGAACTTTTACGGAAGTCAACAACATACACATTTACTTTAACACGCTAATATTTACTATCCATGCTTTTTTTTTCTATACTGGATCTGTATCCAAGAGATCTTTGTGAGTTTATGACAGTGCATCAAATATTCACATCTTATCTGACCCGTCTTTTTGAGCATCTGTATAATGCTACTAAAGTACAATGTCTAGTCGAAAAAAGGTGTTTTTTTCCTGATTCAATGCATTATGTGGGTTGAGTGGGCTGCAGCAGATGTCGGGAGCACGTGCGCGGAGCTCGTGCTGGCACACATGTGCGTTTGATAACCATCCCTACATTCATGTAATATACACCTAAAACAATACGCTACAAGTTATGCGTCAGACAATGACCATAGTCCATACCTTTTTCTTTAAGAGCTTTTGTATTTATTGCCGATATATCAATAGTTGGATGATTATCTATCTTTTTCACATGGTAAGGATATAAAAACAGATATAATATTTTTACTTTGTACATACACTTCCTTTTCTGTTTTATTTAGGGCAAGTAAAGCCGATGCCGACTACTCTACCAATAAATTATTTGAACAATTAAGATGGTGATTTGGCATTTATCTTTTTTACTTTTTCTAGGTCTAGGATTTTAGGTCAGAGATGTTAAAATATATAAAAGCTATCGTACCGCTAAATAAGCCCTTGGATAAAATCATCATCTGACAATCAATTAAATTTTTCGTAAGTACTTTTAATGATATTCGAGACTAATATGAATGATGCATTCGCAAGAATAGACTGTTTCTTAATAATTAAAAACAATTTATTATGTACTGAGTTACAATTTTTTATTAAGTAGGTATGTTGTTTACATTCAATTCAGCTGTTTTTAGAGGACAACGTGTGCAGAAGAAAAAAAATACTGACGTTTTACATACGCGTATTTAAAGTGTATGTACCTACTTACGTACATTCAACGTAAATTGTAAATAAAAATGACAAGTGATATTGTGTTAAAGCAGGTGTTCTCAATAAACAAGTATGTCGACGCGAAACAAACATATAATTTTAAGTTTACTTAATTTTCGAACTTATGCTCTTTACGATTCAAGTTAAATCTAAAGCATCGATCTAAAGCATCGCCAGGTGGATCAAAGTATGTTTTTTTCTTCGGTTCTGGGTAGCATAGCAGTCTGTCGCACGCAGTTGCAACCCCTGCCGGGCCCCAACGAAGCTACGTTTCAAAACAAAATAAAAGCTGCATCGAACATTGAACCCACCACCTGGCAGTTTTTATATGATACGGTATCCATATGGGGGCAGAAAAAATACATACAATGTACCTATTGGCTTCTCTATAAATTAGAAATGTTAGTTTTAGTTGAACGGTTTTTTTTTGTTCTGAATTCAGTTTGTTTATCGATACCGGTTGCCCATATTGCATTCTACACATGTGTCGTAGTAATAATAAATTTTATTTACCTATAAACTTATTACTATCAGTAGGTAGGTACAATCACTTACAGGTGACCGTGATGCTGCTCAGGGTTCATTAAAATATGTAAGTATGGCGCTCAGGTAAAATAACAAACTGATAACGTACAACTCAAATGATAAAAGAGGAACAACTACGATTCAGTCTGTTCACACCTCTAGCAATTTCGGCGTAGGTGTATCGATAACACAACGATATGATAAGAATCGATAACGTGCGCGAAATCATGCTTAGATAAGGTTTATCACCTGAATAATAAATAATTACAAAACAGCATTTGATTGTCAACAATATATTTGAATTTGCATTTTATGCACTAGGAAAACGGATCATGAAAAAGCTATAAACTGGGGGTATTTAAGTCATGAGTGAATAGGCTACTTCTAGTTGTAGGCAAGCGTGTTGCATGGTCGACCAAATGATTGCTCACCGCTATGTGAAATAGTTACCAAATGTGAGCCCATCAATAAATACACATCCTTATCTTTACTATTACAGTTAAATGAATAACCACGTAGGTATTAGACTTCGTCTCTATGCTCTCTTCTTTGTTCCATCTTCCTACGAGTACCAACAACCGGAGTAGATAATCTGTTTAAAGGTAGTTTCTCAATCGATTTTGCAATTTCCTTTTAAAGGATAACGTATACTGTAGAAAAGCATTTTCAATTCTCCTCTGCCTTAGCCCACACCCGACATACTTCCATGGCAATATCTTCTCTATTATTAAAAACACGTGCAAGCATGACAAGGTCGCTCAACACTGTTGCAGGTTATTTAGCTAGTCAAATATTATGTTATTTATATGCATTGTATGCAACTGTAGCACGTACAACGTAACAATAGGTACGTGTAACTGAATGTCATTGCCCTCTAATAAAATACTGAATCTTACACATGTAAACTTGATGTATGTACTATTGTTTTGCTATTATGAGCAAGTGTAAAATCTAATTATTGCAACAATATGCTTAAAAAGTTTTTAAGCATATTGTTGCGTGTAACCCAAATAATTATAAGTCAGAGCGGACCTAAGTATTTAATGTTTGACTTAGTTCACGGATAAACCCGTATATTGTTGTATGTCTGTATGATATGGCAGTATTCGCGGTGCGAAGGCGCCTAGCGAAGGTTATCGACGTTCCGAAATGTCGTGGCTGCGGCCTTGAGAGGTCCTTTGACCCTCCATTGGAAGTAATATCCGCCGCTCTCGAACCACCTGCTCGAGTGCCCCTCGCATATTAAATATTTAAATCTTCAACGGTCTCATGACATAAATAATACACACTTATGTAAACATAACACAGGCTCCGTCCTTTATAATCAAACATTACTTTTCGCTTATACATAGGTTAACTAGTTGACCGGCGCAACTTCGTCTGCGTCACCATTTTCATCACTGCTCCGCTCCTATTGGTCTTAGCGTGATGATATATAGCCTTCCTCGATAAATGGGCTATCTAACACTGAAAGAATTTTTCAAATCGGACCAGTAGTTCCTGAGATTAGCGCGTTCAAATAAACAAACAAACCAACTCTTCAGCTTTATATATTAGTAGTTATAGATAGATTAAATTAAATAGGCTATAATTCATACATAGGTTCCTAGGCATCTCAAAATTAACTACCGAAAGCAGAATAGGTAGGTTATTATGAAATTATATACTATGTAAGTAAATTAGTTTTAATTTAATTAAAAAGTAGTTTCTTTGTTCGTACACCTAATACTACGCTGATACCGAAATAAGTACAGACTTATTTTATTACTGGTTACCCGCACAATTTTCATTTCTGCTCCGCTCCTATTGGTCTTAGCGTGATGATATATAGCCTATAGCCAGCAGTTCCTGAGATTAGCGCGTCAAGCAAAAAAACAAACTCCTTAGCTTTATATATTAGTATAGATATAGATATATGTATAGATGCCGTTACTAAAATTATAGAGGTGCCTCTACTTATACATATAATTAATTAAACGTGATACAATATCAACATACTCACTGACATATGTACCACACACTCACTTGCGTATTTGGCGTCGCTTCACAGTTTCACAGAATTTTAATTAATTATTTTGGCGACACACGGGCGTGATAAGTTCGACGACCGATGAATTTATTCAAGGGCCTTAACCGTAGCTTTTATTTTCCTGATAACCTCCAATTTGTGGCCCCGCGGGTGAGGTGAACTCGCAAACTCGCAATATACTCTTTATTTTTACCTAGCCACTGACTAATGCGGTACTACTAAACATATTAACGTTATAAATTTAGGTAAGACTGTCTACACAGCTAACCTACCTTGTGTCGATTAAATATGAGTCTTTTCCATTTTCGCGGAAAAGTAAAGGCTTTGTTGTTAGGTTATTTATCTTCGCAAATAATATGAGACCAGCAGGAATCGAATTTTTGCTTGGACAAAGGCATTTTAACATAATTTATTAATGTTTATGAACAGTCGCTTAGCACAAACATGTGAACTGGTATAAAAATAATTTGTTGTTATTTCAGTATGTGTTTGTTTTTTTGGAACACGCCGATAAAGTTGTGTAATCTGATGCCCGAGTTCTATGTGAAGCTTCCTTTACTATTAAAAGGCTTCTTTCCTGTTCATGCCTCATTAAAACTTTAATTAACTATGTAATGTAACGTACTAATATACTGACATGCATCTGACTGAATGTTTTTTATAGAAATCTAATAATGATGTGACACTGACACTAAAACTGAGGTCATGCGATTGAGATTGTCGATGAATGAATTTGTTGTATTGCATTAATGACGACGCCGAAGTAGTCAACGACTCGGCATGCAGATGCAGTGCGTCCCGGTCCCACCCGCGGACAATATCGATAAAATAATGGACAGAGCACATTGTGTTGTCTCATCGGAAAACAATTAACGCATAACAAACAATTTAGTTGCGGTCACCGATAGTAGAGCGGGTCAAAGTACAAGAATTTGTGCCGAGATAACATTCTGTTTATCACATCATGCACTTCCAAAACACATGAACATGTTTACACGTTATTTGTGCAAGCCTGGTTAAAAATAGACTTGCCGTTTATATTGTTTTAATAGGTTAATCTGCAGGTTGCTTTTAATTATTATTTTATTTGTATTGGTATAATCTGCAGGTTGTTTTTTTTACTGATTAATATAGACTGTTTTTGTTCATTATTATTAAGAGAAGGCGAAAACATTGATTCCACAGCCACACCACCTTGTATATCGAATTATGTAATACTTAGGCACTATTTATCATCATTGTCTATCACTCAAAATTAAATGAAGCCTTGTTTGACGCAATAAATAGTTGAAAAAAATATAATTTTACACCTAAAAGTAGTTATCATTCACATAAAATGATCAATTATCTTCTTTTTCTACGAATAAGAGGTTATCAAATCACGACAAGTTGCCCTTGTATTTTTGTAAATACTTCTGTACAGCAAACAATATTATGTCAATTCTGAGTTAATGAATGAAACATTGTTAATGCATTGTTATATTATTATTATTTTGTAAGTTTACTTACATATTTTTTGAGAACAAAGATTTCTATTAAAAAGTGAGGTTTCATAGTAATAAACAAATGATGCTACTTTAGAGAGACACTTTTATAATCCTTTAAAATACTTAGGTATGTATAGGTAACCGATCTTATTAAGGAAACTACAGTAGTAGGTGTCCGTGCAATATTTTTATGAGTGTGAATCATTCTTGCTCATCTTTTTCCTTATGATCAAAAGACGTTAGCAGGCGCCGAGCAATAGATATCATATCGTATGTGGCATTAGGTAGGTACCTATCTACAGAAAAAAAACAATCCGGTGTTTACCGACTAAGTCACCAACATTTAGTTATTTTTACCAAATATGAATATTGATTTTACTAAAGGCAACTTCTCACAACAACAGGCATTTAATTAGTTTTAGATCCAATAAACTCACTTTTGATTTAAAACTTTTGAATAAATAAAACAATCATAAAGTGGCAGCCATTATAAATTCACATGAGCATAATTTTAGCAGCAAACGTCTGTACACAAAATATTAACGTAACTTGGTCCTTTGCGTAGGATAGGCTATAAATAAATCTAGTCAGAGCACTGGTATTTTAGTCCGTCTGAGTTTAAAATAAGTAAGCCTTATAAACTGGCAAGACTATGTAAAGTGCAAGGCAAAAAGCGTGTTAAAAGTTGCCTCGCCAGCGCAGCGTCCATGCGGCTCCACACACACGTCATTGAACAGGGTTGACCATTTAACAATGTTAGTAACATTAACCAAAATCTACTAAGTATCCTCTTCTACCACTGGAATGATCGTTTTAATATAAAAATAAAATTTAACGGCCATCTCCTTGTATCTAGAGTAAAAAATACTATCCGGTTAATAGAGGCACTTTTCCAAAAATGCAACTTACAGTACAGAAGACTAGGACAGCCCTATACGAGCGGAATGCTTCCACTCACAATTCCACATACTTTAATCACTTCCCGCGCGTCTAGACATCGACCTCTAGTTCCCAGTGCTTGCCACGGCCAAATTAAATCTTAGGGCCACCACCTAAGATCCCTATTACGTCGAGAGTAGCCCAACGTTAACGAATAAAAACGGGCTCGCTGTCCTCGGAAAGTGCATTGATCTCAAGGCGCGTCCTTCTGTGGCACAAAAATTGCTGCACGTGAAGTGGGCGTCTCTTTTGTGTATAAACACAAGAAGTAAGTGCGAGCAGGACGCAGCAAACGTAGTAGGCAGGATGCGCGTGGTGAGCAGCGGGCAATACACCCAAGCGGGCGCAATGAACGGCAGCCATTAATGTGGAAGTACCACGCACGCCGCATTTTGGCGCCAATACATCCGTTTAGGGAAATAAACAGAGTTCCTTAGATTGAATACCTATGTATTTACCTTGTAACCTTAGCCTTGATTCTGTAATCTAATTCATAAAGCACTTTTTGAGGAAATACATTGAATAAGGTGCAATAGTGCGTAGGTAGTCTTATTCAAAGTGGGTAAGTTAGGTGCTTCTGTCTACTGGAAGGTAGGTACTTACGTTGATTAATAAAACTGCCAAATTGAGTGTCATCCATCATACATATTAATTATACGCAAAACCAATAAAAGTGTAAAATGAAAATAACAGTGATAGTCTGTGATAGGCAGCATGAAATATTCGAGAGAGGAAGCACAACTTTCGCGCCAAAAGCGTGTGCTGCAAGATGGCGGCGACCACGTGCTCAACAAATACAAACAGGCCACGCTTGCTTTACTACGATTTGTTTTTCTTCTTGAACATGCTTTAATATTTTCTAGGCTGTATTTATCATTTGTTGCAATAAAAAAACCGCTTACTTAACAGAATTAGGTTCCTATGGAATTAAATAAAAATTTAAAACACAGGTATTATGGTTCAATTCATTTCCTTCCAACTTTATGGGTCATTTTAATATGATGTTATTTTTGTAATGCCTACGAATAAATTATACCAACTTAGGTAAGTACCTACATGTAATGATGTAAATACCTAAGTAACTCACAAAAACACATTTAAATAGGTACAAAAAATTTAGCCATAGCCAAAAACAAAGGCAATTATTTTTTAAACAAACAATGAAACTAGTAGGTAAGACCCACTCTAAGCAATTGTCACTAGGCACCTGCGTAAATGATACAAATAATCTTTCAAAATAAATCATAATAGGTGCACAAGAACTCATTTATTTTTTTTCGATTTCGACCCATCTTGGAAAAGTAAGGCGACTTGAAAAAACAACAACTATAAAGGCGTCCGGCGGGCGGCGCGGCACGGCATCGGTCGCGGCGAGGGCGGTTTCGTAATGTGCAGTTCTGCGTTAGAATGTGTGGGTTACAAATTCCACGAAGGATGAGATGCCTACCGATACATTCAACTTTACTCAACCGGCTAGCCTGCCGGTGACCGTTGCGTTTGAAATTGCAAGCAAGGAATGTTCACTATGCAGTTATGGTTTTATATTTCACGCGAATAACAAGACGAACGCTGTATTCCCAAAGAATATATTGTAACAAATAAGTAAATATAAGAATGTACACCAAAATTGGTGAATACAGACAAGCACTCAAGCGAAAAAATCAACGATCCGAACTGTCTGGCCGTTGAACCCCGAAGCAAATGGCAAAAAGCTGCTACACATCGAATGGAAATGTCTGTATCTTGAATGTATCTTTAACGGATTATTTCCGGGAAAACTTTGGTTTGAAATGTTTTAATAATGGGGATGAGTTGCAAACTTTAAAATGTATTTTGAGTCATGAATACTGAGGGCTTCGTAGACCCTAACGGTTATACTTATGTTAAGCTTAATAACTTTAAGGAAAATCACTTCTAGGAGATTAGATTTGGTTTATCTTTTCCCGTTTCATAACGGCATAAAGTTAACGATGTGAAAGCTGAACTCGGCAAAGTCTGCCTACCGGTATTATTGATAATTGACTTTACTAAGTATTTATTTTATTTAAGACTAGTTGACCCGCGCAACTTCGTCTGCGTCACAATTTTCATTACTGCTCCGCTCCTAATGGTCTTAGCGTGATGATATATAGCCTATAGCCTTCCTCGATAAATGGGCTATCTAACACTAAAATAATTTTTCAAATCGGACCAGGAGCTCCTGAGATTAGCGCGTTCAAGTAAACAAACAAACACATGAAAATGAAAACGGATGTCGTTAACAATGTAAGCAATACTTTGATTAATAAAATACTAGTTTGCACAAAATATATTATAATGGTCGATAACTTTACAATGTGTCTACCGTTCAATCTGTGAGTGTGACGTGCTTTTCACCCGGGTGAGAAAATAGTACGAGTTCGTTCTCACGTAGACTCTGTCTAATATCATTAAGGAAGGCGGAATTAAACTAGCACAGCCTTGAAACAAAGAAAAACCTCTGTTTACTGCGCATAATTTTTGGAGGTCCATGACCCACTGGGTTCAAAGCATGTAAAACAATTGGCTACGCAATGGATATTGTTACGCAACGATTTTGTTTATAAGTAAAACAATTAAAAAATAGCGAAATTAATAATTTCTACAATTCATGATGATTGTTGATTTGTACCTTAATTTACACCTGTAACTCACTATTTGTTTCACCATATTATGTCATCAACTCGTTACCAATCAACGTATTTTTTTTTTGTAGGGCAATGATAATCCTAAAATTAATAAGCAATCTACGTAATCACTGTTACCCAATCAACTTTATTTTTCCTTTTTAGGTAATAAAACAAGGCAAAAGCCAAGGCAAGGCTCCTCAGAAGTCCTGCATGCATCTCTAACGTTAAATCACAATAATGTAGCTACTTTGGTTACAAAAAGGTGACAGAATACTGTTAATTAAATAGCAGCACCTAGTAGCGGTTCTATTCAGCTGTGAATTTGGAATAAAGATACGATACGAGTAAGTCCAATAATGACTGCTCTTGAAAATTAATTATCACCTCTGGTATGGGACAGGCGGGGATGAATCAACTGGCGGGAATGCAAACAGGTCTGCCGGGTTTGTTCGGTGGTCTCTCAAGGCGCAGAGCCACGCATGCATGGCGCAGGCGCACGTTGGCCGCGGTCGTCGGTCGTTCGCCGAAGTTGCACGCTGCCGACACCCGTTGCACCGTTTGCGAGACGAAGTTGCATTCCACGCATTCCATTCCCGCCACTACTCTAATCCACTTACATTAGCTGGTAAAAGCTATTCTAAAAGCTTTTCATCGGAACATAATGTTTTGAAGATAAGTTAGTTGTAGAAGCACATTTAAGACGTCATTTTCTTTAAATAATCTACATAATATGAAGAAATATTTTATTATAATATTGGTCATACGTATCGTTTTTAGAGTTCTGTAGTCCTGACGGAACCCTTACAGTTTCAGTTAGGTACAATAAAATTTTGGAAAACATTTTTTTAGGGTAGCTCTCCTACATGTGAAATGGGAATGAATTTTTGGAACGGCCAAAGTAAACAACGGAAGGAAGTCAAAAGTCTTTTGATTCAATTTTTGTAGATTAAAAACAAATGTGTTCTTTAGTAGCGTTGCGCATCAAAATCTGAGCTTTCATAGAAAAGTTAATTTTAAATCTTTTTTCTGTAAGAACCTAGGAGATTGAGACTGTCATACGCCAAACACGTATGAGGCCGCTTTTCGCCCAATTTCTTTCTATTGTACTCTAAATAAAAACCAACGTACCATGCACCGTGTCATTTTGTAGCGAGTGTCTGGCAAAATCTGCGGAAAAGCTTCATATTTAACTTTATTAAGTAATCAAGGAAGTACGCGGGCGCTATTATAAGTGCAGAATATAGTAAAGCTATTGTTTTGCCAAAGGCACACTTAGTGAGGGAAGTACTAGCGCGTCGGTATTGCAAGGCGTGGGTGGTCCGTGAGTCACCGCGGGCGCGCGCAGGCAGCGCCGGCGCAAGCTCGCGGATCCTATTGTCCGCGCCCATTCACGACCGAACAGCATGTCCTTGCAGTGTTGCAACTGCGGTGTCCAGATTTAATGAGTTATAATTATAATATAAATAGATTTAAAGTTCCTTGCTAGAGAATACAAATAACCATCTGATTTTATAACACTGTCAGATACGAGTACGATACTTGAAAAATTTTGGCTTACTAGGTGGTAAGTACTTAGACGATGAACTGAAAAAACGGTAAGTATGCTCCATGATGTCAGATTTGTTCACTGACTAGTATTTATTGGAGTTAATTTGTACAGCTATTATTTTCAAATCATGTTAACAGATTTTCTCAAATTTTCCTTAGACTTTCAAATATAGGGTTGGCAACACTGCCTTCGGGCCTTCCTGCTACGGTCCACATGCACATATTAAGCAACGCACGAACAGGCGTACATGGTTACGGAACGGTTTATAGCAACAATTAAGCCCCATTCATTCCCAACACAGATTCAAAAGATAAGGCATGTGAATGTGTCTCCATACTAGGAAACTGCTTGGAACTACGTCCTATAGCCTATAGCCTATATATTTTGAATATACATATAATTGTACCGTGCTAAGTACTACAGATGAGTAATCTGGGATTTATGTTACGGACTCATCTCATCTAACGGTCGGTCGGACACAGACGGAATAAAAATAGAATAATCTTTCTTATGACGTAGACCCTCTTTGTGCTTAGCTCTTTTGTCATCCTATCAAGAATGGAAAATGGGTTGCTTTTGCTTTTATGGAAAAGATTTGGGAATTATGTATGTATTTTTAATTTTCAATAAGATTAGGTACCCACGATTGAGTATTTGTGCTTCAGAGGTTACATACAGGGCACTATTTGTTGATCATACTACTAGATACTTGCTTTTCTGCTGTTTACAAAATATAAGGAAAAATCAATTCGACGGTTGAATCTGTGCATTGCAGATATATCGCGTAGTATTAAATCGAGTACAGCTATAACATATACATAAGTGTGCGCATTATAAATGCAGTGTAGCCGTGTAGGGAGCGTAACGTGGCGTCGGAGCGTACATTCACCCAGCCGTCTCGGTCACAGCCGCGTCGCGCCGCCCTTACCCGGCCAACCCTCGGCGGCGGCGGCGGCTCGCTAAATACCTACTTTAATTTCGTCCTTCCCCTGCCGCGGCGTCCCAGACGAGTCACGAGTCACGAGAGTACGAGGCGAGAGAACGACCGCCGCCGACAGGCTTGGTCTACAGTGAACACGCGGTGATTAGGGCGGGTGCGGGCGCGATTAGGGTAGCCACAGTCATTGCTGTAGTAGCGGGAACTATTCCTCGGGTAAAACAAAAGACAATCGCTAGCTGGTGAGGCCGCTTCGGTTCCGTCACGTCATGTTAGAAGCCCACTATAGTGCATTTAGGTACTTCAAGCCCGCCTTAGCACCCGCGTAAGCTCTTATCCCTGGCCCAGGCCATATTGTCGGCATTGTGGCACTATATACAAATGTGCGTGTAAAGGGCTAAAGGCAGTTGAACTTCGGGAGGTCTTGAACTTTTATTCGTTCTCTTTTATTGGACACTGCCCTAAAGTTTCGCATACATTTATCCCTGTTATATGTAGTTTAACAGTTTACTTTAGTTTACAAAACTGGAAAGTTAGAGTTAAAGGAACAGTTATCATTTGCTTCCTTAAATGTTCGCAATTATTATTGTCATTTTCTAACATTTTTTCTAATATGTTTGAAATATTGTTGAGAACATGCTTTGGGGAATGTGAGATTGTTTTAGTTCAGGAAAGCGCAAGCATACATGACGTTTCTGTAACAGTAATTGAAGGTTTGGTACCATCCGCCGTTGGACATCCAGGTAAAGCTACAGTCATCTGATGAAAGTGAAAGGCTTGGACCCAGTAATGTCGACCGTTGTAGGGACTGGAATTAAAAAAAATGTAATCGCAGTCTGCTTTACGAACCTCTTTCTGAGGTATCTTGGGATGCAGTTATGTCATCCAATGATGTTCGCACTAGCACTCAAGTTTTCTATGAAACTCGTATTATATATGGCTTATTTTCCGCTTGTATCCCTAAAAAACGCCGAAACAGAAAGATAAGTAGAAGATATCCAACCTGCTAGTCTATTCTGTAAATAACCATTTCGATATCGAGCTTCACCTGAGTGACAAACCTCACAAAGTGAATGATATTACACACAGCATAAAGGTCTTACGTTTTACGTAATTGACGGAATCCGAGGTGAGTATCAACTCATCTCCGATTCCGCTATCAAGATACGATAATATTGTTACAGAATAGGGGTACTGGTTTACATCGGATATTATTCTGGACATCCAGAAAAAGTAAAATTACATTCTGCCAGGAAAAAGAGTAAATGTGAACTAATATACATATAAGAAATTCTCTGACTATAGATCTAGCCTAAAGTCTCGTATATCGACTGCTTATGATAATTACATTAGAAGCCATCGAAGGGAATATTAAGAAAAACCCCAAAGAATTCTGGCAGTATATTCCTAATCTTAGATCAAAGGGCGAGTTTGAGCCTAACGTAACCCACATAAGTAAAATTCTCTGTGGTGTCGCGGCTGCTGAGGTGTTCGCGGAATATTTTGAGAGTGTCTTCCAAACTGAAGAACCAAAATTAGACCTTGAGAATATAGCCAATCCATGCAACTGTAATATTAGCAATTAGGTATATTAATATTCTTAACTTCACCGAAAGTTATATAAGCACTGGAATCAATAAACTAAAACCCAACAGTTCTATTGGTCCTGATAATATTCCTCCATGGTTCCTAAAAGACGGAAAGAAATTTCTCATTCAGACCCTCAACCGCATTTGTAATTCAGTCGATGAATATCGTCCATTAGCGACACTATCTTATCCCGCGAAAGTTTTCGAGAATGTCCTACATCAAGGAATTTACAAGCAAGTGACCTGAAGTACCTGTGTTATGAGCAACATGGCTTTCGCGAAAAAAGAACCGTCAATACTAACTTACTCTAGTGAATTATATCTCTACTAGTCTTGATCGCAGACGCCAGGTAGACGTTCTTTACTTTGATATCAAAAAGGCGTTCGACTAAGTCAACAATGACGTCTTGCTGTCAAAGCTCAGTGCGATAGGTGTTGCTCCGGGACTTCAACGGCTTCTTGCAGATTATTTGCGGAACCGGCAATAATTTGTCAGATTAGGTTTGTACGAGTCACTCTCATACCACATAACCACACTCGCTCGGGTGTGAGTCAAGGTTCGGTAGTAGGCCCACTCCTCTTCATTTTGATGGTTAATGACCACCCTGATGTGGTTGCGAATGTCAGATTCCTCTCATATGCTAATTTAAAACTATTTTATGAAATAAAATCTGAGCGCGATTGCCAAGCTCTGCAATCAGACATTGATGCAGTATACAAAGCGGAGTTTAAAAAGTGAAATGGAATTCAATTAGTCAAAATGCTACCTGATGTCTTTCGGTCGAATGCGACTTCCACAACCCCCACGTTATCAAGCTTGTTTTTGCGGCATTAGTCCGTTGAGTCTAGTGCATGCGTATGGAATCCTTTTGAGAAGCAATATGCGTTAGCTTTAGAGAAAGTACAAAAAGTATTCCTCAGATATCTGTACAAGCACATATATGTACGGGTCTTATCCCTTCATGCATCCCACAAAATTTTTGTTGGGTTGCTTAAGTTTCATCTCTCTAGAAGTGAGACTGTCGCGCGATCAGATGACTGTAATATTTAAAATTATTAGAGAGATTATCGATGATCTTGATCTGCACAATGAAATCTGCAATCTATTTGTCCCTGACAATTACTGTCGTAGCAGAAAACACCGGTTTCTGGCTGTTCCAAGTAGCCGATATTAACGCTCTCCTTTCTCAAACACAAGTCTTGTTATGTTTGCGGGTGAATGGAAGATGACACTACCAGAATGTTTTTCCCCAACTAGGTACTCTAACCGTAACATGACCAAAGTAAAGAAGAATAAGATGAAATAACGATAACTGATCCGGACAGTCATTTAGTATCGGTTTCAGCCGAGTGGGATGAGATGCGGAACTTTTTGTGCCTTATCCGTGGCGGCAAGTATGCTTCTCCTCGGGTGACCCTCGTTCTGTGCTGACGTGATTGCGGATGTGATTCGGCAGGGGATGGAGTGTTCCATTCCATTCTCCGACATCCCACTCGGTCACAAATCTCGGCCTTGGTATAAAGCAGCATGCGCCCACGCCAAAGCCCGTAAAGAGTATGCTTTCCAAGCTTGGATGAAGGCCCCTCGACCAAAAGGTTATAGCACGTAGGGTTTGCGCGAGTAGTATATTGAATTCTGCAGCTAAGTTCTGCAAGCGGGTTCTACGTAGGGCACGTTTTGACCATGTCGGAAGTATCGAGGCCAAACTAGCGTCGCACTCTCCGGGTAGTAAGCAGTTTTGGTCCCTGTCGAAAGCGGTCGAAATGAATTTCTGTGGATCCTCTTTGCCTCCAATGTTGAAACCTGATGGCTCGATGTGAGCCAGCGACCCATCAAGTTTCAACATTGGAGGCTCTGCAAGTGAGAAAGCAAATTTATTTGCATCTCACTTTGCAAGCAATTCACGTCTGGAAGCTGGCTTCAAACAACCAAAAACTTTACCTCGCTGTGACTTGCAGTTCACATTAAAGAGGTCCGAAGAGTATTGTGCAGTCTAGACGTGACGGCATTCCAACTGTCTCCTGTGTTGAAACGCTTGTTGCGCCTCTCTCTTGAAAAAAAAAAACGGTGCCAAAATCCTGGAAGCTTGCAAATGTGCAACCGGTGCCCAAAAATCTAAAGCCACTCTTTGTTATTTGTTTGTTAAAAACATTTTGTTCATTATGATCAAGTCATTAAAAATGAAATATTTTTTCCTTGTTGATAAATCCAGATCATTCAGACCTGAGAAAATATTCATACATTGGTCATTCGAACGACTTTGTGTTATTTATTATTTTTCGATTCATATAAAGTAGGAAGAAAAATAATTACTTACATATAAGAATGAATAAGTAGAAACATTGAGCATAAGATATCGCTCAGAAGCATGAACTTTTTATATTTCTATGTTTATCACAGTTTATAAACATGACAAAAGATTATGAACATTCAACACACGTACTTCATATTGTGTAAGGGTGTTATCTCTATCAGTGATATAAATATTTAATATCTAGATTCGATGATACATGATACCTATTATTTGTAAACAATAGATTTAGGGCTTTAATTTTGGGGATGGTGAAGAAGCCGACAAATCGCCCCGTAATGCACTCACCAGGATCAAATCAGGATGGATAAAGTGGCGACAGATTTCTGGAACAACTTGTCACCTTCGGATCTTGTTCTTTTTTATATTGTTTTTGATATTTGTTATTATAGCGGCAATATAAATACATACTCTGTGCAAATTTTACCCGTCTATCTAATCCTGTTCAAGAGATACAGCTGGCTGACACAAACGCACAGACAGCGCCGGCTTGTTTCGTCGGTTACCTTTAACATGCAACACCAAGTAACATGGAATAAGGGCAGGAAGAAAATGAATAGATTTTGGTCATGATTTGGGGAATGAGTGTTTTAGATTTATTATTCAATCGAAACTGAAACAAAAACAGGATGTGGTGATCATGTTTTGAATAAAAACGAAACATGTCCGAAATAGGCAAGAAGGAATTAGAAACCCGTGGTCAAAAAGTTCAAACACAACAGATAACCTCAAAGTGCATTTTGTAAACATGATATTCCGAAACTGAAAGTTATATATTCACACAGCAATAATATTGGAAGTTGTCATGGCTGAATACAATTTGCATGCAAGACTCAATTTCTCATGGAATTAAATTGATACAATGACCTGTAATAAAGTAACTATCAGCGATTAAGCTGATCACTTGATATTTCTTTGTTCAGTGCAGACAAGGATGTGGGTTTCAAACTCCGGACTAAGTTCGCAGAATAAACGACTATTTGACCTTACCGTAATAAGGAGGTAGGTACGTTATTTTAATTTTTCCTCCATTCTCCCACATTCTACTGGTTGTATTAGTGACATAATAAATTCATTCTTTTTATAGCAGACAAATACAAATATGAGCAAGCTCTGTGTCCTTGTTATTATTTTTTTTCAAGCGACAAGTGGTTGAAGTGGAACGCAAATTAAACAATGGTGCGGAACCTTTTCTTGCGAACCTCATTCGTGTTCTACTGGTTTTATAAAGATTTGCGTTGTAGTATAATACATCTTTAGTAATACCGTTCTTTATGTCCATTGTGTTAGCCAGACAGTATTGAATTTCCATAGTGACAATCAAAGGCATGATTTAATTTAGAAACCAGTAAGTCGAGCGTAGAGGTCGGCTAGCGTCTCGCCGCCTCGCCCGCCTCGCCGTCTGCTCACCTTGGGTGAACCCAGCCTCACACAGTACATATCCGGCCGTATCTTAACATTTATATTTAAATGTGAATTTGTATGTCGGCGTCCCTCTCTAAGTGTACTAACGAACGTAGCACTTTCACTCGATATGAATGAACATTGGTTCATTATAAGACAGAGAAACGAAGCAACTGAGTTTGATAGTAAAACGAATATCGGTGACATCAACTAGATGAGCGTTTAAGGAGCCCTATGATGAGAAATGTGTCGCGTTGTGTTGACTCCCACGCTTCTCCCTGACAGGCGGGGGCGGTGCAACAGAGAGCATGCGGGCACGGGCAGCCGCCACGAGTACGATAATTGATCAAACAATATTCCCAATAAGCCACAAACACACAAATCAAATAAAGGAAACGTGTTCACAAGTTATCGGCTGTCGAGCAAATTACTAACAGCTACGTCGCTCTCACAATAGTGCAAGTAGTATTGTAGCATAGTAAACTGGAAGCACGTGTATGGCGATAAGAGTGCAAGATATTTGCACGTACATGCCATCGTGTATACTTTATCGATTATTCACAGCTCTGAAAGGCCATAAACCTAATCTTTTGTTACATAACGTCTCCGTGTTCTTTAGCTATTGTACGTGTAGATAAATAAAGCTATATAAAATGGTGCGTGCGACGCGCTTACACGTGGTTTGTACTATACGCTATACTGAACTTACTACATTAACCGCTTATCAGCTACAAGAAAAAATAATGGTGAGCACGGAAAAGGAATGAAATTTTCCATTATCGCAATATAAAATGAAATCAAGCACGATGACGAAGTACAACAATTGCACGTGGAAGTGAAGGGAGACATTCAATCAACTCTACTGCACTGCACGCTTTATTATAATAACTTATTAGAACACTAGATATTCATTCGATTATTTTGGAAGATTCTTCTGCTGAACCAGAAGAATCTGGTTCAGCAGAAGAATTCTTCTTCTTCTGCTGAACCGGGGTGTATGGGGTCCGTTGCCATCTTAAAGACCCAAGCCAACCTCACCTGCTAGCGGTGCACCCTGCTGTCCAACGGACGAGGCTCTGGCGAACCTGGTTTCCCTCTTGTAGGGTTGTGGGGGTCAGACGGCTGGTCGCCCCACGTAAAACCAACTTCAGTCATATATGTATGGAGAGAAACAAGTTAGGTAAGGGTACTCGGTCTAGGGCGTCGCCGCATAACGACGCGCAGGCACATCGCCCTAAACCTGCGATAAGTGGGCTAGGGCTACCGTGTCAAGTACGGGCACGGCTAAAGAGGATAGTACCCAAGAAGAAGTTCCGCTTTGCCACCTGGAACATTGGCTCCCTAACCGGACGTTGCCAAGAACTCGCAGACGTACTTGCGAAGCGTCGGGTCCAGTGCGCCTTCCTTCAGGAGACGCGCTGGAAGGGAAATAAGTCACGTGACATCGGGCAGGGGTACCGGCTAGTGTACACCGGATCACCAACGGGTAGGAGCGGAGTGGCCGTGGTGCTGTCTAAGGACCTTCAGGATGGACTCCTTGAAGTAGACCGATGCAGCGACCGGTTGATGCGAGTTAGGGTGCTGTTCGAAGGGTCGGTAACGAACCTAATCAGCGCCTATGCTCCTCAGACTGGTTGCTGTGAGTCTGAAAAGGAGGCCTTCTGGGATGAGTTCGAGGACGTATTACGCGCTATCCCGAATTCCGAAGGTGTTTTGGTTGGGGGGGATCTCAACGGTCACGTAGGTCAGTTTGCTGGAGAGTATGGACGTGTTCACGGTGGTTTTGGTTATGGCCAGCTAAACGCAGAGGGAGTCAATATACTTAGCACATGCGCTGTGTCTGACCTAGCCATCGCGAACACATTCTTTCAGAAGAAGCCCCAGCATCTTATTACGTACCGTAGTGGTGCCTACTCAACCCAAATAGATTACCTGCTGGTGCGACGGTGCCACATTGGCAAGGTTACCAACTGCAAAGTCATCCCAGGCGAAAGCCTAACGGCTCAACACCGCCTCCTTGTCCTGGACTTTGCGGTTGTACCGAAGAAGAGAGTGACCGAGAAACGCAAACCCCGCACTAAGTGGTGGTTGCTTGATGGTCCTAGGCAGTCGGACTTCATCGCGGAGGTCGAGCATCTCAAGATCAGTGCTCCGCATGAGTCCGCTCAAGAGATCTGGAGTAGGATCCATTCAGCAATCACCGGTGCGGGTAAGCGCGTCCTTGGCACTTCTCGTGGTGGCCGCACCATAGGAAAGGAGACGTGGTGGTGGGATGACGGGGTGCAGGAGGCGACTCGGAAGAAGAAGGTTTTATTTAAACAGTGGCAAGGGTCCAACTCTCCGGATGACAGGGAGGCATATGGAGCGGCTAAGCGCGCTTGTAAAAAAGCTGTAGCCAGAGCCCGCAGCAAAAGTCTGGCGCCCTTATACGACAAACTGGAAACTGCGGAGGGGCAAAAGCTTATTTTTAAGCTGGCGCGTGGCCGGGAGAAAGCTACACGGGACATTAGCAAATGTCTTTGTGTAAGGGACGCCCAGGGTAAGCTGCTCTACGATGCCCCCTCTGTTAAGGAGAGATGGTGTACATACTTCGCGGAGCTGTCTAACAAACAGCATCCCCATAACCTTCCTCCGGAACCGCCTCCTAACCTTGGGCTTATTTCCCCTATTTCCCCCGACGAAACCCGCATTGCTCTTCGCCACATGAAGAACCGGAAAGCGGTCGGGCCTGACAATGTGCCAATTGAAGTGTGGAAGGCGATGGGCCCACATGGTGTGGACCTTCTGACGGATCTTTTTAACCGCATCCTGATCACCAAGGAAATGCCGAACCAGTGGCGATTTAGCCTGATTATCCCTGTTTACAAAGGCAAAGGTAGCGTACAGGATTGTGGTAGCTACCGCGGTATCAAGATCATGTGCCACACCATGAAGCTCTTCGAGCGCATCATTGACACACGGCTCCGTAGCGAGTGTGCTGTCTCTGAGTGTCAATATGGCTTCCGGGCGGGTAACAGCACCATGGACGCAGTGTTCGCCTTACGGAATCTGGCTGAGGCTTACAGAGAGAGAAGGAGAGCTTTGCATATGGCCTTTTTAGACCTGCAGAAGGCCTTCGACTGTATACCTCGGCAGTCCATCTGGTGGGCACTGCGCTTCAAGGGCGTTCCCGAGGCCTATATTGACATTATCAGAGATATGTACCGCGATTCCGTGTCCTCTGTCCAGACCGCTGTTGGCGAATCGAATGGCTTCCCAATATCTGTTGGCGTTCACCAAGGCTCGGCTCTTAGCCCGTTCTTGTTTAACGTAGTGCTCGATGTAGTTACGGCAAACATCCAAGATCAGCCTCCATGGCTAATGATGTATGCCGATGACATCGCCCTCGTTAATCAGAACAAAGCCCATCTTGAGCGCAAAGTCAACATTTGGAAGGACACGCTTGAAAACGGTGGTCTGAGACTAAATGTGGCGAAGACTGAGTACATGTCCTGTGGCAGCACGGATACAAACACCATCCGAATAGGTTCGGACCTGATCAGAAAGTCCGATACGTTCAGGTACCTTGGATCCGTGCTGCACGAGTCTGGCAACGTGGACGACGATGTCCAAGCACGTATTGGCGCGGCTTGGGCGAAGTGGCGCGAGGTGACGGGCGTTGTATGCGACCGCAAAATGCCTCCGAAGCTCAAGGGGCAGATATATAAATGCATCATTCGGCCTGTCCTACTGTACGGGGGCGAGTGTTGGCCAGCACTAAGCAGACACACCCAGGAGCTTCGCGTCACGGAGATGAAGATGCTGAGGTGGATGAGTGGCGTAACGCGATCCGATCGCATGCGCAACTCTTACATCCGAGGTAGTCTTGGTGTCCGTGACGTGGGGGAAAAACTGCAAGAGTGTCGTCTGCGATGGTATGGCCACATCATGCGCCGCCCTATGGAGTACGTTGGTCGGAGATGCATGAATATGGCTGTTCTTGGGGCTAGGCCCCGTGGTCGCCCTCGCAAGCGCTGGCTGGACGTCGTCAAGTCTGACATGAGAGCCAATGGCCTGACTGAGAAGGATGTTGAAGACCGGGCAAAGTGGAGGAAGCTAAGTAGGAAGGCGGACCCTGGCAATAGCCGGGATTAACGCCAGGTGGAAGAAGATTCTTCTGCTGAACCATCCATATTCAGCTGCTTTCAGCTGTATCGCTCACGGTATCTGTACCTAATACAATCCAATGTGATTTATATTTTTATGGCCACAAAGTTGATTACGATAGCTACGATAAAATTTGGAAAAAAATATGTATAAGCACCAATATCTATAATATCTATAGCGTAAGATTTTGAGCAAATAAAAGCTATAATACTTACGTGTGCAATAATTCACACGATATATCTTACGCTAGGAAAAATTTGACACCAATAAATCTTTAGTAAACACGCTGTTTCGAAGAATGAAAAATAGATCAGCAGGGCTGCGTCTGCTTGTTTTATTTATATATTTTCATTCAGTCGGCGTCCCCCACCATTACTGGAATGCATAAAATGTAACAAAGGCGCTTAAAAATACTCCTCTCAAAAATAAAAAGACGTTCAGCAGTTTTTCTTTCATCCCCCGAACAAAGCGATTCCATGGACGTAGCAAGTAGTAACACCTAACTGTGCGCTGGCACAGTGCCTGAAAGATTTTGGTATCAATCTACGCATAAACACAAACAAAGAAGTCTTGGTATATCAATCAGAATGGAATTTGAAAAAACGAACATAGGAAAGTAAGTCGTGGTATTGTTGGCGCGATGCATCGACACGGCGGCGTCTGCGCGGCCGCGGCTCATGTTGCGGCTAAAAGCGGACTCGACACCGAAGCGCACGCAGAAATAAACGCAAACAAGCAACACCCAAGACCACGCAGATATAAACCGATGTAACTAACAGCACATTATCTATAAGCTGCAGAATGCAGCCATTACTATACGCCCATCCCGACTGCCGGCGGCGCAAGGACGGTACGCAAGCTGCGCGCTACCAACGCTGCGAATGACGAAATATTTACAGGAATAATGCCAACGAACTGCAGTAATTTTTGCAAAACAGCCAGCCGAGCATTTCCGGTAAATCGTCCCAATAGAAATGGTTAACCTTTGCTTGTAACGCCAGATGAACAAACAAGGTTAGACGATGACTGCGTCATTTTATCATTACCTGCGTACTTCGCGAATTGTTATGCATTCCTATTCGGTGTTATTAGTAGGTAAGTTTTATAGGGATTGGTTGGCTGATAATAACATTCCTATATTTCTATTGTATAATTAAAAAGGAGAGTTATGATTACGACATCAATTGTTCAGATTGACGTGCGTATGAGTAATCCTTCATGTGAGCTTATTAACGACAATGCCAATGGGTATGCACACGTAATGGAGCGATTACCTAATGTTGGCGCATTGCATATGTAGAAGTACTTGTAAATATATTTAGAAACATTTGCTATCAGCTGTGATGTGATGTAACATGTTCCTTCCTACACAAACACAATAATGATAATTTATTTTAATAATTAGTAATAGCTGTGCACACGATAAGCCTACATGTCAAGGATTGCGAGCAGTCATGGAAAATAGATATGAGTTTTTGTTGCATTACGTGGTCCCTTGCCAGAGCCTGTGCCTCTACTTGCTCGTACTCAAACAGAAAAGTGAATATGGAGAAAAAAAAAATTCAAAATTTAAAATTCGATGTATTCTATTTTGCCCCTGCAGCTTCCCATTATTGGGGCAGAGTAGACACGGACACATTTGGTGTTTACTCTGCGCCATTAATTAATTCATATTAGTTTGGCAGAATCACTCGCACACATTTTAAGGAGGTATATTTTGCTCCACTAAAATTAAATAGTGGGGCCGAGTTAACTCCAACCAACTCTCTCTCCCCCTTGGTGGGTCGGCTACTGGGCTACATTAGAATCATTCCAAAAAACAGCATTTTGATTTTTGTGTTATTATATTATCTATTTATTATAAAATATATATTTTATTATTTTTAAAATATTACTTTCTTCAAGTATATTAGCTTGAATAAGCAACCAATGTTTACAAGCTGCTGACGATGTCATAGAAATCATTACGTTTATGCGATGCATGACTCTAAATAGCACACAAGGCCGTAGCGCACGCATCCGCATTGGTGCTGCAAAATACTCAACATAAAACGCATAGCGTTTTTGTGTAAGGCTATTTATATTTGTAGTTCCTATTATGCACTTGTTTGTAAACATCACAGACCTTGAATGTTGTAACAAAAAGATGGAAAGTTCCTTCTTTGTTCAACACTTAGGTTTCCTGTTTATTTCAGCAGAGCGAGGCAGCGGAGCGGATAAACGGTGAAATATTTACCAATGGAATTGCACAAAATGTCAGTGACTCACGGGGTGCAGAGATTTTGTTCAATTACATTGCTTAAAATTTCTCCGCTTTTCCGCTCCACTGTCTCGCTCCGCTGAAATGGACAGGCACCCTCAAAGTGTACACAGCCTATGCAGAAACCATTTTAAATGACTATTCATTAGACCCACGTCTCCATTAGTAAGGAATGCTAATAACTGGGTAAACCATATAGGCATATAAGCTGGTAACCCCTTACGGAAATGACACTTTATATCATTACATTAATAGTCAGATAGCTGCGCAGGTATACCTAGAACTCACACAATAACCCCATTTA
This sequence comes from Lacanobia oleracea, assembly GCA_950371165.1. NCBI lineage: Eukaryota > Metazoa > Arthropoda > Insecta > Lepidoptera > Noctuidae > Lacanobia > Lacanobia oleracea. The sequence continues at coordinate 13,356,386 of OX493401.1, forward strand.
GTTAATGCTGTGTAAAAACCAGCATTAACTTAAAATAAATAACGAGTTGAACCTCCAACTAATGTGACCACAGAATGTGATTATGTGACGATCACAGAACCTCAAATGATTAGTGTTTATAGTGGCTTCTAACTTACTAACTGCTTGTTTATCTATCAGAGTGCTTAATCTATATCTATACTAATATATAAAGCTGAAGAGTTTGTTTGTTTGTTTGTTTACTTGAACGCGCTAATCTCAGGAACTACTGGTCCGATTTGAAAAATTCTTTCAGTGTTAGATAGCCCATTTATCGAGGAAGGCTATATTTCATCACGCTAAGACCAGTAATCCATCCATTCCATCACGCGGAGCAGTAATGAAAATTGTGACGCAGCCGAAGTTGCGCGGGTCAACTAGTTAAAATATATAATTACTATGTTATTCATAATATTATGAATATGAACACATCAAAGAAGTGACTAATTAGCTTACTGAACTACCTAGATCTCACTAGTTTGTTCGACACCTTTCTGGGCCAACGCAACGCACAGTTTTGGCGCCGCATCCAGTGTGTAGGTACATAATATGTCACCGTTACGCAGCTGATCACGCTAACATTCTTCGGTTATAGCTAGGTCGGTTTGCATTGGACTAGTGTACAGTAATTAGGGTAATGTTTACCGTTGCGCGGCCAAACGAATGAATCACTGAGTGCGTAGGCGTAGGCCCGCGCGACCAAATCAGTCGCCTTGTCACACACGCTCTGTTTTTAACCTGACCCTATTATAAATAATATCTTTATTGTTCTGTCAGTTCTCTGACAAAAAACTGTGACGCCAGTAACCTAAAAATCTGTTAACGTAATTTTGTTTGTCGTGACAATTTATAGAGCAGCATTCAGACTGTGGTCAGGGCGCGTGTGCGCGTGCTCATATCATACAATGTGTAAGCGCACGTTCGTCCGTTCATCTATACTAATATACAAAAGCTGAAGAGTTTGTTTGTTTGTTTGTTTCAAAATCACCCAAAGATGGTGTTATTCGCGGATGACACATCATTGATATTTAAAATAGAGCGACGGTCACAAAATCTTGACGTCGTCAATAACTCTATTCTTCAGGTCCAAAATTGGTTTACGGCAAACAACTTGGTACTAAATGAAAAAAAAACCAAATGTGTTAGATTTACTTTACCAAATGTTAGAAGTAGCGAATGTGACATCATATTGAATGAAGAAAAACTGGAGTTTATTAATCACACGGTTTTCCTGGGAATCACTTTAGACGAGAAATTACAATGGGGACCTCATATAACATCTCTAGCGGGGCGTTTAAGCTCAGCCGCTTGTGCTGTTAGGAAGATAAGACAGCTAACAGACGTAGAAACCGCACGTTTGGTCTATTTTAGCTACTTCCACAGCATTATGTCGTACGGTATTTTGCTGTGGGGTCGGGCTGCTGACATTGAATCCATATTTATTTTACAAAAGAGAGCTGTCAGAGCCCTTTATAATCTGCGTCGTCGCGATTCTCTAAGGGAACTTTTTAAAAAGATTAATATTATGACAGTCCCTTGCCAATTCATATATGAAAATATTATGTATGTACGGAAAAATCGTCATCTTTTTAGTAAAGTTAGTGATAGACATAATATTAATACTAGAAATAAAGATAAATTAGATCAACCATTTTATAGATTAGCTAAAGTACACACATCTTTCATGGGGTACTGTGTGTTAAATGTTACAATAAAATACCTTGTAACATATTAGAACTAACTGAAAGAAAATTTAAAACCTACATTAAAAGCACACTTTGTAAGCAAGCATATTACAAATTAGAAGATTACATTCAGGATAAGAATGCTTGGAAGCATGCTGGTCCTGCTCCATAGGACAATCAATGGTGGAGACAAGATCAAACTGGTTGGTTTATGTATTTACTTTAGTACCTACTTTTTCATTTTTGGGTTTTTATTTTTCTGTTCACTCACTCTGCTAATTAATGGTTCCAATATTTGTAAATATGTGAGTAACATGTACTTATTTAAAAATATAATAAGTCTACCTCTGCATACTCTAGGTTCATGGTCCTCACATATATTAACAGAAGTTTTGTATACCACAGCACATGTAAAACATTGATTTGAAAAGAGTAACTATGGTGTTTCTTGTCCGTTCTTCTCCATAAGAATCTACCCTTCCGAATGGACAGTAGAGTCACTGTTAATATATGTCATGTTATTTTAAATGTAATGATGACGTTCAAAAGTGCCGTTTAATTGAAATAAACGTTTTTGACTTTGACTTTGACTGTTTGCTTGAACGCGCTAATCTCAGGAACTACTGGTCCGATTTGAATAATTCTTTCACTGTTAGATAGCCCATTTATCGAGGAAGGCTATAGGCTAATAGCTATATAACATCACGCGAAGACCAATAGGAGCGGAGAAAATATTATGTTAGCCAGGAATTAACGTATCAGCCAATCCAATTTTATGTTACCTTTTTTTGTTGTCCGCATATTGGCTGATGTTATAACTCTCGTCTAGAACCTACTTCGAGCCTGACGAGCCTGATCAAAATAACAAAACGACTACCTGCATCATTATCTGACGGCTTTTAGTAAAAATAGCGTTCATTCAGTCTGTATCACGCGATCAGAACAAAATTACATCACTGGTACGCGAAACGTAGGTGCGTCACCTCGTGATAAGGCATGTGTAACAAAATTGTTGTATATTAAATAGTTACAGATGTGTCCAACATGCACGTAACGTGTAGTATATGGCGGCCCGGTCTCGTGATGTACAAGTCACAAGCGCGGGGCGGCGAGCGGGGTGCGCCGGCGCCGCGCCAAGTTGCAGCAACGGCGACGCGGCGCCCGCGCCGTTCGCGTCGTCGGCGAGGCCGCGTCATCCATCCATCACGCAGCTCATCATCCACTAATAATAGAACACGCCAGAGTATACTACTGTTTCATTCTTCGAATTCCGCTCACAGTAAACAATTTCGTCATTCTCGCAGAAATGAACCCAAGATATTCTGATCCTTTCCCGATATATTCATTCATCCGGTTAATAAAACAGAAATTCAACGTGAACACTTGATAACCTATTTATCAGAAGGTCGTGTTTGTAAACATAGCACACGATTTTACTCACGCTCAAACTGTTTTATATCTAGAGGTCATTCATTTTTAAAACAGACAACGTGATATGTAGATGGCTTGTTATGAAATAACAACTTCATGTGTCTATGTTATTATAGCAGTCCCGATAGCGTAACATTAAGAAGAACACGAAACATCTCTTGACAATGGAGCACAATGAAATGCAATGAAAGGCGGATCCAATAAACAGTTTGTTATTTACAGTTCACCACAAAGTAAATAGCGGCTATATTATAGTTAAATACGGCATGTGCGTGTGCAGTGTGCAGGGTACAATGATTGTAAACAGTAAACACGGGGCATCGCTCGCGAGTCGGGGCAAACAGCTCCAAGAATATTCCGCTGGACTCCGCTCTGACACAAACACACCACACCGGAAATACCCGACCGCGGCCGCCTGCACCACATACACAAATACACACCAACACAATGCGATTACATTATTTTGGGCAAAACATTTACATACTATAAATTATTGATTTTGTTTATCTCTGTTAGCTAGAAACGTTACGAGATATCCTGATTTAGAACTCATGGAATTGAACAAACGGGACGATGATGCGATCTTTGTTACTTGTACGACTTCCTGCCTGTGATGCATTCAGCTGATGTTGTTTTAGATTAGCAATAATATTAGACAAAATTACAGTTCGTGGGTAAGTGTTTTCAAACAAAATAGACCATGCATTATGTTCATATTTTAACCGTATAGGTAGGTGGTATGAAATTTCGTCAACAGTGAAATGATCTCATCGTTTTAGGGCAACAGGTAAAAAACAACTCCTAAAATGAGAAATAGGTAGTAAAGTCAACTGTTTTACAAACAAAAATTGATGCCCTGATAAATAAGGATAATAAAAACTTCGAATTTTATCACTACAGGACGTGCTTTCGCTTCGATCCTAATATGGTGTCCGGAAACCCACGAACAAAAACAAGTGTGTACCTATAAAAACAAAATAATAATCAAATTGTGGCTTTCATTTCTAAAAACAAGTTGTTTTTGTTGCAGTTAGTTGATAACATTCGATGCCTAAATAAGCTCGTTTGTTATTTTGACGTCAATAGGCAAAGGGAAGTTTAACTGTCGGAAATAATAATATAAATTTTGTGAGGACTTTGATAAACCTCTATGAAATAGAATGTAACTAGCTTTTGCCCGCGACACCGTACGTGCATATCCCGTTTTTTCCCGTATCCATAGGAATTTCGGGAAATCCTCTCTTAGTGTTCCCCTACACTCCCCAAGGAACCTTCAAGCCAAATTTTAGTTACGACTAGTACCCCTATTCTGTAACAACATTTTCGTATCTCGCGACAGCGGAATCCGAGGTGAGTATCAAATTACGTCAAACTTAAGACCTTTATGTTGTGTGTTATAAAGCTCACTTTGTGAGGTTTGTCACTCAGGTGAATCTCGATATCGAAATGGTTATTTACAGAATAGACTAGCAGTAGTTTCGACTGTGCGTCACTCAATCAGTAACTGAACAATTTTGATTCTACCATTCGCACAAAACTTTTTGGGAACACTTTCATTGTGCGTGTTTCCTGCTGTCTACGAACTGGGTGTCTTTAATTCAAGAATGAATAGGTTACTTCTCGGCAAGCCTGCTCCATAATCGACCACATCATCGCTTTCCTTTACTTAGGTGAGATTGTAGTCAATTGCGAGCCTACCAGGAACAAATAATAATACGTACTTTGCAGATTAGCCAGGCCTCACAGAAGGAAAGGTCCAAGCTCCTAGCGTCCAAAACCGCATCTTGTGTGTTGTTTTCACACGAGCACGTTAATATCCATGCTATTTGGCGTGGAGTTTTTGCGATGGGTGTCAGTAACCGGCCAGCCGACGGTCAGTCACCGGTACGGCATGGTGAGTAGCTTCAAGGTCTGCGCAAATATGCGTGTAGGTATACGATCTACTAAGAACTTGTGATTCAACTTATTGTTACCGAACGTGATATTTGTATAGCTCACCAAAACTACAACCATTTTTTGAAGCTCGACTTTTTTAGTGTTCCGAACATCCCTAACAAACGGAACCCATATAGGATCACTCGGGTGTCTGTCTATCCGTCTGTAACAGCCAATGTTCTCCGAATCTACTGGACCGATTCTGTTGAAATTTGGTACACTTATCGTGTTCTGGGACCCAAACACGGGTGCGTTACGTAAATTAATATTTTTTTAAGAGTGGGGGTTACTTTTGGGGGACAAACATCATTCGAACGAATTTCATTTTACAAAAATGAAATTCGTTCGGAACCCTTTGCACGCGAGTCCGACACCTGGCTAGATTTTTTTTTAAATTGTCTTATTTCATTGACCAAAAAACTGCAATTGAGTTATGTACATCTGTTGCTGAAGATCAACAGCGCTATGACTGAAATGTTTGTTTCTTATCATGAAAGTATTTTATTATTAAAAGCTTTTATTTAACTTGCAATGTATGTATGTATGTTTGTTCGGGTGGAATCTTGCTACTCAATTTTGAAGCAGATATCTTCAACCGAAGCTGAAATTTTGTATACACGTTTAGTTTGGATGACAATACACGATAAGCAGTGTGACGTCATTCTAAATCTAATTTGGCGGAACATCCAAGATCGGAATAGTTATTTTTTATGCACTTCTACAATATGGGTATCAAATGAAAGGGCTTGTTGAGAGAAACTCGAAATAACTAAGAAGTAAAACATAAATTAAAAGCAAAAAACTTAATTTTTTGTGTTGTTTTTTCGTCATGTACGAGTAGCGTAGGCAGCTCGTAGTAGCCATAAAGGCGCAAACCCACCGCGGCGCACGGAGAGGCTAAGCACGTGTGTTAGCTTAGCATGGCAAGAAAATGTATGTGATTGTGTCCACTGCAACCCACGGACACGCTACGCATCAATTTACGTCATTGGAACACGCGTGGCTTGCACGGATATGGCGCTTACGAGGCTCAACGCAGATAACACCATCCACGCTGTGCATTTGAGATACACGCTATATACGAATACTAACCCACGACTATGTCAAAACGGTATCGGGGCACAGTTTTGAAATACGCCTTGTGGAACATAGCCATGTGTAGTGTGTACAGAGGGCTTAGTGCGAGTTTTTTAACGTTTTCGATCGCGTTAACGTAAACGCCAATTTGTATTGTAACTGAATTAACGCCGTCTGGTGACAATAACGGATAACCTTTTTTTTCTATACAAGTTGACATAAGTGAACGTTTGCGTAAACGAGATCGAGAACGTTAAAAAACTCACACTAAGCCCTCAGCAGTGGATACTTTGTCAAAGAAATGAATCCACGATGCTAAACTGCGGCGCGTGCCCGTGCACAGCATGAACCGCGATGAGTTTGCGCCTTAACTGAGATTTTATCAAAATAGGTGTGAAGAGTGGCCTCTTTGTAAAAAAAATGTAACAAGCAGGAATACAAAGAAACAAATGCATACCTCCTTCCCGTCTAGTCAGTTAGTAAAATACCAACTACCTATTGAGCTCAAAATGTAGGTAAAAGAGTCGTGTCGTGACCTGTTTTTTGATAAAAACATTGAAGTTATTGTTGTTAGAGTCATCAATTTCATCTTCTTGGCATGGTTACAGTTGTATTAAATAAAAACCGGCCAAATGCGAGTTTGACTCGCGTGGAAAGGCATTGCATTTTTGTAAAATGTTACTATTATAAAACTATACGTTTTTCAGTAATCTATAGGTAAAGAATTATTATCTGTGTATTTAAAAAAAAAATAGGATTCTTAGTAAGTATCGGAGATAAGGGGGTGGAATGGTAATTTTTGGTTCTCATTCCTGAATAACTTCAAAACTATTTAAGTATTTTAAAATAAAAAAATATATATTTAAACCTGTGCAATAACTACTTTAATTTATACTTCACAAGGTACTTTTCGATTAACTTTAGAATTTATTCATTTACGTAATGCGTCCGAGTTTGAGTCACAGAAGAAGATATATTTTACATTCAATATAATTATACATAATATAATAATAATAAATTATTTATTAAAAAAAAACCCTTAAACACAAAAGCAGAGAGCTTACATACAAGACTTATGCATAAACAAACAATGGATATGAAGGTCACATTCACATTACTGGTAGATATAACATTGTAAAATGTGGTAGGGCTTACAGTTAGAGGAAGTACATTAGTTGAACTCTGGCTCTGAAACTAGGCAATGCCTGTATCTTCAGAGTCAGTGATTCCTCTAGGTAGTACAAATTCAGCCAGTTAAACAAGGACACAGATGTGAGGAGTACCTAGTACTGGTTAACAGTTTTGTGTAGGATTTACGTAGTTAGCTGATACTTGTAAAGAGTTAGCAGTGTATGTGTATGTGTGTGTGTGTGTGTGGTGAGTATAGCACTACACAAGATAATGTCGAGAATATAATATCGACAGTGTTGGGCGATACCTACTGGCTACACAGTGATTGCATGTTCTCCGAATTTTCATACGAAAATAAAAATCAATAAGTATTTCGGCCGACTCTGACTGCAAGAAATATGCGTCATGAAAAGCTCGAATTACTGCGTATTGCTTTAAAAGTACTTTTCAGAGGAAAACAACAGCTGGTCCCTTTAGTGCGGAATCGAAGATTCTGGGTGTATTTTTCAGAACATAATGATATCACAAATTACGTTGATATAAACGTATATCGTACACGTAACAGTACTTACGTACACGACACGTTTTCTATGCAACTATGAAGGGAAAAGACGTGAGAAAACCCACGCGATAGTAACTAAATCTGACGGTATATGACTGTAAAGCCGAGATCTGGGAACATTGCGCCACTTGGCAGTGGGTGAGCTGTGTGGCTGGTGATCTCAGGGCCCGTCGGCGTCGTGGGTACACGCAGGTACCTCGGTGTTTACGTTCCAACTGAGATATTTCTGATTTACACGTCCACGCAAAGCCAATGTTTATACTCGTAATTTTGGCAGCAGGATGTGAGATTCTTATCCAACAATGAAATTCAACATCTCGTGGCATTTCAGCCTGCAATGTCATGTTTCTACGGACTAAGATTATATGTGTGAAAACTATTGCTATTAAAGTGGTGGGAGAGAGGGTTCCCTGAAGTTAGTCGGTGACTCAATGGTAGCGTCTTGCTGTATGCATGCGTGTCAATGCAACTAAAGCGGGATGTGGTTTAATAGTTCTGAAGGGTTTGAACTACTATGAACTACTTTCATTACTACATCCAAGATTGGATATTAGGTCACAAATACAAGAGAACGTTTTGGTCACTCTAGTTGAAAAGTGGAAAATCATAAAGAACATAAACCCAGATAAAGCAACTAGAAACTGTAAATTTAGATCCAGTACAAGGGGCGTTACAAATGTTGTCAACCAGTGGCAATGGCCGTGTTGAGTAAAGTCGGTCGTTTCAATAAATGGTATTTTGATTGACGGCGAGTACAATGAGAGCGATGAGGCCACAAAACTCGAGCAGCGAGTAGTGAGGCCGCCGCCGCCGGCCGCTCGAACAAACATGGCGCGTCGACGCCGCCGGGTGATAGACGTCACAGATATACAAATATTGACAGGCCGCGCTTTTTGCGCCGCCATTTAGCAACTATCACAATATACAGGTTAATTCTGAGGCGCCAAACTACTTAAAAAATAAAAGTTATCAATCATTCTGCACATTATTTATACCGTCGCATAATTATGTTACTTTGCTGGGTGGGAGTATTTGCATAAACAAGGCTTATCTGATTCATATGAAACTTTCACTATCAAAACAGATGGAGTTTATTTGTCGAAAAGAGTACCTACCTACCTAATCATCTAAATAATTGTCATGACCATAAATAAAAAAATAGGTAACATTCAACAAGCATGCTTCAAGAGGTTCTCATGGTTTGAATGTAATTTAAAAATGTTTAGTTGTAAAGGTATCGTGGTAAGTAATCTAGTTATCGCAGGGTGTTGTATTAACGACAGTTTATTTCCACGTGCGGGGGGCGGGAGCCGCGGCGCGACGCCCGGCGCGGCGCCTCTTGCTGAAACACGTAAATAGGTTCAACGACCCCGACCTTGGCGCCATCCACGCAAACCGTATTGTCTTCGCTACACATATTAAAACAATAATTACATAACACAGCACACGATAACATTTTAAAACTAAATTACTTAGAAAAATAAGGTACTTTTTCGCGTACCTTGCTTGCTATCCTTTTATCTTATCTGAAATATTATATATTCGTCTCATAAACAACAGAACGTGATCGAGATTATATATTAAATCTTGCAATAAGCGATATTTGTGCGTGTCGAAATAGATGTAATTATAATAACGAGTTTCATCATTGCACTGTCATATTGTGGACTTTATAACAATAACTCGGGTGTAACTACTTTACCTGTCTGCAGGTTTTTAGGTCGAATATGATGTCTGATGTGTCAAAGGTTGGGCCGTGAGCCGATCAGAGACAATGGGACGTGGGAACTCCGTGGAGCCTACGCGGTTCCCACGCGTGGTGCGCCCGCGCCGCTCTGTGCCGCCCGCACCGCGCAGCCACAGCCCGGAAGCGGCGCATGCGCATGCTATTATGTAGTACCACAACACTTTCGTTTGATACGTTTTATTTTCAACAGAATTTATTAAAATTTATTATCAAACACCAAATCGTTAGTGTCACGATCACGACACGGATCTGTGATCGTTTATCAAAACCAGTTCAATGTTTTATTAAAAAACATTAGTACCTATTTAATTAGGTATTTTGGCAATTTCGCGGCCGATAAACTACGTATTAAAAACCAGCCTCGAGTGAGAAAATTTAAATGTTGTTTTGGTTCATTCAAACATTTAAAGGTCCTCATGAATTTTGATTAACTTGGTGATTATTTTGCATGTTTTTAGCAAAGACTAAACATCATAAATATATAAAACATGTTTTCTACTAAAAATACAAAGATATTTTTAACACTCACTGCTGACACTGTCAGCGAGTCAGCCTGCATAGTGGCTGACTCGCTGAGAATGTCACATTGACCGCATTCTTAATCATTCATCAGTGTATAGTTTAAATAAAATTGTTAAAGCAGGGACGACTTTTATAAATATTGCTGAACATAAATTAAAAAAAAATTCGGTCCAGAATGGAACCTCTGTGCCCGCGCCGCCAAGCATAAACGATATCGATTCATCACGTTCACGTCTAAGTGTTCACACGAAACTTTTTACACACAGTCGTACACTACCGCTCAAAGTATTTAGCTACATAGAAACATAGAATTTTGTAAAAGTTTGAACAAATGAAACGTCTTAATAGTTTTAAAATTATTTATTAACAGTTCCTTAAATCTATCTACAGTTCTACACTAATATTATAAAGAGGAAAGATTTGTTTGTTTGTATGTTTGTTTGAATTGAATAGGCTCCGAAACTCCGACCGGACTGATTTGAAAAATTCTTTCACCATTAGAATCCTATATTATCCCTGATGAACATAGGCCATAGAATATTTTCAAAAAAGTTAGGGATCCGTGTCAAAACTTCGATAATGTAACCCAAGGTGTGAAAAAAATACCAAAAAAGATCCTTATGTCGCGTACGGAAACTATTGACAATAGAGCAATGTGATGTACTACAGTTTTATTGAAGACATTAATATCTACAAAAATGACCGCAAGGGTATAATATCTAACTATTATGGTTAAGTCATAATGACTGCTTATTATTCACTCAAATCCCGGGTGGAATGGAATAGACGTGATTTTGGTATCATGATATTAATCCTTATCCGAGAGGAGCTCGTGGCTAGATAATAACAGCCGCACAGGTCGATCTTCAAGGTTAAGCAACGCTTGTCAAGGTAAGGCTGTGGATAGGTGACCATCTTAACATACCGAGTTTCCTCCGTGCCTCGGAAAGCACGTTAAGCCGTTGGTCCCGGCTGTCATTTGTAGATCTTTGGCAATCGTTACGGATTGTACGAGTACTATTATACAAAGCTGAAGAGTTTGATTGCTTGAACGCGCTAATCTCAGGAACTACTGGTCCGATTTGAAAAATTCTTTCAGTGTTAGATAGCCTATTTATCGACGAAGGCTAAGACCAATGGGAGCGGAGCAGTAATGATATTTGTGACGCAGACGATGTTGCGCGGGACAACTAGTATTAAATATTACTCTTTTTAAATTTAAGACTCACTTATGTAGCCAAGTAAAATGACATCCTTACAAAGCTTTGGCCTTACAAAATGAAGGTGGCCAAATACTTATGAGCGGTTGTGCATTTTCTTACATTATGAATAAGTAAACAAACAAGGTCGCTTGGGTCGTCATTGCATCTGTGTTTCAGTAATCAGTCACACAAAAGACAGTATTCTCACGTCCACATCCTTCACGAGATCCAAAACATCGCGTGATCCCGCCATGGCAATGAGACTGCTAATGACACGACTTCTACCTACACTATACTCGGTGTTTACACGAACAGAAAACAGATAACGCCAAATAAACAACAATTGCAAAATAACATGTTATTCTGAGACGAGGGAATATGCATGCGATTTTTTTATTTGCAAAATGAAATACTTATTTGCTCTAGTAAACAATCACGAAATTATTTTTTAAATACCTTCATCAGCGATGGAGTTATAAAGCTTCAAAGATTACAATTAGAAAGAGAAGTCCGATGTAAAATTTGACGTCATCGTCCATGACGCTTCAGCTGCCATAGAAAACAGCGTTTTCGCGAGAGGGACAGATATATTTGTTTCAAATAATTATATCTCCTTCGTTTTTCGAGTAATTTTAATTCTATTTTGACTGTTAGTATTATATTTTTGTATATTTCTAGATAAACTGAATCTATGTAAACTAATTTATAAAGCTGAAGAGTTTATTTGTTTGTTTACTTGAACGCGCTAATCTCAGGTCCGATTTGAAAAATTCTTTCAGTGTTAGATAGCCCATTTATCGAGGAAGGCTATAGGCTATATATCATCACGCTAAGGCCAATAGGAGCGGAGCAGTAATAGATGATAAATATGTTTTTCATGCATATTCCATATTGTCGAGAATCATCATTACTGGTACCATAATGATGTAGTTTTACATAGAGAATTTGTTTTCCAATAGTCTGTGTAGCTGTACAGCAAAATTAAAGATATGTTTGTTTGGTATTTTTTCCATTAGAAACTAAATTAGTTTAGCTTGTGAAGTAGGTAATTTCAATAAAATATCTTCTGTGTCTGGATTTGGTTCTCATCAAAAATAACTTCAGATAGGTACTGATTTTTATCGAGACCAAGATTTATTTGGGAAACTAGAATAACATAAGAAATAATCTGAAATATACATATGATATACAAATTTATATTTTTATCACATGATTTAATACAAAATTAATCGTTGTTATAAATAACGTAGCTATTGTAACAATAAAGAAAATAAACGATAAGATTATATCAATTGTTATGAATAGAATGAAATACATAATTATTTCGTAAGTAATTTGCTCAAGAACACGTAATTAATGACTGAATATAGAGAACCGTCTCACGACAACGTTTGACTTTGGACAGTCAGTCTCACCTTGGTATTATACCTATTCTCAGCGTTCAGCTTGTTGTGAACATTTACCTTTTTATATTGTGTACTAAATAATATTGAATGGACGTTTTTTAATCTCGTAGGATTTGTCAACTACTAAAAAAATCTATCTCCACTAGAAACAGGGTTACATTACAGGGGCCAACGTCCAGGAGCTTAGAATAATAACGCATTATATCTTATCTATACTAATATATAAAGCTGAAGAGTTTATTTGTTTGTTTACTTGAACGCGGTAATCTCAGGAACTACTGGTCCGATTTGAAAAATTCTTTCAGTGTTAGATAGCCCATTTATCGAGGCTAGAGGATAGGCTATATATCATCACGCTAAGACCAATAGGAGCGGAGCAGTAATGAAAATTGTGACGCAGACGAAGTTGCGTGGGTCAACTATTATAAGAATAAAGTATAAACGTTATTATTCCAAGTTCAGTAGATTAATTTAGATAGAAGTCATATGGTAGCGAGACCAAAATAAAGACCCGAATTTCAGAACACATATTTTAATGAGCCACTATCTGTAGCCAAAATTGAATTAATTAAAAGTTATTCCACATAAGTAAAGACATTAAAGACGTTGTTGTTACTATCTAGGAATCTCGCAGTAGTAAGTAGTGTGGTAAATAAATAAAACCCGACCAAGTGCGAGACGGACTGGCACACGAAAGGTTCCATACCAGAAACCTTAGTTTTTATTATTTGTTGTTATAGCGGCAATAGATATACACAATCTGTGAAAATTTCAACGGGCTACCTATTACGGTTCTTGAGATACAGCCCGCTGACAGACAGACGGACGGACGGACAGCGGAGGCTTAGTAATGGGATTCCGTTGGATACCCTTTGGGTACGGAATCCTAATAATAAGTAAGATAGAATTGTTTGTAGAGGACTTACCTAATCCGATTGATATAACCCCTTCACGCGCGATATTCCAGTCTAGTGGCAAGTGCAAGCTGATGCTAGTGAACCCACGGGACACTGTCCCGTGGGTTCACTAGCATCAGCTATAAGTCGCACCCAGTAAATTCGTAGTACGCACATGAAATTCGTCTACCTCAGCGTTCAAGTACTCCGATATTAAAAGGGTCATGGCCTGTCTAGACAATACTATACATGCATAAATTGTATAATCTAAAAGTCTTGTCTAGACTCCAGACGTCTGTATAATTTGAATTTTTTGGGACGAGAATCATTGTAACATTATTGTATTTATTTTTAATATTCGTTTAAATCAACGCTATACCGTATGTTTCACAGTTTATGTAACAATAACATAATTAACATCAATTATAGCGAAAATATAAACATGACAATTTCCTTTTATCCCTAATAGGTAGGTATCACAAGCCTACTTGGCTCAAATATAGATAAACGTACCACGTTGAGTTAAAACACAAAGCGTTTTCAAGTCAAAGAGTTTGTTATATAATATAATACAAGGAAAATCTGTTTTATCGTCAGTTTACACTATGGAATTTCCAAATTAGTGATACCAAACGAATTCATAACTCTTAATGATAACTCGAACCTACTTTAGACGTACCTAAATGGGTTTGTTATTGAAACTCGATCAATAGGGAATATGCATGAATTTTTTTTATTTGCAAAAAGAAATACTTGTTAGCTCTAGTAAACAATCATGAAATTATTTTTTAAATACCTTCATCAGCGATGAAGACTTTGACGTCATCGTCTATGACGCCTATACAGCTGCCATAGAAAACAGCGTTTTCGCGAGAGAGACAGATATATTTGTTTAAAATAATTATATCTCCTTCGTTTTTCGAGTAATTTTGATTCTATTTTCACTGTTAGTAATAGATTTTTGTGTATTTTTAGATAAACTGTATATATGAAAAATATGTTTTACATAGGGAATATGCATATTCCCTATTAAGTACCTATGTAAAATTACCTTTATTAAAACCAGCGTTTCAGCGTTTTTGGTATGGCAAACAATACACATAATGCTTTAGGTACCATGCGGTACTCATGTTATGAAAAATTAATATGAGAAGGATAATTCTGTATTCAGTTTTATACATATAGGCATAACATTACTATAGAGGAAAAAACAAAGTTAATGACTCTGAAAAACCCTATAGAATATACATTACCTATACATGTAAACAAAATTATCATTATAACATTTTCTCCTATACTGATATTCTAGTCTATACATGTAATAAATCTATAATAAAATCATCAACCAGTCGTACATTTAATATTATACTTTGTCAGTTCTTGTCATTTACATAAAAATTAAGTAAAAGCTTCTGGGCGCCCTTCAAAGTAATATTAGTAAACTAGTATGCTATTCCATCAACACCTATCGATGCAATAGAAAGAGAAAGATGGGAATACGGTAAACCGGAGGCGTAAATACAAAGGCGGCTGCGACACAGACAGTAGCTGTTCTGTAGCGCAGCCGGGTCCGTATACAATACAAACTGTATGTATAAGCACTCTTAATAATATAAGGGCTCAAGTCAAAATTTTTGTAAAGTTTGATTTTGAATGCTAAGACACAAAACGAAATCATCTACAGGCTACCGCTGACAGAGAGAAAAAGAGAGCATTAACGACTCGGTAATATATTTGTCTTTTTCTCACACTCCCCCCACACGTCTCCCATTTTTACTTTTTTTTTTTATTATGGTTACTTATAGTCTAGGTATTGAAAAATAAATCTGAAGAAAATCACATTTATAACTAAAATACTAAATTTAAGCTGGAATGTAACAATTCAGAATTATTATATTCCCAAAAAAATTTTTTTTTGTTTTAAGCCTATATATTGTTAAGCGTGCGACATATACATTACATATATATAATTCATTACAAATACGACGTTTGGAAACTGTCGGCACTGTGATCGGTTTCGTCAGACATTGTTTTGCGTAAATACGAATGCGCCTGCAACTTATACACCCAGTCTATGCTCCACTATGTTACGGATGGCTTAAAGCAGTTATAGTCTGTCCAAACCCAGCTGCAACACAGCGGTCTGTAGCGCAGCCGCATTCATTTCTATAATTCAATGAAGCGGCTGCAAAACAGACACCCATAGTCTGTGCTGCATTATCTTGCGAATGGCTTAACGCAACCCGGAGCGATTATGTATGTTTACCTCGTGGTAGGAATTAACTCTCGAGTTGAAAGATAACTCTGGTTTTCTCAATTGAGCCTAAAATGAGTGTCAATCAAGTGTTTCGAAACAGTTTAATTTAGTTATTTCAGTATTATAAGTATTAGACGCCAACACCTGTAGCTACCAAATAAATGGCACGCAACGTCTCAAACCAACATCATAAACAAACAAAATGACCTATTTAGTTTGATTAGCTGGCTTGGCCAAGTAATGCTATAACGAAAGAACACTGTCCAAAGATTAAGAACAAGAAATATTTTTTTTATTACTTTTGCATAATAAACAAAAAATAATAACAAAATCTTTCCATTTGTTTTTAATCCTGTAGCTATCAAGTTGCTACGAAGTTTAAAAACAACATTTTTTTTAACGCTTTTAGAACTTTCAAGTTCGAAAACCGTTAAAGAAAATAATGTTGAAAATGACAATATGAGAAGAACTCAGTTCCCGATATTTGAATAGAAACTACAGTTAAAAGTGGATCCAACACGTAGTACTATGAACGTGTCGGTATGCGCAAGCGCCATTGTTTATAATAGATAACCGAATACGATCGCCGATAGAGATTGGCTTCGACAAAACATCCTGTTAAACAATTAATAAATCTATACAAATAAATATAAACGATACCTAAATAAAAATTCTATTTTTATTTTTTTGGTCTCTCCAACCGTTTCTTCCAACTTATCTCCAAAACGGCTGGTCCAATTTTGACGGGACTTTACCTAGCAGCACCTTGGGCTAATTACACTGTAGAAAAAAGATTAGGGTTCCGTGAAAAAAAATTAAACCCCGAAAAATACTTTTCACGCGGGAGAAGCCACGTGCAGAAGCTAGTAAAATAATAAGTATCTACATTACAGACGACACAGAGTAATATTTTGTATCAATAGACAATCAATGTGTAACTATTGTGACTTGCACAATCAAATCAGTGTTTTTTTTTGTGCCAAATCTAGATTTAAGATCCACCTAAGTGGGATGTACACAGTTATTATTTACAGAGCTTTAATTAAACACGGTCTTATGCCCTACATTTGCTCTATGTAAAGGGATCTGCATGCTGTTATTGAGGTAGCCATTAATTATCGTCAAAATAACAAGTTGATAACCCTAATCAAAACAAGTCGTAAATACGTAAACAAACAACCATTAAAATGTACCCATTTAGGTACAGGCAGTTAGATACCTACATTTGTTTGAAACGATTTATAAATTAAATAAAAAATATAACTCACCGAGCTCTGGAACATATTGAGCACTAACAAAGGTTCCACAGACATAATTTCGCAAGTCTTTTAAAAACCACTGCATTAATTGTCACTCACTAATGAAATATTATTATTGAATGAGCACAGAAATTATTAGACGCGTTACGAACGCGAACCTGCGGAATCGTGGCAATGTTTGTTTACAAACTGAAACGGGGACGCGGCACCTTTTCTTGCGAAATACTTTATAAAGTAGTGACTAAGTGATGTTGGCAAAACAAGTTGCGTCAGTTCTGAGCCCGATTCATGCGCCCTACACTTTTGTGGAATCCGTACCGAGTACGCTACGTGAAACGTGAATGGAAATCATTTTCCCACTGAGCTCTATGTCACATTGTGTATCTATTTGTCATACATTATTGGAATACGAATACACACATGACACATGCATAATTTTATACAGATGTAGCTATTACGGCTTTAATCTGTACTTTGGTGTATAATCTGTAGTTTTCGTATATCTTAAAACAGGAGATTATGGATGAGTTTTAAATATCCGACGGTAATATTTGCATGATTGAGCTTTCACGAATTAAAACTAAGAACATAGGTTTAAAATAAATAAATAAATATCAAAATTCATGGATGTTAAATGGCATATTTTTTGCAAAGACCTATTAGTGATAGTCATCCGTCCCATGTATTTGATAAAGCAATTATTTATAATTTTCGGCACTAGCAATTTCAGTGACCATAGATACAGGAAAAACGTTTATTTAATTGCAATATCGTTTAATCGTTCTAGGAAATTCGTCGTTTGGGTGAGTCAGCACTAAATTTAAACTTTGTCAAATTCGATATCAGTAGATAATGTACGTGCGTACTTTGAAGATAACTATGTTTTTAAGCGTTAGTAATTAGTATGTATATACCGAAGCTTTTGATGTGATTTTACTAAGCTTTCTCGATAACAAGTAAAACAACTGAATTTATGCAAATAAATTCATCTACCTAAAGGTCGTTTTATTAACAACCCAGTTTTCTGTTCTGTGATTCAGCCTCAGCAGCTTACAAATACAATCAAAGGTTACAATAATTTTAATAGACTGAAATCAGTATTATTTCCCACAATCTGGCAGCACACTCTGGCACCACAATCTTGGATGAATTTGTAAGAAGGGGAAATCCTATTTTCAATGCTAGTTTTAAATATAAAAGATGAACGGAAAAGTTAGTCATATTTTAAGAACTGCTTATGCACCAACTATATAAGAACAACTTTCTTCATGGACTTTGTCAATTCCCAAAAAAATACTGGATTTTCTAATACAACACATAGTATGGGAGATTAATATTTCTAATTTTCGATGATCCATTCAGCAACCAAAAACTCACGGCAGGAACGCAGGTAGTGTCGTTGGGTTTAAGGATATTTCGGAGACAAAACAAAAAATACAAGAGCATGTTGTTTTTGCACTACTTAAATGTAGTTATGTATGGTTTATTGACGTAAGTAGCAGCTTCTATCACAAACAGGTAAACCAGTTGCGGTTTTTTTACTTGCTACGGTACGTTTTATTCATTTTAATTTTAACCTTGTTGTTGTTTATGTGCTGAAAAATATTGGGATGATGATGTAATTCGAACACCAAGTCCGTTAGTCCAGTGGTCAAAGTTGAATGTACCAATCACACAATAGCACTGCTAAGTCATAATTAAAACTGCAGTTTATTTTCTTAAAGCCATGATTCATTAAACACATCATAAACAAAGATTAGTCATGCTTTCGTTATTTATAACAACAAAACACTTGAGTGTTTGCTAAGATGAGCTATCTGGTTTTTACAGGACGATGAAACATCGTTTTTCTGTCTGATTTCGGATTCGTCATCGACTGCGGCGCCTGTAGCGCGGCGTCAACCAAGTCTTTATTTTTATTTTCAAAGTTTTAGACTTCGCGATCACTAAATTATACAGACGTAAAGCTCACTGAACTGAGTTATAAAGTACATACAATAAAAATCGTTTCCCTGACTAGGTTTTTACTCGTTTTAAAATAACTTTAGCTATAAATAGTGCGGTAACTACAAAGTACCTACATTATTCTGTGTACAGCGCGATACACCGATGACGCACAGCGCAGCGGGGAAATCCTACAACCACAACCATTTCAGAAATACCTTATTTATAAAAGTAAATATTCTTTGCACATTTATAAGATGTTATCAATAATACACTGATAAGAATGATTAAAGGACAACACACATGTAATAAAAATAAAATTCATTGCATATGAAAATATGCGAATCTAAATTCCCAAAGATAATGATTAGATAGTAGGTATGCTACAACATTCAGCTGTTACATGACTAGAACTAAGATAAACAAACACAGCTAAATGTTTAATAAACAACAATACATAAGGACCTACATTTTAAAATAGTAATCTTCTAAAAATGTACCTAACTGCTACAGTATGTTAGGAATTCTGAACGTAAAGGAAATTTGTATTTGACCTTGGACCACTTTTGTTAGCGATATTACGAGTAGGCACAAACAAGTAACAACAACAAGGATTTAGTTAACTGTAGGTTTCAGAAATGTAGGTACATATTTTGTTAATTTAATTAGCGAAATTGTAACTTTTTAAAGCTGTGTTTCGTCTTACAAAGTTAGTTGTGAGATGCTATAATACAATTTTGTCTAAACAGAAAGGTCACATTAGAGCCTCGTAGCAACGTCGGTTCTTCGTAGCAGCAGTGTGGGCCCGCTACGCCCACGCACCGTCGTAGCGCAGGCGCTGCGTAGCAGTGGCGTAGACCCACGAAATGGTAGTCCCAAGTAGAAGTAGCGTAATAGCAGCGTAGGACCGCGTCGTAGCAGCCTATAGCGTAGGACCCTGTCGTAGCAGTGTAGCAGCAGCGTAGGGCGTTGGACCGCGTTGTAGCAGCGTAAGCTATGCGTAGAGGGTGGGCGCACGTCGTAGCTGCGTTTAGCGTAGGATCACGTCGTAGCAGCATAGGCTCTGCGTAGCAGCAGTGTAGAGCGTTGGACCGCATTGTAGCCGAGTAGGCTATGCGTAGCGTTGGATTCGGTTAGATGCAATTTCAACGCGTAGTCGTTGTCCGAATGCTAATCAGTATATGCGGTTTTTGTAAATAATGTACGCACAATCCTTCTTCCAGTTGTTGAAGATCGAAAGATTTCAGATCGTGCTCAGAGCACATAGTACTCTTATGTATTCTATCCATCACATCGCGAACCGTTGAGTTCGAAGTTTGGAGGCGCTAAGTGCCAAACGTACTCTAATGAAATCTAGCATAAGTATTGCGATAAGTTGATAAAATGCACTCGAAAAACAACAGATAGTGAACCCACATCGTAGATACGAGGAACAGATATCAGATACTATTACAACATGTACACAATAACACTTTTCAGGCTTTGTGGGCATGTACTCGATAACTGCATTGTAATCAAAATATTGTAGAGTAGTAAAGAATATCGGAATACTTTCCAAAGAACAGAGAAATAAGACGCTTTAACCCGTTGATGGTTTTCAGTTTCCTGTAACTCCGCGCGAAAATTAAAAATAGCGACCAACATAAACAGCAGTGAAAGAGCTAGAAGGTTGTACTATTACCTAGAAAATGTAAATACGGCGTGCGTCGTGACCCAGACTAACGACCTTATGCGCAGCAACCTTCGGCATTAACGGAACTCGGCAAGTGAGGTACGTACGTATGTAGGTACAGGGTTATGTAAGGCTCGTGCGCCCCCCGGTCGCCGGCTCCTCAACCCTCAGCACGCCCACGCCCGCAACTGCACTGCACCACGACCTTTAGCCTTTCCGCTGCAGCATGGCTTGACCCAAATCGAACTGATGCAATGTTATATCATACGAGCGAAATCTGACTAGCTAAGTTTCTATTGTACTACTTCTAGCCAGCAGAAGCACGCGAAAGTTTCATCCGTCAATAATTTTTTTCGCTCGTTTGTAATGGTTTTTATAATTGTATGCATGTAACTAATTTGTGTGGTGTAAACTGTAAATATAAGTTGGTGACAAATAAATAAACAATTCATTTTTCTATTTATCTATCTAGCTTCTAACAAAATGATTTCTGGAGACACTTCTCTGCCAGTTGCACCGACAACAGATTAAGGTAACTTTCATTCCAGAAAACAGGCAATCACAATGAACCGCATAAAATCTAAAGCAGAAGGCTGTGAAATAAATATCCGGATTAGAGACAACTTTTTTCCTGCAACGGAATTGAAATTAAAGTTCTAAGGCTGCCGTGGGAGTAGAGCAGTGGGTGTAAAGTTCAGCGCCACCCACGGCCTCGTGTTGCAGGCTAGCGGGGCAATATCACGTTTAATGAGTGCAGCCACTTTACCTAATAAAGTGGAACACCATTTCTGTTCCACCGCTAACTTGGACAAAGCTTACAGAAGAACTACGCAATTACCAAACCTCGAATACGGGTATTTATAGCGACTGAAAACATAGCAGGTAACATCAAGCCAAGAACATCATTACAACACATTGATTGCTCAATGTGTTTTCATTGTTTGTATTGTATTGTTGAGCAAACACACGGTCATTTCGTACCCTTGCCGCGGGACGATTTAGCGTATTACTGACGTCATCATTGAAATAGCCTTAGAAGCAATCATAGAGGTTATACAAGCGTACAAAGTGCGCAATTTCCCGCGTCACGCGACCGGCGCCGTGCACCGAGAGCGAGCCAAGTGGGCGGATGTACCTTTTCAGTTTCAGGCTCTAATGAAAACGTTGCGCAACCCTTCACTCACGTAACATTTTAATGGAATCTCGTTCAAATTTAAATTGTTTTGTTTAATATAACAATGATTTTAAGAACATAACGTCATGCTTTTTATTGCTGAGGTTTACTGCCGTACGTCAATGATTGTGACGCTAATATAGTTAGTTTCAGACGCCGCGCCGGCTAAAATAAGACTGGTTTATAGTTAAATTTACTAAACCTATGTACCCGTTAAAATCAATAAGTAAATAATATTGGTAACATTCATTGAACCTTGTCATCACTACTGTACTCAGCAACTACTCAAGTCAGCAAAATATTTATTTAATTCGACGTTTATCAAAGATTTATAGAGATGTACAAACATTGCACAGGTATTTGAAGGTCAGTAAATTTTATGATAAGTTAGGTAAAGGGCACCTGTCGCTTATGAATCCATATATACATGTTTATGTATACATTTGTTTCCCACAGAATGATGTTCTATTTTGTAGGTTCGGGAGTAAAGCCTCAGTGCCGGCTAAGAATAAACCGCCCCTTCTATTACCTGATTGTTGTAAAATTAGACTAAGGATTATTTCAGTCAATTAGGCACAAGCGTTATACCTTGTACCGAAAACAACAGCCTCCGAACAAAATTCAGCAATGCGTCTCTCTGCATGACTAAATATTCTTACAATTTTTAAAAAGGTAAATGGAAGAGGAACCCCTATCATTTGGCGTTACGATTTACTCACCCACATAGGAGCTGCATATGTTCAACAAATGAGGAAACTAAACAATTTGCTCATTTGATATTAGTTTATACAGCATTTCTGCTCTAAGTACAGTAAGTACCTCTACGACATGCTGGAAAATATTACAGTTGTCCTATATACCACAGATAAAATATAGTACTCTTAAGTAACCTTCGAGAAAAACAGCTTCGTTTTTTTAGAGAGTTCTCGAGAACGGAATAAAACCAAAAGTTTTGTATAATCTTGTCTGTTATTTTCGTGCTGGACGTACACAACACTATAAAACAATTCCAGGATCTTTTCATTACTGTAATGTGTGTTACTTTATCTCTCGCACGTTTCAGTTATGTATGACGTACACCTGTCGTCATACGATGGAAATAGCCATTTTTTTACGAGTTCATTTGCGATATCATCGAGATCGTACTAGGCAAAGCTGAATGCATGAAAAACATATTTATCATCTATACAGTTTATCTAAAAATATACAAAAATATAATACTAACAGTAAAACTACAATCAAAATTACTCTAAAAACGAAGGAGATAAGTATAATTATTTTAAATATATCTGTCCCTCGCGATAACGCTTTTTTCTATGGCAGCTGTATAGACGTCATAGACGATGACGTCAAAGTTTACATCGGACTTCTCTTTCTTATTGTAATCTTTGAAGCTGTATAACTTCATCGCTGATGATGCTACAATGATTGTTTACTAGAGCTAATAAGTATTTCATTTTGCAAATAAAAAATCGCATGCATATTCCCTAATAAGTACAACAAGGTTTGCGCCACTGAGTATGACTGCTGACCTATGGATATAGTTACAAGTGGCGCCAACGCATTAGGTCGCCTGTGGTCAGCAACCACTTAAGTATACTTCTATGCAACATAGTAGGTTTCCTATGTTACCTTATCTCTAACCTACTACATAACCGGACATTACAAGTGCAATAATATAATTAATAGTATTTATAGAATAGTAAGTACTTGCTTTGACTTAATTAAGATTGATAAGGTATCAGCGATGCAGGCTCTATTTTAAGATGATAAAACCAACTTGCCTTCACGTTTCAAAACCTTACACAACATGGTGACATAATTCTAGAAAACTAGCTATGTATAACAAGGTATTTGATTAAAGAACAAAGTGTCTAAGTAAGAGGATTATAACGATTTCCTTGCAGCACTATAAGCGCAGTGTTACGTAAACAATGCTAAATGTATTCTGTTGTAAAGTGAAGGGCGTTATGTAGGGCGCGCCTAAGCCGGCTGTTACGCACATGCAAATTGTGTACACACACAGACCAGCTCCATTGTGCTCCGAGCTCCTAGTACTCACGTGAAATCTAAGATAAGCCGGTTATGCGGTTTGTATTGTTCCTGACATAATGCAGGACACAGTTTCAAATCGATATACGACGCATTCTAGTAGGTCCCGTAATGAATTCATTCATCTTTCGAACGCGTTTGAAATACTTAGTAAAAACACGTGTCTGAAACTGTTTCAGACACGTGTTAGTAACATTTATAAGGCTCTGTGTGTGAATGATAAATAACTGAGTGCATACAAACCATTTGATTGTACTTTTGCAAGGTTTGAATCAAAATAACTTTCCTTGTTTTTACCTGCATCCAGTGAGCTTGCGAGTAGTGGCTGGGTTGTTTTGAAATCACACCTAAAATGAGTAAACAAAACCACACAATTTTGCGGTACGTGGACAAACATTGCGGATGGACGTAACGACATAATAATGTTCGTACAACGTTTTCCACTGGATGTGGAAACCCCACAACAGATCATTGTGCCACGTGAAAGTAAACAAACAGGAACTTTAATTACCTTATCTGGCTTGAACATTTATCTAAATATTACGATGTTATCGGTAAGTAGTGTCGAACGGGAAAACAAGAAAAATAAATCGTTCCTCAGTGAAGTCATAGAGCACTTCTGTGAACCTTAGGACGCTGACGTCACTCGATTGTGCTAACTAAAAATAACTAGAAATCGCACTTCGAACTGATACTACTTAATCATTTCCAGGTAACTAAAGTACTACAATAACAAGTCGGTATAATCTAGATGTTACTAGTATTTTCACAATAACATGTCACGGTATGTAGCTTATTGAAATGAGTAAGTTTTAAAGCTTTAACGTAACGTTTTGGCGGGCTGGAAACACAATACCGTTAGAGACCTACAAAACCAATTGCCAGGATGGACAATGATGGCACAGGTTGGCTACATTATTTTCCTCCTTTCTAAAATGCTCATCAAAGAGTCGTCAAGTTCAAATAAAATTGCGGTGATTGTGGTCAACGTGAGTACTAGAAAAGGTGCATGACATCGTAATTGCAGAATGCAGTAGAAATGGGGTGGGTGTCAGCGTCAGGGGGTGGCAAGTGGTGAGGTTCGACGGCGGGCGGCGGGGGTAGACAGGGAGAGGGTGTACTATCGGACGCGCCAGGAGCTACGTCACTTACGGCGCCACGTGCGCGATCAATAGTGACGTCGTAGTGCGCGGGGGGCGCAGGGGGCACGGGGGGTCGCGGAGCCTGCGCGCGCACACCGCTTGCCAGCGACCTACTTACGATTACGTTTCACGTACCGTCTACGTAACGCGATCGAACTCTAGAATGGGGGTGGCGCGGAAACACGGGTCCGCTGGCGCAGGCGCGGGGCGAAACTTGCTAGACGATATGATCTGCAATTTTTGTTATATAAAATTCAACAAGGATACGACCATGAAACTTATTGTTTCAATAAAAAGCGATATCACTTTGTTTACACAGTCCATTCAGCCGTTTGAATTTAAACGTCAGTACTCATCAAATGCCTTCATATAGATACAAGCAAAAAAAATTTTTCCCAAGATTTACAAATTACAGAAAATAAAGAAGCGGAACATGTAATCCAGGTACTAGAATAAATAATATTATTATGAGTACAAGGCACAAGGCTACTACGGAACCATCGATCAATCGAACCACGTGGGTGATGCCACGTGGACGACTACCTTCTACTATATTTTTTATTTACTTGTTTGTTAGTTATATATCTGTCTACTTTTTTCAGCTCTGCTAAGTTTATAAAACATTAGAGAACACTACTGACATTAATATTAATAAATTATGTAATGTATTGAATCGGTAACCTTATCTGAGCAGTGAACACTTAGAAATGTTTCAGGAACCTAGTTAGACTGTCCGAGTGCTCACGTGTTATTTAAAGACCTAGCTAAACGTTTAGTTGACACTTCGCGTGACCCAAGGGCTGGCTTTTACCTCGGACACAGGATAAGCATTGCCATACAACGTGGCAATGCCGCCAGTCTTTTGGGGCACTTCCAGTCGACAGCGATGCGGATGAATTTTTTGACGCCTTATTATAGTTAGAGTTTTATTTTCTATTTGAAGCGTAAGTATATAGTTTGGTTATTAAATAAAGTCACTTGTTATTGTAAAAAAAACCTATAGTGTTATAATTACACTGAAGTCCAACCGTTAGACTTAAATTACTATTGAATGAAACGTTAAGTTCAATATTTTGTATTATAATTATTTTTAATAAGAAAAATCAAAGCCCACAATACGAATAAAAACCAATCCAAAAAGCTTGAAACTTAAGCAAATCTTTGTGAAGTGAAGTGTGAAGTTACAAATACACAAATCAGCAGAAAAATAAACTTTTTCTCGAGTATTCGATCTGACTTTGCCGCCACAAATTACAATGCCATCACAAAGTTATGCTATGTAGTTAACTGCATAGCATAACTTTGTGCCACAGTCATTAAATATATTAGATAGGTATATTAAAAATTGGTGGAGTATTTTGCTAGCGTGCGGAATTACGAGTGCAATAACGAGTGGCGCGGCCGACCTAACGCCAACAGCCGTGGCCTACTTGCTGGGACAGGTCAGCTAGGCTGCTCGCAGGCTTATACTGCGACACGGATCATAACGCCATGTACTCACAATACGACAAATATCCCTTGGAAGAAAATCCACGGGAATTTGCTAGACTTGTCTGGAGATGTTTGACGAGAATTACTTGTCGTAGGTAGATATTTTTTGCGCTTAGTAAGAAAAGTGGTCCGCATTATTCATTTAGCAAATATACCTGTATTACAATCAAACGTCGAAAAATAAATGTTACATTAATGTTAATTTTTCACGGGCTTTGTATGCGCATGTTCCTTTTACAAGCAGCAAGCCCATAATTAGCCCAGTAGCAATCGACGCTAGAAAAGACTAAATTCGCAAAGTTGGATGTAGTTCTGATTTTTTGGCATGTTCTGTGGACCAGTTAGAATAGTGTGAATTCAAATTTGCAAAATTGGAAGTCGGAAGCGATAAACTGCGGAATTTTGGGACTTTTTTCACTTTTTGCTCTAAAATTCAAAAACTATGCATATTCGACTAATAAACATTCAGTAAACTACTACTGAGCTAAATTGTGTAGCTGTTACAATAATTTTCATTACTTACAACATTAAAAACCACGTGGTGAAGCTACAGTTGTTTGATGTTCGTAACTGGGAATCGGATATCATAGAAACAGAAACGTATCTATTCGAAACCTTACTCGATATAAAAAGTCTCGAATTTTATTTGAAATACTCGTTCTTTTTCGTAGCACTTGCTACGAGGGTGCTACGAATTGTACTGTACATTGGTTAGCTCAACATTTTTGTTCTTAAATATTATTTTATTCAATAATTTTATTATTCTTCTAACCTATAATTTAAAAGCTCTAAAGACACCTATAGAATGGTATTACATTTTTTCTAGTTTTATTTTTCCATACGATTTATTTGTCATGCCATGGAATAGTTTAGTGACACAAATTGATTATGATTACCTAATTACTTGACACTTTTGTGCTAATAATATCCTTATTCTGTTGTATTTTCATACGCTTGCTAATTACAAAGTCCCCACGTGGTTTTAACCGTGGCTTGGGTATTTCAACACGCGTGTGGTTTTTCTGTACATAGAGGTAGATATAGCAACACGATAACAAGACTAGGTACCTATTTCATGTTTCAAAGGCTTTTTGACTGTAACTTTACCTTATTTATTTACTTTTCCTCAAGCTCAGACAAATTTCCTTTTCCTATTACTGGAGGATTATGTTACCTCAAAGGTAAAAAATCTTTGAGTAATATTAATCAATTCGGCGATGAGTTTTTTATACTTTACAAGGATACTAGTATATTCCTGCTTGTAGAATAGGTATTACATAATTGGTGTACCCTCGCGGAGCCCCGTCTGGCGAGCCCGTCGTAATGTGTCGTTGTCATGTCAACCTAACATAAAGATTATGGCGGGGGAGTGTGTCTGTCTCCTCTCTGACCTCCCGTGTCGGTTCCGCCCTGATACGTCCTTAACAATTCACCAATATAGCTCAAATTATTTTTGGGTTGTGAACATTGCTACATGGTTGTTCAGAGAAATCAGTTCGATTAATGTTAGTCCTGATAAAAGTACAACAATGACTGAACTTCCTACTACTCTTCGATGCTGTACCTACTTAAAAATGTATTACGTAAGTTGAGCATTGGAGTAAAGCGAGTAGGACTGCATCGGCAAGTTTATCCACAAGCTGGGGTGTCTGCGTGCGCACAGCTTGGGCCCCGAGGAGCTGATCAATAAAGGGGACCCAAACAAACGAGCGCTGCGGCGGCGTGGGCCACTGACCTATTTACCAGCAAGCAGGCCAGCGGATGCAGCAATATTACGGCGCCAGCATGCAGCTTGCGTAACTACCTACTACCTCGGGGAAATGGAAAATCGACAAATGATTGCGCATATCACCGAGTCGCTCACTGCCATGACAATATCGAAGAAATAGAAAACATTCCGAGAATACTCACCTTCGCAAGTTGGCAAGCAATCCGCACTCTACCTTAAGCAAACAAAACTTCGTGTCTTATGCTTACTTACAAGAACCGTCTTTCCTTATTATCTTACTGGAAATCATAAGTCGTCAGTTTCTTACCGTAATAATATTTATTTTCCTGTTGCAAGATTTAACAGGAAAACCAACGTCTGCAGATTATGCATTTTTCCGCCAGATATTAATAAATGATTGCCGTAGCGACTCCATATAAATAGTTTAACATTGCAATCATTGGCAGTTAATAGTCATTAGAAACGATTTAAGTATAGAAACTTTAGACAGCAATGATTGAGTGTGCTCTGCGTAGTAGAGTGGGCGAGAGAGTATTTAGTGTCATCGAGATGGCACTGCACGCTGATCATGTTTAACTGCTGATTAAAATAGAGTGATGTAAAACGTGACGTGCGAGATGCTGTAAGCAAAGGTTGTCGTATTATTAACACATTCTAATTTGGGGGAGCCACCGACCCAAACAAACCATCGCGAGCAGGTGACCTACATTCCGGCTGCGTCTGCTGGCGGCCGCAAGGTACGGCATGATTCACGCGGGAGGAGCGGCGCGCCCGCCGCTCGGCGCCCGTGCCCACTCATTACACGCAGCTAATCCACCGGTATAGGACTACACGAGCCTCTACCACCGAATTAGATTCTAATAAGATTGACTGACAGTGTTGATCCTTGTCTTAAGTTTTCCGAAATGAATACGAATTTCAAATCTAAATCAATATTCCAATATATCATAAAAGATAGCTAAAACAAGCATCATAATTATTGTTCCATTTCCGAAGTTGCCCCATATCTCGTAGTGGTAGGTTGCACGGCGGCGCGGCGGCGGTGGCGGCGGTGCCAGTGGGATGGGCATCACAACACGAGCCCGTATCAAACGTGGCTTGTTTTACTCGCAGCTCGCTGACCCAGTTCGTAACGCAGCCGCAGTTCAGCGCAGCCGCATCGCAGCGCACTCTAACATGAAAGCGTTTTTTGGTGTAGCTTTATTTAGTTTTTTATCCCTGCCCTAAATCATTCACATTCCTCGGCGGACGTTATGCCAACATGTTATCCTGAATCAAACATTGAATATTTAATCAACTCGTACGCTTGTATTTCAACATCCATTTACAAATTGAATGATGTGATCAAACAGTTAAGATTGAAAAAAAAACAGTTTTATTCATTTGATCCAAAATACCGAATTGGATAATAGGCCAACTGACTTAATTAGTGGCATTTAGTTGTGTTATTTACATTTTAACGTTCGCAGAACCCAAACTATGTTCCTACGAACTCAGCAATGATAATATGATTAATTCTTTATTTGAAGAGCTCCCATTTAAATATCAATTACGGAACATAATACGTTTGTTATGTATTAAAATGGAATGCAGGACTTAAGATAAAATTAAAAAAACACTGATTTCGAAATCAGCTCTATGAATACGTAATTACGTATGACAACTCTCTAAACTGGATTTTTAAGTACTTACAAAACCCGTTCTGTCGGCATATGAATGGATTTGGAATGTAACAATGCCGTGTACTCGTATACAGGTATCATGAAAAATGCACAGTCGCGACCTTAGCCCAGTTGTGAGCGGCGTGAGGCGGCGCGAGGCGGCGTAGTGGAGCACTCGGCGGCTGCGTGCCGAGAGCCTGAGAAGCCCCACCAGCAACTGTGACACAATTTCGAAAGAGCCGGTGTAGGTTGACTTGATTGACACAAGTTGTGGTGGTCTTGAGTTATGTAGCCACTGCGGATCGCGTGTATATTACACGACACGATCACACGACCGTATTATTGCAACAGGCATAACGGGCCGTCTGAAAATAGTTTGACGTTCTACCTGAACCCAAACCAAAGAATATAATAACCGGCTGTTTATTGTAAGATGACTTTGATGATAATAAATCATTGAGTAACAGACAAAAATAAAACAACAGACAGCAAAAAGTATTTTGTAAAGGTCGTGTTGAGCATAAACAAGCGTCTGTAAACAATTCGATGGTTCCAGAAACTTATTTGTTACTTGAGTAATAAGAAAATAAATTGAATGCTAAGTCAACAGCGTATTATTTAAAACGTTGAATGTTTTGTTTTCAACAGCTGTGCACATTTCAATGTTACGTAAATTGATGTTACAACCGTGGTAGGAGAAACAACGTGAGCGGAGCGGTGAGTGACAGTGGAGGTGGAGCGAGCTCGAGTCACGAGCGGCGACCTTGCCGTACTCGTCCGAGTCAAACGGAAAACTGCGCTAACGCTCAACAAAAACACGAACTACCTATGCACCGAACAACAGCTCACCAATACCAACAAAAACTTGTGAAAACATTATAAATACCTAACATTGAAGAAAGAAAAATTGAAATAAAAAATGTAAATGTCAATGTGACATTTGAAACTGTGTAGATAAATAAGTACTGAAATTCATTTCAGTACTGAAACAAAGTTAACCATATCAAAAGGAAGAGTAGGAATAAGGAAATGTCACAATGAATTATGAAACCCGCTAGTTATGTAAGAGTCAGTACTTAACAATAAAAGTACTTTGATAACGAAACGTTACAGGAACAGGCTGATTTGGAAAGAGGAAAGTCGTCGATAATAACTATATTCTCTATGATATAATAGCGGGGTACAAGTGGCCCAAGCTCAATGATAATAAAAAAGGACATTAATATACCACGCACGTGGGGATTCTAACGAGAGCTGTAAAGAAATTGCAAAGGAAATCGTTTTTGTCTCTGACATATTATACTTTAGGTGCCTTTATTTGGGGGCCGGATTTTGTAGCAATGATATTACTGACAGAATAATGTCTGTTTCCTTGCAGATCGATGCATTATGATCGTCTATCTATACTTATATATGTAACGGGTATCTCAGTAAGAGTGCACTTTTTAAAATTGGATTTTTTTTTTCATGCAAGTGGCAACTCTGAAATTTGACAGCTGTCATCACTGTTTATTCCGATTATTAAAAATGGAGCGCTTTTCGAAAAAACAACGCGTTCTAATTGTGAAAACTCATTACAAAAATGGGGAAAGTTACGCGGAAACCGCTCGCAAACTTCGCCAAATTTTCAGCATGTGTCAAACATTCGAAGAGTGGTCAAAAAAATTGAAGAAACTGGGTCAATTATGGATAATAAGAATCCTTTGTGTCAACGTACCGGTCGGTCTCTTGAAAATCTTGCTGCTGTAAAAGAGAGTGTTGCCGAAAACCCGAAAACATCAATTCAACATCGTTCTCAACAACTTCAAATTTCACGAAGCACTACGCAGCGAATTTTGACTAAAGACCTCCACCTTCATGCGTACAAGATTCAGTTAACTCAGGAGCTCAAACCAGCAGACCACGGAAAGCGCCGGCAATTCGTTCAATGGGTAATGGAGCAAAGTGAAGTCGATGCCAATTTTTCGAAAAAAGTCATTTTCTCCGATGAAGCGCATTTCCATATGAATAGCTTCGTGAATCCACAAAATTGTCGAATTTGGGACTCAGAAAATCCACATGCAATCCATGATAAACAAATGCACCCACAACGAGTAACTGTCTGGTGCGGATTTTGGTCAGGCAGCGTGATTGGACCTTACTTTTTTGAAAATGAGGCCGAAATTGCAGTGACTGTGAACGGCATTCGTTACAGGAATATGATAACAGACTTCTTGTGGCCTCAACTGGACGGCATGAATCTGGACATGTGGTTTTAGCAGGATGGGGCAACCGACTGACATCGACTTATTGCAGCAACGATTTCCAGAACACATTATCTCACGAAATTCTGATTTCAACTGGCCACCAAGATCGTGCGATTTAACACCGTGCGATTTTTTTCTTTTGGGTTTTGCGAAATCTCGGGTTTATGCGAATAAACCCGAAACAATTCCTGAGCTCAAATCGGAAATCCAACGTGTCATCGGTGAGATACAGCATCGGTGAGATACAGCTCTGTGCAAAAGTCATGGAAAATTTCAGGAAAAGAGTAATGGCCTGTCATCGAAGCCGGGGGGTCATTTGCCGGATATTTTAGTCCATACTTAATCGGAACATGTCTTCTTTACAATACAGTAAAAATATCACAACTCTGTCATAAAATACTTGTTTTTATTTTAAAATGAAAAAGTGCACTCTTACTGAAACACCCTTTATTTAAGCTGACGAGTTTGTTTGTTTGATTGCGCTAATCTATGGAATGAAATGACAGTCGGATATGGAAAAATATTTTGTTTAAGATAGCCACAGTCATGAGGAAGGCTATAGGCTATACGGGAACAGGAAAACGAGATATGCGCGTACGAAGTTGTGGGAAAAAACTAGTTTTATCCTAATATATAAAATTTGTCCGTTACTGATGGTGATGAGCGACTGACTGACTGACAGTCAAAGCACAGCCCAGCAGTACTCTTGGTCGTAGAAAGCTGAAATTTTGCATGTATTTACCTTAGGGCGTGTAGGGGAGCACTAAAAGAGGATTTGCCGAAATTCCTACGGTATATGCGCGTAGGAATTCGCGGGCAAAAGCTAATTATACATATAAGTAAGAGCCAACAAAATGAGTCTAAGAAGGGGTTAAACTTTGAATGAGACCAAAGGATCAATTTGGTGCCAAATCACCCACGATCAACTAATAGATAGTCGATCCTTCGAGACAAGAGCGACCTTTCGAATAGCTTCGTCTTTAGTAATGATGAAATCTCGTGGTAATCCACCTCCACGTTACCACGAAATTGGTACCATGGATTAAGTACCCAAAAACACATGACATGCCAAACACAAACAAAAAACAAAACAACAAGACTCATTTCCTTACAAGATAGATGACTCAAAATTCTGCTGACTTCAAACATGATAAGATGACATCAACCAGGAAAGTCCATTAGTATCTGAATACGGTATAGTGACGCAGCCTGCAAATTATAAATTAGAGGCATACAACGCCGAGTCATTTTAGAAGACACGTCACGTTATTTATTTACGCTAAAACGTTATTTATTTATGGCGACGGGCGCCACGGAAAACATGGCATTGCAGTTTTCTTTAATGATATTTTCACAGAGAGTACATCCTATACATACATATAGTTACTACGTATACAAACCATACAGCTTTCTGAACAAAATTTTATTGACAAATGTTTAATGCATTATGTAGGTATTATAATTAACTAACAGGTGTTATTAACCGACATGTGAACTCAATGTCAGCGTTTTGATTATATTCGCGAACACGTACAAATGTTTACTTTGATTTTACATAGTGTTTATTTTATTGAAGCAAGACATGTTTTTGCGATGAAATTTTTTGTCTGGCTGTCTGTATGTTTTTGTCAGTTTAATAAATAGTGAAAATAATTGTTAATTTGGAACTTTTGAAATAGTTGAGGCAATTAATTTCATGATGAAAATGTTGACCAAACTTTTTCAATATTGTATCTCAGAGATCACTTTGTAATATCTGTTTGCCAGCCTTTGATCAGCAGCTCTGGCTTGACATAGTTTCATGTTGATACATTATTGCATATATTAATTTGCCCATACACGATACAGATAACTCTTCACGACTTGACAGCTTCAACATATTGGTAATAAACGCTTCACTGAGATTTAATAATGCCATCAACTTGCTTTCATTTCAATAGCGTTTAAATATAGCAAGCGGCTATTCGCAACAGGACAAGAAAGAGAGAGTCAATCGTAGCCTCGTTGTTGTTGCAATAGTTTTGCAAAAACACCGCCTCCAGCAAGGCTGTCGACACGAGTGCGCGCGCGCAGACTCCGCGCAGTCCGCGCAGCCGGATCCGACCAGCTGCTTACGTACACTTCAACAAGCACATAATTTCTATACTTTACGTACCTACCTCACTGAAACTTATTTATCCATCGATATTTGTAGGTTACAAGCAAAAAAAAAAAAAACAAAACAAAACAGCATTTTCCCAAATATAACATCGAATGTGATTAGATTATTGATTGTACGATAATTCATTGACGTAGGTACGTACCAAAATATCGTAGAAATAGCATGATTTGACATAAATTATCTGCGAAAGTCCAATGTTCGTCAATTTAATTGACGTTAGATATTGTAAAACCGAATAAAGCGACAAAAACAACAGGAAAATTCTGCAGTAAACTATGACGGACAGATTAACTGAATAGTATCTCGTATTTAGATTCATATTATTGGTACCACTGGAAAGAGTTTCGTGGCACTGGAATTTGTTCAGTTTGTTGCTAGAAGACCGACTACAATCGTCATACGAGTACAATGCGAATGAAACAGCTGTCATGCAGTGATAAACATAAGCAACAATGATGTTTAATAATGCAAAATATTAGTTATAAATTCATAATACCTACATGACGGAAGCTTTATTTATGTTTGTTGAGAGACAATACGAAGAACAAATCAGAAATTTGATAATGTCGCTTTTCGGAAGATTGAAATTCAGAATGTGTCGGTCTCTTTCGTAGTTTCATTAAATCAGTGGGTCGTTGTGCGACTCAACGCGCCGACAAAAAGAGCTGGTGGGTATACAGACCTGTCTTACTTGACACTTGACTGGAAAGCAAGCAGTATCTGTAATCTGTATGAAGCAATGAAGGTTTCGCTGCGCCCGCGCCGCCGCCACCGCCGCCCGCCGTCAAAACAAGTTGCGCAATGCGCCCGCATTCCGCTTCTGTTGCGGATGTCACACTCACAATCTAGACGTTTGCGGTTCTTTCTTGTTTATTTGCTCTTCTCGTGTAAAGTTTACAAGCATGACTGGTACTCTTTTAAAGTGGCTGATAATTTGCAGCCAGTGTCTCTCTCTAGTAGGTACCTAGTGTTTGATGTAAGATTTTTAAAAAGCAATACTTTCTAGTCCAAGTTTTTACAGTGCTTGCGCTTGCTTTCTAAAAGTTAGACTTCCTCAAAATAAATTATTTTATCTTTTCCCTAGACAGTTTCAATTTCAAAATACGTAAGTTTTACCTACTCACACTAATGGTTGCAAAACAAGATTTATTATCCAACATTCGTTTTTTCGAAATTTTGTTTTTACATTTCATGGTTGTGGCTT
The DNA here is from genome assembly GCA_950371165.1 of Lacanobia oleracea. Lineage (NCBI taxonomy): Eukaryota > Metazoa > Arthropoda > Insecta > Lepidoptera > Noctuidae > Lacanobia > Lacanobia oleracea. The sequence goes on from OX493401.1 coordinate 13,391,990, forward strand.
GCAAGGGGAAAGTCTCAAGTTGTTAATTATAAAAGTGAGTTTACGTAGCTTCATTTCGGAAAATGGCTTTGAAACGCCCGCGCCAGGTGCGAGGGGCTTGTTATTGTGATGTTGTTTGTAAACAGGATCCCTGACCGTTACGACACAGTTTCGTTTCAAAACAAACGCGAAATATTACCGTTATGTAACTTAGAAAGTTCGCTAAATAAACTACCGTTCTATGAAATATAAGGCGAGCAAAAAATACAGCGTATTCTTTATTGAATGTTTACTTAGACTTATTTGTATGTCATGTCGTACCTACCTCTAGGTAGATACTACATACAAATAAGTGTTTTTCTTTAGTTAAAAGATAAATAGGTAGATCTAAAATTAACTAGACTGAAAAAAGGTTACCTACACTGTGCTTACACGAATTTTATTTGTATGTTCCATTTATGTTTACAGGTTATTTTTCATTCCAAATATGTTTTTCTTGGAAGCGGATCGATGAAAGTGGCGTGGGCGGTGAACAGTCTGACTGAAATGTTGACCTATAATCCATATGAATGACTTTATGTATGAACGTGGGGATCACAAACAACAACAACTACATGATTGTTCCTACCGCAAAATTCTTAAACTCTATTTGTACGATGATTACCCTGACCATTCATTTATTTTCATTTTACTCCTGATTTTACAAATACGAGTACTCTGATCTAAAAATGTTTCGATCGTCTATTGTAAACTTCTTTCTTTTCAGCTACAAAGCCTATCCAACCAAAAATAGATGTATAGATAGGTCTGGAACTCTGGACATCACATTTTCATGGATAAACAACATTTTCTGCTAGGGTGGTTTCACAATGATTGCACATGACGGAGAGGAGACATGGCATTTACGCAGGCGCGGTCACGTTGGCTTTGTTTGTAAACACGTCTACTGACTGGTGAAGGTTACTGGTTACTACGACTGCCAGGTGGTTTCGCTTTACAATACTGTCTGATTTAATTTTCATGTTTTGGCTATGTTTAGCTACGACTATTGAAATAACAACAATAATTATACGACCAACATGGTTTTTATTTAGACCCCGCGAGGTTACGAGGCTGACGTTATTGTATTTTTTATTTTACATCGATATAAACTTAAACAAAAGAAGTTACACGAAATTGTGTCACTTTCTTCGCGTGTCACGCACAGTTAAACAATCAATTCATAAATGGAGTAGCGTTGGTAAACAAGGACTCAAAGCGCCAAAACATGTGACGCATCCCATTGAATTTCACCTGCATACCGCAACGATTCAAGAATGAATCAGTGTTTACCACGCATTCTTCGTGAGACAAGCGAGTAACGCTACCATAAAAGGCTGTGTTTCTTACTTACCTCGTTCCGCAATAACGGCCTGGCTATGTGCGTATGGCGCCTTAACCTAGTTGCTGGCGCCCTTGGTCGCCATCTGCCCATGTGTTTGTTCCTGAATAGAAAAGAAACCATATAAATATCGATCTTTTTATACATTAAGAGGAAATGCTGGCAGCGAGGATTTGTATGTAAAAAGTCATAAGCATTAAAACTCTCACAAAATGATCAAAATTGTCCGATAAATCGCTGTCAACAGAGCCCCAGGGTACAGGCAACTATTAATCAAAAAAGGAAAACATAGAGACACAGTATACATCCTTTTTATTCAGTTTGTGAAATATCTCTTAAATATCGCTCCAATATTGGGGAAAAAAAAAACAGTCGAGAGCCAAACCTCGAATTTAACTTTTTACATACAAAGTCTCGCCGCCAACATTTCCTCTTAAGAAATAATACTAGAAAGAAATGATTAACATGGTCATACAAAACATAACTGTTACTGCTGAGGTTATGGCTTGAAATTTAGAATGCCTCCTACACGTTAAAAATCGATGGCTAAAGAATCATAATTACATGATTTAGAAGCATGAGAAGCATCATTTTAGTTAAGAGTTTCGGATTGTGTTGTATTCTACGATCCTTACAATGCCGGAAAACTTATTAGCATAGGTTTTTAAAACGTGTGAAAATAAAATCGAAGCACAGGTAGGCGATTAGAATTCCTAAGGTTACTTGAGTAAACATGTGATCGGCGCGCTCTAGGTCGCTCTAAGCAGGTTAATTAAAATCACACGTGAAAAGTGTTACATGCCTCAGGCTTTAAATAGGTAGTGTGTCGACTATTTCAGGCGCACAACAAAATGTAAACAATGATACACTTGTTTACACAGCGCGCTGCTAACATTTTCCTTCATTGTGGACCTCCCTTCATTATATCATCGATGATTAGTCCGTAATGCATTGTTTTGTAGTCTCAAAAGCGCATGATGCCTTTTATTGAATTGTAAAAATGGTATTTCTAGGTACCTACCGACTTCTTTAAAAATGGACGTCATAGTTAGATACTGTTGAAGTTTAAATATCGTTGTACAAACAAATGAATTCTAATTTCCCTAAGGTTGCGAAAAGAAACAGCCAACCACGGGCGGTTTACCCTAAAGGCAAAGTAGGCACGTGGCTGGGCGCTAGATTGCATAGGGGCTAGGGGCGCATGAGGATAACACGAAAAATCCGGCCAAGTGCGAGTCGGACTCTCACACGAAGGGTTTCGTATCATAAAACTTAATTTTAAAAGTTAAAAGCTTTTATTTAACTTGCAATGTATGTATGTATGTTTGTTCGGGTGGAATGTTGCTATAAGGAAGCACCTAAATAAAATGATTGAATGTAAAAGATATCGTTTGTAGTCCAGTAGAAGTCGACGCTAAAAAGGCTAAATTCGCAAAGCTGGATATATGTAGTTGTGATGTTTTGGTATGTTATATGGACCAGTTGGAATAGTGTGAATCCATACTTCTGCTCGTTGCGTACCACGTGATAAACTGCGGAATTCTGGGACTTTTTCACTTTTTGTTCTAGTCAAAAACTATGCATTTTCGACCAATAACATTCAGTAATCATATAAAGACACCTTTTGCAACAATTTAAGGCTAACCGCAGCTCTTTGAACTTTGTAAAGAACAAGATACAGTATAGCCCTAGGTACAAAGATGCTAATTTTTTTCTCGAAAATTGTAAATTTTAGATTTTGCTCCCGTCCGAAGCAAAATATTGGCCAATCGCTCGGCCTATGAGAAAAGTTATCAATAAAAAGTCGTAGTACATTTAATTCTCCTCTATGTAAGCATAGAACGAAGTATGTGAGACTAACCCACAATCTCGAAAAAACGAGAGGAAATTTTTCAGTTTTTGCTCTAAAACTCGAAAACTGCATTTTCAACAATTGTAAACAACATTTACATAAAGGCACTTAAATTTGTAATAATAGATAATAATAATAATCCAGCCCAACCGCAGCTCTATGAACCATATAGAGACCAAGATATGGCCCTTCGAAGGTGGTCAATTTTTTTGCCCCCGTCCGTAGCAAAATATTAGCAAATCGCTATTCCTATGACCAATAATGCAGTCAGACCAGCAGTTGAAAGAGCACTTTAAATTCGAATTGGCTCCTTACTTAATGGCGTTATTTAATGAAGAGGGCCATGCGAAAGGTGATCAAATCAAAGTTTCCGAAAGCTTTCACCCCAGCCTCTGAAAACGTCTCCCTCAATGCCAACACATATGTAGTGATGGATGGAGAATACCTCCTGCATACTGTGTCTACCATCGAAACTCATCCATACAGGCAATGGGGAATTTTAATTAGATTTTTTTAGTAAAATACCCTATTGTGACATCCTACGTCACCTACCTACACGATTTGCCAATATTTTGCTACGGTTTAAACTTAAAATTGTCAATTTGCGAGAAAAATTAACCACCTTTGAAGGGCTATTTATTATCTTGGTCCCTATAATATAAAGTTCATAGAGCTGCAGTTTTGCTTGGGTTGTTGCATGTGTTCGCCCCTCGGCTTTGCGCTCGTGAAACTATAGGTACACTGTAGAAAATCTTGGTCAGTGTGTCGTATATTTTGTAAAATCTCTTTTATAGGAATGCATGCTTGGGTAATTTTCGGGTGGCTGTGACCACAACCTTTTTTGAGGGCTGGATCCGCGCCTGGCGCCGATGAGGTTTGCCTAGGGCGCTGGCATTTAATACGCCTCTGCCAGTTACTCTATTCCTATGAGCCTGATAATTTCTTAAAAATCACTGGGCAATCTCTGGCTGATGGATAGACTGGCAGGTAAGTTGGTAGTAACAACACACCAACTAACACTGGATCGCCTTTATTGACCAGCTGGAGTGAACACTGACAAGACACAGAGCTTCCAACCCAACCTTCTTTGACTGGTCGATTTATCTGGACGCAACCTTGCTCGGAAGAAATAATTAGAATATCAGTAAGATGCTTGTCTATTCTGGTAGGGATCTTGCGAGATTGTCCACTCCTGATAGCCATGGGAACTCTACGCGCCTCAAAAACCTTAGGATATAATTATACCCGCCTCGTCGCTACGACACTTTGACCTGCTAGCGACGTTTTTAGGGGCACATGATTTTGTATAACTTTGATCAGGCAGGGTCCTTCCATACTTCTATTCTAGGTATCAATAATAAATCTAATACACTAAACTAAACGACTACGTCGTTGGTAGCATTTCATGTCCTGGACAAACTTGGATGGTTGGTGTCCAGGCAAATTAGGGTTTCACCTCGGAACGAGAGATAGTCGCCTACAAAGTTGTATTAAGTGATAAAAAACCCGACCGCTGAAAACAACTAAAAAGTTCGAAACAAGTCACTGATCTGATGCCACCATAGATATAAGAAACTAGTTTTTTTATATTTCTGTGGATGCCACCAACCACAGAAATATAAATATATCTATGCCACCAACAGTTGGTGACATCAGATCAGTGATTGAACTGCATCAGACAGTTGTAGACTGCTTGAAAAGCGACTTGTTTCAAACTTTTTAGTTGTTTTTAGCGGTCGGGATTTTTATCTAAGTCAATTTTTAGGGTTCCGTACCCAAAGGGTAACCAACGGAACCCTATTATTAAGCCTCCGCTGTCCGTCCGTCCGTCCGTCTGTCTGTCAGCAGGCTGTATCTCGGGAACCGTAATAGGTAGACAGTTGAAATTTTCACAGATTGTGAATTTCTATAGCCGCTATACAACAAATAATGAAAATTAAGGTTTATGGTACGGAACCCTTCGTGTGCGAGTCTGACTCGCACTTGGCCGGTTTTTTATTTCCTACATTATAGTCAGTTACATTTTTGGAATCGTACCCTCGAGCCCTTTATCTTGACATCCCACTCGATAGGTTGAGAAAATTAAAAATTTATTGAAGGCATAATATGGCGCCAAAAATCGACCATTAAAATTTTTATATACCCGGTGTCACTCTCATTGTAAATACTCACAAGCTAAAATCCATCGAGCCATTTAGGCTCCAGAGCGTGCCAAAGAAATATACATAAGTACATACATACACTCGAAAAACATAACCCTCCTTCTTTCGCAGTCGGGTAAAAATCCTTATATCGCATACAATAAAGCAAAGAGATGTACTACTGTTTTATACAATGACCGCTTTTTATTCAATCAAAACCCAGGTGGAATGGAATAGTGGTTATTTTGGTAGGTAGCATGATATTAATCCTTATACATTTAAATGGTTTGATAATTTAAGTTAGTAAAGTAGTAAGTGAAATTTACGATTAACGTGTACATAACACGTAAATTACACTTTAAATTTTGCAAATCGGAACTTTCGTTGAAAAGTTACGACGGGTATAAAATACTAAAGTATGAAAAATGTTGCGGTTTGAGCGAACTGCCCTACGTTTAGTCTATTAATAAGTAATTAACACGTTACCCTTTATAGAGGAATGTACCTACTTATCGGAGATGAAGTTCGTGGAGTACCTACTAAAACTGCGCAAACGAAGCCGCGAGCGAAATGCTAGTGTTAAAATAAAGAAATTAGCACAGCGAAGAACTCAACTAAATTATAATGTCATGAAATTATTATTACATTTCTGAAATTGAGACGAACACGTCAAATTCTAGACGGAATTATTGATAAACAAACGACATTGACTTGACAAGATTAGATTCAAGGTCGTCTAGTCTGGTTATGTAGGTATGAATAAAAGTTGGGTTATGTAGGTTTGGAAAATTAAAGAATTGCTGAATTAACTTCCAGTAAGCGGAGGTTTCAATCGTTTTGTTATATATTGACAGAAAAAACCAGAATACAGATAATAACACTTTACCTACCATTACAATTTCAGTCATTGCAAAATTATGACCTCGATTATTAGATTTGTTACAGTTTTCAACACAAACACCAAAATTAATCGACGTGCAGCGATTTCAAATGTTTTCACTTATTCCCTTTATCGATTATTATGTACACACCATCACAATTATGCACTTGTACGTTTGATTGCAAATTTCCTAAAAAAACAATCACTTAAAATTATTACTATCAGCCATTCAACCCAAAATCCAGCATGACTGACTATTATAATGAAGTTAGACATAGCGCCATCTGGTGACTAATTCTAAGATCAAAGGAGATGATTCCGTGCAAACAGTCCGAACGGAAAATATGTTACTTAGCTATCAATCCGCGTAGGCGGTCGAGTACCAACATTTGTTTCCTGGTTCGGTGAAACTTTCAATAGGTGGCAGTGTCAAACATATTTCAGACGTTCTTGATCAATACTTTCCTATTGTAATTTGACGCAATAATATACTGTACTGTTTGATTTGACTAGTGTGTCAAGTAACAGGAGCTTTCGCATTCGCAAACTACATGCCATATCATACATAGTTACTATACTACTTTTTGCAACGTTCGAATTCGCATGTCATTGCTTTTTTGTTCAACTCTTTTCAGCTGTCTCGGAAAAATATGAATTAGGTGTCATTCGATTCGGAAGAGCATGTATATGGTTTTTGAAAAAAAAAAAATATAAAGTACGGGTCGAAAAAATGATCGAAGTTTTTAACAATTTACTGAAAAAAGCAAACCGGCCAAGTGCGAGTCGGACTCGCATATGAAGGGTTCCGTACTGTCGCCATTAGATATTATAATCCACTATTATACCGTTAAAATCAAGCAATATTTGGAAGAACACGTCTTTTAATTTTTAAATATAATTTTTATATAATTACTAGCACTTCGCCCGCGACTTCGTCCGCGCGGGTAGGTACTGTAAGGGACCGCTTTTAATGGGGTGCGAGAGGTATTCTTCAATAAGTTAAATCAGAGTATTTTCAAGTATAATTATATTTTGCGTGTTTTCAACGTCAAGGCAAACAATCGAATTCCCTAGAAAAGAAACCAACACTTCTTTATGACATCACATTCGAATTCTAACTTTCTTTTTTCTTAACTCTTTCAAGGCTTATGTCATTGAGGTCGCACCTCCCAAAGAGGTTCTCTGCATGAGCTACCCCCCGAAGAATGGAGGATAGTAAGAATAATTTTCTTGCAATCATACATTCTCAGCCTTGGAAGAGTCAAGCACCTACCTACTCCTAACCCGAAGTCCCTGCCTAAGTGGCGACTCTTCGTAGACTGGTGGACATATGCCTCTATAGAAGCAGTTTCAGTCATACCCTGCGCTGGGCAATATTCTTTAAATTATTTTGCGCCATTTGCGCAATATCTTAAAGCAGTTATGCTGAAACCCTGCTGCAGCAAAACGCCACAAAAACCTGCAACACATCGTCGGACGTAAACAAAATCGATGCGACAATTCACATCTACCCAGAAGGGATTGAATTGATTAGATTTACCCTAACTAATCTATGTGGTTGCTCGTCGGATGATCATACTCTGCTAAAGTTTTTAAATTTTAACTTTGAACTTACTCCAGTGATTATAATACATAAGAATTGAAATCAATTGCCTCCATAATCAGTTCAACCAATGGTGACAACTAGCCACCCTTCGCGAAGGTATACCTCGTATGCAAAGTTGGTTTAACCGCCCATGGAGTTCTTTAATGGCGTAAAATTAATCGCGAAAACTCTACCTCTAACACCACTGGAATGAGTTCACCCTAGCTAATATTATTTAAACGCGCTCTTCACAAAACTGGGAGCGCCCTCGAAGTCGTCGATCACGCACACGTCCTTCTTCGAATGTACATGGAAAAAAGACTTCATTCAATAACTTATTCAACCTACCAACGAAAATAATGTTTGTTTACATTATAATTGACATCTATCTGCTTTGACATCCTACTTTTTCTATTACCATAAATATTCTTTATAACAAAATGGTTTCAACCTATTTACATGAATATTAACTAAGTATAGAACCTTATTCAATTCAACCTTTACAGGTTCTATATGAAACAATAAACTTTTTGATTAGTTTGACACAATATGACAAATTGTTTTTTATGTTGTCATGTCAACCTATGATTGAAATAGTACAAGTCAATCCTTCGGCTTTCGCTGCCATTAAAATAAATAAAACACACACTATATAAATCTAGCAAGTATAATAAAGTGGAATTTCGAACAACTATAAAATCTTCAAAATAAAACGTTTCCTGACCTTATAATTGTATATATATAATAATTTCACATTCCTTTCTAAAATATCTCCATAATTATGTAGGTAAATTAAAGGTTGCTGAACTATCAAATCATTAGTGAAATGTTTTATATGATTTATCTTTAAATGTATAAATATATGTGCAATATTTCCTTGATTTTTCCATCACCCTTGTTTTCTTTATTTTATTCAGGGTATGAAGAGGAAACTTATACTCATTTTGAGTAATTAACTCACGCCTCTTAAGGAAATTATGTGTGTGTATGTCTGTGTGTAAAATTCTCCTATCAAATAATAAAACGTCCCTATCACTTTTATTTTCTACGCTACGGTTTGCCTTATTGGCCGAAATAAAATTTAATAATGAACATAAAACAACATTCGTCGACACATCGAGTTGTGTTCCGTATAGAACCATCTCCTTTTGATCGTCTTCCGCCGAGGCAGCTTCCTCAACTTCCATCGCGGCGTCTGCATACTGGTCACCCTCTCTTGAATCTACTTCGACAGCATCCACATCATGGTTGTCATTGGAACTGCGCTCTGGTTCGGACCTCAGAATCTTGCTTTCTGTAAGGAGTTCAGATGTAAATATTAGAATAGATACACCAGCTTGTACACTTTCCTCTGTTCTGTCCAGTTCAGTTTCGTTCTTGACTAGGCTGCTCTCTCCACAGCTCTGTTCGACGTCGTCATCATTGTCATCCTTGTCATCATGGTCATCATTGTCATCATGGTTTTCGATTTGTGGACATTCACAAACTCTCGCTGTCCGCATCCATCGGACACTTCAGTAATTGTCTTTTCGACATAAATAGAGCATTCCAATAGCCGTCGTCGTTTACACGAAATGCATTTACACGGAAATTCCTTCCTTATCTTGTCGCATAGCAGCGAAAAATCTATACCGTCATGGTAAATCGTGTTATAAAAATATCTTGCAGCGCTCTGCAGAAATGCGCCCAAAATTAAAGAATAATCGGCTTCTCGCCACTCGCTTTCTATAGCGACGAGCCTGAATTCGGCTAAAAAATCTTCAAAGCATACTCGGTCTATACCGGTATATAACATAGACATGTTTATATATAAATTCTTTCTTTTAACTATAAAAACCACTTAGCTCTTGTTTCCAGGCGTCCATCCATCTAGCGCCTGAAACTCGTTAGCATCTCGCCCTTTTCGAGATGAATTTATAAAATTGGGAGTTTCTTCATGCACTTTTATATTTTACGCAGTGCACACGCGTACTATACCGGGCACCTCCGCCACTTGTAAGGGACCGCTTTTAATGGGGTGCGAGAGGTATTCTTCAATAAGTTAAATCAGAGTATTTTCAAGTATAATTATATTTTGCGTGTTTTCAACGTCAAGGCAAACAATCGAATTCCCTAGAAAAGAAACCAACACTTCTTTATGACATCACATTCGAATTCTAACTTTCTTTTTTCTTAACTCTTTCAAGGCTTATGTCATTGAGGTCGCACCTCCCAAAGAGGATCTCTGCAGTACTCCACGAACTTCATTTCCATAAGTCCTCACTCTATAAAGGGTAACGTGTAAATTACTTATTAATATGAACACACACACTCCCCTTCTTCTTCTTCTTATCGTGTAGGCAGTACCTAGGGTCAAACGACCACTCTCCCTAGTGTCAGAGTTTCTAAACCACCTCAACCGAGTATTTTTATACCCGTCGTAACATTTAAACGAAAGGTCCGATTTGCATATTTTAAATTTTAATTTATGTATAACCAACCTATATTACCAACCATTTAAATAGATAAGGATTAATATCATGATACCAAAATCACCACTATTCCATTTAAACATAACAGTAAGATATATTATATATCCCTCACGGACTTTTTTGTGGATATTGGTGTCTTCTATAAAACTATAATAGTAATCGTTTCCGCGTATTAATAGCGTACGCGATATAAGTATTTTATTTGGTATTTTTTCACACCTTGGGTTTCATTATCGAAGTTTTTATACGGAACCCTAACTTTTTTTTAAACATTCTAGCCCATGTTCATCAGGGATAATGTAGGATTAAAATGGTGAAGGAATTTTTCAAATCGGTCCAGTAGTTTCGGAGCCTATTCAATTCAAACAAACAAATCTTTCGTCTGTATAATCTTAATATATATAAATCTCGTGTCACAATGTTTGTCCTCAATGGACTCCTAAACCACTTAACCGATTATAATAAAATTCGCACACCATGTGCAGTTCGATCCAACTTGAGAGATAGGATAGTTTAAATCTCAAATTATAGTCGCAATTTTAATTTATTGCTAATTATTTGTCTGTTATTATTTGACAGCGGGTAGGGTAGGTAGGGTAGGTAGGGTAGGTAGGGTAGGTAGGGTAGGTAGGGTAGGTAGGGTAGGTAGGGTAGGTAGGGTAGGTAGGGTAGGTAGGGTAGGTAGGGTAGGTAGGGTAGGTAGGGTAGGTAGGGTAGGTAGGGTAGGTAGGGTAGGTAGGGTAGGTAGGGTAGGTAGGGTAGGTAGGGTAGGTAGGGTAGGTAGGGTAGGTAGGGTAGGTAGGGTAGGTAGGGTAGGTAGGGTAGGTGGGGTAGGTGGGGTAGGTAGGGTAGGTAGGGTAGGTAGGGTAGGTAGGGTAGGTAGGGTAGCCAGTTGACGGGAGCGAAGCCGCGCGGGTCAGCTAGTATTAAGTATAGATTTTTAGCGAATACTTATTATAGAAATACAAACGCCCAAAAAGTGTAGTAGAGGAGCGGGAGCCCCAATTTCAATTTATTTTTATTATTTGTTGCTATAGCGGCATCAGACTGCATATTTTCAACTGTCAAACTATTACGGTTCATGAGATACAGCCTACTGACAGACAGACAGATGGATATTGTTGTTGGGATCTGATGATGGAGACCAGAAAGGTAAAAATATACATATAAGCTGAAAACTCGTATACACCTTCAATTGGGCCTTTGAAATGTTGTTTCAAAAGTCTCATAAAATCTTGTGCCGTGTAAGTTGTTTACAAATGTCACTAAAATCGCGGTTTTTTGCGATTATCTCGGTTTCTATAGCTCCAATGATGTGAAGACCTGTGATCAAAATTGTAGAGCGTAAAATTTGCAACAATTTTTGTAACCAAAATTTCTTCATGCGAGAGCGCGCAGCGCTCATCCGTACAGACCTACTGTAATATACTATAAGCTTAGCCGTGAATCTCGGCGAATAATACCTTGTTTAAAATTAAGAAATGCAGTTAAAATATTGTTTGTTCTTGGCAATTTTTCGTGAACTCTGCGATAAAGCTCTTGGACTATATCTTAAAAAATTATCTCGTGATGTCTTCTAAACTAAGACTCGAATAAATCTACGACTTGCCGAAAAATTGCGACTTATAAGCGACTAAAGAGGGATAGTTACGGCCCATACTTGAAAATAAACCTAACTCCAACAGAAATCGCACTTATGCCATACATGTTTTTTTTATCGTCTGAAATATGGGAGAAACACTTTTTTTTTCCAATTCGTTGACGAACGCATAAATATATCGTTTTGAGTGTTCGTTCGAGCGAAGTATGGAAAAGCTATTTTTCGTACACTCCCACTAGCGTAATCAGCTCATTTGAATCCGTCTGATGAGCACTATATTTATTATATACTATATTTATACTTATAGTATGACCATCGTGTTTAGGCTCATTTGAATCGTACGGTTGGTCACCAATCACTGTACCTAATAGGTAACGGAACGGAACGCACCGCTGAGTGACAAAGACGTGTTAAAAGTTGCTAAGAGATTTTTAATAAAAAAACAGGTTCAAACTTATTGTTTTGTTTCGTGCTGCATACCAAATTGAAGACACTTTAATCAGTTAAATAGTGGTGAAAAGTTCAAAGTGATACGCAAAAATAACAAAAAGTTATAAGTGAAAGCAGTTTAAAAATTAACCTAGCGAACTGTGTCCCTGACCTACGACAAGCCGCACAGCGCTCGTTGAGGTGAGTCACCAAGCGACATACACACATTGGTTGTAACCGCTACACGGAACAATTACTTTTTTAATATACCCGCAAAAATGAATTGTGCGGGCTGTAAACAACAAATAGCTCGAGGAGAACTGTTAAAATGTAGTACTTGCCACCTACTGTACCATTACCGATGCATTAACATGACTTCATCGTATTATGTAGAAAATAAGAGCAAATTAATAAATTCATGGCGCTGCCCATCGTGCAAAAATGCTACGAAACAGATTAGAAATGACGAAACACCTGTTAGGAGACAACCACCAACGACACTTAACGACACAATAATGTCCATTGACGACCAAATACAGAATGACCAAAGCCTACTGGGAGACACAGGAGAATATGACGTATTCCCGACGACTATAGACAATGCTACAATTAAATCACCGACCACATTACATCCAGAAGCAATTACATTACAACAAATTAGTCAGCTACTGGACCAGAAATTAGAATTACAACAACAATCAATTTTATCAAAAATCAAAAGTACTGTTCAGTCAGAAATAAATAAAGCTATAATTAAATTGCAACAAGATATTTGTCAGAGAACGGATCAACTTTCTCTTGAACAAACAGAAATAAAAACAAATATTAGTCGTATAAATGAAACAATTCAAAAACTTGAGGTCGAAAACAGACAACTGAAAACAGAAATAGCTGAGATACAAAACAAAAATATATCTCTTAACCTAAACGATACCTCCAAAATTATTGTTATTCATGGCCTAAATGAATATTACAAAGAAACAGAAAAAGATTTAGAAGATAGGGTTATATACGCATTCCAAGATACATTAAATATTGACCTCACTGGTTATATCGAAGAGCTTAATCGAATAGGACGAAACGGACTCAGACGACCACTGCGGGTGGAATTGATCAGTAAAAAGATGACCAAGTATATTCTAGAAAACTCAGGATACCTAAAAAGCCTAGGCTTATGCGTATCTGCATTCCTTGACAGAGAATCATTACAGAGACGAAGAAAACAAAGGGAACAGACTGTAATACAACAAGTCAGTAAAGCAAATTCAACAATTGACTATAACGCAAAGAAAACATTGACTCAGAACCATGATGACGCAAACACTACCAGACGCACTCTAGTACCACCTACTATTAATAACCCAACGAGAACGGATTCCTTTCGCATTTAATATCCTGATCCAAAACATACAAAGCGTAAAAAACAAAATACACATACTCGAAGATTTTATTGAAGACAAAGACTACCAATCAATATGCCTGACCGAGACATGGATACGTGATAACCAAAGCGATAGTATCAAAATAAACGGGTACACATTCGCTTCTGCCTACCATCGACGTGACCACCGAGGCGGAGGGGTGGCCATCCTCCTACGCGACGGCATCGACTACGTGAACCTTGAGGACTGCACTAACCTATCAGTAGAATGTGTAATAGAATGTTGTGCTGTAGAAATAATTTCACAAAAAACTATTATTATTAATATTTATAGACCGGATCGCGACATTGAAACCTTTTTTGCTATTATTGGAAAAATTTTAAATAAAGTAAAATGTAAAGTTAACAGGAACCATGTAATTTTGACCGGCGATTTTAATATTGATAAGTCATCTAGAAGCAAAGACTACCAGCGGCTACAAAATATAATGTTACAGCATAATTTATATCAAATCGTTGACGAACCAACTAGAGAGACACTGACGTCATCTTCCTGTATTGATTTAATATTCACAAATCAAAGGGAATATAAATTAGCTATCACCAATACCGGTATCTCAGACCATAAAAGCTTAAATTATTCACAACAATCCTCAAAAACTGAACAAAATAATTCCTCTTATGTTATTACAAAAAGAGTATTTAATGAAAAATCAATGTCACAGTTTAAACTTGCCCTTAGCCAAACGGATTGGGATGAAATATTGTGCATGAATAAAACCGTAAATGATATTTATACAGAATTTAATAAAAAATTACAAACAATATTGAATGAAACAATACCTAAAAAGCGTATAAAAATCAAATGCAATAAAGGGAAACCTTACTTAACTGTCGGTTTAAAAAAAGCATGTGAGCACAAAAGATTGTTAAAATTATTTTTAGAAAAGACCAATAATAGAATATTAACAAACCATTACAAAAACTACGAAAAAATCCTAAAAAAATGTGTAAAATTATCAAAGAAAATAAATTATATTAGGGAAATGAAACAATCCCAAAACAAATCAAAAACAATGTGGAATATGATTAAGAATAATCTTAAGCCTGATTCCAAATGCCATACTAAAAATATTTCCTTACGTCTTGCCGATAGTAAAATAATAAGTACACCTGCAACGGTCTCAAATATGTTCAACGAATTCTTCGCTTCCGTCGGCGAACCACTGCACAATACATCGAACATGTCATGCCCAGATTGTCCAGTCCTCACACCATCAATGAACTCATTATTTGTACAACCCGTCACGGAGCGTGAGGTTTATAGTATTATACGTAAAATGAAAAATAAGCGGAGTGCTGGAGCGGATGAAATACCGCCTTTATTAATTAAAAAATGTATTGACGAACTGACACCACCTATAACCAAACTAATAAATAAATCATTTGACGAAGGTATATTTCCGGAAAAATTAAAAGAAGCGAAATTACGACCGATATTTAAAAAAGGCGGCAAGCCACAAGACCCTTGTTCTTATCGACCAATAGCCCTTCTGCCCGTTATCTCTAAAATATTTGAAAAAGCAATGTCCACTAGAATAAACAAATTTTTGGAAAAATTCAGTCTTTTGGATATGAACCAGTTCGGTTTTAGACAAAAAAGATCGACAACTCTCGCGGTATATAATTACGTGCAAGAAATATATAAATATATAAATGACAAACAGTATGCCATAGGCTTGTTCTTAGACATGACCAAAGCATATGACAAAGTTTCCCATGGCATATTATTACAAAAATTATACGGTATAGGAATAAGAGGTACGGCCTACAAATGGTTAAAGTCTTACTTACAAAATAGAAGTCAACATGTCGAAATAGAATTCTATAACAAAGAAACAAAAGAAATAAAAATAGTGAAATCGAGGACTAAAATTATCAATCACTCCATTCCCCAAGGCAGCGTGCTAGGGTGTATATTATTTTTAATATACATAAACGACCTACCTAAAATAATAAAAGCTAAATGCATTCTATTCGCTGATGACGTATCCTTAGTCTTTAAAAGTACCGAAAACTCCGAAACATTGACCTATATCGAAAATTGTTACAAAATCGTTAAAACTTGGCTAGAGAAGCACAACCTCCAAATAAACACAAACAAAAGTAACTTGCTGCAATTTAGGACATACCAACGAAAAGCGCTTAACATTGACACCCTTACTAACCATCTGAATATTCCCGAAAGAGATAACCTTACGCTTCTTGGTTTGACATTGGACAACAATCTGACATGGAAAAAACATATTGAAAACCTAAAAACTAAGTTATCGAGATTTATATACGCATTCAGTAAATTAAAAAGCAACACAAACTATGAAACCGCGCTGTCAACGTACTATGCCTATGCTTATGCATGGTTAAACTATGGCATAATACTGTGGGGTGAAAGTACAGACTTCAATGATATCTTCATTATGCAAAAAAAATGTATACGAATCCTCATGAACATTAAACAACGGGACAGCTGTAAGCCGTACTTCATAAAAAATAAAATCCTAACGCTACCCTCTTTATACATTTTACAAATAGCTACGTTCGTGCACAAACACAGAGATTACTTTCAATCTAACATAGAAGTAAACCCAACCTATAGCCGACGAAACAAACATTTATTAATTCCACCTAAACCTAAATTAAAAATGATGAAAAATAGCCCCCACTATAGAATCGTGTCAATTTATAATAAATTGCCAAATCTGATAAAACATGAAGGAAAGATTAGCGTATTTTATAATAAATTAAAATCAATACTAATAGAAAAAGGCTACTACACTGTGGATGAATTTATGAACGACAAAACGTTATAGCCGCAGGTACAATAATCTGAGCGACTCGGTGGGACCAGTGACAATACCTAATTATTATTATTATATTATTATTTTTTTATCCTATTGTATTGTATTTAGACTGACTAATCAACTTTGACAATGATCTGACGTGATTAATAATGACTCTTATTTTGTGCTGTTTTGTTGTATTTTTGTTGTTATGTTTACTGTTTTTTATACTTAAACGTTATTTAATTTTATTATGTGATTTAAATTCAATAATATTGTATTTTTGACATTTCACAAAATCTGACACAATTGCAATGATGACCTTATGTTTAATTAATTAATATTTTGTTAAAAGACAATGAATTTATTGATACTCAGCAGCGTTCGTTTGTTTTGCAGTGCCCTAACAGGGTTCATGCGCAAAACGAGATAACTAAAGTTGTAAAGTGTGTTGTGTGCATGAGAGCAAATAAATAAATAAATAAATAAAATAAATAAATAACAACGGTCTGATTATGTGCACTATTCATTGTTGTTGGAACAAGGATCTGATGATGGAGACCAGAAATGTGGATAGTGGATTTCTTACTTGGCTACTAGTATAACTATCGTACTTGGGCTCATTTGAATCCTTTTAACGGGCACAATTTATTGTTGCTGGGAACAAGGATCTGATGATTGAGACCACAAAGTTAGACTATTAAAACCAACAAAAATATTGTGACAAAGTTGTGGATGTCGTTCGTTTTACTGTATAAATGTTTATTTTGCCTAATGTATAAACTGTTTGCAAAAAGAAATTGAGATGCTACCGTGAGAATTCCAATCTCTTTGAAAATTGCTCTTATTGAAACTCTTGACCCTAGCTGATATATTGCTCGCACAGCACGTTTTTGTAAGACAAGTATATTTTGCATATCAACAGCTTTTCCCCACATGAGAATACCGTAGGACATAACGCTATGGAAATAACTAAAATAGACTAACCGAGCTGTGTCAACATCAGTAAATTATAGGATAGGCTTGATATATGTGGGCCCCATTGTAGTTTGGAATCAACAGGTATGGCCAAAAATACTGCCGTGTCTACAGTTTCAAGCACCTCGTTACATAAGATTATATTGGGACCTAAATTTCTAGCATTTGGCAAGGCAAATTTTATACATTTCGTTTTCTTGGCATTTAGAACTATATTATTTGTCGTAAACCAATCCGTAACTATTGAAAGTGCGCTGTTTACGGTATCGAATTCTTGTTAAAGATAAGAGAGGTATCATCCGCAAACAATACTACGTCACTGATACCCTTTAAGAAAAATGGTAGATCGTTTATTTACACCAGTAACAAGAATGGTCCCAGTATTGAGCCTTGAGGCACACCTAAATGCACTGGTAGTCCGGAAGATTTCACACCATTGACATCAACACATTGGAACCTATTATGTAAATATGAATCAATTACGTTAAGAGCTTCGCTTTGGAGACCGTAGTGACGATGTTTACGCAAAAGCGTGTCATGGTGTACGCAATCAAAGGCTTTGGAGAGATCACAGAAAACTCCGATTGCGTTTTGTGAGTTCTCCCATGCGTTAAATATATGTTTTAGGAGAGCGAAATCTGTGGTCGAACGTCCTTTTGTAAAGCCGTACTGTTCATTATGGAGTAGTCTTTTAAAATTAAAAATAACTTGAAGAAAGAAATGAACTTTAATTTCTGAAGTCAGTGTTTTTGGTTATTTTTTCGTTTTTTTCCGAAATTAAAGTTCTTTTCTTTCTTCCGAAGTTATTTTGTACCTTGTAGTGTTTTGTTTTTGGAAGTGGGTTTTATTTTTTGTAAAAAAGTCTTTTGTTTTTCACTTTTTAGTGGTATCTAGGTACCTGCGTATCTATTAACAGCGTACCAGCGCAATTTTATGTCAAGAACTGGTGTAAATACTAAAAAAACATGCGATTTCAGCAATCCCGATCCCTTTGCTATCATTTATTGAAGAGTTTCGTTGCCTACCTCCGAAGTTCTTCGTCAGATCTTCACCAAATTGAAACGGGAACAGTCCAGGAAAATACTCTTTCAAACAAAAAAGAATCATCTAAATCGGCTGACAATTGGCGAAAGTATCGCTGAACAAACATTTTTCATGGGATCTTATCATCAGATCCTAATTTATACCTTTCATCATCAGCTCAGCAACATGAGATGATGATTACCAGGCACAAATATCTGAATTGCGTTAGAAAGTTCATGAAAAACATTGTATGTGTCTATAAAATTTGAGGGCCGCCCTCGATTTTCGTGGGATCCCATCATCAGATTCTGACATGGTGACAATGGGACCAATCGAGAAGCCCCTTATACATTCAGTCAAAAAAGTATCGGGAATGGATGATTTGTTTATGGTTCCAAATTCAAATTTTTGTTTTTTTGTAGTTGTTAGATTGGCACAACTGTTTTCCATTTTGGCGCGGAGTTTGAGTTGCATCTGTTAATTATATTAAATACAGTGCTGGTTTTAGTAATATCATATATAGTGTGTATTGCGAATTTCATAATGGACAAAAATATCGAACAAAGAGTTTGTCTTAAATTTTGCATCGCCAATGGAATTTCGTGTTCGGAGTCACTGAAAATGTTACAGAAGGCTTACGGTGAATCGACTTTATCAAAAACTCGTGCTTATGAGTGGTTCAAAGCGTTCAAAAGCGGTCGAGATGTGATGGAAGATTTGCCTCGCTCTGGTAGGCCGTCAACGTCTGCAACTGAAGTTAACATCGCAAAAGTGAAGGAAATAGTGACTGAAAATCCCCATTCAACTCTGAGAGAGATAGCCGCCGAACTTTCTATATCTCACGAGTCGATCCGTACCATTTTAACTAATGATTTGGGTATGAAACATGTTGCTGCTCGGCTAGTCCCAAAAGAAATGAATTTTCTCCAAAAACTCAATCGCATGAAAGTCGCTGAGGACATGCTAGAACGAGTCAGTTCGGACCCAACATTCATGAAACGCATTGTTACTGGTGACGAGACGTGGGTTTACGAGTTTGACATGCAAACTAGTCAACAAGCTTCGGAGTGGCGCCTTCCAACTGAACCGTTTTCAATCGATAGAAGACATAAAGGAGAATTCGCGGCGAGAACTCAACTCAATTCCGGAAGCAGCGTTTAAAAAATGTTTTGATGAATGGATTATTCGTTGGCGCAAGTGTATCGTTTCTAAAGGAGCATACTTTGAAGGTGATAAAATAAATTTGGATGAATAACAGACATTTTGTATATTATTGATCTTTTCCCGGTACTTTCTTGACAGAGTAGTACCTATACCCTTTCAGATGAAACAAGAATTTTTCAAATCGGTTCATAAATGACGGAGTTATGAGGTAACAAACATAAAAAAAAGATACAACCGAATTGAGAACCTCCTCCTTTTTTTAAAGTCGGTTAAAATCGTAGTAACAACTGCTTGAGAATTAACTTTCCAAATATTTTGTTAAATGTAGGTAAGATGGAGATAGGCCGGAAGTTGCCTAAGACTTTACTACTGTTCATAAGATCAGGAATAGTTCCTAAATCCACGCATTTATTAAACGTTACAGCAAGATAGGGAGCTACCATGTCTATAATATTACTCAAAAGTTTTATGGAAATGCCCCAAAAGTCGCCTGTGTTTTTAGTTTTAAGTGTATTGAAAATGTCAATTACATCACGTGGTGTAACGTGCTCAAAACTAAATAATTGATTACACTTAGGCACACTACTATGCAAAAGGTTTTCAGTTTTAGAAAGGGATGAATTTAAGGAGCGGGTTGTACTTATAGGTATATTGGAAAAAAATCATTAACTGATTGTGTCGTTTAACCGAGTTGCCCGTTTCATTGTTAATGATTTGCCAAGTGGCTTTTACTTTATTATTAGAATTTTTAATTTTCTCACGCAAATCTTTATAATTTAGAATATTATTTAACGTACTCGAAAAAAGGGGTAACAAACCTATAATTTTTAAAACCATATTATTCATATAATCTCGCTCTACTTTTATATATGGCTGTTGCTCATTGGTTAAAACCAACAGGTGTAGAATAAATAGATAAATCAAGGTAAAAGTCAAGGTAAAGTTAGAGTGAACAGGCTCCTTCTGGGTAGGCTCGCTCCATCGTAGGACTAGAGTCAAGATCAAAACCATTACAAATAAAAAAAAAGGTAACAAAGCAAGTCTAAACTTTGGTCGTCGTCTTCATAACACAGACACAGTAAAGAATTTCGTTCGTGTTAAAATAGGTAAAACGCGTGAAACGAATACCAAAATATATTGTTGAGTTATTTTTTAAACTCTTAATATTATGTAGCAAGTAAAAGAAAAGTGATGATGATATTATCATAATATCATAATTTATCGTAAGATGTGGGCTTCTAAGCTCAAACTCAATTTTATCGATAGATGGCGATGTATTGATGACGCGTTGTTCTGAATCGCGGTGTTAAGATTCTCCTCAGGAATATGACCTCAGCCCATGAGGGTAAATATTTCATTGGAATAATTATGTCGTCCTTTTTTTTTAAGGATGGGAAATCATCAAATGACTCCTCCCGCTCTGGGTAAAGCAAGAGGGAGTGTCAGACTCTTACTGACT
Organism: Lacanobia oleracea; assembly: GCA_950371165.1. Classification (NCBI taxonomy): domain Eukaryota; kingdom Metazoa; phylum Arthropoda; class Insecta; order Lepidoptera; family Noctuidae; genus Lacanobia; species Lacanobia oleracea. Next base: position 13,413,153 of record OX493401.1, read on the forward strand.
AAAACCCATCCGTGTTCCTCCTGGTGCCCTTTGTGATCCAAGGCTACGGCACCCCTCTCGAACAGATTCCGCAGCCCCAGCAGGCACCTGCCCTAGCGGGCCCCGTCATCCACGCTGGCATCTCTTTGAGGCGCGCTGGGATCGCAGCGCGCCGCCGACCCGGGCCTAGTTCTGATCAGACGGCGTGCCAACCACTGCTCGCCGACCGCAGGCCCGCGCCTGCGGCGACTGGAAATCGCTCTGCGACTCCCGACGCCTGGGGCGTCTCCTTCTGTTGCGGCGGCTGGGACGTGAGGTTTCCCTCTCTCTTACACGTTCGGCCTCCTCCTTTGCTAGCATTACTGCTTCGCAGAAGGAGGTGACCGCTTCCCATGCCTCTTCGCTCCGGACCATAGATTGAACCAAGGCCGGTCGCGAGAGGTCGCCGCCGCCGATCGACTCGAACGAGGACCCGGCGGTGCTCCGCCCAAGCAGGACAGACGTCCACCGTATGCTTCACCGTGTCCTCCGGGTGACCCTCACAGTGTTGACACTCGGGCGTGTCCTCCCGCCGAATCCGAAACAGGTATCTCCCGAAACAACCGTGTCCGGTGAGTACCTGCGTCAGGCGGAAGGTGAGGACGCCCGTGGCGCCGCTCCAGCCACTCCTCAAAGAGGGGACTTATCGCCTGGATTGTGGCGTGCCCAGGAATATGTCGTCCACGGGTCGATCAAGGTCATAGAGGAGAGTAATATATCGTTCACGGTTAAGCTACGCTTACCGAGGTTGGTCTCATAGATGATACACTATTAACTAGCTAGTTGGCCTGATGAATGGGTGACCATTTAACGCATAACACATGGAAAAATTGTGATATCCTAACTGCAACCCTTGATTCTACCTAGTTTCTGCTCCGCTGAAAGAAATAATAATTTACGTACCTACGCAGGTTCGATCCTCAGACAAATTCAAATTGGAATATGCTATTCGCAACAGTGGATTTCAATGCCAAGACTTTCGTACTAGCGTACCATTCAAACAATTTTTCGAACCAGTGTGTTCGCGACAACGTCATTCGATATAGCGGTTTTCGAACTGGCGTACCACTCTTAATTATTTTCGAAATAGCGTGCGTCGCAATAACGTCATTCGAATCTTCGTATCACTCCCGAGTTGGAGTATTGAAAATGTTTAACTCGCTTCGCTCGCTAGGTACTGCATTCTTCATAGATATAAGAAACAATGTGAAACATGTTTTTTTTTATATTTCTGTGGCATTCTTAGTTCACATCAAGTTCACATCAAGTTGATCAAGCTACAAAAATCAGTAAACAATTTTTTTATTCGTTTTGGGCTTGCTCTTGTCTCTATAATTTAGATTTAGTCTATGTCAGAGATGACAGAAAAATTGACAAATTTCTTTCATAGATTTCAGATTAGGTTCAAGTACATTCAGTCAAAAAAGTATCGGGAATGGATGATTTGTTTATGGTTCCAAATTCAAATTTTTGTTTTTTTTTGTAGTTGTTAGATTGGCACAACTGTTTTCCATTTTGGCGCGGAGTTTGAGTTGCATCTGTTATTTATATTAAATACAGTGCTGGTTTTAGTAATATCATATATAGTGTGTATTGCGAATTTCATAATGGACAAAAATATCGAACAAAGAGTTTGTCTTAAATTTTGCATCGCCAATGGAATTTCGTGTTCGGAGTCACTGAAAATGTTACAGAAGGCTTACGGTGAATCGACTTTATCAAAAACTCGTGCTTATGAGTGGTTCAAAGCGTTCAAAAGCGGTCGAGATGTGATGGAAGATTTGCCTCGCTCTGGTAGGCCGTCAACGTCTGCAACTGAAGTTAACATCGCAAAAGTGAAGGAAATAGTGACTGAAAATCCCCATTCAACTCTGAGAGAGATAGCCGCCGAACTTTCTGTATCTCACGAGTCAATCCGTACCATTTTAACTAATCATTTGGGTATGAAACATGTTGCTGCTCGGCTAGTCCCAAAAGATCTGAATTTTCTCCAAAAACTCAATCGCATGAAAGTCGCTGAGGACATGCTAGAACGAGTCAGTTCGGACCCAACATTCATGAATCGCATTGTTACTGGTGACGAGACGTGGGTTTACGAGTTTGACATGCAAACTAGTCAACAAGCTTCGGAGTGGCGCCTTCCAACTGAACCGAAACCGAAAAAACCACGCCAAAGTCGATCAAAAGTCAAAGTCATGTTGACTGTTTTCTTTGACTATCGCGGTGTTGTGCACTCTGAATTCTTACCGGAAGGTCTAACGGTAAATAAAGAATATTATTTGAGCGTTATGCGGCGTTTAAGAGAGCAAATTCGACGAAAAAGGCCAGATTTGTGGAAAGAAAATTCTTGGATTTTGCACCACGACAATGCGCCTTCGCACAAGGCTATCATTGTGAACGAATTTTTAACCAAACACTCAACAAATACCATCCAGCAACCACCATATTCACCAGATATGGCTCCTGCTGACTTTTTTCTTTTTCCTAAACTCAAATTACCACTTCGTGGCACCCGTTTTCAATCGATAGAAGACATAAAGGAGAATTCGCGGCGAGAACTGAACTCAATTCCGGAAGCAGCGTTTAAAAAATGTTTTGATGAATGGATTATTCGTTGGCGCAAGTGTATAGTTTCTAAAGGAGCATACTTTGAAGGTGATAAAATAAATTTGGATGAATAACAGACATTTTGTGTATTATTGATCTTTTCCCGGTACTTTCTTGACAGAGTAGTATGATTGGGAAAAATTGGCAATTTCAGATAGCTTGATGTGCTGGCATCTGTACATATATCGAACACTTTACTTTTATGTCTGTATCGACAGTAAACAGAGGATCTTACCTATCCGAGGTACAATAAGTTACTTCGATGATATTATGGATGGTAAATAAAAAATGTAACCTATCCATCTATACAGTACACACATTTTTCATGGGGTACTAATGAAAGACAATTTAAAGTGTATATCAAAAACGCACTTTGTAAACAAGCATATTACAAATTAGAAGATTAAATTCAGGATAAGAATGTCTGGAAGCATGCTGGTCCTGCTCCATAGGACAGTCAATGTTGTGGACAAAATCAAACTGGTTACTTTCTGTATTAACTTTATAGATGTTCTGTTTCTTTTTGTGTTTGTATTTTTCTGTTAACTCACACACTGTCAATTAGTGATTCCAATATTTGTAAATATGCGATTATCATGTACCTACCTACATAATTAGAAAATTGATGTCTACCTCTGCATACCCTAGGTGCATGAGGAGCTCGTGGCTAAATAATAACAGCTGCACGGGTCGATCTTGAAGGTTAAGCAACGCTTGCCAAGGTTGGTCTGTGGATGGGTGACCATCTTAACATACTGAGTTTCCTCCGTGCCTCGGAAAGCACGTTAAGTCGTTGGTCCCGGCTGTCATTTGTAGATCTTTGGCAGTCGGTACGGATTGTCAGAAGCCAGTAAATCTGACTCCAGTCTTGCCAAGATGTACCATGTTACCCAGTTAATGGGTTGTGGAGGTCTGGTAGGCAGCCGCTCTATGTAAAACACTGGTATTCGGCTGAATCCGGTTTGACTAAAAGCCTACCCCAATGTAGTTGGGAAAAGGCTAGGCAGGTGATGACCAAATATTGTAAAAGATTTATTTGAAAAGAGTATGGAGTATGGTATGGAGTTTCTTGTCCATTCTTCTCCATAAGAATCTACCTTTCCGACAGTACAGTTACTGGACAGTAGGTAGATTCACTTCAGAATTTTTATATATTTGAAATGTGAATGACGTTCAAAAGTGCCATAATGGCTTAATAGGAATAAACGTTTTAACTTTGACTTGACATCAAGAAGTCAGCTAAGCCCGTCATGTAGTAGACAACTAGACCCCATTCGTCCTGGATGTACTGAAGACTAGATATTCTATCGAAGTATATGCTGGATTCTGATCTAATGGCTTCAGATTATACGATTCATGATTGGGCATATTTTGCGCTGAAGTAAACGATAATAACGTGAAAAATAGTAGCTGGTGAATAGGTTCTTCAATGAAACGTTATTGCGAGGAATTCGCTTTTTCTTACTTCGCTCGTCTGATTTGTTTTGACGGTTGATATTTTATATTTTTTTTAGGTAAAATGTGTGAGTATCATGTACCTACTTATTTAGAAAATTTATAAGTCTACCTCTGCATACCCTAGGTGCATGGTCCTCACATATTACTAAATTTTTGTAAACTTACCAAATATTGTAAAAGATTTATTTGAAAAGAGTAGCTATAGAGTTTCTTGTCCATTCTTCTCCATAAGAATCTACCTTTCTGAATAATGGACAGTAGAGTCACTTCAGAATTTTTATATATTTGGAATGTGAATGACGTTCAAAAGTGCCGTTTAATGACCTAATTGGAATAAACGTTTTGACTTTGATACCTATATTCCAAGGCGTTGTATTGTATCATACATTTTTTTTTCTTTATTTATTTAGTGTACCGGACGGGCGTGATCGACTGGAACAGGGGTGTGATGGGGTAGGTCTATCCTTCTTCTAATCCTTCGATGTGAACTGTGACCACCCGACTGCGTCCAGCCGCGCTGATGTCCTGTACCGGGGGTACTGAGATTCTCCGTACCACGCGTGCAACGTTCTTCTTTCTTGCTATTTACTTGCCGTCTTCGGGGTAGATTGGGGTGAGGGATGTATGCTTACCAGGGATAAATAATATGCAGGAATTTGATAACACTGCAGCTAGTGGTTTAAGGGAAAACTCGCGATTACTTTGCTTCTAGTTAAAAATTCTAAATTTCTTCTGCCGGTGACTACAAATTGCTATTTTCTATCTGTTAACTAACGTACTATGTTACTTTACCGTAACGAGTCTCCAAAACCACTAACTGTTTCAGTTTATTTTTAACTGTTATTTTAATCTAAAAATAATAAATCTATGATTCTAGTACATTTCTGGCTATATCAAGGTCTATATAGGTGTTGATTCTTTGGGATTTCATATTGCTTAACAATTTATGTCAGTATAATTATTTGTGCAATCATAATAATAGAATACTTGATTTAGTTTTAACGAATTTAGAAAATGTAACTGTTAGTAAGCCCAATGATTTTCTCGCTAAAATCGATGCACACCATCCCCCTGTTCTGTGTGAGCTCTTCTTTGCCCATATTACAAAAACGCATAAATGTGTTTCTAGAACAGAATTAAATTATTCAAAGGCTGATTATGTGGCAATAAATGCAGCATTAATGCAGGTTGATTGGACGGGTGAATTAGAATCTTCCCAGACTATAGACCAGATGGTTGACAAGTTCTATAATATATTGTATGAGTTAATACGGAAATACGTGCCACAGGTAGAGTTAGCAAGTACCCATACTGGTTCTCTAAAGAGCTCATTAAAAGATTGAATGAAAAGAACCGATTACGGCTTAGAGTAAAAAAGTACAAAAATCCGCTAGACATTATTGCTTTGGAGTCACTTAGAAAAAGATGCAGCAGTATGGCTACTTCTTGCTATAATTCATACATTGCTGATGTAGAGGCTAAAGTTAGATCGAATCCTAAGTATGTCTGGAGTTATTTAAAGATAAAGAGAGGTGAGGTCAGTAACTATCCTAATTCTATGTGTGATGGTGTGAGCAGCTCTGAGAATATAAATGAGATTTGTAATTACTTTGCAACTCACTTTTCTAAAGTGTATCGTACTGACCAAAGTGATGTGCAAGTGAACTCAAATGGCTGTTTGAGTAATAATATATTGAGCCAAATAACAATATCTCAAGATCAGATCCTCAGAGAATTAAAAAAAATAGACGTTAACAAGGGCGCTGGCCCTGATAATGTTCCTCCCTTGCTTTTACATAAGTTATTGGATAGTATTTTGTTGCCGTTAACTATAATATTCAATGAATCTTTACTTCAGGGTATTTTTCCAAGAATATGGAAGGTAACTAGGATCGTGCCCATTTTTAAGAGCGGTGATCAGTCGGATGTGACAAATTATAGGCCCATAGCTATTCTCTCTGTACTGGCAAAAGTTTTTGAAGCACTTATATGTCCTATATTGTACAAATTTGGTAACTTATGCCGATAGTATAATTGAAGCAGTAGATGTGCGTATTCAGGTTGATGCAGTCTACACTGACTTCAGCAAGGCATTCGACACAGTCGATCACATTTTACTTGTTGAAAAGCTAAAGTCACATGGTGTGTCGGATCCCTTGCTGAGTTGGTTTAAGTCATATCTGTCGGAACGAAAGCTTAGAGTTGTGGTGAATGGCTGCAACTCCGATTCATACATAGCCACTTCGGGAATTCCCCAGGGATCTCATTTAGGACCACCTTTATTCATTCTTTTCGTCAATGATATACACAAGTGCTTTCTGAATTCTAAAATATATCTATTCGCTGACGATCTTAAAGCTGTAAAAGAAATAAGAACGACTGATGATTTGGCTCAGTTTCAGTGCGATTTAGATAGACTGAGTAAGTGGTGTGAGCACAATAGAATGTTTTTAAATGTAGGGAAATGTAAGCACATCAAATTTACTAAAAAAATAAATTTTATACCCACAGTTTATAACATTGATGGTCAACGGCTGAAAGAAGTGGAATCTGTGCGAGACTTGGGCGTTCACTTTGACAAAAAGATAAAATTTGTCGAGCATATTGACAATGTTACACTGAAAGCATCAAAAATACTTGGCTTTGTTATGAGAGAGTGCGAAAACTTATGAAAGGACTCTTAAAGTGTGTTTCCTAAGATAGTCACCTGGATGTCGTGAACTTTGTTACTGTCACTGTGTAGTTGTGTACCTGTTGTTTTGAGTTGAAATTTTTCATGTGTGCGTGCAGTGTAGTGCATGTGGTGCTCCTCTTTAAGTGATGAGGCACTTAAACTTGGGTATGGAATGATTTTTTGTAAATGTTGTGGTGTACTCATTGTTGAGGAGCCAAATAAAATAAATAAATTTGCAGCGGGCGCAGTCGACTGTCCCTTTTTATCTGTTTGTTCTCTCGCAGACTCGTCAGTTCTCGGTCGAACATCTGTTGCTGTACTGTTTGCACGAGTAACCTCTCCGCTTGTCGGAGGTATTCGGCTTCTACTATGTAATATTCTAACGTCACTGAGGTCGTCACTGATGCTTTAGGAGGGGGCTTTGCCGTCTTTGTACGTTTCCTCTAATCTGGATCCGATTCCTTGCCTTTCTGCGTTCTTTTATAGAAAGTATACTCTCTTGATCCTCGAGTAATCGAGACGAAGGCGCAATACGTTCGCTGTCGCTCGTAAGAGTCGTTCCCACTTCGAGAATCTGGCTGGATCGGGTATGACTTCGGAGAGTCTTCGGTCTGTTCTCAGTTTGTTATTGACGGTTAGGGTTCTTTCTTCACCCGTCTGTTCGTCAATCGGAGGTTTTTCTATTGGCCACGAAGTCAGTTCTTCATAGAGAAAGCTGGGGCCACGATACCATTCATGTTTTGAGTGGAATTCTAATGGTACGTCACGAGTGGCAGTGTCTGCTACGTTCTTTTTTGTGAGTACCCATCGCCAGTCTTCGACTTAACTGTTTTGTTCTATGGCGGCCATCCTGTGAGCTACGAAGGGCTTGTATACTCGAGCTTCTCTTTTTATCCAGGTCAGCACGGTTTTGCTGTCTGACCAGTAGGTTACGGAGTCTGGTTTCACTCCGTGCTCGCGTATCACAGCTGCAGCCACGCGGGTTCCCATCACCGCGGCCTGCAGTTCGAGACGAGGTATCGCTTGTAGCTTGAGTGGTGCTACCTTTGCCTTCGTCATGACGAGGCTCACGTGCGTCTTGCCATCTGATGTAGAGATCCGCCAATATACTGCGTCGGTGAGGACATGGACTTGCATTTCTGTAGCTTCGCTGTACCCTGGGTATCTCGATAATGTGATGTTTCTGAGGTTTTCCAGATGTCGAATCCAGCTTCTCATGTGGCCAGGTCTGTATCGAGTGACTGATCCCAGTCGACTCCTCTTCTCCATGCTTCTTGGAGTATTTGCTTGGCGCGTACTGTAACTGGTGAGATTAGGCCAAGCGGGTCATACAATGACATCACTATTTTGAGTGCCTCTCTCTTTGTGGGCACGTCTTTTTCTAAGACGTCACTCGGTGGTCGCGCTAGTCAGATAGAAACCTAGCGTGTCTGTGCACTTGCACTTGGTCTCCAGATTAAACCAAGTATCTTTTCTATATTTTCTGTGTCGCCGATATTGACGACCTCTGTCTGTGTTTGCGACAGCTCTATGTTTTCTATGACACTGATGTCGTTCAATACCCATTTTTTGATTTCGAAACGGGCCTGATGGTGTATCTCTTTCACCGCTTTCGATACGCGCGTCGCGTCTTCTGTGATTTTGTTGCTATCCAGATAGTAAAAAAAAAAATGAATGAAATGAATGATGGCTTCAACTGCTTCTGGACGCTGTTCTATGTGCATCTTCGCGTTCCAATTCTTCGCGAATATAGCTTCGCACGTCGAGCTTGCCGCGCCGAATATGATGGACGTCATTCGATATTCGTCGGGGGCTCCCTCTCTTCTGTTGCCTCTCCATAGGTATCGGAGGGCGTCGCTGTCCTCTTGTCGAAATTTCACCTGCATAAACATTACAGTAATGTCACCGGAAATGGCTATGGGGTGTCTTCGGAACCTCATCATGACGCAGGACAGTGACTGTAACAGGTCTGGCCCTGTGAGTAGGAAGTCGTTCAATGACAATGCATTCGATTTGGCTGCGGCGTCGTGTACTATACGGAACTTTTCAGGCTTCATTGGGTTGAAGACTCGAAATGAGGTAGGTACCTGGTTTCTCAGCGTACCCTTCCCTCTGTAGGAGCGCGTCCATCTGTACTGTATATGTCTCGAAGAGTCGGATTTCTATCGAGTTTCTTTTCTATAGAGGCCAGCCGCTTGTGAGCTGTCCCATAACTCATTTCAGGATCAGAATTTGGACGTCGAGGGTTCACTATTAGCGATTCTAATGCGAAGTATTTACGGAGCTGTTCATCAAGGTTATCATCTCTTGATACTGTGTTGTTCACGTAGTGCACCTGTTGACCGAGTATTCTAGTGTCCGCGCCATTTAAGGTCCATCTCAGAGTGGTGAGTGCCAATATGGGCTGGTATTTCGGGCCTTTTCTTACTTCACTGGCTAACAGTAGATGCCAGTTATCTTGGCCAATCAAAATTTTGGGCGCGCTGACTTCGTAAACCAGCTGTTGCTTCAAGTCACTGAGATGCTTGCAGTGTGTGGTTCCATCTTCCTCTCTGACGGATTGAAGCGTGAGGTTGAGCTTTGGTATGGTGCGCGCTCTGAACGGCACCCTGTTTTTCAGCGGCTCGCGAGCGCTACTGTGACTCTGCGTGAGCAAGGAGTGTCGATCATGGTGTCACCGATCGCTCCAATCTTCAGTGGGTCGATGCGGCCTTCAGCTCCAACTTGTTTGGCAATGTCCTCGTCGATCAACGATACGGTTGATCCATCGTCGAGAAGGGCGAACGGGCTGACGTCGTAACTTCATACAACGAAAGCATAAGTTGAGCTTCTTTGCGAGCTCCCATCTCTTGACTCTTGCTTCTTCACTGTTGCTTTCTTTGAACTTCCGACAGTCGCCGACAGTCGCGTTCTATGTGCCCATCCTTCTCACATACACGGCATTTATCGGCCGGTTTTTTTGTTGCTGTGTGAGTTCTCTGCGCAGTACGTCTGTTTGATGGGCCCTCTGTTGCGTTCATATTCTCCGCGGGAGCAAAGGCGCTGCAGAAGCGAGCTTGTTCAGTGATGAATTCGCTAAACAACGAAAGGTCAGGCAGCGACTGATACTTCTCCGTGTATATACGGTACCATTGAACTCGAATAGAGTTCGGTAGCTTCTCTGTCAAGATTCACATCAGTTCGGCATTGATCAAGTAGTGATCTTTCTTCAATGCTCGCAGTGTAACGATGGCACATCTCACTCGGCTTGCAAATGTGCAAATATCCTTCGGATTCTCGCTGCAGCGTGTCAGTCCGAGCAAACTATCTGTTTCGGCTTGCGCTATCGAGTCCGGTCTTCCGAATTGCAGCTCCAGTTCCTTCATAATGTCCTCTGGCCTTGCATGTCCGATGAGTTCTGAGCTCACTGTTTCAAGAGCACGTCCGTGAAGGCTCCTTCTGAGCCTTGCTGTATTCTCGACATCGTTGAAATATCTTCGAGTTGTTTCGTAAATGGCTCGAAACGACAACCATTCTGTATGTGCACCACTGAAGTTCGGTAATGTCATGATAACCTTCGACGCCGAGGAAGTATTCTGTTCTGTTTTTTTTTATCAGCTAGCGATGCTATAGCTGCTGTAAGGTCCGTTATGAACGGCCGTAATCTGTTCTCCCCGTCGTCTTCTATTTTCTTCGGTGGTGCTGTCTGTTTAGTCACTTCATCGACTTTCGGCCCTAGTTCCGGTACTTGCGTTCGACGAGAGGCCACTATCGGTACGGAGTCCACGGGGGGAGACGGTTGCTGCTCGCAGCTTCTATCTATTCTATTACGGATGTCTCCCTCGGCGGCGTTGATCTCTCTCTGATCAGGAACAGGTTCAGGTGCCTCTTCCAGCCAGGAACGCACGTACTCGTCGTTCGAATTTCTATCTTCTATATATTCGTCGTCCGATTCTTTTTCGGCTCTCTGAAGTGCTAATTGTGCAAGCTCCAACTTAATCTTGAGTAAGTCTTCGCGTGCCTTTGTGACTCTTCTATAAGACCGCGTCGTTCTTCCTACGGTCGACGGCGGCTTGCTACGTTCGATACGGGCGTCACCCTGGGTAGTCATCGGCAGGATTCGGCTGTATGTTCTATCTGTCGGCTTCAGTGTGCTGTCTGAAGGCGTTTCAAATCTGGTTCCCTTTCTTGAGGTTGCTGGAGACTCTGTTCGCTCCACTTGTTGAACTGGAGCGGGGGGTAAAGACAATTCTTCGCTGCACGGCTGTCACGGCTGTGTTCCCTCAGTCGTGGATGGTGAACGCGGCGGTAACTGGTGACGGGTGACGGGAGCCCTCTCGGTTGGGTCCCTGTTCAGATCCACTACCCACGCTTCGGTGTCTTGCCTTGTGACCTCGTGACCGGCAAGTCGATTCTTCAAACTGTTCTATGTAGGTACCTGGATAAGGCTTCAGTAACACTTGAACCAAAGTTTTTTCTCTAACTGTTTCTATGTCCTCGGATAATTCTTTAAAGTCCCGAATCGCTCTAAATTTTCTAAGTGTAGAATCCTCTCAAAACTTTCAAAGTCCAAAATCTTCAAAACTTTTCTAAGTCCCGATCGATCTTCAAATCTTTTATGTTCGGGTGATCAAAATTTTCTAATTCTGAATGATGAACGAATTTTCAAAAAATTTTCTTAGTCCCAGGTCCAATCTTCAAAAAAAAAATTCTCATTCCCAGGTTCAATTTTCAAAAATTTTCTTAAGTCCCAGGTTCAATCAAAATTTTCGAAGTTCTAGGAATGATCTTCAAAAACTTTCCCAAGTCCAGGTTGAATTTCCAAAATTTTCTCAAAATCCAAAATTCTTCTAAGTCCAGACGTAATCCTTCAGTGTTTCAGGAAAATTTTCAAAGTCCAAAGCTTCGGATCTGTTTCGGGGTGTACTTAAGGGTTGATTCTTGAAGGGTAGTTTTCTTCAAGGGGTAGTCCTCACGATAAACCACGATGCTGATTTTGATGCGTCTTCACAGGAACGTGTGTTGACGGCTAGCTTCGGATCAGCTTCGGGGTGAGTTCTCAAGGGTTGATTCTTGAAGGGTTGATTCGGGAACGGATACCAAACGACAGACTGTTAAGAAACATGATACGGTGGTACGGAAAACCGGCTCGCAAGGACCAAAAAACTGTACCGGACGGGCGTGATCGACTGGAACGGGGGTGTGATGGGGTAGGTCTATCCTTCTTCTAATCCTTCGATGTGAAATGTGACTATCCGACTGCGTCCAGCCGCGCTTAAATTCAAATTCAAATTCTATTTTCTATCTGTTTACTAACGTACTATGTTACTTTAGCGTAACGAGCCCCAAAAGCCACTAACTGTTTCAGTTTATTTTTAACTGTTATTTTAATATAAAAATAATAAATCTGTGACTCTAGTACATTTCTGGCTATATCTAGGTTTACTCTAGGTCTGGATAGGGGTCCTCTCTGTAAATCCCCCGAAATTCCCCATAGAATGGTGTGAAAATCAACCCTTCAACCCTGCCCACTGGTGGGCTTGTTGCATTTAACTATCGGAACTATCTACAAGGGTGAACTTGTCTACTATTAAGGGTTGACTTCCGGAAAAACTATCCCCCTTGGGCTACTATAATATCTGTCATAGGGTAGGTGCATCATCCCTCTATCCAGATACACAACTTTTGAAGCCAGCCCTGCAAGGGTGGAAGTACTATAAGGTCAGGAACCCGGAATTGGAAAAAATCTGTGCTTTTACATTTTCCTAATTTGCGGCTTTATGCCTTGTCTGACCATAAAGATGTGTAAATATCTGAATACGGCTCAGTGCCAGGCTTCTATTGCCTATTATTTGAAGCCTAATTACCTAGATTTTCTGATGTCTAGTAAATGAAGGTGTCTGTAAATGGTGTTTTTTTGCTATCCACCCCATTACCTTTGAGTAACTGTCCTGTGTCGATATGTGTGAAATGTTCAATACCTGTGTACCTTCATTACCTTTGACATTTCCCAACCATCAAAACCATAGCTTTTAGGGTTTACCAGGAATGTGTAGGGGAAATGTGTAGCCCTACCTATATATTTATTTCAAAGAAAATAAGTTACCCAAGAACATCTTGTGTCCGGGGGAAAACGACAACAAATATGCTTTTTAATATGTTACACAGCCATGAAACTATAACTATGAAATACATAAGCTCTTAACTATAAAATACATAAGCTTATTCTATACATAGGCTCTTATGTACGCGAATTATACAATACTATTGATGCTTTGTCGCAGAGCGTATGTCAGTCCTATTGTATCATCCATACTTTGCAAAGAAACAACTGTATATTATACCTATAAAGAAAGTATAGCGTATCCGAGACAGCGAACAAATATTTTTTTGGACCCGCTTCGGCCGCTCTAGTAATTCCTTAGCTCTCCAGTTTCAAACATTCGTATGTACATACAAGTGTGTAGAAAATATAGAGTTTCTGAGTCAAGGAACTTAATATTTTTCGGGTTAGCTTCGCTTACTCCAGCATCCTAAGCTGTCCGGTTTTCACTTTAGATGACATATAAACAAGTTTAGGTGCAAGATAAGAATAAAATTTGCGTTTCTGAGTCAAGGAACTAGAATTATTTCTCGGGCTCGCTACGCTCGGCCTAGCATCCTTGGCTGTTCGGTTTCCGCTAAGTTGACATAAAAACATGTGTATGGATGTGAGGATGAGGAGAAAATTAGCGTTTGTGAGTCTGGTGAGTCATGGAATTAAAATTTTTGGGGCTCGCTCGCTCGCTCTAGCATCTTTAAGGGTGCTCTCTCGAAAAGGCTTAAAAATAGCGTTCAGACAGCCGCAGATGTAATTTCTCAGTAAATGCCGCTACGCGTCATTTACCTACTGAGAAATTACATCTGAAAAAAATAGGAAGTAATCTACATGATATTGCACGTAACTTGGTTTCAGGAAAAAAAAATCATAACACATAATAGGAAAAAAAATCACCAAATCAACTCCAAATCGTTGAGATGAAACCATTTTACTCCTTCATTTTTTAACAAAAGACTATAAAAATAATATCTACTGCTGTGCAATACAAACGAAAATAACTTGGTGTTGTTACTTTTTTAAAATATGTATTTGTTTTATTATAAAAAAATAAAAACACGGGTTGCGGAGTGGCGCGCCGAGGTGTAGTTAGCTCCGTTTGTATGCACAAGGTCATTGGCAAATATACAAGCCTTAACTCTCCGGGTTGCGCTTAAGTCTACAAAAAAACATACTTATGGGTGATTAAAAGAAATGTAACGTACCCGAAGCAAGGTATCGTATTAAAAAATTTCGAGCTCGCTTCGCTCACTCTAGCATCCGTACTTCTTAAACATCTATTTGTGTTACGTTGGGAAACAAATCTAAGATATCCGAGACAAGGTGCTAAAAATTTTCGAACTCGCGTCGCTCTCTCATGCATTGTACCTACGCTCTCTTCGGGCTAATGTTTTCTGCAACAGTCACAAAAACAACTTTTTATGGGCTGGATTCGCGTTCGCCCCAGTCGTCTCCCGTTAGTTTCATGACTTTATAAGTTTGTAATTTTATTACCTTTTTTGTGCAAAAATCCCTAAATTTCTCGACTCAGTTAAGGTACTATATATTCATGTGTCCTGACCCCCTCATCAAAGTTTATGGCTGCGAGCGCGCCTGATTGTGGAGCCTTCTGACTATGACTGGCCTAAAATTCTGTTTTTGATCGTGCACATCGCAATGATTTTTCTTGTCGTGTAATAGTGTTTAAATACAGTAATTTTAATTTGTGTACATTTTCGCGATTCCCCTCGTGCGTCTACGTCAATTGAGGAAAAGATTGACGCGCTCACGAAAGAAATCGCGAAAATGATATTTATTCAAAATATATATAATTTTTCATTGGGCGTCGCATCTCAGGTTGGGGGCTAGGCCCCCCTAGAAAAAATCCCTAGATACGCCAATGATTAAGTATGATCTGTGATTCTGTGATAGTATGACATTTCTACTTATTTTTTGCTGTAAAAGCTCGAACGAGAAGATCAACTCCCTAAAATTTACAAGTAAAACCTATGATTTTATTTTTACCACAATACTTATTATGGGCTTTTACAGTAGGCAATATAGGTATTTATATTTACCAAAACAAAAACTGATTCTTTATTTTTATATCAATGATATTATTATTACAATGATAATGATGTTTTTATCTCCAGTCTTGCCATGAAGTACCGTGTTACCCAATTAATGGCTTGTGGAGGTCTGGTAGGCAGCCGCACCTCGTAAAATACTGGTATTTAGCTAAATCCGGCTTGACTGGAAGCCGACCCCAACATAGTTGGGAAAAGGCAAAAAATTAAAATAAAAACATTATTCATCATCTGCCTGATGATGAATAATGTTTTTATTTTAATTTTTTACCGACTTCAAAAAAAGGACGAGGTTCTCAATTCGGTTGTATTTTTTTTTAATTGGTAAGTATAAGTAAGGTAGCTAATCAATAATTACTTCGAATACAAAATTAATTCAGTTGTTTTATTTTCTGCTAAGCTATTGTGTACACACCTGTACGAAACTATTAAACTCAACGACACTATTGGGAGCGTGCAGAAACTATAGGTGGCAGCACAAAAATGTCAATGTCAGGTATGTTTTGTATAAAATTCGAAATAGCTACGCTAGATGGCAGTCTTCTTCGCGCACGTTTCCCTAAACTGAGCACACAGGAACCACAGGTGGCAGCACAGAAGCGTAAATATCAAGTATTCTGACCCTGAAAAATTCGAATATGCGACACTAGATGGCATAGTCAACGACGTGCACGGTGCCTATACTGGAAATTTTAGGACGTTAGCCCTTTATACTAAATGGGCGCCTATTAATAGCCATTCCTTGGTCGGATTATCCATGTTTTGTGGTGTTTCTGGTATTTTTATTTACATCTCTTTATTATTCAGTGTAATGAGCTGAAATTTAATATGTGTAGCGAGAATATCTTCCATAGATGCGTTTCGCGCGCTAACGTGATGCTCGCGCCGCACCCCGCCGCTCCTCAGGTCGCCAGTCGGTTCTACCCATAGATATAGAATCCCCTAGGTACCTATTCTATATCTATGGTTCTACCATAGACTAATACATGGGTTCTACACGCCCTTAGACGTAGCATGTGCGCGCGCGACGCACCCTATCTGTACCTAGATGACATCTTTAATTGTGACTAGACCTAAATCTCATTCCGTGTATTGTGTGATTGTCACCAACATTCATAAATATACTTTGTACAACCGTTACAAAATTGCGCCCAACTCGTGGCTCGTGCTTGGAAATACCTACGCGAGCGCGAACGTATTCCACGCTCTGTTGTGTACCTACCTACTGTACGTCGCTGTAAACGCTGCGCAGAACAACTTTACCCGGTGCACGGCTCGGTTCGATGGAGCCGCCTGCAACGCCGACGTCGTGGAAGCATTCATCGAGAGCGTGCTGATATACAAGGAGTGCGCAGACGTGTCCGATGAACACGCGTTACGTAGCTTGCCTATGCTGCTGACCGGAGAGGCCGCCGTGTGGTGGCGAGGAGTGCGACCTACCGTGGAGACCTGGGACGACGCGTTACGCCGGCTGCGCTTCATGTACGGCGCGCCACGTCCAGCCCACAGGATCTTACGTGATATATATGCGCAGGAACAAACCAGTGAAAGTGCCGATGTGTTCATTTCGCCTGTGCGCGCTAATATTTCGCGATTACCGTATCCCATATCGGAAGTGATGCAACTCGATATAGTGTACGGCCTTTTGCATCGTAAAATCCGTAAACGTGTTCCGCGTGATAGTGTAAGTAGCGTCGACTGTCTACTTGAGAGAGCCAGGTATGTGGAGGAGACGCTGGGCGAGGCGAATCAATCCCATATATATCATCTAATAATAATACCGCGAACACGAACTTACGTGAAGGTGAGTTTTCAAAGCGTTAACACACGCGATCCCTCCGTGACGCGGCCAACAATCAAGATCGAAGTAGCTTCGTCAGTAGGTGTCGCCGTGCTTGACACCGGCGCTACCGAAAGCCTAGCAAGTTCTGGTTTGTATGTTACCATTTTAGTAAAGAATGGGACGAGCTTTACATCGGTCCGCCGCACGGTAGGGTTGGCCGACGGGACCCAACAAACACGTGACGTATTATTATGCGACACGAATGTTATGGTGCAGGGCCGTAACATACCTACGACATTTATTGTTATACCAGAGACGGAAAATAGGACGCTTCTTGGACAGGACTTTATCGCAAAATCAGGCATTTTACTTGACCTTCAACATGGTTGTTGGTACTTTTCAGATACGGCAAAGGTGAAGGTACCCTTTGTGCGCTCATACAGCCTTATGTCTACCAGTGATGCAGAGCTGATGCAGGTTAACACCACCGGCCTGGCACTAAGAGAAAACGAAGGATCTAAGCTGTCACCTGCTCAGAGGACGCAGCTTAACCAGCTTATAGTTTCTAAATCTGCGCGTTTCGCCACCGAGGGACCAGCTACTCACCACATTCGAGTGGGTGAGAGGCAGGAGCCGACCGCCTCACCGCCCTACCGGATGTCGGCAGGTAAGAAAGAGCTACTGGACGATGAGCTTGAGAAGCTACTACGAGCAAATGTTATAGAGGAGTGCGAGTCGCCATGGGCTGCGAATGTAGTGTTAGTAAGGAAGAAAGACGGTGGCGTACGGTTATGCGTGGATTACCGTAAGCTCAACGCCGTAACGGAACCGGACCGGTACCCACTGCCGCGCATAGAAGATGTTCTCCATGCCGCGAAGACTACTGCCTACATGTCAACGCTCGACCTCCATTCCGGTTATTTCCAGGTGAGTGTCGCGGAAGAAGACTGTGACAAAACCGCTTTCGTTACGCCTTCTGGCACCTATAGGTTTAAGAGAATGCCCATGGGACTGCGCAACTCCGGCGCCACGTTCCAGAGATTGATCGACCGCTTCCGGTCGAACCTGGTTGTACCGGCGCGGACACTTGAGATAAGTGACAGCGCCGTGACGTCCTCAGACCCTCGAGGTGGTGGTAGACCTGTGACTATCCTAGGATACCTAGATGATTTGATCGTTCTGTCATCCAGCTTCGAACAACACCTCGAGGACCTGGAGGCAGTCTTTGACAGACTGGATAAATTTAATCTGCGTGTCAATCGCAAGCAAAAGTTGTTTTGCCTGTGATTCGGTGCGTTCCCTGGGGCACATTATAGTATCCGGTGGTCTGCAGGTGGACCCAGAGAAGACCTCAGCCATAGCTGATATGCCTGCCCCGAAAAACGAGAGGCAGCTTAAGGGGTTCTTAGCTACGTCAAGTTGGTTCCGGCGCTTTGTACCGAATTACGCCGCTATCGCTAAACCTCTAACTGACCTTCTCAAGAAGAATAGCTCTTGGAGGTGGCATGATGAGCAGCAGGCTGCATTCGAGCATATTAAGAGGCTCCTGGTCACCGCGCCTATACTCCGCCAGGCCGACGTGAGTAAACCTTTCTCCCTTAATACCGACAGTAGTGGTTACTGTCTCGGAGCAGTTTTGATGCAGAGAGAGGGCCCCGATGAGAGGCCTGTAGAGTACGCTAGCCGCTTGTTGTTACCGGCTAAGCGCAACTACACTACCACCGAGCGGGAGGCCTTAGCTGTAGTCTGGGCAGTGACCAAATTCAGGGGCTACATCTAAGGATCGGAGGTAATAGTTAAGTCTGACCATCAGCCCTTGCGTTGGTTGATGGGCTTAAAGTCCCCCAGTGGCCGTTTGGCAAGGTGGGCATTGACCCTTCAGGCGTACAACTTGCAGATACAGTATACTCCCGGTAAGGTGAACGTGATTGCAGACGCGCTAAGCCGCTCCGCCTGTTGCGAAGAAGACCCAGGTGGATGGGAGATATGCTTAGTGTCTGTAGATATACCGCACAGGGCACCCGGTGATGTGCGTGATAACCAACTCAAGGACCCCGAGTTGAAGACGATCGTGGAGGATCTAGAAGACCCCGATCCGTCAAGGGGGAGGGGCTGGTCAAAACGGGGATACCTGATGTCCGATGGAGTGTTGTACCGATGTGCACCCGAGGCTGACGACGCTGATTCTGCCTGTCTCGTGGTACCGAGTCAAGAAAGAGAGATTATCCTTGCTGACTTCCATGACGCTCCAACCGCAGGTCATTTCGGTGTCGAGAAAACTTTGCAACGTATCAGAGCCCGCTACTTTTGGGTAGGTATGAAATCGTTCGTTTCTGACTATGTTAGGCGTTGTGCTGCTTGCCAGCGCTACAAAGCAGATAACAAGAAGCCTGCAGGACTGCTGCAGACACCCGCTACGACTCGTCGGTTTGAGGTTGTTTCGGTGGATTTGTTCGGCCCTTTGCCGAAGACGGCTAAAGGTAATCGATGGATTTTTATAATAGAGGACGTGTGTACTCACTGGGTTGAGCTGTTCGCGTTTGAGACCGCCACCAGCGTAGAGTGCGCCGAGATTTTAATCAGCGAAGTGTTCTTGAGGTTTGGAGTTCCACGTAGGATGGTCAGCGACAACGGAGTGCAGTTCGTAGTCGAGGTGATGCAACAGGCCTGTCACGTGATGGGCATCAAACAGTCTTTGACGCCTTTGTATCACCCGGTAAGCAACCCCGTTGAACGCAAGAACCGGGACCTCAAGCCCCAGTTAGCGATTCTTGTGGGAAGAGACCACGCCTCTTGGGACCAGCATCTCGCAGCTATAAGGTTTGCGATGAATTCGGCTGTGACAGTGAGTACTGGATTTTCACCAGCATTTCTTACCTTCGGGAGGGAGCTGCGCGCACCTTCTGACGTCGTGGCTGATATGAAGGCCATCGGGGATACTGATAATTTTGTACCGAGTATTACGCCTTACCTTCGTAGGTTGTCAACAGTGCTCCTGGATGCCAGGGATGTCCATGAACAGGCCCAGTCTATTAAGAAGAAGTATGCTGATGAAGGCAGACGTACGCCTCCGGATTATAAGGTGGGTGATCTCGTCCTCCTAAAGACGCAGAGTATGAATAGAATAGAATAGAATAGAAAGATGTTTATTTCCCTAGTTCATATGTTACATTATGCCCACAGGCCGGTGGTGTATTCGGCCTGTGGGTGTATCAGCTACTTACAGTCTACCTATGTTAGTCTGAAAGAGATCTGTATAAGTGTCGTGTAGTGTGTGCTGTGAGCCTGTTAGTGTGTACAGAGTAAATTTATATAAATTTATAATGTTGTTCTATATTGCCCTATCCTATTTACAGCTAATTACAATTTATGGGGACGTGGAGCAGTCGTTCGCTTGCTGAGCAGCCGACTCCTGTCTTTTCTTGGTACATAACTGCTTTCACCTAGTCTAATATTAGTTAGGAGGGGGTTATGCTGTCCGTGTCCGAGGTAGGCGTCACCAGGGGTCTCCAGATCCTCGATGTGCATTTCGCGAAGTCGGCGCAACATGTCCTCGTTTAAGTCTTGTGCACGGAGGTGCCATGGATCCCAATCGAGCATATCCCAGAGTAGTGAGGTTTCTAGGCGTCTTGGGAATTGTCCGCTGGTCTTAAGAGCCATTCGATATTGGCGTTCAATTTTTAACAAGTTGCTCTTACTGTAACGTGACAGTAGTTGTACCACGCCATAATCCAGTATAGGAAGTACGAACGACAGCAAGTTTCACAGTCATATCCGTCTTTGCGTGCCAACCTATGATAGGGGCTAGCGCTCCGCGTGCTCTCCGCGCCTTCTGCACTACGTAGTCCGTCTGTTTGCCCATGGTCATGGTCTTGTCTAAGTATACGCCCAGATATTTTATACTATTTTTATATTCGATTGGCTCGTTTTTGATGCGAATAGTTCTGCGGTAATTTCTCTTGTGAGTGAACATGGCACACTCCGTTTTGTCTACGTTGCATTTTAGGCCCCAGCGACGATAGTAGTCGATTACAGTGTCAGCGGCCCAGCCCGCGCGGTGTGTCGCGCAGTTCGGGTCAGGAGACCTGTTAAGGATGCACAGGTCATCGGCGTATTGAGAGAGCTTGAGTCCGCGGATAAGGTCCCTATGGTCCCAAACGTCGTGTACGTACAGATTAAAAATGATCGGACCCAGAATGGAGCCCTGGGGGACCCCGTGCGGAACCGGTTTTTCATCGCCATTGGTAGTTCTGAAGCGTCCGTAGGTTTTGCGACCGCTCAGGTAGTTCTCTATTAGTTTGATGATGTTGTTCGGTACGTCAGCTCTTTGAAGCTTCTTCGTCAGCCCATCGTGGTTTATTGAATCGAAGGCATTCGAAAGATCCGTCAGGACCATAGCTACACTTTCCCTCGCTTCCAGCGCATCAGTGATGAACTTACCGGTTCGAAGGATCTGTGTGCCTGTTCCTCTGTTCTTGGTAAAACCATGTTGGAACAGTGGTTGGAGTCTGTCGGCAGTCTGTCGCAGGCGCGACAAGAGCAGGCGTTCGTGCAGTTTACCCATGATGTTTAGAAGAGTGATGGGTCGGTAAGATTTGGCGTCCCGGTGATTCTTACCTGCTTTATGTAGGAAGATGCACTCCCCAATTTTCCATCTGTTGGGGTTGTCCACCTGTCAGTAACAGGTAGTCAGCTATTACTTTGTACCTGATAAGAAAGGGGTCACCTCCGAGTTTGAGAGCGTCTGCTTTGATTTTGTCCGGGCCAGGTGCCTTCTTATTTTTAAAGCGTCTCAGCGCTGATCTGATTTCCTCTATGGAGGTGGGGTCGAGAGGCTGGAACGGTGTGGTCTTCTCCGTGGTCTTATCTTCGTTATTAATCTCGGCTTCTGTAACGATCGCTGCGTCGACCAGGGCGTCGATGGTGTCTTTCTCACTATTGCAGCCCTCTATGTAGGTCTCTGTACTGGGGCCTTCAAGTTGCGTTGGACTCGCCACATCTCGGTTCTGTTGTTTTGTGGATCGTTTATTATCCGGGCCCATTTTTCGTTGCTATATTTCACGAGTGCTTGTTGGACCTGGCGTTTCAGACAGTTGTAGGTTCTTCTTTGTTCCATTATTCTGTCCTGGTTGAAGCGTAGTCGCCACGCTTTCCTTTTTACTTGGTTTCTTTTGTTGATCAATTCATTAATCTCTTCTGGAAGTTGATCTCTTCTGTTGTTTTCATGTAATGGCGCATAATCATCCAAGGTGTCTATGATGGCTTTTTCTAGTTTTAGTATGTATTCCTCGCATTCTGCGTCGGTTGTGATTTCCTTTTGTAGGTTTCTGGTTTTATCCCAAAGGGTTTGTTGGTATTGTTTTTTGATTTCTTCGTTGTTTGCGATAGTGCGGGTATTTCTTACCAGTGTTTTCTCTCTATCCACCACCATGCTTAGGTCCAGTAACCAGGGCATATGATCGGAGCCAATCGGTGTTATTTGTCGGCATGTTATATTGTCAAAAGCTTGTGCATCGTGCGAGAAGATGGCTGCATCGAGTATGCCATAGCCTGCACTGTTAGGACGCGAGGGTAGGCCCGTGTGGTGTATGGTGCAGACGTCGGAGTTACAGAGGTCTCGGACAAGTATTCCCGCCCCTTCGTCTCTCGTCTGGTTGAGT
The DNA here is from genome assembly GCA_950371165.1 of Lacanobia oleracea. Lineage (NCBI taxonomy): Eukaryota > Metazoa > Arthropoda > Insecta > Lepidoptera > Noctuidae > Lacanobia > Lacanobia oleracea. The sequence continues at coordinate 13,435,495 of OX493401.1, forward strand.
GTGGTCATTTTAAGGTTGAGGTCCCCGATGGTGATATTTGGAGCTTCGGTTATGATGTCTTCTAGCTCATCATTAAGCGCTGTGGCGTCGAAGTGCTCTGATCTGTGTGGTATGTATATCCCCTTTATTTTCAGGGAATCTCCGGTCATATGATCATAAGTGAGGTTGATAGCGACGCCTTCAATGAGGCGGTCTCTTTCTTCGGTGCCTGGGGCAACGTCAGTTTGGCTCCAGCGTATTCCTCGCATCACATACATGGCTGTAGTTAGATGTGACGCGATTGAGTGCGTGACCTTGTCGTAGTTCATGAGATTCATGCGGATTTTAGAAAAGTCTACCCGGCACTCGTTGACTATGATTATGTGTGGTTAATAACGTTCGGCTAAGGATTTTAGCTCGAGGAATTTACCTTTTAATCCTTGCGCGTTGAGATGCAATATACGCAACTTGTGATATTGTTTTCTCGGGTTATTTGTTGAGAATTTTTATGAGGATTTCGTGTTGTAGCTGCAACTGGTGTAATATTTCTTTCATGATGGTTTGTAGCTCTTGCCCTACGGGCTCCATGCTGTTTTCTTTGTTTGTTAAGTGTTCATTTAGTTGCATTGGTGGCTGGTGCTGTGGTTGTGATTGGAGCGCATGATTAGGTAAAGGTGGAAATTGTGAAGTGGAGGTTATGTTCATGTATGAAACGTTTTCCTGTCGGTATTTCAGTGCTGCGAATCTGCGCTCAGCTGTTTCTCTTTTTTTCCTTTCTTTTTCTTCGTGTTGTGCCAGTTGACGGTCAATTGCCTTCTGGAACTTCTCGCATTTGACTTGATGGGCCCCATGACCTGTTTTTTTGCAAGCTGTGCATATTTCGATATCTATGCCTTCTTCGTTTTGAATTGTGGAGGTGGTTTGTTTCTTCTCACCATGACACGCCGATGTCGCATGCGTGAAGAGGAAACATTTTTTACATTGTACTACTCTCCTGGGGTCATCTTTGTATTCTTGAGGCTTCATGCTGAAGGCCCCGAAGTATGCATGCTTTGTTGTCTTCATAAGCGTGGCGATTTCATCGTAGGAGTGGGTACCATCAAAGATAAATAATTGTAGGTTACCTTTAATTGTTCTCATTTTAATCGGTCTCACACCGATACACCTCTCCATTTCCTCAAGGCATGCCTCATTCGTCTCATCGTAGATGTTCGTGTTTAGCACAACCTTCGTCTGATGGATCTGTTGGGCTTTAGGGATACGTGCCACGAAGCGGAGCCCGTCGTCAAGTTTCCTCAGCTCTTCTATAATCATTTTCCTCATGTCCGCGGTGTATACGCAGATCGTGATGGTTCTTTTGTTACTAGCCATTGCGTGTCTTGCTCCATGTTCTGTGGCTATTTTTCTAATTTCCTTTAGGTATTTCGGATCGTTGATTTTCTTGAAGTCTGTTATGACTAGGTCGGGGATGTGAGTGGATGATGTGATCACTCTCGGTTTTTGCTGAGTCGCTGTCGATTTAGGAGTGACGACACCTCTCTTTCTCTTCTTGGGTTTGGGTGAGGTAAAAGTCGCGTCGGGGCGTAGTCTTTCTCCCTTTAAAATTCGTCTCTGTGGTCTTCTTCGGTGGGGAGCGAGGCGAAGCGGTTGCTTGTTTTTATGCCGGGCTGTCGCTGCGAGGCGACGAAGGTCGAACTGGCGGTGCGCGCTTGCGCCGTTGCGTGTCCCAACTGAGCCGCGGAGTCGGTGCGCAGAGGCGTCGAGACGGTTAAGTCACAGCACGCGCGCGTGGCGGTCACGCGAGCTGAACATTGGACGGTAGGTACCATGTGTCACACCTGACTCCGTTCGTCGGCGATATTGTGTCTCCGGTTCGTGAGAAGCGCCAGCGTGGTCGACCCCGTAAATTGGGTGCTAGTCCGAACGCGAGGGCGCTATGTCCGAACTAGAGGGGGAGTGTGTAGCGAGAATACCTTCGACGTAGCATGTGAGCGCGCAGTGCCCTATCTGTACCTAGATACCTAGACATCTTTAATTGTGACTAGACCTAAATCTCATTCCGTATATTGTGTGATTGTCACCAACATTAATAAATAAACTTTGTACAACCATTACATAAATGTGAATAGTTTGCATTACACTAAATATTGGAATATATTTTATTTAGCCTTTCTTTTAAATAATCTTACAATCGGATGTCATAAAACATAGTGGTTCGGTCCAAATAATTTGGCAGGACATTGTAGACCCACCCTTACAAGGTACTAATAAACATCGTAAGTTAGGTTCTAGAATCCCTATTTTAAGTACTAGGACCTAATAACCTTATTTTACTTTTACGGATATATCTTCTGAACGGTAGGTATGCTTTTTTCAAATTCTGTTTTCGCAAACATTACACACAAATTCAAAGCAACGTGTGTAAAAAAATACAACTCTGCGTTTTATATGATTTTCATCAAATAGCCAAACGTCTGCGCAGCGGGGACTTGAATATCTCCGCATTTCATGACACACATAACCTTGCTAACTTAACCATTACACCATAAGCTGTTTTCGTAAATATCGTGCAAACAACCAAGTAATAGTAATTTAGCAAAAAGATATTAGTTCAATATTTTTTTAAATAAGGCTTACAGCTGAAGACATGGCCTAATTCTGCCCTTAATCAATCCAAAACACATAAATGTACAGCAAATAATAATATGTGAAAAGTACTTATAAAATAAACAAAAATAAATAGCAATAATTACATTTCTCTAAAACAGGCGACAAAAAATGACAATAAAATATGTGTGTTAATTGATTTTGTGTGGTTTTTGTTTTCGACATAATTCTATGCATTGCAATACAACTGCCTCTCTGTTTGGATACACGCATATGACAAACAGTATCTGTAGCAAGCCTGAAGATCAGACTAAAATAAAAAATACCCGCGACTGCCAGAATCGTCATCTGTAAAAGTCAACAGTCACTATTATCGCAGACACCATTTTTCTAGCTGCATGCCGCGTGTCGTGATGCCTATTAATGCCTATCACGTTACGCATTATACATCGATAACATATTCAAGTGTGTGTATCCGAACATTCCAAATGTCATAGTTATGTTGACATTTCTGCGCTGACAGACCGCACTGCACTTGCGTTGATCTTGTTACATATTATTGTGTTGTCTTTACGTTTTACTCTGTTGGGTATTTTTACTTGACCCCACGCTATCGTTCATCGGACTTTCGTTTACTGTGTATATTGTACTTGTTTGTTTGTTATTTGGATTCTGGCGCTTACGATGTCAAGGTGCTTAAATTGTAGTGTGGCCACTAATCGAATGCGAAGGCATATGTAACAATTTTAACACCGCTGTTATAAAATACATTGACTGAATGGTTATCTATACAAGAGGTACGTACCTAAGTTGTAATTATTTTCATACTGCTAAAATATAAAATAAATTGCAATCGACGTTGGTAAACTTCACCTACCATTTTAAGCAGTTGAGTTCCTTATTCGGAAAGAATGTTGGTCAGTGGGTCGTCTTAGCATAATATAAGTACTAATCACGTATGTATTTTATGTTTTTCAGCTTCCTTCAGATGGACTGATTTGCATGTTATGTATTGTTAAACCAACGCTCAGAAGAAGGTACACATAGCAGAGTAGGTACTGAGCTACCCAATGGTGTGTATTGGTTGTGGATGTTCTGTTATGGGGAGGCGCTACCCAATGCGATACCACACCCTTGAAGAAAACAATCCATTAATTGATATTTTCTTCTCATGGAAAACCCACAATCCGGTTAGTATGTGCTTTCGAACTTATATATTTAGCCTTGCTTTGCCCTGGCTGCTGTAAATTCCGATGCTGAAACAAATCCTTATAATTAATGAGTAAGGGTGCAGTCTCACTTGGCATATAGTCTGTCAACGATTTGCCCATCCGTTACTATTTCAATGGTGCGGTCATTCTGCAAACGGTGTACTGTATGCATAATATAGGCATTCTATTGAATATAGTATTGGGCGCTAACTCAGGCTATCAGTCAACCGTAAAATGTATGCCAAGTGAGACTGCACCCTAATAATTACCAGTTATTATTTATACTAACCACATTTATTACACTGGCCGTAACAGTTCTACCATTTCCTTTAAAAAGTAAAGGTGAAGATTTCATAGGTATAATGTCAAACATTGTTACAGGATCAGAGGGCAAATCTACAAGCATGTCATCCCTGTTGGATGCAAGCTAATCGGCACTTAGTACTGAATACACATAGATAGGTACGAGTATAGATAGGAAATGGAGGAAAATAAACCTGGAACGCCCAAACCACCTCCACTTCCAACAGATCCTAATCCTATTGTTGCACATGAACCACCACCACCACCTCCACCAGCTGATAATCCTGCTGAAGCACGAAGAATTGACCAAATGAATTATCTCCCTAGTTACTAACGTGTTCCGAATACTTCTAGCCATTGTATTTTTAAGGAGTGTAATAGTCAATCAGGGCATTTTTGAATTCCTACTTTTGTTAAGTTAATTATTATGTTCCTATCAGTTGCTGAACATGCGAGATATATTTATTTGCTAATGAGTGGCATTTATTACCTGAGAACTCAAATACCTCGTCTTATTTTACTGTTCAACAGTCAGAAGATTTAATAGAACTTCTAAAAAGAGATCTAGTAACTTTTGATTTTAATAATGTTGGATCAAATGCCGCATCACATTTGTCACTATTGGGCAGGACTTAAAGTGACGGAGTTCTTATCACTATATATTGAAATTCCTTTGGAAAATGCCCTTAGCCCTTATCTTTTGAGAGGGCGAATAAAGTCTGTAAATAATATTTTTCATATATTTTGTTTGATAGTGAGCCATCTAGCCCCAATCCCTTGGATGCCATTTTAGGCTATTGTTGTAGCTGCCTAGTTGGAAATCAAACAGTTGGGTGTTGTTGCCATGTTATGACGTTGTTATGGTATTTGGGCTGGGCCAGGCACCAAGCAAATATAATGGCACCAGTTTCATTCCTCGATAACATTTTATTGATCTTTGAAGATGAATAGGGTTCTAAGTGGTTGAAAACATTGAATGTGTCTCTGAGTGATCGCAATGATGTTTTTCTTAAGGTGGATGCTCCAGGGTAGCCCGCGAAATTCAAATATTTTTATGTTTTTTGCAATTTGCCGGTCAGTGTGAAGCTGTATGTGGACCAAATGCGATCTGCGACCGTAACGCGTATTTATCTAAAGAATTATAACCATTTTAATCATCAATATAGCCCTCTAAGTTCATGTAGTTCGAAAGAATGATTATTTCTGAAATATTCATATTTGAATTTCGCGGGCTACCCTGGAGCATTCACCTTAACCCACTTATAACGACCGATCGTTATAAAGATCAAAAAAAATACTGGGGAATACCCTCAATTTAAAAATAATTACGAGTGGATAACTTTTGCTTATTGTATACCAATCGCCGCAGTGATCGTTTGACAGTGTTTCGGTGCATAGAAAATTATCTTATGATCATAATTTTGAAGTGCTTTTGTATTTTAGTTCGTATTGGCGTAATTAACTTTCACTATGTCTTCAAAACGGTAAGTGTTTACAAATTAGCTTGTGATTGAAATTTATTTTGTGCTCGTTTTTTATAAATTTATAACCTGTCTAACAAAACTGTGAATTAAAATCTTGTCATATCTTTTATAAAAAACAAATGATATTATATTTGATGATCGTTATAACGACCGGTCGTAATTTGGGGATGTATTTTTGACTTTCAGACCCAGGAATACCGATAAACCATTGTCTCTCAATGAAATCATTGACGAATTGGAACAATTAGATGATGATGCCCCATTTCCAAGAAATATAACTATTTTACCACCAGATAACGCGAATGCTGATGTTACAGATGAAGATTCTGGTGATGAGGAGTTTGTAACTCTGAATAATCTTCCAGGTTTGATATAGATGTCATATAAATCTTTACGTTATTTTCTCATGTCAGTTGTTATATTTTTTTTTTCTATCTAGGTTCTCAGCTAAGAGCTCCTGCTGAGATAGAATACATGTGTTCCGAAAGTGACGAGGACAGTGTACCGTTGTCTTCTTTAGCAAAAAGAAGTCGAACCACCCAAGAACCCCTAATTGTGGAAGGTCGGCAACCTGAGCCATCTACATCTAATTCAGCTCCAGTTATTAGCAGCACGTCAGCCATTCCTTTTGTTGATCCAACCGTACCAAAAAATCAAACATATACTTGGAGAAACCGCCATAATCCTCACGACCGACCACAATGGCAAGAAAACCATGGGCCAAGATACCTTCAAACGCCCATGTATTACTTTGACTGTATGTTTGATGACTCTGTTATCGAATTATTGGTCAAATATACAAATATTTACGCGATTCAAAAGAACAAAGTGGGCAATGTGACAACGAGTGAAATGAAGTGTTTCCTTGCTATACTTCTTTACAGTGGATATATCAAAGTTCCCCGAAGATACATGTACCTACTGGGAGAAATCATCAGACACTGATTTTAGTATTATATATAACGCCATGTCGAGGGATAGATTTACATTTATCATGACTCACCTCCACTGTTGTGACAACGCTCAGATAACTACTGAAAATGACAAATTTGCAAAGTTGAGACCGCTTTCAATATCCTGAACGAAATATTCCTGAATATGGCTTCTTTAGAAGAAATGTACAGCATAGACGAGGCTATGGTACCTTATTATGGAGGACACAGCTGTAAACAATTTATACGTGGAAAACCGATTAGACTATGGGGATATAAGTTCTGGGTTGGAGCGACTAGATTGGGGTACGTACTATGGTTTGATCCGTACCAAGGCCATGCAGCAATTATTCCACCGGCTTATAGGCAGTTAGGTATGGGAGCTGGTGTGATTTTGCGTTTTGCTGATCATTTACAATTTCGTCACCCAGGTGTGCCTTGTCACTTATTCTTTGACAATTTCTTTTCTTCTATTCCACTCTTCCACGAATTGAGTAACAGAGGGCTCAAAGCCACTGGAACAATTCGCGAGGACCGTACAAAAAAGTGTCCTTTGCCGTCCAATAAAGAATTCAAGAAGACAGAAAGAGGCACATTCAAGTACAAGTCTAGCCAACCAGAGCATATTTTGGTTTGCAAATGGAATGATAATAGTGTGGTGTCGGTTGCATCCAATTCAGAAAACATCGAGCCCTTACATAAAGCTAAACGGTTCTCGCAGCAGCAGAAAAAATATGTATACATCGATCAGCCTGCAATTATAAAAAGCTACAATGAAAACATGGGCGGAGTAGATAGGTCCGACCAAAACATTGGTCTTTATCGTACATCTATCCGTGGCAAGAAATGGTATTTCTCATTGTTTTGTCACTGCTTGGACATGGCGACTCACAATGCGTGGCAAGTTTACAAAACTAATGGAGGAGAGTACGATCATCTCACATTCCGGAGAACTATCGCCAGAGGTATCTTGGAAACGTATAAAAAAAATGAGAAACGCGGTCCTTGTCCCACTCCTAGAACATACAGGGAAACCTCACGCTACGATAGAGTTGATCACCTAGTAGAGTACAATGACTCTCAGCTTCGAAGTTCGCTTTGCAAAAAAAATACAAACTTCACCTGTCAAAAATGTAAAATCCATTTGCACCCTAAAACATGTTTTGTTATTTACCATACTCCTACATAGACTTGTTTGTTAATTAACGTTTTATATTTAGATAATAAAACCTCTTTTCATAGTTATACTGTGTTTCTTTAATTTAAAATAGGATACAATCGATAAAGTGGTAGTTATATGAGCGTTAACCTACCTGCCTATTACTACTGATCGTTAAAACGATCCGCATTTTCCGAGCTTTCCTGAAAACTCAGATTTTTTTTGGTATTTTTCCATGTTTACTATATGCATCAAGGTAACAATACTAAAAAATTACTGTGATTCGAGATAAAAAAAAGTTTCAGTAACAACTGGGTTAAAATGTCTGTAAAAAAAGTAGGTAGAAGTAGATATATTTAATAAGCAAATGTATATCCTATGTACCTAGTTAATTATATACTTAAATAAAAATTCAAGTGCTATTTTAGTGTTTTATTGCTTATCCAATTCAATTTTTTTTCTGCAAAGTCTCTATGAGCAAGTTATAATGTCCAGATTTATGTGTAGACGACGAACTTTTCTTTGCTATCGCGGCCTTTTTATGACGAGAGGCTGATTTGATGAGAGACTAATCTATCTATAATATATAAAGCTGAAGAGTTTGTTTGTTTGTTTGTTTACTTACTTGAACGCGCTAATCTCAGGAACTACTTACTGGTCGGATTTGAAAAATTCTTTCAGTGTTAGATAGCCCATTTATCGAGGAAGGCTATATATCATCACGATAAGATCAATAGGAGCGAAGCGGTAATGGTATTTTCATTTTTGGCTCTTCACTCGTAATTCAGTGAAAATGCATGGAACATTGACATTGAGAGTGTTCCATACATTTTCATAGAATTAGACGTTCCCTGATATCGATGTAAATGAATGTCGTATCGGGTTAGTGAAGAAAATGTCTTTATATCCATTGTTAACAGTATTCTTGCATTGTTTCGTCTACAAAAATCGAAATGTTGTATCCTCTTTATCGCGTCTCTCGCTTCTTCTCTAATCATAGAACTTAAATTATTGCAAAGACATACATGTAAGCTTTAATATGACGTATTGTATATCAATGTACTTGAATCTTTTTTTTAGGGCACGGCTCTATAGTAATTCCGGCCATGTCCTTTCATTTTAACACACAAATACGCACTTATTATTGTATGTATTTTTATCTTGTACGTCCATGATGGATGACGTTAGCCCAGCGGAAACTGTTTTTGTTGAATAACTCCCTAATGGTTGGATGCACAAATTCGTACTTACCATACACATTTACAGGACGTCATTCACTAAATATCTGCGAAACTGAAAATAAACTACATTTTTCCGCTCGGATGACGCACACTTAACAGCGTACCAGCGCGATGTTACGTTAAGGTGGATGCTCCAGGGTAGCCCGCGAAATTCAAATATTTTTATGTTTTTTGCAATTTGCCGGTCAATGTGAAGCTGTATGTGGACCAAATGCGATCCGCGACCGTAACGCGTATTTATCTAAAGAATTATAACCATTTTAATCATCAATATAGCCCTCTAAGTTCATGTAGTTCAAAAGAATGATTATTTCTGAAATATTCAAATTAAAATGGTTATAATTCTTTAGATAAATACGAGTTACGGTCGCGGATCGCATTTGGTCCACATACAGCTTCACACTGACCGGCAAATTGCAAAAAACATAAAAATATTTGAATTTCGCGGGCTACCCTGGAGCATTCACCTAAAGAACTGGTGTAAACACAAAAAAAAACACGCGATTTCAGCAATCTTGATACATTTGCTTGAAGTTTCGTTGCCTACCTCCGAAGTTCTTCATCAGATCTTCACCAAATTGAAATGGGACCAGTCCAGGAACATTCTCTTCCAAGCAAAAAAAAGACATCCAAATCGGCTGACAGTTGGAGAAAATATCGCTGAACAAACATTTTTCATGGGATCTCATCATCAGATCTTAATTTGTACCTGCCATCATCAGCTCAGCGACATGGGATGATAATTACCAGGTACAAATATCTGAATTGCGTTAGAAAATCTATGAAAAGCATTGTATAGTATGTGCCTATAAAATTTGAGGGTTGCCCTCGATTTTCATGGGATACAATCATCAGATTGACTTGGTGACAATGGGACCAATCGGGAAGTATACCCTTTCAGATGAAACAAGATATGTTTCAAAATGGTTCATAAATTTCGAGTTTGAGCTAACAAACTTAAAAAAAAATACAACCGTATTGAGAACCTCCTCCTTTTTTTAAGACTGTTAAAAAAACGACACTTCCGCTGGGATGAAGCAAATCAATGTCTAGAAAAGTTCCTGCTAGTGCCCTTTGCGGTCCAGGACTACGGTGCCTCTTTCGAACGGATTCCGCGCCCCGGCAGGCACTGGCCCTAGCGGGCCCTGTCTCCCATGCTGACAGCTCTTTGAGGCGCATGTGGAACACAGCGCGCTGTCGACCCGGGCCTGGTTCTGATCGGACGGCGAGCCACCCAATGCTCGCCGTCTGCAGGCTCGCGCCTACGGTGGCCAGAAATCGCCCTGCGAATCCCGACGCCCGGAGCGTCTTATTCTGTTGCGGCGGCTGGGTCGTGAGGTTTCCGTTCGGCCTCCTCCTTCGCTAGCATTATTGCTTCGCAGGAGGTGACCGCTTCCCATGCCTCCTCGCTCCGGGCCATAGATTGAACCAGGGCCGGTCGCGAGGTAGCTGCCGCCGATCGCCTCGATGAGGACTCGGCGGTGCTCCGCCCAAGCAGGGCAGACCTCGCAGTGTTGACATCCGGGCGTGTCCTCCCGCCGAATCCGAAACAGGTATCTCCCGAAACAACAGTGTCCGGTGAGTACCTGCGTCAGGCGGAAGGTACTCGTAAGGACGCCGTGGCGCCGCTCCAGCCACTCCTCAAAGAGGGGACTAATCGCCTGGATTGTGGCGTGCCCAGCGCTGGGTTGCGACAGTCGTTATCGCACGCCCCCCACGTAAAAAAGCCTCCGACAGGAGAGGAGAGATTATCTCCGGGTCGGCCACCTAGAACCGCTGAACCAGTGCTCGATAGAAGCACATGCAGATGATACGAGGAGACAACCCTTGGTTTGTATGGAATGTATTGACAATATCGCATGGCGTCTTCAGGCTATGTTTTGTGGTGAATAATGACACGTGAGGTTAACGGATAAATTAAAAATATATATTTAATAATCATACATTTATTATTCTGAATTTAATACTGTATTACATAGAAGAAATGCACTTCTTAGAAACATTCAGAAGACTTCCCTTTGGGACAGTTTTATATAAATTGGATAAATATGTCGCTCGTGATAATATAATCAATATTTATGAAGATCTGCATTGCCACATACTTAAAAATCTATGTATATTTTTCACCAACTCTCAATTTTCGAAACTAACCCTTTCATAATTTCTTTTTCATTTTTTAACTAATCCTTAAATAGTAAAGCATAAAAGTACGATTGCCTATGAGATATCTGTTGGATCAATAAAATTTTGCAAATTAACAACAAATAATATACTCTACAGTTAGTGCTTATACTGCCGCTGCCATATAATTTGTCAACAACATTTTCCATCACAATAAATAAAAATAGAAATCAAGGAACAAAAACGAAATGAACGTTAAATTTTATCAATTCGGGTGACCGCATAGAAAGGCATTGTGACACATATCCAACATAGTGAGTACTCAATTTTTGAGAAAACACACAGCAAGAGAAGAAACGACATCTTAATTCATTCAGTCAAAGTGGAACATGTATAAAATATTTATTAATAAGAAATAATCAGTCTTGTTTAGAGAAAACATTTTGTCAAAACGTTATCACAATACAGTATGTCAGATATGATGTCATCCCTCTCACTAGTATATAAATCGCCTGCTACGCTACTTAGTGTTATTATCACAGTTGTTTAGTAGAGGTGGGTGCAGTACTTTGTACATAATAATACAGGAGCTACCTGCGATCCGCGACCATTCCGGACACGACACACGATGGCCAATCTAATTTACGCACGCATAACTAGCATGGCCGTTCTACCGCCACCAATGACCTATCTGATTAATAAATAGTAAAAAAAAAATCTAACGACGACTTCCTTGGCCAGCTAGCAATAAGATATCATCTTTGAGACGAAATTACGCACATATACATCCTTTCATGGCAGTCTTCTCTTATAATGTACAAAAAAGTCCGCATTTAAACTCGTCACGAATGCGAAACTCACAAACACGTTGTTCACCCCTCTTATATCCGTTTATTAGACCCGTTGCTATTACATCGTATCTCTGGGATGTTTCATAATACAGGGTTCTTACTATAGATAATAACTTTTACGTCCCATTGAACTGGTTCATTTTCGTCACCTAACGGTTAACGGAAAACTAAATTGAATAACAATAAATTATTAAATCTTACACCTATTATAATTATTATATATTTGTGAACGACTTGCAAGCTTTGTTGTCACAAACATTCTCGTGTAATTCGCTCAAATAGTCAAAAAATATATTTTTGTCTAGGAAACACATTCCAGACTTGGAAGTGTTCTTATGCATTACAATTGACCAACGCAACGACAGGTTATATAGTAATGAAATATCACAGATTTTTCCAAATCTTTGGACAGTAACGGGCGTCTAAACAATACATACGTTATAACTTTCAGTATAATTTGTACCTATTGACTTTCTTATTAATAGCCTTTAGGACCCGTTTACGTACAAAGAAATCCAGTAAGTAACTAGACGACTTATCTGAAATGATGACATAAAAATAATCAAAAATAAGAACAAATCACTTATTTTGCTATGAAAGTAAACATTGTGGTTGATATTTATCACGCACAAAATACTAATCTTTCTAAGTTAAATGCATGTTATATACACACTTCTACATTTTTGTGAATGGTAAAATGAGTTTTTTATTCAAAGCCCAACTTTGTCTTAGATCAAATTGACGCTGACTAATTAGTATCCCTAGGCATAATATTCAAGATTATAAAGATCTAATCTTTAATAAAAAAATAACATTGAAATCAGTGACTGAAATGTCATTGACATCACTTTACATAAGAAAAATATTCACAATTTTATCTGGCAATACAGATTGTTACTATGAAGTATATCAAAAGCATTTTCATAACGCGTTTTTCTAATACTAAATTGTCCCATTATCCACTGGATTCAATCGTTAATAGTAAATCAATTTACTTCCCCCTAAATTTTCAATCATCTTCTATATGTTTCGTGCATTTCGTACATCATACAGACACTTTAACCCTTACCAGTCTTATCAACCAGCAAAGACTACAATTTAAAGAAAACGAAAGGCACCCGGGATTACACGAGTGGGTACCCACACCAACTACTCTAAAATATAATGATTAAAATCTAAAGTGGAACTGACAATTTTTTTTTTTTCATAATAATGTTCCACTACACAATCATATTTTGGAAAAATTTAAATTCTCTGTTGGCGGCATCATTGCTGTTTATAAATATCGTGTGGTAAATAAAGTATTCACTAAAGTGTACAGTTTTACATTTTGAGGATATCACAACTGCTCAAATATGTATGTTAACTGTTTTCTTGTGTTTCATTTAACTAACACTACCAACAGAGAATGATCTTATAAACCTAACACACATTATTAATATTAATTCAAATGGATCTGAAAGAGAATTCACAAAAGTTTCATCATTGTATAGACAAAGTATTTATCATCTACGGTAATCTAGTTGACAATGCAATTTTAAACATTAGTCAATATGGTAAGGATATATTGTCCACACATTTAGTAAGTAAAAATAATTTTGTAAGCCTTCATTCAGATCTAACAAAAAAGATGAAATTAATAACATATTATTGATATCGAAAGAATCAACACCCCGCTTAGACATAAGGATTCTGATATTATAAGCTCAAGTACCAGAAGAGAGCTTAAAGGGAAATCTATGCTGAACATCAATATAACGTCGATAATGCTATCGCCTATTCGACTTAAAACCGGTTGTTTTTTAGGTAGAGCTTAGAGGCGGTGTGTCGTCAAATACTTATTACTGCTGCACTGGAGCCGCGTATAGCAAAGGGCCAGGCGGCAGATGCGCATAGGGCCCGCCTACACCCACCGCAGCTTGGTAGCCGCAGGGGCCACCGCCGCCAACACCGCCGCCGTAGAATTTACCACCTGTTTGTAAAACAATCAGAATTAAGTTCTTACATCCATTTATATTTAAAGCAGGTTTTCGAATTGAGTATTTTTAGTTAAGAGCATAACAAAACCCACTTTAATGCCAAGAACTTATAGGATTCCTGGCTAAAATGTTTGAGAACTACTAAACTTCAAATGTCTAATTCAGAAATCGAGGATAAGTACTTTAGGAAATACAAATATAACAAACCTAGCATCTCTTGATGATGTGGGTGCATCTGGGGGTAGTGCTGTGGCGTAGCAAAGTGTGGTGGTGGAGATCCGTACGATGAGCCGTTGCCGTTGGTCTTGTTACCAGCGTTGTTATTGCGGTACTGCTGCGCGCCGTTGCGCATGTCTAATAGGTAGAGATAAAATTGTTAAAATGAAATAACTGGCAGTCTATCTTTTAAAGCTTTCATGTGTGAAAAAACAAAGGATTAATTAAAAAGATGGTAGTTTTAACTAGGAAATTGTAAGTTTGCTGTATCTACTTACTGTTGTATGGGCGTTGGGCGTATCCATTCTGTGCATTGTATCCATTTTGATATCCATTATTATAACCACCCTGGTAGTTGCCCATAGATTCAAATACATTAGGGCTGGGGAAGGGCACTTGCTTTTGATAGCTGTTCTGCCTGTAACCCTGGTTTCCTTGGTTTTGGTTTGAGAATCGAGGAGCTTGTGGGTTTCCACCACGGTTTTGGTATGAGCTTTGGCTTTCTTCTGGGTTTGAATTTGCCATCTTGTTGTTCCACTGGTTATTCTGCTGCTGCCGCGGTGAACTGGCACCACTGTTGTTTTCTTTACGTTGTTGCCAGCGGTTGCGACCTGTCAAGGTACATTGTTTATTGTTGAAAACATATTTTTCGTCAAGACGTGACACTGGCAGAATAGTCGATACCGGCTCAGTTGCCACAAACGGAAAAAAAAAAATTTTCGTAAAAAAAGTGTTTAGATTTTATTTAACTTACTTGAGTTATTGTTGTTACTGCGAGCCATATCGTTTAATTTAGCTGGTGGATTCTGACCAGTTTCCCGGAGCACAGCAAGTAGGCCACGCGCTTGGCGGGCGTCTCCAGATGTGAAGTAGGTGTAGGCTGTACCTGACTGTTGGCAACGCCCGGTACGACCTATAATCAATGAATGACTTATGAGTTTTTTTATATGGAGTATTAATTTAAGCAGTCATAGTTTATTAAAAACTATTAGCATACACAGGTTACCTACAAGCTTGTGTCAACTGTAAAATGCAACACTTTACTGGTACCATGTCACGTGAACATTAAGTTTTTGCCAATCAAAGTTTGCTTTTGTCTATTTTAAGACTAGTATGTGTATAAAAAATAACTAACCAATTCTATGAATATAATCCTCAGAAGAATTAGGGTAATCAAAGTTGATGACAAACTTGACGTCCTCGACGTCAAGGCCGCGTGCTGCAACATCTGTGGCAATGAGGATGCTCGTCGCGCCGTTTCTGAATTCCGTTAACACTGCATCACGCTCAATTTGCGACTTGTCGCCATGTATAGCAAGAGCATTGTGTCCTTTGCGACGCACGGCACGAGCAATATCGTCCACCTGGAATCATTATTGTCTTACTGAACTTATACTCTTTATTATTTAAGATGAGGGTATGAGATAATGGTTAGCAAATTGTACCTTTTTCTTTGTCTCCACGAAAACAATGACTTTGTTATCTCTCTCTTGAGAAATCTCTTTCAGCAAGTTAGTCAACTTTATCTCTTTTTCATGTTCTTCACAAACTTCAATTATTTGCTTGATATTATTGTTAGCAGACAGATTTAATGAACCAATGTTTACTTTGACGTAATCATTAAGGAAATCTTCAGCAAGAGCTTGAATCTCCTTGGGCCATGTAGCAGACCACATCAGCACTTGACGATCTGGGCGAATTTGTTCAATGATCTTACGGATTTGGGGTTCGAAGCCCATGTCTAACATTCTGTCAGCTTCATCCAGAACCAAATAAGTGCAGCGGCGCAAGTTAGTTGTGCCACGTTCCAAGAAATCAATCAACCGCCCAGGGGTAGCAATCACAATTTCAACACCCCTTTCCAAGTCTCTAGCTTGGGGTCCTTTTGGTGAGCCTCCAAATAAGCAGGTATTCCTAATACAGCCACGTGCGCTGTAACTCTGAGCAACAGATTGAATCTGCTGAGCCAACTCCCTGGTAGGAGCAAGAATAAGAGCAATAGGGCCATCACCACGCTGGATGCGCTGTTGATTTACAATGTGAACAGCAGCAGGTAACATGTAAGCAAGGGTTTTACCAGATCCAGTTGAGGCAATGCCTACCATATCACGGCCAGACAATGCAATGGGCCAACCCTGGGCTTGTATACCAGTAGGCTCGGCCCATCCTTGCTCTTTAATTGTGCTCATTATGTGATCTGGGAAATTGCCTTCATCAAATATTTGATTAGGGCGTGGAATATTGTTACCGCTGACTGTTATTTCCTTAGAGACTCTGAACTTCTGCACATCTTCATCTGAACGACCTTCTACATTAACATGTGGCTTGTAGAAATCTTTTTGGATTGGCTCAAGTTGTGATAAATCCCACATAGGCTTAACCAAACTGTCTCCAGGATGTTTGGTTTTTTTTCCCCTCTGCTTGCCATCAAAAACAGCTTGTTGCATATTGTTGGGATTGAAAACTTTTTTTGGTCCAAAGTTTTGTGGTCCATTCTGATTATTAAAATTTTTAGGACCAAAATTATTTTTGGGAAAACCTTGCTTTGGTCCACCAAAATCAGCTTTTCCATTGGCTCCATAGAACTGCATATTGCCACCTGCTGCTTTATCACCTTCATAATCATTTTTCTTCATGGGTTGGTTATTGTAGTTGTTTTTCATTTTGTTGAAATCTTTTGGTCCACCAAAATCACCTTGGTTTCCACCATTCTCAGTTTTGAAATCATTCCTCATTCCATTGAAGTCATTTCTGGGCCGAAAATTGGGTTTGTTTCCCATGTTCCTAGGTCCAAAGTTTTTAGGTCCCCCAAAATCCATTCCATTAAAAAATGGGATTTTGCCGAATTGTTCATTCCGGTCTGGTCGAGGCCTGAAACTGAAAGTGATTAGATACATATGTTATAAATAAAGATGACCTCCAACTGATGATGCTTATTTAAGTGATCACTTTTGATAATGCTTGGAAGATAGCTTAGTACTTACGCATGTGTTGTAATAAAATAACCAAAAGTCTGCTATACTGAAAATTTCAGTAATGTGTTGGAATATGAATTTTCATAACTCCATTTTAACACTAGAGGCTTTAATCGATTTTCCAAAATTATTATTGTTTTAACATAGCGGACTTTGCAAGTGGACTACTCAATTGTCAGTCAAGGTAAGGCATTTTTAATTTAATAGATGTTCATAATTTGGACATGGAGGCTTTTACTTCCACAAGAAAGATACAAAAATAAATTCTAAGAATACAACCGCATTACTAACAAAAATGAAATACAGTAGAGCCCTGCAGTAAACTACCTGATCAGATGACAATGCTCATTCAAACAGATATTAGTTACTACTTACATGTTGCTGCTTCTTCAGTCTCACAACATCTAACTATCACGACTACAAAAAGGGATACAAGGATCCATCCATTCATTACAGGAACATTGTTGATACAATTATTAATAACCTTTGATGATCCAATACACGGTTGGCATAGTAGCCAGTAAAGCAGGGCTTTTTTTGGACTACTGTTCCAGCTGGTTTAGAGATGGGTAGCTCAGGAGCGATAGATAAAAAAAGACAGACAATCTTTTAATACTATACTGTTAGCTGTTTTTTCTTTATTATTTTGTGTGTATTTGTGAAAGTCCCAAATAGTTTATTAAAAAAAAAAAAAAAAAGTATTCTATGTTAACCAACCATATATTGTATTGTCCTTACAGCTACTAACATTTTAGATTTACCACAAAGTGCAAAGTTCGACAGCTCACCTCACCGGGTCACATGACACTGACAGAATAGTCGTCACCGGCTCAGTTGCCAAAGAAAAAAAAAATAAAAAACAATTTCTTACAATCCATTTCCATCAATCACTTTGTATCCGTTCACATCAGAATGTATCAATGTATCTTAACAACTTATTCACTCATGGAGTCTTTTTCTACCTGTCTAGCGACTACAGCGCACATCTATGCACTCATTCTTGTAGACATCCACGGTCAAATTCATGCATCTCTTTCAAATTTCAGTATTTGAAATGTTCTGTCATGCTTTGTATAGTGGAATGACTTGAGCAAGTGACTAAGCGAGCCTTGCTAAACAGCATGAGCTACTGATATGTAAAGATACAAAAGAGTGATACATATCTCAGTGATTGAATGATACATTTTGCCCATGTCTCTTTTTCTTTTTTTTTAACAAAATTAAGATTTTATGGATCCTTTATTTATGGTAGCAGTATTAATTTTTATCTGAATCTTACCTGTATTTAACTGTTAGTTCAGGTTCATGTCTATTACAACTTTGTTTTTCAGGTCTAAGTAGCCTACTTTAGTAGAATCAGAAACCCCAAAGTTTATAATTTTCACAATCAACCTTGAATGTAATACAGTGATAAAGATGATAATTAAATTTGGCAGTTGGTTTGGTAATTTTGTTGACTGAACTTTTGGTGATATAGTATTGACAAAAAAATATCTATCAATCAGTGTTTGTGAATTGTCCATACCTTGAATAGCTTTGGAAATTCGAAAACACTGGTTGATATAATTATTTTTCTCATTAATATAATTATCATCATAGTTCAAAATTAACCTGATGATGTATAATGGCATTTTAGTTATACCACACAGCAGTATGATACTAAAATGTTTCTACTAAAGTACTTTCAGACACGCTGGTTATCTAAACAATTATATTGTATTTAGATCCCCAAATTATAGAGGCTCTACTATATTCAAACCAATACTAAAAATAAACACTGCAGAAATTTAAATATGATGCTTTGTGACTTTAAAAACTATTTATTGAATTACCTCCCATCCAAAATAATACACCAAAACTGCAATAATTCTATGTAGATAGATAATACCTTACCTTCCTAGTAAATCTGTCTCGTCTAACAAATTATAATCACATACATTCAAGATGGTTCTTACTTAGAACAGGTAACAATCATCTTGAATTTCATCCTTAAAAAATGTATTAGAAAGTGGGCTATAAACAACCCATTTCTATAGTAAACCACAAAAAAAAAATATCCTTCTGATAGAAAAGGTACCATGTGAGTAGTACAGGGTCAGCATCACTCACAACCTCATGCTCACCAGCCCAGCGTCACCTGTAGGCTAATACTGACATAATTATTATTATCTATTTAAATATCTGTTACTATTATTGTGTCTTATTATACTGATAGCTTGAGACAGATTACTGCTGACAATAACAAACACCACCCACAACAGTGTCAAAAATGTTTCATATAAGCTACACATACGTAAAGGTAAATCTCCCTTATATATATAAAGCTAAGCATAATTATGTATATTGTATTAAAGATATAACAAACATTTATTTCTCCAACTGAATCAGCTGATACCAAAGTGACCACTTGCTTGCTTATAGGATATGTAATCATTTTTAACTATGCCATCCCCCGCCCCCACCCTTGTAGTGAAAGTACCATTTTAAGTTTGTAATTGGCAATGAAAATACTAGGTGGAAATATTGAAATATAAACAACAACTCTGTGGACATTGTGTAACATTTTGTCCATATAATAGTTCGGTTTGTGCGAAATTAAAAGTCCGAAAATGGTAAATGTAAAAATACGGCAAGTTTTCCAGAACTTAGTGATCATTTTAGAAGTTAGTGTACCTATAAGTTAGGTTACATAAATATAGGTGAAATTATAATTAAGTAAGATTAACCTTGAATTACATAAATTAGATAGTCGGATGGAATATGGCCATGTCAAAAACTGTAGCTTGTCGGCCAGAAATGAAAGTCAAGAACCGAGATCAGTCTAAAATAGTCGACATGTTCAATGTTTTCGATTCCAAATCAGCTCCGCAATTTGAACTAAAATGATCTCCAGCAACGTCTCTAGCTCAAGATTTTTTTTAACTGTTCACGTTTTACGAAGTACTTAGAAACGCACATAGAAGCAATCGTACAACAGATTGATGAAATATCAATGAATAAGAACGTGGAATACCAATGGTACCTAAAAATAGGTAAAATATGTGAACAAAAAGAGATATTTCAAGAAAACGCTTGTATTGATCGACTATGTGGGTTGCGTTCAATATAACAGCTGAGCAGTATGAATGCACTTCACAAAATGGCCGCCCGTGAAGTACACGATCGATAATGTGAGAAAAACCAAAGGTGAAAAATTGAAATCATTCCAGGTGCTTACATCGGATGCTGGTTGTGGAATCCGTTGTACTGCATCCTGATGCGTTGTCTTTCCTGTGGTCCAGAGGTATTGATCGCTTGAGTAGGTATCTGGAACAAGATGATGACAATCACGCTTGAACAAAATTATGTCGAAATAAAATAGGAATCATAATTTTTTTAACACAAACTAATACTGACCTCTCGATTAGAGAGAATTTGGGTTTCTTAAAAATTTCTCATTCACTAGCGACCTTTCTCAGACCCGGCGAACGAACAACTCGAACTCGATAATGGCGGCCGACCGGAAACGGAATTTTCTCAACTTTACCTACCTCTTTACCATAACCCGAACCAAATTTTTTTTGCTGGCAATAAAACTAACTAAAACTAGCATTATGCCTGATGACGCATTTACACGCTTGCCGACTAAGAGCATTTAGCCTATGGAGATGGCAAGCGGCGAATCACAGAACAAATTCTGCCAATTTCTGCGGGAGGTACAGTCCTACCAACTTATCTGTGAACTGAAAGAGGACGGCACCGTCGATTCAGTATTGCTAATTAATTTAAGGTGCCCAAAATTGAGTAAGTTTTCGAGAAGGAAGTTTTTACAAATTAAAAACAATGATTTCTTGTAAACACGTACAGTACAGCACACTAAAAAAATTGAAAATCTCGCTGGTGACGAGATACAATGAATGAAATGAGACCATTCACGTTTCATACAAAGTACAAAAAATGTTCTTAATCCGTTCGGAACATCATCATTTATTACTAAAGTACTAAAGCGGTTGACCCATCAGATTAGCAGCTACATGAGTTCGAAACGATAAACATATCATCTACGTAGATATGTACTGAAATAAAAGTTTTGTGTTAGTTTGCTTTATTTCAGTGTGATGGTACTCTTCTTTAACACATTCACTGCCGCGTCGGTCACCGGTGACCGACAAACAATACATTTTGTATTGTGTCTATTTGTCTGGCAGACAATGTGTTAAGAAGGGCGACAATGAATGCTTAGGAATTACAGGCCCATCTCACTTCTGAGCCATGTCTACAAGCTCTTTTTCTCCCGAACAAGCCGGATTCCAAAAAAGGTTCAGCACCGTAGACCACATACATATGCTCCGGTAGTTTATATAAATAAAAGACCGAAGAGTATAATCTGCCGCGTTTCTTAGCGTTTTTGGACTACGCGAAAGCCTACGATTCGATCGAGACTTGGGCTGTGCTACAGTCTCTCCAACGGAGCCTGATCGACTATCCGTACATCGAGATGCTGAAATGTTTGTACAAAAACAGCACTATTTCAGTCCGACTTCAGGATCAGACCTCGAAACGTATCATCCTGCATCATCAGGGTGTGAGGCAGGGAGTCTTCATTTCTCCGAAACTGTTCACGGCCGCAATGGAGAACGTCTAGAAGGTTATAAATAAATAAATAAATAAATAAGGCTAGGCATTTACGTCAACCGCGAGTACATCTTCCATCTTCGATTTGCCGACGATATAGTTGTCATGGCTGAGACAACGAAGGACTTCAGTGAATGCTCGATGATCCAAGGAGAGCTTCTAAAAAAGTGGATCTTAAAATGAACATGGACATAATCAACATCTTGGTAAATGTAACCCTAGTAGCACCCACTCTTATCAAGATTGGAGACTCTACACTCGAAGTTGTAGACGAGCACCTCTGCCTGGGTCAGACGGTCCACTTAGGTAAGGCTAACTTCGAGAAAGAGCAGAGGCGGCTTTAGCTATAGTGTGCGGTGCACCCGGACGCAGGAGTGTAGGGGGCGCCGGCGCTCTCAAAAACCCTGCACCCCTAAAGTGTTAGGTCGGGTGCTTGTTGTCCGAAATTTTGGACGCAACTCACTCGCTCGACTACATAATTTTTTTTTTAGACCCCTAATACTATCAGACACGTCAGAATTGTCACAGTACCTATGCGGGTTCTAAAACCAAATGTTCAACAATTTCCATCGGATTTTGAACGACCCATAGTGCTCCTCGACGAGGTGGGTAAGCTCTTTATAAGATTAGTTGCAAACGGCCTCGTCGGGCACCCTGGTGGGGTTGGGCCCAGATCTGGGTGGAAACCAGTACGGTTTCTGCAGGAGGTACTCGAAGGTGGGTGCTAGCGTAGTCTGCTACGAAGACAAAACGCTGGTCCTGGCGCTGAGGGGACCGGACCGCATGAACTGGCGGCCGACGAAATGACGCGGGGTTGCGACAGTAATTGAGAGGATCCGGCAATTGCGTCTCGAGGTGGCCCTACACAAGACCAAAGCCAAGTGCTTTCATGGCCATCGGGATCCTAAGTGACGGTTTACCTCCTCACGCCCCATCCGCCGCAACAGAAGCAGATGCGATTCCCAGCCACCATAAGCGCGAGTCTGCGCACGGCGAGCGATGGGTGGCTCGCCGTCGGATCAGAACCAACCAGGCTCGGGTGAACGGCACGTTGTATTCCACGTGCATCTCAAAAAGATGGTAGCATAACAGACGGGGAACGTGGCCCTTGAAGGCAAATGGGATTTCGAGGAAAACGCAAGGGTCAGTTAAGAGTCTGACACTCCCTGCCGCACAGTCCTGAGCATAAGGAGACTTTTGATGACTTCCAAACCAAAAAAAAAAACCAGCTTGACCGCGCGTCTACTAGAGGGTATTGATTGCACAAGGGCGCTCAATATGCTAGAGCCAATCCGACTCGTATGGGCAGCGTTCGGGAAGTTGCGTGGTATGTTCTCGTAGCACACATCACAGTGTTTCAAAACGACAATCTATGAAGAGTGCCTGTTGCCAGTGATGACTTATGGAACGGAAACACGGTCGCTCATAATGGTTCTCATCAGAAAGCCACTCAAAGGACAATGGTGAGACCAATTCTTGGAGTTTCTTGTGTGATCGAATCAGGATTGATGATATTGGCAAGAGAAGTAGCACAGCCCGAAAGATCGTCAAACTAAAATGGCATTGGGCAGGGCACATTGCTCGCATAACAGATGGTTGATGGGGTCCAAAATGGCTGGAGTGGCGACCGCATAACGGAAGGCTTTCCACAGGGTGGACCGACGACTTGGTGAAGGTCGCGGGAAGCCGATGGATGCGAGACGCACAAGACTGGTTGTTGTGACGACACTTGGGGGCGGCCTATGTCCAGCAGTGGACGTCTTTCGGCTGATATGATGATGTCGGCAGCGGCTTTGGTTAACGCATACGTAACGTGTGGTCTGAGTGCTCACGTGTTAATATGGAAAGCTACTTGTGTCGAAACCCTTGCACCATCCCATTTTCCTCGTCGCGCTGTCGCGATTTCAGTGTTGATCCTATAGGTAGTGAAAGTTGTTCAGAATTAGGAGTACAAGTACCCCTTTAGAAGTATTGCGTTTATTCTTTTACACGTTGTTTTGTGGTATGAATTGAACGTTGTGAGTAAATGAGCAACATCCGAGTAAAACAGAGCCCAATAAGAAATGTGTACGTCGTGCACGGCGTTGACTACGCCACCTATAATATATATTTATATTATAGTGTTGTCCATTTTTGCATTAATTTTAAAGAACTCCATCTAGAATAGACCACCACATTAATAAAAAATGAAAACACTTTAATTTATTGCCAAAATTGCGTTTTTAGACCCACAGTTTAAAAGTTCGCGCGAAAACGGACGATGACGTCACTCGTGTCTATCACTGGTCAAGAACTGTCCCAACTCAAAGACATAAGGTTGCCTTTTCGTTGGCATAACAGCAGATACGTCACTAAACGCTGATTGTTGTTTTTAAATACGTTCCGTTTCACGTTACTTGAATTCATTATTTTTGTTAAAATCGATATTAACCAAAATAAAAACTTTGTAATGGCCTTTATTTTATACATTTTTATCATTTTATTGACAACATTATCATAAATTCTCTATTTGCATCTTCCCTATTATTCGAAAAACATACTTGACGTTGACGCACTGTGTACCTTCTGTGCTGCCACCTGTATATATTTTCTGCACGCTCCGTTTAGTAGAGTAGAGGACATGTAGGGGAACTTGCATATTATGAAGTAGACTGTGCCATGCTAAGGTGCCATGCCATGCATTGCAAATTCAAAACTTGTAAGTAAAATAATACTTGACAATGTCATTTCTGTGCACCCATAGTTTACTCTGAATAAGTATTCTTACCTCCATGAGTTCTACTGGTACGTTTACACGCTTGCCGTGGCTTGGCCAGCGTCCACCAACGCAAGCGTGTGAACGGGGTGTTTGGCATGGCTTGCGAGAGCTTGCCTCCGATCCGGACTAGTTTCGATTTTTGAACACAGATCAAAGGAACGACAAACGTTTCGGACGTATTTACACGTTGTCGCGTTGTTTAGTTTCGGTCACAAGCTCGCACCGAACGGACGCTATTAGTTTTATATGGAATCTGGGAAACGGCGCCATCGATTTTCATGAAATTTAGTATGCAGGGGGTTTCGGGAGCTATAAATCAATCTAGCAAGCTAGGTATATTTTTTAGGGTTCCGAACAAAAAATGGTCTGTTTGTCCGTAAAAAATAGTTTTTTTTTTTAACAATACCGTGTGACATATCAAATGAAGGGCTTTTTGTTAGAGTTCTAATTTTTTTCAAAATTTTATAATAAATGGTTTTGAAGTTATTGAAGAAAATATACGAAAAATGACCATTCCTCCCAAATTTTAAGCTCAGTATATCAGCTACAGCTTCAAACATAATTTCTTTGCAGCTACTGAGCTTAAAACTTTGAAAAAATTAGGGATAATAGATCTTTACATATAGATTACAAGAAAACCTATAAGAAGTACATAGTGTTAAAATTACATGTTCAGAAAAATGAAATTCGTTCGGAACCCTATGCACGCGAGTCCGACTCGCACTTGGCCAGTTTTTAGAAAACATCGTAAAAAAAAACCATCATCCAGGTACTGAATAGTAATTAGTCTTACGACGAGATTATGACCTTACTCGAGGCCTCACAACTTTAACGTCTACGTCCGTCATGATTGTCAGTCCGGAACACACTGACGCTGAGTCGCTGACGCACTCAAGCGTGTAAATGGCATCCAAACTTTTGTAATGGCTTGGAGTTTGTGGACGCTTGCCAAACCATGGCAAGCGTGTAAACGTAGCATACAACTTTAGCATCAGCTGAACGCAGCCTCTAAATGTCAATTTGGCTTGTTACGTTTGTGTGTCATGAACTGTCATGCATGTGTCAAATCCACAGAGGACGTCAATGTCAAATCATTTTGTTGATTTGATTGATTTTGATAATTTTGAGATCCAATCCAACGAGTTGCCGACGAAGACGACACAGAATGTCCGTCAATAAATGTGTTGAGTGAAAATTTAAAACTGCTAAAGTAGAAAATATCCACTGCCTGCCGGTATAGAATAAACCAACAATTCTGCGAAGTTAAATAATGATCCCATCGAATAAATATCTTGTTTTTATATATAATTTGAAGATAAATCAATAAAATATGTTTTAACGCTAAAAGGAACTGAAACGTAGATTTGTATACAGTCTTTTATATTTGTTATTGTTGAAGGCACACAAACATGGAGCAAGTCGCTCTTGTTGAATTTGAGGATGCAACTGGTAATTTATATCCTGCATTGTTCCAGTGCTTTACTATCATTCTATGCGGGTAAGATTTATTAATAGTTTACAATTTTCTTGGTGTGGTTTAGCTTAGGATTGAGATAAGTTAAAAAACAAAGCCTTGTTGCTGTGTTTTTATTACTTATACTTTATTTTTCTAGTTTAGTCATAATCTATATTGTGTTACACTATTAAAAGTGTTCTAAAAATATAATAAAAGTATATGCCACAGAGCACTGAACTACCCTGGCTAGAAATAGCATTGTCAAAACCTTCAAATTTAAACCAAGCGCTTTAGTGAGTATTCCCACTGACTCATAACTGCCAGACACATTTCAAATCTGCGCAAAGCACAACTTGTGTGATCAAAATAGTATTTGTGTTGCTGTTGGTGTGGTAAATCTCTGATCTGTGGTTTATGCACAATTTCTGAATGCAATTATTCCATTTGTGTAGTAAAGCATTATCATCATACAAGCGAATAGCGTTGCCAGGTGACCGGATAAAGCCAAAAAAAAAAAAGTCAAATATGTAAAAAAAAGAAATTATAGAAATTAATAATGTAATAAATGTTTAATGATTAATTCAAATTCAAATTCAAATTCAAATTCAAAGCATTTTATTTCAAATAAACCATTCACAGGCACTTTTGAAACGTCAAGGTCGGTCAGTCAAAAACATGGAAGCTATTTGCACGTTCCAAAGCGTAGATCTCTATGGAGAAGAACGTGCAAGAAACTCCACGGACACTCTTTTAAATCATGTTCTGTTTTACAACATTCCAAGTTACATATACTTGTTGCTTCTGCATGTGAGGACAATGCAAAGGAAAAAAAAAAAGGGCTTATTATAAGAATTTTAAATTTAAAGATTAAAATAAGCCAATGGCAGTTAAGAGATGACCAGTCTCAACCGACGGCGCCTGTTCACGAACATGACGCGTGAATCGGCACCTTTTAGCTCAACCATTTCGAAGGGAACCGAATGATCAAACCCACGCGCCGCCATCAGCGAGACATTTGAGTGAGCATGACATGCTCTCAACCACCATGCTCGTTCATGTCCAACAAGTAAAACTATAACTACTCACATAAAATGTAAATGGTTTCATGGTACTCACATTTACAAAATTTGAAAAATATGCTTCTACTTTACACAAAACTATGGTTGTCAATGACCAAATAATGAAAAATAAATTAATAAAGAGAACGATTAAGTTCTTACATCAAAAATAACAAATAAGTATTTAATATAATAATATAATTTGTATGTATATAAGAATAAATAAACGAAATAATGTAAGAACCTCTAAAAGGAGCGAGCATCTCTTCCAAATATAAAAACATAAAAACCTAAAAAGTGGACCTAAGCAGCTGTGACTGTGGAGCAGGACCAGCATTTAGCCAAGCGTTTTTATCGAGGATATAATCTTCCAGTTTATAATACGCTTGTCTACATAGTGTGCGTTTTATGCATGCTTTAAATTTTCTCTCATTCAGTTCGAGAATATCAACTGGTATTTTATTATAAAATTTAATACAGTACCCCATAAAAGAAGTGTGTACTTTGGCCAATCTGAATCGGGGTTGATCTAATTTGTTCCTATTTCTAGTATTAAAATTATGCCTGTCACTAATCTTGCTAAAGAGATGAAGATTTTTCCGAACATACATAATATTTTCGTAAATGTATTGACAAGGTACCGTCATGATGTTGATATCCTTAAACAGTTCTCTTAGGGAATCACGCCGACGGAGATTGTAAATGGCTCTGATGGCTCTTTTCTGCAGGATAAATATAGACTCGATGTCTGCAGCACGTCCCCATAATAAGATACCGTAAGACATGATACTATGAAAGTAACTAAAATAGACCAGCCTCGCGGTATCTATATCGGTAAATTGACGGATTTTTCTGACAGCGTATGCTGCTGAACTTAGCCGTCCCGCAAGAGATGTTAAATGAGGACCCCATTGTAGCCTTGAGTCAAGCGTAATCCCCAGGAAAACCGTGTTTTCGACGAATTCAAGTTTCTCCTTGTTCAATACTATGTCGCAATCATTTCTTTTAACGTTCGGTAAGGCAAATCTGATGCATTTAGTTTTTTTCCCATTTAATACTAAATTATTAGCAGTAAACCAATTTTGGACCTGCTGTAGGGCGTTATTTACGTCGTCAAGATTTATGGAACGTCTATCTATCTTAAAAATTAAGGACGTATCGTCAGCAAATAATACCATATGAGGTTGATTTTTTAAAAGATGGGGTAGATCATTAATATATACTAGAAAGAGGAAAGGACCCAAAATAGAGCCTTGTGGTACCCCCATTTTGACTTTTAAACCCCGTGAATTGACACCATTTATTTGAACTTGCTGCTGTCTATCATTTAAGTAAGATTTTATTAGACTGAGTGCAAGTTTACCTAGTCCGTAATGTCCTATTACGTTAACAATGAGAAGACTAATTCATTCAATTTCATTGTTGTTTCATTAGAATTTAAGGTGAATTAAAGTGAACTTTACAGTTATTGATGAAATAAAACCTTATTTCACTCTGAAAAAAGTTGTCAGACTTAAAAAATAAGGGATTTCTTATACCCAAATGTCCAGCTAAACTTGCTGGTCTGTCCAGCTTTTCGGTTTGAAGACCTGGCAAACCTACATGTGAATCACAAATAAATTAGCACAATCATTACACAATATTATCAAGTTTCACTTTAATGTATTCAATGGTCATAATGTTACTCAATGATTTGAAACTAACTTGTTTCTATCTGTAATGATACTTTTAAACTTTTATTATCAGTCATTATATTGTCCACCTGCCAGGCTAAGGTTGTTAAAGCTTTATAATATAATTTAAGTGAATATCTCAGGGTAGGAGAAAAGAAAATGACTGGAATAAAACTTTAAAAAAATCTTTATTCTAAAATTTCAAAATTTAACATTTTAGGTATATAGCAGGCCGTCTTAATGTCGTCTCAGCTACAGAATCTAAAGGCATTGCCACATTTGTGGGCACATTTGCCCTGCCATCCCTTATATTTCTGTCACTGGCTCAACTAGACTTCAGCACAGTCAATTGGACATTCCTATTTGCAATACTCCTTGCTAAGGGCTTGGTATTCTTTGGAGTTATGATAGTTACCATACTGGTATCCAAACCACTGAATTTAGGAAGAGCAGGAATATTTGCTATATTCTGTACACAAAGTAATGATTTTGCTTTGGGATATCCTATCAGTAAGTATTTTTGATTCCTTATAATATGGAAATGTCTCGTTTTATTTTTATATTTAAAAAGTTTATTTAATCTTTTGCTGGAACTGGGTCTGTTATGACACAGCAATCAGATTTTATCTTATTCAAATTTACGTGGAAAAGCAGGTAAGGTCTAGTTTTGTTAAAGCACAGTCTGCTATTTGAGTAGCTTTTCATATCTTATTGATAAAAGAGTCAAGGCTAAATTATAACAATTAAGATAAAACAAGTTTTAAGTGGACACCTGATTTTATTGACATAACTGATGGTAATCACTTAAAAAACTTGAAATAGAAAAAACTTTCATACAGGTTTTTTTTTTTTTTTTATAACTCATTCAACAACTTGCAATAACGTAGCATTTGTAAATTTACGGAAGCTTAAAAATATCGAATCCCGCAGCAAGACATAATAAAAAAAGCCTTAGTTTATAATAATAAGCCTAAAATAAGTAGATGCTGACCATAGATTTATTTTTTCAGTCAACGCATTGTATCAAAAAACACACCCAGAATATGCGCTGTATTTATATCTGATGGCTCCAATCTCACTGGCGATTTTGAACCCAATTGCCTTTGTGTTGATGGAGATTTACAAACAAAATGATCAGACCCCAGTTATAACTATTGAAGGTCAATCAAAGTGGTGTGTATGTAGTGTAAAATTGCTGAAGCAGATAGCAAAGGGCATCGCCTTCAACCCAGTTGTGGTGATGACTGTTTTGGGTATTTTTGGAAATGCTGCATTCAAACACCAACTTTCTATTTACATAGAAGGGCTTTTGGAGGTAAGTTGACATTGTATTTATTTATTTTATCACCACTTTGGTGTAACATAGTGTAACAGCTTTTGCCTTTTTAGGGCAGTAGTCAACAAGGTCCCCTTATAGTTTCGCCATGTCCATTCACGCGACTTATGCCCGTTTTCACCAACATCCCCTATAGTACCACCTAAGTATGGGGCCCTTTACTTAACAGTACCCCTAAACTAGCCCCTAAATGAAATTTCGTTTCACCATCGTTTTTATCACCTAACTAGGGGACACATAACCATCGCGGGCCTGCGGACGGCGAGCAGTGGGTGGCTCGCCGTCTGATCAGAACTAGGCCCGGGTCGGCGGCGCGCTGCGATTCCAGCGCGCCTCAAAGAGATGTCAGCGTGGAAGACGGGGCCCGCTAGGGCAGGTGCCTGCTGGGGCTGCGGAATCTGTTCGAAAGAGGTGCCGTAGCCTTAGAACGCAAAGGGCACCAGGAGGAACACGGATGGGTTTTAGTCAGTAAGAGTCTGACACTCCCTCTTGCTTCACCCAGAGCGGGAGGAGTCATTTGATGATTTCCCATCCTTAAAAAAAAAAAAAAAAAGGGACACATAACCATACATACCCGATATATTATATTCCTCTATGCACATAACTATGTGACGTTTTGTTTTCGATAATAGTGAATGATTCGTCTTTAAACTTATCGATACTTTGAAATAATATAGTTTTTTAACAAATTCTCTAAAGTATATACACAAATAGATACAGTTTATAATAAATTATGTTTTAATAACAATAATCAATATTAATTTCTTCATATTTTTAATTAATTTCATATTTTCTTACATATTTACTCTGTGGATACATTACGAAACTCACGTTTAATCTGTGGTCATATTTGAATTTGACACTTTTCTTTCGTTTGTTTTCGTGGATAGTTTGTTGTGATCGCTTGCTTGCATCTTATTTTGTTTCGTTAACGTTACGTATTTAGTTACGGTATAATAAAATGGCAGAAAAAAGGAAGCGTTGCTGCAGACACTCTTTTTATTATTCGACTGCAAGTAGCCACACTGATCCCACAGCCGTCTGCCACAGCCATAGAGGAATATAATATATCGGGTATAGAGAGCCCCCTCGCAGTATTTATTGAAGACCGCTTATGTCAATTGATGGGATAAATAGCGCCATCTACTATCGCCATCCACAAACTTGTGATATGTATAGCTATAGCTAGCTATAGATATACCTATGCATCAATAGTGCATATACTGCAGCTTCTTACTATTTTACTTGTATTCAAGTTGATAAAGTTTCACATAATTTTATTTTTTCTCTTTATTTAACAAAATTGTAACAAAATTTATCAACTTAAATACAAGTAAAATAGTAAGAAAGCATCAATTTCAAAAAGTTAGTGGATACATAAATGAAAACAACTTTTATTTTAAAATATTATTTATTTATTATGTTTATGTTTATTTTTATAAGTTTGAGCTGCTGTTTTTATTTCATCCTCACCATGATAAGTGATTTTGCCAGACAAAATCCGGTTTATTGAACGGCACCAACTGTATATAAGTACATGAATTATAGTATTTTCAAAATAATTTTTTAAAGTTATTTTATGTTTTTCACAATTAAAAGGATAATCAACAAATATGTCAGTAAACATTTTTATTTTTTGTTTTAATCCTTTTTTGGGAACATCTTTCTTTAAAATATCCGTCACTACATTTTGAACTTGGATAAAACATTTTTCCATCGCTTTTGACGGATATATTAAAGATTTTTTATCTTTAACATATTCTTTGGCCCTTATGTATTCATTTGATGTGCTCTCAGGGTCGCCATACATATCTTTTTTGCAAACTTTGCAGCTTTTTGTTACATTTTTAATACATTTGGTCAGGACCCACCCACACACATAATTGCCCTGACCAACATCATTTACTGTGGTATTTAAATTAATAAAAGGCATCACAATTTCGTCTTCTGTGCTTTCAGAAAATTGTGGTGCTTCCTCATCAATTGGGCTGGGAATATCAGAAGTTGACGACACAATATTATCTCTTAAAAAAAAATCCAAATTCTGCAAGCAATTGTCTTCATCTTTTTCACAGTTTGCATGCAGAGAATGGGGCGAGTTAAAATTATTTAATAAAAGTGACTTAAAGGCCCCTTCAAATGCAACCGTGTCTGGTGCCGTATTTCTCGCCCCATAACTTCTGATATTCCCAAAGAAATTCTCTAGTGGGTCCTGGTTAAAATTACGAGTTAGCATAGCATCAAATGAATACATTTGAGACAACAATTTCCATATTTGTTGCATTCCTTCAATTGTGCGTATAAAGTTTTTTACAGATGGTATTGCTTTTGTTTCAATTAAACGGATTTTGTTATTGTCTTTAATTTTTTTAACAATTTTTACTGTTTTTAAAACTTGAATGGCATTCTTCCACAAATTATGGTGCAAACTATTTTTACGTACACACCCTTTAAATATTTTACCATCAGGCACATGGAATGTGTTACAATTTAGGGAATCGAAAAGATTGTCCATTAATTTTGTAAACTTTACCAGATTTTGGCATTCTTCTGGAATTTCTCCTCTTGCCACAAGATGTCCTGTAGTCGCAGCCATTGTATGGCTAAAAATTTGGGCTGCCGGTTTCACTTTCATTTTTCGCATTTTGTCCACATAAATATGCTCATCGGTGATTTTCAGCAGGCACTTTAATTCTCCATATGATTTGTCAGCTTCGTAAGTTAACTTGTAATATTCCCATTTAACAATTTTTTCACACTTCTCTTCAAAATCATAGTATTTTAAATCTTTGGTGAGCAAATTGTTTCGGACTCCTTTAAGCAAATGTGGAACATCAAATAGGGGGATTAATTTGGTCTTCCCTATTTCAATAATTTCATTTTTCCATTCTTTTTGTTCTCTTAAATATTTTTTTCTTGTGTCTTCTATCAAGTCATTAATGACGCTTACATTGACTGTGCTTTGATCACAAACAGTGCATAAAACCTTTAAGCCAGTACTACGTACATACATAGTGACCTTTTGTAAAATTTCTTTTAATTGTGCCTTATTCAAGGCATTCGTAAAATAATATGCAATGGGTTGTTTAAATTTTTTTTTAAGTCCCTTCACCATGAATACTAATACATGATCTGCAATATTTTTACCATGAAATGTGAACCCCCTAAGCTGATCTTTTGCAGCATTATAATGAATTTGGGGTGAAATCGACATTTCATCAAAAATTAAAGTACATAATCGGTCTTCTGGACATAACTCTTTGACTGTGTTTTTGATTTTTATAAATATACATTTATTCAGGCCTGGCTCCACCTCTATTTTCGTCAAAAGTCTTTTCAAAGATTTAGGAGATGGCAATGTGAAATATTTTGCTAAAAGAGGGTAACTTCTTGGACTCTTTTTATATAAAGAGAGTGAGAGCACTTTTTCTTCCAGAGTGAATCTGCGACCAGAAGGCTTCTTTTTTGTCTGGGTGTACTGCATTTTGGTGAACATTTTTGCTGCTGTAGTCATTTTGCATGTTAGTTTTTTAAACAAAAGGTCTGCAGACATTTTTTCAGCACTGACTATTCTAGATTGCAGGGTTTGGTTTCTCTTTTGTGATCTTCTCAAATTTGATTGCAAAATTTTAATTTTTCGTCTTGTTGTCTTTAGCTGATTCAACCAGAATGACGGCACCTCCTGCTGCTGATGATTACCTGTACAAAGAAACACAATTCCGTTAGTGTCAAACTAAGCTAACTAGCACTTGTATGCTATGCTGTATGTATTAATCGATTTGTCATTAACTTTTAAAAAACAATTAACAATTTTTTTTTTGTTAGCCTATTCTGTCTCACTCCTGGGCAAAAGCCTCCCTCCACTCCTACAATGAATCGCGGGCCCACGCCTCCTCTTGCCAGTTTTGAAAGAATCTGTCTATTTGATTGGGTTGGATTTGAACAACAACAAAAGAGTTTTTAGAAAAATACTCTTTTGTTGTTGTTACGCTTAAAAGTGCACTTTGTCACCAATTCTCCTAACAATCTAAAGAATAACTTACTTTTGTTTTTATTTATTGCCTTGTTCTGCAGTTGGCAATAATTGTGTTCTGAAGTTATGATTCTGAAGTTATCTGTAATGTGAGAAAAATATTCATGAGAAATATTGGTATTGTTGTTTTCATGTATATCATGTTGTTTGTAATATAAATAATTAGAATTAATATGAAGTACCTGACAGTGTTAATTCTGATACAGCAAGGCTGCTTTCTTCATGTATGGATTCAGGTACAAGTAAAATTTTCTGTGAAGTACCAACATCATCAGACTTGCCTGAAAAATAAGAGAATATGTTTAAGTATAATGCAAAGCACAGATACACATAGGAAGATTGTATTTATCATTGAAGTTATGTTTTACTAGAATCTAAATGGTCAATAACTGTATTGAACCCAATAACTATAATATATAATTTGTTACAACAAATAACTAAATAACTTGTGAGTGATAAAGACCTTTGGAGATGCTGATGCCACCTAGACCCCTTCCAATATCCCCTTACAATATAAAACAAAATTTTGAATCCCCTTACAATATAAAACAAAATTTATTTTGCCTTTCTTTAATAGTCTTCTTTAATAATTGATATGTAACCTGTACATACCTGCCAGTGTCGGTTTTAGTGTAGCAAGGCTGCTTTCCTCAATCACAGATTCAGGTGCAAGTAAAACTTTCTCTAAAGTACCAACATCATCAGAATTGCCTGAAAAATAAGAGAATATGTTTAAGTGTAATGCAAAGCACAGATACACATAGGAAGATTGTATTTATCATTGAAGTTATGTTTTACTAGAATCTAAATGGTCAATAACTGTATTGAACCCAATAACTATAATATATAATTTGTTACAACAAATAACTAAATAACTTGTGAGTGATAAAGACCTTTGGAGATGCTGATGCCACCTAGACCCCTTCCAATATCCCCTTACAATATAAAACAAAATTTTGAATCCCCTTACAATATAAAACAAAATTTATTTTGCCTTTCTTTAATAGTCTTCTTTGATAATTGATATGTAACCTGTACATACCTGCCAGTGTCGGTTTTAGTGTAGCAAGGCTGCTTTCCTCAATCACAGATTCAGGTGCAAGTAAAACTTTCTCTGAAGTACCAACATCATCAGAATTGCCTGAAAAATAAGAGAATATGTTTAAGTGTAATGCAAAGCACAGATACACATAGGAAGATTGTTTTTATCATTGAAGTTATGTTTTACTAGAATCTAAATGGTCAATAACTGTATTGAACCCAATAACTATAATATATAATTTGTTACAACAAATAACTAAATAACTTGTGAGTGATAAAGACCTTTGGAGATGCTGATGCCACCTAGACCCCTTCCAATATCCCCTTACAATATAAAACAAAATTTTGAATTCCCTTACAATATAAAACAAAATTTATTTTGCCTTTCTTTAATAGTCTTCTTTGATAATTGATATGTAACCTGTACATACCTGCCAGTGTCGGTTTTAGTGTAGCAAGGCTGCTTTCCTCAATCACAGATTCAGGTGCAAGTAAAACTTTCTCTGAAGTACCAACATCATCAGAATTGCCTGAAAAATAAGAGAATATGTTTAAGTGTAATGCAAAGCACAGATACACATAGGAAGATTGTATTTATCATTGAAGTTATGTTTTACTAGAATCTAAATGGTCAATAACTGTATTGAACCCAATAACTATAATATATAATTTGTTACAACAAATAACTAAATAACTTGTGAGTGATAAAGACCTTTGGAGATGCTGATGCCACCTAGACCCCTTCCAATATCCCCTTACAATATAAAACAAAATTTATTTTGCCTTTCTTTAATAGTCTTCTTTGATAATCTATTTCCTATCAAAGGGAGTCCAAATAAAACCATATATGGCAAAATTTTCAGTTGGGAAAAGAATAGTTAATTTTTGTAGACTAGTGTAATTAATATGTAACCTGTACATACCTGCCAGTGTCGGTTTTAGTGTAGCAAGGCTGCTTTCCTCAATCACAGATTCAGGTGCAAGTAAAACTTTCTCTGAAGTACCAAAATCATCAGAATTGCCTGAAAAATAAGAGAATATGTTTTAAGTGTAATGTAGAGCACAGATACACATAGGAAGATTTTATTTATCATTGAAGTTGTGTTTTACTAGAATCTAAATGGTCAATATCTGTATTGAACTCAATAACTATAATATATAAAATTTATCAAAGTATGCCCAAAATTAATTATGATACTATTGTATATAATTTGTTACAACAAATAACTAAATGCCACCTAGACTACTAATCCCCTTACAATATAAAACAAAATTTATTTTGCCTTTCTTTATTAGCCTTCTTTGATAACACTGGTCGACAAGGTTTTTCCCCACGAGATTGTGTATACTTATTTTTACTTAGCTATCAACCCTCATCATAAAACACCTATATACTTTGATGCTATTAGCTACAGAATTGTTGTGACAGCCACTTAAAAGTTTACCGAACTTTCCACTGTGTTCGCTCAAATTGTAACAATTTTTCCTTAAAGATAGTGTTTAATTGTGAGTTTATCATGCATAAGCTAATTGTAGTTTGTTTCTCAACACATAAAGAAGGTGTATCATTCACCCTAATAGTTTCTGCTATGTGTGTGGTGAACCAAATTCTATAAGCCAATGAAGAAATTTTGCTGACCTGGTAAAATGGTGTTATTGTGATAGTTTTGGTTTTCCTGTGGCTCCTCAAAGTAATGTGAGTGCTTCATATGCGTTCTATGACAGGACTAAAGAACTTTACAGCTTACGACAATAAGAGCGCTTCGGAAACCTTATGTTTCGAACAGAATCCTAAAGAACACAGATTCACAACGTGTTTGTAGTCGTTTTGCCTGACTTATATGGGTAAAAGTGATAAACATGACGTAAACACACACTGTGAAATGTGTAAATGTACGCTCTGCGATACGAACACTTTCTCATAGTGTTGATGTAGCAATACCTGCAGTGCCATTAAACAAATGCGCAGGAACTGATACCATCAATTTATCATCGTATATTGTAATTGCAGATAAAATTCATGTTCTAGCTTTTGTACCTAATAAGAGAGGAACACTAATAACTGACACAAACTGATCTAGATCTCTTTGGTAATTTAAAACAATTACTTAAAAAGTCATCTCAATTTTTTTAATATCATGAAACAAATTACTACAAAAATCTCATATAGGAGCTAATTAAAATGTATCAATCATTGAGTTATTTCCACTCAGAATAAACTTTCTACAATCATATTTCAATTTCTGTACCAAAAACCTGGCATCCAATGAGCAACGCAATGAAAAAGGTTCCGGCAGGTCATTTCCAGCATGAAAAACTCGTACCATTGTAAAAGAAGTCCTTGAATATTAGCAGTTTTTTGTGAGATACTTCTGGTAAACCAGTTTCAAGCTAAATATTTCAGAAAATCATAACATATTATAAAAAACCGTATTTTTAAATTTGATTATAATTTAAGTATCAATATTTTTCATGAAAAATAAAGTGGCTGTTTTCTATATCTATTTCCTATCAAAGGGAGTCCAAATAAAACCATATATGGCAAAATTTTCAGTTGGGAAAAGAATAGTTAATTTTTGTAGACTAGTGTAATTAATATGTAACCTGTACATACCTGTCAGTGTCGGTTTTAGTGTAGCAAGGCTGCTTTCCTCAATCACAGGTTCAGGTGCAACTAAAACTTTCTCTGAAGTACCAACATCATCAGACTTGCCTGAAAAATAAGAGAATAATAATATTATTTATTTTAAAAATAAATAAAAACTTAAACTAAACTAATGTTAAAAAGAAAGATTAAATTTGTTTGTATGTGATACAATTTAACTCAAAAACTACTTGAACAATTTCAAAAATACTTTCACTATTAGAAAGTTACATCTATTTACTGAGCAACATAGACTATTTATTTTCTACTTTCATGTGGGCAAAGACGCTGGCAAAAGCTAATATGCAGAAAAAAAAAATGCATAAAAATCAAACATTACTAGCAATGTAACCTACAGTACTATTAACCTTTCGAATACCATAATTAGAGACAGAATAGAAAGACAATAAGAGAGTGAACGCCGGCATTTGCTTGGTGTTTAATGAATTAAACATGTATTGTCCAATATTATACTCTATGTTGTTGCTGGGTATAACAATAATTATCATAGTTTTGCCTAATGTTTGTGTGTGTGAGTGGAAGGATTACAGTTAAATATCCAATATTAGCAAATATTGGATATTTAACTGAAATCCTTCTTCGAAATACTAACTTCAATTCATGTTATAATAAATAGCCCAGTAATACATTATAATGACCTAATTTAAAAATTATGTAAATCTTACCAGGAAGATGAAGTGATGGCACAGCTAGAAAATTTAATCGGTTATTACGGTTCCTGTCCCTGTCTGTAAAATGGATATCACAGATGACTTTCTTTCTATACAGTTCATAATCAGCAGGACTATCTAACTTTCCACCAGCTATATGAACCCAAGCCTTGAAACGGTCAGGATTCTTTTCTGGATGTGGAAATTGATGGTAGGAGTTCTCTGAAAAAAAAAAAGATCACTTTTTATTTTGATCATGAAAAGTTTAAAGATCTAAACTCATTTATACTCAATAATGATGTGTAACAGTACTGACATCTTAGTGAATAATCTTACTAATGATATAAATGCATACAATGCATAAAGCAACCTTTCAAGTACCGTAATTAGAGACACAATAGAAAGACAATGGCAAGCGGACAGCGGTTACCGCTCGGGTTTTAATGAACTAACACTACTTTTAGGTAAATACTTTCTTAACAAGAAATGGGGACCTCTGTTAATCTTCAACTTCATTTAATTTATTATTTGTTGTTGCCACAACCATAGAAATTCAGGTCAGTGGGTCGTCTCAGGGGTGTGAAAAATTTCATGTATCTACCTATTTCAGTTTAAAAGATACAGTTCTATAATAGACAGATAGCGGAGCCTGGTCAGTAGGTCGTCTTAGCCTTAGTAAACACGAAGGGTTGGGCAGAGGTGTACCCAAAGTAAGTACATCCACATTTGGCAACTTAAGATTAAGTCCCTTGTAGGGGACCCAGCCTGGGATCAGTACATAAATAAACAGCATGTAAGTTGAAGTTCACCAGACTCTTATTGGAAACCTATGAAGAAGGCAGAAGGGCAGAGATGCCTATATGATGACTATACTTACTGTTTGAACATCCTAATGCACACCGTTTAGGCATGATAAAAACAAATCACGAGCGTCTATATCGCAAAGAAACAGCACAAACGTAGCGTTCGGGTCGCAAAAAAACAATTGCACTGGAATGGTGGAGGAACTAAAAGCTCAACTCACACTTCGGGAAATCCGTACACTTCACTACGGAGGAGAGGACTCGACTCAACGTGGATCGGCGGATTAATTTCACGAAGAACAGTACAAACATGGAACGAAACTACAAACAAGCGCAAATGCAAGAAGCAGTCGCCATATTTGTGATGATCTGACAATTTGACAATCAATATGAAATCAATTCACTGTGTTGCTATCGTAATTATTACGCAGCTGGTAATCTTCACAAAAGTTTAAAATAATTATAATATGAGTTTAATGAAATAATTAGGTAATTAAATAAATATTCTATGTATTTATTTTTAGGAGTAAATAATTTTTTTATCGATGGTTTCGCCATCTGTAATCATATAAAGTAACTAGTTGTTTTGGATGGCGATAACAGATGGCGCATTTTGAAAATAAAAACCCCAAATCGGTCATTATATGGAAGTGTCCTACCCCTGGCCACAGCCAACAAATGATTACCAGTAGCATGAAACCTCAATGCTATTAATAACTGATTTATTGGAGATATAGAATTATTCCTGGAATAAAATAAAATTTATCATGCAAATCAAATAAACACAAGGAAACATTGTCGTATCGTCAACTAAAAAAAAATACCATGCGCATAGTTTTTTGTTATTTTATTTCATGGGCTACATTACGTAGTATAAAAAATTGTGATTAGTTAATATGTACTCACCTATTATCAGGTAATTCTAAAGCGTGTTCAATCTTTTCCAATAAATACAACACTGAAGATTTCAGTTTCATCAAAAAATTCAAAGTAATTTGGTCGTTTTCGATATATTTTGGTCTACGGCTGCTTTTTGCGTCGAATATAGTAGAAACAGTTTCAATATATTCAAAAAAATCATATAAATCACTATCCATCTTCGTTGTTTAAACGATCACATACGTAGGTGCCGGTTTATGGGGCAAAATTTCGACCACCTAAATTTAGCAGACCTTTTAACGTTTAGTTGACCCCTAAACGTTGGTGAAACAGAAACCATCCTCTAACGGCCCCCTAAACATGTTTAGGGGATCCCGTAAACTTAGGGGATGTTGGTGAAAACGGGCATTAGTGGTAAAACACTTTAAAAAAAAAAAATACACACGTAAAGTGGAAATTATTTTTTGTATCGTCTGTCTCATGGTGTGGAGTGTCACTGATTAGCTCTTTTAAAAATATTGAGGGTGTGCCACAACCATTTTTCTATCTGAGGAACCTTTTGCGAAATATTAAACTTGAAAGTCATTTTTTTTAACCCTCAACCAAAAAAGAGGGGTGTTATTATAAGTTTGACGTCGATGGCTGACTGGCTGTGTGAATGTGTGTCTGTCTGTGGCATCGTAGCTCTCAAACGGAAGGACCGATTTCGATGCGGTTTTTTTCATTTGAAAGCTAGTTTCCTTGCATTTCCTTAGCCAGTTTTATTAAAATCGGTTGAGCCATTTGAAGATCATCAGCTCTTTTCTAGTTGATGAAGGCATTTCATCAGCTTTTAAACTATTTATGTTTAGATGAGTATAGAATTATAGATCATATGTGGATGGATGGAGAGGGAGAGTGAGGCCAAAAAAAAAGGATGGATGGATTGTGTGAGGAGCAATATGAAAGAAAAGGGTGTTAGTGATAGCGTGATGGCAGATAGGACAGAATGAAAGTAAAAATGTGTTGTGGCGAGTTGCCGACCAAGTAACATGGAATAAGGGCAGAAAGATGATAAGATCATACATAGGTTTCCTAATAGTATCTACTAGGTAAATTAAGTCTAAAAAGCAAGATAAAACAAATTAAAAAAAAACCCTGTTTAAAAATCTTCGCGTCGGGGGCCAACTAATAATACAAATACAAAAATTTGCGGTCTTCCGAGGCGAAGACGCGTGGCCCAAAAAATTAGTATAAGTACCTATATTAAATTAAAAGGATCAACAAGTATTATTTTTTTACTTTTTTTTTGTCGGGGTTTTTTTAAATTCAATTCCTCCCTCTACCAATTAAATGTTTTTTTTTGGAGACGTGAAAAAATTCATGATGCTAGCATATAACGAATTTAAAAGGAAAACTATTACAGCTAAGTAGGCTTTACAAGGTAACAAGTAAACAATTACTTGTGGGAACCCTACGCTGCGCATGGCTTGACACGCATTTCTACGGTTTTTTAAATACATTGCCATGTCATTTATTTTTGTTTTGTATTTCCTTATACTTTTTCTTGAAAGTCGTAATTTTTTCAGGTATTTGGACAGTCTTTTGCAGCGACTGCATTATTTTTGCTGGGACTCCGTATGGTGGGTCAGATACACAGGCTGAAGGGACCAGCCCTGTTACTGCCTTGTGTGCTGATCATGGTTAAGTTGTAAGTTATATTTTTACGTTACTATGGCAAATCTAAAAGGAAGGGTTATGATAGGGCCTTCATGTACCTATGTATATAATGTATGTATCATTGTATGTATCATTATATTTACGTGTGCCGTACCGGGGTGCCTAAGCTACTGAGCCGATTTTGTTGAATGAGGTATTTATTTGTTGTGCCTTTTATCTGCATGTTAAGGTGACTATAATATATTGCACAGTGCTCAATTGCCAATTAATACTGTCCCTGATAAGTGATAACCCTTGCGGCTTATTCATACCTACTGATAGCATTTCAGCAACAATTCATTTATGTTCTTCATACTTTTTCTCGTTTGTAAACCGTTACTCTGAGTCAGTCATGCATGATTCATAGTGATGTGGTTTCATCAATCAAAGTGCCCTTTGATCACTTTGAGCGATAACCTTTTGTCTCTTAAATAACTTTAACTTTTAAGAAAAAAATGAATACTCTTTGTTACACCGGTGTTAATTACACTAATACTACTACGATGATGCCGAGTGTCCGCTGAGATTGGCGCGAGGATCGAAATGATTTCAGGAACCTTTTTACTACTTCAGGCTCGTTGCGTTTAATTT
This sequence comes from Lacanobia oleracea, assembly GCA_950371165.1. NCBI lineage: Eukaryota > Metazoa > Arthropoda > Insecta > Lepidoptera > Noctuidae > Lacanobia > Lacanobia oleracea. The sequence goes on from OX493401.1 coordinate 13,477,808, forward strand.
TTCGATACACGTTTAGATAAAATACTCAATCAACTCAGCAGTTAACTTATCGCAGCAGTACAATGTGCCACAGCCCGATTTTCCGCCTTAAAGAAAACCTAAAAAAAGAACATAGGAATTTATATTAAAGAACTAGTTCTCATGGCATTGACGCACATACATTGCAAATGAAGCAAAGCATGCGTATCTGAATAAATAATTATAATTTATTAAATACGAGAGTGTTGAATGAAGAGGGTAAATTAAAAAAAGAAGTGAATAAGTTAAGCAGTGGAGACGCCAGGTTGCAACAAAATGGCAGGCTTAACGTCTAGAGTAAAAATAGAACAGTGCTTCATTATTTTTAACCGACTTCAAAAAAAGGAGGAGGTTCTCAATTCGGTCCATTTTTTTTCTTTTTTATATTTGTTACCTCATAACTCCGTCATTTAAGTATAAACCGATTTCAAAAATTTTTGTTTCATCTGAAAGGGTATAGGTACTTCTCGATTGGTCCCATTGTCACCATGTCAGAATCTGATCATATAATCCCACGAAAAATGTTTTTTCAGCGATACTTTAGCCAATTGTCAGCCGATTTGGATGATTCTTTTTTTTTGTTTGAAAGAGTATTTTCCTGAACTCTTCAATAAATGATAGCAAAGGGATCGGGGATTGCTGAAATCGCATGTTTTTTTTTTGTTTTTACACCAGTTCTTAACATAACATTGCGCTGGTACGCTGTTAATGGGTACGCAGGTACCACTAAAAAGTGAAAAATAAAAACTTAAAAAAAACACAACCGACTTCAGAAATTAAAGTTTTTTTCATTCTTCCGAAGTTATTTTGTACCTTGTAGTGTTTTGTTTTTGGAAGTCGGTTGTATTTTTTGTAAAAAAGTTTTTTTTTAGATTTAGGTGTCGTCTAGGTTTAGTGAGAACAAACCAAACTAGGGCAACGTGGCTTACAGCTACAGTACACGGTCGTTAAAATTATATTATGGAGACTAGTTGCTCCGCTCCTATTGGTATTAGCGTGATGATATATAGCCTATAGCCTTCCTCGATAAATGGGCTATCTAACATTGAAAGAATTTTTGAAATTGGTCCTAACTTTGAAATAATCTTTGAGTTATTCCTGAGATTAGTGCGTTCAAGCAAACAAACTCTTCAGCTTTATATATTAGTATAGATTTAGACGAAATTCGGCTTTGTAAAAATTCTCGCCTCTTTTTTGTCTGCGACAGATTGTTCTTAGAGCCTGACTGTGTGCTAAGTTCGCAAACATTTGACTTATAAAACATGCTACAAAACGCGAATTTATTACAGAATTGTCCTGCCAGTAGTGATGAGGGAAAGCGTGAGCGCCCTTCACGCGGGCGCCAACGAATCGGAAACGCTGTCGCTCTCTACTTACGCCTTCCTGTATGGAACCATACCGACCGCGCCCGCAGTATTCGTCTTCTCAAACTTGTACCAACTGGAGATCGATTTGGTAAACATTTATTTATAATAAAATTATTTCAGTACCTTGCTTCTGTCGTGTGTTTACGAACTACTTAAAATCAGTTTACCATTTGCACTGGTCAATTTAATCTCAGGTATTAAAAAACAGACTTTATTCATGAGCTTTTCAAAAAAATAAAATAAAATACTGGTATTCAGCAGAATCCGGTTTGACTGGAAGCCGACCCCAATATATTTGAGAAAAGGCTAGGCAGATGATGATTCATGAGTTTTACAATCAGTTTCTGTTATCCAATTTATCTTAAACTTTGCGTACTTTGGTGAAAACGCAAGATTATTGGCACAATGGTACTGTGATTGCTGTCCTAATGCAGATGCAGGCAGAAAATATCCATCTTAACGGCTTAACTTAGGTTAACGGCTAACTTAGGTTAAGCCGTTCTTATCATCTTGTTGTATCTAGTAATTAGAGTTACACTTGATCATATCATATTGTCATAAAAATTTTAGGCCGATCGCGAATGTCTAATCACATTTTTTTTTGTAAACGGTATCAGCGCACGTACTCGTAGATCTGAAACGGTTTATCTCTGTTAGTGCCTCACAGTAATTATTATTATCGGGTCTACATCTGCATACTTATTCAGACAGATTACTCATTAACTTTATCTTTATCGTGTTGTCGATTGTAAGATATTGTTACTAAATTATTATTAATCACTACTGATTTGATGAAAAAACGGTCAAGGGCGAGTCGGACTCGAGTACAAAGGGTTTCGAATATTTTTACATTTTATTTTTACACTATAAATTCCTGTAATCTTTGGGTAAAGATCTATTATATCCACTTTTTTCAAAATTTTAGGCTCATTCTTTTCGGAAATGACCATTTTTCCCCTAATTTCTTGAATAACCTCAAAACCATTTATTTTAAAGTTATGAAAAAAAAATCCCTTTCATTTGATATGTCACACGATATTTTACAAAAAAGCTTTTTTTATGTTCTAGTTTGACCACCAAAAGTGAACTCCGTACCAAAATTTATATTTTTTACGTAACAAGTCCATAAAGGATGGTCGGTCTAGTTCGGATCCGGAGAAAACTGACTGTGACAGAGGGACAGAGGGACAGACAGACAGACAGACAGACAGACAGACAGACAGACAGACAGACATACAGACATACAGACCAGACAGACATACCCACATTGACTATTATTTCTGTTTTGTTTCTAACTAAATACGCATTTACTACACATAATAGAACATTTTGGTGGCTCTGAAAACTTTTGAAAACATATAGGTCCTTGAACTTAACATCTAATTAAGTTCTATTGTTTGGATAATTTTAATTGATCACAAATTAACCTTATTTCAGATGGCATCCTCCATGGTAATCTGCACATTCCTATCAGCTCCCATGATGTTTATGTCGGCGCAGATGATAGCCATAAACAAGGACTATGCAGATCAATTGAAGAAGTTTGGCTTTGACTTGTCTATAGTAGCTTTAGTGGCGTCGATTTGGATCCTCTTCGTGTTCACTGTCACTAAGAAATATAAACGTATGCCGCATAGATTGACACTGTGTTTAATTATCTCGCAGGTAATGTAAAAATCACAAGTATCATAAGTCATATGGGATTTATTTTGAAGCAATACAGTTTAAATTTATTTAAGCAACGCTTGCCAATGTTGGTCTGTGGATGGGTGACCATCTTAACATAACGAGTTTCCTCCGTGCCTCGGAAAGCACGATAAGCCGTAGGCCCCGGCTGTCATTTGTAGATCTTTGGCAGTCGTTACGGATTGTCAGAAGCCAGTAAATCTGATTCCAGTCTTACCTACCCGTTACCTAGTTAATGGGTTGTGGAGGTCTGGTAGGCAGCCGCTTCGCGTAAAACACTGGTATTCAGCTAAATCCGGTTTGACTGGAAGCCGACCCCAATTTAGTTGGGAAAAGGCTAGGCAGATGACAGTTTAAATTTATTTATAACGGCTGTAAAATTTGGCGCCAAATTGTGATAAGAATAGCTGATAACACCAAATCGTAAAAACGGACACATGTGCTGTGATTAAGTGTTTATTTGTAGCAAAGATCAATGTAAATGTAGGTCGTTGCGATGTTTAGACACAACTATCCTATTTAATGTAAATAGAGCATAGGTTATTCATCGGGTTTCTGCAAACCATAATTACATTATTTATTTTACCGCTGAATTGTTATTTTTCTGAGCTTTAAAATATAAAGGAAAACCTTTGCCCCGCTATAATGTACGTGCTGGAATGAGACAGTGTCATCTAAATAGTGGCACAAATCGAAATGATTACCTTATAAATACTTAAAATTGATAGTTCTGTGCTGCAAGCCTGCGACGAATTCCTAGACGCTCCGCTCCCCAAAGGGTAGATTCATGCTCATACCCCAACTACATAAATTGTGGTAGCTTAAACAACTTTGATTTTACTTACAGTTGCTCTTGGCTATAAGCGTGGTGTGGGGCGGGCCCCTCACTGGCTACACGCCATCTTGGCATGCGACCGTGCAACAAGCGCTCAGGATATTCAGCATGTACTCCTGCTTGCTGTGGACCTCTATGCTCTCTGTCGGATTACTTATGTTACAGGTAAAATTATAACTACTGTAAAGAAAAAAAAAGAAGAAAGGAAGGATAAAGAGTATTCTATTTTACCTGGTAAGGGTCTTCGCCTCCATGTCCGGTGTTTGTGCATAGATCTCAAGAATAGAGGAAATTGCTTGCGGCTCAGAATCTGGAACTATGTGCAAATAAGTTCATAGGTACTAATTGTCCTTTGGTCCTCGACGGCGAAAAAAAAAGACGATGAATGAATCAGAAACTGGCTTTAAAATAAAAGTAACGATTTATTTCTCGCTTCCGTCCGATCATAACATTGGTATAGATATTGGTAGGGGTTGGTATGGAACGGACAAAAGGCGTAAATCTCTATCACAACGGAATAAATTTAAGGCTTTAACACATTGTAATACAGTCTAATATGCAGCGATAATAATTTTAAAATTTTGTTCCAGAGTCGCGGACCTTGTTTCGTGGTGACATTATGGCCGGTACTAGGTTTTGTAGCCTGGGGAGCTCCTATTGTGATGGTGGTAGTGTTACTGGCTACCAAAGGCAACGGCGATCTTGACTGCAAGGCTACCGACGCGATACGACTGTGTCTGCTAGTCTTCTGTATTACTGGTATGTATTAGGGTTCTGTTCGCGTAGCTTGTGGCTAAATAATAACAGCAGCACGGGTCAAACTTTGCGGGTTAAAAAAAAACAAAGCTGCACAAGAGCGTTTATTCATCGTTAGCTAACCGGTATTATCGTTGTAATATAGGGTTGGTAAACATTACAGGTGATATAAATCCTATAGTACGGTGTTAAAAAGATATTAAAGCTGCACAAGAGCGTTTATTCATCGTCAGCTACTACTTTAACCGATATTACCGTTGTAATACCGGTGCACTACAGGTGGTAGAAAAGCACCGGATAAGAATGCTTTGCCATTAAAAACTTCTTGAGTACGTTATATATCAACTATATAAGTTTTAGCGTAAGTCAAGATTGAAAAAGCCTGTAACCTTACTAAAATTAAATCTGTTTGTAGTCGAAGTGTTATGTCATCCATTATTCAACACAGCAGAATAATATTATGGAATATTAAGTTATTTAAGTATGTGAAGTGAAAAATGACTGCCCTTATGATTTCACGGTAAATGTATACCATGTTTCTCATCTCAATTTTAACGCGCCTAGGATTTATTAAAGATTTAAAAGAAAAGTTACGATAATAAAATAGGCACCTCAAGCTAAACATTATTATTCATTCCTGCTTCCTGAGCAGTGGTATGTAAAATTAAGTGGCATTCATGGAACGCTTCAAATAATGTAAGAAATTTTGTATATTGTAGTCAAATGTGGAATAACTCGAAATAATATTAATATTTAGGTTACCAAAACAATGACCCATACTTACGTTGTTTGACATCAATACCTTTAGAACTTCTTTAAAAGAATACTGCCTAACACAATAAGCTTTAGTTAAACTCTTTATTACAGGTTAACCCTAGATAAAAGGAGTTGTTTGACACTTTTAGTTTCTCGTGTTTCTAAACTCTCGACCAACTCTATTTTATAACCTATGCCGGCAATAATAGACAATATAACACCTTAAGCGGCACAAAATACTTCATTGCAGTAATTATACAACAATAAGTGTTAAAAGAGTCGGCGAACACTTTTATAAAGACTTGGTGTCACAGAAAGCTTAACCTCTCGCGCGTTTCTCGTACAGTTCCCGTCACGCAAGCTTGTCTCCGCAAAGTACGCCGCAATCGGCTGCGCAGGACGTCAATTTGACAACAAACATACAACCGCGCATGCGCGGGTAGCTCGCGCATGCGTGGATTAGCACAAACGCGCGGGTGTAATGGCATCTCACTCGCTCGTATAAGTTCGATGCATAAGCGTGTCCCGCTTGCTCGATGCAATACGACTGTAGATGCGAAAAGTGTTACAGGTTGTCATTGTTTTTAATGATTTATTTTGGTTATTTCTTACAGTTTGATTTGTGTTCTTGTGGTGTATGTGTTTGTTGTGTTACTTTTTGATACTTTATTGTTACTGGTAGTCTTTGTTACTTGTTTATAGTATAATACGTATAAACAAAAAAATATTTTAGGAACGTAACACTTTTTTACGCGATTGCACCTGCGCGGACTTCACTCAAACCTAACTTCCGAGGGGCAAGCCACGCTAACGCGAACTGTACACCCATGTGTACGAGAAACGCGCGAGAGGTTAAAGCTATAACGTTTTAAGTATGCTTGCTGCTACTATCACCATTATAACTCTTAAAGCTGTATTACGTCGTCCGTTAAAGTTTTAGTGCCGCGATTGGTGCTAAAATTTATTTGTTAACTCCTCTATATAGTCTTTAGTTATAACTGAGATAATTATAACCCTGTTATATTACTTAAAGTCATAAAAAAGCTTGTAACTAACACCAAAATCTTGTCTGGGCATTCATTAAAAAACACGTTCTTCCATGCCTTGGAAAGCACGTTCAGCCGTTGGTCGTGGCTGCCATTTGAATATGTTTGACAATCGTTAGAGTAGGGGTAGAAGCCAGAACATCTGACACCAGTCTTGCCAAGGGTTATCGTATTACCCAGTTGCTGGGTAGTGGAAGTCAGAGAAGCAATCGCGCCATTTAAAGTACTGGTATTGAACTGCCTTCGATTCGACTGGAAGCCGGCCCCGACATAGTTGGGAAAAGCCGGCAGAATGATTTATTGAACAAAGGTACAATCGAATAAAGTGTCGTATGGGCCTCCAAAACAGCACACACACAATATGATTATATGTCTGGAAAAGTTAGTTGCTTGCATGCTAATTTTGCTGCCTGCACTTCATTCATAGTCGTGCCTTCATTCGCTTCATTTGTTTTGTATCAGTACAAAACAAACGAAGCGAACAAACGAACGAAGCATAATTTGTTACTAACTCATTACTAACAACTTATGGGCATATTATGTCTGAAATAAAGATATTTTATTTTTTTATTAATTATAGGTAACTTTGATATTTCCGATTTGCATCATTAACATTGTCGCTCTATGTTATCGCAAAAGATAAAACTAGATTTCTTATGTCATGTAATTTATAATTTCTTGATTGATTATGATATAAAAGAAACTCCTGTCGCAAGCTGAAAGAAATTTCTTTGGAAGTCAGCAGCACCTTTGTGCTCTCTCTATCTGTATTAATTTGATTGATAGCGATTAGGATTCAAACTTGCTCATTTGAAACTTAAAGCCTTAGGGTGCATTTACATAGAAAGCAGGCAGCTGGCTCCGGTGGGTCTGAACTTACAAGTTGGTACTGTTTTCATATTATTCCGAACCAGTAAGAAACAGCGCCGGTCTTTATTCATCATCGTCATATCAGCCGAAAAACCTCCACTGCTGGACATAGGCCTCCCCCAAGCGTCGCCACAACGACCGGTCCTGCGCGTCTCGCATCCACCGGCTACCCGCGATCTTTACCAGGTCATCGGTCCACCTTGTGAGAGGCCTTCCAACGTTGCAACGTTACGTTGTTGTTGTTGTCTTTATTAGTCGGCGAAAATTCTCACTGGTTTAGACGTACCAGACTACCAGCACGTTGCACGTTTAATTTGGATCATCTTAGTTTCATACTTCGTCTTTTTTAGGGTTCCGTACTAGAAGGGTAACTAACGGAACCCTATTACTAAGCCTCCGCTGTCCGTCAAACCGTCCGTTCGTCCGTACGTCTGTCTGTCAGCGGGCTGTATCTCAAAAACCGTAGTAAGTATAGGTAGACAGTTGAAATTTTCAGTGTGTATTAAAAATTGAAGGGGGCTCACATACAAGAAACGTGTTATTTCTTCTGTGTATGGGACAGCACACTTTATGTGATTGTCGGACTCATACTTGGCCGGTTCTTTGTATTTAACTGATTTTTTCATTAATAAATTATTATTGTTACAGTGACCACGGGTTGCCTGACCCTGTACATAAGGTTCAGAAGGCGCAGCGCACAGTTTGCATCGCTGTCGGCAGACATCGCCACCTCGTCGAGTCCTCGCGAGGAGTCTACAAGTCTTATCGACAACGCCGAGGCTCCTTCACAGACACAAACTATTGCAGCTAGTGGGACTGGTACATAATTATGGTATCTATTACTAACGACTTGCCCGGGCTTAGCACTATAAGGCATTTCTAACCGACTTAAAAAAAAAAGTGGCCAGGTGCGAGTCGGACTCGCGTGCAAAGGGTTCCGAAAGAATTTTTTTTAACATGTTATTTTGCACTATAGACTTCTTATAGATTTTCCTGTAATCTTTAGGTAAAGATCTGTTATCTCCATTTTTTTTTTTCAAAATTTTAGGCTCAGTAGTTTCGGAGATAAGTTTGGGAGGAATGGTCATTTTTCGCCTAATTTGTTGAATAACTGCAAACCATTTCTTTTAAATTTATGAAAAAAATATAACACGTCAGTACGCCCTTTCAAAAACTTTTTTTTTTAATTTTCTAGTTTGAGCCCCAAATGAGACCCCGTACTAAAAAAATTAAAATTGACGTAACACATCCGTGTTCGGGTCATAAAAGTCCGTATGTGTACCAAATTTCAGCAGAATCGGTCCAGGTAGATCCGGAGAAAACTGGCTGTGACAGACGGACAGACAGACAGACACCCGAGTGATCCTATAAGGGTTCCGTTTTTTGTTCGGAACCCTAATAAAAAAGAAGAGGTTCTCAATTCGGTTGTATTTTTTTGTGTGTTACCTCATAACTGTCATTTCAAGTTTGATTTCCGGTACACTGTCAGGAGTGCCAAATCCCAGAACCATTTAGTCTGATATATATGAAACCCTTTGGAGACACAAAACTCGTCAACATAATATAAACATATCTGCATTTTCAATAATTTGTTTGCAATTAAAATAATGTTTGGACCAATTTAACTTTGTAGACCTGTGTAGACGACCAAGCTAACCTCAATAAATACAGCAGGACTTATCACCTTTTGTGAATCATTATTATGTATTTATCTATCATATTCAGGATGCTACGGAACAATAGCAGCAACACCATCGCCCAACAAGCAGCCTGGTTGCTGTTCAGACGACCCTAACTGTGAGAACGGACTGACCCCCTCCCACGATATTGAAGACATCGCTGATGTCAAGTAAGTGCTTACTTTTTATTTTTGTCTGATAACTTATTTGGAGAGTAAATATGTTTTACCGGTCTTATGGAAAAAAATGTTAAATGGACAAAATGAATAATTGTTTTGACGGTTGAAGAATCGGCCTTAAGTCAGATTTACCAAACAATGTTTGCCAAAGTAAAAAAAAATCCGGTCAAGAGCGAGTCGGACTAGCGCATCGAGGGTTCCTTACAAATTTGTAGGCACGTATGAGGCCGTGGACAAAGAAGAGAAGTTGGCTATCTATGACTACATCTCTACAGACACGCGGGCACCGCTCGACAGGCGCGCGCCGCTCCAATGATTTCAGCTTATCCGATAGACTTTTAGCTGTCGTAACATTCTTTATGTGCACATAGATCGACGGATCTATCATCAAAATCATCTTGGCCTTTGTTCTGGCATCCTCATCGGCTCCTACAGCTGGTTTGTTAGGCGCCGGCTTTATACATTTCAGCATGCTTTCCAACACTAGGACGTCTTCTACTGCAAAACACCATTCGTTATAGTTTTCGCGACCCTTCAGCTTAGACACATTCACCATATAGTTCGGACCGGTAGCCATATGTTTTAGTCCACGAAACACATATTTCTGTTTTTGGTAATCTTATATTATCCTCGAACTATTACAAAATTGCACTCGTAAGTCCAGGCAGAAAACAATATCACAGTGAAAACTAACTACCGCGAGAGGTTTTCGGGACTGGGCCCATAACCTAAAATAAAAACAACGTATTTGCTTGACGAGAAAAGAACCGATATTTGGAAAGTGGAAACAGATATATTTACAGATCATAAAACAATGTGTATTATAGAGTTGCTACTACATACTTGATTTATGTTTATCCGGCTCATCCGGTTGATTATAATGATGATTGGCTTCCACAATGAAACACTAAATGGTAAATATTACAAAAAATATTCTAGCCAAATTAACACGCGAAATCACCATCATTTTTGGAGCAACACTGAGCTAACCGGATCTTTATTTATTTTGTTCTTTATTACACACAATATACAAGTGTAAAATGAGTGGTCTTATCGCGTTTTTTTTTTTTTTTTTTTTAAGGATGGGAAATCTTCAAATGACTCCTTCCGGTCTGGGCGGAGCGGAAGGGAGTGTCAGACTCTTACTGACTAAAACCCATCCGTGTTCCTCCTACTGCCCTTTGCGTTCCAGGGTATGGTGCCTCTTTCGAACGGATTCCGCACCCCGGCAGGCACTGGCCCTGGCGGGCCCCGTCTCCCTTGCTGACAGCTCTTTGATGCGCGCGTGGAATACAGCGCGCCGCCGACACGGGTCTAGTTTTGATCGGACGGCGAGCCGCCCAATGCTCGCTGTCCGCAGACCCGCAGGATGATATTTTACAGACCGTCCTTTATTTTATTTTTTATTTTTATTTATTTGGAAAAATAAACGGTTACACATTATATATAACAAACAATATTACTAAAAGCGAAACAAATGCAAAACCAGCAACATTTTCCACATCCTTTGGATGGCATATACATTTTGTGCTGCCAGGTGTACACATGTCATAATAGGGTATGTTACTAAAGAAATCGAATTAGTGCGTCAGATAGATTTTAGAGGGTTGCGGTACAGAGAGTAAAGTCCCGTATACCCCCATTGAAAATGGAGGATCCTCCGACCAGAAGGAGGTTGGTTCCAGTGAGTCGGAACCGGAAGTCGCAAAGTTCGCGGTGAGTCGGAACCGTCTACGGTGCCACAGTGAGTCGGGGTGATGAGATCCCAGTGAGTCGGGATGATACTGCAGGCTCCAGTGAGTCGGAGCGGTGCGACGTAGTGACATGACTGCTGGCATCGACCTACTTTGAGGAAGCGACCTGCCCGTTACCTCAACTCGTCCCAGAGGGTCATGGCCATCCGGCTTGCCCGGGGATACCGCACGGTCTCTGGCGAGGCGGCGAACCTCCTTGCCGGACTGCCGCCATGGGATCTAGAGGCAAGAGCTCTCGCACTCATTTACGAATGGCGCCTGGAAGTGCTACGCCGGGGCGAGACTCCTCTGCTGCGGCAAATCGCACTACGGCGGACGGAGCTCCGGCAGGATCTCATGGCAGTATGGAGACAAAGACTGTCCCAACCCAGCGCTGGTCACGCCACAATTGCGGCGATAAGTCCCCTCTTTGAGGAGTGGCTAGAGCGGTGCCACGGCGTCCTTACTTTCCGCTTGACGCAGGTACTCACCGGACACGGTTGTTTTGGGAGGTACCTGTTTCGAATACGGCGGGAGAATACGCCCGGGTGTCAACACTGCGAGGATCGCCCGGAGGACACGGTGGAGCATACGGTTGAGGTCTGCCCTGCTTGGGCGGAGCACCGCCGTGTCCTTGCCGAGGCGATCGGCGGCGGCGATCTCTCGCGTCCGGCCCTGGTTCAAGCTTTGGTCCGAAGCGAGGAGACATGGGAAGCGGTTACCTCCTTCTGCGAAGCAGTAATGCTAGCAAAGGAGGAAGCCGAACGTGTGAGAGAAAGGGAAACCTCACGCCCCAGCCGCCGCAACAGAAGAAGACGCCCCGGGCGTCGCAGGGCGATTTTCGGCCACTGTAAGCGCGAGCCTGCGGACGGCGAGCATTGGTTGGCTCGCCGTCTGATCAGAACCAGGCCCGGGTGGACGGCGCACTGTGTTTTACGCGTGCCTCATAGAGCTGTCAGCGTAAAAGACGGGGCCCGCTAGGGCCAGTGCCTGCTGGGGCTGCGGACTTCGTTCGAAAGAGGCACCGTACCCTGGAACGCAAAGGGCACTGGGAGAAACGCGGATGGGTTTTAGTCAGTAAGAGTCTGACACTCCCTTCTGCTTCACCCAAAGCGGGAGGAGTCATTTGATGATTTCCCATCCTTAAAAAAAGGGTTAGCGGTACAGAGAGTAAAGTCCCGTATACTGTAATGTAATGGCAAAAAATACGTGTGCAATATTTTGTGAAAATCTAACGCACGATCTAAATAGGACTATGTACTCGTAGTATTGTTCTATCTAGTAAAATACCCTATTATGATATGACCCCTCGAGACGATGGAAGAATAGCGAAAATATGGTAGTGTTCACTGTATTCTTCTTCTTCTCTTACCGTGTAGGCAGTAAGGTCTAACGACCCCATAGACCCTAGTGTCAGAATTTCTAAACCGCTTCAAGGGCCTCTGACATGGTTTATTTGACGACCGCTATTTGGCGACCGCCGGCTTATACGTGCCTTCTGAAGCACGTAATCATCGGGAATCGAACCCACGACCACCGGGTCACAAAGCAAACTCCTAAACCACTCGACCACGAAGGCAGTTAATTGTATTCTTCACGTTACACCAGGGACTGCGCCTGCCCACCATCACAGAAGCACCGTTGTACTGCCCCCGGTACGTGCCAGTACCTGAACGAGCTGGAGCGAGCGGCCGGCGCGCTGGGCCTGCTGCCGCCCGAGCAGTCGCGCGGCCGCGGCGGACAGCTGCTCAAGCACACCGTGCTCATCATCGTGTACAGCCTCAGCATGTTTATTGTGAGTATATATCTGTGAGAGTATATAGCTGGAGCGAGCGGCCGGCGCGCTGGGCCTGCGGCCGCCCGAGCAGTCGCGCGGCCGCGGCGGACAGCTGCTCAAGCACACCGTGCTCATCATCGTGTACAGCCTCAGCATGTTTATTGTGAGTATATATCTGTGAGAGTATATAGCTGGAGCGAGCGGCCGGCGCGCTGGGCCTGCTGCCGTCCGAGCAGTCGCGCGGCCGCGGCGGACAGCTGCTCAAGCACACCGTGCTCATCATCGTGTACAGCCTCAGCATGTTTATTGTGAGTATATATCTGTGAGAGTATATAGCTGGAGCGAGCGGCCGGCGCGCTGGGCCTGCGGCCGCCCGAGCAGTCGCGCGGCCGCGGCGGACAGCTGCTCAAGCACACCGTGCTCATCATCGTGTACAGCCTCAGCATGTTTATTGTGAGTATATATCTGTGAGAGTATATAGCTGGAGCGAGCGGCCGGCGCGCTGGGCCTGCTGCCGTCCGAGCAGTCGCGCGGCCGCGGCGGACAGCTGCTCAAGCACACCGTGCTCATCATCGTGTACAGCCTCAGCATGTTTATTGTGAGTATATATCTGTGAGAGTATATAGCTGGAGCGAGCGGCCGGCGCGCTGGGCCTGCTGCCGCCCGAGCAGTCGCGCGGCCGCGGCGGACAGCTGCTCAAGCACACCGTGCTCATCATCGTGTACAGCCTCAGCATGTTTATTGTGAGTATATATCTGTGAGAGTATATAGCTGGAGCGAGCGGCCGGCGCGCTGGGCCTGCTGCCGTCCGAGCAGTCGCGCGGCCGCGGCGGACAGCTGCTCAAGCACACCGTGCTCATCATCGTGTACAGCCTCAGCATGTTTATTGTGAGTATATAGCTGGAGCGAGCGGCCGCGCGTCTGCATATTCAACAATACAATATTATGTGCAAGTTTCTCGTAGTCTGATTACTCGATTATCGTTATACCAACAACCACATAACATTCTTTTTATAATATTCCAGGGCATAACCTACACGACTTGGCGCATGATGCTGAAGGATGAAAGTGGAGTGTTCGTGGAGATTGAGTTCCTGGACATAGTGGCCAACTACGGACAGGCACTGGTCATGTTTATACTGTTCGGACTTGACCCTGAAGAAATACTGATACCTGCCGTCAGATTCTTGAAGAGCAAATGGTAATTTATGGAAATAATTAAGTTGACTCAAATTTTCCAAAAAAATACTTACTCACAATAAATTACTCTGTTTGTCAGTTTGTTACTTCGATCTTTAACGATTTGCTTGGCATACGGGTAGACTATTTTCTGGAATAGACCAAACAATAATTTCACACCGGGAGTATGTCCTCTAGGTATAATTTTCTCCTTTACGCGGGCCAAGCCGCCTGGCAGAAACTAGTAATTAAATATTACGAATATTCATAATAATAATGTTCTTTCCGATTTAGGTATGGTGGAGACACAGTGATTCTCCCGTCCATAGATGATCTAAGTTTTGAAACGAAACACGTTTGCGACCAGTTCATCACGCATCATCTCGAACGGTGCAGGGAGGCCATCGCTAAGGATACTAGGTGAATATAACTCTTGAATATTATGTTACCGTGTTGGAGCACCGCAATAAAATGGCGGAGATTGAACAGAGAAACAGACAATTTAAAGTCATACACAGCTGGCTGGAATGATCAAGATTACTATGGGATATCTTTCTTGTATTGTTATTTACAGGGTTACTTGTAATTCGCCGTATATCTGTCGCAGTCGGATTGTATAATCCGCCGTATTACATTACGGCTAGCTGTTATCAAAAACAGGGCTGTTTTGAAATGCGGTGGTTCAACAATTAGCCGGATTGAATAAGGGTGAATAAAAAACCACCGGAATGTATTCGGCGCCATACGTCATTCAACACGACTAGCCATAATGTAATATAGCTAGCCTTAATGTTATAGAGCTGGTCATTATCCGCCTTTTTGATAAATTTGTGAAGGAGCGGTTGACGGAGGCTCCTATTTCTGTGTAAAGAGTTTAAAGTAACGTTGAACCGCCGCATTTCAAAACGGCCCTGTTTTTGATAACAGCTAGCCGTAATGTAATACGGCGGATTATACAATCCGACTGCGACATATCCATGAGTTGCTGATAGGGGGGCCAAAATGCAACAAATTGAACCCCCCATATGTATGGCCAAAATCCAATCGTTTTCGAGATATTTTAATTTTTAGGTTTTTTCGATATTCACCCAAAATTTTACATTTTCTTTTAAATAAAAAGAAAAGTACATATGGAACGGGTACAGTTCCCGTCACGCAAGCTTGTCTCCACAAAGTACGCCGCAATCGGCTGCGCAGGACGTCAATTTGACAACAAACATACAACCGCGCATGCGCGGGTAGCTCGCGCATGCGCGGCGCGCGGGTGTAATGGCATCTCACTCGCTCGTATACGTTCGATGCATAAGCGTGTCCCGCTTGCTCGATGCAATACGACTGTGGATGCGAAAAGTGTTACAAGTTGTTATTGTTTTTAATGGTTTCGTTTGGTTATTTCTTACAGTTTGATTTGTGTTCTTGTGGTGTATGTGTTTGTTGTGTTACTTTTTGATATTTTATTGTTACTGGTAGTCTTTGTTACTTGTTTATAGTATAATACGTATAAACAAAAAAATATTTTAGGAACGTAACACTTTTTTATGCGATTGCACCTGCGCGGACTTCACTCAAACCTAACTTCCGAGGGGCAAGCTACGCTGACGCAAACAGTACATTTTAACTTTTATACCTTTTTGGAAAGCTTACAAAATAAGCAAGTTTTTTTAATTATTTGTTTGTACGATTTATTTCTTAGTAATTTTTTGAACGAGACAACATTTTCTGAAGAGTATAATGAAAATATTGGTAAGATATTGATCATTAATCACATGGCTTAATTGAAGTGCCAGCTACGATGTCATATTCTAATGGTACCCATTACATATGTAGTTCTCAAATTTTGGGTAAATATCGAAAAAACCTAAAAGTTCAAATATCTCGAGAACGATTGAATTTCGACCATACATATGGGGGGTTTAATTTGTTGCATTTTGGCCTATCAGCACCTGACGGATGTACGTCGAATTACAAATAACCTTGTATATCTAGACGTTTGTGTCAGCGAAGTATGCAAAGAGTAATTTAAGAAAAGTAAGAGGGAAGCCTTGCTGATGTACATACTGTTTACTGGATCATAAAACATGGCTCTTACTTAAATCGTGACAAATTCGTAAATTTTATTTGACAATCTTAGGTGGCGTATGCGCACATACCGAGGCGTGTTCCGCGGCTCCTGCCTAGTCCGCTGGCTCACTAACTGCGGCCTGGCTAAAGACGAGCACGAGGCTGTGCAGTACGGGCGACATCTACTGGATGGAAGACTCATATCACACGTCAACAACGCCCACCACTTTACTAACTCGCCGCTCCTTTACACGTTCAAGTAATCAGGCAATTGCTATTGACAACACACAGTCATAAGCAAATGGGGTGTTCTTATATTAAAGATCTAATCCAACTGACGCCAATCACGCACGTTACGCGAGACGAAATACGCTCGCGCTAATTGTGGAAACTTATTTGTATGATAGTGTACCAATTGGCGCTTATGTTTATGTAAATTCTTAATGAAAAAACGATGCGCGCATTTGGGTCGTTCTTCTTTTCTAACAACAATCGCTGGTCTCCTCAAAATCGACAGTAAATATAGCATAAGTAATTTTTATAATTATAACATGTTCTATTATTGCGATATCTTTTAAATGTATTAGTATATTTATATTAATTTTAAATTCGCGTGACATTAGTGGGCGAAATATGCCTCCGTCACACTTTTTTATACTGATCAATTTTATTGTTGGCAAAAAAGAAGAACGACCCAGTTGCGTTCTGCAGCCTGCGTGGATTTGTCTAAAGTTGAGGTACGCTATCGTAGTCATCGCTTATAATTTGGACATCAGTCTAATGTCATAAGATTTAGTTCTTTCACTCCTATCACTCCATTTGCTTAGTACTCTTGTGTACGGCACATATTATGAAAATGATTAAATAGGAATTTCTCAGTCTGGAATCTAATTTATATAAATTTTACTAAGCTACTTATCATAAAAACTTAAGGTGGATGCTCCAGGGTGGCCCGCGAAATTCAAATATTTTTATGTTTTTTGCAATTTGCCGGTCAGTGTGAAGCTGTATGTGGACCAAATGCGATCTGCGACCGTAACGCGTATTTATCTAACGAATTATAACCATTTTAATCATCACTACAGCCCTCTAAGTTCATGTAGTTCGAAAGAATGATTATTTCCGAAATATTCATTCTTTCGAACTACATGAACTTAGAGGGCTATATTGATGATTAAAATGGTTATAATTCGTTAGATAAATACGCGTTACGGTCGCAGAACGCATTTGGTCCACATACAGCTTCACACTGACCGGCAAATTGCAAAAAACATAAAAATATTTGAATTTCGCGGGCCACCCTGGAGCATCCACCTTAAGTATTACTGTCCTTCAAGATTTTATATGATACATCTTACAATTTTAAAAATATAGTAGCGACTGTTTATGCTATTGCTGACTATACTGAATTTAGAAAATACTTTATACAATCAATTTATTATGTTGCAACATTAGTAAGCAACTATTTTAATTATTGGTAAAAACTTTTCTGGTGCTGAAGTTGACCAAAAATTAATTTATTTATTGTTTGTTTTTTACTGGGTTTTCAATTAGTTTAATAGATTCAGCGTTGTAAGACAACGTAGTTGCATTGTAGTTTTAAGTTTTGTGATCCTGTAGTATAGCATCATCAGTTTTGTAATATGTATTTGTGATTTAGGTACATTTTATTAGTAATAATTTCACATGGTTTCTACATTATGATCTCAACAACATAAATTTAAACGATATAAGTTTTAAGCATTGCCTATCTGTCTGTGTACTAATTAATATTCTCAGTGTTTGTAAGTATTTAACAGAATTTAAGTTTTATTTGTTGCTTTTGAACTGGCCATTCCGAAATTATTTCATTTTTGTAGATAGAATGTCTTAAACAAATACCAAAGACTGTGGGACAGGAAAATGTTGTGTAATTTGCAAGCCCGTAATATGTAGAAGCCTAGAAGGCCGCCTATTTCACCCTTTCATCCTCCTTTGACCGCTTAGCTAAATTTCGATTCCCGTGACCCTGGCGAAAGCCCGCGCGGCTACAAATCGACAAAATAATACCTACAATAGATAAGTAGGAGCAATCTTTGTATCGATTAAAACAAGGTTTTTAAAAATATATATTTAATAATGGATTTAGTTGTACCACCTAGTTAGGATGACAATAGAACGACAAAATCATGCGATCTCTGTCTCATTTATGCGACACTAGCGGTCAAAGGGTTAAAAAATGTCTCGATAAAATTATTGAAATGATCACTAAAGTTATTGTGAGTAAAAATAGGTACTAATATTTCATTGCCTCAATACTGGTACTCAGCTACAGTCAGTTAGGCCAGTAATCGACCCCAATATAGTTGGGAAAAGCTAGACACACAGATTTCAGTCTCAATATGTGTAAAAACATTTTGAAGTTGACCGGCTGAATTTACCAATAAAATATCTGACTGTCGTGGGTAAATAATTTTAATGTAGTTTCCCTTGATTTGCCAAAACAGGCCATCTCACCTCCAAAAGCATTTTAAAAACTGTACTTATATTAAATTATGTTTTAGAAATGTCCGTGTGTTTTAAGTCTGTCACAAAGTGATAAAAACATGAACAAATATTTATATAATAAAACTTCTTGATTCACTCATTTAATTTAAGATTCACTTTAGACGCTATACCGTAAATGTGCGCATAAATATTAGTGATGTTCGGCTGTTATTGTTTGCCCTTGTTGTAGTGATAAATAAGAATATCGGAATTAATATTTATATCATAAGTGTAATTTATATAAGAATAATCAAATGTATTATCATATGAATATTATATTGTTGTATTTTCTGATTGAGCATAAAAAAAACGTTAAAAAAAATAAATTTGTTGCATATACACACTTTGGTTTTCTTTACCTGACAACGATTTAGATTACTTTAAGGATTGACTAAAATTAAAATGTGCGTGTGGTGGTGTGAGGGCCACTTTGTCAGAACTCTATGAAAATGTGCTTAGGATTTAGTGAACATTCCCAAAAATTGTGAAAGTTGGAATCAGAATTTATGAAAGCGAGTAGTATTTATATAAGCGAGTTATGGACTCTGATGTTGGGCCCTCAATACAAATACCGGATAAGCTATGGATGCTACAGAAAAAGTCTTCATACCAAAATCTAAGATAAACACTACTACTTGGTTTATATTCGTTCAAAATGGGTCCTCAATCCTCACACACGTAAAAGTTTATAACGCCAATAAAATTAAACCTTTAACTTACAGCTGCTGTTTGAAGTCCTGTATGCTATTAAATAAATTGTGAAAATTTGTGAAAGCAAGAACAGATCACCACTTGTTTTTTAGGGTTCCGAACAAAATAGGATCACTCGCGTGTCTGTCTGTCCGTCTGTCACAGCCGGATCCACTGGACCGATTCTGTTAAAATTTGGTACACATATTTACGAAATCATTACATTTTTATAAAAAAAAAAAAACATTTTTGAAAAATATCGTGTGACATATCAAATGAAAGGACTTACTGTGAGGGTTTTAATTAAATTTTTTTTTCATAAATTTATAATATGGTTTTGAAGTTATTCAATAAATTAGCATACCCCCCTTCACTCCGAAACTACTGAGCCTAAAAATTAAAAAAAAAAATGGAGATAATAGGTTACCTATAGATTACACGAAAATCTATAAGAATTCTATAGTGATAAAATAACATGGTGAAAAAAAAATTCGTTCGGAACCCTTTGCACGCGAGTCCGACACGCACTTGTCCAGTTTTTTTTTTTAATTTATAAAATTCGGGCCCTCAATATCTTAATGTAAAAAAAAATTGCAACAAAATGGTGTTATTTGTTACTCATAAGAATTAAGTACTTGCAATAAAACTGCACATCTAATCGCCCTCAATCCACACATTAAGGATCTCAACTCCACAGTCCCTAACTCGTTTTTAATTTCACAAATTCTGATTCCAACTTTCACAATTCTTTGGGAATGTTTATTTATTTATTTAAGGTGAATGCTCCAGGGTAGCCCGCGAAATTCAAATATTTTTATGTTTTTTGCAATTTGCCGGTCAGTGTGAAGCTGTATGTGAACCTGAATATTTCTGAAATAATCATTCTTTCGGACTACATGAACTTAGAGGGCTATATTGATGATTAAAATGGTTATAATTCTTTAGATAAATACGCGTTACGGTCGCGGAACGCATTTGGTCCACATACAGCTTCACACTGACCGGCAAATTGCAAAAAACATAAAAATATTTGAATTTCGCGGGCTACCCTGGAGCATCCACCTTAAACTTCATGTACAATAGTGGTACATAGGCGGACTTAATGCAAATTCTCTACCAGTCAACCTTTGGGTTAAAAAGAAATACACTGTGGTAGGTGTACATCAAATAAATAAGATTGAATGTTCACTAAATCCTAAGCACAATTCCAAAGAGTTTTGACAAAGTGGCCCTCACCTCACACCACACGCACATAAATTAAAACTGAATTATTCGATTTCAGAAAAAATAATATTCATAATGTATGTACCTAAGTTTTTTCGTAATACGTCGATGTACCTAAATGTCGATATCTCGATCACATGGCTCGTAACGTTTTATTTTATTTTATCCCATTGCTCCAAAAGGCCCCATATTGAAATTTTATTTATTTCAGTTATGCATCTGTGTTCCAATAATAAAACATGTTTTTGTTATACTTATATTTATTCATCATTTTCTTCTTCTTCATTCTCATCTCCATCATCTTGTTCTGGAGCCTCCCACCACGATAACAGCCCCAGTCCAGGCTCATTGATACCGCCAACTATCTTGTAAGGAGCTACTGTCTGTATTGTACATTCTGTTCCGGGTGGTCCTGTTGGTAAACTTTCTTCAAAGGCTTCACTTGTGATGCGAAACCTTATTGATTCACCTATTATAAAAAAAAAGATTGAATGAGTTGCTTTAACTGCTAGATCTAGACCATCTATAGTCAAGACAACCGACTTCCAAAAACAAAATACTACAAAGTATAAAATAAAAAGCAAACACAGCGTACCGGCGTGATGTTATGTTACGAACTGTTGTAAACAATTAACAAAGATGCGATTTCAGAAATCCCGATCCATTTTCTATCATTTATTGAAGAGTTCCGTTGCCTTCCTCCGAAGATCTTCGACTAATTGAAATGGGACCAATCCGGGAAAATACTCTTCCCAAAAAAACAGGATTATCCAAATTGGCGAAAATATCGCTGAACAAACATTTTTCATGGAATCCCATCATCAGATCCTGACTTCCTTCCATCATCAGCTCAGTAGTATGAGATGATGATTACCAGGCACAAATATCTGAATTGCGTTATAAAGTTTATGAAAAACATTGTATTTGCCTATAAAATTTTAGGGTCTCCCTCGAATTTCATGGGATCCCATCATCAGATTCTGACTTGGCGACAATGGAACCACCTCAGGAGTATATAGGCTTTCGAATTAAAATATAATTTTTAAAATCGGTCCACATAATGGCGGAGAAATCTGTGAACATACATAAAGAAATTCTTTTTTTGTATGTAAGAGTATTTTCCCGAACTGGTCCCATTTTAATTTGGTAATGATCTTCGGAAGTAGGCAACGGAACTCTTCAATCAATGATAGCAAATGGATCGGGATTTCTGAAGTTGCATGTTTGTTGATTGTTTACACCAGTTCATAACATAACATCACGCCGGTACGCTGTGTTGGTGGAAAAATAAAAAACTTTTTACAAAAATATAAAACCGACTTCCAAAAACAAAACACTAAAAGGTAAAAAATTACTTTAATTTCGAAAGTCGGTGTCAAAAAACCAAAAACACCGACTTCCGAAATTAAAGTTATTTTTTACTTTGTAGTGTTTTGAGGTGTGACATTTTGAGGTGCAAAAAGTGGTATTTTTTTACTTTTTGCGGGTGAAGTTTTGGACCTTGCAGAACACCAGTGGTTCGAGGACCACAAATCGGAGGTGAACCACTGCTCGAAACTGAACACTCCAAAATGTCATGGTCATATTTGAGGCCTGTTTTTAGCCAACAAACTCTTATTGACAGTTATAGTCACAGAGTAATAAGATACTGGGTCATCAGTTGGGTTATTAAATAATGTTTTGCAATCATTCAAAGACAATAATGTACCTACACACATCAAAAACAGTTTCGGATTACTAGCATAAGCTATTTTTTTTTTTTTATTTAACTTTATCAAGAAAAATTCTTTGTTGTCTGTTTTCTTTAAATAGAGAAACCCTGTTTGACATTAAAAAATATAACTTTTTTACTATCAAAAATTTAGTAATTAATCAGAATGTTAACGTAAAAGGAATTAGATAGAAAGAAAAAGACTGGAACCGTCAGCCACGTCCCCAAACAGTGCCTGAGCTCAGGGAAGCCACTATTCAAGAATGGGACAGGTTACCCCAAGAAATGCTTGGTAACTTGATCCTCAGCATGCCCAGGAGGACCTTCGCGACCGTATGTGTTCCAGGGGAGGTGTTATATTATATTGATTAAATATTATAAAGAGGAAAGATTTGTTAGTTTGAAATGAATAACCTCCGAAACTAATGGACCGATTTGAAAAATTCTTACGCTATTAAAATCCTACGTTATCCCTGATGAACACAGGCTATAGAATATTATCAAAAAAGTTAGGGATCCGTATGAAAACTTCGATAATGTAACCCAAGGCGTGAAAAAAAAAATCCTTTAACGCCTACGCTGCGGAAATTGACAATAGGGCAAAGTAATGTACTACAGTTTTATACATAGAAGACATTAATATCTACAAAAAAGTCCACGAGGAGGAGGGATATCTAACTATCATGGTTAAGTCACAATGACCTCCTTTTGTTCAAATCATTCAGTCTAAACCCGGGTGGAATGGAATAGTGGTGATTTTGGTATCAAAATTTGTTTTACACATTACCCTATTAAGAAGGTAGAGGGGAGATGAAGTTCGTGGAGTACCAACTAAATTCGCGAACGAAGTCGCGGGCGAAGTGCTAGTATTGAATATAAACCTTATATTAATAAATAAATTGTTGTTTAAGTTTGGTTATACAGTCTTTGTCTTTCTATTATATTACTGTTATAATTACATTCTGATTACTTACTCAATTTTTGTTAATAAAAAATTGTTTTACTTTTTAATTTCAAAAATGGTTTTTCAAAAATGGTGTAAAGAAAACACAACAACGATGTTTTTCTTGATAAAGTTAAATTTAAAAAAATATAACAGCTTATGCTAGTGATCGCAAACTTCTTTTGATGTGTGTATGTATGTAGTCTGATTTTTGATGAGAAAAAGAAATAACTCTTCATAAGTACTGCCATACTCAAATTGTGGAGGTCTGATAGGCAGCCGCTCCATGTAAAATACTGGTATTCAGCTTTATCCGGTTTAACTGGAAGTTAACCCCGTCCCCAATATAGTTGGGAAAAGGCTAGGCAGATGATGATACCACCACTTAATATCTAAGTAAGGTTAATTATAAAATTACCAGAATCCATAAACAAATCATGTTTCTCTCCATCTTCTTTTGGGTACTCCCATACCCAAGCTTGATCAGTTTCATCAAATCTAGATGGATGCTGCAGAGCATTTACTGGAATTAAAATATCATCAAAGAATCCTAGAGTCACTGAAATAAAAAGATGTTTTACCAAATTAGAGTCCGAGTATATTACTTATCAAAATTAGATAAAATTGACAAGGCAGGCTACAAAGTAACTAGGTAAGTATTGTTTTTGTTTAGGGTTGTGGAATTTGTTCTAAGAGTCACCACGACCCTGAGGGCTTAGTGTAAGTTTTTTAACGCACGTAAACGTTCGCATAAGTCAAATTGTGTGTGAAAAAAAAAGTTTTCCGTTATTGTCACCAGACGGCGCTTATTCAGTTTCGAAATTCAATGCAAATTGAAGTTTACGCTAACGCGATTGAGAACGTTAAAAAACTCGCACTAAGGCCACTGGAACACAGAGGACATTAAGAGGAACACGCATGGGTTTTAGTCAGTAAGAGTCTGACATTCCCTTCTAGAGCCTTTTCTTCTTCCAGAGCGGGAGGAGTCATTTGATGATTTCACATCCTTAAAAAAAACTAGCAAAGTGTGAACCGCACTCGAGTACAAAGAGTTCTGAACCAATTTAATTTTTTTTACATTTTATTTTAACACTACAGACTTCTCTTCGTTTGGGTCACAGAAGTCCATGGATATTATGCCAAATTTCAACAGAATGGGTCCAGTAAATCCGGAGAAAACTGGCTGTGACAGACTGACAAACAGACACCCGAGTGATCCTATAAAGGTTCCGTTTTTTACGGATGTTCGGAATCATAAAAAAGGCTACAAAGCAAATATAATTACTTTATCAACCTATGGCCTATCTATGGTAAATTAACTAAAATATTTTTTACAGTGTACTATTACGAAGATGTAGTAACATACCATGCACACCTTCCCGGCTACAATTCTTTATCTTTCCAATAAGTATTTCTTCAACAACGGGCCGGAAGACAATATATCTAAACTTAACTTCTGTGTGAGATGAACCATCCCCAGGAAATATATATGAATGTCCAATGTCTAAAATGTCGAATAAAGCTATGCATAATCCTACATTCAGTACTACCTGAAACATTCAAATAATAAAATGCATGTTAAGTGTAGCAAGTAAGAAATTCGGTCACATACAAAAGAAATGCTTTTTGGTACTATCTTTAATTTCGATGTTTAATCTAGATCCAACACATCAGTTGCCTTGAAATGTAATTGAAATATTGGTTCTTTACTTGCAAAACTTGTGAGGATGGAACCATACTTACTTTATTAGCTAGTTTTCTATTAAGCAATGTTGTAATTGACTCTGTTAGACTTTGATGAAAATGCTCTGGAGTAATTCTGATCACATCTTTCATTTCTGCTAAAACAAACATTTCGTTTTTTTTTTTTTTTGGAAATAATGGAAATCTTAATTTCAAAACAATGTTCCACGGTCTGTATTTGGTCTGGTCCACAGGAATACCTAAGATTCGACTGATTACAAAATAATTACATTCTTTTTGCCGTTTATGGGAACTGAGCCGGTTTCGACTATTCTGCCAGTGTCACGTCGTTTGCGTCGAAATTGGTACTTCGTGGCAGATGTTAGTTGCTGAAAGGACGAACACATGGGTTAGTAAAACAGATAATCCAATTTACAAGCCTTAACAACATATAAACTAGTTTGAGGTGCTCGTGGCTAAATAATAACAGCCGCACTGGTCGATCTTCAAGGTTAAGCAAAGCTTGCCAAGGTTGGTCTGTGGTTGGGTGACCATCTTAACATAACGAGTTTCCTCCGTGCCTCGGAAAGCACATTAAGCCGTTGGTCTCGGCTGTCATTTGTAATCTTTGGCAGTCGTTACGGATTGTCAGAAGCCAGTAAATCTGACTCCAGTCCTGCCAAGAAGTACCGTATTACCCAGTTAATGGGTTCTGGAGGTCTAGTAGGCGGTTCTGGTCAGGTGGAGCGGTTGCTCCACGTAAATATTGGTATTCAGCTGAATCTGGTTTGACTGGAAGCCGACCCCAATATAGTTGGGAAAAGGCTAGGCAGATGATGAACAACATATAAACTAGTTTATACGAGTACTCTATACAGACTGATTACACACACGTTATGCACCAATTAAAATTTCAAGTCATTTTTGTTTAAGAATGTAGCCACAATGTTATTCAATTTAGGGGAGAAGTGGAAGAGAAGGGTATGAAAGTTGGTTAGGAGAGGGATACTAAATTTGGAAAAAATTTGGTACAGGTCAAATGATTTGTTGTTTAGGGAGGAGGAAAAGAAAATATGGTACCCTCCGCAAGACCGCACTCGCACAGGGAGCTATCCCAGACATGGATCTTTTTCAGGAACACTGCGCTACAACAATGTCCAAGTCTTAGTCTAAAGAGGGACGAAACAGTTCGCTTCGACAATTTAGGGCATTTAAAAAACAAAGGCCTACGCTGGATTTCAGGCTGTATAGCAGCATAGTAAAGGCCCTTGGTTTTAGAAGTCGTCTTCAACGAGTTAATTAAATAAGTAACTTGAGTTTGGCACCATTCCGCAAATAGTAGTTATGAGCTACGTAGTGCTTTCAATCAACCGGATTCGATGTGGCATACTTTGCTATCGAATCAGCGCACTCATTGCCATCAATACCCGAGTGACCGGGGATTGAAGTTATCTCGATGTCTATGCCGTTTTGGGAACAATCAAATAACAAGTTCTTTATATCCATAATTATTTGACTATTAATTGTACTGTGAAGTTAATTTTGTTTAAGGGCCTGATTACTACTACGAGAATCTGAAAAATATACTGACCTTGTTATTTGATGGGATTTAATATAGTGTCTTCTAAAATGCCAATACACTCTGCTGTAAAGCCTGATGCTTCTGGTGGGCATTGAAAAAGTACCAGTAAATTCAGTTCAAAAAAATTTGAAGAGTGGAGTGGAGAAAAAGTTCCATCCTTCAAAATAACGCTTGACAGCTGACTGAAAGTCATCTCTAGCGTCTTGAGAATTCCTTGATATCCCTAGGCTCAAAACGACTTTTGGTTCGAAATGAATCGCCTCGTATGCGGCGGAGAAGACCGGAAGAGAAGGATATTGACAAATAGGCGAGGAGAGTTGTTTACTCGTAAGTTCTCTGTACCTGCGGGCCTGCGGACGGCGAGCATTCACTACTTTAATAACGCACACTCGATTATTATCACATCGCACTACATTAACATTATTAAAGACTAGTTGACCCGCGCAACTTCGTCTGCGTCACAATTTTCATTTACACGCCTGACGCCAGGATAGCAGTGTCGTCAGCGTACGTAGCTGTTGTTAGGCCGGGTGATATTAGAAGATCCGCAGAGGACAGTGTATACAGAATGGTCTCCAAGATGGATCCCTGCGGTACACCTGCTTTTATATTATGAAAGCCAGAAGTTGAACCTGCTTCTTTCACCTGGAATAATCTGTCCGAGAGATAAGATCTCAGCAACATGTGAAGCTATGAGGTAAGCTTTTCTTTATTTTGTAGAGGAGAAACTTGTGCCATTCCTTGTCAAATGCTTTGTTGAGTGTTCAAAAATACAGATGAGCAGTACTTTTTCTGTTCTAAGGCTTTTCTTACCGTCTCATAGACTCGATGGATTTGCTCGACTGTAGAGTGCTGCTGGCGGAAACCAAAGTGATGATCATGTATTATCTGTTTTCTTTTAATATTGGTAGAATTCTATGGAGCAACACTTTCTCAAACAATTTTGACAGGACAGTCAGCAGGCTGATTGGTCTATACAAAGTTACTTCGCTCGCTGGCATGCCCGTTTTGTGGATCATCATTATCTGTGAGATCTTCCACATCTTGTGAAAATATTGGACTTGGAGGATTGCGTTGAACAGGTTGGTTATAAGTACTAGGGCTTTCTTAGGCAGTTCTTTTAGAGTTTTTTTTGTTATTAAGCCAGGTGCTTTTTGTCCTTGAGTTCCCTGATAGTTTTGGCGATCTCTCTCACAGATACTGGTTTTGGAGGCATTGACATTTGATAGTCCTGGTTTCTGATTCCAGATCATCAGTCTCATTTGGAGTGAAAACATTTGACAGATGTTCTGCAAATACATCGGCCTTCTCTTGAGCAGTTCGAGCCCAAGCATTGCCATTTTTCCTTATGGGTGGTATTGCACTCTGCGGCCTCTCGTATGTTTTGGTGAATTTCCATAGGGAGTAATTTGATAACGATTCCAGTATAGACTGCAACGTATCGTCGTGCCAGCTGCGGATTAGATCTTTCAACTCCTGAATTGCCCTATTCAATGCGGTTTTATCTGATCTGTTTCTACTTCGTTTCTCAAGTATATTTTGTTTAATTTCTCGTGGATAATTCGTTGGGTGATGCGTTGGTTTAATTACTGGTGTATTTTTCCAGCATGATACTTGGATTAAATTTGTAAGGTGTTTTGCGGTGTTTTCAATAACTTTAGGTGTGTTATTTTCAGGTTGATGCCCATGTCAATTTTCTCTCTGAATGAGTACCAATAAGTCCGTTTGGTGTAGAGTGTTTCTAGTTTTTCGTTTGCAATGAGTAGGGTACTGATAGTTAAAATAAATGGGGTGTGATCCGAACAGGAATCCAAGCATGATTCAGGCTTGAGATAATGGCTAGAAAATCCCTTAATGACGAAAAAATCCATGAGGTCTGGAATTTTCGTATGGTCAGAAGGCCAGTAGGTAGGTTCGCAGGTAGATATAGCAGTGAAGTGTTTTGTATCTAAGCTAGACTTGAGTTGTCTGCCTCTCGTCGTAGTTGGCCTGGAACCCCAATAGGTATGCTTGGCATTCCAATCTCCCCCAGAAATAAAGCGGTTGCCAAGAGAATTAAAATAGGCGTTGAAAATTGCTGATCTTTTTTATATTTGGGTGGGTAGTATTTAGCAGAGACATTAAAACAACCTTGCACATCCTCAACTGCTACCGTCTTGGCTTGTAGATAGTTCTGTCTATATTCGGGCATTAAGTGATGTTTGATGGATTCCCCAATGATGACTGCGCTTCCTGTATGACCAGTCTCATCAGGATGTTGCGTGACATATGTAAGATAGCCGTTAAATATGATGTTGGATGTTGAACTAGTGCAGTGTGCTTCTGATACAAGAAGAATATCCAGGTTGTGTTCCTTGATAATAAGTTCTACGTCGTGTTTATTCGGTGCCAACCTGTTTGTGTTGAGAGTTCCAATTTTGAAGCTACCTATTTTGGCAATTTTTCAATGAGGATTGTTATGAGACTCATAAGCGTACTCATTTGTTTAAGAATTGAATCAAATTTTTCCGATTGTTTTATTAATAGCTTTTCTATCATATTGTTACATTGGTCAGGTTTTTCTGCACTTTCATGCTTGTCATTGGATTTTGTCGCTTCGGCGTAAGATTTATCTGTTTTTCGAGCACTCGATGGCGGTTTCTCGGTTGTCTTGATATTTTGCTGCCCTATCTTTATTGTTGATATTTTGTCTAATCGTATCGTTTATGTGTTTCGGTTTACTTTCCTGTTGCAAGTTGGATTTCCGAGAAAGAATCTCCAGATAAACTTCACAACTCTGATAATTTGCTGGATAAGCCCCATGGCACAGGGCATACTGAGCTGGCGTATTTGGCTCTTTTTTCGGTAAATCCGAGGTTTTGCGCGCGTCTGCGCATTTGACGCACCGATAGGGCCTCATACAGTAGTTTTTGGAATGCCCGTATTGTTGGCACCTCTGGCACCATACAATTGTCCTTTTCCTTTTACGGTCCTCTATTACTACAGATTGGTGTTACATATATTTCATGTGTTTAAGACATAAAATATTTTGCGAGATTCAAGTGGGTTTGTCTATCATAGTCAGGTGAAAGGGGGATTTCTCTGCCATCAAAGCTTTGATGCTCATCTGTCGCTCCAACTCGATTCACATCCATCACCTTGATGATCTGCACCACACTTAAAACACCTAGGTTTAAATCTGCAAAGTGTGCAGGTATGGCCATAGTGACAACAATGGTACCATTAAACTGTTGGGAAAGTGTATCACTCAACTGGAAGAGCCGAGTAGAAGCTGTTTACACGTTTAGGTAGGTCCATCAAAAGTTAATACGACAGTCTGTGTGGACCTCCACATGGTCACACCAGAAGAGGACACCTTACGGTTCATCTTTCTGGCTTTGATGAAGGAGCCACATCCCTCTGGAACATGAATGTTTTTAATTATTACTTCTTCTGACCACTCAACTGGTATATCCCTTACATTACCAATTCATGTGATGTTGAATAGTGGAATGGCGGCCATGAAATTGTACTGGGATTGAATTTTATTGTTCAGAAAAGCTGTTTACACGTCCTGATGCGACTTGAATTCAACTGACACACGATTTCTGCCTATATGTTTACTTATTATATACTTTATTGTACACCTCATAACAAGCACAGTAAAAACGCTTATAAAAACTAGTGTGCAATGGGCAGTCTTATCGCACAGGGCAATCTCTTACAGACAACCTTTGGATGGACTGAACTAAAAGGAAAGAAGATAAAAAGGAGTAGAAGGATTAAAGAGCAGATTATAAAGCAGAGAAAGTATGTGGGCATTCCGGCGAAGGCGAATAGGAAGCCAATTGAGCTTGGTACGAAAATCAGAAACGTGGTCATACTTGGGCAAGCCAAATATGAACCTGATGCAGAGATTTTGAAGTCCCTCAAGCTTGTCCAGTTGGACTTGGTTGAGATCAAGATAGCTAGCGTCAGCATAGTCCAAGATTGGGAGAAGAAGAGATTGTGCTAAGGCAATTTTAGTGGTGATGAGAAGAAAATTACTATTATTACGTTTGATCTATCGAGATATATGTTATTCAAGTAAATAGCACAGTGCCTAAAGTTTGTTCGTCTTTAATTAACTTTATAGGTATTGGAAAATGCAGGGAGCGAACCAGCAACCCTCTAGCGGCTAGGGGTGTCCGTATCCATAATTACGGTGTATACATAATTACATAGAACCTATTACGGTGTTATGAGAAAGGGTAACTGTTAGCCCGGGGGTGAGATCAAATAGTTCATCCGGGGGGTTAGGATCGGGGGTTTTTTTCGAGTTCATATTAATTAATTAATTAAAATTAAATTATTCACCAATCATTTACATAAATTTACAAAAATTCACATAAATCGTTAAAGGCTTTTTAAACATTGTAGATAATTTTAAATACCCTGACTCCTAAACTAGGTGTATGTGCCTGTGACTTAGGAGTCAGAAATTGGCTAAATTATAGTTAAAAAAAGACAGTTATCACTACAAACCAACCTTAAACCAAGAACACTAACACAGGGAGTACTTTCGATCGAGTTTCCCACTGGAAAAGTTCACAAAAATCGAAAATATTCGTAGCAATAACAAAAGCACGTGCTTAGCCTTCACCACTACCAACAAAAACAAAAATAATTACACGATTTGTAACTTGCTATTGTGGACTGTCAATGTCAAAATGTCAGCTGTTATCACAGAACACATATTACAGTAAGCTACCCATGCACTACCCATAGATATAGAATCCTGCCAACTTGTCTGTGAACTGAAAGAGGACGGCACCGTCGATTCAGTTTTGCTAACGTGCTCAAAATTGAGTAAGTTTTGAAGAACGAAGAATTACAGTTTTTACTAATTTAAAATAATGTTACCTATATAAAAATCTTATCTATGCTAATATATAAAGCTGAAGAGTTTGTTTGTTTACTTGAACGCGCTAATCTCAAAAACTACTGGTCCGATTTGAAAAAATCTTTCAGTGTTAGATAGCCCATTTATCGAGGAAGGCTATAGGCTATTTATCATTACGCTAAGACCAATAGGAGCGGAGCAGTAATGAAAATTGTGACGCAGACGAAGTTGCGCTAGTCAACTAGTAATAATAATAAAATAAATATAAAATGAATTTGATAATTTACAGTTACGTAGGTACGCTAACAGTTTAGTGTAAACAATGGCTTTATCTATAAAGTAATCCAATGAAGTGGAAATTCAGCAGATAAAATGTTCCACGGGGGGATACAACTTTCATTTAATGCGAAGTTAAGTAGGTAGCTACCCTGCAAGAGGTACCTGGATGTATAGCATTTAGTTATGGCCGTACCTAACCTCTAACACCAGATTAGACTAATTATAATTAGCAGTGGTACCTAGTGGTAGTGTAGTGTAACAAAAAATAAATAAATTGCTTTACAATAATTTATTGAAAACTACGTTTACAGTAATTGTGATCTATAGATAAACCTACATACACAACTTCATCCTGCTTGTGAGGCCATACTCCGCTTATTTCCGTACCACTATCATCATTATCACTATCGCTTTCGGTTTCAGTGTCACTTACCACTTCTATAATAAAAGGTTTATATAAATACAAATATTTTAAGTATTCTCCTTCTAACCTGCGATCGTGTTTACAATGCTGTGCTCACTCATGAACTGTAATAGCCTCAAAAGCTTCTCTAACTAGGCGGGGAATTTCAGCATTTTTGTGCTCAATATTTACATCGGTAACTTTTCTTTTCATTGTGCTCCATATGAGTTCAATGGGATTGAGATCACAGTGATAAGGTGGTAAATATCTTCTGTCTGTCTTCTAAATTTTTTAATCTCATATACAGGTTCAGGCTTGATTCTCTTAATTATTTCTATAAGCTGAGGTTTAGTCAAATACTCTCCAAATTTTATTTTGGGTCAACCATATCTAATTGAACCATATCTAATTCTATTGCATATCTTTTTTAAGGAATAGGGTAAATTTGGTACATTTTTACCAAGCCAGATGACGTCACGCGTGTCTTCAACTCGCTGTATCCTCTTTATTTTTTGTTTACATGAAAAGAAGAAAAAAATACGTGTCCAATATTTTTTATCGTCTATCAGACGGACTAATTAGATTTTTTTAGTAAAATACCCCATTCGTGTTTGGGACTTTATTCACACAAATACGGTGATACGGAGCATTATCCATCACTATTATGGATGGCTCTTGTAAATTAGGCATAAGTTTTTTAATCCACTTTTTAAAGTTGGTACTATTCATCTCGTCATGATAATCACCACTTATTGTGTTTGATTTAAACACAAGTATTTGTAACAAATCCAGGATCTCCTCCCGCATGGACAATAATATTATTGTCCTTGCAAACATTTACCCGATGTATGCGAAGAGTGAATATAGTTCTAATCTAAATACATAAATTATGGGCCGGGGCTGGGGAGATTTACTATTTTTATCCACTGCTTGCAACTACTTAGCTCTCCAAGCTGATATTTCGTTACGCTCCATAAGACCCGTCCGATAGGATTGAGATTTTTAAAACGAAATCCCACCTCGTGAAGCAGCTTTCGCAGACTCTCTCGCAGTCCTGTGTAATTTATTTCTGTCTTTAAGACCTCTAGAAGCTTTTTAACAGTAGGGACCTTTTTTAGCAGAATAAAATTCATGTACTTTCCTCTGTGTAACTCCCATGTCCAAATCATCAACATGCACAAATCCACTTTTACGTTTTCTGTCCTTGCCTGGTGTCCGAATTTTTATACCAGTTTCTTCTCCTGCGTGCCTTAACAATTTTTGAAATTAGTCCTTGACTCACACCTGAAATATAAAACAATCAAATAAATGTTAGTAGAAATTTGAAATCTGGCAAGTTAGTTAGCTCACTCACTTAGCAGGTTACGCTCATAGAGGAATATAATGTTACGCTAGCCTGCAGCAAGAATAGAAACGAATATTTCGTGGATTAAGTAATTAGTTTAGTATAGGGTAATTTATAACAAGAAAGTTGACAACACTAACCGGTTACTGCCGAAATTCGTTTGTATAATCGGAGACCCCGCCCGAGGTTCTTCTTCAAAAAAGGTTTTAACCTTTAGAATAATGTTTCGAATATCACTTTTAATAGCTTTCGGCACACATTGACATTTCAACACCGCTAAGTAATATGTGTTCTGTGTTTCAACATATATATATATATATATTGTACCTGCCTAAGTAACCACCAGTTTGACAGGTTTCAGTGTTTTATACCAAAGTGGAGCTCGTGGCTAAATAATAACAGCCGCACGGGTCGATCTTTAAGGTTAAGCAACGCTTGCCAAGGTTGGTCTGTAAATGGGTGACCATCTTAATATTCCGGGTTCCTCCGTGCCTCGGAAAGCACGTTAAGCCGTTGGTCCCGGCTATCATTTGTAGATCATTGGCAGTCGTTACGGATTGTCAGAAGACAGTAAAATCTGACTCCAGTCTTGCCAAGAAGTACCGTGTTGCCCAGTTAATGGGTTTTGGAGGTCTGGTAGGCAGCCGCTCCACGTAAAACACTGGTAATCAGCTGAATCCGGTTTGACTGGAAGCCGACCCCAATATAGTCGGCAAAAGGCTAGGCAGATGATGATACCAAAGTGGTACCGGGATAAAACCTGAAAGTAACTAAGAAATGTGTAATAAGGATATAAATAGGCTAATAGGCACGTAGCTGATGAATCATGTAGATAAGGCTAATCTAGGTTGGATTGTGTACTTTTGTATTACGTATGTACTTGAGAATTACGTTAAGAAAATATAGCAATTGTATAAATTCAGCTTAGATGTACGCATAAAATTGCATTGAAAAGTACTGTTGTTTAGGGTTTAGACATAAGTAGTTATGATTTCTAGGTAGGGTTTCATGTAAGATCGAGATAAGGTTTATATTTTTACTTCCCTAAATTTAAGTACATAAGTAAAAATCATTGTAAGAGGGCGTGGGCAAGTCCACCGAGCCACGCTCTGCGCCCCCGCTACCTGGGTTACCCGGAATGGTATAAAAGAAACGGATATCAGGTTCAGAGCACACACCTCCTCCGCTGCCTCTCCTAGCCCTAGCACGAGCACGACCACAAACGCTGCTACCGCCACCCCTGCTGGCGCGCCAATCGCCACCACCGGCCAAGGAAGCAGCGCCGCCACTCCCCCCGCTCCCAAAGTCTCGGCTAGATACCCACCACTTGTGGTAGGACTGGCCGACGCACTTTCGGGAGCTAAAGAAAATCATCGGCCATGCACCGAACGGGCGTGCATACGGGAAAGGTGTCTGGTTCATGTAACTTTAGTCTAATATTGTCATCCATTGCCGGACACTTATGACAGTTGTTACCCCCTGCCAGAAACCACTAAACTTTAATAAAATATAATTATACTTTTGTTATAGTATAAAATTCCTTGGATTCCTTATTTGGCTACTAGTATAGACATTGTGTTTGGGCTCATTTGAATTCATTTGATAATTTTCCGCTTTATACTTTAGTGAATTTAAAACATTGCGCGCTATCTCGTTAGGTAATCTCTTTGTTCCTAATATCACCACGCGCAGGGGCGCTATGCTGTTTGCCATATCTGTTGACCAAATGTTGAAACCCTTGTCTCGCTCGAAAGAAATTCCACGTCAGATGATTTCTTCTTTAACTTACTACGAGATACTTTATTTAACTAATTTAAATATATCCCGTGATATCCTATTATGTTTACACAATTTATTCTTATTTTATGCGATGCTCGGCGTCCGCTACAGTCCCAAATACGAATTCCAAAAAAAGATATGCAATTATGGTTGGCCCAAAATAAAATTGACTAGGTACCTATTACTAACCTCAGCTTTTAGAAATAAACAAGCCTGAACCTGTACATAAGATTGAAAAAATTTTAGAGAACAATAGACACAAATGATTATATTTACCACCTGTGGTCTCAATCCTATTGAACCATAGAGATAGAAAAAATATGGAGGCACCCATAGATATAGAATACCTAGATAGCTTCTATACATATATATAGTAACCTATCTTGTACTCAACATTTTTAATGGAAACATTTCATGTGACAAAAAGAGATAACAATAGCATTCCCGACCGTCTTGAAATGCCGCGCGCCACCAGCCGAGAATCGCCATTTTGTTTGTTAACCAGCTGGTTAACACATTCGTCTACCAATTTTATCAAAAATATTGTCAAATTGTGAAAAATTTGTGGTTTGAGTGTGTTTTTCGTTTTGCCATGAACAATGGCATGTACTGTACCCGGTTATTCGAACAGAAATGGTGTTTTGAAAGAAAATATTGCAAAAGTATCGTTTCACCGGTAAGAAAATCCAATCATAACTTATTGTTAAAACACATTTTGAGCAGAAAAGTTAATAAAATCAGAACTCCATTATATGAACATAAAGACACAACTGCTTCTACGTTATTTTCGTTTCCAATTTAGAAATATAAATAAAAACAAAAAAATATTGAACCGTTTTGACATATCATGTACTTCATAAGGATGTGGCTTCTTGGATGTTTTATCGATAGACTAAAAGTTTAATCACATACATGTTCTAGTTCGTTTTCAATACGTACAATGAAATAAAAACAATGTAAGTGGTCAGATTTTGGAAACTCGATCTGAATTTTTCGTATTGATTGCGCCATGCTAAGCCTAGTAATTGGACTCAGCTTTGGTCTCAGTGATAAAAGATTACAGAATATTATAGCATGCCAAAAGAAGGAATTAACAAAAAATCCTACTTTTCCCAAATCAATATTGTATTATATTTGCCCATAAGTACTACTAGTATTATTTATTACTACCAAATTAATAATGATGTATTTTTTGTTATTTTTACAGGTTTCCTGCAGATAATGAGTTTAAAACACTAAACAATGTCAGATTCTGTAAAAATATAAAAATAGTAGCCCACCGGTTTCGGGAACAGAGTCCAAGCTACTCTAGGCGGTCAGGGCTCCAGAGAGAGGAACGCTCGAATAAATAAATAAAAAACCATCTGCTTACAATCTAATATTTTTAGATTATAACACAAACACAAGAGATTTTACAAGCAAACAAAGATATAAAGACGGTAAAAACATGTGAAGAAAAATAATATATTTCAAGAAATTTTGATATTACCGCAGAACAGAAAAAACAGCAATCATTATTATTTTAAAATGAAATACCATTTTTTGGTTTAATGTGGCGACTGGCATATTTTCGATAGTCGACAGAAAATACACATCACTATGCATTGATATATCAATAAGTAGAATTGTATAGTCAAACTGGCGACATTCTATAATTTTCGACGCACTATGGACACTATACTTCTCTCTTTCAGTTACATGACACTTTGCTTTTGACAAAAGGAGACGCAACGTGCTCGCAAGTTTCGGTTTAATACAGTCTTATCAGATTCTATATCTATGGTGGTACTACCGTGTTCCTCTCTCTGGAGCCCTGACCACCTGGGCTACTATTTTTTTTTTACATATTTAAAAATGTACCTGCTAATAAGTAAAGAAAATGAATAAACGAAACAATATCTATACCAATATTATAAAGAGGTAATGTTTGTGAGATTGTAGGGGGTAATCTCTGGATCTACTGAACCAATTTTGAAAATTCTTTTACCAATAGAAAGCCACGATATTTGTGAGTCATTCTCTTCTTCTTCCACCTGGCGTTAATCCCGGCTATTGCCAGGGTCCGCCTTCCTACTTAGCTTCCTCCACTTTGCCCGATCTTCAACATCCTTCTCAGTCAGGCCATTGGCTCTCATGTCAGACTTGACGACGTCCAGCCAGCGCTTGCGAGGGCGACCACGGGGCCTAGCCCCAAGAACAGCCATATTCATGCATCTTCGACCAACGTACTCCATAGGGCGGCGCATGATGTGGCCATACCATCGCAGACGACACTCTTGCAGTTTTTCCCCCACGTCACGAACACCAAGACTACCTCGGATGTAAGAGTTGCGCATGCGATCGGATCGCGTTACGCCACTCATCCACCTCAGCATCTTCATCTCCGTGACGCGAAGCTCCTGGGTATGTCTGCTTAGTGCTGGCCAACACTCGCCCCCGTACAGTAGGACAGGCCGAATGATGCATTTATATATCTGCCCCTTGAGCTTCGGAGGCATTTTGCGGTCGCATACAACGCCCGTCACCTCGCGCCACTTCGCCCAAGCCGCGCCAATACGTGCTTGGACATCGTCGTCCACGATGCCAGACTCGTGCAACACGGATCCAAGGTACCTGAACGTATCGGACTTTCTGATCAGGTCCGAACCTATTCGGATGGTGTTTGTATCCGTGCTGCCACAGGACATGTACTCAGTCTTCGCCACATTTAGTCTCAGACCACCGTTTTCAAGCGTGTCCTTCCAAATGTTGACTTTGCGCTCAAGATGGGCTTTGTTCTGATTAACGAGGGCGATGACATCGGCATACATCATTAGCCATGGAGGCTGATCTTGGATGTTTGCCGTAATTACATCGAGCACTACGTTAAACAAGAACGGGCTAAGAGCCGAGCCTTGGTGAACGCCAACAGATATTGGGAAGCCATTCGATTCGCCAACAGCGGTCTGGACAGAGGACACGGAATCGCGGTACATGTCTCTGATAATGTCAATATAGGCCTCGGGAACGCCCTTGAAGCGCAGTGCCCACCAGATGGACTGCCGAGGTATACAGTCGAAGGCCTTCTGCAGGTCTAAAAAGGCCATATGCAAAGCTCTCCTTCTCTCTCTGTAAGCCTCAGCCAGATTCCGTAAGGCGAACACTGCGTCCATGGTGCTGTTACCCGCCCGGAAGCCATATTGACACTCAGAGACAGTACACTCGCTACGGAGCCGTGTGTCAATGATGCGCTCGAAGAGCTTCATGGTGTGGCACATGATCTTGATACCGCGGTAGCTACCACAATCCTGTACGCTACCTTTGCCTTTGTAAACAGGGATAATCAGGCTAAATCGCCACTGGTTCGGCATTTCCTTGGTGATCAGGATGCGGTTAAAAAGATCCGTCAGAAGGTCCACACCATGTGGGCCCATCGCCTTCCACACTTCAATTGGCACATTGTCAGGCCCGACCGCTTTCCGGTTCTTCATGTGGCGAAGAGCAATGCGGGTTTCGTCGGGGGAAATAGGGGAAATAAGCCCAAGGTTAGGAGGCGGTTCCGGAGGAAGGTTATGGGGATGCTGTTTGTTAGACAGCTCCGCGAAGTATGTACACCATCTCTCCTTAACAGAGGGGGCATCGTAGAGCAGCTTACCCTGGGCGTCCCTTACACAAAGACATTTGCTAATGTCCCGTGTAGCTTTCTCCCGGGCACGCGCCAGCTTAAAAATAAGCTTTTGCCCCTCCGCAGTTTCCAGCTTGTCGTATAAGGGCGCCAGACTTTTGCTGCGGGCTCTGGCTACAGCTTTTTTGCAAGCGCGCTTAGCCGCTCCATATGCCTCCCTGTCATCCGGAGAGTTGGACCCTTGCCACTGTTTAAATAAAACCTTCTTCTTCCGAGTCGCCTCCTGCACCCCGTCATCCCACCACCACGTCTCCTTTCCTATGGTGCGGCCACCACGAGAAGTGCCAAGGACGCGCTTACCCGCACCGGTGATTGCTGAATGGATCCTACTCCAGATCTCTTGAGCGGACTCATGCGGAGCACTGATCTTGAGATGCTCGACCTCCGCGATGAAGTCCGACTGCCTAGGACCATCAAGCAACCACCACTTAGTGCGGGGTTTGCGTTTCTCGGTCACTCTCTTCTTCGGTACAACCGCAAAGTCCAGGACAAGGAGGCGGTGTTGAGCCGTTAGGCTTTCGCCTGGGATGACTTTGCAGTTGGTAACCTTGCCAATGTGGCACCGTCGCACCAGCAGGTAATCTATTTGGGTTGAGTAGGCACCACTACGGTACGTAATAAGATGCTGGGGCTTCTTCTGAAAGAATGTGTTCGCGATGGCTAGGTCAGACACAGCGCAGGTGCTAAGTATATTGACTCCCTCTGCGTTTAGCTGGCCATAACCAAAACCACCGTGAACACGTCCATACTCTCCAGCAAACTGACCTACGTGACCGTTGAGATCCCCCCCAACCAAAACACCTTCGGAATTCGGGATAGCGCGTAATACGTCCTCGAACTCATCCCAGAAGGCCTCCTTTTCAGACTCACAGCAACCAGTCTGAGGAGCATAGGCGCTGATTAGGTTCGTTACCGACCCTTCGAACAGCACCCTAACTCGCATCAACCGGTCGCTGCATCGGTCTACTTCAAGGAGTCCATCCTGAAGGTCCTTAGACAGCACCACGGCCACTCCGCCCCTGCCCGTTGGTGATCCGGTGTACACTAGCCGGTACCCCTGCCCGATGTCACGTGACTTATTTCCCTTCCAGCGCGTCTCCTGAAGGAAGGCGCACTGGACCCGACGCTTCGCAAGTACGTCCGCGAGTTCTCGGCAACGTCCGGTTAGGGAGCCAATGTTCCAGGTGGCAAAGCGGAACTTCTTCTTGGGTACTATCCTCTTTAGCCGTGCCCGTACTTGACACGGTAGCCCTAGCCCACTTATCGCAGGTTTAGGGCGATGTGCCTGCGCGTCGTTATGCGGCGACGCCCTAGACTGAGTACCCTTACCTAACTTGTTTCTCTCCATACATATATGACTGAAGTTGGTTTTACGTGGGGCGACCAGCCGTCTGACCCCCACAACCCTACAAGAGGGAAACCAGGTTCGCCAGAGCCTCGTCCGTTGGACAGCAGGGTGCACCGCTAGCAGGTGAGGTTGGCTTGGGTCTTTAAGATGGCAACGGACCCCATACACCCCATTTGTGAGTCATTCTAATATATAAAATTCAACCGTTACTGAGTGACTGACAGACAACGCACTCCCGAAACCACTCGTCGTAGAAAGCTAAAATTTGGCATTTAGGTTCCTTGGGGAATGCAGAGGAGCACTAAGGCAGGATTTCTTATTCTTACGGGAATGGTAAAAAACGGGATACGCGCGTACAAAGTCGCGGGTAAAAGCTAATCCCTATCCTTACTTTCTTACTAATATTTTAAATGCGAAAGTAACTATCTGTCTGTCACTCTGTCATCTGTTTCTTTCACGCCGAAGCTACTGAACCAATTTAAATTAAATTTGGTACACAGATAGTCTGACAGGTAGCATGAGAAAGGACATAGGCTCCTTTTTATCCCAGGAGTATGCTCTCTAGGGACTACGCGGTAGGGACTACCGGGCAGCTAGTTTCTAATGAACAGTAGGCAACTCGTAAGTTTTACAGAATCTGACATTGTTTAGTGTCTAACCTTTTTTTTTTAATAATCCTTGTTGCGTAAGTGAATTCAGCAAGGCAGTGTATGAACAATCGACCGATCTCATGCGAGATGAAAGACGCGATTTTAATTTCCGAATATGTGATTGTTTGATTGTTCATACTCTTTGCATTTTACCTTGCCGAATCCACCTGTGGTGATCTTTTAAAAGGCCGGTCGTAATGTGGGGTTCGTATACATGTATGGCGGACTTAGTCGTAGTAAAGACACAAAGTACTATAGAATTAGTATTTTATCGGATTAGATAGTATAAAACACATAATTACGGTTATATTAAACAGTACAAACACATACACATACGCTCGTTATTGAGTTTATCATAAAACATTCTTAGGGTGTAAATGAATTTTACTTTTGACAAATAATTTTTCACTTTGCAAACAGCGCACTATATTGAACCAAGAGGTCAACCTCATCATATCGAGATGATTTTCGATGAGACCTAGGTGTGGGACAGGGTCCTCTCTATACAACTTTAGCACTTCCTTAAGGTGGATGCTCCAGGGTGGCCCGCGAAATTCAAATATTTTTATGTTTTTTGCAATTTGCCGGTCAGTGTGAATCTGTATGTGGACCAAATGCGATCTGCGACCGTAACGCGTATTTATCTAAAGAATTATAACCATTTTAATCATCAACATAGCCCTCTAAGTTCATGTAGTTCGAAAGAATGAATATTTCAGAAATAATCATTCTTTCGAACTACATGAACTTAGAGGGCTATGTTGATGATTGCATTTTGTATGACATGTCGCAGATCGCATTTGGTCCACATACAGCTTCACACTGACCGGGAAATTGCAAAAAACATAAAAATATTTGAATTTCGCGGGCCACCCTGGAGCATCCACCTTAATATAAAAAGATAAAAAGGATCTTTTACCACTACTATTTATAAAACATCATAAACGAAAAATTAAAAAAAAATAAAAAAGTTTGATGATTTTGGGTTATACTAACTGGTTGGCAAGATGCTGGCTGTTTTGGAAATATTATTGGCACTGCGTGCGAATGTTATACTCGACGTTCATATTCTTCATGAAAGCAAGATTCTTCAAAGTGTTCAGAACATATCTTTGTTTACTATGTAGGCCTCAATTATCGTCTTTTCTCAAATTTTTATCCATTTACTTTTAAACTCATTATCTGCAGGAAACCTGTAAAAATAACAAAGAATACATCATTATAATAATTTAATAATAATAGTACTTAAGTAAAAGGTTATGGACAAATATAATGCAATATTGATTTTGGAAAAAGTAGGATTTTTCGTTAATTCCTTTTTTTTGGTTTTTTTTTGGTTTGGTTTTTTTATGTTATCTAAAGAATTATAACCATTTTAATCATCAATATAGCCCTCTAAGTTCATGTAGTTCGACAGAATGAATATTTCAGAAATAATCATTCTGTCGAACTACATGAACTAGATAAATACGCGTTACGGTCGCGGATCGTATTTGGTCCTCATACAGCTTCACACTGACCGGCAAATTGCAAAAAACATAAAAATATTTAAATTTCGCGGGCTACCCTGGAGCATCCACCTTAATAGAAGCTATCTAGGTATTCTATATCTATGGTACTGCCCATGTGGTACTCATAGATTTAGAATACCTAGATAGCTTCTAGTAGCCTATCTTGTACTCAACATTTTTAATGGAAACATTTCATGTGTCAAAAAGAGATAGCAATAGCATTCCCGACTGTCTTGAAACGCCGCGCGCCACCAGCTGGGAATCGCCATTTTGTTTGTTAACCAGCTGGTTAACACATTAGTCTACAAATTTTATCAAAAATACTGTCACATTGTGAAAAATATTGTGGTTTGAGTGTGTTTTTCGTTTTGCCATGAACAATGGCATGTACTGTACCCGGTTTTTCTAATATAAATGGTGTTTTGAAAGAAAATATTGCAAAACTATGTTTTCACTGGTGAGTAAA
This sequence comes from Lacanobia oleracea, assembly GCA_950371165.1. Taxonomy (NCBI): domain Eukaryota; kingdom Metazoa; phylum Arthropoda; class Insecta; order Lepidoptera; family Noctuidae; genus Lacanobia; species Lacanobia oleracea. Next base: position 13,520,415 of record OX493401.1, read on the forward strand.
TCCAACCATAACTTATTTTTAAAACACATTTTGAGCAGAAAAGTCAATAAAATTAGAACTCCATTATATGAACATAAAGACACAACTGCTTCTACATTATTGTCAGTTTCCAATTTAGAAATATAAATAAAAACAAAAAAATATTGAACCGTTTTGACATATCATGTACTTCATAAGGATGTGGCTTCTTGGATGTTTTATCGATAGACTAAAAGTATAATCACATACATATTCTAGTTCGTTTTTAATACGTACAATGAAATAAAAACAATGTAAGTGGTCAGATTTTGAAAATTCAATCTGAATTTTTCGTACTGATTGCGCCATGCTGAACCAAGTAATTGGACCCAGCTTTGGTCTCAGTGATAAAAGATTACAGAATATTATAGCATGCCAAAAGAAGGAATTAACGAAAAGTCCTACTTTTCCCAAATCAATACTGTATTATATTTGCCCATAACGTTTCACTTAAGTACTACTATTATTATTTATGACTACTACATTATTAATTACGTATTCTTTGTTATTTTTACAGGTTTCCAGCAGATAATGATTTTAAAAGTAAATGGATAAAAATTTGAGAAAAGACGATAGTTGAAGGCCGGTTGAAGAATCTTGCTTTAGTACGTAGTAGTAACGTAGAGTATAAAATTCGCACGCAGTGCCAATAATATTTCCAAAACAGCCAGCATCTTGCCAACCAGTAAGTAAAATCATCAAACTTTTTTTTTTTTTTAATTTTTCTATTAAGATCTTTTATAAATAATAGTGGTAAAGGATACTTTTTATCTTTTTATGTTAAGGAAATGCTAAAATTGTATAGGATCTTCATGAACCATCCTAACATCCATTTTGCTTTATTAAGCCAGCCGAGAGGTTAAAGAGGAAGCTTATAAATGGAGAAAAGCAGTTTCACAGATCATTGGTGAAGAGTTTGCTCGAAACCTACAAAAAGAGCGATAAGAAAAGACCCTGTCCCACACCTAGGTCTCATCGAGAATCATCTCGATATGATGAGGTTGACCTCTTGGTTCAATATAGTGCGCTGTTTGCAAAGTGAAAACCTTTTTTATTTGTCAAAAGTTAAATTCATTTACACCCTTAGAACTGTTTTATGGCAAATCATACTATATAACGAGCGTATGTTTATGTTTTTGTATTGTTTAATATAACCGTAATTTTGTGTTTTATACTATCTAATCTGATTAATACTAATTCTATAGTACTTTGTGTCTTTACTACGTCTAAGTCCGCCATATATGTATGCGAGCCCCACATTACGACCGGTCTTTTAAAAGGTTCCCACAGGTGGATTCGGCAAGGTAAAATGCAAAGAGTATGTACAATCGAACAATAACATTTCGGAAATCCTAATCGCGTCTTTCATCTCGCATGAGATTGGTCGATTGTTCATACTCTGCCTTGCTGAATTCACTTACGCAACAAGGAATCTTTTAAAACAAAACATCATCGACAATGAAAGGCTCGTCGCGTCGAAGCTCCAAAGTCTTGAACATCGACGACGAGTTGCTAGCCTGTCGGTATTTTACCGGTTGCATTTTGGGGAATGTGCGACGGAATTGCATAATTTAATTCCGCCAAGCCCGTTCCATCATCGGACCACAAGACGAACGGCGATGCGCCACCGGTACATGGTGGACATCCCACCCATACGCACAAAACGTTTTGGGGAACACATTCATAGTGCGTACAGCTAAGGAGTGTTCCCTGCCGGAGTCTGTGTTTCCTGATAGCTACAACCTGGGAGTCTTTAAATCAAGAGTGAATAGGTTATTTCTAGGCAAGCATGCTCCATCTTCGACCACATCCTCGCTTACCATCAGGTGAGATAGTGGTCAAACGCGTGCCTATCAATAGTAAAAAAAACATTATTTGAAACACTAAACAATGTCAGATTCTGTAAAAATATAGAAATAGTAGCCCACCGGTACCGGGAACAGGGTCCAAGCTACGCTAGGCAGTCAGGGCTCCAGAGAGAGGAACGCTTTTATAAAGAAATAAATAACCATCTGCCGACAATTTAATATTTTTAGGTAATAACACAAACACAAGAGATTTTACAAGCAAACAAAGATATAAAAACGGTAAAAACAAATGGAAACAAATAATATCTTTCAAGAAATTTGATATTACCAATCATTATTAAAATGGAATTACAGTATTATTTCAAAATGAAATATGTACCATTTTTTGATGTTTAATGTGAAGACTGGCATATTTTCGATAGTCGACTGAAAATACACATCACTATGCATTGATATATCAATAAGTAGAATTGTATCGTCAAACTGGCGACATTCTATAGTTTTCGACGCACATGGACACTATACTTTTCTCTTTCAGGCACATGACACTTTGCTTTTGAGAAAAGGAAACGCAACGTGCTCGCAAGTTTCGGTTTCATACAGTCTATCTAGGGGATTCTATATCTATGGGCAGTACAGTCATCTCTATGTAGTCTGTGGTACAGTGGTGCGCTAAGAGTAAAGTACTTATATGAGTAAAGTAATAATTTATTCCATAGAGGAATATAATATATCGGGTATAGAGAGCCCCCTCGCAGTATTTATTGAAGACCGCTAATGTCAATTGATGGGATAAATAGCGCCATCTACTATCGCCATCCACAAACTTGTGATATGTATAGCTATAGCTAGCTATAGATATACCTATGCATCAATAGTGCATATACTGCAACTTCTTACTATTTTACTTGTATTCAAGTTGATAAAGTTTCACATAATTTTATTTTTTCTCTTTATTTAACAAAATTGTAACAAAATTTATCAACTTAAATACAAGTAAAATAGTAAGAAAGCATCAATTTCAAAAAGTTAGTGGATACATAAATGAAAACAACTTTTATTTTAAAATATTATTTATTTATTATGTTTATGTTTATTTTTATAAGTTTGAGCTGCTGTTTTTATTTCATCCTCACCATGATAAGTGATTTTGCCAGACAAAATCCGGTTTATTGAACGGCACCAACTGTATATAAGTACATGAATTATAGTATTTTCAAAATAATTTTTTAAAGTTATTTTATGTTTTTCACAATTAAAAGGATAATCAACAAATATGTCAGTAAACATTTTTATTTTTTGTTTTAATCCTTTTTTGGGAACATCTTTCTTTAAAATATCCGTCACTACATTTTGAACTTGGATAAAACATTTTTCCATCGCTTTTGACGGATATATTAAAGATTTTTTATCTTTAACATATTCTTTGGCCCTTATGTATTCATTAGATGTGCTCTCAGGGTCGCCATACATATCTTTTTTGCAAACTTTGCAGCTTTTTGTTACATTTTTAATACATTTGGTCAGGACCCACCCACACACATAATTGCCCTGACCAACATCATTTACTGTGGTATTTAAATTAATAAAAGGCATCACAATTTCGTCTTCTGTACTTTCAGAAAATTGTGGTGCTTCCTCATCAATTGGGCTGGGAATATCAGAAGTTGACGACACAATATTATCTCTTAAAAAAAAATCCAAATTCTGCAAGCAATTGTCTTCATCTTTTTCACAGTTTGCATGCAGAGAATGGGGCGAGTTAAAATTATTTAATAAAAGTGACTTAAAGGCCCCTTCAAATGCAACCGTGTCTGGTGCCGTATTTCTCGCCCCATAACTTCTGATATTCCCAAAGAAATTCTCTAGTGGGTCCTGGTTAAAATTACGAGTTAGCATAGCATCAAATGAATACATTTGAGACAACAATTTCCATATTAAATATTATTAAATATTTTTTTCTTGTGTCTTCTATCAAGTCATTAATGACGCTTACATTGACTGTGCTTTGATCACAAACAGTGCATAAAACCTTTAAGCCAGTACTACGTACATACATAGTGACCTTTTGTAAAATTTCTTTTAATTGTGCCTTATTCAAGGCATTCGTAAAATAATATGCAATGGGTTGTTTAAATTTTTTTTTAAGTCCCTTCACCATGAATACTAATACATGATCTGCAATATTTTTACCATGAAATGTGAACCCCCTAAGCTGATCTTTTGCAGCATTATAATGAATTTGGGGTGAAATCGACATTTCATCAAAAATTAAAGTACATAATCGGTCTTCTGGACATAACTCTTTGACTGTGTTTTTGATTTTTATAAATATACATTTATTCAGGCCTGGCTCCACCTCTATTTTCGTCAAAAGTCTTTTCAAAGATTTAGGAGATGGCAATGTGAAATATTTTGCTAAAAGAGGGTAACTTCTTGGACTCTTTTTATATAAAGAGAGTGAGAGCACTTTTTCTTCCAGAGTGAATCTGCGACCAGAAGGCTTCTTTTTTGTCTGGGTGTACTGCATTTTGGTGAACATTTTTGCTGCTGTAGTCATTTTGCATGTTAGTTTTTTAAACAAAAGGTCTGCAGACATTTTTTCAGCACTGACTATTCTAGATTGCAGGGTTTGGTTTCTCTTTTGTGATCTTCTCAAATTTGATTGCAAAATTTTAATTTTTCGTCTTGTTGTCTTTAGCTGATTCAACCAGAATGACGGCACCTCCTGCTGCTGATGATTACCTGTACAAAGAAACACAATTCCGTTAGTGTCAAACTAAGCTAACTAGCACTTGTATGCTATGCTGTATGTATTAATCGATTTGTCATTAACTTTTAAAAAACAATTAACAATTTTTTTTTTGTTAGCCTATTCTGTCTCACTCCTGGGCAAAAGCCTCCCTCCACTCCTACAATGAATCGCGGACCCACGCCTCCTCTTGCCAGTTTTGAAGGAATCTGTCTATTTGATTGGGTTGGATTTGAACAACAACAAAAGAGTTTTTAGAAAAATACTCTTTTGTTGTTGTTACGCTTAAAAGTGCACTTTGTCACCAATTCTCCTAACAATCTAAAGAATAACTTACTTTTGTTTTTATTTATTGCCTTGTTCTGCAGTTGGCAATAATTGTGTTCTGAAGTTATGATTCTGAAGTTATCTGTAATGTGAGAAAAATATTCATGAGAAATATTGGTATTGTTGTTTTCATGTATATCATGTTGTTTGTAATATAAATAATTAGAATTAATATGAAGTACCTGACAGTGTTAATTCTGATACAGCAAGGCTGCTTTCTTCATGTATGGATTCAGGTACAAGTAAAATTTTCTCTGAAGTACCAACATCATCAGACTTGCCTGAAAAATAAGAGAATATGTTTAAGTATAATGCAAAGCACAGATACACATAGGAAGATTGTATTTATCATTGAAGTTATGTTTTACTAGAATCTAAATGGTCAATAACTGTATTGAACCCAATAACTATAATATATAATTTGTTACAACAAATAACTAAATAACTTGTGAGTGATAAAGACCTTTGGAGATGCTGATGCCACCTAGACCCCTTCCAATATCCCCTTACAATATAAAACAAAATTTATTTTGCCTTTCTTTAATAGTCTTCTTTGATAATTGATATGTAACCTGTACATACCTGCCAGTGTCGGTTTTAGTGTAGCAAGGCTGCTTTCCTCAATCACAGATTCAGGTGCAAGTAAAACTTTCTCTGAAGTACCAACATCATCAGAATTGCCTGAAAAATAAGAGAATATGTTTAAGTGTAATGCAAAGCACAGATACACATAGGAAGATTGTTTTTATCATTGAAGTTATGTTTTACTAGAATCTAAATGGTCAATAACTGTATTGAACCCAATAACTATAATATATAATTTGTTACAACAAATAACTAAATAACTTGTGAGTGATAAAGACCTTTGGAGATGCTGATGCCACCTAGACCCCTTCCAATATCCCCTTACAATATAAAACAAAATTTTGAATCCCCTTACAATATAAAACAAAATTTATTTTGCCTTTCTTTAATAGTCTTCTTTGATAATTGATATGTAACCTGTACATACCTGCCAGTGTCGGTTTTAGTGTAGCAAGGCTGCTTTCCTCAATCACAGATTCAGGTGCAAGTAAAACTTTCTCTGAAGTACCAACATCATCAGAATTGCCTGAAAAATAAGAGAATATGTTTAAGTGTAATGCAAAGCACAGATACACATAGGAAGATTGTATTTATCATTGAAGTTATGTTTTACTAGAATCTAAATGGTCAATAACTGTATTGAACCCAATAACTATAATATATAATTTGTTACAACAAATAACTAAATAACTTGTGAGTGATAAAGACCTTTGGAGATGCTGATGCCACCTAGACCCCTTCCAATATCCCCTTACAATATAAAACAAAATTTATTTTGCCTTTCTTTAATAGTCTTCTTTGATAATCTATTTCCTATCAAAGGGAGTCCAAATAAAACCATATATGGCAAAATTTTCAGTTGGGAAAAGAATAGTTAATTTTTGTAGACTAGTGTAATTAATATGTAACCTGTACATACCTGCCAGTGTCGGTTTTAGTGTAGCAAGGCTGCTTTCCTCAATCACAGATTCAGGTGCAAGTAAAACTTTCTCTGAAGTACCAAAATCATCAGAATTGCCTGAAAAATAAGAGAATATGTTTTAAGTGTAATGTAGAGCACAGATACACATAGGAAGATTTTATTTATCATTGAAGTTGTGTTTTACTAGAATCTAAATGGTCAATATCTGTATTGAACTCAATAACTATAATATATAAAATTTATCAAAGTATGCCCAAAATTAATTATGATACTATTGTATATAATTTGTTACAACAAATAACTAAATGCCACCTAGACTACTAATCCCCTTACAATATAAAACAAAATTTATTTTGCCTTTCTTTATTAGCCTTCTTTGATAACACTGGTCGACAAGGTTTTTCCCCACGAGATTGTGTATACTTATTTTTACTTAGCTATCAACCCTCATCATAAAACACCTATATACTTTGATGCTATTAGCTACAGAATTGTTGTGACAGCCACTTAAAAGTTTACCGAACTTTCCACTGTGTTCGCTCAAATTGTAACAATTTTTCCTTAAAGATAGTGTTTAATTGTGAGTTTATCATGCATAAGCTAATTGTAGTTTGTTTCTCAACACATAAAGAAGGTGTATCATTCACCCTAATAGTTTCTGCTATGTGTGTGGTGAACCAAATTCTATAAGCCAATGAAGAAATTTTGCTGACCTGGTAAAATGGTGTTATTGTGATAGTTTTGGTTTTCCTGTGGCTCCTCAAAGTAATGTGAGTGCTTCATATGCGTTCTATGACAGGACTAAAGAACTTTACAGCTTACGACAATAAGAGCGCTTCGGAAACCTTATGTTTCGAACAGAATCCTAAAGAACACAGATTCACAACGTGTTTGTAGTCGTTTTGCCTGACTTATATGGGTAAAAGTGATAAACATGACGTAAACACACACTGTGAAATGTGTAAATGTACGCTCTGCGATACGAACACTTTCTCATAGTGTTGATGTAGCAATACCTGCAGTGCCATTAAACAAATGCGCAGGAACTGATACCATCAATTTATCATCGTATATTGTAATTGCAGATAAAATTCATGTTCTAGCTTTTGTACCTAATAAGAGAGGAACACTAATAACTGACACAAACTGATCTAGATCTCTTTGGTAATTTAAAACAATTACTTAAAAAGTCATCTCAATTTTTTTAATATCATGAAACAAATTACTACAAAAATCTCATATAGGAGCTAATTAAAATGTATCAATCATTGAGTTATTTCCACTCAGAATAAACTTTCTACAATCATATTTCAATTTCTGTACCAAAACCCTGGCATCCAATGAGCAACGCAATGAAAAAGGTTCCGGCAGGTCATTTCCAGCATGAAAAACTCGTACCATTGTAAAAGAAGTCCTTGAATATTAGCAGTTTTTTGTGAGATACTTCTGGTAAACCAGTTTCAAGCTAAATATTTCAGAAAATCATAACATATTATAAAAAACCGTATTTTTAAATTTGATTATAATTTAAGTTTCAATATTTTTCATGAAAAATAAAGTGGCTGTTTTCTATATCTATTTCCTATCAAAGGGAGTCCAAATAAAACCATATATGGCAAAATTTTCAGTTGGGAAAAGAATAGTTAATTTTTGTAGACTAGTGTAATTAATATGTAACCTGTACATACCTGTCAGTGTCGGTTTTAGTGTAGCAAGGCTGCTTTCCTCAATCACAGGTTCAGGTGCAACTAAAACTTTCTCTGAAGTACCAACATCATCAGACTTGCCTGAAAAATAAGAGAATAATAATATTATTTATTTTAAAAATAAATAAAAACTTAAACTAAACTAATGTTAAAAAGAAAGATTAAATTTGTTTGTATGTGATACAATTTAACTCAAAAACTACTTGAACAATTTCAAAAATACTTTCACTATTAGAAAGTTACATCTATTTACTGAGCAACATAGACTATTTATTTTCTACTTTCATGTGGGCAAAGACGCTGGCAAAAGCTAATATGCAGAAAAAAAAAAATGCATAAAAATCAAACATTACTAGCAATGTAACCTACAGTCATATTAACCTTTCGAATACCATAATTAGAGACAGAATAGAAAGACAATAAGAGAGTGAACGCCGGCATTTGCTTGGTGTTTAATGAATTAAACATGTATTGTCCAATATTATACTCTATGTTGTTGCTGGGTATAACAATAATTATCATAGTTTTGCCTAATGTTTGTGTGTGTGAGTGGAAGGATTACAGTTAAATATCCAATATTAGCAAATATTGGATATTTAACTGAAATCCTTCTTCGAAATACTAACTTCAATTCATGTTATAATAAATAGCCCAGTAATACATTATAATGACCTAATTTAAAAATTATGTAAATCTTACCAGGAAGATGAAGTGATGGCACAGCTAGAAAATTTAATCGGTTATTACGGTTCCTGTCCCTGTCTGTAAAATGGATATCACAGATGACTTTCTTTCTATACAGTTCATAATCAGCAGGACTATCTAACTTTCCACCAGCTATATGAACCCAAGCCTTGAAACGGTCAGGATTCTTTTCTGGATGTGGAAATTGATGGTAGGAGTTCTCTGAAAAAAAAAAAGATCACTTTTTATTTTGATCATGAAAAGTTTAAAGATCTAAACACATTTATACTCAATAATGATGTGTAACAGTACTGACATCTTAGTGAATAATCTTACTAATGATATAAATGCATACAATGCATAAAGCAACCTTTCAAGTACCGTAATTAGAGACACAATAGAAAGACAATGGCAAGCGGACAGCGGTTACCGCTCGGGTTTTAATGAACTAACACTACTTTTAGGTAAATACTTTCTTAACAAGAAATGGGGACCTCTGTTAATCTTCAACTTCATTTAATTTATTATTTGTTGTTGCCACAACCATAGAAATTCAGGTCAGTGGGTCGTCTCAGGGGTGTGAAAAATTTCATGTATCTACCTATTTCAGTTTAAAAGATACAGTTCTATAATAGACAGATAGCGGAGCCTGGTCAGTAGGTCGTCTTAGCCTTAGTAAACACGAAGGGTTGGGCAGAGGTGTACCCAAAGTAAGTACATCCACATTTGGCAACTTAAGATTAAGTCCCTTGTAGGGGACCCAGCCTGGGATCAGTACATAAATAAACAGCATGTAAGTTGAAGTTCACCAGACTCTTATTGGAAACCTATGAAGAAGGCAGAAGGGCAGAGATGCCCATATGATGACTATACTTACTGTTTGAACATCCTAATGCACACCGTTTAGGCATGATAAAAACAAATCACGAGCGTCTATATCGCAAAGAAAAAGCACAAACGTAGCGTTCGGGTCGCAAAAAAACGATTGCACTGGAATGGTGGAGGAACTAAAAGCTCAACTCACACTTCGGGAAATTCGTACACTTCACTACGGAGGAGAGGACTCGACTCAACGTGGATCGGCGGATTAATTTCACGAAGAACAGTACAAACATGGAACGAAACTACAAACAAGCGCAAATGCAAGAAGCAGTCGCCATATTTGTGATGATCTGACAATTTGACAATCAATATGAAATCAATTCACTGTGTTGCTATCGTAATTATTACGCAGCTGGTAATCTTCACAAAAGTTTAAAATAATTATAATATGAGTTTAATGAAATAATTAGGTAATTAAATAAATATTCTATGTATTTATTTTTAGGAGTAAATAATTTTTTTATCGATGGTTTCGCCATCTGTAATCATATAAAGTAACTAGTTGTTTTGGATGGCGATAACAGATGGCGCATTTTGAAAATAAAAACCCCAAATCGGTCATTATATGGAAGTGTCCTACCCCTGATTTATTCTCTGTCTACGAGTAATATAGACTGTACGTAATATGTGTTCTGTGGTTTATGATTAAATATTTAAATGTCAGTCCCCAAGCAAGCCCAAGCTAAAATTACAGGCTTATGATTTTGTTGATGAACATTATTCGAATAACGAGAGAGGGTCTTGTATCAGTATAATTCAAGTAAAACTCGCAACTTACAACCCGTGCAATCGTACAATTTATTGGAATCGAAGTGGGACCTCAACTGATTTTGTGATTCAACAAAGGAATCATGCAAGGTTTGTGAAGAGTTCTGAAATAATATAGTGGTCGACTATACTGCAGCTATTCTCATATTTCTCTGTCCTGCGAGAACAAAATAAATGAATTTTTTACCTTGCTAATCATTTACACTTTTCTAGGTAACAGAAACGATAGGTCCAGGTCGCCCATGAGGATCGACAATGTCGGTCGCAGGCGTGATAATAACAAGTCTCAAGATTCTGGTAAATCCAATGATAACATTGGTAATGTTATGAACCCTATGATGATGGCCAATATGTACCCACAAGGTATTTACTTTTTATTATCTGACTAGCTGACCCGCACAATTTTGTCTGAATCACATTTTTTATGAATGTTCCACTCCTGTTGATAACTTGATGTTATATAGCCTGTAGCCTGCCTCAATATAAGGGCATTCAATAAAATATTTTGGACCAGTTGTTCCTGAGATAAGCATGTTGAACCAAATAACTAAATCTTCAGCTTTATAATAGTAGTATATAACCTTTAGTCTCTCACTAATCATGTTATGTTTTTTATTGATTTTAGCTAACATGATGATGGCTGGTGGAATGTACCCAAACATGATGATGCCAGGGGCTATGATGGGTGGGGCAATGATGCCTAATATGCAGACTGCAGGAATGGAAATGATGCCTGGAGCAGGCATGGACATGGTTCCACAAGCAGCTATGGATATGTCAGCTATGGGTGGACAGTCAATGGCACCTGCTGCTGCCCCTGCCATGGACATGAGTATGATGGGTGGCATGATGATGGATCCCACCATGATGGGAATTTACCCTAATATGGGTGGAGATATGGCTAATGCACAACCAAAAAAAGAAATCGTCTTTAAGCATGCCAGGCTTATCCCTCCCGATTCAGGTACACCACAACCTCCGCGTAGGTCTAAACCACCTGGTTGCCGAACAATCTTTGTGGGAGGATTACCAGACAAAATCAGAGAGAGCATTGTGAGAGAAATTTTTGAGACATATGGCAGGATCCATACGTTGAGATTGTCAAAGAAAAACTTTTGTCACATTCGTTTTGACAGAGAGGAGTGTGTGGATCAGGCCATGATGATATCTGGTTATTGCATTAAACTCATTAACATAAAAGAAAAGGAAAAGGATGACATGGTGGAGGATGATGATGACGAAAATTCACACTCCACTTCTGGCTGGTTACATGTAGACTATGCATTGGTAGGTACAATTTATAACAATACTATGTTTAAAAAAATTGCTAGAATCAAAAATAATCATGAAACTATTTTTGTAGAGTCGAGATGACCAGAACGATTTTGAGCGGAGACAAAGACAAGCTTTGCGGGTTCAACAACAACATATGCAGCATTTAAATGCTCAAAATGACATTGTTAACCGTAACATGTCTTCCTATGGAGATTCACGAAGGAGGACTCCATCACCATCTAGAGCACAGCCATATTCTAATGCATCCATGATACAATTGGCAGAAAAACTTAAAAACGAGGAACATTTCTCAAGTACTCTACCAGTAAGTTATTAATTGAAAGATAAAATAAAAACTAGCACTTAATTTGTCTTATTTACTAATAAAATTACAATTATTACACATTACAGACATTGCTTGCTTGGTTAGAGCGTGGAGAATGTACAAAAAAGAATGCAAATCAATTTTATTCAATGATACAAGCAACAAATGCACATATTCGTAGATTGTTTAATGAGAAAATGCAAGCTGAAGAAGAGTTGCTGGATTGCAAGGAACGAGTGAAGAATCACATTGCTAATGTGATAGAGCAACGTAAGTTTGTTTAGACATGGTATTTACAATTTATCAACCACCATATCTGGTGAATGTGTGAAATCAGTGATAATTATGTCTCTACATCATTTTTTATATTTCTGTGTAATTTAAAGGTAAGATGGTCATAATGTTTTCATTTCAACAATGAAAACATTCAGTAGAAACTACTACTACTCTATTTCAAAAGTTTTAAATGAAAGTGTAAACAATGTTTCTGTTAAAATTGTAATGGAATCACATATTATAGTAGTAACTAAGTAACAATACTGATAAAAATTCATTGGTGTTTTGTAGGTTGCAAAAATGTTTCCTACAATGTTTGTTTTGGTTGGACAACATTTATAAAATATTATTAACAAAAATGAAAACATTCAATTTATAAAGGCTTTGTCCGCAGCAGTTACAGAATTACCTATTTGTTTACATTTCAATTTAATTCTTTTGAAACTGAGTTTAAATAAAGCATTAACTATGCTAATTTGGAGTCCACACTTTGAATGTTGTAAAATACATTTGAAAACAATGCTCAAACATTTCTGCAACTTCAAGGGTGTCACTCTCAAAAAATTAATGATATTTCCTTAAAATGGTCTCTCTTACAATATTAATACTCAGTCAGTAGTCAACAAATGGATTGCCCCGGTTCACCAGATGACTTCCAGCCATAAGTATGAAAGAAAAACAACAGTACCATTGCTGAAAAGATGGGTACTTTTGTAAGTTATTGTGTCATGACAATTTAATTTTAACTTTTAATATTTGTACCAATTGATTAAAATAATTTGTAATGTAACTAGTTAAAAATAAATTGTCCAAAAGTCTGGGACTTCTGTGCAGTGGCACAGTATCAAATCGTGTCACATCTGTGTAACGCGAAGTGCAGCGTGTGCAACCGTGTGGACTGGCTCGTGACCCTCGCGTGTGATAGGTAGATGTATAACGCTGCGCGTGTCTGCGGCGTAATAGACCACAGTATGAGAGCCTGGGATGACCTGTCGATCGAGAAAATACGACGGTATGTTTTGGTCGCGAGACCAAAGTCAGATCTCTTAACATAATTTTTGTGAACCTCAGTCGAACAGGTGGCGAAAGTGTTTGCCGCATCGTCTCATCAACGCGTATGGGATCACTTCACAAAACCTCAGAGAAAGAATATTGAGACATGGCAGAAAATGACACAGGTACTAACTAATACAACAATTTTTGTTTTGTTAGGAAGCAAAGGAATGTTTTGTTAGTAAATATTATGAACAAACATGTTTGTGATAACACTGCTTCAATGTAGTAGTTAACTTTAAGTATATTATAATTTGAACACTTGCTGTCAGTAAGTATGAGCTTCCTGTGACCGAGAAGGCAGCAGAAACAGGTAAACAGAAGGAGGTATGTTAAGTATTTGTAGGTATATTTTCTAAACACACGAATTTAAGTATGCCACTTAATTAAGTAATCATACTTTCATTCATTGTTTACTAAGCAAATATAAATGTTTCAGGAGTTTAATTCATTGAAAGAAGAGTTCTATGAGAAGTTTAACGATGAAGGAGATTTCAATGGTTTCAATCGGGCAGATAGCAATGAAGAGGTCCAACAGCTGAAAGTAAGTTATTCTGTTAATATTTAAGTTTGATTCATCATCATTAACCTACAGCAGGCTACTGCTGAACATAGACCTATCTAATAGCATGCCATTTATCTCAAATCTCGGCAACTTTCATCTAGCAGCTAGCAACCAACCAGCGAAGATCAATGCTTTACTAAATAATATGGCAGTTTATTAATAATTTTTCTGCGTTGTTTCAGCGTGAGAATGAAAGCCTCCAATTTCAACTGGAAGCATATAAAAACGAAGTTGACGTTATTAAGTCCGACGCTATGAAAGAGATGGAGAAGTTTAAGGCACAGTTTATCGCGCGGCAGGCGTTACAGGGAGCCATTGAGAAAAACGTAAGTTATTCACCATTTCCAACATTTTTTCTAAGCCCGAGAAACTAAGAGAGTTTAATGATGAAATTATTTATATCATCAAAATTATCTGGTAGAAAAACTTTGCTTGCTCATGGTTTTGTTAGCAAAAAGTTTTGTAGTTTGCATTGTCAAATTTTGCAATTGGGTGCAGCATGCTGGCAGGTAAAACATGTAGATTTTTTTATTTGTAGCCTCCTCTACCGTCGCCGATAGTGAAGCCCCCTCCGCCGCCGCCGCTGCCCGAGGACCTGGACTCCGCCGTGCACATCAAGGAGGCGGTGGAGGCGGGCTGCGGAGAAGCCAAGCTGATTGGAGTCATGTCTGCTTTCTTACAAGTAAGATACTTTTGTTCAAGAACTAGCTAAGCTAAATGATAGATTTGTTTTCTGTGATTGACAACACTTTCAACTTGGTAAAGTAAACCGCCTGTCGTCTTGATTCTTACCAATTTCCTGCATGAGACCTGCACTTGTAACGTTATTTTTCCAGGTACATCCACAAGGAGCAAGCCTCGATTATGTGGTATCGTATGTCCGTGCTATCTTCCCGCACGTCTCCCAAGCAACTATACACCATGTTCTGCAAAAACACACGGATGTGTTCGAACGGACCACCAGTGGCGTCGGTGCCAACATCGAACATCGCTGGTCCTTCGTCGCGTTCAATAAGGACCAAAAAACATCTTAACTTCTTAAAAGAGGGTACATACCTCTGCATATCAGAGTACTTCGCGTCATATTATGTGCATTAAAAATAAAGAATTTGCCGTAAGAACAAATAATTTATTCTTCATCAGGTACAAAATGATTTTAAAATAAGGAAATAAAGCAATTTTAAAAATAAAGGAAAGGTTTCAAAACTAAGTAGTTATGAGAATTTACCTATTCTAGATTGTAGTCTTTATTTTAATAAAGTGTATTAAAATTAATGGAACATATTTTATAAACACTTATATACAGTTAGGGGCATTCATGATAGAAATTATCTTTGCCAATAAATATTGACAATTGATAAACTAGAATTTAAGTTTCATTTTTCTTTATCCAAAGACCTGAGTGAAAAGGCATTTTATGTGATAAACTATAATTTTGTAATACTGTTTTTACAGAAGAAATCCAATTGTAAGTTCCAAAAATAGTAGCTTCAAAATTTCGGAAAAAGTTACTTTTAATGACTCAAGTTTGTGTATCTAAACCTAAGTTCATTTCGAAATAAACTGTTTCGAAACTTGATGTTTTTATTCAAACCAAGCTATTTAAAAACTGCTACATATTCTTCACAAACATTGCAATGATCAAAATAATTTTGATTGCAGATAAACCTAACTCTCAGTTTTCTGTTGTGCCTGAAGTTCATTGATAGTCTGCATATACTCTGCAGTAGCCTCTTCTAGGTCTCTATCGTTGGCTGTAGGGTCACTCTCAACGGCCGGTTCACCTTGGTTGCCCCCTTGTCGCATCTTCAATCGTATCTCTCTCATTCGAGCCTCTAATATTCGCTCTCTTTTGTTTTCACGATCCAAAACCTGTGGAAAAAAACTGGCCAAATGCAAAGGGTTCCGAACCAATTTCATTTATTAACATGTTATTTTAACACTACAGACTTCCTATAGGTTTTCCTGTAATCATTAGGTATAGAACTATTATCTGCAAATTTTTTATAAATTTGGGCTCAGTAGTCTTCTTGAATAACTTCAAAACTATTTATTTTAAAATCATTAAAAATATAATTATAACCCTCACCGTAAGCCCTTTCATTTGATATGACACACAATACAGTTTGAAAAACTTTTTTTAAAGTTTCTAGTTTGACCCCCGTACTAAAAATTTACTTATTTACGTAAAACGACAGTGTTTGGGTCACAGAAGTACATATGTACACAGAATTTCAACAGAATCGGTCTAATAGATCCGGAGAAAACTGGCTGTGACAGATGGACAGACAGACAGACACCCGAGTGATCCTATAAGTGTAAGAAATACTATTTCTTAGCGTTCTATTACACACCCATTTATAACGTGGTGGTAGTGTGTGAGGACTTGAAGAGTTAATTGAAAGATTAGCATCTCTAATTCCACGTCCGAATCAATTTGTTGCAAGGTCTTGTGAAATTCATTTGTAGTACTTACGTGAGTTAAAAGTTGTTTGTCATTCTTGTCTGCTGTGCCGAGGTTCTCTGACAGTTCAGCTAAGTAGACCGTTCCTTTACTACTGCCGCAGGCTACTAGTAGACCCTGAAACGGGTTTTTTGAGTGAACACAACTATCAGGTAAATTACAATTACATAGGGCTCAGTAGTTTCGGAGAAACGGGTGGTAATTTTTGGTCTAATTTCTTGAATAACTTCAAAACTATTTGTTTTAAAATCATTAAAAATATAATTAAAACCCTCACCGTAAGCCCTTTCATTTGATATGACACACGATACGGTTTGAAAAACTTTTTTTAAGTTTCTAGTTGACTAAAAATTTATTTATTTACGTAAAACATACGTGTTTGGGTCACAGAAGTTGGAGAAAACTGGCTGTGACAGACGGACAGGCAGACAGACACCTGAGTGATCCTATAAGGGTTCCATTTTTTATGGATGTTCGGAACCCTAAAAACTAACTTCCTTGGCTACCCTAGTTATAAGTACTCCTTGGAAATCACGAGCGACTAGATAACGTGCGTTTTGTGACACATTGACATTAGGTTTAAAATAGAATTGCAATTATTATCGCGCGCTCTTGTTACGTAAAAACTATTGCCTCCATGAATTAAAAAATGGTGTTTTTAGTGGTTACTAACTCCTTCATGTGGGCGCAGCCGGAGTAAGGGCTCATCACAAAGCTGTGCCGTGACTAACGGAGCGCTTCTTCTTCGTAACAAGTCCCAACAAGAGAGGCAGCCATCCCATTGAGTTACCAGCATCAGTGAAAACCTGAATATAAAAGGCAAGGTAAAGTAAAGGTAATTTGAATGAATATTAATACCTAATGGAGGTAGTTGAATACTAAATTGAGTGGGGTTGGTCGGGTCGGTAATTGCTTCTCAGCCTGCGGCCTCATAAATGCTGATGCTGCTGTCTAACATGGGATAACCAGCACTCTAGGGTCTGAAAAATAATAGTTGCTCAATAAATGCATTTACATTGATCGAAACTTAAATCATTTTTACCTCATATTGTTTTTCTTACTCTAGGTACCCAATGAAACATAAACAACCATGAGCTGCGTTTTAGGAAACAAAAAAATACATTTCGATACGAAAATTAAAAATTAAAAAAATCGTAAAAATACAAGTAGTGGTTGTTTTTTTTATGTAGTGTAAGAAAAACAATATGAGGTAAAAATATAATTCGCATAATATTTTTTTTTTATTTAATAAACACTGAAAACTAAAATAAAATCAATTTATTTTTATTTTGAAGATTAAAAAAAAAAATGGTTCCTTAATATTAATTATAAGTGGACCAAAAATACCTTTTTCAGCACAATTTTTTTATTGTTAGGTTTTTTAAAGTATCATCATTCGCATCAAAAATTAGGATTAAAACAACGCTTTTGTTTATAATTTTTTTTTAAACAATCTATACATATAATAAAATCGTAGACCAACCGTGTCTGTACATTGAATAGTTTTGCACAAAAATTACATAAAAAAAGTTAGGAAAAGATACAAAACACAAATATGCTATTTTTGAAATGTTTGTCTGTGCGTTTGAGCATCACGCATAAACCACAAATTGGGTTCCAAATCTAGGTACTTAAAAATATTAAGTGATAATCCGAGTAACATTTAGCGTTTATTTCATCAAAATCGACCCACAAAATCAAAAGATATTGAATTTCTAAGTTTAGTAAGAAACTTTCTAATGTATTCCATTCCTCATGTATTCTGATTACAGCGCCATCTATTGAAAAACATGAAATGCACGAACGCCTGTATGAAACACCAAAACAAATTGTTGAGTTATGTGTGAAACATTTTACACCTTATCGGTATTTATCATAACAACCGATCCACAATTAAAAATATATTGAATTTTTAAGTTTAGTAGGAAACTTCCTAATGTATTGTGATTAGGCAAAGCACCATCTATTGAGAAAAATAAAATGCATGAAAACATGAATATTACGCTAAAACACATTGTTGAGTTATTTGTGAAACTTTTATACCTAGCAAAATAAAAGTGAACATTTTAATACTGTTGTCATACGGGCTCTTTATTTAACGTCTTCCAATGCTAAACATTTTGTCAGTTTACTTACTTGGTCGATAGATGGCGTTTTGCGGTGTTAAGATTTTCTGCTGGAGAACGTCCTTGAAAGTCTTTAATGTTTGGGTCTAAATTACCAATATCGCTATGTTCTCTGTGTTGTCTTTAATTGGATTCGTTAATTGTCCGTATAACCAGTATTTTTATAATAGGTACATATCATGATATGTGTCATAATAATGTATCAAAATAATTATTTTTATATGGCTAGTAGCGCCATCTCTTGTACCATGTAAAGGTTATATTGTATTATCTGTGTATAACCTAAAAACCAGAAATAAAAAAATTTAGTCTATGTTTGCGATATTCACGTGTTTCATTACAGGTTATGGGCTTATCCCGAAATTATCAGTTATTTTGTTTAAAATAGATAATTAGTGAAAGTTAGATCGCGGAAACATGACTACGAACTATATTGCCAGTGTTCCTAAACTAAAAGGAAGACAGAATTATGATGAGTGGAGCTTCGCGGCTGAAAATCTGTTGGTGCTCGAAGGGATGGACAAGTACATCAAACCGACAACAGATTTTGAAGTTAAGCCAGTGGAGGACGCAAAAACGAAGGCAAAGCTAATATTAACAATTGACCCGTCATTGTACGTGCATATAAAGAAAGCCAAGAACTCAGCAGAATTATGGACTACATTGAAGTCTATGTATGATGATTCCGGTTTCTCAAGAAAAATAACTTTGCTGCGACATATTTTGATATCCATACGACTAGAAAACTGTGATTCTATGGAGACTTATGTGACTCAAATGGTCGAGACAGCACAGCGGTTAAATAGCACGGGTTTTACAATAACAGACGAATGGGTTGGCTCATTATTATTAGCGAATTTGTCAGATCATTATGCTCCCATGATCATGGCAATAGAACACTCGGGTATTTCGATAACTGCAGATGTCATAAAGTCGAAATTACTGGATATGGAAATGACCAGTGATAAGACAGCGCGGGAACCGGACTCCGGAGCTGCATTTGCCGCGCGAAATAAATTCTACTCTGGCAACACTAAGCCAAAGAAGTATGGCGGTTCCTCAACATTAAACAAGAAAACAGTGACAGCAATGCCAGATTCATCTGCGAAAATAATAACATGCTATAAATGTAAAGAAGATGGTCATTATCGAAATCAATGCCCGTTATTAAAAAAAAATAATAACAAATGCGTATTTAATGTCGTTTTCCTGAATGGAAAATTTAACTAAACAGAGTGGTACGTGGATTCCGGTGCAAGCGCACATATGACGGCGAACGAATCTTGGATTAAGAACATGAACTACACACCGTGTTTACCTGAAATTGTGGTAGCAAACGAATCAAAAGTGCCAGTTGTTTGTTCCGGAGACATCGACATTGTTACCGACTTAAAATTTGACATCACTGTGAAAGATGTGCTATGCGTGCCTAGTTTAACAACAAACTTATTATCTGTAAGTGAACTTATTAAAAATGGCAATAGTGTGAGTTTTGATGAAAAACACTGCTATATACGAAACAAAAACAATGTTTTGGTAGCCACAGCTGATTTATCGGATGGTGTATATAAGCTGAGGTTAAACACACAGAATTGTATATTGGCTGCAACAGCGGTAAGTGGTAAACTATGGCACAGAAGGCTGGCACACATTAATAGTCAGGATATGAATAAAATGAGAAATATGGTGATTGGTTTGTCATACGAAAACAATTGTGACATAACCAAATCTCAGTGTACAACTTGCTGCGAAGGAAAGCAAGAAAGATTACCCTTTTCGCATGTGGGTGAAAAAAGCACAGAAACACTACATAAAATCCATACAGACCTTTGTGGACCGATGGAAACTAGTTCATTGAATGGGGCACGATATTTTATCCTGTTTGTTGATGATTTTAGTAGAATGACGTTTATATATTTTCTTAGAAAGAAAAATGAAGCATTTGCTTATTTCAAGATATTTAAAACAATGGTAGAAAATCAATTAAACAAAAAAATTAAAATACTAAGGTCAGACAATGGACTTGAGTACACCAATAAAGAGTTTGAGAATTACCTAAAGCAAGAAGGTATAATTCATCAAAGATCAAATAATTATACTCCAGAACAGAAAGGTGTATGTGAACGAGCCAACCGTACTGTAGTTGAGAAGGCTAGATGCCTACTGTATGATGCAAAGCTGGATAAAAGATTTTGGGCGGAAGCAGCAAATACAGCTGTCTATTTGAAAAATAGATCCATTGCATCGGGGCTTGAGAAAACCCCATATGAATTGTGGTATGGGAGAAAACCTGATCTAAGCCACATACGTTTGTTTGGTTGTAAAGTGATGGTACATGTCCCTAAGGAGCGTCGTTTGAAGTGGGATAAGAAGTCTGCGAAGCACATATTAGTTGGCTATGGTGAAAATGTTAAGGGCTACAGACTATACAATCCTGTTAAGAAGAATCTTATTACCAGCAGAGATGTTATCTTTATGGAAGAAGAATTAGGTACTGAAGAAAAAATTCAGGATTCAGCTATCTGGATTCCTATCGAAGAAACACCTGCAGTTGGCCGACAAGAAGAGGAGAATGCAGATTCAGTGGGGGAAGCATCGCAGAATGTTTTAGACTCCAAAGACTGCCTTTCAGATTCATCTGTGTATGAGGATAGGAATGAATCATTGACGAAAACTTCAACTACTGATGAATTAGTACAAGAAGTCCAGATGACACAAACAACAGAGCAGGAGCCAGGATTGTCTAGCAAGCGAATCAGAAAACAACCTGATAGGTATGGTTATATGTGTCTTTCCGGATCTGTTCCAGCATCAGAGGAGATTGTGTTCTCAGAGGCTCTCAATGGGCCTGAGAGTGAGCAGTGGAAATGCGCCATGGCCGATGAGCTGCAGTCTTTTGAAGACAACGATGCATGGGAGCTCGTTGACAATCCAGGTGATGTGACTATTGTGAAGTGTAGGTGGGTGCTCAATAAAAAGTTAGATGTGGAAAATAATGTGCGGTACCGGGCTAGACTTGTGGCTAAAGGTTTTTCACAAAAACCTGGAATTGACTATACCGACACTTTCTCGCCAGTGGTAAGACATTCCACACTTAGATTATTATTTGCTCTCAGTGTTAAGTTGAATATGAGTATTGATCACTTAGATGTAACTACAGCTTTTTTAAACGGTTTTTTGAAAGAAACTATTTACATGTCGTTACCTGAAGGTTTTGTGAACAAAAGTGGGGGAAAGGTCTTGAAGTTAAACAAGGCAATCTATGGATTAAAACAGTCTTCTCTTGCGTGGTATGACAGAGTTAAAGATTTGCTTTGTAACTTAGATTTCAAAAATAGTCATTATGAGCCTTGTTTGTTCACAAAAACAAAGGGTGAAACTAAAATTATTGTTGCCTTGTATGTAGACGATTTTTTAATTTTTTCTAATAATTCTATTGAAACTGATTATTTGAAACGTGTTTTGGGTGCAGAATTTAAATTGAAAGATTTGGGACCTGTAAGACAATATTTAGGCATCAGAATAAATGTGGATAAAAATAAAAATGTAATAACAATAGATCAACAGCAATATATTGAACAGTTAGCTTCTAGATTCAATATGTCAGATTGTAAAACATATAAAACCCCAATTGAATGTAAATTAAATGTTAAGAAAGCTGATGAATGTGTGTCTGATCTTCCGTATCAAAAGTTAATTGGATCATTGATGTATTTGGCAGTACTAACTAGGCCAGACATTTCCTATTCTGTTAGTTATCTGAGCCAGTTTAATAGTTGCTACAATCAGACACATTGGCATTACGCTAAACGTATTTTAAAATATCTGTTATATACAAAAACCTATTGTTTAAGATTTTGTAAGGATGATAGCAAATTACAGGGTTTTGTAGATAGTGACTGGGCTAGTGACGTCTTGGACAGGAAGTCATATACAGGCTTTTGCTTCACCATGTCTGGATCTGCTATCTCATGGCAAAGCAGGAAGCAAAGGACGGTATCCCTTTCCAGTACAGAGGCAGAATATACTGCTCTCTCTGAGGCAGCTCGGGAAGCAATGTATCTTAGAAACCTTCTTCATGAAATTATAGGTAGTTTTTATGTGATTGAGGTCTATTGTGATAATCAAAGTGCATTAAAATTGTCAGTAAGCAATCAAAGTCACAATAGATCGAAACATATTGATGTGAAATATCATTATATAAGAGATGTCGTTAAGTATGGATGTGTGAAGGTTTTATATTTGTGTACTGAAGAAATGACAGCCGATATTTTCACTAAAGGACTATGTCCTATTAAACATTATAAGTTACTGCTTAAATTGGGTATTGTACCAAAATACGTATTGTATCAAAATAAACAAATAACTTTATTTGTTTATTTTGATAAGTGGGGGTGTCATAATAATGTATCAAAATAATTATTTTTATATGGCTAGTAGCGCCATCTCTTGTACCATGTAAAGGTTATATTGTATTATCTGTGTATAACCTAAAAACCAGAAATAAAAAAATTTAGTCTATGTTTGCGATATTCACGTGTTTCATTACAAAGACTGGCCGTGGAGTTTCTTGCACGTTCTGTTTCACAGTAATCTACTTACGCTTTAAAACTCGCAAATAGCATAATTTTTTTTGACAGACTGATCTTAACAATTCAAAAGTACCTGTAAATAAATGGTTTGAATCTTGAATATCTCCCAAAGTAGGTACTCCCGAGATAAGAATGCTTATGTGGTATTCCAGACTATAAACTACCTCTGTGCGAAATTTCATCCAGATCCGTTCAGCCGTATTGTCGTAATTGAGTAAGAAACATCCAGCCAGCCAAACTTTCGCATTTATTTAGTAAACAAAAATTAGAAGTAAGATAATAGGCTGGCATCGACCTAAGCGCACGCAAACGACGTCGCGGGCACAGCTAGTAGGAAATAAAAACTAAAACATCATTTTTATGCAGCTTTAGATAGTAAAAAAAATGAATCATTCATTCAATCAATCACAAAATAATTAAGTAAAAAATAATTTATTTATTTATTTAAACTTCATGTACAATAGTGGTACATAGTAATGCAACGAGGCATTCTCTACCAGTCAACCTTTGGGAATAATAATTTTTTAATGATTAATTCAAGGTTTTTAATTTTGAAACCACGTAAATTGTTACTAAGAAACTTTATTTTTACAATGGTGATATTTATATTCTGAATCCTTTTAAAAATAGCTCCATTGAAGGAAAAAATCTCAGATTTATAGGTTAACAACTGTCACATTTGCTATGTTCATCATGTTCAAGCAGAAAAAAATTGTTAAGTAATTAACTTTTTTATAACCAATTGAAAAATCGCGATAAAAACATCCTCCATCATCATATCAACCAAAAGACGTCCACTGCTGGACATAGGCCTCCCCCAAGCGTCGCCACAACGAACGATCCTGCGCGTTTGTGCATTCATCTATCTATTAATTGCCTGATTTTCTTTATTCCTTTATTTTGATATTTAAAAATCAATTTAATTGTTAAAGTGGCCGACGCGGGAGTGGTTTGCGAAAGCCAGAGTACAGGTTTAACCCGTTATCGGTGGTATTTTCTCCCCTCTGGGAAGGTTATAAATATTGGCCCGACAGTTCCGAGAGTCAGGACTTTTTCTTAGGAAATTTTCTCGTCGTAGCGAATCTTTTTATAGATTTCAAAAATATTAATTAGATTTTGAGATACTTGCAAAAGACCAAACCCTTCTTTCTTTTTTCCTATTACTAAGCCTCCGCTGTCCGTCCGTCCGTATCTCAAGAACCGCAATAGGTAGACAGATCAAAATTTCACAGCTACCTATAGCAAAAAATAATAAAAATTAAGGTTTATGGTATGGAACCCTTCATGTGCGAGTCCGACTCGCACTTGGCCAGTTTTTTCAGTAAATTGTTTATAACTTTTGCAATATTTTCGAGTGGTAGGTAGGTACCAACATTATTTTATTTTTTAAATCTACATGCTGTTCCGAATCGAATGAAACCTCATTCATATTTTTCCGAGACTGCTGAAAAAAGTTTACCAAAATGTATACCTACACGCTTCTTAAATGCATTTTTTGAGCAAGTGTGTTGTAAAAGGCTATTACTTATTATTATTATTTATTTCCACCCCTTCAAAGAGATGCAATATCATATATGCAAGCATTTGAATGAAACCGATTACTGCCATATTTTAATTGTCGATGAGTCGGTGTGAGTCAGAAAGTATAAGCTAGCTGTTGTTGGTTGAAGTGATCGTACCTGATCGGATTCCATGCGCCATCTGTCAGTTTCGTGCGATGCGAATAAGTCCACAAAATTGCTGATTCACGACAGTCTTCGCTCCAAACTCGAGCAGTCCAGTCCCCGACCGTTAGGAAGTTTTTGACAAACGTCGGGTTTCGTTGTAGTGCATATACAGGACCAAGGTGGGCTTCATACTTAAAAAAATGATGAAAATATCAATAAGTATTAAACATCTAAGATCAACGGAAGAACTACTTCCCTGAAACTAACCTTAGTCGGAAGTTTTTCCACAGAATTTTTCCCTTTTCTGTTACCTCCAATTACTAATCCAGTTTCTGTTCCTACCATGAACCTGCAAAATTGAGATAATCAATGTTTCTATAATGTCTAGTGATTCAAATGCTTCCTTTTACCGGTGAAAATGGTCGATCCTTAGGTGGGCAGTTTTATTAGGTTTAACTTATTTCCTGTAGCAGACCAAACCCCGTAATTAATCTTCTCGAATTAATGGTAATAGCCTCTCTCTCCCTAACTTTTTTTCAAGCTCTCCTTTCGCCAATCTATACTAATATTAAAAAGCTGAGAGATTGTTTGGTTGAACGCACTGATCTCAGGAGCTCGAATTGATAAAATATTTTTTAATGTTGTATAGCCCATATAACGAGGGAGGCTATTAACATTACGCTACGAGAGTCTACGAGCAATAGGAGCAGAGCATTAATGAGAAATGTGACGCAAACGAAGTTGCGCGGGTCTGCTAGTCAGTTTAGGTATATACCTCTTTGCCATCTGCCCATCCTCTCGGGGAATTCCGGCGTAATGTAGTGTTTCATTTATCTATCGTCATAATTTACTTTACCTTGTCGGTATAGTGGGCTCATATTCAAGTGCTGAAATTCCAATAGCGTTATCAATACACTGTGTATCAGTTACCGATTTCACGATATCTATAATCATGGAGTCGGTAGGCTCACTCATATTACGTGTATCCCACCTGAAATAATAAATATTCGTGATTTTATGTGATGCTATAAATGAATGTTTCGTCGAAATGAATTGAAGACCCTCTCACCATTTAACAACGCCATCAGGAGATGCAGAGAAAAATTCTGCCCCTATTTTAGAATTGATAAACAGTACATTTCGGGCTATGTCGCGATGCGCAACATGCGGTGGGCAGACCCCAGCTGGATCCCCGCCTTTCCTTGTATCCCACCAACCAACCTATACAAGCAAGAGATTAACATAGGCACTGACTTTGCAGACTATAGCTTAGGTAGACCCTTCTTTGATTATGCTTAACTACCTGTCCATTCATCATTCCTCCGATTATAAGATGCGGATCACGAGGATTGTAAATAAGGTCCAATAACGGCTGTGGAGGTTTTATTACCAGCTCAGGTGCATTCGCGTTCTCTGCAATAACAATAAAGACCTATTGTTATAGAGGTACCCATTTTTTCAGACAGAAAGCAGGCGGAATATTCGTAGGTACCAATGTCCCAAATATAGGAATACTGCGGGTTTCTTGAGTTCCTTGTTAGCTCAATATCTGCATGGGCTACTGCTAGTTTTGCCCCTCCATCTGCTTGCCATGATAGTGACCTGATTGGTCTCCTTCCTTCCGGTTCTCGGTACACATTGACAGTATGACAACCGCTATTCTCTACCGGTGGGATCGTCGGCAGTTCCGTACAATAGGTCTCATACATATCTACTGCATTATTTTGGAGTATATTGTGTTCCATACTCTGCGGAAGAAAAATATGTTATCAGATGTATCAAACTTGAATATTGAAGATTCTATGAGGTCGTAAACACTTACGTGACCTAAATGCATAACAGCATGAATGTAGGCGTCATCCTTCTCGATTTTGCGCCGATATCTTTGCGTTGCTTCAGGGTCATTCATGTTGATGTCTTTAGGCCATCCACCTTCAACGTGGCTCACACCAGAACTTGTGTATTCGGCTCTAAAATGATAATAATGATGTAAGAAAATGTAACCTTACTTCTGTTTGACCTTACAATATTCGATAAGTGGAAGCCAGTAGTAATTTTGGAGTAGCATAGCATGGACAGGGTTCTGATAAGCAAGGTCATGAGGTCGGGAACCAAAACCAGTAATATCTATATATTTGAATTTAAACCTTTCAGCGGGTTCAAAACCTTGTCTTTAACAACAGGGAAAAATAAGAGTGCGTAGACTTTCTATAGGATATTCTCTTGGCCCATAAAAACAGCATATATTAGCTTACCTGACAGAATTTACCCAGTGTTCAGACATAGTCCCTGTATTCTGGATGGCAACGTGCACCGGATTTCGAAGAATGTAGTCAGGATAAAACGCAGGATTATTAGGAATGCTCACTAACATTTCCGGGCCATGATCTTCAAACAGAGTTTGCTTCCCAAATTCTTTCCTACGCCTTTTGTATTCGTATACAAGTTCAATTTTTTCCGGCTTTTCCATGATTATAAGTTCTGCTCAATGAAAGAACCGAGAATGTTCACTTAAGATAGCCTTTGTTAGATCGATAAACTTACGGGGTTACCTCGGCGAGTGTGTGGTATTACAAACAATCAATTCATTTTTATCAATGTTGTGTCTTTTGTTTTGAATGTTGGATAAGGTATTTTTGCTTCGATTTATATAAGGCAACGAACCCGTCTAAATTAGCTATAACCAGACTTTTCAAGTACCTACCTAGTAATATATCTAATGGGTCGAGCACCCATTAGTTCATACATAATAATTTATTATCAGTTCATACATAATAATCATTGTTTATTAATATTTTTTTGTGGAAACAAATCAATTAATTTAACAAAATTCTCAAACAATTTAGTAGAGTGGTATTGGATCAGCCTGCGTGGCTCGTCTTAGAGCCAGGACTATGAGGCGTTGTGGCGAGGCTGCAAGTTTCACGGCACATTGCTCCAAGAGAATAGCCCAGCGGACAGCTCCTCGTTTTTCGGTTGGCATTGCCTTCAACTGCTCAATCTACAAAATATATTCGAATATTTTTAAACAGTCCAACCGTGTGGTCACCGACCATGAATGCCAAATTGCCAAGTTCAATTAAGCTTCTTAGACATCCTTGGTAGGAGGCGTTTATATACAAAATGTGCGCTATTTACAGTATATCCTAACGTGTCTTCCAGAACGTTGACAGGGAGTCTCGCAGTCAACTCTCCAGAATGATCAGCGAAGCGCACTCGGATATTATCTTCAGTACTATTTTCCCTGCAAACGCAAAGCATCTAAAGTTCAAAGTTGTCACATTTAATTAGCCGAGTAAAAGAAAATAGTACGTGTAAAATGCCTACAAAGTGTCGAGTTCGTCCAAATCGAGATGCGTAAGCAGTGCATGAAGTGACGCACAGAATGGTGCGCCGCCTGCGACTCGGTCGCGGACTTGTGTCACGGACGCCGCGCATGAACGTTCGCCGCTCCATGCGGCCCATGCCGCGGCTTCGCCTCCTCCTGTGTGAATGAGGAGCGATAAAATGTACGTACAGTTCGCACCACGGTTCTTTACTCGGTGCTCTCCGTTTGGAAATTAGGTTTTAGTGACGACCGCACAGGTGCAATCGCGTAAAAGTGTTACGTTAAAGAATATTAATTTGTTTATACGTCAGCATCATCTTCCTGCCCTTATCCCATGTTATTTGGGGTCGGCGCAATACGTTTTTTTCTTCCAATCTGTTCTATCAGTCGTCACTCTATCACTAACGCCCTTTTCTTTCATATCGCTCCTCACACAATCCATCCCATCTTTTCTTTGGCCTTTCTCTCCCTCTCCATCCATCCACATTTATGTTAATAACTCTTCTAGTTACATGCGTTTCATCCCTCCTCTTCACATGAACATGCCAGGACAAGCGATTCCCTTTTAACTTTTCCGTCACTGCAATGGCGCCACTTTTAAAGTACCTCTAATGTACTCATTTCTCACTTTATCCACTCTCGTTACTCCACACATCCATCTCAACATTCTCATCTCCGCTACATGCAATCTATTTAAATCAGTCTTTTTCGCAGCCCAACATTCTGATCCATACATTACGACAGGTTGTTTATACGTACACTTCTGGACACATCTATTGGCCCACCTTGTATTTTCAGTTTCGTTTGGTCCTAGATAGAATTTTATATTAGGTCGAGCAAAAAGTTTTTATGCAGTTTTGAACCTGGCACATTCACAATTTCATTCAATAGTCTTTTTTTGAATTTCGAACACAGAATTTAAAGAAACAAAAGACAATTTGGAGCCTGTTTGTTGATATCAAACAATCGAATACTAAGAAAACTTGGTTTTATTGGTTTACTTGGATTTAATTCTTGAAAAAGTGATTGATATCTTTGGTTTTGCAACAAACATTATCAATAATCTATGGATACTTCATCTGAATTAAGTCGCCGTCCAAGCTGTGGCACTTATTCAGGCCGGACACAGCCAAAGAAACGTGAGTGCTCAACTTAATTTAAGTCGATCTGCGGTCCGAAATGTTTATCGGAGGTACCTAGAGACTGGCGGCTTTGTTCGTCGCCAAGGAAGGCCACGATCTCGGGTCACAACTGAAAGGCAGGATCGATTCATCGTGACGACCAGCTTGAGAAATCGTCACCTTACCTCCATTGAGATACAAAACCAACTTCGCGACTTCCACGGAGTATCTGTGAGCGCTCGAACTGTTCGGAGAAGGTTAAAAAGAACGCGATATGGTACCACACAAGCTAGCTAATGGGCCCAAACTAACGCGAGCCCACCGAATAGCGCGCCTTCATTTCGCACGCAGTCATTTAAATTGGACACAGCAAGATTGGAGCCGTGTACTCTTTTCTGATGAGTCTAAAATTGTGTTACATGGCAATGATGGAAGGAAGAAGGTCTACCGACGTAAGGGAGAGCGTTTCGCACAATGCTGCTTTGAAGAGAGGGTTGCTTATGGCGGTGGCTCATGGACTGTCTGGGGCGGTATATCCGCGAGCGGCAAAACTCAACTTGAGGTTGTTACAGGACCACGGCTGCCAACATTAAATGCTGAAAGGTACATTCGTGAGTGCTTAGAACCATACGTGATACCATACGCGGACTATGTGGGCCCAAATTTCCTTTTTATGCATGATAATGCAAGAGCCCATGCGGCCGGCATCGTCAGGGAATATCTTCGGGATGTGAACATCACAGTTATGGACTGGCCAGCCAGAAGCCCAGACATGAACCCCATTGAGCACATGTGGGACGAGCTAAAAAGACGTGTTAGGGCTCGTCAGCCAGTTGCCCAGACGATGCAGGAGTTGAAAACTGCCATAAAAGAGGAATGGGAGATGATCCATCAAAATTTCATAGAGCGGTTGATAAACTCTATGCCTAATCGTATGAGAGCTGTGTTAGATGCCCATGGAGGCAACACGCGTTATTAAATTAAACCTTTATTTGATAAAACATGTTTTTTATTCAAAAATCAATTGCCTTTAACAAGGCGCATATCCGACTTGTTAGGCGTAGCTCCATGTCGTATGGTATTCTGAATTCAAATTTAAAACAATACGATCGAAAAAGATGGTAAAATGTATCAGGTTTAAAACTGCATCAACAGTTTTTGTTCAATCTAGCAATCATATTTCGGTAGGGGCCATCGAAACCTAAACTCTAAGGTGGGCCAATAGATGTGTCCAGAAGTGTGTTATACTATAAACAAGTAAAAAAGACTACCAGTAATAGTAAAAATATCAAAAAGTAACACAAAATACACATACACCACAAGAACACGAATCAAACAGTAAGAAATAACCAAAATAAATAATTAAAAACAATAACAACATGTAACACTTTTCGCATCAACAATCGTATTGCAATGAGCAAGCAGGATACACTTATACATCGAACGTATACGAGCGAATGAGACACCATTACACGCGCCATCTTGGTCCGCGGGCATGCGCATTACCATGTTTTTTGCCAAATTGACATCCTGCGCAATGAATTGCGGCGTATTTCGGAGAGGAAAGCTTGCGTGACGGGAACTGTACCTAAATCATTACTTGTACTTTTTCATTGTTTGCCTGTCTACTAATCGGTTAGTAGACAGGCAAACAATGAAAAAGTTCATAGAGCTAAGCTATAAGAAAATAGCTTAATGGTACCTAGGTATGGATAGGGATATCCCCAATTAGGTTCTCCGCTAGATCCGGCCCCACCAGGTGCCCGACGAAGCGATTTGCTATTTATTACTCTTTCAAAGAGCTTGCCCACCTCGTCGAGGAGCACGATGGGCCGTTCAAAACCCATTGAAAATTAATGAAAATTTTGTTCTAGTCCCTGCTTACTGTGACAATTTTGACGTGTTTAATAGACAGTTTACGGGATCTAGAACAAAACGTATGAGGCGAGTGCGTTAATGGAGGAAGTCTAAAATAGTGATATCATTAATTTTATCGACTGTTACACTTACCCCGTGTCATTATTTTAAACATAAAAAAACTTAAAAATCAATAACATTGCCTATTTATGTAGTATTTTTCAGTCTTTATGTAAGTAATCGCACTCTCAAATAAACTTTTATTTGTGAAAACAAGATCTTAAGTTCGTAAGTATTAGCGTCACCACCACACTAAATTTCCATACTTTTTAATATCATTGTAACCATAATCACATTTTCGTGCAAATACTTAGGTAAGTAAAGTGTAATTACTGAAACACATCGTGGTTAGAACATAAAGTAAATAAAGTATTTATTTCAATCGATATTCCCGTCGGTTAGTGCACATCACTACTTTTGTTCATATAAGATCAATCTTATATCTATGCAACTGAGGTAACTGTGACGCGTCACGCTTGTCCCACATAAGGTTTATCTGGGGAAAGTGTAACGATACGCACATCTCCGTAAATAATGGGCTTAACGGTATAGAAATATCTCACACTGTAAGTTCCAACACTATTAAGCAAAATTCACTTTCGATTCCTGTTGATTCGATCAGCTCGCCAAACCCATAAAATTTAAAAATACTTGTGAAAATTTAAACATTTATTAAAAGTATAACAAATAACTCAACAATATGGTTTTGTGTTCTTTTCACACATTTCTTACTACTATTTTTCTTAATAGATGGCATTGCATGTATCTGGAGTCTCAAATCTCAATGAAAATTACGAGTACCTTTTAGCACTTGATGAAGTTACTTCCTAAACTTAAAACTTTAATATCTTTTGATTTTGTGGGTCTATTTTGATGAAGTAAACTCTGAATGTTACTCGGGATAACACTTTAATTTTTTTAAGTACTTACTTAAATTTTGAATCCAATCAGTGGTTTATTACGCTCGGTGATTGATTACGTACTTTAAATAAAGACTATATTTTTCATGATTTAATGACAAATGTATAGTTTTTAGACTTTTTCCTATACCTGTAGTGTAAGACGTTATTACTTGCCAAATTTCATAGTTCTAGGTCAACGGGAAATTTATACCCTATGAATTTTGATTCCCTTGAGAGTGTCGAAATATTCGTTTTTGCTGCATAAACGGCCGTAAATTTTTTGTATGTTAACTTATAACTATGATTTTTCAAGAGACCGTAGATCTGATTATATGTTTTAAATTCCAACTCGATACCTCTTCGCGTTCCCGAGATAAAGGGTCTTGACAGACAGACGGACGGACAACAAAGTGATCCTATAAGGTTTCCGTTTTTTCTTTTTGAGGTACGGAACCCTAAAAATAAGGTTTATGGTACGGGACCCTAAAAATAAGGTTTATGGTAGGTACGGAACCCTTCGCGTTTTTTTAAAATCATTAAAGAAAATTACATTAGTTCCACTATCGGTCACGAAATGGAGCTGATCTAAGACTGCAATATACACCGCAGTCTCTGATGAAGAGAGACCTTACCAATGAAAATTTATAATTATGATGATACGGTAGTACGGTACCCTAGTTGCGCGAGTCCGTCTCGCTCTTGACCGGTTTTTTTTTGCAAGTAAGTACCTAATGGCAAGATAATCAGTGAATGGCCGAACTAATTTTAGAATGTTGTCAATATAAATGATGCAATATTAATTTGTTTACTACGAAAGCAATACTTAATCATTACATGAGAAATTTTGAATAAATATTGCAACATTGTTTACTCAAAGGTGTGCCTGTCTTATCACACTGATAAACGCCCGAAAATTATTGCTTCTATTTTGATTTCCATTATTTAGCGTCTCAGACTGTGTTAAATATCGCTATATTTTGAACTGTGACTCACGCGCCGTTGCTTGGTTACGTATATGCAGCCTAAGGGCCTCGGCGTCTGCAGTATGCGGTTGGTGTGTGATCACAGTTTTCGCACACAGTTGCACGCTAACCGCCCGAGCTCGCCAGGATACCCGAGCATCTGCTATGAACAGCACGCTTTCTAATGGACGCCATTCTTCAGCTCTAGAAGGAGGACAATATATTAGGAGGGGAATTTAGAATTGGTAACTACAACACTTTGTGTATTGCGTTGCGCCTTGGGCTTTGCAATCTATTTTTTAGGACTACCCTTCATATAGCACTCAACACTCAAAAACACTTTTGTTTGTTAGTCATCAGAGCTGCTTTTCATCCGTACCTTTTTTTTTTAAGGATGGAAAATCATCAAATGACTAATCCCGCTCTGGGTGAAGCAGGAGGGAGTTCAGACTCTTACTGACTAAAGCCCATCCGTGTTCCTCCTTTGCGTTCCAGGGCTACGGTGCCTTTTTCGAACAAAGTCCGCAGCCCCAACAGGCACTGGCCCCAGCGGGCCCCGTCTTCTATGCTGACAGCTCTTTGAGGCGCGCGTGGAACACAGCGCACCGTCGACCCGGGCCTGGTTCTGATCAGATGGCGAACCACCCAATGCTCGCCGTCCGCAGGCCCGCGCCTACGGTGGCCGAGAATCGCCCTGCGACTCCCGACGCCCGGGGCATCTTCTGTTGCGGCGGCTGGGGCGTGAGGTTTCAAGCGATCAGCTTCCTCCTTTGTGTCATCCGTACCTACCGTATCTATAGGGAGAGATGAGATTTTAAAGTGTACCTGCCTGGATGGCCAAATCTGATTTCTCAAAAATCCAATTATGCAGTTTTAGTCTTCATCAGGCCCGAGACTCCTTTCAATTTTTTTTTGCTAATCTTCATAGTTTAAGATTTGGCCATCGGCGCACGCTTTAAAAAATCAACCTGTATAAGTGCTAATATCACGCACGAGCTATGCCAAGTTTAGGGAAAGTTTAGTTCCAGAGAAGCCTTTTAATTTTTTAAATTTTACTGAAACCTTTGAATAGTGTCGATGTCGAAAATGTCCAAGGTGATGGCAGCAGGCGTTGTGTTGTCCATGATCTCCACACCGCGAACCCTCATGTCCACACCTATGAAATAGAAAAATAATAAAACCGACTTCCAAAAACAAAACACTACAAAGTTAAAAATACCTTTAATTTCGGAAGTCGGTGTTTTTGGTTATTTCGTTTTTGAACGTTCCGAGATTCCGAAATTAAAGTTATTAAAAACAGATTTTTTATTTTTCACTTTTTAATGGTTCGCAGGTACCATTTATACCTTCTATCATCAGCTCAGAAACATGAGGTGATGATTACCAGGCACAAATATCTGAATTGCGTTAGAAAGTTTATGAAAAACATTGTAGGTATGTGCTTATAAAAGTTGAGGGTTTCCCTCGATTTTCATGGGATCCCATCATCAGATTCTAACTTGGTGACTATGGGATCACCTCAGGAGTATAGGCTTTCGAAAAAAAAAAAAAAAAATTAAAAAATCGGTCAAGAATTGGCGGAGAAATCGGTGAACATACCTACATAAAAAAATATACTTACAGCCGAACATAGAACCTCCTCCTTTTCTAAGAAGTCGGTTAAAAAAATAATTAAGTATTGGTTAAAAAATTGCAATATCTCAATGAATGGTTTTTAAAGACAAAATAGCGTACCGGCTCTAGTTTTTATAGTTTTTGTAGGTTTGACTGTTTTCACAACTACCAGTAAATCGACATAAACGTTGTTACTTTCATCTGAAAAGGTAAAACATAATAAGAACAGTTACCAAGATTATTCGTAAGTTTATTTTATAAATTAAGTTTATAAATGTAGCTACAAATAGTAAACTAAATCAGAAATAGAAAAAAAAGGAACGCACCTGGCAGTTTCAATACTTCAGCAAGCCCGTAATATCCAGAGGATTGTTTGGTAGGTATGTGGAGGAGTGGTAAGTAGAGGGAAAATGCTTCGCCACTGTGGATGCTTACGTCTGACATACCTTCGTTGAGGGTTAAGAAAAACGGAGAAGTAACCTTCCAAAGAAAAAAGTTGTTATTAAAATAAAACCAGGCCTTTGCCCAGGAGTGACCCAAATCAGGCAGATTAAAAAAAACACTTGTAAAATGCTTTATCTCATCAGTCTTAGATAAGCAAGTTATAATAGAAAAGTAACTCACTTGGGGTCTGTAAGTTTCGTTATCACCGGTTTTTACGCAAATTTTTGGAGAAGTAATTTCAACTGTGAATTAAATTTCGGTAAGTATACAGATAATGCGGAAATTATTATAAAATATTGATTAGTTTGATACATGAAAGATCCTCACCAACATCTCCTACTAAAAATCTTTCATGAAAAGTTAGGACGAAGTATTCGGAGCCCCAAACATCAACATTAATCGTGTCCACATCAGAGTCTCTTACTGTGAAGGATGTAACTCCTCTTGATTCACCATTTTTCTTCTTGGATCCTATAGTTCGAGGACTATTTTTTGCAATAACTATGCCGATAATCAAAGCATTTTTTATGTTCATATTTAAATGATTCAATCTAACTTTTTGAACTCCCGCCATTTTTGACAAAAGTACAGAGAAGACTTTGTAATGGCAGTTAATTCATCCATAAGTGGGTGATAGACGTACAAACTTACAGTACGCGGCTTTTAAGTTCGCGAGCTTATTTGGATCGACGCCGTCGGTGACACACGTGAAAGCTTGCTTATTACTCTGCTACCAAGGGGACCATAATGTCATCAATGGAGGAAACTTTTACTGATTCAGTAATAATGTTTTATTATAGTCAGACAGTATAATTGTATGACAGAAGCAATGAAAAGAATTTGGTTAATTATTAGTGTAAATAGCTTCGAAAATCAGTATTTTTTGCAATACAATAACACTCAACGTGTCACAAAACAAATTAATGGCTCACGGCGCTGACAGATAGCAAAATTTCAATCCTGTTGGGTCGCCAACAAACTTACTCGGCGGCTTTTATGTACGTGTGCTTATGGGGACACCCGAGCGAAAAAGCTTGTCGAGCCACATAAGCCTAAGCGGTCAACATCGCGGTCCCCATGGTACCAGAGTAATGACTAAGCTTTCACGAGTGTTACCGACGTCGAACCGAGTAAGTTCGCGATCTTAAAAACTATGTACTGCGGTGTACTATACGTTTGTACGTCTATCACTCACTTAAAGTATGGAAATCGGTCGGCCTTTTTTTTAATTTGCGCCATAGACGATACAATGTTGCAGGTGTGTAGTGCAGTCACTGGCCTCTTCTCACCTTAGAGTATACTAAATGCTCTAAGCT
Source organism: Lacanobia oleracea (assembly GCA_950371165.1). NCBI lineage: Eukaryota > Metazoa > Arthropoda > Insecta > Lepidoptera > Noctuidae > Lacanobia > Lacanobia oleracea. The sequence continues at coordinate 13,556,814 of OX493401.1, forward strand.
TCTTATCTTTGTTTGAAGAAGTTCAGCGAATCCCGTGCCCTAGCCTAAATTCTCTAAGCCATGCCCAGAGCCCACAGCCCGTGGGCCGTGACGTGACAGAATGTGCAACAGTGTGTTCTGTGATCTTGTGTCGCATTTAACTTTATTGCTCGAGATTTAATGGCAACACATGAAATTCCTGCCATTTCTGTCACTGTCAAAGAAATGTCATCGAAGAACGAGGTCGAAAGTGTCGAAAGCGAAACCAAAAACCGCCAAAACATACATACAGTTGACCGAAGGATAAATATTTTGTTATTTGAATTCAATAAATAATTAAATATTGAGTTAAAACGTCTAAGAAAACCAAAGGAGGAAATCTAAGAATCATGTTATTTAAAGCACAATCTAGTTCATCTATCAAAACCAATGATTTTGAGCCTCGTGAATTAGATAGACAAGATGTGGAATACACGGATTGTTCAAAACGTTTTCAAGATGTGTCGAGAGATTTTTCAAAACAATATGCTCACATTTATTCAGCTAGGCTCAATACTTTTAGAAACATCTTGACTCCAATAGTCATGAAAAAGTGGTCTAATCGGCATAAGATTTTAAAACTATGTGAACTTCGTGATAAAGGTACAACTTGCATTATAATTGGAACCTTGTTCAAGTTTCAAGATTTGAAACCTAGTATCCTGAAAGAATTGTCCGATCAATTGGAAATCATACCTCAAGCTCCTAGGTAAGATTAAAAGAGGTTAAGTAAAACATTTTCAGTTTTCTTTTAAATAAAGACGTTTTCCATAACAAGTTATTTTTTCAGAACCCATTTTGTACATGATTCAGACAGCTTAGTCTTGGAAGATGAGCTGCAAAGAATTAAACTGGTTGGTGAATGCATTGACGTCCATCGAGTTGTGACGGGTGTGGTTTGTGCATTGTTAGGTATGTTAATCATGATGTACTATATACATTATCTATATTTTTAACAACCTACTATTTGCTTGCATAATCTTATGTTTCTTTGTCACAGCAGCAATAAATTGAATATTTATTATTTGTTGATTTTAATCATCAATATAGCCCTCTAAGTTCATGTACTTCTAAAGAATGATTATTTCTGAACAAACAACACATCATTCATTCTTTCGAACTACATGAACTTAGAGGGCTATATTGATGATTAAAATGGTTATAATTCTTTAGATAAATACGCGTTACGGTCGCGGATCGCATTTGGTCCACATACAGCTTCACACTGACCGGCAAATTGCAAAAAACATAAAAATATTTGAATTTCGCGGGCTACCCTGGAGCATTCACCTTAACAACATAAATATTATATAAATATATAATTAGTATTCATATTTTTTTTAAGGTTCTGAGGATGAGGATGGAATCTTTACAGTCAAGGATGTGTGCTGGGCTGGCTGTGGTATTCAAAAACCATTACCAACATTGAGTGCAGACAGGTATACCACAGACCTTTATTTCTCTATCTAGAGGTTGAAGCAGATATGGCAGCTATATCCCGGAGGCAAGTCCAGTGTTTTCTAAAATATGTATTGTATATCTTTGCAGATATATAGTGCTAATGTCAGGATTAAACACATCAAGAACAGCAGATCACATGTTCTCACTGCATCTGCTAATGGAATGGCTTTCTGGACTGTCAGGCACATCTGAATATCAGGAGGAAGTTTCTAAGATTGTCAGAGTTATAGTAGCAGGTAAGAAAGCCTTGTACAAAATTAAAAAAAGAGTAATTTTAAGGGTTCCGTACCTGAAGAGTAACCAATGGAACCCTATTACTAAGAGTCCGCTGTCCGTCCGCCTGTCTGTCAGCGGGCTGTATCTCAAGAACCGTAACAGATAGAGGATTGAAATTTTCATAGATTGTGTATTTCTATTGCCGCTATAACAACAAATATTAAAAATGAAGGTTTATTGTATAGAACTCTTCGTGTACGAGCCCGACTCGCACTTGGCGGGTTTTTTATATTAAAAAACCGTTTATGGTAAAAAATATTATTGAATTTCAGGTGGAGTATTAGCAAGTCACACTAATGAAAGTGGTGTAAATGAGGCTGAATTCATTGCTGCTGTAGAATTGATGGACTCTTTAGCAGCTGCTGTCAGTGCTGTTGCACCCCTGGACCTGATGCCCAGCAGCAAAGACCCAACTGGAATAATGTTGCCACAGAAGCCTTTTCACTATTGTCAGTTCATTTTTAAAGAATAATTTTATAAAAATGTCATTGAATGGATAAGTAATGCTTTGGTCTGTGTTTCAGGTTTATTTCCTAAAGCTATTGAATACAAATCATTCAATCGCGTCACTAATCCTTATGAATGTGAAATTGGAGGTGTGTATTTTTTAACTGACTTATTATTGCACACTATATAATAATGTGGGTTCATACCAACTGTGTTTTTTTTTTCAGGTTTCACATGTTTGGGGACCTCAGGTGAACCCATAAAAGACATTATGAGATACAGTAAGCTAGACAACACTTTAGAAGTAATGAAGAAAACTCTTCTGTGGAGGAACATTGCTCCAACTTGTCCAGACACCATACCATGTACCCCTTGTACTGAAACAGACCCTTTTATAATCTATAATTGTCCAGCTATATATTTTTCCGGCAACTCTGCTGAATTTGCCACTGATCTTTATGAAGGTACTATTATTGAATTGTTTCTGTAAAATGTGGCATCTGATGATAAAAGTTTAACTAAGTTACAATTTTGTTTTTTTAGGTGAAAATGGTCAACGCACCAGGATAGTGTGTATACCGAACTTCTGTGATTCTCTGACTGTCGCTCTAGTCAACATGTCGAATTTGGAATGTTACAGCATGAAATTTTCATAGAATGATTGTTTTACTTAATAAATAAATAAATTACTATTTCAGTTCATTCAATTATGAAGGCTATTTGAAAAGTTATTTTTTAAATTTTTCCGACAGTCACTAATACGAAATTCAAAATACCGATTTTTATAATTCCGAATGGTTCAAAATTCCTAATACGCAACTCCGATTTATCATTCTAACTTTTTTAACAATTCCGACATATCAATATTCCTAATGTTTATAATTACTATTCTTAGAATACCGAGTTTCAATAGATCGAATAACAAAAAGTCCGACTTGATCATAATTCGAAACATCAAGAATACGAATTCCGATTATTAAAATACCTACTAATTAGAATTCGAAAAACACTATGTAAAACTGAATAGCAAGCCAAACTAGCACAATTCCTCATCAGAGCAAAGTATAATATTTAATGAACATGCAGCAAGCAAGCAAGCATTCAGCAAGTATTCAGCATGTAAGCAAGCATGCAGTATGCAAGCGAGCATGTAACATGCAGCAGGCGTGGTTTCTGTCACGGCTTCGGCGCTGTGGGGCCCCGGGCGGTTCCCCGCGAACTGAGGAGAATGTTATAAAAAACAAAAAATAGAAATTCGATATTCTGATTTTCAAAAGTATGGATTTCATAATACCTAAGAATTATAATGTCTATTATTAAAAATCACGAAACTTATTTGACCGAAAGTCGTAATTGCGATTTTCATACGTCCGAAGAATCAATTGCTCGGTGGGTTTTCGGTCCGAAAAACCGACATTCCGATTTTCAATTCTTCTCTATAAAATGACTATTTCATGAAATAACCAGTCTATTGGGCTTCATGAACTTGAGAGGCCTATATTGATGATTGAAATGGTTATAATTCTTAGATAAATACGCTTTACGGCCGCGAGATGTATTTTGTTCAACATACAGCTACACTGACCGGTAAATGGCAAAAAAACATAAAACATATTTGAATTTCGCGGGCTACCCTGGCGCTTCCAGCTAGAATTTTATTTTTATTTATTTACTAGTTGACACGCGCAACTTGGTTTGCGTCACAATTTTCATTTCTGTTCCGCTCCTATTGGTCTTAGCGTGATGATGTATAGCCTATTGCCTTCCTCGATAAATGGGCTATCTAACACCGAAATAATTTTACAAATCGGACCAAACACAAACAAACTTTTCAGTTTTATTAGTAAAGGTTCTTCTTTCAAGCATCTACATATTGACACTTGCAACACTGACCTTATAACCCAGTAGTAGTGCGTAAATTACAAAACAAAATCTTTACAATTCTGAAGAACATTAGAATGATGTTATATCGTTCAATATATTTTTTAATGATATAAATATTCTGCAAATGATTGTGAAATACGAAGCTCTTATTGCGTCATATGTTATACATATGATACATATCATATAGGTATTGGAATTTCTATCAAGAGGGCGTTACCAGCGTCAGAGAAATATATTTTTCTGCCTGGCAACTTTTGTGGCCTCTCGCTAGCTGGCGTACCTCCCCCTGACCTTCCCCCCTTCTCTATTACTCATCAATGGCTCAAAACTAGTGGACGTGTTTAATTTGTTTTTCCGTGCTATTATTGCGTTCACGATGGGTTACTAGTACCTAAAGTTTGCACACCTGCGTGTGCCGTCACACGTAATTAAAAATGTTGTAAGTAAAAGTTTTTTTTTAAGTTTTATTTTGATACTAACAATGAGGTTTTCCCATATTGCATACCCCGCTGCTTTCCAAATTCCATGCAATTAACACTGTTCAAAGGGCACAGAAGTTCGTATTTTGACATCTAATCATTCATGAACTTATTTGTTTATAATTCGAGTATGAATTTTTCACTCTCGAGTATTGACATAGTTTTGATAGAGTCCGCTTTCACCAAGACCAAAGTTGCGCGGGAGATCTATCATTGCGACATTCCGTAAAACAAATGCCAAGCGGTTTACAAAATCACTGTATGCTTGTGGTACACGCATGAGCGGGTCACTAGTTCATAACATCACAGTACAGTTATCAGCAATTTTGCAGCAACTAAGAATATCCACTTATCCATTGTAATGTTGCATCTTTTCTCAAATGGCAATTGACTTAATGCGCACAATTGTGATGAGCAGTATTATACATTGAGCTTTTATTTAACTCTTGCCAATCATCTAATGAATTTAACTGTTCCACACAAATTAAACGGTTTCCTTGATCTCTAGAACTGTCAAATTGATAAGAATCTGTTATTCACAATAGCTTCTTTGTTTTGAAACAAAATAAAATAAAAACATTTCCTTATAGTAATTGGTTACAAGTTATAGTAAAGTACTTGTGTAATGGATTAATTATATTGTTATCTATATAACAGTAAAGAGGCCATAAGTTTGTTTGACAATGCTTTACTCAGCAACATTTCCGTGGCAATATATATATATATATATGTATGTTACACATTTCAACTTATTATTAAGCTTTGATTAAAACCTTCTTCATATTTAGATAATAGTGTGATAAAAGGGCCGGGCGACCCGGCCCACCGTCCGAATCGACGGCAATTGGAGAGAGCCGGGACATACGGGGCTCTGCGCGCTAGATTGACTTAACCACTTAATTTGCATGCCTACCTATGTCTTTGGATATAAATAAAAACTGATATTATTATTATTAATAAATTCACCATATTGACTTTTATAATCTAATTTCGTAGAAGTAACTGAATATGAGCAGGGTCGTAGCTTGCCGTGCCTTGAGCGCCCGTTGCAATTTGAGTTTTGCGCTGCCCTATTTCTATTCTACCCGACTGCCCCAGGAGGGTACCTAATATTTCTCGAGAGCATTGTATATATCTCATGCACTAAAATATGCTAGGTTGATAGGTAACGAAGAAATGTAATAGTATACATGTACTGAACTCCAAGTGCGCTTTACAAATGTATTTTTGAAGTATATTGTCACAATCACAACACAAAAGTATGTTGTTTGTTTGTATCCTAGCAAATCCTTGAATGAGTCTTTTTGTATTTTTATTGATATTCACATCTGATTGTAATCACTGGAACACATATTTAAAAAAATACTTAATTGAAATATGAACATGGTATTATTTTCTGCTAAGTCATAAATATTTGTTTGTCATGTTTTTTAGTCATTGACATGTACCTCACCAGCTATTCTTGTATGTGTACTTCAGTCAGCTTCACGGGTCGATGAGTCACTCACTTGTTTGGGATGTTACATTGAATTGCTCAATGTTGCCCAATTATATTGAATTACATACATTGCAAACATATTATTTGTAACATTCAGCATATTAGATAAGCAAAAAACTCATTCTTGATATCAAATTCTTATGTAATAAAAAAAATCTGTCTATCTTCATAATACATAATGAATAAAAAATACTAGGAAGTATTTTTAAAGAATTTAATTGACCTGATTATCATAACATAGTTATAATAGTATGTATTTGTTTTAAATAATGTCCCAAAAAAATTAAGCTTATCTTTAGAGTCAAATTCGGCTTCAGCGATTTTGTTTACTGATCCAATGAAGCAGTACCTACAATCTACACAGATAGTCAGATACGTATTTTCACGCGAAGTTAGATTTTATATGTATTATTTTATTGTAAGTATCTATTTGACTTCACGGCAGTTAAAACAGCTGCCGACCTAGCATTTCAAAACTTTGCGCAATCATGGCTTGTTTATGTTGAAAGTCAATGCAATCAACTAAAGTGTTGAGACATAGTAAGGTGAAATATTCTGTACCGTGTACGTGAGTGCTTTTAGTTCTGATAATCTTAAATTGCCTTTTATTTAAACTAAATTCAACTTTATTTCCAAAGACATAAGAATCAATGAACTAAGTAGAGTAGTAACTGTGCTATCATTAATGACGTCAATGGCTTTTATTGCAGTACATAAGAGTATGTATAGTTGTAAGCTTACAATACCAATGATGCTATCTAGTACTGTAACACATTCACATAATTGTTATGTATGTGTTCTGCCTCTTTTATCAGTTTGTCTGTAATAAAAAAAAACATTTCTCTTCATTCACTAAGAATCGATACATACTATTTATGAGATGTTTGATTAGATACCGTATCAGGTTGTTACGTCCTCTAGTCATAGATAACAACTTATATTAAAGTAGCTTTTGTGCGCGACTTTACAAACATGTCTTGTATTTTCCCGTTCCCGTAGGAATTTTGGAAATTCCTCTCTTAGTCCTCCCCTACACTCCCCAACGAAACTTCATGTTAAATTTCAGCTTTCTACAACCAGTGGTTTCGCCTGTGCGTTGTCTATCAGTCACAATCAGTCAATGACGGAAGAATTTTATATAGGTATAAGGATTATTATAATTAGGGTTAGGATTACATCGCGTAGAAGCATTACAATTTATTTCGTGATGGTCATAGATGAAATTTAACATTTCCAGTTGTATTTAGCATATAACGGGTTTGCTTGCTGTTGACCGACTCACAATAGTCGCAACGCAAATATTCTATTACTAGCTGACCCGCGCAACTTCGTCTGCGTCTCATGTTTCATTAATGCTCCGCTCCGGTCGTAGTGTAATGTTATATAGCCTATAGCCTTCCTCGATAAATGGTCTATCCAACAGAAATATTTTTTCAACTCGAATTAGTAGTTCCTGAGATTACCGCATTCAACCAAACAAACAAACTCTTCATACTAAGACTCGAGCAAACATACCCATAAGGTAAAACCCAGCTGCAGTAAGCAAAAAAATAACCGACCGCTAAAACCGACTAAAAAGTTCGAAACAATTCGCTTTTCCAGCAGTCTGATGCAGTTGGTGGCATAAGATCAGTGATTTAACTGCATCAGACTTTTTAATCGGTTTTAGCGATCGGATTTTTTGACAACGTAAATTTTTTTATTTCCTACATTTTAGTGACTTAAATTTTTAGTCGTCTCCTCGAGCCCTTTTTGTAATACCCCACTCGATAGGTTTAGATTTTTTTTTCATTTTCACAATATGGTGTCCAGTAGTCGCCATATTGAATTTTCACCAACGTCGTGTCTTGTCTTTAGTGACACTCGCCGGACTAAGAGGAATCGATTGACGTGTGAATCATAAAATTCGGGCGCAGGCGTTTGGTCTGTATAGTGCTTCAAAGGAACATACAAACATACATACATAAATCATCTGCCTAGACTTTTCCCAACTATATTGGGGTCGGCTTCCAGTAAAGCCGGATTTAACTGAATACATACCAGTATTTCTGATAAACACATTACCACTTCTTTGCGTCGCGCAGTTGGGTAAAAACATGGAGCCGGGCCACACATACTTCCGTAGTCATCACGTCATAAATATGTAGGTATAAAATCGCCAAGAAATCAAGGTCGATGTCCAAACGAAACGGGCCGTTTAAGTCAAGTATGGATTACGCGGCCCTTCTGACGATAATACAGTGCGAGTCTTTATAATGCACATATGAAAATAAGAGAAACTATGCTTAACTTTATCGACGGAAAAAGTATTTTTGGTTCTGTCTCGCTGTGGTTTCTTCCACAGAGGGGGTTCCTTCTGTCCCAGGTCCCAGGTGTAATCCAATAAGCGATTCCAGGACGGATTAGTAGTGGTAACACAACTAACGTAGGTCTTTGAATTTCGAAAACTAAATGTCTTCCAAAACAAGGGTTTCTCACGATGTTTTCCTTCACCGTGACAGTAATAGATACGTACCTATTACTGTCACGGTGAAAGAAAACATCGGTTCTAAGAATTTTTCAAAAAAGAAATAATGTCCGCACGCAAAAACAACTTTAGATGATATCACCTACCTACTTGTGGAATGAACGTTGAATGTAGAGGAAAATAAGGACAAATGCAATACTTATTTTATTACTACTCCATCCATGCAATGCAAAGGAATGGTACGGGGGAATGCGTTCATATCTTATATATAAAATTTCCATGTCACAATGTTAGTTACCGTACTCCTCCGAAACGGCGTGACCAATTCTTATGAAAGTTTGTGTGCATAACGGGTAGGTCGCGCGGGTCAGCTAGTAATAATATACATCTGACTTGGTGACAATGGGACTACCTCAGGAGTATAGGTTTTCGAATAAAGAAAGAATTTTTTAAATCGGTTCACAATTGGCGGATAAAATACATTAAAAAAAATACTTACAGTCGAACATAGAATCTCCTCCTTTTTGAAGAAATCAGTTAATAAAGTGTAGAATCAACAAAAAATATCAGACACATTTAGTCAAGTGTGACATCCTTACTTAAATTAATATTATAAATGCGAAAGTAACTCTGTCTGTCTGTCTGTCGCGCTTTCACGCCAAAACTTCTGAACCAATTTAAATGAACATTTGGTACACAGATAGTCTAGAGCCTGAGAAAGGACATAGGCTACGTTTTATCCAGGGTGTATGTTCCCTAGGGACCACGCGGGCGAAGCCGCTGGCAGAAGCATTATTGTAATAAACAATGCAAAAAGGACTTGAAAGGATAATCAACTTGATTTTTATCAGTATAGTAACTATAATCTTTATGATGTCTTCATGATATCTAATCCTTTGTGTATGTACATATTTTACTTTGTCTACCACAAAGTATGCTATATGTATAAATGCTTACCATCACAATAGATGCTGTTTCTGGTTGCACTAACAATATGACTAAAATAAGATCTTGCTTGGGAATGTGTTTACGTTACTGGCATTGGTGTGCAGGAGTACAATGGGATTTTGATATTAATTTCCCAATATTCCGACTAAAAGGTAATAAAATACTGACTGCTGACTGACACAAAACACATTTTCTCGAAGGTAAGGTCTACCGTCTACATCATGTGCCTATATAGTACTAGAGAATCGGTCATATATTATTATTTACTTGAATATTTGTAAATATTAGTAGTGTTTATTTTTCAAATGTTTTTTTTTTTTACCTTATAACTAACTGTTAATAAGGTACCTACAGGGAACCATTCCAAAACAGACTTTTTTATTAAATGTTTTTTAACTTTCACCTAGTTAAAATTACATGTTTGTTATTTTTCAGTGCCGCCATGGCGCCCTCACCGGACAGCTTCGTCCTTCGACAACAAAAACCACCATTTTCATCGGACTCTGATCTCCCAGCACTTATTTTTGATTCTGTGGTAAGTTAAATTTTAATTAGCAGCGCTCTTCTACTATAACTTCTTACTACGACTAAACTAAATATAAAATCTAACAATCAGACCCATCAAAAGTTTCAGGTGAATGATTGTTCATTCTTGAGTCAATGATACAAGGTCCTATGGTACTTTTGACTATTACTGAGATCAATTTCATTTCAAATACCTATCAGCCTTGGTTTCTTTGTTAAAATAAGAAATTAACCATTTTCAGAGTTTGCATCGCTCCAAGAATGAGTGCCAGTTTTTGGGATCAGTCGCTGGCTTCGGCCAGCTCCCTTCTTACTAATGAAGAGTGCTTCATCCTGCTCGATGCCGACATCGAACAGCTCTTTAACAACGAAGATGGTACGTATTGCAGATGTTGTCTCATACCACACACGCAGATTTAAGTCTCCGCACTCGAATGTGTAGACTTATTGATGGTCATTCATCAACAAGTCTACACATTCGAGTGCGAACTTCTGCCCAAACAGACTTAAGTCTTAAGTTTGCGTGTGGACATGTGGTTTGTGTGGTATTAAGATAAACGTTCCAAGCAATTACTGTAACTGGTAAACACAGTAATATCTGTGAGGCCGCTTTATGGCATCGTGCCAAAACTCCTTTAAAGAATTTGGTCAGAATTAGCCATCTCATCGAAACGATCTCGCCAACCCAATCGAAGTTTAACGAACTCGCTTGAAGTATTTTTTTTTACTTTAGTATACATATTTCCTTGCTCCGATGTAAAACAATCTCTTGTTGGGTAGGTACGACGGCACTCTTTATTCGAAAGGATTCGATACCTATGTAAAACTCGTTGGTTTCCAATGAGTACTTGAGCAGTTTTAGTTTCTGTTTTAACGGAAAAATACATGATTAGAAAGAATATTCACTTATAATACCACAAGAGCTTCAAAATTATCGGGAAATGCCAGATAATTTTGAAGCTCGTGTGGTATTCGGGGGATTATTTTTCCGTCCCAAATGTCGGCCAATAGAATTGCACCATGAGATGAAATGAACAGTCAACAAATAAGAATTTCATAATGAATAAAACTACCAGAGAAAATTTTCAAAAAATTATCAGTATAATACCATGTAGGTTGTACCACGTGACGTCGAATGGTGCAATTCTATTGGTCGATATTTGGGTCGGAAAAATAATCATTTGAAATAAAAAGTTGTGATGAGTTTATCCAAATTTAGATACGTGGCAAGCAGCATGCTAGAAGCATAAACAATAGAGCAGCTGGTACAAAAAATAAGAAAGGGAAGTAACTAATAGGAAACAATTGAATGAGTATCAACACTCGACTTGTTTATCAATCAACATAGTACATCGGTGGCAGAGTTGGAAAAAATCATGATTCATCAATGAATCAATAAAGTACGATTTTTTAAAAAAATCCTAATTAATCATGATATTTTTCGTTTGATTATTAAATCTAACTATATTTTTGCGCAAAACGGAACGCGCTTTCAAGGGATTTTACGGACACAGCGCGGGGATTTCCTTTTTGTCTGATAAATGAATGCCAAGCAAAAGGGAAATCCCCGTGTAGTGTTTTATATTGCTTGCAATTACGGTCTTCCTTTCTTCTAACAAGCATTCATTCGTTCACTTTTGTTTACTATTGTTATTGCTGTAATGCGTGCGTGACCAATTTATTATAAAAAAAACGCCTCGCCAAAGAGATGGGATTTGGGCACAAATCACAGAAAAAGGACAGCTAAACCTGGCTGTCGGCCATTGACTTTTATTAAAAAAATCATTCATCATATCATCATATTATATAAATCATGATTTTAATCAAAATGATTCATTCATGCCAACCCTGATCGGTGGTTATGTTGCTCTATCAAACAAAACATAAAGATGCAGTTTTGTTGGCCAGACAATATTTTTAAAAATATGTTGCTGAAAGCACTGTGAACAAAAGTTGAGCAATATCTTTACAGCAAGTAAAAAGGTTTTGGTGTTGCTGGACTGGCAAGGGAAACGCGACGTGTTGCAGTACTGCTAGCTGTTAGCAACACTACAACAACGTGCAAAGCATGTTGACATATTGCTGGTCTTCAAGCTCAAGCAGACTTGTAGCAAGAAATCGCATTTTTTTTAAAGTTTCTTTAAGTTTAGGTTTGAATTTTTTATATTGAAAAGCTTGTATCCAATAACATTTTACAAAATTGATATCGACATTGCTGCGTCTGTTGATGAGTAATGAAAGGGTATACAGTATAATACAGTATTTAATTGTATTCCTAAATCATACTCTTTGAAACTTCTTATGAAGCAACAGAATAAAGTGATGAAATACACGATACCCTCCAAACTGTAGATACTTGGCTCGAGATCCACAACTTGGAAATAAATAGTAATAAAACTAAACTAATACAATTTAGATCATACAAAAAACCACCTCTCAATCTAAAAGCAACATTCAGAAACACGCAAATAGAAGAAGTTAATACATTTAGCTTACTTGGCATAAATATTGACTCACACATTAACTGGAAATCACACATAGAACATATAAAAACAAAACTCTCCAGATTCTCTTACGCTCTTTTTCAAATAAAACAAAGCACTAACACACAAACAGCTATGTCTGCTTACTACGCATACGCATACTCATGGCTGCGATATGGCGTCATGCTGTGGGGAAATAGTGTTAACGTAAATGAATTATTCGTAATGCAAAAGAAGTGTATTAGAATTCTAGCCCAAATAGATAACACGGAGAGCTGCAAACCATACTTTATAAAATATCAGATTTTAACTCTGCCGTCAATATACATACTTGACATTTGCGTTTTTGTTTTTAAAAATGTCGACAAGTTCACAAAAGTAGAAGATACGCACAACGTAAACACTCGCCATAAAAAGAGGCTATGCGCTCCACCCTCAAGAATTAAAATGCTAAGTGATAGCCCTTATTACATGGCAATAAAAATATATAATAAGTTGCCCAACGTATTTAAAACTGAAAAGTCAGTAACAATATTCCAAAAAAGGCTAAAACTATACCTAATCCAAAAATGTTTCTACTCAGTAAAGGAATATTTAGAGTCTTAACTTAAAATAACTATTTTCTCTCATGTGGCGATCTGTCCTATACAAACAATACGACCAAGTCTATCCTTAAATTACAATAACATAATTATGACATTTAATTTAGTTAGAAATTGTATGGAATGAATTATTGTTGACATTTATTTTATTTTATTATTATTATTTTTTTTACTTGAATTTTAATTTTGACATTGAATATTGCTGTTTTTATTGACTTAATTTATCGATATTTTTCATTTTTATTCTTTTATTATTATGACATTTAATATTGCTGGAAATTGTTAATTATTGTGAACGTTTTAATTCTGATATAGCTGTAATTTCTAAATTTGTTTCTATTGCTATAAAATAAATGAGGAATAATATTTCAATGCTTGTAAAAGGCTGCTAAGTCGTAAGTACCTACTAACAAACTATAACACCATTGTACACTTAGTTCGCAATAAACGTTTTGACTTTGACTTTGACTTTGATGAAACGGCATTAATCTGGTTATTTCTACATAAAGAAATTGGGCATTAGAAACATTTGAACAGTACAAGCTGTTTGCAACGAAATTAGTTTGATTCATAACAATTGACTGTCAGAACCACTATATTACTTTATTTTGCGATTTATAAGATGCGTTATACTTCAAGAAACCCTTTATTTTTCCGTCCAGTTCTACTGAAATACAATTGTGTCATGGATAACATTTACCCTATTCGAGTCTATTAGGGTATTTTATGTTACAGTGATGATGACGTAAATTAGTTAATGGAATCCATTTACAATAATAAAAGAGTAATTTCTCAGTAATAATAACAGGATAAGTAAGCTGTTTATTCCGAGTTACTTGGGCTAACCACATTGAAGGGTTTGTTTGAATTGCGGTTGAATATAGTATAGAACCATTATTTAAAAATTGATTACCTAAATAAACTATTTTACTTTTTTACTTGTGTTTATCCCATTCTAGGATATGTTTGAATATAATGTAGGATCATTCTTTTTTTTAATTTTGTAGCTAATATAGATTATGTTACTAATTAAACTTGCTATTAAGTTTAAATAAGTTGTGCTGTAGCAACATATTGTAATGCATGCTGAACAAAGATCTGGTACCCTCCATGTGTATATGCATATGTGTGAAAATATTAGTTTTGTGCACAGCTAATTTATGTTACATCTAATGTAATATAATTTGTAACTAATGGAGACAGCTTTAATATAAAAATCTTCATCATGTTTACTTCTATGACATATGAAGTTAATTACATATATGCATTGAAAATAGGTAGACTATCGATAGTTAGTTACTGTAGGTCTTCTTCTTCCACCTGGCGTTAATCCCGACTATTGCCAGGGTCCGCCTTCCTACTTAGCTTCCTCCACTTTGCCCGATCTTGAACATCCTTCTCAGTCAGGCCATTGGCTCTCATGTCGGACTTGACGACGTCCAGCCAGCGCTTGCGAGGGCGACCACGGGGCCTAGCCCCAAGAACAGCCATATTCATGCATCTCCGACCAACGTACTCCATAGGGCGGCGCATGATGTGGCCATACCATCGCAGACGACACTCTTGCAGTTTTTCCCCCATCGTTAGTTACTGTAGGTCTTCCTTCGATTTGGTTCTTGGAACTATTACGTAGTCTCTATTAATCATAATCGCCAGACGGCAAGATGTTAACCAGGATGTCCAGCATGCGCCGGAAAATTATAAAGAAGTAGTATTATGTGAGATTTTCGTAAAAATAAATTTCGACATAGCTTGTGGAACCAACTAAGGCAAACTTTTTTTTAATAACTTAATTAGTTTATCTTTTCAGAATGACTGCTGAACATTGCGTGTTAATGGAGTGCTAAACGGATCTCCATGTAGATAGAGTGCTTCTAATTGTTCTAAGGGTTGCTTCTTAAATCTGTCGCTTATTTTAAGCATTTAAAAGGCCAGTTGTAGATTTAAAATAAAATTCCTGTTGCTTCAACGTAATTGGGTAAAAAGTGTGCGTTTAAATGTAGTTTTTGGGGATCCGTACCGCAAAAAGAAAAAACGGAGACCTTATAGGATCACTTTTTTGACCGTCCGTTTGTCAAGACCCTTTATCTCGGGAATGCGTGGAGGTATCGAGTTGAAATTAAAATCATAAACTTAAGTCTGCAGTCCCAGTAAAATAAAGATACGGCCGTTTATGCCGCAAAAAATGTATGTTTCGAGACTCAAGGAATCAGAATTTATAGCTATGTTATTTTCCTTTGACCTAGAATTATGAAATTTGGCAAGTAAGTAATACCGTCCTATTCTGCAATGTTAGTAAAAAAACGTGAAAACTATAATTAATTAAATCATAAAATACTCTTTATTTAAAGTAATATTTAGTAGTACCTACAAATTTGTACGGAACCCTCAGGTGTGAGTCCGACTCGCACTGGTCCGGTTTTTTTTTATTTAACCGTTAAAGGAACATAATAAGTCGTCTCATATCTTATGACAGGCAAGCAGTAACATTTTAAATTCTAAATATTTGCTAGGTGATTTTGTGCCAGTCTCACGCTAGCAGCACTAGCTATTTGATGCAGAATATCATAAAAATATTTGACTCGCGCAACGCCTGCGTCACATTTTCATTAATGCTCCACTCTTATTGATTTTATTATGCCTATAGCTTAATGCTCTCAATAAATGGGCTATCCAACACTAAAATATTTTTTGAAACCGAACCAGGAGTTAAACCAAAAAACTCTTCAACTTTATAATATTAGTATAGATTAGCAATGTTGTTTTAGAAACAATTTTGGTTTTCAATCAAGTATATCCTCTCTATCTACCACATATTTTGAGCCTTGAAACAAAACGCACTCATTGACACCTAATAAAGATTTAATCATATTATAGCTGAAGTGAATCTTGCTATTAATAAATTCTTAGGCATTTGAGCAATGGTTACTGGTATGGGTATTAATTAGTAAAAGCTTTTGAAAAGAAGACTAAGTAGGAAGTAATACTAAGTAGGTATCAGTTAGTTATTACTCACTGAACGGTACCGAATTTCTAGTTTATTAACTAGAAGTTCAGAAATTCGGTACCGTTGTTAGGTTAATGAACATCACAGATGTGCACGCTACGCACAGTTACTATACGGGTTAGTTTCCGATTTAAAAAACATTTGAATTACCGTCTTTTCCTAATGTTTTGTTTCAAAGTTTTCTTTTCTGACATGGAATTGTCAGAAGTACCAGCACCAACCTTGGATTTAGTTTTGGGTACGAAAGGATGCTATAATCTACTACTTCGTGATACAAGTTCGCGACTTTGTTAATTACATCTGTCGATTCAAATCGCATGATGAATCATGAAAAATACCTAGTTTTTATCGTATCAACAAGTTGCAAAGTAATCATTAGCCGAAAATTGGAAATCAACCAATAAGCAGCTTGTATTTAACATATTTCAAGCCCCACCTACTGCACGGGATCGTCTCTCGGGAGCTCTGAGGCTGCGACATTGCTTTATCATTTTTCTTTTATCTTTCACGTTATACTTTTAAACAATTTTGTGGGTAAAGTCCGCAGCAGACACGTGGAGTGTCACATGACTAGCTATCGTATACACTGTGCGTACATTGAGTATGTTTTTTTTGGTAGTTTTCCTTATAATTTTGTTATAACATTAAATGTATTCTGGAGATTTTTATTTCTATTCTTAGAATCATTTTTTGAAAAGTACCTTGTTCTTCGTTCGTATTGACACAATCTTTAGGGTGCCATACAAAAATGGTAGAAAGGAACCCTTATGGTGTGACCAAGTCTGTTCGTCTGTCACAGCTGGATATCTCAAGAACTACGAGTACTAATGCTATCAACTTGAAATGTGGAATAGTTTTAGATGACGTTGGCTCGACTATTTTGTAATTAAGAAATAATAAAATTATATTTTGTTTCCAAAAGCGACTGAATAAGAAACCCTTTTTCTTATAAAATCGAAGTGAGGCTATGATGTGGGGTATCATATGAAAGAGAGTTATTTGCACATTCTCACAAATTATTTCTTTTTTTTAGGCCCCATTGTTTTTGACTTTGACGTAAAATGAAAAAAATTAATCATTCTCTTCCTTATCTCCGAAGTTTGCATAGAGAAGTCTTATCACATTTTTTCAGAAATCATAAAAAAAAATTACATTAGTTCCTCTATCGGTCAAGAGATGGCGCTGATCTAAAACTGCAATATACACCGCAGTGTTAAAATTCTCTGACGAATATAGGCCTCGCCGATGAAAATTATTTCACGCCCCAACCCTAGGTGCGCGAGACCGACTCGTTCTTGACCGGCATTTTAGACTAGTTCATGTTTGTTGCTTACCCCATGTTAGCCAGCCAGCATAGTAGTATCAACTTAAACAATTTAGCAACATTTATTATATTTCAAGACAACTCTTTCCATGCGATTTGAGGATCTTTCTGCATAAGTCCGAGATGCAGTTTGAAAAGCTAGAAAATATCTAGTTAAACTATCTAGTTCAGACTAGCAATAGTAGTTATCGACATGTAAAACTTATACGTTCTTAGTTCACCTTCCCCCATAAATATCGCTAAAATAATTATTTTAGTTATAATTATTACCACGCAGTGGGTGCGTGGTCATCACACTTGAGGTTTTGGACGGCTCTAGATTGTTCATAATTATGAGCGTAGTGTTCTGTGCAGAAATGTGATAAAAAGGTTCATAATTTTAGTTATGCTTGAAAAAATATTAGGTAAATGGAACTGCGAGGAATGGGGGCCCGTATTTTTTTTTATCTGGTACTGGGTATCAAAGTTTTGTAATACCTATCAATTTAATAACAAAAAATAAATGGCCAGATAGCTTTAAGTACATATTTACAAAAAGTAACTGGATTAATCTTGAAAATTACAAGATAGTGTTAAAAATCAAATATTATTAACTAGTGATTAAAATCTAATTTTTCGTCCAAAAATATCTGGTACTACAAAAGTTGAATGAAATATGATGGATGTCCTGGTTATCCGCACACATGGGAATAGAACCAGCAGACTCTGGAAAACATAAATGTGGGAATACTAGATGGTTACTTAACCAATTGTTTGTATCGAAAACAACAGTGTCACGTACCTAATTGGTGCGCTCACTCGCTCAGAGTCAAACGTGTAGAGCAGCACACGCGCTATTAATCGATGACCTTATTTGGCACTGCCAGATAATGTATGCTCTCGGTAATCTATTGAACTATTTTATTACGAGAAGACGTCAGCGTTTAACTGTCTTTGATGGAATTTTTGTACTGAATGATAACTATAATTGCTGTTATCAAGATTTGGTTCAAGTAAAATTTATTTTAGGCATGTTTTGATAAGTATTATTATTTCTTCTGGCCGTTAATTTTTTGGCATCTGTTTCTCTCAGTTTTGTAATATAGGTACCTAAAAGCTAAGATATCATGCGGTGCTTTGGCTATGATACTGACTAATGGCGCAAGTACACAACGTTTTTTTTTTGCTTTAAGATCTTTTACAGAACACAATATCACGTTTATGTTTCAGAGGCACCGAGGCTGTATTTACTCGTACTTATTGCAAGCCCAATGCCTCAAACTGGACACAGATCGCTTTATACCATTGGATACCAACGCTGTGTATCCACAGTTCTAGACAATTCCATAAATGATCAACGTGGGCGGGTTGACGTACACGTATTGAAGTATACTGTTATATAATCGAACACATCTCCCTTGAGCAGCCGACGTAACATCCTGGAGTATAGCCGACTTATCATAATTCGCGCCATTGCTATCAGCATTCATAATTATCTCGCGTGACCGTTTGACACAACTCTTATAATTAATGTGGTTTATTCCTGACGCGACAGCACCCCCACGAACTCACCTCATGCACAATGATAATGCGTTAGGTCAATATGGTTATAATTATATTCCACTCACGCTAAATATAATATTTATTAGGTACTACTACCTATCTATCACACGCTCCTCCGCTCGCGTTGTTTTAAATTTGCAATGTGATCTGATGCCTAAACAAGACTGATTTCTTAGTTCTCAACTGTTGGTCTATCATATTAAATGTTGTGAAATGATTTAAGGGGATAAAAGCAAGAAAATCTGATTTTTAAACAGACAAATGACAACAAAGTCCGGCCGTTTATGGTTGCACGATTTTTAGAACTTTTGATTTTAAGTTTGGTTTAACTGTGAACTAGTTAGATCCTTAGCTCAGTAAATTCATGGTGCTTAATTTTTCTCACCCGGCCACCTGCTCTGTTCCATCGAAAGAGTAGCTGCTCTGCAAGCTGTGGATTTTATTGTTGCCACTGCTCGCAAAAACGGTAAAGGAAACCAACCCATACTAAGCCCAAGTGTGCGTGTGCTTCCCTTCCCCCCTCACAAAGAAGAGGAATGTTTCCCAGCCATAGGAACGCTGGTAGTTCCATCGCACTGTGCGTCAACTCTTTGGGTATGGGTTGGCCTTTTAGCTTATTGTGTTGTATTTTTAACCGACTTCAAAAAAAGGAGGAGGTTCTCAATTCGGTTGTATTTTTTTTTTTTAATGTTTGTTACCTCATAACTCCGTCATTTATGAACCGATTTGAAAAAAAATTGTTTCATCTGAAAGGGTATATTTTTCGATTGGTCCCATTGTCACCATGTCAGAATCTGATGATGGGATCCCACGAAAATCGAGGGCAACCCTCAAATTTTATAGGCACATACAATGTTTTTCATGAATTTTCTAACGCAATTCAGATATTTGTGCCTGGTAATCATCATCTCATGTTGCTGAGCTGATGATGGAAGGTATAAATTAGGATCTGATGATGAGATCCCATGAAAAATGTTTGTTAAGCGATACTTTAGCCAATTGTCAGCCGATTTGGATGATTCTTTTTTTGCTTGAAATAGTATTTTCCTGGACTGGTCTCGTTTCAATCTGGTGAAGATCTGACGAAGAACTTCGGAGGTAGGCAACGGAACTCTTCAATAAATGATAGCAAAGGGATCGGGATTGCTGAAATCGCATATTTTTTTGGTGTTTACACCAGTTCTTAATATATCATTGCGCCGGTATGCTGTTAAATGGGTACGCAGGTACCTAGGTACCACTAAAAAGTGAAAAATAAAAAACATTTTACAAAAAATACAACAGACTTCCAAAAACAAAACACTACAAGGTACAAAATAACTTCGGAAGAAAGTAACTTTAATTTCGGAAGTCGGTGTCAAAAAACGAAAAAATAACCAAAAACACCGACTTCAGAAATTAAAGTTTTGTACCTTGTAGTGTTTTGTTTTTGGAAGTCGGTTGTATTTTTTGTAAAAAAGTTTTTTCATTTGTCAATAATGTATACGTAAAGTTGTTTTAAAGAACGATTTTGTGTCTGTAACGCTCTATTTGCTCTAACTCACGGCGACACCGAGTTGTAGTCATCCTACGGTCCTTATCCCAATTTATGTGGGCTTGGCGCATCATGTCTCATATCTTTATTTGCCATCATCTCAATAGTCACCTTCTAGACATATCAACTTTCAAACATTCTTCGCATCTTTTTCAAGGTTCCTTACCCGAAGGGTAACCAACAGGCCCCTATTACTAAGCCTTCACTATTTGTCTGTCTGTCTGTCCGTCCGTCCGTCCGTTCGTTCGTTCGTCCGTCCGTCAGCGGCAAAATGAGCTCTTTCCTTTAATTTGCCATGCACTTCCCAGAAATTGATCCTTATTTGCTACACTTTCGGATGGTATAATAATACAGGGTGCTTTTTTTTCAAAATCGACCGGTGTGATTCCCAGGTAAGAACAATAATAATATTTAAAAAATCCAATGATGCAGTTCTAATTTTCATCAAAATCGGGCTCGAGACTCCTTTCAGTGTTTTTCGATATTCCTCATAGTTTCGGATTTTGCCATGAAGGCACACTAAAAATTCACCTGTATAGCCAATACGTTTAGGAGTCTCTAGGTGTAAGTCAAAACGGGAATAAATAGGAAGGCCTAACTAGATTGAACCTAATACAGTACAGTAAATCTGGCGAAATAAAAGTGTACTAATGGTCACCTACCAACAGTCCAACCTCATTTAGTCAGATGCGATACGGCATTTTCTTCTGCCTTACCTTTCAAGAAAAATAGGCGTGATGTAATGTTATTTTTCCGCTGCAAACTTCGATCCAGAATACACCTTTATCGAAGGCTGCAAGTGACATTGATCAAATCAGTTAATAAGGTGAGCTCAATCTAACCCACAGTTTTATTGCTTAAGAACATAGCAACAAGAAGTAATTATTAATACTAGGTAAAGGTATTATTAATAACATTAAAAGTAAACATTTTACCCGAGAAAACGTGCCTACCAACTGGCACGTTTATTTTATTTTCAGTAGGCTACCGACATTAAATCAAATCTCCGCTTTATTATTATATCATACATTTAAAGGTTGATTTCTCTTTTTATCCTTGTCGTTACAAAGCAAGATAGTAAATCTCTCTGCAAATATTTATTAACCATGAAAAGAAAGGAACCTTACTGGTTGCTATGTCGAGAACGTGGGTGTGTCTTGATAATCACTTACTTGGTTAGTGACTGGTTTGGAGATAAGAATAACGAACGTCATCAAGCATCTTCTAAAAACATATTTGTCTTGAGTTACTGGCCTCTGCTCATGTTTTCAATTGCATATCGCCTGTTTGCTAGTTTCCATTATTTATCTTGTTTCCAATGAAAATATGTTTTGACATTTAATTTTATAACATGTTGTTTGTCTTGCATACGGAATATTACGGACTTAAGGCGTGGTTTATTTTAGTACTGTTTATTTTTTTCCTGCTAAAAATAAACAAGTAAAATAGTTCATGAAACCGTCGATTATGTTTATGTGTTGTGATATCACTCCCAAATATTTCTTAATGCACTTTTTCTAAGAACAAGTGATGGCCAACTTGACTGAGAACACCGACAGGCTTACCTAGCCAATACTATATAATATACTAATTATATACAGGTCCAATTTGAAAAAAACCTTTCAGTGTTAGATAGGAAGGCTATAGGCTATATCAGGATATATCATCTTGCTGAGACCAATAGGAGCGGAGCAGACGAAGTTGCGCGGGTCAACTAGCGACAAATGAATTGAACAAATGAATGATCTGAACGCAACCTTGTACCTACATGATCAGTCATACTTGTAACAACAGATTGTGGTAGCATAATATGACATGAAACACACATTGAAACAAATTCGCCTAGTTGCTGTTACATAGCATGTTGCATTACATACTCACACTGAAATGAGCCGTCCAAATTGCGGCTCATTTGAGATTTAAGATGAGCAAGCTATAGCTGTTCAAGTATCATTGGCCCGTGGCCATAATTTGAACGAATGCCTATATCTTGTTTCGTCAATAAAATATCTACAGACAATTTCACAAAGGTTTACCAACAGCAACTCTTAGACAAATTCATTCAAGCGCCACAAGGTCCTTGTCAGTATTTATTTCAAAATAAAGATCCTTTGCGCTTAATTATTTAAAAAAAAAACTTGGTGCTAAGTCTAAATATCGATTAGCGGATTCTAAATTAACCGCAAGATTAGTTATCATACGTTATTTTTTATATTGAGAAACCTGTAAGTTTTTTGGTACTGTTGGATCATCGATCCGAAAGTCAACTGTTTCAAAAAATTATATTTCTGATTCTCCATGCTTTAGCACGGTAGTTAAGCATCGATGAAAGATTAATATTTATCTTACAATTCGTGAATTGAGAATTGTAAGTTAGAGTAGTGAAACAAAGTAGACTAAAGGTCTCAACTTCGAATTCTCAATAAAGAAAACAGTGTTAACTCTCGGCTGATTACCAAAAAGCTCTCAAACTGTCAGTCAACAGAAGAACTAAGTGTTCTCATTTTAGACACTTCATAGCTTTTAAGATGGATGTTCAGTATTTTTCTTAAGTGATGTAAAAAAAAGCTAAAGCTTGAAATATGTAGTGATCCTAAAGCTCAAATAGTAATATAAGAAAAAAAACCGGCCAAGTGCGAGTCGGGCTTGTACACGAAGGGTTCTATACAATAAACCTTCATTTTTTAATATTTGTTGTTAAAGCGGCAATAGAAATAAACAATCTGTGAAAATTTCAACTCTCTACCTATAACGGTTTATGAGATACAGCCCGCTGACAGACAGACGGACGGACGACGGACGGATGGACGGACGGACAGCGGAGGCTTAGTAATAGGGTTCCGATGGTTACCCTTAGGGTACGGAACCCTAAAAAGTATCGATGTGATATTAAGGAAAAAATATCGACATAAAATGCTTGAAGCCGAATGAATCTAACGTGACCCTAATGTTTTATCAGGGCAATCTTAAAAAAAATTAGGCATAAAATGAACAATATAAAGATGTTTTTATAATAACAAAAATGATTGTTATGACACTATCGCTTAAGATTTAAAGCATCACGACATCTGGGCGTTACTTTGACGTAATATCGTGCGACAGATACCGTTCATATATATATTGACGTCTTCTCTCTTCACGCTGTATTTTGTACATTACTTATCTAAGCTACTTACCTTGAAGCTTCTGCGACTTGTTCATTCGCATTGCTCTAATTATTTAAATTAATTATTTGAATAAAAATCAGTTTTGTAGTGCTTGAATCACAATAATTGTGCAAAATGTGTTGTTATAAAACTAACGGAATGTGTGACCTGTGTAGGGAATTCCAGTTATCGCTGCTACAAAGTAAGAACTAAATTTTAATCTGCATTAAGTAAATAAAAAAAATGTATAAAAATCTATGTGAATAAACAAAATAAGGAAGAAGGATAATATTTACGAACTGAGTGGATTAACTTCTTAAGTTTAAACTTAAAAACAAACAAATTACGACTAAACTTCTATGGAATTTATTTTATTTATTAACTGTGTCCATTTGCCATCGATGTCAAAGTAATCAAGAATAAACAACTGAATTATAATTGCGCAATATTAATGTTGATAATTACGCACCACTATTTAAAGCTTTCAATAATAATTAACTGTTGACGGTCAGTTTACGTACAACCTTCGAACAAGTGTAAAAGATGTGTTAGTAATAGCCTTCAACTGTTTTCTAAGCATGTTCTTCTTTGTCCACAGATCTGCTTAAAACCTTCCCAAGCGCTGCACCGAAGACGGAATATGACAGCTACCACCTTCACGACGACGTGTCGACGAGCCTGTACCCTCCGTCTCCGCCGGAGATCAAGCCCAGCCGCGCCGAGCTCGCAAACGATCTTCTGCAGCAGCTAGACAACAACTGTAAACAAGGTAAATACTTATTTATTTTCTTTCTTGGTTGGTTTGCAATTCGTTAGTAGGTAAGAAGAACCACGCTCCTTCGCCAAAGCCACGGAGTTATTCTAAAACAAGACAGAATCAATATTCCTGGAGTTCCATCATTACAGTTCTTGAGGAGGAAAATGTATCCATTGATTTTTGAAGCGTTTTCCCAGGCTTCTGTTTAAAATAACTCCAAAATGTTAGGCCTTTTAGGTGTCTTTAGGTGCTAATAGTATTAATCAATATCTATCGTGGAGTAGTACCTAGAACCTTACGTCCTTATGGCTAGAGATTGGTGCATCGATGCGACGTCGTTCGTGAGGTTGTATTAGGTGTTTATCTATGGAATGGTAATTTTATTAAACGGGCCACTTTGAAATATGACAACTCGAGTTTGACTTGGATTACTAAATTAAACTTTATATTTATGCCATGTCAGTCTTTTTATATCAGTTTTTTTTTCTCTGGGTTTATGGTTATTCATATTTTAAGAAATTTTAAATTAGTACCATCATGGATATTGTGCTTTTCACACAGCACACAATATCAATGACGTATGTGGATTTAGCACTTCTAGTGAATTGCATGAAACCATACATTTCAAACCTAATGTTTTCTAATGCCCGGTTTCTGAAGTACTTTTTTATCGGTCGTTTATCTGTTCGTTAACCTATAACAAACCAATAGCGTTGTGACAAATATCGTTAACGGACAGATAAACGACCAATAAAGTACCTCAGAAATCGGGCACTAGAAAACATCACCTGAGTTAGTTACTGAACTAACTGAACTGAAGCATATGCTTCGGGTAAAATAGTCCGCTTAATAAAATGTTTCAGGTAAGTAATAGGGTGGCTGATTAACATATGATTTCTGTTATATTGTTATAATTGCAAGCTGGCCGGTTGATACATCAACAGAATCATGCAACTTTTTTCATTCTTCTAAGAAGTAAATAACTTAGTATCTAAGTTCGTTAATGTAGTTATCTACTTTTCTTATCATTTCCGTGTGTTATTTGTTAAGTCATCCTGCTCTGTAAGTTCGTTTATCGAGTCCAAGTCGTAAGAAAATAATAAGTTAAAAATGCAATATTTAACTTATTATTTTCTTACACTATACCTACAGCTGACTGTTTTCTGTCGATATTCATGTTGATCCACATTTTGCTAGTCGATCGCTTTTAATCCAATTTATTCGATATGTAAAAGAAAAAATGTGTCTTAAGTAGGTCAAGGATTTTACCTTAAATTTGTTCCTTAGGTTTACAATATCCTTATCTTAATAGTAGATTGTTGCAACAAGCACAAAGTGTCTTATAGTTGCATCGAGTGTTAGTTTGGAGCCCGAGCTATAGCGAGAGCTCTAAAACACGTGTGCAATTATAAATGTCACTTTTGCGAGGTTCATAATCTGCTTTTCTTTCAACTACCGAATAAAGAACTGAAGTCACTACAGAAAACTATAAAAAAACTACAAGTTCTGGTTGTGATTCGATTCGCGCCTACAGCCATGGTCAGAATAGCACTGATTGGCTGGTACAAATCTAGTTTGCCATGCATCCAACAATGCAGTAATGTATGTATGTATGTATGTATGTATGTATGTATGTATGAAAATTCATTACTGCACTGTTTTTGCTTTCAAACACTGCTATAATGAATTTTCACACATACATTACTGCACTTGTTTACTCTGAAACAGTAAAGTGCTGCTTTGTTCTCACTATTTAGGCTAGTTATGATGAAAATATTGCGTAGTTGGAAGAAAAAGCTTTTTTGTGGCAATGGCTAAAGGGAGGAACAAGCTATATGTGATTGTATTATTTACGAAAAATGAAGAATGCTTTGGATTAATTATACCTAAATAAGTTGTTGTCAGCACATGTCACAACTTGTCTTTCTGCAAATCATCACCTCTTTATGTGGGTTTCTATAATTAGGTATGGTATCAAGCTTTATTCAGAGTATCACAATATTAACATTGACACTCCACCATTATTTGATAACGTTAGACAGTTGTAAATAAAATTGAAACTAATATCTTGTTTGAGGTATGCTATCAAAAACGAGATTTGGAATATTTATGTGTCAGCAGCTCGACATGGCATGCACGCGTGCAGGAACCGCTTCATAGGGAGTAATCATGTTAAATAAATTGTTGGTTTCGTACAACAATTTGAGGCATCTTTAAACCAATAATTTTAATGTCAATAATACAGTTCAAATTGGCACCAGCCATACCTATTTATACCATTATTTCTAAGCGTGATTTTACTCACGGTTAATAAAAATGAATAAATGTACGCAAGTCCGATTATTTCAAGGCTACAATCAAACTTAAGATTAAGTAGGTATAATATGATACCCTTAGATATCGAGATGTGACACACCTCTAACCACTACTTGTCACTTAATGTTTGCGTGATTTTAGCCGACGTTATCAACGGTTGCTAATTAGCAATTAAAGCAGATAATGCACTGGGCTGCTCAGTTGTGGCAGCCAATAGAATACATTGTGGCTTGCCGTTAGTATGCCTGATTGGTTAATGTTACTTGGTTTTTGCAACCAATCTGAATTATGGTGACGCAGTTTAAACATGTCTGATTGGATAACGTAGCCTAAATGTGGCTGTCGGGCTGGCCAGCTAAGCTGACTGTAAAGCCTGCTGGCATAGTGCGTTGTCTGTGAATGTTGTCGAATATAATATTTAGCTGAAACATTTATCACAGGCGCTCGCAAAACTTAATTTACAGCTTCAGTGATGGGATCTTAACAACTAAGTAACAGAAAAATTGCCAAGGCTAAATTAAGTAAAATTCTTAATGAACAACAATCTTAAAAATTAAGCATGAAATCCGTTATTGGGTAAACAATAGTTTCAGTCAAATGAAAATTAACTGCGGTCGGTTAATGTAATTCATTCGATACGCATTTAACTGTTATTATTTCATTTAAACCCATTAATTTACGTAGTAGTTGTATAGTTCAACATTGTAATTTACTATTTGGCATTTAGAAGACTATTTTAATATTATGACTGAGCAAGATTAGTGCTAATTAAAAAAGCTCAAATAAATACAAAAAAAAAAATTAAGCACGTGTGGTTCAAACAGTTGAACAGTATCGAACCAAATAGAAAGGGCCAACGGGTGCAGGTTGTTGCACTCCAGATTGTGACACGTCGAGGCCTCGATCAATTACCCTTACAAACATAACGTCGGCTACTGTCCACATTATGCATACGATATTATGAAAGTACAGCTACATAACTTGACTTTGATTCAGCTTAAATAGGACATGTGTTTTGTTGTCTTCATAATTGTTTTCAATAATTACTGGATTTCCTTCATACAAATTTCATTATCACAATTCTAAGTAAATACCCAATCACAAAAATAAATAACAGTCAATATTATTGGATTGCTACCTATTATACAGATTTATGTAATGCGACGCTTTAAAAAGTCAAGCATCTTTCATCCAATCAAAACAAGTTGAAGTTTTGTATCATTTGTAAGTTCATTAGGCAGGCATCGATGTGAAAATGTGAACGCAAGCATTGCACATTGACGTTGTATTTATGATGTTGGCTGGCCGAGAGTAGTGGGGAAAGGCGCGAGGTCCGTGGTCGCGGCGACGTGCGCGCGCGCTCAGTACCAACCTGCGCCGCGCCGCGTTTGCTAGTGATCGTTCTTTGTTTTGTAACCCGTGACAATAAATTCGAGTCGAGAAGCACATTTCGAGCGCTCGCGCTCTCGTCTTAACCTATGTCTGCCACCGTCGATGCGCTGTCTGGACGCCGTTAGAATGAAGTGCCACTATCGTTGCATCTGGAATAAAGAAATAGTTTTCAATTCACAAAAGCTTGTTAAAAGACGTTAGATCTCAGGTTCTGGCCCTTGAACCTACAACGACGACCATTGCTCACACCACGAGGTTTCAAGTTTTAGAATACCACTGCCCATATAATCGTTTATCGTTAGAACTGTATTTTAGCAGTAAGGACATTAAAGGACATTCTTGTTTGGAATAGTAAAGCAGTTTCTATAACATATTTGGACTTCGTGATGGCTCTGGCAGATATGTATGTTGGTAGGTGGTCATGACTTTTTCTTATTTTTATATTTAGTTGATATTATTTGTTTTGTTATTCAGAGTCATTCTGGCGGAAAGGCGAACTCAAGGTCTTAATGCTCTAGTTATTGTTTTGCTCTTTGTGTAATTTAATGTTTATGTTATTAAAACTCAACTACTGGTTTTTGTGTGGTAAGTATAGACGAACAGCGTTCAGCTCGAATGTTTACTCCAATTAAGTAACTGGACACATTCACCATTCAATTTGGAGCGAAAACTCAACTGCGCAACAAACTTGTTTGTTTGTATAACAACATGGATACAGTTCAAGCTTCACTTTGCCGGAAACATTATGAGTATGACGTACACCGATATCAATAAAAATTATGTTGATGATGCTGGCTAAGGACAGTAATATTCATACTTGAACATTTTTAATCTGACACTAGTAATACCTATAATATATAAATAGTTCTTTGACTTTTCCTTTAAGTTTCAATATATTTTGGCGGTAGCTGCTTATTTATCATTATGTCAGATCGGTATCTATGGTGGAATGTAAGGCCCTCTGCGCAGAAAATATATCATAGTATGTTTAGGTTGTGGTACGAGTAACATTTTATAGCGTTCTCAGATTTCACCTACTAAATAGTATGAACTATTAACTGGCTTCCCAACATCATTCATGTTTGTTATTGTATATGACACCTTTTATCATTAACTGTTAGCCAATTCTCGAAGAATAGTTGACGTCTAAGAATAGCTGTCCGCTGATAACTTGGACGGACCCTGCTTTACTGATAAACCAGTTCGCGCACAAGGCGGCCTCGCTTGCTCGCTCGCCCAATAATTAAACGCCTTATTGACCACTTGTTTCCATTCCTACACATTGATACAGATATGACCTACCAATACACCTTTCGAATGTAGGATAAATAGGTATCTTGGCACGTATTGTAAACGTGACAAAATATAGTTTACTTTTTACTTTGATTGCCTTGGTCCGGTTAATTTTCATTGTCTTTTTTTTTATTGTGCGCGTCCTCCATCGCTTGTTTTTATATTAAAATTGATGCATTTGAATGTTTAAGGAAATGTTGCAATAAAATAGAAAGGTATCCGCTGTGAACTCCGACGCTGTAAACGGCTACGTTACGCCTCGCATGTGCTAGTGTGATACAGGCTTAATATTGAAAAACAAAGAAGTACCGTTGATTGAATTCAGAGTAATAAACATAATCACTATTCTGCTTCAGTTATAAAAAACCTCCATTCGAGACAAGTATATGATAGATAACAAGGTCGAATCGACTATTTAGATTTTTTAACATGGAATGTTCCTTACTTTTCTTCAAATAGTAGCGGTTTTGATCACAAACAAGTTTTAATACATGTTGACATCGCTGTGGCAAACTTATCTAGTGATTTGCTATCGAGGGCGCGGTGTCACCGAACTCTGATTGTGCAGGTTTATCTGGGGTCAGGGTATTGCATCCGAACGAGCTATTTGCTAGATATTTTTCGCTAACTTTACGGTTCTATAATGGTCTAATATATATTCAAGAAAATACTATAGATATCGCATTAAATTGATGTTCTTTTCTCCTCTTTAAGGTCTGAGACACCAATCTGTACAATTACGTCCAATTGATTGTTGATTGCGCTGCGGCGACGGTCATCTCTGTTCGTTGCGTTTAAATTCTTGGTACATATTTGTCTACTTTTACAATTTGTATTGCTACAGTGCTCTGTGTTGAAACTGATCTTCAAACAACCTGGTTTCATTGTTGTTACTAAGTTATTAAGATTACACTAGTTAAAAGTACAATATAATTGAAATGTAATTAAAACTGAATGCGCCTGCTGATGACTTTGGTGATAGCTTGCTATAAATAAACGTATCTAGATAATTTTGTGGTCCACGACCGGTTGATGATTGTGCCTCGGTTTAGTAATGGACATTTAATAAGGTATAAATACAGTAATTAATGATCGAACAATAGCCCATCACTTGTTCGGGCGTCTGCGTGCAACATGAGATAATGTTTATTTAGTTCAGGGTGGATACCTACTTACTTTGCATCTTTGCCTACGTTGTAGTCCTATTACCAACGCTTATGACTTGAATAATTTATTATCTTGCATAATTTGTTCATTATTATCATCAACGGAATTTTCCTAACAAATTTATCTTAATGATTGTTGAAGTTAGTCATTATTTTATGTACCTTTAATCGGTTACTCCTTTTAAATATGTTTAAAAGAAAAAAAAAATGTCTGAAATGATTTCGTTAATTTGGCATCTCTGTAGTTACATGACTGTGTAACCATTTATCAATCAGAATCTGTAATCGAAATTAAATTAATCTTTGTTTGTTTTTCTTTACAGAGAATATCTTCTCCAATTGGCTAGAGGAGAAGTCGGAGCTTCCCATTTTTGAGAACATCTCGCAAGTACCGGAACGCGTAGAGCCGCCACCTCCCGTGTCGCTGCCCCTCGCGCCCCTCGCGCCCCTCGCGCCCAGCTTCGCTCCGCAGCCCACCGAGGACCTGCTCCGCGAGTTCGAGACCGTGTACGGCGCCGTCGAGCTGACCCACCTCACTCCGCCACAGAGCCCCCCCGGACCTGCGACTCAGTTGCTCCTAAGCTACGCTCAACAAGCACAATGCGCCACGTTCGCGCCCGCGCTGCCCCTCGCGCCCGCAGCCGAGCCGTGGGCCGCCGCGCCCGAGCTGCTGCCGGCCTACGACTGCGGCTACGAGGACGTGGAGGAGCTCGTGCGGCACCGCGCCGCGCAGCTCGCGTCGCCGCAGCAGTCGGGCGGCAGCGCCAGCGCGTCGCCGCAGTCGTCGCCGCCGTCGTCGCCGCGCTCGTGCTGCACCGACGATGAGTGGTCGTCCTCGTCCCGCCCCAAGCCGTACTCGCGCCCCTCCGACGACCGTCGCTCTCGCAAGAAGGAGCAGAACAAAAATGCTGCGACGCGTTACCGCCAAAAGAAGAAGGCTGAGATCGAAGACCTTCTCAATGAGGAACAACAGATGCGCGAGAGGAACTCGAAACTCAGCGACAAGTGTTCCGACTTACAGCGCGAGATCCGCTACCTTAAAGGACTCATGCGCGACCTTTACAAGGCCAAAGGCCTTATCAAATAAACCACCACCGCCGCCACCTCCAGAGATCGGATACTGTCAATACGGCGCGACACAGAAGCGCGCATTATGAACCCTGTTCAAAAAGAAGTTGTGGAAGTTTCGTATATTTTTGATGATTTTTAACATTAAGAGATATAGATATTATTTGTATCTCAGATAAGCAGATCTTAACTCATCGAGCAGTAAGAAACATTTTTCATTAGTAGAGGGATACAAAATAACACCATCAGAGAAAAAGGTGGCGCCCTATCTCATCTTTCATTTTATTTCATTTTAGAGGATTGGTCGCATTCATTGTAATGAAAATATGAACTGTAATTATACCTGTTCGCCATCGCGACTGCTCTATTAAGTATTTTTGTAACACCTATATTTCAATCAATTGTTTGTTTTAAATCAATTATTTGCATTTTATTGTCATCTTATGAATTTTTAATGTATTATGTTTTCTTACAATATAAGGAATGCGACGGCGTACTATTTTTGTTTTATTTAAATTACCATCAGTTTTGCAACAGATTGCGTCCTGTTATGATGATAAAATAATTAATGCTAACGAATAACGATTGTTGGAGGTTCCAGTTAATCGACTTGCATAATAGCACTGACCTCAATAATGTACAATAACTTCAATTATATTAGTACTGAATTATTTATGAAGTATTAGAAACTTGCGAGGTATTTTTAGAATCCTGCGATAACTTATAATGTCTTTATTTACGACTTACTAGAACTTAGACTTAGCATCATTAATTTGTAGACGTCAAAAATTATTATTTAATGTTGGTAAACTAAAGGTCATCTCACACTAACGCTACTTACTAATAACGTTAGTTACAAATACATCCTTCAACTCGCCGAAAATATCCTTCAAAACTACTCAGCGACAATGTGAATCAAATCTGACTAAACATAAATGAATTGTTACCACTCTTCAAGATTTTCTTCAATCTTACAATCTTGACATTCTTGGAAATTGGACAGGATATGGAGTATTCTCCGAACAATACAATGGACAGGCTTCGCTTAGTATAGGTTGCCTGTAGGTGGGGATGCCACATACAAACTACCTAATTAGAATGTATTTTTCTCATAGCGATAGAATGCAATAGCTACGGGTGTTGTAACTGAAGACGGAACCGGTATCGGTATCTGAATAATATTTTTTACCCTGATTAGGCGTACCTATGTTGTTTTTAACAAACAACCGAAAATGGCTTATGATCTTTGCAATTGCTTGCGTTATTAACATAAACATTAGGGTATTATCAGAAAATCTCGGCGATTCAAGGAAAAAATACTACTTCAATTCAATGAGATGTTGTACTTGCAAATCTCGTAGTTATAACTGCTCCGGTACATAATCAGCCATTTATGACACTTCTGCATAAAACCAGTTGAGAACCTTGATTTAAACTTCTATTATCAGCATGTTTTGTATTTATAAAAACTTTATAGTCATTCTAA
Source organism: Lacanobia oleracea (assembly GCA_950371165.1). Lineage (NCBI taxonomy): Eukaryota > Metazoa > Arthropoda > Insecta > Lepidoptera > Noctuidae > Lacanobia > Lacanobia oleracea. The sequence goes on from OX493401.1 coordinate 13,589,933, forward strand.
GACAGCTTGGTCTTAGAATTACTATAAGTTTCTTAATTAAATCAATAAGCCGAGGCCCGAGGTTAATTAAAATTATCTTACATAGTTATAATTGACAAATAAATATAATATAATATGTCATCCTCTACTCAGATAAATAGACGATCATGTCTTATCGTGGTATGTTCCCGACAAAGGGAAAACTTTTCCTATAATATTGAGATAAGGGCGAGTTCAAAGTAGGTCGTAAGTATGCAAGCAGCGTACTTGCTAATGGCGTGAGGACAGGGCAAGGCCCTACGATAGTTGATTAGAGGGTACCTCTTCAAACGACAACTGTGTACTTATATTGATAGTCGATAGAAATTTATTGAAATAAATCCTTGTGGCACCGAGAGAAAAAATACCTGATTTAATTCTTGTGCGTTTACCGCACCCACGGAGGAATACGGTGCCTACCTAGTTGAGTTGCGGAGGGGCTTGGCAGTCGGCTCACACCCGCTAAAACTTCACAAGTCTGCTTGAAACTGCTTCTATAAAGGAGCCATTAGAATAAAATACACTGACCTGCATCAACACTTGCAGTAATGGAAGGCGTTGGTAGGTTGGTAATCGCATATGTATAGAGGTTAGGGGAGACAGTAGGTTGACCGTAATAAAAGTACGGAGATTCAGTTGGTTTGTATAAGCCTGCAAATGTCTAGCGACATTTGCACGTTTTATCTGAAGATAACTATATAGTTATTTATTTCAATTATAAAAAAATATTGACTGGCAGACTGTGCGGCGCCAAGCAACAACTTATGATTATGTTATGTGGGAGCACGGACCCTCTCTCGACTGTTTTCAGGGGAGGGCCACTTTCAGTAGGGCCTTAGAACATGACTGTGTGGGTGTTTAACTAGGTATTTTTATAATCGAATGGCTATGCTCTGAATCTTATGTTGCCTAATGGTAACCGGTTTTGGTGAGCGGTCAAGGGTGCTCAGATTTTTATTCAAGGAATGTGGGTACTTTGCTAAACGTCTATGGCCCTCACACACTAAGGCGTTTGAAAACCAGCGACTGGATACAATAAACCAAAATCGCCAAATACATAGGTACATACATATAGAGCTTAATATAGAGAATACAAACATAGTATTGAGAAAAGCCCTCCTTCTATCTACAGCTTAAGACCCACCTGTCAACTCTGTTGCATTCGTTGTGACCGGTTATTTTAAACAAAATTCGGTCTGACATCTTATGGTCTACATCAAAGGTTCTTTTAGTTTAGTTATTTCTTAAACTTGCGCACTTAAGCCAAATATTTACTATTTAGGCACAAAGTCAAAAGAAAATCAAAACGATTCGTGTTCACCCTCAATTTTATTGTAGTATCCATACTCTGTAAAACTCCTCAAAAAATCAATCCTTTCTTAGGTAAGTACCTAGAGGGCCTCGCAAAGCACCAATCTTGCCCACATCAAATTTTAGTCTTGCGTCGCCACTGGTACGGGCCTAGCATGCCTTCTCGGAACCTTTCCTTGCAAGTTCGTCTGCGGCATCATTGCCTAAGGTCCATTGTGCCCCTTGATCCACTGGAGGGTGATTCTGTTAGACAGTGGTATGCTCTCCAGGACGAGGTGACATTCAAAGATTAATTTACTGTTGGTTTGTTTGTTTTCTAAGGCTTTGAGTACAGCTAAGCTGTCAAATACGAATCTTATTGCGTAGTTGTGTATCCCTAGGCGTTTACGTCTGTTGCGGCTTGTGGTAGAGAGAGACGCATTGGAAAATCGAGCTGTTTTCGCCTAGTTAAGGCGCGGTGAATAGACGAAGCAAAAAGACACCGCGATGGCGCGGCGTTTCGTTCGACTCGTTCGAGTTATTTATCATTAAATACATTAATCCTTACAAATATCTTATTCCAATCGATAAATAAAAACAACAGTTCCCTTTATTATTATATATTACATCACTGTTATTAATTTTATCAAGATTAGTTTATAAATAATACAGTTACAATTGCTACAATTTCAATTTAAATGGTAATTTTATGAATTTTTTTTATCGAGAAAATTTACCGAAAACGTGTTTTGAACACAATGGTCCACCCATAAATATGATCAAGATTAACATATATTTTTTTAGCTGCTCTAAAATGTATACATTTGGCTAAAAAACTGTTTTGTGAAGCCTATTTTGACTGAGTACAGCGCCTTAAATGTTATAAAGTTAATGTTGAGGTCTAGAGAGTGTACGCTAGCCCTCGAAACGTTTTGAGTTTTTGAGCCATCTGTGTAGAAGCGTACTTCTGACTGATACTTATACCTTTTTTCCTCTGTTGTTTGTACGCTATAACTTTTGTTGAACGTAGTTTTATACGGTGTCCTATCACACGGGACAGCGATGAGAGGCTGTTACTCAATGGTTCTTGCCCCATATGCCTAAATGCATAAGCCTGAAAGCTGCTAGTGCCACCTCCTGCTATAATTATGTCCATGTCAAGGGGTGTTAAAAATGGAAATAGCTCTACAGCTATTTCCATTGCTGCAGTTGGGGTTGTTCTCATACAGCCAGTGATAGCACAACAGGCTAGCCTTTGGAACCACTGGAGCCTGGAGACGTGGTCGAAAGTTCAGTTCTCGACCACCAAACCAAGGTGCCATAGGTCAGCATTGTTAAAATCCTATTCTAAGTACTTGACTTCTTCTTTAAGTGTTAGAAAGTTGGTCCCATTGTCACCATGTCAGAATCTGATGACGGGATCCCATGAAAATCGAGGGCAACCCTCAAATTTTATAGGCACATACAATGTTTTTCATGAACTTTCTAACGCAATTTACATATTTGTGCCTGGTAATCATCATCTCATGTTGCTGACCAGATGATGAAAGGTATAAATTAGGATCTGATGATGAGATCCTATAAAAAATGTTTGTTCAGCGATACTTTAGCCAATTGTCAGCCGATTTGGATGATTATTTTTTTGTTTGAAAGAGTATTTTCCTAGACTGGTCCCGTTTCAATTTGGTGAAGATCTGATGAAGAACTTTGGAGGTAGGTTACGGAACTCTTCAATAAATGATAGCAAGGGATCGGGATTGCTGAAATCGCATGTTTTTTTAGTGTTTACACCAGTTCTTAATATAACATTAAAAAGTGAAAAATAAAAATCATTTAAAAAAAAATACAACCGACTTCCAAAAACAAAACACTACAAGGTACAAAATAACTTCGAAAGAAAGAAAGAAAGAAACTTTAATTTCGGAAGTCGGTGTCTAAAAACGAAAAAAATAACCAAAAACACCGACTAACATAAGAATTGAAATCAATTGCCTCCATAATCAGTTCAACCAATGGTGACAACTAGCCACCCTTCGCGAAGGTTATACCTCGTATGCAAAGTCGGTTTAACCGCCCATGGAGTTATTTAATGGCGTAAAATTAATTGCGAAAACTATCTCTAACACCACTGGAATGAGTTCACCCTAGCTAATATTATTTAAACGCGCTCTTAACAAATCTGGGAGCGCCCTCGAAGTTGTCGATCACGTACTGTATGTCCTTCTTCGAATGTACATGGAAAAATGACTTCACTCAATATCTTATTCAACTTACCAAACAAAAATATATTGTTTGTTTACATAAAATTATTTAACATCTATCTGCTTTGACATCCTACCTTTTCTACTACCATGAATATTCTTTATAATAAAATGGTTTTAACCTATGTACATAAATATTAACAATAGAACCTTATTAAATTTAATCTTTACAGGTTCTCCATAAAACAATAAACCTTTTGACTCGTTTGACACAATAAGACAAATTGTTTTTTTTTATGTTGTCGTGTCATCCTATGACTGAAATAATACAAGTCAATCCTTCGGCTTTCGCTGCCATTAAAATAAATAAATTATATGTTATGAAATTAGCAGAAAGCTTGAAAATAACTAACATTATATAAATCTAGCGAGTATAATAAAGTGAAATTTAGAACAACTATAAAATCTTCAAAATAAAACGTTTCCTGACCTTATAATTGCGTATAATAGATTCATATTTCTTTCTAAAATATTTCTATTTACAAAATAAAGGTTGCCGTACTATCAAATCAGTAGTATAATGTTTAAGATGTTTTGATGTGTACGATTTTTTTTTATATATATAAATGTGTTTATAAATTTTATTTGTTCTTCTTCTAACCCTTGTTTTCTTTTCAGTTTGGGCACGAAGATAAATTTTGTAAGCCCCATTCAAGTACTTACTAATAGCCTGTGTTAGTTGTGTCTGTGTGTTTGTGTTTAAAATTTTCCTACCAAATGAAACAGATATATTATTATTAGAAAGATCATTGGAGGACAAAGGGAGTTGCGCTTCCTTAGGGAACATCTCCTTCGGTTCGTCTTCCTGAGTGGTGGCCTCCTCAACTTGGGCATCATCCAACATGTTGTCTAATATACTACTACTGACGACTGATTCGTCATGGAGATCACATATAGGTTCAGACAACAAAGTCACTTGACATTCTGGAATAGAATCTGGAATAAATAATGGAATGGACACACCGGGCTCTTTCTCTTCATCCGTCATGTCCGCTTCCAGCTCGTCCTCGAATAGGCTGCTCTCTCCACAGCTCTGCTTTACTTCGTCATCATTGTCATCATGGTCATCATTGTTTTCGATTTGTGGGTCGTCAATTTTCAAACTAGAATATAATGGTGTATTATTATCGACATTTACATATTCCTGCTGTCCATCGCATCCATCGGACACTTCAGTAATTGTCTTTTCGACATAAATAGTGCATTCCAATGGCCGTCGTCGTTTACAGGAAATGCATTTGCACGGAAATTCCTTCCTTATCTTGTCGCATAGCAGCGAAAAATCTATACCGTCATGGTAAATCGTGTTATAAAAATATCTTGCAGCGCTCTGCAGAAATGCGCCCAAAATTAAAGAATAATCGGCTTCTCGCCACTCGCTTTTGATAGCGACGAGCCTGAATTCGGCAAAAAAATCTTCAAAGCATACTCGGTCTATACCGGTATATAACATAGACATGTTTATATATAAATTCTTTCTTTTAACTATAAAAACCACTTAGCTCTTGTTTCCAGGCGTCCATCCATCTAGCGCCTGAAAATCGTTAGCATCTCGTCCTTTTCGAGATGAATTTATAAAATTGGGAGTTTCTTCATGCACTTTTATATTTTACGCAGTGCACACGCGTACTATACCGGGCACCTCCGCCTCTTGTAAGGGACCGCTTTTAATGGGGTGCGAGAGGTACTCTTCAATAAGTAAAATCAGAGTATTTTCAAGTATAATTATATTTTGCGTATTTTTAACGTCAAGGCAAACAATCGAATCTCTTCGCAAAAACTAACACTTCCTTATGTCATCACATTCGAATGCTAACTTTCTTTTTTCTTAACTCTTTCAAGGCTTATGTCATTGAGGTCGCACCTCCCAAAGAGGATCTCTGCAGTACCTACGGAACCCTCGGTGGGCGAGTCCGACTCACACTTGTCCGGTTTTTGAAATAAAGAAAGACAGTAAAATGTAGATGGATCAATGACCGATAACGCAAACTTTTTTGGCGCCTACTCTAAATTAAGTTTTAGACCAAAGTCAAAGACAAAACGTTTATTCCAATTAGACCACATCATCGCTTACCATCAGGTGAGATAGTGGTCAAACGCGTGCCTACAAATAGTAAAAAAAAGGTAAGTACCTATCTAAGCCAAGTACAAGTACCTATGTAAATACTCTTCTACAATGATACGAATCTAAATCCTGTAGGTACCTATATTATAATCCGTTGGTTACGGATACGGATCCTTAAAAAGAAGTAGGTACCTACCTGGGTAGGTAATGGCTGTGTTGGAGTATTCTACAATCTACATAGTGCATTAGTGTGAAAATAAATGAATGAGTGAGATCTACTGTTATAGTTATTGCTGACCTACAAAATAGAGATTACAAATATAGGTAGCTGATGTAATTTTACTTGCATCTTACAGCATCTCCAAAAATGTAACTTATCGATTATGTTTTCTTACAAAATTCTAATTATTTAAGTAGGTAGATATAGACATAGTAAATTTCCACGTCCCATTGTCCATCGGATCAGTCATTGACTTGCCTGGATGGGTCACGCGAGAAGCGATACTTCCGTCCGTGATTTTTAATGCGTAGTAGTTTGTTCTATATTCTTGTTAAAAAATTCCAATAGGTCAAAGGTTAGGTAAGAATGTCATAAGGCATGTTTTTCAATCAAGATCTATAAATCTGTCAGAAACACAACCCAGCAACGTGTGGTGATTTTAAAATTATTGCATTTGCCCTTGCCATTCTGCCCTTGCATTTTTTGTCGTATGTTAATGACATGAGTAACTGCATAACACACATCAATTTGCGGATGACACTTGTCTTGTTATTGGGGTGTATGGGGCCCGTTGCCATCTTAAAGACCCAAGCGAACCTCACCTGCTAGCGGTGCACCCTGCTGTCCAACGGATGAGGCTCTGGCGAACCTGGTTTTCCTCTCGTAGGGTTGTGGGGGTCTGACGGCTGGTCGCCCCACGTAAAACCAACTTCAGTCATATATGTATGGACAGAAACAAGTTAGGTAAGGGTACTCGGTCTAGGGCGTCGCCGCATAACGACGCGCAGGCACATCGCCCTAAACCTGCGATAAGTGGGCTAGGGCTACCGTGTCAAGTACGGGCACGGCTAAAGAGGATAGTACCCAAGAAGAAGTTCCGCTTTGCCACCTGGAACATTGGCTCCCTAACCGGACGTTGCCAGGAACTCGCAGACGTACTTGCGAAGCGTCGGGTCCAGTGCGCCTTCCTTCAGGAGACGCGCTGGAAGGGAAATAAGTCACGTGACATCGGGCAGGGGTACCGGCTAGTGTACACCGGATCACCAACGGGTAGGGGCGGAGTGGTCGTGGTGCTGTCTAAGGACCTTCAGGATGGACTCCTTGAAGTAGACCGATGCAGCGACCGGTTGATGCGAGTAAGGGTGCTGTTCGAAGGGTCGGTAACGAACCTAATCAGCGCCTATGCTCCTCAGACTGGTTGCTGTGAGTCTGAAAAGGAGGCCTTCTGGGATGAGTTCGAGGATGTATTACGCGCTATTCCGAATTCCGAAGGTGTTTTGGTTGGGGGGGATCTCAACGGTCACGTAGGTCAGTTTGCTGGAGAGTATGGACGATTTCACGGTGGTTTGGCCAGCTAAACGCAGAGGGAGTCAATATACTTAGCACCTGCGCTGTGTCTGACCTAGCCATCACGAACACATTCTTTCAGAAGAAGCCCCAGCATCTTATTACGTACCGTAGTGGTGCCTACTCAACCCAAATAGATTACCTGCTGGTGCGACGGTGCCACATTGGCAAGGTTACTAACTGCAAAGTCATCCCAGGCGAAAGCCTAACGGCTCAACACTGCCTCCTAGTCCTGGACTTTGCGGTTGTACCGAAGAAGAGAGTGATCGAGAAAACAAACCCCGCGCTAAGTGATGGTTGCTTGATGGTCCTAGGCAGTCGGACTTCATCGCGGAGGTCGAGCATCTCGAGATCAGTGCTCAGCATGAGTCCGCTCAAGAGATCTGGAGTAGGATCCATTCAGCAATCACCGATGCGGGTAAGCGCGTCCTTGGCACTTCTCGTGGTGGCCGCACCATAGAAAAAGAGACGTGGTGGTGGGATGACGGGGTGCAGGAGGCGACTCGGAAGAAGAAGGTTTTATTTAAACAGTGGCAAGGGTCCAACTCTCCGGATGACAGGGAGGCATATGGAGCGGCTAAGCGCGCTTGCAAAAAAGCTGTAGCCAGAGCCCGCAGCAAAAGTCTGGCGCCCTTGTACGACAAGCTGGAAACTGCGGAGGAGCTAAAGCTTATTTTTAAGCTGGCGCGTGCCCGGGAGAAAGCTACACCCGTGTAGCTTTGACATTTGCTAATGTCCCGACATTAGCAAATGTCTCTGTGTAAGGGACGCCCAGGGTAAGCTGCTCTACGATGCCCCCTCTGTTAAGGAGATATGGTGTACATACTTCGCGGAGCTGTCTAACAAACAGCATCTCCATAACCTTCCTCCCGAACCGCCTCCTAACCTTGGACTTATTTCCCCTATTTCCCCCGGCGAAACCCGCTTTGCTCTTCGCCACATGAAGAACCGGAAAGCGGTCGGGCCTGACAATGTGCCAATTGAAGTGTGGAAGGCGATGGGCCCACATGGTGTGGACCTTCTGACGGATCTTTTTAACCGCATCCTGATTTTTTTAATTTTTTTTATTTAGGAATGGGCTAGCTCTTGACCACAATCACGCCTGGTGGAAAGCGATAGATGAGGTCTATGATGGAGCGAGCGTGCCCAGAAGAAGCCTGTTCACTCTTGATTTGAAGGCAGACGGGTTATATGTGGACGGGAACACAGATGCTGGCAGAGAGTGATCACCAAGGAAATGCCGAACCAGTGGCGATTTAGCCTGATTATCCCTGTTTACAAAGGCAAAGGTAGCGTACAGGATTGTAGTAGCTACCGCGGTATCAAGATCATGTGCCACACCATGAAGCTCTTCGAGCGCATCATTGACACACGGCTCCGTAGCGAGTGTACTGTCTCTGAGTGTCAATATGGTTTCCGGGCGGGTAACAGCACCATGGACGCAGTGTTCACCTTACGGAATCTGGCTGAGGCTTACAGAGAGAGAAGGAGGGCTTTGCATATGGCCTTTTTAGACCTGCAGAAGGCCTTCGACTGTATACCTCGGCAGTCCATCTGGTGGGCACTGCGCTTCAAGGGCGTTCCCGAGGCCTATATTGACATTATCAGAGACATGTACCGCGATTCCGTTTCCTCTGTCCAGACCGCTGTGAGCATGGCCTGACTGAGAAGGATGTTCAAAATCGGGCAAAGTGGAGGAAGCTAAGTAGGAAGGCGGACCCTGGCAATAGCCGGGATTAACGCCAGAAGAAGAAGACTTGTCTTGTTATTGCTAACAAAAATCTTCAAATAGCATGTGAACGCTTACAACTCGACCTGGATGCTCTAACAAGGTGGTGTCACGATGCTGGCCTCTAAACTTAAGGTTATTAAATCTTCCCACGTCAAAAATTGCCCTTACGGAACTTAATAGCCCATGACCATGACTGCTTGCATGCGGTCAACGTGATCAATTGTAACTGCCCTCAAATAGATGTTGTCAATAAGCAAACATAATCTTGGAGTAGTTATAGATAATAAGTTTACCTGGAGTCATCATATAGAACGTGTTTGCGATATTTTAGGCAATTTCTTGCTAATATTAAAATATTAAAGAAACGTTTGCCCTTCAAAGTGAAGATTATGCTATATTACGCACTGGCTGAATCCTACATCCAGTATGCCCTTAGTAGTTATGGTCGTATCTATAAAACCTATCTTGTTAAGATTTACAAAATTCAAGTTAAAAATTTTAAAAACTACAGTCATCATCTGCCTAGCCTTTTCCCAACTACATTGGGGTCGGCTTCCAGTCAAACCGGATTCAGCTGAATACCAGTGTTTTACGTGGAGCGGCTCCTAACCTACAGTATCACGCAAAATTAAAAATCAATTTTACGACGATATAAATGTCCTATTTAAACACTGTAAAGTTCATACACAAGTATTTTTTTTTATTATTAAAAGAACAATTTTTCAAATCTTTAAGTGACAAAATCGAACATCCTGTAAGCACGCGGGCAATTTCTGAGAATAGGCTTCGTACGCAGCGCGCCAACAATACGTATGGCGAGCGAACTACTGGTTGTATTGTGCCGAGACTTATTGACAGTCTTCCCTCAGAAATTAATAATTGTATAACAGATAAGAATATAAAATTTAAGCTAAAATAATATTATTTAAGTATTATTTAGCGTTTTAATATAAGTAATGTATTGATAGACTCTTAGTGGTTTTTGGGTGCAGGCTATTTGATAAAAATAATTCTGTATTTTTTTTTATGGGCAAGCCCGCCACTCATTCCCAGCCACTGCAACTCCTGAAAGCCAGAATCAACAGTGGCGACCACCAGAAAAACGCCGAGCCAATGAAACCCGACGAGTCCCGGAGAAACGATTCAACTGTCTTGGATCCTGCAACGAAATTAATCAGAAAAGTACAGCGGAGGAGTAGGAAAAAAATATATATAATTTCCACTTCCCTCCGTATCAAGCAGGAGGCAGAATAGAACGAGGCCAATAGGCACCAAGGGACAAATACAACTGGGTTAAGTCCAGTTGCCAAGCACCACGGATTATGTCTTACCACTTAAACTAATGGGTCCGGTAAATTGTGAGCTACTTTTGATTCCAGTAATAGGTATGGCAAAATCGCTTGAACGCACGGAAACTTGTTCTGGTTTCAACAAGGTCCGTATAGTAAACTACCCCAGATGTAACCTTAATACTATCTAACATAATATTGCGTTCAGTTTGCCAAAGACTACACTCCCATAAGATGTGATGTGCGGATTGTTCGTATTCATGGTCAGCTGTAGAACATTGACATAAAGGCGAGGCCACAAGCTTAAAGGAAAATAATTTGGCTGACACATGCCTACGGTTAATATCTCAGTGGGGCGATCGAAACCGTCTATCCTTTGCACCGCATAAAACCTATCAACCTATTTTAAAAGGAAACCTTAAATCCTGGCCTAGTATTAAATTTAATAACGTAGCCGTTAAAAGAAAAGAATCCGTGTGCTATCTCGGTATGCTATTAGAAAATAACTTTTCATTTATTTATCATATAAAACAGTAGGTGAGAAAGCAAAAAAGAACTTCTACGCCTTGACGAGAATATCCAAAGCTACTTGGGGTCTATCTTTTCAAACCTTAAAAACTATTTATGGGGCTACCAACTTGGGTTGTATGTGTTACGGGGCACCTGTCTGGGCCGATAGGGCTACCATAGGTGCGGTACGACGTAAATTACTTCAAAGCCAGCGTTTGGCTTTGATATTCTTATGCAAGGCGTATAGGACGGTTAGTGAAGCCTTACCATTGCTGGCGGGTGTTGTCCCAGTCGATCTAGAAGTGCAGCGGCGTGCTGCAATGTACTACTACGCTAGAAAGATTACGGACCCAGAGTTCTTACCGCAACGCGGCCGTGCTAAGATCTCTAGATTACTAAAACCCCAGACTGATGTCTGGGAGGAATTTTTATCCGAGTGGCAATGTAGGTGGGAAAATTCCATCAAAGGCCGTCACCTCCACAAGTTTTTTCCATCAGATCGTGAGCGGCTGGACAGGACATGGCTGGAGGTGGATCACTGTGTTGCCCAATTTCTCACAGGTCATGGCAATTTTAAGAGTAAATAATTCTGTATTGTGTTTTGTTTAATTCATAAATAAAGGAAAAAAAAAGATTTTGGGCAACACTTGGCCATGACAATAGCATCCCACGATGGTTATTTTGCTCGACATCATGCACTCGTCTATAGTGACTACTGTCGTAATCATCATAGATTGTTGTGACAGGACTCCCACGTCCTCCTACCGTCACCTATCTGCCGAAATTTCGCCGGTGGGATCTTGGGCGAGGACGAAAATGGTACATTAAAATAAACGAGTGAGCCCTTTGGTGGGAGTTTCGTCCCCCTGGGCCCGGCGGCGGCCCGCAACCACAGGAATCCGACCTCTCGCTCCCCGACTCAGTCGGTTCGGGTCGTCATGCGGTTGAACCTGCTCCAATTCATGTGCGATCCTCTCAATACCATAGATGGCAATCTCGCCAAAACTCCCTCATCCAGCCCGACGAACCTTTTCAGCTCTCTGTAAGAGGCTAGGCTCCATACGCCCCTCCAAGAAATGGTGCAGGACGTCGAATGGACGCTCTGCTTACAAGGCAGTCCCAGTATGTCTGCAACCTTCACGACAAGCTCCTCGTGATTCCCGTATTTGTTACGTTTCTCACGATGGAGCTCGTCGAGCGGTCGCTGACCTGAGACCACCTGCGCATCCACAATCACCCCTACACCATTCCTAGAGGCGATGATGTCGGGCTTTCTGAGGCCCACTGCAGTCTTGATTTTTGGCTCCTTCACCACGGTCTACCCCTTTTCTGTCATAGCCGAGCAAACAACATCCGCAACATAGTTATGGCGTTCAATACGGCCGCCGTGCGTTCTGTGACACTGTTGGATGGTGTGTGCCGTCGTCTCCCTGACCATGCAACCGGCACGGCAGTTCAACTCCGACTCCACACCAGTCCTGCGCCCCCGTGTATTGCGTACTCGCGACGGGAGCGCGTTTATTTGAGTGTGCACGAACTGCACAAAGTCCCGGCCAGTGTGCTGCATGCTTTGCTCCCTCATCCACTTCGTGGACGCGGGAACCCGTGGACACTCCCGCAATTCGGGACCATCCACGGTAGCATGCAGGGCTTCACGCCAATACATTGCTGTTGTTCGCTCACCAGACTTGGGGTTTTCCATTGTGAATTTTCGGAGTTGCCTATCGGCCCACTGCAACTTCCTTTGGATCCTTTCGGATCTGGCGGCGGCTTTGGCCACTGGCCACCGCGATGAGTCCAAGCGGCCGAACCTCTTATAAATGAGGTCCGGCACACAAGTTCTCAGCGATGGGTTCGCCAAGCCACCGTCCGTGGTCGCTGCGTGGAAGTACCCGACAGGCACATCCTTCGGAAGCCTCAACCATGACCGCACTGCCCTCCGGATCTGGACGTCGAGCATTCTTAGCCTGTCCTCTGATATGACTCCTAGCACGAAGCCGTGCAGGAATCTGGGGATCAGGTGTACCCTTACGATTTCTAGCCGCTGCTGCGGCTTAAGGGGGGCCTTTGTGATGTTGTTTAAGGCCTCTTTGATATCATGCTCTAACGTCACGCATCCAGACGCCTTGAAATCTACTCCGAGATAGCGCCAACGTTCAACACAAGTGACTTGCCTCAGCCATCGCGACCCCACCTTAAAGGTACGGTCGGTCAGGTAATGCACCTTCTTGCGTTTCCCGTCAGGCACCATCGAAAGCACAGCGCTTTTCGCATGGCTAATGAAGAGGCCCATCATCCATCCGGTGTGCCAAACCCGGTCAATGGAGGACTGCATGCCCACCTTTGAGCCTGCAAGCAGGACTAGGTCGTCAGCATAAGCCAAGGCCGAGACACTCTCGCCTTCAAGCCTATAACCAACTCCCTTCGGTAGGGCCGCCAAAATCGCATCCATCGCAGAACAGCAACGGTGACAACGGGTCTCCCTGTCGAACTCCCTGACCCACTCTTGCGGGACCGCTGCGGGCTCCATTCACATCCAAGACAGTCTCGGACGTGGCATACAGCCTCGCAACGTAGTTACAGAACCCCTCAGGCAGGCCTCTTTTCCTCAGCAGATCAATCAGTGCCGCATGCGACACCGTATCGAACGCCTTGGCAAAGTCTAGCACCGCAACATGGCATTCACGCAACTTCTTCCCGCAGTCTCCCAGCACAGCGTCTAGCACAGCCGAATTCTCGAGTGTGCCGTCGGCGCAGATAAATCCACGATGTCGTGCATCAGGAGGGCAGCATGCAAAACAGAGTGCATATGCCTGAGGGGCACCGACGCGATCGAAATCGGCCGGTACTCCCCAGGACCCGCAGGAGTCTCCGTCTTAGGCACAAAGACCGTTCGGCAGCCGCGGAGCTTATCGGGGACCTCTCCAGCCATAAACCACGCGTTGAATATTTTCGCCTGAGTTGCAGAAGACAGCATATTCCAAGCCCCTGGGAGAATTCCCTCAGGGCCCGGAGCCGACCTATTGTCGGCCCTACACGCCTTCACCTCCTCTGGGGTGAACGGCGTCCACAGCTGCGTGTAATCGCGCCTACCCCCGTACTGCTCCGAGCGTTCTAAGGCGCTCAGAACTTCCGGTGTGAGCCCCGGGGCATCAGACACAGCCTCCATCACCGGTCGCCAGTAGGCTTCCAGTTCCGCAAGGCTATGGCCGACACCCCGAGTTTGGCCGTCAATCACCTCAGCAGCCGCTCGGGATCGACAGGTCTTATACAATTTCTGCACCCTCGCGTACTCCATTCTGCGCCGCGTATAGCGTTGACGGGAAGGCTGCGCCAAAGCCGCAGCAGCTGAAAACGTGAGAGATGCGAGACTAAAAATTGTCGTTTTGTAAAAGGATAATTATGTCCACAGTTGATTGGGAGTTGGGTATGTCTTCTCCTTTTCGAATCAAAGTTAACTCCTAAAATTGTTCGGGTCCAATAGATGCTTAGGTTCGTTAATAGCAACATGTGGCATATATATGTGGTATTTTCTATCCTTGGCATTTTTATTTATTTATTTATTCTTTTACATACATTTTTGCACATTTTTGAGTTTCTATTGTACCATTATACCAGGATTGGTTTGTAATTGTGCTCACATTCATAGGTATGGGCACTTGTGGCTCTCCGACATGTTGTTCGGGTTCTGAAAACACTCACGTTGGGTGTCCGACGGGTTTTTTAATTTCGTCAACTTGTATTTGCAACGGCCTTCTTGGATGCGCATTAGATTGACTGATTTCCATCAAGTCCACGTGATGGATGTACCTGGGCTTTCAAATAGTCGTATGTTTTTTGTCTAGGGTTCCGAAACGGAACCCTTATAGGGTCACTCGGGTGTCTGTTGGTCCGTCTGTCACAGCCAGTTTTCTCCAGATCCACTGGACCGATGCTGTTGAAATTTGGTCAATCAGACGTGTTACGTAAATTATATTTTTGTAGTAGGGGCTTTGGGCGTCAAACTAGAAAATGACAAAAAAGAAGTTTTTTGATCAATATCGTGTGACAAATCAAATGAAAGGGCTTACTGTGAAGGTTTTAATGATATTTTTTTCATAATATTAAAATAAGTGGTTTTGTTGTTATTCAAGAAATCAGAAGAAAAATCACCATCACCCTTTTTCTCCGAAACTACTGAGCGTAAAATTTGAAAAAAAAAATGGAATTAATAGAGCTTTACCTATACTTATATTACAGGAAAATCTATAAGAAGTCTATAGTTAAAAAAAACATGTTAAAAAAATCGTTCGGAAACTTTTATACGCGAGTCCGACTCGCTCTTGACCGGTTTTTTTCAAGCGCACATTATTTGATGTTCCCACATACCTACCCTTTTTTTAAGGATAGTTTTGGGAATCATCAAATGACTCCTTCCGCTCTGGGCGGAGCGGAAGGGAGAGTCAGACTCTTACTGACTAAAACCCATCCGTATTCCTCCTAATGCCCTTTGCGTTCCAGGGTACGGTGCCTCTTTCGAACGGGTTCCGTACCCCGGCAGGCACTGGCCCTAGCGGGCCCCGTCTCCCATGCTGACAGCTCTTTTAGGCGCGCGTAGAACACAGCGCGCCGTCGACCTGGGCCTGGTTATGATCGGACGGCGAGCCACCCAATGCTCGCCGACCGCAGGCCCGCGCCTACGGTAGGACTGGACGCCCAGGAGGACTGGACGCCCAGGCTGCGCCGATCTCCCAGTCCTCTTCCACTCGGACGATGCGGGAATGCCGCTGGGTTATTTTAGTGGGTATACCGGGTCAGCCCAGGGAGTCACACATACCCCTCCCATCCACCCGATGGGCGGGTATGCGTAATGCATTTTTTCCCAGCGCAAAAATAAAAAAAAGGCCCGCGCCTACGGTGGCCGGAAATCGCCTTGTGACTCCCGACGGGGGCCGGAAATCGCTTTGTGACTCCCGACGGGGGCCGGAAATCGCCTTGTGACTCCCGGGGCGTCTTCTTCTGTTGCGGCGGCTGGGTCGTGAGGTTTCCCTATCTCTCACATGTTCGGCCTCCTCCTTCGCTAGCATTACTGCTTCGCAGAAGGAGGTGACCGCTTCCCATACCTCCTCGCTCCGGATCATAGATTGAACCAGGGCCGGTCGCGAGAGGTCGCCGCCGTCGATCGCCTCGACGAGGAGCCGGCGGTGCTCCGCCCAAGCAGGGCAGACCTCCACCGTGCCCTCCGGGTGATCCTCGCAGTGTTGACAACTGGGCGTGTCCTCCCGCGGAATCCGAAACAGGTATCTCCCAAAACAACCGTGTCCGGTGAGTACCTGCGTCAGGAGGAAGGTTCGGACGCCGTGGCGCCGCTCCAGAGAGGGGACTAATCGCCTGGATTGTGGCGTGCCCAGCGCTCCCACGTACCTACCTACTGGGTTAACTTGGTTGTACCTTACATGTTATATTGTTTTTACTTGCAACGAATAAGCTTTCCATCTGATTGTCATACAGAGCTCATTTGCACAAACACCTTGTCTAGGAACGACTGACAAACGAACCGTGCGTGTGTTTGTGCGCTGCAGCCCAAAAAGCCCTTACCTATATAGATCCGCCCCTGTCTGCCTGACTGTTGCCAGTTTCTATCGGTATTAGAGTGGTAGATATTTTGAAACCACTGTCTGTTCTTATAAATAAGGTTAGGTTTGGCCTGTTATAATCCCCCTCTATCGGCGAGAGTGGAACCATTGGTTCCACCCGACGCCACTGATTTAAAACTTTATTTTTATGTTCTTATGGTTTATTTTTGTTTCAATCATTGGCGTCAGGTGGAGCCAATGGCTCCTCACCGGCCGCTAGAGGTTAAAACAAAGGATTTCTTGTTGCCTAGTAGGAAACCAACTCTTTTTAGCCTGTCGATGGGAATCTAAATTTTAATGCAGTTGGCATAGAATTCAGCTAAGAGTTTGTCCCCATAAGTAGCATCCTTTCTGTACCTAGGTAACTAATGTGCATTCAACATATAATTTGGTGTCCCTTGGTTTTTTCCAACCAAAACTGGTAATCACTAATGACAGAGCTAATGGGTCACATATTGAAAAGTAATTGAATGTCGATTAATGAAAAAAAAAACTTGCGTCTTTGGGGACTGCCGATAGAAGTGAAAACTAGTAGGTAAATAGTGAATTGTATCGAGCTCATGGAAAGCGTTAGGTGACGATGACGCGAGTTCCATGATTATTGTTCACCCAAAAACTGCTCAACGCGTATAAAGAAGTACTCACTTCAAAAATATGGCAGTGAATGATTTCTGCTGTACACGGCCTATAACATGCTTCACTTAGCCATTTTGCTGGGAGGCTCGTGTGAGTCGTGTCATCGTGTATCAATTATCACCCGTGATAACGTCGTATTTACCTATGTGTAGCTGGCGTCAATTATTGTGAATAAGTAAGTACTAAGTAGGTAATAGGGGCTTTATCTGTTTCGAATGCACTACAATTACATAACTACATAGTAGGGTCTGTGACCAACATTATTTAACCCACGTGACTTTAAGCGAATAATAGTCAAATGAGTTAGAAAATGTTGGTCACAGACTGTACTAGGTACTACAGAAATAGTCTTCAATAAATTAACAAATCTATTAAGTTTATCTAAGCATTCTCACCGCATAGGAATAGTTTTTTTTTATTTGTAATGGGTTTGCTCTTGACTCTAGTCTATGTCAGAGATGACAGAGACAAAGTCTACGATGGAGCGAGCCTACCCAGAAGGAGCCTGTTCACTCTAACTTTGAAGAGATTAGGGTTGTAAGCTTTTGGAAACACAGACGCAGGCAGAGAGTTGTGCGCATTATAAAAGACGTTTGAAAACGCTTAGCGTTTTATTCATCTAAAGGCGAGTTTTTTAATCCCTAGTTAACCAATGGTAAAAATTCCTTCCTAGTCACTTGTCGGCCACTCTTGGTTGCGCAGGTGAGATACCAGCATGGAGAGATGTTCGGTGGGTCGTCGATTATTCCGCGGACTGCTCTTTCAGCTGAGCGATTTCATTTCTGCCGGTTGTTCACTTTGTGTTACCATAAACATAGTATGAAACCGGTCAAGAGCAAGTCGGATTCGCGCACCGAGGGTTCCGTACCATCATATAAAACGTGAAATGTTTTTTAATTTTCATCGGTGAGGTTATATTCGTTATCGAATATCGATATTCTTCTAAGAAAACTATATGCATACGGTGTGAGAGGCAATGCATACAATCTCATAAAGTCATATCTATCTAATAGGCAACATATTACAGAGATAAAGAAAGTGAACATAGCCACAAAAACAGAAGAAATCTATGCGTCTAATTCCAGAACGGTAGAACTTGCGGTTCCACAAGGGGGTATTTTATCCGCCCCTCTCTTCCTTGTGTATATAAACAACATGCCTTCGGTAGTAAATCATGACATGACATTATTCGCTGACGATAGCACTGTACTATTCACTAAAGATATTACAATTAATTAAGAATCTGACATTAACAAATCTTTAATATTAGTAAATGACTGGCTTAATTCAAATAAATTAATGATTAATATTGACAAGACCAAAATAATGAATTTTAAAATAAGAACTCGACGTACGGGCGGGCGCTTTAAATATCAAGTATCAAGAGAAAGACATTGAAGAAACCGAAACAACAAAATGTCTAGGGTTATACGTAGATAACAAAATAAATTGGAAAAAACAAGTCGACTATGACTGAAAAAGTTAAGCAAGTTCTCATATGCCCTTTACAGACTAAAGGCTCCCCCACACAGGCGCGTTATTATAGGTCGATAATATCGCATGCGTTACTGCGATATCTGTTTTCAGTACATTTTGTATTAGGATGGTCATGTAGTTATACACTGCTGCGATAATAACGCCGCAATGGAAGTAGGACGTTGCGTTTCTCCGTCCTGCGATATTCCGATATGAGTTCTAGAATGTTTTGTATCAGGACGCAAACGACCGTACACACACCTGCGATAATAACATTAGTACTTGTAGGACTTTGTAGGATTTTTAAAATACGCAATATAGCGAAAGAACACACAAATACGCGCTGACTTGTTGGAGTCTTCCTTGCATGTGCATGCGCTGCGTTGACTTTTTTGCGTACCTAAGAGAGATGGTATAATAGTGCCATCGCAGCGCGGCGCTCTCTCGTAAGAAATATCGGACGATAAAAACGCAGCTGTGTGCACGGAATGTAAAAGGAATCGGGACGCATTAACGCAATACCGCATGCGATATTATCGACCTATAATAACGCGCCTGTGTGGGGGAGCCTTAAGGAAGATACAACAGTAATAACGGCATACCATGGACACTTCAGCTGTAACCTTAGATACGGCTTGATATTTTGGGGTAATAGTGTTGATAAAGATCGCGCGTTTATTGCACAGAAACGGTGTGTCAGAGCAATTTTCAATCTACAAAAAACTGATTCGTGTGAACTATATTTAAAAAAAATGAATATATAGTATTAATATTACCGTGTCTATATCTATATTTTTGAGGTCGCAGTTTTTGTAAAAAATAATAATGATCTATTTAAATATCGAACGCGTATACGATACGGCATCAGAACAAACTAGACATAGTGCCTAGTAAGACTCATTTCTTGCGCAAAAGTATTTTCTGCTCTGCTCCACGTATATTTAATAATATTCCAAGGCCTATAAGAGCAATTACTGAACAAAAAACATTTAAAAAGAAACTCCATGAACTATTATTGAACAAATGTTATTACTCTATGAAAGACTTTTTTGATGACAAATCACTATTAAAATATAATCTGCCTGAGTCATGATGCGTTCTGTGTAGATAATCATATAATATAATAATAATAATTAACGAAGATTCAAGAATCTAATAATTTGCTATGTATTACATTATTGTTGACATGCATGTACGAGTAAACTCACTTGATACACATTCTATTGTACGCCCTAAGGGTAGGACATAGCTGGTCCTAAATATTTAAATAACACCATCTGTATTATGTACTTATGATCCACAATAAAGATGATTTAATTTGAAAAAAAAAAAATATTAACGCTGCGGTGTATAACTATTGCAGTTTTAGATGAGCGCTGTCTCTTGAACGATAGTGGAATTAATGTCATTTTTGTTGATGATTTGTGAAAAAAATGTGGTATTTAGAGACATCGTTTTATCTTTCTTGTAATCTTTACATAACTTTCTGACGAATAGAATAATTTCAGATTTTTCTCTATGCAAACTTCGGAGATAAGGCCTCTTTTCCTTTTTTTTAATTTTTCGTCGAAAGTCGAAAACTATGAGGCCTAAAAAAAGAAAAACCTGTTTGAGAATGTGCAAATAGCGCTGTTTCATATGATACACCACATGCCCTATGAGCCCCATCTATGAAACCATTTCAGTCATGGTTTAAAAAAAAAACATATATCTACATTTTTATAACTTTCTTATTTGTAAAACTGTTGAGCAAACGTCATCTAAAACTATTCCAAATTTCAAGCTGATAGCATTAGTAGTACTTGTACATCTAGCTGTGACAAACGGACAGACTTAGTCACACCATAAGGGAGCTTGTCCATAACAGCGAAGCAAGGCAGCGGAGCTGAGAAATGGTAAAATTTTAACCAATGGAATTGCATAAAATCTCCTTACCACGTGAGTCACCGACGTTTTGACTGACATGATTGGTTGGTTGGTGGCTGATTGGTGGTGATTGCTCAGCTCCGCTACTTCGTTCCGCTGTACCTAATGGACAGGCATCCTAAGGGTTCCTTTTTACCATTTTGGGACGGAACACTAAAATGGTAGAAATGGTGGTTAAAAAAGACGAGCACCAAAATTTCGATAATGTGAGTTTTGCGATCAATAGTTAGTTGGGATAATTAAAAATGTGAGAGTAACTCTGGCTGCCTGTTACCTTATTAAAACTTGAAACTTGGCACACGAGAAGACCATGTCCCGGAATAGGACATACGATACTTTTCATGCCGGTAGTATAACTACGCTTGCCCTTCGTATAATTTTCAACTTTCCGAAGCCGCTGGCAGGATCTAGAAGACAAACAAATAACTTTTTTTTAACTGTTGATAGGCACGCGCTTGACCACCATCTCACCTGATGGTAAGCGATGATGTGGTCGAAGCGGTACTAAATAGCTAACAATTGATCCAAAAACTGATATTCACGTTTTTTTCACCAATTTCACCACAATTCAATCAATGGTTGGAAACTAGGGTTGGGTGTTGAGTTAGATTTATCTCGGATAAAAAACCCACCCTTCTTTATTTTAAATACTTACCATATTTACATGGACGCAAAATGGAATAGATATACATAGGTACCTATCTAAATAAACAAGGGAGTTATAAGAAATACGGAATAATACGCTGATCTAATCGACGTTTCTCACGAATCGTGAGGGCAAAGGAAAAACTCCAAGAAAATCCCTTCTGAAGTTCGTTCAGTGTTCCGAGAAATCACACAAACGTCTTATTCCTGGCAAAGGATACGTTCACGAATAGATAATAATAAATAGAATTAAATTAAAATTCAAGAATAAAAATAGATAGGTACCCGATCTGGTTAGTTAAAAATAAAAATAGATAGGTACCCGATCTGGTTAGTTAAGCACTGCACGAAAAATAAATGAGATTTATATTTTTAATCTGAAGATCTGTCACTTATGCCCGGGATAGCCCTCTTGTCTTCGCAGTACCCACTCGAGCTCCTACAAAGTGAACCCCGTTGTTTAAAAATAACCAGCTTTATTTTTTCCCAACTGCGATATTTCTATCCACATTTCAGAGATATTTTCGGCTCTTTGTGCTTAAAATATTGCATGGATTAAGATATTATGTTTGTAATTAAATATTTTGTGCGCACATGTGTGTTTGATTAAAATAATAGGTCACAGTGACGTGCCACTAATGACGCATGTTTTGACTAAATGAGTGTGAATGGCATTGAATTGTTATTAAATATTGTTTATTTTTGTTCGAGTTCCTTGATCTAGAATTAGATAGGTATATTTATTTAATAGCCTTGTCACATAATTGCGTTTTAATCACAAAACTGCTGAAATTAGACAGCTGCAATTGCGTTTATAGGGGTCTAGTAGGTGCTCCAAGAACTTCATCTTCTATACCTCCCTTTATAAAAGGTAACGTGTAAATTTCTTATTATATATAGTAATTTTATACCCGTCGTAACTTTGGAACGAAGGTCCGATTTGAATAATTTAAAGTGTGGTTTCCGGCAAGTAAAAAGAATAGACCAACCCATCTCCTCCCATGGGTGTCGTATGAAGCGACTAAGGGATATTAGCCGGAATATAAGCTGACAACATCGCATCCGTTTTTTGGCTCCGGTAACCGATACATGGCGGAGTATCCATGAACCATGCTGGAATACTCCCAAATGCCGAATTTTATAGTGGGCAGCAGCATTATAAAAGAAACCATCTACGGTCACAGACCCGCCTGCCAAGCGTGCTGACTATGGCAAATGCCCCCTTTTTTTATAAGGATGGCAAATCATCAAATGGCTCCTTCCGCTCTGGGTGGAGCGGAAGGGAGTGTCAGACTCTTACTGACTAAAACCCATCCGTGTTCCTCCTAATGCCCTTTGAGTTCCAGGGTACGGTGCCTCTTTCGATCGGTTTCCGCACTCCGGCAGGCACTGGCCCTGGCAGGCCCCGTCTCCCATGCTGACAGCTCCTTATGGCAAATGCCCCCTAAGACAAGCAACCCACGGCCCCCAGTTCCCGGTAGCTGCACTATTCTTGGCCATGGTACCGGCCACGGTAACGGTGCGGTGGGGGGTGCTAAGAATGCCCGAGCTACGGCAGGGTATCAATCCCGAAAAATTTACCTGGCGACGTACAATGGACGCTCTGCGGCTGAACGAGCACCTCGCTGAATTGGAAGTAGAGTTAAGTCGTGTTAACTGTCACATCGTGGGACTATCGGGGATCCGAAGACAGGGGCAAGAGACGATAACCCTCGATAGTGATTATTGCTCAACTCCCGAGAAGAACACCATCTCAAGGTGGCGTCGGGTTTATGATCCACAAGTCACTCAGGGGCAACGTTGTGGAATGCGGCAGTGTTTCGGCAAGGGTGGCATACCTTGTACTTAAGGTATCAGAAAGGTAGTCCTTAAAGATTTTACAAGTGTATGCCCCAATATCCACACACACTGACGAAGAAGTCGAGGCCATGTACGTAGTCATAGTAAAAATTATGTCTCGTACCAAAACATTCGATACTGTTGTCATGGGTGACTTCAACGCTAAAGTGGGAGTACAAAAGAGTTGTGAGTCGGGAGTAGATAAATTCGGCTATGGGCGCAGTAATCACAGGGGGCGAATGCTGGTAAACTTCCTCGAGCCTCATGACTTTTTTGATGATCTCTTTTTCCAAAAGAAGCCTCAAAGGAAGTGGACCTGGCAGAGCCCCGATAACGTGACAAAAAAAGAAAAGAGATTGGCTTCGTTATGTCTGATTAAATTCAGAAAGATCTCTGTGATCAACAGGATCAATACCGGAAGTGATCACCGACTGGTTAGAGGCATTCTGAATCACAGCTAAAGTGTGGAACTCTCTGCCAGCATCTGTGTTCCCGTCCACATATAACCCGTCTGCCTTCAAATCAAGAGTGAACAGGCATCTTCTGGGCACGCTCGCTCCATCATAGACCTCATCTATCGCTTTCCATCAGGCGTGATTGTGGTCAAGAGCAAGCCCATTCCTAAAAAAAATTAAATAAAGATAGCGAATTTGTTTGCTTCCATGTTTGCGGAATCTACGCATCTGGATCCTGGTGGCGCGAGGCCCCCTGCTTCTCCTGGTGGATGCGAGTCGAGCATGTCTTACATTCGCACTCATCAGAAGGACGTCCGTAGGGTACTGCGTAACCTAGACGTGAACAAGGCCAGTGGCCCTGACGGGATGCCGGCAATTGTTCTGAAAACTTGTGCGCCTGAGTTGTCTCCGATCTTGACACGCCTGTTTCGCCTTTCGTTTGAGACTGGAAAAGTGCCGAAGGCTTGGAAGCAAGCTAACGTGCAACCCGTGCCCAAGAAGGGTAGTCTAGCGTACCCGTCGAATTATAGACCTATCTCGGTAACGTCCATACTCTGTAAGACTATGGAACGCGTGCTGAATCATAAGCTCCTGGTGATCCTAGAAGCGAATGATATCTTTAGTGACCGACAATACGGGTTCCGTCGAAATCGGTCAACTGGGGATCTTCTAGCGCATGCCATTCACATCTGGAGTGAAGCCATAGGGAAGCACGGGGAGGCACTAGCGGTCTCCCTTGACATCTCGGAGGCTTTCGACAGGGTCTGGCACGATAGCCTTATTAGTAAGCTTCCATCCTTCGGTCTGCCCGCCGGTTTGTGTGATTGGATCGCAGATTTCCTGAGGGATCGGTCTATCCGAGTGGTCATAGATGGCTGCTCGTCTGGACTGCTGGATATTAACGCCGGGGTTCCTCAGGGGTCAGTGCTTTCGGCAACACTGTTCTTGCTGCATATTAATGATCTGCTTAAACCCGGTACCTTTGGGTATGCAGACGACAGGACTGTTGCTGAGAGATAGTATCCGACGCACGAGCTGGTGGGTCGCAGATCCGGTCTCTCCGGGAGGCTATGGTTGAGCGCTTGAATGTGTCCTTACAGGTTGTCTCTGAATGGGGTGATGCCAATCTGGTCAAGTTCAATGCTGCTAAGACCCAAGCGTGTTTATTTTCCGCCAAAAGGCCACACAGCTCCACCTTTCCGAGGTGCAACCGTGCCGATAACCGACCAACTTGAGCTTCTTGGGGTTACATTAACATCTACTCTCAATTTTGGCCCTTTCATAGAGGCAAAAGCTCAAGTGGCTGCAAGGAAGTTGGGATCCTAGCAAAGGTAAGACGGTACTGAACGCCGGAACAGCTGCTCAAACTCTATCAAGTGCAAGTTCGATCGTGTATGGAATACTGCTCTCATCTTTGAGACGGATCTGCCAGATACCAGCTTGATGCCCTTGAGTGAATTGAGAAACGAGCCGAGGATCATTGGCCGCGTATGGGCAAACGTAGTGTGGGACGCCCTGTGGCACGATGGATCGATGATTTAAGAAAGGTGTCTGGCAGCGGATGGATGTGGACTGTTCAAGACGGATGGTTGGCGCTCTTTGGGGCAATAGACGGCAATTAGCTGAAATGATAACCAACCTAAATTGTCACAATTTAAATGGAGGCAATTAATATCATGATACCAAAATCACCACTATTCCATTCCACCCGGGCTTTGATTGATTAATTTGAATAAAAAGCAGTAATTGTGACCTAGCCATAATACACCTCGCGAGCTTATTTGTGGATATAAATGTCCTCTATAAAACTGTAGTGACTAGATTCGTTTGCTGAAGATTTCTTTTTTTTTGTATTTCTTTCACACCTTGGGTTTCATTATGGAAGTTTCCATAAGGATCCCAAACTTTTTAACCGACTTCAAAAAGGAGGAGGTTCTCAATTTGCGGGTTTTTTTGGTCCCGTAAAAATTTTATTCAGTTTGGTTCAGGCGTTTTTATTTTATGAGCATTTTTGATAATTTCAATTTTTGCATACACTACGACGTCGTCCAAGTATCACCACTTAAAAGTGAAAAAAAATATAAAACTTTTTTACAAAAAAATATAACCGACTTCCAAAAAACACTACAAGTATAAAATAACCTTAATTTCGGAAGTCAGGAATTATGTATATTCAGGATTGTAATAGTGAAGGAATTATTCAATTTAAACAAACAAATCTTTCTATTCATGAATATTTATAAAATTTTAATTTCTTGTGAACTATGGTTTATTTTGGTATAAATTTTACGTAATAATATTAATGTTCTATGGAGAAATTTACAGTTCATTCTGAGCATTTTTACTAGTTTTTATAGATTTGAATGGGTTTTTTTTATTTTAAGTTTCTGACTATTTTACTATATAAGGAATATTATGATATATTTTTCATTTCATTTGGTTAGTACAGTAGTTCAATCCACGAGCTAGAAAAAGTACCGTCGCGCATTTCATGAGAAACTTACTTCGGAATTTTGGTTTTTTACAAATAGATAAAAGAAAAAAACTTTTCCAAAAAAGTAAAACCGACTACCAAAAACATAACACTCATCTACCTAGCCTTTTCCCAACTACATTGGGGTCGGCTTCCAGTCAAACCGGATTCAGCTGAATACCAGTGTTTTACGTTGAGCAGTTGTCTACCAGACCTCCACAACCCATTAACTGGGTAACACGGTACATCTTGGCAAGACTGGAGTCAGATTTACTGGCAATCCGTAACGACTGCCAAAGATCTACAAATGACAGCCGGGACCAACGGCTTAACGTGCTTTCCGAGGCACGGAGGAAACTCGGTATGTTAAGATGGTCACCCATCCACAGACCAACCTTGGCAAGCGTTGCTTAACCTTCAAGATCGACCCGAGCGGCTGTTATTATTTAGCCACGAGCTCCTCAAAACACTACAAAGCAAAAACAAAACACTACAAAGTATAAAATAACTTTAATTTCGGAGTTATGTGTCAAAAAACAAAAAAATAAACAAAAACACTGACTTAAGTACGAAATTAAAGTTATTTTATACTTTGTAGTGTTTTGTTTTTGCTTTGTAGTGTTTTGTTTTGAAACCACAAATACAGCGTACCAGCGTGATGCCGTGTTATGAACTGGTGTAAACAATCAACAGACATGCGATTTCAGAAATCCCGATCCATTTGCTATCATTGATTGAAGAGTTCCGTTGCCTACCTTCAAAGTTCTTCGCCAAATTAAAATGGGTCCAGTCCGGAAAAATACTTTTCCAAACAAGAAAATAGTCATCCAAATCGGTTTAACAATTGGCGAAAATATCGCTGAACAAACATTTGTCATGGGATCCCATCATTAGATCCTGACTTATACCCTCCATCATCAGCTCAGCAACATAAGATGGTGATTACCAGGCCCAAATATCTGAATTGCGTTAGAGATGTCATGAAAAACATTGTATGTGCCTATAAAATTCGAGGGTTTCAGATTCTTTTCATTAGATTCTGACTTCGTGGCAATGGGACCACCTAAGAGCTTTCGAATAAAAAAAGATTTTTTAAATCGCTCCTCAATTGGCGGAGAAATCGGTGAACATACATAAAAAATAATGCATGCGAACATAGAACCTCCTCCTTCTTGAAGAATATTGTTAAAAAACTCGGAAAGCGAGACCGCTATGAACTATACTAATAATTATTCTCACCCAATGAGCCAAAGTTGTCTATATATTTCAGTTTCTAAGAGTAAGAAAACCAAAGTTGGCCATTTTACGCAAAAACACAGTCAAATTGTAATTGTTTTTTTTTTTTTAATCTTTGCTTTGTCTCCATTACCTACATGCAAGACATAATTAATAATATTGACAAATAAATTTTTATTTTACTGTGATTACATCTTTTATTTAGCAACAACAATTTTTTAACAAATAATTATTTTCTTGACAAAGGAAAATACATTCCATGATTTTTGTTTTTTTACACTTAATTTATTTTATGTATGATGTCCCCTATGCTAGGAAATTCCTGTATTATAGGGGACAATACCAAATATTATTTCCTAGTTTAGAGAAAAACTAGTGGTGAAATAGATATTCTCACTTATTTTGCATGACCGTGGTGGCTAGTGCAGAATAATTTCAAACTGTATTTAGCTTAGGCCCAATCATAAACAAGGGGCTTGCAACTTATCACCGGCGCACTGGTGCACGCATTAATGAGCTCCATGCGGGTTTACTAATTACGGATAGGTTCGTTAAAGTTATAATCAAGTCCAGCAGTCGCAATTACACAAACACAATCTATTGCACTGGAAACACCTAGATCGCAAAATAAAATACAATCTAGAATGAGATGGGCCAATGATCAAAATGAAGCGATCAAGAGATCATATTAGTGAGCAGCGAATATCTGACCAAAGGAGGCAATAGTTAAAAACAAATACATCAGCGCTGAGAAGTTTGACACATTGAGGTTAGAAATATCAAACGAATTACAACTAGACAATAGGAATCATAATAATGTTGTAATCGCCGTAAATGACAGCAACATTGATACCCAGCTAATTGCGAGTAATACAGAATTATACCCTTTAGAAGGTGGCATACAAGCGCCAAATATTGATCTAGTAAATTTATCAACAGATATACAACTTAACCCTCATACAAGCTTAGATAACCCATTAATAGATGAAACTTTCCAACAGACACTTCAATTTTACTTAACAACTAGCCCCACAAATGTAATGTACATCCTTAAACAGAAGTCGTCTAAAAACCTTGCCACGATAGTAGAATACATCAACAAAATAACACTCCCTGAAAATGTTAATAATGAAACTGACTTTCATACATTACAAACGGCCATAATACAGTGTGGCATGGACCGTGGCTAAAATTAACGGAGCAAAGTTAACACTCCAACCAAGGGAAATGAACATTAACAAAAATACAAAAAATATATACACACCACAATGACAAACACGGCTAGAGCGAAAATTAAAAGACTTACGTTCAAAGATAGGCAGGATGACACAAATCATTAATGGCAATAGAAGTAGAAAAATAATTAAACATATTGAAAGTATTGCTACACTACAGTGTTAAATAGTCCATTTATCGAGGAAGGCTATAGGCTATATATCATCACGCTAAGACCAATAAGAGTGGAGCAGTAATGAAAATTGTGACGCAGATGAAGTTGCGTAGGTTAACTATATACACGCCAATGCTAATAACATCTTAGCCGAACAGCAGAAAGGGTGTAGAAAGTTCAGTCAAGGCTGTAAAGGACAATTGGTCATAGATTCTGTAATTTTTAAACAGGCACAAAAATCAAAAACCGATCTTTACAGTTTGTATATTGATTACAAAAAGCTTATGACACTAAAATTTTAGATATTTAGGTACAGAATCCACCCAACAATAATCACATTCCTAAAAACTATCATGACAACCAGGTGCACTGTCCTAAAAATAAATACTTCAATAGAAACGGCGGATGCCCACCTAATCAAAATACGATGATACATGATACGAGGTATCTTTCAGGAAGACGCACTGAGCCCTCTGTGGTTCTGGCTCGCTTTAAACCCTCTATCAAATATTTTAAATTTATCGTGCTCAGGATTCCTCTTAGAAGATAGCAACAGTGGTCAGTTTCAGGCACAAAATAACGCCGTAAATCACGTACTCTACATGGATGACATAAAACTATATGCTAAAAGTGAAAGTCAACTCAATGAACTAGCAAACCTTTACAAAGATTTACTAGAACAAAAAAAATACTACTAGTAGTAATTTAGAAAAAATTTACTAATGATGTTAAAATGGAATTTGGTATTGATAAATTCAGTCAAAGCAGGACAATACTATCAACACCAATACACATTAGAAACAGGAGAATACATTGAGCCATTAAATGAACACGATACTATTAATATTTAGGATACAACCAATCACGACAAATAAACCAGAGAGAAACCAAACAAAAATTAAGACAACAGTTCCAACACCAAAGTATTAGTATTCTAAAAACACAACTTTATTCAAGGAATACAATAAAAGCACTAAAAACTTTTGCTATACCCGTACTTACCTATTCTTTCGGCATTGTCAACTTGACCAAAACCGATTTAAAAAATCTACAGCGCAAATTAAATACTACCATGACGAAAATCCATTAACACCACCCAAGATCGTGCGTGCAACAAAGGGTAACATTGCCAAGAAAAGAAGGAGGCATTGGCCTAATCGAGTTTTTTTATACTATTGATAGGCAGGCGTTTGACCACTATCTCACCTGATGGTAAGCGATGATGTAGTCGAAGATTTTATTTTTATTTTTATTTTCCTTTATTGGCCAACCAACAATTGTTTACACTGATAACATATAAAGTAAGTATATAATATCCAAGGTTAGTGTAACAATTAATTACAGGTTAGCATCGCATGCCCCATAAACAAATAAGATGTGCCACTAGCACTGAACTATTATTAAACATTAATATTTGGGTACTTAATTAAAATTAATAGGTATAACAAGCATTACGTGATGAGATTTACAGTACGAAAAGCAAACAGAAACACATTGAAACTGTACATAATAGCGAAATAAGAATCCGAATTAAAAATCTATTTAAAATCAAAATTACAATCAAAAATTTAAACAGAAATTAAAAGTCAAATTAAAATCATAATCAATATCTAAATCAAAATTAATTAAAATCCGAATCATAAGTCGATTAAAATCACAATCAATATTAAAATCTAAATTACAATCACAAATTAAAATCTAAATGAAAAGTAAAATTATTATCACAATCAATATTAAAATCAAAATTAAAATCGAAATCAAAAGTCAAGTTAAAATCACAATTAAAATCAAAATTAATTAAAATCCGAATCCAAAGTCAAATTATAATCACAATTAATATTAAAATCCAAAATTACAATCAAAATTGAAATTTAAGTTAACATTAAAATAAAAGTAAAAGTAGAAACAAGCAAAAACAAATCAAAATGAAGTTAAAATTAAACAATTGATATAGTTGTTCTATGAAACTTGGCATATGAGTCAAAATGCACGTCTATAAGATCACTGCTGTTATTTAATAATTTGCAAAGACGAGGAACGACAGAGTTTGCACCTAGTATAGTTCTGCGGAGTGGAGGGTGTAAAGGAGTTATAGGAGCACGAGGAATTCCGGCAGGAGCACGAAACTGAAACTTTGATAGTAGTAGAGGACAATCAATTTTGCACCGGAGTAGCTTATAAACAAAGGAAGAGTCAATGATTGTTCTACGTTTCTCAAGTGAGACCATCTTAAAATAAGATAGTCGGGATTCATAGGATCGTATCCTTTTAGCATTTCCGCTAGCATAGGCTAGATGCCAGAGGAATCTCTTTTGTATTCGCTCCAGTCGAAGAATGTGCGTAGAGTAATGAGGTCTCCAAATCGTACTGCAGTATTCTAAGATACTACGAACGATGCAGTTGTACAATAAGATCTTCGTCCGATTACGCTTAAAACCAGCAACATTCCTTATGACAAAACCTAGCATTCTAGAAGCCTTTTTGATGATACCCTCGACATGAGGAACAAATGTCAAGGCGCTGTCGAAAACAACTCCCAAGTCCCTTGTTTGATCCACCTCTTGGATAACGTTAGGGCCCACGCGATATACACTAGCAGTTGCTTTCTTTTTTCGAGTGTATTTCACGTGGTAGCACTCTTTTATATTTAAGCTCATTTCATTATCATTACACCATTTAACCAACGAGTCTACATCCCTCTGAAGTAATGTACAATCGTTTTCAGATTCGATTATCCGTGAGAATTTAAGATCGTCTGCATACATAAAACAATCTGAGAATCTCAGGCAGTGCGGGATATCATTAACAAACATAATAAATAGAACTGGTCCAACATGTGAGCCCTGGGGGACCCCTGATGATGTTTTGTAGGTTCCCGAATGGAAACCATTAACTGCGACAAAGAAGGAACGATTTTCGAGATAAGACCTAAGCCAGTCGTAAAGTGTACCGGTGATTCCATACGCAGATAACTTCGATAGAAGTATATGGTGAGGCACGCGGTCAAAGGCTTTGCTAAAGTCTGTGTAAATCACGTCAATCTGCTTGCCGCAGTCAATGGCATCCGATAGCATTTCTGTGAAAGTCGCCAGATTAGTGCAAGTAGACCTAGACCCTACGAATCCATGCTGAGAAAAGCTCAAATACAATTTGAAATGTGCCTGAATGTAAGGACAAACTAAGGATTCGAAAACCTTAGCAAAGGTTGGTAAGATAGAGATCGGTCTATAACTTTTAATGTCATCCTTTTGATCACTTTTATAAATTGGAATAACCTTTGCTTTTTTCCATAAATCAGGGAAAACACCTGAGCTAAGAGACTTGTTAAATATTAGTGCTAAAGGGGATACCAAAGCGGGAGCACATTTATAAATAAATATTGGCGGAATACCATCAGGCCCAGCACCTTTACGAATATCCAATAATTTGAGCTTGTTCAACAGGCTATCGCGATCAATCACTGGTGCTGTTAGTGGTAGACTGTTATTCTTCATATTATGAAGAAAATCGGACTCAGGTTCACTATGGGTCACTGTCGCGCTACTAAAAGCGGAGGAAAAATTTGACGCGAACATTTCACAAATTTCTGGACCATCTGATGTAAATACGGTTCCATTAGTCATTGTGGCTGGATAAGAGTTAGAGCCACCTTTTTTATCTTTAATGTATGCCCAGAAGCGGTTCGGATTTTTAGGTATTTCATTTTCAATGTCTCTAATATACTCATTATAACTATCAGTAGCTAATTTGGAACACCGTTTGCCTAATAATTTGAGCTCGATTTCATCCCTAGGGTTCTTATAGACTTTGAAGCGAGATCTTATTTTTTCTTTTTCTTTTAAAGCTCTAATTAAGCTTTTATTAAACCAAGGAGGATATTTTTTATATTTAAAAGTAGGTTTAGAGGGTACATGCATATGTATAATATGCAGGAGCCTGTCATAAAACATTCGAAGCATTTCGTTAACATCAGCCATTTTGTCAAACAGTTGTTCCCAGTTTATATCGTTTAGATTCTCGCAAATTTTCGTGTAAGCAAGTTTATTATAATTTATTTTTGTAGTCTGAGGATTATATGGAAGTCGGGTTTCTTCACTCGCTGTAATCAGGATTTCGAGGGGGGGGTGATGGACATCAATGGTGCTGAAGGAATTTAGGGCCGCAGTAACGCTACCGGTGGGTACATTACTTAATACAAGGTCTAATATTCGGCCAGACACATTCAGGATGCTATTAAGTTGTGACTATTTATGCATGTGAATAAAGTCAGTTAGTATATTAGCAATGCCAGGAGGAGTATAATTTTTTTCTGCGTCATATACCAAATTCCATTGTATATTACCCAAATTAAAGTCACCGACAATACAGGCGCACAAGTTTGTCTGTTCAAGAACCACGTTACAGCGGTCCAAAAAATTGTCCAAACTAATACGTAACACAGGGGGTGGTAAATAAACTGCGCACAGAGCTATTCGACGAATAGATTTTATAAACGGTACCTCTATAGTTATCCAAAGATCCTCACATTGACTTTCCCACTGAACCATACGTTTTGAGTTAATTGTTTTTAATACAGCGATCAATACGCCACCCCCGTCCTTTTTCCTACCATCTCTATCTTATCTATATACTATATACCGATCGTCAAAAAGCTCCGCGCTCAAAACGCTATTATTCAGCCATGTTTCAGTTAAAATCACAATATCATAGTTCTCTAAAGACAATTGACGACAAAAATTATGAGTCTTCGTGCGTAGACCTCTTGTGTTTGTGTAATAAATATTAATATTATGAGCTGAGAATTTTAACTATAATTGATACCAAAGCTGTGACTACAATAAATTAATGTTAATGACAGTTAAAAATTATTTTAACTTATTTAAAGTGTCCATGTTTCTAACCATGATATGATCCGAGTCTTCTACTTTACGCATAAAAATCTTACCACCTCGAATCCACACAAATTTATAACCAAGTTCTTTGGCTTTGATCCTTGCGGCAGCGTGCAGAGCCCTGTATGTGGGGGACAGATGTTCAGTCACGAAGATTGGTGTTTTTGGCCCAGAATAGCCGAGATGCACGCTGTTCAGTTTATTATCCTTATTGTTTTTATTAAAATTAACAATAGCCGCCAGGAATTGGTCACGAAGTCGAGGGGAAGCCAGCTGTACAACTATTGAACGTGGTCTAGTATTATTAGGGTTTAGTTTGGCAACCCTAGTACAATGCAAAATATCTCTGTTTTCCACAGCACACGCAGCCACTTTAGAAATTTCTGACACAATATCAAAGAGATTTTCGTGCTTCTTCTCAGGTACGCATTGAATTTCAATGTTGTTAGATCGAGTTTGTTGCTCCAGCTGATCTACACGAACATTTAGCGACTTCACAATGTTGCTGATTTCAAGGTTCTCCTTCCGCAGTTCCATAATGGTCTCCTGAGATGACGCATGCTCCTTTAGTAGGTCCTCATACTGACTGTTCATGAATTTCATCGAGTCATCCATGGCAGAAATTTTAGCATTGATGGGCTGCAACTCTCTATGTAGTATAAGATGGAGCACGCTTACCTAGAAGAAACCTATTCACTCTTGACTTAAAGACTGCCAGGTTGTAGTCATCAGGAAACACAGACTCCGGCAGGGAAATTCATTCCTTAGCTGTACGCATTAAGAATGTGTTCCCAAAACGTTTTGTGCGTATGGGTGGGATGTTCACCATGTACCGGTAGCGCTACCGAATTTGGAGCTTCGTCGCGACGAGCCCCTCATTGCCGATGATCCTCTTGGCTCGTTTCTCAATTGACTCAAGGGCATCAAGCTGGTATCTGGCAGATCCATCCCAAAGATGATATTCTGATAGACGATATTCTGAACTTACACAACAAACAAATCACAAAACTAAGACAAAATTTCTTTACTAAAGCGTCTTACAAATAACGACCTTCATTTTACACCTCTAAGTTTAAAAGACAAAACTGAACAGAAAGACCAAAAAATAACCGACAACAAAACCAAACTACTTGAATGGAGCCAAAAGTCTTTACACGGAAGACACTGCCAAGTTTTAACCCAAGTTAATGTCGACAAGGAAGCGTCGAACGCATGGCTTAAATGAGGTGAGCGTTTCCTGGAAACTGAAGGCTTCATGCTCGCACCGGACCAAATAATTGTAACTAAAAATTATAGGAAACATATTATAAAAAACTTAAGCAATGACACCCGCAGAAAATGCAATAGTTCACCAGAGACCAACCAGCATATTTCAGGTGCATGTACATCAATAGCCCAGACAGACTACAAACATAGACACGATCAAGTTGCCAACATCATACACCAGAAACTAGCACACCAATATAAATTAATTGACTCCATAATGCCTTACTTCAATTATGTAAAAAAATCTAAATCAAAAAACAAAATAATTTATTGTTTGTCACAGGTTTAAAAGTAGTTCTTATGAAAATAATATGTAGACCGCTGTAACATACCCGTTGGGCGTACAATATCAATAATCTATATTTTTTTAATTAATTAATATAATTCAAATCTATTTTATCTTTCAAAAATACATTATCATTAATCATTACTATCACTCGTGTCAAAATACATTAAAATTCATTAATATTATTACCCATGTCAAAATGTATAATTAAATTATACATAATCAAAATTAATTTAAATACATAAAAACAGTCAAATACAAAATTAATTAAAACAATAAAATGAATAAAACTAAAATAAGTACATATTAAATTATCAAAATTTTTCATTTAAGAACTCCGTAATATTATAATCATCACCATCATCATCTGCCTAGCCTTTTCCCAACTATATTGGGGTTGGCTTCCAGTCAAACTGAATTCAGCTGAATACCAGTGTTTTACGTGGAGCGGCTGCCTACCAGACCTCCACAACCCATTAACTGGGTAATACGGTACTTCTTGGTAAGACTGGAATCAGATTTACTGGCTTCTGACAATCCGTAACGACTGCCAAAGATCTTCTAATGACAGCCGGGACCAACGGCTTAAGGACGCTTTCACGATTCGCGACGAAAACTTCATGTTTTTGAATTTTTCGAGATCAAAATCGTAATGATGTGAGCAGATTGTTTCACAGAATATTACGGATTTAGAAAGAATAAGTCTTAATTTAGTGTACTTCGGCCCGGCACGAACTGATCGGCAAACGATTGCGCGCGGGGATTTATAGTGTTTTTTTATAATAATCGTGTAAAATAAATGAGTACATAAAGCGTTGCTTAACCTCGATCGACCCATGAGGCTGTTTTTTTAGCCACGCCTTACTAATTAGCTTTTTTTTTAATTCTCTCTTAAATGAATTAATATTCATTACCTTTAGATAATTAGGCAGTTTATTGTATATTGATGGGGCTATGCATATTACGCTTTTTCTCAGACATGCAGTTTTTGCGGAGAGTGATTGCACCCAAAGTCTGTACTTCTCATGTCTATTTCTATTATTAATCAGAGGGGGAAACAAATGAGGATTGGTTTTTACAAAGACCGATATTTCCAATATGTAAAGTGACGGAAGTGTTAGAATTTTCTGCTCTATGAACATTGGTTTGCAACTGTCAGTAGTTTGTAACCCAAACATAGCACGTATACAACGTTTTTGAGCTTTGAACGCAGTAAACGTCTCAGTTGAATTGCCCCAAAAAATTATTCCATATCTCAATACTGATTCAGCAAGGCTGTAGGTAAAGTATGTGTGTTGACGGTCGGTGCCAACTTATAAGAGCATATGACGAAGTACTAATTTTTTTGCAGAGTTCATTGATATGTGTTTACCAATTTAATTGCAGTAGGTACATTATTTTCAATTCAATTGTTTTCCAAGCGCACACCAAATAATGAATTTTATAGGCAATATTTTGCTACTTTGGATTACATTATTGCAATTTTCTTAAGGATCTCATTTTTTTTTTCAGAATATACATATAAATATAGGCTATTTATATGTATATTCTATTGTTCATCAGAGATAATGTAGTATTCTAATGGTGAAATAATTTTTCAAATCGGTAAACAAACAAATCTTTCCTTTTTATAATATTAGTATA
Source organism: Lacanobia oleracea (assembly GCA_950371165.1). Lineage (NCBI taxonomy): Eukaryota > Metazoa > Arthropoda > Insecta > Lepidoptera > Noctuidae > Lacanobia > Lacanobia oleracea. Next base: position 13,626,444 of record OX493401.1, read on the forward strand.
GATAGTTAAAAATTCAAAATTCAAAGCATTTTATTTCAAATAAACCATTCACAGGCACTTTTGAAACGTTAAGGTCGGTCAGTCAAAAACATGGAAGCTATTTGCACGTTCCAAAGCGTAGATCTCTATGGAGAAGAACGTGCAAGAAACTCCACGGACTTAAATCATGTTCTGTTTTACAAAATTCCAAGTTACATATACTTGTTGCTTCTGCATGTGAGGACAATGCAAAGGAAAAAAAAAGGGCTTATTATAAGAATTTTAAATATAAAGATTAAAATAAGCCAATGGCAGTTAAGAGATGACCAGTCTCAACCGACGGCGCCTGTTCACGAACATGACGCGTGTATCGGCACCCTTCAGCTCAACCATTTCGAAGGGAAACGAATGATCAAACCCACGCGCCGCCATCAGCGAGACATTTGAGTGAGCATGACTGCTCTCAACCACCATGCTCGTTCATGTCCAACAAGTAAAACTATAACTACTCACATAAAATGTAATTATTAGGGCTAATTAGGGCTACGCTAATATTATATTAATATTAGTATTCTTATCTTTATTTTTTGTTTTAATATTGAAACACCTACTGTTCCCTTGACATTTTTAAATGAACCCTATCATTTGGAGATATAGAAAAAAACTATCTTTGAGAATAGGGTTGTACGAGGCCCTTGAGAGACCCAGGGCGCCGCTCGCCCTGCCGACGGCTGTACCCTACCATTTTATACAAATTGTTTTATATTTCACTTAAGAACATAAGTTTGGCTCTAGGATTTAGATAAAATATAGATTTTTGCTTACTTTCGCTTTTGTGTTTGATACTATAAGATAATGTGAGTTTATTTCGAAAGATGTTCCTTTGCTGCAAACATGTATAATTCGTCAGCAACAAGACTATCATCATCATTATTATTAATAACTAATATTTCTAACCTGAATTCGACCACTCCTCCGCAGAGGCTTCTAGTTTCTTGTCTCAGTCGTGTTTTTGTGCCAGCCTCATTTAGGTTCTACCTGCGTTGGCAACAATGTTATCTCTCCGCCAGACGAGCAAAACTTCTTCCAGTTCTTGGACGCCACTTGATCACTTTCTTATTTGACAAGCTTAACTTAGTTAAAAATAAACATTCACATCAATTATTTTTAGATCAAATATAAGCACTGAAAAATTTGTAAAATATCCTCCCGAAATAAATGAAAACTACATTAATAAGTTCTCAGTTTATTCTGGCAACTACCACGCATTTGTCAGTTGACCGGTCATTTTATAAATAATCTTTCTTTTGTTCTTATACGGGAAATTAAACTGGAAATACTTTTGTACATATGTATGTAATTTTAAAATACTGATGTAGTCCCGTATCTAGTAATGTTTAGGGATACAAGCTGTACTTGACTCGATATCTACGATAAGTTTACTATTTCTTCTTGGTTTCTACACTTCCAACTCTCTTGACTTCGTCTTCACACGTCTAGAAAATGGTGTAGGTTTTGTCTATATTTTGGGGGTTGGCAAAGTGCCGATACCCAACTAGCCCTTGAAGATTCCGCAATACGAATCACTACTTACACCCACAAAAACCATGGGGAACCTGTAGGCAAAGTATCAAACATCGCAGATGATATTTTCCCCTCCATTCCTGTGAGATTTGAGAGCAAAGTGCTAATATACAAGCCCACTTATATAAAGCTTATTACGCAGCGTACCAAACCATTTAGCTGCTCATTATGTTTACATAATTTATTAATGATGCACTACTTTCAGTACCGTTAGAGGGCTCTCCTAGTTTAATTAATATTTTAATATATGATATACGTCCGGGAGGGCAGGAGACGTGCTTGTCGCTTAATTGTGTGCATTATCGCGAATCTGTCGCCGGCGACACGCGAGTCGCGATTGATGTCGCCTCTGCATTTACCTATCGATTACCTCTTTGCTCGGGGCGTTACCGCCGTGAAGCCACTTACACGGGCCTTCAATCTTGTACCTGTACTTGTTTTAACCTTGAATTATTTTATATTGACTACGATTCTTGCATGGGCCAAGGTTATCTCTCTCACAAACCACCTTCCGAGCCCTGATTCTCCTCGTATCTTAATTAACGTGCTTGACTTCATTAATTAAAATAAACTTTCTGAAACTTTGTAACGGATCGTATCGCTGTGTACCACGAATGTGCACCTCAACTTTATGTACAGATTCATTTGTGTGATTAAGTGATCACACGAACATTTATCTTTAATAAATAAAAAGTCCTATCCACACAATGTAGAGTATATGATGAGCAGTTTTTCAATTTCGTTTAACGTCTGGCTTTGAGTATTCTATAATTCCCTTTCTAGGAATTTTCGTCGAAATCGCAGTTGAGATGAGAGATAAGATTATTTTCACGTTAATCTCAAAAAACTCCACAACACGGAGTCTCTTTATTGGTAGGCAACTGCCTACCAATAAAGAAGCTTCAAGGAGATATTTTTTCCTCAGTTGAGGAATAACAGAATTTAGTTAATAAAAGGGATACCCTGAGGATCTTTATGTTTTTAAGTCGATGACTTTATATTGCTTTAGCTAAAACTGTGTCGGTAACCTTTTCTGATTGCTGATCTCTGATGCCGCATTGCAACGTTGATCAGTGCATATCACGCAGGAAGAAACGCAGAGTAAGTGGATAAACTGCTTCCTCAGAGAAATTGCAAGGAAAATGCCTGGTCCATAGCGCCCAGGGACTCCTTAACCTGTAATGTTTCTAAATATAAACAGTGTGTAGGTGTTTATGAAGGAAAATGTGGCTCGTACTTTAGCTATTATTGAATTGCGTTCTAGCGTTGTGGCCGTCACCGTCATGTCACTCTATTTATACACATGAATAAACACAAATGTGTGTTTTTGTAACCTTTGATAACGGTTGAGCTAAGAGTATTGTAATCCACGTTGGATCCACAGTACGTATGAGGAAAATGAAAACAAAAACAACCTTGGCTTCGCACGCTTTACGCGAGCTTTGTACCCCATTACTAAACACTCATTACACTGAGGGGAAAGCACAATGTCATGCTGATTCACAATAAACTTGACTTTGAACAAAAACAGCTTCCAAGTGACGTGACATGTGTCTGGCTGACGAAGGCTGCATCCGAAAGAAAGTGATGAAAAGGCTTACCTTTGTGCGTATCAAAGTGAGTGAGGATGCTGCAAAGTGAAGGACCCGTGATATTGGTGAGCGGATGCGGGGCGGGGTTGTCGAATCGGGGTTGAGGGTGCGACGCGCGGAGGGCGGCTACCATCCGCGCAGGGCGGGCGGGAGGCACGTAACAAGTGAAGCGGGCCCGGGAGCAACAGTCTGCCGCAGCCCGGCCACGCGGCCCCACACACCTCCGCTACTCGCCCGCAGCACGCACCCGCGTAAGTAGCGCTCACCCGATTTAATTATTTACCTCTGTCCGACCGCTGCCCGACCAGCTCGCCAGCTGCCGCCTGCTCGCTCCGGAGTCCGGGCGGTTTCCTCCGGCGCTCCAGCTCCTCCATTATCGCGCTCGTTTAAGATATCGTAAACGCGCATCCGTTTTTCAGTGAATGTCTACCATATAACTGTACCTGTTGAATGCATGACGAAGCAACATACACCCATGACGTTTATTTAGAAATTAATTTATTAGATTGTTACCAATATTTCATGTTAGTTTAGAAGTTAAGTATAAAACGTACTAATTAATATCCGTAATGGCGCTATCTGTATCGCGTAGTGTTCTGTTCGGCTCTATCCAGGTGTTCGGTATTCACCAACGTTGTCACGTCGCGTCATGATACCTGTAATTTAGAACTATAAAACGTGACAGTCATTACTCTTATCTCACAGTTTCCTTCAAGCAGGAAACTCATAAAGTTGCTTCAGGCCCACAAGTCATCATTATAGTTATGAGACGCAATGTTTGCTATCATTATATATAACGGCGCTCATTTTAAAATTTCAGTGCCTTCTTTCATACACGCTATACATTACAGTTAACACATTATTATCTTATTAAATTGTGTGAAAGATTAGAATTGGTTTTATGTACTTTTTATTTAAAACAAAGAAATAGTTCTTTTTTGGATTGTGATCTGTTACCTCGTTTTATCTAAAAGCTTCACCGAATTGAACTGTATTAGGGCCTTTTTTACCCATTTAGATCCAAAAACTCTCGTTATTGCAAAGCGGCGAGTCAGATAATTATTTATTTGTATTTTCTTAATGAAAGAGGATTAACATTGCTTAAAAGAGTCGGAAAGAAAGAAGCGAGAACAGAGGTAGCGACACTACTCAAGCACACCGCCGCCGCCGCGCGACGACAAAGATTCACAAGTCAGAGATAAGATAACAATGAATGTTCGCAAACACTCGCTATAATTGGAAACCCTTGAAGTCCTTTTGACGTAAGAAGACTTTATTAACGTGATGCACAAAGAGAGGGTTTGATTAAAGACGGAAAATGGAACATATTGTTATAAATGTAACAACACGGAGTCTTTAATGTTTTAACGAAAAGGAGACAAGAGAAATCGCTTAAATATAAATGTTTTTGGAGATAATTTTCGTACGCTATTTTTGTTTTTCAAACAACAGAAACTGTTTCTACGGTAAACGTGTTCCGCTCTCGCGATTTAATATTTTTTCTGAAGGTATATTCATGTAGATTCGCAAACCATTGTGTATTGTGTCACTGGTGTGAATTGTTATGAATACGCAAAAGGTTAGGTATTCATAAATATACGGGAAAAAAATAGAACATAATAACGCCTACACCCACTAAGTCGCATTATAAAATACCAAGAATCTATGAGCAAGAAGTTACACATAAAACGTTAGTGATGATGAGAAAGTCTGGCTTTCTAATGAATGTGCTGTTATACTTGGTTCATACAGTGCAAATTGGAGATAATGAGCATGAAAAATGTGTGCATAGTTGGGGGAGGGAAAAATAAACGTGAGGAACATTCACTAGGTACCAGCTCCCGGAATAACTGGAGACTGCGGGGAATTAGGTATTAGCTATGAGCTTTACATGAATGTAGACAATTTAGATCTGCAATGGAATAAATCAAATGAAGATGAACACTAGTTACAGTGAAGTTGTGCTGACACAAGGGGGTGAGATCAGTAAATCTCTTAGACAGTTGGGATGTAGCTGCATGAATTTGTCGTTTGTTGAAGGGAGCAAGTTTGCAGCGTCAGCGGTGTTTTACTGTTCATTGTGTTTGTTGCTTCAACATTAGCATACAAGTCGGTAATTCGAGCACTTCAGACGGTTAAAGTGGAGTCTGCTGTCAGAAGCGCTTCAAGCTAAACGAAGCGGAGTCGAGCGGACAGCGTTAGTAAACGTGGCAACAACTAAAGTAAACCTAATTCGGGTACGACCGGCCGAGCGGAAAAGAGAGGCTTTGCAGTAAACGGCTTTGAAGTTTAAGAAAATATAAAGAGCACAATGGGTTTACCTACCTATACCTACATATGTTTAGATGACCGGCTTCTTTGGATTTTGTTGAAATAACCTTGTCACGACCAACGAAGTTTTCTTCGTGTAACGAGTGCTACAAAACTTTGAAGGAGCGTTGACTAGTGGTGACTGAACCTGACAAATTCGTTAATAGATTCGTTTGAAACCGTCAATTGTTGTTATTTTTAAATAATGGAATAAATGTATTTCATAAATTAACATGTTTTAATGTGGATCGTTTCTCCAATTATTCGTTAAAATCGCTCCGGGGTGTTCCAACAGCTGTGAAATTTTCGTGTGAATTTTAATGGCACGAGCGTAGTTAATGTTTTTTTATGAGGATACTAAACGATGCAATGCGTAATAAAGAACGATAAACTGAAACAAATTGAGAGTACCTGCCTGTTTTGCTTTTCCGATCAGAAAATATTTGTGATTGAATTTCATTCCCAGAACTACTCGTCCACGTCAATACTGTTATTGGATATAAGTTATGAAATACTTGGGGAGAGCAAATACGTCCAATTAGCGGGCAGCTCCACGCGGATGCAATATTGATTACATTCGCACCACCAGTCGCGTTCTCTTTGTTTGAACGCTACGCCTACACGCCATCGCCACTACGTTTGATACAGCCGCGCCTAGCTTTATGCTAGCTCTGGTTATATCGATCAGTCCGTAAAAAAATAATTGTTAGCTTTCAGTACTCGTTTTAGCCGTAACTTGTGGAGCATATTGCTAATGCCGGTCGGGCCGACAGTAAAAAGATAAAGGCGAGCGGGCAGCGACGAACACGGACAATAAAATGGGCTTATCGTTACGAAGGGTGTACTCCACCTGAAACGCTTCTTGTACGAAGGTACCTTATCTAATCTAATTGCTGGACTAGGGCGACTTTAGCTGGCAGCGCGCCGCCCATACCCTTGTTACTTTGTTATTTGACTGACGTTTTACACGAAAACTTATGCAGCAAATATTTGTATTTCCGTAAAGTCGTAATTAATCTGTCTCTGTACGCAAGGGACGTACCTTCGTCATCGCCAAAATATGGATATGTAGATGTAACTCTGTGTTTAAAGTTTCGCGATAGTTAAGGCTCAACACGGTCAACGATTTGGAGCCACAGTTTCCCACAGTTCTAATCAAGCTTTTGTTTCCACTAAAATGTCGCTGCTATCGCGTTCGGTGTTGTGTTTGCTGATGCAATTAGTCTTTGTTCGTGCCTACGTTACGGCCCCGTCTGCGGTGTAACGTACACTACTTATGTATTACTTAGCACAGGCTACTATTAATATTAATTAAACTTGATGTATTCGTAGCAAGTACGCAGGTACCTACTCGCATTCATATGAGAACTGGTTCTATTTCAACTGACAGATATGTAGGGGTTATATTTATAGTTAGTCTCATAACACGTGTAACAAAGAGCAGCAGATTTTAGAGATTAATATAACAAACAGAATTCCTTGTAATACCTAAGTTCACCCTCCCTTTTTACTATCTTCTGCTTTAATAAAAAATCATAAAGAGTTGCTTTTAGTATACCCAAAGGGGATCGTGAAGATTAATTAAGAAAACAAGCGAGTGCTCGCCAGAGTATCGCACGGAGCTATTTCATAAGGTTGCAATGTTATTATAACTTATTTTTCTTTTTAACACTCAAAGTTATTTACAATCGCGGCGTTCGCTTTCATTTCTTTGTCCGCCATTCAGGCCGAAAGTTTTGAATAAGTATTTCTTAAAGTAGGTTAAATGGAAATTAGTGTTGGACTTCTGTTGAAGGATTTCTTAAATGTAACATAATTAGTTTCCAAGCTTCTAATAGGAGTAGGTAAATAGATTGCGGACGCAGAGTGTGTACATTATTAATTAATCCGAAACGTGTGTCTTATCATGCACACTTCGGTACACAACACCTTATCGATGCGTATTAACATCAATAATTATGAATTCAATTATTATTGTGAACAATAATTTAATTTACGTTATCATTGCGACACTACCTCGCATTAGTCGCATTAATCTGTGGAACATCTACCAAAAGCTGTTGGATAAGCCATGTTTCTTAGCATAGGGCTCATCAATTCAACTGACAGCAATAGGGAATATGCATGCGATTTTTTTTTTTCAAAATGAAATACTTATTAGCTCTAGTAAACAGTCATGAAATTGTTTTTTAAATACCTTCATCAGCGATGAAGTTATAAAGCTTCAAAGATTACAATTAGAAGGAGAAGTCTGATGTAAACTTTGACGTCATCGTCTATCACGCCTATACAACTGCCATGGAAAACGGCGTTTTCGCGAGAGGGACAGATATATTTGTTTAAAATAATTATATCTCCTTCGTTTTTCGGGTAATTTTGATTCTGTTTTCACTGTTAGTATTATATTTTTGTATATTTTTAGATAAACTGTATAGATGATAAAAATGTTTTGATATAGGTTGTAGGGGTTGTAGTAACATTTACCATGGCATTGATTCATGTTATTACTATAAACTGTTTCCTTTCCTGTGAATAACTAACAACAAAACTTTCCACTTTGTTTAATAATATTGCATTAGTACGATGTTGACGTGACCCACTTACAATTTCATAATAATAACAGCGACCTACTCGTACCATTAATGTGAAGACTAGTGTACACGATGACGTCTAATAACGTGTTCACACTACACACAGTGTTCGCGTCAGCCCGGCTCTGCCCGGCTTCCCGACAGTTCAATATTTACAAAATACTCCCCATTTCAAGGACACACTCCAGAAATTATATTTAGAGGAGAATGAGATTTTAACGACTCATTTGTTAGAAAAATCCCAGTATTTTATGATCACAAAGGATGGGTTTTTTATGGCTTCACTGCGATATTACTTTATTAAACGTTTTGGACGGGGTGAAGAGTTTCAATTTTGCTTCACCTTTATCTAAAGTATCTAAAGTTAAATGTTCTTTGAATGTACTTGTAGTTGGAGGAGTCTGTAGCTCTGAGGAGTTTGTTTGCGTACAACAGTTTATTATTTACTCTGATGAGCTCGTCAAGTAGTTACAGAAGTCAGACGCGAAACGAATGGTGTGGTTCGGCAGAATTCTATACGCTACTTCTAATGTTTTCACTGTGAAACATTCAGACATAATACGACAAATAAATACCTAAAGTCATACGTATCGGTAGATACCAGCTTCGCCAAATTCGAAAATTATTGCAGGGGAACATACTCTTATTGGGTGAAAAGTCCCGGGTCCTTCAAGGACATGGACTTCGCGCTTGCCAAGTTTCATCCAAGTCCCTTCGGCCGCTTAGAAGCGAAGAGGTAGCAAACAGACAGTGTTACTTTCGTATTTATAATAAAAAACTTTTTCACAAAAAAATACAACCGACTTCCAAATAAAACACACTACAAAGAATAAAATAACTTTAATGTCGGAAGTCGGTGTTTCCAGTTGTTTTTTCGTTTTTTGGGTTCCGAACATCCGTAAGAAACGGAACCCTTATAGGATCACTCGGTTGGCTGTCTGTCTGTTCGTCTGTCACAGCCAATTTTCTCCGGATCTACTGGACCGATTCTGTTGAAATTTGGTACACATATGGAATTCTGCGACCCAAACACGGACGAGTGTAAGAGTATGGGGGTCACTTTTGGGGCACAAAACTAGAAAAAAACGTTTTTTAAACTGTACCGTGTGGCATATCAAAGGAAAATGAAAGGGCTTACTTATTGTGGGGGTTTTAATTGTATTTTTTTTCATAATTTTAAAATAATAAGGAGGATTTGAAGTTATTCAAACAATTAGACGAAAAATGACCATTCATCCACCACATTCATTCATTCATTCCCGAAAATATTGAGCTTAAAATTTTGAAAAAAAAAAATTGGAAGAATAGATTACAGAAAAAAACCTATAAGAAGTCTATAGTGTTAAAATAACATGTTACAAAAATGAAATTCGTTCGGAACCCTTAGCACGCGCGTCCGACACACACTTGGCCCATTTTTTAAACCCCAAAGTTATTTTATACTTTGTAGTGTTTTTAATTTCGAAGTCGGTTGTATTTTTTTGTAATAAGAAATATATATATATTTTTCCCATTTTACTGGTGTGACTTGTATGCATATGCTTACCCCTTCACGGTCTATGTTATGCCCAATGTAAACAATTAACAGTCATGCAATTTCAGCAATCCCGGGAGATTTGTTATTATTTATTGAAGAGTTCCGTTGCCTACCTCCAAAAGCTCTTCATCAGATCTTCATCAAATTGAAATGGGATTAGTCCGGGAAAAAACTTTTTCAAACAAAGAAAGAAATATGTAAATCGGGTGACATTTGGCGGAACTATCGCTAAGTATACAAACCATTTTCCTGAGATCCCATCATCTGATCCTGACTTATACCTTCCATAATCAGCTCAGTAACAAGATAGGATCATTACAAGGCACAAATATCAGATATGCGTTACAAACATTGTATGTGCCTATAAAATTAGAGGGTTGGCGACAAAGAGACCATATCAGGAGTATAAGCTTTCGAATAATAAAAGAATTTAGAAAGTCGGTCCATAAATGGCGGAGAAATCGGTGAACAGACATTACAAAAAAACATATAGCCGAACATACCTCCACCTTTTTGAAGAAGTTGGTTAAAAATAATATGGATTAGCACATACTCATTCGTCTATATATAGCTACGTTGTCATATAATTTTGTCAGGTGAATAATCAGTATCAGTACCTTTTCCTAATAACCGTATAATAAGTGCTTGAATTTCCCGAAAAGGAAATATGATCGACTAAGAAATATACGTTAATAGAAAGATACATTTATTTGCTGAAACACCGTGACGGATTGGTAATGCCTTCTAATAATAACACTTTCTGCCAATGTGATCAAATATTCCAATAATACAAAATTTACAAAATTTATCGCTATGTAGAGTGACTTATAGACACCGAATCAAATAACGATATACTTAATAAAATCAATTAACAATAGCTTAATATTTGTACGTATAAGATGTCACAAATATTTTAATGATCAATTAAGTATCAATTAGATACAGATATCTACGTAGGGGTATGTTGGCATTTCCACCTACGGCTGAACTTCAAAGAAACCGTACCGTTACAAGCTCACTTAAAAGGCTCATCAAAGGTATCAAAGGTTTTTCAGCGATTATTCACCTCGTCCTATTTATAGTATCTTGTCTCCTGAAAGCCCACGTACGACCGAATCTTCGCAAGCCCTCCTTGAAAAAGCTTACTTGGTACATTCTAGACAAAAAACACAAGTCAAGGTTAAAAGCTTCGATAAAGGTATCCCTTTTATTGTTTTAGGTTCAGGATCAGATAAACAATCTCTCGAAGCTTACTTGTTCAAATATACACCTTTTATATTTGCCTGTGTTACTTTCGTCATGCAGGCACGACTAACACGGGAATAGCTATGTCGTGGTGAAAGATTAGCGGTAGTCAGCAACGTCGGGGACAGGACTGACTGGTTGCCATCTGCTAAGAATTGGTTCCCAATCTGTGGCGTTGTGAGTGCCAAAATATGGTAACGGAATTTAAAATGTCTAATTTGTCAATTCAAAAATAACATTGATGCAAACTGTGAAATTAGTTTATTTTTCGATCAGCTCAATATCTTCTAGGCTTTTCTTTGATCCCTGCTATAGATAAATAAATCAAAGGTCCCAGGCTAGTAAAAGATTGGAAACCATTTTGTTTTTATCAAAATCGAAAAGAAGCACACCGCTGGTCATTGTAGGGACCTCGGTTGGCTTCGCACGGTTGGAGCATTTAGCCAATGTCACGTTTGGTGTTTTGTACTTATGCGAGAAATGTATCTTTGGGCAAATCGAAACGTCCTTTTTAGTTATTGTTATGATTTCTAACTGACACGTGTAGAATTTATCAGAGTCATTCAAAAGAAGTTTCTCAAAGTGCGGTCTGAAAATAGCCTTTTCATATATCCCTGCGAAATATAGGTACAGTGTGCGCCAGTAGTGGTTGTGCAACATGGCAGGTGAGATAGCGAGTCTCTGCGCCGAGACACGTATCTCGATACATTTATGATACAATTGCCACAGTGTTCCTGATTCAGTCCGCCACTAGTTTTATTTAATAGCTTGCCGAAGAATGCATGACGCGTTTCTTATCTTATTATAAAACGTGTTGCATTAAATTAACTTGTTGAATAACAACTCAATAAATATGTAATGCGAGGTACAATAATATTATTTTGTTTTGATCTTGTTCTTTAAGTACGGTCCACTGATTTAATAGTCGTGACATTATAGTAATTTATTACTTAGTTAAGTTTACTTACTTTGTTTCAAAAACACTCAGTGTTTTTGAAGCAAAATTTTTATGGAAGTTATTTCTTGCTTTTAAGTAAATTTACTTTCAAAGGGAATAAGCCGTAGGAGTCACTAAATGTTACAAGATTAGGAAATCGTGCAATTTTAAAGATACCCACATCGCTCACGTAAACCTTTCCTAAAGGCACTATTGCGTAACCTGAATAATAAGTCTCAAGAATTTGGTTGGAAAGGTCCAATTTAACATGAAATAATACGTAGTTTGGTAAGTACCGAATCTTTACGTAACACTGTGCCATTCGTAATAAAAGATTCAAGAGTGATTTGAGTTCGTAATAAAAAATGGGACAAGTGCGAGTCTGACTCACGCCCCGAGGGTTCCGTACAAACTCGTGTTTTGGTATTTCGTCAATCATGGGATTTTTCTCATTTTTTTCCGAGTATTACACGCTTCCGAGTTAATACGAACACATAATATACTATGAAAGCATTCTCTTTACCCAGACAAAAATATAAGTACCTAAGTAGGACTTAGCTTTTCAGTTGCAATAATGTTCTCCTAAACAAAGCTGTACGTCACGGTCATTTCTTCAACTGAAAATAGGTATAAGTATGTAATCGATAAAAGTGTTAGTTTATGTGATTAAACTAAAAATTACTAATTTTCTAATTTTCAGCCGTTTCCCTTTACTTGTGCTGTGACCTTCCTTCTTGCCAAATTACATAATTCTGGGTCAATAAGAAGAACCATATTACTTTTTTATTTATTTTAGATTTACTTAGGATTATCAAAAAATGTCACAAAAATGATGCAGAAATAGCAGTATTTTTAATTGCGTTTAGCTGGGGTATGTAAGATACGTCTTTGATAATATTTTTAACATGATGCCTCCATGCGTTTCTGTGTTTATGACAGACCGACAGACGGACAACAAAGTGATCATAAAAGGACGTATATGTCCATGCTAACATAGGGACCTTTTTGGCCTCGCACAGACCAAAACGTTTATAGACTAAGTAATACTGTTAGTTTTAATTAAATTTAAATCTGTCTGTTTTGTGCGAGTCCCAAATAAACATTTTTCTTTCTTTCTTTTAACCTTAAAAACTGGCCAAGCGCGAGTCGGTGTCGCGTGCTACGCCGAACGAATTTTGGTTTTTTAACATGTTATTTTTACACTACAGATTGTCCTTGAATAACTTCAAAACCATTTATTTTAAAATTATGAAAAATATATATTTATATCTTCACAGTAAGCCCTTTCATTTGATATGTCACATGATATTGTTCAAAAAACTTAAAAAAAAAAATTTGTTTCACGCCCAAAAGTGACCCCCATACTAAAAAAAATATAAATTACGTAACAGGTCCGTGTTTGGGATTTAGCTGAATACTGGTATTCAGCTAAATCCGGCTTGACTGGAAGCCGACCCCAATGTAGTTGGGAAAAGGCTAGGCAGATGATGATGATGTGTCCGTGTTACAAAATTTCAACAGAATCGGTCCAGTAGATCTGGTGAAAACTGGCTGTGACAGACGAACAGACAGACAGACACCTGAGTGGTCCTATCCTATGGGTTTTTTGTTCGGAATCCTAATAGATAACAAAAATGTTTAAATAATCAACCAAAATGCTAAAAAAACGATTTTGTTAAAATGTGACTATTTGGCTTAGTACAATGGTAACAGGAAGCTATATTTGCTAGATTTAGAACAATCGAAAATAAATGGTTGGGCGTGCGCGCCTCGTCGTTTGCACGCCCGACCCCTTTGCGATGATCAGCGAATTTTTATCGCCCCCATCCGAATCGAGCTCTAGGTGCATTTGTTACACCACCTCATCTTTTATATCTATTGAAACGTGCATATTTTACTTCGTATTCTATCGAATTTCTCGAGTTTTACGAAACGGTACAAATTCATCACGTGTGGTTTATCCTCATGCGATTCGATTCCAGTCGTGGAAGCGCCATCTTCAGTGTTTCGTTGTATTTAGTATGCAAATCACTTTTGGAACTTCGCTGATATTTTTTTAACTTTTGCATTTCTTTGTATTGTACCAACAAAGATGTGGAACAGAAAGAACTGGGCGCATGACTTTTATTACATTTATTCCGAACTGGGACGTTTAACTAATCAATTTAAATTTTATTTATTGAAATCAAAATTATTATGCAATATCTTTGCTCTCACTCAGTTGTTTCTTTATTCTTGAGCGATTACTAATATATTTATCTACGATACTTTATCCAATTGATTTTCAATATTGAGAATTGCACATGTTGGTTTATTTCATCGTTTTGCGATAAAGCAATCATAACACTGGTTTACACGCTTTTTATAACCGAGCTGAAAGTTATTAATTCTTGTGTATTGTGGAAAGAGTTATCAAGAACAAGACATCAGCCACGTTTCATTTCAGGGATGTTAATTTATAAATTGCAAAACGGAAAAAAATATAAATACTACTACATGCAAACCAAAAATAAACAAATGTTTTATATACTACTTTTCGTCATTTTGAATTGGTTTTCCTGGGATGGACCAATAGCAATATCCTAACCTGTTTTCGTCATAAAATCCTTCATGTCAATCTTCAAAAATTTTGTGTTCATATTTGGAAGCAGCGATCTTCCTGATGATTTTAGGGAACATTCTTAAATGCGGTGCTAGCTTAACTAGTTTTTGCCCGCGACTTCGTACGCGCATACCCCGCTTTTTCCCGTTCCCGTTGGAATTCCGGGAAATCCTCTCTTAGTGCTCCCTACACTCCCCAAGGAACTTACATGACAAATTTCAGCTTTCTACAACCAGTACTTTCGGCTGTGCGTTGTCTGACAGACACTCTGTCACGTCGTGACAGACACGGAAGAATTGTATATATTAGGATTACAAAACATGGGAAACATGGTATTTATAAGGGTTCCGAACCATTGGGTGAAAAGAGATAACCAAGCTTTATACGTACTCGTACATCATTACATGAAACACCACCCCTATTGTAAAAGTCGGTGTTTTGGTTGTTTCTTCGTATTTTGAGGCCAACATCCGAAATGAAAGTTATTTGTACTTTGTAGTGTTTTAGGGTTCCGTACCAAAATGTTAAAAAAGAAACCCTTATGGTGTGACTAAGTCTGTCCGACTGTCACAGCTTGATATCTCAAGGAATACTAATGCTATCAACTTGAAATTTGGAATAGTTTTAGATAACGTTTGTTCAACTATTTTGCAAAAAAGAAAGGAATAAAAATGTGTATACTTTTTTGTAACAGTGACTGAAAAGTGTTCTAATTCAAATTTACTAGGGTTTTAGCCTGATAACTTAACGCAAAAAAATGAAACGTTACATAAACAATAAAATTATGGCCGAGTAGAGAGTAGAACCCCAAAAACATGGAAATTGAACATGGTTGGTGACGTAAGGGTTGACTTGTAACCAACTGCATCCCTTCATAGGTCCGGCTTGATGATATATTATGATCTGGTGTAAACAATACGATTTCAGCAAATCTGGGAGATTTGCTAACATTTATTGAAGAGTTCCGTTGCCTACCTCTTCCTCTTCTTCATCAGATCTCCACGAAATTGAAATGAGACCAGTTCGGGAAATAACTAAAATAAGTCATAAAAAATGGTTGAAAAAAAAATAAGTCATCAAAATCGATTGACAATTGGCGAAAATTCGCTGCACAACTATACAAAAAACACCTTCAGAGGAATTGAGAGGTTTTCTTTCTATGAAGTTGGTTACTACTGGATATAATGCATTTTTTAACGATTTTGGAATTGATCAGCTTGTACGAAAATATAACACAAAACTGTCTAAACTAACTATAGGACCCCTAAAACTTATTCATAGACAATACTTGAGTGGCGGCTAGCACTATGCGTCCCTTATAATGAACGCACAGCTAAGGTAGCCTGCTAGCTGTTTAAAGCAACGCATAGCTAGTGTCTCTCGGTTCTCTGTGGTCTATTACGTATTACGAGAAATATTTTGCGGGGTTGGATTTTACTATTATAATTTTCCATTTTAATCGCGTCCCTTTACAATGGATTATAGTAGAGAAGAAGAATTTGATAATTATATCAATGAGAGAAGCACAATAAATACCAGAAAAGCGATGATACGCGTTTTCCAAAATCTTTTTGGTTATTACAATTCGGATGAAATTAGACTACGCTACAGGTTTTCCAAAGATGTGGTAATTTTTAAACTCTTACCACTGATAAATGAAGACCTAGAAATGAACGTCAAGCAGCGAGGTGAACTATGCAACACGAACAAACCAATCACAGAGCTCTATTCAACGCTGTGCTAGTCAAGGGTTGTTTGAATATTGTTTATAATTTGAAAGGCTTGCCATATGCAACGCAGTGAGAAATGCCTTACTTCGCATAGCGTTGCTACTTTACTGAGAAAAGTATTGTTTGTGAATACGGGTGTTAGATTATTAAAACTCGTACATAAACCCAATAAACAAGTTTCTTGTAAGGGAGCCCTCTTCAATTTTTAATTTAATAGAATTTTATTGTTTATTTTTATAGCGGCAATACAAATATACACCCTATGAAAATTTGAACTACAACCTATTACGGTTCTTGATATACAGCCCGCTGGCAAGCAGACAGACGGACGGACGGACAGCGGAGGCTGACACCTGTATTCACAAATGGTACTATGATGTCTCACAGTGCGCGCTAGCGCACAGGGCTCCTAAAACTTATTCATAGACAATACTTGAGTGGCGGCTAGCACTATGCGTCCCTTAGAATGAACGCACAGCTAAGGTTGCCTGCTAGCTGTTTTAAGCAACGCATAGCTAGTGTCTCTCTATCCTCTGTGGTCTATTATGTTTTACGAGAAATATTTTTCGGGGTTGGATTTTACTGTGTGATAAGTTTCCATTTTAAAGCGTTCTTTTACAATGGATTATAGTAGTGATGAAGCATTTGATAATTATATCAATGAGAGAAGCACAATAAATACCGGAAAAGGATTTCCAAAATCCTTTAGATTATTACTGTTCGAATTAATTTAGACGACGCTACAGGTTTTCCAAAGATGTGGGACTTTTATAATCTTGCCACTGATAAATGAAGACCTAGAAATGAACGTCAAGCAGCGAAGTGAACTACGCAACACAAACGAACCAATCACAGAGGTCTATTCAACGCTGTGCGTTTGTTTAGTCAAGGGACGTTTGAATATTGTTTATGAATTGAATGGCTTGCCATAGGCAACACAGTGAGAAATGCCTTACTTCGCATAGCGTTTCTACTTTACTGAGAAAAGTATTGTTTGTGAATATGGGTGTTAGTAGGGTTCCGTTGGCTAACATTCGGGAATGTAACCCAAAAAAGTTAAATTTTGAAAAATCTGTCGGTACAGCTTTATGAGCAAATTGTAATAGTCAAGCTTATTGGTCCTATTAATGTTTAGGTATGTTAACGGATATCATTGGTAGCAGAAATCATAGTAGTGAAATCAATTCATACAGTGTGTTCCAGTCAAAAATGATTCACAAGGAACAGTTTAAATACAAATTGCGCCAAAATCCCTTGAAAAATGCATGTCCGGTTTACATAATTATATGAAACGATTGAAGATTTGTACCATCTGCTCCTGATCAAATAATAACGCCAATTTAAATGAAGGATCCGGTGAATGGTCCGTTAAATGTTCCGATTTCTATTAAATAGTAAGGAATTCTTTGTGGAACCTCAGAAATCCTTTTTACTGCGATAAAAAGGGTTTTATCGTTGTTGGGTCAGCAAAGTGTATGTAAATGAGAACGCGCTGAGTTTTCACGAGAGAAATAAAGCAAAATTGACGTCTTGGGCAACATAATTCATAACTTTTAGTACGCCAACACAATGCTGCCTTGTAAAAATATTGGAGAAATTGATAATCACGAGATATAACTTATTTTGTTACGCTGCTGCTCTTTACATCTTTTGTAAACAGAGACGCAGTGAAGCGGGGTCATTCTCGTGAATATTTTGTCATAATGTCGGTCACAAAGCCTGATTCGAGACATTTTGAATAAATTTTAAGTAAATCAATTTAAGTTGCGAGTTTAAAAGATCAAAAGCTTGATGTTTACGAGTTTCCCTCCATCCTCCGCAGTGGCTCTATTCTTGGATTTTCCTTTAAAAATAAGTTGAGAAAACATAATATTATAAACCCACACACAGTTCCAACAAAATCATATCGGTTTTACATAAGCTCATGCACGTGTGCTTTTTCATTTTACAAAATAGAAAATAATATTGTATTTTAACTCCCACGCTGTAACTGCAGTCGCTTTTGATCTAGAACTGAAATAGTTTTGCACGTGTACGGTACCTGAATGATATTAAACGCAGTGCTATATGTAGTACAAATGTACGTACAAAGTGAGCTGTGAATCCATATAGTACAAATATAACGTCGCTCTGATGGCAGGCGGCAGGTATCGATTTGTCGGAGCATAGTGTATTTTGTAAGCATTGGACGTTTCGCGTAGAACGAGGCAATGTCGCCAAAAGCAGCTGTTCCCTGTAGCTAACTATCGCTTTTGCTTCTCCACATGTCAGATTAATTCATGAAAAAGTTTCGCATGTAACTAAGCGCGTTTGTCCGTCCGTCAGTGTTTATTTGCCGTAGGATTTTACATGCAAATCAGAGACGGAGCAACTGTATTAAGGCGCTTTTAAGGCTTTAACCAAAGTCAAATAAGCAATTTATTCACTATCTGAGTAAAAATAAAAATAAAATGAACTATCAAACTTATTATTCATAATTCTGCTAGCCTGTAGGTTATTGTATAGATATTGTTGTGTAATACCTTGTTATTTCAAATGTGATGTGCAAGATTTACCTGTCACACAGTAAAAGAAGATTTGTATGTTTTGAGTAAAAAATGTGTCACAAGTTCTCTGAATTTAAAGTAGCAAAACATCGGAATAAAATCAGTGGCAATGTGTCGGGCGGCAATCTCGTCATAAATAAAAAAGTCCAGGAAAACACAAGTTGTATTCGTTCAGATTTGACTTCGGATTCAATCGAGTGCGAAGCTTAAGCGAACAACACATCCAGAGCTTCGGTTCTTAAGCTCCGTGACGTCATCAAGATTTCCAATTTACTTCGAGTTATTCAAAAGGATACGGGGTTTATCTTCCGTTCATCTTTCTGAACTAACTTATCGCATTTTGGCGTTGACGACAAATTGTCACATTGCTGACATTTTTAACCGAGAGGCCTTGTTGGCTCGGGGCGGCCAGATTTGAGCCCGGCTGCTTACCGGCCTAAGGTAAGCAACTTCCATTTTAGTGAGGCCTTAGTAATTTTATAAACTAATATTGACAAAGATTTGTAAACGGAATGGAGAGAAAGATATATGCAGCGTTATAACTAGGATGTTACATCTTAGTTATAACGCTGCATAAGGTATTGTGTTTTGACTTGTTATAATAAATATAAAATGCGCAGTTTTAACATTTTATTTATATGTGAGGGTAAATGTGTGGTAAAGATAAAATTCAAAGCAAAAAAGTATCTGGGTTTAGCTTAGGTTTCAATGTACAAACAAGTCCACGCGTACCGACCGTACAAACTTTTTCAAGTTCAGTTCTGATTGAAAGGGAACGTAATATTACCAAGTTTGGGGAAGATTCCCGATCAGTTTACGTATGCATTGTTTTCATTTAAATGTACCCTTGCGGAGTAACAAGCCTGCCCTCGGGAGGCGCACATATAGATAATGTTGCTAACTTGTCTCGTAATTTACGGCTGACACTTCCACTTTCAGAGCCTCTTTATAAGCGTTCTGCGAGTTATCCTTAAGTAATTAGTTGTGTTAAGCAAAGTTATGTACGAAATAAATTGTTTAACTAAATGTGATAATATGAGTCGACACCTCTGGAGAGTTGAAGTCTTGGAAGAGCTGTCATATCGCGATTTTGAACGTTCATTAGGATCATAATACTAGTAAATATTTGTATGAAACATTTAGTTACGTTTGTAAGTCGTGCTCGTACACTCATTTCATAGGAATGTTCTTTATTCGGAATAAATTACTATGAAAATAAATGGCCGGGTCGTACGACGGCAGACATGACAATAATAGATAATGACCTAAGCGTGAACCTAACCTATTGAGGGGGTATTCTTAATATTAGTTAAAGATCTAGGTTCATTTGAGCAATTCGGGCCTAGGGAGCATATATTCGATTTCGCTGTATTGCAATCTGGCATACACGTTTGTCAGGAATCTACTTTTTAAGTTCCTTCCCCATTGTATTGTGAGAAACAGGAAACTAATAAAAGGGAACAAGTTGAAATGAAATCATAATAAGATCGCAAATGATAAGTTGGACTAGTTGTGGCTAAAGATGATAAAATACCTAGAATTTATTTTCTTGAATGGCAGTACAAATAGCGCTGGCTCCACGAGTAAAATGATAGAACGGTTTCCGCGAAATAGCGTTCACTCCTTCATTTTGTGATATACAAGAGAAAGTTGATTAAGGCACAAACCTAATACCGTGGGCGGGATCGGACGGCCGCGGCGTCGTTAAGCTAACGTCTCGGTTGCCTAGACCGGCTCATGTGGAGTAATCAATCTATTAGTCGTAAGCCTCATCTGCCCCTTATTAGTGTTTTTATTTGCTGCCTGCTTCCGAGGGAATCGGGTACGGAATATTTGTATTGGAGAGAAAATCGTAACTCTTTTGTTTTGTCACGCTACCGTAACTGTTGCATCGTCGATTGGCTTACAAACCCAAACGTGAAAATCTTTATTTCTACCGCCGAGTGTGGTGAATTCTTTTGTTCGTTGGAAGTGAATCTTCTTTGTTCGATTCTTCAAAATTTCATTTTTATTGTTTTGCTGTGACAGAGTTGCTTCTCATGGCGTCCTTACAAATGATTAGAATTGACCTACCTTCTTTAAGTCTTTCTAGCCATTAAAATGTTACACCTTCCATTCTATCTTACTTACCTAATTACCTGTCTATGTGCTATTAAGAAGTGTTAACAATCATTAACCTTATGTTAGATTTAAATCTTTAAAAACAATTCTGTTTAAAGAACATCCAAGAAGATGAAAATATTCCTAAATAAAAACTGACCGGGGTCTCATTTTTATTGAAGTATTATTAAAACAAAACGAAAGAGGTCGACTCCACGTTCCGTGGCAGCTGCCTCGCGTCAAACGAATATTTTGAGTGGCCGCCAAAGAAAATTCATTTCCTGCTGTTTCTTGTTCCGTAAAATCTTTGCGAGTGCGAATTTAAGTGCAATTTCTATTCATTTATTTCATTAGCGAAGACGGCAACCTCTTCAAATTAATATGCATCTATTATATTAAATTTTAGATCCGTGGCTTCCATAATAACAGTCGCACGAGTCGATCTTCGTGTTGAAGCAACAAAACAACCGACACAACACAACAGAACAAACCTGAAATATTAAGACAACTTTGGCTTTTTGATTAGTTGACAAAGTTATTAGGACTGTTCATTGCGTTCTCACTTTTTGCATTTTTCTGTTATATACGTATTTGTTAAAAGCCAACATTCCGAAGTAAGTTTGTCATGAAATGCGCGACGGCACTTTTTCGAGCTCGTGAATTGAACTGCTGTATGGAGCTCGTGACTAGATAATAACAGCCGTACGGGTCGATCTTTAAGTTTAAGCAACGCTTGCCAAGGTTGGTCTGTGGATGGGTGACCATCTTAACATACCGAGTTTCCACCGTGCCTCGGAAACCACGTTAAGCCGTTGGTCCCGGCTGTCATTTGTAGATCTTTTACAGTCGTTACGGATAGTCAGAAACAAGAAAATGTGACACCAGTATTGCCAAAGGGATCGTGTTACCCCGTTACTGGGTTATGTCGGATAGACAGACTAGAAGCTAACTCCAACATATTTGGGAAAATACTAGATAGGCAGGCTATTGCAACAGATCCCAGGAACTGGAATTTAATTGGGTCATAATAACAGCGTTGAGGGAGAATATTACATGAAAACGTAATTAGGTACATCATTATTATTTTAATTGGTGGTCTGAATAAACGTTTGCCATCGTTAAAAGTATTACGTTCTATTGATCGCGCCGGCTCTAATAGAACCGCCCTATAATAACTTTATTTCGTTTGATGGCGTATAAAATTATTATTGGCATCGCAGTAGGTATTCATTGAATGATAGATCGTATTTGAGAAGCTACTTCTTCAGCTTTTGTTTAATTCTTATTTAATTTAGCAGGTATTTAGTCTAGTAAGAAAATAATTGCTTGGTAAGCCTGAGGTCGCTGGTAGACCATTAATAAAATACCATGCCATTATGAACGAAATATTCAGCTACGTTAGAGATTGGGGAAGCGGGACTCATCGTAGACTTAATTTTTCTTGATTTATATAATAATGTATACCTATTTTCTAGCCACTAATAGGTATCTTTTTACTGTGAACAATTTTGCTTTAGACTGAATATTTCGAAGTTTAATTGACAATTGGACTCATCAGTTTGCTATTTGTATGGTTTCAGAGTTTTAAATACTTCAATATAGATAGATCTAAGTATATGCATTAATTTATAGGCATGGATAACAACAAGCAGTGCGCCCGATGGATTTCACTGTTCTCCTACCTAACTCTTTAAGGAAGGATTAAAAAAAGTGCCCCATTTCCGAATAATTCTTGGTGCTCACTTTCGTTACAAAATAAATTCCTGTGATTCTACAAAATCTAGCTCTACCACTTTAGGTTGTGCGAAGAAACATTCGTGTGTACCCAACGTACGCATGTACCCACATAAACATGAAATAACGCTGTCCAAATAGTGTTCGTTTGATACAGAGGCTCTCGCCTGAAAATTCTGTAATTTCATTTAAAGGAAGATTTTAAATTAAATGAAACTAGAGTTTCTCTTGTAAGCAAGATTGTTTTATTTATACAAATAATAAAGTATCGTGTATAACATTTACCGACATCCAAACATTATTACATTTTCTTTACGGCAGTCGGTACCTGAATGGTGTAAGTTTCAAAATATAATTTGAATTTACAATACTATTTAGTGGAATTATTTCAGTTCGTGAGTATTTCATTAGTAGGAGAGCGCCAGATTGCAACTTTGATTACTTAATTTGTTGTGGTGGACGCGGATTCTCCGTATTTGCGAATTTGGTTTCCATACTATTTTAGTAGCAGATTCAATATTGAACGGATGCACTTTGAGAGTAACCTGCCAACAACGGCGCATGATAAAATAAGCCGTTCCATTTTTGGAACAGTTCACGTTAATGTGGAAAAATATCGCAGTCTATTTACTTTTTACAACTTTTTTTAGTTCCAAACGTTGAAGCTACTTGAAATTCTAGTCATCCCGCTTGGAATGAGGATTCTAAGGAGTTATCTTTTGGATCTTTACACCACGGGTTGTAAAACATTGTTGCTATCTAAACCTAAAGAACATTATCTTATATAATCCCACAAGTGCTAAAATAAACCCGTGTTACAATATAAAATAACCTGTCATACCCCCGGGGGCTGAAACAATTCAGGCAATGTCACTTCAATTATCCCACGAACGCTTTGAATTCCTATATCTTTCCGTAAATTTAAGACAGTTCAAAAATGTCTCGTGTACCCTCATCACAGCTAAACAAACCTAACTTATTTAACATATTTTCAGGTTCAAAGGGAGCCCGTGATCTGGCCTCAGGGTAAGTTACGTATTAACTATGTATAAGGTATATTTTTATTGTTTTAACAGCCAGGCTACGTAAACATCGCTTCTACGATGTTCCAGCGACATCTTTTTTTATTCACTGGAAGCTTTTACAAGTTTCTGATATTCTATAAAACACCTAACGTGATTTGAGAAGGGTATACCAACGTGAAAGTATCGTCACTAAAACGTTTTTTTCTTAGCAGCGATAGAGTTGCGTCGTAGCTTCATTTACCTATATTATTAAATAGGAATGAGAAAAATCACAATTTGGAATATTTTAACGAATGAATCCTTGAAATAAAACTTAATTAATAAGATTTATAACATTTTTAGCAATGATTATCTGCAAAATTAAGCACCGTGGTATGAATCTAGTAAGGTCTGGAAAATAGTAGCCATTGAGCGAGATCACGAGATCGAAACGTTTATGTCTCATAGGCTTTTAATCTGTTCAATGTGCCATTACAGTCACGACTTTGGCCATTCTTTCTTAATTTATGTCCGGCCGTCGAACCGTTGCGTCTTACTTTTGCCAACGTACGTAAGACCCGTATTTCCCACCAATATATGTGCCTTAGGTGACCTAGTAGGATTACGTGCAAAACACGAAAAGAAATACCTCGTAATAACATCACTCAGAGGTATAAATTATAACGTTTTCCTCATTTTCACAAATCGTTTCTTCATCCGATTTTCCAATTATTTGGTGTATTAGATTTTCAATGTGGATATTATATCTTTTGCCGCTGTTTGAGCTCAATTTTTTCACTTTCGAACATAACGCCAGCCTTTGATAATATAATTCTGTTTATTTTTGTAGGCTTTGGTTCCTTTTTCAAATAACTGTTCTGATAATTCGAAGCACGTTCTCAAGAAAAAGATTTGGTAAAGTACGACTATATATTTATATATATTAACTAGGAAATTACGGAATCTGTATCTATTGAAGGTTGTTCCTGAAGCCTTCGCCCTGGGCCGGGTACGGGCCACATGCAAGCATATCTATAAACTTTGCAGAATCCTAAAAGCATAAAGTTCTTAACGCGATTTTCTTCCTATACTTATTTACAGATGGTTTCAGTCAAATTGATCGAATAGCTTCGCCCGCAGGCTTTTCCCCGAGGTACATTTTGTGAGGAGTTGTTTAAATATGTTAAAGTCACAAGAGAGAATATACACTATTAATTCATAAAAAGAGAGGTTAGCTCAGCTTAATAAACATGAGAGCGATACCTACCTAGCTACATATATATTTGTAAGTAGAATCATCATCCGCCTAGCCTTTTCCCAACTATTTTGGGATCGGCTTCCAGTCAATATATTTTTAAGTAGAATGATAGTTTATTATTACTACAAGCGAAACTAATGAGACGTTTTTACATTGAACTATTGCCAGAAATATTGCATTGATTCAAATGTCAGAAATACTATACACAGTTTTATTATCCATCAATGCTTATTACCAACAGATAAAAATAAACAAAGTTGGTGCCCCTCAGGCTCGGCTGAGACAAGAAACGATTCCATAACTGACTGCCGTAAGAAGCGTTTCGTTCAAATGAAATCCCATTAAAACTTTTTCCATTAAACATTGTACTTTAAAAAATGCCCTTGATCCCAACATTAAAGTTAATAATGGCACACGATTACAACTTCATTGCGAAATAACTTGATTCTGAAATCATGATTTCTTAATGTTTAACTTTTCTAAGATCTAAATTTTGATTCCCATTGCTGTAACCTAAATTACCGACTGCTAATTATGAAATTGTAAACAAGATTTTTTTATGTAACGAATCTGTACAATTTATATAAGGAAAATACTTATTAGCTCTTCGAAAATCAAACGTAACGGTTTAAAAAACATTCGTAAAGCGTTCGCTTATGTAACCCCTTTGTGCGCTCGACGTTTGTTAAACGGAAACACACCTTTATCGGAAAATCCCAACAGTATTTTCACAGTTCCTTCACGCTTCGATAACCGATATCTATCATTGCGCTGTACCACTATGCAATAACAATTTCTACTCAATCGCGGAAGCCATGCGAGATAGATACTATAGGAAAAAGCTATTCATAAATAAAGGAATAAACTTCAATGGAATTGATTGTTTCCCGATACCTAATATTCAGTTGGATTTATTTTATATGGGACCATTGTGACCATCCCGAATACGTTATCAATTGGAACTCGCGAGCATCAGATTTTTTTTGAATAGAATATCTGTACCTATATCTTTTGAACACGGGATGGATTCCAATTATTAAGCAAATAATTCAGTCATGTAGTATATCTATTGATCGATATTGCTTTTACATGGCATTTTAATGAACATTTCGTCGAATTCACAGAATCCAAATTTGAAATCATGAAACAATAATTCACTCTGAAAGTACGTCTGTCTGCATTCGGCGAAAAGGTATTTACTGTAAAAGCTTATTGATTTTAAAATAAACATGCTACGTGTATATGCGTTCATAGTCTGAGCGAATAGATGGCCGACGAATAAGGGTGCTTGTCCATTTGCGCGGAGCGAGGCAGTGGCGCGGAGAAACAAAGAAGTTTTAACAAATGGTATTGCATAAAATCTCCGCACTACGTCACTAACATTTTGACTGACATGATTGGTATTGCATTTTGACTGATGTACTGAATATTTCTCCGTTTCTCCGCTCCGCTGCCTCGCTCCGCTGAAATGGACAGGCACCCTAAGTCTGCTTCACGCTGCATTACAAAAATGTGTGGAATGTATTCAGTGCCCTGTGAAGCTGCCAGCCGACGCCGGCCAGGGTAAATTACTGAGAGGCTTTACAAATTACGCAAATGCATGAAGTACACGTGCTCTCGTCATTAAAATTTGACGCGCGGTTGACCTCAACTGATATGCTACTTTTCCCCTAGTTCATAAACGTGAAAATGTATAGAACAAAAGCTAACACGGACTTCAGTCCGCTGTAATTGAGTCCCACATGTTTTATGTTCCCATTTCAATAGGGATTTGTTTTGGGCAATAGTTCTAATGTAATTTACGTATTATATTCATAAATAAGCTATTCAAATAATAACTATTTCGGGGGATGAATTGCTTGACTGGCTCAGTTCGCCGCCTAGTAATGGTCGTTTGAATAAAATAATAATTCAAACAGTGCTTTTGGTCGTCAGTTGTAGTAGGTATATACTTAGCTTATAAATTATGGTCGGGTTTTGGGCTGAATGATTCTATTCAAAACTTCATTAGTTAAACAAAAGTTCCTGGAGTGTGTTTATATTATAATTGGTAAACGTTTTGAAGGTACCTATGTGAGATTGTGGAGTAGCTACTTTTGCGCTGTGATAGCCAGGGGAAGGAGACCAAGTATGAACACAAACTTCAGCCGTGGCTCTATTAATTAGCACCTCCGAGTCTGCAGGCTCCGGCGCATTTACTATAACTTTTCTAGCTATGTTCAAAATAAAGGCACGACTTTTTGGCCGCCATTGCACTCATTAGAGAGCTGAATTATAACTAGCAGTCAGTCAAAAGTTTTCAACCATTCATGATGTCAGTTAGGGTTACCAGGGTATAAGTTCGAAAAACATTTGACCGAATTTCATTTCACCTAAAACTTTTCAACTATTATCGTTTCGTTTTTTAGAGTAACCAACGGAACCCTATTACTAAGCCTCCGCTGTCCGTCCGTCCGTCCGTCCATCTGCCTGTCAGCGAGCTGTATCTCAAGAATCATAATAGGTAGACAGCTGAAATTTTCACAGATTGTGTATTTCTAATGCCGCTATAACAACAAATTAAAAAATTAAGGGTTATGGTACGGAACCCTTCGTGTGCAAGTTCGACTTGCACTTGGCCGATGTTTTTTACTTCATCGAAGTCACGTCAAGAATTTTTTCGTCACTCCGACTTTTCATTTGGTCAAATAACTTTTTAGTGGCGGGCCTTCAAACGAACTGCCTTTCAGCTCGCGGGCCACCCCATCCCTCCCCGCCTGCGCGGGCTTAAATTACACTCTAGGGGTAGGGCAGACAAGACTGCGTGAAGTCGCTTTTGCAGTGATTCGATTCTGTCACTAAATTTTGTAGCACAACATTTTGACTTTTAATGTCACTATTTTAATTTAAAATTGAAAATGCTACCAAGTAACTGGCTATATATTTGTTATAAATATTCTGTAAAATGTTGTCTCGGTGTGGTGAAAATATGGCAAATAAATCATTTGGCAAATGAAAAAAAGTTCAAAAGAGGCTTCGGCCAATAGCGAAAAGTTTTATTGTAAATTGGCGAAACGTAGTTCGATTAAATAATACCGAACCCCTCCCTTCGAGCCTTCGATGATCTAAAAACATGTCAATTAATGCTATAGCAAATAAGACGTTGGTCAACAGTTTTCGGTAAAATGAATATAAAATGTTTATTAAAATAATATTTCTGATAGTGAAGACACGCCTTTGTTTGAACCTATTACTAATTTTATAGTTGACCCGCGCAACTTCGTCTGCGTCACAATTTTCAGTACTGCGCCGCTCCTATTGGTCTTAGCGTGACAGAAAAAAACACTGAAAGAATTTTTCAAATCGGACCAGTAGTTCCTGAGATTAGCGCGTTCAAGTTAACAAACAAACAAACTCTTTAGCTTTATATATTAAGTATACCTAGATTTGCAAATGTATAATGATTTGAAAATGATGTGTCGCAAAAATCACCAATAGAAGGCCACGCAAGACATAATTCTTTAGATACACTTACTACTGCCCAGCAACTTAGTTTTTTTCGCTGGCCCGTGGCAATGTCAGGCATGTCTTAGATAATAGGATTACCTACTAGACGCAACATCGCAACTCGTAAATACCTATATTATCAGATACGTGAACACTGTCCCTCGATATCATATTTTCTGTGATACGTCGTAAAATATGATTCGTTTTGATCTTTACTGAATGGTTATTCGACTCTTTATTTTCACTTGGCCTATTGTGAAAAGATCATATCTGCAAGGAATATTGCCATCGTGGTTGGGTCATAATGGGTAATATTTTGTAATTGACAGTTTAGGGAAAGGCCATTCTTGTGACATATTCCCGTATCGACTTTCGAAGGGCATAGAAGAAGTGAGGGGTATATTCACTGGCGGATCGACACGCGCCGTGCAGGTATTCCCGGTATTCAACGTCCGCAAAGCCACTCTATTGGCTCTCATATTTTCTGTTCTCGGAATATTCAGTCAGCGCCCCTTTGGACAGCAGCGGGGAATACTACGTCAAGGTATTTTCAGCTTCACTTTATTACTAGGTATTATCTGGAAATTATAAGTACTATTTTATTAAATACCTTGCTTCTGGTAATAAAAGTACCAAGTAATAAAAAACCTTGACACAATTTAAAAACCTAGCTATTTTTAATGTACCTTGTTCTCGTAGTTTTTAATAAGTTTAAACTTAAAGCAAACGCCATTTAGACACGCATGTCACAGTTCCATAATATCAAATGGGAGAACTAAGTAGACACTTAGGTAGTGCCATTTGTTCGGAACAGTGCTTTTGTTCAGCTTCGAAAATTGCGTTCGGCTACAAAAAGGTTGACAGCTCTTTGAAGCTCGTTCTTTAAATATGGCTATTTTCAAAATTCGATTGTTTGACGAAACTAAAAATGCTAGTGAAAAGGTAAATTCATTCCGAAATGACTTTCATTCTCTCCGGATCCGAGTTGTGACTGACAACTGAAATAACTAGTGACAACTACGCGTAGCGTGCTGGATATGGCAATTTTCGTGACTATTGAAAATACGCAAGCGAATAAAACTGTTCTAGTTTTATTCGCTTGCGTATTTTCTGTTAACAATCGTTTTGTACAATAGGTACAGTAATGGTACCTAAACACTATTCAAAAGCTTTAAGTATAAATAATATAGGATTAGGCACATTTTACTGCCAGAAACGAAATTTAAATAGGTATCTATCTAATTAATTTACAAATCATTGACATCTCAAATCAAATCAAGCTTTAACGGAGATTACCCCACGCCATGAATTTGGAGTCAATTTGATCCGATATTTTGCTAAAATTCTCGATAAACTGATCCTGTAATACGTAGATTGATAAATGGATGATCCGAGTTAATGGATTTTTTATATTTTAAAACTCTGAGAGTAAAAAGCCACAAAACAAATGAATACATACAAAATTAATGTATGCTTTTGTTTTACAAGTTACAAAACTTTTCTCTAGCTAGTGTTTACATATTTATTTATTACTAGCTGACTGGGCAAACGTTGTTTTGCCATATAAAATAAAAAAACCCATACGATCTTTTCTCAGACCTACCAAATATACACAAAAAAAATCATGAAATTCGGTCAAGCCGTTTCGGAGGAGTTATATAATTATTAGAAAAAGATTATTGTACGAGCATATTGTATCCGTGGTAATTGAAGCACGTAATCGAGCCGGCAACTGGAACCCATAAACATTGTCTATGGTAGTCCACAGGCTATTACGTTATAATAAAAATATAGTAATGGAAGTGCTCCATTATTCAGTGCAATATAATAAAGTTATGAACTTTAAAAGAAAATTAACTTTCGTCACGATCCTCTGCCTATTATCACACTTTATTGCCATTGTTCATGGTGTTTAATATAATCTGAGACTCCTATACTACCACTAACCACTCGGGACTATAATAATTTTGCAGTGAGGTCATTAAGTCGGCTGTTATTGTGATTGTTATGACAATATCCCTATTGTCGTTCATTGTAGCGGTCTATGAGAAAAGCCCTCTCTAATAGCTGTTTGATTTACAGTCGAGTGTCAATTAATATGATGTCTGTTACCCGGGTTTGAATTGTACCAAAGCTCCTAAACCATTTTATGATTACGTTAAATTCAATTTTTTCCCGAATGTACTAGAATTGGTTTAGTGTTTGTTGGGGCGCGTACACCGCTAATGGCAGCCCTAGGGCAGGCGCAGGGGAGCACGGATATCGGTCACACAAGTCGGTCATGGCCGTGCCTTCCTTTTAGCATCCGTTCACATTATAAATATTCCGCCGCCCGCTGACCGAGGCGTGACGTCACGCTGCAGCCTGCACCCGCCATGTTACATCCATCACTTTTATATGATACGAGTACTCTCAAGTTTTTGTAACTTAGTTAACGCTAGCTTGAATTTTGTAAGTTGTACAAAGTTTTGCGCAGCGAGAATTCGTGGTGCATTATTAACAAAACTGCAACACTGTACAACATTTTACGAACCACGCTAAACTTTGTTGATTTAGTTTGGCAGAAAATGTATTATTACCTATTATTACTTGTTCATAAAAGCTGCTGTTTCCACGTCACGACATCAATTTAAAGATATCATTTGTCATAGTCACGATTGTCGCGTCTGGCTGAGCTATATTTCCTTTGTGCCACAACATATTTTTTTGCTAGCACAAAGATAGGCGTAAAGAATCGATTTCTAAACGGTGCCTTCAACGCTGATATACCTTTTATGATGAGCTAAGTATTGATTGATATGCAAATGACAAAGGGACGTCCCGCGCCGTCGTCTCTTGGCGGAGATAATTATTACCTAACTCAACCTGCCTGGCATGGTAGATAGTGCCAAAGATATGCGATGGGTCACATCTCAAGTTATTGCTACGTCTGCACTACTCTGTCCTTAAAAGCGAAAATTGCTTTACTCCACGTGTTCCCAACGGGTGTTAAGGGACTGTTGATATGACCCTTCCAAATATTTTCAAAAGCACAACCCTTCTCCCGATTATGGGCGACCTAATATGCGGTTGACCCCAAAGCTTTTAACAGTCTCAGCACTTTGTATCTACTACATTCCGAATCGGCGTTGGAAGGTCAATGTTAGATAGCATAATTAAGAATAATCTTATTGCTAAATAAAGAAACCGAAGTTAAATATTCAGAGGAAAGTTGGCTAAATGTAGGGCTTTGAGCGGCGCCCATTACCGGCTCGCCGTTTGGCGGCGTCTTGATACTTCTTACGAGTCATCTTTTATTTAAAGAGTGTTTCATTTCACTGTCCCTCGTCCACTCGGACTAATGGCAACAAGTATCTTTATCGGGCAGGCGGCGGCTGTGTGAACCAACCAAGATGTGCACTTGTGTGCCGTAATACGATTACGTATTTAGCTTGATTTTCTTCTTTGTGCGTTTAGATAGGAACAAACCTGAAAGACTGGCATTTTTAGTTTGGTCTTCGTCATTATTATTATAAGTTCTCTTAATCAGAAAGATTATTATAAAACAACATATTTATTAGTTTATTATCTTAGCATCTTATTTGTATTTTATTATTATAAAATATATATATTTTTCGTATATTTTTTCCGTAATTAAATTCTACTTTAAATCTTATTTATTTGCTGTACACCTACCACAGAGTATTTATTTTTAACCCAAAGGTTGACTGGTAGAAAATGTCTCGTTGCATTAAGTCCGCCTATGTACCACTATTGTACCTACATGAAGTTTAAATAAATAAATAAATGTACAAACAATAATATGTTATCAAGGATATGCAATAAAGAAATCATCCCAGAGTTTTTGAGAGCTTTTAAAACACATTACGAAACAGTCAACATGACAGGTTGTATACCTACTTTTATGAGAATTCGTCGAACACATGAATGTCGTGGTTTGCAATTGTTAATGTTGTTGAAAAACACAGAGAACAATTTTCGGCTGTTTTGTTGGTCACTATAAGATCCTAGCTTACAGGAGTTATAGCGGTCTTCAACACGTTCTTATGTCGTTCATATTGTATGGCCATGTCAGCGAATGTAGGACAAGTATGTAGGAGGTGTCACAGGTGCTTGGTGTTCAGTGGCCTTAGTGCGAATTTATACGTACTCGACCGTATTTATTTATTTATTAATAAGGCACACCAACAACTTATTTAAAAATTACTATTCTAAATTCTGACATCAAAGGTTCTGTGTAAATAAGCCACTTACAGGCATGCACAACTTTCACAAAACCAGTTGACATTATTATTATAATTGATAATACTACATAAAAAAATGTGCGACAAAAGTAAAAATAACATTAATAAATTGAGAATAGTTAAACGGAATTATTGGAATTAGAATGGAGGAGCTCGGGGCTAAATATAACAGCCGCACGGGTCGATCTTTGAAGGTTAAGCAACGCTTGCCAAGGTTGGTGTGGATGGGTGACCATCTTAACATACCGAGTTTCCTCCGTGCCTCGGAAAGCACGTTAAGCCGTTGGTCCCGGTTGTCATTTGTAGATCTTTGGCAGTCGTTACGGATTGTCAGAAGCCAGTAAATCTGATTCCAGTCTTGCCAAGATGTACCGTGTTACCCAGCTAATGGGTTGTGGAGGTCTGGTAGGCAACCGCTACACGTAAAACACTGGTATTTAGCTGAATCCGGTTTGACTGGAAGCCGACCCCAATGTAGTGGAAGCCGACCCCAATGTAGTTAGATGATGATGATTGGAATTAAAATGGAAATAGAATATAATTGCGTTAACGTACACGTCAAATTGTATTGAAGCTGTCCTTTGACAACAACGGAAAACCAATTTTTTTCTATAAGTACAAAATGGCAAAAAAAAATAATTGGCAATAATTCAAGGCATGAAAGTATGTCTGAATATGAAAAACGTTTACTACTAGACTAACTATGGAAACAAAAACAGCTGCGTAGTATATTTGCTCTTAATATTAATCTAAAAAACTGGCCAAGTGCGAGTCGGACTCGCGTGCCAAGAGTTACGAAAGATTTTTTTTTAAGATGTTTTTTTAACACTATACACCTACTCTACACTATTTTCCTGTAATCTATAGCTAAAGATCTATCTCTACTTTTTCAAAATTTTCAGCTCAGTAAATTCGGAGATAAGGGGGAGGGAGTGGTCATTTTTTGTGTAATTTCTTGAATATCGTCAAAACCATTTATTTTAAAATTTGAAAAAAATAAATAATTAAAACCCTCACAGTAAGCGCTTTTATTTGATATGTCACACGATATTGTTCAAAAAACCTATTTTTATTTTCTAGTTTGACCCCAAAAGTGACCCCATAGTAAACATGTAATAAATTAAAGTAACATGTCCGTGTTTGGGTAACAGAAGTCCATATGCGTACTAAATTTCATCAGAATCGGTCCAGTGGATCCGGAGAGAACTGGCTGTGACAGACAGAGAAAAAAGGACAGACAGGCACCCGAGTGATCCTATAAGGCTCCCGTTTTCTGTTCGGAACCCTAAAAATGTAAAAAGCCGTCGATTTTTTCGCGATGTCGGAATTGGTCTCAACTCCTCCACCCCCATAGTAAAAAGTGTTAACCTCCCTGAAACCTAACCAGAGAATTAAAGTCAGCTTGAAAAAGTCCAATACACATTGGCTAAATAGTTTTTAGTAATTGGTTCCAGTTTTTACAAACAGGCAACACATACGAGTATACGTACTACTTTACGACACGGTTGGTGCAGTGGTTGAGGGATTACCTGCTGCGCTGCGTGTCGCGGGTATGATTCCCGCACGGAACAAATATTTGGATGGCCTACAGATAGTTGTGCCGGCTCTGGCTCTGGCTGTTTATGTATGTGAAATTATAATGTTTGTAAACGCACCCACGATACAAGAGAAACTAGTGTGGGGTAAGCTTTAAAAAATATACTGCCTATATATATGTAGCACTTCAAATTATTGTACTTTCTTTATACTTTGTATTTTTCTCAACAAAATTCGCAGTAATATGATATTTCACTTTTGGTTCGGCAAACTACCTATAAATAATTATTTCGAGGATACCTATTTATAACTTTTCCTAAAATCCAGAGTTTCGGTTCGAATTCGATCTTTTCACAATAATGATTCGTATCAGTTTATTCTCAATTTTATTATGAATGGACAAATGAGTTCTTTGAATTGGTTCTATTATTATGTTTTTTGTGGTTTTCGTTTGTTATCGGCCGATAGAATCAGTTTTTTGGAATTTATTTCTACAAAGAACACGTACCTAAATGCACACTTATGTTAATGTGATGTTGTAGATAAGTTAGTCACATGATAGGGTTTCGTACCAACAAGGCTACTTCACGACGCTCAGTTGGTACATAAAGTCTATATTCACGTGGGCGAAATTACTACTTTTATTACCCGAAAACCACTCGTAAAGTAACCCAAGCGCTATCAGCCCTTCAAAACTCAAAACATTCGAGGGTAGATTTTGTTAGAGTAAAATTATTGTAAGTCCCTGGCAACGCCGAGTTTTCTATAGAAAATAATGTATATTTAGTTCTGCCGTACCGTTTTTATCACATTTGTACCGTATTTTTTCGCGTCGTCTAAGATGGAGGGTAGGTAATGTGTTTCTATCTTTTGTCGGCCTACAAAAGCTATCAAGTGCGAGCACATAGTCACACCACCTCTCCTCCACGTCGATCAAGTAACGAGTTCCTGGCTTTACGAGCCGCGACCCGTCGCAGGTGCATGATTCTCTTTTATGTACGACTTACCAGAGCCTGTGTTACCATGCTATTTCATTGTGACAGATAATAGTTGCTGTTTGCAGATCTTGTCAATGAGACTATCTGATACCTATACATGCCTCTGAATGAGCTCCAGTACCTGCTAATTGGATTTAAAGCTACACTTACCTTTCTGAACGTATGATAGCGTTATTTGATCCGCATGTAACCTAGTTCCTGCATAGTGAATAGGTAATGCGCAACTACTGGGAAGTTACAAACGAGGTCTCGTTTAATATGTGTTCGTAAATAATACAGCTTCCTCAAAGATGTTCTTTACACATATTCAACGTGTATTGATTTCCAGCGTGGCTTCCCGCCCCGAATACATTGTTCCTCTACCCTTTTTATCATAGAGAAATTAATATTTGTACAGATATTTTTATCCGACGGCAATGTTCGAGGGATCTTGTATATTGTGGGTAAAGTTGGAAGGCTCGAGGTTTGTTACAATCTTTATAGATGTATCGTTGTTCCCTTTATTCAGACTTGCTCAAGTTATTTGTTCAGAATGTATTGTGGAAGATTTTCATTTTATATTTGTAAGTCGTGGCTTGAAACTTGTGTAAATACAAGAGTTGCGGAGATTAGATGGTTTGTTATCCGCAAATCTTTTCACGTTTCACGTGGATAGCAATTGTAATCGCTATATAGTTATGAGCAATACGAAATCTACATTGGTGCTTATGTTCAAATGGCGAATCATGAACAGAACTGAAGGGACTCGCATATGAATGGTTGAAAAACCGCTTAAATTTTCTTTTAGGTATTTTACACGTGCGTAATAACGTTTCATAAAAAATATGTCATCCCTTTTCACCCATTTATAGTTCATATTTCAGAAAATCCCTTACGTCATGAAAAGTGATCGTTTCGTAAAGTTTATTTTTGTAGGTCCGGGGACGTATGCCATCCGTTGTTAAGGTTTTCGTGCAATAATATAGATTAGGAAAGTTGAGGGATGAGGGCGTTGTCTGCATAAGTAGATAAGTAAAAATTTGTATCATAACTTAAGCCTCTGTTCCGGTGTAAACTGCAATATTTAATGGCGCATTAGTGGGTAGCCGCATGATTGATTCGGTCGCACAACAGTTGCTCGCTGTGAACAATGAATACATATGCCCGGTAATGGTGTGACTACATTATTTGGGCGTTGTCACAATGGAACGGCGTAGTCGGCCCGATTAAATCGTCGCTTAGGTAATTATATGCCCCAAATAGGTCCAGACTCTAATCATTAAATATTTGCCGTACGAGGCAATTATACCACCTTGAGTCGGTGTTGAGCGTGACGGTTAGCCCGACCCTCCATCCGTTGTCATAGTTACACATACAAAGGTAATTCGTAATTTTGAATATATTATGAACGCAAGGATTTCCCTTTTCTTTGTTTAAAAGGTGATGATGAATTCAAATTACGGAAATATGTAATTATGGAGTAGGAGTGCTATGTTTGATATTAATATCTTGTCGGTCCCGTGCCTTCAATTTTGTAAACAGTTAAAGGGAAAATTCAACGACAGTATTTTGTCTATATTGACACTTCTCTCTTCGTTTTATTTCACAATATATCAATATTTTTTTACACAAAATGTAAAATTTAATCTAATTTATTTCATGCAAATTTGATTGTTTTTTTTTTATTTTCTAGGTACTTTCTGGGTACTATCTTTTTTGTCAGTCATAAGCAAAAACTTCCCTTCTTTTCATTCCATGAACACTCCAATGATATTATCATTGGAGTGTTCATCATCATCATCATCATATCAACCGAAAGACGTCCACTGCTGGACATAGGCCTCCCCAAAGTGTCGCCACAACAACCAGTCCTGTGCGTCTCGCATCCTTCGGCTACCCGCTCGTTACCTCTACCTCTATGCAAGGTTGCAAATTATGCACACAATCCGTTCTCGTTATCTCTTTCTAAGTAAGTAAGTTTAAACTGTATTTCTATTTTTTTTTTCAATTCAATTTATTTATTCGATAAGAATTTACATCTGAAATCAGTCCTAATAATAATACATAACAAAGTAACTTAACAACTTCCATTTAAACATACTTTTAACAATAATCTGATGTCAACTCAATTAAATAATAGGAATAGTTATGTATTGGTTCAATAGTCATTTAAAATGATAATAAAAGATTCATTCAAAACAACACAAAACATAAAACAATAAATTCAATATCAACTCAGGCAATATAAAAAATAAATTCAATGTCAACTCAGGCAATGTCAATGAAATTATAATACGATAATGTCAAGATTAAGTCAAAACAGTATAGCACAAAAAACTCATGGTAATATTACATATCGTCAATTGAGTAGAGACAGTTATTTAATAGGAGTGTTTGAAGCACTTTGTTGTGTACTGTTCAGCAACAACTCCACTAAAAGATTCAAACTTCAAAATTCTGTAACATACACGATCTTTGAACTCGGCTATTATCTTACAAGTCTGTCGTAAACGCCTGCCATTGTGTCACTTAGATCGTTAAATATCACGTTCAGGTGGAAATCGTTCATTATGCACACACACAGCCTCATATAGCCATACCCCTCTCGTACACACACTCATTTACACAGTCACCCATAATGTAGGATCTTGCGGGAACACTGTCATAATCACCACGCTTGGCACTGAATTGATGGGGTTATTCTTACACCGAGATATTTCCTTATCTATGGTAAGACCCAACGCATGTCTGAGGCACGGTAATTTTTTTATTACGTAACAATAATGTGTAAAAAGATTGTAAACTTTCTTTTCAATAAGACTTGAGAGAGGAGATTCATTGTAAACTATCTTTGAATAGCTTGCTTCATTTAATTAGTTTGTATTGTAGTACTAAGTATTTGAACTCATTTGATTAAATGGATTTTCTTTGGATGGATAAAATCGGTTTACCATGTATAGAGAGTTTATAATCTAATCAGATTTACTACAATCATAGGGTTTTTGAAATTATCTGGTGACATTACCAATTCAATAGCGATGTCATATAATAATAACCCTGGTAGGGTAAGGTAGGGTATGTAGGGTAGGGTAGGTAGAGTAGGTAGGGTAGCCAGTTGACGGGAGCGAAGCCGCGCGGGTCAGCTAGTCATTTAATATAATTTAACCTAACTTACGATCCTACAATACTTGGTATATAATTTTCACGTTTATTAATTAACATAAATAAATATTGTTATTCAGCTAAATCCGGTTTGACTAGAAGCCGACCCCAATATAGTTGGGAAAAGGCTAGGCAGATGATTAATTAACATTGTAGCACATATTGTAAAAGCTATGCGCACCTATAAGTGACAAGGTCACAACAATACTAATTTAAGAAATTTTGTGTATAAAGATGTTTCTGCTTTGTTGTAGGAGTCCCATAATAAATAAATTAATCATCAACATCTTCCTGCCTTATCCCATGTTACGTGGGGTCGGCGCAACACGTTCATTTATTTAATAAATAAATAAATAAACAATTTGTTTCCTGCAGCTTCTTTATTTTGTAGCCGTAAGGGTGGTTTTAGAAGTCCAAGTGGAACTTCTGCGCTGCAGTTGACCGTACACTTAGCTTTATTTCACGATACCTGCACGTAAATGCAGTTTCACAGACAGGAACTAAATTGCTTTGAAGTTAAAAAATACTTACAGAAAAGGGAAGCCACCTTTTCCTTTTGGATGTTAAACTGCTTCTAAAGAGGTAAACAGCACCAAAGTGTAATAAACTGGTAGGTAATATTTTCTTAGATATTCAAATATGTTCTTTAATGATTTCAGTAAAATGTTCATAATCTAGTTTTGTTCATTCACGCGAATATTTCCTGGAAGACCTTAATGGTTTAATATACCTCCGAAATATTGTAATAGTACTAATAAGCAGCCATTTACTCCATGTATTGCTTAATACTATCTGAAAAGGAATACATTCTGGAAATAGAATAACGTTTATTAGGCGTTTCAGGGATAAAATATATTTTTGGTATTCTACTACGATATATTTTATTTTCCTCTTCATTTATTTCCGGCGAATTTAATATTTATATGCCCACTTACTGTCTATTTGTGTTTTCATTTAATTGTATCTACAAACAAAAATAGTTTTTCTTTGAACCGAGATAACTAAACTGAAATAGATTTACGTTTTCATTATGATTAAACATTATTCAATCATTTAAGAGTTTGTTCAAGATAAATATTTTTTTATATCAAAAATGTGTGTCGCCACTGTATTATATTACAATCTTCTCACACAACGTTGGAATGGTTCATTGTGCTACGGGCGTGTCGTAGCGCATAGCACCGTAGCGTCGTAGCTCGTAGCACACTCGTAGCTCGTAGCGCTCGCGTAGCACCTGCCGCACTTACCGCAGATTACCGACCGCTTCCCCTTCTTAGCATAAAAAGTGGCGTTTAGATCGTCTTAGCTAAGTTACGTTGCGCGTCGAGAATTCTCCTACAATGTTTACAATGACATAGAAAATTATGATCCAAGTTTTACTTACATAAATAGAGAATGTGGAAAGTACTTTACGAAAACACTCTTCATATATTTTGCAGACGACAGGAAAGATATTTGTGACGATACCAGTTGTCGCGTGTATCCGGACAAATATTTTGCTATGTAACCGCTCCGAAGGCTAATATCGTTTACTTGCCGTCGTACTGAAGGAACTCGAGTCAACTTAATTACGAGCTTCCTTTGATGCTTTGCTCGTCGCTGCACAAACGTCGAAAATGTGAAAAACAATATTGTATCAGTGTACCGAGATTTGTGGAAATCTGAAACTTTGACCTTAAACATTTTATAATAGAACATTTTGTGGAAGATAATGATATCTCCGCATTAAGTTTCGCAGGGGATCGCTTTAATTTAAGGCTATCCTTTACAATGGGAGATGGCATTTCAAATAATGATCAGCGTTATAACTTACTCTTTTATCGTTGTGATGGATGCCGACTGTTGCAAGGGTTCGCCTTTATCATGATTATATGATTATATTCGTTCTCGTCAGCTGAATCACTAGGGAAACAGCTTTTAAACATAAAAACCGGACAAGTGCGAGTCCGACTCGCGTTCCGAGGGCACCGAACAAACTCGCATGTGGATACATAGTTCATCTATTAAGGGAATCGAGTCTCGAGTTTCGAGTGTATATTACCTACTGAAGTTTATGAACTTCAGTAGGTAATATACACTCGAAACAAACAAACTCTTCAGTTTTATATATTAGTATTTTATTTATATTAGTAGAAAGCACTCATTACTCAGACAAAAGATTAGTCGGTAGGATTAGAGGACAAACTTACCTTTTCAGTTGACAAATTTGTTTCCCCATACACAGGTACGTCTTGATCCCTTCTACAACTGCAAATATAACTGTGTTATAGCAAAACGTGTTTTTAGGGTTCCGAGCAAAAAACCCTTATAGGATCACTCGGGTGTCTGTCTGCCTGTCTGTCTGTCTGTCACTATCGTGTAACATATCAAATGAAAGGGCTTACTGTGGACTTAAATTCAAGAAATGAGACCAAAATGAGCATTCCTCCGTCCTTATCTCCAAAACTACTGAGCTTAAAATTTTGATGAAAAATTTAAATAGTTCTAAAGATTACAGGAAAACCTATTAGAAGTGCGTAGTGTTAAAATAATATGTTAAAAAATAAATTGGTTGAGAACCCTTTGCACGCAAGTCCGATTCGCACTTGGCCATGCAGTTTTTATGTGTTAAAACTACAACAAATTTTCAATTTTGAGACTTTTTTCTTTGTAATACTAAAATTTGGCTTACAGCACAAGCCAAATTTCACTATTGTAGGGCAACGGGAAGTACACTATAGGTTTTTCCCTTACGAACGTCAACGGACGTTACTCATAATTTTAGATTGCATTGACTTCAAACTTCTAGTTTGAGTTTTTTCACTGCTCCAAGGGGTAGCAGACGTGAGTATTTGATATTGTTTTTAGCTCTATTTCTCCACGCGTTCCTGAGAAAACAGATCTTGACAGACTGTTAGACTTATGAAGAGTTCTGTATTTGCCAACTGAGGTATAACCCTTAAAATGGGGCAAAATTTTCATCATGTAATCAGGAATTGTCGTCACAGTTCTCAATAGTTCAGACACAATTGTATTTAATGGGTGACGAACAAAACACTAAGTACATAGTTCATACATATTAACACATATTATTTGCTGTACATTATAGCTGCTCACTAAATTAGTATAATACATATACACATCCGTAATTACTCCGCTCTCCACATTCCGAAAC
The DNA here is from genome assembly GCA_950371165.1 of Lacanobia oleracea. Lineage (NCBI taxonomy): Eukaryota > Metazoa > Arthropoda > Insecta > Lepidoptera > Noctuidae > Lacanobia > Lacanobia oleracea. Next base: position 13,667,752 of record OX493401.1, read on the forward strand.
CTTGATTAAAATCTAGAGGCTTAAGTAAGGCGTAAGCCTTTTGTGTACCTTCATATGTTACAATAATGGGCACATATTCAAAACGGAATGTGGGTAAGAAACAGGGGATGATGAAATCAGAGTGAAGCGTGGACTGTGCCATGGAATAGATAGAGGTCTACAGAGAACCGGCTCTGTAAAACGAATGGAAGAATTTACTGTAAGTGTGTCATTTGTTAGGTGACCACTGAAAATCAGAGTTAACCTGCGAGACTTCACAGCACAGCATGATGCTGAGTGGGTAGTTTTTTATGATTCCGTACCTCAAAAGAAAAAAATGGAAGCCTTATAGAATCACCTTATGGTCCGTCCGTCTGTCTGTCAAGACCCTTTATATCGGGAATGCGTGGAAGTATCAAATCTACAGTCTTTTGAGACTGTTAAAAAATCAAACTTCTAAGTAAACGTAAAAAAAGATACGGCCGTTTATGCTGCAAAAAGACGTATAATTCGACACTCTCAAGGGAATCAAAATAGAGAGTAGAGTATTTCTCATTGATCTAGAACTTTGGCAAGTAATTCCGGCCTATGCTACGAGTATAGGGAAAAATCTAAAAACTATACATTTGTAATTAAATCATTAAAAAATATATAGTCTTTATTTAAAGTAATATGTACCTACGTACGGAACCCTCGGTGTGCGAGTCCGACTCGCACATGGCTGGTTTTTTTATCAAAGTCACGACGTGTCTGCCGACTATTAATTTTAATTCTGCTTATTTTTTGGTTTTGTTTGTATAATCTAATATTTAATAGTATCAATGACTGAGTACTGGGTCTTTAAAACCCCGCACGCACAACCGCGCAAAAATATATTGAAACGAATGATAGTTGCGAGTGCGCTTGCACTTGCTGTACTTAGACGAGTGTCTATTAGTGTGTGCGTTTTAACAAAAATGCGTAAAGAACAAATTCTAACCATTATTCTAATTCTAATTTGTCGTAGCTGCTGGTGGTGGTAGGTGGATATCAGAATTATTGAATGCGTAATAGACTAATAAACAAGGCTTTGTTGATTTTACATAACGAGTCATGTTTGTGCTAAACGCTGAACATCAGAATATGGCACTCTGATTTGATTATATTCGGTTTGTTCTCAGCAGACCTTCTGGATCTGTGTAATTTGTACTGTTGGTCAGGGAGGGGCGCACGCGGCGCTAACGATCCACCTGTCCGCCCCTCCCGCTCGCCGCACACCGCGCCGCGCTCGCCACCACCTTCCACATTCGTCTTATTTTTTATTATCTTCCTACATTCAAAGCTTACGTCCCTCCACACAGCACTGTTAAAGGTTCCTATCTCCCAATTTCTTTATACATAAAATTCCCGAATAGAATCGGGCAATATAATCTTATGGAAGTGGAATTTCAATTCGCCCTTCTATTTATGTGCGCGACAGTTTATTTTTAGCAGACACGAGGAATATGAATACTGGCTTCTTGTACTTACGACGTTCAGCTTCATCGCAGATTTGGGTACATTAATTTTCGTGTTATACAATGTTTGCTTTTCGTTTTCTTTTTGTTTAACCTAGTGACAGCCTTGATGCCAAATCCGCTTATGTACAAGGATCGGCAAATGAAACGATGTCGAGAGCCTCGACGTTATCAATCATACTCGTATTATTTTGTGACAAAGTATTTTTTTGTCATTTTCTGAGTATGTATTTATAAGCACAATGTACGACGTTTCTGTAGACGCGGGCTTTATTTTAATTTGAACACAGGAAAATCCTTTTATACTTTCTGTAATACCAAAATGGCTTTAAAAATAAAATATGTTGGAGCACGAACCAATTTAGCAACAATTTATTTTAGCAATATACGAACAATCGGGGATAAAAGTTCATTCAGCGATATGTTATCGTGCGCTAGGGTCGCCTTCCGAATCTCTAATGAACTGTGAATACCGATCCCTGGCGGAGCCCGAGCCTCCAGATACACGCCGCGCTACTCTGCCCCCTCCTCCTCACTAACAATAGCTTCGACTTCATTTATAACTTTATAACAAACACTTAGTTCCCTTTTATCACGGCCTTCGTTCCCGTTAATCCAGTTTATGTTCAAAACTAGGTTTGGCAAATCTTTGACTTTATTAAATTTGCGTGATTTCGACCGAAATATTTCAAAGTATTAAACGGAAAATGCTTATCTCCGTATTTATTCTATGTGCTTTCATAAACGGTGAGCGATGGCAACACGTAGCCCACATCAATGTCTTTAAAAATGATATACATTTAAAGCAGCTCATTACCCCTTTACAGTGAACTATACGAAACGACTTTATAACTTTTTTGCTGAATAATAGCCAGACATTGATAACGAAAATTATCCTCATAATTTTTGATGACAAAATTTTGACAACCCAGAGGCCTATAACGTAAGGTATGAACAAAATGAAGTGAAAGATACCCCGAAATTCATCTCCATTTAGCGACTTCATCATTTGATACTGATAAGATAAATCACGTTCTATCTCGAGGGCTGAAAAGATATTTTGAGCATACATTTTTCGAATTCTAAAGATAACAGAGTCAATGTTCAAAGACAACGTAATTCGTTTGCAGTCATACCACGTCGCGTCGGGCAAACAAAAATCTGGATTGTATGAAGGGACAGCTCACCATTAATCTGTGTAGCCGGTGTTTGTTCTAAATTCAGATTATCCGAGCAGGTGCAGCCAGTACGATTCCATTCAGCGCGCCGTGTGGCCTCACTAGAACGCTTCCACCGTACATTATTACAAAAATTTCACGTTGGTAATTTATTATAAGCCGCAAAAGCAATTAATTTTTTGTTCTGAACCTGCACTTTTTATACCGAGAGCGAAAGGGGAAGGAATATGATGGATGCGAAAATAAAATATCGTGTAAAACAGAAACTTTTTGGCATTTAGAAAATTAGAATTGTCTTTTAGGGCTCGGATCGATGCTTAAAAACTGGCCAAGTGCGAGTCGGACTCGCGTGCAAAGGGTTCCGAACCAACTTAATTTTTTTAACATGTTATTTTAACACTACAGACTTCTGATAGGTTTTCCTGTAATCTTTAGGTTTATAACTATTATCTGCATTTTGTTTCAAAATTTAAGGCTTAGTAGTTTCGGAGATAAGGGAGAGAATGGTAATTTATGTCTAATTTCTGGAATAACTTCAAAACCATTTATTTTATAATTTGATATGTCACACGATATTGTTTATAAAACATTTTTTTGAAATTTTCTAGTTTGAACCCCAAAAGTGACTCTCATACTAAAAATTTAATTATTTACGTAACACGTCCTTGTTTGGGTCACATAAGTCCATATGTGTACAAAATTTCAACAGAATCGGTCCAGTGGATCTGGAGGAAACTAGCTGTGACAGACGGTCAGACAAACAGACACCCAAGTGATACTATAAGGGTTCCGTTTTTTGTTCGCAACCCTAAAAATGGAATCTTAACACAGAAATTTACTAAGTTATAACTTTTATAGATATACTCGTGATGAATCTAAATAAGGTGAAAAACATAACACTCCTTTTTTTAGGGCAGTCGTGTAAATACCGGCGAAGTGACTCTCACATAAAGGGTTCCGTACCATAATCCGAAAAAAACCTCGATGATTGATTACGTAGGTTTACTTTAAATAAAGACATATAGTCTTTATTTAACAATAAAGTGATCCTATAATGGTTCCCTTTTTTCCTTTTGATGTACGGAACCCTAAAAAGGTTTGGTACTATTTTTCCAAATGAAACACAATTTTACGTCTGTCGTATAAATAGCCATGACTTCATTACTGCCAGATGAATTGGTGAATTAACTCCAGGTATTATAACACTAAATTATGTTACGCGAAATCATTAGTGTTTCTACACTAATAATTTCAGTTGAGTGCCAGTGCGGAGTGTCAGCTGAGTGCCCGCTACTTATCTTCGAGTGATTAATGGTGCAGTGACGTGTCATTCACCCGGCCGCCGCCCGGTACCCGCCGTGCTTCATCACAAACGTTTTGTTACTTTAAAACGTAACCAAGGACGTATCAAATTTAAAAACAATCTGAACAAGAACCACTTAATTTACTCGAAAATTTTAATTAACGCTGGAATAAGTTGAGAAAACAGGAAAATTATTTCAGTAACGAATTAGCTGAAGAGAGTTTCCCAAGCTGCCACTTCAGAGTGACGACCAAAAGTAAAGTTCAAGGAGGGTGCGTCCACATTTTTCCAACTGGTGTTATCTACAATGATATTTAAATGAGGTTGTGTTGTCTGCGGAGCGTTGCACACAACTCATTCAGTGACAAGCGAGCGCCGGTGTCCCCGGCCGGTGCCTCCCCGGTGCCTACGTAGGCCTCCAAATTTCCCAGCGCCATCCCTTCTTAGCCTCCAAGTTTGCGGTAAAATTTACGACAATCTTCCTTTTTCTATATTTCATTAAAAGTTCCTAAGTCTGAGGATTATACTTCTCGTTCTTTGAATAATACTTGTCGTAAATTTTAATATTCGAAATGAATCGTACCACTTTTAGGTACAGTAATTGGTCTCTGATGTTTTAGAACAATATTAAAAGTGTCGGCCGTCTTTTAATTAAGTCCGTCAAGTGGACCTCGCTCCGCTGCGATCAATGTACGTTTTTTAATTTTTGTGAGGAATCATTATAATTAAACGTCTAAAACAGAGAAGGTTTTGATTGTTTGTAATATTATTGTGCCAGGATCACAATATAAAACTGATAAAGGGTAACCCACCGTAATGTCCAACAAAAGCGGATCAGTTTCATATCTCCGAATGTGTCCCTTGCGATAGACGCTGACAAATCTGAATTTCAAATGTTATTTCAAGACAAGCTAATGGCGACTCGTTTTAAATAACATCGGCTGGTCCTACATACATTCTTCTTCAACGGATTGGGGATTTCGCGGTTATTGTACAAAAAATAGGTAAAAATAAGCGAAGATTCCGATTTGGTGGTGCTAATGTCGCCGTGGGAATACCCGCTCATAAAGTGGGCTGTGGCGCCAAGCCCCCGAACTTACGAGCCCTAACCCTCTGAATGCTGTTAAAATTTAACAAGTCCCTAAAATCCAGTTTATTGCACGCACTTTACCCAATTTATTTACATTTTGTTTCGAATTTACCAACGCTTAGCAAATACTCGGTCCAACAACATTTGCACATTTATTCGCAATTAATGAAAAATCCATTATCAAGTATTCCACGTACGAACAAAATTAAATGCTCTTAGTAGTCGTTTTGTTCTTTTGGAACGTTTAAATGAGTGTTAATAAAATCAAAGGCATAATAATGCTTCAAATGAATTTTAAATATTCATCGGACTTATTGGAGGCGACGAAAGAATTAATTAATCAAAAAGAAATTATTAAGATCCTTTTTAATTGGGGATGCCAATCCAAAAAATCGACGAAGTGTTTTTAAGTTTTTAATTGCCGTTTCGAGTGCCTGTTTGGGGAAGCGAGAGGTCGAACGTTGAAGTTCAGCCAGAGATTTTGTACTTGTATTTCGTTATTTAAATTTGTACTGCTGCAAGTGATTGATTTTCTTAGTAGTTATTTGTTGCACTGCTATGATATGCTTCTGCCGACTTTACCATTTTTTCCAATTTTAACTGTTGCTCGTCCTTTACATTTGCTTAACATTTATGTAATTGTTTGTATATTTCGCGAACAAGAACAAACAAATGTTCGTACTTAAACTTTTTTATTTAAAGCACGCTCAACACCGCTAATAAAAGTATAATAACAAGTATTTTTGCGCTACTTTGTACTGTTTAGTCCATAAATAATATAATAATGGTTGGTCGGCGTCGCTCGCGTGGGTCCGTGGGTCGGGCGTACCTTCCTAGCGTCCTATATAGTATAATCGTAGCGGGACCGTGCCGAGGAGACTGCTTAATTGATGCTCATCCTGTATTCAAGGGTATGGAGCCACAAGTGAATGTATTTAAATAAACTAAATCCAGCTTTCAGACGGATCTTTTATGAAAATTTTTGGCTTCTGGAAATAGCTCTTTATTTTTTTATCTACATAATTTTACGCCTACGGTTTCTGTCAAGCTTTTGAATGCTTAGGTACTTTTTGGGCTCCTTTGAATTAACTGGACGTCTACCTGTTTTACTGGTTAAATAGCAAGCTTATTAAGAAAACAATAAAGGCACAAGGAATATTATTCAAGAATTAAAAAAAAAAAACAGAAATCAGTTGAACTCAGTGAAAACTTTAAGGAAACATACACGTTGCATTTAAGAGCAGAAGCAAAAGTAAACTTTTTATTTCCCTTAGCAGAAGGTATAGACAATAAGGTCTTCAATGCTTTACCAGTTAAATGGCTACTCACCGGCTTTCCACTGTTGACATATATTGCCAGTATACACTACACAGTGCCCTCATTCGCGTGTTTTGAATTTGATCAATACATGGTCGTCGTCGCCGACCGCATCAGTTTAGCTTTAATGCGATTATTCGGACAGCACAGTGACTAGCCTAATGGATATTGATGTAGATACGAACCCGCCAGGTGCTATCAAATGCATATTCCTGAAAATATTTTTCCAGTCCACAAAGTTTGAAATCAAATTTTATCTGATTCCACAACTTTCCATGACATTGTTTGCAGTTTTATTAAATTCGAATGAATCATTACGGTGGTTTGAGGAAAAGCACCTTATATAAGCGCACGGTTTTTCTAAGAAATCAAATGTCGTTTAAGAATTATAGATGTCTTGACACAGTTCAACTTAGGTCATGCAAACCGAAGCATAGGTCATCAGAGGTTGTTGATATAATTTTAAAGTTGTCTTGTGTTTTCACGTTTTGCTTCCACGGTCCACGAGTTCGAACGGAAAAGTAATTTCAGTTAATGATTTGACACTTTTACGGTGTTTCCGGCTTGTAACAGGGCTGTTCGTGTGTGCCTGCGCTTTATTAGCGCAATTAGGGGCCGCTTTTATTACGAATAGCCCTTTAAGCAATTAACCTAAAGCCTCCCTTATCTATGTATACATTCTCATTGAGAATACTAACTAAATGGGAAATTTGTAATTAGTGAAATGAGTTAATCGATAGCGGAGAGGTGAAAATTGCAAATGTGATACCCGATTTCCGTTGAATACATTTTTTATGTCTATCTAAGCTTTACATTCTAATTAGAATGTAAAGCTTAGATGAATATGGTGGTTCTAGTAGAGCGCTGTAACAATCATGTTGTGAAATAATTAGGACTTCAGAAGACTTCATAGTCAGGTCTCATGATATCAACTGCTAATACGTTATTTATACTCTACTACAAAAAAAGTGCTGATCGTTCTGAAACCACACTCTTCATTTTCTAATTATTTATAAACAACGAACGTACCTTTCTCGTCTGTGAACACAATCGGCATGGACGCTGGCACTCAAAAGAACAGGAGCTTGTTCAGATGTCACTCCATGTCGAGTAAATTTAGCAGGGACCGTCAACTTGGAGTAATGCTGTGACTGGCCACTCGGCGCTCACTCACTGCGTACAGTTGACAGCGAACATGGCCTCTGTACTCAAGCCTAGTTAATACCCCTGTCCTTGTTAGGATAAATGATTATAGCCAGACGCTGTTAATTCTGCTTGACCTTGACCTCCGCCAAAAGCTGGATGAACTCGTGATTTAACCAAAGCATTTGAATAATAAATGTTAGCTGCGTCGGCAGCCCGCCTCGGTACAATTAATAATTTTGCGCGCTTGCATATTTAATTATCATCATTACGGTTTCATTCGCTTTAGCATCTGGTAATTACAACGTTGATTAACAACTGAAATAATCGATAGATACTTGCAGGCTTTTGTGGGTGTTGTGCTCCCGCGGGGCGTTTCGTACGTCTATCAACTTGCTTTTGCGTGCCTCGTCGTTGTTGTAAAGTACAACTAATGGAACTTGTCAAATCGATAAGCAGCATAATTATTAGAAGGGCTCATCTAATTAGACCTGCTTATACGATTCATAATGCTATATCTGGCAAAGTTATAAGCCATATTTTCCCGTGGACGTTAATTACAATATTCTATTAGGGGGCTCATATCTTATGGTAGTGGACCTTTTCTCATAATTTCTTTCTCGTGTGAAGTACAGATGTGTCAAGGTGTAGGTAGATACGTTTTATAAAGTAGTCGGTACATATTATCACGCTTATCGTCCCTAATGGGTCAAGTTTCAATTAGGACTGAAGGTCTAATTGAAAACTAACTTGGAATAGAGTTGACGGGTAAGAGTTCGTAACGAACTTTGTAGTGACAGGTTGTGTGGCTGACTTACATAACATGTTATATTTTACCTCGAGAGCTTTGTGAAACTCTTGTGATATCGTGTTGAAAGTTATTGTGTTTTTCCATCTGGAATTTCTCAATAGCAGTCTCGATTTGTGTGTTGATGGCATTTGGCTCGCCCCTCATTATATTGAACTTTAAAAATATAACTGGTTAAATGTGAGTGTATTATAAGTGCACCTCTGCAATACACATGCTCTGGTATGCGTGATGTTATGATATAATATTGAAAACCTATCTCATTACACTTCATCGCAAATGTCCTACAAAGCTACAATCCTATTGAATTTATTTGCAAATAAAATCCATTTTAAACCAATATTACTCAAATGCGTGCAAACAATATACATAAACAGGTAGACATTTTGGAACATTTTCCTCTTGTAAATTTTCTTAGAATTTCTTAATATAAGTTTAAAACAATAAAAAATAAAACATGATGTATAAAACATATTTCGAAGTCAGGTTGGAGTGAAACCGAAGGCAAAATATCACACAAACGTCTGTCAGCTGACCTCAGCAACCCAATTACTGAAGCGTGCAATGTTTTAACTTTAAAATGGTTTTCAGAATTTCATGATGCCGACTTCCTGTGCTTTTAATAATTGCTATTGGGTACGTATACTAAGAATTTTCAAATAAATTGAAAAGGGTTCGTAATTGATTTTTACGGTTACAAACATCCGCAAGAAACGGACCCCTTATTGGAACACTGGGGTGTCTGTCTGTCTGTCCGTCTGTCACAGCCAGTTTTCTCTGGATCTACTGGACCGATTCTGTTGAAATTTTGTACAAATAAATTGACTTTTGTGATTCAAACACGGATGCGTTACCTATCTACGTAAATAAATGCATTTTGAGCATGGTGGTAACTTTTGGGGGTCAAACTAGAAAATAAAAATAAAAGTTTTTCAAACTATTGTGTGACATTATATACCTACTGCTGTTTGTTGTCCCTAATAAAATAAAATAAAATGAAATAAAATAGACATATCAAATGAAAGGGCTGTGAGAGTTTTAATGATATATTTTTATCATAATTTAAAATAAAGGGTATGAAGTGATTTAAGAAGTTTGATCAAAAATAACCATTCCCCCCGTTATCTCCGAAACTACTGAGCCTAAAATGTAAAAAAAAATGTAGATAATAGTTACAGATAACATAATAACCTATAAGAAGTCTACAGAGCACGCAGTGTTAAAATTAAAAAGAAATTTGGTTCGGAACACTGCACGCGAATCCGACTTTGCCAGTTTTTTTTATTACATAGCCTTTATACAAAATATCTAAAGAAATTATGGAGTTGTTAGCGTTTTAAAATGCTCTAATAAACATAGAACAGAGACAGCACTAATTGCGTGTGACGTCACGCCACAGTCAATTCGCGCTGGCCAGTAGTAGTACAAATGACGTTTGGCGTCACAAGGCTAGAAGCATTATACCTTCAAAAGCGTGTAACTACTCTGTTTTTTTCACAAATCTTACTATTTTAATAACATCTTTCTAAAACGTATCTATTCATTCATGTTGATTTTTGATAATTATACTCGTAGTATCCTAAATTGAAACTAATATTATAAAGGTTCTACAAAGTCTATAAGATCAGTGCTTCCAGAGATTAGCTCTGCGGGTCTAAAAAGGCCACTTATACAGAATCAGAAAGATCACTACCCGTCACTGTCAAATTTTCCCAATCAACCTTGAACCTAATTCGTTAGCGATAAAGACGAAAATGAAATTTGACAGATTATTGCGTGATTAATATTATGATTCCAATATGACTCTCCTTAAGTGGCCTTTTTAGCCTCCCTGATACGAAACATCCAAGATATCCAGAGTACAAGAATTCCAATTAAACCAAATAAATGATCGAATAAAAAAAATAATAATCTGTTTTGTATCTCATAAAATCTAATAAAATATCACAAACATCGCCGTGTTCAATATCATTTTGATTCTTCTGCTTCAAAGAGCAAAGTAATTCATTTGATTTATCAATTTTCATAGTTTCAATCTACTAGGCGCCTTTAAAATTGCTTTCGTATTTTCAATTTAACCTTCGAATTATTTCTTTGGAAAGAACGACAGTTATTTGTTCGTAAAACAATGTTTTATAAAGGTTAATTTCTGTGATGTCGGTATTTAGTCCTACATCATTTTTTAGCCCTTATTCCAATTATGTTGTTGCGTTACTAGTTAGTTGCGGCGACGCACAAGCGTCGCCGCAACTAACTAGTAACTTCTATACCTATTAGTCATTAGTTGAGCCGCGCAACTTCGCCTGCGTCTTAATTTTCATTACTGCTCCGCTCCTGTTGGCCTTAGCGTGATGATCGTGCGCCCTAGTGGCCTATAGTCTTCCTCAATAAATGGGCTATTTAACACTGAAAGATTTTTTTAAATCGGACCAGTAGTTCCTGAGATTAGCGCGTTCAAGCAAACAAACAAACTAACTCTTCAGCATTATATATTAGTATACTTGTTGACCCGCGCAACTTCGTCTGCGTCACAATTTTCATTACTGCTCCGCTCCTATTGGTCTTAGCGTGATGATATATAGCCTTCCTAGATAAACGTGCAATCTAACACTGAAAGAATTTTTCAAATCGGACCAGTAGTTCCTGAGATTAGCGCGTTCAAGTAAACAAAAAAACTCTTCAGCTTTATATATTAGTGTAGATATAGATAATTTCAGTAAGACTTCCTTTTAATTTACCCAAACAAATGTGAAGTGGAAATATCTTATTTTGGACTTTGAATGAATTCCCAGGGATGCACCTATTCATCGACTGAGATAACTAAACCTACATGCAGAAAAGGTAGAGTTGGCAAATATCGCGCTGGCTATGTATAGCTCAGAACTTAGTGAAATAGAAGAACGTATTATTTTATCGAAATTTCAATCTTTCGGCTTTCAATAAAACGAGGCCGGCGCGCGCTTTGAACGGTATCACACCAAAAAGATAATTGTGCTCAAACAGATTTAACTGCCCGCGGTTGATTCATCTTGATTTATCCACACATTAATTATTCCGATGTGGTCACAGAATATTAATAATTTTAATTTCACCTACTTGTCTGGCTGCATCTCTACAAAACATACAACTTTCGTAAATTATTTCCAGTGAGTAATTATTTACCTCTCCGTTACGTACGTAACGGAGAGGTAAATAATTAATAATTACACTAGTCGAGATAATTACTATTAATCATTGAAAATTTGCACGTACGCTTTCATATTGTACTCGTATCATTTAAAACTCGTACATAAAATCACTAATGTATGAAATTGGAAGATCGTAATGGTTATGATGACATGTCACTAAAGCTAAACGAACTGAAATATAGACATTAATCTAAAAGTATCATACTCATTTATTTCTAGATTTTCACTACAGAATTCATGTTGTTTAGAAGTTCTTGTATCATTGACGCTGATGAACGCCACGAAACAGCTGTGCTATTTCAAGCACCAATAACCCAGTTCCCTAAAAGGTAGCCTGCTGAAACTAAGTAGGCCACCTGAAAATTTCGTATCAAAATTCTGGAAACGTATTAAAAAGTTTATCTACCAATTTAGTCGGTGGCAGGCACAGATATAGGTTACAATAATGTCAGTTACAATGTCGCGGGCGGCGCGCTACATGTTTATCCCTGTTCCATTATATTAGTAATAGAAATAAGCCGGGTGTACACTGGTCGCCGGCGGCCCTTCTCCTCACCTACCTGAATTTAATAAAGACACGAACATTGTTTGTGTTGCGTAATAGTATATTGATGATAGACGGAAATATTATTATGTTTGTGTCAAGCTTCACACGGCATGACACTTTTGTTTGTATTGAAATTGCTTTATGCAAAGACGTCCGATACAATTCTGAGCCGTTTCTTGTTGGCCCGCACTGCAAGCGACATCTGCACAAGTTTCTTGTTGGCCCGCACTGCAAGCGACATCTGCACAAGTTTCTTGTTGGCCCGCACTGCAAGCGACATCTGCACAAGTTTCTTGTTGGCCCGCACTGCAAGCGACATCTGCACAAGTTTCTTGTTGGCCCGCACTGCAAGCGACATCTGCACAAGTTTCTTGTTGGCCCGCACTGCAAGCGACATCTGCACAAGTTTCTTGTTGGCCCGCACTGCAAGCGACATCTGCACAAGTTTCTTGTTGGCCCGCACTGCAAGCGACATCTGCACAAGTTTCTTGTTGGCCCGCACTGCAAGCGACATCTGCACAAGTTTCTTGTTGGCCCGCACTGCAAGCGACATCTGCACAAGTTTCTTGTTGGCCCGCACTGCAAGCGACATCTGCACAAGTTTTCCCAGACCGAATTTTCCGAGTTTCATATCTGCTGAGTGCACAAAACTGTGTGCTGGGGGTCACATTTAAATGTATTTTAGCTATTAGACGGTGTGCAATGTGTAAGTCTGGTACACAAGGCATGATGTCGGCAGTTTTCCGGCGGCATCAGGCAAGTTTCACGGCGTCATTATGTACAAGTAGCATTTACTTGACATCTACGTGTTGTGTTGCCGCGGGCCGCATCAAAATACAACACGCCCGCTTTAAAAATATTTGTATACTCTTTCACTAAGTATTCGCCGAAATTTTTGCTTTATGAATGCGCTTGTACTGTTTCATGTACCCCTGCTAGTAAATGACCCACTCACTAATGAACTAATGTAGCGAAATAAAAATGTTAAGGAATTCAAGTTTCCGCGTCTAATAAAAGACGCACTCAATGAGAAGCTGGAGGGAAATGCGAGTGGATTAGAATTTAATTAAAGCACTAACCTAATGCTCATTTATATTATTTCAATCGGACCAGTAGTTCCTGAGATTAGCGCGTTCAAGCAAACAAACAAACAAACTCTTCAGCATTATATATTAGTATACTTGTTGACCCGCGCAACTTCGTCTGCGTCACAATTTTCATTACTGCTCCGCTCCTATTGGTCTTAGCGTGATGATATGTAGCCTTCCTAGATAAACGTGCAATCTAACACTGAAAGAATTTTTCAAATCGGACCAGTAGTTCCTGAGATTAGCGCGTTCAAGTAAACAAAAAAACTCTTCAGCTTTATATAATAGTGTAGATATAGATAATTTCAGTAAGACTTCCTTTTAATTTACCCAAACAAATGTGAAGTGGAAATATCTTATTTTGGACTTTGAATGAATTCCCAGGGATGCACCTATTCATCGACTGAGATAACTAAACCTACATGCAGAAAAGGTAGAGTTGGCAAATATCGCGCTGGCTATGTATAGCTCAGAACTTAGTGAAATAGAAGAACGTATAATCTGAAGCGGAAACGACGTCTTTGTTACAGTGAAGCCGAGGCTTAAAGATTATGCTGAATTTCGCGATAAACCGACGCAAGTATCACTCACTACGCTCCACATTAAATATCCTACCTACACATTTCTTCCAGCCCGCTGGATAAGGAAAAAGGTTTCATTTTTAATTTCTTGGAATAATATTAAGAAGTGTATAAATTATATCGGGCCACATTCATAGTCTTTTGTGCTTAAGATAATATAAAAGTTAACTTCGACTGAAAGAAAGAGACCATTATATATATTAATAGGCAGAGTCAAAACCTCCATTCATTTATTTTACAAGGTTTTTCCACAAAGTAAATGTCGCCTCAAGCTATTTCCCTCTTATTTCAACACCTGACTTTTAATTATGTTTAAATGCGGTTTATTTGGCGGTGCCATATATCATGTCAAAACCTTTTACCGTTTATTTATAGTCACGTCACGAAACGCGGTCGAGGCCGTAAGCTATGCAGTGTATAAAACAATGCTACGATTCGCTGGGCCACCCGACACACTCACAGAGCTACGAAAATTCACTCTATGTTTATAACAACTTCTGTTGCAGCGTCGTGCTACTAATATCGTCGAAAACTGCGAAACAAAGAAACCGGGATTTATTGAGCACGTTTTTACTTTGTTCTCATTGCAGTAATGTGTCTTTGGACTTTTGATGCAAACGTGTATCAACGAATTCCGACTTGTAATTAGGTCGCCGCTGAAGCCATTCCAACGTGTGCTAGTCGCGTCACGGTGGCTCTTGATGACACGCAACAAATCTGTGTCGCTCGCAAGCTTTAATTTTGTCAAGTACGTGTCAGATAACAGGGAGGTCGTTTTGCGGGCTTGCTTCTCTTAATTGCGACGTACTTGTACTCGGCTGTCGGCACAGTCGAGGATGACACAGTTTGACTTCATTGAGGGACACAAGAGGCTGTTCTCCCTCTTCACCCTGCTCCCGCCTCGCATGCCACTACATTCGCCAACTAACAATGAGTACACACGACTATACGACGTAACTTATGTTTTAACAAATTACGTCGCCTTTATCCAACTTAATACGAACTAGTGGCTCTCCCAGGAATTCGTTCCCGAGTAAATAGCTATGCTACTCGTATGTATGGACTGTAACTATCTGGGTTCAATAAACAATGTGATAATGAGTTTCACATATCGATTGGACCTTTGTTATAATTAAAAAGGTTCGCTTTGTGGTATCAGCGTAACCCTTTGGATTTAAAAAACACAAAGGTAGGTAAAGGTTGCGAAGCTTCCTAATTATTAATTACAAAAGCCTTTCCCGAACCTCTTTAAAAAATACATAAAATGTTGCTTTCGTGAAATTACTTTATTTTATTATTACTTGTGATAAGAAATATTATTCCTTTGCAAACTCGGGTGTTCGTGTTGAAAGTTTCGCCAAGACTTTGAGGCTAGAAATAATGAATGGTGTACAGCCTCTGCAGGCTCAAGCCAAAGAGTTGTTTCTTTGACGTAACTTGAATAAAGTCCCGCTGAAAAAGTAGGCGCTTATTCAAATTTCTTTTAATTTTCAGGGTTCTGTGTTTAAGGAGGAAAATAAAGCGCCGCAAAAAATATGCCACACCATATAAATGTTTAATTTAAACATCTCTTAAATGTTTTCAGAATATTTCCTTACCGCGGTCATTAAATATTAATGGGATTTCGCAAAAATCCATTTGTCATTTAATTATCATGGGATTTTTTATTAAGACGGTGTTTCTTATCTTTCATGCATATTTTGTGAAGTATTTGTGGGCGCAATTTAATTCTTGTGAATTTTTGTCTGCTTGCCGTTAGTTTAGGCCTTCGCATGTTTGAGAACCCTTACGGAAACAACTTACACACGAAGATGTCAACAGTTTACACCGTGTTAAGGGTAGATATCTAAACACTGACCCCTACCACGCACTCTGCTAATACACTTAAGTTCTTAGTAGTTACCCAGACCTAATAAATGTCCTAGCCAGGACAGGAAGAATATTTCAGAAACGAGGCAGAACGGAACATAAAGAATGATAGCAGGTAAACATGAAATGAACATTGTTAGGCTGTTGTTCCGTCAGCGCTTCCTAACTCGCGTATGTTGTCAATGTTGTTTGACTACGCGGTGTTCACGTCACAAGTTCTCATATTAATCAATACTCGTGAGGTAGTGCATACATGTTCATGTTCCACGCTCGCTACGTCGACGTATTACCGAATAATAGATAGCTACAACAGTCGACTAGCTGAACCACAGCTAGAGGATTTAATTAAAACGTGTAAAACTCAATCAGGATTTCTAAATCAAACATGGTCGCTGGCAGGGCTATTTTCGTGGCTCGTGCATGTTACTTTTCTTTGATCCATTCAAACAGACGTAGATAAAGAAGTAAAGACATAAAATATCTTTGTCGACTTGCAGACAATCTTGAGAAAGAAATAAGAAGGATGCAAGACAGAGGTAAGCGAGCTCGAACATTTTAGTACTTGCATTACCCTGAATATGCTAGGCTGTCTAAAACAAGGCCTAATTGATCAATTTTTATTATTCAGTGCTTTGTACATTTTATCGAAATTTCAATCTTTCGGCTTTCAATAAAACGAGGCCGGCGCGCGCTTTGAACGGTATCACACCAAAAAGATAATTGTGCTCAAACAGATTTAACTGCCCGCGGTTGATTCATCTTGATTTATCCACACATTAATTATTCCGATTGTGGTCACAGAATATTAATAATTTTAATTTCACCTACTTGTCTGGCTGCATCTCTACAAAACATACAACTTTCGTAAATTATTTCCAGTGAGTAATTATTTACCTCTCCGTTACGTACGTCGAGATAATTACTATTAATCATTGAAAATTTGCACGACCACATTTCATATTGTACTGTATCATTTAAAACCTGTACATAAAATCACTAATGTATGAAATTGGAAGATCGTAATGGTTATGATGACATGTCACAAAAGCTGAACGAACTGAAATATAGACATTAATCCAAATATGTAACATTCGTATCATACTCATTTATTTCTAGATTTTCACTACAGAATTTATGTTGTTTAGAAGTTCTTGTATCATTGACGCTGATGAACGCCACGAAACAGCTGTGCTATTTCAAGCACCAATAACCCAGTTCCCTAAAAGGTAACCTGCTGAAACTAAGTAGGCCACCTGAAAATTTTGTATCAAAATTCTGGAAACGTATTAAAAAGTTTATCTACCAATTTAGTCGGTGGCAGGCACAGATATAGGTTACAATAATGTCAGTTACAATGTCGCGGGCGGCGCGCTACATGTTTATCCCTGTTCCATTATATTAGTAATAGAAATAAGCCGGGTGTACACTGGTCGCCGGCGGCCCTTCTCCTCACCTACCTGAATTTAATAAAGACACGAACATTGTTTGTGTTGCGTAATAGTATATTGATGATAGACGGAAATATTATTATGTTTGTGTCAAGCTTCACACGGCATGACACTTTTGTTTGTATTGAAATTGCTTTATGCAAAGACGTCCGATACAATTCTGAGCCGTTTCTTGTTGGCCCTGCTAGATGGCACTGCAAGCGACATCTGCACAAGTTTTCCCAGACCGTATTTTCCGAGTTTCATATCTGCTGAGTGCACAAAACTGTGTGCTGGGGGTCACATTTAAATGTATTTTAGCTATTAGACGGTGTGCAATGTGTAAGTCTGGTACACAAGGCATGATGTCGGCAGTTTTCCGGCGGCATCAGGCAAGTTTCACGGCGTCATTATGTACAAGTAGCATTTACTTGACATTTACGTGTTGTGTTGCCGCGTCGCGGCGCATTAATAACAACGTTATGTTTATTTGTTTTAATAATAGCGATCTCACTTTACAGTTGAACAAACCTGGATTTACGGCCGAACATTTTGTCATTACCGTTCTACACGTGCATATTAAACATCCAAATTATAACGAGAGTTTTATTTGAGTTTTAGCGATGTTCGTTTGTTACACGATTCGTGTTAGCTGACGAAGGTACGAGTAGATGGAATAAAAGATTGTGGTTTCATATTTCAGTGTTGAATTTTCATACTGAATTTTGACATTTCAAGCTTTTTTATGTTTCCATGCGATATTAAAAGCTTTGATAGATCACGAATAAAATGTTATTTGGTTCATCAGGAGTTTTCAATTTTCATACCAAAGATTTAACCTTGTTAAAATCAGTCCGAAGTCAAACCTGACCGTGCAACGCTTCGATTAGGAACACCGGCTACGATATTTTATACGAGACCAATTTTACCAAACAAATACGACTAACTAAAAGGTAACAATTCGTACTGTTTTGTGGTCGTATACTTGTTCACTTCTTCAGACGGAAGTCACCGTAAGTTACTTTTTTTGGCACAAGCCTCAACCATCTGTAGTCTGCGGTAATCTAGATACTAAGCAGTTGTAGTAACAGAAGGCCTGGACGATGTAGCTTGCCAACTTCCAACGTAAGATAAAGCAGGAATTGAAAAAAATAGTTTAATAAAAAGGTGGCGCAATTTCTCAAAATATTTCAGGTTCAGCATTTTTTACCATGTAATAATTATACAGGAAACTCATAAACAGGCTACTTTATTAATTCGCTTCCCGAAAAAATCTACATCATCATGAGTAATACGAGTTTTTATGAGTGTTATGCATAATATCGTGTAGCCGCAGGGCAAACCTTGCTCCGGTATATTTTTGGATAGCTTTAAAATTTAATTTCCTTGGGCGGCGGGTCGGATGTTAGGCTTCGCAGGAGCTGCGGCTAATTACTGTTGAAACAGAGATATTTTGAGTGCGGGCGTGAAATCTGTCAGTGGAGGTAATATGTGCCGCTGAAGGCGCGGCGTGTCGCCTCCTCGCGTCGCCGCTCTGACTCGCGTATCGGTTGCGGGGCGGCCGCAGGTCGGCGGCGTGCGCGCTGGCGACGGATTCGATTTAATTAACTTGTAACTCTCGCGTTGGGCTTTGTCCAACATCTCTATTTGTTAATTAATGATGTTTGGATTAACATATTTAATTTCAATGTGTATTGAGAAGTGCCGACTTTTCAATAATAATTAAAATTAAATCCGTTAAACTCCTCCTTTTTTCTTAGTTAAAATTAAAACTCGTTAGATTTCAAAATTAGTTTAATATGAACCTACATATCCAATTAATATAAAGTCGTTCGTGATATAGTAACCTAACTAGCTAAGGTGGGCAGGGGCCCACCTATCTTAAGTAATTTAATGTAATCAACAACTTTGAAAAATGAGGGTAAAATCATAAAGCTCTAGCTAATTGAAATTGAACAGATTAACAAAAGGTAGCAGATGAGTGCATATTTTATGTTACCACCTCCGGGGTCCCCATTTTGTTGAAGCTTCATTGAAATAATATAAATGAGCATTAGGTTAGTGCTTTAATTAAATTCTAATCCACTCGCATTTCCCTCCAGCTTCTCATTGAGTGCGTCTTTTATTAAACGCTAACTTACCTACCTTCTCTGGTTCCTTAGACGCGGAAACTTGAATTCCTTAACATTTTTATTTCGCTACATTAGTTCATTAGTGAGTGGGTCATTTACTAACAGGGGTACATGAAACAGCACAAGCGCATTCATAAAGCAAAAATTTCGGCGAATACTTAGCAGAGAATTTATTGAAATATTATTCATTTTAAACCAGAAATATCTGCGCTTTGCTGTAGTTAGCTAGCCTACTACCTATACAGAATCAAGTAGCAATGAGGTAGTTGAAATTATTTGTGAGTGTCACAAGAAATAAATACCTTCATGATTCGTAAAGAAACTGTTTTCACAATCCGCTTTGATATTGTTCGAGCAGAAATCGGCGGTAAAAACGTTTATACATTGAAAGGCTTTACTCAGTCCAGGCGTGTTCGGCGCTCGGTGCTAGACTGCGCGCAAATGCCACTACTATATATTTTTCCAAGTGAACGCAATATGAAAGAGTATACAAATATTTTTAAAGCGGGCGTGTTGTATTTTGATGCTGCCCGGCCCGCCCGGCCGGGACCGGCGGCGCGGCCCGGGCGTGGTATCGACGTGACGTCGTCTCGTCGCCTCCACCACACACCCAAATAAAACGGAAAGGGAAACGGGTAAATTTACCTGTTTCTCCTTCACACGACCCACTATCTCTATAGAAGCACGAATACGTTCATAAATTATGTCGCCAGCGTTTTTTTGGAAATTGTTCACTTTGCATACCTAGCGACATTTTCACGGCGGTTATAGGTACATGAAAATTGCGTGCGATGTGATGAAATTATTTTTCGTTTATTAACTTCTAACTACGTGTCGATTATGTCACGAATGCCAGCGTGAACACGGCTCGTTATGTTATGGTGTGTTAGTTCGACTGTGTTCTTACACGTTCGGCTTTTACATACGTAAAGTTAGTCAGCGACCTCGACAGACATTAATCTACCATCATACGAGCAAAGGATATCAGTAACATAATAATGGAAGGATGTCACGGCGTAAGCGAACCATTACCGAGGAGGCATCAGATCATTACGTGGTGTCATGGCCACGGCTACTATATCTAGCATGAGCCATGAGTGGGAGACTTTTCTACGTAATTTGCAGCTCTGAGTGGCTGCCACTGATGCCCGGAAATTATTCTCCGTGTCCCACAGCTCTTTGTATTCTTCATGTCAGAGAGAAATCTTATTTTCTAATTTCATCTCGGGAAACAGGAGCAAAAGGCCCTTGCGGTAAGATATTGTGTGAACATTCCGTCGGGATGAACCTAAAATCTAGAAAACCAATATCGTTCTACATAGAAATAGGATTGTGAAAATATGATTTCCGTTTGCACACATATCGAGTTTACTGCGATATTTTAACTTTAGTAAGGCTTTTAAAAATGGTGTGTTTAGAAAACATAGTTGATAGGAACTTTGCTATATAAATATTGGCCGTAAATCTAAATCTCGGTCTCGTAAATCTAAGTCTATTTAAATTTACTGACCAAACCTTATAGAGAACCTTAATAATGCTACCCAGCCCACATTATTTATTTATTACAAACATGCATAAAGCTCTCTAATGCGAAAATATAAAATTCGAACATAAATAAGAACTACGATAAATTTTGGAACTTAAAAGAACAGTAGATAGCTGTGGATATCTGCAGGAAATGGGGGCACGCACGTTGCTTTCAGCAAGTTAGTATAGCGACAGTTATTCATAGTGGCGTAGTGGTGGGATTGCGCGCGTCACTACTGAGTGGAGCGATATTCGGCCGGAGCCTCGCCGTTTACTTTCGAGGCTTTCACTGGATTAGTATTCCTTCACCGTTCCCCCCCGATATTAATGGTTCTCATAATATATTGTGCAACACCAAGTGCCGAAGTGTTTTATGGTATTGAATTAAATTGACCACTTTACGACATTCTGGAGTAAGCTTTTTATTTCGCTAAACGTGTTAAGTGTATTTATTGTTCATGGATTTATAAGTCGTGAACACTAAGTTAAGTCATATATGTAACTTACTACCTGTCAAATTTGGTACATTTTTAACAGGCGAAATGACGTCACGCGTGTCTTCAACTCACTGTATCTCCTTTATTTTTAGTTTACGTGAAAAAAGAAAAAATACGTGTCGAATATTTTTTGAAAATCTATCAGACGGACTAATTAGATTTTTTTAGTAAAATACCCCATTGACATAATTTGGTGTTATGTTAATTCTCACGGTCACGTATTATCCGTATTCAAAATGTAATTGTGATACGTGACACAGTTTTTTGATTATAGGTATATCACGTAAGTTTCTTACCCCAAACATAAGGAAACTGCTTCAAAAACACATCAGTCGGATTTATAAGTAATTTTATTCCAAAGGAAAAGTTTATAAGTTTTCCCACATTTCACAAATGACTCTTGCAGGGTCAGCACCTCCATTACAATAGCTATGAAAGTGTGACGTCATCACTAATAACTTCCCCTTGGAATTATCATGAACAAAGAACGAATGCCATGGTCGCAATAACTAGGAATACCAGTCCTGTCTCCACAGTGTAGTATTCGAAGCACGTTATGGGGTTATCTAAGCATCTATATGTAAAGCCTTTGTTGCATGGAATACGGGTTGTAAGCGATGCATAGGCGGCGCGGTGGCGGGCACTACAGCGGTTGCCTATGGCCTGAGGCAGAGTGACGTGTCTCTTTTTTTCGGTTTTCCCACCGTTCAATCAGTGGCCTAGCCTTTTCATTGAAAGCCGCCTTTAATCAATAGACTCAGTGACATCTCGGCATTTAATTGAACAGCTAGTCAAATGACCACTGTTTTAAGTGGTGTAATGGTAGTGTGGTGTTAATTAAAGTGGTCCCAGTAAGAAACATGCATACATGCATGCGCGATTAAGCGTGCTTAAATTGCACTCTAGGGGTAGGGCAGACTGAGTGAAGTCAGTTTTGCAGCGATTCGTTTCTGACAATAAATTTTGTAGCACAACATATTAACTTTTTATGACACTATTTTAATTTAATATTGAAAATCCTACCAAATAATCGGCTATATTTTTGTGAACAAATAATATTCCGTAAAACGTTACTTCGGTGTGGTGAAAATATGGCAAATAAATCATTTGACAAATAAAATATAGTATGTTCAAAAGGGGTTCGGCCAGTAGCAAAAAGTTTTTATGTAAATCTTTGAAATATAGTTCGGTAAAATAATACCTATGATACTTCGATGATCTAAAAATATGTCAAAAAATGCATATAGCAAAAAAGACGTCGATTTCAATAGTTTTCATGAAATTCGAACAAAAAAAATCGGAAAAGTGATCGGTTCCTGGCTCAGTCATTAGTGTAAGGCCACGTTTCCAACTGCAAGCTGCTCGTATGCAAGTTTAATTACATTGCGGGGCACAATCGAGCGATTTATCGCATAATACCTGGGTAGCCCGCAATGTAACGTTACTTGCATGCGATTCGGTATTATTTATTTAAGCATACTTCAACATGAATGCAACAACGCGAGTTAAGATTACAAACAACGTAGAGCAGCCTTGGTAGTAGCGACCAGCCGTTTCTGGCTTGTACCATCTCACATTATACGGTAATGTATCACAGGCCTAACTAGCAACTTCCCCAATAACCCCCAGCGTATGTCGGTGACGAAGAGACGTAATTATCACAGTTAGGCATGCTAAGTGAACACTTACTCGCCTCACTGGCTCGCCCAACTTTATCTACTGACACTTTCGAAACTATCTCTAAAGCGTACGAAGTATTGGTGGAACATTTAACGATATTTTAAAAGTGCCAAGTATATTTATGAGTTTCACGGTTGCACAGGTTATTTTTTTAGGGTTCCGTACCCAAACGGTAACCAACGGAACCCTATTACTACGTCTCCGCTCTCCGTCCGTCCGTCTGTCTGTCAGTGGGCTGTATCTCAAGAACCTTAATAAGGATACAATTGAAATTTTCACAGATTGTGGATTTCTATTGCGGCAATAATAAAAATTAAGGTGTATGGTACGGAACCCTTCGTGTGCGAATTCACACTTGACCTGTTTTTTACTATTGATAGGCACGCGTTAACGCGTTTGACCACATCTCACCTGATGGATTTTCTGTTATTCCACACCGATATCAAATAAATCAGCAGCTTTGATTTAACAGCGTTTCTGGAAATTCTGTTTTCAATTCTAAGAGGAAAACCTCTTCGAAGAACACTTACATTAAATAGAAATCGAACAGTACGAGTATGTACGCGTGTTACAAAGGCACGTTTCTAGTTAAAAAACTGAAGAGCACAGAGACAGATGTTATGTTGCTCATTCCGGTAAATTGGCGCCGAGCGAGAGGTCGGTCGGCCGGCACGGAGCGGACAAATGAGGAGGGCTCGTAAAGAGGTTTAATTACCCTCTCTTTGCTCTCCGTCATTTTAGCGGCCTACTTTGTTTTTATCCAACGTGAACAAAAAAAAAGAAAAGTTACGACATAATTTACCCAAGATTAATACAAACACAAATTTTTATATTCAGGACAACATAAGAACCATTTTTGTTAGATACTAAACACTAAAACTTACACTAGGGTAAGTAACAAATTTAAAAAATCATTTTTGAGTCATGTACTTACGAGGCACTTCATGCGGACAATGATTCCGCATGAGATGCGTCAGCACAGGAGCTCTCGGGCTCTCAGCCACGACTTTCAGGATGCTAATTCTACTCCCCTGAATTCTCCTCACAAGCGATGCCACCTTTTTCCTGATGAGCATTAAAGCCATCTGTACGAAATTGAGTGAAAATCCCAGAGGCACTACAGAAACGATGGAGTTTCAACATAATCTTGAAAACATTGCAACAACAGCTGCACCAGAGACTTCCCGTGGTCACTGTACAGGCCTTGACAATATGCTTTAAACAAGGTGATTATGACCTGATCGGTACAACGAAAAATTTTTCGTGCCAACATGTTCCCGCAAACCACCAACGCCCTGCGCGGGTCTCCACGCCGTCATTGTCCTTAAGGTCGTCGACAAGTATATGGTCCGGTTTAATACCCAGGCTATTTAAAATAAAAAAAACCGGCCAAGTGCGAGTTAAAATCTCACACGAAGGGTTTCGTACCATAAACCTTAACTTTTATTATTTGTTGTTATAGCGGCAATAGAAATACAAAATCTGAGAAAATTTGAACTCCTTACCTATTACGGTTCTTGAGATACAGCCCGCTGACAGACAGAGGGACGGACGGACAGACGGACAGTGGTGGCTTAGTAATAGGGTTTCGATGGTTACCCTATGGGTACGGAATCCTAATAGAATGAAAACTTCAAATTAAGCATTATAGCGTGCATCGTGAAATAGAGGATTTAAGAGACAAGATTTTAGAATTTTTTTAAAACACTTACAAAAGTACATATAACAGAACAACAAAATGCGATACGGAGCGAGAAAATTAAAATATTTATTTTTTTCATTTTAATTTAAGTTGGTTTTTATGTTGAACAATTTATGAGGCACTTTGAAAATTGTTTTATATTTATGTTGGAGTGGAGTGAGTGGCTTCAACACACATACAAAAACTGCAATAACTCGTGCATCGCACTCTCGTCCACATGGCACCGCAGACGTGAATTAATCACCTGCCATCATATGTATGTACTGAGTTGCACACTGATAAATTTACATGGCTTTTTACTGACTTATTGTTACTCTTATTTTACTGTTATGCGAACTGAAGCTACGATCCTGAATAAAGTAAATATTTCATGTATTTTTACAACGACGGCGACGTGAAAGGCTCGAACTGAATAAAAAAGGAAAAAATAAAAATCACATTCTTGTTAAATCTGAAGCTCAGAGCACATTATCGTTTTGTTAAAAAATCTAGGTAGCTTAGTAGTCATGTTTTACTTACGCCCAAAAAGTTTATCGCGGACAAAAATAATGATTTCAAGTGCAAGAATGGCTCAATTTGAATCAGCTTCGCAGTTTTACAAAGCGATGAATAATTTCATGTTGCGACAAAAGATTTCTGCAATGTAAAAGCTCCGGAGTGACAGGCTTTTTCTTTAATGACGTCTTTAACTGGAGCCTTCCCAATGTCGCATTGTGGAGCAATTTTTATACCAGGCGTTGAATTAGATCCAGAGGGTCAGGGGATTTTATTACTATTATCTAGCAACTTAGAACGAGCGACGCCTACGATCATAAAAGGCGAGAAAGTATAATTCGTTTACGTTATAGAACCAATTTTATTCTCTCTTTAAAATATGAGGATTTTTCTTCGCTACGTAGAAATTATTGGCATATCTTAAGTGGTCTTTAAAGTCTGTGATGGAGATCTTGCATGATAATGAGTGGCTTTTCGGTATGACAACATTCTCCAAAAATTCGCAACACTCTTCAAGCGAAAAGTGTTGCATATAATCGTCATTTTTCATTGAAACCCCACAGGTACAGTCCCACATGTGGGACGGTGCGCTCGCGCGGTTTTAGGCTCTATTATTACAATAATGCAAGGTCTTTTATGATGAGGCCGTTTTAAGTGCGCGGGGACGGGGGGAAATCTTTTGTTTTCTCATTCTAATTTATTTTAAAGTAACTTTGAATTACGCTACTAAACTGTAACTACTCGTAAATCAGAATAGTTTATGCTTAAATTAAAATCTTAATAGTAAACGTTAAAAACTGTAACATAATGAAAAGAATATAGTTGTTTTTTATTTCATAATTGCAATTGTTAAGGTGGATGCGCCAGGGTAGCCCGCGAAATTCAAACTTTCTTACGTTTTTTTGCAAGTCAGTATTAGGTTTTATGTTGATTAAAGTATGATTCGCGGGCGTAAGCATTATGTATTTTCAGAATTATAACCATTTAAGTCAGCAACAAAACTCCATAGGGCCAGGTAACCCGAAAGAATGACTATTTCATGAAATCCTGACATTTTAGGATGATACCGACTTATGGAGTTATTTTACTGATTTTATGGTTATAATTCCGAAAATACATATTTTTTACGCCCGCGAAACATACTTTAATCAACATAAAACCTAACTAGTTGACCCGCGCAGCTTCGTCTGCGTCACAATTTTCATTACAGCTCCGCTTCTATTGGCCCTAGCGTGATGATATACTAATACTGGAAGAATTTTCAAATCGGACCAGTAGTTCCTAAGATTAGCGCGTTCAAGCAAACAAACAAACTCTTCAGCTTTATATATTAGTATATAGAAGATATAGATACTAACTTGCAAATTGCAAAAAACGTAAGAAAATTCGAATTTCGAAGGGCTACCCTGGCGCAACCACCTTAAGCGATGTTCATTTAGTGTGCTTTTAAATCAACCACAGTTTGTTATCATCAAGTGTTTAGCTTTTATACGTAGCAGTTTTATAAGAAGCTCTATAGCTATGGTTAGTTATACGCTTAGCAGTAGGCTACGAGCCTACTACCAAGTAGCGTGGCAGTGCGGCTACGTTTGTAGAAGTTCCGCTACGTGATTAGCAGTGAGGCTGCCTGCGTAGCAGTACGCCTACGTGCGTAGCAGTTCCGTTACATGTGTAACAGTGTGGCTACGGGCGTAGCAGGTCCGCTACGTGCGTAGCAGTGTGGCAACATGCTTATCATGGTGGCTTAGTGCATATAGTATAGAAGAAGCTACGTACGTTACTGGGCTCTTATGGGCCTGACTACGTGCGTAGCTTATGTCTCGCTGCAACCCAAAGATCGTGGCGACCTCTTGAGGACTATAAAACACACGTGGAATAAGTCGTGGAATTCTTTCGCCATTTCGCGGAATTAGACAAGTAAAGAAATCAATTCACACGAAGTGTAATCGATTCTACGAAGCGCGGAAACTCGTTATTGAATGAATTATGTTTTCACTTCTAGAATGATTCCGACCAGCGAAATATGATTGCTTTAAGCTATATTTATTTAATTATATTATAAATTGCTTTGATGTGGTGACTGTAAGTGGGTGGTTAGATCGTGTTCGCTCGTATACGGCGATGTGTGTGAAAGATAACCGAGGCTGTCGTCGGCACGACAGATTAGCAATTACTCGCAGCCGATTGCGCGCAATTAGCTTACTCGTGCTTTCATTTCCTCCACACATCTTGTCGCGTGTTCATAGCGGTAGCCGGTATCTAACATCACTATTGTTCGGATTTTATTGATTAAAACTCAAACCATTGTAATTTATGAGTCATGACTATATGTCATAGCTGAGCGGTCGTTATCCTACTTATATCATAAATGTGAAAGTTTGTATGTTTGTGACTCAATCAGGCAAGAATGGCTGAAGGGATTTGGATGAAATTTGGCACACATGTAGTTCACATTTTGAAATCAAACATAAGCTACTTTTTATCCCGGTAAAAGGCATGGCTTATTGGAGACTGAAGAGGAAGTAGAAACCCAGAGCCACTGCTGCCATAGTACTTCAGATTCACAAGTACCAGGAAAACAGAAACATGTCGTAGTATTTTCGGGGCTGAAATTGGGAGCACTAAAGATTCACAAGTACCAGGAGAACAGAACGATGTAAAAGTGTTTTGGCTAGAATTTACTTTTGTTTTTTTTTTAACAGTCGAACAGAAATATATGTGTTGAAGTTTTTTCCGGGCTGGAAAACGAACGCTATAGATTCACAAGTCACTGCCCAAATAACATTTTGGTGTCAGTTACAGGATTTTTTATGACTTTAAGTAATAAAATAATTATAATTATCTCAGTTATTACTAAAGACGATATAGAGGAGTTAACAAACAAGGTTTAGCCCCAATTGCAGCACTAAAGCTTTAATGGACGACGTAATACAGCTTTGAGAGATATAATGGCGCTAGTAGCAGCAAGTGTACTTAATACGCTATAGCTTTAACACCCAAGTCTTTATAAAAGTGTTCGTCGACACCTTATAACACTTATTGTTGTATAGTTATTGTAATGAACTCTTTTATACTACTTAAGGTGCTATATTGACTATTATTGCAATCATAGGCTATAAAATAGAGTTTGTCGAGAGTTTAGAAACACGAGAAACTAAAGGTTTCAAACAACTGCTCTATCTAAGTTTTACCTGTAAATAAAGGGTTTAACTAAAGCTTATTGTGTTAGGCAGTACTCTTTTAAAGATGTTCTAAAGGTATTGGTGTCAAACGACGCAAGTATGGGTCGTTTTTAACACTAACCTTACTTTTGTAAAGTTCGCCATTGTTTTTGTAACCTAGCAATTAATATTATTTCGAGTTATTCAAAATTTTACTACAATATACAAAATTTCTTACATTGTTTGAAGCATTCCATGAATGCCACTTAATTTTACATACCACTGCTCAGGAAGCAGGAATGAATAATAATGTTTAGCTTGAGGCTATTTTATTTTTGAGCTATTTTATTATCATAACTTTTCTTAGCGTTAAAATTGAGATGAGAAACATGAACACATTACATTTACCGTAAAATCATAAGGGCAGTCATTTTTCACTTCACATACTTAAATAACATAATATTCCATAATATTATTCTGCTGTGTTGAATAATGGATGACATAACACTTCCACTACGAACAGATTTAATTTTAGTAAGGATACAGGCTTTTTCAATCTTGACGTGCGCTTTTTTACCACCTGTAGGGCTCACTAACGCGGTATTACAACGGTAATACCGGTTAAAGTAGTAGCTGACGATGAATAAACGCTCTTGTGCAGCTATAATATATTTTTAACACCGTACTATAGGATTTATACCACCTGTAGCGCTTACTAACCCTATTTTACAACGGTAATACAGGTTAAAATTGTAGCTGACGATGAATAAACGCTTTTGTGCAGCTTTAATATCTTTGTGACACCGTACTATATAGGCTTTCTATAACTTTTACCTGTAAAACTGTGGGGGCCTCTTTCGTGGTTATAAGTGAGCTAGATCATGCTCTAACTCAGTTGCACAGGTATGCGTTAACACTTTTATACTCAAATGGAACTGATATACGAGTCTTATATAGGTTTTTTAACGCTTTAGTGTTAGTCGGGTGGGTGGCTTTAGTATTTTCGGCGCTGGAATTGTGAGCGGTTAGGATTCGAAAGTACCAGGAGAACAGAAAAAATACCAAGTATTTTCCGGGCTGGAATTATGAGCGCTAAAAGATTCATTATGTACCAGGAGACCAAAAACATGTCGAAGTATTTTCGGGGCTAGGATTTTGAGCACTAAAGATTCATTATGTACCAGGAGAAGCAGTGCGATTTTGTTAACATGTCGAAGTGAAGGCTTGGTTAAAGTGATCACGAAGTGAGCTGTCAATCTATGTAATCAAGATGGAATGTCAGCTCACTTCACCCAAGCCTTCACTTCGACATGTTTACAGAATCGACCGGCTGAAACATGTCGAAGTATTTCCGAGCTGGATTTGAGAGCGGTAAGGATTCAAAAGTACCAGGAGAAAACAAAAATGACTAGGAAGATTTTACCGGGCAGGAATTATGAGTGCTAAAGATTTATTATGTACCAGGAGACCAGAAACATCTCGAAGTATTTCCAGGGTTGGAATTGTAAGCGGTTAGGATTCAAAAGGACCAGGAGATCAGAAACATGTCAAAGTATTTTCGGGGCTGGAATTATGAGCGTTAAAGATTCACAAGTACCAAAATACCAGAAACACGTCGAAGTAGTTCCAGAGCTGATAGTACGGACAGCAAAGACTCACAATCTATCAGGATAAAGAATCATGAAGATGAATTTCCGAGAATGAGAATATGGGTCAAAGAAGATGCGCGCCACCTCTAAAGTCTACGCAGAAGAAGTCGCGAGCGAAGTGCTAGTTTACTATAGATTGATTATACACTACAATAAAAAGTAAAAAAAATAAACCGACTTCGAAACTGACTTAAGTAATAGCTAAAAAGTAAGAAATAAAAATTAAAAAAAATCGAAAGTGAACTATATTTTTGAGGTCGGTGGCCAGCCTTCATTAATATTTGGAATAATCGTTGTCAATTAGTAGTAGTATATATATATAGTACGAGTACTGTTGAACACCCCCATACTCTGCATACCGCAGTTAGGCTTTTATTTCTACCTTTTCAGTTATAAATTAATGTAGTTTTGAAGTCGGTTTAATTTTATGAATTACTTTTATTTATTTTTTTAATTTCAGTTGTAATTGTAACTTTTTAAGTTATTTTTTATTTGGGTTTAGTATTTTTTTTTATTTGGAGGTCGGTTGAATTTTGTTGTAAAAAGTTTTTAATTTTTCACTTTCTAGTGAAACACACCTACACACCTAACAACACCAAAGCAAAATCGCAGGAAAGCAAAATATGCAATTTCATTTACTTGGATGACAAAAAACCGTCGTCCAAGTAAACGAATTCCAGCCATTTTAATTTAAAATCCAAACTTCCAAGCCGATTTTCCTAAAATTTCTATGGAAACTATTGGAAAACTTTCAGACAAAACAAAAAAAATTCAAATCGGTTCATAAATGACGGAGTTATGATGTAACAAACAAAAACTCTTTTTTTCGAAGTCAGTTAAAAATTATAAGTACTTATTCCTCTCACATTATCTACTATGATAAAATAACTGACGAAGTCACTTTTTGAAATTTTCATCGAGATTGTTTAGCTAGAGCCTGACTGCATACAATCATTGAAATTACATGCATAGTGACATGTTTTAGAACTGACTAGTGACTGATACACACTTAACTCTCTATCTTAAAAACGACGGAACCGATTTTGTTAAAACATGCACTGTTGCCTAATTTAGACTTTACGTAGTCCAACTAAAAAATATTTTTTGCAATCCGACAAAGGTTTTGAGATATGCGTGGACAAACATACATACACATATGAAATTTGGCACACATGTTATAACATATACAAAAACTGTGCATTTCTGAAAATGTTACATACATGCGGGTCGAATTGATAAACTCCTTTTTTAAAGTCAGTTACAAGGACAGTTGACTTAAAAATGCAATCGAAAAAAACACAGATATCGGCTTTTGTTTTACGTGACAATAATCAGTCAATAAAAGACGATCGTTTTCACGCTGTTTTTATGAACACGCCCTTCTGTTGGCGTATTACGCGCTATAACCAACGTTACAGCGATTTTATTTTCTTGTTTTGTAGAAGGCTTTGTTAAGCGGGAGTGTTCGAGAACGGTTTAAATTGGCTTGTGAACAAGCGAGTTCTGCGTTACGCGCGATAAACACTCAATTTGTGGGGCGAGGCTGCGCCTTAAGAGATGCTCAATATAAAGGGGGCGGGACTTAATGAAGTCATTTATACCCATCCCCTCAGCGTACTTAGAAATCACCGCTGTGATTGAGTAATGTACGACTTTTTGAGAATTTAAAGTGAGTCTTTGAAGGGTAGAAGAATTTAAAGCAAATTAAAAGTGAGCAAAGTAAAACGTGAGAGGGCGCCACCCACGCCACGTTGTTAATGTCCTCTACAGTATTAATTTTACTTAGGCAGGCAAGGGTTTGTTTGTCTGCTATCCGAGGGATACAAAATGTCTTTATCGCGTTAATTGCGAGTCGTCTCTGGCTGGCAGCGGACCCTTTATGGTTTAAATTAAAACATTGTTACGAGCCGGTGCCTCAGTCACCTTAACTGTTCTAGAAATCTCTACGGGCCTCGAGGACTATTATAAATTTCGCGGATAATTACTCTCTGTCCTTTTACATTTGTGAATAAAGTGTCATCAAGTACCTAACGAGTACGGCTACCATCAATTAATGTAGCTCAGCGCAGGTCGCTCCTTATCAAGGCTGTACGGCTTAAGTTCGTGTCAGAAACAATTTTGTTATTATCTGTCCTGAATAATATAAAGTGTGAGACGTGATAACAATCAGAGAGCGCCGTTCTACTAATAGGTACAATGTCACACGATTGTGTCGCGCAACAACACGACACATTGCGCGAGATTTGAAATAAAAGCACAGCAGTCCATAGAAATGTATATTAAATAAAGTTAACTCGGTTTTAAAATAACTGAAAGTAATAAAGGTACTATTTTTAGCTCTTTTTGGTGCTTAAAAGTTAATAAAGAGTGATGGTCGTGGGTAGCCAGAGCGGATGTTCATTAATGTTCAGTGGACTGCGCCGAACAAGGGGCGCTTGCTTTTTACATTAGTTTTCAGTGCGCTCGTTGACGATAAAATTGAAATTTATGTGGAACTCGTAAAGTTGGCCACTTGGCTCTATACTTGTATGGCTTGGCCCACCTGTAGCACCTTACTAGCTAGTTAGACGTTACGGCCGCGGCCTCACGATGCCTCCGGGTGTGCCCCAAGCGTCTGTACGTGAAAGGACTTAAATAGCTCCATTAGTAAGTTTATTCAGGACTGATACGCACGGTACCTACGCAAAGTTCCACTGAAGTTGCTCGGCTGTATGTACCTATGTTTGTGAAATTAAAGAAAATTGACATTTATTGTGAAATCTTAAACTGAAATGAAAGCTGTGTGTTTGTGAAAGCAGCTTCAAGCCGTTCTTATCTCGTGCCTTCTGAGAATGTTTTATTTAAACTTAATCCCATCTTTACTGTAATCTCAACTTCTAACGAATGCTTTTTATTTATTTACTTTAATAGATCTTTTTTCTGTGAAAACAGATTGTGGGCAATTGACATAGCGATTGTGGGCGATTGACATAGCGATTGTGGGCGATTGACATAGCGATTGTGGGCGATTGATATAGCGATTGTGGGCGATTGATATAGCGATTGCTAAGCTTTCGCATCCACTTCTTAAGTCAATCAATTGCTGAACGTCTAGATAATCATTATTATTTAGTTGGAGTTATTTCCGGTACATCTTCAAAAGTTATAATTATGGAAATTCGACTTTTCATAAATTCTTGTTATAGAATAGACACTTTTACTTCTGGTCTTCCTAAATCTATGCGATCAATGTTCTTGGTGTTATTTTGGTACCTATTCATCATCATGTGACCATAGGCCACTTCAAGCTTAACCACATCACGCAGATAAAAGGTTATGAATATTTTGTGTTCACAGGCAAAAACAGCCACAAAAATCGCTCAAGATCACATTGGTAATAAAAATTTGGAGACCACATTGTTCAGCAGTGGAACATAATTACCTAAGTTAAAAATTATATGTATTGAGTAACCTGACATTATTGCAGTGAACAATTTATAATCAAAATGAACTGCTTCCCTTCAAAATCACAAAAGTGCTCTTTAGTTATTAATGTATCTGTAGATAGGGAAGATTCTCGATAGAAGCGAGTTAGTTTTCCACCTGACAGATCACGGGCGCGGCTGCTGCAAACTTGAGACTCTCGAGACTTAGATGGAGGACTAAAGCCGATCCGACGATAAGTGAAGGTCAAGGTCGAAATTATTTATCCTTAGACTAGCTTCTGCTAACGGATTCGTCTGCTTGAAAATCGAAAATTGGGAAAGAGAACGTACTATGGTGATAGAAGGAGCTACTGATCGTTATAAAGACTTGACCTCTGCACTTGTGCCAAGTTTCATTCAATTTTTTTTCAGTCGTTGAGGCGTGATTGATAACAAACATACAGACATGTAACATTAATATAATTTACACACAATTTTGTAGGTAGTTAAGGAGAACGGGATGACTCGACCGCGATGAGATTATTTCGCTAATTTTAGTAAGCAATTAGATACATAACTATAATGGTTTAGTTAATGTTTTGGGCCTGGGACTAGGCTTACCGGATTTTGACTATTATTTCAGTATAATTACAGTGTAGTACATTATATTTACAAATGTGTGTGAGTATCAAAGGCTCCGTTAAAGATGTTTCTCGGTTTGATTTTAATAGCAATCATGCCTGGTATTTTCATTACGATTTTACACAAGCTTCTGCCCTCGTGACTGTCGAATATTTTCCCAAGGGAACATATTTCTGAGATTTAAATATAAAGTTGAAGAGTTTGTTTGTTTGTTTGCTTGAACGCGCTATTCTCAGGAACTACTGGTCCGATTTAAAAAAATCTTTCAGTGTTGGATAGCCCATTTATCGAGGATGGCTATGGGATATAATATATCATCACGCTAAGACAAATAGGAGTGGTGCAGACGAAGTTGCGCGGGTCCACTAGTTTCTGAGATAAAAGTATTCTACGTCTTATTCCAGGATTTGATCTTCCTTTAAACAGCCAAACAAGTTCGCACCCGAACTGTTCCCAGTTCATTTGCTGCTTTCGAGTGATACTAAATTTGATTATGGAAGTAGGTACATTAATTTACTAAATACTTAGGGATGTGCACTGTACTAAAACTCAAAACGGCCTGAAAAATGGGTGTGTGAAAACATACTTTAAGTTTTAATGCAAAATACCTATAAACCGACCCTAAAAATGGCCTGCCACTGTACCGCTAGCTACAAATTGTCATGCGGTTTTATAGGTAACTAGCGATCCGTCCTCCGACACAAACCTTATTCGTTTTCTCTTTCTGTTATTGAAAATCATACATAAATCCGTTCCGTGGTTTAGAAGAAGAAGGTTGAGAAACGAACAGAGGCAGACAGCGACTTTAATTGAGACAATTTTATACTATTTGGAAAGTAAAGAGTGCGGTTGATGGATTATATGTATGTAGATACCTGATCTACCTCGGCTTGACGTCCTAAGTAGTCCGTTACGAAACCCACAAGGACTGATAGAGCGTCGTATTTGCTGGCGCGGCCGCATGGCCCAGCAATTTATCCCAAAACTTTTGATGGTGAGCGAACATCAACAACACGAGTAAACAACTTTGCGCACACATATGAAAAAACTTCGTGTAGTTACAAGGAAAAGCGTGACTGGACAGGAACGCACACAGATGTACTTACAATTTCAGTTGCCACGTGCTTAGTTTTTTGCACGAGGGGAACAAATGCTTGAAATGGCGATGGTGGGCTAATGTCGGTCGTTCATAAAATTCACACACAGTTTCTGAAGTTTCCTTCTTTAATATTATTTTACAATTTTACATAACGAATAATTATAATCTTGAATGTGTTATTTAGATTAGCATTTTGAAACTACTAACAACTATTTGATTTTATTGATTGACATCTAAATATTTTGTTACCTATCTTATGTCTTATCTTATCTATACTAATATATAAAGCTGAAGAGTTTGTTTGTTGGTTTACTTGAACGCGCTAATCTCAGGAACTCCTGGTACGATTTGAAAAATTCTTTCAGTGTTAGATAGCCAGTTTATCGAGGAAGGCTATAGGCTAATATACATTCAGTCAAAAAAGTATCGGGAATGGATGATTTGTTTATGGTTCCAAATTCAAATTTTTGTGTTTTTGTAGTTGTTAGATTGGCACAACTGTTTTCCATTTTGGCGCGGAGTTTGAGTTGCATCTGTTATTTATATTAAATACAGTGCTGGTTTTAGTAATATCATATATAGTGTGTATTGCGAATTTCATAATGGACAAAAATATCGAACAAAGAGTTTGTCTTAAATTTTTTCATCGCCAATGGAATTTCGTGTTCGGAGTCACTGAAAATGTTACAGAAGGCTTACGGCGAATCGACTTTATCAAAAACTCGTGCTTATGAGTGGTTCAAAGCGTTCAAAAGCAGTCGAGATGTGATGGAAGATTTGCCTCGCTCTGGTAGGCCGTCAACGTCTGCAACTGAAGTTAACATCGCAAAAGTGAAGGAAATAGTGACTGAAAATCCCCATTCAACTCTGAGAGAGATAGCCGCCGAACTTTCTGTATCTCACGAGTCGATCCGTACCATTTTAACTAATCATTTGGGTATGAAACATGTTGCTGCTCGGCTAGTCCCAAAAGATCTGAATTTTCTCCAAAAACTCAATCGCATGAAAGTCGCTGAGGACATGCTAGAACGAGTCAGTTCGGACCCAACATTCATGAAACGCATTGTTACTGGTGACGAGACGTGGGTTTACGAGTTTGACATGCAAACTAGTCAACAAGCTTCGGAGTGGCGCCTTCCAACTGAACCGAAACCGAAAAAACCACGCCAAAGTCGATCAAAAGTCAAAGTCATGTTGACTGTTTTCTTTGACTATCGCGGTGTTGTGCACTCTGAATTCTTACCGGAAGGTCTAACGGTAAATAAAGAATATTATTTGAGCGTTATGCGGCGTTTAAGAGAGCAAATTCGACGAAAAAGGCCAGATTAGTGGAAAGAAAATTCTTGGATTTTGCACCACGACAATGCGCCTTCGCACAAGGCTATCATTGTGAACGAATTTTTAACCAAACACTCAACAAATACCATCCAGCAACCACCATATTCACCAGATATGGCTCCTGCTGACTTTTTTCTTTTTCCTAAACTCAAATTACCACTTCGTGGCACCCGTTTTCAATCGATAGAAGACATAAAGGAGAATTCGCGGCGAGAACTGAACTCAATTCCGGAAGTAGCGTTTAAAAAATGTTTTGATGAATGGATTATTCGTTGGCGCAAGTGTATCGTTTCTAAAGGAGCATACTTTGAAGGTGATAAAATAAATTTGGATGAATAACAGACATTTTGTGTATTATTGATCTTTTCCCGGTACTTTCTTGACAGAGTAGTATATCACGCTAAGACCAATAGGAGTGGAGCAGTAATGAAAATTGTGACGCAGACGAAGTTGCGCAGGTCATCTAGTACTAATATATAAAGCTGGAGAGTTTGTTTGTTTGTTTACTTGAACGCGCTAATCTCAGGAACTACTGGTCCGATTTGAAAAATTCTTTCAGTGTTAGATAGCCTATTTATCGAGAAAGGCTATAGGCTATATATCATCAGGCTAAGACCAATAGGAGCGGAGCAGTAATGAAAATTGTGACGCAGACGAAGTCGCGCTGGTCAACTAGTACTAATACTAATACTAATATATTATAAAGCTGGAGAGTTTGTTTGTTTGTTTACTTGAACGCGCTAATCTCAGGAACTACTGGTCCGATTTGAAAAAAAAACTTTCAGTGTTAGATAGCCCATTTATCGAGGAAGGCTATAGGCTACTAAGAGCAATAGGAGCGGAGCAGACGAAGTTGCGCGGGTCAACTAGTGTTATAATATAAAGATAACCAAATATTTAGAAATATCAATCAATAATACCAAACGAAAACGAAACAAAATAATACCTATTATTGTTTTGTTTAATCCATACTTACTGATATATATAAAGCTGAAGAGTTTGTTAGTCTGTTTGTTTGCTTGAACGCGCTAATCTCAGAAACTACTGGTCAGATTTGAAAAATTATTTCAGTGTTAGATAGTTCATTTATCCAGAAAGGCTGTAGGCCATCACGCTATGACCAATAAGAGCGGAGCAGACAAAGTTGCGCTGGTCAACTAGTTTTTTATATCTTTGTTGTTTCTATTGAATGGTTATGTTAATTATTTCTATTATTTAATCATTAATTCGAATTAACATTTCATATGATTCTGAGTAGCCAGTATACTACTCTGTCAAGAAAGTACCGGGAAAAGATCAATAATACACAAAATGTCTGTTATTCATCCAAATTTATTTTATCACCTTCAAAGTATGCTCCTTTAGAAACGATACACTTGCGCCAACGAATAATCCATTCATCAAAACATTTTTTAAACGCTGCTTCCGGAATTGAGTTCAGTTCTCGCCGCGAATTCTCCTTTATATCTTCTATCGATTGAAAACGGGTGCCACGAAGTGGTAATTTGAGTTTAGGAAAAAGAAAAAAGTTAGCAGGAGCCATATCTGGTGAATATGGTGGTTGCTGGATGGTATTTGTTGAGTGTTTGGTTAAAAATTCGTTCACAATGATAGCCTTGTGCGAAGGCGCATTGTCGTGGTGCAAAATCCAAGAATTTTTTTTCCACAAATCTGGCCTTTTTCGTCGAATTTGCTCTCTTAAACGCCGCATAACGCTCAAATAATATTCTTTATTTACCGTTAGACCTTCCGGTAAGAATTCAGAGTGCACAACACCGCGATAGTCAAAGAAAACAGTCAACATGACTTTGACTTTTGATCGACTTTGGCGTGGTTTTTTCGGTTTCGGTTCAGTTGGAAGGCGCCACTCCGAAGCTTGTGGACTAGTTTGCATGTCAAACTCGTAAACCCACGTCTCGTCACCAGTAACAATGCGTTTCATGAATGTTGGGTCCGAACTGACTCGTTCTAGCATGTCCTCAGCGAC
Source organism: Lacanobia oleracea (assembly GCA_950371165.1). Lineage (NCBI taxonomy): Eukaryota > Metazoa > Arthropoda > Insecta > Lepidoptera > Noctuidae > Lacanobia > Lacanobia oleracea. The sequence goes on from OX493401.1 coordinate 13,706,079, forward strand.
TTTCATGCGATTGAGTTTTTGGAGAAAATTCAGATCTTTTGGGACTAGCCGAGCAGCAACATGTTTCATACCCAAACGATTATTTAAAATGGTACGGATCGACTCGTGAGATACAGAAAGTTCGGCGGCTATCTCTCTCAGAGTTGAATGGGGATTTTCAGTCACTATTTCCTTCACTTTTGCGATGTTAACTTCAGTTGCAGACGTTGACGGCCTACCAGAGCGAGGCAAATCTTCCATCACATCTCGACCGCTTTTGAACGCTTTGAACCACTAAAAGCACGAGTTTTTGATAAAGTCGATTCATCGTAAGCCTTCTGTAACATTTTCAGTGACTCCGAACACGAAATTCCATTGGCGATGCAAAATTTAAGACAAATTCTTTGTTCGATATTTTTGTCCATTATGAAATTCGCAATACACACTATATATGATATTACTAAAACCAGCACTGTATTTAATATAAATAACAGATGCAACTCAAACTCCGCGCCAAAATGGAAAACAGTTGTGCCAATCTAACAACTACAAAAAAACAAAAATTTGAATTTGGAACCATAAACAAATCATCCATTCCCGATACTTTTTTGACTGAATGATTGATAATAATTAAATATTTATAGATTGTTGACTCTCTGTACGTGTCGGTATGTACTTACTTTTTCAAAGATTCAAAGCATTTTATTTCAAATAAATCATTCACAGGCACAAAATTCTAAGTTACATATACTTGTTGCTTCTGCATGTGAGGACAATGCAAAGGAAAAAATAAAGCTTATTATAAGAATTTAAAATATAAAGATTAAAATAAGCCAATAGCAGTTAAGAGATGACCAGTCTCAACCGACGGCGCCTGTTCACGAACATGACGCGTGTATCGGCACCTTTCAGCTCAACCATTTCGACGGGAACCGAATGATCCAACCCACGCGCCGCCATCAGCGAGACATTTGAGTGAGCATGACATGCTCTCAACCACCATGCTCGTTCATGTCCAACAAGTAAAGCTATAACTAATCACATAAAGTGTAAATGGCTTCATGGTACTCACATTTACAAAATTTGAAAAATATGCTTCTACTTTACACAAAACTATGGTTGTCAATGACCAAATAATGAAAAATAAATTTATAAAAACATCGATTAAGTTCTTACATCAAAAATAATAAATAAGTGATTATAATAATTATGTAAGTACCTATAAAACAAGAGGGGCATCTCTTCCAAATATAAAAACCTAACAAGTAGACCCAAGCAGCTGTGACTGTGGAGCAGGACCAGCATTTAGCCAAGCGTTTTTATCGAGGATATAATCTTCCAGTTTATAATACGCTTGTCTACATAGTGTGCGTTTTATGCATGCTTTAAATTTTCTCTCATTCAGTTCGAGAATATCAACTGGTATTTTATTATAAAATTTAACACAGTACCCCATAAAAGAAGTGTATACTTTAGCCAATCTGAATCGGGGTTGATCTAATTTGTTCCTGTTTCTAGTATTAAAAATATGGCTGTCACTAGTCTTGCCAAAAAGATGAAGATTCTTCCGAACACACATAATATTTTCGTAAATGTATGATGTTGATATCCTTAAACAGTTCTCTTAGGGAATCACGCCGACAGAGATTGTATATGGCTCTGATGGCTCTTTTCTGCATGATAAATATAGACTCAATGTCTGCAGCACGTCCCCATAATAAGATACCGTAAGACAGGATACTATGAAAGTAACTAAAATAGACCAGCCTCACGGTATCTTCTTCTTCCACCTGGCGTTAATCCCTGCTATTGCCAGGGTCCAGCCTCGCGGTATCTATGTCAGTAAATTGACAGATTTTTCTGATAGCGTATGCTGCTGAACTTAGCCATCCCGCAAGAGATGTTAAATGAGGACCCCATTGTAGCCTTGAATCAAGCGTAATCCCTAGGAAAACAGTGTTTTGGACGAATTCAAGTTTCTCCTTGTTCAATACTATGTCGCAATCATATCTTTTAACGTTCGGTAAGGCAAATCTGATGCATTTAGTTTTTTTCCCATTTAATACTAAATTTATTAGCAGTAAACCAATTTTGGACCTGCTGTAGGGCGTTATTTACGCCGTCAAGATTTATGGAACTTCTATCTATCTTAAAAATTAAAGACGTATCGTCAGCAAATAATACCATTTGGGGTTGATTTTTTAAAAGATGGGAATGCAGATCATTAATATATACTAGAAAGAGGAAAGGACCCAAAATAGAGCTCCTGTGGTACTCCCATTTTGACTTTTAAACCCCGTGAATTGACACCATTTACTTGAACTTACTGCTGTCTATCATTTAAGAAAGATTTTACTAGACTGAGTGCAAGTTTACCTAGTCCGTAATGTCCTAGCTTTAGGAGCAAGGTTTCATGATTTACACAATCAAATGCCTTGGAGAGGTCACAAAAGATTCCTATGGCATCTTGCGCCTCTTCCCACGCTGAATATACATCGTGGCACCAGCGTCAGTCGTACAACAACCCCTGGTCAACCATACTGTAAGTGCAGAGAGTAACTGAAATTAAATAAATAAAGAAAGTAGCTTTTGGCCGCCGCTTTGCTTGCGTTAAAGTAGCCTATAACCGACTTCACCTATCTTTGTAGCAACATTCATCATAATGAGTTCGGCGATTAAGGTGTGAAAGCGTTACAAACCAACTCACTTCCGCATTAAACTATAATATTAGTACGTATACCTCTAGATGCTTAATATCGTATTCCATTACCTACTGTTACAAGTTCTCAAACGGACACGAAGCTTCGTTCAACTTCATAGCTCAGTATTGCAACTTGCTGCCCCAACAACTAATTTGACATTTCATGTTTGTAGTTGTTGGTATTTTAGTAGTGCCAAGAATGGACATGGAGAGAACTGCTATTTATGTTTTCAGCGAGTAATTAATAAAGCAGCAAGATATCTAAAAAGTATTTCTCATTATGAGTTTATACAGAGCACGACCGCAAAGTGCTTACTAGCGACACATAAGACAGGCTGGAAAATAACGAAGCATTTGTATGTGGATACAGTGAAATAAACTGTAACCCTTAAAGCAAGTGTGATAGAATCTGAAGCGAGGCGCAATATCCGTAAAGTACCTACGTGATGCCATATTATTTGAATGGATACAGTAAGTAACTGAAGTAAATTCCACCCATGAGCATACAAATTGTATTCCGCGATCGGAGGGACGGGAGGCTCACGATAACTGTCAGCTTTGCTTCAACTCAGCAGCGCATTATGATGGAGCCAGCGAACGAACGACACTGTTATTCTGTAAAATTGTATGAATCGCAACGAAGCGAAAACGATTTTATGGAATCGGATAGAGCATTTATTACTTTTCTATAAATATTTAACAGCACAAACGGAGAGTGAATTTATCTTTGACGGGGAACTGATTCGTGAACGAGTCCAATTTAAATGGCTTTTGCAGTCATTGTTGAATAGCTATCACGGCGTGGCCCACGGGTCATTCACCGAAAAGTCAATTTAGTAATAAAAATACACGGGTCTACCTTTGACATTTAACAAATCGTTTATCATCAATGGCACACGTTTATTAACATAAATTATCTTTAAATTGACAGTGAATTCATAGTGAGCACGGAAATTCAGACGCCCATAATAAATTATAATGTGTGTAATTCTCTGATAACGTGTCAAGCGTCACCAGCCAGTCAAGCTGAGCGTAAAATATCGGCACAACGTGGATTCTCACAGCATTCAGTATAAATTCCCACAAACCTATCGGTGCTCACCCTGCAGGGGAATGGTGCTCTATCCCCTGATAATAGACTTGATACATATTTATACTGGCACAGAAAAGTAGATATCGTTCATTTTAAGAAGAAAAAAACACGAATACCGATTGAATACCAATAAGAGGCGATCATCGATACCTATTCCTTTTCTAGTCGTTTGTAATAAAATATCTTTAACTCGTAGTTGGCTTCATTTGAATATTTTCCAACGATATTTAAATGCAAGAAAATTGAGTCTCAAGTGTTCTTGGGATAGTAATTGAGTATTTATGAAAAGGGATATTATCGACATGAGAGGGAGGTCCTCCCGGCTTCCTCTTTATTACTTATCTACAGGATGTTCTGCGTACAATGCCACACAATATTCATAACGGACATTTTCCGCATTTCATTAACAAAGTAACAACACAAGTTGAAGAGACGACTGAATTTAATTTAATGAGCAATGTTTAAATGCACCTGATGTTGAACAATGCTTATTACGTGAGCATCCGACGAAAGCTAAATTAATTATATAAGCGTTTCATTTTCACTGTATTGCATAATGAGCTAGGTAAGGGCTAACAAGCTTGCTATTTCCGTGTTCATTATTTTTATTGATTCACCTTTTGAATAAATAATGGGGGACGAACAAGTCACCAGCTAATAGGCCGACAACCTGTCATTACTAAGACTATCTTTTGACCCACTATTCCTTGTTACTACGTGGTTTTGTTGCTTCGAGCCTATATCACTGTTATAAAGATAGGAAGGGAGTTTTCCTTTTAATAATGAACGTAAGTAGCTATGAACATCACTAAAGCAAAAAGCTTACATTATAAATAATGTAGTGGATACCTACTCACATGGTAAGTACTGACAAAAATATTAGGTCGGTGGTTATGTTGGAGAAGCTGCTCCAATTTTTCTTTTAGTAAATAGGTGAGTGACATATAAAGATGACTGATAGGGCGGTGTCGCCGCTTGCGGGACGAAATATTGTAAATCGTGTCACATCTTGAATATGTCACGAAAAGTGGAGTAACAGGTATCAGTTTTATGCGACGTAAAGTTACCTTAACAGAATTCGAGTTTATTAAAAGCAACTGAAGTTGCTGAAAAAGATGAAATGAAATGTCGCGTTCTGAGCCCTAACTGATGCAATAATTTCGCGAAAATATGTTAGATTTGAGGGAACTTAGGGTACCCCGACACAGATAGGTTAGGTTCGCATGGGAGGGCGGGAGCTAAAGTCGTAGTTAGGTTCGAGGTGACCGAATAAAAATATCAGCATTTTTATTTCGCGATGTGGTTGCATCAGTAACTCAGAACGCGTCATGGCATTTCTACAACGCGTTGTGGCCGTTTTCTCAATGATCGTTTTCGGTCTCAAGCGTAACGTTACATATCCATAACAATTCTTGTGGTTTCTGGAACGAAGTTCCTTATCGCACGGTGTACTCCAGGCACTTGGTATTTAAGAGAATGGCCGAAAACTTCAAACACGATGCTTCATCTCATTTTGTTACTCTCAAATGTTGCTAAATAATTTAATTGATACTGTTTATTAATAATACATGTATAGCGAAAGAAACCTCGTTCCACCCCACTGTTTCACCATACCCTCTGTTCAAATCCGCTCAATTTAAAAAAAAAGTGTCTAACTTTGTTAATTTGCAATTCACATGCAGAAATACTTTACATCTGAATCATAATGAATGAGTGCTATTGGGAATCCCATTGCGATTCATGGAGTTCTAATAAAAGCAGGAATGCGCACATTTCAATAGGAGGCCTATCAATCGTACCGTGCAAACTGGATAAAACAATAAGTGGAATGCTTTAACGATGCACTCGATATCGACATGTGGATGCCTGCATGCGATCGCTGGAAGCCAGTAAAAAGTGAACAGACTGTACACGGGAGGTAGCCATCGGAATTTTCAATAGACTCTAACTATAGTTAAAGAGGAATTCAGACAACGCTCGGGAGATTTTGATATCCACTCGAGTTTCAATACCGGAGATGAACACAATAGACTGGCACCAGATCGATTACGTGGCTCTCTGTCTATTATTCTCAAATTAACTCTGTGAAAAGAAATTCCTGATACGGCTGCCAAGTAGATGGTATCTGAGTTTAACGTAACAGTGATAAATCAAATGCCAAGTTTGTTAGCCTAATTTTAATTAAGCATATCACAGCTTGCCTAATGAAGTTGCTACTAATCATGAGGTAAACCAACCATTAATAATAAATTCCTAGCACGCGTAGCCTGAGAATGGTGGTAGTAACCCCACCTGTTACGCCGCGCATAAATTACCAGCAACATTCAACTACCCTTCACGTACGCACGCAAACAGAACGACTGCCAAGTATCAACGACACCGCAGAAATTAACACTCCCTTGTGAATGGCTCATAGCATTGACCACGCGCGGTAGAATTTTAGCTGAAACTACCCGCATTGAGGATATAAAATGGAAAACAACAACCGCGAAAGGACACCATTGCAGACTCTTTTTGTAGCACACATAAACGAGGTAGATGACTTTATGAATTAGAACGAGATACATGACACAGCACGCGGGGATATATAAATCTGATGTTATCGTGTTGTAGAATACGGCGCAAGTATGTGAACCGAGCACGTATGTACATAATGTAGCGCTCTAGGAAGCAACAAATTTACTGGCGCAGATTCTCCAAAGGGGCGCAAAGTGCCTCCGTTACTTGTTACCGTCGCGAGGAAAAGATTTATGAAAAGAATAAGGAATTCACCGCTCTACCCATAATCCCACAAAGGACACGACGCCGGGCATGTGATCGATCGCACAAAAATTGTAAAGACAGTAAATAAATTTATTTACGACGTCACGCCGTCACATATGCAGATTAGGCAATTGTTTTCCTATATTCACCGGGAAAAGCGGTATATTACGTTTCTGGACGGTTTGTTGATAAAGCGTTCCTCTCAGCCGTACCTAAATTGTAAAACGATTTATCTACTTTGCTTGGAAGAGCCGACATTGTCTGCGACAGTTGCCCGATTTAAAGTGTGGCCGGGAGCTGAGCTCGTGTTCTCTCGGCAAAGCCTCCCCAAGTCTCGGGTTTATCTACGCTTAACATATGTTATGGTTTGCACGTACTCGTATAATTGTCTGTTCATGTGTGTTTAATCTGTACCTTGGCAGAATTTTTGGTTCCTAATCTAGTTTTCGCACCATCTTTTTCATATCTAGACCGAGACACTTCACACGTTTAGGGTGATCGGATGGATCAAACCTTCTGCATTCAATAGAACCTGTGTTTAAAAGGTTTGAGAATATTTTGACATAAAACTGGCCTCTGAACTAAAAGTTTTACTACTAATTATTTCTATTTAACTGTTTATGAAACTTAGCCACAGTAAAAAAATCGGCGATGTGCGAATAGAATTCACACAGTGTTACGTACGAATAATAATTTTTAACAGGCTATTTTAAAACCTTACATAAATGTTTTTTTTTTAATCGTAGGACTTTGGACTATGGACGCAGACGCAATTTCGCGTCTGCGTCACATTTTTCATTAATGCTCCGCTCCTATTTGTCGTAGCGTGACGTTATAATTATTCAATTTGAACCAGTAGCAAACAAACTCTTCAGCTTTATAATATCTACTAATTGACCCACGCATCTTCGTTTACGTCACAATATTCATTACTGCTCCGGTCCTATTGGTCTTAGCGTAATGATATATATATATAGCCTTTCTCGATAAATGGGCTATCTAACAGTGAAAGAATTTTTCAAATCGGACCAGTAGTTCCTGAGATTAGCGCGTTCAAGTAAACAAACAAACAAACTCTTCAGCTTTATAATAGGTCTTTACCTATGAAATTGCCGTTTTGTATGAAAAAATTTAAACGAATTTTTTTCATGTATTTTTTATTTGTATTAATCGAAGTAATCACCCATGCAATCAATGCATTTTGTACTGCCTCTCGGGTATTGAATTTTTTTCCCGCCAAGAAGTTATCCAAATTCTGGAAAAAGTAGTAGTCTGTACGCGCAAGGTCTGGTGAGTAGGGTGGATGACGGAGAGCTTCCAACCCCAGTTCTTGCAACTTGGAGACCGTCTGCTGTGCAGTATGAGGTCGCGCGTTGTCGTGCAGGAGCAGCGGAGACGAGCGATTGACCAATGCTGGTTGGAGATGTGCCAGCTTCTCCATCATTGTGTTCAGTTCTTCACAGTACACATCTGCAGTAATGCTCACCCCGTTTGGTAAGAAGCTGTGATGAATCACACCGGCGCTAGACCACCAAACAGTGACCATCACTTTTCTAGGGGTAAGTTTTCGTTTAGGGCATTGTTTAGGTGCTGAACCAGGATCCAACCAACTTGCTGAGCGCTTGCGGTTATCAAACAGAATCAATTTTTCATCGCAGGTAACAATGCGGTTCAAAATTCCTTCATTTGTGTGTCTGTTGAGCAGTGCAAGGCACGTCTCGACGCGTACTTCGCGCTGGCGATCATTGAGTTCGTGGGGCACCCATTTGTCAAGCTTTTTTACCTTGCCAATTTGACGCAAATGGACCAATATTGTTTTGACGCTAACGTCGAAAGCTGCTGCTAATTCAGCCGTAGATTGTGTATCATCAGCTTCCACAATCGCCTTTAATTCGTCATTGTCGACCAAAGTCTTCGGACGACCGCGAGGTTCATTTTTCAGGTCGAAATTTCCAGAACGGAAGCGAGCAAACCAATAACAGGTGGTGCGTTGGTTTGTAGTGTTAGCTCCGTAAACGTCGTTGATGTTGCGTGCCGCTTGTGCCGCGTTGCTGCCACGACGGTATTCATATTCCATAATTAGTCGATTTTTTAACGTATCCATGATGACGAAAAAGATTGAAATGCGATGAAAATGTAACACTAATCAATAAACAAATGACTACTTTTGGAAAAAAAAAACATGTGTTTAAAATAAAATTAATTTGAAATTAGAATTCTCAGCCAAACAAAAATTATTTTGATTTGAAATGGCCAGTACTGCAGAACGGCAATTTCATAGGTAAATACCATAATAATATATATTAAGTATAGACTATACTAATATAAAAGCTGAAGAGTTTGTTAGGCTATAGGCTATATATAATCACGCTAAGACCAATAGGAGCGGAGCAGTAATGAAAATTGAGACGCAAACGAAGTTGCGTGGTTCAATATATATAAGTATAGATTTCTTTCTAAGTCATGACATTCAGATAAACATAGGTACATTCAGACAGACGGATACACGACTGATCACATAAACTGCTCCGTTTTTCATTCGGACGTACGGTATCCTAAAATTATGCAAAACATCTTCATCGGCCATCACCATTTTGCCACATCAAAAAAAAAAACAACAATCATTTAAACTCATTTATCATGTTCCAACGAATAAACTGCACGTTATGTGACATCCTACAGTACCTAGTCGACTGGGAATGATTTACATAAATCGAAGGAAAATATTAATTTATTTAACATAGGCATGCCAAACATACCTATCACGGTAAATATAGCAAACAATCAGATTACAGATTGCGTGTGTTCCTCCCATTCAATATTCAGCGTTATACCTAACAAGGGTTGCCAACTTTTATTAGAAGAAATAGAGTACCTATATCTGATTCCAAAGGAGGTAAATAAAGAGTATGGTCTTCCAATAAAGAGTATCATTTATTTTGTATTTTTAAATAGGAATTTTTATGTACTTTTTGCATCACATAACAAATTTTGCTGTTTTACTCTAAATTATACTTAGATCAAGAGCTAATTTTTAATCAATTTCAATGAAGCTCTGTTTTACTCTTCCCGCCACTTCATATTAATGACCGAAAATACTCTCTCAGTACCTACGTAAATGATGAAGTGGTGGTCAACTTTTTTGGTTATGATAATGGGTTTGACATGACTGGCACTAGTATAGTAAACATTGTGTAAAAAAGAGTATTTAGCATACCTACTCTATTAGTGTTATAGATTAGGTATAGAGTATGCCTCCATGATATAGAGTCCTCCTCCTTGCATCGTATTCCTCAGTGCTGAGGGTCGTGACCTCCCTTCTGTTTCACTTTCACGCGTATGATGTTTCTCCACCTGTTTCTGTCCCTGGCGATGTAGAGGGCGTTGTGAACAGTAGTGTCAAGGGCGGTGCGAATCTGGTCAGACCAACGTATTGGACTGCGTCCACGAGGTCTTTTTCCATCTACTTTGCCGGTCACGGACACGATGATATAAAGTACAAAACTTTATTTTAGAGTACGGTTGGCAAACCTATACCTAACTTTTAAATATATTATTCTATCGTTCGGAATACAATAAAAGTGTAGGAAGCACATCTTATCGCGATGGACAAAGTATTAAGACGTAGGAAGAAAAAGTTCTCTCTGATTTAGAATACGTTATTAACTTCACATTTTCTTTCGGGTCTCTTACTTTCAAATTTACAAATTCTTTTCCAAACAAGGTCTAGATTATACTAGGCTACTGGGACTCAGGAGGTGTTGTATAGACACATAATATTACATTCCATTAAACTTCAACGTCTGGATGGCCAAATCCGAAACCATGATGAATATCGAAAAACACCCAATAAATTTTATAATGCCGTATGCTGTCGGCCGGTGCCGTAGGATGCCGTAAAATAATAATACCATCCCATCACTTCCCGTGGGTGTCGAAGAGGCGACTAAGGGACCCCTACAGAAAAAAAGTTTAAAAAGTAAAAATAATTTTTGTTGATCCTTTTAGTTTAAGGTCGTATATCTGAAATAAATGATAGCTCGAATGCACCGATTTCGCGTCCCGACACCGCGCAGTCCCCTCATGCTTCCACGCGCATAGTAAACCAGTCCATTGTCACCTTCAGGTAAGAACTCCTAACGACGTTGTACTTTATTTAGTTTTGCTCTTTCATTTAGTACCAATTTTACACATACCTAATTTAAAAGTTAGTGCGGATAGAAAAATATTGCGTTTCATATTGTTCAAGGTCATAAGAAAACACAATCAAATGGTGCAGACATTTTATAACACAAATGGACGCGTTGGAATCATACTTACGAGTATATTAAGGTGAATGTTACGGGTTGCTCATTGCCATTTTCCCGCGAGATGGCGCTGAAGTCAACATTTTCAGTTTTATTTTGTTTCGAGTGTAATTAGAACTTCACGAAAATAATATCTAACTTGCTTATAGTACCACACACATAGACATGATTGAAAGTATGATTTGAAGCATAAAAACCCTTCTGATTCGCCAGAATCAGAAGGGTTTTTATGCCGTATTTTGACTAATTTCGATAAAGTGTGTGTCATTATTTCTGCGACTTAATATTGTTCCAATTACACTCGAAACAAAATAAAACTGAAAATGTTGCCTTCAGCGCCATCTCGCGGGAAAATGGCAATGAGCAACCCGTAACATTCACCTTAATATACTCGTAAGTATGATTCCAACGCGTCGGGAGAGCGCTAATAATACTTTAGAATCGTACCTATATTAACTAAAAGGATCAATAGACATTAATTTTTATTTTTTAACGTTTTTTTTTGGAGGTTTTTTAATTTTTATTTCATGCTTTTAAACTTAATTTTCATTTCGTTACTTAATAATTCTCATTATCATGTAAACCACTGGTATTCAGCTGAATTCGGTTTGAGTGGAAGCCGACCCCAATGTAGTTTGGAAAAGGCTAGCCAGATGATGATGATGACTTAATAATTCTCATTCCCTTTCAATATACTGTACATTGTTCTACTAGTCAAGCCCTTTCATTTTATACCCATATTGAGGGACTTTTGGGAAAAAATATGTAATCCGCTATTTTGTGGCGGCAGCCATCTTGGACCGATTTTCATCAAATATAGCTAAAACACTCCCGACTAATTCACATTTCGAACAAAAAAAAAAAACAAAACTAAAATCGGTTCATCCGTTCGGGAGCTACCATGCCACACACACACAGACATGTCAAAATTATAACACCCCGTCGGTTTTGCGTTATTAGATCTACAACATCATTAGATTTAAAAAAATATATCAGTTACGGTTGAGGTCAGACATGTAAAAAATAGTTAATTTGTTAAAAATTAGCACTATCCTTTAAAAAATAATCTGTAGGTACTTATATCAAGATTCAAGTATTGAAAATTATAATAGATAGTCGCATCGAACCATCAAAACATTTTGAAATGATAAAACTCGTTTATAAAATTGTGCCTGTCTATTCAGTTCAAATGCTTCAGAATAGTAGATAGGTAGATACGTGATGTCAATAGTAGGTACGTGATGTCAATAAATATATATTTTCAAACACATTCGAATAAATAAGGTTTTCAGTTTCATATCAACTCGGTAACGGATGTCTTTGGCAATTGCTTATTCAAAATACAGAAACGGAAAATGTTGGGAAATTGTAATTTTAGCTCCACTTTCAATCTTCCAAAACCCCTTCCTAAAACCGCCTGCTTATTTTTAAATTACGTACATTTAGGGTAGAATTAAAATCCATGTAAGATTATCAGGTACTGACATTTTAGAAATTCGGCAGTCACGGTAACGAGTTGGATCGTCAGCGGCTCAACTCGGCTCAGGTGAGCGGGTAATGACATTCTGGAGCGTATCGATCGCGCGGAAATAGCCGGCCGGCGAACAAACCTGATCTGCTGTCGCGCTCCGAGCCTCCGACCGACGACCGACGACCGACCAAACGCCCGACCGCACAACCTGCATTTGCCATTGACTTCCTCATTATCCCGACGACGCTAAGCGAAAATTGATTGTGAATAGGTAAACATGTCCTGTATCCTTTATGATAGTATCTGTAAGGTGCCTGTATATATTTTAACGAAGTTCGAACAACACCTCACGAGGCTCTAGTTAAGCAGCTGGATCAAGCGCTTGATTCTGAAAGCAGTACTTCTGGACACGGCTCTTATTGTTAGGAGGATCTCTGACCGCCGATAGCTTGGACCTTGTTGATACTGGTGGGCTACTATTATTATATTTGAAATGTTTTTTTAATATCTTTTTATTTAAATATTTAAAAACGTAGAAATACTTAAGTCAACTAGGTAATAAGATAACGAATAAACGGAATAAAAAAACCTCTTGAACTTCCTTAGGAATGTAAAAAATATCGGACAGTGTTCAAATTATAATCAAACCAAATCTGAATATGATGACTAGCATAGGCGTACGTGTAGGTGACGGTGTCAACCCAGCGGAATTCCGTATATCGAAGGCCAACAAATACACATCGTTATGTACATATCGCCTACCTACATTCAGTCAAAAAAGTATCGGGAATGGATGAATTGTTTATGGTTCCAAATTCAAATTTTTGTTTTTTTGTAGTTGTTAGATTGGCACAACTGTTTTCCATTTTGGCGCGGAGTTTGAGTTGCATCTGTTATTTATATTAAATACAGTGCTGGTTTTAGTAATATCATATATAGTGTGTATTGCGAATTTCATAATGGACAAAAATATCGAACAAAGAGTTTGTCTTAAATTTTGCATCGCCAATGGAATTTCGTGTTCGGAGTCACTGAAAATGTTACAGAAGGCTTACGGTGAATCGACTTTATCAAAAACTCGTGCTTATGAGTGGTTCAAAGCGTTCAAAAGCGGTCGAGATGTGATGGAAGATTTGCCTCGCTCTGGTAGGCCGTCAACGTCTGCAACTGAAGTTAACATCGCAAAAGTGAAGGAAATAGTGACTGAAAATCCCCATTCAACTCTGAGAGAGATAGCCGCCGAACTTTCTGTATCTCACGAGTCGATCCGTACCATTTTAACTTATCATTTGGGTATGAAACATGTTGCTGCTCGGCTAGTCCCAAAAGATCTGAATTTTCTCCAAAAACTCAATCGCATGAAAGTCGCTGAGGACATGCTAGAACGAGTCAGTTCGGACCCAACATTCATGAAACGCATTGCTACTGGTGACGAGACGTGGGTTTACGAGTTTGACATGCAAACTAGTCAACAAGCTTCGGAGTGGCGCCTTCCAACTGAACCGAAACCGAAAAAACCACGCCAAAGTCGATCAAAAGTCAAAGTCATGTTGACTGTTTTCTTTGACTATCGCGGTGTTGTGCACTCTGAATTCTTACCGGAAGGTCTAACGGTAAATAAAGAATATTATTTGAGCGTTATGCGGCGTTTAAGAGAGCAAATTCGACGAAAAAGGCCAGATTTGTGGAAAGAAAATTCTTGGATTTTGCACCACGACAATGCGCCTTCGCACAAGGCTATCATTGTGAACGAATTTTTGACCAAACACTCAACAAATACCATCCAGCAACCACCATATTCACCAGATATGGTTCCTGCTGACTTTTTTCTTTTTCCTAAACTCAAATTACCACTTCGTGGCACCCGTTTTCAATCGATAGAAGACATAAAGGAGAATTCGCGGCGAGAACTGAACTCAATTCCGGAAGCAGCGTTTAAAAAATGTTTTGATGAATGGATTATTCGTTGGCGCAAGTGTATCGTTTCTAAAGGAGCATACTTTGAAGGTGATAAAATAAATTTGGATGAATAACAGACATTTTGTGTATTATTGATCTTTTCCCGGTACTTTCTTGACAGAGTAGTACATAAACAATATGCAATCACTGATCGAATATGAATGAAGAGCAGGCTTTGTGGTTCTTGGATGTGACAGTAATTCACAAAACACCATCCCTTATCCTTCCAGTAGGTACTAAAAGTTAAAGATTAAAAAGCATCAGGGAACATTAATCTCATTATTATCGCCAGCCAGGTTACATAAGGCTCCACTCAACGCTGAAACCCGATGATCCGTCCTAACATGGTACAATATTAAAGTCCAAAAATAAACATGATGTGGATGCCAAAGAGTCTCGGTCGGATACGGTAGCATGTCATTATGCCTCTGCCTAGGGTTACCGTTACCGTAATGAAAACGGTATTAATCGGTCGTACTAACCCGAATTGTGATTGTAGGTACCATATATAATGGTCAAACTATAATATCCTCAAGCTCTTGTTTGATTCAGGAGTACCGCTTCTTTTTTCTTGATTTGTGTTGTTGATTCTGATAATAAATTTCATAATCGATACGGTTCACCGTGGCAGCTTGACTGTCAGTGCCTCAATATGGACCAAGGCCTAATCCCGAGGCGCCAGAAGATGAGACGAAAACGCCCAAATTTGGTAATTCCGGGACATTGGCGAACAGGGCGCTGGCCGCCGTTCTAAGTCCCAAACCCGAAGGGTGATGAGCCGAAAAAAATAATCTCGGCAGTATCCCACAGATCAGTGACTCAAAGGCGTGCCGCTAAACATGATTTCCTTGTATTGAGCACAAGAGCACCTCTTTCCGTCTTTGGCATTTCGTTGAATTGGCGTCCGTTAAATAGTGTTAGTACCTACTTAACAATAAATATAGTTGAGTGATACAATACAATAACAACATGTAGGTAGGTAGACCTAAACAAATATTAATTGCTTCAGTATTCCATCGAAATACTGGGGTAACAATTTACAACACTATAGCCCAGTCTATCAGCAATCATGCCCAATAAGTACGTATTCGGTTGAAACTGGCTCGTATCCTGCGTACTACGAATCAAACCCAGCGCCCTTAAACTTCTGTACTTACCTTCGATAATGGTACCTATCTGCCATTTGTTAATTTAAGTATGAAGATTTTAAAAAAGCAGTCTGAGACACATTATAATTTGCGCCCTGGCTTTTCTCGCTCTTGAATTCGAAAAAAAAACAAACGGTCAAGGGCGAGTCGGACTCGCGCACCGAATGTTCCGTATCATAACATAAAACGTGAAATGCTTTTAAATTTTCATCGGCGAGGCCTATACTTGTCAGGGTCACTGCGGTGTTAATTAATTAAATTAATTAATTAATTCGAGGAGCTCGTGGCTAAATAATAACAGCCGCACGGGTCGATCTTGAAGGTTAAGCAACGCTTGCCAAGGTTGGTCTGTGGATGGGTGACCATCTTAATATAACGAGTTTCCTCCGTGCCTCGGAAAGCACGTTAAGCCGTTGGTCCCGGCTGTAATTTGTAGATCTTTGGCAGTCGTTACGGATTGTCAGAAGCCAGTAAATCTGACTCCAGTCTTGCCATGAAGTACCGTGTTACCCAGTTAATGGGTTGTGAAGGTCTGATAGGCAGCCGCTCCACGTAAAATACTGGAATTCAGCTGAATCCGGTTCGACTGGAAGCCGACCCCAATTTAGTTGGGAAAAGGCTAGGCAGATGATGGTGTTAATTAATTTTAATATTACGGTTCTAGATCAGCGCCATCTTTTGACCGATAGTGGAACTAATGTATTTTTTTATGATTTTTTAAAAAGTGTGCTATTGTTAAAGAGACATTGTTTTATTTTTCCTATAATCTTTACTTAGACTTCTATCACATAGAATAATTTTAGATTTTTTACATATTTTGTCAAAAGTCGAAAACCATGCCACCTAAAAAAGAAAGAAAAAATGTTTGAGAATGTGCCAATAGCGCTCGTTTATATGATACCCCACATGCCCTAGTACTTAGCCACATTTCGAAATTTTAAGAGCCCCTGTCAGTCACTGTTGCAAAAAAAAAGTATATAACTATTTTATTTTTTTTCTTATTTGCAAAATAATTGAGCAATTGAGTCGTCTAAAATTATTACAAATTTCAAGTTAATAAGATATCCAGCTGTGACAGATGGACAGACTTAGTCACACCATAAGGGTTTCTTACGGAACCCTAAAAACTAATAGGTGGGTCCCCCCCACTAGTGTCGGGTAGACACTACGGGGGTTATTAGTTCTCTAGTTACTCTTGGAGGGTTCTTTCCAAGAAAGGTGCCGCAAAAATTTAATCCAGGGCGCAGGTAATGCTAAAATTAGCACTGCTCCTCTGTTAGACCTTAGTATAAGTTAGTACCTACCTAGTTACAACTCTTCCAGAATTTGTAAACATAATAAAATTCACTACTTATGTGAATTGTTTTTATGTTTAATTTACCTTGTAAAGAAGGATTTTAATTTTGCCGCGTCTTCTGTTAGATCTCACACTCGCAAACATTCAACAAAATAAAATACTAAATGTTTATTTATTTAGTTTTTTTTATTTATATAAAATAGTTTATCTGAAATAATTAATAAGTCTATCTTAATTAAAATTATTTTTGTTATTAGAAAAAAATAAATCAATTTAATTCTAGTTGCACACAGCGCAAACTCAACATTTGCCATGTGAAACGGGGCGTCGGCAACGCTCGGCCTGGCGCATGCGTCAAGAGAACTCCTTCGACCGATACCATAGACAATTTTTCGTTATCTGGCAAGCAAAATCTGCTTTTTGTTTGTAGGTTATGTTTTAGTGATTATTAATATTGTCAAATTTAATGTTGAATATTTTCGTGGAATTTGTTCAGATAATAATGGAGTGGACATGAGCTTGTCACTTGTGTAGCCGTGTGAATTATTCTATAGATCGTCGGTTCTTGTGAAGTATTGAACGTCCATCGTCCATTTAATGACTGTGTCGATCTCGGAGTATTACTTGACATTGAGTTATTGAATTGAGATGTGAACACGAAAGTGGATACGCACTCGTCACCTAACTATCAACAACGTGAAGTTTTCCAACCAAACTAAACTTTTTGTGGATCTCTTAAATTCAGTTTCGTTCTTTGTACAGTTTAGACATAAGCCGTCAAGATGACGATGAGTCAGTTATCAGTTATGAAACTTTATAATACAGTAGTGGACGACGTGATAGCCGGAGTGAGGGATTGCTTTCTTGATGATGGTGTCGACGAACAAGTACTGCAGGAACTCAAGCAATTATGGAAAACAAAACTTCAAGCCAGTGGGGCTATGGACCCACCACAGCCAGAACCAGCCATACCGCCTCCTCCAGTACTACAGAGCTTTCAAAAGGCAAACGGTAATAATGTAGTGCCCAAGAGAGCTGATACACATTTGGGACAGCAAGGATCTAGCCAAAACACTGGTGTGGAGCATGGCGCTCCTGCGTCTAATCTTGCTGGCGCGCACCCGCACCACGTGATGGATCCCAACAACAAGGTGCCCGTGCAGCTCACCCTGCCTGCTCAGCCCGGTGTGCCGGGATCACAACCGCGCTCATTTACCATACAGATCCCTGCATCTGCACTTAACGGTAACAAGTTACACCAAGTACTTACTGGCCCTATTATAAACGCAACTATTAGTTTACCTCAACCATTAGCTGCAACATTATTGCAACAACACATCAACTCAGCACTAGCCGGACAGCAAAATGAATTTGATGGTGGTGGAGGTGGCCGCAGTGGAGCTGCACCCTTCTCTTTAGATGGGGCTCTAGACTCTTCTGACGATGAAGGATCGAATGCTGGAGATGGATCAGAAGATGGTGCAGGTGATGATGATGAGGACGAAGAGTCTGCCGAGGAGAGAGCTGAGGAAGAAGAGGAAGAGCGTGATGAGAGTGGAGGAGCTGAGGAGGAACCTCTCAACTCAGGGGATGACGTCTCCGATGAAGAGCCTGGTGACATGTTTGACACTGACAATGTGGTGGTTTGCCAATATGATAAAATTACTCGCAGTCGCAATAAGTGGAAGTTCTACCTGAAAGATGGTATCATGAACTTAGCTGGGAAGGATTATGTCTTCCAAAAAGCGAATGGTGATGCGGAATGGTGAATATTTCCTAATAATGAACAAATAAGCTGTGTGTATTTTTATAGAAGGTGTAACTTGATGTATCTGACTGTTGGAATGTAACTACTGGAGAAAACAAAAGACAATGGTGAAATACACTCACAGATATTATTATAAACCTAATTAATATCATAATGGGCATTGACTTCAACCGTAGTATGAGCACAGATTATCAATAAATTATTCCATATATATAATCTCACAGTTTGCAGTCATTGTGACATCTTATATTGCACAAACTATTTTTATAACAGTGTGTGAATGGTGCTTTGCAATATTTATATTATTTTTTATCAGAAACTATGTCACATCTTTTAAACCTATGTAAAATTTATATTATAGCAAAATAATCTTATTCATTCTAATCTTTTCTACTTTTATGATTTTATTTCTCAAAATGAACGCCCAAATGCAGTCTGACTGTCTGTCTGTTATTTTCAATAACTCAAACAACACCAATGCATCACAACATCTTTTGTGGTAGGACTGGGGCCTGAGGTGCGTTGTGTATTAATCAATACACTAAGTATCCCATTTACTCAGTTGTTGAAATAAAATCTGCAAAAAAGTATTATAAATGTTGCCGCAATGAAGATTTTCTACTACAAGCTTGAAGTCAATGTTGGTGATGCTCATGAAAAGTACCAAATGCTGGTGATGGTTCTAATGATGAGCTTCTAAGATTAATTATGTTCCAAATTGTTTAGGAGTACTGTACATTGTGTATAATTGCTATTTTGGCTTCACTAAAGTAATCCAATCATTGTAAAAGCAGTAGTAATCCACACTGTTTATTATATAACTTGTGCCATAAAAGCAATAACTCTGAATTCAAACCAACTATGTGTGTAAAAAACCATTAACTGTATTTATCAACTGCTTATCCAAACAAGGCATTTCAGAATGTATTTATGATTGCTAATCAAACAACATACTGAAGCAGTAGTTTAATTTTGTTGTTTCATGTATTGTAGCTATGTTTTGTTTAGAATAGAAATACCCATGCTGTTATTTTGCAATTGTGCTTATATTTAAAACCATACATACTTAGTATCAGGCAATATCAATGTTTTATTTATGTATTTTATGAAACTATTTAGTGAAGCTGGTAGCATGTATGTTATCACAATTAGCGTGATGATTATAGAAGTCCAAAATTATCTATAATGTGTACACAAATGTATCACATAGCTTTCTTACAACATTTTGCTATAGATTAAGCTGAGTTTAAATCCAAACATTACTTGTAAGTTTCTTCAAAGTAAAATAGTTCACTTGATAACTATGTATATATTTTCATAAATTGTTCATTATTAATAGACTTATTGTCATGTAGGTAATACATAATATTCATTCCCTCACACTTGAAAGGTACTTGTAAATAACACCCAAGTACTGGCAATACCTTTCTCCAAGGAATTGTTAAATGAACATCCATTTTTTGAACTCATATTTATGTTTAGGATGTTTTGTCTCAGTTCAAGCACTAAGTTATTATATTGTGATATCTATGTTAATAAAACAAACTAAGTTTTTTTATTCATAATGAGTGGAACATTAAAAATGTATGTTAAATTTACTTTGTATTGTAATGATCTTTGATGATAATGGTTTCAGCAAGTTCCAACTGTCTAGTTAATTCTCAAATAGATGTAATATAAGTTGTCTTATGGTTTGTTTCAATCCTTTAACGTTTGATGAAAGTGGTAATTATAATAAAATATGTTGCAACACTTTGTTCTTTTTTACTGCAGGAATGCTTATGATCCTTGGTAGTTAGTTTAGGTGTGATAACTGTGATTGTAATTATTAACCGACTTCTTCAAAAATGGAGGAGGTTCTATGTTCGGCTGTATGTAATTTTTTTTTGCATTTTCACCGGTTTCTCCGCGAATTCTGGATTCATAGTAAAAATTATTTTTTTATTCGAAAGCCTATACTCCTGAGGTGGTCCCATAGTCACCAAGTCAGAATCTGATGATGGGATCCCATGAAAATCGAGGGAAATCCTCAATTTTTATAGGCATATACAATGTTTTTCATGAAATTTCTAACGCAATTCAGATTTGTGCCTGATAATCATCATCTCTTGTTGCTGAGCTGATGATGGAAGGTATAAGTCAGGATCTGATGATGGGATCCCATAAAAAATGTTTGGTCAGCAATATTATCGCCAATTTTTAACTGATTCGGATGATTATTTTATTGTTTGGAAGAGTATTTTCTTGGACTGGTCCTATTTTAATTTGGTGAAGATCTGATGAAGATCTTTGGAGGCAGGCAACGGAACTTCAATCAATGATAGCAAATGGATCGAGATTTCTGAAATGGCATGTCTGTTGATTGTTTACACCAGTTCATAACATAACATCACGCCGGTACGCTGCGTTTGTGGTTTCACTTTTTAGTGGTACGCAGGTGTCACTAAAGTTTTTTTTTTTCCTTTAAGGTGGATGCTCCAGGGTAGCCCGCGAAGAATGATTATTTCTGAAATATTCATTCTTTCGAACTACATGAACTTAGATGGCTATATTGATGTATAAAATGGTTATAATTCTTTAGATAAATACGCGTTACGGTCGCAGATCGCATTTGGTCCACATACAGCTTCACACTGACCGGCAAATTGCAAAAAACATAAAAATATTTGAATTTCGCGGGCTACCCTGGAGCATTCACCTTAATAATATCCGCAATCAGTCATCTAAGACTATAATCGGATGTGTTGAGTGAGAATTTGACGTGAGGATGCTGTCACCACTGACAGATCCCTTAGAATATGGATTTCTCTTCAGTCTTGAGGTAATTTTACTAAGAAGTCCCGAAGCCAGACGGTTTGGATGAAGTGAGAGCCTTAATGCATACTTGGATTTGGCGGTTTCGACTTCCTCAAAGATTGTTGGCAAAGAAAGATATTCGTGGATTTCGTTGTTTCTAGTAAACCACGGTGCACTTACAATGTCCCGGAAAATGCCGTTCTGGGCCCTTTGTATGCGCATAATGCTGCTTTTACAGGCTGTACTCCAGATTTGAAGCCCATAGGACCAAATTGGCTTCTGGATGCTGCAATATATGAGGAGTTTCTTGTCAACTGAAAGGACGGAGTTTCTTCCCATCAGCCATGTAAAATTTTTGTATTTTAGGTTTAGGGCATTTCTTTTCTGTTTGATGTGTTCACTCCAGGTTAGTCTTCTGTCAATATGAAATCCCAAGTATTTAACACATTCAGAATGGGGGAGGGCATGGTTGCCAAGTTTGACAGGAGGACAATCACCTTTCCTTAGTGTGAATGTGATGTGGTGGGATTTCTGGGCGCTTGCTGTTATACGCCATTTCTTGAGCCATGTGTGGGTTGCGTTCAATGACTTTTGAAGTACGTAGCTCGCCCGTTCAGGTTTCGCATTACTTGAGAGAAAAACTATATCATCAGCATAAGTAGCCACTGTGACATCAGAAAATATAGGCATATCAGATGTCAATATGTTGTATAAAACTGGACCCAACACAGAGCCTTGCGGAACACCTGCATAGATATTGTGGAATGAAGATCTAGCATTTCCCTGTTTGACACGGAAAAACCTATTAGACAGGTAGGATTCCAAAATCTGGAAGAATAAATGAGGTAGAAGTAGCTTAATTTTGCACAGAAGACCTTTATGCCACACGCGATCAAAGGCCTGTTGAATGTCCAGAAACGCAGCAGAACAGTATTCCTTTCCCTCAAAGGTTTCTCTTATGTGTTGGTAAACACGGTGAACTTGTTCAATTGTGGAATGCGACTGACGAAAACCAAATTGGTGAGATGGGATGACAGATTGGTTATCGATAGTATTCTCGAGTCTAGTGAGAAATAGCCTTTCCCATAGCTTAGAGAGGATTGGAGTGAGGCTTATTGGCCTATACGACGAGACCTGGTGTTCTGGTTTGCTAGCCTTGTGGATCATAATTATTTCAGAAATCTTCCAAAGAGTGGGAAAATGAGAAGTTCTCAAGAATCTCCATTTTTAAGGGAGGAAAAGATTGCTGAGGTTTGGTAAGATTTCTGGTTGCCTTCCAGAGAGAGTGGTCATGGTTACTTTGAGGTGACATCAGTTCTAGATTTTTTTTAGTTGTTAAGTTAACTGAGTCATTGATTAGTTTCTTTAGTTCTTTGGTGGCGTAATTCAGATGTTTTATCCACTGAACTATGAGACAGATGCCAGATTCTTTGCAGACGACGTTTTTCTTGGAGTTTCAGTCGAATTTCCATAGGAATTGTTGGCGCAAGTTGGGGTGCCTTCAATTCAGGTGTGTTGGTCCAAGCAGCCACCTGGATTAGGTTCGTGATGTAAAGACAGGCTTGTTCAACGTCGTCAGCCGATTTAAGTGGACAGAGAGAACAGTGTTGAATTCCAGATAGTCCTTAAAGCCTTGCCAGTCTGTTTTACGGTTGCAAAATGACTCGGTAGGATCTCTTACAATTACTGTCGAACTAAGAGTCAAGATCACTGGAGTATGGTCCGATGATCCGTCAAGGCTAGATTCGATGCAGGTGTACATGTCGCTGATGTTTTTTGAGATGAAGAAGTCTATGAGATCTGGGCATTTGTTAGAGTCAGTTGGCCAATATGTAGGCTCACCAGTTGAAAAGACGCGGAGACGATTTGCGTCAATGCACTTTTTCAAATTACGGCCTCTGGTTGAAGTGATCCTTGAGCCGAAGTATTCGTGTTTGGCATTCCAGTCGCCTCCCACCAGGAATCGAGGGCCAAGGGATTTAAAAAATGATGAGAATGGCATCTGAGACTTTACGTTTGGGTGGACAGTAAATAGCAGAGACTTTAAGGGGTCCCGAGCGATCTTCTATGCTAATTGATGTTGCTTGGAGGTAGTCCATAGAATAACTTTCCAAAAGTGAATGGTTTATGTTATTTTTGATGACGATTGCTGAACCCGCTTGAGAGGTACCATCTGGATGTGGAGTGTGATAAATTTTGAAGCCTCTCATAGAAAATATATTATTTGAAGTAGAGTGCGACTCTGAGATGAATACAATGTCTAGTTTATTGACATTTATAATAGCTTCCAATTCAGAGATGATAGGGGAAAGGCCATTAATGTTCCATGTTGCTATCTTTAGAGATGTCATTGTGCAGTAAGTTTAGTCATGATGGTTGTCATAAGACAAAGTGCTTATCTGTTGTAGGAGGAATTCCATTTTCTCATTTTGTTTGATTAGGAGTGATTCAAGTGAATTTAGCTCAGTTTGTTGAGTGACCAGGGTGTTTTTTATGACGTCACTGTAGAGTGTAGGATTCTTTGGTGCATCAGTCCTTATATTTGTGGTTGCTTATGTCTACTTTTTCCTGTGGATTTTGTTGATGTGGTGCCATGCTGTGGTATATACGTTTTTAGGGGAGGAAATTCTTCGGGGATTGATTTGGGGCGGTTTTGTTCAGTGACTCGATTTCGAGGTCGAGCTCGATTTGTTAGTTTTCCTTGCCAATATCACTTTATAGACTTGACAGTCTTTGTAATTAGCAGGGTGGTCGCAAGAGCAGAGTGCACATGTAGCTGGCGCATTCCTGTCCTTTTTCAAGCAGTCAGATGTCTTATGTCCTTCTCCACATTTTACACATCTAAATGGACGCATACAGTTGTTTTTAGAATGACCGTACTGCTGGCAGCGCTGACATTGAACAATACCAGGGGACTTACGGGGATCTTCAATAAGCACCTGTTGATGATATATATACTTAATGCTTTTTACTGCTTTTTTATTGATTGACATTTGGCTCCAAATTAACGAAGAAAGTGCATGCTGGTTTCTTTTCAGGGCCGTAACGTGCGTTAATAATTTCTCCTCTGACTTGATTGCCTGTGTTTACAATTTCTTGGACTATTGCTTCGCGTTGCGAATTACGATTCTGAAACATTTGGTTTCTTTTCTAGAGAAGGTATGTCCAATTAAACCTTCTGTCTGACACACTAAAAAGTGAAAAATAAAAAACTTTATTACAAAAAAATAAAACCGACTTCCAAAAACAAAACACATAGTGTAAAAAATAACTTCAATTTCGATTTATTGTTTATTGTTTATTTATTTATTGTTTTTGATTTATTGCAAAGAGATTAAAGATACAATAGAGCGGCTATCAGAAGTAATGTCATAGAAAAACTGTGATCCCATGGCTCAGTGACGCCATCTAGCTACGAATAAAAGAAAACATACATTACATTTGGAATTTTGACATTTAAGTTTATGAATTCAGCTATCGTCCGGTAAGTGGCGAGTGTATGCTAGAGATGTTACCTACCATTTACAGATATCGACTTTCGATAGTAAAAGTAGTTTTTATTTTCTTTACATTTGAATACATTGAAACAGATGGCAAAATATTAGGAAAGTATTAAAATGCAGTTATTAATGTTATTTACGATCACAATGTTATCGTAAATAACATTGTGATAGTTATTTACGATATTAGTGCGGTAAGTTGTTTTTTACAAACGAGTGGACGAATGTAAACCCGAAATGAAGTCGAGGGCTTACCACAGTCTCAAGTTTGTAAATACCAATATCCGCACGTGTAAGTATCGTACAACTTTTTACAACACATTTGCGAGAAAACAGTACAATAGATAATAAGACCGACTTCTTGTTTTTAAATATCAGTCGGAAAGTCGCAACAAGCTTTGTAGAATTAAAATGGCACGAACTTGCAAATTTAAAATTAGAACTACATCGTCGTCTCATCTTTGTCAAGAAGGAATATTTCCCCCCTTTCCACCATTTATCGGCGCAGAATCGTTTCGTAGACTTGACGCTGCTCGAGAAGTAATAGTGGTGTCATTAGAATTTTGTAAAAAAGAACATGATTTAAAAGTATCTTGCACGTTCTTCTCCATTACGCTTTGGAACGTGCAAATAGCTTCCATGTTTTTGACTGATCTACCTTGACGTTTCAAAAGTGCCTGTGAATGGTTTATTTGAAATAAAATGCTTTGAATTTGAATTTGAAATAGCGGGAACTCTTCAATTTTAAGGATATGCATATTTTTTGTAAGAGTATATTCTCGGAGTGGTTAGCAGTTTTGGTGTGAAAGCGCGACAGACAGATAGAGTTTCTTTCGCATTTATAATATTAGTAAGGATTGTTAGTAGGTATCAAAATAATATGTCACATGTTTGTCCGGTTGGATTTTAGTAATCAATTTCAAGCTCTTCCTGACATCTGATTAAGCTTCTTTTATTGCGTTGGATTAGATGCTTGATTTTTAGTGCTCTAACCAAGGACAGACTGATTGGCGGACGGCTCACGAAGGTTCCTAATCCTATAAGGGTTCCATTATAAACCAACGGAACCCTATTACTAAGCCTCCGCCTCCTCTGTCCGTCAGCAGGCTGTAGGTACCTACCTACCTATATCAAGAAATAATTGTTACAGGTAGACAGTTTAAATTGTCACGGAGTGTGTTTTTCTATTGCCGCTATAACAACAAATATTAAAAAAAATAATTAAAAATAAAAAGGGAGTACTTATTCAGTTTGTGAAATAACTCTTATATCGGTCCAATATTGGAGGAGAAAACAGTCGAGAGCAAAATCTCGAATTATAACTTTTTACATACAAAGTCTCGCCGCCAGCATTTCCTCTTAAGTGTAGGTAAACCGGGAAGCTAAGGATGCTAGGGCGAGCGAAGCGAGTCTGAAAAAAATTAGTTTCTTAACTCAAAAATGCAAATTTTCTTGTTATCTTACATCCATACATATATTTTTTTGCCAATTTAAGCAAAAAGCGCACAAGGAAGTATCTAGGGCGTGCGAAGCGCGACCGAAAAAAAATGGTTTGTTCCTTAACTCAGAAACGCTAGATTTTCTTCTTATTGTAATTTGTAAAGAGTTCTTCATTGTAAATGTGTATTTGTCGATTTAAGCGTAAACTGGAGAGCTAAGGATGCAAAAAACGGGTCAGAAAAAAAATTTAGTTAACCCTCGCAGATACGCTATATTTTCTTAATATCATACAGACGATGTTTCTTTGAAATAAATAAAAGTTACAGCGAGTGAAGTGAGCTCGAAAATTTTAGCATCCCGCCTCGGAACATAGGTGTGACTCCCACGACCCCCTGGGACCGCGCCTGATGGTAGGTCCCATGCGAAGATGGAAAGGCCGCGCCCCGCCCGGCACGGCCTCGTTCGGATTTTTCGGCCCAGACTGGACTTCTCCCGTCGTTTACGATGTGAATTCTAAAGTAGGTATGAAATAGTCCAACGCCTTATCACAATGATAGGACAGAGTATGGATTGAAATACAGTGGATAGACAGAGGAATTCATAGTTATGAAATACAATAGAAGTGGTCTTAGAAAGTAACAATATAAGAAAGGCAAAACCAATTACTATATTTTAATTAATAAAAGATCGTGTGAGCAACCCTTAGGTACGCTAACGTAATTGGTATTTAAGGTCAATAGTTACTCACACGATTACTCACATCTGTACCCATAGCATTTAGAGCAACACGTTCCATAAGTGACAAAACAGACTTCAGCGGCAAAGCGTCGGCAACACGTTCATATAGATCGTGGTCCTTAGCAGTTCTGTCGAACTGAAAAACGTGACGAGGCAGCTTTACAGCGGCAGAGCGTCGGCATCAAGCTCATAATGGAGACTTGGCCTTAGACTGTACTACGAGTAGACTAGTGTCTATCTTACACCAGCCTATCGCTTATGGCGTCTAACCATCATATAAGACATAGCCACCGGCCTAATCAACCCTAACTCGGTTAACTTAGTTTCGTCCACTCTCGAGACCTAGCACCAAGTGACGCCCACGCCCCAAGCGTCGGGCCTCGGGCTTGCCAACAGATGCGGTTACCTGCTAAAACCTCGGTCGAGCGCAAGTCTGTCCCGCACATGAAGGCTCCGCACCATGAACCGGCAAAGGAATAAACACAATCCGTGAAAACTTCAACCATCGGGCACGGAACCCTAAAATTATTATTTTTTTAAATCTTAGGAATAATACGGTTTTACCGCCCGCCGCTGTAGCCTGGCCGGGGCTATTTTGACCCGACGATCGATAAGGCAGTAAGTAAAGCGGTCCAGCAGCAGGCAGCATCAATCGGGTTATACGGGCCTTCTATTAGCCGAATAAACTGATCCAAAACTCTGATGTCTCGACTTCTAGCTTGTAATATTGAACAAACAATAGGTATATTCGGACAGTCCCTACTTACTATAACTTCTTAAAGCTATCATGATTTTAAAGATTAATTTTTGATCCAAGATACGAGTAGTAAATTGACAATTCAGATGTTGCACGCATGTTGCATTTCATGGTGTACCCTTGTTTCGCAGACAGAAATTTCATAGAATATCGTTTCGCAGAAAATGTATCACATAATATTTGGTTGTTGTAATTTTATGTCAAATATTATTATTTCAAAGACTATTTACTTTAGTAAAAACCTATTTCACAGAAACACATTTCAATGAATTTCATGATCACATTTTTTTATTTAACAAACTTATCAAACAGTAGAATTATGTTTTAACGAATATTGTTTGTCCGGTGTTTTTTTTCACAGTATTTTATACTTCGGTGAAATGTAATTATAATTAAATATAATTACTTTATAATATGTCCATGGCATACTTTTAAGATAGCAGAATTTTGTTCGGAATAATTTAACTACATATATTGCCATTTTTATAAAATAGCATTTAACCAAAATAAAATACTATCTTAAAAAATCAACATGTGTGCTAAAAAAATTTTTGACAGAAATTAATCGCTGTAAAACCGACCCCACGTAGTCTTGTCTGCCCTACCCCTAGAGTGTAATTTAAGCCCACGTAGGCGCGGGCTGAGGAGCAGGTGTTATTAAGAGCAGCTTCGGCTTGCTGGCCGGCTGTGCTGGCCAGCCTCAGCCGCGGTGGTGAGCGTTATAACCATCTTTTTTTTTTTTTTTTTTTTTTTTTACTATTGATAGGCACGCGTTTGACCACTATCTCACCTGATGGTAAGCGAGGATGTGGTCGAAGATGGAGCACGCTTGCCTAGAAATAACCTATTCACTCTTGATTTAAAGACTCCCAGGTTGTAGCTATCAGGAAACACAGACTCCGGCAGGGAATTCCACTCCTTAGCTGTACGCACTATGAATGTGTTCCCAAAACGTTTTGTGCGTATGGGTGGGATGTCCACCATGTACCGGTGGCGCATCGCCGTTCGTCTTGTGGTCCGATGATGGAACGGGCTTGGCGGAATTAAATTATGCAATTCCGTCGCACATTCCCCAAAATGCAACCGGTAAAAAACCGACAGGCTAGCAACTCGTCGTCGATGTTCAAGACTTTGGAGCTTCGACGCGACGAGCCTCTCATTGCCGATGATCCTCTTGGCTCGTCTCTCAATTGACTCAAGGGCATCAAGCTGGTATCTGGCAGATCCATCCCAAAGATGAGAGCAGTATTCCATACACGATCGAACTTGCGCTTGATAGAGTTTGAGCAGCTGTTCCGGCGTGAAGTACCTTCTCACCTTAGCCAGAATCCCCAACTTCTTTGCAGCCACTTGAGCTTTTGCCTCTATGTAAGGGCCAAAATTGAGAGTAGATGTTAATGTAACCCCAAGAAGCTCAAGATGGTCGGTTATCGGCACGGTTTCACCGCGGAAAGATGGAGCTGGGTGGAATTGGGTCCTTTTGGCGGAAAATAGACACGCTTGGGTCTTAGCAGCATTGAACTTGACCAGATTGGCATCGCCCCAATCAGAGACCGCCTGTAGGGACACGTTCAAGCGCTCAACCATTGCCTCCCGGAGAGACCGGATCTGCGACCCACCAGCTCGTGCGTCGGACACGTATCTTTCAGCAACAGTGCTGTCGTCTGCATACCCAAAGGTACCGGGTTTAAGCAGATCATTAATATGCAGCAAGAACAGTGTTGCCGAAAGCACCGACCCCTGAGGAACCCCGGCATTAATATCCAGCAGTCCAGACGAGCAGCCATCTATGACCACTCGGATAGACCGATCCCTCAGGAAATCTGCGATCCAATCACACAAACCGGCGGGCAGACCGAAGGAAGGAAGCTTACTAATAAGGCCATCGTGCCAGACCCTGTCGAAGGCCTTCGAGATGTCAAGGGAGACCGCCAGTGCCTCCCCGTGCTTCTCTATGGCCTCACTCCAGATGTGAATGGCATACGCTAGAAGATCCCCAGTTGACCGATTTCGGCGAAACCCGTATTGCCGGTCACTAAGGATATCATTCGCTTCTAGGTACGCCAGGAGCTTATGATTCAGCACGCGTTCCATAGTCTTACAGAGTATGGATGTTACCGAGATGGGTCTATAATTCGACGGGTCAGCTCGACTACCCTTCTTGGGCACGGGCTGCACGTTAGCTTGCTTCCAAGCCTTCGGCACTTTTCCAGTCTCAAACGAAAGGCGAAATAGGCGTGTCAAGATCGGAGACAACTCAGGCGCACAAGTCTTCAGAACAATTGCCGGTATCCCGTCGGGACCACTAGCCTTGTTCACGTCTAGGTTACGCAGTACCCTACGGACGTCCTTCTGATGAATGCGAATGTTCGACATACTCGACTCGCATTCACCAGGAGAGGCGGAGGGCGTCGCGCCACCAGGATCCAGACGTGAAGATTCCGCAAACAAAGAAGCAAACAAGTTCGCTTTCTCCTCAGCGGAGTGGGCCAGCGTCCCGTCGGGTCTCAGCAGTGGTGGTAGTGAGGGGCGGCAGAAGTTCAATTCGACCGACTTAGCCAGGGACCAAAAAGCCTTACTACCTGCTGGGTATGAAGCAAGTTTGTTCCCTATTCGGCTAATGTGGTCAAACCGAGCCCTCCGCAACACCTTCTTGCAGGACTTAGCAGCCCTGTTGAAGGCTCTCTTCTTCTGACTCACGTCATTTGCTTTGCGCGTACGAGCGTCGACCCATGCTAGGTACGCCGCGTGCTTAAGCGCATCGGCGCGATTGCACTCGGCACCAAACCAAGGACGAGCTTCGCCAGATATTGCTATGTTAGAGAACGGAATGTAGTACTCCATTCCCCTCCGCAACACATCCGTCACGGCGTCCGCGCACGACGTAGCATCAGTGGAAGAAAAGCAAGTAGGCTGCCAAGGGTAACATGCGAAGAAAGATCGCATGCCATCCCAATCTGCTGACTTGTATCGCCATACCCGCCGGGTGCCTCTTGGGCTAGGATCGGGCGGAGAGTAGACAGACACAGACTTCACCAGACAGTGGTCGGAACTACCCAGTGGTGATGAAATCGACACCGAATAGCGGTCTGGATCTGTTGTCAGCAGAAGGTCCAAGCAATTGGCAGTGTGCGAATCAACATCCGGCACCCTCGTTGCCCCCTGGACCAGCTGGGTAAGATTTAACGCATGCGCTAGCTTTCGCGTCTCTCGTCCAGCATGGTCTGTGCACTGGTATGGGAAGAGCCACTCCTGATGGTGGGCATTGAAGTCCCCCAGTAACACCAATTGGGCAGAAGGGTACCGCTGCTGAGCCGCATCCGCCGCCTCACTCAGGTGCTGTGTAAGCCCAGTTGTCTCCAAATCACCGCTGTGCGAACGGTAGACGCATGCGTAGACAATTTTGTCTAGACCTGTGTCCACCATAGCCCACAGCGTTGAGAACCTGGAGTCTTCAAGGTAGCGGAGACGCCGATAGCAGATGTCGTCCCGGGCGTACATGCATACGCCCGCGCGGGGTCTAAAGTGGTGCTCCAGGGTAAACCCAGGGTAAGACAGGTATGACACGTCCGACGGACATCCGATCTGCGTCTCCGACAGGAACAAGAGCGCTGGTTTCTCGGTCTCAAGATGGTGATGGACTGCGGCGAGATTTGAGTGCAGACCTCGTATATTAGAGAGGTGCACTTTATGCGAAAGGACGTGCTGCCGCTGTACAGCTTCTCTCTTTTTATTCCTGTTCATGAAAGTGATGGAGGTTGAGGAGAAGGAAGTGAAATGAGGTTCCAAGCTGCTAACCTTCAGGCACACCCTGACAGGACGACATCTTTGGGGGACTAGTCTGGAGACTGCGGGGACGCCCGAGCCCCCCCGGGAATGTCCATCGGGCCCTTTCATCTGGTCGCCAACCAGCACGATGGTGCATTCCGGGATTTTTCGTCAGATGGCGGGGCAGCCTTTCATGAGTGGCTAGCTCACTACTTGGGCCCCCAACTATCTGCGGTCGGCCAGCGGTGCACCGTGCCTCGGATCCCGCTACCCTCCAAGACTAGTCTCCCGATACGCCCATGCCAGGGCTAGCCTGGCTGGTCTGCCTGCATTGGAACAACTATTTCGACCCAACTCCTCTGAATTGGCTACACTGAGCATCATACCGGAACACAGCTAAGCCGCTTGGCGGTACGTCTTTGCCCAGTGGGTGGTCACAAGCCATCGGCCGAAGCCTACCACCAGTTAGTGTCACCTGATTAGCACCACCCGGGGACCACGTGTAGGGTCTTACATTGGGTATTCTCCTACGGACGCGGGTGACTCGGCCCCCATGCCCATCTGCGATGATAAGGTCGCGTGGGATCGCCGGAGCCCCGCAGCGCCGGAGCCGTGACAGAAACCATGTCTGCTGCTTGTTGCATGCTTGCCTGCATACTGTGTTGCTTCCTTGCATTCTGCATGTTGCCTGCTCGTTTGCGTGCTGCATGTTGCAAGCCGCATGCTTGCTGCATGTTGCATGCCGCATGCTTGTTGCATGCTGCATGCCGCATGATTGCTGCATGCTTACTGCATTCATGTTGCATGCTCGCCTGCATACGCGCGGGGTTCCGTCGAGCGGGCCCTAATGAAAAGTTTTACTTGAGTAGAATTTACCCGCATTTTTTTTTGTGACTGCGATGTTGTAATTTTATAGGAGGGTATGTATTTTGTCAAACGTTTAGAAACTGTCAGTTGATGAAAAGTTTTTCTTGGTAACAAGTTTTATGTTAACTACTCATTATGCGGATAAAGAATATTTGATTTGTAATTCTATGATATCATAAATATCGAAACAAAGTTTATTTGTAACAAAAATCTATGATTTAAATTTATTCAAAGTAAGTATTCTGCGTATTGATTATTCTATGAAATGATAATACTAGAAAAATTTTATGTGAAATGAAATTCTATGAAACTATCTTCTTTAAAACAACGTACAACCCCATTTCATAAATAGTGAGGTGCCGCAACCGTAAATATTCGTAAAACTCGTCGTAATTAAGAACTTATGAACTCGGTTGAAGGAACATCGCCAAAAACCTTTCGTTCGTAGGTAGGCTAATTTTGTCTACTTACCACTTTTGAATAGAACTCCCGGTATCCAAATTATAAGGAGACTGACCAGAAATGGTCTATGAACCAATAGCGATACTGTTTTGGTATTTCTGTGGGGACATCTTAACTATACCCTTGTTCAAAGGGGCATCTAAATCTGACCTGGCAGTTTTGCCAGGTCAGATCAGATCACATAATATTTTAGAATAAATTTTAATCCTACATTTCTATTTTAAAAATATTTTAACGGGTATTTCTTACTTTAAAAACACTTAATTACTGTGTTTCTCTGCTAGACAAAGTCACTTAAACAGTACCGAATTTCAGTATTTTTTTTTCGCTTTTAACCAACTTCAAAAAAGAAGGAGGTTCTCAATCCGTTGGTATCTTTTTTAAATTTTTTAATATTTATGTTCTCCGACTACTCGAAGACAGCTGAACTGATTTAGAAAAAAAAATTTTTTTTTTGAAAGGGTAGGTATACTTCCCAAATGTTCCTATTGTCACCAGGTCAGAATCTGATAATGGAATCCTGGAGAAAGTTGCAAGAAATGTGAATTCTAATGTGTTCTCGAACCTGCCAGGTTAGATTTTGATGCCCCTTTGCACAAGGATATAGTCGAAGCATCCCCACAGAAATACCAGTACAGTATCGCTATTGGTTCATAGACCACTTCCCACACAAATTAGAACAGTCTCTTTTCACTAAGGTTTGAACTACGGGTCTATGACATATATTAGATGTCTTGAAAACAAAAATAGAACTTTTCATTTTATAATCTGGAGGTAGGTGGGATTACTTACTATATTAAACGAAAATGTGAAATAGGTTTTATACCAGGCGTCGGGAGTCGCAAGGCGATTTCCGGCCACCGTAGGCACGGGCCTGCGGACGGCGAGCATTGGGTGAATCAGGCCTGGGTCGGCGGCGCGCTGTGTTCCACGCGCGCGACGGGGCCCACTAGGGCCAGTGCCTGCCGGGGTGCGGAATCCGTTCGAAAGAGACGCCGCAGCCCTGGAACGGAAAGGGCATTAGGAGGAGCACGGATGGGTTTTAGTCAGTAAGAGTCTGACACTCCCTTCCGCCTCGCCCAGAGCGGAAGGAGTCATTTGATGATTTCCCATCCTTAAAAAAATAAAAAAATACCATATTTAATCTGCACAGCCTTCCCGGGTCGGTTTCCAGTGTAACTGGATGGGTACTGTGGTACCGGGAGTTAAGGCCTTAGTTAGGTAAGTACTAGTTACTCGACATCACCGGCCTCAGCGAACATCGCTTAACCTCCTAAATAGTCATCTGCCTAGCCTTTTCCTAACTATATTGGGGTCGGCTTCCAGTCAAGCCGGATTTAGCTGAATACCAGTATTTTAGCTTAACCTCCTATATAGTATATATCATTATACCTTTCAAATTAATTCCTTTCGACAAGTGTATACGCAGCCTTAGTTAGGTAGGTACTAGTTACTCGACATCACAACAGAGTGCTGAAGCTCAAGTCTGTCCCCAATGACTCAAGGTGTACAAGTAACAGGACGTTTTTGAAGTGCTCTCGCCAATTGTTATACATAATTAAGTTGTAGTAAAGCCATTAGTTGGTTCAAAGTAGGTAGGTAGGTAACATAAAAGACAAAGTAAGTCTCCGCCCGGCTCTAACTGAGCCGGTTCCAATTATCTACGGTAATCCGGCGCAGCGGGCCGAGCTAGATAGCCGCCTGTAATCGACTTACCCGCGCGATTTAATATCGCACTCAATGTCCCAGCAAAATATTTACGTAATTTTCCTCCAGCCGGCTTTGTTCGATGAAACAAGTTAAAATCAGCTATCTCTACAGCTTCAGTGCCTAAGGTGAATATCAAATTTTATTCAGCGTCGTTATTGGTCGCCGAAGTTTGGCACAGCTGCCGATAAGATAAGTAAGTAGTTTGTGTTGTTTGACAAATGTAGAGATGCGCAGTAGACTTAAAGCTTTTCCCCATGCCGTTTTGAAAATAGGTAGGTAGGTACCTAATTTTATTTTACAGGAGGCACCTCTAAGTGCCTTCAGTTAGTTTAAGGTTTTCTGACGAAGAGCTTCCTTTACCACGCTTTAAATTATATTTCCTGTAAAACAGCGGATGCTTTTGAAATATCGCTACAGAAATTGCGTTAACTTAATTCTGTTTCCTTTTTAACAACAAAACACCAATAATTTATTACTTTACATTAGCCAAGTGCGAGTTGGAATAGCTCGTGAAAGTTTGAATCCTACCTTCATAGTTAGCAGCATCATGAAAATCGATATGTAAATGAACGGGAAATGTGGAAACTTTCATGAACCCTAGTGCCGCCACGCCTCTCATGAAGTACCTGCCTGCAACTTTTAACCACGATCTATTTTATAACTATGCACTATAAACAACCCTTAATTCTTAAAAGCTTTCAGGTAGGTAGGTGCTGATTGTTTTTAAACGTACACTTTTGCACATTATTACGTATATATAGTATACCATCCCTTAGGTAAAAGTTTCAGTGGATTTATGATAGAATATTATGTACGAAGGGTGCATAATTAAGTTAAGTTAGCCGCTGATAACGGTATTTAAGTAACGAGTAACGTGCTTACTTCTAATAAGGTAGGTACAGTTTTAACACACTTTTTACCGTTAAGCTTGACTTTTTTATTTTGTACGACAAACGTACCAAGTCTTAAACCTGTTCACACTTGAGATCGTTAAACCTATTTACAATAACGTGCTTATTTCACCCCTACTCAGTTTCGCAATTCTACCTCTCAGCAAAAACAAATTGTCACCAAGCCAAAGGACTCATTTGAATGCGGGAGATAAATATCGGTTTAGCCCTACAAACCTGTAAATCTTTGAATAAATCACTATTTTGGCAACACTGATACAGGGCCGCGTATGTCTTGATACAGACAGCTAAAACGAGATACTGCCAAGCTATGCCTTACTGGGGACAGAAAATAACGAGTATCGATTTAACTAGCAGTCTCCGTCCGTACGTGCAAGTCGATTCGATTCGGGTGACACACTTTACCGGTGATAGGCACTCACAGAAGCGTGCAATTCGTTACCCGCGTTACGCTAACCCCAGTCCCAACTTATCGTACTCTTATTCATACGTAACCTATTTGAGGTTATTTGTTGTTTGTGTAAATGTTGGTTTTGAATCGGATACTTTGAGTCAAGTTTGATATACTTAGGTAGGTAGTGTAAAACTATGTTTGCCTACTTCATAGCAGTTGAAGCAGTTTTGCTACGAGCCTTGTAATTCAGCCTATATGTTTTGAAAATATAATTCACAATATTTTGGGCACTACCAGATACACGTTATCCACTGCTATACGTCGGCCAAACACGGCTTTATAAATCAATCAGATTGCTTAACCTCTTTGAGCGTTAATAACTATTTATTCTCGTTAATTGATATTAACGCGTTATTTATTGTAATTACCAGCGTTATAAATTTTACAGTGCTCGTGATTATGTTCCAATCACAGGTTTTTGTTTCATTATAAAAGAAAGGTTAATTCATTAGATAAATCTTTCAGTGAGAGAAATTAGGATCCTTCCTTCTCGAAAAATTATTACCATAAAAGACTTATAAATGTCAAAAAGCCGGCCAAGTGCGAGTCGGACTCGCATACAAAGGGTTCCGTACCATAAACCTTAATTTTTATTATTTGTTGTTATAGCGGCAATAGAAAGACACGATCTGGGAATAATTCAACTGTCTACCTATTTCTTGAGATACAGCCCGCTCACAGACAAACAGACGGACGGACGGACGGACGGACGGATAGCGGAGGCTTAGTTATAGGGGTCCGTTGGTTACGCTTTGGGAACGGAACCCTAAAAAATATCAGCCTCACATACATGCCATTTCTACAGAACTATAAAAATAATGCGGATCAGAAATGATCTACTATTTTCTCTATTTCAAATACCACCTGAAAGTATTCCAATAAATATTATCATCATCATCATATCAGCTGAAAGACGTCCACTGCTGGACATTGACCTCCCCAAATAAATAAATAATATGTAGGTGGTCAATTCGTATTAATACTTCAAAGTCACTGTTTAGACTTTTACACATAAAATGAGGACTGTCTTTAACTCTAAGAGAAGCTTGTGACATTTTGCAATCATCTAAACAATATCATATTCTCTAAACGAGTGAAGTTTGAACCAATGACAAAAATGATTTTAATTTCAGATTACGTGGACGTACCAATATTACGGTGCTATAATAGGTATGATTTGAATTACGGAGATAGAACTTTTACATTCTCGTATACATACATAAGTACGACACATAATAATTCACGTTTTTGGTTCGGTTCGTACGAAATCCGCAGACGTAGGAAGGTACTCTTCTCTTAGGAGTAATTCCATTGGTAAATGAAATCCGTTCCATTTGACAACTTGAGAAATAGAGAAAATGTCAAGTCAAACCGATTCCAATTAAAATTGAAATTATGTCGTTAGAACTCTCTCACTGCTGGCGACATTATGTATTCGGGCAGGCACCTACACTTACTTTAACTTAAGCTCTTAAAGAAGCTTTTACTGTATACTACTAATTATATAAAAGCTTCTACGAAAAGTTATGTGCTCAGACAAATCGATATCGTAGAGGCTATTATATTTTCGCCCAAGTTCAAGCCATTCTGTCAGTGTATCAATATAGACAAGTACTTATAAACTTAAGCATCAATCTGAAAAGAAAGACGATAAGACCCCGCGAACAAAGTGCTAACCTGTTGAATGCTTGTGTGGCTGCGAGTATAGCTTCATTCTCTCTCGGCTTTCCCGACGGTGCGGTCGTTATCGAGCGAACCCAACTCCACAACAATAAGTACCCATACCCAGTACCACTCAACACTTAAGTGTCTGCATTTATTTTCACTTTGATCTAACATATATTTCTATCTTTTCAGGTATTCCTACGTTCTCAGAAGCCAGTGTTGTGTGTATTCTCGTACCGTGCGTTGAGATAGTTGGAAAATGTCGTGTTTCGGTGGCAGCGTGCTGATCCCCGACTAAGGATACGGTGTGTTGTGGTGCTCAGTGTACTGTGATGATGTGTGTGAAGTGAAGTGCTAAGGCAAAAGGAAAACCGACATCATGTTGCCGACAAATGTTATGTCCTTTATGAAAAAGGTGAGTGAATCTTTATATTAGCATGCACACGATTGCTCTTAGTTTAGAAAAGTAATGGGTCCTTCAAAATCCTCTATGAAATAAAATCATTGTGAAGATTTTTAAGTCTCCTTGTTTTTTCCGATGGGTTAGTGATCATTGTAGGACGTCCTTCTATGTAGGGGGTAGGTTTAACTGCCCATTTTCCTTATATTAACTCTTAATCGCCTCTTACCTCCCCCTCACGGGAAGTAATTAAGAGGTCCTATTCGTGACCGAGACGGCACGGATTGATTAATAGTATTCCTACCAAACATTTTCTATTGTGCCTCTAATCTACCTGCCTCGGCGAACGGAGACTCAGGTTTCGTCGTATTATCTGCGCAAACGAGAAACCTGTCTAGGATGCTGAACCAGTGATTTTTAAATTACGTCTGATAGAAAATCGAAAAAGTTTGTTATCTTGGGAGTTCCGATGTTACAAAACTAGGTATTAGGTATAGACTTCATGCCTATTTAGATACATACATCTTAAGGCACTATTTATAAGTAGTATGCACAATAGTTTTGTATTATTTATGCGCAGATCTTTTGATTCATATTTTCTAATCCTCTAAAGGCTTGAACCCGCCGCACATACTTTTCGTTCTTTCATCTTTTCAAAATGGAATAACGTTAATATTTGAATACCATATTAATAAAACGGTCCTCTCTTTTGTTAATATTAACTGAATTCTCAACAAAATATTTCATTCAGGAACGGAAAACGCGCCGACCATTTTCAGTCCTAAATTATTCAGTTTGCTTGCCAGGATGAGCGAATGTACACTAAATATGAGGCCACCTGGGCTCAGTTCGCGTAGGAACCTACTGCATTAATTACACAAGCACACACAATTAATGACACAAACCCAGAATCACGTACGTGTATTCATTTTTCGTTGTCTGTTGTTATAAATTTCACCATCTGTGTTTAACAGAAATCTTTGTTTTGATTTTATTACCGCCTCGCCTTAATTAAAATTCCCTGTGTAGTAGCTGCTCTAATATAAATTATGATGTGCTCGGGTAGCAGAAATTCCTTTCCATCTACATTTTTTCAGCTTTCAATTAGGGCTAAAATACAAAAAAAGCATAGTTAGATACCTACTTGCATTCCTGTTCTTTCGCAGAATGAATGGAAATGGGTCAACCATTGTTATCCAAATTAAGTTTAGTTATTTCAGTTGTAGAGCCCAAACCTATGTAGCTACGTACAATAAGGTTGAACGCACTCAAAATAGTAATTTTATCTTTTACAAAAATTTACATGAAAACCCTAATAAACATAATAGGAAAAACTTTTTCAAAGTAGCAATCCCTAACAAGTAAAAAAGGAAAATAGTGTGGTTTTATTGTAAACTATATCTTTTAACCGCGGTTGCGGTCGCGCAATAAGATATGATCCCCGGGGAACTACGTGTGCCTTCGGTATAGGAGTGGATCGTGTCCTTTTCCTTATATTTTATCAAACGAAATTCCATTACGAGCCATTGTTTCGTAGAATTACGTGGTTCAAATAAACGGGGCAGCGGATGAAAGTAGTTAAGGTTGTGTTATTCGTCGTCGTTCAGTTACAGAATGCAA
Source organism: Lacanobia oleracea (assembly GCA_950371165.1). Taxonomy (NCBI): domain Eukaryota; kingdom Metazoa; phylum Arthropoda; class Insecta; order Lepidoptera; family Noctuidae; genus Lacanobia; species Lacanobia oleracea. The sequence continues at coordinate 13,745,653 of OX493401.1, forward strand.
TCTATAATATCTTTCCTTGCCCTTGCCTTTTAACCTTAACTTGTTTCAACCTTTTTCAGAACACTTCCGTTTAGCTACACATTTACAAACACTTACTTTTTTATGTATATGAATAAATAAATAAATAAAAATCTTATATTTCAGACAAAGTCCAACAACAATACAATAGATAACAACCGCATTAAGGAAGGGTTTATCTGTTTTTTTTTATCTTTATTAAAATTATACTGGAAATTAATTATTTCGCTGCAAGATCCATGATGCATAGTGGTCGTCCAAGTATTACGTAAGCAAAATTTTAGTCATTTTAACCCCCAGTAATCAAAGCTCTTACCCCTCCCTCCTATGCTTACGTTAGCATTGGTATAGTCTTTACTCGCGCGAGACCTATTTCCCCCACTTCTGTTATTTCTAACAACTAAACTTCGCGTGAGGGTAATGACAACTTACTAGCCGACCAGCCTAATCTACTAAGATGTGGAAACAAAAAGGAAGTAAGTACTGTGACTTAATCACAATTAAAACCTGGGGGGGTTTTAATTGTGATGTAACCCCCCTTTGGTGCTTACGTAATACTTGAACGACCCCATACACATGATAAATATTCTACACTTTTCTATAAAAGGCTTGTACAAAACTGCCGGGCTGGTACAGGCACATTTGACCACAAACGAACAACCATTTCAGTGTCCCCAAATCCTAAAATAACTTTGTCATTCAAAGCCCCCATTCCGATACCCTGTGAATAGAGTGAACTAAAATACCAATTAGCCACGTTCATGCCTCACGTAGAGCATGATTTAGATGTCCAATGCTGTGCGCTGAAATTCAATTTGTGATTTAAAAAATCCACAACATGCTTCGTCTGTTCCGGTATTAAAGTTCGTAGTCTTATAGAAAATATTCGAGCTCGGCCCAGTTATTCGCTGCGCAATTTGCGCTAGTTACGTCTCCAGCCGACATTCTAGAACGTCGAAAATGCAAGATAGAAAGTATGTAATACATTTTGTAGGAAATACCTAGCAACCTTTTAGCTATTGAACCGAAAAGTAGACAAAAGTTCTTTGTGTGTGTGCATTCATGGTTTTTCGTGGAGTGTGAATGCGGTATCTGCCCGCTATCGGGCGGCACTCGCAGCGCAGGTGCGGCCAGTGTGTGCCCGTGGCGGCTCACTAGCGCTTCCTGTGAGGTGAATTAACGCTCCGCCGAGCGGAAACGTCTTTCTTTCTCGTCAAAACAATGTTGTTGAGTTACGCGCTCGCCAACAATATCGTTTGTGAAACAAACGCGCCTGTGTGCTGGGTAAGAAAAAAAACAACTATTCGTCGACAAAAAGTAATCAAAAACTGAATTTCGTGTACCATCATTTTTTATACGAATGTATTTTTAGACAGGAGCTAAAAAGCCGCAATATAACTATTCTGTACACGTATTGACTTCTCAAAACTTGTGACCGTCGTCGGTCCCAATTGGCACACAAACCTGAAATCCCTCATCGACACAAATGTGTCGAATTCCTGTTAAAACCTCAGTAACTAACAAAGTTTAGCTTCTGGTTTAACTTGGGAAATCTCTGGGGATTTTCCTAAATATACTTACATTATAATGTTTCATCAAAATGTAAATGTTGGTGCACGACAATTTAACGTGAATACCTGCCGGGTGCCTTCGTATAAATATTTCCACAAAAAGGAACGTCGTAAGATAAGTCTTCAGACAACAGGCAGATAAAGTGCAAACATATCCGCCGTCCGAGCGGGATATTCCAGACATTTTCATATTTCTATACCACGTACGGTCAGCCATCTAACAGCATCAAACATTGGTAGCAAAACCCATTGTAACGTGTGAATATTATCAATTACACAATCATACTGTCACACATAATCATAATGTCACAATGAATATGTATATTTCTACTGTCACACATTTATATTTATTAATATTATACACACACCTAAAAACAAAACAGCACGCGAAATATTAAAAAAAAAACAAATCAACTCACCTTACACAAAACCACTATTACTTTTATTATTAACGTTAACTGTTCTGCATCTGCTTGACATCTGTATGTCGCTATCTGTATATTTGACTGGCTCATGCTGAGTTGGACTCCCATTTGGTGCAGCTTAGAGACACACACACCGCACATTTGAGTCAGGCAAATTCTTCGGTTCAGTAATTGCCATACATTCTGGCTTTTTCTTGTTTATGTGTTTTAATAAAATTATTTGCATTTTCTAGTGTTTGGTGTGTTGTGTTTCTTTCCTTGTTCTAAATAAATGATCTATTTATCTATCTATCTAGATAATCACGTTCATAAAACATATTTCAAACTTAATAAAATATACTCTCGCTAATCTTTTTTAATTGCAGTCAAACCGTGCAGGAACTTTATCGTGAAAATCTGTGTAAAAGTACGATTCTATTTTTTCCAAACATCCTGCAATTGCTGAGGGTTTGGTGGTGTAGGGGGGGGGGAGATCGAGAGATCCACTGAATGGAGCCGCACTCCATAATGGCCGCCCCTGACGACTCTATTAGCACACAGCGCGCTGCATAAAGGTGCACCTTATCAAAGCGCGCATATTAAAGCGAGTCTTTTACTGAACTACTAGTCCACATTTTTTGCCAAAAAATAAATAGCTTTCCAGGAATTTACTGTTTGCTAGGTTAAATTAGCAATCGTTTTCTTGCTATTTGCTTTCATTTAGATGTATTCTGAAGTATTTTATTAGCTGATTGTATGCTAATGTATACACCTGAGTGCAAAGTATGCAAATAGAATCACACTAATGTTGTCTATAGAAATAAAATACGTTTAGTAAAATGTTTACCGAAAGCTTGAACTTTTAAAACCAATCTCAGCTCGTTCCTCGGCATCGAGTGAAAACAAAACGAAATGAACGGGACGCTCGCTCACTAGAATGTTTTATGGATATTTTTTGCTTTTTAAATGCTAATTTGCCAGTAAGGTGAGACGAAAACTTGAGAGATAATTTCCATACCTTACTACCCAAACCTGAAGTTTATAATGTGGAACATAAAATCAGTCTTATTTAATAATAAAGTATTTGCTATTATTTTACCTGCGCAAGAAAACTAAATTACGATAAAATCACTAGGGGTCGCTCGGTGACCTCCATCTTGCCGAAGGACGGACGAGCATTGACAGGGCAAACATGTACCCAAATGACGTTTAACATTAGGTAAATCTCTCCTAACGTGTATTTCAGTCTATATTAACTATTCAGTCAGTAGGTACCTCAGTATTCGTGATTCATATTTCAACCCTTATCAAAGTTAGCGTGTACATACTTCGCCAGACGTATCACTCAGCTGACATTTATCATTATAGCGTACTCAATTGATTTTAGCTGTATTCCAGATGAATATTTATGGTTTATCTACCTATATTTAGTGGTGATAATTTTATAGATACGAGAATAAATATGCAGATACGGGTAATGTGTTTGCTAATTGTCGGTTGAATAAGATAGATTTAGGTTGAAAATTTCCTATGCATTCTGGTTTCCACACACTGTTTTTCTTGTTTGGTTCTGCCAGCTCATCTACAGCCTCGGTGTCAACCTGAACCATGAGTATGTAGGTAGTTATAATGTAAAAATCGGTCAAGTGGGAGTGGACGCGCGCGCTAAGGCTTCCGGTTTTTTATTTCAATATTTAATGCGGTGTATTATTTTAATCAATTATATTTATAAAAAAAACATTACTTAAATAACGTTTCAAGTTGACATTGCATGACACACATAATAGATATCTGAGGTCGTCGCATAAGACTAGAGATGCCGAGTCATTCGACCAGCTTCTACGACAAATCTTTTAAGGTTCAAGCGGTACAGTTATGGAATGCCTAGCCTGTGGTAGTAAGGCGTGCTCAATATTTGTCCACTTTTAAAAATTTGGTCAAAAACCAGTACTCCGTCGTTAATAGTTTTTACTAGAATGCTCTGGTTTTTTTTTTAATTAATATAATAAGTACCTGGGTGACTGATATATTTACGCCGTTTTCTAAAAATGAGACCTACCTACCATTTATCGCTCCCGAAATCCCCTGCATGAAAATCGTTGGAGCCGTTTCCGGGATTCAGATTAGATATAGATATATATACAAGAATTGCTCGTTTAAAGGTATTAGGTTATTATATATGTTTATTTATTATATATTTATTGATACACTCGTATGTATAAATTGTACACAAAACTACCTACAGTTTGACTTTCCTTTTCTCTTTTAAATCCATCCAAAGGTTGTCTTGAAAAGATCGGTAACGATAAGGCCGCGCACATGACAGAATGTCACCATATGACATGTTTTCCTCATTTATATTTTTTGTATCTTATATGGTGTACATAATAAAGAATATTCTATTATATTCAGCAAATACAAATAATTTATTTGCTGGGATATGGGTACATACATGTGATCTTACAAATAACAAAAGTTCTGTTCTATCGACTCGAAAACCATCACAGCTGAACTGGGCCCATTTTCCCGCTGAAGCAATGTTATTTAACAATTAAAACTTGCTATCTTGTAATTAACATGAGGTAGAGTCGACATTAAACATAACGACACTTATATTTTCACGTCAGTTACTTCTGTAACTTAAAGCGCTTCTCATAATAAAACTCAAAGCTCAAGTATTGATTTTATCCGACTTTCTGTTATTTCCAAGTAAATTAATATTGCTCCGGGCTATTTTTAATTCTCTTTATCGTTGACTTGCTCTCGACCGATATTGAAATCGTATAAAGACGAGTGACGAAGTCGGCGCGAGACGGTAAGAGGTACTCTAGAGCTACCCTCCACATCAGTAATATATGTACCAGAGTATGTAGGTTGCGGCCGTGTACGATATAATAGCTGCCTTCTGTAGTGGCTCCGGTCAGCTTCTCACAATGTATTGAACCGAATCACAGTGACGTATGTACAGACACTGCCATTGTTACTGTTTCGATATGTTTGGAGGACTTTGAGAACTTTGATGTACGCACACAAACAAATACGGAGGGTCGCGCGAATACATAACGATAACTATCGTCCACGCGGACCACACAAACGTTCACCGCCAATCAAAAGGCAATTCCATCAGCGTCTAGGTCGCACTCGGTGCGTCAATACCTCCCGTAAGTAATTAAACTACTTCGATGATTGCCTAATTCTGTCGTTGTGTACGGCTGTATGGTTGACTTATGCATTATGTATTTGAATTTTAAACAGTTCCGTGAACTTGTTGAACGGTGAGCGGCTCCTAGTGTGTAATTAATTTTGTTCTCAACTTAGCGGAACTTTTTCGATTTGCATCATCGCATTGTGCAGCCGTGCTTATTTATGCAACCCTCGACACAAAACTCTAATTTACGTTTAAACTTGAAATCATTTTAAAAGGGTAAAGTTGTGATTCATTATGAAGCGTTTGCATTCTTAATTAAATGCAGGTGTTCGTGAGCGAGCGCTGCTTTGTCTCGCGACGGGACGCGCGGGCGCGGGGGAGGGAGACAAATTAGCGACGCCTCCACGGTTTGTTTAGTGTAACGAAGAATTTATGTCACTTTACTGTGTCGTATGTCACACGTACCTTAGCGTGACATATGCATACATGCGACTGATGTTCGTCGAGTGTTTAGGACACACGAAGCTGCTCACTAAGTTCATATTCAGCTCGCACTCGAGCCTGTGGACGCAGCTCACGAGATAATGGCCCCGCAACACGTCGCCGGTCAAATTATGCCATTTGGGCCTTCGCCCCGCGCAAGGCTTACTGAGGTTATACGCCGACCCGACCCTGTCATAAAGGCTTATAGCGAAATACTTGTGGATTCCCTTTTGATGTTACAAAAACTTAATGTAAGTTTTACATATTTAGGGTGCCTGTGCGGAGCGGAGAAACGGAGAAATATTAACCAATCATGTCCGTCAAAACGTCAGTGAGTCAACTGATACGGAGATTTTATGTAATTCTATTGGTTAAAATTTCTTCGTTTCTCCGCTTTGCTGTCTCGCTCTGCTGTAATGGACAGGCACCTTAAATATATAAAACGTACATTACGTTTTTGTAACACCAAACAAGAATCCACAAATATTTCGCTTTTAGACCAAAACAAGTTTTTTTAACATTAAACAAGAATCCATAATTACAAAATCACAATTATTTTATCTGAATTTTTTTTTTGACGTTTTGTAACTTTTCCTCAAATTAAAATAATACACTTCTACCAGCATAACTCATATCACTAATAAATAACTTAATATGTATGAAATGGAACTGTAAACAAAGTAAAACTACATACTTCCAGGAAATAAAAACCTTGAGGTAGTTTGGGTACACGTCAACTAAAAGTTGTAGCAAGCGCTTGCCACCCGTGTGCTACGCCGTAGCTCGTAGCGCACTGCTACGCTGCTACGATAAGTTAGTGGCACCAGCGATTGTTTGCCATCATGATACGTGTTAATAACGACGACGTTTAAATTTTAAACACATTAGTGGTTCGCTACCAACTTCCTAAAATGAACAGCTGTTGAGCAATAAGCGCAGCGTGCTACGGAACAGCAACTTATAAAACTACAGAACTTTAAAAGTGTTCAACATTTCGGTTGACGTGTTCGCCGTCTCAATTAATCTTCTTCAGCAATAAACGCCACAGAATTTGTAACGCTTCTTGGATCGTACTTGCGTAAACTTTTCTTGAGTAATGATGGCTGTTAAGGGTTCGATCGCTCTAAAAATGTGCGCCTCAGCGAGTAATTGGCACTGTCGGGGAGCATTAGAACCTAACTCTAACTATATTAAGTGTTAAATGTTGCGCGGTGCCGTACTTCAACACTTATGATGACGATATTCCTCACTGTGAAATTGCCTTAATATTTAGTGCAAAACTTGCCTGGAAACTTTGCCTAATGAAGTTAACTAGTTTCAATATCGCTCGTTCCTAGGGTACGAATATATATGAAACGGTGGGAAAATTGTCTTAGCTAAAACATCTGTTAGAGATATTCTGAATACCAAAGCTGTAATTACTATTAATATCGGCCCACTGAGTTAAATAGAATGCTCTATAAATCAATGTCTTTATTTTAACGAAAACTTAGGTTTTAATTTTATGAATTGGTTTTATCTAGCTCTAACTTTCGAATCAGGGTTTGAAACGAAAACGATCAAAGAAGTTTTCGACGGAACCAGAGTATTTTCACTATTATAAGAATAAGACTTACAAAATATTCCTCTACGCAACGTAGTTATATATTCCGTGACATAACTCCGGGGTGTGTACAGATATAAGAAATGTGTTTACGTACTCATGTAAAGCTGTTTCTCTAACAGAATGCAAATACAGCCTGAAAAAGACAACACGAGAGACTTTGGCTTTAACACAAACAAATGTAGAATTCAGTGGTTGCATGACGCAGTAGTTTCGTGGCTCGTGGCTCCGTGGCTTCGTGGCTTCGTGGCTCGTGGTAACATGAGCGTAATGTGTGCGCCCGGGTGTGAAGAGCATTAAAGTGGATTTAGGCGAGATTCAGCCGTCGGTGATTTAGATTTATTCTCGTGTAGTTCCAACCGGCCGCGCTCAAACTACCTTAATGTGATTTCTGAACGGGATCCACATAAGTCTCGCGAGCAACATGGCGGCGGCGGCGCGGGAAATCTACTAAATTACTTTACTACTCTCTGCACATTGTTTAACTGCTGTTTGTATGTGTGTTTGGCTAACATTTGAGGGTTGTTTTTTTTGTTTGCCACGTTGTAGGCACATATGTGGCTAAAAGCCATTGTCAGTTCTACTATTGAACCGTCTGATCTGAACTAAATCCGTTCCATGTTACTATTACTACATAAAGACTGATTGCTTACGATCCGACCGTCGAAACCGTCGGTCAAGACTGACGGGATTGTATATTACAGCTAGCAAATAGACGCATTTCGAAAAAATAAAGCAAACCGAATTTCACCCCGTTAGGCACCGAGCACGCAATGAGGAGCTCGTGGCTAGATAATAACAGCCGCACGGGTCGATCTTCAAGGTTAAGCAACGCTTGCCAAGGTTGGTCTGTGGATGGGTGACCATTTTAACATACCGAGTTTCCTCCGTGCCTCGGAAAGCACGTTAAGCCGTTGGTCCCGGCTGTCATTTGTAGATCTTTGGCAGTCGTTACGGATAGTCAGTAAATCTGACTCCAGTCTTACCATGAAGTACCGTGTTACCCAGTTAATGGGTTGTGGAGGTCTGGTAGGCAGCCGCTCCTCGTAAAATACTGGTATTCAGCTGAATCCGGTTTGACTGGAAGCCGACCCCAATATAGTTGGGAAAAGGCTAGGCAGATGATGAGGCACCGAGCACGCAAGATGATAAAAAGACAATTTGAAATTGACAATTATATTTTGGTGTCAGTTACAGGCTTTTTTATCACTTTAAGTAATGTTACAGGTTTATAATTATCTCAGTTATAACTAAAGACGATATAAAGGAGTTAACAAACAAGTTTTAGCACCAATCGTGGCACTAAAACTTTAATGGACGACATAATACAGCGTTGAGAGTTATAGTGGTGCAGTGTAGGAAGTTTAATAAGAAGTTATAGCTTTAACCTGTCTGTGATACTCAAGTCTTTATAAAAGAGTTCGCCGACTCCTTTTAAAACTTGTTGTTATATAGTTATTGCAATGAAGTATTTTATACCACTTAAGGTGTTATATTGACAATTGTTGCAGACATAGGTTTTAAAATAGAGTTTGAAGAGAGTTTAGTAACACGAGATACTAAAAGTGTCAAACAATCCTCTATGTAGAATTAACCTGTAATAAAGGAATTAACTAAAGCTTATTGCGTTTTGGTTTAAAGGTATTGGTGTCAAACAACGCAAGTATGGGTCGTTATTAACACTAACCTCACTTTTGTAAAGTTGTTTTGGTAACCTAACAATTAATATTATTTCGAGTTATTCAACATTTGACTACAATATACTAATTTTCTTACATTATTAGAAGCGTTCCATGAATACCACTTCATTTTACATGCCACTGCTCAGGAAGCAGGAATGAATAATAATGTTTAGCTTGAGGTGTCTATTTTATTATCATAAATTTTCTTTTAAATCTTCAATAAATGTTAGGCGCGTTTTAATTGAGATAAGAAACCTGGTATACATTTACCGTGAAATCATAAGGGCAGTCATTTTTCATTTCACATACATAAATAACTTATTATTCCACAATATTATTCTGCTGTTTTGAATAATGGATGACATAACACTACTCCCACTACGAACAGATGTAATTTTCAATCTTGACGTACGCTAAATGTTATACAGATGAAATATAATGTACTCAAGAAGTTTTTAGTGCTAAAGCATTCTCATCCGACGCTTTCCTAACACCTGTAGTGTTTATCAACCCGGCATTACAACAGTAATACCGGTTAAAGTAGTAGCTGACGATGAGTAAACGCTCTTGTGCAGCTTTAATATCTGTGCAATACCGTACTATAGGCTTTCTATAACTTTTACCTGTAAAACTGTGGGCCTTTTTCGTGGTTATTCAGTTGCACAGGTATGCGTTAACACTTTTATACTCAAATGGAACTGATATACGAGTCTTATATAGGGTTTTTAACGCTTTAGTGTTAGTTGGGTTGAGAGGTATCAAAAATATAATAAATCACTACATAGTAGAAAACAAAGTCGCTTTCGCTGTCTGTCTTTCCCTATGTATGCTTAGATCGCTAAAACTACGCAACGGATTTTATTGTTTTTTTTAAAGATAGAGTGGTTCGCGAGGAAGGTTTCAGTATATAATTTGCATCCGTGCGAAGCTGGGGCGGGTCGCTATTAAATAATAAAACAAGCGGTCACTAAAGTAGGGTTTAACATGTTATAACTCCAAATGCACAATTCAGACCTCGGATCTTCCTCATTGTGAGTTTGTTGGCCCATGAATGGTTATATAATGCTTGTATGTTTACTTTATTAATCTGTTTTATAAGCTAAAATTAAGACTGGATAGATATTTCTCCGCAATGTCGGCGGCTCGGTGGTTCTTTGACCGCGCCTCCGCTTTTCAAATATTATTACGTTATAGTGGTGACCAGCAACCACTGAAAGAACCTAATTTCGCCCTCGTTCGTCCGTTCAACGCCGAGGCAATATTTCATAGTTGTAGTTTGCTATATTTTGTGATGAAAATTCTTGGAATTACATTATTTGAGTAAGAATATTGGGTACGTTATTAGGCCAAATACTGCTAGCCCTAAATAGTTTAAGCCTTTTAAATTTCTCTCAAATATGTTTTTAAATGATTCCGTTATATATCTGGCCTGACTGGCCTGTTGGTCTAGTGGTTAGTGACCCTGACTGCTATGCCAGAGGTTGTGGGTTCGATTCCCACCCAGGACAAATGTTTGTGTGATGAGCATGATCATTTGTTCTGTGTCTGGGTGTAGTTTATCTATAATATGTATGTATTTAGAAATATATAAGTATGTTTATCAGTTGTCTAGTACCCATAACACAAGCTCTGCTTAGCTTGGGACTAGATGGCGTTGTGTGATAGTTGTGTGGAATATTATTATATTATTATTATTATTATTTTTTTTTTTTTTTTTTTTTTTACTTTCTCGGGTCCCTTTTCTTAGAGACCCGGTCCTTTGGTAGGCGTACGAGGGGCCGAAGCCAACTCGCAGAGGCCTCTTTAGACATTTTAAATGGAATGGGACACCAACCGACGATTATCCCTGTATGCACTGTGAAAGTATACCCAAGGACAATCCCCGGTTGGAGCAGGACTATTGCAGAATATGGAAACAAAAGATGAAACGCTATGGGTTTGGCTGGTTTAGTGGACTAATAATCGTTTACTATGGAAGAACTATTGGCCCCTGCCTGACCATTGACAATTAAAACGGCTTTAAAATGGCAGGGGGTGACTTGCACACTCAATAAATGGGCCCCCCGAAAAGGGTCGCTAACACAAAGTAACGTAGCGCCAAGGGGGCAACATATCCTGAGGTGCTAGAGGAGTGGAGAGGTATACCACGGCTATCAGGACAATCCCGGAAGTACGGTCAAGATCCCGGAAGTACGGTCAAGATTTATTATTATTATTATTATCTATCTGATCTACCATTGTAGGTAGGCCGTGGCGGCCGTCATTCTAACGAGCCTACGATACTATCACGAATTGAGCTGTCATTCCGTCTTAAATACTTGGAGTGACAGGTCACCTCGTGATCACTTCACTCAAGCCCAACGTGTTTACAGAATCGCACTGCAGATCAGTTAAGCCTATAAATTGCTTGAATTCCTCCCATACATTCCAAATCCATACCGCACTATTTTACATGTCATCGTCTGACTTTTCCCTATGTTGGGTTTGGCTTCCAAGTTTACCGCATGAAACTTAATACCTACCAATATTTTACATGGAATGACTCTAGTGGTGGACCAAGGCTACGCTTCTACCAGAGATGTGCGAGGATGTGAAGCGAGAGATGTGTTTGTTACGAACCAATAGAATCGCTTCATTTATTTAGACTAGCTCAGCGCAGCTCCCGTGGAAGCGGTTTAGCGGAGCGAGGTTTTTGTACGTGCAAAACAAGTGAGGGATGGGTGCGAGAGACGTGTACAAGAGAAGTGCGCGAGAGATGTGTGCTAGATATGGACGAGAAACTGCTAGAAGTTTAGTACTAGACGCACGCACACTCGCCACGCTGGTTCGCATCTGAAAAGAGCCCGCATCACTACGCACGCACGCACCACTCATCTGCGCACCTTTTCATAGCTTCGCTACGCATCCTCGCTCCGCTCAGCTACCTCTCACATCTCTGGTAGAAACGCAGCCTAAGAGGACCGTGTTAAACAGTGAAATATCGTGGTACCCCTTGGTGAAACTAGTGGTCACACTTTAAAATTTCTGAATACTTGTTAAGACTCGTAAAGATGTATGAGGATCACAGTTTGTCTTGCTTTTCAACACACAGATGGGTCTCCAAATGACCCACCCATCCCCTGACCGAACTCCAAGCGTCGCCGAAGCGTAGATTATCCGTCGAAATTTTATTATAGATACTGTGTGGCTGTTACTAATTTGTCAATAAAATGTACATCTATACATTCAGTCAAAAAAGTATCGGGAATGGATGATTTGTTTATGGTCAAATTTTTGTTTTTTTGTAGTTGTTAGATTGGCACAACTGTTTTCCATTTTGGCGCGGAGTTTGAGTTGCATCTGTTATTTATATTAAATACAGTGCTGGTTTTAGTAATATCATATAGGTATAGTGTGTATTGCGAATTTCATAATGGACAAAAATATCGAACAAAGAGTTTGTCTTAAATTTTGCATCGCCAATGGAATTTCGTGTTCGGAGTCACTGAAAATGTTACAGAAGGCTTACGGTGAATCGACTTTATCAAAAACTCATGCTTATGAGTGGTTCAAAGCGTTCAAAAGCGGTCGAGATGTGATGGAAGATTTGCCTCGCTCTGGTAGGCCGTCAACGTCTGCAACTGAAGTTAACATCGCAAAAGTGAAGGAAATAGTGACTGAAAATCCCCATTCAACTCTGAGAGAGATAGCCGCCGAACTTTCTGTATCTCACGAGTCGATCCGTACCATTTTAACTAATCATTTGGGTATGAAACATGTTGCTGCTCGGCTATTCCCAAAAGATCTGAATTTTCTCCAAAAACTCAATCGCATGAAAGTCGCTGAGAACATGCTAGAACGAGTCAGTTCGGACCCAACATTCATGAAACGCATTGTTACTGGTGACGAGACGTGTTTGTCATGCAAACTAGTCAACAAGCTTCGGAGTGGCGCCTTCCAACTGAACCGAAACCGAAAAAACCACGCCAAAGTCGATCAAAAGTCAAAGTCATGTTGACTGTTTTCTTTGACTATCGCGGTGTTGTGCACTCTGAATTCTTACCGGAAGGTCTAACGGTAAATAAAGAATATTATTTGAGCGTTATGCGGCGTTTAAGAGAGCAAATTCGACGAAAAAGGCCAGATTTGTGGAAAGAAAATTCTTGGATTTTGCACCACGACAATGCGCCTTCGCACAAGGCTATCATTGTGATCGAATTTTTAACCAAACACTCAACAAATACCATCCAGCAACCACCATATTCACCAGATATGGCTCCTGCTGACTTTTTTCTTTTTCCTAAACTCAAATTACTACTTCGTGGCACCCGTTTTCAATCGATAGAAGACATAAAGGAGAATTCGCGGCGAGAACTGAACTCAATTCCGGAAGCAGCGTTTAAAAAATGTTTTGATGAATGGATTATTCGTTGGCGCAAGTGTATCGTTTTTAAAGGAGCATACTTTGAAGGTGATAAAATAAATTTGGATGAATAACAGACATTTTGTGTATTATTGATCTTTTCCCGGTACTTTCTTGACAGAGTAGTATAAATAAAAATAAATGGCTTAATGGATGAATGTGTTGCTAAGCGCTTACCTCGATTATCTACGACTGGAAAAACCCGGCTATTTTTTGTCAAATATTCGTTAAAGTCCGAGGATGGCCAGGTAGACCAAGCGAAGTATGGAAGCGTTAGATACCACGCTTCTATACTTTACGCGAAGCCGTGCGCTTACGTCGCCAGCGTGAAGCCGCTGTATTAAATAATAAAAAAAAAACTATAATGGAAAATGTAACTAGAAATCATTTTCCTATATGTTATATTAACCTTTCTTAGATATGGTTTTTGAAAGTAGTAAATTTTCATAAGCTTCAAGAACAATAAGAAAAACATAAAAATAGTCGAATTTAGCCTCCTCTTCGAATTTTTTTTTTGCTCGAGTGAAGTTTTCGGTATCATGTTTTTAACGAAAATTGACAAAATACATAAAAGTAAACTTCAATACTTATGTATTTTTTTGGCTTTTAAAAATCACTATTTATGGATTCAAAGTGATGGAAAATTGGGAATACCTTGCTTTAAACACAAAACAAACAAACATAAAAACCACATTTTCATTTTCCCATTCAAACTGTTCTTGTCTAAATAATGAGATAAGATTGTAGGTTTGTAATGGGCTATGGATGCGAAGCCGAGGGGAAAATGTAGCATAGGTAAAATGAAAATGCAACTATTTTAGATACATACACCGAAAAGCTACAAAAGTGAAATAAAACTCGACCACAGTTTGCTAGGTATAAACCTTCTTTTATTTGACCGAACCATCTTTGTCTGTTTTATTTCATTCAATGCAATACAACTTGAACACATAAAATACAATGGAAACTTTAAGCGTATTTGTCAACACTGAAATGAAAGAAACTTACTCGTTTTAATACGTTTCATACCACAGCTGCCCAGGTTCACATCAACGCGGCAATGTGCACTTTGTATAATATAATGTTAGCTATTTCAACTTTAAAACAACAAATATGTATCTGGGACCTAAAATAAGAACAATCGCGTTGTGTGCCAGTGACGCGAAATTACACTCCTTTGTGCTGTCCGCTGTAGCGCTGCGCAGTCTCCGCTCCGCTCCGCTCGCTGCGCACGTGAGACTTCGACGCGGCCATTGTTGCTGCCACCATTGTGCTCATATATGTCGATACCAAATGAATATATCAAAGGCAAAGAACTCTACGCCCTTTCAACGCTTAATTAACAGCGCTAAACAAAATGCGAACGATCCTTTCGCCCGCACCCGAATGAAAGAAATCACTCTTTGTTTTAGATAAAGGATGAAAATGAAATAACATGAATTTCGTACAGTAATGGATTACATTTGCACAAGTCGAACAACGAATTAGAAAAGGTTGGTCCCAAGGTGATGATAAAGTAAAGGCTTACACCTGCCGTTTGCCGACAGCAATTAGAGTTGTAATGTAAATAGCGGGTTGAGGCAACAAGTGGGTCAACCAGGGCCGCGTGCGCTCCGTGCCCCGTCCCGCGCGCCTCGCGCTCTCCCCTTGCACCTCTCCAGTAGGTCATGAACGCTGTGTTCATGACCCATTTTATCTCAAAAATCTCCGCCGGTAACGCTAATCGAAGCGGACGTTCGTGTGCTCAACATGATACTAGTTGCTCCGCTGCGAACGCGCTATGTTTATTATCTTGCTGCTTCGCTGAGCTGAAAGTAACACGCAGATAATAAAACTGGATGCTTCACAAACTGTATTTTCGCAACCCCTTTTACGACTCAATTTTACTATTACGAGTCTTTCAAAACAAACAAATTCTCAGAATGACACTTAGTAGGCTTTAGTCTTAAAACAAAGCTTTTAAAAATGGTTTTTACTTTTTCAGCAATAAAAACATCAAAGGTGCTATGTAAAAGCAATAAAACTCTTATAAGGTCATCAAGTCAACGGTCATATGACTTTTAACTCCAAGTCTGGAGAAGCTCGGTGCTCAAGAGGTGTTTAATAGTAATCCTCTCTTATATATATATCCTTATTATAAGAAAGGATTACCTTATTCTTAATAGGTTATTGAATATTATTACATAGTCCATCTTGTATTTTAAGCTTCTTTATAATTATCATAATGGCAGTGTTAAAAGTCGCTAGAATTAATATTATAAATGCGAAAGTAAATATTTCTGTCTGTCTGTCGCGCATTCACGCCAAAACTACGTTTTAATCAAATTTGGTACACGGATAGTCTAAAGCCAAGAAAGGACGTAGGCTACTTTTTATCCAGGGAGTATGTTCCCTAGGGATCACGCGGGTGAAGCCGCTGACAGAAGCTAGTATACCATATAACTAATAGTTTGCTAATATGTAAAGAAGTGAATATCTACCACATTATCAGAGAGACTATTCACTGAACATAAAAAACGGTTCCGTAAGCCCTTTGGGATCTACTCGTACCAATCCGAACTTGAAAAGTAAGGTACAATTCACCCTTCGCTTCAACCGTAAAAGACACAGAATTGTAAAAGAAATTACGTAAATATTTGAACAGTTATTGTGTCTTTATATTTTTTGTATTTGTTTATGTTTCACTTATCCAGTCTGAACTTTCAAGGTCTTCAAATACAAGTCTGCTTATTTGTCCCCTTTATGTAAAAAGCTTTTAATTTTGTGAAAGAAATAAAATGCGAGCTTAATTTTCCGTCTGATATAATACTCCCCGCAGGGCTCAACATAGGTAAACGACTACGAAATATCGTTTACCCGTGGAACCGTCGATTACCGAGGATAATATTTGATCCCATGTGATTTGATCGAATCTATTCTTCAATAAAACGTCGTATTGCTTTCTATTGAACATTGCGGGTGCCTAACTGTTTTTTAATGAAAGGAAATCACAATAAAACGCAGATTACGCTAGATTTTCGTGACATAAAATCTTTCATAGAAAGCTCTCGACAAAAGCATGTGTAATTGGTGGCAGCGGCTTCATTGATAATGTATTTAAGTGGAAAGCGTTCGGTCACGAAGAAGGCTCGGAGGCGAATCCAATAACGCGAGGGTAGAAGCTGTGAGGTCAGCCGCGGCCAACATTCGCTCCCCGAGGAATGCGCTCGCCGGATGCCTCGCCACTGCTCTAATATTCATGAATATTGTATAACAACCGTCTGTTATCTTTGACTGCGTATGTGTTTCCTTTGATAACATGATTAAGGCGATATAGTGGTGAAGATTAGTTTAAATCCTAGGTTTACTGTCACGAACTTGTAGATTTGCACCGTTGCACCAAATAAAATCCGATCTGTTGTTAGAAGTTGCTATCTTCCTATGCGTCCTAGTACTGCTAGTAAAAAGTTACCACCCACAAATAGAGTACATAGGTGCCCCACAATAGATAGAACGGTTCGATTGTGTCAGAGACTTAATTGCGCTTTTCGGAGAGGAAACTGCACTTTGATGAAGTCAATCCGGGAGAACTCTATTGATGCCAGCGCCAGGCCCCACTGTATAACAACCAAATTCCATTTGAATTCTAGAGAAAATTGGCCGAATGCCTTAACTGTGACCTAACCCTTTTGTGGGTGAAGTTTTACTACCATGCGGGCGTGAAGCAGATGTTGAACATTCTGTTTTATTTAACTGTTGATCTGTGTGGAACGAAGAATTCGTTTCGAACGAAGTATGTTATATTTTCAGATTTTACTTATAAAGTACTAGTTGATCCGCGCAACTTCGTCTGCGTCACAATTTTCATAACTGCTCCGCTCCTATTGGTCTTAGCGTATAGCCTTCCTCGATAAATGGGCTATCTAACACTAAAATTAATTATAAATTAATAAAATCAAGCAAGCAAACAAACAAACAAACTCTTCAACTTTATATATTACTATAGATTTGTCAAAAGTCAATTTAACTGACGAATTAATATGGTTTAAGGGTGCCTTTACATTACAATGGAGCGAGGCAGCCGAGCGGAGAAACGGAGAAATTGCTACCAATGGTATTGCATAAAATCTCCGCACCACGTGACTCACTGACATTTTGACTGAGATGATTGGTTAATATTTTTCCGTTAATTCCGTAATAATACTTGACTTGTCTGCGATTACAGATATTCTACTTCCATACATTTTTGAAATTGTGTGTTACCTTTGGGACCCTTTTATCTACCGTAGATACTTATTCATGTATAAAAATGTTCAATATTAAAAATCTGGGCAGGTCCACTTAGTGCTGAACCCCGGTGCGTGTTACAAAGTGACTGTTGCTAGGTACAGCGGCAGGGCTCCTTCCTCCGTCGGTTCCTGCGCCCCGTGTTCGCGCGCCCACTTTACTGCATCCGCCAGCCGCTCGCTTTGTTGACGCTTACTCAGTTCCTTCCACCTGCCGCAACGCTACTCCGCTCAGAAAACAATTTCTAAAGCATTTAGAATACATCCCTATTTATAGTCTTCAGTTTATTTTACGAGCAAGTTCCAATTAGCCGGGAGCCTATTAACGTAGCTCGGGTGCTGTATCAAGTTATTTTATGTTAGGTATCTCACCATCGTGTGCTTCATAATAGATACATAGTAAGTGACCTCATTTCATTCATATCTATTTCGATCGTAACTTTTAGTTAGTTATTGAAGAGAAAGTTTGAGAAGACTTGCTAGCGAAGCAATAAAAACGCTCCGCAGTCTAGTTCGGGAGACGACAATATTGATTTTCCCCTCTCTGATGTATTTCATTCTCCATCTGTTGCTCTCCATAAAATTTACGACAGTATTACTGAGCCGTTATTTTTGTATGAAGAGTTTTATCGCCGCGCGGCGTCGCTTTCCACGACATGAGTTCTTTTTCAACACCAAGTGTTTTTATCGAGTTTCTAATTCACGACATTTTTATTCTTGTATTGTTCGTTATCTGCGAAGTGAAAATCGTAACTTAGGTTTATTTTATCCTCACATGGTTTATGAAACCTACCTATCTATTCCCAAACGTACTACACGAATGTTTAACTGAATGGAATGTGTTGCCCTCAGATGGTGGCGACAGACGACTCATCGAACACAGTGCCCGGACACATAGAGTCACCGGGGACCTTCGGCAAACTGCGACAAACCCTCTCCTCCTCACTGCTCACAGCCCAGGACAAAGGTATGTCAACAAACCAACACTGGAAAAGACTACACAAAGAAGGGTAACACTTTGCATATGTAAGTACGAACCAAGATCCCTCGTAAATTGGTGTAAATTAAGTTAACATTTGCTTTTGAAAGTTTCACTTTGTATGGTGTGCTGACGTTGTAGCTTATAACAACACTAATAATGCCAGGAGCAAAAAAATTGTTGGACTTAACGTGAAGTTACATAACTATGGTCCTACTTATGTAATATCTGAAGTATATAAAGACTAATTCTAGCATGAACGAACACTTATTGAACTTCGTTTTCCAGAGCAATTAAGAAAATTGTAGGTACTTCTAAATACGGTAAATTTTATTTTATTTTTTTTGATGAAAATTTAAAAGTATTATCGAAATAAGGCATCCCACTTTTTCTCAGATTTTTTTCGTAGATTATCAAAAAATTTGGATGCCTCATTTCAACAATCCTTTAACATTTTAAAAGCTTTATATTTCGTATTTATTACGTTATACTAAAGCCTGATCCTCCGAAAATATCCAATACGTCTAAATAGGATCGACCATGGAATACCAAAACCAATTACCCTTTTTACAGCGCCCAAGTCGGACAAAAAGAGAACAAATTCCTGAACTTAGTAATGCGTTAAATTGATCTGACGAAACAGAAACGTATCCTTTAGAGCGTTAATCTTACCGAATTTCAGACAGATTTTAATTATTTGTTTTTAAATAAATGGAGAGTGAGAATTTTGATGACAACAGAGAAATACAAGGAAACGAATGAATGATGTCGTTTAGAAGTTGACGTGGCGTCATCATCATCTGCCTAGCCTTTTCCCAACTATATTGGGGTCGGCTTCCAGTCAAGCCGGATTTAGCTGACTACCAGTATTTTACGGGGAGCGGCTGCCTACCACACCTCCACAACCCATTAACTGGGTAACACGGTACTTCATGGCAAGACTAGAGTCAGATTAACTGGCTTCTGACTATCCGTAACGACTGCCAAAGATCTACAAATGACAGCCGGGACCAACGGCTTAACGTGCTTTCCAAGGCACGGAGTAAACTCGGTATATTAAGATGGTCACCCATCCACAGACCAACCTTGGCAAGCGTTGCTTAACCTTGAAGATCGACCCGTGCGGCTATTCTTATCAAGCCACGAGCTCCTCAGAAGTTGACGTGGCGTATTAAAAGATAATATAATCAAATCAAAAGAAACTTGTGATTTTACATTTAGATTTTTATAAAAACCATGAATCCAACTAAATCCACACTAGAATAAGTACTTACAATAGCTGAAATCAAGATATAATACTTGTAAATGCATTAGCAAAACCAATCAATTACTCCTGTAACTCTTTGCACGGGCCACCGCTAGTTTTAGACCCTTCTAAAAATAGATAGTACTTAGCTGTGATACTGACCGACCACCTACGCGGCTCATACAGCTTGCGTAGGATGGCAAAACGATCAGGCTATTTTCAGTATTTAAAAATCACTGTAAAACCACAAACTTTTTGAACCGAAATAGAATATTCCTGCAATAATGAAGACTAAAAAATATAACAGAGGTTTTCAAGCTTTCACTTCTAAGAATTAAGTTTGAATTATATTGGGAACCTTAAACAGGATTTAAGATTGATTACATAAAGTTAACCCATGAGAATTCCAAGTAGGAGGTTGCTGGAAAATCAACATTCCGGAGCCGTTCTCTTGTGGGCCTGAAACGTACCCATCCGGTCGTTATCTTTCATCCCGAAACAATATCCATTCATCATGTCGACGGGAATCTGTTTATCGAAGCCAACAAGGGAAAGTATCGCAAACTAGCTACAGTTTTTACAAACACCTTTTATTATTGTACATAATGGAAATTAGATGTCTGACTATTGTGATGGATCTGAGCTGTAGATATTATGGTATATTTGTACAGCATTGTTGATTTTAATGTGTTCAATATCTAGTCAATTAAAATATTAAAAAAAATGGTATCATGAATTCCATAGGAAATGAGCACCATATGGTAGAAACGTTTGCCATATATATCACATAAGAGTGTAACTGGCAGGTTCAAAATAACTAGTATTTGTTAACAGCAGGTAATAATTCTTGGCAGTATCTGTGTATACTGAAGATTGGAGCGGTGTTATGTGCCAGTTCCCTAAGGCCGTTATTACCGTTATTTATGTTTACCTCACACCCCACAAGAACTCTTAACTCAAACCCTACCATAAAATATACTCTTCCCTATAATTTAACATAATTCTTGTTATTTTCACACAAAAAAGTACCTTGGACTTGGATCCATTATGAATCATGTAGTTTTTATGAAGAATGATGATTTATATCAGCATATTGAAAAATCAATTCCAATTTTTTATTTCAATTTAAATTTTTATTGCGAAACACAGTACATAGTTATAAATTCCAGCTGTCAGGTGAATGCGCAGTTTGCTGTATTTTACCAATTTAAGCATGCAAAATTGTTATTTAAATTATAAATGTCATTAATTATTATAAAAAACATGGGTACCATATTGTAAATTAAACATTCAAAATATACAAATTCATACATATCAGCCAAACCATTTACTCAAATTAAACAAATGTCAACATTTATCACTAAAATTATGCTATGTCAAAAATTAAAACTACTCTGTCAAGAAAGTACCGGGAAAAGATCAATAATACACAAAATGTCTGTTATTCATCCAAATTTATTTTATCACCTTCAAAGTATGCTCCTTTAGAAACGATACACTTGCGCCAACAAATAATCCATTCATCAAAACATTTTTTAAACGCTGCTTCCGGAATTGAGTTCAGTTCTCGCCGCGAATTCTCCTTTATGTCTTCTATCGATTGAAAACGGGTGCCACGAAGTGGTAATTTGAGTTTAGGAAAAAGAAAAAAGTCAGCAGGAGCCATATCTGGTGAATATGGTGGTTGCTGGATGGTATTTGTTGAGTGTTTGGTTAAAAATTCGTTCACAATGATAGCCTTGTGCGAAGGCGCATTGTCGTGGTGCAAAATTCAAGAATTTTCTTTCCACAAATCTGGCCTTTTTCGTCGAATTTGCTCTCTCAAACGCCGCATAACGCTCAAATAATATTCTTTATTTACCGTTAGACCTTCCGGTAAGAATTCAGAGTGCACAACACCGCGATAGTCAAAGAAAACAGTCAACATGACTTTGACTTTTGATCGACTTTGGCGTGGTTTTATCGGTTTCGGTTAAGTTGGAAGGCGCCACTCCGAAGCTTGTTGACTAGTTTGCATGTCAAACTCGTAAACCCACGTCTCGTCACCAGTAACAATGCGTTTCATGAATGTTGGGTCCGAACTGACTCGTTCTAGCATGTCCTCAGCGACTTTCATGCGATTGAGTTTTTGGAGAAAATTCAGATCTTTTGGGACTAGCCGAGCAGCAACATGTTTCATACCCAAATGATTAGTTAAAATGGTACGGATCGACTCGTGAGATACAGAAAGTTCGGCGGCTATCTCTCTCAGAGTTGAATGGGGATTTTCAGTCACTATTTCCTTCACTTTTGCGATGTTAACTTCAGTTGCAGACGTTGACGGCCTACCAGAGCGAGGCAAATCTTCCATCACATCTCGACCGCTTTTGAACGCTTTGGACCACTCATAAGCACGAGTTTTTGATAAATTCGATTCACCGTAAGCCTTCTGTAACATTTTCAGTGAATCCGAACACGAAATTCTATTGGCGATGCAAAATTTAAGACAAACTCTTTGTTCGATATTTTTGTCCATTATGAAATTCGCAATACACACTATATATGATATTACTAAAACCAGCACTGTATTTAATATAAATAACAGATGCAACTCAAACTCCGCGCCAAAATGGAAAACAGTTGTGCCAATCTAACAACTACAAAAAAACAAAATTTGAATTTGGAACCATAAACAAATCATCCATTCCCGATACTTTTTTGACTGAATGTATAATGCCATACATAAATTGAGATCAATGATTTCCCTGGGTATGTTATTCGCGTAAATTATAAAGAATCATCATCTGCCTAGCCTTTTCCCAACTATATTGGAGTCGGCTTCTAGTCAAGCCGGATTTAGCTGAATACCAGTATTTTACGTGGAGCGACTGCCTACCAGACCTCCACAACCCATTAACTGGGTAACACGGTACTTCATGGCAAAGATCCTAAAATCCCACCTTGGGGCACACGATAGTTATTTTCTCTCTGACTCGATACATACGAGTACATACGCTCAGTTTTTGAAGTAATGCAGATCTTATCTATTTTTTTAACTTGTTTTCTGTCGGTTAAGTACGATTTCAAAAGGTTCAAAGCATAGTCCCTTACTCCATATCTTTCGAACTTCTTTAAAAGTATTGTTCTATCCACAAATCAAATGCCTTGCTCATATCCATGAATAGAGCGGCATCCGGACTTCTGTTATCAATGCCAGTTACAAATTTTTCAAAGAGATTGAAAATAGCCATGTTGATGTTCTTTTTCCTTCTAAAACCATACTGTTCATCAGTAAAAAGATTGTTACGTTCAAAAAATGTGTTTAAGTTGTTATATATGACTTTTTCGAGAATTTTAGAGAAATTTAGGTAGTAAGGCAATAGGCCGATAGTTGGCTGGATCATGTTTACTACCTGTCTTATGTATTGGTTTTATAACGGCTAATTTCAACCTATCCGGAAACACCTGATTCTAAGCACATATTTATTATGTAATTAAGTACTGGTGGCCTAAAAAGGCCACTTTCGCAGAATCATAGTAAAAACATAATATTTGTCAAACAACAATCTGTCAAATTTCATTTTCATCTTTATCGGTTACGCATTAGGTTCAAGGTTGATTGGGAGAATTTGACAGTGACGGGTAACGTGATGTGCTCTCTGATTCTGCTAAAGCGGCCTTTTTAGACCCCCTGGTGCTATGATAGTTGACACAGATTTAATAGTATTTCTTGTAATGTTTTCATAACCAGAGCTATTTGTCTTGTTTAATTGATTACTTTTATGATGTCAGGGGGGACCAATCGGTATTAAAAATAAAGAGTCAAGATATTGAGAAGCTCGTGGCTAAATAATAACAGCCGCACGGGTCGATCTTGAAGGTCAACACTTGCTAAGGTTGGTCTGTGGATGGGTGACCGTCTTAACATAACGAGTTTCCTCTGTGCCTCGGAAAGCACGTTAAGCTGTTGGTCCCGGCTGTCATTTGTAGATCTTTGGCAGTCGTTACGGATTGTCAGAAGCCAGTAAATCTGACTCCAGTCTAGCCAAGATGTACCGTGTTACCCAGTTAATGGGTTGTGGAGGTCTGGTAGGCAGCCGCTCCACGTAAAACACTGGTATTCAGCTGAATCCGGTTTGACTGGAAGCCGACCCCAATGTAGTTGGGAAAAGGCTAGGCAGATGATGATGATGAGTCAAGATATTGAGAGAGTTGGGTTCTCTTCGAAATTGCAACAACATTTCGCGCTTGCGCTTGCAGCATAATTGAATACCTTTACTAATCCACTTATGAGATTTTACTGCGTATCGTTTTAGTCTTGAGCATGCCATAAAATAATTTAAATATACCGTGAAACTTATTAAATGCGGCATTGGGATGTTTAATCATACTATTAGATATATTAAAAGTGCAACTTACTGCTCCACATAGTGGATACGTTTGTAAACTGGGTTCGTACTTGGTTCGTATTCTCTATGTGTGAGTAGTAGCAGGAGCGCGGAGCGCATAAAAATAATTAAATTGGCTACATAGTTTTTTTTTTATATTTGCTGCTCGCATGAACTTGTAAAAAATATGAAAAAAAAAGTAATAGTAAGCCTAATGAAACTAGGCGAAATACATTATTAAAAGTACGAAAACAACGGTCAGCTGCTTGGCTGGCGGTGGAAAGTCAGTCAGCTGACGCAGTAAACATTGAAAATATGTAGCACTGTAACTACGCTGTTTCCTCGCAGTCTCACTAAAAATAGTTCGAAAACGGATCATAAACTCCAGAAATCATTTAACATTGGTCTTTAATTGACCTCTAGTTGACCTGGTGGGAGTATCATAAAGTAATGAAATGCGTTTTGTAAAGTAATATTTACCTGCTGCGCACTCTATTTCATTAATCAGTGGAGGCAAAAACCCTTTTAGCAGAATGCATCTTCTTATGTTAAATATACCCGCATTGATTGCAATCTTAAAATAGATCAATTTTCACTTTTATCTTGTCTAATACTAAACGTGTATTATTTGACAGCACTTCGAGAAGTTTGCTGTGGTATTCATGATCGTTTCTTAATATTCATAGCGAAATATCGCGAGGTTCGCATCCCAGGCCAGGAGGCCACGCATTGTTAGCACATTCCTGCTCGGCAGGTAGACACAAGCTGCCGACTTATTTGAATTCCCATCGTTTCATTCCAATTCAGCATCTGAATGTAATTTGAGTTTAAATGACTTTCTGTTTTGGAACAGTCAATTTAGATCTAGTTTGGAAGTTTGTTCTTGGTTTATAGGGAACGTGCACGGTGAAGACTGCCTTATTGTGTTTTAAATTGGAACTTTTTACCATATAAATACTTGACATTGATACTCATGTGCTGCCATCTATAGTTCCTTTACGCTCCCTATAGTTTGGATCTTTAGGAAGGATGTGTTGTTTCAGTAACGAAGTTGGGTCCGCGGCAAGTGGCGCCGGAGCCGGCACCCGAGCCCACACCGGCCCCGCCGCCTGCGCAGCCGCCTCCCACTGCTGCACAAATAGCTAAGACTGACCGGTATACCAAGTCTATCATTTTAAGGCAGATAGCTGCGAGGTGACAATGTGACCACGTATTTCATAGTGTTTGTTCTTAAATTGCTCATCAGATATAACGATTCGTATCGATGTCGCATTGTCGTGTCACACCTGTCTGCGAGAGCTTTAACTGAGACGGTGCCTGAGTTAGCTGCACGGGGTGAAAGTGGTGTTGACCAACCATCTTCGCGTGCAGCTACTTAGCGATCGACGAAACCAGTAGTAGCTCCGTACCAAAAACTGAATTTCTTCCCAATTTAAGCCAAACTTCACACCTTTGTAACAATTCGCATCGTAACTTACGAAACTCATTCAAGTTTTTTTATTAAAAAAAGTTTTAAGAATTTTAATTTCTTTCTTCTTTATCATTTCATTGCTTTTCATCAGATCAGCTTTTAAGTTATTTTTCTGTTCGGAACACAGCGAGATGAATAGTATTTTAATTTCCTCTCTTGTTACTTCAAATAGATTCTTTAGAACTAACTTCTAGTGTAGCAATACGCTAGACACAAAACCAGTTCGCGAGTGGTACTCGCGGAACTCGCGGAACTCTCACAAATGTTTTCGTACGATCACCTTACGAAAATTAGTTGATCACTTTTGGACTTTGACACATCGTATAATATAGCAAGATCCTATTTTATGCGAAATCATCAAATGACTCCTTCCGCTCTGGGAGGAGAAGAAGGGAGTGACAGACTCTAAACCTGTGTTCCTCCGAATGCCCTTTGGGTTCCAGGGCCGCGGTAACTGTTTCGAATAATTCCGCAACCCTGACAGGCACTGGGCCTAGCGGGCCCAAAAGGTCGCCACCGCCGATCGCCACTACGAGGACACGGCGGTGCTTTAAGCAGAGTAGGCCTTCACCGTATGCTCCACCGTGTCCTCCAAACGATCCATATTGTGGTGATACACGGGCCTGACAAGCCCCTAAGAGTGAATTTTTTGATCCGTAGTTACTATGGAATGGTTCAAAATTAATTATTCAAAATCATGGTACCTTAATTTTGTTCGTTTTTCTTTAAATATTAGCTTGAGCAATTATCAAATAAATAACCATTAAATACTTAAAAACAGTTCATAATAACTCAATTGATCGAAAAATACTTTTTAACGAAATTATTACCATAGTTTTATCAATATTTAACCACTTGGATATTTTTGCGATGCCTATTAGGACTCACAACTGCTTTATTGGGACCGTAAAATCCCCAATAACATATTAGACAGAAAATTATAATAATTGTTTGTTTTTGTCGTGGATAACGGTGTGAGTTGCATATTTGAATCATATACAATTTAACATACTCGTAAGATTAACTTTTTGTTATTCCAAAACAAACAAATAAATAAATTGGTTGAGTTACGGATTAAAAAACCCTTTCTAAGTGGCTGGTTAAGGTTTCCGTAAGCCAGCTACACAGAAACCCTATGAAAGACTAGTGACTGAACTGTCAACTTGAGGCTTGTATTTTTGCCAATGACTTGAGCTAACTACCACTCCGCTACCCGTGTTTTTAGTTTTTTATAATAAAACAATTTTTTTTTTTTTTAAAGTAACAAAACCAAGTTATTTATATAATAAAGATTTGGAGGTGACTTTTCCCTATTATGTGATACCGATACATAAATTCTGGCTAAACCAAGTTACGTGCAATATCATGTAGATTACTACCTATTTTTTTCAGATGTAGTAAATGACGACGAAAAACTGCTTCATCTGCACGCTATTTTGAAGCATTTTAGAGAGAGCGCCCTTAACTGACTTGCAAGCTGAACTTCATAACCTTCATCATAAAATCATGTTTATATGTAGCGAGGCCGGTAAAGCGCCGTCTCGGGCGGGCGCCTGCCGCGTCTGCCTGAAGGCTCTGAAGCCAGGAGAGGTGTACCACACGTGCAACGGATGCCAGCACCGCGTGTGTGAGGACTGCTCATCATACTCCAAGCCGGCCAGCGATGAAGACGCTGTAAGTATTGTTGACCCTTTATGCTTGAGACCCTTGTTCTATAAAGCTTATATTTTATCAGTCATGTAATCTTGCTAGTCAAACGACAATTTTAACAACGATTTTAGCAAAGATTCACTGTCATGGCATGATGATGTACAGATACCACCATGTAGTTGTTGAGCATTTAAATAGGAAGAATTAAACGGGAGATCAGATTCTTAATTAAATGTTGATGACAACTGCTTCTACACCTCACTTTAAATTGAACGCTCCGAAATTATTCCCAAGAGCCTAATAAAGGCACAATTAGATTCTCCTTCGAACAAGCCAAATCTGGCAACTGTCCAGACCACTCCGACAAGTTATTACAGTTCGATAAACGATTCGGATCAAGAAAAAAAGTAATAACGACAACGATGGCTAATATAAAGCCAATTGAGACACGAACATACAAGAAACTATGTATTATGTTTCTTAAAATAATACAGTAATTTAGTGGCATATTTGATTGAACTATTTGCCGTATGGTATTGGCCGATGGCGTATGGTGCCGTAAGAGAATAATACCATCCCATCACTTCCCGTGGGTGTCGTAAGCGGCGACTAAGGGACTCACCAGAGAATGGGCAGCAGCGTTCTCTGTAAAACGCAACACTGCGATCGCTAACCCGCCTGCCAAGCGTGGCTATTATGGCAAACTCCCCCCCTTTGGGGAGGCCTATGTCCTGCAGTGGACGTCTATCGGCTGTTATGATATGATGAGGCAAACTATAGGCGCAAAAAGATAAACTGGCTAAAATTAACATTTCTCTATGAGGAACATGGAGGATTACATTCGACTGACTAAATTTCTATGGTCCTGCTGCAACCACGAGTCAGTCGTCCAGGAAATTTCCACACTCACACCAGTCACACTGCACCCTCGACTAGGTCTAACTTAATCCAGAAAAGGTGAAAAACCCGTCATACAATGTTTAGAGCTCGTGGCGGTGCTCAGTGTGCCGCCGCAAGGCACAGCCGCGCCTGCCGCCGGCGGCTCAGGATAGCACGGACTCGCTGCTGGACGTGCCGGTGCTGGAGGCTCTGCAGCGCCGCCACTCGGAGGCCCGGCTTGGCAGCGGCGGCAGCAGCGCCGGCCTGGCGCCGCCGCGCTCGCCCGAGCTTAGGCGGCACTCAGACGTGTCGCCAGCCTCACTCAAAGAGCTCGAGAAGGTAATGTTTATGGATGCTTTTCGCAATTGTGAAAATTTAAAAAACATTTTTTATCTTAAACGAACATTCACAAAAAGTCATTAGATGCAGAAAAAATACTTGGGCTTAGTTGACTAATGGATGACTTTGACTGCCAGAAAGGACCAACCCAAAATATGTCTAAATCACTAAATATGGTAAATACACAAAACAACAACATAGCATAGTATTGTCAATCTATCAACATTAGTCCAATATACGTAACTGAATCAAAATTTACGAGTAAAATGGATTAATCAGCTTTAACCATTCAGAATCATTACAATTAGGAAAATGGAAGTGATGTGGGTTGGTTCGTTTTGGCAAAACTAAGCTCACTTACGAGAGTGGCTCGAACTCGAATTGTATTTAAGCCGAGACAAAACACTAACGTTTTTGCCCTTCGCCAGACGGGGCACCGTGGGAGTTTGGGTGAGGTAAACTACAGTATTTACTTGCCCTGCCCCTTTATTTATAAAACCAAACTAATCTTCATCTTGTTTCCTCCGAAATTCTTTCTTTTCACCCGCACTCCTACGCTGTCACGTAATGCACGTAGGTAGGTCCACACATGTAGATAGTTACAGGTACCTACAGTTAAAGGCAAACAAACATTATTGATATTCTTCTTAATTTCTTAGTATTTGGTGCAAACATCCTTTTCTTTACTTTGATTATGATAAAATTCAATTATTTTCATAAATTAATACTTCAAGCAATGACTGCTTGAACATAACATTAGCAACACTCAACATATTTTGTCCATCGTATAACATTCTGTTGCTCTACAAAACACAATTCTTCTGAATTGTGCCAAGAGCTTACAGATTTGCCCTTGACTGTTCTGCAATTCCATTAAACTTAGTTCAACAGCGGTAGTAAGATAGCAATGGTCCACTATAAACAAAAAGAAAAATAAAAGCTGTGCACAGCGTTTTGTAATACTAACAACATATTTCACACCGAATATTCATAAAATTTTCCGTCCGACTTTTAAACGTAGGATTACTGAAACAATGTTTGTATTGTACATCGGGCTTGTATCAGCTACTCCAGCTCTGAACCATAGCATAAAATATATACATTAAAATCTTCAAACTATTCTGTCCATCCTTTTCCCAATTTTCAGTTCAGATATGAACTGAACTCTACAACAGGGCCAGCCACTGGGCAAGACGATATCATTTTTTTTTATATGGGAAATCATCAAATGACTCGCTCCCAGAGCGGAAGGGAGTGTCAGACTTTTACTGACTAAAACCCATTCGTGTTCCTCCTAATGCACATTGCATTCCAGTGTCGCGGTAACTCTTTCTAACAATTTCCCTGGCAGTCACTAGCCCGAGGCGAGCCCAATTATACTATGTTGTAATCTCTTAAGGCGCGCGTGGAACATAACGCGCCATCGACCCGAGCCAGAATCTGGTCGGACGGAGATTCACCCGACGCTCACCGTCCTCAAGCCTTCACCCGACGCTTACCGTCCTCAAGCCTTCACCCGACGCTTACCGTCCTCAAGCTTTCACCCGACGCTCACCGTCCTCAAGCCTTCACCCGACGCTCACCGTCCTCAAGCCTTCACCCGACGCTCACCGTCCTAAAGCCTTCACCCGACGCTTACCGTCCTCAAGCCTTCACCCGACGCTCACCGTCCTCAAGCCTTCACCCGACGCTTACCTCCATCCTAAAATAAGCTCTCTTAACTGCCATTGGCTTATTTTAATCTTTATATTTAAAATTCTTATAATAAGCCCTTTTTTTTTTCCTTTGCATTGTCCTCACATGCAGAAGTTACAAGTATATGTAACTTGGAATTTTGTAAAACAGAACATGATTTAAAAGAGTGTCCGTGGAGTTTCTTGCACGTTCTTCTCCATAGAGATCTACGCTTTGGAACGTGCAAATAGCTTCCATGTTTTTGACTGACCGACCTTGACGTTTCAAAAGTGCCTGTGAATGGTTTATTTGTTATAAAATGCTTTGAATTGAATTGAATTGAATTGAATTGAATTGAATTGAATTGAATTGAATTGAATTGAATAAACCCTTGCGGCAGATATTTTTAGGAACGAGCTCAAGTACAATACAAATAATTAATTGTTTACTTACACTGCGTGTTATGTTGTTGTAGGATGCACAACTTTTGTTTCCAATAAACACTTACAGCCCTATTCATAAAAACTTTTTAATCATATACTTAGTTTAAAAACCAGATAAGTATATTCTAAACGCAAACCCTCTATAGAAAACTTGAATAAAGAATCTGCTGATCTGTATTTAAAATAAGTATTTAGTTAGAATTTGTATATAAATAAGCCTGTTACTTTTGGGTGTTATACACCGTGTGGAATGTGAGTTCGTAACCACGCTGCCCGCGGCGGCAGTTAAAGGGCAGCAACAGCGTGACGCCGGCCGAGTCGCGGCGGCCCAGCACCGTGACGCCGGCGCGCCGCCGCTCCGTACGCGCGCCGCGCCAGCGCTCCTGCGACGAGGACCAGCCGCACTCGCCCGCGCACCAGGCCGCGCCGCTTGCACCACCCTCTATCTCCAGGAGGTATAATAAAATCGTAGCTTTTTACATGAGTGCTTCAAATAAGTAGTAATTCCCTAAAACATGTAAAAATCACAAATCTGTAACAAAAGATTTGTAGTTTTAGTCACCTTTAATGAGTAGAAAATACTTTTGCACTATTTTAAAAAGCTACGAACACGTAGCTGGCGTAGCGCTGAGCCGTAACCGACTGCTACGGCGTAGCGATTTCGTAGCTTTTAATCATATTGGTTGGATAATAATAATAGTTCGACAAGTGAATAAATATTATTTGCACAGCCAAGCTTCTTGTAATCTACATAAGTGTCAATATGCTTACATCATACTGACCCTGATAAGAAATATTTCATCTTCCAATTAAACCCCTCTGCTTATACACATAATACTTACTTTTGTTAACTAATTAATTGAATATCCCAATGAAACCACTCTTCTTGTAGATCATCAGCAGTGGACGTGGTGGCTGGCGCGACGTCGCGGCGTGGTTCGTATCGTACAGATGAGCCCAGCTCCACGCCCACTATAGCGCCGGGCCTCAGCGTCGACGAGGATCGACCCATCCGCCGTCGGGGAAGTCAGCTGTGAGTTACGCGGGTTAAAAGACTATTATTGTATTAAGTAAACACAACGAAGCATTTTAGTTACTAATACTTATTTGTCTAGAGCTTGTACAAATATTTACTGGCAATCGTCTGAGGTATTATATATAGTCCACTTAGATGTTTAGAGTAAATTCACTTATCGCTGTACAAAAATCTCCACGATTACCTTCACAATGCCAAGGAGAAGCGCAGATGAAACATCGTCAAAAAAAATTACGGCATCAAGGTTGGGGACTCCCCCGAGCCGTAGTAACGAGGTATACAGCTTGAAGATGGCAGGGTTACTGTTACCTTCTTTATTCTATTGCTAAGTAACGGTCCATGCAACATGGGATAAAGGTTATCTTAAGGGGTTAAGATCACCCTTGTTCCATGTTACTTGGGGTCAGCGTCACAGTTTTTCCTCAATTCTTCCCTGTTTACCGTTACTATCTCTAACTGGAACCGTCTGTATCCTCTAGGCCGGACATAGCAGCACTACAGCAAAAGACAGGTGCTCTAAACGCACTAGCCGCGCTGGCATCTCGCTCAGACTCGTCCCAGGAGACGTCGGTGTCGGTGTCAGCAGCCACATCAGCAGCGCTGGCAGCGGCCGCGCGTCAGATGTCCGTGGATGCGGAAGCAATCAAGATCGTCATACACGACGTCGATGACCGCACGCCGCGCCGCGTATCACTGCGTCGAGACCCTAATGATAAAGGACACCGATGTAAGTCTTTAAAAAAACCACACTTTTAAACGTTAAAATTCAAGTCGCAATATCATCTCAGCGACAATCAATGCGATCACCATACACTACGATCGCCAACCCGCCTGCCAAGCGTGGCGATTATGGCACCCCCACCCCCATCTTGGGGGAGGCCTATGTTCAGCAGTGGACGTCTTTCAGCTGATATGATGATGATGATAACAATCAATGTCAAGACTTGTCAAAATGTAGGGAAAATTAAAAATACGAGAATATACAACTGAATACCCCATTCGAGTTTTAGACCAACACCTATGCCTTTTTTAAGGATGGGAAATCACCAAATGACTCCTCCCGCTCTGATTGAAGCAGGAGGGAGTGTCAGACTTTTACTGACTAAAACCCAGCGTTGTTCCTCCTAGAGCCTTTTGCGTTCCAGGGCTACGGTACCTCTTTCGAACAGATTCCGCAGCCCCAGCAGGCACATGCCCTAGCGGGCCCTGTGTGAAACCTTTGCCTGCAGATTGTACATAAAAAAAAACACAGTTAAACAAGGAATTTCATCACCAATTTTTGCTATGACGTATTTCACATCCATCAAAAATTGTGGTTAAAGCGTAATCACAAAAAAATAATCTGAACAAAGGTATGTAGGTGACTGTGAGAATGATTAATTACAGCTCGCGGTTTCGGGATGCGCGTTGTGGGAGGCAAACCGGACGCAAGTGGGCGCCGCGAGGCCGTCATCGTGTGGACCGTGCCCGGCGGGCCCGCCGACCTCGCCGGCCTCACGCAAGGAGATAAGGTGACTATGTGTACTCTTTGATGCTGGGGCGGGACTAGACATTGTAAGCCATGTTTTGGTTTAAAGTCATTATTCTCGGAGCTGAAATGACAGCAAGGAACAATTTGATATTTTATTATGCTAAATTATTAAATTAGACAGAAGATCTGCTGTATTGTTTTTGGGAACGAAAAATATCATTACGTTCTCCACTTCATGAAATAATTTTTTGCTCAAAAAATGCATTTACGAAGCCTTTTTACATTGTTCGAAAGTTTAAAATTACGCACCAAACAATGGACCGTGCGGTAAAATAAGTACTCTCACCTAAGTACCTATTTTACCACACGCTCCCTTGTATAGCACCGTGCGAATCCCATACGGTTTTTTTTTAATTTCCATAAACAAACTAATTATAAAAATTCCACTTCATTCCGCAGACGCTCAATACGTTTGTCTCAGTTTAATACTAAAGAAAAAAATTAGGCGATAGATGTAGTGCTAACTACCTGACTGCGCCAGGAAGAGGATTATGTTATTTGTCGATTGTATGTATATTTCTTTGGAACGCTGTGTTATAGCCGCCGCTTAGGCTTGATATATTTTAAAATAAGAGATGTCGTCTGATTCGTGTTGTTTAGGCTACAGAACGTGCCAAAAAAAAATACATACATACACTCGATAAAAACATAATCCTGGCGCCTCTCCTACAATAATAAATAGATATCTAAAAACAAAAAGTTTGTCTCGTCAAAAAGTTTGTACTGTTATCTCGAAAATGTGTTGAAAAAAGTTGTATGATATTCGTACAAACTCGTGACTATGTTACATTTATCTACTCGTTTGTAAAAACCAACTTACCGCACTTGTATCATAAACAATTATTTCCATACTATGTACGAGTAGATTAATCATCGACTCTTCCATGCCGTGTCCTTTTTTTTTACACTACGTGGTTTGTATTTTTTGTGATTTTTCGTAACCATTTGAGAAAGTTATGACTGTAATAAATCCCATTGAAGCAAATGGCACACACAAGTACAGATCGTTATCTAATGTTGACATTAACATTGTATAAAGGTGTTGGAGTGGGGTGGGGTACCGCTGACGGAACGCAGCTTTGAAGAAGTGTGTGCTGTGCTTGAGCGCGGTGGAGACAGCGTCGAGCTATTGGTGGAGCCAGCACCACAAATGGATGAGCCGCCCTCACAGTCCAACCAGCCCTCCATGCACCATCACGCGTTATACGGTACGTAACATTTTCCCTTTATAGATCACCACACGCTAAACAAAACATAAAACCTCTTCACACACTATGCTTTTCTACACACCTTTTGTTTAAGTAGGTACATAATTTAGTGAAAGAAAATAAACGTCCAATATGAGGTCATAAGCTGCATTAGGTAAATATCTGTCACGGACAGTCTACGGATTATTTTCTGAAATGAATACATGTCACGAATCGTCCGTTGAAGTAGTAATAGGAAGCCAAGCATCGACCACGGACCCAATTCGAGAGATAGCTTCAGTTGTGCTTTATCTTTTGCTTAATCTATTCTATGCCAAAACCAAAACTTAAAACGGGAAAAGTTATTGTGAACCCCCCATCTGCAGACTTAACTGCGCAGTTACAATAGACGAACACTTTTTAGCATCTTTATTCTATTCTCATACTAAAGCTAAAATCGTATTCTTCAATCAATAAAGATTAGAAACATCAATATGTGGGATCCAAGTGTGTCTATTTACATCGGTCATATTATCAATACGGACTGCGCAGTTAAGTTGTTGATTATGAGCTGAAAGATGCACAATTTTGCTGTAAAATCTATCACATTAACTTAACACCAGAAAACACTCTTTAAAAATAAATTCACTAATTTTAAATTCAGTAGGTGAATGTTTCATTTGAAGGTATAAAATATTTAGAAATCACATGTAATACTGCACCTACACACAACATCAACAGCATATAAAACACATTTCTGTAAGATATTTCCTCACTCTTACTTACTTTCTGTTTGTTTTTCCTACCTTAACCTGTACATATGGTTGCTATGTTAACAGCATTTTGTTCTCTACCTGTCTTGTTCCGCACCAACTTTCTCGAGCATTCTTCTTGAGCAGCATTACGGTATTTTTTTTACACTTTTTTGCATTTTCCTTCTTTTTAGCTTATTGTGTTTTCTATTGAATTCAGTTTATCACTCCTCGGTGATAGTACATGAGTCTGTGTTTTGATTCACAGAACCGGATACCGACAAATCACCATCGTCGCCGACCCGACGGAAATTGCCGAAAACCCCGGTATAATACCCATACATAGGCTTTAATTGTAACAATATGTGTTGTGAACCCATAAGACATTGAGCCTCGCGCTCGCTCCTTCATAAACTCTAGTAGAGACTGTCACTCGGTGCCTCCTCCTCTGCGCTTCTTGGATCATTCATTACTACACGTGTGGTCTTCAAGCATTTTGTTAGAATGTTAATAGATCATCTTCTTTTATATCTACTTGTGGGGACTTTAGGCTAAATATATTCATTTTTATAAGAATTTCAAAATCTAACATGGCGAGATGGTAATTAGTATAGATAAAGATGATCCACTAACTAGAATCACGATTGAACTTCATAATTCGTTAGTTGGTAACATATTTGAGGATGAGCTTTAAAGAGACGAGCCCTAGAACGACTCAGAATGGAACAATTTCGTAATCAATCAATGTACAGATTTACATGTAACGAACTGTCAGAGTTCTTCTCTTTAACTTGTGACGGGGAGTTGATGGTGCTTCCTGGCGTAACATTTCTACCATCGCTCGATAATGTCACTGAGGCCACGCGAAGCGCGATCACAGCTCTGCCGTCGGTCCAGTTCTGTCCAACATAATCCAAAGGCACATCGAATGTAACTTGTGGATGGAATGTTTTGCCTTTTGATTCTGGCTGGGTACGGGGACGCAGTGCAAGGGCTGGTCTCCACTGATCTGCTGTGATACTGTAGCACTAATCAGTCAGACATCTTCCACGTTAGTCTAGTTGTAAGAGATTAGTGTTTCTATATACGATCGTAGATGTACTTTAACTTTGTTAACCTTTACTATTTAGAGAAAGGGATGCTCTGTTTGTTAACTGCAAATATTTATACACCTACATATATTTTAAACTTTATTTGTTATCTATATTCGTTATACGTTACCGTTTATAATATAATGATTATCCTAAGTGAAGTGTGTGAAAAAATGCTACCTACTTATTTTCAGATTTTTATTTTTTCTATCACCCGACCAATTTCATAATGTCGCCATCGGCGCCAGGTGGGATTAGGGAATGATCGGCAAATTCACAAATATTACGAATAAGTAAGTGTAGTCAGAGGCTAACTACAGTTTTAGTGTTCGATGGTAGATTAGGGGACTCGTCCCGGCATCGAATATCATCTATAGGATACCGTGGATGAGTAGCGCTCATTGTCTACCGACAGTACGAATAAAGACGTAGTGAAGCTAGATTCGCCGCAGCTTTCAGCTTGGCCAATGACAACAAAATTTTACATTTGTACTTATAATCACAATGGCAAAGGCACAAACAGTTCACTTCATACACCGACTTATGTGAAGAAACACCAGTGACACAGTAAGGTAGTGCAAAAAGAAGGTAGAAGCAGCGGCCGACGGCGACGGCGGCGGCGAGCGCGGCGGCGGCGCGGCACCCTCCCGTTTGTACCGTCTCATATCTAGCGCATCGAGTGTCTGTTACCGAGTCTTGCTGTTGACTTAGTTTAGTGTAATGCCGCACTTGCATCGAAGGCGCTCGCAGCGACTAGAGTCTCGTTAGGAGCTTGGAGTGGTGGCAGCACGGTACACCGCACTGGAACACCTTGTCGACAGGCGCGCACCGACGCTTCAGTCATGTGGCGACGACACCTTACAGCGACACGATGTACATAACCGCTCGTACCATGTAGTTGATTGTTACGACCCAGTACTTACAGATTCAAATATGCATGAAGTTGCACAATGTCGATATGTGCATCTAGTAAAAAGCACCGTAAAAGACATGAAGCCTTTTTGTGTGATATAATTATATTAAATGAATAATGTGTTTATGTTCAAGCTAAAAAAAATGTCTGTACAAATACAGTATTGCGTTTTGTCATTGTTATGGTGAAAATACACGTGTGTATCGTTAACGCTTAAAGTTTTAATATGTTCTTTATGATACCTACTGTTATTGTCAATGTGAATGAATGCGCCGATGCAATTCATACCATCATGCTCTGCAATAGACACATTTCGCAACTCCAAGATACCGATGTTCACTACAGTCATTTATTAACTCACCAAAGTAAGTCAGATTTGATTACGTGGCTGGCAACACATTTTAATTAAAATACTAAACAAGGCATAAACTAAGCCATAGAAAAAATAGTGTAGAGGAAAAATAAAA
The DNA here is from genome assembly GCA_950371165.1 of Lacanobia oleracea. NCBI lineage: Eukaryota > Metazoa > Arthropoda > Insecta > Lepidoptera > Noctuidae > Lacanobia > Lacanobia oleracea. Next base: position 13,783,254 of record OX493401.1, read on the forward strand.
AGCTTTCCTAACGCTTTAGTTGAACTATCAGGATTACATAGAACTTTTTGAAAAATATCTTTTGTACATTTTAAATTACAATTAAATTTCTATAGATTTTAAACAGTAGAAGAAAATTTTATTCCTTCGCTAAGAACTGCAATTTTGTTATGTAGACTTTGATATAGACTTCCCCAACCCTATAGGAAGCTTGTGCAACAAACACTATAGATATAACGTAGGCATAGCTAGGCCACATAACAAACGATTATCCTTAGAGAATGTCCGGGTGAACTTGTTTTATTTCGGCTACCGACGTAGGTACATGCAGCTTGTGAGACCGGTATCAGCATGATACAGCTTCCTGCATGGCGGATGAGAACATCCGATTTTATTCATTACTTTGTGTTTCATAGAAATGCCTCGGCCCGACGCATGTTACTATAACATAATATTTTGAAATGGATATTACAAGTTCTGAATATATTGATGGTGATATGAATGCATTGCTATAAATCGCACAGAATTGATAACAGTCTAATGAATTTTTTCTCTGGCTGATGAAGAATTGAAATAGCTGATGGTTGCTGCATGTTACTTGATAAAGTACATTGCATTCCCCAAAGGTTTATTACTGATTTAGAGTTTGCATATCAGATCTTGGGAAATTGTTATAATTTTGTTGTTTTTTCGTTAATGCCGACGTCACCCTTGTTTGTTTAGTAGACATGTGCGACTAAGTTGTATATACCATGTGACTTTGTTGTAAACAAATTGTATCCAAAAACATCTGAGGGTTGTTGGTATGCATGTTTTCATATCAGTTCAAAAATTCTTTGTATTTCAAAATACTGTCACTATATGAAAATTATTCTAAACCAACAGCCCTACGAGTCGCATTGTTGTACAACTTACACTGTGTGGCATGTGATTACATGTTGCTGCTTTGCGTGTAGGAGCAAGACCGTGCAGAGCGCGCGCGAGAGCAGCGCCCGCCGGCGCGCGCGCAGCTGCAGGTGTGGTTTGAGTGTGACCTGCGCAAGCTCATAGTCGTACTCATCGCGGCCGACGATCTGCCGCCAAGGGACCACACGCTGGGATACGGTGACGAACCAGAAGCTTTCGCTCGAATACGGCTTCTACCATCACTGTGAGTATAATGTTCTGATCTCTATGTTTGTTGGGGCTATTTTTAATATTTTTTTTCCCCAGTGAGAGTTGCCCGCCCGTGGAGACGGACCCGGCGTCAGCTTCGTGCAGCCCGGTGTGGAACGCCACGCTTAGCTTCGGTGGTCTCACAGCTGATACGCTGGCAGGCCGAGCTCTGGAGCTCACTTTATGGGATGCCTGCCCTGGCATTGACCCTGTTCTGATCGGAGAATGCACCGTAAGACACTTCCACAAAATAACATAACTTTGCCTAGTTTTGAGTTTTTGTAAATATTTCCGTCCAGTTATATTTGGTACTTAGTTTTTCAAGTAATCTTATTCACTTCTAAGTAGCTAAACAGATTATTATATATTATATATATAAATCTAATATTATGTCTAAAAAATACTTTGCTTGCTTTGCTGAAGAATGTAACTTTATGTAGAGTCGAATTGGTCAATATAATTGAAACCAAGGTAATGGCCAAAAATTTGTGAATGCCTTTTAAAGATATGACTTTGCTACTTGAACTTGCAGATGGAAATCGAGAAAGCATTCGCGGAGGAGCGCGCGGTGTGGTGGACCTTGGAGGAGCGTGGGCCACGCTCGGCCAACGCATCGCCACGCGGTTCACTCACTGGTGCGCGCGCATTACGCCGCGGAGACTTCGCCTCCCAGCGTTCAGTGTCAGGTACCGAACGCGGATCCAACCCCACGTCGTCCAATATGGTCGCTGCTCACTTATCAACTTCAATGCTATCCCTTTTAAAGTCTGCTCCACATTCGTTAGTAAATCTTATGGCTTGCTTTTCATATCTCGTAGAAAGACGCAAACTTGACGAGCCAAATGCTCTTAAACTCATTGATTAATCTCACGTTTAGGATGTGAAACTTATTTTTGTTGGAACACTTTACAATAACTTGGCTGATTAAACCTCAAGACGTAACAGACTCACACAAAAAGGACTCGTACGTTCAAGTCCGTTCACATGTATTCTCAACGATTGTGGAGTAGACTTGTGGTCCCAGCTTGTCACATAAAATCTATGTAAATTCGTCTGTGTCATGGTGTAATGACTTACCTTTTCATTTCCACATTTAATCTGCTTGACTTACCCCGCTTTCCCGGAGTCTGTTTGATGTTTGTAAGGAAGACGTGAAATGTCTCAGAAGGCCCTGGTTTGATGCAACGTAACCGCGGCGGTAACAAGATAAGTATCACAATAATCTCAGATAAAGTACCCAGATGATTAGTGAGTGACAACCATTGAAGATATTTGATGTTTCAATTTATTAAATCGGTGTAAGTGAAAAAACATTGATGCATGTTGCAATGTTCGTAAAACAAAACTACCCTTTGAATAATGTCTTGGATCCGCGCTTAACGTATACCTTGACTTAGGATCCGTAGTTTTCTGACAAAAGTCTATGATATAAATAGCATTGTTATTGATTTCAGATGACGTGGATTCCATCGGCGAATGTGCATCGTTGCTCCACCCGGACCACGCTTGGGTGGGAGGCTCACGACGCGGCTCCTCGCAATCCGAAACTCTGGAGGTGGAAGTTTATCAGCTTGGCAAAGATTTTTCTCGATCTTTGCCTGGCTCTCGCCGATCTTCATTCCAACAACAAGAGAAGGGTAATGATATCTTTTACGGGAGGAGCTCACGTAATTTAATTTAAGTTCATAACCATCGTTGTGCTGTGAATGGGGTTAGTTTATGAGGGGTAACAAATGAATTGAGCTCTAAACTGTGTTAACACGTGTAATAAAACGCAACAATGAAGTAGAGGCGACGTTTACAAGTATAAGGGTAAGCCACGTGAGTAGTACATTAGTGGCGGTTGTATAGAAGGTGGTGGCGATGTGTCGCCGGCCGTGAGCGCGCGGCGCAACGAGCGGCGGCGCTCGTCGTGCGTGCGGCGCGACCCCGACGACATCCTGCGCTCGCTGCGCGCCGTCAAGGGCGAGCTGGGCCGTACGCTCTCGCTGTCCGGCTCCACGGCACGACGTAAGTCACCCGCTCTTATATTGTCCACCTCCACCTCACACAACATACTCATTTGTCACATTGAATGTCAACAATTGAAGAGTCAATTAAAAGATCTCATATCATTGAAATATTTAAATAAGAAATTTTAATTCTAACTTATCTTTGACTTTCAGATTGATCAATTCAGATTGAACATAACACTATTCATTATCAGTATTGTGTCACTCTATAACTGATGAGCAACTACTACCTATTGTATAACCTCCTCTGTAGAATCGACCCAGTCACGATTAACTATGTTCTTTCTTAGATGTTTATTTACATAATTGTTGAACTATAAACACCTCCCTTTCGGCTTGTTGCCTTTAAAAACCATGTGCGACAATAAGGTGAAACCGAAATATGTAAACTTGTCCCGTTCGACTCCCCCAATTACACCATAGAAATCATTAGACAATGCGAACATTGAGGGTAGTACTGATTTGTACTGTGTTGTGCTTGTTTGGTCAGCAGCAACGGACCGTTAGCACCTCGGTAAGCGACTGCTCGTTCGTGCCCGCGCCCGCGCGTACTCCCGGCAGGGTTTGTCCGTGCGCGTGTCGTGTACGCGATCCCTTGTGACGTCCGACGGCCGCCTGCTCCCACCGCGCACCCTGCCGCCGCGGCGCCGCGCGGCCTGCCCGCGCGTGTCCTCCGCCTGCATCTGACCAGTCAGACGGGGCGTCGCTGGCGGGCCGGCTGCGCGGTGCCGGGGGCCAGGGTGCTCCGCGGGGCACGTAGTAGCATGGGTCATACATCGCTTGCGCGGCGGCCGCGCGCACGCACCGTTGAATGTGGCTGCGCCCGAAGCTTCTCATCACTTCACTGTGTCTGTACTGTACTGTCCTGACGCATGCCCGGCCGCGGGCGATCACGCTCACTTCATCTGTCTCTGTGTTCCGTCTGTTCGGCTGCCCGTCTACGTTCATCTCGATGGCATTGTGTCGCCTAGGTTGTTTGGTTTCATTACCTCTGCGAATGTCACTCATTGTTACAAAACGCATCTATTAGATTTCTTGTAAATATAATTTATTATCCTTACTAGGCCGTAGTTAAGTTTGACGTTTTATTCAATACGTTTTATTTAAATCTATCGAGTAGGGAAGTAGATCACATTTGTGAAGCGTAGGTCGCGGTCGCGCATGACGTAGCGGACTCTGGCGGCTCGCCGAAGCCAGCGGTGGCATGAGTTATGTTTCGGTACTCCTCCACCAATCGCAAGTTTTCCTAAAAATCAAATAAATGGCTGTTCATGACACGGAATGCTTACCATAATAAGTTCAGGAACGCTTCAGACAACTATTAGAAATTCGACTCCACTCTTGGCTGCACACGATATAACGCTTTCTCTATCATTTATGTGTTTAGGAAAGGAAAGATCCGATTCTATGTAAACGAAAACTATACATTTGGCACGAAGCTGTTTGACGTGCTTATTTTATGTAAATGTTTATTTTCATCATTTTAAGTGTTCGATTGAATGGTTTACTATCATTTTGTACTTTGGTTTTTGTTACTTTTAAATGTTTAACCAATTAGAGTAAAGACTGAAACATTGCCCGCAATCCGTATGAAATGAGCCGAAGTGGAGTAGATGGTGTATACGGGCGGCGCTCGCGGGGTGTGGTGGTACGTTGTATGGTAATGCGCAGGCACGGCCACGGGGCGCAAGGGCAGCATGTGGGCGGCGGTGCCGGCGGCGGCGGCGTGCGGCGCGCTGGCGGACGACGAGGACGCCGTGCCGCTGGGCCCGGGCCAGCTGCCGCCGCGCAACGCGCACCTGCCGCCGCTGCACGCCGAGATCAATATCAGCATCATCATGATCAAGGGACAACTGGAACTCGAGGTTGGTTTTTCTCCAAAGTCGTTGGTTAGTTGACCATAATGTTTACTAATAGTATAGTAAATACTTCTGGGCAACCGCCTCCCTCAGTCTTCTAGGTATTTTTTTCCAGATCCATCTCAAATCAGCCCTTGCACTTAAAATTCTTGAAAACATTAAGTATTTTCTCAAAAAGAGGAATCTTTCATTAACCTTGCTGACTGCAGCATTTTACCTGTACAATCGGTACTTAGCTATCTCAATGACCTAACAATACAGTTTACTTTTGCTCAAACCAATGAATTCTGGTCAATTCAAAAAGACAATGATTGATTGAGGTTCAAATCATTCGTGTAAACAAACCAGGTATCGCACGCCCGCCGCGTATACGGCGTGAACGGTGAAGTGCCGGACTCGTACGTGAAGTGCTACCTCCGCGACGGGGACAAGTGGCTGCATAAGCGCAAAACGCGCGTCGTCCGCCGAACCACTGAGCCGCACTTTAAGCAGACGCTCAAGTATCAGGTACAAGTAAGAACACGTACGGGATTTTGCCGCACTTCTTTTTTAATCAGGTTTGGATGTTAGATAGTGGTAGCAAGGCATGTCTCATCACATTATGCTGCACTTTTGTTTTCGAATGTAGAAATCATTCCTTTCTCATTTTTTTACTTTTTGGGTTCTACTGTAACCCCCTTATTGATAACTTAAACCTTAAAAAATAACGGTATATCTAGATAATGGTAAATTATACTGTAGATCACTTTACCTCGTATTTATTAAGTAGGAGAATTGAGTCTGCTATCTAGGCCGCAACCTCATCGAGATAAAAAAGACCTAAGCTTTGACCGTTGTGGTCATAAGCTTAACTGTTTACGTAACTTTAAGCAAGTGATGCGTGCTGAAACGCAGGTTTGTTATAAAGATGTTCCGAGAAATATTCATGAGATTATCTGTGATTTCATTTTAGTAGAAGTAGATATTGTTTTTATATTTGGTATACAAACACCGTAAATGTGTAGGCAAGCGAGGCGCTGGGTCGCACGCTGGTGGTGATGCTTTGGCAGCGCTGCGGCGGCTTCGAGCACAATCTGGCACTGGGCGGCGCCGAGATCTGCCTAGACAAGCTCACGCTGCCGCAGCGCACGTACGGCTGGTACCCGCTGTTCCCCGCCACGTCCTTCGCTAACGACGAGTCCCCCGACTGATCCAGGGAGCCGTCGCCGGAGCGCCGCGATGACAACTAGCGCTCCTCGACGGCTCCACTCCCACATGATCGTATTTATCTCCGCCGTGCATCACTCATACGCCCACAATGCTGCAACCATCGGACTGATAAATGTGTTGTAACTCTCCCATCTTTGTAAATACTGTGGTGTAGACAGATTACAATACCTGAAGATACTCGTATTTTTTGCTTATTTAGTTCCAAATCAACATCATGAATTTATCTTTGAGATAAAACATAATACTAATGCTTTTATTTCTACAAAAAAAAATCCTTTCAGGGCAGGCCCGACAGGATTACTACAACACCATTTTAGAGTGTAGTTAAATAAAAAGGAGCTTATTGTAGACAAGTGCTTCAATTTTTATGTGTGTATGTTATGTCCAGATATGGATGTGCCTAACTACCGATTAGGCCTTTGATATAGTAATTTATTATTAGCTCAAGGGATATGGTATTTTATTTAAAAGATGACTTAATGATTGTGCTTAAAATCTATAAAACATAAATATTTGTAGCAGTTTTGTGTTGTTTAATAAATCTCATTAATGTGTGTCACCAAATAATTCAGTACATTCAGAATATTTAGTATAGTACAACAAACTGTAGATCACTTCATGTGAAGTACAATAGTATTTAATAGCTGTAAGACACTTACACTGTGCAATGTGCATGTATATCACTTCGTACCTATCACTTTCAATACTTTACAAAACTTTCATAGAAAGTTTTATTTTGTAAAAGCTACAAAACATTTTCCTTTTTTGACTATCATCATTCTTATTGAAATAAACTTATCGTTAGTGTCTGTGTAACATGTACCTATTTCTAAGTACTTAGATATTCGAACCAACACTATCTTATAGCATAACGTCATCAAAATAAACCCCAACTTCGACACTTTGCCTTATATGATTAATACATTTCTAAAGTTATTCTAGTGTGTAAGTGCGTCTAGGTACTATTCTTCCAAGGTTGTGCTTTAGTGAATTTTCCAACGTATACCTACTTGATTTACAAATCATTTCTATACCAAAATGGTAAAAAAACATTATTTCTTCGTGTCAAAAATCTTACTCTACGAACTGTAAATAGTTATTGTGAAGTTGTTTTTCAAAATTTTCTACGCACAACATTTTCGTGATAGAATTTATAGTTAATCTTTTATAATACCTAGATTGAAATAAATGTAGGTATCTTCACATTTCCGAAAAAACCTTAATTTTTCCATTTCCGAAATGTAGCTACATTACGTGTCTAGGAATCATGTTATAGATGTAGACCGGAATTTATGCGTTGTAATATTCATGTGATCTATTTTAAATAAAGTAGCGAGTGCTGTGTGAGGCGTGCTCACACCAGCACCTCACCAACCACCGGCACAAACTCATAAAGTAGATATTTAAATATTCGTGAGATGAATGATATTTTGATCATCGGTGTTAGTAACAAACTACATATCCTGTGAGAGGTATTTAATGTAATATAATATTGTCGAAATCTGTGTTCTTCCAGTGCTATCTTGGCTTAGTGGCTCCTGACAATATTTCACTTGCTTACTTACGGCCACCGTAACGGAAACGGGTATGGACACTGTTCAATGACGCTGCGATGCAGCACGTCTTACGAGTTAGAGCGTTATCGTCACTGTCGAGAACATTGTTCAACGAGCTTACGGTGCGTCGTTTTATTTTATTTTATCGTGGTTGTACATTTTCCAAGAGAGAGAAGTATTTATTAGAGATCTAAATATTTACTTATTAGATTAACTAAATATTAAAATACTCGAATAATATTCAAATGCCTAAATATATATCAGGTGTTAAGTATATTTTTACACTATAATTTTTGTATTCGATTACTTTGAAGAAAATATACATATTTAAATTATTTATAAATGTTTGATACATTAATAAATAATTTAAAAACCTAGATATTTAATATATAACTATCAATTCTGACAGTGTGTTAGGATGGATCTACTTACGCTTATTATCTTGATATGATAGAGTTAACAAAGTAAAATTCTACGTAAGAACGTATGTAAAGACAATCTAATATGATGTGCCTCGAAGCCCCGATACCGCCGATCTCGCCGACGCTCGGCTCACTCCGCCACTGACACATATCCGTCGCACACGACCGCACACGACCGCACACCGCAGCATGTGATATGGTATCGGATATCATACTATGTACCTTCCTTACTTAATCGTAGCTCTAGTTATACCTACATATATATCGTTCCTTCCTAGAACATGATCATTTCCACATTCCGTGCCTTGATAAATGCTGAAAATGCCCAACGCTTACACGCGTACATAACTCACACTTCTGAAATACAACTTCATTCCTAAATATCAAATATTCACTTAAATGAACAACTATAAACTGGACATGGTAAGTACAGTTTTCAGCTTTAATCACAGGAACGGAATGGAACTCTACAAATCCTAGTACGTAACAAATATTATGTGTCAAAGTATATTATTAAATAAATGTGATAACAAATGAGTTTATTATAGCGATATAAACAACCAAAAGTGGCGTTTTATTAAGTTTCCAGGATTTGAAACATTGATGAATGACATACTTGTCTGAGGACTCGTCACTTAAAAATATGCTTGGAAAACTGCCCCATAGGAGCAGGAAAATATATGCCTTTGAATATATCGTTAATTTAATTATTAAATGTGCCTTTACAATTATTTCTAAACAAATCAAACACAAAAAAACGTAAAATAGCTTTATTAGGTACACATAATTATGATAAATATAGCTACAGAATAAGAGGAACAAACAACTACCTATAAATAACGTCAAACTAATACATACACCCGTATTTGTTTGAGTTTCTGTCTCAACAAAACAAAACAACAAACATAATTTACTAAACTGCTAAGAATCTATTTCTGATAAATCTTAAGGCATTAAACAGTTATAGAGGAAAATTAATGACTTGAACACCGCAAGACGCTTAAAACAAATTTAAAATTTTCAAGCACATGTGCATTTATTTCTTTGTTTGAATGTACCTGTAGTGCTATTCTGTATAACTCGCACCACACAACTTAGGTGAAGTAAACAACAAGTGAGCTTTCAATCCATCCTATAAGATCATATAATTTTATTTGCCCGTTCCAATAAACTTAGACGTGGTGGTAGTCAGCCGGGCCGCACCACTGCTCCACGTGGTACAGCAGCGCGGCCGGCGCGCCGCCGCCGCGGGACGCGCTCACCGCACGGGACCACCACTCGCGGTTCGCGCATCGACCTTACGGGATCAAATTATACCTTAGAATGGACCCATATTCAAACAAACATAAAACTGAAAATGAAAGACCCACGGGGTGGTAATTTTAGATAAAGGGCTTTATGGGCAGCTTATTTAATCTCTGTACATAGTTTTACGGTAGGTACGTGCATACTAAACTTTGAATAAATTACTCCTATCTTCATTGAAGGCGCTATGTGGATTAGGATTAGGTAGAATTTTATACACTGATTTTATAGTTTTCAAATAATATCTTGTTCAGTAAGCTTTAGCTTGAAAATCCAAGACAAGTAAACATCTGTCAGTGAAACTCCAACGCCTCCAGCACAAAATCTCCCAACACAAACGATTTTGTTAAATATTCCGACCTTATCTTCCACAATATATCACAAAGTATTTAAGGATCGTCGCGTCGTTATCATAACACACGTATAACATCATAGGGCCCATGTTTAATTAATGTATCAGACCGGGCGGGTTCCGTCGAGCCGCTACTTAATAAGGCTATATGTCATCACCGCTACGGGCCGACTTGACGACGGTGGTAATTAATCATAGCTTAGGAAGAAATGGAGTTCAAAACATGAAAAAATACTGTTTCGTCAGAAGAATGTGGTTATAAGAGGTTCATGTCAACAAAACACTTTTAAGTCATTCCATTTATGATTATATATGTGCCTGCAAAGGGGATAATTCTGGCCTATGGATATACAGCGTAAATTTTTGAAATGTGCCTGGATGACCAAATCCGAAACTATGACAAATATCGATAAAGCCGAAGCTTAGTCTCGAGCCCGATATCGATGTAAATTAAATCTACATCATTGGATTTTTTTTAAATCATTATTCCGACCCAGGAATCGAACCGGTTGATTTTGAACACACCATCCGAAAGTGTAGCTAATAAGGATCAAATTCTGGGAAGTAATAACACATGACAAACTAAAGGAAAGCTCTGATTTTTGACAAATGCAGATTTAGTTTTCATCAAAATCGGGCTCGAGAGACTTTTAGTGTTTTTTTTACATTCCTGATAGTTTCCGATTCGGCCATCCAGGCACACTTTTCAAATTTACATGCAATCAACCACCAATTCTTAGGCAGTAAGCTCGGCTTAAACTGCATAAATATTCGTGGATTAATTAGATACGTTTCTGAATAGTACTTACCGTTTGTAAAAGTGACGAGTCTAGATCCCAATGGATAGCCGGTGACCACACAACAAGCTTCCGTATCGCCCACGCTCGACGCATACAAATCGCGACTGTCCACCGGCAGCGTCTATACAAACAAAACGGTAATAATTTTATTTAATTATTTTATTACATACAACCTTACAACCTAGCTTTAGCCCGTATCTTCGTTCGCGCATATTCCGTTTTTCCCGTTTCTGTAGGAATTTCGGGAAATCCTGGGCCGCAGGGAAGCTTCTTGCCGAATTTCAGCTTTCTACGACTAGTAGTTTCGGCTGGGCGTTGTCTGTCAGTCACTCAATCAGTCAGTAATTGAAGAATTTAAACATATTGATTGATAGTTTTCATGTAAAATACTAGTTTTGGTTAGACTGAAAGCCGACCCTAACATAGTTAGGGAAAAGACTAATAGATTGATATTATAATAGTGGTTTCAAAAAGATGTTTTTTCGAAAAGAAACAATATATCAAGCATAGGAAATATATTTAAATAAAAATGAGATGTGGTGCGTTGATAATTACATCACTTAAGAACGACCGAACTAATTTGATATTTTTTTATGTTCGTAATAGTCTGAATTAAGCTTTATAAAAAGCAACAACAATCCGAAACAACAAAAAAGTTGCTTTTCATTACATAATTTACAGCTAGTGAATAATATGTATAAACGCGATATGACTCTGGTTCACTTCTAAATATACGAGTGTACGTGTTAATAATCTTCTTATAAAACATCGAAAAGTATTGATACAGAAGTATTGATATATTATCTACCAGTCACGGCAGGCCCTCCTTGGATAAAGTCCATTCTTAAATATCTCAGCTTAAAACACAAAATTTATAACCTGCAATTAGTAACTCTGTCTACGAAAATGATGAGACGTAATCTGTCCACAATTAAGTTAACAAAAGACCAATTAGATTTACATTTTAAATCGATTTAATACTCCTAAAGTCAAGAGACATAAAACTTTCGTTGTTGGGAAACTCGTTATTAAAAGCTTAAAGTTTTAGTAATCCCGCGGTCCTCACGAGTTCCTTGATGCGGAAACTCTCATTACGATCTAAATAATTTATGTGAAGTCTCAAGTTCGCAAAGTTATTTCGAAAACGAAGTAAATGGAGCAGCAATATGAGAAACGGTTTGTCAGAATGTTTTGAAAAGTTGGTAAAACTTGAATAATTGTAAGACCTACTGCTCGCAACGCACATGACATTAGACAGTGATGACAACAATTGGCGTGAACAATAATTGTTCCATTATTGAAAAGAATAAATAAAAAACAATTGAAGTTTATATTGTACCAATCTAATTCTGAACTCTCTGAACTTGATTCAGAATTATCTTGTAAGTTTATAATGATTTCGTCCATCATAGTAAAAATCTCATATCATGATTCCAGTATTCTTGTACGTATTTTTGTACGTGGTCATCGCATTTTTGCCATTGTTCGGCAGAGAATTCGGAAAATAGCCTTGTTAGTATTGTAATTTTCTCGTCCAATGTAGCATCAATGTGATCTCTGGCCAGGCAATTTTTAATATTTGCCCACACAAGCTCGATCGGGTTGAGGTCTGGATAATATGGAGATAGTCTAAGGCCTGTATTACAGAACCTTACTCAAGTACTACTTAAACTGCGTTCAACCGATTACTGCTTGAGCGAAGAATCTCGACTTAAGCGTTCAGTTTATTTTAGAACTGTCCTCAAACTCAAATCAAACGAAACTACGCTTGAGTAGAGATTTTGATCTCTGATTACGTGAGTAAGCAATCATTATGGTAACCCTGAACGATAGTTTATTTTCTATTGCAATTCTTTTTTTTTATAAGTTTGCGTTCATGATGAAGAAAACGAACTCTCCTAACTGTGTGGAGTGTGGAGTTGTTGAAGACTTACACCACTAATTGATGGACTGTGTCCGGTATGAGTCTGAGAGAAATAATTTGTTTAGGGCCTTGAGGTTGAACAGACTTGACGTAGGCACCTTCAATAAAATCTTGGCTCAGCCAAATAGCAATGATGCAAAGAGTCTGTTTAGGTTCATGGCCCAGATATGACTAATTTGTATTTAGGGTACGACGGGACTGACATACGCTTTGCGATTTTAAATGTCCCTAAATAAAAAAAAAAAAATTAAAAAAAAAAAATCGCACAATTAAATTGGATCAAAACAGGATGATGACGCGGACGACATTAAAAATTCAACGTTAAGATAAAAAAAATAAATTCATTGATTACTATTATATAGTTGGGTAATACTGGTACTTACAAACCATTTTATGATTTTTTAATGCACCTACCTGAAATGAAGCCGTCGCATAAAAACGTAAACACACAAAAATTTGCAATTCTAGGACTATCGGATTCCCCTAAATCGTGGTCAATCAATGGTAAAACTAAATGTTTCACGACATCTTGTGAAAACCTGTACTTCGTCTTAAATATTTCACAATTATGGGGGTCCTGCGTATCTCTTAAATATCTCAGAGGAACATTTAAGTTAAACGTTCGATTTGTCTCATTGTTAAAAAAATATTATAATAATCTACTTCTGCAAATATATCTATTTTGATTAGGTAGGTAGGCACTCGATTTACTCCAAATCCGCAACAATTTTCATGAGAATCTATGTTCAAGTGTGGTCTCGACTACACTTGCGAAAACAAAGATCAAATCCCGCCTCAAGCAGTGATTCTGATTTTAAAATAAGGACACATTGAGTGGAGCTCAGTCGAGCCTCAAGCATTGTTCTGTAATACGTAAAAAAATTCATTTTAAACTGACATTGCTCAGGTGATTATTGATTGTAGTTTCTCAGCTCAAGTCAAGTTCTGAAATTAAAACTCCAGCTGAGACTAGTTTTAAGTAATGCTTGAGTCTTGATTGTAGTTCTGTAACACGGACCTTAAAACAATATGACCTGCAGCTTTCAGAAGTTCATCAACAGTGTATATTTATTCTGATTGGGTCGTATTAATCAATCTCAAAAGTTCGGCTTTGATCTTCGTGGGAGAAAATGGCACGTTATGATTTTGCAACCAGTTCTGCATATTAATTTTCAAACTGGACATAGTCGATTTCTTCTCAACTTGCACAAAATGATAGGTAGCATTATCCATAACTATGACTGAGTTAGGTGGAAGTTTACGTATTAATTTTCGATCAACCCAGTTGTAAAAATTTGTAGAGTTCATGTCTCCATGATAATCCACGGGGGATTTTTAATCTGATTTAAAAATTAGCAAAGCATCGTCAACTAACCCGTTCCGGCTACCAGCGTGAACTATTATTAAACGCCTTGCTTTGCCTATAGCTGTATAAATTCCAGGCTCCGACGAAGATTGCCGACATTTTTGGACATTGTGACTTTGGTTAACGTAACTTTCGTCCAAAAATAATATATATCGTTTGTCTTCTCTGAATTTTCTTATGGCCTCAAATATTTCACTCGCCATCCAACAATGTTTGGTCTCTCTGTTAAAAGAGAGACCAAAAAATATAAATCTTAAAAATATAAATCTTCGATTTATATTTTTTAAATGATTATCCCAGTTTGTTTAAAAGTTCTCTTAAAAAAGTTAATCCGCATTCTAAACTATTATCCTTTTTTAACACAGCATTTAGTTTTCGTAGTCTTGGAATTTTTTTCTCTACCGTACTAAACTGATTTATTTTTCTTCTTATCACTCCTAAATCAAAATCATCAACTTGTATTTTCTTTTTTATTTCTTTTGGTCTCCGCGGAGAACAAAATTTTGCTTCCCCTGTATTTTGCAAGGAAGTTATACTTTCAGCAATCACTCTCCTTACACTTCGTTCTGATATCCCTGTTGCTTCTGCTACTAATTTATGTATATTCGCATTAGTGTTATATTCTAAACTATTGACATCGGCTTTCCGGTTTTTTTTAAAAGGTATGACTTAAAATATTATTTCCTTAGATATTCTATTTATCGGCGGACTCATCTCGCTATTGCAATCTCATGTGTGTTTTGTCTAAACTAGCCGGAACTTTCAACGCGTGTTGCCGTCGCGAAGTACGGCGCTGCCTGAGTAATGACAGCAAGCGCCCCCGCCTCTCTGTCCCACCGCTCACATACCTAAGGCGCGGCCAACTAGTTGCGCGTACATTATAGTGAGGAGTTCTTATCGTCGCCTTCCAGCTGCATTATCAGACCAACTCTATAACACCATAGACAGTGCAATAGCACTGTCTCCAAAGTCGAACCAGTATCCCAATTTAAAGGTTAATCGAATGCCAAGAAGTGTTTGAAAAATAAATTGCCAATATGTAACTTTCTGATTGCAAATTAGTAATTTGCGAACATAATTACGAATGCAGTAAGTTAATGAAATGCTTATAAAAAGGAATGTATTTTATTGTCTTTACCTGTTCAACGGCTTGGTCCATAGAGACAGCGAGTACCCATTCTCGTGCGTCTTCCAACGCACCATCGCGCACACACCCACTTTCTAGCAGCAGTGGTGTGCGGCTCCAGTCCGTGCATTCTGAACAATTATACAATATGTGTCTATTCACTGAATGATCACTTACTGGCAAACTTAACATTTCAATAATATGCACTCGATGAAACAATCTGACAGTAACACAAATAGTAGTACCAAAGTCAGTAAAATCCAACAGATGCGCAGAGTCATCATCAGCCGCTTCAGCAAGGTCCAGACAACGATTGAGTAACACGAACGCCTCGCGCGCACCGCTCGCTCCTTCCGCACGCACTGCCATACCGCATGCGTAATACGCTGGACATTAAAAACATTGCATGTTAAAAACTGGCGCGCGCAAAGGGTTCCGAAGCTATTTCACACTAAATTTTAATTTTTACACTATAGACTTCTTATGGGTTTTCCTGTAATCTCTAGTTAAAGAAATATTTTCAGCATTTTTATTTAAAATTTTAGGCGTAGTAGTTTCGGAGATAGGAGGTGGGAATGGTAATTTTTGGTCTAATTTCAAAACTATTCATTTTAAAATTATGAAAAATGATTATAAAAACCCTCACAGTTAGCTTTCATTTGATATGTCACACGATACAGTTTTAAAAACTTGTTTTAAAGTTTTTTTATTATTTGATACGGGTTTGCTCTTGACTCTAGTCTATATCAGAGATGACAGAGACAAAGTCTACGATGGAGAGAGCTTATCCAAAAGAAGCCGGTTCACTGTAAGTAACCCCCATCCTCAACATTTATTTATATACGTAATACCTTCATGTTTGGGTCACAGAAATTCATATGTGTACCAAATTTCAACAGAATCGGTCCTGTGGATCTGGAGAAAACTGGCTATGACAGACGGACAGACAGACACCCTAGTGATCCCATTCGGGTGCCGTTTGTTATGGGTGTTCGGAACCCTAAAAAGCAAATAACACAAAGTTATATAATAATTATCAACGAGCTTCAGTCGTGCTACGACGCGTAGCTTAAGTACTACTTAACGTCGTCTACATCTACAATGTGTAGACCTAGCTTGCACTATGATCTACGACCGTAGACCGAAGGCTACGCCGCGCGCGCCGTCTGTACTATGTGATACGACCCGTAGACCGTAAGCTACGCCGTCTGTACTATGGGCTACGATCGTAGACTGAGGGCTACGCTGCCCGTACCATTGCTACGACCGTAGATCGAGGGCTACGCCGCCTGTACCATGTGCTACGACCCTTAGACCGAGAGCTACACTGTCTGTTAAATCTGCTACAACCGGAGACCGAGCTCTACGCCGCATGTACTATGGCTACAATGCGTAATACAAGCGTTCCGAAACATATTCTACGCGCTACGAAGCTTAGCAATGACTAGATTTTTTTAAATTGATTTAAACTTTATGTACCGAAAGTGTTGAGATATATGCTCATTTTAAACCCAAAATGCATTATTTTATATACTTACCAACATCTGCTACAATGATATCCGTGTAACGAGGCAGTGCCCTCGCTGCTTTTGCGGCTATTTGAGGTACGTGAAGCGCCATCAATAACGTGATTGCCTGCATAAAAACACAACTTTTCAATAGACGTTCATTATTCCGTTGCAGCATAATTCTAGACTATCAGTCAATGGTAGATCAATGGAACTCTATCATCGGCGTTTGAAGTCACCACGACAGATGCAGCATTTTTCAAAGCTGAGACAAATTTTGGCGCAGTGGACACTCTGACTAGCAGCTCACTGCACACTGCGAGCGAGAGGCACGTCACTGCCTGACAAAGAATCAATAGAACTCACCTGCAAGGCTCTGTCGTCAGCATTTGAAGTCACCATGACAGACGCAGCATCCTTTAAAGCTGAGACAGACTTCGGCGCAGTAGACACTCGGACTAGCAGCTCACTGCACACTGCCTTAGCGAGAGGCGCGTCACTGCCCGATAGCGAATCGATGCCGGGCTCTCCACTCCCGAGGTATTGACGCAACACGTCTAATACTTGGGTTAATACTTCTGGTGGTTCTTCACTTTCGATGTCTATTCCTTCCATGCGCTGACGGAAAAAGTAGGATCTCAAATTAAAATACATATTTGAAATAGGAATTTACAACATTATTCCACATTGCAACCAGTTATCAGGATAGGATATGTTCCCAAAAACTTTTGCACGATGGGTCGTACAAGTTGCTGAATTAGAGGGTTGAAAGGCGACAAGACACATAAGTAGGTAAAGTAGTTGCTATCACGTGGGATGTACTTACATTAAAATACTTTTCCTCTGTAGATGGTGGCGAGTACGGTCCCTGCTGAGCCAAGCCCTCTGTCTCGTGGTAGATAGAAAGGACTATATGGTCGACTATATATGGTCGACTCTATGGTCGACTATATATGGTCGACTCTAAGGCGCTGATGTATGGAGAGGAACTGATTTGCACGAGCCTCTTTTATAAGGATGTTTGGCGTCAGTTTCACCCCGGTTAGTGAGGGGTAGAACGGTACTCGCTACGTTTGTTTATTTATAAAATTACAAACTATTTTCAAGAGACAAATAGGTACTGTCATGGAACTTTTACAAAATAATACAAACAAGGGATTTTAACTGTTACCGGATATGAATAAATATTAGAGACAAACACACCAATCTGTTAATGGGCAGACATAAAACATTCACAAAACAAGGGATCTTTAACTATAGGAGTCGGTAATAACTTAAAAAATGACAACGTGACCCAAACGTTTTTAAAGCGTCGAACTGTGCCTTACATCTGCTGCTTTCTAAAAATATGTTGCCAACTAACGGAATTTTAATTTCTCAAAAATAACACGTACCTAACTCTTAACTGTAAACAAAAGACTATTATGCGGTTGTCCTGCACAAACTCGACTGTCAGAAAACCATTTAAGAAAGAAATGGGGCTCTTTGATGCGTGTGGTGGATTGTTTTTTTATCCCTTTATAAAAGAGTTATAGGAATGATGATCTCCGCAAGAGAACCAAGGTTACAGACATAGCCCGAAGGATCGCCAAACTAAAGTGGCAGTGGGCAGGGCACATTGCTCGCAGAACAGATGGTCGATGAGGCTGAAAATTTCAGGACTGGCGACCGTGTAGCGGAATACGCAACGTTGGAAGGTCGCAGATAACCGATGGATGCAAGACGCACAGGACTGGTTGTCGTGGCGACACGTGTCCAACAGTGGACGTCTTTCGGCTGATATGATGATGATGATGATGTTGAAAAGAGTTCAAGGAGCTCGTGGCTAGATAATAACAGCCGCACGGGTCGATCTTCAAGGTTAAGCAACGCTTGCCAAGGTTGGTCTGTGGTTGGGTGACCATCTTAACTTACCGAGTTTCCTCCGTGCCTCGGAAAGCACGTTAAGCCGTTGGTCCCGGCTGTCATTTGTAGATCTTTGGCAGTCCTTACGGGTAGTCAGAAACCAGTATATCTGACTCCAGTCTCGCCATGAAGTACCGTGTTACCCAGTTAATGGGTTGTGGAGGTCTGGTAGACAGCTGCTCCTCGTAAAATACTGGTATTCAGATAAATCCGGCTTGACTGGAAGCCCACCTCAATATAGTTGGGAAAAGGCTAGGCAGATGATGATGATGATGTTGAAAAGAGTTATGCTATTTTGCCGACCTCGTTATTGCTATATCAATCACCGGTCAAATGTTTCTTTCTATGGACTATTTGACAGATCAAGTTTTCAACCTTTGTGAAGATTCAATATACTGGGAACTATTGTAAGAATTAGAAGAAGAAAAATACTTAAGCGTCCCCTAACTGAAAGCGACCATCGCGTGAATACGCCATCGACGCGATCACTGTTCAAAGCCGAACGCGCCGACGCGCCGACAGAGGGTGTCCCAAACAAATGATCATATTCAAATCGTATTCGCGCGATGATCGCTTTGTACTAGAGCGACGCCTTACGAGAATAATGATTGTAATCAATGCGAGTTTAAGCATATGAGAATGCACGTACCGGGTGCGCCTTGAACAGATGCGCGGCGTACCGCAGCGCGTAGTGCGGCGCCCGGCGGCCCGCGTGCGCCAGGCAGCGCTGCCAGTGGCCGCCGCGCGCGAGCCGCTCCAGCCCTTCTGCCTCCGCCTCCGCCTCCGCTTCCGCTTCTTGAGGAGCCTCCGCTTCTTCTTCTTCATACTCTGTTGAAGTGCCTGTTTATGGGATGGCCGAATGTATATAATTATTTTTATTTATTACAACTACTTTTACAGGTCTTACGTCGTATTGAGTGACTATCAACTGTTATTCATGATAGATACGTTTTTCTGCTGTTTACCATTAAAAATATCAGAGTGGACCATTAAAAATATCAGAGTGGACAGGCTTCTTCTGGGTAAGCTCGCTCCATCGTAGAATCTGTCTCTGTCACCTCTGACCTAGACTAGAGTCAAGAGCAAACCCATCTTAAAAAATAAAGAAGCACGTAGGTACTTAAATCATCAAACCATTATTTAAGTTAAACATGAATATTGAAATCAACAGTATGTAATGACTCTATAGAGTAGATCTATTTATTTATGTTATAAGATTTAGCTTTTTGACCTTGTGCTTCGTCATCTGCGGTGTAGCCTTCAGTGAGAGCGGCTCGAAGTTGTTCACCGATGTCATTCTGACCGATTGCAGCAAACCTGCGTATTTTTTAAATATATGATTTTGAAATTATTTGTTTAAATTATAATTTAACACTATCGTTTAGTAACTTCTCCATATTAATTAATTATGTAACCTACTGTCACTATTGTCTCTAATGAAGCATATTAGATATTGAGTGCTGTGTACAGTTATAATTGGACTTCAGATTTATGTAAAATATATTGTCATAGCTGTGCTGAATTTGTCTTAGTCTGTAGTCTGTCACTGTACTTTTTAAAATAAAAATAAAATATACTTCAGTAAATGTATTTACACAAACCGGCCAAGTACGAATCGGACTCTCACACGAAAGGTTCCGTCCCTTAAACCAAAAAAAAAACACGTTTCTTGAATGAGAGTCACTTTAACTTTTAATTTATTAATTTTTTTTGTTATAGCCACAATAAAAATACACACTTTGTAAAAATTTCAAAGGTTATATTACGGTTCTTGAAATACAGCTCATTGACAGACAGACGGACAGCTGAGGCTTAGTAACAGGGTTTCTTTGGTTACTTCGGTTTGTGCTTTCTTTGGTTCGGTACGGAACCCTAAAAAAAAGTCAGAACTAGCTTGCCAAATTAACGCAACAAAGCTATGTCGAAAAACCCTTATTGAAATTCGTTCCATCTAACTAGCCTTTTCCCAAGTATGTTGGGGTCGGTTTCCAATTGTACCGAAAGCAGCTATTCGAAAAAAAAAAAAAAAAAAAAAGCAAAAAAAAAAAAAAAAAAAGCTAAAATTTTCGAGCTCACTTCACTCGCTGTAACATCCATATTTTTCAAAGAAACATCTGTATGTATGATAATGTAGAAAATATAGCGTATCTGCGGATCCGAGACAATGAACAATTTTTTTTCGGACCTGCTTCGCCCGCTCACTCTAGCATACTTAGCTCTCCAGTTTGCGCTTGAATGCACAAAAACATCATCTGTACTATAATGTGTGATAAGAAGAAAATCTAGTGTTTCTGAGTCAAGGAACTAAAATTTTTCGGGCTCGCTTCGCTCGCCCTACCATCCTTGGCTGTTCGGTTTTCGCTTGAATCGACATAAAAACGTCTGTATGGATGATAAAAATAACAAGTAATGTATCCGACACAAGGTATCGTACTAAAATTTTCCGAGCATGCGTCGCTCGCTTTAGCATCCGTATCGATAAACAATTATTTGTGTTATGGTAGAAAAAACATGTGAGGTAACCGATACAAGGTGCAATTTTTTTTTATTATACATTCTAGGTGCTCTTCGGGCTAAAGCTATTCTGCAAAAGTCACTACCGTAACCCATTCGAAGTGCTGCAAATTTCACCCCACCTTTGCCTGGATACCTTAGTTAGCTAGTACCTTTTTTTGGGCTAGATTCGATTCGCCCCAGTTGTCTGCGTCTCCCATTCTCCAAAGAAATTTTCCTTTTTTTTGTGCCAAGTGCCCCCTAAGTTTATGGCTGTGACCGCGCCTGCTGGGATCAACGGATTCACTTGCTTTTGGAGGCATGGCATAGTCTCGATATGTAAAAGATGGTCATCCTTCCACGGCCTACTTCAGCAAGCGTTACTTATCCTTGTAGAGTGTGACCCGCACGGTTGGTATTATTTCGCCATGTCCAAGCCAAGGCAAGGACCATAAGCAACACCAGTGCTGCTTTAGCAAGATTTATTAAAGAAACATGAGCTACCTTTCAGCGAGTATATCAGCAGCAGCCTTCCGTCGTCCGTCATGCAGATGGTCCCTGGCCAGGCGGGCGGCGCGCAGCGCGGCGCGCTCGGCCAGGCGCGGCGCGGCGGCGGCGGCGGCGGCGGCGCTGGCGGCCGCCAGCAGGCGCACGGCGTCCCACCACTGCGCGGCGTCGGCGTGCTCGGCGGCGCGCGCGAGCAGCGCCGGCACCTCGCCCGGCACGCCCTCGCCCGCGCCGCCGCTGCTGTCGGGCAAGTACTCGCGGGACACGCGAGCGGCCTCGTCCCATAATTCTACGTTAGCACATACGAAACATTTTATCGATCTTTTTCTGCACGTTTCGATCTATTTCGAGTAGTTTCGCCTACTTTCTGCATTCAATTTTACTGTTAAAAAACCTACATTTGTAACTGTGTATTTGATTTTCTGGGCAGTCTTTCTTTTACAAAAAAATATTTTGGACTTTAAGGGTTTTTTTAAGAATCAGATTGTCTGGGGAAAAAAACAAATGAATCAACACAGCGAAGATGTGAATGGTTCAAGTTAGTATGGTAATAATATAATACTTACCCAAATCTTTGTAATGTTGCACAACTTCCCGAGGCCTATTGGCTCTGATCATGAGCGTCTCAAACTGAGAAAGATCACCACGCTCGGCAGCCGCTCTCGCACCTTCCACTAACACCTCCTCCACCTGGTAGAGAACAAATGATTAAGCTAGGCACACGATGTGCATTCTAACTCAACTGCAATCAAAATTGTGTAACATGGAAGTATCCATTGCTCGGCATAGCCCTTTTTTCTTTTTAACTATGCTACTGGATTCTATGGATCATGTCATTTTTGCTTCAATTAATTTTTATAATAGCTACGTTCTTTGTTTGTTTTTTTTTTGCTATCGTAGCAGGTGGCGTTCTAAAGTTTCAACTCACTCATAATAGAGAGGTAGAGGCGTGAAATTATGAGAGTATGTGTTTGTTTAGGCCAATCTAACACCCCAAACCAACAATACTATTATAAATATAAACGGATTAAGTTGACCTCTATTTATTCCCGGGTATGTACCTCGCTGCTGGTCATGGCCGTAAGAATTCGAAGAAGCTCGTAAGAACGCTGCATTCATCATCAGGTCAATCATCTGCTAAGGACACTGCTTCTACCGTTACATTACTTTACAACTACATAAATAATTTTGTATATCTCACCATAGTCGGCGCATGTTGCTCAGCCAAAACGAGTGCCCTCTGGTGCTTGCCGTGTTGCAGCCACATGCGTACTGCATGGTCTGCTGCACCAGCTCTAAGGAAAACTGCCTCAGCCTCGTCAGGACGATCATCTGCTAAAGATGCAGCTTCGGCCCGAGCTACTTCACTTCGTGATATGCCGCCGCCAAGAGTGCTTAGCTCCATTGCTATGTCCCATCTGATAAAACGTTTCCACGAACATAATGTATGAATTAGCTAAGCTATTTCATAAGGAGATGAATCAAAAGTTTTGTGAAAATTCGTAACAAACCTAGAATCAATCATTCGAAAATATGAGACATTCACAAGCCACGTCTTGTTTTTGTTTTTCTTGTCATGTTTTATAGAATAGAAGTTTTTATTTCAGACCGGAGTCCATAGGGTTAGCTACCACGCCACGGCGGCCGCAGCAGCACTCTCAGTGCATTATTATATTGACAGCAAATTTGGATTCACATTAACTTAACTGATCTATACAACATATTATGAAAAATACAGAACTATATCGTGCTTTGCGATTTTAATGTTAATTTCCACTGTGTTGCGTGTTAACAATGTGTTAAAAAACACTGCCTTCCGAAATTAAAGTAATTTCAAACTTTGTAGTGTTTTGTTTGGAAGTCTGTTACATTTTTTGTAAAAAATCTTTGGCTGTCTGTAAGGTCGGTTTACGGACGATAATTTCACGTGATAACGTCATAAGAAAACAATTGAACGGGCGGAACGTGACTGTGACACTTTTGCAGCCGGTGCGCATGCAGCCGGTGTTCATCGATTTTATAAGACATCATCACGTCAAAAATTTTTTTTGTGACGTTATATTTGAACCCATGATTCACCGCATAGTTTTCGCACATAGCGGTCAATCGCTTCAGAGCACCGATCGATGGGCTCAGCAACACCATATCGTCAGGTGCTGCTGAACTCAAGGATCAGCTGAATCATATAAGGTGTAACTATTCATACACTTAGTATTTTAAGACAATCATCTAACGGTTATAACGAAGCCATTTCAAAGGATTTTTTTTTTATCTAAGTATATTTTATAAAAAAATAATAATTTAAAATCACTTGACCCACAAAATAAATACTGGCTCCTTATTTTTTCAACATCTATTACGCCCGCGCATGACGGGCATCGCCCGTCGCCGTGTCGTCGGCGCGGTGCGTCTCATTCATAGAATAGGGAGTAAAGGTTGTATGCAAGATGTCTCAAGAAAATGTAGAATTATTATAATTTCGTAAAAACAAAAACACATAAAAAAATTTTTTCGTTGAAATGGCTTCGTTATAACCGTTAGATGATTATCTTAAAATATTTCGTGTATGAATAGTTACACCTTATATACAGGTTGAATATCCGAGGTGAGCTGAGCTCCTCACCCCGCACTCCAACCGATACACGTCCGAGTACGAACCATTCCACTTCAAGCAGTACTTAAATAAAAAAACTATTTCAGATGATAACGTATTTCGTAGTTTACACCACAAAACAACGTAACATACAAGAACAATCTTGAGAGATCCAGAAAACAAGCAAAAATAGACGTCTTGTCGGTGTAGTATTGAACAGACTGCTTGAAGCACAAGATTGCACTCAAAGTTAACAGCCCAGGCTTAAATCGAACTGGGCGTAATGTTCGAGGTGTTAAGCCAATTGCTTGCAAACACCTGCACAGGTCTAGTAGGAAATGACTCAATCTGGAAATGACGCCGAAATGCATTGGCTATATCAGCCGTGATATTATGTGTGTCCGAGCTACCTCTGCGCCTGCAGCGCCCAGCGCGCCCCCAGCGCGGCGAGCCCCCGCGCCGCCAGCAGGCGAGCGGCCGGCGCGCCGCCGAGCGCGCCCGCCCATTGTAGAGCCACCTGAACCATGATTTATGAATGAATAAACTCTTCAATATTTGAAACTACAATTTCACACTCACTTATGTATTTTAACAGCAGACTGTGGATTTCGTTCATTCTATCGAGTCCATACTAAATATCAATTGACAAACTATTTTCGCCCAGAAAATGACCTCAGAAAGCATGTTAAACGGAAATTTTTGACAGTCGGGGGCAGTCACTTGTTCGATATTGAGAAATAGTCTTGCTATTGAATATTGTATTACCCAGTCACTCGGTTATGGATTATATTGAAATTTGCTACAAATTGTTTTACTGATGGTTTGTAACAAGCTTTATGATAAGTGCCTGGTATTTTGGCCGTATGCCTACATTACGGTCATAATTGAGCCAATGTTTTTGGGAACACCAAAATGATCAGAAGTTACCTACTGACAGCCTGCAAAGGTAAGACACTTACATTTTTTGCTAAACCATTCGACAACCAACGTTAGCTATTTCTGCGATAATGTTGTAAAATATCAATTAACGCTAGTCTAAATAAGGTTAGTTCATAATAGTTACCTGTTGTTGAACTCCGCTAGGAGCATGTGCGCGCGCAACACGCTCTGCACCTTCCCATTGACCCGCTGAGCGATACATTTGAATCGCACTTTTCCAATCACCTGTAAAATCCATTTCACAGAAAAGATTAAATAAAAAGATAAAGTTACAGATTCTACAAGATTAGGAGATTCTTTACTAAAAATCTTTATAAACCAACTTGTATTTAGAATCTCTTAACACTTGCAGTGCAGACGACGCCTCCGTGGCGCTCGCGTCAATCCCTACTCAAGTGCCGCTGTCGCCTCGGTGGCGTTTTGAAATTTAGGTGTTCGATGCCGCTGACGCTTTGGTAGCCATCGCCTTTGGCGATTAGATACGCCAGAGGCGCGCGCATAATATTAACATCGCTTTGCAATTATTCTGCGCGCGCCTCGAGCGTTACCGCCAAAAGCGGTTTTTAGAAGTTTATTTATTTTATATTTCATGCAAAAAAATGTACAGAGGCAGAGTTAGGCATTTTCTACCAATCAACCTTAGGGTGATGCAGAGACAATAGTAACAGGTGCATTTTTAAAAAGAAACGCAAAGGTGTCTACGAACGACGCTTTTTTATTAAAGTTGTGGTTTATTAAGCTTAGACATGACATTGGATCACAATTATATAAATAAAGATATTGGTAATAAAAGCGAAAATATGAAATTGATGCGTTTCTTATAGCCTGCGCAGACAACAGATTTTTGTCCGCTAAATAGATCGCTTACAACTGTATCGAGCAACGCAAACGAGGGATTAAAGTACAGCGTACAAAAAGTCCCCTAAATAACCGAAGACACAACAGAGAGCGGACCGGACAAAAGTACGGGGGAGTCCCCGAAAAAATAGAACTCGTGTGACTAGGCGAAACAACGCACATGGCGGACTTTAGTCCGCGTTGTGCGCTCGAGAGTGACGTACGTACGCACGACGATAAACGATGACGCAGGAAATCGATTTTAGTATTTTCTTTTTCTTAAACTTCACGTAAATTGCAACACAACGTAACCTCTGAATATTTGTTTCCATAGAGTACACTTCTCTACATTTCCGGGCAACAAATAACGCACACCGTGTGCGTTGAAATCCGCGGCGGACTTTAATTCGCGGAGCATACTTTTTTCGTCGCCGCGGACAAAAGTCCGTCGTCTGCGCAGGCCTTTAATGTAGTGTTTATGGAGATTCTGGAATAAATTAGTATTTTTTTTCCAAAAGACATATTTACATATTAAAAAAAACTGGGAGATTGAGAATGAGCAAGCCGATTTCACCAGAGTTTGTTCTCGCGTCCTTTTCCAGGTTTAGATTTCCAAACAGTAAGTATAATTGTTTTTTTTTTTTTCCTTTATTTATCAATTAAACAAAACACATTACAGAATTATTTCTCTCCATACATATATGACTGTGGTGGTTGCTTGATGGTCCTAGGCAGTCGGACTTCATCGCGGAGGTCGAGCATCTCAAGATCAGTGTTCCGCATGAGTCCGCTCAAGAGATCTGGAGTAGGATCCATTCAGCAATCACCGGTGCGGGTAAGCGCGTCCTTGGCACTTCTCGTGGTGGCCGCACCATAGGAAAGGAGACGTGGTGGTGGGATGACGGGGTGCAGGAGGCGACTCGGAAGAAGAAGGTTTTATTTAAACAGTGGCAAGGGTCCAACTCTCCGGATGACAGGGAGGCATATGGAGCGGCTAAGCGCGCTTGCAAAAAAGCTGTAGCCAGAGCCCGCAGCAAAAGTTTGGCGCCCTTATACGACAAGCTGGAAACTGCGGAGGGGCAAAAGCTTATTTTTAAGCTGGCGCCGTGGCCGGGAGAAAGCTACACGGGACATTAGCAAATGTCTTTGTGTAAGGGACGCCCAGGGTAAGCTGCTCTACGATGCCCCCTCTGTTAAGGAGAGATGGTGTACATACTTCGCGGAGCTGTCTAACAAACAGCATCCCCATAACCTTCCTCCCGAACCGCCTCCTAACCTTGGGCTTATTTCCCCTATTTCCCCCGACGAAACCCGCATTGCTCTTCGCCACATGAAGAACCGGAAAGCGGTCGGGCCTGACAATGTGCCAATTGAAGTGTGGAAGGCGATGGGCCCACATGGTGTGGACCTTCTGACGGATCTTTTTAACCGCATCCTGATCACCAAGGAAATGCCGAACCAGTGGCGATTTAGCCTGATTATCCCTGTTTACAAAGGCAAAGGTAGCGTACAGGATTGTGGTAGCTACCGCGGTATCAAGATCATGTGCCACACCATGAAGCTCTTCGAGCGCATCATTGACACACGGCTCCGTAGCGAGTGTACTGTCTCTGAGTGTCAATATGGCTTCCGGGCGGGTAACAGCACCATGGACGCAGTGTTCGCCTTACGGAATCTGGCTGAGGCTTACAGAGAGAGAAGGAGAGCTTTGCATATGGCCTTTTTAGACCTGCAGAAGGCCTTCGACTGTATACCTCGGCAGTCCATCTGGTGGGCACTGCGCTTCAAGGGCGTTCCCGAGGCCTATATTGACATTATCAGAGACATGTACCGCGATTCCGTGTCCTCTGTCCAGACCGCTGTTGGCGAATCGAATGGCTTCCCAATATCTGTTGGCGTTCACCAAGGCTCGGCTCTTAGCCCGTTCTTGTTTAACGTAGTGCTCGATGTAGTTACGGCAAACATCCAAGATCAGCCTCCATGGCTAATGATGTATGCCGATGACATCGCCCTCGTTAATCAGAATAAAGCCCATCTTGAGCGCAAAGTCAACATTTGGAAGGACACGCTTGAAAACGGTGGTCTGAGACTAAATGTGGCGAAGACTGAGTACATGTCCTGTGGCAGCACGGATACAAACACCATCCGAATAGGTTCGGACCTGATCAGAAAGTCCGATACGTTCAGGTACCTTGGATCCGTGCTGCACGAGTCTGGCATCGTGGACGACGATGTCCAAGCACGTATTGGCGCGGCTTGGGCGAAGTGGCGCGAGGTGACGGGCGTTGTATGCGACCGCAAAATGCCTCCGAAGCTCAAGGGGCAGATATATAAATGCATCATTCGGCCTGTCCTACTGTACGGGGGCGAGTGTTGGCCAGCACTAAGCAGACACACCCAGGAGCTTCGCGTCACGGAGATGAAGATGCTGAGGTGGATGAGTGGCGTAACGCGATCCGATCGCATGCGCAACTCTTACATCCGAGGTAGTCTTGGTGTCCGTGACGTGGGGGAAAAACTGCAAGAGTGTCGTCTGCGATGGTATGGCCACATCATGCGCCGCCCTATGGAGTACGTTGGTCGGAGATGCATGAATATGGCTGTTCTTGGGGCTAGGCCCCGTGGTCGCCCTCGCAAGCGCTGGCTGGACGTCGTCAAGTCCGACATGAGAGCCAATGGCCTGACTGAGAAGGATGTTGAAGATCGGGCAAAGTGGAGGAAGCTAAGTAGGAAGGCGGACCCTGGCAATAGCCGGGATTAACGCCAGGTGGAAGAAGAAGACATTACAGAATTATTTATATCAAATAGCAACCAAAAACCACTAAGGTTTAAACCCGTGCTATTAAGAGTCTATCAGTAAATTACACAAAACGCTAAATAATACTTAAATAATATTCTTTAAGCTTAAATTTTATATTCTTGTCTGTTATACAATTATTAATTTCTGAGGGTAGACTGTTAATAAGTCTCGGTACAATATAACCAGTAGTTCGCTCGCCATACGTATTGTTGGCGCGCTGCGTACGAAGCCTATTCTCAGAAAATGCCCGCGTGCGTACAGGATGTTCGATTGTGTTTCTTAAAGATAAATTGAAAAATTGTTCTTTTAATAATAAAAAATTTACTTGTGTATGAACTGGTAAGACTTCACAGTGTTTAAATAGGCCATTTATATCGTCGTAAAATTGATTTTTAATTTTGGGTGAAACTATAGTTTTAAAAATTTTAACTTGTATTTTGTAAATCTTATCAAGATAGGTTTTATAGGTACGACCATAACTACTAAGGGCATACTGGATGTAGGATTCCGCCAGTGCGTAATATAGCATAATCTTCACTTTGAAGGGCAAACGGTTCTTTAATATTGTAATATTGGCAAGAAATTGCCTTAGTTTATCGCAAACACGTTCTACATGAAGACTCCAGTTAAACTTATTATCTATAACTACTCCAAAATATGTTTGCTTATTGACAACATCTATTTGAGGGCAGTTACAATGGATCACATTGACCGCATGCAAGCAGTCATGGTCATGGGCTATTAAGTTCCGTAAGGGCAATTTTTTAATGTGGGAAGTTTGAACAACCATAAGCCTAGTTTTGCTTGCATTAAGCACTAGGCCAGCATCGTGACACCACCTTGTTAGAGCATCCAAGTCGAGTTGTAATGTGTATTAATTGTTTTGTTGTATAATATTTTTAAATGTACTGCATTTATTATTTAATTTTGTTTCCTATGTGACACAGTCCGGAGTAGTGTTAGTAGAAAAATCATAGTATACAAAGAAATTATGGGCCCAAGCGCAATCAAATTCTTGCTAAATAAATGTACATTTACAGCGGCTAAGTCGAAAAAAAAAAAACGTTGTCCCAGTCTAGGAAATTATAATATATCGTGGGTGCGTTAACAAACGTATAAACTCACATACACAAACAGCCAGAACCGGAACAACTATCTGTAGGCCATACAAATATTTTATCCGTGCGGGAATCGAACCCGCGACACGCAGCTGATCTATGATCTTTGCTTTCCTGTTATAAGAATAAGAAATACACCAAACAAAAAACCTACATGGATTTCAAAGGGCATAGCCAAATGCTGCCGAAGGAAGACACAATTGTTACGGACATATCGCGCAAAACGTGTAATAAAGCGAATCATCATAAATTCAAATATTATTCTTCAAGGCTGAAGCGAATAATTACCTTCACTCAAAAATCGCAAAATGAAATCCAATAATAAAACAAAACAACTTGGAAAATAATTAACTCCACAAAACACAATGTTCTTAAAGAAGACATTGAACGAATAATGTAAATGGAAAATCTGTAACGGATCCGCAACAAATTGCTGAAGCTTTTAAATACCTATTTTGTTGATCTTGTTAAAACCACTAACCCTTCAACATCAAATATTTTGACATCACATCATAATAAAACGCTGACATTAATTGATCATCTGCCTAGCCTTTTCCCGACTATATTGGGGTCGGCTTCCAGTCAAGCCGGATTTAGCTGAATACCAGTGTTTTACGAAGACCGGCTGCCTACCAGACCTCCAGAACCCATTAACTGGGTAACACGGTACTTCACGGCAAGACTGGAGCCAGATTTACTGGCTTCTGACTATCCGTAACGACTGCCAAAGATCTACAAATGACAGCCGGGACCAACGGCTTAACGTTCTTTCCAAGGCTGATATTAATTGATAATTTAATATTATAATTATAATTATTATATTATAATTCCCTATTTATGAGTCCAACGGACTTATTTAAAATAATAAAATCTTTAAAAAATACACACAGTACTGGACACGATAATATATCTACGTTAAAAGTACGTCGCATTATCCATTAGCCCAGTTCTAAGCTACTTGATTAATCTATGCATCCAAAACGGAAAATTTCCCAGTAAACTAAAAGTCTCAATAATCAAGCCTTTGTTCAAAAAGGGTAAAAAGGAGGATATCTCTTGCTATACGCCAATAGCTTTATTATATTACCTATTTTTTCCAAAATTATTGAAAAAGTAATCTACAATAGCATTTATAACTATTTTGAAAAACAATCTTTTTATGTCTGAACAGAATGGATTCCGTAAAAGCAAAACTATCAATATGGCCATCTTTTTTTTTTAGGATGGGAAATCATCAAATAACTCTACCCGCTCTGGGTCCGTGAAACGTGACGTGACGTGGTTCCGTGCTCACCGTCCGATCAATATGGCCGTCTACGATCTTCTTATTGGGATTTACAAAAAAATGAACAATAGGACACCTGTAACGGCTATGAACATGGACGTGACCAAAGCTTTCACGATACTTTAAGTGACATTATAAATTTGTTGACATGTAATAATCTCATAATTAATTTAGATAAAACAAAAATAGTAAGTTATTCCCAAAGAAAAATATTAAATGTAAATTATAAAATGAAAAAAATAGAGGAAACAGATACCATCAAATTCTTAGGACTATAGATTGACAAAAACATGTCATGGAAAACGCAAATTGATACGGTGTGGAAAAAACGAAATAAATTTTCCTACGCTTTATACAGACTATCTAAAATTGAAAATCAAGTTATAAATCAAGCTAGCGGTGGTAGGCTCCGCAAGGAGCCCGCCTGGCTCGCGACCACCATCCCGCCGTAGTCCGGCGCCAAGCAGCTTGCTGTGTTCCGTCGGTGTGCGGGAGGCGGTTATGTGCGGGACACGTTTTGCGATATGTCCGTAACAATTATGTCTTCCTTCGGCAGCATTTGGCTATGCCCTTTGAAATCCATGTAGGTTTTTTGTTTGGTGTATTTCTTATTCTTATAACAGGAAAGCAAAGATCATAGATCAGCTGCTTGTCGCGGGTTCGATTCCCGCACGGATAAAATATTTGTATGGCCTACAGATAGTTGTTCCGGTTCTGGCTGTTTGTGTATGTGAGTTTATACGTTTGTTAACGCACCCACGATATATTATAATTTCCTAGACTGGGACAACGTTTTTTTTTTTTCGACTTAGCCGCTGTAAATGTACATTTATTTAGCAAGAATTTGATTGCGCTTGGGCCCATAATTTCTTTGTATACTATGATTTTTCTACTAACACTACTCCAGACTGTGTCACAAAGGAAACAAAATTAAATAATAAATAAAATACATGTAAAAATATTATACAACAAAACAATTAATACATAATTATACTTATTGTTTGGAAATCTAAACCTGGAAAAGGACGCGAGAACAAACTTTGGTGAAATCGGCTTGCTCATTCTCAATCTCCCAGTTTTTTTTAATGTGTTTTGGAAAAAAAATAATAATTTATTCCAGAATCTCCATAAACCCTACATTAAAGGCCTGAATTTATTGTAGCCTTGGCGGCAAGTGTGCTTCTCCTCGGGTGATCCCTCGTGCTGCTCTGATGTGATTGCGGACTTGATTCGGCAGGGGATGGTTATTCCATTCTCCGAAATCCCGCTCGGTCACAAATCCCGGCCTTGATATAATGCATAATGCGCCCACGCTGAGGCACGTAAAGAGTCTGCTTACTATACCTGGATCAAGGCTCGCGACCAAAAGGCTAAAGCGCGTAGGGTTCGCGCGAGGAAAAAAGTCTTTAATTCTGCCACGAAGTTCTGCAAGCGGGTTTTTCGTAGGGCACGTTTCGATCATGTCGGACGTATCGGGGCCAAACTAGCATCGCACCCTCCGGGTAGTAAGCAGTTTTGGTCCCTGTCGAAAGCGGTTGAAACAAATTTCTGTCGACCCACTTTGCCTCCATTGCTAAAACCTGATGGTTCACTGGCTAACTCTGCAAGAGACAAAGCAAATTTATTTGCAACTCTCTTTGCAGGCAATTCGCGTCTGGACGCCGCTGGCTCCAAGCAACCACCAACTTTACCTCGTTGTGACTCTTCGATGCCGGAGATCGCAGTTCATAATAAAGAGGTCTGTAGAGTATTGTGCAGTTTAGACGTGAAAAAGGCCAGTGGACTTGACGGCATTCCAGCAAGAGTGTTGAGGCAATGTACACCTGAATTGTCTCCTGTGTTGACACGCCTGTACCGTCACTCTCTTGTAAAAAGAAAGGTACCGAGATCATGGAAGCTTGCGAATGTGCAACCGGTGTCCAAAAAGGGAGACCGTGCTGACCCTGCGCATTACCGTCCGATCGCCATTACCTTCATCCTATGCAAGGTTATGGAAAGGGTTCTGAACAGTAAGCTGCTGACCTACCTTGAAGACAATGATCTCCTCAGTGACCGTCAATATGGCTTTCGCTGGGGACGGTCAACTGGCGATCTTCTTGTGTATGTCACGCACTGCTGGGGCGAAGCCATTGAGAGACAGACACGGCTAAGCACTTGCCGTGTCGCTTGATATCTCGAAGGCGTTTGACAGGGTCTGGCACGCAGGTCTACTCAGCAAGCTTCCTGCTTATGGCATCCCAGCTGGTTTTTACTGCTGGATATCAGACTTCCTGAGTGAACGGTCGATCCGAGTGGTCGTTGACGGCTGCTCCTCTGACCTCATGGCTATAGATGCCAGAGTTCCTCAAGGGTCTGTTCTCTCTGCAACTCTTTTTCCTGCTACACATCAATGACCTACTTCAGCCTGGTCTTGTTGGGTACGCAGATGACAGTACGGTTTCAGAGAGATACTTGTCCAGCGCAACAACCAGTGGGCTTGAAGTTTGTTCCTTGAGACAGGCCATGGTAGAGCGGACAAATTTGACCTTAAGCGTTGTCTCCCAGTGGGGTGATGACAATCTGGTCACTTTTAACGCCACCAAAACACAGGCGTGTTTTTTTTACCCCAAAAAGGAGTCGTTTTGACCTAGCTCCTACTTTTTGGGGTGCATCTGTTCCTGTGACTGATCGGCTTGAACTCCTAGGCATGGAGTTGACATCCAGTCTCAACTTCGGCGCAACCATCGAGTACAAAGCCCAAACTGCGGCCAAAAAGCTGGGCATCCTAAATAGGGTGAAGCGATAGACTTTAGGCCTGGACAGCTTTTAACCCTTTACAAAGCACAAGTCCGATCCTGCATGGAGTATTGTAGCCACCTTTGGGATGGCTCAGCTAAGTATCAGCTTGCCGCGCTTGACTCGGTGGAATGCAGAGCTAAGAGGCTCATCGGCGACGTAAAACTGGTGGATGCCAAGCTACATAGCTGGCTCATCGCCGTAAGGTTGCCTGCTTGTCGGTCTTCTACAGATTGTACTTCGATGAGTGTGCCCAAGAACTCCACGACCTCATCCCACCGGCCCCCTTCTACCATCGGACATCCAGACGCACTGCATCTTACCATCCCTACCTTGTGGCTATTCCACCAATTCGCACTAGGCATTTTCAAACGTCTTTTATAATGCGCACAGCAAAGGAATGGAACTCTGTGTTTCCAAAAGCTTACAACCCTAATCTCTTCAAAGTTAGAGTGAACAGGCTCCTTCTGGGTTGGCTCGCTCTATCTGACATAGACTAGAGTCAAGAGCAAACCCATTGCAAATAAAAAAAAAAACAATCAGCAGTCCTAACCGCCTATCATGCCTATGTAACGTCTACGCTTAGATATGGCCTTATTTATTGGGGGAATGCTATAGACAGGGCGCAAAAAAAATGTATTAGAGCTGTTTGTGGTATACGTGCTCCAGATAGCTGTATGCCATATTTTAAAAAGCTTAAGATTTTAACCTTTCCTGCTCTCTACATCTATGAGGTCGCTATAATCGTAAAAACCAACATGGAAAAGTCATGCCGACAAAATATCAAATATGCCCCAAAAACAGCCAGCCCAGAATTTATAATGAGCTACCTAAGTAAATAAGAGAAATTGAAAACATTAAATTATTTAAGACAAAATTAAATGACTTCTTGGTAAATAGAAACAAAGCTCAAATTCAATTGAAATGTCCATTTTTTAATATATAAAGCTGAAGAGTTTGTTTGTTTGTTTGAATGTTTGTTTGTTTACTTGAACGCGCTAATCTCAGGAACTACTGGTCCGATTTGAAAAATCCTTTCAGTGTTAGATAGCCCATTTATCGAGGAAGGCCATAGTCTATATATCAACACGCTAAGACCAATAAGAACGGAGCAGTAATGAAAATTGTAAGGCAGACGAAGTTGCGCGGGTCAACTAGTTTAACATAAACTTAGGTCTAAGACAGTAAAATTGTAAACTATTGTACGCCTAACATGGTAGAGCAGTGCAAATGCGCACTAATTGATTGAATAACAACTCTACAAGTATAATAACCACTGTCTCACAATAGAGATCTTTGACTTTGACTTTTGCAGCGCAGCCGCCAATCGCTCAACCACTGCGCGAACCGTGTCATCCAGATTATGATTATTGTTCCAGATTCTAAAAGACATCAGTTGTTTTCTGCACAGCCTCAGAATATTCCTAAAAAGAGCTTTGATAAAGAAGTACCATTGGCCAAAAAAAAATAAAACTTTTTCGGTGATGTAAACTGTGAAAGTGTCGTTCTTAACCAAGATTTTGACACTCGAGGCTCTAGTTAGAATCATTGCATCGCCAATAATAAGCCTGTTCAAAGCAAATTCTGGTCAAGCTGGGAACACATGTATAGTGCGTACAGCTAAGGAGTGGAATTCCTTGCCGGAGTATGTGTTTTCTGATAGCTACAACCTGGGTGTCTTCTCAATAGTGAATAGTTTACTTCTAGGCAGGCGTGCTACCTTTTCGACCGCATCAAGGCTTATCAACAGGTGAGATAGTGGTCAACAATTGCCTATCAAAAGTAAAAAAAGCCGAGGTGAATCCCAGGTGAGAGACAGATGAATCCCAACTAACAGGAATAATCGCGTAATCCTGAACATTAAAACAAACTCTCGATCTCATGATTTTCTTTCAAATTGATCGAAGCATGGACTACAAATACTGACACATTTTCTGATACAACGGTTATTAGTAAAATACTAACCAGCCTGTATGTAATAGTTCTCGGTAGCTCGCAGGTCTCCTGAAACGTGTAGCGCCTGTGCTACGTGGCGGCTCGTAGCTTCCAGAAGAGAGCTACAGTGCACCGCTACGAGGCGTGTCATTGTCTCGTAATGAGACGCTTCCTGATACAACAGTTATTATGAAAATACTAACCAGCCTGGATGTAATAGTTCTCGGTAGCTCGCAGATCTCCTGAAACGTGTAGCGCCTGTGCTACGTGGTGGCTCGTAGCTTCCAGAAGAGAGCTACAGTGCACCGCTACGAGGCGTGTCATTGACTCGTAATGAGACGCTTCCTGATACAACAGTTATTATGAAAATACGAACCAGCCTGTATGTAATAGTTCTCGGTAGCTCGCAGGTCTCCTGAAACGTGTAGCGCCTGTGCTACGTGGCGGCTCGTAGCTTCCAGAAGAGAGCTACAGTGCACCGCTACGAGGCGTGTCATTGACTCGTAATGAGACGCTTCCTGATACAACAGTTATTATGAAAATACGAACCATCCTGTATGTAATAGTTCTCGGTAGCTCGCAGGTCTCCTGAAACGTGTAGCGCCTGTGCTACGTGGCGGCTCGTAGCTTCCAGAAGAGAGCTACAGTGCACCGCTACGAGGCGTGTCATTGACTCGTAATGAGACGCTTCCTGATACAGCAGTTATCATGAAAATACTAACCAGCCTGTATGTAATAGTTCTCGGTAGCTCGCAGGTCTCCTGAAATGTGTAGCGCCTGTGCTACGTGGCGGCGTGTAGCTTCCAGCATAGAGCTACGGTGCACCGCTACGAGGCGTAGCATTGACTCGTAATGAGACGCTTCCTGATACAACAGTTATTATGAAAATACTAACCAGCCTAATAGTTCTCGGTAAATCGCAGGTCTCCTGAAACGTGTAGCGCCTGTGCTACGTGGTGGCGCGTAGCTTCTATCTAGCAGAGAGCTACGGTGCACCGCTACGAGGCGTAGCATTGATTCGTAATGAGACGCTTCCTGATACAACAGTTATTATGAAAATACTAACCAGCCTGTATGTAATAGTTCTCGGCAGCTCGCAGGTCTCCTGAAGCGTGTAGCGCCTGTGCTACGTGGCGGCTCGTAGCTTCCAGAAGAGAGCTACAGTGCACCGCTACGAGGCGTGTCATTGACTCGTAATGAGACGCTTCTTGATACAACAGTTATCATGAAAATACTAACCAGCCTGTATGTAATAGTTCTCGGTAGCTCGCAGGTCTCCTAAAACGTGTAGCGCCTGTGCTACGTGGCGGCGCGTAGCTTCCAGCATAGAGCTACGGTGCACCGCTACGAGGCGTAGCATTAACTCGTAATGAGACGCTTCCTGATACAACAGTTATTATGAAAATACTAACCAGCCTAATAGTTCTCGGTAAATCGCAGGTCTCCTGAAACGTGTAGCTCCTGTGCTACGTGGTGGCGCGTAGCTTCTTTCTAGCAGAGAGCTACGGTGCACCGCTACGAGGCGTAGCATTGATTCGTAATGAGACGCTTCCTGATACAACAGTTATTATGAAAATACTAACCAGCCTGTATGTAATAGTTCTCGGCAGCTCGCAGGTCTCCTGAAGCATGTAGCGCCTGTGCTACGTGGCGGCGCGTTGCTTCCAGCAGAGAGCTACGGTGCACCGCTACGAGGCGTAGCATTGACTCGTACTGAGACGCTTCCTAACAGTTATTATGGATTTAGTTAGTTGTTGCTTATGAAATTTTCGTGTCAAAATTGCAATGATTGACCGTGCACTTTTACTCCACTCCACATATTCATCAAAAAAGAAAAGTAGAAAGACTGACATTAATAACACAAAACATGAAATGGGGTAATTGCCCTCATCATTATAAACAACTTTTACTGTGGCATCAACTTGAAATCGGAAACAAAATCAACAGCCCGTACACTTATTTTAGCATATTTCAATAAAATGAAATGAACACCTGACTTTTGAACTCACCTTATACATAGAAATAGCCTCATCTGGCTCTCCAAGTCCAATATAAATCTGTTCCGCTTTCCTCAGCTGGCCGTCCAGCCTCAGTTGCTGCGCTAGCGGCAAGTATATGTCTCTCGTGTCGTCCTCAGTGAGATGCGCGGCGGCGAGCTGGAGCCCGTCGGCCACGCGGCCGGCGGAGTTGTACGCGCGGACGCATCGCTCTGCCATGCCGCATGATGTTAGTACGCGTTCTGCTGTCTCCCATTCCTAAAATATGAAATCATTGTTTTAACCGTCAGTCTCACAAAACAGTTACAACTTAACAGCAAATCATTATATTCTAGAATGTTGCGTACACATCCTCATGAATGTAGGTATTCTAAATCTAGGTAGAGTTTTGAGCGTTTTGGGTGTAGTTTTTTACAGTATCGTGAATGTAATTTCAAATTTTTGGCCACTCACTCGAGTCGATATGAAATGATCACCAAGTCTTTCACACTGTTCTCGGATAGAATCCTTGTCCTCGATAGCCTGAAAGTAAAAAAACAATTAGTTTTATTTTAAGATGTGACTTTGTAGTTAAGTGACATACCAGGGTAACATAAATCCCAAACTAAGGGTAGATAATTAAGTATGCCGTGTGTAGCCGCTTAAACCCTTTGAGCAGCTATGCAATCTTACCTTTTATTCCACAGGAATCAGAGAGCCAATAAGCTTGTCCACCGAAAAAATCAAATTAGTCCGTCAGTTAGAACATCAAAATATATTTGACCCATTTGTTTTTTCAAAAATCCTTAATTTTTGTACATTTTTTGACAGTTGCACTCAAATCGGTATTCAATGGACAGAAGAGCTGACTATGTTTCCTATTGTGGAAGTATGTTATGTTTAGGCGACTGGACGTTTCCCGCAGTGTGACACAAGGTTTGCGTGGCAAATTGCTACGCCGTAGCCAATCGCTACGCGTCGTAGCCTATTGTGACAGGATTTTACTTTTTATCAAAGCAAGCAGTGAAAGCTGTTGGTTATGAAACAACATCACGCCGGTTTTTTAGTGAAGCAGACGAACTGTACCAACACACACACCCACGTTGCAAGAGGTGCGGCACGGGGGCGCCCGCCTGACTCGACGCTACTAGCCACGAGCCCACATGCCACCTAGACGAGTCACCACATACCTGCAGTATCTGCAGCGCCTTCCTATAGTGATGCGCAGCGAGCGCGGCGTCGAGCGCGTCGCGCGCCTGCCCCGCCTCGATGAGATGCGGCACGGCGGCGCCCGCCTGACGCGACGCTACTAGCCACGAGCCCACATGCCACCTAGACGAGTCACCACATACCTGCAGTATCTGCAGCGCCTTCCTATAGTGATGCGCAGCGAGCGCGGCGTCGAGCGCGTCGCGCGCCTGCCCCGCCTCGATGAGATGCGGCACGGCGGCGCCCGCCTGACGCGACGCTACTAGCCACGAGCCCACATGCCACCTAGACGAGTCACCACATACCTGCAGTATCTGCAGCGCCTTCCTATAGTGATGCGCAGCGAGCGCGGCGTCGAGCGCGTCGCGCGCCTGCCCCGCCTCGATGAGATGCGGCACGGCGGCGCCCGCCTGACGCGACGCTACTAGCCACGAGCCCCACATGCCTTCTAGACGAGTTACCTCACCCGGACATGCCTACAGGGTTGATGAAGCATGAGAAACGCTGCAAACGGTGAATATGCTAATGCTGTTTTAGAAACGAAGTACCTAGTGGAATACTAGACTGGCAAGCGATAAGTTTATTAATATTATTCCTTTATTTCAGGCAACGGTGGCCCATACAAATACAATACACAACAAAACATAAAAATAAACTAATACATATTATAAAATATAAACTAAGACACACGAAGTGACGGCGTCGTGTTGCGCTGCGCGGTGTCACGTAGCCTACCACGAAAACATCGGTAGACTACACCCTTCGGCCAAAACTCTTCCTTTAGGAACCTGTCGAGATGTTGTGTCAGAACCCGCACCACAAACGCGGCTCCTCTTCACCTTCATGTACTCCACGTTCTCTTCAACCTTAGTGGAGTGATGTAGTCGAGATACATACAGCAACGTCGTAGGAACGGCTGGATGTAGCAGCATATTTAGTCCTGTCAGTCCAGTATACCGCATTGATTGCGACAAGTAGGCTTCTACTTCTTCTTCTGCAGTTTGGTGAAGCCATCCTCATCACACTCTGGCTTCGCTGGACAGCGCTGTACCGGAATTCCGGGTTTCACAGGGACGGTTCTGCTTTCCCCCACTAACTAACTTATGTAGCTCCTTCACTACGAAAGTTGGCACGTAGTCAGGATCGGTCACCTTTAGAAAGGTGATGATGTACCATCTCTCCTCTGAAATGGCATTTGATGAAGCTTCCCACTTGTCTGGAAAAGTAACATCTTGCCCTTGCTGATCTCATCTTCTTTGAAGCTGGACTTGCAAATCTGGACGATGCTCACCTCTTCCATAGTATCGATGGTATTCTGTATGAATGCCAACAGCTCGTTTGCAATAAGTTGCTGCGAACTCATTGCGAAATATCAGGCAGCAGCTAAAGCCACGCACTATGCGTACAACTGTGAAAACACGTCCGTATTCGAGCGCGCATCGCACTGCACAGTTTAAACCCCGCTTTTCTTATAGAGGGGAAGCTGATATAGTTTTAGAACAACCATGTTCAGGGCGATAAGTTAATATGAGTAGGTGCAGCTAGCTGAGAGGGCCCCGAGAAAAAATCTGAACAGTTTAAAATAGTCCTGTGGTCAGGGGCACACTTTAAGATATAATAATAAATAAATAATAAATCTTTATTGAACTAAAGCCTAAATAACTATTACAATGATATAGTAGAAGCAACATACATTGATAGGCTTACGCTAGGTAGTTATACAAAGAAACCCTGACCTCTAAACTAGGTTAATACCTGTATCTTAGAAAATCAGTGTCACCCGCGACAATGTTACAAGCCAAAATTTTTTGTCTTTTTTACAACTCGACAACTACTAAACATCGCAAAAATTAAAAATGGAATTTAAAAATATACTACTCTGTCAAGAAAGTACCGGGAAAAGATCAATAATACACAAAATGTCTGTTATTCATCCAAATTTATTTTATCACCTTCAAAGTATGCTCCTTTAGAAACGATACACTTGCGCCAACGAATAATCCATTCATCAAAACATTTTTTAAACGCTGCTTCCGGGATTGAGTTCAGTTCTCGCCGCGAATTCTCCTTTATGTCTTCTATCGATTAAAAACGGGTGCCACGAAGTGGTAATTTGAGTTTAGGAAAAAGACAAAAGTCAGCAGGAGCCATATCTGGTGAATATGGTGGTTGCTGGATGGTATTTGTTGAGTGTTTGGTTAAAAATTCGTTCACAATGATAGCCTTGTGCGAGCGAAGGCGCATTGTCGTGGTGCAAAATCCAAGAATTTTCTTTCCACAAATCTGGCCTTTTTCGTCGAATTTGCTCTCTTAAACGCCGCATAACGCTCAAATAATATTCTTTATTTACCGTTAGACCTTCCGGTAAGAATTCAGAGTGCACAACACCGCGATAGTCAAAGAAAACAGTCAACATGACTTTGACTTTTGATCGACTTTGGCGTGGTTTTTTCGGTTTCGGTTCAGTTGGAAGGCGCCACTCCGAAGCTTGTTGACTAGTTTGCATGTCAAACTCGTAAACCCACCTCTCGTCACCAGTAACAATGCGTTTCATGAATTTTGGGTCCGAACTGACTCGTTCTAGCATGTCCTCAGCGACTTTCATGCGATTGAGTTTTTGGAGAAAATTCAGATCTTTTGGGACTAGCCGAGCAGCAACATGTTTCATACCCAAATGATTAGTTAAAATGGTACGGATCGACTCGTGAGATACAGAAAGTTCGGCGGCTATCTCTCTCAGAGTTGAATGGGGATTTTCAGTCACTATTTCCTTCACTTTTGCGATGTTAACTTCAGTTGCAGACGTTGACGGCCTACCAGAGCGAGGCAAATCTTCCATCACATCTCGACCGCTTTTGAACGCTTTGAACCACTCATAAGCACGAGTTTTTGATAAAGTCGATTCACCGTAAGCCTTCTGTAACATTTTCAGTGACTCCGAACACGAAATTCCATTGGCGATGCAAAATTCAAGACAAACTGTTTGTTCGATATTTTTGTCCATTATGAAATTCGCAATACACACTATATATGGTATTACTAAAACCAGCACTGTATTTAATATAAATAACAGATGCAACTCAAACTCCGCGCCAAAATGGAAAACAGTTGTGCCAATCTAACAACTACAAAAAAACAAAAATTTGAATTTGGAACCATAAACAAATCATCCATTCCCGATACTTTTTTGACTGAATGTACAAAATACTTAAAAAATGATTTACTTTTACAAAAAAAAAGAAATGAAAGTGTGCCGTTAGTGTGTTTTTGAGGTGTGTTGTATGTTAGTGTTTATGTATGAATGTGAGTGTGTGTTGTGTGTGGAAAATTTGGATTATTTGTTTTTTTATATTACCCTTTGAAAGTTGCCTAAAAGAAGATCCTCGGTGTGTTGATGAGTCAATGTTAAAAGGTAATTATGTAACGTGTGTTTGCATTGATATTTTGATTTTGTGGATAATTTTAATACCTTGTTTAAAGTGTTATATAGTTTTGTGCTGGTGATGTAATACTGGCGCCTGGCAAACGTTGTTCTGTGATGTTCTTGTGGAAAGATGTTGAACATATCATATATACACGTTGAGATATTCGAACAGGACACTTTTTAATTTGATCTTCAGAATCCTTTATTTTAATTTGTTAGGGTGAGGCTTGACGCAAAATTACATAAAAGGCAAATCTACCATAGAAATTGTGGGCTTTCCCCAAATCTTACGACTTTCATAACTCCGATTTGGACAATTTTTTAAAGTAGGTATGTTCAGGGCAAATAAAGTTTATGCTGCGCATTATGACATGTTCCGATAGTGAATTTATTCTTATCTGTCGCCTGTTGGGATGGAAGCCTTTTAGCAAAAATGTCGAAATTTCATTGATTTAGCGAACGACCCCAATAGTGATCAAAATTTGCATTTATCTCAAAATTTACACGCCTAATCTGATCCTTTGGTGAAGATTTCTTGGTATTCAGAAGTTTGAAAATAATATTATGATTATTTTCAAATACTTGAAAATAATCATAATATTATTATAATCATTATATCTCCTTTATTCAGTTCACTATACATATATATTATATTTTTAAATATTTGAATAAAATAAATAAAAAAAACATAAAAATAGTAGCCCACCGATATCGGGAACAGGGTCCAAGCTACCGGTGGTCAGGGCTCCAGAGAAAGGAACCTCCTGACAATGCGAGCCGTGTCCAGAAGTACCGCTTTCTGAATCAAGCCCTTGATCCAGCTGCCCAACGAGAGCCTCCTAAGGTGTTGGTCGAGGCTCGTGGCTATTAAGCCATTGGCCGACACGACTATCGGTACAATGATTGTGAAGTCCACTTCCCACATGTCAACAACCTCGCGAGCCAAGTCAATATACTTGATTTGTTTGTCTTTCTCGGCTTTCACGAGGTTCTCGTCATGCGGGACTGTTATGTCTACAATCATTGCACGCCTCACAATTCGGTCCACCACCACTATATCAGGCTTATTGGCAACAATAGTCCTGTCAGTGATAATGGACCGATCCCAGTACAATGTGATATTGCCATTATCGAGAACTGGGTCGGACGCATACCTATAGTATGGCACCTCCGACTCCACAAGAGAGTATTTCAGAGCAAGTTGCTGATGGGTAATCCTGGCTACAAGGTTGTGCCTATGCAAGTATTCTCCGTTAGCTAGACGAGAACAACCAGAAACAATGTGGCGAATTGATTCTCCCGGACGGTGACATGCCCGACATATGTCGACCGTGCCGTGCCGTCTTTCACAATAAATCTCCGGTAGTTATTCGTCATGATAACTTCGTCCATAATTGCACAAACAAAACCTTCGGTTTCTCCAAAAAGATCACCGAAACGCAGCCAGGCTACGGACGCTAGTTGATCTACGTCGGGCCCATGTAGGGTCCGGAAAAAGCGTCCGTGAAGCTCCTTACTCTGCCATACCACCCTGCGATCGTTAGTGACAAGCACTGCAG
The DNA here is from genome assembly GCA_950371165.1 of Lacanobia oleracea. Lineage (NCBI taxonomy): Eukaryota > Metazoa > Arthropoda > Insecta > Lepidoptera > Noctuidae > Lacanobia > Lacanobia oleracea. The sequence continues at coordinate 13,827,182 of OX493401.1, forward strand.
GTTTGCGCCAGTTCTCATTTGCCAAGGAGAGCGGGGTGAGTCCTTTGTCCACCGACACTACATCTCGATGTATACCCACGTCGACAGCTAGGAAATATTCCCTAAGACTGCATATCTCGCGATTGTTGAGAGTCTTAGCATTTAAGAAGCCTTGACCTCCACACTTGCGCGGGATATACAGTCTCATTACCGACGATCGTGGGTGATGCATTCGATATGCAGTAAGCAGTGTGCGGACCCGCCTATCCAGGGCGTCAAGTTCCGTTTGAGTCCATTTGAGTACGCCGAAATAGTACATCAATACCGGCATGACCCAACCGTTGAAGGCGCGTACCTTGTTTCCGCCTGATAGAAGGCTATTAAATACCTTCTTCAGGCGGCCAAAGAAGCGCTCCTTCAACGATTGCTTCATGTCAGTAACATTGATACCTAACGCTACCGACATACCCAAATACTTGTAAGTTTCAGTTGGAGAGAGGGATCTCATGTTTATGGAATCCGAGAGTTGAGTTCCCACGGATTCCATAATCTCTCCACGCTTTACATGCATGACCGCACATTTGTCCACACCAAACTCCATCCTGTTCCTGATTGGCGTTACTGAATGTTTCAGTTACTTTTAGTAGCTCCATCATTTGCAGATTAGTGGGGGCAAAGAGTTTCAGGTCATCCATGTAAAGGAGGTGAGATATAACCTGAGCACCTCTCTTCAACCGATAGCCTAGCCCTGAATTCTCTAGCAGTGTGCTGAGAGAATTCAAGGCTAGTCAAAACCAAAGTGGACTCAAACTATCGCCCTGAAATATACCCCGCTCGAGCCTTACCGGTTCGCTATTCCTCTGGATATTTCGACATCCTGGATAGCGAAGGACTGTCCTCCATTGCCCCATATACGTCATCAGGAAGGTGCGTAGCGTTGCATCTACTTTATACAATTCTACCCTCATGGAGCCATGTATGAGGCACCGAGTAATAGGCCTTCTTATAGTCTATCCAGCATGTCGACAGATCCTTTCGGGAACGCCGAACCTGTTGGCTAATGGCCATATCAATAAGGAGTAGCTCCTTAGTACCACGGGACCCATTCCTACATCCATTCTAAGAGGCAGACATGATGTTGTTTTTGTTAATATGACTATTAATCTTTGCCCTCAAAATGGATGTAAGAACTTTATAGACCGTCGATAAACACGTGATCGGTCTATAATTTTTAGGTTCCGCAGTACTACCTGATTTATGGAGCAGGTGGGTGTTGTGCTGTAGTTAAGAACTGGGGTAGCGACCCAGACTCTAAGGCAGACTGGAATTGAGACGCCAAGCAAGCGTGCGATCTCGTAAACCATTTAATCCAGAAATTGTGCAGCCCGTCCGGCCCTGGAGATTTCCAGTTAAGCAACGGACGGACTGCACAAGCTACATCTTGGGGGCTGATGGAAATTGCCCCCATTTCTGGTATCGGATCGCACACACGCTCGACCTCCCGAGTCCAGTCACCCTCAGTATGACTGACAGGAACCGACCAGATGCTGCACCAGAATTAACACATAGCATCATCATCCGGCAAGCGCGTGTCAGTCACACCTTGGTCCGTTCGCTCCCAATCCCTATATCGCTCCACTCGCCGCCTGTACCTACGAATACGGCTTGCCCATGCATACACCTTCTGCTTCAGGAAGTCGATGCGCTCTGTGACACGAGATATATAATCTCGGAGATTGACATCAGTCCCCGAAAACGCCCGTCTCACAAAGCGCATCACTCTAGGGCGTGTGTTGCCCTCCCTGAAGCAGATCAGTTTGCCGATTAGCGCTCTGGCCTCACCAATACGACGCTCGATCCTGCACTGCCAAGCTGGTACGGTTGGTTGACAACTGCGAATCCAGAGCAGCCACCAGCGCCCTGTTCTTGTTATGCATGGGCAAACGAGGTAAGCGTGGTCTAAGTTCAAGCGGCATGTAGCGGTATTCCCGAATAGCACATTACATTATTATTAAGGGGATAAGCGAATAATAAGGCCGTTTTGAGAATTGATATTTTGGTTTATGTTTTTTGACTCTATGATCTACCTAAATTTTAAAGGAATACACGATGCGATGAAATTTCCTCGATAGAAAAAAATTACAAAGTTCGATCTGTCTTTTTGCCATTTTCATTTTTATGACGTAATGCATTAGATTGATGTTATGAAAACTGCTTTTAAACATATAAAATAACCTTATCTAGCTAAATTGACAACAGGTTTTGAATCCATAATACTTTTATGTTATAAAATTCGAAATTTACTTTTGGCACTTACGTTATTTATTCCGAGGCGCATTCTGTCGCCATCTTTCTTTTTTTCCTTTTAAAAGTATTTGCATCACTTTCTATTCAGATAAATTCAGATGGTCCGTGGGCCTTTTCGAGGTAATACCTATGTCACTTTTTTTGCAGATCAGAGCTCTCAGATTTTTGTAATTATTTTTTTAAATATTTAACATAGATCAGCAGCTTAAAGTTGTTAGTTGTTAAAATTAGTGATATAAAATTATTTTCACAGTTAGAGTATGTATTTTTGCGACCTTGGACTGTAGGTATATATATTCGTAGTAATTTTGTATTCGTACCAACATTGAAATTAATTATAAAAATGTTATGAAATAAAAGACTAAAAGTGCCTAAAGCACAATATTTGAGAGCATACCTGAACGCAACAAACGATTCATATATCAGGAAATTAATAGTGGCTGATAACACCCGCAAATCATGATTAAATCATCATTTTCACTTCTGTATATAAAACGTCCAAAACGTAAAACGCAATAGCATTTTTTTTTAGACGCGTTTGTCTGTTTTTTGTAGCTTTTATCTCACATTTTATCTCAAGAAACAGGCTAAAATAAATTTATTTATTTCATGCTTTGATGTACGTCAAACATCAATATGTCAAATAATTAAACTTGCCAGCTTACGAAAAAAAAATCAGTTTAGAAACTGGCTTCTTCTCGCGACTTCATCTGCGTGAATTTCAGAACTAGGTCAAAAGAGAAATGAGAATAATTAAAAAATGTATAACCCATAATCATAAAGAGGGAAATGAGGTCAGAGGCCTCAACACCTACTTTAAAAGAAATGAAGAGTAAACGAATAGTTGTCAGTCCCGAAAATTTTACTCCTTAATGATTCTGACCTCCTTGTAGTCTCTTGCTCATAATTTTAGCCCCAAACTTACTTATTCGTGATTCAGACATTGACGCCTTTATTTAGATAATTTAATGTATAATACTTGATGTAAAATATTGCTGCGTATAGAATTAAAATATTAATTTTTAAAACCAATCAATAGATATTAGTCAAAAAAAGAGGAGTGAAGTTACAAAAATTCGCACACAGCTCAAAATTTGTAGGATTGTTCAAAATACTATCGGATCGATGAGGCCTTTTTAGGTTTCATTTAGAAACCTAAAAAGGCCTCATTCGATCCGATGCCTGGAAAAAAAATTACTTGGTGTTAAAGGTCACAAAAACGTGTTTTTCGCGATTTTCAGCAAATCAGTATCTTTCTATCTTTTTTTTTGGGACAAGCCCGCCACACATTCCCAACCACTGTAACTCCTGAATGCCAGAATCAACAGCGGCGACCACCAGAAAAACGCCGAGCCAATGAAACCCGACGAGTCCCGGAGAAACGATTCAACTGTCTCTGATCCTGCAACGAAATTAATCAGAAAAGTACAGTGGTGGAGTAGGAAAAAAAAATATAAATTCCATTTCCCTCCGTATCTAGCAGGAGACAGAATAAAACTAGGCCAATAGGCCAATAAGCCCAGTTGCCAAGCACCACGGATTATATCTTACCACTAAATCTAATGGGTCCTAAATGAGGGCTACTGTTTTCGGGCTCACCAGTTGCCGCCATTGGCGAGTGAGGAAAAAGATGTTATTATGCGCGCGTGAGCAAAGTTAGAGCTAAGATAATAATAATGCCGTAAACGCGCGATTAAATACAACATAGATAGTGCCGCAGTGTTACGCAGAAACATTTTGTTCAGAAAAAAAGGACATAATACATATTAATTTCGACACAAAAAAAACTCAAAGCAGTGTTCAGTAGAACCATAACTTTATCTGCCATAGGCCATTTTAGTAAAATATTCACAAAAATCAAAACAAAAAGTGAGTAAATCTCGTAGAAAGCCGACCAACAGTGAAATTGGGCATTTCGAAGACCTCACGCTACACTAGCGCCTCTAGCGGCGAATCCAAACGCGATAGCCTCCATTGTGAGCTACTTTTGATCCCAGTAATAGGTATGGCAAAATCGCTTGAACGCATGGAAATTTGTTCTGGTTTTTATCGCTTTCTACGCGCGTTTGAATCCATACAAATGCGACAGTCCGTTTTTTGCGTGAGCCGGCGTTCGCAAAACGTGCGTCGTCAGCGCGGTAAAAATACGCCGTGTCCATAGGCTCCTACATAATTACATACCATCAGCGATGATTATGATTTGGATGTTCTTCAATTGTATTAGAACTTTCGAATGAAGTTAATGCAATGATCAATGTCTTGAAAACTCCCGAAAACAAAATGGCGGCCTTTGAACTGCAATGTTTGCCCTTAGCTTGGTAGAAAAATAAAGTTTAACATCCGATTTGACCACCTTATATATCACAAACGGAGGAGCTCGTGGCTAAAGAATAACAGCCGCACGGGTCGATCTTCAAGGTAAAGCAACGCTTGCCAAAGTTGTTCTGTGGTTGGGTGACCATCTTAACACACCGAGTTTCCTCCATGCCCCGGAAACCACGTTAAGCCGTTGATCCCAGCTGTCATTTTGTACATATTTGGCAGTCAGAAGCCAATCAATTTTATTCTCACTCTCGCATATTTTTATTATCTTTAAAAAGGTTGTTAATAAAAGTATCGATATGTGAATATAATTTGCTTGCAAGCAACCCTGAATCATTTGGCGGTTAAAATTAGTTGACATGGTGTCGCTATATTCGATTTATTGAACTTTTAATGATCAACGAGGAGAGTGTGCGGTGCGCTCGGGGAGAGAGGGATCTTCCTAAATGGCTAACTCACGCCTTTCGAAGTGTCAGAAATTATTAACCTATGCTCTTAAAGAGATACTGAGCAAACAAATTATTACTAAAACATCCTAATCTTATTTTATTTTTTTATACAGAAGTGCCCGTTGTTAGTTTCATGAAACTGGCAAAGACGGAAAACGGTATAACAAGTTGTATATATGCTCGAATTCAAACACTCTTCACGACACGAATTCGAACAATTCTTCATCCGCAGGCTTGTTAATCTAAAAAGTAGAGCTTAATAATTTATGACTTATGAACATGTATATATGGGATCTACCGAAAATATAAATGACATGAGTATTTACCTCTCTAGCCAATTGAACAGCTCTCGCATAGTTGTTTCCTTTAGCGTAGTACTCCACTGCAGCACGAGTACCACCTCTACGCTCCGATATTTCACCTGCCGTCTCCCACCATTCTTCCTAAAAACACGTCAAAGAAAACTTTAAATTAAAACTATAAAATTATCACCTAAGTTTAAAAATTAAAGGTTCAACATGTTCACACTTCGAATAACATATTTTGGCTGAGACTAATACAACATATCTCTACGATCCTTGCCTTCAGCAGCTTCAAGGAAGTTGTCAGAAAATTTATTATAACTGCTTGGTTCTGTAAAGTACTTTAAAAACATTAATTAAAATAAACTAACAACCTGCTAGGATTTAAAAGTATAAGGCAATTCGAGTACCTGAATTAGCTGAGTATGAACGGACTCAACCAATTCTGTATCCCTCAACAGCTGTGGGTGTTGCAACAAGAGCGCTGCGGCACGTTTAGACCGCCCACCTCGCAGCCACAGCTTCACGGCTCCTTCCACGTCGCCTGATGAAGCTAGAACTGCACCCGCCTCGCCTAGGCGACCTGCAAGTGGAAACATGATCTGATACCGAATATTTTGGACCCACTTAATAAATCCTAACACATTTCGAGTACTAAATAGTCAGTTATTAGAATTATCATTTAAATTATGAGGTAATGCAGAATCATGGATCTAAATCATCATCTTCCTGCCCTTGCCCATGGTAGTTGGGGTCGACGAAACAAGTTTTTTTCTTCCTTTCTGTCCTATCAGCCGTCACGCTATCACTAACTCCTTTATCAAGTTATGGATCTTAATAAGGTATACGAAAGGGCTGTCCAAGTCACTACAAAAAGTGAGCTAGTCATTGACACACGATCAGAAGAGGATTGAGACGCTCTCTAGGAACAGAATCCACCTGGCATACTAGAGACTGTGAGCTCGGTCTCTATGATTTACATTACTATAGTCAGCACACTTAACTAGGCTCTGAAACTCTTACTAACCGGTAGAAGTCAAATAGTCAATCTATGTACTGTGTTCAGTATTGAACTGCTTGTACGTTTATCTACTACGGTGTCTTATGGCAGTCACAAACGTAGCGATTTACTTGCACAAATTCACGTTGTGGTAATTTTGCGCAAGTATCTTCCAACACACGTTACTGTATGCAGTTCTTTTATCTCACGAGCGCGGGTAAGCCATAGTTGTAGTTGAAGCGCGTATAGACACGCGCGCTTGTGTGCGTAACTACAAGTAGCGTTAGCAAGCTCATTCATTGTTTATGAACAAAATAATAAAGGTATTATATCGGATTTAAATTACTTCTTGATACTAAATCTGGTAATTGCAAAATGAAAAAAATAATAAAATAAAAGCTTATACTCATAAATAATTTATTTTGACACTGATTTTTAATAAAATATTATTTCAATCAGAATCATAACTAGACGCCTCTTCAGAGTCTGTTTCGTCGTCACTGTCATCTTGTAAATTAATTATTAATTCAAAATCAGTGTCAAAATATTTCATATATTCAGTTTCTTTCTTAATTACACTATTGCATGTATTATGCCATGTGTCACTCGTTATTTCTTCAATACTTTCTTCGACAAGTTTTTCTGTACTGGTTATATTTTGTTCTACATTTCTTAGAGCAATATGATTTTTTAAGGACCCCCCAAATGTTCTCTATGGCATTCAGCTCAGGGTGATAGGGATGCAGACGTAATACTTCAAATTCGTAAGTGATAAAATCACTTTTATGTTTTTTATTATATCATACAGCTCAACTTTTAGCAAATTTGAGTTGAACGGTATATTTTTTGAAGCGAGCCACTCTTGCATCTTAGATTTTTTTGAGGCAGACGTTGGCAATTTCTCAGCACGTGTGGTGTGGTAGATTGCGTTATCAAGTATTATAACGGAACGATCTGGTAAATTTGGCAGCAATTTTTCATTCAGCCATTTTACTTTCAACTGTGGAATTAGCTTTATAGACTAAACAAGCGTTCTCAATAAATCTGGCATCGGTTCCAGCGTGTACTAAAATAAAACGAGTACCTGTAATAAGTTTTTTTTTAAGTGGAGATGGTTTGTCTTTTTGAGCCCAGGTATTATTTCGAACGTGTGTTGTTAATACGTAACTTTTGTCAGTACAGACAATAGGTCAGCCTTGAGAACGGTATTCGGTTTTTTTTTTTAATATTTCAATCTTCACATCTGGATATCATGCCGTTCTACTAAAACTTTTCTATTATTTTCAATTTTACGCCACTTGTTGCCCAATTTATTTAGTAACTTACGTAACGTAGCTAGACATCCATTGAATCCATTTTTTTCATTTAAGACTGACCTGAGTTTCGCCAATGTTTGAATTTGTTTTTGTACGATATGAAAATCTTGTATTGTGCTCCGAATAACATCAGCTGTAAATCCATCAATGTCTACTTTATTTTCTCTCTTTCTTCGGTTTTTCATTGGTGAAGTGAATTTCGAAGATGCGCTAGCTACATCTCTTTCATTAGACATGTATTGTTGTTCTTTTAATATTTTCTGTACTGTTCGTTCACTAACTCCCGTCGCTGATGCAGTGCGCTTTGTAATATTACGCAAATGTGATACATCACAATTTGGATCTCGATGCAATTCAGTGAATTCATATTCTTCTTTGAGAAAATGACAGACATTTGCAATTATTTGACGACCCTAAAAAAACAATAGATTATTAAAATCACGTTTATTAAACTAACTCAATACAATAAATAATCACAACGTAAATACACACCAAACATAAACATTAATTTGCCTTACCTCACTGCGAACAACTTTTCTTCGTTTACTCGTACCTTCCATGCTGACGGTATTAATTAATTTTGGCGCGAACTGGATAACACTACTGACTCAGCCGTCGACTCGGCCGAAACTGAGCGCTCCCGAGCGTACGCAAACAAAGACAATGTGCATGTACATTTACCCACACAAGTATGGCTCACCCGCGCTAGTGAGATAAAACATCTGTACTTGTGCAAGTCTAAACTTACTATGATATTGTTTGATATAAGTTGTAACTAACCGGTAAAAGTCAAATAGTCCATGTCTCCGTCCACTTATTGAACTGTTTGTACATATTCACATTGTTCACTGCGAGGTCATAATATGACTATGACCATTGTTGAATATAGGATGTAACTAACCGGTAGAAGTCAAATAGTCCATGTGCTGCTGTTTCAGCGTAGTCACAGAGGCACGGTCAGTTCTCTCAGCCAGCGCAATGGCTTCTGTCCACTTATTGAACTGCTTGTACATGTCCACTGCGAGGTCAGGTCGACCCGCGCGACGTACGTAGCACTCTTCAGCCGCGGATAAATCACCTTCGAATATTGCTAGACGGGCTCGCACTATTGCATTGTTGAGACCTGGAAACATCTCTTACATTTTAAAACGGAATGAATCAATCTATCTATCTATCTATACTAATATATAAAGCTGAAGAGTTTATTTGTTTGTTTGAACGCGCTAATATCAGGAAATACTTGGTCCGATTTGAAAAACATCTTTCAGTGTTAGATAGTCAATTTATCGAGGAAGGCTATAGGCTATATATCATCACGCTGAAACCAATAGGACCGGAGCAGACGAAGTTGCGCGGGTCAACTAGTAGATGGATACAGGTGTACTCAACACCGAGTTCTCACATATGTTTTTTATTTTATTTTACCGTAGAAAACATGCAGATTATTATTTATTCTAAACATGTCTGTGTTGTCCCACTACGGGTCAAAGGGGATACTTTATTTTTTCTAACTTCTGCAAGCCATCAGATTGTGTCCTCTGTCTGCAAATACCCATCCTGTGACAGGCAGATCCAAAAATCGGAGTTTGTCTAAAGTCCTCTATGCCGATCGTAATGCTTTGTTACCTTTATAATTGCACATTATATTTATCATAGATATTGGCTTGAGGCTTAGGTCTATAGTTCACGTACCAACTGAGACGTCACCGTCACCTTCAGAGGCGGCCATTTCAACGGTCTTCTCCAAATAAAAGGTGCGAGCTACGTCATCCACTTCTCGGTAGCATTTAGCAGCCAACTATTGAATAAAAAACATACACAAACTGTAACTAAAATAACCTGATCACAAAATCAACTAAGATAAAAAAGCAATACAAATATTTGACTTTCAGTCAATTTTATCACACGATAACGACGGACCTTTGATGTTTCTGGTATTGCAGATGTCTACAGGCGAAGGTGGGTGGGTACTCTCAGATTGGCATGTTTTCCACCATTATTCAATTTAAAAAAAAATGTATCTTATACAAAAGTAATAATACTCCACGAAGACATATAAAGAAAACTTTGAATAAACGAGTAACATAATTAGATATTTTACAAAACCTGGACATCATCGTCGGCTAGTGCTCGTTCAGCCAGCTGCCTCCACAGCGGAGCCACATCTGCGTTGTTGCCAACACTATCCAAATAACGCGCACACCCAGCTAAATCACCGGTTCGAAGCGCATTATCTGAAGAAAGAACTTAATGTTGAACGGAGAATTTTTATTTATTTAAAACTAGTAAAACAAGGTAAATAGTGAAAATACATCAAGAAATTCAAAAATATTAATCACCCAACATTGTTTTTTCGTAGCAAAAGTAAAAGTTTTTAGGCAGTGAAAAACCATTGAAATAAAAAGTGGTTTTATACAAATTAACTACTAATTGGTTACGGCGTAGCGGTATTGCTACGCGCTACGATCGTCGTAGCAGATAATGGACCAGCTACGCGCCGAGTCGCGATTGGGAGCGGGGGATTAGATTTATCTTTCGCTACGAAATTGACTATTAGTCAGTACTAATAGTCAATTTCGTAGCGAAAGATATTCAAAATCAAATAAACTCAGTAGTTTATTTGATTTTGAATATCTTCAATAATTTATCTAGTTTGTATACAAACAGGGATTCTTGGAGTGCTCGCTCGTTCCGTCATAGACCTTATATAATGCTTTTAATGTTATTTAAAAAAACTTACTGAAAGCGAGTCGATGTTCATCGAGCTGTAGATAGGGCAGCAGTCCTCCATCTAACACGACGCGTCTCGAAATCACTTCGACGGCGACCGCGCCGCCGCACTCTGCCATTTCAACAGTGCCGGGGTCCCAGGCGCTGTACCTATGTGGATGACATCATAATATCAAATAACCAGCTGTTTGAGTCAGCTAGCAAGCTTGATACACTTCCCAACACCCTTAAGGAATATTGTCACACAGGGATCACTTGATAAAAACGTCTTTAATCACTACATAGTATACATTCAGTCAAAAAAGTATCGGGAATGGATGATTTGTTTATGGTTCCAAATTCAATTTTTTGTTTTTTTGTAGTTGTTAGATTGGCACAACTGTTTTCCATTTTGGCGCGAAGTTTGAGTTGCATCTGTTATTTATATTAGATACAGTGCTGGTTTTAGTAATATCATATATATATTGCGAATTTCATAATGGACAAAAATATCGAACAAAGAGTTTGTCTTAAATTTTGCATCGCCAATGGAATTTCGTGTTCGGAGTCACTGAAAATGTTACAGAAGGCTTACGGTGAATCGACTTTATCAAAAACTCGTGCTTATGAGTGGTTCAAAGCGTTCAAAAGCGGTCGAGATGTGATGGAAGATTTGCCTCGCTCTGGTAGGCCGTCAACGTCTGCAACTGAAGTTAACATCGCAAAAGTGAAGGAAATAGTGACTGAAAATCCCCATTCAACTCTGAGAGAGATAGCCGCCAAACTTTCTGTATCTCACGAGTCGATCCGTACCATTTAACTAATCATTTAGGTATGAAACATGTTGCTGCTCGGCTAGTCCCAAAAGATCTGAATTTTCTCCAAAAACTCAATCGCATGAAAGTCGCTGAGGACATGCTAGAACGAGTCAGTTCGGACCCAACATTCATGAAACGCATTGTTACTGGTGACGAGACGTGGGTTTACGAGTTTGACATGCAAACTAGTCAACAAGCTTCGGAGTGGCGCCTTCCAACTGAACCGAAACCGAAAAAACCACGCCAAAGTCGATTAAAAGTCAAAGTCATGTTGACTGTTTTCTTTGACTATCGCGGTGTTGTGCACTCTGAATTCTTACCGGAAGGTCTAACGGTAAATAAAGAATATTATTTGAGCGTTATGCGGCGTTTAAGAGAGCAAATTCGACGAAAAAGGCCAGATTTGTGGAAATAAAATTCTTGGATTTTGCACCACGACAATGCGCCTTCGCACAAGGCTATCATTGTGAACGAATTTTTAACCAATCACTCAACAAATACCATCCAGCAACCACCATATTCACCAGATATGGCTCTTGCTGACTTTTTTCTTTTTCCTAAACTCAAATTACCACTTCGTGGCACCCGTTTTCAATCGATAGAAGACATAAAGGAGAATTCGCGGTGAGAACTGAACTCAATTCCGGAAGCAGCGTTTAAAAAATGTTTTGATGAATGGATTATTCGTTGGCGCAAGTGTATCGTTTCTAAAGGAGCATACTTTGAAGGTGATAAAATAAATTTGGATGAATAACAGACATTTTGTGTATTATTGATTTTTTCCCGGTACTTTCTTGACAGAGTAGTAAAACAAAGTCGCTCCGCTGTCTGTCTGTCCCTATGTATGCTTAGATCGTTAAAACTACGCAACGGATTTTAATGTGAGTTTTCAATAAATACACTGATTCAAGTGGAAGGTTTATATGTATACTTGCGGACCCGATAGTAGTTGTCTTGCATGAGCAGCGCCATCTGCCGGGCTGATTTGTTAATCTAAACCATCCAGGGCGCCACCCAAATGCATATTCATTGAAATCGGTCCAGCCGTTTAGAAGTTCAGTGACATACACACGTACAGTAGAATTATATATATAAAGAAGATAATGTCGTAAATAAACACATTTTTTTGCGCTTACATTGCAAACGCTGGCTGAACCCTACGAGATAGATCAAAATAATGTACTACAGTATTTTACACCTTAAAAACGTCTACAAAAAATCCGCAATGGTATATTTTATGTCTATCTTTTAGGGTTAACCCACATAACTATTTTATATCCTTTACTTTTTACGAGAAATAATGGCTTATTTACAAAGCCATTTTAAGCAATAATCCTTATCCAAATAAGTATATTCATTATTTTGACAATTTGATATGGATTAAAATATCCTATGCAGTATATCATTTAAAACTACATAGTATAGAATATGACGCTCCGCTGTCTGTCTGTCCGTATGTATTCTTAGATCTTTAAAACTACGGATTTTGATGCAGGTTTTTTAATAGATAGACTGATTCAAGAGGAAGGTTTATATTTATATAACATGCATAATATAGTAGAGAAACACTGATAATTTTAGAGATTCTAATGATGATCGTGTGTGATGTCGTCAATAAACACATTTTTTTGCGCTCTAGAGGTACTGATAAAACTTGAGCATTCACTTGTAATGAGCATTTGTGCGAATGTTACATCACAGAAAAATACGAGAACATTTTAGCGAGCATTCTATCGAGCGTTCTGGCGAGCATTCTAGCGAGCATTGCTTCGAACTTTTTGCCGAGCCAAGCTTCGGTCATCGTTCCGCGCCCCGCCGCTCTACGACGTCCCTCCCCGCATCCCTGTTGCTCTCCAGGTCCAGTGTGACAGTTTAAAGTCATTGTTAGTATTGGCTGGTTGTGCGTTCAAAATGTCTTGGGACAATGATAATTGTCTACTTTTGATTTCAAACTATAGAAATAAAAGCATTTTGTGGGACTCAAAGCATCCTCAGAATAAAATTACAATAAAATATTGAAAAACGATGTAACGAGTTAGCAACTGCATTAGACTGTTCCATAGATGATTGCCGGAAAAAAATTACAAGTTTGTTGGCTTCTTTAAGCCGAGAAAAAGTAAGCACGACAAAAGTAAAGGAACCGGAAAAGGTTAATTATTTAGGTACAATGCCTATTTTTTGAGTTTGGGAGTTAGTAATTATTTAATAATGAAGTCGTGCCGTATCAAAGTGTTTTGTCTTAATTGGCACCGACTTCATTAATTATAATTGATTGTTGGAAATATAATACTGAGAAGATAAAATATGGCTTTAATATTATTTTGTTACTTTTTTGTGCGAAGTCGGTTTTGTTGTATTAAAATAATATTTTATATTTACATAATACCTATATAAATGTTCCATATATTTCAGGAGCGGAAGTAATTTACAATAGTTCGTGGTTTGCCTATGAGAGTTTGGAGTTTTTATTGGACAAAAATAAACCTCGCGACAGATCAGATAGCGTAAGTATATTTATTTATTCAAAAGCAGGCTTAGCTGCGAGCGTATTCTAAGCAAATCTATATTGCCATTGTATTTCGCCTTCTTGTGAATGATATTCAGCAACTTTATCTCTTATTCGACTGGGGTAGTATCGTTTGAGTAGATTCGTGGAGATACCAGCGGCATAAGTGTAGTTTCTTCAGTTCCAGTTCCAATTTGTGAAGCATAAGTTGTGCTTTATTTTGAATTCTTCATAAAAATATGTAAGTGACATATACAATTGACAATCAAAGTAACTTTTTCCGGGCTTAACAACATAGGTTTACGTAAAACACGAAACACCGAAGACAATATGCCAAACACATTTTCAACTACTTCTCGTGCTCTACAAAGCCTATAACTATATTTTCTTTTTATAGAGCCAATAGCATGAAACCCTGAACAAACTACTAATATAATCCTGACTAACTTTCATGACATTTTCATTGATGCTTCATCGCTGACAAAAAAATATGGATTTGGCAATTGTCTTCCAGGTAGAGGTGATGATTCCGGAAGGTTTAGCGATTTATCATTTAATTTTTTATTAACATACAATTGTTGAAAACTCCTCCGTCGGATATCCGTCCTTGGCAGCCAATGTTTGCATATATTATTTTATAGTTCGCATCTACAACTATTAAAAGTACCACGCTGAAGAATCCTTTATAACTATAGTATTCGCTTCCACTATTTGGGGGTGCTTGAATGATTATGTGCTTTCCATCCAATGCTCCTAGACAATCAGGAAATTGCCAAGATCTTTCGTATTCTTTTACGACTTGCAACCACTGAACAGTTGTCTGTGGTAACTGTAAAAAACATACTTTTATTTCAGATTAATGTAGAGCCTTCCCAAGATTCTACCAATGAGAATGTTCAAGAACACTCTAATTCTGAAGGCCGCCTTCCCAACGGGAACTATCTGATTCTGGAGGACAATCATCTCAACGTGAATCATTTAATTCTAATAAAGTTCAACGTGAACGCAACAAACGTAAACAGGAGACAGATGATGATATGATGATGCGATCAGCTTTTGATACCTTGCAAAATTCAGCTCATTCACTCAATACCATGAATGACGAGTTTCGGACCTTTGGGATGTTCGTTGCTAATAAATTGAGAAAATATATCGAAAATCCAAAAAACCAGGTACAGCAGACAAAGGAGAATTTGATAAAGCAGCTCTAAACTGTGTGTCCTGTTTGACTATTTTTGGACCAATGATGTTCACAAATATTCAAAATCACTTGATTACATTAACAGAAAATTTCTATAGTGTCCGCTTATTTCATGTTGTTTTAACTCTGCAACTAATTGTAGACCTCCACTTCCACTTCTAAGACGAAACAGATTAGTTTGCCACCATCTTCTATTTTTCTTTTTCTTTTTTTTTACATAACCAATGAGTATAAATGCAACACACGCGACCGTCAAGTCTGACATCTTCGTGGAGGATATTTTTTGACGAGCATCGACTAAAGCGTTCACTAGAATGCTCATGAAAATGTTCATAGCAATGTTTGGCTCTATGCTTGGCTCGGCTCGTTGTTCAGTTCGACAAATATAAAAACAGCGAATGCTCGATTTTTTGTTACAAGTGAATGCTCAAGTCTATCAGCACCTTTAAGGTTAACTCACAATAACCATTTTTTATTCATTACTTTTTAGGAGAAATAATGACTCATTTACGAAGCCATTTTTAGCAATACAGCATTAATCCCTATCCAAATAATAGTGTATTTATTTTATTATCTTGACAATTTAATGTAGATTAAAATTTTCTTTTGCAGTATATATTAGTATTATTTAAATGAAGAATGTATAAGATATCACAGAATTAAATTGACGCGAGACTGAAAATATCATTCTCAGCGAAACATAAATGGCGCCGCGGTGTAACTTGGTGACTTTAACCATTTTCAACTTTTAAAGGAGATGTTCCAAAATGTATGGAGCCTGGGCCAGGTTCTTGTACACTATACTTAAATAGAGAAATACATTTAAAACAGTTCTCAACTATCCAATTTCTTTAAAATGGCTCTGTTTGCTGGTAAAAGACAATTGAAATTGCAACACACAACAAAAACCCGTCATGGCAGTAAGCTGTCATTTTGATTGATTAATGACGTTTGACATTTATTTCTGACATATTTATTTACCGGAAACGAGACGAAAGTGACTGAAGTGGCATTGTTATGACAGCTGACAGTTATCTTTCTATGATCTGTAACTAAATCTGTGCAACGCCATGTTGAGAATCGATAAAAGTAATTTATAAATAAATAAATAAATATTTTTTATTTCAGACATTCTTGGTCCATAATATTGTTAGTAGACAAAGACTTAAAAACTATGTTAGGTACATTTAAAAAAACTAAATTAATTTAAGTATTTGCCGCCCTCAGGGGCCCCGGGCACACGCACTTGTGCTTGAACCCAGTGCCCCAGAAGGGGGCTGTCCAGCTTGTGGCTGAGCACGTTCAGGATAGTGTTGGCGCTCCCACGCGTGCGGAACATCAGCGAAGCGATACGGCGCCGCAGCACAGTGTGAAACCCGTCTGTGTGCGCGTGCGCAAACATCGCAGACGCACTACAATAGCGTGGGAGCCCCACCAGCACCCTGAACGCGTTATTATATTGTATTCGGAGAGCGTTGATGGCACGCTGAGTATAGCTGACCCACAGATTGCAGGTGTAGAGAGTTTGGCAAAATGCTTTAAAAAGAGTAATTTTTACGTCTAAACTACACCTCGCAAATCTGCGTGCCAACATGTTACAGCGGACCGCCATCGCTCTCCTCTCCCTTTCAATATCTCCATCGTCTTTTAAATCCTCGGTAACTACATGGCCGAGGTATTTAAACTCTCCCACTCTTCGAAGAGTGACAGCGTTAAGCAGCACAGGTGCCACATCCCCCAGTTTACGTCCCCTGGCTTGAAATACCAAAAGCTCGCTTTTCTGAACATTGTACAGGAGACCGTGTACCCTCGCATACTCCTCACACACGCCTATCAGCTTTCTGAGCGCGGCCACTGATGGGCTGAGCAACACCATATCATTTGCATAACTGATACTGTTGATACAGTGACTATCGATCGAGCATCCTACTCCGGTATCGATCAGCTCAACAATCAGCCCGTTCACGTACAGGTTGAAGAGTGAAGGAGATGTCAACCCCCCCTGTCTCACTCCACACTCCAACCTGTACTCGTCAGAAAGTTCGCCACGCCATTTGACCTGGTTTGTTTGGTGGTCATACCAATATTTAAAAATATTAATTAATTCACCCGACACACCAGTATCCTTCAATTTTCGCCAGAGAATATCATACCTAACCAGGTCAAATGCCCTGGAGAGATCAAGAAAGGCTGCATACACAGGCGTGTTCCTATCTGTGTAATACCTGACAGTTTGCTTGAGAGACATAACCGCACATTCTGTCGATAGTCCCGGCCTAAAACCGAACTGTGCATCATTTAAATTTAAATGTTCTTTAAGCTGTCTCTCAAGCAGGCCATCAAGCACCTTAGCTATGGTTGTAGCCAATGATATCGGGCGGTAGTTGCTCTTGTCGGAATTATCTCCAGTCTTGTTTTTAATTATAGGCACTACCACCGTCTTCATCAGTTCATTAGGCAGGTAGGAATGCCTAATACAGAGCGTAAACAACAACCCCAGGAGCCTCGGGAGGTGCAGCCCCGCGTGCTGAAAATGCTCGATGCTAAGGCCGTCGTGTCCGGGCGACTTCCCTCGAGTCATGCTCTTTATTATTCGAGCAACTTGTTTTGCTGTGACAAGCTCAGGTACCGCTGACACGACGACCCTCACATCCCTGGCCTGCTCACCTTTTAGCGGAGACTCCACTTGAAAGTGACATTTAAACAAATTAGCAATGTCTTTTGGTTCACTGATGCCGTTGACGCTCACCGGCTCAATTTATGAACATCAATTAACTACCACAACAGAATTAAATGTATTTTTCCCGAATTCTACGGATTTTTATCATTTTCATGAGGTAAAGTACATAAACAAAGTCAAAGTCAAAACGTTTATTGCGAACTAAGTGTACAATGGTGTTATAGTTTGTTAGTAGGTACTTATGACTTAGCAGCCTTTTACAAGCATTGCAATATTATTCCTTATTTATTTTATAGCAATAGAAACAAATTTAGAAATTACAGCTATATCAGAATTAAAACGTCAACAATAATTAACAATTTCCAGCAATATTAAATGTCATAATAATAAAAGAATAAAAATGAAAATATCGATAAATTAAGTCAATAAAAACAGCAATATTCAATGTCAAAATTAAATTTAAGTGAAAAAATAATAATAATAATAAAATAAAAATAATAATAATTTTAAAGCTGTTTTAATTGTCAATGGTCAGGCAGGGGCAATAGTTCTTCCATAGTCAACGATTATTAGTCCACTAAACCAGCCAAACCCATAGCGTTTCATGTTTTGTTTCCATATTCTGCAATAGTCCTGCTCCAACCGGGGATTGTCCTTGGCTATACTTTCACAGTGCATACAGGGATAATCGTCGGTTGGTGTCCCATTCCATTTGAAATATCTAAAGAGGCCTCTGCGAGTTGGCTTCGGCCCTTCGTACGCCTACCAAAGGACCGGGTCTCCAGGGACCCGAGAAAGTCAAAAACATAACAACAATAATAATAAAATAAAATAAATGTCAACAATAATTCATTCAATACAATTTCTAACTAAATTAAATGTCATGATTATGTTATTGTAATTTTAGGATAGACTTGGTCGTATTGTTTGTATAGGACAGATCGCCACATGAGAGAAAATAGTTATTTTAAGTTAGACTCTAAATATTCCTTTACTGAGTAGAAACATTTTTGGATTAGGTACAGTTTTACCCTTTGTGGAATATTGTTACTGACTTTTCAGTTTTAAATACGTTGGGCAACTTATTATATATTTTTATTGCCATGTAATAAGGGCTATCACTTAGCATTTTAATTCTTGAGGGTGGAGCGCATAGCCTCTTTTTATGGCGAGTGTTTACATTGTGCGTATCTTCTACTTTTGTGAACTTGTCGACATTTTTAAAAACAAAAACGCAAATGTCAAGTATGTATATTGACGGCAGAGTTAAAATCTGATATTTTATAAAGTATGGTTTGCAGCTCTCCGTGTTATCTATTTGGGCTAGAATTCTAATACACTTCTTTTGCATTACGAATAATTCATTTACGTTAACACTATTTCCCCACAGCATGACGCCATATCGCAGCCATGAGTATGCGTATGCGTAGTAAGCAGACATAGCTGTTTGTGTGTTAGTACTTTGTTTTATTTGAAAAAGAGCGTAAGAGAATCTGGAGAGTTTTGTTTTTATATGTTCTATGTGTGATTTCCAGTTAATGTGTGAGGTCAATATTTATGCCAAGTAAGCTAAATGTATTAACTTCTTCTATTTGCGTGTTTCTGAATGTTGCTTTTAGATTGAGAGGTGGTTTTTTGTATGATCTAAATTGTATTAGTTTAGTTTTATTACTATTTATTTCCAAGTTGTGGATCTGGAGCCAAGTATCTACAGTTTGGAGGGTATCTTGTATTTGTAGACTAGGGTTATTCACATTTCCACACCTGATTAATATTGATATATCGTCTGCAAATAAAACTGGCAAAGCGTTTTCTTCATCTAATATTTTGGGAAGGTCATTAATATAAATTAAAAATAGTGGGCATCCTAACACACTTCCTTGTGGGATTGAGCAAGTAATTTGTTTTTCTTGCGATCGAATGGTTTTGATCTCATTTTTCCCATAATCGTAATGTTCAATTTGTACTATTTGAGTCCTATTGTGCAAATATGATTTGAACCACGAATAAGCTGGTCCTCGTATGCCGCAGCCATATAGTTTAGTTAGTAAGATGTCATAAAGGACTTTGTCGTATGCTTTTGTCATATCTAGTAGTAGCCCAATTACATATTGTTTGTCATTTATATGTTGTAGCGCTTGTTGAACATATTTATAAACTGCTAATGTTGTAGACCTACATTTTCTAAATCCATTTTGTGCGTCGTCAAGAATATTAAACTTTTCTAAGAACGTATATAGTTGATTGCACATAGCTTTTTCAAATATTTTAGAAAAGGTTGGTAGCAGTGCTATGGGTCTATAATTGCTTGGAATATGCTTGTCACCTTTTTTATGTACTGGTTTTACTAAAGCTACCTTAAGTGCGTCTGGAAATTGGCCATCTTGGAAACTTTGATTGATTAGTAACATAAGAGGAATGGAAAATTC
Source organism: Lacanobia oleracea (assembly GCA_950371165.1). Taxonomy (NCBI): domain Eukaryota; kingdom Metazoa; phylum Arthropoda; class Insecta; order Lepidoptera; family Noctuidae; genus Lacanobia; species Lacanobia oleracea. The sequence goes on from OX493401.1 coordinate 13,847,200, forward strand.
TAACGCGCATTGTTTTAATAAAACTGGTGGAATGTCATCGATACCGCAGCTATGTTTGTTTTTTGTTGACCGTATTATATTAATTACTTCTTTTAGGCCTACCGGGCGAACATACATTGAACAAGTAGAGGGATTGACCACGGGTTGTCCAATGCTATTGGTCGAGTTAGTTGTCTGCCCTACATTCGCAAAGTATTCGTTATATCTGTTGCATATATTTAACGGGCATTTTACTACTTCATTGCCTATGTTCAGTGATATATTTTCACGTCTATGTATTTTTGTCTTCCCTGTTTTTGTGTTAATTATATTCCACATTGTCTTTACTTCATTATCAGATTTTTGCATTTGTTTAATATATGTCAGTTTTTTTTATTTCCTAATAGTCAATTTTAATATTTTATTAAATAATTTATAGTGTTTTTTTATAACACAACTTTGGGTTTCATTAAAAATAGTTCTTAAAACTCTTTTATGTTCGCATGATTTTTTGAGACCTTTAGTAAGCCATCCTTTTTTTGGTTTGCATTTTATTCTTATGTTTTTCAATGGATTAGTTAGGGTTATTAAGATTGTGTTTTATTATTGTAATGAAGGATTGGTAATTTTTATGTACACTGTTATTCTTATTTAGTATAATTTCCCAATTTTTTTATTTTATTGAATTTTTAAAACATTCAACGTTATTTTTTGTATATAATCTTTTTTCGGTATACCAAGTTTTTCTATTGTTATTTGATAGAGAGTGCACGTTTAACTGAACATTTATTGCCTTATGGTCCGATAGCCCATAATCTTTGACAGTCGCTTTGTTTATGAGTGGTGGGTAGTTTGTAAAAAGTAAGTCAATGCAAGTGGATGTTGTTTTGGTTACTCGTGTTGGTTCGCGTATTATTTGTTGCAGGTTATATGTTTTCATAAAGTTTAAGAACTCCAGAGTCTGTTTATTTTTATTGTACAAGTTTATGTTAAAGTCTCCCCCTATTATTAAGTGCTTCTGTGAATTTTTGATGTTTAATTTATGTAAAACTTTCCCCAATTGTTGAAAAAATATATCAATATGGCGATCTGCTCTATAAAGTCCTATAAAAATACAGTTTAGTTTGGGAACATCAATAGCACTAAATTCTATAACATATTCCTTTGAGTGATTAACAATGTCTATTCTTTCAATAAAATCTAATGAGTCTTTAACAATGATACAAACTCCTCCGCCTTCGCGGGTTTTGCGACAAAAAATGGACGCTATTTTATATCCCTGGGGCAAGATTGATTGACAATAATTTTCATTTTTCCACAATTCGGATAGTGAGATAAAATCAATTTCAGAATCTAAAAGTAATTGTTCTATTAATTCTACTTTGTTTCCGATGCTTTGAATATTTTGGAAAATTAGAGTAAACTTAGTCAGTTGACCTATTTTGTTCCTTTGTACTTTGTTTAGCTGATGCAATTTGATGTCATAGAAAAAACCGAGAGCCCTCACATAGTTTTCCCGTTGACTTTGATTGATCCTCATGTTCGTGGTCGTAGGTATCGCTTGACATCTGGTTTACAGCAATTATGTCTTCCATTTGCCGTTTTATATCGTCAAATATGGTGCGCATTCCATTGTTATTCAGCCTTCCTGTCAAAGTACTAAACATCGAACTGTCATATGTAAGATGTAGGTTCGAGTCCAATAGGTATGCATGTAAATGTGTCATGATGTCTAGATACAATAAGTTGGCAAAGTTTTCTACTCGCCAATTGAATAGATTTGAACTATTATTAAACTTAAAGGTAGGTAGGCATAGAATAATATTTGTATTGTCAATTTCTGTTAAGTTGTTTCTTATGTCATAAATTAAATCAAAGTAGTCATTTGTTGTTTTGAAGTCATCTTCTCCAATTAATATTATACAAAAATCGTCCTTAGTATATTCTTTAAGCATATTTTTTATTCCTTTTAGTAGTTGTTGGGTTCCGCAGTTTGTTTTTAGGTAATGATAGATATAATAATTGTCTATTTTTCCCTTTGCAATCGATAGTACTTTATTACATTTGTTGGAACTGATGATGCAAATATTATTTTGTTTGCGTTTTTTGTGTTGCTCTGTAGTTGTGGCATTCGTTTCTGGTTCATTTAAAACTATTGATTTACTGTGTTCGTCTACATTTTCATTTACTGATGATTTTAATTTTGAGGATCTACATGTCATGTTTTTATAATGTTCATTTTGCTCAAGCAACTCCTGATTAATACGCTTGAGGTTACTATTTTCTATAGATAGTGAATCAATTTTATTTTGAGCGCTGTTTAGTTCTGTTGTTAACCGTTCAAGTTGTTTTTTTAGTTGAATAGTTTGGCTGTCTTCGTCATCAGAAATGTCAGGTAAGCTGTTTGTGGTGCCATCTATAGGCGACTCAGTTGAAGTAATACTTTCATTCTCAATGCTAGTAGTATTTGAGTCGGACTTAGTACGGTTGCGACGAAAGGTGATGTTATCTAAGAAATTTATTATTAGATTTTTTATTTTTAGTTTCCAAAAATATTTGCGCTTGCTTGGGTTTGAACCCGGAGTCGCACGGTGTCGTCAGAAATAGATTCCTTGCTGTTGCTATTTAGCCACTCGGGTATTACACACAGTTGTTGAAATTGTCGACTGTTTACCACCTCATACAAAATTTGAATCAAATAAGAGCGTTACTGTGACTCTTCACTTTTGTTTTTGTATTGATTGTTTTATTTAATTTTGATTGTTTTATCACAGTAACTGGTCACTTTTATGTTTGTTGCTTGTGTTTATTGGTTGTTTTGTCTTGCAATTTTAAGTTTTTGACAACTTATTAGTGGAGTTGACGATGATAGTTTTATGGCGATTTATTATGATTTAACGCGACACAGTTCATTCACTAATAATGTCACTAGAGCTTTAGATGTTTAGGCACAATTTTAGATAACATCGAATGTAAACAAAGCACAATTTATAATTTTAAAGTATTTTTAAGCACGGACTCGAAGTGATCGTGGCAACACTAGCGCCATCCCTTTTCGTTCTTTTTTTGTGACTTGGCCCATTTTGAAACATCTCCTTTGCGTAAAAAGTAATGCAATATTTTAGAAACTTATTATAAGGTGTATGGTGTTAATCTATATATATTATCTTCAATATCTATTTTAGAACGTACTTACCCTAAAATCTATATATATTATCTTCAATATCTATTTTAGAACGTACTTACCCTAAACACTTTTAATTTCAATGAATATCTTAGGAGTTATCGCAACTACCGGGATCGCGGGACTGTCTAAACGTTACGGGGGCTCTGGAACGCAACGGCAACCGAAAGAACAGGGTGGTTTTTAGTAAGTAAGTCTGACAGTCCCTTCCGCTCCACCCAGGGCGGGAGGACTACAATGATTTTACCTCCCAAAAATATTGAATTATCGTAAAGTAAAGGCACCTGCGTTACAAAATAATTTTACAATAAGAACTTCTTTTTTTGTTCTAAATTGGTCCCGAGTGAAGCTGGGGCTAAAAACGTACATATAATTTCAACGACTGCACACCCTAGGTGGAGTTCTATAATAATGCACACACAAAGAATCTCATTGATTCTATATAAATTATTATCAAGGATGATAATATCTGTGATAAGTCTACAGACTTAATGACATGAAAAATGTAGTTTAAATCAAAAGGGTCCACTTACCACACGAGTAGATGAGTCGGTGTTTGAGCTACCACTGCATCGCTATTCTCAATCCACTGCACGAACGAAACCCCGCTCGCTATGATTTCCTTGTCGCCATTGTTTAGACGCAGTAAGGCTAGTCTTCGTCTCGTATCTCTCAGCAGGAGTAATTGTCCACTTTCGTTCAGCTCAAGCCAGTCCACGCGAGCTTCGTGCCACCACTGACCCAACTGTATACCTGCATAAAACATCGTATTTTTTTTGGACAGGAAAAAAGACAGGGCAGAAAAGATGAAACCGAATGAAACTAAACAAACAAAGTGAGAGAAGATTACAAAATAAAATTTATTTAAAAAAATTTGTAGTGTCTGGGTTTTCACCCGTCGTATATTTAATATACGACGGGTGAAAACCCAGACACTACAAATTTTTTTACCATAACTTTCCAATATCTATAGCAGGGGAGAGCACAATTGGCGCCTTAGCGCAATGATATGATTTAAATGTAGACGTGCTCCAACCTAACAAAACACCTAGGGTAGAGCTAGGGTTTATGGTAATTTTACAGCTAATAAGGCACTTGTCTCACCGCCGGCGATCAGCGAGTAGCGAGTAAAAAGTTTCAAAAGTTTTGACGCCCGGCTTTCAGAGAGTGCTTTTGTGCGACGGACTTTTACTCGCAATACTCGCTTCACTCAACTTCAAAAAGGAGAGTTCTGAATTCGTCGGAACCTTTTTATTTATGTTTTGCGATTACTCGAAGATGCCTGAACCGATATTGAAAATTCTGTTTTGTTTGAGAGGATAGAATTTTCAGGTGGTCCCATGATCATCAGAATTTGGAAGAGTATTTTCTCACCCTGGTCCCATTAAAATTTGGTGAAGATGTGACGAAGAACTTCGTAGATAGGCAACGGAACTCCTCAATAAATGATAATAAATGGACCGGGATTGCTGAAATCTCATGTCTGTCTATTGTTTACACCAGTTTATAACTTAACATTATGCCGGTACGCTTTCAAGGGGCACGCACATGTGAATGCCAATTTAGTTGTAGAGACCACACCACTAAAAAGTGAAAAATAAATAAAAACATTTAGACAATATGTGTAAATAAATACTTTTTTCAGTTGTTGACAGATGTCATTGGTATTATTTTTTTTCTTTTTACTGCCAATAGATTTTCCTCTGACTGACAGACTGACGGACAGACGGACACCGGAAGCTAGGGTAGGCAATAGGGTCCACTTGGGTGCGGAACCCCAAAAATGAAATAGATGATTTGTTAAAAGTTGCTAAAAGTAAAAAAAAAAAACATGTTTTTAAGTAAAATAATGAAGTAAAGTAAATCGTACTTTATTTTGACACGTACGTTTTTTTCTTCTTTTTTATTAACCTATTGTACCTACTTTATTTGCACAAAAAAAAGGTTTCAGCCCTAGTTCTGACCGCCGAGCGACCAAAAATTGTCTCGCTCGGCGTCACTCGCTCAGCGACTGAGCGTGTGACGCTGAGCGAGTACAATGTTTGATAGCTCTTGTCGCTGCGAGTAAGAGCCGGCTGGCCGGCAGTGTGAACAGCCAGCTATCGACTACCAATGTATGTATCTCTTTTACTTACACGAGACCTATATCACTTGTCCCTTTCTTCAGCGAGTAAAAAGTCGATAGCTAATCGCTTCCTCGCCGGCGGTGAGACAAGTGCCTAAAGGTTGCGGTAGTCACAAGATGTGAAGCCGTGCGAGTCACCTGTACTGGATGACACAAATTCACTATGATGTATCCTGCGAGCGAACTCATACGCCATTAGTCCTGTCTCAGTTAATCATAGATTTTAAAACCTCGCACCTCAGTTATTCTTTCATGAATATCACTATTTTTTGCATCTCGTCTTGTCTCTAGGTTTTGAGAAATATAGTAAAAACCTAGGTGAATACTCTATCTCAAAGGTAGGTTTCTATTTTAACAGATACGACACAACAAAAGACGTTAGAAAGAAGATGAATATAAATCACCAGTAGTAAGATCTACGACAGCAACAGTCTGCCTGTCCAGTAAGTAGGCGAGGTGCTTGCGGTCGCCGAGCTGCGTGCCTGCCGCGGCGCCTTCGTTGATGCGCACGCTTAGCACGTGCGGGTTCACGCGCTCTGTTCGCACCTGCCACACAAATAATATACATTAGGTATGATCATGATAAATAACCTTCAGGTTCTTAGCTTTCAGCAATGCCGCCATTAGAAAATCCAACGGAGCAAATCTACATCGCAAAAAAACAAAACACTACAAAGTAGAAAATAACTTTAATTTCGGAAGTTGGTGTTTTTGGTTGTTTCGTTTTTGAACACCGACTTCCGGAATTAAAGTTTTATTTTTTGTAGAAAGATTTTATTTTTCACTTTTTAGTGGTACGCAGGTACAACTAAAAAGTGGAACCTCAAACACAGCGTGCCGGCGTAATATTATGTTATGAACTGGAGTAATCAATCAACAGACATGCGGTTTCAGAAATCCCGATCCATTTGCTATCATTTATTGAAGAGTTTCGTAGCCTACCTCCGAAGTTCTTCATCAGATCTTCACCAAATTTAAATGAGACCAGTCCAAAAAAATGTTTTTCCAAACAAGAAAAAGATCATCCAAATCGGTTAACAATTGGCGAAAATATCACTTAACAAACATTTTTGATGGGATCCCATCATCAGAGCCTGACTAATACCTTCCATCATCAGCTCAGCAACATCCCAACTAACATTAAAGCGTTAAAAAAACCTATATAAGACTCGTATATCAGTTCCATTTAAGTATAAGAGTGTTAACGCATACCTGTGCAACTGAGTTAGAGCATGCTCTTCACTTATAACCACGAAAGAGGCCCACAGTTTTACAGGTAAAAGTTATAGAAAGCTAATAGTACGGTGTCACAAAGATATTAAAGCTGCACAAGAGCGTTTATTCATCGTCAGCTACTACTTTAACCTGTATTACCGCTGTAAAATAGGGTTGGTGAACGCTACAGGTGGTATAAATCCTATACGGTGTTAAAAAGATGTTAAAGCTGCACAAGAGCGTTTATTCATCTTCAGCTACTACTTTAACGGGTATTACCGTTGTTATACCGCGTTGGTGAGCACTACAGGTGGTAAAAAGCGCACGTCAAGATTGAAAAGCCCGTAACCTTGAATTACTAAAATTAAATCTGTTCGTAGTGGAAGTGTTATGTCATCTATTATTCAACACAGCAGAATAATATTATGGAAGTGAAAAATGACTGCGCTTATGATTTCACGGTAAATGTATACCATGTTTCTCATCTCAATTTTAACGCGCCTTGAATTTATTAAAGATTTAAAAGAAAAGTTATGATAATAAAATAGGAATATAATATAAACATTATTCATATTCATTCCTTCTTCCTGAGCAGTGGTATGTAAAATTAAGTGGCATTCATGCAAAGCTTCAAATAATAAAAGAGAATTTGTATATTGTAGTCAAATGTTGAATAACTCGAAATAATATTAATTGTTAGGTTACCAAAACAATGGCGAACTTTACATAAGTGAGGTTAGTGTTAAAAACGACCTATACTTGCGTTGTTGACACCAATACCTTTAGAACGTCTTTTAAAGAGTACTGCCTAACACAATAAGCTTAAGCTAAACCCTTTATTACAGGTTAAACCTAGATAGAGGAGTCGTTTGACACCTTTACCTTCTCGTGTTACTAAACTCTCGACAAACTCTATTTTATAGCATATGTCTGCAATAATAGCCGATAGAGCACCTTAAGTGGTATAAAAGAGTTCATTGCAATAACTATACAACAATATGTGTTAAAAGGAGTCGGCGAATACTTTTATAAAGACTTGGGTGTCACAGAAAGGTTAAGCTATAACGTATTAAGAATGCTGCTACTAGCGTCATTGTGATGTATGCGTAACGACAAGGAAAATAAAAACATAATTTGTTCGGTGCACAACAGCTACTAGATTCATTTAGCTTGTTTATGCATAAATTACCGTGAAAATATCGAGTTTGTTGTGACCATACTTTTTATAACGGCACCGTGCTGTTTGCTATGCTAATTATACTCAATTTATATGTCGCTAAAGTCCTATTTTCCTTACTCATATTCATTGACCAAACACAAAGAAATAATACTATTTTGTTCGACGTATTGAATGTACCTTACATTTCTAATGTTCATGTTAGGCTTACGTTTTTGCGTATCTTAGATGGCGTTCCTTAGCATTTATTATCAAAATGTGAGGGGACTGCGAACTAAAACAGGAGTTTTCTATAGGAATGTATGTATCAATAGCTTTGATGTTATTTGTTTGACAGAGACATGGTTACTTGATGGGATATCTAATTCCGAAGTTTTTGACGATAGATATAATATCTCATATGGAGGAGGGACCGTAATTATGAAAACACTAATCAAGTTATGGGAGGAGGTGTTTTAATCGCGGTTAGACGTGAACTTGTGGCGGATTCGTGCAGTGAATGGTGCTCGACTGCTGAGAACTTGTGGGTTACATTGACACTACTGCGAAAAAAACCAAGAATATCGTATAAAATGCACGTATGCGTAGCTTATATTTGCTGCCAGAACCTTGGTAACTCATTAACAACCCAACTAGGCATTTTCTCAGACAATCTATTGAATATTGCCTTCAGAATTCTGCTGATAAGTTTGTTATACTTGGTGATTTTAATCAACCCAACATAAAGTGGCAGCTGACTTCCGACGGTTACACTTTATGCCCTACTAACCTGCAGGGCAGTGTCCAAACAAACTTTATTGATAATCTCAATATATGTAACCTTTCACAGTATAATAGCCATTCAAACAACAACCACAGGATTCTGGATCTGGTGCTATCTAATGACCAAGTTGTTGTCACCCATTGTAGTGATCCGCTAGTGCCCGAGGACTCACATCACCCCCATCGTCCCTATGTAAAATTCCTATATCATTTGGCTGACTTTGATGCAATAAATGACGAACTTAATCTTGTGGATTGGCACAGTGAACTTAACTGTCGCCCATTGGAAGACGCTTTTACATATTTTCATTCTGTTATCAATAGGTTACGTAATATTTTTATACCAACTAAAACAGTAGTTTCCCAATCAAAATACCCACCCTGGTACAGAAGTCCATTGATCAAGGCTATTAAAGAAAAGGCTAAATATCAAAACAAATATAAAATATATGGGAACTTATCAGACTATCATTGTTTTGTTCTATTGAGGCAACGAGTTAATGACCTGGAAAAGATTATGTTTGATGACTACATAGCCAGAATAGAATCAGATATAAGTAATAACCCTAGAGCTTTCTGGAGTTATGTTAAATCAAGGAAACTTTCAAACTCCTATCCTTCAGTTCTACAGGACAGCAGTCTTCTAGTGACGGCGACGTAATCTGCAACATGTTTGGTGACTATTTTTACTCCAACTTTCTTCCGGGTACTAGTGCAAGCACCAGTCAACAAGGCAACAGTCCTCTGTTATATGATGTGAATCATAGTAGTGCGACACAGAGCACATCTGATATCGGTTCCTTGGAAATATGTGAGGATGAAGTCTAAAATAGACTACTTAAACAAGTAGACTTAAATAAATCAGCTGGACCAGACAACATTCCACCGATTTTTATCGTGAACTGCACCAAAAGCCTTTCTGTCCCGCTCTCGATTTTGTTCAAAAGATCACTTGATACCCTCGATCTGGAAGTCGGCATACACAACGTTGATACGACAGAGGGGCTTTCCTTTAAACTGCCTATACTAGGTACCATTTTCAAGCTCTGTACCAAAAATAAATTAATTAGGAGCAGTAGTTTAGTCGCAAATGATTTTTAAAGTTTTTGCACGGTTTGAACACGATGTATCTTTTTTAACAGCTGATTATCGTCTAAGCATAGGTCATGCACCTTACAACGAAAAATCTACGATGCGTTGTTGCCGCTCTGACGCATGTCGAAGAATATTCACTAAAAATTGGCAATGCAAACAAGGAAGCAATCAATACACACACACTTGCACTTTCACTACGAAAGCGACTAACATAAAGCGAGCGAAAGAAATAGAGATAGGTCAGTTTGTTGCATCCTTGTTTTTTGCGATCGGTAAGTCCCTCAGTGCGCCGACGCTTGTTTTTCGGAACGTACAGTTTGTGGAATTCGCGCGCAAACAATTGTAATTTTATTTTGTTATTGTGAGAGGACACGTAACTTGGGATTATTATTATTTAGTATTAGTGTTTTTTTTTTGTGATTGGCTGTTTTTATGGTGATAGGACACGTAACTTGGGATTATTATTATTTAGTATTAGTATCTCCGGACCTCACTCCCATGGATTTCTTTTTGTGGGGTTACATTAAGGGTGAAGTGTATGCCTCAGAGGTAAATACAATTGATGAGTTAAAAAATAGGATTATTTTAGCATTTCACAAATTAAAGTGCTTAGCGACGGACAGTGATCTAATTAGAAAAATAAATAACAATTTTCTCCGTCGGTATAATTTGTGCATCAATGTGAATGGAGGACACATCGAAAAGTTAAAAATTTAGTGTGTTTGTTTTTGTGCGCGTACTTCGAAACGTTACCTAACATAAAAGCCAGTGCGAGCGGAGGCCTAAGTCGCCGGCGGCCACCCCGGCCCGGCCCCCGCCGAGCACACGAGATACCGCACACCGCGTTCCAAGGCGCGCGCGACGTTGCCGCTTTGTTACCTAGCGGTATCTAAGGTCAGTGTCATTGTTTTACAAAGGGTGGTTGCGTTTTATTCGGATTTGCAAGCCATTTAGTTTGTTTGAAAAAAATATTTTCTCATTTATGGCGCTTTTTGTTTTTGTACCGTATCGAATTAATACTGAACACGTATAGTATACGTAGTTTAATTTAATGCCCCTCTGTCGTATCAACTCTGTATAACGCCGATCCACAAAAAGGGGCCAAGAACTTCTATCGAGAATTATAGACCGATCTCTAAGTTGTGTGTGTTTTCAAAAATCCTGGAGAACATAGTTTATAAACAAGTGTACTCGGCTATCAAACAAAGCTTCAGTGATAATCAGTACGGTTTCATAAGAGGTCGGTCTACCACGTCCAACCTAGTTCTTTGTAGCGACTACCTATCAGAATCCATGTCACACAGGTCCCAGGTCGACGTTATATATACTGACTACAGTAAATGTTTCGACCGAATCGATCATGTTACCTTAATGCGCCAACTCTTATCGATGGGGATTAGGGGTAACCTATACAGGTGGTTCGCGTCGTATGTTGAGAATAGGTGTCAAACTGTGGTGCTGAATGGCTACCCATTCAGAGCTATGCGTATTCCCTCGGGCGTTCTGCAGGGGTTGCTGTTAGGGCCCCTTTTATTTAATATTTTAATTAATGACGTAATTACCTGTTTCCGGCATTCTAAAATATTGTTATAAGCAGATGATATGAAGATCATGAAATAGGTCACCACCCATACAGACGCTCTCTTACTGCAAGAGGACCTAGATGCATTCCAAACCTATTGCAACTTGAATAAGTTGGATTTAAATGTCTCCAAATGCTACGTGTGCTCTTTCACACGTAAACCTCATCCTTTATACTTCCCATACAAACTCATGGATACCCCGATAACTAGAGTCAATTCTATAAAAGACCTCGGGGTTACTTTCGACTCTAAGCTTATGTTTGACACTCACATTGATAAAATTGTCAAAAAAGCGTCGAAAGCATTAGGTTTTATTTTCAGGGTCTCATCTGATTTCAGAAGCATCAAGACTGTTAAAATCCTGTATTGCTCCTTTGTTCGTAGCCACCTCGAGTATGCCTCTCAAGTCTGGAACCCCAACTATAATATTTATATCGATCGTTTGGAGGGCATACAGAGAAAATTCCTAAGGTACATTCAATTTCGTTCGAAAACATACCTACCGAATTATAACAGGCGTTGTAAAAAATTTCACATTCTGCCTCTTTGTGAAAGAAGAAAAATAGCTGATTTAGCATTTTTATCTAAAATTGTGAATGGATCCAGCGAAATCCCTGAGTTAGTGAGCAAAATTGATCTGCGAGTATGTTCTTCGTTTCTGCGTAGACCTCGTTTGTTGCACATACCATCGACACGAACTAATTACAGGAAAAACTCTTACATTATTAGAGCAAGCCGTATGTATAACGAAGCCTGCCAGGAAGTTGATATAGATCTCTTTAATACTAGTGTGTCTAAATTTAAGAAGATTCTTTGCAACCACTTTTTCGATAGCATAAAATAGACTAGCTTTTTAATAATATGCTTGCACTGTATAGTAATTATTAATCATGTAAAAACCGTGAATGTAACGCTGTCTACTACCCAAGTTTCATAAGTTCTTATTTATCTATATGTTAACTGTGAAAACTTGTAATTGGCCATCATCATGTTAGTATCTTTTACATTGTGTCTGCCTAGCTGTAAGTTTTCCGAAAACTTAAAATAAAATAAAATTATAACTCTCACTCTCTTTAGTCATAACTGAGATAATTATAACCCTGTTATATTACTTAAAGTCATAAAAAAGCCTGTAACTGGCACCAATATGTTATTTGGGATGAGATGATTACCAGGCACAAATATCTGAATTGCGATAGAAAGTTTATGAAAAATATTGTATGTGCTTACAAAATTTGAGGGTTTCCCTCGATTTTCATGGGATCCCATCATCAGATTCCAATTTGGTGACAATGGGACCACCTCAGGAGTATAGGCTTTCGAATAAAAAAATATTTTTAAATCGGTCCAGAATTGGCGGTAAAAATCGGTAAACATACATAAAAAAAAGAATACAAACAGCCGAACATAAAACCTCCTCCTTTTTGAAGAAGTCGGTTAACAAAAAGAAACGCGATGCCATCTATTCAACTAGCTGTGAACTACTACGTCGAAATCCTGCATCGTGTAAACGGAGTTTATCATGCGATTTGAACATATACATCAGCCCGAATATCAACTATCGGACAGTAGCCCCGCCAGGCACAACAGCCGCCTAGTCGGAGCATACCCTTTTCAATGGAGGCGTGCGGGACTTTAAATACCTTCAAATACCTATATTCGCGTTACGCATTTACTCGTATCTAAACATACGTACCTAGTGTTTAGATACGAGGAAAATTGTAACGCGAATTAAGCTAATGTTCCTAGACTAACTAGACAGGCTGATTTGAAAAAATCATACGTGTATGTACGTAATATTTTAATGTTGTTACTTAAATAAATGTTAGGTACTCGTATTATCTAACTCACAGTATGCAGCACTTTGTCGAGACCATACTCGACGACACTCAGTTCTCCTGCTCGGTGCAATAGACACGCACCTCCCACGGCTGCATACACTCGTTCTCCACCGCCTGACCATGGAATCTATAATCCATATTGCACTTTATTGAGTCAGTATCTTAGAGTGTATACTGCTCAAGGTTTTAAGCACAATCATGTTCTGTTCCTGACATCACATCGGACCACACACGGCGATACATGGCCATGTATGCCCCCCCGCTACCGTCGTCGTCGCCGCAGCCGCGGCCTCCACTCACTCGCCGACGTCTTCAACGCGCGCACGCATTCGGTTATCTTTAACTTGCAATCAGTAAGTACCTACAATACAGTCCATTTAAATAGCGAGGTAATTTAATTCAATAGCCAAGACCACCAGCAGCACACCTGGAGCTTGATACTCAAACATGTTCCTATTCAAACTGATTGAAATTGGCCTAAGAATGTGAAATGAAGAAAAAAAAGAGATCATTCACGTTACCTCACTGGTCAAGCCTCTAGCGATGTCACATAATATTAACGTACAGCTAGTACGGCATACAGCATACCAGTCGTTACCTGCAAGAAAAAACAAAAAGGAATATGATTCAAGGAAAGACTACGTACCATTAACGGCTTTTCTTATTTTAAAAATTCGATGAATTAAGTCTTGCTTAGTATTAGTGACCGGCCGAAATTTCGGTTTGGGTCAGTTTCGACCAAAAAATCTAGTTTCGGTTTCGCCCACAATATAGCCGAAACTTTTCCGCAGCTCCAGGACGTAAGCCGCAAAATTTTTCCATCTGCGAGGTCCCTTAGACCTGTGCGGAACTTTCTTCCCAGTGCCACTAAAACTGCGCTTGCACAAGCCCTTCTGCTTCCCATCCTTGACTATGCTGATGTCAGTTATCTCGATCTTACTCAAGCACAACTAGATAAACTTGCAAAACCTCCCTTGCCTCTCTTGCCTTTTCAAAACCTTTGCATAAGATTTATATTTGGCCTGCGCAAATATGATCAAATTTCTGAATTTCGCACAAAGCTCAAGTGGCTTCTCATACGTCTTCGCCGGGATTCTCATATTTTATTTCTGCTCTACAGTATTCTGTTCAATCCTACAACCCCCTCTTATCTTAAAGAACGTTTCAAGTTTCTTCATGACACACATAATAGATGTCTGAAGTCATCGGAAAACTTGAGATTAGATCTGCCGATGCATTCCATCAGCTTCTACGACAAATCTTTTACGGTTCAAGCGGTGCGGTTTTATGGAATGCCTTGCCCGTGACAGTAAGACGTGCTCAATCTTTGTCCATTTTTAAAACAATGGTCAAAATTCACTACCTTTCTGTTTGATCGTTTTCACTTGGGTTCCTATGCTTTTTATTTCTCACATAGTCATAATTGTATATATTTACCTATTATTTATTTATTTATATAAATCGTACACCTAAGACTACCTGCAGTACTGTCTTTCCATTATCTTTGCAATCCATCAAAAGATTGTCTTGAAAGATCGCTTTTAGCAATAAGGCCGCCCATTGTGTCATCCTATGTAATGTTTTCTTTATCTATCTTTTCTGTAACTTATATAATTAAGAGTATTCTATTCTATAATATTGTAGCTGGCACTTCAATTAAGCTATGAACATAATTAAAAGGACATCCCGAATAACTTCGCCAGTAAAATCGGATGTTTTAGTGAGGATCCTAATCTGTGTTTTTAGTGATCCTAATCACTAAAAACACAGATGATTTTCTCTCCCCGCGCCGATTCAAACACATGCCATGCCACGAATAGCGTATCTTTAAATAAACTTTTATGCCTTTTTGGAAAGCTAACAGAATAGGCAAATTATTTTAGTTATTTGTACTATTAAGTTCATGGTAATTTTTTGAACAAGACAACATTTTTTGAAAAATATATTCTTAAATCACTCTCCATTTTAATAATTTTGTAGAATTAAGTACTATTAATTATGTTCTTAATTGAAGTACCAGCTACAATATCATATTCTAATAGTACCCATGCCAGATGTAGTTTTCTTTTTATTTGGAGTTAAATGTCATTTTCTGGGTAATCATCGAAAAAACCTTAACATTCAAATTTCTCGACAACGATTGAAATTCGGCCATACATATAGGGGGTTCAATTTGTTGCATTTTGGCATTTTGGCATTAGCACCTGACGAATATACGTCGAATTACAAGTAACCCTTTTAAATATATGCAAATAAATATGAAAAACAGTAGATTTCAGTAAATTATCGTAATTTTAAATAACAGGTCTTTACCTATGAAATTGCCGTTTTGTATGAAAAAATTTAAACGAATTTTTTTCATGTATTTTTTATTTGTATTAATCGAAGTAATCACCCATGCAATCAATGCATCTTTGCCAACGCAGTGGCAGTTTATTGATGCCCTTCTTAAAGAAATCAGCTGGACGGGAGGCAACAAATTCCTCAAAGGCATTTTGTACTGCCTCTCGGGTATTGAATTTTTTTCCCGCCAAGAAGTTATCCAAATTCTGGAAAAAGTAGTAGTCTGTAGGCGCAAGGTCTGGTGAGTAGGGCGGATGACGGAGAGCTTCCAACCCCAGTTCTTGCAACTTGGAGACCGTCTGCTGTGCAGTATGAGGTCGCGCGTTGTCGTGCAGGAGCAGCGGAGACGAGCGAGTGACCAATGCTGGTTGGAGATGTGCCAGCTTCTCCATCATTGTGTTCAGTTCTTCACAGTATACATCTGCACTAATGCTCACCCCGTTTGGTAAGAAGCTGTGATGAATCACACCGGCGCTAGACCACCAAACAGGTTACTGTTTGGTGGTCTAGCGCCGGTCACTTTTCTAGGGGTAAGTTTTCGTTTAGGGCATTGTTTAGGTGCTGAACCAGGATCCAACCAACTTGCTGAGCGCTTGCGGTTATCAAACAGAATCCATTTTTCATCGCAGGTAACAATGCGTTTCAAAATTCCTTCATTTGTGTGTCTGTTGAGCAGTGCAAGGCACGTGTTCGACGCGTACTTCGCGCTGGCGATCATTGAGTTCGTGGGGCACCCATTTGTCAAGCTTTTTTACCTTGCCAATTTGACGCTAATGGACCAATATTGTTTTGACGCTAACGTCGAAAGCTGCTGGTAATTCAGCCGCAGATTGTGTATCATCAGCTTCCACAATCGCCTTTAATTCGTCATTGTCGACCAAAGTCTTCGGACGACCGCGCGGTTCATTTTTCAGGAAATTTCCAGAACGGAAGCGAGCAAACCAATAACAGGTGGTGCGTTGGTTTGTAGTGTTAGCTCCGTAAACGTCGTTGATGTTGCGTGCCGCTTGTGCCGCGTTGCTGCCACGACGGTATTCATATTCCATAATTACTCGATTTTTTAACGTATCCATGATGACGAAAATGATGTAACACTAATCAATAAACAAATGACTACTTTTGGAAAAAAAAAACATGTTTCCTCTCGCGCGTTTCTCGTACAGTTCCCGTCACGCAAGCTTGTCTCCGCGACGTACGCCGCAATCGGCTGCGCAGGACGTCAATTTGACAACAAACATACAACCGCGCATGCGCGGGTAGCTCGCGCATGCGCGGCGCGCGGGTGTAATGGCATCTCACTCGCTCGTATACGTTCGATGCATAAGCGTGTCCCGCTTGCTCGATGCAATACGACTGTGGATGCGAAAAGTGTTACAGGTTGTTATTGTTTTTAATGATTTATTTTAGTTATTTCTTACAGTTTGATTTGTGCTCTTGTGGTGTATGTATTTGTTGTGTTACTTTTTGATATTTTATTGTTACTGGTAGTCTTTGTTACTTGTTTATAGTATAATACGAATAAACAAAAAAATATTTTAGGAACGTAACACTTTTTTACGCGATTGCACCTGCGCGGACTTCACTCAAACCTAACTTCCGAGGGGCAAGCCACGCTAACGCGAACTGTACACCCATGTGTACGAGAAACGCGCGAGAGGTTAATATAAAATTAATTTGAAATTAGAATTCTTAGCCAAACAAAAATTATTTTGATTTGAAATGGCCAGTACTGCAGAACGGCAATTTCATAGGTAAAGATCTAATAGTTTTTATTAACTTTCGGATTAAGCTGAAAAACCAGTTTCGGTCGGACACTAATTAGTATACAAAAATAAATATGAGGAAAAATATGAAATAAAATAAATAAATCATAATAAATATACATATAGGTGTATGTTTTTCTAGGCAAAACTTAAATATTACTTGGCACAATCAATAGTGGGAAACAAAGACACCATGTTGGAACAATTTGATACCTGGGGAAAACCTTGGGACCCTTACTGACAATCAATCTCGAACTTTCTGTGCTAGACAAATTCAACATATTTAATATCACATATAGGCTTACATTGCGCTTATAAAACATCAGAAGTGCTTGGTTACAAAATTGGTCATTTCCTATAGACAGGAACCAGCAAGTAATCCATGGTTACTCTTTCAATAAGAGATAAGAAAAACCGGCCGAATGCGAGTCGTACTCGCACACGAAGGGTTCCGTACCATAAACCCAGCACCATAAACCGTCATTTTTTTTTCTTATAGCGGCAATAGAAATACACAATCTGTGAAAAATTCAACTCTCTAACTATTACGGTTCTTGAGATACAGCCCGCTGACAGACGAACGGATGGACGGACGAACGGACGGACGGACAGCTGAGGCTTAGTAATAAGGTTCAGTTGGTTACCCTTTGGGTACGGAACACTAATAAGACTGCTTTACTTAAACTACATTGCGTTGGTCCAGTACGCCATTATCTGATGAGAAGTACTGACCAATGAACCGCACGTTGAATATATCGGGCGCCTGCTTGGTGGTGACGGTGAGGGGCAGCGCGTCGCCGGCGAGGCGCGACAGCAGCAGCTGGCGCGCGCTCACGTGCTGCACCGCTAGCGTGTCGCGCCACACCCAGCGCCTGCCGTGCCACACGGTGAGCGTGTTATGTCATGGTAAGGATCCAGAATTAATTATATGCACTTTGGGTTTGTACTGAATATGATAAAAGTTTTTTGAACGTTCACAATATTGAACATGCAATATCTATTTCCAATTTTGCTTTAATTTTAAAGAACTCCATCTAGAATAGACCACCACTTATATAAGAAATGAAAACGCTTTAATTTATTGCCAAAATTGCGTTTCTAAACCGACAGTTTAAATTTTCGTGCGAATACCGACGATGACGTCACTCCTGTCTGCCGCTGGTCAAGAACTGTCGTAACTCAAAGACATAAGGTTGCCTTATCGTTGTCATAACAGCAGTGACTTCACTGTACACTGATTGTTGTTTTTTTAATAAGTTCCATTTCACGTAACTTTGATTAATTATTTTTGTTAAAAGTGGCTGAACGGTGGTATGTAAGCGACTGGCGTGCTAGCTTTGTGTTTCTTTACAATATCTAAAATGCTATTCAGCAAATCGCATCGCTATGGTCGCTACAAAAACATTACAAAATAACACACCACCACAAAGTCTACACAAACTCAGAATTCCTGAGTTGGAGCTATATGTTATTCGGTTTTCACATTAAGAAATTCTCAGTCTCGTGGCAATTTGTTGCACAGTTTATAGCAATAGGCTCATTCCCTTTCACGTCACCTGAAAAAAAAAAAAAACGACCAGGTGTATGTAATACATCCCTGCCTGGATCTTAAGCAAGATTTAATCTCTCAGCTTATTTTTTATAGTTTTGCTGTATATCAAAGGCGCGCAAGTTCCTCGTCTATGATCATAAAAAAAGTCTACAGCTACTTCTTACCCCCAGGTGGATCCATCAAGAAGTTAGACTTTCATAAACCAGTAAAACATGGTTTTAAACAAGTACGCTCACTTTTTAACCGACATCCAAAAAAGGAGGAGATTCTCATTGACAACAAAGAAAGTAAGGAAGACTTTACCCAACAATGGGAGCAGTAGTGTTCAAACCTCAATACAGCTTCAAGTTGAATAACAGCGCCTGTTTGCGAAGCGAGTGCTAGCTTGGTGCCGTCGCCGCTCCAAGCCAGCGCGCGCGCCGCGTAGAAGTTCGGTATGTTCAGCATCGAAAGCTCTACCCCGCCAGATTCTTTTACTTCGCCCACCAAACACCCGTCGAACACACCGAATGCCACTGTCTATAATGTTAAAGAGTTGTAACAAAATAAACAAAAGAGATCACCTGTAACGCGAAAAAAAAAGCAAGATCTACGCTTATCTATATATATAAAAATCAATGCCACTTTTCGTTGTTATTTTATAACTCAAGAACGGGCTCACCTATCCCAACCAAATTTTTAGGCTTTATTTGGACTATTTAGCAGATGGTTTATGTGAAGTTTGCTTAAAATCTGTCGAGTGGTTCTTCATTTATCACATTTTTTGTAATAAATGAATTCAATAAATGGCGGATCATTTTGTATTAAAACTTTTTTGAGATGGGGAATTTGCTGTCACATCCAATTACCTAATTTTTTTTTATTATTTCACTTTATACGTAATAATATAGTGTAGTGGCCGTACACGCTTAACAAACAAGCAGGGTTCCTAGCGTGTGTATTATAAAACAGTACAATTATCGATGCATATTATGTCGGTTATATTGTTATGCCTGTGGGTTTTGCGTGTAAGGTTATAGACATCGTGCAAATCCTGGTGCGTATGGCAGCCATAACATACCTGTCCTGAAGGACTAGGAGCAGCTGAGATCAGATCTCGTCGATCCGGCGGCAGCTGAGGCTCCAGACTGCGCAGCAGAGCGCCGCGCTGTGCCTCATACACTGACACGCGCCCGTCACACGACCCCACTATCAACTGCACAAAATAATCAGGGCCTGTTTTATGACTTTAGGATCAATTATCAACTAAATATAACCCTAAATTAAAGAAGCAGTAATTTGCGCATAAAAACAATAAACGCAAGAACTAATCAAGTATTAAAAGCTTGGACTGGTTCATGAAATCGCTGATGAAGGGTAATTCAATTTTCAGTGTTAGGGTATTGGTGACCTACCTTTATCCCTGAAGCATAAACTCATTGACATGTGCATTCTACCCATCCTAACCTACGGTGCGCAAACTTGGCCCTGGCCGAATCTCAAAAGAAGGGTGATGAAGCGTAACTTTCTACTCTTTCTAGGATAGGGCTTTCCAGGCTTAAATGGGATTGGGCGGTTCATGTATGTAGGATATATGCATCAGGATAGCTGGACCAGAGTCGTTACACAGTGGGAACCAAAGGACGAGCTCCGTCGCCGAGGAAAGTCTAGGGAACGCTGGCGATGGCGTGACGACTCGGAGCGGAGGCGTTCATGACCGATTGGTCGGAGAGAGTAACACACCGAGAGAAGTGGAAGGGCATGGAAGAGACCTTTGCCTACCCTGGGACAATATAGATTGATAAAAAAGGTTAATCTCCGACCTATTCCAATCGGTCATGAACGCCTCCAAGTCGTCACGCCATCGCCAGCGTTCCCTAGGCCCTCCTCGAAGCCCGTCCTTTGGCTCCCACTGCGTTTATATCTTTTTGGAGGGTATATAGAAACGTGAAAATTGGTGCCTACGTAGACTTTTTTATGAATGCTACAAAGAAGTTGAAGAAAAGCAAAAAAGAACTTATAAAACATACGTAAGGAGGCAGCAAGACCAATGCAGTCGGGGGCAGCGCATATCGCAGTAGCAGCCGTCCGTTGAGGTAGAGTGTACCGTCCACATGGCCGGACGCGAGCGTACCCTCCCCGCCGCGAGCCAGCGACACACAGCAAGCGCCTCCTGTCCACATGCTGCTGCTCTTGTTGCTCTTGCAGTCTAGAGATCTAGACAATATGCTAAGTATCATGAAGCAAATACGAGTAAACTTTTAAAATTAAACTAATAAAGACCTCTATCTACCTTTTATCAAGCATCAGAAAATTGTAGAGCAAACAGTTGTCTGCAGCATAATAATTTATCGCCTTTATCGTTTATTCTTCTATTTTATAGCTGCTCTATAACTTCTTCGACAGAAGAAGAAGTCGTTAAGGCTCGAGCAGACCGGATGCGTATGCGTAGACGTAAGCGTAGACACGCATGTACCATTGAGTTGTAATGTATGGAACTGTATGAGTGAGGACACACCGCTTGCGTAACGTAGACGTGTGCGTCGACGTAACGCGTAACCCTACGCAATGCAGCTCCCAAGACACAAACAGGCTGCGTGTCTTACGCCGTACCTAACGCAGAGCAGAACGGCAACATCGCGTTGATGACGTTGTATTCGATGGCGCGCCATATTGGACGTCACACCGAACACGCACGTACGTTTGCAGCGCGCTGCCGTACGCGTGTAACTGCAGTCAGTTGTATTTTATTACAAACGGGCACAAAGTTTTGTTTGGTTTTTAAAATGAACAAAGAAAAACTTATTGAAATGGTGCGTACATATGAATGTATTTACAATCCAAAAAATAAAGATTATAAAAATATATCGTATAAAAGTTTATTATGGGAAAAAATTGGAGCTACACTTGAAATACAAGGTATGTACTTATTTAGTTATTAAAATATGTAACAAACTTTTCTCTAACAGTAATTGCATCATTAGGTGATCTTGTGTTAGTGCGTCTTAGAGGTATTAATGCACTTTCTTCCAAGTTTGTTTGACTTGTTACAGTTTGAATCTGGTGCATCACAATATCACCGTGTTTTATTCTTACATAATTATGCAAACAACATGCTGCCTTCGTAACGAGAATAGCCTTTTCGACATGGCATTCAATAGGTCTATGAAAAATCCTCCATTTTCCCGCTAAAATACCAAAAGTATTTTCAATGATACGACAGGCACGGCACAACCTGTAGTTATAATTTCGTTTTCTCGTATCATGTAAAGTTGTGGCTCTGGGAAATGGTCGCATTAAGAAGGTTTGTAATGCAAAACCTTCATCGCCGATTAGTACATGTGGTACAGGTTCGGTAGTACCGGGCAGAGGTTTCGATGTTAATATTGTTTTTCCCAGTAAATAGTGACGATAAAAGTCAGAATTTTCAAATATGTTGCTGTCACTGTGTCGACCGTAGCTCCCAACGTCTATCATCGTAAATTTATAAAATGGGTCGGCAATAGCAAGTAAAACAATTGAGAAATTATTTTTATAACAATAATAGTTGGATCCACTACTGGGTGGGCATTTTATATTAACATGTTTCCCATCGACGCTGCCGACACAGTTTGGAAAATTCCAAGTTTCTCTGTAACCCAATTTCGACTGTTTCCATATGTTATCGTCAGGGTTAGGCATGTATATAGGTTGTAAAGTTTCCCAAATGGCTTTTGCTACCTCTTCAATGATTTTAGAAACCGTGCTTCGTCCAATGCGGAACGAAAACGAGATGGTAATAAAGGAGTCGCCTGTTCTGATGTACCTGAAAAATTAATAATAATAATAATACCATATTATCCCGCGGAACTGCGGGGGTCGTGGCTTCTTAAATGCTAAGACCCTGCATAACCGCGAGGTATGCAGCCTTAGGGAGTACTTCCTAGAGGCCGACGT
Source organism: Lacanobia oleracea (assembly GCA_950371165.1). NCBI lineage: Eukaryota > Metazoa > Arthropoda > Insecta > Lepidoptera > Noctuidae > Lacanobia > Lacanobia oleracea. Next base: position 13,869,734 of record OX493401.1, read on the forward strand.
GGGTATGCATCGAGATGTGGTAGCGGTGGACAAAAGCCTCACCGCAATCTCCCTGGCTAACGAGAACTAACGCAAACCTGTGGTATTAGATACTAATGACCGCAGGGAGGTATGGCAGAGCAAGGAACTTCACGGACGCTTTTATCGGGTCCTACATAGGCCCGATGTAGACTTCTTAGCGTCCGTAGCCTGGCTGCGTTTTGGTAACCTCTTCGGGGAAACCGAAGGTTTTGTCTGTGCAATTACGGACGAAGTTATGATGACGAACAACTACCGGAAATACATTCAGTCAAAAAAGTATCGGGAATGGATGATTTGTTTATGGTTCCAAATTCAAATTTTTGTTTTTTTGTAGTCGTTAGATTGGCACAACTGTTTTCCATTTTGGCGCGGAGTTTGAGTTGCATCTGTTATTTATATTAAATACAGTGCTGGTTTTAGTAATATCATATATAGTGTGTATTGCGAATTTCATAATAGACAAAAATATCGAACAAAGAGTTTGTCTTAAATTTTGCATCGCCAATGGAATTTCGTGTTCGGAGTCACTGAAAATGTTACAGAAGGCTTACGGTGAATCGACTTTATCAAAAACTCGTGCTTATGAGTGGTTCAAAGCGTTCAAAAGCGGTCCAGATGTGATGGAAGATTTGCCTCGCTCTGGTAGGCCGTCAACGTCTGCAACTGAAGTTAACATCGCAAAAGTGAAGGAAATAGTGACTGAAAATCCCCATTCAACTCTGAGAGAGATAGCCGCCGAACTTTCTGTATCTCACGAGTCGATCCGTACCATTTTAACTAATCATTTGGGTATGAAACATGTTGCTGCTCGGCTAGTCCCAAAAGATCTGAATTTTCTCCAAAAACTCAATCGCATGAAAGTCGCTGAGGACATGCTAGAACGAGTCAGTTCGGAACCAACATTCATGAAACGCATTGTTACTGGTGACGAGACGTAGGTTTACGAGTTTGACATGCAAACTAGTCAAAAAGCTTCGGAGTGGCGCTTTCCAACTGAACCGTTTTCAATCGATAGAAGACATAAAGGAGAATTCGCGGCGAGAGCTCAACTCAATTCCGGAAGCAGCGTTTAAAAAATGTTTTGATGAATGAATTATTCGTTGGCGCAAGTGTATCGTTTCTAAAGGAGCATACTTTGAAGGTGATAAAATAAATTTGTATGAATAACAGACATTTTGTGTATTATTGATCTTTTCCCGGTACTTTCTTGACAGAGTAGTACATTGTGAAGGACGGTACGGCTGACATATGTCGGGCATGTCACCGGCCCGGGGAATCCATCCGCCACATTATTTCCGGTTGTTCTAGTCTGGCTAACGGAGACTATTTACACAGGCACAACCTTGTAGCCAGGATTATCAACCAGCAACTTGCTCTTAAATACAATCTTGTGGAATCGGAAGTACCGTACTATAGGTATGTGCCCGACCCAGTTCTCGAAAGTGGCAATTGCACAATGTATTGGGATCGGTCTATCATCACTGACAGGACTATTGTTGCCAATAAGCCTGATATAGTGGTGATAGACCGACTAGAGCGTCGCGCAATGATTGTTGATATAGCAGTCCCTCATGACGAGAACCTCGTGAAGTCTGAGAAAGAGAAACAAACGAAGTATCTTGACTTGGCTCGCGAGGTTGTCGACATGTGGGATGTGAACACAGCAGTCATTGTACCGATAGTCGTGACGTCCAATGGCATAATTGCCAAGAGCCTCGACCAACATCTCAAGAGGCTCTCGTTGGGCAGCTGGATCAAGGGCTTGATCCGGAAAGCTGTACTCCTGGACACGGCGCGTATAGTGAGGAGGTTCCTCTCTCAGGAGCCCTGACCACCGGTAGCTTGGACCCTGTTCCCGATACCGGTGGGCTACTATTTTTTATATTTTTAAATGTTTTTTTAATATATTTTTTTTAATGAAATATTTAAAAATGTAAAATATATGTGTATAAAATGAATAAATAAAATTATACTATATTTTTATTTATAAAAATCTTTTATTTTTATTTTAGGTTCCAAAGCAAAGGATGCGTGGAGACCATTGGGAGATGGATATATGCGACATAAAAAAACAATCAGAGGACAAACTGGTTCAAGCAGGAAATATTCAAATTTCACATGGAGTTCCCAGATGTCATTTTTCGACAGTACGCTCGTATTAAGACCTACAAGCACTAACGTAACACCACCGCAACCAGGTTCCGATGCGCCACTGTCACCATCTTTTTTACCAAGACAGTCAGTCAGTAGGTAGACAGTCGTCGCCTACACCAAGACAGTCACCGCCTGCACTTATGCCCTCACCGCCTTCCCCGCAACCTGGACCATCATGGCTGTATCCTGAACCTGAAGTTGATGACTCTTCACAATCAATATTGAAAACACTTGATTTACCTTCTTCAACACAATTGCCGCAGCCGTCTCCAACTAGTTTACAGCCATCGCTGTCACCAGCGTCACGTACAACGAAAAAAAAGACTGACAGCCGTAATTTGGGAGACAACACCGATAGAGTCCTTGATTATCTTAAATATAAAAAGAAAAGGGAATGTGATGACGCTGACTACTTGTTCATGAGCTATGCTAAATCGTTTAAAAAATTATCAGTGCGAAATCGAGGTGAAATAAAAGTAGCATTAGCAAAATTGTTTGCTGATGTTGAATTGGAAGAATTTGGAAATAATTCAACAAATGAAGGACAAAACCAAATGACCAGCCAAAAACCATCGTCGCTAATGTACGTATCACCTGCTTATTCTGTGTTATCTGATGGATCTACTGAAACCATTTTAATAACAGAAGAGCATATACAACAACCGATGCAACCTGTGTTGATAACGGAAGAAACTTCTCAAGAACCACCTCAAGACGAGGACGTCGTCGTCGCTCTGGCCATAGATCTAACGAATCACAATTCGAATGAGTCGCATGAAGGTTGAGCAAATGATCATATTATTTTGTATCTTATTTGGTTTTATTTCACAATTTGTTATTTGATTTTAAAATGAAAAAGTAACCTTAAAAAAATTGCTAGTCTTTCTCTTGTTGCAACCGCCTTTCTGTAGTTGGTGTCCAGTTTAAATATATGTCATCATCATCATCATCTGCCTAGCCTTTTGTCCAGTTTAAATATATGTGATTTCACTAAATCATGCAATTCTTCAAAAGAACTATGTTAAAAAGTTCTTTTGAAGAATTGCATGGAAATATAAGTAAAAGCGATCCTCATACGATTCGAGTTCACGGCAAAGGTTATGATATTCACTATGTGTTTCTCTTTTTTTATTTATATCATGCACCCATTTTCTTTTTGCACACACAGAAGGATTCTGGCAGAGTAGTAGTAATATTGCTTCTCCCTCGTCAGATTAACTACTAGGTCCATATACCCAATCTTCGTCAGACATCGCGCACAACATAAGCGTTGAAAACAGTCAAATAAAATATGGTGCCGCAGCTGGGCATGCAATGGGCCTGCATTGCGTACTCAGCTCGATGGTATAAGCGTAAGCGTAGACGTATACGTAACCCGGTGTGACATCGGATTACGCCGTAACCACGCGCATGACTACGACGTGGTTACGTCGTAGTCAAGCATACGCATCCGGTCTGCCCGAGCCTTTATCCTCCAGTTACATTCAATAGAGGCAAGTCAACACAACAGTTTTTTTTTTTAAACTATCAAACATTTTATGGATTCATGGGTAGACACTAGGCTAGATCATAAGTAGAGTAGACTAACGATCTTTTTGGCGTGGTTCAAAGTTTAAATTGAGTACGATTGGACTATGGACGGATCTATAAGTTGATCTTATGGTGATAACCTGAGGTGTGTAGTTAAATATCATAATATATACGAGTACCTCACCTTATTTTCCCATCGCTAGTTCCGGTATAGAACCCATTGTCTGCAGGTAGCAGCGACATGGGCGCGCCAGTGAGAGGGAACTTGTTGCAGATGACTTTCTTGCCGGTCCAGTCTGCTCCCACACGGTACACGAACACCATGTTGTCGCTCTGAGCAACGCCGAGCAGTTCGGAATTGTCGCTGAATGATATACCTGGGATAGACCGGTTGGAAAAATGATTAAGAAATAGAAAACCTAAATTAATGCCAAGCATAAGCGAACGGTTACATCAACTCGGGTGCAATAAACCTTCAATGGTTTACATGTACTCAAGTGCTTCTACTGAATTTGAAGTAAAAGACTATACTTTTTAATATTATCTTTTGTGAAAAACAAATTAGAAGTTTCGAAAATCGACCCGTCTGTACATAGGTACAGTCAACAAAGCTATTCGGTATACACGCAAAAATATCAATTTTTGCCTGCCAATGTTTATGTCTAATGTGTGCACTATAATTTTTTAAGCTTTTGACAATCTTATGAGTGTGTTGTACAATAATAGTCTACTCAGCACACTCACAACATTGTTTAAAAGTAGTTGCAAGTTAGCTGCCTGCATACCCAATAACTTTGTTGACTGTACACCTAGTTACTTGGAAATTCATATTTTTTCTAGTTTTCCTTACTTGTAATAACATAGGACTTCTTCCCTGCAGCAGAGTCGGCAGGCTTGGTAGCAAACTTATCTCGGCGAGTGCCCTCGCGGTCGAACAACAGCACCAAACGGTCACATGTTGCCACTGCTAGCTTCACGTTATTAGGAGACCAGCAGATACCCGCTATAGGACTCTCCGTGTCCTGGAATACACACATATATTATTTTAATAGTTATTGGAAAAGTACACAATAAAGTATTACCCTCAATAAGTAGTAGTATTATTATATTATCATAAAAGACAAATGCCAGTAAGTAATTTACGAAAGTGTTTTACACGATTCGTTTACCTGTGCTTCCAAAAGCGTTTTAGAATATTTCAGCCGCATATTTATTGAGCAGTTTTATTTACTAAGAATGTTTTACGAAATTATGGAGTTTTATTATTACAAGGACTATGTTGTGTTAACTGTTGCCTAGCAACATTCAAATTTCGCGCTTATCATTCGGTACAAACTAATTTATTTACTATGGTTTGAGAGGAAACCACAAACAAGAACAACCATAGCAATCTAAGATTTTTTATCGGAACAAAAATGTTGCACTGGTGGACGGCCCCAAGTAATTATTTTATATGGTAGTTTTATAGTGTAGAATGAAGACGAATCATAGCAAATCAAAGAATATCAACGATTTTGCGCCATCTTTGGTGTTGCCGTTTAATGGGTAAGATTTTAAAGTGAATCATAGACAAAAGTAAATAAATTGTAATATGGCAATTCTGTTGGTTTTTATGTCAACTTGACATGACAAACGGAAACTCTTTTCGTGAAAACAGTGTTTATTGTACAGACGTTGTAAGGTTAGAATAATTTTATCCGTTTTGATCCAAGCGAATTCTAAGTTTATATCATTTTGAAACAATGTCGGGTCTTCGTTACAACATGTTTATTCAGTTTTGCAACATATTTTCGCCCACTTTCTGTTTATTACATGCTATGATAATCGGCAAGTGACGGCATTGTCCTGTTGAGTGAAACTAACCAGCAATCGTCTGTTTCCAGGACGTCATGCCTTTCGCACGGTTTGTTGAGCCAGGGCGTGTTGCCCTGGTAGCGGAGGGTCCCTTGAAGGGAAAGTTAGTGAGCGTGGTCGATGTTATTGACCAGACCCGCGCTCTCGTCGACGGGCCTTGCAGCGGTGTCTCACGTCAACAGCTCCGCCTCAACCAGTTACATCTCACCAAGTTCCGACTGAACTACCCATTCACAGCGCCCACACGCATTGTGAGGAAAGCATGGACAGATGCTAAGCTTACTGAAAAGTGGACGGAAAGCCAGTGGGCTACTAAGTTGGCCAACAAAGAGAAGCGTGCACAGATGACAGACTACGACCGTTTCAAGCTGACGTCTGCGCGTGTGAAGAGGAACCGCGCGAGGACTGCGGTGTTCAAGAGCCTAAAGGTGAAAGCGGCGCGCGCCGGCACGTTCGGCAAGAAGTCCGTGCCCAAGGCGGCCGCCAAGAAGGTGCGCACCAAGAAGCCCAGCGGCAAGAAACCGGCGAAGAAGTAATTCTTTAGTGCCTCAAACAGGTTATTGTGTTATCAAGGGACAGAAATAAATAAAGAATTACTCTTAAGCCAATTTTCTTGTGTTATTGTTACTCATAAACAGTCCTATGACTGCAAATAGGTGAGTGAAGTTGATATTGTAGAACATGTGGTGTTTTTTCTCTACTCAAAATGTTTTACTTTGCAGTTGCGGCTAGTCACTGGGTGAAATCAATTTATAGGAGGTTAGTTTATCTCTATTTCTTGTGTGAAAGACACTAACAATGCAACATGATGAATTCTATTTTATAGTCTCGTTCGGATGAAAATCAATGATTTCAAACCCACCACTTAGCTGATTCAATAATTACAAAATCATGTTTTCCTAAGAAATTGTGTAATGAGAAACTTTAATGTTTCTTTTTATTATTTTCAGGATGAAAAATACCTACATGGTGAACTATATTACTCAATGTAAGTTAATTTTACCATCATTATATTATATGCCATAACCTAAAACAACTATTATACCTACCATAAAAGAAGCATTACATACTTTTCATGATGAATTCAAAATTATAGTCTCGTTCGTATGAAACATGTGATTTCAAACTTACCACCTTACTGATTTTACCTATACACGTACTTATGTCCTAAACTAATTATGTCTAAATCAAAATTGCCTATTTTATCTTTCCCAGGTATTCTAATAATGCTGAAAGCAGCAAGATTTAGTAGCAAACAATGAATAAGTGGTCTACAAACTCAATGTCAATGTAAGTCATTTACTACAGTTTATATACCTCAAGAGAAATGTATGCTTTTAATGATGAATTTAATATTATAGTCTCGTTCGTATGAAACTCATGATTTCAAACTTACCACCTTACTGATTTTACCATTAATATTTTTATAATTCAATAGCAATTTAGTAACGTCTAATTTAAAAGTGTTTTACTTCATCTTTCCCAGGTATACTAATAGGGTTAAAAGCAGCAAGATGTAGAAGCTAACAATTGAATAAAAAGGTGAGGGACCTGTCTTACGTAGTAAAACAAATTATGTTAGACATGTCTTTAAGATTCTGGAGACCCTACCAAAGCCGATGTGTGTACTTTCAAGTTGTTCATGCGTGACTCTGGATAGGAACTTCTAAAAAAAGCCAAAAATGATTAGTCTCAATAGTCATTGAAGGGTCTAGAACCATCAAACTGACCCTACCAAAGCCGATGTGTGTACTGTCAAGTTGTTCATGCGTGACTCTGGATAGGAACATTATCACACTCTGTGTAAGACATCCAGTTACTATAGTTGTATGTCCAAGGGTTGAGTGTGACAAACACACATATTAAGGCCACACACCACACCGTTTAGCCTATTTAGTATTTACTCTATTCTGTTGTTCACAGAAGGTTTTGTGAAAGTGATAAGAAGATAACTATCATGTCTCAAGAGGAACCCGTCCATAATCTCTCTTAATGTGAAGACTACCAGACCGAACAACAAAAATAAAAGGGTTGCAAAGAGAACCAAATTAAGAGGTTGCATGGAAGTACTTATCTCAGGTAAATAATTTCAACTAACATATTGAAAAATTGAAGCCTAGCCTATAAATTAAAACTTTCAATATTTTTTTCAAGACAAACTTCTAAAAAAAGCCAAAAATGATTAGTCTCAATAGTCATTGAAGGGTCTAGAACCATCAAACTGACCCTACCAAAGCCGATGTGTGTACTGTCAAGTTGTTCATGCGTGACTCTGGATAGGAACATTATCACACTCTGTGTAAGACATCCAGTTACCATAGTTGTATGTCCAAGGGTTGAGTGTGACAAACATCCAAATTAAGACCACATAAGCTGCCCCAAGTTTGTTCATTTTAGTAATTGAATTCCTCTATTGTTAGCAGGACCAGAAAAAGAAAACCTGACCATCATTTAATTGGGAATTAATTGGTGGAACCAAGCAAAATCAATAAATAGTTAATCATTACATGTTCTGCCAGATGCTGATTAAAAGGCAACAACACATTCCTCAGGTAAATATTTTACATGTAAAAAAAATAAAAAACTGCTTTTACTGAATGTTAGATGTTCAAGATTAATTACTCTCCTTCCACTTCTATAATGATGATTGGGAAGACCCTACCAAAGCCGATGTGTGCACTGCCATGATGTGCATGCGTGACTCTGGATAGGAACATTATCACACTCTGTGTAAGACATCCAGTTACTATAGTTGTATGTCCAAGGGTTGAATGTGACAAACACACAAATCAAAACAAACTCCAGTCATTAATTATTTCAATTCTGTAACCTAAAATTTTTGTTGTTGACAGATGGCTGAATTTTATTATGGGTGCAAGTGAATTTATTAATGGATGTTTTTTGAAGGTAAATTGTTTTCATTTGCATAGCTGGCTAGGTAAATAATTCAAATAAACAGGAATTTTACAATTTAATTGATTATATGCATCGCTGCTCAAACTTTTAAATACAACACAAATAATAAAAGTTTTTTATATTATTATTTTTGTTAATTCTATTAATTCTTGTTACAGACAGATAAAACAAATACTTGAAGCTTGTAACAAGGCAATTAAGTACTTTACTTGAGCATCCATTTGGTAAGTGTCCTTTTTTTTTCTTCCTGATATGTCTTAGAATGTCCCAAACCTTCTAGAACCTTTCATGATGATTATTTATCGCCCCAGTCTGAACAAATGTGTTGATCCGATTTCCTGATAACAATAATAATGCTGCACAAATTGTATTCATGGAAAATACTATAGGACTAATAGAATTTATTCTTGTTTCAGAATTAATTAAAGAAATTAAGTTTGTAGAACTCAAGAGATATACCTCCTATCTGTGTGTACAGGTGAGCTTTTAAAATAATTCTGTATAGCCTTTATTTCTCTCGGTATATAATGATGATTAATTTATCGCCCCAGTCTGAAGCTTTGTGTTGATCCGATTTCCTGATAACCTTAATAATACCACACAAATTGTATATAGGGAAAGAATATAGAACTAACAGATGACATTTTTGTTGCAGAAATCGTCACAGAAATTATTTATTGGTGGGGCACAAAAGTTTCATGTCCTTTTTTTCTATTATGTGGTAAGCGTTTAATATACTCCTTTAAGTTTTATTTCTCTGCATGTCTATAATGATGATTTATTTATCGCCCCAGTCTGAACAAATGTGTTGATCCGATTTCCTGATATCATAATAATTTAACATAATATAAGCTCACATAGAAAAGCAATTTAACCAACATGCTTTTTTTATTTTTTCAGAAACCTTCAAGACTATTGATTTATGTCAGCTAAGAAAACACTTGCAAAGATCTCTATTCGAACAAAGGTAAGCCTATCATGTATATATGAGCCTATTGTGTAAATGTCCCATCTTTTAAATTCTCTTTCTATGATGATTATTATATCGCCCCAGTCTGAACAAATATGTTGATCCGATTTACTGATAACACAACTTTACTAAACTAATAATTATTACATAAAAGCATATTACATAATGTGGATTCTCTTCTTTCTTTTTCAGAAATCCTCATTACTTTCATTTCCACAAAATAAAGCCTTAAACTTGCAATGGACACATCACCAACCAAGGTCAGTAAAATTCATTTTAAAACAGAAAGACCCTGTATTTGAAATGATGGTAACAAGCATATATCTTATAATTATGGTGAAAATACTAAAAACTGATCAATTTTTTTTGATAAGAGACTAATTACTAGGTCAGAATATTTGTGTAACTGTTTATTAAAATATATAACTTTATTGTTTTTAGATAATTTAACTACTGAATGATGCCTGACTGCAGAACCCACAATGGTTAAGAAAGAGGTGAGTTTCTTTTCACAAAACTATTTTAACAAAGAATAAAACTAAATGATGAATATCTGTTATCCCTGTCTCACAAAACCATGGGGAAAAATAATGGTATGGTAACAACTGAATTTATATCTAACAAAAACCCTACAAAATATTTGTAAGACATCCAATATTAACAAGTTTTAATATTTGCAGATCAAATGGACTCAACTTACATGGATGATCAGAAAGAAATTACAAAAGATATCCCAACCTTATAGGTATTAAATACTTTATTTTCAATGTTACGAGTATCATAAAAAATATTAAATGATGAATATCTTAGTTATCCCTGTCTCACTAAATCGTGGGGAAAAATATGGTATGGTAACATCTGAACTTTGTCAAATTAACAAAACTAACCTTTATGCATAGATTTCCACTTGCTGACTTTGAAATAAAAATACTTTCAGATCACCTGAATTTGAAATCAAATTGAATAAAACAAAATATTTATACATTGGAAATTAGTTTTCCATAAGAGAACAACAATAGAAGAAGACTGCTAAGCCGAATTAGACTAAAGCACAGTGGAACCCTAAATGCTGTTGTCCAGATGTCTTCTGGAATCTAAAGACAACAGGTAAAAATCTAAAACTCGAATAAAAACATTTCAGAATCATTAAACAAGTTCGATCAATCTGCCATAAATTCATAATAGTATGTCTAAATCAGACTGATTTTTATTAGTTTTGTCTCATATCATTAAATTAAAATGATGAATATCTGTTATCCCTGTCTCACAAAATCGTGGGGAAAAACAATGGTATGGTAACAACTGAAACCATTCTTGTTACATTAGGCATTTTCAGGATGATGCAGTACTCTCATAGAATAGACCTGCAACTAATGATAAGGTAATTTACAAGTTTAATTGTAATCTTTGATTGTCTCAATATGATGATTTGCTTAGTTATCCCTGGCTTACAAAACCGTGGGGAAACTATGGTCATGGTAACAACTGAATATTATTAAGTTACAGCCAGTATCAAACTTCCCTTCCCAAATACTTATACATAAATGCTTACTTTGCAGATATAAACAGTGCAGTGTGTCGCCATTACGTGACATCTTCAATGAAGAAATTACAAGCCTTTCAAGGTATGTATTTATGAGGTTTCACCATGGCAATATACCAAAATATAATTGGCTTTCCCTTGCTTATAATGATGAATATATTTTAGACAAGCATATATCTCGAAAACTTTGAAGATACCTATAATCTGACAACTTCTAAAAGTAAATATTAAACAAATTCAAATCTGCACTTGTAGATCCAATCCTAATAAATACTTATTTTGCAGATATTATATCCAATATAATGCTTCGCTATACTGTGACAGCAACTTCAAAGAAGAAATTTACTAAGCCAATAGGAGCGGAGCACTACTGAAAAATAATGAAGTTTCACAGGTCAGCTAGTGTATTATACCACAGTAAAATTGGCATTCTCATGCTCATGGTGATGAATATATTTTAGACAAGCATATATCTCGAAAACTTTGAAGATGTTCATAATCTGATAACTTCTAAAAGTTAATATTTACCATGTGTAGCTATAACACTTTCCTAATATATTTTTTTATTTACAGGTATTCTTCACTGGCTGGAGAGGAGCTTCATATGGCTTCAGGAAATTTCTACTAATAACATAATTTTCTGTCTATAATTTTATCAATTATTAAATTATTTTAAAATTGTACGCCGACTCGGTATCATTTTATAACCACATCCTCAGGAAAAACTGATAATTGCAGACTGATAATAACTGGTCATTTAAATAGCAGAAAAACGAAATCATAGACTGCAGTTGATCTAGTTATTGGTGAAACACGGGTAAAACATGTATTACGTTCTTGTAACTGAATTGGAGACTACGAGCTTCACGTCCTGTAAATTGCAGGTTTGGCTCTCATTATTAAACTGACTGACTTGCTCATCCTTGTTATGGGGGGGGGGGGACACTGGCTTGGCCACCATTGAGGATTTTAATTTTTAACAGACTTCCAAAAAAGGAGGAGGTTCTCAATTCAGTTATTTTTAGGGTTTCGTACCTCAAAAGGAACCCTTATAAGATCACTCTCTTGTCAGTGTGTCACCACCGTTGTTCTCAGGAACGGGTGGTCCTAGCAAGTTGAAATTTATACCAAATACAGAGTACTGTCTGTCTATAGTCCCTATTGGGTGTAATAAAACAAGGTCCTTGCTAAAAATATATGGACAAATTTCGATTTTCGCGAAAACTTTTAAATAACAAAATTTACCTTTGTCACCTTTTTAGGGTTCCAAACAAAAACTGACCCTTACTAGAATCACTCTAGCGTCTATCTGTCACAGCCAGTTTTCTCCGGATCCACTGGACCGATTCTGTTAAAATTTGGTACCTACGTTTATATGGTTTCTCTGACCCCAAACTCGGAAAGGTTACGTAAATTATTGTTTAGTATGGGAATCAAAATAAAAAAGTTTTGAACAATATCGTGTGACATTCAAATGAAAGGCTTACTGTGAGGTTTTTAATTATATTTTTTTCATAATTTTAAAATAAATGGTTTTGAAGTTATTCAAGAAATAAGACGAAAAATTACCATTCCCTATCTCCGAAACTACTGAGCTTAAAATTTTGAAAAAAAAAAATGGAGATATATCTTTACCTCTAGATTACAGGAAAATCAATAAGAATTCTATAGTGGTAAAATAACATGTAAAAAAAAATCGTTTGGAACCCTTTGCACACGAGTCCGACTCACACTTTGCCAGTTCTTTAAGTTTCGGATTTAATAATAAATAGTCAATCTTTATAAATAATCAATCTTTCGAACTACATGAACTTAGAGGGCTATATTGATGATTAAAATGGTTATAATTCTTTAGATAAATACGCGTTACGGTCGCAGACCGCATTTGGTCTACATACAGCTTCACACTGACCGGCAAATTGCAAAAAACATAAAAATATTTGAATTTCGCGGGCTACCCTGGAGCATCCACCTTGAGGTAGACCGAGCGAAGTAGGTATCTAACATTTCCATACTTTACGCGATGCTAGCCGTGCGCTCACGTATAAAGACGGCTTGAAGCCATAATAATTTATTATTAAAAAAATAAAACTATTATGCAAAATTAAACCACAAATTATTCTTCTTTATGTTATTAACCTTTCTTAGGTATGGTTTTTGGAAGTATAACTTTCAAAAGCTTCAAGAAAAATAAGAAAAACAAAAAATAGTTGAATTTAGACTCCTCTTCCGATTTTTTTTGATCGAGTGAAGTTTTCGACATATTATGTTTTGAACCAGAAATTGTCAAAGTACATAAAGTAAACTTCATTTTATTTTGGCTTTAAACAATCACTATTTGTTTGTTTATTATTGTTTCAAAGTGATGGAAAATTGGGAATACCCGGCCTTAAGGTGGATGCTCCAGGGTAGCCCGCGAAATTCAAATATTTTTATGTTTTTTGCAATTTGCCGGTCAGTGTGAAGCTGTATGTGGACCAAATGCGATCCGCGACCGTAACGCGTATTTATCTAAAGAATTATAACCATTTTAATCATCAATATAGCCCTCTAAGTTCATGAAGCCCTATTGAATGGTTATTTCATGAAAAAGTCATTTCAGAAATACACATACATAACATTTTTCATAATTTTAAAATAAATGGTTTTGAAGTTATTCAAGAAATGAAGACGAAAAATGACCATTCCCCCCGAAATCTCTCTAAGTATGCAAATCTCCGAAACTACTGAGCCTAAACTTTTGAAAAAAAATGGAGATAATAGATCTTTACCTATAGATTACAGGAAAATATAAGAAGTCTATAGTTTTAAAACAAACATGTTAAAAAAAATCGTTCGGCACCCTTTGCACACGAGCCCGATTCGCACGTGGCCAGTATTTTATTGTAGTTTTGTAAAAAAATTGTCTTCAAATACCAGAATTAGTCGGTCAATGGTTAAAAGTTATAAGGGTCTATAGGAGGCAGAACTGGGTAGCGCCTACCCCAGGCGCGGCCCATTTGAATTGCTAAAGCCTAGCGAAAATCGGTTTTCTCCCTTTAGTTGCAATTTTTCGTCAAGTCAAATTTTTATTCCAACAGTTAAATAGTAGAGTTTAAACAAAAATTGGCACGAAAAAATCTTACGTTAAATATACTTAGGTACTTATACTTCTAGTTTTATCGATATAAATAATAAGTCCTTAGATAAAGATATGTAACAGAGGGATAAATTATTCGATCTAGCTCTTGGACTACTTATGCCTTAAGGTGGATGCTCCAGGGTGGCCCGCGAAATTCAAATATTTTTATGTTTTTTGCAATTTGCCAGTCAGTGTGAAGCTGTATGTGGACCAAATGCGTTCTGCGACCGTAACGCGTATTTATCTAACAAATTATAACCATTTTAATCATCAATATAGCCCTCTAAGTTCATGTAGTTCGAAAGAATGAATATTTCAGAAATAATCATTCTTTCGAACTACATGAACTTAGAGGGCTATATTGATGATTAAAATAGTTATAAATCTTTAGATAAATACGCGTTACGGTCGCAGATCGCATTTGGTCCACATACAGCTTCACACTGACCGGCAAATTGTAAAAAACATAAAAATATTTGAATTTCGCGGGCCACCCTGGAGCATCCACCTTAAACTTGCCAAAAAATTGCGACCTTCGCTAGTTGCACTAGCTTTTGAAATTCAAATGAGCCAAGCTAGGGTAGTGCTACCCAGATCGGCCATAAACCGTTATAACTTTTGAACCAGTGATCGACTAAATTCTGATATTTGGCGACTAATTTTTTTAACTATGTCATCAAAATTAAGATCCCTGACGGTGGCCATGCCAATATCAGTCGCACATGTGGACGACTTCTGAAGTACCTACCTATTTCCTACCTCTTTAACCTCTAATGATTGATAAACATGTGGCTGGGCTCTGGTCCGACGTGTCCCTGACAAACATGTGTTTGAACGAGTAACAATGAACGCGCCGATATTTTGTGTGCTCTTGACTACGGCTCGAAACAAAGACTAAAACCATGGCTCGGAATGTGTAGATCAACCTTAACAACTACTACTTAGAACTAATCTTCCACCATATGGGAGTAGAGACTAAAGTACGAATGGATAGCTGTACGATAGACTTTGGTATGTTAGGCGTCATAATTATCTGATAACACTACCTACCTGTGAAACTGACATTATAATAGGGTTTGACGCGCTCTCATTTCGGAAACCGGTTATTAATTAATCTGAAAAATATTTTTGTGTCAATTTTGCCAGCGTCGTATAGGTACCTATTTACGACCTAATACTCAAAGTTGTTTGTTGGACTTTATATTTCGAATTAGTATTTTTTTTTGGGCCGGGCGCTGGGGGCATGACAACTGATAATGAAGTCGGGCGGGTTTTTTAAAAGGTTAAGGACGTCTACTATAGGTATATGCACTTTTTCATGCTTGATTACGCACCGAACCTTATTAATTCGTAGGTACTAAGCCGGTCTTTCCTTAGGAGTTCAATTATTAGGGGGAACTTGTGCGATCAATCCACTGTATTTACGAGTACGTACCGAACTGACCACCTAATACCTGCCATAAGAAAATTGTGTTATGCCAATAAGTACCTAACAGACTCGTTACACAAAACTGCCTTTAGTTTTGTTGCATAAATCTTTAGAGGGGAATGACTGAAATGACTCGCAAACTAGCCAAGTTACCAAAGCTCATAAGTTCAAAAAGTTCACTGGTTATGTTTTTACTTTTTCAAGCTTTACTTTTGTTAGTTTATTACTGTAAAATTACCAATAAAAAAACAAAAACCGGCCAATTGCGAATCGGACTCTGACACAAAGAGTTCCGTACCATAAACCTTAATTTTTATTATTTGTCGTCATAGCGGCAACAGAAATACATAATCTGGAAACAATTCAACTGTCTACCAATTACGGTTTTTGAAATACCTAAATCCCGCTGACAGACAGAAAGACGGACATCGAAGCCTTAGTAATAGGCTTACACCTGTATTCACAAACGTTACTATGTGGTCTCATAGTGCGCGCGAGCGCACAGAGACCTTAAAACTTGTTCTTAGACAATACTTGAGTGGCAGCAAGCACTATGCGTCCCTTATAATGAACGCACAGCTAAGGTAGCCTGCTAGCTGTTTTAAGCAACGCATAGCTATTGTCTCTCGATTCTCTGTGGTCTATTATGTTATGAGAAATATTTTTTGGGGTTGGATTTTACTGTTTGTGATAATTTTCCATTTTAATAGCGTACTTTTACAATAGATTTATTGAAGAAGAATTTGATAATTATATCAATGAGAGCTCTATTCAACGCTGTGCGTTTGCTTAGTCAAGGGTCGTTTGAATATTATTTATGAATTGAAAGGCTTGCCATGTGCAACGCAGTAAGAAATGCCTTACTTCGCATAGCGTTGTTACTTTACTGAGAAAAGTATTGTTTGTGAATACGGTATTAGTGATAGGCCTACACCAACGGGTACTACTCCCTTTGGTCTAGGCCTTTTTAGAGTTCCGTACCGAAAGGGTAACCAACGGAACCCTAGGTATATGGTTTCCTATAAAATTTTAAGGTTTACAAATATTCTTAAATTGTCTTTACAGGGACTGAAGACAGATGAGCTAACGAGCCTAGAAAAGAAGTTCACAGACTTAAACATTGCAAACAGCAAACAAGAACACTTCTTTGAAGTCGACATCCAAGGAATTCGTGTTCTTAATATTTTATGCGGTGATGATTATAAGTGAGTGATCTTCTAACTTCAATTCTTTATACACAATGATCTTCATTAGGGTTAAGTAATAAATATCTACCTAACTTTGAGAGTAAAACAAAGTCTGTTTCAGTTACAGGATTACAAGTCAATCAATGGCGATGGAGAAAACGAATATTGGTGGCAGAACCATTCAAGTACAAAAATTGGTGTGGACATTAGGCAAACAAGTCGATTAAAAGAATTAATTTATTAAATAAAGCATCCAAAATAATTTTATTATTTTGCATTTTCTACAGATATTTCACTTTGACAGTCGCTAGGTACTCTATCTGTAAAGAGCTCTGGTACCTGAAAAATAATTAAATTCGTAAGTTTCGATGTGTCTTAACAATGAGACAATTAAAATAAGTATTTATTATTGTTTATTACCTGAGGTGTATAAGCCTCCACTCTGTCCAGTAGTGAGTCTGAATAACCCGGACTATAATATCTGTAATGGGTAAATAATTATAATATCATTTTATTTTAAAAGCAACACGTTGTCTAGCGGTTGCTAACCACTCAGTAAGATAATTCAATTACCTAACAATTTCTTCTGGGAAGCAACTATTTATAATATTAATATATTCTTTCAGAGATGAGCCGGGAATTGAATCAATTTCTTGAACTCTTTTCAATGCTCCCGTGGTTACAAACAATCTTCGAGCTCTTGCATCGTTTGGTAAAATCTAAAAAATATGTAATACTTCATTAGCTAAATGGTCAAAAACCGATACCTACAGCCTGTCAAGCGAGTCGTGTCCACGATTCCACGACCATTTAGCTGATTTCTTATAATGGCAATACTTTTATCTGTCAAACAGATTGTCAGAAGTTCGCTTTTACCTCAGTTAGGTTGGCTACAACATTTTTATACTTTTAGCTCAACTATCTAAATTTTCATTTATTTTACTATGTTCTGATCACAATTTCAAAAGTCGTCTCTTAGGCACTTGTCTCACCGCCGGCGAGGAAGCGAGTAGCTATCGACCATTTGCTCGCTGAGGAAAGGGACAAAAGTGCTTTTGTGCGGTGGAAGATTACTCTCAATACTCGCTCCGGCCCGCTCTGTAGGTAGAAATTACCGCAGGTTGGTTGTACTGACCGCCAAGCGAACATCGCCGAGCGAGTGTTGCTGAGCGAGTACGAACTTTAATAGCTCTTTTCGCCTAGAGCTAAGAGCCGCTCGCCGGCAGCTATCGACTATGAATGTACGTGTCTCTTTTACTCACACGAGATCTATATCTTATGTCCCTTTTCTTAACGAGCAAATGGTCGATAGCTACTCGCTTCCTCGCTGGCGGTGAGACAAGTGCCTTAGTCATAACGTTGAATCTTACTGGGGCACATAATATTTATAGCCACTTTAAGACTGCTGGTTGAACTGAAACTGTTTTTCTAAATTTTTAATAACATACATCTTTTATCATCCGCCTAGTATGATGAAGTAATAAAAATCAAAATTGTTAATTTAGCTAAGCAACTCATGGCCATAGAAGACAATAAAAAAATTAAATCTGAAACAGTATATGACGAAAATCGCTGCTAGAAAACAAGTATAATAGATTCTGATTTTAGTTCTGATTGTGACTAACAAGTACCTACATAGAAATGCACTTTTTTCATTTATCCCAAAGAAATTTTTTATCTAAAAAAATAATTCAAATATTAGGTATTATCAAATTAAGTTTTAGCGTACTATATCAGTGTTGAATTTACCGCCTTTTTTGGAGGACACTACTCGCTTGACAGACTAGTATCTGTACTCTCCCACGAAATGATGAAAACAGACTTGCAACACAAACATCTGTGTTTTCTGAGTTTCAATGTGTCGAGCTGTAATCACTACTTAGTTCGTTGCTACTTACTAAACAGCTGGGCCTACAACCTAGCAACCAGGAGGGCTACTCTCTAAGCCCGAAGTCCGAAGTTTCGGGCTTAGTTGCGGGCGTTTTCTACTCCGTATCACCTACGGACTTATGACTAGTCCCGAACCCGAACTAAGAATGAATGACGACACGATTTGAAACTCACTGTCAAATCGCGTTGTCATTAATTCTTAGTGGTTAAGTTATACGGAGTACAATACGCCCGCAACTAACTCCGAAACTACGGACTTCGGGCTTAGAGAGTAGCCCCGCTGGCCATAAAACTAATTACAAAAAAAAAAAAGTAAGTCTAACCGAAGGGTGGTAAGTGATAGCATGAGTGTTCTGACAAATCTGGCTAATAATAAATTACATGCTAACACTAACTACATAATCTATTTAATAAAACAGCTATGGATCGAATTGTCTCATTCTAATATTGAAGTCAGATTCGTATGGGTGCCTTCACACATTGACGTCACAGGAAATGAAAAGGCGGATTATCTGGCCAAAAAAATTGATGATCTAGACGAATTGATTCCAAATTCTGATACTGATATGAGTGTTTCTATACCACATACTGATGCAGTTAGTCTTATAAGACAACGTATGTGTCAAGCGTGGGGGAGACATTCATACCAGTCCACACAGATAGAAAATAAAGGCACTTGGTTTGCCACTTTAGATGTACAAATAAACTCCAAACCCTGGTTTGGCAGGAATAACAATTTTATAAATAGGAAATTTTATTCCTTTATTTCTCGTATGCGTTTTGGTCACTGTCGTATTATCATCTTCATCGTCTTAAAATGGTTAATTCTCCTTATTGTGAGTATTGTTAATCACAAAAAATTCAATCTTTGCATCACATTTTCTTTGAATGTTCGTCTTTCAACATTCAGCGCCTTGTGTTGTCGGATGAGCTACTAAAAATTTATAAAAATCCTGATAAGGTCCCGCAATGCATCCAGGAGCTACTTATGAATCATCTGCCTAGCCTTTTCCCAACGACATTGGGGTCGGCTTCCAGTCAAACCGGATTCAGCTGAATACCAGTGTTTTACGTGGAGCGGCTGCCTACCAGACCTCCACAACCCATTAACTGGGTAACACGGTACATCTTGGCAAGACTGGAGTTGATTTACTGGCTTCTGACAATCCGTAACGACTGCCAAAGATCTACAAATGACAGCCGGGACCAACGGCTTAACGTGCTTTCCGAGGCACGGAGGAAACTCATTATGTTAAGACGGTCACCCATCCACAGACCAACCTTGGCAAGCGTTGCTTAACCTTCAAGATCGACCCGTGCGGCTGTTATTATTTAGCCACGAGCTCCAGTAGCTACTTACATAGCACTTTGTAAGTTATGTTTTATATGAGGAGATAACTAGTTTGTTCAAGTCATGTTTGACTTGACACTTGACATTCAAATGACTAAAATAATCAAAGATATATCTTTGTCCTTTGAGAATAACTTGGTTTTGGGGAAAAGAAAAGCAATGATGAAAATCGTAGATAGAGACTCTCTGTCTACGACCAAAATGGATATGACAAAACTTTTACGATACAACGATATGAAAAGACTATCTTATAAAATACGAAAGACATTTTTATCTATAAAATCTACCATGCAAGAAAACGACGTAAGACTAGGCAATATGGTCAAAAGACTATAAGCCTTCCCTTTGGGGTAAATTAAAAAAAAAAAACAAACCGAAGGCGAAACGTCAAATGCACATGTAGATGTACTATTTTGACATATCGTGTCAACAACCGACCAGGCGAACGCTATATTAAAATTTAATTAGTTAATTATTATTTTCTGAATTATCTTGTCAATAAAATGGCGGGCAGAGGGAGAGGTCGCGGTGGAAGTGGCCTGTCCTTAACTCACGATCAACTGCAAGCACTCGGTATAGCCAGAGGAGACAACAATCCACAAACTGTAGCACCACCCCCGCTGTTCCCGAAACTGGAAGCTAAGCCTCTTCCATTAGTAAGCGACGCCACAACAGATTACATGTTGATTGTTAAAGACCAGTTCATTGAGTATTTGCACGACTCACCAGCATTTGTGAAACTTAAGACGCACACTGATGGAATCGAGCGCTACTCTGATAAATATAAGATGCTCGCTCTTGATGCTAAGAAAGGGCAAGTATTGGATTGTGTATGGGCAAACATGCCAACTGAGTTGAGACCACAAGCGAATAGAGTGCGTGCTACAACACGCAAGCGGAAGCTTGACGACCCGGCCGCGATAGCTAAGAGGTTACAGACACTGGAGAAAAAGGAAAATCAAGAAGACAGTGAAAATTTGGAAACCAACGAAAACGAAGAGCCTGTGAAGAACCAAGAAGTCAATGATGATGAGGAGATTGAAGATGAACATGAGGAAGAACTAGAAATTGACGATGGCACAGATTATGCAAACAACTACTTTGACAATGGTGAAGATTATGATGAGGAAGATGACAATCTTGATGATGGACCTGTTTACTGAACAACTTATGATGTATAAGACTATGTAGTTGGTCTAATCAAATGATACTTATGTACTACAAAATATAATGTAGTTCAATATTCTTACATAACTTCTCATCTATGCTATTTGAAAAGTCTGTGATATTACATACTTAAATAAAACATGTTTTAATAAAATTTGACTTAAATGTAAACTGTAAGTTACTAACTATACTGACCTTAGCATACTGTGCCAGCACATATTTGAGTATGCAAGCAGGAGCAGAATGCAACAATGGTTCTAGTGCTGGTCGGTGCAAGCAACACTGTAGTGCTTGCTTCAGGGCACATGATGCTCTTGCACGAACTTCTCCTGATGACTTTGGGTTAGTGAACAGCTGTGTTAATCAGTTAACAAAACATGTTAAAACAGACTGTACCTTTGCTTCCTGCCAAAATCTACATGAAATGATAAGTAGATTGCTTCTGACAATGTCTAAGCCACCTTCAATTATTCACCTTTTAAAGTAGAATGAATGTGACTGAGGCTTGTCATAAAATAAGATTTTTTTTATAGAATTTTTAGGAAAAATAGGTATAATAACATCTTGCCGAAATCACATTAAATAAATAAAAGTATTGGTCATTGGTCCCATTACTCCCATTGAGTTTGAGATGAGAATATTGAAAAAGAATGTGGGTTTACTAGCAGATGGATAAGTAGGCCCTTGACTCTTACCTGCAGCAATCTAGGCAGTGCATTAGCAACAGCGATAGCGAGGCTGTGCTGAGGAGAGTGCTTCGCAATATGACCAAGTGTCCAAGCTGAGGCGCATATTTCAGCATCATCAGCATCTGTGTTTTGAAGTATTTCCACAAGCATAGGAACAGCCTAAAAATACCTACATGGTTACAGATGCTAGTATTTAAGTAAAGCAGAATATATAATTTCTAGCATTAACAAATACTATATATGTCTTACTAGCTGACCCGCGCGGCTTCTCTCCCGTCATCAGGCTACTCTACCTACCCTACGGGATAAACAGTATCCTATGTCTGTCTCCGGGCTCTAAGCTACCTACCCACCAATTTTCAGCCATATCGGTACAGCCGTTCTTGAGTTATAAATAGTGTAACTAACACGACTTTCTTTTATTTAAATAGATAACAGCATAACAGGAATCAAATTAAATAAAGGTGGGAATGATTAGATAAGAGTGCTGGTTCATAGAATATTAAAGTAACACAGGATCTCTGTTTTCCAAATAAAGCAATTGTGATTTATTTCATAACTGCAATAGGTGGATATATAGTCCTACCTTAGATTCGATAACAGCCATAGCCAGCTGGTCCGACTGGCCGGCAATGAACCCAAGTGCCATGCAAGCTGGCACGCGTGCGCCCCCTACCTGCTCTCCTAGGAGCTCCACTAAAGGACCACATCCTCCTGTGTTCACCACTAATTGTGCCAGCTGGAAATAAGACAAACTTTCAGAGATAGCACGTAGAACCTAAGTAGTTGACATAGCCTATAGCATATAGGTACAAATGACTATGACACTTAGGTAGCTGTTAGACAGGACAGGCACCGTAGGGCAGGCGTGTTCTTGAAAGAAGAAGTATCGGCCTAGTAAAGTAGGACCATTTCATCCTTGGAAAGATCACGGCAGCGTAGCTGTTGAATGAGTGGTCCAGGATTAAGTTCAACGGCATACTATTGCAGGCATGTTTAGTAAGTGGTCTGTAATTTTCTAATCAACATGTCTTGTACTGAATTAAAATGGACTCTACGGTCTGTAGGTACTGCAGGTCGTAACTAAAATCTTTAAAAACACTAAAAAAATCTCACATCAACGGAGTGTTTGACGATGTCCCTGATCAGACAGGCGGCGGCCTTGCGCACGAGCGCGGCATCGTGGCCGGCGTGCAGCAGCGCGGGCGGCAGCGCTCCGCCCGCCACCACGGCCTCCGCCAGCTCCGTGCGCACGCCCGCCACCGCGCCCAGCGCGCACAGTGCGCTACGCTGAACGATAACAACAGGACGTGGCGTTAGAGCTCAACCACAAGATATGAAGCTCGCTATACAGTAGTAACACACGAATACGTGAATAGCCCAAAAGGGCCTTATCACACTAGTGAGTTTCCAGCGAGTGGAAAGCGGGGCGAGTGCGCACCGAGCTTGCCGCGAGTTCGCAACGTGTGCGCGGCGAACACGCCGCGAGTGCGCAGCGAGCTCGCGGCGAACGGCGCAGTCGACGCCATTTTATACACTCACGTTCAGTCGTACACCTACCCAGTAATGCCCAAAACAAAAAAAAAAAGAAATAGATCCAGAATTGTGGTTTTTAAGGATGGGAAATCATCAAATGACTCCTCCCGCTCTGGGTGAAGCAAGAGGGAGTGTCAGACTCTTACTGACTAAAACCCATCCGTGTTCCTCCTGGTGCCCTTTGCGTTCCAAGGCTACGGCACCTCTATCGAACAGATTCCGCAGCCCCAGCAGGCACCTGCCCTAGCGGGCCCCGTCTTCCACGCTGACATCTCGTTGAGGCGCGCTGGGTTCGCAGCGCGCCGCCGACCCGGGCCTAGTTCTGATCAGACGGCGAGCCACCCACTGCTCGCCGTCCGCAGGCCCGCGCTTACGGCGGCCGGGAATCGTCCTGCGACTCCCGACGCCTGGGGCGTCTTCTTCTGTTGTGGCGACTGGGACGTGAGGTTTCCCTCTCTCTCACACGTTCGGTCTCCTCCTTTGCTAGCATTACTGCTTCGCAGAAGGAGGTGATCGCTTCCCATGCCTCCTCGCTCCGGACCAAAGATTGAACCAAGGCCGGTCGCGAGAGGTCGCCGCCGCCGATCGCCTCGACGAGGTGCTCCGCCCAAGCAGGGCAGACCTCCACCGTATGCTCCACCGTGTCCTCCGGGCGATCCTCGCAATGATGACATACGGGCGAGTCCTCCCGCCGAATCCGAAACAGGTATCTCCCGAAACAACCGTGTCCGGTGAGTACCTGTGTCAGGCGGAAGGTGAGGACGCCGTGGCGCCGCTCCAGCCACTCCTCAAAGAGGGGACTTATCCCCTGGATTGATGCGTGCCCAGCGCTGGGTTGCGACAGTCGCTGTCTCCATACAGCCATGAGATCCTGCCGGAGCTCCGCCCCCTTGCTGCGATTTGCCGCGGCAGAGGTGTCTCGCCCCGGCGTTGCACCTCCACGCGCCACTCGTAAATGTGCGCGAGGGCTCTCGCCTCCAGATCCCATGGCGGCAGTCCGGCAAGGAGGCTCGCCGCCTCGCCAGAGACCGTGCGGTATCCCCGGGCCAGCCGGATGGCCATGACCCTCTGAGACGCGTTGAGGTAACGGGCAGGTCGCTTCCTCAAAGTAGGCGCCCATACCGGCGCCCCATAAAGGGCCATGGACCGCACGACCCCCGCGTAAAGCTTCCGGCAGGAGGCATTTGGACCCCCTAGATTGGGCAGAAGCCGCTTGAAGGCAGCCCCGGCTCGTCCCAGTCTAGGAGTCAAACGTCGGAAGTGTTCGACGAAGTTCCATCGGCTGTCAAGGACGAGACCTAGATACGTCATCGTCGACCCGACGCCGATGTGAACCCCTCCCACCGTTATTTGAGATCCCGATGGTGGCCTGTTCCTAGAACCATGGAAGCACATGGCTTCGGACTTGTGTAAGGCCACCTCGAGACCCAACTGCCGGATCCTCTCAACGACTATCGCAACCCCGCGTTTCATAGCGTCGGTCGCCGCCTGGTGCGACCTCCCCTGCGCCAGGACCAGCGTATCATCAGCATAGCAGACAACGTTGACGCCGCCAGGGAGGTCGGCGCGCAGCACCCAATCGTAGCCGATGTCCCACAGAAGCGGTCCCAGAATGGAACCCTGTGGAACACCGCACGACATCTCTCGCCGGTTCCACTCTCCCAGGTGACCGGGGTAGATGACGGCTCTGTCCGTCAAGTAAGCCTCGACTACGCGACGGAGGTAGTTCGGCACCCGGTGATACCGAAGTGCCTCCCTGATGCAACTCCAAGGCAGGGTGTTAAAGGCATTGGCGATTTCTAGAGACACAGCCAAGACGACCCTGCCCCGAGAAACCGCGTCCCCCGTCGAGAGGGCTCTCACGCGCATGATGGCCTCCACCGTCGAGCGGCCCCACCCGCACTAGGTTCTCGACGAGGCGGTTTGCAATTACTCTTTCAAAGAGCTTGCCCACCTCATCAAGCAGTACGATGGGCCGGTATGCGGACGGAGAGTCCGCAGGGCGCCCCGGCTTCTTAATGAGGACCAGTTTCCCCGTCTTCCAACGAAGTGGGAACTGGCCCCTCTCCAAGCATGCGCTTAGGAACCCTCTTAGTCGAGGCCCAAGAGCCTCCAAGGCCAGGACCCAGGCTTTTCCAGGTAAGCCGTCGATCCTGGGGCGGTATTTTTGGCCTTCAGCCTATTAACCGCCATTCTCAGGTCTACTTCAGTCACCTCAGGGGCATCGTCATCGTCGTCATCGGTGCAGTCCGCATCGGGCACCGCAGGTGGTGGAGCCATAGGCGGGGGAGTATGGTCCCCTCGCGAGGGGAACAGAGCGCTCTCCACGTCCTCCACCAGCTGGGGCCGGAGACTCTGCGTCAACGGGGGCCCAGGTGCGGAGCTTATTCCGCACCATTTTGTAGGGTCTACCCCACGGGTCCCGTTCAGAGACTCCAGCATCTCCTTGCGACCCAGATCTTTGGCCTGCAGGATCCCCGCTCGGAGGGCGGCCTTCGCCACTTTGTACTCGTCGTGCAGCTCCGCCTCTCTGACCTGCGCATCTGGAGGGCGGATGCGGAGCCTGCGGTGCCTGGTGTACCGGCGACGCCGTGCGGCAACGCATGCCATTGTGGTTATACCTAGGTATCTGATGATTAGTGACGATACAGCCATTGTTAAACCGTCCTCGAGGTTTCAATTAGGTGTCAGTAAAATCTAAAAAAAAAGTACCTAACCTTTAGTTTGGGATCTTGATTTTCCAATCCGTGCACTAAATGGCAGATAGCTCCAGCATCCACTACCGCTTCGGGCTTATGCTGGGCCAAGTCTACTAGAGCACCAGCAGAAATCTGAAAAAAGAATAAATACATAC
Source organism: Lacanobia oleracea (assembly GCA_950371165.1). Lineage (NCBI taxonomy): Eukaryota > Metazoa > Arthropoda > Insecta > Lepidoptera > Noctuidae > Lacanobia > Lacanobia oleracea. The sequence continues at coordinate 13,895,946 of OX493401.1, forward strand.
CTACCTATACCATCCGTCCGCGCTGCATTTTACGCAAATTATAGCCTATAATGTTAATTCCTGATAATTAAGCTTTCAAATAGTAAAAGATTTTTTGAAATCGGTCGTAGTTTTGAGTTTATTCGTTACAAACTAAAGGTACGTTTACACGCTTGCCGTGGCTTGGCCAGCGTCAACCAACGCAAGCGTGTAAACGGGGTGTTTGGCATGGCTTGCGTGAGTTTGCGTGAGCTTGCCTCCGATCTGGACTAGTGTCGGTTTAAAAAAAAAAACATCCGTAACAAAAATGTTTTTTAAACAATATCGTGTGAATTCGTGTGACATATCAAATGAAAGGGCTTTCTGTAAGGGTTTTGAAGTTATTCAAGAATATAGAATAAAAATTACTATTCCCTCCGAATTATCTCTGAAACTATTGATCTATAATCTCTATTTTTCCAAAATTTTGTTTAAAAAAAAACAGAGATAACAGAACTTTTTCTATCTATAGTGTCGTAGTAGTCTCTATCTAATATCTATCTATAGTGTTAAAATAACATCTTCAGAAATATGAAATTTGTTCGGAACCCTTTGCACACGAGTCCGACTCGCACTTGGCCAATTTTTTTTTTAGTATAGATAGGCACGCGTTTGACCACTATCTCACCTTATGGTAAGCGATGATATGGCCAATTTTTAGGAAAAGTTCTAAAAAAAAACATCATCAAACAAATCCACCATCCTCAGTATTAATATTAGTCTTACGACGAGATTATGACCTTACTCGAGCTCTCACAACTTGAAAGTCTATGTCCATCATGCTTGCCTGTCCGGAACACACTGATGCACTCGTAAGCGTATAAATGGCATCCAAACGTTTGCAATGGCTTGGAGTTTGTGGACGATTGCCAAACCATGGCAAGCGTGTAAACGTTTTCGGTCTATCCGAGTGGTCATAGATGGCTGGATATTAATGCCGGGGTTCCTCAGCGGTCAGTGCTTTCAACAACACTGTTCTTGCTGCATATTAATGATATGCTTAAACCCGGTACCTTTGGGTATGCAGACGACAGCACTGTTGCTGAGAGATACGTGTCTGACGCACGAGCTGGTGGGTCGCAGAACCGGTCTCTCCGGGAAGCAATGGTTGAGCGCTTGAACGTGTCCTTACAGGCTGTCTTTGAATGGGCGATGCCAATCTGGTCAAGTTCAATGCTGCTAAGACCCAAGCGTGTCTATTTTCCGCCATAAGGAGCCAATTCCACCCAGCTCCAACTTTCCGCGGTGAAACCATGCCGATAACCGACCAACTTGAGCTTCTTGGGGTTACATTATACTCTACCTACTCTCAATTTTGGCCCGTACATAGAGGCAGAAGCTCAAGTGGCTGCAAAGAAGTTGGGGATTCTAGCAAAGGTGAGACGGTACTTCACGCCGGAACAGCTGCTCAAACTCTTATCAAGCGCAAGTTCGATCGTGTATGAAATACTGCTCTCATCTTTGGGATGGATCTGCCAGATACTAGCTTGATGCCCTTGAGTCAATTGAGAAAAGAGCCAAATCGGCAATGAGAGGCTCGTCGCGACATAGCTCCAAAGTCTTGAACATCGACTACGAGTTGCTAGCGTGTCGGTTTTTTACCGGTTGCATTTTGGGGAATGTGCGACGGAATTCCATAATTTAATTCCGCCAAGCCCGTTCCATCATCGGACCACAAGATGAACGGCGATGCGCCACGGGTACATGGTGGACATCCCACCCATACGCACAAAACGTTTTGGGACCACATTCATAATGCGTACAGCTAAGGAGTGGAATTCCCTGCCGGAGTCTCGTGTTTCCTGATAGCTACAACCTGGGAGTCTTTAAATCAAGAATGAATACGTTATTTCTTGGCAAGCGTGCTCCATCTTCGACCACATCATCGCTTACCATCGAGATAGTGGTCAAACGCGTGCCTATCAAGAGTAAAAACAAAAAAAAAAACGTAGCATTAGAAACCAAAACAAATCTTGGATATTAGGACTTTAGGACCCATTCAAACATCGCTACAATATCCGATCCGTTGTTCCTTCCTTTCCCACTATGCAGCCAGTTCCTACGAATTTCATAAGGTTGCAGTGCAGCGGGCGGTCCACCTTGTGGGGTCGTGCTCACGCTGCACCTGGGAGCCTATTAGCTGGACTTTCTGGTATAATCCAGTTCAGTATAAAATTCACAATACTTACTTGCTTCAAGCTCATTTCAGGTTCCTGAAAAGCTAATACCAGAAGTGGTAGGGTACCAGCGTCTACAACTAATCCAGATAATTGTTCGCTGTGTTTTCCAATGTATCCCAACGCCCATGCGGCATTCTCTTTCACCTAAAATAGCTAGGACTGTAGAACAAAGTATAATGTTGTCCGAAATTAAAGTTCTTTCTTTCTTCCGAGGTTATTTTGTACCTTATAGTGTTTTTATGATTTCCCATCTTTAAGTTCAAAACAAGATTCTCATAGAAGCCGACCAAGACTATAGGATACCTAACTAATTTGATGAGGTTCCTTTACGATCCCGGCTCGGAATTATCTTATACCTGCCACATTCGTGCCTAAAATATTTTCAGACTAGCTGACTTGTGCCCACTTCCCTTCGTTCCTCGTGGTCAAACTGATTTGACTACGAGGAATTCTGTTCCGGATAGTCAAACTACTTTGTTGTGGTTCGTTTATATACATGTACAAACAAAAATAATTATCTTAGTTTATTTAAAAAGTACCCAACACTTATATCATTATCAGCCTATAATGTTCCCACTGCTGGGACACAGGCCTCCTCTCGGTGAGAGGGAGTGGGCTGTAATCCACCACGCGGGCCCAGTGCGGGTTGGTAGATGTCACATGTCTTCGAATTTTTGGTTCAAGGACATGCCGGTTTCCTCACGATGTTTTCCTTCACCGTTTTGAGAGCAGTGGTGATGAAATAATTTACACAAAGTAAAGCGCCTGCCTGGGTTCGAACCTACGACATACAACACGTAAGTCGCAGCCATTACCACTTGGCCACCACTGCCCAACACTTATATCGACATGCATTAATTGCAACTGACACTTCATTATGAAATCATCGACGTATTTAGTCTAGGCGGCGGAGAGATACTTTTTCTTTAGAAGATTTTTCTATTTGTATTAAGGTTTCAAGTAAACGAGCAACTGTAATTGGATTATGACGTTTCATGGATTAGTTTAGTTGGCCGTTCCAACTTTCCACCGCGTTGTTTGTGCAATGTGGTCGACCAATTGTTTGGCCATAAACAGACCATTTTCGGAATAATGTATTCTTAAGCCAAGTTGTTTCAAAATATTTAATAAATTTTTGAGTTTTGGTAGTATTGGGAGTAGGTATCAGTATTTATCAGTATTTATATAGGTACTCCCATCCTTCTTCAACTTTATTTTCGGGTAATAAGCGAGTGCTGCACACAATCCCACTACTCTCCTATTATCTTCAGACAAACCACCTATCAAACATTTTACAATTTGTATGTCCGGAAAAATTGTTATTAATGCATTGTTGGAAACTTATTCAAAGATCAAAATGGAAAATGTTTGGTGACCAATCCTTTAATCTTGACTTTATCATTGAAAATTAAATAAAATATGATTTTTCTTTTTTTTCTGTCATCAAAACATACGCCGCATTTGTGGTTGTGATGGATTTCGTCAAATTGAAATGGATGCAGTGTAATTGGTTAAACGGAATTAGACAAGTAAAGAATGTTGCGTCACCGAAAAACTCATCGGATTTTTCTATTATTGCCATATTAGATATTTTTGGAGCAGAATAACCATATTGCCAAATTTTTGTTTTATAATCAGCGAAAAGAAAGGACTGATGTTTATCTGGAATATTAACTTGTGTGAAATCGTTAAAGCAAGTTTTTTGCCTGTTGCTATATAAAACCGTTCATCGAACGGCATCAAATGATTTCATAATGAAATGTCGTCTGCAATTTATGCTTGGCGATATAAGTGTTGGTTTTGTGTTGTGTTGGGGTACTTTTAAAATAAACTAAGATAATCATTTTGTTAATGACTGTACAAGGTGTTGTCTTGCATCCTCGTCATATTTCAGGAGGTTGTCATACTCGTAAAAGACATAAATAATCAATTGAAAGTACGGTAGCGGGCAATGATTAATAAGCACAGCTTTTTTTGTTGTTGAAATTTAACAGTATTTCAGAATTAAACCCTTAATTCAATACTAAGAAAACAGAATCACCTGACTACGCACACAGCGACAATGCAGCTGTGTGCGTGAGTGTCGAGTTGTCGACGTCTTACCTACGAAACGCTAGCGCGCGCGCGACCGAGCCATAGTACATACGCAACGACCGGTACATAATTTTATCTTATTTTATTTCGAAAATCACCTACATAATTGTCATAAATTTCGCTTGATAATTAACTCATTTTCGAGCATCATTGGAATACAAATCTTACTAAAGACAGTAAGTAATACTAGTGCGCCAAAGAAAAGTTCACTGACCTGTTATCAGATGATTAATAAAATGTTAGTTTTGCTTTATCCTTCAACCTAAAGTTTTCAGAGTGATTTTGTTTTATTTGTGGATTAAGTTGGTTGATTTGAAATTTTCCTTCTTACTTAACGGGCTTCAGACCGAGTAATAATACCTACCTTAGTTGGTGTACCGATCTACTAAGTCTAAAAATGTTTTCTACGTTTGACGGGAATGGGAAGACGTATAAGTTAAGTGTAAGTACGTGGTGATACTTTCGACTCTTAGGTATTTTTGACGTAGTTAAAAATTTGAAATCAACTTATTTACACGAGGAGGTATTGTTCAAAGTTGCCACCATTACATCACACTTTTCGCACAATCGAGCACAACGTAGCTAGTTTTCCTTTAGCTTACGTAACACTAACACATTCGTTTTTAAATTGTCGAAAGCACTAATGTTCCTTGCACGTAATTCTGTTACACTTGTCACAGGCCAGGCCACGGGTCCTCCGCGACCGATCCAGTGGTCACCAAAACTTTCGGTCAAGTACTCGCGTTCTTGCGGAACGAGTGCTGCATTACAGGCAGGCCTACGCTGCCGCGAGCTTGAGCATACCGGGGAACCTCAAACTGCCGATGATTCCGCTGTCTCTGCGTAGCAGCCACCATGACGCTCTGTGATGGGGTTCCCGAGCGGGAAATATTTTCGTGAATATCCGGATGGCTCCCACGTAGGCTCTCTCCACTGATGGCATACAGGCGGACCATCTCTACCAACTCGACATTTGAATAATTGTCCGTCATCTTGCACTTTGTACCTACGTCTCAACTATGTACCGAGAGCGGAATTCGCAAAGCGCACGCGCGCTTCGGCGACATCAAACACACTGTTAGTTCCGGGGCCGTGGGGGCGGGGGAGCTAAGAGCTTGCGCGGGAGAGTACCCGCACCGTGATTGGTTGGGCTGGAATTGATTACCTATGAATTTATTGAATGATCGTTTGCGTATGCGTTGTGTATGTAATGTTTGCGTTTGTTTGTGTGTGAAAGCGCGGTTATAGGGCTAGTAACAGACGGGCCGCGTATAAATACGGCTGGTACACACTTACGGATTTCCGTAAATAAGAAAAAAAAAATACCTGCCCATTTTATTGTTGATTTGGATCGAGAATCATTAGCATAATTACGTCCTTGAATTTGACTAGGATGCAAATCAATATCTTGTATAAACAAATCATAACAAAGGGTGGATATTTTTTGTTAAACTAAGTAGTTTGACTATCCGGATAAGAATTCCTCGTGGTCAAATCAGTTTGACCATTAAGTTTGAGCACGAGGAAGGAAGGCCCACTTCGGTGGGTGGTATTTTTCGGGTTAAAATATAGCTTACTAGCTTTTGCCAGCGGCTTCGCCCACCCGGTCCCTAGGGAACATACCCTCGGGATAAAAGCCTATGTCCTTTCTCAGGCTCTATACTAACTCTGTACCAAATTTCATTTAGATCGGTTCAGTAATTTTGGCGTGAAAGCGCGACAACAGACAGACAAACATAGTTACTTTCGCATTTATAATATTAGTAAGGACTCACAACACACTTTACGTCTTTGCAATATTAGTAAAGATAGTATAGATGACGTCATGATTCCGACACATCTTATTAACTTGGTCGACTAATAGGCTGTTAGTGTCTATTTCATAAATGAAATGTATAAGAAGTTTTTATATTTACTTGTGTATCAAAATCTTCAAGGCACGAGACAATATGCTCTAATGCACCAAGTCTTATAATCGCACCAGCCAGTTCTTCATTATGTCTGCAATAATAAATGTGATTTAGTAATAAATTAATTTTTTGCTCAGTTTTGTCGCCTCTAAACGTTTACTCACTTAGCAACGGCTCTCATGAGATACAGCGCAGATCTTTTATAATACACCTGTGGAAATAAGTTCACGGAATTAGGAGCATGGCCTTCTATAACGATAAATGTAAAACTTCATCGTAATATTGTGCCTTAACCTGATGTGACTGGCTAAATATCTAATCGAACTACTTAGGTATATGAGATAGAGCTGAGTGCGGGATCTACATCAGATTTGATATCCGAGTCGGGCAGCGTTTTTGGATTTCTCCATTCAATTCTCAATAGCAACTAATAACTAATTAACTACGTACCTACTTACGCTTATTACTTACCTACTAGGTACAGTGATGGTGACCCTATGACACTCTTAGTACCTACCTTACTGCCTGCTATTAGTACCGACCTTTCATCAAGTACTTCCATACGTAGGTAACCGATTCCTTATAAACCTTATAAATATCTGTATAATCCTTATATACCTTGCGAATACTCACATTATATTTATTAAGATTTTCAAGAGTGATGGTGACCACTCCTCCGTTGAGTAGTTGCCTGGCCACCCCCTCGTCGTGTTCGGCTAGCCGAGCAGCCGCTACCACCGCGCACTGGCGGACAGTGCTACACGCATCAGACAGCAGTGGTCGCAATAAATCTGTGAGGGTTGACAAACGTCACGCCTTTTGAGACTGAGTAGAAGAACTTTATTGAAAGGTTATACTATCGACATTCATCTACATCTTTTCTCAATCAATTGCTTTAGCACAATTAGCACTTTTCCTCACCAGGGAATCGAACCCAGTCTTAGGCGATCAGGCCAAGATGACACTTACACCATAAAAAAACCTTTTATTAAAATGCTCTTTAAGAAGAAAATAGGAGCATTTTTCCTGAAATAAAACGCTTATTAAATTATTTACGTAAATTCGAAGCAACACTGTCGTCCCGCTAATTTCCCTACTCTTTCTACTCTATATATGCGTCTCTTTCGCACATCCCCACCCTTCACCTCTCCTTCACCACCTGGCGGGGCTCATCGCTAACAGCGACCGAGTCCCTTGCTCATTGCGTTAAAAATCAACAGGCAGAAAATTTCGAATTTAGGTAAGTAATTAAATAAGCGTTTTATTTCAGGAAAAACGCTCCTATTAAATAACTTGACCGTAAATTTGAAGCTTAATTATTTGAGACGTGTTTGTTATCGCCTGGTAGAACGCCAATGCGAGGATGATCAATATAGTTCAGTGTAGGTATAGGTATGGAGTACAAGTTATGAATTAATGTGTATATCAAATCTAAAGAGGTCAGGGAAATTATATATAAGAAGGTACTTACCTACATCCTTATAATTAAAATTAAAAATCATCTTGGAAAAATAATAATTTTATAGAATTCGTCAAACAACAGCAAAAATAACAATAATTCACAATTATTTTCAATGAAATGAAGTAATCCACAAAGCACAAGCACATTACAGCACATAGAAAAACAAAAATGATGGCTTCTCTTGAGAACTTACAATTTAAAGGTTTAGAGTACCTAGGTACTACTTACCTATTTAAATCTCTGTATACTTAATAATAATACATCACCTCATCATCTCTGTATAATTACATTTCAAATTAACTACTGCAATCAATTTACAGGATCAAATAAATTAACAATAGTATCTACCCGAATTACAGACGCTTGGCATAACCTGGCGATTGTACTCGTAATATTTCTTAAAAGTATTTTCAGCTCTCCAGTAACCTCTAGCGAAAATGGTTTCGATTAGGAGATTTTCGGACCAACTTTTGCATGCAACCGCAGACCTAAATCTACCGAGGGTCGCTATTATATAGCTAGCTTTTAATAAAAGAGATCTTATCCAATAATCCAACCTGATATTACTGCTTGCGAAGCTGGTCTTACTTGACCTCTAATATTTATAAATAAATAATTGCATGATGTCAAACTACGTCTATTCTTGAGACTCGTATCAATAGTTTGTTTTATCCAATATACACAGAGTCAAGATTTCTGTCATCTGATTTTTTTTTTTGACAAAATTTCTGGGATTAAATATTGAAAGCACATTAAAATGGAACACCCAGATTGACAAAGTATGTAGTAAAGTAAACCAATTTTCTCATGCGCTGCGTATGCTAAGTAAAACGGCCAATCGAAACACCGTACTAACTGCATATCATGGTCTAGTAGCCTCAACATTAAGATATGGCATTATGTTTTGGGGAAACGCCTCGGGTAAAGATATGGTGTTTAAGTGTCAGAAAAGGTGTATTAGAGCGATCTGTAACCTGCAAACCACTGACCGCTGTAAACAATATTTTAAAAGTATGAAAATTTTAATAGTGCCCTCACTGTACAGTACATATACCAGACATCTATGTTCGTCAAAAATAATATGTATAAATTTGACCGAGTAGGTAGTCAGCGTCGAGCTGACCGGCTACAAACTGTTGGATCTAAAACTGCTTTATACAAGAACAGTATTTTCGTAATGGCTCCAAAATTATACAATAAATTGCCAAAATGTATCAGAAGTGAGGAAAATGTCAGTCATTTTAGAAAAAAGTTGTTCCTGTTTTTAGTTGAAAAGACGTACTACTCGATTGAAGACTATTTAAATGACAAATTATGACTAAATTTAATTTTCTTTGACATTCATAATAATTAATAATATAATTCAATTACTTTATTTTATGCGGCTCATGACATTTTTCAATTGCTTCATTTCTTTTATCCTAGACTTGGTTTTGTTTAGGTTCGTTTGGGGGCCGAGTCACCCGCGTCCGTAGGAGAATACCCAATGTAAGACCCTACACGTGGTCCCCGGGTGGTGCTAATCAGGTGACACTAACTGGTGGTAGGCTTCGGCCGTTGGCTTGTGACCACCCACTGGGCAAAGACGTACCGCCAAGCGGCTTAGCTGTGTTCCGGTACGATGCTCAGTGTAGCCAATTCAGAGGAGTTGGGTCGAAATAGTTGTTCCAATGCAGGCAGACCAGCCAGGCTAGCCCTGGCATGGGCGTATCGGGAGACTAGTCTTGGAGGGTAGCGGGATCCGAGGCACGGTGCACCGCTGGCCGACCGCAGATAGTTGGGGGCCCAAGTAGTGTGCTAGCCACACATGAAAGGCTGCCCCGCCATCTGACGAAAAATCCCGGAATGCACCATCGTGCTGGTTGGCGACCAGATGAAAGGGCCCGATGGACATTCCCGGGGGGGCTCGGGCGTCCCCGCAGTCTCCAGACTAGTCCCCCAAAGATGTCGTCCTGTCAGGGCGTGCCTGAAGGTTAGCAGCTTGGAACCTCATTTCACTTCCTTCTCCTCAACCTCCATCACTTTAATGAACAGGAATAAAAAGAGAAAAGCTGTACAGCGGCAGCACGTCCTTTCGCATAAAGTGCACCTCTCTAATATACGAGGTCTGCACTCAAATCTCGCCGCAGTCCATCACCATCTTGAGACCGAGAAACCAGCGCTCTTGTTCCTGTCGGAGACGCAGATCGGATGTCCGTCGGACGTGTCATACCTGTCTTACCCTGGGTTTACCCTGGAGCACCACTTTAGACCCCGCGCGGGCGTATGCATGTACGCCCGGGACGACATCTGCTATCGGCGTCTCCGCTACCTTAAAGACTCCAGGTTCTCAACGCTGTGGGCTATGGTGGACACAGGTCTAGACAAAATTGTCTACGCATGCGTCTACCGTTCGCACAGCGGTGATTTGGAGACAACTGGGCTTACACAGCACCTGAGTGAGGCGGCGGATGCGGCTCAGCAGCGGTACCCTTCTGCCCAATTGGTGTTACTGGGAGACTTCAATGCCCACCATCAGGAGTGGCTCTTCCCATACCAGTGCACAGACCATGCTGGACGAGAGACGCGAAAGCTAGCGCTTGCGTTAAATCTTACCCAGCTGGTCCAGGGGGCAACGAGGGTGCCGGATGTTGATTCGCACACTGCCAATTGCTTGGACCTTCTGCTGACAACAGATCCAGACCGATATTCGGTGTCGATTTCATCACCACTGGGTAGTTCCGACCACTGTCTGGTGAAGTCTGTGTCTGTCTACTCTCCGCCCGATCCTAGCCCAAGAGGCACCCGGCGGGTATGGCGATACAAGTCAGCAGATTGGGATGGCATGCGATCTTTCTTCGCATGTTACCCTTGGCAGCCTACTTGCTTTTCTTCCACTGATGCTACGTCGTGCGCGGACGCCGTGACGGATGTGTTGCGGAGGGGAATGGAGTACTACATTCCGTTCTCTAACATAGCAATATCTGGCGAAGCTCGTCCTTGGTTTGGTGCCGAGTGCAATCGCGCCGATGCGCTTAAGCACGCGGCGTACCTAGCATGGGTCGACGCTCGTACGCGCAAAGCAAATGACGTGAGTCAGAAGAAGAGAGCCTTCAACAGGGCTGCTAAGTCCTGCAAGAAGGTGTTGCGGAGGGCTCGGTTTGACCACATTAGCCGAATAGGGAACAAACTTGCTTCATACCCAGCAGGTAGTAAGGCTTTTTGGTCCCTGGCTAAGTCGGTCGAATCGAACTTCTGCCGCCCCTCACTACCACCACTGCTGAGACCCGACGGGACGCTGGCCCACTCCGCTGAGGAGAAAGCGAACTTGTTTGCTTCTTTGTTTGCGGAATCTTCACGTCTGGATCCTGGTGGCGCGACGCCCTCCGCCTCTCCTGGTGAATGCGAGTCGAGTATGACGAACATTCGCATTCATCAGAAGGACGTCCGTAGGGTACTGCGTAACCTAGACGTGAACAAGGCTAGTGGTCCCGACGGGATACCGGCAATTGTTCTGAAGACTTGTGCGCCTGAGTTGTCTCCGATCTTGACACGCCTATTTCGCCTTTCGTTTGAGACTGGAAAAGTGCCGAAGGCTTGGAAGCAAGCTAACGTGCAGCCCGTGCCCAAGAAGGGTAATCGAGCTGACCCGTCGAATTATAGACCCATCTCGGTAACGTCCATACTCTGTAAGACTATGGAACGCGTGCTGAATCATAAGCTCCTGGCGTACCTAGAAGCGAATGATATCCTTAGTGACCGGCAATACGGGTTTCGCCGAAATCGGTCAACTGGGGATCTTCTAGCGTATGCCATTCACATCTGGAGTGAGGCCATAGAGAAGCACGGGGAGGCACTGGCGGTCTCCTTTGACATCTCGAAGGCCTTCGACAGGGTCTGGCACGATGGCCTTATTAGTAAGCTTCCTTCCTTCGGTCTGCCCGCCGGTTTGTGTGATTGGATCGCAGATTTCCTGAGGGATCGGTCTATCCGAGTGGTCATAGATGGCTGATCGTCTGGACTGCTGGATATTAATGCCGGGGATCCTCAGGGGTCGGTGCTTTCGGCAACACTGTTCTTGCTGCATATTAATGATCTGCTTAAACCCGGTACCTTTGGGTATGCAGACGACAGCACTGTTGCTGAAAGATACGTGTCCGACGCACGAGCTGGTGGGTCGCAGATCCGGTCTCTCCGGGAGGCAATGGTTGAGCGCTTGAACGTGTCCCTACAGGCGTTCTCTGATTGGGGCAATGCCAATCTGGTCAAGTTCAATGCTGCTAAGACCCAAGCGTGTCTATTTTCCGCCAAAAGGAGCCAATTCCGCCCAGCTCCATGTTTCCGCGGTGAAACCGTGCCGATAACCGACCATCTTGAGCTTCTTGGGGTTACATTAACATCTACTCTCAATTTTGGCCCTTACATAGAGGCAAAAGCTCAAGTGGCTGCAAAGAAGTTGGGGATTCTGGCTAAGGTGAGACGGTACTTCACGCCGGAACAGCTGCTCAAACTCTATCAAGCGCAAGTTCGATCGTGTATGGAATACTGCTCTCATCTTTGGGATGGATCTGCCAGATACCAGCTTAATGCCCTTGAGTCAATTGAGAAACGAGCCAAGAGGATCATCGGCAATGAGAGGCTCGTCGCGTCGAAGCTCCAAAGTCTTGAACATCGACGACGAGTTGCTAGCCTGTCGGTTTTTTACCGGTTGCATTTTGGGGAATGTGCGACGGAATTGCATAATTTAATTCCGCCAAGCCCGTTCCATCATCGGACCACAAGACGAACGGCGATGCGCCACCGGTATATGGTGGACATCCCACCCATACGCACAAAACGTTTTGGGAACACATTCATAGTGCGTACAGCTAAGGAGTGGAATTCCCTGCCGGAGTCTGTGTTTCCTGATAGCTACAACCTGGGAGTCTTTAAATCAAGAGTGAATAGGTTATTTCTAGGCAAGCGTGCTCCATCTTCGACCACATCCTCGCTTACCATCAGGTGAGATAGTGGTCAAACGCCAGTACAAAAGTACCTAACAAATAACTTTAATTTCGGAAGTCGGTTTCAAAAATCCAAAAAAATACCAACAACACCTGATTAAATTATTTTTAATTTTGTAGTGTTTTGTTTTTGGAAGTCGGTTTTTTGTAATAAGAAACAAGATCATCAACATTCCATATAGGTGGTGGATGCTCTCCCGCCCATTTAAGGCATCGTAACCAAGCAACTTTGTAAGTTTTACGAGTTGAGTTCGGCCAAGATGATTGTAATAATTTGATTTGATCAGAATTCCACTCTAATAGATTTTGATCCCACTCCCCACATTTCCATACCTCTAGAGTTATATTTTGTTTTTTATTTGTTTATTTGTTATGGGTTTGCTTTTGACTCTAGTGTTTACTTTTTCAGTTCCTGAACTGTACTTGAACGTGCTAAACGTTCAAGTAAACAAACAAACTCTTCAGCTTAATACATATATAGTATAGACAAATACATAAAGCTGAAGAGTTTGTTTGTTTGTTTGTCAAGTAAACAAACAAACTTTTCAGCTTTATATCTAAAAGGACGCCAGGACGGTCCACAATATAATTTGGATCCATGGTCGATTTTACTAGGACATGGGTATTCGGGTGAAGAGATCAAACGATGTATTTCACACAAAATATAATCAGGATCTTATTACACCGATTAATTCTTAGGAACACTAAATCACTAGACACTCCACCAAAAACGTAGCGCGTACTTGACAAGCGAACGGCTCGCCTCTCGGATTCAAACTGACCCGTCGCACCGTTCGTTCTCCCCACGCTTGTTCTTGGTGTTGCGTCAGAGCGAATGACAACCGATTACTTCTACAGATGGCGTTGGGCGTATCCGGTTGACATTCACTCTTAAATGATCAAATGCGCCGTCATATCTATACTAACATACAAGGTGTTGTTTTGCATCTTCGTAAAATTTCAGGAAGTTGTTATAAAAGACATAAATAATCAATTGAAATTACGGTAGCGGGCAATAACTAATAAGCGCTGTTTTTATTTGTTGTTGAAATTTAACAGTATTTCAGAACTAAACCCCTTAATTCAATACAAAGAAAACAGAATTACCCGACTACGCACACAGCGACAATGCAGCTGTGTGCGTGAGTGTCGAGATCTTGCCTGCGAAATTATTCAAAGCGGACCAGTAGTTCCTGAGATTAGCGCGTTCAAGTAAACAAACAAACTCTTCAGCATTATATCTATATACTAGTTGACCCACGCAACTTCATCTGCGTAACAATTTTCATTATTGCTCCGCTCCTATTGGTCTTAGCGTGATGATATATAGCCTTCCTCAATAAATGAGGTATCTAACACTGAAAGAATTTTTCAAATCGGACCAGTAGTTCTTGAGACTAGCGCATTCAAGTAAACAAACAAACAAACTCTTCAGCTTTATATCTATACTAATACACAAGGTGTTGTTTTGCATCCTCGTCAAATTTCAGGAAGTTGTCATAAAAGACATCAATAATCAATTGAAAGTACGGTAGAGGGCAATAACTAATAAGCGCTGTTTTTATTTTTTGTTGGAATTCAACAGTATTTCAGAATTAAATCCTTAATTCAATACAAATAAAACAGAATCACCCGACTACGCACACAGCGATAATGCAGCTGTGTGCGTGAGTGTCGACGTCTTACCTACGAAATGCAAGCGCGCGCGAAAGCGACCGAGCAATGACCGGTACATAATTTTACCTAATTTTATTTCGAAAATCTCCTACATAATTGTCATAAATTTCGCTTGATAATTAACTCATTTTTGAGCATCATTGGAATACGGAAATCTTACTAGACAGTAGGTAATACTAGTGCGCCAAAGAAAGTTCACTGACCTATTATCAGATGATTAATAAAATGTTCGTTTTGCGTTGTCCTTAACCTAAAGTTTTCATAGTGATTTTGTTTTATTTGTGGATTCAATTGTTTGATTTAAAATTTTCCTTCCTACCTAACGGGCTTCGGACTGGCAATAATACCTACCTTAGTTGGTGTACCGATCTACTAAGTCTAAAAATGTTTTCTACGTTTGACGGGAATGGGAAGACGTGTTAGTTAAGTGTAAGTACGTGGTGTTTTTGACGTAGTTAAAAATTTGAAATAACTAATTTACACTAATAAAATTGATTAGGCTAACAACGTATTTAAAAAATTTACAAAAAAATAAATTACCTACTTAGTTAACCGGAGGTATTGTTCGAAGTTGCCACCATCACACTCTTCGCACAATTGAGCACGACGTAGCTGGTTTTCCTTCAGCTTACGCAACACTAACACATTCGTTTTTAAAGTGTCCAAAACACTAATGATCCTTGTCACTTCCTCCGTGTCAACTAACCTTTTAACGTCTCCCCACAAATAAAAGTCAGGTCCGGAGAACGCGGAGGCCAGGCCACAGGTCCTCCGCGACCGACCTGGTGGTCACCAAAACTTTTGGTCAAGTACTCGCGTACTTGCGGAACGGGTGCTGCAGTTCACGCTTCAGTAGGCGAAACACGGTGGTGTGGTGCACTTCAAAGTGTTGACCAGCCTCCCGCGTGCTTGCCCGTGGGTCTTGCTGGAAGTATTCCAGAATGTCTTCCTGCAAGGCCACAGGCAGGCCTAAGCTGCCGCAAGCTTGAGCATGCCGAGGAACGTCAAAGTGACGATGGACCCGCAGTCTCTGCGTAGCAGCCAGCATGATATGGGGGTGCCCGATCGGGAAACATTTCCGTGAACATCCGGATGGCTCCACGTAGGCTGTCTCTAATGATGGCATACAGGCAGACCTTCACTACCAACTCGACTTTTGAATAATTGTCCGTCATCTTGCACTTTGTACCTACGTCTTAGCGGTTACATTAAGGATGCCACTACTGGTCTAAAAATCTTTCATCTTAATATAAGAAGTTTAGGCAATTCGGTTAATTTTAATAATTTGCTTATACTGTTGCACAGAACTAAACTGCAGTACGACATTATTGTGTTGTCAGAGTGTTGGTTAAGTAAATGTCCATCACTTCCCGTCATAACTGGCTTTGAATCATTCATGTCTGAATATACTAATCAAAACGACGGCATTGTGGTCTAAACAAAACTTGCACTTTTCTGTTGAAACGCAAGTGCTGGTGGATGAGTTTGATTTTAAAATTTGGAAAAGATGTTGCATTAATGGCAATCTACCGGTCTCCCTCGCACAGAAATGCCCAAAACTTTCTAGACAGTCTTGACAATTGCTTAAGCGTACTTAACACTTTTAAAACAATAATTATACTCGGGGATATAAACATCAATATATCGCCGATAATAATGACTCAATTTCGGATTCATACTTGAATACTGTTGCATCGCACGGAATGCTGCCCGGGCATCTTTTTCCCACCTGTGGTAACAGCTGCATTGATCATGCGATCATTAAGTCGGACAAACCTGCTATCACTCTGGTTATTGATTCCTTTATAACTGACCACGCTCCCGTTGTTGTATTTTGCAAACTTCACAATCGAATTCCTAAAGCCCCTGTAACATCTCGCCGCGTTGATATCGTTGCCTGTGTAGCTGAACTCCAAACGACCGATTTTACATCAATAACTACCTACTTGCTACGATGCAAATGATGCAGCCACTGAATTAGTTAACAAGATCTCCAATGTGGTTAACAACAACACTTCTACAACAGCGACGCCTAGCAGGAAACGAATAATAAAGCCCTGGATAACCCCTGGTCTTCTTAGATGCATCCGTAACCGCGACAAAATGTTTCGTAAAACTAAGAGAGATCCTGATAATAATATCCTAATAGTAAGTTACACGCGATATAAAATTTTTTGCAATAATTTACTAAAAAAACTGAAAAGATTATACGAACGTGAAGAATTTAAAAATAATTGTAAAAATCCTAAGGCTACTTGGAATCTTATCAAAAAAATTAAAAAAAAAAAAAAAAAAAAAAAGTTGTGCACCCTATTCACAAGAGTGGGGACAGAAGCAGTGTCAACAATTATAGACCGATTTCTGTGCTTACAACCTTATCTAAAATTCTGGAAAAAATAATTAATCTTAGGCTCCTTAACTATCTTAACTCAAAAAATATTCTGGCGGACAATCAATTTGGATTTCGATCGGGTAAAAACACAGAGGATGCGGTTCTCAAATTGACTGGTACTGTGGCTAAAAACTTAAATAGTCAATCCAAAACGATTGCTATTTTCCTAGACCTTTCTAAAGCTTTTGACACTGTTTCTGTTCCCCTCTTGCCGAGTAAACTTAAAAAAATCGGCATTAGAGGATTATTGCAGGATATCTTTAGAAGTTACCTTAGTGATCGTTCTCAGGTTGTAAAAATAGGAAACCATTTGAGCAGTGAAGAGAGTATGAGCTATGGCGTCCCACAAGTAGTGTTCTTGGACCCACCTTATTCTTAATTTACATCAATGAGCTCTGCAAACTCAAAATACCAAATTCGAATTCGAATCTTATAGTCTACGCAGACGATATGGCTATAATCGTTCAAGGAAGAGACTGGCTTGAAACCTGCTCCCATGCAGAAGTTGCGTTGCGAATGGTTTCTGACTGGCTATCAAATAATTAGCTTACCCTGAACATGGAAAAAACTAAATTTATCACATTTGCTCCACGTATAGCTTCTCAACCGGCTTCACCCTTTGCTTTGACTATCCACAATTGCCTATCCGCTATGAATAATAACTGCTGTTGCAATTCTATCTTGCGAATTAATAGTATAAATTACTTAGGCGTAAAAATTGATAGCACCTTGTCCTGGAACGAGCACATTGGGTCATTGGTTGCACGAGTTAGAAAATTAATATTTGTGTTTAAAAAACTAAGATCGTCGGTGGATCTTCCTACGCTTAAATCAGTCTACTATGCTCTGGCAAGCTCAATCCTAACCTATTGTATAACCGTATGGGGTAGCTCCGGAAAGTGCTTAACGCTTCGTTTAAAAAGGGCACAGCGAGCGGTTCTGAAAGTCATGTTACACAAACCAGTCCGTTTTTCGACCAATGAACTGTATGCTCTGTTGCAAATACCTAGGGTAAGACAAAGTTTTCTTTTGAACTCAATAGTACGGAAACACTCAGCTTTTTTTTTTTTTTACTATTAATAGGCACGCGCTTGACCACCATCTCACCTGATGGTAAGCGATGATGTGGTCGAAGATGGAGCACGCTTGCCTAGAAGTAACCTATTCACTCTTGACTTAAAGACTCCCAGGTTGTAGCTATCGGGAAACACAGACTCCGGCAGGGAATTCCACTCCTTAGCTGTACGCATTATGAATGTGTTCCCAAAACGTTTTGTGCGTGTGGGTGGGATGTCCACCATGTACCGGTGGCGCATCGCCGTTCGTCTTGTGGTCCGATGATGGAAAGGTCTTGGCGGAATTAAATTATGCAATTCCGTCGCACATTCCCCAAAATGCAACCGGTAAAAAACCGACAAGCTAGCAACTCGTCGTCGATGCTCAAGACTTTGGAGCTTCGTCGCGACGAGCCTCTCATTGCCAATGATCCTCTTGGCTCGTTTCTCAATTGACTCAAGGTCATCAAGCTGTTATCTGGCAGATCCGTCCCAAAGATGAGAGCAGTATTCCATACACGATCGAACTTGCGCTTGATAGAGTTTGAGCAGGTGTTCCGGCGTGAAGTACCGTCTAACCTTTGCTAGGATCCCCAACTTTCTTGCAGCCACTTGAGCTTTTGCCTCTATGAAAGGGCCAAAATTGAGAGTAGATGTTAATGTAACCCCAAGAAGTTCAAGTTGGTCGGTTATCGGCACTGTTTCACCGCGGAAACATGGAGCTGGGCGGAATTGGCTCCTTTTGGCGGAAAATAGACACGCTTGGGTCTTAGCAGCATTGAACTTGACCAGATTGGCATTGCCCCAATCAGAGAACGCCTGTAGGGACACGTTCAAGCGCTCAACCATTGCCTCCCGGAGAGACCGGATCTGCGACCCACCAGCTCGTGCGTCGGACACGTATCTTTCAGCAACAGTGCTGTCGACTGCGTACCCAAAGGTACCGGGTTTAAGCAGATCATTAATATGCAGCAAGAAGAGTGTTGCCGAAAGCACCGACCCCTGAGGAACCCTGGCATTAATATCCAGCAGTCCAGACGAGCAGCCATCTATGACCACTCGGATAGACCGATCCCTCAGGAAATCTGCGATCCAATCACACAAACCGGCAGGCAGACCGAAGGAAGGAAGCTTACTTATAAGGCCATCGTGCCAGACCCTGTCGAAGGCCTTCGAGATGCCAAGGGAGACCGGTAGTGCCTCCCCGTGCTTGTCTATGGCTTCACTCCAGATGTGAATGGCATACACTAGAAGATCCCCAGTTGACCGATTTCGGCGGAACCCGTATTGTCGGTCGCTAAGGATATCATTCGCTTCTAGGTACGCCAGGAGCTTATGATTCAGCACGCGTTCAGCGCGCATAGTCTTACAGAGTATGGAGACGTTACCGAGATGGGTCTATAATTCGACGGGTCAGCACGACTACCCCCCTTCTTGGGCACGGGTTGCACGTTAGCTTGCTTCCAAGCCTTCGGCACTTTTCCAGTCTCAAACGAAAGGCGAAATAGGCGTGTCAAGATCGGAGACAACTCAGGCGCACAAGTTTTCAAAACAATTGCCGGTATCCCGTCGGGGCCACTAGCCTTGTTCACGTCTAGGTTACGCAGTACCCTACGGACTTCCTTCTGATGAATGCGAATGTTCGACATGCTCGACTCGGATCCGCCAGGAGAAGCAGGGGGCCTCGCGCCACCATGATCCAGACGCGAAGATTCCGCAAACAAGGAAGCAAACAAATTCGCTTTCTCCTCAGCGGAGTGGGCAAGCGTCCGTCAGGTCTCAGCAGTGGTGGTAGTGAGGGGCGGCAGAAGTTCGATTCGACCGACTTAGCCAGGGACCAAAAAGCCTTACTACCTGATGGGTATGAAGCAAGTTTGTTCCCTATTCGGCTGATGTGGTCAAACCGTGCCCTCCGCAACACCTTCTTGCAGGACTTGGCAGCCCTGTTGAAGGTTCTCTTCTTTCGAGTCACGTCATTTGCTTTGCGCGTTCGAGCGTCGACCCATGCCAGGTAAGCCGCGTGCTTAAGCGCATCAGCGCGATTGCACTCGGCACCAAACCATGGACGAGCTTCGCCAGACATAGTTATGTCAGAGAACGGAATGTAGTACTCCATTCCCCTCCGCAACACATCCGTCACGGCGTCTGCGCACGACGAAGCATCAGTCGAAGAAAAGCAAGTAGGCTGCCAAGGATAGCTTAGTTTCGATCGGTGTTTTGACAGCCAAAGTAGGCAGAAACGTAGACCTGTTAAAGTCTGCCCAGTAGTATCAGCTAGCATCTTGATAATTAGACGACAATACTACTTTATAAGTCCAATTTTGTACAACAAAATAAATGATGTTTTGAATATTTACCCCCTTACTTTACGTGAGTGTAAATCAATTACACATAAGTGGCTCGGTTCCCCGACTTATGAAGAGATTGAAGATCTTGTGAAAATAAAAAATAAAAAATGTTCTATCATTCCCATTGCCTTCCAAATTACATAAACTGACAAACTCTAGTGCATACACACACATACACTACACTTACATTCACGCTAACACACACACACACACACTCACATGCTTAAATAATATATTATTAGTGCTTAAGATTTTATTACTTTTTCTTTTTTAATTTTTTGTTCTCTAAAATATTTTATATTTATTTTTTGTTTATACTTTTGAATGCCTGGAACGCTGTCGTCTCCCTCTTGGAGGTGGGCGCTAATGACCGCGACACAGTATTCCTATACTAATGCGGTTGTTAATGAACACAATCTTTTGTAAAATTGTTTCTTGTTCCAATAAAATATTTGTAAATATTTCATGTACCGAGAAGCGGAACTCACAAACTGCACGCGCGCTTCGGCGACATCAAACACACTGTTAGTTCTGGGGCCGCGGGGGGCGGGGCAAGGAGCTTGCGGGGGAGAGTACCCCGCAGCGTGATTGGGGTGGAATTGATTACCTACGAATTTATCGAATCATCGTTTGCGTATGCGTTATGTATGTATTGTTTGCGTTTGTTTGTGTGTGTGAAAGCGTGGTTATAGCGCGTTTAAATACGGCTGGTTCACACTTACGGATTTGCGTAACTAAGAAAAAAAATAGCTACCTTCCCATTTTATTGTTGATTTGGGTCGAGAACCATTAGCATAATTACGGCATTGAATTTGACTAGGATGCAAATCAACATTCTTTTATAAAGCTGAAGAGTTTGTTTACTTGAACGCGCTAATCTTAGGAACTACTGGTCCGATTTGAAAAAATCGGACCAGTAGTTCTCATCTCATCTCATCGTCGGCTTGTTGGATAGTAGTTATCCAGACTCCTGAATTAATAGCAAGAAAATCTAAGATATTACTATCGTTATTTTACCATTATCGCTCTCAATGTGAGCCCTACTCAGAGCATCGACATGTGTCATTTTATCACCTGACCCAAACTCAATTTCGCAGTCGAACTCTTGAACGAGCAATACGCGGTATCAAATCGCGCTTCGTCAATGTTGTGCGTAGAGCATTACAATCGGTAATGATTTTATCAATAACTAGTTGACCAGCGCAACTTCGTCTGTGCACAATTTTCATTACTGCTCCGCTCCTTTAGGTCCTAGGGTGATGTTATAAATAATGAATATTTCAGAAATAATCATTCTTTCGAACTACATGAACTTAGAGGGCTATATTGATGATTAAAATGGTTATAATCCTTTAGATAAATACGCGTTACGGTCGCAGATCGCATTTGGTCCACATACAGCTTCACACTGACCGGCAAATTGCAAAAAACATAAAAATATTTGAATTTCGCGGGCTACCCTGGAGCATTCACCTTAATTTACAACAGTTATTAACACTTTAAACCACGGAACAGAAAAAACAGGTGGAAATGCTATGCGACGAAATTTGTATCGGAACCTGTGTCGCCACACTCACACAACTATACCGATAATCATATAATTCAACACAAATCAAGGATACGGTTGATCGGTCGTTCAAATTTTGGTCAAAACAAGAATAAGTCAAAGAACCTATATTTGAAAATATACTTTCGGCCTTACACGTAGGATTTATTTTGCTTTACGGCAAAAAGTACTCACAGCGTTTCGTTTTCTGAAATCATTCTAAGTTGAATTTACGAGTAAATTCCGCTATTGGACCATAGACCGACGTATTATCAATGCTTGCAATTATAAACTTAAACAACTTAGTGATAAGGTTCATTATTCTTTGTTTGGATAGTACAGTTGCCACTCGATCATGGCTGTGGCCCATGAACTTTGACTTACATTGTCGATATCGATAAATAAGATAACTTTTTTTGAAATTAATTCCAAAAAATGTGACTCGCTTGGTGTTGAAGTTTTGTATGGGAGCCATACATGAAACTTGTTGTTGGAATCGTTATAAAATTAGCTATTACATTTAAAATTGATAAGTTCGGGTTTGCTTCGTAATACATTGTTAATATTAATAAAGTTCTACTTTCAAAATAGCGTAAGCAAAATATTCCCAGTTTATTGTATAAAAGTAGATAGAAACAAAAAAAGTACATTATTTCAAAGGTTTTTATTTTATTTATGTAAATATACCTTATTACAATAACACACCACATACATTTTTTGTGTTCCGAACATCCATAAGAAACGGAACCCTTACAAAAATGAAATTGGTTCGGAACCCTTTGAACGCGAGTCCGACTCGCACTTGGCCAGATTTTTTTTCATACCACAAGCCTTACAAAATCATGCCTCGGGTATCTTACTCGACTGCCGACAAAAAAAGGGGTGTTGTTTACACTTCAGTTCCGTGAACTCTTTATTGCTTAGTGGCTTACAATAATATCTTATTAAATAGTTTGGTACAGAATCTTAACGCAGACTAAGTTTTCATGTATCTATATCCTTTTTTTGAAATAAAAATGTCGCTTTCTAAAAAATGTACGAAGCATATCGTGCTTGTCTTGCTTGGCATCCAATCAGCTCTACCCGTGCATCTATCCATTTTTCTTTGACGATAGCGTCTTTGGGAAACCTAAAAATATTTTTAAAGTTATGTTTAGTGACTTGAATAAAATTTCTAGACGAACTACAAAAAAGTGTTTTTATCGACATCTATCCATCCAGTATCCAAACCGACTACATCACTATTTGAATAGCGAAGAACTTTCGAGAACGAAACAGTAACTGAATCGATGTAAAATAAACTCTAAGCTAATGGGATAAGGTGGATTTTAACTAGACTTGAACTTAAGGTTTTTGCAAAATGAAATTTCCTAAGATTTTATTAGAAAACAAGTAAAATCGTAGTTACCGATGGTATGAAACATCTCCATTTTTAAGATTTATTCTCCTACTATCATTTTTGCACTACAAAATGGAACAATACGGCATGGTTCACAAAATATAAATTTATATCGAGAGTGAGCGAGACGATCAGTTCGTCGTGATGTTAGAACACGACTGGGTTGAGGTACGCGTAGCACCGCGTAATACCGACACGCGTGTCACGCCTACTTTGCACTTCTACTGTTTTTTCTGTTCTGTGCTTTAGAGCGCTTGTGGACGTCCGTTTTTTTCACCGGATAACGGACCGTGTTTTTTGCCGGATTCGCGGTGGTGTATGAATTATAATGAATGTGTGTACATGCACCGGACATCGGTCCGGCGAACAATTTACGCCGGATGCACCACCGCTTCCCCTCGGCGCGACGGACACCGGTCCGGTGTAAGAAAGGGCGGTCATCCACGCCAGTGTATTGGTGCGTGTTGACGCTGCCGGACGTTTTGCCTGTTTTCTGTTAATTGAGTGCCGTCTTCACGCATATAGACGGCAGTCCATCCATCCGGTAAAAAAAATATGTATACAAGGATAGCCGTTTATTGACGGTCCGTTATCCGGTGAAAAAAACGGACGTCTACAAGCGCTCTTAAACACACAATCGCACTACTGTACCCCTATTCTGTAACAACATTTTCGTGTCTCGACAGCAGAATCCGAGGCGAGTATCAAATTACGTCAGACGTAAGACCTTATGTTGTGTGCAATAAAGTTCACTTTGTGAGGTTTGTCCCTCAGGTGAAGCTCGATATCGAAGTGGTTACTTACAGAATAGACTAGCTGAACACTTCACTTAATTCGCAGTTGAAGATCGCTTCCAAAGTTATCGCTTGTATCGCCAATTCAATACTGACGTGTCGAAACATCGAGAATGTTCTAGCATAGAACATTCTAGAAACATCTTGACCTCAGTAATAGCACTATTCGATACTAGATGGCGCCACTAACATGTAAATGTGCTCGTAACAATATTATCAAAATTAATATTATGGTTTTGCCTAGGGGAACGAATAAATCCAAGCACTATTCCTGTCCACGAAATGTTATGGTATTCTAAATCTATGGTTATAGTCAGGTGCTGGATCTAATTTTTACAGGATACGGTTTAGTCACAATACAATTTATATGAATGAGTTCACACGTGCATTCGGATTTAAGATCCGACAAATAATCGAAACAGAACTTAAGATCCGATAGGGAAACATGCGATATTTCTATTTTTGCTTTCATTTCAAAGAACTCCGTCTAGAACATACCACCACATAAACACAAAATGAAAATGCTTTAATTTATTGCTAAAATAGGGAACATGCAGTATCTCTATTTTTGCTTTAATTTTAAAGAACTCCGTCTAGAATAGTCCGCCACATACCTAAATAAAAAATGAAAACGCTTTAATTTATTGCTAAAATTGCGTTTTTAAACAGAGAGTTTATATTTTCGCGCCAAAACGGACGATGACGTCACTCATGTCTGTCACTGGTCAAGAACTGTCATAATTCAAAGTTATAGAGCAAGATCCCAGTGCTTCCAGAAGTTACTTATTTTCTCAGTAACAAAATGTGTGGAATAGAATAGTGTTAGTACGTTAGGCTAGTTTAAGTTGACGCGACCGCGGTTTGTAAGTATCATCATCAGATGCTAGCTATAACACGACTAGATAATTTTCACGATTTTTACAAAATACATATTCTTAAATAATAAGTAGGTAATTAAGAAAAAAATTAAAGACTAATTAGTCATTGCAATAGTGTAAGATCAGATCACTATCTCCACTGAGAATTGAGATCCTATTCACAATTATCTTTTGGACATAGGTTATTTACTAAGTATAAAAAGAAAACTGCAAAACTACCTCCTATAGACTTATGAAATATGTCATACCTACATCATCACTAAAAAAAATTGCCCATTGGATGGAGGTAGCAGATACTTATTATGCGTACGTTGAAATTACACGGGCCACTACTCTATTTAAATATTTTGATACTGCGAAATAAGTAACGTCTGGGAGCCCTCGGATCTTGGACTATAATCTAACACGAGTGACGTCACCAGACGCTGATTGGTGTATTAAAAACGTTCCGTTTCACGTAACTATTTTGTAATTATTGTTATAAATCAATATTAACTGCACAGAACAGAAAAAACAGTAGAAGTGCAAAGTAGGCGTGGCACGCGTGCCGGTATTACACGTAGTTACGCGTACCTCAACCCTAGTCGTGTTCTAACATCACGACGAACCGATCGTCTCGCTCACTCTCGATATAAATTTATAATTTCTGAACCATGCCGTATTGTTCCATTTTGGAGAGTAACAATGATAGTAGGAGAATAAATCTTAAAAATGGAGGTGTTTCATACTGTAGTGTATGTAGATATTATTATATCACACTACAAACCGATAACAGTGCTTTGACGTTGCCTCGGGCGCGCACGTCGCTCGGTTATAAATACCGGTCCGAGTGGTGGGGCGGGCAGTCGTTGTCGAACTGTCGGCCTGTGCGGTGGTGCGTTGGCGAGTCAACTAGTGAGCATATTCTACATTGGCGACGAGGAGAAAAAACCGTGAGTTTATATTTAAATTATCTACAAAGGCAAGTGGGACAATTTACTCATGTTCATAAAGTAAAATAACATTTATTTTTTGGAGGTAGATTGAAATAAAGTATTTTTTTCTTCTTTTCTCTCATTTACACAAAGAATCTATTTACGATTAACAAAAAGACAGTCATTTATTCTATATACCGGGAAGGAAAACATAGTCTCCTACATTTCGAAAATAAAAATATGAAATATTGTCACATTTCAAAAAAACAAATAAGTTTAAACATCACGCCGATATTCCTCAAAGGGGATAAGCAGCGATGTGAGGTGTAACCATGTTTCAATAATTACGATAAGCATGCCTGTTGCCATTAATCGGACGCTAGTTCAGACTTCGATCTGCCCTTGGAAAGTTCCATAAGGAAAAACTGAGTGACACTGCCCAATCTGGGAGTCGAACCCAAGGTGCTTATTTAATTAATTCGTGCAACATGATTAGTTCAATAATAAAACAAAGAGCACATAAATGTTCTAGCAGTAGAATATAACTACAGGTCATTAAATTGACAAGTCATCAAAGGATGACGGTAATTGCAGTAGATTATGTCTACTGGTCATTAAATTGACAAGTTATCAAAGGATGACGGTTATTGCAGTAGATTATACCTACTGGTCATTAAATTGACAAGTCATCAAAGGATGACGGTTATTGCAGTAGATTATACCTACTGGTCATTAAATTGACAAGTCATCAAAGGATGACGGTTATTGCAGTAGATTATACCTACTGGTCATTAAATTGACAAGTCATCAAAGGATGACGGTTATTGCAGTAGATTATACCTACTGGTCATTAAATTGACAAGTTATCAAAGGATGACAGTAAATTCAGTAGAATATACCTAATGGTCATTACGTGACAGTTATAATTCATATACATACTGCTCAGAAAATCGTTAAATATTTTAACTTTTCAGTTGAGCGCAAATTCTTAATTCTCTGGTTCCAGGTAATTAAACAATAAAATGAGTTCCCAACTCACGCTTGAGAAGTTTGATTGCGAGGGGGAACCTTCATCAGTAGGAACGAGATGGGAACGCTGGAAACGAGCACTATTGATCTACCTAGAAGCTGCTGACATCAAGAGTTGTGAGAAAAAACGTGCTTCGCTGCTACATTTTGGTGGACTAGAGTTACAGGAGATATTTTATAATATACCGGATGCAAATGTATCATCAGCGAATGGAGTGGACGTCTTCGAAGTGGCTATCACCAAACTCGACGCCTACTTCCTTCCCAAACAAAGCAAGATCTACGAACGTCACCTTTTCCGACTGATCGCACAAGAAGCAAATGAAAAGTTTGAGAAATTCATAGTACGGCTTAGACAGCAAGCAGACAAATGTCAATTTAAAGACAAAGACGATCAAATAATCGATCAAATTACAGAAAAGTGTTCCTCAAAAGAGCTCAGGAAGAAAATTCTACAAACAGGGGACTCAATAACATTAACAAATATAATTGCTGAAGCAAACACTCTTGAAGCCGTAAGTCGACAAATAGAAGAATTTGGAGGAAGCAGCACATCAACTGAAAACATTAATAGAATAAAAGACACAAAATCAGAAATGAAGGAAAAAAACAATAGCAATGATAAGAAGTGGAAAAGACAACCAGGATGTGGAAGATGTGGAAACTCAGGACACGCATCTCACGACAGCAAATGCCCAGCAAAAGAAATAGATTGCTATAAATGTGGGCTAAAGGGACATTTCAGACAATTTTGCAGGACAATGACACGGAACAGAACGAATAAAAGGAAATATGAGGAAAACAACAACAAACAAAGCGGAAATAAAAAAATGAAAAGAGATAACAAAAGAAACGATACAAACCAGATAGATCAAATAGAATCCGAAGGCATACAATATGTGTTCAAAATCGACGATGACAGTGTATTGGATTGCCATGTTGGTGGAATGAAGGTTAAAATGTTAGTAGACTCTGGGTGTAAATGCAACTTGATTACAAACAAAACCTGGGACAACATGAAAAAAAATAAGATACAGGTTTGTAACCAAACATCCATTTGCAATAAGACTTTTTATGGTTATGGAAGTAAGAAACCCCTTGACCTAATGGGATCATTCGACGCAAACTTAAAAATCGCAGACAGGTCAGAAGATGCAACCTTCTACGTCATCGCTGATGGAACTAGAGATTTACTTGGAAAAGATACTGCCATGGCTATGGGGGTACTTAAAATTGGATTAGAAATCGACCAAATGGAAACTAAGACAGAATTTCCGAAATTCAAGGATGTTTTAGTGGAAGTACCCATCGATGAGAAAGTACAACCAGTTTCTCAACCATTAAGAAGGATCCCCATACCACTGGAAGAAAAAGTCGACAAGAAAATAAAAGAACTGTTGGAGAAAGACATCATTGAAGAAGTTAAAGGATCCTCGAGATGGGTATCCCCAATAGTCCCCGTTTTGAAAAACACCGGAGATGTTCGCATTTGCGTGGATATGAGGCGGGCCAACACAGCAATTCTACGTGAAAATCACCCATTGCCTACTATGGACAAGTTACTACCAAAAATGAAAAGTGCAAAGTACTTTTCAAAACTTGACATAAAAGATGCTTTTCATCAGGTGGAATTGCACCCCGATTCTCGACATATTACAACTTTTATTACTAGTAAAGGCCTGTTTAGATACAAAAGATTAATGTTTGGAATATCCTGTGCTCCGGAAATATTTCAAAAGACCATAGAACGAATGTTATTGAGATGCAATGGCACCATTAATTTTATAGATGACATTTTAGTATACGGAAAGGATGTAGAAGAACATGATCAAAGATTAGAAATAGTAATGAAAACTCTAAAAGAAAATAATGTAGTACTGAGAAAGGACAAGTGCATATTCAGGGAAGAAAAAATTCAATTTTTGGGTCACGAATTATCACACAAAGGTGTAAAACCATTAGATAAGTACGTGATGACCATTCAAGAATTTCGTCCACCTATGAATATAGGTGAGCTTCAGAGCTTCTTGGGATTAATAAATTACGTTGGAAAATGGATTCCAGATTTGGCAACAACTACTGAACCATTAAAAGAACTGCTAAGAAAGAAACAGAGCAAAACCACTGAATTAAAAAGCCTTTGGGGCAGTAAACAGGAATTTGCATTTAACAAATTAAAATCGGCTTTGTCTAATATTCCAACTCTAGGATACTATGACGTCAAAGATCGGACTATGGTCATAGCAGATGCCAGTCCGGTAGGACTAGGAGGAGTATTAGTTCAAATTAATGATAATGGACCTCGCATTATAGCGTATGGCCATCGGACACTAACAGACTGCGAAAGGCGATATTGCCAAACAGAAAAAGAAGCCTTAGCTCTAGTCTGGGCTGTGGAACATTTTTATGTTTTTCTGTTTGGAAAAGAGTTTGAATTAGTAACCGACCATAAACCACTTGAGGTTATATTTGGTCCTAAATCAAAACCATGCGCAAGGATAGAAAGATGGATACTACGCCTTCAAGCATATAAATTCAAAGTAATATACAAACCTGGAAAAGAAAATATAGCAGATAGTTTATCAAGATTGTGTAAATTAAATACAACAACGCAGGACAAATTGGACAACTATATTCACCAAGTTGTTGAAGGAAGCAGACCAATAGCAGTATCACTGGAACAAATTATGGAGGCATCAAAACAAGATAAGGAAATATTAAAGTTAAGGGAGGGCCTGTATAACAACACATGGGATGAAGAGGTAAAAAATTTCAAAATCTTCCAAAATGAATTATGTTTTTACGACGGAGTTTTGTTGAGAGGTACAAGAATTGTTATCCCGAGAAAATTGCGCAGCCAGGTGTTGACAGCCGCTCATGAAGGGCATCCAGGAATAGTCTTAATGAAGGCGAGACTAAGAACCAAAGTGTGGTGGCCTAGATATGACAAAGAAACTGAGAACTTGGTTAAAAGTTGAAAGGCTGTACGTTAGTTTCAACCCCAAACCCTCCAAACCCATTGAAGCGACGGGCATTACCATGTGAACCTTGGGTAGATACATGTATTGATTTGTTGGGCCCTTTACCAAGCAGCGATTACATATTGGTTATCGTCGATTACTTCAGTCGATACAAGGAGGTGAAGATTTGTCGGAAAATTACCAGTACGGACATAATAAAATCTCTAAAAGAGATTTTTAGCAGACTTGGTAACCCGATGACGATAACAGCTGATAATGGGAGACAGTTCTGCAGCGAGGAGTTCAAAAAATTCTGTGTTGAACGGAATATAGTTTTGCATAACACGGTACCATACTGGCCTCAACAGAACGGAGAAGTCGAACGTCAGAACCGTGACATTCTAAAGCGACTAAAAATTAGCCAAGTTGAGAATAAAAATTGGCAAGATGCTTTGTTAGAGTATTTGGCTATGTACAACAGTACTCCACATAGTGTTACGGGTAAAACACCAGCAGAATTATTTTTCAAACGGCAATACCGTGATAACATACCCATGGCAGGAGACATTACACACACACATAAACCGGAAGATGCAGATGTTCGAGACAGAGACCAAGAAAAGAAAGAAATTGGAAAAAAATATGCTGATAACAAAAGAAGAGCTCGTGAATGTCAACTAGTGCCTGGGGATAAAGTTTACGTTAAGAATATGGTCAAAGATAAACTAAGCCTAAATTATGACCCAACTTCGCATACAGTGGAAAAAAGTAAAGGTGGAGACATAAGTGTTCGAAACGACATAACTGGGAAAGTATCACGAAGAAACGTTGTTCATTTGAAGAAAATTGAAGGCCAATGGGAAGTTGTAAATGATCAAAGTAAAGAAACGGACAGAGGAGAAGATACAAACGAATCAGAAAATAGAATAGAAGAAGAGTAGATGGAAGTAAATACTAAACTAAACAATGAATGATTTTTAATTTTTGTGCTATGATTTTGTTATGCCAGCGATATGAATTAATTATGAATAAAAAATAATAATAATATGCCAAATGTCTTATTAATCACTCTGCTTAAAATACAACAAGTTTAAAACAAGGAAGGGAATGTAGTGTATGTAGATATTATTATATCACACTACAAACCGATAACAGTGCTTTGACGTTGCCTCGGGCGCGCACGTCGCTCGGTTATAAATACCGGTCCGAGTGGTGGGGCGGGCAGTCGTTGTCGAACTGTCGGCCTGTGCGGTGGTGCGTTGGCGAGTCAACTAGTGAGCATATTCTACACATACCATCTGTAAGTACGATTTTATTTGTTTTCTAATAAAAATCATAGCAAATTTCATTTTGCCAAAAACTTAAAGTTCAAGTCTAGTTAAAATCCACCTTAACCCATTAACATAGAGTTTATTTTATATCGATTCAGTTACTGTTTCGTTCTCGAAAGTTCTTCGCTATTCAAATAGTGATGTAGTCGGGTCGGACACTGGATGGCTAGATATCGATAAAAACATTTTTTTTGTAGTTCGTCTATAAATATTATTCAAATCATAAAACATAACTTTAAAAATATTTTTAGGTTTCCCAAAGACGCTATCATCATCTGCCTAGCCTTTTCCCAACTGTATTGGGGTCGGCTTCCAGTCAAGCTGGATTTAGCTGAATACCTGTATTTTACGAGGAGCGGCTGCCTACCAGACCTCCACAACCCAATTACTGGGTTATACGGTACTTCATGGCAAGACTGGAGTCAGATTTACTGGCTTCTGACTATCCGTAACGACTGCCAAAGATCTACAAATGACAGCCGGGACCAACGGCTTAACGTGCTTTCCGAGGCACGGAGGAAACTCGGTATGTTAAGATGGTCACCCATCCACAGACCAACCTTGGCAAGCGTTGCTTAACCTTGAAGACCGACCCGTGCAGCTGTTATTATCTAGCCACGAGCTCCTCCCAAAGACGCTATCGTCAAAGAAAAATGGATAGATGCACGGGTAGAGCTGATTGGATGCCAAGCAAAATAAGCACGATTTGCTCCAAGCATTTTTTAGAAAGCGATTTTTTTATTTCAAAAAAAGGATATTGTGCGGGACAGTGATAGTAACTTGTAAATAGCGCAGTTCTAATGAAACAAACTATAGTGATTAGGTATAAACATTTAGAAATGTTATGTACATAGACTTTCATTAGTTTTTATGTTAGTATATAAGGTTTATTCTCTCTTTAATGTTTCTTCATGTTATTCTAATCAGTTTTAAGTTTGTTTCTTATAAGAATTTAGTAGTTTTGTAACAGATTTTTATAGTTTTATGTCGATCATCGTAATGTTTACATAACATTTTATGTTGGAATTTCCTATGTTTTATATTTTTGTTAGATAGTTTGCGATACACAGATTACGAAAATATATAGTTTATAGTATGTTGTCATAGAAAAACATAGTGAAAAACAGGAAAATGTGTGTAATGCCCTCGTTACTGTAACGTAACGTCGTACCTTGACTAACTGCACCGATGGTATCTTTGCGCTGATTGGCCGAAAAGTCCTGTGGGCCTACATTTTTCTTAACGAAAATAGTATAAATTGAGAGCGATTTTGGAACATCGGCACATCGGTTTAGTAGTTGACAACCCTCTAGGGTTGATAACTGCGAGTGGCCATCGACAAAAAAAAAAAAAAAAGAACATCGGCACAGTTGGCCGCTGGTTCAAATAGGAAGAAGAACACCTCAAGAATAAAGAAGATCTCTCAAGAATTCTCTCCGGCTTTCATTTCTCACCAACCCCAGCAACAAATTTGCCTAGCCCGCACATTTAATGGTCCTTCGCTCGCCGGATTTATTGTGGGAAATATCGCCGGAAGAAAATAGTCAAGCAAGAAGCCTTGAAGATCGTATCCAGTGAAGATATTCAAGATCGCCGATTGAATCAACAGTCATCATGCCTGTTACGCGTTCTGAGGGGAGGGGCCGGAAGCCGTCGAGCGAACAGAAGCCGTCGTCGTCTGAAACCACTACAGGGACCTCAGCGACCGGTACCAGTACGGAAGCCACTACCGAATCGACACAGACAGGGACAACTGCCACGGAGTATACAGATAATACAGCCACCTCCGCGACGACCGACCCAGCTACAGTGACTTCTGCCGCCAGCGCCTCGACCGCACGGACCTCCGCCTCGGCCACAAATGTGGCGCCCCCCTCGCACCCCGCTAGCGCCGCCGCCCCCTCTGTCGCCCCTTCCGCTGCGACGACGCTTACTATGGGTGCGAAATCGAAACAGTTGATGATGCCGCCCGCCGCTGTCCCCTCCAGAGATACTCGCGAAGAAACGGATGCCTCTACAGTGAAGCGAGTTGTCAAGCACGCCGGTACGTCGAAGCCGACCGGCCCACAGCACCTCTCCCCCCTAGCAAGAAGGGGGGTGGGGGGGGATCGACTCATAGCAAGTCGAAACAGTTGAAGATAGCGAAAGCAAAGGAAGATTTGCTTCGCCTCCAAGTCAAACTAGCTGCAGCACGCCTGGCCGCACTAGAACAAGAAGATGAAACAGAAGAAGAAATAATAGAAGGAGAAGAAGATGACGTCTCCCTCTACTCAGAAGTCAATGCAAGAGTGGACAATTGGTTGGAAAACCAGGATACTCGTCCAGTATTAGCCATCACCAACGAGCCCTATCGCCATCCAGAAGAACCAACGGTTATCCTCAACGAACAGAAGCATGAAGAAGTACGTCAAGTACCGGCGGGAGGTCAAGGGGACTTAGCCCTCCTAGCTGAAGCCATCACTAGGGCTGTCAGCACCGCCCAACGACCCAAGTTTATCGAGCTACCTTTCTTCAGTGGGTCGCACCAGGAGTGGCTACCTTTCCGAGCCGCCTACCATGAAACTGAAGCAATGTTCAGCGCCGTCGAGAATACGAACAGACTGCGAAGAAACCTAAAGGGCAAAGCCAAGGAAGCAGTAGAAGGGTTGCTGATTACGAATGCGCACCCAACAGAAATAATGAAGACATTGGAGTCCAGATTCGGAAGACCAGAGTCCATAGCCATGTTGGAGATGGAAACTCTTCGAAGCCTGCCGCGCCTCTCCCGAGTCACCGAGGGACATATGCATATTCGCTACGAAGATCTCCAACGTCGTAGCAACATTGAAGACTTTGGGTTGTTTCAACTACATGTACAACCCTGAACTTGCAAAGACATTGGTAGACAAGCTGACCCCGACACTACGGTATAGATACTACGACTTCTCAGCTACACAGCCGCGAGAAGACCCCTGCCTCATCAAGATAGAGAAGTTCTTCAAGAGAGAAACCGAACTATGCGCGCCTTACGCACTACCTGAACAGGTGGCAGCACCGTCCACGGCCGCATTCCAGAAGAAGACGCAACGGGTCAACAACGTGACTGAGAAGACCACACCGAAGTGTTTCATATGTGAAGAAAAAAGTCACACCAATGCCACAGAATGTGAAGCATTCAAGAAGATGGATGCCAACTCAAGATGGGATACTGCGAAGTCCAAACGCCTCTGCTTCAGATGCCTGCGATACAGAAGCAAGGTACACAACTGCCGACCGAAGCCGTGTGGTGTCAACAGCTGCAAATACTCCCACCACAAGATGCTTCATTACGACAAGAACACAGAGAAGGCAGAGAAGACAGAACATGAAGAGGCAACAGAAGTTATAAATTCAACTTGGACAATGAAGAAGCAATCCTATCTGAAGATCCTGCCGGTCCAGGTGAAAGGACCAAAGGGAACAGTCGATACCTTCGCATTGATGGACGACGGATCAACAGTGACGCTCATCGACGACAGCATCGCCACGACAGTCGGAGCAACAGGACCCATAGACCCGCTGAAAATAGAAACCATCAACGAACTGAAGACGGCGGAATCAACGTCAAGACGGGTGACTATCGGGCTGAAAGGGATCAACAACAAAGAAGAGCGAATTCAAGCAAGAACAGTGAAGAACTTACAAGTCTCATCTCAACGGGTTCCGCAAGAATTAGTAGATGGGTGCCCTCATCTATTAGACATCAAGGGCTATCTATCTTACCCCGACGCGAAGCCACAAGTCCTCATCGGGCAAGACAATTGGCATCTTCTGCTTACCAGAGAAACACGAAAAGGCGACAAGGACCATCCGGTGGCATCTCTCACGCCACTGGGGTGGGTCCTTCATGGAAGCCAAACGAGATCCTTCGGACAGAAGATAGACTTCGTGTCACATATGATCGAAGATCCAGAAGATGACCTTGAGGACTTGGTGAAGAAGTACTTCGAATTGGACGCCCTCTGCATAAACCCGAAGAGACCGAAGACCGACCCAGAAGAAAAGGCACTCCGAATACTGGAACAGAAAACTGAGAAGATTGAAGAAACCAGATACCAGACCGGCCTTCTCTGGAAGAAAGAAGATGTTAAGTTCCCAGATAACTACGATAACTCACTGAAGAGACTCTTCAACATCGAAAAGAAAATCGACCGTGATCCAGCCCTGAAGAAGAAATACGTCGAACAGATGGACGCCCTTATAGAAAAAGGCTACGCCGAGCCTGCGCCGTCTCAGAAGACACCACAGAAGACGTGGTACCTGCCTCATTTTGCTGTCATCAATCCTATGAAGCCGGAGAAACTCCGAGTTGTGCACGACGCCGCAGCCAAGACCAAGGGAGTAGCACTCAATGACATGCTGCTCAAAGGTCCAGATCTGCTCCAGTCGTTACCAGGCGTCGTCATGCGCTTTCGACAGCACCTAATCGGAGTGACAGCGGACATAAAGGAAATGTTCATGCAGGTCAAGCTACGTACAGAAGATAGAGATGCACTGCGGTACCTGTGGCGTGGAGATCGTCGCGACAACCGACCTCCAGAAGAATACAGAATGACATCGCTGATTTTCGGAGCATCAAGTTCACCATCAACAGCGATATATGTGAAGAACTTGAATGCAAAGCAATATGAGAAGACTCATCCGGAAGCCGCAGCTGCCATTATCGAGAAACACTACGTCGACGATTACCTCGATAGTTTCCGAAGCCTGGAAGATGCTGAAAGAATAACGAAGAGCGTGCGTGAAGTGCACAGCAAAGCCAGCTTCGAACTTAAGCAGTGGAAGTCGAACTCAGCATCACTCCTAGAAGCACTGGGAGAACAGCATAGAGCAGACGACCTGGAACTATACAGATCAGAAGAAAAGACAGAACGAGTACTAAGAGTCATCTGGAAAATCAACTCGGACGAGCTCACTTTCAACCTCAACTTAGCAAGAATCCCTTCGACGTTAATAGAAGGAAAGCAGCCAACGAAGAGAGAAGCCTTGAGGATAGTTATGTCGCTCTTCGACCCCCTAGGATTCGCCTCGCCTGTCACGATACGAGCGAAGCAACTACTTCAAGAAGTTTGGCGCCGAGGAACCGGGTGGGACGACCGAATCGACGAGGATCTAGCGGAACAATGGGACGCGTGGATGGGACACCTGAAAAGTCTCCACGACTTGGCAATCCCGCGGCGATATCTACATTACAGCGACGCCGCTTCCCGAGAGCTCCATATTTTCAGCGATGCTAGTGAATCGGCCTACTCTGCGGTCCTCTTCTGGAGAGCTGTAACACCGGACGGCGAAGTCGGCATATCACTCATCATGGCCAAGGCAAAAGTGGCACCTTTGAAGTTGACTTCAATCCCAAGATTGGAACTGCAAGCAGCGGTCATGGGAACCAGACTCGCCGAAACAGTCATAGAAGAACACGAGAGGAAGCCTGACCGAAAAGTGTTCTGGACCGATAGCAAGACAGTACTCACCTGGATAAGGACGGGGTCACGTTCCTACAAACCCTACGTGGCTCATCGTCTGGCAGCAATAGAAGAAAGTTCCAAGGTCAACGACTGGCGCTGGGTTCCGACGAAACAGAACGTGGCTGACGACGCCACCCGAGATGTACCAGCCGCCTTCAATAGAGATCATCGATGGTACAAAGGGCCGGACTTCTTATACCTGACAGAAGACTCCTGGCCTACAGAAACCGCAAGGACAGCACCAGAAGAGCCTTCCAACGAAGAGAAGACGCATCACGTCACCGACAGAAGAAGACTGAAGCTAGCTGAGGGTCTGCCTGATCCGGCTAAATTCTCAAGCTGGGACCGCCTCCGGTATTCAACAGCGCGAGCTCTGCAGTTCATCGAGCTCTGTAGAGCTCCTAGACAGAAGGTCAACTACCGACGAACCAAGAATAACAAAGAGGCGGATCCTACCTGGAAGAGAAACAAGCCGACCGCAGCTAAACAGCAGGCGCCCGCAGTACCGAGGAAACATTTACTCAAGCTGCTTCCAGTCACAGCCGAGCTCCTCAAGAGAGCTGAAGAGTTGCTGATGCGGTCTTCACAGGAAGAAGCCTTCTTGGAAGACATAGACAACCTGAACAGTGGGAAGCCGATCGCCAAAGAAAGTCGCCTACATCAGCTCAGCGTTGAATCGGTAAACGGCTTACTCCGAATCCGGAGCCGTATCCGAGCGGCCACAGACATGCATGAAGACTTCAAGAACCCGCTAGTAGTCGACGGAGATCATCCAACGGTGAAGCTGTGGATACAGGCCATACATCGACAACTCCATCACGCCGGCGTGGAGGCAACAGTCAACGAGTGCAGACAGCAATACTGGGTATTACGAGTGCGCCCTATTACACGCGCAATCCTCCGAAGATGCCTCTTCTGCCGCATGAAGACTCAAGCGCCGCCACATCCACGAACTGGGGATCTGCCAGCGTGTCGTCTAGCACACCACAAGCGACCCTTCACGTACACCGGCGTCGACTATTTCGGGCCTCTCTCCGTGACCGCCGGACGAACCAGACAGAAGAGATATGTAGCCATCTTCACATGTCTCACCACGAGAGCCATACACCTGGAAATCGCCGGCTCTCTCAGCGCTGACTCTGCAGTGATGGCGGTCAGAAGAATGATCACGCGACGAGGCTGCCCTACTGAAATCTGGTCAGACAACGGCACCAACTTGAAGGCTGCCGACAAGGAACTTCGACAATCTATCGACGCGGCGACTTCAGAAGAAGCAGCGAAGAGGACGATCTCCTGGCGCTACATTCCGCCTGGAGCTCCATTTATGGGCGGCGGCGGCGCTTGGGAGCGAATGGTTCGCTCAGTGAAGACGGCTCTCACAGCGACACTGCATGAGCGCCACCCCACCGAAGAAGTCCTCGCTACTCTACTCGCTGAAGTGGAGTATACAGTGAACAGTCGTCCGCTGACGCACGTCTCCGTCAGTGCAGAAGATCCCGAGGCCCTGACTCCCAACCATTTCCTGCTGGGGGGTCCTGGACGTGTGCCACAGCCGGGCACATTCACCGAGCAAGACGCCATCTCCCGGTCCAG
This sequence comes from Lacanobia oleracea, assembly GCA_950371165.1. NCBI lineage: Eukaryota > Metazoa > Arthropoda > Insecta > Lepidoptera > Noctuidae > Lacanobia > Lacanobia oleracea. Next base: position 13,933,991 of record OX493401.1, read on the forward strand.
CTGGCGAGCTGCACAGAGACTCGCAGACGTCTTCTGGCTCCGCTGGGTGAAGGAGTACCTTCCTGAGCTCCAACACCGGCGGGAGCCCCACGGACGAGGTCAACCAGTCCAAGTGAACGACCTCGTGCAGATCGTCGACCCGAGCCTGCCCCGCAACGTGTGGATACGAGGACGAGTCACCGCGGTGTATCCTGGTCCAGACAGCATCGTGCGGACGGTGGACGTGCAGACCAAGGGAGGTGTCCTGCGCCGGCCGGTGAGGAAGCTGGTGATCCTGCCTCTGCCTACGGACGACGTGCCCGCACCGGAACTGAATGCGACGCGGTCGCACGGCGGGAGTGATGTGCGGGACAGTGATAGTAACTTGTAAATAGCGCAGTTCTAATGAAACAAACTATAGTGATTAGGTATAAACATTTAGAAATGTTATGTACATAGACTTTCATTAGTTTTTATGTTAGTATATAAGGTTTATTCTCTCTTTAATGTTTATTCATGTTATTCTAATAAGTTTTAAGTTTGTTTCTTGTAAGAATTTAGCAGTTTTGTAACAGATTTTTATAGTTTTATGTCGATCATCGTAATGTTTACATAACATTTTATGTTGGAATTTCCTATGTTTTATATTTTTGTTAGATAGTTTACGATACACAGATTACGAAAATATATAGTTTATAGTATGTTGTCATAGAAAAACATAGTGAAAAACAGGAAAATGTGTGTAATGCCCTCGTTACGGTAACGTAACGTCGTACCTTGACTAACTGCACCGATGGTATCTTTGCGATGATTGGCCGAAAAGTCCTGTGGGCCTACATTTTTCTTAACGAAAATAGTATAAATTGAGAGCGATTTTGGAACATCGGCACGGTTTAGTAGTTGACAACCCTCTAGGGTTGATAACTGCGAGTGGCCATCGACAAAAAAAGAACATCGGCACTCGATGCCCTAAGCCGAGGTCCGTACCCCACAGGGGGTGCCCTTAGCGTGTAATCGCTTAGCTTGTAAGTTTTTAAATAAGCCCTGGCTGGAGGCTTTAATATTATATTAAGGCCACCACAGGAAAGTCCGGTTAAGCAGTCGACAACCTCCTAGGTTGACCTGCGAGAGGCCACACACAAAAAAAAAAAAAAAAAAGAACATCGGCACAGTTGGCGGGCACACATAGGAAGAAGAACACCTCAAGAATAAAGAAGATCTCTCAAGAATTCTCTCCGGCTTTCATTTCTCACCAACCCCAGCAACAAATGTGCCTAGCCCGCACAGATATGCCACTTGGCATAAAGAGTTGACGGAACTGAAGTGTAAACAACATCCCTTGTTTTGTCGGCAGTCGAGAAGATACCCGAGGCATGATTTTGTAAGGCTTGTGGTATGAAAAACGTCTGGCCAAGTGCGAGTCGGACTGGGTTCCGAACCAATTTCATTTTTGTAAGGGTTCTTAGGGATGTTCGGAGCACTAAAAAATTAATGATTTCTATTATTTTTATTGATTAATGTGTATTAAGATATATTTACATAAACAAAATAAAAACCTTTGAAACATTTTTTTTGTTTCTATCTTTATTATACAATAAACTGGGAATACTCCGCTTACGCTATTTTGAAAGTAGAACTTTATTAACAATGTATTACAATGCAAACCCGAACTTATCCAATTTAAATGTGATAGCTTACTTCATAACGATTCCAACAACAAGTTTCATGTATGGCTCCCATACAAATCTCCAACACCAAGCGAGTGACATTTTTTAGAATTAATATTGAAAAAAGTTATCTTATTTATCGATATCGACAATGTAAGTCAAAGTTCATGTGTCACAGCCGAAATCGAGTGGCAACTGTTACTATCCCAACATAAAGTAATGAACCTTATTACTAAGTCCTTTAAGTTTATAATTGCAACCATTGAAAATACCGCCATCTATGGTCGAATAGCGGAATTTACTCGTAAATTCAACTTAGAATGTATTCGGAAAACGAAACGCCGAGAGTACTTTTTGCCTTAAAACAAAATAAATCCTACGTGTAAGGTCGAAGGTATATTTTCAAATGTAGGTTTTTTGACTTATTCTTGTTTTGACCAAAATTGAAACGACCAATCAATCGTGTCCTTGATTTGTGGTGAATTATATGATTATCGGTATAGTTGTGTGAGTGTGGCGACACAGGTTCCGATACAAATTTCGTCGCATAGCATTTCCACCTGTTTTTTCTGTTCCGTGATTAACTGGAACAAAAACGTTGCACTGGCCCTTCTCTTATGCTTTTTTAACATTTTAGTCACAAAATATTGATAAATATTAAATCTGCATCTTCTTTATTGTGCTTATCACCTAAACAATGATGAATGGCAACACGATTTGACAATTACTGACAAACTATGTTGTCATTAATTCTTAGTTCGGGTTCGGGACGCGTAAATACAAAGGAGGCTGCAACACGACACCCTTAGTCTGTGCTGCAGTATGTTTCGAATGGCTTAAAGCAGTTATAGTCTGTCCAAACCTAGCTGCAACACAGCGGAGCCCCGCGTAGAGGGGCTCCGCTGAGTCACTTAGGCCGCTTATTAAACGGCTGATGAAGATAGTTAGTTGCGATTGCGATATATACTCGTTCATTGATTAATACAGGCAAAAAATATTTATTTTACACATTGACCAGCTTAATAATCCCTAGGAATTGTATACACTACCTAAGGTAAAGTATAATATTGACAATAATATTCATTATATTACATACACTGCCTAGACGCCTCAGGTATTCTATAGAATACCTGAATTATACAGATTGCCAGTAACACACATACATTGCATGTTAAATAAAAGTTTTTAAAAAAGCGATTGGATCGGTGTATTGGTATTGAGTAGGTACATCGGTACATGGATCTAGCTTGAATTATCTGTTTGCTGAATTGTTCGGTAGGTTTTTTACTAAATTCACATAATTCGTTTAGATAAAACCTAATATTAGCTGACCGGTTTGTCGGGCTTAGCCTCAACAGGCAGGTACCTCCACACGGACCTAAACATTCCACTACAGCTGTACATGGTCATAATGGCCATTTGCCACACATTACTTATGTTATTTATAAATAGATCATAATCAATCATATTTACCGAGTACACCCGCGCTCTCCAAGCATTTTACATTACTTGATCTAGTCGCAAGTTCGGCCATCGTTTGCACGAAGACCAGCCGAGCCTTCTGGTAGGTCTCGAATACTGGGGAATTAACAAATATTTTAATCAGATTTAGACGATCCTAAATCGGTTAGTACCTAGTTAGAGACCACTTCGATTTTTGATGACCCTACAAATAACCTGATAGTATGGTAATGATATTAAAAATAAACTTCGCACCCAAATCTGAAATATTGAGTAGGTATCTACTTTGATATCGTTTTTGTAGCAGACGTCAAAAAGGAAGGTAGGTCGTATTAGATGCTTATAAATAATATAAGAACACTACAATACCTATTCTGATAAAACGACGTTAGTAAGATGCATTAGAAGCATAGTAGATAAATAATAGGCGGATGTCTGCACTTCTTCTAATACCTGAGTGTTTACCACTTCCTCCAATGAATGAACCATTAATAAATAACCTGTAACTAAAGCTATTCGAAAATCTAAATGTTGCTCTTTTCTACCCATATATACCTAGTTGAATATTCCTTGGACTGCTCATAGAATGGCTCATGATTAAATAATTTGTAAATAACTCTTCAATATTTATACACAAACTTTTGATAATTAAAAGACGTCAGTATCGTTATGACAACCTGATGTACTTTTGTTTTTTGTCGAGAGACAGTAAAAATATAACACCAGACGCATCTGAAAGGTACCTAGGTACTACCTATACGACCTTATTTTCTGAAAACAAGTTATAGCTGGAATTTTCGGTTTTTAACCAATTGGGAACCTACTCATCATAATATCGTTTGATCATGTGCGCGCGCGGCGCGACAGTCACCGGTCCGGGCGACTTGCGCTCGCGCAGAGCAAGCACCCGTGAAGGTCAGTTTACGTCACGTCTCAAACAACTACATGCGCGTCATTAACAATCCGTACAGCAACCTACTTACATAGAAATGCCATTGGATACCACACAGACACACATGCAGGTAGTGCTTATCTGGTGGACTGAACCCACACATGTACAAGCGGTCGCGGTTACAAAAGGCTGTGTGGCCGCGTGGTTACTTACAAACAAGTTCACATGATATTTTTGTTTCTGTATGCTCGTGTTAAAATGAAATACGTAATCTGCTGTGCTTCTTTTGTAAAATAAATCCATAAATTTGTAATATTTGTGAGGTGTAGTTTGTAAAAAAACTAAGATGCCGTATGTGATGGTTATGGGCAGTCTGAGTGCTCCTCACCTATCAAAAGATGAGGGTGCTACTGTTTACGGACTCAAGAGCGAGGAACGAGCTTCATTAGTCAGGGTAAATGATTTTCCACAATTTTTTTTTTTATGTTTTCTCATCTTCGGTAAAGTCAAGTTTCGGTACCTAAATAGGATAGGTATGTAAAAATAGGTTCTTTACTGTTATAATAGTTGAGTGTTTGTGTTGCGAATATACCGGTAACAAAGTAAACATTTTTTTTTCTAAAAGTGGTGTTTTAGGTAATGAACAATCGCAGCCAATTTTAACGTTTTTAAATCTATTTTAATAGGTAGTCAGCAAAGTTGTCAACTGCATCATGACAGATTGCAAAAGACTTAGGCAATTTATCTTCAAGCATTTCAAGACTTGGATAGGATAGGTAGTTTTTCCTCGTTTCGTATATATGTACTACTTTATCTAGACTAATAGGTAGGTGGTACCTACTTATTATAAAGAGGAAAGATTTGTATTTTGTATGTTTGTCTACACTAATCTACACTATAATAATATTATAAAAAGGAAAGATTTGTTTGTTTGTTTGAATTGAATAGGCTCCGAAACTACTGGACAGATTTGAAAAATTCTTTCACTATTAGAATCCTACATTATCACTGATGATTATAGGCTTTATTATGGGATTAGGAAATATTCTATATATTTTCAAAAAAGTTAGGGACCCGTATGAAATTTCGATAATGTAACCCAAGGTGTGAAAAAATACTAAAAAAGATCCTTATATCGCGAACGCTGCGGAAACTATTGACAATGGAGCAAAGTGTTGTACTAAAGTTTTATAGAGGACATCAATATCTACAAAAAAGACCGAAAGGGTATATCTAACTATTATGGTTAAATCACATGACCGCTCTTTGTTCAAATTTATTATTCAATCAAAACCCGGGTGGTAATTTTAGAATCATGTTATTAATTCTTATCTATTTAAATAAGATTGGTTTAATAATTAAGATTGGTGATGTACAAGTAAATAATTTACTTGTACATCACCAATCTTAATTAGTGTAATTATTACACTTTAAATTATTCAAATCGGACCTTTCTTTTAAAAGTTTTGATGTGTATAAAAATACCCTAAGTAAGAAAAGTTTCGCAGTTTGCGCGAACTGCCGTCGTCGAACGTTTTGTCTATTAATAAGTAATTTACACGGGACATGAAGTTCGTGGACAACTAACTAAACCCGCGTAACTAAACCCGCGCGAACGAAGTCGCGAGTGAAGTGCTAGTAACGAATAAACTGAAACCTACTGGACCGATTTCAAAAATTATTTCACCATTATAATGCTACATTATTCCTGAGTAACATAAACAATATTTATTATGTACTAGAAAAAAAAATAGGGAAATTACGGGCAAAGTGCTTGTTACCTATATATGTATTCAGTCAGTAATGTTGTTTTATTAATTCATTTCCCTAATCTTTTACAGGAGTTAAACTCATCGTTCGGCATGCAGGTCGCAGCGTCTTCCGAACCTGAGCGAACTGTGCGAATTACACAGAAAGGACTTACTCTAGTTGTGGTGAACCGCCTTCACGCGTTGTTTGGATACGATGTCGTCTCACACGCCATGGCTATGACAAACGCCAACCGGGAACTGATATCCTTTACCATGTACAAGAAAACTGGTTCAGGGTCACAAGGTCACAGCCAGGGACATGGTCACAGTCAAGGACATAGCCATAGCCAAGGTCACGGGCACAACCAAGGTCACGGTCACAGCCAAGGTCACAGCCACGCTCACGGTCATTCCCACAGAAGCTCTCCTAAGGCTCCCAGCAGCAGTGTGGTCACGCTTTGATCGTGAATATTGAACAACATTACTATTCAATGAACGTGCACTGACGATGTGTATGGAGTAGCATGGACTCTTATTTGTACGCCTGTAAAATCGAAATTGAATCTCATGTAAAAAATGCGTCCTGTAATGTATTAAGTTGTATATACATTTTGTTAATTCTTTTAATATCAGGGTTTAAAATAAACATATTTGTAATACGTTTTATTTATTTAATTTAAATAACTTTACAAATACAGTGCATTAGAAATACATTTCGGATAATATAAAACCTATATTCAGTCTTAAATTCTATATCTGAGGGTAAGATGTTTAGTGGAACTGGAACGAATATAAAACTAGAAAATTAACTACTTTAATTTGAGGACTAGATAAACTATACATGTAATGTAGACTCCAGAAAAATAGACATATTAATGTGCTCTCAGAAGTGTTCACGTTGAACTGAAAATTGATTCCAACGTAAAATAAACTATTATCTTCAAATATAAATATCGGAAGTCCGCAACGAAACCAGTCTTGAAAAAAAAAACAATCAAAGTGGGGGAAAACGTGAGTTTTATTCGAAGTGCATGATGTTGAGTTTTACAGAGAACGCTGCTGCGCATTCTCTGGCGAGTCTCTTAGTCGCCTCTTACGACAACACCCACGGGAAGTGATGGGATGGCAGACAAATGCGTGACACAAAAATGCAAGTTAGATCATACTATTTTCGCCTTTTTCTAAGTATCATCATTCCGAGGTATCGCAGTTTTATTTATTATAAGCGCGAACGTCGATGGAGATTCGCAATCATCGTTATATTACGAGCGGTGTAAACCTAATAACGAAATTAGCGAGCAAAGCTCACTTACGAGCAGAATGTACGAACTGAGCCCATTAACAAGCCGAAGAGCCGAAGCAAACCCACTAACGGTACGAGCGGATGGAGCGAGCCCATTAACTATCCGAGTTGACGAAACGACCCCACTAACAGTCCGAGTGGATGAAGCGATCCCACTAACACTCCGAGTGGACGAAGTGAGGCCATTTACTTTTCTCATGAATGATGGTTTGTGGCCAAAATGTGAGACGATTTTTTGTTAACATTTTTTTCCACATATGTATGAACGATACAAATAACTCTGTCGCAGACCTATCTTTTCCCTTTTTTCAGAAAATTTGGCGCATGAATAGACCAGAAAGATCGAAATCAAAAAACACCCTTACAAATCGAAACCTTGAATTAAGAAAAAGGTAGTAGTCCAGTCAAATTAGTCCGAAAAATAAGGGTGCCTTTGCATAAATTCCCAACAAGCTGAAAATTTACATGAACGTTAGAGATACCATTATAATGAAATTGTGAAAGTTCCCCATCGATCGAATGTGTGCAAAAAAAATTTCAAGGTTTAAATTCGCATAAAGGTTTTTTGTTTTTTTTTGCGAAACGGATAGTTTTATGATAAAAATAGCTCAGACAAAAATGTAGATCATGGAATGCGATTCTAAGTTGTATTCCGCATAATATGCACCTTTCCTCGCCACCTGTAAAGTAGTGTAAACTTGTGGTAGGCTTCGGACGATGGCTTGTGACCGGGCCCACTGGGCAAAGACGTACCGCCAAGCGGCCTAGCCGTGTTCCGGTACGATGCTCAGTGTAGCCAATTCAGAGGAGTTGGGTCGAAATAGTTGTTCCAATGCAGGCAGACCGACCAGGCTCGCGTTGATATGGGTGTATCGGGAGACTAGTCGCGGAGAGTAGCGGGATCCGAGGCACGGTGCGCCGCTGGCTGACCGCAGGTAGTTGGAGGCCCAAGTAGTGTGCTAGCCACACATGAAAGGCTGCCCCGCCAACTGTCGAAAAATCCCGGGGTGCGCCATCGTGCTGGCTGACGACCAGACGGGAGGACCCGATGGACATTCCCGGGGGGGGCTCGGGCGTCCACGCAGTCTCCAGACAAGTCCCCCAATGATGTCGTCCTGTCAGAGCGTGCCTGAGGGTAGCAGCATGGAACCTCATTTCACTTCCTTCTCCTCAACCACCTTTACTCAAACATGACGAAATGGAACAAAATAAGAAAAGTTGTACAGCGGCAGCACTTCCTCACCCACAAAGTGCACCTCAGCAATATTCGAGGTCTGCTCTCAAATCTCGCCACAGTCCGTCACCACCTGGAGACCGAGAAACCAGCACTCTTGTTCCTTTCCGAGACCCAGATCAGATGTCTGTCAGACGTGTCTTACCTTTCCTACCCAGGGTTTACCCTGGAGCACCATTTCAAACAATGTGCGGGCGTATGTATGTACGCCCGTACGATATCTGCTATCGGCGTCTCCGCAATCTTGAGGACTCCAGGTTCTCAACGGTGTGGGTTTTAGTGGACACAGGCCTGGATAAAATTGTCTACGCTTGTGTCTACCGTTCGCACAGCGGTGATTGGAGACAACTGGGCTCACACAGCACCTACGTGAGCCGGCGGACGCGGCTCAGCAGCGGTACCCTTCTGCCCAATTGGTGTTACTGGGGGACTTCAACGCCCACCGTCAGGAGTGGCTCTTTCCATACCAGTAAACAGACCATGCTAGACGAGAGACGAGAAAGCTAGCCCTAGCGCTAAATCTTACCCAGCCGGTCCAGGAGGCAACGAGGGTCCCGGATGTTGATTTGCACACTGCAAATTGCTTGGAACTTCTACTGACAGCAGATCCAGATTGCTACTAGGTGTCGATTTCTTCTCCACTGGGTAGTTCCGACCACTGTCTGGTGAAGTTTGTGTCCGTTTACTTCCCGCCCGATCCTAGCCCAAGAGGCACCCGGCGGGTATGGCGGTACAGCTCAGCAGATTGGGATGACATGCGATCTTTCTTCGCATGTTATCCTTGGCAGCCTACTTGCTTTTCTTCGACTGATGCTTCGTCGTGCGCGGACGCCGTGACGAATGTGTTGCGGAGGGGAATGGAGTACTACATTCCGTTCTCTGACATAGCAATGTCTGGCGAAGCTCTTCCATGGTTTGGTGCCGAGTGAAATCGCGCTGATGCGCTTAAGCACGCGGCTTACCTAGCATAGGTCGACGCTCGTACGCGCAAAGTAAATGACGTATGACTCGGAAGAAGAGAGCCTTCAACAAGGTTGCCAAGTCCTGCAAGAAGGTGTTGCGGAGGGCACGGTTTGACCACATTAGCCGAATAGGGAACAAACTTGCTTCATGTCCAGCAGGTAGTAAGGCTTTTTGGTCCCTGGCTAAGTCGGTCGAATCGAACTTCTGCCGCCCCTCACTACCACTGCTGAGACCGGTGGGACGCTGGCCCACTCCGCTGAGGAGAAAGTGAACTTGTTTGCTTCCTTGTTTGCGGAATCTTTGCGTCTGGATCCTGGTGGATGCGAGTCGAGCATGTCGAACATTCGCATTCATCAGAAGGACGTCCGTAGGGTACTGCGTAACCTAGACGTGAACAAGGCTAGTGGCCCCGACGGGATACCGGTAATTGTTCTGAAAATTGTGCGCCTGAGTTGTTTCCGATCTTGACACGCCTATTTCGCCTTTCGTTTGAGACTAGAAAAGTGCCGCAGGCTTGGAAGCAAGCAAACGTGCAACCCGTGCCCAAGAAGGGTAGTTGAGCTGACCCGTCGAATTATAGACCCATCGGTAACGTCCATACTCTGTAACACTATGGAACGCGTGCTGAATCATAAGCTCCTGGCGTACTTAGAAACGAATGATATCCTTAGTGACCAACAATACGGGTTCCGCCGAAATCGGTTAACTGAGGATCTTCTAGCGTATGCCATTCACATCTGGAGTGAGGCCATAGAGAAGCACGGGGAGGCACTAGCGGTCTCCCTTGACATCTCGAAGGCCTTCGACAGGGTCTGGCACGATAGCCTTATTGGTAAGCTTCCTTCGGTCTGCCCGCCGGTTTGTGTGATTGGATCGCAGATTTCCTGATTTTCCCTTATCCGAGTGGTCATAGATGGCTGCTCGTCTGGTCTGCCGTATATTAATGCCGGGGTTCCTCAGGGGTCGGTGCTTTCCGCAACACTGTTCTTGCAGCATATGATCTGCTTAAACCCGGTACCTTTGGGTATGCAGACGACAGCACTGTTGCTGAGAGATACGTGTCCCACGCACGAGCTGGTGGGTCGCAGATCCGGTTTCTCCGGGAGGCAATGGTTGAGCGCTTGAAGTCCTTACAGGCTATCTCTGAATGGGGTGATGCCAATCTGGTCAAGTTCAATGCTGCTAAGACCCACGCGTGTCTATTTTCCGCCAAAAGGAGCCAATTCTACCCAGCTCCATCTTTCCGAGGTGCAACCGTGCCGATAACCGACCAACTTGAGCTTCTTGGGGTTACATTAACATCTACTCCCAATTTTGGCCCTTTCATAGAGGCAAAAGCTCAAGTGGCTGCAAGGAAGTTGGGGATCCTAGCAAAGGTGAGACGGTACTTCACGCCGGAACAGCTGCTCAAACTCTATCAAGCGCAAGTTCGATCGTGTATGGAGCACTGCTCTCATCTTTGGGTCGGATCTGCCAGATACCAGCTTGATGCCCTTGAGTCAATTGAGAAACGAGCCAAGAGGATCATTGGCAATGAGAGGCTCGTCGCGACGAAGCTCCAGTCTTGAGCATCGACGACGAGTTGCTGGCTTGTCGGTTTTCTACCGGTTGCATTTTGGGGAATGTGCGACTGAATTGCATAATTTAATTCCGCCAAGCCCGTTACATCATCGGACCACAAGACGAACGGCGATGCGCCACCGGTACATGGTGGACATCCCACCCACGGGCACAAAACGTTTTGGGAACACATTCATAATGCGTACAGCTGAGGAGTGGAATTCCATGCCGGAGTCTGTGTTTCCTGATAGCTACAACCTGGGAGTCTTTAAGTCAAGAGTGAATAGGTTACTTCTAGGCAAGCGTGCTCCATCTTCGATCACATCATCGCTTACCATCAGGTGAGATGGTGGTCAAGCGCGTGCCTATCAATAGTAAAAAAAGTGTACTTGGTGCGTTTTTTTTTAACGTGGTTTCCCCAGTAGGCCTACTCCACGGTCTTTCTAGGTGCTTCGTGATTGCCATATAACTCCGAATAAAATTCAGGGCACGAATGTCTGACTTTTGCAGTATTTCTCATTTTCAATAAGTTTATAAGTTTAAGTTTAAACTATAGAGGTACAATTGTTTACCATTGAGTTAGTAAATAAATAGCATATCATTTGCAGTGCACCGATTTTGTTAAATAGTGATAGTTGTTGCGGGCAAAATAAAAATAGGGCGATGCTTTCGATGTTATTGTATTTCATAAGTAATGTTGCAATGTTCATTGAGGATATCACTATAATATTTATGGTTCCGGGGCATACAATGATGCCGGTCGATTCGGTACATGCCACAATCGAATCTTTTATAAAAGAAAGAACAGTTTGGGCTCCATCCCAATGGCACACGTTAATTTCAAATGCCAGGACCATTTCGAAGAATTATGAAATCATAATGCTAGAAAATGCCGACATCTTAGACTGGAAAAGTTTAGAAGATAACTATTTACCAAAATCTTTTAAGATTCCTATTACTAAACTAAGATCAGCCTACGATAAAAAAATCCAAAAATAATAATTACGGCTTAATTACGGATTATGTACGGATTCAGAAATTAAATGAATTAAAAAAAAAGAAAAAATGAAAAAAAAATGAATGAATTAAAGTCGAGGTGAAGGCTCGTGAGCATATTCATAAGATGTTGGAAGAATCACTACATCGCTAATTCGTTGGTTTCGTGTTTTCTTAATAACGTTGTTAGTTTTGTTTATTAGTATGTATGTATCTATGTATTTATTATAGATTGTATTTATTTTTCTGTAGAAAAGACAAATAGAGAGATCTATTTGTCATTTCTTTATGTTGCACCTGCCATGCTGTCTCTGCATCACCCTAAGGTCGACTGGTAGAGAATGCCTACGGCATTAAGTCCGCCTTTGTACAGTGTTTCACTTGTGCATTAAGTTTTAATAAATAAATAAATAAATGTGGACCTGGGCTTTTTGATAAGATCTCGACAAAGTCGACAGTGCCTCCAGGCACCCACGGCAGTTTATACGGCAAAAGTACCTATTTAAGCTCTAACCCAAGAACCTATATGGATCTGAAAAGAATGTGTGACAAGGGTATAATTCCAGCACAAGTAGCGACGCCATAAATATTACACCATTTGAACCAAATAGAGCAGTGTACTATGACAAAATCGGCAATTTGCAAAGCGTACATGATGACTGGAAAATTGTTACCTACTACAATATGACATCTTACTGGCAAGGCAAGGAAAATATACATAGAGTTGTTTAACACCTGGGAGAAAGATGTGAGCAATTTGCATACCAAACGATGTGCAAAACCATTATGACTGAATTCGAACAAGAACTCAACGAACTTGATCATAATAATTACATGTTGGAAACACATCATGGGCAGACAAAAGGGCGCGTTACCCGAGGTCTTGTCAATGGAGTAGGCTATCTTGCAAACAGCCTATTCGAAGTGCTAGATGAAAGGTTCGCAATACAAAATGATATAGAAACATTGCAAAATAACAGAGACCATTTATTGAACCTGATCAAAGGTCAAACATCAATAATTGAGGCCCATAATAACATTTTAAAGAGAAATGAAGAGGCGATGAACACTCAGTTCAATCTCTTAGAACAACATCTTAACGTTACCGGGATTATTTACAGAAATTGGGTAAGGCTATTGAGCAAGAAGAAGCTTTGAACTACTTCAACATTATGGCTCTGACTAGTTCAACAATACTGTCCAAACTGCGCCACATTCAACAAATGCTTTTAGATACAGCTATTAACATTCATCATGGCCATGTGGACGCCAGACTTTTACCGCAGAACCAGCTCTTTCAAGAGCTCAACATTATCTCTGGACAATTGCCACAACAACTATCGCTACCCGTAGACAATATTCAAAACCAGTTAGCTGACATATACAAACTTCTAGAGGTAAAATCCAGGTTATTTGATAAATACTTTATCATCGAAATTACATTACCACTAACAAGCGACATTCCATTCACGATATATAAAACAGTTCCCATTCCGATCATAAAAAATAACAAAGATTCACTTACAATGAAAACAAGCTCAGAATATAATTATGTTGCAGTCAATATAAGAAAAGAAACATATATGCAGCTCACAGACAGTGACATGGAACATTGCATTAAAATTGAACCAAGTAGGTACATATGTATGTTCACTAAACAAACCAACATGTAACATGAGAAATCATCAAACTCCATGCGAAATCGGAGCAATAACAAACATTACACTATCAAAATATAACTACACATCTGAATCCTGCAACAATAAATGGACACCATTACAAAAACCAAACACCTGGCTTTATGTCTGCTGCACGGATTGCCAACTGCAAATCATATGTGAAGGTCGTATAACTACTAAGGCAATACATTTAACGGGAATTTTACAAGCCAAAGAAGGATGTATAACTAGAAACAACGAAGAAACATATCACACACAAGTTTACTACAAAATAAAAATTATGTCAACCCGGAAATACCACTGATAGACCTGGAAGACATCAACAATTTAACATCCATCCAGCCGCTTGATTTATCAACTGGAAAACAGAACACCCAATTCATAAGAAACAATTATGAAAACCTTCATAATTCGTTAAAAGAACTGGAAGATCAAACGAAAGAAGCTGAAATGACGCAACACGATGTACATCAATACATCGTTTCATACTCTACGATGGGACTTCTAATCTTGGCAATAGTCGCCGCTGGAGGAGCGTACGTGTACTGCAAACGCTGCGGCAAGGTCGCCGTCAGCGCCGCCGGCGCGTCCACCAGATTACCGCCACGGAAGCCACCAAGAGGTGCAGCATCCACTGAAAACATAGAACTTACCTACGCGACACCTTCTCATTTGACTTATAACAATTATTTTTCACATTTCTTTTATTATTTCTATTTATATTTGGAAAATATTGTTTAAAAATCTTAACTATAATCTTTTGCCCCGCCAAGATGTACGGTCAGCAACCGCATATTGTACTTTGGCCTAGTTAAAATACTGCAAATTTTGTTAATTTTTAAAATGTAGCATCGTCACGCACACAAAAACGTCAGTCTTCGGTTTAATATCGAGCTCGCACAACACTTAACATTTTGTAACCTTTTTATAACATTTTTCATTGTTACGTTAATTTAGTGTATTTTCGTATTAAATACCTTTTTTAACAATAACATTTATTTTATTAACATTCAACATTAAGTGTAAAGTCTCCTACCCTTACACCTTACCTTATGATGGCAATACAGGACTTACTACCGGAATAAAGTGATGAAGATTGATTTAAAATTTATATTCATTTAAATTGTTAAAATATAAATGAAAATTGATTATGCATAACGTGTTGGCGTTTTATTTTGAATAGGTGATTTTGATACCTGATAAAGGATATATACAATCGTTTAACACAAACAAGTAGACTAATTTAGACAGAAAAACAAGAGCATAAGTGACGATATTTAAAAAAAAATATGAAATCATGAACTTCTCTTTTATCGTAAGCGACAATAGTACTAATTATTCAACTCTTTTTGCTATTATTTAATTGATTATAAATAAAGCCTAACGTGTTTTGCAATATATACAAAGTTCTATAAGTGAACTATAAAAAATCTTATAAATATACTAATATATAAAGCTGAAGAGTTTGTTTGTTTGTTTGTTTGTTTACTTGAACGCGCTAATCTCAGGAAGTACTGGTCCGATTTGAAAAATTCGTTCAGTGTTAGTTAGCCCATTTATCGAGGAAGGCTATAGGTTATATATCATCACGCTAAGACCAATAGGAGCGGAGCAGTAATGAAAATTGTGACGCAGACGAAGTTGCGCGGGTCAACTAGTAATCAATAAAATACGTCTCCTGTAAATTTTACTTTTTGTCGCTTACGATGTTCTTCCTTATCCGGCTCGAATGGTATCCCTAACATTCATGTAAATTTTCAGCTTGTTGGGAATTTATGTAAGGGTGAATGTCTATTTTGACCGGACTATAGGTACAGAAGCGGAAGGGTTGGGGACTCTTGACATTATATTTAAAAAAGTGTATTTAAGGTCTGTACTAATTTCTTGCTCTACGTGAATTTTCCGAGATCACATTTTGTTGTCTGTTTTGGCTGGACTATTATAGCAAAATGGTGATTATGAAGAGATATTTAAAATTGGTCGGTCAACTATGGCGCTCTTCTCCTATCCTTCTCTGCTCTCCTAACTTCTTCAAAGCAGCAGCATATTGCCTCTGGACATCCATCAGCCTTGAGTATTCGTTGTAGAGATCATTTTTCTGTTCCTTCTCAGTTTTGAATTTCTCTTCGACCTTTTTAACAGTATGGTTGACCCAGTCCACGATGGATTCAAACTGCGTCATAAACTCTTCTCGCTTTCTGACCGAAGACATGGCCCTGCAGATTAATAATTGTTAGTTTTTGAGACTGATTAAACATTCATATCCCTAAACAATACATAGCCCCCAATACTCAGCTGTTTAATTTCACGATAATGCATGACTCATTTTATTTTTTTCCCTAGGCATGCTATAATATCAATATCATATTTTTCATTGCTTTCTTATCTTTACAGATGTTAGGTTCAATTTAAATTAGGTTCATTTTAAATTGCAATTGGGGGTTTTTAAGCATTTAGCCAGGAAATAAGCTGCTGGTAGCCACTTCTTTGTGAGAAGTCATTTACTTGGGACCAATAAGTGCGATCACAAGAGTTCCCATCCTAAGATTTCGTTTTTGCGCACCTTAGTCAGTCAGAAGCACCAGCAACATTCTGATTGCCTTATAATTTTACCCATGAAAAATCTTGTTGAATGTTTACTGATAGTTTATGTTTAAGGTCTAATAAACATCATAAAAAAAGAAAACTTACTCATCATAGTTATCCAGGATCGAATTTAGAAGACTCAGCTCTTTTGAGGTATATAGTTTTACTTCTAGTAGTGTGTTGTAGAATATGTAATACTGTTTCGTTTCCTTGTGCTTGGATGCAACTGTATGAAAAAGGGAAGCATTGTTAAATGATTATTAAAATGTCTTCGAGTGTTGAGCACAAATGGCTGATAATTAAAAAAAAATGGACAAGAACGAGTTGGACTCTCGCCCACCGCCCTCAGTGGGCGAGTCCGACTCGTGCTTGTTCCGGACAACTTTGTAGGTACAAATTCCGTTAAAGTAGACTATATTGTTTTATGATTTAATTACAACGTGCAGGTATCAGACTTTTCCCTATACTTGTAGTATAAGATATTACTTGCCAAATTTCATAGTTCTACGTCAACGGGAAATACCTTATGAATTTAGACTCCCTTGAGTGTGTCGAAATATACTTTTTTTGCAGCATAAACGGATGTATCTTTTTTTACGTTAACTTAGAAGTTTGATTTTTTCTCAGCTTCAAGGGACTGTAGATCAGAGTATATGGTATAATTCAGTAATTTTAGTATGAGTAATTTCATCCCGATACCTCCACGCTTTCCCGAGATAAAGGGTCTTGACAAACAGACGGACGGACATCAGTGTTCCTATTTTTTTTTTTCACTAATGATAGGCACGCGTTTGACCACTATCTCACCTGATGGTAAGCGATGATGTGGTCGCAGATGGAGCACGCTTGCCTAGAAGTAACCTATTCACTTTTGACTTAAAGACTCCCAGGTTGTAACTATCAGGAAACAAAGACTCCGGCAGGGAATTCCACTCCTTAGCTGTACGCATTACGTTCCGTATAAGGGTTCCGTTTTTTCCTTTTAGGTACGAAACCCTAAAAATCAGGGCACGGGAAACGTCTCACGGAAACGAGTCCGAACTTTTATTTATGTTATAAGTTTCAGTTTAGCTTGAACTTTTATTTAGGTAATGTCAATAGTCCGGTAGTGTGTACGTCCTGTATTTGAGTTGGGCAGTATTCATATCCCGCAGTGTAGGGCGCAGTTAACTACTATTTTGTAATCTGGTTACTAACTACGATTAAAAGTAGTTAACTACATGTAGTTAAGATTACATGTAACTATAGATTGGCAATCCACCCACCCGGGTTTAAACCCAGGTGGGTATACACCGGGTGTTTTGGGATAAACACCTGATTTCCACCCGAATTTCGGGTGTAAATGATTTTTATGTAAATAACCTTTAGTTTTTAATTATTATTCTTTTATTTAATTATACTTAACTAGGTGAAATCAAATAATGCAACCTTTTCCTGATGTTAATCAAAAACAAATTACCTACTTAACAATCAATCACTTTCGCATTCTTCATTATCATCGTCACAGACGACAAAATGTAAAGGGGAAGCCAGACATTCCCCTGACGTTGAAGGTGTAGGTTCGTTGTAGTCACATCAACGACGAAGCGGAGTGGTTCCGGGAGGCCATGTCCGATATTTGTGATGTGGCAATGCCGGCAATGCCCCGGGTTAAGCCAGGACGCGCCCGCCGCCAGGTATACTGATGGTCGCAAGAGCTGGTGACGCTGCATCATGCATACGATGCCGTTCGGCGCCGGTACACCAGGCACCGCAGGCTCTGCATCCGCCCTCAGGATGCGCAGGCAGAGAAGCGAAGCTGTACGAGGAGTACAGAGTGGCGAAGGCTGGCCTCCGAGCGAGGATCCTGCAGGCCAAAGATCTGGCTCGCAAGGAGATGATGGAGTCTCTGAACGGGGACCAGTGCGGAAGACCCTACAAAATGGTGTGGAAAAGCTCCGCACCTGGGCTCCCCCGTTGACGCAGTCTCCGGCTCCAGCAGGTGGAGGGGACGTAGTGAGCGATCTGTTCCCCTCGCGAGGGGAGCATACTCCCCTGCCTATGGCTCCGCCACCTGCGGTGCCTGATGTGGACTTCACCGACGGTGCTCCTGAGGTGACTGAGATAGACCTGAGAGTGGCGGTTAACAGACTGAAGGCCAAAAATACCGCCCCAGGACCCGACGGCTTACTTGGAAAAGCCTGGGTCCTGGCCGTGGAGGCTCTCGGGCCTCGACTAAGGAGGGTTCCATGCTTGGAGAGGGGCCAGTTCCCACTTCGTTGGAAGACGAGGAAACATTGTACTCATAAATAGCCGGGGCGTCCTGCGGACTCTCTGTCCGCATACCGGGCCATCGTGCTGCTCGATGAGGTGGGCAAGCTCTTTGAAAGAGTAATTGCAAACCGCCTCGTATAGCACCTAGTGAGGGTGGGACCGGATCTGGCGGAGAACCAGTTCGGTTTACGCACGGGCCGCTCGACGGTGGACGCCATCATGCGCGTGAGGCCCTCTCGACGGGGGACGCGATATCCCGGGGCGGGGTCGTCTTGGCGGTGTCTGTAGACTTCGCCAATGCCTTCAACACCCTACCCTGGAGTTGCATCAGGGAGGCACTTCGGTATCACCGGGTGCCGACGTGCCGACCTACCTCCGTCGCTAAGTCGAGACTTACTTGACGGACAGAGCCGTCATCTACCCCGGTCACCTGGAAGAGTGGAACCGACGAGAGATTAAATCTGGGGATAGTAAAGACACCAATAATTATAGACCAGTATCTGTGTTGCCAGTGTTTAGTAAGGTATTTGAAAAAGTGATGCTAAATCAGATGCTTAATCATTTTAACACGAATAACATCTTTCATGATAAACAGTATGGTTTCACCAAAGGACATTGTTGACTGACGCTGGTGTTACCTTACTAAAGCACATCTTTAATGCGTGGGAGGACGCAAAGGATGCCATAGGTGTCTTTTGTGATCTCTCGAAGGCGTTTGATTGCGTTGATCACGATACATTACTCCTGAAGCTCGAGCATGACGGACTAGGCAAAACAGCGTTAAACTTGGTCAAATCTACTGGTAATTGGTTGGTAATTGGTTGGTTTAGAATTACAGATAGCAATTAGTTCAAATAAACGGTGTCAATTCGTCGGGATTAAACGTGAAAATGGGCGGTCTCCAGGGCTCGATTTTGGGTCCTTTCTTATATCAATGATTTATCATGTTTATTGCAACAAAACCTTATTTTTTAAGATAAATAGACAGACGGACAATGTTGATGTCATAAATAATGCCCTAATGCAAGTCCGGAATTGGTTAACGGCGAATAACTTGGTTCTGAATGAAAAGAAAAAGAAATGTATAAGATTTGCCTTTCCAAATGTCAAAAGCCGCGATTGTGACATAGTATTGAACAGGGAAAAACTATAATTTGTCGTTAAAACGGTTTTCCTGGTAATTACCCAAATAACATTTTGGTGTCAGTTACAGGCTTTTTAATGACTTTAAGTAATATAACAGTGTTATAATTATTTCAGTTATAACTAGACGATATAGAGGAGTTACATTAACAAACAAGTTTTAGCACCAATCTCGGCACTAAAACTTTAGTGGTCGACGTAATGCAGCTTTGAGAGTTATAAAGGTGCTAGTAGCAGTATGTGTACTTAAAACGTTATAGCTTTAACCTTTATGTGACACCCAAGTCTTTATAAAAGTTTTCGCTGACTCCTTTTGACACTTGTTGTTGTATAGTTATTGCAATGAAGGATTTTATACCACTTAAGGACATATATTAACTATTACTGCAGACACAGGTTATAAAATTGAGTTTGTCGAGAGTTTAGTAACACGAAAAACTAAAGGTGTCAAACAACTCCTCTATCTAGGTTTAACCTGTAATAAAGGGCTTAACGTAAAGTTATTGTGTTAGGCAGTACTCTTTTAAAGGCGATCTAAAGGTATTGGTGTCTAACAACGCAAGTATGGGTCGTTTTTAACACTAACCTCACTTTTGTAAAGTTTTGTAAATTAATATTATTTCGAGTTGTTCAACATTTGCCTACAATATACAAAATTTTGAACATTTTTTGAAGCGTTCCATGAATGCCACTTAACTTTGCATACCACTGCTCAGGAAGCAGGAATGAATAATAATGTTTAGCTTGAGGTGTCTATTTTATTATCATAACTTTTCTTTTACATCTTTAATAAATCCTAGACGCGTTCAAATTGAGATGAGAAACATGGTATACATTTACCGTGAAATCATAAGGGCAGTCATTTTTCATATTATTCTGCTGTGTTGAATAATGGATGACACTACACTTCCACTACGAACAGATTTAGTTTTAGTAAGGTTAGCAGGCTTTTTCAATCTTGATGTACGCTAATTAAAAGTTATACAGATGATATATAATGTACTCATGAAGTTTTTAGTGGCAAAGCATTCTTATCCGGTGCTTTTCTACCACCTATAGTGCTCACCAACGCGGTATTACAACGGTAATACCGGTTAAAGTAGTAGCTGACGATGAATAAACGCTCTTGTGCAGCTTTAATATCTTTGTGACACCGTACTATAGGCCTTCTATAACTTTTACCTGTAAACTGTGGGCCTCTTTCGTTGTTATAAGTGAGTTCTTACTCACTCTCTAACTCAGTTGCACAGGTATGCGTTAACACTTTTATACTCAAATGGAACTGATATACGAGTCTTATGTATTTTTTTTTTTTTTTTTTTTACTATAGATAGGCACGCGTTTGACCACTATCTCACCTGATGGTAAGTGATGATGTGGCCGAAGATGGAACACGCTTGCCTAGAAATAACCTATTCACTCTTGACTTAAAGACTCCCAGGTTGTAGCTATCGGGAAACACAGACTCCGGCAAGGAATTCCACTCCTTAGCTGTACGCATTATGAATGTGTTACCAAAACCTTTTGTGCGTATGGGTGGGATATCCACCGTGTACCGGTGGCGCATCGCCGTTCGTCTTGTGGTCCGATGATGGAACGGGCTTGGCGGAATTAAATTATGCTATTCCGTCGCACATTCCCCAAAATGCAACCGGTAAAAAACCGACAGGCTAGCAACTCGTCGTCGATGTTCAATACTTTGGAGCTTCGTCGCGACAAGCCTCTCATTGCCGATGATCCTCTTGGCTCGTTTCTCAATTGTCTCAAGTTGGTATCTGGCAGATCCATCCCAAAGATGAGAGTAGTACTCCATACACGATCGAACTTGCGCTTGATAGAGTTTGAGCAGCTGTTCCGGCGTGAAGTATCGTCTCACCTTTGCCAGAATCCCCAACTTCTTTGCAGCCACTTGAGCCTTAGCCTCTATGTAAGGGCCAAAATTGAGAGTAGATGTTAATGTAACCCCAAGAAGCTCAAGTTGGTCGGTCATCGGCACGGTTAAACCTCGGAAAGATGGAGCTGGGTGGAATTGGCTCCTTTTGGCGGAAAATAGACACGCTTGGGTCTTAGCAGCATTGAACTTGACCAGATTGGCATCGCTCCATTCAGAGACTGCCTGTAGGTTTTTTGAACGCTTTGGTGTTAGTTGGGTACGCTTGACCTAATGCTACAATGGGGCCCTCATATAACATCTCTTTCAGGACGGCAACAGCGTAAGTTCAGCAGCTTATGCTGTTAGGAAAATCCGCCAAGTAAGGGAGGTCGATACCGCGAGACTGGTCTATTTTAGTTATTTTCAGAGTATCATGTCTTACGGTATTTTACTATGGGGACGGGCGCAGACATTGAGTTTATTTTTATTCTGCAGAAAAGAACCATCAAAGCGATATACAATCGCCGCCGACGCGATTCTCTAAGGGAACTGTTTAAGAATATCAACATCATGACGGTACCTTGTCAATGCATTTATGAAAACATATTATGTCAGAAAGAATTTACATATTTTTAGTAAAAGAGGCGACAGAAATTATGTTACTAGAAATAGGGACCAATTAGTTCAACCAGATTTCAGACTGGTTAAAGTAGTCTCATCTTTCATGGGGTACTGTTTAAAATGTTATAATAAGATGCCCATATATTAGAACTAAATGAGACAAAATCTGGTATTAAACGCACACTATGCAGGCAGGTATATTATAAGTTGGGGGATTATATTGAAGATAAAAATGCTTGGCTGAATGCTGGTCCTGCTCCACAGCCACTAGGGCGAACAAAATAATCTGTTAGCATATGGAAACATTGTTGGACCGGCTGAAGATTGTAAGAAACCAATATTTGCATTGTATAGACTCAATTTATTTCGCATTGTATAATTTCATCCCTTTTTAACGGCACATGTATGAGTACTGTGTACCTTAAACGTAAGCTATAGCTATCAGTTTGAGGTTTGTTTTTGACTTGAATGTACCCACCCTGGCGGTTGGGAGTGTCATGCTCACTCAAAAGTCTAGCGGTGGATCATTTGGCTCCCTTCAAAATGGTTGAGCCGAATGGTGCTAGCGCATGCGTCATGTTCGTGAACGGGCGCCGTCAGTTGGGACTGGTCATTTCTCTTATTTTTATTACTTCTTTGAATTGTTCCTTTATTTCCGGACGCTATTATCCTGCTCATCTTTTACATCGTTCTCACATGTATGTATAATTTCAACTCGATGTAAACAAAACTTTGTAACAATTTATTATTTTTAAAAGAGTGTCCGTTTCTTGCACGTTCTTCTCCATAGAGATCTACACTTTGGAACGTGCAAATAGCTTCATCTTTTTTGGACCGACCGACCTTGTCAATTCAAAAGGGCCTGTAAATGGTTTATTTGAAATAAATATTTTTGAATCTGAGATGTCGTGTGGTGTTCCACAGGGTTCCGCTGTGGGGCCGCTCCTTTGTGATATCGGTTACGACTGGGTGCTGCGCGCCGACCATTGCAAATGTGCCGTGATAGCAAATGGATCGGGATTTCTAAAATCGCTTATCTGTTGATTGTTTACACCAGTTCATAACATAACATCACGCCGGTACGCTGTGTCTGTGGTTTCACTTTTTAGTGGTATGCAGGTACCACTAAAAAGTGTAATATGTAGTCGTAGTTAGTAATCTGCAGTTAGATTTCATATTGCCCAACACTGCCACTGACATCCTGCTACTTTAGATGAATGGAACGGCTTTGAAGCCACATTGTGTCAATAACACATAACAAACTGAAGACATTCGTGTAGACTCGACATTCGAGTATATTATTGCAGTAATTCAATTCAAGGGTGATAAAAAATGTATAAAATACCTTGATTGTAAAGCTCAATGAACCTCTTCTCATATTGCAACAGTTCAGCGGTGCCGGGCACTTCATCAATGGCAGTGGAGTATCGTAACACCTCCCGGTTTAATTTAGCAAGTTCAAGTCTCGTACTCGTAATGAAAGCTTTTAGTTTTTCTTGTCTTTCATTGTATTCTTTCAATTCTGCTGGGGTCAATGGCTGTTCTTCGACTTTGTTGTCGGGGTCTGTGGCAATCCTGTATGATTTACCATGTGATTTAATAATTGAAAAGAGAATTTCGGATTATCCGTTAGTTTCGGATCGTATCGGTTACGAATATTAGTTTTTTTAAGAAATTGTAAAAGTAAAACACAAAATCGGCTAGAGTCTCGGCTCGGCCGGGCAAAAAAAAAGTATCTCAATAGACTCCACCCCTATCCGAAATTATCCGATTTTTTTATATCGGATTCGGTAACGGGTAGATGTTAATTTTGGATATCCGATAGTTTCGGTTACGGTTATGGAGCTTAAGATCCCTGATGGTTTAATTTTAAGAGAAAATATATCCACTCAAGATTTAAGTTAAAAACTCCTTACCTTAGCTTTTCTTTTAATTTACTATGTTCATTGTTTCTATGTTCAATTATTTGTAACAATTCATTTCTCTCCCTTGCCAACTCCTTGAGTGACTTATAAAACTGTTTGACATCTTTATCACTGAAACAACTGAGATGTAAATATACCAATACACAGGAATATATCTGGAGTGGAATTGCTATAGTTAATGGTTTATGAATAGCACATGTACAAATCAAATCAAATCAAATAAAAATTTTATTTGTGTAACATAGGTAGTAAATACAGTTCTTTAATTTGTTCATAGTTCGCTATGTTATGCTAAGAAGCGTACAAATAAAATCAAACCTAATGGCGGCTCGGAAATGCGAATCGCTGCACTGTAACAATTTCAAGTGAAAGCTGGGGTAAGGGTTGGGGTGCTGCTTAGCGAAAAGCGAACTTCACAGACGTCATTAAATTTATGTCGATCATGAGCTTTATTTTATACTAGTTGACCCGCGCAACGTGTCACTATTTTCATTACTGCTCCGCTCCTATTGGTCTTATCGTGATGATATATAGCCTATAGCCTTCCTTAATAAATGGGCTATCTAACACTGAAAGAATTTTCGAAAATTCAAATCGGTCCAGTAGTTCCTGAGATTAACGCGTTCAAGCAAACAAACAAACTAACAAACTAACAAACTCTTCAGCTTTATACAAAGTTGATACGACAGAGGGGCTTTCCTTTAAACTGCCTATACTAGGTACCATTTTCAAGCTCTAACTTACACGGCGTCAGAATGCCGTGGAAACGCAGCTTTAGCTCTGCGAACGTGCAGAGAAAGGTATGGTGACAGCCGCAATTGCCCAGTGCTTGGTGACGGACAGTGATTTAATTAGAAAAATAGATAACAATATTCTCCGTCAGTATAATTTGTGCATTAATGTGATGGAGGACACAGAGAATTTAAAAATTTGGTGTTTGTTTTTGTGCGCGTACTTCAAAACCTTACCAAACATAAAAGCCAGCGCGAGCGGAGGCCTAAGTCGCCGGCCGCCCCCCACCCCGGCCCCCGCCTTGTACCCGAGATACCGCACACCGCGCTCCGGCGCGCGCGCGACGTTGTTGCCACTGTGTTACGGCCAGTCTAATTTATTTACAAAGGGTGGTTGCGTTTTATTCGGATTTGTAAGCTATTTAGTTTGTTTGAAAAAAATATTTTCTCATTTTTGGCGCTTTTTATTTTTGTACCGTATCGAATTAATACTAAACACGAATAGTATACGTAGCGTAATTTAATGCCTCTGTCGTATCAACTCTGTATATTAGTATAGACTAGTTGAACCGCGTAACTTCGTCTGCGTCACAATTTTCGTTACTGCTCCGCTCCTATTGGTCTTAGCATGATGATATATAGCCTATAGCCTTCCTCGATAAATGGGCTATCTAACACGGAAAGAATTTTTCAAATCGGACCAGTAGTTCCTGAGATCAGCGCGTTCAAGTAAGCAAACAAACAAACTCTTCAGCTTTATATATTAGTATAGATGGATAGACTAGCATTTCGCCCGCGACTTCTGTCGCGCGTTTAATTGGTAGTCCACGATCTTCATCTCCCCTCTATTCCCTTGATAGGGTAAAATGTAAATTATTTATTAATAGACTAAACGAAGGACAGTTCGCTCTAATTGCCACATTTTTCTTACTTACGAGTATGTTTATACCCGTAGTAAATTTTCAACGAAAGGTCCGATTTTAATAATTTAAAGTGTAATTTACATGTACATAACCAAACTTAATTATGAAACAATTTAAATAGATAAGGATTAATATCATGATACTAAAATCACCGCTATTCCATTTCACTTAGGTTTTGAGTGAATAAGTTAATTAAGTTTATTTGTAACATACTAAAATAAAAATCTTTTCTCTTTATAATTTTAGTATAGAAGTATAGATTACATAGCAAACATTGCATTTTATTGTTACTATCATGCACATGTAAAGTCACTTATCATTTCATTATTCACACCTCTTTAGAAGTTGTCTATATCAGTACTAGAACCACAAATAAAGCATACCTTTTAGGTATACCATCAGTTTTCATCAGTTTATTAGTAATCTTTTGCATCTTGCCAAGCATAACATTGTGCTGTGTCTTAGCACTTTCCATTCTGGCCTGATGGTTTTTTTTGAACTTCTGTATGTCTTTTGACAATGCATCTATGCTCTTACTGAGTCGGTCCACATCTTCAGAATACTTTTGCTTTTCCCTCTCCTCCAACTCTTTGGAAACCTCCCCAGAAAGTTCGGATTGTAAAACTGCATAGTGAATTTTAGTATCAGCATGAGCTCCTTTTGATTCTTGTTCTTTTATATATCTATTAGCCTGTTAAATAGAATTATCAGTCAATATTTATTGTAGATAAATGTAAATCAATATTATTGTCCTTTTTTCAAGTTCATAAATAGTTTTATGTTGCACTTACTTTTGTAGTAATTTCTGTGGGATCTGCCAAAGTCTTTTCATAATCATACTAAAACAAACAAAATAAATAAGTTACTCATACAATGAAACAAAAAATCAGCTTTTCATCAATTATTACAGTTCTTATTACCAAGAAATCTAATCCATCATCACTCTTTGTGTCCCCTTTGTTGGCAGATGTGTGCATCATCATGCGTTTATCATACTCAGAGAGTGTTGCATTCACTTGTTCCAGTTCATTTGCAGGGAAGCCACCTTTCCTCTTGCGCACTCTGCATGGTTTGTACAAACTCTGAACAAAAAAAAAACTTAGGAACACAGATGACAACATTTTTTTATTTGTGATAGGTTTGCTCTTGACTCTAGTGTAGATCAGAGATGACAGAGACAAAGTCTATGATGGAGCGAGCTTACCCAGAAGGAGGTTGTTCACTCTAACTTTGAAGAGATTAGGGTTGTAAGCGTTTGGAAACACAGACGCAGGCTGAGAGTTCCACTCCTATGCTGTGCGCATTATAAAAGAAGTTTGGAAACGCTTAGTCCGAATTAACAAAACACAAAACATCAATCATTTCCATTCCTATTGAATTACTGTATTCATATTTTATCTTTTTTCGGACTTTCAACTGTCACATAGAAACAAACAATATTATTATCAGTAATGGAAGATAATTCACTATAAAATATATAAAGCTGAAGATTTTGTTTGTTTTAACGCACTAATCTCAGGAACTTCTGGTCCGATTTGAAAAATTATTTCAGTGTTTGATAGCCCATTTAGCGAGAAAAGCTATAGGCTATAAATCATCATGCTAAGACTAATAGAAGCAGAGCAGTAATGAAAATTGTGACGCAGATGAAGTGGCACGGGTCAACTAGTTCACTATAATTTTATTGATACTTTATAAGAGACTAACAATAAGTGAGATAGGTACATATTGAACATTTCAAACATACATACCTGTACAACAGCTAAGTTTTTCAACAATTTCTCCTTCTGCAGATAGGCAGCTCTATCAGATTCAAATATATGACTCTTATCATACTGCATGACTGCAAACTTTCGCAACTCATCTTCTTTAGCCGCTCTATACTCACTTGAGTATTTAATTAACCACAAGACCAGTGGGTAAATGTTGATGAAATCTAATCCTTGTATTTGATGTGGTTCTATTGTGTGTGGACATTTCATTGTATTTAATATCCTTACTATTTTTTCAGTCAGAGCTCTGTAAAGATTGAATTCCACTTGATTATTAACTTTCAGAAAGAGGTGACAGAATAGCAGGTTATGTCTCAGGTTATGGTTATGGTTGGTTTGATAACCATAGTAATCAAACTATAAATACTGATGTTGCTAAAATTATATTTTTGTATAAAAATTACATTTTCTTGCCAATGGTGAGATTCTCTTCAAACAGGAGGCTGATGTCAACATCAATATCACATAGTTCTATGCACCATGTGAGCCCTCCTACAATCTTGTCGAAGGCTGAGAGTCCCTGCAGTTGTGCACGATAGTACCCGGCTGTGACCAGCGCATCTGATATCTCATGCCACTTCACTAGCTGCTCCGCATCCTCACGCACCTCCACCTGGAGTAAGAACACTTGATTGTAAAATGCTACCAATTTATTTGTTACACAAAAAAATTTCTTAAGCAACATGTTCATACCTCTTTTCCTTCATGATCTAATCCACTATATATGTTCATCAAGGGTTTGCTGCGCATGAATATATTTTTATGTTTTGTTGCCATATTTACGTACTTGACTTTTAGTCTTAATCTATATATAATCCAAGGTGCTTCCACTGCTGGAATTTAGTTAAACAGTCAAGTTAACTAAAAGAGAAGGTTATCTGTTTATTGACATCGCATATCTCGGTATCTGCAAACAAACAATTTCAAAAAACGTTGATTATTTTCTGAACTCCCGTTATAATACCAAAATTGCATTTCAAAAATGTAACTACGAAAAACAGATCTAGGTACTATTATAGTTTAAAATTAATCGGAAAAAAGTCATTATACTTAGTTTATTTTTGTGACAATTTTATATTCATCACCGAGTACTACATACAGGAGATAGGGCCATGGATTTGCAATTTTACTAATACCTAATGGAAATTATGGAAATATTCAATTTAGCCAAACGAATGATAGACAGACATGACATGACACTAGTCTGTAATTGACAATGACATTGACATTTGACAACATGACAACTGGCTGACTGTTTGATTGGATTGTGATAATTTTTTTATTTCTATCCACTGACATAAAAAGTGCATACAAATCATTATACGTCAGTGGATTCAGCTTCTACCCCTGTTCATATCGCGGCCCACCTTGTTCCAGTGTAATGAGCAAGTTTTCATGTGTGTCACCGACGTCGAGCCGAGTAAGCTCGCGGTCTAAGGCCCGTATTTATTACAGAACCTTACTCAAGTACTCCATAAACTGCGTTCAACCGATTACTGCTTGAGCGAAGAATTTCGACTTACGCGTTCAGTTTATTTTAGAACTATCCTGAAACTCAAATCAAAGAAACTTGAAAGTTTGTTTTCTATTGCAATTATTATTTTTTTCGCGCGATCTAAAGCGGACGGGGCGGACGACACAACGTTATTGATATTGACACTGACAGCCACCCTTAACCCTTCAAAAAAGGTACATACGAGGTGCATTCAATAAGTACCTAGCCTCATCGCCAGAGGGCGCTGTAGTTTCAAAAGAGTTTTACCATAGTGTAGCACATTCCTTTTTAATCCTTTTTTTAAAGGACATGTTAGGTTTTTCTATGGAAGCTGGGCTTTTATTCGGAACGTCTGTGAACAGAGATGAGATTATACTCTTATGAAAGTACATAAATTAAGGAGAGTTTGCATATATTTGTTATTTTTTTAGAATCACTAATCTTTAAGAAGAGCGCATCGGCGCCGTCGTCGTTCTCGATCAACTCGAGTTCGATTGCGTCGTCGTAACGCTGACGGATATCGCGTCTGCCTCATTTTTTTATCGTTGGCCTCAGATCAGGGAGGATCACCCGCCGAATTAAAGCATATTAGTAAGCGGAGGAAAAGGAACTAACCAGGATTTCCTTAGTAGCGGCGAGCGAACATTATAACATTAGAAAAAACATTGTTTAAATTGCAACCCAAAGTTATTATTGATTTTGGCAACGCTGTTTTCTTGGATGTCAATAAGGTCATCGTGAACGTCAATCAAGTGTCAAATTCACATTCAATGTCAACGCGATTACGTTAGATACGAGTTATTTGAATTTGTTTATATTTTTGTTCGAGTTTGTTGTTTTAAGTTTATGTTTATTTGACCTGGCTTTTAATTTGGACTCTTTGACACCAAACGACCGGCGATATTGACGACCCTGATTTTTCTCCCTCGGACTTGGATTTTGCACACGAAGTTTCTCCATTTATCGTAGCTGTTTAAGGTTAGTAAGTTCTATTTTCTATAAGATGTGATTCTAACAAACTATCAATTCGAGGTGTACGGCTTAGAATAGTTAATGGCCTTGTGGCTATGTAACAAGTATCTTATAAGTTCTGTTGCATTCAGATTTGCCTTATATATAACACAATGAATTGATTACCGTAGACTGACTCTTCGCTGGCTCTGAAATCACACCAATCTTTTTATCTTTCAGGTAATTCTCACAATCCTGCCTTGCTGCATTAATTGTTAGATTGCTATTCCAATTACACAACCATATCGATACAATGCAACACATATGGATCTTGAGATTATCTCTATATTAAAAGAATGGATTGCCAGACAGGTACGTACCTAAAAATCTGCATACCTATTATTAAAACTAGACACCATGTTATCTACTAAACAGTTTAATAATACTGATTTTTATTTACCATATATATTCACTATTAATCTTTGCATTTGTGCAAGGCGACATTAGTAAATGGTTTGTGTTATGCACAGGCTCAACAACTTAAAAAGAGTGTTAAATGTGTAGTTTTTCTTGTTATAGGTAATTGGTGAAGACTACCTATGTCAAGACTTTGTGACATATCCATTGCCAGAAGAACTGGAAGACTCTCTCATCAACTAAATTATGGTGATGCTGAATGGACGTATTGCGCTAATATAATCAACCCTCTTGGAGTAAGTGTACCTGCTTGTTGTATAATAGATTATTCAATTCAGCACACCTCTTTCTGTTTGTATAATGTGGGTGACATTAATATTACTAAAACTCAAGCCTGACTCAAGACTGCAGATGCCTTCTAACCCCCGGGCATATAATGCTTGTTGGCAAAGGGCTCATCGGCAACCACCACCACCCGCAGAAAGTGGATCCGGATTATCCATAACAAGTACTGTCAGCACTGATAATGAGGACATACCCCGCAAAAACCAAACCCATTCAACAGTGGATCCAGCTCTGTAGTGCCTTCCAGTTCTGCCAGAGCAGAGATTGAAAATGTTCTCCGAGAACCAGTTGTAAGCCTTACATTGGACGGTTGTTATTATAGGAAAGAATTTGTGGATATTACTGCAGCTGTATAGTGGGGAAGCAAACTGTCGGAAGCTGTGCTCATGTGATGACGATCATATGATATCTTGGGTGGGCTCGGCATCAAAACAATATTACCTTCTGCACAGTTTCTTGATAATATTATTGTAAGGGAAGATGTTGAAAATAAGGACTTGGAATAAATATAAGCAAACACATAATAATTCTTTTATTTCTCTACTTAAAACAAATGTTCACATATTCCATTTATTTAGAGCAACTACGCTGGAGCGACTATTTAGAAAAAAATAACAATTCCAATCTACTCTGTTTACTGAACCGCCTTGGAAGGTGCATATAACCATCAGTCATTGAATTACATTCAGTCAAAAAAGTATCGGGAATGGATGATTTGTTTATGGTTCCAAATTCAAATTTTTGTTTTTTTGTAGTTGTTAGATTGGCACAACTGTTTTCCATTTTGGCGCGGAGTTTGAGTTGCATCTGTTATTTATATTAAATACAGTGCTGGTTTTAGTAATATCATATATAGTGTGTATTGCGAATTTCATAATGGACAAAAATATCGAACAAAGAGTTTGTCTTAAATTTTGCATCGCTAATGGAATTTCGTGTTCGGAGTCACTGAAAATGTTACAGAAGGCTTACGGTGAATCGACTTTATCAAAAACTCGTGCTTATGAGTGGTTCAAAGCGTTCAAAAGCGGTCGAGATGTGATGGAAGATTTGCCTCGCTCTGGTAGGCCGTCAACGTCTGCAACTGAAGTTAACATCGCAAAAGTGAAGGAAATAGTGACTGAAAATCCCCATTCAACTCTGAGAGAGATAGCCGCCGAACTTTCTGTATCTCACGAGTCGATCCGTACCATTTTAACTAATCATTTGGGTATGAAACATGTTGCTGCTCGGCTAGTCCCAAAAGATCTGAATTTTCTCCAAAAACTCAATCGCATGAAAGTCGCTGAGGACATGTTAGAACGAGTCAGTTCGGACCCAACATTCATGAAACGCATTGTTACTGGTGACGAGACGTGGGTTTACGAGTTTGACATGCAAACTAGTTGTTGAGGGTGTGGATTGATGGAAAACAACGCGTGTTGAGCAAAACTAATTATATTTCCAAATAGTAGGTAGGAACTTTGACAAAAAACAAAACTAAACTTTTTCTCGGAAGGAAGCGCGCGCTGTCTGTCGCGTTAGATATGGCACTACGTCAACTCAAAAAAATGGCGGCTAGGGGCCCGCCCCCATCCCCGCTCAGACCCCGCGCGCTCCCTTTTACAATTTTAGGTATTAAATTTATTACGTCGCTTACATACCCCACCCCAGTGCTGCTTTAGCAGCACTCACCATCTACTGGTATTCGAGCGACACGCGTGACCGGTCTAGTCAACATTCCTGATTTGGTCTTTAATCGAATCATTCTGACTCGGTCGTCTTTTCCATGGATTACTTCCTGAATTATTCCTTTGGGCCAAGAGTTCCGGGGACTGTCAGGGTCCACTATGAGTGCGAAGTCACCTACTTGTAAATTTTTATTTTCCTCTTGCCACTTCTTGCGGGGCAGCAAGTCTGGCAGTACTTCCTTGACCCATCGGCGCCAATACATGTCAGCTAATCTTTGTGAAATTCGCCATTGTTTTCGTAGGTAACCGTCTGAGTCATCAAATTTTCCAATGTGAGGTAAGCCAGACGATGACCCCAGCAAGAAATGATTAGGAGTTAACGTTTCAGGATCATTTGGGTTCACAGATACGTGAGTTAACGGCCGGCTGTTCACCATATTCTCTACTTCTGTCAACAGCGTGTTTAGAGTTTCATCTCTGGGAGCCCGTTCTTTTAAAATTATTTTCAGGCTGGTCTTTACGCTTCTGATGAGCCTTTCCCACGCCCCACCCCAGTGGGGACTCGCGGGCGGTATGAAAGTCCATTTGGTTCCGCGATTTAAGGCCTCATCTTTTAGCACTTCTTCGTCCAGTTCCTTTATAGCCCTTTTCAGTTCCGTATCCGCTCCTCGTAAATTTGTTCCGTTGTCGGAGTACAAATATTGTGGCCATCCCCTTCTCGCGGCCATCCTTCGTAATGCCATAATAAAAGAGTCGGTTGTGAGTGTCGTTACTACTTCCAGATGGATTGCTCGTACTGTGAGGCATGTGAATAAGACGCCGTATCTCTTCTCGCGGCGCCTTCCCACCGTGACTTCCATGGGACCAAATAAATCCACACCGCAGTAAGTGAATGGTCGTTCATGATTGGCCATTCGAGCACGGGGTAAGTCTCCCATTCTTGGTACTTCTGGTTTGGATTTTCTTATTCTGCAAGTTGAGCATTTAGATGTCACATGTTTGATGGTAGGTCTGAGTCTAGTAATCCAGTATCTTTGTTTGACTTCATTTACTACTGTTTCTTGATTTCCGTGTGCGTAGTAGCAATGATAATACCTAACGATTAATCTTGCAACGTAACTTCTTCCTTCCAATATTATAGGGTTTTTAGTTTCAGGTAGAATGCCAGGAGCAGCTCCAATGCGGCCACCGACGCGCATGACTCCATGTTCATCCAGGTAAGGAGACAAGGTAAGTATATTACTTGTTTTTGGTACACATCTGTTGTTCTTTATTTCAATTAACTCTTTACTAAACGATTCAGCTTGTGATTTCTTTAGTAATAATATTTCAGCCCTCTTCATAGTGTCGTCGAACTCACAAGTAAGCTTCTTGCATTTATTTATAAACTTGAATACCAAAGAAGCCGATCGACGTAAGCGAAGCCAGGAACTAAACCGAGTAGCATCAGGTACGGGTAAGTTAATCTCTTGTTCATCTATTCTTATTAAATTAATACACTCCAATCGTGTTTCTTCTTTATCAACAGATATGACGTCATGCGGCCACTCGTCTTCTTTACACCGTAAGAATGTAGGTCCATACATCCATTCATCTTGCAGGATAGGGGAGATGTAGTTTTCTCGCGTAGCAATATCAGCTACGTTTAGTTTTGTAGGCACGTATCGCCATTCATTGATCCGCGTTAATTCGTCTATTTCTCCTAATCGGTTTGCTACGTATACTTTATAGTCGCGAGCATCATTTCTTATCCAGTGTAGCACTGTTGTCGAGTCACTCCAGAATATTCGCTGCTCAGGCTTTATAGTATGTTCTCTCGCCACTGAGTCTGCTAGTCTAGCCGCTAGGACAGCAGCTTGAAGTTCCAAGCGTGGAATAGTTATCGGTTTGTTTCCTACAACCCGACATTTACTCGCGACGAATGCTACGCGTGTATTATCTTTGTCGTCATTCCATCGCCAGTACGCGACGGCGCAAATTGCCTTACTAGACGCATCACAGAATATATGCATTTGTAGGTGTCTATAACAGCTATTGTAGGTAGCAATCTCTCGGTCATTGAGATTATTGCGACAGCTGCGAGTCGTAGCACTCATAACCGATGTCGCGTCTGCTACGTTCGTAGCGGTACTCGTAGCACTCGTAGCCGTAGCGCTTGAGGTGGATGGCGGGGAGATTTTATTTTTCTTCTCGCTCACTCCCATTGTAGCAGCCGGATAGTGTCTTGGCAGACTAACATCTTGTAATGATTTCAATAAACAAATCCATTTTGACCATTTCTCGAACACTGTATCAGATATGTAATCATCCCAGCTGATATTTAATTTCCATGTTTCTTGTAATATTATTTTTCCATTAATGGTGTACGGTGCTAGAATGCCATATACGTCAAATATGGACATTATGACACGTAACATTTCCCTCTTGGTAGGCTTTTGTGACCCATTTATAATACTTTCATGTATCCGCTTGAAAGATACGTCGAATCTCAAAGTATCATCACTTGGATGCCAAATCAATCCAAGCGTGCGTTCGCCTTCATATTGTTGACCTATTTTGAATTTGACGGCTGCATCGCCTAATAAATGTTTAGGTAAGCTCGCAAGTACTTGTTGACTATTACTCGTCCAATTCCGCATTTCGAACCCGCCTTTCTGGTGGATGGACATGACGTCATGAATCAGCTGTGTCGCAGTCTCTTCGTTAGGTAGGCTGTCTATATAATCATCCATATAGTGACTTTTATGTATAGCAGACACCGCGGCAGGCATTGATGACTCATACTGTTTTGCGTTTTTGTTTTTTATAAATTGGGCTATAAAGGGCGAGCAATTAGCGCCAAAAATTAGTGATGTCATCACGTAGGTATTTATAGGTCCTTCAGGTTCTTCTCTATATAGGAACCGAAAAGCATCTTGGTCTTCTGATCGAATTTTTACTCTGAGGAACATATCTTTAATGTCTCCAGATACGGCTACTCGATTTTCTCTAAATCGCAACATTATGCCGAATAAAGACATAAGTAGGTCAGGGCCTTTTAATAAATAATCGTTAAGTGATAACTCATTTGTTTTGGCTGCTGCGTCAAACACTAAACGCAGCTTCTTTTTGTTGGGGTTATCGACCCCAAAATGAGGTAAGTACCAAGTTCTCGGCGATGTGCTATTTAAGTTGTCACATCTTTTTGCGTAGTCGTTATCAAATAAATGTCGTATGCGTTCTTCGTATCTTTTCGCATATTCTTTGCTTCTTTTTAACTTGAGTTCTACTCCTTTTAGTCTACAGAGAGCCGACGGGTACGAGTCCGGCATCACAGATGTCTCGTCCCGCCAAGGTAAGCCGACATGCCATTGACCATTCACGAGTACAGAAGTTCGTTCTAAGCATTCTTCAGCACGTAAGTCTTCCGAGTTCTGTCTTGGCTTGCCAGACACGCCCATGGATTCAATTGAGAACGACCTTCGTACCTCCTCTTGGATCTCTCGCAGTAAACATTCTGTTTCCATAACGTCACTAGTGACAAACAATGAGGAGTGACGTACAGCAGAATCGGGTAAGTAAACATTAGGTACCCTTCCATGCAGGCACCAACCCAGGGGAGTACGGGTGGCACAGGGTTCGTCGGGTCTACCCACCCTCATTTCCAAAGGTAAGAGAAGGTGACAATTGTCTTGTCCGATTAAAACTTGCGGTTGTAGTTGTGTTTTTGTGAATAAATTATGGCTGACGTCACATAGGTGCGTGTAATTACTGGTATTTACTGTAGGCAAACCTTGTGGTAGGTTTAATTCTTTAACGATTCGCGCGTCGATTGTAAACATCTTGTTATCAACACCACACAAAGTCATCTTTGCGCGTTGAGCATCGCACACTAGTTCGGTGTCGTTCCACGCGCCACACACGCGAAGGCATTCCCGGCGGCCGCGCAGCCCCACTTGCTCGGCCAGCGAAGCGCTAACCAACGACACAGTCGAGCCGTCGTCCAGGAGCGCGGTCGTGCTCACACTTCCGTTGGGTCCGTGAATGTTTATAGGTACAATTTTCAACATTACGGAACAGCTGACATTAATGTTTGTTATTGTTTCGGATGGAATTTCGGTATCGAGCTGGACTTCGGGTTGTGCCGCTGGCACGGGTTCTCGGTTGTCTTGACGGGGCACATAATGTAATAATCGGTGATGCGATTGTCCACAATTGTTTACGTCACAGCTGGGAGCTGTGCACGTGTCCCTGCGATGGTGCGCTAGTAAACACTTATAACAAATACCGTAACGCTTTACGTGCAGCCATCTGTCCTTTCGTAGTGATTTTTTAAACTTTTTACACTCAGTCAATTTGTGATTAACAGTACGACAATAACGACACTTTTCTTCACTTTGTCCATCTTGCACTAGAATTGTTTGTATATTGTTCACGTGATCACTTTGTTTACGTTTGGAATTGTCAGATCTAGGTTGTAATAAAGTAGCACTACAGGTTGATATTTTCACAGCTTCTTCGGTGAGGAAATCTGACAGCACATCTAGTCTAGGTTTTGGTGATTCGGCAGTGATAAACGGGTAACTATAGTCTGTCCACTTCGCAAGCAGAGTAGTAGGTAGCTTGAATAGGATAATTTTAGCTACTTCCATGCCTTGTAAATATTCGTGGCGGCCAAGGGCTCGTACAGCTGCGACGTAGTTCTTTATTTTGACAGAAAAAGGCACTATTTCTCGATGGTAATCTATAGACAGGTTGTTCATCTTTTTGATGTCTGACACGATGCGGGAAAGAATGACGTCAACGTTTCCGAATTGCAGTTTCAATGTAGAAATCACGTCTGCAGATGAAGCGCCACTGATAAGCAGGCCGGCCACGGCTTCTTGAGCGGCGCCGCGTAAACATTTACGTAACCGCCAAAGGTTTTCTTTATCGGTGAAATTACAGATTTCTGTGGATTCCATATAAGCTTGCTCGAAATGGAGCCACTCTTTTGGGTCGCCGCTGAAACTAGGGAGTTCTTTTGGTGTGCTGAGACGGCTTATCAGTTTGGTGTTTTGCTGGATGGCGGAGGACGTCACGAGTTCTTTCACTGCACTCGCAAGCTGTTGAACTGCTCCTTCTGTGTCGGACGGGTTCGTGGGCGACTTGTGTTTAACACTGTCAAGCTGCTGTAGTTCCTGTTGACTACGCTCCAACCACTTTTCAATGTCACCCGCGCCGTTATTTTGCTCCGATGTTTCTGATGGTGGACTGTATTCTTCTTCGAGTTCGGCTAGGTCCGCCGCTAATTTTCTATCGATGAGTTCCATTTCAATACGCGCCTTCGCCTGGGCTGCTTCTAGTTCCAGTCTTTTCTTTTGAGCTTGTAACGATTGTGATGATGACGGTTTCTTGGACCTGACTGACTGACGTGATGTATGTGAAGGTGGATTTTGTATTCCAGTTCGTTCCGACTTCACTACACTCGCGGCACAAGAACTTTTAACGTTGGGGTCATCAACCTTTTGTTTCACTGGTGTAGGCGGTGGCATTTCCTGCGCTCCAGTTGCCGATTGTAGTTTTGCCTCCGACTCCTCCTTTTCCCTTCGTTTGCTGGTGGTACTGCGGGTGTTTACCATGATTCTCCTCGGCGGCGGAGTATTAAACATTCGCGATCCGGCTCGAAGGACCACTGTTGAGGGTGTGGATTGATGGAAAACAACGCGTGTTGAGCAAAACTAATTATATTTCCAAATAGTAGGTAGGAACTTTGACAAAAAACAAAACTAAACTTTTTCTCGGAAGGAAGCGCGCGCTGTCTGTCGCGTTAGATATGGCACTACGTCAACTCAAAAAAATGGCGGCTAGGGGCCCGCCCCCATCCCCGCTCAGACCCCGCGCGCTCCCTTTTACAATTTTAGGTATTAAATTTATTACGTCGCTTACACTAGTCAACAAGCTGTGTGTGTGGCACCCGTTTTCAATCGATAGAAGACATAAAGGAGAATTCGCGGCGAGAACTGAACTCAATTCCGGAAGCAGCGTTTAAAAAATGTTTTGATGAATGGATTATTCGTTGGCGCAAGTGTATCGTTTCTAAAGGAGCATACTTTGAAGGTGATAAAATAAATTTGGATGAATAACAGACATTTTGTGTATTATTGATCTTTTCCCGGTACTTTCTTGACAGAGTAGTATATTGAAATCATTGCCATCATCTGTGGCTTACGTTCAGCAGTGGACAGATATTGGCTGATCTGCAGTTTACCGACTTTATGATGATAAAATCGCACATTGTAGTTCATTATCCTTATCATAAATTATTTATCCTTATTGTAAATATGATCACCGCTGCGTTAACACAAAATACCCTGAATTCAGCCCTAGTTCACTACGCTGGCCTGGTGCATGATGGCGCACTACACACCAACGAGAACTTTATGAGGCCCTCTCAGATGATGATTACGCTAATATCAAGTAAAAATCACAAATAACAACTATTCAATCATAAACAAACGGGAAAATAGCAATTTTGACAAGGACAAGTGAAATGACAACTGACAAGTGTGACAACATAACTGACAGAGGTAATGTTTTCATAGATTCCATTAAGAGGCAAAGGAATCAGTACCATACATCCCAATCCTACTTATCAGAAAGAACTCGTTGCTTATTATATTTTGCCATTGTTTTAAAATAGTTTTTCTTACATTAAGGTTCACATTATGCTTTAAAAAACGATATTTAACCATTGTTTCTTTGTGCAGAAATTATATAACGATGAAAAACAAAACCGGAAGTGATATTTAGTTATTAAATAAATGGCCTCACTAATAATATTTTTGATTTTGTAAGGCTATATTGGATAATTTTCTGTACCAGAAAAACCGCAAGTGACGCAAGGTGACGTCACGGACGCCTTACGGTGCACATCAGATGTTCGTGTTTATACACAAATAAAATAGCAAACAGAAGATAAATTGTGTAAAGCTTATATTTTAAACTGCGTAATAGTGGGACTTACGTGCTAGTTCGTTTGCAAGATAAACAATAGTGATTCGGCAGTGTAAATCCTTAAAAACTATTTAACATTTTAGTTTTTTTTTTTTCCAAAACAAGCTACTTGTACATTTTGTGTTGTGACTGGTACCTCCAAAAAGTGTAACTTTACAACTTAAAAGAAAAAAAGTGTTGCTAGTATTGAACCAGATTTTTCTTTTCGATCAATTTTTTTTGCGGAGTAGGCGCCATCTATTGTCACCAAGGTGATAACTGCGCTGGACGTGTGCGCCATCTAGTAGCTAATAGCCGTACCACGTGTAGCCATGGCCAAGTGTGCAGCGTGCGGAAAGTTCCTCTCAGCAAAAGGGGGCGCTACGTGCGGCAACACAGCCTGTCATAACAGATTCCATGTAGCTTGTCTACCTGATGCATCACAGATAAGCAGCGACTGGTTGTGCCCTGAGTGCAAAAGTAAAGTGCCAAAGGGTGATAACAGCGACACACCTGTCAGGAGCCTAGGAAGTGGTACTCCTGCAATGCGAGCGGTTACAGTGGGCTCAGTAGCGTCGGCGGCCGTGATTGCTGCACCAGACCAGGGCGCTGCAGACAGGTCGCCGTCAAAAGGAGCCCAAGGTCAGAACTCCTTAGCCAAGCCCCCCGTTGCAGTACCTAAGGGAATATCCCGGGTTGGGAGCGAGCAGGGCACTGATGGGGAGCCTTCGCCTGACACGCAACTCACCCTTCGCGAGGAAATTAGATTATTCAGGTCTGAGTTGCGGGAGGTACGAGATGAAATGCGGGAGTTTCGTCGGGAGATGGCTGGCCTGCACTCGGCGATGGGAGCCTGTACCCAACGAGTTGATAGCCTGGAGGCCAGAATTGAGGCTCTGGAGAGCAAGCAAAGTGTGGCATTGCCTGACAGCAAAATCAGCCAACTTGAGCATATCGTTGGGCAGCTGCAACTGGAGCTCAATGATCGAGAACAAGATTTGCTTGGCGCCGACTTGGAGATATCAAATATCCCGGACATACCTGGCGAAAATGTGGTGCACACAGTCGGCCTGGTGGCGGCAAAACTTGGGGTGAGCCTGGAAGATCGAGACATTGTGTTTGCTCAGCGCGTGGGTCTGCGAGTGGAGCGCGAGCCGGCGGCGGGCGCAGCGAGTCCAGCGGGGGCGGCGGGGGCGGCGGCGCGCGGGCGGCGCATCGTGGTGCGTCTGACGCGCCGCGCTGTGCGCGACGAGTTCTTGCAGGGCGCGCGTGTACGCCGCGGAGCTACTACGGCGGACTTTGGTTTCTCGGCGCCCCCGCGTCGGTTCTTTTTGAACGAGAGGCTCACGCGAACTAACAAGCACCTATTTTACCGTGTGCGTGAGGCTGGCAGTCGTCTTGGGTGGCGATACACTTGGACGAAGAATGGTCGTATCCTTGCCAAGCAAGGTGACGGCAGGCCGACTCACTGCATCCGCACGATGGAGGATCTGAATCGTGTTTTTGGCCAGGATGTATCTGCAGAGAAGGCTGTCTAGGTTTATAGTGAACTGTATGTTTCATGTGGGTTTAATTTTAAGTTCTACTGTTTTTGAATATGTTTTATGTTTTTTTAAATTTTTTAGTGTGCTCTGTGCGAGGTCAGCAGTTTTCCTGTCTCAGTACTTAATTATTTCATTCTTTAGACCGGCTGCCCGAGCATTGACTAAATACACATACACATATTATTTATTTGTAAAACTATTATGCTTATGCTACTCTATTATTATAATTATGACTACTATACAGCTACACTATACTTTACTAACTAAATTACATATTTCATCACCATCACAGACTATTTACATTTTATACATTATATACTTTACCCACCATGTAAATGGCTAAGACCAAATACCTTAAAGTTGGTTTGTTTAATGCGGGGTCGCTAGGTTCTCGCCATGACGAGTTTATTGTGGCCATGGAAAACATTGCGGTGGATATTATGGCGATAAACGAGACTTGGCTCCGTTCGGGAGAGGAGGGCCGCGCGCCCACTGTGCCGGGCTACCGGCTGCGGCACGTGCCGCGCGCGCGCTCCGTGCGCGGCGGCCGCGGGGGCGGCGTGGGCTTCTACGTGCGGCGCGGAGTGCGCGCGCGCACCGTGCCGCACCCGCCCGCGCCGCAGGTCGAGCAGATGTGGCTCCGACTGAACGTCAACTCGCACTCGGTTATCGTTGGCACTGCGTACAGGCCACCGTGGTTAGATGTCAATGTTTTCCTAGATGCGGTTACCGACTCTCTTTTCTCTTTCACAGCAGATAAAGTTATTTTGTTGGGTGACTTCAATATTAACATGTTAAGCCAATCAGAAAACAAAACCAAGCTACTCAACAACTTCTTAGTCTCCTGCAAATTAAATCAAATTGTTACTGAGCCAACGCATTTTACAGATCACAGTGAGACACTAATTGATGTTGTATGCACTGATGCCCGTGTACGTGAAGTTTCTGTATCTCATATACCAGAGCTCGGCCAACATGCAGTTATATCTATTGAATTTAATTTTAAGATTGAGAAGCCTTCCCCGCACTGGGTCACCTACAGGCCCCTTAAAGATATACTGCTAGACCAATTTAATAAGGATTTGAAAAGGATGGATTGGAAGCATATTGAAAGCCTGGAGGATGTTAATACTATGGTAGAAACTTTCAATGATTATATTTTGAATTTATTCGATTTACATGCGCCCCTTAAAAGAGTTCTAATTAAAGATAAGTCTTTGCCATGGATAACAGACACTATTAGGGAAATGATGAAGCTGCGAGACAGGAGTCATAATAAGGCAAAAGCTACAAAAGCATTAAGACATGTCGAATCATATAGAGAGCTTAAATGCCTTGTTAAGGCTGCTGTCGAAAGTGAGAAACGTGCATATTTTAAGACCAAAATAACCCAAAACCTTAAACAGCCTAAGAAGTTATGGAGTCACTTGAAATCCTCCATAGCTGTAGTGTATGTGAGTGAAAGAGAGGGAAGCATTATGTCATCTCTGGCGCACGTGCGAGCGTACACAGCTCAGTCGGCTGTGAGCGGTGTGAGTGAGAGGGCACGCGCGGCTAAGAGCCGACAATATTGAAGGATAGTACATTTTGGCGACGAGGATCAATTATTGTGAGTAATAATAAATAAAAAAAAAAATAAAAAAAAAGGAGAAAGGAAAAAAAAAACAGTGTATGTGTGTGGCAGTGTAGTATTTTTATAAGCAATGAAATGCAGTAAACAAAGTTACCAGTACGAATTAATGCAGATACAAGCAAGTATTCATTTTATTTTCATTACATCTAAATAGGTAGTTACCATGCGGGACGAGGCAACCGCTCCTTATTTTGTCGTCAGCGCTTTCGGAGGGTATTAGTTATTACCTTAGATAGTGAATCAAAAGCGACGTTCAACGTTTGTTTACATTTGTTACTTTTGTACTGACATACTTATGAGATCGTTTATATGTATAGTCTTTTATTATTAATTAGATTACAAACGCTTTTGTTCCTTGGCGCATATATTCATTTGAGTAGGCTGGTTTTAGAAACTACCGGTACGATTTATGTGGATTGCTTTTCTATTATGGAAAAGTTTTATGTGTTTTAAGTAGTACATTCCCGGCGGCTGTACACAAAGTGACAAACATACACACCCGCACACGCACACGCGAAATTTTGCTTTTGCTAGATTAACAGATGTGTAAATATAATAATGAAAAACTTGTCCCTGGACTACGGGGCCGGGTTCGATTCCAGGTCCGATTAGCATTGAACATCTTTAAAATACTGTTAAGTTGCATGATTCCGTTTTAAACTTCGTTTACTATCTATGTCTGATTGTCTATTATTTTATCAGGTAAATATATTATTTTCGAATTTTGTCTCTTTTAACTACAATATTAAAGAGTGTCGTTGGTAGTCCATCAACAGGTGATGCCTGTGAGGACTTCGTAACGTAATTAAATACCTATGGGTGATGCCTGTAGGTGTGGTGCGATGTAGTGAAGGTATATTAGAGATGCTGTGATGTTACCAGATGATGCCTGGTAGTCCATCAACAGGTGATGCCTGTGAGGACTTCGTAACGTAATTAAATACCTATGGGTGATGCCTGTAGGTGTGGTGCGATGTAGTGAAGGTATATTAGAGATGCTGTGATGTTACCAGATGATGCCTGGTAGTCCATCAACAGGTGATGCCTGTGAGGACTTCGTAACGTAATTAAATACCGATGGGTGATGCCTTTATGGGTTACCTGCAACGTAATGTTGGTACGGGTGCTGCCTGTAATGCGAAGTGATACGGGCAATGCTCGTAATTGAAATATTTATACGGGTAACGCCCGTTTACTGAACTTATCAACAATTTGTGTGGTTTTGGAAGGACAGGTTGATAGGAATAAATAATGAATGTATCAGGTTGTTGAAAGGATAATGCCCATTTGATAACCTAAATGAGACATTCCTTATTTGTTTCCTTGTTCACAGATTAAATAATGTCAAGTTTTACATTAGAAAAATTTGAGTGCGAGGGTGAAGCAGGTTCTGTGGGAGCAAGATGGGAACGCTGGAAGAGGAGTTTAAATATCTACCTGGAAGCTGCAGATATTAATAATAGCTCTAAAAAACGCGCAAGTTTGTTACATTGGGGAGGACAAGAACTTCAAGAAATATTGTTTAACATACCCGGTGGTTACGTCACGTCGGTTGAAGATGATCAAGACATAGATGTATTTGAAGTAGCAATAAAAAAGTTAGATGAATACTTCGCACCCAAGCAA
This sequence comes from Lacanobia oleracea, assembly GCA_950371165.1. NCBI lineage: Eukaryota > Metazoa > Arthropoda > Insecta > Lepidoptera > Noctuidae > Lacanobia > Lacanobia oleracea. Next base: position 13,977,938 of record OX493401.1, read on the forward strand.
AATAAACGGTATGAAAGACATCTATTTAGGCAAATGAAACAAGAAAAAAACGAGAAATTTGAAAAATATTTAGTTCGCCTAAGGCAACAAGCGTTGAAATGCCAATTTACAGATGTAGATGATAATATAATTGATCAGATAATTGAGAAATGTTCGTCGGAAGAACTGAGAAAGAAAGTACTTCGCGCAGGAAAAAAAATTACTTTAACAGAAGTGATAACTGAAGCTAATACTTTAGAGGTAGTGGAACGTCAATTAGTTGATTTTAGTCAGAAAGGAAAATAACACACTGTAAGCAAAATTGAGACACAAGAGAAAGAAAGGACATTAAAGAACAATAAAAGGGCGTGTTATCGATGTGGTAGCTGGAATCATCTAGCGTATGATGCGAAGTGTCCAGCCAAAGGAAAAATTTGTAACAAATGCAAAAAGGTGGGGCACTTCCAGGCTCAGTGCAGAGGAACAGGTCAAAAACGGAACTATGATGATAGCAAATCGGAAAGGGGTATAGATGCGAAAAGAAAGAAGCCAAATCAAAGAGTTGAAAATATGAAGCAGGCCAATGCGATCGAAGATAAGATTGATTATGTTTTTAATATCCTACCTAACGATACACTCAATTGTTTAGTAGGAGGAACCCAAGTAGAGATGCTCATTGATTCCGGATGTCAACATAACTTAATAACAGATAAAACGTGGGAAGAAATAAGAGAAAAAGTTTTAAAGACAGGAAAAGAACTAAAGAATCCAGGAAAAACATTTGTAGCATATGGAAGTGAAGTTCCTCTCAAATTAGTGACGTCCTTTACAACGGATATTCGTGTTGGAACAAAAACACAAAACGCCAACTTTTATGTTATAGACAAAGGGACACGTAATTTACTAGGTAAAGTAACTGCAATTGCATTAGGCGTACTTAAACTAGGATTAGACATAAATCAAGTCGAGATGACACCCTTTCCCAAATTTAAAAACATTCAGATACAAATACTAGTAAATAAGGACGTAAAACCAGTCGCACAACCTTACAGACGAGTACCGATTCCCTTAGAAGAAAAAATTAATTCCAAAATAGACGAACTACTTCAAAAGGACATAATAGAAAAGGTAGAAGGACCGTCTGAATGGATATCTCCGGTAGTACCGATTTTGAAAGCAGATGGTGATGTTCGTCTCTGTATCGATATGAGACGCGCAAATTTGGCAATTAAGCGGGAGAATCATCCACTGCCCACGATGGAACAGCTACTACCGAAGATACAAAATGCTAAAATGTTTAGCAAATTAGATATAAAGGATGCCTTTCATCAACTGGAGCTTCTGCCCGAATCAAGACACATTACTACATTCATTTCTGGTAAAGGATTATATCGTTTTAAAAGGTTAATGTTCGGAATAACCTGTGCGCCAGAAATGTTTCAAAAAACACTCGAAAGAGTATTAATAGAATGCGAAGGTGTAGTTAATTTCATTGATGATATTTTAGTTTACGGAAAAGACAAGCAAGAACATGACAGACGGTTACAAAAAGTGATAGAGACATTAAAGGCGAATGACATCCTGTTAAGAGATGATAAATGTATTTACGGTACAACTAAAGTTCAATTTCTAGGACACGAGTTATCTGACGAAGGGATTCGACCATTAGACAAATATTTATCGGCCATAAAAGATTTCAGAACCCCAATCAATATTTCGGAGCTACAAAGCTTTTTAGGGCTCATAAACTATATTGGTAAGTGGATTACCAACATGGCGACCCTCACAGAACCATTGAAGCAGTTGCTTCGCCAAGGATCAGCCAGAAATGCTGATATTAGGGATTCTTGGGGAAAAAGTCAACAAACAGCCTTTTGTGCTTTAAAGGCTGCTTTGAGTGATATACCAAATTTGGGGTTCTACAACGTAGACGATAAAACCATGGTATTTGCAGAAGCTAGTCCGGTCGGACTCGGAGCAATTTTAGTGCAGACAAATGAAAGAGGCCCACGCATAATTGCGTTTGGGAATAAGACCCTCAGTGATTGCGAACGTAGATACTGCCAAACTGAGAAAGAGGCTTTGGCATTGGTGTGGGCTGTGGAACACTTCCACATGTTCTTGTAAGGCAAGGAATTTGACTTGATAACTGACCATAAACCTCTTGAGGTCATATTCGGATCGAAGTCCAAACCGTGTGCTCGTATAGAACGTTGGATATTGAGACTTCAATCTTATAAATATAATGTCATATACCGTCCAGGAAAAAATAACATAGCTGATCCCTTGTCTAGATTATGTACATTTAAACATGATGAGACTCAGCAAAAAGATTACGTTCAGGATATCATTGATCACGCTAGACCAATAGCCGTATCACTAAAAGACATCGAAGAACATTCAAAGACCGACACTGACATACAAAAAGTAAAACATGGCATATTTAGCAGAAAGTGGGATGATTCAGTAAAAGGTTACAAACTATTTGAGAACGAGTTGTGTTTCTTTGGAGACATATTACTAAGAGGCACAAGAATAGTTATACCAACACAACTGAGACGTTTTGTTTTGGATGCTGCCCACGAGGGCCACCCTGGAATGGTCGCAATGAAGTTAAGACTTAGAGCGAAAGTTTGGTGGCCTAAGTATGATAAGGACATGGAAAGTTTAGTACGGTCCTGTAAGGGATGTACTCTGGTATCAGCACCAAACCCACCACACCCACTCAAAAGAAGAGAATTACCTATTCAATCATGGGTCGATATTGCAATAGATCTTTTAGGCCCATTACCAAGTGGCGATCACCTTTTAGTAGTGATCGATTACTATTCAAGGTACAAGGAAATCAAAACTTGTCGAGACATAAGCAGCAAGGAAATGATTCGCCTACTAAAAGAGATTTTTAGCCGTCTAGGACATCCGGTTTCCATAACTTCCGATAATGCAAAACAATTCATAAGCGCAGAGTTCAAAACCTATTGTCGTGAAAATGATATAAAACTGTTTAATTCAATACCCTACTGGCCACAGCAGAACGGTGAAGTGGAGCGACAGAACCGAGACATTCTTAAACGACTCAAAATATGCCAAGTAGAGAGAAAAAGCTGGAAAGAAGCATTGATAGAATATCTGACTATGTACAATAGCACACCCCATAGTGTGACTGGAAAAACTCCGGCAGAATTATTTTTTCAAAGGAAATTTAGGGACAAGATTCCCATGATAGATTATGCGGAACAAAATTTTGAGGATTTGGATGTAAGAGACAAAGATAAAGAACAAAAAGAAAAAGGGAGAGAATATACAGATAAAAGACGAAGAGCACGCGAAACTGATATACAAGTGGGAGATAAGGTGTATGTAAAGAATACCAATAAATCTAATAAATTGAGTCTTAATTTTGATACAGCTACTCATACTGTAACATCTAAAATAGGAGGAGATGTGGAAGTACAGAACGACGAAACTGGACAACAATTAAGAAGAAACATACTCCATTTAAAGAAAGTGGAAGGAGAATGGACATCTATGAATAAAGAAACGGAAGGACAACATTCAGAAATTGTAGAAGAAGAGAGTTCAGACGAGAATATTGGTGACGATTAGGACTATCGTTAAGAATACTAAAATTAAAAGTAATTTGAGATGATAAAGGTTGATTTTCAATAATGTAATCAATAGTTACGAGTATAATAAAACGATGAATCATTTATTTGATCAATTGTTTTTAATTGTTTCTTTCTTGTTTTGAAAAAAGAAAATAAAACAAGGAAGGGATGTAGTGTATGTGAGTGAAAGAGAGGGAAGCATTATGTCATCTCTGGCGCACGTGCGAGCGTACACAGCTCAGTCGGCTGTGAGCGGTGTGAGTGAGAGGGCACGCGCGGCTAAGAGCCGACAATATTGAAGGATAGTACAATAGCTATCTCTAAAAAGCCAGAGCCCACCTTGCCGCACTTTTGTAGTGATCCGGAACAAATTAATGAACACTTTTTGGATGTGCCTGGTAGTGGAAAGGTTGCTACAGCCGATTTATCATATTTTGAACACCAAAGATTTAGCAATTGTCATTTTCAACTTGAGCCCGTCCAGGAGGATGTGGTGCTGCGGCTGCTGTATGGCCTGAAGTCCAATGCTCAGGGGTCTGACTCTATCTCGCTTGAGATGCTGATGATGACTCTTCCCTGTTCTCTTGCAGCCATAACAGCCATCATCAATCGTTCCATCACCACCTCCTCGTTCCCTGATCTGTGGAAATTGGCTATAGTTAGACCTATTCCTAAGGTACTTAATCCTACCAGTGTAAAAGATCTTCGCCCTATTAGTCTTTTGCCATGCCTCTCCAAGGTCCTGGAGAAGGTTGTCTCCAACCAGCTTCGAGCATACCTTGAGGAGCACAATATACTGCCGCTTGTTCAGTCAGGTTTTCGTAAGGGTCACAGCACAGCCACAGCCCTTCTTGACGTGGTCGGAAATACTCTTGAAGCCAGAGACAAGGGCATGGGTACCATGCTTATCCTACTTGATTTTTCACGTGCCTTTGACTCAATCAATACTTCACTTCTCCTCTCCAAACTGTCATACTATGGATGTCAACCTGAGACAGTAAAATGGTTTAAAAGTTACTTAACTCACCGATCTCAATTAGTCCGGGTTTTAGGTGATGTTGACGGAGTCATAAAGTCCTCTGATCCTAAATGTGTGAACAGGGGTGTGCCACAGGGATCAATCCTAGGTCCGCTGCTTTTCATCCTGTACAGTGCTGACATTACGAACTGTCTGCTCAATGCAAAGTTCCACCTGTACGCTGATGATTTGCAGATGTACTTGCCAATTCAACCTCAGCAGGCTGTTGCCACTGTAAATAAAATGAACGAGGATTTGAATAGGGTCTCAGTCTGGTCAAGGAGAAATTCTCTGGTTTTGAACCCAATTAAATCTAAGTTTATGCTTTTGGGAACTAGAGATTTTTTAACTAAAATGAATAATGTCAGCATAGACTTGAAGATTGACGGATGTTCCATTGAAAGGGTGCAGGAAGCCCGTAATCTCGGGGTGGTATTTGATGAGCAATTGCATTTTGAGACTCACGTTATGGAGGCTGTGCGCAACTGTTTCTACCGCCTCAAACTCTTATACCGTGTTCGTCCCTACATAAGTGTGGATATGCGTGTCATGCTCTGTGAGTCACTTATTTTATCCAAGCTGAACTATGCTGACACTGTGTATGGGGCGTGCATTCTTGGGAGGAGCGAAAGGTTGATCCAGCGGGTACAGAATGCTTGTGCGAGATTTTGTTTTAATGTCCCTCCTAGATCTCACATAACTCCATTTTTAAACAAGGGTAATTTGATGAGAATGTCAGAGCGGAGAAAGCTTCATCTGGCTACCCTGTTATTTGGCATAATTCTCACAAAAAAACCAGGCTATCTGTATAGTAAGTTAACCTGGTCGCGAGATGTGAACAAGGTCAAAACAAGAGCATCTGCTTACCTCCTATTGACATTGCCCCATAGGACTGCTGCATTCCGGGGAAGTTTTAAATTCGCGGCTTCTCGATGTTGGAACGACCTGCCACCACCGTTTCGTGCTATAAAAACAGTTGGTACTTTTAGCGCAAAATTCAAGCAACACCTACTGCGCATTCAAAAAGAAATTACATGAACTTACCCAGGGTATGCACGCAGCTAGTATTGGTGATTTTGTCCCATGTTTTCAGTATAACACTTTTTTATGACATAATCCTACACACAGTCCTCAACTATTCATTAATATTTACTATAATTTCCCTATTCTAGATGCTACACTCTATAAGGCTTTTGTTTTCTTTTATTTAGTTGCATTATTGTAGTCTTAGGTTACACTGTTATATTGTTTCTGACATTATTTTGACAACCAACCATAGCCTCCCACAGTGCGCCCGCGCGTTCCGTCATTTGTCACTGACAAATGATACTGGAGCACTGGGCCTTTGGGGTTCGGTTAAATTTTTGATTATTTATTGTATTACGTATTCCACATTTTATTGTATTTATGAAACTTTCATACTCATTATTTTATTTGTTTTTATATATTACTGGTGTGTTTCGTTTGTGTATCCGTGGCATCACATCGGGCCCTGTCATAAGACCAGCGCTGTGATATTTATTTTTAAATATCGCAGCATTTATGCTGAGACAGGGACCTTTTTGACCTCGCACATATTAATTATGTGTAAACATATTTTTTTTATGACAGTTTGTTTACTTTATTTTATGTGTCTTGTGCGAGTCCCAAATAAACATTTTTCTTTCTTTCTTTCTTTCAAATGATAGTTGTTCAGTAACAAAATTATTTTAAGCCCATTTCATAACATGTCCTTTCATTCCAATCCCTTCATTTGTTTTAATTTGACAACTTATGGAAGCGAACGTATCGACGGTTTTACAAAAATGGAAAAAGAGCAATATCGTTCGGTGATTCGATTCCTATTTTTGGAAGGGAAAACGCGCATCGAAATCAAAGAGCGCTTGGATGCTGTGTACGGTGACTCTTCTCCATCGATGGTCACCGTCAAGAATTGGTTCAACGAGTTTGCACGTGGCCGTACGTCGGTTTTTGATGAACCACGTCCAGGTGCACCGAAAACAGCTGCTACGGAGGAAAACATTAAAAAAATCCATGATCTCGTATTGGCAGATCGCCGATATTGAAGGTTCGGGAGCTAGCTGAGACTGTAGGCATTTCAGAAGGAACAGTGCATCATATTCTTCACGAGGAACTCGGCATGAGAAAGCTGTCGGCGCGATGGGTGCCGCGTTTACTCACACCGGAAAACAAGTGCAACCGTGAGACCACATCGGAGACGTGTTTGGCGCTGTTTAAGCGAAATCCAGCGGAGTTTTTGTGTCGTTTTACCGTCGATGAAACCTGGATCCACTGGTACACACCAGAGACCAAGGAGCAATCAAAACAATGGATCCAGACCGGGGAACGTGCTCCAAAGAAGGCGAAAACTGTAAAATTGGCCGGAAAAGTGTTATGGCCATCGTTACCTGGGATTCACAAGGTGTGATCTACATCGATTAGCTCGAGAAGGGTAAAACAATTACAGGGCTTTACTATGCCGATTTATGGGGCCGATTCGACGAATTAAAGAAAAAACGACCCCATCTGGCGAAGAAAAAAGTGCTGTTTCACCACGACAACGCACCGGTTCACACGTCTGCCGTTGCCATGGCCAAATTGGTCGAATTACGCTACGAATTGCTGCCCCATCCACCGTATTCTCTAGATTTGGCCCCTTGTGACTTCTTTCTGTTTCCTAATCTGAAAAAATCTCTCGCCGGGAATAGATATGGATCAAATGAGGAGGTCATCGCCGCCACGGAGGCCTATTTTGTAGAGTTTGACAAAAACTATTTTTCGGCCGGGTTAAAAAAGTTGGAGCATCGCTGGGCTAAGTGTATCGAACTAAAAGGAGACTATGTTGAAAAATAAATTGCCACTTTTCCAAAATTTTCGTTTACTTTTTGTAGGCTAAGTATTTATTGAATGACCCCCGTATTGTGTTCAGTGGACAACAAAACTGCTGGACAATATGTGGAATCAATGAAACAGGCGCGATCTCGGTAAAATAGAGCTGAAAGTTTTGTTGGTATTGACTTCCTCAGCGAAGTTTGCGAGAAGGCTGACTCAATACATTTGCTGCCAAATACACAAAAAAAAAATTGTATGTGTTGCATTCTAATGAAACAAAAAAAAGATATAAATGAAAATAAAGAGGTCTCAGGTAAAATTAAATGTTTCACGACATATTGTGAAAACCTGCACTTCTTCTTAAAGATTTCACAATTATAAGGGTCTTGCGTATCTCTTAAATATCTCAGAGGAACATTTAAGTTAAATGTTCAATTTGTCTCATTATTAAAAAATATTATAATAATCTACTTCTGCAAATATATCCATTTTGATTAGGTAGGTACTCGATTTACTCCAAATCCACAATAAATTCATCAGAATTTATGTTCAAGCGTGGTCTCGACTACACTTGCGAAAACAAAGATCAAATCTCGCCTCAAATAGTGATTCTGAGCTGATTGGGATTTTAAAATAAGGACACATTGAGTGGAGCTCAGTCAAGCCTCAAGCACAGTTCTATAATACCTACGTAAAAAATGTAATTTTAAAGTGACATTGCTCAAATGATTATTGATTGTAGTTTCTCTGCTCAAGTCAAGTTCTAAAATTAAAACTCCAACTGAGTCTAGTTTTAAGTAATGCTTGAGTCTTGATTGTAGTTCTGTAATACGGGCCTAAGGCTGGTACGCGTAAAAACATGTCGACTAAAAACAAGGTGAAGCGCAATGCATAAACCAGTTTGATATCTCTAACTTAGTTCATAGCTATAGCTGTATTTTTCTCGCACTGCCTTTTAGTAAAAGATAGTGATTCTCTAATTTTAGATTAGTTATTGATCAAGAGAATCAGCAGCAATGTCATCCAGACTAAACATATACCAACGCAAAATTTTAGCTTTATGAAAAACCGAGAAGTGTGGGTCAAATTGTGACCCACACTTCTCGGTTTTTCATAAAGATAAAAATGTGGGTGAGACGAACGAACTTATAGTACGCGGTCATTAAGATCGCGAGCTTACTCGGCTCGACGTCGGTGACACGTGAAAGCGTCATCACTCTGGTACCAGGCGGACCGCGATGTCATCAATGGAGGAAACTTTTTTTATTCAGGAATAATATTTTATTATTTCCAGACAGAATAATTTGTATGAGAGAATCAATGAAAATAATTCAATTAATTATTAGTGTGAATAGCTTCGAATATCAGATTTTTTTGCAACACAAAAGCACTCAACGGTCACAAAACAAAGAAATGGCTCGCGGCTTGCGGCTCGCGGCGCTGACAGACGTGCGAACCAAAGGCAAGCTACGAGCGAAATTGCAAACCCGTTTGATCGAAAACAAACTTACTCGGCGGTTTTTATACACGCGTGCTTACGGTGACACACGGGCGAAAATGCTCGTCCAGCCAAAACACAAGTACCTAAGTACGCGTATTTACTAGCACGTCTGTCACTCACTTTAAGATTTGTTTACATAGTTATTTTTTTAGTTATATAAAAGAAAAGCTAAGAAAAGTGTGTTAAAAAATTGACTTTGTAAAAAAACCCGACCACTAAAAACGACTAAAAAGTTCGAAACAAGTCGCTTTTCAAGCAGCCTGATGCAGTTGGTGGTATGGATTAGTGATTGAATTGCATCAGACTGCTTGAAAAGCGACTTGTTTCAACTTTCTAGTCGTTTTTAGCGGTCGGGTTTTTTTACAAAGTCAATTCATTTCATTTTTGTGGTTTTTTTTCTGTTCACTCAGACTCTGCTAATTAATGGTTCCAATATTTGTAATATTTGTAAATATGTGAGTACCATGTACTTATTTAGAAAATTAATAAGTCTACCTCTGCATACTCTAGGTTCATGGTCCTCACATATATTAACAAAAGTTATGTGTACCACAGCACATGTAAAACATTGATTTGAAAAGAGTAACTATAGAGTTTCTTGTCCGTTCTTTTCCATAAGAATCTACCCTTCCGAATGGACAGTAGTCACAATAATATTTCAAATGATAAATAAGGTTCCAATGTGCCGTTTAGTGGCCACTAAACGGCACATTGGAACCTTATAATTAAAAAAATGTTTTTGACATTTTTTTTATTTTCTACATTTTAGTGAGTTACTTTTTGAAATTGTCTCCTCGAGCTCTTTATCTTGATACTCGATAGGGCTTGAAAAAAAAAAAATTTAATTCATAATTTGGCGCCTAAAATCCCCCATTTTTATTTTTTTTTCATTTTGGTTTACCCATTGTCACTCTCACAGTGGTCAAAATATAGCTAAAAATTTTGAAGAAATTAGAGCTTTATTACAGGAAAACCTAAGAACTCTATAGTGTTATAATAATATGTTCAGAAAAATTAAATTCGTACGGAACCTTTTGTACGCGATTCCGAATAGCACTTGGCCAGCTTTTAGAAAACGTAAAAAAAATCATCATCCAGGTACTGAGTAGTAATTGGTCTTACGACGAGATTATGACCTTACTCGAGGCCACACAACTTTAACGTCTACGTCTGTCATGCTTGCCAGTCCGGAACACACTGATGACTGACGCACTCCCAAGCGTGTAAATGGCATTCAAGCGTTTGTCAAGAAATGGAGCTTGTGGACGCTTGCCAAGCCATGGCAAGCGTGTAAACGTAGCAGTAAAGTGTAGGAATGCACGGTTTTTACATAGGTATGCCAAGTCCATATGATTTTACGGCAGTAGTCAAGCAAGAGCGACCTGTCAACAAAGGCAAGACTGTCATTTTAGCTCAGTGTCATCGTTTGATAACTTCAGATCATCGGTCAAAGAGTATTTCTATTCAGTCAGTACTTCGGTGTTTAAAAACGCAAAAATTACATCAATTTCCCTGTAAGCAATAATTTTCTAAAATACTGCTCTTTGACATCAATCAAGAAAGTAGAAATATCTAGACGGACGACTAATTAAAATATTTATTACAACAACGCTTGACGTATTATATCGAATATGAGCGCACTACAGAAGATTTTTCGCTGTAAGTATCGATGCCTATAGCTTTTTTCAAACTTATTTGCAATTAGGTATTATGGTATTAGTTTTTCGAACATAATTTCCTCGGATATCGGAACAAAATGTGGTGGCAGTTACTTACTAACCTCGCAATAGTAAAAGTATTACATTCGGGGCACTTAAATTTCAGAAATATTGTTGGAATTTTATAAAGGTTCCACACAAATCTCAACATGAGTCAAATAAATGTTGTTGATTTAATTTCCACATTATTGGATAATGAAAAATATAAGGAAGCACTGAATGTTTCGAACGAGGAAAGACTAGCTGAAAGTTTTAAAGATAATTGCTGGGATTTAATACCTGTGATTCTTGGCAAAATTCAAGATGATACCATTACTATAAAACCGTCATTGTATGGTGCCTGTGACCAATTATTATCAATAATAATTGAGAAATCTGCACCAGAGGAAGCTCTATTAGAGTTTATTGAACAAATTGAACTTTCTAAAAATGATGCCCAATTTGGTCTCATTCTGCCACCTCTGCAAGAACTCCTGAAAAGGCTGTATTTAAAAAGAGGAAGATCTTTAGAATGGTGTTTGAACTCAATCAGCATGTATATCGAAAATATTCCGATACCTGACCATCACTTGGAAGGCAAGGAAAGATTGCTGATGGATTCTGATCCTAACATCAGAAGAATAACTCGAGTCTACAGTCTGTTACCTCAATTCTATCAATATTTTATTAATGAAATGAATGAAGCTGATTCCAATATTAAAACAAAACAAATAATAACAGCATTTCTGATAAGTCTTCTTGGAAAACCTTTGATTTACATTGATATGGATCCAGAAAGTAATGCAAACAGTGAAGCAAGATTAAGCAGCTCAACTATTATTCAAGATATTTGTAATATAGAGAAGAATGTTTTGAAATTTCTAGTTAATTTAGAGGTTTGTCATAGGGAAAGTAAGAAGAAAGCAACTACAGATGAAAGTGATGGTGAGAAGTCGCCTTATGAAAACAGGGATAAAATAAATATGACTACACTTTCTGGATTATTTTATACTGTATTATCAGGTCATTTTGAAGTACCAGAATCTGCTATCCCACAAGTGTACAGTTTAGATTATATTCTTCATGTAGCAATGTTTTCTGTAGTTCACTTGTTGAGTTTTGCTGAGTATGGGCCTCTTGCCAAGGCAATTGCTTTATGTGAAGCAATTTTAAGCCACTTTCCTAACCAATTAACACAAGAACTTCTTTCATCATCATTGCACTTTGACATGTGCAAGGGATTAGCAAATGTTGCTATATATTCTAGTTATGAATCTCTACGTAAGCATTCTGTAACATTAATAGGATGCTATGTAAATAAATTTGATTATAAGGGAAGATGTGCACTAGTCAAATATTTGATTGAAGCATCTAATCACTCAGGCATGATCGGATATGCAATAACCTTGTATAAAAGTTCAATAAATGAAGCTTTTCGGAATCCTATAATGGATGACTGTTTCACTGGTCCTCAATTTTCAAATATGTTAAAGAAAATATGCTTTCTTCCACATGGTGCTGAGTCAGATCTAGTTGAACTTGCTGATCAGATTATTACTTCTTTAAATTTCCTAAGATATTTGACAATTAAAGATACAGTGAATATTACTGGAATTCAGGATTGTTTCTCATTTATTGAGAACAATTATCTGGAACAGCTAAGAGTAGGGTTGAATATGTCTAAAGCACATTATGAGGTTAAACTTAAAGATATTGAAGAAGGAAAACATCTTCCTGATGAGAAAGTTGAAATCTCACTCAATGTGGGAGGAAATGTTTTAGATAATATACCTAAGGAAAATATGAAGGAGATAATATATTCTGCATTGAATGCTTTTCATCTGATAGAAGGCCTTATTGCTCGCCTATCTGAATGTATTAATATAAATAAAATGCAGGCATTAAAAATGAATTGTGACTAATATTTAAAGCTACTTGTTTTTTTATTAAATCACTTTTTACTACTAAAAAATATCAGATTTGTTTATTTTTTTCCTAAGACCCGTCACATTAAAAAAACTCAGTCTAGATCATTCTTCCTTTTGAGTACTTTCTTTATTTTGTTAACAGCCTTGAAGAATGGCCATAGAACCATTAGGCCATTTGCCTGTATTTCTGTCAATAATTCACATGGAATAAGTTCTCGAGTTGAAATGAACCTTGAAAAGGAACAAAAACTTTCTATTCCTGCTTCCTTCCCAAATCAAAATCAGCATGAACAGGAAGATCATCACTATGAGGAAAATATTAAAAAAACAATTTTGGAAAATGCATTACAATTTGTACCGAAGAGTGGATGGTCTGTAGATTCATTGAGTTCTGGTGCCAAAGCAGCAGGGTACCCAACTATAACACATGGTCTATTCCCAAATGGAGGAGGTGATTTGGTACATTACTTTAATGTTAAATGTAATGAAAAATTAGTGGATGCCATGAAAACTGTGAGTCAATATGAAAAATTTGTTTTTATATTTTCACTAGCTGACCCGCGCGGCTTCGCTCCCGTCAACTGGCTACCCTACCTACCTATCTCCTTACCTCCCTAACTACCTACCTACCTACCCTACCTACCTACTATTTTTTTAAATATTTCAATACTTATTATGCTATTCCGGATAAAGACTAATCCAAAAACACTAAAATCATGAAAATCGGTCCAGCCGTTCTTGAGTTATAAGTGTTCGAACAAACCCGACTTTGTTTTATATATTAAGATTATTAAGCATTAGGTACTCAATATACAATCATTTTCTGTCATGCAGTGGCCCAAAACAGACTCACAGGAGAAAGTACCAGCCCAATTTGTTGAGAATGCTATATTCCAAAGATTAATGCTGATTGAACCATACAAGTGAGTGAGACCTTTTAATTAAATAGTTTTTATGATAGTGCAACACTGAAGGTATAATTTCTTTTTTCTTTTCTAGGACAACATGGCCCAAAGCGATGGCTATTCAAGCATTACCTAACAATGTTCCGAATTGCTTGGCGACATTACTATCACTTGTTGATGATATATGCTATCATTCGGGTGACAGAAGCGTAGATGTGAGTACAAAGCACCTAAAACAGTTTCAAGAGATCCTTGCGTCGCCGAAAAGCCAAAATTGGAATCCTCAGAATCTGCAAATATGGGCCAAGCCTGTACCCCTGTACTAAGCAAATTAATTGATTTTCAGTTCAACTGGTATGTCCGCCGTGTTGGTGTGGCAGGAATATACAAAGCAGCAGAATTGTTCTATCTAACAGACAGCAGCCAGGACAGTAGTGCCACAAAGAGTTTTATTGCGTCACGTATTCGTGATGCCCAATTGGTTCAGTCGGCATTGAATTTAAGTCCGGTGGGTGCAGCCCCGCAAACATTAACTGCCGCATTTACAACGGTAAGGGATTACATAAAAAGCCGCCTAAATGCGAGTCATACTCGCACACGAAGGGTTCCGTACCATAAACCCTTAATTTTCAGGGTTCCTTACCCGAAGGGTAACTAACAGAGCCTTATTACTAAGCGTCCGCTGTCCGTCTGTCTGTCAGCGGGCTGTATCTTAAGAACAGTAATAGGTAGATAGTTGAAATATTCACAGATTGTGTTTTTCTGTTGCTTTGGGCACGGAACCCTAAAAAAAATAGCTTATGCCCGCGTATTCGTACGCGCATATTCCGTTTTTTCCCGTTCCCGTAGGATTTTCTGAGAGAACGACGGAGACACTCTTAATTTTATAACTATGCTCATCATCTTCCTGCCCTTATCCCATGTTACTTGGGGTCGCACCACGCTTTTTTCTTCCACTCTTATCTGTCCTATCGCTATCAGCCGTCACGGTATCACTAACTCTCTTTTCTTTCATATCGCTTCTCACACAATCCATCCATATTTACATTCAGTCAAAAAAGTATCGGGAATGGATGATTTGTATATGGTTCCAAATTCAAATTTTTGTTTTTTTTGTAGTTGTTAGATTGGCACAACTGTTTTCCATTTTGGCGCGGAGTTTGAGTTGCATCTGTTATTTATATTAAATACAGTGCTGGTTTTAGTAATATCATATATAGTGTGTATTGCGAATTTCATAATGGACAAAAATATCGAACAAAGAGTTTGTCTTAAATTTTGCATCGCCAATGGAATTTCGTGTTCGGAGTCACTGAAAATGTTACAGAAGGCTTACGGTGAATAGACTTTATCAAAAACTCGTGCTTATGAGTGTTCAAAGCGTTCAAAAGCGGTCGAGATGTGATGGAAGATTTGCCTCGCTCTGGTAGGCCGTCAACGTCTGCAACTGAAGTTAACATCGCAAAAGTGAAGGAAATAGTGACTGAAAATCCCCTTTCAACTCTGAGAGAGATAGCCGCCGAACTTTCTGTATCTCACGAGTCGATCCGTACCATTTTAACTAATCATTTGGGTATGAAACATGTTGCTGCTCGGCTAGTCCCAAAAGATCTGAATTTTCTCCAAAAACTCAATCGTATGAAAGTCGCTGAGGACATGCTAGAACGAGTCAGTTCGGACCCAACATTCATGAAACGCATTGTTACTGGTGACGAGACGTGGGTTTACGAGTTTGACATGCAAACTAGTCAACAAGCTTCGGAGTGGCGCCTTCCAACTGAACCGTTTTCAATCGATAGAAGACATAAAGGAGAATTCGCGGCGAGAACTGAACTCAATTCCGGAAGCAGCGTTTAAAAAATGTTTTGATGAATGGATTATTCGTTGGCGCAAGTGTATCGTTTCTAAAAGAGCATACTTTGAAGGTGATAAAATAAATTTGGATGAATAACAGACATTTTGTGTATTATTGATCTTTTCCCGGTACTTTCTTGACAGAGTAGTATAATCATAACTCTGTTAGTTACATGCGTTTCATACCTCCTCTTCACATCACCATATGAAGCGCTTGTCTTCAAGGGTATTCCCTTTTTTCCGTCACAGGCGCCACTTTTAAACTACCTCTGATGTACAAATTTCTCACTTTATCCGTTCTCGTTACTCCAGATATCCATCACAACATTCTCATCTCCGCTACATGGGCTCAGTCGCAAAATGACTACTTCTCAAAATAACTACAGGTAGCAAAATGTCCCTTTCGCAGAATGTCCGGTTCTCAGATTGTCCCTTTCGCAAAATGTCCCCTTCCTGAAACATTAAAAAACTTACTTCCTGTAAAAAACTGGCCAAATTCTAAACTATGAGGAATATCGAAAAAAACTGAAAGAAGTCTCGAGCTGGATTTTGATGAAAACTAAAACGCTCTTTGTGTGCATGCACCTACCCATTTTACTGATTAAACATTACTACAGTTCCCCTCTGTGTCGTACAGCTCTTGACCAGTTTTTTTTTACTGATGATAGGAATTAATGCCTGTTTGAGGAAGGGGACATTTTACGAAAGGGACATTTTGCTACCTGGTAGGTAGTTATTTTGAGATGTGGTCATTTTGAGCCGCTACATGCAACTTATTTTCATCAGGCCAACATTCTAAGATCCATATATGTATTACGACTGGACTTATCGCGGATTTATAGAATTTCTCTTTCAACTTGAGAGGCATCCGTGGGTCGCAAGGTTGTTCCAGTTTCTTGTCGCCGTGTCATCCATCCTGATGTTGAAAATGGCATCCATTGTACCCAGACCAGGCAAAAAACCGAACTGGTTCTGTGAGATTCTTCCCTCAACCGCTTTTTAATAACTTTTTCCAGGGTTTCATACTGTGTGAGTCTGACATTAGCTTTAACTAATATATAAAAATCTCGTGTCACGGTGTTATTATCGAACTCTTCTCCAAAACGGCTTGACCGATTTCATGTTTTTTTTTTATATGGCAAAACAACTTGCCGAGTCTGCTAGTCTAATAGTCTGTCAAGCACGGAACAGAAAAAACAGGTGGAAATGCTATGCGACGAAATTTGTATCGGAACCTGTGTCGCCACACTCACACAACTATACCGATAATCATATAATTCACCACAAATCAAGGATACGATTGATTGGTCGTTTCAATTTTGGTCAAAACAAGAATAAGTCAAAGAACCTATATTTGAAAATATTCCTTTGGCTTTACACGTAGGATTTATTTTGCTTTAAAGCGAAAAGTACTCACGGCGTTTCGTTTTCTGAATTCATTCTAGGTTGAATTTACGAGTAAATTCCGCTATTCGACCATAGATGGCGGTATTTTCAATGGTTGCAATTATAAACTTAAACCACTTAGAGATAAGGTTCATTACTCTATGTTTGGGTAGTAACAGTTGCCACTCGATCACGGTTGTGACACATGAACTTTGACTTACATTGTCGATATCGATAAATAAGATAACTTTTTTCGAAATTAAATCCAAATGTGACTCGCTTGGTGTTGGAGTTTTGTATGGGAGCCATACATGAAACTTGTTGTTGGAATCGTTATGAAATAAGCGACCCATTTAAAATGGATAAGTTCGGGTTTGCTTTGTAATACATTGTTACGAGTAATAAAGTTCTACTTTCAAAAATAGCGTATGCGAAATATTCCCAGTTTATTGTATAAAAGTAGATAGAAACAAAAAAAAACATAATTTCAAAGGTTTTTTTTATTTAAGTTAAGTAAATATACCATTTATCCATAATCCGGTTATACCATTAATCAATAAAAATAACACACATCATACATTTTTTAGTGTTCCGAACATTCGTAAGAAACGGAACCCTTCCAAAAATTAAATTGGTTCGGAACCCTTTGAACGAGTCCGACTCGCTCTTGGCCAGATTTTTTTTCATACCACAAGCCTTACAAAATCTTATCTATCTTACTCGGCTGCCGACAAAAAAAGGGGTGTTGTTTACACTTCAGTTCCGTGAACTCTTTATGCCAAGTGGCTTACGATACTATCTTATTACATAGTTTAGTACAGAATCTTAACGCAAAGATTTTGTGTACTTATCTATAGCCTTTTTTAGGGTTCCGTACCCGAAGGGTAACCAACGGAACCCTACTACTAAGCCTCCGCTGTACGTGCATCCGTCCGTATGTCTGTCAGCTGGCTGTATCTCAAGAACCATAATAGATAGAGTTCAAATTTTCACAGATTGTGTATTTCTATTGCCGCTATAACAACAAATAATAAATATTAAGGTTCATGGTAAGGAACCCTTCGTGTACGAGTTCGACTAGCACTTGAACGGTTTTTATTTGAAATAAAAAAATCGCTTTCTAAAAAAATGCTCGGAGCATATCGTGCTTGTTTTGCTTGGCATCCAATCAGCTCTACCCGTGCATCTATCCATTTTTCTTTGACGATAGCGTCTTTGGGAAATTAAATAAAATTACTAGACGAACTACAAGCAAATGTTTTTATCGATATCTATCCATCCAGTATCCGACCCGACTACATCACTATTTGAGTAGCGTAGAACTTTCGAGAACGAAACAGTAACTGAATCGACGTAAAATAAACTCTATGCTAATGGGATAAGGTGGATTTTAACTAGACTTGAACTTACGTTTTTGGCAAGATCAAATTTGTTAAGATTTTATTAGAAATCAAATAAAATCGTACTTAGCGATGGTATGAAACACCTCCATTTATAAGATTTATTCTCCTACTATCATTTTTGCACTCCAAAATGGAACAATACAGCATGGTTCAGAAAATATAAATTTATATTGAGAGTGAGCGAGATGAACGGTTCGTCGTGATGTTAGAACACGACTGGGTTGAGGTACGCGTAACCACGCGTAATACCGGCACGCGTGCCACGCCTACTTTGCACTTCTACTGTTTTTCTGTTCTGTGCTGTCAAGCGAGTCGTGTCCCACGAAAAACGCGCAAATTAAAAAATCTTACAGGTGTCAACACTGATATAGTACGCTACTTTGATACTTTAGTTTGATACTTGAATTATTTTAGTAGATTAAAAGTTTTTTTGGGATAAATTAAAAAAGTGCATTTCAATGTAGGTATAAGTCACAATCAGAATCTATTATACTTGTTTTCTATCAGCGATTTTCGTCCGATAGGTACTCCGTTTCAGACTTTTTTTTAGAATAGAATAGAATACTCTTTATTATGTACACCATATAAGTTACAGAAAAGATAGATGAAGAAAACATTACATAGGGTGACACAATGGGCGGCCTTATCGCTAAAAGCGATCTTTTCAAGACAACCTTTGGATGGATTTCAACGATAACGGAAATACAGTACTGCAGGTAGTCTTAGGTGTACGAATTATATAAATAAATACATAATAGATAAATATATACAATTATAATTACGTTACAAATAAATAAAAAGCATAGGAATCGAGTGAAAACGATCAAACAGGAAGGTAGTGATTTTTACTGTAGACTTTGACTTTGTCTGTTGACTGTGTGTAGACTTTTTTTTTACTGTCTTCTATGGCCATGAGTTGCTTAACTAAATTATGAATTGTTTTTTATTACTTCATAATTCAAGGCGGCTAACGGGATAACAAAAGTTGTATGTTAATAAAAATCTTTTAAAGTAAGTGGCCATCAATATTATGTGTCCCAGCAAGATTCAACGTCATAACTAAGAGACGGCTGAATCTAAATCCGAAATCGTGATCACATCACACTAAAATAAATTAAAATTTATATAGTTAAGCTAAAAGTATCAAAATGTTATAGCAAACTTATCTGATGTTGAAACAAACTTGTGGCAATCCGTTTGACGGGTAGGTTTTACTTTATTCCTTGCCAATGTTCTTGAAATTTGGTACAAATGTTAACCTAAGTAAATAACAAAGAACGTCATTATTAGTTTTTCACAACTACCCCCAATAAGCGAAAGGGTGTTAAATTTTGTATGGAAGAAACTTATTTCTTGGGCCAATGTACGTGAAACTTGGTACGAATCACGGAAAAGATAAAGGAGGTTAGAAAGGAAATAGTTCCCGATTTGTATTAGAACACGTGTCGCCGCTTGTCTCCCACTCTCCATCTCCACTACAAGCAAGAGGCCCATACGTACGCACATTACGCACACAAATAAACTACACTTACTTAGATCGCGAGTTTGCTATTGGTTGTCAAACTAGCGCAAACACTAAGCTTGACGTCACTCACACACGCGCAAAAGCAATTTATTTCTCATACATGTTACGGCGACCAAAAGGTCGATAATAATATCGATAAAATTACTGTTATTTTGTTAGTTTTAGTCATTTATTTACTTACTAGCTTTAGCTTGTGCTAAAATCTACTAAGTAAATAAATCAAAAAAGTAAATAATACAAAAATATTTTAATAATGAAAAATAATTTTATTAAAGATGAAAAATGCACTCAGAAACTAATTTAATAACCCACAATAAACAATAAAATTGGTAGTAATAAACATAAAATTACTTAATCATAATAATATTACACAAAAATAATTTTTATACATTCACGCATATTTAATATCGACATTGGGCATTATTTTTTAAGTGATGTATGTATACATATTTCATAAGTCTATAGGAGGTAGTTTTGCAGTTTTCTTTTTGTACTTAGTAAATAAACTATGTCCAAAAAATACTTGTGAATAGGATCTCAATTCCCAGTGGAGATAGCGAGCAAATCTAACACTATTACAATGACTAATTAGTCTTTAAATTTTTACTAAATTACTAGGTAATTATTTAAGAATATGTATTTTGTAAAAATCGAGAAAATGATCTAGTCGTTTTTGACCGAGTACCAGTTTGTAAGTATCGTCATCAGAAGCTAGCATCTGATGATGATACTTACAAACTGGCGGTCGCGTGAACTCAAACTAGCAGGTAAGCGAATGTTCAAAGTACCTACATACTAACACTATTCTATTCCTCACATTTTGTTACTGAGAAAATAAGTATGTTCTGGAAGCACTGGGATCTTGCTCTATGACTTTGAATTATGACAGTTCTTGACCAGTGACAGACATGAGTGACGTCATCGTCCGTTTTGGCGCGAAAATTTAAACTGTCTGTTTAAAAACACGTTTTTATCAATAAATTAAAGCGTTTTTACTAATGTGGCGGTCTATTCTAGACGGTGTTCTTTAAAATGAAAGCCAAAATAGAAATATCGCATGTTCCCTATTTTGTATCTGCTTGCTATATTATTATTTTTGTCTACAAACTACATAATACTATTGTAATAATTACAAATATCTCTTGTATTTTAAGGTTTTTAAAATTACCGGTGAAAAAAAAAATCTTTCTCAAGCCACACTACACACCTGGCTTCTTTTCCGACACGTTATGATAGCGCAAGACGGCATAATTCAATTATTTTTTTTCGGAGCTTCGTACGCTGCCCCAATATGAGCGCGATTGTTGGCCGGTGAATCAAATTTTGTTGAAATATTTATCTGTTCATATGTGCGGCGCGCCGGCCACACCCACAAGGCCCTTCTAACCTCCTTTATCAGTTCTGTGGTACGAATATTGTCCGAAGTAAATAATAGAGATTATCATTATTAGTTTTTCACAAATATCCCCAAAAGACGATTTTGGTGTAAATTTGTAACTGTAAATGTAAGATTCGAATATCTTGGGTTAATAAAATTGAAAGTTGGCACCTTAGTAAATGGATAACTACAATTTTATTCAGAGCGCTCCTTATAATATGTATTAGGAATATAATATTTCGTACCTAAATTAATTAGTCCAGGATCTGGTAGATATTAAGTCATATCTGAGCAAGATGATCGGTATATAGCTTCAGTTTCTCTAATAAATCGTCACTTTAACTCTATTCGACTGCAGCAGCGACTCCATGAGGTTTGAGGATTAACTGTGAGTAATTTTACCATTAGAAGAAGATTGACAGGGCAAGGCCTGAAACCTCATAAACCTGATAATGGCCCAAAATTTATGGTAGACCAACGAAGAGGGCGACTTAACTAAAGTTCTCTTTTCTGACGAGAGTTAGATAATGCAGTATGGTAATTAGGTAGAAATAAAGTGGTTTGCAGTTAATTTCGGCCCATTTTCTGGCTTTTGCGGTACCAGTCTACGTTCCTTCAACCTTCTTCTAATTAAAGAGTCACTTACAGCCACCCTACGTACAACATGAAGCTGCTGCTGCAGTTGAAAAGCATTAAGGCGTCGATTTCGTAAAGTAGTTGTCATAATAAATCGATCATCTCGCTCAGAAGTGTCCCGATTCCTGCCAGATCCTGAACGGCGCGTGAACAAACCAGTATCGCGATAGCGTTTGTAGGTTCTATGAACATACGACAGGCTTAGATGAATCTTTCAGCCACAACACGCTGACTTAGTCCAGAATCCAGTAATGCTACCACTTGGGCGGCTTCTGCAGGCGAAGTGTTCGTGTTTTAGAAAAAAACTTTCTCAGACGTCCAGGAAGTCACAGTAAACAAATAAAGAACAAAAAGTTTTAAGATTCGCGCTAATTTTTAGTTTTTAAAGGTGAAATGTACTCCAACTGAAACACATTTGTCACAAAACAGTGAATCATTTAATTAATAGGATAAACAAATTAAATTCTAAGTTTGAATTTTCGCTTATCACTGTAATGTCCAAACTGCCAGCTATACAATCATGTTTTTTTTTCATGGAATGAAAACTCTTTTGTGTTAAATTAGGTCAGAAACCATGAAAACGGAATTGTTTCAATTTTTTTATGAGAAATGTACATAAAACTCACCCAAACCAAACTTCATTGGTGTTTCGGTAAAAAAAAATCTTGCTCAAAAATACTTTCGACGTTACTGGTCTCTTGATACTTGTGAATCTTTGTAACCATACTTCCAGCTTCGAAAATACTTCGACATGTTTCTGCTCGCCTGGTACTTGTGAATCTATAGCGTTCACAATTCCAGCCCGGTAAAAACTTTGACATCTTTCTGTTGTCCTGGTACTTTTAAATCCTAACCGCTTACAATTAAGCCCCGAAAATACTTCTACATGTTTCTGGGGGTTTGACGCATTTGGTGCACATCTCAACTTTTACACCATGCTCAAATGGTGAACTTAGCAACTGGTGCACTTCTCATATGGCACACTTCGCAACTGGTGCACTTCGCAGAAAGAGCACTTTTTGAGAGGAGCGGAGATTTGGAAAAATTGTCTAAAAATTAAAGAATCTTTGGTTTTGCGTAGGTATTTAAAAAAAAATACAATCCCTACCTTTCAAGTAGGTACACACTTCTTAAACAATTTTCAATAATAATATAAAAAGTCACACGAAAGTAATAAAAAAAGAAAACAAAAATAATTCACCGGTGTAGACGCCGGTGGAACCAATAGGTTCCACTTGCGATACAACGGTGGGGGCATTGGAATCGCAATAATTTTAATTAAACACTACATAATCACTATAAAAAAACTTATTTTTTCAAAAATAAAAAAAGTCACTCCGAAATAATAAAAATATAATTATGTAAGAAAAAATTAGATTTACAGCAAAAAGTTCATAATAAAGACATGATTATAATATCAATAACCTTTATAATATTGTGTTGCTCCGCATCGGTGTCACTGCGGAGTACCTGTCGACAGTCTCGGACACCATGGCCTTTCCTGCTGCAAGAGCGCAGGCCGTATAGCACGACACGCTAGCATCAATGATATTATTCGTCGAGCTCTTGTCACCGCCGGCGTACCTGCAGTATTAGAACCTAGTGGCTTGGTACGTGACGATGGAAAGAGACCAGATGGTATGACGTTGGTGCCGTGGAAGGTGGGTAGGCCTCTGGTGTGGGACGCAACATGTGTCGACACCCTTGCGCCATCACATGTTCCAAGTACGGCAAGCTGTGCCGGCGCTGCTGCTGCGGCTGCTGAGGCCCTCAAGCGGCGCAAATACTGTAACCTTATTGGTAATTACAGTTTTGAGCCGTTTGGGGTCGAAACGCTAGGGTCATGGGGTCCGAGTGCGCGTCTCCTTTTTAAGGACGTTTCTCGCCGACTGGTCGACACTGCGTGACCAGAGGGCTGGCTCGTTCTTTGCTCAAAGAGTTAGCATTGCCATTCAACGTGGCAATGCTGCCAGTCTTCTGGGCGGGCACGTTTCCGGATGACAGCGATGCGGAGGAATTTTTCGACGCCTGATCGTATTTGGTTTTGTATATTCATAATGTTATAGTTATTTTTATTAGTAAACGAAAATACAATTAGTTTTTATAATATTATAATTTAACTGTACTTCTTTTAGTTATAAGTTATTTCCTTAATTCATCTTTTTCACTTATTTTTACATTTTTAAATATTTTTATACAATATAAAAATAGTAGCTCACCGATATCGGGAACAGGGTCCAAGCTACCGGTGGTCAGGGCTCCAGAGAAAGGAACCTCCTGACAATGCGAGCCGTGTCCAGAAGTACCGCTTTCTGAATCAAGCCCTTGATCCAGCTGCCCAACGAGAGCCTCCTAAGGTGTTGGTCGAGGCTAGTGGCTATTAAGCCATTGGCCGACACGACTATCGGTACAATGATTGCGGAGTCCACTTCCCACATGTCGCCAACCTCGCGAGCCAAGTCAATATACTTGATTTGTTTGTCTTTCTCGGCTTTCACGAGGTTCTCGTCATGCGGGAAGGTTATGTCTACAATCGTTGCAAGCCTCACAATTCGGTCCACCACCACTATATCAGGCTTATTGGCAACAATAGTCCTGTCAGTGATGATGGACCGATCCCAGTACAATGTGATATTGCCATTATCGAGAACTGGGTCGGGCGCATACTTATAGTATGGCACCTCCGACTCCACAAGAGAGTATTTCAGAGCAAGTTCCTGATGGATAATCCTGGCTACAAGGTTGTGCCAATGCAAGTATTCTCCGTTAGCTAGACGAGAACAACCAGAGATAATGTGGCGAATTGATTCTCCCGGACGGTGACATGCCCGACATATGTCGACCGTGCCGTCTTTCACAATAAATCTCCGGTAGTTATTCGTCTTGATAACTTCGTCCATAATTGCACAAACAAACCCTTCGGTTTCTCCAAAGAGATCACCGAAACGCAGCCAGGCTACGGACGCTAGTTGGTCTACCTACGTCGAGCCCATGTAGGGTCCGGAAAAAGCGTCCGTGAAGCTCCTTACTCTGCCATACCGCCCTCCGATCGTTAGTGTCAAGCACCGCAGGTTTGCGCCAGTTCTCATTTGCCAAGGAGAGCGGGGTGAGTCGTTTGTCCACCTCTACATTTCGATGCATACCCACGTCGACAGCTAGGAAATGTTCCCTAAGCTGCTGTTGTTAGTTTTTAATGTGGTGGTAAACCTGTAAAGATAATTGTATGGTGGAAATAAATAAATAAATAAATTTAAAAAGCCTCGACCTCCACACTTTCGCGGGATATACAGTCTCATTACCGACGATCGTGGGTGATGCATTCGATATGCAGTAAGCAGTGTGCGGACCCGCCTATCCAGGGCGTCAAGTTCCGTTTGAGTCCATTTGAGTATGCCGAAAGAGTACATCAATACCGGCATGACCCAACCGTTGAAGGCGCGAACCTTATTTCCGCCTGATAGAAGGCTATTAAATACCTTCTTCAGGCGGCCAAAGAAGCGCTCCTTCAACGATTGCTTCATGTCAGTAACATTGATACCTAACGCTTCCGACATACCCAAATACTTGTAAGTTTCAGTTGGAGAGAGGGATCTCAGATTTATGGAATCCGAGAGTTGAGTTCCCAATGATTCCATAATCTCTCCACGCTTTACATGCATGACCGCACATTTGTCCACACCAAACTCCATCCTGATGACGTTACTGAATGTTTCAGTTACCTTCAGTAGCTCCATCAGTTGCAGATTAGTGGGGGCAAAGAGTTTCAGATCATACATGTAAAGGAGGTGAGATATAACCTGACCACGTCTCTTCAACCGATAGCCTAGCCCTTAATTCTCCAGCAGTGTGCTAAGAGGATTCAAGGCTAGACAAAACCAAAGTGGACTCAAACTATCGCCATGAAATATACCCCGCTCGATCCTTACCGGTTCGCTATTCCTCTGGATATTTCGACATCCTGGATAGCGAAGGACTGTCCTCCATTGCCCCATATATGACATCAGGAAGGTGCGTAGCGTTGCATCAACTTTATACAATTCTAGCATCCTCATGAGCCATGTATGAGGCACCGAGTCATAGGCCTTCTTATAGTCTATCCAGCATGTCGACAGATCCTTTCGGGAACGCCGAACCTGTTGGCTAATGGCCATATCAATAAGCAGTAGCGCCTTAGTACCGCGGGAACCATTCCTACATCCATTTTGAGAGGCAGACATGATGTTGTTATAGTTATTATTATTAATGAAATAATAGCTTTAAATTAAATCATAACCTGTTTTTCAAAATCAGGTTATAAATAATATAGATAAACCTTTGTTTCTTACTTAGTAATCGTTACTATTAATTAAGTAAAAGCTATAAATTAAATTACTTGAATAATTGGAGAAACGTGATCTTTTTCATGAAATGTTCCACAGCTAGATTTCCGTCTTCCAATTTACGAAATAGTTTCTTATATTTTCGGTCAAACATCACATCACGCTGTTTTTATTTAAATAATAATAATAACTTTAACTAAAAGAAGTACAGTTAAATTATAATATTATAAAGGATATTGATGTAATATGATATTATATCATGTCTTTATTATGAACTTTTTGCTGTAAATCTAATGTGACTTTTTTTTTATTTTTGAAAAAATAAAAATGTTATAGTGATTATGTAGTGTTTAATTAAAATTTATTTTTGTTTTGTTATTATTATTTTGCAGTAGGTAAATCTTTCTTACATATTTGTTTTTTACTTTCGTGTGACTTTTTATATTATTATTGAAAATTGTTTAAGTAAGTGTGTACCTACTTGAAAAGTATTTGTTGATCGTATTTTTAAAAAAATTACCTACGCAAACCCAAAGATTCTTTCATTTTTAGACAAATTTTCCAAATCTCCACTCATCTTAAAAAGTGCTCCTTTTGCGAAGTGCACCAGTTGCGAAGTGTGCCATATGAGAAGTGCACCAGTTGCTAAGTTCACCATTTGAGCATGGTGTACAAGTTGAGATGTGCACCAAATGCGTCAAACCCATAAATACTTTGACATGTTTCTCCACTCCGCATGTGAATCTTTACCGCTCATTAACCCAGCCTGGAAAAAAACTTCGTAATGTTGCTGTTCTCCTGGTACTTTTGAATCTGAAATACTAAGGCAACAGCAGATCCGGATTTCTATTTACTCCTATGTCTCCATAAATCCATGAAAATTACCGGGGGAAAAAGTAGCCAGTAGTATATGTTATTCCAGGATATCTACTACATCCTGGAATAACATATACTACTACATCGGTTGGTGAGAGATGGAGCACCGGCGTTGTTTAGTCAGTAAGAGTCTAACTGACCCATAGTTGTAGTTGAAGCGCGTAAGACACGCGCGCTTGTGTGCGTAACTACAAGTAGCGTTAGCAAGCTCATTCATTGTTTATGAACAAAATAATAAAGGTATTATATAGTGTGCTTTTAAATTACTTCTTGATAGTAAATCTGGTAATTGCAAAATGAAAAAAAATAACATAATAAAAGCTTATACTCATAAATATTCTTTTTTAATTACATATTTATTTTGACACTGATTATTAAAAAAATATTATTTCAATCAGAATCATAACTAGACGCCTCTTCAGAGTCAGTTTCGTCGTCACTGTCATCTTTTAAATTGATTATTAATTCAAAATCAGTGTCAAAATATTTCATATATTCAGTTTCTTTCTTAATTACACTATTGCATGTATTACGCCATGTGTCACTCTTTACTCGTTTTCAATACTTTCTTCGATAAGTTTTTCTGTACTGGTTATATTTTGTTGTACATTTCTTAGAGCAATATGATTTTTAAGGACCCCCAAATCTTGTCTATGGCATTCAGCTCAGGGTGATAGGGGGAGGCAGGCGTAATACTTCAAATCCTTTTTCTGTGATGTAGTCATCGATTTTGTAAGTGATAAAATCACTTTTATGTTTTTTATTATATCATACAGCTCAACTTTTAGCAAATTTGAGTCGAACGGTATATTTTTTGAAGCGAGCCACTCTTGCATCTCAGATTTTTTTGAGGCAGACGTTGGCAATTTCTCAGCACGTGTGTTGTGGTAGGATGCGTTATCAAGTATTATAACGGAACGACCTGGTAAATTTGGCAGCAATTTTTCATTTAGCCATTTTACGTAGTTTTCATAACTCATATTTGAATGGTAGTCCCCAACTGTAGAATTAGCTTTACAGACTAAACAAGCGTTCTTAATAAATCCGGCATCGGTTCCAGCGTATACTATATATAAAACGAGTGGAGATGCTTGTCTTTTTGAGCCCAGGTATTATTTCGAACGTGTATTGTTAATACGTAACTTTTGTCAGTATAGACAATAGGTCGGCCTTGAGAACGGTATTCGGATATTTTTTTTTTAATATTTCAATCTCCACATCTGGACATCATGCCGTTCTACTAAAACTTTTCAATTATTATCGGTTTTACGCCACTTGTAGCCCAATTTATTTAGTAACTTACGTAAAGTAGCTAGATATCCATTGAATCCAATTTTTTCATTTAAGACTGACCTGAGTTTCGCCAATGTTGGAATTTGTTTTTGTACGATATGAAAATCTTATATTGTGCTCCGAATAACATCAGCTGTAAATTCATCAATGTCTACTTTATTTTCTCTCTTTCTTCGGTTTTTCATTGGTGAAGCGAATTTCGAAGATGTGCTAGCTACGTCTCTTTCATTAGAGATGTCTCGTTCTTCTTTTAATATTTCTGCACTGTTTGTTCACTAACTCCCGTCGCTGATGCAGTGCGCTTTGTAATATTACGCAAATGTGATACATCACAATTTGGTTCTCGATGCAATTCAGTGAATTCATATTCTTTTTTGAGAAAATGATAGACATTTGCAATTATTTGACGACCCTAAAAAAACCATAGATTATTAAAATCACGTTTATTAAACTAACTCAATACAATAAATAATCACAATGTAAATACACACCAAACATAAAAAATAATTTGCCTAAACTCACTGCGAACAACTTTTCTTCGTTTACTCGTACCTTCCATGCCGACGGTATTAGTTAAATAATTTTGGCGCGAACTGGATTACACTACTGACTCAGCCGTCGACTCGGTCGAAACTGAGCGCTCCCGAGCGTACGCAAACAAAGACAATGTGCATGTACAATTTTACCCACACAAGTATGGCACACCCACGCTCGTGAGAAAAATCATCTGTACATGTGTGCCAAATTTCACCCAAAGAAATACTTTGAAATGTTTCTGGTCTCCTGTTACTTGTGAATCTATAGCGTTCGTTTTTCAGCCTGAAAAACACTTCATTCAACATACAATAAAAAATAAAAAAAAGATCTAGCCCAAAAATATTTTTACATGGTTCTGTTCTGGTACTTGTGAATCTTTAGCGCTCCCAATTTTAACCCCGGAAATACTACGACATGTTTCTGTTCTCCTGGTACTTTTGAATCTGAAGTACTAAGGCAGCATCGGTTCCGGGTTTCCACTTCCGCCTCAATCTCCATTAAGCCGATATAGATATTCCAGGATGTGAACTATATGTGTGCCAAATTTCATCTAACACAATTCCAACCCTGGAAATACTTTGACATGTTTCTGGTCTCCTGCTTGCAATACCATCTGTTGAGAAAAATAGTAGTAACAAATTCCTAATAAGAACACAAAAACATATTGTTGAGTTATTTGTTATTCTTTTAATATGTAATAAGTGAACATTTTATCTCATTGTTTATTGTAACAATTGTGGGCTTCTGAGTTTGATCTTATATTTGACAGTTCAACAACATTGTCGATAGATGGCGTTTTTCTGATTGGCGGTGTTAAGTTTTTCTACAGAAATACAATCTCAGCCTCTCAGTTTAGCGAAAAAGATCATCATGACGATTACTTTTGCAATCTGTATTGTTAGTTATTTATTGGTAATTCGATAATACACAAAACACTACAAAGTAAAAAATAACTTTAATTTCGGAAGTCGGTGTTTTTGATATTTTTTTTTTTTTTGCACCGACTTCCGAAATAAAAGTTATTTTTTACTTTGTAGTGTTTTGTTTTTGGAAATCGGTTTTATTTTTTGTAAAAAAGTCCACTTTTTAGTGGTACCTGCGTACCATTAAAAAGTGAAACCACAAACACACCGGACCGGCGTGATGTTATGTGTAAACAATCAACAGATATGCGGTTTCAGAAATCCCGATCCATTTGCTATCATTGATTGAAAAGTTCCGTAGCCTACCACCGAAGTTCTTCATCAGATCTTCACTAAATCAAAATGGGACCAGTCCGGGAAAATACTCTTCCAAACAAAAAAAGAATCATCCAAATCGGTTAAAAATTGGCGAAAATATCGCTTAACAAACATTTTTCATGGGATCCCATCATCAGATCCTGACTTATATCTTCCATCATCAACTCAACAACATGAGATGATGATCATCAGGCACAAATATCTGAATTGCGTTAGGAAAAATATTGTATGTGCCTATAAAATCATCCCATCATCAGATTCTGACTCGGTGACAATGGGACCACCTCAGGAGTATAGGCTTTCGACTTAAAAAAGAATTTTTCAAATCGGTCCCCAATTGGCGGAGAAATCGGTGAACGTACATAAAAAAAAAACATACAGCCGAACATAGAACCTCCTCCTTTTTGAATGTCGGTTAAAAATTAGCGATCGTTATTCGATTTAATTTCCGAGTCTACTTGGAGAGTTGTAAAGGTGAACAGCTAATCTATTCTGTAAGTAACCATTTCGATATCGAGCTTCATCTGAGTGAGATAGCTCACAAAGTGAACTTTATACACAACATAAAGGTGTTACGTTTATACTCACCTCGGATTCCGCTGTCGAGACACGAAAATGTTGTTACACAATAGCACTACTGTAGGTATTAGTTTATTATGATATGCTTTATTCATGGTGGCGAAACTAAAACAGTCGCACAGGTTGATCTTCAAGGTTAAGCTACATTTGCCGAGGTTGGTGGATGGGTGACCATTTTGCCGGGAGTGGACCTGACGTGTTACGCTGACGGCACGCTGGTCACTGCCCGGGGGAGCTCGTACAGGGAGGCAGCGTTGCTGGCGACGGCCGCGGTCTCACAAGTGGTGAGCCGCATACGGCGCCTTGGCCTGGAGGTAGCCCTCAACAAGTCGGAGGCCATAGCCTTTCATGGCCCCCGGCGGGCGCCGCCAGCGGGATCACACATAGTTGTTGGGGGGGCCCGTATCGCTGTCGAGTCCACCATGAAGTACCTGGGATTGGTTCTCGACAGCCGGTGGGATTTCGGCCCCCATTTCCGGCGGCTGGCGCCCAAGTTGTTGGGCGCGGCTGGGGCGCTGTCAACGCTGCTTCCCAATCTGGGGGACCCGAGCACCGCCTGCAGGCGGTTGTACGTGGGGATCGTGCGATCAATGGCCTTGTATGGGGCCCCGATCTGGGCGGCTGACCTGACGGCCGGCACCATCACTGTTCTGCGGAAGCCGCAGAGGGTGATGGCCGTCAGAGTCATCAGGGGCTATCGCACAATCTCCTACGAGGCGGCTTGCGTACTGGCCGGATCTCCGCCCTGGGACCTGGAGGCAAAAGTCCTCGCGTCACTGCACCGGTGGCGTGAGGAGGCGCGGGCGCGCGGCGAGCGACTGATGCAGCAGCACATTAAGCTGCGTCAGTCGCAGCTGCGCGAGGTTCTGGTGGCGGAATGGCGGAACAGGCTCTCACGCCCTTCCGCCGGCCTCGTCACTATCGAGGCCATCCGGCCAGTGCTCGAGCTGTGGCTCATATTATATTATATTACTGCGTCGAATGTCGGGAGGACACGGCGCGGCATACGCTGGCAGAGTGTGCCGCTTGGGAGGAGCCGCGCCGTGCCCTCATCTCTGTGGTAGGCAGTGATCTCTCGCTGTCGGCTGTAGTTCGTGCTATGGCCGACGGCGAGGAGTCCTGGGACGCGGTGGTCTCCTTCTGCGAAACAGTTATCGCGCAGAAGGAGGCTGCGGAAAGGGAGAGGGAAATCTCAACCTCTCTCCCAGCCCGCAGCAGGCGCACCGGGCGTTGCCCTCTTCCGGCCCCCCTAACTGGGTCTAGGGGCGGCGGAATTGGGGATGTCCGTCGCCCCCCATTCATTCGGCCCCGAGGTGGCGGCGCGTGGTTTTCCCGTGCGCCCCTTTTTGACGTCGTGGGGGGAGTCAAACACCTCACTCCCCCCGCTGACCCGAGGTGGCCCGCAGAGACGGGCTGGCACCAGCCGGGGATTATGGAAGTCGCATTAGTTCTCGCGATCTCCGGTTGGTGAGAGATGGAGCACCGGGGTGGTTTTAGTCAGTAAGAGTCTGACAGACCCCTCCGCCCGCCCCAGGGCGGAGGACATCCATGAGGATTTCCCCCGTCACAAAAAAAAAAAAAAATGGGTGACCATTTAACATACCAAGATTCCAGCATGCCTTGGAATATACCAGTCACATCGATCTTTAAGGTTAAGCAACACTTGCCGAGGTCGGTCTGAGGATGGGGGGTGCACTAAGAGAGGATTTCCTGAATTTTTTACAGGAACGGGAAAAAACGGAATATGCGCGTACGAAGTCGCGGACAAAAGCTAGTTTATAATACGTAGCTACAAATTTGTAAGGAACCCCAGTGCGCGAGTCCCGACTTGCTCTTGACCGGTTTTTTCTTATGCATCATAGTCAAATGAGACTTTTAAAGGACATATTTGTGTTGTCCTGTCTCTAATTCTACTCATGATATCCTTTATTATATTTGAAATTCTATTATACTTCATTTATGGCATGATTGATAGATTCTATTATTTTGCTAATTATGACTTTATTTTTCAGGCCAAGAATATGCTTGGAATGAATACACTGAAGTAATTATTATGAAGATTATATTAGGCAAATAAGTGATGGTTATAAAACATTTCCACACAGAGAAAACTTTATGAATTAGACATACAAAGTATTATTCATATTTAGTTGTTTGTAATAAATAGTTTAATTGCTACATTGTTGTCACCATTTTTCATTTTTACCTTCATAATTTTCTAATAAAATATTGACTTTAGTATAAAATTTACAATTAATATATTTATATAGTTCATAATGTGGCAGTCTCTTATAAAAGGTTGTGTAAATATGCTTACAATAAACATAGGCGACTATGAGTCTAAGGGCACATCAGTGTTAACTATGATGGTACGATGTAATCACTGCCAATAGATACATAAGATATTAAGTTTGGCGGTAGTGGCAACTTGCTCCATACTTGTGCTGACACAGTTTGTCGAATGACAAATCTACAAATCATTTGTAATGAGTCCAGCTTCGCAAATCTGAAAACAGTATTTTATGTTAGAAAAACATTTCAAGTTTACTTTCTCTTCCTATATATGTCATAATGACAAATGAGTACCTGTTCAGAGGTCTTGCTAATTTGACTGGCATCTCAAATAGGTTTGATTTGACATCAACAGCTGCACAATGTTCTGAGATTCTGTTTGCTGGTACAAATGTCTCATTGTTCAGAGAAAACAGTCCATTGGCGTGTCGCAGACGAGCGTGCAACGTGCGACCCACACATCGGAAAGACACGCAGAGAATATGGCGGGAGTCACACGAATCTCGCACTAAGAATACATTGTCATGTTGCCCTGCAAGCAATTCTTCAGCCTCACTAGAAGTTATGCCACCCCAGTACCAGCCATGCCTGTAAAAAAAAAACTGCTGTTACATTTCCTAAAAAAATAAACCAGATTTTTCTTGCTAAAGCTTAAGAAAAATATTTGCTATGCCTATGGTAATACATCTTACTCAACAATTTTTTCACCTTATTATCCATAGAATATTGCATAATGAAGTTTTTTTGGTCAAATACGCTAATGGTACTCTCAGGAACAAATTGGTACATTGAAAAAACTTTTCTAATGTTTGACAGCCCCTTTATTGAGAAAGGCTAGTATATTACATAACATCAGTTAACATCACACTACAATGAGCGGAACACACAGGCGAAGTGACACAGGCGAAGCTCTTGATGTGCTTTCTGATTCTACTAAAGTGGCCTTTTTAGACCTGCTGATCCAATTATGAAAACGCTTTCAGTTAAATAAAGCTACATTGCAGCTTACCATATAGGACTTCTACAACCAAATATTGCATGTCTTTTTGTGGCATAGGCCCTGGAGAGTACTCACAGAACCTATGTTATTATGCACCTAACTACTACCTGCTATTTTGTTTCCTGTTCAATTCACTGATAGGTCAAGGTTGTTAAGGGAATGTCATGACTATCTACTACTTACTGTTTTCATTGTACAATTCAACTATGTATAAGTTGTTTAACATGTACACAAATATTGCCTTACTTATTATGCATAGTCAGCTGGATGAACAATTTAAGTAGTTATCGTAAATTAAACCTGCAATCGAGTTATTTACAAAATTATAAATAATCATTGCACTTATGGCAAATCTTGAGGGGGGCAACCTCTTTGGGGGAGGCCTATGTCCAGCAATAGATGTCAATCGTTATGATGACTTGCACTTACTTTGATAACTGGCAATAAATAGCGCACGTTTCAAGTGAAGCATGTTGGTGGTGTCCCCGCAGCACTGAATGACCCTCAGAATGTTGACATTTAATTGCTTGTTTGTTTGACTGAAAATCCTTTTTTGTCTCATAGCCAGAACCAGCAATAACTCTCTTATCCGACGATGTGGATGCATCGCCGCTACATTTGTTTAGACTGCATAAATGTTCGCCACCATTATTTTTATTGCCAAAGTATCTCTGCAAAGACCTGACATTGCCAGTTATGAACAATTTATTTTTCCAAAACTTTACAAATTTGCTTGTATTTCCAGAAGGCTTGCGATCGGGTAAAAATACGCCGTTAACAATATCTGTGTTGTTAAAATCTCTTTTGTTATCAACATTTCGCTGTAAATGTTTACATTCCAGTGGCTTCAACCACTTACGCAGGCAACCTGTAGCAAGCCATTTGCGACGATTACAATGAGTGCATCTCTCATAGTTCTTATTCATTGCTAATACAAAGATTTACTTTTTCCAAAGATTTTAATTGTAACTATTATTGTTTTAAAAATAGGATGCTTCGATTCCTTCGAGCAAACATGACATTGACATGACAAGGATGACAAACAACAACTGACAGTTTCAACTTTTCAGAGACACGAAAAGGGAGCCTTCAATGATTTAGTTTGTTAATAGACAATAGTCAATAAATGAAACTTAAGCCAAGGACACATTATTTAAACATTTTGTTGACCGAAGTTTCTCATGCATCTACTAAGTGAGTCTATATAGTGATCATTTGTTAGTGTGATCACAAGCACTTTAACAGAAGCATGTGATCACCCCGTCTCCAAAACTGGATGACCACAATCTTCATCGATTATCTGCCTAGCTTTCTAAATTACTTGGGGTCGGTTTCCAGTCTAACTGGATGGCTGTACTTGTAGCGACTGCCTGCCTGACCTACACGGCCTACGCCACCCATTACCTTGATAACTCCTACGTAAGTTTTATCCATGGAGTTTCTTGCACGTTCTTCTCCATGGGATCTATCTACATTCTACATGGATTTACTCTTTGGAACGTGCAACTGCCGCACTGGGGATAGGGTCGGTAAGTCTTTTTTGCTGAAGAATATTCTTCATGCTCTTCTGACTAGCGAAGTAGAACTACATGTATCTTAATCTATGTGACTGACAGAGCTTGACAATCCAAACGTGACTCTATTTGAAACAAAGGATTATTATTGATTTTAAAGGTTCAGCCGCGCTTGCGACGTAGACAGAGAATGCTCTACTGGACGGGTTGCGACCTTTACTGGATCGGCTGGTCTTAATCTAGTCTTGGAGTCTTGAGCCCCATAACATTTAATGCTACGTTTACACGCTTGCCATGGTTTGGCAAGCGTCCAAAAGCTCCAACGCTTTACAAACGAGTTTGTACGCCATTTACACGTTTGCGAGTGCGTCAGTATGTTCATTCATCAAATTATCATTTGATTTGTCACACGTTATTGTTAAAAAAACCTTTTTTTTTTATTTTTAGTTTGACCCGCAAAAGTGACCCCCATACTAAAACTTTAATAATTTTCGTAACGCGTCCGTGTTTGGGTCACAGAAGCCCATATGTGTACCAAATTTCAACTGAGTTGGTCTAGTGGATCCGGGGAAACTGGTTGTGACAGACGGACAGACAGACCATTTTTTGTTTGGAACCCTAAAAATTAAACCTAGCTAGTCAGATTGATGTAGAGTTCCCGAAACCCCAGCATACTAAATTTCATGAAAATCGATCGAGCCGTTTCCGGGATTCCATTTATACAACATTATGGTATTGGATGATCGTAGCATAAAACTAAAAACGTCTGTTCGGTGCGAGCTAGTGACCGAAACTAAACAAGCGCCAACGTGTAAATGCGTCCCAAATGCTTGCCGCAAATTTCCTTTGATCTGAGTTAAAAAACCGACACTAGTCCGGAACGGAGGCAAGCTCACGCTAGCCATGCCAAACACCCCGTTCACACTCTTGCGTTGGTGGACGCTTGCCAAGCCAAGGCAAGCGTGTA
The DNA here is from genome assembly GCA_950371165.1 of Lacanobia oleracea. Taxonomy (NCBI): domain Eukaryota; kingdom Metazoa; phylum Arthropoda; class Insecta; order Lepidoptera; family Noctuidae; genus Lacanobia; species Lacanobia oleracea. Next base: position 14,014,206 of record OX493401.1, read on the forward strand.
AACGTAGCATAAGCATAACATAGACACAGGCTTGTTAGCTGTCGGTTTAGTTAAGCCTCCACTACACTACTCGCGAAGTACTCTACGAAGTTGACTGAAGTCCGAAGCAGCTACACATTCGTGCAACCTCGCGAGGTGCTCCGTCGCTCGGCTCCCACACGATAGGCATCATGGATAAAATTCAAGTGGCAGCTGCCGTTGCAATGTGTACTCTCGCGTAGTTTAAATACGTGCATATTTATTACGACTCGACGCGAACTGAACTGAATTGAGTAGTGTTAGTAGTAAGACGCTTCGAGTCCTTTGACTCGGGCACAAAAACCGACAACGACTGGAAGTCGCCCGAGGCGAGGCGAAGTTGCACGAAGAGAAGCGAAGCTCTACAATATCGTATTCGATCAACTTCGCGAGTAGTGTAGTAGAGGCTTTAGACATATAGGTCTGACAGCACTACGAACAGTGTGTATCGTATTCGTGATTGTAGTGTAGTAAGTTTTATCTGTGGTTCGTTACCCTACCTTCCCATTGAAATGGTGTTGTGGTGGTTTTTAGGTCAATAATCCTAATAACTATTTAATATTTTATTGAAATGAACTGTTTGCGTGGCTTAATGTTCAACTAATAATATTTTATTCATGAGTTGTGCCTAATATGGATGTATTGTGCATTGAAAATATTTACATTTTGTGGGAGTAATGACACTGAAGAAAATCGCGAAAATGTCAACAAAATCTCATATTTCTACGGAATTGAGTGGTTCGTAAATGTTTATTTATTAAATCACTTCTAAATGTAGTTAGTTATATTGGAGTAATATTAAAATCTTATTTTAATTGTCACATGTGTATTAGCAAATCGTCAGTTTTCTTTTTTTATTTATTTTTTACAGACAGTATCAGCAATGTATTGGGGAAAAATGTTAAAATTCTGTACAAATCCCTCATACGAATGGAATCAAGAGGGGATAAAGTAGACAACAAGGTTTTGGTAAGCATAACTTATTTTTTTATAATCCTGTTTGTGCTACTTTAATGTGACATGAACAATTAAAAAAAAAAACATAAAAGTTAAGTAGTTTTTTTTTTGTATTATTCTTAATGGCACTGAATCATATAATTTTAAACCTTTCACATAAAACTTTCATACTCTTAATAAAATTGATACTAACTACTTAACTAATTTTCTGTTAAAGTTCCAATCATAATTTAATCTTAAGCTGACAATAACATGATAAGATAATGTTTAGGTCAGCTTAATATATCTCTCTTTTGTGTATGCCAAGTTGTATGCGAAGCAGTTGTATGCCAAGTTCATCATACAAGCATATTATGGCGTCATTAAGAAACAATAATTTTAGTTCTAATACCAATATTACAGTGTTTATAGGGAATAGTTTAAATGTAAAAAAAGCAGATATCACGGACAATCTAACTGAGATGTTAAAGTTAAATTGTAATAAAATAATATTGTGTGCATTTCCTTATTTTGAACAATTGTCAAGTAGACAAAATAATTATATTCATAGTTTAAATAAACACATGCACTTTTTAGTAAGTCACTATAGTGACAAGTTTATGTTTTTTGACACAAACATTTTTGTGGAAAATTTAAAATCGACTAGGGATACAGTGTATTTGCCAATTAGTTTTAGACACACAATAGCAAGGCTATTAGCTTATTTTATTAACTCAGACATAAGTAGTATGTCGCAGTCTTGTTTAATTAAATCCACAATGTTTAGTAATTTTACTAAGAATCAGGTGGAGAGCCTTAGTAACGGTAGCTCTAGTGCTACAAATACTTATAAAAATTGTACGGAGTTTCCATGTATCTCTATGGAAACTCATTTAAACTAGTCCATAAGACAACAGAGGATACCAGCGACAGAATAGTTATGCCTACCATTAACAAGGTATCTTCTTGCTCTTTAGTAAATAGTTGTCAAAAAGGGAGTCAGCAGCATGCCTTGAAATTATTTCATCAAAATATTCAGGGTGTCTCTTCCAAATTATTAGAAATTGAAATGTTTTTAGAAAAAACAATGTTTGACATTGTATGTTTTAGTGAGCACTGGTTGAAGGATTACCAGATGCTAATTAGTTATGAAAATTATAATGTGGGCAGTTGTTTTAACCGCAAATCTATGTTACGTGGTGGTTCCCTCATCTTATTAAAAAAAAACTTAAAATTTAAGCAACGTAATGACATCGTTAACTTATCAGTGGAACATTGCATCGAACTGTCCTGTGTTGAGCTAGATAAGCATATCATAGTGTGCGTGTACAGACCCCCAAACCCTCAAAACTTTACTTTATTTGAGTCAACAATGGAAGATATCCTTGCGAAACTTGCAGCAGGTAACAAGCCCGCGATTATTTGTGGGGATTTTAATATTAATATTTTAGAAATTAATTCAAATAGCAGCAGATTTATAAGCCTTTTTAAATCGTTTAATTTGTCTAATGTGTTTACTGAACCGACTAGGGTAACACCAACTTCTTCAACCTGTATCGATAATGTATTCTGCGATTGTGAATATTTAGATAAAGCCATAGTTAATTACCTTCCCTCTGATCATAGTGGTCAATTGGTAACATTTCAGTTTAAAGCAGCCTTGGAAAAAATTCATATACAATATAGGCCAATTACAACTGGCAAACTAGCTAAATTCAATGGTACCTTACAAAATAAGTTAAATTTTCTAGGCCATAACATTGAAGATGCTAATAAATTTTATGATAATTTCTTTTCAGTGGTTCTAAAGGAATTCAATTCAACTTTTGAAAAGAAGTCTAAGGATACTTTCCCTAAGTATGTATTTAGTGACTGGGCGACTAAAGGCATTAGGATAAGTAGGGAAAGACTATATGAGCTATATGGCCTTAAGCCTGTCATAAACACTGATTCTTTTAATAAGTTTGTAAACAAATATTCAAAAGTGTTCAGAAATACTTGCAAAGTAGCTAAAGCCCTATATATTAGCAACAAGATCAAATCGTCAGAAAATAAAATAAAGACAGTTTGGAAAGTTATTAATAATGAAACTAATAGAAATAAAGAACGAAACACTGATTATTTACTGGAGACTACACATGGTGCCAAAAGCTCTAATTTAGAAGTAGCTCAAGAATTTGTAAATTTTTTCACCAATATACCAACTAAAACTACGGAATATTTAAATTCTTCACCTGAGGTCTCATATAATTTATTAAAAGCTAACGTTCCAGGTTGTACGGTTGAATTCCAGTTCAAACATATCAACCCTGTGACAGTCATAAAAGCTTTCCGGCAAATCAAAATCAAATTGACCGAAGACATATGGGGAATGTCTATTAAAGTGTGCACGTCCATAATTGAAACTATAGCACCATACTTGGCTTTAATATTTAATTTATGTGTAGACCAAGGAGTCTTTCCGGATATAATGAAATATAGTAAGGTTATACCACTATTTAAATCGGGCGACAGCAAAGACACCAATAATTATAGACCTGTATCTGTTTTGCCGGTTTTTAGCAAAGTGTTTGAAAAAGTAATGCTCAATCAGATGCTCAATCATTTTAACATCAATAAAATTTTACACGATCAACAGTATGGTTTTACCAGGGGTCGTTGTACGACTGACGCTGGTGCCACGTTGTTAAAACACATATACTCAGCGTGGGAAGAGGCACAAGATGCCATAGGAATCTTTTGTGACCTCTCCAAGGCATTTGATTGTGTAAATCACGAAACCTTGCTCCTAAAGCTAGGACATTACGGACTAGGTAAACTTGCACTCAGTCTAATAAAATCTTACTTAAATGATAGACAGCAGCAAGTTCAAATAAATGGTGTCAATTCACGGGGTTTAAAAGTCAAAATGGGGGTACCACAAGGCTCTATTTTGGGTCCTTTCCTCTTTCTAGTATATATTAATGATCTACCCCATCTTTTAAAAAATCAACCTCATATGGTATTATTTGCTGACGATACGTCCTTAATTTTTAAGATAGATAGACGTTCCATAAATCTTGACGACGTAAATAACGCCCTACAGCAGGTCCAAAATTGGTTTACTGCTAATAATTTAGTATTAAATGGGAAAAAAACTAAATGCATCAGATTTGCCTTACCGAACGTTAAAAGAAATGATTGCGACATAGTATTGAACAAGGAGAAACTTGAATTCGTCGAAAACACGGTTTTCCTGGGGATTACGCTTGACTCAAGGCTACAATGGGGTCCTCATTTAACATCTCTTGCGGGACGGCTAAGTTCAGCAGCATACGCTGTCAGAAAAATCCGTCAATTTACCGATATAGATACCGCGAGGCTGGTCTATTTTAGTTACTTTCATAGTATCATGTCTTACGGTATCTTATTATGTGGACGTGCTGCAGACATCGAGTCTATATTTGTCCTGCAGAAAAGAGCCATCAGAGCCATTTACAATCTACGTCGGCGTGATTCCCTAAGAGAACTGTTTAAGGATATCAACATCATGACGGTACCTTGTCAATACATTTACGAAAATATTATGTATGTTCGGAAAAATCTTCATCTCTTTAGCAAGATTAGTGACAGGCATAATTTTAATACTAGAAATAGGAACAAATTAGATCAACCCCGATTCAGATTGGCCAAAGTACACACTTCTTTTATGGGGTACTGTATTAAATTTTATAATAAAATACCAGTTGATATTCTCGAACTGAATGAGAGAAAATTTAAAGCATGCATAAAACGCACACTATGTAGACAAGCGTATTATAAACTGGAAGATTATATCCTCGATAAAAACGCTTGGCTAAATGCTGGTCCTGCTCCACAGTCACAGCTGCTTAGGTCCACTTTTTAGGTTTCTATGTTTTTATATTTGGAAGAGATGCTCGCTCCTTTTAGAGGTTCTTACATTATTTCGTTTATTTATTCTTATAAACATACAAATTATATTATTATATTAATTACTTATTTATTCTTTTTGATGTAAGATCTTAATCGTTCTCTTTATTAATTTATTTTTCATTATTTGGTCATTGACAACCATAGTTTTGTGTAAAGTAGAAGCATATTTTTCAAATTTTGTAAATGTGAGTACCATGAAACCATTTACATTTTATGTGAGTAGTTATAGTTTTACTTGTTGGACATGAACGAGCATGGTGGTTGAGAGCATGTCATGCTCACTCAAATGTCTCGCTGATGGCGGCGCGTGGGTTTGATCATTCGGTTCCCTTCGAAATGGTTGAGCTGAAGGGTGCCGATACACGCGTCATGTTCGTGAACAGGCGCCGTCGGTTGAGACTGGTCATCTCTTAACTGCCATTGGCTTATTTTAATCTTTATATTTAAAATTCTTATAATAAGCCTTTTTTTTTTTCCTTTGCATTGTCCTCACATGCAGAAGCAACAAGTATATGTAACTTGAAATTTTGTAAAACCAGAACATGATTTAAAAGAGTGTCCGTGGAGTTTCTTGCACGTTCTTCTCCATAGAGATCTACGCTTTGGAACGTGCAAATAGCTTCCATGTTTTTGACTGACAGACCTTGACGTTTCAAAAGTGCCTGTGAATGGTTTATTTGAAATAAAATGCTTTGAATTTGAATTTGAATTTGAATTTGTACAAAATTTCTGAAAATGACTTTACTGAATTATGAATATTCAACACAAATGTAAAATATTTATTGAAGATAAACACAATATTGAAAACCTTGACCTTAAAAACATTTATATTTCCGTCACTATCTTCTCTATTTCAGTGTGGATTTTTGTTGATAATTGATATGGATAACACTCACAATAGGATGAGTCATGTAGGTGTGCCTGTATCTATCTGAGCCAATTGTGTGTGTGTGTTCCCTGTGGTCACATACATACAATCATAATAAACCATATGGCCAACTTTAGACACAATGACTAAACCAATTTATTCATTCATTGGCTTTATTATTTTCATTGACACAAATTCTAACAAAGCTAAATATAATCCCACTGTCTGGTTGGTGCTCCCAGAAGTACAAAATGTCAATGAAATAATTTATCATAGTAAAACAAACAATCCATAGTTAATTTGTTTATTTTTTCCCTGTCTCAACACTTCAGTATGTGGTAGATTCCGACCAATTTGTGATTTTATCTAGAAGGAAGGCACTCTTTCTTTAGCTATAGTATTTCATACACAAAGATCATCTTTTATTGTAACAAAATGTTTATTTCAGATTGTAACAGCATACAGAATTTTCATAACTACAGCGAAAATTCCAACACGCGTAAGTTAAAAATACATTGTTCTTATTGAATGAATGATCAGAATTTAATATTTATCTAAATGTAAGATATCAGCTGGTACTATTCTAATTATCACAAATCATTTGTTTATTGTTAACTGAGGAGCTTGTGGCTAAATAATAACAGCCGCACAGGTCGCTCTTTAAGGTTAAGCAATGCTTGCGAAGGTTGGTGTGTAGACTATCTTTATATACCGAGTTTCCTCCGTGCCTCGGAAAGCACGTTAAGCTGTTGGTGAAAATTGCACAAGTTTTAAAAGTATTTCAGTCAAGTATACATGGGCAAACCTAAAGTAAGACCTAAGACCTACTCATACATGATGTTAAGCCATTCAGTAGGTATGGCATAAGTAAGACTTATCAATACACTTTCAAGGGTGGCCATTGTCAAGGTCAAGGTTCACAGGAAACATTAATTTATTTTGTCAATGAAATAACCTTTGTAAATGATGCCAGGTTGACAATGGATTTCACTTGATGGAAATAGAAGCACTGGATAGTAAAAAGGCTAATCATCTGTCAATAACACTCATCCATGAACACAAGCCAGTATCCATACTTATAGGTAAGTGAGAACATTTTTTGGGGTTCTGTACCTCTAAAGGAAAAAACGGAACCCCTTATAGTATCACTATGTTGTCCGTCCGTCCGTCTGTCTATATCTCAAGACCCTTTAACTCGTGAACGCGTGGAGATATCGAGTGGAAATTGTAACCATAATTATACTCAGGTGTACAGTCCCTTGAAACTCATATACTCAGGTGTACAGTCCCTTGAAACTGTGAAAAAATCCAACTTCTAAATGAACGTAAAAAGAAGATACGTCCGTTTATGCCGCGTTTATATTTATAGGGTTATTTCCGATGACCTAGTAATATGAAATTTGGCAAGTAATACCGCCTTATACTATAAGTATAGGGAAAAATCTGAAAACTTTACATTATTAATTATATCATAAAAATATAGTCTTATTTTAAGTAATATGTACCTTAAATTTGTACGGAACCCTCAGTGGGCGAGTCCGACTGGCACTTGTCCGGTTTTTTATTAGTAGCAGACAGTAATTATAGGTTTTTACAGATGGGCGGCAGGTTTAATGAAGGTTGATTAACAATAGTTAACTAAATACTGACGGGTCGTTTACAACCAGCGTTCACGTCAATTACCGACACAAGCGATATAACGACAGCTAGAGTCGTTAGCCAACGACAGCTAAAGTCGTGACGTCATACTCTCCTATCTATACGATAGGCAGCCCAAAGTAGCATTTACTAGCAGATGTTTTTATTGCATGCTAAATTTATAAGGACCTAAGAATCTGTAGTTCTAAACCAGGCAACTTCTTTACATACATATTAGATGAAAGCGAGACGAAAGCTGTACACTACATAGTCGTGATTCGTAATTTTAATAGCATTAACTATGTATCTACTTAGGAGTCCAGTCAGATAAATAGAATAATTCAAAGATCGCTTAGATACATACAGAAATAAAGGTTGGGACTGAAAGCTACTGTAGAAAACTCCGAAACATCACTGTCTTTAATCTTTACCAATTTATTTGAATTGCAACTTATAAATCGAAGAATTATAAGTATACAGACAGTAAGTCAATTTGATTTACGTCTTTCGAAGTCCCTAGAAGAGTTACGACTACCATTGTATGCTAATGCAATAGCTCTTAAACAACAGTCAAAAAAAGAGCTAAGTGTCATTAAAATAATAATAATGATTACGACCGATTTTCCGTTGATTATAGTTAATTAATATTACCTTGAATGTATAAATATTTTTAGCGGTTTTTGCTGTTTGCTTTACTAAGCTCATGGTAACACGAGATCAATAATTCTAAATCGAACTTCAAACCAATGAGACATTCGGTTTCTCAATCATGAATACTTATGTTTTAGTTATTTATGTAGGTAGGTACTTACTTACATAGCTGTAAACATTACGATTTACTTTACTCAGACCTACTCATTGTTATTCTTCACAGGTTTGTTTATAAAACAAAGAATAGGAAGGAAATAAAACAATAGGTAACATTAACAGTTACTATAAAGTCCTAGACAGACATCTTAACATAAGTACTCGTACTTAAATATTGAACAAGCTGTAGGTTAAGGTCAAGTTGTAGCTGTAGGGGAAGATGGGGCCCGCTAGGGCCAGTGCCTGCTGGGGCTGCGGACTTCGTTCGAAAGAGGCACCGTACCCTGGAACGCAAAGGGCACTAGGAGGAACGCGGATGGGTTTTAGTCAGTAAGAGTCTGACACTCCCTTCTGCTACACCTAAAGCGGGAGTAGTCATTTGATGATTTCCCATAATTAAAAAAAAAAAATGTTTAAAATTGTGAATCTATAATTAAAGTATAAAATTCTTTATTGTTCCAAGTTAAACATAATTTTAACATGTATAAAGTTTTCCAGTAATAGGAAAACTTATCTAGTCTCTCAGCTCTGACAAAGCGATTTTTTTCAGGTGAGGAAGGTACCGCGGAAGGCGTTTTAAATGTACTACACGCCCTCGTTGCCGCCTTCGACGACTTGTTCCCAAATGTAGCCGTGGTCGACATAATATCAAAGGTTTGTGTATAAATAATAATTCATGTACCGTTTAGAGTTTCATCTCTTATTCATACGAACTAAATTAGCGCGACAATCAACATTAATTTCTCTAATTGTCGCGCCAGTTAACGTATTTATAAGGATAAAAGTAATCGTCCAGTTTGAATCATCAATACAATGCGTTCCAAGTGAAATATCTGCTAACCACTAACTTAATAAGGAAGCATGACGATGGTTCTTCAGTAACAATAATAATTAGCATTTTTTTCCTGCTATGGTGCTAGGCCGGTACATTGATGTACTTGTCGTGCGATAAGTGATAAGGGGTTAAATAGTCATCGGGTGCGATAACACCCGTTTAATTTTGAGTCCGAAATCGGCAGTGGCCTAATTTAGTTAAAAACCTGTTTTTCGTACTTATCAGAAATACATTTCCTATTTAATTAGAACACGTTTTTGGGTTTATTTGGGAACATAACCACGTTCTCCAATAACAAGTAAAAATATTACGCAAGTTTGCCTGTGCCACCGAACTGCGCTGTGAATAGAACTTAGCTGCATATGTATGTGCTTGCCCGATAGCAATTTGCAAAAATAAGGAACAAGTATGTTTGCAAGTCACAATCACAGTAATTTCTCACATAATGAAATTTATCCGTAAAAATGCTGTCTCAAGCAACTTACAAAATATTTACTGTTTTTTTTGACGTTCTTTCGTTCGTTTCGTTCGTTCGTTTATTGACGTATTGTCTTATAGTTTTTGCTATTTCTGCAAGATCAGCTCATTAGGGTCTCAGTAGAAAGCCTCGGAAAAGGTGCCATGCCAGTAATGCAGAAAATCTCATTATTATTTTTGCGTTCTCCATTTCTCGGGTAAGGCATACTTAGTGTCCCCCTGCCGGCAAAAGCAGGAGGCCTTGTTGTTTGCCTTCCATTTCCCTCTGACCTCTGTCCAGGGCTACTAAAGACCAGTGTTTATCGAAGGAGTCTAGCTTTACCTTATCCTTGTTCTGAATCTTGTTTTTTTATAGTAAATTTCCTCCATAGGTAAATCTACCGTACCCAGTGCCTCAAGTGAGCGGCACACGGAAACATTCGACATGCGGGGATTTCTCCAATCAGTACGCAGCGATGTGCGATCTCTGTCAAACGCCCTTCAGGTAACTCATTAATATGTATAACTGTATAAAGGTTTTGGCCATCACAATACATCATAAACTACCATTTTAGGGATATACGGAAACATAATTTATTGTAATTTTATCCTGAGTTAAGTTATCAGTGAGAGCATTGGTGGCCCGGCTGCGACTTACGAGTTTTAGGTCGTAGGTTCGAACCCAGGCAGGCGCTTTACTTTGTGTAAATTATTACATCGCCTCTAATCTCAAAACGGTGAAGGAAATCATCGTGAGGAAACCGCATGTCCTAGAATCAAAAAATCGAAGACGTGACATCTACCAACCCGCACTGGGCCCGCGTGGTGGATTACGGCCCACTCCCTCTCACCGAGAGGAGGCCTGTGTCCCAGCAGTGGGAACATTAAAGGCTGATTATGTTTGTGCTGCATGCATGCATACTAAGTTGATCAAGTTAGTTGTAGGTAGGTACAATACGAAACCAATTTAGTAATCTGTGACGAAACATCGACCGAAAAAAGATTGAGTTGTTGATTGAGTTTTACTATACTTTTTAACGTAAGATAGTTTTTTAAAAACTGGAGGAGCTCGTGACTAGATAATAACAGCCGCATGGGTCGATCTTCAAGGTTAAGCAACGGTTGCCAAGGTTGGTCTGTGGATGGGTGACCATCTTAACACACCGAGTTTCCTCCGTGCCTCGGAAAGTACGATAAGCCGTTGGTCCCAGCTGTCCTTTGTAGATCTTTGGCAGTCGTTACGGATAGTCAGAAGCCAGTAAATCTGACTCCAGTCTTGCCATGAATTACCGTGTTACCCAGTTAATGGGTTGTTGAGGTCTGGTAGGCAGCCGCTCCACGTAAAATACTGTTATTCAGCTGATTCCGGTTTGATTGGAAGCCGACCCCGATACAGTTGGGAAAAGGCTAGGCAGATGATGAGTTTATAAGTGAGATGATTTTTGTCAAGGTTTCTTTTTCGGGAAAGACCCTCGAGTTCTCACTTTATTCATTTTGTATTTTCCTGAATGTAAGCTACATGAAAGTAGGTAAGTCTTGTGATAAACGATCATACGGTCTTATTAGCGCCTATTAGTAGAATATGGAACCCTAAAAATGGCCTGAGCATGCGTTATGTATGTTAGACTATCTAGGTCACGAATAAAACGAATTGAAGCCGGATATAATATAAATGAAAGAGGAAGAATGCATTCTGCATACATAGAGGTCATTTTAATCGAGTTCAATTGTAGGTCTATCCTAGACATTGCAGACCAATTGCTTTTTTGTAGCTTGTATTTTGTTGTGACACCAAAATGGTCACACGTTTCATTGGTGGAATAGAAACTAACACGAATTACTTATCTCATTGTGACTCAATCAAATTCACATAAAACCGCTAAAATGTGGTCCATATTAAATGTTAGTATGACTAATTCCTGTTTTAAAATAATATCATTAAAACTGTTGTTCTTATTATATTTCCATTTTACGTTGCTCCCATTCATGTTGTAGCAGGTGTTAGTGACCTATAATGACCCATACCTATCCTGCTTTCAGAGCTGAAGTGGCGTGGGATATTGACACGATATATCTGGCACATGATATACGAATGTTACATCTAAAGGATTTCGATCATTTAGACCAGAGGTATGATTTTAGTTTTCTATGTTTGTTTGATGATGGACAACCATTTTCAATTTATTCATATTAGATGATCATTTTAAAATACTTCTTATAACTTATTTTACTGTATACTATTCTTCCTGTCGATCAATGACCCACACATTACTGAACATTTCAGTAATGTGTTGTAATATTAATTTTCATAACTCCATTTTAACACTAGAGGTTTTAATCGATTTTCCAAAATTATTATTGTTTCTACATAGCGGACTTTGCAAGTGGACTACTCAAATGTTGAATTGTTTGTCCAGAGACTTAATCCCACTAATAATGGCATTACAACACAACACTTGGTTCAACGGTGTGTGCGGGGACGGCGTGCGCGCGCACGGCGAGGCGTGGGAGAGCGTGTGCCGCGTGGTGCGGTCCGCGCGGCCGCCGCCCGCGCGCCTGTCGTGGCGGGCGGCGGCGCTGCGGCACGACCACGCGGCGCGCCTGGGCCACGCGCTCTGTCGCGCTAGGCACGCCCCCGCCATGCATACCATCGACTTCTCGCAAAACCATATTGAGGATAAAGGTGAGAGTCAATGAACAATAGCTTTTGTCCGCATGGTCATTGTTATAGGTACTTCGCGAATAGATGGTCTTCTTCTTTTTGTGTCGATTAACTCATGCCAAATTTTGTCCGACCATTATTGGGCATTCAGGGTGTATTATGACGTGCTAATGCCATCATGATTAAGCTGTGAAAAAGGGATAATGTTATGTGTCTTGTATAACGTCTCCCTCCCACACCGTTATCATGATGGTTTTAAGATGTCATAATAGGTACCCTGTACAGCTCTATCATTGGCCTCGTTTAAGTCTTGTATGGTGCAGGTGGATATGGACTGCGTTTGGGATGGGTGAAGAATGCTTCATTTGACCAGATTATGTTTACAGCGGCCAACCTGGGACCGCCGTCGGTTTAGAGATTTCCAGATTGGCCACCGCAATTCGCGCTCAGAGGGTAGATGCGGGTAGATGGTCAGAGGGATTCTGCCGGGGTAATGAAGTGTGAAGGGGGAGGGTGTTTGTGCTTCCACAGAGCACAACTCTCGTCTGCCACACTGTCTGCCAATGAGGTTGTACATCTCCTAAAGCTTACGCGGCTTTTTAGAAGTACAGGTATTCGTTGATGACCGTGCAGGGGGGTCGGTTTTTCCCTTCTCAATCCAGGTAGCTATTTCGCAGCGAACTCTGGTGGTGATACGTTTGCCAATGGGTATAACATTATGAGAGGGGTAGGTTTTAGGTACCCAGTTATGATGAGGCAGGGTTTAGCGCTATGTCAATTTCTTTATATGCTACACTGGGCATGCGAACTCTCCAGCCGAAAAGACAGGCCGGTTGTGCGGAAAACCTGTGGAGAATAATAAATACTGGCAAAAAAGAAAGATATGTTTTTTTCACAAGAAAGAAAAGGCGCTCAACTTATAAAATCTCGTTTGTCACCTTGTAAGAAATCCACAGAAAGACAGCAACTGCGCGAATTACATAGTAGGCTAGCCAATATTATGCAAGTATCACTTTCATCAGCCATGAATCACTTAGTTTTATTCATTGAATATTTATGACGTCACGCCATTGTTTGTGTTTTATAGGTGCTATTAGTATACTGAGCGGGTTGGCGAATAACCCGGACGGGCTGCGACATATTGCGTTGTCGCAATGCGGCCTCACTGGCAAGACTGTGATGCATCTTGCGACCATGTTGAATGACAACCCCTGCCATTTGTCCACACTGTCGCATCTGGACCTATCGTATAATAACCTCAAAGACGACGTACATGTAAGTTTACAAACAGAAAACGAGAGATAACGTATTGTTTACTTATTTTGATTGGTTCGTTAGAGGCGTCGCTTACACACTAATGGGTCCAAGCGCGGGCAGCGTTTTATCCCAAAACATATGGGAGGGGGAGCATGCACGGCAATGCTGCCTAAATAGGGTATTTGTCTGGATTTTTCATATTAAATTTCTTAAAATCCAGGGAAAAGTCAAGACGCAGTGAACGTGCAAAAAATGGCGAAGCGAGCGTTTAAAAATCTATGATAAACAAAGACAGTGAGCACTAATGGTGTGTGACGTCACTCGCAAATCACGCCATAGTGAATTTGCGCCACCCAGTACAAACAAAGTTTTGCGTGACAAGAACAGAAGACGAATGTCACAAAAGCGTGTAAATTCACTATTTTTCCATCGATTTAATTTATATTCACACAATTCTTTTATCTAGATTTTGATATTCTTATCAAATACCCTATTGCCTAACATGCTTTCTCTCTCTTTAGTCAAAAGCACGCCCGCCCTGTGTTACTTGAGACAAACAAAACTTGAAACTTTTATTCCTTTAACAGAATACAGGCGTAACGTTATATTTACTTATTACTAATTCTTCCAATATTTTCCTTTCAGAATTTATACAATTTCCTCGCACAACCGAACGTTTTAACGCATTTAAACTTGACAAACACAGAAACGACGTTAGAAAACGTAAGTAATAAAGTAAGTTTTGCCGTTCACACGGGTACGTGCTCAGTTTATTTTGTAATCTAGCCTATTCTTTATTTCTTTCTACTACTAACAATAGTCTTGTTTTATTGATCATTCACTCAATGATCAATCAATTTTGTTATTATCTATTGGATCTTAATATCGTCGACATTATGCCACTTAAAAATAAAAGAGTTTATTTGCGTCATGAACGACGCATGTCATAAAAATAAAACAAAATTAATGAGTAATGCAAGTTGGGATGATACATCCTCACAATATTAATATATTTTATTATATTCGTGAGCGAGATAGAAACATCTCCATTGATGAGCTTCTCCACCATTGTTTTTAAAGCGTTTGATAGACGTGGTCGTCTCGATAGACCGAGGAAAAAACGGTGGATAATAAATGGCGAGATCAAGGAAAAATTTGATAAATTAAAACAATGGGTCAAGGGGATGGAAAGTTTGTGCAAGCATAAAACACAAAATCGTTTGCTCACTGCATCTGATCTAAATTCGAGAAATAACAATGCGTCTAATAGTACTATTTAAATTAGTACTAGTGGCCTTTGTTAAACCGATAGCTGACCTCAATCATCAGTGCTCTTACAATGGGTTTACTATAGCCATACAAACATGAGTATAGACTCCCAACTAATACTAAAGCGTTAAAAAAACCTATATAAGACTCGTATATCAGTTCCATTTCAGTATAAAAGTGTTAACGCATACCTGTCCAACTGAGTTAGAGCATGCTCTAACTCACTTCTAATCACGAAAAAGGCCCACAGTTTAAGAGGTAAAAGTTATAGAAAGCCTATAGTACGGCGTTAAAAAGATATTAAAGCTACACAAGAACGTTTATTCATCGTCAGCTACTACTTTAACCGGTATTACCGTTGTAATACCGCGTTGGTGAGCACTACAGGTTGTAGAAAAGCATCGGATAAAAATACTTTGCCACTAAAAACTTACATACAGTATATTTGCTGCTACTAGCACCATTATAATATTCAAAGCAGTATTTCGTCGTCCATTAAAGTTTTAGTGCAGCGATTGGTGCTAAAACTTGTTTGTTAACTCCTCTATATCCTCTTTAGTATTAACCGAGATAATTATAACCCTGTTATATTACTTAAAATCTTACAAAAGCCTATAACTGACACCAAAATGTTATTTGGGCTGAAATCATGCCATTGAGTGAGCGTCAGTACCTCTTCGATTTGAATCCGCTGAAATTCGGAGTCAAGGTTCGATCCACACATATCAGGACCGTGACTGGAACGTGTCAGGACCGTGCTCCGTTAAACGCGTTCTGAAACGTCTTGGGCACAGCCCAAACAAAGACGTGTGTGCAGTTGTGAACGACTTCATATGAAATGTACGCACCGATATTTGTTTTATCCGGAGCTCCGGATGGGCCACTGCCCGGCCGCGGCCCGTAATAAACTGAGCGTGTGGGAACCACAGGTGGCAGCACAGAAGCGTCAATGTGAATTATTCTGACCCTTAAAACTTCGAATATGCGACACGAGATGGCATAGTCAACGCCGTGCACGGTCCCTATATGTGGGTCAACATTGAATATTCAAATAATAATGATTCTATAGTCTTCAACATCACACCTCTTCTTTAAATTTTCTGTTTATAGCACCTTTTCAAAACAACACGTATGAATACCGTGGTAATGTACAGATGTGGGGCGCGCTGCTCCGCGGCTGCGCGGCGCGCCTGGGCTCGCTGTCGGTGGCGCGCAACCCCTGGTCGGCGGCGCGGCGCGCGCGCGACCCCCCCCCCTCCTTCCGCCAGTTCTTCACCGCCTGCCTCGCCTTGACCGAGCTCGACTTCTCCTATTGTAAGATGCCGCCGGATGCACTCAAGTAAGTCGATAACGGTATCATTTGTTCTTTTTATCGTTCTGTACCCAAAGGGTAACCAACGGAACTGTATTACTAAGCCTCCGCTGTCCGTTCGTTTGTTTGTCAGCGGGCTGTATCTAAGGAAGTGTAATAGGTAGACAGTTGAAATTTTCATTTATTGTGTATTTCTATTGCCGCTATAACGACTAATAATAAAAATTAAGGTACAGTCAGCAAATCTATTTGGTATGCAGGCAATTGACTTGCAACCACTTTTAAACATTGTTGTGAGTGTGCTGAGTAGACAACTATTGTATACCACATTCGTACGTATTTCATAAGCTTAAAAAGTTAAAATGCTCACATTAAAAATGAATATTGGCAGTGTAGTGGAAAAAATAATATTTTTACTGTATGGAATTTTATATGGAATTTAGTTCTGAATTAAATTATAAATAAATAATTAGCCTTTATTGACTGTACATGATACGGAACCCTTCATGTGCGAATCCGACTCGCTCTTGGTCGGTTTTTTTGGTTATAGTAACAGTTTTGATCACAAAAATGCCTGTGTTTATTGTTAAAGTGATCTTAATGCTGCAGTAAGAAATTAATGCTTGGAATAAAATAAAGTCAAACGATGAAAGTAACATTTTTGGTGTAAATAAGCATTCATATTTGCCTCGAAATTGCATTTGTATTTGGTCAAGTATGAAGCGTATCGTGTGGACGTTATATTAATTATTAGTTTTTTGTCATGGGCATTGATACCATCACTGTGGCTTCCTTGAGATATATTGTTTCTCAAATTGTGTTGTCCCATTGCTGAGCAAAGATCTCCATCATGGACTTTCTGCTGCTTCATCATAATCATCATCATATCAGCCGACAGACGTCCACTGCTGGACATAGGCCTCCCCCAAGTGTCGCCACAAAAACCAGTCCTGTGCGTCTCGCATCCATTGTTACTTATTTAGGTCATCGATTGTATTATTACTGAACACTGAACAATTCTACAAAACAATTGAAATTAAACGTAACTTTACTTGCAATGATGTCACATGACGAAAAAATGTTATTAATAAAATTGTGACCAGCAAATTTTATTTGTAAACACTCACGGGAAATGATGCATTGTTTACCGGAGAATTATTTAAAAGACCGGGGTGTTGTGTATCGAGTTGTTTGTTCGTATCAGAACTTTGAACTGAAAGGTAATCGTGATACGGTGGTGCACTATACATAAAAATTTAAATCTCTGGAGTTCGTTTCCGAAATCTTAATTTGAATTTAGGAGAAAAAAAAACGTGTTTGGATATCGCTGCTGTATTACCGACCCTGGGGCTTTGTAGTCATATAGCAATATTGGACCATAATTATGTTACATTAAAGAGTTGAATAATAAGTAAGTAATAACTACCAAATAACGAATTAGTAAATCGCTAGCGCGCACACGCACATTTTAAATTCAGATTCATAGTGGCTGGCAGTAGTTGCAATTTAAGGTTGATCCACACATATCAGTTCCGTACCGGGAACGCAGACGGACCGTGGTCCGCCACAACGAAATCCGACATGTCCGTGTCACAGCCCGGCGACGGACGAGTATGAACGCATTCATATAAAATATGTAGCCCGTTTTTTTTTTCTCATCCAGGCTCAGCACGGCCCGTTTACGTTCCGGTCATGGCCCTGATATGTGTGGATTACCCTTTATACTGTCGTTGTCATCATCATAGACTAAGCATTTGATTGTCGATGGCAGTCATAATCTGATTTTACTTTTCTCTGCAGGAGTCTACTGCTGGGTTTGGCGTGTAATGAAAGTGCGACAGGGGTTCGGTTAAATCTGTCGGGAGTGTTGTCTTCGTCGCAAGCGGCGCACGTGCTCGAGTCGTGTATACACGGCGTTAGATGCTTGCAGTCGCTTGATTTGTCTGATAATAGTGAGTATTGCATATAAACATTTCACAAATATACCTGTGGCAGGGTGAAAGTAAATGATTTAACTGAAAGAGTACGATTAGGAACAACTTTTCCTAAGGACTGAGTTACCACTCAAAAAGTCAGAGTGTTGAGTTATGCATAATGTTATGCATGACCTTTTGAATTTGATTTTAGCATTGGTCGCATTGTAAGTAATGATGAATGTCAATTACCTCATTATTATGTAATGAAAATGTTGGCCCTTGAACACTGTGCCACCTTATTTTTAAGGATTTTTTCCGGAATTTCAATTACACTTTGTACTTACTTGAACTTCATACAACATAATAACTAACCTTTTATTTGTGTTCTCCTTCTAGGTATGGAATTCGAATTATCTGGTATTGTTAGAGCGATTGGGAAAAATCATTCCATTACACATTTATCTCTAAGTAAACTGACGGGAAAAAGGTCGTATGCGCCGCCTTTAATACAGGTATGTGGACTTTAGAAATTGTTAAAACGGCTTTTATTTTTGAATATTTTGTAATAATTTGTGTATATTTTTGTAGGCTCTAGTCCACGTTCTACAAGAACCTGATACCGCATTGACGTCTCTGGATCTCAGTGATTGTAAACTAAAGGTAAGTGTGATATTTTTTTATAACGCTTTAAGTGCTTTTTTTCTTTTCTTTCGAACGTTTGCTTGTTATTGTATCACGCCGCTCAGTGAAACAGTAATCTGGTAAGAATTTAAAACAACAGATCACTGAATGCTTGCAAGCAAATCTTATATTTGTTTCGAATGAAACAAACATCAGGTGGTGGTGGTGGTGGTGGTGGTGTGGTGGTGGTGGTGGTTCAACAGCAGATGTTGAACCAGTTTATATGAAAACAATAAAAAATACAGCCCAACAAGCATATTATTACGAGCTTGTGGTTCATGACAATAAAAACAGCAGATTGATGAACCAAAAATGATACTTTAATTTACGACACTAATTATCACTTGAGTCATCGCTTGTATCGCCAATTCAATACTGACTCCAGTCGCCGGCTGTCCGCCCTTCTATACCGACTTAGTATGGAAACAAATGGATAGTTCGGGTACATAATGGTCCCGACTGACTAGGTGTCGAAACATCGAGAATGTTCTAGCATAGAAAGTCTTTATAGATCTTCAGTCTCCTTTGATTTGTCCAGTTCTATTACTCGATAGGTGGCGTTAGTAGCACGTAAATGTCTTTACTTACCCAGCATTAATTCTGACGCCTAAGAATATTATATTTTCTTCCAACTACGCAATAATTTCATTATAACTAGCCTAAATAGTGAGAACAAAGCAGCACTTTACTGCTTCAGAGTAAAACAGTGCAGTAATGGATTTTCATACATACATTAGGTACTGTACTGTTGGATGCATGGCCAACTAGATTTGTACCAGCTAATCTGCTATTCTGACCACACAACAGGCCAATCGCAGGCTACAAGCATGAGCAACTAGTTTTATACCAATCGGCGCTAATTTACTCTCGGGAACATTGGCAGAATAGATGTACGAGCATTGGCATAAAAAAAAGGAATAGGCGCGAATCGAATCGCAACCAAAACTTGTAGTTTTTTATTGTTCTCTGTAGTGACTTCAGTTCTTTATTCGGTAGTTGAAAGAAAAGCAGAATTCGGAATCTAAACTAAGATTCGATGCAATTATAAGTCAGTTTGTGGTCGAAGCAACAATGTAGTATTATGCATGAGAGTCGTGATGGATAGTGTCGTCGTGCAGGGCGACCTGTACGGGCTGCTGAACGCGCTGGGCGGCGCGCGGCGCGTGCGCGCGCTGGACGTGGGCGGCAACCTGGCCGGCGACGCGGGCGCGCGCCTGCTGGCCAAGGCGCTGCAGTGCAACTGCACGCTGCACACGCTCTACATAGACAGGAACGCCTTCAGCTTGCAAGGTATGTAACAATATGTCTTTATTTGTTTACCACTTGTCCCGCGCGGCTTCGCTCCCGTCGACTGGCTACCCTACCTACCCTACCCTAGTATGAAAAATATATAGTAGCCAATACTCAGACCTGCTGAATATGCATATAAAATTTCAATAAAATCTTTCAAGCCGTTTCGGAGGAGTATGGTAACTAATATTGTGACACGATAATTTCATTTAGTACATTATCAAGATTTAGTACATGGAGGACTTACAGCTAATAAAGACAAATAAAATAGGAAACCGTAGTCACCAGCAAGCCGATAACAAATCCTCACGTATAGAAACATAATGTAAATTATGGTATGAGCATTATCATCAAATCAAAGCGACCTCTATGATTTAAATGATAAGGCTTGACAGTAAAGTTTTGTATTGTAAAGGTTGCGACCACGCGAAAATGGCTAGTCAATCTCAACGAAAATAAAAGTCACTTGCAGTTAAGAAGAAGATGCTGATTTTCTTGTCTCAAATATGAGCCTTACTTATAAAAATGGTTTTTGAAGACCATTTACTTCGATATCTCATATTTTTGCGAAGAAAACGCCATCGCTCTGATGTTTATCTAAGCTATTTCAATGTTGGATAGAATTTGCGTCGGTTGACAATGACCATGTTGATACTGAATTATTTGTGTTTGTTTACAGGCCTAACGGACATAGCGACGGCGCTGCGGCGTTCGGTAAGCGTGCGGCGCGTGGAGTTCCCGGGCTGCGACGCGGCGGCCGGCGGGCGCGGCGCTAGCGAGCGCGTCGCCGCGCTGTGGAGGGACCTGCATGAACGGTGAGGCTGCGGCACTAACTGTACGAGAGTAGCGACGCTAGTGCGGCGCGTGGAGTTCCCGGGCTGCGACGCGGCGGCCGGCGGGCGCGGCGCTAGCGAGCGCGTCGCCGCGCTGTGGAGGGACCTGCATGAACGGTGAGGCTGCGGCACTAACTGTACGAGAGTAGCGACGCTAGTGCGGCGCGTGGAGTTCCCGGGCTGCGACGCGGCGGCCGGCGGGCGCGGCGCTAGCGAGCGCGTCGCCGCGCTGTGGAGGGACCTGCATGAACGGTGAGGCTGCGGCACTAACTGTACGAGAGTAGCGACGCTAGTGCGGCGCGTGGAGTTCCCGGGCTGCGACGCGGCGGCCGGCGGGCGCGGCGCTAGCGAGCGCGTCGCCGCGCTGTGGAGGGACCTGCATGAACGGTGAGGCTGCGGCACTAACTGTACGAGAGTAGCGACGCTAGTGCGGCGCGTGGAGTTCCCGGGCTGCGACGCGGCGGCCGGCGGGCGCGGCGCTAGCGAGCGCGTCGCCGCGCTGTGGAGGGACCTGCATGAACGGTGAGGCTGCGGCACTAACTGTACGAGAGTAGCGACGCTAGTGCGGCGCGTGGAGTTCCCGGGCTGCGACGCGGCGGCCGGCGGGCGCGGCGCTAGCGAGCGCGTCGCCGCGCTGTGGAGGGACCTGCATGAACGGTGAGGCTGCGGCACTAACTGTACGAGAGTAGCGACGCTAGTGCGGCGCGTGGAGTTCCCGGGCTGCGACGCGGCGGCCGGCGGGCGCGGCGCTAGCGAGCGCGTCGCCGCGCTGTGGAGGGACCTGCATGAACGGTGAGGCTGCGGCACTAACTGTACGAGAATAGCGACGCTAGTGCGGCGCGTGGAGTTCCCGGGCTGCGACGCGGCGGCCGGCGGGCGCGGCGCTAGCGAGCGCGTCGCCGCGCTGTGGAGGGACCTGCATGAACGGTGAGGCTGCGGCACTAACTGTACGAGAGTAGCGACGCTAGTGCGGCGCGTGGAGTTCCCGGGCTGCGACGCGGCGGCCGGCGGGCGCGGCGCTAGCGAGCGCGTCGCCGCGCTGTGGAGGGACCTGCATGAACGGTGAGGCTGCGGCACTAACTGTACGAGAGTAGCGACGCTAGTGCGGCGCGTGGAGTTCCCGGGCTGCGACGCGGCGGCCGGCGGGCGCGGCGCTAGCGAGCGCGTCGCCGCGCTGTGGAGGGACCTGCATGAACGGTGAGGCTGCGGCACTAACTGTACGAGAGTAGCGACGCTAGTGCGGCGCGTGGAGTTCCCGGGCTGCGACGCGGCGGCCGGCGGGCGCGGCGCTAGCGAGCGCGTCGCCGCGCTGTGGAGGGACCTGCATGAACGGTGAGGCTGCGGCACTAACTGTACGAGAGTAGCGACGCTAGTGCGGCGCGTGGAGTTCCCGGGCTGCGACGCGGCGGCCGGCGGGCGCGGCGCTAGCGAGCGCGTCGCCGCGCTGTGGAGGGACCTGCATGAACGGTGAGGCTGCGGCACTAACTGTACGAGAGTAGCGACGCTAGTGCGGCGCGTGGAGTTCCCGGGCTGCGACGCGGCGGCCGGCGGGCGCGGCGCTAGCGAGCGCGTCGCCGCGCTGTGGAGGGACCTGCATGAACGGTGAGGCTGCGGCACTAACTGTACGAGAGTAGCGACGCTAGTGCGGCGCGTGGAGTTCCCGGGCTGCGACGCGGCGGCCGGCGGGCGCGGCGCTAGCGAGCGCGTCGCCGCGCTGTGGAGGGACCTGCATGAACGGTGAGGCTGCGGCACTAACTGTACGAGAGTAGCGACGCTAGTGCGGCGCGTGGAGTTCCCGGGCTGCGACGCGGCGGCCGGCGGGCGCGGCGCTAGCGAGCGCGTCGCCGCGCTGTGGAGGGACCTGCATGAACGGTGAGGCTGCGGCACTAACTGTACGAGAGTAGCGACGCTAGTGCGGCGCGTGGAGTTCCCGGGCTGCGACGCGGCGGCTGGCCTATTAATATGACTATTGTACATTATTGTTCTTCTTTTTGTGTCGATTCGATTGACTCTTACTAAATTTTGTCCGACCAGTATTGAGCAACCTGTACAGCTCTATCATTGGCCTCGTTCAAAAATCTTGGACGATACAGGTAGTTGTGCATGACGGGCAATTAAGGAGGTGATGCAGGTCCTGGCACTGCGTTTGGGATGGGTGGAGAAAGCCCCATTCGGCCAGGTCATGTTTACAGCGGCCAATTGTACATTATGATATCATTAAATAGAATTCGGTTGTTTTGTACCAGGCTGGCCAGCAATTGCAGCCCGGCACAGACGCACACACTGCGCGCGATGGCGCTGGAGCGCGCGTGGGCGGGCGGCGAGGCGGCGGCGGCGCTGGCGGCGCACGCGGCCGCCGCGCTGCCGCCGCCGCCGCTGCCGGCCGCGCTGGAGAGGGCTGCGGCCGCCGCGCACCAGCTGCTGCATCAGTACCTGCAGGTACGCGTACAGACGCACACACTGCGCGCGTGGGCGGGCGGCGAGGCGGCGGCGGCGCTGGCGGCGCACGCGGCCGCCGCGCTGCCGCCGCCGCCGCTGCCGGCCGCGCTGGAGAGGGCTGCGGCCGCCGCGCACCAGCTGCTGCATCAGTACCTGCAGGTACGCGTACAGACGCACACACTGCGCGCGTGGGCGGGCGGCGAGGCGGCGGCGGCGCTGGCGGCGCACGCGGCCGCCGCGCTGCCGCCGCCGCCGCTGCCGGCCGCGCTGGAGAGGGCTGCGGCCGCCGCGCACCAGCTGCTGCATCAGTACCTGCAGGTACGCAGGGCACAGCCCTGGAACGCAAAGGGCACTAGGAGGAATACGGATGAGTTTTAGTCAGTAAGAGTCTGACACTCCCTCCTGCTTCACCCAGAACGGGAGGAGTCAGTAGATGATTTCCCATCCTTAAAAAAATAATAAAAACTGGCCAAGTGCGAGTCGGACTCGCGTGCAAAGGGTTGTTCCTTTTTTTGTTCGGAACCCTAAAAAGCAGGGAATCAAGTTTTGAGCACACTTACCATAATATTATCATGTAATGGTATTCTAATCTGATTAGTGGTCGCTGGATACATGGCAAAGTACCTACTTCGGAAACACAAGTATCGTCCGTTAGATAGTTTTTTTATTTATTAATTTATCACAACACTTCTACCATTACAGGATATCCCAAAGCGATGGGGTGGTCTTTAACTATTTTACAAATAGTAACATAAATGGTATGCAGTCATTCTTGCGAATTCATTCAATGAACAGTAAAAACTGTCAATCCTTTCGGCGACTACATTGAGTATACGTAAGGCGCGAGTAACTGGCGCTTTTTGAAGCAAGCTAGTCCTGCCGCGCGGCACCGCCAGCAGCTGCGGCCGTCTCCGCTTCAGCACGTAGTTATCGGGCACGCATAAATTCACCACCTTTAAAACCCCCTGATTAGTTTGAAAATATAAATGGTAAGAGCCATATCCCTTCTTAATTCTAACTTGTTGTACCCAACCATGCCTAAAACAAACAATGTTGGGTACATCAATGGATAATAAGGATATACTCCATAAAGTCTCATGTACAGATACCTAATGAATTTATTTTGAATTCGTTCCAACATGACACTGTATTTAGTTTCATGTGGTGCCCAAATGATTGCATAACACTCCAACTGACTTCGTATCAGAGCATTGTACAAGGTGGTTATAGTTTTAATGCCCTTGAACTCTTGAGAACGACGATGTATGAAACCTAGGCTCCTGTACGCTCTTTTGCAAACTTTGGCAATGTGATCGCGATATGACAACTCCTTGTTTAGGTGTACTCCTAGATCACGTACAGTTTCCACCCTATTCATCGTTGCGTTGTCTAGCTCATAGTCGTGGTGGAGGGGAACTCTCATGCGACTGAACGTTATGATTGAGCGCTTCGACATATTGAAATGTAGCTTATTTTTCCTACTCCACTCTGTTCTCGACTACTCGGTTCACATCATTCTGAAACCGAATACAGTCCCTTTCGTCTTTAATGGCCAAAAACAGTTTAAGATCGTCCGCGAATAACAGACAACCGGCATCCCTGACGACTTCCGGCAGGTCGTTAATCATAATAATAAATTGAAGAGGTCCTACGTTACTGCCTTGGCTCACACCGGATCTGGTATAATAAGGCTCCGATTTGTAGCCAGCATATTCGACAAACTGCCGGCGGTCTCTCATGTAAGCAGCAAAGAACTTTAGCAATTTGGGGGTGCATCCAATAGTCGCCAGCTTTGTTAATAAGATGTCGTTTTCCACCAAATCAAACGCTTTTTTTAAATCAAAGTAGGCGACATCGACTTGAACTCCCGCATCAACATTTGGGACTACATATGTCATAAAATTTAGTTGTGCTGCGGGCTGGTCGACACCCGTGCTGAGCGTCCGACAAAGAAGCAGATACTTGTTCGAATACGCATCGCTGTATGACAAAACAGCCACCGGTCTATAACCATTCACTTCCGATCCTGCATCACCCTTAGGTACTGGAATTACCCGCGTGATTTTCCAACGTTCAGGAGAAGATGATGACTCCAGACACAGATTATAAATGTGCATGAGCGGCTGCGACAGAAACGCTCGGCAATCCCTAACAACAAATGCGGGAATGCCATCCGGGCCCGCGGAACTTTTTGGTTTAAGTCGTGCGAGTGCTTCCTGTACCTGGCTCAAGTGCAGACGATCTATGTGCACACGTGAACTGCTGCTGCCGCTCGCGGCCTCCGCCGCGTCTATGTCTAGTTTGGCCTGTTGTGTTCTGTACACAGAATGGAAAAAATGGGCAAACTCTTGAGCACATTCCGAATCAGTAAAAAGGTAGGTAGGTTTCAGGTAAAATGCTTCCATCCCTAGTAATATTTTTACGGTTTGCGGTTCCCCTTTACGTAGTTCCAAAAGGACTTCGGGTCTTCAGTAAGCCTAAGCTGAACCTTTTCTTGATGCCGCTCGTTAGTAATACCAGGGCGTTGCTAGTCTTCTTTAAGGAGCTGGGGTGGATCGAATGACATATTTGTACGCTTATCTACTTGTCGTGTTAGATAAGCGTTTGGACATGGATTTGCAGTCACTAGCCCGACTTACATACATACATTATGTGATGAAGAAACGGCACCGATGACGAAACCAGTTTGTGACAACTTTCAAACTATAATTCTATGTTGATAGTTTCCAAACTACACAATTTGTAGTCATAAATCTTTGCTAAGGCAGTCCTCAACTGCAATGATTAATCAGATACTCAGTATATCGCTAATCTTTCTTGTAATAAGAATTATATTGTACTGCAATATATTTCTGGGCAGTACCCACCCACAAGTGGTGTTCAACCGCAGCGACAAGCACGCGCCACACAAATGGCAGTCACGAACTCGCTCTTACATAATAGCTGTGTTCCGAAATATAAAACAGTATACTGGTCAGTACTCATGACGTCATGAATCAACACCATACTGTTGTCATTCCGAAATATACTGACCAGTACGTTGACGTCATAAATTGACGCCATAATGAAAAATTCCTCAAAGTCTGATGCACACTCCCGTTTGTCGTTTGATATACTACTAATATGTCACATTTGACATTTGTCTCACCAGCACACTATGGTAGCTCACCAGTACAATATGGCGTCGGATTCATGACGTCATGAGCACTGGCCAGTATACTGTTTTATATTTCGGAACATAGCCAATGTTATACGTTACACAGAGGTGCGGCGAGGTGTTCGCGGCGATGGGCGGCAGCGGGCCGGGCGGCGAGCTGGTGACGCTGCAGGCCGTGCGCGACGCCTTGGCGCCCTGCTCCGGCACGCTGCAGGACCTGCTCAAGTAAGTGTGACAGATCCAATCCAAAATTGTTAATGCCAAACTAACTCTGTAAACCTAGCATACCACACGGACAGAACATAGGATACCTTTCACGCGGGCAAAGTCGCATGCAGAAGCTAGTTGAAATAGTAATAAGGTAGGTCGATAACTGTTTCCATTTAGGGTATCCCACTTATCATCATCATCATCACCGTCCGACAAAACCCAAAGCTTGTAGGCCTCTTGTGTCTATCCTGCGATAGCAACAATGTTGTAAAAACATATTATTGCAGTATTATAGCCACAGTAAAAAGGTGGCTGGGACAAGATGAATGCGCGAGCCGGAGCACCAAGTGTTCTGGCGCAGATAGCGAGAGGCCTCCCAACTAACACTAAAGCGTTAAAAAAACCTATATAAGACTCGTATATCAGTTCCATTTGAGTTTAAAGTTTTAACGCATACCTGTGCAACTGAGTTAGAGCATGCTCTAACTCACTTATAACCACGAAAGAGGACCACAGTTTTGCAGGTAAAAGTTACAGAAAGCCTATAGTATGGTGTCACAAAGATATTAAAGCTGCACAAGAGCGTTTATTCATCGTCAGCTACTACTTTAACCGGTATTACCGTTGTTATATAGGGTTGGTAAACACTACAGGTGGTATAAATCCTATAGTACGGTGTTAAAAAGATATTAAAGCTGCACAAGAGCATTTATTCATCGTCAGTTACTTCTTTAATCGGTATTACCGTTGTAATACCGCGTTGGTGAGCACTACAGGTGGTAGAAAAGCACCGGATAAAAATGCTTTGCCACAAAAAACTTCTTGAGTAGGTACATTATATGTATATCAAGTATATAACTTTTAGCGTACGTCAAGATTGAAAAAGCCTGTAACCTTACTAAAATTAAATCTGTAGAAGTGGAGTGTCATCCATTATTCAACACAGCAGAATAATATTATGGAATATTAAGTTATTTAATTATGTGAAGTGAAAAATGACTGCCCTTATGATTTCACGGTAAATGTATACCATGTTTCTCATCTCAATTTTAACGCGCCTAGGATTTATTAAAGATTTAAAAGAAAAGTTATAATAATAAAAAAACTTTTTAACAAAAAAATAAAACCGACTTCCAAAAACAGAACACTACAAAGTAAAAAATAACTAAAATTTCGGAAGTCAGTGTTTTTGGTTATTTCGTTTTTGAACACCGACTTCCGAAATTTTAGTTATTTTTTTCTTTTGTTTTAGTTGGTTTTATTTTTTTGTTAAAAAGTTTTTTTTTTATAATAACTTTTCTTTTAAATCTACCACAAGCACAGCGTGCCGGCGTGATATTATGTTATGAACAGGTGTAAACAATAAAAAAACATGCGATTACAGAAATCCCGATCCATTTGCTATAATTCATTGAAGAGTTCCGTTGCCTACCTCCGAAGTTCTTCATCAGATCTTCACCAAATTTAAATGGGACCAGGCCGAGAAAATACTCTTCCAAACAAAAAACAATCATCCAAATCGGTTAACAATTGGCGAACATACCGCTGAACAAACATTTTTCAGGGGATCACATCAATCAATCAATCAATCCATTTATTTGTTAAACATAGGTGTTTACATAAATAGAGGTTGCTCTATGTTTTGTCATAATTATGACATACAAATTTTTAAGTGACCCATTAGGTGTCATTAGATTATGCATGTGTAAATAATAAAGTTTTGAATTGAATACAGGAAAAAAAAGAAATGTCAAAGATATCAAAAATAATACAAAGTCACAGTACTTATTGTCTAATGGTAAAAAATTGCATCATTGTAATAATTGGTCGTTCAGATATTCGTCTACGGTATAATAACCCACTAAAATACAACAATACCTTCCATCATCAGCTCAGCAACATGAGATGATGATTACCAGGCACAAATATCTGAATGCGTTAGAAAGTTTATGAAAAACAGTGTATGTGCTTATAAAATTTGAGGGTTTCCCTTGATTTTCATGGAATCCCATCATTAGATTCTGACTTGGTGACAGTGGGACCACCTCAGGAGTATAGGCTTTCGAATAAAAAAATATTTTTTAAAATCAGTTCAGAATTGGCGGAGAAATCGGTGAACATACATACAGCCGAACATAGAACCTCCTCCTTTTTGAAGAAGTCGTTAAAAACAGGCACCTCAAGCTAAACATTATTATTCATTCCTGCTTCCTGAGCAGTGGTTTGTAAAATAAGTGGCAATAATGGAACGCTTCAAATAATGTAAGAAATTTTGTATATTGTAGTCAAATGTTGAATAACTCGAAATAATATGAATTGTAAGGTTACCAAAACAATGGTGAACTTTACAAAAGTGAGGTTAGTCTTAATAATGACCTATACTTGCGTTGTTTACACCAATACCTTTAGAACGTCTTTTAAAGAGTACTGCCTAACACAATAAGCTTAAGCTAAACCCTTTATTACAGGTTAAACCTAGATAGAGGAGTTGTTTAACCCTGTTATTTTATTTAAAGTCATAAAAAGCCTGTAACTGTCACTAATATGTTATTTGGGCTATGTTTAGCAGCCACCTACTGTACTCATATGTTGTGTTGATTGATAGCTACAGTATATAATAAAAACATCTATCAATATACGTGTATTTATGTGTAATCAATGTTTGGTCTGATAGAGTGATAGTACCTGCACGAAGCATTTTGAAGCATCTCTAATAAATCCTTAAAAGGTTCACAGAAAACCCGTGCCACGTAAACATTTTCACATTCAGTTATTATATCGTGTGTTATATTATGACTCACGATATAATAGTATAATAATATCAACAAAATATTGTCAATGCATAACTCGAACATCAATATTCCACGAGTCACTCGCTAATCTAATTCGCTGACTCAATTTGAATCCATTGAAAAAGAATCAGTCATCAGGTTTACTCGCGACCACAATAATAACCTAACATCATTCATCTTTTGTTCATTAAACGCAAAGTCCTGCGGACGTTACCTTTCCGTATCATGGACGCATATCGTCGCATTTCCATAGGTGCTTTCATACAAAACCTTGTTTCAACTCATCAACGAGCGCTCATAGTGAACAGCCCTTTCCAACAACAGGAGGCATGTGTGATAAACCATTCGCGACGTATGCCTCACGATATTTGTACGCAACATAGAAATAAGGACAGCGTCATTCGCGCCACTGACACTCCCGTTTCCAAATCGCGTAGTTTTGTTCAAAGCTTTAAATTGTGTGTACTAAAGTGTTTTGGTATACGCAGTCAAGCGGTGGAGAGTTTGGCGCTGCTGGCGTGCGAGAATGTGGATCATATAGACAGCGAGCCAATGCCCAGTGCGGATGGAGATATACCTGACTTGCTGACTCCTATATCACATTCTGGGGTAAGTTTATTTAAATTACTTAACACAAATCAATGGAATCTATTATTATTATTTAATATTATCAAAGGTCAAGGAACAGAGTTTCCACAAAGATTCCTACATAGGTCTTCACGTTGCCTTTTCTGGCCATTCTATCACGTCGTGAATGTACCCAAGTCGTCACGCCATCCGTCTCTTAGACCGTGGACACGAACTCAGCGGCGCGGCGACGCAAACCCGTTTACAAAGCCAGCGGGCAGATCGCGCGGCGCTAGAGCGGCGCGCGTAGTTTTGTGTTATGAAAAGTTGCCTACCTATGACTACGTCACTGCAGGCGCGCGGGCACCGATTGTTAAGCGCGCGCCCCTCGTTGCCGCCGCTGCGCCGATCTCTTCTTGAACTGCTCCATATATATCCATGCATTTGAACGCGCCTCTGGTCGCGCCGCCTCCGCCGCCGGGCCGCTGAGTTCGTTTCCGCGGCCTTAGACTTGACTCTTTGACTTAAAATAAAGGGCATTTCTTGAGTGGGGCTATTCAAAATTTCGACCTGGTTTTATCTATAATGTTGATTGACCCCTGAAATAATAGCTAAACCTAAGGCCCGTATTACAGAACCTTACTCAAGTACTACTTAAACTGCGTTCAACCGATTACTGCTTGAGAGAAAAATCTCGACTTAAGGTGAATGCTCCAGGGTAGCCCGTGAAATTCAAATATTTTTATGTTTTTTGCAATGCAAAAAAGAATGAATATTTCAGTCATTCTTTCGAACTACGTGAACTTAGAGGGCTATATTGATGATTAAAATGGTTATAATTCTTTAGATAAATACGCGTTACGGTCGCGGATCGCATTTGGTCCACATACAGCTTCACACTGACCGGCAAATTGCAAAAAAACAAAAATATTTGAATTTCGCGGGCTACCCTGGAGCATTCACCTTAAGCGTTCAGTTTATTTTAGAACTATCCTGAAACTCAAATCAAACGAAACTACGCTTAGGTAGAGATTTTGATCTCTGATTACGTGAGTAAGCAATCATTATGGTAACCCTGAACAATAGTTTGTTTTCTATTGCAATTCTTTTTTTTTTTCACACGATCAAAACCGGACGAGGCGGAAGACACGACGTTATTGACACTGACAGCCAACCATAACCCTTCAGAGTAGGTAGATATTATGTTCTGTGAACAGCAAAACTGCTGGACAATATGTGGAATCATTGAAACAGGAGCGATCTCGGTAAAATGGAGCTGAGAGTTTTGTTGGTATTGACTACCTCAGCGAAGTTTGCGAGAAGGCTGACTCGATACATTTGCTACCAAATACTGCAAAAAAAAATAGAATGTGTTGCATCCGCATTCTAATGAAATTAAATGTTTGGGTGTTGAGGTCTCAAGTAAAATTAAATGTTTCACGACATCTTGTGAAAACCTATACCTACTTCTTCTTAAATTTTTCACAATTATAAGGGTCCTGCGTATCTCTTAAATATCTCAGAGGAACATTTAAGTTAAACTTTCGGCTTGTCTCATTATTAAAAAAAAAAATTATAATAATCTACTTCTGCAAATATATCCATTTTGATTAGAATTTTCATGAGAATCTATGCTCAAGCGTGGTCTCGACTACACTTGCAAAAATAAAGATCAAATCTAGCCTCAAGCAGTGATTCTGAGCTGATTGTGATTTTAAAATAAGAACACATTGAGTGGAGCTCAGTCAAGCCTCAAGCACTGTTCTACAATACGTAAAAAAATACATTTTAAAGTGACATTGCTCAGGTGATTATTGATTGTAGTTTCCCTGCTCAAGTCAAGTTCTAGAATTAAAACTCCAATTGAGACTAGTTTTAAGTAATGCTTGAGTCTTGATTGTAGTTCTGTAATACGGGCCTAAGAGTATTTTGGTTGGTTGGTAATGGTTATTCAGGTACGAATTAGCCATCGATTTTTCTGCTGGGCTATTAGACCACAAGCCAGGCTAAAATTTTGTCATACATTTCCTACCGGACGATAACTTGTAAAATAATTAAGAGAGCTTTATTATGAAGCTCTGTGATCGTTAGCTGCGATTCGGTGGCTGAGTTAAACAGTGGCAGTCTCCCAAACACACAAAGCATGTTTTTTTTTTCATTCATTTCCTTCCGAATGAAAATTGTGTCAGATTATAGTTAACCCAATATCTTGCAGAAAATAAAACGTCAGCCGGCTGTATCTCGGTGGAAAGTTCGTTAGCTAACCTAACATCTATCGCCTGCTTAAATTCACCAGCTGACGAGTTTTCCCTCGACATCTTCCAGCTGATTTATTTTATTACTTACAGGTTCATATTAACTATCAGCTGACATATTTTTATCCGGGAGGAAATGAATTGTCTAAAGTTATTCGACTTTATGCTTCATGCTCTGACTGAAAGATTCATCTTTGAAGCCTTTATTTACGCCATTTCCTCTCGGATAAGAAATTGTAAGCCTATAGTTTCTATAATTAACTTTGCTGCAAGTCACGAGAAAAATTAATGAACATTTGTTTTAAAAACAGTTTTTTACTATACTTTTGACCAACATAGCCTTGAATCGATTTGCAATTGGTGTACCTGACTTACATGAATCATTTGTTAGACTTGAAATATATAAATAACACATGCAATCATTGATTTCACGCTTCCCAGAAGTTGGATTACTTGAATTTGGTAAGAACAACATTTCTTCATAATTAGAAATAATCATGACAGTACATACATTACGCCATTATAATCTTTTGTTTTATACTTCACAGAGATAACAGTGTTTACGAAATCCATTGTTTGCCATACAGTGGTCGAGTGAGACCGTTTAGTTGATTGATTTCCATATAATTCTAGTGTTGTGTTAACTTTGACCTTTTTAGAAAATAAAAGTGTTACTTTTAAAATGCTAAACTTAGTGTCGATTAGTGTGCTTTTCAAATGTTTTCGTATCTCGGCAAAGAAAACAGCGATCCCTGAAAAAATAAAGATTGTAAGAAATTAGCGCCAGTCCATTAATTAAATTTTACTACTTTAAAACATTCTCTTTCTAATTTTTAATGTCATGCTACATTTAAAATATTGTTTTTTTTTTTATAAACCGCTATACCTTATGTAGGCCACACCTTTGGGATGTCGTCGACGCGAGCGCGGCTGCCGACGCGTCCGCCCCAAGTCGGTGGCAGAACAACAATGCAGCAGCAACGAGATGCTATCTCTGCCGCCTTTACACGCAGAAGCCGCGGATGCGCTAGCCGAACTACCAGCGCACACACTACGACACCTTGTCAAAGGTAACATACTCTTTGCTACAAACTTTTTTTATTTGGACATTACTGGCAAGTATGTTCCATTTTTGAATTGACCACGTCTATACGAAGACTGTCACCAAATGCAAGCTTCTTTTGTTTTCTTTTTTTCGAAGCAAGCAACAACCTTGTCCTTATACATACACATTTAAGTATTTATACACGTAATATCCATATTATTCCTGTGTAGTTGTTCACGTGGCGGCGGCAAATTGTAGTCGTTCTAGGAGTATCATCGCATGTTTGATTTCTTACAGGTCGACCTAGACGGGCTAAGACAAGGGCGCCGACGCGACCAATAACTGATCAGTCGCAAGATATCGATGAAGGTATATGAGTGTTGTAAACTAATGTAAAATACAATGGGTTTTGTCTGCTTGCATGATCAATTTATGTGACGACACTTCGAAATGATGCGTGTATTATAGATTTACCGATGAAAGGAAATGTTTATTCTGATTTGCACAACATGAAATAAAAACAGAAGATAAGATATAAATGAAAACAATAGAATTAGGTTAATGATATTGAAGCTTAGCATTGTACACATTTCTGTACATTTTTAGGGTTCCGTACGGAAAGGGTAACTAACGGAACCCTATTACTAAGCCTCCGCTGTCCGTCCGTCCGTCCGTCCGTCCGTCTGTCTGTTAGAGGGCTAAATCTCAAGGGCCGAAATAGGTAGACAGTTGAAGTCTGACTCGCACTTGGCCAGTTTTTGTAGGTTGTTTTTAGTGCAATAGCTTCTTGGAATGTGGTCTGAGGTGCCGGTAAAAGTAAAGCTCGTCATCGACTCTACTCTGGTTTTCCTGTGGCAGCACACTGCTATGACAGATCACGGCAGTCATCAAATAGACTGACCCTACTCTCTCCAGCGAATATGTCAAAGCAATTATCTTCATCAGGTCTGGAAGAGTTCTGGCGAACCTGCCGTACTCCTCCGGGCAGCGAGGAGGCGTCGCTGTCAGCTCGCACGCCGCTGACGTCACGCTCGCTGCACTCGCTGTCCTCGCTCGCCTCGCCCTCGCCGCTCAGACACTCGCCCACGCTGCAGCGAGACGATACCATGTATGTAACGAACATATAGTACAACACACGTATCTGCCGTACTCCTCCGGGCAGCGAGGAGGCGTCGCTGTCAGCTCGCACGCCGCTGACGTCACGCTCGCTGCACTCGCTGTCCTCGCTCGCCTCGCCCTCGCCGCTCAGACACTCGCCCACGCTGCAGCGAGACGATACCATGTATGTAACGAACATATAGTACAACACACGTATCTGCCGCACTCCTCCGGGCAGCGAGGAGGCGTCGCTGTCAGCTCGCACGCCGCTGACGTCACGCTCGCTGCACTCGCTGTCCTCGCTCGCCTCGCCCTCGCCGCTCAGACACTCGCCCACGCTGCAGCGAGACGATACCATGTATGTAACGAACATATAGTACAACACACGTATCTGCCGCACTCCTCCGGGCAGCGAGGAGGCGTCGCTGTCAGCTCGCACGCCGCTGACGTCACGCTCGCTGCACTCGCTGTCCTCGCTCGCCTCGCCCTCGCCGCTCAGACACTCGCCCACGCTGCAGCGAGACGATACCATGTATGTAACGAACATATAGTACAACACACGTATCTGCCGCACTCCTCCGGGCAGCGAGGAGGCGTCGCTGTCAGCTCGCACGCCGCTGACGTCACGCTCGCTGCACTCGCTGTCCTCGCTCGCCTCGCCCTCGCCGCTCAGACACTCGCCCACGCTGCAGCGAGACGATACCATGTATGTAACGAACATATAGTACAACACACGTATCTGCCGCACTCCTCCGGGCAGCGAGGAGGCGTCGCTGTCAGCTCGCACGCCGCTGACGTCACGCTCGCTGCACTCGCTGTCCTCGCTCGCCTCGCCCTCGCCGCTCAGACACTCGCCCACGCTGCAGCGAGACGATACCATGTATGTAACGAACATATAGTACAACACACGTATCTGCCGCACTCCTCCGGGCAGCGAGGAGGCAATAGATGAGCTCTATTAAAAAAACAAACTTTTTTTCAAAAAATACAACCGACTTCCAAAAACAAAACACTACAAGGTACAAAATAACTTCGGAAGAAAGAAAAAACTTTAATTTTGGAAGTCGGTGTTTTTGGTTATTTTTTCGTTTTTGACACCGACTTCCGAAATTAAAGTTTTTTGTAAAAAAGTTTTTTATTTTTCACGTTTTAGTGGTACCTAGGTACCTGCGTACCCATTAACTGCGTACCGGCGCAATGTTATGTTAAGAACTTGTGTAAACACTAAAAAAACATGCGATTTCAGCAATCCCGATCCCTTTGCTATCATTTATTGAAGAGTTCCGTTCCCTACCTCCGATGTTCGTCGTCAGATCTTACCAAATTGAAACGGAACGAAAAAAAAGAATCATCCAAATCGGGTAACAATTGGCGAAAATATCGCTGAACAAACTTTTTCATGGGATCTCATCATCAGATCCTAATTTATACCTTCCATCATCAGCTCAGCAACATGAGATGATAATTACTAGGCGCAAATATCTGAATTGCGTTAGAAAATTTATGAAAAACATTGTATGTGCCTATAAAATTTGAGGGTTGCCCTTGATTTTCATGGGATCCCATCATCAGATTCTGACATGGTGATAATGGGACCAATCGAGAAGTATACCCTTTCAGATGAAACAAGAATTTTTCAAATCGGTTCATAAATGACGGAGTTATGAGGTAACAAACATAAAAAAAAAAAAATTGAGAACCTCCTCCTTTTTTTTAAGTCGGTTAACAATGTTTTACTGCCTATCATTTGGTGCACTATCAGTTCAGTCATTCAGCTATCTTAACGCTTTCATTGCCGCCTCTATTTTAATAGTCCTTGCGACTTGCGATAGAACGCGACTAAGGCGTCTGCGGCAGCAAAGGCCGTATTTTCAAAACGCCCCCCCGTGACGTCAGCGACACCCGAGCGCCACGTAGGCGTCGTCGGCACTGAAAGTGTGTATAATAATATGTCCACACCAGCTACACACACATTATCAGCTCTATGATTAGATTACAGTCACCTTTCTAGTAGATCAGTTTTATTCATTTACACAAAATATCTATGCTTACAGGTACAGTGTGACATCCGGTGAAAGCACGCCGGTTTTATTAGAATGTGGTAAGTGCAGTTGTCAAAAATATTTTGAAACTGGAACCATTACGTTAGGCTTCATATCTGAGCCTCTATCATTTACCATTTACAGAAGTATCACGTTGCAAGTCTTCCGACAATGTAGGCATCAAGACCTCGGCGTCCACGCCGCCACCATCGCGATCCTCTGACAACGTCAACACTATGGGTAAGTACCTTCTATAGAACAGATCTACGGGTAAAAGTAATTATCTTGTCACAAATAAATGGGGATAAAAAGGGTTAAATTAAATAAAGGGTTAATACATTCTGGCATTCTCACTTTTATGGGTTACACTGATATACAATTTTGGTTCAAAGCTCTGGCTTTCTGTTTTATACTATCTGATTGAGTTATGGATCTTTTGCAGCTGAGAAGCGAATATTTCAGTTGCGCTTCTTGTAATTTTGATTGTCTCATGAGATCGATCGCAAGCGACTTTATTTCAGTCAAATACCGACCTTAACTCAGTTTTCAAAAGGTCCGGTCATATCAACTCAATCGGATAGTATTAGCCTAAAGTGATAGTCCCTCTCACTGCCTTTTCTGAATGTGCTAACACAGCTTATGTGCGAATTGTACGCTGGTGTGAGTTTACGCTTCACAGGACAATCATATCCTATAACAGGAGTAAGGCCATTTTATATATTATAGCGTAACCAATTAAAGAAAGGTTTTTGTGCAAAATATTTGAACGTTTTGCTTTTCAATGGATTAAAACGAAAGCTTTCACGCGAGAAAGCACTCGTGAAATATTTCTACTTCATCCTATCAAATGCCAACGCATGGGAGGGTCTTTATATGTTACAACTTCCCATAACT
Source organism: Lacanobia oleracea (assembly GCA_950371165.1). Taxonomy (NCBI): domain Eukaryota; kingdom Metazoa; phylum Arthropoda; class Insecta; order Lepidoptera; family Noctuidae; genus Lacanobia; species Lacanobia oleracea. Next base: position 14,051,416 of record OX493401.1, read on the forward strand.
TTGGAGGTCTGCCTGTTAGGCAAATCTATAGCCAAACAAATGAGATTTCTGCGTAGAACAAGTTGCAAAAGTTCAAATTTTTTTTACATAAGACTAACAATTATGTCTTCGCTGTGTGCGTGTGTAACGAGTGCGTGTGACTAGGGAACGGCTGCGCGCGCACGCCCGGCAAGGCGCGCCCGTGGTCCGTGGCCGGCGTCAACCCCGACAATAACGCCGCTTGCACTACCGGTGAGATATCGCATGACGTCATCTTTTTTTTTTTTTCTTTTGCATGATTGTTCATTTGCTCCTTTTTTAAACAGCCAGTGTCTTTTCCGCTCATGTCCTGGTTATTGAGTAATGTTCCTAACTTAAACATAGCTCTATTTGGCTCGATTGGAAAAGTTCTCTGGTCTTGCTGCTGCTGCGGTTTAAGCCAATAAAAGCCCCTTATTTCATTTTAATTCCATGACAATCAACCAATTTCAAATATCAGTTTGTTCGATCACGGATATCGTATTCGGGAATCCTTTAATGCCTTCTCCGTTTTTGGAAGGTGACCGAAGCCAACCCTCTTTATCCTTGCTGGTAAAATAAGTATAGGATAAAGAACGAGCTTTGTTACAACAGACAAGATACAACTTTGCTTTCCTTCCCGCACGCTCCAAAGCTTTGAGGCTGCAATTGGCTATTATAAAACAAATATTTTGAATTATTGTCTTATTGTGTATTTTTCGATACGTTATCTGACTTATACCATTATGAAGGCTCAAGTTTCACTCCTTCGTATTCATAATCAACATAAAAATATACATATTTGGATAGTTGCTAATGCATATCATCTTTAATTTTACAGAAGAAAGAAAAAGATATGTACCCTTAAAGAACCAAACTTACGATGATGAGCTTAAACCAATTTTTGATTTTAACTTTTAACACATTGCATGTTTCATTGATATTTATTTTGTGACCATTTACTAAATATAGAGTTGTTTTTTCCAAATGTGTATTTATTGGTATTTACTGTGTCAGATTATGAAGAAAGTGTTTTTACGACTTTCTTTGTAAAATAAAACACCATGTTTACTAGAGTATTCCATGCTTGATTCGTATTGTTTTTTTACAAATACTTCAGACTTACAGTTTTAAATATAAAAATCTGATGCAAATTACTAAAAACAGTAAAAGGAAGGCATCTCTTTGAGATATAATTTTTTCTCAGGTTATAAAAAAAATATTTGGTCAAAACAAACAATAATAATATAATTTATTTACATAACTTACAAGTTTTCCATTATTACCTATCCGATGATGAATATTCTCTTAATCTGACTAATCATTTCTCTAATCCATGAATATGATGTGCACACGAGTGCTCGGCGAATATCATACTGCGATGCTCTGTGGTTAGTATTTGATGTTCTGGTGGTGGTCTGCAGAAGGCGTCGAGGGCTGCGTTGGCGGCAGCATCGTGGGCATCACGCCGGGCGCCGCACTAACCAGTAACCAACTTTCAGACGCTATTCTATACTGAACGATTGTGCCCTGTGCCGTCTCGCTGTATAGGTAAACGCTTGACGCAGCTTTATGTGTGCTAATGTTTTAAAAGCATGCTTTGTGACTCAAAATACGATCATTTTTAACCTGTTCATTTGATACATAAATAACAATTTTATTCTATTTAATTTTTTATCAAAATCAATGCGTTCTTTAACTTATTGTAGAAGGTTCCTGCGAGCCTTCTCCGACATCTTTTGTCTAAATGTGTTAAAAAATACCTGCGCTATATCGTCTACAGACAAGCGACGAATATAGGTATTTGGTTAAATAAATCCGATAGTTATCAAGTTATGGAGTAATAAACAAATGAAGTGAATAATGTAAGTGTTTCACATTTACATTGATAAAGTTTTTCTTGTTAGCTTCAAACGCGCTCCACCAGCAATCGTCCAATGACGGCTCTTACATTTGCGTACATTTAATTTGTTTCATACTCCGCTATTGTATCCTTTATGCTCCATAGCTGACGCTATATGTCATTTTATCTGCATGATATTATTCATTTGCACTCTGGATTGAACTTCTTCAATAACAGACACTTACGTTGAGTTGCATGCCAAAGTAATGGAATGTTATCTGTCACTTTTTAACATATAACATAGGTATTCATTCATCTGCCTAGCCTTTTCCCAACTATATTGGGGTCGGCTTCCAGTCAAACCGAATTCAGCTGAATACCAGTGTTTTACATGGAGCGGCTGCCTACCAGACCTCCACAACCCATTAACTGGGTAACACGGTACTTCTTGGCAAGACTGGAGTCAGATTTACTGGCTTCTGACAATCCGTAACGACTGCTAAAGATCTACAAATGACAGCCGGGACCAACGGCTTAACGTGCTCTCCGAGGGACGGAGGTAACTCGGTATATTAAGATAGTCACCCATCCACAGACCATCCTTGGCAAGCGTTGCTTAACCTTAAAGATCGACCCGTGCGGCTGTTATTATTTAGCCACGAGCTCCTCATAAAATCTCCTGCTCCACCAGCAATCATCCAATGACGGCTCTTACATTTGCGTACATTTAATTTGTTTCATACTCCGCTATTGTATCCTTTATGCTCCATAGCTGACGCTATAATATGTCATTTTATTGTCATTCATTTGCACTCTGGATTGAACTTCTTCAATAACAGACACTTATGTTGAGTTGCATGCCAAAGTAATGGAATGTTATCTGTCACGTTTTAACATAAAACATATTCATTAACTATTGTAATTAAAGCCTAATATAAAACAGGTGAGTTTAATAAATGGTCAAAAGTAGCCATTCCTGATATCGTTGTTAGAAATGAACTAGAACAGACATTTCTGTGAGATAAAGTAAGCTGTTAGAAAGTATAATTCATAGTAAAACAAAGCCAAAACGCGCAAGTAAATAAGTATTTAAGTAATGAATAATGATTTAATAGGAACCGTAGAGATAGTTATAAAAAAACCTAGTTGTTAAAAATAGTGCTTTGTACTAATGAATTTCTAGTGATTGTAGTGTTACAAACGCAGTTCTCTATATTCTGCTTGAATATGTTATTCCGCGTAGATATTTCGATTACGATGTTATACTAATTTCGTTGTATTTGTTTTCCAGGTTCAATGTTACGAGATCATCCTTTAACTCCAGGTATGAATTTTGTCATACATATTTATTTTCCATCATGCTTTTGGGTGTAATATGAAAATATCTAATTTCTATTTTTTGTCGACAGAGGGCACTGAAACCTAAGCCAAGCTCGGGTGCAGTCAGCGTGACGGAGACAGTTCGTGATAAGTTGAGCAGGGTTCAATGTCCAGATGTTACACAAAAACGGATTTTATTCTCGGATGCTCACAATTGTGCCAGTTAGAATGTTAACGTTTTAGACAGTAAAATAGTTACTGATTAGGATTCTAATATTGTATTTGAATAAAACTGATCGCCATTTTAGTTACTGTGCGGAAACCATACCTACATTTTTAACTTCTAACAATAAGGACATTATGAATTGATGATAACACGGTCATAATAATTCAAAGTAGCTTATGGTAGGATTAAAATTAAAACATTATTATAATCATTTTCTATTTACTGTGATTCAGTTAGTATTATGTTACTGATTCGTGTAGTCATTAATATATTTTAATCGCTTATAATTTATAGATATTCACAACTTATCCCACGAACGGATATATTTTTTTGAGTGGGATATATATTATTTGATGTAATGAATTATTATTTGTTCTATAAAAAAAGTATTTGTAATATAATCTCATGAGATTGATATTTATTTAGGTTGAAACAGGTTTTTGCTTCGCCAATGAGCTTGCCGTGGTTTCTTGACAGACAATATTTCTTCCATGTTTATTCATTAATATTTTAAACGAGTGCCACTTTCACTATTGGACTTTCACAATGTTTTGGACATTGATCAAATTATCTACATAGATAGATTTTAAAAGCATCTGGCGGAAAACGGAGTGGCTGATTCTTCAGCTGCATAAAGCTTTCATGGTTACCTACTAACGCACAAGTCTTCAGATTTTAGTAGGTACGCGTTTAGCGTATGTAGGGTAATTTCACATTTTATTGTAAAGTATTGTTGCATTTATGATAATACGATAATTAAACGGAGATCATCATAGATTTGTTGTCTTATGTGAGGCACCAGACTTGTTACATACCTCTACTCTTATACATGCCATAATTATTTGTTTTTTTGTCATTCCATTTGGGGGGCGGAAAAGTAATAGCCATGCAAAGTAAACTATTTCTGGTATGATGGCTGCATAAATTACTACATACTTGACTAGCATAGTGCGCTGAAAGCTAACGCAAGATTGCTGCTCCTTTATGCTCTAGGAATAAATATATTTCGTACCCAACAGCAATGTTTGTCAAGTACGTAGTCATGTAACATTCAATTCACATTCAGTTGTAGTGGCAAAGAAAAAAAATGTAGATATAATCTTTGTGAATTCGTTCAGCATTGGTAAATTAGGAACTTGGTTCAGGAACTAAATTGGTCTTAACTAGTCATATTTTAAAAGGCCTATATTAATTACGCACAATTTATTTACGTCCGATTATATTATGAATTGTGGAAATAATTCGTTAGTAATATAATTTACCATGACAGATATCTTCCAGTTAATACATTCCTTTGTAAATTTTAAACTAGACATGGATATTTTGAAAATATTGAACAAGTGTGATTTTAAAATGAAGTTCAAAACGTGAAGTGAATTTTTAGATTAGTGCACTTACAGAGATGTATGTAAGGTTCAATTTTGCGATCTTTTGGTGAACGTAGACGACTCGCCCCATACAGTTAAGTGTTCATTAGATTTAATACTTGTAAAACGATTACATTCATTTGTCTCTTGAATTCATAAAGGCTGTCTCGTACTGGAGTTTCCTGTATGTAAAATTACTGATTGAGGTAGATGTATATTGCTAAATTATTTCATAGTATTTTTATATTCATTCCAATTTAGTTGGTTTTATCTAGCTCTTTGGTACCAGACTGATTTTAAGGTACTTTTATTTTATGGTGCAATTTATGTCTAGAGCGTTGTGATAATCGTTTAAAATTACATACAATATACAAATTCTGTTTTATTTTTCCCGTAATTATCACTTCCTTATGCTACGGCTACACTACCGTAATATGACAATAATTATGGCCATGGTGTTATTTCACTTTTTTGTTTCATTTATGGCCATAATTATTGCCATATTACGGTATTGTAGCACTAGTAGTATTACTAGGTACTGAAAGTATGCTATATAAAGTAAGTACTGACTGGACCGTCATGGCCGATAATCGTGTTGCACTTCATAGCACGACCATGAACGCATTCATAATAACTTGATGATAATAAAATCTTTTTAATTTGTACTATTTTATACTTATAATTGGGAATTTTATACCTCTCCATTATTCTAGATATACAGGTCGTGCTGAGAAGATTCCTTCCTAGCACGACCACGCTAAAATTCCAGCTGGCATTAGTTGATGAAACGGGAGCATGCCTAAAATTTTTTAATCTTTATTTACTCCTATTTCATTACTGGTAAATTGTCGTAAATTGTTAGAAAGCAAAAAACATTTTCAGCCTATAAGCCTGTATAATATGATTTAATTATTGACACTAGATGGCGTTAAATGCAAAAAAAAAATACTTACGCAAAATAACCTACTAGATAGCATTTGTTTAGCATAACAAACATGCGCGAAAATATTTACATAAAACCATTGGGAGAACTTTCATATTTTTACAACAAATAAATTAATAATTATAATTTAGTAAGATGATAACTTTCTCGTTTTAAATAGAGGTAGAAATCCAATTAGTGTTTTAAAATAGTATAAATAAAAGGATTTTATTACCATCTAAAGTTACAACGAATGTGTACATGGTCGTGCTACGAAGTACAACACCGATAATCAGGGGCAACACAAAAATATAACAATGCAATTTGAGATAAAAATATCTAGCTTCATTAGACTGTTTTGCCGTTCCGTGTGGAACGGCAAAACTTAAATGCTGGCGCCTCCCTGCCTCGATGTGTAGGAGGAAAAGCTTGTGTGAGGAGAATGTAAGATGCAAAAGTCAGCGAAGCAAGATCTATAATTATATCGGTTTGAGTGAGGAGAATGTAAGATGCAGTGGCGGGGCAAGACTAAAATTTGATGTGGGCAAGATGGCATTCTTCGAGGCCCTTTAGGTCCTACCTAAGAACAGTGTTTTTGTTTAGGTTTTCAGAGGTTGGATTCTACGATAGAGGGTAAAATGCGGCGAACTCATTTGTACCCCGCCACGAGTACCTAGTATTGTTAAATACGAGGGCGAATCAAAAAATTCTTGGAATCGATATAAAAAAATGCAAAAATATAAATAAACAAAAATATTTTATTTTTCTACATAATCTCCCTCCAATGCAATGCATTTAGAATAACGCGTTTTTAACTTCCTTATTCCTTGTGAAAAATAAAATGTTTATCTTGACTCTCGAAAAACTCTTCTACGGCAGCTATAACCGCGTCATTATCGTGAAATTTTGTTCCACGAATTACCTCTTTTAATTTTATCAATAAATGAAAATCACTTGGGGCTAAGTCTGGAGAATATGGTGGGTGGTCAAGGAGATTGAAGCCAGCACAGCGGATTGCGTTGTGCGCAACTTCCGATCGATGAGCAGGAGCGTTATCTTGAAGAAACAACACGCCCAACGTTTTTCTGTAATCGCTTCACGCACTTTCATTAAATTAATTAAATTTGCATAATAGGGCCCAGTAATCATCTGGCCTTTTGGCAAGTAATCAATAAAAAGGATTCCTTCACTATCTCAGAATACAGGCCATAACTTTGCCAGCAAGTCGAAATTTCTTAATGGATGTAGAGGATGGTCGTTTCCAAGACATACTTTGTCTTTTAGTTTCAGGATCGAAATGGTGGACCCACGTTTCATCCATGGTGACAAGGCGACGGCATAAATTATCCGAATCACGCTGGAACATTTCGATATTAAGCTTGGAAATTTCCAAACGTCGCTTTTTGTTTTCGTCGGTTAACATTCGTGGCACCCATCTTACCGACACTTTTGAAACCCAGTGAATCAATTAACATGGATTGATCGCTACCATATGATATCTTTAGGATCTCAGCTATATGTTCTATAATAGGAAACAGAAAACTAAATTTTGTATATTTATTTTGTACTTAATATTTTACTGGCTCCCTGGTGCATGCTGTTTGCTGATGACATTGTGCTGGTTGCAGAAAGCGGCCTAGAGGTCCAGAGCAAATTGGAGACGTGGTGGCAAAGACTGGAGAGTGTTGGCCTGAAATTGAGCAGAAGCAAAACAGAGTACATGTTCTGCGATTTCGGCGGTCTCTCCAGTCCGATACCTATAGCTCTCTCCGGAACGCCTATACCGATTTGCTCCGACTTTCGGTATCTCGGGTCGCTTGTCCAGGGAGATGGCGATATAGACAGAGACGTAACGCACCGGATCAACTCAGGATGGATGAAATGGCGACAGGTCACTGGAACAACTTGTGACCCTCGGATGCCCCTCAAATTAAAAGGGAAAATATTTAAGTCCGTGATAAGACCTGTCGTAATGTATGGATCAGAATGTTGGGCTGCGAAAAAGACGGATGAAAATAGATTGCATGTAGCGGAGATGAGAATGTTGAGATGGATGTGTGGAGTAACGAGAGTGGATAAAGTGAGATGAGTACATTAGAGGCACTTTAAAAGTGGCGCCAGTAACGGAAAAGTTAAGGGCCCCTTTTCCCTTTTCCCGGCAGGACACTAGCGCGGTGCGCGCGAGCCGTTTTTCACGTGTTTATTTAGTATAAAAAAAAATGTGCCATATTATAAATCTATCCAATAATATCCCTGTCAAACCCGATTAGTAAATGAAATGTATACTTTCAAAATCGACTTCCTGATTTTTTTTTATCGATAAAAATGTTAAATATCGTGTCTTTAACCAAAAATGTCACTAGATCTCACATGTATCTATACTATATATTGTTTTACGAATTTATATATGGTGATTTCTCTGAAAACAACTCGATCTAGAAACGTAAATTTCGGATAAGGGGCCCTTAGAAGGGAACCGCTTGTCTTGGTATGATCATGTGAAGAGGGATGAAACGCATATTACTAGAAGAGTTATGAACAGAAATGTGTATGGATGGAGAGGGAGAGGAAGGCCAAAGAAAAGATGGATGGATTGTGTGAGGAGCGATATGAAAGAAAAGGGAGTTAGTGATAGAGTGACGACTGATAGAACAGAATGGAAGAATAAAACGTGTTGCGCCGACCCCAAGTAACATGGGATAAGGGCAAAAAGATTATGACTTAAAAAATGTCGTGGCGTGTTGGACACGATTTCATTTGTCGGCTATAGCCGACCGTAACGTTCAAAAAGTTGAATCTGTTTGAGTGAAGAGAATGTAAGATGCAAGAGTCAGCGAAGCGAGGTCTATAATTATATCGGTTTGAGTGAAGATAATGTAAGATGCAAGAGTCATCAAAACGACGTCTATAATTATATCGGTTTGAGCGAGGAGAATGGAAGATGAAAGTCAGCGAAGCGAGGTCTATAATTATATCGGTTTGAGCGAGGAGAATGTAAGATGCAAGAGTCAGCAAAGCGAAATCTATAATTATATCGGTTTGAGTGAGGAGAATGTCAGATGCAAGAGTCAGCAAAGCGAGGTCTATAATAATATCGGTTTGAGTGAGGAGAATGTAAGATGCAAGTCAGCGAAGCGAGGTCCGTAATTAAATCGGTTTGATAAGGAGAATGTCAGATGCAAGTCAGCGAAGCGAGGTCGAAAATTATAATAATAAGGGTGCGTACATTTTATATGAACTTGTTCACACACTTCTGTGTCAGACCACGTTGTGGCGGGCCGGCCTGTCCGGGTGTCGGCCCTGATGTGTGGACCCGTTATAGGATAAAGGCGCAAACCCACGGCTGTGCACGCTGTGCATGGATACGCGTGGTTTCATTTGTTTGACAACGTGGGTCTGCTTTTCCACTGCAGTACACACTACACGCCCATGACTTTGTACAAATGTAGCGTGGCCCACCGCGTCACACGGAGAGGCTATGCCATATTCGAGCAAGCCACGCGTGTACCAATGACGTCAATTGATGCATAGCCTGTCCGTGGGTTGCAGTGGAGACAATCTCATACATTTTCATACAAGGCGAAGCCTCATATTGCGTAGCCTGTCCATGCACCACGGTGTGTTTCCGCCTTTACTCGTGATTTTTTTTCTGTCACATACAATTTGCTCTGATTCTACTGGTCAAATTTATTTGATTTTTGATTCTCATTATGAACTTCTGTGTACCAAACACTAACGCGAAACTGAAATAAACAAATGTTGAGATTTCCCCCAAAAGTGGAGTCACTTATTCACAAATTAGAATAAAAACCTTACAAACTGTGCGTTGTGATATCACAACTTTATGGGCTTATTGTGAGGGTCTCTAATTTTTTTAACAAATTCGATTGATTAATGAATATCAACGGGTCTAAAAAGGCCACTTTAGCAGAATCAGAAAGCACATCACGCTACCCGGGCGGGCTTTTTAGACTGCTGCGACAAGCAATCAACAAACTTCAATACTAGAGAGAGGTTGCAATAAAACATGGGATTGGACACAATTCGATATACTGAACAATAAAAAAATATATGTACAGTCTTATTCTATTTAATGCGAATAATCAAAAATATTCGTCATCATCACTCTCAATACATAAACAAATATTTTCCTGATCAACATTTTACATTTTAGAAAGTGATTTTTTCATGACAATATTGAATATAATTTAAGGCCTTGGCAAACTTTATAGTTCGCTCCTGTGGTATAGAAAATCATCAATTGAATTCGTTGCAAGTCTTGTTTTTATAAAGGCAAAACGTACTCATTTGACAATCTCAAAGTCTTTATTTAAAATATGTACAGAATTACAATACTTTTATGGTTACAACAGTACAGAATCTAGTTTAAGTATTTATATTGCAAGAGAAGTGTAATAATCTGAATAGGACTACAATATTGGCGATAAACTGAAATGCCCTAATATTTAAGAGCACATCGTTTACATTTTTGAAGGCTTCGTAGGGAATGTTATGAATGTGTGTTTGATAAAAAGTGAAATTCATACAGCCCCTACAAAAATTTGAACATTCCGCGCCTGACACTTATTTAAATTAATTAAATCGTACCTAACCTATTGAACTCGAATTAATCATCCTTAAATAAAAATGTTTTCCTGGTAAACGCAATTTGAACATTGCGCTTTGCGGGAAGTTTCGTGTGAAATATATTTCATAACGTTCAACACTTGGTGTTTGTTTGGAAATAAAAATGCAATATTATAGGTGTCACTTCTATAAAAATAGTTTACAGCTAGCGAGATAATTACTCCTATACTAGAACTACCATCGGAGGATGACATTTTAGACAAGTGTTTGTGATTCTGTAACTTGAATAAAGCCATTTATTATAAATAATTGTAAGAAATCCGTACGTGTACGTGTTAGCTACATGTAGAATCGTGTAAAATGTCAAACTCCACCTTCTGGGCGCATATTCACAGAAGTAATCACCGAGAAACAAAATATGGTTCGCCAGCACTAGCTTATGGCCAACCACGATCATAGGCGGACTTAAGAGGTAGCTCTGAACTACAAACAATTTCGGCGCCGAGATGAAGTTTTGCCCCTGGTGTCAGATCCGGTGGATAAACGCCTTATGGCAGATCTATCTATTACATACAATAAATTACAATTATTGAATTTAAATTCGAACACTATTTATTCAGAGTTAAACTAGATAGAGAATTCGTAAATATGGAAGTTATTACTCATGTCACTTGTCCCAAAATAAAATTGACATCTCATTCATGAAAAATGTGGACTATAAATACGACATTATTATTATTACAAAATTCTTAATGCTAGATGAAGCTAATTTGTGTAGAAGAGAAATTCACACATCAACTAGCCAGATAATTTGCAGACATTTCAGAATATTACTTAACCATTGGCAGGGCACCATATAAGCGAGAAACACAGTGGTCCGACGTACGCAACGTATGCAACGCTTTTGTATGGTATCGTATGTTGCGTTGAATACGATAAATGTTTTTCTACTGCATAGTTTTTCATATAAAAACACGAGTCGACATAATAATATCATAATGCATTGCATACGTTGCGTACGTGGGACCAGTTTGTCTTTAGCTATATTATAACAGTGGGTTATGTCACGGTAAAGATATCTACAGTATTTTATCTTCATACAAACGGTTGGAACGCGAGTCATACCTACGCGCCTCGGGTTCAAACTGCTCTCCGCCTGCAAGCACTCGCGAATGCGTCGCAGTGACTAACGGACGGTGTGATTGTTTTGTAAGCAGTAAGCGGGTGAATATAAATTTTGAAATAAGTACAAGAAAAAAATAGAAAATAAGATTCATCAATAACTAAGTTTCCTGGTATATAATTTATTTCTTTTATTAATAGATAGGTATTTCGCTTTTTCCACCGATTAAAATACCTACCTCGATTTATAAATATATTATATAAATACATATATTTATAAATACATCAGTGGAAAGGATGAAAAAAGTGATACTTACACAGGTGAACTATTACGCTCGCGTTAAAAAAAATATAGGTAGATTCATAAGCTAGACTATCGATCGACTCACGTTGTGTACTTAGCTACATTTATAGTATTGAATTAGACGAAATGTCACTATGAAATTATTATGAGAGTAATTAATGGTGATACCCACTTATTAAGATTGTCAGTTTACTTATTAAGTGAGATTTTGTAAAAGACAGAGGTTTTGGTTGGTATAAGTAGCGCACACGCGATGTGATGGTTGATATTAAGTAACGTTTGCAAAGGTTAGACATCGGATGGGTGACCAAAAATATTTTTATTTCGTGTTGCTTCATGCTGTAGGTAATATGTAAGAATAAGCTGAGATGATAAAAGTTATTATAATTATACGTCAGCTGTTTCTTGCATTTTAGTTGAGTAAGTAGATGTTGAAGTTTGTAAGAATTAGAGTTTGGTAAACTTCGGCGACAACAGTTTTTTATTTGTTTTTTCATTGTTTTAAATAAAAAATGTTATATTTACATTCACAAAAGTTGAAACTCAAGTAGGCAAGTAGATGAAATTAAAATACTGGAGGCGGGCAGCCCTATCGCGCCTTTACGCCCGCGGGGCTGTAGGTTACTATTTCAAGGAGAGGACCAAGTCACAATACTGGTAGATATTTATACTGTGGTTATGTCTACGTTGAGTGTGCCCTGCGTCATGGATCGCTAGGCGTGGGGGAAACGTAACGACATGGAAAGGAACTAATGATTACAAAATTTGAGATCTGGAGACATTTACTCGCTATCTTCTTGTGTGTATCAAATATATATTTCTTTGTTGAAGCTACGTCGAGAATTATAAAACGGACATTTCGTGATGATTACACGATGTCATCGCGGTTTGTTATAAACACCAGTGTTAGACTCGTCGCACGTATCGTGACTATTGCATGACAGTGAACTGCACAACTACGGTGTTTACCGCGAACATCAGGGATTAGGAGGCAGGTCTTTCTTTGGTTCTTCTACACTGCTGATATTTTTGACGTCGTCCTTTGAGTCTTCAGCTAAAAAATAAAAAAAAACAAATTAGAAACTAATTACCAGACGTGTGTCGAAAAGAAAGGGGAAGGCCTGTGCCCAGCAGTGAGACATAACGGACTGATTAGATTAGTATAGCCAAACACATAATGACATGGATTAAGTAACGATTAAACCTCACTCATTCTGCCTTTAAGTTTTGTCGTTTCCATATTTCCCGGAAATTTTGAATTTTCTATATTCGAATGTGTTAAATTTTGAATCTCAAAACAGTTGAAAGTATTAGGATAATGCTATTGTTTGGTCACAGCGTCGATTGGAATCTGTCAGGTTACGAACGAAAATGAATCTTTATAAGGAAAATGTTCGTGCAATAATTTTCTACAACTTTAGAAGAGGCCTGACACGGCTTCAGTGTTTTGAAGAGCTAACATCTGTGTTTAGTGATGAAGCCCCATGTCTGCGGACTGTGGAACGCTGGTATTTAAAATTCCAGCGTGAACATACTAGCGTTAGTGACAAATCTCGCGAAGGACGCCCAAAATCCGCCTTCACTGAAGATAACATCAATGCTGTGAGACAACTAATTCTCGAAGATCGTCATGTGACGTATCGAGAGATAGAGGCTCTATTAGGCATCTCAGGGACATTCAGAAGATCTTGCATGAAGCGCTTGGTGTGAGAAAGCTAGTTTGCCGTTGGATACCGCATCTGCTTTCAGACGATCACAAGGCGGCCCGCGTCAGATGGTGTAAGAAAACTCAGCAAAGGTTCAACAACCGAGGAGAGTCAAATCACATCTACGACATCATCAGTGGTGACGAATCTTGGATCTATGCCTACGATCCTGATTCCAAACAACAATCTACAATCTGGGTCTTTCAAGAAGAGCCAAAGCGGACTAAAGTTGTTCGTTCTCGAAGCACTTCAAAGAAGATGGTGGCCAAGTTTTTTGAAAAAAAAAAAAACCGGCCATGTTGCGACTATTGCACTTGAAGATCGTAGAACGGTTAACGCAGAGTGGTATACCACAAGTCATCGCCGAACTTCGAAAATCTAACTCAAAGCGACGCATCATCCTGCACCACGACAACGCAAGCTCACACAGCGCTCGTCAAACGATTGAGTATTTGAAGCAGGAAAAGTAGAAATTCTTGACCATTCTCCATAAAGCCCTAACGATTTCTTTACATTTCCTAAAATTAAGAAAAGTCTTCGTGGTCAAAGGTTCCAGTCCGGTGAAGAAGCAGTCGACGCTTTCAAGTCAGCCATTTTGAACACCCCCACTTTAAGAGTGGAATAAATGTTATAATAACTGGTTTTAGCGAATGGAAAAGTGTATTAAGCTACGTGGTGAATAATTTGAAAAACAATAAAAAGTACTATAAGGTTCTAGATGTGTTTTTTTTCTTCAAACGACAAAACTTAAAAGGCATGCCTTAATTCACTGAATGTGCAAGCTGCAAGGTGAAGAACGTTTAACTAGAGATCATTTTATTGATTGAAGGGGCAAATTTCCGTCGCCAGACGATAATTAGCTGCACGTCGCGAGCTATTATTCTAAATTGTCGACTACTTGAGTCGATCGTCCAAAACGTTCTCATCCATTTGTAACTACTAGATTGGACACTTGGCAAGTTCTGGTTAAATTATCAGGCAGATAAATACAAACTCTTTTATTTTGGTAATTACCTGCCTACACCTAGCTTATGCGGACACTGCAACCTTACCATGTATTTATTTATTATACAGAATTATTTGTAAAACACTAACGTCTTAAGGAGTTAAGTACACATGATTATAAAAAAAATTACTTTAAGAGTAACCCGGAATGCTACAAAAATATATCAGCTGTTTCATTCAAAATGCTGTATTTAGCCAATGGAAACATATGAAAAAGGCTGATCCTTTTTTTTTACTTTTCATGGTTGGTCTAAGTCGTTAGTGATACTTAATTATTGTACACCTAAAGTAAAACAAAAAGGAAACTTAACTAAAACACATACAATGGGCCTTATCACATTACGCGATCTCTTCCAGGTAACCATTTCTCTAATTTAGTGTAAGTAATATCTGTAATTTTAATAATACAACCATTACTCACATTTAATTTCATCTTTGATTGTAGATCCGTCCTTGTCCAAGCGCGGACGCTTGCGCGGCTGCGGCGTCCGGTACGACCTGTTGTCGCGGCGACCGCCTTCCCCTTCGTCTTCAGAGTCCGACAGTTCGCCGTCACCCGTGATGCGCTTGTCCTGTTAACAAGCAACTTTTAGTTTAACATCGGGAAGATGAATTAGCATGTCTAAGTAACATAAAGGAGGAGTCTGTTGACAATGAGCTTCAAGTCAACTTTCGGCTGACTATAAACCTTATAGTTACTATAAATTTTACATAAGGCTAGTTCTAGTTTTCTATGGAAAATAGAATAAAATCCTGAAGCAGGAAATACGAAAGTTGAAGCAAGTTTTTAACTGAGTTAAACATACTTTTTCGCTTTGTGGCAACCTTTCGTCTTTGTCAACTTTGTCTTCATCCTCAGATTCGTCATTGACTGCGTCTTCCGGAATAGCTTGCACCTGAAATAAAAAAATATTGAAAACGCTGTCGCGGTAATTATCATATAGATCCCTAGCCTAGTAGGTACGTAAGTCTATTCGTGAACTGAATTGAATTTGAAAGCTTTACTACTTTTTCATGGGGTATTTTACTAAAAAAATCTAATTAATCCGTCTGATAGATTTAAAAAAAATATTGGACACGTATTTTTTCTTTTTTCACGTAAACAAAAAATAAAGATGATACAGCGAGTTGAAGACACGCGTTATCCTCACGCTGTATTATACTTCAATTAAATACATCAATCTTACCTGAACACCAGGCGCATGCGGTAACATCCTCAGATTTTCAAAGAGCCTGTTCTTTATTTTCTCCAAATACTCCGGTGTATTCTGATTGGACATGTTGCTAGGTGATATGTGCAGTTTGAAGTCTGGGCCGAAGTATTCAAAGTAGTCATTGTATGGGAGCTCATTGGCTATTTCAACTCCAAGAGCTACTGACGTCTCGTAAGTCCAACAGCGTGACACGTTACGAATTGTATAGCTAGAATGAGAATGGGAAGGTAAGATAACTAATAAGACAACCACTACATTGTGAGTTGTATTTCACGAGAAGCATGTTAATCATTGTAACTTAGTCACACACATTATGCGCGTTTGTGATTTGCAACGACAATACAAGGGATATAAAATAGATTATTATCTTGGATCACTTACCCTCCACCTCCAACTAGTAAGAATGGCAGGCCGAATCTCTTCACAAGTTCCACACACCTTCCGTGCCCGCGCACTGTCAGGTTGAAACAACCCAATCTGTCACCTGTTGAACAATAAAAAAATTGTTAAAACTCAAAAACTGAAAAATTAACTCAAAAATTGTTTCATTCAACTGTAATTACAAAGACAGATTCATGTCAACATTATACACAAAAATGAGCATTATTAATGTGATTGCCCAAAAAGGAATGATTATTCATAATTTAGCAGGGAAGATCTTATTTCAGTTCAGCAACAAATTGAGTATAATTTTAATTTCAAGAAATATTTTACAGATGCAACAACATTTCATAGTTCCCTGCAGGCCTGCATAGCCAGTTCCACTATTAGGTTGCAATACTGCCTCAAAATGAGGGTAAATATTTCAATAATTAACTATTAACACACCTGTAAGAGAGTCAGCCCCACACTGCAGTACCACTGCGCTGGGTTGGAACGTCTCCATGACCTTCGAGATAATCGGCACGAAGATGGACTCGTAGGACTCGTCGTCCATTCCGTCGCGCAGGGGAATGTTCACCGCGTAGTACTTGCCTTTGCCGGCGCCAATGTCACGTAGGTCACCTGTTTTACACAAATTATTTGTTAGACTTCGAAAACATTTTCAAATTAACACAGAATCACTGTCAAGAAGACTTGGTAAGCTCTATACTGAGTCGTTAATTTAACAACAAAAAATGATGCAATTCATTATCTTTTAAACCTTGATTGAGGCATTAAGATGATCACATTTCAGAACATTTACTCTTTAACTGACCTGTTCCAGGGAAGTATTCTCCATATTTGTGGAATGACACAGTCATGACTCTGTCAGTTGTGTAGAAAGCCTCTTCCACACCATCTCCATGGTGAACATCAATGTCGATATAGAGTACCCTCTGGTGATACTTGAGCAGTTCCAAGATTCCCAGCACTATGTCATTGACGTAACAGAAACCAGATGCTTCTGATTTCTTGGCGTGGTGAAGACCACCACCCCAGTTGATGCAGATTTCTGAAGCCTGTTGAAATAAAAATATTATTACACATCTACACTAATATCGAGTCGACAGCTTCTCAGCTATAGTGAGGAAGAAAAGTGCGTCTCTGCTCGCCAGATTGCATGGCAGTGGCAACAGCCTCTTGAAGGTGATAGCTGACAGGCTTGGTGAGAGCACAATAATGGGGCATCTCATAAGAACAACCCTGTCTGTTGTAGAATATAAGTACTAAATTTAAAGTAGCCGTCCACTGGACGTAAGCCTCCCGGAAGTGTCAAGTGCCGCCACAACAACCGGTCCTGTGCGTCTCGCTTCCATCGGTTACCCGCGACCCGCACTAGGTCACCGGTCCTGGCAGCGGTTGCACAACACCTCAAGCCCCAGCGCGTTTGCGCCTTTAACAGTTTTGCTCCCTATCTATATTGTCTTTTATTTTTGTCCAGTTTATTTAAGTTCCTATTTAATGTCGTTTTAAGATAGTTTTATTATTGTTTATGAATAGTAGAAGCAGGGATGTGGTGTTAGTGTTAGTCAACCTTCAACATCGCTGACCACCCTAGTTTTTTTTTTACTATAGATAGGCATGCGTTTGACCACTATCTCACCTGATGGTAAGCGATGATGTGGTCGAAGATGGAACACGCTTGCCGAGAAATAACCTATTCACTCTTGACTTAAAGACTACCAGGTTGTAGCAATCAGGAAACAGACGCGTATGGGTGGGATATCCACCGTGTACCGGTGGCGCATCGCCGTTCGTCTTGTGGTCCGATGATGGAACGGGCTTGGCGGAATTAAATTATGCAATTCCATCGCACATTCCCCAAAATGCAACCGGTAAAAAACCCACAGGCTAGCAACTCGTCGTCGATGTTCAAGACTTTGGAGTTTCGTCGCGACGAGCCTCTCATTGCCGATGATCCTCTTGGCTCGTTAATCAATTGACTCAAGGGCATCAAGTTGGTATCTGGCAGATCCATCCCAAAGATGAGAGCAGTATTCCATACACGATCGAACTTGCGCTTGATACGAGTTTAAGCAGCTGTTCCGGCGAAGTATCGTCTCACCTTTCCTAGCATCCCCAACTTCTTTGCAGCCACTTGAGCTTTTGCCTCTATGTAAGGACCAAAATTGAGAGTAGATGTTAATGTAACCCCAAGAAGCTCAAGTTGGTCGGTTATCGGCACGGTTAAACCTCGGAAAGATGGAACTGGGTGGAATTTTGGCGGAAAATAGACACGCTTGCACCCATGTGGTGATTTTGCAACTTGAACGTTTTGAGATGTAGATATTTTGCAACTTGGGAGGTTTTGAGATTTGCAGCTTGTGAGCTTTAAACATTTTGCACCCATGTGGTGATTTTGCAACTTGAACATTTTGAGATGTAGATATTTTGCAACTTGGAGATTTTGAGATTTGCTGCTTATGAGATTTGAACATTTTGCACCCATGTGGTGATTTTGCAACTGGAACGTTTTGAGATGCAGATATTTTGCAGCTTGGAGGTTTTGAGATTTGCTGTTTATGAGATTTGAACATTTTGCACCTATGTGGTGATTTTGCAACTTGAACGTTTTGAGATGTAGATATTTTGCAACTTGGAGGATTTGAGATTTGCTGTTTACGAAATTTGAACATTTTGCACTTTGCACCCATGTGGTGATTTTGCAACTTGAAGGTTTTGTGATGTAGATATTTGCAGCTTATAAGATTTGAACATTTTGCACCCATGTGGTGATTTTGCAACTTGAACGTTTTGAGATGTAGATATTTTGCAACTTGGGAGGTTTTGAGATTTGCTGCTTATCAGATTTGAACATTTTGCACCCATGTGGTGATTTTGCAACTGGAACGTTTTGAAATGTAGATATTTTGCAACTTGGAGGTTTTGAGATTTGCTGCTTCTGAAATTTGAACATTTTGCACCCATGTGGTGATTTTGCAACTTGAACGTCTTGAGACTAAACCGTCATACAGTTTAGTAAGGAGTGAATCAGTATACTATAGAGAGCTTGCGACTTTTAATAAAAAAATTTACTTACACATTCACTCATACAAAAAATTGAATATTATGGATGTTTTGAGACTATTTTGCAACTTGAACGTTTTGAGATGTAGATATTTTGCAACTTGGAGGTTTTAAGATTTGCAGCTTGTGAGCTTTAAACATTTTGCACCCATGTGGTGATTTTGCAACTTGAACATTTTGAGATGTAGATAGTTTGCAACTTGGAGGTTTTGAGATTTGCTGCTTATCAGATTTGAACATTTTGCACCCATGTGGTGATTTTGCAACTTGAACGTTTTGAGATGTAGATATTTTGCAACTTGGAGGTTTTGAGATTTGCAGCTTGTGAGCTTTAAACATTTTGCACCCATGTGGTGATTTTGCAACTTGAACATTTTGAGATGTAGATATTTTGCAACGAACGTTTTGAGATGTAGATATTTTGCAACTTGGGAGGTTTTGGGATTTGCTGCTTATGAGATTTGAACATTTTGCACCCATGTGGTGATTTTGCTACTTGAACGTTTTGAGATGTAGATATTTTGCAACTTGGAGGATTTGAGATTTGCTGCATACGAAATTTGAACATTTTGCACCCATGTGGTGATTTTGCAACTTGAAGGTTTTGTGATGTAGATATTTGCAGCTTATGAGATTTGAACATTTTGCACCCATGTGGTGATTTTGCAACTGCAACGTTTTGAAATGTAGATATTTTGCAACTTGGAGGTTTTGAGATTTGCTGCTTTTGAAATTTGAACATTTTGCAGCCATGTGGTGATTTTGCAACTTGAAAGTTTTGAGACTAAACCGTCATACGGTTTAGTAAGGAGTGAATCAGTATACTACAGAGAGCTTGCGACTTTTAATACAAATTTTCACTTACATATTCACTCATTCAAAAAATTGAATATTATGAGACATGGGTGTTTTAAGACTATTATTTTTGCAACTTGAACGTTTTGAGATGTAGATATTTTGCAACTTGGAGGTTTTGAGATTTGCAGCTTGTGAGCTTTAAATATTTGAACCCATGTGGTGATTTTGCAACTTGAACATTTTGAGATGTAGATATTTTGCAACTTGAAGGTTTTGAGATTTGCAGCTTGTGAGCTTTAAACATTTTGCACCCATGTGGTGATTTTGCAACTTGAACATTTTGAGATGTAGATATTTTGCAACTTGGAGGTTTTGAGATTTGCTGCTTATCAGATTTGAACATTTTGCACCCATATGGTGATTTTGCAACTTGAACATTTTGAGATGTAGATATTTTGTCACTTGGAGGTTTTGAGATTTGCTGCTTATGAGATATGAACATTTTGTACCCATGTGGTGACTTTGTAACTGGAACGTTTTGCGATTTAGATATTTGCAGCTTATGAGATTTGAACACTTTGCACCCATGTGGTGA
Organism: Lacanobia oleracea; assembly: GCA_950371165.1. NCBI lineage: Eukaryota > Metazoa > Arthropoda > Insecta > Lepidoptera > Noctuidae > Lacanobia > Lacanobia oleracea. Next base: position 14,071,872 of record OX493401.1, read on the forward strand.
TTTTGCAACTAGAACGTTTTGAGATGTAGATATTTTGCAACTTGCAGGTTTTGAGATTTGCTGCTTATGAGATTTGAACATTTTGCACCCATGTGGTGATTTTGCAATTTGAACGTTTTGAGATGTAGATATTTTGCAACTTGGAGGTTTTGAGATTTGCTGCTTACGAAATTTTAACATTTGCACCCATGTGGTGATTTTGCAACTTGGACGTTTTGTGATGTAGATATTTGCAGCTTATGAGATTTGAACATTTTGCACCCATGTGGTGATTTTGCAACTGGAACGTTTTGAGATGTAGATATTTGCAGCTTATGAGATTTGAACATTTTGTACTCATGTGGTAATTTTTGTAACTGGAACGTTTTGAGATTAAGATATTTGCAGCTTATGAGATTTGAACATTTTGCACCCATGTGGTGATTTTGGAACTTGTACGTTTTGAGATGTAGATATTTTGCAACTTGTAGGTTTTGAGATTTGCTGCTTATGAGATTTGAACATTTTGCACCCATGTGGTGATTTTGCAACTTGAACGTTTTGAGATATAGATATTTGCAGCTTATGAGATTTGAACATTTTGCACCCATGTGGTGATTTTGCAACTGGAACGTTTTGAGATGTAGATATTTTGCAACTTGTAGGTTTTGAGATTTGCTGCTTATGAGATTTGAACATTTTGCACCCATGTGGTGATTTTGCAACTTGAACGTTTTGAGATGTAGATATTTGCAGCTTATGAGATTTGAACATTTTGCACCCATGTGGTGATTTTGCAACTGGAACGTTTTGAGATGTAGATATTTTGCAACTTGGAGGTTTTGAGATTTGCTGCTTATGAAATTTGAACATTTTGCACCCATGTGGTGATTTTGCAACTTGAAAGTTTTGAGACTAAACCGTTATACGGTTTAGCAAGGAGTGAATCAGTATACTATACTAGATACATACACATTGATACACTGACTAAAAATAGTAAGTATAGCACCAATAATGGGCTGCAGGTTGAGTACAGCTGTATTACCTAAATAGCGTTACTAGTATTTTTTGTACAGCATAAATTGATGAAATAAGTTGCTGTCTATAAGTATTATAGACTGACCAGTATAGCAACTAATCAATCCTGAGAAAAATTGTTTACAGTGCTATTACAAATTCAAAAACCCGCAACCGCACTCACATCCGCGAATGTGAAAATTTCGGCATCCGCAACATCCCTTAATCCGTACACTCAAAACCCCACATTACAGGTAAAGAAAAGTCACATTTGCTCACTTACAGACTACGAAGAAAATATAGCAAACAATGTTTCCAACAACACAAAACTATGAAGCTGCAACATTTTTGTGCAACTTTTGTTTACCATGAACGAAGCCTAAGGCCCATTTGCACTGCAAGTAACCTAACCATTTGAAGATGTCAGAGAAGTGTTTTATACAACCTACCTTTAAAATAAATATAAAAAATCAAAAGTTTGTTTAGTCTAAAATACAATTATTTTCAATGCACAGCTCTGTGAGAAGTAAATACTAAGGTTATATAACAAAGACAGTTCATACTTGTTTATTTAGTTTGACAGCTGCTGCAACAGAGCCACCTGCGGACAGTTGGCAGAACTCGTACAGACCATCAAACACTGGGCAATCTTCACCCACATTGACTGTAAATAAAATAACAACATTAATTTAATGAGCATTCAATATTATATTTTGCTTTTCCAAATGATAAGATATCATGGTCACAGGACACAGTCAATTTCAGACCATGCAAATTGCATGCTACCTTAAGACAACCCTCTGATCAAAATTTCAAGTATTAAATTGAATGCAAACAATAAGTCAGGGTTTCAATTTTATTGTGTTCAGCAGCCATGTTTTACAACTTGTGAAAAACATTTCAGAACTGGCATTTGAATTTACATGGTGCCATTTCAGTCCTCCAACAACGGCAGCCCTCTTAATCAGTCCAATTACTACTACACAATCATTTATAAAAAGTGACACTTATGACTAGGGAATGCAATCCGGACTATCCGTAATCCGAAAAAACCGGATATCCGCACATTTTTACTCGACTTCCAAATCCGGATTCGATTTTTGTAATTTCGGGGCTATGTTATAGCGCGAATATTCGTGTTGATAGCAGAGATAGAATTATTCTGAGGATAGTGGTTAGCGAGGAAGATACTTAGAGGCCGCGCTTACAAACATCTTCAGTGCATTGCCCTACAAGCGTGCTTTTTCCGCAGCAGGAATTATGTGTAACCGAATTCGCAGCAGGCTAAACCACAGCACTGTAGATGCCTTATAATTTTTGAAGTCACATTTTATGTCTCCAAAAATAACAGTTTGTAAATAATTAGAACCGAACATCCGTAAAAAACGGAAGCGCCGTCCACACACATCCGGGTTTCTCGTCCCTGACGAGACACGGCCGGGACGAAGAAAAACCGGTTACATACGATTTGTACAAACTTGCTCACACATATCCGTATCAGGAGAGTTCCGGTTCGTCTGTGTCCCGGAGCGCGCACGGACGCCCTGACAGTGCTTTCCGAGTTTTTGCCTCTGTCCCGGCCATGTCCCGCCTGTCTCATCTGTTTCTTCTTTATCTTCATCTAGCGCTATTGCAATCATTGCCAATTCCTCCATGTTAAACAAGGACATTGCGTATCAGCCACCAAAACAGATTATTCTGATTTTCCTCATGTGTGGACACGGGTGACGGACTGCCCGTCCCTGACGGGAACTCGGATAGCCCGGACATCCCTGACCCGCATGTGTGTGGATGGCGCTTCAAGGATCACTCGGGTGTCTGTCTGTCTGTCTGTCACAGCCAGTTTTTTCCGGATCTGCTGAACCGATTCTGTTGAAATTTGGTACACAAATGGATTTATGTGACTCAAACACGTATGTGAATAATGTTGAGTACGCTTACTTAATTTATTTATTTACGTAATGCATCCAACAATATCACATTAATAAACTTATATGGGTAGATTAACTTATTATCATTAAAAATCCGGATAATCCGAATTGGATCAAAATTATGTTCTTAAAATCCGGATTTTAAAACAAAACAGATTTGCATTCCCTACTTAAAACGCTCTGAGTTTTTTTTTTTGTTAATTATCATGACGCATGACTTAGTTTGAAATATCCAGGAGCAACATCAGTCCCGAGACTTGTATTCCAGGGATGGCACAGAATGGTTTGGGACATTGTTTTTATCATCACATCAGCCGAAAGACGTTCACTGCTGGACATAGGCCTCCCCAAAGTGTCACCACAATGATAATGATGGGTACTGTGCATTGTTTTGATATGTAAACATTATTAAAAGGCTATTTCATGATTGTCACTATTTGTTTTATTGTACCTATTATCTTAATTTTTATTTTTTTTACATTAAATGGGCTGTCTTTTAATAAGAAAGAATATGACTTACATCTTTGCATCTGTTTGTTGTACTCAGACATATTGTCAGGCCTAATTGATCGCAAGAAGCGAATATAATCATCTGAGTGGAACTTAGTCATCTCATCAGCAGTAGCTTTGTGTGGTCTCTGTAAAAATTGATAGTTGTAGATACAGTATGATCAAAATGATTTTATATTCATTTAATTTACTTTAAGTAGTATTTAAGTTGAAACAATAAAAAAGCCAAATTTTTGTTTATCTATTATCTAAATTCTATCTAATCTAACTAAACATTATAAATGTGAAAGGTCAAATCACACACCAGGGGGGGCCTAAAAAGGTCACTTTAGGAGAATCATATTAGAATCATAATATTAATCACTTTGGCAGTGACGGGTAGCGTGATTTGCTTTCTGATTCTGCTGGTGGCTTTTTTAGACCTGGAGAACAGATCTGGATGAAATTTGGAACTGAGATTAGTCTGGAATAGCACATAGGCTAATTTTTAAGCCGCTGGCAGAGGCTAGTGTTTCATGAATAAAAAAGTCAACCTATCATTTTTATTCTGTAAATTCATTTTCTACAAGGACGAAATCTATTATGTGTTTAATTTATTTATTTAGGCATCATGAAAAACTTACAGCTAAAACAAACAGGTCAACTTCTGAAAATAAGACTGTCAGCTAATTACAATTCTTCACTTATAACTTAAATCTGTTATTCACAAATCATAATAAAAACACAACAACATTGTTTCAGCAGCATGTTTTTGTTGCAATAATAGTAGGAAACATGTTCTGGCAATATTATTGCTGTTTTCATTCATTACTGTATTATTGAATCTTAAGCAACTATTTTTACCATGAAATTTAACTTCTAAGGCGAGGTTTGTGAGGAAAATTTGCAAATAAGGATAACTTACATAAATCTCCATTTTTCTATATAACCCATAATTAAGTAGCAAGTTGTGAGTCATACGTATACGGTGAGGTTTCATGGGATGTCCTTGTCCATAATAATAGTTTCCAATATCACCTAAAAATGAAATAAATAAATCATGAAACACCAATTTCAACTTCATAAGAATATGTTAGTCAGTTCATTTCATGGCTTGACACATAATAGTCTGTACCAGACATATCAAGGTACGAACGAAACTCATGCGGCCAATGAGAGCGCAGAACGCAGTACAGACGCCACAAAGTGATTCGTCACATAAAATCATAAAATCGTCAAGATGATAATGAGGTCTTCATTTAGGATTTTAATCGTTTTTTACTGTAAACACTGTGTGAAAATTGTTACTTGCAAATAATAAGCCAAGTTATCAGTGTATACTTAATTAAAATAAGTATGGATGCATCAAGCGATCGTTGTGGCGGGTAACTAACTTTACCATACTTACTATCATAGTAATAGCACACTCTTTTCTTGCTATGTGGTTGCATCGCCATTATGTGATATTAAACTACGATTTCAGCACGAAACAATCACAAATTACCAATTAATTTCACAAATAAATAAAACTGAGAAACATGAATATCACCGCACAAACTTCCTCAATTGAGTGAATGACTGAGTGAATGGAGTGAGCTGATGAAATGAAGTAATGAACGAATTAAAAAAACAACCTTCAAACGCGATGTTGTGTTTTTTAGTAACATAACATTTATCATTTAACTCGAGGAATTACTAAAACGAAGAAAAATTAAAAGTTTAATGGTCTAATAGAAAAATTGCACAAAGCTAGTAGGCATCAAAGGAACAAAGGAAGGCCTTTGCCTTGCAGTGGGACAAAACTGATTGAAAATTTTCATCTGTCCAGCCCGTAGACAGTCTGTCTACGGTCCAGCCTTTTTACCGTGAAAGTATAGTATATAAATATGGAGTCCACACTTCGAATACCTACTTCAAGCACAAATCATGTATCGCTATCTCACTCTCTGTGGTATGACCCTCTCTTTCTAAGTAGGGTAACCTTTATTTATAATTTTCCCAAGACAGCACTTGAAGTAGATGCTTTCCATTGAGGCAATAAGGCCGCCCTTTGTGTCATCCTATGTTATGTTTTCTTCATCTATCTTTTCTGTAATTTATATGGTGTACATAAAAAAGAGTATTCTATTCTATTGAGTGGAAAATATGTGCGCGTGTAATAAATTACCCAAAAAACAAGCTGTTTGTTACAGTGTGAATGTTTGGAGGATTCAATGAAACATAACTTTTTGTATAGTAAGCGTAAAAACGAAAAAGAATTCTTTTACTACAATTTTTTTGTTTTCAACATCAACTCTTACTATAAAACCGCAAAAAGATACCATGTTTCATTTATTTTGAACAAAGTGAATACTGAACAACAGTTTTTTTTTCTAGATTTCATGTTTGGCTAATGTATTTTCCATTTATACACAAACTTTTAGTCAAAGCGTGATGTTATAATATCCTATAACCATCCTCTATAAATGGGCTATCCAACACGAAAATGATTTTTTAATTCGAACCAGTAGTTCCTGAGATTAGCGCGTTCAATTAAACAAACAAACTCTTTAGCTTTATACTGGTATAGATATCATACGGGACTGTAATAGGAACGGTGGTCAACATTAATATTTTCTTTTGTCATCGACACGCTAAGAAGAAGATTATTAAGAGGAGAGGAGAGGGGAATTGTTTGTTTGAATTGAATAGGCTCCGAAACTCCTGGACCGATTTAAAACATCTTTCGCGATTAGAATCCTACATTATCCCTTATAAACATAAGCTATATTATATTTTCAAATAAGTGAGATAATTAAGAAAATTGCAATTTTGTAACCCAAAGTAGCCAAATTCTGCCTATTAAATTCATTATGTGGCGTGCGCTGAGAAAACTATTGATGATACATATTAGTAATGTACTACTCGTACGTAATTGAAGTACACATTATTATCTATAAAAAGTCCGGGAGGGTATATGTCTAACTATTATGGTTAAGTCGCAGTGACCGCTTTTTGTTTAAATAATTGAATCAAAACCCGGGCGGAATGGAATAGTGGTGGTTCTGGTATCATGATCTTAATCCTTATCCATTTAATGACTTGATAATTAAGGTTGATAATGTATATGAAAATTACACTTTAGTTTATTCAAAACTGACTTTTAGTTTTAAAGTTACGACGGGTATAAAATGCTCTAAGAAAAATGTTGCGGTTAGAGCGAACTGCCCTACGTTGAGTCTTAATAAGTAATTTACACATTCCCTTATAAAAAAGGAGATATACCTTCATGCCTTGATGGTGCTACTGCTACACGATCCTTTGTCAAAGTGAGATAGTAAACAGTACACTATTAGTCTGTGATTTTAAGATTCATTTGATCGTTTGTTTGTGTATTACAGGCAGTCTGATTTCTTTTAAGGTTAATAAAATCGAATTCGCATAATCTTTCATTATGGGTTATGTGGCTCGTACAAATAGTAATCATTTACTTAAGTATTTACCCATCTTTTCATTAAAAACTGCTTTGTTATTGGTCTGTGTGCTACTAGCGCCACTTGTCTACCTACTTTTGTCAGCCCCATTATATTAGGGTCGCCTTCCAGTCAAACCAGATTCAGCTGAATACTAAATTTGTCAGCTGATAGTTAACCTTAGTTGGGACCTGGAACATAAATGGATTGGTCAAACATGAACAAGACGTAGAGATACTTCTTACACTACTACATGTCATTGATGTACTTCTAGTTCCTGAAGCACAAGTGTGAGTTATAGGAATTGTAGTGTTGTTGATAGGAACCTAGGGAAGTGTCGACCAATCAATCTTTGAAACGGTTCGGGAATTACCAACAATAATCACTTGCGTCTTTGATGGATTGATCTTCAGCCCAAACTCAGTTCTCCATTCACCTATTCGAGCCAAGTCTGTATTAATCATCTCAATCGCACTAACACTATAGATAACTCTCCGAGAGAGGCTTGGAGTGTAAATTTGGAGACCATCAGCATACAGGTGGTAGAAAAAAGAAAGTCGTTCAGTGATAGCATTAATAAAAAGTGCGAAAAGTAAAGTTTTTCAAATCCACATCTGGTAGCTGTTCTTTTGCGCAGACTTCTAGTCAAAGTCAGCTTGTAATTTTTGTAAAAAAAATAGACGGGTGATTCGTAACATGCACGTCTCTTGAGTAGCTTCCGGATCTTGTAACACCTGGCGGACTTTTCAGAAAATTTGCGAAATTTCGTCCCACATATGTTCCAATAGGTAGCTTATCTGTTTATGGTGCCCCCAGAGACGTGTTGCCTTAAACAATTGCTTAATTTGCTTATGGGTCAATCCGGCACTGCCATCAGGAGGTAAAGTCCCGCGTACCCCGTAGAAAAGGATGGAACCTACGACCTACTACTACTAAACGATGCAATTTGGACATGTTCAAATCGCATCGTTTAGCAGTTCGACGCTGGCGGTATAATTCACGCTGCGTTTTTTTGTTGCGGTACTAATTTCACTCAACAAGTTTTTTTAGGGTTCCTTTTCTAAAGAGTAACCAATGGAACCCTATTACTAAGCCTCCGCTGTCCGTCCGTCCGTCCGACTGTCAGCGGGCTGTATCTAAAGAATCGAAATTAGTACACGAGTATTGCTGTTGCCGCTATAACAACAAATAATAAAAAATATAGTTTATGGTACAGAACCCTTCGTGTGCGAGTCCGACTCGTACTTTGCCGGTTTTTTCGTGGTGGCATTGATGCCGCCAAAAAGTCTTTATCATTCGGTCAGATATGAATAAATTCTCTATCAGCACACGTAACTATTGCGTAGAACACATTTTTTCAATCACCCGAGTGATATTCTGAAATTATCGTCACCTATCTCCATCTTTCCGAGGTGCAACCGTACCGATAACCGACCAACTCGAGCTTTCTGGGGTTACATTAACATCTACTCTCAATTTTTGCACTTTCATAGAGGCAAAAGCTCAAGTGTCTGCAAGGAAGTTGGGGATCCTAGCAAAGGTGAGACGGTACTTCACGCCGGAACAGCTGCTCAAACTCTATCAAGCGCAATTTCGATCGTGTATGGAATACTGCTTTCATCTTTGGGACGGGTCTGCCAGATATCAGCTTGATGCCCTTGAGTCAATTGAGAAACGAACGACAAGAGGATCATCGGCAATGAGAGGCTCGTCGCGACGAAGCTCCAAAGTCTTGAGCATCGATGACGAGTTGCTAGCCTGTCGGTTTTCTACCAACCGGTAGCATTTTGGAGAATGTGCGACGGAATTGAAAAAAATATATCCCAAGGATACACATTTCCGTGAGAAGGCGAATCCTATATCCTTTCCCAGGTCATTATAATCTTAGCAGTCATAATAATCTCAGCAGATCTTCATCAAAGTTGATTTTGGGACCACATGGATGTAGCTAATGATAGATAGTGATAGAACTATTTTACAATCGCAATTTACTAACCATCTCGATCTTTGAGAATACATAATTATTATTTAAATGTGTAATCTCAAAGACGGTGATGGTTTGGCATGTGTGCGAAGCAGGCACAATACCAATGACTTCGTCATCACATAAATCGACTACACTTGTGAACGAATGGTACGAACATCACTAAGCACTTATAAAATTCGTTCGTTGAGCTAACTGCTCTCACTTCTCTCCTTTCGGCGTTAGCAGTGGTCAAGGTGGGACGTGTTCCGTTTTGTCCTTGAATTTTAATCTTTTCAATTTATTTTATTAGTCAAGTTAATGTTTTAATAACTCTCGTTATAGTGAAAATCATTCTATTGATTCTAAATCTACATTAGTTTAGGATGTGTTGTGAGTGGTGAATTTCAACTCATCGTCCATTTTACTTACAGGTTCGACCCTGCTACATAAAATAATCTTGAATTACTTCTAACATCGCGGATTAAATCACATCCCGCAAAATGTAAGTATTTATATTTTACTCTATCTATGTTCAATCCGTGTTTATTTTAAATTTATTTATTAACTATTTAACTTCATCTCGATCGATAACTTGTACATTTATAATTCCCATCTGCTGAATTCATATTCCTATTTCGGCATAGGATTGGATCAAGCAATATGAGATGTGATTTTAATTATCTGGTTTAGTTGAGTTGATAGTGGCGCATGGCTCCGTTATTGTTTTATCTCAGTGCTGACACGCCATTTTGTGATCTCTATTGATCCACGGTGGCTTTCCCTTCACGCATGCGTGGCAATATCTGCATAGTGACGCAGTCCCTTTGTACGTGGATCAATACCGAAGAGTTAAAAGTTTTAACTTCTGTTTGAATAGCTTACGAATCGAGATGATTCATGGTTCACGGTAAGCATAAACGTGATAAAATAAGACCGGTTTCGTACACGTGCGCGGCATAATTATTAACACGTGTTTGTCACTAATTACTTTGAATAGGCATGTATTGATTCATGACTTTCTCATCAGGTCTAGTAGTTGGAACAATAGCCGTGGTGGAAGCGGCGGTTCCAAATTCGGCGGAGAGAGGAAGTTTGGAAGCAGCAACGGTTCATCCCGATTCAGCAACGGGGGATCGAAGTTCGGCGGTAGTGGAGGAGGCGGTGGTGGTGGCAGATTCGGCGGATCTGGTGGTGGTTTTGGCGGCGGTGGGGGCAAGAAAGACTTCACCGGCGGTCAAAACATGCGCCGACCAAATTGGGATTCAATGTCTCTGCAACCATTCAACAAAGATTTCTACAACCCACACCCTACAGTTTTGAGCCGATCACCCTACGAAGTTGAGGAGTTCAGAAGCAAACATGAGATATCTGTCAGTGGAGTAGAAGTGCCCAATTCTATTCAAAATTTCGATGAAGCCAACTTCCCTGACTATGTTAATCAGAGCATCAGCAACATGGGCTACAAAGACCCAACACCTATTCAAGCACAAGGCTGGCCGATTGCAATGTCTGGAAAGAACTTAGTTGGTATTGCCCAGACAGGATCTGGAAAGACCCTTGCTTACATCTTACCAGCTATTGTGCATATCAATAACCAGCCTCCTATTAGGCGTGGAGATGGCCCTATTGCATTGGTGCTTGCACCGACTAGAGAATTAGCACAACAGATTCAGCAAGTTGCTTCTGACTTTGGTAACTCTGCTTATGTCCGCAACACATGTGTGTTTGGAGGTGCACCCAAGAGAGAGCAAGGCCGCGACCTTGAGCGTGGAGTAGAAATAGTTATTGCAACACCTGGACGACTGATTGATTTCTTGGAAAAGGGCACCACCAATTTACAAAGATGCACATATTTGGTCTTGGACGAAGCTGACCGAATGTTGGATATGGGTTTTGAACCACAAATTAGAAAAATCATAGAACAGATTCGCCCTGATAGACAGACTCTGATGTGGTCAGCAACATGGCCGAAAGAAGTAAGAAAACTGGCAGAGGACTACCTGGGAGACTATCTTCAAATTAACGTTGGATCACTACAATTATCAGCTAATCACAACATCTTGCAAATAATAGATGTCTGCCAGGAACATGAGAAGGAAAACAAGTATGTATTATTACCCAGTCTCTTTTAGTAACCATTTTTGCAAACAAGTTAACAATGATGAATTGATGTTAGAATGAATTATTTGATTATAATAAATTATTTTCCTCTAAGAAGATCTGACTAGAACATATTTTTAGTGATTTATTAAGAATATGATACTTTCTTTGTTTTCATATATGGATTTTTCTTTGCAGATTAAATGTACTCTTACAAGAAATTGGACAGAGCCAAGAGCCTGGTGCCAAAACAATTATCTTTGTAGAAACTAAGAGGAAAGTAGAAAATATAACTAGGAATATAAGACGGTATGGATGGCCTGCAGTATGCATGCATGGAGACAAAACACAGCAAGAGAGAGATGAAACATTATATCAATTTAAGCAAGGCCGTGCTAGTATACTTGTTGCAACTGATGTTGCAGCCAGAGGACTTGGTAAATATTCTAGTTTTAGTTTTTCTACAGGGTTTGTAGTAAAGTTAATATTTGCACAACATATGCTTACTTGTAAAATTGATAACTATAGATTGATTGTAACTATATATTTAATATAACTTGCATTTGTTTATACTTTCAGAGGCACTGGCGGAAAGTTATTGTGTTCTATCCGATTACTGTCTGAATTTACTGGGCAAGTCACTACTGCACTGGATTTGTAGATGATGCTTTAGTCTGAAGCAGTAGAATGCAATAACTCGTCACTATAATGGTGCCTCATAAGTGCCTTTCACTGTGATGGGACCCGAGGCCGGAAAGCTTGATGGTATGTCCGTCTTTGTGTACGGACGGATACACTTGAGAGTGTGGAAAACCTGGTGATGCACTAGTATATAACAATCAGATTACCGAGATAAGATTCTCCGATGTGCATTGTTGAAAAACTTGACCACAGTTGAGACGTTATCGGCAGAAGGTCAAGGGTTTTCTATTTCGGCCAAATGGAGTTTTGGATGGGGCAATATCAATAAAAGATTTTACAAACTGAAATAAATTTACATCTACGCCCTTAATAAGACTCCAGGGTTCTGAGTGAGAGGCAAATATTGAATTGTATTTGGTACAAATCTGTGTAACTCGTTCATGTAAGTAATAGACGGCTATGAGTTACCATAACATTACACAGATTTTTTAAAGGTTAACTTGACTAGATTTCTTTGTTTTGTTATCAAATTACTGTTCTCAGCTTTTTCTTTTCCTTTCGCCTCGTTAATGTCGTAACAAGACAATAATATTTCTCTTTTTTACAGATGTTGATGGAATTAAATATGTTATTAACTTTGATTATCCTAACTCATCTGAGGATTATATTCACCGAATTGGAAGAACTGGACGTTCTAAATCAAAAGGCACGTCGTATGCCTTTTTTACGCCATCTAACTCTCGTCAAGCGAAAGACCTCGTGTCTGTACTGCAAGAAGCCAATCAGGTCAGTAGTATTAAAGTATTTATAATTTCCTCATACCTTTGGCATGGGTACGCTTCTACATAGCGTAACATGAATGCGAGTATGAGGTACATTAATGACAGCTATATGCCTTCGGTGTCCACACAATGTTGTCTGGATCCCATCCTCAGATGTTGTGACAATGACAATAGAAAATTAACTGCTAAAATTTGGTTATTTACCCCACTTATGTCATTTATTATTAACAACGAAATTAATTTGCAGGTGGTGAACCCTCAACTCCAGACCATGGCCGACCGCTGCGGCGGTGGCGGCGGAGGCTGGAACAGAAGCCGGTATGGAGGCGGCCGCGGAGGTGGCGGCGGATCATTCAAGCGCGGAAGCAATTTCGGAAGGGGCAATGGTGGCGGTAGCAACGGTGGGCCAGGCCACAAGCGGTTCAACGACTATTAATTTTAACAGTACAAATAAATTAATTCATTAGTAGCAAATCCTCATCAGAGTACTTGTGTGAAATTTAGTATTAAGGTGTGTAGAATGGTTGATATTGCAGTTGGTGGTTACATGAAAGGCTAGACTAATTAAGTGTTTTTTGTCTGCATATACATCTTAAACATCTCTGAATGTACTAAGTAATTTTGTTCATTAGTAACAAATCCTCCTCCAGATACTTGTGTGAAATTCAGTATTTAAGGTGTGTAGAATGGTTGATATTGCAGTTGGTGGTTACACGAAAGGTTAGATTAATTAAGTGTTTTTGTCTGCATACACATCTTAAACATCTCTGAATGTACTAAGTATATTTCGTTAACACTGTGATATTTATTTAATTGTGATGCTGCAGAGGATTAGCTAATTTATAGTGCTACTAAGACAGTACCTACAGTATTTGTCTTGTGGAGGACTTGCTCTCAACTATTTATTTAATTTTAACAATGATTTCACGAGGTTCTCATTCGAGATAATTTCATCACTTGTGCTCTTCATTCCATGCCCCTTTTCCGATAACATGTAATAATAATCAATAAATGTAATAATTAAGAACATAGCCTTTTATTTGCTCCGAAATAGCACACGCCTCAGAAAATTTCGAAATGTTGGATTCGCTACAAAAGTTGAATTTTCCATGTCCGTGACTACCGCGGGACGTGTCCGTTACCCTGGCCAGATGTTGTCGAAAATGGTAATTTGAATCTTATAGATAATTAGATTTGCGGCTTCTGTAATTGTTGCGCACATTTTTAAATTTGTTGCGCTTATAGTTTTTTAATTATTTCACAAAAACATTTCCTGCTGCGGTAACGTTACCCTAGCCAGACCTTTTTCTTTCTAATGGGAATATTTAAATAAAAACTAGCTATAAAATTAGTTGTCTAGATGAAGTAAATGTTGTGCCTTATTTTGTATTCAAGTTTTCTTCGGTTGCGAAGTTATTCGAGATTTTGCTGGAGTAACGTTTCTGGTTTTGCTAGATCTTTGAAACGGTTAAACGGATTCTTATCATATTTTGTACATGACTTCTTAGGAACTAGTTTAAATTTGTTTTTCAATAAAAAAACCAAAATAATACATAGCTTAAAGGTTATTTCATTAAATAGAAAAACACTTCAATTGGTCCCAGCACTCTCAATAAGAGGTCTAAAGACTTATTGAAGCTTGTAACTGCCTTATGTATCTGAAGTTTCATTAGTATCCTGTAAGTATTTAACAAGTTATGATGATATTCAGTTCCTCACGAGCACGGTCTTGATGCGCGCAGTGTTATTTGGCCACTGGATTGGATATATGAACTGAATGTTATGTCAATTATTAGTTTTTTAGTTCAGTTGTATAACAGTAAAATTTCAGCTCAGTACGTTGGATAATTAATGAGATAATACGATTAAAGTCATTAGGAAGTGAATGACCGTGGTAACCCGACCAAGTTTAGGTGGTTACGAAAAAGCGAAAACGCAGAACATTATACTATCTTTTGAAATGTTTAGTATAATACACCTTACAATTTCGGTACAGACGCGTACACTGTTAAATACACAATAATATAATAATATTTTCTGTACTATGAAAACATTATTATTATCTTCCAGTTGCACAGACATAACAAAAATCACCGATTTAACATGTAGTTCGGTGGGACGCGGGAGGGGTGGGGTGAAGGGATAATACATTGTTTGCATAACGCACTAAACATGCTCCATAATCACATAATTCATCTTGTAGAGAGTGCGCGTGCGCTTCGGCAGTTCCGTTTCCTGTTTTTGCAAATATTTATCGAGTGCGTGAGAGCTATTTATAATAACAAGTGTGGCGAATTACTGCTGCTAATGTGGAGTGCTTCTATTGATGATCATATTAATTATGGTGCGGGCTGCTTGCTGAATTCACGAACAAGGTAAGCTTGCATAATGTAACTACAGAAATAGTGGCAAAATTATTAATAATATGTAGACTGTTAGGTACTTATCTAAAACTGTATTTATTTTAATGCTTAATTTTTTGATTTTAGAACCTTTCTTATTATTTTCTTTTTTTCTCGTACTTAGTTATTACCTGGACTGGAATTCTCAACAATGATAACGACATATTTATCCTTCGCTACATAGTACCTATAAAACAAAGTCGCTTTCCGTTTGTCGGTACCTGTTTGCTTAAATCTTTAAAACTACGCAACGGATACTGAAGCAGGTTTTTAATAGATTGATTCAAGTGGAAGGTTTTTGTGTAGTACATTGTCAACATATGACTTGAAACTTGATTAATGAAATTCATGACTTAGCGACCGATTTTTACCGTTATCCCCATTATGGATTTAGACAAAAAATGTACTCTTTCTTTTTATTGTAGGTATAAACAGAATGGCAACATAGCAATAGCCGTGGGCCGCGATGATGGACGCGGTGATGGCGACATAATACTTACGTATGAGTGTGGTGGCGACTATGACTGCGTGGTGAAGTTATAAAAAATATCGTTTGACATTCTCTACGTCTGTAACTCAGAAACTCTCAATCTACGGTGAGTACGTACTTATATCTAACTACGATTTAGGTAGGTTGACCTGCTGGCCACTGTACAATCTGTATTATTATGGATCAGGACTTAAATAGATTTTACTAGATACATATAGTAAGTAGATTACTACAAATGTAACGTGTAGGTAAATAAAAACGCTCTAAATAAGCGCGCTATTACAGGCAAAAGTTGTTAGGCCCTAAATATACGGTGAAACGCAACTGCAACGAAACTGCAACTTCTAGTTACTTTAGAGTTTCATTTGAGTTTCTGCCATAGACTCGAGTGAGCTCACATGACGCAACCATTTCAAACCGGTTCCATCGGAGCGCGCGATTGGTGTGTCACTCGGACTTTGGCCCCCCGCACCCCGTATGTAACGTCTCCGGGCGGCGTATACAAAATTGTACCTTTTGTTATTATGAGTTTTTGTTACGAGTTGTTATAATAGTGTTACTTAAATATATTTTTTAGGTGAAATTTTTTCCTCGGGAGCGCGATATAACGTATTTAATGCATATTATTATCACATAGTATTATAAAATCATGCGTTTTATTATATACCCTATTTATCAGTTAATAGGCATTTATGGTGTTCAATATTGTTTTGAATCTCCGTTCTTTTTCCTCTATTTTCATATTACAATTCGACAGCCCTTTAGCTCTTAATAAAACTTGTTTATATTTTATTTTATTATTATATATATTTTCAGTTATTTTTTTTTGTTTTGTTATAGATGTTCTGATGACCGACGTACGATGGAATGGCAATCTTCTCATCAACCAATATTGGCGGACCCCAATTATTTAATTTCTTAGCCCGTTATCTACAGTGAATACTCTGTCCCGTTATGTACAGTGCACTCAATCAAGAATTGACTTAACAAAATGGCAGGTAGAAAAAGCGCTATACCATTGCAAGATCAAAAACGCATTATTTCTAAATATGCATATATATTTAATAAGTCGTGTCCTTCTATTACTCATGATGTATATGAACGTATACAGAATGAATTTTATGAAATGTTTCAACATAAGATGTCTAAAATGGCCATACAAATGTCAGTGAGACGTAATAAATTTTATTTTTTCCATGATAGTGTCACAGATGTACGGGTTAGTGACGTAACAGACAAAAAAAGAAAGTACTTTGACAGTAACGGTGATTTTGAAAATATTGATGATAGCAACAGTACTTCTGATTTCAAAGTAAAGTTTCTAATGGATATTCACGAATTTAAACGTATTGCACCCAAAAACCACACGTTGTTACAGAAAAGTTGGACTAATGAGCTGCAAGATCAAATATGGAAAAAAACAGATCTTAATTGTACGTTTGCTTTTAAAAATAATTACGTACCTACGAACTTTCTGTTTGACTCTATTAAATGCAATGGAAAATGTACTCAGTGTGGCGCAGTTATTATTGTTGACATATCTCCTAAAACTGAAAATTTTTTAGAGGTAATTTGTCAAATAAATACCTACAAGAAAGAGCATGTCCACGATTTGAATGTTAAAAATAAACTTACATCAACACGAAAACAAAAACTTGCTGTACAATTAAAGTATCAAAAGGCGCTTAAAGTCAGAACTTTGCTGGCTGATGAACTCATGAAAATAGATAATCCAAAAGAACCTCCAACGCTACCTAAATTAGGTAATTTAAGGAAAATACGACATGAAGTTAAAAGGGCCCTTCAATTTGATAAAAATACAATATTATCCATCTATGCAATGTCTCAAAGTTCCCCATTCGATACATTTATACGAAAATTTTCTCTTGTCCCTTTTTATATTTACTTATGGACAAATGAACAAAGTAAATATTATGATGACGTTTTAAAAAATACACACACTGTTTTGTCCATCGACGCAACTGGTTCGATTTTTCAACCGATAGCGCCTCCAGGAGTAAGTCTTAAAGACGCTAAACATACTTTTCTATATGCTGTCATGGCATACACTGCCAGTACCAGTATTCCTTTATGTTATATGGTATCACAATCACACACAATTGAAGCTATAGCTACTTGGTTAAGTACATGGGCAGTAAATCGATCATTACCCAAAGAAATAGTATGTGACGATTCATCTGCACTACTAGGAGCTATATGTCGTACTTTTCTTCATACCGATACAAATGGTTATTTATCGCAGTGTTTTTCGCTTTTAGAAGGGCTAGATGTTTGTGTGCCGGCTTGTTACATTCGGTTAGACAAATCGCATTTTTTTAAAAAACTGCCTAAACAAAGTAGTTTTGACAAAGCGTCAGAAAAATGCAAATATTTTTATATTAACTGTTTAAAGAAAATTCATACACTACATTGTTACAAGGAAATAAAATCTGTTATCAATGATATAGTAACAGTATCATTACACAAATATGTTAGTCCTGGTTTAGATGGTCAGCTATGTGGCAAATATGAGCAAGCTCTACAGCGTTTGATTGATTATAAGGATGATTCTAATGTGATCGGTGTCGATAACGATGATCAAACAGATAAACATTTTCTAGATGAACATGACGAGGTAACTATGAATACTGGTACTGTTTGTCCTCTTATCAATTATTACAACAAAATAATAGAAACAGAAAAGTTATATTTGCTATTACTTGACCCAAAGCATGAACAAATAAATGAGTATTATTTGCCGTCTATAAACGATACTTTAAAAAGGCTGTTGCGAAAATTACCTATGTGGGGTAATGTTATGACCAAATATTTTGTCAATGCAAAAGAAGTAGCTAGTAGTTCAAATAATGAAAATCACTTTAAGGACCTAAAGACCATATATTATAATACGAAAGATGAGCGAATACGACTTGATGAGTTCATAGTACAACACTATAGTTTTATAAATGGGTCTGTCAAATTAAACATTTCTGAAAATTTAGTAAAAACAAAATTAAATAAAGACATTTTACAAAAAAGAAATATAGTTAATGATTTTGACTTGACACATGAAACAAAAAGCAACATTGCAGTTTTACAAAATGCGCCTATTCCGCAGACATCTACGTATAACTTAGAAAATTCAAATGTTCAAAACTTACCAATAAATAGAAATACAGTTCATACACGAAACGTGAAGTACAATGAGGACTTTGAATTAGAGTCTATATTTCAGGACGAACCTGTTGAAGTAGAAAACTGGCGAGGTCTTGCAGTTTCTCGCAAAAAAACAAAAGTTAGCATAAAACCTATATATATATTACAAAATGGCAACGTAGCCATATCTAGAAATAAAAGTATAATTCTGACTAATACTTGTGCATTTGACGCAATCTCGCAAGCATTAGCCATAGCCTACAAAGAAAGAAATACATTCAGACAGGAGATCAACAACAGTAAAAGAATGCAAAATGACGCTTTTACGACGTTTATCGCAAATCTTGCTACTGCAAAGAACTTCAGCCAAAAACTCTACAACCAAAGAGATGTACTTTTAAGTAATATTTTTTGTGCAAATTTTGAAAAAAATAACGGAACTACTTCCAATGTTATAAATTGCGCCTGTAATATTACAAAAATATTAGAAGAAATTTGTATTTCATACTTTTCCGCTACTAGAAAAAGAATTTGCTCAAACGCAAATTGCACTAGCCACAAAAACAAAGATACATTTGAATGCAAATACTTGCCATTGAATATAGATCTCATAAAACAAAAAGGTATTTCAAATTTACAAGAGTCTGTAGAAGCAGGAATGAAAAACGATTTCTCACCACTTTGTGTTTCTTGCAGAATAGGCACAGTTTCATTTAATTATCATTTGAACCATTTGATAATATTTGAGCTTCATGATATTAATATACAGCTAAATGATATCCCAATTAATATTGAAATTAATAATAGATTATATGTGATCTTGGCAGTCATTGAATTTAATCCACCTCTCAGCTTCGCAGGAGTTGGCCACTACAAAGCTCATTGCTATCGAACACAAACTAGAACTTTTCAATGTTATGACGATATGTATAGCAAAATTCAGAAGAGTCAGATTAATTTAACGCCTCACGCGATTATTTATACATTACAATCTGATAATATCTCATTGTAATATCTAATTTATCTAAAATACAAAACTATTTTATAGATTTTGTATTGTCACTTGACGTGTATTTTTACTTTAAAATTGTGAATTTTAATGCTAGTCACATTTTTTATAGATGTGGTAATAATAATAATAATAATTTAAAAAATCGTCTCCAATCTTATTCAGTCGGAAGCAATGTGTTTTTTATTAAATTAAAGATGGCGAACACATATTTCACACTTTTTAATATAGAACCTAAATCATGACCATTTCATCAACTGACGTAAGAATCAACAAAATCTGCCTACGCTTATGGTCTCTCTAGAGCGCCAACTAGATCTCTGTTTATGACAACTTTTGTTTCACAAAGTTACTTAAGTATTTGGATACTCATTTTACAAAATGATCTGTGATTTTTATACAAAAACCAACAAAGTTTTAGAATGTACCTTTACTCGTTGATTTTTTGAGATTGTAATTAGTTAAAAGTAATGCTTACTTAGTTATGACTGCAGTTTAATATTACTTAATTTTATTATTTTTGATCTGTGATTTTTAAATAGTTTAAATTCATTTTATTTGTACTTAGGAAAGAAACTGTGATATTTGAAATGTGACAACAAAACAGTAGGACTAACTGTGAGGATTTTACTACATTGTGATGTCATATAATATTACCATTGATCTGTGATTTTAATTGAAATAAGTAGGTATTAGTAGATACTAAAATACGTAAGTTTAGTGTTAACTGAAAAAAACCATTGTATATTATTTATTGTCTGTGATCATTACACATTCCAATATGTGTGGGTATATTTAAATAAAAACTGTAACTGTGTATACTGAAATCTATAATTTTTAATCTGTGATTGTTTTAAGTATAAGTTTATTAATACTTTAAAAGTTCAATTGAAATGATTATTTTACCTGTAAATAAACATTTTTAATAATCATGTAGTTTTTTTTAAAACTTGTGTACATGTCTGTACTAAATTTGCAACACTATCCTACATATTTTAGAAGGTACCATAATGTTCTGCGTTTTCGCTTTTTCATAACCACCTAAACTTGGTCGGGTTACCACGGTCATTCACTTCCTAATGACTTTAATCGTATTATCTCATTAATTATCCAATGTACTGAGCTGAAATTTTACTGATATACAACTGAACTAAAAAACTAATAATTGACATAACATTCAGTTCATATATCCAATCCAGTGGCCAAATAACACCGCACGCATCAAGACCGTGCTCCTGAGGAACTGAATATCATCATAACTTGTTAAATACTTACAGGATACTAATGAAACTTCAGATACATTTGAAGGCAGTTACAAGCTTCAAAATAATGTTTAAAGTAAGTCTTTAGACCTCTTATTGAGAGTGCTGGGACCAATTGAAGTGTTTTTCTATTTAATGAAATAACCTTTAAGCTATGCATTATTTTGGTTTTTTTATTGAAAAACAAATTTAAACTAGTTCCTAAGAACTCATGTACAAAATATGATAAGAATCCGTTTAACCGTTTCAAAGATCTAGCAAAACCAGAAACGTTACTCCAGCAAAATCTCGAATAACTTCGCAACCGAAGAAAACTTGAATACAAAATAAGGCACAACATTTACTTCATCTAGACAACTAATTTTATAGCTAGTTTTTATTTAAATATTCCCATTAGAAAGAAAAAGGTCTGGCTAGGGTAACGTTACCGCAGCAGGAAATGTTTTTGTGAAATAATTAAAAAACTATAAGCGCAACAAATTTAAAAATGTGCGCAACAATTACAGAAGCCGCAAATCTAATTATCTATAAGATTCAAATTACCATTTTCGACAACATCTGGCCAGGGTAACGGACACCCGCGGGACCCCGACGTAAACGCTTCCATATTTGGTAAATAATTAGTACTCACGTGGTCAACAAAAAAAAGTAACAGGTAGGTAATAGCTTTTCATAGTATGGGTCAGGATGGTGTACGTTATCCCAGCAAGAAAGCATCTCCTAGAGTTATGAGTAGAACGTATAGTTAGTGCCTTATCTGCTGAAAATGTGTGCCCCCTGTCGTTTGGAAAAAAAACGGAAAAACGATTCTTGCTGGGGTAACGTTTTTCTAGCAGGAAAATTCCATTTGTTCCCAACGAGTAACACCCTCAAATGTCACACTGTTACTCGATGGGAACACACTGTTACAGAACTTAATGAAAATAAGAATTAAATCGGTTTTTACTTTAAAAACATTTATTCGTCATATTGCTGGTGATTCTCCTTTGAACGTTTTATTCTTAAATCTATACTAATATTATAAAGCTGAAGAGTTTGTTTGTTTGTTTGTTTGAACGCGCTAATCTCAGGAACCCGGGCGTCTCTTCTGGCGTCTCTTCTGCAAGAATCCGGCGCAGGAATCTCCAGCACTTGCCATGTTCGGTGAGAAACTGCGTCACGCGAAAGTGAGGACATCGTGATGTCTATCCAACCACACCTCAAAGACCCCTCTTTGACTTACCGCCGAGATTATGGCGTGCCCAAGTGGGGGTGTAGCTCTATGAAGTACTTTTAGATAATTATGTTCTTTTAAAAATTAAATTGTCGAAAAAAAAAAAATAACAGAAATTGACACAGGCAAAGTCGTAGGTAACAGCTATAATTTATAAAGCTGAGGAGGTTGTTTGCAAAAATAAATTTGATGCCCAAAATAACTATTCCACGCGGACGAAGTCGCGGGCACAGCTAGTAATTAAATAAAATTACAATACCTAAATACATACATACATACATAGACTCACGCCTGTATCCCCGAAGGGGTAGGCAGAGGTGTAATATTACACCCACATCTCGCCATCTATATTTAAGTCCCACGTAATAAGGGGGGGGGGAGGTACCTAAATACAATCAGCTTTATATAATATATCAGAGTAAATCATCACATTTTACAACAATTATCAGTTCTAATTTCTAATGTTAATTTGAACTTTAAACAATTTTCCAAATACAAATAATTAGCCATAAGTATGTTGTGACAATTAAAATTATGTATAGCAAAATAAAGTTATGATAAGCCGGCAACATCAGTTATCGCGAGTGTGTAATGGCGGTTATTTTCCATGCACATTTAATGTAAAAATACTTTCAAATCCAGTGTGACTGGTTGGGATTTTTTTCTGAAGAAATTCCCATCGAGTAACAGTGTGACTGGTAGTGTGACCGGTTGGGAATTTTTTCAGAAAAAAATCCCATCGAGTAACAGTGTGACATTTGAGGGTGTTACTCGTTGGGAACAAATGGAAAATTCTAAACGAGTGATCGGAGAGAGATAAATTTTATTGTGCATGGACAGAGAGCTTACCTATGTGTGCCAAAATGTGCCCCCAAAAATAAAATCTGCCCCTTCATCGAGATAGGTATTGCGTTTCTTGCTGGAGTAGGTAACGTTTTGATGAATCTTATATCTCTAAAACCATTGCATGTGTCCCTGTAGAATAAACATACACGAGTAGCTCTTAATGTGTGCCCCTTAGTGCCCCAATTAGATTAGAGAAAATATTTATAGTTTTCAAGTTATCGCGGTTTTATGAAAACCCGAAAAAAATCGCAGCGCCTAAATGAGACAAGGCATAAGTTAGCTGAAAACTGTATTCGGTCCTTCTTGACGCTAATAATAACCATACCTACTTCAAAACTTCATGCATGCGTTTTTGAATAATCTTACTAAAAGTCAAAACGATGGTGTCATAATTTTGACGGCAAAATACAAGGAACTGGCTCAATCTAGTGATGGGCGTTGAATCAAGGAACTAGTTGAATCAACGTTGATGTCTCTTCAACGGGATTAACGTTGACCATGTACAAATCAACTCGTTGAATTCGTCAACGAGTTACGAGACAACGACGTTTATGAATTCAACTCGTTTGACGAAACGAGAAAATGAACCCAACGTTTTGTTATTTTCAACGTACGTAAATTGTATCTATCATCTTTCATTTTGAGAAAGATGATAGTGGGAAAGCTAGTAGTACTCGTAATATATGTAAAGAAAAGATTTCTTATAAATCTTTCATTAGGTAAACTGCATCAAATTGTTCGTAAATTAACATTACAACAGCATACGTTAATAAAAGCGTTATAGCCGTTTATCGTTCATGCAAGTTGACGTTCGTAACACGTTAACTCGTTGACGAAATTAACTAGTTGACAAACGCAATTCAACGTTAACGTTTCGTTGACGGAAAAACCTTCAACGACCCATCACTAGCTCAATCTCAGATGTGTAGGTGTAAACCAAAATCATGTGCCTTTAGTCAAAAATATATGGCGAAAATATTGAGCTTGGAATGTTTCGCATTAATTAAATACCGTAAAATGGGGTGAATAGACACAACTTTCAACATCTACACTGATTTTCTTACATATTTTGTATGAAAGCTGTTATCAAAGTATTGTTGAATTGCGAGTCTCGTTTTAATTTAACAATTAGTTATTCTTTAATGATGCATAAATTTGAGAATTATTTGTGAAATAGGAAAAAGTAGGCGGTTTCTATTTACCTTGAAACTGGGGTCAAAAGATACGATAAAAGGGGTGAATAGAGAAAAAACGTTAGGGTTGTCAAAATCAACTTTTATTGTACGTATGTAAGTGCTTATTTGTTTTTCAGTAAACAACTATCAACAATAATTGAAGAGTTTAATTTTTGTAATTATAATCATGTAGGTAGCGTTAGCAACATTACAAAGGATTATAAATATATGTCTGTATCATTTACCTTGTATCTATATATTGTTTCAACTGTTTTAGCCAAAGTATTTGCATAATCTAGTGATAGTTGTCCAATATATATATATATATATATATTACGCGTACTAGTTAAAATTAAAGAAGTAAAAATTTAGTAGAATTTAGAATAACTTATATTTAAATATTAACAAACATTTAAATAAAAATAGGGCATATCGAGAATATGTATTTTTAAGAATAAGTCTTTCTGCAAATGTACCCACAATTACGTTACAATTTTTGGAATGAGGCTAATCGCAAATATATCCTTAAACGGTCTTAAATATTTATCTCAGAAATCCAGAAAATGTTAAATTTAATTGACCAAAGCCGTTGAAGATAAAAACTCTAAATTTCAAATTAAAGTGTCACAGAAAAACATTTTAACAAATTTTTTTAAATGAAAACTGTCATAATTAAAAAATACTTGATTGACAACCCTAAAAATCATGTTTCTATTAACCTCTTTCTCGTTGCTATTAACCCCTCGCTCATATCTATTCACCCCTTTCTTCGTTTCTATTGACCCTAAAGGCGTTTCTTTCTAATCACCCCCGACTCGGTTCTATTCACCTCGAATTCAGTAAAAAATACTTAGTCTAGATATAAGAACAAAATGATGGAATATTGATACTAATCTTTTTTAATCCTAATAGATGAGAAACTTAACTATCCAAGTATGCAAATTGACAAAGAGATAACAGTGAAGAACTTGATGTTTTTTTTAAAGTTTTACACAGTCAATCAACACTTGTACGCAGACGTTCACTTCAACAGCTTTTTTCTTTAAGTCATTAGACTTGACGTAAATTTTAGGGTCGCCAGATTAAAGGAAAAATGTTGCAGTTTTATTAATAGTGGGAATAAAGATACTTTAACAGACTATAGAGCAACTAGAACGACCATAATCAAATTCTCAGATTTGTTTCTATACACCCCGCGATTTCTATTCACCCCATTTACGGTATAAACAAAAAACCAAAATATGTAAACAACGGCTGGTTATCCGACCAAATTCCAATGACTACTAAAAAGCAACGGATTCATAGGTACCTACATATCGATGAGCTTCTTTATTGGACGTATTATACCTAAGCTGTTGTCCGTACAGTTGCGTTCAAAAGTTTTGCGGGCTAATTAAAAATATATTAAATGCACCTTGTGACTATATTAATGAAACAGCTTGTTGATGTGGAAATTATTATTTTTCTTCCCTTAATTTTAATTCTAAAAGTGCATGTGCATCAAATCACAGATCAAATTTCCTACGTATAAATATTAGAAATAATTTGCACGTTGTGTAGTCATCATTATTTAAATCACAGATCAGTTTTTCATCTAAGTCTAACTTATAATTAGTAAATTCGCATCACAAAAAATCAGATCAGTATTAAAAAATAAAAACGTTTTCACTGGCCCTTGTCTTATAGGTACTTTTTACATTTTAGTCACAAAATTTTCATAAGTATTAAATCTGCACTTCCCTATTGTCAACCGATTTTAATGATTATTTTTTTGTTTGAAAGAGTATTTTCCCGGACTGGACCCACTTAAATTTGAGGGACCGATTTTTGTCAGCGGTTTTCTGGTGGTTTTAAACCCCTTCTACATGGATGTAATCTAGCGTTCCATCCAATCCTATCCAAGGTGACCTTGCTAGATTACATCCGTGTAGACGGCAGATGTCACCCAAATTTTAGATTGACATTCAACGCCCTTGGAGGAAGTGCGCGCACTTCCATCCACGGATGGAGCGCGGCGTTTGCATCGGTGTAGACGGTGGATTTAATCCAACCAAGAAGGACAGTCGCGCTACGGCAGGCAACGAGTGCGCACGTATGCGGGTGCTTAGTGACATTCACGTCCAATAATGACTCAAATGTTACTACCGGTATAGGTACCTACCTATACGATTAAATATAATAAATAAATAATTCCAATAAACTGAATGACTGAGAATTCATCGTTCCTTTAACAGCGCTTCACACATTCTATTCTTTATTTTTTAGGGTTCCGTACCAAAATGGTAAAACGGAACCCTTACTCTCCACCCAGATTAAACTTCAAAAACCCCATCTACACGGATGTAAAACCCCATCTACACGGATGTAAAACCCCATCTACACGGATGTAAAACCCCATCTACACGGATGTAATCGAGCGATCCATCCAATCCTATCCAAGGTGATACGATATGCTGGTTTCTCTGTTGGCAACACTGTTTCGCGGACTCCGAAAAGGAAAGAAATTATTAATGTCAGTTGCATGCTTGTGACTTCTGCATCTATATTACTATACTCTTTGGACTTCTGTATCAATTTAATAAAAAAAAGTCACTATTGTTCCAAAAATCCGACTATCTGGAGAAAGTTAAATAGTTCCTAGTGATAAGGAGTAATATTCTCGTCCCACTCAACGTTGTGCTTTTTATTTTTTAGACTTAGTAATCGATTCTAACCTTAAAATTATTTGATTGAAGACGAGGAAAGACTACAATAATTTATTCAATAATATCTTATCTTGAAGGGATAAAATTATCGAAACGCGAACACAAAGTTAAGCATGGCTTTAAATATAATAACGAGACTCCTGAATCGCAGAAGTTTACGTAAACTGTAAGTCCAAACTATCATACTTCTTTGCCAATAATATTGTATAGATACCTAAATGTATCACTATCACATGCTAATGTTTTAAAGACTTTCATGATTCAAGTAGATAATTTTTTATTGTTTTTTTCCAGATTATCACATGGCTCAAAACAGTTTATTCCGGAGGTTACATCAGTAAATTTAATAAAAAGTGTCTGTATACCTTATTCAACTGTAAATCATGAACACTTTTTAAGGCAATTCAAGTTTAAAACACAAAATGCTCATCGGTATTTTGCAACTAGACCAGCACAACAGAATGAAATTGATGATTATCGTAACGAACATAATATCACAGTTATTGGAGAAGACATACCAAATCCTTATATAGAAATAGAGAAGTGTGACTTTCCTGACTACATCAAATCATTTTTAAAAAATCAGGGTTTTGAGAAACCTACAATTATACAGTCTCAAGGATGGCCCATTGCTATGAGTGGACAAAATTTTGTAGGAATTGCACAGACTGGTACTGGCAAAACTTTGGCATATTTGTTGCCTGCAGTGGTTCACATCAAAGAGCATAAGGCAAGGAGGGGACTAGGTCCAATTGTACTTGTGCTTGCTCCCACTAGAGAACTAGCACGTCAAATAGAGCAGGTGGCAAAGGACTTTGAAAAATCACTGGGCATCCGTTGTGTCTGTGTGTATGGAGGAGCAAATCGTGCAGTCCAGGCGGAAAAACTAAGACAAGGAGTTGATATACTTATTGGCACTCCAGGCAGATTGAATGACTTTATTGTTAGTAAGACCGTGTCCCTGAGCAGATCCACCTATGTTGTGTTAGATGAAGCAGATAGAATGTTAGACATGGGTTTTGAACCACAAATTCGGCAAGCTCTTGAAGGGGTCCCCCTTGAGAGACAAATCTTAATGTTTTCAGCTACATGGCCTAAAGAAGTTAGACATTTAGCTAAGGACTACCTGGGAGAGTTTGTGCAAGTTAATGTGGGATCAACAGAACTGTCTGCAAACCATAACATAAAGCAACATGTTCATATTTGTGACATGGACCAGAAAATGGACTTGTAAGCATTAAGCATAGTTTTATATTGTGATTGTTAATTTTTTGATGTGATGTTACTCAAGACTTCTTCACTTTACAGGTTTAAATCTATAATGCACCAGATATCAGGTGAAGGTTTTGGTAAAATGTTAATATTCACAAATACCAAAAAGTTTGTGGATATCCTTGCGCTAGCTCTAAGGAGGAATGGATGGCCTGCAGATGGGATTCATGGTGACAAAACACAGTTTCAGAGAGACAAGATTATCAATAAGTTCAAAACTGGTGTGACAAATATATTGGTTGCTACTGATGTAGCTGCTCGAGGTCTTGGTGAGTATTCAAACTCACATTTCTTCAATTATCATCATATTAATCATAAGCTGAAAGAAGGCTGGACGCTGGACATAGGCTTCCCCCAAGTGTCACTACAATAACCGGTCCTCTGTGTGTTTCCCATCTTCAATGACTTTCAATCTCACCTTTGATCAAGAAACCTGGAAGTTGTGGGGCGAAAAACTTTTTTTTTAATTTATTTTTTTACTATACATAGGCACGCGTTTGACCACTATCTCACCTGATGGTAAGTGATCAGATGACAGAGACAAAGTCTACGATGGAGCGAGCTTACCCAGAAGGAGCCTGTTCACTCTAACTTTGAAGAGACTAAAATCTTTTACCTGCCAGTTGAAAAATGCAGTAATTGAAGAATAAAAACCATTTTTATATTGTGAGTGTCGAATGAATCCTTTGCTTTTTTTCTAGATGTGGATGGTGTGACACATGTAATCAACTACGATTTCCCAAATACTTCTGAAGACTACATTCACAGAATAGGGCGCACTGGTCGCCAGACCAACAAAGGAGTCTCCCACACCTTACTCACTGAGGATGATGGTAGACAAGCAAAAAGCTTGATGGATGTTTTGAAAGAAGCTAATCAGGTAATATTCCTTCTCTTGCAATTCCTAAAGCCATGGGCATGTGTGTTGTTTGATATGAACCAATCATACAAATTTGTTCAGGCCTATCTCATATTTGAATGAGTTTCATAGCCAATCAATTGTGTCAGAAGGACGCCGCAACGCCAAGCAGTACAGTAATGTGAATCCAGCTTTAGTATTTTCATAGTTTTTTAATTGTGCAGAAAAAACTGGATACATTTTCAGTTTTAGGGAAGACAAAGGGACATCATATTAATCATAAGCTGAAAGAAGGCTGGACGCTGGACATAGGCTTCCCCCAAGTGTCACTACAATAACCGGTCCTCTGTGTGTTTCCCATCTTCAATGACTTTCAATCTCACCTTTGATCAAGAAACCTGGAAGTTGTGGGGCGAAAAACTTTTTTTTTAATTTATTTTTTTACTAAACATAGGCACGCGTTTGACCACTATCTCACCTGATGGTAAGTGATGATGTGGTCGAAGATGGAGCACGCTTGCCTAGAAATAACCTATTCACTCTTGATTTAAAGACTCCCAGGTTGTAGCTATCAGGAAACACAGACTCCGGCAGGGAATTCCACTCCTTAGCTGTACGCATTATGAATGTGTTACCAAAACGTTTTGTGCGTATGGGTGGGATATCCACCGTGTACCGGTGGCGCATCGCCGTTCGTCTTGTGGTCCGATGATGGAACGGGCTTGGCGGAATTAAATTATGCAATTCCGACGCACATTCCCCAAAATGCAACCGGTAGAATACCGACAGGCTAGCAACTCGTCGTCGATGTTCCAGACTTTGGAGCTTCGTCACGACAAGCCTCTCATTGCCGATGATCCTCTTGGCTCGTTTCTCAATTGACTCAAGGGCATCAAGTTGGTATCTGGCAGATCCATCCCAAAGATGAGAGCAGTACTCCATACACGATCGAACTTGCGCTTGATAGAGTTTAAGCAGCTGTTCCGGCGTGAAGTATCGTCTCACCTTTGCCAGAATCCCCAACTTCTTTGCAGCCACTTGGGCTTTTGCCTCTATGTAAGGGCCAAAATTGAGAGTAGATGTTAATGTAACCCCAAGAAGCTCAAGTTGGTCGGTTATCGGCACGGTTAAACCTCGGAAAGATGGAGCTGGGTGGAATTGGCTCCTTTTGGCGGAAAATAGACACGCTTGGGTCTTAGCAGCATTGAACTTGACCAGATTGGCATCGCCCCATTCAGAGACTGCCTGTAAGGACACGTTCAAGCGGTCAACCATTGCCTCCCGGAGAGACCGGATCTGCGACCCACCAGCTCGTGCATCGGACACGTATCTCTCAGCAACAGTGCTGTCGTCTGCATACCCAAAGGTACCGGGTTTAAGCAGATCATTAATATGCAGCAAGAACAGTGTTGCCGAAAGCACCGAACC
This sequence comes from Lacanobia oleracea, assembly GCA_950371165.1. Classification (NCBI taxonomy): domain Eukaryota; kingdom Metazoa; phylum Arthropoda; class Insecta; order Lepidoptera; family Noctuidae; genus Lacanobia; species Lacanobia oleracea. Next base: position 14,102,047 of record OX493401.1, read on the forward strand.
CTGAGGAACCCCGGCATTAATATCCAGCAGTCCAGACGAGCAGCCATCAATGACCACTCGGATAGACCGATCCCTCAGGAAATCTGCGATCCAATCACACAAACCGGCGGGCAGACCGAAGGAAGGAAGCTTACTAATAAGGCTATCGTGCCAGACCCTGTCGAAGGCCTTCGAGATGTCAAGGGAGACCGCTAGTGCCTCCCCGTGCTTCTCTATGGCCTCACTCCAGATGTGGATGGCATACGCTAGAAGATCCCCAGTTGACCGATTTCGGCGGAACCCGTATTGACGGTCACTAAGAATATCATTCGCTTCTAGGTACGCCAGGAGCTTATGATTCAGCACGCGTTCCATAGTCTTACAGAGTATGGAAGTTACCGAGATGGGTCTATAATTCGACGGGTCAGCTCGACTACCCTTCTTGGGCACTGGCTGCACGTTAGCTTGCTTCCAAGCCTTCGGCACTTTTCCAGTCTCGAACGAAAGGCGAAATAGGCGTGTCAATATCGGAGACAACTCAGGCGCACAAGTCTTCAGAACAATTGCCGGTATCCCGTCGGGACCACTAGCCTTGTTCACGTCTAGGTTACGCAGTACCCTACGGACGTCCTTCTGATGAATGCGAATGTTTGCCATACTCGACTCGCATCCACCAGGAGAAGCAGGGGGCGTCGCGCCACCAGGATCCAGACGTGAAGATTCCGCAAACAAAGAAGCAAACAAGTTCGCTTTCTCCTCAGCGGAGTGGGCCAGCGTCCCGTCGGGTCTCAGCAGTGGTGGTAGTGAGGGGCGGCAGAAGTTCGATTCGACCGACTTAGCCAGGGACCAAAAAGCCTTACTACCTGCTGGGTATGAAGCAAGTTTGTTCCCTATTCGGCTAATGTGGTCAAACCGAGCCCTCCGCAACACTTTCTTGCAGGACTTGGCAGCCCTGTTGAAGGCTCTCTTCATCCGACTCACGTCATTTGCTTTGCGCTTACGAGCGTCGACCCATGCCAGGTACGCCGCGTGCTTAAGCGCATCAGCGCGATTGCACTCGGCACCAAACCAAGGACGAGCTTCGCCAGATTTCGCTATGTCAGAGAACGGAATGTAGTACTCCATTCCCCTCCGCAACACATCCGACACGGCGTCCGCGCACGACGAAGCATCAGTGGAAGAAAAGCAAGTAGGCTGCCAAGGGTAACATGCGAAAAAAGATCGCATGCCATCCCAATCTGCTGACCTGTATCGCCATACCCGCCGGGTGCCTCTTGGGCTAGGATCGGGCGGGGAGTAGACGGATACAGACTTCACCAGACAATGGTCGGAACTACCCAGTGGTGAAGAAATCGACACCGAATAGCGGTCTGGATCTGTTGTCAGCAAAAGGTCCAAGCAATTGGCAGTGTGCGAATCAACATCGGGTACCCTCGTTGCTCCCTGGACCAGCTGGGTAAGATTTAACGCAAGCGCTAGCTTTCGCGTCTCTCGTCCAGCATGGTCTGTGCACTGGTATGGGAAGAGCCACTCCTGATGGTGCGCATTGAAGTCCCCCAGTAACACCAATTGGGCAGAAGGGTACCGCTGCTGAGCCGCATCCGCCGTCTCACTCAGGTGCTGTGTAAGCCCAGTTGTCTCCAAATCACCGCTGTGCGAACGGTAGACGCAGGCGTAGACAATTTTGTCTAGGCCTGTGTCCACTATAGCCCACAGCGTCGAGAACCTGGAGTCTTCAAGGTAACGGAGACGCCGATAGCAGATGTCGTTCCGGGCGTACATGCATACGCCCGCACGTGGTCTGAAGTGGTGCTCCAGGGTAAACCCTGGGTAAGACAGGTATGACACGTCTGACGGACATCCGATCTGCGTCTCCGACAGGAACAAGAGCGCTGGTTTCTCGGTCTCAAGGTGGTGATGGACTGCGTCGAGATTTGAGTGCAGACCTCGTATGTTAGAGAGGTGCACTTTATGCGAAAGGGCGTGCTGCCGCTGTACAGCTTTTCTCTTTTTTCCCTTGTTCATTGTAAAAGTGAGTGAGGTTGAGGAGAAGGAAGTGAAATGAGGTTCCATGCTGCTAACCCTCAGGCACGCCCTGGCAGGACGACATCTTTGGGGGACTAGTCTGGAGACTGCGGGGACGCCCGAGCCCCCCCGGAAATGACCATCGGGCCCTTTCATCTGGTCGCCAACCAGCACGATGGTGCATTCCGGGATTTTTCGCCAGTTGGCGGGGCAGCCTTTCATGTGTGGCTAGCACATTACTTGGGCCCCCAACTACCTGGCGCTCGGCCAGCGGCGCACCGTGCCTCGGATCCCGCTACCCTCCGCGACTAGTCTCCCGATACGCCCACGCCAGGGCAAGCCTGGTTGGTCTGCCTGCATTGGAACAACTATTTCGACCCAACTCCTCTGGATTGGCTACACTGAGCATCGTACCGGAACGCAGCTAAGCCGCTTGGCGGTACGTCTTTGCCCAGTGGGTGGTCACAAGCCATCGGCCGAGGCCTACCACCAGTTAGTGTCACCTGATTAGCACCACCCGGGGACCACGTGTAGGGTCTAAAATTTGGGTATTCTCCTACGGACGCGGGTGACTCGGCCCCCAAGACCGATTGGTACAGAGGTTCAACTGATTGGTACAGAATTTTACTTATTTATTAACTTTATATTGTGGCCCAAGGTTGGCTTTTTCGGCGAAATTAACTTTTCTATACAACTGTGAACATGGGACAAAAATATAAATAAATTTATTACGTCATTACAGGAAATACCAGCGGAGTTAGAAGATCTGGCTCGTTCTTACGACATGTCAAAGATTAAAGAAAAGCAGTCAAAATGGAAGCCAAGACAGAATAACTACCAGTTCAATGGAAGCAACTACCAATCCAACCCAAACAAGAGGTTCAATAGATTTGACCGATCAAGAAGTTTTAAAAGTAACAGATATGATGATGATTATATATAAATACTAATTGATAATGTAGTCTTCTGTATATTATTATACCTGTGTTATAGTTTGTAGTGAAATATAATTTTATGCTATTGAGATTTTTGAACTTTATTTTCTTGGTTATTTTCCTGTAACATCCTGTACTGTTTTTCTATCAGGACGAGTTAGAGATTAGTGTTCGCGCTATCAATATTATTCTGTTCAGTTTACACTTTATCGTATAGCTTTCATATTAATAAGCAATAACAACACAAACATGAGGCAATGGCCTCGAATAAGGTCACAATCTCGTCATAAGACCAATTACTACTCAGTACCGGGATGATGGTTCTTTTTACGACGTTTTCTAAAAACTGGCCAAGTGCGAGTCAGACTCGCATACAGCGTCTACAGCATCTGCTACACGGTTTTAAGACAAAGCACTCAAAACTGCCAGACCAACATTATATTTTTTTTTTTACTAATGATAGGCACACGCATGACCACCATCTCACCTGATGGTAAGCGATGATGTGGTCGAAATTACTCGAAATAAAAAATAATCCACATAGTCCCCATTCATAATAAAAATTTATAATACTTTACATTTACAAAGTCATTAATTATGTCAAATTGTATATAAAAAAAATAAAATGTAAAACTTATATATTCATAAAAATGTAAATGTTTCAACCAAAACAAATACCAAAGAAATAAATAATGACAACAATAATAATTAAAACAAAAAATGTGTAAGTACTCGTATATTTTATTGGAGCAGCTTAGTCCCAAGCCTTTTTGTCTTCAAGGTAATCTTTTATGGTGTAAAAACACAGTATATGTCTGTGTGTAAAAAGCCTTCTGGCAAAGTTTATGCTTTACAAATGCTTTGAATTTATTGATGCTTAGGTCTTGAATGTGACTTGGAAATTTATTATAAAAGCGTATACATTGGCATCTAAACAACAAATTTGTGTTTATTCCTAGTATTAATATTATGCATATCACTGTATTTTTTAAACTTTTTTATATTTTTATGGGCATACAAAATATTTTCATAACTAAACTGACAAGGGACAGTCACTATATTAGATCTTTAAATTTTTCTCTGAGGGAGTATCTGGGACTTAATTTATAAATTGAACGAATTGACTCTTTTCTGTAAAACGAAAATAGTCTGGATATCGGCAGCATTCCCCCGTAACAGAATACCATACGACTTGACACTGTGGAAATAACTAAAGTAAACTAAACGAGCTGTTTCTAAATCAGTTAAATTTCTAATTTTTCTGACAGCGTATGGTTGTTTTTGGTTCATTGGGTAGACCGCTTAACCTATTGCACCGGCTTATTTCTACAAACGACTAGGGAGCAGCATCCGATGATCTTCGCACCACTGGCTTGTAGGGACAAGCCAGTGGAAAAGGAATGCAGGTTGTTCATAAACAAAAAGATCAGTCATGTTGGGCCTTTGTGGCATAATAAACTTTAGATAATAAACTTTTATTAAATTGTCATAAGTAATTATAAATTATCAAATTATAAATAATCAAATTATAAATAATCAAATTAAAAATTATCAAAATTATAAAATGTCGCAAAATAATGTCATACAAAAAATTTAAATTATTATTCAGACAAATTAGGTATACATATAATGGATTTAAATAATGAGAATTTTCCTATAGTTGAATTGTAAATAACCTATTATAAAATGTCACAAATCGTTCGTTAAACAATAATAAAATATTACAGTTTGTCATTCCGAAATTCTGGAATACTGTAATAAGCTTTCCCAATTAGATATAATTTTAGCCGCCATTTTAGTATGTGTGCGCGTAGTACCTTCCATTTTTAGTTTCGATGCAAAATACAATTTTTCGCATTACTGCTGTTTTGGAACCATGCGAGCAAAGCATAGTGTTATCGCGTCTGTTGCGACTGACTTTGTCTGCCAGGCGTGAAAATAATTGCCGATTACATTTTACAAACATGACAACTTCTAATATGTACATTGACGGTAACGTTAATATATTAAAATTAACGAAAAACGGCTTCCAACTGTCAGTCGAATCTAATTTAAACATCGTCCTAATACAGCGCTTTTGGGATTTGAAAGTTATATCCTTGTCAGTCGAATTGCCCCATAGGATAATTCCATACTTTAGGTGCGATGAAACAAGGCCGTGGTAAGCTGTTAGCAAGTAATCTGTAAAGGGCATATGAAGAGTTAATTAAACTATTTTTTTTTGCTTAAAATTTCAATGTGTTCTTTCCAATTTAACTTTTTGTCAATAGTCACTCCAAGGAATTTAGCAGTGTTGACTTCTTCAATTATTTTGTCATTACATTGGACCTTAAGATCAGATAAAGTTGGTAAGCGTTGACTGAAATGAATAATATTAGTTTTACTGAGATTTTATTTTTAAATTATTATTTTCCAAATATTTTATTATTGTTTTAAGAGAATTATTAATGTCAGTATTATGTTTGTCTTTAGTATCACATTGAATTGTTATAGTACTGTCGTCAGCAAAGAGGGTCACAGGTTGTTCAACAGATTTGGATAAGTCATTAATATACAATATGAAAAGTGGAGGACCCAACACACTGCCTTGGGGAACTCCATATTTAATTACACGGTCATGTGATTGAAATATTTCTTCACGTTTAGTTTTTGTATTTATTGAAGAAAGTTCCGTGTGTTACTTTCCGTTTTCTAAATATGACTTAAATACCTTTAGAACGTTGCCTCTTATACCGTATGCCTTCAGTTTGTCTAAAAGAATGTCATGCCTAACATTATCGAACGCTTGGGTCATGTCACAGAATATTGTGCAAACAGGGTTGGTCTTATCAACAGCATAACTCTATGCAAAAATTCATATAGTGCCATATCAATAGTATGATTTTCTCTAAATCCTTTTTGCTCTTTCACTAATATATTGCTTTTTATCAAATATTTGCTTAATTCTTTGTAAATAAATTTCTCATAAATTTTGGAAATCACAGTTAAAATCGAGATTGGTCTGTAATTTTCTATGTTATTTTTCAGTCGTCTTTATTTCCATTTTTAAATAATTGTTTAACTATTGATGTTTTCAAAGCATCGGGAAAGATGGCGTGCTAATGGTCAAATTAATGAGATGACTTAGATGCATACATATTTATGCAGAAACAGAATTTTTGTTGATATTCCGTTATGACCAACGCTATTCGTATTTTGCTATGATTTGATTATTTTAAATACGTCCTGTGGCAGACAGAGGGCATGAAAAACGATATTTCTTTATTTAAAAATTTCGAGGTAACGTTTTGTCCTGATTCTGGTTTTCGGATAACTTTATCAATAAAATAGCAATTAAAAGCATCCGCTATTTTTTGAGGATTTGTTAAAATGTTAATGTCATGTTTTATTTTTGTTATAAGATTTCTTGGGGCGTTTTGCTTTGAATCATTAATTATTTTCCAATTGGTCTTGGATTTGCTGTCTGATGTTTTTATTTTGTAACAATTTTGGGCAAATTGTGTTAGCTTTGTATTTTTTTTTAATAGTTGATAATTTTTGAAGAGTACTTGGTCAATTTTATTTTGTTTCTTTCGTTACGGTTTCATCTATATATTCACAAAAGTTGTCGTTTCTTCTTACTGCATGTTTTGATCCCACGTGATTTGATATGCACGATGGCTTTTTTGTTGCATGTTTTGTTACAGTTTCATTGGGAAAGCATAAACAGTGGAACAGTGGAATACCACAATTACGTTTCTTTATGCGCCAATATTTAATGGGTAAATAATTTTGCACCGGTAACTTTATTAATTGTGCTTTATGATCTGACAATGCAAATTCTAGAATTAGTGTTTTATAGGCTCTATTAAAGTTATACGCAATATTGTCTATACATGTTTGACTTTTTAGTCTAGTAAGTTCAGTTTCGGACAATCTTAAGTTGTAATTTAATAGCAAATATTCAAAACCTATTGCATCTACAAGGTGTTGTTTTGCATCCTCGTCAAATTTCAGGAGGTTGTCATAAAAGACATAAATAATCAATTGAAAGTACGGTAGCGGGCAATGATTAATAAGCGCTGCTTTTTTTTGTTGTTGAAATGCAGCTGTGTGCGTGAGTGTCGACGTCTTACCTACGAAACGCTAGCGCGCGCGCGACCGGGCCATACCTACGTGACGACCGAGCCATACCTACGCGACGACCGGTACATAATTTTATTTCGAAAATCACCTACATTCATCTGCCTAGCCTTTTCCCAACTATATTGGGGTCGGCTTCCAGTCAAACCGGATTCAGCTGAATACCAGTGTTTTACGTGAAGCGGCTGCCTACCAGACCTCCACAACCCATTAACTGGGTAACACGATACTTCTTGGCAAGACTGGAGTCAGATTTACTGGCTTCTGACAATCCGTAACGACTGCTATAGATCTACAAATGACAGCCGGGACCAACGGCTTAACGTGCTTTCCGAGGCACGGAGCAAACTCGGTATATTACGATGGTCACCCATCCACAGACCAACCTTGGCAAGCGTTGCCTAACCTTAAAGATCGAGCCGTGCGGCTGTTATTATTTGGCCACGAGCTCCTCAAAAAATCACCTACACTATTGTCATAAATTTCGCTTGATAATTAACTCATTTTTGAGCATCATTGGAATACGGAAATCTTACTAAAGACAGTAAGTAATACTAGTGCGCCAAAGAAAAGTTCACTGACCTGTTATCAGATGATTAATAAAATGTTAGTTTTGCTTTATCCTTCAACCTAACGTTTTCGGAGTGATTTTGTTTTATTTGTGGATTAAATTGGTTGATTTGAAATTTTCCTTCTTACTTAACGGGCTTCAGACCGAGTAATAATACCTACCTTAGTTGGTGTACCGATCTACTAAGTCTAAAAATGTTTTCTACGCTTGACGGGAATGGGAAGACGTGTTAATTAAGTGTAAGTACGTAGTGATACTTTCGACTCTTAGGTATTTTTGACGTAGTTAAAAATTTGAAATCAACTTATTTACACTAATAAAATTGATTAAGCTAACAACGTATTTAAAAAAATGTCCAAATAAATAAATTACCTACTTGGTCAGTGGGTCTTAGTTACCCGAAGGTATTGTTCAAAGTTACCACCATCACATCACACTTTTCGCACAATCGAGCACAACGTAGCTGGTTTTCCTTTAACTTACGTAACAGTAACACATTAGTTTTTAAAGTGTCGAAAGCACTAATGTACCTTGCACGTAATTCCGTTACACTTGTCACAGGCCAGGCCACAGGTCCTCCGCGACCGATCCAGTGGTCACAAAAACTTTCGTTCAAGTACTCGCGTACTTGCGGAACGGGTGCTGCAGTTCACGCTTCAGTAGGCAAAACACTGTGGTGTGGTGCACTCCCCAAAGTGTTAATCAGCCTCCCGCGTGCTTGCCCGTGGGTCTCGCTGGAAGTATTCCAGAATGTCTTCCTGCAAGGCGACAGGCAGGCCTACGCTGCCGCGAGCTTGAGCATGCCGGGGAACCTCAAACTGCCGATGATCCCGCAATCTCTGCATAGCAGCCACCATAACGCTCTGTGATGGGGTTCCCGAGCGGAAAACATTTTCGTGAACATCTGGATGGCTCCACGTAGGCTCTCTCCACTGATGGCATACAGGCGGACCATCTCTACCAACTCGACATTTGAATAATTATTGTCCGTCATCTTGCACTTTGTACCTAATGCGCTTACCACACGTGCAAGTATCACCACAGTTTGGCTGGCGCAAGCTTCTCGCATGGAAAGACTGAACATGGACGTCGCTACCACACGGCACAGTTAAGTACGCGCAAGCCACATTCTTGTCAAAATCGTCGGTGCGGAAACAATGTTTCCCAATGAAGAACTAATTCTTCTGCTGGTATTTTTTAAGTGTTTGCTAGTGAGAAAAAAGACAATGCAAAAGACAAAGCGTAAACGATCGAAGTGGACAAAGAACAAGCTTTATCTGAAATTATTCCGGACACTTGCAGAGCCATTTACAAGGTTTTACTAAATGAATACATGAAGTTGAGTTCAATAATGTTTATTTAAAGTGGGTACTAAAAATAATAATAAAATTCAGTTGAGAACCTACAACTAATAGGTAAATTAATGAGTTTTGTGATATTTATGGCACATATTTTAACACTAAATTTCTGGCAGAACCAACACTTGACTGCTGACTTTCAGCGTCTGGTACAGAGTTAAAAATCAAATTATCTGATATCTGATATTCATTCGGAAAACCGCCTGTATTCAGTGTTTCCGATATCCGATTTTCAGCGTCTGGTGCAAAAATCTGATCTTGAGTCTGAAAACCGCCTGTATTCCGAGGTTGTGGTATATTATTACTCATTCGTGATATATGTAAAGGAATATTAGTATTAGATGGTATGAAAATTGAACAATGACGATTTAAGTTTCCTAATTCCCCTTCAAAAATTGCTTCATTTATTAATTTTTCTGTATAAATACGCTGTTCATTTGACATATTTCTCAACTTATGTGCAACGTTTTGGCCAAAACTATCATGTCTGTCTAAAGACTGTGGCTGTGACCACTTAGTAATACAATTTCCCCCTTTAGTTATTGCTTCATTTATATTGTTGTCATCATCTATACCCCTTTTTTTCATTCGTCGAGGTGGTAAAGTTCGGCTATCCGGAGTAGGTGGTGGTACACTACTATGTGAAGATGGAGGCTCAAAAGAGTTGTCTGAGTGTACATCTTCCCGAGAATGAGTGCGAGGAGGAGGTGAAGTTAACGTTGAACTCGATTCATCCTGAAAAATTATATTATGTTACAGGTACCAAACTCACAAGAAGAATGGAAACAAATAGCACAAGACTTCGAACAAAAATGGAATTTCCCTCACTGCTTGGGAGCGGTAGATGGAAAACATGTACAAATAATACCACCGCCAGGAAGTGGTTCCTATTTTTATAGTTATAAAGGGTTCTACAGCATGGTTTTGATGGCAGTAGTAAACGCTAATTATGTATTTATCATATGTGAATTTGGCATAAATGGAAGAATTTCTGACGGAGGTGTAATTGAGCAGACGAAATTCTACGATAAATTAAATAACCAGTCATTAATAATAATAATAATAATCCGCAAGGCAGTTTAGTGGCGAACTGTTGGGGACTGGCGACCCCACGGACCTGAGGTGCGATTGTCTAACTTTAGTTCATGATGAATAATGAATACGATAGTCATTAATCGTAAATAAAAAATTTGAATTGTGTAAAACTGTCCATCCAATGAGTGAACGATCGTATTGGATCGTATACAAACGTATCATAAGATTGCGTTTAATTATGCAAAATATTCAGAAAATCTTTATTTTTTTAGGATTATTTTAATAATGAACATTAAAAAAAGCTGCTATTTTTTGTTATTACATCTTAAAAATAACTCTTTGGTTGTTATAAACATTGAATTATAATGGAAAATTTGTCTACGCAAATGTTGCAATTCAAGTAACCAAACGCAAAGGAAAGAATGAAAGAGAGCTTCGGCTATTCGGCCCCAGGTGGCGCCATAAGTTTTCTGCTACTCGACACCATGTGGCGTTAGTGGGCTATAATTACAAGCATTTTATATTCTGTGCCTGTCAAGAAAACAAGTGACAAGACGAAGATTGACATTAAATCTGTCATCTTTGTAGTCTGTGATGTTGTTGTTCGTAGAAATATACACTAGTAACACAGAATACCATACTCTGTTTTTTAAAAGTTGTGTTAAAGCATACTAAAAGTAAGTAAACTTTGCCGTATACCTAATATATCTTTCCCAGAAGAGTTAAGGTTAATGCTCCAGGGTAGCCCGCGAAATTCAAATATTTTTATGTTTTTTGCAATTTGCCGGTCAGTGTGAAGCTGTATGTGGACCAAATACGATCCGCGACCGTAACGCGTATTTATCTAAAGAATTATAACCATTTTAATCATCAATATAGCCCTCTAAGTTCATGTAGCTCGACAGAATGATTATTTCTGAAATATTCTTGATGAACTCGCCATCCGGCATGTCCCAGGGCATAGATGATCTCCGCAGCTCTTGCCTCCTCATCTGCGAGCGTCTCAGGCGACGCTCCCGTTCGATCATGCCCATCATGTAGGCGTGCGCCATTTTATTCTAAAAAATCACGCGGATTAACAATAAATTGTGCTGAAAAAGAACTCTTGTGACTCACTTTATTTTATTTCCATTTAACACTAAACACTATACATTATTCACTACGACGTTTGGTTGGACTCACTTCCAACCAACCCACCAACCTTTTTCTTTCGATAGTTTCGATTACTTACCCTTTTTTTTCAAAGAAAATAATAAAACAATTAATTACGAGCACTATAATTCACGATTGTCATGAGTCACTAGTCACCGCAATCATTTGACATTAGCAATGAGCTCAAAAAACATACGCAATTCGAATTATGTGTCAAAAACTTGTACATCATTCACTCATCGTTTAAAATTAACGACCCAATCGTTATCGATAAATGAACTCCGTACACAATTAGAATTAGCCGTTTGACAGATTATACCGTACGTTTTGAAATATCAAATGAATACGATTGCCTTACACAATCGCACCTCTGAGGTGCGATTGTCTAACTTTAGTTCATGATGAATAATGAATACGATAGTCATTAATCGTAAATAAAAAATTTGAATTGTGTAAAACTGTCCATCCAATGAGTGAACGATCGTATTGGATCGTATACAAACGTATCATAAGATTGCGTTTAATTATGCAAAATATTCAGAAAATCTTTATTTTTTTAGGATTATTTTAATAATGAACATTAAAAAAAGCTGCTATTTTTTGTTATTACATCTTAAAAATAACTCTTTGGTTGTTATAAACATTGAATTATAATGGAAAATTTGTCTACGCAAATGTTGCAATTCAAGTAACCAAACGCAAAGGAAAGAATGAAAGAGAGCTTCGGCTATTCGGCCCCAGGTGGCGCCATAAGTTTTCTGCTACTCGACACCATGTGGCGTTAGTGGGCTATAATTACAAGCATTTTATATTCTGTGCCTGTCAAGAAAACAAGTGACAAGACGAAGATTGACATTAAATCTGTCATCTTTGTAGTCTGTGATGTTGTTGTTCGTAGAAATATACACTAGTAACACAGAATACCATACTCTGTTTTTTAAAAGTTGTGTTAAAGCATACTAAAAGTAAGTAAACTTTGCCGTATACCTAATATATCTTTCCCAGAAGAGTTAAGGTTAATGCTCCAGGGTAGCCCGCGAAATTCAAATATTTTTATGTTTTTTGCAATTTGCCGGTCAGTGTGAAGCTGTATGTGGACCAAATACGATCCGCGACCGTAACGCGTATTTATCTAAAGAATTATAACCATTTTAATCATCAATATAGCCCTCTAAGTTCATGTAGCTCGACAGAATGATTATTTCTGAAATATTCTTGATGAACTCGCCATCCGGCATGTCCCAGGGCATAGATGATCTCCGCAGCTCTTGCCTCCTCATCTGCGAGCGTCTCAGGCGACGCTCCCGTTCGATCATGCCCATCATGTAGGCGTGCGCCATTTTATTCTAAAAAATCACGCGGATTAACAATAAATTGTGCTGAAAAAGAACTCTTGTGACTCACTTTATTTTATTTCCATTTAACACTAAACACTATACATTATTCACTACGACGTTTGGTTGGACTCACTTCCAACCAACCCACCAACCTTTTTCTTTCGATAGTTTCGATTACTTACCCTTTTTTTTCAAAGAAAATAATAAAACAATTAATTACGAGCACTATAATTCACGATTGTCATGAGTCACTAGTCACCGCAATCATTTGACATTAGCAATGAGCTCAAAAAACATACGCAATTCGAATTATGTGTCAAAAACTTGTACATCATTCACTCATCGTTTAAAATTAACGACCCAATCGTTATCGATAAATGAACTCCGTACACAATTAGAATTAGCCGTTTGACAGATTATACCGTACGTTTTGAAATATCAAATGAATACGATTGCCTTACACAATCGCACCTCTGATCTCCAGGGAGAATTCTTGTACCTCATTTCCGGCTTGCCTTTATTGGCTGGCCGGGGTGAACACTGACGAGGAACAGAGCTCCCACCTCTTTCTTGCCTTAATCGGCCGGTCTGAGTGGAGATTCGCAAGAGCAAACGTGCTTGGGAGAAGGGTGTATAATCCAGTAAGGTGCTGGTAGGGATCTTGACCGTACTTCCGGGATTGTCCTGATAGCCGTGGTATACCTCTCCACTCCTCTAGCACCTCAGGATATGTTGCCCCCTTGGCGCTACGTTACTTTGTGCTAGCAACCCTTTTCAGGGGGCCCATTTATTGAGTGTGCAAGTCACCCCCTGCCATTTTAGAGCCGTTTTAATTGTCAGTGGTCAGGCAGGGGCCAATAGTTCTTCCATAGTAGTAGTTATTAGTCCACTAAACCAGCCAAACCCATAGCGTTTCATCTTTTGTTTCCATATTTTGCAATAGTATTGCTCCAACCGAGGATTGTCCTTGGGTATACTTTCACAGTGCATACAGGGATAATCGTCGGTTGGTGTCCCATTCCATTTGAAATGTCTAAAGAGGCCTCTGCGAGTTGGCATCGGCCCCTCGTACGCCTACCAAAGGACCGGTTCTCTAGGGACCCGAGAATGTCAAAAACATAAAAAAAATAATAATAAAACTTTATTTCAGACCATCTCAGATCCATATTCACATAAAAAAAAAATTATATAGTTATTATAATAAAAAAAAACAAAACCAGAAATACACATAATGCGCACGGATTAAAAAAAAAAAAAAACAACAACACACAAACAACAACAACAACATTTAAATAATTCTAATAAAGTTCTTAACTACGTTTTTATAGGTGATGAAGCGTTTGCGTTAACCCCAAACTTTTTGAAACCGTTTAGTCAAAGGGAATTAACAAGTGAGCGCAGAATTTTCAATTATCGTTTGTCAAGAGCTAGGCGCATTGTAGAAAACGCCTTCGGCATATTAGCATCTAGGTTCAGAATTTTTCATACTACGAGTAGTATAAAGGCTCCCAAAAATATAGACATTGTGGTTATGACATGTTGTGTGCTACATAATTTTTTGAGAAAAAAATAGTCTACCACTTATACCCCAGTTTGTTCCTTGGATATTGAAGATACAATAGAAGGTACTTTAACGTTAGGTTTAAGAGCAGATACAACTTTATTGGAATTACAGAGAGGACATTACAGAAACATTTCTAACGATGCCAAAGCGACAAGAGAAGAATTTTTAAATTATTTTAATAACTATGGCACTGTGCCGTGGCAGAATAGAATGTGTAATAGAAATACTACGTAATTTTGTTCATGATACATACTAGACATGTTCTAAAATAAAAGTAACTAACCAAACAAAAAAGTTGTTTTATTATACCTGGGAGCTATATTACTATACTCTTTGCCTGGGAGACTGTGTCATCAAAGTTTGACAATGACTGTCTGGGTGTCTCGTGATCCTTTAAAAAATCCAGCAGGTGAAAATACCATAAAGATGGTTCATATAATATCTTCAGTGGCAGCACCAGATCTTATGGATGCACTCACTTTTTTCAATTCTTTTCTATAGGAACTTCTAAGATAATTTATTTTTTTCTTTACTGTGTCCTTCGTAGCTTCAGGTTCGATCTAAAAAGAATCGGTACAACAATAATAACTGACAATTGCAATATTATGCAAAGAAATCATGTACAAATATTGTTTAAGTTATTACCTCTTTCATTTTATTAATCATTCGTTCGTAGGCATAATTTTTTTTATTTCGGTGTGAATAATCCTTCGATTTGATTTTCCGTAGTGCAGGTAGAGATTTGTATAAATTTATTAATTCCGTTGTGAACTCACGATTGTATGAACGCAAATCTGCCATTTCGTGACTGAAGACCTCGTACCTCACCGGACGACGACTCGTCTCGACTGCGGCTTGAACACTGTACACTCAACCACACGCACAGGCAAGTACGCGCAGGCCGGGCTTGCGCAGGCAACATTTCAAACGAGTCAATAAATGCGCAAGCCGCGCTAGGTGGTTGGTGCGTGATACAGTTTTACCAACTACACGCACGGTGTTCCGTGTACAAGCCAGCCTGCGCAGGCAAAACTGTGGTGATACTTGCACGTGTGGTAGGCTCATGTCTCAACTATATACCGAGAGCGGAATTCGCAAAGCGCACTGTTAGTTCCGGGGCCGCGGGGGCGGGGGGCTAGGAGCTTGCGCGGGAGAGTGCACCCCAACCAATCACCCACACCGTGATTGGTTGGGGTGGAATTGATTACCTACGAATTTATTGAATGATCGTTTGCGTATGCGTTGTGTATGTATTGTTTGCGTTTGTTTGTGTGTGAAAGCGCGGTTAAAGGGCTGCTAGTAACTGAACAGACGGGCCGCGTATAAATACGGCTCGTACACACTTACGGATTTCAGTAAATAAGAAAAAAAAAAATACCTACCCATTTCATTGTTGATTTGGGTCGAGAACCATTAGCATACTTACGTCCTTGAATTTGACTAGGATGCAAATCAACATCTTGTATGTTAAAATCACCTGCAACGACAATATTCTTAAAAGACCGGGGGGCCGAGTCACCCGCGTCCGTAGGAGAATACCCAATGACCCTAGACGTGGTCCCCGGGTGGTGCTAATCAGGTGACACTAACTGGTGGTAGGCTTCGGCCGATGGCTTGTGACCACCCACTGGGCAAAGACGTACCGCCATGCGGCCTAGCCGTGTTCCGGTATGATGCTCAGTGTAGCCAATACAGAGGAGTTGGGTCGAAATAGTTGTTCCAATGCAGGCAGACCGACCAGGCTCGCGTTGATATGGGCGTATCGGGAGACTAGTCGCGGAGGGTAGCGGGATCCGAGGCACAGTGCGCCGCTGGCCGACCGCAGGTAGTTGGGGGCCCAAGTAGTGTGCCAGCCACACATGAAAGGCTGCCCCGCCAACTGTCGAAAAATCCCGGGGTGCGCCATCGTGCTGGCTGGCGACCAGACGGGGGAGGACCCGATGGAAATTCCCGGGGGGGCTCGGGCGTCCCCGCAGTCTCCAGACTAGTCCCCCAATGATGTCGTCCTGTCAGAGCGTGCCTGAGGGTAGCAGCTTGGAACCTCATTTCACTTCCTTCTCCTCTCCTTCCTTCACTCAAATTTATGGCAAGGAACAAAAGAAGAAAAGCTGTACAGCGGCAGCAGATCCTCCCCCACAAAGTGCACCTCAGCAATATTCGAGGTCTGCACTCTAATCTCGCCGCAGTCCATCACCACCTGGAGACTGAGAAACCAGCACTCTTGTTCCTTTCCGAGACGCAGATCAGATGTCCGTCGGACGTGTCATACCTTTCGTACCCAGGGTTTACCCTGGAGCACCATTTCAAACCACGTGCGGGCGTATGTATGTACGCCCGTGACGACATCTGTTATCGGCGTCTCCGTAATCTTGAGGACTCCAGGTTCTCAACGATGTGGGTTTTAGTGGACACAGGCCTGGATAAAATTGTCTACGCTTATGTCTACCGTTCGCACAGCGGTGATTTGGAGACAACTGAGCTCACACAGCACCTAAGTGAGGCGGCGGATGCGGCTCAGCAACGGTACCCTTCTGCCCAATTGGTGTTACTGGGGGACGCCCACCATCAGGATTGGCTCTTCCCATACCAGTGCACAGACCATGCTGGACGAGAAACGAGAAAGCTAGCCCTAGCGCTGAATCTTACCCAGCTGGTCCGGGGGGCAACGAGGGTGCCGGATGTTGATTCGCACACTGCCAATAGCTTGGACCTTTTGCTGAAAACAGATCCAGACCGCTATTCGGTCTCGATTTTTTCACCACTGGGTAATTCCGAACACTGTCTGGTGAAGTCTGTATCCGTTTACTCCCCGCCCGATCCTAGCCCAAGAGGCACACGGCGGGTATGTCAGCAGATTGAAATGGCATGCGATCTTTCTTCGCATGTTATCCTTGGCAGCCTACTTGCTTTTCTTCGACTGATGCTTCGTCGTGCGCGGACGCCGTGACGGATGTGTTACGGAGGGGAATGGAGTACTACATTCCGTTCTCTGACATAACTATGTCTGGCGAAGCTCGTCCATGGTTTGGTGCCGAGTGCAATCGCGCTGATGCGCTTAAGCACGCGGCTTACCTGGCATGGGTCGACGCTCGCACGCGCAAAGCAAATGACGTGACTCGGCAGAAGAGAGCCTTCAACAGGGCTGCCAAGTCCTGCAAGAAGGTGTTGCGGAGGGCACGGTTTGACCACATCAGCCGAATAGGGAACAAACTTGCTTCATACCCAGCAGGTAGTAAAGCTTTTTGGTCCCTGGCTAAGTCGGTCGAATCGAACTTCTGCCGCCCCTCTATACCACCGCTGCTGAGACCTGACGGGACGCTTGCCCACTCCGCTGAGGAGAAAGCGAACTTGTTTGCTTCCTTGTTTGCGGAATCTTCGCGTCTGGATCATGGTGGCGCGAGGCCCCCTGCTTCTCCTGGTGGATGCGAGTCGAGCATGTCGAACATTCGTATGAAGAACGTCCGTAGGGTACTGCGTAACCTAGACGTGAACAAGGCTAGTGGCCCCGACGGGATACCGGCAATTGTTCTGAAAACTTGTGTGCCTGAATTGTCTCCGATCTTGACACGCCTATTTCGCCTTTCGTTTGAGACTGGAAAAGTGCCGAAGGCTTGGAAGCAAGCTAACGTGCAACCCGTGCCCAAGAAGGGTAGTCGTGCTGACCCGTCGAATTATAGAACCATCTCGGTAACGTCCATACTCTGTAAGACTATGGAACGCGTGCTGAAACCCGGTACCTTTGGGTATGCAGACGACAGCACTGTTGCTGTGAGATACGTGTCCGACGCACGAGCTGGTGGGTCGCAGATCCGGTCTCTCCGGGAGGCTATGGTTGAGCGCTTGAATGTGTGCTTACAGGCTGTCTCTGAATGGGGTGATGCCAATCTGGTCAAGTTCAATGCTGCGAAGACAAGCGTGTCTATTTTCCGCCAAAAGGAGCCAATTCCACCCAGCTCCATCTTTCCGAGGTGCAACAGTGCCGATAACCGACCAACTTGAACTTCTTGGGGTTACATTAACATCTACTCTCAATTTTGGCCCTTTCATAGAGGCAAAAGCTCAAGTGGCTGCAAGGAAGTTGGGGATCCTAGCAAAGGTGAGACGGTACTTCACGCCGGAACAGCTGCTCAAACTCTATCAAGCGCAAGTTCGGTCGTGTATGGAATACTGCTCTCATCTTTGGGACGGATCTACAGATACCAGCTTGATGCCCTTGAGTCAATTGAGAAACGAGCCAAGAGGATCATTGGCAATGAGAGGCTCGTCGCGACGAAGCTCCAAAATCTTGAGCATCGACGATGAGTTGCTGGCTTGTCGGTTTTCTACCGGTTGCATTTTGGGGAATGTGCGACGGAATTGCATAATTTAATTCCGCCAAGCCCTTTCCATCATCGGACCACAAGACGAAGCGCGATGCACCACCGGTACATGGTGGACATCCCACCCAAACGCACAAAACGTTTTGGGAACACGTTCATAATGCGTACAGCTAAGGAGTGGAATTCCCTGCCGGAGTCTGTGTTTCCCGATAGCTACAACCTGGGAGTCTTTAAGTCAAGAGTGAATAGGTTACTTCTAGGCAAGCGTGCTCCATCTTCGACCACATCATCGCTTACCATCAGGTGAGATGGTGGTCAAGCGCGTGCCTATTAATAGTGAAAAAAAAAAGACTTTTTAGATAGTTCTTGTAAAAGTAAGTGTAGTTTGTCCATGCACATATTGATATTATTATTTTTGGTACTCTTTAAACACAAACAATAGCTATCTAATAATTAATTAACTCTATGGCACAACACTCAAAAACACCCATCTCTGCTATTCTAGCAATTTGCTTTAGTTCCTTAAATTGGTGTCCACATCTTGTTAGTATGCACGCTCAACCTCTCTTGCCTTCATTACGGCTGTAACATGCTGCAAGCTGATAGTTAGGTATGATTAAATACTTTTCATAGCCCTCCAAAATAAAATGTTCTATAATGCATAGGATGTCCACTGGGGCTCCTTTTTCTCCCATTTCTTCCAAGCACACTGCTATTGTATCACATTTTGATAATAATCCCGCAATGTTTTGATGCATTAGATGTAGATATTTAATTACGAGAAAACTCTGTCATATTTTCATTACAAACTCCATTTTCATTTTCATCTGTTAAAGCATGTTTACCTATAAATTCACTTGGTTCATTGAAATTTTTTACGTTTGTGTAGTATATGTCATCAATTAACGCTTTGAGATCTCCAAAGACTGTCTTTAATGCAGCATCATTAATTAAACCTGTTTTTTTGGCCACCTAAGGTTCTTGTTGGAGTCTAGATGGTAAGCGTGTTCGTGGGCTAATAAGTCTAAGTAGAGTAAGTTGTTAAATGTTCGATCCTCGCGTTGTAAAGGCTGTTATGACTCCCAAATGTTACGTATACATTTTACAGGGAAGCACAATATCACATTAGTGTTTAATTTTTTTTAGAACATCTCGAATGTAAATAATTATTTTGAGATAATCTTTCGTTATTTTAAAGTCTTCTCGTCCTTTAATATGCAATAGTCTTCAATTGTAAAGTCTGCTAACTTCGATTCAATTCCTCCTTGGGTGTGAAATGAAAAATTTCGTCCTTATCGTTTATTAATACTCTTTGTGCATTAGGTGCTGAGAACACATATCTTCTTCTTTTTGGGAGGTTGTTGGGGTTTGTTAAGATCAACTAATATGTTAATTTCTTGCGTCTTATTTATTTGGCTGCTTATTTCAATACTGAAGTTCTTAATATTGGAAGTATCGGTTTGAGTTCCACTTGTTTTACTGTTACTTGTTTTTTTTCTTTGGTGTGCTTTGATTTCTTGTAATCTTTGCAGGGCTACCCATTGTGACTTTTTTTATACCTGATTTTTCTTCCTCAAATCATCATTCGCCAATTTTAGTTTACTATTTTCTAATTTAATAGTTCTATTTCTCTATGAGCACTACTTAATTGCGATTGGAGAATTTGAACTTCTTCTTTCAGTCTCCTTATTCGATCGCAGTCTTCGTCACCTGAAATCTCTGGTAGGCTACTAGTGCTGCCTTCTAATGTCTGTGAAATTACATCACTGTCGTCATGTGGAGGTGTTGGATCCGAATGTGTTCGCACTCGGTTTCTGCGTATATTTATATTGTTAAGTAAATTCATAGTTATAATTTTACTTAATTCGGGTGGCGCCACTTGTTTGATTTACTTGCGATGTAGTAAAAAAATAAATATAATATTCCGGGCACACTATAGTCGTACCTTAGGTTGCACTTCGGTTTAATAATATACTGGGCACACTATAATCGTACCTGGAAGTCAGGAACGCGCTTCGGTTTAATAATATATTGTGCACACTGTAGTTGTAGACCGCGCTGCTCTCAACTCCGTCTTTATTATGTTGGTAGCATTGATGAATCAATTGGTAGAAAAAAGTTGCACTGCTGCGGGACTTTCACATTTATGTAGTTCGTGCAACCGTGTCTATTCCGTGCACTCGTCGTTTGGCACTATGATAAATAATAATAATAATATTTCAGATATGGTATCATTTATATTTGTTATTACAATTACAAACTTCAAAACTAATGTTAGTACCTAATAATATTGACTGAGTGGCAGATCCAGGTGGACTCACCGATGATGGTGGCAAATCACTATATGACTGCGTGCAGCCGTATCCAGCGAGCCAGCATCGGAGAGTCTCACCCCGGTTCGCCAGCGCGCGCAGGATGGTGTTGTCTGTCGCACGTGTGGCGCTCCACAGGCTGCAGGTGTAAACGGACTGACAGTACGCTTTAAAAAACGCAACTTTGACAGTCCCCGCGCACCGTGCAAATCTGCGGGCCAACATGTTGCATCGGACAGACAGCGCTCTGCGCTCTCCTTCAATATCCATATTGTCCTTAATTAAGGTCGTCGGTGACCCAGTGGTCCAAATATTTAAATTGCTCGACTTTGTTTAGAGCTTAGCTTATTAAAAGCACTTTTAAACAAAATAATGTTTGATGACTGTTTTGTTTTGTAGTTTTGACTACCTACACGAAAAACATTGTATCCCTTGAATTAACTTATCTTCGTAATGCACTAGTATTTTTACTTCGATTAATGTCAGTCTTGGTGTGTCTTGGAAATACACAAACACGATAGTCACTTTTATTTGATTGTTTGATTTTGTACACTTTTCTTGCCATAAAACACTTGAATAACACTCGACCGTCTATTATTTAGTTTATGTGATGTATTCAACTATAAATTAACGTAGTAAACTTGATTTTCAATTATTTTCAAATTTATTTATACGGAGCGGGACTGTGCTTGGCCAGGGTTGCCAGCCCAGCGTAACGGTAACGTACATCTATTAGGTAACCTGCTCAGTGCGTGAGCCAACTAACCTGCCCGAATTCAAATTTCTACTAACATTTATTTTAGTATCTTATATTTCAGGTGTGAGTCAAGGACTAATTTCAAAAGTAGTTAAGGAGGCACGCAGCAGAAGAAACTGGTACAAAAATTCGGACACCGGGCAAGGACGGAAAACGTAAAAGTGAATTTGAGCATGTTGATGTTTTTGACATGGGAGTTATACGGAGGAAAGTACATGAATTTTATTCTGCTAAAAAGAGGTCCCTACTGTTAAAAAGCTTCTAGAGGTCTTAGAGACAGAAATAAATTACACAGGACAGCGAGAGAGTCTGTGAAAGCTGCTTCACATGGTGGGATTTCGTTTAAAAAAAATCTCAATCCAATTGGAAGGTTCTTATGGAGCGTAATGAAATATCAGCTTGGAGAGCTAAGTACTTGCATGTAGTGGATAAAAATAATAAATCTCCCCAGCTCCGGCCCCTAATTTATTTAGATGAGACCTATATTCACTCTTCGCATACTTCGGGTAAATGTTGGCAAGGAGAGGGTGAAGACGGAATATTGGAGCCTGTATCGAAAGGGCAAAGATATATTATTGTTCATGCGGGAGGAGATACTGGATTTCTTATAAATACTTGTGTTTAAATCAAACACAAAAACTGGTGATTATCATGACGAGATGAATAGTACCAACTTTAAGAAGTGGGTTATTGAAAAACTTGTGCCTAATTTACGAGAGCCATCAATAAAAGTGATGGATAATGCTCCTATTTGTGTGAATAAAGTCCCAAATACAAATTCCTTAAAAAATATATGCAATTATGGTTGACCCAAAATAAAATTGACTACGGAGAGGATTGGACTAAACCTCAACTTTTAGAAATATTTAAGAGAAACAAGCCTGAACCTGTATATGAGATTGAAAAAATGTTAGAAGACAATAGACACAAATGGGTACGTATCAAAATCCCGAAAGTTCATAATACCTATGATTGAAATACCGACGTTCAAAACACCGAAAGTTTTAAATGCCGATAGTCGTTATATCAAAACACAAAATACCGATGTTCAAATGCCCGAAAAGACGAAATCCCGAATGGACGAAATAGGTTAGGTTAGGTTAGAACAGTGTAAATTAACGCGCGAAGGCGAGCGAGCGAAGCGAGCGTGCCGCGGCAGCGGCCGCCGAGCGTCACATTCCCTCTATTGTTACAAGTTATTATACAAAAAATCGGTTTTCTCGGAAACGGTGGCAATTTCGGGATTTTGTACTTCGGGATTTTAAACTTTCGGGCAAATGAATTTTCGGGATTTTAAACTTTCGACCAAACAACCCTTCGGCGTTTCAACTATCGGGATTTCGTCCATCGGTATTTTAAACTTAGGTCTTTTAAAATTCGGGATTTTGATACGTACCCACACAAATGCTTATATTTACCACCTTATCACTGTGATCTCAATCCATTGAACTCATATGGAGCAAAATAAAAATAAAAGTTGCCCGCCTATTTAGAGAAGCTTTTAGAAACACGTTCGCAGGTTAGAAGGAGAATACTTAAAACAAGATTTGTATTTAGATAAACCTTTTATTATAGAAGTGGTACGTGACACTGACACCGAAAGCGATAATGATGATAGTGGTACGGAAATAAGCGGAGTATGGCCCCACAACCAGGATGAAGTTGTGTATGGGGTTCATCTAAAGATCACAATTACTGTAAACTTGGTGTTCAATAAATTATTGTAAGGCAATTTGTTTTTTTTATTACACTGCACTACCACTAGGTACCACTGCTAATTATAATTAGTCAAATAGGTAAATGCTAGACATCCAGGTACCTCTTGCGGGGTAGGTACCTACTTAAATTCACATTAAATGAAAGTTGTTTCCCCCGTGGAACATTTTATCTGCTGAATTTCCACTTCATTGGATTACTTTTTAGATAAAGCCATTGTTTATTCCTGAGAGACTAAACTGTAAGCATACCTACATAACTGTAAATTATCAAATTCTTTTTATTTGTTTTATGAAGGTATCATTGTTTTTAATTTGTTAAAACTGTAATTCTTATTAAACGAAATCCAAAGTGAAATTTCCTTCTTGAAAACTTACTCAATTTTGGGCACCTTATATTAATTAGCAACACTGAATCGACGGTGCCGTCGTCTTTTAGTCCACAGATAAGTTGGTAGGACTGCAGACTAAATGTTCAACTTCTTCATCAACAAGGAGTCTGAATACTCACCGTTTCCATGGATACACGTTGACATAAAACAGCGTCTTGGATACTGCTAGGAACCAAGCAATCGAAAAAATAATCGTGACTTGTGAATAAATCAAAATACCTAATCATGGTGTATCAAATACCTCAGAAAAAAGCCAAAACTTCTGTTAAGACGTTGGTCTTACCTGAACTTGATACAAGATCCGTTTTAGATGTCGTGGAGGAGAATTTTCAAAAAGTTGGCTTGGTGAGGCTTCTTTTCTAACATAATTGTGTGATTTGAAAGTGTAGGTTCATAATTAACTTTTAATGATTCTCATTGCTTATATGAAGCAAGCAATTGTTTTCAGAAAGCCTATGCCATCCGTATGATATACATTGGCGAGCACACGTTGCCAAAAGAAGAAATTATACAGCACTTCTCCAAGACCATCGATATTGTAAACTCCTGCTATTGTGAGATTAACGTGTATGGTCTACTGCTCGTATATGACAGTTACTTTGTTCATATACTTGAGGTAAGTACTTACCTACCTTCTTATAATAAGCTAGTTAGGACCTTTTAACCAAGTCATTGTTGCAAAATCGAATAAAATCGAAGTAAGTTTTATCAGGCGAGAAGCGATGATGCACCGTGAGACTATGTAAGTATAATTGACACAGCTGATTCTTAATTCTTTATCGTCGAATCAGTTCGTCAATTATTCGAAAAACTTACACCAAAACAATTTAAGTTAGTCATAATATACCTAGATCATGTACAAAGGTGAGCCTAACTCAAAGTTGAGTTGAGTTAATGATGTTAGAAATGATAGATTTTCGATGTTGACCGTACCCCTACTATGATTTCATAAGCACCCATTTTGCATGAATTTGGATTGCATCTGCCGTCTAAACGGATACAGTTCAGCAAGGTCACCATGGATTGGATTGGATTGAACGCTGGATTATATCCGTGTAGTATCCGTGTAATACCTTTAACCAGTTGAACCGTTGCCGTTTCGATCTTTCGAGGCGTGATTTTACTGACAGCTGTCGCAGAAATCAAGCTATCTTTGGTGAAGACATTCAAAAGACACGTGTATAAATTTTGACAGCTGTCGTACTATAAGTTTGTGAATTATAGCATTTTGAGTGAAGCAACTTTTATTGGTTTGAAGTAATGGATAAAAAGGAATTTCGTATGCATAAAGCATTGCTTTTTAGCGAAGATAAATACTATTGAAGCGATGGCTTGGCTTGATATACGTTATTCGGACTTTGCACCAGGAAAATCTTCCGATGAGAAGTGGTTAACTAAG
Organism: Lacanobia oleracea; assembly: GCA_950371165.1. Classification (NCBI taxonomy): domain Eukaryota; kingdom Metazoa; phylum Arthropoda; class Insecta; order Lepidoptera; family Noctuidae; genus Lacanobia; species Lacanobia oleracea. Next base: position 14,127,019 of record OX493401.1, read on the forward strand.
TTTAAACGAGGCGAAATGAGATCCGAGGACGATGCACGCAGTGGACGAACCAAAGCGGCTGTTACTGACGAAAACAAAAAAAAGGTCTATAAAATATTTTTATTTTATTTATTAGGGAAAACAAACAGTGACACATTTTATAGAAGAAATACAAAAGAATGTGATCAAATGTGAGATCAACAACATTTTCCACGAAATACAATTAAAGGATCTTTGCAAAGCATGCGATTTTAACTAAATCCTTAAATAAACAAAACAATACAATATTAAAAAAAAAAACAACAAAAACTGCTTTTTTTTGATGCCAAATACCAAACCTAAGCGAAATTAAAAATTGGAATGGAGAAACAAAACAAACGATCAAAATAAATCTAGTGATCTACCACTTACCCAAAGACAGAACAAACATCGATGTGATGGAATTTCTTATTATAATTATTTGTTAGTCGACGCAGAGGTGCCAACTCACCCGCGTGCGTGCGACAAGGAGTCACTGCGAACAGCGGACGTGCGCGCGCGCACACCGCGCAGTACGGTTGTCCTAGGTACTATGTAACTTATTTTATTGCGGATATCAATACAGTCATATACATTGTTACACAAACCATACAAAAATACCGGCTCTAGAGAGTGCGTCTTGATTTTAAACTAGGTAATTTATACTGTCTAAGTAATTCATCATATGATAAAATTGTATGGAAGCAACAGTAATGCATAGCTTTTAGGTATTTTCTTTGTACCTTTTCGATTTGTGCCGAATACTTATTGTAGAAGGGATTCCACACAGGTACTGCATACTCGAGCTGAGACCTTATTAGCGATTTATAAAGATATAAATAGGTAGAAGGACGCACAAGCTGGCATTGTTCACAACTTTGTTAATATGGACAACATTCATATTCGTCATGAAACTGACACAACAGCATTTAGGTAGACTCAGTTGTAATGTATTAAATTTACAATAATCACTGAAGCGATCCAGATCTTCTTGTAATAAAATACAGCCTTGGTAATTTTTATGGACCTATAAATTTTGAGATCGTCGGATCATAGGGTAGAATTTTGGAATTATGAATGCAAGTATTAATGTCGTTAATAAACAAGATAAATAAAAGGGGACCCAGAATCGGGCCTTGAGGCACGCCAGAAGTCACAGCAATAGCTGCAGCAGACCTGAAACCGTTAATTACGACTCTTTGAGATCTGTTGGTAATATATGAAGAGAACACCGCCGTAGAAGAAACTCATGATCAACCTTGTCGAATGCCTTCTGAAAGTCAGTATAAATGGCGTCCACTTGAATACGAGAATCCATATTACTGAATAAATAGTCCATGAAGGCCACCAATAGTCCATTAGGGCACCAAATTGGTGCTAGTTGACCTTTTCTTAACGAATCCGTGTTGTTGCTGGATTATGGTGTGATGAAGAACAGGATAGACTTTATCATGGACTAACCTCTCGAAAAGCTTCGGCAAGGCCAACATGATGGATATGGGACGATAGTTCTCTACATCTTGCTAATTGCCTGATTTATAAATAGAAGTTATATTTGCACTCTTTCATACTTCGGAGATAAATAATAATTTTGGAAAACCGTAAAATGAAGTTGATTGAGATAGCTGCGACCCTAAAGATATCAAAGGAAAATGTTGGACATATCGTGAATGAATTTTTGGGTATGCGAAAGCTCCGTTCAAAGTGGGTGCCGCGCGAGATTACAATCGACCAAAAACAACAAGGAATTGATGATTCTGAGCAGTGTTTGGAACGGTTAAATCGTAATAAACCCGATTTTGCATCGATATGTGACAATGGATGAAACATGGCTCCAGTAGTTCACACCGGAGTCCAATCGACAGTCAGCCGAGACTGCACGTGATGAACCGACTCCAAATAGTGGAAAGACGCAAAAGTCGGCTGGCAAGGTTATGGCATCAGTATCCTGGGATGCGCATGGTATAATATTCATCGGCTATCTTAAAAAGGGAAAAATCATAATCAGCGACTATTACTTAGCGTTACTGGAGCATTTGAAGGACAAAATTGCGGAAACACGGCCCCATTTGAAGAAGAAGAAAGTGCTGTTTCATTAGGACAATGCACCGTGTTCCAAATCAATGAAAACGATGGCAAAATTGCATGAATTGGGCTTCGAATTGCTTCTACATCCTCCGTATTCTCAGATCTGGCCCCCAGCAACTTTTTCCTGTTCTCAGAACTCAAGAGGATGCTCGCTGGACAGAAAGTTTGCGCCGATGTAGAGGTAATTGCCAAAACTGAAGCGTATTTTGAGGCTAAAAACAATTCGTATATAGCTATAATCGTTATATATCACACTCGAAGGCAACTATATCTATACTAACATAAAAAGCTAAAGAGTTTATTTATTTAGTTGGTTGAACGCGCTAATCTCAGAACTGCTGGTCCGATTTGAAAAATCGGCTATCATCACACTAAGACCTATAATATAGAAGTTGCGCGGGTCAACTAGTTGAATAGTAAAATCAAATTTTAACAAAAAAAAAAAAAATCTATTCTAGCCTACGAACCTTTTAGCTCAAAAAATAAACTCTTTGCTCTGTACTTACAACAAAATAATTTGAACATTAGCTTAAGACTTCAAATACAACACTACTCATCAAAATACCGTTCGATCTTCCCCCCACTCACCCTACTCGTACATCAAAACTTTTAGGGTTCCGAAGACACTGTCCACAGGTACATAAGATTTATATTCAGACAAGAACAAGAGTGGATTGCTGAAATGAATAAATTAGACCAAGAAGCAATGGAGGACGGCGAAGGGCTGACTGTCTTATTGGGCGAGAATACGGAACCTAAACCAGAGAGGAAAATGTTCAGGCGATTGAAATCAGTGATGACTTATCATTCCATTCGCACGGTAACAAAATTCTTATTAGGTACAGTAGTATTTCCTTTTTTTGTATTTTGCTTCATCATTATCATATCAGCCGGAAGACGTCCACTATTTAACCTATTTAAGGTTAAATAGTGGAGTTTTGTATGAGATTATTTGGTTATATTTGCCGATTGAACGCTGGAGAACTAAAAGGCCATTCCGCCCTTCATATCTTGAACGCATTGCCAAAAGGGGCGTTGGGTGCTCGCGGAGCGATTGGCCAAGGGGATCGCACAAGGTTTAAGAGTGGCGACCGCGTCGCTACCGGAAAGCGCAGTTCCCACAAAGTTGTTGCGGGTATCTAGCGAGTAGCGACAACGGTGCTTGGAAGGGGTGCAAAGCGCGTTGCCGTGGTTAACCGCAACACTTTACCGCTACAGCGGATAAAAATACACTGCTGAATACTAGGCAATTATCCCCTTCCAGCCAGCCAGGTCACCTGGCACAATTATCTCCGGACCCGAGCCTATTGTGACAATCCGCTTCAATCAGCTTCGCAGTTGACAGGAACAAGGAGGCCATGCATTCCCGGGATATAAAGCGGGATATATCAGACGCCTTCTGTGAACTCAAAACTCAAACTCAAAGCATTCATTTCAGTTAAACCATTTACAGGCACTTTTGAATTTTCAAAAGAGGTGAAACTATTTGATATAGCGGTTAGTCCTATGTGTAGGTCATGCATGGAGGCGGAGGAAACGGTGGCCTAGGTTCATCTACCTTGGCTTGTTATATTACTCTTACCTATATTTTTTTCTCTTGTTCAGCGCCAATTTCATAATTGGCGAGCTATAACAGCCAGGCCCCCGTCGCTTATTGGCAAATTGGATGTGTTCGGACCACTGGAGGAACACATGGAGCAACTTCGCGTCTTTCTTAATAAGATGATAAAAATTGTTGGATACGCGCAAGAGGATGAAAAAGTAAGTTTCTGACTGATACTATACTAAATTCAAATGTTATGGGTAGATTATATAAACAGCACAACCCAATATAGATTCTTTTTAAATAGGTAGTATTGGGTAGGAATTTGGGATGCGCTAGACACAGTAAGGTTGGTGAGACCAGGGGGAGAATCATAGTATTAATCACACAACAATCTGTCAAATTTAATTTTCTTCTTTGTCTATAAACTTATTAGGTTCAGTGTTGATTGGGAAAATTTGATAGTGACGGGTAGCGTGATTTGCTTTCTGATTCTGCTAAAGTGGCCTTTTTAGACCCGCAAGTTGGAATCCCACCTCTTTTAGGTATTGGACTCAGATTGTTTAACACCTGGAAAATCGAAAGAGAAAGCTACGCCTTTGCCCTGCATTGAGGAACAAACCTCATTCATTATAAAACAACTTAAAAACGAATTTTCCTTTTTTGAAAGGTAGATAAATGTATGGCCGTATTCAGATTGAAAACAGGCAGCCAGCGCCGATATAGGAGTACAAATACTTGAACAGCCTGCTTGCAGCTACCAAATGACGATTAAATGGTGTCAGCGTTCATTCATCACCGGATATCACCATACCTTTTTGGGACTATTACCATTATGGCATTAAACCTTAATCCTTCATAATACCCCCCCCCCCTAGCGTTGCACTGATCATCTGCTCGGATAAGTCTGTTGCGTTTTTAAGAAGCAATAGATCGATTGTATTGCTTATTAAAGCATTGTCTGCTTGACAAATAGACACAATAGAAAATGTATTGTTTGTCGGTCACCGGTGACCGACGCGGCAGTGAATGTGTTAAAAACGCAGCAGACTAGCACATCACTCGCACATCTCCGGTGGAAACCCAGCCTAAGAGGCTTTATTAAATGGGTATAATTTAGACGGTCACCAAAAATAATATTTTTAAGACTCTAAGCCTAGGCACCAAAATGGATCAATGGTCACCAAATTCTATCCAACTCAACTGTGATTGCCATAAAATGTAGGCTTGGGATTACAAACTGGATAAAATAGGTTAGGTTAGGTTAAAATTGTGACCAACCGCGCGCGAGCCGAGCGAGCGAAGCGAGCGGTGCCGCGGCAGCGGCCAGCGAGCGCTACTTCTCGAATATTATTTGGTGACCATTTATCTGTTTTGGTAACCGTTTAGAACTTTTTTGGTAGTAAAATAGGTACTTTTTTGGGCGGTGTTTAAACACAAGCCTTATTAAATCTCTTGGACCAATCCCAAAAATGTTGTATTTGCTCATTTGGTAGCTATCGCCGATAGAATATCACTTTGTTTAGAGCCCAAGGTCCGAACTGGTCCGAACAAGTCGGAACTGCCTGCTTCCTATCAGCCTCTACTGCTTCTGTGTCTTGTAACGTTTGCAGCTATCGTTCGATGGGTTGAGGCCGACGGACCCCAAGATGGAAGCGCTACCCGAGGTTGCCCTGATCGACTTCTTGCTACAATCTAAATACATTCTTCCGTTTAAAGAGACCGCGGGTTTGCATAGACGTGTGGATGACTATACATTCTTTTTCGGTGAGCTACCTTAGATATTTTTAGTGCTCACCTGACTAGTCTTTTCCCAACTATGTTGCGGCCAGCTTCCAGTTTAACTGGGTATAGCTGAATAATATTTAGATACCAGTTTAAGAGCTCATCATAGAAATTTCTTAAAAAAAATACCTTTACCTTTTTAGGGTTCCGTACCCATAGAGTAACCAACGGAACCCTATTACTAAGCCTCCGCTGTCCGTCCGTCCGTCCGTCCGTCTGTCTGTCAGCGGGCTGTATCTCAAAAACCGTAATAGGTAGACACTTGAAATTTTTACAGATTGCGTATTTCTATTGCCGCTATAACAAAAAATAATAAAAAATTAGGGTTTATGGTACGGAACCCTTCGTGTGCTAGCATGACTCGCTCTTGGCCGGTTGCTTTGTTTCTACGTGTACCCATGTAGGTGCCACGGTCAGGCGATACTTAGGTACTTTTACGAAGTTGACGGCAAACTAAGAAAAACAAAATACTAAAAAGAGCTCCTCACAACACCGATTGAACATAATTTTCAGGGATCTCCTAGTCCATGTTGTATTTTCGGGAAGGTTCAAACATCCAACATTCAAGGTTCAACATTGTTCCGTGAATACTTGACCGTCTCCTATTTCTTGTTGCAGAGCAAGCTTGGCCCGTACTAACTCACTTCACGCCTCGGTTCCTGTACAAACTGAAGGTTGACGACTCATTCGTGGAACCTCTCCCTGTGATGCCCTGGGAAATCGTCCAGAAAGTAGGAGATGGAGATGATGAAGAGAAGGAGGAAAAAGAAGAAACTGAGGGTTCATCTAGTGATTAGTCTGCCTAGCCTTTTCCCATATCTGTTGGGATCGGCCAGTTATGATTTAATTACGAATGATTTGGCGATTACCTACGATATGGTATCTAGTCATTTTTATATTTTATATTTTTTCTGGGATAGTGGCATTATGGAACTTGCTTTTTTGCTTTGAATGTATTTGTTCGCACATATTAATTAAACTTTTAAATACTATTGCAGAACTTGTTTAATTCAAACTAGAATCGCAGTTACTTAATTGTCAATTTAAATGGTAAATGATGAATGAGGGATCCACATCCATAGCAACGGCTTCCTTTGATGGTAACAGTCAAGAATTTTGTAATCCTACATTATACCATACTCTTTGGTTACAATCGGCCTCGAAACTTTGCCTTGTTTGCTGTTTGATTTCGAGACTGCTCCATATAAGAATCATTTGATTTGACAATAAGATAAGAGGTCACTGCGAAAACACCGGCCAAGTGCGAGTCTTACTCGCACGCGAAGGGTTCCGTATCATAAACCTTAATTTTTATGATTTGTTGTTATAGCGGCAATAGAAATACACTATCTGTGAAAATTGTTTACCTATTACGGTTCTTGAGATACAGCCCGCTGATAGACAAACGGACTGACGGACGGACAGCGGAGAGTACGGAACACTAATAGTTATTTGTGCAACAAGAAGCAAAGTCGTTTTTTGCTGCGAGTGCTGATTTTGAATCCTGAGCAAGCGAAGGATTCAACGATTGAATCATGAGAGTAGCGTGTGATTCTAAAGTTGAATCCTGAGTGTGGCGAAGGATTCAAAGGCACGAGATGCAAACAATTTTGCTCTCGTGTAACACACATAACTTTTCACTTCAGCAGCGACAACACTAGGAGATAAAATAATAAACAGGAAAGATTGAAATAACTATTTATTGTGGATCAAAATAATTTACATTGTAGATAGAGGTACCAATTCAATAAAATGGAACATTTTAAAAGTTAAAAGTAAATTTACTACAATTCTGCAAATTAAAAGTAACAGATTTATTTGGCAACGTTATAGTTGCATTGAGTTGAGTTTGGTTATCTGGGGTTAAGGTTTCTGTTTCGGTGGCGGACTGAGATGGAACAACGGTGAACGTTGGTGACTCTGATCGGCTTTCTGTATAAGTACACTGTGCGTCGTTGGAAGTGGATGACCAAGGATCCGATGTCGAATTCAGACTTATTGTTTCCACTATACGCTTACAGATTTTCAACTTATTTTCTAACGAGTCTTCAATATAGCCTTCAATGTAGTACTTTATTTTATTTAATTGTAGTAATTTTTTCGTTACTTTCCTTTATCAATAATTAATAGTTTCCGCAGCGTACGCGTTATAATGATGTTTTTTGGTACTTTTTTACATACCTTGGGTTACATTATCGAAATTTTCATAGGGATCCCTAACTTTTTCGAAAATATTCTATAGCCATCAGCCAGATATCATCCGTGATGAACATATCATCACGGATGATGTAAGATTCTAATGATGAAATAATTTTTCAAATCAGTCTAGTAGTTTCGGAGCCTATTCAATTCAAACAATCAAATCTTTCCTCTTTATAATATTAGTTAGACAAAACAATTAAAAGATTTATTACAATGATACGGAGTCCAATTTTCCGGTGACAGATACAACTATCGTTTCATCGATAAGATTCCATTAGGCACTGGCGAATACTGCTAGTTTCAGTTTCATGTACCTAAGCATGTTGCTATAGTAATATTGATTTATCGCTGTTGTTCACAATACTGTCCTTTAGTGTGAATCTTTCAAAACCTGGATAAGTGAAACATGGATAAACTGAAAAAGAAAAAGAAGATTAAAAGAGAAACAAGGAAAACAATTGCTGGAATAAAACTGCCGCCTATAGAACCAGTGGAAGGTATCAAAACTATTGTAGATGTAGATCCTGCCTTTTACTCCTTAGTTGAAGGACGTCCGCTAAGACAAAACAAATCAATCCATGAATACAAACGGAACATAAAAAATGTGGCTTTGAACAGAACACTTCATGGATTCTTGGTTGATGAAATTCTCAGGATTGAAGGAGAAATAGAAAAAGAACGAAATATTTATGAAACAGCATACAAGCACTTTGAAGAATACCAGAATAGTTTCGACAAATTCCTCGCAGACGATAATAATAAAACGATTGCTATAATGCAAAAGTCAGATGCTCTAGATAAGGAACTGGCAAATCAAACTGAGAATCATAAGAAAGCCAACTATGACTTGGCTTCTATTAAGTCCAAATTGCAGTACATTGATGAAACTTTAATGATTCTTGTATCATTTCAAAATTTTCTTAATAAGGCTTCCCCCATTTTGTGGCAAGATAGTCATAATATCAAGCTGAATATAAAATATCCAGATGTCTTTGTAGTGGAATCTGATATTTTCAAAAAAATCGACAAAGAGACCGTAGCTAAGAAACTTGAAGAGTTGCCTGAACCTAAACTTTATTTCGAAAGATCAGACCAAATTTTAGTGGTCTTTGATTTACTAGAAAAGCAGAATTTGAATTATTTATTGCTTACCACAGAATTCAGTTCGGAAAAAAATAGATTTTTGAGGTCAGTTGATGTTTTGAAAAGGATGTTGCGGCAAGAACTGAACTATATAAAGGAAAAGGTACGCGCATTTTATAATATTTCCTTTAAAGTCCTGCACTTGATGTCTTTAAGATTCGGTATACAATTACCCTTACCTAAAAATATATATACCTAAATATATATATACTGGAGTATATCTCTGAATGATATACTCGTACATAACTAACTACTTACTGCACACCTACTTCATGGGATGAGAGCTTCGACATTGCTGATGAGTTTTTAGGCTGAAATCATTACTAGATACAAGATACTGATGTGGAGTATGGATTAAGGTACGTATCAACTGCTGATAGTTTTGAAAAGAAAAGCAAAAATATCACTATCTTTCGGTTATATGAGATTGTGTCAAACACCTTGCAAAACAAAAACAATGAAATCTTTATTAGTTTTAAACTTGTACATGAACTTGTTTACAGATCAAAGAAGTTCAAGATACAATCAAATGGAACGATGATCGCGAAGCTGAACTCAAAGAAATATTCTTCAGAATTTTAGAAGTTAACCTTAAGGATGTTGTGGCGTCGGATACAGCCTTACAGATTTTTAATTACGTGGAATTCGCTTACGAGCAACTTATAGCTCCAAACGAAACTAAATTCAGTTCTTTAGAAATGGCCTTAGCCCTAGAGCGAGAATATGATAATTTGTTGATTGATATTTCAGCTTATGATTTAGACATGATAAAACAAATCGAAAACGAGACGTATGAGCATGGAAATTTAGAGCTCAAGCAAGCTAAAGAGGCATCAACACTGTTAAAGGATATTGACAAACTTTCAAAGCGCTTGAAGTCTTCTTATGAACCATCCCGGCGAAAAATATACGAATAATCGTGATTTTCGGACTTTTCTAGACATTTGATTTGAGATGGCTTTGGTATTGAAATATATAGTTTCTCATATCTAAAGAAAATTAGTCATGATCTGCATAGCCTTTTTCCAACTATATTACGATTGGCTTCCAGTCAAACCGAATTCAGCTCAATATCTAGTACCTGTCTAAGGAAAATCAGTATCTATTTTTAAACAGTGTTGTTAAAAGTCGCAGCTACAGTATTATAATTACGTACCTGTACACCGATGCCTAAATTCATCCTCTACGAAAGACAGCGGTGGCGCTGTCAGTCCTATATCTTTGATGACCACTTCAGCTTTGGTTATTTCCTCCCACGTAGCATAACATTTAAGCTGTATTTGACTCTATTTCTATTCTTAAAGCTGCATATTGGGGCCGTTTAAATGCTGTATAAGCGCTTATACAGCTCTTATAAGTGCAATAAGGGCCCATATTTTAAAGCTTTTTGCGTTAGTAGAGCTGACCATTAGAGGAGTGACCATTACGTTTCAAATAATCTTTTATAAGTGTCTTACTCTTAATAAGGAAAACTATAAAATACGGGTAAAGTAAAATAGGTTATAATATAAATTATATCTTAAATAATTGATTGTAGTTCACAGTGATCATTATGCTTGATCATTACTATTGAGCTATTGCATTATTATTGAGCTGATAATCTTGAAACGGCTCAAGTTATTATTAAATATTGGTTTGAATATATATATTTGTTTTCATTCATTCTAAAATGGCGATATTGGTATAAAGATTATAATACCCACCAAATATCGTCTAAGCTGTATTAGACGATATGGATTCTATTTTAGGCCTTTTAGTTTTAAATCACCGTTGTAGACAGAAGTTATAAAACCACTGTATTTATCAAAGTGCCCACTAACGCTATAAGAATAAGTTTTATAATGGATTTTGCATAAACCATTGTGCAGTAACAAGTATCAAGTGATATCATAGTAACACTTAGAGCTGTAGTAAGAAAGTGATCACATGCAAAATACAGCCTTTATACAGCTTTAACGATAAAACGAGCCATAAAGTGTTGCAAAATACTTAAAGCTGTATATTAGGGTTTCATATACTGTTTTAACACCCTAAGCTTACGCTGAACCTTCAATACAGCTCAAGCTGTAGGTATAATAACTGAAAAATCCCTCTTATACAATTAAAAGTACATTTTGACACTCTTGAACATCTTTAAACGAACTTTAAGTTCTAATTGAGCTGGGCCTGCAGTCTCGACATAGATAACGACAGCTTAGTGACCGAATCGGTCGCTAAGTCCTAACGTTTTGAACTTACCGATTTTTGGTAGTCTCTCGAGCTAATTTCATCGCAAGCAATGTCAAATTACCGAACTTTGTCGTTAATTTTTGCGAATTTCGCTATAGGAAGCGTGCAGAAACTATAGGTGGAGCACAGAAATATCACTGTCAAGTGTATTTCAAGTATAAAATTCGTAACAGCTACGTTAGATGGCACAGTCCTCTTCGCGCACGTTCCTCTAAACTGAGCGTGCAGGAACCACAGGTGGCAGTACAGAAGTGTCATTGTCAAGTATATATCATTATCTGACCCTTAAAGCTTCGAATATGCGACACTAGATGGCATAGTCAACGCCGTGCACGGTCCCTATGGGCTAGCGCGGAATTTTGACAGCGTGCTAAGCGTAACGATATTATTCGGTAGCCATGACAACGCTTGACAACGGTATTATTGGAAACTTTTGTGTTTATAAATTTACTGTTTATGTGTTTTTTTTGTGGCGAAAGCATATTTAGCAAAGGATTTTAGTCGCGCTGGAACACAGGCGCGACATGTTTACGCGACGCCAAGTCGCAAAAACTGTCAGGAAAGTAAAAGATGTGGATTTGGAGGGAAATCAGTTTTTTTCTTTGTACCGGGCACTATCGGGTCAAAAAAGGCACGATTGTGAAGCTTGTGGATGAACCTCGGCCATCTCTGCAAAGGCAACCGCCTTATGGACTTTCTGTGGAGACTGAAGTGAGTGTCATTGCATACCAAACTGTTATTAGGCACTATCCAATTTGCAAATCCTTTATTGTATGGACCTTACTATGTTACAGAGATAAATACAATGATAAAAAATTGAGAAATTCTAGGAATACTTCAAACCCACTGCCATAGGGGATTGACTGCATTCAAGTTGAAATTTAACGCCAAAGTCACATGAGGAGGCACGCCTAGGTGAATGAGCACCACAAGGGCCATTCATTGGATAGCTGTAAGTTTACTTTTACTAATGAAATTGTTTCATAAATTTCCTCATTTGGCTAAAATAGTTATGTAATATTAAACCTATTGTTATAGTTGTGTATGTTTTAATTTTAAATATTAATGCTTGAGGGCCAGGAGCAAGATATGATTCCTATATAATATAATATGGGCTAATTCTTCACTATATAATTATGTTTGCTTAGTAATATAAACGCCATAGATGTGGATTGTACTTTATACATATTGTAGGTCCTGCATGATGAAGAACCATTGGAGCTATGGCTAAATAACCCCACTGAAAAATCAACAGCTTGGCACACCAGGGCCCCTAGTCTGCTAATTTTTATAAATTCGTCATTCCAACACGATGCCATTGTCATTTTGCTAAAAGTTCGTAATCTGCTAAATTCATAATGATCCTTCACTGATCGTTCAGTAGCATGTCAGTGGTCTCGTAATGAAATTGTAGTGGAATGACAGTGTCGTATTGCCATTATTATAAAACCCGTTTGGAGAAATAATTTTCGAAAAACTGCTATTAAATTTGAACATTAATTTATGCCAGATTGCTATAGTATATAATTTTACATATTATTTATTAGTGTTCTATGAAATCTGAAGTAGTAATAAAGTCGTAAATAGCAAATACGTAATGAAACTCATTTATATTTTATCCGTTTTGCTGTCAAAGTCAAATGTGACATTAGTGACATTAGGTACTGTTTACTTTACTGACGTCGACGACTGTTTTTATTTGTTTTGAAGCGACCGGTGTTTTTGCAAAGAGCTAATTGAATTTTAACGTGAGCGTCATAAAAAAATCAAATAATTAATAGATTTGTTTATTGCTCTTTTTTACTTCTCAATAACGACATCATGAGACTGTGCATCAATTGCGGAATAGCAACGGAACGCTGCAATACAATAGGAAGGTGAATATTGGAAATGGATCATTCTTCCTATTGTACAGGAATGGGTGGGTTAGTATCTGATATTTCTATATCGTAAACATTTAACATTTTTGTACGTAATATTTAATGTAAACAAACTAAATGGTGTAATAGGTTCTGTTAAGTTTTCTTTTAATGGTTTTATTTTTAAAAATTAACCAGAATGTGCAAAAAATTCAAATTCAAAACATCACCAATCTAGACTAAATCTGTATGGTCAATTACAACCTATTCTCTCTCTCAGAGGGGAGGCCAGCGTCCCTTCAATGGAAATGTAATATGGCCACTTATGTTTACCAAAAATAGCCACTCAGATGTTTATTTCTAAATGCTAGTGCTAGACCTAATAGTCGAATGAAAATTGTTTGTTTCAGATAAATGAAAATGACTTCATCTTCCAAGCTTGCTCTTGATGAAAGTACACCAGATGGAAATGAACAGACACTAGGACACCGTTGAGTGTTATTCAATGTGGATGTTGTCTTCTGAAAAAAGTTTGTCCTCATCAACTTTTACAGTACAGAACTGGTACAGTGCAAGAGTGTAATATAATGGATTCTGCCGTGCTTGGTTAGTTTACTAGTTTTATTCACGGGTTATGAAAAACATTATTTAGTTTAGTTTTGTTAACGAGGGCATAGAGAGTGTTATTTTCATTATCTATCTATACTTATATATAAAGCTGAAGAGTTTGTTTGTTTGTTAACTTGAACGAGCTAATCTCAGGAACTACTGGTCCGATTTTAAAAATTCTATCAGTGTTAGATAGCCCATTTATCGAGGAAGGCTATTGGCTATATTATCACGCTAAGACCAACAGGAGCGGAGCAGTAACGAAAATTGTGAGGCAAACGAAGTTGCGCAGGTCAATTAGTATTTAATATTAGTCAAGCTCTTAACATCAACATTTCTCATTTGCAGGATTTCATTAATTCAGTCATTTTCAAAATGGGCACACACATACACAATGTCTCTGTGTAATGGCTTCCTGTAATGTGGATAATTTATTTTCAGGTGGGTGTTTCCAGTGTGCTTCTTTTGATGGGTGCAAGCAAATAGAGCATCCCGGTATTTCCATTCAGGCCCCTCACCATCTGGGGCATCTTCATCAGCTGTCAATGAGCGGAACAGTCAAGACATTCCTCATTTAGAAGAACCTACTTACACACATATTATGATAATCCTAATGAAGAAGATGATTAAAACGATTTACTACTGCTATGTTTTATTTTTATTTTAATATAATACTATTTCTTATTACTGTACCTGATATAAGTTAGCACCCTATTAAATACAATATAAGCAAAAGCAAGCCAGAAGTGTTGCACATGGCCCTTGTCTAAAAATATAGTTTTCTGAAAACTTCAGCTTAAAGAAACTGAAAGCCTGAGCACTTTTATAAAAAATCATCATTATAGGATGCAAGCACTGCAGCATAGCTGCAAGTGCATTCTAGAGTATATAGTCTTAGATCTCTATAACGACGAATGTTTGATAATATTTAGTGTAGGAAACATAGCCACAAATATGCATTTTTCGTTTGAACGAGCTAATCTCTGGAATCAGTCAGATTTGAAAAAATATTTTTATATTGTTAGGCTATACGGGAACAGAAAAAAACGAGATACTAACTAACTAGTATTTAAAAATAATAACCTAAAATATGGGCAAATATTATCTGATTTGGTCAGTGGGTCAAAATTGGGCTCGTGAAACCTTCCTAAATGCTCTAATTTATGGCGAAATCCAGCTCTGTAACGCCAGGCCCAAGTTTTTATGGAGTTACGGTTTCTCCTTTCGGCTCTCATTGAGTTTCTCGAAAACCACTGACACCTGGCGCTTGGCTACAGCAGCCGCACCAATGAAGGGCGAAGTTTGTCCAAAAAATATTGGATATAAAACGCCGGTAGAATGGCGCAGTGACTGGAAAAGCAATGACTACACAATTACGTAGGTCACTGATCGATGGAACTGTCAAAATTTTAGCAGATTACCGCATACGACTGTCATTATGTACGAGATTACCATTTTATGCCATTTCGTTCAGTGGAGTGTCAGTGATTGTTCATTGGAAAGTCATAATGACACTATTATGTTAGTAGATTGCCAAACTTGTCAAAATCAACAATTATGAGATCAGTGATCGACCATTCTGACACTATTGTAATAGCAGACTTGGGGCCCAGAGGAGCGCTCAATATACAGATGCTTACTACTCTGCAAGAAATGTTTTGGTGTGCTGAAGTCAGTGTTTATGTGCCTGTCAGATCAGTGGCAGTTGATAAATAATATGAGGAT
Organism: Lacanobia oleracea; assembly: GCA_950371165.1. Lineage (NCBI taxonomy): Eukaryota > Metazoa > Arthropoda > Insecta > Lepidoptera > Noctuidae > Lacanobia > Lacanobia oleracea. The sequence continues at coordinate 14,142,199 of OX493401.1, forward strand.
CAACACAAACTAATTGCAGGACATAGACGCCGCCACATCAACCAATGATTGTAGCCTTGAGGTTGGCATTAAAGATACAGGTGAGAATTTGGTTCTTTCCATTGAGTTTTTATTTGAATTTTATGTACGTTGCTAAAGTACCTATTATTTCTCTATCAATACTAATAATTTTGTGAGGTTGTAGGGGGTAATCTCTGGTTCTACTGAACCAATTTGAACTTGAACTATATAGTAGTTTGGAACATGGCGGCAACGCTGACGCATGTCTAGCGCAAACGAGTGTAATAAATAAAATATAAACGATGTCGAGTGTTGTTAAGTGCAACCGTTGTAACATAATAATCAGTGAACTACTTGCATACATCCAAAATAAGATCCAGGTGATGGACGAGGAAAGTCTTGTGCGTGTTTGTGTAACGGCTTTTACGAGTGTTGAAATCGAAGATGCAAAAACAATGCTGTTTGACGCTGTGTCCCTGTCTTCCCAAAAGAAAACTAGGAGGCGCGAGGGTAAGTCCCAGCGAGATATTGAAGATATTATTCAATTGTTTAAAAGCGTTGAACCAGATAATACACCAATTTTTGTGGCTAGAGATCTTTTTAAACTGCCACCGATTAGCTTTGATCACCTAGATGCAACGAAATTGTTGAAAGATATCTTAGTATTACAAAATGAGGTGAGGCTTATAAAGGATAGCTATGTGACAAAGGAACAGGTAGCTCAGGTTGAATCGAAAATTGATGATCGAAATAAGTTACCATTAAGCAACGATAAATATTCAAATAGTAAAGTTGCAAAAAAACGAGGGGCTGGTTTGATGAACAGTTTTGAGTGTGATAGTGGCCCTATGGGTTTTGTACAAAATCCTGATTGCGATATAAATCTCCAAAATAAGGAAACCAACAGTAAACATGTTCAAATAAGTAAAAATCCCTCCGATGGTACAGAGGTACCCACTTACGAAAAAACCGAGCAAAGTTGTTTACCTATGCGCGCGATACAAAAACCGGTTTCGCCCGCAATTGATAGCACTCCGAGGTGGTCAGCTGTTTGTGCCGGCAGAGGCGATGAGTCACCGTCATGGCGTAGAACTACGGTAAACGTAAACAATAGCGTGGACTGTGTTATTCAGACAAAACCAATAGAAAATCATGGTATGCAAGTTGACAAATGGACTACAGTGGTAAATAGAAAGGCATTAAAGAGGCAAAATAAACCTGTAGGTAGGATGGGGCGTGGCTCTGATAGTCCCGAAATAAATTTTAAAGCGGCTACGAGTAGTAAAATTCCACTTTTTATAACCAACATTCATAAAGACACTAGCGAACAACATATAACTGATTATTTATGTAGAAAGTCACAGGAAAACATTACGGTTATAAAACTAAAGATTAGGAATGACAAACATAATGCGTACAAATTGTTTGTGCCAAAACACAAACTGAAGATGTTCCTGGACGACCGCTTTTGGCCTAAAGGTGTTATTTACCGTCGATTTGTCCATATTAAGAACAATGTGGACGATCCACGACGAGCTGAGGCAGTTAATAAAAACTCAACTTAATGGGAATGACAAATGACGCTATTTTGCATAACGCCGTCCTTGCTTCTTTTAATTGTAAATCACTTAAAAGGTCAACGGAGGGAATTCGATCCCTATGCAAGGAAGTGGATATACTCGCTCTTCAGGAGACGTGGCTGCTGCCACATGACCTGTCTTGTTTGACACGAGTAGATGAGGAGTTTGGAAGCACTGGTACGTCCGCAGTAGACACGTCGGCGGGAATGCTAGTGGGTCGGCCTTACGGTGGTGTTGCGTTAATGTGGAGAAAAAGTATGTTCAGTTGTGTGTGCGTAATACCGTGCGGTAATCCACGTATCGCGGCAATAAGAATATCGTTGTGTGACCGTAGCGTGTTGATATTTAGTGTGTACCTACCTGTAGACAATGCGAACAATTTAACGGAATTTTCGGACTGTTTAGGAACTATAAGTGCAGTAATAGAGGAGAGTGGTGTGGAATCGGTGATTGTCCTGGGGGATTTTAATGCCCACCCTGGCACATTATTTTTTACCGAGTTACAGAGCTTTTGTTGTGATCAAAAATGGATATGTGTAGATGTAAAAAAAATGAGTTCGGACAGCTATACATTTATAAGTGAGGCAAACGGAAGTCGAAGATGGCTGGACCATTGTATAGTGACTGAAGCAGCCTTACCGCTCGTTACTGGTGTACACGTTAACCATGACATATATTGGTCCGACCATTTTCCACTTTTAATCAAGTGTAATTTTGATTTAGTGAAGCAAAAACTTGGTAAGCAGTGTGCACAAGTATCTGACGGTGTCAAGTGGGGGGAAAGGTCGCCCGAGCAAATAGGGCAGTTTTCCAAGCTGTGTGGAAATTACTTACGCGAGATAGACTTTCCAGCACAAATGGAATCTTGTAGTGGGAAATGTTGCACTGACACCAGCCATAGGGTGATAATTGATGAATTGTACAGTAATATAGTAAACTGTCTAAGCTTGGCAGCTAGTTCCACACACCGGAAAAAGCCTAGGTATCGCAAGTGTGTAGCAGGGTGGAACAGGCATGTCCGAGTGGCGCACGGGGAGGCGCGGGCTAAGTTCACTATATGGGACTGGCACGGACGACCGTCATCGGGTACTGTGTACGATCATATGATAGAGGCGCGGAAAGTTTTTAAAGGGAAGCTGAAGTGGTGTCAGAATCACCAAGATTCCAATAAAATGGACATTTTGGCCACACATCACGCAAATTCCGATTTTCGCAATTTCTGGAAGTGTACCAATAAGATGAGCGCGGCCCAGAGCCTTCCCGTGAGCGTTGATGGCGTTACTGAACCGCAACTCATAGCTGAGGTGTTCAAAGACCACTTCATGGTTCTATCACCGCTGGGACCAGCGCAGCGGGGGGTCGATGCTGAGACCCAAACGGGACCCGTTTCCACTCTTATCACAGCGAAAGACGTTAAGTTAGCTCTTAAAAATATGAAAAGAGGGAAATCCCCAGGTCACGACGGACTCAGTATCGAGCACCTGCAGCATGCGGGTTGCCACTTGCCTAGAGTATTAGCCTTACTATTTAATCTGTGTATCGCACACTCTCACTTACCTGACAGTATGATGAGGACGGTTGTCGTGCCAGTGATTAAAAACAAAACAGGAGACTCTTCAGATCGGTCGAATTACAGGCCTATTTCTCTGGCAACGATCGTCGCTAAGGTGCTTGATAGTGTGCTTAACGTACAACTAGTGAAATATTTATCTTTGCACGATGCGCAATTTGGTTTCCGGCCTGGCTTATCCACCGAAAGTGCAATTGCGTGCCTTAAGCACACTGTCAGGTACTACGCTGACAGGAGTACACCAGTTTATGCAGCGTTCCTGGATCTCTCCAAGGCCTTCGACCTGGTCTCATACAACATTCTCTGGAATAAATTAAAGGAAACAGGGATACCCAATGAGCTACTGAACGTTTTTAGGTACTGGTATGGCAACCAAACTAACGTTGTGAGGTGGGGGAATGACTGTTCCCTGCCGTACAGGTTGGAGTGTGGCGTCAGGCAGGGGGGCTTAACATCCCCAAATCTGTTTAACTTGTATCTGAGTGCATTGATCGAGGAACTCAGCAGTGCACGTGTGGGCTGTTTTGTCGATGGGGTTTGTTTTAACAACATCAGCTACGCGGATGACATGGTGCTGCTGGCTCCCTCGATCAGTGCACTCAGAAAACTTGTCAAAATCTGTGAGAGCAATGCTGCCAGCCATGGGTTGCTATATAATGTGATTAAGTCTGAACTCATGGTTTTTGAGGCTGTTGGCAGGAAATGTCCAGAAAATGTACCACCGATAAAAATTAATGATGTCCAAATTCGTTGGGTACATCAGTTTAAATACTTGGGACATTTAATTGCTGACAACCTTAGAGATGATGCTGATGTTGAACGGGAACGCAGGGCATTGGCGGTACGAGCGAACATGTTGGCCCGTAGGTTCGCTCGATGTACAGACGCGGTCAAACACACGCTATTTAAAGCATACTGCACATCTCTGTACTCGAGCGCCTTATGGATCAGCTGTACCAAACGTGCCGTCAATGCGCTGCGCGTCCAATATAATAACGCCTTCAGGACGCTGATGCGGCTGCCGCGTTACTGCAGTGCATCAGAGATGTTCGCAAAAGCCCGAGTCGACAGCTTCTCAGCTATAGTGAGGAAGAAAAGTGCGTCTCTGCTCGCCAGATTGCGTGGCAGTGGCAACAGCCTTTTGAAGGTGATAGCTGACAGGCTTGGTGAGAGTACAATAATGGGGCATCTCATTATAACAACCCTGTCTGTTGTAGAATATAAGTATTAAATTTTAATTTTTGTGATTTTTATGTGTATTAGTTTATTTTTATGTAATATTATATTGTGTATTTTTTGTATGGGTCTTAGTTGCCTGACAATAAAACATTATTATTATTATTATTATAATATTGCAAATAATTATGTTAATTTTTGTTTTTTAAATCTGTAAGAGGAAGGCGCTGATATCCGTCACACAGTTTGTAGTAGCACGGACATCATCGTTTACTCTATCTTTTAAAAGTTAAACATTTTTATACTGTTTTTGAATTGGATAGAGGACTTTGTACCCACCTTTCTGATAATAAACTATTATTATTATTATAATTTTGAACATTCTGTTACCAATTGAAAGCCACGTTATTTGTGAGTGTCATGGGCTATCCATTAATCCAAAAAATACCACCCAACGAAGTGGGCACGGGTGAGCTAGTCATAAAATAAAGACACAGTAGAACCTATGCACCACTTTCTTTTTACTAGCTATCGCCCGCGACTTCGTACGCGCATATCCCATTTTTCTCTCCCGTAGAAATTGCGGGACGAATTATGCACATAAACCTTCCTCTTGAACCACTGTCTGTTGATGAAAACCATTCCGCAGTTTTAAAGATATAAGCGTACAAACCGAAAAAGCGACTTTGTTTTATATTATGTTAACAATTATATCAAAAATCCTTAAAATCTAATGGTTTTTGTTCTCAGAAACGAACGCCGGATGCGCAGAAGTACGAAGGACAGGTACACAGGCGTCTTACTTGTTTCACTTGATTATTTATTAATACTGATGCACATACAAAGGAGCTCGTGGCTAAATAATAACAGACGCACGGGTCGATCTTCAAGGTTAAGCAACGCTTGCCTAGGTTGGTCTGTGGATGGGTGACCATCTTATCATACCGAGTTTCCTCCGTGCCTCGGAAAGCACGTTAAGCCGTTGGTCCCGGCTGTCATTTGTAGATCTTTGGCAGTCGTTACGGATAGTCAGAAGCCAGTAAATCTGACTCCAGTCTTGCCATGAAGTACCGTGTTACCCAGTTAATGGGTTGTGGAGGTCTGGTAGGCAGCCGCTCCTCGTAAAATACTGGTATTCAGCTAAATCTGGCTTGACTGGAAGCCGACCCCAATATAGTTGGGAAAAGGCTAGGCTGATGATGATGATGACTGATGCACATACAAACTGCATCAACGTACAGGGAAACTTTTAAACAAAAATATCAAACCCATGTCATAAATATCACCCAAACATATACTCATGTCTAGAGATCTAGACAAACAAAACAGAAAAAAACAGTATAAAGTAGATACTTTATACTGTTTTTTTCTGACTGACTGATGTTATTACTTTGCATACTTTTGTATAGATTCTGGTTCTTGAAGGTCGGTTTTTTGTAAAATAGAATAGAGTAGGTAGAATGTTTTTAGCTTAGACTGGAGTCCAAAGGGTTAATAAAAATATGCCTGATTGAATAACAAATTAAAAGTAATTCCATTAATTGTTTAATCTTTTGTTTTATTTATAACAACCTATTTCATTTAATCATTTACTTCAAAGACCAATTAAACCTAGACAAAAATATATAGGTAAGTACATACACTTCTCAGTCATAACTAGTGGTTTGGCTCTCGCCTGTTTCCTCCTCCAATATTGGACCGATTTAAAAGATATTTCATAAACTGAATAAGAAGGATATTATACTCTATCCATATTTTTTCCCTTTTGATGATATACTTATTAGATAACCGCATAGATGGATGCGCCAGGGTAGTCCGCGAAATAGGGTAGCCCGCGAAATAGGGTAGCCCGCGAAATAGGGTTGCCCGCGAAATAGGGTTGCCCACGAAATAGGGTAGCCCGCGAAATAGGGTTGCCCACGAAATAGGGTAGCCCGCGAAATAGGGTTGCCCACGAAATAGGGTAGCCCGCGAAATAGGGTTGCCCACGAAATAGGGTTGCCCACGAAATAGGGTAGCCCGCGAAATAGGGTTGCCCGCGAAATAGGGTAGCCCGCGAAATAGGGTTGCCCACAAATAGGGTAGCCCGCGAAATAGGGTTGCCCGCGAAATAGGGTAGCCCGCGAAATAGGGTAGCCCGCGAAATAGGGTAGCCCGCGAAATAGGGTTGCCCGTGAAATAGGGTAGCCCGCGAAATAGGGTAGCCCGCGAAATAGGGTAGCCCGCGAAATAGGGTAGCCCGCGAAATAGGGTTGCCCGCGAAATAGGGTAGCCCGCAAAATAGGGTAGCCCGCGAAATAGAGAAGCCCGCAAAATTCGAATATTTTTGCAATTTGCCGGTCAGTGTGAAGCTGTATGTTGAACAAAATACGATTCGCGGTCGTAACGCGTATTGATATTATGTATATGACTTTTTGGCCATTCTATATAGCTTCATGAACTTAGAGGGCTATATTGATGATTATGGATATAATTGTTTAGATGAATACGCGTTACGGCCTCTTTACTCATTTAGTATTGTGCTCTTCACATGGACATTCTATGTGCGATATTTTATCGTTTGACTTATTTCAGAAGAAATAGATAAAATTAAACGTAAAATAACTGCCAAGTGCGAGTCGGACTCGCACACAAAGAGTTCCGTACTATAAACTTAAACTTCTAATTATTTGTTGTTATAGCGGCAATAGAAATACATAATCTGTGAAAATTTCAGCTCTTTACTTATTACGGTTCTTGAGATACAGCCCGCTGACAGACAGACAAACGGAGGGATGGACAGCGGAGGGACGGATAGCGGAGGGACGGACAGCGGAGGGACGGACAGCGGAGGGACGGACAGCGGAGGGACGGACAGCGGAGGGACGGACAGCGGAGGGACGGACAGCGGAGGGACGGATAGCGGAGGCTTAGTAATAGGGTTCCGTTGGTTACCCTTCGGGTACGGAACCCTAAAAATTAAAACGCAAACGACAGTGGGTCGACCCAGTACAGGTACAGTCCAAGAGCTAGATCGAAGGATTGAGAATTTATTTCCCTCTGACATTTCTACGGATTTTAGACCGATGAGATTAGAAGTATAATCAATTTTTTTTTTGGCAATTTGTTCGAAGAAATTACTCTTCGATATAGCTCTTGGACTATACTTAAAGTTGAACTCATTATATCTTCTTAACTAAGACACGACTAAATCTGTGTCTTCGAAAAATTGCGAGTATTTTGCGACTAAATTTTGGAAAAAACATCTTCGCTAGGTGCCATAGCTTTTGAGATTCAAATGGACCAAACTTTAGGTAGACGCATGCCAGATCGGCCACCTATAAACTAGTGACCGACTAAGGGACTACCCACACTTATTCAGCTCCATTCGATTTTCGCTGAACGATTGAGTCACACATAAATAGTTCTTTTTCTATCAGCCGCGTACAGCGTCCTAAGAAAGAGAAGGCGGCAGCGGCAGAACAGCGCTGAAATCTATCTTTAGCACTCTTGTGATAATAACATATTTGTCCTCATTTTATACTTGTTTGCTGCGATATCTGAATAAACACTAAAATCTGAGCGGATGCGTACACGTCTCTTGTTTTCTATGGGCCATAAGCTGAATAGAGCTAAATAAGTATGAGTAGTCCCGAATTCTGATATTTATTTATTTGCTCTCATGCCCACAACACACTATACAATTTCAGTTATCTCATTTTGCGCATGAACCCTGTTAGGGCACTGCAAACAAACGAACGCTGCTGAGTAAAATTAACGACATTTTTTTATGTTAGCAAATTTAAAATCCTTGATGGAGGCCATGCCAGTGTCAGTCACACAAGGAGTCGAGAACTATCCGTGTACAGCGTTGTTCCACCGCATTCAGCGTAGAACGCGGTGGAAAAGCGCTGATCGCGGCAGAACAGCGCTGAACTCTATCTACGAGTATAGCACCGCAAGATAATAACACATTTTAAACTTGTTTGTCGCGAAAACTGAATAGACGCGGAAAGCCGAATGGATACGTACGCATCTCCATACGATATCGTTGTTTTCTATGTGCATAAGCTGAAAAGAGTTGAATAAGAGTAAGTAAATCCATATTCAGTTTGTTATATCTTTTAAATCGGTCAAACAGGTGAGTGCCAATCCTCTAATTGACTTATTCATAAAAAAGTCTGTCCGGCCGCATTTCCTCATATGAAAGAACATGCAAGAAACTACATAGACACCTTTGAAATTCAGGTTATTACAAAATCCTAAATAAACAAGCAGTGTTATAGAAAACACTACTAAGCACTGGTATTGAAACACTATGAATACTGAAAGATTGGAAGATGAATCAGCGACACTTTATTTAATGTTTATAAAAACTATTTAGTTCATCTTGCTTAATTGGTAAAACCTACTGACACACGCGACACACTTTAATGTTACTCAGACGGAGCAATATTTATATTTATTTATCGTAATTCTTATTACATAATAATCAAATACAGAAAACACGTCCGCTTTGTCTCGCGTCTTGTAAAGCGATCAAATGTTTCAGACATAACGCTCAAATCGTACAGCCTATAATGGGGCAACTACCTAGCACAAGAACAAACCTAGTTATGTTGACTATGCTGGGCCAGTATTGGTGGCCAATCGTAAAGGCCGAGGATTCAAACTTACAAAATCCTATATGTGCATCTTTGTTTGCTCGGCAGTGACAGCCGAGCTCGTCACCGACCTCACCACTGAGGCCTACATGGCTGCTCTAAATCGTTTCGTGGCGCCTCTAAGCATCACGTCCGATAACGGGACTAATTTCGTAGGCGCATCAAATGTTGCATCTGAAATAGCACAACAAGGTATCGGCTTTATTTTCACGCCTGCTTACAGCCCTCATTTCAATTCATTAGCTGAAGCTGCTGTAAAGTCCTGTAAGCATCATTTAAAACAACTTACTCATTTCACCTTCGAAGAGATGGCTACCTGTCTCACTCACATAGAGACGGTGCTTAACTCACGCCCTCTCTTCTTTCTTCAGACCCTTACGATTTTTCGCCACTCACTCCCTTTCAATTCCTAATTGGATGGCCAATCTTATCGGTTGTACATCCTCAAGTGACTGAAGCCAACATTCGCAGCTGGATCGCTGGAAGAGAATCCAGCACATCAGGCAGCATTACGGGCGACGATTTTACGATGAGTATACTTCTCTGCTGCAGGCCAAAACCAAGTGGTATCATTCCAAAGGTGAATCTAAGCCGGGGTTACTGGTTACTGGGGGGAGGGGGGGGGCGTTACTGATAAAGCCAAAAACCAACGTCACCTCTGCTCTGGTCCCTGGGCCGGGTCGTGAAGACGTATCGGCGTAGGGGGTCACGAGAGTGGCTGAACTGAAGACGAAGCGGGGCACCATTCGTCGTGCCTTCAACTGCATCTGCCCCCTTCCAGTCTAAAATTGAAGTGTCCTTTATCAGTACTAAGGATCCCGGCTTAAGTTCACCTTTGGAATGATACCACTTGGTTTTGGCTTGCAGCAGATCAAATCAAATAATTTTTTTTTATTTATTTGTGTAACATAGGTAGTAAATACAGTTCTTTAATTAGTTCATAGTTCGCTATGTTATGCTAAGAAGCGTACAAATATAATTGCATGCGAATAAAGATAAAAACAAAACAGAGAAGCAAGCAGAGAAGTATAATCCTTGTGAAATCGTCGCCAGAAATGCTGCCTGATGTGCTGGATTCTCTTAATAACATGAAAAATAGTAGCAAGTAGCTGGTGAATAGGTTCTTCAATGAAACGTTATTGCGAGGAATTCGCTTTTTTTTGCTTCGCTCGTCTGATTTGTTTTGACGGTTGATATTTTGATCCTGTGTTGTTTCCTCGTTTACTGGTAATAGCTCAAGTCTGGTGACAGGATGTTGAATGATATTATTTTTAGTTTTTAAGCTTACTATCCTTACATAGCCATCTCTTCCTGGATGAACTGCTTGAATACGTCTTAGTGCCCATTTGCCGGGTGGCAAGTTTTCGTCCTTGATATGGACGACGTCATCGATTTCGAAGTTCCTACTTGGCTTACGCCATTTTGATCTAGCCTGCAGTTGCTGCAGATATTCACTTGACCACCTTTTCCAAAGCTGTTTATTCATTGATTGAATGAGTTGCCACCTTGTTGATTGGTTTATGTGATCTGGATCAGTTTGCGGTCTAGATGGAAGCGGGCCGCCAATCAAGAAGTGACCTGGCGTAAGGGCGTCGTCTTCAGGGCTCTCTGTCAGTTGACACAGGGGTCTTGAGTTGAGACATGCCTCGATTTGATATAGGAGTGTAGTAAACTCCTCGTAAGTGAGTTTCTGATCTCCGATGATACGCTTTAGATGATATTTGAGGCTTTTCACCGCAGCCTCCCAAAGGCCGCCTCCACTTGGCCGGAGGAGCATGCAGGAGCGTTGAAGTGCCACTTAATGTTCATGTCATTGATGTTATTGAAGAAATCGGTGTTGACAGTGACTATGATGTCTTGATACTCCTTCTGATATGGTTGGCAGCTACAAAATTCGTGCCATTATCACTGTAAACGTGACTTGGTGTTCCACATCGGGCCGAGAACCTACGAAAGGCTGCTAAGAATGCTGGAGTACTTAGATCCGAAACTAGATCCAGATGAACAGCCTTGGTAGACAAACAAACAAACAAACACAGAAATATAACCCTTAACGGTTTTGATTCCACGTCCTTTGTTGGCCTTCAACTCGACGTGTCCGGTAAAATCGACACCGGTGTGAGAAAAAGGTCGTGACGGGGTGACTCGTGGCTGTGGAAGATCGGCCATGATTTGTTGATATTGTGTTTGACTAAAGCGCTGACACTTAACGCATGATCTTAGCTTTTTCTTGACGGTACGGATTCCACTGATGATCCAATAATTGTCTCTGATGTATGAAAGTGTCAGTCGCGGGCCTCCGTGTAATGTGGTAATATGAGCCTGATCAATGATTAAATCAGTGAGAAGACTATGGCTTGATAATATGATGGGGTGCTTTGATGAGTCGTTCATGCATGCGTTTTTCAGCCATCCACCCACTCTTACGATATCCACTCTTAGTACCGTAGGTTACAGTTGTAAGACGATATTGATTGAGTACGTCTTGAGTCGATGGTCACCAAATGATTGATTGAAGATGACGATCGGATTGCCTGATAAAGATTTGGCGGAACATTTTCACTATGTCTGCCGTGATAACGATAACGATATGTTCTCCAGGTTAAGATGAGTTTCATGAGGTCCTTTTAAAGATTCGGTCCGCGGCACATGAGGTCATTCAGGATTTTTCCTGATGTAGATTTTGCCGACGCATTGAAAACAAGTCTAAGTTTTTTTGTTGTTGAATCTAATTTCATTACGCCGTGATGTGGAAGAAAGAAGGCACGTTTTGATTCGTCGACATCATTGGCCCTACACATGTGAGTTGTTGGTATTCAGACATAAATGATTTATAATTTTCTGCAGATGAATCGTTATTGCACATTTTTCTTTCCAACTGTTTGAATCGTGTAGAACCTTTTGGTTTTGATGATCCAAGCTGATTTTCATATTCTGGTTTCATGGATATGCCAACCTCGTATCTACTAGTTTCCAAACGACGAGTAGCTTGTCGAGTCCAGTATTTTGATAGATCTGATAGGTGAAGGCACGTGAGCATATTCGCAAGAAGTTGGTAGAATCAACACAGCGTTAATTCGTTGAATTTGTTTTTTTCTAAACGTCGTTATTTTTTTTTATATGTATGTATGTGTCTATGTATTTATGATTGTATTTCTTTTCCTCTCCGTTTGTCTTTCCTGTTGCACCTGCCATGTTGTCTCTGCACCATCCTAAGGTCGACTGGTATAAAATGTCTAAGGAATTAAGTCCGCCTTTGTACAGTATTTTTACTAGTGCATCAAGTTTTAATCTATATCTTATCTATACTAATATATAAAGCTGAAGAGTTTGTTTGTTTGTTTGCTTGAACGCGCTAATCTCAGGAACTACTGGTCCGATTTGAAAAATTATTTCAGTGTTGGATAGCCCGTTTATCGAGGAAGGCAATAGGCTATATACTCGTATCATCACGCTAAGAACAATAGGACCGGAGCAGTAATGAAAATTGTGTCGCAGACGAAGTTGCGTGGGTTAACTAGTAAATAAATAAATAAGTCATTTGTTGCGATATGTCAGTTAAATGTGCGAACATTGCCCGACAGGATCCAATCGGAGCCTGCGCTGGTCCTTTGATGAGGCCAGCCATGATGATTTGGGAATAAATACTAACATCCAAGAGAATATCTATTGTCTTAGGAACGTTGTGTTCTGGATCTACTAATTGAAGATACTGGATATGAAGCCATGTTTATTTTTATGATTGGTGCTCCAGGCAAGCAATTAGCAACCTTTGACAGAACCAGTGCTTCTGTAATAAAATGATAGTCGATAGACTGACAGTCGATTGATACCCGTCCTTTGCTTTGCCTAGCACTAGCACCTATCTCTGACACTGACGCGTTGTAACGTTGACGCTGCAACCCTAACCGCTGAACAGCGTTTTCCGATATTAGTGATATTTGTGTTCCCTGGTCTAGAAGTGCCCTAAGGGTCACGTAGTTGTTGTCGGAACCCTTGACATTGATTGATAGCGTGGTCAACAATAACTCTTCGTCATCCCCTGCGACATGATTAACGTTAGATTGTCTGTTTGATGATTTTGGTGACGAATCTATTTGAGATGATGATGATGAGGTTGCTTTAGGAGCTGATTTTGATGATGGGGCACACACTTCATGAAGTATTGTATGATGAACAAATTGACAGGTTTTGCAACGTTTTGTCGAAGTGCATTGATTTTCGTCGTGACCGAATAAACGATTTCGACAAATATTTGATTTCGACACCAATTTCAATTGTACATCTGATGTCATACCTACTCATATTTTTTTTGCATGATAGCAAATTGTGGGCATGATTTAAATTGCATACAGTGCATTTCGAAGTTTGCGTGATGATGACCTGATAATTTTTGTTATTAAAGCCTTTATTTTATTTTTTTGCTTATTATGAGATTGATTTGGGTTCCGTTTGCTTGATGATGAGGGTTCCTTATTAGTTTTAATGGGCTCAAGAGCAGTAAATTTACTCTCGAGGAGAAGACATTAAATACTCCAGCTTTGGTAGATCACGAGGATTCCTGCGTGGTTCTTTGTAAGTGGCACATGTTTCTGGGTCCAGTTTTTTGCAAAGTAAGTGGACCAACAGCGGATCCCATGTATTCGTATCAACACCGAGATTGTGTATCGCGTGAATACATTCGGTTGAGGTATCATACAACCTTTTGATGTCTGAAGATGTTTGCCTTTGGATGTTGGGTTGGTTTAGGAACATTTCGATGTGATTAGCGAAAAAAAGTTGGGTGTTATTGTTTCGGTGTAATAAGATATCCCACGCGGTATCGTAGTTTTCCGATGACATATGGAGATGATAAATGAGGCGCTCTGCCTCTCTCTTAACGGCGACGATACACGATCGAGCGGGTAACTTTAAAAAATTCTCAAGGCCACGCGGATTCATTTTTGCGATCGCAACCGACGTCAATCGATCGTGAGAGATGTGTACTCGTCCGTAGTAAAGCCCGAGTCGTGTAATGGGTTCTTCTGTTTTACTAATTTTAAACATTGATCAAATGAAATGCAAACTATTTTTACTATTTTGTTTAGTAAGTTAATAATAATAATGACAATTGCACATTGTATTGGTATCAGTCTATCATCACTGACAGGACTATTGTTGCCAATAAGGCAGATATAGTGGTGATAGACCAACTAGAGCGTCGCGCAATGATTGTTGATATAGCAGTCCCTCATGACGAGAACCTCGTGAAGTTAGAGAAAGATAAACAAACGAAGTATCTTGACTTGGCTCGCGAGATTGTCGACATGTGGGATGTGAACACAGCAGTCATTGTGCCGAAAGTCGTGACGACCAATGGCATTATTGCCAAGAGCCTCGACCAACATCTCAAGAGGCTCTCGTTGGACAGCTGGATCAAGGGCTTGATCCAGAAAGCAGTACTCCTGGACACGGCGCGCATCGTTAGAAGGTTCCTCTCTCAGGAGCCCTGACCACCGGTAGCTTGGACCCGGTAATGTAATTAGTATGTATGTATATGAATTCAAATTCAAAGCATTTTATTTCAAATAAACCATTCACAAGTACTTTTGAAACGTCAAGGTCGGTCAGTCAAAAACATGGAAGCTATTTGCACGTTCCAAAGCGTAGATCTCTATGGAGGAGAACGTGCAAGAAACTCCACGGACACTCTTTTAAATCATGTTCTGTTTTACAAAATTGTAAGTTACATATACTTGTTGCTTCTGCATGTGAGGACAACGCAAAGGAAAAAAACGCTTATTATAAGAATTTAAAATATAAAGATTAAAATGAGCCAATGTCAGTTAACAGATGACTAGTCTCAACCGACGCGGCGCCCGTTCACGAACATGACGCGTGAATCGGCACCTTTCAGCTCAACCATTTCGAAGGGAACCGAATGATCCAACCCACGCGCCGCCATCAGAGAGATATTGAGTGAGCATGACATGCTCTCAACCACCATGCTCGTTCATGTCCAACAAGTAAAACTATAACTAATCACATAAAATGAGCTTCATGGTACTCACATTTACAAAATTTGAAAAATATGTTTCTACTTTACACAAAACTATGGTTGTCAATGACCAAATAATGAAAAATAAATTAATAAAACAACGATTAGTAGTATAAGTTCTTACATCAAAAATAATAAATAAGTATCTATAATAATTATGTAAGTACCTATATAAAAAAAAGAGAGTGAACATCTCCTCCAAATATAAAAACCTAACAAGTGGACCCAAGCAGCTGTGACTGGAGCAGGACCAGCATTTAGTCAAGCGTTTTTATCGAGGATATAATCTTCCAGTTTATAATACGCTTGTCTACATAGTGTGCGTTTTATGCATGCTTTAAATTTTCTCTCATTCAGTTCGAGAATATCAACTGGTATTTTATTATAAAATTTATCACAGTACCCCATAAAAGAAGTGTGTACTTTGGCCAATCTGAATCGGGGTTGATCTAATTAAATTTGTTCCTATTTCTAGTATTAAAATTATGCCTGTCACTAATCTTGCTAAAAAGATAAAGATTTTTACGAACATACATAATACGAGTATTTTCGTAAATGTATTGACAAGGTACCGTCATGATGTTGATATCCTAAAACAGTTCTCTTAGAGAATCACGCCTACGGAGATTATAAATGGCTCTGATGGCTCTTTTCTGCAGGATAAATATAGACTCGATGTCTGCAGCACGTCCCCATAATAAGATACCGTAAGACATGATACTATGAAAGTAACTAAAATAGACCAGCCTCGCAATATCTATATCAGTAAATTGACGGATTTTTCTGACAACGTATGCTGCTGAACTTAGCCGTCCCGCAAGGGATGTGAAATGAGGACCCCATTGTAGCCTTGAGTCAAGCGTAAACCCCAGGAAAACCGTGTTTTCGACGAATTCAAGTTTCTCCTTGTTCAATACTATGTCGCAATCATTTCTTTTAACGTTCGGTAAGGCAAATCTGATGCATTTAGTTTTTTTCCCATTTAATACTAAATTATTAGCAGTAAACCAATTTTGGACCTGCTGTAGGGCGTTATTTACGTCGTCAAGATTTATGGAACGTCTATCTATCTTAAAAATTACGGACGTATCGTCAGCAAATAATACCATTTGAGATTGATTTTTTTAAAAAAAAAGGTAGATCATTAATATATACGAGAAAGAGGAAAGGACCCAAAATAGAGCCTTGTGGTACCCCCATTTTGACTAAATCCCGTGAATTGACACCATATATGGAATAATAATAATAATTTTTATTTCCAAAAAATACACATAATATGTTACATTTTTAAGAGAAACAATATATTGTCGTAAATTATTAGCTAGTAGATAACAATGGTTCAAATATACTATATATAATAGCATCCGCTGATGGTAAGCGAGGATGTGGTCGAAGATGGAGCACGCTTGCTTAGAAATAACCTATTCACTCTTGATTTAA
This sequence comes from Lacanobia oleracea, assembly GCA_950371165.1. NCBI lineage: Eukaryota > Metazoa > Arthropoda > Insecta > Lepidoptera > Noctuidae > Lacanobia > Lacanobia oleracea. Next base: position 14,158,645 of record OX493401.1, read on the forward strand.
ATACTCCCAGGTTGTAGCTATCAGGAAACACAGACTCCGGCAGGGAATTCCACTCCTTAGCTGTACGCACTATGAATGTGTTCCCAAAACGTTTTGTGCGTATGGGTGGGATGTCCACCATATACCGGTGGCGCATCGCCGTTCGTCTTGTGGTCCGATGATGGAACGGGCTTGGCGGAATTAAATTATGCAATTCCGTCGCACATTCCCCAAAATGCAACCGGTAAAAAACCGACAGGCTAGCAACTCGTCGTCGATGTTCAAGACTTTGGAGCTTCGACGCGACGAGATGGTGTGTGAGAGGGCCTCTCTTTGTATATGGGTGTAGTTAAGTTAGATAAAAATGGCAACTAAACTTCAAATAGCACGATCGTGGCCCCTCGGTTGTAACCCTATAAATTGATTTTAATTTAGGTTTTTTGTTTATTGCTTAAAAGCTGGTATTTTGGCAAAGTTATTGTTTGTTTTTTATTTTAGTGCTTTTTGTATCTGATGACCGTATTTCGGACGATGGAATCGAGTCAGACATTGAAGAGTTTTACGAGGAAGAAGAGTTTGAAACCGAGTCGCGTGTACTCGCTGACCTTGTAGGCGAGGACGACAATTATGAAGAGTCAGACTATGAAATGGAACCTGAACCTCTAAGTCAGGAATGACCCCAAGTAGTGGATGCTCTCGTAGTACTACCTCACGGCAAATTGGAAGCAGAGTGCGATCTCGTGGTGCTAGTTCGCAGCGAATGCAATCCCTCAGAGGACGTTCTCGTACTACGGTGACTCGGCGAAATCTGCAGCAACGTGGTTATGGAGACACCTGGAAGAATATTCCTTTTACAGATAAGCCACATGACTATACTGTTACTTTACCAAAAACACTCAGTTCGTACACCATCCGAATATCTTCATAATTATTTTGATGAAGGTTTCTACAAAGAGACTGCTAGGTGTACAAACTTATATTACATAAGACTGGCCATCAACTAAAAACTACAAAAGCGGAAATAGCTACAGTGTTTGGTGTGCCTATTCTCATGGGATGCCTTTCATACCCACGAATGCCGATGTACTGGCGAACTAATATGAGGATTGGACTTATTGCCAACAAGATACTCGTCGCGACCGATTTATTGCTTTACGCAATGTGCTTCATGTAGTTGATCACGATCAGCCAACTGAAACTGAGGCTAACAATCCACTTTGGAAGGTGCAACCTAAAATCAAACGGGTTCAGGATTCCTGTAACAAACTGGAAAGAGTTCCATCTTATTATTCCATAGATGAACAGATGATACCTTTCAGTAGCAGATGTTCTTTGCGCCAAGTGGTCAAAAATAAACCACGACCAAAAGATTTGAAAAATTTTGTTCTTACTACTAGCGAAGGTCTGATGCTCGATTTTGAGATTTACAGAGGCGCTAATACAATGTTTGCTGACACATCTTTGAGTCTGGGACCTTCTGTTATACTCCATTTGACCAGAAGTGTCCCTCCAGGAAGTTGTGTTTATCATCATCGTTTTTACACAATGGTTCCTTTAGTGGAAGAAATGAACCGGAAAAATATACACATTACTGGCACAATCATGTTTAATCGTATTCCAGACCGAGCCGCTTGCAAATTCGAACAAGATTCAGCTATGGTTCGCGGCGAAACTCAGCATTACACCAGGGATTCGACTGTCATCGTCTAATGGAAGGACAACAAGTCCGTGATCATGGCATCTAACTGTACAGGATCTTCGTCTGCTACTACTGTCAAACGGTGGGATAAAAAACACAGAGGCTACATTGATGTACCGGCTCCTAAAATTATTCAACAGTGCAATCAACACATGGAGGCGTTGATATTCTCGACTAGCAAATGGAGTATTATCGTTCCTTCATCAAGACAAAAAAATGGCCTTTGAAAGTCATTATCCACTTTTTGGATTTGGCGTTGGTTAATTCTTGGCGATTATACAAAAATGATTGCATGGCAAATGATTACTCAAGAAAGGACACTCTGACACTGCTGGACTTTCGTTTTAATGTTGCTGACGCTTTAACCAATTTTCCAGAACTAGATCGCCGCAACGACGTTGACGCCGATTCTGAAAACGAGCCACCTCCTATCAATAGGCAATACAGCCCAATACGCCCATCACAGGGCAAAAGATATGATGGTTATGATCACCTGGCTTGTTTGACGATATAAAGGCACCAAGGTCTTGCATGATGGAGGGATGCTATGGCCGATCTAAGATTAAATGCTCCAAGTGTAGTGTTTACCTGTGTATCTCTCGAATCCAAAACTGTTTCCATTCTTATTTCCTGTCTCCTCATGGTGGTGATAGGGGGGCGACAGGCGTGAGGGCACCTTCACCCGCATTGCATTCTACACCACCTTCTCTGGTCATTTCCAGCCATAGCAAAAATGATGCTCATTCAATTAGCTTTCAGAAAATATAGGTCTCATTCACCGACCCCACTTGGACCGGTTCCTCTCCATACCTTTTTTTTTGTTAGCCTGTACTTGTGTCCCACTTTGCTGGGCAAAGGCCTCCCCTTTTTCCTTCCAAACTTCTCGATCCTGAGCAATCTCAGGCCAAATTATTTAGCATGTAACAATTTTATATTAATTTATTATGTACCTACCTAAAATTGTACACAATTTATTTTGTACGAAATTAATGTAATGAAATGGTCAATTGCTGGGCAATTGACACACATCATATTTTATATTAGGACGTTCTGTGCAAAAATAAATGTTTTCTGTTGTCCTTTTAATGGTTTTTTTTCTTTTTATGATAGTTTCTCTTTTTTTTACTATTACTGTTACAGATTTAGCTGAAGTTTTATATTCTTAAAATACGAATCATTCTTGTAACCTCTGAATAAGAAATCCTATGGAACTGCCATACCTACGAAGAAAACGTGCATACCTACGGTAACCAAACATGGCCGCCTAGTGATGTTCTAGTCTTAGCTTTTCATCAAAAGATATCGATAAAACGCCCATATCGAAGAAGTTTTCTCTATAATTTTAGCGCACCATTGTAGTTTTTCCATTTCATAGTCCGCTAAGGTTGTTTTGACGTTTTTGAGATGAAGAAGGGCGAAAGAGAACAGGAGAAGAGAATTATCGAATAAATGCACAAATTGAAATATTTTTTGACCACCTATTATCGAAAACCAATGGAATGATCAGTTCACACACATCTTTTTTATTTTTTTACTATAGATAGGCACGCGTTTGACCACTATCTCACCTGATGGTCAAAACCAGCAATCGCTCAAACAAATCAGCTGATCCAAAAATCTGTGTTCACGAAACTTGATACACCGTATGGATCAGCTGACTTTCATTACTGATTGAAAATTCATTATTTAAAAATTACTAAAAAATCAAACAATATTTAAAACATTTTATTGAAATAAATTGATGATGATTGATGTTCATCATTTTGGGATCACTGGGATCACCAAAAAGCATTGATGCGCAAACGCTTATTATAATCAGGTAATAGTCATCATCATCATCACAATGTCAATGTTAAATACCTATATGTCTTGGATTCTTAAAAAAAAAAGCAATTAACCAATAACGAATTTGTCAGCTTTTTCTTAAACATGGGGATGGGAAGTGTCTTAAATGCGTTAGGCAACTTGTTATACCTACACCTGAATGGCATTGACATATACATTTCTCCTAAATAATTGCAATCTGCATTGAGGTACATTTAATTCATACTTATACATAGTCCTAGCAGAAGCCTTTTGTGTCTCACTTCTGATTGAATGCGAATGCTCATAGTATCAGACCATATGCCAGTACAGACGATACGTATCCATGATATGCAGTGACTGCTGCATCCACGGATACTGTTGATCGTAGACGTTTTATTGCGTATGCAAATTTGTCTAGCTTATCGCTTATATAGTTGATGTGTGTTTCCAGTTATAGTTTTGCTCCATTATTATGCCCAAAAATTTTTTATTTACTACTTTCTCTAGGATACTGTCTTCATATTTTATATTAAGCTTCTGAAAGATTGATTGGTATGTTTGAAATTGAATTACCTTCGTTTTATTTATATTGATTTTTAAATTGTTATTACTAAGCCAAATTATTATGTCTTTGATTGCTTTCTAATTTAGTTTTGTCATTAAATTTTATAATAAGTGTAGTATCCTCAGCAAATAAGATTGTTTCGTGGCGTGTTGCATTGGGAAGGTCATTGATGTATAGCAAAAATAAAATCGATCCCACTACGCTGCCTTGTGGTACTTTTTACTATTGATAAGCACGCGCTCGCGTTTGACCACTATCTCACCTGATGGTAAGCGATGATGTGGTCGAAGTTGGAGCACGCTTGCCTAGAAATAACCTATTCACTCTTGACTTAAAGACTCCCAGGTTGTAGCTATCAGGAAACACAGACTCCGGCAGGGAATTCCACTCCTTAGCTGTACGCATTATGAATGTGTTCCCAAAACGTTTTGTGCGTATGGTTGGGATGTCCACCATGTACCGGTGGCGCATCGCCGTTCGTCTTGTGGTCCGATGATGGAACGGGCTTGGCGGAATTAAATTATGCAATTCCATCGCACATTCCCCAAAATGCAACCAAGACTTTGGAGCTTCGTCGCGACGAGCCTCTCATTGCCGATGATCCTCTTGGTTCGTTTCTCAATTGACTCAAGGGCATCAAGCTGGTATCTGGCAGATCCATCCCAAAGATGAGAGCAGTATTCCATACACGATCGAACTTGCGCTTGATAGAGTTTGAGCAGCTGTTCCGGCGTGAAGTACCGTCTCACCTTTGCTAGAATCCCCAGCTTCTCTGCCATATTCTACTTTGTTTCCATCAATGACTTTCGATATTTGAACACATTGACGGTTATCACTGAGGGACGATTTAACCCAGTCATTCGCTTTACACCCTTATGCCATATTTATCTTATTTGCTTAGTAATAGCTTATGGTCAACGAACTCAAAGACTTTGCTCATGTCTAAAAAAATTGCTACTACAGGAATGTTGTCATTTATTGCCTCAGTTACTATTTTCATTAAATTAAAACAAGCTAAAGAGGTGGTGCTATTCTTTCTGAATCTAAATTGCTCCCGCCTTAACAAATTATGCTTTTCCACATAGTCATATAACCTTTTTAATATAGTCTTCTCAATATTTTAGATATTAAAGGAACTAAGGTTATAGGTATACTACTATTATCTTCTAGTATTTCTATTAAAGTTTTATTTGCAGTTAAATCATTTATTGATTAAGCTTAATGATTGCCTTACAGCTTTCTATTTTAATTTTCTGCCTACGCCCGTAGGCAGAATTTTTTTTTAAACATTTTATTTTTCTCTGGCCAGCAACTTTTTCTTGTAGAGCTAGTTTTTCTTTGAGGGCTTGATTTTGATACCCCATTACCCGTACGCTCATTTAGTTCTATTGGTGTTAAAACTGAATTATCGGCATGGGTCGATAACTGCTGAAAATAAAAATAATGGGTATGTCAATTGAGGACTTATATCCAAAACGTGGGTACTAAATCAATTATTATAATAATATCATCTTATAGTTCACAGGTCATGTTCACATTTGTTAGAAAACATTCTAATATATAGTCGCACCTCTTGGAATACACTGATATCTATTTATATTATAATACAACTATTAGCTGACCTGGCAACGTTGTTTTGGCCAATAAAGGTTACCTGTTTATATAGAGATGGTGCTGCATCGTCTCTCAATCTCACAATGTCAAGTGTTCTGTTGAATGAACTTTCTTCAAAATGTAAGGAACAGATAAATATCTCCTTTGGTTTGAGTTATTAAATTTACGTTTCCAATGGCTTCTAACCATATTCTTTTCTTGGCTTTATTTCTAGGTAGCCTGAGATAAAAAAATACGAAGTCAGTCGTGATTAAAAAGCTGTAGATTAATCTTAAAGCTTTTAGCACATCACTAGAAACAAAATAAACACAATGTTCAAAATATCAGTCCTAAGCTAACTAAATTACATGCGGATTGATTATACAGCACAATTTCACATCAATTTAATGACAGACTACAATAATGTCATGTATTTCCAGGCTTTTTTAATATTTTAAATACATTTTAGGTTACTCACTTGTGAAACGACAATTTTGGCCGATTTTGGCTTTTAGACGCATCACAACCCACAACAGCGCACTTAGGAGGCATCACGATTTAGTGTTTTTTCATTTTTATAAATAACACAGCACAATTTCCTTAATAAATTGAGAAAAAATTAATTAACACAGCGAAAGTAAACAAAAGCAAAAACTCGTGATGGTAACCAAACATGGCAGACTGGCACGCAGGGACAATCTAGTGACGTCACAAGGTAAATGTTGCCAAAATCAGCAAAAACAAATATTTTGTCGTCCTGTTTTCCTTATGCGAGACAACATAAGTCAGAAAGAAAAAACAATATTTTTCACCAACAAATGTATAGGCAATTGTAGGTATCTATAGTAAATTACGCCAACTTCACGAGACCCTGATCTTGACCCTACCTGAAGAAAAAGAAATATTATGAATAGTTATTCTCTTTTGCAATATGTGATGCGCTGGTTGGTCATAAGATCTTTTTAGAAAAAAAAAAAAACTTTTCACGTTGACACATTTCTTGCATTATTGTACATTATTCTGACATTAGCATTATTTGTAGCATTGTGACAAATAAACCTACATTTTTATATTGTGTTGTTTTGATATCATAAGATACAAAATAATAGTGTGTTAATTTAAATATTTGTAACAATGAAATGTTTAGAGGAAGAACGAAAGCCTATGGTTCCAATAAAAACTTTAGATATAATATTCAGGCGTCGATATGTTCCCAATACACAATACTACTTTTCAAGCCGAAAACATGCAGTGACTGCAGATATGAAGCATAGGATACCCTTGAAACCCTTTCGGGTACCGAAGTCCGAGAAATTGCTGTCCTACATAAAGTATAGTGATCGGAAAGAAAAAGTAACTACGAGACAAAGGCTAGCTCAACCACTACACCTAAAAGATAATTTAAGAATCGCAGCAACTAGGGGTATCTCCGAAAGACTTTACACTGCAGAATCTTTGGAAAAAGTGAACGCAGTTGTTGAAATTCATCCTGAGTTTTATACCGTGATTGAAGGTCGTCCTTTGCGATGTTTCGACGATATCAAAGTCTATACGAACAACATTCGAGCCTATGCAATGAATCGTCAACAAATTGGATACCGACGAGACTTGATTCTGAAAATAGAGAAAAGTATTCTCGAGGAGTCTGAAAATTATGAGCGCATAATGGAAAAATTGAAACGCCACATCAAAGATTTTCAAACATTTCTCACGGAAGATTACAAGAAAGCATGTATTAAAGTTTCTAAAGCTGAAAAAGTATATGAAGATTTAATTGCTAAAAACTCTGAATTATTTGGCTATGTCTCCAGTTTGACGATTTTAAACAACATTTTGTTCAAACTTGACGCTATTAGGGGTATTTTAAAGACGTACAGAAGCTATTTAATGTTTACAGCACCTTTGTCGTGGAGGCAAAATAATGACGAAAGTTTAATCGGTAAGGTCATGTCCATTCAGTTTGAAGAAGGAGAATTTACAACTGATAATGATCTAGTTGAAACATTGGACCTTGAAAAAATGGTTGAGTTGGCAAAGATTGAACTAAAAAATCCACCTCCAGCTTGTCTGTATTTTAAAAAACCTGCACAGATGATGTATTTATTTCGTTCAATGGAGTTACAAAGCCGAGAATATTTGATACAGCTTGCGAAAACTGATGGTCCAAATCGGTCGCTGCGAGATCGCATGAAACAATTGAAACTAGCTCAGATACAGGAGTTTGATTATTTTCAGTATTATATTGACCATATCAATTATGAAATATCTAGAGAAACTTGTAATGAAACACATTTACGAGACAAGTTTTTTCGAATATTGAATCAAACATTTTATGACAGTATTGCAAGTCCACAGACATTGAAATTAAAAATATGCATTGAGTACGTATATGAAGAAATTTTCGGCAAGTGTGAAGAAGGTCACGTTACTTTGCAGGATCCTCTAAAAATTCTCGAAGTAATGTATGAAGATTACAATTTACGGCTGGATGCTTTAGACTTCCATGTAGTAGTTCAAGCTCAGAAAGATTTTTTCGCTCAAGATTTGAAAATTATGAAGAACGCTTACAATGCGCAAAGAGAGCTAAGAACTTTCAGAGAAATGACAACTGCTATGGACAAGGCATTCTTGCCGCCTGCGCAGTTCACACGGGCACCACTCACTAAATTTATGAATAAAGAAACTGCACGTGCCTTTATGATTGCTGAAAAAAAGAAAAACGAACAGACAAGTGGAGAACGGGAAAAACCTAAAAAGTATAAATTGACGCCGGAAGAACGAGAGGGCTTGGTACTATTTACTGAATGGTGCGAGGGTCAGAATCCAGCCCCTTTCTTAAAAGAATATTACGAGTTGGTAAAGCCTGTATTTGAGGACGTCCCTCAAGAAGAAAGTGATGAATATTAAATATTTACACGAGTTTGTATTTTTATGTAATTTTTTTAGGTATTTATTGCCTATAACAGTTTAGTATATTTCTTTTAAAAGTTGACTATGTTAAATTAAGTATGTAGGACTTAATATTATTAAAACTATTGCACATTTTAAATTATAAATCCTGTTTATCTAGTTGGTTCGGGCATATACATTTTAGAATACTATTTCTTGTATTCTTTTATCCAATACACATATAAAAAAAACTCTATAAATGCACGATGAAGATACTCATTCTGTTATTATTGACATACCGAAACCGAGAACGTTTGCGAAAAAGACAAATATCAATGTAAAACAGAAAAGTAGTAAGCCGGTTATCCGAAGTCGCCTGAAGCCGACTATCGATACGAAGGAGACATGTTCTCTGCCAGCTATCAAACCATTAGCGGCAGTCACAGTCAAGAAGGATGAAATCTTAGTGTCTTACATAGTATTTTCAAAAAAGCAAGAGAAAGACAAATTACGACAGCGTATGAAAACTGGTCTGCAAGGAAATTACAAGGCAATATATGAGGAAAAACAGAGGCGGCTGCACATCGATGATCCACCGAATGATATTTTTACTGTAATAGACTTCGACCCTGGTTTTTTCACGTGTGTCAATGGCTCTTTTCTATCAAGTTACATTGCTCCATATAAATCCTTAAAATATTTATTTAACAGTCAGTTAAGGTGGCGACAAGAAGTGGGCTATAGAAATGATTGTATGTTAAATATTGCAACTAACTACAAGAAAGAACGGGAAGTATACGATACAAGCACTAAGAGATATATGGAACAAGTGAAATATTTCGAAGCTTTTGTTTCGGCTGATTACCGAAAGTCTATGCTGTCCCTGAATAAATGGGATGAGGTCAAATTGGCAGTGTATCAAAAAATATTTGAATTACAATGTTTGGCGGCGAAGGAATTTACTATAACGTCGAGGATTGTGGGACTGGATTACAGGTTTGGTCTACAGCAAAAGTATGGAAGATTTTTATATTACTTATCTCCTCCAAGTTGGCGCTTCAAGAACAGAAACTTTGCTCGATCAATCGAGATAGAAGCAAAAGGTTTCGATTTTGGAATTTCTAACGAAGAAGATACGTTTAATGTTATGTTTGAGAACATGAAAAGAGAATGCTATAGCGGCCTTGTAAAGCCTGCTTTATACTTCAATCATCCTGATGACTTGATGGAACTGTTCGACGGCATAGAGCAGCAGCACTTGCATCACTTCACTCACGTGGTCGCACTAGCACCTCATGCCACATTTTTAAAGACGGGAATAAAACTGTTTAAGGACTTTATTGCACAGGAGAGTGCTGGAACACTAAACACTATCAAAGAATTTCAAAAGTTATTGCAATTCAGTGAAAATCAGTGCTCACAACTACAAGCAAAATTCTTTAAAATAATAAATGGTTTTTTTTATGACTGCGTAGGAGATCCAGAAGTTTTAAAATTTCAGACGCATTTAGAATTTTGTTACGAAAAAATACATAATGAAAAACCAATAAACATGGACATGGTAGCAACTGCTAAGGCTTTAGAAGATGTTTACATGGAGTATTCAAAACGATTGGATGCGGTGACTGGTGACAAAATTAAGGCTGCTATGGCGCAATATGTAGGGTCAGAACGACGGAAGTTTAGAAGAGCCAAAGTAGCGGCAAGGGAACTGCGACAGTTCGAGCGACTGGAGCGAGACTTGCTGCGTGCGCACGCGCCGGCTGCCAACAGTCAACTGGGATACTCGGTTTATATGCAGCGGAACTCGCGGAGAAAATTATGTTCCAGATCGAAATTTGATGACAACCGAAATAGTCTTACTGAAGCTGAAGTAGAGTATCTGACTCTATTTACTGATTGGACTGATAAAGAAGACCCAGGAAATTATTTACATGTATCGTCTGAAGACACAGGACACCATCACAACTAGTGACCGAAGTCGTTACATTTAAAAATAAAATACAATTTGTTAATGAAAACAGTTTATTTACGGGGTTCAATATGAAAAACGTATATGTATCTCTATAAAACACAATACAATACGCAATGTATATAGATGTAATAAAACAAATATACTTTAATAACAAAATTTACATGCTCTACTCATAAAAATGTTTGGTTTCATGGTATGACAAGTAACTACTTGGAATTTACATATTTACAAAGTGAGGTACCTAACACAAAATGGTAAAAGATTCATTCAATATATATGTCTTAACATCAAGTGATACCTCTATGAGTAAATAAATAAATAGGTACTAATTAATACTAACAAATAAACAAGTGATGACGATACAATTTCTTCTGTAAGAAGTTTAAAGCTTTTACATGAAACTTTCATCAACAATAAAGTTGATTTACGATCAATGGCTTGGTTATAGTCTCTCAATTACATCGATATCTTAGCCTTGCATTTTTCTCAGTTTAGTTATGTATTTTTTAGTTACAATTACAAATCTATCGAAAAGTCAGTAGGTACTAACTCAAAACTGGCGTAGTTAAATAAGTTAAAACTTACAAAAATTCGTTGACAATTTAAAATAAATGGAAGCTAAATAAGCACTGATTTACCAAAAGTAACAAAAGATATATTAATTATGGTTCAGTAGTATTATATACGCACAAATAATCTTATGATTGTATTCGAAAGACATACATATTTACGTTGTGTATTTCATATGATATATTTATTCCCTTACAGTATTTACAATAGTTCAGTATATGTACAAATATTAGAAGCTCTCCCAACATAAACGTAGTACAAGCCTCTTCATAATTATGTAAACAGTGCCTATATAACATCACATTAAAATGTAAAATGCTTTACACACTATATTTCTAGCTACACATGAAAAATAGAGCAAAGGATTTACAGGACAAAGATAACGGATGGGTGGTTGCAGAACAGATCCATATCTAAAAGATAAAGACTCAGAGAAGCATACAAAAAGATTTGAATAACAAGCATTTTCATAAAACTACATATTCAGTTTATTATAGAAAATATGTTAAAATTACAGAAGTAGGTAGGTAGATATTCCGATAAGAAGTACGAAGTTAGTAGTTTAGCTTTGTAATAAATTACACCACAAAAGATAATCTCACACATGATACAAAGTTTGACATTCAGAAAGATTAATCTAGTGAGTTTTCACAGACATTGCTAATTTATTTACCTCACACATCTATTTAGTTCCAAATGCCCATCTCTTCACGCATTACCGTTACCTAAATACTGTAACACTAATGGTCCCACATTATATTGTGTGTGAGCCACGTTTTTTGCAACTATGAAAACCATCTAAAAATTATACATCGTTGGATTTGCATATTTAGGCTGGCCGCAGATAAAATGGCCTCGTACAAGCTATAATTTACCATGTATGTAAGCCAGTAGTGGTCGTATCAAACGGACATATTTAAATGATTTAGTGTAGTACTACCTTTATCTCCCACCTAGCTATTTTCAAAAGAAAATGACTAGTAGTTAATTTAATTTATAATATTCGTTTCCTTCAAAATGTTCAATATAACTTGAGCAACATGATGATGGAATATTTCATAAGACGTTATACATCTATAGTAAAACAATATTTGGTGTTTCTATCTCGGACGTTATAAAATCATCCATACAGTGAGCATTTTAAAATACTTAACGTTCACGAACCGTACCGTTACTAGCGCACGGCTGACTTGTCACAAACACTAACGCGACACTATAGTTTATCTGACACGTTTCTTCTGCAACTTGGCGAGTTTTCTTCTCTTGAGTATCATCTCGTAGAGCGCCTCCAGCCCCTCGTGCAGTCCCTCGCCGGTGATGGCGCAGGCGGGCTGTACGTGCCAGGCGTGCGCGTCGCGTGAGCCGTGCGGCGACGACACCAACTCGTGCAGTCCCAGTAGCTTCTCCAGCTCGCGAGGCTCCTTCGCCCCCGGTAAGTCTTGCTTATTCGCTAGCACGAGAATCGGCACGCCCGTATTGTCGGGAGATTTGGCCGTGCGTATTAACTCCATTTTGGCTTCTTCCATTCGTTCTACGTCGACAGAGTCCAGCACGAATATAATGCCATCAGTACATCTGGTGTACGATTTCCATAGGGGTCGTAGTTTTTCTTGGCCGCCGACATCCCAAACAAGGAAGTTGACGCCCTTAGATTTTCCAAGAGTGCCTTTGACTTTTTCACAGTTAAACCCGATGGTGGGTACGGTGTTGAGGTACTGGTCGAACTTGAGGCGGTAGAGCGCGGTGGTCTTGCCGGCGGAGTCCAGCCCCAGCATGACGACGTGCAGCGTACCCTGCGCCGTGGGCAGCGCGTCGAGCAGGCTCGAGTTCTTGCCCATGTTGGCACCCATACTTCGTAACCGCGCGGCGGCTATCTGACACTGTCGTCCGAGCGCACCATGATGAAATTTTCTTGAAACTCTGAAACGTATAAAAATTAAATTTATATTAGATGTTCAATACGTATATACAATTTTGACTGTCACTATATTATGCATGAGGTAGTTTATAATAATAATCTAAATGAGACGATGACCTTAGGACCATGTTGTTATATTTTTGTATGTATTGCGCCATACGTCTTCTGAAATAATGTCAAAGCTTTCCTATAACATTCTAACAGGGCAATTATGTTCAAACCGCGGCAACGGTTTCTGGCTTTTAGGTACCAACCACAACCAGTCAAAAGAGGTTTATTTTTAAGGTTCAGTATTTCACAATGATGTCTTTTCTGTAGGTCATTTTAATGCAGGTTTTTGTCACTTGTTTGCTACATCTCTGCAACATTCGACTGGTGCCTAAAAGTCCTCGGTTTTACCTAAACAAAATAATGGTACATAGAGATAAAATCAGCAGCACGAGGAGCGGTCCAACACAAAGTATTCGACCACATGCCCTTTACTCGACTCTTATTTAATTAAAACAATTTATCAGTTTCTAAATCACTTCAAACCAATGAACAATATTAATTTGAAGCAAGATTTAATTTTAACTGTGGCCACTGGATAACATTCAGAGATAGATGTAATTTTGGGTAAATAAGTGATGTTATTAATTAAAACATGAAAGTTTTGAATAATCTTCAAACTGATTTATTCATACACAGATAGGCAAGTACGTTACATTAAACTTTTATTGTTTCTCGAAGACTAAATTGATCTGCCAATGTGAGTGAATCTTTTACTCACATTGGTGGATCAGTTTGGTTAGCTCAGAGTTTCTTATGATTGACTATAGAACATCCCTTCTTGTTCATGCTTCATAGTTTATTACCTGAGTAGAAAAGTAGATTCATAGGTTCAGTGTAAAGTAACAGTATAGAAGGGGGAGTGGGGCAGTGGGAGGGGGTCACATCGAGACGAGACAAGATGTCGCCATCGCTCGCGCCCTTTTAATAATTATTCGCGGCAGACGAGTCGACGACTTTTTGCACAGAGGCACGGGCCGGCCCGGTTATGAAGCGAACTTATAATTCAGCTCTAACATCTCTGCAGCTACTGCAACCTGTAACCATAACGATACAAAGTTCACTTTTGTTTAGTTCCACTGTCGCAAAATGTTGGCAGACTTCATACGGTGAGCAGAGTACACCTTACGTGGATTTTTGATCTTTTCAACGTGAGGGCAATGACCTAACACGGTTCAAAGTCGATTATTATTCAGAAGCACCAGTCACAAAAATTTTATTTAAGTGATCGTCGGATGTTGATTTTAAATCAGATCCTTTAGTATTTCAGTCTTTTGAAATGTGTCATCCCTATCGTGTCCTTAATCATTTGCAGTCAAGAATTAATAAAATGACGGATTTTAGAGCAAAATCGTCGAATATAATTGGTTCACTCCGTTGCTTATTAACCTCAATTTGACCATAAATAAGCCCTGTGTGACTTTTTTGTCTAGTATCTAAGGAAAAAAAAATGCTATCCTGCAAAATTCCATAATTTCACTGACGTAAGATGAGATAGCTTTAATAATATCCGAAATCAAATTTAAAAACTTACGGCACTAATTACTTACTGTTTCTTATTCAGATTAAAGGTATCTTTCTGTCCGTTACATTTCACACAGTGTTTTACTCATCAACAGGTGTGTAAGTTGTTGTAGGACATCGAAAGTTAACTTCTCTCAATTTCGAGGCCAAATTTATCGCAAGTGGGACTCCAACATTGGCTGTATCGACCTGTCTATCTTGAAAAACTAGTATTGCAACTTTTGTTTTTATTCGGCCAACTTTAGTAGACTAACAAAGGTTAGGTCAGTATGTCTATTTCAACTTGAGGATCTAATTTGCTACACGAAAATGATGTTCTAAATTATTGTGAGCCAGAGTTTGGCAAACAATTCAAACGTTTGATAGAACATCAATTTTGAATCAACGAGGAATTATTTTAGTCATTGACTTGAATAAGTTAATATGAGTTTAGAAGCACATTATCTAATACTAGTCTGAAATTGGAATCAGAATATTCATGATTATGTATCTTTAAGCCTATTTGCATGCTGATATAAGCGCAAACACGTTGATTAACTTATTCAATACACAATCTCAGCTCAATGGGTTCTTGCGGAGTATGGAGAGTTTAATCTAAGTTGAAACGCCAATTTTACTTCGGGACACGCCTAGAACTCCTAGTTATTAGGGTATACTAGAGATACGTGGTAAAGTTAAGTTAAAACAGCCAAGTCGTGATTAGCAGGGTCAACATAACTGAGAGAAAGCATGTGGTGCGATGATGGCGGCCACGGCGGCCCTTTACTTTCTCTGTGCATGATCTGAACCACACCTAGCTGGGAACACGCTTCACTACATCCGCACCACTTATTTAAAACACCATGTAAATACAGAAAATATACACAAAGAAAATGAGAAAATATGATTTTCGGTGTCACATGCATTGATAATTTTAGGATTTTGACAAGAAACAGGTGACAGCAGTAGCGGTACTTACGCTAAGTAAAGAGGTTGACTACACGGTGAATACAATTGAAAAAGTTTTCATTCCAAACAGTTCAGATTCGTTGTCTCGCTACTGCCAACAACTGTTCCGTTCCGTTAGATTCCTTGCTGTCGAATATTTTCGTGAATAATCTACATTACAAAACATCGGTAACATGGAAACATTTTCTTTGACCTACAAACGGGAACTGCTTTGCTCTTGACCGGGTTTTAAACATTTGATGTAGAAAATGAATTCTCATTATAGATTTGGAACGCTGATGCCAGTTGTATCAGTATATTTTGATAAGGTAGGTGTAGATAAGTTTGATAGTGCTCCGCCCCTTCGAATCGAAACAGATAGTTCGCACATGAGTGAACTGAATTCGACGATAGCTAGTCGTTACTCTGTTTGCGATTTCCAACAGAATTGTTTCAACAAACAATCACAATAAACGTGAAACTAGCTCAAAACGAAAGATTTAATTTATCAATGGGGTTAATATCATATTTGATTGAAAGGTTTTCCGGTCGCTTGTTGAAACTGTGTATTCATGATAATATTTCCGTTTTTGGTGTGGGTAGAATGCTGAACGAATTTCATATTCCTTCCACACAAGGCCAGTGAACCGATATGGAAATTGGTGTTGTGTTCTCAAATTATATTTTCTTGTGCCCCGTTCAATACTTTTTATTAGTGTGTATAATAAGATGCATTTGGTACACATAGTCTGTGCACAGTTTGTACAGTCCAGTTACGCGGTGTTCCGCTAGTCAGTCTGGTATTTGCAACAGGTCCAGACGATTTCAATGCGGCTCATGTCCCAGCACTGAATGAGGTCAATATGGCTCTATCTACTATCGTTTCAAAAATACATTAGCCTCAACATTTTGAGCTAAAGTTCTGGTTAATTTTTTTGGCAAATGTTTCCCGTATTGAGGTCGATTGTTGTCGGTTGTATTTTTGTAACTGTGTGATGACCTTTGGCAGTTTTAGGTAATGGCTCTCAACTAAGTGTTTGGATAAGCAGGTGAATGACCGACAATGTGCTTTTATTTGGCAAATATGTCTTCAGATCTTACCAGAGTCCTTAAAAGCCTAAATGGTTGTGCCAAAATTAAGCTCCGAGTCTTACGTTTTGAAGGAAGCAGTTTATTCATAAACGTGGATCGAATACTAATCAACCCGTCATGATTTATTTTTGAATAAATTTATCAAAGACAGCATTATAAATTTTAGCAAGCAATTAAACTGGCTTGTAAAGCAGATCACGTACTCGTCCAGCTGACAGGTGAAAGAAATCGTTTAATCAATCTCATCGGGCTGCATATTAAAGGTACGTGTAACAGTAAGCAGAGTAATCGATGTACTCGTAGTGTCTAGTGAGCGTTACAAAGTTCCGTAGTGTGTAAGTAATGCGTATGAAGTTCTAATTGATTCACCGCAGAAACCAAATGGACCGTTCATGTTTGCCGCACATATACATAAATTGAACATGAATTAGAAGACTCAACTTCGCGTTTGCCTATCTATATGGAACTTCTACGTGTTAACCCTAATGGAATCTAAATGGTTTGATTTTCCGAGAAGGCTCTACCTTTGGTACATTAAAAGTGAAGATTTATTTCAAGCATTCTGTTCTTTGAAGTACCTTTTATTAGAATTCGTGTGAGAAACTTTACGAAATCACCTAACTTTATCTAAGAAAATGTGGTTGATTTTTGTTTTGAAATCTCAGACTAAGTTTTTTTTTATTATTAAAAGCTAAGTAATATAAAGTCTGCAAAGTTGTTAAGTGTTGTGATTTTATTTAATCTGAAGAAGAAAAGGGAAGTTGTACTGTTGAGTAAAACTTTTTAATTTCTAAGTTTACAAGGCTGTGTACCGGAATATTATCTTCTCTTCATAAAGTTGTGGGTTTTTATCCGTCTTCTAGATAGACAGCACGTTTCCTTTGTCGTATTTCTAAATGACGTCAATGTAAGCACGAAGAACTTTATAGGCAAGTAAATCAATAAAATGGTTTCCAAGATTATGTATGTGTGATGGGTATTCAAGGTAGGGTAGAGTTATTACAATGTTTACTTACGTTTTCAATTAATTTAGGTTGATGTCCTCTTTAGCCAAGTCTTCAGTCTTCAACACTCTTAGTACCTGTAAAGAAAAAACTACCTTCAATATGATTTTATAACATTTGTAAATATACGGAATAAGTAAAATACCTTTGCAACGTTCGTTTCCTTCTGTGGGCAATTAATCTAATTATCCGGATTCTTTGAAAATATCGCAACAATCTGCAAGGTGATCTAAGTTTCATTAGCTTTGTTTACGGAACTGTGTTAAAAACATTAGGCTTATAAGTATGACATTCATAGCTGGTGGTCACGGTTTGTTGAACTCTTCGTAGCTTGTGGCATATGGTTTCTGAAATTGATGCTCATGGTCTGACCGTTTCATTCTTACTTTTGTCATATTCATCTTTTATATCTAAAAACTAAGCTGATGTAGCCTTTTTATTATTATTTAAATTGCTAATAATATCATTTTCACCAGCTCACACATATTGTTAATCTTTATCTGTCTCCAGATTGTGGTAACAATTTACGTGTAGCATATAACCTGTTGTACAAACATTATAGTTTCATAAAGGCAACAACTGCAGCAACGTTGGCGGATGGTAATTTCCTACGCTAATAATGAAGGACGGGGGACCCGCCCAACGGAACTCGAGTGCGGAAGGATGCAATGAAAATCATTCACTATGCGGGTCATTCGCCCTTCAAGCCAATAACCTTTTACTATTCAGTGCAACGTTTGTTCTATTATTGTGGCAATTCGTTTATTTATAGCTCTCATATCTTCATTTGTTTTCCTTTGGTATCAATTGCCATAATGGTGCTGTTGTCATTTTATTCTCTGTACGTTAACATTCTGGTATCGTATGTGGTTTATGCATCAGTATCGAACTATCGACTATGTGTACATTTTCATTGCCTATGTCATCATTTTAATTTTTAGATTCAGTTCGAATAACAGTTTCTTTAAGAGTTTTAGCAGTAACTTTGTCTTTTTCAAAACTTTTTTATTTGTAACTAATACGTAATCTCTGCGGAATACTCAAGTACGCAAGTACTCCTTTTTTTCCATTTCCCGACAACTCGTACCTATAATTCTTGGTACTTTTTCTAGTTTTTCACGAAGGGCAAAAACGTGCGGCTAGTGGGCTGTGGATGGCAATTTCCGTTTCTTTCACCAGTGGGCTCTTTAATGAAAGACGTGTATTCCGGGCGACGGCCAGCGGCCCACGCTGCCGACGGCGGATGGCTGCAAATGATGTTTACGTGCTCGCTACTGTTATTGAAAATTACTAGATTTTTATGTTTGAGCCATATGGTAGGAATAGGAAGATTGGATTTAGAAGTTAACGAAGAATGTACTTATAGTGCGTTAGCTGCTCATAGAACTTTATAGTTATCAATTCACGATTTTACAAGGCTCACAACCCTTCAAGGCGCGAAACATTGAAGTGGCTACAACTCAAGAGGTAATTTACAAACCACTTAATAGATTGTCTTTAATTTTGTTTATTTGGCTTGCTCTTGACCATAATCACGCCTGATGGAAAGCGATAGATGAGGTCTATGATGGAGCGAGCGTGCCCAGAAGATGCCTGTTCACTCTTGCAATTTCTTCCTAATGAGTATTCATGATTCAAAATACAGACTTTAGCATTTGATTATAATTGCGCACAATATGAAACGAAATGTGACACTATTTACTTGTATTTATTGTATCTAAGCCTCAGCGTTTCTTACAAAAGTATTAATTACTAATTGGTTAATTGGTTTTGATTATTTAGTTGTGTATTGGTGTCATGGATATCGTAACTGATACTTGTAATAGGGTTGGGTTACACTGCAATACGATACAAGATATTGATATTACACATGCACTGGAAACTTTATACCTCCGTATCGTGTGCACTAATCCCTATAGCAGATAGTACTTTTAGAACCACCGGAAACCGAACTTCATTAGACTTCACGTGAGTTCCGCTATTAGCTTAAATTGCATACTGTTCCTTCTTGAAATCTATTAAGGAAATGAAGACCTTGTCCAGCCGGGCTCCAGCAGATATCTAGGCTCAGAATAGCTGAAGGTTGTTGCAAGCTAAGCATGAAAGTTGGGTCTTTATTATGTACATGTTTGCTTCTTCAATTGTTTTTTTGTCATTGTGTGACGGGTCAACCGTGAGAGACCATGAGATTGGTTTTGCTTGCTCGAGCCCACTCCTTGCCTTGTGTTTACGTAGGTAGCAGGCAACAGAATGAATGGTAACATTTAAGGCAAACACTTTACTTCATACTTGGGTGAGACAATATTAGGTAATACGAAAGCGTAAGTAAAAAAATACGTATCACGATTAGTCAGGGATACGCTAAAAAGTTGAAAAACAGCTTTTTTGTATGAAGAGCGTGCCATATGTTAAATATTGAGAGAAATTTTGTCACGAGTCAATACAATCAGGATTGTTCAGTTAAATCAACGATTAGATAGCGAATAAAGTTACGGTGTGCCCACTGCCCGTTATACCATGACTGGTGGTAAGATGTGAAACTTAAACTTAATGTTGCTCTGAATTCATTTTTGACATTTGTCTTAACGAGCAGCGTCAACATAAAATGTCAAAATAATCTGGCCATATTACAACGATGTCACCATTATCGCTAACCAAAGCGGCCATTGTTCAGTAAATGATGCATGAGCGATAGTATTCTTCGTTCGTGAGATCTTTTTGCTGGATTTTACAGATACGTATCAGAACTTAATGAACACTGTTATCTTATTTACAAAATTGTTCTGCTAACTAAGCGGCAGATCTAAATGTAATTTTCCCTGGTTATTCAACGCGGATATTATCAAGATTATGCCTGAACTTTAGGCGTGTGAATATAATAATATTTAGATATAGATACTTGCTATGCCAACGCACGTTTGACAAATCCTGTGTAGGTACATGATTTCCATTTTCGCCTCCACCGACTAGTCTCTACATATACGGAGCCTTAATGTGAACATATGCAGTGACTTGATCCCATTGTTGGTACTATAATACACAAATGGCCGGAAATGATTCGTTAATTATCTAGAACCTTTTTTAATGCAAGGCATGGTAACAAAATAATTTAATTCTTCGAAAAATGATCCTTAGAAAGCACGCTGCGAGCTACGAAGCATAATTTACCTGGAAAATTCAATTAGCCATACGGCAAGCACTAAAAGTAAAACTACAGCAAAGGGTTGTTCTAAATTAGCAACAAGTGAGTTTATAAACTAGTCGTTTCTTATGACGTGTGGCTAATGGGCTATTTGACATTCGTGACGTCATTAAAAAATCGCTCGCGACAAAAAGGTTGGCACTAGATCATAGAGTAGTTAACGGATTCCATTTCATTTTCCTACCCACCTGGCTCGCCATGACCGTAGAGAACACACGCAAAAACTAGCCTTGAACGACTATCGATCAAGTAACATGTGTGTGCGACATTTTACTATTTTACATTTTTGTTCGTTTTGAACTCTCTGCATTTTGCCTGCTCTGTGCGATTGTTGTGATCGTTCCCGTAGTTCGTGTTTATAAATTCAATTTGTGTATGTTCCAGATATTTTAATTGTCGTATCTGACAGTTATGTTCTTAATATAACTTAGTTAAGATATCACGTTTATGGGTTATTAAACTGCTTGTACGGTTTTTTTAAAACAAAATAATAAACAGGGCTTGATTTCACATTAAACAGTTTTTAATTTGCCCTGTAAAATAATTTCTGTTATGCCTTTCTTAAAATATTATAATCAAGGTAAAGGTATATTTGCTGAAAACATGTTAATTAATGTACGAAATCAAAACCGAAATAATTAATTCGAGTTAAAATTTTGGTGCCGGAAACTTCCGTCTGAAATTCGGTGTTCCTCACCGTTTATGAAGTGGCGTTGTTCGTCGCGTCCTTCATTAGGATTCCGGAGACAACAGTTCATATAGTCTGTCTGTCTTCGTACCTCCGTAGCAACAGTTACAATGTCGCGCAGTAATTATTAAATAATGTTTGCCACTCGGGACGGGAAGCAATCGCTTTGCTCCATTCACCGAAGGCGTATGTATGAATTGTATGGTAATATGTATGAGTTTATTGGCGTAACAAACGTGGGAGACTTGTGAACACCTTGTTGTTGGTATACTGGTTTCTCAGTAGCGTGTTGCTTGGCTAATTTTATTAAATGTTATTAGATTCATCGGTTGATTGGTTAGTGAGGGTCAGGACATATAATATGTACATAATGCCTTTTTCCCACGACGTAGACATAAATTACAGACTGCTACGTAATACGATCTTAAGACCTACAACTGTTAGGTACTATAAATATCAAATCAATCATGGGCGCCCAGTGGGGGGGTAAAAGAGACCTAGTTAATCCGAGGCGAGGTATTTCGAGCTCCCTCGCCTTCGGCCTTATTTCCGTCTTTTCAGTTCTGGCAAAAGAAAACCTTTCCTATTCGAGACGGGGTTTAGAAGATGCATATATTATGTATAAAATTCTTCCGTGACTGATACAGACAACGCACATACGAAACTGCTGGTAGTAGAGAGCTGAAATTTGGCATGAAGCTTCCTGCATTCCGTAGGGGAGCACTTGAAGAGGTTTTTCCGAAATTCCCACGGGAACGGAAAAAAGCGGGAAATGCGCGTACGAAGTCGCGGGAAAAAGCTAGATTTAATGGCTAAATATTGGCACATTCCAAAAATTTTTACTCCAAAAGTATTTGATTCCTCGCCGGAACAGTAGTCGTATTCTGTAACATTTTCGTGTCTCGACAGCGGAATGCGAGGTCCTCACCTCGCATTAATATTGATACGAATTTGATACCTCTATTAAAATCGTATTAATATAAGATTTATGTTGTGAAATAGTTCTTTACAGAATACTAGTGGTATTAAAAATACTTGGTTTGTTTCTATAAACGTACTTATCAATACCATGGATCTTCCTGAAAGCATGAACATCATGGTTGTTCAATTATTAAGAGCGTCATCATCGCCAGCAAAAATGTCGTATTCGCAAAATATAGGCGTAATATCGAGTAAATTGTATTTACTATTTGATATGCATCGTCACGCCATTACCCTCATGTGATGAGCCATCTTAACGCGGTCATAAGCCGCATGCCGCTTGTTTATGCACGTAAATGAAGCGTTAACACGGTTTGAGTCGCGCTGAGGTTTCCACTTTTAGAGATTTCACTTTGTGGCCATAAGAAGTAGAGGTCCCATGCACACAGAGAATCATGAATTGGTGGAGTTACCGCAAATTGTTGGTTGAGATTGAGGTCTTCGCTGTGAGGTCAAATTATATGGAATATACGGAAAAAAATAAATCATTAATCTATCAACAGATAATGCCACTGAAAGACTACTACAGGACCAAAAGGTTACATTTTGACAAGCGTTTCTCAAATAGCAAAGGTGAGCACTAAAATAGGTATTTTTTATAATACATCCCTTAATGGGACTTAACGGAAAATTAACGGCGTTAATTTTAGCTGATGGGAAATCCGCAATGGTGGATGCACCGCGAAAAGTCATGATTGTGAGAAGGTCGAAATACTTCCAATGCAATACCCAAATAATACATCAGATTGAGCGTTAGCAAATTGAGTCCGTATTCAACCTTAAAAGCACTTTACGACCTGTTTTCAACCGTTCGTGGCCTATCTATATCTGGGAGATTTTCTTTGAGCAAGACGTTATTGAGTTCGCTTCATAGGTCAGAGGTTGCGATATAGGTCAAGATACGGCCACTTGAGTGTACAGTGGGGCTTTGATCCTGTAATCAAACAACCCTTGTTTTGTGCCCCTTGAGCGAGTTACGATTAACATGTGTGGTGGCGTTTCTCGTGAGAGTAACATGATACATTTTTGTTCGTATTGTTTTGGGGTCAAAATGTTTTTGAGGGAACTTTTTGGTAATTTTATTTAAGGATTTTTTTTTTCTAAAATCCAATCCTATTGTACTGTAAACTGAAATGAGAACGAATTTCAAAAAGCTCGAATTCTTTTTTAGCTCCAAATAAGGTAGACATAATTTGTTTTGCATCTTGAGACATTGAGTATCTATTCTTAAAAGAATTGCACAAATGAATTTATAATGAGCTCTGTAATTTGTTTTTTTAGACAATTACCCAGCCCGGAACCAGCAGCTTTATTACCGAAATTAATAACACCGACTTATATTAGACAGAATACATTAATAATCTTTTTTATCCTCGAAAACACGGACCTGTGTTTGCGTTTTGTTCTTTTTTCACTTTTATTACAATTTCCTTCAAACGGTGGACTAATTTCAGTTTTATAGGTCGGTTTTAACAAAGAAAGTATTAAACTGTTCCTGTTTGCTTCTTTCACACTCTGATTTTCGATTTCCGCGTAAAAACAATTGTCGCACTCGACACAGTCCCAAAGTGCGTATTGTGTAAACTAAAAGCGTAGTCTACACTCACGATGGCGCAGTTAACGCCTGTCATTTAGGTAATGACACAACCAGTGTGTACCCGCATTATTGTCCAATGAACCCACTTCGTGATCGCGAGCACACGCGGTGATTTCTGCCTCGACGAAACATTTCGTGACTGACGTATAATCAGTTTTTGTGAACATTACCAACTGTAAGAAACAAGTTGTGTGTTCGTGAAATTATGGTCGGTTAAAACAGTGGACTTAATCAGCAGGACAGACAAATAAAGATAATGATGCAAAATTGGTTTTACAAAGAACAAGGAGACACATACTGAAACCTAATTTAGTACCAGGGACAGCAGTTCATATGTTTTTATTGCGACTGGAACAGAAACGTAATTTAATTTTAATTTATTTCGCCGGACAATCCCATAATAAGTTAGGAAAGCAAAGTCTGGCCGTCTATTTAAACAGTAAAACTAAATTTACTAGTTACTAGGAACCCAAACCAATTAGAGTCCGCCGTAGTTTTATCCGTTCCATTTAACAGTACCTACTCGTATTTACGCTGAAGAAAGTCTGTCGAAAGGGGAAGGTCTGAAGTCAATAACTAACCACATTAATCAAGATCGACTAGTCCATTTAAACGACAGCCGCTCATTTGTGGAAACTATAAAATTGCTGAAGGTAATTACAAAACCTACATTCTCGCTAACGTTCAGTGAAAGCTGATTTCCTCCAGTTTTTGATGATCAAAGGTTAAACGAAATTCTTACAAAAACAGGTGAGAAATGAATACATGGTCATGTGATAAAAGTTACACAGTCACAATACTGTGTAACTTTTATCACTATGGAGAAATTCAAACATTGTTGCTGAAACTACAATGCAATTATAACAGCCAATTCCAATAACGACAATAAGCACTTATTTTTAATATAATTGAGTGCAATGCAATATTGCAATGCTATGAGAGTGAAACTGGAACACGTATAATAAAATCATAGAGTCTATGATCCCTTAATGCCCAGAATCAAATGAACTGCAGCTGTTCCAATAAAACAAGTCATAACTCTATTGATCATAGAGAGGGTTGCATCAAACCCTCTCTATGATCAATGCAGTTGGCGTTGAATAGCCACATATTCTGCAGCTTTAGAAGTTTGTAGGCATTAAAAGAGTCTATTGAATAAGTTCACGGCGATGTCACCGTTAGTGGTGCGGACACCGGCCAGTCGACTGCGCGATTGAGGCCGAACCAAACCACAGCAGGTACCTACGTCAAGTTCGTTTCCAATTTGCTTTCCATTTGCGTTCCGGGACGGCTTCAATGTTTGAGGAGCCGGATTAAAAAGTCACTTTTACGTGGCTCTGTGTCACCGTGTGCCGAATAATGTTTGCACATTGAAACTCTCTGGAACCGTATTTAACTTATCGACGGACCGGCAAATTAGGTCGACAGTGCACACATTCGATTCGACACATATTGTGAAGTAGGAGATATACTTCTACAATAGCTACTTTATCAAGATCAGATTTTTAATTTAAAACTCGGCCATTGTTACTCACACAATATCAGGTAACAACCTCGATTATGAACCAACAGTATTACTTGAACCTATTAACGCGCGTGCAGTCAAGTGCAATCGACACATTTAGTCCACTAGGTCATTCGGCGACACAATGACTGCGGCCACTGTCCGCCTCGATTCTATCACAGCAACTTGTTTGTCGGACTTCTACAACGGACTAACCAGATACAAACTTGTTCTAGGTATGGTGGATCATCTATCTCCTGTCAAGCGATTGCGGCGCGCACCGTGATATATATGACCGGCATTCGATGTAGGATACGTTTCAACGGACAGGGAGGTCGCTAGACGTATCGGATGACAAGTTGTAATCGAATTCGATGTGTATGGTGTTACATTTGCCATGTATCGAGTGTCGGATGGATTCGCTCTCGTGATTCCGGTTGGACTTACTTGGACGTAGAATGTAGAAGAGGGTTAATGTTGTCATTAGCTTTTATTGAACGGCGTTACCACACTTTGTGTTTTTCAAATGAGGTTGTTTTTTGTACGTATCTAGAATGTTTAATGGAAATCACAAACAAATGGAATTATAGGACTCAAGACCCACAAAAATGAAATCGCACATCCATGAAGGCGAAGTGATACTTGTGTTAGGTAATTATAACCAGGTTCTTAAATGAAATTTATTCGGAGTTTAATCTTTGATTCATTAGTCAGTATAGTAGGCACCTATCTAAGTCGACATTTTCATAGATATATATTTTGGTTGACGTATGACCTTGTGTGCACTTGGCAACAAATGTTAGTTAGTTAGGCAACGTCGAGTTCATAGAATAGTACTTTTAATTATTTCGAAATGAAGATGGTGTGTTATTGAGTATTCGCACATAACTATGTGCAATTTCCTTGCTGGTAAGACAGCCTAAGAAATAAAAGATTGTGATATCTGTATAACGTACATAAAAAACGTTGATTGATTGATGATATAATTGCTTGATTTAGCAACTTTTTTGCAATCGGAAGAATCACATTAAACAGCAATTATTTTGATTTGTTCACGACTGGCCAATTCCTTGGCGTTTTTTTTGAAACCGGGTAATAAGGCTGTGAAAACATAGTAAAACTGCATTTGTTTGTAATCGGGAGCGCCGCTTCCTATTACCAGTCACAGTGTAGGTAATCTTGTTTGCAAATGACCCGGGGCTATCGCAGGTACGCGATTTGCGGTCAATGGCTCGAGAAATTGCACCGACTCATAACATTTCTTCGCGCTTGCATTTCGCCTCTAATAACACTGATATTACTGGCCTGTGGTCGAGTCCACTCAGTAATTTCTAACGATAACATATAAAATATCGATTGTCATTCCGTCGATTTATAGCCGCCAATCTTATCTTGGCCAGGTAAATTGTTGGTTAGTGACATATCGGTCAATACTAAACGCTACTTTCTTGTGCCACATAAGATATGAGTAACTGACTGTGTTCCTTATTAACTTCTCAGAATAAAAAACCACTTCGTAAGGTAAATATAGCAAAAACGATGTTAATAACGATGTGGGATTTAAATTCAACATAAACGGTTTATTTATTTAAATAAATTAATCGTTTATCCGCCTATTAAGAACAGTTCGCGAAACTTCGTCCGACCTTCACCCGACGAAAAGCCTTAAAACAAATAGGTACAGCTGTATTCGAAGCCAAGGTTCGTTCGATTGTACGGTAATCATAGGGTTCGATTAGACGGCGGCGTACCTTGACGATCTAACTCGGTCCGCAATTGTCAAATTACAGACAGCCAGACTAGAATATCATTTGGTTAATGAATATTCAGAATAACTGTATCGGACGATTCAAGACTGGACTTAATTCTTTGTAGAGCTGTGTTGCTATGCTAACTTCTATTATTTAAGCTACTGGAGACTTGGCTAGTAATTTTATTGTCGCATACCTATTCGAATTTATAAATGTTATTTTAGGTCGTAAATAAATATCGCAATTTGGGTACACGCCAGCTCGAAATTCTAATAATTTTGCTGCACAATTTTCGTTTGGCGCCTACATTTCTCAAAGAAAGTTCAGTTTTATCTTTTATTATTATTATTATATATTGTAGAGAGACGGACGTAATAGTATTATTTTAATAGTTTTGAGGTATGTTTCGAAATATCGGCAGATCCCTCAAAGAGATTTATCTATAAGCAATAAGGCAAGCTTCGAGATTGGACTTCGAAGGAATATGTCAAAGACCAAAGTCATGACGAACAGCGTCGAAAGACGATTGTCCGTTGAGGGTGAGCAGATTAGGTTCCTACCGATTGAACTAGCTCGCACTAGTAAAATAGACACAATATTGTGGAAAAGGGGGAGTAGGAGGCCTTTGCCCAGCGGTGGCACATCATCATCATCATCATCACAGCCTGACTTCGCCCACTACTGAGCATAGGCCTCTCTTTTCTTGTGCCAATCCCCACGCTCCTGTGCCAGCCTCATCCAGGTTTTTCCTGTGGTGGGACATACCAGGCTTAATTGATGCGACCAGTTCCATTGCTCACTCATCAATATTATCATTTCTTCTGCCTTCTTCAAATCTTTTGCAGTCGGTGCAGTGGTATGTCTTCTTATTCCATTATCTCTTTAGCCACCTGACCACTAAGGACGAACGACAACACGTTTTGACAGAGTAACTATGAAATCGTGTTGTCATTCATTCTTAGCTCGGGTTCGGGACTAATCGTAAGTCCGTAGGTAGGTAATACGGAGTAGAATACGCCCGCAACTAAGCCCGAAACTACGGACTTGGGCTTAGAGAGTAACCCCCTGGGCTGTATGTTTGTTGTTCTTATTCTCTAATAACTAACCATGTTCTTCGTTCAGTTCCATTATTTACTATAATATTGTAATCAATACCCTTTAATTTAATTATAATATCTGTTTGTGACTGTAAAACAGTACGTTATTTGTACTCAAACTACGCAGTGCCCTAATCTTTGTTCTAAATAAGTCTCTATGCTTACATCGCACGTGCGTTATCACCGTTATCAGTAAGGTCAAACAATGCATCTTCTGAGCAGACCTTGCTATTTGACTTCAGATAAGAGTCGGCGGCGACTTCAACTTCCTATAAACAAAATCATTGACGACGTTATTTATGTCCTGAGCTTTGAAATATTGTTTTAAGTAGAATCGTGTTGATTAATAGTTAATTAGGAAACTGCGTTAATAAGGGGTTTTCATGTTAATTAGCTGATGGTCGTTAGTTAGATGACTAATTAATGTTTTGTGGTATTTATTTCTTAAAGATTTTAGAGTTTAGTGTTGTATTTCTTCCTTTATTTGAATTTTCATGCCACTCAAAAACTTTGACCAAGTTTTAGAAATTCTGAGGTGCCTGATAGCGTTAACAATTCAGAAAAATCTTAAAGTTAAATAAAAGTGATTCTAGTCAAAGTAAAGTAAATTCTCACAATTTATTTTCATTCGCCAACTTTTCGTAGGCTTATCAGATCACTCCACCATCGCAATGAAGTTCCAAAACTTATATTCTTTGCGCCTTTTATTATCTTTTCAACGAGTAATTATGAAGTCGCCTGATAAGCTGATGACTGATAACAGTGATAACAAGCTACGACGAAGTAGCTGCGCATCCTAAAAGTACTTAAACATTGTCGTTAATATTATGATGATGAATTCATTCTTGTGATGGTTTATTGAACGAATAAAATCGCTTTGTAGATATTCTCTTTTACGAGATAATACTTAGTTATTGTATACTTTGTATGGAGGGTGTTGTTCCCTTTCGTACAACACAGTTTCCGTAATAAACGAGACTCAAACGATAAGTGGTTCCATATATGTTACAAAGAAGCCAATTTATGGACTGCTTGTAAGGATTTACAAACACTACCTAAATTGGCATGCACATTCGTGCTTACAAGAAGATGTGCCGAATTCTGGAATTTAAATATATCAATAGCTAATGGCTACTTCAAAACATAATCCTTGACTCAAATAATAAAACATTTAAAGTAATTGTTGTGCTATATTTTTTGTTTCTTTTTCATCGGCTGAATAAGTATTAGAAATTGTTAGATATAGCTCAAAGGATCGCCAAACTGAAGTGGCAGTGGGCAGGGCACATTGCTCGCAAAACAGATGGTCGATGGGGCTGAAAAATTCTGGAGTTGCGACCGCGTACCGCAAGGCCTTCAACAAGGTGGTCCGATGACCTGGTGAGGGTCGCAGGAGGCCGATGGATGCGAGACGCACAGGACCAGTTGTTGTGGCGACACTTGGGGAGGCCTACGTCCATCAGACGTCTTTAGGTTGGATAAATTCTTTAATTTACTTATAAATAATTATTTTCTGATAAAATCAATGCATAACTTACTACATCTCGATGAATGTGCACCATTACCCGTGCAAAAATATAACTAAAATATTAATATTAACGAACAAGTTACCTGCCGGCTTCCCATCCAAAAACAAAGATTAAGGAACGCCTATGTAAACAACCGACCATTCCTCTCATGCAAAATTTACTGGCGGAAAGCCAAGAAAATTCTAGAACGAAAAAGAAGAAAAAAATCGCCCACTACGTGAAACCTTATCTCCCTGAGTTTGATTGTCGCATGTCACACTGAGTGAGAATAAATCGAAAGCGATAAGGAAATGCCGCAATTTTTCATACACGTTTATTGCTGGAAAATGCAAATTATTTCCGAATGTTACGGTCTTCCATGATTTATGTAAGATTTATGAATTAAGGAATATAATCTGAAATAACTAGCTAATATATTCGGTGGCACATTAGCTGTCACGGTTTCAGTACTTGGGTGTCATATTAATTTTCCGTAACACAGGGTGATCGAGCCATTAATCGAATCATGGTGGCGCGTTCGTTTTGCCATTATGTCATTAAATCATTGGATAATTTTCTTCGTCATTATTAGTCTCGTGATAATAAGCATAAACTTTTTAGTGGAACCGATTACTGGAACTATCCAGCCGGTCTATTCGACCAACATCTCATTTCTCATCGTCAGCTGAAGTGAGCTGACTTATCAACTTAGGGAGTATTCAAGTATTACGTAACTCAATTTTTGACCCCCCTCCCCCCATGTAACACACCGTAACGCTTTTCTTTACCCCCCTTCTCCCTAGTAAAATGGTACGTAACCACCAATTGTCAATTTTTACCTAAAAGTCACAATTATGTGGCGTAAAGAACCGAAAAGTCGCTAAAATAGCTTTGTTAATAGTTCAGTTATTAGTTTTTGTTCCATAGGCAATAGAAATACCAGTACACACCCTGTGAAAATTTCAACTGTTTACATATTACAGAAAAAAAATACAGTTCATGAGAAATGGTCCGTTTGTAGACAGACGGACAGCTGAGACTAGCATATAGATAACTATATGCAAGCCTCAGCTGACCGTTGGCCTCTCAAGGACCGTAAGGCCCGATTGGGGCCAAACGGTATTGTCTTTCAATTGTCTTGTGTGCTCGGTGACTGACACGTTAAAATTCGGGTACGGTAATCTTAAAAACAGAAAACATATAATATAAAACGTATCATGTTTATTAAAGTACATACTCAGGCTGTTAATATTATACCTGGATTGAATCACTGAATTCTGAAGTAATGATTTGTTCATACAAGATTCGTAATATAAAAAACATGTTCACATTTTCTCCGTAAAGTTTACTAATATTGCATTCATTTCAATTACCTCGTGTAGATAACGATTGTATATGATCACATTTCGTAATACATTTCCAGTTTATTGCTGAAATTCACCAGTTATCGATAAACTTTATACGATTCTGAGATAATCGGAATATATCGCGATTAGATAAGGAATTTTGTATGGGACATTAAAGTTTTATAGCTCAATCGATTTCCTTTGCTTAGTGCAGCGAGAATATTAACACCAGAAGTCCTCTTTTACTGTAAAATCTAAATATATACCTACTTACTAGTTTTTCCAGTGGTTACGCTTGCGTGAAGGGCTGAATTTATCCCAAAGAAACTTACTACCGAGATAAAAAGCATCTCTTGATCTAATCCAGTTCATCTTCTATCTGTTTGCCAAGTTTCACCCAAATTCATCCTGCCGTTGATGCGTTATTCACAAACAAACATACAAGTAATACAGACTTTCACATTCATATAATCTTAGTGGGATGAGAAGCGGGATATTCTTTGCGAAAATTTCTAGGTACGTAATATAAAAGAAGTTCTGTATGTATCCGAGTACGCATTAATCTTCGCCTGTTGAGGCATTTTCACGTTTTCCCCTCTGGAAGTTTCATGAGGGGTGGATGAAGGTTGTTTATGTTTCAGAAGTGTGTTTAGCTTGGGTTCAGGGGATAACCGTGAATGACACACAGCGGTAAATTGGAGAGTATACGTGCATATTTTTTGTAATGAAGGTATGTATTTGCATTTCATTTTCCATATGGTGTATAGGGGTTATTTTTGACTCGACATAGTTTGTCAAGCAGTTCTATTTATTTCGGTACTTATTTACCTATTTATATATTTTTTAAAGACTTCGTTTTGAATACCTAATAAAATACTGTCTATTAATGTCCAGTTAAAACGACTCTACTTCGAATACAATTCAAATAAATTATTATCGCGATCAAAAACCAACGTATCTTAGTACCGACATCTTTATTAATTCAGGTCAAGCTTGTTAAAGCTCAATTTACTTAGAAATACATACATAAACGTCTGTTATTTGCTCTGTAAACACAGGACTGACATGACAGACTTTTCCCGTCACTGGAGCGCGCGCGCGTGTTTCATAGCTTTCGTACCTATCAATAATTCATCTGGACGGACGACGGTCCATAAGTCCGGCGGCATTGCAACTGCGGGTAGGAGTTCGACCTACTTGGCTACTCTTGTTTATGTCCCCTAATATCCGACCCATTTTCATGTGTCACTCCACCGGCTAGATATGCACCGTGTTACCAAATAATTCAGGATGAGAAATTTATTTGCACTTTTTGCTCAGTTAGCGTGGCCTGGATCTCACATTTGGATTAGTGGATTGGTTATGCCTTATCGAATATTATTTATTTATTTAACAATTTATGTACACACATTTAATAGGATAAGAAGAAAGAAACAGAAAAATAAGTACAAAGGTGATGCTTATTTCAAAAGAAATCTCTTCCAGCATACCTGCGAAAGGAGAGTAGAGTAAAAAGAGATGTAGACATAGTGTGTAACAGTAGCTAAAATAAAAACTATACATATTAAATATAACATACAATACATAATTAACATACTAATACATACTATATGATATAAAAGATAAATAATAATACATACCTATTTGCAACTATGACAAGAAGGAGGAGGAGGATTATGTATGTATGTTTATCAGAGTTTGTCTGAATAAGGGTTTGGTATAACATGTGTGAATAATATATGGATAATCATTTATCTACTAAAAATTGCCGATCTGACAATTAAATCCAGGACAACACTGTTGGTGGTCTGAAGTTACGCATAACAATAAAGAGGACAGACACAAACAAGGTCACTGTTTGTTGTGGACTTATTTATAGAACTAACCTAAACAAGCTTGAAAACTTTCTATATATACGTGCTTCGTACTACAAAAATATATTAACGGTTCTAAACAAAATCATCGTCAACCGTTAAAAATATAAACAATCGGTCGTTTATTTTTTTATCGACACCTTTTAATACAGCCAGTACTGATGATGATGTCATTTGTATAAAAAATAAGCGAGGAGCAAAAAGTTTTTCTGCTTGAAGTTACATTACGTCATCTTCTTTATAATAAGTGCGGTTCCAACACTGCCAATGATAGTAAAACCGCAATCTTGCTTCACAAGTCTATTGTTTAACGCATTGTCATTTAAGGAATTAATACAAGACACAATGGCAGTTATGCAAGAATTGATTGATGTCTACACTTTTGTCGTAAAATTCGCCCACGTGTAGGTAGTTTAATTCCTCCCCTTGCCAAATGTGTCATAACAATCGGTTTGCAAATACCAAATCTATTATGTTTTCTTCTAACATTTCGAATAAATTGTTCTTCAATTTCGCCACTGTCTTATTTCCCTGAAGACATGACGACGCCAGCCTTCCAAAAATAAATTCCAGAATACTTTTGAATATTCGTTTCCAAATTTAAATTTTGTGTCGCGGTAAGAGTTTGTCAACATAATAGGTTTGCGCGAAAAAGTAATAAACGGAGCGTTATTGTTTCTTGTTTTTCAAACGTAATATCTTTGAAAAGTCAATAAAAACGACGAGAAGATACTGCCGTATCTAATTCCGATAAGTAGATTTTATGATAAAAATGTTAAGAATATATTAAGAAAAAACTTTTTCTTGGCTTATAGGCGTTTTCATAACAACATTACGGATGAGTCGAAGATAAAGTTTGTAGTTTATTATAGTGAGCCTGTGAGCCGCCGAGAAAGTTTGAGAAATATGCCTTCGAACACTGTGAATGTTGAATCGAAATAACTTTATTTATTGACCACGTAGAAAGTTATACCTTATTTGTATGACTTTTCGTGATTGTATGGCAGTGACTCCTAAAATGTTATGGTCATGATGTAATTCTATTTTGATTTGACTCCCGCTATTATGTTGATGATTTCATCAACATATTGCCAAGTATTCATTCAGTTCCTACAAAATCCCCGAGAATTGATGGAATATTCCCGACCACGGCGACCACAAACAACAAACGGATATAATATTTCTTTGCCGGTAAACTCGAATGTGTTGACGTTATGATTATTATGTCATGTTAACATGTGTAACCTTTTCTATTTTTCAACAATGCTCGGCTTTTGTTTTTAATGCCATGTGTATTTCACTCATGGAAGGCTTGTCAATCGCTTTTCAAATTCATTGAAATCCGGTACCTACTGTGAATAGTAACCAAAATCTCCATACATTATGGTCGACATATTCCACCGTGACACAACCCGTAGCCATGGGAAATATTTTAATAGACAAGGCCTCTATAACTAAATCCGTACCTACGTCATAAATAATTTGATGTTATTTTAATGGTGACTGTTATGCTTTGAGAGTGAGCGACGAAAACGATAGTGATCATATATTTCCACAGACAATTTATAAATGGATAATTTGATTTAATATGTAAATGGTTTTTTTTTGCGTCATGGGAATCAAAACATTTAGTTATCATCCGGATGAAACTGCATGTTTTGGTTTGTCTCAGTCACTCACTCGTATTCTTTCAGTTATTAACATGGGCATAAGTTGAAAAATTTATTCACTGTTCATTACTTTTCTGTTATACAATACTTCTTGTAGTAACGAAACGGCCAAGACACATATTTTGACTAAGGTGTAGAGTTTGTGAAGTTACGGCGTGTAGAGTTAGATGCTTGACTCTACATGAGATCTGATAACTTTTGACAGTGTCTCGTCTTGGCAACATTTTCATGGCATGGCATGAAAATGTTTATGGTGGGATACTTATTACAAAATGGTTCCGAATGTATCCATATAAATTATACCGAATACAATACGAATATTTTTTTTTGAGTATGTTTACGTATCTATACTCTATACTAATATATAAAGCTGTAGAGTTTGTTTATTTGCTAGAACGCGCTAATCTCAGGAACTACTGGTCTGATTTGAAAAATTCTTTCAGCATCACGCTAAGACCAATAGGAGCGGAGCAGACGAAGTTGCGCGGGTCAACTAGTGAAGACATAAATCTAAACAAAGTTTTTAATGGATAAGATAATAGAAGAAGAAATAGCTTTAAGTCTTATATCCCGTAGAGAAGTTAATAACAGAGTCAGTAACTCGTTGTTTTCCTTCCATTTACAAATCAGATCAAAGGCGCTGAGTAATATTGTTTTACTGAAGCCGTTGAACCTAGTGTAAAAGAAAGCATTAAGTCTGGAATCCCTTTTATTTGAACCTTTAAATTCTTCGCCAAAAATACGGTTTTCAGGAACCCTATATGTAAGCTTCCGCAGTCCGTTGGCGGTTGGAATTTTATAGTGTGATTTCTATAGCCGCAATAACAATAAAAAAAAAAAATAGGGGTCCCCACACGAGAAACGTCACTTTTTTCGATTTACTGTAGGTAGGTACGGAACACTGGGAGTGCAACTCGCACTTGGCTGGTTTTTATAGTAGCACTTTTCAAACCAATTTCGCAGTATTTTATGGTGAACGACATCGTATTCATGCACAATCAACACATGTGACAGGAAATATCCTATTTTGCACATGTTGTCGTTTTTTAATGTCTTCCGTCATGTGGGTGTGACGGAGGCAGGTGTCGAACGATAAACACAGCTGATAATGACGGTAGCATAGCACCTTATTGACTGTACCCATTTGTGGTCCGTATTGACTGTACCCAACCTTTAGTGGTACTTATTGCAGTTGTAAATACACGAGAAAATATATTAAGGTAATGTCTCAGGGTCTTTATTAGATGAGTAATATTGTAGCTAAAATATAGCGATGAAAACAGAAAATGTATCATTACTTTTATCATAGCTCCGTCGTGTTAATTAAAACAGATCTTCTTGAAAAGCAAACACACTTGAACAAAAAGTAACTTTAAAATCGTAATTAATCTTTCTATTGAAATACTGGCAATTCGCACATTGAGTACCCAATTAGTGGGCTCTTCATTATAACATTTAATCGGAGTATGAGACTTTCATATTTATTTTCAGAATTCGTGTTACAGGGGTGCAGCACCTTGCATCCGCGGGGAGTATTCCCACACCCCCATATGCCCCGTTAATCCGTGCTTTTAGAGAGCAACCACTTTAGGTTGAGCTGCTTTACCCTTCGAGTGGCTTTGGGGAAGTTTCGGGGAAAGGCAGCTGCATCAAGTGGCAGAGGTCTGTCACACTGGTCGGTTGTTCATGTGAATTTGCCTCCTACATGTTCACACGCACCCCCTTTTCTTATTGCATGTGTGTAATGTGTACGGGACATACGAACACGTGGCGCGGCTATCAACTGGATGTGTTTCACGCTTAATAAGAAATTACATTTCCTCCATTATGTTTCATGAGAAACTAGCATTAGTTTGCTGTTGGCGTTTCTGGGAATGAGCGGATGGAGAATTAATCTTATTGGCATAAATAATGCGTAGGTTTGATTTATGTTTTGAAGTCAATCATTGAGTAACAGTTGAATGAAATTGGAACAAATTTAGTCCTGGATTTGATTAACATTTTGATTTGAAACGGTTACAGATTTGTTCTTGAGGATCTGCTAACTTTTTAGTCTAATTTAAACTACAAGTAAGCGCTAAAGAAAAAAACATAACCTCCCTTCTGGGGTACGCAGCTTAAAAGTTAACTTATTCTAGTAGTGTTTTGTTTTGATGGATGTCTGTCAAGGCACAGTTGTAGCTAGTTATTTTACTCAGAATGAACATTGTGCAAACCAAAGGCCCTTGGTCTTACTCAATCCGAAATGACACTCAACTATTTGTGTCACCTGAAACCTGTACATTGAATTCTAAGCCTGTTGATTTAAATACGGCTGACGGCTGTTGTTATTTAATAGTTTTACGATTATTTCGGCGACAAATGGATAGATTTAAGTGCGACATTGTTGCCTTTGATTAATTTGATATTTTACGACAAGCAACGGGAAACTGACTGGAACTGCATTTATTATTTCCAAAAAAACACTGCTTTACATAACCATGCAGCCTCATTCTTGAGAAAATGTGTACAGAAATTCTTCAGTGATGTGTATGTAGCGAATATACAATTTTGGACGATTGCCGATGTCACGTCACAGTAAGAATATTTGAAAGGCGATGTAAGCGCAGTTTTTGCGTGGATTTCGTCTCCTCGTGAAGTCTTCATGACTTCATTGACCATTAGCATACAAATCTGGTGCTGTTGCATAATCAGCCTATAATGTTCCCACTGCTGGGACACAGGCCTCTTCTCGGTGAGAGGGAGTGGGCCGTAATCCACCAAGCGGGCCCAGTGCGGGTTGGTAGATGTCACATGTCTTCGAATTTTTGGTTCTAGGACATGCCGGTTTCCTCACGATGTTTTCCTTCATCGTTTTGAGAGTGTTGTCCTGTTGGCCACAACCAAGTCTTTGGCTACAACTGTTCTGATATTGACAGTCCGTATCACCCTACCCTATAGTGACAGTCAGACTTGCTGCTAGTTATAGGGTACGTTGATACGGAGACGAACTGTTGGATTCCTTTCTTCTTTTTCACCTAGCATCTTTTCACTTAGACTTTTACGATTACAAGGATGATCGAGTCGCTCTTTTACGATTTGAAGTATTACTTTTAACTTGTCGACACGTCTAGTAATAAATACATTTAAATTAATTCCAGACTCAATGTTTTCATTTTCGTAACCTTTTATCTGGCCTTGATTTGTTTTCTTTCGTGCCAGCAACATTTGAAGTTAGAACTTTATAACCCTCATTCATTCGTCAAACGACTCATCTGCGAGCGATACAGCGCACAATTATAGCCAGCTCTATGGCTCATGGCTCGTGGCACATGGCTCATGGCTCCCCTCTTTCAAAGTACTTTGTTTATGGAGCCCCGGCTCACTGGAGCGGTATATGGGTCAGTCTCCACGTGTTTTTGTTCCATGTTATCCTTTCTCGTTAGTAATTAGCAACTATTATGGAAATTCTGACGTGCTTCTTACTTGCTTTGTTTACATTTGTTTTTGCTTGATTCGGACTTAATTGGAATGGAATGGTGGGAAAAGCAGTGCGTGAAGGTATCTGTAAGATAAATTTGTTCTGGGTGTTGATATATTATTATTAACAAGTTATTATAAGAAAAATAGTATAAATGTAACTTAATGAATAGATTGAAGTAAAGCTTTTGAATTGTTAGGGATTTAGCTCAACTTCAATTACACAAAAAGTTATTCCAGCAACAAGCAACCATCTCACAAACTAAACATGATTTAGTTGGAATTACATATGAACTTACCAATATTATTACTCCGATTAGTTTGATCTGAAAGCAGAGAACTTAGTTATAAATAACCATCGATCGATAACTCAACTACAACGGGTTAGCTAGAGTCAAACTATACACGTATAGACTCGGGAATGAAAGTGTTGAGCAATTCTATTTCTAGTTTTGAACTGTCATTTTCATAGATGCATTTTATATCTACATTAATTATATTTAATTAATGTATGAAATTTAGTTACATGTTAGTATAACGCTATCGGAAAAATATATACTTAAAAGTGTTGTAAAATTTATCTCATCATCATTCTTCTCTTATCCCAATTAATTTGGGGTCAGTAAAACATGTCCACTTCTTTTCATAAAAACTGCATACAGTACCTACTTAACGTTTAATTCCCAACTGTACCTTAAACACAGTTTCTAAATAGCACAAGAATTACTACTTCATTAACTAGCATTTAAATGTAAAATGTAGTTTTCCGGCTACCGTGCCAGGCACAGACTAATTACATTGTTAGGAGAAAAACGGTCGCTTTCAAATTTATTAATTTATGTGGTCATGGTTGTGGATTTTTTCTTTAGTCTGTGGTCTTAATATGTACTTTAGTTGCCATACTAATTGATGATACGAAGTTAATGAAGCGTACCTAGTATTTTAAGATAAAAGTGCAAACTGGTATTAAACTAAATTCCCGCATAAAAGATTGCTATGAATAAATATAATAAAATATGTATGCTTTTCATTTACATAATGAGTTCTTTCGCTTCATGTCAGTGAGGTAAAAAAAGGTTCCGTATTTTTGTACGTGTACCAATTTTATTTTCCAGCTTACGTTGAAATAAAATACCTCAGACCCAATCTGTTTAGAATATCGCCAAGAGGTTGCTTGCTATCCCTAATTTCAGTATTCAGACCTTTTGATTCGAAATTCGAAGACAAAATGAATAAAGGTAAAGAGATCGAAGCGCTTTCAGCTGCTGTTTTTAAATTACGTTCGGTGATTTGATAGGCAGCGCAACATTTTTATTCGTTTCGCTTGCAAACACAGCTGCTTCCTCAGACTCCACCTGTCGAGTGACTAAATCACGATGTTGTCTATGGTCTTAAGACCGTGACAGGACTGATAGGTCATAGCCACCACAGATTACAAATCCTTTGTATTATGTCAGCGACCTTTTGTTCTTCAGCGTCTATAATTGATTATATTGCTGTTCACACCAAATAATCCATGACTAACCCAATCTTTCTAATATTTGCAAGAAATTTTGTTAACGAGTTTTGCCTTCTTTCGCTAATCAGTACTTATTATTAGTTTTATAGTCGCACGTCGTGTCGTAAAACACGCAATGATTATGATTACGCAGTTTATTAAATAAAGTTTCGCACGAAATATTTTCCAGTTTTGCAGTTTCATAATTGCTACACTGCAGCGCCTTTGAAACTTGAAGTTACTTTTTCAATATTAATTTTTATTACAAAAGTTCTGGGTGGGATGATTTGAATTCCTCTGAAATCTGAAACCGTTTATTTATATCAAACTTTCTTGTTTATTATTTGGTTTGAACGTAAATACGCGCAGTTTTTTTATTTTATGTTTCGAACTCGTATTCAAATTAACAAAGAACTTTTTCAGCGCTCCACGCGGGGTGAAAGAGGATGCCATTTAATTTGCAAGTTGCAGCGCGCCTCACATACCTGCATCCGTATTGACGACTAGGAGTTCTGCAGGTAAAGTTGAATAATTAGCTTGTCAGGATATACGCAGATGGAGTTAGGAACGTTTTCCAGTTTTCCAATACAAAGTTAAACCTAACTTCCGTGTAAACGCGTAGAATCAACTATTTTTGTTTTTATAAAATATTTTGTGACTGAAACGCTTAATTTACATGCAAATAAAAGGTTTATGGTTTTGCTACGGGACAGACGGACGGTTCCGCCCGTATTTTTTTGGCCAGTATAAAAACAATCTAACCGAAGTTAGACTAACACAAAAAGTGTTGCCAAGCGTAATTATGTTCACAAAAAGCGATTATTTAATAGAATGATGGTAACGTTTACATAGCAAAGAAACATCAATATTGTTAATGTAGTATTTTTGAATGAAGTTAAACGAAAAGTTTCTACATATTCATGTTTATGTCGAGTAACTAGCGATAAATAAAAATTAACAAAAAAAAAAAATATTGCTTATTAGAAATATTGCGCTAAGTATGAAATTATCAACAACGTTGCGTAAAAAGAAATTGAGTTTGTTAAGTTATAATTTAGAAATTGTTATAAATTTGTTTATATGTATATACTGCGTATCAAATACACGTTATTTTAGTTTCATGTAAGTCGGTTTGAATATTATCACAGAAATGTATTATTTAATTTAAAATAAATGTATTATATACCTACATATATACATACATGCATACCTCCTCTGTATATCTCTTATTTTGTAAATATAGAAGAGATAAAAGTAACGTCCAGTGTGCCACTTTTCAGGCGTACCTAAAAGCGTTCAAATTCAAGTTGAAAAATCATCTCAACGACACTGAATGTCAACAACATATCAACAATAACAAAAGAGAAATATGAGGTACTTTTGACAGTATGCGTCTGTAATGCGATATATGAAAATTTTCGAATGTCAGTCGGAAACTGTAAAAAAAGCCTTAATTTTCATATATTTTGACTACGATGAGAATACGACCGTCACTTGAAAATAAGTAAAATTTTGTCTTAGTGCCAATTCTATTTATTTTAAGGCAACGTTTGCGTCTGTCAAAAATGTATGGAAATAGAGACTTTTGACAACTTTCGACTGAAATGAGAATGCGAAAGTTGCTTTAAAATGAGTAGATTTGTCCGTCAAATGGCCAGAAATGTCAGTGGCAAGTGTGGCGACGTGTCGCGTGCAGCCTATGGCGCGTTTATTATAGAGGTGGACTCGCCACCCCTGACCTAGACAGTCATAACGCGACCTGACCTTAAAAATATCGATATTGTCCAGTAATTCAGTTGTGAAGGCCACATGGCAGGCGTTCCGTGTAAAAAGCCGACCGATAATGGAAAAAGGCTAAACAAACGACACGGATTCCATATTTATGTAGGTTTAGTGTATTTTTATTGTGATTGTTTCTTTGCAAAGTTTACCTCGCTGGACACATTGCTGTTGTATTATGACTGGACACATTCCTTCACGTCCATAGCTGTAGATATTTATTTCAGGAGGTCAATATGTAGCGTTAAAAGACATTAAATAGATAATTCCAAAAAGCTATTGACATCGAAGATCATGCTTAATTTATAGGGCAGAAGGATATACA
The DNA here is from genome assembly GCA_950371165.1 of Lacanobia oleracea. Lineage (NCBI taxonomy): Eukaryota > Metazoa > Arthropoda > Insecta > Lepidoptera > Noctuidae > Lacanobia > Lacanobia oleracea. The sequence continues at coordinate 14,200,513 of OX493401.1, forward strand.
GGCTGCTATAATAACACCAGTATATCTTCAATCTTTGCACGAGACAAAATGTCATTCTATTACCGATGGCGATTGTTGAAATGTCAAAATATAGGTATTGCGCATGTGACATTTCGACAGCGTTTGTCACTTACATTATTGACGTTTTAAGAATCGCCACGCTACCACTGAACGAATGACATTTTCTAGAGCCTAAATCTTTTGTTATGGTGGATGCTCCAGGGTAGCAGAATGAATATTTCAGAAATAATCATTCTGTCGAGCTAGATGAACTTAGAGGGCTATATTGATGATTAAAATGGTTATAATTCTTTAGATAAATACGCGTTACGGTTGCGGATCGTATTTGGTCCACATACAGCTTCACACTGACCGGCAAATTGCAAAAAACATAAAAATATTTGAATTTCGCGGGCTACCCTGGAGCATTCACCTTAAAGACAGCCAAACGCACAACCAGCGAAGTAATCTTCTCACTCTTCATTACATCTGCTCTCACGAATGGGAGTAAGGAAATCATGAACTAAACTTAATCTAGCTCCGTAATAAGCCAGACTTCCATTTGTCTGCTGTCTGTATACGGAGTGTCGACGCGTCACTTCTAAATGTGGAAGCAAATTGCAGACTAGCGGAGTTTAGTTCTATAGCCACAGAGTATGGAATGCATGCAGCGCTGGTAGTGAATAGTGACGCCACTTTATTTTATTACTAGCTTCGGCCAGCGGATTTGCTCGCATGACCGTTCAAAATTATTCTGTATCTGTATCAAATGTTCTAATCCTTAACGGTCCACCCGTTTGCCATGTTTCGTAAAATCGGTTCAGCCGTTAATATGTGAAGAGGTAGCAGACAGACTGCCCATACATCTATTACATGGGTGTTTTCAAATTTGTAGCTAACTGGCTTTCGCCCGCAACTTCGTACGAGCATATCCTGTGTCAGTCACTCTGTCAGTCACCAGTAACACAGTTTCGGTTGTCAAAGTCATAGTCAGAACCGCCACAGCCCATCATCTTCTATCGAAAGAAAGATAATATTTTAACAGTTTTGACAATACCGTCTCTAGCTGTGGACGTCGAGGCTCCTCCGTGTTCTGTGGCTATAAGTGCTATAACTATACCCGGTATAAAGGTCTCTACGTCCGTGCATTTGTCTCCTAAATTAGATAACTGCTTGTTTCTATGCGCTTGAGTTCAATTACTTCCTACAATTTTATTAAGGGACGCTCGCTTGCTATTAATTACGCTGAAATGCGGAGGATGTTGCGTATTAAAAAGATAATGTTATGTGATGAGATTACTGTAATCCTAAACAACTGACGGGGAAATATTTACGATGGAAATTTTCCCGGTTCTATATATTATGGGTCGTTATTGGTAAATATGTAGTAGGTACGATCCGTGGCGTTTCCATTGTCGCAAATAAAGTAGCTCTCTGAAAGAAATGTATACTGCACATAATCGTATTTGTATGTAACTTTGGTAGATTTGTATGCCTAGGCTTTAAATTATACGTAAATTAATATGTAACCAGTAAAGAGTTACGTAATGTATTTAAATTGTCTCTTCGATGTTACTTTCTTAAGAACTTAACAAATATTTAAATGTGAAATGGCTACAACGAAAGGCTGTCTCCTTATCTCACTCAGTATTTATGTAAAGTAAAATATCTTTTTGAATGTTCAAGAAAATTAATTCTTATTTAACGTGGCGGTCTGAGAAACGTTACTTTCTCTGAAAGTTTCGGTTGAAGATTGTATCTCATTTTTAGTTAAATGAATATTACTTTGTCGTCTAAGCTTTTAAGGTAAACACGCCAATTGCTTGAAATTGCTCAAAGGCGAAGCAACACCGTTTGTTTACGTCTACAGCTACATTTGAGGGGAACATTTTACGCCGCGATAAATTTAGAACCTAAAGCCCATAACCCTTTGAGGGATTGAATCTGACAGCCATCCGCGCGTGTAAAGAGATCAATCAGAGTCGACGACGGTAAGGCAGGAAGATGTAGCGGCTTTTTTAATGTCCCGATGTGTCTGGCAATTTGTAGAGAAGATTTAAAGCGCTTTACAGAAGCGGGTCTAACAGTACTAGAATTCGGTACGCTCGCGCACGCTATTCGTGTACCGTACACAACATTGTGGACTTTTTCTGAATGTTGGTACCGCTCACGACTGACGAACACGTGTCGAACTAACAATAAAATACCTACAACCTAATTTCAGCGGAAAATTCTACAAATAATTCTCGAAATTACAGAACTGCGGTAAAATTACTTGAGTAACAAGAACTTGCAAAAGTTTCGCGTTTCTAAAACAATTTGTTACAAATTAAAACTTTCGCAATATCATATTGTTCTATGTAATTATTCGAATGTTAAACACGCGAGAAAATATGGACTCAAATTGTTATTCTTGTTAGCTCACAATAGCCTGTCTGTGTAGTATTCTCACAATACACATTTATTAACTGTTTATTTATTACGTTGTTAGCTATTATTACTTATTTCGGTATGTACGGGCCCAGTTAATTTGAAAATCGATTTTATCAGTCAGCCAAACAGCGAAGTTTTCGCCGAGTTATCGATGAAACGTCGTGATTTGTGGTCGAAATGATTTAGAGGTATTTATGTTTTCAATCAAAATGTTTTCATTTGAAGTATTCATGATTTATTTCTTTATAATAAAATCAAAACACATGTTGTCGACAGCTATTGCACAACAAATCTTGATTACATAAAATAGTTTGCTTGTTTTGTTAACAATAAATCTTGTTTCTTGGTTTTCAGGCACTTCTACTTTTCAGTCACTTTCGTTGTATTTTGTCAAAAAATTCTATGTCCTAATGTTTGTGTATAGCATTCACAAAACAAATATATAAAAACATGAAACAATAAAGAATAATTCCTCTATGAAAAGTGTCAAGGGAAAATGTCCTTTTCCTTTCTTTCACGGTAACTTCATAACCCGTTACAAAACTCGCTCACAAACTCGACTCAATTATTGTTTACGAGAAGTCGCGTCTCTTTTATTATTGCTCTTAATATATTCTATGTGGACGGGACTGTGCGGGACAGACAGGATGGTTGCGTAACCGCGAACTTGTGGGACAATGGCTTGTAGAGTACACGCTCAAGAAATCAATACGCCAAGTTTTTGGGGTCTTTACATGTGCCAGACAGCGGTTATTACTCAGGTACTTTTTTGCTATCTGTACTTACTTTGGTACTGTTCAAAGTATGAAGTATTTGCGACTTAGGTAGGCTTATGGTTTATGTAAGTATAGTAAAGAAAATTATGGACGGGTCTTCCCGTTCATAATTTTCTTATTATGCAGAGAGTTGAAAAGATTGTGAAAGATCAAGTTTATGAAAAAAGCATGCTATTATTTTAAATTATGATTTCATAATTTTATCAGTCAGAAGTCACGCAATATTAGAATCAGCCTATCTTATCGTTGCAACAATGCGACAAAGAAATAACACACGTTTTTAAAATAGATATAGCATTCGAAAGTTCCTTTCGCAACTGCGTGCACGCACAGTTGGTGCGGCAGTACGGCACCCATTTGACCATATCCTTCAATGGTACGTACTACGTATGTTCAACAATGGACCATTCACCGCGACTAGTCAGTGGAACGTTCACGTGTGTTCCGACAGCGTACACACGACCTCATAAATGAATAGAACATTATGGACAATACGACTACTCTTTACACTTTGTTATAAAAAATCTCCATCTTTTTTTAAAACAGAAAAAATGTGTCATAGAGGTACAGGTTGAATGAATTCTTGAAAAAGTCGCAAGTTTAAAATAAAGAAAAAGAACAATGCTGACAAAAGTCAATGCTGCGTCACGACGCGGTTTAGCTTAAATGTACATATTAGGTAACAGTCTATTTTTGAGAGACTATGTAGGAGTCTTAACAGCGATCTAATTTATTTCAATAATATGATGTAATTTAATTTATTCCGATCTAATTCCTTAAACAGCACGCATATTAATATGTTCGCACTTTATAAATCTTGTTCTGATGGTTCAAATCCTGATTACGTTTAATTAAGTCGTCGAACCGTATAAGACGATCGAAGTCCTTAGTGGGTCTGATTCATTGACGCTGCAAAACAAAATAGAATATTCAATGAGTACAAGTATTTTTAACCTACCTAATTCTTTCTGTGCTCTATAATGACCGTACTTAGCTATACGTATAAGCATCTGTGTATCGTCGCACAACACTATGCAATGCAATCTATGAAATTTTCATTCAGATTTACTTGTAAAAGAACGGTGAACTTCTCTTACAAGTACCAACATCTACTCTATGTTTATAGCGTGATTCCGCTATAAAAATCATGGGCCATTATAATATTGTCGGTCTGTCGGTGCTCGGTAGATTGCATGGTAAGCGCACGCGCCGAAACTTCCGGCCGAGCGCTTATTGTGGACTGACGGACCGGAAACGTTTGATACCATCTAAAACTACGCCAGTGCAGTACTTATACTACTTACCCTGTATAGAGAAGACGCGGTACTGCATACAAACGAGTTATTTGCAGTATTTAGGCCTAATTTGCATGTAACGTCTATAAGGCAGTAATTTTGTCTAGTTTAAATGCAAATGCTATCTTTTATGGTAGACATGGCTGTTTATGATGTAATTTTGATTCGGAATTATATAGTTATTTAACGCAAATAAAGATGTAAACATACTTGTTTAGAAATCAACGTCTCATTCCTCATGTTCAAATGAGCTTTAAAGCTTATTGTATTCAATGGTAGTAAAGTTAAAGTGTTGGTCACTTCAAATCCGCGATGTTACTTTCTTATTAGCTGACCATGACTGGCGAGAGTCTTTTCAATGGAGAAAACTGATTTTCTATTAAAACCACGACCGGACACCCAAGCTTGTTCGCGCTGCGGTCAGATTAATAGAAAAGAAAATGTAAACATTGAACGGTAAATAAATGTATTTAGTGTGAAAAAGCTCGTGTTCAAAACCATTCAGTACTATTTCGGTAAGGATTATTTATTTAGTGCCAGTTTTACGGTATGGTTAGGTAGCAGTATGCTGACCGCCGCCACGTGGGGCGGGCCCATGCTGCCATGCGCCGTGCCAGTGTGCACGATAATTGGAGCGTCGTTCCGGGCACATTGTTCACTCCGTATTGTTTGTTATGGTAATGCACTTCGTTTTATTTCCTCTCCAAAATAAACCTAACACTGACAAAGCAAAATCACTGCTTTCGCGAAACAACAAATTCACGTACTTTCTTTAACAAGTAAACAATAACAGTGCGATTCTTCGAAGTGCAGACTTGTTTAACCCTACTGGCGATGTTTGAGAATGTTGGAATTACGCGCTTGATTATCTACATACGTTTTTCTCGAATGAGACATAAAAACTTCAAGCACTTAGCGGATGCGACGCACGAAACATGCAGCAGTAAAATATCCGTTTTAAGTACCGCAATAATAGAAGATATAACACAAATGTAGTGTGAGTGACGGTAGACACACAGGCCACTGGGTTTTGATTTAAAAAAAGCGGTATCTAAGTTTTCCAACTCAAGCAGAGAATCATAGATATGTAGAGCAAATTGAAGGTAATAAGTTACATAACTAGATTCATTAATAAAATTATTAACGCTGATACTTCGTCGCCCCAAGATCATGAACTGAATAGTAAAAGTAACGAATCTATGTCAATAAACAGAATGATCGAGAGCGGCGGCGATATCAAGAAACATAAAATTATTTATGATCGATTCCATCTGATTAGATTCGGAGGATAAAACGATATTACTTCATGAGTCCAAATTAAACGCCTACTTTTTTTTTTTGGAGAATTACTTTCACCGAGAATATGGAATTGGAAACATTTTTACGGAGATTGTCGAGAAGAATGTAAATAAAGATCTAAATCTCCAGTTAAATATGAATCCTCACATCAGTTGAGTAAAGGAAAAAAAATAATCAATATATTTCCATTGACGCGTATTCTGGAACAAAAAGAGTTTTTAATAGTAAAACAAGTCATGCAACTAAAAAAAATTTTTATTTTAAACTTGTCAAAGACAAAGATATGACCGTTCTTGAACCCAACAATGCGACAAATAAAGGTCGCAGAGATATTACCAAAACTTGAAATTCATTTTCTAAAAGAACGAACATCGAAAATATCTTTGAAATCCCAAAGGCACGTCATGCTCATCTCTTATTAGATGTGCCAAAGATACTTCTAACGTTACTGGCAGTTTTTATTGACACGTCGACTTTGAATGGGGCGATGATCGCTGGATTGTTATGCAACTTTCTTTAATGTTTTCCCAACTTTAGCAACTTGTTAGGTTTTCGTTACAGCGAGTTTATTGACATTCATCAGCTGTCTATTGTGAACGAGATCTCGACGTTTCACGTAATCTTACTTAGACAAGAATTTAGAGTAGGAAACAATGGCATATATTAATACCGTGAGACATCTGAGAAGTCAAATTGATTAACTTTACCAACATCATCAAAGAGAGTCTTTGCATTGTTAAGATTCTTTTCATCAGTGGAATGAGAATCTTCCTAAACAAATATGCGGAACATAATAAAACTGGCGAGTAAACGCATCATTATATTATAAATAAGGGTATAAATGTTATAGTGTCGTTATTGACGCGGCACACAATTCCAACATTACCCGACTCATTAGATTGCAATTTCACACCATCTCGTGGATAATAAGGAAACATTACTACATAACATTGTATTTTAGCGTGGCATCGCGTAATGCTGAAGATTACGTCTCTCTGTGGAAACATTCCATCAACCAGAAGAGATTACGTTATGATGGAACATGGAACAAGACGCACGCGCAAACACCTGGTATAGTGACAGGTGATTTATAGAATAACTTCGTAATGATCCGCGGATAAACTGCCGAGCAATGTTAGTTCAAGTTTTTAGTTTGTGTTAAACCGCTGTTCTTGCTCGAGTTCTTTGCATTGTTTCCATACGTGGTTCAAGTCTTGGTTGGAGTAATTCAGTAGGAGACGGGATTGCAATTATGTATACATAGATTCAAAACTTATGTCTTCATTGTAGAAGTGCTTCGTGGTAATTCGATGTATTAGTGTTACTAGCCTCCGGGTGTTCCCATCAAGTACCGGTTTTATTATTCAGCATTATCTTATGACGCTATATTTTAGCGCAATCCAATCTTTCCAGAGACTTCTAGGCGACATCTTCATGATAATTTCCCGCAGGTTATAAAATATTTATTGTGCTATTAACAATGTTAACTAATTCACATAGTAACTCTCCGCTGGCCACTGCGGATCCTCGGTCTAATTTTATGTTTCGTATATTGTCCGGAATTCGCACCGCGATGAGCGAATTTTGTGGCCGACCCGCGTAATACCGGGCTTTTGTCTAAATTTCGCAATTCAGTAGCCAAATCTCATAGATACTAATATTGTTTGCCCGAAAAGCTTTATTTATTAAGACTATAAGTTTTGGTAGGTCTCGTCTTAATAGGTTTTAGCTTTATTATAATTCCTCGCAGATCTGCCTAAATAGATGTTTAATTTTATGGCAACATTTTTTAACATAGGTACCACTTTTGTTTATATTTTCTTTCTGATTTAGAGTTTCCAAGTGCAGAGGCATACCAACACGCAACCTTTGAGATAATTAGTGGCTGGATTAAAATTCAATTTACCTTTGAAACAGCCAAAGATAAACCATAGGCTAGGTGATATCTCACGCACAAAGCTAAGTCTATTTTTAAGTGCCCAAGCCTGTTCCACGCAACTCGTAAAAAGGCTATTTCCACTCCAGAAGCAATAAAATGTGTCCCTGGAACAATTTTATCCTCATGCTTATCTCAGCTTAGGGTAACTTCTTTTTATGGCATATAGCAATAGTCCTTCGACAATAAGAAACACACAAAAGGTCTTTAGGGGACAATATGGTAATAGTATTTTCGAGATAGCATTTCGAGGAGCTCGTGGCTAGATAATAACAGCAGCACGGTTCGATCTTCAAGGTTAAGCAACGCTTGTCAAGGTTGGTCTGTGGATGGGTGACCATCTTAACATACCGAGTTTCCTCCATGTCTCGGAAAGCACGTAAAGCCGTTGGTCCCGGCTGTCATTTGTAGGTCTTTGGCAGTCGTTACGGATTGTCAGAAGCCAGTAAATCTGACTCCAGTCTTGCCATGAAGTACCGTGTTAAACAGTTAATGGGTTGTGGAGGTTTGGGTTTAATACTGGTATTCAGCTAAATCCGGCTTGATTGGAAGCCGACCCCAGAGTAGTTGGGTAAAGGCTAGGCAGATGATGATTTTCGAGATAGCATTTAAGATATTCGAGATGTCGCGCCGTTTAAGGCGGCGACATACGCCAGCGACCTTGAGGGAACAAAACGCGCACTCAATTAATACCCACGCGACCCAAAATTCAGTAGTTTTTTGTACTTACATTATTATTCTAAGACTTTAAAAATGAAAATGTAGATAATTTACTGAAATAGTGTAAATTCCATTAAAATACGCACGGCGGTTTTGGCTCGTTGTCGTTTTTATGTCCGTGTTAACTTAACAAATTAATTAAATTATATTAAACGAATAAAACTCAAATTTTCATATTTCAATTTTTTAATAAAATAGTCTAATGTAACAATTATATTTTTTCCAAAAAATTACGACAGCCGTTTAGGCGTGATTCTCATTTTAAAATCAGCTACTCTCAGGTAATTCAAAAATTAGTAAAATTCCGCCTTAGGGACGTTTTAGAACAACCAAAGTTAAAGTCTGGCCATAGCTGTCTTCTATGTTAAGAAATGTAATGTTTCATGAATTTCAATCTCGTATGCAATAAACTACGACTTGTGTTTATGATATGGATTGCATTGCTTAACGTTCAAGCCTATTTCAGAGCTCAAACTGTAAACAATATCGCTGGAGTCAAACACACTCGGTGTATTAAAAGATGGATCAAATTCTTGTTCAAACTTCAATATTGCTTAAACCTTCGCCCGAACTATATTGAACCTGAACTATGTACATGAAGAACAAATGAAAAATCACTCCTATTTATATTTAGTTGGCATATAAAACAAACGAGCGGAGGGCATCGATGTAATATTTCAGTTATCTGCCCACGCAGTAAAATCGTTGGGATAAACGATTTCATCCCTCGTCGACCTATTTTCTGGATAACACAGTGCTTCGACTTGTATCGTTGTCCCATTTGTGTATCGATTGCTGAACGTATGTAATTACAGATCGAATATCGACGAAATAACCACCAATAGAATACTCAAATTGGTCGGTACGAATTTGGGTATTATTGGTAGACTTGAAAAACCTAAATGTCGATATTGTTCCGATATTATTTTGTGTTCCATCAACAGGTATATTGATGAAGAAAAGAATGTAAAAGCTTTTAATTTCGCAAGTGTTTAATTTAACGAGAGCGTTTTCAAATTAAATGTGTTTATATGATGATTTAAAAGCGTATGTTAGTTAATTAGTCATATTGGCTTTGTAACTCACAAACTCGTTTTTGTTTCGGAAAAATTAGCAAAACGGCAATCACGTAACCGACTGCTTGAAAACGAAACATACCTAATGATTCCAGCATTTCCGAGCAGTTAGAGTTTTACCAGATTCTCGGAAAGTCTACTCATAAATAAATGGTTTGAAGAAAATATATTACTTTATAGGCTTGTCGAACAAGATCATTGAGAAATTCTTCCTTTCACGAGTATCAACTAATTTGTCGAAATAAAACTATTTTCCCAACTTATTATCAGTCGTGTTGAAAGGTCACATACTAGCGCATCAACTATGATAGATGCCCGACGGACTAGTATTAGGAAATAATCATATTATTGTGGTTACATTCGTGATTACCAACTACGATGGCAGACGCGAGACCGTGGGAAATGACCGTGGACATTCGACAGACGAGTACATAATGTTTATTTACATTTTGGTGCTCTTTACACTAACAATATGAATTCTCAACAAGCTACTGTACAAAATGTATGTTTATCATCACGTAACAGCAAGTTTACTTCATTACCATAAATATTTTTAGTACACATGCATACTAAATTCGGGTCATATGCAGTTGGCGATGCGACAAACTCTTGAAATTCTTGACTAACTTACCACTCATAAAGTTCCCAAATAGAAAATTCTTGTTTCATGACGACGAATGGCACAGCAGTGTGAAGTGGGCGTGAAATTATAAATAACTACCCTCGGCCAGCCGATTTAGAAGAGCTCAATGTCACAGCTTCATTCTTCAAGGTATTTTTATAACGTGCTTGGGTAGTCCCCAAAATACGTAGCCTCGCAAATAATCAAAGATTTCTTGTAACAGTTTGTTGGGTCTGCTCCCGAGAAAAAGGTAATGTGAGAATATTAACAGAGCTTATTTTTCTTCAAGTAACTTATTTATACTACTCTGTCAAGAAAGTACCGGGAAAAGATCAATAATACACAAAATGTCTGTTATTCATCCAAATTTATTTTATCACCTTCAAAGTATGCTCCTTTAGAAACGATACACTTGCGCCAACGAATAATCCATTCATCAAAACATTTTTTAAACGCTCTTCCGGAATTGAGTTCAGTTCTCGCCGCGATTTCTCCTTTATGTCTTCTATCGATTGAAAACGGGTGCCACACACACAGCTTGTTGACTAGTTTGCATGTCAAACTCGTAAACCCACGTCTCGTCACCAGTAACAATGCGTTTCATGAATGTTGGGTCCGAACTGACTCGTTCTAGCATGTCCTCAGCGACTTTCATGCGATTGAGTTTTTGGAGAAAATTCAGATCTTTTGGGACCAGCCGAGCAGCAACATGTTTCATACCCAAATGATTAGTTAAAATGGTACGGATCGACTCGTGAGATACAGTAAGTTCGGCGGCTATCTCTTTCAGAGTTGAATGGGGATTTTCAGTCACTATTTCCTTCACTTTTGCGATGTAAACTTCAGTTGCAGACGTTGACGGCCTACCAGAGCGAGGCAAATCTTCCATCACATCTCGACCGCTTTTGAACGCTTTGAACCACTCATAAGCACGAGTTTTTGATAAAGTCGATTCACCGTAAGCCTTCTGTAACATTTTCAGTGACTCCGAACACGAAATTCCATTGGCGATGCAAAATTTAAGACAAACTCTTTGTTCGATATTTTTGTTCATTATGAAATTCGCAAGACACACTATATATGATATTACTAAAACCAGCACTGTATTTAATATAAATAACAGATGCTACTCAAACTCCGCGCCAAAATGGAAAACAGTTGTGCCAATCTAACAACTACAAAAAAACAAAGATTTGAATTTGGAACCATACACAAATCATCCATTCCCGATACTTTTTTGACTGAATGTATACTGTAAATATTTATTTTTCTCTCGTCACTGATTTGGTGAGTTTATTTATCTTAGGTAATACAGGTTACCTCGAAACAGTTATCGGTAAAACTAAATACAGCTGCCAACTATAATTTAAAATCAAAGATGCTCTCGTAACAGACCATGCACTGGCTGGCAGATGTAGCTATATGAAAAGAGAACCGCAAATATATAATCTCAATTGTGAAACGAAAGCAATATCAGTTCAAAAATACATCTGAGTGGAATGGCCGAGTGCAGCTATTAACTCTATTCAGCGACCAAGCGGCCACTTGGGCACGTTTAGCCTGTTTCATCCTAGAAACGTCGTCGTTTAAGACAATAGCCAGAGAGAACCTTTTATATATCAGATCAATAACCCCTTGTTCGGGTGCGAGCCGTTGACACATGAATAGAGAATGAAGCATCAGTTTCCCTCATGGAAACCATTGTCGGTGTTTCTGTAACAATGCCATTATATGCGATGGGGCTCGGTTCGCAAGAGGTCATGCAGTATCTCTGCTTATTGTTTATTTAGGTACGGTACAGAGGTTGAACTCATTAGCAAGACACGTCTGGCATCGGCCAAAATTTCATCTCAGTATTTGGCTTAAAATCTGGTACACACGCAGTTTTATTTTATCCTCAACACACGAATTTCGTGACTTCTAATGTAATTTTGTACTATAGTAGTCCCACCCACTCGAGAAAGTTACGTTAGCGGTACAGGCCGGAATGTTAATGGTTGGAGCAATTATTTTGGACGAACCTCGACCAACTTGAGACGGGCAAGGGACAAATTCAATTAGAAAACATTATGGTTCTACGAGTTAGGAACGAACATAAGAACACGACAAGGACACTCGACATTGCTTTGGGCACTTCTCCGAGCATCCTGTTATTAGGAAGTTGATACAAGGGCCGGATCACGCAACACTAACGAAGATTTTGCGTGAGAAGTCGTATTCATTTTATTCGTAAGGAATAAGGTTGGTCGCCATTTATTTTATTAGGCACTTATGAATGAGTTAACCTTATTAAAGTCAAGTCGCGTTGTCCACATAGAAGGGAACGTGACTGCCGGCGTAAGATACAGTCTGAATAATAATTAACTTTTATGATTGCTAGCGAACATTACCTACACCTTGACCATTTGGGACGATCGAAATAACTGGGTCTTTCAACCCACATTTGATGGAAATTGTGGTTGCAATAGCGCTTTTACCCTTATCCTCTATTATATCTAGCTCACCCACGCGCGTCTGGGTTGGAACGTTAAACCTTTTTGTTTCAAACATTCAGAAGAATAATAAAAATACGACGAAACGATTAGCTGTCTGACTTAGATCATATCAGTTTCTTGACGCTTGCTGTAAACTTCGTCTCTTGACTTTTGTAATTTGTAAAGCTTTATTTTCTTTTACTTCGGCGTTAACAGTCTTTTGTATATCTATCAATATTTATGTCTGATTTGTAATTAAGATTTGAAGTTCCTATCGAATCAGAGTTCAATAATGCACCTACGCAAGTGAACGACCGAATCGCACACCGTTTTTAGTTTTTATAATCATAAGTCTATCTTTCAGCAGGTGACTGACACGTAAGAATTTAATTTGAGCTAAACTAAACGTGAAAATCTTTATCAACCTTATTGTGTTTTGCTAATTCATTTGTAAAATACCGTCTGGTATGTCAATCTTGACAAACTCATCAACTGAATAACAAAGTAAGTGACCCTTCTACCAATTGAAGCAATGGTTAAGGAACATTGAGTAAAGGATCGCAATATGTCGAAGATGGTTATTGAAACCCTCTAGAAAGATCTGTTGTAGCACGATGGGATCAATTTAGGGGAGTTCGATTGAAGAAAATTAAGGAAGATCAGATTATGCGATTAGTTTCATGAACAGGTTTCTGCACCATCAAAGTGTAATTACGTAAACATAATTTTGGATTATATCGTGGTCCCATTTAGTGAAGTTAACCAGACGCGACTGCTAAGAATAGGCGGTGACTGTGCAAACACTGCTGAACAAAGGTGAACGAAAGAGAGGCGATTCATGCTTATGTCTCGTAATAAAGCGATTTCTAGTTACGTCAATACTTTTCCGTGATGTACTTTTTGCAGCTGCTGAAGTAGATACTTTGATCGATCGATGGTTTTAATATCTTGCTGTATCTAATCAAGGAAAACAACATGATAAACTCAAAAAGGTGGTGTGAATAATACGAATACAAATTTCAAAATATAATCGCAATTCCTTAAGTAATTTATGAAAAACAATACGAAAAACATTCAAAGTTATACGTAACGAGGCGAATGAACTCGCTTCGGTCAATATCAAAGTTGAATTTAAACAGCCGCCTACTAATGACCAAATTTTAAACGAACACTTTACAAATGTTGCCTCCACAAGCACATATTTGGTGACCACTTAGAAACCTTTTACCTCACATAATTTTATGAGTCAGCAGATATTTTGGAATCTAATAAAATCAGGAGAAAGTAATTTTGCATAACTAGATGACACACAAGCCATATCAGATTCTACAACCGTCATATAGCCTAAGGAAATACAATGAGTTACATAAGGTTTATTACGTATTAAGAGACTAATAATGCTGCTGAATACAAAGACGTTATTGGATTAAGAATGCTTAAAACATTCATTGTTGCTAGTAAGGCACTCCTTTCAGAAATTAACTCCTATTGTGATGATTGAGGCACTTAACATTTAACAACGCTTATGTCTGTTAAGACTTTGGGCCATAAAATCATGGGTACCTTTTGTTCGAAATTAAGAATACATTTGCATATATTCGATAGTTGATTGATTAGTGCATCAGTAGACAGCTGCTTCAAGGTATTCTCGTTATTAATGTCCAGTTAGAAACCGGTTCAACCTGCAAACTATGAATCATTCTTTGATTATATTATGAGAACCGCTGATACAACATTTTGTTTAGAATATAGTTCCTTGTTCGTGATGTAATTATTGAGGTCAATTAAGTATGGAAATTATGAAGTCAGCATCCCCATTAATAAAATTGTAAGCAATAATATAAACATTGTCTGAAGTTCTGAATCCAACATAAATTCCGTATTCTTTAATTAGATTTTGTTATCGTTAATGCTTCTTTTATGGAGACGTATTACAGTAAAACTATTTTTATTTTTATCAGAAGGGTCCCGATCCCCGACGTAGCACTGTGTCACTCAAATATTTGTAGGGCAAACGTCAAGGACCTCTGAAAGGACCCTTCTTACGCCACCGTCCTAGTTCGCACGGACTTATAAACTATACAACTGATCGTGTTACTATTGTTATTAGATTGAATTTATTTTTGCTTTTAATGAAACGAATAAAAGCACCGTTGAATAACATACGCTTTTTATTAGATACTAGTATCACTTCTAGTACTTGATAGATAGATCGATGCGCTGCGATTTTTTCTTTTTATCGTGGTTCCGTTGACTGCTTTCGGGGTCCGCAAGCATCACACGGGCTCATTCAATTGCTCAATGCCCCACCATTGTGTTACGTGACCAATTGAATCAATATTGTTCCTCTATTGCGTTATCTTCTTGTGAATGAGTTACATTTTCTATCTGTGTCAAATTAAATTAACGCCGTACAATAAATTTCAATTTAATTTGGAATGAAGATCAGACTATATTTAATTTTTTCAATACTGTTACTGGAGTATACGCCTACGTGAAATGTTCTTGCTATTATTTTGCTCATGAGCATGGTTTATAAGATTTACTTATTCTATTTTGGCTTAAATATACTTGAATGGACAAGTGAATTCAGACCAAAATTGAATTATCTTGCGGCTGCTGCTTCTTTCTCTCATCTCTTGGTAAGACAGTCGTGGTACTGCATCAATTATCATATCACCGGTCATTGGTCCAATTCAATGCCAAACAAGCAGTTCACACGTTCATAGATTTTCTATGTACCATAGTTCATTGTCAGTGAATAATTGGACGCTGCAGATAATGTGTGATTTAGCATTGATGTACTAATGCAAGAGTTACAAGCGTGGGTCGACGTCATTGTTGCGTGGGAAATAGCCCAATTGCGGCTATGTATCCGGCTAACGTATTAACAAATACTTATAGGCTGTAACTAGTTAGTTAACCTATTGACGAAGAGCCTGCAGCTAAACGCTACCGGTTTCGAAGACTTGGAATCAAAACTTGCAAGTATGATGTAAATATTTTCTCATGTTTGGCCAGAGACTGCAACAATGGTTATATTGGACTGATATATGAGTGTGTTAGTGAATAAAGGTTGTATGGATTGCAATGCTGCCTACACCTTTAGGGAGACGTGACTCTACGTGTCACGGTAATAAATCTGTGGCGGTCTTGTGTGCCATGCTGTCTTGACAATGTTCGGTTGAGAGCTATCATAACTCAAGTCAAGAGAAATTAGACGTGTTGAAAATCTGTGCACTTTAAACACATACTAGAGACGGATGTAGGTTATGAGAATTATTTGAATTAATAAATATAATTACTTCACGCAACCCACTAGATTTAGGATAAAATATAATACAATTATATTTTACATAAGCGGGTGTAGAAATGAGTCAAAGGCAGTTTAAGCCAGACAACCTTCAGTTAATAAAGACGATGATGAGAGGGAGAAAAACAGGTAGAAATTCATAACAACAAGAATAAACAATTGACATAGCCATTAGTCTTCATTACCAGTTTAGCAAAAATTAATTAGAAATGTTTCAAAGTTGAAATATGGATATATGACGAGGGCACCCGTTAGTTTAAACATACGTAGCTGTCATGAGTAGTCATGAATTTGAAAATTAAACGTGCTAGTTAAAAATGATTGTAAACGCATGTTTTTCGTAACGGTGATTCATTATGAATCGCCGTTACTCTCCTATCGCGGTCATTACAATAGAATAATTTATTAGTTTGCGATACTACTTCTCAACTGTTATGTTAATTATACATTCCAATTAGATATAGTAAATTTTAACTAAGTACCAATACGTGACGCAGTTGTATTTGAATGTCAATTTCACTTTCTAAAATGATCTACGATTTCTAGCCAAACGGGAAACAATCTGCTTTATCATCTAATTGCTTTTATATCGCAGTACACAACATTGTTTGCCAGCATTAATTCATTTTCATTGCTTACAAAATTAATTTCTGAACTAAAGTCAATTTGTTTAAAATTCCGCCTATTGAGACTTTGCAAACCCCCTTTTCATGATCTTTAATGAATCTGTATTTAGGTCACTGTTAGAAATTTCATTTGAATAAATCTGGGTTATTTCAGATTAAGGCTACGGATAATGTAAACCTCACGCTAACCAACGGAATTAATGAGCATTAAACGATGTAAATTCCTTAGAGCGGCTTGGGTTCTATAAAAATATACTGATCTTTAGAACTAACTTCATAAAATCTGCTTGACGAAGTTTTGTAAAGATAAATTTTGTTTCGAATGAAGGATGCCACTGAGTCACGGCACGATTCTTTTGAATGTTTGACCGCAGCTCATCCCTTTGAAATTCCAATAGGGTGAATCAGGAAGATCACATGCCAAGGTTTAGGAAAATATGAATACAACAATATTTTAAAAACACAAGCCTGCTATTCGTATAAACTTACTGAATTTCATAAAGTACATCCAAATGTGCTTCTGCTTGTGTATTGTCTGTCACGTATATAGAATTTAACGATGCATATAATAAAGAATTAATGGCACTTTAAACTTTCAAATTAAGATAATTGGTTATTGGATCAATGCTCACTTCGCTTGTATTTTTTGTTTAGTCATAGAAAGTGCATGTCGAGAATTGAGTAATAAAAAGACAATAGCGCATCATTGGAGAGTTGGTAAGCAATTGTAGTGTGAAGAAATGAATCTGTGGCAAGCAAGAGCGAGCAATAATCACTAGTCTGCTGTGTCAATTGCTAAACGAAACGCACTTTCTTTTCAAGCTATACAGATGGCGAATTATATTGTTTCAGGGACATCTGCGTCCTTCGAAAAACGAGTTTCTTTGAAATTAAACGCATAAGAAATAAGTGGTCGGTGTACAATGATGAAACGAGCAGCTCCACATCGGCAAGCTGCGATTTGGTAATGTGTGCGTGCAGTGGCCAGGTGGCGAAACTGGTTGTCTTCCCTTCGCCTTATCATCAGGTGTTTGCTGTGAATTTGCTCCCAGATATTTCAAATATACTTATTTTCATTATTTAAATAATTATTCCTGCTCTGGTCCATAGTTTTCATCATAATTATTTTGAAATGCATAGATACGTTTAAAAAAATTCAAAAACCATGAGATAGAACGTATTCCCAGGATGCAGGTTCCAGTGTAGTTATCAAATAAATTATTGGGACTGAAAAACTACGATATAGAATTGTCATTAGAAACAGTCCTACATATTGATGTTGCCATAAAATACCTGCAAAGGCGTGCAATACTGCGCTACCTGCGTTTTATGCGGCTTCTCGATTCCAGTCCCATTGTTAGAGATGTAACTGACCCTACCGAGGCCGAGCAGGTAGTCTTAACTTTAATCAAAAGCATTAAAAATAAAACAGATCTCACTCGGTTTCTCAATATCATCTCCAAATCAATAGGTCATTCATTTACGTACAATATGGACATTAAAGTGGAGTGAGAAGCTGATACAATGAACAATAGAGATTAAACATTTGAATTGAATGCAGGCGCCAACATCTTGTAGGTGTCGAAATTCATTCATTACCAGATGTAGGCACGATCGGA
This sequence comes from Lacanobia oleracea, assembly GCA_950371165.1. Classification (NCBI taxonomy): domain Eukaryota; kingdom Metazoa; phylum Arthropoda; class Insecta; order Lepidoptera; family Noctuidae; genus Lacanobia; species Lacanobia oleracea. The sequence continues at coordinate 14,218,702 of OX493401.1, forward strand.
TATTAGAACTAGAATTCCTAGTATAGACTAGTTACATGCAATAAGTCTTGGTATTGATGTACAGAATGTTATCAGCCATGCTGGGGATTATCCCGATCCGTAGCAGCTAATTGCATTCCATTATTCCTCATTGCGTTTATTAGTTCATGACCCAATTAACTTCTAAATTGCTCGAAATGGGATAGATTCAAGTATTTCCCAGCGTCCACAAGCAGCTGCCGTTTTTTTCATAATCCCTTCTTAGAATTGCCTCTCAAACAGGCAATATATTAAGAAACATGACGTGGTGTATGTCATCACTTAAATCCTGATTTATAAACAAAAGGTATTTTTGTTCGGTGTATGCTCATCGGTTCTTAGAAACAACTTTGACATTATTTAGAGATGACCTTTGAGGTAAACCAACTTGGCGTGTTTTTTATCAGCAAGTAGTTTTTTCTTCTAAGGAACGGGTCTGTATTTTATTGCTGGATTGTACCTAAAGTTTTTTTGTATAATTTGGAATAAGAGATTATTGGTGTTGCTTTTAGCAGGTTTCTTATTGTGTGTTGTTATGCCGTCGATGGTCTTAATTTCTTTTTGAACATCTCTTACAGTGCTCGTTTGTTTAGTAAACAAATCATTAGTAAATGCCAAAGATACTGGCAAAACAATCCTGATTCGAGCTCAGGAATGTTTGGCAATATCTTCTTACCTTCATACACATCTTGTTAGAGTATCTGTAAAATAATTGACAGTTTCTGTGATTATAAAATTAGATGTAACGTTACCCACCGTTAATTGGATGACAAGTTCCAGTGATCCCGGTACAGAACCAATCAATATGCAACCGTATAATACACCGCACTGTAAGAGCTCTCGGGTGTTCAGAGCTGGTCATCCACTCGATTATTGATTTGAATGCTTTTCTGTACAACAGAGATCACTAACACCTTTATAGTCAATAACAATGTCACAAACAAAAACCTCCTTCAGATGAATAGTACGATAGAGTTTCACTTGTCAATACTGCCTTGCATCTATTCCAAGACAATTTTTACTGTCACTTATTTCGCACTAAATTGTAGTGAATGCAGCAAATAGGCCGTGTTTTCACTTCAATGTCGTATTGATTGTAGACGGATTGAATTAAAACAATGGCGTACATAAACACAATGTAATGTCGCGAGGCGTGCACAGCACGTGCCGCCCCGCCCGCGGTCACCTCCGGACTGGCGGTGCGATCGTGTTGAATAAAGATCGCGTTCGGGTGCGTTCGTCGCACGACGCTCACTGCGTTCGGATGCCCCGCTCAGCGCAACACAGCGCGGCAAGGTAACTCGATGGATGTTTTTATTTTGAAACCACAGCATGTCATTTCCATGCGTGCGTTATATTTATGTTGATTTGCATCCATATCTAGTCTTCCTAACTTGGCATCGTAATGATTACTAATGATTCTGATTCTGTTGCTAGGCATTTCTGTGCATAATCATAGCTCTATTTACTGTTCTTTACGTTGAGATTGTCCTAATTTTCTTGTTGTTATTGAAGAGCTGAGTTCTCGTTTTAGTTCATAAAGTTCACGGTCCATTTTACGATTCTCTGCATTGCACACGCTACCAGGTCCATTTAACACATTATGTCTAATATTAGAATACAAAGGGCTGGACACTGATGTCTAGAATAATGACGAGTTTTATTGCAAACATTTGCATTTCGAAACGGAGTGGTAGATACTAAAAGCTCATTTTGCCAAAACTGTTGAGTTTTAATGTTGCAGGAGATAACAAAAAAGAAATATGATATTTATTTGAGGAAGCTAAGCGTTGGAATTTCATATCATAAGTACTTACGCATAATATTTTCTGCTGACTTCTAGAGTTAATGCTATTTTATTAGTAAACACATCTTACCAACATAGTATTACTATCCTTTTGCTTAACGAACATTTAAATTATGTGGTTATGAGTTTGGCTCATCAGCTTCTATATCATATGGGTTGTAGAAATTCTGCCGAAGAAAATACATATTACTCTAATGCTTGGTAATTAAAAAAGGGATTCAAATAGCTACACAAATCATGAAGTAAGTACTATTACGGAAAAAATATGGCCAATTTAAACAAACAAAATACACATATGAACGACACTAACTTACCAACCGGAGTACCAAATTTCAATGAGATTGGTAAATTGGTCTCGACGCCAGCCAGACACATGACGGTCATTCACATACATATACCGATTGAAGCCCTTTTTCGTTCGGCACCTGAGAGCAAATTGACAATTTTGCGATGATTATATTAAGTTTAAACGATTTAAACATGCTATATTCGAAAATGAGTAAAAAAATGTGTAGATACTCGTGATCGTGTTATAATTGATTAAACACAAGTTGGACTGGTACGCTTTGTGAATTAAAATTACTTTTATATTATTGGACATACATTCTTTTAAATTTGAATATGAAACAAATAAATAGGTACTTATTTCGAATGTCATTCAAGTTCGTCAAGTTTTAGGTGTCTGTAAAATTGGGCTGATTAGATCTTTACTCCTTTTGTTTTGCAACAGCAATTGCTAGCTTGACTGTAACCATTTTCTTTATTTTTGTTAGCACAATAAATTAATAATGCAGTCATTATCATACACTGTCAAATCTTTGCACAACATAAAACATTAAATTTTGTTGTAGCAAATCCTCCAGTCTAAATTATACTTTTCCTAGTTTTCCTACACTGCTGTGGACGTCGCATGCAATTTGTCCACTTCATGAATCTGTTGTTCTAGTCTAACCAACTAATCTCCAAGGAAAGGTCAGTGAACACTGGTTATTTATGCAGGAGCATCAGTTGTCTGCACACGTGTGCAAATGTGATGTTATCACTGGGAGCCGAGGCCAACCTACTGTCGCCATCCGCTGTCCTGTAGATTGTCCGTGAAGACTTGGCAATTAGATTGTCAATTAACATTAAAAAAAAAACAAAAGAAATTAGACGTATATAACTAAAGTTGGAACCAATTTAGATGGGGGTGCTTCGATGAGATGAGTCTTTAAATAAAGAGTGAATAGGTTATTTCTAGGCAAGCGTGCTCCATCTTCGACCAAATCCTCGCTTACCATCAGGTGAGATAGTGGTCAAACGCGTGCCTATCAATAGTAAAAAAAAAAGATACACAATACTGTGGAACATCACCACAAACTCACCAAACTCATCTCTTATCCTGTTTTTTATCCAAAAACAACTGCACCATGAAAGATATTTGTGAGGCCAATGGTTGGGCTGTTGCTGTAACTGAATACTCCTCTTAAAGGTCCAAGCTCATAAAATAGTTAGATAATAATTAACATGAAGTTATGTACAAACGCGTATAAAAACAAAATTAATCATTGGGCATTAAAAAAATAATCCACATCGCTGTCAATGGCAAAAGTGCCCAGAACACTGGCAGCATTGCCGCGTTGAATGGCAATGCTGATTCTTTGACCGAAAAAAATCCCAGCCTTCTGGTGACGTGAACAGTCGATAATATCATTGATGAATAAGTTGGAAGTCTGAAGATTTTGATAGGTGCCATAGTTTGGCATTCGATTGTGATTGGACAAATCTTGTTGATGAGAAAATATAGCCTCCATGGGATAATTACGAAAACGTCTTTCATTATGTTAGAAATCAAAGATATATTTTTTATTGACCTACTTACTTTTTATCTTCTCTAAATTAATAATTCACAGAATCTAAACGAGTCACGGCCTCCACTTGAATGGCCCCTTTGCAACTTCCAAATAATTTTAACTGTCAATTTACATTTTCATTTTAAGTATTCTCTTCGTTAACCTTAATAGACATCTCCAGGCAAAATATAATTCTAGTATTTATCTTTTAGTGTACATAAAGACGTTTCAATAATTACAGTCGACTTGAACACAAGCAATGTTTGAGTTAAATTATAAACTTAAATTATTTTCTACTAGAGAAAAACATTGAAGATCATTATTTAACAACAAAAAGCTAGCAATATGGACTTGTTTAAGAGGTACAAATTGTATTCATTTTTTTACAGACTTCAATAAGAATATTTTATTTGCACAAAAACATGGTACATTCTTATTTTAGAATTATGATGAGATTTTATTTTTTTTGCAGCAGTTCAAGACATTAACATTGTTCCACTTGCTGGTAAATGTCGTCCTTTGTTGCATTGTTTTTATATTTCTTCTTACTTTCCTCGTCCTCCCTTTAAATGGCAATAGTAAAATTACCTTACGTTTCTTAACTGACCACAAAACTGCATCGTTCTTTTCTGACGTGCATACTTACTCTTGTGCGAGTAAAAGGGCAAATTCTTGCTTGTCAAAAGTTTATAAATGTATGACTGTGTTACAAACGTTAAAATATTCGTACCTATGTACTTATAATGTCTCATTCCATTCGTCCTCGACCTCTCTGTTAACGGGACCTGCGGCCGACGAAGGAATGGCTTCGCATACCACTTTAACATTATCTACTGCGTTTGTTTTACTATTGTCCGGTTATAATTCTACATATATCTTATGTAGACATCTGTCTTCTAGTGCGTGTCTTTGAGTAAATTAACCTGTCTTCTTTTGCATTTATCGGAGTCTTTCGTTATTCCAAAACACGTATTCCAAAAAATGCCTGAATGTGATAAAATTAATATTCGGATAAAATTTGAGTAATCGATCAAGACAAAAAGAAAAAGATTACAAAATTTTAGGCATGTGAAGTCTATCGTGCAACTATTTTATTTCATCGTTCAGTTTAAATTAAATGATATTTGCATCAGATGAAAGCCTAGAGGCGTCGGAGCGGCGGCGACGGGTTGAAGGGTGGCGTGTGATGCTGTTAGCTCGAGATAGTTTTCACTATGTTTTAATCTAGACTCTAGACCCTAACAGGGTTAAATCTGAATTGGGATTTAGGAATGTTATTCGGATTTAAATTAAATATTAAGTTTTGGATTTCTGTCTAAATCATGTACGTTAGCATTAGTAATTTGGAGTTCACCTTTTTCAAAGTGCAAGGAACTTTTAATTTTGGGTTTGATGCCAAGGTTAAAATCTAATATAATTTGTTGCTCTTGTTCCAGTAACAATAAAGCTATGCCAAGCGAAATGAACATAACTAACATAATATTTCATGCCTGACTACTATTAAAACAAGGCAAGATTACAATGAGTTCTAAACTTGAGGCCTTCACAATAACCCGTCACCATATTCCATCTTCCAAACATTCAACCACAAACGCCATAATGAACTTCATAAATGGGATCCTGGGTTTATGATTGAGGAGCGTCCAACTCCAAATATGCCTCATCTGTCAATCCAGACAAATCCATCGAGTCTTCTACCAACAAACGCGAACAGGACATGAGTTATATCCGTAATTTATATAATATTTATCACAATCTAACATACAATCGAAATGTCGTCCAATCGTGCGGCGATTCAAACCCGAAATAGGCATAGCTAAAGGGAGCTATTCATTTTGTTCCATGGGAAAGAGCGACGAGCCACTCTGACAGTGATGTATTATACTCTTTGGGGATTACGATATGTTTAAATGGGACAGTTCAGGACTGATGTACAGTCAGCCCTACATTTTTGACATATTTTCAATTGTAACTGATTCTATTCTTAGGCAGTACGACACCTCTAATAAGTCTCTACTGGGTTGTGTTATTCTTAGAAGATACGACATTACCGGTTGTTTTCCTGTTAGCTGCTATTTTAAGATGATAAAACAATAGTCATAAATCTCCTGACAGGACGTATTTCTTCCTGATACAGTGAACACCAATAAATAGATATATTAATTGTTTCAGGGAATTAATTAACAAGGTCCAATGATGGCAATGGTGGTATTGGATACATGTTACCATTTGCTCTTTATAAAATGCAAACATTTACTTACGAAATTTGTAAACTTGCGGCATGTTTACACCTACTTGGAAAAAAAAATTCTGTCCTGCAAGTTATGTTGGTTGTTTTTTTAACTCGACGCATGTCTTTCGCTCAGCTTTTTTACCGTATGGTTTTCATCATGCTACAAAATCTCAAACGTTTTACGCACATTGTCCTGAATAATGAAAGCGCATCAAATATTCTCTGTGATTATGCACGCCCCTGAATATTCCATACATCAGGAAGTAACCTAACGTAACTTTCTTGCTACTTCATTAACAATGAAGAGCATGTTTTTCCGCGTGTATTACTGTATAATTTTCGTTTTAGGCTAATATAGGTCGAGGGGAGCGTTAGCTATCCCTCTATTACGTTTATATGTGAGGGAAAGATCATCCCCTCTTAAGTCTCTCAAGCTATTTCGAACTACACCCAAAACTTCCTGACTAACATTAGCCAAGGAAATGGAAAGAACTTCAAAGATATGAAGTAGTTTTTTCTTTTTAGGTTTTCATTGAGATATCAAAAACTTTGATGTGGTATCGTTTTATGAGTTACAACTTTTATGATTCATGGCTGGATTCAGGATCTCTTATTAAAATGGTATTATGGGTAGCTTAGACGTTGATGTTTTATCGTTATATTTTCAATATAAAAAAAAAAAAACGATTCTGAACCAACTTTTTTAATTAATTTTTGAACGAATTTTTATTTTGTGGTGATACTGTTTTAATAACTGACAAAGTACCGACATAAAACGTGAAACGTTACTTAGTCTGCCCGACATAAACATTAGCTTCCCTTAATAATGTTTACTTTACACCATAATACTACATAAACCCTTCATTACCAGTCATTACTATGAAATTTTACAAACGCAGAGCCTCCCGCGCAGCCGTATACTTTTCTAATGGCCATAATGGGCATAATATTCTTAATTGAGCATCATCAGTAGCAGGTAACCGCCATCTTAGAAACCTGGGTGGTCTCGCCCGTAACCTGTAATTAAACCCCACAAATCCTTGCAGTTCAAGATATTAGAAGCTCTAAAGGTACATTAATTTATGTCAGTGTAAATAATGAGACTTTTGCCATTTGTGATACAAGTTTTTCTATTTATAATGTTCCAGACTCGTTTTGGATGTTTAGATTTAAATGCGGGGAATTACACGTTTCAAGTATATTTGTAATTAATTCTTGTTTTTGAAAATACTAAGTACAAACTTTTTTAATTTACTAATGCTTACTTATTTTAGAAATCTACTAAGATATTGATCTAAGAAGAGACATAGTAAGAAATATTCATTGCACCCATTCATCAAGATTTTGACAAAGGTCGAAGTCTAGCGAGCCTAGCTTGGGAAATAAAGTCTGCTGAACGTTTAATGGTTCCCTGGGTAAAGTTCTTCCCATATATTTGCAATATTTTCCACTATAACCTTGTCCAGTCCATAAACTTTTTAGCCAACCTTTTTGGAAGACGCCCAAGTTTCCACGCCAGAATTTTCAAGGCTTTCCTCGTCGCCAGAATCCCCATGACCGTGGTAATTCTTGTCTAATAGTTAAGGAAAACGAAAATAAATCTGATTTACAAAAAATAAATAAGCGGCAAGTAGTACACATTGAAGCATAGACTCATAAACTGCACAGTGGATTTAGCGACTTCTATTACGTTCTAGCTTTGCCCTCGGCTTCTATAGATTTTTGCAAAAAAGAAGTCTATAACCTTTCGTCTAGCTCTGTAACTTAAGTAATTAAAATTGGTCCAAGCTAAACAAACAGTAAATGTAGACAAACTCACTTTCATATTTTAAATATTAAGTTGGGATTAGTAAGGACGTCCATCAGTAAAGGAAACCATCTTAGTAATTCATTAAATGCATCTATTATAAGCTCAAATAATCAGTAGGTGTACTGTGCTACCAATTGCTTCGACCACAATCACGTCACATTAACTTCATTCAATACCAAAGCTGTCCTGTCCTGGGAAAGTTTCTCCCAGTGAATTGTTCCTACATAATCTTGATACGTGCCCATGCCCTATAATAGCGTGGTATCACTCTACAAGGTCGTTGTCTTGCTACTCCGCCTTTATGCGCCCAATTACACGAAATTAGTTTTTATTACACGAATTTCCAGCGTTATTGTTTCATTAATAATCGTGGTTTTAATGTTTTGGGGTTAACGTTTATTACTATAACGTGGTGGAGCTTGTGGCTGAATAATAATAGCCGCACCGCACGGATCGATTTTCAAGGTTAAGCAATGCTTGCCGAGCTCAGTCTGTAGATGGGTGACCAATTATTATAGACTGACTCTGTGGTGTTTCTCGGACAGCACGTTAAGCTGTTGGTCCCGGCTGCCGTTCTTGATTTTTGACAGATGTTATGTTTAGTCAGAAAACTCGACAGCCAGTTTGACTACAGATAGGCAATCACTTTATATCATCATCATATCAGCCGAAAGACGTCCACTACCTGACATAGGCCTCCCCCAAGTGTCGCCACAACAACCGGTCCTGTGCGTCTCGCATCCCTTGGCTACCCGCGACCCTCACCAGGTCATCGGTCTACCTTGAGAGAGGCCATCCAACACTGTGTCTTCCGGTAAGCGATCGCCACTCCAGAACTTTTCGGCCCCATTGACCATCTGTTCTGCAAATTGCAGCCGAAGTCTCAATGTGCCCTGCACATTTAGACTTCACTCATCTAAACTTCACATAGCCTATCTAGACTTACTGTGATGTAGTAAAATACTAAATCGTACTTCATCAGTTGCCTACAATTTTTCCAACTAGGTTGTGAAAATGCTACGTTTTGTAATACCTATTTCCAAAGGGGGAAGATATTTTGAGCCCAGAAAACGAACGACGAAGCTCTGTTTGGAAGAAAAGTAAATACGCTTCTCTGAGACTTTTGCGTAATACGTGCAAACATTGTGGAGATATATTTCTGATACCCCAAGGCAAAGATAAAGGTTAAACGAAGGACTAATTCCGTACACTGATAGTTCATGCCGGTTTTAGGAGCTGTATCCTTATGAGTATGACATGTCCTGGTAATCTGTTATTACCTTGATGAGCCCCTTAACTAGAAAATTTGGTCTTAAAGTAAAGTTTGACAAGTCAACTTCAAATCAGAAGCTGTGTAAGGAATTGGTGTCCCAAACCACTTGCAGGTTTGGTCAATTGAAATTAAATTCGCAAATAAAGTGGGGCGCCTTTTAAAACGTTTCTATACGGCTTCTATTTATGTCTGCTGGTAATGAAGTGTTTCCGCAAATTTTCAACTTCTGCGGCTTCATTCATTCGACGGATAGTGTATCATTAGACGCCCTTTAAGCCTGATTGAAACTCCGTATTTCATTAATTAACTACTTCTGAGTATGTTTCAAACATTACCATCCCAACCAAAGTAGTCGTCGTGGTAGGTGTTCCTGAATTTAGGTTATGAAATGACGAAGTTCAAGCAACCCAAATTAGATGAGACGAAGATTCTACGAAACAATTTCCTTGTTAATATGATCATCATTATCATCATAACAGCCGAAAGACGTCCACTGCTGGACATAGCCCCTTTGGGAGGCCTATGTCCAGCAGTTGCCATAAACGCCACGCTTGGCAGGCGAGTTGGCGATCGCAGTGTATGGTGTTGCGTTTTACAGAGAACGCTGCTGTCCATTCTCTGGTTAAAGAAGTGATGGGATGGTATTATTCTTTTACGGCACCGGCCGATACCATACGGCTGGTTAATATGATACGACATATAAATTCATACAACAGTAGCTTATGACCAGGCTCTCTGCAGGTATCCAAAGGATTTTATGGGATGAGACGATTGCCATACCTATAATATCGAAGTTGTTTCAAAGCTCAGAATACTGAGAATTCCCTTTCAGAAAAACCCGAGCACTGTTCTACCTGTGAATCATCAAAAGATATTTTTCATACTATTTTTGCAGACTGCTCAAGATTTGCATATCTATAAAGGAATGAGTCTTTCTGAAGAACATTTAGCAGATACCTCAATTTTGCTCGAAATTCTGTTCATTCTAGACAAGGCTGTTTTAATTTCGTACCGTCGATTTAACAAAGTTATAATTTTCGAAGTAACACGAAAATTACTTGGAATTGACTTAAACACCTGTGCAAATGCATTTGAAGGGGAGCCGAGGCAATTTGTCAATAATAATTTAACAGGTAGGCAGGTAGGTATATCCAATTTGTATTAGGGGAAGTCTCCAATCAATACTTGAGCCCAACAAAAACTATGTAGGTATACGAGCGAATAAAATACATGTGACGGAAATGGCTTGTTTGCCTTCCCTATTTCAATATCGCCTGTTAGGTACTAAGTAATGAGCCTTTTCATCGATAAGTATTAGTCATGAGTTTATCAATGTTACCTACTTACAATCTTCGCAAGGGCTCCTTAAGTACTACCGTTTTTTGTTTTTATGAAATCTTAAGTAAGTATATTTTGTGAAATCTTGTTTGCCCGTAATATGGAATACTTTTCAAGTACAACTCTTTAAAAATTTCTATTCTGGGGATCATAACGTCACCTATCTTATGTTCGACAGCTATGGTATTACTTCTTAGTTTTCAAGGCTAGTGAAGCGTTATTTTTCATTAACGAACTATTCTTAGCTCTAATTGGACAGTCTTTGATGTTCATGATTGATTAATAACTAGGCATCTTGATTGATGTCTTGTTTACAATGGAGTGATAGCCATCCAGTGTACATGTTGATATGTGTACAACGTCGGCTGATGTGTACAGGCCATTAAGGATTCATATCTAATTAGAGGTCGATGTACACATGGGTATAGGATTTCCAAGTAATAAAGCTTTGTAATTAGTCTACCGTAGGGCAAAGACCTCTTCTCATGCGTAGAAGAAAGATAATCTAATGCGTGCTGTCTGCGTGATGTGAAATAATTGCATAAAGAATAACTTCAGTAGTGTGCTGCAGGTGTAAAAAACCTCAAACGGCGCAAATATAACAACCTTATAGGGAATTATTTAGGGCAGACCTTTGGGGATCAGGCAAAAAGGCCAAAGGGTAAATACTCGTAGACTTTTTCGTATTATCAGCAAGCAGTTAGTCGACTCTACACGTGGGCTGGCATTTTTACCGGCCAAAGAATCAGCATTGTCATCATACGTGGCAATGCTGTTTTGAGCACTTTGTCTATTGACAAATTAGCTTAGGTATCTATGTATTATGTAATAGTCTATATTTACCTACTAGCTACATCTATCTCAACGAACATGTTTAAGGGCGTTTTGTTTTTAAACTAAGAGTTCAACAGCTGCACAGCGAGAACTATGGAACTAGAACAGAGAATCCATTACCTAAATATTGTTAAAGATCTGAAAAGTCTGCAAAGAACATCTCTCACGACGAAGTAATAATACTTCTACGCGTATCTAACTACCAGTTACACGATATTACGACAAAAATACAAAAGTAAAAGGAAATCGATACTGAGAAGCATGCGATTATTCCGGAAATCCGCGGCGATGTGTTACAAACTCGTTCTTTCGTAGGTAATCCTCGTGTATTTGATTCGATTCAATGACACTTTAGATGCGAAGGAATACATTGATATCGATGCAATTATTTTCGGCTTAAATGTGCCTTGAAGATCTATCTTTCCTCAAAAATAGGATTCGAAATACCAATTTTAATGACATCTGACGAAGGTTACATAGTTTCACCAAATCGAAGAAGTCGAAGTGACAGCAGGACATTGCTTTACTAGTAAGCATGAAAGAGACATAAAAATAAATCTTTTTCGCACTTAGTGGTAATGCAATCTTCTATCCCTCTCTACTCAACTGTCAAATCGGAATGGGTAGGTATCAACTTGCTTTTGACTCAAGAGCCTCGGTATGTCATGGGTGAAGAAGCTGGACTATTCTGGACTTCGAGAATTAGTGCATGAAGTTCTAGTTACGCACTAATTACAAGTGCACGTCCTTCAAGCAGACCCTGGCATGAAAAAGCGGCAACTATGACGAAGAAAACCACACCATGTTCAGCCAAAGTGGATCGTATATCGTTGGTAGTATCGACTATAATTATATGGCACAAGTAGCTGTATATTCGTGGTTAAATGTTACTCCACTTTCAGGTGTTAGTTCAATGCTGAGCGTCGAGATATTATGTCCGAGTAAACTTTTTTTCAATATCCCTATACGATCTTCCACCAGCTGTAGAGCGTTGGAGATCTTAGTGTCAACACTTGGTCAGCTATAGAATAGGATAGGGTTACGTCCCCTGGGTAATTTCCCATTGAACTTTCCCGTAACCGTTAGCTTTGAGTAAATGCTACAGGCAGTTAATCAACATCGTACTCAATGTTTACCTAGGACGAACGCATTACTTACTTCCGTCTCTAGAGACAAAGTTGAAAAGCACCTTTTAAACTAAAGCACAGCAATCTAGATACTTTGTACGGAATAGAGTTCTTTCTACAAGTTAGACAGAAGTAAACGTAAGTGCTGCTGGAAAAATACGTCATACTATGTCACGATATTGACAATTTTCGGTGAGCGGTAGTTGTTTGAACGTTTAAACCGTATTTACCAAATACCTAACTGTATACTCAGGAGGTATAGATTGCTTACTCGTATCCACATCAAACGACGACAATATCGTTCGAGGAATTATCGGTACAATGATTACCTAGTACACGTTGACCGACACTGGAAGCCGACAATCGTAATCATGTGACTGTATGAAAAGTCAAGGTTACCAAGTCGAATCAATAAGTAATTGCAAACCTAAATAACGTTTAACATAAACAGAATTTGCTCTATTTGCAGTAGCCACGATGTTTATGCAAATTCGTAATTTCGTTTGGCCGCATTCTAGACAAGGAAGGGGGTGCTAGGGGTGACTTGAATATTATGTTACTGGGGTAAAACCCCTTTGTTTTCAAATTGGCTACCATGGTAACTGGAAATAACCCCCTTTTAATTTAAGATTATAGTGCTTGATATTTGTTTTTTAATTAGATTTATTTTTGTGTAACGAGTTTTTATATTCTGGGTTCTGATTTTGTACAACTGCGTTACTTTTAATATGTTAGGGTAGGCATAATATTATTTAAGGGGGCATACACATCTTGCGTGATCGTACACTATCTGCATTATGTTATCATTTATCTGAACTTCCTCTAGTGGCGTGTCGTAGTGTCTATAGGGGCTAAAAGTGACTTTTCTGATTTGATATGAAATTAAATATAGAATTCTTCCGGTACATAAATACTAAAATCTCCAATTTCCTTACATTTTTAATTCTACTTTTTACAACGTCTATTTTCCTTTGAGTCCTTCGAGTCTCCTTTCCAAGTACTTATCTCAAGTTTGTTCCCATTCAATTTCCGTATATTTTTTGCAGCTTCGTTTAAATTGGCTGAAGCATTCCAGGTGATATTCTGCTCCGTCACGTTCGTCTACGGATGCGTTCGTAGCGAAACTGATCTAATCGCATAACGGAGCGGTGAGTAGCGCATCCACCGCAAAATTTTCATTTCCGCGACTTTCAGATGAACGTGTAGTAGACTTAGCTTTAGATGTCACTTTAGAACAGTTGTGCTTTGTCTAATGATAGAATTAGTCAGCATTGTTTAGTGTATTCAATCGTTATTAATATAAAGCTCCTTAGATTAAGAGGATGGTTGATCTACAGGGATTGTTATAGTTCCGGTAATTATGTTATTGATGGCACAGTCTGTCGTTTGTCTGTCAGTCTCCTTCATTTCTTAACAAAAGATTAAAAACTGTATACTGCTTTGCAATACAAACGAAAATAATTTGGCTTTGTTACTTTTTAAAAATATGTATTATTTTTATATAAAAAATTAATAACAAGGGTAGCGAGGTGCCGCGTAGAGGTCTAGTTAGCTCCGTTTGTATGCACAAGGTTATTGGCATGTATACGAGCTTTAATATTTGAACTAAGAGGATAAAGTAGAATCTTTCCACCCGCACATATTTATAGGTAAGTAGGTGTAACTAAAACTTATTTCTGGGATTAGATAGATGACTCAGTTGTATACCTGTCTTTAAACAAGCTGCAGACCTTAGCTGCAGGCACCCGCCGTCTCTCGATATCTCGCTGACGCAGTGCCCATCGGCTTAGATATTGTGCTGAGCAATGTTTGTCAAGTTATGTAGCTTAGAATAGAATAGAATTTTAGAAATTGTCTATATTCTATATTTTTTAATATATAAAGCTGAAGAGTTTCTTTGTTTGTTTGCTTGAACGCGTTAATCTCAGCAACTACTGGTCCGATTTGAAAAAATATTTCAGTGTTAGATAGCCCATTTATTGAGAAAAGGCCATAAGACCAATAGGAGTGGAGCATTAATGAAAAATAAAACGCAGACGAATTTGCGCGGGTCTGCTCTTGAAAATATTTAGCCAATCCACGTAAATACTTGTATTATTCAGCTAAATCCGATTTGAATGAAAGCTGACCCCAATATACCTGGGAAAAGGCAGATGAGGATGATTAGAAATTATGAAAAATTTACTTTTAGTACAGTGACGATAGTAGATAATTGTCTACCTTCCAAAATCAGATACATCCGTTCTCTGGTTCTGTCTCTAATAGGTACGTGAGATAGCCTTTTTAATCTCACGTCTCTAAAAATGTTGCAAAACATATAAAAAGCTGATACGACAAAGGGGCTTTCCTTTAAATTGCCTACACTAGGTACCATTTTCAAGCTCTGTACCATAAATCAATGAAATAGGAGCAGTAGTTTAGTCGCAAATGATTTTTTAAGTTTTTGCACTGATTGAACACGATGTATCTTTCCTAACAGTTGATTATGTCTAAGCTTAGGTCATGCACCTTACAACGATAAATCTACAATGCGTTGTTGCCGCTCTGACGCATGTTACATGTACAACAAAATATTTCACAAAAAAGTTGGCAATGCAAACAAGGACGCAATAAATACACACACACTTGCACCTTCACTACGAGAGTGATAAACATATCAAAACATCCCGCGCGTAAAAGAAACAAAAATAGGTCAGTTTGTTGCATTTCTGCAATCGGTAAGTGGGGCCTTCGCGCGCTGACAATTGTGATTTTGTTTTGTTATTTTGATAGAACACTAAATAAGTTAAAGACAGTATTTCTTTTTTTTAACCGACTTCAAATAAAAGAGAAAGTTTTCAATTTGGTTGTATTATTATTATTTTTTATGACCCCGTCATTTATAAACCAATTTGAAAAAATATTATTTCATCTGAAAGGGTATACTTCCCAATTGGTCCCATTGTCAACAAGTCAGAATCTGATGATGGAATCTCATCAAAATCGAAGGCAAGCCTCAAATTTTATAGGCACAAAAGAAAAAAAAGAACTTTAATTTCGGAAGTCGGTGTCAAAAAACGAAAAAGTAACCAAAACACCGACTTCCGATATTAAAGTTCTTTTCTTTCTTCCGAGGTTATTTTGTACCTTACAGTGTTTTGTTTTTGGAAGTCGGTTGTCTTTTTTGTAAAAAAGTTTTTATTGTGACAAGACACGCAACTTGGGATTATGATTATTTAGTATTAGTGTTTTTTTGTGATTAACTGTTTTTTATGGTGGTAGGACACGTAATTAAACTTTGGTTGTGTGTGTGTGTGTGTGTGTGTGTAATTAAAGTGGTCAACAATGTCTCGTGTACCGGCGACAAAATACACTGACATGATTTTAATTTACGGCGAATGCCGTGGAAACGCTGCTTTAGCTTTGCGAACGTACTGAGAAAGGTATGGTGACAGCCGCAATTGCTAACAAATTAAAGTGCTTGGCGACGGACAGTGATTTAATTCACATTAATTTGTGCATTAATGTGATTGGAGGACACATCGAGAATAAAAATTTTGTGTGTTTTTTTTTTGTGCGCGTACTTCATGACCGTACCTAACATAAACCTAACATAAAAGCCAGCCCGAGCGGAGGCCTAAGTCGCCGGCCGGCCACCCGCCTCCACACGAGATAACAACACACACCGCGCTCCGGCGCGCGCGCGATGTTACCACTGTGTTACCTAGGTATCTAAGGTCAGTCTAATTTGTTTACAAAGAGTGGTTGCGTTTTATTCGGATTTGTAAGCTATTTAGTTAGTTTGAAAAAAATATTTTCTCATTTTTGTCGCTTTTTATTTTTATACCGTATCGAATTAATATTAAACACGTAAAGTATACGTAGTGTAATTTAATGCCCCTCTGTCATATCAACTCTGTATGTGCATAGATGTTGAATATATAAACGTGCCTTACTTACATGGCAATTAGATTTACAAGAGTTTATGTATATTAACTGGTTATAGTGGCTATATATTCTTAGATACGTATAGCTTATAATAATTAAGTACCTATGTCTATATGAAAGTTATGTTCTGAAAACTTAAATTATTAATTTTAATTAAACCATTTACAGGAACTATGGAGAAGGACGTGCAAGAAACTCTGTAAACTCTCCCGAGAAAATATCGAAACATAACACCCCCATCAACTGCAGTTAGAAATACACTTTTTTAATTTCATATGCTCCGTGGTTAAGAAGGTAGGCTAATTGGAAACTGTGAAAATCCTTTTTTCTGCTGAGCAAAGCTAATTTTTATTTATAACAACAGAATGTACTTTCTCCTACTCTGTTATAATCTCCAAATAGTATCATTATGATGAGCGGATCATTCCGTTTCCTGTGTGTGAGCAGAGTAATCAGTACTCATTCGGTAAATCAAAATAATTGTACGGTGACTGTAGTTGTAGTTTAAAGTTTTGGGATATCTCAAATTCAAATTCAAATTCAAAGCATTTTATTTCAAATAAACCATTCACAGGCACTTTTGAAACGTCAAGGTCGGTCAGTCAAAAACATGGAAGCTATTTGCACGTTCCAAAGCGTAGATCTCTATGGAGAAGAACGTGCAAGAAACTCCACGGACACTCTTTTAAATCATGTTCTGGTTTTACAAAATTTCAAGTTACATATAATTGTTGCTTCTGCATGTGAGGACAATGCAAAGGAAAAAAAAGGGCTTTTGATAAGAATTTTAAATATAAAGATTAAAATAAGCCAATGGCAGTTAAGAGATGACCAGTCTCAACCGACGGCGCCTGTTCACGAACATGACGCGTGTATCGGCACCCTTCAGCTCAACCATTTCGAAGGGAACCGAATGATCAAACCCACGCGCCGCCATCAGCGAGACATTTGAGTGAGCATGACATGCTCTCAACCACCATGCTCGTTCATGTCCAACAAGTAAAACTATAACTACTCACATAAAATGTAAATGGTTTCATGGTACTCACATTTACAAAATTTGAAAAATATGCTTCTACTTTACACAAAACTATGGTTGTCAATGACCAAATAATGAAAAATAAATTAATAAAGAGATCGATTAAGATCTTACATCAAAAAGAATAAATAAGTAATTAATATAATAATATAATTTGTATGTATATAAGAATAAATAAACGAAATAATGTAAGAACCTCTAAAAGGAGCGAGCATCTCTTCCAAATATAAAAACATAGAAACCTAAAAAGTGGACCTAAGCAGCTGTGACTGTGGAGCAGGACCAGCATTTAGCCAAGCGTTTTTATCGAGGATATAATCTTCCAGTTTATAATACGCTTGTCTACATAGTGTGCGTTTTATGCATGCTTTAAATTTTCTCTCATTCAGTTCGAGAATATCAACTGGTATTTTATTATAAAATTTAATACAGTACCCCATAAAAGAAGTGTGTACTTTGGCCAATCTGAATCGGGGTTGATCTAATTTGTTCCTATTTCTAGTATTAAAATTATGCCTGTCACTAATCTTGCTAAAGAGATGAAGATTTTTCCGAACATACATAATATTTTCGTAAATGTATTGACAAGGTACCGTCATGATGTTGATATCCTTAAACAGTTCTCTTAGGGAATCACGCCGACGGAGATTGTAAATGGCTCTGATGGCTCTTTTCTGCAGGATAAATATAGACTCGATGTCTGCAGCACGTCCCCATAATAAGATACCGTAAGACATGATACTATGAAAGTAACTAAAATAGACCAGCCTCGCGGTATCTATATCGGTAAATTGACGGATTTTTCTGACAGCGTATGCTGCTGAACTTAGCCGTCCCGCAATGAGGACCCCATTGTAGCCTTGAGTCAAGCGTAATCCCCAGGAAAACCGTGTTTTCGACGAATTCAAGTTTCTCCTTGTTCAATACTATGTCGCAATCATTTCTTTTAACGTTCGGTAAGGCAAATCTGATGCATTTAGTTTTTTTCCCATTTAATACTAAATTATTAGCAGTAAACCAATTTTGGACCTGCTGTAGGGCGTTATTTACGTCGTCAAGATTTATGGAACGACTATCTATCTTAAAAATTAAGGACGTATCGTCAGCAAATAATACCATATGAGGTTGATTTTTTAAAAGATGGGGTAGATCATTAATATATACTAGAAAGAGGAAAGGACCCAAAATAGAGCCTTGTGGTACCCCCATTTTGACTTTTAAACCCCGTGAATTGACACCATTTATTTGAACTTGCTGCTGTCTATCATTTAAGTAAGATTTTATTAGACTGAGTGCAAGTTTACCTAGTCCGTAATGTCCTAGCTTTAGGAGCAAGGTTTCGTGATTTACACAATCAAATGCCTTGGAGAGGTCACAAAAGATTCCTATGGCATCTTGTGCCTCTTCCCACGCTGAGTATATGTGTTTTAACAACGTGGTACCAGCGTCAGTCGTACAACGACCCCTGGTAAAACCATACTGTTGATCGTGTAAAATTTTATTGATGTTAAAATGATTGAGCATCTGATTGAGCATTACTTTTTCAAACACTTTGCTAAAAACCGGCAAAACAGATACAGGTCTATAATTATTGGTGTCTTTGCTGTCGCCCGATTTAAATAGTGGTATAACCTTACTATATTTCATTATATCCGGAAAGACTCCTTGGTCTACACATAAATTAAATATTAAAGCCAAGTATGGTGCTATAGTTTCAATTATGGACGTGCACACTTTAATAGACATTCCCCATATGTCTTCGGTCAATTTGATTTTGATTTGCCGGAAAGCTTTTATGACTGTCACAGGGTTGATATGTTTGAACTGGAATTCAACCGTACAACCTGGAACGTTAGCTTTTAATAAATTATATGAGACCTCAGGTGAAGAATTTAAATATTCCGTAGTTTTAGTTGGTATATTGGTGAAAAAATTTACAAATTCTTGAGCTACTTCTAAATTAGAGCTTTTGGCACCATGTGTAGTCTCCAGTAAATAATCAGTGTTTCGTTCTTTATTTCTATTAGTTTCATTATTAATAACTTTCCAAACTGTCTTTATTTTATTTTCTGACGATTTGATCTTGTTGCTAATATATAGGGCTTTAGCTACCTTGCAAGTATTTCTGAACACTTTAGAATATTTGTTTACAAATTTATTAAAAGAATCAGTGTTTATGACAGGCTTAAGGCCATATAGCTCATATAGTCTTTCCCTACTTATCCTAATGCCTTTAGTCGCCCAGTCACTAAATACATACTTTGGGAAAGTATCCTTAGACTTCTTTTCAAAAGTTGCATTGAATTCCTTTAGAACCACTGAAAAGAAATTATCATAAAATTTATTAGCATCTTCAATGTTATGGCCTAGAAAATTTAACTTATTTTGTAAGGTACCATTGAATTTAGCTAGTTTGCCAGTTGTAATTGGCCTATATTGTATATGAATTTTTTCCAAGGCTGCTTTGAACTGAAATGTTACCAATTGACCACTATGATCAGAGGGAAGGTAATTAACTATGGCTTTATCTAAATATTCACAATCGCAGAATACATTATCGATACAGGTTGAAGAAGTTGGTGTTACCCTAGTCATTTCTTAGTAAATGTAACTTCTTTGAAGATGATCGCTCCTTTATCACTATGTACTGTCGCTTCCGCTATCTGTCTGTCCCTATGTATGCTAAGATCTTTAAAACTACGCAATCGATTTTGATGAGGGTTTTTTTAATAGATAGAGTGGTTCTCGGTACCCGTGCGAAGCCGGGGCGGGTCGCTAGTTGAAAATAAATGAAGCACCTACCTACCATTGGTGCTCCATTTATTTTAAATTTTAATTGTTCCATTATTGAGAAAAACCCAATGGCATTACTCTCAAAATTACCCAATTACATTGCTCATCAAACAAAAGTAATTTGATAGCGCGTACTTTGATTATATAATACGTAGGAATGAAGTCCCAAGTTAGAGGCTTACCTCTAACTAATTTTGAAGGTTAAACAGGTTAAATAATTTTGAAGTCTTAACTTCAAAATTATTTAACCTCAACATCTACACAAAACGTTTGGCAAGTAACCTTACGTAAGGAAACACATTGAAAGATCTAGATAGCACAGCTTAAATGTACTTTTTAAACAGTGCATGCATTAGTTACGAACCTAAAATGGGTCGCAGCGAACGAAATGCCTCGAGCACCATAGCCACCCTACGATCACTCATAGTGGGTGGTCTACACCGGCGATAGCCACAGCGATGTGAAATGTCTGTGTTTGTGAGCTAGAAATTGTACATTCTACTAATAACATGTGTGTCATGAGTTCCAGAACGAATTGTAGAAGGTATATTAAGAGCACCGCTTCATTTAGTGTGTCTCACGCTTTAATGTCTCTTTTTATTCTTTGTTGGTTTTCTGTGAAAAGTTTTCCAATGGGGAACGGAGTACGGTAGATATTGAGTTTTTAAAATGCTGGAAACAATATATGCTTTACTGAATATTCGACCTGAACCACCAGAAAAGTCAAAATCAGTCGATTTCGGTTTCGCTATTTAGATTGTAGGCACATTTTAATTTTTCCTGCGCTACTGTTGGTTATGAAATTATATGAAAATTATTTATTTCCAGGTTTACATCCAAATAAATATATAAATACACATCTTCATCATTATATCAGCGGAAAGACGTCCACTGCTGGACATAGGCCTCCCCCAAAGGGGGGTTTGCCATAATCGCCAATTCGCCACGCTTGGTAGGTGGGTTGGCGATTGCAGTGTATAAATACTCATAGATAACAATAAATTAATAATAGTTATAGCTCTAGGTGTTCAGCAAACCGCCTATCAGTGTATTTCAGTCTTATTGAGATTTAAAATGCCGCAAAATGGTTCGGAAAATATGGCAGAAGCAACACCCTTTTCTTATCACATTGAACAAACTGCAGTTCGCAATCATTCATTTGTTAAAACTACAGGACTGAGTTTACACCTTATCTTATACTTAGCGCGGTAATGTTCACAGCCTAGCTTAGCGGTGTGTAAACCTGTGAACTGTGCTTCACCTTAAAAAGTGCTATAAGAAGATGCCAAGGTCAAAATACCAATATCAACAAATAAAAGTAGTCGGCAGTACATAACATAGACAACCTTGGCGAATCCCATTAGTCTGCCCTAGATCCCAGACACATTACTGGCAGCCATTTTGTTTACGATAAACGGGAAACTGCCGAACAAGTGGATAACAGATCCGCGTTTAGTTTTGTTGAGGAGGAAACATAAAACTGTTGTTGTTGGTAGACTTCGGAGTAATTGCTTGAATATTTGTTACTAAATCAAGCCTTAATGTCTTTGTAGATTAGGCTAAAATATTATGCAGACGTTGATAGTTTTTGGGTTTGAGGCTGACTTATTTTCTCGAATAGGCATCTTATCTGGCTAGCCCTTTCACAACTATATTGGTATCAGCTTCCAGTCAAACCGAATTCAGCTTAATACCAAAATTTTTACGTGGAGTGGCTGCCTACCAGACCTCTACAACCCATTAACTGGGTAACATGGTACTTAGTAAGTAAGTAAAATTTTATTTGTTTGAACATGGTGTAGGTACATGATACATGCAAGATAACAAGAAGTATAGAAAAAGTCCATATCGTGGCGTACAAATTGGTAGGAAGAGATGGTGATAATATTCATCAAAATTACATTAATTAAAGATGTTTTGTAGGTACTTATTAAATCAATATTGTTTATTATAGATCACCACAATTCAGCAAGCATTTTTAGATTTAAATGTCAAAGTTTAACTGTCAAAGTATTCATTAAATAAATTAGTCAATAAAGTATGAACTACTATCAAAAAATACAATAGATTACCATAAAATGACAAAAATACAACATAGTCATCTCTATACGAAGAAAAAAATTGTCCTCCGTTAGTAGGATCTTGAATTTAGTTTGAAGAGCAGATATATTTAATGTTCTCCATGATTTGGGCAATTTATTAAAAATGGTCGGAGCCATGCAAAAGATGCTCTTACGCTTAAAAGTTGTTTTAGCGCCGTGAACATAGAGTTTGAAATTATCACGTCTATTCCCAGGGACAGCATCAGATAAAAGCTGAAATAAATGAGAGTTTTTGTTTTTTTTTTTTTTTCTGTAATGGGTTTGCTCTTGACTCTAGTCTGTCAGAGACAAAGTCTACGATGGAGCGAGCCTACCTAGAAGGAGACTGATTTTACGAACGTTACTGTTTCCAGGATATACAATGAGGGTTATGTCAATATCTTACGTTCTATAAAATAAAACCTACAGCTGTCCGTTGTTTGCAGTCCAAACATCGATCTATTGCACCTTTTCTGTGCCCGAAACGCTATTTCACTGTTCGTGCTATTCCCCCAAAAGATGCTAATCCATAGTAAGCAGTAATTCTTGGCACTTCTTGGCAAGAATGAAGACAGATTTACTGGCTTCTGACAATCCGTGCGGATGTTATTCTTTAGCCACCAGCTCCTCATTTTCTCGAATAGGCATGAGCTTTGTAAATGAGAAAACCTGGTGAAGTCCGCTCGATTCAGGAAACACAGGACTGGGCCATGCGATGCTGAAGAGGAACCTACGTTCTTTGAGCTCAAAATTTAAAAACGTTGTTACAGATCCGACTGTCTCAGTAACTCCAGTACCATATAGATCAAATCTTACTCTGAAGTTGGAAAAACTCTTCATTCTTCAATCTATTCATATTAGTTCCAATGTGGAAAATATAGATGGGTTAAGTGGTAAAGACAAAGTCTTTTATAAAGCAATTTGCTGATTCATGAACCTGAATTGTGATTTACATTTCTATATTGACTACTCAATACCTCCTAAAGTTAGTGAATAGACTCTTCAGTTCTCAATAGACGTGTAAAGTGATTAAAGCACGAATTCGCGAAGTGTAAGGTTTTAACGTGAATTTGAGGGCAAAGGCAATCGAATGAATTCAGTAAATAATTTGTAGGTGAGAATAGCAGAAGTTTTGTGAAATGTGTGCCCTACGCACATGCATAAATAACTCTACAGCTTAGCAATGGGGTGGAGCTGTCAATATTTACGAACTTTTGTATTTTTATTCTCAATGCTTTCGTGAGCACGTTTCAAAAGCCTATAATCATAAATATCAGAATAAACTTAGCAGTTATGGAACAGCCACGTTTTTGTGCCTCCGGCGTGTTTGTTGAGGCGCGTGATCATGACTTCTACGCAGTGGTAAGGAGAAATATGGCATCACTCCTAGAGATAACTCAGTCAAGTCTTCACAGCATTTTGAAGATGTTAGCGGACTTTAACTTACCGATAATAATGAATCATTTCATGCAGGTGTTGGTAAGATAGAAGTGATTCATTACAATCGGCGACAGTACGTAGATACAGTCATGTTTTCTGTTAGCCTAGTTGATGTTATCGCTAAAATAGTTTTTTGGTTTTTGTAAGTTATATATGAGTTGATGTTTGATGTAAGCTCTGAGCCAATAAATTAATGGAAGTACAAAAATCTAATGCTAGATAACGAAAAACGAGCAAAGGAAGAGCCGTGAAAATACCAACACATTTTGAAATTGTAACCAATTGCAAAATAATTGAAATCCATCTATTAGATTTACGATCGGGCGGATTTCCGCGGAAGAGTGAAAAATAAATCAACAACATGAATTTTCAACGGAAACGGTTTTTCCAGTTTTGACTTTTTGAGAGGAAAAAAAGTTTTTACTTTTTACCTCTCTTAATCACTGAGGTCGACATCTGGTAACCTGGTTTCGAGCTCAATATACGGAAATAGGTCACGTTTAGAGTTTCAATATAATACCGTTTAGCTAAAAAAATGGAGTCGTTATGACAAAATATGAGCGTAATACTGCCGAAGCTGAAACTCCATTTTTCAAAGAAGCACTAAGTAATTGGAAGATCTTTCCAAAGGCCTATTTGGAAATAGAACATCAGATAATATAGGAACTATATGGAATATGAGCGCCAATACTCTTATAATGAGAAACTGAAACCGCAATTCGAGCCTGAAATATCGAATCGTTATCGGTTTGTGTTCGTGACGTGTAAATAATTGGTCTGGATTTTGAAATAGAATTCGTAAAATTATCTATATCATACTTTAACCATAGCCTAACAATAAAGGCATGCATACGTGCTTGCTATATACACAAAATAATTAAGCCTTTTAAGCAATTCTCGTATTTTTAAGGAGCTTTTTTTTAAGGATGGCAAAATCATCAAATGACTCCTCCCGCTCTGGGTGAAGCAGGAGGGAGTGTCAGACTCTTACTGACTAAAGCCCATCCGTGTTCCTCCTAGTGCCTTTTGCGTTCCGTTCTGCGGTGCCTCTTTCGAACAAAGTCCGCAGCCCCAGCAGGCACTGGCCCTCGCGGGCATTTTTAAGGAGCTTGCTTTTGCATTGAAGACGCTGTCAGTAAAAACTCCTGTAATTTCCCTTTTTGACAAGGTTTTGACATTGTAACAACACCTTGTTCCAATCTGAACAACACCTTGTTCAGATTGGAAATGTGGCGAAAAACAATAGCTAGCGGCATTATTGCTCTCTTGTTTTTTAATACAACTCCCACAACAGCGCCCCCTCAAAGTGTCATCCAAGCGCTAAAAGGAAAATATTCTAGAAGCATTGTATGCGTCCATCGTTGCCAAGGAAAACAACATAGGAAAAGTCATTTTCTCAAATTAACGTGGCACATAGCAACGAAAATTCTTAACAGTAGCGAAGACATAATAAAGAACTCCGGCTTCTGTTCATTTGCTTGGTTCCGTCCTCCAAAAGGATTCAAACTCGGTACCAGTCTCGGGTGCATCAAATTGCTCACATTTTGTTTATGGGGGCAATAAAAAACGGCCTTCAATGCTCCTTCAGGCTCCCGTTTTATTATGCCTGACTTCGTTAATTAGATTTTAACGTGCTGTTTGGGCTTTTAAAAGGACTTGAAGGACAAATAAACATGTAGGTATCCATTAGGGGTAGTGGTCAGACTGGCAAGAATTTAATTTCCTGTAGGCTGTGTCTTTGACCATTTAGCTCACCCGTGCAATAGAAACCAATGTTGGAATTAATTATTTTCTATATGGAAATTCAAAGCGTGTGTGTATTAAAATAGCCTAACAGAAGCTTAAATTTATGATATTAAAACAGTTCTATTAATTTCTTCTTAGAGGAGCTCGTGGCTAGATAATAACAGCCGCACAGGTCGATCTTCAAGATTAAGTAACGCTTGCCAAGGTTGGTCTGTGGATGGGTGACCATCTTGACATACCGAGTTTCACGTTAAGCCGTTGGTCCCGGCTGTCATTTGTAGATCTTTGGCAGTCGTTACGGATAGTCAGAAGCCAGTAAATCTGACTCCAGTCTTGCCATGAAGTACCGTGTTACCCAGTTAATGGGTTGTGGAGGTCTGGTAGGCAGCTGCTCCTCGTAAAATACTGGTAATCAGCTAAATCCGGCTTGACTCCAACCCCAATATAGTTGGGAAAAGGCTAGGCAGATAATTAATTTCTTCTTCAATCTGGGATGAAAAATGGGCGAGTTTTTTATTGCACGCAGGTGGGCTAAACTAGAAATAAATAATCAAAAAATAAATAATAATCTATTCTAGTCGATTCCAATTTTCCAACTACCTTTTATAAAGACGATGTTAAACGTCGGGGCGTCTCTTGTCAACCCTACTCTAACTTGACTTTAATTTAAAAACTTTTAGCTTGTGACACAATTAAGCAGTCATAGATCGCAAAACTTTCGATTCCCCTCAAAACGGTCGGAAAAGTGCAACGCTAAGTGAAACTACACTGATTTATAGAGTACAACTTTTTATATGACCCATAAAAGTGATTTATTTTATAAGTTACAAGTAATTTGTTTGTGAAGACTGAATGACAGAACTGATAATTGCCCGACGTCTAGAGCATTAATCCTCGGAGAGGCCTAATATTTAGTAACTTTTGTAAGATTCTATTGTAAGATATGAATCCTCTGGAGAAGCAGTTGGTAGTTAAAGGTACCGTTACCTATGCCTTATTGGACGTGCAAAACTTTATGGATATGCAATTTCATAGATACAAGAGCCACAATGTTGGGATTTATGGGATAACTCCATATTTCCCATGGGCCAGCCCAGCGAAACCAGCAACGCGAAATAATCCTTCATTACCATATTGCAGTCCACAGCTTGTTATGCCAAAAACTTCTAAAAATGGACCTAAATTTCTAAAATGAATTTAAATTCTGTAGGGCACTTTGTCATCGAACTATTAATAGTACATCGCACTCTATATAAGGGCGCGGGGGGTTAAAGGTTGAGGGCGCAGACGGGCGTCATTCGTGGCAGACAACTCATCGAATTTATTCTAGTACCAAGAACTTACATGATGCCAACTATTATATAAAATTATTTAGATAAGCTGTCCCGTGGTACTTAAATTGTGGATTTAAGTTTTGAAGTCCAATTTATGAGTTATTGAGAATGTGGAACTTTAATCCCTCGTGGGAAAATATGCTATTTGTTATTTTTAAGTAAATGCGATTGTATTGGTGTAGTGTTTTTAAGGTATGGCAGTGTATAGTGTAAGGTAACCAAATTAAGCGGTGGAGTGCAAAAGCGAAAACTATAAATAATAAATAATAGGTAATAAAAATTTATTTGTAAACAAGGAAAACTAACAGATTTACGAGTAGATATGTTGAATGAAAAATACCCAGCGCTGAGCAAGGTGTTCGCTGATGAGTTTTGAAGCCTTCTGCGAGTGTCAGCGACATTGACAGTTGATAACTCCTACGTTTAAAGCACATATTCCTGTCAGTGCTAGCGATGTCAAAAAAGGTAACCTAACAAAGAGGCTTTAGCTAAGATACGTTTGAATTACTATGAGTAAATCTAAGGCGTTTTCCAAAAAAATAGGCGTCGTGGCCACTTCATGATTTTAAGTCATTCGAGTATTTATGATATTCCTACACTTGCAGTTGCTGCAACTTTCAGTAAAACACCTGCACACCAACTAATACTTAAAGAAAGAGAAAAAAAAGCTTTATAATATAATTTATATCTACTTAAATTAAGGTGTATCTATCTATACTTATATATGTATAAAGCAAACAAACTCTTCAGAGTTTATTTGTTGGTTTGTTTGCTTGAACGCGCTAATATCAGAAACTACTGGTCCGATTTGAAAAATTCTTTCAGTCTTAGATAGCACATTTATCGAGGAAGGCTGTATATCATCACGCATCAACAGGAGAGGAGCAGACGACGTAGCGCAGGTCAACTAGTCTCTAAATAAAACTCCTGTCCCTATTTGAACTAGAAACGCACACAAAAGCGTATCCACGGGCGTTACATCGCTTGTCACTCGAGGCGTGTAAAAGTAACAAATTAAAAAAGTTTTGTACAGCGGGAATAGTACATACGCGTATCTTGCAGCTTAAAACAGTGTAGCAAGACTTCAGTCTATATAAATCTCTACGTCTTGCTTAGCGCCAAGTTTCTTCCTACTGATTTGTTTATCACGTCTCAAGGTGGCCTAATAGATATGTAGACTATTGTCTATATTAGGAAAACATTTGATACTTTTAAAGGTTCTATACGCGAAGGGTAACCAACGGAATCCTATATCTAAGCCTCATATTCTATAAGTTTGAATGAAGTAATTTTTACAGTTTGTATTTCTTTTGCCGCTATAACAACAGGTAATAAATAAAAGGGTTTTCCATACAAAAAAAAAGGCGTGACGACACGTTTTCGGTGCTTTTATGCAATATTTTTATTTTTTCTGCTATATGAAGGGAAATAGGGTAGAAGTACCGTTTTTGGCCACCTTAGCACCGTTTTTGGCCAGTTAACATTT
This sequence comes from Lacanobia oleracea, assembly GCA_950371165.1. Taxonomy (NCBI): domain Eukaryota; kingdom Metazoa; phylum Arthropoda; class Insecta; order Lepidoptera; family Noctuidae; genus Lacanobia; species Lacanobia oleracea. The sequence continues at coordinate 14,246,820 of OX493401.1, forward strand.
GAATTAATTTATAAAAAAAATATAATATTATAACGATATATTTGTTGAGTTATAAAAAGTTTATATTAAAACAAATTGAGTTTGTAATGGTTTTTTTATATAAATTCATTTCTATCGTTTATTTAAACAATAAATGGCCATAAACGGTACAGTGGCCACAAACGGTACTTCTACCCTACTAACTTTGTATGCATACAAAAGTAAACCAACAAATCATAAAAAATGGTCAAGTGAGAGACGGACTCGCGCAACAAGAATTCGTAATGCCCAATTTTTCGATTCTCGCAAAAACTTATAGGGCACATGCCGTTGTCTTAGAATCTTGACGCAAGAATCTTCTATGCCTATGACATGAAGCCCTTCATATTCAAGACCGTATCACATTCTAGTAGTGATGAGTATAACTAAAACTGGATATAACTTCAAAGGATCTACTAATAACATCTCGATATCGATATTCCGAGTTTGCTTATTCGTAAATGTGTTCATTGGATCGGTGAAGGATATCTAAAATGTGCAGTGAAGCAAATATTTGTTTGTAGTTATATTATTGCGTATTGAGTTTTGTATTGATACGTAAGCATAAAGCCTGAATAAAGATAGCGGTTTTGTCAATACATACCTACGTTATTTTAAATCATATGGGTTTTGAAGACGGGTTTGGGGAATTTTTGACATCACAACGATAAATTGGATGGCACCTAGCCCGCCTTATAAAGATTTCATATTGTCTTCTGATTTATTATACAGTATGTTAGATTTACATTTACCGTCTTCTTTTATGATACCCTCATAAAAGTCTCGCAAATATTTGATATGCTGCTATTTTCTAGACCATGGAAATCAGCTCTATATTTTAGAAGACTAGATGGAATTTTCAAGAAATAACTCGTAATTCCGAGTTAGATTGTAGAAAATGATATTGCTAATAATATTATTATGTAGGTACCAGGAAAGTTATTACTAAAAACAATAGCTTCCAAGTGTTTAAGACTTTTCTGAGTTATATTTAAGTGAAAATGTTTTAGTTGATTCAAGCGTTTTTATCATGAAACGTGGCTAACTTTAGGGTGAAAAACCTCAATTTATTATTGTGGAGAAATTTGACCTTTGTTTGGAAGTAATATGGGCTGTTTTACAAGCTGATTAAGGACTAAATTGGGGTTTATTGTGAACCCAAATCTGTTTCTTTATTAGCGCTGTGTGTTTTCCAAAAATAACAAGCTCATTTAACGCTAATGAATATTTGATTGCCTTGTTGGTCTGGTGATCTAAAGCACAACTGCTGGGCTGTGTGTTTGTTACTTGGGTTTTCCATCTGGAATTTCTCAGTAATAGCCCAGATTCTGGATTTGTGTTCGTTTAGTGGCATAAGTTCGCCACACATGAGTCTCATACATATCTGGCAAAATGACGGTGGGCTATGATTACACAAATACAATAAAACAAAAAAAAAGACTTCTATATATTATTTATTTAGTTAGGAATGGGCTTGCTCTAATGAAAAAGTTTTTTTTTTAATTTGTAATGGATTTGCTCTTGACTCCAGTCTATTCAGAGATGACAGAGACAAAGTCTACGATGGAGCGAGCCTACCCAGAAGGAGCCTGTTCACTCTAACTTTGAAGAGATTAGGGTTGTTAGCTTTTTGGTTTTTAAAAACAGATATCAACACAAAAGTGATCGTCTACCTTAATAAGCATTTCTTCTTCACATAAAAGTCTCACTAAATAAACCTTTTGCTTAATGTTTAACGAATTAAAATGTCTCGGACAGTTTCGTGTCTGCAGCAACCGGTTGCTTTCACATCAAAGCTGTCTGGTATCGAATTGCTGGCAGTTGGCGCTTATTTTTAAACGACACCTGCCGTAGCGTAGGTACTATACCGTGCCCTGCTTGGATCGATACTAGGGATGTGCCAATTATTTTGCCGACTAGACGAAGACGAGTATAGTAGAGGCACTATCGGTTGTAACGTCTGCAAGGTTTCATGATTATCATTGTGGATGAAATACTATTATAAACATCGGTCACGGGATACCATACAGCTGAAAGTATTTATTGAATAAATAAGCTATAGGTACTTATGTTTATAATTTAAAAACTGGCGAAATCATACCACCAGTCTATTATCTATAAAAGTGAAAATAGGTGGAGTGAGCTGTTGATTATGAAGGGAACTGTACCTAATTATATATTTGTAGGGTTACGTACCCAAAGGGTACCCAACGGAACCCTATTACTAAGCTACTCCGCTGTCCGCCCGTCCGTCCATCCGTCCGTCCGTCTGTCTATCAGCGGGCTGTATCTTAAGAACCGTAATAGGTAGACAGTTGAAATTTTCACAGATTGTGTATTTCTATTGCCGCTATAACAACAAATAATAAAAATTAGGGTTTATGGTACGGAACCCTTCGTGGGCGAGTTCGACTCGCACTTGGCCAGTTTTTTAAATGGTTTGACAGCTCACTTCATATTCACTTCACCTAAGCTTACACGGTGAGATGTTTCCAGAATAAAATAATAATAATTTATTTATTCTCAAAAACTTTACACTGGACCCCACTAAAATACCCTGTGTCCCAGAATCGCACTGCAGTTGTTTCTCTGTACTAAAAATCTCATTTAACGAGCTTAAACATTTTTTTAAGGGATTAGAGACGTTCTATACTGTTATTGTCGAAGAATGTATGGAGTGCGGTTATCGAACTACACTTACGAGTAAATGTAGCGTGCTTAAATGGGCGGATTACTAATGAGTTACAAACTCAACAGTAATCCTCTATGTGCGATTAACCTAAAACTTATTGGCTTGTACTTGCTTGCTTACGAGGCGGCTCTCGGGCTGTAATTAGAGGAAGTTATTGTAACAGCTTTGTAGATCAATGTACCTTGTGACGAGTATTTGCTAAGCGATATTTTCATAAATTCGCAATGATATCCATTCAATATGAATATTTCCGTAAAGTCAAAACCTTCCATTTAACCAGGAGTACCTATTGGCCAAACTACACGTATTTTTATAACTTGCTGGTTGCTGTTTTGTTGCTCACTGAAGCTTATTAGTTTAGTGACAATTGCTCGCTCAATATTGTAGTCAGTGTAATTATGACCAGTGATGTATTTAATTGAATTTTATTTTATTTTAATTATTATTATTTTTTAAACATTGTACACCCCATGGGTATGTTACAGAGATATTATAACAAATAATTATATTATATGAACTGACCATACACCTGTAACAAGCAATAAATGAATTTGAATTTTACTTACAGATTGCACCAATGCGTGCAGCAAGCCAATAACGGTAAAATCTTTAACTGTATATCACGGACGATAAAACGGAAAAATAGTATTCTTGAATAGTAGCTAGGAACATCCTTAACCGACGTTTACTTCGCTACTGGTTACTACGCTATGATAATAACAAATGGTGGCTTGTCGTAGTTTAGCGCGCTTATTTTTCATCGCTGCAACTTCCTTTGAGAAACAATTTTATAGGGCTCAGTTTTTCTTGTCAAACTTGATATTATGTTTGGTATATTTTTTAGGACAAATTACAGCGATTTTTTCTTCATCATTGTTGATACTGATCACGATTTGACATAAATGTGATAATGATTGTTCGTGTTTGACTGTCTGTCAGATCATTCTGAATGGTGTAAGTAACAGTCTACCGTCTTTTGTTTAATATTTTAAAAGACGTCCACTTCTAGACATAGGCCTCCCCCAAGAGTCGCCACACCTTGCAGACCTGTGAGCCTCGCAAGCAGCGGATTCCCATAGCCTGCGTAGATCATCGGTCCACCTTATGGGAGGCCTTCCAACACTTTCCGGTACGCGGTCACTATTTCATAAATCTTTCCTTTCCTTTGTTTACAAACAAACGAAAATAAACTTACTATTTGATTTATACACATATATCACACCTAAATAACGTCTAAGTAAAAGAATTCTACTCGTATTTGAGTTTATCGTTTGTTGAGACGTGCGATGTCGTACAAACATCGTGGCTACGTAAATACGGGCAACACTTGGAATGATGGAAACATGTCGTGTAACTGTGGAGTGTGTGAGCAATGAAAATAGCGCAGTAATTAGGTGGAATATTTCGACTGTTTTGATTAATAACGACCTTTTTGAGTTTTAACTACTTAATTATTTTTGTGGATTACTGTTATTACCATGTTTATAGTATAGCAGTGCCTTTTGTCATCAATATATCCTATTCCTAATATATATATAAAATTCTTCAGTTACTGAGTGATCGAGTGATTGACAGACAAAGCACAGCCGAAATTACCGGTCGTAGAAAACCGTAATTTGGCAAGTACGTAAGTTGAGGATTTGCCGAAATTCCTACGGGAACGGGAAAAAGCGGGAATGCGCGTATGAAGTCACTGACAAAAGATTGTATCTTTACTAATCTTTACTAATATATAAAGCTGAAGAGTTTGTTTGTTTACTTGGACGCGCTAATCGCAGGAACTGCAGGTCCGATTTGAAAAATTCTTTCAGTGTTAGATAGCCCATTTATCGAGGAAGGCTATAGGCTATATATCATCACGCTAAGACCAACAGGAGCGGAGCAGTAATGAAAATTGTGACGCAGACGAAGTTGCGCGGGTCGACTAGTTTTTTATAAAAATGTACATACATACACACTCGCCAAAAACAATACGCTCCTTCTGCTGCTTTTCTTTTACTATTAATAGGCATACGTTTGACCACTATCTCACCTGATGGTAAGCGATGATGTGGTCGACGTTTGCCTCGAAGTAACCTATTCACTCTTGTCTTAAAACACTCCCAGGCTCTAGCTATCTGGAAACACAGACTCTGGCAGCTGGAAACACAGGCTCTGCTGTAATTTTTTTTAATAATTTGCTGCAAATTTTTGAAAAAAATTGTATAAGGTAATTCTAGTAGACAGTACATAATATATGTAACTAACAATTGCGTTAAGAATATACCTATGTATATTGCTTTTGTTTTGTTTGTAGGTGGTCTATACCACCTGTTTGTCACCTTTATAACACTTTATTTTAACAGGTGTGCAATGACGTGTACCTATCTAGTTACTCATCATTTTACCTAACTTTGTTTCAAGTAGATGAAATATTTCTCTTAACCTGTAAGCCTTACTATGGTAGGCGTCAGATAAATGTGCAATAACGGTCATTGACCCACATAAATTTAAGGATATTCTTAATATATATCAAAAACAGAATTGAAACTGTCCTGAATCGACTTCTATCGTGATCCTTACGATCTCTAGTAATGGAAAAAGGTTCATAATTTATTATTTTAGTATCTACGATGGGATATTAGGGAAAGGTCAGTGTACTTTATTTACAAGTTTATCTGGCGCTTACCATAGTAACAACATTGCCTTACTAACCTAATGACACCAACATAACTGCAAAAAGCTCCACTACATCTGCTATAAAAAGCAGTCATAACATTGTAACAAGAAAACATCAGCTTACATAATTACTAACATCTGTCCGTACTGCAACTGCTGACCGTAAGACTCACAATTAAGATGCTTCAAGATGTAATACTGATGTAATTTGATAATTAACAGTGTACCGCAGCCGGCGTGGTTGACACGATGGAACGAGGCACAGAAGGTTCACTTTGTTCGTGGCTGTCTTTAAAAAATCATATGTACTGTACTAATATTTCTAATATTATAAAGCTGAAGAGTTTGTCTGCTTGTTTGTTTGTTTGATTGACAGATTAAAGGCGCTAATCTCAGGAACTACTGGTTTGAATAGAAAAATCTTTTAGTATTAGATAGCCCATTTATCATGGAAGGCTTTAGGCTATATAACATCACGCTACGACCAATAGGAGCGAAGCATTAATTAAATATGAAACGCAGATGACGTTGCGTGGGCCAGCTAGTGATAAATAAGCCAGTGCTGCCTCTTACCTGTTGTCAATCTTTAGTGAAGCACCATTTAGGAGCTATGACAGAAGATAAACGCGAGGACAATCTTAAAGATCTATCAGCCCCTTTCTGAAAGAAATCTTACTAAGCTTCTAATCTTCGTTTTAATACTATTTGTCAGATATTTAATTCGAATATTTATAGAGAATTTCAATTAAGAAATCTACAAATCAGTATTATGGTACAAAAGTTTTAGTTATGGCTGAAGATAATGTCCCAAAAATACTGCAAATTTTTATTCTACAACGCTTACACTCCTACCAAGTTATTTGTGAAGTGGCAAAAATTAGAACTACGGCCGTCAAGTTGAAATGTCATTCGATTGTCAGTGTCTACTACATTCGGTTTCTCTGGTTGTTTTGTCGTGATATTGCTGAATTTATAAAGTTAAATATGCCGAAAGTTATCAAAAGTGATGCTCGAAACATTACTCTAAAGGTTAAAACCTTTTTTGACGAAGAAGCTCGGGCGGGATCTCCGACTATTCCATTAAATCAAATACACAAACGAATTTTGGCAGCGACGGATAGTGTTGTCAACTTTCTTTTTATAAGTTACCCGATACTTAACTAATTATTTAAGTCCACGAAATATTCGTTTCTATTCTTGCTGCAGGTTAGCGTAACGGTAACGTATATATATTAGGTAACCTGCTAAGTGAGTGAGCAAACTAACCTGCCAGATTCAAAATTTCTGCTAACTTTTATTTTACTATCTTATATTTCAGGTGTGAGTCAAGGACTAATTTTAAAAATAGTTAAAGAAGGGCACGCAGCAGAAGATACTGGTACAAAAATTCGGACACCAAGCAAGGACAGAAAACGTAAAAGTGGATTTGTGCATGTTGATGGAGATCTCTACTTGTAAAAGCTGAAGACAGAGTAATGGAGCCTGTATCGAAAGGGCAAAGATAATATTATTGTTCATGCGGGAGGAGATACTGGATTTATTACAAATGCACTACTTGCGTTTAAATCAAACACAAAAAGTGGTGAGTATCATGACGAGATGAATAGTACCAACTTTAAAAAGTGGGTTGTTGAAATTCATTAATAAGTGTTGTTACGATTGAAATTTTGCATCAAACGTTTAAGAAATGACTCAAGGTGGACTCGAATGACAATGGTCTACGTTGTCATTCGAGGTTGAGAGAAAACTTAGAAAACACATAATATTGATGGGTCTTCTGAACTTACGTGTGTCATAGTATCCGGTGAGTTAGAGCGGCGCGTGCGCAACTTGCTCTCGTATTAATTGTGGTCACCGGTTCCTCGTGAGCTCTAATATGGCGCTGTAGCAGATGCCTGCGACAAAAACAGTTTGAAATTATAATTACTTTATTGGAATTATTAGTATTGGGAAGAGTTGAAGTATGCTGCGTAAGCTGTTCCTTGATAGATGGTGAGATGAAACAGGAAACTTTTTTAGGTAGACTTGCTGGTTTTAAGTTGATACGTTTTTAAATTGTTTGCGTTTATGACTACGCTATATACATAAAGGCAAACGTAAGGTGGAACACCCTCAGAGAATGGTAAGCGTCAATAGTCTCTCAAATTGACTTTGACAGACGGTCAGATAGACAGCCAGCCAGATAGACACACGAGTGATCCTATAAGGGTTTTCGGTCGTGCGAAACCCTAAAAAGTTGAATGGCGTCCGATTGAACAGTCCTATCCTAAGACCAGTGGGCTACTGTGGCTGTACACAAATGATGACGACGATTGTGCTAAAAACTTTGTAATTAGATAATCCCGCTTTGTCAGCAGTCAATTAATTTAGGCAATTTTATTGATTGACAGGTCAAGCCTATTTGGGAATGAAAAAAAAAACAGCCTTTTATACTCAAGACTGTTGTAATTGGCTCCCAAATAGGCCCCAATTAAATTTCCCCAAGAAGGTTTTGTAATTATTGCTACAGATGGAACTTTTGGTAGTGATCTTTTAATAGCACCCGCGGAGTTGTAAGAGGTTATACAATTGGGCTCAGTAAAGTCGACCAAAATTAAAATAATTATTACATGTTATTGTAATACTAATCCTTATCCTTACTTCCTTATATTTTAATATTAATTATTATTATAAATGCGAATGTAACTCTGTCTGTCTGCCTGTTCGCTGGTTTGTCGCGCTTTCACGCCATAACTACCTACAGCTAGTCTATTCTGTAAGTAACCATTTCGATATCGAGCTTCACCTGAGTGACAAATCTCACAAAGTGAACTTTATTACGCACGACATAAAGGTCTTACGTTTATACTCACCGCGGATTCCGCTGTCGAGACTCGAAAATGTTGTTACAGAATAGCACTACAGAACCGATTTAAATGAAATTTGGCCTGAGAAAGGACATGGGCTACTTTTTATCCCGGGATTATGTTCCCTAGGGACCACGTAGGCAAAGCCGCTGGCAGAAGCTAGTGATTTTATAAGTTGTCTTAAGCCCCCGTTTCTGAGTTTTTTATCGGTTGTTTATCTGTTCGTTAACCACTAACTAATCAATGGCGTTATGACAACTAGCGTTAACGAACAGATAAGCGACCGATAAAAACCTCAGAAACCGGGTCAGTTTTAGTAGAAAAAGCAGCCATGTCATTTCTTTTCCTAATTCCTTAGTGCGAGATCCTAGTTTTGTAAAAGTATACGAATTATATCCGTAAGTAAAGAAAATCGAAAAGATCTTTTAACTATAGTGGAAAGCTTGTACAGACGCCAGCACTTCAAGGTAATCGAAACTGTAAAATTTTCCCAATCAACTTCTAACCTAATTCTTTAGACATAAAGTCGAAAATCTATTGAAGAAATTTGACAGCTTGTTGTAGCTAGATATGCTGGCATCTGTACATATATTGGCAAAAACAACTATCACGCGTTAAGAAATAGTTAGCACAAATTAAAACTCATAACTGTTATAGACTCCTAAGCAATTTCCTATACCGCCATTTTTTTTTAAGGATGGTAATATAATATAATAATAATATAATATAATATTCCACACAACTATCACACTACGCCATCTAGTCCCAAGCTAAGCAGAGCTTGTGTTATGGGTACTAGACAACTGATAAACATATTTATATATTTCTAAATACATACATATTATAGATAAACTACACCCAGACACAGAACCAATGATCATGCTCATCACACAAACATTTGTCCTGGGTGGGAATCGAACCCACAACCCCTCTGGCATAGCAGTCAGGGTCACTAACTACTAGACCAACAGGCCAGTCAATCATCAAATGACTCCTCCCGCTCTGGGTGAAGCAGAAGGGAGTGTCAGACTGACTAAAACCCATCTGTGTTCCTAATGCTTTTTGCGTTCCAGGGCCGCGGTGACTCTGTCGAACTAATTCCGTAACCCCGGCAGCACTGGCCCTGGTGGGCCCCGTCTTCTATTTCCTATTCCGCCAACATGTACGGTTTCTGTGTGCTAGATCACAGGACCAAAACCGCGGGTAAAAGTTAGTTATTAATATTGATCAACTTCATACACTAAAACAAAACACTACAAGGTACAAAATAACTTCGCGAGAAAGAAAAGAACTTTAATTTCGGAAGTCGGTGTTTTTGGTTATTTTTTCGTTTTTTGACACCGACTTCCGAAATTAAAGTTCTTTTCTTTCTTCCGAAGTTATTTTGTACCTTGTAGTGTTTTGTTTTTGGAAGTCGGTTGTATTTTTTGTAAAAAAGTTTTTTATTCTTCACTTTTTAGTGGTACCTAGGTACCTGCGTACCCATTAACAGCGTACCAGCGCAATGTTATGTAAAGAACTGGTGTAAACACTAAAAAAACACGCGTTTTCAGCAATCCCGATCCCTTTGCTATCATTTATTGAAGAGTTCCGTTGCCTACCTCCGAAGTTCTTCGTCAGATCTTCACCAAATTGAAACGGGACCAGTCCAGGAAAATACTCTTTCAAACAAAAAAGAATCGTCCAAACCGGCTGACAATTGGCGAAAGTATCGCTGAACAAACATTTTTCATGGGATCTTATCATCAGATCCTAATTTAAATCATTCATCATCAGGTCAGCAACATGAGATGATGATTTCCAGGCACAAATATCTAAATTGCGTTAGAAAGTTCATGAAAAACATTGTATGTGCCTATAAAATTTGAGGGTTGCCCTCGATTTTCGTGAGATCCCATCATCAGATTCTGACATGGTGACAATGGGACCAATCGAGGAGTATACCCTTTAAGATTAAACAAAAATTCTTCCAATCGGTTCATAAATGACGGAGTTATGACATAACAAACATAAAAAAAAAATACAACCGAATTAAGAACCTCCTCCTTTTTTTGAAGTCGGTTAAAAATAAAACCAAACAAAAAACCATGGCCCTTAAAGTGGTTTAGAAACTCTGACACTAGGGTGTATGGTAATTACACCTTACTGCTCACACGATAAGAAGAAGAACTTCAAACAACAGTTTTCGGCACCAGACAGTCACAATAATAGTTTGTAATAAAATAATTAGACAAACAGCCGTTACTAGACTAAGCGAGGCGTTTTACCGTTTTACAGTTAAGTAATTAAAAAACTTAATCGTTCGACCCAGATTCGGGTAAAGCCGATTCTTTGTTAATATTTATTGCTGATAATAAATACAAAGGTTAAGTTGCTCCAGAAAGAGAATAGACCGTAAATCGAAACTTTTAGTAGACGAGAATTGTGAAAATACTTTCTCTGTTACAGTCAATGCTCTCTCGAAAAAGCTTAAAAATAGCGTGCAGACATCTGATAAAATAGGCAGTAATCTACATGATATTGCACGTAACTTGGTTTAGCCAGAATTTATGTATCGGTTTTACATAATAGGAAAAAAAAAACACCAAATCACCTCCAAATCGTTGAGATGAAACCATTTTTCTACTTAATTTTTTAACAAAATACAAAAAAAAAAAAATAAGCCCCGTTTGTATGCACAAGGTCATTGGCATATTGTATACAAGCCTTAATGATAATTAACTGGTGAAATACCATAATTTTATCACACCCTGTTACACATAGGGTCTGATAAAATTATGGTATAACATGTTACAGGTCAACTGTACGGTTTTTCCTACTCCTCCGCTGTACTTTTCTGATTAATATCGTTGTAGGATCCAAGACAGTTGAATCATTGGCTCGGCATTTTTCTGGTGGTCGCCACTGTTGATTCTGACTTTCAGGAGTTGCAGTGGTTGGGAATGTGTGGCGGGCTTGTCCCAAAAAAAAAGGTTAACTGTACGCACATATGCCTTTACTTGTTTTCTGCCCGACTGCAAAGCAAATGCCTTTCTTCTTTCCATTCCTCCCGACTTTGGGCCAGTGTGGACAGAAAATGAGTATAGTTCTGTTTAAAGTAAAATCATATAAGTTTAACTAGCTAAACAGAGTGACTTGCAAACACATAAGTGTTTTTTTTTTGGGATATTCTCCGTAGGTTATAGATTAGATAACTTTTTTTTTTACTATCGATAGGCACGCGTTCGATCACTATCTCACCTGATGGTAAGCGAGGATGTGGTCGAAGATGGAGCACGCTTGCCTAGAAATAACCTATTCACTCTTGATTTAAAGACTCCCAGGTTGTAGCTATCAGGAAACACAGACTCCGGCAGGGAATAACTATCTATATTTGTTTCGACGTTTTTGGGAAAAATACCTTTCCCTCTGATTAAACCATCCCAGAAAACAGGGGTAAAATTATAGCAATTCATAAACCGTCCATATTAAAGTAGTTGTAATATAACACAAAAGTTTCTCATTTCTGCCCAGTTACGTGTATCTGGAGGATACCAACATGATTTTATAATTATATACATACGTATACTCGGGGGAAGCGTGTGGCTACGTAATAATAGTCGCACGTGTTGATCTCCAAGGTTAAGCAACGATTGCTGGTCAGTCCGTGAATGGGTGACCACTCAATACATACCGAGACTTCTTTGTGCCTCGAAAAGCGTGTTATGCTTTTGGTCTTGGTAATAGATCTTTAGCAGTCGTTATGGCTAGTCAGAAGCAAGAAAAACTGGAGGGCTACTCTCTAACCTCGTAATCCGTAGTTTCGGGTTGTCATTAATTTTTAAAAGGTTAAGTGACATGGAGTAGAATACGCCCGCAACTAAGCCCAAAACATCGGACTTCGGGCTTAGAGAGTAGCCCCCCTAATAAGTCTTGCAGTTACGGGGATGAGTTCATCATAGGTAGGATAGGCAGTCTCTCCATTTAAAATACTGATACGCAGCTGCATCGGGTTATCCAAATAATAGGTCCTTTACCTATGAAATTGCCGTTTTGTATGAAACAATTTAAACGATTTTTTTTCATGTATTTTTTATTTGTATTAATCGAAGTAATCACCCATGCAATCAATGCATCTTTGCCAACGCAGTGGCAGTTTATTGATGCCCTTCTTAAAGAAATCAGCTGGACGGGAGGCAACAAATTCTTCAAAGGCATTTTGTACTGCCTCTCGGGTATTGAATTTTTTTCCCGCCAGGAAGTTATCTAAATTCTGGAAAAAGTAGTAGTCTGTAGGCGCAAGGTCTGGTGAGTAGGGCGGATGACGGAGAGCTTCCAACCCCAGTTCTTGCAACTTGGAGACCGTCTGCTGTGCAGTATGAGGTCGCGCGTTGTCGTGCAGGAGCAGCGGAGACGAGCGATTGACCAATGCTGGTTGGAGATGTGCCAGCTTCTCCATCATTGTGTTCAGTTCTTCACAGTACACATCTGCAGTAATGCTCACCCCGTTTGGTAAGAAGCTGTGATGAATCACACCGGCGCTAGACCACCAAACAGTGACCATCACTTTTCTAGGGGTAAGTTTTCGTTTAGGGCATTGCTTAGGTGCTGAACCAGGATCCAACCAACTTGCTGAGCACTTGCGGTTATCAAACAGAATCCATTTTTCATCGCAGGTAACAATGCCGTTTAAAATTCCTGCATTTGTGTGTCTGTTGAGCAGTGCAAGGCAGGTCTCGACGCGTACTTCACGCTGGCGATCATTGAGTTCGTGGGGCACCCATTTGTCAAGCTTTTTTACCTTGCCAATTTGACGAAAATGGACCAATATTGTTTTGACGCTAACGTCGAAAGCTGCTGCTAATTCAGCCGTAGATTGTGTATCATCAGCTTCCACAATCGCCTTTAATTCGTCATTGTCGACCAAAGTCTTCGGACGACCGCGAGGTTCATTTTTCAGGTCGAAATTTCCAGAACGGAAGTGAGCAAACCAATAACAGGTGGTGCGTTGGTTTGTAGTGTTAGCTCCGTAAACGTCGTTGATGTTGCGTGCCGCTTGTGCCGCGTTACTGCCGCGACGGTATTCATATTCCATAATTACTCGAATTTTTAACGTATCCATGATGACGAAAAAGATTGAAATGCGATGAAAATGTAACACTAATCAATAAACAAATGACTAGTTTTGGAAAAAAAACCATGTTTTCAAAATAAAATTAATTTGAAATGAGAATTCTTATCATTTTTTTTTTTATTTGACTCAGACTTAAATTGTCCATAGTGTTAGTAACAACAAACTTAAAAAACTATGTTAGTACAAAACACGGCGATTACAACTTAAAACTATTTCACATGGATGCGTATCCAATGCTCCCATAGAGGACTATCAAAATGATCAGCAACAACCCTCAGGTAGCTGTTGGAACTGTCCCTCACCCTGCGCATCAGCGATGCCACCCTTTTACGGATTATGGCATGGAAGCCATCCACCTGCGCGTCTGCAAACATCGCTGAAGCACTACAATACCGAGGCAGACCCATCAGCAACCTGAAAGCGTTGTTGTATTGGACCCGCATGGCGCTGACAACTCGCTGCGTGTAATTGACCTACAGGCTACAGGTATAGTAGGACTGGCAGTAGGCCCTAAATAATGTCTTCTTAACCTCTTTAGAGCACCTTGAAAACCTGCGTGTCAACATATTACACCGAATTGTCAGCGACCTGCGTTCCCGTTCCACGTCCGGATCATCACTCATGTCCTCGTTTACCACATGGCCAAGGTACACGAACTGACTTACTCTGTTAAGCGCCACCCCACATAGTGTCACAGTCGGTACACAAGAAGGCGTCATCCGCCCCGCCCGAAACACCAGCAATTCGCTCTTTTTAACATTATATGTCAATTCGTGCGTCCTTGCATATTCTTCACAGACACCCACCAGCCTCCGCCGGGCGCTGATCGAAGGGCTCAACAGCACCATATCATCAGCGTAGCTTATGTTGTTCACCACCTGACCATCTATGGAACAGCCAACCCCGGTACCGTTGAGCTCCCGGACCAGATACCTTACATAAATGTTAAAGAGCGTAGGGGAGCTTAATCCCCCTTGCCTCACACCACACTTCAACCGGTAGGCATCTGAAAAGGAACCTGACCACTTCACATAATTCATTTGATGGTGGTACCAATACTTAAATATATTGGTAACACCCTCAGGCACTTTGTTCTGCCTCAGCTTGTCCCACAGTCTGTCATAATGAACAAGATCAAAAGCCTTCGAGAGGTCCAAAAAGGCAGCATATACTGGCGTCTTACGATCCGTGTAGTACCTGACGGTGTGCTTCAGGACTAATATCGCACTCTCAGTAGAGAGACCCGGCCTAAATCCAAACTGAGCATCCTCGAGTACAACACACTGAGAGAGATAGCCATTCAGCACACCGTCAAGCACCTTGGCCGCTATGGTAGCCAACGTAATAGGCCTGTAATTGTGCTTGTCACTGACGTCACCTGTTTTATTTTTTACTATGGGTACCACAACCGCCTTTATAATATTATCTGGCAAGTAAGCATGTGACAAGCAAAAACTGTAAAACTTCGCCAACACCCTACACAGGTGAGGACCCCCATGCTTTAGATGCTCCACGCTTAGTCCATCATGTCCAGGAGACTTGCCCCTACATGTGTTGTGTAAGACCCGTGACACGTCCTTAGAAGTTACTCTAACTGGCTTGTCAAGCAAAGGACATGTAGCGTGGGGCATCTCTTTCTGTACCAATCCCCGTTGCTCAGTCTGAAAATGCTCCCTGAACATGTTGGCGACGTCCACCGCCTCCACTTTGCCCTGCACACTCTTAGCCAAACAAAAATTATTTTGATTTGAAATGGCCAGTACTGCAGAACGGCAATTTCATAGGTAAAGACCTAACATGTTTTGTAGTTGGGAAATAGCTACACAAATTGATTTTGTTGAACATACATAGTTACGTAGACGAGATATCATAAAAATATGTAGATATAATATAGAGGCCAAGCCTACGTGATGTCTGTAAAAAAGCTTAGGTATGACGTCATTGGAAAACATTATTTTATTTCGGTTTATGATTTCATAAAGGTCACGACGTGTCGGTTTTCAGAGGTCGTTGCCATAGTAATTATGTCTTCGCAAACAAAATATTTATTATGATTCGGAAGAACGTTCATTGTTTGAACATGGAATAGTTTCCTTAGTAGATGCCTAATGGCGGGTACTGGGAAATCTCATAATTTGGTGTTGGTAGGTGTGTTTTAGTTATCACGTTTTTCTTCCCCTAATCCCGATTTATTTAGGTCTCAGTCATTGTCCGTGTTCTATCTCTATCATCCTTTTCGATAGTCCTTCCATCGTTACTTTGGTCTTCCAATGCTTCAGTAACATCATCATCTGCCTAGCCTTTTCCCAACTATATTGGGGTCGGCTTCCAGTCAAACCGAATTTAACTGAATACCAGTATTTTACGCGGAGCGGCTGCCTACCAGATCTCCACAACCCAGTAACTGGGTAACACGGTACTTCATGGCAAGACTGGAGTCAGATTAACTGGCTTCTGACAATCTGTAACGGCTGCCGATGATCTACAAATGACAGCCAGGACCAACGGCTTAACGTGCTTTCCGAGGCACGGAGGAAACTCGCTATGTTAAGATGGTCACCCATCCACAGACCAACCTTGGCAAGCGTTGCTTAACCTTGAAGATCGACCCGTGCGTCTGTTATTATCTAGCCACGAGCTCCTCAATCAATGCTGCTTCCAATGCTTCAGTAACACATGCACATAAAATTCTTCTTTCCTTATCCTATTGACATACACTGTATACCTACAACCTGTAACAGAATAAACTCAATAACCTTTAAGGGGTCATTGTACTCGTCATTATGAACAACTTTTACTATGGAACCAATACTGAAATCGCGAAAAAAAAAATCAGCTGTTCAGTACATTTTTTTCGAGTTATGCGCACAAAAATATATGGAGGAGTCGGTTTTTTTTTCGTGATTTCAGTGTTGGACCCATAGTGAAAGATGATGAAAAAGATGATTGATGAGTGAAAAATGATGACTTCAATGACCCCTTAAGAGGTTTTGCGTTATTCTGTTACAGGTTGTATACAGTGACTTTTACAGGCTTTATACCTACTGTTGTCGCTGTATTCACCGTAAAAAAATCTGCTGCCCAGTACTTTTTGTCGTATTATTTTAAGGTAGGCCTTTTTAGATTTTGCGTTTCTGTTACAAGTTGTTGGCAAAAACTTTGCAGGATGACCCACTATGAGCTCACAACGTAGGTAATTAGCATAATGCATTGGTGCAGGCAGTAACTCATACATTAGATAACATCCTCCCGGCAGCAGTAAGTTATTGTGCAATAACAGCATAATGCTACTCGTAGCATTGCTTAGGTACACCAACCGTTACCTAACTTAGCTCCCCTTAGAGAATGCTAGCTATTTCCCACGCCTTCTCTCCTGTGGTCTAGGTACCCAATAGAAACCGTGGATAAATTTTATTCCTATACTAGTTGACCCGCGCAACTTCGTCTGCTCCGCTCCTATTGGTCTTAGCGTGATGATATATAGCCTAAAATAATGTTTCAAATCGGACCAGTAGTTCCGCAGATTAGCGCGTTCAACCAAACAAACAAACTCTTCAGCTTTATATATTATTCCGATTCCGATATAAAAAGTAGCTTATAGTCGCTCTGCTTCATCTCTGTCGTTCGTTCGTGACAAACATACTTACAAAGAATTTTACCTCTTAGACAAATCAGTTATCTTTTAACTCGGAGTTGCTTCTTCTTGTTCGTGTTGCTGGCACGGCAGTTCATTAGGTTCGGGTTGCTCAAAACGTTGCTACTTCCATGGCATCGTTGGTGGCAGCACATAGGTCACTTTGGCTGCATGTTTTGGGCCACAGAGAGCAAGACTCGTCTCCACATTCACACCCCGCAGTTGATCCATGACGGCAGCCCTCTTTGCGAGGTTGGAATTTCACCTTTCTACCAGCAATCTTTAGCGGTTCAGAGAGTTCCAAGTGGACCAAGAAAGGTTAGGCTCTGCGGAAAGTTATGTTCGCTTGGTTGTAAATAGTTTATTAGTTAGTTGCTAACCCGGGGCCATTATATACGAAATTATTCCGTCATCATCATCATCATCATTTCAGCCGAAAGACGTCCAGTACTGGACATAGGCCTCCCCAAGATGGGTTTGCTATAATCGAAACGCTTGGAAGGCGGATTGGCGATCGCAGTGTATGGTGTTGAGTTTTGCAGAGAACGCTGCTGACCATTCTCTGACGAGTCCCTTAGAAAATAATTCCGTGTTACCATAAAAATAATTATAGTTTGCGAAGGTGGACCGTATAATATCAGTTTAGATCGTACCTCTTATTTTAGTTTGTTCAAAACCATGTACCTACTTTAACACAAACTCCACTCACATAACATGGTTATTTATTATCTCGACCACCTTTAATTAAGCCGGTTTACAAGAAAATAATTAATACGAATATATTCGGTCCCTTGGCAGGATAACATTAAAACCCGGGTTATATTAAAGCTTCAGGTGACAAGAACAAACCCCGTTCTACTTGCGGCCACAAATTGGGTTTTCACGCAAAACGATACACTTTATGTCTAAAATTTTCGCTTCAGGTCCATTTTGTGTTTCAGGATTTCTTTCACAGATGTTATTCTCGTAAATAAACTTAAATGTTAGTAGGTCTGAAAGTAAACGACAATTCAATGGTACATAAACGTTTTGCCCTTAGGGCTCGATTAGAGCGGAGAAAATCTGGATCGAATGGCATTACTCTCCTGAAAATATTTTTTGTAGATTTCATATTATTTGATAGATATTGGAATGTTCTTGTTTGTGGTTCAAGGTTCACTTATTCATCTTCAATAATTTCATTTGAAGGATTCGGTATAGTGTCGTCACCTCAATTTTTGTATTTTTTCCTATGCGGGAATTCCTTAACAACAAACAAGTCTGTAAAGTTACAGTAAGACAAGGAAAAAGATACCTCATAATGCCATGCGTAATATATTATCATTAAAAGCTCCAGACAGGGCACCGTCTGGGAATACCACTGGAGTTTAAAGTCCCTTTTCCTTAGTTAATTGACACAACGAGGGACAATGAACTTTAACTACTCGCAATGATAAGTGACTACTTTGAAGTATGTTAGTACAAGTATATCAAAGTGCGGTCGTTCTTAAGAACGTAGAAACAATTATATTGCACTAGCTTTAGACCGGGGCTTCGCTCGCGGTCAAGTTTCTGTTCCACAAAAAAATGATCGATTTTGATGATTTTGGGTACAGAGATCTGTACCCAATTTCATCAAAATCGACTCAGCGGTTTAGGCGTAATAAACAATTAAACTAAGAAACACACTTTCGTTTTCGTAATTTTAATATTTAGTTAGGATAACTTTGTGGCTGAGCTTGGTGTGACCGCCTGTGTGGAAAAATGTGAATTTGCTGAGACGGAAGTAGGAAGCACGGGCGGGGGTTCCACATTGGAACCGCGTAGGTTCCAATGTGTGTGTATACTGACACCTATTGAACTGAACTGCATCTTCATTCGTCCTGTCAAAGGTACTATCGGTAACTGTAACTGCATTTACAGCTTCTATATCACCAACTAGCAGGGCTATATTGAAGTAACCTATCGAGAAAGTGTTTCATGAAAACGAAATCCAATACTTGACCTTCTCGTTAATTAACAAAATGTTTGATCTTACCGATATTCTCTGAGATATCAATGTCAGTATCTCAAACTTTCTCTTTAGTGTCGTTTTCATAATGAATACAGTTTTAATCACTCACAACTTCAAAAGTAAAATGTAATAATTTTAAGATTTGACCCGTTGAGCCTTTGAAGCGTCGGATGGTGCCATTCCAGCCCGGATTAATCAGTTTTATAGCGGTCTATTACATAGGGATGGGACGTTTTCACGACTGATCGCTTTTTTCGAATTTCGAATGTACGGTCTTTGTAATGTCTTTGTGACAGACTTGAAACTGGATTTTGCTATTTACAGAATGTAAGAGTCCGTATTAAGATGTGTACGAACAAATACTCAGCGAAATTCAAAGCTATTTTCTTCTTAATGATCCCTCCACACGCGACTGTGTAAGCTTCTTAACTTGTCTGTGTGGGTGTCAGTTTACTTCATAACGTTCGAAGTTAGACTCATATTTCCAGACGAGGTCAATCGAGGACATTAATTTCCACTGAAACTAAGCACGGTCAGACATGAAATATTACTTAATTGAGGGTAATAGTACTTTAATTGCTATTTTCAGGTGGAGTAAACAGCCTAGCCTTCCTAATCGACCTAGGGTGACGCAGAGTTATCCGCGAGCTGGGACCTACTATAACGTCTTAAAACCATCATGGTTATGGTAGGTGTGAGAGAGACCGAGCTATATAAGACGCATGTCTCTATCCCTTTTTCACAATGAAGTCAGTGGTTCTACTGGTGATCAACAATGACATTGCATAAACAAAACCGTTGAAATGGTGTTCCGTTATTGGCAGTGGTTGGCTACTTCAATAACATTTAACTCCAAAACTCTCATGATCGAATGATGCGATAACTATATGACTTGTAGTTGGATAAATATTTTTTGATTACCGTAACTTTTCTTTTTAATTTTATTTTCTTTTTTATTACTTTATTGTTATTTTCGTCTGTAATTTATTTATAAGTTGGTACTGTTTTTGTACGCTGGAGCACTGACGCATAAATCTTTTTTGTATGGGCGCTAATGGCTGCGACACAGTTTATAACTAATGCAGTCATTATCGTACTTAATTTTATTGTAATTCGTGTTTTTAGTTCCAATAAATATTATTATTACCTATTATTAAATCAGTTATACAGAGTTGATACGACAGAGGGGCATTAAATTAAACTACGTACATTTTAAGTATACTATACGTGTTCAGTATTAATTCGATACGGTACAAAAACAAAAAGCGCCATAAATGAGAAAATATTTTTTTTCAAACAAACTAAATAGCTTGCAAATCCGAATAAAACGCAACCACCCTTTGTAAAAAAATGACACTGACCTTAGATACCGCTAGGTAACAAAGCGGCAACGTCGCGCGCGCGCCGGAGCGCGGTGTGCGGTATCTCGTGTGCTCGGCGGGGGCCGGGCCGAGGTGGCGGCCGGCGACTTAGGCCTCCGCTCGCACTGGCTTTTATGTTAGGTAACGTTTCGAAGTACGCGCACAAAAACAAACACACTAAATTTTTAAATTTTCGATGTGTCCTCCATTCACATTGATGCACAAATTATACCGACGGAGAATATTGTTATTTATTTTTCTAATTAGATCACTGTCCGTCGCTAAGCACTTTAATTTGTGAAATGCTAAAATAATCCTATTTTTTAACTCATCAATTGTATTTACCTCTGAGGCATACACTTCACTCTTAATGTAACCCCACAAAAAGAAATCCATGGGAGTGAGGTCCGGAGATACTAATACTAAATAATAATAATCCCAAGTTACGTGTCCTATCACCATAAAAAAACAGTCAATCACAAAAAAAAACACTAATACTAAATAATAATAATCCCAAGTTACGTGTCCTCTCACAATAACAAACTAAAATCACAATTGTTTGCGCGCGAATTCCACAAACCGTACGTTCCGAAACGACAGCGTCGGCGCACTGAATAGAGGCCCCACTTACCGATCGCAAAAAAACAAGGATGCAACAAACTGACCTATTTCTGTTTCTTTCAAATGCGCTACGTGTGTCGCTTTCGTAGTGACGGTGCAAGTGTGTGTGTATTCATTGCTTCCTTGTTTGCATTGCCAATTTTTAGTGAATGTCCTTCGACATGCGTCAGAGCGGCAACAACGCATCGTAGATTCATCGTTGTAAGGTGCATGACCTATGCTTAGACGATAATCAGCTGTTAGAAAAGATACATCGTGTTCAAACCGTGCAAAAACTTTAAAAATCATTTGCGACTAAACTACTGCTCCTAATTAATTTATTTTTGGTACAGAGCTTGAAAATGGTACCTAGTATAGGCAGTTTAAAGGAAAGCCCCTCTGTCGTATTAACGTCGTATGTACCACTAGTGTTAGAAAATGCAACGTTGCCTTCAGAAACAGTTAGATCAAGAGAGTAAGTAATTATCAATGAAATAAAAATATCTGTATCATGCAATGTGATCAAAATGACACAGTAAAATACCTAAGCGATGCACCTTCAGCCATATGTTGTCGGCCGGTGTCGTATGGTGCCGTAAAAGAATAATACCATCCCATCGTCGCCAGAGAATGGGCAGCAGCGTTCTTTGTAAAACTCAACACCATACACTGCGATCGCCGACCCGCCTGCTAAGCGTGGCGATCATGGCAACCAGACGTCCACTGCTGGACATAGGCCTCCCCCAGCAGGGGGTTCTGGGGGAGGCCTGTGTCCAGCAGTGGACGTCTTTTGGCTGTTATGATGATGATACACCATCAGCCAGTCTATTCTGTAAAATCTCACCGCGCAAACTAAGGTGAAGTGTGAGCTATCATCTTACCTAATGCTAGAGATTGACATTTCACTTTCAGTTTACTTCACCGCCGAGATTTTTAAAAACTTTCCGTCACCTATTTTTCAAAATGAAGATAGAGTCTTCACGGTTTACCAAAGGCTAATTTATTAAAAATAACTGGCTGTCTGACCTGATTCCGGTGTTCTGGAAAATCTTTCCTCCTTTGATCCGATCTTCGAACAAGTACGCCTTTGTCCGAAATGTTCCTGAAGTTTCTCAACCCAGAGCCGAAACGTGTCCTGCATACGGTAGCAGGCACTAACGAAAATAGCAAATATTTTTTTCAACCCCCATTCACCTTCGTCGATCTTAAGATCATGGTAACAGAGGTCAATATACCCTTTCAGAACAGCAAAAGATATTGCAGTAAAATAATAAAGGTGGGTTTCGAGGAATGAATGAACGAATGGATTTCAGTGAATAAAAGCATAATCCCGTACTAACCGATTGAACCTAAAATTACAAATAGGTGATCCTGAAACTTGATTCATTTTAATGAATTATCTTTGGCTAGTTATTGCTATTAGAAGATTTTTTAAAGTCTTAACGTACGGGAAGTAAAAAGCCTTTGGGTACTAGACTGTCACCCTCTATTTTTCATATTTACAACAAAAGGATATGTCCAGTTCATCTCCATTTAAGTTGATCGATACGTGATGTCTGATAGCTTTGTTTTGCGCCTGATGTCTGTACTCCTGACTTTATTCTTTAGTTTTAACCCTAGCACACTCTTCTCTATGGCTCTTTGAAATTAAGTAAGCTTTTTCGACAAAGCCCAGGTTTCACGTCATATGTAATACAAGGAAGAATACATGTGCCAAAAGTCTTTTTATTGATCTTGATGTTAGCACTTTGCTTTTCATAATTTCATTTAATGACCATTTTTCTACCATACTGTGGCAATCTTCCAAAATTTTGAAGGCAAGTTGAGAAAAGACCTTAGCTGATGCTTGAAATCCTAATTCTGAGTGACTGCCAGACGACGCACAACCGAAACTACTGATCTAAAAGCTGAAATTTGATGTGTAAGTTCCTTGGGAGTATAGGGGAGCACTAAGAGATGATTTCCCGAAATTATTACGGGAACAGGATAGCGCGTACGAAGTCGCGGGCAAATACTAGTTACTCGTACATTTAAAATGATTACTTTCTTAACAGACGAAAATGTGCACCGGTTTTTAGAATAGCGGTCTGAAAGTTATAAGCGTTGCTCAATAAAGAAGGAATTGTATCGTCCGGCCAGACCAATAGTTACGATTGGGTTTTATATGAAAAGGTTTCAGTGTTTTTCCAATATCTAAAAATACGAATGTGTCGTTTGCCGTACCAACAATGAAGAAATATTTTCTTATGTTTGTTTAATATTGTTAAAAATATAATAATATGGTTGTTTTAAACGCTGAAGGTATGTTTTTTGCTATATAATTTTTCTAGTATATTGATTGGCTCGTCGCGATGAGGCTCCAGTCTTGAGCATCGACGACAAGTTGCTAGCCTGTCGGTCTTCTACCGGTTGCATTTTGGGGAATGTGCGACGGAATTGCATAATTAAATTCCACCAAGCCCGTTCCATCATCGGACCACAAGACGAACGGCTATGCGCCACCGGTACGTAGTGGACATACCACCCACACGCACAAAACGTTTTGGGAACACATTCATAGTGCGTACAGCTAAGGAGTGGAATTCCCTGCCGGATTCTGTGTTTCCTGATAGCTACAACCTGGGAGTCTTTAAGTCAAGAGTAAATAGGTTACTTCTAGGCAGGTGCGCTACATCTTCGACCACATCATCGCTTACTAATAGGTGAGATAGTGGTCAAACTCGTGCCTATCAAAAGTAAAAAAAAAAGATTTTCAATCCTTTTTATTTAATTCCCCTGCAAATCTGATTGTTGGTTATTAGCTAATGGCGGAGTGTAGTAACCGAGTACATTAATACTGTTTTATCATATAAGTGGGTAGATGATGCAATTTATGGTCAACCGCAACATTTCTCATGGTTCTCATCTATGGCAATCATGTTGCTGTGTGTGCACAAGCACCTACTTGGTATGAGCCTATGTTTACAAATAGCGCTGTTCTTCTCAGTGAGATTTTGAAATAAATATAGTAACGTAAAATAATACTTTAATTTGGTGTTTTTATGGTTCCGTACCCAAAGGGTAACCAACGGAAACCTATTACTAAGCCTCCGTTGTCCGTCCGTCCGTCTGTCTGTCAGCAGGCTGTATCTCAAGAACCGTAATAGAGAGATAGTTGAAATTTTTACGGATTGTGTATTTCTATTGCCGCTATAACATCAAATAATAAAAAGGTTAAGGTTCACGGTACGGAACCCTTCGTTGCCGGTTTTTTCAGTTTGTGAGCTAAAGGTATTTTCAAAATGGTATGGTCTAACTGGGTGCAGCTTTGCTTCTAGTACCCTTAGGCAAAACAGTCGGTCGATTCTGGGTTCGGGTGAAGTGATCACGAAGTGAGCTGTCAATCCAAGTAATCAAGATGGAATGACCGCTCACTTCGTGATCACTTCACTCCGGCCGACCGGCAGGACGGTTTTGTTACCCAGTTACTAGGTTGAGGTGGTCCCGTCCGATAGATAATCGCTCCATATAAAATGCTGGTAGTCAGTTGCATCCGGTGAGATTGGAAGGCGACCTCAGCATAGTCGTTAAAAACTAGGTGTTTTTTTTCCAGGGCGGGCCTGGCCCCTAACTTGAGATGTAACACCCTATAAACAGTCACTGACCACAATACAATTGGAATTTTAGGCCTGTCACCGTACACAGATTAAACACGATAGAAATGATTGCATCCCACCTGGGATAGGTTTGATTATTTTTACCTAATTTGTTGACTCATGCAGGAAAGCCCAATCCCCAAATATTATACGATTATTATTATTTATGAATGACTTAAAGTTTGGTCCCTTATAACAAAGATTCCTCTTATGTTCCTTCTTAATAAGAAATATTTATTTATTTATTTTATTGACACACCAACGACTTATTCACTAGATCGATACAATTGACATATTATAATTATATTTCTACCATAAATGGCAAGGCTCCGCTTTACTTTTACTTTACTTTAACAAAAACTCTTGCTTATTGTAAACTTACTTGAAAGCCACTTCATTACGAACTAGGTGAGTAATTTGACTTACATTGTGTAATACAAAAGTAATTAGTCGTTATGGGGTCCATTGTACGTTAGCTAATGTTTTCCATTTCAACATGACCTCGCGTTTCTGTGTGTGTGGGAATGAGCACGAATGTGTCTTTACATTTCATGCTCAAATGTTCTGTAAGACATCCGTATAGTGAGAATTTGAAGCAGGGTCAAGGGCAACTTCGTTAATCTGATGGATAGCGAGTCCAGACGTTTGTTTAATTTGTTGTCGTCGCGTTTGCTGTCAGTCTCAATTTGTAGTTTCACTTTTGAACAAAGTTTCATTGAATTTCTATATTATTGTACCTACACGCCAGAAACGTGTCCATTAATATGTCAACATCATACTGACGAATGCCGATATAGACATAATAATTCATCAACTACAGATTCGATTGGTCATCAGGCGTTTGAGCTTCTGACCACCATCAATCGGTATGTTTTGGCTTCGCTCAACTAGGTTAGGGTCGGCATTCAGTCTCATTGAATGCAGCTTAGTGGGACCAGTAGGTACTTGACATTTGTGTCTCCACAACCTAGTAGGCCCTGGGTACCTCTTGGCATGATTGGTGTCAGTGTTTTTTGGCTTATGATTTTATCGTAACAATGCTGGAGCTCTACAATTAATCACAACTATACGGGCTTAAATTGCTTTCAAGGCTCAGGCGATATTACTTTCAGGTATTCTGAATTGTCGTTTTCTTCTTGTATGTTAAATAATTTCAAGTGGTTTTCAAATGGTGGACTACCCATGGACAGAGTTCGAGTTCGATCTGTCTGAGTGGTTGCCACGAGCCCTTCAAGGACATCTCATAATGGAAGTCCATTTGCTCAGAGAACGTGACAGGAATCGAAAGCATTCTCGAGAATTAGAATCTGAATTTTATTGCTTTTACCGTTTCATGTTTCAATAAATTGTGAACGACGTACCATCGCTGTGAACCAATTAACCCCTGTCGATAACTGAATTCGAAATGGAATATTTTACCCGGTGTTGATTGAAAGTGACAGAGCTAATGCAATAAATATTTTTGATTGTTCTTTTGATAAAGATCTTTATAATTTATTTTTAAAAATAGAAAGATTCTGATGCAAAATGACAAAATTGACCACGTTTTTGAGGTCCACAACATTTAGTTCTGACGATACTAAATATTTATGAAAATATCACGCCTGTATTGCCTTAGCGCGGGAGGAGTCATTTGATGATTTCCCAGCCTAAAAAACATAAAAAGGATACCTACATGTATACAACCGAACATAGAACCTCCTTCTTTTTGAAGAAGTCGGTTATAATAAAAGGGTGATTTGTACGTCGACAATATCCGGTCGGCCAATTTTAACTTAGGTACCTACCTACCTATAATTTTTTTGTGAGGTTTAGTGGTGCATTTTTAAATATAACCAATAAAAAATAAGTAGGTACTTATATCAGGGCAAAACATTTCATAGTTTAGTGGATTTCATTATTCGTATAAAAAGCACTAACTATAATAAAATAATAAATTCAAGAACTAAATTAAAGAATGGTTATAATTAGTATCTTGAATTAACATCAGTCCAATTTTGATGATTTGAGCCACCTTGAAAAAAACACCACCTAATGTCTGTTTTTTAATCTCGGAGACTAATTGACAACTGCAAATGTCAAAACTGACTTTAATGCTGTTGAATCTATGTCAGTTTGCCACTTGTACTTCTCAATTTAGTCTTCGAGATTAAAAACATAGGGTAAAGTAGTTACTTACGATAAGGTCTCTTTTCTCTTGACATTTTGTTCAAGACGAACGTTTTTTTCGGCATCACACGTTTCGTGTCAAACGACATAAAAATGCGTTACGTGGCCGCGTATTTACTGGCTGTGCTCGGCGGCAAGGCGTCGGGCAGTGGAGAAAATCCTCAGCTCCGTTGGTATTGAGGCTGATGGAGAGAAGCTGAAGAAGGTTATCTCCGAGCTCAATGGCAAGAGCGTTGAGGAGCTGATTGAGCAGGGCCGCGAAAAGCTGTCGTTCATGCCAGCTGGTAGCCCCGCGCCGGCCGCCGCCGGTAGAGCCACGCCCGCTGCTGCCGCTGCTGAGGAAAAGAAAAAGAGAAGGAGACCAAAAAAGAAGAGTCTGAATCAGAAGATGAGGACATGGGCTTCGGTCTATTTGACTAAATGCACTTCGCAGTTTGTGCGGCGCTGGTCGTTATTCCATTTTGTATGGTGTAAGCGTAAAATGTCAGCACTTATGTTTCTATGAAATATGTTCCTAATAAATATTAAGTTAATATAATATAAATATTATGGTAATATTAGTTCATAGATGGTACAGCCATCTGGCGGGTTTCCAGAGCAACTTTACGTGAGTTGTAGCGCCATCTAGTTTCAACATGGAGATTTATTAAGATTGGGTTTTAACTACGACTCATAGTGGTTGAGCTGTGTTGTAGATAGTCCAAAACCAAAGGGCAGTAGAGTTAGCAAGGTAGTAATACCTAACAGTTATAGATGGCAGTATCATCAATATTTTTAATACTTAATTAGTTGGCGAAAATTGCAATTGATAAACGTAGAATTTGGAGGAAATATTTAATACATATAAAACAAATGAATTTTAGTTCGTCAATTTTTTTTGAATGTTTTAATTGAACTGTGAAATCTGGCGTGGTGTTCCACTAATCATCATCTATACTAATATATAAAGCTGAAGAGTTTGTTTGTTTGTTTGTTTACTTGAACACGCTAATCTCAGGAACTACTGGTCCGGTTCGAAAAATTCTTTCAGTGTTAGATAGCCCATTTATCGAGGAAGGGTATAGACTATATATCATCACGCTAAGAGCAATAAGAGCGGAGCAGTAATGACAATTGTGACGCAGACGAAGTTGCGCGGGTCAACTAGTAGGGTATATACTTATTTATGATATTTATCAATGTGATACGGTGGTCATGGTTAGGGTTTATAATTGGCATGTTATTTTCGTCCATTGAGAATACACGGTGATTCATGGCGTACCTTTTAATAGTTGCACCTACTCTTATAAACGATAACAAGAGCTCTTCATAAGTTAAAACTTTAGCAAATGCACTTTTTTTGTAAGATAGGCCGATAGCTAAGTTTCGGTTCTAAAATATTATATTACCACCTATTTTAAGAAAATGTCTGAGTATATTCTCTTGTCTTTTTTTCGTTCCAACATTTTTACACTCTCCTTAGCGGGTGGAAATTGGCGATATTCGTGAACATACCCTGTTGCTGGCATTTAGCGCATTTGTACAAATATTCGCGTCAATTCTGCAATACAAAATATACCTAATCATGTACTAAATACGGTTAATTTTGTATTGTTACATTAAAGCAAACATTTGGACAAATACGCCAATGAAGTGCCGCCATGAGATAAAAGCTTTCTTGTGTCATAACTCGGGAACATCGGAAATATCGGAGTTGGGATAAGTTCCGCCTCAATACCGGTCGATACGGATGTTCCGTAAACTTGCAAGTTCTTAATTCTGTTAAACTGGAACTAATATGATCCTCGTGTTATTGGAATGCTGCTTTGAAAGGGATTTTTCGGGATAATGTGGTCCTACCATATTGAGGAAAGTCATAATTGCAGAAATTAAGAAGTGGTTTGGTAAATATAGTGTTAGGCGACCTTTTTTTCCGAGTTTCACCACGCTTCTTATGTATTTTAACTATCCGTAGTACAACTTATTTGAAAGTATTGTCCCATTGTCGCATCGTGTCTTTTTGCGGAAGTCTTATTACTTCTGCGACTGAAAATATTTATTTAGAGACAAAGGTCTTTTTTTCTCCTTAAATTCATCTTTTTCTATTCTAATATTATTAAGAGGAAAAGTTTGTGAGGTTGTAGAAGGTAATCTCTGGATCTACTGAACCGATTTTAAAAATACCTTTACCAATAGAAATCCACGTTATTTATGAGTGTCATAGCTAGGTATATCTTATATATCAAATTCTCGTATCACAATGTTCGTCCCCGTACTCCTCCGAAACGGCTTGACCGATTCTTATGAAATTTTGTGAGCATATTGAGTAGGTCTGAGAATCTGCTACTATCTATTTTTTATTTATTTTTTAAATTTTTTGGTAGGGTAGGGTAGGTAGGGTAGGGTAGGTAGGGTAGGGTAGGTAGGGTAGGGTAGGTAGGGTAGGGTAGGTAGGGTAGGGTAGGTAGGGTAGGGTAGGTAGGGTAGGGTAGGTAGGGTAGGGTAGGTAGGGTAGGGTAGGTAGGGTAGGGTAGGTAGGGTAGGGTAGGTAGGGTAGGGTAGGTAGGGTAGGGTAGGTAGGGTAGGGTAGGTAGGGTAGGGTAGGTAGGGTAGGGTAGGTAGGGTAGGGTAGGTAGGGTAGGGTAGGTAGGGTAGGGTAGGTAGGGTAGGGTAGGTAGGGTAGGGTAGGTAGGGTAGGGTAGGTAGGGTAGGGTAGGTAGGGTAGGGTAGGTAGGGTAGGGTAGGTAGGGTAGGGTAGGTAGGGTAGGGTAGGTAGGGTAGGGTAGGTAGGGTAGGGTAGGTAGGGTAGGGTAGGTAGGGTAGGGTAGGTAGGGTAGGGTAGGTAGGGTAGGGTAGGTAGGGTAGGGTAGGTAGGGTAGGGTAGGTAGGGTAGGGTAGGTAGGGTAGGGTAGGTAGGGTAGGGTAGGTAGGGTAGGGTAGGTAGGGTAGGGTAGGTAGGGTAGGGTAGGTAGGGTAGGGTAGGTAGGGTAGGGTAGGTAGGGTAGGGTAGGTAGGGTAGGGTAGGTAGGGTAGGGTAGGTAGGGTAGGGTAGGTAGGGTAGGGTAGGTAGGGTAGGGTAGGGTAGGTAGGGTAGGGTAGGTAGGGTAGGGTAGGTAGGGTAGGGTAGGTAGGGTAGGGTAGGTAGGGTAGGGTAGGTAGGGTAGGGTAGGTAGGGTAGGGTAGGTAGGGTAGGGTAGGTAGGGTAGGGTAGGTAGGGTAGGGTAGGTAGGGTAGGTTAGGTAGGGTAGGGTAGGTAGGGTAGGGTAGGTAGGGTAGGGTAGGTAGGGTAGGGTAGGTAGAGTAGGTAGGGTAGGGTAGGTAGGGTAGGGTAGGTAGGGTAGGGTAGGTAGGGTAGGGTAGGTAGGGTAGGGTAGGTAGGGTAGGGTAGGTAGGGTAGGGTAGGTAGGGTAGGGTAGGTAGGGTAGGGTAGGTAGGGTAGGGTAGGTAGGGTAGGGTAGGTAGGGTAGGGTAGGTAGGGTAGGGTAGGTAGGGTAGGGTAGGTAGGGTAGGGTAGGTAGGGTAGGGTAGGTAGGGTAGGGTAGGTAGGGTAGGGTAGGTAGGGTAGGGTAGGTAGGGTAGGGTAGGTAGGGTAGGGTAGGTAGGGTAGGGTAGGTAGGGTAGGGTAGGTAGGGTAGGTAGGGTAGGGTAGGTAGATTATCCTCACCACCTCGGAATTCAACCCCCAGGATGCTTTCGCTGCGCTGGACAGTTGCCTGAAGATGTTAATGGCTTTCTTGCAAACGTTTGTGACGTGGCTTCGGAAGGTCATCTTCCGGTCTATAATGATTCCAAGCAGTTTTATCTCTTCGACTAGCGCAATGTCAACCCCGCCCATGTGCAGCCGTGGTGTGTCGTATTTTAACTTTTTGGTCAACAGCATGGCGTGGGTTTTGTGTGCTGCAAACTTAAGTTTGTTGAGTACACCCCACCGCTGCACATGCGCCAGGCTGGCATTGGCTTCAGTTTCCAGGTCGAGAGCCGTTTTTCCGGAGAATATTAAAACCACGTCGTCTGCAAATGCCTGGCAGTACGTTTTTCTTTCGCCCAGCTCGTTTAGCAGCGAGTCCAGGAGAAGATTCCAGAACGTGGGCCCTGCAATCGATCCCTGCACACATCCCTTTGTGGTCCTCTTTACATACTCGGCCCCAGCATACCTCACCACTACCTTTCTATTTTCTAGATAGTGTCCCACCAGTTTCCGCAGGTTAAGTGGACAGTGTTTTTCTGCCAGACGACTTTTTATTACTGGCCATCATGCACTGTCAAAAGCCCCCTCTATGTCTAGTGAGACAACTACCACTAGGTTTTTCTGCTTTAGCTGTAAGTCGATATGTTGTTCCATGTCGTACAGGGCGTCCTCCGTACTTCTCTGCGGCACAAAACCGTACTGTCTCGGGTTCATGTGGGGAAGCACATGAAATCTTAGTCTCCTCACTAACATCTTTTCCAAGATTTTTCCCAGTATGGGAAGGAGTCCGATCGGTCGGTAGGATTTAGGATGGGTGTAGTTCTCCTTTCCTGGTTTTCGTAGTACGACGACCGCGGCTTCCTTCCACTTTTCCGGAAAACAAGACAGTTCGAGGCATTTGTTCATTATGGCCAAAAACAAGTTTTCATGATTGCTGATGGTGACTTCGCAAATATCAGCCGTGAGTCCGTCAGGGCCCGGCGCCTTCTTCGGGTTGAAGCTTCTCGATGCATACCTGAGCTCGGAAAGAGTGAAGGGTGCATCCAATTGATCATCTGGTGTGCCTTCCTCTGACCTTGCCGCTCCCTTTCTGATCTTACGGTGTTCCGAGTTATCTTCAGTCTCATCATCATCTGGGAAGAACGTTTCCGCCAAGGCCCTGGCGGACCCATCCGGCCCCAAAGCCTCACCATCTTTGACTATTGGCAGATCTTCATGCCTCTTTCTTGTCTTTGCGATGACTCTGTATATGCCATCCCAAACACTCTCCCTGTCCTGTTTTCCGCAAAAGCTTTTCCAATTTTCGGTTTGTGCCTTGCTCACTCTTAACTCATATTCCTTTTTTGCTTGCAGATACTCCTTCACGACCCACTCACGACGGCGCGGGGCAGCGCAACGGATTCTGCGTTTCTTCGTGCACATGGATTTCTTCAGCTGGTCGAGTTCATCGTTCCACCACGGTAAGTACGTTTTGTCTACTTTTTTAATTTTAGGTACTGTCTTTTCACAAGTTTCTGTAATATTTTTTGTTAATTTTTCTATGTATTTTTCTAAACTTTCTTATTTATGTTATCTACATGTGTTGTATCAATTTTATTTTCTAGTAGTGATTTTGCTAATTCTTGCCTAAAAGTTCCCCAGTTTGCCTTTTTGGTGTTATATACCCTAGTAGTACTGTACCTGATCTTGTTCCCTATTCCTTTTTTCGTCTTAAGTTTAAGCATTATTGCATTGTGGTCCGAGCTCGTCATTTCTGTGTCCACCTTCCATTCTTCCACGTGCCGGAGCATATCGTCTGAGCAAGCCGTGATGTCCACAGAGCTCTTGTATCGCTTCCTTCCACGAATGGTGTCGAATGTTGGGATGCTACCGCAGTTGAGCACATGGAGGTTGAGTTCATTCAGGGTTCCAGATAGAATTCTTCCCCATTCGTCCTCTCTTTCGCTTCCCCACCACGTGCTCCATGCGTTCACATCACCCCCAATCAGCAATTTCGCACCGTCAGATTTTATTACTATATCCCTCAGCCGGTCGAGGTACGGTTCAATATCGAGATAGTCCTCGAAATAGACGGACGCTACCACGGAGGTGGTGTCCTCCACTGTAATTTTTGCAACCACAATGTTTTCGGTTGTCAGTGTCGGACACGCCACTGCGTCCACTCCACTGTCGAAGATGACTATCGCGGCCTTGACTACTTTGTCAGTCGTTTTCGTTCTCTGTATGACTCTTGTTTCGGGGAAGGTCTTCATTTCCCCTTTAGCCCCGATATAGGGTTCCTGTACAAGAGCGTACTTTATTTTTCTGCGCCCGGCTTCGAGTATGAACTCCTCAGTTGCGAGTTTTTTCTTTTGGAGGTTCGCCTGCATTACACAATATCTTATGCTATTGTTTTTATCTTCTGCCCCCGACACAACCTTAGCAGTACGCTATTGCCAGTCTAGCCAACGCATCCCACTTTTTGCGTGTAGGGCACTCATTGTCAAAAGCATTGTGCGCTGCATCCTTCTTGGTATGGATGCAATTTCTGCATTTTGGTTCTTCATTGAGGGTGAAACCAGGGCACTCCGCTCTGGTATGCGGATCCCCACAGTGGCTGCAGAGGACTGCTGGCTCTTTGCAGTACTTCCTACTGTGTCCGTAGCCCAGGCACTTTGTGCATTGAACCAGCGGACTTTGGTCCTTTACAACCACTCTCTGTAGGTCAACATGGATTCGGCCCGCCGAGGTCAGCCGCCGCCAAATCACTGGTGTGACACGCAACACCACGTGACTCGTCAGCGGATTCCTCGCTTTTCGCCTATATGTGACCCTGATGTCCCCCTCGCTGATTTCAGCTCCCTCCAGGAGGTGTCCGTTCTGGGATCCGATTGCCGTCACCAAGTCGTCGTCAGTTACGTAGTTCATTACATCCCTGACGACCACGAGCGGGTTCTTATTTATGGCCTCCTCGACTTTCAGGTCCCCCCTGGAGTTCTTGAGCTTTGCCGAAAGCTTTCCCAAGTCTTCCTTCTCAGAACAACTTATCACCACCGACTGATTTTTTGATCTGCGCAGGTGGTCGATTCGTATTCCAGAGCACTTGGCATCAACCGCCGTTCGAATTTTCTCGACTACAGTATCTGAAGTGTCGCCCTCGTGTGATGACGACACTATAATTGAGTGCAGATTTTTCCTAGCCGATGGTTGCGGTGGTGTAGCTGCGACTTGTGCATAAGTTCCAAGGCTTCCCATACGGGCTTCTACTTTCTCAGCCTGTGTCTTTAGATCTTTGATTTCCACCATCTGCGCATCAATTTTATCTATTAACTCGACTTTTGATTTTTCGATTTTGGCAGGTAGCTCTTCTTTTTCGGTCTTCTTCAGAATTTCTTTGATTTCCAGAACTTCATTTAGTATTCTAATGTTTCTATCTTCAGATTCTGCGACCTGCTTATTTCCTCTGTCTTCTTTGTCTTCTTTGTCTTTAACTTCTGTCGGCTCCGATTTATCTGTTCTCTTTACGATCTCTTAGAGCGATTTTAGACAGTCTATTAGCGTCTGCTTTATAGTAGTTTTAATATTCCCTGATAGATCTAACTGTGCTCTCGCTTTCAGCATCAGGGCACGCGCCTCAGCAACCGGTGCAGAGAGTTTAGGCTTTTGTGATAAAGGGGATTTTTTTTTAGCCTCTATGTCGCTCACACTCTTCCGCACTTGCGTGGCACTAGAGGGACCCGCCCTCGTCCCTTTCTCCGCCGTTGGCGATGCGTCGGACTTTGGTGGCGTGCGCATCATTGTCACTATAAAAGTTCTGTCAAGTCTGGTTTAGTCCCTTAAGGTTTACTTGTTTTGTACTGAACTTTTTGGTTTTCTACAATTTAACCGCAAGTTCGTAAGTAGTAAACTTTATCCCTGTATAGGGGGGATAAGTAAATATGAGTGGGGTAGGGGTAGGGTAGGGTAGGTAGGGTAGGGTAGGTAGGGTAGGGTAGGTAGGGTAGGGTAGGTAGGGTAGGGTAGGTAGGGTAGGGTAGGTAGGGTAGGGTAGGTAGGGTAGGGTAGGTAGGGTAGGGTAGGTAGGGTAGGGTAGGTAGGGTAGGGTAGGTAGGGTAGGGTAGGTAGGGTAGGGTAGGTAGGGTAGGGTAGGTAGGGTAGGGTAGGTAGGGTAGGGTAGGTAGGGTAGGGTAGGTAGGGTAGGGTAGGTAGGGTAGGGTAGGTAGGGTAGGGTAGGTAGGGTAGGGTAGGTAGGGTAGGGTAGGTAGGGTAGGGTAGGTAGGGTAGGGTAGGTAGGGTAGGGTAGGTAGGGTAGGGTAGGTAGGGTAGGGTAGGTAGGGTAGGGTAGGTAGGGTAGGGTAGGTAGGGTAGGGTAGGTAGGGTAGGGTAGGTAGGGTAGGGTAGGTAGGGTAGGGTAGGTAGGGTAGGGTAGGTAGGGTAGGGTAGGTAGGGTAGGGTAGGTAGGGTAGGGTAGGTAGGGTAGGGTAGGTAGGGTAGGGTAGGTAGGGTAGGGTAGGTAGGGTAGGGTAGGTAGGGTAGGGTAGGTAGGGTAGGGTAGGTAGGGTAGGGTAGGTAGGGTAGGGTAGGTAGGGTAGGGTAGGTAGGGTAGGGTAGGTAGGGTAGGGTAGGTAGGGTAGGGTAGGTAGGGTAGGGTAGGTAGGGTAGGGTAGGTAGGGTAGGGTAGGTAGGGTAGGGTAGGTAGGGTAGGGTAGGTAGGGTAGGGTAGGTAGGGTAGGGTAGGTAGGGTAGGGTAGGTAGGGTAGGGTAGGTAGGGTAGGGTAGGTAGGGTAGGGTAGGTAGGGTAGGGTAGGTAGGGTAGGGTAGGTAGGGTAGGGTAGGTAGGGTAGGGTAGGTAGGGTAGGGTAGGTAGGGTAGGGTAGGTAGGGTAGGGTAGGTAGGGTAGGGTAGGTAGGGTAGGGTAGGTAGGGTAGGGTAGGTAGGGTAGGGTAGGTAGGGTAGGGTAGGTAGGGTAGGGTAGGTAGGGTAGGGTAGGTAGGGTAGGGTAGGTAGGGTAGGGTAGGTAGGGTAGGGTAGGTAGGGTAGGGTAGGTAGGGTAGGGTAGGTAGGGTAGGGTAGGTAGGGTAGGGTAGGTAGGGTAGGGTAGGTAGGGTTGGGTAGGTAGGGTTGGGTAGGTAGGGTAGGGTAGGTAGGGTAGGGTAGGTAGGGTAGGGTAGGGTAGGGTAGGTAGGGTAGGTAGGGTAGGTAGGGTAGGGTAGGGTAGGTCAGGTAGGGTAGGTAGGGTAGCCAGTTGACGGGAGCGAAGCCGCGCGGGTCAGCTAGTATTAACCTAAAAAATACCTCCAAACGAAGTGGGCAAGGGTCAGCTGGTAGTCTATAAAATCATAATTTTATTTTAAAATCATTTATTTCAGGGATTGCATTTATTTTAACCATTTTGATAGCCAGAATAATAAACCAACCCGTAATTGTTCTACTTCAAGGCAAGTTAACGTACCTAAGCCAATCCAATATTCTCCGTACCTTCACAAGCATGCAGTTTACATTCATTGAAGACAAAAACCTCCACGCGAAGCCATCGTTACGGAACTCTTTGTCTACAGGCTACCGCCATCGTTTTAATTTGCTCGGTACAATCGGAAAATGTTTGCATTGCGTGCCCGCAAGCCAATGGAACGTGTTGTGGTAATGCCTGATGCCTGGTAATCTGGTTATGATGGAGTTGCAAAACCATTGGATTAATGGTTACCCTGTTACCTAAGTCTTCTATGAAGTTTCTTGCACATAGTGTTTTGCAGAGACCATAGAGTTAGAAAGAGACTGACCGACTTCTTGAAAGTTCTAAAATGCCTGTAAATGATTTAGTAGAAATAAATTATGTTTGAATTTGTGGGTAGGTAAGGGACCATTCAGTTTTAATACAATATTCTAGAAAAGGTTTCAAAACTCATTTAGTACGTTACAATACATAATAATTTCCATTATCTGTCAGTTAGGGTTGATATTATCTAAATATTAGACTAATCAGTAGTTCATAGAGAAGCTTAATCTAGGGTTTTCAAAAGTCAGGTGCTAATTTCAACAACTAAAATATATTGACATGAGTAGTTATTACATACCTACGTTAAAATGACTTTATAAACATATTGTAGGTATGTACGAGTAGGTACGTCATTATTTACTTGAAAATCTTGAAATAACAAAATTCCAGACGCGAAGCGACGAGTTCCTTGTAGTGACATTCTGAATCGTTAATCAAATAATAATTCAGTAGGTACTTATTGTATGTTCTGTTGTTTTATTTATACCCACAGTAGCTTTTGCTCGCGACTTCATACGCTCATATCCCGTTTTTTTCCGTTTCCATAGAAATTTCGGGAAGTCATCTTAGCGCTCCCATACACTCCCCAAGGAACAGTCGATACTACTGATCGCTGGTGGAGGGCTTAGTGTAAGTTTCTTAACGCACTTGATCGCGTTAATGTAGGTAATCGTTCGCTTACGTCAAATTTTATAGAAAAAAAAGCTTGTCCGTTATTGTCACCAGACGGCGCTTATTCAAATATACAGAGGCGTTAGTGTGAGTTTTTTAACGTTCTCGATCGCGTTAGCGTAAACGTCAATTTGTATTGAAACTGGATAAGCGCCGTCTGGTGACAATAACGGATAAACTTTTTTTTCTATACAATTTGACATAAGCGAACATTTACGTTAACGAGATCGAGAAAGTTAAAAAACTCACACTAAGCCCTCAGTACAAATTGACATTTACGCTAACGCGATCGAGAACGTTAAAAAGTCGCACTAAGGCCACTGTAGTTTCGGCTGTGCGTTGTCTGTCAGTCACTCACTCAGTAACGGAAGAATTTTGTCGATTAGGATTACAATATGAAATTTGATGTAGTATCTATTCATATTACGTGTACCTTGTACGTAAGATTTTAAACAAGAGATGAAGATTTTCAGTTGGATTATAAAATCTCTAGGAGATCTCCAAGAAGGTTTTTCAACGTAACCATCGATTAGTTTAACGCACTCTAAACTAGATGACTATCAATACAACTAGTTGACCCGCGCAACTTCGTCTGCGTCACAATTTTCATTACTGCTCCGCTCCCATTGGCCCTAAGCCAGTGGTATATAGCAGATGGTATATAGCCTTCCTTGATAAATGGGCTATCTAACACTGAAAGAATTTATCAAATCGGACCAGTAGTCCCTGAGATTTGTGCGTTCAACCAATCAAACAAACAAACTCTTCAGCTTTTATATTACTTAAACTCGTATTATTATAGATTAGGTAGCCTGATTGATGTCCCTTTGAGGTGTTGGTTGACAAACAGATGTCAGTATTTCGCATTATTACACAACTATTGTTTTGCTTTACGTCAAGAGGTGGCAGCACTGTACCAGTTTTTTATATTGCAATTTATTCAACATCCTTTACATGAGTAATGTAACAACGGCCTGTGAGTGTGGCAACGAAAATCGACACAGAACCTTAGGATTCTCAAACAAACCCAAAATCATCCCAACCCAAACAAAAACATTACCTTCCATAATCTAATTACTCACGTATCATCCGAATGAGCAAATAATATGATAAGCCAGCCTCGGGATAACTCCGACAATGAACCAGAGCCGATCGTAATCCTTTTTAAAACAGATCGCGTAGGCCCCGCGAAAATAGGCCGAGAGCCGTCGGCATTAATCCGATCATCGTGTGAAACGCAAACACGCCAACACGGTGTGTGGCTCTGTGGCTGTGGCCGATGTCTGACGTCACTGATACGTGTGGCGGTGGGAGCTATGGTAACTGTGTAATGTGGCTGTTGATTTTACAAGGATTAATGCGTTATGTGTGATCCGGGGATTGGATCAGACACGGCTTTTAGTGATCGAAATCCGAGCTTGACAATGGTTTAGCAGTTAGTCCAGCCGGTCGATTCTGTAAACCTCTCACTGTGAAAACTCAGGTGGAGTGAGCGCGAAATGAAAAGCTGCCATTCCATCCTAATAACATGAACAGACAGCTCACTTCGTGATCACTTTGCCCAAGTCTTCGCTTCGACATGTTTACCGAATCGTAGTTTATAAACTGCGGGTGGAAAACAACTATCTGCAAATAAATTTTAAGTTCTGCTATATAAGTTTTAGTCTAGACTTCAGATGTCAATATCATTGGAAAGATGATAGGTAGTACTCTCCCAAGCGGGGTGGTGGTGCGAAGATTTCTCAACATAATGTCCATAACCCAGGCTATAATGTAGTAACCCTTATTACTACAACAAGCAGACAAAGTGAGCATCAGTTTTCTGCTTGTACGATATGTATGCTGCTCCCCTGATATAAACCATTAGCCGCCTCGTACGACTAGTAAGCTCGCTAAACTCACCGCCCGCAATGCTAACTGTAAATAAATTCACATCATTATGCAAACACCAGTGATAAAAACAAACAACTACCAGGCTACCAGGCAGATAGAGAGATCTGAACACCGGTTCTATACACAAGCACTACAAGTAGTTAGCACAATACAGAGCTTCAATAAAATTATGCAACAGCATTCGTAGTGTTGTTCCTGCATTTTACGACTGCACTCCTATGGGAGGCGAGGGAGAAGTATATGTAAATGTATCGAGTAAAATGTAAATGATCCGCCGGTCTTTCGACCCGATGGACGAGTACCCCGACCTGCGGCTATGCAGTTTTTAAGCTTCAATAAAAATGTAAAGCGTTGTTGCGGTTTCTATCGATAGTTCGTGGCGAGTGTGGTGACACGACAAGATTTTTATTCACTTTCGATAGATTACGTGTGCCAGAATAAACTGTAGGGATTTAATGAAAATTCCGTGAATATGAAAATATACTTCGTGTATCAGTTTTTGAGTAGAAGGAAAATGTTAGTTTTGTTTTGGTTCTCTGGTGGGTATTTAACTGCTTATTTATTTCGCCTTCTTTTTAATGTTATCCTTCTCCCGGTTTGTTGTCAATATTATAAGACATCAATTTGGTATCTGTACGAATATAATTTGAGTACCTTTAGCTCATAATCATCTTGTTTTCCACTTTACCATTTCATTCAGAGCTCCAATTTAACTCATTTTGTACCAATTTCAATAAAAGAGTTGGGGATCCATTCCTTACTCCAATCATTGAACGACAAATATAATTAAGGTAATCCTATTTACAACACACAATGTCTTCAAACTACTCGTATTTCTATGAGGAGTAATCTCCTTCCGACATAAACTCCCTAATATTAGATGAATGGAGTAATTGGACGGCATTGTCAATCCGCAAGCCGGCTCGTATTCATGACGTTATAAGAGCCCTAATAAGATTTCCCGTAATTGATTTTCAAAGGAAATCCCTTTTAAATTGGACTTAAACATTAAATAAAACGGACGGATATTTTCAATGTGGATGGTTCAGGGTAGCTGGCGTGGAAGTAAAACAGACGAGTTATAAATACTGGGCCTTGGAAAGATGAATTTACATTGGAAGCCGTGAGGCTCGCTTCAAGTTGTTGTATCAAAGATGTATACCAAGTACATACATAAGCTTGCTACGAGTAGCATTTCTTCATTGTAAGGCGGCATTTAAATTGAGGTTTTATAGGTGTCTGGGAAAATCGTCAAGTGGTATCAAGAATAAGTTTATAATGAGAATGTAACGATGTCAAAACCAGCTACAGAGTAATTATCTCCCAATCAATTAAACAAAACAATGCATAGGTTTTCTTGGGTTTTCCATTCCTAAACTTTCTTCCGAAATTATTTATCTATTCTATGAACTTTAATGTGAATAAAGTTTAAGCAAGCGCTACCCAACAATTTACAGCTCTAGGTTATCAGGTTAATCCAGATCTTAATGCAACCAAAGCATTTATAATTTAAAATTAATTTAATCTTTGAGCCTCGGAGGATTCTCGAGGAGATAGAAGAAAAGTAAAATGCAATCACAATAAAAAGCAGTTTTTATTTTACAGCTTTTTCAGTCTAGATATGTTACAGTTATCGTGTTTATTGTACTCAGTGTACAGTGAAATTTGAACAAAGTGTTGAGTGTCTAATGTTTGTTTGTAAGTAAGATTATTATTTTAATTGTTTTCTATTTGTGGTGTTCATTGTGACATCTACCAACCCGCTCTGGGCCCACGTTGTATATTACGACCCATTCTGTCTTACTTGGAGGAGGGGCCCTAAAAGCGGGGTGTAACAGGCTGATTACGTTATTCAATTCAATTCAATTTATTCATAAAAACTTTTACAATAAAATGTGTATAAATAGCCACAAAAAGATAATAAAGTAAAAATCTTATATAAAGGTAAATTAGTGCCTAACTTAAAACTAGTGTATGGCTAGATATTTAACTTGGAACTTATAACTTATTATTATAACTTATAATGTATATAGCGACCTGCCCGATCTAGGTTTATTTAAACCTGTGTTATGTAAACTCTATGTGGGTTCAGCGGGATTTTTTACCTGGAAGAATCAGAACCTATACTTTTTGTGGGTAGTTCTACCTACCTACTATATGAGCCCAATCTCCGAAAACAGCCTTTAAAATGGCAAAACTATCTGAAGTAAAATTGAAGCACTTTGTTTCAATGAGTATACATGTTATGTTTCAAAATTTAATACAAACAAGGTCAATGCGATGGCTTTGGGTATCAATAGAATATGATTTACAAAAAAAAAAACCCAGCCAAGTGCGAGTCGTTACCATAAACATTAATTATTATTATTTGTTGTTATAGCGGCAATAGAAATACACAATCTGTATAAATTTCAACTGTCTACCTATTACGGTTCTTGAGATACAGCCCGCTGATTGACAGACGGACGGACGGACGGACGGATGGACAGCGGAGGCTTAGTAATAGGGTTCCGTTGCTAACGGAACCCTAAAAAATTAAGTTTTCTAGTCATATTTCTAGAAATGAATTCCATTTAGGCATCCACCACTTGATTTTACGACATCTAAGAACAAAATCCGGAGGCACAAAACATTAGATAACCGCCAGCAAGTCCTGTGTCGCATTATGCGGGTCGCACTGTTCGTGATAGCTCTGAATTGCCTTATATTAATGTCCTCCCGAGGGTTGAGCGAGAAATTCCTTAAAGCAAATAACTACTGGAACACCAGTAATAAGGTTTCTTGCGAGGAATTCCGGGAATTCGATCAAATAAATTAAAATATACGCTTGATTATGTAAATAAGATGTTCCAAAGATGAGGGCTAAGAAGAAATTAATTGTTTACTGTTTTGGTTTCAAAAACCAATTTATTTAAGGTATTTTTATATTGAAACCAGAGTTTATATAAATATTTTCATTCGGCTGCAGCATATTTTATTTTTAGCCAGGAATATGCTCGGAGATTTTAATATCTAAGCTTGAAATTGAAAACGTAGAATCCTCGCTTTGTGATACCTAAGGTCACTGTTATTATAGTTTAAATATTTAAATAGTTTAGAAATCTTAATAGGTATTTGTTTTATTGACAACAGAATTTAATTACAAAATTTTAACAATTCAAGAACTCGACTATAAAATATCTTAGTATACACTGACTGATTATAATAATTGTGTACAACAAACGTATTTAAAAAAAAATCATTGGCCGTCCAAATGTTCTACATCGCTATCAAAAGGAATTTTGAACTTTTTGCCAAGTTTGAACTTCTTATTGTATCTGTCATTTGATACGTCCACTTAAATAATAAATAATAAAATTAATGTAACACTTAACGTGTATGCATAATTATGTGTTTTTTTTTATAAGATATATGATGGTCTTAGCAAAACATGCTCAGTCTAAGAATTCACACATAAACGCTATTAAAATCGCTTCATATATCAAAGAAAATAATACCCAAGAACGAATTATTTCAAGAAAAACAGCAGTTATTCCGCCATGTTTTGTCGCGGGGCTCCCGAGCGACGACGTTTTGACAAATATTAATGTTCCCGCTACACTTGAGGAACGAAACATATTATCTTGACCATTACACTCACTTCCACACAAACGAATACATGGACAGAAAAACTACGACTGTGTACGATTGATAACACAAATAACGATACGAATAAAGATGATTCTTTTGTTGGATGTAAAGATAATCAGTTACGTTGAGATTATTCGAGAAAATTTCTTAGAAATACACCATGAATTAATGTACATAATAATGGTATTCAGCTGAATCCGGTTTGACTGGAAGCCGACCCCAATATAGTTGGGAAAAGGCTAGGCAGATGATGACACCATGAATTAATGTAATCGACATGTTCCGAAGTGAGAAAGGTCACGTAAAGGTTATTAACGGATTTCCTTCGGAATTCTCATCGAGAAATCAGATACTACCTACATAAGTTTTATCATTTTGAAAGTGGCAAAGAGTTTTGACACATAACCCCAAGTGTGTTTTGTTTTCATTTTTCCTTCAACACCCCGTCCATTTACGTTAGGGATTATTTTTATACTAGTTGACCCGCGCAACTTCGTCTGCGTCACAGTTTTCATCACTGCTCCGCTCCTATTGGTCTTAGCATGATGATATATAGCCTATAGCCTCCCTCGATAAATGGGCTATCTAACACTGAAATATTTTTTTAAATCGGACCAGTAGTTCCTGAGATTAGCGCGTTCAAGCTAACAAACAAACAAACTCTTCAGCTTTATATATTAGTATAGATTAGTTGCGCACATAACGCAAGCCAGAAAAACACGAAATGTGCTAATAGACTTAATTCGTAACAGTCCACCTGTTATTGAATTAACACAATTATCAACATCATAAGTGAAAATCTGACTACACAAAATACATAACAATAACATAAAACAGTTCATTAGGCGACAATTATTAATCGAAATGTATAAAATAATACTTTTATGAAAATGTGTCGGAGGACAAATGAACGAAAATTAACGCCCCGGGAGAGGGCCTGTGAAAATTAAATTGTCGGTCAATGAAACATGCAAATGAGACTTGCAATCACGCCCGCTTTTGTGCCACTCATTCGTATTGTTTTGAGCTGAGCTCAACAGAAAATGAACGCTAAATATTCAGTTAAAAACTTTCATTCATTTAAGTACCTCATTGCTAAAGTCGAAAACGAAGTGGTAATTGACCATAATAATTATTAAGGCGCACTTTTGGTGACAGCCTTTAAATTCGCTCAAAGTTTTTGTT
The DNA here is from genome assembly GCA_950371165.1 of Lacanobia oleracea. Classification (NCBI taxonomy): domain Eukaryota; kingdom Metazoa; phylum Arthropoda; class Insecta; order Lepidoptera; family Noctuidae; genus Lacanobia; species Lacanobia oleracea. The sequence goes on from OX493401.1 coordinate 14,290,341, forward strand.
CGTATTCTTCAATTCACTTTGGAGTACTTTGTCACAAACCACTAAAAGAGAATCAAAAAACGATTTAAGAATTGGATTTGTTTTTGTTTCTTCAAGCACATGATTGTTCATTTGACATTGTTTTTGAGAGAGTTCAAAATATTAATACTAGTCAATCATTTCGTTAGGTATATAAAGAAATAGGAGTGTCAGTTAGTACCATTTCCTCTATAGTCTCTTTATCCTTACATTATAAGCAGTTTAGCCTTCCCTTCCATTAGGCAACCAGGAAATTACAGAGCGTAAATGGCGGCTATTATTTAGGATATCATCAAGCCTGCTGATAAATGTACACGATCGGACAATTAATTGTCAAGGATGAGAGAGCAGCTTAGCTGAGTGTATCTACCTATATTATCTTTGTTTCTGCGGATTTCTTCAAGGTTAAGAACCTCAAGATAAAGCGTTTTCGGCATTCAAAGCCTAGTATTTAGGCCTTCAGCTTTTGTAAGGATCCTTAGATGCTAACTAGCGTGGGAGGTAAGTATACTCGTACATTCATAAGACGAACGTAAAGACTACTGAATGACTGGATGGTGCTCTGAAACGTGACGCATTGGAGTACCTTACTTTGCGCGATGCGAACGGTCATAAAGTGGTAACAGACTGGCATGGCGAGGCGCTTCTGTTTCCTAATATTTTCCCAGCGTGTAGGTTAGGCACTCTACTGTCTAAACTATTGCGTATTGCACCCACGCATTAATAGTTATAGCGATAGGGACACATTTGTGCATCGGTGGCGCAAAGACATACGTCTTGCCATGTAAAACTCAACAATACCAAGGTCTGTTTTCAAAGAAGTAGACAATAATGTTACTAAATATATCAGCTTTTCCTTACTCCCATCCTTACAATGCTCAAGGCGTATCTGGTGCAGTTATCTCATAAAATGTCTCCGTGTAAGTGTTTCAATAGAGTTCTCCACACACGCACGAGATGGCAGCACGTTGGCAACATTAATCTCATCCTGTGCCCTACTGGCCGAGATCGCGGCTATCCGAGACGCGATTTTAAACCCGGCGGAATAACTCTTTTGTATAAAATTCGAATCGTATGCAATCACTGAGCCGAGGACAGGAATGTCGCATTTTCTGTGAAGCGAAAGAACTTCGCACATATGAAATGTGTGTGACGAGAATGGACTAGTTACTTGATAGATGTCTTGCCAATATGTTTTATGATTCAGCAAGATCGATCTTCAAGGTTAAGCAACGCTTGCCGGGGTCGGTCACTGGATGGGTAAACATCTTAACATATTAGTACGTTAAGCCGTTGGTCCCAGCTATCATTTACAGATCTTTGGCAGTCGTTACGGATTGTCAGAAGCCAGAAATCTGACTCTAATCTTTCTATGAAGTACTGTGTTACTCAGCCCAGTTAAAATATGGGTTGTGGAGATCTGGTAGGTAGCCGCTCCATGTAAAATACTGGTATTTATCTAAAGCCGGTTTGTCTGGAAGCCCGAAGCCGACCCCAATATAGTTGGGAAAAAGCTAGGCAGGCTGATGATGTTTTATGATTCAGAGTTATTAATAAGTAATTAATTAATCCGAAAATTGATGCGACAATAATTAGATTTCTTTCTTGCTCGTAGAAAATAGCGTGCCTTCAACCTCGGAAATAATTTAAATATGATTTATAAATGGCCAATGATAATAATTGTTGGTAACTGTATATTTATGTCACAGGAGTAATTTAATCCAGTAAGTTTTTCATAAATTTTGCTATATCATAAAATCACCACCAATTCCAACAAAATACAATATTTTGCAATATTAAATAGTATCAGGATTTTTTCGGCGGTGGGTCCCTAACTAGGTAGAACCTGTATTTTGGGGTCCTGAATTGTGATTACATTGAATAAAAGTTATGATTGGGTGGACATGTCTTGTTTTGAGTTTATCAATAATTAGGTACAACAGTACAGTAGTTACAACGATAAACAATCATGACAAGTATACACATAAGAAGAAAATGTAGTAAAAACAAATTAACTTACAAAATAAAGGTTTGTGTGTGTTATTTTGTGAGTTGTGTAAGTCTTCTTGTGTTTGTTGTGTAAGTGTTCTTGTGTTTGTTGTGTAAGTGTTCTTGTGTTTGTTGTGTAAGTGTTCTTGTGTTTGCTGTGTAAGTATTCTTGTGTTTGTCGTGTAAGTGTTCTTGTGTTTGTTGTGTAAGTGTTCTAGTGTTTGTTGTGTAAGTGTTCTTGTGTTTGTAGTGTAAGTGTTCTTGTGTTTGTTGTGTAAGTGTTCTTGTGGATATTTTGCGTATGAGATATTTAGTTGAATTTATACTTTTTTATGTAAGTTCATGACAGGAATGTTGTTCTGAATTAGTTTAAAATCTCCTGTCTGTTTGTTTGACAAAAGATAGGCGTACATACAAATTATAAATAGAATACCTGAACAAATAATACTAATATTGAAATTATGTAAATTATCATAATCCGATGACATTTACAAGCACCACGAAAGAGAGTCCTCGGAGTCCACGAACTTCTAGAATTAATTATTATTTTCAGAGCAGGATCGATGCTTTGCATACTATTATTTCTAGTAGCGCAGTAATGTATACTAAGGTATGCATTACGCTAGGTAAACGATCTCAATGGAGAAGTACTGGAATTCAGCTGAAATTGGATTGGGACGTAAGCCGACTGCAACGCTTTCTGTTTTTAAATATGTGCATTGAAAATTTTACACTAAGAACGTATGGATTCAGGATTTACTGATATTTTGCATGTTTGGTATACATTTTTAAGAAAATATCTCGGTTCACGCTTTCGTCTAGCTGTACATCAAATCAATAGGTTGGTTTTTGGTATGTATAATATTTATAACAGTTTTGATTCTAAATTAAATTAATCCATGACACAAAGTTGTGAAGAAGAACCGGTAAGAAATTGGACGGTTTGTGTGAATGTGTGAAATAATTTAACGTAATAGACGCATTCGTAATTTGTTTCAGCTGCCTTTTACTTAAATTTTAATTAACACACCTCGTTGGTACACGTCACCCGTTTTGTTGTAAATTAGTAGTAGTTATTATTATTATTATTATTATTATTATTATTATAGGAACAAAACGGAGTTCATATGAGGACGTAATGAAACATACCACTCCACATGGCATTTCATGGAAGACTGTGGATCAACGCAGACAGAGCTGCAAAATACTCGAGAAGTTTTTCATTACAAATATTATAATGAACTGATAAGACTTCAAAATGGCGTGCAAGTGATGGTTCTCTGTAGCATGTGTTCGAGTATGCTCACGCAAATTTTGTTAGGGTTTGATAGCGAACATCCTCGAGTATTCCCGAGCAATTTGCTACATCACCGTCTGCGCTGACCCTTAGTTTTGTAAAAGACACAATATAAAATATAACCTCAGAGATGCAATGGGAGATTGGAAAAGTTTTGTTGTCTGCTCTCATATTTTGTATCATGTGGCTGTCGTGGCTGATGCGACGCTGTCTCTGAACCGATTTATAACATCTAATAATAGTGATCGAAAAAGTTTTGCTGATTTTCTTTGGTTTGATTATTATTTTTGTGACATTTAGAATGTTGTTCTTAGTTATTAAAAAAAAAGGTTTAATTGCGAGTCGGACTCTCACACGAAGGGCTCCATACTATAAACCGAAAAAAACATGGTTCTTGTATGGCAGTCCCCTTTAATTTTTAATTTGCGCTAATTGTTGTTATAGCGGAAATAGAAATACACACTGTGAACATTTCAACTGTCTATTTATTACGGTTCTTGAAATATCACCCGCTGACAGACAGGTGGATGGACGGACGGACAGCGGAAGCTTAGTAATAGGGTTCCGTTGATTACCGTTTGGGTGCGGATCCCTAGAAAACCGGCTAAGAGTGAACCGGAAATCTGTGAAATTGACAACTTTCTATTATAACGGTTCTTGATACAGCTATTTGACAAACTGACGGACGGACAGCGAAAGCGGAACCCTAAAAACTATGTGTAGAATTGGCGCTTTGAAACCGAGTAAGAAAAAAATACTCACTTTAGGTATTTATTTGATTAGCCACTTAATTGATACATACATTACTTGCTAGGCTATATATCATCACGCTAAGAATAATAGGAGCGGAGCAGACGAAGTTGCGCGGGTCAATTAGGTTTATTATACAAACAATGTATGTTTCAATGTATGTCGATAGTCCCCTTCGAAGAAAGACTTAATGAAAATCTGACTCTCAATAACTCCTGACCGAATTCATATCGCTCTGTCTTATAATGGTGTAACTAACAAAAGAAGATGAATGGCTGACGACGGATATGATCCTATGATGAGCGTTATAAGGACAAATCGATGAGGAACCCATTTGTCAAAATCGGTCAGTAGAAAAGAATCAGGATAACTTAGAGAGTGCAATGTGTGATATCTTTATACTTGAAACTAGTAATGCCTCATCTAGCATTACCAAAAAATCCACAGGAAAAATCGTTGTTACATTTTTTTTTTATTATTTTGTTTGGGTAGTAGGTTAGAAGAAAAAGGAAACCCGTTTATTTGACAAGAAAAGACGCGATACACTACAAAATAACAAGAAGAATAACATATCAACTTAACCAAAACTGTAATAGGCAAGCCATGTCAGGGACAAACATAAACTTAATACAGAGTAAACTCGCTAATAACGCCTTAAAACCAACCAAGGCCTGATTCAAAACATTGTTTCAATCTATTGCAAATTCAGGCCCCATTTCTGCAATTATCCGGTCCAACTTGCAAACTATGACATAAAAAGGTAAAAGAAATGGGTTTTTGCCGGGTCTACCCGTGCGGGTGCCCACAGGACGCGATAAGTCGATTTGATTGATGATAGTGATGTGTGTGCCGAAGCCGAGGCGTCAGTCCTGATGGACGTCCGAACACTAATTCCATTTCAAACGGAATTCTGAGAAAGTTTGGCCTTTCATTTTCAGCCGATGTGAATGAACACACCTCGTGTTCAGCTCCGTCCGACAATTTTTAAATGAAGATTAAGTTCATGTTCTTATTCAATAAAGCTGACGCGCGCAACTTCGTCTGCATCCTCTGCTCCTATTTGTCATATCGTGATGTTATTTAGCCTATATCCTGCCTCAATACACTGGCTATTCAACACTGATATTAGCGAACGCTGAGATAATTCGTTTAGTATTGATAAACACACTGTTTACTTACTTGATCTGTTATTAATTGACCTCAAACGAAATCTGTGTAATGTTTTCCCGTCAATGAACACAGATGTCAAATCGTGTTGTCTTAATCTTAGTTCGGTTTCGGGACTTATCGTAAGTCCGTAAGAGAAGAAAACGCCCGCAATTAAGGCCGAAACTACGAACTTCGTTGACGGTATCGGATGGCGAGCTACCCGTCGATCGCTGTCCGCAGGCCCGAATCTTCGGTGTCCAGGAATAACAATGCAACACCCGACGCCCAAGCATAGTAGCTGTGCCCACCCCAGAATGGTCTGAGGCCCACCCCATAATTTTTGAGCATCGGTTTGAACACCTTAATTAACTTAACAAAATCATCATCAATCATAAAAACAATCTACCACCGAGAAAGCTATAAACATATTATTAACTTTTTTTTTTTTTTAAGGATGGGATTTTTTTTTAAGAATCATCAAATGACTCCTCCTGCTTTGGGTGAAGCAGGAGGGAGTGTCAGACTCTTACTGACTAAAACCCATCCGTGTTCCTCCTAGTACCCTTTGCGTTCCAGGGTACGGTGCCTCTTTCGAACGAAGTCCGAAACCCCAGCAGGCACTGGCCCTAGCGAGCCCCGTCTTTTGTGCTGACAGCTCTTTGAGGCGCGCGTGGAACACAGCGCGCCATCGACCCGGGCCTAGTTCTGATCAGACGGCAAGCCACCCAAGGCTCGCCGTCCGCAGGCCCGCGCCTACGGTGGCCGAGAATCGCCTTGCGACTCGCGACGTCTGGGGCGTCTTCTTCTGTTGCGGCGGCTGGAGCGTGAGGTTTCCCTCTCTCTCACACGTTCGGCTTCCTCCTTTGCTAGCATTACTGCTTCGGAGAAGGAGGTGACCGCTTACCGTGTCTCCTCGCTCCGGACCATGGCCTGAACCAGGGCCGGACGTGTCCTCTGGGCGATCCTCGCAGTGTTGACACCCGGGCGTATCCTCCCGCCGAATCCGAAACAGGTACCTCCCGAAACAACCGTGAAGGTGAGTCCGGTGAGTACCTGCGATAAGCGGAAGGTAAGAACGCCGTGGCGCCGCTCTAGCCACTCCTCAAAGAGGGGGGCCGCAATTATGGCGTGCCCAGCACTGGGTTGCGACAGTCATTGTCTCCATAATGCCATGAGATCCTGCCGGAGCTCCGTTCGCTGTGCTGCGATTTGCCGCGGCAGAGGAGTCTCGCCCCGGCGTAGCGCCTCCACGCGCCATTCGTAAATGAGCGCGAGAGCTCTCGCCTCCAGATCAGGCAAGGAGGTTCGCCGCCTCGCCAGAGACCGTGCGGTATCCACGGGCTAGCCAGATGGCCATGACCCTCTGGGACGCGTTGAGATAACGGGCAGGTCGCTTCCTCAAAGTAGGCGCCCACACCGGCGTCCCATAAAGGGCCATGGACCGCACGACCCTCGCGTAAAGCCTCCGGCAGGAGGCATTTGGACCCTCTAGGTTGGGCAGAAGCCGCTTGAAGGCAGCCCCGGCTCGTCCCAGTCTAGGAGCCAAACGCCGGAAATGCTCGACGAAGTTCCACCGGCTGTCAAGGACGAGACCCAGGTAAGTCATTGTTGATCCGACGTCGATGTGAACCCCTCCTAGCGTTATTTGGGATCCCGACGGTGGCCTGTTCCGAGATCCATGAAAGCACATGGCTTCGGACTTGTGTAGGGCAACCTCGAGACCCAACCTCAAACCGGATCCTCTCAAAGACTATCGCAATCCCGCGAGTCATAGCGACGGCCGCTCCCTGGTGCGACCCCCCTGCGCCAGGACCAGCGTGTCGTCAGCATAGCATACAACGCTGATGCCACTAGGGAGGTCGGCGCGCAGCACCCAGTTGTAGCCGATATCTCACAGCAGCGGCCCCACAACGGAACCCTGTGTAACACCGCACGACATCTCTCGGCGGTTCCACCGTCAAGTAAGCCTTGACTATGTGACGGAGGTAGGTCGGAGGCACTTCGGTATCACCCGGTGATACCGAAGTGCCTCCCTAATGCAACTCCAGGGCAGGGTGTTGAAGGCATTGGCGATGTCTATTATAGAGACATCGCCAAGACGACCCCGCCCCGGGAAACTGCGTCCCCCGTCGAGAGGGCTCTCACGCGCATGATGGCGTCCACCATCGAGCGTCCCGTGCGGAAACCGAACTGGTTCTCCGCCAAATCCGGCCCCACCCTCACTAGGTGCTCGACGAGGCGGTTTGCAATTACTCTTTTAAAGAGCTTGCCCACCTCATCGAGTAGCACGATGGGCCGGTATGCGGACGGAGAGTCTTCAGGGCGCCCCGGCTTCTTAATGAGGACCAGTTTCCCCGTCTTCCAAAGAAGTGGGAACTGGCCCCTCTCCAAGCATGCGCTTAGGAACCCTCTTAGTCGAGGCCCGAGAGCCTCCAAGGCCAGGATCCAGGCTTTTCCAGGTAAGCCGTCGGGTCCTGGGGCGGTCTACCTCAGTCAAACATATTATTACCTACATAATGCATCTTAGACCAGACATTTAAAACGTTATAAGTAGCAATAAACTGCACAATTCTGATTATTTGAGATTTGTTAAGAAAGATGCCAATAGTATACAGGAGTCCGAGTGCACTGCGTGGTGCTCGGAAAATTTCATTTTCGATATGTTTTAGATTGTGCATAGATAAAGAGTCTGTATACTTTAAAAGTAGTCAAAACGTGCTTCAATTTCACCATAAATCACATCTCTGTAGCTCAAATAGATGTCGAGATACAGCACTTCAAGCATCGGAAATTTTTCCCAAAAAGTTAGAAAGCGTATTTTTAAGCACTTCTTCTTTTTCTTCGTCCTGGCTTGTGGGGCGGGCAGGCCGCAAGACTGGCGTTAGGTGGGCTAGGAGGCCCATCCAGCCTAGGTCCCGGCTTTTACTGAATACTGTTATATACAACCTACATAATTCAGTTGATAAATTATCCAGAGTGCAATAAATAATTTTCAAACTCGGTATTGCATTTTGCACTCTCAAGTGCTGCAAGTGCGTTTTGTCGAAAAAGTTAATTCTATTGAAGTATAAAAATCCAACCTACCTAGATGGAGTGCAAAAATAATCGAGCTCGCTTCGCTTGCTCTTGAATTTGACATTCTCTGAGTTTCTTAAACTTTCCTGTATGAGGCAAGAAGTTACTTCTATTTGGATATTAATGGCAGAACATTAAACCTATCCAATAAAGGGTACAAAAATTTTCGAGCTCGCTGCGCTCGCTCTTACATTCTACACTTAATCAACTAAGTTACTTATATCGTTTCAGGGCCCAGGACAATATGAAGATCTCTTAAAATCTATAAGTGACTGAAAAGTTTTATTTACTGACCTAAGTTTCTGTGCCATAATCAAATCTCAGTGAAAAATAAAGTATTTTATTTGTTGCGTAGTGTAATTTTTGAGCTCGCTTCGCTCGGTTTTGCATTCTACGCTCTCAAGTGCTTGAATTTATGTATGTCAAAACAAGTTTCTTCTATCTATACTAATATATTAAGCTGAAGAGTTTGTTTGTTTGCTTAAACTACTCTTAGGCACTAATCTTAGGAACTACTGGTCCGATTTGAAAAATTCTTTCAGTGTTAGATTTTATCGATAGCCGATTAGCCTATTTATCGAGAAAGGCTATAGGCTATATAGCTATAGGCTATATATAATCACGCTAAGGCCAATAGGAGCAGTATCGCAACAACCAGTGGGGCTGAAGTTTGTTCCTTGAGAGAGGCCATGGTAGAGCGGACAAATTTGACCTTAAGCGTTGTCTCCCAATGGGGTGATGACAATTTGGTCACTTTTAACGCCACCAAAACACAGGCGTGTCTTTTTACCGCAAAAAGGAGTCGTTTTGACCAAGCTCCTACTTTTCGGGGTGCATCTGTTCCTGTGACTGATCGGCTCGAGCTCCTAGGCATGGAGTTGACATCCAGTCTCAACTTCGGCGCCACCATCGAGTACAAAGCCCAAACTGCTGCCAAAAAGCTGGGCATCCTAAATAGGGTGAAGCGATACTTTAGGCCTGGACAGCTTTTAACACTATACAAAGCGCAAGTCCGATCCAGCATGGAGTATTGTAGCCACATTTGGGATGGCTCAGCTAAGTATCAGCTTGCCGCGCTTGACTCGGTGGAACGCAGAGCTAAGAGGCTCATCGGCGACGTAAAACTGGTGGATGCCAAGCTACATAGCTTGGCTCATCGCCGTAAGCTTGCCTGCTTGTCGGTCTTCTACAGATTGTACTTCGGTGAGTGTGCCCAAGAACTCCACGACCTCATCCCACCGGCCCCCTTCTACCATCGGACATCCAGACGCACTGCATCTTACCATCCCTACCTTGTGGCTATTCCACCAATTCGCACTAAGCGTTTTCAAACGTCTTTTATAATGCGCACAGCAAAGGAGTGGAACTCTCTGCCAGCGTCTGTGTTTCCGAAAGCTTACAACACTAATCTCTTCAAAGTTAGAGTGAACAGGCTCCTTCTGGGTAGGCTCGCTCCATCGTAGACTTTGTCTCTGTCATTTCTGACATAGACTAGAGTCAAGAGCAAACCCATTACAAATAAAAAAAAAAAAAAAAAAAGTATCGAAAATTGTGACGCAGACGAAGTTGCGCGGGTCAACTAGTTAAAGTATAAAAACCAAACCTAGTGAGATGGAGTGCAAACATTTTCAAGCTCGCTTCGCTCGCTCTTGAATTTTACAATCTCTCAGTTTCTTAACCTTTTCTGTATGAAGCTAAAAGTTACTTCTACTTAGATAATATATTAATTGCCATTGCAATAGTGACTGTCTTTGACTTTTTGTTGTTAATTAAACCTATTCGAAAGGGTACAAAATTTTTTTTTACTATTGATAGGCACGCGTTTCACCACTATCTCACCTGATGGTAAGCGAGGATGTGGTCGAAGATGGAGCACGCTTGCCTAGAAATAACCTATTCACTCTTGATTTAAAGACTCCCAGGTTGTAGCTATCAGGAAACACAGACTCCGGCAGGGAATTCCACTCCTGAATTCGTCTTGTGGTCCGATGATGGAACGGGCTTGGCGACGCTACGCTCTCTAATTTCGGTTATTTTGTGAAAAAGGGCTTAAATGGCTATATTGATGATTAAAATGGTTATAATTCTTTAGATAAATACGCGTTACGGCCGCGAATCGTATTTTGTTCAACATACAGCTTCACACTGACCGGCAAAATGCAAAAAAACATAAACATATTTAAATTTTGCGGGCTACCCTGGCGCTTCCACCTTAATGTGGGCAGTTACAGACTCGTATGATAAGTCCTTTGTTATGTACTATGAATAGTAATTAACCGACTATTGTACGAGTATTACAAATAGTGAACTAAATCCTAATATATACAATTCTTCCGTTACTGACTGACTGACTTGAGTGACTGACAGATAATGCACAGCCGAAACTACTGATCGTAGAAAGCTGGAATTTGGCATGTACTCGTAGGTTCCTTGGGCAGTGTAGAGAAGCACTAAGAAGAGGATTTCCCAAAATTCCAACAGAAACGGAAAAAATGGGAAATGCGAGTACGAAGTTGCAGGCAAAAGCTAGTAGTATTATAAATTAAAACCTCAATGCTGTTTTGCTACGTGTACGTACGAGTACGTATGTAATAGATACTTAATGCATTTTCCTGTTTACTTCTGCTATTTTATTTACTATAAAAGTCTACGAGGCATACGTAGCAACATGCTCCATCTAATAACCTGTTGTCAAACCGGAAAGATTTTATATACGAGTATCAAGTTTCGCACTATGATATTTAGTATTTAAACTTATATAATAATTCGTTTTGCCGTGTTTATTTTAAAATTACTATTCGTTTTGGACACAACGCCTGTTTTTAAGAACATCAATCAATCTCATCGAATCAAAAAGTTATTTTTTGTGTCAAGAAAGTGAAACAAATGTGAACGAAGCAAGACTGTGCAAGTACCATATTTTGTCGAGTGATCATGTCTAAAGGCAGCGTATATGGTATGGCACTGGGTGATGATGTTATATCTCTAGTAGCTAGAATCTTGTACTTTGTGTTAACTGGAGCCGTGTTTTTATGCGGAGTGACGTCATGGTGCCTCATTAAGAAGTTTCGTAATTATAGAAATTACGTGTATCTCAATACAATTTTAGCAAACTTGGTGTTTATTTTAACCGCCTATTCAAGAGGTTACGCCAACAGGCACCACAGTGAAGAGCTTGAGCAAGAAGAAACCAGAGATGCAGATAACTTTCGCCGCATAATATTATTTTTCTCAATTGCAGTAAAGAATTACTGGTCATTAATTATAAGTCATATGTTTTACGTAGATTTTGTAAAAGTATTCAATGGACATATAACAAGAAAATATTTGACAAGTATCCTTTGTGGTTGGGGCGTTCCTTTTATATTAATAACCGGATTTTATTTTTATGAAAATTGGACTCAGAGTTTGCCTGATGAAGACAGTGGGCTGAATATACTATATCTCAGCACACTTTATATCCTTTTAGCTTTTGTTTACATTATACCGTTAATAGCCAATATTATTTTTTACATTGTAATTGTGTTTTCAGTTTGCTGTTGTATGAACACAATTGCACATACGGCTAACAAATGTCGTCTCTTATATATGGCAACTTTGATATTTATATTGTGTGACGTGTCATTTTTTTCAAATTGGTCACTAGATTTAGTTAAATTACGTCATACCAGCTTACATGGTTTGATTGATTCATTAGTTTTATTTTGTAATCCTCTGTTATTAGACGTATTTCTGGTAGTTGTTAAGAGTAATAGAGAGTTGTGGCGCGATTTTTTTGTAAAGCAATTAGCAAGTCGTAGGGATAATGATATCATCATGAATGGAGGAGTTACTCGTGAACCTGTTGTGACCCACCCGCCGGTCACCGGTGTATTATAATGCATTATAATAAGTACTTATGTATTGTTTGTGACGTTATTGACTTGATTTTAAAAGTATTAGTACGGTAATCACAAGTTAACAAAATTATCTTCATCTAAATAATAATAATCTTCCAAATATATTAAGAAGAAGAATTGCTAGAAGTATACTTCTAGCAATAGAAAATATCAGTCAACCTTTTAACACTAACTAACATACTGACAGTAAGCCTGGAACGGAGTTATTTTTACTTGCTTCGAGCAATGGAATAAACGTCTATTTAAAACGTTCTCTCCAGGTTGACGTCATCCTTGAGGTTTTCCGTTATGATTAATCGGAGGTTCGTAAATGAGACATAACTATTTTTAACTTTGAGTGACACAAAGTGATTGACAAGACCTTATCAGGGCCATTGCCATTTTTGAAAATCATTACTTCTGTCTTTTTAACCGTATTGGTTAGTTGGTGTTGAGCAGCATAATTCTAACAAAGGGAAAAGAGTTTTCTGAGGCCGTTAATCGAGGGGCTGAGCAGAACCATATGATCTGCGTAACTGAGGTTATTTAAACATTCACCGCCAATATGGCATCTAACTCTGGTACCGCTTAGTTCCTAGATTGTCTGCTTAGTTCATTGACATACATATAAGAGAGCAGTTCGATATGTCATTGTTCATGGTGCTAACGCTAACTTGAGTAAACTTGATGGCCTTTGCAGTGAGACAGTTACAGCCAAGTTTGATTATACCTTTCTCACGTACTAAACAGAACTTAACCAACTGTTATATAAATATTTACATACCAAGGTATTATTAAGCTACGTAGTTATTATGATAAATTAAAAACCCCAATGCGATTTTGCTAATATTATACTAAATTGAATTTTCCTGTTTATTTGAGCTATTTAACAATTAAACTTAACGGGGCATACGGTTCAACATGCTCGATCTAATTACATGTTGTCGAACCTAAAAGATTTTACATACCAAGTACCGAATTTTGCACTGTGAAATCGATCAATCAATATTTACAAAATTCTTCCATTACTGATTGAGTGAGTGAGTGAGTGACTGAGTGATTGACTCACAGACAACGTACAGCCGAAACTACTGGTCGTAGAAAGCTGAAATTTTGCATGTTGGTTCTCTACTCTCCGTAGGGGAGCAATAACAGAAAAATTCTCACGGGAACGGGAAAAAACGGGATATAGCGCGTACGAAGTCGTGGGCTAAAGCTAGTTTAGTATAAAATTCTACAGTAATTCGTTTTGTGGTGTTTATTTTGAATTTACTATTCGTTTCGGAAACAACGCCTGTTTTAAAGAACATCAATCAATAGAAAAGGTTATTTATTTGTGTCAAGCAAGTGAAACTAAAGTGAACGAAGCAAGACTGTGCAAGTGCCATTTACCGAGTGACCATGTCCGTGTATAGTATGGCACTGGGTGATGATGTTACATCTGTAGTAGTTAGAATCTTGTACTTTATGCTTACTGGAACCGTGTTTTTATATGGAGTGGCGTCATGGTGCCTCATTAAGAAGTTTCGTAATTATAGAAACTACGTGTATCTCAATACAATTTTAGCAAACTCGGTGTTTATTTTAGTCGTCTATTTGAGAGGTTACGCCAACAGGCACCCCAGCGGAGAAGAAACCAGAGAAGGTTTAAATTTTCATGGCTGCATGTTCTATTTCTCAACTGCAGTGAAAAATTACTGGTCTTTAATTATAAGTCATATGTTTTACGTAGACTTTATAAAAGTATTCAATGGACATGTAAAAAGAAAATATTTGACAGGTAGCCTCTGTGGTTGGATTGTTCCTTTTTTTACATCAATAACCCTTTTTTTATTTGATGACGACTGGGCAAAGAGTTCGCCTTATAATGAGGTTAACCTAAAAAAACGATATCTTCTTAATCTACTTATTATCCTTATATTTTTAGTTAACTTTATATTACCGCTGATAGCCAACCTTATTTTTTATATTGTAATTGTATTTTCGGTTTGCCGTGCCCGCGGTTTCGGTAAACCGTATGTGCATACGGCTAACAAATGTCGTCGCTTATATATGGGAACTTTGATATTTATATTGTGTGACGTCTCATTCTATTCCAATTTTATAGTGGCTTTCATTACACACAATTCGACGACTGGATGGATACCTGGATTGTTTGATTCATTAGTTTTATTTTGTAATCCTCTGTTATTAGACATATTTCTGGTAGTTGTTAAGAGTAATAGAGAATTGTGGCGCGATTATATTTTAAAGCAATTAGCAAGTCGTAGGGATCATGATATCAACATGAATGGAGGAATTACTCGTGAACCTGAGCTCGAGAATCCGCCGGTCGCTAATGTATAAAATGATTACGAATTCTGTAATTGACTGTCATTACGTTATTGATTACCATTTTTCAATGTATTTATTCTAAAATTCATGATAAAATTGACATATGTTTTCTTTGTGTAAATAGAAGAATCTTCAAAAATTACATAGGTACAAAATTATTTTACCATCCGGATATCGATTTTGAGAATGCCTTAGTAAGTAACAACAGGGTTTTCGTTACATATTAGGTACTGTATACGTCATCTATGTCACACACATATGTACATATTTTCTTGTTTGTTTTTTTACATATTCGAAATATACGTTGGCCACTTATTTTGGCATTGAGCATAAGTTACATCATGCTTGAACTAAAAAATCGTTTGCAAATCAAAAAATTTTAACATATTAAGTGCCCAAATAAAATGAGAACCTACCATTCGTTTTGTGGTGTGTGGTTAAACTTTACTATTGTTCCAACGACAGTTTCGGTAACAGCGCCTGTTTTCTAAAAGCAAAAGGTTATTTCTGGCAAAGAAGTGAAACAAGAGTGAACCAATCAAAACTGTAAAATTGACATACATCAAGGTGACTATGTTAGAAAACGACGGCGTTACTGATTATTAAATGTGACTTATATGTTTTACGTAAGCTTTGTAAAAGTTTTTAAAGGGCATAAGTATAAAAAAAATAACAAGTAGGTAAACTTTGTAGTTGGGGTGTGCTTTTAGTATTAACAATATGGATTTTATTTGTGTATGTGTAATGACGTTAGCGGCGGAAATGGCAATAATTATTTCAAGGTATCGTACAACTTTGTCTTCATAGTTAGGTTTAATATTACCTTTATTAGTAAACTGAATCTTTAACGATATAATTGTCTTTTTAATTTGCCGTAGTATGGATATGAATGCACATACACACTAATAACACACTACATGCTAATAAATATCATCTCATAGCACATAGCAACTTTGATACTTATATTCAATGTCGACTCACACTTTGCCAGTTTTGTAACATAAGCTGAAACTGGAATATGCTTCCTACCAGGTTGGCTTTCTTTATTCATATTTTGGAATCCTCTTGTATTATACATAATTTTGGTGGTTGTTAAGAATAAAGAGAATTGATGAATAATCATGTTTTATTTTTATGTTATTTATTTGATTGCCAAAGTATTGGTACTTACAGTAAACGGAAGTTGATAAAAGGATCTTAAGTTAAATATAAACTAAAATACTTCTGTTCTATATTCAAATAGAACAGAAAGAAAGAGAAAGAGCTGCTTTCAACATCTGCTATCTACGAACGTAAGATCACTGCTAAACATTTAATTGAATACTCAAATTTATTCCAATATTAAGCTACAAAATGGAAAAATAATCACGATTGTCGATAAAACTGCTTTGATATTAGATTCTTGGGAAATGCACTTGGATTGACGCTCAATTAACTTTGCTTGTCAAGATTTTGAAACCACACGTAAGTAAATTAGAGTAAACCATTTAATTTTACTCTCTTGGCTTACCTTTAATATCGATAAAACGAAATACATGACATATTCCCTTAGACCACGGGATAACCGACCTGAACGTGGAAGCTCACTCATGTAATTATTTCAACCAGTGTCCCGTGTTAGCTGAAACTAATGTAATCAAATATCTTGGCATAATCGTGTTAGTCTTACCGTTTTAAGAATTATGTTAGCTGTCTATTGCTTTTAGTAAGTAAAATTTTGTTAATTTAGTTACTTTTTCCTTTACTGAAACATCAATACATATAATAAAATAGTAAATCTTTTGGTGTATGTTTCCAATTGGCGAGAAAACTACTACTTTTATGATTCCTGTTTAACCTAATATTTCAAATATTCATAACATGTTATTGTAGTATTTCGAATATTTTTTTTACAGGACCGATTTTCTCTTTATCTGTTCTATGTTTTGTTCGTATTGCGTTAAAAAAGTACAAAACCAATGTAGATAAGTTTTACAAATAAACTTGATAGAAATTGTAGCATTTTTCTGGAAGAAATCAACATATTAACGTAATGAAGAAACACGCAGTGCCATCTATTGAACGACATATTACTATCCACAGCATGAGAATTACACTAAAAAATATTTATTACTTTTACAACGTCTTAAAAAAGTAATTCTATTAAATATCGTTCTGAATGCACACTATATTCTTATAAATAAGAATTAAAGCAAACTTCAAAATTATATTTTAACAGTTCAACTACATATTCCATAGACGGCGTTAAGCATTTGATCTCAATTTTTAAAATAGCAGTATTAAGATTAGAATATTGGTCAACAGGCGCGCTTACATTTGCTAAGCTTTACTAAAGTGCAAGTGGCGTAGTCCCACGATTGAAAAGTCGAAAGAATTGCATAAACTCCGCTGAAATTGGGTTTCTGTGTTTTAAAAACATAAAATCTTCGATTTGCGTTCCTGGTTCAGAATAAATAAATAATCAACTTTATTCGTTAAGTAGTTTCAAAAAGATTGTTCTGTCATTTAAGAAAATGGCCTGTGCTATCCCGTTGCTTCACAATAGGAATTCATTTCTTATGCCAGGAGTACGGGAAAACCACCGACCAAGCATCAAAAATCAATATGCATAATATTGACCAATATTTCTGGAGAATATAAGAAATATATTTCCCTGAAAACAGCCATTGAAGAAAATGATACACATCATCCGATTAAATTTTGTGATTCCTAATATTCTTATTTAATTTCTACAAAACTTTGTAAAGCCACATACATCCAACAAAGTGTTTTCTGTTTAGTTTCAAAACTGTTCAATTCCCAGTAAGCATATGAAACGTCATGACCAGCCCAGGGTCAGATTTTATCCGTTGCGGGCTTCACTCCCCATTGGATCAAGGGGAACTGTGGATCTTGGGCAAGACGCTACAGACGAACTCGCGAAGAGGGGTTTCAAGATGGTAGTGCTGGACCCGTACCCACTTTCCTTCCTACCTTACCCATATTTTGTGTATGAACTTGCCAAAGATAAACTGAACTTCGTGATAGCAAATAGTCACGGGCTACAAATTGCAGGCATTCAAAACTGGCAACGCTAGGCACGCAACTTACTAAGCGACTTCTTAGCTCAAGTAGAAATACCGTCCGATTAATAATAGGTACCTATAATTACGGGTCATTGCCCTCTAAAACCATCTTTTCAACATAGGCGCTGTAGACAGCCCAATTTGCAGATGTTGCTTCGAACCAAGGAATCAGTTGCCTACGTCATTCAAAAAGTAATGCCGAGGTAGCCCGACGTGAATAAATTCTCCGAGCGTTGAGCTCACTCTGCCAAACCTGTGAAGCACCCAGGAGGCATCTGTGCACTTAGGCGGAGCTAGGCTGGCTAACTTTGCCAGGACTGACTGATTATGGGAGTCTGACATGGTGCTTTTCAACGTTTCTTAATACGAAAAATTACTAGGGCTGGTCGGCATTTGGAATAGGAGAGGTAAAACAGCCAGTGCCTTGCATAATTCTCTTCTTACACTTATATTGATTGTTCGTATATATCTTATAAAGCGACAACATTTTACTTTTCGACTTACTCGACAAAGAAATCGCGGGCAACAGCTAGTACTTTATATTTGTGATGAATAATTAATATTTTAGTTTAAATAAATTAGTTTATATGCGAGTATGTAGTATTGGTTTTCGAATTTAATACCTGAAAGTTTTGTTGTCCATTACTATAGTCAACAAAACATTTAGTCCGTAAACTTTTCTCATGCATTTTATCATGTGGTGGAATGTGTTTTTGCACTGAATTTAATTGAATATACAGTGTTTTACAAACCAACGATTTTGATTTAATTTTTCCTCTAAGCATTCTACAATGCATTAAAACCCTAATAAAAAGAATCCACAATTCAATCTATATTTAAAAACCTATGACACATGCAGGTATATTATTTAAGTGTGTGTGGATGGCCGAATCCAGGATTATGTGGAATAGCGAAAAATACTTAAAGGCGTCTCGGGCCTGATTTTGATGATGCCTAAACAAAACAATTCTATAGTAGTATCCAAAATGAATTCTAGAAAATGTAATACTGAAATAAAATCAGAATTCCGTAAGAAGCTCTAGACAAATTTATTCACTTTTAACGTTTAGCTGTTTCAGAAGCTCAACACTTTAGACCTTACCTCTTTTATGTAGAATGTCAGAATGAATAAGTTATCCTCGAATAGGTGCTCATTGCATAGAAAACTGTGGGCGCTCACAATTTTTCCGTCCACTAATTTATTCACTGCATGACTCCAATTATGCAGTGGGAACGGAATAAACTTCGTTAGCATGTAATTAATTGGCTTGACAATTTGGTGCGGAGCTTTAATTTAGCATATTGTCTCTGGCTTCACGTCTACATAGAAATGAGAGTCGTAAAAAAAGGTAAAGCTCTGCGGAAGTCGGATGATCTTTTTACGAAAGAGGCTGGTTGGCACGCACCTACCTCGCTTTTTGGGTGAGCTTAACACTTTGTTTAATTAACAAAATTGTGTAGTGGGAGCTAGTTTAGGTTTTAGGGTGGACAAAGTAACAAAGTAATTAGTTGAGCGTGAAATTGAGGAGAGTACCTTCGTTGATTATTTATTATGTAAAGCGTGGAGCTAATACAAAATATTCATTTAAAACTGTAGTCTTTATATACTTGTGAACGGAACTAAACTAATTTATTGTGGAAATATAAATGTTTCCTGACGTGATTGCGTAAGCCAGTCCTAAATAACAAAGTTAAACTTGACGCCTTCAGCTAAAGTAATTAATTGTTTAGCAAAATATTTGTTCAATTATCGCCAACAAGACAAACATGATGCTGGGCCCACTGAGTCCCTCGACAGCGAGCTAATTTCTGTCAATTCTACTAAATTACAATAAATTGAATATGATTTCCTGGAAGACACAAGGAATTGTATGCTATGTTACCTTTTGGGGATGGCAGAAACAATGTTTTGATGTTACCTTTTCGAGTTTTTGTAGATTTGAAGGTATTTTACAGTTGCCAAAAGGACCGTTTTTCAAAAAATATTTATTTACATTCTGCGTCCATTTTTGGGTCACAGAAGTTCAAATGTAAAATTTGAACGGAATTGGTCCAATAGATGCTATAAAGAGTAGGTATTTAGATTAGGAGCAAATTGTGAAGAAGTGGTCTTACGGGGGTTTCGTTCTGTATTCGGACGTTTGGATCCTAATAAAAAAAAAGATACAAACAGTCAAACATAGAACCTCCTCCTTTTTGAAGAAGTCGGTTAAAAAGTAAGAAACTAAATGGAATTTGGATTTAGTAATTATTCAATACATAAGTAATTATTTTCTTCAAACAAGCACGATCCTAATAAAATTAAAATAAATTCAAGCACTAAACGAACATAGATAAATAAAATTAAAAAGCTAAAACTGAAGTCAAATATTAAAACAATCATACAGACAATATAAAGTTAATTAATATTCAAAAGTCGTTAACAAAGTTATTTCATTTTCAATTTGCGCCTCTATTTTCTGCTTTTAAAGCGTTTAACCCTTTTAGTGACTAGTCAAATAATAACTGTAACTAACTTTAACTATTTCACTGGGAAACGTGTTTAATAGGGTGGTTTTAGCTTAACTATTACTACTGATATTTCAGTAAGCATTATTTTAACTAAAATTTTGATGTCGAAGTGTTTATTTGGTTAAATAACATGGGTTTCGTTGGTTGCGAGAAAATACGGGTGGGTCATGGCTAATTTGAATGTTAAGTGTCGTTTATTTTGTAATTTCACGTAGAGAAGGAAATACAAGTAATTTGTAAAATATTTCAGAGGGTGTACAGAAGCAGTAGTAGGTATCATAATGCCAAAGTGTTATTGTATGTAAGTATTTAATTCTAATACAGCACCATTTTCAGTGTTTTAGTTCATATTATATTATTTCAACTTGTTTAATTACTTTGTTCGGGTTATAACGATGTTTCTTTACTGGTGCAGACTTATTAATTAGTCGGCATTATGGATAATCTGTAAGGAGTCCGACAGGTCGTGTCTTCTTCTTCTCGTGTGGGTAGTAAGGTCTAATGACTCAAGTCACCCTAGTGCTTCCTATGCTTTTAAGTCAAGCAGCACTCAAATAAGAAGAAGCAAATGTAATGATTCACCTCATGCTCGCATTTAAACACACCAATATAAGTGAGTACAGTTACAACATTCTAAGTCGTAACAAGAGTACGAACCGACAGGATTGTCGAGGATTTGGGCTCGGATTGTGATCATTATCCCCAGATTCGATGGAAGCACCCTACTTTTATAAATCCCTGTAAGAGCCCTCCTAGACGCAAATACTTGCTCAACATGTTTCAAGATCTTGTTTCGATATCGGTGGGTTTTATTCATGGCTATTTGTATGTTTAGTTTGTTCTTTTTAGTGTGGTTTGTGTGTATAGTTTTGTAGGAATTGCGTAGTTACATGTTGTTCTGGTAAGGCTGTGGGGTCATCCTGTAATACTATCTTTATCTTGAGTCTACTACTATCCACTTTTTAGTGCTTAAGTTACAGCTGATTAAGCACTGAGCGTTGTTACTAAACCACAGCAATTACAAGAGTTAGGATCATTTGGCAAGGCAGTAGATTTGTCGTAGTGCAGTCCACCTATAAAATATTATCGACATTATTTTATTATTGGTATTTTGACAGTTCAAAGGCGTGGACTCAATAATTTTTGGCTTCACGTCTTTTTACAAAGTTAGAAGGATTGGTTTTGTGTGTTTTCGTTCTTAGGTTTTGACGTAATGGTCACTCATTTCATAACATTGGTAAAACTCAATTGACTGCTGATTATGAATCATAATTTTATCCACTATGTCGAACCAGCCGACCCCATGGTTGCTGCCGAAGTTGCGGAATTGTTCGAAAGAGTTACTGCCCTAGAACGTTAAAGGCGTTAGAAAGAATACGGGTAGATTTAGTGAGTTACTCTCCCTCCCTTCCAGTATTAACAAATGTAGCTTAAAGCCACTATTTTGTATAGAGCGACTGCCATGGGCTACCCAGTAACGACTGTCAAAGATCTGGAAGTGGCAGCTGGGACCAGTAGTAACGCTTTATGAAGGGTTTAAATGTGTAATGGAAAGACACCCATGTGCTGCAAGCTTTTTTGGAGGTAAGCGGAACAGGGTGTAAAGTCCTGCAAATCCCCATTAAACAGGGAGGACCCTCCAATTAGGCTAACTGCTCAATAGTTGATTTTCGGGCAGATGTATATTTTAAAACGAACGGTAAACTCTGCTTGCGCGATGCAGGATTTTGACGTAGTAGTTCGCTGCTAGTTGGAAAGATGGCGTCGCGGTTCTTTTTTTGCGTTGTAGATTTGCTCCGTTTGCTACAGCTTAACTTTCAATCTGCCTGGCGGGTGTGGTCGTCAATTTATACATATTCCACAAGTTCTTCCTTCATCGTGACTGTTGGTCGGGTTTATTGACGATTTTGCGTAGCTTATATTGTTCTCTCTAGGCCTATCCATATAGGTCACCAAAAAGCTTAGATCTTTTGATGCAAATGACAACACAAAGTTAGTTTCAAATCAGTCGTGTGTGGAATTCTTATCACTACAAAGACACATATCCAACATTTTTTATTCTTACAGAGCCGACATTAACTCATCGGCTCTAGCGAGCGCCCATAACTTATTGTCGGGCTACTTTAGCCATATATTCTTTTGTCCCGATAGACTTTCCTTCTTTGAATACAATATAGACGGGGTTCATTATAGAACCAGTCAGCTGAGAAATGATTTCGTAGATAGAGTCTTATAGCGGTTTAGCTCTTTTCAATGGAACGTTTGACTATATTGTAATGATGTTAATTAGATAAAAGATCGGCTCTGGATTCGTAAACAATGGCTAAATAATAGAATATCTTAATTTTTCTTTACGCTTTTCAGTAAGTATCGATTTATTGGTATTTGTCCTGTAGTTCATTATGTGTCACTGATATGTCACAAGGCACAGTGGGTACTTTTTTCAAATTTTCAAATTTGTCTCCAAATAGTGTACCAAAGAAACGCACGCTCTTTTTAAGACCGTCGACTTCAATGATAATAATAACATATGAGCCACTTAACATGTATTTCAAGTATATTTTAACGTGTGGTTTTAGAAATCTGCACAATATCTTGATAACATGAGAAAAGATCACCAGACAAGTATCAAAAAAAAAAAAACAAATCAAAAACTTGCTAAATGATTATGAGCATAAACCTCCTTGATCATTCGATATTTAATGAGTTGAACTAAATATTTTAGTGCATAATGTCAACTTCAAATATCAAAACTGACTTAAATGCTATTGAAATCTGTCAGTTTGCCATTTTCAATCACTTGTCAATTTACTCTCCGAGATTAAAAAACAGACTATAGATTTATTTGACATCAAATGTTTACTTTCAGTCCAAGGAGTTGTCAGAGTAGATGGTTAATCCAGCTCATATATGCTGTGACTCTGGTAAAGACGGCTGGGAAACCTTTTTCGCAGCCAGAAATGGATCCAAAGGAGGACACGCCGACCTGTAAAAAATAAAATCAAAATAGTTATTGTAAAAAAATATCAAAGTTTCAGTCTTCAAAATGATTAATGAAAGTTTGACAATATATGGTGTAAAAACAGAACCAACAAAAACAACATTTACTTACCAGGACCCGCCTGTTGTTGCTGTTTACTACAATAGGACCACCGGAATCTCCCTGGCATATGCTTCTTCCTCCAGCGCCGCTGGCGCAAACGCATTTCGAAATGTCAACGTCCTGGAAGGGGTAGCAGTCTGCGCGCGAGACCACGGGCATGTAGACGTAGCTCAGAAATCTCTCCAAAGCCGCGTTGTCACCTTGTCAATAAAAATATACCGAAAATATTGTAATCCTAAAATTTTATTTCTTTTCCGTTACTGTGTGAATGACTCAAAATTACTGAAAAAACCGGCCAAGTGTTACTCGGACTCGCACAAGAAGGGTTCCGTACCATAAACCTTACTTTTTATTATTTGTTGTTATAGCGGCAATAGATATTCATTCAGTCAAAAAAGTATCGGGAATGGATGATTTGTTTATGGTTCCAAATTCAATTTTTTGTTTTTTTGTAGTTGTTAGATTGGCACAACTGTTTTCCATTTTGGCGCGGAGTTTGAGTTGCATCTGTTATTTATATTAAATACAGTGCTGGTTTTAGTAATATCATATATAGTGTGTATTGCGAATTTCATAATGGACAAAAATATCGAACAAAGAGTTTGTCTTAAATTTTGCATCACCAATGGAATTTCGTGTTCGGAGTCACTGAAAATGTTACAGAAGGCTTACGGTGAATCGACTTTATCAAAAACTCGTGCTTATGAGTGGTTCAAAGCGTTCAAAAGCGGTCGAGATGTGATGGAAGATTTGCATCGCTCTGGTAGGCCGTCAACGTCTGCAACTGAAGTTAACATCGCAAAAGTGAAGGAAATAGTGACTGAAAATCCCCATTCAATTCTGAGAGAGATAGCCGCCGAACTTTCTGTATCTCACGAGTCGATCCGTACCATTTTAACTAATCATTTGCGTATGAAACATGTTGCTGCTCGGCTAGTCCCAAAAGATCTGAATTTTCTCCAAAAACTCAATCGCATGAAAGTCGCTGAGGACATGCTAGAACGAGTCAGTTCGGACCCAACATTCATGAAACGCATTGTTACTGGTGACGAGACGTGGGTTTACGAGTTTGACATGCAAACTAGTCAACAAGCTTCGGAGTGGCGCCTTCCAACTGAACCGAAACCGAAAAAACCAAGCCAAAGTCGATCAAAAGTCAAAGTCATGTTGACTGTTTTCTTTGACTATCGCGGTGTTGTGCACTCTGAATTCTTACCGGAAGGTCTAACGGTAAATAAAGAATATTATTTGAGCGTTATGCGGCGTTTAAGAGAGCAAATTCGACGAAAAAGGCCAGATTTGTGGAAAGAAAATTCTTGGACTTTGCACCACGACAATGCGCCTTCGCACAAGGCTATCATTGTGAACGAATTTTTAACCAAACACTCAACAAATACCATCCAGCAACCACCATATTCATATGGCTCCTGCTGACTTTTTTCTTTTTCCTAAACTCAAATTACCACTTCGTGGCACCCGTTTTCAATCGATAGAAGACATAAAGGAGAATTCGCGGCGAGAACTGAACTCAATTCCGGAAGCAGCGTTTAAAAAATGTTTTGATGAATGGATTATTCGTTGGCGCAAGTGTATCGTTTCTAAAGGAGCATACTTTGAAGGTGATAAAATAAATTTGGATGAATAACAGATATTTTGTGTATTATTGATCTTTTCCCGGTACTTCCTTGACAGAGTCGTACATAATCTGTGAAAATTTCAACTGTCTACCTACTTACGGTTCTTGAGATACAGCCCGTTGACAGACAGACGGACGGACGGACGGATGGACAGACGGACGGATGGTCGGACGGACGGACAGCGGAAGTTTAGTAATAGGGTTCCTTTGGATACACTTTGGGTACGGAACCCTAAAAAAAAAGACAGACAACACAGCCGAAACTGCTGGTCGTAAAAGGTTTTTAAAATTTGACAGGTAGGTTCCTTGGAAAAAAAAGGTTCCTTGGGGAGTGTAGGTCAGCACTAAAAGAAGATATCCCGAATGCTAGTAATATATAAAAATCGATGTTTTTTTATTCGTATTTAATGTAACGTAGCGCTGCCATGCTAGTCCGGTCAAGTTAGCTCACTTAATTTGGGTAAGATAACAATAATTCGCATAGAGCTAAAATTTTGGTACGGATGTTGGGGTATAATATTTTTTTGACATTATAAAAATAATGACATATTTTGACAGAGTAACATAATAATTATTTTTGGACTTTATAACATAATAATACTTACTGTAATGTATGTTATAATTAGTTACTGTGGGTACATTTATATTTATTAGCAATAAGTATTGTAGGTAGTTGCGTATTGTAAGATTGCCAGTCATACCAACGCTAGTGTCTAAACGGCTACGTGTTTTATTTCATTTCCTGGATCCAGAGCCCTCCAACCCAAGTATTGTTCAGTGGCGACGAGGATTAAAACGAACAGTGTGTAAATTAGGCGGGTGATAGTTTTTTGTCGTGACTGCGACAGCAACAACGTTAAATATGTCAGTTGGCAAAATTTACGAATTCGATATTCACAAGGACGATTGGAGGTTGTATATTGAACAACTTGAACAGTACTTTCTAGTGAACAAAATACCGGCTGAATTGCAAGTGCCGACGTTAATTACCATTATGGGTGCGACTAGCTACGAGTTGTTAGTGAACTTGTGTACTCCGGCGAAAACGAAGACAAAAACTTTTGAACAGATAACGCTTGTTATGGAAAAATACCTACAACCGAAACGGACTGAGTTGGCTGAACGTTATAAGTTTCGAAATCGCAAAAAACTCAGCAATGAAAACATATCGGTTTATGTGGCAATTTTAAAGAAAATGTCGATAACTTGGGGTCTGGCTAGAGAAAAGCTTAAGAGACCAGCTGGTTTGCGGGATTAAGAGCGAGACCATTAGACAAAGAGTGTTTGCAGAGACCAAATTGGATTTCATGAAGGTATATAGTCTGGTCGTGAGCATGCAGGCGGCAGAGAAAGATGCAGCAGCTGTAGTGGATGGGTCAGGCAGCGCAACCAGTGAGGAGGAAGGGACGGAGGATTGTCAGCTGATGACAAATACGCGGCGAGGCGGCGGCGGCACAAGACGAGCGCGCGCAGCTGGTCAATCACCGGCAGGCGAGCACATACTACGCGGACGGTCGCGGGCGGGCCGGGCGGCGACGCCGGCACCTGCGTCTGCGGTGGAGCGGAAGCAGCGACGGCAACAGTGTCGAGCGTGTGGCGGGCCGCATGAGGCGGCCTTTGCAAGTTCGGGCGCTATGTATGCCGGGTGTGCAACCAGCCGGGCCATCTGCGGCGTATGTGCCCGCGTCTAACGCAGCATTACACCGTCGGCGTCGCGGCCGAGATCGCAGAGGGCGTCGAGAACAGCGAAGATAGTGACGAGATAATAATGATTGGACTTAATAAGTTGACAGTAACTCAGTGTAAACCTATATATATATATGTGTCATTAGAGGTTCAGGGCAAGGTAATGAAGTTTGAGTGTGACACATATAAGGAAATATTCAGTAACTTAAAAATTACAAAAAGTAATGTAGTTTTAACATTCTCTACCAGTCAAAAGCGATTAATAATTAATCAAATACAATAATGAAAAATATACAAATATAAACCGTACATACAATATAAATATATACAAATCAACAATATAAATATACACACGAAATACTAAAACAATTAAGGCGAATAGGTTAATGGGAAACATTACCGTTGTAATATACAACTGCCAACCTCTTACGAATGTGTTCACGAACTTTAACATTGAAGGATAATCGGTTGGTGGTCATTCTGATCTCTTGGGGGAGCGCATTCCACAGAAAAAAGACTGAACGAAGAAAGAAGAGTAAATAAAGTCAGTACGGTGAGTGGAACATTGAATTTTGTAGATTTAGATTGTGGCTGGCGCAAATGTATTGAAAGTGAGGGGCTAGATAACTGGGAGAGTCGGGAGAGACAAAAAATGAAAACAAGGTAGTTAGAGCCCTTAGCTCTCTGCGCTTGCGTATATGCAACTTTAAAAGCAATCGATACGTAGAGACATGATCATATTACGCAGATTGAAAACAAATCGAATGCAGTGAATTCAGAAGACGGTCAAGTTTGTTGAGGAGATCTGCATTCACACATCACCATAATCGATGATAGGAAAAATTAGGGTCTGCACAAGCATTGTCTAGGTGTTTGATGGTAAAAAGTTTTTTAAACGATACAGGGCCCGCAACGTTCCCATAACCTTCTGGCTGACACTAGCGACTTGAGTACGCCAGCTTAAGGTACTATCGATATGCAAACCTAGATCCTTCACGTCAGTGCTAAATGGGACAATCGTACTGTCGAACAGGACATTTGGCAAAGCTGTTTCATCCACGTTAGCGATGCTTCGAGAACTCCCAATGATGATCGCCTGACACTTATCAGGGTTTACAGCAACACCAAATCTATCTGACCATGTTTTTATGGCTATCAAGTCTGTTTAATTTTTTGATAGCGTCCGGTAGTTCGTCGACCCTCACTTGACAGTACAACTGCAGGTCATCTGCATATAGATGATACGCACATTGAAGTTCAGAAAGTTCTTGAATTATAAACTTTTTAAGTGCCTATTCTAGGTAAATTATCGTTTTTTTTTGTTCTAAGTTCTAATTGAAATATTTGTACGCTGCTACCCAAGGCTAAACATTATTGTACTCAAACGATGTAATATTTTGCATGCTCTTGTATGTATATTATGTTAAAATAAATAAAGAAATCTTATCTTTCTTTATTGATAAAGTTCCCGAATTTGTTTTCTTTTTTTTTGCATTTTTGAGCCAATTGGTAAGTTTTATCATTAAACTAGGTCATACAAAAACGATAGGCGATGCAATTATTTATTAGAATGGTCTTACATTTTTTTACACTAAGACTCGCTGCATATACAGGCTGACTGCTTATTGAGTGCGTTCTGTTATATCCTTGCTATATTAGACCCTTAAGACCAGCTCAGTACCCCTATAGATGACTTAGGTCATCCATGCCCCTATTTTTTTTAGTGTTTGTAAAGTGTTTGTACAATAAACACTTCCTTTAACTAAATTGACTTTTTTTAAAAGCCATTTATCCAAAGCCGTATAACATTTTTGTAGCAGAGGTGAGATCCAAAAACCTCCAGTGCCTGGCAACCGTTACATGGACTCCGGATCTCGTAAATCAATAAACTCTTAACCGTGAAAAATTTGTGAAACTCTATTCAGTGTAATAAGTGCTATTCTAAAGCCTAAGTGCTTAACGAAATCTTGTGCTCATAGTGAAGTGCAACTAAACTCGAAAAGGAAGTGTTGCATCCCTCACCGCGATTACTCCCTTTTTCTCCATCGCCACGAAAGGTGTCGATACCTGTGGGAAGATTCTCGCAAAACTCACCAATCACCTTACTTCGTTGGCTTCTCGTCGTGTCACCCTGTGTCCTGTGAACGAGCCGAGGGCCTAGTTCCTGAGAGCATCCAAGGTCATCCAAGATTTAAATCAAATCTTATTTTGTCGCTTCCCGGTGCGCAGTCACACCACCTTTTCAATCGGAATGTTCCTGCTCGCCGTTATCGCCGTCACCTAGGCGTCATTACTGTAAGTCTTTGGTCATTGTTTCAATTCAACTTCTTGTTTTAAAATATAATATTGTATCTTTTGACAGTTTGTTAACGAAAATTGACGTTATAATATTGTGTCTTACGTCGCTTTAAAACTAGTTTTAGAACGTTTTATTATGAAAAGAACACTCAAAGCAGAAGACAGTAAATCACTACTTACTCACCGTCACATCACCTCGTGTAACTAGACAAACCAAAGCAAATCTCATGATATCAGAAATCGATCTAAATATCTTATTCAAATTCTTAAAATCCTATGACGGTTAACGAAAAACCCTTAATTCATTTCTAGTGAACTTTGATAATGCCTACGACCTCGCTTCAGAACCTCAGAAGTAAATTCTTTTCAAATTAGTTCTTAGCCAACTAAATGGCAAAGCAGAAACTGCTTGCTCAATTAAAGATTTCACAACACGGGAGCAACTTAAAGACTTCTTAAAAACACAATTTAGTGAGCGTAAACATTATTCCCATTTCCTGGCAGATCTTCAAGAAAGTAAGCAATATAAGTCAGAAAATGTAAGCCAATACGCGCGTGGAAACTTACCTCTCGCAACTTCTTACCGAAATATCCTCATCTAATAATAAAGCCAAGGAACTACCTGGTCGTACAGCAGCCATGGAAGACCTCGCCCTCCATCATTTCCTAATGGGATTGCATCACAGAGTTTCAAACATCAATTTAGCCGTATCTGAAGAACGTATACAACAAACATTATATAAACGCCCACAAATGGAACACAAAATCAGTAAATCAACTAATGCCAAACCGAACGCAAATAATTCTCAGAAACCACAAAGTGTTTCTCAAACATCTTTTAATGTCGTGTGCCGCTACTGTAAAAATCCAGGCCATGATATATTCAACTGTAAGAAATAGAATTCAACAATCGCAAAAGCCAAAACGCAATCAAACCACCTACTCAGGTGAATTCAGTTGAACAATCCGATGAATCAATTCTCAAAGAAGATGTTGATTCCATTGATTCTTTAAACGAGTAAAAGCCTCGAATCGGTGTCGCGCGAGACGGTGTCCAAAAGTGTTACTTTTCCAGACAAGTGGGAAACTCGATCAAATGCCATCACGGAGGAGAGATGGTACAGAGAAGAGCGTCCAAGATATCATCACCTTTCTAAAGGTGACCGACCGTGACGACGTGCCAACATTCGTAGCGAAGGAGCTACATAAGTTACCGCCCGTCAAATTCGATCACGTATATGTCACCAGGTTACTGAAGGATATTACATCTCTGAAGTCAAGCCTGGCCGAGGTGCAGTGCAAGTTGGAGAAGTCAGAAAATACCATCCATGAACTACGTGCCGAGGTAGTGTTGCTACGCAGTGCTGTTTCAGAAAGTAGGACAAATGACGAAGCCAACGTAAACACGCGTCGTGGGGCGCAAAATACAGCAGTCAGCAGTTTTGTTTCGGTGAAATTGGATTCGTCGTCGATTGCAAATATCGAGGGCGATGCACCGTGCCCCGCCACCCCGTGCCTCTCTGCACCGGCAGAGAAAACGACACGCGTAGCTACGTCGACCCCCAAACTAGCTTACGCCGCAATTGCTGCCGCAAACAAAACAGCTACGCAGCAGAAAGGGGGAAAGCAGAATCGTCGCTGTGAAACCCTTCCGGGAAATCCGGTACAGCGCTGTCCAGCGAAGTCAGAGTGTGATGAGGATGGCTTCACCAAAGTGCAAAAGAAGAAGAAGAAGCCTACTTGTCGCAATCAATGCGGTACTGGACTGACAGGACCAAATATGCTGCTACGTCCAGCGGTGCCTACGACGTTGCTGTATGTGTCCCGACTACATCACTCCACGAAGGTTGAGGAGATTGTGGAGTACATGAAGGTGAAGACCAACTGGACCTTGAGGGTCGAGAAGCTGGAGCCACGTCACAACACCAACTTCTAGTCATTTGTGGTGCGGGTTCCGACACAACATCTTGACAGATTCCTAAAGGAAGAGTTTTGGCCGAAGGGTGTAGTCTACCGACGTTTTCGTGGTAGGCTACGCGACACCGCGCAGCGTAACACGACGCCGTCACTTCGTTTGTCTTAGTTTATATTTTATATGTATTAGTTTATTTTTATTGTAATGTTTTGTTGTGTATTGTATTTGTATGGGCCACCGTTGCCTGAAATAAAGGAATAATAATAATAAAAGCCGATACCTGTCATCCTCCGAAATCTTCCAAATCCAGGGACCACACGGGTAACCAGCCCCACACAAGTGCCCAACATACTAAATTCAAGACCAACCAAAAGGGTAACCAGCCCCAAATCGACGGCCAACCTACTAAATCCAAGACCAACCAACAGGGTAACCAGCCCTAACCCGACGGTCAACCTACTAATTCTAAGATCAACCAACAGGGTAACCAGTCCCAAACCGAAGGACAACTCAATAACTCAAATTCTAACATTCAATTTACTACTATGTCATCTACATCCAACAAGATATATGAAATTAATCTTGATACTACTAAAAGATTACTACCTCATATTCTGGTTAAATCCCAGATATCCCATGTTCCACCATCTCTCCTAGTAGATTCAGGTTATGCTATATGTCTGTTAAAAGAGTCTAGTATCAATAAAAGTCAAAGACTCGTCAAGGAATCATTTAAACTAAAGGTTATCGACCCTGGTGATGAACCAACACCAACCGAAGGTCATTTACAACTCAAACTAAAATTAGTTGAAAAACATTCAGCAACGTTCAAATTCCATGTTGAAAAGAATATCAACTTACGTTATGATGGTATAATAGGTACCGATTTTCTAACCGCCTTTGGCTGTAAAATTGATTATACGAGTATCCAAGACATCCTGAAAATATGAAACCAGAATATAAAATTATACTTTTCCGATCTTTGTTATACATAATTCCACCTCGAACAGAAACCGTAATCGAATGTTCAGTCCAGAATACTGACCTTACTGAAGGTATCATAATAGACCAACGTCTTTCAGAAGACTTGTATCAACAAGTAAAAGGGAAATTGCTTTTGACCTTGACAATAAAATTGGATATCAATCCAATTTTATTGTCAAGGTCAAAAGCAATTACCGTGTCAATTTGACCGTTGCTAACACCTCCTCATTACCTTTAACTGTTAAATCTAATCTAAATCTTAATATTATGCCTCTAGCCTCCACGGCATTTCCAACATTCAATAACTCTCAAAAAAGTACTACTTCAAGAACCAATGAAGTAATAGAGTTATTAAGAACAGAGCATCTCAATCAAGAAGAAACTGAAGCTCTTATCGAACTCTGCGCCCAATATTCAGATACCTTCCATTTGCCCGACGATCAATTGACCTGTACTTCCGCCATTAACCATCGGATCAAAACAATGACCGACACGCCTATCCATACTAAATCATATAGGTTCCCGGAATGTCATAAAAAGGAAGTATAGACTCAGATCGACAAAATGCTCGATCAAGGCATCATGGAACCCTCTCTCTCACCTTGGAGTTCACCTATCTGGATAGTACTCAAAAAGGTAGACTCCACCGGACAACGCAAATGGAGAATAGTAATTGACTATCGGAAATGAAACGATGTCACTATAGGTGAAACCTATCCTATCCCATAAATATCAGAAATTCTTGATCAACCAGGGCATAGTAAATACTTTTATACCCTAGACCTCACATCCGGTTTTCACCAAATTGCTATTTTCTCTGAAGATGCAACTAAAACTGCTTTTTCTGCGCTTCAAGGACACTTCCAATTCAACCGAATGCCATTTGGACTTAAAAATGGCCCATCTACGTTTCAAAAATTAATGAATAACTGCCTCGCTGGCGTTCGAGGTACAAGGTGTTTTGTTTACTGAGATGACATCGTTATCTATTCATATGACTTACCATCCCATATTAATAACCTAAAAGCTATCTTTGAAAGGCTCCACCAATTCAATTTAAAGTTACAACCTGATAAGTGCGAATTTCTCCGAAAAGAAGTCGCATATCTAGGGCACATCATAAGCGAAGATGGTGCCAGACGAATCAC
Organism: Lacanobia oleracea; assembly: GCA_950371165.1. Classification (NCBI taxonomy): domain Eukaryota; kingdom Metazoa; phylum Arthropoda; class Insecta; order Lepidoptera; family Noctuidae; genus Lacanobia; species Lacanobia oleracea. The sequence goes on from OX493401.1 coordinate 14,323,177, forward strand.
GGGAAAATTAAAGCCGTAAAGGATTTCCCGATTCCATTATCTCCTAAAGATATTAAATCTTTTCTAGGGTTAGTATCATATTATAGAAGGATTATATCTTGTCAATCTTGCCAAACTGGCGAAACCTCTTAAATTCTTACTAAAAAAGGATACTTTATTCAACTGGCAAAACGAGCAACTGAATCCTTAAAAAATAAACCTGTTATATATATGATATTTATTAGTATATTACTTAATATTGTATGTATTTGTTTCATATTATCATGTATGTCTCTCTATTAATATTATTTATGATGTTTGTACACTGACCGCCCTAAATCTAACTTCTTTAGTTCAGTCCATCCAAAGGTTGTCTGTAAGAGATTGCCCTGTGCGATAAGACCGCCCATTGTACACTAGTTTTTATAAGCGTTTTTACTGTGCTTGTTATGAGGTGTACAATAAAGTATATACTAATAATAAACTAATCTCTGCTCCAATTCTTGCATATCCCGACTTCACTCGACCTTTTCTCTTAAAATGTGACGCCTCGAATTATGCTACCTCTGCTATATTATCCCAAGGAATTATCGGGTAAAACCGCGTATGCTTCTCGCACCCTAAACAATGCAGAGTGCAATTACAGCTTTATAGATAAAGAATGCCTAACTATAATATTCGGCACTAAAATATTCAGACCCTATCTTTACGGCCATCAATTTACAATTTTAACGGATCACAAACCATTACAATGGCTTTTTAATTGCAAAGATCCGTGATCTCGACTGATCCGCTAGCGTTTACAATTAGAGGAATTTGAGTACAAAATTCAATATAAAAAGGGTAAAATCAACGCAAATGCGGACGCCCTGTCTCGATTCCCTGTCAATTCTATCAATCCTGAAAATGTCCAGGAGTCTAATCCCAGTCCAGAACTGGATCCTTCTCAGAATATATATAGTGATCTTATGGATTTACTAATATCCCCACCATCCTTTAACTCTGACGAGTTCGGTCTAGATAACGTCGGAGACAACCTATCTGACTTGACTTACCTGAATTAGAGGAACTTGCACTCGATGAAACACCAACTCTCGATGCTCAACCTGAAACCTCTCCACAACCATCAACTAGTGCATGTCCAGACTTACCTTCTGACAATTATAAAACGTTCCTGAAAGCAATATAAGATTAAAATAAATCATACAACACAGACATCGTAGAACACAATGATAGCCTACTAAAATCCTCGTCTAAAGGTATACTCATACCTACTGCAATCGATTTACATCCAATCCTTGTGTGCAAGAAATATTAGACAATTTTGAAAATAAAGAAGACATTGTTAACTCTGAAAAGGAATTCCAAAGATTCACGCTTAATAATAAAATATTCTATTTCCTATTCATTAAGGTTCCTCACTTTGATGAATCATAATATAGTGAAATTTTCAAAACACTGAAACATGTTAAAAACGAAATCAAAAAGATCGAAAATATAAACGAAATTGCTATATCTGACTTGAAAAATCCCTTTCGAAAAACACTCTTTTATTAAAATCTATAACATCCTTACTGGCCTTTTCCATAATACTAGTATCACTGAAATTAAGAAAATCCTACACGATAATCATGATATCGCAATAGCAGGCCATTTGGGATCAACTAGCATGTATAATAGGATCAAAGAATTCTATTACTGGAAAGGCATGGACAGTGACATAGAATCTTGTGTCAAACAATGCAAATCTTGTCAAGAAAACAAGGCTCTAAGGAAAATAAACCGCAGCCCTATGCAAATCACCAGCACTTGACATCGAACATTTGAACGGATCTCTCTCGACATCGTAGGCCCACTCCCTGAAGCGGGAACTGCTATACTAAAATGTATACTTACCATACAAGACAATTTAACTAAATTCTCTTCCACCTATACTATCCGTAGTACTAAGGCTGAAGAAACTTCAGAATGTTTACTTCACTATAATTATATCTTTTTTTGGTATTCCTAAAACAATTTTTACCGACCAGGGCACCAACTTTACATCAGACCTTTTTAAGAAGACCTGTGAATTTTTAAAGATAAAAAATCTTTGGTCGTCGCCATATTATCATCCTCAAACACAAGGCGCCCTGGAAAGAAGTCACTCTACTCTTAAAAAATATTTAAATTCCTATATAACAATACAAACTGGCTCCGTTTTATCTATACAGCTATGGTTGCCTACAATACCAGTATCCATACCACTACGTATTACTCACCTTATGAGCTCATGTTCAGAAATAAACCATTCATTCCGAACTCTATTTACGACGGAACCCTTGGTGCAACTTACCCGGATTATGTCCGTATGCTCCAAGGTCGACTGAAATGTTCACAAGAAAAAGCATTAGATTTTATAAAAGGTCTAAGGAGACCTCTGAAACATATTATGACACTCGCACTCGCCTAATCCAGTATAAGGTTGGCGATTATGTTTACCCTAAAAGCTATTTGAGACTACGCAAGGCGCTCTCTCCTATCTGGAAGGGGCCCTATAAGATTGTTAAAATAAATGATAAAAACACACTTACCTTACTTATTAACCGACGTCACGTCACCCATCACGATGTCGAAACAAACCTGTAAACAAGAATATATTTAGTTAGGTTAGTTTAGATAAATTCTCTTATTACATAGAATAAAATAGGATAGCTTACCTTAGTTCGCTAATAACACTAGTTATTATTTACAGTCCAGTTTGGGGTCAACCTCACCAAGACTTCATCCAGCCAATCACCACGAGCTCTGATTTATATTTTGACTACTTAGATAAAATTAAAATCAAAGAAGAAACCAGGTATTTGTGCAACCAAACTAGAATAATAGAAGTTAATGCAGAATGTAACAGTATGTTACAACAACTAACAGCATGATTTCAAGATATAGAAAAATAATTCCAATTCTCCCATTTAATAGATGCTTGGATCGGGGGAATAGGTTCTGTATTAAAACAGATATTTGGCACTTTAGACGAAAATGACGCCTTGAAGTATGACGAAGCAATAACATCTCTACAAAACGATGAGAAACGGATGACTTCACTGGTAAAAGAAAATATTTTAATAACCACTTCCGTAATAAAATGTTTCAATAATAATTTGAATAAAATAAAAAGTAATGAAGTAAATCTAAACGAAGCTATCGACAATCTCTCCCTAAATTTAAAAAATATTTCTGTAATTACCAATGAACTTCATATATTAACTAAAGTCAACAGAATCCTTAACGTATTGGAAACATCAATACTTACCTTGTCATTGCAATTGGAAGATATAATTATTGCCATCTTATTTAGTAGTCAAAACATATTGTATCCGTCTAATATGACGCCAACACAACTACATAGAGAGCTTGCCGATAACTACAGATATCTGCCAAGCGACCTTGAGCTGCCTGTAACCTTAGATATTAAGTCAGTACATTACATCTTAAGCATTTCTAACTTGTCATGTCATTATATTAATAATAAGTTAATATTTGTACTACAAGTGCCACTGGTCAACACCAAGGAGTACATATTGTTTCACAATATTGCTCTCCTCACTCCTCATAGTACCAAAGTACCAAATTTATTTAGCCTAATTATCCCTAGTAACAAATATATTGCAATGACATAAGACAAATCCCAATACTGCGTTTTAAATAACCTAGAACAATGTAAAATAATCGGACCCAGCAATTATATATGTGACATACAAAATGTCTACTCTACCGAAGCAAAACTTACTTGTGACAGTGAACTATTAGCGAAAGTGATAAGCCAGAAACCAGTACAATGTGAAATGAAAAAAAATATTTGGTAAACTAGATATTTGGAAACCATAAACAATAGATGGATCTATGTATAATCAGAACCAAAAAAAATCTCTATTGACTGTGTCAACTCTAACTTGTATGAAACAACGATACTAGGAACAGGAATACTTAATATCCCTAACGGCTGCATTGGTTATTTTTGGAGTACCACACATATACCTAACTTCAATGTTTTAAATATCACTTCGCCAATTAACCATGTACTAGATTTTAATCTAATCAATGACACTTGTTGTAGGAGTAATATTGTCAATTTAAGTCATCTGCCTAGCCTTTTCTCAACTATATTGGGGTCGGCTTCCAGTCAAGCCGAATTTAGCTGAATACCAGTATTTTACATGGAGCGGCTGCCTACCAGACCTCCACAACCCATTAACTGGGTAACACGGTACTTCATGGCAAGACTGGAGTAAGATTTACTGGCTTCTGACTATCCGTAATGACTCCCAAAATCTCTACAAATGACAGCCGGGACCAACGGCTTAACGTGCTTTCCGAGGCACGGAGGAAACTCGGTATGTTAATCTTAACATACCGAGTTTCCTCCGTGCCTCGAAAAGACATCCACCACAGACCAACCTTGGCAAGCGTTGCTTAACCTTGAAGATCGTCCCGTGCGGCTTTTACTATCTAGCCACAAGCTCCTCAATATTGTCAATTAAAGTAATGTTTTAAATAATGTGTCCTCTGTTTATCTAAATGACATAAATCTGGTTGATCTTAACAAAGAAAATAAAAATAAATTGCAGTCTCTTCTCAGCGACGTTAAAATCCTTGAACACTCTCAAGACCATCATATTATTAAATATGGAACACATTATTCTATCCTTATAATCATTCTCGTAGTTATAGTCATATTATATGTAACTTACGTATTCTCTAAGAAAATTTGTATAGGACACCAAACTCTCCTGCTCCAGAAACCTTGACCATGACTGACAGACAAGATTCAGGGGTCGTTGTACGACTGACGCTGGTGCCACGTTGTTAAAACACATATACTCAGCGTGGGAAGAGGCACAAGATGCCATAGGAATCTTTTGTGACCTCTCCAAGGCATTTGATTGTGTAAATCACGAAACCTTGCTCCTAAAGCTAGGACATTACGGACTAGGTAAACTTGCACTCAGTCTAATAAAATCTTACTTAAATGATAGACAGCAGCAAGTTCAAATAAATGGTGTCAATTCACGGGGTTTAAAAGTCAAAATGGGGGTACCACAAGGCTCTATTTTGGGTCCTTTCCTCTTTCTAGTATATATTAATGATCTACCCCATCTTTTAAAAAATCAACCTCATATGGTATTATTTGCTGACGATACGTCCTTAATTTTTAAGATAGATAGACGTTCCATAAATCTTGACGACGTAAATAACGCCCTACAGCAGGTCCAAAATTGGTTTACTGCTAATAATTTAGTATTAAATGGGAAAAAAACTAAATGCATCAGATTTGCCTTACCGAACGTTAAAAGAAATGATTGCGACATAGTATTGAACAAGGAGAAACTTGAATTCGTCGAAAACACGGTTTTCCTGGGGATTACGCTTGACTCAAGGCTACAATGGGGTCCTCATTTAACATCTCTTGCGGGACGGCTAAGTTCAGCAGCATACGCTGTCAGAAAAATCCGTCAATTTACCGATATAGATACCGCGAGGCTGGTCTATTTTAGTTACTTTCATAGTATCATGTCTTACGGTATCTTATTATGGGGACGTGCTGCAGACATCGAGTCTATATTTATCCTGCAGAAAAGAGCCATCAGAGCCATTTACAATCTCCGTCGGCGTGATTCCCTAAGAGAACTGTTTAAGGATATCAACATCATGACGGTACCTTGTCAATACATTTACGAAAATATTATGTATGTTCGGAAAAATCTTCATCTCTTTAGCAAAATTAGTGACAGGCATAATTTTAATACTAGAAATAGGAACAAATTAGATCAACCCCGATTCAGATTGGCCAAAGTACACACTTCTTTTATGGGGTACTGTATTAAATTTTATAATAAAATACCAGTTGATATTCTCGAACTGAATGAGAGAAAATTTAAAGCATGCATAAAACGCACACTATGTAGACAAGCGTATTATAAACTGGAAGATTATATCCTCGATAAAAACGCTTGGCTAAATGCTGGTCCTGCTCCACAGTCACGGCTGCTTAGGTCCACTTTTTAGGTTTTTATGTTTTTATATTTGGAAGAGATGCTCGCTCCTTTTAGAGGTTCTTACATTATTTCGTTTATTTATTCTTATATACATACAAATTATATTATTATATTAAATACTTATTTATTATTTTTGATGTAAGAACTTAATCGTTCTCTTTATTAATTTATTTTTCATTATTTGGTCATTGACAACCATAGTTTTGTGTAAAGTAGAAGCATATTTTTCAAATTTTGTAAATGTGAGTACCATGAAACCATTTACATTTTATGTGAGTAGTTATAGTTTTACTTGTTGGACATGAACGAGCATGGTGGTTGAGAGCATGTCATGCTTACTCAAATGTCTCGCTGATGGCGGCGCGTGGGTTTGATCATTCGGTTCCCTTCGAAATGGTTGAGCTGAAAGGTGCCGATTCACGCGTCATGTTCGTGAACAGGCGCCGTCGGTTGAGACTGGTCATCTCTTAACTGCCATTGGTTTATTTTAATCTTTATATTGAAAATTCTTATAATAAGCCCTTTTTTTTTTTTCCTTTGCATTGTCCTCACATGCAGAAGCAACAAGTATATGTAACTTGGAATGTTGTAAAACATAACATGATTTAAAAGAGTGTCCGTGGAGTTTCTTGCACGTTCTTCTCCATAGAGATCTACGCTTTGGAACGTGCAAATAGCTTCCATGTTTTTGACTGACCGACCTTGACGTTTCAAAAGTGCCTGTGAATGGTTTATTTGAAATAAAATGCTTTGAATTTGAATCAGAACAAGAGATATCCATCCCTATTGCTCCACTTAGAAATCGAGTTATAAATTCAAACCCAAGTCTCTTCTTAAAGGGGGAGGTGTTATATCCTTGCTATATTAGACCCTTAAGACTAGCACAGCACCCCTATAGATGACCGTCTTGCTTAGGTCATCCATGCCCTATGCGCCTAGAGTTGCGCGCCTCATGCCCGTTTTCACCAACATCCCCTAAGTTTACGGGATCCCCTAAACATGTTTAGGGGGCCGTTAGAGGATGGTTTCTGTTTCACCAACGTTTAGGGGTCAACTAAACGTTAAAAGGTCTGCTAAATTTAGGTGGTCGAAATTTTGCCCCATAAACCGGCACCTACGTATGTGATCGTTTAAACAACGAAGATGGATAGTGATTTATATGATTTTTTTGAATATATTGAAATTGTTTCTACTATATTCGACGCAAAAAACAGCCGTAGACCAAAATATATCGAAAACGACCAAATTACTTTGAATTTTTTGATGAAACTGACTTTTTTCGGAGATATAGGTTACGTAAATCTTCAGTGTTGTATTTATTGGAAAAGATTGAACACGCTTTAGAATTACCTGATAATAGGTGAGTAAATATTAACTAATCACAATTTTTTATACTACGTAATGTAGCCCATAAAATAAAATAACAAAAAACTATGCGCATGGTATTTTTTTTTAGTTGACGATACGACAATGTTTCCTTGTGTTTATTTGATTTGCATGATAAATTTTATTTTATTCCAGGAATAATTCTATATCTCCAATAAATCAGTTATTAATAGCATTGAGGTTTCATGCTACTGGTAATCATTTGTTGGCTGTGGGAGACATGGGTGGGATCAGTGTGGCTACTTGCAGTCGAATAATAAAAAGAGTGTCTGCAGCAACGCTTCCTTTTTTCTGCCATTTTATTATACCGTAACTAAATACGTAACGTTAACGAAACAAAATAAGATGCAAGCAAGCGATCACAACAAACTATCCACGAAAACAAACGAAAGAAAAGTGTCAAATTCAAATATGACCACAGATTAAACGTGAGTTTCGTAATGTATCCACAGAGTAAATATGTAAGAAAATATGAAATTAATTAAAAATATGAAGGAATTAATATTGTTATTAAAACATAATTTATTATAAACTGTATCTATTTGTGTATATACTTTAGAGAATTTGTTAAAAAACTATATTATTTCAAAGTATCGATAAGTTTAAAGACGAATCATTCACTATTATCGAAAATAAAACGTCACATAGTTATGTGTCCCCTAGTTAGGTGATAAAAACGATGGTGAAACGAAATTTCATTTAGGGGCTAGTTTAGGGGTACTGTTAAGTAAAGGGCCCCATAATTAGGTGGTAGTATAGGGGATGTTGGTGAAAACGGGCATCAGTCCATTCCCAACCTCACTCAAACGGTTGCCAAAAGACATCTATTTTTTATAGTGTTTGTTGGTTATACAATAAACCCTTCCTTTAACTAAATTGTCTTTTTTTAAAAATACATTTATCCAAGGCCGTATAATAAAGCTGATTTTTAACGGTTTTGACACGATAAACTATATTGGATTATTTTTGATTTAGCGAAAGTTTTAAGATATAAATTTTCTGCCCCACGATCAAAAACTGCATTATGACGAGAAATCTACTCCTCTCTAGAAAGTCTTGTCTAGTCTTGTTGGATAGGCAATGAACGAATTGCTCTATACGAACTATAGTAACCTTGAATGTCTATTTTGATCGGACTATACCGTTAGCTGATGGCGACACAACTTTGTCAAGTTACTGTTTGCACTTGCGCAAAGGTTATAAGTATGTTTTTTATTCTTTTGCGGCAGCAACGCGCCAGGTGCCAGCTGGTGTTTTATTAAAATAATAGGTGTACTCTTTATCTTTGTGGGACCTAATAAATCCCATCGATACGCTGCAGTTAACGTAGCCACCTACTGGGCCAAAATTATATGAGGAATAAACCATCCGATCGAAAAGAAAAAGAAGGAGGACATAATTGGTGATCTGTGTAGAAATATCGATTTCTGCTACCAGCAAAGAACCATATGAAGAGTTTTGTTGGGTTGGTAAGACATAGTTTTAAGTTTTAGACCAACCGCATTTCTAAATTTGATTAAGAATATGTTACTTAACCTTTAAAATGTCTTACCGTCGTATGTATATCCATATCCCGATGCCATAACGTACCAGCCAAGGAATGAGTTTTTAAGCTCATCTCCAGAGGGTAGAGCAACAGGAGAGATTTTACCTGCAATGAATAATCATCCTAAGATATTGACAGATTGTGTGACTGACAGAAAGCACAGCCAAAACTACTGGATTAGGCCTTTTAGATTAAAAATAATCTTTCTACAGTAATATTTTTAATCTAAACTAATTAATATTCTTGAAATATTCTTTCAGTAAATATTCTTGTTTTGTTTAACGGAGCCGTTGTTTTTAATGAATTTTGTTTGGGCTGACCAAATAAAGACAATCAATAGAATTTAGATTCATCCATAGGTACTTTAAAAATACATATAACATTCTTGCGTTACTGAGTGTCTGAGTGAGTAACTGACAGACAACGCACAGCCTTTCTACTTGTTGTAAAAGTTGAAATTTAGCATGTAGCTTCCCTACACTTCGTTAGGGAGCATTAAGAGAGAGTTTCTCGAAATTCTACGGGATCGGGAAAAACGGGATAAGCGCGAAGTCGCGAGCAAAAGCTAGTAATATACATTCAGTCAAAAAAGTATCGGGAATGGGTGATTTGTTTATGGTTCCAAATTCAAATTTTTGTTTTTTTGTAGTTGTTAGATTGGCACAACTGTTTTCCATTTTGGCGCGGAGTTTGAGTTGCATCTGTTATTTATATTAAATACAGTGCTGGTTTTAGTAATATCATTTATAGTGTGTATTGCGAATTTCATAATGGACAAAAATATCGAACAAAGAGTTTGTCTTAAATTTTGCATCACCAATGGAATTTCGTGTTCGGAGTCACTGAAAATGTTACAGAAGGCTTACGGTGAATCGACTTTATCAAAAACTCGTGCTTATGAGTGGTTCAAAGCGTTCAAAAGCGGTCGAGATGTGATGGAAGATTTGCCTCGCTCTGGTAGGCCGTCAACGTCTGCAACTGAAGTTAACATCGCAAAAGTGAAGGAAATAGTGACTGAAAATCCCCATTCAACTCTAAAAGAGATAGCCGCCGAACTTTCTGTATCTCACGAGTCGATCCGTACCATTTTAACTAATCGTTTGGGTATAAAACATGTTGCTGCTCGGCTAGTCCCAAAAGATCTGAATTTTCTCCAAAAACTCAATCGCATGAAAGTCGCTGAGGACATGCTAGAACGAGTCAGTTCGGACCCAACATTCATGAAACGCATTGTTACTGGTGACGAGACGTGGGTTTACGAGTTTGACATGCAAACGAGTCAACAAGCTTCGGAGTGGCGCCTTCCAACTGAACCGTTTTCAATCGATAGAAGACATAAAGGAGAATTCGCGGCGAGAACTCAACTCAATTCCGGAAGCAGCGTTTAAAAAATGTTTTGATGGATGGATTATTCGTTGGCGCAAGTGTATCGTTTCTAAAGGAGCATACTTTGAAGGTGATAAAATAAATTTGGATGAATAACAGACATTTTGTGTATTATTGATCTTTTCCCGGTACTTTCTTGACAGAGTAGTATATTAAGAACCAGTCTGTAAAAAATAATTTAAAACCGTGCTGTGAGTATCGTGTTTCCTAGTTACGGAATTGTGGAGATTAGGCTGTCGCTCTATGTCAAAAACTGGTACTCAGCTGAATTCGGTTAGACTGGATGGCGACCCTAATATAGTTGGTGAAACGGCTAGGCAGATTAGAAAAAAAACAATTAAAAGTTCCAAAAATTCGCAATGCAGTCAGTTGTTGCTGGATACCAATAAAAAAAATAAGTTAAAATTAAATAATAAGTTTCATGCAAACCACTGCACTTAAACTGCGTAAATAGTGAGATTATGTGGAATTGTCAAGTTCTCATTTCCATTTTATTTTTTAATTACCTACAATTTAGTGAGTTATATTTTGGTCTTTTCTCGAGCCATTTATTATGATAAGCCATGAGCATGATACAAAAACAATCATCATGTTGTTTTCGGCAAACTTTATATTGGTGTGTCACTCAAGGTGTCAACACAACTCTAATCCATCAAGCTGTACAGGCTGCAGGATGGGCTAAAGAAATAAACATACTTACATACTTGTCGAGATCTCCTTCTCGAGCAGTTAGGTAAGAAGGTTCCAATATTAAAATTGCAAAGGCAACCAGAAACACAAGATGCTTCATTATTATTTTTTTAAGTTTAATTTAAAATAACTTACTAGAATACTCCACATCTTTCGGCAAGATGACCATAGCAATGTCGTTTGTAACAGGAGGCTTGAAGCTAGGGTGCGGAAGGATGAGTTTACTATCCATCCTGGTGCCATCATTTCCATACAGACGGGTTGAGCCGAGGATCACTTTGACGCTCAAAGCCCGACTTTGACCATCGAACCAGCAGTGACCGGCGGTGAGAACCCTTCGAGGGTTTAACAAAGAACCACCGCAAATAGCTTCGCCGTATGCGGTACTGACGATTAAACCAGCCTGTCGAGGAAAGCTCAGGATATTAAATAATACATTTTGAGACAAGTGAAATTTCGTCATTGCAGCCGAGTTGGGATTGAAGTTCTGGAGCCATTGTTGAGAAATATTTCACGAAGGATTTTGACATATTATTGTCAGACCTTGTTGACGCGGATATAGATCGTCACTCAACGATTCAAAGAAAATAAACAAGAACTGGACCTGGTAAGGAAAGTAGTCGATATAAGAATATTCACCGCCGACAATTCTGTTTGTAATTCGGTCAGCTTCTTCCTCGGCTTTGCGCATCTTCTTGGCCAAGGGAATACCGATTCTTCTGAAGTATCCATACGCGGTTATGTCTTCAAAGTCAGTCATGCTCTCGAAGTCGACGGCCATGGTGGTGGCAACCACCGCCAGAGTTAATAAAGGTACAGCCAAAGTCTTCATGTTGCCGGTTCTAAGGAAAGAATAGGTACAAACAATTCTCAGCCAGCAGCCTTTAAAGCCACTGTTTTTTAGCAGTTACATTAGTACATAAGTTAATTATGGCTGCAACTGTGGAATAGAATATTTTTCATTGTCACATTGCTGCCCCCTTCTATGACGCGCAAATGCAATTGTTTTGAGAGAGAGTCGGAGCTATATAGCATGAAAAGAACTGGTATTCCGGTGTTCCGGTTGATGAAGCCTTCGTGGAACTAGGGGCTGGTCACAAAAGGATAGTCACCACGTTTCATTGCGGATTGGTGCTTTCATCATCATCATCATCATTATATCAGCCGAAAGATGTCCACTGCTGGACATAGGCCTCCCCCAAGTGTTGGTACAACAACCGGTTGTGTTTTGCATTCATCGGCTACCCGCGACCCTCACCAGGTCATAGGTCCACCTTGTTAGGTCCACGTTGCGTCTGGTGCTTTCAGAATTAGATTAAATATTCATCCAGGTTTCCTTGCGACGTTTTTATACCCCGTGAAGAAAATGTAAAGTTATAATAGTAAAGTATGAATATGTGTGAATTATGCATTACATATTTACTTTTACCCAAGTTAATTTTATAATTTAATTATTTCTATTTAGTATTGAAATAGATACTTACGTGATGAAATATTATATGTCCTATTTTTTACTTATTAATTTTTAAATCTGTTAAGACGTGAAGTGGTTGCAAACAGACATACTAGCATTTGCCCGCGACTTCGTGCGCGCATATCCCGTTTTTTCTCGGTTTCGTAATTTCGGGTAATCCTCTCTTAGTGCTCCCCTACACTTCTAAAGCAACCTTCATGCTAAATACTACATTACATTACATACACACATTATTATTACGTTACTGTATTACTTAGTTTTTGGCTTACCTACCATTATTTATTTTTATGTACCGTGCGTGTTTCATGTATTTGCTAAATAAATACTACTATTTCTTATTCTTTTTTTTCTAAATTTCATCTTTCTATAACCAGTAGTTTCGGTTGTCGTTATGCCAGCTACTCACTCAGTTACGCAAGAATTTTATAAACAGGGTTATTTTTGTAAAATACCAACAACCTCTAAGGCAGTGAAAGTACACATGATAATAAACAACTTTTACTTTGAGAACAACCCCGAAAACTCTAAAAATATATCAGCTGTTTCATACAAAACGCAATATTTAGCCAATGAAAATATATGAAATAGCTGATATTTATTTCTTGTTTTGAGGGTTCGTCTGAAAGTAAAAGTTGTTTATAATCATGTATACTTTCACTGCCTAAGAGGTAGTTGGTGTTTTATAAATCTGTATATTGATAAAGTATGGATGGATGTAAATTCCATTGATTGCCTTTATTGGGCAGCCAAACAAGTTCATCAAGGACAACGGCACCGTTAAACTAAACAAGAACATTGACTGAAAGAATATTTCAGGAATATTAATTCTCGGTGCGCATTAAGAGATCCCAATATAAGATACCGCTAAAAGGCCTAATCAATTACAAGATAACATCGACCCGTATTGCCCTCTATAATTTGGGATAAATGTGTCAAAGGGACACCACGATCTGATAAAAATACGTTAGTATATCGTATGAAAAGGAATTTCCTTAATGTTTTGATACAGTTTAGGAAAATTAAAATCCAAATAAATCGAGAAGTTTGAGGTCAGTAGGGTTGTTTCTTGGACAAACAGATAGTTTTAAGAGTATTTAGTCCGTCAGTTAGATATAAAAAAATGTTGGACGCGTATTTCGACGCTTCATCAAATAAATAAAAAATACATAGATTGTAATGACAATTCTCGGTAAAAAATTTGGTACATTTTTACAGAATAGCGTCATGCAGCATTACGTTACGCGAAATTTCAACGCACTTTTGACATCAACGTTTTATCTTTACATTTGCTTACGTGACAAAAAGAGGTTTAGATTTTAGGAAAACTAACTGATAGAGCTAAGAGATTAAGGAATCTATCCTATTTAATTAGTATATAATCCTATTTAATTAGTTATATATAATAACTAAGTTTAGTTTTCACCGTTAAGTTGGAAAACAATTTCGAAAATATGTATTGTAAAATAATTTATGACACGAGTTATGTGCAAATTCAATAAAAATTTAAGCTTGAAGCTTGTAGAGAAACAGACGAGGAAATTATTTTGTATTTGATCTATAAAACTGAGTAATGCTTCTAGTAAAATAATTTAAGTTTACGATATTGAGGAAAAGTGTAGCTACCACTGACGTTATTGTACTAAACATTTGATGGGGACATAATAATCAAATTTCTATCGTCAAAACATACAATTTTTATACGATGCAGCATGTCTCTTTTCATTTTAATCCCTGTTAAAATACGGACATAAATAACGACACAAAATGGCCTTCATAATTATAGGTACAAGTGTTATCGGCACCCCCCAGCTAATGTTTTAACCTTCGTCCACATGACATACTATCGTCCCCTGCAATTACCAGACCTACCTACTAAAACAAATATCCCTTCTACATTCCGGTTCAAAATAAAACGTTCGTTTTCGTTGGCCACTTAAAATTCAACCTGAATGCTAAAAAAAACGTTGGGACATCAAACAAACAGTAGATCATCCTAATTCAATAAAATCCTGTGTAGGAACATCACAGGGACCCCAAAAGGCCGTGGACCGGACTAACTTAATAATAAGGGGTCCCTAATGCTTCGTCGTTACCTGCTGGTATAAAAATGACGCCTGATGTTTGAGCACCTGAAAAAGTTTCTATTATGTGGTATATGTTTCCGTTTCTTTGAATGATTTACAAATCTTAGTAGATTAGGAGCTTTATTAGGGAAAATTATTATGAAAATTATTATTATTATGAAAAGATTTTTGGATATAAATTCCTGAAAAATAAAAAGAGGTCGGGGCCGGCCACCATTGATCTGAGGGCCAATTCTATTAATTTTCTAGCAACGTTCGTTCGTTCGTTCGATGTCATAAAGAGACTGTATCTCGTATTAACAAAATTATACCAACTAACATAGTATTAAGTGCTACTAAAACCTACGGTGGACTAAAAGTTGTCTTTTGATCAATAAATAAATTAAATTCGCATCTCAGTCGCAATCTGTCAAAAATTTAGGGAAATAAAGGCTTTCTTGACAGTTTGTGACAGACATGCATTTTCGTCCAATATAGAGAGACCTCAAGCAAGACTCATTGGCTAAGGAAAGTGCAATCAAACCCAAATAATGTAGCCAAGGAAGCCAAAAAAAAAGATTAAATTTTTCAAAAAAGACAAATAGTGGGGCATTAGCTCATACAGTGGGGTCACAATCACTGGTCACGATTTCACCCATAAGCTTGGAACTGTTTTTTTTTCTTTTAAACGTTGTCCCCCCAAACTATGAATTTCTCCTGTATCGTGGGTGCGTTTACAAACATACTAAGTCACATACACAAACAGCCAGACCCGGAACAACTATCTATAGGCCATACAAATATTTGTTCCGTCCGGAAATCGAACCCGCTTTTTTTACGAGTTTGACTCAAAGTTTTAGAACTCAATATTAGTAACATTGCACGTAAGTACGTACTTTTAACCGCAATAGCGTATTTATCACGCGTAAAACTTCATGGCAGTTTCCTTATTCAGCTGCTTTTATTAAAGATTTATTCGAGGTTTGCCGCTGTCGGATATTTGTTTACGGCGTGTAGGATAGCAGAATAAATGTATATTATGAAACAATAAATCAAAGCTGTGGAGCTAGTGCTGTAATGCAATGTGTTTCCGAGACATTAGTATTCTGTTTTCCTGTTTGGCGTCATATAATATTAGCATTTCTGGTTTTTAGGACCGTCCTATGTCGTTTTTGTGGTTTATTACGTTTGTTAGAATTTCTTGTTGACTCATACGTTTGTTTGAATTATGTTTATGGAAGTTATAACTGGATTAAGCTGGTTTGTATGAGGTTTTTGTTTTAAAGGTATTTTTATGAAAAGATCGGGGTTGCTTAAAGATATTTTTATTATGATTTTTTTTTAACATGGTATCTACTTAAAAAGTACTATAAGTACTTGTTAAATAAAATAAACTATTTGGATACGTGTATTTTCACACAGAATTATGAAATTTTCGAACAGAATCTGAGTGTAAAATCATGAAAAATTTTCATTTCATTTAAAATGAAACATACACCATCAAAAGGCACGAATATAATCATCAAAAAAGTAACAGACAGAACGAAAAAATCCCTCATCCATTTACATATTTCACACTTAGTTAATTGACTTTGCTGCGACGCATCCAGACTGGCACGGCGGACATCCGCGTTAACAACCGTCCAAATTGCCTTAACCTATCCCACAAGCCAACTCTAAGCTTAGCACAAATAATATAAGGTTGAAATTGCCTTGTAGGGGTAATGGACATCAGCACTTTTGTTTCAATTACAATACGGGAAGCCAGGCTGTTTTTTCTGTCTCCAGTTACTGGCGGATTTGTATGCTATTTGTTCAGTTGCATGCAAAATCCTTTGATTCATTTCTAAGACTTTTTTTACTGACTTCATTGTCATCGTATGGAGTGTAATGCCTGTTGAAATTGTGTCCTCGATGCTGCTTTTACGGAAATTGGATGTCAATACGATTGTTTCCCGCTAGAGATGGCGAAATGGGAAATGTTCTGCTTTTATTTTAGCATAATCTGTGGGTAGCTAGTTGTTATTGTAATGAAAAATACGGTTTGTGAGTGCAAGTTACTTTTTTTTATGAAATAATTAAATAAAATTAAAATTTTGGGAGGTTTTGGTGATTATTTTGGTCTTTGAAAGAAAAGAAGAAAAAAAAGAAATTGGACATACATAATTTCCAGAATGTTTCAGAAAACCAGGGCGGGAATTCTCGACATCGTTTATGATCAAAATCAATGTTCTGATCTGTGAATCGCGTTCGAAATTGACTGTGTACGGGTGGCCTTACCGAATTTCGGTCGCTAGGCGGTCGGTAACTATGTTGAGACTTCCCGCCCCGGTAAAATATGTAGAATGCTCTTTTATATTGATCCAGTTAGGCATTTAGTCGCTAAATGCTACGTTAATATACTATCTCCTAAACTGCTGAGCCCAAAATTGTATTTTCTTTCTATATAATAGTTCTATACCTAAAGACTACAGTCGGTAGTGTTAAAATAACATGGTTAATAAAATTAAATTGGTTCGGAACCCTTTGCACGCGAATCCGACTCGCACTTGGGCAGTTTTTTTAAGTGTATTGTATATTTCGTATACTATACGTCATCATCATCATCTGCCTAGCCTTTTCCCAATTATATTGGGGTCGGCTTATACTATACGGGTTAAGTATTAATTCGATGCGGTATAAAAATAAAAAGCGCCAAAAATTAGAAAATATTATTTTTCAAACAAACTAAATAGCTTAAAAATCGGAATATTTTATTCCGATTTTTAAGCTATTTAGTTTGTTTGAAAAAAAAAAAATGTAATTAATTTAATTTTTTGATTTAATTTTTAACGCAACCACCCTTTGTAAATAAATTAGACTGACCGTAGATACCTAGGTAACACAGTGGCAACGCCGCGCGCGCGCCGGAGCGCGGTGTGCGGAATTTGAAGTATACAACCCTATATGCATAATGTCTCACATAAAACTCATATATAACTGTGCAGTCCCCAGTGTATATTAACCTAACTTTACTGCGTTTATAGAAAAATGTGATGACATGGTTTGCTGGATTATGTATAATCTATTGATCAAATCTTCTTTCTGGGTCCGAAATGTCTGCAGAACATTGATAGTTTTGGAAGAACCTACTTGCCGTATTTCCATCATTGCTATTTCCAGAACTTTGACGAGTTGTATCAATGTGAAACCAAGCAGTTCCTGGAAACGAGTTTGGACGTACTTCTTTTTTCCCTCTTTAATCTTTAAAGGCTCTGGAGTTAATGCAGTCCACTTTTGAAAACCTAGATTATAATAAATCTACAGAGTCATTTCCATACATCATATCCACGCATGTAAGTGTAAGTGCACTTAATACTATGTTAGTTGGTATAATTTTATTAATACGAGATACAGTCTCTTTATAACATCAAACGAACGTTGCTTGAAAATTAATAGAATTGGCCCTCAGATCAATGGTGGCCGGCCCCGACCTCTTTTTATTTTTCAGGAATTTATATCCAAAAATCTTTTCATAATAATTTTCCCTAATAAAGCTCCTAATCTACTAAGATTTGTAAATCATTCAAAGAAACGGAAACATAACGAGTTTGGACGTACTTCTTTTTTCCCTCTTTAATCTTTAAAGGCTCTGGAGTTAATGCAGTCCACTTTTGAAAACCTAGATTATAATAAATCTACAGAGTCATTTCCATACATCATATCCACGCATGTAAGTCCGTATTTAAACGCATCTTCAACTCTTGCAAATACCTTTTTTAGATCGTTCATCTGCTTCGGAGTTGCTCCACAAACAGTGCATGAATCACTTGCTGGTGTCTGCGTCAAAATTTAGCGATTTTCCCGTCAATCATAGTCATAATCAGCTCATGTCTTACTTTAAAAATATTACCTTATATTGCTGAAAACATTGGAATAAAATCATTTATTTTGGCTTCGAATTCACTTATATTAGCTGAAATATAAAAAATACAATCACCACAATAGATAAGAAGTATTTAACATCCTTATACGTGTGGTTAAAATGATCACCGCAAAAAAAAAAAATCTAGAACATATTTTTCCCTTGGTCGACATTTTTGCTTCTATCTCGAAATGGCGCAATAATGACGCAGGTGTTTTTTTATTTCCTTGTATTATTGAATAAATAAGGAATATAAACTTATACTTTCCTTGTATGTATTTAGTGACTGGGCGACTAAAGGCAATAGCGTTAGTAGGGAAAGACTAAATGAGCTATATGGCCTTAAGCTTGTCATAAAAACTGATTCTTTTAATAAGTTTGTAAACAAATATTCTAAAGTATTCAGAAAAACTTGCAAGGTAGCTAAAGCCCTATATATTAGCAACAAGATTGAAACGTCAGAAAATAAATTAAAGACAGTTTGGGGAGTTATAAATAAGGGAACTAATAAAAATAAAGTACGAAACACTGATTATTTACTGGAGACTGCACATGGTGCAAAAGCTCTAATTTAGAAGTAGCTCAAGAATTTGTAAAATTTTTCACCAATACACCAACAAAAACTACGGAATCTTTAAATTCTTCACCTAAGGTCTCAATTTATTAAGAACTGACGTCCCAGGTTGTACAGTTGAATTCCAGTTCAAACATATCAAACAGTGGATTGTAGATAATAAGTTAAGTTTTAATATTTCCAAATGCAGTATTATGAGCTACACTCGCGCGCGGGAACCTCTGCTACATCAGTATGAGATGGAAGCCGCGGTTATGTCACGAGTCACGCATGTACGCGACTTGGGGGTAAATATATTTCACTGCAGCCTGACGAAGTTCACAGGAGTGGCCCAGAAGTGCATTGAAAATGTTTAGATATTTTTTTTTTTAATTTGATTGAATTTTATTTTTTTTATTGTATTTTAATTTAATTGATTTTATAATATTTTTTTTTATTTGTAATTGTATTTTTATTGTATTTTTTTAATTTTATTCTGTTTTTTTTTATTTTATCTAATTATTTTGAATTGTATTTTTATTGGGTATTGAATTTGTAATTATCTTTTATTTTAATTGTTTTATTGAATTTTAATGATATTTGTATTTTTAATCTCATTGTGTATGATTTTTTTTAAATTGTATTTTTTTTTTGTTAAAAAGCATTTGTGATAACATCGAATTGGCGATATGTAGCTGTTATGGTGTTATTTACATTATTTTAAATAAATCAATAAATAATAAACCTGTGACAGTCATTAAAGCTTTCCGGCAAATCAAAATCAAACTGAGCGAAGACAAGAATGTCTATTGAAATGTGCATGTCCATAATTGAAACTATAGCGCCATACTTGGCTTTAATATTTAATTCATGCGTGGACCAAGGAGTCTTTCCGGATATAACGACAGCGCTGACAGGGCAGGGCGACAGCAAATACACCAATAGTTATAGATCTGTATCTGTATTGCCGGTTTTTAGCAAAGTATTTGAAAAAGTAATGCTCAATCAGATGCTCAATCATTTTAACATCAATAAAATCTTACACGATCAACAGTACGGTTTTACCAGGGGTTGCGTTGTACGACTGACACTGGTGCCACGTTGTGAAAAGACATATATTCAGCGTGGGAAGAGGTGCAAGATACCATAGGAATCTTTTGTGACTTCTCCAAGGCATTTGATTGCGTAAATCACGAAACCTTGCTCTTAAAGCTAGGACATTACGGACTAAGTAAACTTGCACTTAGTCTAGTAAAATCTTACTTAAATGATAGACAGCAGCAAGTTAAAGTAAGTGGTGTCAAGTCACGGGGTTTAAAAGTCAAAATGGTGGTACCAAAAGGCTCCAGTTTGGGTCCTTTCCTCTTTCCAGTATAAATTAATGATCTGCCCCATCTTTTAAAAAACAACCTCAAATGGTATTATTTGCTGACGACACGTCCTTAATTTTTAAAATATATAGACGTTCCATAAATCTAGACGACATAATAAACCCCTACAGCAGGTCCAAAATTGGTTTACTGCTAATAATTTAGTGTTAAATGGAAAAAAAACTAAATGCATCAGATTTGCCTTACCGGACGTTGAAAGTAATGATTGCGACATAGTATTGAATAAGGAGACACTTGAATTCGTCGAAAACACGGGTTTCCGCTTACGATTGACTCAAGGCTACAATGGGGTCCTCATTTAACATCTCTTGCAGGACGTCTAAGTTCAGCAGCATACGCTGTCAGAAAAATCCGTCAATTTACTGATATACTACTCTGTCAAGAAAGTACCGGGAATAGATCAATAATACACAAAATATCTGTTATTCATCCAAATTTATTTTATCACCTTCAAAGTATGCTCCTTTAGAAACGATAAACTTGCGCCAACGAATAATCCATTCATCAAAACATTTTTTAAACGCTGCTTCCGGAATTGAGTTGAGTTCTCGAAGCTTGTTGACTAGTTTGCATGTCAAACTCGTAAACCCACGTCTCGTCACCAGTGACAATGCGTTTCATGAATGTTGGGTCCGAACTGACTCGTTCTAGCATGTCCTCAGCGACTTTCATGCGATTGAGTTTTTGGAGAAAATTCAGATCTTTTGGGACTAGCCGAGCAGCAACATGTTTCATACCCAAATGATTAGTTAAAATGGTACGGATCGACTCGTGAGATACAGAAAGTTCGGCGGCTATCTCTCTCAGAGTTGAATGGGGATTTTCAGTCACTATTTCCTTCACTTTTGCGATGTTAACTTCAGTTGCAGACGTTGACGGCCTACCAGAGCGAGGCAAATCTTCCATCACATCTCGACCGCTTTTGAACGCTTTGAACCACTCATAAGCACGAGTTTTTGATAAAGTCGATTCACCGTAAGCCTTCTGTAACATTTTCAGTGACTCCGAACACGAAATTCCATTAGCAATGCAAAATTTAAGACAAACTCTTTGTTCGATATTTTTGTCCATTATGAAATTCGCAATACACACTATATATGATATTACTAAAACCAGCACTGTATTTAATATAAATAACAGATGCAACTCAAACTCCGCGCCAAAATGGAAAACAGTTGTGCCAATCTAACAACCACAAAAAAACAAAAATTTGAATTTGGAACCATAAACAAATCATCCATTCCCGATACTTTTTTGACTGAATGTAGATACCGCGAGGCTGGTCTATTTTAGTTACTTTTATAGTTTCATGTCTTACGGTATCTTATTATGGGAACGTGCTGCAGACATCGAGTCTTTATTTATCCTGCAGAAAATAGCCTTCAGAGCCATATACAATCTCTGTCGGCGTGATTTCCTAAGGGAACTGTTTAAGGATATCAACATCATGACGGTACCTTGTCAATACATTTACGAAAATATTATGTATGTTCGGAAAAATCTTCATCTTTTTAGCAAGATTAGTGACAGGCATAACTTTAATACTAGAAATACGAACAAATTAGATCAACCCCTATTCAGATTGGCTAAAGTACACACTTCTAAATTCTATTATAAAATACCAGTTGATGTTCTCGAACTGAATGAGAGAACACAAACAACGCACACTATGTAGACAAGCGTATTATAAACTGGAAGATTATATCTTCGATAAAAACGCTTGGCTAAATGCCGGTCCTGTTCCACAGTCACAGCTGCTTGGGTCCACTTGTTAAGTTTTTTTATATTAGGAAGAGATGCTCACACTTATTTTTAATTTTATAGGTACTTACATAATTATTATAATCACTTATTTATTATGTTTGGTGTAAGAACTTAATCGTTGTTTATATTAATTTATTTTTCATTATTTGGTCATTGACAACCATAGTTTTGTGTAAAGTAGAAGCATATTTTTCAAATTTTGTAATGTGAGTACCATGAAGCCTTTTACATTTTATGTGATTAGTTATACTTTTACTTGTTGGACATGAACGAGCATGGTGGTTGAGAGCATATCATGCTCACTCAAATGTCTCGCTGATGGCGGCGCGTGGGTGAAATGGTTGAGCTGAATGGTGCCGATACACGCGTCATGTTCGTGAACGGGCGCCGGTTAATTAACTGCCATTGGTTTATTTTAATCTATATATTTTAAATTCTTATAATAGGTGGTTTTTTTTCCTTTGCATTGTCCTCCCATGCAGAAGCTACAAGTATATATAACTTAGAATTTTGTAAAACAGAACATGATTTAAAAGCGTGTCTGTGGAGTTCTCCATAGAGATCTACGCTTTGGAACGTGCAAATAGCTTCCATGTTTTTGACTGACCAACCTTGATGTTTCAAAAGTGTCTGTAAATGGTTTATTTAAAATACTAGGCATGCCTTTTAAGTTCTGTCGTTTCCATATTTCCCGGCAGTTTTGAATTTGGAACTGTTATATATTCGAATTTCTTTAAATTTTGAATCTCAAAACAATTGAAAGTATTAGGATTAATGCTATTGTTTAGTCACAGCGTCGATTGGAATCTGTCAGGTTACGTACGAAAATTAATCTTTCTAAGGAAAATGTTCGTGCAATAATTTTCTACAACTTTAGAAGAGGCCTGACACGGCTTCAGTGTTTTGAAGAGCTAACATCTGTATTCAGTGATGAAGCCCCATGTCTGCGGACTGTCGAGCGCTGGTATTTAGAATTCCAGGGTGGACATACTAGTGTTAGTGACAAATCTCGCGAAGGACGCCCAAAATCCGCTTTCACTGAAGATTACTTCATTGCTGTGAGACAACTAATTCTCGAAGATCATCATGTGACATATCGAGAGCTAGATTTTCTCTATTAGGCATCTCAGGGACAACCATTCAGAAGATCTTGCATGAAGCGCTTGGTGTGAGAAAGCTAGTTGGCCGTTGGATACCGCATCTGCTTTCCGACGATCACAAGGCGACCCGCGTCAAATGATGTAAGAAAACTCTGCAAACGTTCAATCGAAGAGAGCCAAATCACGTCTACGACATCATCAGTGGTGACGAATCTTGGATCTATGCATATGATCCTGATTCCAAACAACAGTCTACAATCAAGAAGCAGTCGACGCTTTCAAGTCAGCCATTTTGAACACACCCACTTTAGAGTGGAATAAATGTTATAATAACTGGTTTGAGCGAATGAAAAAGTGTATTAAGCTACGTGGTGAATACTTCGAAAAACAATAAAAAGTACTATAAGGTTCTAGTTGTGTTTTTATCTTCAAACGACAAAACTTAAAAGGCATGCCTCGTAAAACGCTTTTAATCTATGAAAAAAGTCGACATCGGCAGCTATCGGCAACAAGAAAACCTGTACTTGAAAAATAAAAAGACAGAAAATTTCCCTAAGACACTTTAAAATAAAAATTTAACTAAAAAAAGGTGTTTATTATAAAACATAACGTACCTGTAAACTAAAAATTATGAGCAATCCAAAAATTTATAATACTTATATATTCCCTGAAGAACTTATGAAATATCTTAAGTTGAACTTCCATAGTGGGTATTCTACTTAATATGAAATTATCGAAGTTCAAAGTTTGGGTGTGATTTTATATACTTAAAACAGTTTTATTTTAATTTTTTTTTTACTATCATATTGGATGGCACATGTATCTCAAATTATAAAACCATTAAAACGGTTTCAATAAGACTACTTTTGTCCAAACCCTTTTTGAGATGAAAAATACTCTTTGGTCCCATAGTGGGCCGGGGCGGTGGGGCGGCCGGCGGCTTAGGCCTCTGTTCGCGCTGGCTTTTATGTTAGGTAAGGTTTTGAAGTACGCGCACAAAAACAAACACACATTTTTTTTTAAGTCTTGATGTGTCCTCCATTCACATTAAATCACAAATTATACCGACGGAGGATGTTGTTATTTATTTTTCTAATTAAATCACTGTCCGTTGCCAAGCACTTTAATTTGTGGGCAATTGCACTGTCGTCATACCTTTCTCTGTACGTTCGCAGAGCTAAAACTGCGTTTCCATGGCATTCGCCGTAAATTAAAATCTTGTCAGTGTATTCTAACGCCGTGTAAGTTACACGAGGCATTGTTGAACATTTTAATTACACACACGCACACACAACCAAAGCTAAATTACGTGTCCTACCACCATAAAAACAGTCAATCAAACAAAAAAAAAACACTAATAATAATAATCCCAAGTCACGTGTCCTGTCACAATAAAGAAAAGAAATACTATCTTTAACTTATTTAGTATCCTATCACAATAACAAAACAAAATCACAGTTGTCAGCGCGCGAATTCGACAAATCGTACATTCCGAAAGGACAGCGTTGGCGCACTGAAAAAAACAAGTTTTTTAGAGGCCCACTTACCGATCGCAAAAATGTAGGATGCAACAAACTGACTTATTTTTGTTTTTTTTTTCACACGCGGTATGTTTAGCTATGTTTGTCACTCTCGTAGTGAAAATGCAAGTGTGTGTGTATTTATTGCTACCTTGTTTGAATTTCCAACTTTTTTGTGAAATATTTTGTTGTACTTGTGACATGCGTCAGAGCGGCAACAACGCATCGTAGATTTATCGTTGTAAGGTGCATGACCTATGCTGAGACATAATCAGCTGTTAGGAAAGATACATCGTGATCAAACAAGCACAAACTTAAAAAATCGTTTGCGACTAAACTACTGCTCCCATTTAATTGATTTTTGGTACAGAGCTTGAAAATGGTACCTAGTATAAGCAGTTTAAAGGAAAGCCCCTCTGTCGTTTCAACTTTGTATAGTTAGATTAGTATTTAAAATGTAAATGATACCAGAAATTAATAACTTTATTAAAAACACATGGAGGTAGGTAAGTAGACACTTTAGGTGCAAAGTTTATCTTAATTACTGCTACCACAAAGTTTCACTTTCCGTATAATATCTACGTAGTTCTGAAATAACCCAATGTAAGCGAAAGGCTTAATATCCTTACTTTAAGATAAACTTTTGTGCTTCCCTAGGGCGTTGCCTAAATTAGTTCAAACTAAACTTCAGTACTCTGGCAGTTTATTGTTTTTTAATAGATAAAGTGTAAGAAGCGGTAGAAGATTATATGGAAGGTAATAAGTATTGCATATTAAGTTACTGAAACCTAGTGTAGATTCTTTTTTCTTCAAAAAAGGAGGGGGTTCTCAATTTAGTTGTATTTTTTTTGTATGTCACCTTATGACGGTTTTCGTACCGAGTTTTGTGAAAGGGTACAATACCAGATGAAATGGGACCACCCATTTAAATTTCACTAAAATCGATTTAGAATTTTGGTTTTTAAATAAAAATAGCTGGAATTCGTTTACTTATATGACGTATTTGGTTAGTCATTCAAGTAAACGAAAGTGCGTATTTTGCTTTCCTGCGACTTTCCAGTGGTGCCACTAAAAATTAAATAATAAAAACTTTTTTACAAAAAAATACAACCGAATTAAAAAAACAAAATCTCCTAACTTATGTTGGGGTCGACTTTTTGTTCAACCGCGGGCGGTCACACTCATACCAGTATCATCCAAGGGACTACAGGCTATGTGACCTCCACAACTCTGTAACTGGGTAACGTGATACTTCTTGGTATGAGTGGTGGTAGATTTTTTGGCCTTTAACTACTGTTAGGCCGCGGACATGAAATCAAGAGGAGGAGATAGGGACCATACCCTTCAAAGGAACAAATAATGAAAAAGACAGATGTAAAATATCTACCCCAGGGCGAATCCGACACGTCTCCTTTGGGGGCGTCATGCCCCTCGTATTCTGGGGGAGAGGAGCAACATATATCTTCCGATTGCCAGTGGCAACAAGAGAAGGCTCCCGTTCTGCAGGTTCCTTTCAAGAAATGATCGGTTTCAATTTAAATAAAAACAATACCCCCGATAAGGTGTCGGGTGCGCGTAGCGCGAAGGCGGGCTCCACGACATTGTGGAGGAAGGGATCGCTTAAGCATCGAGGCGATGCGGGGTCAGACCCTGGCTCCGCGTCTGGCGTCAGCTCAACGAGCGCTAGACGCGAGGCAGTGAGGGCTGCTGCGGAGAACTCCAAATTCTTCGTAAGTGGCCCAGGCCGGGGGATGACCAGGAGTCGTCCTCTAACGAAGAGGCGGCCTCAGCCCGAAAGATCTCCAATAGCTTGCGAGGTAAGGGCCGAAAAGGAGGCAAGAGTAGGGGGCTCGCCTCCCAGGAGGCTGCCCAGTAAGTTGTGAAGCTTGCCGAGGAGGGGCCAACCTTCTGGAGGTTACTCGCAGGGCTCCTCTCTCGGGGTCTTCTGGAAGTGACCTAGAAGTCGCTGGCGGCTCCGAACAGCGTAAGGCTAGATTTGCGCAGGTCGTGGAGGCTGCCGTCCGCAATGTGGCCGTGAAAAGGAAGCAAGCCTCTAAAAACAAGGCCATAAGCACGGCTGCGGCCTCTATTTTGGCGGCAGTGAAGGCCAACTTTTGCGGGCCCCCATCGGACGAAATGTCCAAGCTGCGGGCGGAGGTCACCCGCTTAGCAGCCGTCACGGAGCTTCTCCAAAAAGAGAATGTGAAGCTTCGAGCAGATCTGGCCGGGCTCTGAGGAGCTGGCACGAAGGAGGTGCCTCAAGGGGGGCGCAAGCAAGGGCAAGGCCAGCCCGCGCCTGAGGAGAACCAGTTTCTGAGCTAGGTGCTGAACCTTGGGCGGCAGGAGTTGGGTCCTATCCAGGAATGGTTTTCCATCTTGAAGGACATCGTTCTGCGCTCCCTATTAGCGGCGAGCCAAAAAGCGTCGAGCCAGCCAAAGGCGGCCACGTCCGCAACCGTCATGGCTGCCAAACCGGGGCCGTCCAGTCAGGCCAACCGAAGGGCCGGACCAGCACCCACGAAGCCAAAGAAAGGTGGAGCGGCGGCACAAGCAGCAAAGGTTCCAATGCCAGCGGTGCAACGGTTGTCCCCACCTTCAAACTTTCCTGCGGTCGAAGCCTGATGGCAAGTGGTCGGGTAGAAAAAGAAGGCGGGCAGGGCAGCCAGGGCGGCCAAGAATCGGCAGAGGAAGCAGCAGCGCAAAGCGGGAAGCGTTGCAGCTAGGCTCCGCGCCCCAAAGACCGCAGCTGTAGTGATGACAATACAGCCGGATGCCCTCCGGATGCGCAGGTCAGAGAGGCGGATCTGTACGAGGAGTACAAAGTGGCGAAGGCCGCCCTCTGAGCAAGAAGACGCTGGAGTCTCTGAACGGGGACCCGTGGGGAAAACCCTACATAATGGTGCGGAATAAGCTCCTGCGCACCTGGCTCCCCCCCTTAACGTAGAGTCTCCGGTCCCAGCTGGTGGAGGACGTGGTAAGCGCTGTTCCAGTCGCAAGGGAAGCATAATCCCCTGCCTATAGTTACGCCACTTGCGGACTTCACCGATGACGACGATGACGATGCTCCTGAGTTGACTGAGGTAGACTGCGAGTGTTGGTTTATAGGCTGAAGACCAAAAATACCGCCCCTGAACCCGACGGCTTACATGGAAAAACCTGGGTCCTCCAGGCCTTGGAGGCTCTCGGGCCTCGACTAAGACGGTTCCTAAGCGCATGCTTGGAGAGGGGCCAGTTCCCCCTTCGTTGGAAGACCGGGAAACTGGTCCTCATTAAGAAGCCGGGGCGCCCTGTGGACTCTCCGTCCGCATACCGGCCCATCGTGCTGCTCGATGAAGTGAGCAGGCTCTTTAAAAGAGTAATTGCAAACCGCCTCGTCGAGCACCTAGTGAGGGTGGGGCCGGATCTGGCGGAGAACCAGTTCGGTTACCGCACGGGACGCTCGACGATATATGCCATCATGCGCGTGAGAGCCCTCTCGACGGGGGACACCGCCAATGTCTTCAACACCGAAGTGCCTCCCTGATGCAACTCCAGGGCAGGCCTGGAGTTGCATCAGGGAGGCACTTCGGTATCACTGGGTGCCGACCTAGCTCCGTCGCGTAGTCGAGGCTTACTTGACGGACAGAGCCGTCATCGACTCCGGTCACCTGGGAGAGTGGAACCGGCGAGAGATGACGTGCGGTGTTTCACAGGGTTCCGTTGTGGGGCCGCTCCTGTGGAACATCGGCTACGACTGGGTACTGCACGCCGGCCTCCCTAGAGACGTCAGCGTTGTATGCTATGCTGACGACACGCTGGTCCTGGCGCAGGGGGGGTCGCAACAGGCGGCGCTATGACATGCGGGTTTACGATAGTCCTTGAGTGGGTCCGGCAGTTGGGTCTCGAGGTGGCCCTACACAACTCCGAAGCCATGTGCTTTCATGGAACTCGGAACAGGCCACCGTCGGGATCCCAAATAATGGTAGGGTAGGAGGGGTTCACATCGGCGTCGGATCGACGATGACGTACCTGGATCGTTCTTGACAGCCGGTGGACCTTTGTTGAGTATTTCCGACGTTTGGCTCCCAAACTAGGGCGAGCCGCGGCTGCCTTCAAGCGGCTTCTGCCCAATCTAGGGGGTCCAAACGCCTCCTGCCGGAGGCTTTACGCGGGGGGTCGTGCGGTCCATGGCCCTTTATGGGGCGCCTGTGTGGGCGCCTACTTTGAATAAGTGACCTGCCCGTTACCTCAACTCTATCTCAGAGAGTCATGGCCATCCAGCTGGCCCGGGGATACCGCACGGTCTCTGGCGAGGTGGCGAGCCTCCTTGCCAGACTGCCGCCATGGGATCTAGAGGCGAGAGTCCTCGCGCTTATTTACGAATGGCGCGTGGAGGCGCTTCGCCGGGGCGAGACTCCTCTGCCGCGGCAAATCGCAGCACGGCGGACGGAGCTTCGCCAAGATCTCATAGCAGTATGGAGTCAACGACTGTCGTAACACAGCGCTGGGCACGCCACAATTGCGGTGGATCAAACCATGGTCCGGAGCGAGGAGACATGGGAAGCGGTCACCTCCTTCTGCGAAGCAGTAATGCTAGCAAAGGAGGAAGCCGAACATGTGAGTGAGAGGGAAACCTCACGCCCCAGCCACCGTAACAGGAGAAGACATCCCGGGCGTCGGGAGTAGCAGGGTGATTTTCGGCCACCGTAGGCGCGGGCCTGCGGACGGCGAGCATTGGGTGGCTTGCCGTCTGATCAGAAACAAGCCCGGGTCGACGGCGCGCTGTGTTCCACGCACACCTCAAAGAGCTGTCAGCACAAAAGACGATGCCCGCTAGGGCCAGTGTCTGCTGGGGCTGCGGACTTCGTTCGAAAGAGGCACCGTACCCTGGAACGCAAAGGGCACTAGGAGGAACACGGATGGGTTTCAGTCAGCAAGAGTCTGACACTCCCTTCTGCTTCACGCAAAGCGGGAGGTGTCATTTCATGATTTCACATCCTTAAAAAAAAGCCGTGCGTAGACCCCTTTTTTTCTACGCATAGCTACTGGTACCAACAGCTTAAAGTGCTTTGCGAAGCACAGAAGTGTATCGATATGTCATTATATTAAATGGTCATCATAAAAAACAACAAGAACGAAGGAGCTCGTAGCTAGCCAATAACAGCCGCACGGGTCGATCTTCAAGGTTAAGCAACGCTTGCCAAGTTTGGTCTGTGGATGGGTGACCATTTTAACATACCGAGTTTCCTCCGTGCCTCGGAAAGCACGTTAAGCCGTTGGTCCCGGCTGTCATTTGTAGATCTTTGATAGTCGTTACGAATAGTCAGAAGCCAGTTAATCTGACTCCAGTCTTGCCATGAAGTACCGTGTTACCCAGTTAATGGGTTGTGGAGGTCTGGTAGGCAGCCGCTCCTCGTAAATACTGGTATTCAGCTACATCCAGCTTGACTGGAAGCCGACCCCAATATAGTTGGGAAAAGGCTAGGCAGATGATGGTCACCATCAAAAACAACAGCATATCGTGTACGGTTTCCTAATTATATTTTTGGATTAGGAATAGGATTACAGATTCGGAATTTCATGAGACGTTCGGTTTTCCGTTCTTCTGACCCGAAAATACGGCGTGTTTTCGAAAATAATGCTTTTCCCATTTCGCAAATAAACCAAACGATTGAGCTTAGTTGATAATTTTGTATGTAAGAAAAGCATTTAGGTTTTCGAACCTGAAATTCGTGTCAGGAAACCGTACGTCTGTTACCGGCTACTTAAATATGTTGTATTTATGGAGGTAAAAGAAACTGTTATTTATTTTGATTTTATTTCAGATGGTTCCTATAGCTTGATGAAGCGTAAAGCTCAAGACCGTTCGCGATGGAAGTCTACTGTGGACACCCTCTGCCCTAGCTATGGGACATAGGATCTTAAGTCAAGTAAGTTATTAGCTTGAATCTTCTACCTAATCTCTTGCCAATTATGTTTGGGTCAGCTTTCAGTGCAACCAAATTCGAATATTCGAATTCTGATCTCAGCAATCACAGACATACCGAAATCCTAAAATTACACGACAGCCTAAAAAATAGTGGGTAGTAGGGTTTCACTTATGTACGTCTTATTGAGCTTGACCGCAAAAAACTAGTCCTTGTAACATCATCTGCCTAGCCTTTTCCCAACTATGTTGGAGTCGGCAGCCAGTCAAGCCGGATTTAGCTGAATACCAGTATTTTACGAGGAGGGGCTGCCCCAGGCAAGACGAGTCAGATTTACTGGCTTCTGACTATCCGTAACGACTGCCAAAGATCTACTAATGACAGCTGGGACCAACGGCTTAACGTGCTTTCCGAGGCACGGAAGAAACTCGGTATGTTAAAATGGTCACCCATCCACAGACCAACCTTGGCAAGCGTTGCTTAACCTTGAAGATCGACCCATGCGGCTGTTATTATCTAGCCACGAGCTCCTCACTCCTCACAAACCTAGTCCTTGTAACATTTAACTTAAATATAACTCGAGAAATGTGGGTGAACTAGGTTCTCTTATTATAGGCATGACTCTGCCTCTCCCCTCGGGAATAGCGGCGTGACGTCTTAATGAGTCAGCCATTTAATGCAGGAAAATTAATGGCGATCTTACGTTGCATAAAAAGAGACCTTATGTTAGTAAGTTATATCTAAAGAAGATCATACAGATCGTACCCAAAATCGAAAAATCAGATCGACCAGATACAAAAAAGCAAAAATTTAAATAAAAAAAGTACATGCTTACCCATATGAAGCTGCATTTATTATAAAGTAAAAGTTTATTAAGTTCAAATGAGCTCTATCCTCTCTCTCTAGCCTCTATCTCAACTTTACCATTTATAATTATACCAATTACGTTAACATGATTACAGCTCCCTATAATTATGTGTACGTGTTTTGATTTTAAAAACACATTCACAAGACCTGCTCCTATAAACAGATCAAAAGCAAAATAAAAGATAAATCGACAACCAGTATATATATAGTTTTTAATTACCCCCACTTCTTATTCATTCCAACGTTGAACTCAATGGGACTCCAAAATAGGAGTTCCACTACTTTTTTCCGAACGATTCCTTAATTTGCGAAGTTTTCAACGACCGCATTTTCGTATTCAGAATGCGCAATGTAAACTGAGCTAACTCGAAGTCTGAACTAACTTTGACAATAATCAACCGTGGGGAAAATCACCCACAAGTTGGTGGAAACTATGTAGACAAGACGAATTGTCTTAATTCTGTGTAAACATGTGAGCTTAGAAGGGGCATTGTACTCACAATGCGTATTAGTATAGCTTTGGAAAATTGTGAGAGAATTACATAGATTTACGTTTAAGTATTACGAGTAATTTGATAGGCGTCAAAATCATTTTCCAAGAGTGAAGTTGTCTACGACTGCATCGGTCATGTAGGCGATACACATTCGCGTGACCACACCTGCTACAAATCATCGCATGTCAGCAGCGAATACTGTGTAAATAATTGTATTATTTTCTTTGAACTTAAGGTGGTTGCGCCAGGGTAGCCCACGAACACTGCGGGTGGCGAGGGCCTACCGCTCAGTGGGCTTTTCGGCGGCGTGCGCTCTGGCGGGCACCCCTCCTTGGGAGTTGGAGGCGTGGGTGCTCGCCAGAGTGTACGAGTGGACGGCGCGGCGAAAGGCCCTAGGAGAGCGCCCCGTCGCGGAGGAGCGGGAGGCCGTGCGGCGGGAGGCGAGGGACGCCATCATCGTCCATTGGACGGACGACCTCGCCTCCGCCACCTTTGGCCGCCGAACGTTGGACGCGCTCGGTCCGGTCCTGCGAGACTGGCTCGAGCGCTCCCACGGGTTCCTCTCATTCCGTCTGGTGCAGGTGTTGTCAGGCCACGGCTGTTTCGGCAAGCACCTGCACCGGATCGGGAGGGAGGAGACCCCGGCGTGCCACGACTGCGGCGCGGCGGAGGACACGGCTCAGCACACCCTCGAGGTGTGCCCGGCTTGGTCTGAGCCGCGCCGCAGTCTAACAGCGGAGATCGGACAGGACCTCTCACTTCCCGGCGTGGTCAACGCCATGCTGGAGAGTGAGGGGTCCTGGGCAGCTGTCGCCTCTTTTTGCGAGGATGTCATCTCGCAAAAGGAGGCGGCGGAGCGCGCGCGGGAGGACGACCCTCTCGCTGCGCCGCTCCGCAGGCGCAGAAGAGGTCGGAGAAGACGCCGTCTTCTCCCTCCTCATGGTGGTGATGGGCGGGCGACAGGCGCGGGGGCGCCTTCGCCCGCATTGCACTCCACACCACCCTCGCCGGTCATTCCCAGCCCTCCCCCTGAACGGGGAGGACTTGAGGGGCCCGCCGCTTTAGGCGGGTTGTCGTCGGAGGAGGACTGGACGCTAAGGCTGCGCCGATCTCCCAGTCCTCTTCCACTCGGACGACGCGGGAATAACACTGGGTCGTTTTAGTGGGTATACCGGGTCAGCCCGGGGAGTCCCACATACCCCTCCCGTTCCCCCGACGGGAGGGTATGCGTAATGCATTTTTTCCCAGTTTAAAAAAAAAAAAAAAAAAAAAAAAAAAAAAAAGGGTAGCCCACGAAGGGGGACCCCCCACAGAGTTTGCGTCCACGTCGCGTCCCCTGGAAACGGCCCAGTTTGTCACCGTAACGGAGTGGCATACTGGGTACGGCCAAAGTTCTCTGTGATCTCGCAGTTACTGTTTTGTTTTATCGTGCCTTGTTGACTGCGTATTTGCCGAAGGCGTCATGCCTATGCCCTCGCGGGACGCCTCCGGGCGGTTTTTAAAAGGCCCTTCTCAGGGCCAACCCAAAGGTCCTTCTCAGGGCCAACCCAAAGGCCCTTCTCAGGGCCAACCAAAAGGCCCTTCTCAGGGCCACTCCGACGCTTCAGCGTCGGAAGCTAGCCACGCGCCATCTGCGGCTAGCTTCTTCGGAAGGGCGGACCTGTCCGATTCGGACGAGTCCGACTTTAGCGTCTCAGACGCAGGCGACCCTAAGTCGCGAAAGCGGGCCTTCCGCAAGGAAGGGTCCGAGGGCTCCTCGAGTTCGGCGAGGAAGTCCAAGGCGAAACGGCTGACGACGGCTGCGGACACCCACGATGTGGGTCTCGCGGACGCCCAACGCCAGCTGGACCTGGCTCGGCGGGCGCAGCACCAGCAGGAACTCGAGGAGCGGGTTGCTGCGAAGGAGCAGCGGGCGCGTGCTGCTCGGGCCAAGTCCGGGTACGGTGCGTCTCGCGTGCTGTACTCGGACTCCTCATTGGCCGAGCTGGCGCGCATGGCGGAAGAGGACGAGGAGGAGATCGTTGAGGTTGCCTCCAAGTCCTCGAATCTTAAGGGCACTTTCCAAAAGGCCCTTAAGTTCCGTGCTGCGAGCATGCGCGGCATCGTCGCGGAGCTCGTGGAGCGCAAGGCGAGCGACGAGACCCGTCAATTGCAGGCGACCGTCGATCGCCTCAAGCTGGAGGTCAGCCAGCTTCATCAGAAGCTGGCTGATGTCACGGCTCGGCCGAGTCAGGCCGAACCGAGACCTGCGGCGGAGGCCTCCGCCTCCACCAACCTTGAGGATGTCATCCGCAAGGTTGTCATGGAGGAGCGGGCCTTCACAAGAGCCTGCCTTGCGGGTATAGAGGACCGGCTCCTGCCGGAGAAGCGCCTCCGACCACCGCTTGCGGCGGACAAAAGGCGGGCCGAGCCGGGGCCGTCCTCGCAAGGGGAGGACGCCCTTCTGCCTTCCACCACTCCGTCCAACCAGCAGGGTTGGACCGAAGTGGTCCGGAAGGGGAAGGGCAGGGGGAAAAAGACGGCAACAGCCATCCCTGCCGTCCCTGCCACCACGACTCCCAGCCGGTCGCAGGCGACTGAAAAGGGAAAGGGGAAGGGGAAGGCCAAGGGCAGAAAGGCGGCAATGGCCGCCCCTACTGTCCCAGCCACCACGCCTCCCAGCCAGTCGCAGGCGACCAAGAAGAGGAAGGGGAAACTCGTTCCCCCAAAATCCGCAGCCGTCGTTGTGACACTCACCGCGGAGGCTGCGGAACGTGGGGAAACCTACGCTTCCATTTTGGTGCGGGCGCGAGCCAATGCCGATCCCACCCAATTGGGGATCAGCAAGGTTTCTTGCCGGCGGACCGAAACCGGGGCTCGAATATTCGAGTTCCCGGGGGCGGAGGGCAGCGCCAACGCTGACCTCTTTGCAGCCAAGCTGCAAGAGGTCATCGCGGACGCTGCCAAGGTGGCCCGACCAGTCAAGTCGGCGGCCATCGAGGTGACCGGTCTTGACGACTCGGTCACCAAGGAGGAGGTGGTGGCGGCGGTCGCAGCCATTGGGGGCTGTGGCGTCGCAGCGGTGCAAGGCCGGGACATCAGGCCCGGCCGCGGCGGCATGGGCACTATCCGGCTCGAGTGCCCTGTCGCCGCTGCCAAAGCCGTCCTTGCAAAAGGACGCCTCCTTGTCGGGTTTAGCTCGGGTGCAGTCCGGGCCCTAGAGGAGCAGCCTCTGCGCTGCTTCCGGTGCTGCGGCATCGGGCACACCCGAGCCCTGTACCCGTCAGCGGTGGACAGGTCGGAGACCTGCTACCGCTGCGGCAAGGAGGGCCACAAAGCCGCCTCCTGCACGGTCGCCAAGCCGCACTGTGTAGTGTGTGCTGCCAGTGGTCGCCCAGCAGGCCACGTAATGAGGGGGAGGTTATGCAACCCCCCCCTTAAGAAGGGCAAATCGCAGGTGCCGGTCGGGCCTGCTGCTAGCACCGCCGTTCCCGAGGTCGGAACGGCGGTGGCTGCGGAGGAGGGGGGTGCGATGTCCGATTGATGGATTCAATCGAACATCGCATCCTCCAGGCGAACACCAACCACTGCCGGGCTGCACAGGATCTCCTGATGCAGACCATGGCTGAGTGGTTGGTGGACTTGGCGGTGGTCGCCGAGCCTTACTCGGTCCCTGGCCATTGGCTGGGCGACCGGGACGGCCTGGTGGCGTTGGTGTCGCGGTCTTCCACAGACTCCCCTCCCCTCTCGCTTTTAGAGAGGGGACCGGGATACGTGGCCGCCGCGTGGGGAGATTTGGCCCTGGTTGGGGTCTATTTCTCCCCTAACCGCCCTCTCTCGGACTTTGAGGATTTCCTAGAGATTCTCACTGCAGCCGTAGGGAGAGCGGCGCCACGCCAGATCGTGGTGTTGGGCGACCTGAACGCCAAGTCGGTGGCCTGGGGCAACCCAGCCGCCTCCTGCAACGTCCGGGGTCGCGCCGTCGAGTTTTGGGCAGCGTCATGCGGCGTGTCCCTCCTCAACAGGGGGGCGGTCCACACGTGTGTGCGGCAACGGGGAGGGTCGGTGGTAGACGTGTCGTTTGCCACCCCCGTGCTAGCCGCACGCATCGTGAACTGGCGGGTGGAGTTGGTGGAGACCTTGTCGGACCACCGTTATGTGCGGTTCGACATCTCCACCCAGAGCCCCCGTGGGGAGATGGCCCGCTCTGGCAGGTCTCCCTTCCCACGTTGGGCTCTCACTCGCCTGGACCAGGAGGCAGCCAAGGAGGCGGCCTTCCTCCAGGACTGGCTGTCGCCCCCTGTTGGGGCCCCGGACGTTGACGCCGCAGCGGTCCGGCTGAGGGAATCCCTGACCGAGGTGTGCAACTCCAGCATGCCTCGGTCTCGGCGTCCGCCTCCCCGCCGGGCCGTTTATTGGTGGTCGGAGGAGCTGGCAGGCCTCCGGGCCACTTGCGCGGCGGCCAGAAGGGCCTACACGCGGAGCCGCCGGCGCAGCGCCCGTAGTCAGGCAGAGGAGGACCGCCTCTACGCCTCTTACCGAGAGGCAAAGGCGGTCCTCAAGTCAGCTATGGGCGCTGCCAAGGACTCGGCAAGGGCCGAGATGCTGGAGGGTCTTGACAGGGATCCGTATGGGAGACCATACAGGGCGGCGCGGAACCAACTGCGGCCCCATGGTCCCCCACTTACGGAGACCCTCGAGCCGGCGTTGCTGGATGGGGTGGTTCGGTCTCTGTTTCCGCGCAGGACCGACTTCACCCCTCCAGCGATGGACCCTCCTCAGTCGGCGGCTCCGCAGGAGGAGGAGGAGGCACCTCCGGTGACGGAGGAGGAGTTTCGCGCGGGGGTTCTTAGCCTCCGCGCGAAGAAGACGGCTCCTGGGCCGGACGGCGTCCCCGCACGGGTGGTGGCCATAGCTGCCACTCAAATGGAGGACAGGTTTCGGGAACTCTTCAGCGCGTGCTTTACGGCTGGAAGGTTCCCGAAACTGTGGAAGGAGGGGCAGCTGTGCCTCCTCCGAAAGGAGGGACGCCCGGCGGATTCCCCCTCGGCATACCGGCCCATCGTTCTGCTCGATGAGGTCGGTAAATTGTTCGAGGGGATCATCGCCAGCCGGCTCAGGAGCCATCTGCAGGGTGTAGGGCCGGACCTGTCGGACGCCCAGTTCGGTTTCCGACAGGGCCGGTCCACCATCGACGCGCTGGCCCTTCTTAAGGGCCAGGTGAAAGGGGCGGTGGAGGCGGGGGACGGAGTGTTGGCAGTGTCGTTCGACATAGCCAACGCCTTCAACTCCGTTCCCCACTCCACCATATTGGAGGCACTCCGGTACCACGGAGTGCCCCAATATTTGAGGAGCCTCCTGGCCAGCTACTTGGAGGATCGAGAGGTCCTCCTTGTGGACAAACTGGCCAGGATGCGGAGATACAGCGCGGAGTCCGGTGTTCCGCAGGGGTCAGTCTTAGGGCCCCCTCTGTGGAACATCGGCTTCGACTGGCTGTTGCGGGGAGCTCTTCTCCAGGGCACGAGTGTCATCTGCTACGCGGATGACACTCTCCTCACTGCCCGGGGGAAGAGCTTCGGGGAGGCGGCCTGTCTGGCCTCGGCTGGCGGGTCCTTGGTGGCAGGGAGGATCCGCCGCCTGGGAATGAGGGTGGCGCTGAACAAGACCGAGGCCGTGTTCTTTCACGGGCCTCGGCAGCGCTGCCCTCCCGACGCCCACATTGTGGTGGAGGGCGTCAGGGTGGACGTCCAGGCCCAGATGAAGTATCTGGGCCTGGTGCTGGACAGCAGGTGGCGCTTCGGCCCGCACTTCAGCGGGCTGTCGACGCGCCTGCTGAAGGCCGCGGACGCCCTGTCGTGGCTCCTCCCGAATTTGGGGGGGCCGAACGCACGATGCCGGCGTTTATATCTTGCGGAGTATGGCCCTGTACGGGGCCCCCATCTGGGCGGACTCCCTCCACAGGAGGGAGAACGCTACTATGATGCGGAGGCCCCAAAGGGCCATTGCACTGCGGGTGGCGAGGGCCTACCGCTCGGTGGGCTTTTCGGCGGCGTGCGCACTGGCGGGCACCCCTCCTTGGGAGTTGGAGGCGTGGGTGCTCGCCAGAGTGTACGAGTGGATGGCGCGGCGAAAGGCCCTGGGCGAGCGCCCCGTCGCGGAGGAGCGGGAGGCCGTGCGGCGGGAGGCGAGGGACGCCATCATCGTCCATTGGACGGAGGACCTCGCCTCCGCCACCTTTGGCCGCCGAACCCTGGACGCGCTCGGTCCGGTCCTGCGAGACTGGCTCGAGCGCTCCCACGGTTTCCTCTCATTTCGTCTGGTGCAGGTGTTGTCAGGCCACGGCTGTTTCGGCAAGCACCTGCACCGGATCGGGAGGGAGGAGACCCCGGCGTGCCACGACTGCGGCGCAGCGGAGGACACGGCTCAGCACACCCTCGAGGTGTGCTCGGCTTGGTCTGAGCCGCGCCGCAGTCTAACAGCGGAGATCGGACAGGATCTCTCACTTCCCGGCGTGGTCAACGCCATGCTAGAGAGTGAGGGGTCCTGGGCAGCTGTCGCCTCTTTTTGCGAGAATGTCATCTCGCAAAAGAAGGCGGCGGAGCGCGCGCGGGAGGACGACCCTCTCGCTGCGCCGCTCCGCAGGCGCAAAAGAGGTCCATGAGGAGGGAGAAGACGCCATCTTCTCCCTCCTCATGGTGGTGATGGGCGGGCGATAGGCGCGGGGGCGCCTCCGCCCGCATTGCACTCCACACCACCATCGCCGGTCATTCCCAGCCCTCCCCCTGAACGGGGAGGACTTGAGGGGCCCGCCGCTTTAGGCGGGTTGTCGTCGGAGGAGGACTGGACGCTAAGGCTGCGCCGATCTCCCAGTACTCTTCCACTCGGACGATGCGGGAATGCCGTTGGGTCGTTTTAGTGGGTATACCGGGTCAGCCCGGGGAGTCCCACATACCCCTCCCGTTCCCCCGACGGGAGGGTATGCGTAATGCATTTTTTCCCAACTTAAAAAAAAAAAAAAAAAAAAGGGTAACCCACGAAATTAAAATTTTCTTACGTTTTTTGCAATTTGCAAGTTAGTATTAGGTTATATGTTGATTAAAGTATGATTCGCGGACGTAAGAATTATGTATTTTCAGAATAACTCCATAAGTCGGTATATCCTAAAATGTCAAGATTTCATGAAATAGTCATTCTTTCGGGTTACCTGGCCGTATGGAGTTTTATTGCTGACTTAAATGGTTATAATTCTGAAAATACATAATTCTCACACTCGCGAATCAACATAAGATCTAATACTGACTTGCAAATTGCAAAAAACTTAAGAAAATTTGAATTTCGTGGGCTACCCTGGCGCATCCACCTTAAGTGACTTTGCTGAACTGAAATTGTATTTTTGATTGCCTTCCACAGTTCTGTAATAATCATGCATTAAATAAATTGCAATCAACAATTACCGGGCTCAGTTTGATTAAATAAAGTCACACATACTCATACTCGTAACACGCTACACTATTTTGTTTTGATTAGGCTTGGTTCGGCCAGTATTTTCAATTGATGTAAAGAAAATTTGAGAAGATTTAGTTAAATACGCTTTTGTCTTCACTATTAGAACATGTTTAACCATGAAAATTAGTTCAGTAGCAGCATAACTTACGAACATAAAAACACACATCAACAAACGAGCTTACCTGTTACAAGAAGTCTTGATTCGAATTTAATAAACAGCAATTTGAAATATAATAAATTAAACGAGTGCGAAAACATGTCTGTAAGAAATTACTTTTCATGTAAAATAATTATTTTTAAAATTGGCGCGAAATAAATTATTAGTAGAACACCTTTCATTCGGTTACGGCGTTCGTTGAAAAGCAACGTTTCAATACAATGTACCTACTGCGAGGAAATGTGCTCAATGGCTTAATATCAATAAATCCTGGGTGTTTAATGCTCTAAAACGGCGATTGGTACCGCCACCCGTCATTAAGCGAGAATTATAGCGATGGGCCAGCATTCACCACGGTGACTTGCATTCTAATTAGTCTGGCTGCTCTACCATAGACTAATTTATAACAAAACTTTTTGGAGGATTTGGAAAAGGTTGTCATTATAAAACTGAGTGTACGGAAAGTCATTATCTGTGATTTGTGAGTTTTTGCTGATTTATTTGGGTAATGTTTTTGAAATTCACATTATTATACTTAACTAGCTTTTGCCCGTGACTTGTTACGCGCATATGTAGTTTTTCCGGTTTCCTTAGGAATTTCGGGAAATCTTCTCTAAGTACTCCCCTATACTCCCCAATGACATGCCAAATTTCTCTGCGACCTACTGGTAGTCACTTGTAATAGTCTTGTCCACTGAAAAAAAACTATTTAGTCTGTCAGTTAGATTATCAGAAAATATTGGACCCGTTATTTATTTTCTTTGTTACGTAAACCAAAATTGACGAAGATACGACGCTTTTAAAATTCTCAATACGTCACGCCATGGTATAGGTAATTTTTAGTGCGTTCTGACGTCACGAGCCCCCACTTCCGTGTTTTGATGCGTGTTATCTTTGTCAATATTCATTTATTTACAAAAACATAAAATTATCCATTATTTTTCAATACTCTATCTGACGGGCTAAATAGATTTGCATTTAATTCATCATCTTCCACCCTTTATCCTAAGTTAAATAAAAAATATAATTAATTAATGGTGGTAATTAGCCTATTCAGTTTCTAACCCCCAACAAAATTTCAGTTTCACGTGTGTATGTTTGTGGCATCGTAGCTCGTAAATTAATGATCCGATTTCAAATTCGTTTGTTTTATGTTTTACGCTTAATATTATGCATCTAAATACTGACCTAACGATTCTCTCAAAAACGCCGTTATCACTTTCATTTCTCAAAAATTAAACGCAGTTGCACCCAATCACATCAATAGGTAATTAAAAATTGACGCGTCAGTGGAAACTGCAAAGAGGTACGTACCAACTGCGATCCGTCCTTAACTATTTAGATGGAGTTGTTTGTAACTACGTTGTCGCTAATTAGGCCGGTTCAGTGCCGTATTGCCGTACTCCGGCGGTTTCACGGCTGGCAAACCCGAGTATATAGAACTATTTGCACTTAGAATAGTTTACGATTTCAATTATGGAACCGTGCGTATCTTTTTATGTGGCCGGACGGAATTAGGCGTTGTAAGTGTGTTGTTTAATTTGCAGTTTGGGGTTAACTAGCAACTGTTTTATGGGTTGAATAATTATGTTTGAAATATGTTAGCGCCTTTGTTTCTTATAACATATTTAGGGTAATTTTGTTTTTGTCCAACTCTAACATATTCGCCACATTGTGTTTCGAATTATCAACAGAACTTGACACCCATTTAGATCTCAATTCTTTTTTCGCTGAAGTTGACAATCACGGATATTATTAACATTGAACATTTTCACATTTGGTTTTTGATGGGATTTCACTACTTTTTGTAAAGAAACTATTATTATTCATCTTTCAACATGTACCCCGCGTTCCCGCGCCAGTAAAAGTAGCAAGATTGCAAACGGATATATTTTTCTCGTATATCACATAATATTTTACAATTGTTCGCAATGATGTCAAAACACTGAGCCGGCGCTTTCAGGAGTAGTTAGTGTTATTGTTAGTTGTCTTAGTTTAATAAATAATTCGTAAGTACCTATATAAACGACCTTTCATCATGGAACATATTCTCTTGCAAAGAAGAAAGCAGTTGCTCTTATAATTTTAAAAGGCGCTAAGTCTTTCCCAACAAAATCGATTGATTGGAAAAATCTAAGAAATTCCCGGTATTTGAGTTACATGAAAATATGGATCCTAACAAGCTAAGGAGTTTTGATAAATGTGTAAATTTTTTGCATATAGGTTAAAAACGATTCAAGTTGTGAAGCTACGTCGCCAGTTCCTTTTTTCTTTGAACTATTGGCTGGACA
Organism: Lacanobia oleracea; assembly: GCA_950371165.1. Classification (NCBI taxonomy): domain Eukaryota; kingdom Metazoa; phylum Arthropoda; class Insecta; order Lepidoptera; family Noctuidae; genus Lacanobia; species Lacanobia oleracea. The sequence goes on from OX493401.1 coordinate 14,365,168, forward strand.
CGCTACCGCGTGTTTAGATTTACGGTGTTTCAACGATTAAAGCTGAGCGGTGTATTAAAGTTAAAGTACGTTAAGATGATAAAGCAAATATCCGACTACGGAAAAAACGAAGATTGATATTCCTTGACAAACAAGATTTGTTTGATGCAGATTTGGTTGGATCTAAGTAACATTTAACTGAATAAAACTACAACACCATATCATCATCATCTTCCTGCCCTTATCCCGTGGTACTTGGGGTCGGCGCAACACGTTTTTTTCTTCCACTCTGCCCTCATCATCTGGCTAGCCTTTTCCCAACTATATTGGGGTCGGCTTCCAGTCAAACCGGATTCAGCTGAATACCAGTATTTTACGTGGAGCGGCTGCCTACCAGACCTCCACAACCCATTTACTGGGTAACACGGTACTTCTTGGCAAGACTGGAATCAGATTTACTGGCTTTTGAGAATCCGCAACGACTGCCAAAGGTCTACTAATGACAGCCGGGACCAACGGCTTAACGTGCTTTCCGAGGCACGGAGGAAACTCGGTATGTTAAGATGGTCACCCATCCATAGACCAACCTTGGCAAGCGTTGCTTAACCTTAAAGATCGACCCGTGCAGCTGTTTTTATTTAGCCACGAGCTCCTCCACTCTGCCCTACCTCCGTCAAACTATCAGTAAGTCTCTTTTCTTTCATATCGCTCCTCACACAATCCATCCATAACCAATCCATATTTAAATGTTTTTTTTTTACATTGTACCTACAGTGTAAAAAAAGCCTATTCTGGCCTGGTCCTGGCCTGTCGAGCCTGTAGTGTAAATGTGTAAAAATATCATAACATCTTCAAAAATTACACTTGCAACAAGTTAACAGCGAAATAAAAATAAACCGCTCTACCACAAATTGAATTTTCCAGCGAATAAAGAAACATGAGAAGTGGTAACGTGTAATTGTAACCATAAATAATAAATGTCTCGGAATCAACCTGCATCATGCATTCTCAATTGGATTCGAAAGAGAATGAATATCGTCGGGAAAAAATTAAATTATAATTTCATGAGAACGGTCTTACTTTTAATCTGGTTGCCTTCAGGGGGAACTTTTTCGATATCTATATGAATTTCCATTATCTTAAATCCAAGAGAAGCGTTTCGTTTAAAATAAAAAAAAATACTTCTTTGTTCCTCGTATTTCTTTTGCAGGAAACGTTTGCAGGAATGAGTGTGCTTAAGCTTTGTACTTTATGTTTAAAAAAAAAAAAAAAACGATCAGTGTTACGTTCGTTGCAAATAAAACTTAAAGTACTTGTATGAGCTGGCAGTGGAACATTTTTCATAACAAATTTTCCAACAAGATATTTTATTTTACGATTATGGGCTATGTCGACGCCCGATGGCTTTGGAGTTAAACTGTTTTAACTCTTGCTCTACGATAATAACAGTAAATTGTAGACGTCTGATATTTTATTTTTATGTCTATGCAACGAAATATTGAAAAGCAATAAAGTTGAGTTGTAATAAAAAAAAACACTAGAAGAACTTATACATTTATTTTGCTTCATGTTGCAGAAAAAATTACAGATTACATTCCCTTTGATAATTTAATGCATTTAAACAATCTATTTAAACGGGTAATATTGCAATCATTTCGCTAACGAAATTCGTAATTCAATTCATTCAATCACATTCCAATGAGACCTGAAATACACTTCCATCATGGAAACTTTATAGCTTCAGCAATCTCGGTAGGTATCCCTACTATCAGTAGAAACTTACTTCATAAAGATCAATAAATAAATAATTTAGCAAAGATCACGATATAAATAGAATATTATTGCTTTTGCCATTGTAACCTATTTTACCATCTCGGAAACAGTTCCGGTTCACTTACATATTTGGAAGAGATATGAGTATGGTTCCCACTCTTATATAAGCATAATCAGCCCATAATGAAACGCATGTACCAAGAAGAGTTATGAATATAAATGTGGATGGCTGGAGAGGAAGGCTAAAGAAAAGATGGATGGTTGTAGTAAGGAGCGAAATAAAAGAAAAGAGAGTTAGTGATGGCTGATAGGACAGAATGCAAGAAAAAACGTGTTGCGCCGAAGATGATAATGATGAATAGTTAACGATGATACATAGGCCTCCTTTCTGTAAGACGGAGTCGACTGTAATCTACCATGAGGCACAATGCAGATTGATATTTGTCACATATCTTTTAATTTTTATTTATATGACATGCTGGTTTCTTCAAAATGTTTTCTTTCACCGTTTTGGAAGCCGTGGTGCAATAAATAAAATAAAATTATGGCGCCTACTTCCATTGGAACCCATCATTTGCTAAAGTTGGCGCTGTAAACGAAGTGCCCACATGGATAGAGATGGGCAAAACATATGAAAATTTTGCATGGTTTAAGCCCAACAGTTAGATTTAAACCCGGTTATTTGTTCATCCTTAAATATCGAATAGGAGGCTAAAAAGGCCACTTTAGGAGAACCTTATTAGAATCATAATATTAATCACACAACAATCTGTCAAATTTAATTTTCATCGTTATCACTAACGCATTAGGTCCAAGGTTGATTGGGAAAATATGACAGAGACGGGTAGCGTGATTTGCTTTCTGATTCTGCTAAACTGGCTTTTTTAGACCCGCTGGTCATTATAGAAGAGTACTCCTGTATAATTGCTGTCACACAATTCATACATTCTACATAGAATTTGACGGAACAGTCACCCTTAGTCGCGGTTCGGTAAATGCTTCCGCTTACAATTGCTCATTGTCTGCCTGTCTTGTGTCCCACTGAGTTGCTGAGTATACCGAGAAGAAAAGGGACGCACTCATGTGCATAGCGCCGTCTCCCTCGCTCAAACAATACGCAGGCACGACAGTAGTCAATACCAATTATACATATTTAATTTGTAGTAAATTATTTACGCTGGGTTCAGTATTAAATACAAGGTAGAAACATTACGAGTTTAGTGTTCGGTAATGGAATTCGTGTTTCGTTAATGATACCTTATTGGTTGTGTAACATATTTTGACAAGAAAAAATATTTGTTTCTGGATGCTGCTTAGAGTTTGCCCAACTACCTATACTGTGATCGGCTTCCAGTCAAATCGAATTCAACTGAATACATAATATTTCACGTGGAGCGACTGCCTTTCACAACCCAATAACTGGGTAACACGGTACTTCTTGGCAAAATTGTAGGCTTCTACCAACTCAACTACAAATTAAAGCCAGGACCAACAGCTTCCACAGAGGAGTATTGGTATGTTAAGATGGTCCCCAATCCACGTTGTTTAACCTTAGCATTTCCTTGATTGCAACGATTTGTTAACAACGTACAGAACAAAGCTAACTGCGGAGTTTTACAGAGCTATATCTACCTCTGCTCTATTTCTACAATCTCCGGTACAGGAAGATGTTGCGACGAGATTAGACGACAGTACGCCATCACCAGGTCGTGGTAGAATGGCTGGGGAAAGTTTGGAAGGACAGGACAAAGACCAAGAAGACCAAGGTCAGATTTATGAAATGCCTTGCCTTTCCAATCCTTCTCTATAGTTTCAAAACTTGCATGATCTCCGTAAAATCGATGCACTAGAGATGTGGTGCCTCAAGAACCCGTGGACGGCGTTTCGCACTAATGCCTCCATCATCAATGAGCTTCATATAAAAGACCGCCTTTCGTCCACTGTGTAAACAAGAATACTTAAGTTCTGTGATCACATATGTAGAAATGAGAAATGAGAACTCAATGGAGAGACTGCTCATTCAGGGCCAGGTGAAGGTTAAAGAGCACGCGGCTGATCACCAACTCCTTGACGAAATGCTCTTTTTCCATATTTCAAAACAGCAGACTGAAGCCAGGTAACTTCAAATACTCCTCCTGTGTTTGTGACGTAATCTTTGTACCAAAACCAAGCCATACAATTGATTACATAATTCGTAATATCCTAGATGGAAACAGAATTGGTGACATCAATCAAACTGACGTCATTATTACCCATAAGTATAAATTTAATCTACGATAATTCTAGCTATTTCATGTGACCTTGAGTTTATGACCTACGCGTTAAAATTGGGTACCTACTTACGTATAGGGCGGTTTCAAGATTTATGACACAGTAATTTCGTTGTGAATCACAATATGACTTTTTATTAGGTGACTAATTTAGCTTAGTGGGCCGGGCACATTACTCGCAGAATGGATGGTCCATGGGGCTGAAAAGTTCTGGAGTGGCGACCGCGTACCGGAAGACGCAACGTTGGAAGGCCACCCACAAATTAGACCGATGACCTGGTGAGGATCGCGTGTAGCCAATGGAGGCGAGAGGCACAGGACCGGTTGTTGTTGCGATTCTTGGCGAGGAGGCCTATGTCCAGCTGTGGACGTCTTTCGGCTGATATGATAATGGAACATATTTTATCAAGGACGGGACATCATTAAATTACTCTTTCAGCTCTGGGCGGAGCGAAAGGGAGTTTCAGACTTTTACGGAGTAAAACCCATCCGTATACCTTCTAATTACGTTTACTTTTGCGTTCCAGACCCGCGGTGACCATTTTGAACAAATTCTGCAACCCTGGCAGGCACTGGCCTTAGCGGGCCACTTCTACTATGCTGACATCTCTTTGAGGCACGTGAACTACACAACCCTCGCCATCCACAGGCCTATACAGTAGACCTAGTGCAGCCAATTTGGTTTTCATAAAACTAAATCACAGTAATACAGCTACAGTACTGTTTCATCTGTAAGGAAAGTACAGCCTGGAATAGCTGAACTACTGCTCTGGCTTTACTGTGGCAAACGTAACAACCCGGGAACAATGGTGGTAATAATTGTGGCGCACATTTTACACTGCGCTGGGCCCGAATCACCACGAACTGCTGCAACTTAATTGTTATTGCAGTCTTGGATATTTGTGTGTTCTCACTGTATGTATGACAGTCTATATGGATATGTCCCTTCCAGTTACTTGTTACGAGTATAAATAAAGTCATACCTACACAGGCCTGTAAATGCATTGCAAAGCTTGTATTACTGTTTTCAATGACAATAATTATTTTTTTCGCATTTTCAGGTAAGTATTTGCTATGTGGCAATCGCAAGAAAAGCACCGAGTTTATGAAGCTCAACGAGTCCCAAAGAAACGATTCAACTGCCTTAGATCCCGCGACGAAACAAATCAGAAAGAACAGCGAAGGAGCAAGAAAAACGTATTTTTGCAGCTCATGTGGCGCAGGAGGAGTGTTTATACACAAATGCTAAGCAAGCAATGCTTCTATCTGCTTCGAATGGGTTGCGGCTTTAAAATAGGAATTGAATGTGATAAAAAAGAAAACTTTTTAACAAAAAAATAAAACCGACTTCCAAAAATAAAACACTAGAAAGTAAAAAATAACCAAAAACACTGACTTCCGAAATTAAAGTTATTTTTTACTTTTGGTGTTTTGTTTTTGGAAGTCGGTTTTATTTTTTTGTTAAAAAGTTTTTTTTATTTTTCCCTTTTTACTAAAAAAGTTAAACCACAAGCACAGCGTGCCGGCGTGATATTATGTTACGAGTATAAACTGGTGTAAACAATCAACAGACATGCGATTACAGAAATCCCGATCCATTTGCTATCATTTACTGAAGAGTTCCGTTGCCTACCTCCGAAGTTCTTCATCAGACCTTCACCAAATTTAAATGGGACCAGTCCGAGAAAATACTCTTCCAAACCAAAAATAATCATTCAAATCGGTTAACAATTGGCGAAAATATCGCTGAACAAACGTTTTTCATGGGATCCCATCATCAGATCCTGACTTATATCTTCCATCATCAGCTCAGCAACATGAGATGGTGATTACCAAGCACAAATATCTCGAATTTCGTTAGAAAGTTTATGAAAAACAGTGTGCTTATAAAATTTGAGGGTTTCCCTCGATTTTCATGGGATTCCAAGATCAGATTCTGACTTGGTGACAATGAGTCCACCTCAGGAGTATAGGCTTTTGAATAAAAAAAAATAAAAAAAATCGGTCCAGGATTGGCGGAGAAATCGGTGATCATACATAAAAAAAGATACATACAGCCGAACATAGAACCTCCTCCTTTTAGAAGAAGTCGGTTAAAAATATATTAAGGGCGTCAGACTAGTATTATCTTGCAATGGTCAAAAATACAATTGAGTTTGTTTATTATAAATACATACTTTGTATGTTGTTTCTGTCGCAACAGTACTCATATGTTCCATCGCTGCGTCTATTTGTTTTTGGTCGGTAAACTCATTCAGCCTCATCGGTCACCCGTTCTACAAGCAATGACTGCCCAATTGCTGGTCTTCAAATTAAAATGATTTCACTGTGCAAGTGTTTTTATGTCAAACATTATTCAACGCCTATTTAAGTTGTGGCATAATTAAAACTCGGTGAAATAATTAACAAATGTTATGGCCAACGATAGATTACGTCCACAAAAATGTAACTAAAACTATCTAACACATTTACATTAAAACAACATGTTTTAATGTAAATGTGTTAGATAGTGACTTTTCGTTATTTGATTTTTGATCGTATTTGATTGGCTCATTTTCTTTGGATTTTTCTGGATTGTAGTATTGTGTTAAATACATTTTTGTGAGGTGGGATAGCAAGGTGGTAGAGCCGATTTTAAGAGCAACAGCAGGTATTCCGTCCTCCCTGGGACTTTTAACATAGGTTCTTAACCGGTTATTGCATGAAAGTTCTACGGGCAAAAAGTTATGTTAGAAACCGAATTTGGCAATAGCGATACTTAACAATATTTCTTCTATTATTACTATGAAATCTGAGATCTTTTGGGTTTGAGCCAATTTTGAGTTGATTAATTACAGTCGTTACGGATAGTCAGAAGCCAGTTAATCTGACTCCAGTCTTGCCATGAAGTGCCGTGTTACCCAGTTGAATGGGTTGTGGAGGTCTGGTAGGCAGCTGCTCCGCGTAAAATACTGGTATTCAGCTAAATCCGGTTTGACTGGAAGCCGACCCCAATAAAGTTGGCAAAAGGCTAGGCAGATGATGATGTTATAATTATAAATGCTTTTGGAATTCGTAAAGGATATAGTTGTAAGGAGTACCGCTCAGACAAAGTCACGGGCAAAGTGTTAGTTAGTTAAATTATAACCACAACCCAACCTAAGTGTAAGTCCACAATGACTAAGTTTCAGCGATCCAATTTTCATCAAAACTTCAGAATCGCTCAAATTTAGATCGACTTTACAAAGTTCTACTTACATGGATATTAGATCCTTTTAAATGTAATGAGGTTAAAAATAATCATGATTGTCTTCATAATTTACTTTTATATAATTTGACAGAATTCTGCAGTACTGGTACTAGAGTCTTCTAGGCTAAAGCATTCTATCTATCCTAATATTTTACAGCTGAAGAGTTTGGGTCGTTGAACGCGTTAATCTCGGAAACTACTCTTTCGAAATGAAAATTGCTTTAAGTGCTGGATAGCCTATTTATCGAGGAAGGCTACAGCATCGCGCTATGATTAATAGAAGCGGAGCATTAATGAAAAATGTGCCGCAGACGAAGTTGCGCGCGTCAGCAATAATGATGGATCTTCTCCATCATTATTGCTGACTAGCTGTCCGAACTGTGTAGAAATGTCGTGCGCTCCGGAATACCACGTATTCAACCTAAAAACAATTTTACTTTTGGGTGGCAACTCAACTGGGGGATTTCTAGCGTGATGTTAAATAGCTCGTAGCCTTCCTCAAGAACCGGTAGTTCCAGAGACTAGCGCGTCAAATATACAAAAGAACTCTTCAGCTTTATTATTAGTATAGAACCGACTATATCATTGTTTTTGGATCAGCCTGATACGTCAAAAACATTCGTGCTAGCCCTTCAGTGTGATCACAGAAATAAAGCTTCAGGAAAGGATGCTTGCGGAAGTTAAAGAAAAAAACTGGCACGCGAGTGATCAATATAGGATCACTCGGGTGTAAGTTTTTTAAGATGTTTGGAACCCTAAAAATAAAAAGAGAAGAAGAAAGAAAATGAACAATGACTATGGTATTCGTCAATGTTCATCTTATTTTCTTTCTTCTTCTCTTTTAAAAGGAAATCAAAACTTACATTTACAAGGAAGATATGAAGGAAAACACGCGTCACATCCGCACAAATCGGCCACCGGACATCATAATGCTGAAACTCGTGTGCGAGACTGGACCACACGTCTTTCGCCAATTCAATGTGCTCATGGTCTATCTAGAATCCGTGACAATATTCACACTAAAATCTAACAAATGACTGCTTTCCGAAATGAAAAAGAATTAAGTGCTTAATGTTCGCGTAATGTCTTTCGATAACTTGTAATCAGTCGCATTAGTCAGGGTTTAAACGACCTAACACAAGTAATTTTTGAGTAGGTAATCAGTGATGGTGTGTACAAGTTAGTTAATTCTATGATACTATGCTGTACCTCTAATACAAATATTTAGAGGTATGCAGAAAAAGTATCCATCCGCAAAACTCTATAGCAAAGGGAGAGTCCTCCGACCAGACAGTTGTTGTGTCCGGTGTGGGCAACAGCCCGATAGTTGATTTTCGGGCAGATGTATATATTCAAATCGCACGGTAAACTCCATAGATATAGAATTCCTAGATAGCTTCTATTAAGTTGTATATAGTAGCCTATCTTGTACTCAACATTTTTAATGGAAACATTTCATGTGACAAAAAGAGATAGCAATAGCATTCCCGACCGTCTTGAAATGCCGCGTGCTACCACCCGAGAATCGCTATTTTGTTTGTTAACCAGCTGATTTATACATTAGTCTAATTAATTTAATTTTAACAAAAATACTGTCAAATTGTGAAAAATATTGTGGTTTGAGTGCGGTTTTCGTTTTGCCACGAACAATGGCATGTACTGTGCCTGGTTGTTTGAATAGAAATGATGTTTTGAAAGAAAATATTGCAAAAGTATCGTTTCACCGGTAAGTAAATCTAATCATAACTTATTGTTAAAACACATTATGATCAGAAAAGTCAATAAAATCATATCTCCATTATATGAACATAAAGACACAACTGCTTCTACATTATTGTCAGTTTCCAATTTAGAAACAAAAATAAAAACAAAAAAATATTGAACCGTTTTGACATATCATGTACTTCTTATGGATGTGGCTTCTTAGATGTTTTATCGATAGAGTAAAAGTATAATCACATATATTCCAGTTCGTTTAATAATACGTACAATGAAATGAAACAATGTAAGTGGTCAGATTTTGGAAATTAAATCTGAATTTTTCGTACTGATTGCGCTATGCTTATCAATGGGCCTCAGCTTTGGTCTCAGTGATAAAAGTTTACAGAATATTATAGCAAGCCAAAAGAAGGAATTAACGAAAAATCCTACTTTTCCCAAATCAATATTGCATCATATTTTTCATTAACGTGGGCACAGAATTTACCATTTTTGCAATTTATCGATCGCCCTCAGTGTACAACATTGGTAATTTTTGTGAATCATTAGGAACCCTCCTCAGCTCCTATAATACACCAACCATGGCAATTATAGGAGATTTAAATATAGATATTAAAATCGGTTCGGAAGACAAACGCGCCAGCGAATTTCTTGACATTACTGGGTACTATGGTTTCTATCCCAGGCACCTATATCCGAGACGCGAAAATTCTTGTCTGGACCATGCATTAATAAAGACAAAAAAAGCCGCAAAAATTGTCGTATGTCAATCTTCTCTCACCAACCATGATACAGTGTTGATAGGAGTTAATAAAGAATTATCCAGCCAAATATCTATCTCCGGACAAGCTAAATATAAGCTTAAGTTGGACTACCCTAACATAATCCGCGAAATTGAAAATACAAACTGGACACCTATTTTAAACTCTAGTGACCTGAATGCAGCAGTGAAAATATTTACTGAAAATTTACAGCACATCATAAATCGACACACAAAAAAAGAAATATTGCGAAGTTCTAAAACCATCAGAAGACCCTGGTTGACAAAGGGTTTACTAAAATGTATCCGTAAAAGAGACGCACTTCACTTTGAAACAAAAAAAGACGAAAATAAAGAGAACTACACTCTGCAACAAAAATATAAAAACTATAGAAACCATTGTAATAATATTATAAAAAATCTCAAAAATGCCTATGATAAAAACCTCTTGGACAGTTCTAAATCAGATAGTAAAAAGACCTGGTCTGCAATTAAAACAATATGTAACCTCAACAATAAAAAATCGAAAAGTTTTACTTTACTCAATGCAAATCCTGATCCGATAGTCTCGCTGAATATGGCTAATACTTTTTTTGCTGATGTGGGAATTCAACTTGCCGAGCAGTCCTTGACTCAACTCAAAACAACCGAGTTAGAGTTAGCAAATCTTGCAGTTACGATAGATAACACTGACCATTCTCCATCACAGTCCTTCTTCATGACTCCAATCGACGAGATGGAAGTTAGTGGTATCATAGCAAACCTCAAAAACGAATCAGCTCCTGGCTGGGATGGTATTCCGAATCGAGTTTTTAAACTAGCTCAACATTGCCTAGCCTGTCCCATCTCATACATTTGCAATCTCAGCATGTCGTCAGGAATGGTTCCGGTCCAGTTGAAAACAGCGAATATCTGCTCTATCTACAAAGCTGGAAATGCATCAGTACCATCCAATTACAGGCCTATATCACTTCTTACGTCACTATCCAAAATTTTGGAGAAGCTGGTGAACAAGAGACTGCTAGCGTACTTAGAAAAGAACCAACTCCTATCGGCCAACCAGTATGGCTTTCGTAATGGCAGATCAACAGAGGACGCAGTCTCTAAGCTAGTGGATCATGTCATTGATAGCCTTGACAGGGGCAAAAAGTGTGTTGGCGTCTTCCTTGACCTTGCCAAGGCTTTCGATACTGTGTCGAGGCCCATACTTATTAAGAAGATGGAGCGCTTGGGTATCAGGGGCATTGCTTTGGAATGGTTCACCTCCTATCTTTCTGAACGTAAACAGAAGGTTTGCCTGGGTGATATCCAGAGTACCTCTGCGAACGTGACATACGGTGTGCCTCAAGGTAGTGTCCTTGGCCCCACCTTGTTTCTTCTTTACGTTAATGGTCTCTGCTCACTCAATTTGGACAACGCGCAAATTTCTGCTTACGCTGACGACAGAGCTATAATTTTCCATGGCGACTCTTGGAAGGAAACTTACAGTGCCGCTGAGGCTGGAATGCAGACGGTTGCCAGCTGGCTGCAACACAATCTCCTTACTCTGAATATTAACAAAACCAAGGTAGTAAATTTCTCTGTAAGCAAAAAAACAACTGCTCCTAAACAACTTGAACTAAAATCCCACCAATACAATTGAAGTCTAGGGGGTAGCTGCAGCTGCCTTGCTTTTGAACAAGTTGAGAGTATCAAGTATCTCGGTATTACTATAGACCAACATCTGACACGGGCAAAGCAAATTCACACCGTTGCATCGCGCGTAAGAAAGCTTTTGTACATCTTTAAAAGACTTCGATCTATAGCTGATAAAGGTACTCTCAAGATGACTTACCTGGCTTTATGTCAGTCTGTGCTTGGCTACTGTATAGTATCTTGGGGTAGCGCTGGTAAAAGTCATCTGATCACTGCTGAACGTGCACAAAGAGCCATCCTTAAGGTCTCACATGGATTAGAAATCCGATACCCCACTGATATGTTATATCGAGAAACGGGAGTGCTTTCGGTGCGGAAACTGTACATTTTATCAGTGTTACTTAGATTTCACAAAACTGCGGCAGCCACAGTGGCAACGGATCAGCGCTCACGTAGAAAACCCAAATGGAACAAGGTGCTCTGCAAGCTTAAATTTGGCAATAAGGCTTTTTCATGTATTGGTCCACTCCTGTACGAAAAAGTTAACAAAAGGCTCAATATCTTCTCCTTAACGAAGTTTGGGTGTAAAAAGCAGGTTCACGAGTGGTTGCATACACTTAACTATGCTGAAACGGAAAGCCTTTTATCTTTCAGCTGTTAAAATGTTCATCTTCACTTGCATGCATACACTAATTACACACACAGACTCTTTAAATTCATATACTCATCACATGCACACATTCTTTTGGTTACCTTTTAGTCCTGAGTTTAATGAATTGTAATTCCTACCATTTGTCGAAAGAGACTGGATCCTGCGACACAGGGTATCCTAGTGCGGGATCCAGTGTCTCACCTAAATATTGTAACATATTTTTATGAGACAATAAAACTTATTATTATTATTATTATTTATATTTTTTTACTTGTTATTATTATTTCCTTTATTTATTTTCTTTACTTATTTAGATATTTTTAAACATTTTTATACAATATATACATTAGAAAAATAAAAACATTTAAAAATATAAAAATAGTAGCCCACCGATATCGGGAACAGGGTCCAAGCTACCGGTGGTCAGGGCTCCAGAGATAGGAACCTCCTGACAATGCGAGCCGTGTCCAGAAGTACCGCTTTCTGAATCAAGCCCTTGATCCAGCTGCCCAACGAGAGCCTCCTAAGGTGTTGGTCGAGGCTCGTGGCTATTAAGCCATTGGCCGATACGACTATCGGTACAATGATTGCGGAGTCCACTTCCCACATGTCGACAACCTCGCGAGCCAAGTCAATATACTTGATTTGTTTGTCTTTCTCGGCTTTCACGAGGTTCTCGTCATGCGGGACGGTTATGTCTACAATCATTGCACGCCTCACAATTCGGTCCACCACCACTATATCAGGCTTATTGGCAACAATAGTCCTGTCAGTGATGATGGACCGATCCCAGTACAATGTGATATTGCCATTATCGAGAACTGGGTCGGGCGCATACCTATAGTATGGCACCTCCGACTCCACAAGAAAGTATTTCAGAGCAAGTTGCTGATGGATAATCCTGGCTACAAGGTTGTGCCTATGCAAGTATTCTCCGTTAGCTAGACGAGAACAACCAGAGACAATGTGGCGAATTGATTCTCCCGGACGGTGACATGCCCGACATATGTCGACCGTGCCGTCTTTCACAATAAATCTCCGGTAGTTATTCGTCATGATAACTTCGTCCATAATTGCACAAACAAAACCTTCGGTTTCTCCAAAAAGATCACCGAAACGCAGCCAGGCTACGGACGCTAGTTGGTCTACGTCAGGCCCATGTAAGGCCCGGAAAAAGCGTCCGTGAAGCTCCTTACTCTGCCATACCGCCCTGCGATCGTTAGTGTCAAGCACTGCAGGTTTGCGCCAGTTCTCATTTGCCAAGGAGAGCGGGGTGAGTCCCTTGTCCACCGCCACTACATTTCGATGCATACCCACGTCGACAGCTAGGAAATATTCCCTAAGACTGCATATCTCGCGATTGTGGAGAGTCTTAGCATTTAAAAATCCTCGACCTCCACACTTTCGCGGGATATACAGTCTCATTACCGACGACCGTGGGTGATGCATTCGATACGCAGTAAGCAGTGTACGGACCCGCCTATCCAGGGCGTCAAGTTCCGTTTGAGTCCATTTGAGTACGCCGAAAGAGTACATCAATACTGGCATGACCCAACCGTTGAGGCGCGCACCTTGTTTCCGCCCGATAGAAGACTATTAAATACCTTCTTCAGGCGGCCAAAGAAGCGCTCCTTCAACGATTGCTTCATGTCAGTAACATTGATACCTAACGCTTCCGACATACCCAAATACTTGTAAGTTTCAGTTGGAGAGAGGGATCTCAGGTTTATGGAATCCGAGAGTTGAGTTCCCACGGATTCCATAATCTCTCCACGCTTTACATGCATGACCGCACATTTGTCCACACCAAATTCCATCCTGATGGCGTTACTGAATGTTTCAGTTACTTTCAGTAGCTCCATCAGTTGCAGATTAGTGGGGGCAAAGAGTTTCAGATCATCCATGTAAAGGAGGTGAGATATAACCTGACCACCTCTCTTCAACCGATAGCCTAGCTCTGAATTCTCTAGCAGTGTGCTAAGAGGATTCAAGGCTAGACAAAACCAAAGTGGACTCAAACTATCGCCCTGAAATATACCCCGCTCGATCCTTACCGATTCGATATTCCTCTGGATATTTCGACATCCTGGATAGCGAAGGACTGTCCTCCATTGCCCCATACACGACATCAGAAAGGTGCGTAGCGTTGCATCAACTTTATACAATTCTAGCACCCTCATGAGCCATGTATGAGGCACCGAGTCATAGGCCTTCTTATAGTCTATCCAGCATGTCGACAGATCCTTTCGGGAACGCCGAACCTGTTGGCTAATGGCCATATCAATAAGGAGTAGCTCCTTAGTACCGCGGGACCCATTCCTACATCCATTCTGAGAGGCAGACATGATGTTGTTGTTGTTAATATGACTATTAATCTTTGCCCTCAAAATGGATGTAAGAACTTTATAGACCGTCGGCAAACACGTGATCGGTCTATAATTTTTAGGTTCCGCAGTACTACCTGATTTATGGAGCAGGTGGGTTATTCCTGTAGTTAGGAACTGGGGTAGCGACCCAGACTCTAAGGCAGACTGGAATTGAGACGCCAAGCAAGCGTGCGATCTCGTAAACCATTTAATCCAGAAATTGTGCAGCCCGTCCGGCCCTGGAGATTTCCAGTTAGGCAACGGACGGACAGCACAAGCTACATCTTGGGGGCTGATGGAAATTGCCCCCATTTCTGGTATCGGATCGCACACACGCTCGACCTCCCGAGTCCAGTCACCCTCAGTATGACTGACAGGAACCGACCAGATGCTGCGCCAGAATGAACACATAGCATCATCATCCGGCAAGCGCGTGTCAGTCACACCTTGGTCCGGTCGCTCCCAATCCCTATATACCCACCTTTCGTTACTTCGGAATGTGCGATTCTGGGTGTATCGTTCCACTCGCCGCCTGTACCTACGAATACGGCTTGCCCATGCATACACCTTCTGCTTCAGGAAGTCGATGCGCTCTGTGACACGAGATATATAATCTCGGGGATTGACATCAGTCCCCGAAAACGCCCGTCTCACAAAGCGCATCACTCTAGGGCCTGTGTGTTGCCCTCCCTGAAGCAGATCAGTTTGCCGATTAGCGCTCTGGCCTCACCAATACGACGCTCGATCCTGCACTGCCAAGCTGGTACGGCTGGTTTTGGTCGTGTAGCTCTGTCATTGGTTATTTTTATTTTGACATGAGCTACACGACATGCCGCTACAGCCGCGCAGTACATAATCGAATGTGCATCGGTGAGGTTATCACAGTTATCAAAATAGCTTGACAACTGCGAATCCAGAGCAGCCACCAGCGCCCTGTTCTTGTTATGCATGGGCAAACGAGGTAAGCGTGGTCTAAGTTCAGGCGGCATGTAGCGGTATTCCCGAATAGCACACTCCAAAGCACTCCTCAATTCGTTATTGCACTGGGTACTTACGTTTGTAACCCTGTCATTACTCTCCTCGTCAGCGTGGCTGGGCAATTGGGTTGACGATGCTGGTGCCACAGTCTGCGACGGAGGAGCAATGACATGGCTACACATTTCAGTTCGGAGGCGATCAAGCACACTATCATCCAACATACGGTTACGCTGGATGACGCGCACCTGATCCGACAGTCGTTGTGCCGATACGCTGACAGCTGGTTCAAGTACCTGAAACAGAGAGAGCATCCGACCACGGTACGCAGTCAGGTTAGTTCCCCCCTCTGTAGCCCCAAAGTATGAGCGTATTACGTTCTCATTTATGGCTTGAGTCCATTTTATACGCTGCACACTTCCACCGATAGCGGGGACCCTATCAGAGACCGGTGGGCCTCGAGGTCCTAAGCTGGCCGGTGGTCGGCCTCGTCCGCGCCGACGCGCAGGTGGTGGTGTCGTCGGCGGCGAGAAGTATTCGTCGCTCGAGCTCGACGCAACTGCAGCTACCGGAATCTCTGGACTCGCGGCTGGCGCAGGTCCCGGCGGCTGCGAGGCGGAGCTCGGCGACGAACCCGAAGATGGTGTTGGTGCGGCTTGTAGTCGTGCTCGGCGTCGTGTCAACATTTTATTTCCATACTGTCATTTTTTTTTCCATTTAGTGAGTTGTTTTTAATTTCGTGTGGTTCTATTTTTTTTTCTTGATGTGTTCGGTATAAAATGCATTGTTTCTATGGTTTTTTAAATTGAAATCGATAAAAATACGGGATGAAAAATTCCTTACGTCAGTTGGCTTGACAGCCGAGCCACAGATTATTATTATTATTATTATTATTATTTGTCCATAACCTTTTACTTAAAGTACTACTATTATTATTTATTACTACTAAATTATTATAATGATGTATTCTTTGTTATTTTTACAGGTTTACTGCAGATAATGAGTTTAAAAGTAAATGGATAAAAATTTGAGAAAAAACGATAATTAGAGGCCTTCACAGTAAACAAGGATATGTTCTGAACACTTTGAAGAATCTTGTTTTCGTGAAGAATATGAACGTAGATTATAACATTCGCACGCAGTGCCAATAATATTTCCGTAACAGCCAGCATCTTGCCAACCAGTAAGTATATTAACCCAAAATTATCAATCAATCAAACTTTTAATTTTTCGGCTAAGATGTTTTATAAATAGTAGTGGTAAAGGATATTTTTTATCTTTTTATGCTAAGGAAATGCTAAAATTGTATAGGATCTTCATAAACCAACCTGACATCCATTTTTCTTTATTTCAGAAATTACCGTTAAAGAGGAAGCTTATAAATGGAGAAAAGCAGTTTCGCAGATCATTAGCGAAGAGTTTGCTCGAAACCAATAAAAAGAGCGATAAGAGAGGATCCTGTTCCACACCTAAGTCTCATCGAAAATCATCTGGATATGATGAGGTTGACCTCTTGGTTCAATATAGTGCGCTGTTTGTTTGCTTTTTTATTTGTCAAAAGTAAAATTCATTTACACCCTAAGAACTGTTTTATGGCAAACCATAGTCAAACTCAATAACGAGCGTATGTGTATTTGTTTGTATTGTTTAATATAACCGTAATTTTGTGTTTTATACTATCTAATCTGATTAAATACTAATTCTATAGTACTTTGTGTCTTTACTACGACTAACTCCGCCGTACATGTATACGACCCCCACATTACGACCGGCCTTTTAAAAGGTCACCACCAGGTGGATTCGGCAAGGTAAAATGCAAAGAGTATGAACAATCGAACAATCATGTATTCGGAAACCCAAATCGCGTCTTTCATTTCGCATGAGATCTACTTACGCAACAAGGATTCTTTTTTAAAAATATAACATAATTTTAAACACTAAACAATGTCAGATTCTGAAAAACTTACGAGTTGCCTACTGATTATTAGAAACTAGCTGCCCGGTAGTCCCTACCGCGCGGTCCCTAGAGAGCATACTCCTGGGATAAAAAGGAGCCTATGTCCTCTCTCAACCTACCTGTCAGACTATCTGTGTACCAAATTTCATTTAAATCGGTTCAGTAGTTTCGGCGTGAAAAAGACAGGTGACACAGTGAGAGATACTTTTAGTAAGAAAGTAAGGATATGGACTAGCTTTTAACCACGACTTCGTAAGCGCGTATCCCGTTTTTACCAGTTACGTAGGAATTTTTGGGAAATCCTGCCTTAGTGCTTCTCTGCGTTCCCCAAGGAAGCTATATGACAAATTTTAGCTTTCTACGACTAGTGGTTTCGGGTGTGCGTTGTCTGTCAGTCACTCAGAAACGGATGAATTTTATATATTAAAATGACTCACAAATATCGTGGCTTTCTATTGGTAAAAGAATTTTCAAAATCGGTTAAGTAGATCCAGAGATTACCCCCTACAACCTCACAAACATTACCTCTTTATAATATTAGTATAGATATTGTTTCGTTTATTCATTTTCTTTACTTATTAGTACATTTTTAAATATTTCAAAAAAAGAAAAAAAAAGCATTTAAAAATATCAAAATAGTAGCCCACCGGTATCAGGAACAGGGTCCAAGCTACGCTAGGCGGTCAGGGCTCCAGAGAGAGGAACGTTTTTATAAAGAAATAAATAACCATCTGCCTAGTCTAATCTTTTAGTTTATAACACACACAAGAGATTTTATAAGCAAACAAAGATATAAAGACGGCAAAAACAAATGAAGACAAATAATATCTTTCAAGAAATTTTCAATCATTATTATAATGGAATTACAGTATTTGATTAATTAAGTTATTTCAAAATGAAATAACATTTTTTGGTGTTTAATGTGGCGACTGGCATATTTTCGATATTCGACAATATAATAAGTAGAATTGTATAGTCAAACTGGCGACATTCTATTATTTTCGACGCACTTTGGACACTATACTTTCTCTTTCAGGCACATGACACTTTGCTTTTGAGAAAAGGAGACGCAACGTGCTCGCAAGTTTCGGTTTAATACAGTCTATTTAGAGATACTATACCTATCTATAGTACACTCTGATTATGCGATGCAGGATTTCAACGTAGTAGTTCGCTGCTAGTTGGATAGATGGCGTTGCGGTTCTTTTTGTTGCGATGTAAATTTCCTCCGTTGGTTTTTCTTGTAGCGCATTGATGACGCTACAGATAGAAAGAAGAAATAGTACATTACTGCAGCGGCCACCAAAAGAGGCATTGATGGATGAATATGTAAATGTGAGCCGAGGCACACATACGTAATTCCATCAAAGCCTAGTTGTGGCCAAGGCTTGTATTCTACTTTTCTCAAATAATGTGCGGAAATTAAAATATAATTATTTTTCAAAATCAATGACGAACAACGAACCACAAAAATTTGTCTCGCGTGAAACAAATGAACTCTTAATGTTCATGTGTTTTTTTTTTCAATTTGGTACGTTACGTCCTTGGCTGCCATGTCTCGGAGTAAAAGATCGTTCCATTTTTAAATTACACGATAGATATGAGTTTACTATAATTTATTTGGCCGTTAACCGTATAGTTCGGTACAAAAAAATACGTTAAAGGCATGAAATACAATATGCAATCATAATAATTATTATTTATGTTTTCTCATGTAATTTAAATAGGTTTTAGGATATTAAGAATAAAAATAACTCAACAAATTCCGGACCCACGGCTAATTTCGCTAATTGCTTATATTACTTACTCAAAATTTAAATTCAGAATGCACGCGTGATTCAAAAATATTTTATTAGATTGAAAATAATCTTTTTTTATTAGATTGAGAGGTTGTGTAGATTATTAATATCTATTAATGTCTGTCGGGCGTTCTATATGAAGCCCATACAGAATGCCCAGTATACGTTTATGTAGGTATGTCAAGTAGGTGTAGGACTCTGGCATCAATTAAAAAAAACAACTTTAAATTGAGTAAGAGTTCGCTATGGTTAAGTATTGCATCAAGTTGTATTTTTAGGATTTTTAGGTTGTATTTTTAGAACCTAGAAAGGAAAAACGGAACCCTTTGAAAAAAAAGGATCACTTTGTTGTCCGTCCGTCTGTCTGTCAAGACCGTTTATCTCGGGAACGCTTGGAGGTATCACGTTGAAATTAAAACTAAATACTTAAGTCTATGGCCCCTTGTAGCTGTGAAAAAATCAAACTTCTAAGGTAACGTAAAACAAGTTACGGTCATTTGTGTCGCAAAAAACGTACATTTCGACACTTTGAGAGAGAGGGAATCAAAATGTATAGGGTATTTTCCGTTGATCTAGAACTATGATATTAAGCAAGTAATACCGTGTTATACTACATGTATAGGGAAAAGTCTGAAACCTATACATTTTAATTAAATCATAAAAAATATAGTCTTCATTTAAAGTAATTTGTTGCTACTTTGTACGGAACCCTCGGTGGGCGAGTCCGAGTCGCACTTGGCTGGTTTATAGTGCATTTTTTAATCGTTTATTGACTATGAACATTTTTTTTTACAATTTTAATTTACAAACAAACCAACACAAACCATCGCGGGTTTAACAGTGGTATGGCCAGTCACGGCAGCTCGGTGTTACACCATATTTTTAAATTAAGTTAGGTAGGTATATGCATATAACTGAGGAGCTCGTGGCTAGATAATAACAGCCGCACGGGTCGATCTTCAAGGTTAAGCAACGAGTTTCCTCCGTGCCTCGGAAAGCACGTTAAGCCGTTGGTCCTGGCTGTCATTTGTAAATCTTTGGCAGTCGTTACGGATAGTCAGAAGCCAGTAAATCTGACTCCAGTCTTGCCGTGAAGTACCGTGTTACCCAGTCAATGGGTTGTGGAGGTCTGGTAGGCTCCTCGTAAAATACTGGTATTCAGCTAAATCCGACTTGACTGGAAGCCGACCCCAATACAGTTGGGAAAAGGCTAGGCTGATGATGATGAGGTATATGCATATAACTAATCATTTAAAGAGACACATTCTAGATCGTCTTGCAATCTAGAAAGTATCTCTTCAGCACTCTTGAGCAGTTTTTTGTATTTATAGCATTACAGATTTCCGGTGGTAACTCAATCATATATGATGGTAGCATGCATTCCATCGTACGTGCCCCATATTCATTATTAGATTTAGGTACAATAAACGTAGGTAAGTAGGTATGTCAAACTACGTAATGACTTTAGCCTTTCGTATTTAGGAATCTTACTTAAGTCGTGGTAATCTTCGCTTTTTACACGTAAACACAAAAAACATTTACAACTTGACAGTGCGTAAATAAACCCGTGCCATTATCTTGAAATTCATTTTTGATTCTCGTGGGTACAATGGTTTTTAAAATGCGTAGTTGTAATTTGTAAAAGTCCTCAACTTAAGTCTTGTATGTAGTCCGTAATCAATTACAGAATCGGCCAGAGCCAGATATAATTTTCTAAGTGTTCTAAAAGGTAGTTTGTACTTCAGTATCGATAACTTTGCCAATACGGACCTTAACTTATTACATACATGATCAATATGCGGTCGCCAGTGGAAGTTACTATCTATTATCAGACCGAGATACATAGGCTGGGTCACCAACTCTACACGTTGTGACTGGTCGGTGAAGATACTGATGCTCATGGGCAATGACAAAAGGCACAAAAGACTTCACA
Source organism: Lacanobia oleracea (assembly GCA_950371165.1). NCBI lineage: Eukaryota > Metazoa > Arthropoda > Insecta > Lepidoptera > Noctuidae > Lacanobia > Lacanobia oleracea. The sequence goes on from OX493401.1 coordinate 14,386,215, forward strand.
AACCATAAAAATTGGTTTGTGAGGATATGTGTATACTGTGATACGTTCAGAAGTTTTTTCTCCTGCTGCAAAACGAAGGTGCGACTGTCATGAAAACGTCAACCCTGTCAAAAATCTAGCAAATATTTTCAGTGCCATTTCGACTTACGATTAAAATTTAGAGATAAATTTATTTCATGTAGAATTTGGCCTAAGTGACCTAAATAATCGAAATTTTCTATCATAGTTTACAAAACTAGAAGACAGTTGTAGATGTTCAGTATGAAAATATTTTTTATCTGTAATTTGCATCGATGAAAATATAGTCATTAATATTTCGATGCATTTGTTGATTCACGATTATTAGTTAGCCGTTAGTCTACCGGGAGTTGCTCAAAAACATACCTCCAAATATGCATGTGTCTGTTTGTAAAATAACAAAATAACAGCTTTTTAGGATTCCGAACATCCGTAAAAAACGGAATCCTTATAGGATCACCCGGGTGTCTGTCTGTCCGTCTATCTGTCGGTCTGTCTGTCCGTCCGTCATAGCCAGTTTTCTCCGGATCTTCTAAAACGGTTCTGGTAAAATTTGGTAACCCTATATATGAGGACTTCTGTGACACAAACACGGACATGTTACGTAAATAAATGTTTTTTTAGTATTGGGGTCACTTTTGGGGTCAAATTATAAAACTAAAGAAAAAAGTTTTTCAAACTGTACCTATCGTGTGACAGATCAAATGAAAGGACTTACTAAGAGGGTTATAATTATATTTATTTCATAATTTCAAAATAAATACTTTTGAAGTTATTAAAAAAATTAAACCAAAAATGACCATTCCCCCCTTATCTCCGAATCTACTGAGACTAGAATTTTGAAAAAAAAAAATGCAGATAATAGTTCTATACCTAAAAAGTACAGGAAAACCTATAAGAAGTCTGTAGTTTTAAGCTAATATGTAAAAAAGAAAATGGTATGGAACCGGCTCGCACTTGGCCAGTTTTTTTTCTAAATGCGTATGAAAGTATATACGACGGCTAAAACAAAAACACTTTTTTTAATGATGTTATAGTAAGATATTTTTATAAAGATTAGAGTTCCGTCCACAAAAAACAAAACCCATGAAAATAATAACGCGGGCGATGCCGAGGGCAGAACTAGTCAAACATAAAACTCGCAATACTACTCTGTCAAGAAAGTACCGGGAAAAGATCAATAATACACAAAATGTCTGTTATTCATCCAAATTTATTTTATCACCTTCAAAGTATGCTCCTTTAGAAACGATACACTTGCGCCAACGAATAATCCATTCATCAAAACATTTTTTAAACACTGCTTCCGGAATTGAGTTCAGTTCTCGCCGCGAATTCTCCTTTATGTCTTCTATCGATTGAAAACGGGTGCCACGAAGTGGTAATTTGAGTTTAGGAAAAAGAAAAAAGTCAGCAGGAGCCATATCTGGTGAATATGGTGGTTGCTGGATGGTATTTGTTGAGTGTTTGGTTAAAAATTCGTTCATAATGATAGCCTTGTGCGAAGGCGCATTGTCGTGGTGCAAAATCCAAGAATTTTCTTTCCACAAATCTGGCCTTTTTCGTCGAATTTGCTCTCTTAAACGCCGCATAACGCTCAAATAATATTCTTTATTTACCGTTAGACCTTCCGGTAAGAATTCAGAGTGCACAGCACCGCGATAGTCAAAGAAAACAGTCAACATGACTTTGACTTTTGATCGACTTTGGTGTGTTTTTTTCGGTTTCGGTTCAGTTGGAAGGCGCCACTCCGAAGCTTGTTGACTACTTTACATGTCAAACTCGTAAACCCACGTCTCGTCACCAGTAACAATGCGTTTCATGAATGTTGGGTCCGAACTGACTCGATCTAGCATGTCCTCAGCGACTTTCATGCGATTGAGTTTTTGGAGAAAATTCAGATCTTTTGAGACTAGCCGAGCAGCAACATGTTTCATACCCAAATGATTAGTTAAAATGGTACGGATCGACTCGTGAGATACAGAAAGTTCGGCGGCTATCTCTCTCAGAGTTGAATGGGGATTTTCAGTCACTATTTCCTTCACTTTTGCGATGTTAACTTCAGTTGCAGACGTTGACGGCCTACCAGAGCGAGGCAAATCTTCCATCACATCTCGACCGCTTTTGAACGCTTTGAACCACTCATAAGCACGAGTTTTTGATAAAGTCGATTCACCGTAAGCCTTTTGTAACATTTTCAGTGACTCCGAACACGAAATTCCATTGGCGATGCAAAATTTAAGACAAACTCTTTGTTCGATATTTTTGTCCATTATGAAATTCGCAATACACACTATATATGATATTACTAAAACCAGCACTATAGTTAATATAAATAACAGATGCAACTCAAACTCCGCGCCAAAATGGAAAACAGTTGTGCCAATCTAACAACTACAAAAAAACAAAAATTTGAATTTGGAACCATAAACAAATCATCCATTCCCGATACTTTTTTGACTGAATGTAATTTTAGTCTCATATTTTTCTCTGAAACAGGAACACATTCTAAATTTAAATGTCGAATAAAAGAAAATTCCACGGGAAATTCATCTCGGGTCCAATGAGTTTCTCGAGTTGCTTTTTTTACTTCTCAAAACTTGTATCCCAATAACCAGAACAAATGTAACAAGAAACCATAAATAATGATCACAATAAGTGTTTATTGTATTTTAAGCCTTAAAAGTATTATTTATTCTAGTTATTAAGAATCGATTTATGAAAATCGCTCTTTTAAATTCATCAAGCCAAAGAAATAAAAAAATATCGATTAGCATAATCGATATGGCACACCCTAAAAATTAAAAAATAAAATGGTTGAAAATGTTGAACACAATAAATATAGTGTAGTGGTAATGAAATTATTTGTTATTGGATCTGTGTTTGTAAATTGCATTTAGATCTGGGGTTTTTATTGATCTTCATGATATTTAGATTCATAATTTTCATATTTTTAATCGTGTTTACATGCGAATGGTTGATATTTGTGTAAAAAAAAAGTAAACAAACACAGTTGGCGCGAAACTTCGACTTTGGAAATCAAAAAACTTCATTATCGCTACATAATTATATCGTTAGAAATATGAATACATTCGTCAGATAATAATCAAATGATGAGTAAACCACTACCCCCGTAATGGAGTTTGGGTGTCCAAAATCCACAATTTTTATGTTTTTTAGCCTCAAACATCGCTGTCATCAAAATTGCAACGCAGATAATTTTGTGTCAAGATTCGATCGTATTTTTATATAACTTATGTATGAATACGGACAAAAGAAAGAACGCAAATAGAATGGTTATGTCTTGATTTTGCCCTTTTGCATCTTTTTAGCAAGCGAGAAGTTTGCTTAGGTACTCATATATTTTCAGAAAATCTAAGCTACCTTTTTGAGAGTTGAAGTAATTTATATTTACGATACATTTTTAAGTAGAGTGAAGCGATTTGAATGACATTAACTTGTAATTTAAGATTTTTCTAACAAATTTATCGTATAATATAGCTTCAGAAACAAATTTTTCATAGTAAATTCTATTGCCGAAATTTGATGTAATTCCTGAATTTGATGACATAATTCGCAAAATTCCGTCGACTCAGCTGGCGTGTCAAATGTCAAAATCTTGTCGTGCATATTTTGACATTTGATTAATTGGTCAGAACAGCAATTTCGAGTTATCTCGAAGAAGGTTATCAAAATAATGCTCAAAATTCCAAGCATGTTTGAGAAAAAAGTATTAATACGATTCTCTTATTAATTAATCTCCTTCCCTTCCAAATCCAGTGGAGAACGGAAAAGCGTTTATAGCAGTAGAGAGCGTAGTATTATATTAGTTAAAGATATAAGATGTTTGTAAATACAATTTTATGTATAAATTTTATCTCAGGTTTACCGTATTTACAATAATAATGAACACCACGAATCCAGGTCTCAACAATCAATCAAAAATGTATGAAAATTGAGGTTGTTTTGAGTTTTGAGAGATTGCGACTGAGATTCGAATGAGAACGATGCTTAAAAACTTGTTTGTTAGAAACTTTGTTGTATACTGATTATATCTAGGACTTGAAAGAAAGTTCATAACTTTTCAATACACATAATATTAGGTTTTACCTATGAAATTGCCGTTCTGCAGTACTGGCCATTTCAAATCAAAATAATTTTTGTTTGGCTAAGAATTCTAATTTCAAATTAATTTTATTTTAAAAACATGGTTTTTTTTTCCAAAAATAGTAATTTGTTTATTGATTAGTGTTACAGTTTCATCGCATTTCAATCTTTTTCGTCATCATGGATACGTTAAAAATTCGAGTAATTATGGAATATGAATATCGTCGTGGCAGCAACGCGGCACAAGCGGCACGCAACATCAACGACGTTTACAGAGCTAACACTACAAACCAACGCACCACCTGATATTGGTTTCCTCGCTTCCGTTCTGGAAATTTCGACCTGAAAAATGAACCTCGCGGTCGTCCGAAGACTTTGGTCGACAATGACGAATTAAAGGCGATTGTGGAAGCTGATGATACACAATCTACGGCTGAATTAGCAGCAGCTTTCGACGTTAGCGTCAAAACAATATTGGTCCATTTGCGTCAAATTGGCAAGGTAAAAAAGCTTGACAAATGGGTGCCCCACGAACTCAATGATCGCCAGCGCGAAGTACGCGTCGAGACGTGCCTTGCACTGCTCAACAGACACACAAATGAAGGAATTTTGAACCGCATTGTTACCTGCGAAGAAAAATGGATTCTGTTTGATAACCGCAAGCGCTCAGCAAGTTGGTTGGATCCTGGATCAGCACCTAAACAATGCCCTAAACGAAAACTTTCCCCTAGAAAAGTGATGGTCACTGTTTGGTGGTCTAGCGCCGGTGTGATTCATCACAGCTTCTTACCAAACGGGGTGAGCATTACTGCTGATGTGTACTGTGAAGAACTAACACAATGATGGAGAAGCTGGCACATCTCCAACCAGCATTGGTCAATCGCTCGTCTCCGCTGCTCCTGCACGACAACGCGCGACCTCATACTGCACAGCAGACGGTCTCCAAGTTGCAAGAACTGGGGTTGGAAGCTCTCCGTCATCCGCCCTACTCACCAGACCTTGCGCCAACAGACTACTACTTTTTCCAGAATTTGGATAACTTCTTGGCGGGAAAAAAATTCAATACCCGAGAGGCAGTACAAAATGCCTTTAAAGAATTTGTTGCCTCCCGTCCAGCTGATTTCTTTAAGAAGGGCATCAATAAACTGCCACTGCGTTGGCAAAGATGCATTGATTGCATGGGTGATTACTTCGATTAAAACAAATAAAAAATACATGAAAAAAATTCGTTTAAATTTTTTCATACAAAACGGCAATTTCATAGGTAACTAGACCTATTAGATTTGATTTGAAAAATATTAGAATGAGAATGAAGATGTTCTTCTACTATTTTTGTTCAAGGTGCTGAGGTCTTGTGCATTTTTGAAACGCACATTTTAAACAGTGCTGGCCTCAAGTCAGGACGAATCGTTAGCTATGTTTGTATGTTGATTTTTCTATAATACGTTAAGTAGATCAATAATCTATATAGCGTACAAACGCACCCGTATTCATTTAACATGTAAATGTTAAATCTGCAGCAATGCTTTGTGGAATAATGCCGGTTATTCAAGTGCGGTCGCGTTTCGAAAATATATTTGATTAAATGCCTTTGCTAATTTATTTAACTCATTTGTTGCACTCTGGAAAATAATGAAATGAAAATTTATCAAATAATTTGCCAACATACGTTCTGAATATTGTAGTTTTCATTTATTAGTACGTAAGCTTTGATTGCCTCATAATTTAATGTTTAATTTTATGAATATGCTGAAAACTGTGACTGTGGAAATAGTATTGTTTTTAAATGTGTATTGGTACTTAAATAACGTTTGTAACACTTAAACTATACATGTTACTATAATTTGTCCAAAGGAATAAAAAAACAAAACCTTCTTAGACTTGCATTTTTTGAAATATTTGTTACGGCAGAAACCAGATAAATATGCAATAACTATCATCACCATTGACCCACATACGTTTATTGTCTTTTTTCATATTATAAACAGAAATAAAGATATACAGCTATTCTATTGTGAGCCTTTACTTTCTCTGCCAAGGAAAAAACGGCTCATAATTTATTTTTCGGTTATCTACGAAGGGATGTTAGGGAAAGGTCAATAACAAGATTATCTGGCACCTAGCAATAAACCAAGGTCTACAAAGCATGGAGTCGCCACGAAAACAAAAGCCAAGTATTTACAACCACAAAAATATTCCTATTCTGAATGCAGTGAACCATAATCTGCTGTATATGCGGCGCTGATCCGCTTGCAGAGGTCACAGGTGAGGTAAGCTGATTTTGTGCTTATGCGCATAATACGCCAACTGTGCAGTATAAGTGAGGTTTTAGTTCTTTGTTCTGCGGTCGCAGAGTTGGTAGATATGTCTATTGGTCTGGTAAGTACTTAAGTTTGTCGTATTGTAACCGCAGAATAAGGATCTTTTAATGGTGGCATATAGTATCCTTAACTGGGGAAGTTTGTAAAAAAATGCAAGAGAAAGATGTACGTATTACTTTACAACATAAACCCAGGCGGACTTTTTTGAGGAGGAACAAAATAAAATATTTGTGTATGCAGTTAAATAAAAAGGAGCTCGTGGCTAAATGGCTAAATAAAAACAGCCGCACGGGTCGATCTTTAAGGTTAAGCAACGCTTGCCAAGGTTGGTCTGTGGATGGGTGACCATCTTAACATACCGAGTTTCCTCCGTGCCTCGGAAAGCACGTTAAGCCGTTGGTCCCGACTGTCACTAGTAGATCTTTGGCAGTCGTCACGGATTGTCAGAAGCCAGTAAATCTGACTCCAGTCTTGCCAAGAAGTACCGTGTTACCCAGTTAATGGGTTGTGGAGGTCTGGTAGGCAGCCACTCCTCGTAAAACACTGGTATTCAGCTGAATCCGATTTGACTGGAAGCCGACCCCAATATAGTTGGGAAAAGGCTAGGCAGATGATGCAGTTAAATAAAAAGGTTTGTTTCTTACGATAATTTTCTTAATGTACATGCGAAAATCATTAGAAAAATATTTTAAATGTTACCGAGCACATCGTGGATTTCAGGACGTAAGTATTTCTATTTCTGGTGGAAATAATATAAAGATGGAGTAATATATTGTGCGATAAGCGGGACTGGCAGAAGCGGTTTATGAGGTACTCCTGGATATTTCAATCATCATCATTATCTGCCTAGCCTTTTCACAACAATATTGGGATCAGCTGCTAGTCAAACCAGATTCAAATGAATACCAGTATTTTACATGGAGCGGCAGCCAACCAAACCTCTACAACCCATTAACTGGGTATCACAATACTCTTTGTCAAAACTGGTGTCCAAAGATCTACAAATGACAGCCGGGACTACTGCCTTGACGTGTTTTCCGGGGCACGGAGGAGTCTCAGTATGTTAAGGTGGTCACCCGTCGACAGATCAACCCGAAGCGTTGCATATTCATCGACCCGTGTGGCTCTCACGAATTCTAGATCAATCAATGTTTATTTGTATTGTTTTTTGCTTATTCAACATCCGTTTGTCCGACCACTTCATATGTGCGCGAATAATAGCGCCATATTTCGGCACCGGCTTAAGTTCAGTAAAAGTCAAAGGTGAGGAGCAAAATATGTTTATTGTATAATTGATAGTTTTACCATAAGCAGGCAATAACATAGAGCAAGAGAAATAAAATAAATGGGTCAGTTTTGTCAATGTTTTATTTCCATAAAACATTGTCTACCTAGATATCTTTTTGTATCAGACTTAGGAAACGGGTAGTTCCCATTTTGTTCTATAAAATTTGATGTCATCGGACAAAACAAGAAAAAATGCCTTTTTTATACGTTTCCAGATCAGGCAGACAATATTCAGGAAGGACCGGTCATTGCGCTTGATTCTAAAGTACTTGAGCACAGAAGTCTGTAACAATTTTTTTTTATGTCATGTTCTATAGAACTAGCATAGGAAACTCGCGGCTTGCCGCAGACCACTTGGCATCGTGTGACAGTTGTACTATTTCCGGTTGTTTATTATAACAACTAGGAGCGATGTGGCTGGCGCCGTACCGCACGAGGCACGCCTCCTTTATGAAGCGTGTCATACATATCAAAGTAAAATGGCAAAGCGGCCTCAGCTCTTAGTTTGTCAGGCTTACTTGGAGTTGGCTGTAGACCGCTATTGCGCATGTTCACCATAGATATGGTTTGCATGGAATATTTCCTAATAAAATCTTGACAAAAACTGGTTGTTCATTGTATTATTACCATACGTGTAACATGTAAATTGGCAATCATAGCAACTTGTTGAAGACCGTCTTTAACTGTTATGTAATCGCATGTATCGATTAGGCTGGAAGTCAGAACTGTTACTGCTTGGTTGGTCTTGTAGTAGGCGCAAGATCCTGAGTTCGGTTCTCGGGTCGGATAAAATATTAATAGATATTTCAATCTGGATATGTGTCCAGTTTGTGCCAACAGACTCTCTCCCATTACATGGTGGACGTCTTCTTGGAACCTCAAAGTGAAATTGTTTATTCAATTATCATGTAACAGGTACAACACAAAAAAGGTAGATTTTTTGCATCCTAAAATAGAGCAATGAGACTGGCAGCGTCTTTTCTTCAAAAACAAACATTCAAATGCCGAAAAATTATAATTTTTTGTTTTGTAGATAGATGCTAAACATAATAAAATAAAAAAAAAACACATTTAAACCTTAAAAAAAAGTGTCATCAATCAGAAATCAATCTTTTTTGCTTTTTGAACTAGATGAGACCGGTTTTGCCTAGCTGACAACCCTTAGAAGAAATGTATGTACTTAGATAAAATGAATTAAAATGTTACCACCAACAGTACCAATTAATATAGCCCGAAGAATCTCCGAATTTGCGTAGAATCAGCATGCGAAGTGGCCGGCCATGTTTGCAGATAGACAGACGGTCGATGGAGCAGGCATGTGTTAGAGTGAAGATTTGAAGAAGGTGGCTGACAGCGGGTGGATTCGGACTGCTTAAGACCGGGATGCGCACTTTGGTCCCGAGGCTTACGTTCAGCAGTTGACGGCATTTGGCTGACATGGTGAATCTCTAAATTTAAGTGGCGGTGGGCACCTTGCTCGCAAAACAGATTGGGTCGAAACGTTCTGGAGCGGTCACTACGTATCTACCGGAAGACGCAGTGTTGGAAGGCTAGAAGGTGGACCGATGACCTGGTAAGCCGGAGAATCCGCTAAGTGTGAGACGCACAGAACCGGGCGATGTGACGACACTTGTGGGATCCCTAAGCTCAGCAGTGGACATCTCTAGGCTGAAATGATGACCATGGATAATAATGTTCATATAAGTACGTTTCATGAAAAATTATTCAAATTTACCCTTGGTATTCGGTTAGCTGCTCAGTTTTCTGTACGTTCTGATAAAATCGCAAGTTAGCTCCACATAAAACTGGTTAAAAAAGTTACATTCGTAGCGATAGTTCGTTTGAAGTCAGCACACACCGTGTACCAACAGAAGGCAAAATACTGACCTTAATTTTATTCAATTTCTAACTCTCGAACCCAAAACTTTCGTGATGCATGACTCGAACAGTAATTCGACTTTTATTGCTTTTACTTTGCCGGATATTTCGTAAAAGGTTCATTTCTGTGGGGAAATGAAAAAATAGGCAAGAATAACAATTTTCAATATTGCCGATTTGTAAGTAGATTCTGGTCAGACGCTGTCAAATTTATTTTATTTAATGTTTTGTCACGGTCTTTAAACTTAAGGATTTTCAATTGTTTTTACATAACAAAATAAAATGGTTATTATGTATATCTAAATAAAATGCTTGACCAATCCGTTCGTGATTATGTAAATATAATAAGCAGTGTTGCTAAACTTGCTATTATAAATAAGGTCTAAGTTGGTCTCAAGAGTCATCACATTAATTTAAGTATAAGGGTACGTATGTATGTATCAATTAAGTTATTTTGTCACGCCAGCTTTTACCTGTATAATTATACTCTCAGACTCTTTAGCTTTTCACTAAAAATAATATTTCCCGTATCACATTCCAGCTGAAACTAAAACCTTGCAGAGTTGAAATATCAGCAAAACTTTCAGAAAAATGTAGTTCCGCTTTCCGCGTTCTATATCGAGTTAACGAACTAGCACATAGTAGAAAAGCCAATTTCCTTTCATATAAATTAGAAGCTGGTAGCTGATATTTCAAACTGTGGGGTAGCCTTTATCGGGCCGGTGTCACAGGGCCGTAACGTGGTTCTTGGCTGCCGACCAACCCTCGCCTGTCGCGCATTGCTTCCTCCCTGGCTCTCTAATTTTTCAAAACAACATGGCAGTGGTCCAAGATGAATAACACGTTATTCTGATAGTGCATACATTTATGGATTTACAACCGGAAGCTTGTTAGTTGTGGGTTAAGTTTGCATTTTCTGGGTAAAGCCTTATGACAGTTATGACTAAGCTTGGATCGCGCAAAAATTCTGTGGCTGAGATACAGCACCATATTATGTATATTTTTGGACTTCGCTACTTGTGTAAATCTGTATGACTGTTAGATCGTTAGAGCTCACCCAAAATTACTAACTGAAAAAAAAAGTTTGACCGCTATGTGTGTCTGTCTGTGGCACCGTAGCTCATAAACGGGTGAACTGATTTGGATGCGGGTTTTTGAAGTGAAAACTTCTTTAGCGGCGTTGTGCAGTTTTTGTGATGGGTAAAAAATGTTAAACTCGCGTCAGGACACGTGAACTGATCAAATTAAAAATTCGTAAGTCGGAGGCAGAGAAGCACATATTCCAGTTTTCACTTCTGCCGGCACTCCCGGAGTGCAACCCGTTGTTTTTTTTATTTGAAAGCAGGTTTTCTAGCGAAACTTCTTAGATAAGTTTTATCAAAATCGGTTGAGCCGTTTGAAGATCATCAATCAGCTCTTTTCTAGTTGATGAAGGCATTTAAACAGCTTTTACGAGTCTGATCGATGCGAAATTTGGTATTCTGTTACTTCAGTGACAACGTCTTTTCTTTCTTTGTTCCTTTCTTTATGACAAGAACAAAGTTATATTGAACTAATGCTGTAGCATAACCTGAAGTCTGCATACCTCTGCTTACAGCAAAGCGTGAATGAGTGTTTGGACTCACTGGAATGGTTTCGATGAACAGATTATATTTGGATCTGTAACTTTAACCTAATTCTGAAGCTTGACCTGAAATCTGCAGGATACCTAACTCCTCACTTACTTACAGCAGACCTTCCGTTTTCATATTCACTTAAATGGTCGCAATGAATAGGTAATAAATAGATTGTTATCAGGGCCAGATGATGAAGCAGAAAAGAGAAATTAGTGTTACATTGGTGAGAGATGCTAAGTTACTTTCACTCGTTCTACCGATATGATTTTTGGTATATGATATAGGATGTAGTGCCGTTTAGATGAGTGAAGATCATTTGTGGATGGACGGAGAGGGAGAGGAAGGCCAAAAAAAAGATGGATGGATTGTGTGAGGCGCAATATTAAAGGAAAAAAATGTGTTGTGCCAACCCCCAGTAACATGGAATAAAGGCAGAAAGATGATAAGGTCATAGGTTTTTAGTAGTACCTATTAGGTAAATTAAGTTTAAAAAGCATGAAATAAAAATTAAATAAAAAAAATTAAAAAACCTTTTTTTGGGCCAAGCGTCATCGCGTCGGGGGACCGCTAATAATATAGGTACTTAACAAATACAAAAATTTTGGGATAATCTTAAGGACCCAAACCAACCTTACCTGCTAGCGGTGCATCCTGCTGTCCAATGGACGCCCCACGTAACACCAACTTTAGTCGTATAATAATATGGACAGGGACAAGTCAAGTAAGGGTACTCGGGCTCGGGCGTCGCCGCACAACGACACGCAGGCACATCGCGACAAGTGGCACAGACAGCAGGCACCTAAACCTGCGACAAGTGGGTGGTGTGGGGCTACCGTGTCAAGTAAGGGCACGGCTAAAGAAGTTAGTAGCCAAAAGGAAGTTCCGCTTTGCCACCTGGAACATTGGCTCCCTAACCGGACGTTGCAGAGAACCTGCCAACGTATTTGCGAAGCGTTGGGTCCAGTGCACCTTCCTTCAGGAGACGCGCTGGAAGGGGAATAAGTCCCGTGACATCGGGTAGGAGTACCGGCTAGTGTACACCGGATCACCGTCGGGCAGGAACGGAGTGGCCGTAGTGCTGTCTAAGGACCTTCAGGACGGACTCCTTGAAGCGACCGGCTGATGCGAGTTAAGATGCTGATCGAAGGTTCGGTAACGAACTTAATCAGCGCCTATGCTTCTCAAACTGGTTGCTGTGAGTCTGAAAAGGAGGCCTTTTGGGATGAGTTCGGGGGCGTATTACGCGCTATTCCGAATTCCGAAGGTGTTTTGGTTGGGGGGGATCTCAACGGTCACGTAGCTCAGTTTGCTGGAGAGCACGGACGTGTTTACGGTGGTTTTGGTTATAGCCAACTAAAAGCAGAGAGAGTCGGTATACTCAGGACCCGCGCTTTGTTTGACCTAGCAATCGCGAACACATTCTTTCAGAAGAAGCCCCCGCATCTTATTGCATACCGTGATGGTGCCTACTCAACCCAAATAGATTACCTACTGGTGCGACGGTGCCACATTGGCAAGGTTATCAACTGCAAAGTCATCCCAGCCGAAAGTCTTACGGCTCAACACCGCCGTGATCGAGAAACGCAATTCCCGCACTAAGTGGTGGTTGCTTAATGGTTCTAATCAGTTGGACTTCATCGCGGAGGTCGAGCATCTCGAGATCAGTGCTCCGCATGAGTCCGCTCAAGAGATCTGGAGTAGGATCCATGCAGCAATCACCGCTGCGGGTAAGTGCGTCTTTGGCACTTCTCGTGGTGGCCGCAGCACAGACAAGGAGACGTGGTGGTGGGATGACGGGGTGCAGAAGGCGATTCGGAAGAAGAAGGGTTTATTTAAACAGTGGCAAGGGTCCAACTCTCCGGATGACAAGGAGGCATATGGAGCGGCTGAGCGCGCTTGCAAAAAAGCTGTAGCCAGAGCCCGCAACACAAGTCTGTCACCCCAGTACGATAAGCTGGAAACTTTGAGGGGGCAAAGCTTATTTTTAAGCTGGCGCGTGCCCCGGACAAAGCCTCACGGGACAATAGCAAATGTCTCTGTGTAAGGGACGCCCAGGGTAAGCTGCGACCTCTGTTAAGGTGTAGTGGCCCCGACGGGATACCGACAATTGTTCTGAAGACTTGTGCGCCTGAGTTGTCTCCGATCTTGACACGCCTATTTCACCTTTCGTTTGAGACCGGAAAGGTCCCGAAGGCTTGGAAGCAAGGTGCAGCCCGTGCCCAAGAAGGGTAGTCGAGCTGACCCGTTAAATTATAGACCCACCTCGGTAATATCTCTCTGTAAGACAATGGAACGTAATAACTCTGTAAGACTATGGAAGGCGTGCTGAATCATAAGCTCCTGGCGTACCTAGAAGCGAATGATATCCTTAGTGACCGACAATACACCAAAATTGGTCTACTGGGTATTTTCTAGCGTATGCCATTCACCTCTGAAGTGAGGCCATAGAGAAGCACGGGGAGGCACTAGCGGTCTCCCTTGACATCTCGAAGGCCTTCGACAGGGTCTGGCACGATAGCCTTATTAGTAAGCTTCCTTCCTTCGGTCTGCCCGCTGGATTGTGTGATTGGATCGCAAATTTCCTGAGGTCTGTCTGGGTGGTCATAGATGACTGCTTGTCTGGACTGCTGGATATGAATGCCGGGGTTCCTCAGGGGTCGGTGCTTTCGGCAACACTGTTCTTGCTGCATATTAATGATCTGCTTAAACCCGGTACCTTTGGGTATGCAGACGACAGCACTGTTGCTGAGCACGTGTCCGACGCACGAGTTGATGGGTCGCGGATCCGGTCTCTCCGGGAGGCTATGGTTGAGCGCTTGAACGTGTCCTTACAGGCTGTCTCTGAATGGGGCGATGCCAATCTGGTCAAGTTCAATGCTGCTAAGACCCAAGTGTGTCTATTTTTCGCCAAAAAGAGCTAGTTCCACCCAGCTCCATCTTTCTAGGTGCTATCGTGCCGATAACCGACCAACTTGAGCTTCTTAACATCTACTCTCAATTTCCCTTTTATAAGGCAAAAGCTCAAGTGGCTGCAAAGAAGTTGGAGATTCTTGCAAGGGTGAGACGGTACTTCACGCCAGAACAGCTGCTCAAACTCTATCAAGCGCAAATTCGATCGTGTATGGAAAACTGTTCTCATCTTTGGGACGGATCTGCCAGATACCAGCTTGATGCCCTTGAGTCAATTGAGAAACGAGCCAAGAGGATCATCGGCGATGAGAAGCTCGTCGCGATGAAGCTTCAAGGTCTTGAGCATCGACGACGAGTTGCTAGCCTGTCGATTTTATACCGGTTGCATTTTGGGGAATGTGCGACGGAATTGCATAATTTAATTCCGCCAAGCACGTTACACCATCGGACCACAAGACGAACGGCGACGCGCCACCTGTACATGGTGGAAATCCCACCCACACGCACAATACGTTTTGGGAACACATTCATAATGCGTACAGCTAAGGAGTGGAATTCCCTGCCGTAGCCTGTGTTTCCTGATAGCTACAACCTGGGAGTCTTTAAGTCAAGAGTGAATATATTACTTTTAGGCAAGCGTGATCCATACTCGCCCACATCATCTCTGAACATCAGGTGAGATAGTGGTCAAACGCGTGCCTATCAATAGTAAAAAAAAACAAAATCAAACAGCATCCCATAATCTTCCTCGCGAACCGCCTCCGAACCTTGGACTTATTTCCCCTATTTCCCCCGACGAAACCCGCATTGCTCTTCGCCACATGAAGAACCAAGGAAATGCCAAACTAGTGGCGACTTAGCCTGATTATCCCTGTTTACAAAGGCAAAGGTAGCGTACAGGATTGTAGTAGCTACCGCGGTACCAAGATCCTGGGCCACACCATGAAGCTCTTCGAGCGCATCATTGACACTCGGCTTCGTAGCGAGTGCACTGTCTCTGAGTGTCAATATGGCTTCCAGGCGGGTACAGTGTTTGCTTTACCGACTCTGGCCGAGGCTTACAGAGAGAGAAGGAGAGCTTTGCATATAGTCTTTTTAGACCTGCAGAAGGCCTTCGACTGTATATTTCGGCAGTCCATCTGGTGGGCACTTTGCTTCAGGGGCGTTCCTGAGGGCTATATTGACATTATCAGAGACATGTACCGCAATTTCATGTCCTATGTCCAGACCCCTGTTGGCGAATCGAATGGCTTCCCAATATCTGTTGGCGTTCACCAAGGCTCGGCTCTTAGCCCGTTCTTGTTTAACGTGGTGTTCGATGTAGTTACAGCAAACATCCAAGATCAGCCTCCATGGGTAATGATGTATGCCGATGACATCGCTCTTGTTAATCAGAAAAAAACTCATCTTGAGCGTAAAGTCAACATTTGGAAGAACATGCTTGAAAACGGTGGTCTGAGACTAAATGTGGCGAAGACTGAGTACATGTCTTGCGGCAGCACGGGTTCTAACACCATCCAAATAGGTTCGGACCTGATCACAAAGTCCGAAACGTTCAGGTACATTGGATCCGTGCTGCACGAGTCTGGCAACGTGGACGACGATGTCCAAGCACGTAGAGGCGCGGCTTGGGTGAAGTGGTGCGACCGCAAAATGCCTCCGAAGCTCAAGGGGCAGATATATAAATGCATCATACGTCCTGTCCTCCTGCACGGCGGCGAGTGTTGGCCAGCACTAAGCAGACACTCCTGAAAATCTCCTGGAGCTTTGCGTCACGGACGGCGTAACGCGATCCGATCGCATACGCAACTCTTTCATATCTTCGTCTTGGTGTCGTGACGTGGGGGAAAAACTACAAGCTGCTGCTTGGGGCTAGGTCTCGTGGTTGCCCACGCAAGCGCTGGCTGAATGTCGTCAAGTCTGACATGAGAGCCAATGGCTTGACTGAGAAGGATTTTGAAGATCGGGCAAAGTGTAGGAAGCTCAGTCGGAAGGCGGTCACTGGCAAAGCACATATGGTGCTCTGGCTAAAGATTTTGGGCCCTAGAGGGTAGGAAAGTCACATCCGCACTCTTCACCTGTTTCTACGATTATTTTTACATTTCCAACGCTTGGGTTCGCGGTTGCTTCTGATACTTCCAAGTAGACTACTCGTACTGGAGATTTGATCCTGGGGGAAGGTGAGAAAAGATCAGAGTGTATGAAAAGAAAGAACAAAATTTATTTATTATCTACATGAAACCCGCACGGTAACTACCTACTTATAAAATGGTATGCTAAATATTAATACTGTTCTATAATGCATCATCACGAAATGTGTTATACAATTTTTTCTTGCATAAATTGCTAAGTTAATATTCAGCACTATTCAGCAGCCGCAAAATGTTTCAATAAACGTCATTCAACCGATACAAAAAGATAAATATTTCATAAATACAGTTCAGTCGCAATAAAAGACACGGAATCTAAACCGTTCTCCGTCAGTGCCGCTTCTAAAATGGCTTCCTGTCCGTAGCAGGCACTTCTACTTCAATAGTTATAAACTGAATCTTTTTACTTAGAACTATTTCAATGGAAGTTTTCGTTGCAGCATTTCATTGAATGTTTAATGTTGCTATCAAAATATGAAGTGAATTTCGACTACCGAAGTTCGAATGTTCGAAATAACTTTTACAAGTTTCAAGTTTTCGTAAAATTTGTTACAGGTCCATTATAAAGTATTCTGTGGATATTGGCTTCTGGTTTACCCACTGGAGAAATTGTTTCAATGAATTTAATAGAGTTTGCAGGTAGAGAATTATAAATTAATATTTCGCGTATTAGTTGCTCTAATTGTGTAGTTCTGGTTCAAGAAATATTTTTGATGTCTTTACTTTACTGGATAACTCATTTATTTTTTATAACTTAATCTAATGAAGTTAGAAAACATTTCACTTGACTTTTTTAAACAAAAACCGACTTCCAAAAACTTTGTAGTGTTTTGTTTTTGGAAGTCGGTTTTATTTTTGTGTTAAAAAGTTTTTTTATTTTTCACTTTTTAGTGGAACTCAGGTACCACTAAAAAAAAAACCACAAACTCAGCGTGCCGTCGTGATGTTATGTTATGAACTTGTGTAAACAATCAACAGACTATGCGATTTCAGAAATCCCGATCCATTTGCTATCATTTATTGAAGAGTTCCGTTGCCTACCTCCGAAGTTCTTCATCAGATCTTCACCAAATTTAAAGGAGCCAGTCCGAAAAAATACTCTTCCAAACAAAAAAATAATCATCCAAATCGGTTAACAATTGGCGAAAATATCGCTGAACAAACATTTTTCATGGCATCCCATCATCAGATCCTGACTTATACCTTCCATCATCAACTCAGCAACATGAGATGATGATTACCAGGCACAAATATCTGAATTACGTTAGAAAGTTTATGAAAAACATTGTATGTGCTTATACATTTTGAGGGTTTCCCTCGATTTTCATGGGATCCCATCATCAGATTCTAACTTAATGACAATGGAACCACCTCAGGAGTATAGGCTTTCGAATAAAAAGAGACTGTTTAAAATCGGTTTAGAATTGGCGGAGAAATCGGTGAAAATACATTAAAAAAAAGATACACACAACCGAACATAGAACCTCCTCCTTTTTGAAGAAGTCGGTTAATAAGAATGAATCGCAATTCTCAAGAAATTACTTTATTAAATATTTTAAACAAGCTGAAATTCAGGAATTTAGCACATAGTTGTAGTCTAGATCCTCATTAAGCAGTTTAAGTTGCTCAAGTTGCGGCATTATACCAGTTAGCACACTTTGTAACACGTTGGAGACAATCTTTATAAGCATAAACTATATTTTGAGAGCTTAGCAAACTTTCCAGTGTCGTAGAATGTTCATGCATGTAGGTAGTACACGTACCTAGATAAATCTGCCTTGGAACACTTTATATCACTTACTAAGTTCATAGCGTGGAGTTTTAACAGTTTTAAGTAAACACAAAGTTCTGAACTCGTCTCAGTTACTAGTTTACGTGTGTTAAACAAGTCTGGTCGTGTGTTAGAATACGACGCGAACTTTTGCCGCGTGCGCTGTCACTATAGCGTTTTGAGACGCCTCCCTCCGACAACTTTCAACAAAGGGGAAGTTCTTCAATTTAAGATTGTTGTTATTGAGCGGTATAACTCGTGTTAACAGAATCCGTGTAATTTTACCTGCGTTTGATAAACTGCCTAATGCTGTGTCCTTGTAATGATAACAGATGGCTACACGCTGAGTTTGCGTGGAATTAGTACGTAGATGTAGTTTTTCCTCATTCGTGAACTGACTTAGAAATGTTGTGCTGGAAAATTCTTCATGGGAAGTCGAAAGAAACATGGGATATGTTATTTGCCATGCTTGGCGTGAGAGTGGTGAATAGAAATGGAAGCAATTTTGGCAAGTAATAAAAGAATATTATAATGGCTTTAGCTTGAAGTAATATTAGCAACACGTGTGATGAATTGTACAACTGACATCTCTGCCAAATTATTCAACTGTTTTCAAACAATTCTTTTGTTCCACGTTAACATGTACATAGCAACCAATTCACGGCTTTTTGTCAGTATCCCATAGGGAATAACGAGAGCTGTGCTGTGAGTTCCCAACTAATTGCCAGAGACATTGTTTTCATACATACGCCAACCTCTGTATAAATTTGCGCATTCATACCTATTGATCCAATCTGACTTTTATATTAAACCCCTTTCTCTTTACATACTCGTACATAGCCATACGCTGTATAAACTCGTTCCACGTAAAGGCTTTTAGGGAGAGTAAACATCATTGACGCATCGCGAGCATAGGTTAAAAATGCCCGACCGTTTTTGTCCCGGGTCTTTCATAACCTTTCCGGTTTATGTGCGCCGGATATTTGTATTGCGGCTTTATGTAGTGTGTTGTAGTTAAAGTGTAGTCAAGTAAACGTCAGTACCTATAATGTGACGAGGTTCTGATATTAGAAGTAGGAACGATAACATTCTATCTACAAGACTTCAAAATGATCCGTTTCTTTTAAAGAGCGGCTGAATTTACTTTCGGTATTTGGTCTTCAGGTACAAATCTTATCATAGTTTTTATGAGGATAACATTGACTGTAATGATAATATTTCTGGCCACGTTTTTAAAGGGTTAATTAAATAGCCCGTTTTTTATAGTAACGAAAGAACTGTACTGAACAATGAAAAGAAGGACTAATTCTACTAACCAATTTAATGTTTATTATTTTGTACACGCAATATTATTAGAGTTTTGAAAGGATCTACTACCTATCTATGGAGTTGGCTAGAGACTAACAAAACCGCTGACACGGCCAGAGCTGTGAAACTTGTAGAGCGCTGACCAGCAGCACTTATGTGCAGAACAGACACCCAACTTAGTGTATTTGATAACTTCAGCTAATTATGTGGTCCCGGTACTTCGTACGCTTTGTGTTTAATGACTTTTAAAACAAATAAAAGATGGTTTAGTGGATTTATATTCTTCAAAAGGAGTGTTATAGGTAGTCTCAAAGATTTGCAAAGAAGAGAACAAAAACAAATCAAATTGCTAAAGGTCATATTTCTATGGGATTTTTCTGTGGCATAACCCCGCTCCCATTTAGATATTTTTTCCAAAATGCTTAATATGTGTAGAAGAAATTTAACAAAAAAAAAAACGCAGTATGGTGCCCTAAAGTGTTACTTAGCCCACATATTTTAAAAGTAAAGTCACCGGTTCCCTATCTATTTGCATACAATTTTAAGACCTAATATAACTTGGCATACTTTTGCTTCTCCTGAGGAGCTCGTGGCTAAATAATAACAGCCGCACTGGTCGATTTTTAAGGTTAAGCAACGCTTGCCAAGGTTGGTCTGTGGATGGGTGACCATCTTAACATAACGAGTTTCCTCCGTGTCTCGGAAAGCACGTTAAGCCGTTGGTCCCGGCTGTCATTTGTAGATCTTTGGCAGTCGTTACGGGTTGTCAAAAGCCAGTAAACCTGACTCCCAGTCTTCCCAAGTACCGTGTTTATGGATTTACCCAGTTAATGGGTTGTGGAGGTCTGGTAGGCAGCCGCTCCACCTAAAACACTGGTATTCGCTGAATCCGGTTTGACTGGAAGCCGACCCCAATATATAGTTGGGAAAAGGCTAGGCAGATGATGAGATGATGATACTTTTGTTTCTCCTAATATTATTTTCGCATAGCATTATTTACGCATAACAGCTTACGCATAATTTCTCTTATCATAATAATGATTAAGCATAACATTCTAAAGCATAAATGTATTAACGCATAATGATATTAAAACATATTTTTATAGGCATAACAAATAAGCATAATTAATTAACTCCTAAAATTTACACAGTAATTTACAGTTTTGAACAATATTGTAGGTACTTTACATTGTAGGTAGAATAAATTATTTTATTCTTATTTTTCAACAAACATATACCATACGTGCATCAACCATTTATTTATTTATTTTACTTACACACACTATCTTTACAGGATGACCCCAGTACAATAGTGGTTTGCAAATATAAAGCATGAAAACATGTAAACAAGCATACACCATGCATGCAGCACGCATACAAGCAAGCATGTAGCAAGCATGTAACATGCAGCAAGAATAGTTTCTGTCACTCAAAAAACAAGCATACACCGTGCATGTAGCAAGCATGCAGCATGCAAGCAAGTATGCAGCAACCATGTAGCGAGCATGAAGCATGCAAGCAAGCATGCGGCATGCAAGCAATCATGCGGCATGCATGCAAGCATGCGGCATACAAGCAAGCATGCGGCATGCAAGCAAGCATGCGGCAAACATGCAGCGAGCATGAAGCATGCAAGCAAGCATGCGGCATGCAAGCAATCATGCGGCATGCAAGTAAGCATGCGGCATACAAGCAAGCATGCGGCAAACATGCAGCGAGCATGAAGCATGCAAGCAAGCATGCAGCATGCAAGCACTGAGCATACAGTATGCAAACAAGCATGCAGCAAGCAGCAAGCATGCAGCATGACATGGCTCTGGCGCTGCGGGGCTCCGGCTACCTGCGAGTTGAGGAGCAGGTGTATTTAACGCCCGCCGCCGTGGCTGAGGTGGTGAGCGTAAGACACATCTGCGACTATAAGCCTTTCTCCCCTACCCCCTCTCTCCTCCCTTTACCCCTCTGCGCCTACGCGGGCTTAGATTACACTCTAGGGGTAGGGCAGACAAGACTACGTAGAGTCAGTTTTGCAGTGATTCGTTTCTGTCACTAACTTTAATAGCACAACATATTGAACTTTGAAGATAATACTTTAATTTTAATTCAAGGTTAAAAATTGAATTATTTCCGTTATTTCTAAAAATTGTTTGCCTGAATGCTAATAGTCTTTATGCCTAGTAACATTATGCGAATTGAATTTATGTCATAACAAATTTATTAGCCTTCAAGATAATTATGTCAACATAAACGGTTTGCAAAAAAAATATGGCAAAGTATTGTTATGGATAAAAATAAACCAAAATCGTTATGCCAAAGTATATTAGGAAAAACAGTGTCGATTCGCATATATGACGTCGAGTACCTACTTGGTTTTGTGTGAACATTATTTTTGTTTTCTACAACTACACCTTTGGTGCCCTAATGTTTTTTGTTGTTATTTGTCATAGTAACTACTCTCTACGCCAATCGGCTTCATGTAATTTTAAGTTAAAATATTGTATTTTCTCTATAAGTGATTGTAAATCTTTTGGAAAAACAACGTTATGTGAAAAGAAGGGATCTCAAGTCCCAAGTGAGAACAATCAAAATAATTAAAAATAAAGTTAGAAAATTTCATGAAGGAGCGAAGGAAAAGAGATAATGAGAAATTGAAGAAGCCTATGTCAGCCAATTTGTTAAGCTTTTTTTTCGTAAAAGTCTCGATAGAAATGAAAGAAACGTACGTAATAACTCTAATAACCCGTAGAACTTGAGTGTGAACTAACGGTAACTCCCTCTATATTTATATAAACTCCATTTATAATTAAATTCATGTACCTACATATTTTTTAATATAATACACTGGTCGTTAAATATAAGTTAACAACAGTTACAAATTAGTATTTCATTTACGGTGTACCAGCTTTAGCAGTTACAAGTACAAAACTAGTTGAACAAGTAAATAACTGCTCGGCTGAAATTATTATGGGAAGCACGGCTGGAACAATTTTGTTGATCTTTGGTTTGTTGGATTTTTCTGTGTCCCGAATGACAGAATACTAAAGCAAAATTAAAAAAATACATATACAAAAATCATATTCTCAGACATTCGAAAACAACGGCATTTCTGATACATGACAGAAACAAAAAACGGCAAAAAAATATTCTGAGGCGGTACGAAGTTCGCCGGGATAGGCCCGTCACCATAAATAGATCGCAATAAATTACACTATCCTGAGTTTTTGGGATATTGTTAAGATAGGTGCATTTTTTAATTTTTGTTTTAACGGGGGAAATCCTCATGGATGTCCTCCGCCCTGGGGCGGGCGGAGGGGTCTGTCAGACTCTTATTGACTAAAACCACCCCGGTGTTCCATCTCTCACCAACGCGGGGATCGCGAGAACTTAATCTTTCCGTGATCGCCGACTGGTACCGGCCCGCAGGGTCAGCGGGGGGAGTTAGGTGTTTGACTCCCCCTGCGACGTCAAAGAGGGGCGCACGGGAACACTACGCACCGCCACCTCGTATCCGTATGAATGGGTGGCGACTGCCATCGCCAGGACCGCCGCCCCCTGTTCAATCTTTGGTCCGGAGCGAGGAGGCATGGGAAACGATCACCTCCTTTTGCGAAGCAGTAATGCTAGCAAAGGAGGAGGCCGAACGTGTGAGAGAGAGGGTAACCTCACGTCCCAGTCGCCGCAACAGAAGAAGACGCCCCAGGCGTTGGGAGTCGCAGGACGATTCCCGGCCGCCGTAGGCGCGGGCCTGCAGACGGCGAGCAGTAGGTGGTTCGCCGTCTGATCAGAACTAGGCCCGGGTCGGCGGCGCTGCGATCCCAGCGCGCCTCAAAGAGATGTCAGCGTGGAAGACGGGGCCCGCTAGGGCAGGTGCCTGCTGGGGCTGCGGAATCTGTTCGAAAGAGGTGCCGTAGCCTTGGAACGCAAAGGGCACCAGGAGGAACACGGATGGGTTTTAGTCAGTAAGAGTCTGACACTCCCTCTTGCTTCACCCAGAGCGGGAGGAGTCATTTGATGATTTCACATCCTTAAAAAAAAAAAGGACCGCCGCCCCTGGCCCCAGTTAGGGGGGCCGGAAGAGGGCAGCGTATGTCCTCCTCCAACCTCCTCCGGGAGAGAGGTCAAAATCTCCCTCTTCTTTTCCGCAGCCTCCTTCTGCGCGATAACTATTTCGCAGAAGGAAAACACCACGTCCGAGGCCTCCTCGCTGTCGACCATAGCACGAACTACGGTCGGCAGCGAGAGATCACTACTTCGAAAGACCTGTGCTAACTTCGTGGTGCTCGGAAAACATCTTAATTTTTGATCATTTCTAAGATTTAGTTTTCTTAAACGGTGCTTTTCACGGAGAAACCCAATCAGTTTACTTTCAAAGCAGACAAAATTTGCTACAACTATTGGTCCGCGTTCGAGTACTATCTACCTACAGTATCGATGATATGGTCGAAGGTGGAGCACACTTGCCTAGAAGTAACTTATTCAATTTTGACTTAATTACCAGGTTTAAACTACAAGGTAACATAGACTCCGGTCTTAAAGGATAGGATAGTATTTTTATCATCAGTAGCCGTAGAAGCCAGTAAGCTCGAACACTGGTCGAACATGAATCGGATCCGTGCCGCAAGGTGCTAGTAAAACGGTTATTTGTGACATTTATTTCATAAAAAAAAAAAAAAAAAAATTATGTGTCACCGGAATATGGCAAACTCCGCAAAATTATAAAGTGTCGTGAAAAATTATGAATTGTCGATAAATTGTCAACGTTCAATTGGAAAACTTTTTTTTTTACTAAGTTTGACAGTCTAGATCTCTAGAAGTAATTCCGTAAAATGACATGAAATGAAACTACCGGTTAAGTTACAAATATTACCTTAAAACGACTTTATGAAACTTTGATGACATGAAACACTATTCAAGTCATCAAAGTTTCATATATTTTTCTGCTGCCTCTATTTCTTCCATAGAATTAGAGTCGCTGGCAAATTTTAATATTAGTTACACATTTATTTTATCGTATTTTCAAAATTGTTTCAGGGAAAACATTTGCCTAATCGGTTCCTACTGCATGTAAATTAAGTAATAATTTGCTTGGCAGACCGTGACAAAAGCCGATTTAGTTCTAGCGTTGAATTCCGCTATAATGCTGCCTTTAAAGTCGCTCAGTCTTGATCTCTCAGACCATACGAACGAGCATTGAAGCTCGGTACGATGGCGAAACAGGCGAGAAAGAAACTTTCTCTGGTGAGTAAGGAGACTTTTGAAAACAAGTCATTATATTTTATAGGATGCAACGTCCCTCTGTCTATGTATCTGTCAGTGCGCTGTAAACTCCAGATCTAGTTATCTGTTTATCACAATAGGTTCCACTAGTATTAAACACACGTGTCTGAAGTGGCAGCTGACCGGAGGTGTATTTTTTAGTATGAAAAAAAATATATACTGCTATTAATATACTGCTGTCATAAGGAAAAAAGACCAATCATTTTTTTTTTCAAATTTGAATTGAATTGTTCACATATTCGGAATCATAAAATCGGAGGGAATACCTTGCACCCTGTTGAGTACCTCCACCATAGGTAAGCTCTTTATCTTTATTAGAGCCGTGCGTCTAGGACAGACCAACAGTTGAGTAAAAAAAAAAATCGATCAGAAATATTGAAGCGCGTCAGATTAGGGTAAGGTAAGGTTACTTATTATAAAGTGTACATTGAGAAAATCTGACGATTTGAGAAAACGTTGTCTTGACATTCTCGAGTGTGGTTGATTTATTTTTATTTTGAAGGAAGTAGAAAGCTGTAACGTCTCAGCCCACAATTCGAACTCAAAATTATAGATATTGAGGTTTAACTCTTTAACAGGCATTTCTAATCTGGTCAGAGACCAAACACGCTGCCCCAGCGGATGGCCTTTCTTTTCTCGAACCCCTGATCCGAACTTTCACACCCTCACCGTTACAGGTCGAGAGGTGATCGCAGCCGTTTGCTCCTTCCGGAGGCTCTGCTGGCGGCCTTGACGGCCTAAGTCCTCAGCACTATAAGGACCTTGTCTGTTCAGGCTTCGGGAAAGCTGGTGAGTTGCTTTTGAAGGAGCTTACGGTTCTATTCAACCTTATACTCCCCGGCGAGGTAAACGAGGCCATCATCGACGTCTTGTACGAGGCCAAATGTGCCCTGCGCAAGAGGGATGGTAGCATTCGTCTCATTGCCGTGGATACTTCTTAACGTCGTCTAACAGCACAGATTTTTTGTAAAGGTCGTTTTGGAAAAATTCTAGCCCCTGCTGCTCCTGCTGGAGTTGTAGTTCCAAAGGCCGGGGTCTATGGCTGCCGTTCATGTACTGTTGACCTACCTAAATTCTGGCAAAGAAGAGGTTATCCTGAAGGTTGACATCAAAAATACATTTAATTCTGTTAACAAGGACACATTGCTGACAGAAACTAAAAAAAAAATTACCTCAAATCTTCAGTTTTCTCAGGAAATGTTATAGATAATCATCTAAAATACTATATCGTGGCAACCTTGGAATTCGGAGTTGGTTGTCAACAAGGTGACCCTTGGATTAAGTTAAGCTATCCACCCAGTTATTCGACAGCTAAATTTTAATTTTAACGTTTGTTATTTTGATAATGGAATCCTTGGAGGCGATGTAGATACGGTTTTAAGTGATCTACAATTAAAAAAAAATAGTACGTTCCGTTGGACTTCGTTCGTTTGAGCGGCTAGCCGCCTGCCGCGGTTGAACTGCTTCAGGGCGTGTTGGTCCATAAACGATAGGTCAACAAGCAAGAGAGTGGCACAAGAGGCTTCCTGAATTAAATAATTCAAATCACAAATTATGACATAATGTTCAAACTCTTGAAAACAAAGTCATCGGCGGCTCGCCGCAAATAGCGCCAGTGCGTATAAACAAGGTTGGAATTTTGTGGTGGTTAAGTGTGCAGTCACAAGCGGTGAAAAGTGGCTAGCCACCAGTGAGTAGGAGCGCTTAATAAGAATGACGTATGTCAAATTACTACGATGAAAAGACGTTTTTAATCAGAACGTCTTTTCTTCGTAGTAAAACACATTTGTTTGCATTTTTTGGAGTACAGCGAAAAGGAAAATGTCAATGATTAATTACATTTATTTAATTTCGCAGCAATAATCTGATAGGTCAACTTTTAGTGCACCCGTACCGGTCTAGCAAAATCATTTTAATTTATAAAATATATAGCATTTTTTTTCTCACAATCGTACTTTATGTAACGTCTTTTTTCGTTATGGCGGCAGAATACCTACACCTCCGTGAATGTCGACGACTGAGCAACTCATTAAATAAAAAGCAATTGGTCACATCATCTATATAATATCTACTAATACACTAATAATATTATAAAGAGGTAAAGTTTGTGAGGTTGTAAGGGGTAATCTCTGGATCTACTGAGCCGATTTTGAATTTTTATTTGGGCTATAAATTAACCCGAAAAATATCGCCCAGCGAAGCAGGCACAGGTCAGCTAAAGTAATTTAAATTAGAAATTAGATTATTATATTACACTAGGATTGTTTTTGTCATTACACAAAACTATATCCCCCTGTTTCAGCGTAGTTTTAGTGAAATAAAAAAGAGTGCAAAATTCGGAATGACAAGATATATAAATGAGTAGATGGAAAATACATACAGCAGAGTGCCCGAGGAGTTTGTTAACCTTGAACCCAGTTACTGTGAATATATAAATCCTTTTGAATTATGTTTAATAGACAAAATACTAAAAACTTTTCCCGTTTTTTTGTTGCCTCTTTTTTTTTCGTTTGTTTTACGAAAAGAGAATGAAAAACAATCCAAGTATCCAACAGCAAAAAGATTTATATTTTCTGAAAGTGCTTTTTATTTCATATTTAGAAGCTAAGGTCAATTATGTCGGAATTTGTAATATTGAGGTTAACGTAAATACACGTTTTTGACGAGTTAAGATGATCCGAGGTATTATTTTCTAAAAGGGCTTGTTAAATCCTTATTTTATATCATGGAAACTATCGTACTATCAATTATGTCCCAGTTTTGGAAAACGTACACCGTTCATCCTCAGTCGTCGTAAACTGCCTAAGGATGAACCGTGTAACCTAGAACATTGAGGCTAACACTGTCTAAAGGGCTACTTTCATGTCATTTGTAGATCTTTGGCAGTCGTTACGGATTGTCAGAAGCCAGTAAATCTGACTCCAGTCTTGCTATGAAGTACCGTGTTACCCAGTTAATGGGTTGTGGAGGTCTGCTCCACGTTAAACATTGGTATTCAGCTGAATCCGGTTTGACTGGAAGCCGACCTCAATGTAGTTGGGAAAAGGCTAGGCAGATGATGATGATGATGATGACTGTTTAAAGGGCTACTTAAGACCCTTTTAATGTCACAAAATACAAAAATTGAAAGTGTTCCTTTTTTTGGATTTTTTTTTGTTTAACGTATAATGCTCAAAATAAAACAATGAATTGAGAAGATAACCTACGGTAATTACCTACAAGTGATTTATAACAGTCGTTGTTTTTTGAAGAAAGAGTTGAAGAGAGAGAAAAAAAAGACAGACGGGGTAACTTTCGTATTTATAATGTTAGAGTGGGTTTTTGCACAAAACTTTTTTGGCAAAATTAATTTTGTTTTAAATTTTTTAACTAGATAGCTATAATTCAAGGTTCTGACGGATAAGTTCCTCCCTCACATACATTTTACATACCATTTTACTATGTAATCACCAATTACACTTAAATAACAAAAAAAAACATGTTTTCAGTTGTTCGTCTTCGCAATAATCTTCACTTGTCGAGCTGATGATACCTATGAGGAACCTAAAGTGTTACGATATGGTTACCGAGCCGACAGTGCCGCAGCAGCAAGCGCTGCAGCTGCAGCTGGTATGGGAGGTGGCCTTGGTGGAGGTTTTGGCGGTGGTATTGAAGCCGGCATCGAAGGGGGCATTGAAGCTGGTATAGAAGGTGAATTTGGCGGTGGAATTGAAGCTGGGTTTGACGGTAACGTAGAAGCCAACGCCGATGCAAGTGCAAGCGCAAGTGGTGGGATAGGAGGAATGATATCCAGTGCTCTCGGTGGTCTCTTTGAAAGTAGCCTTAGTGGTGGCTTAGAAGCTGAAATTGAAGGAGGCATAGAAGCTGACATTGAAGCGGGTGGTAGCGCGGGCTCATATGCTATTGGGGGTGGTAATAGTTATGCAGGAGCCAGTGCTGCTGCCAATGCTCATAATCGAGGGTCCACTGGCATGTTTGGTGGAAGTGCCGCTGGCGCTGCTGCTAATGCTTATGGTGGCAGTGCACCTGGCGGTTACGGAATGACCTCAGCTAACGCTAACGCCAATGCATATGCTAACAGTGGCACTCACGGATATAATGGACACGGGATAAGTGCGGCTAACGCTAACGCCAATGCATACGCTAACAGCGCATCTCAGGGTTATAATGTAAACGGAATAAGCGCGGCAAATGCTAACGCCAATGCATATGCTAACAGTGCAGCTCACGGTTATAATGTAAATGGTATAAGCGCGGCTAACGCTAACGCCAATGCATACGCTGACAGTGCATCGCACGGGTATGATGTACACGGGATAAGCGCTGCTAACGCCAACGCCAACGCCAATGCATACGCTAACAGTGCGTCTCAGGGATATAATGTTAATGGTATAAACGCAGCTAACGCTAACGCTAATGCATACGCTGACAGTGCATCGCACGGATATGATGTACACGGGATAAGCGCGGCTAACGCCAACGCCAATGCATACGCTAATAGCGCATCTCAGGGATATAATGTAAACGGAATAAGCGCGGCTAATGCTAACGCCAATGCATATGCTAACAGTGCAGCTCACGGATATGATGTAACCGGGATAAGCGCGGCTAACGCTAACGCCAATGCATATGCTAACAGCGCATCTCAGGGGTATAATGTAAACGGAATAAGCGCGGCTAACGCTAACGCCAATGCATATGCTGACAGTGGCACTCACGGATATAATGGATATGGAATAAGTGCGGCTAATGCTAATGCATACGCGAACAGTGCGTCTCAAGGAAATGATGTAAACGGGATAAGCGCGGCTAACGCTAACGCTAATGCATACGCAAACAGTTTATCACACGGATATGACGTGCACGGAGTAGGCGCGGCTAACGCTAATGCTAATGCAGGTGCTTATGGAATCGGTAGTGCTGCTGCGGAAGCTGCAGCAGCGGCTAGTGCTGGCGGATATGTTGATGGTGGTGGTAGTATATACGGAGGTGCTGAAGCTGCAGCTGCAGCGGCAGCTGGGGCGGGAGGATATATTGGTGGTGATGTAGGTGGATATATAGGCGGTGATATCGGTGGCTTCTTAGTTGGTGGGGCTGATGTATACGCTGGTGCTGCTGCAGCAGCTGCGGCTGCAGCAGGGGCGGGTGGTTATATTGGCGGTGACGCAGGTAATTACTTAGGTGGTGGAGGCGGTGCATATAGTGGTGCGTCTGCAGCAGCTGCAGCAGCGGCTGGTGCTGGCGGGTACGGTGGTGGTGGTATATACGGAGGTGCTGAAGCTGCAGCTGCAGCTGCAGCTGGTGCGGGTGGTTATATTGGCGGTGACGCAGGTAATTACTTAGGTGGTGGAGGCGGTGCATATAGTGGTGCGTCTGCAGCAGCTGCAGCAGCGGCTGGTGCTGGCGGGTACGGTGGTGGTGGTATATACGGAGGTGCTGAAGCTGCAGCTGCAGCTGCAGCTGGTGCGGGTGGTTATATTGGCAGTGATAGAGGCGGGTACTTAGGTGGTGGAGGCGGTGCATACAGTGGTGCGTCTGCAGCAGCTGCAGCAGCGGCTGGTGCTGGCGGATACGGTGGCAGCGGATACGGTAGTGGCGGATACGGTGGTGGTGGTGGCGGTGCTTATGGTAGTGCTGCAGCTGCGGCAGGAGCTGCGGCAGGAGGGTATGCAGGCGGTGGTGGTATTGCTAGTGGCTTGGCTGGTGGACTTGTCAGTGGTGTTGGCGGTGCCTATGGTAATGCTGCAGCTGCGGCAGGAGCGGCGGCAGGAGGGTATGCAGGCGGTGGTGGTATTGCTAGTGGCTTGGCTGGTGGACTTGTCGGTGGTGGTGGCGCTGGTGGTTATACCTACACAACTACGTATGGCTTCAAATAATTTGAAAATCTAAAATAGTCTTAAACTAAATATTTTGTCGGAAAACATTTAGTTGTTTATTTGGAATTGTTATTTTTAAATTATATCAATAAAACTCAAATACAAAATAGTATTTACATACTCGTATATGTAGCAAGACTTGAAGGTTAAACGACTTAATATGTGATTTTATATTTCTGTGATATAATATTCTGTCAGAAATACAAGCTTTAGACTTAGGAACGTACGTAGTTGTGCTTTTAAATCTACGTGATAGCCCGTGCAAATCGTCATAATTGTTGAAAAGTGCCAAAACCGATTTAAGTATTAGGTAGTAAAATAATGTGCATGTGCTAAATAATTGCTTTAATTTATAAACTATTGCTTAAATCTGTTATGCATACTATATTACAATCTGTTCTTGTCATGAAGTTTCTACAATATGATATTGCAATGTGCCAATTTTAAAGTAGAGTACATTATTATTGCAACATTTAAGAAACTCATTTCTTTAAATAAAATAAAATGCAGAAATATGACAAATTGCATTTGTTGCAAGTGTAACCTTCATTTTGTGTTTGTTAATTTACTTTAAATAATAAAAGTGACTTGAAGACGATTTGTATAGACTAAGATCTCAAACTACCTGTCTAATAAAAACAGTCATGAAATTAAATGAGTCTTTTTATTGGTGGTAAGAGATGTAACACACTACCTACCTACTTGCGTAGTCTTGGGAAAACTACGCAAGTTGGTACCAATATCTTTAGGGTTTCGAACATCCGTAAGAAACGGAACCCTTATAACAGGTGTTCCCAAACTTATTTTGTCTACTGCACACTTTGTGAATAATTATTTTTTAGCGCTCCCATTTTTTCACTTAAAACCACCATAACTTCAAATTAAATTTATCAATTATTGTGAGCTATATTAGCGGAGTTTAAACATTAATTCTAAACGAGATTTTTACTATAACTCGCAAGCGTTAATTTTAAACCTGAGCGCAGTAGACACAACAGCGCTCAGGTCTCAAGTAAACTCTTACGGGCTACACCTGCCAATGAGAATGATTATTGAAACGCAACTTTATAGTATTCAAACAGAGTTTTTTTTTATTCAAAATAAAACAAACATAATCGATTCTTATATAAATACTAATGTGAAGGATGAATCTGATGCTGTTTAATTTTGTTGATATCAAGTTCCAATTACTCAAGAACAGTCGCAAGTCGCCACGTTTGGTAACATGCAAACGATTTCTTTTTTTATTAAGCAGTGTTGCCACAGCACTAAATCCACGTTCACACAAATATGACGATGGGAATGCTATCAAGAATCGTTGAACGATTGACCACAATCCAGGATACAATTGCGGGATCGGGTTTTGTAGCCAAATTTTAGGTAACCATTTTTGAACTTGATTTTTATTTCCTCGTTTGTTGTCAATTCTATAAGTTCTTCTTCCAGCTGAGGTGAAATTGCTGTGTTGGCATTTGAAAACCGATCCAACACCCAGTCTGGTATTTCCTGATATCGTTCGGTGAAGTTAATGTGGAAGTTTTCCAAATGTTGGCAGTAGGCAAACAAATCGTCGTTACGGCAGGATACTAATAAATTCGGAAAATGGTGAAACTTACGTCTGCCCATATTCTTTTTGTGTAGAAGCAGTTTGTTTGCAAAAGCAGGAACGACGCTTTTTGTTTTAATTAAATTTAGTTCATCGCCTTGCAGTTGGAGATTCATTCGTTGAACAATTTTATACAGGTTTGTCATGTAAGCTATATCATTCTTTGATGTAATGAGCTTTTTGTGCAATTCTGTATCTTTAGTTTCCAAGAACTCCATCACAGAGTTAAACAGGTTGTGAAATCGAGTCAGACAATTGCCTCTTTATAGCCAACGAACTTCAGTATGAAACAACAAACGGTTAAAATCTCCTCCTCGTCATTAGTAACACAAAGCTGATGAAATAATCAATACTCAATACTCAATATTTTATTGCATTCCATATTATGTACATATAGGTGGTATAAATATTGTCAAGATCAATATGGACCCAAAGGTCAAAGAGCTGTTGCGGATTTTATTGACTGCTTTGATGACATATTGCAATGATGGAAATAGTTGGAACCAAATGTTGTCTATGAATAACGCAATGTACAGCAAGGACATCTGGAATTTTATTTTTTAAGTACGCTACGAAGCCTTTATGACACCCTGTCATAGCCGGAGCGCCATCCGTAGCAACTGATATAATATTTTTCAAGGGAATCTCTTTCTCATCACAAAACTTTTCCAATGTATTGAATATGCTTTTGCCTTTTGTATCGGTCTCTAAATGTCTAGCAAACAATAGTTCTTCACATATTTTCTCATCTTTAATAAACCTCACGTAAGACAGCAACCTCATGCTTCATTAGTTGGTAAAGTGGACTCATCGAGCTGAATTGAGAATTGACTTGTCCTCAGGTGATCGTACAATGATCCTTCAATGTTTTCAGCCATTTCATCAATTCGTCTTGCACAGAATTATTACTCAAAGGAATTTTTCACATATTATCTGCGGCCGGTTTATGAAGCACAGTAGTTATCACTTCCTTTATTGCTGGCAAAATTAACTCTTTTCCAATGTTATGTGGTTTGCCTTTTTGAGCAATTAACGAAGAGATCTTGTACGAAACTCGAAGTCCGTCGTCATCTTGCTTAGCAGCCGAAAATAGTTTTTGCTACACTTGGCTGAGTATTATGCTTCTCTCTAGGTCTTGAAAATATGCTACATTCATGTCTTTCTTATCTGGATGCATTTTAATTAAATGATCATGCAGTTTTGAAGGCTTCATTGCTTCATTCGAAAATGCTTTTAGACATAAACTTAAGTAGGTACTGCTTATCTATTACGCGCGAAACCGCAAATTAAAATAAAATAAATATTACGTTGTTTATATAGGATTGCATAAGCAGCACGCACCGACAGGAATAAAACAAACATGCATAAACTCGTTCATCTCATTCGATGCTCAATCGTACTCAACAAATAAGAACAAGTATTATATGAACCAGCCGATTGATACAGGAATGCACAATTCGGGTTATTTAACAAAAATTGATAAAATATGATTGCCCGCGCTCATTATCTACGAAAATTACCTATCTAGGAGTACTAATAACTATTAAAATGCGAAAGTATGTCTGTTGCCATTTTATTTGTTTGGTTGTGTCTACTTCCATTTCGATTGACCTGATTTTTATTTTATACTAGCCGACCCGGCAAACGTTGTTTAGCCATATTAATAAACATAAAAATTTCATAAAAATCGGTAAAGCCATTTCGGAAGAGTTCGATAACAAACACTGTAGTTCCGGGATTTTTTATTCAAAATTCGAGACATTTTATTTCAAATAAACCATTCACAGGCACTTTTGAAACGTCAAGGTCGGTCAGTCAAAAACGTGGAAGCTATTTGCACATTCCAAAGCGTAGATCTCTATGGAGAAGAACGTGCAAGAAACTACACGGACACTCTTTTAAATCATGTTCTGTTTTACAAAATTCCAAGTTACAAATGCTTGTTGCTTCTGCATGTGAGGACAATGCAAAGGAAAAAAAAAAGCTTATTATAAGAATTTAAAATATAAAAATTAAAATAAGCCAATGACAGTTAAGAGATGACCAGTCTCAACCGACGGCGCCCATTCACGAACATGACGCGTGTTTCAGCATCTTTCTGCTCAACCATTTCGAAGAGAACCGAATGATCCAACCCACGCGCCGCCATCAGCGAGACATTTTGCTCTCAAACAACAAGCTCGTTCATGTCCAACAAGTAAAACTATGGCTTCATGGTACTCACATTTACAAATTTGAAAAATATGCTTCTACTTTACACAAAACTATGGTTGTCAATGACCAAATAATAAAAAAATAAATGAATAAAAACAACGATTAAGTTCTTACATCAAAAATAATAAATAAGTGATTATAATAATTATGTAAGTACCTAAAAAAAAAAGAGGGTGAGCATCTCTTCCAAATATAAAAACCTAACAAGTGGACCCAAGCAGCTGTGACTGTGGAGCAGGACCAGCATTTAGTCAAGCGTTTTTATCGAGGATATAGTCTTCCAGTTTATAATACGCTTGTCTACATAGTGTGCGTTTTATGCATGCTTTAATTTTTTTCTCATTCAGTTCGAGAATATCAACTGGTATCTTATACTAATATATAAAGCTGAACAGTTTGTTTGTTTGTTTGTTTTAACGCGCTAATCTTAGGAACTACTGGTCCGTCAATAAATGGGCTATCTAACACTGAAAATTCTTTCAGTTTTAGATAGCCCATTTATTGAGGAAGGCTATAAGCTATATATCATCCCGCTAACACCAATAGGAGCGGAGCAGTATTGAAAATTGTGACGCAGGCGAAGTTGCGCGGGTCAACTAGTTTTATTATAAAATTTAACACAGTACCCCATAAAAGAAGTGTGTACTTCAGCCAATCTAAATAGGGGTTGATCTAATTTGTTCCTATTTCTAGTATTCAAATTATGCCTGTCACTAATCTTGCTAAAAAGATGAAGATTTTTCCGAACATACATAATATTTTCGTAAATATATTGACAAGGTACCGTCATGATGTTGATATCCTTAAACAGTTCTCTTAGAGAATCACGCCAACAGAGATTGTATATGGCTCTGATGACTCTTTTCTACAAGATAAATATATATTCGATGTCTGCAGCACGTCTCCATAATAAGATACCGTAAGACATGATACTATGAAAGTAACTAAAATAGACCAGCCTCGCGGTATTTATGAACTTAGCCGTCCCGCAAGAGATGTTAAATGAGGACCCCATTGTAGCCTTGAGTCAAGCGTAATCCCCAGGAAAACCGTGTTTTCGACAAATTCAAGTTTCTCCTTGTTCAATACTATGCCGCAATCATTTCTTTTAACGTTCAGTTAGGCAAATCTGATGCATTTAATTTTTTCCCATTGAATACTAAATTATAGCAGTAAACCAATTTTGGACTTGCTGTAGGGCGTTATTTACGTCGTCAAGATTTATGGAACGTCTGTCTATCTTAAAAATTAAGGACGTATCGTCAGCAAATAATACCATTTGAGGTTGATTTTTTAAAAGATGGACTAGATCATTAATATATACTAGAAAGAGGAAAGACCTAGTCCTAGTAATGTTATTGTATATGTTATAGTAATGGTAGTAATGTCCTAGCTTTAGGAGCAAGGTTTCGTGATATACGCAATCACAGGCCTTGGAGAGGTCACAAAAGATTCCTATGGCCACTTGCGCCATTTCCCACGCTGAATATATGTGTTTTAACAACGTGGCACCAGCGTCAGTCATACAACGACCCCTGGTAAAACCATACTGTTGATCGTGTAAGATTTTATTAATGTCAAAATTATTGAGCATCTGATTGAGCATTACTTTTTCAAACACTTTGCTAAAAACCGGCAATACAGATACAGGTCTATATTTATTGGTGTATTTGCTTTCGCCCGATTTAAATAGTGGTATAACCTTACTATATTTTATTATATCCGGAAAGACTCCTTGGTCCACACAAAAACTAAATATTAAAGCCAAGTATGGTGCTAAAGTTTCAATTATGGACGTGCACACTTTATTAGACATTCCCCATACGTCTTCGGTCAATTTGATTTTGATTTGCCGGAAAGCTTTTATGACTGTCACAGGGTTGATATGTTTGAACTGGAATTCAACCGTACAACCTGGGACGTTAGCTCTTAATAAATTATGTGAGACCTCAGGTGAAGAATTTAAAAGATTCCGTAGTTTTAGTAGGTATATTGGTGAAAAAATTTACAAATTCTTGACCTAC
The DNA here is from genome assembly GCA_950371165.1 of Lacanobia oleracea. NCBI lineage: Eukaryota > Metazoa > Arthropoda > Insecta > Lepidoptera > Noctuidae > Lacanobia > Lacanobia oleracea. The sequence goes on from OX493401.1 coordinate 14,422,575, forward strand.
TTCTAAATTAGAACTTTTGCCAGCATGTTACCCAAAGGTACCGGGTTTTAGCAGATCATCAATATACAGCAAGAATAGTGTTGCCGAAAGCACCGACCCCTGAGAAACCCCGTCATTAATATCCAGCAGTCCAGACGAGCAGCCATCTATGACCACTCGGATAGACCGATCCCTCAGGAAATCTGCGATCCAATCACACAAACCGGCGGGCAGACCGAACGAAGGAAGCTTATTAATAAGGCTATTGTGCCAGACCTTGTCGAAGGCCTTCGAGATGTCAAGGGAGACCGCTAGTGCCTCCCCATGCTTCTCTATGTCCTCACTCCAGATGTGAATGGCATACGCTAGAAGATCCCCAGTTGACCGATTTCGGTGGAACCCGTATTGACGGTCACTAAGAATATCATTCGCTTCTAGGTACGCCAGGAGCTTATGATTCAGCACTCGTTCCATAGTCTTACAGAGTATGGACGTTACCGAGATGGGTCTATAATTCGACGGGTCAGCTCGACTACCCTTCTTGGACACGGGCTGCACGTTAGCTTGCTTCCAAGCCTTCGGCACTTTTCCAGTCTCAAACGAAAGGCGAAATAGGCGTGTCAAGATCGGATACAACTCAGGCGCACAAGTCTTCAGAACAATTGCCGGTATCCCGTCGGGACCACTAGCCTTGTTCACGTCTAGGTTACGCAGTACCCTACGGACTGAATGCGAATGTTTGACATACTCGACTCGCATCCACCAGGAGAAGCAGGGGGCGCCGTGCCACCAGGATCCAGACATCATTACGTGTCATTACGTTTTTTAAATTTTAAGCTTTTTTTTAATAAGATGAGGGAACCACCACGTAACATAGATTTGCGGTTAAAACAACTGCCCACATTATAATTTTCATAACTAATTAGCATCTGGTAATCCTTCAAACAGTGCTCACTAAAACACACAATTTCAAAGATTGTTTTTTCTAAAAACATTTCAATTTCTAATAATTTGGAAGACAGGACACCTTGAATATTTTAATGAAATAATTTCAAGGCATGCTGCTGACTCCCTTTTTGACATCTATTTACTAAAGAACAAGAAGATATCTTGTTGATGGTAGGCATAACTATTCTGTCGCTGGTATCCTCTGTTGTCTTATGAACTAGTTTAAATGATTTTCCAGAGCTTGCCCCATGTCTTCAATACCATCACATGGCAGTGAGATGCAACTACTTGTGGCCCCCACGATAAAAAATGAATCATCCATAGAGATGCATGGAACCTCTTTCGTACAGTTTGTATAAGTATTTATAGCACTAGAGCTACCGTTATTAAGGCCCTCCATCTGGTTCTTAGTAAAAAGCTTAAACATTGTGGATTTAATTATACAAGACTGCGACATACTACTTATGTCTGAGTTAATAAAATAAGCTAATAGCCTTGCTGTTATGTGTCTAAAACTAATTGGCAAATACACTGTGCGAAGGTGTGTTTATAGCTGGCACCTTAGTAAACCCCACTAGTGGTAAAATACCAATACGAATACTTAACACAACTGAGAATGAGTTAAGTTTAGATAAATTAGAACCGATTATAATATTTGTAATTTTGATAAGTTCGAGAAAAATGCAGCCCGCGTTAAAAAAATGTTTTGACTGCTGAATACAAAACATTTAAATGAAAAAAAACAGATAGCAATTGAAAAAATATGCGTCAAATATGCTGATATATTCTTTTTACCGGGAGATAAATTGACAACTATGCATTTTTATCAACATTCAATTCGCGTAAAGCCTAATGTAGAACCCGTATTTGTAAAGCCGTATAGGTTACCCCATTCACAGAAAGATGAGGTATATAAACAACTTCAAAATATGTTAGCTGACGGCATTACAGAGCCATGCATAAGTGACTGGTCAAGTCCAATTTTGCTGTTATCCAAGAAAATAGACGTAAACGGACAAAAGAAGAGGAGATTAAACTACCGCAAACTAAATAATAATATTGAAAATGATAATTTCCCTCTTCATAACATTACAGAAATTTTAGACTCGTTATCAGGATGCATTTACTTCTAACACTTAGATCTTCATCAAGCATATTATAATGTAGGTTTAGACCCGAATAGTAGGAAATATACTGCCTTTGGTTCTGGACAATATCAAATGACTAGGATGCTCATTGGGCTTAAAACAAGTCCTTGTTTATTTTCAAGAATGATGACTATAGCGATGACAGGTCTTAATTTTGAAGAATGCCTCGTTTATCAAGACGATTAAATTGTGTATGGAAATTGTCTCAACCAACATAATAAAAATATAATCGACGTTTTTGAAAGACTTCGGATAGTAAATCTCAAATTTAAACCGTCGAAATGTGACATTTTGAAAAAAGAAATGTTATACATTCAGTCAAAAAAGTATCGGGAATGGATGATTTGTTTATGGTTCCAAATTCAAATTTTTGTTTTTTTGTAGTTGTTGGATTGGCACAACTGTTTTCCATTTTGGCGCGGAGTTTGAGTTGCATCTGTTATTTATATTAAATACAGTGCTGGTTTTAGTAATATCATATATAGGGTGTATTGCGAATTTCATAATGGACAAAAATATCGAACAAAGAGTTTGTCTTAAATTTTGCATCGCCAATGGAATTTCGTGTTCGGAGTCACTGAAAATGTTACAGAAGGCTTACGGTGAATCGACTTTATCAAAAACTCGTGCTTATGAGTAGTTCAAAGCGTTCCAAAGCGGTCGAGATGTGATGGAAGATTTGCCTCGCTCTGGTAGGCCGTCAACGTCTGCAACTGAAGTTAACATCGCAAAAGTGAAGGAAATAGTGACTGAAAATCCCCATTCAACTCTGAGAGAGATAGCCGCCGAACTTTCTGTATCTCACGAGTCGATCCGTACCATTTTAACTAATCATTTGGGTATGAAACATGTTGCTGCTCGGCTAGTCCCAAAAGATCTGAATTTTCTCCAAAAACTCAATCGCATGAAAGTCGCTGAGGACATGCTAGAACGAGTCAGTTCGGACCCAACATTCATGAAACGCATTGTTACTGGTGACGAGACGTGGGTTTACGAGTTTGACATGCAAACTAGTCAACAAGCTTCGGAGTGGCGCCTTCCAACTGAACCGTTTTCAATCGATAGAAGACATAAAGGAGAATTCGCGGCGAGAACTCAACTCAATTCCGGAAGCAGCGTTTAAAAAATGTTTTGATGAATGGATTATTCGTTGGCGCAAGTGTATCGTTTCTAAAGGAGCATACTTTGAAGGTGATAAAATAAAATTGGATGAATAACAGACATTTTGTGTATTATTGATCTTTTCCCGGTACTTTCTTGACAGAGTAGTATTTAGGCCATGTAGTTTCTGGCAACGGTGTTTTACCAGATTCTGATAAAATTAGCGCAAAAAAAAAAAAAAAAATGTCCCATTCCAAAAACTGTAGATGAGGTAAAACGCTTCGTAGCGTTTGCCAATTATTATCGGAAATTCTTTAAAAAAATTGCTGATATAGCACAACCTTTAAATAACTTGTGTAGGAAAATGTAACATTTAAATGGGATATAGACTGCCAGGCTAGCTTTGATACATTAAAACGGCGTTTGATATCTGCTCCAGTTTTGCAATATGTTTTACAAGTGACAGTATATTCAATTTACAAACAGATGCATCAGGATACGCGCTAGGTGCCGTATTGTCTAATCAGAATGGAAAACCAATCGCTTATGCAAGCAGAAGTTTAAATAAAGCTGAACGAAATTATCCCACTATAGAAAAATAATTATTGGCTATAGTGTGGAGTATCAAACATTTTCGTCCATATTTGTATGGTCGCAGATTTAAGATTTGTACAGACCATAAAACCCTAATTTATTTATTTAATTTAAAGGATCCCTCTAGTGGGCTATTGAAGTTTAGATTGATGTTGTATGAGTCCGATTTTGATATCGAATATGTGCCAGGTAGCGATAATGTGGCTGCAGACGCATTATCGAGAGTATGTGTGTCATCGAAGGAACTGAAAGAAATGCATGAGTGTGATGTGAACGTTATGAACAGAGGACAAAAGCGGAAGTTATTAGATAGCAGTTCTCCGGAAAATATGGTTAACACTGAATTTGGCCTTATCAACCAAAAGTTGTGGAAACTCATAGTAAACCGAAGGACTCTATTGAGATGAGATTTGTGGATAGAAATAACTGGGAAAAGTTAAGAAACGAAAATAATCATGTAAAGTTAAGTAGCCAGAGTAAGTTGTGTTTTGTGCCGTCTTGGATGGACCCAGCATCCCGATCGCAAGTGACGCCAGCCGCATTTACGAGGGAGTTCGGGGAGTTTTGTAATAGTAATGATATAGAGGAGATATATTTCATTAAAAATGGCACAAATAAATTATTTATTGAAAAGTTGATAAACATGACAGCTTTTGCCCGCGACTTCGTTCTTACATAACCCGTTTTTCCCCGTCGCCTTAAGGATTTTGGAAAATCCTCTCTTAATGCTCCACTACACTGCTCAAGGAACTTGCATGCCAAATTTCAGCTTTCTACGACCAGCAGTTTCGGCTTTGCGTTGTCTGTCAGTCACTCAATCAGTCAGTAACGAAAGAATTTTTCATTATATTGATTGTTAAAGCACGGTTAAGCTCGAGCCGGGTTACAAGTTCTGAATCTAACGTGGAAGTCCATGGGTTCAGGTATGACCCAAAGAAGAGGGAATTTATGGTCGTAAAAGCGGGTGCCAAAAGGATTGGGGTGCATGGGGTCTGTTACCATCTTAAGACCCAAGCCAACCTCACCTGCTAGCGGTGCACCCTGCTGTCCAACGGACGAGGCTCTGGCGAACCTGGTTTCCCTCTCTTAGGGTTGTGGGGGTCTGACGGCTGGTCGCCCCACGTAAAACCAACTTCAGCCAAATAAAATGGACAAGAAGTTGATAACGGGTACTCGGGCTAGGGCGTCGCCGCATAACGACGCGCAGGCACATCGCCCTAAACCTGCGATAAGTGGGCTAGGGCTACCGTGTCGAGTACGGGCACGGCTAAAGAGGATAGTACCCAAGAAGAAGTTCCGCTTTGCCACCTGGAACATTGGCTCCCTAACCGGACGTTGCCGAGAACTCGCGGACGTACTTGCAAAGCGTCGGGTCCAGTGCGCCTTCCTTCAGGAGACGCGCTGGAAGGGAAATAAGTCACGTGACATCGGGCAGGGGTACCGGCTAGTGTACACCGGATCACCAACGGGCAGGGGCGGAGTGGCCGTGGTGCTGTCTAAGGACCTCCAGGATGGACTCCTTGAAGTAGACCGATGCAGCGACCGGTTGATGCGAGTTAGGGTGCTGATCGAAGGGTCGGTAACGAACCTAATCAGCGCCTATGCTCCTCAAACTGGTTGCTTTGCAAAAAAGCTGTAGCCAGAGCCCGCAGCAAAAGTCTGGCGCCCTTGTACGACAAGCTGGAAACTGCGGAGGCGCAAAAGCTTATTTTTAAGCTGGCGCGTGCCCGGGAGAAAGCTGCACGGGACATTAGCAAATGTCTCTGTGTAAGGGACGCCCAGGGTAAGCTGCTCTACGATGCCCCCTCTGTTAAGGAGAGATGGTGTACATACTTCGCGAAGCTGTCTAACAAACAGCATCCCCATAACCTTCCTCCCGAACCGCCTCCTAACCTTGGACTTATTTCCCCTATTTCCCCCGACGAAACCCGCATTGCTCTTCGCCACATGAAGAACCGGAAAGCGGTCGGGCCTGACAATGTGCCAATTGAGGTGTGGAAGGCGATGGGCCCACATGGCGTGGACCTTCTGACGGATCTTTTTAACCGCATCCTGATCACCAAGGAAATGCCGAACCAGTGGCGATTTAGCCTGATTATCCCTGTATACAAAGGCAAAGGTAGCGTACAGGATTGTAGTAGCTACCGCGGTATCAAGATCATGTGCCACACCATGAAGCTCTTCGAGCGCATCATTGACACACGGCTCCGTAGCGAGTGTACTGTCTCTGAGTGTCAATATGGCTTCCGGGCGGGTAACAGCACCATGGACGCAGTATTCGCCTTACGGAATCTGGCTGAGGCTTACAGAGAGAGAAGGAGAGCTTTGCATATGGCCTTTTTAGACCTGCAGAAGGCCTTCGACTGTATACCTCGGCAGTCCATCTGGTGGGCACTGCGCTTCAAGGGCGTTCCCGAGGCCTATATTGACATTATCAGAGACATGTACCGTGATTCCGTGTCCTCTGTCCAGACCGCTGTTGGCGAATCGAATGGCTTCCCAATATCTGTTGGCGTTCACCAAGGCTCGGCTCTTAGCCCGTTCTTGTTTAACGTAGTGCTCGATGTAGTTACGGCAAACATCCAAGATAAGCCCCCATGGCTAATGATGTATGCCGATGACATCGCCCTCGTTAATCAGAACAAAGCCCATCTTGAGCGCAAAGTCAACATTTGGAAGGACACGCTTGAAAACGGTGGTCTGAGACTAAATGTGGCGAAGACTGAGTACATGTCCTGTGGCGGCACGGATTCAAATAGGTTCATCCGAATAGGTTCGGACCTGATCAGAAAGTCCGATACGTTCAGGTACCTTGGATCCGTGCTGCACGAGTCTGGCAACGTGGACGACGATGTCCAAGCACGTATAGGCGCGGCTTGGGCGAAGTGGCGCGAGGTAACGGGCGTTGTATGCGACCGCAAAATGCCTCCTAAGCTCAAGGGGCAGATATATAAATGCATCATACGGCCTGTCCTACTGTACGGCGGTGAATGTTGGCCAGCACTAAGCAGACACACCCAGGAGCTTCGCGTCACGGAGATGAAGATGCTGAGGTGGATGAGTGGCGTAACGCGATCCGATCGCATACGCAACTCTTTCATCAGAGGTAGTCTTGGTGTCCGTGACGTGGGGGAAAAACTGCAAGAGTGTCGTCTGCGATGGTATGGCCACATCATGCGCCGCCCTATGGAGAACGTTGGTCGGGGATGCATGAATATGGCTGTTCTTGGGGCTAGGTCCCGTGGTCGCCCTCGCAAGCGCTGGTTGGACGTCGTTAAGTCCGACATGAGAGCCAATGGCCTAACTGAGAAGGATGTTCAAGATCGGGCAAAGTGGAGGAAGCTAAGTAGGAAGGCGGACCCTGGCAATAGCCGGGATTAACGCCAGGTAGAAGAAGAAGAAACGCGGGTGCTAAAAGCTACTCAACTGTACCTCCTGTCACTCTTTGTGGATCACTTTTGAACAGAGTAAATCAGTTCAAGTATCTGGGTCACTGGGTTACTGATTATGAGAGGGAACGTAGGGCGTTGTCTGTCAACATGTTGGCTCGCAGATTTGCACGTTGTAGGCCTCACGATTAGGCCGCCGCAATAGAAGAAAACGCCCCGGGCGTCGGGAGTCGCAGGGCGATTTCCGGCCACCGTAGGCGCGGGCCTGCTGACGGCGAGCATTGGGCGGCTCGCCGTCCGATCAGAACTAGGCCCGTGTCGGCGGCGGCGGCGCGCGGTGTTCCACGCGCGCCTCATAGAGCTGTCAGCATGGGAGACGGGGCCCACCAGGGCCAGTGCCTGCCGGGGTGCGGAATCCGTTCGAAAGAGCATACCCTGGAACGCAAAGGGCAGTAGGAGGAACACGGATGGGTTTTAGTCAGTAAGAGTCTGACACTCCTTTCCGCTCCGCCCAGAGCGGAAGGAGTCATTTGGTGATTTCCCATCCTTAAAAAAATGGTTTGCGCGTTGTTCTGCGCAGGTGAAGGTAGCTCTGTTCGAGGTGTACTGCCGAACCTTCTACATGTGCTGCCTGCGGACCAACTTCACTCAGCGGACGTATAACGCTCTCAGTGCAACAACGCGTTCAGGGCAGCCACGTTTTTGTAGTGCGTCTGTAATGTTTGCTGAGGTGAGAACCGATGATTTCCACTGCATAAGTAAAGTGCGTCTTGTTATGAAAAATCGTTACTCCTATCCGGAAAACGAACGGTTTTTTTTTAAAGAAAAGTGATTCAGGGATCTAATAACACATAGCAAACTATAGGAACGAGATAGTTTTTAACAAAACCCTTTTTAATTAAAAAAAAAGATCAAGCTAACATTTTTAACAAACTAGTTTTGAAAATTCTAATTAAAGCATGTTTTAGTTTTTAACAACATCGGGCCCGAGAATCTACAACTGCATCATTGGATTTTGGAAGAAATGTCAGTTACGGTTTAGGTAAGGTAGCTTTAATCAGAATTAAAAAAAAAAATTGTTAAAAAAGAGCTTTCCTTTCGTTTGCCATGTGTTATTAATTCCCAGAATATGATCTTTATTAGCTACATTTTCGAATGGTGTAATAATACAGGGGTGTTTTAATTTCCAAAGTCAACCGGTTCGATTCCTGGGTAGGAACAACGATTTTTCGGTATTCCTCATAGATTTGGATTTGGCCATGAAGGAACACTTTAGAAATACACCCTGTATATTACTTAAAATGCATGTAATTTTTTATCCTGATTTTGATTATAAATTCTGACTTTGATTTTAATTATGAATTTTATTTGATTTCAATGTTTCAAGGGTCTTCATGTGACTGGCCGAAGGTGCAGTGTGCTGTTGTATATGTTTAAGCCGCACGAAAAACTCTGATACAGTGTTATAGGATTTCTTTGACGGTGTTCGTTGGGGGAGGAATAAATGTCGCAGCGTTACTTTTTGTGGCGGTACAGATTTTGCTACGTTAGAGTTCTTGGTGGCGGTATTGATTCCGCTAGAATATTTTCGATTAAAGTTTATTTTGATATGAAAGAGCAGAACATACTACTATGGTTAAGAAATTTTAGAAGGTTTTAATGGTATAGCTCGGTAATAGTACAAGCAAACCTCCGCCGGCTCGGTAGTAGTACCCTTAGGTACTAAGAGTTACGTCATACGACATCCTTTGTATTAATTATAATAATAACCCCACCGCCGTCTCTCTACGTTGACGTCGTGGTGGGGCTTGCGCGCTTCAACGAACCCTAAGACTGTGCCGGCGGGGTTTACTGTGTCGAGACAGGTCTAGGGTGAGGAGCCAGACCAAGATAGGTACAATCCAAGCCAAGGTTGCACACGCCGAGGGCTGCATGGCTAGAGCAATGCGTTAGTTCTTAGTGTGCAAACTCTGGATATAAGGGACCTCCAGTTTCATTCACCCTTGCTACAGTGAATGCAGGGCTCAGCTGTGGTCGACTTTGTTGGTCCCTAGCTACTCGTGGGAATAATTATGATAACAAGGTCTAAAACAAAAAATATGTTCAGGCAAATAGGCCTAACTCAGATGATGGAACATCGTCAGTTTCATCATCATCCTCTCCTTGGTCAATTGTTTCTTCAATTTTATTAATAATCCAACAACTTTGCCTACATACTACTCTGTCAAGAAAGTACCGGGAAAAGATCGATAATACTCAAAATGTCTGTTATTCATCCAAATTTATTTTATCACCTTCAAAGTATGCTCCTTTAGAAACGATACACTTGTGCCAACGAATAATCCATTCATCAAAACATTTTTAAACGCTGCTTCCGGAATTGAGTTCAGTTCTCGCCGCGAATTCTCCTTTATGTCTTCTATCGATTGGTATCTGGTGAATATGGTGGTTGCTGGATGGTATTTGTTGAGTGTTTGGTTAAAAATTCGTTCACAATGATAGCCTTGTGCGAAGGCGCATTGTCGTGGTGCAAAATCCAAGAATTTTCTTTCCACAAATCTGGCCTTTTTCGTCGAATTTGCTCTCTTAAACGCCGCATAACGCTCAAATAATATTCTTTATTTACCGTTAGACCTTCCGGTAAGAATTCAGAGTGCACAACACCGCGATAGTCAAAGAAAACAGTCAACATGACTTTGACTTTTGATCGACTTTGGCGTGGTATTTTCGGTTTCGGTTCAGTTGGAAGGCGCCACTCCGAAGCTTGTTGACTAGTTTGCATGTCAAACTCGTAAACCCACGTCAATGCGTTTCATGAATGTTGGGTCCGAACTGACTCGTTCTAGCATGTCCTCAGCGACTTTCATGCGATTGAGTTTTTGGAGAAAATTCAGATCTTTTGGGACTAGCCGAGCAGCAACATGTTTCATACCCAAATGATTAGTTAAAATGGTACGGATCGACTCGTGAGATACAGAAAGTTCGGCGGCTATCTCTCTCAGAGTTGAATGGGGATTTTCAGTCACTATTTCCTTCACTTTTGCGATGTTAACTTCAGTTGCAGACGTTGACGGCCTACCAGAGCGAGGCAAATCTTCCATCACATCTCGACCGCTTTTGAACGCTTTGAACCACTCATAAGCACGAGTTTTTGATAAAGTCGATTCACCGTAAGCCTTCTGTAACATTATCAGTGACTCCGAACACGAAATTCCATTGGCGATGCAAAATTTAAGACAAACTCTTTGTTCGATATTTTTGTCCATTATGAAATTCGCAATACACACTATATATGATATTACTAAAACCAGCACTGTATTTAATATAAATAACAGATGCAACTCAAACTCCGCGCCAAAATGGAAAACAGTTGTGCCAATCTAACAACTACAAAAAAACTAAAATTTGAATTTGGAACCATAAACAAATCATCCATTCCCGATACTTTTTGACTGAATGTACATAACAGAAGGGATAACTATATGATACCAAAAGACAACAATGACAGCGCCAACCCAGCAAAGTATAGACCGATAACATGCCTTCAAACAGTTTATAAAATAATAATATCTTGCATCACACACATCTTGATTCAAACTCAATATTATCAGAAGAATAAAAGGCTATCGACAATTTAGTCAGGGATGCAAAGAACAACTTACAATAGATTCAGTAATACTCAAGCAGGTCCAGGCGAGGAAGAAAGATCTGTAAACTATGTACATACATTTATATACATATCTATTGTAAGTTGTTCTTTGCATCCCTGTCTTTGCAAATTTCAAGTAGCCAGGTGTGCGGGACAGAATCGTACGCTTTTTTGTTTTAAATTTTTAAAATATTTCAAATCATTGTGTTTTTACAGTCACTGGACAATTCGCTTGCATCTCACAACATCCACAGGGACTGTTGAGACAGAACTCATTAAGATCTAAGGTGACTCGCTTAGCCCCCTACGGTTCTGTCTTGCTTTAAACCCCTTATCAAACATATTAAATTCACTAATGCCAGGCTATAATCTCCATTATAATGACACAACAGATGACTACGGATTGACCAGAGAAAATAGAATTAACCACCTACTTTAAATGGACAATATAAAATTGTACGCGTCTTTGCCAGAGGACTTGAATGAACTCGCAAACGCTACTGATCAATTTTCGAGTGACGTACGAATGTGATTTAGCATTGACAAATGTAAAATTAATTTACTCTAAACAGGCAAAACATTATGATCATTCATATAATGAACTCGCAAACGCTACTGATCCATTTTCGAGTAACATACGAATGTGATTCGGCATTGACAAATGTAAAATTAATTTACTCAGAGCAGGCAAAACATATGATCATTCATATACCACACACTCAGGTGAAATTATAGACTCCTTAGATGAACACGGAATATAAAAATATTTAGGTTAAATACAAGCGCAGCAAATTAAACATAAGGCAATAAAATTAAACTAACACAACAATTTAAGCATAGACTAAAATCCATTTTTAACTCTCAATTACACTCTAAACATACTATCAAAGCTGTAAATACCTTTGCAATTCCCGTTCTCACATATTCTTTTGGTATAATAAGATGGACGAATACAGAGCTTAAAAATCTACAACGCGTTATTAACACCACTTTGACCAAACATCGTAAACACCAAGAAAAGAAGAAAGACGAGGAATAATAGATAAAACAAACCTACACAATAAACAAATTAGTACTCTTAGAAAATATTTTAACTCGAAAAGCACAAGCTCTATCTTACACAAAGCAATCTATATATATACTAATATATAAAGCTGAAGAGTTTGATTGTTTGTTTGTTTACTTGAACGCGCTAATCCCAGGAACTACTGGTCCGATTTGAAATATTCTTTCAGTGTTGGATAGCCCATTTATCGAGAAAGGCTATAGGCTATATATCATCACGCTAAGACCAATAGGAGCGGAGCTATGATGAAAATTGTGACGCAGACGAAGTTGCCCGTGTCCACTAGTAGTTTATAACGACCGAAAACTGACCCCACTAAAAATGTTTGACCAAACCACACAAACTAACGAGAAACAGACTGACAGACAGACAAAAATATTGGAATGGATCCAGAAGTCACTCCATGGAAGACATCGCCAAGACCTTTGCCAATCTAACGTCAACAAGCTAGCGTTGAACGAATGGCTCAGGCGCGGTGATTTATTCCCTGAGACTGAAAGGTTTATGATAGCAATCCAAGACCAAGTTATTGAAACCCGTAAGTAACTACCAAAACCACATCATGTAAATCCCAATTTCAACAGATATCTGCAGGCTTTGTCATAGTTCTTCTGAAACTATTCAGCATAATTATTACTGGGGCATGTAAGGCAATCGTTCAAACTGACTATAAACATACACGAGCAGATAGCCAAAAACTTGAAAAATTACAACACTCTTTGTTCCCTACTACAAAATATAACCCAGAACGGTTCTTGAAAACGCAACTCACAAGCTGTACTTTGATCGTGCCATCCTTACAGACAGAACCACACATTACAATAGACCAGACATAACTTTACTAGACAAAATTAATAAAACAGCGCAGATTATTGATATAGCAGTTCCTAACACTCACAATGTACAAAATACAATAGCAGAAAAACATCAAAATATACAGACTTAAAAATATAAGCCGAATGTGGCGATTAAGCAGTGTTGCGATTATCCCGGTAGTACTTTCAACTACGGGAGTCGTACCTAAACAACTACATCAATCACTAAAATCGCTTGAGATAGCTCCCTCCACCTACCAAACCCTACAGAAAGCTGTTATATTGAACACTTGCAGAATTGTCCGGAAATTCTTGCAGAACGATAATGACGCACAAACTACTCTGACATAGATTAGTCCTCTCAGAGCTAGCACTTGGCTTTGGCCCGTGTTACCCTTTGAACCCGGTGATCATTGCCGAGATACAACAATGTATATCAACAGAGGAGCTCGTGGCTAAATAAAAACAGCCGCACGGATCGATCTTGAAGGTTAAGCAACGCTTGCCAAGGTTGGTCTGTGGATGGGTGACCATCTTAACATAACGAGTTTCCTTCGTGCCTCGGAAAGCACGTTAAGCTGTTGGTCCCGGCTGTCATTTGTAGATCTTTGGCAGTCGTTACGGATTGTCAGAAGCCAGTAAATCTGACTCCAGTCTTGCCAAGATGTACCGTGTAACCCAGTTAATGGGTTGTGGAGGTCTGGTAGGCAGCCGCTCCACGTAAAACACTGGTATTCAGCTGAATCCGGTTTGACTGGAAGCCGACCCCAATGTAGTTGGGAAAAGGCTAGGCAGATGATGAACAATGTATATCAACAAATAATAATAATGCTTTATTTCAGACCAAGTCCATAATGAGAGCATTTTACCTATTTAATGTTGTTTTTTTATTTGTTATGGGTTTACTCTTGACTCTAGTTTATGTCAGAGATGACAGAGACAAAGTCTACGATGGAGCAAGACTACCCAGAAGGAGCCTGTTCACTCTCACTTTGAAGAGATTAGGGTTGTAAGCTTTTGGAAACACAGATTGTTATTGATAAAGTTACTTTAAAAATCTTATATTAATTAAAACCATTGGATAAAAAGTTTACTATTTTTCATTAATAAAATCATAGTGTATAATCGCCATCCATCAACCATATTGATATTTTTTTAATTTTTGGGTGTAGCAAAACGATTATGATATTTTTTTCAAATTTGATCTTTCCCATTAATTTAAATAAGCAATAATGATAATAATTATTTATGTTTTCTCATGTAATTTAAACAGGTTTTAGGAAATTAAGTATAATACAAACAAATCAACAAATTCATCAGAATTTCGGCTAATTTCGCTAATTGCTTATATTACCTACTCAAAATTTAAATTCAGAATGCACGCGTGACCCAAAAATATTTTATATAAAAAAAAAAAACAAAAATTCAGATATTCTTGGTCCATAATATTGTTAGTAGAAAGACTTAAAAACTATTTTAGGTACATTTAAAAAACTAAATTAATTTAAGTATTTGCCGCCCTCTGGGGCCCCGGGCACACGCACTTGTGCTTGAACCCAGTGCCCCAGAAGCGGGCTGTCCAGCTTGTGGCTGAGCACGTTCAGGATAGTGTTGGCGCTCGCACGCGTGCGGAACATCAGCGAAGCGATACGGCTCCGCAGCCCAGTGTGAAACCCGTCTGTGTGCGCGTGCGCAAACATCGCGCATTGTCGTGGTGCAAAATCCAAGAATTCTCTTTCCACAAATCTGGCCTTTTTCGTCGAATTATCTCTCTTAAACGCCGCATAACGCTCAAATAATATTCTTTATTTACCGTTAGACCTTCCGGTAAGAATTCAGAGTGCACAACACCGCGATAGTCAAAGAAAACAGTCAACATGACTTTGACTTTTGATCGACTTTGGCGTGGTTTTTTCGGTTTCGGTTCAGTTGGAAGGCGCCACTCCGAAGCTTGTTGACTAGTTTGCATGTCAAACTCGTAAACCCACGTCTTGTCACCAGTAACAATGCGTTTCATGAATGTTGGGTCCGAACTGACTCGTTCTAGCATGTCCTCAGCGACTTTCATGCGATTGAGTTTTTGGAGAAAATTCAGATCTTTTCGGACTAGCCGAGCAGCAACATGTTTAATACCCAAATGATTAGTTAAAATGGTACGGATCGACTCGTGAGATACAGAAAGTTCGGCGGCTATCTCTCTCAGAGTTGAATGGGGATTTTCAGTCACTATTTCCTTCACTTTTGCGATGATCACTTCAGTTGCAGACGTTGACGGCCTACCAGAGCGAGGCAAATCTTCCATCACATCTCGACCGCTTTTGAACGCTTTGAACCACTCATAAGCACGAGTTTTTGATAAAGTCGATTCACCGTAAGCCTTCTGTAACATTTTCAGTGACTCCGAACACGAAATTCCATTGGCGATGCAAAATTTAAGACAAACTCTTTGTTCGATATTTTTGTCCATTATGAAATTCGCAATACACACTATATATGATATTACTAAAACCAGCACTGTATTTAATATAAATAACAGATGCAACTCAAACTCCGCGCCAAAATGGAAAACAGTTGTGCCAATCTAACAACTACAAAAAAACTAAAATTTGAATTTGGAACCATAAACAAATCATCCATTCCCGATACTTTTTTGACTGAATGTACTACATGTATAGGAGAAAACTTCTGGAACCTATACATTTTTAATTAAATCATTAAAAATATAGTAAAAGTAAAGTAATTTAGTAAGTAGTTTAAAGTAATTTGAAGCTACAAATTTGTACGGAACCCTCGGTGGGCGAGACCGACTTGCACTTGGCCGGTTTTTTTTTATAATTAATGAAAATTGGTTTGTGAGGATATGTGTATAGGTATACTTGTTATAACTAGATACGTTCAGAATTTTTTTTCTCCTGCTGCAAAACGAAGGTGCCACTGCCATGAAAATGAAAACCATGTCTAAAATCTAGCAAATTCTGTCAGTGCCAATTCGACTTACGTATTAAAAATTTAGAGAGAAATTTATTTCATGTATAAGTAAAGACAGTTGTAGATGTTCAATATGAAAATATTTTTTTTCTATAATTTTCATCGCCGAAAGCATATTCATTAATATTTCGATGCATTTGTTGATTCACGATTGTTAGTAACCGGGCGTTATAAAAAATCATACCTCTAAACATACATATGTGTCTGTTTGTAATATCAAAATAACAGCTTTTTAGGATTCCGAACTTCCAGAAAAACCGAAACCCTTATAGGGTCTCTGCTAGAACTGGCTGTGTTAGACGGACAGACAGACGTCTGTCTGTCTTACACAGCCAGTTTTTCCGGATCTTCTGGACTGGTTCTGTTGAAATTTGGTATACGTATGTACTTCTGTGACACAAACACGGACATATTACGTAAATAAATATTTTATTA
This sequence comes from Lacanobia oleracea, assembly GCA_950371165.1. Lineage (NCBI taxonomy): Eukaryota > Metazoa > Arthropoda > Insecta > Lepidoptera > Noctuidae > Lacanobia > Lacanobia oleracea. The sequence continues at coordinate 14,438,687 of OX493401.1, forward strand.
GTATGGGGGTCATATTTGGGGGTCAAACTATAAAACTAAAGAAAAAAGTTTTTCAAACTGTACCTATCGTGTGACATAGCAAATGAAAACTTGTTTCCCAGAAACCTATTTAAATGTAACCATAAATAATTTAATAAGTGCTTAAGCCTTTAAAGTATTTTTTCTAGTTACTAAGAATTTATTTGTGAAAATCGCTCTTTTAAATTCATCGAGCCGATTGAAGTTAAATAAAAAAAAAAAACGATTAGCATAATCGATTTAGAACACCCTAACAATAAAAAAACTGGCAACTCTCGTTGACAACCCAAGTTGTTTTTTCATTCGATCAAGATAATTTAATTTCAAAATAACAGTTTTTCATCAAATTTATGCACAATTTCGAAATAAATAGGATCCAAAAACAAACAATTTAATAAAAACAAACTCTCCAGGAACATAAGGCACCAAAATGAACCGAAAGAAAAGAAAATTACTTGACTCGGCAGTTGACATACGTCACCTATGTTTATAAAGAAAATAACGACGAATGAAAATAACATGAAGAAATGTTAACGAGACAAGCTTCGAGACGCGCACGCCCACCATCCCCGGACCCGTCGCTGAGCTCCGCCTCGCCGCCGCCGGACAGCGGATCACCAGAGTCACCGGCAGCCGCAGTCGCGTCGAGCTCCAGCGACGAGTATTTCTCCCCGCCGACGTCGCCAACACCTGTGCGTCGGCAGGGGAGAGGCCGGCCACCGAGGGGCTTGGGACCTAGGGGCCAACCGGCCCTGAGCCGGGTCCCCGCTGCCGGTGGTTGTGTGCAGCGCATAAGATGGTATCAATCCATGAACGAGAACGTTATGCGCGCATACTATGGGTCTACAGAGGGGGGAACTAACCTTACTGCGTACCGTGTCAGGATGCTGTCTCTGTTTCAGGACCTGGAACCAACCGTGAACGTCTCGGCCCAACGATTGTCGGATCAGGTGCGGGTTATCCAACGTAATCATAGGTTGGACGATGCCGCACTTGATAGGCTGCGCTCAGAGGTACTGAGCAATCTTATCTTCTCAACCCCGACACAGACCGCGGTTCAGGCGCCAGCTAGTGGTGCAGTCACACCGCGGCCCAACAACGTCAGTGATGAGGTAGATGATAGGGTTGTCACGGTAAGTAGCCAGTGCAACGATAGACTGAGGAGCGCACTGGAGGATGCGCTTCGCGAGTATAGGTCAATTCCGACCGAACTTAGGCCCCGACTACCACGGTTACCCATGCACAAAAAAAATAGGGCGCTGGTGTGTGCCTTGGACTCGCTGCTGCAGAAAATCTTTGAAAGCAGCGAGAGCCTCCTTGATACGCACTCGATCCTGTATTGCGGGGCTGTTGCGGCATGTCGTTTAGCAAATGTCAATTTTAATACTACTGATGAAGCTATTCGACCAAAACCTGCTGCACCAGCCTGGCAGTGCAGGATCGAGCGGCGCATCGATGAGGCTAGGGCACTCATCGGCAAACTATACTGCTTCAGGGAGGGCAACAAACGCCCACGCGTGATGCGCTTTGTGAGACGGGCGTTTTCGGGGACTGATATCAGCCCTCGAGATTACACATCCCGCGTCACGGAGCGCATCGACTTCCTGAAGCAGAAAGTTTATGCATGGGCGAACCGTATTCGACGGTATAAGCGGCGGGTTGATCGATACTCGCAGAATCGCATGTTCCAAAGCGATGAGAGGTGGGTGTATAGAGCTTGGGAGCGACCTGAACAAAGTGTGATGGATGTGTGCCGCCCGGATGATATCGCCACGAATACATTCTGGCGAAACATCTGGTCGGTGCCCGTCTGTCATACCGAGGATGGCTGGATGCGCGATGTCGAGCGCGTGTGTGAAGCTATACCACAAATGGAAAAAATTAATATCTCCCCATTAGATGTAGCCAAAGCAGTCCGTCCGTTACCGAACTGGAAATCTCCAGAACCGGACGGACTGCATAACTTCTGGCTCAAATGGTATAGCAGCTCACACGCGCTCCTGGCAACTCAATTCCAGTCATCCTTAGAGTCTGGGTCGCTACCACAGTTTCTAACAACTGGCGTTACCCACCTGCTCCATAAGACCGGTAGTCCCGCGGAACCCAAGAACTATAGACCAATTACTTGTTTGTCGACGGTCTATAAACTTCTTACATCCATTCTGAGAGTGAAGATTAATGAACACATTGAGACTAATTCAATTATGTCCACCTCTCAGAATGGATGTAGGAAGGGGTCCCGCGGCACTAAGGAGCTTCTCCTCATAGACATGGCTATAAGCCAACAGGATCGTCGATCTCGCAAGGATCTGTCGACATGTTGGATAGACTACAAGAAGGCCTACGACTCTGTGCCACATACATGGCTCATGAGGGTGTTGGAGTTGTACAAAATAGATGCAACTCTACGCACCTTTCTTGAGTCATGTATGAGGCAATGGAAAACAGTCCTTCGCTATCCAGGATGTCGACCAATTCAAGGAGACGATGAATCTGTGTGGATTAAACGGGGAATATTTCAGGGCGACAGTTTGAGTCCGCTTTGGTTTTGCTTAGCTCTGAATCCTCTAAGCACATTGCTGGAGGGTTCAGGTCTAGGCTATCGGTTGAGAAGAGGTGGTCAGGCCATATCTCACCTTCTTTACATGGATGATCTGAAACTCTTTGCCCCCAACAATTCGCGACTGATGGAGCTACTGAAGGTGACTGAAACCTTCAGTAGTGCCATCAGGATGGAATTTGGTGTGGACAAATGTGCAGTCATGCATGTAAAGAAAGGGGAGATTATGGAATCTGAGAGATTTCAACTCTCGGATTCCATACAGGTTAGATCCCTCAGCTCAACCGAAACCTATAAGTATTTGGGTATATCGGAAGCGTTAGGCATTAATGTTACTGACATGAAGCAATCGTTGAAGGAACGCTTCTTTGGCCGCCTGAAAAAGGTTTTGAATAGCCTTTTGTCGGGCGGAAATAAGGTGCGCGCCTTCAACGGTTGGGTCATGCCGGTATTAATGTACTCTTTCGGCATACTCAAATGGACTCAAAATGAGCTTGACGCCCTGGATAGGAGGGTCCGTACACTGCTGACCGCAAACCGGATGCATCACCCACGATCGTCGGTGATGAGATTGTACATCCCGCGAAAGTGTGGAGGTCGAGGCTTTTTAAACGCCAAGACTCTCCACAACCGCGAGATGTGCAATCTCAGAGAATATTTTCTCAAAGCTGATGTGGGTATGCACCGAGATGTTGTCGCAGTGGACAAGGGTCTCACCCCGTTATCCATGGCTAAGGAGAACTGGCGCAAACCTGTGATACTTACCACAGATGACCGCAAGGAAGTATGGAAAAGCAAGGAGCTTCACGGGCGCTTCTATCGGGCTCTTCATGGGTCCGATGTAGATTTTTCAGCGTCCGTGGCCTGGCTACGATTCGGTGATCTCTTCGGGGAGACTGAAGGTTTTGTCTGTGCGATTATGGACGAAGTTATCTTGACGAATAACTACCGGAGGCATATTATGAAGGATGGGACGGTGGACGTGTGTCGGGCATGCCACCGTCCGGGTGAGTCCATCAGACATATTATCTCTGGTTGTTCTCGTCTGGCTAACGGCGAATACTTGCACAGGCACAACCAAGTGGCCAGGATTATCCATCAGCAACTAGCTTTGAAATACAAACTTGTGGATGCTGAGGTACCGTATTATAAGTATGTGCCCGACCCAGTTCTCGAAAATGACCATGTCACGTTGTACTGGGATCGATCTATCATCACTGATAGGACTATTGTTGCCAATAAGCCTGATATAGTGGTGATAGACCGATTAGCGCGCCGCACAATGATAATTGATGTTACCATCCCGCATGACGAGAACCTCGTGAAGGCCGAGAAAGAGAAACAAATCAAGTATCTCGACTTAGCGCACGAGGTTGTCGACATGTGGAATGTGGACTCAGCTGTCATTGTGCCGATAGTCATTACGGCCAATGGCCTGATGGCCAAAAGCTTCGACGAACATCTGTCGAAGCTGGCGTTACGCGGTTGGGTAAAGGGCTTGATACAGAAGGCAGTACTCCTCGATACGGCTCGTATTGTGAGGAGGTTCCTTTCTCTGGAGCCCTAACCACCGGTAGCTTGGACCCTGCTCCCGACACCGGCGGACTACTACTTTTTATATTTTTAAATGTATTTTTTTATGGTTTTTAGAGATATATTTAAAAATATACTTTGTATGTAATAAGAATAAATAAACGAAAATAGTGTTAGTAGTAATGTAATTACATGTTATTGGATCTGTGTTTGTAAATTGCATTTAGACCTGGGGTTTTAATTGATCTTCATGATATTTAGAATCATAATTGTCATATTTTTAATCGTGTAACACGCAAGTGGCGCGAAATTTCGGAAATCAAAAAAGCTTTGAAAATCAAAAAACTTCATTATCGCTACATATTTCGTTAGAAATATGGATACATTCGTCAGGTAATCAAATGATGAGTAAACCACTACCCCCGTATTGGAGTTTGGGTGTCCGTAATCCACAATTTTTATATTTTTTAGCCTTAAACATCGCTGTCATCAAAATTGCAACGGAGCTAATTAACCGACTTCTTCAAAAAGGAGGAGGTTCTATGTTCGGCTGTATGTATTTTTTTTTTTATGTATGTTCACCGATTTCTCCGCCAATTCTGGACCGATTTAAAAAAATATTTTTTTAATCGAAAGCCTATACTCCTGAGGTGGTCCCATTGTCACCAAGTTAGAATCTGAAGATGGAATCCCATGAAAATCGAGGGAAACCTTCAAATTTTATAAGCACACACTGTTTTTCATAAAGCGACATGAGGTAATCATCATCTCATGTTGCTGAGCTGATGATGGAAGGTAGATATAAGTCAGTATCTCATGGTGGGATCCATCCATTAATAAAGACAAAACGAAGAACGCAAATAGGATGATTATGTCTTGATTTTGCCCTTTTGCATCTTTTTACCAAGCGAGAAGTTAAAAATATATGAGTAAGCCACTCATATATTTTCAGAAAATCTAAGTTGACTACCTTTTTGAGAGATGGAGTTCATATTTATGACACATTTTTAAGCAGACTGAAACAATTTGAATGACATTAAATTTTAATTTAAGATATTTCTAACAAATTTATCGTATAATATAGCTTCGTTAACAAATTTTTCGTAGTAAATTCGATTGCCGAAATTTGATGTAATTCCTGAATTTGATGACGTAATTCGCAAAATCCCGTCGACTCAGCTCATCAGCTGGTGTGTCAAATGTCAAAATCTTGTCGTGCAGAGTGGTTACTGTGACAATAAATACTTTTTTTATTTATCTTCAAATTATGTGTTTCCATGTATTACCTCAATAAACGGCTAGTTTTTAATTAAATCTGATGTGATATAGGTATTCATGAAGCTGGAAACATCTACTTAATATGATATTCTAGTAGCTTTTTTTATGAGTGCTTCTGCTCTGGGTACAGCAGGAGGGAGTTTCAGACTCTTACTGACCAAAACCCATCCGTGTTTCTCCTAGTACCCTTTGCGTTCCAGGGTACGGTGCCTCTTTCGAACGAAGTTCGCAGCCCCAGCAGGCACTGGCCTTAGTCAGCCCCGTTTTCCGTGCTGACATCTCCTTGAGGCGCGTTAGGATCGCAGCGCGCCGCCGACCCGGGCCTGGTTCTGATCAGACGGCGAGCCACCCGATGCTCGCCGTCTGCAGACCCGTGCCTACGGAGGCCGAGAATCATCCTGCGACTCCTGACGCCCGGGGCGTCTTATTCTGTTGCGGCGGCTGGGGCGTGAGGTTTCCCTCTCTCTCACGCATTCGCTTCCTCCTTTGCTAGCATTACTGCTTCGCAGAAGGAGGTGACCGCTTCCTATGTCTCCTCGCTCCGAACCATGGTTGAACCAGGGCTGGACGCGAGAGATCCCCGCCACCGATCGCCTCAACGAGGACACGGCGGTGCTCCGCCCAAGCAGGGTAGACCTCCACCGTATGCTCCACCGTGTCCTCCGGGCGAACCTCGCAGTGTTGACACCCGGGTGTATCCTCCCGCCGTATTCAAAATAGGTACTTCCCGAAACAACCTTGTCGGGTGAGTACCTGCGTCAAGCGGAAATATTCTAGTAGCCTAGCCAACTCTTTTACTTCATGAATAACATTAAAAATACTATTTCTCGAGCGTTCCTACCTTCGGCCGAATAGAAAATCAAGAAATGGTTGTCAATCTATTCGCATCGTTGGTTTTTAGTTTATCGCAAATTCGCACTTTCGCATCCTAAGGATTACGAAACGTGGCGTAAATAATTTGGTGTTTAGGCAGAGATACGGCTCAGTTTTTTAATAATTTCATCATAATCTCGGTATTTTACGTGGAGTGGCTGCCTACCAGACCTCCACAACCCATTAACTGGTAATACGGCAGTTCTTAGCAAGACTGGTGTCAGATTTTTACTGGCTTCTGACAGTCCGTAACGTGTGCCAAAGATTAACAAATGACAACCGGGACCAACGATTTAGGGTGCTTTCCGAGGCATGGAGGAAACTCGGTATGTCAAAATGATCACCTATCCACAGACCAACCTTGGCAAACGTTGCTTAACCTTAAATATCGATCCGTGCAGCTAGTAATCTTTTGCCACGAGATCCTCATTCTTAATAATTTCAGACATGAAAATTTTGAGTTAGATAAGTTCAACATAGTGTAATTTTTAGCTAAATCCTTGGTTATTTCAATAATCGTATCAGTCAAATCAAAGGGCAACTTTTTCATAGGTGGTAGGAAGAGAAAAGATTTTTGGAAATAGTGTTGATAAATATTGCGAAGAGTAAAGGAGATAACACGCCACCCTGAGGTACACTGGCAGTTGTATAAGAAGAGGAAGGGTTAGACTTGGCCGGCGGCCATACAGGTAACTGCGAAACCAGATAATCGCCATTTGTTAAGCGAACGGAGTTCGCCAAGCAGGATATCGAATTCGACAGTATTGAATGCATTTCTGAAATCTAGTAAGCAAAGAACCGTCAGATTTCCTCGTTGCATACCCAACCGTATGTCATCGGTAACGTTTACCAAGGCCGTGGCGGTGCTGTGACCAGGACGGATTGAAAAGGATTCAGCAGACTATTCCTACAAAGGAAAGCACTAAGCTGATTGTGGACAAGGCGTTCGAGGTCTTGAAGAGGTAAGGCAAGATGGAAATAGGACGGTATTCGGAAAAGGTTTTGCCTTTTTGGGTAAAGGAGAGATTTTGGCTTCTTTCCAAGTTGATGGAAAGACCCTCTGGGATATAGAATAATTTAGGATATAGCATAGGATAGGAAGGATTTCGTCAAGGACAGGAAGTATCATTTTCCGACTGACACAATCGCTACCAACTGCGTTAGAAGTGATTGAAACTATGCTATGTAAGACTAGAAGTCTTTGAAAATCAGTTCTTCGGTTATCCAAACGCTTCAACACACATAGGTATATAAAATATTCTGTAAATGAAATGTTTCTCTTATACGAATCCAGAACTCATTTGCATGTACGCTGTATACTATTGGTGTATGGAAGATGTTTAAAAGTGATGCAGCAATTCGAAAATCTACAAACATGTGTGGCAGAGCTTTATTAAAATATTTTTGACGCAGCAGTTTATAATCCCGTTTGAATCGGCCGTTCACAACTTCCACCACCCATCTGCATACTGTAACAGCACGTGATTCATTTACTTGCTCAGTAGTGATTCTTGACGATCTATGCTTGGGGGCATATAGCATTCATATATTCATTTTGTTGTAGCAAAATATGCATTGGATGTTCTTTATTTCTCATCATGTCTAGCATTATCGGAAGGAAAACAAGGAAAAAACAGCCGGTTCTCTTGCCAAGTGACACCAAAAGTCAATCCGATTGCAGATTATTAATTACTCTAGTACTTAAGAGTTACTACATTACAACACTTAAGATATCACAATATTAATCGGTATTTATTATTTTCTTATTGTTGATACCCATAACTCAGAACAGACAAACATTTCAACAAAGATGTCATAGTAAATGTTGTTCCTGTTAAAAAGACTTATCCAACGACATATATTTCTTTGCTATTGGAGGGATGTACCAATTTGCTCATTGTCAAAGTTGTTTCTAACGCGGACATAAAAACGACCATCGGACTAAAATCGCCGAGCTTATTTAAATGGAATTTGCACTATCTTAAAAACAATTTAATTATCTACATTTTGAAATACGGTTATTTTTTAAAAGTCATAGAATAATAAGGAAAGTACAAAAAACTAATTTGAATTTTGGGTCGCGCCGGTATAAAACGAGTGCGCGTTTTGTTCCTCCAAGGTCGCTGGCGTATGTTGCCGCCTTAACGTTTAGCATTTGTTTTCTTGTTCCATAATTAATTTCATGCTTATTTTTAATAGTGCAAAACAAAGATGTTATAAGGATCTAAATGAAATAACAGGTTGTATTTGTTTTATACGAGTATGATCATGTGTCAAAGCTAACTAGTAATTATAGCATTGTATGTTCATAATTGTTCAAGTTAAACACAAAATTAATCAAAACTAATCAGCTCTTATCACTTGTGACTTAAGTAATAATTTTCTCGAAGAGCCGTGACAAATAGCCATTAATTTCCAGCATTTATATTTGCCACTTTCGCCTTTCAGCCAGGCAGTCTCTTTTGCCCTCACCATTGGCATTGTAACTTAAAAAATACACATAGACAACGATGAAAACTAGCGTCCTGGTAAGTCAAGAGATTTATTTCAGTAGACACTAATTGTAATAAATTGTATAACGTACTTGATATTGAAATGAATTAAGCGCCGGCTATCCCAACCCTGTTTTAAGTAGGCAGTACAACAGCTTGGCCTATGATGTTGTGTGAACCAGAAGTACCACGTCTTTTAATTTTTACCCGACTGCGAAAGAAGGAGGGTTATGTTTTTCGAGTGTATGTATGTATGTATATTTCTTTGGCACGGCCTAGAGCCTCAACGGCTCGATGGATTTAAGCTTGAGTAGTGTTGTTAGATTTGTATTTACTGTGAGAGTGACACTGGGTATATCAAAATGAAAAAAAAAGAACAAAATGGCGGATTTCTGGCGCAAAATATTCCTTTAAAAAAAAAACCTGGACCGCTAAAAACAGATGACTTTGTCAAATAAAAAAAAAATACTTTGTAAAAAACCCGACCGCTAAAAACGACTGAAAGTTCGAAAGATCAGACCGCTTTTCAAGCAGTCTGATGCAGTTCAATCACTGATCCAATGTCACCAACTGCATCAGACTGCTTGAAAAGCGAATTGTTTCGAACTTTTTAGTCGTTTTTAGCGGTCGGGTTTTTTGACGAAATCATTTTTTTTATTTCTGAACCCCGAACTCACGAACAAGATACCCATGAAAACATTATAGGCTGATTTTGCAAATCTTAGATTATGGTGAAATAATTCGCTAGGGATCATAATAATATTTTTACTATTATAATCCCTAGAAAATTATTTACCATAATATGTTTACCTGTTTTATTAAGTATTATACAATGCTGATGTTAGGTTATGTTGTCGTTAGAATACAAAAAAAAACGTTTTGCGATTGCCACTGTTTTGGATTTTTCTTTGTTCGATCAAGTATTTACGTGTGACAAAAATAGTTCAAAATAAGATACAATTTTGTCACTCAAACAAGGATAAAGAAAGAAAATGATTTTATGAGGAGTGGAGAGGTTTTGTGGAGGAGTTTTGACTTATTTAAAATAGCTTTAAAACTGTGAAAAAATCCGCAGCGTCGATTACACCAGAATTGATAAAAGCTTTACAATTTGTTTATTTATTTTTCATAACTTAGAGCTACCATTACAGGTTTTTTTCAACTTTATGTGATAGTCTACGTACTAGTAACTTCTATTATACTCGTACTAAAATCTATTTTAACTTAATAATAAATACACTTTGCACACACTTATACTATACAATAAATTATTATTACTCTACAGTAAAACACAAAACAAACAATAGTCAATTTGCAAATTCACTCAAAGGGCATATGTTCGCACTATGTTTCAAATGACTCCTGACTAGTGCGTCATACAGGACTCTGACTGTTGCAATGTTAGTGAAATGTTGCGTCTGTCTCAGCACAAAGCCCAAGTTTCTGAACGCCCTTTTGCAGATCTCCGTTATGTGTTCGTGAAACTGTAGCTCAGAAGTTACGGAAACCCCTAAATCTCGTACTTGTGTGACTCTTTGCATAGGCTGCGCATCCATCACATACTCATGAAGTTAGAGGTGCCCGTGCGCGTGTGAAACTTATCACCGTATAATGTCCAACAAAATGCGATTGATTAAAAATTTGAATGGAACCTTTATTTTTTTGTAATCTTGAACTAAAATAAAGAACAGAGGTAAATAATTTTGTTGTTTATTTTCAGTTGTTGTTCTTCGTCCTTGCCATCACATGTCGAGTTGGCGTGGCGTCACCTAGAAGGCACTTAAATGCGAAAAATAGCCCTTCCGAAGTCAGTGCATCAAGTTCGGACAGTCATACAAATAGCGAGGCTGTCCTTGATGGCAGTAGTGAAATTGGTAGTGGAAAGAAAAATGTAGACAGTGTAATAAGATCAGGAAGTTTCAAAAGCAGTGAGGGTGGTGGCCATGCAGGTGGTGAAGCAATAAGTCATGCCAATAGTTATGCTGGTGCAGAAGCTGGGGGTTTCGCCAGCGGCCAAGCTGGTGGTTATTCCGGTGGCCAAGCTATGGGTTATGCTGGTGCTGAAGCTGGTGGATACGCCAGTGGCCAAGCAGGTGGTTTTGCAAGCGGTCAAGCTGGTGGTTTTGCTGGCAGCCAAGCAGGTGGTTATGCCGGTGGGCAAGCAATGGGTTATGCAGAAGCTGGTGGTTTTGCCAGTGGCCAAGCAGGTAGTCATGCTGGTGGTCAAGCAATGGGTTATGCTGGTGCAGAAGCTGGTGGATATGCGGGTGGCCAAGCTGGTGGTTATGCTGGTAGTCAAGCTTTGGGTTATGCTGGTGCAGAAGCTGGTGGTTATGCCAATGGCCAAGCTGGTGGTTTTGCCAGTGGCCAAGCTGGTAGCTATGCCGGTGGCCAAGCTAAGGGTTATGCTGGTGCAGAAGCTGGTGGATTTGCCGGAGGCCAAGGTGGAGGTTTCGCCAGTGGCCAAGCTGGTAGTTTTGCCATTGGCCAAGGTGGTGGCCATGCCAGCGGCCAAGCTATAGGTTATGCTGGTGGAGAAGCTGGTGGATATGCGGGTGGCCAAGCTGGTGGTTATGCCGGTGGTCAAGCAATGGGTTATGCTGGTGCAGAAGCTGGTGGTTATGCCAGTGGCCAAGCTGGTGGTTTTGCGAGTGGTCAAGGTGGTGGATATGTAGGTGGCCAAGCTGGTGGCTATGCTGGTGGCCAAGTTAATGGTTATGCCGGCGGTCAAGCAATGGGTTATGCTGGTGCAGAAGCCGGTGGATTTGCTGGTGGCCAAGCTGGAGGTTTTGCCAATGGCCAAGCTGGAGGTTTTGCCAGTGGCCAAGCTAATGGTTATGCCGGTGGTCAAGCTAATGGTTATGCCGGTGGTCAAGCTATGGGTTATGCTGGTGCAGAAGCCGGTGGCCAGGCTGGTGGTTATGCCGGTGGTCAAGCAATGGGATATGCTGGTGCAGAAGCTGGAGGATTTGCCAGTGGTCAAGCTGGTGGTTATGCCGGTGGTCAAGCAATGGGATATGCTGGTGCAGAAGCTGGAGGATTTGCCAATGGTCAAGCTGGTGGTTATGCCGGCGGCCAAGCAATGGGTTACGCTGGAGCAGAAGCTGGTGGTTATGCCGGTGGTCAAGCCATGGGTTACGCTGGTGCAGAAGCTGGTGGTTATGCCGGTGGCCAAGCCATGGGATACGCTGGAGCAGAAGCTGGTGGTTATGCCGGCGGCCAAGCAATGGGTTACGCCGGTGGAGAAGCTGGAGGTTTTGCCGGCGCACAGGCTAGTGGCTTTGCTGGCGGACAAGCTGGTGGCTATGCCAATGGCCAAGCTGGTGGCTATGCCAGTGGCCAAGCTGGTGGCTATGCCAGTGGCCAAGCTGGTGGATATGCAAGTGGCCATGCTGGTGGCTATGCAAGTGGCCAAGCTGGTGGCTATGCCAGTGGACAAGCTGGTGGTTATGCCGGCGGACAAGCTGGTGGTTATGCCAGTGGACAAGCTGGTGGTTATGTGCATGGTGGTGCAGGGGCCGGCGTCAATGCTGCCGCTGGTGGTCTCATTAGTGGTAGCATCGGAGGAGCTGCTGGTGCTCATTTGGGAGCTGGTGCTGCTGGTTATGCTGGTGCGGAAGCTAGTGGCTATGCCGGAGGTAGCGCTAGTGGCCATGTCGCAGGTGCCGCAAACGCAGCTGCTAGTGCAAGTGCTGGCGGATATCTAAGTGGAGAAGCCAGTGGGCACGCTGGCGGTTATATTGGTGGTGACCCTGGTAGTTACGCTTTGAGTAGTGTCACTGCGTAAGCTCGAATATCCTGAATCCAAAAAATTACTATAAGACTGTCAAATTTCATCTGGAAAAACAAAGTACTCATTTGGATCTTAGAATAAAATTAGGCTGCATAATCTTATCCAGAGGTATTTTGTAGAAGTTAATAAATGGTAGACCACAGTGGTGTTATAGTTTGGACTCATTTTCATTTATATAACCCTTCCCAAATATCAAATGTTTTTAATTAAATCGGAAACAATACCCTTCAAACCTCGACAAAGACATGCTTGACGGAAAAGTTAATTATAATATAATATTTTAATGATAAATTATGCGGGTTATAACTACTTACAAAATGTCTGTACAGTAAAATAAAACACGAGTAAAATAGTCCTCGCACTCTTATTTAAGTTCGGATGAGTTATGCTCAACAAATGGCAAGCTTATGACGGGCAGGATTTAGCTTACCTTAGTAGACAATTGATAATACTCGTTCAGCAACAATGCAAACAATTCTAATACAATACAATTCCATTTTATTTTAATTTCTTTTATTTATTTATCTTATTTGGCTCCTCAACAATGAGTATACCACAAAATTTACAACAAACCATTCATACTTAATAGACCAGGGCTGAAGCCTTCAAAAATGGTAAAAAATGAAAAAAATTACAGTAGGATGAAACCCATTAGAAAAGGAGGGGAATATGATAAAAATAAAAGGAAAAATAAATTACGGTCGATTCGAGTTCGGGAAGTGGGAGGAGGTGAGTTTTTAAGGGTAAAAATTGGTTTTTCTTGATTTCCGGCAAAACTATGAGTCCTAGGGAAAAAAGTTAAATAGCAAAGTTGTAGGTAATAAAAAGATCTACAACTTTTGTATTCACAATTTTTTCACATAACCTCAAAATTTAGGTGAAAAAATCAAATAACCAAGTTTTTGGTTTTTTGATTTTATCTTTTTCAAAAAAATTTTTTTTTCTACGAAATTTGGTGAAAACTTACCTTATTATGCCCCAAATACACTGTACTTTATTTGATTTAAAATATTTATTTTTTCGCCTTATTTTATTTTAGCTTACCTATTTTTATAAGTTTAAGTGCCTCATCAGTTAAAGAGGAACACAACATGCATTATACTATACGAACATATGAAAAATAACTAGTGAGAACAATAAACAATTAAATAGTGACAGTAACAAAGTTCACGACAGCTAGGTCTAATTTACGAAACACACTTTAAGATTTTATCTTACAAAGAAAGTTAAATGGCCATCATTTTGATGAAACCAATAAATTACAAAATATTTTGTTTTCAGTGGGACTTGACGAATAAAATAAAGTAGGAAGAAATATTTTGCCTATATTTTTATATAAATGTCTGGCCGACTGAAAATATTAAGATAAACCGGGAAAATTATTTGAGCTACATCGCCTTAGGCCTTACACGAACACAGAAACTTCTAACAGTTACACATATTTCAAACTATTAAAAAAAGACTTGCAAGGTAGCTAAAGCCCTTTTTGTTTTCCTCTTAATGCCCTTTGCGTTCCAGGGCTGCGGTGACCCTTTGAAACGAATTCCGCAACCATGGCTGGGGGTAAACCCCTTTTTTATGGATGGAAAATCATCAAATGACTCCTCCTTCTCTGGGTGAAGCCAAGGGCAGTGTCAGACTCTTACTGACCAAAACCCATCCATGTTCCTCCTAGCGCTCTTTGCGTTCCAGGGGTACGGTACCTCTTTTGAACAGATTCCGCAGCCCCAGCAGGCACCTACCCTAGCAAGCTCCGTCTTCCGTGCTGACATCACTTTGAGGCGCGCGGGGATCGCAGCTCGCCGACGATCCAGGTCTGGTTCTGATCAGACGGCGAGCCACCCAATGCTCGCCGTCCGCAGGAACGCGCCTACGGCGGCCGGGAATCGTCCTGCGACTCCCGGCCGCCGTAGGCGCGTCCTCTGGGGCGTCTTCTTCTGTTGCGGCAACTGGGGCGTGAGGTTTCCTTCTCTCTCACACGTTCGGCCTCCTCCTTTGCTAGCAATACTGCTTCGCAGAAGGAGGTGGCCGCATCCCATGCCTCCTCGGCCCGGACCATAGATTGAACCAAGGCCCATCGCAAGAGGTCGCCGCCGCCGATCGCCTCAACGAGGACCCGGCGCCCAAGCAGGGCAGATCTCCACCATTTGCTCCACCGTGTCCTCCGGGCGACTCTCACAGTGTTGACACCCGGGCGTGTCCGCTCGCCAAATCCGAAACAGGTTTCTCCCGAAACAACCGTGCCCGGTGAGTACCTGCGTCAGGCGGAAGGTGAGGATACCATGACGCCGCTCCAACCACTCCTCAAAGAGGGGACTTATCGCCTAGATTGTGGCGTGCGCAGCGCTGGGTTGCGACAGTCGCTGTCTTCTTACCGTCATAAGATCATGCCGGAGCTCCGTCCACCTTCTCCAGTCACCAGTCTCGCCCCGGCGTTGCGCCTCCACGCTCCACTCGTAAATGAGCGCAAGGGCTCTTGCCTTCAGATCTCATGGCGGCAGTCCGGCAAGGACTGGGGGGGGGGGGCGAGTCACCCACGTCTGTAGTTGGGGACCGAGTCACCCGCGTCCGTAGGAGAATACCCAATGTTAGACCCTACACGTGGTCCTCGGGTGGTGCTAATCGGGTGACACTAACTTGTGATAGGCTTTGGCCGATGGCTTGTAACCACCCACTGGGCAAAGACGTACCGCCAAGCGGCTTAGCTGCGTTCCGGTACGATGCTCAGTGTAGCCATTTCAAAGGAGTTGGGTCAAAATAGTTGTTCCAATGCAGGCAGACCAACCAGGCTTGCCCTGGCATGGGCGTATCGGGGGACTAGTCGCTGAGGGTAGTGGGATCCAAGGCACGGTGCGCCGCTGGCTGACCGTAGGTAGTTGGGGGCCCAAGTAGTGTGCTAGGCACACATGAAAGGCTGCCCCGCCAACTGTCTAAAAACCCTGGAATGCACCATCGTGCTGGTTGGCGACCAGATAAAAGGGCCCGATGGACCTTCTCTGGCGGACAAAGATGTCTTCCTGTCAGGGCGTGCCTGAAGGTTAGCAGCATGGAATCTTATTTCACTTCCTTCTTCCTCAACCTCCATCACTTTTTTATGAATAGGAATAAAAAGAAAAAAGCTATACAGCGGCAGCACGTCCTTTCGCATAAAGCGCACCCCTCTAATATCCCTATCTGTGTATAAGACTGAGAAAAACAAGTTGCGAGATCAAATCCTGCGACGAAGATGTTGTTTTGCTTTCAATTAAGAATTTATTCCAAAACTATTTCTTGTATTATTGTAAAGAACTATAGACGGATAACCTTCAAATATAAACTTTCTAAAATGGTAATATTTTCGCATAACTTGTAATAAGTGGGTAGTTGAAAAATAAATATTTGTATTCATTATAAAACTGGTATTCAAATGCTACTAAGGGTATGCAGTGACTACGCGCAAACATATTTTACCTTGCCTTACTAAATTGCAAAAACAACGTCTCTTTACAATTTTTTATTTTCTATTTTATAGGTTGTTTTTTTATTATGATGTCTCAATGGAGTGATTATATAAAATACAAAATAATCTATTTGCACGAGGAGAAAGTTGGCTGTTTGTGCTGTGCAAGAATAAACTTTATGAAAGTATTCTATATGGTTCAAATTGTTTAGAATATTGCGTCTAGAAATTACAACTAAGATCAAATTTTAGTGCGCCTTATAAGAGTTGAGTTGGTCTTGCGGTCACTAATAAGGTAGTGCGATGTTCATCGTTATCTACGTTCGAACCAAGTTTAAC
Source organism: Lacanobia oleracea (assembly GCA_950371165.1). Lineage (NCBI taxonomy): Eukaryota > Metazoa > Arthropoda > Insecta > Lepidoptera > Noctuidae > Lacanobia > Lacanobia oleracea. The sequence continues at coordinate 14,455,012 of OX493401.1, forward strand.
CTAAATATAGCTTTTTGCTCAGCTGTTTTTTTTTTAATTATTTCATAACATTTATTTTACATTTCTTTAATAGACGACGTAGGGTCTTGTCTTTTTAAAAGGGCAGTTTGTATAGCAATAAAACTAAACAATTGCAAGTTTAAAATGTTTATTATTTCATTAAAACACTTAGTTAAGATAAAGTAAGTAAATGCTCATATATTTCCAAATTAATATAAATTTTATATTAGTATGCCATAATCAAATCTAACCATTTATAAACATTAAAAAAGTGTGCTTATGCTTAAATGTTTGTTATCGAGAAAATGAATTCTTCTGTGAAATGCTTTACAGATTTATAGCTGCCTATATGTAGTGAATAAACATGTTATTTAAATAGAAAAATCTATTTATAACAATAACATCACCACATAATCAGCAACATTTTAATGGTTTAACAGTCAATCCATTGAGCATTTACTTACATGGTGTGTTTAAAAATGCCTAGACACTAGATTAATTAGTAGCGGATTGGCGCACCGTCCCCTGCGTATAACTTGCTGTAAGCGGCTACGCATACCGCGCACCATATTCTAACACAAATCTTTGCCTCTCATGTGCTCCCAAGTCGATGTCACGATCTCAACCAAGTTGTGTTTGTTTCGCACTTCCGTTGTGTCCCAATTTAAAACCATTTGATCCCATAGATTTTCCATAGGGTTCAAATCAGGACTTTTAGATGGCCAATTAATAACTGTCACACTTTCTTGAGCAGCTAACAATCCTGCACAATGCCTGCACGGTGGATGGAGCAGTTATCGTGCATGAAATAAATATGTGATGTTGGATAGGCAATTCGCACAGTCGGCAGCATGACGTCACGCAGAATCTCCAAATACAAACTACTATTAAACCTACCACCAACTTCCACCAATTCACCAGGTCCCATAGACAACATCCAGCCCCAGTAGCTCAGGGTTATTCTACCGCTGGTTCTAAAAGGTAGCACGCACTTCTCATTGTAGCGTTCTTCTTTCCTTCGCCATAAGATTTTACGTCCATCTTCGTCCGATTTAAATGATTTTTCATCAGTGAAGATCACAACATTTTCTTCCCAATTAAAATTTAAATATTCCTGGCCAAAACGGACCCTTTCTTCGCGATGAGCAGGTGTTAATGCAATTTTCAGTGCCGATTTATAATTCCTTATCCCAGCAGCGCGTAAATGCCTTCTCACTGTTTCCACTGAAATATTGTGGTTTATTGCGGTTACACGAATGGGCAAAAATGGATAATCAACATGGCTTGAAACAATAGCCCGGTGGCGTTCGAATTCGGGACTATACTTGATGGCTTTTACTCCTGGACGAATCCGCTAAATAATTCCATTGTCTTCATAACGTCTTAGCCATGGCCTGACCGTATTTCTCTAAAACAAAAAAAAAAAAACATTTTCGGAACCGTGTTTGTAACTTGTAAGGAGTAAACTACGCGTTAATCACAATAAATAAAATAAAATAGGTATAAAAAAAAACAATTACTGCTATATTAAGTCGACGACCAATCTCTCTAATTCCAACATTCTGCTCACGTAAAAATATGATTTTGTGTTTGGTATAGTCATCAAGTTGCTACATGATACTTTTTACACTAAATTGCTAACGAGTTATGTGGAACGATTTACAAATGTGTGTGCGCAGTCACTGCTATTAATCGTAGTGTAACTTTTGTCACTTATATGAATTTATTATCTACCTCACAAAGCAAATGTATGCTTTACTTCGTATCCAACCATTCTTGGTAAATTTAAATTAATCTATCAATAATAATAAATAAATAAATGACATTCTATTCAATTCATAATAATAAAAAATGACATTCTATCCAATTAATAATAATATATAAATGACATCCTATCCTATTGGTAATAAATGAATAAAATACTATCCGATTAATAATAATAAATATATGACATGCTATTCTATTAATAATAATAAATAAATAAATAAACGATATAGTACTCTATTAATAATAACAATAAATAAATCACATCCTATTCAAATAATGTACTTAATTGCATACAAGTTGGACAGGAAATAATAAACTTTTATAAATTATTTAAAGCGCTCTTCCTCTCTCCTAATTATTCAAAGTTTTGCTGTGCCCGACAGGGTCCATAATTGCTTCTATGTATTTATTCTTACCACCTGTATTTTGACATTATGGATTGCAATAAACGATTTGAGATTTGAGATTTGAAATTCTCTAAACTTAAAGTTTTTTTAATTTACCCACCTGTTTACAAGATAATTATGTTATTAGGCGTAAATCATATTGGTCGTTCTTTAATAATGCAAGCAATATTGTAGTTCCTTTTTTAAATGATTGTCATTACAACTAATTAAAAAAGGAACTAATACTATGTGGACTGTGTTTTCGAACCCACGTGTTGTTCGTCGCCAATCCAGCATCAAACCGCTAAGCCACAAGAACTTGTCGAGAATACGCGAAATTAAAGATTAGGTTGTAATTATATAGAGTTACTTAAAAGCTTTTCAACTTTGAAGTTGACGAGATAATGATTAAAATAGCTTAACAAAATGATACATAATGCCGGTGGCTCCGAAAATGTCGGGTGGGTTTACCTTAACGTTACGTGTTAAAGATCAAATTTGCGTGTCTATATTATTATTGTATTTGTTCATCAAGTCCTCGAGAAACTTGTCTGATAAGCTCGTATTAATTGAATAAACCTTAATGTTACTGTCAAAGGGTCCAAATTCGTTTGTTTTTAGGGTGGGTAAGATAATGTTGCCAAGAGACTGTACGCCCGGGATGACATCTGCTATCGGCGTCTCCGATACCTGGAAGACTCCAGGTTCTCAACGCTGTGGGCTATAGTGGACACAGGCCTAGACAAAATTGTCTACGCATGCGTCAATCGTTCGCACAGCAGTGATTTGGAGACTACTGGGCTTACACGGCACCTGAGTGAGGCGGCGGATGCGGCTTAGCAGCGGTACCCTTCTACCCAATTAGTGTTACTGGGGGACTTTAATGCCCACCATCAGGAGTGGCTCTTCCCATACCAGTGCACAGACCATGCTGGACGAGAGACGCAAAAGCTAGCACTTGCGTTAAATCTCAACCAGCTGGTCCATGAGGCAATGAGGGTGCCTGATGTTGATTCGCACACTGCCAATTGCTTGGATCTTTTGCTAACAACAGATCCAGAACGTTATTCGGTGTCAATTTCTTCACCACTGGGTAGTTTCACCACTGTCAGGTGAAGTCTGTGTCCGTCTACTCCCAGCCCGATCCTAGCCCAAGAGGCACCCGGCGGGTATGGCGTTACAGGTCAGCTGATTGGGATGGCATGCGATCATTCTTCGCATGTAACCCATGGCAGCCTACTTGCTATTCTTCCACTGATGCTACGTCGTGCAATCGCTGATGCGCGCTAGCACGCGGCGTACCTAGGTAGTAGTCCTGCAAGAAGGAATGGCGGAGGGCTCGGTTTGACCACATTAGCCGAATAGGGAACAAACTTGCTTTATACCCAGCAGGTAGTAAAGCTTTTTTGTCCCTGGCTAAGTTGGTCAACTCGAACTTCTGCCACCCTTCACTACCCCCAATGCTGAGACCCGACGGGACGCTGGCCCACTCCGCTGAGAAGAAAGCGAACTTGTTTGCTTCTTTGATTGCGGAATCTTCACGTCTGGATCCTGGTGGCGCGACACCCCCCGCCTCTCCTGGTGGATGCGAGTCGAGTATGTCGAAAATTAGCATTTATCAGTAGGACGTCCGTAGGGTACTGCGTAACCTAGACGTGAACAAGGCTAGTGGTCCCGACGGGATACCGGCAATTGTTCTGAAGACTTGTTTTTTTTTAACATTTTATTTAATGAAAAATAATACAGAGGTGTCACTTAATTCTAAACTCGCCAAACTTTTACTTTTGATGGCTCCGATCTTGACACGCCTATTTAGCCTTTCTTTTTAGACTGGAAAAGTGCCGAAGGCTTGGAAGCAAGTTAACGTGCAGCCCGTGCCCAAGAAGGGTAGTCGAGCTGACCCGCGAATTATAGACCCATCTCTGTAACGTCCATACTCTGTAAGACTATGGAACGCGTGCTGAATCATAAGCTCCTGGCGTACCTGGAAGCGAATGATATCCTTAGTGACCGTCAATACGGGTTCCGCCGAAATCGGTCAACTGATGATCTTCTAGCGTATGCCATTCACATCTGGAGTGAGGCCATAGAGAAGCACGGGGAGGCACTAGCGGTCTCCCTTGACATCTCGAAGGCCTTTGACAAGGTCTGGCTCGATAGCCTTATTGGTAAGCTTCCTTCTTTCGGTCTGCCCGCCGGTTTGTGTGATTGGATTGCAGATTTCCTGAGGGATCGGTCTATCAGAGTGTTCATAGATGGCTGCTCGTCTGGACTGCTGGATATTAATGACGGGGTTCCTCAGGGGTCGGTGCTTTCGGCAACACTGTTTTTGCTGCATATTAATGATCTGCTTAAACCTGTTACCTTTGAGTATTTAGACGACAGCACTGTTGCTGAGAGATTCGTGTCCGACGCACGAGCTGGTGGGACGCAGATCCGGTCTCTCCGGGAGGCAATGGTTGAGGCTCTGAATGGGGTGATGCCAATCTGGTCAAGTTCAATGCTGCTAAGACCCAAGCGTGTCTATTTTCCGCCAAAAGAAGCCTATTCCACCTAGCTCTATCTTTCCGCGGCGTAACCGTGCCGATATCCGACCAACTTGAGCTTCTTGGGGTTACATTAACATCTACTCTCAATTATGGCCCGTACATAGAGGCAAAAGCTCAAGTGCTTGTGTCTGGGCTGACTACAGCTGAAACAAAGATCGCTGCGGTCCACCACCGAGGTGCAGAAGTACCTCAGAGGTCTGGGTTCGAACAGTTTGACCTGCGCAGATACCGAGCCCACCAGTAGTCTTCGGCCCTCCGATATTTTCTTGGCCACTGTCACGAGGCAGCTCACCACGACGGTTTGCATGCCCGTGTGGACAAGACGTATGGTTCCTGCCTTCACCTGACTTTGGACTGATGTTTTAGCACTCAACGCATACAGACGTGCTAATCAATTCATAATTATTAAATATAATAAATTAACATCTATGGCTGAAAATAAGTTTTATAAATGCATTATGACCAAAACTTGGCCGGAAAGCTACCGAATATCTCCAGAGATACATTTTTGACCTCAATAAAACTAAGCAACAAATCTGGCAGAAGAGATGCGGAGAACTTTAACTACATTGTAGAAGTTCCAGCTCATATTCGGAAGGCTCTCATCACATAGGACCGATTATTTATAAATTGGACATCCTGTCCAGTTCGAGACTTCACACTGGCAACAAGATGTTACAACTGCCAGCAGTACGGTCATGCTGCCAAGACGTGCAAAGTAGCTGCTTCGACATGTGGACACTGCGGTGAAGAAGAGCACACTCTTCAAGACTGCACAAAGAAAGCCGTTGCGCCAAGATATGCAACTTGTTTGCGCTTCAAATAAACCAGCCAACTTACACGACAGGAGATCCAGAGTGTCCTACTAAAAAAGCTGCCGAGAACTGGTACTTAAACTCAATCGACTATGAAGGAGCTTATGAGCGCCAGCGCCACATATTTATTTATATTTAAGACTTACTTATATTTTATATTCTTCTTTACCCTAGATATGGATAATAACTTGATTTCCGATAACAAGTTTGTACCTGTTTCAAAGTCATGCCAGGTTGAGGACTGCGTACAATATATTTCCGATTATCAAAAGTCATTGACCATACTAACCCAAAAAATTCGCAGTATTTACAATTGTATAGATAGCTTCAACATCTTTTTTCATAGACTCAATTTTGAATGCGATATTATGGTATCCAAATAACATTTTGGTGTCAGTTACAGGCTTTTTTATGACTTTAAGTAATATAACAGGGTTATAATTATCTCAGTTATTACTAAAGACGATATAGAGGAGTTAACAAACAAGTTTTAGCCCCAATCGCAGCACTAAAGCTTTAATGGACGACGTAATACAGCTTTGAGAGTTATAATGGCGCTAGTAGCAGCAAGTATACTTAATACACACCCAAGTCTTTATAAAAGTGTTCGCCGACACTTTTTAACCCTTATTGTTGTATAGTTATTGCAATGAACCCTTTTATACCACTTAAGGTGCTACATTGACAGTTATCGCAGACATCAATATGATGATGATGATGGTTTTTTTTATTTCCGTTTCAGCAGAAGATGCAGTTCTCGACTTAACTAAACTTGTTGCAAGAAAGCTTGATGAGAAACAGAATTGCCTAGGTTTATTCCTAGACTTAAAAAAGGCATTTGACACAGTTTCAGTTCCTATCCTCCTGTCGAAGTTGGAAAGCATCGGAATACGTGGTTTAGCTCATGATTTCTTTGCTAGCTATCTGTCATCTATCACTAACCGTAGACTGTGTGTGAGAGTTGGAGACTATGTTAGTAGAGAGGAAACCACCACCTCCGGTGTGCCACAGGGAAGCGTGCTTGCCCCGACCCTCTTCCAGGTCTACATGAACGACCTTTGCTGCATACCACACACAAATTCCAAAATATTCACCTATGCCGATGACACGGCAATTATTGTTCATGGAAATGATTGGGAACTTCTGAGAACGACTGCCGAATCGTCACTTAAATCTGTAGTCAGTTGCTTGCAGCTAAATCTCCTTACTCTGAACCTGGAAAAGTCCTTCTTTATCCCGTTCAAGCAACATCCCAGTACTAAACCTCCTACAGGATTTCTCATTAACGCGCACATATGTTATGACCATATACCCTGCTCATGCTTGTCTATTCGAGAGGTAAACCATCTTATATCTCGTATTTGGGTGTAATTATTGATAGCGAACTGAACTGGTACTCACACAGATCTTCTGCTGATTTTAAAACCCGCGATGTTATCACCGCATCACAGTGTGGGGTCCCTTATTTTCACGATAACGCATAAGACCGCTTTTGCTAGACGCCAGCATTATGTCTTAAGCTCACACCTATACACAATAATAATTAAAAAATCAAACATAATTGAATTAGACACTTACAGGGTCAAAGTTAAAATTGAGGAGTGGATAAAAGATCTACGAGGCAACTGAAAGTTTACTTGCCTGGATTTGCTAATTCAGTTATATTATTCATATCACACCACACTACACCACATCACATCACATCACATCACATCATATGACACCACATGACATCACATGACATCACATGACATCACATGACATCACATCTCATCACATCACATCACATCACGACACGTCACGTCACGTCACGTCACGTCACGTCACGTCACGTCACGTCACGTCACGTCACGTCACGTCACTTCACGTCACGTCACGTCACGTCACGTCACATCACGTCATATCACGTCACGTTACATCACGTCACGTCACGTCACATCACATCACATCACATCACATCACATCACATCATATCACATCACATCACATACTAAACCTCCTACAGGCTTTCTAATTAACGCGCACACACCACACTACACCACATCACACCACACTACACCACATCACATCACATCACACCACACTACACCACATCACATCACATCACATCACGTCACTTCACGTCACGTCTCGTCACGTCACGTCACGTCACGTCACGTCAAGTCACGGCACGTCACGTCACGTCACGTCACGTCACGTCACATCACATCACATCACACTACACCAATTTTTTCACCAAACACCCCAAGGGAGACCCCTTACACATTTCCGCTTTTGCTAGACGCCAGCATTATGTCTTAAGCTCACACCTATACACAATAATAATTAAAAAATCAAACATAATTGAATTAGACACTTACAGGGTCAAAGTTAAAATTGAGGAGTGGATAAAAGATCTACGAGGCAACTGAAAGTTTACTTGCCTGGATTTGCTAATTCAGTTATATTATTCATATCACACCACACTACACCACATCACATCACATCACATCACATCATATGACACCACATGACATCACATGACATCACATGACATCACATGACATCACATCTCATCACATCACATCACATCACGACACGTCACGTCACGTCACGTCACGTCACGTCACGTCACGTCACGTCACGTCACGTCACGTCACTTCACGTCACGTCACGTCACGTCACGTCACATCACGTCACATCACGTCACGTTACATCACGTCACGTCACGTCACATCACATCACATCACATCACATCACATCACATCATATCACATCACATCACATACTAAACCTCCTACAGGCTTTCTAATTAACGCGCACACACCACACTACACCACATCACATCACATCACACCACACTACACCACATCACATCACATCACATCACGTCACTTCACGTCACGTCTCGTCACGTCACGTCACGTCACGTCACGTCAAGTCACGGCACGTCACGTCACGTCACATCACATCACATCACACTACACCAATTTTTTCACCAAACACCCCAAGGGAGACCCCTTACACATTTCACTTATACATGAGACGACGCCCACACAATTTACTGAATTCTCATGTACACTCAACACAATTCATTTTTTACTAAATAAAACAACTTTAACATTTTAGTCTACATAATTTTATCTTGTCTGTGACTATCTGAGTCTGTTTGTACACTCATAATATGTTTCGTCCACTTTTTAGCGAAGACACTGCCTCCTAAGATACAGAATATTCCTAGTTTAGGAGGCAGGGCCCAAATTTTGTATTGACTGCACTTTGCCCATCTCTCGCGCATTCATTTTGTCAATAATTTTTCTTCCCCCATGTGACAATGATGGGAAATGTATGTGTCAGTCGTAATTAGCTAATAAATACTATTACTATTATTCACTTCAGAGCGTTAACATGTAAAGCTGGACTACCTTGTGCGTAGTTTACTCGCATAATACCATTTTATCAACATAATGGATCTGAATGCTTTTCCGTTTATTTAGAACATACCCAATGTTCCAGATAAACGGAAAAGCATTCCTACTAGTTGAAGAATTCATCACGACAGCAAGACGGCAGGGCTTGCTCGGGTTGTCATTTATGCAAAATTAAGCGTGCATGTGGAATCCATTGGCCAAGGGTTTGCAAATAAAATCAATTATACGCTCTGACCCATAGTTTTCAAACTGATGCTACGCTAAATGACACTCTTTTATCACTCACCTAAAGTTCCTTTCACATGAGATTTGGTCAAAAGAGGGGGCAAGATTTAGTTATAATACAATTTTGTTATATTGTATAACATTTATTGTATTATTTACAAAATAGTTTTAAATGAAAAACAAATGGATTATCAGCGCTTATCGACTTATAAATTAGGTAATAACTTGTTTTGGGTGACCGTGTCCAAAGGCGATTTATTTCTAGCTTTATATCGGCTATAGTACCACCATAACGGAACCAGTCAGTTTTGGTCGACTACCAAACATAGCAATGCTGAAGCCTAGCAAGATATCGAAACTACTAAATATGAAAATTTATTCACTGGTAAGTAAAGAGCAATTTGTGTTAAACATCATAGAAAATAAGACTTACATCGATGACCGTAGCGACATGATGTTCATGAGTGGAGACTACCAATCGCCGAGTGTAGGATCTCTCCAGCCCCGGTGAAGTGATGCTTTTAGAGTTATTGGTAACAGCAGGCTGGGAATCAATATCACACCACTGAAACAAAATGATTATTGAATTAGTATGTTACCATTATACTATTATAATAACAATGAAATTGGTTTACTTACGAATAATACAATTGCCATTTTGTGACAATAATGCTGTAATTCTTGGTCAAATTTAGGCATCATAGGAGAAATTGCCGTCTAAAGGACACATGTCAACTCGAACAGGGATCATCACCGTATCGCCTTTTGTCTCGCCATCAAACAGGCTCAGCCTAACGTAAGCACAAGCCGTAAGCCGTAGGCGCGGAACTGCAATTTGAATACGCACCGCATCGCTGTTCGTGATGTTATCCCGAGGCGAAGCAATTACGTTACGATTCCGATTAGTGTGCGTTGCAGGAGGGAGTTTCTTATAAAGAATACTGCACGACTCGAGTTGGTACGCTGACGATCCCTTTCCGAGTTCATATAAATATGCTACATTAAAAAGGAACGTGTATACAATGATGTATTATATAGGGTGACTGGTAATTAAGTGCATTCCTTGAAATGAGTTTTCCTAAAGCGGATAGATATGCAACGATTTTGACCCCAAAAACTTGACTATTTGGATGTTTCAGGTTGTCAAAGATAAAAAAAATTGTCTTGGTCTGCCTCACAAACAAATGGCTCATAAATCTGCTGTACTTTGGATACGACGCTTTCAAAGTATGGGATTTGGAGTTACGCCCTTTGTCCCCTACAAAGGACGTAACTCCTAATCCCATACTTTTGGCAATGAGCAAAAAACTAAAAAAAAAATAATTAAATAACTTTTTTGTTTTTATACTTATAAATTTGACTTCTAGGAAAGAAGTTCTTAAATTTTGACCGTCTTTCGCCTAATTTAATTACAATTGTTTACTAGAGCTGTTAACGAAGTTAGCATGGAGTTACACCCCTGAAAACCTTAAAAAAATGTATATTAAATAGTCTGGTAACAAACGCCTGCAGTAAAAATCAGTTAAACACATACAAGGGTAATTTGTGTAGCTGTAAACACCGTTTTTTTTTGCAATAAATGTAATAATAATATAATAATAATAATAATATAATAATATCGTTTATTTATAAAACAGGGCACATTTACAATAAAATATATTACAACATTTTTTACAGAACACAGTTGCTGATTTGCCTGAACTAGGTTGAAACCTGTGTCTCAGGCTAGATAGTGCTTATGTAAACATCATAATAAAATAACAATTTATCAATAACCTAAAATAAAAACTTAAAATTAAGGGACACATCACTTTTTATTTACACACAAAAAGAAGGTCTTCTGTCTCTACGTACGAGATGCTTAATAAATATTGCACAATTGTCTTTTTACAGCTATAGTAATTTAACTTATAGATACTTAGTTCCTTATTTAGTCTATTGTACAGAAATGGACCTAAAAATTTAAAAAATCTTTTTACAAAAGCATATTTTGAAAATGAAGTAGACTCGCAGACAATATCATTCCGTCTCTTATTAGTTTTTTCGATGATGTAAGTGAGCATGGTGTGCTGTTTTAATACCAGTTGCATAATGAAAAGCTGGCGAACAGTCAGTACGTTGCAGGATTTGTACAGAAGGTCTGTGGGATAGAGAAAGGGATGGAAATTGGCTACTTTTAAAATAGCTCTCTGAGCTCTTTCAAGAGGGAGTAAGTGAGTTTTGGCTGCTCCACCCCATGAAACGATACAGTACTGGATTACAGATTGCCCTAGGGCCAAATAAACTTGTGTAATTACTTTTGGGTCCGCAATAGCTCGCAGTTTTTTAAAGACATAGATTAATTTGCGCACTCTTTTAACCAGACTCTCAATATGTAGTCTAAAAGAGAGAGTATCGTCTATTATTACTCCGAGATATTTAATGTTGGATGTTTGGAGGATAAAAGGACAGTCACATGTACTGATAGTGTGGGGTGCACATTTATGCGCAAACAGATAAGGATGAGAAATGTTAATTTGAGGCTTGCGCATGAAGAACTGAATATATTTTGTCTTGTCAGCATTTAACGTTAGTAAATTACTATGAAGCCAGTTAGTCACAGTATTGAAACCTAATTGAGCGTATTTGTACAATTCTTTACTAGTTTTAGCGGTAAATACTAAGGCCGTGTCGTCAGCATATGAAATAATTTTGCCATGTTGTAGGTTCAAATTGCACAAATCATTTATATAAACGAGAAAAAGGGTTGGGGCCAAAATGCTGCCCTGGGGAACACCAAAACTAGTATTTTTTTGCTCATCGCTCGTGATATTGTCTATTGTAACACATTGATATCTGTCATCTAGGTAGTCAGCAAAGAGTTTCAGCGGGGTTCCCCTTATTCCCATGGTCTCTAATTTGTTTAGGAGCATAGAAACAGACACTGTGTCAAAAGCTTTCGCTAGATCAAGGAAGACCCCCAAAGTCTGATTTCCTTTGCCAAGTTCCTCTGAGACATAATCGGTCAGGAGGTGCACCGCATCAGCTGTGGATAATTTGGCTCTAAAACCAAATTGCCTAGATGATAGTAAATTATTTTTTTCTAAATAGTTAACTAGCCTGCTATTCACAATTTTCTCAAGTATTTTGGAGATTGATGAGAGTAACGATATTGGCCTATAATTATTAACTAAGTGTTTGTTCCCAGATTTAAATATAGGTACTATAACTGCCTTTTTTAGGCATTTAGGAAAAATGCCTTCAGAAAAACAGATACGAAATATATGGGTTAAGGGAGGTACCAGGATATGCTTGAATTGTTTAAGGATCTTACTGTTAATATTATCCCATCCAACAGCACAGTCATCTTTTAGTCCACTAATAACTCGTGTTATTTCGTCTTCGTCAGTGTCCAGCAGTCCGAAAGATTGTAGTGCGCGGTTATTATTCAATTCATGGGAAGGTGGTTGATGACCGTAATGCTGAGGAATCTGCTCGGCAAGAGTTTTCCCAACATTCACGAAAAAGTTATTGACATGGTTGGCTGATGAAAGAGGTGAACTATTTGTTAACAATAAACTCGAATTTGATTCACGCTGTTTTGACATATAAGTGACGTTTTTTATATGTTTCCAAAGTTGCTTGCTATTGTTTCCTGCTTTGTTTAATTCATTTTTATTGTAATTCCTTTTTAAATTCTTTATGAGATTGTTACAAAAATTTCTGTATCTTTTGTAAGTGGTTTGAATAATACTATTACCTGGGTTTCTCCTAGATGATTGATGAAGTTTGTCTCTGTGTCTTATACACCGAATCAGGCCAGGAGTGATCCAAGGTTTAATATTATTAAGTTTCTTGTTTGTTGTAATAACAGTAGTGTTACGTAATATTGCTAATTGTACATGTTTTATTAAGTACGATAAAGCAAAATTTGCGTCAGCAGTATTGTAAACTGGGCTAAAGTCAAGTTTGCATAAATCATATTCGAGTTTGTTTGTATTTAATTGTGTTTTGGTCTGGGGACGATTCAGCTTAGGCAGCATTAAGTTTAGGGTTAGTAGAACAGCGTGATGGTCAGTAATTGTTGAGTTAGTAACAAGCGTAACATACGATAAACTAGATTTAATAATCATGTGATCGAGGCAGGAACCGCTATCATGTGTGGGCAAGGTGTGCGCAGGTAGAAAACCATGAAATGAACAGATGTTAAGATACTCTTGGGTCCCTGCATCGCAGTTATCAGAGTTTATGTTTATATTTATGTCACCTGTTAGTATGACATTATTGAATGAGCTTAGGTCTAGAAAAATTTGGTTTAAGGCAGCGTTAAAAGAATCCAAGTTTCTAGCAGAAGGGGATCTATAAATAGCAATTATTGCTGTAGTTGTACCAATTTTGATGATCAAACAATTACTCATACAGTCTTGAAGAGTAGGTTCTTCCACTGTGACCATAAATGATTCCTTTGAATAGACCACCACACCAGCATTTTGGTTGCTATTTAGCTTGGTATACAATAAGTTGTACCCTGGCATTACTGGGAGGTTATCCTGGCGATCAGATAGCCAGCACTCGGTTAGAACCATCACATCACAATCAAAATTAAGTCTACTAAGAAAAATGTTGAAGCTATCGATATTCTTAAAAATACTGCGAATGTTTTGTGTTAGTATGGTTAGTGACTTTTTATAATCGGAAATATATTGTATGCAGTCCTCAACCTGGCATGTCTTTGCATCAGGCACAAATGTGTTATCTATATCAGTAATTAAATTATTATCCATAATAGTAAAAAAAGAATGTGAACAGTGAGTTAAGTCTAAAATATAAACAAATATGTGGCGCTCTTAGGCGCCTTCATAGTCAACCGAGTTTAGGTACCTGTTTTCGGCAGCTTTTTTAGCAGGGCACTCTAGGTCTCCCGTCTTGTGGTTGGCTGGTTTTTTGAAGCGGATGCACGTTGCACATCTTGGCGCAACGGCTTTTTTGGGGCAATCTTGAATGGTGTGGCCTTCTTCACCGCAGTGTCCACATGTAGGGGAAGCTACTTTGCACGTCTTAGCTGCATGACCGTACTGCTGGCATTTGTAACATCTCGTTACCAGTGTGAAATCTCGAACCGGGCAGGAAGTCCAATTTATGAATAATCTGTCCTGTGTGATGAGAGCCTTACGAATAGTTGCTGGAACTTCTATGATATAGTTACAGTTCTCTGCATCTTTTCTGCCGGATTTGTGGCTTAACTTGATTGAGGTCAAAAATGATTCTCTAGAGATAGTGGGCAGTTTGTCGGCCAAGTTTTGTTCATAAATACATTTAAAGACCTCATTTTCAGCCATAGATGCAGGGATTCCTATAACTATTATGCGTGGTTTGCGCTTTCTAGGTTCATCGACGGTGAGAGCTGACGAAGCTGATTGGACAGTTTGTTTGAGCTTTTCTAGGTCTTCCTTAGTCTCCGTGCTGATTATGAGTCCTCCTTTTCCTATTTTGCGCACACTTCTGACTTTCAGTTTCATGTCGCCAGGGCAAATAATTTGTTGGACTATGTTCTTGGTTTCGTCACAGGTCTTAGAATTGTCGCTAGGAAAAATCGCCACGGAGCTAAAGGAATTTGGTCGAACAAAGCTGTTGGTCCCCTTCTTCACCATATCTGCAAACGATGTTGTACTTGTTTCTTGCCTTGCACAGGACTCCTTAATGGTCCGGTTCATCTCCATTACGTAGTCCTTAAGGTTGCGGTCTTCATTCATTTTGTTCAGGGAGTTGTGGGTCTTATAGGCGTATTGCTTAAGGGACTGGTATTGAACCGCCATTTGCGATACTCCATGTCCAACTTTACGGCAATGTAGATACACCCTGTTATGTTTACTAATGAAATTAATCTATGAGCTATTTTATTAATAAGGATGGATATTTTTATCTCGTTACGGTAAAGTTTCATCATACTTCTGCTTATGCATGTTCTACTTCTTCTTATCAAATCGAAGGACAACTCCCTCGATTCTTATCTTGGACACGTGGCACTGCCAGGTGTTGACAATAAAAGTCACATAAAATTTTCATTTTATTTGACGGTATTTTACAAAACTTTATTTTTATTCAGTACCTCATTTTTAGGTAGTCTAAATATTATGTACCCTATTCTAAAATTACAAATTTTATGCAGAGATACATAATATTCGTCGAAGTTTTGGTACATGTTGGAAAAAAAAAACAATTGGTCTCGAAAAAGTAGTATATTAATAGTGTACTTGGCAGCACACATTTTTCGATTTACTCGTTGCTTACTGCGGGTATTTATATATTAGTATTGTGATGATAGTTATAATTGACTTACTGGTTTTGGTCGATCAGATCAGCCAAGCTCTATCTGCTCCTGTTGCCTATTACTTAATATACTATCAAGTGCTGACCAGAAGGCCAATTCTACTAATTTTTAGGGTTTATCATCATCATCATATCAGTCGAAAGACGTCTACTGCTGGATATAGAACTCACCCAACCGTCGCCAAAACGACCGGCCCTGCGCGTCTCGCATCCGTCGGCTACCCGCGACTTTCACCAGGTTATCGGTCCACCTTGCTTGTAGGAGGCTTTCCAACGTTGTGTCTTCCGGTACGCGGTCGCCACTCCAGAACTTTTCGGCCCCATTAACCATCTGTTCTGCGAGCAATGTGTCCTGCCCACTGCCATTTTAGTTTGGCGATCCTTCGGGCTATGTCGGTAACCTTGGTTTTCTTGCGGATATCATCATCCCTGATTCGATCACGCAAGAAAACTCCAAGCATTGCCCTCTCCATTATTTTTTGAGTGACTTTGAGCTTTCTGATGAAGCCCTTGTGAGCCACTACGAACATGACCACGTTTCATTTCCATATCTCATCACTGACAACACGCACTTTTGTCTTGAGACACTGTGGTATGAGAAACGAGAAAATACCACGCAACTTCCCGAACGCTGCCCAGCTGAGTAGGAATCGACGGTTGACCTCTTTCTCGAAGTTAGTCCTACCTAACTGGTCCGTTTGTCCTAGGTAGACGTACTCGCCAATAACTTCGAGTGTAGAGCTTCCGATCTTGATGGGAGTGGGTGCTACATGGGTATTTACCATGATCTTGGTTTTGTCCATGTTCATTTCGAGACCCACTCTTTCGGAAGCTCTACTGAGCTTATTGATAATTGACAAAATAACTATTAAAAATGCACAAAATTTAAACAATGACAATTTTGGAAAGAGTGTACTAGACTGGCTCATCAAATTAGATTACGAACAAATAGAAAATCTAGTCAACTGTAACCCAAACAAATAAAAGGACTGCACTACCAACACAACCACACACACCGTAATTCTTACGAATACATACAAAAACACACCAACATGCACAACACACCACACTACACGGGCAATCATATTTTTCATATTTTTTTTTCATATTTCTTACTATTGTTTTAATCACCTTCATATTTAATCTAATTAGCTTTTTTTAAATTATTTGTTTCATAGTTTTTTTTTATGTTTTAACTAGCTCTGCACCTAGCATGTAAATAAAATGTTTAATGTAATGAAGAAGGGAACTGTCTCCTGAGATACAGGTTAACTACCTAGTTCAGGAGGCAGGGCTTTTATGTAAAAGTGACACATAATGTTTGCAAATAAATGAATTTATTATTATTATTGAGCATTGTACTGAGGACCTCCGTAGTCTCAGCCATGACGACTTTATCGTCGGCAAATCGAAGGTGACTGATACTGAGTACTCGCCATTGACATTAATGCCTAGCCTTCTCAAGTCCGGGACCTTGAAGATATCCTCCATACCGTTTCGAAGAAATGACGTCTTCCTGCCTCATACCCCGCTGCAGGAGGATAAGTTTTGAGGTCTGATTGACATGGTGGCGTTTTTGTACAAACATTTCTACACCTCAATCTATCGATCATCGATCTAGCACCGTTGGAGAGACTGCAGCACAGCCAAGTCTCGATCAAAGACTTTCTCGTAGTCCACAAAAGTTAAGCAGAGGGGCAGATATACTCTACATTCTTCTGTATAACCTGACGGAGTGTATGTATGTGGTCTACGGTGCTGAAGCCTTTTCGGAATCCGGCTTGTTCGGGAGGCTGGAAGTCGTCAAACCTGCTTGTGAGACGGTTCGTGATGACTCTGGAAAATAGCTTGTAGACATGGCTGGAAGTGAGATAGGCCTATAGTTCCTAAGCAGGGCATTGTCACCCTTCTTAAAGAAGAGTACCATCTCACCTTTACTCCATGTCTGTGTGTCCTTCGGGTATGACCGAAATGCCCTCCAAGGAAGACGGAGCATCTTTCTCCAGCACTACATCTCAAACGCGTTAATGCGTTTGCGCTCTGCAGCTCTCAGTATCCAAATCTCAGCGCCATACGAAAAGATCGAGAAGACTAAAGTCCGTACCAGTTTGATTTTAGTTTTTACGGAAATGTTACGACCTTTCCAGATTTACCCAAGCTGAGACATGGCGCTCTTAGCCATGCTAATTCTCCTGCGCACTTTCTTCTCGCACGACCCATCGTTACTGATGTTGGAACCCATGTTTATAAAGTTGTCCACTGATTCTATTCCTAATGTGCCAGTGAGTCCAATTTCCCAAATGGATCTACCACCATGATCTTGGTCTTGATCTCTTCCCAATCCCATCTCCTCGCTAATCCACTCCATTCTGTCTAGAAGTGCAGCCATTTCCGACGCATTTGCTGCAAAAAGAGTAGTATCATCGGTGTAGCGTAGGTTGGTGATTTTTTCGCCACTAACTGTAATGCCTCCCTCCCAATTCACACAAATATGTCTCATACATATAATGTGCTCTCCATAGTCATTGAACAGAATCGGCGATAAAATGCCCATTCTGTTCAACGCCTTCAAATTCCTTGGTGGAATTTAATGGGTTTTGATGCTGTTTTGCGAAGTAGGGCGATGAGATGATTCTTGCTCCAAGTTCTTGCAGGACTCTTTGCTATGTATTATATAAATATCATTGGCGTATCGAACTCGTATGCCTTAACAACGAGCTGCCTGACATTAAGGATCTGCTCTCGCGTACCCTTGCTCTTCACGAAACTTGCTTCCTCCTGCGGAATTTACCAACTCAGGTAGTGGCGGATGCGATTGTTGAGAATATGGAGCAACATTTTGCTTGCTGGCATGTGAGATGAGGGACAAGGTTGATCCTTTTTTGTGCAGTGGAAGAATTACGGATTCCGACTAATCCAGCGGCCAATCACCGTTTTGTCAGACGTGTGAGCACTGGCCCCCATGGTGTTAAGTACCTCTGCAGTTATTTGGTCGCTTCCTGGCGCCTTCATCGTCTTGAAGGGCTGCAGAGCAGCAGATACTTCGCAGCGAAGAATCGTGGGTTCCAGTTCTAGATCCCTCCAGTTCGGGATAGCTCCGGGTGTTGAAAGGGGGTCTGCATATAACTGCTCACAGTAGGCACGCCATCTCTCGACAATGCGGTCGATCTCGTATAGAACAGTGCCATTGGCATCCTCTATGACCCATGATTTAGCTTTGAACTGCTTGGAAAGGACTCTAACTTTCTTAAAAAGATCTGCAGTTTGTAGCTTGATTGCGGGACTCTCAATGTCGCTGCAAATGCCCTCCATGAAGTTGTTCCTGTCGCGGGGACAACTAGCTTGGATAGCTCTGCTAAGCTCGGAGTATTTAGTCAAAATCACCTGATCTTGCAGACCCCTACTCTTTAGATCGTTCCTGCGCTGAATAAGCTCCCACGAATAACCGGAGATCCAACATTTTTTCTTCTGCTCTGGCTTCTTCTTATAGACTTGGTCTAGCGTATCGCTGATATGGCCTTATAAGTACTTCCACTTTACGTCAGCGTTAGCGTGTTCATATGCAGGACCGTGTTTCAGTTTCACCTCTAACGCCTCTCGGAAGATCGGTTTTTAAGAAGAATCTAGGCTTTTGGGCTTTGATGGTTGACGACTAGGCGCTTTTAAGCGCAGCGAGAAGATGGTTACGAGTACATGGTGGTGGTGGTAGTGTATGGTTGATACATGGTGGACAACAAAAACAAACAACAATAGGTTATTTAGTTTTTAGTTAAGTTTTTATTTATTCCCTAATTATTTTGTGTTTTGTGTGTCGCTTTGGGGAAATAAGCGTCTATTCTTTCTTTTTTTCTTTCTTTCCATACGCACAAAACGTTTTGGGAACACATTCATAATGCGTTGGAATTCTCTGCCGTAGTCTGTGTTTCCTGATAGTCTTTAAGTCAAGAGCGAATAGGTTACTTCTAGGCAGGCGTGCTCCATCTTCGACCACATCATCGTTTACCATCAGGTGAGATAGTGGTCAAACGCGTGCCTATCAATAGTAAAAAAAGGATTTAAATCTGAAGATCTCCAGCGGGTATCTATGATGATGTAGTCGATTTGATTTCTGTGCCTATCACCTGGAAATCTCCATGTGTACAAGCATCTTACAAAGTACGTGTTCATAATACTGAGATTTCTGTCTATACAAAACTCAGTCAGTTTTTGATCCCGTTCATTCCTAATGCTAAGTCCAAATTTTCCAACTGTGCTTGGATACACAGAGAGTACAGTCCCGCACACTTCAATTAAAAAGGAGGATCCTCCAACCAGGCGGCTGTTGTGCCTGGCGGGCTACTGCCCGATAGTTGATATTTGGGCTGATGTATATGTTCAAATCGCACGGTAAACTCTGCTTGCGCGATGCAGGATTTCAACGTTGTAGTTCACTGCTAGTCGGATAGATGGCGTCGCGGTTCTTTTTTGTGGCGATGTAGATTTGCTCCGTTGATTTTTCTTGTGGGGGCATTGTTGCCGCTACATGATCATCAGCAAGTGTACTACCGACTTTGGCATTCCAGTCACAAAGGATTATTTTACTGATCGCAAACTTGTGTGTACCTCAAAAGGCAAAACGGAACCCCTATAGAATCACTTTGTTGTCCGTCCGTCCGTTTGTCTGTCAAAACCCTTTATCTCGGGAACACGTGGAGACATTGACTTGAAATTAAAACCAGCTGTGAAAAATACTACGAGAATAGGGTAAAATCTGAAAACTATACATTTGTAATTAAATCTTAAAAAATATAGTCTTTACTTAATGTACGAAATCAATCATCGAGATTAAGCAAGTTAGTATAACCACAATTTCCTATAGGTAATTATAGGTTTTGGAAACTGAATTTCGGGAAAAGCTCGGAAAAAACAGCGAGGCTCGATTCCTGAACTATTTATAATATGTACCTTCAAATTTGTACGGAACCCTCGGTGGGCAAGTCCAACTCGCACATGTCAAGTTTTTGATGATTTTCATTGTTCTCACATGGAGATTTTATCACCTGTGTGAACCATTACGGATTCCGTTGTTTACAGACGGGATTCTGACAATGCTTGGGCATTTGGAATCAATTGTACATGTCAAAATAGTTGCAAATTAGCTAAAGGTAAAGTACCACTGAACAACCGATTTCAAGGAATGCGCCTAATTAACCTTTATTATATACGCATATAGAAGATATTTTAACGGTTTATTTAATAACAGTGAACGGCTTTAATAGCTGTTGCACTCTCCAAAAGTCTTAAACGAAGATTTAACTATCTGAAACCATGTAACTTTTTACAGGTTCTCATCTTCTGCGTTATCATCACATGTCAAGCTAATGCCCTGCCCCAAAGAAGATTATATAATTATAACCTAAACGATGACTACAATGGATATAATCAGCAGTATGAAGGTCTTCTGCCGTCATATGATGGTATTAAAGAAATTCATAGTAGAAATGATGATAGAGTCACCAACGAAATTAGTAGCAGTACCAGCACTAATGTCATCGGAAACGGTAACTTTGCTGGTGCAGTCAACAGTGCCAGGCATCTTAACGCAGCCATCAGTGGAGGTGCGGGTGTACTTGTCTCTGGAGGTGGAGTTCTGAGTAGTCTTATCAACAATGATAACCACCTAAAAGCTGGTACAAATGTAGATACTCTTCCTAATAGAGATGCAAACAATAATCAAAACCGTGATTCTAGTGGTTACGTGTTCACCCATAGCAATAATGGACTGCCAGGTGGTGCTGTCACTTTTATCCAACACAGTGGAAACGGACGAGGAGGATTTGCCCAAAGTAGCAGTGTTAGTAGTAATGCCCTAGGTAAAGGAAATTCTGTTACAATTGTTAAAAAAGGTGGCAATGCAGGTGGAAATGTCCAAAGCAGTTCTGTAAGTTTTGTCCATGGTAATGGCAATGGTGCAGGCTATGTTCAAACTGGGGGAAGTGTAGTAGGATTTGCTCAAGGCAGAGGCAGTGCAGCTACTGTTCCACAAAACGGTGGATTTGTTAACGTGTTACATCTGCCAATTGTGGCAGATATTCAAACTCGTAGCCGAGCAAAAAGTCTTGCGATTGCTAACGGTAACCTTATAGGATGGGGTAGTGGTCAAAGTCATGCTAATGCTGACGCTGATGTCAATGGCTGGGGAAATGGCCATAGTCATGCTAATGCTGACGCTGATGTAAAGGGTTGGGGACATGGCCATAGTCATGCTAATGCTGACGCTGATGTCAATGGCTGGGGACATGGCCATAGTCATGCTAATGCTGACGCTGATGTCAATGGCTGGGGACATGGCCATAGTCATGCTAATGCTGATGCTGATGTTAATGGCTGGGGACATGGCCATAGTCATGCTGATGCAAATGCTGATGTAAATGGTTTAGGACCAGGCCATGGTCATGCTAACGCTGACGCTGATGTTAATGTTTTGGGACATGGCCATAGTCATGCTAATGCTGACGCTGATGTAAAGGGTTGGGGACATGGCCACAGTCATGCTAATGCTGACGCTGATGTAAAGGGTTGGGGACATGGCCATAGTCATGCTAATGCTGGCGCTGATGTTGATGGCTGGGGACATGGCCATAGTCATGCTAACGCTGACGCTGATGTAAAGGGTTGGGGACATGGCCACAGTCATGCTAATGCTGACGCTGATGTAAAGGGTTGGGGACATGGCCATAGTCATGCTAATGCTGACGCTGATGTAAAGGGTTGGGGACATGGCCACAGTCATGCTAATGCTGACGCTGATGTAAAGGGTTGGGGACATGGCCACAGTCATGCTAATGCTGATGCTGATGTAAAGGGTTGGGGACATGGCCATAGTCATGCTAATGCTGACGCTGATGTTGATGGCTGGGGACATGGCCATAGTCATGCTAATGCTGATGCTGATGCAAATGGTTGGGGACAAGGTCATGGACATGGGCATAGTCATACTAATGCCGACGTTGATGTTAATGGCTGGGGACATGGCCAAAGTCATGCTAATGCTGATGCTGATGTTAATGGCTGGGGACATGGCCAAAGTCATGCTAATGCTGATGCTGATGTAAATGGCTGGGGACATGGCCAAAGTCATGCTAATGCTGATGCTGATGTTAATGGCTGGGGACATGGCCATAGTCATGCTGATGCAAATGCTGATGTAAATGGTTTAGGACCAGGCCATGGTCATGCTAACGCTGACGCTGATGTTAATGTTTTGGGACATGGCCATAGTCATGCTAATGCTGACGCTGATGTAAAGGGTTGGGGACATGGCCACAGTCATGCTAATGCTGACGCTGATGTAAAGGGTTGGGGACATGGCCATAGTCATGCTAATACTGGCGCTGATGTTGATGGCTGGGGACATGGCCATAGTCATGCTAACGCTGATGCTGATGTTAATGGTTTGGGACATGGCCATAGTCATGCCAATGCTGAAGCCGATGTAAATGGGTTGGGACACGGCCATAGTCACGCTAACGCTGACGCTGATGTATATGGTTTAGGACATAGCCATAGTCATGCTAGCGCTGACGCTGATGTAAATGGTTTGGGACATGGCCATAGTCATGCTAATGCTAAAGCCGATGTAAATGGTTTGGGACACGGCCATAGTCATGCTAATGCTGACGCTGATGTATATGGTTTAGAACATGGACATAGTCATGCTAGCGCTGATGCGGATATTAATGGTTTGGGACATGGCCATAGTCACGCTAATGCCATGGCCGATGTAAATGGTTTGGGACACGGCCATAGTCATGCCAATGCTGACGCTGATGTATATGGTTTAGAACATGGACATAGTCATGCTAGCGCTGATGCGGATGTTAATGGTTTGGGACATGGCCATAGTCACGCTACTGCCATGGCCGATGTAAATGGTTTGGGACACGGCCATAGTCATGCTAATGCTGACGTTGGTTTAAATGGTTTGGGTCATGGCCATACTCATGCTAACGCTGACGTTGATGTAATGGGTTGGGGACATGGCCATGGTCATGCTAATGCTGACGCTGATGTAAATGGTTTGGGAGATAGCCGTAGTCATGCTAACGCTAACGTTGATGTAAATGTTTTGGGACATGGCCATAGTCATGCTAATGCTGAAGCTGATGCAAATAGCTGGGAGCATGGCTTTAGTAATGCTAATGCTGAGGCTAATGTAAATGGTTGGGAAGAACTAACTGGTTCTGGATATAGCAAAAGTAACCTTTTGAGTAGTAGTAGATTCGCTGATATTAAAAACAATACAGACATTTCCGTTGATTACGTTGATGACGACGGTCGTGAAGATGCTCAAACTGACATTAATGTTGTTGGAAGAGGCAAGAACTTTGCTAATGCTGACGCCTACGTAAATGGAGGAATTAATACTCAAAGCTTTGCCAATGCTGACACTTACGTCAACGGTGGAAGTCATGCCCAAACTCTTGCAAATGCTAACACTTATGTTAACAGTGGTGGTCATGCGCAAAGTCTAGTAAATGCTAACACTTATATTGGTGGCGGTGGTTATGCTCAAAGTCAAGCAAATGCTAATACCTATGCTAACGGGGGTGGTTATATTAATGGAAAAGCTAATGCTAACACTCATGTTGGCGGCGGTGGTTTTGCTCAAGGTCAAGCAAATGCCGATACTTTTGCATACGGTGGTGGTTACGGTCAAGCAAATTCTAACACCTACGTTAACGGTGGTGGTCATGCCCACGGTCAAGCAGATGCTAGCACTTATGTTGGCGACGGTGGTTATGCTCAAGGTCAAGCAAATTCTAACACCTATGTTAACGGTGGTCATGCCTATGGTCAAGCAGATGCTAACACTTTTGTTGGCGATGGTGGTTATGCTCAAGGTCAAGCAAATACTAACACCTATGTCAACGGGGGTGGTCATGCTCATGGGCAAGCAAATGCTAACACTTATGTTGGCGGTGGCGGTCATGTTCAAGGTCATGCAAATTCTAACACCTATGTCAACAGCGGTGGTTACGCTCACGGGCAAGCAAATGCTAACACCTACGTTAACGGTGGTGGTTACACTTATGTTGGTGGCGGTGGTCATGCTCAAGGTCAAGCAAATGCTAACACTTTTATTAACAGCGGCAATCATGCTTATGGGCAAGAAGGTAGTGGTTATGCTCTCGGTTATGCAAATAGTGATACTTTAGTCATTGGTGGAGGTAGTACGCAAAGCCTTGCAAATGCTAACACTTATGTTGGCAGCGGCGGCAATGCAAAAGGTCAAGCAAATGCTAATACTTATATTAACGGCGGTAGTCATGCTCACGGGCAAGCGAATGCCGATACTTACATACAAGGTGGACATGTTGTTCACGGCCAAGCAAATGCTAACACTTATGTTAACAACGGTGGTTATACTCACGGTCAAGCTAATGCCAATACTTACATAAATGGTGGAGGTCATGCTCAAGGTTATTCTAACGCAGACACCTACGTGAATGGCGGTGATTATGCTAATAGTGAAGCAAATGCTAACAGTTACATAAATGGAGAAGGTAATGCTCAAAGTCATGCAAATGCAGACACCAATGTTATTGGTAGTATCACTTACAGTTCTGCAAACGCTGAGTCCGACCTTTATGGAGGTGGTTATGCCGACACAGATGCTTACGCTAATGCAAATGTGGATGCTTATGGAAACGTTAATGATCATGTCAATGGCGTTGTATATTCGAATGCTGATGCTTATGCCAATACAAAAAGTGCTTCAAACGCATATGCCAATACCGCTGCATACTCTAAAGCGGACGCATATGCCAATACCGCTGCATACTCTAATGCGGACGCATATGCCAATACCGCTGCATACTCTAACGCGGACGCATATGCCAATACCGCTGCATACTCTAACGCGGACGCATATGCCAATACCGCTGCGTACTCTAACGCGGACGCATATGCCAATACCGCTGCATACTCTAACGCGGACGCATACACAAACAAAGGTGTTTATGAAAATACCCTTGTTAATGCAAACGCTGCTGGTTACGCCAATAGTGGTGGATATGCAAACGCTGATGCTTATGCACATGCTGCTAGTAAGAGTCATGGTGGTAGCAGTGCAAAAGGGTACGCTAATGCCAATAGTTACGTAAATAATGGAAAATACTAATTTTATCGGTGTCAGAAAAGCTAACGCCAAAACTGATCTAAACAGTGGACAATACTGTGACACTCTCTGTATCGCTAACGCTAATGACAACAGCAACATTTAAGGCTAACTCACAAAAAGATTTTACAAAAGATATCAAATGCTAATATAATAAAAATTTTGGGCTTATGTTAACAAAGGATTTAAAAAAATCTGGTTTTTTTAAGAAAACCATATTTTTACAGTATTACTTTGACAACCTACGCTTATGTTAGGTAAACAATTTAATAAATTGTGTAATTTGTTCAAGATCTCTCTTTATACTGGTTGCATAAATATGTAATAATTTGTAGGCCATGACTGAATAACAAAGTGATACTAGTAATACATAGTGATAAAAGTGATACTTTTATAACTTTTTTATTCAGTTACGAGTTTCATCACACAATATACAAGTATACAAGTGTACTTTTTATATACAAGTATATTTTTTTATATTATTCTCATACCCAGGCTTGGCTTAACCTTGTTCCTTGGGCTTAAGTTGCGTAATACTATTAGGGATTTATTTGTTTAATCTTCATACGCAAAGGTACAATGAAAAAATAAAAATAAATTAATAAACGTTCTATATAATAATTGTTCGTACTATATTTTAAAAATAAAATATTATAATTATGTAGTAAAATAATGATAATTATTTATGTGTATATTATTATAAGGATGATATTATTTAATAGTAAATGTAAAAGAATTGTTTTACAAATATAGTGCACAATAAAGTATACTCAATGTATCAACATTATCTATGACTTCATATTTTTGCTTTTATAACACAACTTGAATTGATCATACATCAAAAAAGCGCAGAATACTGAATTTCTATAAAAATATTCTAAACCAACTCGTGGGACCCCTTTTTTTATAAAGATGGGATATCATAAGATGACTCCTCTCCCTCCCTCTCTCTCACGCGTTCGACATGCTCCCATTGTCATGACGGAATGTCAACACTGCAACGATCCGGGTGATCATCGCAGTGTTGACACATACCAAAGTCAAGCGGAAGGTGAGGACGCCATGGCGCCGCTCTAGCCGCTCCTCAAAGAGAGGACTTATCGCCTGGATTGTGGCGTGCCCGGGATCCCGATGGTGGCCTGTTCCGAGATCCATGAAAGCAATTGACTTCGGACTTGTGTAGGGCCTGGTGTTGCAGATGCCCATTGTTGGTGGTATGACCATTAAGTATCAAGTAAGCCGTCATCTTCTTTGTGTAATGAACTATATTTTGAATAAAGGCACTAGAAATGAGAGCTATTACTATTTTATTTTACCCAAATCATAGTAAACATAGTTTTTTTTGGATTCCTGTTTGGCCACATCTCACCTTATGGAAAGTGATTGTCTAGAAGTAACCTATGTATTCTCGACTTGACCTAAAGACTTACCCAAGTTGTAGCTATCCTGCTATCAGAAAACCCAGGATCCGGCAGGGGATTTCACTACTTAGCTTAATGCACAATTAATGTATTGTAATCTATAAGCCCCAATACATTTTGTAATCTTAGAAAATCTTTGTTTGAACTAAAATAAATGCCTTCATCTGCATCAGATCGCCTGAAGTGTTTTTTTTACTTTTTAACCGACTTCTTCAAAATTAAAAAAAAAAAAAAATCGAAGGGTTATACTCTTGAGGTGGTCCCATTGTCACCAAGTTAGAATCTGATGATGAGATCCCCTGAAAATCGAGGGAAACCCTCAAATTTTATAAGCACATACAATGTTTTTCATGAACTTTCCAACGCAATTCAGATATTTGTGCTTGGTAATCATCATCTCATGTTGCTGAGCTGATGATAGAAGGTATAAGTCAGGATCTGATGACGGGATCCCATGAAAAATGTTTGCTCAGCGATATTTTCGCCAATTGTTAACCGATTTGGATGATTCTTTTGTTTTTGAAAGGGTATTTTCTCGGAATGGTCCCATTTAAATTTGGTGAAGATCTGATGAAGAACTTCGGAGGTAGGCAACGGAACTCTTCAATAAATAATAGCAAATGGAACGGGATTTCTGAAATCGCATGTCAGTTGATTATTTACACCAGTTCATAACATAACATCACGCCAGCACGCTGTATTTGTGGTTTCAGTTTTTAGTGGTACCTGCGTACCACTAAAAAGTGAAAAATAAAAATTTAACTTTTTTATAAAATAATAAAACGTACTTCCAAAAACAAAACACAAAGTAAAAAATAAATTTAATTTTGGAAGTCGGTGTTAAAAAACGAAACAACCGAAAACACCGACTTTCGAAATTTAAGTTATTTTTTACTTGTAGTATTTTTTAGAACTTTTGGTGGTCTTGCGTTTGACTAGACCTTTTTTTGGATCACGTTGATTTAGTTATCTACCTTTTGGGAAAAGATAACCAACGGGACTCTATTTTTATGCCTGCACTGCGAATCCATCTATTTGTCTACCAGCAGAATGTATCTTGAGGAGCTCGAGGCTTAACAATAATAGCAGCACGGGTCGATCTTGAAGGTTAAGTAACGCTTGCCAAGGTTGGTCTGTGGATGGGTGACCGTCTTAACATAACGAGTTTGACCTACCTTGAAGACAACAATCTCCTCAGTGACCGTAAATATGGCTTTCGCCGGGGACGGTCAACTGGCGATCTTCTTGTGTATGTCACGCACTGCTGGGGCGAAGCCATTGAGAGACACGGCGAAGCACTTGCCGTGTCGCTTGATGTCTCGAAGGCTTTTGACAGGGTCTGGCACGCAGGTCTACTCAGCAAGCTTCCTGCTTATGGCATCCCAGCTGGTTTTTGCAGCTGGATATCAGACTTCCTGAGTGAACGGTCGATCCGAGTGGTCATTGACGGCTGCTCCTCTGACCTCATGGCTATTGATGCCGGAGTTCCTCAAGGGTCTGTTCTCTCTGCAACTCTTTTCCTGCTGCACATCAATGACCTACTTCAGCCTGGTCTTGTTGGGTACGCAGATGACAGTACGGTTTCAGAGAGATACTTGTCCAACGCAACAACCAGTGGGGCTGAAGTTTGTTCCTTGAGAGAGGCCATGGTAGAGCGGACAAATTTGACCTTAAGCGTTGTCTCCCAATGGGGTGATGACAATTTGGTCACTTTTAACGCCACCAAAACACAGGCGTGTCTTTTTACCGCAAAAAGGAGTCGTTTTGACCAAGCTCCTACTTTTCGGGGTGCATCTGTTCCTGTGACTGATCGGCTCGAGCTCCTAGGCATGGAGTTGACATCCAGTCTCAACTTCGGCGCCACCATCGAGTACAAAGCCCAAACTGCGGCCAAAAAGCTGGGCATCCTAAATAGGGTGAAGCGATACTTTAGGCCTGGACAGCTTTTAACACTATACAAAGCGCAAGTCCGATCCTGCATGGAGTATTGTAGCCACCTTTGGGATGGCTCAGCTAAGTATCAGCTTGCCGCGCTTGACTCGGTGGAACGCAGAGCTAAGAGGCTCATCGGCGACGTAAAACTGGTGGATGCCAAGCTACATAGCTTGGCTCATCGCCGTAAGGTTGCCTGCTTGTCGGTCTTCTACAGATTGTACTTCGGTGAGTGTGCCCAAGAACTCCACGACCTCATCCCACCGGCCCCCTTCTACCATCGGACATCCAGACGCACTGCATCTTACCATCCCTTCCTTGTGGCTATTCCACCAATTCGCACTAAGCGTTTTCAAACGTCTTTTATAATGCGCACAGCAAAGGAGTGGAACTCTCTGCCAGCGTCTGTGTTTCCGAAAGCTTACAACCCTAATCTCTTCAAAGTTAGAGTGAACAGGCTCCTTCTGGGTAGGCTCGCTCCATCGTAGACTTTGTCTCTGTCATTTCTGACATAGACTAGAGTCAAGAGCAAACCCATTACAAATAAAAAAAAAAAAAAAAAAAAAAAAAAAAAAAAAGTTTCCTCCATGCCTCGGAAAGCACGTTAAGCCGTTGGTCCTGGCTGTCATTTGTAGATCTTTGTCAGTCGTTATGGATTGCCAGAAGTCGAGTAAATCTGACTCCAGTCTTGCCAAGATGTACCGTGTTACCCAGTTAATGGGTTGTGGAGGTCTGGTAGGCAGCTTCTCCACGTAAAACATTGGTATTCAGTTGAATCCGGTTTGACTGGAAGCCGACCCCAATGTAGTTGGGAAAAGGCTAGGCAGGTGATGAAAATTTATCTTGTGAACCGTAAAAGGTAGAAGGACTTTTCATACAGTGTATTCTATTGCTGCAAAAATAGTTAAGGTTGGTCTGTGGATGGGTGTCATCACCATCTTAACGTACCGAGTTTCCTCCGTGCCTCGGAAAGCACGTTAAACCGTTGGTCAACCGTGAATCTCGGTGACTAATATCTTGTTAAGTTAAAATGCAGTTGAAATATATTTTTTGGTAATTTTTTGTGAACTCTTCGATAAAGCTTAAAAATCGAACTTATTGTGTCTTCTAAACTAAAACTCAAATAAATCTGTAACTTGCCGAAAAATTGCGACTGAAGAGGAATGGTCGATACAAAATTTGAACGGCCCATACAAAATTAACCTAACTCCAACAGAAATTGCAGCAGTTAGTATTACCCTTTATGGATGGTTTTATGACTATAAAACTGACTTCAGCTTTTAAATATGGTCAATATCATGTAATAATTTATTATCCAAAAAATTATTATACAACTTCAATGAATTGCATCCACCCGTCCCTTTGGAATGAGCTCTAACACGCCGACTAAAAGATCCTACTGGATTTCTTAGTTGGCTCGCTTTTAGACGGTTTTGGTCTCACCATCATGAAAACCTTGTTAGGAAAAATTAAATGAGCCGAAACACGATGCGTATAAGAATAGTAAATTAGGAAATCGCCTTTATGGTTTCCATCGTCAGATCAATTTTACCAGCTACAATAAATAGTCCAACCGTACGATTCTTATGAACCGAAACACGATGGGTATAAGAGTAAGCAACAAAGTTACCTTTATGGTTTCCATCAGCAAATCATAGATATCAGCTACAATGAACAGTACCGCCTCGTACAATTCATATGAGCCCAAACACGATGAATGTAAGAGTTGTAAGATTGAGTAGTAGCTCACTTAGTTGACACTAAGTGAGCTACTACTCAATCTTATGGTTTCCATCGTCAGATCATTGTTACCAGCTGCAATGGACAGTTTCATCAGTAAGATTCAAATGAGCCCAAATACGATTGGTATAGGAGAAATCAATTAAAAGAGCCGTTACACACATTTACGGCTTTCATTATCAGATTGTTGTTTGGCCTCCTATGAATCGTACGGGCCGGTACTCCATAACAGGTATAAAATAATATTAATTTCTTTTATTTGACACGCGCAATTCTCAAAGGTAGGAAGAAAACAAAAAAAGAAAAGAATTTAAACCAATGGACAGTGATGCAGCAGAAGTGGCCATGGACCAAACTAAGCACAGCCTGTATCTTGGAAGCGGAAAAAGTATTCAACAAAGTGGGCCACTGCTCACCCTTATGGTTTCTGTCATCAGATCGGTGTCATCAGCTGCAATAGAACTATACATTGCAGCTCGAAACAACGATGTGAGCACTAGCTCATCAGAAAGATTCAAATGAGCCCAACTATGATGGGTATAGTAGTACTCAATTAAATGCGGTGCACCCTGCTGTCCAACGGACGAAGCTCTGGCGAACCTGGTTTCCCTCACGTAGGGTTATGGGGGTCAGACGGCTGATCGCTCCATGTAAAACCAACTTCAGTCAAATATTAATATGGACAAGGACAAGTTGAGAAAAGGTACTTGGGCTAGGGCGTTGCCACATAACGACGCGCAGGCACATTGCCCTAAACCTGCGATAAGTGGGCTAGGGCCACCGTGTCAAGTACGGGCACGGCTAAAGAGGATAGTACCTAAGAAGAAGTTCCGCTTTGCCACCTGGAACATTGACTCCCTTACTGGACGTTGCCGAGAACTCGCGGACGTACTTGCGAAGCGTCGGGTCCAGTGCGCTTTCCTTCAGGAGACGCGCTGGAAGGGAAATAAGTCACGTGACATCGGGCAGGGGTACCGGCTAGTGTACACTGGATCATCAACGGGCAGAGGCGGAGTGGCCGTGGTGCTGTCTAAGGACCTTCAGGATAGACTCCTTAAAGTAGACCGATGCAGCGACCGGTTGATGCGAGTTAGGGTGCTGATCGAAGGGTCGGTAACGAACCTAATCAGCGCCTATGCTCCTCAAACTGATTGCTGTGAGTCTGAAAAGGAGGCCTTCTGGGATGAGTTCGAGGACGTATTACGCGCTATTCCAAATTCCGAAGGTGTTTTGGTTGGGGGGGATCTGAACGGTCACGTAGGTCAGTTTGCTGGAGAGTACGGACGTGTTCACAGTGGTTCTGGTTATGGCCAGCTAAATGCAGAGGGAGTCTGTATACTGAGCACCTGCGCTGTGTCTGACCTAGCCATCGCGAACACATTCTTTCAGAAGAAGCCCCAGTATCTTATCACGTACCGTAGTGGTGCCTACTCAACCCAAATAGATTACCTGCTGGTGCGACGGTGCCACATTGGCAAGGTTACCAACTGCAAAGTCATCCCAGGCGAAAGCCTAACGGCTCAACACCGCCTCCTTGTCCTGGACTTTGCGGTTGTATCGAAGAAGAAAGTGATCGAGAAACGCAAACCCCGAACTAAGTGGTGGTTGCTTGATGGTCCTAGGCAGTCGGACTTCATCGTGGAGGTCGAGCATCTCGAGATCAGTGCTCCGCATGAGTCAACTCTAGAGATCTGGAGTAGGATCCATTCAGCAATCACCGATGCGGGTAAGCGCGTCCTTGGCACTTCTCGTGGCGGCCGCACCATAGACAAGGAGACGTGGTGGTGGGATGACGGGGTGCAGGAGGCGACTCGAAAGAAGAAGGTTTTATGTAAACAGTGGCAAGGGTCCAACTCTCCGGATGACAGGGAGGCATATGGAGCGGCTAAGCACGCCATCAAAAAAGCTGTAGCAAGAGCCCGCAGCAAAAGTCTGGCGCCCTTATACGACAAGCTGGAAACTGCGGAGGGGCAAAAGCTTATTTTTAAGCTGGCGCGTGCCCGGGTGAAAGCTACACGGGACATTAGCAAATTTCTCTGTGTAAGGGACGCCCAGGGTAAGCTGCTCTACGATGCCCCCTCTGTTAAGGAGAGATGGTGTACATACTTCGTGGAGCTGTCTAGCAAACAGCATCCCCATAATCTTCCTCCCGGACCGCCTCCTAACCTTGGACTTATTTCTCCTATTTCCTCTTCGCCACATGAATAACCGGAAAGCGGTCGGGCCTGACAATATGCCAATTGAAGTGTGGAAGGCGATGGGTCCACATGGTGTGGACCTTCTGACGGATCTTTTTAACTGCATCCTGATCACCAAGGAAATGCCGAACCAATGGCGATTTAGCC
Organism: Lacanobia oleracea; assembly: GCA_950371165.1. Lineage (NCBI taxonomy): Eukaryota > Metazoa > Arthropoda > Insecta > Lepidoptera > Noctuidae > Lacanobia > Lacanobia oleracea. The sequence goes on from OX493401.1 coordinate 14,488,070, forward strand.
TGATTATCCCTGTTTAATTATCGGAGGAGCTCGTGGCTAGATAATAACAGCCGCACGGGTCGATCTTCAAGGTTAAGCAACGCTTGCCAAGGTTGGTCTTTGGATGGGTGACCATCTTAACATATCAAGTTTCCTCCGTGCCTCGGAAAGCACGTTAAGCCGTTGGTCCCGGCTATCATTTGTAGATCTTTGGCAGTCGTTACGGATTGTCAGAAGCCAGTTAATCTGACTCCAGTCTTGCCATGATGTACCATGTTTCCCAGTTACTGGGTTGTGGAGGTCTGGTAGGCAGCCGCTCCGCGTAAAATACTGGTATTCAGCTAAACCCCAATATAGTTGGGAAAAGGCTAGGCAGATGATCCCTGTTTACAAAGGCAAAGGTAGCGTACAGGATTGTAGTAGCTACCGCGGTATCAAGATCATGTGCCACACCATGAAGCTCTTCGAGCACATTATTGACACACGGCTCCGTAGCGAGTGCACTGTCTCTGAGTGTCAATATGGCTTCCGGGCGGGTAATTGCACCATGGACGCAGTGTTAGCCTTACGGACTCTGGCTGAGGCTTACAGAGAGAGAAGGAGAGTTTTGCATATGGCCTTTTTAGACCTGCAGAAGGCCTTCGACTGTATACCTCGGCAGTTCATCCGGTGGGCACTGCGCTTCAGGGGCGTTCCCGAGGCCTATATTTAAATTATCAGAGACATGTACCGTGATTCCGTGTCCTCTGTCCAGACCGCTGTTGGCGAATCGTATGGCTTCCCAATATCTGTTGGCGTTCATAAAGGCTCGGCTCTTAGCCCGTTCTTGTTTAACGTAGTGCTCGATGTAGTTACGGCAAACATCCAAGATCAGTCTCCATGGCTAATGATGTATGCCGATGAAATCGCCCTCGTTAATCAGAACAAAGCCCATCTTGAGCGCAAAGTCAACATTTGGAAGGACACGCTTGAAAACGGTGGTCTGAGACTAAATGTGGCGAAGACTGAGTACACGTCCTGTGGCAGCACGGATTCATACACCAGCCGAATAGGTTCGGACCTGATCAGAAAGTCCGATACGTTCAGGTACCTTGGATCCATGCTGCACGAGTCTGGCAACGTGCACGACGATGTCCAAGCACGTATAGTTATTGTTGTTGTATGCGACCGCAAAATGCCTCCGAAGCTCAATACTTACAAAAAGCAGCACTCTCATAAACAATGATTAGACGTAAAATAAAGTAAAATATTGAACGAAGACAAATAATTATTTGTTTAAGATTATTTTTACAGTCGTTCGTAAATTATATTATGTTATGGATGTCCCCAAATTATTTTGAAAACTACCTATTCAGTAGATTTTTTAAGTACATGACCAAAATTGTGCGATAGAGATAGCACTAGAGACTTTTTAGCACTCGGAAGCTATGGAGTAGATCTGTTGTAAAAAAATCAGCTAATCATAATTTAGTTCAATTATATTAGTATGTTATGGAAACGAATGAAATGATAAGTAGTCAATTTGTTTATTTTTGGCGTGTCTTCGAACACGTATAATCTGTCTCAGAAACCGTGCATTTTTCGGAGATAGTTTTTTATCAGTGAAAAAAAAAAGTTTGCTATTGACATATTTTAACTCTTTATCATATAACGTTAGTTAAATACTTAGTTAATCGACCTTTTCAGTAAAAACATACTGGAAGAGATGGAATCCGTTTACGGGGACTCTTGCCCGGGTAAAATCATGGTTTACAAGTGGCATTGTCTTTTTAAACAAGGCAGGACCTCACTTGAAGACGACCCGCGGCCCGGACGGGCGATCGAGGTGACTACTCCGGAAATCATTAAAAATGTCGAAAAAATAATATTGGAAGATGCCAGACTAAAGAAGAAACAGCTTACAGAAATGGTTGGAGTATCGGATACAACAATTTTCACAAATTCTACACGATCATCTTGGCATGACAAAGGTCAGTGCAAGATGGGTGCCAAGAAAGCTCACGCCGCCTCAGAAACAACGCCGCGTGGAGTGTTCTCGCACGTTTTTGGACCTCTGTAACGAAGATAAGGATGGACTATTGAGTCGAGTTGTTACTGGAGATGAAACTTGGGTTCATCATTATGAGCCTGAGTCAAAACAGGACTCTATGCAGTGGCACAAAAAAGGTACACCACCACCCAAGAAGTTTAAAGTGTCACAATCGGCTGGGAAAATCATGGCAACAGTGTTTTGGGATTCGGAAGGGATTCTGTTGACCGATTATAAAGATAAAGGCATTTCTATAACAGGAGATACTATGCTTCTATCCTCGAGAGGTTGAAAGAAAGTATTAAAGAAAAAAGGAGGGGAAAATTGACCAAAGGTGTCCTTCTTCTTCACGACAACGCGCCTGTTCACAAGAGCCGTGTTGCGTTGGCTGCCCTGCATAAGGTGGGCTTCGATATTTTAGACCATCCACCATTTTTTTTTTTTTTTAAGGATGGGAAATCATCAAATGACTCCTCCCGCTTTGGGTGAAGCAGAAGGGAGTGTCAGACTCTTACTGACTAAAACCCATCCACGTTTCTCCCAGTGCCCTTTGCGTTCCAGGGTACGGTGGCTCTTTCGAACGAAGTCCGCAGCCCCAGCAGGCACTGGCCCCAGCGGGCCCCGTCTTTTACGCTGACAGCTCTTTGAGGCACGCGTGAAACACAGCGCGCCGTCCACCCGGGCCTGGTTCTGATCAGACGGCGAGCCACCCAATGCTCGCCGTCCGCAGGCTCGCGCTTACGGTGGCCGAAAATCGCCCTGCGACTCCCGATGCCCGGGGCGTCTTCTTCTGTTGCGGCGGCTGGGACGTGAGGTTTCCCTTTCTCTCACACGTTCGGCTTCCTCCTTTGCTAGCATTACTGCTTCGCAGAAGGAGGTGACCGCTTCCCATGTCTCCTCGCTTCGGACCATAGCCTGAACCAGGGCCGGACGCGAGAGATCGCCGCCGCCGATCGCCTCGGCGAGGACACGGCGGTGCTCCGCCCAAGCAGGGCAGACCTCAACCGTATGATCCACCGTGTCCTCCGGGCGATCCTCGCAGTGTTGACACCCGGGCGTATCCTCCCGCCGTATTCGAAACAGGTACCTCCCGAAACAACCGTGTCCGGTGAGTACCTGCGTCAAGCGGAAAGTAAGGACGCCGTGGCACCGCTCTAGCCACTCCTCAAAGAGGGGACTTATCGCCGCAATTGTGGCGTGACCAGCGCTGGGTTGGGACAGTCTTTGTCTCCATACTGCCATGAGATCCTGCCGGAGCTCCGCCCGCCGTACTGCGATTTGCCGCGGCAGAGGAGTCTCGCCCCGGCGTAGCACTTCCAGGCGCCATTCGTAAATGAGTGCGAGGGCTCTCGCCTCTAGATCCCATGGCGGCAGTCCGGCAAGGAGGTTCGCCGCCTCGCCAGAGACCGTGCGGTATCCCCGGGCAAGCCGGATTGCCATCACCCTCTGGGACGAGTTGAGGTAACGGGCAGGTCGCTTCCTCAAAGTAGGCGCCCACACCGGCGCCCCATAAAGGGCCATGGACCGCACGATCCCCGCGTAAAGCCTCCGGCAGGAGGCGTTTGGACCCCCTAGATTGGGCAAAAGCCGCTTCAAGGCAGCCCCGGCTCGCTCCAGTCTAGGAGCCAAACGTCGGAAATGCTCAACAAAGTTCCACCGGCTGTCAATAACGAGACCCAAGTAAGTCATCGTCGATCCGACGCTGATTTGAACCCCTCCTACCGTTATTTGGGATCCCGACGGTGGTCTGTTCCGAGATCCATGAAAGCACATGGCTTCGGACTTGTGTAGGGCCACCTCGAGACCCAACTGCCGGATCCTCTCAACGACTATCGCAACCCCGCGTGTCATAGCGTCAGCCGCCGCTTGGTGCGATCCCCCTTGCGCCAGTACCAGCGTGTCGTCGGCATAGCACACAACGCTGACGCCACTAGGGAGGTCGGCGCGCAGCACCCAGTCGTAGCCGATGTCCCACAGAAGCGGCCCCAGAACGGAACCCTGTGGAACACCGCACGACATCTCTCGCCGGTTCCACTCTCCCAGGTGACCGGGGTAGATGACGGCTCTGTCCGTCAAGTAATCCTCGACTACGCGACGGAGGTAGGTCGGCACCCGGTGATACCGAAGTGCCTCCCTGATGCAATTCCAGGGCAGGGTGTTGAAGGCATTGGCGATGTCTAGAGACACCGCCAAGACGACCCCGCTCCGGGAAACCGCGTCCCCCGTCGAGAGGGCTCTCACGCGCATGATGGCGTCCACCGTAGAGCGTCCCGTGCGGAAACCGAACTGGTTCTCCGCCAGATCCGGCCCCACCCTCCCTAGGTGCTCGACAAGGCGGTTTGCAATTACTCTTTCAAAGAGCTTGCACATCTCATCGAGCAGCACAATGGGCCGGTATGCGGACGGAGAGTCCGCAGGGCGCCCCGGCTTCTTAATGAGGACCAGTTTCCCCGTCTTCCAACGAAGTGGGAACTGGCCCCTCTCCAAGCATGCGCTTAGGAACCCTCTTAGTCGAGGCCCGAGAGCCTCCAAGGCCAGGACCCAGGCTTTTCCAGCCGTCGGGTCCTGGGGCGGTATTTTTGGCCTTCAGCCTATTAACCGCCACTCTCAGGTCTACCTCAGTCACCTCAGGAGCATCGTCATCGTCGTCACCGGTGTAGTCCGTATCAGGCGCCGCAGGTGGCAGAGCCATAAGCGGGGGAGTATGCTCCCCTCGCGAGGGGAACAGAGCGCTTACCACGTCCTCCACCAGCTGGGGCCGTAGACTCTGCGTTAACGGGGGGGCCCAGGTGCGAAGCTTATTCCGCACCATTTTGTAGGGTCTTCCCCACGGGTCCCCGTTCAGAGACTCCAGCATCTCCTTGACGGCCAGATCCTTGGCCTGCAGGATCTCAGCTCGGAGGGCGGCCTTCGCCACTCTGTACCCCTCGTACAGCTCCGCCTCTCTGATCTGCGCATCCGGAGGGCGGATGCGGAGCCTGCGGTGCCTGGTGTACCGGCGCCGTGCGGCAACGCATGCCTGACGCAGCGTCGCCAGCTCTTGCGACCACCAGTACACCTGGCGGCGGGCGCGTCCTGGCTTAACCCGGGGCATTGCCACGTCACAAATATCGGTCATGGCCTCCCGGAACCACTCCGCTTCGTCGTTGATGTCAGCAGGCCTATCCGGAGGTGACACCCAGGCCTGCACGATCGAAGCTTCCAGGAGGAGCTCCCGGTCCAGCTGTTTCAGCGCCCACCGCGGACCACTCGGGGTCTGCCGGACTGGCGCGGTTGAAGTCTGGGCGGAGACGTCAAACCGGATGTACCGGTGATCGGAATAGGTCTCCACCTCCTCTAATACGCGCCAGTCAATAACACGCGGTGACAGAGCAGGGTTAGCGAACGAAATGTCCACCACAGACTCCCCCTGCATCCGCACACACGTGGGGATAGAACCTCGATTTAGGACGACCAGGCCTGACTCCAGAGCCCAGTTCCCTACCATCCTACCCCGCGTATCGGTGTAACGGGAACCCCAAGCCAGGTGCTTGGCATTGAAGTCCCCGAGAACGAGTAGAGGGAGGGAACGACACCCGGCGACGACGGCGCCCAACTCCGTAAGGGAGTTTTGGAACTCGGCGAGAGTTCGGTTCGGGGAGAAGTACACTCCTACCACAACAATCTCCCCAAACCGTGCTGCTACGCACCCCTGTCCTCTCCTGACGCTTTCGAGGGATGGGGTACCTGCAGCGGCCGACGAAATTAGGGCAACTGAGCCATTCAGGTCCTCTACCCAGTCATCCCTGGGCGGGACAAAGTAGGGCTCAGCGACCACGGCGATGTTAATCAACCACTGTGCCATGCTTTGGACCAACAGGTCCTGAGCGGCGGCGCAGTGGTTGATGTTCGCCTGGAGGAGGCGTAATGGAGCCGTTATTGGCTCTCCATTTCAGCCTCCTCCTGAGTCCCTTGTGAGGGCTCACTCGCAGCAACCGAAGTGACGGCGGCGGCAGGGACGGCGGTGGTGGAGGGCTTCTTTTTGCCCCCGGCCTTGGCAGGTGGAGCGCAGGCTTTGCCCCCAGCCCAGTGATCGGCCGGCTTGCCAGCTGCCGCACAAACAACGCAGTGCGGCGTGGCGTTACACGAGCCGGCCTTGTGTCCGGGCTGACCACAGAGGAAACAAAGGACACTGCGGTCCACCTCCGTGGTGCAGAGAGCTCCCGTGTGATTGCCCACTAGGCAGCGGAAGCACCTCAGGGGTCTGGGTTCCAGCAGTTTCACCTGCGCTGAAACCCAGCCCACCAGAAGCCTTCGGCCCTCCGAGATTTCCTTGGCCGCCGTCACCGGACAGCTTACCACAACGGTTCGCATGCCCGTGTTGTCAGCATGGCCATGGCCCGTGGCGTATGGTGCCTGCCTTCACTTGCTCAGCAGAGCACCCCCCAGTCCTGACGACGGCGGCCACGACCTCCTCTTCCGTGACGGAATCATCCAGGCCCAGGATGCGCATGTCCACGCACTTGATCGGCCTGGACACTCGGACCTCGTCCGCATTTAAGGACGCTCTGAGCCTTTCGGCCAGAGCGTCAGCGGTGGGGCCACTGGCTGCACCGGGGATCTCCAGCATCCGGGCCCCAGTCATGGTAAACCTGAGCCGGAGGCCTCCCGTTATCCCGAGCTCCTGCTCGCTCCCGAGCTCCACCGCCTCCTTTGCCTTAGTAATGACATCGCGGTAAGTCACGCCCCTTTTCTCCGCATCCGGCTGTAGTGTCATTACTACAGCTGCGGTGTTCGGGCCGCGTAGCCTAGCCGCGACGCTTTGCACTTTGCGCTGCCGCCTCCTCTGACGTTTCTTGGCCGCCCTGGCTGCCTTGCCCGCCTTCCTCTTTTCCCCGACCACTTGCCATCCGGCTTCGGCCGCAGGAGAGTTGGAAGGCGGGGGTGCCGGTTGCACTGCTGGCGCTTGAGTCTTCGCCACCTGTGCAGCCGCCCCACCTTTCTTCTTCTGCTTGGCTTGCTTCGCGGTTGCAGGTTTCGTGGGTGCTGGTCCGGCCCCTCGGTTAGCCTGACCGGACGACCTCAGTTTGGCACCCGCGGCGGCCGCGTACGAGGCCGCCTTCGGCTGGCCCGATGCCTTCTGGTTCGTCGCTAGTGGGGGGCGCAGAACGATGCCCTCCAGGACCGAAAACCTTTGCGCGAATGCAGCCATCTCCTGCCGCACCAGATGCAGGACCTGCTCCTCCGCTGACACGGCCTGCCCGTGCTTGCGCCCCCCTTGAGGCGCCTCCTTTGCGCCAGCTCCTCGGAGCCCGGCCAGGTCTGCTCGGAGCTTCTCATTCTGCTTTTGGAGAAGCTCCGTTGCGGCCGTCAAGCGAGCGACCTCCGCCTGCAGCTTGGACATTTCGTCAGACGGAAGCCCGCAATAGTTAGCCTCCGCTGCCGCCAAAGTGGAGGCCGAGGCCGCACTTATAGCCGTATTTTTGGAAGACTGCGACCTCTTCAAAGCTACATCGCGGATCGCGGCCTTCACAACCTCCGCAAACCTGGCCTTCCGCTCCAGATCTAGATCGGAGACGCCACCCACCCTCGTGCCTACGAGAGAGACGGAGACTCCTCCCGGCTCCTCAATGGAGAACCCTGATGAAACTCCGGGATCACTCTCCCTGCCAATTCCCGTCATATCAGGGCGCTTGAAGCGACCCCGTACGTTACGCCCTGGCAGAGTAGCGGAAGCTCCGCTCACTCGCAGCCGGCAGGTTCTCTTCACTTGAGGAGAGACCCACCGACCCCACTCTGTCCGAAGAAATTTCGTTGCGCGATCGTTTTCTCCAAAATTTGGAGCGACCGCGCAAGTCCTGGTCGGACATATTTCGATCCTCTATTGAGGATCGGGAGCCTCCTCGGCTCTTGTTGACCATCCACCCTACAGCCCAGACCTGGCTCCCAGTGATTATTACCTCTTTCCAAATCTGAAAAAAGAACTTCGTGGAAAGAAATTTTCAACTGATGAAGAAGTGAAGGACGCGGTTTCAGCTTATTTTTCGGACAAAGACAAAACATTTTTTTAAGAAGGTATACATAAGCTAATTGAAAGATCTGAAAAATGTATTAGGGTAGCAGGTGAATATATTGAAAAAGAAAAATAATTTAGTATTTTTATTTTCACTCCTTGCCCTCCATTCCGCGAACTTAAAAACGCCCCCTCGTGTCTAATATGAAGTTGGAAATGCGACAAAGCGAACTTAAGGCTATCAAATGACAGCATTGCCAATTATTTTATTTTTACAAAAATATATCTGGTACGTGATAAAGTAAGGCTGGAACAGGATTGGGTAGTATTTGAATTACTTGTAATTCAAATAGTTGTAATTTTATTTAAAATACTTGCTTAAAATGTAATTTGTATTTCGTATTTAAAATACCTGACGCCGAGGTATTTTGTAGTTAGTATTTCAAAAACTTATGGCTTCAAAATACTTTCTACTTATTAATGAGTGCGTTCTGAAGAAAATAGCGCTCGATAGCTTTCGTAAGCAAAATGGCGACCACCAAATATGTCGAACACTGAACCTGTACGTCAAATTGTCAATGTCAAGTATCATGTAAAAATCTAATATTTATGAAAGGAAACTCTAGTTTCAGTGATTAATATACATTTAATCTGCTTTTTAGCCCATGTTGTTGGTCTTAATAGTATTTTGTAATTTGTATTTAAAATAAAAATAGCTGAAAGACTGTATTTTTAATCATACATTTTAAATAAATTACTTAAAGATATTCTATATTTCGTATTTTAAGTACTTGCGAGATAGTATTTTGTATTTTAATTAAAGCAAAGTATGCATTTTGCCCAGCCCTGGACTGGAATAAAGAGGGGTAAATACTTACCAAATATCAGGAGGTTTGAATCATGATGAAGTGAAATTGGGGCTAATAACTATTACCACATAATATTGCTTTACATTCATAATATTAGTAGGATTACATATTTTTCATTTATTTCTGGAACTTCTGAAACTCACGCAGACAAGTCGTGGGGAAAAGCTAGTATTTACTTAACACACAAACTCCATTCCATCTCTAGGCTTGTAGCCTTTGACATTTTATAAAATTCTTGACACATAGATGTTTGACGTATATCAATCCTAAAATGAAAACATTTATTTTAGCGTCTGTCTTGAGATAAAATGTGAAACGTAGTAAAAACAGACACTCCAATATAGAAAATAAAATGTTTACCAAATATTGCTTTGTGAGATGTACACTTTGGAGGATCCTGTACGTGTACACAAATGAAGGTGATGACTTGTAGTCGCTATTTTCTTCAAGTCGTAGCTATTAATATCCTGGAAAAAGCGTCCCCTTCAGGTAAGAACTACCAACGACGTTGTACTATATTTTGTTTTGGTTTTTTATTTCGTACCAATTTTATACATAATTCAAAAGTTAGCACGGATAGAAAAATATTACGTTGTAAATTGTTCAAGTTCATAAAAATATACGTTCACATGGTTCAGACACTTTTTTAACACTAAATTTAATTTAAACTGCTAAACCACTAGCATTTACTGTTGAAAAAATTATTTAAATAACGAAAATCTGACAGCTGCGATTTGCAAAAAAGTGACGCAGGTCCTGCCTGCAAGAGCTCAACGGAGCATCTGAAGAACTGGACAAACGAGAGAGAGACAAATACTTTTGCTAGGCAAAAGATGAGATGACGATAGTAAAAGATTAGCTCGGAATAAAAAACGTATGTGCCAAAATAAATTGTCGGATTTGATAACATAAAAGTATTATTAAATTAAAATCTGTTCAGTTAAAATCTCGATAAGGTTATTTTATCTATTTTAAAGTAATTTTCATAGGACCAATCTAAAGCATTGCATCTTGTAGTTAAAAAAAGTAAAAAGATACTTCGAACTTTGCAAATTTTTTTTATCGAGAAAATGTCTTCGTATCCTATATTCCTTCAGTTGAATACTAGATCATGTAGTCAAAAAACATATACTACAATTTCACATTCCTGTTTCAGGAACCTAACAAGATACGCTAAAACGAAAAACGGCCTTATTCTGATTGAATCACCTTAACATTACTGAGACGGACTAGACTAAGGCTGCCTGTCCATAGACTCGGAGTAAGGCAGCGGTGCGAAGCGATGGTGGGATGCGGAGCGGAGTTACGGATTTTGTTTGTCCATTGATTTCACGCGAAGAGAAAATAATCATCTGCCTAGCCTTTTCCCTACTATATTGGGGTCGGCTTCCAGTCAAACCGGATTCAGCTGAATACCAGTGTTTTACGTGGAGCGGCTGCCCACCAGACCTCTACAACCCCTTAACTGGGTAACACGGTACTTCTTGGCAAGACTGGAGTAAGATTTACTGGCTTCTGACAATCCGTAACGGCTGCCAAAGATCTACAAATGACAGCCGGGACCAACGGCTTAACGTGCTTTCCGAGGCACGGAGGAAACTCGGTATATTAAGATGGTCACCCATCCACAGACCAACCTTGGCAAGCGTTGCTTAACCTTAAAGATCGACCCGTGCGGCTGTTATTATTTAGCCACGAGCGAAGAGAAAATAATAATAATTAATAAATGCGCTAATTGGAGCGGGCAGCCGGATTTTTTTCTACTTCCCCGCTCCGCTTCCTGTTTTTCATGATTTTTTAAACTACATCGCAAATCCCTGTCCACTGAAGCGGAGCGGAGATTTTATAGAATTCTATTGGTACAACTCCGCTTAGCACAGCCTTATACTTATAAAAGACTAGCTTCTGCCAGCGGCTTCGCCCGCGTGGTCCCTGGGGAACATACTCCCGTAATAAAAAGTAGCAAAGGTCCATTCTCAGACTCTAGACTATCTGTGCACCAAATTTCATTTAAATCGGTTCTGTAGTGAAAGCACGACAGACAGACAGATATAGTTACTTTCGAATTTATAATATCAATATATTATATAGTAAGGAAGTAACGATTTCCTTATGTTTATTTTCCCTATTCAGCCATTCAAGCAGCAGCATTCAGCTAATCAGACTGAGTACATGTGTGATGTGAGTATGTACATACGTCAATATCGAAAATTTTTCTGTTATTTTTTACTTATATTTACATTCATCTAATTGGTTTTTAAAATTTATACGTTTTTTATGCAGATCAATATACACAAATATTATAAAGAGGAAAGATTTGTTTGTTTGTTTATTTGTTTGAATTGGCTCCGAAACTACTGGACCTATTAAAAATCAGTATCCAGCACAAGTTCAATCGTGTATGGAGTACTTCTAGTCTATTCTGTGAGTAACCATTTCGATTTCGAGCTTCACCTGAGTGAGATAGCTCACCAAGTGAACTTTATTGCACACAGCATAAAGGTCTTATGTTTATACTCACATCAGATTCCGCTGTCGAGACACGTAAATGTTGTTACAGAATAGGGGTACTGCTCTAAAGAGCCAAGAGGATCATCGGCAATGATAGGCTCGTCGAGTCGAAGCTCCAAAGTCTTGAGCACCAACGTCGAGTTGCTGGCCTGTCGGTTTTCTATCGGTTGCATTTTGGGAAGTGTGCGACGGAATTGCATAATTTAATTCCGCCAGGCCCGTTCTATTATCGGACAATACGACGTACGGCGATGCGCCACCGGTACATGGCGGACATCCCACCCACACACACAAAACGTTTTGGTAACACATTAATTGTGCGTACTGCTGAGGTGTGGAATTCCCTGCCTGAATCTGTCTTTTTGACATACCTGTGTTTGTCATTTTGTATTTTATGCTTGAGTTTACTTAATTAACTAGCTATATAATTAGTTTTATCATTGTCCATATTTAGTTGTTGGGATAATATAGTGGGCTAGCTGACATGTGTTTGAATAATATTGTTTTAAAAATTCAAGTTCTTCAATGTGTTGCTGGGGAGTTGGTTGGCCACTTCTTCTTCCTAGCTAAAACACTAGGAAGTGGTGACGGGCGGGCGATTTGGGGGACTGTCTTCATGTAAATTTTGACTTTCAAAAAGTGCTGATTTTCAGCTTTGAATAAATTCCTTTTGATTTTGATTGTGTTTCCTGATAGCTACTAACTGGGAGTCTTTAAGTCCAGAGTGAATAGGTTACTTCTAGGCAAGCGTGCTCCATCTTCGACCGCATCATAGCTTACCATCAGGTGAGATAGTTCGTCAAATGTATGCCTATCAATAGTAAAAAAAATCTTTCGCCTTTAGAATCCTACATTATTCCTGATGAACAAAGGCTAAATTAGATTAGAGATGCCGATGCATTCCACCAGCTTCTACGACAAATCTTTTACGGGTCAAGGGGTGCGGTTATGGAATGCCCTACCCGTGTCAGTAAGACTTGCTCAATCTTTGTCCATTTTTAATGGCAATGGTGATTCTTTGGCCGAAGAAAAGACCAGTCCTCTGTTTACGTGAACAGTCGACAAGTTGTTTGCTTATGTCTCGAAAGACTCAATACGCACTTGGACTCCATGGGCCTAATATTTCAATGCCAATCAGCTTGAGCTGTTGAGTAAAGAGCTTGAGAGCCGCTTCAGGGCTGAAACATCAGCGTTTCAGTGCCTTGATATGAGTATTTCTGCATTCTTGGAAGTCTGATACTAGTTTAAGGCTTGTTTTTTAAATTAAAATTGCATTAGTTAGTAATTTAAGTAAATAAGTTTAATAAGTTTAAGTAACTAGTAAGTTTAATTGTAATAAAATAATATTGTGTGCATTTCCTTATTTTGAACAATTGTCAAGTAGACAAAATAATTATATTCATAGTTTAAATAAACACATGCACTTTTTAGTAAGTCACTATAGTGACAAGTTTATGTTTTTTGACACAAACATTTTTGTGGAAAATTTAAAATCGACTAGGGATACAGTGTATTTGCCAATTAGTTTTAGACACACAATAGCAAGGCTATTAGCTTATTTTATTAACTCAGACATAAGTAGTATGTCGCAGTCTTGAATAATTAAATCCACAATGTTTAGTAATTTTACTAAGAATCAGGTGGAGAGCCTTAGTAACGGTAGCTCTAGTGCTACAAATACTTATAAAAATTGTACGGAGTTTCCATGTATCTCTATGGATACTCATTTAAACTAGTTCATAAGACAACAGAGGATACCAGCGACAGAATAGTTATGCCTACCATTAACAAGGTATCTTCTTGCTCTTTAGTAAATAGTTGTCAAAAAGGGAGTCAGCAGCATGCCTTGAAATTATTTCATCAAAATATTCAAGGTGTCTCTTCCAAATTATTAGAAATTGAAATGTTTTTAGAAAAAACAATGTTTGACATTGTATGTTTTAGTGAGCACTGGTTGAAGGATTACCAGATGCTAATTAGTTATGAAAATTATAATGTGGGCAGTTGTTTTAACCGCAAATCTATGTTACGTGGTGGTTCCCTCATCTTATTAAAAAAAAACTTAAAATTTAAGCAACGTAATGACATCGTTAACTTATCAGTGGAACATTGCATCGAACTGTCCTGTGTTGAGCTAGATAAGCATATCATAGTGTGCGTGTACAGACCCCCAAACCCTCAAAACTTTGCTTTATTTGAGTCAACAATGGAAGATATCCTTGCGAAACTTGCAGCAAGTAACAAGCCCGCGATTATTTGTGGGGATTTTAATATTAATATTTTAGAAATTAATTCAAATAGCAGCAGATTTATAAGCCTTTTTAAATCGTTTAATTTGTCTAATGTGTTTACAGAACCGACTAGGGTAACACCAACTTCTTCAACCTGTATCGATAATGTATTCTGCGATTGTGAATATTTAGATAAAGCCATAGTTAATTACCTTCCCTCTGATCATAGTGGTCAATTAGTTACATTTCAGTTTAAAGCAGCCTTGGAAAAAATTCATATACAATATAGGCCAATTACAACTGGCAAACTAGCTAAATTCAATGGTACCTTACAAAACAAGTTAAATTTTCTAGGCCATAACATTGAAGATGCTAATAAATTTTATGATAATTTCTTTTCAGTGGTTCTTAAGGAATTCAATGCAACTTTTGAAAAGAAGTCTAAGGATACTTTCCCTAAGTATGTATTTAGTGACTGGGCGACTAAAGGCATTAGGATAAGTAGGGAAAGACTATATGAGCTATATGGCCTTAAGCCTGTCATAAACACTGATTCTTTTAATAAGTTTGTAAACAAATATTCTAAAGTGTTCAGAAATACTTGCAAGGTAGCTAAAGCCCTATATATTAGTAACAAGATCAAATTGTCAAAAAATAAAATAAAGACAGTTTGGAAAGTTATTAATAATGAAACTAATAGAAATAAAAAACGAAACACTGATTATTTACTGGAGACTACACATGGTGCCAAAAGCTCTAATTTAGAAGTAGCTCAAGAATTTGTAAATTTTTTCACCAATATACCAACTAAAACTACGGAATATTTAAATTCTTCACCTGAGGTCTCATATAATTTATTAAAAGCTAACGTTCCAGGTTGTACGGTTGAATTCCAGTTCAAACATATCAACCCTGTGACAGTCATAAAAGCTTTCCGGCAAATCAAAATCAAATTGACCGAAGACATATGGGGAATGTCTATTAAAGTGTGCACGTCCATAATTGAAACTATAGCACCATACTTGGCTTTAATATTTAATTTATGTGTGGACCAAGGAGTCTTTCCGGATATAATGAAATATAGTAAGGTTATACCACTATTTAAGTCGGGCGACAGCAAAGACACCAATAATTATAGAGCTGTATCTGTTTTGCCGGTTTTTAGCAAAGTCTTTGAAAAAGTAATGCTCAATCAGATGCTCAATCATTTTAACATCAATAAAATTTTACACGATCAACAGTATGGTTTTACCAGGGGTCGTTGTACGACTGACGCTGGTGCCACGTTGTTAAAACACATATACTCAGCGTGGGAAGAGGCAAAAGATGCCATAGGAATCTTTTGTGACCTCTCCAAGGCATTTGATTGTGTAAATCACGAAACCTTGCTCCTAAAGCTAGGACATTACGGACTAGGTAAACTTGCACTCAGACTAATAAAATCTTACTTAAATGATAGACAGCAGGAAGTTCAAATAAATGGTGTCAATTCACAGGGTTTAAAAGTCAAAATGGGGGTACCACAAGGCTCTATTTTGGGTCCTTTCCTCTTTCTAGTATATATTAATGATCTACCCCATCTTTTAAAAAATCAACCTCATATGGTATTATTTGCTGACGATACGTCCTTAATTTTTAAGATAGATAGACGTTCCATAAATCTTGACGACGTAAATAACGCCCTACAGCAGGTCCAAAATTGGTTTACTGCTAATAATTTAGTATTAAATGGGAAAAAAACTAAATGCATCAGATTTGCCTTACCGAACGTTAAAAGAAATGATTGCGACATAGTATTGAACAAGGAGAAACTTGAATTCGTCGAAAACACGATTTTCCTGGGGATTACGCTTGACTCAAGGCTACAATGGGGTCCTCATTTAACATCTCTTGCGGGACGGCTAAGTTCAGCAGCATACGCTGTCAGAGAAATCCGTCAATTTACCGATATAGATACCGCGAGGCTGGTCTATTTTAGTTACTTTCATAGTATCATGTCTTACGGTATCTTATTATGGGGACGTGCTGCAGACATCGAGTCTATATTTATCCTGCAGAAAAGAGCCATCAGAGCCATTTACAATCTCCGTCGGCGTGATTCCCTAAGAGAACTGTTTAAGGATATCAACATCATAACGGTACCTTGTCAATACATTTACGAAAATATTATGTATGTTCGGAAAAATCTTCATCTCTTTAGCAAGATTAGTGACAGGCAAAATTTTAATACTAGAAATAGGAACAAATTAGATCAACCCCGATTCAGATTGGCCAAAGTACACACTTCTTTTATGGGGTACTGTATTAAATTTTATAATAAAATACCAGTTGATATTCTCGAACTGAATGAGAGAAAATTTAAAGCATGCATAAAACGCACACTATGTAGACAAGCGTATTATAAACTGGAAGATTATATCCTCGATAAAAACGCTTGGCTAAATGCTGGTCCTGCTCCACAGTCACAACTGCTTAGGTCCACTTTTTAGGTTTTTATGTTTTTATATTTGGAAGAGATGCTCGCTCCTTTTAGAGGTTCTTACTTTATTTCGTTTATTTATTCTTATATACATACAAATTATATTATTATATTAATTACTTATTTATTATTTTTGATGTAAGAACTTAATCGTTCTCTTTATTAATTTGTTTTTCATTATTTGGTCATTGACAACCATAGTTTTGTGTAAAGTAGAAGCATATTTTTCAAATTTTGTAAATGTGAGTACCATGAAACCATTTACATTTTATGTGAGTAGTTATAGTTTTACTTGTTGGACATGAACGAGCATGGTGGTTGAGAGCATGTCATGCTCACTCAAATGTCTCGCTGATGGCGGCGCGTGGGTTTGATCATTCGGTTCCCTTCGAAATGGTTGAGCTGAAAGGTGCCGATTCACGCGTCATGTTCGTGAACAGGCGCCGTCGGTTGAGACTGGTCATCTCTTAACTGCCATTGGCTTATTTTAATCTTTATATTTAAAATTCTTATAATAAGCCCTTTTTTTTTTCCTTTGCATTGTCCTCACATGCAGAAGCAACAAGTATATGTAACTTGGAATGTTGTAAAACAGAACATGATTTAAAAGAGTGTCCGTGGAGTTTCTTGCACGTTCTTTTCCATAGAGATCTACGCTTTGGAACGTGCAAATAGCTTCCATGTTTTTGACTGACCGACCTTGACGTTTCAAAAGTGCCTGTGAATGGTTTATTAGAAATAAAATGCTTTGAATTTTGAATTTTGAATTTAACACACACAGGTTTGTTAAAACAATATTTTTTAGTACTCTGAACGAGATAAACTGCCGACAAACTGCTATGCAGTTTGGCAGAAGTTATGTACCCTTTGTGGCTGTTCAAGTATTGGACATGCTTATGTAGGGTTTCAGTTCTACAAGCTGTGTTTTCAGTTATGTTTTTGTCAACAATCTTCATGACTTTAACCTCGCTTCTCTCTTTCTCCCAGCAGGCCATAGCAGGTATTTCTTAAAGCCTCAAGCTCCCTTAGTTGCATTCCTGTCATGCATGCCATTCATGTCAGGTAGCTCCGCGGGTCAATATATTTGCATACATCCCCAAGCAGCTCCTAGAACGTGACAAAAAACAACCGAGAAGGAAAACTGTTGTTTCCCTTTTACCTTCTCAACTCAATTAGCCAGAAATAAGATCAATAAGAGTTGGAATTTCAGAACTCGCCATCAAACGTAAAAGTTTGGCAAGTTTAGAACTAAGCGACACTTCTGTATTATTATTTCATTACATAAACATTAATAAAACAGAAAACATAATGAACATGAAAATATGTAGGATTGTAGGTAGAAAAAAGTATTCAGCTGAATCCAGTTTGACTGGAAGGCAATCCCAATGTAGTTGGGAAAAGGCTAGGCAGATGATGATGTAGGTAGAAGAAATTAAGATAACTTTTTTATAGTTATTATTAAAACTATTTATTTGTGACTATTAACAGAAAGACATGTTTAATTATAAAAACTTTTAACGTTAATTGAGGCTATCAGCCTCCTTTTGATGACCGACATTTAAAGAGAACGGAGCAATCAAACAATCTACCCTCACTGAAAAAGGCTTTACATTAACGAATTATGGAGTAAAATTAAAATAACATTAGTACCTATGGCATTTGATTATATCAATCATATTAGCGTTTACCTTTATGTTCATTAGCCCATAGATGACGCTTAATAGTCAACTGCAGTTTGCTTTCCATTATCTTGTTTGATTGCTTGTTTTAGTAGTTCTTATTGGTTCTTACTAAGCTAAGCTATTATTAACGGTTACTGCAGTAACTAATTCCATGGTTTGTTTTACTACTACATGTAACAGCCCGTGAAATATTACAATTAGGTTTTGCTGTAGTTGTGACGTTTAAGAGTGTAGTTTTAACACAAAGAAGGATTGATTTTTTTAGCTTAGTTTTTTCCAATTTATTTCATTTAATCTGACACTAAAATGTTTAAAACATAAATCTCAATGACTGGTTCTTAACCTTTTATAAAATGTTCAATGGGTTTCTTTATTAATTTTTAGGGATAACAACAGCTTACAAAACTTAACTAGGTACTTATCTAGGATTACATGGCTAGCCAATAATAGTTATCCACGGCAGATACACAGAGTGGATGGATATGCTATTTAGACTAACTAAAATTAACCTATCAACATTAAAGATGATTGGGCAACTTTGAAGGGATAAGTACGAGTATATTTAGGATATAAAATATGTCATATAATAAATATAATTAAGTGCAGAATAACAATATATAAATATATGAAGAAAAATATATAAATAGAAACGAAAATATATACTAATTATACCAATGAAGTAACCAGCCAATTAATATAATGTTGATGAGATAAATAAATAGCCTATTTTGATAATAAGTCAAGAAAAACTCGTTTTTTTAAATCATTCTTAGAGCCAATGAATAAGTTTACACTGTTAAAGTGCTTATTATAGGAGTCGAGTAAACGTGGTACTACGCTGTTTTTACCATAATTACTGGAGTGAAATGGAGTGCAAAATATCGGTCCGTCCCCGTAATATGTCATATCCATGAGAATACGCCTCTCCTGCAGAGTTAAGAGATTGTACAACCGACAATTCTCTTTGTAATCAAGTGAGCAGTGATGAAATTTGAAATTAAGGTGATCAATAAACTTCTTCTGAATGCGTTCAAGACTATTTTTATGTATTGCATAGCAGGGAGACCATATCTGACAACCGTATTCCAATATAAGGGTTGCTGAGTAAGACCTTTCAATCACCTTTCGGTAGCGAGCAGGGTGACCACGTCACCATCCTTTTTTGCGATATAGATTCATATCGATGTGTTTATAGATTAATCTTTGGATACAGAAGCTCTAAATTCTTTATTACTACTCTACTGTACTAAGAGTCGTGCCTTGAGGAGCTCGTGGCTAGATAATAACAGCCGCACGGGTCGGTCTTCAAGGTTAAGCAACGCTTGCCAAGGTTGGTCTGTGGATGGGTTACCATCTTAACATACCGAGTTTCCTCCGTGCCTCGGAAAGCACGTTAAGCCGTTGGTCCCGGCTGTCATTTGTAGATCATTGGCAGTCGTTATGGATAGTCAGAAGCCAGTTAATCTGACCCCAGTCTTGCCATGAAGTACCGTGTTACCCAGTTAATGGGTTGTGGAGGTCTGGTAGGCAGCCACTCCTCGTAAAATACTGGCATTCAGCTAAACCTGGCTTGACTGGAAGCCGACCCCAATATAGTTGGGAAAAGGCTAGGCAGATGATGTACTAAGAGTCGTGCCGGTAAAAAATGGTATTCCAACATGTGACTTGTGATATTCCACCACTGCTGAGACCTGACGGGACGCTGGCCCACTCCGCTGAGGAGAAAGCAAACTTGTTTGCTTCTTTGTTTACGTAATCTTCACGTCTGGATCCTGGTGGCGCGAGGAGAGAGGAGAAGCAGGGGTCTCCTGATGTATGCGAGTCGAGAATGTCGAACATTCGCATTCATCAGAAGGACGTCCGCAGGCTAGTGGCCCCGACGGGATACCGGAAATTGTTCTGAAGACTTGTGCGTTTGAGTTGTCTCCGATCTTGACACGCCTATTTCGCCTTTCGTTTGAGACCGGGAAGGTGCGAAGGCTTGGAAGCAAGCTAATGTGCAGCCCGTGCCTAAGAAGGGTAGTCGAGCTGACCCGTCGATTTATAGACCCATCTCAGTAACGTCCATACTTTGTAAGAGTATGGAAAGTGTGCTGAATCATAAGCTCCTGGCATACCTAGATGCGAATGATATCCTAAGTGACTGACAATACGGGTTCCGCCGAAATCGGTCAACTGGGGATCTTCTAGCGTATGCCATTCACATCTGGAGTGAGGCCATAGAGAAGCATAGGGAGGCACTAGCGGTCTCCCTTGATATTTCGAAGGCCTTCGACAGGGTTTGGCACGATAGCCTTATTAGTAAGCTTCCATCCTTCGGTCTGCCCACCGGATTGTGTGATTGGATCGCGGATTTCTTGAGGGATCGGTAATGCCGGGGTTCCTCAGGGGTCGGTGCTTTCGGCAACACTGTTCTTGCTGCATATTAATGATCTGCTTAAACTCGGTACCTTTGGGTATGCAGACGATAGCACTGTTGCTGAGAAATACGTGTCCGACGCACGAGCTGGTGGGTTGCAGATCCGGTCTCTCCGGGAGGCTATGGTTGGGCGCTTGAACTTGTCCTTCCAAGCTATCCCTGAATAGGGTGATGCCAATCTAGTCCAGTTCAATGCTGCTAAGACCCAAGCGTGTCTGTTTTCCGCTAAAAGGAGCCAATACCACCCAGCTCCATCTTTCCGGGGTACAACAGTGCCGATAACCGACCAACTTGAGCTTCTTGGGGTTACATTAACATCTACTCTCAATTTTGGCCCGTTCATAGAGGCAAAAGCTCAAGTAGCTGCAAAGAAGTTGGGGATCCTAGCAAAGGTGAAATGGTACTTCACGCCGGAACAGCTTCTCAAACTCTATCAAGCGCAAATTCGATCGCGTATGGAGTACTGCTCTCATCTTTGGGACGGATCTACCAGATACCTGCTTGATGCGCTTGAATTGAGAAACGAGCCAAGATAATCATCGGCAATGGTAGGCTCGTCGCGACGAGGCTCGAAAGTCTTGAACATCGACGACGAGTTGCTAGCCTGTCGGTTTTCTACCGGTTGCATTTTGGGGAGTGTGCGACGGAAGCCCGTTCCATCATCGGACCACAAGACGTACGGCATGCGCCATCGGAAGTGGTCAAACGCGTGCCTATCAATAACAAAAAAAAACTGTAAGTCACCATCTTATTATAGTTTAGTATCTACGTCTGTACATGGGTGCAATGGTGCTTTGCTCTTTTTCATGAGTTGCTGTATTGCTAAAGTACTGTTGTCTGTTGTTTGTTTGGTATTATTTTTTTTGGTGTTAAAGAGCGATATTGAAAAAAAGTTGGAACCTAAACCAGTACATTACATACGATACATTTATCGAATTACTTACTCAATATGGTTTAGACGAATACATTTCACTAATCAGTATTAAACAAACTAATCACTTGTATACAAAGTTATAATTTGCTAAGGAGGCCGAGACAAATTCCAATTATGTAGTAGCGTTAAAACCAGCTATATGTATTGCCGGGTTATTAAAGGCGATCAGACTTTCCCAACCACACCAGCCGAACGTGGAAGCATTGGATCCCGCTAGGACATCGAACCAAATATGACGAAATCATGCGTCTTGGTAAGTCATTCAGTTTTTCGTATCCAAATTGTAATCATTAAAGGGTTTACTTTGTGTATCAGATTAAAATTCATTGATAAAAAACCTTGTTGTTGTATTTATTTAAAAAAAGACTCAATATATTTACATATAAATAAATGTAGGCATAGGCTAAATATTTATAATAACAAGCTTACAATGAGTGGTGTTATTGCAAAAGGGCAATCTTATAATAAGTCCCACGCCAGGCACCCTAAAACAATGGATATTAAGAACTCTTAGGTGGACCTTCGAATAAAATACATTTGGAGTACTCTTTAGGGTTCCGTACCCAAAGAGTATCCAACGGAACCCTATTACTAAGCTTCCGCTGTCCGTCTGTCCATCTGTCCGTTTGTCTGTCCGTCTGTCTGTCAGCACAGATTGTTAAGTCCGTAAAATAATAATAATTTATTATTTTGAAATATTGAATGGTGCACAAGAATAATCCAATTTAAAAATCTGGTCCTTACCTCCTCCTTAATATCTAAGGCATTAACTTCACTTTTGGCTGTACACAAAAACTGAGAATCCCGTCAGTCAGGTCACGTTTCCTCTCAACTACTCACTACTTATCACAAAGCGAGTTTATTCCCGTAGGTTATAACCATATATGGTTAAGTGAAAAGTCACCGAACTGCCTCAGAAGCCAAGTGCGAAGGTATAAGTCTAACCTCATAAAATGGTTCTACTTTGATGAAACCACAGCAATGTCTGTATGTGCAGCCGAGTCGCAAGCTATGCTCCACCCTCTGTCCTGCCCCTTGTTCCTTAAAACATGCAACCAATATGCTATGCTATGAAAGCGGAAAAGTTTTGGGCCACAAAAATATAAACTATTGTCGTGACAGTGGCACAAATATGAATGATTGAACTATTAATTTTACAGCTCTCCTTCGTCGCGTTAGTCACCATCAGTCAAGCAAACTCATGGAACAGGCAACCTGCCACACGAAGTAATTTGGACGAAGAATATGCACTTTACATACAACAACAGCAACAACAAACTTTACCGAGTTGGCAGGCACTTGGTCAATCTGGCTCAGTACCCGTAGTTGATACTGAACAGCGCTTCGGCTACGGTGGCGCCGCTGCTGCTGCTGCAGCGCATGCTGGCGCTAATGCCGGTGGTTACCTCGGTGGGCATGTTGGCGGGCACGTCGGGGGTCATGTTGGCGGTCATATCGGGGGTCATGTTGGCGGACACGTAAACGCAGCCGCAGCCGCAGCTGCCGCAGCAGGCGCTGGTGGTTATGGTGGCGGTGGTTACGGATCCCGCTACTCCAATGCCTATGCTAATGCTAATGCTAACGCCAACGCATATGGAGGAGGATATGGCCGAAAATAATTTTTTGAAGTAGACGTATTTATTACTAATCAGTTATATAAAGAAAACATATATATGGTCCAAAATAAAAAAAAAACTCAGCAAAATTGGTATACGTACTTGTCTGGACCTTCGTTTCTTTTTATTTTATTCATTTCGGCCAACACAAAATTTTAATTCGGTATTTTTAATTAATAAATGTATTTATGAAATTCATGGGATATTTGATTTAAGTATTTGTTAATAGTTTGTGGAATACATGAAGCAAAAACGTTTGGTCAAAATTAATAATGTTACGTTACAAAGAAAAATAAACACAACAGGTCTACTAAGATTTTTTTTTGGAAAGGTCAATAGTCTGATACGCTAACGAGACATTGGACCTGTCTTAATGGAAATTTCGACTACAGATGCTGTTGATACATGAAAATACTATAATCTATATTTTTCAAATTGGTAAATAATGTTAGTTCGGGGGACACTGTCTGCGAAGCATTCAGCATTCAGCATTAATAAAATAAAATACAGGAATAAATACAAACATATAAAAATTGTACTTTACGTACAAATATCTAAATAACCGGTGAAATTCAAATCCAGCCATCAATGTTCCTGCCAGGGTTGCAGAATTGTTCGAAAGAAATACCACGGTCCGAGAACGGAGAGGGCATTTGGAGGTGAGTTTTAGTCAGTAAGAGTCCTCAGAGCGAAAGAAGCCATTCCCAACCTTAAAATAGCCTATTAATGATGGAATGCATTTTGCTATTGTGTTCATAGGCCTTCATTTATAAAAGCTTTTATTTAACGCCAGATTCCATCTGAACAAACATGCTATGTTTGTTCGGGTGGAATCTTGCTGCTCAATTTTGGGCTTTCAACCGATTGAGAAATTTGGTATACACGTTTAGCATAGAATAGATGACAATACACGATAAGCTATGTGACGTCATTCTAAATCCAATATGGCGGACCATCCAAGATTGCGGAATAGTTATTTTTTATGCACTTCTACAATATGGGTTTCAAATGAAATTTGTTTTTTTTAAGGATGGGAAATCATTAAATGACTCTTACCGCTCTGGGCGGAGCGGTAGGGAGTGTTAGACTCGGATTCGGCGGGAGGACACGCCCGGGTGTTAACACTGTGAGGGTTACCCGGAGGACACGGTGGAGCATACGGTGGAGGTCTGTCCTGCTTGGGCGGATCAGCGGTCCTCGTCGAGGCGATCGGCGGCGGCGATCTCTCGCGACCGGCCTTGGTTCAATCTATGGTCCGGAGCGAGGAGGCATGGGATGCGGTCACCTCCTTCTGCGAAGCAGTAATGCTAGCAAAGGAGGAGGCCGAACGTGTGAGAGAGAGGGAAACCTCACGTCCCAGTCGCCGCAACAGAAGAAGACGCCCCAGGCGTCGGGAGTCGCAGGACGATTCCCGGCCGCCGTAGGTGCGGGCCTGCGGACGGCGAGCAGCGGGTGGCTCGCCGTCTGATCAGAACTAGGCCCGGGTCGGCGGCGCACTGCGTTTCCAGCGCGCCTCAAAGAGATGTCAGCGCTGAAGATGGGGCCCGCTAGGGCAGGTGACTAGCGGTACCTGCCCAGCGGGGCCTGCGGAATCTGTTCGAAAGGGGTACCTAAACCCGGCAAGCACTGCCCTAGCGGGCCCCGTCTTCCATGCTAACAGCTCTTTCCGTCTACTCGGGCCTAGGTCAGATCGGACGGCGAGCCACCCAAAGCTCGCCGTCCGCAGGCCCGCGCCTACGGTGGCCGGAATTCGCCCTGCGGCTCCCAACGCCCGGGGCGTCTTCTTCTGTTGCGGCGGCTGGGTCGTGAGGTTTCCCTCTCTCTCACACGTTCGGCCTCCTCCTTCGCTAGCATTACTGCTTCGCAGAACGAGGTGAACGCTTTCCATGCCTCCTCGTTTCGGACCATAGATTGAACTAGGGCTGGTCGCGAGAGGTCGCCGCTGCCAATCGCCTCGACAAGGACCCGGCGGTGCTCCGCCCAAGCAGGGCTTCCACCGTATGCTCCACCGTGTCCTCCGGGTGATAATCGAAATGTTGACACCCGGGCGTGTCTTCCCGCCGAATCCGAAACAGGTATCTCCCGAAACAACCGTGTCCGGTGTGTACCGGTGTCAGGCGGAAGGTGAGAACGCCGTGGTGCTGCTCCAGCCACTCCTCAAAGAGGAGACTAATCACCTGGATTGTAGCGTGCCCAGCACTGGGTTGCGACAGTCGCTGTCTCCATACCACCATGAGATCATGCCGGAGCTCCTTCCGCCTTGCTGCTATTTGCCGCGGCAGAGGAGTCTCGCCCCGGCGTTGCGCCTCCATGCGCTACTCATTAGATCCCATGGTGGCAGTCCGGCAAGAAGTCCAGTTTACGCCTGTTTTTTGATCTGAGAAAGGCTAGGTTTTGCTACCAGAGACGACATAAACTCTGTGAAACCAGGTCAATAGTCTGAGATTGGCTAGTGCCTTGGCTGTCTAGGCCGTAAGGGTTGGAGTGCGGGGTGAGACAGTGGGGCTATGCCTATGTAATAGCGTAGGTGAGCATACCACGTTTAGGTTGAATACAACCTATACATGAATGATCTGGTTGGCGCGCTTAGCAACATGCGTATCGGGTGTCATATTGATGGGGTGTGTGTTAAAAACATAAGCTACGCCGACGACATGGTGTTGCTGAGCACGTCAATCTCCGGACTTAGGACACTAGTAGCCACTTGCGAGCAATATGTCAAGCTACTGCTACTCATGGTATGGTATATAATGTTAAGTAAATTATGGACATGGTCTTTGGGGCCTGGGGTAAGTACTCAGATTCTGTACCTTTTGTGAAAATTCAAATTCAAAATCATTTTATTTCAAATAAACCATTTACAGGTACTTTTGAAATGTCAAGGTCGGTCAGTCAAAAACATGGAAGCTATTTGCACGTTCCAAAGCGTATGAAGAAGAATGTGCAAGAAACTCCACGGACACTCTTTTAAATCATGTGATGTATGAAAACGTTATATACCCCGTTTAAATTTATCATTTGTATTAAAATATTGAATGATTAAAAATATTGATATACGTTATATCTAAGTTCGAAATGTCAATATTTAAAAAATCTAAGTTTAATATATCTACGTTAAAATTTCTACTAGGAAGAGGCCAGATGGGATGACCATAATGCCTTGTGGGATGCAACATGTGTCGACACCCTCGCCATCCCATCTTCTTAGCATGGCGGGCTGTGCTGGGGCGGCTGCTGCAGGTGCAGAAAACCTAAAACAGCGGAAATACTACTCTGTCAAGAAAGTACCGGAAAAGATCAATAATACACAAAATGTCTGTTATTCATCCAAATTTATTTTATCACCTTCAAAGTATGCTCCTTTAGAAACGATACACTTGCGCCAACGAATAATCCATTCATCAAAACGTTTTTTAAACGCTGCTTCCGGAATTGAGTTCAGTTCTCGCCGCGAATTCTCCTTTATGTCTTCTATCGATTGAAAACGGGTGCCACGAAGTGGTAATTTGAGTTTAGGAAAAAGAAAAAAGTCAGCAGGAGCCATATCTGGTGAATATGGTGGTTGCTGGATGGTATTTGTTGAGTGTTTGGTTGAAAATTCGTTCACAATGATAGCCTTGTGCGAAGGCGCATTGTCGTGGTGCAAAATCCAAGAATTTTCTTTCCACAAATCTGGCCTTTTTCGTCGAATTTGCTCTCTTAAACGCCGCATAACGCTCAAATAATATTCTTTATTTACCGTTAGACCTTCCGGTAAGAATTCAGAGTGCACAACACCGCGATAGTCAAAGAAAACAGTCAACATGACTTTGACTTTTGATCGACTTTGGCGTGGTTTTTTCGGTTTCGGTTCAGTTTGAAGGCGCCACTCCGAAGCTTGTTGACTAGTTTGCATGTCAAACTCGTAAACCCACATCTCGTCACCAGTAACAATGCGTTTCATGAATGTTGGGTCCGAACTGACTCGTTCTAGCATGTCCACAGCGACTTTCATGCGATTGAGTTTTTGGAGAAAGGCTATCTCTCACAGAGTTGAATGGGGATTTTCAGTCACTATTTCCTTCACTTTTGCGATGTTAACTTCAGTTGCAGACGTTGACGGCCTACCAGAGCGAGGCAAATCTTCCATCACATCTCGACCGCTTTTGAACGCTTTGAACCACTCATAAGCACGAGTTTTTGATAAAGTCGATTCACCGTAAGCCTTCTGTAACATTTTCAGTGACTCCGAACACGAAATTCCATTGGCGATGCAAAATTTAAGACAAGCTCTTTGTTCGATATTTTTGTTCATTATGAAATTTATTTATTTATTTATTTAACACTTTACGCACACAGATGTACAGAGGCGGACTTAATGCCTGAGGCATTTTCTACCAGTCAACCTTTGGGTGATGCAGAGAATAATATAGTAGGTGCAAATTGTGAAAAAAAAAAACAGAAACGCGATTAATATTTAAATTAATACAAAGATATATATATATATAAACATATATATAAACCATAAATACAATAATATACTATAATATATACTCAAATTAATAAACTAATACACAACTATACTTGAACAAGTGATGCAAGCAAACAATGAATTAGAACTAGCGCTGTAACGATACTACTGCCAACTTCTTACGGATGTGCTCTCGAACCTTGACTTTGAAGGTTAATCGGCTGGTTGCCATCCTGATTTCCTGGGGAAGGGCATTCCACAGAGAAATGGATTGTATGAAAAAGGAATTGTGAATGAAGTCAGTACGGTGAGATGGACAGTGAAGAAGACGATTATGGGATGAGCGTAGATTTTTATTGTGGTTGGCGCAAATGTATTGGAAATAAGGGGCTAGATAACTAGGAGAATTGGGAGAGTCAAGAAATGAGAACAAGATAGTTAGCGCCCTTTGCTCTCTGCGCTGGCGTATGGGCAACCACTTTAGAAACGAACGGTGCGCAGAGACATGATCATATTTGCGTAGATTGAAAACAAATCGAATGCAGTAATTTAGAAGACGGTCAAGTTTGTTGAGGAGATCTGCATTCAGGTCATAGTAGCACACGTCACCATAATCGATGATGGGAAAAATTAGGGTCTGCACAAGCATTGTCTTCGTGTTCGATGGCAAAAAGTTTTACAAGCGATACAGAGCCCGCAGCGTTCCCGTGACCTTCTGACTGACGCTAGCGACTTGAGCACGCCAGTTTAGGGTGCTGTCGATACGCAAGCCTAGGTCCTTGACGTCAGTGCTAAATGGAACGACCGTACTGTCGAACAGAATAGGTGGCAAAGTTGCACCATCCAGTTTAGCGATGTTTCGAGGACTACCAATGACGATCGCCTGACACTTGTCGGGGTTAACTGCAACACCAAATTTAGCGGCCCAGGCTTTAATGGCTATCAAGTCCTTATTTAATTTTTCGACAATATCAGGTATTTCATCCATTTTCCCTTGACAGTATAACTGCAGGTCATCTGCATACAGATGATACGCACACTGAAGTTCCGAAGTAATGAGATTAATGAAAATAGAAAACAAAAGAGGAGAAAGAATGCCGCCTTGAGGAACGCCAGTTTCCAAATCACACCAGTTAGAGGATGAATCCCCAACATACACCGACTGCTGACGCTCCTGAAGGTAGGAAGCGAACCATTCCAGTGCAGCGGGAGAGACCATCACATAGGACAGAATGGCTAATAGGATGTCGTGACTGACGGTATTGAAGGCATTCGAGAAATCTACCAACACTAGAATAGTGACTTTGGTGTCTTCCAGTCCTGCCCTTATATCGCCAGTCACTTTAAGGAGGGCGGATACAGTGCTGTGCCCGGGCCTGAACCCAGATTGTAAGGAGCTTATCAGTGAATTGCGATGCACAAAATTAGACAATTGTTTGTGGACACAGGCCTCAAGCACTTTGGAAAGGAAAGGAAGAATAGAAATTGGGCGATAGTGGGTTAGAAGAGTGGGATTGGAGACTTTAGGTAAAGGACGAACATAGGCTTTACGCCACAAGGATGGGAATTCTCCGGAGTACAAGGAAAAATTGACAATATGGGTGATGGCAGGTAGGAGGTGATCCAGAATAGTTATGATCATACCACGAGTGATATTATCACATCCTACTGCATTGGATTTGATGGAGAGTAAGATCTTTCTGATCTCCCCCGGTTCGACTGGGACGAAACAAAAAGGGTCAATTTGAGGACGCGTTAGACCAGAGATCAGCGAAAGAGTTTGTTGCTTGGTGAGATGATCCATGGTAGGCACAGTGGAGAAATGACGGTTAAGATCGTCCAGGTCGATAGAATTGGGAAGGTCTAAATGTTGCGGCTTGCCGATACCTAGTGTTCCAAGGAATTTCCAAATATCGGCAGAAGAGGATGAAGAAATATTTTCCAGAATATGGCGGCGTTTAGCATTGCGTATCATCTGGTTACATCTATTCCTTGTTGCCTTAAAAAGCGTCCAGTTCTCGTCAGTACGGTCCCTTCTATATTTACGGAATGCACGGTCCCTGCGTCGCATGGCCATCCGTATACCTCTCGACATCCAAGGTGCAGGAGGACGTTTCAATTTCACTTTCCTGACTGGAGCGTGGATATTGTAAAGATTAACCACAACATTGTTGAAAATCGCAACCTTAGCGTCAACCGACGTGGCCTCTGTCATACTATCCCAATCAATCACAGACGCATCCTTTCTAAGTTTTTCAACGTCCATCCTGGCAAAACAAGGCCTGTACAGAACCCTGGGTTTAGGTTTTGGAAGTTTCAGGATATAGGAAAGGAAAACCAAGTCATGATGGGAGAAACCAGGGGCGTCATGTTGACCATGGGAAGAGACGAGAGAAGGATTCGAGGTGAGGATAAGGTCAAGCCAGGTGTCATCGCCCGCAGTGTTGTGGTGAGTAGGTTGGAGGGGTAGCACGCGCAGACTAGCTGACTCGACAAGGTGGAGTAACTTGTGGGTACGAGGAGAATTTTGGGCAAGGAGGTTTGTGTTGAAATCACCCATAATGATGTGGTGTGCATACTCTGAACCCAAGGATTCAAGTACCGATTCGAATTCAGTGAAGTAATCGACAGTAGGGGGACAGTAGACAACACCTAAAACCGTTTTGGCTCCTTTGATGCTAACTTCAAGGAAGATAAACTCCGCAGACGCAGAATAGTTTGTAGAAGAAGAAGCCAGTATTTTATAGGGGAAGTCACTGCGGAGGTATATGGCCACACCACCCCCTCCCTTACCGATACGATCATTCCGTATAAGTACGAAACCAGTGAGGGGATACGCAGTGGAGAGAAGATGCGGTTTGAGCCAAGTTTCGGAGATCAGG
The DNA here is from genome assembly GCA_950371165.1 of Lacanobia oleracea. Lineage (NCBI taxonomy): Eukaryota > Metazoa > Arthropoda > Insecta > Lepidoptera > Noctuidae > Lacanobia > Lacanobia oleracea. Next base: position 14,518,143 of record OX493401.1, read on the forward strand.
ATGGCGTGAACGTTGCAGTTATTGAACGCATCATACAGCTCGCTGTAGTGACTGGCAACGCTCTGAGCGTTAATGTGACAAACATTCATCAACTGACCAGACTCGTCTTTGAAGGTATGTTGCAGAAAATCTCCAAGAGTTTCGCTGAGAGAACAAAAACTTGAGTCACTTGAAGTGGCAGCAGATTCGTTAGCAGACAAAAATGTCTCATTGTCTGACATAAGTGAAAGAATATAATTAGTGTAAAATATAGTATATATATAATATTTAAAATATAATAAATTTCGAGTACGCTTTGGCTAAAAACAGAACGACCAAGGTCCAAATCGTGTAACTCTGCACCACCCGCCAGCCAACACCAACACTAAAAGCAATAACATAAACAAACAAACATACGTGGTCAGGACAATACACAAAATCACATTGAATAAAATAACACATTTTCTACGAAAGCAAAATCGGGATGATAACTGAAATTCCCACTCACTAAAAGAGAATAGGGAAAAAAAAAACAAAACAAACCAAAAATACAGAAAAAAAAACCCAACTACAGATTAGCAAAAAAATAATAATAATGATTTGTTATTCAACAGTCCGTACATATACCGATTCCACAGAATTGGCCATAAAGTTTCTGAACGCATACGTCAAGTGTCAAAGTGACGCAAGAAAAGATACCATTTCTTACGTCACGTCAACTCGACGAATACTTACATAAATTGATGGATTATTTACATTGTCGAGGGTATTGAACAACAAACAAATTAAGTAGCAAATACATCTTTAGAGCAAATACCGAAAAAAATAAAAATTAACAGTGGAAGCACAAACCGAGCGAAGAATAATGAGACGGGAAAACTACATGGTTAGTAACTATTTTCAATGTATGAACCTGTATGAACATGAAACATTGTGACAATCACAACATAGCGACAGTAAGCAAATAATAATGCTATTTACGTGTTGTGTTTTTCAGGGTCCCAGCAGCGCCCGCACTTTTTCCACTAGTAGATGGATTTGCGGCCGGCGTCTTGGGGTACTTCGCGATCAAGGGCTTCAGCTCGTCGGTCGAAGTTATTTTGTGCCGACTGCCGTCAGAGGTCTTAATATGAATGACGCCGTCCTGAGTCCAACACACCCGCATACCGAAGTGCTCCCGCGCCTTCCCGAAGACAGACTGCCTGGCTTTAGGCAAGAACTCCTTTATAGATATTTTGGAGCCTTTCAAACCAGTCTTTGCCCTCCAGACTGAGGCCTTGTTGTCCAAACTGGAAAACCGGACAAGAATAGGCCTGTTATGCTCCTTGCTGGGAACTCCCAGTCTATGACAAGCCTTAATTGAAGATGCAGTGAGATTCTTGACGGCAAGCTTCTTATTCAGCACATCCAAGATGACCGACGTACTATCTTCATTCTCCTCTTCGGCAATCCCCTGGAAAACTAGTGCTTTCCGTCGGTGCCTGGTCTCCAATGCATCCATTTGTTTGGCAAACTCACTTATCTGGCTTCTTAGCAGTCCAAGCATGGAGAATATGAGTTCACGGAAGGCACGAAACTCATCAGCGATCTTTGCTACCGTGTTTGCTTTGGCCGGCCCGGCGCATTGGATTTGTGCTTCAAGTTCGCCCATCTTCCTCAAAAAGTTTTCCTCGAGGGTCTTCTGAGCGGCAAGGACTTCAGCGTATTGGGACATGATCCTGAGTGATGCTCTGACCAATTATTGTGATGGTGATGCAATCAGCTGGCAGGTGGTATTTGTGAAGTGTTTGTTTCTGTTACATAGAGCCACAAACGTGAGTACTTCAATATAATAGTTACAGATTAAGTACTGAAGTAAATTAAACTGGCTAGTCACTTAAAAATAATTATAATAAAATTTTAAAATATTGCCGAAAATTCGAAACGTCTTTACTTTTTTAACACCTACCCACTTTCTCGTTTCATTGAAATTCGCAATACACACTATATATGATATTACTAAAACCAGCACTGTATTTAATATAAATAACAGATGCAACTCAAACTCCGCGCCAAAATGGAAAACAGTTGTGCCAATCTAACAACTACAAAAAAAAACAAAAATTTGAATTTGTAACCATAAACAAATCATCCATTCCCGATACTTTTTTGACTGAATGTATAACAACCTAATGGGGAGTTATATGTTTGAGCCTTTTGGCGTTGAAACACTGGGCCCATGGAGTCCGAGTGTGCATCGAGTTTTTACGGGCAAACAACTTGTCGACTGTTCACGTGACCAGAGGGCTGGGCTGTTCTTCGGCCAAAGAATCACCATTGCCATTCGATGCGGCAATGTTGCCAGTGTTCTGGGCACTTTTGTCATTGACAGCGATGTGGATTATTTTTTTGATGCCCAATGATGATTGTTTGTTGTGATGTTTTGTTTTTATACGCGTTTGCACGTAATGTAATTTATATTAATTATTTAGGTTCTTATTTCATTATAATAAAGATTTCTTCTACTAGTTAAAATATCGAACAAATTTTGAAATAGATAGATATCAGCATACAGCAATGCAAGCCAGCATGCAAGCAAGCATGCAGCAGGCATGGTTTTGTCACGGCTCCAGCACTGCGGGGTTCCGGCAGTCCCACGCAAGCTTATCGTCGCAGATGATTTAAACGCTCACTACCGCAATTTCGGCCACATGCCCCTCAGCTCGCGGGCAGCCTCGCTCCTTCGCGCCTACGCGGGGTTCAACAATACTCTAGGAGTAGGACAGACAAGACCACGTGGAGTCGGTTTTGTTTCTGTCACTAACTTTTGCAGTACATCATATTGACTTTTCAAGACAATATTTTAATTAAAAGACCTAAACAATATCTTCACGATTGACCTACACTTGTATTCAGGACACTGATTTTCAAGGATGAGATCCGTCGGAAGTTTTCCAAAACCAAATCGGGGCACCGAGCAACCGACTTTACGTAGTCTTTTGGCTGTTACCCCTAGAGTCTGGTACTCTCTTTATTCTCCTAAAATTGTTTGTCTTAAAATCATTCTTTTATACGTTTGCTATAAACTTCAGTAACCATAATGTTCAAAATCCCGAAATTTTGTTTAACATTTATTATCTTTAGTTCTAAAAGTATTCTGTCATAATATCGAGTACTACAATAATTTAATCTCCTAATTTTACATGACCTAAAGTCATATGTCCTAAGTATTGTGTACCGAATTTTCATTTATAATATTTTTTTTAGTCCTAAAACATTTGCTAAAAATTACGTTTTAGTGACAGAAAAGAATCGGCGTACTTGCTGGCATGCGGCGTACTTGCTGGCATGACGCATGCTTGCTTGCTTACAAAAACCATATGTTCACAATCTTCTGCTTTATTATAAATATAAAGAAAAAAAAATATGTTAAGAAAGAAAATAAAAATAAAATAAATAATAAATACGATTATAGCGAGAAAGAGGTGGGAACTCGGTTCCCCATCAGTGTTCACTCCGACCAGCTAATAAAGGCAAGCTGGAGATGAGGAACAAGACTTCTTGCGGGAGATCAAGTTCGTGGGGTCGGTACTGCCCAACAGTTCGCCAAAAAACTGCCCTGCAGATTGAATCTCTCTTTGTCTGACCCTCACTCTAGGTAATTATAACCTTAGATTATGACGTCAACGTAGAGATACGGCGTTTGGGGTTATTATTATTGAACATCATTTATTTATTTTTTATTAATGATCATTATAAGTTGAAGTCAATCGCATTGATTTCAACGCGAAATCAATGCGTTGAAAAGGCTTGCTCTTAATTGTGGTCAAGAGCAAGCACATTCCTAAATAAAAATAATAAAAAATTGAGTAACGATAAATAGAAATGAACAAAAATTAGTTTTGGCATAAGGTTTTGCCAATTCAATCCTAATATTTGAACATTTCAACAAATATTTTTTTTTTTTTGGTAAAAAAACAAGTGCTGATTTGTTTTTTTATCAGCTATTAAAAAAATAGATGAGATGGTAGCAAGCTTGCATAAGATGTCTTAGGGCCATTTTTCACCCATTCAAAGTGATCGCGATTAAGGGCGTAGGTATATTAGCATTTATAAAGCTGATCTCGTTTAAGGAAACTACTTAGTTCTGCTTGAAATATTGATCTCGATTTTTGTCTAACATTTCACTAGCCAAATTCTGATCGCGTTAACGAGAAACAAGTGTCTATGGCATATAATGTAAATATTATCACATAAAACGCAAATAAGCTTAAATTTTGCAACATGCGGTATCGACCTACTGCAATTAAAAGGCCAAAAAAAATCAATTGATATCCTGCTCTTTGAACAGTTCTTCTCTTTATTACAGTTTACAAGAATGATAAGAAATTGTTGTTCGAAAGTTTACGTGCAAACAGGTTTTCAAATGCAAACCAATAATTGTTCGATTACGTCTCAATTTACCGTGTTATTTTGTTTGTATTTGATAGATTTGATACTGAAATACTGAACCCTGCTCGTAGACGTAGCATCAACTTTTAGAAAATGGGGCATAATATTCACTTTTCAAATTCATATTCATCATGTGTATTTACTAAAGAACAAAAAGCGAAAATGACCAACTTTTTAGGGTGAGGCCCTAAAAAGTTGGTCATTTCCCTCATAATATATACTACTCTGTCAAGAAAGTACCGGGAAAAGATCAATAATACACAAAATGTCTTTATTCATCCAAATTTATTTTATCACCTTCAAAGTATGCTCCTTTAGAAACAAAACACTTCCGCCAACGAATAATCCATTCATCAAAACATTTTTTAAACGCTGCGTCCGGAATTGAGTTCAGTTCTCGCCGCGAATTCTCCTTTATGTCTTCTATCGATTGAAAACGGGTGCCACGAAGTGGTAATTTGAGTTTAGGAAAAAGAAAAAAGTCAGCAGGAGCCATATCTGGTGAATATGGTGGTTGCTGGATGGTATTTGTTGAGTGTTTGGTTAAAAATTCGTTCACAATGATAGCCTTGTGCGAAGGCGCATTGTCGTGGTGCAAAATCCAAGAATTTTCTTCCCACAAATCTGGCCTTTTTCGTCGAATTTGCTCTCTTAAACGCCGCATAACGCTCAAATAATATTCTTTATTTACCGTTAGACCTTCCGGTAAGAATTCAGAGTGCACAACACCGCGATAGTCAAAGAAAACAGTCAACATGACTTTGACTTTTGATCGACTTTGGCGTAGTTTTTTCGGTTTCGGTTCAGTTGGAAGGCGCCACTCCGAAGCTTGTTGACTAGTTTGCATGTCAAACTCGTAAACCCACGTCTCGTCACCAGTAACAATGCGTTTCATGAATGTTGGGTCCGAACTGACTCGTTCTAGCATGTCCTCAGCGACTTTCATGCGATTGAGTTTTTGGAGAAAATTCAGATCTTTTAGGACTAGCCGAGCAGCAACATGTTTCATACCCAAATGATTAGTTAAAATGGTACGGATCGACTCGTGAGATACAGAAAGTTCGGCGGCTATCTCTCTCAGAGTTGAATGGGGTTTTTCAGTCACTATTTCCTTCACTTTTGCTATGTTAACTTCAGTTGCAGACGTTGACGGCCTACCAGAGCGAGGCAAATCTTCCATCACATCTCGACCGCTTTTGAACGCTTTGAACCACTCATAAGCACGAGTTTTCGATAAAGTCGATTCACCGTAAGCCTTCTGTAACATTTTCAGTGACTCCGAACACGAAATTCTATTGGCGATGCAAAATTTAAGACAAACTCTTTGTTCGATATTTTTGTCCATTATGAAATTCGCAATACACACTATATATGATATTACTAAAACCAGCACTGTATTTAATATAAATAACAGATGCAACTCAAACTCCGCGCCAAAATGGAAAACAGTTGTGCCAATCAACAACTACAAAAAAACAAAAATTTGAATTTGGAACCATAAACAAATCATCCATTCCCGATACTTTTTTGACTGAATGTACAGTTGGCTAGCAAAGGTAATACTTTATATCTACGCACAACTGCACACTTCGGGTGATGTGTCGGTTGTAAGCAAACACTGTGTCATCAGCGAAAGTAATAAAAATCTTATCGCTGAACATCTTGACCGCACAGAGGTTTTAAATATAAGTAACAAATAAAGGTGGATCGAGAATATAGCCCTATAAGACACCGGGAATGACGGGAATGTTACTACTCCACTCATTTACGTTGACGCTCTGTAATTGGTTGGTGTGTAGTCCGAAAAAGCCTTATTTCCTGACTTTATTTACATGACAACATTGAGTTGTAAATTCTGTGCATTACACCAAAGCTCTCCAATTTACTTATTAACACTTGAACTCTCTCGGTAAAAGAGAAGGATAAAGACCATGAAGATTATTGTAAACTTTTTCTTTTCGAGTTTTTCAGAAACAAACTTACAAGGAAAAGTACCGAACTGTCTAGCTCCAATTTGATTTATTTTGACATATGTTAGAGAGTAGTCTAAAATAACAGACATGTATTTTTTAGCTGTCCAATCTTAACCTATTGGGAGAAACTGTCCTCCAAAATACTGAGAAGTGAAAATACTCTCTAACACCTCTAAAGTGTTTGGGTCAGCTGACCCACGCAACTTCGTCTGCGTCACATTATTCATTTATGCTCCGTGTATAGGTCGTAACGTAACGTTATATAGCATCCAAGGATAAATAGGCTATCCAACACTAAAATATTTTTTTTAATTCTAACCAGTACTTCCTGAGATTGGCGCGTTCAACCGAATAAACAAGTCTTCAGCTTTATAGTATAACTAGCTTCAGGGAAAGTACTCCCGGGATGAAAAGTGGCCTATGGTATTACATACTATAATCTACCTCTGACCCAAATTTCATGAAGATCCTTATAGGTTTTCTGACTTGAAAGAGTAACAAACATCGATCCCTCCTCATTTAGTACACTTTCGCATTTATAATTAGTTAGATATACTCGTAGTAGGAACTAAGATACAAGTATAGATTATAATCATAGTATAAATATGAGGCCAGTGTTTTATATATTTTGGGAAAAAACAACGACCAACCATAGGCTAAAGACCTTAAAATTACCATGTAAGACTATGTCAGAGCCCCACCGAGTGTTCTCACGTTTCCTTCGTGATGGGACTTATGAGTTTTAGTGTTCTTGGAACTCTGCCTGTAGAGTTACTCATGCCGGAAAGGTCCAAGTGAGAGACCAGACAAAGAGGGACACACACACGCGAGAAGCACACCGTTCGGAGACTTGAACAGTTTTTGGGTTTTCGGACGGTGTGCGTTTCAAAGGACGGAATCTTGCTCACTTCTCTCTGGTACGCGTCTGCTCTTTAGTCGTGACTGTGAGGGCGGTGAGCAAGTAGTGGGAGAGAGAGACCCTGTGAAAGGGCGAAAGAGAGAAAGACCCTATGAAAGGGCGAAGAAGATAGGGACCAAACCCTTAAAGGGAAAAAACATGGAAAGACAAACGGTAAAAAAACTACCCCAGGGTACCAGCTGCTCAGCAGCTGAAGAATCCGCCACGTCTCCTTTGGAGGCGTCATGCCCCTCGTATTCTGGGGGGAGCAACCCTTGTCTTCCGCTTGCCAGTGGCAACAAGAGCCGAGGAGGCTCCCAATCAGAAGCGTCCTTTGAGGACTTAATCAATTTTAATTTTAATACGCCCGAAATGGAGTCGGGAAAGAGTAGCGCGGAGGCTCCCTCTAAATTGAGCTTCAGGGAGATGCGGGGTTAGACTCTGACTCTGCGTCTGTTATCAGCTCGGTGAGCTCTGGACACGAGGGAGTGGGGGCTACTGCGGAGAACACAAAGTTATTCCGCAAGCGGCCCAGACCAGAAGACGACCGGGGGTCGTCTTCCAACGGAGAGATGGCCTCAGCCCAGAAAATTCCTACCAGTCGGCGAGGTAAGGGCCGAGAAGGAGGCAGGGGGAGGGGGCTCGCATCCCAGGAGGTTGTCCAGTGAGTCACAAAACTCGCCGAAGAGGTGCGCAACCCTAGAGCGACCGGTCGGAGGACATTCCCCTCGGCGTCTTCCGGCGGTGAACCGGACACCGGCGGCGGCACTGAGCTGGAGCGTCAGCCCAGGTTTGTGGAGCTCTTGAAGGCCGCGATTCGCGATGTGTCCTTGAAAAGGTCACAGTCGTCCAAAAACAAGGCCATAACTGCGGCCTCGGCCTCCATTTTGGCGGCAGCGGAAGCCAACGGTTCCGTGCCACCATCGGACGAAATATCCAAGCTACGGGCGGAGGTCGCTCGCTTGGCGGCTGCCACGGAGCTTCTCAAAAAGGAGAATGAGAAACTCCGAGCAGACCTGGCTGGGCTCCGAGGAGCCGGCTCGAAGGAGGCGCCTCAAGGGGGGCACAGGCACGAGTAGCCCGTGCCGGCAGAGAAGCAGGTCCTGAACCTGGTGCAGCAGGAGATGGCTGCATTCGCGCACAGGTTCTCGGTCCTGGAGGGCATCGTCCTGCGCCCCCCGCTAGCGGCGAGCCAAAAGGCATCCGGCTAGCAGAAAGTGACCTCATACGCGGCCGCCGTTTCTGCCAAACCAGGGTCGTCTGGTCAGGCCAACCGAGGAGCCCGGGCAGCACCAGCAAAACAGGCCAAGCCAAAGAAGAAAGGTGGGACGGCTGCACAGGCGGCAAGGGCTCAAGCGCCGTCGATGCAACCCTTACCTAACCGTTCTACGGCTGAAGCCGGATGGCAGGTGGCCGGGGAGAAAAAGAAGACAAGCAAGGCAGCTAGGGCGGCCAAGAAAAGGCAGAGGAGGCGGCAGCGTAAAGCGCGAAGCGTCGCGGGTAAGCTACACGCCCCGAAGACCGCAGCTGTAGTGGTCACGCTACAGCCGGACGCGGAGAAGAGGGGCGTGACTTACCACGATGTCATCACTAAAGCAAAGGTGGCGGTGGAACTTCAGGAGCTCAGTATTAGGGGGGGGGGGGGGGCTCCAGCTCAGGTTGACCATGACTGGGGCCTGGATGCTGGATATCCCCGGTGCAGCCAGTGGCCCGACCGCTGACGCTCTGGCCGAAAAGCTCAGAGCGTCCTTAAATGCGGACGTGGTCCGAGTGTCCAGGCCGACTATGTGTGTGGACATGCGCATCTTGGGCCTGGACGACTTTGTCACGAAAGTGGAGGTCATGGCCGCCGTCGTCAGGACTGGCGTGCTGCCCCGTGACGGCGGACAAGAAAATATCGGAGGGCCGAAGACCCTCTGGACCGAAAACCTCTCCCTGGACCTCTGGGTCTGAAGACCTTCTGGTGAGCTGGGTATCTGCGCAGGTCAAACTGCTGGAATCTAGACCTCTCAGGTGCTTCCGCTGCCGAGTGCACCCACGTGGGAGCTCAGTGCACCTCGGAGGTCGACCGCAGCGGTCTGTGTTTCCGCTGTGGTCAGCCCAGTCACAAGGGTCAAGACCCTTGTGACCGGGCTGACCCCGGGCTGGCCTCTGGTGACCGGGCGTAGTGACGTTACTTGTCACGCCACTACGCCCTGCGCACTGCATTGTATGTGCGGCAGCTGGCGATCACTGGGCTGGAGGCAAAGCCTGCGCTCCACCCACCAAGGCCGGAGGCTAAAAAAAGGCATCCACCACCACCGTCCCTGCTGCTGCTACCGTCCCTGCTGCTGCTACCGTCCCTGCTGCTGCTACCGTCCCTGCTGCTGCCACCGCTACTGTTGCTCCGCTGCTGCCATCACCACCGCCGTCACCACCGCCGACGCCACTGCGGTTGCCACGATAGAGCCCTCACAGGAGACTCAGGAGGAGGCTGAAATGGAGTGCCAATAACGATTCCATTACACCTCCTCCAGGCGAACATCAACCACTGTGCCGCTGCTCAGGACCTGTTGGTCCAGAGCATGGCACAGTGGATGATTAACATCGCCGTGGTCGCTGAGCCGTAGTTTGTCCCGCCTACAGATGACTGGGAGGAGGACCTGAATGGCTCAGTAGCCCTGGTTTCGTCGGCCGCCGCCGGTACCCCGACCCTCGATACCGTCAAGCGAGGACAGGGGTGCGTAGCAGCATGGTTCGGGGAGATTGTCGTGGTAGGGGTGTACCTCTCCCTGAACCGAACTCTCGCCGATTTCCAAAACTCCCTGACGGAGTTGGGAGTCGTCGTCACCGGGTATCGTTCCTGCCCCGTGCTCGTTCTTGGGGTCTTCAATGCCAAGCAATTGGCTTGGGTTTCCATTTGGCGGGGTAGGATGGTAGAGGACTGCGCTCTGGAGACTGGGTCTGGTCGTCCCTAACCGGGGTACTGTCCCCACGTGTTTCAATTCAATTTTTCAATTTCAATTTCAATTTATTCATAAAAACTTTTACAATTAAATGGGTATAAATAGCCACAAAAAGATAATAAAGTAAAAATCTTATATAAAGGTAAATTAGTGCCTAACTTAAAACTAGTGTATGGCTAACAATAATTAGACGTTAAAGATATTTAACTTGGAACTTATAATGTATATAGCGACCTGCCCGATCTAGGTTTATTTAAACCTGTGTTTCAGGCCCTCACTTCATCGCAATTTAAATTGGTCAGTTATATATGTTAACTAGATCAATACAATAATAAATCTTAATCGACTATTAAAAATAAGCAAACTTTACAATCATTAATAAATACTATTCTAAACAAAGAACAAAAATAAATAATACAAAGAAATATGAAACAATAAACATCATACTAAAATTTCTAGCAGTTTTTCTGTGTCAACGTAATTGAGTTTTGCTAAATATTCCGCAAGCGTTGTACTGCATTTCTTATAATTTAAACTATATATATCAAGTGGCTTGTTGAGCTTGTTATATAGATAAGGTCCCAAAAACACAAAAAATCTATTTGCGAAAGCATGTTTGGTTTGAGGTTTAATACAAACCAAATCTTTCCTTCTCTTGCCTGAAGGTACTCGGTCATAAGGAAGTTCAGTGTGCTGATGCAGTACGATGTTTAGAATAGCTAGTTGACGCACTGTTAGTACCTTACATGCCATGAAAAGCTGGTGCGTGGGAAATTTAAAAGGGCGAAAGGTTGCAACCTTTAGAATTGCTCTTTGAGCACGTTCTAGAGGAAGTAAAATGGACTTTGCGACACCACCCCAGGAAGTTATGCAATACGTTAGTATGGACTGACACAAAGCCAAATAAACTTGTTTAACTAAATCATAGTCGGCTACGTTACGTAAGTATTTAAAAATGTATATTAATTTCCGCACTCTGCTGCATAGTACATCAATATGTTTACGAAAATTTAGATTTGTGTCAATCGTTACACCTAGATATTTCACATAGTCAGCTTTAGCTAAGGTGGAAGAAGTGCATGCGTTGTCAGCGTTAGTTCTACAATTATGTGCAAAAATGTTTAAGTTAGTAAGCGGAATGTTATTTTTCCTAATCGTAAATAAAATGTATTTTGTTTTATCTAAATTTAATGTTAAGAGACTGTTAAGAAGCCAATTAGATACAGTATTGAAACCATTCTGCGCGTGTTCATAAACCTCGATTCTTGATTTAGCTGAGAACACTAGAGCCGTGTCTTCAGCGTATGACAGTATGATACCATTTTTGAGTGGCAAGCTGCACAGATCATTTATATATATTAGAAACAACGTAGGACCCAAAATGCTGCCTTGTGGAAATCCGTAACAGCTATTTTTAAGCTCAGAACTTATAAATTGACCAATTTTCACACATTGATAACGATCACTAAGATAATCAGAAAAAAGTTGAAGTTGTGTTCCTCTTATCCCAATCGCTTCAAGCTTATGTAATAATATAGAACAAGAAATAGTATCGAACGCCTTGGCAAGATCCAAAAACATATCAATGGTGTGCATGCCATTGTCCATACTTGTACTTATATAATTTGTCAATCGGTGGACTGCTTGGCTTGTTGATCTTTTGGGCCTAAAACCAAATTGACTGTCTGAAAGCAATTTGTTGTCTTCTAGATATTTTATTAAACGAGTGTTTATGATTTTTTTTTTAATTTTGGAGAGGCCCGTTAAGACTGAAATAGGTCTATAATTATTAACACAGTTCTTGTCTCCAGATTTAAAAACAGGGGTGACTACAGCTTTTTTAAGTAATTGGGGGAAAACTCCTTGTGATAAACATAACTGAAAAATGTGAGTTAACGGAGGTACAATTAGATATTTAAATCTTTTAAGTATATGATTCGGTATGTTATCGCAGCCTATAGCACAAACATCCTTAAGCTCGGTTATGATTCTTAATACCTCATTTGCGTCGGTCTCAAATAAAACAAAAGAATGTAGTGTAGAAGTTGTTACAGGTGAACTTTGAGGAGGCAAAGATCTAGAATTTAATGTTTTTTCTGCCAAGTTTTTACCAACGTTAGCAAAAAAATTATTGACTTTTTTCGTTGCTTCGGACGGATTTATTTCTGTTGATAATAAATCAAGGGGAGGTTCGGAATTTTTAGATCTAAAAGTATTATTTTTTATAAATTTCCAAACAAGCTTGCTGTTTTTTCCTGCCTTTTGTAGTTCATTTTTATCATACTGATTTTTTATTTTTTTCAAAAGATTGTTACAGAAATTTCTATACCTTTTATATGTGACGGAAAGTGATTCATCACCAGGTGCCAGTTTCGATTTCAGGTGAAGTTTGTCCCTATGTCTCATACATCGAACGAGACCGGGTGTGATCCACGGTTTAATGTTATAATATTTCCTAGGCATTATTTTAACAAATGATTTTTTCTTAATTGCATATTGTAGCGAATGTATGAAATACTGTAAAGATATATTTGCATCGTTTGAATTAAAAACTGGGTCAAAATTAATAGCGCTTATGTCATTTTCAAGGTTTTTCATATTTACTTTAGTATCGCTACGCATGCAGTTTTTTCTAGGTAAAGAAATTTGCAATGTTAGTAAAACAGCTTGATGATCGGTAAGCGATGAGTTAGTTACAAATGTTTGGGTTGGTTTCTTTGATTTTATAAAGAAATGATCTAAACATGAGCCGGACTGGTGCGTGGGATGGTAATGAGTGGGTAATAGTCCATGAAACGCGCAAATATTCAGGTAGTTGTTAGCATGGCCATTGGTTTTCCCAGAAGCAATGTTAATGTTTATGTCACCTACAAGAATTATATTTTGAAAAGTTGATACTTTTGTTAAATTCGTGTTGAGTGAGTCCAAAAAACAGTCAATGTTTTGAGAAGGAGGCCTGTAGATGGCCATTACTACTGTATCAGGAAAAAAATTAATTAATAAGCAATTACTGTCCTGGAATAACGGTTCTTCTACCTCTGTTTTTAAATTATTTTTTACATATACTACCAAACCATCATTTTGGTTGATGGTTCTATCAGTTCTTTGTGAGTAATATCCGTCAAGAGACGGTAAAACTGTTTGTTTCGACAGCCAACATTCTGTTAGGACGATAATATCACAGCTCACCACAAGGTTCTGTAGCAACACTTCAAAACCGTTGATGTTCCGGTTTAGACTGCGGATATTTTGTGTTAGTAGGGTTAACGTTTTTCCTCCAACAGGTATCAGATTCTTACAGTCCTCAACATTACAGATTTTAGCTTTAGACACAGAAAAACTATCCAGATCACAAATTAGATGATCTGTCATTGTAATTATAAATTAACAAATAAAATATGAGGTAAACTACTGACTAAGTGCTTACTTAGTAATTTGATCGGCGGCGCTCTTAGGCGCCTTCATAATCGATTGAATTGATGTACTCGTAGTTGTCTTCTGCAAATTTGCGTGCCGGGCAACTTACATCACCAGTTGGATGGTCACATTTTCTTTTGAAACGTTTACAAGTCGCGCATTGGGAGGGAGCAGCTTTAATAATAATAATAATTGTTTATTGATCAAGAAGGTACAGATGGTGCGAAAAAGAACTTAAACTAGTAACAGCAAGATAGTTTTACATGTTTATGAACTATATTATATGATAGAACAAAATTAAGTACGTGGTATATCTGTTGACAATATACGTTTCCCTGTCTCTTAAACTAGGTTATACCTGTATCTTAAGAGACAGTTGACGGCCAAAAGGTTAAGTTCTTATATTACATATTTAATAAGTGAGGACACTGTCGATCTATCCATCCACAATTGAACAATTATCAGAAAATGATAACAAAGAATAAAATTAAATAGTTAAATAATTGTTGATAGTCTTGTGAGTGTGTAATGTGTATGCATGTGTGTGTGTGTATGTGAGTGCGTGTGTATATGTGTGTGCGTATGTGTATGAGCGTGCAAATGCTAGGTTAGGTAAGTTAAAAGTGATTCTGTGTGTTCATAATCTTGTTGGAGTAGCCACTCAGTGAGTTTCTGTTTAACTTCCCATTTTGTCAGATCAAGTATATTTAGATGATTATGAATTTTTCTGTAAATGAGAGAGCTGAGAATAAGATATTGATGTTTGGCAAAGGTTGTTCTATGAGGAGTACTTGGAGGGATAAAGGTACGTTTTTTCTGGTTGGGAGGGGGTAGGGATGAATGTTTTTTTAAGGACCGAGTAGAGCACAAAGAGTTGACGAACTGTAAGAACTTTACAGTCGGAATACAGTTGAGTTGTTGGGTATCTGTAGGGTTTTCTGATCATAACTTTAAGTATAGCTCTCTGTGCTCTCTCTAGTATGAGAAGCAGTGTTTTACATGCCCCTCCCCACACCGTAATACAATATCCTAGTACCGATTGACACAGGCCAAAGTACACCATTTTTAAAGTGTCGAGATTAGCAGATTCTCTCAAGGACTTAAAAATATGTAAGAGACGGAGGGTTCTGGTGGTGAGAGCCTCTTTATTGTTACACTCCTTGAAGGAATGACCAGTTACTCCGCAGTGGTTGCATGTCGGACTAGATTCTCGGAAAAACTTGGCTGCGTGTCCAAACTGCTGGCAATTGAAGCATCTGGTGACAATCGTGAAATCTTTCACGGGGCAAGATGTCCAGTTTATGAATATTCGGCCTAGGTTTATTAAAATTTTCCTGGTGCTAGCGGGCACTTCCAATATATAGTTACAGGTAGGAAGGTTTTTCTTACCCGATTTATGGCTCAATTTGATGGTTTCTTGAAAGGACTCACGAGTACTATTCGGCAGCTTATCAGAAACGTAAATGCAATCAAATACTTCTTTCTCAGTGAGGGCTACGGGGACATCAATGACAGCAATCCTAGGCGTTTTGATGGTTCTTCTACTTTGTGGCCCGAGGAAACTAGTTTTTCGGATTTTCTCAGTTTATCGATGTCGCTTTTGCTATCGGTGCAAATGATGACACCGCCGTTTCTGACTTTTTTCAGGCCACGGACATGTAGTTTTAGTTCTTCTGGCGAGATGATTTTCTGTACTAGGGACTTCATGTCGTCACTGGCCTTCGTCTTATCAGAGGGATAAATTGCAACAGTACTCAGGTTTGCAGGGCGAAAAAAGCTGTCGGAACCTTTTTTTAGCATATTGGCATATGAGCCATTTTCAGGTTTGAGTTTAGTTTCGACAACCTCTTTGAACTGTTGAAGTGAGTTCGAAACGTTCTGGTGTATCTGTAAGTGCTGGATGGTGCTGTGCACCTGGATGGTTTTCTGCTTTAAGGCTTGGTACAAGATTGCCATTTGAGATGTCCCATTTAAGACCTTCCGGCAAAGAGTATTGACACGGAGCTTCTGATCCGAGTTCATTTTTCCTTCCGCGACTATAGTGCATACTTCGTTCAGAATGGTATCTATAGATACTATTCATTTCTGGATCTCTGGCGTAGAAATAACTTCACTCGGCAATTCATTCTTCTCCGAGGATGCTGGTGGACTTGGCTCTCTATGATGGAAGTCTTCAATTGGCGTCAGTGGAGGACTTCGCCGAATTAATTATTGGCTCCGACCAAAAGGGCTAGATCCTTGGTTAGACATAACTAACACAAACACTATTTGTCTATAAATTTAGTTCATCTTTCACAGTGACTCAGATGGTAGTTACCTACTAATCACACGCGACACACTTTACTTAAATAACTGACGCCGCAGATAACTACATTAGTCACAATAATTATTTAATGATAATTTATATTATCCGATTTTAAACGACACGTCTGCTTAGTCTCGCATCTAATTTTCCCCATGTGTGTGCGGATGCAGGGTAAATCCGTGGGACATTTCGTTCGCCAGCCCTGCTCTGTCACTACCTGTCGTCGACTGGCGCGTCTTAGAGAAGGAGGTTTGACGTCGTCTCCGTCCAGACCTCAACCACGCCAGTCCGGCAGGCTCTGAGTGGTCCACGGTGAGCGCTGAAGCAGCTGGACCGGGAGCTCCTCCTGGAAACCTCGATCGTGCAGGCCTGTTGAATCAACGACGAGGCGGAGTAGTTCCGGGAGGCCATGTCCGATATTTGTGACGTGGCAATACCCCGGGTTAAGCCAGGACGACGGGCAGGTCGCTTCCTCAAAAAAGGCGCCCACACCGGCGCCCCATAAAGGGCCATGGACCGCACGACCTCCACGTAAAGCCTTCGACAGGAGGCGTTTGGTCCCCCTAGATTGGGCAGAAGCCGCTTGAAGGCAGCCCTGGCCCGCCCCAGTCTGGAAGTCAAGCGTTGAAAGTTCTCGACGAAGTTCCACCGGCTATCGAGGACGAGACCCACGTATATCATCGTCGACCCGACGCCGATGATCCCCCGAACCCCTCCTACCGTTATTTGGGATCCCGATGGTGGCCTATTCCGACACTCCCTTTCGCTCCGCCCAGAGCGGAAGGAGTCATTTGATGATTACCCATCCTTTAAAAAAAGGACTATGTCAGAGAGACTCATCTCCCAAGACCTTTCCCAACTATATTGGGGTGGCTTCCAGTCAAGCCAGATTTAGCTGAATACCAGTATTTTACGCGGAGCGGGAGCCTACCAGACCTCCACAACCCATTAACAGGGTAACACGGTACTTCATGGCAAGACTGGAGTCAGATTTACTGGCTTCTGACTATCCGTAACGACTGTCAAAGATCTACAAATGACAGCCGGGACCAACGGCACGGAGGAAACTCGTTATGTTAAGATGGTCACCCATCCACAGACCAACCTTGGCAAGCATTGCTTAACCTTGAAGATCGACCCGTGCGGCTGTTATTATCTAGCCACGACTATGTCAGACAGACTATGAATGTGTAATCTTTAGGAAAGGATCACTCGGATTTCTGCGCACTTAGACAGGTCGACTAAGCTGTGTCGCTATCCAGACAGATAGCGACCCGCTGATCAATACCAAAGTAAGGCTACCTATATGTAAGGCTTCATGAAGTAATCAAACTACCAGATAAATCTGAAATCTTTACGTAATATTATAACAGGTACACAAATCAAATTCGCAATAACTGTGACTGTAACAATCATGGATAATACTTTTGCACAGTAGGTAAATAATAGTGTCAATATTGTATAACAGCTTTGATAACAGGCTGCGTTTAGACATATTAATTGAATTTTTAAACGACTTCTTCAAAAAGGAGGTGGTTCTATGTTTACCGATTTCACCGCCAATTCTGGCCGATTTTAAAAATTATTTTTTTATTTTAAAGTTTATACTCTTGAGGTGGTTCCATTGTCACTAAGTTAAAATTTGATGATGGGATCCCATGAAAATCGAAGGAAACCCTCTAGAAGCACATACAATGTTTTGCATAAACTTTCTGACGCAATTCAGATATTTGTGCCTGGTAATCATCATCTCATAGTGCTGAGCTGATGATGGAAGGTGTAAGTCAGGATCAGGTCTTTTATAATGCGCAAAGCAAAGGAGTGGAACTCTCTGCCTGCGTCAGTGTTTCCAAAAGCTTACAACCCTAATCTCTTCAAAGTTAGAGTGAACAGGCTCCTTCTGGATAGGCTCACTCCATCGTAGACTTTGTCTCTGTCATCTCTGACATAGACTAGAGTCAAGAGCAAATCCAATACAAATAAAAAAAATAAAAAAATCTGTTGATGGGATTCCATGAAAAATTTCTGTTCAGCGATATTTTCGCCAATTGTTAACCGATTTGGATGATCCTTTTTTGTTTGGTAGAGTATTTTCTCGGACTGGTCCCATTTAAATTTGGTGAAGATCTGATGAAGAACTTCGGAGGTAGGCACAGAACTCTTCAATAAATGATAGCAAATGAATCGGGATTTCTGAAATCGCATGTCTGTGATTGTTTACGCCAGTTCATAACATAACATCACGCCGGCACGCTGTGTTGGTGTGTAAAAAAAGGTGTTTACAAAACAAAACTTTGTAACACAAAAATAAAACCGACTTCCAAAAAAAAACACTACAGAGTAAAAAATAACTTTAATATCGGAAGTTGGTGTTCAAAAAAGAAATAACCAAAAAAGATTTTTTTTTATTTTGCTTTTTAATCGCAGTAGGTCGATACCGCGTGTTGCATAATTAAAGCGCATTTTCGTTTTATGTGATAATATTAACATTATATGCCATAGAGACTTGTACCAGATGTAAAAGAAAAACAAGTGCTGATTTGTTTTTTACCAGATATAAAAAAGCAAGATGTATAGATAGTAGCGGTCTTACATAAGGTGTCTTAGGGCAATTTTCACCAATTCAAACTGATCGCGATTACGGGCGTATATTCATAAAGCTGATCTCGTTTAAGAAAACTACTTATGTAGTTCTGCTTGAAATATTGATCTCGATTTTTGTCCAACATTTCACTAGCCACATTTTGATCGCGTTCACGAGAAACAAGTCTCTATGGCTTATAATGTAAATGTTATCACATAAAACGCAAATGCGCTTAAATTATGCAACATGCGGTATCGACCTACTGCGATTAAAAAGCAAAAAAAAAATCAATTGATATTTCTAAACGCAGCCTGTTATCTAAGCTCTTATACAATTTCGACATTGTCATTTACTTACTATTTAAAAGTATTGTCCATGATTGTTACAGTTATAATTATTGCCAATGTGATTTGTGTGATTTTATTTATCTGGTAGTTTGCTTTTTAGCCTTACTTTGGTATTGATCATCGGGTCGCTATCTGTCTGGATAGCGCGCACAGTTTAGTGGACATGTCTAAGTACGCAAAAATCTGAGTGATGCTTTCCTAAAGATTATACATTCATAGTCTCCCTAACATAGTCCTACATGGTAATTCTAAGGTCTTTAGCCTATAGTTGGTCGTTGTTTTTGCCCAAAATACATAAAAGCCGGCTAGGAAACACTGACTTATATATATCCTATAATTATATCGTATCCTACTTCCTATTATATCTAACTAATTAAATATTATAAAAGCAAAAGTGTGCAAAGTGAGGAGGGATCGATGTTTGTTACTCTTTCACGTCAGAAAACCTATAAGGATCTTCATGAAATTTGGGTCAGAGGTAGATTATAGTATGTAATACCATAGGCCACTTTTCATCCCGGGAATACTTTCCCTGAAGCTAGTTATATTATAAAGCTGAAGACTTGTTTATTTGGTTGAACGCGCCAATCTCAGGAAGTAATGGTTCGAATTAAAAAAAATATTTTAGTGTTGGATAGCCTATTTATCCTTGGATGCTATGTAACATTACGTTACGACCTATACACGGAGCATAAATGAATAATGTGACGCAGACGAAGTTGCGTGGGTCAGCTGACCCAAACACTTTCGAGGTGTTAGAGGGTATTTTCACTTCTCAGTATTTTGGAGGACAGTTTCTCCCAATAGGTTAAGATTGGACAGCTAAAAAATACATGTCTGTTATTTTAGACTACTCTCTAACATATCAAAATAAATCAAATTGGCGCTGGACAGTTCGGTACTTTTCCTTGTAAGTTTGTTTCTGAAAAACTCGAAAAGAGAAAGTTTACTATAATCTTCATGGTCTTTATCCTTTTCTTTTACCCAGAGAGTCCAAGTGTTGATAAGTAAATTGGAGAGCTCTGGTGTAATGCACAGAATTTACAACTCTATGTTGTCATGTAAATAAAGTCCGGGAAAAAGGCTATTTCTGACTACACACCAACCAATTACAGAGCGTCAACGTAGATGAGTGGACTAGTAACATTCCCGTCATTACCGGTGTCTTACAGGGCTATATTCTCGATCCACCTTTATTTGAGACCTCTGTGCGGTCAAAATGTTCAGCGATAAGATTTTTATTACTTTCGCTGATGACACAGTGTTTATTTACAACCGACACATCACCCAAAGTGTGCAGTTGTACGTAGATATTAAGTATTACCTTTGCTAGCTAACTGTATATTTTATGAGAGAAATGGAGCGTGAAGACCTGAAAAAGTTGGTAATTTTCGTTTTTTTTTGTTTTTAAGTTAGTACACATGATGAATATGATTTTGAATAATATGCCCCATTTTCTAAAAGTTGATGCTACGTCTACGAGCAGCGTTCGGTGTTTCAGTTTCAGTCAAATCTGTCAAATACAAACAAAATCACATGGTAAATTGAGACGTAATCGAACAATTATTGGTTTGCATTTGAAAACCTGTTTGCACGAAAACTTTCGAATAACAATTTCTTATCACTCTTGTAAACTGCGTAATCATTAGTTAAGGGAACCGTTACTAATGGCTGTATAATCCTATGATTGAAACTTGTTATAATACCGCCTTTAACATATTGTACTTGACTTGGCCGCCCGCACCATATGTAGAAATTGGACAAACATGAATGTTTTAATTCTGGTAAGTGAGGAACTCTTATTGCAGTAATATTGTGAAAAATTGTTGTAGAACTGTTTTTAAGTATTGTTAGTAAATTTGGAAATAATATACCAATAAGTGAAGTGCATGTTTGTAAGGGGTACGAGAGATACTGCTCTAATTAATCAATCTATGAGTGTTAGGATGCCAATAAAGTGACTAATTTTATAAATACATTACCTACTGGTGAAGTATTGGTTTAATAAAAATGACTATCCTTCAAGTGGATACCTAGATAATTTTATTGACAGTGGTTTTATAACGTAATGTCACAGACTGATTAATACATAATTGTTAGATTCACGATTTTGATTACATCTATTATTTTATTTCTGTTTACAGTTGTTTTTTTCTATCGTAGTCACGTGTCAAGCTCAACAATTGCCGCTCAATATGCAGATGGCAAGAGAAGGAGGACAGAATTTTGACCTTTCTCTGAATGATCAACTGTATGAAAAATTAAAAAGATTGGCAAAAAAGTATATGATCGATGATGCAGGAGACCCAAATATTCTAACTCTTTTGGTTCCAGATATTTTCAAGACTGATTTTCGCCGGTCGCATGAATTATACAAAAGACCGCCACCAAGTCCTTATTATTTTACGACCCATTATCCTTTTCCAACAAATTTTAAAACGTATGATTCTCCTAGTATTCATACTAGATTTCTTATAAGTGAAGCTGATCAACTCCGACAAGAAGCTCAGCGTCTGCAACAAGCACAAGCTGAACGAGAAGAACGGCTTGCTCAAGTTGACAGAGAAGCATTAAGTAAACTATCTGAGGAAGACAGACAAATCCTAGAGAGCAAACTATCACTAAATGAGCGAGAAGCTCTGCTTACTAAACTGGAAGATGGTCAACTCGACGATATTCTTCCAAGAGAAGAAAATCGGTTCGGTGGTTTCGGTGCTTCAATGGGTGGATTATCCGGCGCTGTTGCTCAGCTTGGCGCTAGTGCAGGCGGGTATATTGGCGGTAAGCTCGCTGGAACCCTAGGGGCTAAACTAGGAGCTGCCGCAGGAGCTTACCTCGGCGCCGCCGCGGCCAGTCGTTTTGTTAAAAAGACATCTCCTGCTAATAATGTTCCTGATGATGAGAATCTAAACAAAGGAAACAACCAAGGATCGAGATATAGTGCCACTAGTTATGGTGGGTATGGCGCTGTTAGGGTAAACAATAAGTGAATTGTATGATCGAGCGGTACAAAACAAACAAGTTCGATGTAGTTATTTTTTAATAAAGCGTAATTGTATGAAAACATTAATAACTTATAAGCCTGATTTTCTTATTCAACAGTCAAGTGCTAAATAAACTTGATGTTTAAGTTGGCATAGAATAATATGTTTAGTGTAAATCGTTTAAATTATTTTGAAGTCTCGCCATCGTCCATCGTCGTGCGATGAAAATGATCGCGCGATGGTCCAACCAGTGTCCTACTTGGCAATGATCGTACGAGCAAACGATGCGTTCATCGCTTTCACCGCAGTGGTACCATTTTAATAATGGTTGTTTACACAGATGCACAGTTTTTGCTGGCGGGCCATATTGCTTTAAAAGTTGCAAGTAACATTAAACAAATAAAATGTAAAACACATATAGTCACCAAAATCTAAGAAGTCCGATTTGTCAGCTGAGTAGAGAGGAATATAAGATTGCTTTACCGCTAAGTGCGAAAGAGATTTATTTTTATGTCTCTTTTATACTAATAAAGCAATATTGTATCCTGCTGCCAAATCAAATTTCTAACATTTTGGTGACTGGAATATACTTTATAGATCCAGGAGTCAGCGCTGTGAATTTTAAAATCTTTATTTTGATTTACGTATTAATGAAGAAAACTTTTACTGCAATGGATCAATCGCGCGATGACGCGTAATCAATCAGGATAATTACTCAAAAGAGATCTGTAGCTTTGATTGCACGAACGGACGATCAAACCAATCGTACGATCGATATTAAGCATTTTACTGTACTCCCGCGATGGCTTGCAAGCCTTATTAGGACACACTAAAGTAATTAGTGTTTTTAATCTCGTCGTGCGATGATGTCATCGTTTGTTCGTACGATCGTTGTCATGTAGGACGCGCCTTGGGCCAATTGCGCAAACAGACCAATTGCGGTATATTTAAACATACCAGATTGGTATATTTAAACTCAGAGTTAGTTGCTACCACAAGTTTTATCTATATTAATATGATAAAGCTGACGAAATTGTTTGTTCGGAAAAACGAAAACGGTTCGGGAACGGAAAAACACTGGATATGCGCGTACGAAGTCGCGGGCAATAGCTAGTTTCATATATATATAACGGCTCCGGGTTAGCAACTAACTCGGAGTTAAAAGATTACTCTGGTTTGTAAAAATGGGTCTTAAATGCCTATTCCCAAAAAATCTATTAATACAGTTAGATTAATACTGATTAAAAATGTTCTTAATCCAAGTTCGCTTTAGAGACTCAAAATCTGCGAATCAGTATTTAATCAATCATGGTATTACATGTGTTTAAAAGTTTTAATAAATAGGGCTGCACATCATTAGCAGGATATCTATTTCAACTAGTTGGTATTTCAGGATTCTCTTAATAAATGTTCGATCTCATAGTGTATATGCACAATGGTGTTATATTCAAGTAAATATAAAATAATACAAACCTAATTATTAATATAAAATAAAAATAATTTTTTATGATAAAACTTACCGTTTTGCTGAAAATAGCTAAAAACCCGTTTTTGTGATCTTTGACACCGAGTAATTTTTTTACAGGTGTCGGATCGATGAGGACCTTATAGATTTCATTTATGACAGTTTTTTGAACAATCCTACCAATTTTGAGCTGGGTGAGAATTATTGTACCTTCACTCCTATTTGTTGGTTTACATTGACCGGACTAATATGCGCATTTTTGTTTCTTTTAAAAATTCCGGACGTCCGAATGAAAAACGACTCCCTTATAGGGTCACTGTGTGTCTGTCTGTCAGTCTCAGACAATTTTTTCCAAATCCACTGGCAATGTTGACATTTGGTACACATTTATGAACATGTGTAACACAAATACGGGAGCGTAACGTCAACAAATAAATACATGTTCAGATTGGGCGAACCTTTTGGGAGAAAAACTGAAAATAAAAAAGTTTTTCACATAAAAAACTTTTTTACAAAAAAATACAACCGACTTCCAAAAACAAAACACTACAGGGTATTAAATAGCTTTAATTTCAGAAGTAGGCTTTTGGTTATTTTTTCGTTTTTTGAAGCCGACTACTGAAATTAGGGTTTTTTGTTTTTTAGTGTTTTGTTTTTGGAAGTCGGTTGTATATTTTGTAAAAAAGTTTTTTATTTTACACTTTTTAGTGGAACCTGTGTACCCATTTACAGCGTACCGGCGTGATGTTATGTTATGAACTGGTGTAAACAATAAACAGACATGCGATTTCAGCAATCCCGATCCATTTGCTATCATTTATTGAAGTGTTCCATTGCCTACCTCCGAAGATCTTCACCAAATTGAAACAGGACCAGTCTAGGAAAATATTCTTCCAAACAAAAAAAATAATCATCCAAATCGGTTGACAGTTGGCGAAAATACCGCTGAACAAACATTCATCATCGGATCCCATTTTTTTTTTTTTTACTATATATAGACACGCGTTTGACCACTATCTCACCTGATGGTAAGCGATGATGTGGTCGAAGATGGAACACGCTTGCCTAGAAATGTCCTATTCACTCTTGACTTAAAGACTCCCGTAAGGTTGTAGCTATCAGGAAACACAGACTCTGGCAGGGAATTCCACTCCTTAGCTGTACGCATTATGAATGTGTTACCAAAACGTTTTGTGCGTATGGTTGGGATATCCACCGTGTACCGGTGGCGCATCGCCTTTCGTCTTGTGGTCCGACGATGAAACGGGCTTGGCAGAATTAAATTATGCAATTCCGTCGCACATTCCCCAAAAGGCAACCTGTAAAAAACCGACAGGCTAGCATCTCGTCGCCGATGTTCAAGACTTAGGAGCTTCGTCGCGACGAGCCTCTCATTGCCGATGATCCTCTTGGCTCGTTTCTCAATTGACTCAAGGGCATCAAGTTGGTATCTGGCAGATCCATCCCAAAGATGAGAGCAGTATTCCATACACGATCGAACTTGCGCTTGATAGAGTTTAAGCAGCTGTTCCGGCGTGAAGTATCGTCTCACCTTTGCTAGAATCCCCAACTTCTTTGCAGCCACTTGAGCTTTTGCCTCTATGTAAGTGCCAAAATTGAGAGTAGATGTTAATGTAACCCCAAGAAGCTAAGTAAAGCGCCTGCTTGGGTTCGAACCTACGACCTACATTTCGTTCGAAGCCATTACCACCGGGCCACCACTGCTCCAATGCAGATGATGATTACCAGGCACAAATATCTAAATTGCGTTAGAAATTTTATGACTGAGTATGAATTTGAGGGTTTCCCTCGATTTTCATGGGATCCTATCATCAGACTTTGACTTGTTGACAATTGTCATGGTGACAATTGTCATTCAATGGTGGTCCCATTAATGGGACCACCCCAAAAAATAAGTACTCGAATAAAAAAAAAAAAATTGGTCAACTATCGGCGGAGAAATCGGTGAACAAACTTAAAAAAACATACATACAGCCGTACATAGAACCTTTTCACTTTTGAAGAAGTAGTTCAAAAATCTGTCAAATGCATAACGTTTCATTTTAGCCTTACAAGTTAGTACAAAAATGGTTATATTAACAAAAAAGAAACCCTTATAGTGCATGGTGTGACTAATTATGTACATCTGTCAAGCTGGATATCTCAAAAACTACTAATGCTATCAACTTGAAATTTGGAATATTTTAAATGACGTTTGCTGGACTATTTTTAAAGTAAGAAAGAAATAAAAAAATGTGTAAACTTTTTATGCAACAGCGACTCAAACCTTTCTTAAAAATTCGGAGTGGTGATACTAGGTCATTTGAGGTATCATATAAAAGAGCACTATTTGCACATTCTCAAAAATTTTTTTAGGTCGCATAGTTTTAGACTTTTGACGAAAAATATAAAAAAAATACCATTCCCTTATCTCCAAAGTTTACATAGAAAAAAATCTGAAATTGTTGTATGTGACAGCAGTTTATATTAAGATTACAGGAAAAATAAAACCATGTCTACATATAGCACACTTTTTCAGAAATCATCAATAAAAAATACTTTAGTATCACTAGCAGCCAAGAGATGCCGCTGATCTAAAAGTGCAATATACACCGAAATTTTAAAATTATCCAACAAATATAGCCCTCGCCGATGAAAATTTAAAAACATTTCACGTTTTATATACTCTGATTTTAGGAATTATTTCTTTATAGTGGCCGTTTATGCCGCAAAATACGTTTATTTCGACACTCTCATGGGAATCAAATTTAAAGTTTTCAAATTTAAATTCAAATTAAACTTGAAGATAGCATAAAAATATATGAAATTGATACACAGCACTTACAGTCTGAAATACAGGTACTCGAAGCTTCACTAAGTTCTCTTAATAGTAAATATATACAATCTCAGAACCAAATAAGAGAACACATTCTTGCTGCAAATGAGTTAGTCATGTGTCAGTGTACTTGCCAGACAGTATCAAATCTTGATGCTGTCCAGCCTGAGGTATCGGACGCCCCGTCCCAGGCGGAGAATTTATCCCAAGGCTGTGTCATCAACCAAGTTGTAATTGATTGTGAACAGGATTTATCTCAAATTGAACAGCCCAAGATTAATAGTTTCTTATCTGTGAAAAGTGGTTATCATTCAGTTATGTTCTCAGACAGCATAGGAAGAGGTTTAGGTAAATTATTAAGTAACAACCTGAGTTACCCTATACAAAATTACTGTATGCCAAGTTCATCATACAAGCATATTATGGCGTCATTAAGAAACAATAATTTTAGTTCTAATACCAATATTACAGTGTTTATAGGGAATAGTTTAAATGTAAAAAAAGCAGATATCACGGACAATCTAACTGAGATGTTAAAGTTAAATTGTAATAAAATAATATTGTGTGCATTTCCTTATTTTGAACAATTGTCAAGTAGACAAAATAATTATATTCATAGTTTAAATAAACACATGCACTTTTTAGTAAGTCACTATAGTGACAAGTTTATGTTTTTTGACACAAACATTTTTGTGGAAAATTTAAAATCGACTAGGGATACAGTGTATTTGCCAATTAGTTTTAGACACAGAATAGCAAGGCTATTAGCTTATTTTATTAACTCAGACATAAGTAGTATGTCGCAGTCTTGTTTAATTAAATCCACAATGTTTAGTAATTTTACTAAGAATCAGGTGGAGAGCCTTAGTAACGGTAGCTCTAGTGCTACAAATACTTATAAAAATTGTACGGAGTTTCCATGTATCTCTATGGAAACTCATTTAAACTAGTCCATAAGACAACAGAGGATACCAGCGACAGAATAGTTATGCCTACCATTAACAAGGTATCTTCTTGCTCTTTAGTAAATAGTTGTCAAAAAGGGAGTCAGCAGCATGCCTTGAAATTATTTCATCAAAATATTCAGGGTGTCTCTTCCAAATTATTAGAAATTGAAATGTTTTTAGAAAAAACAATGTTTGACATTGTATGTTTTAGTGAGCACTGGTTGAAGGATTACCAGATGCTAATTAGTTATGAAAATTATAATGTGGGCAGTTGTTTTAACCGCAAATCTATGTTACGTGGTGGTTCCCTCATCTTATTAAAAAAAAACTTAAAATTTAAGCAACGTAATGACTTCGTTAACTTATCAGTGGAACATTGCATCGAACTGTCCTGTGTTGAGCTAGATAAGCATATCATAGTGTGCGTGTACAGACCCCCAAACCCTCAAAACTTTACTTTATTTGAGTCAACAATGGAAGATATCCTTGCGAAACTTGCAGCAGGTAACAAGCCCGCGATTATTTGTGGGGATTTTAATATTAATATTTTAGAAATTAATTCAAATAGCAGCAGATTTATAAGCCTTTTTAAATCGTTTAATTTGTCTAATGTGTTTACTGAACCGACTAGGGTAACACCAACTTCTTCAACCTGTATCGATAATGTATTCTGCGATTGTGAATATTTAGATAAAGCCATAGTTAATTACCTTCCCTCTGATCATAGTGGTCAATTGGTAACATTTCAGTTTAAAGCAGCCTTGGAAAAAATTCATATACAATATAGGCCAATTACAACTGGCAAACTAGCTAAATTCAATGGTACCTTACAAAATAAGTTAAATTTTCTAGGCCATAACATTGAAGATGCTAATAAATTTTATGATAATTTCTTTTCAGTGGTTCTAAAGGAATTCAATGCAACTTTTGAAAAGAAGTCTAAGGATACTTTCCCTAAGTATGTATTTAGTGACTGGGCGACTAAAGGCATTAGGATAAGTAGGGAAAGACTATATGAGCTATATGGCCTTAAGCCTGTCATAAACACTGATTCTTTTAATAAGTTTGTAAACAAATATTCAAAAGTGTTCAGAAATACTTGCAAGGTAGCTAAAGCCCTATATATTAGCAACAAGATCAAATCGTCAGAAAATAAAATAAAGACAGTTTGGAAAGTTATTAATAATGAAACTAATAGAAATAAAGAACGAAACACTGATTATTTACTGGAGACTACACATGGTGCCAAAAGCTCTAATTTAGAAGTAGCTCAAGAATTTGTAAATTTTTTCACCAATATACCAACTAAAACTACGGAATATTTAAATTCTTCACCTGAGGTCTCATATAATTTATTAAAAGCTAACGTTCCAGGTTGTACGGTTGAATTCCAGTTCAAACATATCAACCCTGTGACAGTCATAAAAGCTTTCCGGCAAATCAAAATCAAATTGACCGAAGACATATGGGGAATGTCTATTAAAGTGTGCACGTCCATAATTGAAACTATAGCACCATACTTGGCTTTAATATTTAATTTATGTGTAGACCAAGGAGTCTTTCCGGATATAATGAAATATAGTAAGGTTATACCACTATTTAAATCGGGCGACAGCAAAGACACCAATAATTATAGACCTGTATCTGTTTTGCCGGTTTTTAGCAAAGTGTTTGAAAAAGTAATGCTCAATCAGATGCTCAATCATTTTAACATCAATAAAATTTTACACGATCAACAGTATGGTTTTACCAGGGGTCGTTGTACGACTGACGCTGGTGCCACGTTGTTAAAACACATATACTCAGCGTGGGAAGAGGCACAAGATGCCATAGGAATCTTTTGTGACCTCTCCAAGGCATTTGATTGTGTAAATCACGAAACCTTGCTCCTAAAGCTAGGACATTACGGACTAGGTAAACTTGCACTCAGTCTAATAAAATCTTACTTAAATGATAGACAGCAGCAAGTTCAAATAAATGGTGTCAATTCACGGGGTTTAAAAGTCAAAATGGGGGTACCACAAGGCTCTATTTTGGGTCCTTTCCTCTTTCTAGTATATATTAATGATCTACCCCATCTTTTAAAAAATCAACCTCATATGGTATTATTTGCTGACGATACGTCCTTAATTTTTAAGATAGATAGACGTTCCATAAATCTTGACGACGTAAATAACGCCCTACAGCAGGTCCAAAATTGGTTTACTGCTAATAATTTAGTATTAAATGGGAAAAAAACTAAATGCATCAGATTTGCCTTACCGAACGTTAAAAGAAATGATTGCGACATAGTATTGAACAAGGAGAAACTTGAATTCGTCGAAAACACGGTTTTCCTGGGGATTACGCTTGACTCAAGGCTACAATGGGGTCCTCATTTAACATCTCTTGCGGGACGGCTAAGTTCAGCAGCATACGCTGTCAGAAAAATCCGTCAATTTACCGATATAGATACCGCGAGGCTGGTCTATTTTAGTTACTTTCATAGTATCATGTCTTACGGTATCTTATTATGGGGTCGTGCTGCAGACATCGAGTCTATATTTGTCCTGCAGAAAAGAGCCATCAGAGCCATTTACAATCTACGTCGGCGTGATTCCCTAAGAGAACTGTTTAAGGATATCAACATCATGACGGTACCTTGTCAATACATTTACGAAAATATTATGTATGTTCGGAAAAATCTTCATCTCTTTAGCAAGATTAGTGACAGGCATAATTTTAATACTAGAAATAGGAACAAATTAGATCAACCCCGATTCAGATTGGCCAAAGTACACACTTCTTTTATGGGGTACTGTATTAAATTTTATAATAAAATACCAGTTGATATTCTCGAACTGAATGAGAGAAAATTTAAAGCATGCATAAAACGCACACTATGTAGACAAGCGTATTATAAACTGGAAGATTATATCCTCGATAAAAACGCTTGGCTAAATGCT
The DNA here is from genome assembly GCA_950371165.1 of Lacanobia oleracea. NCBI lineage: Eukaryota > Metazoa > Arthropoda > Insecta > Lepidoptera > Noctuidae > Lacanobia > Lacanobia oleracea. Next base: position 14,548,199 of record OX493401.1, read on the forward strand.
GGTCCTGCTCCACAGTCACAGCTGCTTAGGTCCACTTTTTAGGTTTCTATGTTTTTATATTTGGAAGAGATGCTCGCTCCTTTTAGAGGTTCTTACATTATTTCGTTTATTTATTCTTATAAACATACAAATTATATTATTATATTAATTACTTATTTATTCTTTTTGATGTAAGATCTTAATCGTTCTCTTTATTAATTTATTTTTCATTATTTGGTCATTGACAACCATAGTTTTGTGTAAAGTAGAAGCATATTTTTCAAATTTTGTAAATGTGAGTACCATGAAACCATTTACATTTTATGTGAGTAGTTATAGTTTTACTTGTTGGACATGAACGAGCATGGTGGTTGAGAGCATGTCATGCTCACTCAAATGTCTCGCTGATGGCGGCGCGTGGGTTTGATCATTCGGTTCCCTTCGAAATGGTTGAGCTGAAGGGTGCCGATACACGCGTCATGTTCGTGAACAGGCGCCGTCGGTTGAGACTGGTCATCTCTTAACTGCCATTGGCTTATTTTAATCTTTATATTTAAAATTCTTATAATAAGCCTTTTTTTTTTTTCCTTTGCATTGTCCTCACATGCAGAAGCAACAAGTATATGTAACTTGAAATTTTGTAAAACCAGAACATGATTTAAAAGAGTGTCCGTGGAGTTTCTTGCGCGTTCTTCTCCATAGAGATCTACGCTTTGGAACGTGCAAATAGCTTCCATGTTTTTGACTGACCGACCTTGACGTTTCAAAAGTGCCTGTGAATGGTTTATTTGAAATAAAATGCTTTGAATTTGAATTTGAATTTGAAGGGTAGTTTCCAACTACGAGTACGAAATTTGACAAGTAATATCGTCTTATACTACAAGTATAGAGAAAAGTCTGAAAACTACACATTTGTAATTAAAATAAAAAATGTAGTCTGTATTTAAAATAATATGTACCGACAAATTTGTACGAAATCCTCGGTAGGCGAGTATAACTCGCACTTGTCCGATTTGTTTTAGTAGATAACATATGGTTTTTGCAAAAACACAAGCCAAACTTTTTTTTTGCAGAAAATAAATTTAAAAGATGAGATACACCGTCAGTGCGCTCATTCCCCACTGCCGAATATTTTATATTTTATTGTGGATGGTATTATTCTTTTACGGCACTCTAAAGCTCCGGCAACACCATACGGCACGATTGTATAGGTTACTGGATCGTAAGTTATGAAAGTTTGAAAAAGTCTTAAGGCCCTTTTTTAAGGATGGGAAATCATCAAATGACTCCTCCCGCTCTGGGTACAGCAAGAGGGAGTGTCACTCTTACTGACCAAAATCCATCCGTGTTTCTCCTAGTGCCCTTTGCGTTCCAGGGTACGGTGCCTCTTTCGAACGAAGTCCGCAGCCCCAGCAGGCACTGGCCTTAGTGGGCCCCGTCTGTGTCCGTGCTGACATGTCCTTGAGGCGCGTTGGGATCGCAGCGCGCCGCCGACCCGGGCCTGATTCTGATCAGACGGCGAGCCACCCAATGCTCGCCGTCCGCAGTCCCACGCCTACGGTGGCCGAGAATCGTAAGTCTTAAGGCCCTACGCCTTATTAAAAAGTGCATCGGTACGTGAACTGTGGCTTGGAAAATGAAATTATCTCTTATTGAAAAACTAGTTTATCGATACGTTACGTCATAATGTACGATTGTATGGTCGATAGAAGAATGTCAACACAATTCAGGTTTCATTCTTAGGACTTAATCGTATTTAGTTTAACGTAGATGGCGCATTTATTTTGACACTCTAAAACTGGTCTCAAAACCTACTTATCGAAGGGTGTCCGTGACTATAGAAATTCCAAGGTTAAAAGACAAAAAAAAACATTTTTTTACACATTTTTTGCAAATATCTTTTTTCAAATGAGTTCTCCGCTATTTGTAGGTTTTATCAATATTGTAAATTGATTAAAAACCCTACAACATTGATCCAAAATATTTTTTATATCGGGTCAGAACGTCATTTAAGGTCAACCGGTAGTCCCGATCAAAAACACGCCTTATAAAGTTTATTAATTATTGATAGATACAAAATTCTACTAATATTATAAATATTATAATTGTTAAAATTTTGTGTGTTTGTGCCTCAATCAAGCAAAAATAGCTGAAGGGATTTGGATGAAATTTTCACACATATGGTTCACATTTATAATATTGTTAGGGTTGCGAAAAACCTATAGGAAACGAGTTATTAACAAACAATGTGTAAAAAATGATTTCATGACCTTTACTTTGGAATTTCTGTCACAGTGACACCCTACGATAAGTAGGTTTTGAGACAAGTTTTAGGGTGCCTAAACAAAGGTTTATACAACTTTACAGCCGACTAACTCTCATTCCGGGGTGAAACCCTAATTTGCCTGGACTACTTACTTATTTTTGTTTACTGTAGTGTAAAACCATATACTTAAATATTTACAAAAGTTTTATTCTTCTTGCCTTTATATTTTAGTCTTTTTTTAATTTCTTGTATCCAAGTAATTTAAAATTTCATGTTCATTTGAAACTATAGCTAAATTACTTATTCTTTGCTGGAGCATTGTTGATTAGAACCGGCAGTGTAAGTAATATTCTTAGGAAATGTTGAACTTAAGGTATTGGTAAAAATATATTGAACGCCTTGCACGCCCGCTAACGGCGGGACTGACCGCAGCCCTGAAACGCAAAAGTCATTTTGAAGAAACACGGGTAGGTTTGCCACTCCCTACCTTTTCGCGCAGATCGGAAGAAGTCATTTTGATGACTCTAAAAGTAAACTAAAAGTACAGATATTATTTTTGACATTGGTATTCAGCTAAATCCGGCTTGACTGGAAGCCGACCCCAATATAGTTGGGAAAAGGCTAGGCAGATGATGATTGGTATCTAATAGCAATTATCTAGTAGATGTAATGCATTGTGTATCGGTAGTACACATAAGAATAGAAATCACACATTGACGATCAGCCCATTACAGAATTTCTGAAAAAAATTAATGAAATCCATAGTGCTATTCCAATGAATAGAATTTGACACAGGTTTCACGCAATTACACGATCAATCCAAGTTCATGCCTAAATGATGTTTCAAGCCGATTTAATAGCACATAAACAAAACGCTACCAACTATAAAATGACCTTAATATCGGAAGTCAATATTTTTTTATCTGTTTCTTGGTTTTTAAACACAGACTTCGAAAATTTAGGTTATTTTATAATTTGTAGTGCTTTGTTTGGAAGTTGGTTATATTTTATTTGTAAAAAGTTATTAATTTTGCACTTTCAGCTCATTTTAGTTGGTCGAGGATCGACTAATAGAATCTTGTATAGACAGGACAGCGTGGGTATGGTTCTTGCTCCATATGCCTAGGTGCATTAGCCTGATGGCAGCTAGTGCTGCCTTCTGCTGAATGTACCAGTGAAGGAGAGTAACTTGCATTCTCATGCAGCTGGTGAAATCCGGAACAGGCTAGTCTATGGAATAATTGGACTCTGGTAGTCGAGTTTTGCCTAACACTCAATGTATAATTACAGTACGATTGTGTTCTTATTCGTATCGTATAGATATGAATGAACTAAGTATTCATATTATCCGGATAGTAGTATACATAATAACTGACAGATATCCGTATAATTTGGATAGTAGTAGTATAAGTCGGTCACCGAATATGGCGACCGTATGTTTAAGTTGTCGGTTTCGGCGACTGCATTTAGCCGAATAATGAGTGGCGCGTTTCAACAAATCAGCCGTGTTCATTCATCGAAAACGATCTACGGCTTACCGAAAATCTGTTTACAACTAGTCGGTGACCGAATACGGGCTGTGGTCTAATAAGGCTAACCGAAAACCCGAAACAGTCAAAACGACTCAGTGTAAATGAGTATTTCTGTTTGTTACGCTTTTACGCCGAACTGATGACCCAATTTCCATGCATTTTGGTAAAGAGATAGATTGGACGTTTCAGGATATAGGCTAGGTGACTGGCGATTCTCGGGCCCGTAGGCGCGGGTCTGCGGACGGCGAGCGTTGGGTGGCTCGCCATCCGATCAGGACCAGGCCCGGGTCGACGGCGCGTTGTGTTCCACGCGCGCCTCAAAGAGATGTCAGCAAAGTAGACGGGCCCGCTAGGGCCAGTGCCTGCCAGGGTTGTGGAATTAGTTCAAAAGAGTTACCGCGGCCCTGGAACCCAAAGGGCATTAGGAGGAACAAGGATGGATTTTCGTCAGTAAAAATCTGACACGCCCTTCCTCCAGAGCGGGAGGAATCATTTGATGATTTCCCATTCATAAAAAAAGGACATAGGCTAGGTATTATTTATCCCGAGAGTACGATCCTTTAGGATTATTTCCGACTTTTACGCAAGCGAAGCCGCTGGCAGAAACTAATTTAATACAAAGGTGTTACTAAGTATTAAGTTTTATGTTTCTATTGAAATATTTGCGTTGATTTATTTTATATAAAGTTATGGTATTATTGCCTTGTGATGGAACATTGTTTGACTATTTTGTTTATTATTTTATTTTATGGCAATCTTTAAGAACATGTATTTTATACGTGGCTACAATATGACTGTACTTATGTTTGTTTATTTATTGATTGAAATAAACGGTTTGTTAAAGTTTCATGTCTTAGTTGAAATAATATCTAATGTAGTAACTTATTATTATCAAAACTTTAAATATGAAAGTACTACATATATTTAGAATTGACTTAACAATATTATAAACACATGGGTTGTGTAAGCACAATCTTGTGGCGAATACAACAAGATATTGTTATAGCATCAGCGAGTGTACCTATTATCATTGCATGTTTAGTAAAAAAATTATATCATCATTTTATTTTTAATTAACAGTGTAACTGTAACTAGGAATAATAATTAATTGGGTAGTGGACTAAAAAATCTAATTAGTATGTCAGAATGATTTCCAAAAAATATCCGACACTATTTTTTTCTTATGTTACGTAAACCAAAATTGACGAAGATACGACGCTTTTAAAATTCTCAATAAGTTCGTCAGAGTGGTATAATTTTTAGTACATTCTGACGTCACGAGCCCCCACTTCCGAGTTTTGATGCGTTTTATTTTTGTCAATATTCATTGATTTACAAAAACAAAAAATACGTGTCTATTATTTTTCAATACTCTAACAGAAGGACTAAAAAAAAAATGCAATTTATTGATGGTCGAAACTAGCCTATTCTGTAAACTGTTTTTTTTTTTTAAACCAGAACCGCGGCTAAAAAGTAGTAAATATTAAATTCCTAAAAATATATTACAACAAACATTATTTAATAGCCTCATGTTACATGTAAATAATATAATAAATTGATTTGATCCATGACATGAAATAGCGATTTCGTTCTGGTTTCGAATTCTGTTATAATACTACCCCAATGAGCCCTCGATCAGTCTTGGTTCCTCTCGCAGTAGAAATTAAGCTGGACTACACCACCGGTACAAATACAACAATGAAAGCATACTGCCTGGTAAGTTACTATTTGTTTAATGTGTAGACACTTACGGATGCTCTCTCAAAAATACAAATGCTTTAAACAGCGTGCAGATGAAGCAGTTTTTTGTCGGAAAAAAACAGAGAATTTACATCTGAAAAAAATAGTCAGTAATCTACATGATATGACACGTAAGTTTAGCCAGAATTTGTCTATCGATATCACATAATAAGAAAAGAGACACCAAATCACCTCCAAATCGTTGTGATGAAACCATTTTACACCTTCATTTTTTATCAAAAGAGTATAAAAAAGTATTTATTGGTTTTCAATACAAACGAAAATAATTTGGTTTTGTTACTTTTTAAAAACACATTATATTATTATAAAAAAAATAATGGGGGTAGTGGAGTGGCGCGTAGAGGCGTAGTTGGTTCCGTTTGTATGCACAAGGTCATTGACATGTATATAAGCCTTAACAAAGCTATTTGGAATGCAGGCAACTACTTTAAATCAATGTTGTGAGTGTGCTGAGAAGACAATTATTATACACCACATTCGTAAGTATGTCATGAGGCCAAAAAACACACATTGGAAATGCATATTGAAAGTACAGTGGAAAAATTAATATTTTGCCTGTTTACCAAATAGCTTAGTTGACAGTACATTAATAGTTATAAAAAAATAGATGAAGTTCTACCGTCTATGGGCCGGTTTATGTATAAGTATTTGGAGTTGAAAACGTGTCAAACTAACACCCTGTGCTATACAAAAATAACTATTATTTATTTCAGTAACTTAAAAATACGGTCTTTGGAGAATTCCCATTTAAGTAAGAAATATAGGACTTGTGTTAGGAAGTTCAGCTCTTCTACTAGTTACAACTCAACATAAGCTTTTGAATAGACATTTCATTTCAGTAGGTAAATATCGAACCTTCTAAAAAAAAATAAGCATTTTTATAAGGTTCATATTCAAACAAAAACCTCTGAGACATCAACCTTACAGAAACTGCTCACTATACTGGCACCATTTTTGAGCGAAAGTTTTACAGGTTTTCTAACTGTGGTAGAGTCTGACTCTAACTCACCTTCAAATTCATAATTCAGGAATCGGGGATATGTATGTAGACAAATATAGTATGTGTTATTTCCGCATCAATTAAAATAAAAAAATAAAACTGATTTGTTTTCTTTTTTATTTCTTAGCTACACGGATGATTCTGATTTAAAAAAATCTAAAGGCCAATGAGGGATACCCTATTTTGTACCCAACAGTTAGCGACACTGTCGAGCGCGTAATAACAAAGTTAGAGAGAAAATAAAAACATAAAAATAAAAACAAATGAGTAAATAAACTTGCGTCAATAGCCAACCAACCGTGAAATTTGACATTTTAAACCTAGCGCCTCTAGCGGTGAATTCATTCATTTTCAATTCGTGTTTAAAAACAATTTTAAGTGGCAATATCATCTCAGCGGAACATTGTCAAAATATGAAAATCCTACTGCAATGCGAATCTAAACGCTTAGGCTGCTTGTCCATTTTAGCGGAGCGAAGAAACGGAGAAATATTAACCAATGGAATTACACAAAATGTAAGTGACTCATGTGGTGCGGAGATTTTGCGCAAGTCCATTGGTTAAAATTTCTCCGTTTCTCCGCTCTGCTGAAATGGAAAGGCACCCTTATGCGATTTTTTCTCTTGAGGCTACCTAAAAATGTTATTGACTGACATTTTGTGCAATTCCATTGGTTAATATTTCTCTGTTGTCAATAGACAGGCAGCTTTAGTCTGTTGACGTTATATTCTAGTCTTTAACTTCCAATGCTGGGCCACGTCATTTTGACAACAGTGGCAATCAAAGGGGTTCGAACTGTTTTCTATGGGAGCTGGCATAGCTAGCGCCCCGCCGCGCTTTTGGAATTTTTTCAAAATCACGACACACGATCTAACATGCATATATGGATAGAAGATACTTAAACAAACAAGAAATGTTAGAAATATGGTGCCCTAAAGTGTCACGTAGCCGTGATATTTGAAGGTAAAGTCGCCATGGGAGAGCAATAAAAATAATTTAAAATGAACTCATCACGCTTATGCTTGTGTGCAGCAGATTGTATTTTAATACGAGTAATAGTTCTCGGCTTGATAAAACGATTTATTTAAACGAAACACTATTTTGTTGCGAAGTTCTTAAATACTGGTTTTTACGTGTTCTTATTTTAATATCTTCGGCGAATGGCGAATCAGAAGGGTTTTTATGCCGTATTTTGACTAATTTCGATAAAGTGGAATATCCGATTGTCGCACCATTATTTCTGCGACTTAATATTGTTCCAATTACACTCAAAACAAAATAAAACTGAAAATGTTGACTTCAGCGCCATCTCGCGGGAAAATGGCAATGAGCAACCCGTAACATTCACCTTAAGGTGAATGCTCCAGGGTAGCCCGCGAAATTCAAATATTTTTATGTTTTTTGCAATTTGCCGGTCAGTGTGAAGCTTTATGTGGACCAAATGCGATCTGCGACCGTAATGCGTATTTATCTAAAGAATTATAACCTTTTTAATCATCAATATAGCCCTCTAAGTTCATGTAGTTCGAAAGAATGATTATTTCTGAAATATTTGAATTTCGCGGGCTACCCTGGAGCATCCACCTTAAGCATTTATCGTAGAACTGTCTTAAACTAATTTGGTACCTACCTGCGAAATACTGGACGGTTCGATTAGTGGATTAGGCCTGTCGCGTCCCTACTATATTAAGCGTATAGTTCGGTACTAGTGCCTAAAGGTACTAGACAAGGAAACCTCCGCCGGCTTGGTAGTAAGTGACCTTTAGGTACTAAGAGTTACGTCATGCGACATCCTTTTTATTAATGTTGTTATTGATAAAGTTACTTAAAAAATCTTATGTTTGAGTTTTAATTAAAACAATTGGATAAAAAGGTCATATAATAGCGCTAATAATTCTTTTGTATTTAACCCGTAAGTTTACTATTTTTCATTAATAAAATCAAAGATGTTTTTTTTTTAATTTTTGAACTGTAGCAAAACAATTATGATAATCGATATTTTTTTCATATTTGATCTTCCCGATTAATTTAAATGAGCAATTATCGTCATTCGATTCTAAAAAATAAATAAAAATACGTTAAAGGCATAAAATACAATAGTTAGTTTTATTCCTAATGTCTAAAAACTTACATGAGAAAACATAAATAATAAATATCATTATTACAATAATGTTAAAACATAAATAATAAATATCATTAATACAATAATATCTAATAATTATTATTTATGTTTTCTCCTAACTCAACAAATTCATCAGAACTACGGCTAATTTCGCTAATTGCTTATATTACTTACTCAAAATTTAAATTCAGAATGCACGCGTGATTCAAAAATATTTTACTAGATTAAAAATATTGAGAGTTTATATTTTCGGATAAATTTTTACCGGGCATTCTATGAAACTAATACAGAATGACCGGTATACATTTATGTAGGTATGTCAAGTGGGTGTAAGACTTTGGCATTAAAAAAAAAAACAACTTTAAATTGGGTAAATTTGAGTACGCTATATTTTAATTGCATCAGGTTGTATTTTTTTTATAATGCATGAAAATTTGTTTGTGTGGATATGTACGAGTATATACTTGTTATAGATATGTTCAGAAGTTTTTTTCTCCTGCTGCAAAACGAAGGTGCCACTGCCATGAAAATGACAACCATGTCAAAAATCTAGCAAATTCTGTCAGAGCCAATTCGACTTACATATTAAAAATTTAGAATGAAATTTATTTTATGTAGAATTTGGCCTAAGTGAACCAAATAATCTAAATTTTCTGTTGCAGTATACAAAACTAGAAGACAGTTGTAGATGTTCAATATGAAAATATTTTTATCTGTAATTTGCATCGCCGAAAACATAGTCATTAATACTTCAATGCATTTGTTGATTCATGATTATTAGTTAGCCATTAGTCTACCGGGCGTTCTAAAAAATAAAACCATACCTTCAAACATACATACAAGTGTTTGTAATATCAAATTAACAGGAACCCTTATAGGATCACTTGGGTGTCTGTCCGTCTGTCACAGCCAGTTTTCTCCGGATCTTCTGGACGGTACTGTTGAAATATTGGTATACATTTTTCGGTGACCCAAATACGGACATGTTACGTAAATAAATATTTTTTTGGTATGGGGGTCAAACTTTAAAACTAAAGAAAAAAGTTTGTAATATCAAATTAACAGGAACCCTTATAGGATCGCTCGCTCGGGTGTCTGTTTGTCTGTCCGTCTATCACATCCAGTTTTCTCCGGATCTTCTGGACCGGTTCTGTTGAAATTTGGTATACATATTTCTATGATTTATTTCGTAATTTTAAATTAAATAGTTTTGAAGTTATTAAAAAAAATAAACCAAAAACGGCCATTCATTCATGAGACAATGGGGGAATCCCCATTGTCTCTGAAACGAATGAGCCAACAATTTTGTAAAAAAAAATACAGATAATAGTTAGAAATTACAGGAAAACCTATAAGAAGTCTGGTAGCGTTAAAATAATATGTTAACAAAATGAAATTGGTTCGAAGCCCTCTGCATGCGAGCCGGCTCGCACTTGACAGTTTTTTTTTCTAAGTGCGTATGAAAGTATACGACAGCTAAAACAAAAACACTTTTTTTAATGATGCTATAATGAGTATCATATTTTTGAAAGGATTAGGGTTCCGTCCACAAAAATCAAAACCCATGAAAATACTAACAATGCGGGCAATGCCGCGGGCAGAAACTAGTCATACATAAAACTAGCAATAATTTTAGTTTCATAGTTTTTTTCTGAAATACGAACACATTCTAAATTTAAATTTTGAATAAAAGAAAATTCCGCGCGAAATTTATCATTGATTCTTGACTTGTTTTTTTTGAATTCTCGAAATTTGTTGCCCAAAACTTATTTAAAAGTAATCATCATCTGCCTAGCCTTTTCCCAACAACATTGGGGTCGGCTTCCAGTCAAACCGGATTCAGCTGAATACCAGTTTTTGACGAAATGAAAAAAAATCTATGAGCATAATCGATATTATGCCACACTCTAACCATTAAAAAAAAATATGGTTGAACATTTTGAACACAAAATATAGTGTAGTAGTAATGAAATTACGTGTTATTGGATCTGTGTTTGTAAATTCCATTTAGATCTGGGGTTTTTATTGATCTTCATGATATTTAGATTCATAATTGTCATATTTTTAATCGTATTTACCTGCGAGTGGGTGATATTTTTGTGAAATAAAAACGTAAACAAACACAATTGACGTGAAACTTCGACTTCGGAAATCAAAATACTTCATTACCGCTACCTACATAATTATATCGTTAGAAATATGAATACATTCGTCAGATAATCAAATGATGAGCCAACCACTACCCCCGTAGTAGAGTTTGGGTGTCCGAAATCCACAATTTTCATGTTTTTTTGCCTCAAAAATCGCTGTCACCAAAATTACCGAGATATAGATAATTTACTAGATAATTTTAATAAAAGATTTACTAGATAAATTTAATAAAAGATTTACTAGATAATTTTAATAAAAGATTTACTAGATAATTTTGTGTCAAAATTCGATCGTATTTTAATCAACTTATGTATGAACAAGGATAAAACGAAGAACGCAAATTGAATGATTATGTCTTGATTTTGCCCGTTTGCATCTTTTAGCAAGCGAGAAGTTCGTTTACTCATATATATTCAGAAAATAAGATGACTACTTTTTTGAGAGGTGTAGTAATTAATATTTAAGACAGCCTTTTAAGTATACTGAAGCAGTTTGAACGACTATGTATAACGACTATAGCTACGGAAATCAATTTTTCATTGTAAATTCGATTGCCGAAATTTGACGTAATTCCTGAATTTGATGACGTAATTCGCAAAATCCCGTCGACTCAGCTGTTGTGTCAAATGTCAAAATATCTTCCGCGATAGATTCTTAGCTCGGAAAAAACTGCGAGACTTGATTCCTGAACTATTTATAATACGTACCTACTAATTTGTACGGAACCCTCGGTGCGCGAGTCCGACTCGCACTGGACCGGTTTTTAATGATACTTTTGATTGTCACATGGTGACTTTACCTTGAAATATTTCGGTAATGTGACACTTTACGGTACCATGTTCCTAACATTTTTTGTTTGTTGAAGTATCCTCTACCCATATGTATGTTAGATCGTGCGCCGCAACTTTGTAAAAAAAAACAAATTGGCGGTGGGGGGTGGGGGCATGCCGGAATGGTTCTATGCCCTTTATAAAACCTGTTAAGCACGTTTCGTTACAATGTGCATAATATTTTGCGGTCTCATTCATGTTCCGTTAAGGTGGATGCTCCAGGGTAGCCCGCGAAATTCAAATATTTTTATGTTTTTTGCAATTTGCCGGTCAGTGTGAAGCTACACACTAGCACATACAGCTTCAATTAATTATTTATTCATTTCTTTTTTCTTTTGATAGTCACGCGTTTGACCACTATCTCCCCTGATGGTAAGCAATGATGTGATGTGTGTGATTTATACTGTATTTTTTTTTGCAGATTCTTCTTTTGGCGATAGTCAACACAAGTCGAGCTTATTTTTTGCCGTACCGCAATCAATTGCTTGAAGACGCCTTTGCCAGACACGCGTATTATACATATCGATATGGATTTGGCCCGTATGTTTCATATGGCTCATTTGGCCCCTATTCTCCGTATTACCCGTATGGCTCGCCTTTCATTGGAAGCAGGCTAGGCGTTGGCGGTGGCGTCGGCGGGGGTATAAGCGGTGGTATTGGCGGTAGTCTTGGTGGTAGTATCGGTGGTGGTATCGGTGGCGGGGTTGGAGGAATTTTGGGCGGTGGTCTTGGCGGAGGCGCCCAAGCCGGTCTTGGTGGTGGTATTGGTGGTGGCGCTTACGGTGGTGTTGGAGGTCAGCTCGGGGGAGGAGTTGGTGGTAATATAGGTGCTGGTATTGGTGGTGGCGCTCAGGGTGGTATAGGAGGTGGTGCTTACGGTGGTATAGATGGTGGCGCTTATGGTGGTATTGGAGGAGGTATTGGTGGTGGCATTGACGGCGGTATTGGTGGTGGTATTGGTGGTGGCGCTCAGGGTGGTATAGGTGGTGGCGCTCAGGGTGGTATAGGTGGTGGCGCTTATGGTGGTATTGGAGGAGGTATTGGTGGTGGTGTTGATGGCGGTATAGGTGGTGGTATTGGTGGTGGTATTGGTGGTGGCGCTCAGGGTGGTATAGGAGGTGGTGCTTACGGTGGTTTAGGAGGTGGTGCTTACGGTGGTTTAGGAGGTGGTGCTTACGGTGGTATAGATGGTGGAGCTTATGGTGGTATTGGAGGTGGTATTGATGGCGGTGTTGGTGGTCGCGCTCAGGGTGGTATAGGAGGAGGCGCTTACGGTGGTATAGGTGGTGGTATTGGAGGAGGTATTGGTGGCGGTATTGGTGGCGGTATTGGTGGTGGTATTGGTGGTGGTGCTCAGGGTGGTATAGGAGGTGGTGCTTACGGTGGTTTAAGTGGTGGCGCTTACGGTGGTATTGGAGGTGGTCTTGGTGGTGGTATCTACCGTCGATCTATGAATTCTCAAAACAACAATGACCTTGAAGACATACCAGAATTGGCATCAAGATTTGGATATCTCGGCGCCGGGGCTGGTGCCGGAGTTGGTGGCTACCTGGGTGGTCACATTGGTGGTCATATCGGTGGTCATATTGGGGCTAATGCTGGCGCTGGTCTAGGTCTTGTTCCCTATGGGTACGGCGCACCCTATTACTACGGATAAAAATTAGATAAGACAGGAAAATATTTTTGAGTTAGTTTAAAAATTGGCAAATGTAGTTTTGATTATTAAATTATTGTGATTGTAATAATGTGTTTTAATTCCAGTTTGTGTGTATTCTAAATTATGTAATAAAATTAATGACGATTTTTATTATTTTAATTAACCCACATTTTATTATTTAACATTCAAATGTGAAGTCTGAAAACTTTGAAATTGTTAAATTTGGTAAACTTTACACATTTTGTACTGTGCGTCCACAACATTCACAGAACAATAAAAACTCCTTTCGTTTTCATGGACAGCAAAATATTATCTTAAAATTGAATCGTGTTCCTAAGAATGATTGATTGGATTAATCAATTTCATAACCTGTTAACTGAGGATTAATTTGTTTAGCAAACCGTGACAAAATTGATGATTAGGTTGTAACAATAAAGTATGCTATATTAAGAACTTAATAGAATCTTTGATTAGTAGAAGCTCTACCACGCTCTACCACTGTGGAGAGAAAATGAAAGTCTGTCTTTTGGTAAGTGAAGTGTTATAAACTTTTACTGTATTTAAATGGCAATATTCAACCTGAATGTTGGTGAAAAGGTTAGTTATATTTTTGGAACGCAAAGGGCATTAAGAGGAACACGGGTGGGTTTTAGACAGTAAGAGTCTGACAGTCCCTTCCGCTTCACACAAAGCGGGAGGAATTAATTGATGATTTCCCATCAAAAATTAATTCGCAAATGAAAAGCTCTATTATAACTCAATAATTATGGAGGATTTGTAGACTTTAAAGTCCGGATTTAGAGTCTCTTTGTTTAAAAGGAAGTCATAAAATGACTTCTCCGGCTCTAAAAGGAGCGGAAGGGGACCAAGACTCTTACTGACTAAAACCCACTCGTCTTCCTTCAAATGCATTTCGGGGCAATTCTTTCGCAATCATATGAACAATATTGATATGTCTTTGAGGCGTCCGTGACACTATGCACCGTCGATCCTTGTCTGGTCCTTATCAGATGGCGTGCAATCGTGGTGACTGGGAATCGCCTTGTAAATCTTGACGCAGAGGGCGTCTCCTGCGGCGGCTGGGGCTTGAAAATTACCTTTCTCTCACGCGGTCCACCTCGTCTTTCCCTTGCATTACTGCTTCTCAAGCCCTATCGCTCCAGACCATGGATTAGACCAGAGCCGTCACTGCCGCCGATCACTACCCCGAGGACACGGCGGTGCTCCACAGTGTCCTCCGGGCAATCCACACAATGGTGTTCTCTCGCTAAATCTGAAACAGGTACTTCCCGAAACAAGGCCTTGCATCAGATAAAGGACATGGTGACGTCATTCTAACAACTCCTCAGAGGGAAATTATTGCCAGCACTGTGGCGTGCCCATTGGATTGAGGCTTTACCATGTGGGATATTGGAAATGAGTAGACCTATCAGTTTAAAAAAATGGTGTTAGGCCCATTCCAACCAGAGAGTCTATTCTGTAAATAACCATTTCGATATCGACCTTCACCTGAGTGACAAAACTCACAAAGTGAAACATCGTTTTTAGCGATAAGGCCGCCCATTGTGTCACCCTATGTAATGTTTTCTTCATCTGTTTTTTCTGTAACTTATATGGTGTACATAATAAAAAGTATTCTATTCTATAAAGTGAGCACAACATAAAAGTCTTATGTTTGACGTAATTTGATACTCACCTAGGATTCCACTCTCGAGACACGAAAATGTTGTTACAGAATAGGGGTACTATATAAGGTGTAACTATTCATACATAAAATATTTTAAGACAATCATCTAACGGTTATAACGAAGCCATTTCAACGAAAAAAAAAAATTTTATGTCAGTGTTTTTGTTTTTACGAAATTTACATTTTCTTGAGTCATCTTGCATAAAACCTTTACTCCCTATTCTATGAATGAGACGCACCGCGCCGACGACACGGCGGCGACGGGCGATGCCCGTCATGCGCGGGCGTAATGGATGTTGAAAAAATAAGGAGCCAGTATTTATTTTGTGGGTCAAGTGATTTTAAATTATTTTTTTTTTTAATAAAATATACTTAGATAAAAAAAGAAATCCTTTGAAATGACTTCGTTATAACCGTTAGATGATTGTCTTAAAATATTTAGTGTATGAATAGTTACACCTTATATTTATTTTATTTCTGTGAACAGCTTAAAAAAAACCCAAGGCGGTGACGGGAGCTTATCCTAATATTTCAAGTCCTTCTCTCGACTCGAATTATCAAGTGAAAGTTAGGCCCGTGTTCCAATAAATAACAAGCTGTATAAGAATGTTGCAGTCGAGTACTTAGAAAAGACTTGAAGAATTGTTAGCATGACGGCTGATTCTATCGGAGTGGAGAAAAATCCCTTCAAAAGGACTTAGATTAAAACTCTTAGTTCAATAGCTTAGTCTCTATCATATTTCTGATCTAAAGGTGGCCCAAATGTCATTTAATGGGAGTACGGCAAAAGTAAAAACTGTAACTACTTAAATAAAAAAAAACTAATAGGAGATAATTGATCATCTTCTAATTGCCATTGAAAATAGACTAAATGCAAACCCTGTAACGTATTTGGTATTTTTTTCAACATCTAATTATTAGTGATCCAAGGACAGACAAATTTAATTCTTATAGTGGTGGAAAACAAAAAAACTTATGTAAGCTAATTTTATGACAACATTTTCATTGATGTAACTTACCGAGTGGTAAAATTACACATTATAGCAAGTTAGCTTTGAAATTTTGAAAACAATCCATTGGGCAAGTTCATCATATTATTATACATATTATAGACAGGATTATTGAAACTTCACTCATCATGCCCGTACTTTTTGTGAATGTAATGGAGTGTTTAGTCAAGATAATCCGATTCTAATACATCATTTTTATCAACAGTTATGTTTCTTCACCATAGTCGTTACGTGTTCAGCAGACTCAACCAAAACAGAGAACGAAAATGGGGAAAATCGACCAAACTACAATGATTTTGGAAGCGTTGGAAGAGAAGGCAACTCATATAATTTAAATCGCAACGACCTCAGAAAAGATAACTCAAATCTTTTGGAGTCAAGAAATTATAATCTTTTAGACAACAATTTACTTCGAGAAGGGAACTTAAATAATTTGAATCTTTTGAACTGGGAAAACAGAAACCAGTATAGGAACCACCTCATTAATTTACTCAATATTCGAAGAAAAGGAAAATCAAACAATAATCTTTTGAGCAATGAAAATAGTATTTTACGGAACTCGGAAAATAGAAACCAGCACACGAACAACCTTATATCAAATAATTTACTTAACGTTCGAAGAAAAGAAAAAACAAACAATAATTTTTTGAACAATGAAAATAATTACTTAGTACGAAATCTGCCAAGAAAAAGAATCTCAAACAATTTAAATGTGTGGAACTACGAAAATAACAACCCTTTGTCCAATAATTTACTAAATGTTGCCAGAGAAGCAAATCCAAACAATGTGTATACCATGCCAAGCGACGTATTGAATTCCGGTAGAGATGGGGTCCCAGGCCCTTTAAACCCACCACCATCACATGATTATCCTCAACCAGTTCAAAAGCCAGGTTACCCAGAAAACCCAGTCAAACTAGTTTCAGGAAATTACAATATTTTGACTCCTGCAACTCTTACGCCTACTGTGCCAAATGTCAATCCAAATGATGTAGGAAAATATGCAGGCCTTAAAAATCTTCCTACAGCTTCTATGCCTGCTGTGCCAAATGTCAATCTAATTGGTTTAGGAAAATATGTAGGCCTTAAAAATCTTCCTACAGCTTCTACACCTGCTGTGCCAAATGTCAATCCAAATGATTTAGGAAAGTATGTAGGCCTTAAAAATCTTCCTACAGCTTCTACGCCTGCTGTGCCAAATGTCAATCTAAATGATTTAGGAAAATATGCAGGCCCTACAAATCTTCCTGCAGCTGTTGCCTCACCAGCTCCAATTGTGAACGTAAATAAGACTGACAGCAGGTTTGGTTATGGGGGTCCTCCACCATACCACGGGGGTTATGGTGGTGGTGGGTTTGGTGGTGGGGCTGGTGCTGGAGCTGGGGCCGGTGCTGGTATTGGTGCTGGTATAAGTGCTGGACTTGGGATTAGTGCTGGCATCGGTGGACATATAGGGGCAGGAGCAGGAGCAGGAGCTCAAGGTTATGGCTATGGATATGGTGGTGGGGGTGGTTATGGCTACCAAGGTTACGGTTAGTGAATTCAACAGGCTTGTCAAGTGTCTTTGTTTTGGAACTAATCAATCTCGCTAACAAATACTTACACAAATTCATAATAGGAAATATGCATGAAAAACATATTTATCATCTAAACAGTTTATCTAAAAATATACAAAATTATAATACTAACGTTGAAAAAATAATCAAAATAACTCGCAAAAACAAGTGAAATATAATTATTTTAAACAAAATATCTGTCCCTCTCGCGAAAACGCAGTATTCCATAGCAGCTGTATAGGCGTCATAGACAATGACGTCTAAGCTTACATCGGACTTTTCTTTCTAATTGTAATCTTTGAAGCTTTATAACTTCATCGCTGATGAAGGTATTTAAAAATTTATTTCACAATTGTTTACTAGAGCTAATAAGTATTTCATTTTGCAAATAAAAAAATCGCATGCATATTCCCTATTCTATATTTTATTAAGTTATGTATAATAAATTGATACTGAAATTAAAATGATGAATTATTTTCGTTGATCTCATAGAGAAGAGGCTACAACTTAATCTAGCCAGTAAAAAGTCATAAGCTAATTTGATTATTACAGTGATTTGAGTACGAGTAAGTAAAAACGCATAAAGCAGTTCCACCGACTGCTGTGACCAATATAACAGTCTTCAGTGTAATAATATCAGTTCCATTACAATACTCATTCTGGAATTCTATTGAAAGATAAAGAACTCTTCAGCATTATTCCCAAATTCAGTAATCTACTTGCCCCTAGATTACCTTGTCTACTTTATTTTTGATTTCATGAAAAAATTCTATCATATGGAAATTGCATTATGTTCAAATGATTGATTGATTCGACTAATGGGGTTTTGTCTGCGGAATAATTGGTTTTTGT
This sequence comes from Lacanobia oleracea, assembly GCA_950371165.1. Classification (NCBI taxonomy): domain Eukaryota; kingdom Metazoa; phylum Arthropoda; class Insecta; order Lepidoptera; family Noctuidae; genus Lacanobia; species Lacanobia oleracea. The sequence goes on from OX493401.1 coordinate 14,566,601, forward strand.
CACCTGTTAACTGCGGAAAAGTGTGACCAATGGTATTGTAGTTGTAGCGTTTAAATCTGCTTTTTTACAATCTTTATGAAATACTTGGATATTCTCGACAGTAGTAGATCTACTCTCCGTACCACGGTGAGAAACTAAAATGAAAGTTTATCTTTTGGTGAGCAAAATCATCTATATTAAAGTTCTTCCGTTACTGAGTCTCTGACAGACAACGCACTGCCAACATTGCTGGTCGTAGAATGCTGAAATTTAGCATGACGTAGGTTTCTTGGAGAGTGTAGAGGAGCACTAAGAGCATTTCCTGAAATTCCTACGGGAAAGGCAAAAACGGGATATGCGCAAAAGAAGCCGCGGGCGAAAGCTAGTGTTTCAATAAAATTTTAGAAGACATGAGTTTTTAGTATGGTATAAAAAGCTTGTTAAGATTTCCAAAAGATTGAAGATAGTATTGTTGTATATCATGAGATACTCGTAATAACAAGTTTTAACAGCGCTTACCGATGTCGATTTGTGGAGAGATGACCATTCCTTACATCCTACGACTCCTCCGTGGCTTGGAAAGCATGTTAAGCTTTAGGCAAAATCCAGAAAATCATGACGCCATACATGCAACATTTATATGAATACAGCATCGTATTATCCAGTTAATGTGTGAAAAGGTCAGATATCCAGTCGCTCTATGTAACTCATCATCTGCCTAGCATTTTCCAAACTATATTAGGGTCGGGTTCCAGTCAAGCTGGATTTAGCACATTAACTGGTATTCATACCAGTATTTTACGAGGAGCTGACTGCAGTCTTGCCATGAAGTACCGTGTTACCCAGTTAATGGGTTTTGGAGGTCTGGTAGGCAACCGCTCCTCGTAAAATACTGATATCCTGCTAAATCCGGCTTGACTGGAAGGCGACCCCAATATAGTTGGGAAAAGGCTAGGCAGATGATGACTCCAAACACCTAATTTTCCAAATTAGACATGCTAGTAGTCAGGAGCAGAATGTCATTCCTACTCGTACATTAAAATGTCTTTAAGATCTTTCGTTTCGTCGTTATTTCGGTTCTAATTATTTTATGTATTACAGTTTTGTTACTACGCCTTTATCGTCGCTAGTTTAGTTGATTCAAACAATTTGGAGTATCAAAATGGTCAAAATGTGGCAAGCAATTTACACGATGACTTATCAAACATTGCCAGAGAAGGCAATTCAAATAGTCTAAATCGGTACAATCTTGGCGAAAGAAATTCAAATCTTTTTACGACGAGAAATTATAATATTGAACAAAATAATTTACTTAGAGAAGGTAACTCAAACAATTTAAATCTAGTGAACGCAGAAAATTACCTGTTACCAAATGATTTACTACGGGAAGGAAACTCAAACTATTTAAACTCGAAAAACAATAACCTTTTAAGATATAATTTACTTAATGTTGGCAGAGAAAGAAAGTCAAACAATTTATATCGTTTGAATTTAGAAAAGTCTGATATAATGCCTGACAACTTAGAAATATTAAGTAAACAAGTAATCGCAAGCTCTGGGAATCCAGAATTAATCGATGTTCAATTAACCGACAATGCAACTCTTTATAGCGACGATGACCTAGATGCTGTTATAGAAAAATATCTAGGAAATCCAGGCCTTGAACAAGATAGTGCATCAAAACCTACGAATGTACCTCAATTTGAGAGCAAGTTTGGCTTTCCTGGATTTGGAGGCTTTGGCGGTAGTGGGTTTGATGGATATCCAGGCCTTGAACAAGATGGTGCATCAAAACCTTCGGATGTACCTCAATTTGAGAGCAGGTTTGGCTTTCCTGGATTTGGAGGCTTTGGTGGTGGTGGATTTGGTGGTGGTGCTGGAATCGGTGGTGGAATTGGTGCGGGAATTGGAATTAGTGCTGGTATTGGGGCTTCGATAGGGGCCGGGGCTTATGGATATGGTGGTATGGGTGGACACGGCTTCGGTGTCCCGGGCTACGGGTTCCCTGGAGCTGGAGGGTTTGGATTTCCAGGTTATGGTTAATAAAGAAACAAAGCAAAAAAATAGAAATAAAGCATTTAAAAAGTTTTATTTTTATATCCTGATCTCTTCCGTAAACAAAATACTTTTATATTTCAGCTATTCCACCAATTTGCACAAAGCGTTTCCAAACGTCTTTTATAATGCGCACAGCAAAGGTGTGGAACTATCTGCCTGCGTCTGTGTTTCCAAAAGCTTACAACCCTAACCTCTGCAAAGTTAGAGTGAACAGGCTCCTTCTGGGTAAGCTCGCTGCATCGTAGACTTTGTCTCTGTCATGTCTGACATAGACACGACACGGTTGGCGCAGTGGTTGAGCGATCGGCTGCTGCGCTGCGTGTCGCAGGTTCGATTCCCGCACGGAACAAAATTTTGTATGGCCTACAGATAGTTGTTTTGGGTCTGGCTGTTTGTGTATGTGAGTTTGTATGTTTGTGAACGCACCCACGATACAGGAGAAATTCCTAGTGTGGGGCAAAGTTTTTTAAAAAAAGAAAGAAAAGAAAGAAAGAATAGCAAACCCATCACAAATAAAAACAACTTATGAACTATATACTTGACAATTTTCGCAAATGATAATCATATATTTGAAAATATTGTCCTTCTTTAAATCTTCTCTTTGTAACATAAAATTTTGTATTCCTTACTATGTTATCATAGGTTGAAGTATAGGCAGACACGTGTTGTCTTTACGAGTATTAGGGTAAAAACGGGTGCAATATTGTAAAGGTCGGTAAAACGTATCAACAAAATGCAATTGAATAAAAAATGATAAATCAGTGCCTTTATTTTGCACAGTTGCCTTATAATTATATATTTATAAACATATTATGAGAACAGCCAGTGGTCGTTTCTTTCTTTCATTACACAATGGAGTTAAACTTCTTTTTGCATATAATAGTTAGCGTTGGTTATAGTCATCAGGCCGGGTTTCTGTTTCGGGGACAGGAATCATCTTCAATGAACTCAAATGACGTCGGAGTTGCTGTTGTTCATTATTAAGCTCCACGTTGCTCAAAGGAGGGTCAGCATTCAATTCTAGCAACAGGTTAGTAAAGTCGCGCCTGTTTAGCGGGACACTCTGCAGATTATTTGTATTTTGCCTGTCTTGAGGTAGATTTTCCAGATCACTAAGAAGTCGCCTGCTAGTTGGTACGTTCCCCAGGCTAGACGATAAGCCCTGCAGACTATTTGATGGGCCATTAAGACTGTTTAAGCTGCTTAAGTGTCGCCTATTTGATGGGACGGCCAGAACACTTAAGCTACTTTGGTCTCGTCTACTCGATGGGACGGCCAGAACACTTACGCTACTTTGGTCGCGCCTATTCGATGGGACGGCCAGCACACTTAAGGTACTTTGGTGTCGCCTATTCGATGGGACGGCCAGAACACTTTGGTCGCGCTTATTCGTTGCGGCGTCCAGACTGCTTAAGCTGCTTAGATGTCGTCTATTTAATAGATCCAAAACACTTAAACTATTTTGTTCTCGCTTATTCAATGGGGCGTCCAGACTATTTAAGCCGCTTAAGTGTCGCCTGCTCGATGGGGCTTCCAAACTGTTTAGGTTGCTTAAGTGTCGCCTATTAGATGGGACTGCCAAACTGTTAAGGTTGCTTAAGTGTCGCCTATTTGATGGGACTTCCAAACCGTTAAGGCTGCTTGAGTGTCGCCTATTTGAAGGGACTTCCAAATTGTTTGAGCTGCTTAAGTATCGCCTATTTGATGGGACTTCCAAATCGTTAAGGCTGCTTGAGTGTCGCCTATTTGAAGGGACTTCTAAATTGTTTGAGCTGCTTAAGTATCGCCTATTTGATGGGACTTCCAAACTGTTTAGGCTGCTTAAGTGTCGCCTATTTGATGGGACTTCCAAACCGTTAAGGCTGCTTGAGTGTCGCCTATTTGAAGGGACTTCCAAATTGTTTGAGCTGCTTAAGTATCGCCTATTTAATGGGACTTCCAAACCGTTAAGGCTGCTTGAGTGTCGCCTATTTGAAGGGACTTCCAAATTGTTTGAGCTGCTTAAGTATTGCCTATTTGATGGGACTTCCAAACTGTTTAGGCTGCTTAAGTGTCGCCTATTTGATAGGGCTTCCAAAATGCTTAAGCTGTTTTGGTGTCCACTATATGGCGTTGCTTGACATACGAATATAATCGCCAGGAAACACAACTGAAAAAAATATTATAATTTAAAATTAGGACCAGATTGCAATAAATTATTTAAATCAAATAATTTTCTAAAACAAAAATATTCAGAGCTTTTTTATTTTAACAAGGGGCACATTTTGTGTGCTTTATGATTACTGAAAGCAATTACATACGTTTAGGTATCACTTAAAATCTAAGTTTCGTTTATAAACAGATAGTCGATGTATTAATGCTCACATGAGTATTGATACCTCGAGCCACGGGTCAGGTAGGGGGCGAGTAGATTAAGGTTGTATTACTAAAACTAGTTATAATATAAGTTATTATACTACAAAAAAAATTAGATCCTAGCTATCTTAAATAAACGTTAATTTATTTAATTATTTTATTCAAAACTTTTCTAACATTCTGGGTAATTGTCTGTACTCCATATATTGACATTGAAATTTCCTTTAAAAGGACATAGGATTTGTATACTTAGGTCTTATTCCTTTTTAGTCAAGGAACGTAAATAAGATGTTACGATTTGTTATTATTTTCCTGCTGCCCTGTTATATATAAACTGTTTATTATTAGGAGGAACTTTTATTTCGCATAATTACTAGTATGAAGGTTTTTTTTTAAGTATCACTTAAAAAAAAACTCTTAATTAACTAAAACTAAAAATACCACATTTTTAACCAACTTATTTGTTTGTAAATTAACTTTTTGACGCAAAAACAAGAAAGACAAGTGAAGACGAAAAATCTTCGATGAAATGCAATTAATATAATATTAACATGAATAAAAATATTGTAACTCACCAGAAACAAAGCTTTCATTTTGCCGGCTGGTGTGGCTGCCCAAGATCAAACAATGTATTTCATGCTGTTTTATAGGCCATATTCCAAAGTAGAACTAACTCTAAATTAGTCAAGGTAGCCGACACAATAACATGTTATCGGCAGCACACCATATCAAAGACAATGGAACTTTTGTTTCTGAAAATGAGAAACGTGGATATTTCAATAATGAGCTTACCTATAAATTGAGCCGATGAGCCATTTTTTTTTCTTGTTCTGCTCCATGGCAATTTGTTGTACTCAACAATAAGCCACTGTTTTGAGTGATATTTTATATCCGTTTAAGGGTTTTAGCTTAGAAAAAAAAATGGCTCATCGGCTCAATTTATAGGTAAAAATTGAGCCGATGAGCCATTTTTTTCTCGTTCTGCTCCATGGCAATTTGTTGTACTCAACAATAAGCCACTGTTTTGAGTGATATTTTATATCCGTTTAAGGGTTTTAGCTTGGAGAGACACTTCTCCGATGAGTGTCTCATTCCCTCCTGATGAATCTGTCCTGGAGAGTTGGTACACAATGTCTCTTTAATCTTCTATATTGAAGCCCTTGGTCTCCACTCAGTCTGACAGCAAGCTCATTTTTGTGTTTTGATAGTCTTTTCTGGTAGGCGTCGCTATATTTTGCTATCTCCTGTTTGACAGTTGGTAATTTTAAGTCAAGGTATATGATCTTGTTACTGATGTATAATACCTTGTTGAAGATAGCCTTCAGTGTTTTTGTTAGAAATCGCTCTAATATCTCAATGTTACTGTTGCTAGCTGTGCCCCAGAGCTGTATGCCATAAGTCCGTATTGGTTTCAAGATGGCTTTGTATACTAACAATTTGCTTTGTCTGCTCATTTGTGAGTGGCGTCCTATAAGCCAGTATATATTACGCAATTTTAGGTCTAATTGCTTCCTCTTTGTCCAAATGTGTTTTTGCTAGGTCAGCCTCCTGTCCAAGTGCATGCCCAAGTATTGTGCAATATCGTTTTGCGGGATTTCATCATTATTAAGGGTAACTGGTGGACATGTATCTCTCCTGAGAGTGAAAGTTACGTGTCGCACTTACTGTGATTTGCATGAATTCTTCAAGATTTAAGCCATTCCTCTATTGTGTTAATGTGATGTTGTAGGTATTCTGATGCAATTATTGGATTTGCGTGTGTGGATAACAAAGCTGTATCATCTGCGTATGTTGCGACCTTAGTCTTGTCTGTTATCTTGGTAAGTCAGCAGTAAATATTATGTAGAGAATTGGGCCCAGTGAACTTCCCTGTGGCACTCCTGATTTAATCTCATCTAAGTCTAAAAATTCATCGTGCTCGGCGTCTATTCTGTCGACATCTCACGGTGATCACTAAGGTAGAGTGAACGACAAGTGAGCTGACATATTCCATCTTGTTTGTATGGTTTTACAGCTCACTTCGTAATCACTTCACCCACGCCTTCACTTCGACATGTTTACAGAATCGACCGGCTGCTTTACTTCAAAACACCGTTTGCTGAGATAGAACTTAAAAAAAGTTATGCAAAAAAATTAGTGATGGAGTATTCTTTAACTTTGTATAACAGGCTCTCATGCCATACTTTGTCAAAGGCCCGGCTAATATCTAAAAATACTGCTAAACAGTATTTCTTTTCCTCCAGTGATCTGCTTATAATGTCGACGATTCGGTGTACTTGCTCAATTGTCCAATGATTCTCCCGGAACCCAAATTGGTGATTTGGAATAATATCATTTAGATGTACCTTCATCCTATTCACTATAATCTTCTCGAGAAGTTTACCCAGTAAAGGTAGAAGACTTATAGGTCCGTACGAAGCAACTTCATTGGGTGGTTTATTGGGTTTAGGTAACATTACGACCTGTGCTATCTTCCATTGTCCTGGAAAGTGGTTAAGTCTTAGACAGGCATTGAAAATGTTGACGACTGCTACTTTTTCATTTTTTTTACTATTGATAGGCACGCGTTTGACCACTATCTCACCTGATGGTAAGCGAGGATGTGGTCGAAGATGGATCACGCTTGCCTAGAAATAACTTATTCACTCTTGATTTAAAGACTCCCAGGTTGTAGCTATCAGGAAACACAGACACCGGCAGGGAATTCCACTCCATAGCTGTACGCACTATGAATGTGTTCCCAAAACGTTTTCTGCATATGGGTGGGATGTCCACCATGTACCGGTGGCGCATCGCCGTTCGTCTTGTGGTCCGATGATGGAACGGGCTTGGCGGAATTAAATTATGCAATTCTGTCGCACATTCCTCAAAATGCAACCGGTAAAAAACTGACAGGCTAGCAACTCGTCGTCGATGTTCAAGACTTTGGAGCTTCGACGCGACGAGCCTCTCATTGCCGATAATCCTCTTGGCTCGTTTCTCAATTGACTCAAGGGCATCAAGCTGGTATCTGGCAGATCCATCCCAAAGATGAGAGCAGTATTCCATACACGATCGAACTTGCGCTTGATAGAGTTTGAGCAGCTGTTCCGGCGTGAAGTACCTAGGGTTCCGTACCCGAAGGGTAACCAACGGAACCCTATTACTAAGCCTCCACTGTCCGTCCGTCCGTCCGTCTGTCTGTCAGTGGGCTGTATCTCTAGAAATGTAATAGGTAGAGAGCTGAATGTTTCACAGATTGTGTATTTCTATTGCCGCTATAACAAAAAATAATTACAATTAAGGTTTATGGTACGGAACCCTTCGTGTGCGAGTCCGACTCGCACCTGGCCGGTTTTCAGGTAGATGTTTCAACAGGACGCTATCTATATGTGTGGAACTCTCTGCCAGCATCTGTGTTCCCGTCCACATATGACCCGTCTGCCTTCAAATCAAGAGTGAACAGGCATGTTCTCGGCACGCTCGCTCCATCATAGGCCTCATCTATCGCTTTCTATCAGGCGTGATTGTGGTCAAGAGCAAGCCCATTCCTAAATAAAAAACAAATATTGCCGTATCCTGGCGATTTTTCTTCCTTAAGGTGTTTTATTTCACGTGTTACTTCAGTAGGACTCGTGTGATTTAATGGGAGACAAATTTGCTCTGCACTTTCCAGATAGCTTTTTATTTCAGCGTTGTGCTCAGGCCTTAATTTAGGAAATGGTTGAAAAACGCGGGTTAGGTGTTCAGCAAAGATAGCAAAGATAGCCTTCTCCCTGTTTTATCTTGCCCAGTTCTCAATTGTTTTCCTGACGGGGGGTAATTGACTATAAGGACGTTTTAATTTCTGTGTTGCCTTCTACAGTGAATAGTTGGTGCCTGAACTCGAGGTTAAGTTGAAAAGAAACGCTTGGAGGTTATTGTTGGAAAAAATGTTGGTGAGGTCTTTTAGTTCATTAGAAGATTTGTTGAACGCTGTTTTGTCTACCGGATATCTAGTTCTGTGCCATATTTTTCTTAAATTATGACGTTCCAGTATTTTATGTGTAATGGTTTTCGGATACTCTTTAAGCGTTTGAGGTAGGTTTGATATCTTTTTCCGCATTCTTGTTGAGATAGTAGCTGCTTCATGAATGATTCTATTGAGGTTTTCAATAGTCTCTTCTATGTCTTCAACTGTTTTTAATGGGTTTATGAGCTTGATCCTCATTGTGATTTCGTCCTGATATATCTTCCAGTTAGTATTCTTGTTGTATAGTCTTTCTACCGGTTGCATTAAGACCACTGTTGGGCTTACGTTCAATATAACTGGCGTGTGGTCTGATGACAGATCCGTGCAGGATTCAATAGTCATATATTTTCGACTTATGTAATGAGTAATATAGAAGTCGAGCAGGTCAGGAATTTTTTTTCGATCAGTTGGCCAGTAAGTTGGTTCACGTCATGCATGGTCATGGTCATGCATTTGAGTCTTAAATTCTGTACTGTGCCATGTAGTTGCCTTCCACGGTATGTGATTAGACGAGAGCCCCAATTAGCGTGTTTTGTGTTCCAATCCACACCGCAAATAAATCAGGATTCAAGAGAAGAGAAGCACTTATTGTAGTCATCACTAGTCAACCTGTGTCTGGGTGGACAGTACACTGCAGAAAATGTTGTCTCTACTTTTATTGACGTAGCATATATTAAATCAGATTGGTATTTTTCCATTTCGTGATGTTTGATGTAATTTTTATAATTACTGCAGTTCCACTATGATTATTTCCAGATGGGTGGTTGGGTGTTTATACTGAGTAATTCTGTAAATTATAATGAGATTTTACAGTAAATCTTGTTTTAGAAATTAATGCTATGTAATTTTTTTCTATTTAGAGCAATTTTTGAAATTCTTGACGACCGACCCGACGTTCCGTCAAGCCGTTGGCGTTCCAAGTGACAATTTGGAGAATGTTAATCATTTGGATATTATGTCCATCATGCTCATGATATTTTTTTGGCGAACATAAGTTTAAATCTGTCTGGAGGGTTTTCCGGATCGGGTTTGAATTGGTGGTCGATCAAATGTTACATCTGCATAGCTTCTTTTTTCTTTGAGGTAGATCTGCCTTGGATTTGTTTTTATTGTTTCTTTTGCTGTTTTGGTGTCTTTTACATTTTGGGTTTGTTTTCATGTAACGTTTGATTTGGTTTTAATATTCTTTTCTTGTATTCTTTGTATTTTGTACAACCTTTATAGCTTGCGGGATGTCTTTCTTGAATGTTTGCACATGTAGCATCTGTTTCTGGTGTTTTGGTGCATGAAGAGGTAGAATGATCGTTGTCATATTTTAGGTACACACCTAAATGGCCTAAAACACTGATTTTTGGTATTTCCAAACCTCTGACATCTTTTGCATTGCAAAAAAAGGTATAACCTTTTTTTTTATAAAAAGCTTTAACTGTCACTCTCATTTGGCTCAAATATCTCAAATTGAATATTTCTTTATTGTTATTGTTTGGTTCTAAGTCCACAAAAAAGACTGTTAATGCTTCTTTGTACGATTTGTGTAAAACTTTTACTAAGTATTTGTCTAACTTCATGTCCCTGTTCTTTTTTTGTTCTTGCTTTATTAGAGTAGTAACTTTGGTAAAGGGTTGACCACGTAGTATAATACTGTATGCTCTGTCACATTTGAGTCTATAGGTATAATGTGATAAATTGTTTGCCATAAACTGTTCTCTGATTGTTTTGTAAGTTTGAATATCATTTGGCATTAGCTTGATGATATGAACAGATCTTGGAGTGGTCATTTTATATAATTTGTTATCAACAATTTTATTTAGTGTAGTTTTTAATGCTATAAAACCCATGACTTCTGTCACAAAAATTGGTTCTTGCTTTGGAATGTATTCAGTAATTGTATCAGGTTTTTCTGTTGAAAATATCATATTGTTGTGTGTAGGCATAGTGTAGTTTGGAGTATTCTTTGATTTCTTTGTAATGTCACTTTGTATTGGGCTTGTTTCCTTTCTCTTCTGTTGTTTCGGAGGTGCGTTGTTGTTTTTCCACGGAGAAGAAAGAGTTCTGATCATCGTTTCCAAGGTCTGTTTTCTTGCTTTCAATTTGATTGTAGCGGGCTTTATTTGCTGCGACTGATGGTAGGCTGTTACTATGGTGTCTGATGAACAAAGTTTTGTTCAATTGCTGTTGGATCATATTTTTAGGATTATTTGGTGTTCTATTGATTTCATTCATTCTGTTCCCAAGAGTAAGGACGATATCAATTGTCCCTTAAAGGGTGACGCGGGGGAGACGTGTAGCACGTGGATCTAGGATAAGATAGTAAGTCTTACGGACGCGAGCAACTTCCCTCCCCCGATGAGCCATGCTTTACTTTTTGTTCGACTGAGTTGCTTTGATAAAGTGATAAAACTCATTACATAGTACAATCTAACACTGCAGAATTAAATCTTCTAATATATAAAACTAGTATAGATTGTACCTAAGAGACAACATTGCCGTTCATTTGAATAAATATATCGGAAACAACAAAGTTTTCTTTCAAGATCGGAATCAGTACCTATATTATTTTCGAAGTCAGAAATTAAAATAATGATTATGATGAACACAGATGTGTAGAAAAATAAAATTTATTTTTCTACACATCTGTGTACTACGTGTACGTGTACGTGTGTGTGTGTGTGTGTGTACGTATGTGTGTAATACGTTTTGAATATGGAGTCATTTTTGGAGAGCAAAAAAGGAAAAAAAAGTTTTATAGATGTACCGAGTGACATAATTATCAAATGATTTATTTTCATTACTTTAAAATAAATCGTTCTTAAGTGATTCAAGAACTTTGAAGAAAAATGACCATTCAACCCTTTATCACCGAAACTGTTGAATCTAAAATTTCGTAACAGAAAATACAGTAATAATTTGCCTAAACATTACAGGAAACCTATAAGAAGTCTTTGGTTTGAAAGTTACATGTTCCAAAATGAGATTCGTTCGGAATCGTTAGCATGCGAGTCCGACTCTATTTGGCCGGTTCTTAACACTTTTTTTTACAAAAAAAAAATTGTTAAATTGTGCTACATTTTCGCTCTTTGCCTTCAGACGAATAGATTATTTCTTAAACCTTTTACTCCTTTTACCTTATTGATCTTTTATCTTGTTGTTGTTGTTGATGTTGCGTTGATTATAGTCATTCGAATTCTGTGGTTGAATGGGTTTGTGGCTTTGAATCAAAATATGAAAGACTATTTTTTTCTCCACAACTTTTTACGCGCATATTCCGTTTTGACCCGTTCTTTCATTTATTTTTACTTATGTTAGTACAGACAAATATTGTCAAATAACATCGATAAAATATAATTGGTTCGAGTTGGCTCAGGAGTAGTGTAGTGAAAGAAAGGAGTGTTGGAAAGGAAATAAGGGAGACCTTTGCCCTATGACCTATTTCCTAATATAGGCTATTTAAAATAGGCTTCGTTTAATAAAATGTTCGGAAAGATTTAAAAAATTTAAAGCAGTTGCGCTAGATTGATAGCAAATATAATTTTATAACGGCAACGTTTTCAAATATTTGTGAAACATTAAGAGAATACGTGCGAGCCAACACGCTCAAATGAGCACTGTTTGATGATACTGAAAATCTTCTGCAGCAAGACACGTAAATTATTTATATATTTTTTTTTTAATTTAGTACAAACACAATTATAGTGATGAAACAATTAAAGCCAAGAAAGTCCATCCGAATTTAGTTTTAGCGATATGCGATTGCTATTTTTAATCGACTTCCTACATGGCGTCGCCACAGACGCGGGGAATGACACAACGCCATCTCACAGCGTTTCAAGTGTTGACAGGATAAAATAAGTAGGATAGTCAGTTCGCATAGTACTAATTCCACTATAATAGTTCTGTAAAATAGGTTTACTCCCTCGTTGTTGAACTAAGTTCTGTCTCGCAACAGTTATGTTGTGCTAACTACTTCCGACTATCTGCGAGTAGTTTTAGATAATCATACTGAATATTATTGAACGCGCAGGAAAGGAGAATGATTTTAACTATACTATAGCGGCATCAATGCCGCCGCAAGAAAAACGAATGAATCGAAATCACATCAACCGTCCGGTCGGAGAATCTTCACTTTTCAATGGAGGTTTGCGGGACTTTACTCTCTTTACCGCATATAGGTATGCTAATGAAGACGATGATGTTATCTAACCAATTTTGGCCACAGCGATCTTATTGCCTCTCAAGTGACTGTTATATAATTATCCAAATTTGGCCTAAACACTGCCAGCACAGAGCGGACGTGTTAGAAGACCAATGACATCAATAAAGTGGTACCTGCCGGTGGTGTTTCAGGTCTAATTCCGACCTCCTTTTATCCTCAAAGCCTGCACCTGTCGTTAGGCGTCGTGTGTTATGCCCGTTACTACGATTTTAATTTGTTAATTTATTTCTTTAATTTTGGTTTTATTTTCTGACATTATTGTCAGATTTTTGTCAATTTTAATTTTGATTCTTATTAGTGACATAGTTGAAATGTTTGGTTAGGATTATGATTTTAATAAGTGAAGTAATTTTCGATTTTACTTATGGTTTAAATTTGATCAATCATTACTTATTATGATTTGTTATTTAACGTTGGATGTTATATTTATTTTTAATTACCTAATTTTTGTATCCTTAATAGGAAATGCACTGGCTCCTGTAATACAGTTTAAAACTTGCTCAGGAGCCAGGGAGTTTTATATAAATTATGCCTGTAAATGATACAATAAAAGAATGTATTTTTTTTATGTTTTTGACATTCTCGGGTCCCTAGAGAACCGGTCCTTTGGTAGGCGTACGAGGGGCCGATGCCAACTCGCAGAGGCCTCTTTAGACATTTCAAATGGAATGGGACACCAACCGACGATTATCCCTGTGAAAATACACCCAAGGACAATCCCCGGTTGGAGCAAAACTATTGCAAAATATGGAAACAAAAGATGAAACGCTATGGGTTTGGCTGGTTTAGTGGACTAATAACTACTACTATGGAAGAACTATTGGCCCCTGCCTGACCATTGACTATTAAAACGGCTTAAAAATAGCAGGGGGTGACTTGCACACTCAATAAATGGGCCCCCCGAAAAGGGTCGCTAGCACAAAGTGACGTTGCGCCAAGGGGGCAACATATCCTGAGGTGCTAGAGGAGTGGAGAGGTATACCACGGCTATCAGGACAATCCCGGAAGTACGGTCAAGATCCCTACCAGCACCTTACTGGATTATACGTAAAAAAAGAATGTATTATTATTATTACTTCCAAATCAAGGTCAATGTCGAATCTCTTCATGTCGTCAACATTACTTACGTAGCTGGGCAGAAAAGAAGAGAGATAATATCATATCATCGAGACTTGTGTCCTCGAAAACGTAGGCAAAGCCGTAAAAACCCATATTTTACAAGCTGGACTGCAAAACGACGTCAACATAGTTATGCTTGATTGGGCTACATAGTGTGATACTCAATTACTCACGCAGACTAATAGGTGTAGGGTTTTATCTAAAAATATACAAAATATAATACTAACAGTGAAAATAGAAATAAAATTACTAAAAAAACGAAGGAGATATAAAACAAATATATCTGTCTGTTTTCTATGGCAGCTGTATAGGCGTCATAGACGATGACGTTAAAGTTTTCATCGGACTTCTCTTTCTAATTGTAATATTTTCAATTGTGATTGTATATTGTAATTGTGAGCTTTATAACTTCATCACTGAAGAAGGTATTTAAAAATAATTTCACACTACTAGAGAGAAGTATTTTATTTTGAAAATAGAAAAATCGCATGCATATTCCCTATTGATAAAGGTAGAATCAATCCTAACGGTGGCTCGGCGTGCTCATGTGACAGCGTGGCGAGGGGGGGGGGATTATCGACTTGAATACGGATAGGTTTTAGTCGGTAAGAGTCTGACACTCCCTAATTTGATGATTTCCGACCCTTAAAAAAAAACAGAAAGTACCCCAGTACCCCAGTGTCTACCACCTTTTTTTTTTTTTTTTTTTTTTAAGGATGGGAAATCATCAAATGACTCCTCCCGCTTTGGGTGAAGCAGAAGGGAGTGTCAGACTCTTACTGACTAAAACCCATCCGCGTTTCTCCCAGTGCCCTTTGCGTTCCAGGGTACGGTGGCTCTTTCGAACGAAGTCCGCAGCCCCAGCAGGCACTGGCCCTAGCGGGCCCCGTCTTTTACGCTGACAGCTCTTTGAGGCACGCGTGAAACACAGCGCGCCGTCCACCCGGGCCTGGTTCTGATCAGACGGCGAGCCACCCAATGCTCGCCGTCCGCAGGCTCTTGCTTACGGTGGCCGAAAATCGCCCTGCGACTCCCGACGCCCGGGGCGTCTTCTTCTGTTGCGGCGGCTGGGGCGTGAGGTTTCCCTTTCTCTCAGACGTTCGGCTTCCTCCTTTGCTAGCATTACTGCTTCGCAGAAGGAGGTGACCGCTTCCCATGTCTCCTCGCTTCGGACCATAGCCTGAACCAGGGCCGGACGCGAGAGATCGCCGCCGCCGATCGCCTCGGCGAGGACACGGCGGTGCTCCGCCCAAGCAGGGCAGACCTCAACCGTATGCTCCACCGTGTCCTCCGGGCGATCCTCGCAGTGTTGACACCCGGGCGTATCCTCCGGCCGTATTCGAAACAGGTACCTCCCGAAACAACCGTGTCCGGTGAGTACCTGCGTCAAGCGGAAAGTAAGGACGCCGTGGCGCCGCTCTAGCCACTCCTAAAGAGGGGACTTATCGCCGCAATTGTGGCGTGACCAGCGCTGGGTTGGGACAGTCTTTGTCTCCATACTGCCATGAGATCCTGCCGGAGCTCCGCCCGCCGTACTGCGATTTGCCGCGGCAGAGGAGTCTCGCCCCGGCGTAGCACTTCCAGGCGCCATTCGTAAATGAGTGCGAGGGCTCTCGCCTCTAGATCCCATGGCGGCAGTCCGGCAAGGAGGTTCGCCGCCTCGCCAGAGACCGTGCGGTATCCCCGGGAAAGCCGGATGGCCATCACCCTCTGGGACGAGTTGAGGTAACGGGCAGGTCGCTTCCTCAAAGTAGGCGCCCACACCGGCGCCCCATAAAGGGCCATGGACCGCACGATCCCCGCGTAAAGCCTCCGGCAGGAGGCGTTTGGACCCCCTAGATTGGGCAAAAGCCGTTTGAAGGCAGCCCCGGCTCGCTCCAGTCTAGGAGCCAAACGTCGGAAATGCTCAACAAAGTTCCACCGGCTGTCAATAACGAGACCCAAGTAAGTCATCGTCGATCCGACGCTGATTTGAACCCCTCCTACCGTTATTTGGGATCCCGACGGTGGTCTGTTCCGAGATCCATGAAAGCACATGGCTTCGGACTTGTGTAGGGCCACCTCGAGACCCAACTGCCGGATCCTCTCAACGACTATCGCAACCCCGCGTGTCATAGCGTCAGCCGCCGCTTGGTGCGATCCCCCTTGCGCCAGTACCAGCGTGTCGTCGGCATAGCACACAACGCTGACGCCACTAGGGAGGTCGGCGCGCAGCACCCAGTCGTAGCCGATGTCCCACAGAAGCGGCCCCAGAACGGAACCCTGTGGAACACCGCACGACATCTCTCGCCGGTTCCACTCTCCCAGGTGACCGGGGTAGATGACGGCTCTGTCCGTCAAGTAATCCTCGACTACGCGACGGAGGTAGGTCGGCACCCGGTGATACCGAAGTGCCTCCCTGATGCAACTCCAGGGCAGGGTGTTGAAGGCATTGGCGATGTCTAGAGACACCGCCAAGACGACCCCGCTCCGGGAAACCGCGTCCCCCGTCGAGAGGGCTCTCACGCGCATGATGGCGTCCACCGTAGAGCGTCCCGTGCGGAAACCGAACTGGTTCTCCGCCAGATCCGGCCCCACCCTCACTAGGTGCTCGACAAGGTGGTTTGCAATTACTCTTTCAAAGAGCTTGCCCACCTCATCGAGCAGCACAATGGGCCGGTATGCGGACGGAGAGTCCGCAGGGCGCCCCGGCTTCTTAATGAGGACCAGTTTCCCCGTCTTCCAACGAAGTGGGAACTGGCCCCTCTCCAAGCATGCGCTTAGGAACCCTCTTAGTCGAGGCCCGAGAGCCTCCAAGGCCAGGACCCAGGCTTTTCCAGGTAAGCCGTCGGGTCCTGGGGCGGTAATTTTGGCCTTCAGCCTATTAACCGCTACTCTCAGGTCTACCTCAGTCACCTCAGGAGCATCGTCATCGTCGTCACCGGTGTAGTCCGTATCAGGCGCCGCAGGTGGCAGAGCCATAAGCGGGGGAGTATGCTCCCCTCGCGAGGGGAACAGAGCGCTTACCACGTCCTCCACCAGCTGGGGCCGTAGACTCTGCGTTAATGGGGGGGCCCAGGTGCGAAGCTTATTCCGCACCATTGTGTAGGGTCTTCCCCACGGGTCCCCGTTCAGAGACTCCAGCATCTCCTTGACAGCCAGATCCTTGGCCTGCAGGATCTCAGCTCGGAGGGTGGCCTTCGCCACTCTGTACCCCTCGTACAGCTCCGCCTCTCTGATCTGCGCATCCGGAGGGCGGATGCGGAGCCTGCGGTGCCTGGTGTACCGGCGCCGTGCGGCAACGCATGCCTGACGCAGCGTCGCCAGCTGTGTCTACCACCTAACTAAATGTTGTTCGTTTTAGTAAGTGTTTTTTGTTCTAATTTTTTATTCTAATCTTCTTCTTCTTCTACTTGGCGTTAATCCCGGCTATTGCCAGGGTCCGCCTTCCTACTTAGCTTCCTCCACTTTGCCCGATCTTGAACATCCTTCTCAGTTAGGCCAATGGCTCTCATGTCGGACTTAACGACGTCCAACCAGCGCTTGCGAGGGCGACCACGAGACCTAGCCCCAAGAACAGCCATATTCATGCATCCCCGACCAACGTACTCCATAGGGCGGCGCATGATGTGGCCATACCATCCTAGACGACACTCTTGCAGTTTTTCCCCCACGTCACGGACACCAAGACTACCTCTGATGAAAGAGTTGCGTATGCGATCGGATCGCGTTACGCCACTCATCCACCTCAGCATCTTCATCTCCGTGACGCAAAGCTCCTGGGTGTGTCTGCTTAGTGCTGGCCAACATTCACCGCCGTACAGTAGGACAGGCCGTATGATGCATTTATATATCTGCCCCTTGAGCTTCGGAGGCATTTTGCGGTCGCATACAACGCCCGTTACCTCGCGCTACTTCGCCCAAGCCGCGCCTATACGTGCTTGGACATCGTCGTCCACGTTGCCAGACTCGTGCAGCACGGATCCAAGGTACCTGAACGTATCGGACTTTCTGATCAGGTCCGAACCTATTCGGATGAACCTATTTGAATCCGTGCCGCCACAGGACATGTACTCAGTCTTCGCCACATTTAGTCTCAGACCACCGTTTTCAAGCGTGTCCTTCCAAATGTTGACTTTGCGCTCAAGATGGGCTTTGTTCTGATTAACGAGGGCGATGTCATCGGCATACATCATTAGCCACCCAACTAGCATCAAAGCGTTAAAAAAACCTATATCATCTGCCTAGCCTTTTCCCAACTATATTGGGGTCGGCTTCCAGTCAAACCGGATTCAGCTGAATACCAGTGTTTTACGTGGAGCGGCTGCCTACCAGACCTCCACAACCCATTAACTGGGTAACACGGTACTTCTTGGCAAGACTGGAGTCAGATTTACTGGCTTCTGACAATCCGTAACGACTGCCAAAGATCTACAAATGACAGCCGGGACCAACGGCTTAACGTGCTTTCCGAGGCACGGAGGAAACTCGGTATATTAAGATGGTCACCCATCCACAGACCAACCTTGGCAAGCGTAGCTTAACCTTAAAGATCGACCCGTGCGGCTGTTATTATTTAGCCACGAGCTCCTCGTTAAAAAAACCTATATAAGACTCGTATATCAGTTCCATTTGAGTATAAAAGTGTTAACGCATACCTGTGCAACTGAGTTAGAGAATGCTCTAACTCACTTATAACCACGAAAGAGGCCCACAGTTTTACAGGTAAAAGTTATAGAAAGCCTATAGTACGGTGTCACAAAGATATTAAAGCTGCACAAGAGCGCTTATTCATCGTCAGCTACTACTTTAATCTGTATTACCGTTGTAAAATAGAGTTGGTAAACGCTACAGGTACTATAAATCCTATAGTAAGGTGTCAAAAAGATCTTAAAGCTCCACAAGAGCGTTTATTCATCGTCAGCTAGTACTTTAACCGGTATTACCGCGTTAGTGAGCACTACAGGTGGTAAAAAGCGCACGTCAAGATAAAAAAGCCTGTAACCTTACTAAAATTAAATCTGTTCGTAATGGAAGTGTTATGTCATCCATTATTCAACACAGCAGAATAATATTATGGAATATTATGTTATTTAAGTATGTGAAGTGAAAAATGACTGCCCTTATGATTTCACAGTAAATGTATACCATATGTTTCTCATCTCAATTTTAACGCGCCTAGGATTTATTAAAGATTTAAAAGAAAGATTATGATAATAAAATAGGTACCTCAAGCTAAACATTACTATTCATTCCTGCTTCTTGAGCAGTGGTATGTAAAATTAAGTGGCATTCATGGAATGCTTCAAATAATGTAAGAAATTTTGCTTATTGTAGTTAAATGTTGAATAACTCGAAATAATATTAATTGTTAGGTTACCAAAACAATGGCGAACTTTACAAAAGTGAGGTTAGTGTTAATAACGACCCATACTTGCGTTGTTTGACACCAATACCTTTAGAACGTCTGTAAAAGAGGACTGCCTATTACAATAAGCTTTAGTTAAACCCTTTATTACAGGTTAAACCTAGATAGAGGAGTTGTTTGACACCTTTAGTTTCTCGTGTTACTAAACTCTCGATAAACTCTATTTTATAGCTGCAATAATAGTCAATATAGCACCTTAAGTGGTATAAAAGAGTTCATTGCAATAACTATACAACAATAAGTGTTAAGAAGTGTCGGCGAACTCTTTTATAAAGACTTGGGTGTCACAAAAAGGTTAAAACTATAACGTATTAAGTATACATGCTGCTACTAGCGCCATTATAAATCTCAAAGCTGTATTACATCGTCCATTAACGCTATAGTGCTGCGATTGGGGCTAAAACTTGTTTGTTAACTCCTCTATATCGTCTTTAGTAATAACTGAGATAATTATAACCCTGTTATATTACTTAAAGTCATAAAAAAGCCTGTAACTGACACCAAAATGTAAGTTGGGCATGGGGGCTTATCTTGGATGTTTGCCGTAACTACATCGAGCACTACGTTAAACAAGAACGGGCTAAGAGCCGAGCCTTGGTGAACGCCAACAGATATTGGGAAGCCATACGATTCACCAACAGCGGTCTGGACAGAGGACACGGAATCGCGGTACATGTCTCTGATAATGTCAATATAGGCCTCGGGAACGCCCTTGAAGCGCAGTGCCCACCAGATGGACTGCCGAGGTATACAGTCGAAGGCCTTCTGCAGGTCTAAAAAGGCCATATGCAAAGCTCTCCTTCTCTCTCTGTAAGCCTCAGCCAGATTCCGTAAGGCGAATACTGCGTCCATGGTGCTGTTACCCGCCCGGAAGCCATATTGACACTCAGAGACAGTACACTCGCTACGGAGCCGTGTGTCAATGATGCGCTCGAAGAGCTTCATGGTGTGGCACATGATCTTGATACCGCGGTAGCTACTACAATCCTGTACGCTACCTTTGCCTTTGTATACAGGGATAATCAGGCTAAATCGCCACTGGTTCGGCATTTCCTTGGTGATCAGGATGCGGTTAAAAAGATCCGTCAGAAGGTCCACGCCATGTGGGCCCATCGCCTTCCACACTTCAATTGGCACATTGTCAGGCCCGACCGCTTTCCGGTTCTTCATGTGGCGAAGAGCAATGCGGGTTTCGTCGGGGTAAATAGGGGAAATAAGTCCAAGGTTAGGAGGCGGTTCGGGAGGAAGGTTATGGGGATGCTGTTTGTTAGACAGCTCCGTGAAGTATGTACACCATCTCTCCTTAACAGAGGGGGCATCGTAGAGCAGCTTACCCTGGGCGTCCCTTACACAGAGACATTTGCTAATGTCCCGTGTAGCTTTCTCCCCGGCACGCGCCAGCTTAAAAATAAGCTTTTGCCCCTCCGCAGTTTCCAGCTTGTCGTACAAGGGCGCCAGACTTTTGCTGCGGGCTCTGGCTACAGCTTTTTTGCAAGCGCGCTTAGCCGCTCCATATGCCTCTCTGTCATCCGAAGAGTTGGACCCTTGCCACTGTTTAAATAAAACCTTCTTCTTCCGAGTCGCCTCCTGCACCCCGTCATCCCACCACCACGTCTCCTTTTCTATGGTGCGGCCACCAGGAGAAGTGCCAAGGACGCGCTTACCCGCATCGGTGATTGCTGAATGGATCCTACTCCAGATCTCTTGAGCGGACTCATGCGGAGCACTGATCTCGAGATGCTCGACCTCCGCGATGAAGTCCGACTGCCTAGGACCATCAAGCAACCACCACTTTGTGCGGGGTTTGCGTTTTTCGGTCACTTTCTTTTTCGGTACAACCGCAAAGTCCAGGACAAGGAGGCGGTGTTGAGCCGTTAGGCTTTCACCTGGGATGACTTTGCAGTTGGTAACCTTGCCAATGTGGCACCGTCGCACCAGCAGGTAATCTATTTGGGTTGAGTAGGCACCACTACGGTACGTAATAAGATGCTGGGGCTTCTTCTGAAAGAACGTGTTCGCGATGGCTAGGTCAGACAAAGCGCAGGTGCTGAGTATACTGACTCCCTCTGCATTTAGCTGGCCATATCCAAAACCACCGTGAACACGTCCGTACTCTCCAGCAAACTTACCTACGTGACCGTTGAGATCCCCCCCAACCAAAACACCTTCGGAATTCGGAATAGCGCGTAGTACGTCCTCGAACTCATCCCAGAAGGCCTCCTTTTCAGACTCACAGCAACCAGTTTGAGGAGCATAGGCGCTGATTAGGTTCGTTACCGACCCTTCGATCAGCACCCTAACTCGCATCAACCGGTCGCTGCATCGGTCTACTTCAAGGAGTCCATCCTGAATTTCCTTAGACAGCACCACGGCCACTCCGCCCCTGCCCGTTGGTGATCCGGTGTACACTAGCCGGTACCCCTGCCCGATGTCATGTGACTTATTTCCCTTCCAGCGCGTCTCCTGAAGGAAGGCGCACTGGACCCGACGTTTCGCAAGTACGTCCGCGAGTTCTCGGCAACGTCCGGTTAGGGAGCCAATGTTCCAGGTGGCAAAGCGGAACTTCTTCTTGGGTACTATCCTCTTTAGCCGTGCCCGTACTTGACACGGTAGCTCTAGCCCACTTATCGCAGGTTTAGGGCGATGGGCCAGCGCGTCGTTATGCGGCGACGCCCTAGCCCGAGTACCCGTCTTCAAGTTCTTGTCCATTTTAATATTTGGCTGAAGTTGGTTTTACGTGGGGCGACCAGCCGTCTGACCCCCACAACCCTACGAGAGGGAAACCAGGTTCGCCAGAGCCTCGTCCGTTGGACAGCAGGGTGCACCGCTAGCAGGTGAGGTTGGCTTGGGTCTTAAGATGGTAACAGACCCCATGCATCCCCTAATTTTTTATTCTAATGAATTATCCAATTACTGACTATCCTACTTATTTTATCCGGTCAACTCTTGAAACGCCGTGAGATGGCGTTGTGTCATTCCCCGCGTCTGTGGCGACACCATGTAGGAAGTCGATTAAAAATAGTAATCGCGTATCACTGCAACGCTTTATGGAAATTTCACGTGACTTGTAATTTGTCGCTAAAACTAAATTCAGATGGACTTTCTTGGCTTTAATTGTTTCATCACTATAATTGTGTTTGTACTAAATTAAAATAAAAAATATAAATAATTTACGTTTCTTGCTGCAGACGTTTTTCAGTATCATCAAATAGTGCTTATTTGAACGTGTTGGCTCGCACGTGTTCTCTAATTGTTTCACAAACATTTGAAAAAGTTGCCGTTCTAAAATTTGCTATCAATCTAGCGCAACTGCTTTAATTTTTTTAAATCTTTCCGAACAGTTTATTAAACGAAGCCTATTTTAAATAGCCTATATTAGGAAATAGGTCATAGGGCAAAGGTCTCCCTTATTTCCTTTCAAACACACTACTCCTGAGCCACCTCGAACCAATTATATTTTATCGATGTTATTTGACAATATTTGTCTGTACTAACATAAGTGAAAATAAATGAAAGAACGGGTCAAAACGGAATATGCGCGTAAAAAGTTGTGGGTAAAAAATAGTCTTTCATATTTTGATTCAAAGCCACAAACCCATTCAACCACAGAATGCAAATGACTTTAATCAACGCAAAATGAACGTCCAAAAACCGTCCAAAAATTACATACATTTTACCCGAAAATCCTTAAATTGTATTTTTGATTTGATTGAACTTACCAGCTGAGAGATCAACCAGGTAAAAGGAGTAAAAGGTTTAAGAAATAATCTATTCCTCTGAAGGCAAAGAGCGAAAATGTTGCGCAATTTTACAATTTGTTTTTTGTAAAAAAAAGTATTAAATACCGGCCAAGTAGAGTCGGACTCGTATGCTAAGGATTCCGAACGAATCTTATTTTGGAACATGTAACTTTCAAACCAAAGACTTCTTATAGGTTTCCTGTAATGTTTAGGCAAACTATTACTGTATTTTCTGTTTCGAAATTTTAGATTCAACAGTTTCGGAGATAAAGGGTAGAATGATCATTTTTCTTCAAAGTTCTTGAATCACTTCAGAACGATTTATTTTTAAGTAATGAAAATAAATCATTTGATAATTATCTCACTCGGTACATCTATTAAACTTTTCTTTTCCTTTTTTGCTCTCTAAAAATGACTCCATTTTCAAAACGTATTTATTTTTCTACACATCTGTGTTCATCATAATTATTATTATAATTTCTGACTTCGAAAATAATGTAGGTACTGATTCCGATCTTGAAAGAAAACTTTTTTGTTTCCGATAAATTGATTCAAATGAGCGGCAATCTTGTCTCTTAGGTACAATCTATATTAATATATAAAGCTGAAGAGTTTGTTTGTTTGCTTAAACGCGCTAATCTCAGGAACTTCTAGACCGATTTGAAAAATTATTTCAGTGTTAGATAGCCAATTTATCGAGGAAGGCTATAGGTTATATATCATCACGCTAATACCAATAAGAGCGGAACGGTAATGACAATTGTAATGCAAATGAAGTGGCGTGGGTCAACTAGTTACAAATATAATATATCAAAAAAATACAACTGAATTGAGCATAAATTTTCAGCAATTTAAATTAGTTCCAGTTAACAGCTTTATCAAGCGGACGAGTAATACAGTCGATTTCAGTTAATCAAGACAGCAGATGTGACCGTGAAACCGAAAATCCCTGAAATTGAAACGAATTACTTACATTTAAGCGTGATGTAGTCATCATCTTCCTAGCCTTTTCCCAACTATATTGGGGTTGGCTTGGAGGAGCTCGTGGCTAGGTAATAACAGCCGCACGGGTCGATCTTCAAGGTTAAGCAACGCTTGCCAAGGTTGGTCTGTGGATGGGTGACCATCTTAACATAGCGAGTTTCCTCCGTGCCTCGGAAAGCACGTTAAGCCGTTGGTCCCGGCTGTCATTTGTAGATCTTTGGCAGTCGTTACGGATAGTCAGAAGCCAGTTAATCTGACTCCAGTCTTGCCATGAAGTACCGTGTTACCCAGTTACTGGGTTGTGTAGGTCTGGTAGGCAGCCGCTCCGCGTAAAATACTGGTATTCAGCTAAATCCGGTTTGACTGGAAGCCGACCCCAATATAGTTGGGAAAAGGCTAGGCAGAGGAGGATTAGCCTACCAGACCTCCACAACCCATTAACTGGGTAACACGGTACTTCTTGGCAAGACTGGAGTCAGATTTACTGGCTTCTGACAATCCGTAACGGCTGCCAAAGATCTACAAATGACAGCCAACGGCTTAACGTGCTTTCCAAGGCACGGAGGAAACTCGGTATATTAAGATGGTCACCCATCCACAAACCAACCTTGGTAAGCGTTGCTTAACCTTAAAGATCGACCCGTGCGGCTGTTATTATTTAATCACGAGCTCCTCATTTAAGCTTGATGTAGTGTAGTGGTAAAGAGGCGGACGTAATAAGGTATATGAGTACAAGTGTGGAAACAAACAACAAATAAGTAATACGTAAATGGTATTTTGTAAATATTAGGTCTTTACCAAACGGGGTGAGCATTACTGCAGATGTGTACTGTGAAGAACTGAACACAATGATGGAGAAGCTGGCACGTCTCCAACCAGCATTGGTCAGTCGCTCGTCTCCGCTGCTTCTGCACGACAACGCGCGACCTCATACTGCACAGCAGACGGTTGCCATTTGTTGCCTCCCGTCCAGCTGATTTCTTTAAGAAGGGTATCAATAAACTGCCACTGCGTTGGCAAAGATGCATTGATTGCATGGGTGATAACTTCGATTAATACAAATAAAAAATACATGAAAAAAATTTGTTTAAATTTTTTCATACAAAACGGCAATTTCATAGGTATATTGAAGAAAACTTTTACTACAAAAATTACCAACAATTTAACATAAAAATCCTCAATTAGTAAAAATTTGGCAGTTAAAGTTACCAAAATCTAAGAAGTAAGCTACGTCCTGGGAGTCTTAAGTCAAGAGTGAATAGGTTACTTCTAGGCAAGCGTGCTCCATTTCCGACCACATCATCGCTTACCATCAGGTGAGATAGTGATCAAACGCGTGCCTTTTTTTTAAGGATGGGAAATCATCATATGACCCCTTCCGCTCTGGGCGGAGCGAAAGAAAGCATTTCAAAATGAACAATCCTCCCTGTATCGCTTACGTACCACTCAGTATATAAACCTTTCTTAGCCAACAAACACGAATCTATAAATACGTAGAAGTAGTAAGAGCACGATCCAGCTTTTAGTGGAAGCAAACATTACTTAAACGTCATCCGGCGTGTTGGCTCCACACTGAACACATTAGAGCCAATCCAGTATCAACAAAATCATCTATCCATAAAATTACACACGGAATAGTGTTGAAACATCGATCAAATATTATTGTTGCTTAAGCATCCAAGTCCTACATTCTCTTTCTTTTCTCCCTTGCTCTTTCCCACTTTATGTGGGGTCAGCTATCCTAATTTTAGAGGCGCCAGGACAGTCTGTCCTGGGTTGTGGGGTCGGGCAGTTCTTCCTCTAATAAGAGTTTCATCATTCTGATCCACCACTTAGCGGGAGTTCCAACGAGTCCGACATTTCTAAGTGGTCCAAAAGTCAACTCTTCAGTTACTGAGTGACTGACTGACAACGCACAGCCAAAACTACTCGTCGTAGAAAACTGAAATTTGACATGTAGGTTCCTTGAAGAGTTTGGGGGAGGACTAAGAGGAGGGTTTTCCAAAATTCCGGGAACGGGAAAAATGGAATATGCGCGTACGAAGTCGCGATCACACGCTAGTGTTCAATCAATTAACGGCATCTCCGATATTTGATTTCTGTACATTTGTAGTAAAATTATATTGCGCAGATTTAATGTTTTTTTTAATCTTAAAAGAAACTTTTAAGATTAAAAAAACATTAATTTGTATCCACTGCAGAAAGGATACCATTTAATGTTTTTTTTTTAATCTTAAAAGTTTCTTTTAAACAAATTGCTTAAAAAATTTTGACTGAACGAAAAATACAATTTTCTTTCAGTCGTCACAAAATGTTGAAAATAACCAAACAATGGTTCTTTATAATAATAATAAATCTTTATTTTCAGACCAGAGATCCATACAAAAACGAGTAAAACAAAATAACTTGGTACTTACTAACTATACCTACAATAAAACCTGTCATCTCACATATCTGAATGACAGTCGTGCCGCAATACAGTGACCCAATATTAATAATAATAATAATAATAAAACCGCAAGGCAGTTTTGTGGCGAACTGTTGGGCACTGGCGACCCCACGGACCTGATCTCCAGGGAAAATTCTTGTACCTCATTTCCGGCTTGCCTTTATTGGCTGGCCGGGGTGAACACTGACGAGGAACAGAGCTCCCACCTCTTTCTTGCCTTAATCGGCCGGTCTGAGTGGAGATTCGCAAGAGCAGACGTGCTCGGGAGAAGGATGTATAATCCAGTAAGGTGCTGGTAGGGATCTTGACCGTACTTCCGGGATTGTCCTGATAGCCGTGGTATACCTCTCCACTCCTCTAGCATCTCAGGATATGTTGCCCCCTTGGCGCTACGTTACTTTGTGCTAGCGACCCTTTTCGGGGGGCCCATTTATTGAGTGTGCAAGTCACCCCCTGCCATTTTAAAGCCGTTTTAATTGTCAGTGGTCAGGCAGGGGCCAATAGTTCTTCCATAGTAGTAGTTATTAGTCCACTAAACCAGCCAAACCCATAGCGTTTCATCTTTTGTTTCCATATTTTGCAATAGTTTTGCTCCAACCGAGGATTGTCCTTGGGTATACTTCCACAGTGCATACAGGGATAATCGTCGGTTGGTGTCCCATTCCATTTGAAATGTCTAAAGAGGCCTCTGCGAGTTGGCTTCGGCCCCTCGTACGCCTACCAAAGGACCGGGTCTCTAGGGACCCGAGAAAGTCAAAAACATGAAGAAAATAATAATAATAATATCATTTTATTTTCAGGCATCTGAGGCCCATAGATAAAATACACAAAATTATCTTAAACTAAAATAAACTAATACATATTATAAACCATATTAAAACTATGACTATACACGTAACGTCGGCACGCGTAACGCGTGTGTCGCTGCGTGGTGTCGCGTAACCGTCCTCGGAAACGTCGAAATACGACACCTTTCGGCCAAAAGTCCTCTTTCAAGAAGGTCTGCAGATGGTGGGGTGCTACTCGTACCACGAACGACGTAAAGTTGATGTTGTGGCGCGATTCCAACCTTTCAACCCTCAGAGTCCAATTCGTCTTCACTTTCAAATACTGCACGACTTCCTCAATTTTTGTGGAGTAGTGCAGACGCGAAATGTACAGCTGCGTCGTAGGCACAGCAGGGCGCAACAGCATGTTGGGTCCACTCGGTGCGGTCCCGCACTGGTTACGTGAACAGGGCTTCTTCTTCTTCTTTTCCACTTTTGTGAAACCCTCTTCGTCATCTCGGCCCGCCTTTGGCAAGGAGCTACGGACCGCAGACAGGGCAGGTGGAGCGCCCTTCTTTTTCCCAATATTGGACCATCCATTGTGTCTATGGTTCACAATCACACAATATTTGGTTTATGCTGATAAAAGGCTAGGCATATTTTTTTTAATGCCGATTAGGCTCAGATTCCAGTTCAATAGCAACAATCGTGAAATTATTTTTAAAATACCTTCATCAGCGATGAAGTTATAAAGCTTCAAAGATTACAATTAAAAATAAAAGTCCAATGAAAACTTTGACGTCATCGTCTATGACGCCTATACAGATGCCATAGAAAACAACGTTTTTGCGAGAGGGACAGATATATTTGTTTAAAATAATTATACTGAGTGTATAATTGTCAGTATTATATTTTTAGATAAACTGTTATGAGAAACTGGAAGCTGTGTTTAAGCCAAACGAGCGTAGAATCTGAACAAGAGGCCAAAATTGCATTAAAATTTTGGTTTGGTTTTAAGCATATTTTTTCTTTAAAGTTTTCAGAAATCTGTCTCATTAGACACGTAATTATTTTCATATTTTTTTCCTTTATACTGATTTGTTCGAGAAGGGACAAAATGTGCATTTGCTCATTTGGTCTCAACCAAGATTAATATCAAGTTCACTGGCTTAAGGAATTCACTAGAGCATGCGGATAAAATAATGGGTCTAAAAGGCCACTTTAGCAGAATCAGAAAGCACATCAAGCTACCCTGAACTGTGAAATTTTCCCAATCAAACTTGAATCTAATGTTTTAACGTTAAAGATGAAAATGAAAGACAGAATGTTGTATGATTAATTATTTTAAGATTCTACTAAAGTGGCCTTTTAGAGCCGATGTAATTTATTTTTCGCCACTTCTTTACAACTTTTTTTTCATGCTAGTCAGTATCCTTATGTGTCGTGGAGGTTGTATAGGCAGCCGCTCCATGTATGTAAAAGAGCAATGCAACCAATAGGGAATATGCATGAAAAACATTTATAAACAATTGCGACGCGACAATGCAACAACAACTCTATAACGATGCCGCGATTTTCTCACGATGCTTCTTTTATATTTTTCCTATGCCATGCCATAACCGTACAATTATAGAAAAATTAAAAAAAAATTGCCGCATCGTTGCTTCGTTGTCGCGTCGCGCCTGTCTGGGCGAACCTTTATACCAATAACGAAGTCGCCACAGCGATTGTTCGATTTTGTTCACGGATACATCGCAGTAATATACCAGTAGCCGTAACACGTACGGGGGTTCTCGTCATCCCTTCAACGCCAAATTGAGTTACCCAACAGAGTTAATAAAGAGGTCTGATCGTGCTCAGAATCACAAAAGTACAATAACAGCTACGACTTTTGTACAAAGCAAGTGGAAATTAGGAAAAAAAAAGCCGTGAGGCACACAAAAGTGGTCATTGTTCGTTGGAAATTGGCTTTGATTTGATCGGATAGTTTTTTGACACCGGTTCTTTTTTTTTTCCTTTTTGAAAGCGGGTTATACTTTACCTTCTATTTTTCATTTTGATTAATTTATTTTCTTCATCATTACTATCAAGCATTGTGCAATCCAGTGTTTTTTTTTCGACTATACAGTTTCATCTATAAGTTTTTCATCTTCAAATAGGATTTTTAAAATATAATACAAAAAATACACTTCTCATCAGAAAAACCGAAACACCTTGCAAGTTTATGTTTTGTAAGGATTATTAGAAAAATTATGCACAGTAATTTTTCTGATAATCCTTACAAACTTATTTTAGGAATATAATATGTCAAATGTCGTTTAATAGTGAATAATATGAGTTTTTCAAATCCCAATTTTTATGTTCTAAATTTAAATTATTTTTTTCATAGGTTTCTTATTTTGTTTAACAAGTCATTTTTACCCTGTATACCCAGTTACCTTCAAATTGATAAAACAACAAACGTAAATGAAAAAAAAATGAAACTTTATTTAATAACTTATATTCCCTCCCTGAGCTCTTATTACTGTTTCCATACGGCTCTTCATCAATCGAATGAGAGTCAGGATCAAATGTTGTGGCATTCGATTCCATTCCTCTTGGATTGCATTTTGCAGTTGGCCATGTGTTTCTGGGGCAGGATCTCTTGCACAAATTCATCTTTTTAATTCGTCCCATAGATGTTCAATCGGGTTCATGTCCGGGTTTCTTGCTGGCCAGTCCATAATGGAGATACCGACTTCGATACTAATCTCGTACGACGCTCGCAGTGTGAGCCCTAGCCTTTAAAAACTGTACCTACAGCACAACAGGCGGTAGGCTTCATCCGAAATTGCTCCCTTGATAGTTATTAAATCCGGGATTTATAGGCTCCCAAATCAGGAGTCGTGGACTATTAGAGAATTAGCAGAGTTTTAAGATTAGACAAAGGTGGCAACGCTTTTCGTTTGCATATTTATAGCCAATCTGAATGGTAATTCAGTTCTGTTTTAAAAGAGAATGTTACTAATATAATAACAATAAGTTACTTAGTTTTAGTAACGATATCTGTATAAATAATAGCTGAAGTTGTACCTAGTGACAATTTTGCTATTATTTACTTTAAAGAAAAAATATGCTTAAAACCAAACCAAAATTTTAATGCAATTTTGGCCGCTTGTTCAGATTCTACGCTCGTTTAGTTTAAACACAGCTTCCAGTTTCTCATAACAGTTTATCTAAAAATATAATACTGACAATTATACACTCAGTCTTCTTCTTCTTCCACCTGGCGTTAATCCCGGCTATTGCCAGGGTCCGCCTTCCTACTTAGCTTCCTCCACTTTGCCCGATCTTGAACATCCTTCTCAGTCAGGCCATTGGCTCTCATATCGGACTTGACGACGT
This sequence comes from Lacanobia oleracea, assembly GCA_950371165.1. Lineage (NCBI taxonomy): Eukaryota > Metazoa > Arthropoda > Insecta > Lepidoptera > Noctuidae > Lacanobia > Lacanobia oleracea. The sequence goes on from OX493401.1 coordinate 14,597,047, forward strand.
CCAGCCAGCGCTTGCGAGGGCGACCACGGGGCCTAGCCCCAAGAACAGCCATATTCATGCATCTCCGACCAACGTACTCCATAGGGCGGCGCATGATGTGGCCATACCATCGCAGACGACACTCTTGCAGTTTTTCCCCCACGTCACGGACACCAAGACTACCTCGGATGTAAGAGTTGCGTATGCGATCGGATCGCGTTACGCCACTCATCCACCTCAGCATCTTCATCTCCGTGACGCGAAGCTCCTGGGTGTGTCTGCTTAGTGCTGGCCAACACTCGCCCCCGTACAGTAGGACAGGCCGAATGATGCATTTCTATATCTGCCCCTTGAGCTTCGGAGGCATTTTGCGGTCGCATACAACGCCCGTTACCTCGCACCACTTCGCCCAAGCCGCGCCAATACGTGCTTGGACATCGTCCTCCACGATGCCAGACTCGTGCAGCACGGATCCAAGGTACCTGAATGTATCGGACTTTCTGATCAGGTCCGAACCTATTCGGATGGTGTTTGTATCCGTGCTGCCACAGGACATGTACTCAGTCTTCGCCACATTTAGTCTCAGACCACCGTTTTCAAGCGTGTCCTTACAAATGTTGACTTTGCGCTAAAGATGGGCTTTGTTCTGATTAACGAGGGCGATGTCATCGGCATACATCATTAGCCATGGGGGCTTGTCTTGGATGTTTGCCGTAACTACATCGAGCACTACGTTAAACAAGAACGGGCTAAGAGCCGAGCCTTGGTGAACGCCAACAGGTATTGGGAAGCCTTTCGATTCGCCAACAGCGGTCTGGACAGAGGAAACGGAATCGCGGTACATGTCTCTAATAATGTCAATATAGGCCTCGGGAACGCCCTTGAATCGCAGTGCCCACCAGATGGACTGCCGAGGTATACAGTCGAAGGCCTTCTGCAGGTCTAAAAAGGCCATATGCAAAGCTCTCCTTCTCTCTCTGTAAGCCTCAGCCAGATTCCGTAAGGCGAAAACTGCGTCCATGGTGCTGTTACCCGCCCGGAAGCCATATTGACACTCAGAGACAGTACACTCGCTACGGAGCCGTGTGTCAATGATGCGCTCGAAGAGCTTCATGGTGTGGCACATGATCTTGATACCGCGGTAGCTACCACAATCCTGTACGCTACCTTTGCCTTTGTAAACAGGGATAATCAGGCTAAATCGCCACTGGTTCGGCATTTCCTTGGTGATCAGGATGCGGTTAAAAAGATCTGTCAGAAGGTCCACACCATGTGGGGCCAACTGACAATTATACACTCAGTATAATTATTTGAAACAAATATATCTGTCCCTCTCGCAAAAACGTTGTTTTCTATGGCATCTGTATAGGCATCATAGACGATGACGTCAAAGTTTTTATCGGACTTTTATTTTTAATTGTAATCTTTGAAGCTTTATAACTTCAGCACTGATGAAGGTATTTTAAAAATAATTTCACGATTGTTGCTATTGAACTGGAATCTGAGCCTAATCGGCATTAAAAAAATTATGCCTAGCCTTTTATCAGCATAAACCAAATATTGTGTGATTGTGAACCATAGACACAATGGATGGTCCAATATTGGGTCACTGTATTGCGGCACGACTGTCATTCAGATATGTGAGATGACAGGTTTTATTGTAGGTATAGTTAGTAAGTATCAAGTTATTTTGTTTTACTCGTTTTTGTATGGATCTCTGGTCTGAAAACAAAGATTTATTATTATTATAAAGAACCATTGTTTGGTTATTTTCAACATTTTGTGACGACTGAAAGAAAATTGTATTTTTCGTTCAGTCAAAATTTTTTAAGCAATTTGTTTAAATGAAACTTTTAAGATTTAAAAAAAAACATTAAATGGTATCCACTCTGCAGTGCATACAAATTAATGTTTTTTTAATCTTAAAAGTTTCTTTTAAGATTAAAAAAAAAACATTAAATCTGCGCAATATAATTTTACTACAAATGTACAGAAATCAAATATCGGAGATGCCGTTATTTGATTGAACACTAGCGTTTGATCGCGACTTCGTACGCGCATATCCCATTTTTCCCGTTCCCCGAATTTTCGAACATCCTGCTCTTAGTCCTCCTCCAAACTCTTTAAGGAACCTACATGTCAAATTTCAGTTTTCTACGACGAGTAGTTTTGGCTGTGCGTTGTCAGTCAGTCACTCAGTAACTGAAGAGTTGACTTTTGGACCACTTAGAAATGCCAGACTCGTTGGAACTCCCGCTAAGTGGTGGATCAGAATGATGAAACTCTTATTAGAGGAAAAACTGCCCGACCCCCCACAACCCAGGACAGACTGTCCTGGCGCCTCTTAAATTAGGATAGCTGACCCCACATAAAGTGGGAAAGAGCAAGGGAGAAAAGAAAGAGAATGTAGGACTTGGATGCTTAAGCAACAATAATATTTGATCAATGTTTCAACACTATTCCGTGTGTAATTTTATGGATAGATGATTTTGTTGATACTGGATTGGCTCTAATGTGTTCAGTGTGCAGCCAACACGCCGGATGACGTTTAAGTAATGTTTGCTTCCACTAAAAGCTGGATCGTGCTCTCACTACTTCTACGTATTTATAGATTCGTGTTTGTTGGCTAAGATAGGTTTATATACTGAGTGGTACGTAAGCGATACAGGGAGGATTGTTCATTTTGAAATGCCTTCTATAGATTATTAAAGTCACAAAAAACTAAGAAGTCCGATTTGACAGCTGAGTAGAGGGGGATAGAAGATTGCTTTACCACTAAGTGCGAAAGAGATTTATTTTTAGGTCTCGTTCATACTTACTAGTAAAACAATGTTGTATCCTGCTGTCAAATCGGACTTTGGTGACTTTAACTGCCAAATTTTTACCAATATTGAGGATTGTTTTTTTGTAATTGTTGGTAAACAATCATCATCAGCCTAGCCTTTTCCCAACTATATTGGGGTCGGCTTCCACTCAAGCCAGATTTAGCTGAATACCAGTATTTTACGAGGAGCGACTGCCTACCAGACCTCCACAACCCATTAACTAGGTAACACGGTACTTCATGGCAAGACTGGAGTCAGATTTACTGGCTTCTGACTATCCGTAACGACTGCCAAAGATCTACAAATTACCCCCGGGACCAACGGCTTTACGTGCTTTCCAAGGCACGGAGGAAACTCTGTATCTTAAGATGGTCACCCATCCACAGACCAACCTTGGCAAGCGTTGCTTAACCTTGAAAATCGACCCATGCGGCTGTTATTATGTAGCCATGAGTACCTCAATTGTTGGTAAACAATAACGATCAATAAAAGTTTATTTTAATACAGAAAATCCTTACGAAATACAATTTACATATAACTTATTTGTTGTTTGTTTCCACACTTTTACTCGGATGCCATATTACGTTCGCCTATTTACCACTACACTACATAAAGCTTAAATGTAATTTATTCGTTTCAATTTCAGGGAATTTCGGTTTCAGAGTCACATTTGCTGTCTTGATTAACTGAAATCGACTGTTTTACTCGTCCGCTTGATAAAGCTGTTAACTGGAACTAATTTAAATTGTTGAAAATATATGTATGTTTTAAACCATCACGATTATTTCAAAAACCTTTTCTGTAAGGTACACGCAAAGGCATTAAACCTTTTTTTCATGTTTGCAGTACAACATATTTTATACATTTAACATCTGTTCAGCGTCCATTTGTAAGAAGATAGAGGCAAGCTCGCATTTATCTAATGGAAAGAAAAACGAAGTATGTTTTGGTTTAATAAATATATATTTTTGTAAGTACAGGGAAGCTATAAATCGATTAGGCGGGCTGGCTTTCGTCGTGGACGTACTCTGAAATATTAGCCCTTGGAGCAAGATATGGGCCTCGGCGATTTGAATTTGCACTACTACAAGATTAGAAAAATGAAAACTGCATATTAATTGGGTGTTTACCTTTGGACCGAGATCGTACCGTGGGGCGTCAACAGAAATTGACGCATAATGGCATTCCCGCATGCCATACCAAATCACGCGGTTTGAACTTCTTTTTTTTAAACGCTGTGTTTAATATCCTATGGCCTTCGATCGACCAAAAAACATGGCGACCGCCTAGTCAATCACAAGTTAAAGGGTACTGAAGAATAAGTTTTGTTTCATATCCAACGTACAAATAATTATCAGTCTGAGACACAAACATGTTGCTGTCCGACTGAGTAATATAGGTAATATTGAAATCTAAATTAAACTAAATAATTGCTATACAGTCTCGGATTACCATCACAAAACTGTTGTGAAAAAGAGATAGTGCAATGATTTCTGTATAGCTCTGTGTAAATCTGTGCTCGGTTAACAATCTATTTTCAATCAGGCAACTAAGAGAAAGAACTAGCGGATCAAGTGCGCATCTTAATTCGCTAGTTCTTTCTCTTAGTTGCCTCTCTTTCCAGTGGTAGGTGGTTTCACTACAGTTGATGAATATTGTCGAGGCGGTCTGTTCATTTCCGCTGCCGAGAGAGCGGGTCCGGTTTAGCGAAGTATTGATGCCGTATTTTAGAATCTATTATGCTAATAACAGACACCGATAAGGCAATTTTTGTCGTATGGATTCTAATTTGTTGTGAAACGAGATAGTGGCCATATTCAAATGTTTCTAAAGGCATTCATACCAATGTTTGTAAATATGTGAGTACAATGTACTTAGAAAATGAATAAATCTACCTCTGCTGATATACTTCTTCTCCTAGGAGCTCTTTCATAAAGCTGATTTCTACCTCTACTACAGAGATAGCTAGTTAATTAGGGATAGCTGATAGTAGACGGATGACAAGCAAAAAAGGAAAAAGGATCTGAGAGAACCTCTCAGATCAGAGAAATGCAAACGACTTGGTTGGTTGGTTTTTAGTGATGCTCCTGGACTTCATACATTCTGTTCAAAATATCGTAATCCTCTAACTTATGATTGCGGCATCGCTTGCTTCTATTTTTAATTCTCTATCTTCGCATCATATCAAAATTCACTAATATAAGTTCTGCGATTTAGGGGTGAAAGCGTAACTAACAAAAAAATTTAAAATAAACAGACCAACTCACTTCCGCATTTACATATTAGTTAAGATACATGCAGTCTATTATCACCACTCGTAAGTTTCTCATTACTTGGACATTTTGATTTCTCGCTTTCCGATTCCTATGAAGCAAATTGAGCTTAAAGGGTTGTAAGAAATACGTAAAGTGAAAAAGGCTCTCTTCTCAAATTCCTTCCGACTCTCCTTTGGCGTGCCCAATTCCTTGATGGAAAGTGGATTATTTTTTAAATGGAACTTTTGAATCGTAATGCAAAAAGAGTCAAAAGTTTCCTGATATAGAAATGGAGAGAAGCTTTTTGGAGAAAAGTGTTAATAGTTTATTTTTATTACAATTTATGTTGCGACTGTCAAGATAATGCTTCAATATGTCGAAAAGCAAAACATTGTATTTGATTTTTTTTTTCCTTAAACAATTACCAATATTCTATCAAATTGATCTCAAAATTCATCATCTGCCTAGCCTTTTCCCAACTATATTGGGGTCGGCTTCCAGTCTTCCAGTCAAGCCGGGTTTAGCTGAATACCAGTCTTTTACGAGAAGCGGCTGCCTACCAGATCTCCACAACCCATTAACTGGGTAACACTGTACTTCATGGCAAGACTGGAGTCAGATTTACTGGCTTCTGACTATCCGTAACGACTGCCAAAGATCTACAAATGACTGCCGGGACCAACGGTTAAACGTGCTTTCCGAGGCACGGAGGAAGTTCGCTATGTTAAGATGGTCACCGACCCACAGACCAACCTTGGCAAGCGTTGCTTAAACTTGAAGATCGACTCGTGCGGCTGTTGTTATCTAGCCACGAGCTCCCCAAATTGATTTCAAAATTGTTACCTAGTTAAAGTTTGATAATGATGTCGTTATTAGATAATAATAAATAAAGCATTTTCTCTAAAATGAAATAACTAGAGTCAAGAGCAAACCCATTTCAAACACAAAAAAACAAAATAAAAATGTGTGCACATATTGTTTCACAAGCACCTTACAGTCAAGATTGACAGTTTTTTTGAGAACAAACCTTCTCCTGTAAATTTTGCATTTTCGTGCTTACGGTTACATGCTTCTCAGGTACAGATTTATGCACTGCTTTGAGAACGGGAAGGATAAATTGAGTATTTTTTGTGTTGAATATCTATGTTGGTAAGTATTTTTTTTGTCGATTCAGTATGTAATTGGTAAACAAGGATTTAGTATGCTTACATACTGAATCCTTAACTGAATCAGGTAAGTTTTTAGATGTTTAACATCCAACTATGTCACGCCAGAAATAATGTAAAAATAATTAAAAAAAGAAAACAAAATATAAAAAAATATATCACTACACGTCCGTACACATACAAAACTATATTAGTTAGCACTACAATTAAAATAACATAACTACAAAAACACTAGTTTAATCATTCCACAATTACATTAGGTACCCCAGCAAACCCATTTCACACAAAAGAAATTAATATATTCAGCAAACAGCGCACAAAGGGCTGCAAAGAAAACGCTGTAACGCTTTTATAACAATATCTACTACTTAACATAACGCTGCTACATTCAACGAGAAGAAATTAAACTGAACCCCCGGGATAATCCAGGGATCCCGGACCTGCACTAAGTACATACATTAGTATTAATTAATTTTGTAGAGCTTATAAACTGTGACCCACACGAATAAACTTTCGCGGATTATTTATGAAGTGAGAGTGAAACTTGATGTTATCGTTAAAAATGCTGCCGTTAAAAACAAGGGTTGGACTGTTTTAATTATTAAGGACGCCATTTTGAGAAAACCTATCAAGGTGAATGAGGAAGTTTGTTAATGTTAAGTGGAGGATGGGGGTATTGTGCCTTAGAGATGAGTGCTTAGATCAGAAGCTCTTTTATGTCAGTTCAATCTTCCCAAGAAGGAAGAACAAATATTATGAGTTTTCTTACTTACTCCTTCTTCCTTCTTAGTCGGACACTCTTGTCAGAATGGTCGTGGTTGTGTTGATGAGGTACATGGAGGGATGTTCATGGGTCTTAGACTTTTCCGAGAACTGCTTTCTTAGCGATGAGCTTCCATTTCTGCCGGATGGTCACGTTACGTGTACACTGGACCATAGTAAACTCGGTAGTTTTTAATTTTACTTCTGTAGTAATAAATGTGTTTTAATTGGTCTACCATTGCAATTAGACCCAGGGGTCGGTATTTTCGATTTATTGAAGGTAACAAAACAGTTTCCATACGGTTTTATCAAAGTTTTAAAATAGGCATCCTTTTTCCTTCACGTACTCTTTAGGCAAGAATAATATCTTAAGTAATGTGGTTGCAACATTTTCTCAACTTTCAATATTTTTGTGAGACGTCCTGCCTAAGTTAAAGGTGTACTACCACTTTTAACCTACAAGTGACGTAACGAGCCCGTATTCCAGAACCCCTCCTACCGAACCCATTTCCTACTGAACTGTTTTATCGTTGTGATTTTTTACTGATATTAAATCTACAATTGTTTGTTGGTGTTGAATAGGCTCCGAAAATACTGGACCGATTTGAAAAATTCGTTCACTACAAAGAGTAAAAAAAAACAGGAAATAAACTGATGAAAGATAAAAAAAGTTAGGAATCCGTATGAAAACGTCGATAATGGAACCCAAGGTGTGAAAAAAAATACCAAAAAAAGTCGCGTACGCTGCGGAAACTACTGAAAATAGAGCAAAGTGATGCACTACAGTTTTATAGAAGACATTTATATCCACAAAAAAGTCTGCAAGGGTATATATATGTATATATATATATATATCTAACTATTATGGTTAAGACACAATGGCTGCTGTTTGTTAAAATTATTCAATCAAAACCCGAGTGGAATGGAATAGTGGTGATTTTGGTATCATGATGTTAATCCTTATCCATTTAAATGATTTGATAATTTAGGTCTTTTATGTAGTCGTAAATTACACTTTAAATTATGCAAATCGGTCCTTTTGTTTAAAAGTAACGACGGGTATAAAATACTCTAAGTAAGAAAAACGTTGCGGTTTGAGCAGACTGCCCTTCGTTTAGTCTATTAATAAGTAATTTACATGTTACCCTTTATAAAGGGAGGTACTTATAAGACGAAGTTCGTGGAGTACCTATTTTAGTGTGCGAACGAAGGGACAAAGAGCTAGTATAATAATAAATCAAATAATACATGATGAATATTTGTTGACAGTCTAACTGACGAACCAATAAACTCATATTCATCCAGGAATCGTCCTTATTGAACAATCACTACAGTGTGTTTCTGCCACAGCTTATTGATTTTCCATATTACCGAGCGTCTTTTGTTCACGGTCTTTTTAACCTCATGTGCAAACAACATCCTCGCTTCTATTTTGTTTTGCGCGAACAAAGTATTAAAAACAAACGTGTAAACCGGATCGGCAAACAGAAAGCGTTAGAACAAAATCCTTAATGTAATTTAAAGTTTACTCGCAACGTTAGCGCCACAGAGCTCGAAGATGCCTTAGTGGCAACTGACAAAGACGGTATTCTAAACTGCCTCCGTGGTCGAGTGGTTTAGGCGTTTGCCTTGTGACTCGGTGGTCGTGGGTTCGATTTCCTCAGGAAGCATACTCCGTAATGTTGTTTCCAGCCTGGCTAGGACATTGCAGCCTTGAATCACCTGATTGTCTGGTAATTCATTCAGGCAATTGAATTACGTGCTTCGGAAGGCACGTATAAGCCGGGGGTCTCGGCTGCCAAATGCCGGTTGTCAAGTAAATCATCATCAAACTCTGACAATAGGGTGTGTGGGGTTATGATATGATAAAAACTTACCATGGAGACCCAGCGTACCCCATCTTCGACCACATCATCGCTTACCATCAGTTGAGATAGTGGTCAAACGTATGCCTATCAATAGTAAAATAAACGTGTCAAGTCCGCCACACTATTCTCAACCACTGCAACTCCCGAGAGCCACAATCAACAGTGACGACCACCAGAAAAGCGCCGAGTCAATGAACGTCGATGATAAACGATTCAACTGACAACCGTTGTTTGTTCAAACGTGTCAGTCACTGATTATTCATCGAAATTCAAGACCTATAACAATTCTGACTGTGTTTATTAAATTTATGCAATTCATTAAACCAGTGCAACTCCTGAAAGTCAAAAGCAATAGTGAACACCACTAGAAAAGTGCTGACGAAATGAAGTTCGAAGAGTCTTGAGAAACGATATATCTTTAAGAACAAAACCATGCGAGAATAAATATTATTATTTGCGTCTTTTGTTGCTGCCGATGTCATTGCGACGATTCCGTGCTCTGTGGTTTGAACAGCTGAGTATTGTTCTCATTTCAATTGTCAACTTTGTTGGGGAAAAAACGTTATTGTTTACCTCCGGGGGTACCTTTTAGACGAGCCTAAAGTTCGCCATTGTCAGAACTGTCAAGAAGGAAACAAACTGCGGTTACGTCTCCAAAGTGAACAATTCCCTGAGTATTTGGACATTAGCTGGGCCTGTTTTGCCGTTCTAAAGGAAACTTTGTTTTTTTTTTTATTAAATTAGGTAACCACCTTTCCTTTAGCTTTTGCAGGTAACATTTTTACGCAATTGATTCTACGGTATAGCAGCAAAATTTACAATATATTTTTTGCTGTCTCAAAGTATTTTCCTGTTAAACCGAAAGTTTCAGATTTGAAATAATTCAAAAATTTAGAACAGGTTAGTTAAACTACTCAATAAATATAGAATTGTAATTGCCATTTGCGTTTAAACGTTGTTTCTATGATGAACAAATTATATTGCTGACATTGTTTGGCGGTCAAGATATTGAGCTTCTCTCAATATCTTAACCGCCAAAAAATGTCAGCAGTAAGACAAAATTAGATACTAAACAACCCTAAAATATGGTCTGGTTTTCCAACAATTTCCCCAAGTATTCCTATATTTAGAAAATACAAAAATATTGAGGGCTATTTACTGGCTGAAACCGAAATTAGTTTTCAAGTTTACTGATCCATTAAATTTAATAAGCGGGCCTTATCAAAACATAAGTTAATTAATTTTTTGATTGAATATTTTGAATATTTCGTGTTGGAATAATTCTGGCAAACGTTCGTGGAATGTTGATTATTTTGTTTTTAGAAATAAATTCTATACTAGTATAAAAAGCTAATAGGAGTGGAGCATTCATAAAAAAATGTGACGCAGACGAAGAGCACGGGTTAAAAATTTATAATTCGAGGTCGTGTCCTCCTCAAATTTTGGGTTCATTTTTCAGAAACTCAATAAGAAGGATATATACAGTGTCCCTTTTTTTTTAAAGGCTTGGAAATCATTAAATGACTCCTCCCGCTCTGGGTGAAGCAGGAGGGAGTGTCAGACTCTTACTGACTAAAACCCATCCGTGTTCCTCCTAGTGCCCTTTGTGTTCCAGGGCTACGGTACCTCTTTAGAAACAGATTCCGCAGCCCCAGCAGGCACTTGCCCTAGCGGGCCCCGTCTTCTGATGACAGCTCTATGAGGTGCGCGGAGACCGCAGCGCGCCATCGACCCGGGCCTGGTTCTGAATAGACGGCGAGCCACCCAATGCTCGCCGTCCGCAGGCCCGCGCCTACGGTGGCCGGGAATCGTCCTGCGACTCCCGACGCTTGGGGCGTCTTCTTCTGTTGCGGCGGCTTGGGCGTGAGATTTCCCTCCCACTCACACGTTCGGCCTCCTCTTTTGCTAGCATTACTGCTTCGCAGAAGGAGGTGACCACTTCCCATGCCTCCTCGCTCCGGACCATAGATTGAACCAGGGCCGGTCGCGAGAGGTCGCCGCCCGCCGCCAATCGCCTCGACTTGGACTCGGCGGTGCTCCGCCCAAGCAGGACAGACCTCCAACGTATGCTCCACTGTGTCTTCCGGATGTATAGTGTCCCTATGTTATCTTTTTTTTCATTAATAGTCAAATTTATACACTTGAGCTCTGTTGACAGCGGTTTATCGGACAATTTTGAGCATTTTCTGAGGGTTCTAGTGCTTATACGGTTAATATTTCTTCAAAAAGAAAAAACATACAAACTCTCTCCAACCGCGTTTCCTCTTAAAAAAAATACATGCCGGTTTTCTCACAATGTTGCATAGGTACTTTACCATATTAAATGTAATTGTAGCCTAGACACTAAACATAACGTTATGCTTCAGTAAGTCCTTTATGCGCGCTTTATGATTATCTGGCGCCACGGTAACGAGACATCCCTAATAAGCACATGTGTGTATGTGCGTGCTTGTTTCACTTAAGTACAGTAAGACAAACTATTTTGTATACAGGCAAATACACTGCCAATAATTTATATTACGTGTTCTGTTATTTTTTTTGTAAAATATTGTATTGTAAATGTGTCCTGTTTAATAAATAAACGATATTATTATTATTATAAACGATATTATTATTATCATATGCGTTTTATGTCTGTTTTTCCTTTCTTCAGTTAACTTGAGGCACAAACTGCCATTAACGTTCCCACTCCTGAGACACGAGTCTTATCTCTGCGTCCCTCTCACAGAGATGCCGTAATACACCCTGCAGCCCAGTGCGGGTTGGTGGATTTCTTATTGACATTGGTCTAAAATTGTAGTTGACAGCAGTGGTTATGAAATAAATAACATTAGATAAAATGTCTGCTTAGGTTAGAATCTACGACGCTGCAACTGAGCTACCACTGCTGCTTCTTAAGGATTAAGGTCGTGTTATTTATAAATGTAAAGACTAAGTAGTTGCTAGGACAATATCCTGTACACAAAATTGGTTGTTCAACTATACTTTCCTTCTACCTCATTCAAGTTCATTTCATTGATTATAGAGTTCATTACATTGATGAATTTACTTCACCACTCCTGCAACACAGTTGATTCTAACTTTCAAGATTCAGTTTCCACTATAGGAGTTATAAGTTAGTTGATTGTAGACTTTTAGACCTTGATTAAATGGATTGATGGAGGGAGTGTGTTGATATCGCTGGATTGTATTTTCTACTGATAAACCATTAAACTCTACACTTTTTTTTTTTTTTTTTACTATTGATAGGCACGCGTTTGACCACTATCTCACCTGATGGTAAGCGAGGATGTGGTCGAAGATGGAGCACGCTTGCCTAGAAATAACCTATTCACTCTTGATTTAAAGACTCTAAGGTTGTAGCTGTCAGGAAACACATACTCCGGCAGGGAGTTCCACTCCTTAGCTGTACGCACTATGAATGTGTTCCCAAAACCTTTTGTGCGTATGGGTGGGATGTCCACCATGTACCGAAGGCGCATCGCCGTTCGTCTTGTGGTCCGATGATGGCAGATCCATCCCAAAGATGAGAGCAGTATTCCATACACGACCGAACTTGCGCTTGATAGAGTTTGAGCAGCTGTTCCGGCGTGAAGTATCGTCTCACCTTAGCCAGAATCCCCAACTTCTTTGCAGCAACTTGAGCTTTTGCCAAAATTGAGAGTAGATGTTAATGTAACCCCAAGAAGCTCAAGATGGTCGGTTATAGGCACGGTTTCACCGCGGAAAGATGGAGGTGGGCGGAATTGGCTCCTTTTGGCGGAAAATAGACACGCTTGGGTCTTAGCAGCATTGAACTTGACCAGATTGGTATCGCCCCATTCAGAGACCGCCTGTAAGGACACGTTCAAGCGCTCAACCATTGCCTCCCGGAGAGACAGGATCTGCGACCCACCAGCTCGTGCGTCGGACACGTATCTCTCAGCAACAGTGCTGTCGTCTGCATACCCAAAGGTACCGGGTTTAAGCAGATCATTAATATGCAGCAAGAACAGTGTTGCCGAAAGCACCGACCCCTGAGGAACCCCGGCATTAATATCCAGCAGTCCAGACGAGCAGCCATCTATGACCACTCGGATAGACCGATCCCTCAGGAAATCTGCGATCCAATCACACAAACCGGCGGGCAGACCGCAGGAAGGAAGCTTACTAATAAGGCTATCGTGCCAGACCCTGTCGAAGGCCTTCGAGATGTTAAGAGAGACTGCAAGTGCCTCCCCGTGCTTCTCTATGGCCTCACTCCAGATGTGAATGGAATACGCTAGTAGATCCCCAGTTGACCGATTTCAGCGAAACCCGTATTGTCGGTCACTAAGGATATCATTCGCTTCTAGGTACGCCAGGAGCTTATGATTCAGCACGCGTTCCATAGTCTTACAGAGTATGGACGTTACCGAGATGGGTCTATAATTCGACGGGTCAGCTCGACTACCCTTCTTGGGCACGGGCTGCACGTTAGCTTGCTTCCAAGCCTTCGGCACTTTTCCAGTCTCGAACGAAAGGCGAAATAGGCTAATAAATAGGTTAATTGCCGGTATCCCGTCGGGACCACTAGCCTTGTTCACGTCTAGGTTACGCAGTACCCTACGGACGTCCTTCTGATGAATGCGAATGTTCGACATACTCGACTCGCATTCACCAGGAGAGGCGGTGGGCGTCGCGCCACCAGGATCCAGACGCGAAGATTCCGCAAACAAAGAAGCAAACAAGTTCGCTTTCTCCTCAGTGGAGTGGGCCAGCGTCCCGTCGGGTCTCAGCAGTGGTGGTAGTGAGGGCCGGCAGAAGTTCGATTCGACCGACTTAGCCAGGGACCAAAAAGCCTTACTACCTGCTGGGTATGAAGCAAGTTTGTTCCCTATTCGGCTAATGTGGTCAAACTGAGCCCTCCGCAACACCTTCTTGCAGGACTTAGCAGCCCTGTTAAAGGCTCTCTTCTTCTGACTCACGTCATTTGCTTTGCGCGTACGAGCGTCGACCCATGCTAGGTACGCCGCGTGCTTATGCGCATCAGCGCGATTGCACTCGGCACCAAACCAAGGACGAGCTTTGCCAGATATTGCTATGTCAGAGAACGGAATGTAGTACTCCATTCCCCTCCGCAACACATCCGTCACGGCATCCGCGCACGACGTAGCATCAGTGGAAGAAAAGCAAGTAGCCTGCCAAGGGTAACATGCGAAGAAAGATCGCATGCCATCCCAATGTGCTGACTTGTATCGCCATACCCGCCGGGCGCCTCTTGGGCTAGGATCGGGCGGAGAGTAGACAGACGCAGACTTCACCAGACAGTGGTCGGAACTACCCAGTGGTGATGAAATCGACACCGAATAGCGGTCTGGATCTGTTGTCAGCAAAAGGTCCTAGCAATTGGCAGTGTGCGAATCAACATCCGGCACCCTCGTTGCCCCCTGGACCAGCTGGGTAAGATTTAACGCAAGCGCTAGCTTTCCCGTCTCTCGTCCAGCATGGTCTGTGCACTGGTATGGGAAGAGCCACTCCTGATGGTGGGCATTGAAGTCCCCCAGTAACACCAATTGGGCAGAAGGGTACCGCTGCTGAGCCGCATCCGCCGCCTCACTCAGGTGCTGTGTAAGCCCAGTTATCGCCAAATCACCGCCGTGCAAACGGTAGACGCATGCGTAGACAATTTTGTCTAGACCTGTGTCCACTATAGCCCACAGCGTTGAGAACCTGGAGTCTTCAAGGTAGCGGAGACGCCGATAGCAGATGTCGTCCCGGGCGTACATGCATACGCCCGCGCGGGGTCTGAAGTGGTGCTCCAGGATAAACCCTGGGTAAGACAGGTATGACACGTCCGACGGACATCCGATCTGCGTCTCCGACAGGAACAAGAGAGCTGGTTTCTCGGTCTCGAGGTGGTGATGGACTGCGGCGAGATTTGAGTGCAGACCTCGTATGCACTTTGAGAGAGGTGCACTTTATGCGAAAGGACATGCTGCCGCTGTACAGCGTTTCTCTTTTTATTCCTGTTCATTTAAGTGATGGAGGTTGAGGAAAAGGAAGTGAAATGAGGTTCCAAGCTGCTAACCTTCAGGCACGCCCTGACAGGACGACATCTTTGGGGGACTAGTCTGGAGACTGCGGGGACGCCCGAGCCCCCCCGGGAATGTCCATCGGGCCCTTTCATCTGGTCGCCAACCAGCACGATGTTGCATTCCGGGATTTTTCGTCAGTTGGCGGGGCAGCCTTTCATGTGCGGCTAGCACACTACTTGGGCCCTCAACTATCTGCGGTCGGCCAGCGGCGCACCGTGCCTCCCTCGGATCCCGCTACCCTCCAAGACTAGTCTCCCGATACGCCCATGCCAGGGCTAGCCTGGCTGGTCTGCCTGCATTGGAACAACTATTTCGACCCAACTCCTCTGAATTGGCTACACTGAGCATCGTACCGGAACACAGCTAAGCCGCTTGGAGGTACGTCTTTGCCCAGTGGGTGGTCACAAGCCATCGGCCGAAGCCTACCACCAGTTAGTGTCACCTGATTAGCACCACCCGGGGATCACGTGTAGGGCCTAACATTGGGTATTCTCCTACGGACGCGGGTGACTCGGCCCCCAAATATGATTAAGAGTATGTAGGGCTTAACGTGCTTTCCTCCATGCCTGGGAAAGCACGTTAAGTCGTTGTTCCTTGCTGTCATTTGTAGATCTTTAGCAGTTGTTACGGATTGTCAGAAACCAGTAAATCTGACTCCAGTCTTGCCAAAAACTACCGTGTCACTCAGTTTATGGGTTTTGGAGGTCTGGTAGCTGCTCCACATAAAATACTGGTAATCAGCTGAATCCGGTTTAACTGGAAGCCGACCCCAAAATAGGCTAGGCAGATAATGATTAATATGATCGAGAGCCAGAAAATGGGCGCCTCCGCCAGGGGATATAATTTCAATTTAATATAAAACTTCCTGTGGGTGAAAACATGCAGGCAGGACAATTAATATAACGCCACATGTTTCCTCTGGTTTTAGATACGAGAAACATAGTCAATTTTCGTTTTAAAATGGTTAGTTAATTAACTAGTTACCAGTCCTTTGTTAGAAATGGTAGTACTCTCAGAAGGCAGTTTCAAAAGCAACTAGGATTTCGTAATTTGAATTTCTAATAGAGGCGTATTGTAACTGGAAACAATTGAATGTCGAATTGCTTCAAAAGATGTTTTTTATCTAATAACTTAAATCTTCCCAGAAAAAAACATAATATCTACTCAAACAAGTTATATAGGATGGGAGTACCAAATTTTCCAGATATAGCAGAAAATTTGATGGTGTCAATTATTTAGAGTAACTGAGCTTATAGTAACTTTGTTGAAGCATACTCGGGAAAGTCGTGTGATTATAAAAAAATCTCAAAAAGGAGTTTGGTAACTCATGTAGCAAAAACACTACAAAGTAAAAAATAACTTCGGAAGTCGTTGTTTTTGGTTATTTCGTTTTTGAACACCGACCGAAATTAAAGTTATTTTTTACTTTGTAGTGTTTTGTTTTTGGAAGACGGTTTTATTTTTTGTTAAAAAGTTTTTTAATTTGGGTTAGTGGTACGCAGGTATGCGTACCACTAAAAAGTGTAAATCAACAAACAACGTAAACAATCATCAGATATGCGTTTAAAGAAATCCAGATCCATTTGCTATCATTTATTAAAGGTGTGCCTATATTAAATAAATAAATAAATAAATAAAATAAAATTAAAGAGTTACGTTGCCTGCCTCCAAAGTTCTTCATCAGATCTTCACCAAATTTAAATGGGACCAGTCCAAGAAAATACTCTTCCAAACAAAAAAAGATTCATCCACATCGGTTAACAATTGGCGAAAATATCGCTGAACAAACATTTTTCATGGGATCACATCATCAAATACTGACTTATAACTTCCATCATCAGCTCAGCAACACGAGATGATGATTACAAGGCACAAAAATCTGAATTGCGTTAGAAAGTTAATGAAAAACCGTGTATGTGCTTATAAAATTTGAGGGTTTCCCTCGATTTTCATGGGATCCCATCATCAAATTCTGACTTGGTGACAATGGGACCACCTCAGAAGTATAGGCTTTCGAATAAAAAAAAATTAAAATCGGTCCAGGATTGGCGGAGAAATATGAACATACATAAAAAACTCTCTGCCTGCGTATGTGTTTCCAAAAGCTTACAACCCTAATCTCTTCGTTAGAGTGAACAGGCTCCTTCTGGGTAGGCTCGCTCCATCGTAAACTTTGTCTCTGTCATCTGTGACATAGATTAGAGTCAAGAGCAAACCCGTAACAAAAAAAAACTATTAAGTACTTAAAAAAATATATGAAGATTAAAATCTTAAAGAAACACCCCTTGTGTTCAGCGGGTCTAAAAGGGCCACTTTAGCACATCACGCTACCCGTCGCTGACAAATTTTCTCAATCAACCTTGAACCTAAACGATAAAGATGAAAATTTTTGACAGATTCTTGTGTGATTAATATTATGACTCTCCTAAAGTGGCCTTTTTAGCCCCCAGTTGTTTTTCGGGAAGTAGCGGGAAAACAAAACACGGCAAGTAGGCAGCTCCTTAAACAGAGATGAGCTGTTCAGTCTTTGTTAATAACTAGCTATCACCCGCGACTTTGCTACCGTCAAAACCGGCAATTTGCCCATTTTTATTCTCATAAGAACCTTCTCCTGATAATAACAAACACATTAAAAAATAATTAATGAAATCGGCTCAGCGTTTCACACATGATGCCGTGACCAGGGCCCCTAGTCTGCTAATTTTTATAAATTCGTCATTCCAACACGATGCCATTGTCATTTTGCTAAAAGTTCGTAATCTGCTAAATTCATAATGGTCGTTCACTAATCGGTCAGTGGCAAGTCAGTGGTCTCGTAATGAAATCGTAGTGGAATGACAGTGTCGTATTGCCATTATTATTAAACCCGTTTGAAGAAATGATTTTCGAAAAACTGCTATTAAATTTGAACATTAATTTATGCCAGATTGCTTTTGTATATAATTTTACATATTATTTATTAGTGTTCTATGAAATCTGAAGTAGTAAGAAGGTCGTAAATAGCAAATACGTGATGAAACTCATTTATATTTTATCCGTTTTGCTGTCAAAGTCAAATGTGACATTAGTGACATTAGGTACTGTTTACTTTACTGACGTCGACGTCTGTTTTTATTTGTTTTGAAGCGACCGGTGTTTTGCAGAGAGATTGAATTTTAACGTGAGCGTCATTAAAAAATCAAATAATTAATAGATTTGTTTATTGCTTTTTTTTAATTCTCAATAACGACATCATGAGACTGTGCATCAATTGCGGAATAGCAACGGACCGCTGCAATACAATAGGAAGGTGAATATTGGAAAATGAATCATTCTTTCTATTGTACAGGAATGGGTGGGTTAGTATCTGATATTTCTTATCGTAAACATTTAACATTTTTGTACCTACGTAATATTTAATGTAAACAAACTAAATGTAATAGGTTCTGTTTAAATTCATTTAATGGTTTTATTTTTAAAAATAATACCAGAATGTGCAACAAATTCAAATTCAAAACATCACCAATCCAGACTAAATCTGTATGGTCAATTACAACCTATTCTCTCTCTCAGAGGGGAGGCCAGCGTCCCTTCAATGGAAATGTAATATTATCACGCTAAGACCAACAGGAGCGGGGCAGTAACGAAAATTGTGAGGCAAACGAAGTTGCGCAGGTCAACTAGTATTTAATATTAGTCAAGCTCTTAACATCAACATTTCTCATTTGCAGGATTTCATTAATTCAGTCATTTTCAAAATGGGCACACACATACACAATGTCTCTGTGTAATGGCACCGTGTAATGTGGATAAATTATTTTCAGGTGGGTGCTTCAAGTGTGCTTCTTTTGATGGGTGCGAGCAAATAGAGCATCCTGGTATTTCCATTCAGGCTCCTCACCATCTGGGGCATCTTCATCAGCTGTCAATGAGAAAAACAGTCAAGACATTCCTAATTTAGAAGAACCTACCTACACTCATATTATGATAATCCTAATGAAGAAGATGATTAAAACGATTTACTTACTATGTTTTATTTTTATTTTAATATAATACAATTTCTGATTACTGTACCTGATATAAGTTAGCACCCTATTAAATACAATATAAACAAAAGCAAGACAGGAGTGATGCACATAGCCCTTGTCTAAAAAATATAGTTTTCTGAAAACTTCAGCTTAAAGAAACTGAAAGCCTGAGCACTTTTATAAAAAAATCATCGTTAAGCACTGCAGCATAGCTGCAAGTGCATTCCAGAGTATAAAGTCTCAGTTCTCTATAACGACGAATGTTTGATAATATTGAGTGTAGGAAACATAGCCACAAAAATATGCATTTTTTTATCTATTTTTGTTTGAACGAGCTAATCTCTGGAATCAGTCAGATTTGAAAAATTCTTTTTATAGTGTTAGGCTATACGGGTACGGAAAAAATCGAGATATGCGCGTACAAAGTCGCGAGCTAAAGCTAGTAACTTATTTAAAAATAATAACCTAAAATATGGGCAAATATTATCTGATTCGGTCAGTGGGTCAAAATTGGGCTCGTGAAACCTTCCTAAATACTCTAATTTATGGCGAAATCCAGCTCTGTAAAGCCAGGCCCAAGTTTTTATGGAGTTACGGTTTCTCGAAAACCACAGACACCTGGCGCTTGGCTACTGCAGCCGCACCAATGAAGGGCGAAGTTTGTCCAAAAAATATTGGATATAAAACGCTGGTAGAATGGCACAGTAACTGGAAAAGCAATGACTACACAATTGCGTTCTAATGGTAGGTCACTGATCGATGGAACTGTCAAAATTTTAGCAGATTACCGCATACGTCTGTCATTATGTACGAGATTACCATATTATGCCATTTCGTTCAGTGGACGAAATGAACGAAATCACTTGATCAATGATCAAGTGATTGATCATTGGAAAGTCATAGTGACACTATTATGTTAGTAGATTACCAAACTTGTCAAAATCAACAATTATGAGATCAGTGATCGACCATTCTGACACTATTGTAATAGCAGACTTGGGGCCCAGGACAAATAGGGATTGATCTTTATATATGACATATATAAGATAAGATAGATACTAAATATGAGAAGATCTTTCATTTGCCTGAAAAACGAGTCTTCCAGTTTCCTTCAGCCCATTTTACTCGCGCAGTTGAATAACAAAAAACGTCACCAAGAAACCTGAAAGCGCCTTTACGAAGCCCTCAAACGAACCTGAGGAACTGTTTCGGGCAAGTTCAAAAATAAATTTAATGCTTACGCCGCCGGCATCGCAAAACGTTCCAAATAAATAACTGAAAACTTTTTCAATTTCATCCCACGATCCGCAAATTGTGTTTTGCGTCTGAGTAAATCGAAAAATGAATAACAAATTTTGCCTTCTATAATAATCAAGGTGGCGAAATTAATTGCGTTTAGAATACATTTCGCACTGTTATTGACTTCTGTTTTGTTATTATTGAAGTTACATTCAACGTCAGATATAATTCGATTCGACTGAAAACAACAATTGGTTTGCCGTTGAATCCAATTTGCGTCAAACTCGATGTGATAAGGAATATCTCTCTTGGCGGCTACAATAGGTCGTCGGGGCTACAATTTGTAATATTGAACAATAATCAGGGATGAAAAACAATGTGGGCTTAATCGAACAAACAGTGGAGCGGGGAACAATGTCCAGTTTTACATATTCATCGGCTATTAATCCAATTTTCATTGGCGGTTTTCACTCAGCGAGTTGATTTTGGTTCATTTGTCACTTTTCACATGAATAATTTTCGGATCTTTGTTTAAACAGTGTTGGCACTTGTGTGTCGCTATTTGTGTATTCTCTTTCATATCAAAAACATTGTGATTAATACTGATTTGATTTATTTATGTGTCGTGTGAGTGAAGTTGATGTGATATGTGAATATTATTTTATTGCAATTTCCTGGAATGTTTAAAGATGGTATTATGTTCGTATGGGTGATATCATCTATACTAATATATAAAGCTGAAGAGTTTGTTTGTTTGCAAGTTCGTCTGCGTCACAATAGACCAACAGGAGCGGAGCAGTAATGAAATTTGTGACGTATGTTGTTCTTAGCGTAATGATATAGCCTATCCTCCTTCCTCAATAAATGGGCTATTTAACAATGAAATAATTTTTCAAATCGAACCAGTAGTTCCTGAGATTAGCGCGTTCATGTAAACAAACAAACAAACAAACTCTTCAGCTTATATTAGTATATAGAAGTATAAATAGAGTATGAATATGATGTTCTTCTACACGCACTTGAATAAAACCCAGTATAACAGCTTGGCACATGGAATTGACTGACGCAATGTTGTACTTTTGCATGATTCACAGTACTCGTTAACAATATTTGTACTTAGGCAGCGAGATTATATTTGTCAAAAAAGAAGTTAAAAATACTGTTAATATAGGTAAAGTCTGTCATCAGTTATCTCAATTTGACAAATTGTTGTTTGTTAACTAAAATGACGTAGAATAACATTATACTTATAAAGATAATCTAGACCGTTCATCATGTTAATCAACGTAGGTACCTCATATTCCACGACCTCGCTTCGACACGACATATTTTATACAATATGTACTCATGCTAGTTGACTTGTTAAACGAGGGACACAGTTATACCATTTTCAAGAGTAAAATTGTACCTGCGGTATTATTTGACCTAGGTACTTATTTTATATCTATCACATTCTTCTAAAAATCTGACACCGGTTTTGCCAGTTAGTGGGTTGTGGAGCTCAGGTAGGCAGTCGATTCATGTAAAATACTGCAGTTTGATTCTGTAGACAAGTCGTAGTGAAAGTCTTGAGAGAAGTGATCACGTCTTGAGCTGTCAATGCATGTAATCGAAGGATGGAATGACAGCTGTATTTTTTTTTTATTCTTTAATACAGTTAGTGTACAGTTTTGAGTTTCTATTATACCATTTAACCAGGATTGGTTTGTATTGGTACTCACATTCGCTACAACATCATCTGCCTAGCCTTTTCCCAAATTTATTGGGGTCGGCTTCCAGTCAAACCGGATTTAGCTGAATACCAGTATTTTACGCGGAGCGGCTGCCTACCAGACCTCCACAACCCATTAACTGGAAATACGGTACTTCGTGGCAAGACTGGAGTCAGACTAACTGGCTTCTGACTATCCGTAACGACTGTCAAAGATCTACAAATGACAGCCGGGACCAACGGCTTAACGTGCTTTCCGAGGCACGGAGAAAACTCGGTATGTTAAGATGGTCACCCATACATAGACCAACCTTGGCAAGCGTTGCTTAACCTTAAAGATCAACCCGTGTGGCTGTTATTATCACATTCGCTACAACAATACACCTTTATACTTAATTAGTTGTTTACTAATACTAAACAACTAATAATGTGGGTATCTTAATAAGTAACATTTTTAACAAAGTTGTTTCAGAGGTAATGATCATTTCACCCAAGCCTTTACTTCAACATGTTTACAGAATCGACCGGCTGGTATATAGCTGAATCCGGTTTGACTGGAAGTTGATTGCAATATACATAGTTGGGAAAAGGCTAGGCAGATGATGATGTTAGTTGAACCTAATATACATTCGATTTGTTTAGAGCAAATGGTAGAGTTAACAGCTTGTGGTGCATGTAATAAGAAGAGATGCAGCGACGACCATAACGTGACTCACATCACTTATAACATCAAGTCCGTTTTTGGCATCATACTTAAATGTCTCAGTATTTTTGGGGTTCCGAACAAAAAACGAAACCCGTATAGGATCACTCGGGTGTCAGTCTGTCCGTCTGTCACAGCCAGTTTTCTCCGGATCCACTGGACCGATCCGGTTGAAATTTGGTACACATATAGATTTCTGTGATCCAAACACAGAAGCGTTACGTAAATTATTGGATTTTTAGTATTGGGTCACTTTTGGGAGTCAAACTAGATAATTAAAAAAAAAAGGTTTTCAAACAATATTGGTTTTAATATATATATTTTTTCATAATTTTAAAATAAACAGTTTTGCAGTTATTTAAGAAATTAAATAAAAAATGACCATTCCCCCCTCTTATCTCCGAAACTATTGAGCTTAAAATTTTGAAAAAAATGCAGATAATAGATTTTTACCTATAGATTACAGGAAAATCTATAAGAATTCTATATTACTAAAATAACATGTTAAAAAGAAATAAATTTCGTTTGGAACCCTTTGCACGCGAGTCCGACTCGCACTTGGCAAGTTTTTTTACAGTACCTCTGTTTTTCTAAATTTAATTTAATGGTTTTCTGCCACACTCAACCAAACTTACATCAAATCAAAATGAAGGTGTAATAATTTACACTAAAATGGGATTAAATGCCACAGTTTGGGAACCAAGCATAGCAAACGCTAACTCCCTTGTATGTCAGCTGGACTCTAAGTTTGCTTTTGTAGCTGTTTACCGCTCGCCGTCTTATAGCAGTAAGGACCGAATAGAGAATTTCTTTTCCGGCTTAAATAATGTCTTGGGTGAACTTTCTTCTTTCCCAAATATCGCACTTACAGGTGATTTAAATATAGACATAAAATCGGGAAACAAGAGCCCCTACAGTTTTGAATATCTCATCCAAAATGCTTCCCATGGTCTGCTACCTACCCACCTAATACCCACAAGTCAAGAAAACTGTCTTGATCATGTTTTATTAAAGTCCAAGTTACCCTCCACTACATTAATTCTAGAATCATACTACACTGATCATAAACCAATTATACTTACGTTAACGAACGCGAATCCAACTCGAAAACAAAAACACACTATCTCCCGTCCTAATTTAGATGCAATTAACTCTGAACTAGAAAACATAAATTTTTCTGACATTTATAATATAAATGATTCTAATGCAGCCTTGAATAAGTTTGTATCAATAGTAACTACTGTAATAACTAAACACACTACCGACATTACGATTTCAAAGAAACATAGGACTATAAAACCCTGGATTACACCAGGCTTGTTAAAATGTATTAAAAATAGGGATAGACTGCATTTGAAATCAAATAAATCACCAATTAATAACATAATTTTAAAACTAACATATACACGCTATAGAAACTTCTGTAATGCTTTACTCCGGAAACTTAAAATAGCCTTTGATAAAAGTGAACTAGAAAAATAAAAAAATAATCCCACAGCTCTTTGGAAAAGCATACAAAAAATCACTAATACTCGTAAAGTGCGCACCAGTCCCCATGAATTGTTAAAACTAGGCGATAATCCTCAGTCTTCCGTGAACCAAGTACGAGTATGTTCCTTCTTTAGTAGTATTGGTAAAAAATTAGCGGCAAATATATTAAAATCCTACGGATTAACTAATACTCCCTCTGGCAGTGATCGATCGGAAAAGTCCAATTTTTCACCTCCTGCTAGCTCCCTCGTTGGGGGAGGGGGTATGTATGTATGCTTGTACTGTTGCACAACGACACGCTTTGCTTTGCTTTGCTTGGTAGTATAGATGCAGGCCTACCTTGCTGTCTCCTTCAGAGACGGGAAGGTGGCGTGGTCTTGAGGGGGAGCGCAACGGTCGTGTAAATCCTCAAGGCAAGTCCGGTGGATATACCTTCTCGAGGTTGCCACCCCGTTTTTGGTCTAATTCCTTACAAAATAGACGTAACTGAAACCACCGGGCGACCCGCAGAGTGGAGAGCTTTCCACTCAGTCCCATCCCATATCCCACTAAACCCCTTTTCCCCTCCCAACTCCCCTCCTAACTGTGATCCTTCTGTGACGAAGTGGTTGCGGGCTCGGCCGTCACTAAACTCAGCTGACGGCGGGTAGGAGAATTTTGTCAAGAATAGAACAACTTTAGCTTAATATGTAACATCGACACTGCTTCACTTGTTATAAGGATGTCAATTAATAGTACCCATATGGCTGAACCCTATCTCTTTAGATACAGGCTAGACCTAGTTTAAGAGATGGAGTCTATATAATTGTGCTTAAAACGTGACAAAAGTAAAATAGATAATCTACAATGTATACAGTGCAACGTGTTCTTATTTTATGAAATAAATATTTTTATTTTTATTATTATTTAATTTATTCATTCTATACACATATAATTTTACATTTTTAAATATTTCATTAAAAAAAATAGATTAAAAAAATCATTTAAAAATATAAAACTACCGGTGGTCAGGGCTCCTGAGAGAGGAACCTCCTCATTATACGCGCCGTGTCCAGGAGTACAGCTTTCTGGATCAAGCCCTTGATCCCTGCTGTGTTCACATCCCACATGTCGACAACCTCGCGAGCCAAGTCAAGATACTTCGTTTGTTTATCTTTCTCTGACTTCACGAGGTTCTCGTCATTAGGGGCTGCTATATCAACAATCATTGCGCGACGCTCTAGTCAGTCTATCACCACTATATCAGGCTTATTGGCAACAATAGTTCTGTCAGTGATGATAGACCCAATACAATGTGCAACTACCACTTTCGAGAACTGGGTCGGGCACATACCTATAGTACGGTACTTCCGATTACACAAGATTGTATTTAAGAGCAAGTTGCTGGTGGATAATCCTGGCTACAAGGTTGTGCCTGTGCAAATAGTCTCCGTTAGCCAGACTAGAACAGCCGGAAATAATGTGGCGGATGAATTCCCCGGGCCGGTGACATGCCCGACATATGGCAACCGTACCGTCCTTCACAATGTATTTCCGGTAGTTATTAGTCATCATAACTTCGTCCATAATTGTACAGACAAAACCTTCGGTTTCCCCGAAGAGGTCACCAAAACGAAGCCAGGCTACGGACGCTAAGAAGTCTACATCGGGCCCATGTAATCAAGAGTGAATAGGTTATTTCTAGGCAAGCGTGCTCCATCTTCGACCACATCCTCGCTTACCATCCGGTGAGATAGTGGTAAAACGCGTGCCTATCAAGAGTAAAAAAAAAAAAAAAAAAATGTAGGGCCCGATAAAAGCGTCCGTGAAGCTCCTTGCTCTGCCATACCTCCCTGCGGTCGTTAGTATCTAATACCACAGGTTTGCGCCAGTTCTCGTTAGCCAAGGAGAGCGCGGTAAGGCCTTTGTCCACCGCTACCACATCTCGATGCATACCCACGTCGGCCTCTAGGAAGTATTCCCTAAGGCTGCATACCTCGCGGTTGTGCAGGGTCTTAGCATTTAAGAAGCCACGACCCCCGCACTTCCGCGAGATATACAGCCTCATCACCGATGACCGTGGGTGATGCATCCGAATTGCGGTAAGCAGTGAACGTACCCTCCTATCCAGGGCGTCAAGTTCCGTCTGAGTCCATTTGAGTATGCCGAAAGAATACATCAAAACCGGCATGACCCAACCGTTGAAGGCGCGCACCTTGTTTCCGCCTGATAAAAGACTGTTAAGTACTTTGTTCAGGCGGCCAAAGAAGCGCTCCTTCAACGATTGTTTCATGTCAGTAGCACTGATGCCTAACGCTTCCGACATAAAATACTTGTAAGTTTCGGTTGAGGAGAGGGACCTAGGGTCTGTGGAATCCGAGGGTTGTGTTCCCTCGGATTCCATAATTTCCCCTCGCTTTACATGCATGACCGCACATTTGTCCAAACCAAATTCCATCCTGATGGCGCCACTGAAGGTTTCTGTTACCTTCAGTAGCTTCATCAGCTGCAAGTTGTTAGGAGCAAAGAGTTTCAAGTCATCCATGTAAAGGAGGTGCGATATGACCTGACCACCTCTTCTCAACCGGTAGCCTTGGCCCGAACCCTCCAACAATGTACTGAGAGGGTTGAGGGCCAGACAAAACCACAGTGGACTCAGACTGTCACCCTGAAATATGCCACGCTCGATCCTTATCGGTTCGCTGTTCGGCTGGGTCTGTCGACACCCTGGATAGTGAAGAACCGTCCTACACTGCCGCATACACGACATCAGGAAGGTGCGTAAAACTGCATCAACTTTGTACAGCTCCAGCACCCTCATGAGCGACGTATATGGCACCGAGTCATAGGCCTTCTTATAATCTATCCAGCATGTCGACAGATCTCTTCGGGAACGTCGAACCTGTTGGCTAATGGCTATGTCGATGAGGAGCAGCTCCTTAGTACCGCAGGACCCGTTCCTACATCCATTCTGAGAAGAAGACATTATTGAATTACTATCAATATGATGGTTAATCTTTCCTCTCAAAATGGATGTAAGAACTTTATAGACCGTCGGTAAACACGTGATCGGTCTATAATTTTTAGTCTCCGCGGTACTACCTGATTTATGGAGCAGGTGGGTTATTCCTGTAGTCAGGAACTGGGGCAGCGACCCTGACTCTAACGCAGACTGGAATTGAGATGCCAAGCGAGCGTGCGATCTTTTGAACCATTTAATCCAAAAGTTCTGCAGCCCGTCCGGTCCCGGAGATTTCCAGTTAGGCAACGGACGGACTGCACGAGCTACGTCTTGGGGGCTGATGTTAATTGCCCCCATTTCTGGTATCGGATCGCACGCGCGCTCAACCTCCCGAGTCCAATCGCCCTCGGTATGATTGACAGGCACCGTCCAGATGCTGCGCCAGAATGAACACATGGCATCATCATCCGGTAGGGTGCGTATCAGTCACACCTTGGTCTGGTCGCTCCCAAGCCCTATAAACCCACCTCTCATTGCTTTGGAATGTGAGATTCTGAGTGTATCGCTCCACTCGCCGCTTGTACTGACGTATACGGTTTGCCCATGCATAGACTTTCTGCTTCAGGAAGTCGATACGCTCTGTGACGCGGGTCAGATAATCCCGAGGACTAATATCAGTCCCCGAGAACGCCCGCCTCACAAAGCGCATCACTCTGCGGCGAGTGTTGCCCTCCCTGAAGCAGATTAGTTTGCCGATGAGTGCTCTAGCCTCACCGATACGACGCTCGATCCTGCACTGCCAAGCTGGTACAGCTGGTCGTGTAACTCTGTCACTACTAGGAAATTTGACATGAGCTACACGACATGCTGCTGCAGCCGCACAGTACAAGATCGAGTGGGTATCGGCAAGGTCTTCGCTGCTGTCAAAATAACTTGTTAGCTGCGAATCTAGAGCACACACCAGCGCCCTATTTTTATTATGCATGGGCAAACGAGGTAGACGAGGTCTAAACCCAGGCGGTGTAGAGCGATACTCTCGGAAGGCATCCTCCAAAGCGCTCCTCAATCGCTCGTTGCATTGGGTACTCACGGATGTGGCCCCGTCATCATCATCTTCACCGACGTAGTTAGGTCGCGGTGAAACACTTGCACTGGGTTGTATTTGCACCGCGGCCGGTGGCGAAGTATAATTATTATTAATTTTTCAATGTCCCTACTTTACCTAGTCTCCATGCATAATTATGTTTATAGCTATAATTATGAGACAGTAAAGTTAAATGAATTTCTGACACGCGATTCTATCAATAGGAGATTACAATAATTAAGTGTTCATTACCGGCTTTTTAGGCAAGGACTCATGGACTGCAATTAAAACTGGAAGTCTTGTGTGTTTTGTAAAAGATCGTTGCTATTATTTAAGTAGTGTCTAATAACAGTTTATGTTCACGGATATGTGTTATTAAAATATTGGTTCGTGGGAAGGGTAATTATTTACCTAGAAGCTATTAAATACTTCTATTTTTTAAGTATCGTACAAATTTTTTATTTTGGAACAGATGGTCGACGGGGCCGAAAATTTGTAGAGTGACGACCGCGTCCCGGAAGACGAAGCGTTAGAAGGCATCCCACAAGGTGGTCCGATGACCTGGTGGAGGTCGCTGGTAACCGATTGATGGGAGACGCACAAAATCGGTTTTTGTGGCGACACTTGGGACTGGCTTAGCAGAGGACGTCTTTCGGCTGAAATGAAAGAAAGAAAGAAAGAAAACTAATTTATTTGGCACACACGGAATCACACAATATTTGTAACAACAAAAGGAAATACAAATTAATTATAAAAACAATAAGATCGTGTGATGATGATGATGATGATGATGATGACCGTAAAATAAGGATATCCAACGGAACCCTATTACTAAGCGTCTGCTGACCGCCCGTCTTTCCGTCTGTCTGTCAGGTATCAATTAACCGAAAGTTGTAATTACTAAGTGTTATTAATAATACAGATAATTATACCTAAGCAGCCGTCTCGTTGCTTTTCATTAATAATCAAATGTTAACATTAAATGTTATTTTCTTGCTTTACAAAAGTTTGACCCTTTTACTGATATATCCTCCGAATAATTCCTTAATCGCTGCCAGATCCTCGTTTAAAATAACCTAGGAGCAAAAAACGACTTCGCAGGGACCACAGGAATCATATCAAGCGAATAAAAGTCACATTTTTCCTATGAATTTTTTGTTCAGCCATTAGCCACTTTTGTTTCTTTAAAAATTCAGGTGACACATTGTCTGAAAATCATACTCGTTCTAGTTCAGGTTCTGATCAAAATGAAGTTTAGTTATTCTAGGTAGGTAGGAGCAATTCCATATCTGCAGAAGCACGTATAAAATGTCATAGGATTACAAATATCATTAGTTATTTTTTGCTACGCAATAAATACGCTACTTCTTTAAAGTTTCTTAGGTTAAGCAGTCTTTGTTTTTTTTTTAGTTTTATTCTGACGTTTAGGTTTAAGGTAGATATACCGTTGTTTTTTGTCATACTATTTAGATTAAATACCTTTAATTTGATAAAGGTATGCGCTAGCATATACTTCAGACAGTGGAGAAAGACTAGTTAGAATCTTCAAAAAAGATCCGTCTATACCTTTTATTTAGCTTCCTGTGGTAGGGCCACACCGTTGTCATATGACAAATGGTTGGCATAAGTTAGAAAGATGTGATGCGGGTCTTTCTTTATTTGCGTCTGCACAAAGTAGGTCGACGCATGAAGCCGACGTAAATTGTTATAAAATACCTTTTAAGTTTCATATTTGTTTTTCTGTTATTTTCTGGAAAAAAGGTATGTAGTTAAATATTTTTTTAATAAAGAAGTTGGAATTAAACAAGCTGGCAAAATTTCACAGGATTCTAATTTTATTTTTACATATTTAACATTAGCTAAAATAAGATAAGAAACCAGACAAGTGCGAGTTAGACTAGCCTTAATAACTTTGGAGTAGATTTAACTTATAAAGACAATCATTTTGAAACACTTACGATGAGCCCTATGATACATTACACGATACCTACAGTAGGAAAAACTTAATTATTTTTTTTCCCAAAAAGTGTCCCAGACCCAAGCGGTTCAGTAGAATCAGACAACCGATTGATCCTATAACTGTCCTTTAAGGTTTCCGCTTCTCCATACAGAGATTGAAATTAGATCAGGTCATAAAAAAATACTGGTTTTAACTACTGAAAGACCTACAGGCATTTTCATTAAAAAAATAACTATGGTAAGTACCCGCCAGATAGACGTGCAATTACGGTCCACAAAAATTTATTGATTTCATAATATCAAAAACAGAAATAAAGACATAAACTGCCCTCAATCGACTTCAATCGTGATCCTTAAAGTTCTCTTATAATGCAAAGGAAGGTATATTAGAGAAAGCTCAATGTAATTTATTGCAAGTTTATCAGGCACTTGCTATATTATTGTGATTAGTTCAAATTCTTCATAGAAAACATTTAAGAATCTGTGTTTACTAATCGAATGGTTAGAGTTATTAATAAGCAAAGCCCCTAATCTAAAAAATGTTAGTTAAACACTCCTTTTTTTATAAGGATGGGAAATCATCAAATGACTCCTCCCGCTCTGGGTAAAGCAAGAGGGAGTGTCAGACTCTTACTGACTAAAACCCATCCGTGTTCCTCCTGGTGCCCTTTGTCTTCCAAGGCTACGGTACCCCTTTCGAACAGATTCCGCAGTAGTTAAACACTCCTACATGCGTTTAAAACTCCAGTAAAACGCTATTTCCTGCTGCAGCCCGGAACAAACTTTTTCCAACCAGTCTAAAACTATTCGACTGTGCAAAACATACAGCTTTTTATTTTGTAAGTTTGGTCATAGTGTACATGCACAATTGCACAGTTTTATAATGGAACTAGGAGTTTAAAAAAAATCCAAAATGTATAGCGATTTAGAGCCTTGGGTTTTGTAAGAAAAAAAAACTTAATTGTTAGCGGCGGGACTCGAGCACAGTTTTCCGAACATATCACTGTAAACCATAGACTTTTTATAGGTTTTTCTGTTATCTATAAGATTTTTATCATTAAAGAATTTCAAATTCTAGGCTTGGTTTTTATATGAAAAAAAAATGGCGCACTATAACTTCTATCATAATAGGCTACCATCAATAAATTGCTAATCTATTCAGTCCGTCGGTAAGAGTACTGAAAAATATTGGACACGTATTTTTTGATTTTGTGAATCAATGAATATTGACAAAGATAAAAGGCATCAAAACACGGGAGTGGGGGGCTCGTGACGTCAGAACGCACTAAAAATTATACCACGTCGTGACGTATTGAGAATTACAAAAGCGTCGTATCTACGTCAATTTTGGTTTACGTAACAATCTAACTGACGAACTAATTAGATTTTTTCAGTGGACAAGCCTATTATGACAATCACACGACACAATTTGGAAAACTTTTCTTTAAATACCAAGTACCCCATACTTAAAATGTGACACGGGAATAGGCAGACATGACATGGAATCAGGATTAAAAAAAAAACATAGCCCAGAAATTGCGCTATAATGAGAAAAATGGACTAGACTTTGTCTTTGTCACCTCTGACCTAGACTAGAGTCTGCAAACCTATCAGAAATAAAAAATAAATAAAAAAATGGAAACAGCATTTTTCCTGCAGAGGATTTAATAAAGCGCAGGGAACAGAATTAGAAAATAATAATAATAAACAATAATAACAATAACACCTTAGGAGGCTCTCGTTGGGCAGCTGGATCAAAGGCTTGATTCAGAAAGCGGTACTTCTGGACACGGCTCGCATTGTCAGGAGGTTCCTGTCTCTGGAGCCCTGACCACCGGTAGCTTGGACCCTGTTCCCGATATCGGTGGGCTACTATTTTTATATTTATAAATGTTTTTTTTTTTATATATATTGTATAAAATATTTAAAAATATAATTATAATAAAGTGAAGAAAATAAATAAAGGAGATAATAATAATAATTAATTCACCAAATTAATTTCACACGTATTACAATAAGATTTCAAATTGACAAAGTTCAACTTTATATTGGCTCAGGATTTTTAATACATAGTTAAGGAATTTTTGCATCCGAACTAGGCGGTAGCCTGTGTGTCCCCACCGAGTGTCCCCACATTGCCGTCGTGGTGGGGCTTGTGAGTCTCAATGATCTTGGAGCTCTGCCGGTAGAGTTACTCATGCCGGAAAGGTCCAATTGAGAGACCAGACAAAGAGGGACACACACATTTGGTGGAGTCCATAACATCGGACTACCGCGAGGGGCGCACCGTCTGGACTTGAACGTGCGTAACTCATTCTTCATGATTTTGAAGTATGAATGAGGGAGTTTCTGTCGTACGCCGTGCGATGGCTTACGTAGTAGGGTTATCGGGCGGTGTGTGATTTGTGATTGGCGTTTCGAAGTCTTCGGGGCGCCAATCTGGGTCGGGGTTTTGGTTTAGTGCTGTGCGATGTCTTTTGGCATGGCTGGCAAACTGAGAAGAGGAGAGGGGAGATAACCTCGTTAGAAAATCAACCATCTGGGGACCCCACCCCATAAAAAAGGCAAAGCTGTGATCACCACAACAATGGAAGCGCTTCATAAAAATAAACTACCCCAGGAGGGTACCTGCTGCTCCGCAGTAGGAGAATCCCTCACCGAGCAGAGCTCGGTCTGTTCCACGTATTCTGGGGGGGACAATGAACGCTTACAATCCCAATCGGATTTTTACCCGTCCTTCAAGGGCGTATTGAGTCAGGATGACTCACGTACCGGTGATGAGGAGTCGTTGGGTTCTATTCCCAACACATCTGGGGCACCGGAAATTAAAGAGCAGGCTAGCACCAAACTGCACTCGGACATCCAGAGCAAGGATGGTTCACAAGGTCTAGCTAGTACTGAGGTGTCAAGGAATGCACTTACGAAAAAAACCCAGAAAGTTCCAAAGAAGAAACAAACCCGAGCACAATTTGTGCGTCCGACTACCCCAGTTGCTGATGAGGTGGCAAGTGACACTAGCGAGTCGACTTGCTCGCAAATGTCTTGTGCCTCCGAAACGTCAACGAGATCGTCCAGAACTCGTACGCGCAAGCTTAAGCAGACACTAGCGAGCAGCGAGCCGATACCTAACAGAGATAAGTTTGTTAGGCCGCTCACACTTGGCAAGCCTGTTACTAGCGGTGGAGAGCAGGGCGTAGATTCTGAACCTGCGAGCCCACCAGCTAAGCAGGCAAAAACTCGGGCAACGGCAAAACAAAACCTGCCCTCACCAGAGATGTTAGTTAAGACGATGCAAGCGCAGCCAACGGAACTTAGCACCTGCATAGCATGTTGTCTTAAAACTATAGAAGAGGTTGCAAACGAATCGCGCAACCTCAAGGGGAGCTTTGTTCATAGTCTCAAGTTGGCAGCAGTTACAGTCCAAGCTGCAGTAGCTGAATTGGCCACACGTTCAGCGGTTGAGGTCAATGTTGAGAGGCTGGAGACGGAAAACGCCGACTTGAAAGCTCGGCTTAC
The DNA here is from genome assembly GCA_950371165.1 of Lacanobia oleracea. Taxonomy (NCBI): domain Eukaryota; kingdom Metazoa; phylum Arthropoda; class Insecta; order Lepidoptera; family Noctuidae; genus Lacanobia; species Lacanobia oleracea. Next base: position 14,630,609 of record OX493401.1, read on the forward strand.
CAACTTGTCAGTGCAGGTCGAGAAGCTGACAGCACAGGTCAGCCTCTTAAGTCGTCCAGGTGATCCTGTTACAACCTCATCGATAGGTCCCAGCTTAACCGTTGCAGTGGCCGGTTCTTCTCGATCAAACGAGTTGGAGGCCCAGTTTCGACGTTCTATAGCCCTAGAAATAGGGTGCATGGTGGACGCCAAACTGGCCGCAATGGAGAAAAGATTGCCTCCAGAGAAGTCCTTGCGTCCAACACTTGCTGCAGACATGAGAAAAGCTTCACCACCGGTTGCGAATGAGCAGCCAGTTACCGGTCCGAGCCAAGTACCTAATACTGCGGGCAAAAAGAAAAGGAAAGGTAAGGGAAAAGGCAAAGCAGTGGCTTCAGTTGTGGATTTTCCTATTGTGTCTACGGCATCTGCACAAGCTTCTCAGGCCCTGCGAGAAGAAGCAAAGGCTAGGACGGTGGCCTGGTCGACAGTGGTAGGGAGGAAGGCAAAGAGAGATAAGACTCCCAAAGCCAGCGCAAAGTCCGATGCCCCACCTGCCACTTCTGCTAAGGGGAAACCTCACTAATAAAACTGCCTAAGATTCCTGCCACGGCAGCAATTACGGTCTCAATAAGAGAGGGGTCATCTGCTAAACTCGGCGAGGTCATGTCCGTAGTGAGACAGCGAATTCGTTTAGCTGAATTCGGCATTGACAGTGTCGGTCAGAGGAGGGCTTCTGATGGTGGGATGGTGCTAACAGTCGCTGGCACTGAATCTTCCACCAAAGCAGACAATCTCGTAGCCGTATGCGAGAGGTCCTCGCCGAGTTTGATGTGAAAATTTCTCGGCCAACTAAGCGAGCGGAGGCAAGGATTATGGACCTTGATGATGCCGTTACGCCTCAAGAAGTGGCAACAGCTATCGCCGAGGTAGGAAGCTGTCACCCTGATGAAGTGAAAGTAGGAGAAATTCGTCGTCCATATGCTTCTTTGGGGCACGTCTGGGTCCGTGGCCCATTGGCAGCAATAAAAAAGCTGGCGTCTGACAAGCGCATGCGCTTAGGGTGGACGATGGCCAGGGTTCAGGTTCTGGGGGCACGTCGTATGATGTGCTTCCGTTGCCTGGAGCCTGGGCATGTTCGCTGCCGGTGCACTAGTACAGTTGACCGGAGCAACCAGTGCAATGCTTGCGGGGGAGCTCACAAAGCAAGAGAGTGCACGTCGCCGATCATGCGGTGCCCGCTTTGTGCAGACAAGGGTTTGCCAGCGGACCACCGGCTAGGGGATAAAAAATATACTCCACGCATGAAGCGGGCCTCGCTTGCTCCAGCCACAGCTCCAAGATCGACGCCAGTACCACTGGGTGCAGGCCCTTCAGAGGAAATGGACACATTGCCTTCTCAGCCTTAAAAGTACTCCAGTGCAACCTGAATCACTGCCGCAGTGCGCAGAATCTTTTTCTACAGACTATTGCGGAGTGGTCGGTTGCCTTAGCAGTAGTAGCGGAGCCATATGGTCTTAGAGATCATCCTTGCTGGTTCCGAGACACTGTGGACTCTGTAGCCATTTACTGGGCTAGTGGAAGTGATGGGTCTCACTGCTCCCTATTAGACAGGGGAGATGGATGGGTTGCAGTGGAATGGGGACCCCTGGCTGTAGTGGGCTGTTACGTGTCTCCAAACATTTCTCTCGCTGAATTCGAGGAATATCTGGACAGGGTTTCAAACTGCATTCGCTACAAATGTTCACCCCGACCGGTGCTCGTTCTGGGTGACTTTAATGCTCACTCCAGAGCTTGGGGGAATATCCGAGATACGCCGAGGGGACACGCGGTTCAAGACTGGGCAGCGTCGCTTGACCTTTGACTTTTAAATAAAGGGTCTGTATCCACGTGCGTTCGGTGGCAGGGAGAGTTAATTGTGGATCTCTCATGGGCAACTCCTTCTATTGCTCGTATGGTTTCGGAATGGAGGGTTGCGGAGGAGATGGTCACACTTTCCGACCATCGCCACATCGTTTTCGATTTGACACTGCACCCTTCGGATAGCCCGAGCCGTCCAGTTCCTAGCCCACCGGTGCGACGGTGGGCCCTCAAGCGGCTCAATCCAGACATGCTCATTGCAGCTGCAAACGTCGCGGCGTGGCCGGAAGATGCTCATTCGCAGGGGACCTCGCCCGATCCAGAAGTGGAAGCGGCTTGGTTCCGGGATGTAATGACGTCGATTTGCGACGCTTCCATGCCCCGGGTCAGGTGCGCCCAGCGCCCGGGTGCGGTTTACTGGTGGTCAGCAGACATAGCGCAGTTGCGCGTTTTAAGTCTTAGGTCCCGACGCCTGTACCAACGCACCCGACGCAGAAGACAGCCAAGAGCCACGGATGAGGAAATAGTCGAAACCTATAGAGCGTACAGGGAGGCGACTATGGAACTTCAACACGCCATCGCCTATGCCAGGTCAAGGTCTTGGAGAGAGCTTCTTGAAGGGCTGGACAGGGATCCATGGGGGAGACCTTAAAAGTTGGTAATGGCCAAATTGCGGCCTTGGGTTCCCCCATCACACAAACCATGGATCCACTCCTACTGGAGAGTGTTATAAACACGCTCTTCCCAGTATCTAGAGAAAGCCCCTCATCGCAACTTTCACCTTCGGACTGGTCTGACGAGCTGGAGGTGACTGAAGCGGAACTGGACCGGGCTGTTAGACGTATGGCGGCTCGAAACACTGCGCCAGGCCCAGATGGTATCCCTGGCCGCGCCTGGGTTTTGGCTCTGGCTTCTCTAGGAGACCGCCTAAGACGGTTGTTCAACAGCTGCCTCCGTACGGGCGTGTTCCCTTCAGACTGGAAGGAGGCTGGATTGGTTCTGTTGAGGAAGATAGGCAGAGACTCGGAGTCTCCCTCTGCATACCGTCCCATTTGTCTGCTCGACGAGGTTTCCAAACTATTCGAAAGAATAATTGCCGAAAGACTCGTCGGGCACAAACTTGTCGCGAGTCGGTCCCGATCTTGCTGATTGCCAGTACGGCTTCCGACAGCAGCGTTCTACAGGATGCGATCTTACGCGTCCGCTCGCTGTCGGAGCAGGCAGTGTCCCAGGGTGGGGTGGTGTTGGCGGTAAGTTTAGATATCGTCAATGCTTTTAACTCCTTGCCATGGGATGTGATTAGGGCGGCACTTGTACATCACAGAGTCCCCCCTTACCTGCAGTGCATCGTCGGGGCTTATCTACGAGACCGGCACATTCGCTATGTGGGCCGGGATGGTAGTGTTCATCGGAGGGAGATTACGTGTGGGGTTCCGCAGGGGTCAGTTTTAGGTCCTTTCTTATGGGATCTGGCTTACGATGTTGTTCTGCGTGTCGACCTTCCCATTGGCGTCAACATCGTTTGTTACGCAGACGATACCTTAGTGTTGGCTGCTGGAAACACCTTCCACGAGACCATCCAGCTTTCCGAGCTTGGAGTGGCAAAAGTCGTGGCTTCGATCCGCGAGTTGGGCTTAGAGATAGCACCTCATAAAACTGAGGCGCTATGGTTCCATAAACTGCCGAGTAGCAGGGAGCCACCCAACTCGTTAGTAACAGTTGGAGATGCGCAAGTCCAAGTGAGTCGGCACATCAAGTATCTGTGCCTAACCCTGGACGGTCGGTGGGGCTTTGAAGAGCATTTTGAGCGCCTGGTCCCCCACCTGGTGTTGGACCATCGCCTGTGCTTTGCACAGATTACTACCCAATCTCGGGGGGCCACGAGAAGAAGTTCGCCGCCTCTACGCAGGTGTTGTGCGATCAATGGTCCTCTATGGTGCGCCTGTTTGGTCACATAGACTGTCAGGCGTCCGACGCTGCAGGACTAAGATCAACAGCTTGCAGCGGAAAATGGCCATTCGCATCGCACGAGGATACCAAACAGTGTCCTTTGAGGCGGCAACGCTCCTGGCACGCTTTCCACCGTTAGACATCCCAGCGGATATGGATGCGAGATCCGGGCCATACGCCAAAGTGGCAATAGCGTGCCAGGAATCGCTTTTGTAAGGCTAAGGCGGCAGGAACGGCGACTCGCGCTCGAACGGTGGCACGAACGGCTACAGCAACCGCAATTTTCGCGCAAGCGTGTTGTGGAAGCCGTCTTGCCCCACTTCGAATCCTGGCTAAAAAGAGAGGAGCGCATCTCCTACAGGCTCACTCAAGTGCTGACCGGGCATGGTTGCTTTGGTGAGTACCTGAACAGGATTGGGCGAGAAGCCACGGCAAATTGCCACCATTGCGGAGGCGACCTGGATTCCGCGCAACACACGCTCGAGGAGTGCCCTGCGTTGTCCTCTGAGCGGCGGGTTTTGGTCGCCAAGATTGGTCGAGACCTGACTCTGCCAGCCGTAGTGAGTGCTATGCTGGCAGATAATGAAAACTGGAGGGAAATGGCTGCTTTCTGCGAGGTCGTGATGGTCTAGAAAGAGGCCGCCGAGCGGGATCGTGAGAGGGCTGATCCTACTCGGCTTTTAGGCGTCAGGGAGGCAACCGCCTCGACGCCTAAAAACCGAAACCCCGCCTGCGTTATTTAAGGTAGGTGGGTCTCCAGGGTCGCTGGCGCTCAGAGTCGGGTCTCTGTCCGCCAACTCAGTGATCCTCGGAAAGGCGGTAGCACAGTGATCACGTGCTGCCGTACATAGCGAGGCTAAGGGGAGACCCCTTTACAGTCTCCCCAGGGATGTGCCCTAACAGGCGTTGCACAGAGGGGGTTCCGGAGTGGTCTTTTAAGAGGTAACGGGGCTTCTTCTTTGTGCTGATGGTGATCACCGGGGTGGTTTTAGTGAGGTAAAAATCCCACACTTCCTGGTCTTTACCCCAAAAGTCCAGGCGCCTTTTGAAGGTTTCCCCCCGAAAACAAAAAAAAAAGGCGGTAGCTCGGATTGCATTTCATCCAAGATGTGCACCTTTATTAGCCATCAACAAAAAATATTTAAATCCAAAAAGATTGCCATGTCATGAGAAGATAAAAATGAAATAAATAGTTACCTATGTATTTGGTGATAAGTGTGTGTGCGTGTGTGTGTGTGTGTGTGTGTGTGTGTGTGTGAGGGTGTGTGTGTTGTGTATAACTAGAATGAGACGCTTGTTTAAATAAACTTGAGGGTCTATTGTGTCTAGACGTAATTAATCTATTTAAGTATGTCTAAAATCGCTTCTGTTTCATCATAAGAGAGATTCTGTAGGTTGTCCTGAATTCTATTTTAACAGTGTAACTTTATTAGTGGATAATGTGATTGATTCTGTCGTATAAATATGGACCAAGGAAAATAAAGAATCTCCTAATGAAGGATGTTTTGGTAACGTGTGTCCGTTTACTAACTGCATGTTTTCTTCGTTTGAGAAGAGTATTTGAGTCATAAGTAAGATGACCATGTTGCTTAAGCAGTATGCTGAGAATTAAAAGTTGGCGAACTGTAAGAACTTCGCATAGTTGATAAAGCTGATTTGTAGGAAAAAGAATGGGCCTAAAAGTCATAGTTTTTAAAGTAGCTCGTTGAGTTATCTCTACTTTTCTCAAAGTGGTTTTCGGGGCGCCTCCCCATGACGAGTAGCAGTAGGTTATTACCGACTGGCAAAGCGTCAAGTAGACTTGCCTAAGCAATTTGGCATCAGTAGCATGCCTAAGCTTTCTGAGAAGCTCGTGGCTAAAGAATAACAGCCGCATGGGTCGATCTTCAAGGTTAAGCAACGCTTGCCAAGGTTGGTCTGTGGATGGGCGACCATCTCAACATACCGAGTTTCCTGCGTGCCTCGGAAAACACGTTATGCTGTTGGTCCCGGCTGTCATTTGTAGAACTTAGGCAGTCGTTACGGATTGTCAGAAGCCAGTAAATCTGACTCCAGTCTTGCCAAGAAATACCGTGTCAGCCATTTAATGGGTTGTGGAGGTCTGGTAGGCAGCCGCTTCTCGTAAAATACTGGTATTCAGCTGAATCAGCTTTGACTGGAAGCCGACCCCAATGTAGTTGGGAAAAGGCTAGGCAGATGATGATGATGATGAGCATGCCTCAGTTTTCTGAAAACATAAATCAGTTTTCGCACACGACCACTTAGCTGTTTAATGTGTTCCTTGAAACAAAGGTATGCTATCGATAATAATACTCAGGTGACAACACGCTCTAGAGTTCTGCACGAGCAATCTACTTTATCCATTCATGCGAAATGATGCGACAATCCTCAGGCTGTATCGAGTTAGCGTGGACTAAACGTTTAATATTTAGTTTTTTCAACATTTAAAGTTAGGATATTGGCCCTTAACCATTTTTCACAGCATTTAATCCTTCTTGGGCAGCACCAAAAACCTGATCCATATAAACTAACCAATATTATGAAGAAGAAGACACAACTGGCGTACGTTCGTTGTCTCTGGAAGTACACTGATCCTTGTGTTCTTTTTCTTTCTCTTTTCAACGAGAAATAATGCACGCTTCTTGTAAGCTTCCTAAAGCCAGTTTCATGAAACTATTTTACATATGCAGAAGTTATCCCAGTATCATCAAAAAGTATGCTCATTTTAGCTGTTATCTCACATGTGTTCTCTCATCGTTTCGCAAACAGTAGAACACGTTGCCGTAATTAAAACTAAATTAGCTATCCGTTCAGCGCAACTGTTTTCAATTTTCAAGAAAGACCTATCTTCCCGTAGAGTTTAATAAATGAAGCCTTTCAGTGAACTTACTTCGATGCGAACCCCGCCTAATAATGAGCCACCGGAGAGTTCACCAAATTAATTTAAGCCCACTGCATCTTGTTGCGAAAACTGAGAGTAATCTACTTGAAATATAATACTTAAACAACCAGGGACGAGGTAGGTACTTGTAAATAATAGGCTTGGGCGTTTGTAAGCTACCTACAGGAATCAGTTCTAGCAAATTACTTTTTACGGTTCCGTATGACCGTATTAATAATCGGAATCCTTACAGAATCACTCGTGTCTCTGTTTGTCTGACCGTTTCTTTATAGGGTTTCCCATTTTTATTTTTTATTTAATTTATTTTTGCACTTTTGACGGTAATAGGAAGGAAGTAAGTATACTATCATAGTATTGAAATCAATTATATCCAATATTAAAGACAGTGGTGACCACTTATCATTAGGGTTCCGTACCCAAAGGGTAACCAACGGAACCCTATTACTAAGCCTCCGCTGTCCGACCATCCATCCGTCCGTCCGTCTGTCTGTCAGCGGGCTATATCTCAAGAACTGTAATAAATAGACAGTTGAAATTTTCACAGTATGTGTTTTTCTATTGCCAAGAAACGACAAGAAACGTGTTTATGGTACAAAGTCCTTCACTTGAGGATAGACCGCAAAAATTAAAGTGTTCCGTATTATTTTATGTATTTTTAACCGACTTCTTCAAAAAGGAGGAAGTATGTTTTTTTTTTATGTATGTTCACCGATTTTTACGCCAATTGTGGACCGATTTGATGAAATCATTTTTATTCGAAAGCCTATACTCCTGAAGTGGTCCTATTGTCACCAAGTTGGAATCTGATGATGGGATCCCATGAAAATTGACGGTAACCCTCAAATTTTATAGGCACATATAAAGTTTTTCATGAAATTTCTAACCCAATTCAGATTTTTGTGCCTGATAATAATCATCTTAAGTTGCTGAGCTGATGATGAAAGGTATAAGTCAGGATCCGATAATGGGATCCCATGAAAAATGTTTCAGCGATATTTTCGCACATTTTTAACCGATTTGGATGATTCTTTTTTTTATCTGTAAATGTACTGTATTAATCTAAACTTCAATGTTAAACTACACATATGCTAAAAGTGTCAACAAATAACCATGAACTTGAAGATATTATATCATTTAATTGTGAATAAAAGTGAAATAAACTGTGGAAGTGAGGTGTGACTGACACTGACATGGTCACCATCAGGTATTTTAGTTTCTATTACAAATAAAATAGTCGCTAGTTAGTCGAAATTTGTCGCCAGATAGCAAAATTAGTCGGTCACTGGTTCAAAAAATTTACCACAAGGTATAGAGCTGGCCGATCAGGGGAGCACCTACGCCAGCTTGGCCCATTTGAATCTCAAAAGCTAAGGCATCTAGCAAAGATCTGTTTTCTCCCAAAGATGAATGGTCATTTCTGACCCAGAGCTTGACAGAAATGAGACCTATTGTAGTTTTTTTGTCATTTAATGCAGAGCTAGAATATGTATTTTTTTCGATTTCAATCATGTCTAACGCATATTTGTATGACCTTGAATACGTCTTTAGACGTTGTCTCGGAAAGTTATTTTACATTCATTCTTACAAGAATGCTGGTTGTGTTTGTGCTCATTTAAATCCTTCTGATGAGCACTATTGCTGTTGGGAACAGGGATCTGATGGAAACCATAAAGGTGATTTCCTAGTTGACTACTCTTATACGCATCGTGTTAAGACTCATTTTAATATTCCTTACAAGTACTATTTATTTTATCTGGTAGCAAGGTTCTCATGATCTCCCCAACCAGAAACTCCTAAAAGCGAGTCAACTAAGAGATCCAGTAAGGTATTTTAGTTGGTTCCTTATACATATCGTGTTTGAGCTCATTCCAAAGTTACGGGTGGATACAATTCATTGAAGTTGTATCCAGTGTTTCAGTTGGGTCGGATAATAAATTGTTGCATGACGTTAACCATATTTTTTTTTATGTTGAAGTAGGTCCTTTAGTCATAAAAGTATCCATTTAAAGTGTAATACTAACTGCCCGCGACTTTGTTCGCGTTAAAAGTATTTTCATGGGTTTAAATTTTTATAGCACGGATTCCTTTTTTTTATCTAAAATAATTTACTCCTTATAATATCAGCTATCTACTAGTGAAAGTTCCGCTCACATTGATCGAGCCATTTCGGAGATACCGCATAAAACGATGGTTTTAGGTAGACAGACGAAGAAAGACAAAAGTTTTACAAATTTTGTTTTTGGCATAAGAATCATTACCTATAAAAATCTGTTATATTGAGCTTACAAACAGACATCAATTTTATTTCCATTTTTTTTTTATTTTTAATATTGGAGTTTTGCTGCTGTTTTGTCTCTCTGAATCTGTCACAGTGTTTTTGTCAGTATTAATGATCTGACTTTCTGGTCTCAATCATCAGATCCTTGTTCCTAACAACAATGAATAATACCCGTTAAAAGGATTCAAATGAGCCCAAATACGATGGTTATACTAGTAGCCAAATATAAAATCCGTTATCGACATTTCTGGTCTCCATCATCAGATCCTTGTTCCCAACAACAATGAATAGTGCTCATCAGAAGGATTTCAGCGAGCCATAACACGATAAGTAGATGGGTATAGGCGTAGTCAACTAAGAGAGGACACATCATCAGACCCTTATTACCAACTACAGTGATTGGTACCTAATCGTACGATTCAAATGAGCCCAAACACTATGGTTATACTATAAGCCAAATGAGAGTTCCACTATCCACCTTTCTGGTCTCCATCATCAGGTCATTGTTCCCAACCGCAATAAATATAGTGCTCATCAGACGGATTCAATTGAGCCCAACCACGATGATTACGCTAGCGGGAGTGTACGAAAAATACCTTTTTTTTATACTTCGCTCGAACGAACACTGAATACCATATATATGAAACAGCTGATATTTTTTTCGAGTTTTCGGGTTTATTCTCAAAGTAAAAGTTGTTTATAATCATGTGTGTTTTCACTGCCTAAGAGGTTGTTGGTGTTTTATAAATAACCCTGTATATTATACCTTTCTGGTCTCCATCATCAGATCCCCAACAACAATGTCCAACTGTCTGTCTGTCAGCAGGCTGTATCTCATGAACCGTAATAGTTTGACAGTTGAAATTTTCAGCCTGATGCCGCTATAATAACAAATAATAAAAATAAATTTAAATTGGAGCTCCCCTACTAAAAATAGAAACGTGTTTTTTTTGGCGTTTTATGCTCGATCTTTAATGGCAACAGATAGACATTTTTAAATGCTCACAGAGTTTGTATTACTACAATATTCGCTAAAAAAATAATTATATAAAATTATATTTAAAAATTAAAAGATGTGTTTTTGCGAGTATTATGCTTGATTTTAGCGGGATAATAGTGGACTATAGTAATGGCTGGTACGGAACGTTTTTTTATTACTTAGATAGAATTCAGATCAAAAGGCGAATAATGCTATAAAAGGATGTGAATAAATTATAAGTGAGTTAACCGGAAAATAGGTAAGTTGTTCATTTTAATCCAAAACAAAAATATGTTTCACATTTTATTCTCAATTTCAATAAAATGTTAACATGTTTCTTTTGATAAAAAATAAATTATTTTCATGTTTAATCGTTACACATACATCAGCCATTGTTTTAATATTTCTATTAGGATTCCGTACCCGAAGAGTAACCAACAGAACCCTATTACTAAGCCTCCGCTGTCCGCCTCCGCATGTATTTCTATTGCCGCCATAACGACAATAAACAAGAACGATTAATGGTACGGATCCTTTCCTGAGATGTATTTCCTTTCTTCGTTTGACCACTATCAATAAGTGGTAATGGTGCAAGCTTGCTTATAAATAACCTGTCTACTTTTGGCTTAGACCCTAAGGTTTTATTTATCAGAAAACATAGACTCCGACAGGTCCACTCCTTAACTATAATACAATAACTCAATATTTCCCCAAACCGTTTTGTACATATGGGTGGGATGCGTGATGATAGACAAAATCCATACTAATAATATAAATGCGAAAGTAACTCTCTCTGTCTGTCTGTTTGTAACTTCTTTACGTCTTACGGCTGCTCTCACGAAAAAAGTCGGCACTAACAGAGAAACTACATCTGAAATAAATAGTTAGTAATCGACATGATATACGTAATTTGGTTTAGTCAGAATTTATCTATCAGTATCACATAATAAAAATAAAAAACACACCAAATCACCTCCAAGTCGTTGAGATGAAACTATTTTACTCCTTCATTTTTTATCAAAAGAGTATAAAAATATATGTATTTCCTGCTTCGCAGTATAAACGAAAATGATTTGGTTTTCTTACCTACTTGTAGTGACCACTATCTCACCTGATGGTAAGCGATGATGTGGTCAAAGACGAAGCACGCTTACCTAGAAGTAACCTATTCACTCTTGATTTAAAGACTCCCAGACTTTAAGAAACTCTTTTACTCGTCAATGTTTTTTTGGTAATTTTAATCTAGATGAGGCCGGTGTTTCCTAGCTGACTGATAGTATGGTACTTTGTCTAGAGCCCATAGACACTTTCTATCGTTCCGAGTATGTTCCTTGATAGACGCTAGTAAAATATTATGTTAATCTTCGTAATAAAATAACTCGTGTGCTTCTAAGAGAAACGTGACAACACTTTTTCCTAGAATCCACGTTTTAAGCATACTTATTTCCGGGCACACTACTAGCTCCAAACGGCTCAAACGGCTTCTTTGAATTTTCTAATGGAAAATCTAATAAGGAATGAGTGTTTAGTTGCTTCTTATAAATATAGTTTCAATAATCTTAATCCAGTGATATTTTCAGAGGTTTGTTTATTATGTATGTAAAAGTTTTCTCTGAATTTTATATCCAAATTTCGAATACGATAGGCAATTCCACAAAGATAGCAGGGAACTTTATATTGCACTGTGTAGTAGTCTATGCGCAGAGCTGCGCTTGAGCATAAACTTGTACCAAACTGTAAGAATAAATTAATAGTGCACTGCTTGTTCCGTCCGATGGGACGGCGGTAATTCGACACGTAGGAGAGATTAGTATTTCCGAGAAACAGATGTGTCAAACCAGTAACTTCCATACCTACTCCAGGTCTTATTGGTCAATAACAAGTTACTTGCAAAAATCGTATGATTTTGGGTACATTATGAGAACTTAATTTTTAAAATGGTCTTAAAGCAGAGCACGTGCAGACCAACAGTCAGTTTTTGGTTTGTTTTTTTTTTGTGACCGTCTTCCCAAATTAAAGTTATTTTAAACTTAGCCGTTTGTATTTTTTTCTTAAAAAGTTTTTAGTTTTTATTTTTCACTGTGCAATTTTCAAAAAAATCGAGTCGATATTTTTTTATGAATATAAAAATATTATGAAGTGTGGTCTGTCTAAATCTATATCTATAATCTGTCAATTGAGGTTGCCGAACGGTTTTTGAAACCAATATCACAATCGTATAATTATTTTGCCCGTGTCGAATGGCGATTTAGTTTTACCATGTAATACGCTGCAACTAAATGGCTATTTGAAATCACTTATAATATTGCTTACAAATACTCGAGTGATCTCGGAAAACGGCACCAATCGTAATTGAGCCCACCGCCCGCACACAACAGCAAACAAAAATCAAAATGAAGTTCTACCTGCTGGTAAGTGGAATTATAAATTTTACATAAAAATATATATGCATGACCAAATAAAAAAAAAAAAAAAACACAAATGAGTTCACTGGATATTATGGGGCAAAAAATGTGTGCGCAGACATAGAAGCATTTTTTTGTTCCTGTGCCTGACGGGATGACAACCCGACACGACCGAGAAGAGATCAGGCGCAGGACCAAATGCAGACTTTATGTTATTTCAGCTGCTACTTAGAAATTCCTAATATTTGTTTTGATAACGATCTATTCATCATCTTTACCTTTCAGTTGTGCCTCTCCGCTTTAACAACTCTGATGTGCCAAGCACAGAACCATCAGCTGTACAGTCAAAGCCCAGTACATAGTAACTTGAACGCGCAGCCCTTGCCAAATTCTCGAAGAACTTTCCCATTGATGGGGTATGGTTATGGCGGACTGGGTGGTGGGGTTGGCGCTGGCATTAACGCAGGTTTAAGCGCCGGGATTGGAGCTGGGGTTGGCGCTGGCGGCTACGGCTATGGTGGGCTCGGCGGTGGAGCTTACGGTGTACCTTACGGTGGAAATCCTTATTATGGTTAGGCAGGACTCATATAATTTGGTTTTTGAGGTTGGTCGTTTTTTTGTCCACAAATGTGTTAACCAAAATTATTTTCAAAAAGCTATACAAATAATCATTTTGACTACTAGAATGAAATGAAATATCAATCTATGAAACAATTCAACATCATTATTTATAGAAAAATATCTGGTAATTAAATTGACTTCTGAAACTCTTCTGTTATTTCATTAACGACTTATTGTTTGAACATTGTAACTCACAATGATTGACTCTTTTGATATCCTAGCAACAAACTCTTACTAATGTCTCGTGTAATGAATATTATATCCCACTATGATTGAGTTTAAGGTTACCCTAGTAAAAACTGCTTTTGGCGTGCAAGACTGACCAAGATATGTCCGGATAAATCTCCATTCATCAGATTCATGTGATTTTTTTCTGAAGAGTCCTTCAGAAAAAATCTCACGAATCTGGTAAGTTCGTCAATCAATTAATGCCTGCGCTTTATTTTTTTATTTTTTTTATATTAACTTTAAAAATATTTATTTCATGGGGAAGAGCATCTTATATAGTTAAACTGACTAATTGGCAACTGACTCCAATTAGTCAGTTTAACTGGATTAAGAGGGCTAGCGTTGGATAGGATGCTCTTCCCCATGAAATAAATATATTTTTTCTGCTAGCAAATACAAAAACTCCTAAGTGATCGAAAAAAAATTTGTTACTCTAAATTTTTTTTGGAAAGATCGCCTTTCAATCAGCTTTGGAATCTTAGAACCCCGTACTAAAATGAATGCAGTTGTAAATCTTAAGGCTATCTAAAATAATTTATATAGCTTACAATCTCGCATTAATTGACAAAACGTTAGGAATAGCTGACTTTTTTTAGTAATTTATACTTGCATAATAAATCTATTTTTCACATCCTAAAAAATTCAAAATTAAATAAAAGTGGTGCTACTAATTTTCGTTGATGAATAATCTGTACAATCCTTGTGAAACCAGAACCCGTAGGTTTAAAGAAAATAATCCGATTTTATATAGCCGAAGGACGAAACTCTTCCAGAGTCAGGACATGTGCCTGAAGTGGGAGTTAAAGGGTAAATTTTCATTGAAGTAGAAAATGTATTTTAAAAATTTAAGTTTTCCATTGAACCACTTATTTCTGCTGTTGAAATTTTTCGGAGAAACTCCTCCGGGCGGATATCCGACCCGTTCCGATAGCGCCCGTCGTTTTAAATCGACCCACTTCTGCAGCAGGCGTAAGTGATACCCGCCTGTGATAGTTTTCACTACAATAGCGTACATTTAGTCATTTATAAACAGTTTAATGTGCAGATCTAGCCCAAATAACATTTTGGTGTCAGTTATAGGCATTTTTATGACTTTATGTAATATAACAGGGTGTAACGGTTGTACAAAGTTTATTTATTAATGTTGGTGACAATCACTTAATACACGGAATGAGGTTTAGGTCTAGTCACAATTAAAGATGTCTAGGTATCCAGGTACAGATAGGGCGCCGCGCGACGCAGGCGCGCGCGCACATGCTGCGTCTAAGGGCGTGTAGAACCGACTGGCGGCCTGAGGAGCGGTGGGGTGCGGCGCGGGCATCACGTTAGCGCGCGAAACGCATCTATGGAAGATATTCTCGCTACACACTCCCCCTCTAGTTCGGACATAGCGCCCTCGCGTTCGGACTAGCATCCAATTTACGGGGTCGACCACGCTTGCGCTTCTCACGAACCGGAGACACAATATCGCCGACGAACGGAGTCAGGTGTGACACATGGTACCGTCCAATGTGTTCAGCTCGCGTGACTCCCTCGATAACATAGGTGGTGGGACTTACCACTTCCCGAATACGGGACGGGCCATCTCTCCTAGGAATGAACTTCGCGGTTTGCCCGCGGCTTGCGTCGTTCATACTCTGCGTCTTTAGGAGGACGAGGTCACCCACCTTATAATCCGGAGGCGTACGTCTGCCTTCATCAGCATACTTCTTCCTAATAGATTGGGCCTGTTCATGGACATCCCTGGCATCCAGGAGCGCTGTTGACAACCTACGAAGGTAAGGCGTAATACTCGGTACAAAATTATCAGCATCCACGATGGCCTTCATATCAGCCACGACGTCAGAAGGTGCGCGCAGCTCCCTCCCGAAGGTAAGAAATGCTGGTGAAAATCCAGTACTCACTGTCACAGCCGAATTCATCGCAAACCTTATAGCTGCGAGATGCTGGTCCCAAGAGGCGTGGTCTCTTCCCACAAGAATCGCTAACTGGGGCTTGAGGTCCCGGTTCTTGCGTTCAACGGGGTTGCTTTCCGGGTGATACAACGGCGTCAAAGACTGTTTGATGCCCATCACGTGACAGGCCTGTTGCATCACCTCGGCTACGAACTGCACTCCGTTGTCGCTGACCATCCTACGTGGAACTCCAAACCTCAAGAACACTTCGCTGATTACAATCTCGGCACACTCTACGCTGGTGGCGGTCTCTAACGCGAACAGCTCAACCCAGTGAGTACACACGTCCTCTATTATAAAAATCCATCGATTACCTTTAGCCGTCTTCGGCAAAGGGCCGAACAAATCCACCGAAACAACCTCGAACCGACGAGTCGTAGCGGGTGTCTGCAGCAGTCCTGCAGGCTTCTTGTTATCTGCTTTGTAACGCTGGCAAGCAGCACAACGCCTAACATAGTCAGAAACGAACGATTTCATACCTACCCAAAAGTAGCGGGCTCTGATACGTTGCAAAATCTTCTCGACACCGAAATGACCTGCGGTTGGAGCGTCATGGAAGTCAGCAAGGATAATCTCTCTTTCTTGACTCGGTACCACGAGACAGGCAGAATCAGCGTCGTCAGCCTCGGGTGCACATCCGTACAACACTCCATCGGACATCAGGTATCCCCGTTCTGACCAGCCCCTCCCCCTTGACGGATCGGGGTCTTCTAGATCCTCCACGATCGTCTTCAACTCGGGGTCCTTGAGTTGGTTATCACGCACATCACCGGGTGCTCTGTGCGGTATATCTACAGACACCAAGCATACCTCACATCCACCTGGGTCTTGTTCGCAACAGGCGGGGCGGCTTAGCGCGTCTGCAATCACGTTCACCTTACCGGGTGTATACTGTATCTGCAAGTTGTACGCCTGAAGGGTCAATGCCCACCTTGCTAAACGGCAACTGGGGGACTTTAAGCCCATCAACCAACGCAAGGGCTGATGGTCAGACTTAACTATTACCTCCGATCCGTCGATGTAGCCCCTGAATTTGGTCACTGCCCAGACTACAGCTAAGGCCTCCCGCTCGGTGGTGGTGTAGTTGCGCTCGGCCGGTAACAACAAGCGGCTAGCGTACTCTACAGGCCTCTCATCGGGGCCCTCCCCCTGCATCAAAACTGCTCCGAGACAGTAACCACTACTGTCGGTATTATGGGAGAAAGGTTTACTCACGTCGGCCTGGCGGAGTATAGGCGCGGTGACCAGGAGCCTCTTAATATGCTCGAATGCAGCCTGCTGCTTATCACGCCACCTCCACGAGCTATTCTTCTTGAGAAGGTCAGTTAGAGGTTTAGCGATAGCGGCGTAATTCGGTACAAAGCGCCGGAACCAACTTGACGTAGCCAAGAACCCCTTAAGCTGCCTCTCGTTTTTCGGGGCAGGCATATCCGCTATGGCTGAGGTCTTCTCTGGGTCCACCTGCAGACCACCGGGTACTATAATGTGCCCCAGGAAACGCACCGAATCACAGACAAAACAACTTTTCTTGCGATTGACACGCAGATTAAATTTATCCAGTCTGTCAAAGACTGCCTCCAGGTCCTCGAGGTGTTGTTCGAAGGTGGGTGACAGAACGATCAAATCATCTAGGTATCCTAGGATAGTCACAGGTCTTTCACCACCTCGAGGGTCTGAGGACGTCACGGCGATGTCACTTACCTCAAGTGTCCGCGCCGGTACAACCAGGTTCGACCGGAAGCGGTCGATCAATCTCTGGAACGTAGCGCCGGAGTTGCGCAGTCCCATGGGCATTCTCTTAAACCTATAGGTGCCAGAAGGCGTAACGAAAGCGGTTTTGTCACGGTCTTCTTCCGCGACACTCACCTGGAAATAACCGGAATGGAGGTCGAGCGTTGACATGTAGGCAGTAGTCTTCGCGGCATGGAGAACATCTTCTATGCGCGGCAGTGAGTACCGGTCTGGTTCCGTTACGGCGTTAAGCTTACGGTAATCCACGCATAACCGTACGCCACCGTCTTTTTTCCTTACTAACACTACATTCGCAGCCCATGGCGACTCGCACTCCTCTATAACATTTGCTCGCAGTAGCTTCTCAAGCTCATCGTCCAGTAGCTCTTTCTTACCTGCCGACATCCGGTAGGGTGGTGAGGCGGTCGGCTCCTGCCTCTCACCCACTCGAATGTGGTGAGTAGCGTAAGACGTAGCTGGTCCCTCGGTGGCGAAACGCGTAGCTTTAGAAACTATAAGCTGGTTAAGCTGCGTCCTCTGAGCAGGTGACAGCTTAGATCCTTCGTTTTCTCTCAGTGACAGGCCGGTGGTGTTAACCTGCATCAGCTCTGCATCACTGGTGGACATAAGGCTGTATGAGCGCACAAAGGGTACCTTCACCTTTGTCGAATCTGAAAAGTACCAACAACCATGTTGAAGGTCAAGTAAAATGCCTAATTTTGCGATAAAGTCCTGTCCCAGAAGCGTCGTATTTTCCGCCTCTGGTATAACAATAAATGTCGTAGGTATGTTACGGCCCTGCACCATAACATTCGTGTCGCACAATAATACGTCACGTGTTTGTTGGGTCCCGTCGGCCAACCCTATCGTGCGGCGGACCGATGTAAAGCTCGTCCCATTCTTTACTAAAATGGTATACAAACCAGAACTTGCTAGGCTTTCGGTAGCGCCGGTGTCAAGCACGGCGACACCTACTGACGAAGCTACTTCGATCTTGATTGTTGGCCGCGTCACGGAGGGATCGCGTGTGTAAACGCTTTGAAAACTCACCTTCCCGTCGGCGACTGTGGCCGGAGCATCTTCCTTACACTTGCCTTTACAAGTTGGACATTTCGAACGAATAACGCCTTCGCGACCGCAACCGTAACAAGCTAACTCACTACCTTTCCACTTACAGTCGTCAATCGTGTGTCCGAAACGTTTACAGCGTGCGCAGCGTGGTCTAACACGTTTAGGAGTCGCACTACTACCATCTATGTTCGAACTAGAGTCGGACGTAGCCGTTTGAGGGTTAACATTTTTCACCGTCACCGTTAGCGGGTTAATATTTTTACCGGTCGCAATGGAAGGGTTGTTGTTATCACGTAAGTTCGTGTTCGCGGTATTATTATTAGATGATACGAGTATACGGGATTGATTCGCCTCGCCCAGCGTCTCCTCCACATACCTGGCTCTCTCAAGTAGACAGTCGACGCTACTTACACTATCACGCGGAACACGTTTACGGATTTTACGATGCAAAAGGCCGTACACTATATCGAGTTGCATCACTTCCGATATGGGATACGGTAATCGCGAAATATTAGCGCGCACACGCGAAATGAACACATCGGCACTTTCACTGGTTTGTTCCTGTGCATATATATCACGTAAGATCCTGTGGGCTGGACGTGGCGCGCCGTACATGAAGCGCAGCCGGCGTATCGCGTCGTCCCAGGTGTCCACGGTAGGTCGCACTCCTCGCCACCACACGGCGGCCTCTCCGGTCAACAGCATAGGCAAGCCACGTAACGCGTGTTCATCGGACACGTCTGCGCACTCCTTGTATATCAGCACGCTCTCGATGAATGCTTCCACGACGTTGCAGGCGGCTCCATCGAACCGAGCCGTGCACCGGGTGAAGTTGTTCTGCGCAGCGTGCACCACGTGTACTCCTGCGTGGGCAGCGGGAGGTTGAGCCGGCCCTCTCATCACGCTGGCCAGGATCCTAGACAGCTGGTCTTCTGACATCGTGATCATGTTCGTATCGCGGCGGTCCGTTGTAGTCGGCGTCGCCGCCGCGCTCGCGATGTTGTTACCCGCGGCGGCCCCCGCAACGTGCGGGTCCTCGCGTTCTTCGTCACTACTGGAGTCCTCGTTGGCTGTCTGTCCGCGTGTTCTCGGCATCTTCACGATTCACGACCGTTACAGCGACGTACAGTAGGTAGGTACACAACAGAGAGTGGAATACGTGCGCGCTCGCGTAGGTATTTCCAAGCACGAGCCACGAGTTGGGCGCAATTTTTGTAACGGTTGTACAAAGTTTATTTATTAATGTTGGTGACAATCACTTAATACACGGAATGAGGTTTAGGTCTAGTCACAATTAAAGATGTCTAGGTATCTAGGTACAGATAGGGCGCCGCGCGACGCAGGCGCGCGCGCACATGCTGCGTCTAAGGGCGTGTAGAACCGACTGGCGGCCTGAGGAGCGGTGGGGTGCGGCGCGGGCATCACGTTAGCGCGCGAAACGCATCTATGGAAGATATTCTCGCTACAAGGGTTATAATTATCTCAATCATAACTAAAGACGATAAAGAGGAGTTAACAAACAAGTTTTAGACCCAATCACAGCACTAAAGCTTTAATGAATGACGTAATACAGCTTTGACTGTTATAATGGTGCTAGTAGCAGCAAGTATACTTAATACGTTATAACTTTAACCTTTCTGTGACACCCAAGTCTTTACAAAAGTGTTCGCCGACTCCTTTTAACACTTATTGTTGTATAGTTATTGCAATAAAATGTTTGAATATTATTGCAGACATAGGCTATAAAATAGAGTTTGTCGAGAAATTAGTAACACGAGAAACTAAAGGTGTCAAAGAAATCCTCTATATAGGTTTAACCTGTAATAAAGGGTTTAACTAAAGCTTATTGTGTTAGGCAGTACTCTATTAAAGACTTTCTAAAGGTATTGGTGTCAACCAACGCAACTATGGGTCATTATTAACACTAACCTCATTTTTATAAAGTTTTCCATTGATTTGGTAACCTAACAATTAATATTATTTCGAGTTATTCAACATTTGACTACAATATATAAAATTTCTTAAATTATTTGAAGAATTCCATGAATGCCACTTAATTTTACATACCACTTCTCAGGAAGCAGGAATGAATATTAATGTTAAACTTGAGGTGCCTATTTTATTATCATAACTTTTCTATTGAATTTTTAATAAATCCTAGGCGCGTTAAAAATGAGATGAGTAACATGGTATACATTTACCGTGAAATCATAAGGGCAGTCATTTTTCACTTCACATACTTAAATAACTTAATATTCCATAATATTATTCTGCTGTGTTGAATAATGGATGACATAACACTTCCTGTAGTGCTCACCAACGTAGTATTACTTACGGTAATACCGGTTAAAGTAGTAGCTGACGATGAATAAGCGCTCTTGTGCAGCTTTGATATCTTTGTGACACCGTACTGCAGGCTTTCTATATCTCTTACCTGTAAAACTGTGGGCCTCTTTCGTGGTTATAAGTGAATTAGAGCATGCTCTAACTCAGTTGTACGGGTATGCGATAACACTTTTTTACTGTAATAGAATTGATATACGAGTCTTATATAGGTTTTTTAAACGAATATACCGATACAGGGTGTATAAAATTGGTGGGTTTTATATTTTTTTATTATTTTTTAGTAATTATGGGTTTGCTCTTAACTCTAGTCTATGTCAGAGAAGACAGAACATCAACAGGTTTTGTGCGTGTTAAATTCCCGCGGCCTTCATCGGTCTACCTTCAAGGAGGTCTTTCAACACTCTGGAACCTCTCGAACATATTAATTACCTGTTCTGTGCGCAATTTGCCCCAACCACTACCACTTAAGCATGGCGATTCCTCGGGCTACGTAAGTATCTTTGGTTCTCGTGCAGCTATCTTCATATCTGGTTCGATCACGCAAAGAAACTTTGAGCATAGCCCTTTCAGTGTCTTAAAACTTATCGATGAGGCCCATTGCTTTAATTCCATCTGTTATTACTTATTGACTTTGGTCTTGAGACACTGTGGTATACGAGACGAGAAGATTCAGGACAGCTTCCCGAATGCAGTCCAGCCGGATGCAACCGTCAACAAGTTCTCTATAATGATTAAAAAAATACGTCCTGGTGGTCACACTACCACCCGTCCACCAATAACGACGGGTGGAAAAACAGGTCCCATTATTGGGTAACACGGTACTTCATGGCAAGACTGGAGTCAGATTAACTGGCTTCTGGCTATCCGTAACGACTGCCAAAGATCTACAGATGATAGCCGGGACCAACGGCTTAACGTGCTTTCCGAGGCACGGAGAAAAACGCTATGTTAAGATGTTCACCCATCCACAGACTAACCTTGGCAAGCGTTGCTTAACCTTAAAGTTCAACCCGTGCGACTGTTATTATCTAGCCACGAGCTCCCTGTAAGATGACATTAATTGGTTCAAATATTTTTCAGTATCTAATCTATGACTATACCTATGGGTACCCCTGATACTATCTATGGTTGATAACTACAACCTGGGAGTCGTTAAGTCAAGAGTGAATAGGTTATATCTAGGCAAGCGTGCCCCATCTTCGACCGCATCATGGCTTACCATCAGGTGAGATAGTGGTAAATAGCAATAGTAAAAAAATGAATGATCTATTTTCGGGAGATAAACCTAGAAGCCGCCCCTAATGTAGTTAGGAAAAGACTATGCAGATGATGATGATGATACCTAGATAAATCTCTATCAATCTTTTACTAGGCAGGCATCTCTATACCTGCCTAGCCTTTTTACAACATGCTGATATCAGCTTCCTGTTTAACAGGATGCAGCTTAATATTTATTTATTAGCCGTTTTTCAGGTTAATATAATAGTCTATGACACTCACAAATAACGTGGCTTTCTATTAGTAAAAGAATTTTCAAAATCGGTTCCATAGATCTAGAACAACCTCATAAACTCACAAACTTTACCTCTTTATAATCGACATATTAATATATAAAGCTGAAGAGTTTGTTTGTTTGTTTGCTTGAACGCGTTAATCTCAGGAACGGCTGGTCCGATTTGAAAAAAATATTTTGGTGTTAGAAAGTCCATTTATTGAAAACGGCTATTATAGGCTACAACGCTAAGACCAATAAGAGCGGAGCAGACGAAGTTGCGCGGATCAACTAGTAATAATATTATACAGTATAGATAGAGTGACTCCACAACCTATGCTGTGTAAAACAATAAACCTGTGCAAGACTGGTATCTCATTTTCTGACGTCTGGCAACTCTTAACGTCTGATCAAGATGTAAATCGAAAAATATTCATCACAACTATTTCAATTTATCAAGTCACTTCTTAGCTTTGTGTAAAACTATATTAAGTGCTCAGTGAAAACTTGCATGTAATATTCGATAACTATAAATAATCTAAAATTATATTGTTGTATGTGAACCGTATACCGTTTACCGTCCATTCGTCAAGGTAAGTAACCTTGACGAATGGAGAGTTCCTTTGAATAGGTTTTCATCTTTTATACCTTACTATATATACTAGCTGACCCGCGCGGCTTCGCTCCCGTCAACGAGCTACCCTACCTACCCTACCTGCCCTACCTACCCTACCTGCCCTACCTACCCTACCTGCCCTACCTACCCTACCTGCCCTACTTACCCTACCTGCCCTACCAACCCTACCTGCCCTACCTACCCTACCTGCCCTACCTACCCTACCTGCCCTACCTACCCTACCTGCCCTACCTACTCTACCTGCCCTACCTACTTACCCTTTTTTTTTTGTTTTTAAACCTTCCCTGTATTCTGGCGAAATTAAAAAAAAAAAGAATTATTGAAATCGTCCCCGCCGTTCTCGAGTTTTAGCGAGACTAACGAACAGCAATTCATTTTTATATTTAAAGATTAATTTATTTGACACAACCAGATAACACACAACCTGTGTACAACAAACTCACACAATACATCACAAACACACTTCTCTTCATAATTTCTTATAAAATTTCACATCACAGTATTCCTTGTTTTCTCTTGTCACTAGTACGTAAGCAATTAGACATAGTAAAACGGAGTGGAGACCTGCTGACCTAAATCACAGGCCATTGGCCTAGCTTAGGCACCAGTCCCCACAATATTTTCAGTGGTATACTACTTGGCAATTAATATATGTAAATGTTATGTTATGTAAATAAACGTATTATTATTTTTATTATCTATGTAAAGAAATGATTACCTACTTACATACCTATCATTTCCTTAATTTGAATTTTCGCGATCAATCAAACGCGAATGATTAGCGGAATGGCCGATTGGATAGATTGAATGAAGTCTGAATGAATGACCGACTGAGGTGAATTAGACATGACACTAATGACAGCATTGGAGGCGCCATTGTGATTTGAAGGTTATGAAAACTGAAAACTTTATTGTTAAATAAAAAACCGAGACGATATTCGTGAAACTAAAAACTTTGAATGTTGTTTCTTTAATTACAGGTAAAGTTATATTTTGTAAAGCAGTAAGTACTTACCTACTTACTTTAAAATTATAGTCTTGTAAAAAATAAAAACTTTAATAACAGAAAACGCAGTCAAGTTATTTAACTACGGCCATCGGACCCTGATATAAGATATCTTATAAAACAACATTCATTTTACAGAAATGGATAAACTAAAATTTGAGTTTACAATGAAAAGTTTCGATGACAAAAAAACTAATGTCCTACTGGCAGTAATCTCAATAACCACAAAAGAGGGTAAGAGTTACCTTGTACCTCAAGAACTACAGGCAATTAATCATCACGAAATATTAATAGAAACTGAAACTTATAAAACATTAAAAAAGACATTGCAAAGGAGACATGAAAAAAGATCTTTATGGATAACATTATCAGAGGAACTAAAAAGACTTATATGGATGACGATGAAAATTTACAATTCAAAAAATATTTCCTGGAAGAAGTGATAACATCTGAAATTACACCACCCCTAACTAATGAAGGTATATCAGAAGTGATTACTGTCAAGAATCCTAAAAAAAATAACAAATCTGAATCCACAATTACCAAAGCAGACTAATTTAAAAAAACCTCGGACAAATTTGTAATTGAGAAATTCACCGGAGAAAACTCAAATGTAACTCAGTGGATGGCTACTTTTGAAAGAGAATGTGAACGATTTGAAATAGTTGAGGATGAAAAAGAAATCGAGATTTTAAGACTGTTTTTGGGAAAATCGTGTTTGAAGTGGTACAGTTCTATGCTAATTAGACTTACGCTCACTTCAGAATGGAAACAATGGAAGATTTTTGTGACACTTATGAGAATAAGGGTTGGACACCAATAAGATATGCAATTGATATTAAATACAAAACAGGATCACTATTAGACTAAGCAATAAGAAAAAAATCCCAGTACCACAAAATCAAAAAAATGTGAGACATTTCTTGGGAAAAATAAATTTTTATAACGAATATGTACCAAATATTGCAATAATATTGGATCCACTACACAACTTCCTAGGAAAAAATCAAATATTCATTTGGACAGAAGAATGTCAAAAATCCTTTGAAAAAATGAAACAACTACTATGTACTCAACCTATATTAGAGATTTTTGACCCAGACTTACCAATACTAAGTTACACAGATGCAAGTATACAAGGCGTAGGAGCAGTATTGAAACAGAGACAACAAAACGCAAAAGAAAAACCAGTTGCATATTTTTCCAAGAAATTAAATGAAGTACAGAAAAGAAAAAAACCCATTTATTTAGAATGCCTAGCAATAAAAGAAGCAATTAAATATTGGCAACACTGGCTCATAGGTAAACGATTTACGGTATTTACTAATCATAAACCGTTATGAATATAAAAAATGAACATCAAATCGAGAACAGATGAAGAACTCGGAGACTTGAGTTATTACCTTTCTCAATATGACTTTGAAGGGAAATATTCACCAGGAAAAAATAATCTCGAAGCAGACTGTCTAAGCAGAAATCCCGTATTAGAAGCACATGAAAATGAAGAAGAACAGCTGAAAGTGGTCAATTGGATAAAACTGGATCAAGAAAATAATGAAGATGTACAAAAAGAAAATAATTAATATCAAAGCACTCCATATACTACAAGAAAATGATCTATACTAAATAAGCAAATTAATCGTTACTTCCAAGACCTACCCAGGTCAACAGAACGGCACTTGCTACGATTTTTATGTTTAAAAGACGATTTTAGGTAAAAGTAATAGTTTTATTGAGATAGTAAATAAAAATATAAAAAACACTGGCCAAGTGCGAGTTGGAAACGCGTGCAAAGGGTTCCGAACTAATTTTATTCTTTTTAACATGTTATTATGACACAACACTGACTTTTTATAGATTTTTCTGAAACATTTAGGTATAGAACTATTATCTGATATTTTTTTTCAAAATTTTAGGCTCAGTAGTTTCAGATATGGGCGGAATGGTAATTTTTGGTCTAATTTCTTGAATAACTTCAAAACTGTTTATTTTAAAATTATGAAAAAAATATAATTGAAACCCTCACAGTAAGTTATTTCATTTGATGTGTCACACGATACAGCTGGAAACACTTTTTTTTTAGTTGACCCCCAAAAGTGACCTCCATACACAAACATTATTTATTTACGTAACGCGTCCGTGTTTTGTCATAGATGTATGGTCCATAATATGTATACCAAATTTCAACAGAATCGGTCCAGTAGATCCGGAAAATACAGGCTGTGACAGACGGATAGACAGAAAGACAGGCAGAAACTCGATTGATCATATAAGGGATCCGTTTTTTTTGGATTTTCGGAACCCTAAAAAAAGTATAAATGAGGAACACCGATGACATAATTTTTTAGCTTTTAAGCTTCTTGGCATTGGTCATCGTGAGCCAAGCCAAACCAGCAAACTACCTCAACAGTCTACAGGACTAACAGTTACAGCAATGGTTACTCCTAAGTAGTCTGCAGAACCAACAGCTTAGGCGACAGCAACTTGAACAGCTTGGAGTTCAATCAGCAGCTTCTAAACAGACGCCATTTCTGTTGTGGATAGCTTATCTATTTCTTATACAAATACGATTATGGACTGTTAAAATTGCTAAATGGCATAAAAAATAACTATGTGGGTTTAACATTTGACTTTGATTGTGAAACGGAATTAAAAGGCTTTAAATTATCAAATATAAATATCTATTTAAATATAATAATTAACTCACATGCAAAACTCATATTCTAAACAAAAATAATTATTCTTTATTTATCATCATTTTTGACATAATATGCTAAAAACAAACTAAAATATAGCATCAAAAAATTCATCCTCAACGCTGTCAGCTGGTAATGTGCCCAAGAGACTGGCGGCATTGCCACGTTGAATGGCAATGCTTAATCTTTGCCCAAAGTAAAAGCCAGCTCTTGGGTCACGAGAAGTGTCAACCAGCCGTTTCGAAATTTCTTTGAAAAGGCTGTGAGCACAAGGGCCCCACGGCCCGAGGGTTTCAACCCCAAACGGCTCGAAAATATAATTACCAATAAGGTTACCATATTTCCGCCGCTTGAGGTTTTCCGCAGCCGCAGCGGCAGCACCAGCACAACACGATGAACTAGGAAGATGGGATGGCGCAAGAGTATCGACACAGGTTGCATCCCACACTAAAGGCCTACCCATCTTCCAAGGAAACAAAGACATGCCGTCCGGTCTTTTGCCATCGTCTCGTGCCAAGCCATTGGGTTCTAAAACGGCTGGAACGCCGACAATGACGAGAGCTCGTCGGATTATGTCGTTTAAATTAGCGTGTCGTGCAAAACGGCCTGCACTGCGGCTACAAGAAAGGCCGTGGTGCCCGAGGCTGTTGACAACTTCACCACAGTGACAGCGATGAGGAGAACAACAAGGGGCTCCTAAACGCAAAGAAGCAGCGAGGCGAAAAGTGGTGTCGTCGAACAAAGTGCCTAGGTTCGACGATGGTAGTGCATGAAGCCAAAGACCCGACTCCCATTTTCCCACAGCCAGCAGGCGTGCACGCTCAGCAGTAGTAGCAGACGCGGACAGTAAGTTATTCTGAACTACTCTGCAGAGCGGCTCGTCCCACCGCCTCTGGGAAAATGGTTTGTCAGGTAAGTCAGTATTCGGACAAGCGAGTTTCCAGGCATTGATAGCATCGGTGAAGCATGGGACATCAAAATTAACCAGTGTGGAAGCCAGGATATTCCTGATTAATTCCTCAGTGCCGTGAACCGAAGATATAAAAGCCGGTAAACTTATACTAGAAATTTTGCGGACGCCGAGTCCTCCCATGCGGATGGGAAGGGAAGCTTGTGCCCAAGCTCGGTCGTCCAAGGCCACATTCAAAATTAATGACAAAGTGCGTCGAATAATTTGATCCATTTGGTCTAAAAGATGAGTGTGCTTCCATAAATGGGAAGCACGAAGAAAATATGTCAATTTAGGGCCGAAACAGCAGAAACGAATTATGGTGATAGCCGAATGCATGTTGATTTGGAGCAATCTTTCTGAAATGTCATCGAATTTTTGGATATTTTCTGCAATAAAATCGGGAAACGAAGTATCAAAGATTGGAGATCCCAGGAGACGAAGAGAGCTTTTTTCAATAATTTGAATTCCAGGTGCTACTGTTTTAAATTTTGAAAGTGTCAGTTGTCTGTCAGTATGGTCCGCTAAGAATAATTCACATTTCGAGAGGTTGAGATCAAGGCCAATGGAATGGAGTTCATTTTTTAACAAAATTAGGTCATCTAAAACTGAATTTACTTCGCCTCCCAAGGTTCCGTCGTCAAGATACCAAACGTTAAATTTAGAATTTAGCTTACAAACAATTGGGTGAATGGCTAAACTAAAAATCACTGGCCCGAGGGGGTCACCTTGTTGACAGCCAACAGCAGATTCCAGTAAGTTGTCCCGATACAGTAATTTAGATGGGTGTCTGTAGCATTGCCAAAGGAAACTATAAATTTGGGGTAATTCTTTTTTAGCTTCTGCCAACAAGGTATCCCTGTTTACTGAATTGAAGGCGTTCTTTATGTCAACCTTCAGGACGATCTCACCTTTCCCAGAATTTAGGTAGGTCGACAAAGCGTGTACGGCAGCCTCACAGCCCCCTCTGGAGCCGTAACCTAGCTGCAGGGGCTGAAATTTATCCGAAACAGCCTCACCATAAAATTTACAGCAAATCTTGGCTGCCATACGACGATAAGTGGTACCCACGGCAATGGGACGAATGCCACCATCTTTTTTACGCAGTGCACATAGATTGGCGCCATACAGAATGTCGATGATGGCTTCGTTCACATTGCCGGAGAGCATGAGGTTAATCAGATCCGTAAGCTCCTTCAAGAGCAACTCACCAGCTTTTCCGGCGCCAGCACAAAGTAGGTCCTTTAGATGCTGAGGACTAAGGCCGTCGAGGCCGCCGGCGGAACCGCTCCGGAATGAGCAAACGGCTGTGACTAACTCTCGACCTGAAATGGTGAGAGAGTGCATGTTCGGATCAGGAGGGTCGGGAAACGAAAGATCATCAGCTGGGGCAGGGTGTTTGGACTCCAGAGCTGCTAGTGTTTCTGGAGAACACGGTGCCACCACATCACTGCTGAAGAGAATCCTGGCAGCTCCACTTATATCACCTTCCCCTAACTTCGTTTCCACCAGATGGGATATACCTCGTGAAGAGGTATATCTTTGTGTGGAAAAATTTTGATCTAAATTTTGAGCCGAAACATTACAATTTTCTTTTACTCGTGCAGTTAAAGTCTTTTTTGATGCTGAATTCTTTTGAATGTGAAGAATTCTGTAAGGGAAAGTGAGCAGTTGTTCCCAGGCACTTTGGGAATTCTCCCGGGCAGCAAGGCGCACGCAACTAGCTAGGTTTTGTGCGACAAGAGGTCAAGCGCCGCGGGGAACTCGCTTCAAAATCGGAACCGAGTTTTTTAATTTTGAAAGGGTTTTCCAAAAAGGGTCTGTAGAAGATGTTGTCGAAGGTGTGGATGTAGGTGTTGAGACAGAGTCTGAAGGTGCATTTGGCGATTTATGTACCTTCCCAATATGCACGTTCAGACCCCGCTTACCTTTGAAAAACCGTGTCTGGGTACAAAGCGGGCATCTCTCCAGGGTGGTCAGCGATGTTGAAGGTTGACTAACACTAACACCCACCACATCGCTGCTTCTATTATTCATAAACAATAATAAAACTATATTAAAATAAATTTAATAAATTATCTTAAAACGAAATTAAAAAGAAACTTAAATAACTGAACAAAAATAAAACAAAATATAGATATTGATCACTGTTAAAGGCGCAAACGCGCTGGGGCTTGGTGTGTTCTGCCAAGCAGGAGTAGCGCCACCAACCGATGTCCCGGGTAACCGATGGAAGCGAGACGCACAGGACCAGTTGTTGTAGCGGCACTTGACACCAGGACCGGTCGATGTTGACGTGGAGACGTTTGAGAGACGCCTGTGTCCAGCAGCAGACCTCTTTTGTCTACGCATCCACTGTTAAGCTCTAGCCAGTAGGGCCAAGGGTATCGATGAAACCGCTGTTGTGCGATCAAACGAGTCCAGTAGATGTAAGTAGGTGTATTGCAGTACGAAAGACCACCTGCATCATAACGGCACAATCAGTTCTTATGATTTCACTGTTATCTTTTCACTTTCAGCACAAACACAGTTTTCACAAAGGTTCCGAGAGTCTTGATTTATCCTGAGATTCTATTCCAGAATACCAAATGTAGCAACTCGTGGGGAATACAGACGCTGATAGGCGCGATGTGGGCTAATAGTACAGCGAAAAAGCTCTTTCATCTTTTGATAGTGCAAAACATCTTTATAGAATGATTTAAGCCAAAAATTTGAGTTTATATTTATTTAAATGAATATAAAAATTCGGGATGAAATTTTTTTCTGTCAGCCAAATTGACAGCCATAGACTAATTAACTAATTAATTAACTAATATTCTAAACTGAACAACTCTCATTGTAAGATAAAAAAATATTTTCAAAGTAGAAGTAAGCTGTAAATACAACCTATGCTTAAAATCTCACTAAAATTCAAATATTTTCAGTGTTTTAACTTCTCTACATAATCTGATTTTCCTACTTTAAAACTAGTACGCCTGTCCCACTTTTTATCCGGAACATACTTACAAATCGGTCGTGCAAAGGCCATCAAATGAATAAAATAAAATTCGGTGGATAGTTGGGTCAGACGAATAGGCCCAGTCCACTAGTGCATGAATATTTAATGCTCTGGCATTCGGCATTCGGCCTCGTCCTCGATGAGACACATTGACAGCAGTTATCTCGGCTAATTCACATTTGAACGGCATTTGCAAGTTAAATTTAGAGATACGTCCGACAGACGTGTATATTAAATGTATTGACATCTGTCTATTTATTAGGCCGAAGCCTTTAATATGTGATTTTATGACTAGAACTGGAAATGTGTTGGCATTTTGTATTTAATTTAGTGCCGTACCTGTATTAAGTAACTGAGAGAAGTTTCAAGTTTTTTGTTGTTGTGTTTGAGAGTGAGAGAAAAGTTTTAGGGATCCTTTTGTAGTAAAAACAAGACGTCTATTGAATTTATTACACATGCGTTGCGTTTTTACTGGAAAAAGGCTTGCTTCTCTTTTTTACACAAATAGATGTGAGTCATTGGGGGGCTGTCTTTTTGTTAGGAGTCAAATTAGTTGTTAGTCAAACTCATACTTTCTCGTTAGTTTTCGTCTACGGAACACTTTTGCTTGAAAGTACCATTGTACCCATAAAAACTTTTTTGGTACTTCAGTGTTTTTATTAATTTAACGTTCTGCTAGTGTAACGCCTGATGTTACAGGTGCGCCTAACTGCGTTAGTTCTCTAAGTAGTAAGTTTTTGTTGGAAAATATTTTTAGTTCAACTGTAAAAATGTCCAGTTTTCAGTCAAGTTATAATTTTCTCGCTGAATTCCCACTGTTCAGTTTCGGTAAAACCTTTCATTTTTTCAAAGTACCCTCACTATTTTCATTTTCAATTTTCAGCGCAAGTTTTTTCTCACCGAACGATCTTTTTACGACAATGTCCCATTCCTATTAAGATAGGGATGAAACATCGTCACCGTTCTCTATTATATTTTCGCACACTACGATACGATAACGTCACTACACGACACGATTGTGACGCTATAAAAAATAAACATTATTACAGAAGACATTTTTCATCAGTTTTACGTTTTTAGATAGGTTTTTGAAAGTAATTCTTCGATTAATGTGCCTTTTTCTCAAAGGATAAGATATTGGAATTCATTATTAAAACATGGTAGCCACGCAATGCTATAAATCTCATTTGTATTTACATTTTTTCAATTTGTAACTGTTATTCAACACCTCGTGATATGTCTACACGTCTTGACGTTGGTTTATTTTTTTTCTATATCGCGTATCGTGATCGAATCGTGTAGTCTAAAATTATAAAAGCATCCTCACTATCGATGACAGTAATAGTATTCAACGATCATAATACTAGTA
Organism: Lacanobia oleracea; assembly: GCA_950371165.1. NCBI lineage: Eukaryota > Metazoa > Arthropoda > Insecta > Lepidoptera > Noctuidae > Lacanobia > Lacanobia oleracea. The sequence continues at coordinate 14,662,061 of OX493401.1, forward strand.
TGAAGTCTCCTTATATCTATTTAGCCCTATCTACCCTGTTAAGTAGTGTTCTCCCTATTACCCCATTTTTACCCTCGCAGATTACCCCCTAGACAGTCAGATTATAGAGAAAAGCGAGCTTTAAAGAGATGGTCTCGGTCTAAAGTATACACATTATTATGGCAGTGGTTTTTACATGATAAGGAAGCTTCTTGCGAAAATGACTCTCATTATGTTTTTTTTTTGTTAAACTGAAGAATCTATTTGAACGCGGTGGTTATTTATGAAGTATTGTAAGAGCCCTTCAGGTCTCAAGGTTTCTCAATAAAAAGTCACCGCGTCCCTGGAATGCAAAAGGCATTAGGAGGAAAACGGATGGGTTTTTAGTAAGTGTCTAATACTCCCTTGCGCTCCACTCATAGCAGAAGAAATAATTTTAAGATTTCCCATCCATAAAAAAACCGGTCAAGTGCGAGTCCGACTTTCACACGATGGGTTCCGTGCCATAAACCTTAATAATACACAATCTGTGAAAATTTTCAACTGTTTACTTATTACGGTTTTTGAGAAAGAGCCCGTTCACAAACAGACGGATGGAAGCACGGATAGACAGCGGAGGCTGAGCGATATGGTTCTGTGGGTTAAACTTCCGGTAAGAAACCCTAAAATGAATTATTTTTAGGGTTTTGTGCCTGAAGTGTAACGTGTAAGTAATTACTTGAGGCGATACAATAGTTTGTGCCTGAATCGATAAATTAAAACCGTAAATCAATAGCCTATTGAAATACACTGGACGGTCCATAAATCTACTGAGTTTCGCTTTCGGTCTAGCAGATACTACCTACAACAAACTAAGTTCAATCTACTCTAAACCTGTCTACTGCCACTACTGTCAAATACAGCGTGATAAAGTTCCAAGGCACACACTGCCGAGTTTGTATCACGCAACTGATCGGTAACACAACACCGGCTCCACACGTTTGTGCCAACGTTGGCCACAATGTCACTCGGCCAACGTGTGTATTGAGAAAATAGCAATGACGCCAAACATAGAGCACCGAATCACTGCCATTTGACGGCATTATCAAAACTTTCGATATAAACATGTAATTATAGGTGCCACACTGGTTCACTCGTTGAAGTTGACGGCCCCTGATAATTGGATACTTTCCTGGATATAAAAATGATAATTCTATTAAATCCGTCCGTAAGATTTTGAAAAAATATTGGAAACGTATTTTTTGCTATTACAAAACGATAAAAATTGAAAAAGATGAAGCGCATCAAAGTTCAAGAGTGGGGGCTGGTGACGTCATATTTTAGTAAAAACTGTACTAAAATGTGACGTCACGCGAGTTTTCAACGCGCTGTATCGTCTTAAGTTTTTGTTAACGTAAAAAAAGAAAACATACGCGTCCAATATTTTTTGGAAATCAGTCTTACGAACTAATTAGATATTTTTAAGAAAGATCCTAATTTTGGCGGGTTTCGAGGTATTGACTAATTAGAGTTATGAAAGTGTGAAACCTTGCTTTAATGCCCAATTATAGAGTTTTAGGCTAAAATAAAGTTTCCAAAGTACTTAACTTCAAACTTTTAACGCAACACAGTCACGAATATAAAATTGGCATTCGCGCTCCACGCTCTGTGAGAACAACATTCACCAATCATTTTCCAAACCAAGGGACCAAAGTGTGGAACCGACGTAACATGCGCCGTGTTTGAACGATCGGTTAATGCATAATCTTGTTGCATGAACAGGCAAATATAAACAACAGTGAAGGCCGCTCTATTTCGGTAAATAAGTAAATTATTGTGGTATACCTTCATTCTCAGAATAGGTTGGCAAAGCCATAATTTACGCCTACCTACTGTATTTAACCGATAGACCAACACTGTCGGAATTTCAAATTACTGGAACTGCCGATTCAGCGTACGTTTTGCTATTACAAACATAACAAATAATGTCATTACGCCTGTTTTAATTGAAATATTGATAAAAGCTCGTGGCTAGATAATAACAGCCACACGGGTCGGTCTTCAAGGTTAAGCAACGCTTGGCAAGGTTGATCTGTGGATGGGTGACCATCTTAACATACCGAGTTTCCTCCGTGCCTCGGAAAGCACGTTAAGCCGTTGGTACCGTAATTAGGATAATTTATATACCGGGAGAAATTTCCGTTGAAATGAAACCTTTCTGATATTTTTAATTCACGCTGGCGAAGCCGTAGGCAAACGCTAGTTTGACTATGCATCATGTCACAATATTTGAAAATAGGTACAACATTGATCAACCATACGATTTAATTGATACTAACTAATCAAATTATCTGTTCTAAATGTAATCAACCAATATTCTGAATATTGACAATAATGAATACGTCAGAGTTAATTGAAAGAGTAATAGCCAGCTAAGCCTAATATAATCAGCATTAATTTTCTAATTTTCGGAAATAAATGCTTAATTGCTTATAATTCAAATATGTAGCAGTAATATTCTAACTTGTACTTTTCAAACAAGGTACCTACATAATTTCATCATCTGCCTAGCCTTTTCCCAACTAGTGGGGTCGGCTTCCAGTCAAACCGGATTTAGCTGAAACCAGTATTTTACTCGGAGCGGCTGCCTACCAGACCTCTAAAACCCATTAACTGAGTAACACGATACTTCTTGGCAAGATTCAGATTTACTGGCTTCTGACAATCCGTAACGACTGCCAAAGATCTACAAATGACAGCCAAGACCAACGGCTTAGCGTGCTTTCCGAGGCACAGAGGAAACTGGGTATGTCAAGATAGTCACACATTCACAGACCAACTTTGGCCAGCGTTGCTTAACCTCGAAGATCGACCCGTGCGGCTGTTATTATCTAGCCACGAGCACTTCCTTACCTTAAGGTACCTACATAATTTAATGCATAATAATGATTACTTTCACTTTTAATTTATAACTTACTAGTTGACCCGCGCAACTTCGTCTGCGTCACAATTTTCACTACTGTTCCGCTCCTATTGGTTTTAGCGTGATGATATAATAGCCTATAGCCTTCCTCGATAAATGGGCTATCTAACACTGAAATAATTTTTCAAATCGGACCAGTAGTTCCTGAGATTAGCGCGTTCAAGTAAACAAACATACAAACAAACAAACTCTTCACTTTATATATTAGTATAGACAGCTATATATATTAGTATAGATTTTATTAATCAATACAAAAAGCTATAAATAATGAATCTACCAATACCACCCTTTGGAGCCTTTGTTTTAATCGGAACTAATGCATCTTTTTTGTAATTTCAATACAATTGCCTGTCGATTATCCAACATTGCGTCGGGATTACACATTTTCCGCCAAGTCCGTTCACAGTCGCCACCGGAACATGGTAGACCTCCCTTTTATACGCACATGACGCTTTTGGAACACTTTCATGCTGCGTACAGCTAAGAAGTAGATGACCCTACCGAAGTCTGTGTATCTTGGGAATTAGAACATAATGGTATTTAAGACAAAACTAAATAGGTTACTTCTAGGCAGCGTGCTATATCTTTGAGAAAATTGTCACTTACCATCAGGTGAAACGCGACTCTATCAATAGTAATAATTATAAAAAATTTTTTTTTACAAAATTTTCGATATTTTAAGCATAACCTTTTGTAAAAAAAATTTAATAGTAAAATGTCCAATTGTGCGTTAGTTTGTCTAGCTCACGCACAGCTTAGCGCAAAGCTCAGCACACGCATCTCCGCAGTGGATTCACCATGGCTTAAGAAACATTATCTTTCACTTCCACATCTCGATTTTGTATGAGTCTGGGCCCTAAAATAATTTAAAACACGACTCAAATCCTTATAAAACAATCATTATAAGTTAATAATGATCAAAATTTTATTAAATACCTATTAATCACTATACGCACCAGTGTTATAATAACCTAACATCCTAACTAACATTACTTATGCCAAAGTGCTTGTTAGTTTGTTACCCTTTCACGCTTAAATCGCAAAACAGTTTTTTTTTTAAGGACTTTTATTCTAAGAACATATATGTCAGCCTCGTTCAGATTTTAATGAATTTGACAAAAATTGGTGGGATCCGAGTTAGTTACTTTGAGAACATCTAGATACTTACGCGATTGAAGTCACGGGCCAAAGCTAGTTGCGTCATAATTTTCCAACAATTAAAAGTAGCCACACAACAGCGTACAAAATACAAAGCTTTTCACTGCTTAACTTGCAAAGATAAACATTCAGCCTGGTTTGAGTAAATAAAGGCTCAACACAGGTCAAGTACCGCGTTCATTATACGGAGGAAATTTAAAAATCCTACTTCCTACAATATTTTAACGTGAAAATCTGTTTGTTTGTTCATTTGTATGTTTGTTAGTAAAGAGACAGTTTTTCATGTTCAGTGCAATTTTTATTAATCTTGTTTTTGTAAATGAATTTCAAAAGTGCCTTTTAGCGGTCATAAATGAATAATGACATTGACATGGCTTGACATCAAAACGGTTTGAGTATTATTTGGTAGGTTCATGACTTGGGTTCGAAATTGATCTGTAGACGTAGGTCACTTTGGTTCTTTTTTTTAGAATGGGAAATCATCAAATGAATCCCTTCCCTTCCGCTCTGGGCGAAGCGGACAGGAGTGTCTGAGTGAGATTCTTACTGACTAGAATCCATCCGCGTACGAGTCACCGCAGCCCTGAAACGCAAAAAGGCATAAGGAATAATGCCTTTTTGCATTCCAGGGCTGCGGTGACTTATTTGGACAAATAACGCGACCCTGTATGTCTTAGTGGTGCACCCGCTTGTCATTTTTAATCGACTTCTTCAAAAAGGAGGGGGTCTAGGGTCGGCTGCATGACTGTATTTTTTTTTTATGTATGTACTCCGATTTTTCCGCTAATTGTGGACCGATTTTAATTTTTTTTTTTTTTTTTTAAAACCTAAACTCCTGAGGTGGTCCCATTGTCACCTAGTCAGAATCTGATGATGGGATCCCATTAAAATCGAGGGAAACCCTCAAATTTTATAGCCACATCCATTTTTTTTATGAACTTTCTAACGAAATACAGATATTTGTGCCTGGTAATCATCATCTCTAGTTGCTGAGCTGATGATGGAAGGTATAAGTTAGGATCGGATGATGGGAATCCATGAAAAATGTTTGTTTAGCGATATTTTCGCCAATTCTCCACCGATTTGAAATATTCTTTTTCGTTTGGAAGAGTATTTTCCCGGACTGGTCAATTTGGTGAAGATCTGATGAAGAACTTTGGAGGTAGGCAACGGAACTCTTCAATAAATGATAGCAAATGGATGGGGATTGCTAAAATCGCATGTCTGTTTATTGTTTATACCAGTTCATAACGTAACATCACGCCAGTGCATTGTGAATGGGTATGCAGGTAAAAGAGAAAAATAAAATTTCGGAAGTCGGTGTCAAAAAACCAAAGACATCGACTTCCGAAATTAAAGTTATTTTTTACTTTGTAGTGTTTTGTTTTTGGAAGTTGGTTGAATTTTTTTGTAAAATTTTTTTTTTTCAACCTCTTCATGGGCAAAGCCAGGGGCAAAAGCTAATATTATTTTTTAAATGGAACGTTATGCGGTACTGAATGTACAGATGGTGTGAAATTACGCGGTTTCCAGCGCCAAAGAGTTATGTTGTGTTTATTCTTCTCTGACATTGTAATTTTCGAGTTCTTTATGTGTATCTTTTAATGACTTTGTTGTATGTTTAGTGGGCTTTATGTGCGGAGAGTAATTATAATATACAGATTCCTATTGTAATATATTTGGTAGTCCTGTTAAATTTAAAAACGAATATAATTGTGACCAAAAACTATTCAGAATAAAATGCCTTTTTAAAACTAAAGTAGTGGCAATTTAGATAAATAGAATATTTTTTAAATAAGATGGGTTTACAAGTCGTAATCATAATTATCTTTGTATTGGCCATTTCATGAAGTGGTTGGTTATTTCAAATGCCACTTCATGAAATGGCCACCCTAACTTTTTCCAACATAACCCAACCTAAGCTACATCATAAAATAGCCAATTTATTTATTTATTGACCCGCGCAACTTTGTCTGCGTCACAATTACCTATAGTACCTAAGACTGCCCGTCTTAGTTACAGCTAAAAGCGATATTTTAAAAGAAACGTGTACATAATGCCTACGCAGCTATTTGCTACGATGACTCAAAACTACAGCCAGCGAAGCCATAGCTTAGGAGTATAGTAGGATATTATATTAGCAGAAAGAAATATATATGTATTTAAGTATATAGGTATGTAAAAATATCACATTGGATTTTACCCCCTATTGTGATCATCCACTTTCGGTCATAGGTTTGCTGGAAGATAACTAAACTTTGAATTTATTGAGCTCGCCATTCTACAGAAACTTAAATTATCACTGTTTCTTAAGCTTTTTTGGGATTTATTTAAGTTATCTGAACAGGTACAAGTACATAATATATTGGAACATCAAAATAATGCATCTAAATTAAATTGATTTACGGACACGATACCAAAATATTCCAAGTTTACCCCAAAGCATATGTTGTTTTCATGTACATTAAAAAATTGGAAAAATATAGACAACTAGGAACAACTCACCATTAGAAAATACGCTTTAGGAATAAGTGCAACAACTGTACGAGTATAAGACTCCATTCTAGCGCGGTGTCTCTAAGTTGTAATTGCTCCACAAAGACCTTTCCATGGACAGTTAACGATCTATCTTCCGGGAATAGTGCGACCACAGCGCTTGACGTTCTGATAAATGATTGGATATTATCTCTGTTTTGATAACAATTCTGCAACTCATGTTTAACCAGGATCTGCAACCCCAAGAATATAAGTAACACGCAATGATGATCGGGTGTATACTCTACTGAGCAATGCCAAAAGCGTAGTGTGCGCATCAGCCTATGTGTGTATGTTTGTTCTTTTATTGCGCTCTAGAAACCGAACGCGGTGGCTGATTTTGCTGATTCTCAATCACAGTGACATAATTAAGTGGGGATACACCACCTAACTATATGTCACTAATCGCCCAAAGCAAGTTAGAAAACACGCTTTAATAAGTGCAAAAACTGTATAAGACTCCATTCGAGTAATGTCTCGTAACTGTAGTTGCTCCACAAATACCTCTCCATAGACAGTTAACGATCTATTTTCCGAGAATAATGCGACCATAGACGTTCTGTACGTCTACCATGAGTTTTATCAATCTATACTCGCCAGCGACTATAGTTAAGAAATGTATGGAAACTTTAAAAAAACCAATATCTGATTTTTTTTTTTTAGTTGTTAACTAAAGTTTTACTTACAACTTGCTAAGTTGTTAGTTAACAACTTAAAAAAATAAGTTAGAAACTTGTTTTTTGAAGTTTTCATACATTTTTTTAACTACAGTCGCTAGCGAGTATAGATCGATAAAACTCATCGTAGACGTACTGATAAATGATTGGTTATTATCTCTGTGCTGATAACGCAGCTGATGTTTAGCCAGGATCTCCAAGAATACTATGTGACAAAAATGTAAAACGCAATGATGTATAGTCAACTGCTCGACGCAATGAGAGTTATGTGTTTAGCCTTTGTAAGTGCATGTATGTTTGTTCCTTTGTGGCGCTCTAAAACGCGTTTGGCTTTGGTGATTCTTATGTCAATCGATACAATCATAATAAATTATATCACAGTTTATGTGCTGTAATAAAATAAAGTGAAATTAAATCGGTTTTTATCATCGTCCAGTGTGCCATTTTCTTGAACTGCCTCCGTGGTCGAGTGGTTTAGGCGTATACCTTGTGACCTGGTGGTTGTGGGTTCGATTCCCATGGAAAAGCATACTTTGTAAAGTAGTTTTCAGTTTGGCTAGGACACTGCAGGCTTGATTCACCTGATTATCTGATAAAAAGATGATTCCGTGCTTCGTATAAGCCGGTGGTCCCGGTCGCCAAATGGCGGTCGTTAAATAAACCATGTCAAAAGCCCTTGACGCGGTTTTAAAATTCCAACACTAGGGTGTGTGGGGTCGTTAGACCATACTGCCCACACGATAAGAAGAAAAAGTGCGCCATTGCAGAAACGAGAGACAAAATAACAGTTTTAAAATGCGTTTTTAAGATGTGAATAGGCAGACTCATCCTCCTAACCGAATTATTTTAAAACTTATCTCGACGCAGAAGCTTTTTTCTGAGGCACGGGGGTATTACAACACCAACTTCACAACTATAGCCTGCCAAAATAATTAAAAGTAAAAATCATCAACACCTTACCTGACTAGAGAATCGAACCCAGAACTACACGCTCAGCGAAGCGCGACCTACATACGTGACAGTCATACTACGCGTGCAGTAAGACCATTACGCGTCAAAGGCCATATCAAAAGCTAATGTTCATCAAAATGTCCACGCGTCGTATTTCATATCACAATAATTGAGCCAGAAAATTATACCTAAATATAATATTAACCCCGAATGCGTATTTACTCAGTAATTTTGGTAAGTATAGATTTTTGTCACAAAAAGCCTTCCAATAATTGCAGTGGCGACGAGATCGTTATCGTTGACGCCTTCCCACCAAAATTACTGAATTAAGCTTCGAAACTCCGACCTACATAAAAACCAACGTTTAACTTTCAAATAAAAAATAAACACTATAAATATTCATGTTTCAAAGACTTTCTAAAAGATACTGTTTTATAAAATGCTGCGAGCAATTACGGCTACGTCGTAGTTACGAATTTAAAAATTCCAGTACAATGACTGCACAAAAGTGCAAAGAAAGCTCGCACAAAGAGATTTGAAAGCATCTGCAGCTTGGATACAGCTTTGGACTGCAAATTACAACTGAGATAAACAGTGGCTATGCGCCGAGGACAACCGACGCCGCTACGTCTCGCGGCTACGCGGCTACGCCAGTTCGTAGCGGCAGCACGTAGCGAGCGGACGCCCGTAGCCCGTCGTAGCGAGCGACTACGCCGGCGCGGCATGTACGAACCAGCCCAGTGCGTCCGCAAACATAAACAAATAGTGATATGAGTTGTGCGTCCCCGAGCCTAGTATTCCGACTAACTCTCCTCATATTAACTTTCATAGTGTCGTGTACATTCGTCGCCAGTGTGGTGTGGTTATTGCGAACGAGTGGCTCTTCTAGCCAATATGAGAATTATTACTTGTCGAGAATTAATATAAGCGCCGTTAAAAGCGACGGTAACAATATTTCGACGACACCGCCTGTGTCGGACCATTATAAAGACTTGATTAAAATAGAGATAGCCATGCGGCGGGTGGAGGAAAATAGTAGAAGATTAAAAGAGTATACGAAGTCGTTATTGTGGGATAATAAGGACAAGTCTTTGTGGTGTGTGTTGTTTAAGGAGAATGGGAGGATGGAGAAGCCGTTGCGAGGTGGAAAACATAGGCATACGATTGATGAAGAGTATATTCGAACGTTGAGGGAACAGAAAATGAGAGAGGCTTTGATACATTTGAGGCACCATGGCGCGCACCACCGGCGGAGACCCGACGTGCTCCCGAACCTGCCCTACATCAAATAAATAACCGTTTATTGGACAACGTTTCGCGGAAATTGCTTCGGATTCTCTATGGAACTGTTTCCAACCAAAAATATAATATTTTCATTGAACTCGCTGTGCAGGAAAATGATTCAAATTATTGTAACAATTTGTATAAAGTCCGATACAATTTCGGTTGTGTTAAGTGGAAACGATATTAATGATAGAATGTTGTAAATATTTTATACGACGGTTTAATGTAAATGACTGTATTCAATGTGTAAATATGTAACGTCGACATAAGTGTAAATATGATATAGCACAATTAAATAAATGTTTTCAGACAATATTTGAAAGTTATGTCAGAAATGTTTGGGAATTCAATAAATTATCGTTCCCTTGTTTGAATTTTTAGAAGCTACAATTCTTTTAACTTCAAAAATAAATATTATGTTATTTCTGGAAGAATATACATACTTATTTTGTGTTGCTTTTCAAATATCCGGGAATTAAATAATAAGTATGTTTAACATAGGAAATATTTTGCTAAGATTCACATAAACCGATTGAACGTTTTCACGATGTTATAACAACATACATGTACATTTAAGTGTACCATTTCATGTCATTACTAAAAATCATAATTTTCTGTACTTGTGATAATTATTTCAAATAGATGTTACTAATCGATGAAAATCTATTTACAATTATACTGTCAATCGAACCGTATAAGTTGGCGTAAAATCTGTGATGTTAATAATTTCGGCCTAATTTAGATATTTATTTTATGAATGTTGACTTTTTGTAATTTATTATGTTCTTGTGGTACTTAGTTTTACAAAATATATATATTTGTATAACTTGTAGTCAAACAGACGAGGTCCTTGTAAATGTAAATGTAGACTCATTTATTTCTTGTAGATCAAACTATGTACGTTTTATTTGACGGTGGCTGTTATGTTATATTATTGTTTGCAAAACATACATATAACGACTTTTCGGGCTTGATATCTTGATGACTGGTCTTGATCATTACACCACGGCATTTGTTCTCAGTCTCAACGATATGTAGTGCATTGGTACCAGTAAAATCCTTCATTCTAAGTCGTTTCTTCTCGGACTCTTCATCATCTGCCCACCCTTTTTCCAACTATATTAGGGTCAGGTCCCAGTCAAAACAGATTCAGCTGAATACCGGTATTTTACGCAGAGTAGCTGCCTACCACACCTCCACAATCCATCCGTCATCGTCTTCTCGGCAAGATTCGACTCAATCTCAATTATGGTCCCTTAACCCAGTTGACAGTTATTTAGCTATTCATTCGTAGAGATTTTTCGTTGTACTAATGACTGAGTCAAGTAGAGTAAAGGAAGTAAACGGACTAAGAATATCAATCAATCAATCAAAACGTTTATTTCGGTCAGTAAAAATCCGTAGTACATATATATATAAGAGGAGGTTACAAATAAAAATTTCCCAACGCGTATTATAATGAATATGTTTTGTACCGGTGTATATCCTGCCTAAAATGTCGATGATTTATATTCAAAAACTTTTGGTTTTAATGGGACCTCATTTTTAAAAGTTAATTGTATGAATCCATTTAATTTGTGAAACGATACGATTCAGCATTTCATTTTCTCAGTACTTTAACCTTCAAGCGGGCGCGTGGGTATTTGTAGCGACAGCGGTCGCGCGTAACCTAAAAGACCTATGTGAGATTTCAGGAATTTAGAATACTGGTAAAATAATAATTATTTATGTTCTATATTCAGACATTATCAATTTTTACCTAGGCAACAATTTTTTGGAATTAAAATTAACCACAACCCACTATCGTTCGATTACAAACCAGCTATGCACGCCAGACCCGCCAAACCAAAGTTTTTTTCCCTTGGGAGAATGATTTGTGTTCTCATTTTTATTTAGATGTTTTTATTTTTTATTAGTTCTATGCAATCAAGTAATTACTATCAAAGTGTTTATTTTATCAACTCAGGTATTTTACTTCGAAATTAGTCATCTCGTCAAGGTAAAAGAAAGAGCCAGGCGCGTGTAGTCGTTTCGACGCCTGCGCCGCGACCTAAACAAATGCATTCTATTCAACTACAAAGGCTCGGAGAAGAGTGGTATGCATTCAATTTCATGCATAGTGAATTAATGAAAAGCTACTGGTAAAGAGAAATACTTGTGGCGAGAAATCTCGATGTAATCAGCGAAAACTTATCGAGCGCGGTCGATTCGACGCCGCGCGACCGCTTGAAGGTTAACATTTAATTGTGTTCAAAGTATGAATAAAATGGTTTTTGTATTAAGATTTTGTTTTATTTGTGACAAATTTAATTAATGGGTGACAAATATTATGGGTGAATGAAAGGGGTGATTAAAAATTTTCAAATCTTGCGATGTTTAGGACCGAATTATCTGCTAAAGTCATCTTAATCTACTACGATTATGAAAGTTGAAAACTAATTCAGTGACTTTGCTAACTCTTTGTAGATATGAAAGATTCTGTTCACAGCTTTTTAACGAAAAAACTACTCGTAGCAATAGGATTTTCTTCTTTCTTAACTAAATAATTATGAAATATTTAGCTTCATCTTTAAAATAATGCTCTTAGATAATAAGCTAAGGGTCTGAATGCATATCGAATGGAATGCCAAATCTACTAATTTTTTGGGGTTCCGTACCCGAAGGGTAATCAACTGAACCCTATTACTAAGCCTCCTGTCAGCGGGGCTGTATCTCAAGAATCATAATAGGTAGAAAAATTAAGTTTACACAAATTGTGTATTTCTATTACCGCTATAACAACAAATAATAAAAAATAAGGTTTTTGGAACGAAACCCTTCGTCGAATCGCAATTGACCGGTTTTTAAACAACGTTCGCTTCGCGTTCGATTGCAATATGTCAAAAAGCCTCAATTTTCAAACATTTTTGATATATTGCGACTGAGATACGTATACGAACGTTGCTTTTAAATAAGTAGAATTGGCTGACAGGACTATGTCTATTGCTGAATTAAAAACTGTAAGTGACTTGTAGACGTTCTTTAAATTATTTCTGTTACTCAACTCACCTAAAATTAAAATTGACAGCCTGCTTAATATTGCACAGGAACACCCGGTCTATTTTCAGTTATAATATTGCTAAACACGTGTAAAACTTGATAATATGTCGTGAACGTGTAATGCGCAGTTGTGACTTCCCACAATTATCACCGTCTGTCATAGACATTCGGTTCAAAGAAAAAATGCTGGACTTGTGGAAAATTACTCAAATGAATGGGTGAATGTATAACTTCCACGTAGTTTTTTATTTGATGCCATTAAAACTTTGACATTAACGATTGCATTTATGGTAAAGTAGGTTTGCTTAGTTGGAAAATGACGTATGTTGTTTTGATATAGAAATTAACTAAGGCTTGGTTTCTGAGAATTTGGAGTTAGGAGCTTTCATTTTTTATACACTTGCAAGTCCTTACTCTTGGAATTGAAGAATCTGATGTTAATGAAATTTAATACGCATACATAAGACACATAATGTACCTAGTTCAAAAAAGTTAGTTGATAATTTTTTACAATATAAAAATATTAGGTTTTCAATAGATATGAAAAATCACTATTTATGTCTCTTTCTGGAAAAGCGCTTGACTTAACGCTCTTAAAAATGTCTTATTTTTTGGTCAAATTTTACTGATTTTCAGGCTAAAGTACATATTGATAAAAATAACCTTCAGCACAATTTTTGAAAACTCCGCTATAGAACTATGTTACGTACTTAGGTATAGAAATACAAGGCGGTCAAAAAAGATAATATAAACATTTGTGTACTTACCCATACAAGGTTATACACTCCCGTATATTTTTATTACACTAGGGTGACTACACCGACCTTCTTACTGGGTGCTATATCGGTGCGGGCATTAACCCCTAAAATAGATTATACTAAGGAAATGGTGATATTCACGCAGACTGTGACCGAATTTTCCGGAAGATTGTTATGGCTATAAGCTTTCTGCAGGAAATATAAGATTCATATCACCCTGCATACTGACACGGAAGAGAAAGTATGTATGTATAGTGCTTTTACGTCAGAGCGCAAATATTTTTGGTAGTAAGTAAAGATGACGGCAAGATAATGTCGACAGGGTAGTAGCTAAAAATAGGCCACACTTTACGTGGTTTCCTTAAAAGATAGGGGAACAAAAACAGAAGAATATTACGCCAAAATTGAATAACTGAGCTTATTTTTAGGCTGTGCCAAAATTGTGGTGAAAAATGTCCAGAACATTTCATTTTCGTGTGAATGGAATTGTGTTGGGGAAATGTCTCCAATGCGTGGGATATTAATACTGTCATATCTGGCTGTATTAACTGAGCGTGGGAGAAGTATTTGAATAACCAATATAGCTGCACATTGTTATTCGCGCTTCAGATATTTGCGTTAGAATCTTGCAGGGATATTAACCGCGAAATAAAAAGCAGCTGGTAGTCTTGCTTAACACAATACGCGACCACGTTCATTGAAAAATAAGTATGATTTGTTAAGTCTATAAAAAGGTCTTTTAACAGACGAATTTAGCTTAACGCTTAACTACTTGTATCCTACTAGCTTTGTCGGAATATACGTTCGTGTTAAAAAAGACAATAACCGTTTCCTATCTAATTCTGTACCAAAGTTCACTCAAATCGAGTTCGCTATTTAGGCGTGAAAGCGAAAAAGTAGAATACTGGAAACCTTATTGAATTATTCCATGAATATACATACGAGTTACCTACCTCAAACATGCCGAAACATAACCCACTGCTCAAACTGTATTAATCCATTCTAAAAGAGGTTAAATTAAAATTCAGAGCGCATATTTTGCTTTGCTTTACCTACCACATATTCGCAAACTGACCCATTTGTTCAAAGGGCTAACTAGCGCTTCACAATTCGGTTGCTAAGCTTCACTCGTGGTTCGATAATCCTATGCAAATATTGAATTAAAGTGGCCTTAATACTCAAACTTTGGAAGTTTACACACTGTTGGGTTCTGCTTAATAGTGATCAATCGATAGTCCGTTATTGAGGGAGCTTGAATGGCTGAATGTATTCGCAGCTATTTTGATAGAGGCTTAGTTTATTTGTTTGTCCTTAAAAAACGAAACCTTCATTAAATCACGTTTTGTTCGTCTGTTATAGAAGTTTTTAATGAATTCACATAATTTGCGGCTTCTGACGAGTTATGAAATCATTTATAAAAACTTGTGAGTCCAATTCAGTCATTTAATAAAAACAATATTTTGTAAAAGGAGCATGTATTATCGTGATTTACATTTAAAAATTAAAAATATTTTCCACACTGGGAAATCAGCCTTGCTGCTTGCTTATTTTGCACCGATACCAGAGAAAAATAATAATCGCGTACGATAAACAAGAGATTGCCGTGTTCCAACTGTCATTCCTTCCTATACCTTCCCGTTGTATCGGAAACCAACGCCAACTCTTTTGAAATCAATGTCTATCGCTGCTACCATACAGTCCCACAGTTTACTCGTAACAGTAACATATTGGATTTATACTCAATAGTCGAGCATGAATAGTAGCAGCCTGCCAGCTAACTACGATCACAATATCCATTTCGCGCAGTTGAGTCGTGTGACTGGCGGCACTGGCATGCCAAGTGCGGCGTGAAAGTCGAGTAGAGTCATATTCAAACGGGGCATGACTTACATTAACTAGTCTAGTTTTTGATACTTGTGGAATTGGAGTTGTGCCTGAGTTTTGTCTTGGCCAATACAAACACGTAAATAGTCGCATCTTAGCATCTTTGAAATCGCCATACCTCTTCGTCTTTCGTGTCGATTGACTCATATTATATTTTGTCCGACCGGTACTGAGCAAGCTGTACAGGTCTATTTTATCATTGGCCTCGTTGGTTGGTGCATGTGGTTGTGCACAACCGGCAATAAAGGAGATGTTACATGTCTTATAAGAATGAATGAACATGTTGCACACCTCTATAATGATACATTCAGTATCCCACATGATACATAGGTAGTTTTGCAAATGTTCCTTGAAAGTTATAGCGTAAATACTATGCAATGCTTTAGTATTCAGTATGCACGTCGTGAAATTGGTTACTAGTTAGATTGCCTCTTGACTTATTTGATTGTATCGCTGTGAACACATGAGTTTGAACAACGCAAGTAAATATGTGGATAGGTAAAAAAAAATTGTTTTAGCAACAATGATAATCAACAAGATCAAAATATCAAACTGATATAAAGAATAAACTTAGGTAAATATTAAATACAACTCTGTTCTTGACATGGACAATGCTTTTAAAGAGAGAGAGATTATGTACGATGGAATCATTCATCAGGTGAGATGGCAGTCAAGCGCGTGCCTATTAATAGTAAAAAAAAAAAAAAAAATGTCCACTGTGTTAGCCCAATAGGAAACATGCAATATTTACATTTTTGTTTTAATTTTAAAGAACTCCATCTAGAATAGACCACCACATAAATAAAAACATGGAACCGCTTTAATTTATTGCCAAAATTGCGTTTTTAAACCGATAGTTTAAAGGTTCGCGCGAAAACGGACGATGACGTCACTCGTGTCTATCACTGGTCAAGAACTGTCCCAACTCAAAGGTTGTCTTTTCGTTGGCATAACAGCAGATACATCACTAAACGCTGATTGTTGTTTTTAAATACGTTCAGTTTCACGTTAGGTACTTTAATTCATTATTTTTGTTAAAAATCGATAGTAACCAAAATAAAAACGTTGTAATGGCCTTTATTTTATACGTTTTTATCATTTTACTGACAATATTCTCATAAATTCTGTATTTGCATCTTCTCTATTGTAAATTTTGCTTATATTTGTACTGATTGTGTCTTTTTTAGAAAACATTTACGAAGAAGTCACACATAGCAATAATAATATGGTCATAGCAATAACAACTGCTATGACTCAACTTAAACACGTTTCGTTTGAGCTGTAAAGTTTTTAACGAGCTGTTAGTCGTCGCTTTCAAGCTGTTGATAAAATATTTAAATGTAAAACTGTTTCGTATAATGTATGTCTTTCCCTGATTAAATTTATACCTTCAATGTATAAAAAAACCCTCTACTGTGGGGCCCTGACTCAGCAAATAGGCGACGCGGCAAATCACTCAAAAGATGGCGGAGACGAACTAGATAATACTAATAACCACATTAGCTCTGGACCAAATTGGGAAGAACAAGTGGGATTCAGGAAGTACTCTTAGGTACTGTAGAACATTCTCCTTAGAATGTGCAACCTCATCAATGATACTCGTATAAGCCTTAAAAGGTTTAAGAAGATTTAGATTAGGTTTTGAATTCAAATAATGACATAGGAATGGGTTCGTTTTTTCTATAAGATTCTGTAAGTGATTCCCTTGAGACCCGAGGTATATTATATTTATCTTTAAAAGTTCCATGAGTTTTGATTTTTATAACTAGCTACCGCTACGGCCAAATTCTTGGTACCTACAGTACCATCTAGTAAACTGCTGGGCAAGGACTTCTTTTTGCTCAGCTGTGGGATGATACAGGCTGAAAGTCACCAGCCCATTTATTCATTTTAACGATATGTTAACACGTCAATCCCTAGAATCAAAGAGAATGCAAGCTCACTTCATACTCACTTTGTCACGATGAGTTCTTTCCAGAATCGATCGGCAGTAATGGGTAAATCACGGTATTTTACACCTACGTTATAAAAAAGGTGAAAATAGAGAACTATACCTGTGCGGCATACACTTTTTATGACGTAATCTCCTATAAACTGGGAAATCTCCCAACCCTAAGGACTTGAAAGCCGGATAAATATATTTTCATGGTCAATGCGGTCTGTAGGAAGCTAATAATATGACTCCAGGGTCGTATAATGCGGGCCTATTTTATGTGTTTTAATATTCATAAAAGTAACGAACAGATACACTTACGCACTTTAGTAGACGCGACCTAGTTAGAATGTGTGGTTCATAAAAACTTCTACATAAAGTTCCCTTTTTTTTTTTGAATAAACTCGTTTTCGTGAAAAGGATAAGGAATAAACAAATCCTAACTTATATTGGGTTTACGAAACGAATAAAAATCTGAGATTTATGAGCTGAATAATGGTTCTTTGTTTTCATATGAAACTGTTTCAGTTTGGTTTTCAGTTAGAAAAGCTAGTTCTTGAATACGTCGTTAAAAAAATCTATAATAATCCTATTTTATAACATAGCTTTGCCTCCTACTAAAAATGTTAATAGAACTAACACTTCAAACAGATTACGGTCTTTGGACTTAAGATTCTGGGGTCTTGAGCTCCTGAGGCCAAAATGTCAATGCTATCAGCTAAATAAGAATGTAACTCCGTTTAGCTAGTAGAGGCATTACTAAATTTCCAATCAATAAATGTTAAATTCTTTCATTACTGGTGACCGGCTGAGTGACTGACAGACAACGCACAGCCGAAACTACTGGTCATACAAAGCTGAAATTTAGCACGCAGTTTCCTCGGGGAGTGTAGCACTAAGAGAGGATTTCCCGAAATTCCTACGGAAACGGGGAAAACGGGATATGCGCGTACGAAGTCGCAGGCAAAAATTACTGTTCTAATATGCGAGAAGAAGGCATCACCTACATACCAAAGAAACGTTATTTTAACAACACCTAATGGAAAGTTTTGTCTCAATATCTACTCAATATTCAATATACATAGCACTGTTAAGGTCCATAACGAGACAGTTGCGTGTGGCGGGCGTCGCGTCAGGAGCAACAAAAATAATTGAATACATAATTGATTAATAGCCATTACAAAGTGACAGATATTGATTGCTATCGATGCGACGGTAAATGTTGGGTACCTACTGTTGACTCTTTGGTAATGTTGTGTTCCTAGTACTTGTTTACATTCCTGTGATGACTTTTTTTAAGAAATACTTTAGTAAATTATGATTTTTATAGAGGAGCTTGAGGCTAAATAATAGCAGCTGCACGGATCGATCTTCACGGTTAAGCAGTGCTTGCCGAGGTTAGTCTGTAGATGGGTGACCATCTTAATATACCGAGACTTCTCCATCTGTCGGAAAGTACGTTAAGCCGTTGGTCTCGGTTGTCATTTGTAGATCTTTGGCAGTTGTTACGGATGCCAGAAAATCTGACAATACTCTTGCCAAGGAATACAGTGTTACCCAGGCAATGGTCTGGTAGGCAGCCGCTTACGCTTCACGTAAAATACTGGTATTCAGCTGAAACCGGTTTGACTGCAAGCCAACCCTAAAAGAAGATAATTTAGTAACCCGAAAAGAAGATAATTTAGTATCATGTTTTTAGTTCAAAATATTAAATTGTAGATGAAATTTTATCGCCTTTATGTAAAATAACAAAAAAAAAGAAATTTATAAAAATTGTTGAAGTAAAAATATATCTAAATCAAAGATTTAAGGGTTTCTTAGATTAGAACGTGGTGATTAGAAAGTCGCTTGACAATAAGTTTATCGTGAATATTCTGAGAAAAAATGTTGTCAGCAAATATTTTTAGGAGTAGGCAGTGAGTAGGTGGTCGTCAGAAATCTTTTCAGTCAGTTTTTGTAGTGAAATAAACATCTCATCTACATAGCTCTTAAATGAGACAGCAGCACACCTGCTTCTAAGCTGCCCGGTAGTCGCGAATTACAGGGCAAAGTACTTCGGAAACCCAGGTACCCTCTACGAGATAGTTGGTAACACCAAGGCGTTGCTGGCCTTCCTTGGGGAGCTGGGGTGGATCGAATGATGCATTTGTCCCACCTGCACGCAAATTACGCGCTTAGTCGTGGAGTTGCGCAAACCGGCCCGATTTACATACATACATACATACATACGTAGCTCTTAAATTCTTTGTAAGGTTTAGGTATTTTTAGACAGTTTTCGTCAAATGACCTTAAATCCATATTTCTGAGAATTTCTTATTGTAAAATCGCGTTTACACATTGAAGTATCTTCCTACTAACTGTGGATATATACGAAAGAGCATTTTACAAATGTATTTTATTACAACTACCACGTATGCCAAAAATAACAATGACAGTACCATAACAATCAATCCTAAACTTTTAGTCAACGCACGTACAAACTAGAAAAAAAATCCAAATAAAAATACGTTGCTTTTCATTTTGATTGCGCCTATTTTGACACAGTTTATTTTGTAGATTTTTATTGTTGTTTTTTATTTGTTCAGAAGTACCTACGTCTGCACCTTGCAAAAAAGGTGATTTTTTCACAATTTTATGTGATTTGAGCCTTTCTCGAACGTAACAAAAAATTGTTCGTGTTTAAAATAAACAAAAGAAAAATGGAAATCTAAAAATATGTTCGACATTACATAAGGAGCTTATTAAATTAAAAGTCAAAAGTAATTTTTGATAAAATTCACTCATATTTTGGTACTCAAACTGCAAAATAAAATAATCACTACATATCCACCTCAACAGAAAGCAGTCTTAAATAAAAACCACGACTCATACATTCTCTTTTCATTTAATTCGCAAAGCTCTGAATATTTCTCAGTACATTGTAGCTCCTCACCCTTTGTGTTGACTGTCAGTTAATGAAAATGTGCATGTTTAAAGTTTGCTAGAGCTCTTTAATCTACAACCACAGAACTGCGAATAGTTTGCTGTCAACAACTTAGTTGTTAGGTACGTGCAGTTTGTACAGTCGAGTTGCTAATACCTTCGTTAGCATTCCAATTATTTTAGGGTTCCGAACAAAAAACGAAACCTTTATAGGATCACTCGGGTGTCTGTCTGTCTGTCTGTGTCTGTCTGTCCGTCTGTCACAGCCAGTTTTCTGCGGATCCACTGGACCGATTCTGTTAAAATTTCGTACACATATGGACTTCTGTGACCCAAATACGGACACTTTACGTAAGTTATTAAATTATTAGTATCGGGGGCAAACCAGGAAATTTCAAAAAAAGTTTGTCGAACAATATCGTGTGACATATCAAATAAAAAGACTTACCTACTGTGAGTGTTTTAATTATAAATTTTTCATAATTTTAAAATAAGTGGTTTAGAAGTTATTCAAGAAAGTAGACCAAAAATGACCATTCCTCCCCCCTTATCTTCGAAACCACTGAGCCTAAAATTTTGTAAATAATGGAGATAATAGACCTTTACCTATAAATTACAGGAAAACCTATAAGAAGTCTATAGTGTTAAAATAACATGTTGAAAAAAATTAAATTCGTTTGGAACCCTTTGCACACAAGTCCGACTCGCCTTTGGCCAGTTTTAAATAAAGCTAAGATGCATACTTCCCAACTAGCACCAAAGCGTTAAAAAAACCTATATAAGACTCGTATAGTAGTTCCATTTGAGTATAAAAGTGTTAACGCATACCTGTGCAACTGAGTTAGAGCATGCTCTAACTCACTTATAACCACGAAAGAGGCCCACAGTTTTACAGGTAAAAGTTATAGAAAGCCTATAGTACGGTGTCACAAAGATATTAAAGCTGCACAAGAGCGCTTATTCATCGTCAGCTACTACTTTAATCTGTAGTACCGTTGTAAAAGAGAGTTGGTAAACGCTACAGGTGCTATAAATCCTATAGTAAGGTGTCAAAAAGATCTTAAAGCTCCACAAGAGCGCTTATTCATCGTCAGCTACTACTTTAACCGTTATTACCGCGATAGTGAGCACTACAGGTGGTAAAAAGCGCACGTCAAGATAAAAAAGCCTGTAACCTTACTAAAATTAAATCTGTTCGTAATGGAAGTGTTATGTCATCCATTATTCAACACAGCTCAGAATAATATTATGGAATATTATGTTATTTAAGTATGTGAAGTGAAAAATGACTGCCCTTATGATTTCACAGTAAATGTATACCATGTTTCTCATCTCAATTTTAACGCGCCTAGGATTTATTAAAGATTTAAAAGAAAAATTATGATAACAAAATAGGTACCTCAAGCGAAACATTACTATTCATTCCTGCTTCTTGAGCAGTGGTATGTAAAATTAAGTGGCATTCATGGAATGCTTCAAATAATGTAAGAAATTTTGTTTATTGTAGTCAAATGTTGAATAACTCGAAATAATATTAATTGTTAGGTTACTAAAACAATGGCGAACTTTACAAAAGTGAGGTTAGTGTTAATAACGACCCATACTTGCGTTGTTTGACACCAATACCTTTAGAACGTCTGTAAAAGAGGACTGCCTAACACAATAAGCTTTAGTTAAACCCTTTATTACAGGTTAAACCTAGATAGAGGAGTTGTTTGACACCTTTAGTTTCTCGTGTTACTAAACTCTCGATAAACTCTATTTTATAGCTTATGACTGCAATAATAGTCAATATAGCACCTTAAGTAGTATAAAAGAGTTCATTGCAATAACTATACAACAATAAGTGTTAAGAGGTGTCGGCGAACACTTTTATAAAGACTTGGGTGTCACAAAAAGGTTAAAGCTATAACGTATTAAGTATACTTGCTGCTACTAGCGCCATTATAACTCTCAAAGCTGTATTACATCATCCATTAACGCTATAGTGCTGCGATTGGGGCTAAAACTTGTTTGTTAACTCCACTATATCGTCTTTAGTAATAACTGAGATAATTATAACCCTGTTATATTACTAAAAGTCATAAAAAAGCCTGTAACTGACACCAAAATGTTAGTTGGGTTATGAAGATACAAAGCTGAGCACAAATAGAAAACTATAAAAACAATTTTTAAATGACACAAACTTTTATTTAATTAATAGTTTGTTTTTTATTAGTGCTTGTTGCAATATATACTTTGTGACAATTATACCAAGTCAGTAAAGCATCGCATCGTCAATGGAGCAAACAAAAACAGACCTTTGGTGAAGAATCTGCTCTTACAGTGACTGTACCATTAGTGCAATAACCTTAGAATGAATTTATCCTTGCATTTCAGTTGGTTTTCCAAAATATTGTTGTTTGAGCTGGAATTAATATGGTTTGGTAATGAATTAATTTAGATTTTACATCACAGTATCTCCGTAAATAAAAGGAGAAGGCTCCTTATTATTGTTCCTACTGATTCCCACGCTTTATGTACAATTTTTATATAAAATACAACACAAAAACAAGAAGTAGCAACACAAACCCACATGATTACATAACACAACACATTATTAACCCCACAAATAAAAAAAAATCAGCAATGAGCCATCAATTTCCATTTTCTTTATCTTAAAAAAAATCTAAAAGCGTATAAAAATAGCGCGTTGACTCGCGATATCGGCATTCCATTCAGTTGGGCACCTGTCATGGCGGAGATTGATTGCTTGCTATATTAAAAAGTAAATGAAGTACCTTTTAAACGCGCCACCTATTCGACAAGGATAAAGTGGATTTACAGCGTGACTTGATGGAAATGTCAAAAAAAATTAGTAGCTTTAGTTTTTGGGGCTGTTAGAAAAAATGACAATAAATATTTCATAAAAAATCAGACAGTAAGTCTGATTTTTTATGAAATACTAGACCAACGTTGGTCCCATTAGGTATGCTAAACACGACGAGGTGTAAAAGTAAGCTTCTGTTTGTCTTCTTCGTGTAAATGGAAGGATTCAAGCAGTCTATGTGTAGGACTAAATGCTATGTTAAATACATTTTACAGATAAGAAAGATGAAGAAAACATTGCATAGGGTGACACGGTTTACATAGGATGTGAAACGGTACGTATGTGTATTTAGATTTTAGTTTATTTCTACGTTTTTGAATGCTACTAGTGCTGTGTATAATTCTGAACATAAATCGTGATTTCATCCATAGTTAGGATTGGTTTTTAAGGTAATGCAATATTGAAGACAAGATTGTTTCTAAAATATTGTAGTCACACTGTCAAAATAATCACCCGACGAGGGCATTACCACCGTTTTATCTTGTTAATGAGCTACATGGTTACCACCAGGTAAGATAGTGGTCAAACGCGAGATTATCTATTAAAGTATTAACCCTAGAGTGGGCGCGCTATGAGCATTTTGCCGCCCTTGCCCAAAAAACGTTAATAATTCGTAAACAATTGTTTGTTTAATTTGCGCTTTTTAGTAGCTGCCTCCACTGTCATTCGCTACTCGTGCCGAAAGTTTGGACGCTATCAGGGCGCGGGGAGCCGCTAGAGGATAACGTTGTTACCATCAGTCATCGCCAGGCGGCAATTTACTCACCGCGCGCCTACTCACGTAAGTAAAAATTGTGTTGTATATTTTATGCAAAATTAAAATTTTGACTTTTTATGGTAAATTCATTGTAAAAACAAAAAAAAAAAAACGTTAATTTTAGGATTTAAAAGTATCTCGTGAGTAAGACAAATTTGAAAAAGATTGCGATGGTCCTAGTTAAGCCAAATATGACCACCAGGTTAAAATTATATTGATAAAAATACACATTCTACTTATAGGCATAAATAGCAAAAGGCTTCCCCATTCAATACTACAATGTAAGTATATCCCTGATTGCAATGAGATTGCATCAGTATAATACCGGACGCTTGTGCTTGCTCACTGGACCATAAACCTTTCTGAAGAAATAGAGTTCTTATTTCTCAGAAATAAGATGCCAATTTGATCTTATTTTTCAAACGCACGATGCAGACAATAATTTAAGAAATGTGTTTATTTGTTCTGACTGCAAAACAAAATGTACAGCCATTTATAATAAAAGCCCATTAAAAAGATTGTTTCAGAGATAGCAGTTAATGTTTCAAAACATTTACAATTTGGCAACCCTAAGCCCATTTCGTTTATTCTAGCGTTTGAAGCTGATATTCATATTATTATACGTAAGTATTTTATACTCAATGTTTCAAGTGGATAATTGGTTATTTAATATTTCACGACCTACGTTTATTTTCACTATTATTTTAGTTTCACACAAAGGTTTTGTATAACAAATGTACACAGGCTTTAAATACTTTATTTTAAAGTCAAACATGTGATACTAATAACAAAGTAATTTAACTTAAACATCAAATGTATGAAATAAATGAATTTAGTTCTTGTTACTGTTGTTTTAATGAATATCATGTTCAAAACAAAACCTCCAAATTGGTTAATGAGTGTGATACGTAAATCTTTTGAGGGATAAATTTGAATTATTCTTGATGATATTTATTAAAAGTTTTTGGTGGAAACTCGTCGAGATAATCAACACATTGTTGAAAATAATAGGATAAAAGTTTAACTTTTGTGATTAATTTTAAGGCTTTTATTTTATATTTTATTTCATTATAACGAAATTTTATTTTGCCAATATCAAGCCACATGGAAAAATATATAATGCAATCTAAAAGAGAAAATCTCGCAGAAAAAGACAGTTTCTTTGTTAAGTAGTAAATAACTCTTTCAATCGATTCTGTACCGACGGGCGTTAGATCCTTTTACGTCCGACACACAAGGTATTCTATTCTGCCCAGAAAGCGAACAGATCCCACAGGATTTCTACCCACACGAAGTGGCAGGTATAAGCCAGCGGAATTTAAAACGAGAGAAAAAACATCGCAGTCGAACCAGCCAAAGTACCTACCTAAACCCAACTCATTATCTGCCGAGATCCTTTTCAAAGTTAGCAAAGATTGCGTCTAATCCAAAAGTTTGAATTGTAAAGTTTGTTTCAGTTAGCTGAAAATCTTTTTTGTTTAAAAATTCAATAGACACGGAAAGGATTTTTAAAATGAAGACGTGCGCTTTGTATTTTTAAAGGCGGAATACTTGGCCCTGAAACATTATGACCTTATAAAAAATCTAACCATATGATTAGTTTAATGAATTCTGATTAGCTTATTCTTTATATAAATTTGAAATAAAAATGATGAGGATGTTTTGAATTTATATATAAATTTGAATGATGATTATTATTTTAGACGAATAGTTGGACTGTTTAAAAGATGATTCGACTAAAACATATGGGTATGGGAGTAAAAAACAATTATCACCTTTGCCAAAAATTTAAGACCATCAAAACCGGAACACTATCATTGTGGCGACTAATGAAATAATGTGATAATAACCGAAAGGTTCAGGTGAGAATTAAAGTTATAATTAATCTAAAGCTCCTGTCACTCAGCGTGTAAGTAAATTAATTAAGTAATAATATAATTTCTTAATAATAATATAATTTAGTGCCGCATACGTGTTTTCCTACGGTACGAGTATGGATTTCAAGGTCGAATAAATTGTGAATTTCATGTTAGATATTTTCAGGTGCTACCAATTACCGCATTTTACTTAGGGCTTAGACAGAGTTTGTATTTTACTTAGCTTATGTGGTCAGCGTTCCATAAAGACATGTTCTATGTATTAAGAATATAGAACTTTCCGAATGACTTTGTGCGTGGTCTATCCTGACGTGGTATATACAGAATCAAAGAACGAAATACTAAGTTCAGAAACCAGCAGTACTAGATCATCGGTTAAATGTCATGTAATAAAACTAACTGTTAGGGACCTAACTAAGGACTTGAATAGAAAGTAGTGGACTGTAATTTACAAAGGTATAATCCAAAATAGGTACAATAAAATACTTGGTGAACTAAAGAAATGTGCGCGCGCGTCGTTGTCAGAGATCGGTAGCGAAGTGGGCCGAGGGCCCGCGTCCCGCACGTCGCACGCCGCACCTCTCTCCGCCACCCGCCGTCGCCCGTCGCCAGCCGACAGCAGCCGAAGACCACCGAGTGGTCGGCGGTGCCCGAACATCCTCCCCGGGTTGAAGAATTCAAGAGAGAGGAAGTGGGCAGACGTTGTTGTACGCCCGCACCACCGTTCCTCTCTTCGTCTTCAGCTCCACCACCCGTGCGGCCCCGTCGCAGCCAGGGAAGACCTTGATGACTCGCCCCAGTGGCCACACCAAGGGCGGTTGGCCTTTCTCTTTA
The DNA here is from genome assembly GCA_950371165.1 of Lacanobia oleracea. Classification (NCBI taxonomy): domain Eukaryota; kingdom Metazoa; phylum Arthropoda; class Insecta; order Lepidoptera; family Noctuidae; genus Lacanobia; species Lacanobia oleracea. Next base: position 14,688,480 of record OX493401.1, read on the forward strand.
ATGAGAGCTAGTGCTCCCACTGAGAGTTGGCCGGTTGACGCTGTCCATTTTGTTTTTTGCTGGAGCAGAGAAACATATTCGATTTGAAATCTATTCCAAAAGTGTTATTTTATTTGCTCCACTCTTTGGTAGCGTTCCAGTCGCCCGATGTTGTGATCAGTAACCTGTGGATGCGGAACGGATATAAGTGGTCGCCCAATTATGAAATGTCCTGGGGTGAGAACGGAAAAATCTAGAGGATCAGTGGAGAGAGGGGTAAGAGGACGGGAATTTAAAACGGCCTCTATTTGAGTCAAACACGTAACCATCTCCTCGTATGTGAAGTGTGTTAGGCCTAAAAGTCTCTTTAGATGATGTTTGGTGGACTTGACGGCGGCTTCAGCAATGCCGTTAAAGTGGGGGGAGTATGGAGGCGCAAATGAAAACTTGATGCCTTGTTGAGCAACTTCAGACTCGAGATTCGAGTCCTGTAAAAACTTACGCAGCTCATTGCAAGTACCTACGAAGTTTGTCCCATTATCGGACAAGATGCTTTCGGGTTTACCACGACGAGTCACGAAACGGTTCAAAGCAGCCATGTAGGCTTCTTTCGTGAGGTCTGTAACAAGCTCGATGTGAACAGCCTTAATGGCGAGGCAAACAAGAATACACAAGTACGCCTTTATAAGCCTACACCCTCGCCCTTTGCGATCAGCTATCAGCACTGGCCCAGCATAATCCACACTACAATTTAGAAATGGGTGTTCTAAATGTGTCCTTGAAGAGGGCAACTGACCCATTGTAGGTTGCACAGTTTGACATTTGTGTTTAAAACATTTGATGCATTTTTTAACGATGCATTTAGAGAGATTCCTACCACCAAGAGGCCAATACATTTGGCGTATATTTGCCAAGAGCAGCTGAGGGCCGGCGTGTAAGCAGTCGAAATGATATTTACGAAATATTATTTTAGTTATATGGTGCTTACCGCATAATAATTCCGGGTGCTTGACATTATAATCATAAGGTGAGTTGTCAAGTCTTCCTCCTACGCGTATGAGACCATTCGTATCTGTAAAAGGACTCAAAGAAACAAGCCTATTTTTTCTCGGTAAGGACTTCCCTGATTCCAGTAAATGATACTCATTAGGAAACATATCTATTTGAGCGTGACGTAAAATAAAATTATTAGAATTTGTAAGTTCGTCACTGGAAAGGGAATCACAAGATTTATTATGTTTATGTTTTAAATTGTGAATAAATCTTAGTATGTAAGCGACGACTCTCTGTAAGTGATTATAATTAGAGAATTTGTGAATGAGCGTTTTAATGAGTGAATGATTATTGTTATGTGACAAATAATTTACAGTTGAATTATTGCATGATTGATGATGAGATGATTGATCAGAAAAGTGTGATGACACAACTTCCGGTAGATCTTGTTTCAAGTTTTCATTGGGCATTTTTGGCCAATTTGATTCATCATTTAACAAAAATTGAGGACCTGACCACCATAAGGAACACTCGCTGATAAGGTCAGCCTTCAGCCCGCGAGAAACAAGATCCGCTGGATTTTCCTTCGACGGCACGTAGCTCCACGTGTGCCCTGTAGTGCATTCTTGTATTTCATTGATGCGATTTCGGACAAATGGTTTTAACAAATTAGGTGCCATGGAAAGCCAACTTAACACTATTGTCGAATCGCACCAAAAATAACATTTACTAACGGGTTTGGTGAAGGAATTCCGTACATTAACACACAGTCTTGCTCCTAATAAAGCCCCACATAATTCAAGTCTAGGGGTGGTTGTTGGCTTGATTGGTGCAACACGATTTTTAGACACCAACAGCTGTACCTTTACCGACCCATCCTTAGTACTAGACTTTATATATATACATGCACCGTAGGCCTTTTCGGATGCATCTGTAAACACATGAATCTCATTTATTGTTGAATTGTCACATGAAATCCACCGGGGTATTTTAAGGTAGTTTAAACATGGTAGGCTGTCCACGAACGTTAACCAGGAGGTTTGTACATTAACTGGTACTTGCTCGTCCCAGTCACACTTAGTCGTCCATAGACTCTGGATGATAATTTTAGCCTCGATAATGCAAGGACCTACCAGACCTAACGGGTCAAATATTTGACTGATCACAGATAAAATGTGGCGCTTTGTGATTGGTTTACTGGTATCGACCGATATTGAAAACTCGAGAGAATCAGATTTGCATAGCCAATATTGGCCTAACGTTTTAGATGACACGTTTCTATCCTCAAACAAGTTCAACCTATCAGAATGCTCTGAAACATCGGCTATCTCTTTTAAAATATCCAAACTATTAGATTGCCACTTTCTCAAGTGAAATTTTGCTGACGCTAAAATGGATGCCACTTCTTTACCCATCTGAACCACATCGGATACCGAGTCGCCACCACTCAGATAATCGTCGACGTAAAAATCCCGTTCAATGGACGTTTTTACAATGTCATTAGAGGCGGTTGTTGCTAGACTGACTAAGCTCTTAGTAGCTAAATAAGGGGCGGAAGCTGTCCCATAGGTAATAGTATTAAGAGTGTACGTTTGAAGTGGTAGCTTGGGGTCAGCACGAAAGATAATCTGTTGTAATTGACGTTGTGATGGTGTTACCAGAATGGCCCTATACATCTTCTCGATGTCACCAGAAATAACAAACTTATGTTGACGGAAACGCAGCAATATAGAAAATAGATCATCTTGGACAGTGGGTCCCACCATTTGGATGTCATTAAACGACACTCCAGAAGTAGTCGCTGCTGATGCATCGAAGACTACCCTGAGCTTAGTTGTAGTACTTGTTTCTCGGATGACTCCATGGTGTGGCAATATATACTCAATTTTGTTACCTGAATGAGGCTTCCTAGATGAGGTATTCAGAGTCATGTGCCCCAAGCTCACGTACTCCTTGATAAAAGCAACATATCTTTCCTTAAATGCAGGATCACGTTGGAAACGACGTTCCAAAGATAAAAATCGACGTTTAGCCATTTCACATGACTCGCCTAACTCACTGGGATCATTTTTAAGAGGCATTGTAACTATGAATTGCCCGTTTTGATCACGCACAGTGTTAACACGAAAACTTTCTTCGCAAGCTCGTTCTTCCTGTGACAAGGAATGCTCAGAAGAAACGGATTCGAGCTCCCAAAACTTATTTAGGCTATTATTTAACTCGTTCATGGAGATATTACAAAAATGTGACTGAATATTTTTGGATGGACGTTTTGGAAGAGCCACAGAGCCTGATACTATCCATCCAAGCTTTGTCTCATGCAACTTGGGCTGATTTTTTCCTAGATTTATACATGCACTGCCTAATATATTCCAAAATACTTCAGCACCAACTAGTATGTCAATCTCTGATGGGACGTGGAATGACGGATCGGCTAGACTTAAATTTAACGGTATGGGAATGCTACTTATATCGACAAAAGTAGACGGCAGTAACTTGGTAATTGTTGGCAAAATGAAGCAATTTATATCTGTCTTATAGCTGCCGCTGCACGATTCAATAGTTAAGTTGCAAGACTGTGTAGTTAATGTAGTGTGACTGTTTATACCTGTCACCGTGGAACTCGCGCTACGTCGAGGAAGTCCTAGCTGATCGCATAGTTTCTGCGTAATAAAATTAGCTGTGCTACCATTATCGAGCAGGATCCTGGCGTCGCTTCTGATGCCTCGGTGGTTCAACACTCTCACCAACGCTGTGGACAGTAAAATGTGAGAGGTAGTATGTTGTGCCCGAGCTTCACTAGACAAGGAGATATTTTCTGTGGTGCCGTTGTGTGGAGCGGCACCTCCAGAAACATCAGTGGGCAATGCTACACTATTGGGCATAGGATCTTGGATCTGAGTAGACTGCTCCACATGTAAAAGGGTGTTATGTCTACCTTGACAATATTTACAACGAGCTAATCTACATCGTTTTGTTAAATGACCACTACGCAAACAGTTGAAACAAACTTTAAATTCCTTGACCTTTTGTATACGTTGTTCTACGTTTAGTTTTCGGAACTCTTCACAAGTGTACAATTGATGATTTTGTTTGCACAATGGGCATTTTGCCTCATATCTTGGTTTTGAATTGGTGTCAGGTTGATTTGCTGCCACTACCAATGACTTATGTTTGCTTCCCGCTTGATTGCCATGAGTGTTATTATTTTCCACGTTAAATGTACCCCTGTTATGTTCTAATGTTTCTAATAAATCTGCTTTTTTACTGATAAATGAGCAAAATTGTGAAACTTTTGGTTTTGTTGGTATGGTATTACGATAAGCTTCCCATTCCCTGCTAGTGATAGGATCTAGTTTACTTGCCATATTAAATATAATTAATGTATCCCAATTGTCCGTGGGCTCGTCCATTAAATGCAGAGCTCTGAGATTTTTATTAATGAGATCAGTTAAGCGACGCAAACAAGTGGATGATTCTTGTGTAATACATTCTACACTATGTAAGGCCTTAAGATGGGTATCTACTAAAAGTCTACTATTATCAAAGCGGTCGCATAGTAACTTCCACGCCATTTGATAATTATCACCTTTGAAATCAATATTTTTTATTATTTCCAAAGCATCGCCTTCAAGCGACGCCCGGAGGTAGTGGAACTTACTAATGGCATCTATGCAGCTACTATTATGGATTAGTGACAAATATGTATCTCTATATTCAAGCCAGTACTGATAACCACCATTAAAATTAGGCAAATCTATTTTAGGTAAGCGTATAAAGTCACGTTGTTGAAACGATTCACCTGAATGTTTGTTCACCGAGCCTGTCACAGACCCGTACTCATCGTTCTCGTCTTTACCAAGCAAATATTTAGTGTTTTTATTCCGTTAGATTCAAATTATTTTCCGTTTTCACGTTCATATTTGAGTCAATACGTGTTAACATCACCTTCTTATCTATTTAATTCCACTGCTTACCCTTACGCGCTTGAGCACTGCTGAGTTGTTAGGCTAGTACCGTTATTCGGCTGCATGATCGACTGTGTACAACAACGTCTGCCCACTTCCTCTCTCTTGAATTCTTCAACCCGGGGAGGATGTTCGGGCACCGCCGACCACTCGGTGGTCTTCGGCTGCTGTCGGCTGGCGACGGGCGACGGCGGGTGGCGGAGAGAGGTGCGGCGTGCGACGTGCGGGACGCGGGCCCTCGGCCCACTTCGCTACCGATCTCTGACAACGACGCGCGCGCACATTTCTTTAGTTCACCAAGTATTTTATTGTACCTATTTTGGATTATACCTTTGTAAATTACAGTCCACTACTTTCTATTCAAGTCCTTAGTTAGGTCCCTAACAAATGGTCCTACGAGCCTCTTTATAAGTCGCGTTTTGGTACTACCAATTTCCGCGGCAACTGGCATTACGACGTTGGTGAACTTTGGACTCGAAAATTGAATTCGCTGCGTCACCGGAGCAACGGTTTTTTTCCAACCGAAGTCATTGAACAAAGGAAGAACAGGAACTGGACTAAACTATATTTCACCAAGTCTTGATAACGACGCCGGCGCTTATTACATCGACGGGATTGGACGATTTTACGCCGAGTCATCGCTTGGAAGGATTTCAGGACAGCTTTCTTGTGGATAAGGATTCGGTATTTGTGAGTTTGTTCCAATTTTATTCATTCCATATCATTTTCTGCCTTTTCAAACAAATATTTAGTGTTTTTATTCCGTTAGATTCAAATTATTTTCCGTTTTCACGTTCATATTTGAGTCAATACGTGTTAACATCACCTTCTTATCTATTTAATTCCACTGCTTACCCTTACGCGCTTGAGCACTGCTGAGTTGTTAGGCTAGTACCGTTATTCGGCTGCATGATCGACTGTGTGCGCAACAGCTGAGCGCTTGTCGGCCGGTGACACTCGTCAAGGTCACGCGGCTATTCATTCACTTAGTTTAAACTTAACTGCCAACTTCTTTACGAAACTTTGCTACGCATAATCAATTCGTGATAGTATTACCTTCTGATTAAACGCTATGGCCTCTTTAGACGTATTGTTGAGAAAGCGAAGTGCCATTAAGGCAAAGCTTACAAATTTCACGAATTACATGAATGTGCTTCTCAGCTGCAAGATTATATCCGGCTCGAAGGACCATTTGTTAGGGACCTAACTAAGGACTTGAATAGAAAGTAGTGGACTGTAATTTACAAAGGTATAATCCAAAATAGGTACAATAAAATACTTGGTGAACTAAAGAAATGTGCGCGCGCGTCGTTGTCAGAGATCGGTAGCGAAGTGGGCCGAGGGCCCGCGTCCCGCACGTCGCACGCCGCACCTCTCTCCGCCACCCGCCGTCGCCCGTCGCCAGCCGACAGCAGCCGAAGACCACCGAGTGGTCGGCGGTGCCCGAACACTAACTTTAAAATTAATAACGTACATTTGATGTTCCAAAAACATTTTATTAAAATATTAATGCTTAAATTTAACACATTAATGTTCCGTTGCGAAAACTCCCCATGTTAAAGTTAGAAACACGAACCAAACACTGACTAATTGCGAACAAGTGCCGGTTTGTTTGTTTACTTATTGTTAGTAAACCGAATGATGAGATGTAATTCATGAATTAGCTGCGTAATTATTTAGGCTGATTCTGAGAAGCAATTTCTTGGTAGTGTAAACCTTATCTACATTAACTTCAGATTTACCTAACTTGTAGCAAAACGACTTAAGGCGTTGTCGTGCCGACAGAGGGCGCTATTCGGTTTTGCCGTACAAATGATCGCGACGATCGCATACTCGCGTGATCCAGGGTTGCAGAATTGCTGGAACGCTCAAAGACATTAGGAGGAACACGGATGGGTTTAAAGTCAGTAAGAGTCTAACACTCCTCTCAGAACGGAAGGAAGCATTTGATAAGTTCTCATCCTTAAAAATAAAAATATTCCCGTGATGATGGCTTTTTATAACATTGACGCCTTAAATGTTTGCTGTGTTGGTCATTTTAGTTTGATGGGTAGCCATAATCATCACACTTGCCAGACGGGAGGCCCGAGGCACAGATCCGTTCTATGTGGTGACGCTTAGGGCGACCTACATCTCTCAGAGCATATCTTTCAGCAGTAGTGATGATGCTGAATAAGATGTCGGTAAATGATTACCTATTTACGTTTCAAGGTTAATAATAATAATGATGTATACCTTGCCTTTATTCTGCAGTTACAGATGTTTATTGTAGTCCACCCAAATGTCTAATATATTTGGACCGAGATGAGATATTTGGCGATTAGGCTTGCCACACACCTCCCGTAATCAAGAATTATAAATGTTCCCGGGTCGGCGGCGCGCTGCGATCCCAGCGCGCCTGAAAGAGAAGTCAGCACAGAAGACGGGTTCCGCTAGGGCAAGTGCCTGCTGGGGTTTTGGAATCTGTTCGAAAGAAGTACCGTAGCCCTGGAACGCAAAGGGCACTAGGAGGAACACGGATGGGTTTTAGCCAGTAAGAGTCTGACACTCCCTCCGGCTTCACCCAGAGCGGGAAGAGTCATTTGATGATTTCCCATCCTTAAAAAAAAAGGAATAAAAAGTCCACCCAAATGTCTAGTATATTTGGACCGAGATGAGATATTTGGCGATTAGGCTTGCCACACACCTTAATCAAGAATAATAAATATTGGTGGCAATATCACCCAAGGCCATGTATCTTTTTCCTTTGTCGGTAAAAGCTGCATAAGAATAAGTCAGGCTGTAGTGAATAAATTGCTAGTCAGCGAGATTGCGGGACCAACTACCAAAGGATTACCGTGCATACCTACATAAGCAAAGCCCCAGGTTTAGTGTAACTTGTGGAAATTAATAGAATATGTCATTTATTAGAAGGCCAACATATTGCCTTGATACTAACATGATAATACGGAGTAGTTGGAATAACTGCACCTGCAGCTAAACGATTTACCGATGAATCATTTCTATGAAAGTAATCGCGTATTCACATGAACTACACCTTTATAAATTTCCCAGAAGCAATGTTCCTGGTTTTATTTTCCAACGTTTAGTTAATGGAGGAAAATAAAGGTTTCACACTGTTTTACTTTCAAGGAAAAAAATCTTCTCACGTCCTTTCATTCCGTTCCATTGGACAAAGGTGAGGTAGAATATAAAATCCTGGGGATTTATTTATTGACTTTAATAATGCCCAACATTTAAGGTAAATCTACGGATAATAGGGAGATAGATATAGAGGTGGGTGTATATAAACCGGTGACGTAATAAGGATTAGGGATGCACCTCACCCTACACGGGTTTTCGGAGATTAGTTGCCTCAGTGGGGTGCTACTGAAAAGCGAGTTAACTAAGGACATTATTGATGTCATGGTGCATTACAACGGTGGATGTCACAAGTCATTGCATGTTTCATGTTTTGTTTGTAACGAGATCTATTAACAGTTTAATCCGTCACGGCCTTCGCAAATTATTTTCAGCGAATCCTAGCGCCAAATAAACCGTTTTTTAGTTTATTTTTATTTGTTATATCTCAGCATTGTAAATAAAATTATACGTTTATATCAAAAAAAAGGAAGCTTATTATCAGTAACAAAATCATGAGCATTATAATAATATACGATTAGATGATGGCATGTTTTTTCACCAAAAAACAACTGAATTCAAATCTATTAATCCCTATACCCGTTTACACATCAATTCATATTCCGAAACAACATTCAACACTGTCCGTCTATATTATTTTAGTGAGTAGCACTATATTTATGTTATGTTGTCTGTACGTCAGGTGCACCTTTCTAAATTGCTAGTGAGCCTGCCTTCCTGTCCCAAATACGACTGTCAGACCCTTATCAACCTCTAATTATACATTACCGTCGTTTTCATTTGGACACTCCGATATTCTCGTGGATTTCTTTGGTGACAATTTACTGTGTGACGTCATTTCTTAAGCAGAGACCGTTTTTACATGTTGGGTTTTGAAAATGGAATGCTTGAAGTGAATATTTATGTGTTACTGTGTATGCGGTGAGTAGTGATGTAACGTATTGTGGATTTTAAAACGTATTAAATTAAATCAACGACTCGTTCAGCAGGTGAATCAATTAATACTTACACAGTTCATTTCTTACTAATATTGGAAATGTTAAAGTTTGCACCCCACCACGGCTGATCGGATTTAGGTGCAACTTGGCCCACAGGTACCTGCATATTTTGATTATGAATTGGATTAGTTCATAATATCCCCGTAGTAAATTCCTTTGCGATGATTAAACACTATTGAAGCCGATGTGATTATAAAACCCTAAAAACTTTCTCCATCAAAACATCAATCAATATTTATAAAATCCTTTCGTTACGGAGTGATTGAGTGACTGACAGACAGTGCACAGCCAAATCAACATTACCCCTATTCTGTAACAACATTTCGTGAAACAAACTTTCATGTTGTGTGCAATAAAGCTCACTTTGTGAGGTGTCACTCAGGTGAAGCTCGATGTTGAAATGGTTACTTACAGAATAAACTAGCTGGTCGTAAAAAGGGGAGTTCTAAGAAGATTTCCTGAAATTCTTACAGGAATGGAAAAAACAACGGGATACGCGCGTACGAAGTCGTGCCAAAAGCATAAAAATCAAGCCAATGAACATTAAAATGATGACTAAGCACTAATTACAATAAAAGTGAATTTTAATAGTCATGAATTCATGAAATATTATACTCGTTAGATCATAAAAAGTTATTAGATGTCGAACTTTTATGGACAACAGACTTTTTCGTTGGAAAGTCGTACAACAAAAAGCTGTTGCTTTTTACGATGAGTATAGTCTTAAAACAGAGTTATGATGTCATTAGTGTTCTATTATATCCTTGGAAATGAAATAATGTCTGGAAAATATTTTTATTTTGTGTTAAGAATATTTTAATTTCAGAATATAATTAGGTTTTGAATTGATTAATGTTTAGGCTGGGAAATTAAGAAAATATCTTTATACTTGCTTGAATTCTTTACTTTTTTGGCTAAATTTGGGCTTACTTTTATATTGGGGAATTATTTATAAATGGATGTGTAAAAGTTAGCGGTAATCAGCTTAATCCGGTTTGACTGGAAGCCGACAACAATATAGTTGGGAAAAGGCTAGGCAGATGATGATGATGGATGTATAAATGTTAGGTAAGAACTCTATTAAGTGGCACAAAAACAAGTTGTATTTTCCAACACATTTGGAAGCCCCTTTATTACCCAACCGCGAACTGCACTTTCAAAATAAATAGATTTTCCCCACGTCTTGCTTGAAATGAATTTATAATTCCCAGAAGGTAAAATTAAACTCCCTATATCTATCCTGACTACTACCGGTTCTCGGTAATTAGTCGCTCGGTTTTCACTTTTTGTATTGGCGATGCGATAACCTTGTCGTAGATTTCATAAGCGGCTGAGTTTTCCACAGGTCAAAATTATTTGACTATTGTTATCATCTTTATTTAAGAGCTTTCATTTATATAATTTCGGTAGAAATTATATTAATGATAGCTCTTTAAGCAGAAAATATCGTAATTCAGATTTTTAATTTCAACCTAGTTTTTAAAATTAAAGCCATCGTTCAGAATAAATCCTTTGTAAATCAAAACTATTAAGAATAGTAAGTAATTATTCTGGGTAAAAAAATTTTTACATAGGTATTTTGAAAAGATTACTTGGATTTTTTTAAACTGGTAAGTATGAGTATTCCATATTAAACTTGCTTAATTTCTGCATTCGACATTCTACTAAACTGCAAAATACAGTTCAATTGTTTTTTTTTGTTATATTATTTTGTAAATCACAGTAGCAACTGAGGTACAGCCACTAAGAAAGTCATACAGAAATTTAAGCCCACTTTTTCCCAATATGTGAGGTGTGAAAACCAATAGTACCAACCTCCAACATTCTCCTGGGAAATTCGTGAGACGCGCAGTCGTCGGTGCGTCGCCCGAGATTGCAGCTATTACTTCTAACACCCTCTGTTTGCCGCCAAATAGTTATGCCCTCCTCTAAATTATTAGCCCCAGGTATACACCTGAATGTATGTGGGTTACGCAGAGGGAATCGAAAAAATAGGGGACGCAAATTGGAGTTTACTAGACTGATATGTCTTCCACGCACTTATTACGCTCACTTTGTATTGATATAGCGTTTTAAATCATGATTGGCGGTTCTTGGGGTGGCTTTAAGTGCTGCTAATGCTCCTATATTTTATTTTGTCTGCTTTATTGGTTTAAGAGGCACAGGTAGCTGGAGTGTACCTTATGTTTATTTATCTGATTGTTTGGGTCTAGCTATTACGTAAATATTTTACACACGCAACTACGACATTCTAATTTTTCGCAAATAGCATAGCCTAAGCCATCTTCGATAAATGGGCTATCCAAATACCAGAATATTTTTTTTATTTGAACCAGTAATTTTTGAGATTAGCGCGTTGAACCAAACAAACAAATAAACTCTTAGCTTTTATTAAGTATATAGATAGGTTTACCCATTAATGGCAAGTCCGGAGCACTCTTTTCAGATTACCATTCAATCACCTTATTGAATGAATTACAGGAATTGCTTATTTAATTCTATCATATGAAGCACGACAGAACAAGACTCAATCCTTTTGAACGACCGCAGTATACAACGAAAAATCAAAATGGCCGCTTACAAACTAGCTACAAACGAACGAGCATTGACTAAACCAAGCTTACGTAAATCGAAAACGTAAAAAACTGGAGCCAACTAACAGTCTACCGCACAACTTCCGTCATTGATAAGAAAAATAGGAAATGAGCGAAATGCTTTTCCTTTGATATTTATATTTGAATAAACGGTCGCTCGTTTGAAGTAACTGGATCCTAACAAGGTGACTTTGAAACATGAGTGAGTAGTATCGTCTTAATAAAGATCTTTGAAAACAATCTGTGTTACGGTATTATAGACTTTCTGGAATATTGGCAGGAGTTAATTAGTACCTATTTAAGAGCCGGTTTTTGGATTGAGTCTAAGAAGACCTACTGACCACTACTACGAGTATTTGGAATTGGAATCGTCTTAAACGGTACTTTAATGTAAAATTTTTATATTGTCCAATACTCGACTTCAAATTCGAGGTGCAGTTTAAACCAGTCATTAGGTTTATTTTATGAAGAATAAAGATTAAAGATACAATGTTAAAAGTTCATTAGCAAACACACATACCCCAAAATTCATCCCGTGAAACCATAAATTACTTACCAACACCAAAGTGAAATATCAACGCAAGCAATTTGGCATACCAAAAAAAAAAAAATTGGCACATCCGAATATCGTATTACTATCGCGCCAGTGCGTATTATACATAACAGCAATTCATGCATTCCACATAACTGCATCGCATGCGTCGAACATCCAGAAAATATACGGAATATTGCGTTTTATGCCCGCATCTCTATGAAGCAGCTTTTATTTGTTGTTCACTAAAGATTCAATGGATTGTAAAGAATGCAATAGCGATAAAACACTGCGATGGTCTCAATGCAGTGCAGTATTTACAGTGGCCATTTTGAAATGAATTTCAACGGGACGGGGCTCGACGTAAAATCTCTTTAGAATGGCATTTGGTTTTTGTTACTATTAACCGTCTGATAAATCTGATTTTTCAGCCGTCTGTCTGCGCAAAAACGTAGGGTTTGTGTATACGACCAACGGATGATGAATTTTTTGTCCTAGTATGTCCATTGCGGATTCATTATGTTTGTTTTATGTGCGCATGCTAAAGGATATTTTGTGTTATTTTTATTTCAACTTCTTGTGTGTGATTACAGGAAAAAGATATCATGTTGGTAATCGTACGTAATACGGAACATTTCATAATAAATTTTCCTTCAAGGTAAACACTGTTTCCCTTTTAACACAAATTCTGTCTGTGCTTATTTTCTAAGTAAACAATCTTAAATAGTAAGATGATGCTTTTATGTTCTCAAAATCATATAAATCAGTGTCTGTTTTTCCGCTCAATTCTATTTAATCACGCAACTGATTGCTTACATATTTTTAAATTGTGCCTGAAAATATGTTATTTTAAATAATACAAACCTACTATCGCTGCGCAGTTTCAATGAAAGACTGATTTAAATGGAAATGTTAAGTATAAAATAACTATCACAATTAATTAACAGAAAATGTGTAGTTAGAAGAATTTTATCCAATCACTCTGTGATGTGGTTGATTTGAAGTCTAACCTGTCTCTTGGACTTAAGCAACCCAGTAACTGGGTAACACAACAACCTTTTGAATAGAATAGAATAGAATAGAATTACGTTTATTGTCTCCAGTATTACAGCTAGTAGTATTAGTACATACACAAAACTATAATACCGGAAGCAAAAGGTTCAAGCGTCAGCATTATGCTTAGGTTCCCTAGTGGGTTGCTAAGCGCTGGTTTTCAGCTTGAACCCTTGACTCCTGTTTACAAAAAAGGAAAAAAAAGAATAAAAAAAACAGTACACTCAATGCAACAATGGTTTAAAATTATAGTTATTTCAATGATCATACATTAACATTATTTATTTAGTAATAAGGTTATTTTTTTTTTACTGTTTGTGGACACGAACTGGTCATTTAAAAGGAAAAAAAAAAATTGTTAATACCCAGATACAAACTGAACTATAATGGGCATCTTTTATAAAAGCTTGGTGCCATTTTTTTGACAGTCAAACACGAATATTTTACTTTTGTTCTTTTTTTTTGGCAAGACTGGCCTCAGATTTTCTGACGTCCGGCTCCCAAAAGAACTGTCACAGTAAATTTTGAAAACGATCCACGGATCAGATCATTTATTTGATCGTAGACTGCGTTCGATCGGCTGCCCTTACCGAATTTCGGTCGCTAGGCGATCGGTAACTAACTCGCCCGGGGTGTAACGTGCTATGGTAGGTACCAGATATATGAGCAATAACGGTCATTGACCCACATACATTTATTGACTTTCTTAACTTCTGGTCGGCCGGTCGCAAATAGCCGTCGCGACGCCACAACAATTTAATAGTTTTATTGTAAAAAATGTAATGAAAAAAATGGTTTTTGGTCGATCGGGGGCCATAGGATATTAAACCCAAAGGGATGCAATTAAACGTCCATTTCCGTTGACTACCAACGTGTGTGCCAACGACAACTGACAGGTATCAAAACAGAAATAAAGACATAGAGCTGTACTGAATCAACTTCTATCGTGATCCGGGCCTTTAAGTACTCTTGTAATGAAAAACGGTTCATAATTTTATTCATTGTTCCGGTATCTACGAAGGGATATTGGGGAAAGGCTAATGCACTTTATTACAAGTATATCTGGCGCCTACTATATACGAAGCATGGAAGAATCCTGTTATGTGGAGTAATATATGTTTAACCACGGATCAACCTTGCTAAAAGCCTTGCACGAGTTCCTCGATAGAATTAAATCCATAACAACTTTATTTGTTTAACCCAACCACATACCCTTAGTCCGTGATAAGCCTTGAAATACTTTCGTGTAAACCAACAATTTATGGCCTCATTAACGTGATGTACGCACAATAATAAACCATTATTTTCAGCTTAGTATTTCAGTACTAATTATTGTACCGTAAGGCTTACTAATTTTATTCCCACAGGGCAAATAGAGCTCACGAACATATTGTATTGAGTTTTCATGTAAAATATCTTGTCTTTTCAATATGAAACGAAGGCAGCAGGTGTTTTAATCTTCAGTATATTGTAGAATTTAATGAAAAATCTTTACATATTATTTTGCACTGACTGGTGTGATTCAGTAACTTAGAAACGAAAATTATAAAATTTTTGGTAGGGATTATGAAGAGTCAAAAATGGCAGCCATATGTGGTAATAGCCTTTCAGAAGAGGCACACTGTGTTGAAATTAAAAAAAAATATATATTTAAAACACGAGTGAATATAAATACTCCATTTTATATCCGTCCGTCCGTACGTCCGATAATGATCTATGCGTGTGCCGTCTTCGCACACACAAAGGATCGACATATCCATAGGATGCAGACCATCCAAAACCGTTTTCTCCGAAAGGCCACGGGCGCTTCGTGGTTCGTTAGGAATGACCGACTACATGTCGACCTCAAAGTCCCAACCATCAAGCAATTCATGAAGCGTCTTACTAAGCACTTCATCGAATCTGCAGAAAAGCACCAGAATCCCTTAATCGTATCGGCTACCCGATACGCTCCCTCCAAGATTAGTAAGATTCGCCGTCCTCGGCATACCCTCGTCGACCCTGACGACCCAATCACCGTCCTTCAAGAAAGCTGTAGGGAAACCAGCACTCTCAAGAAACACAAATACAGACCGCGATCCGTATTCCGACCTCGCCGCCGAGGTCCGTCGCGACGTCCCAGTAACACTCCCCCCCGTCTTTTGCCAAACGAGCCAGCCCGCGAAGCTGAGCCAGTAGTGACAAATATCTCCCTAAATAATGACATGACCCAGCCAGTCTCTTGCTGCCCCCCCCTAAACGACGCCGCTGAGCCGAGGTCCGTACTCCACAGGGGGTGCCCTCAGCGAGCGGAGTTTTAATAAGCTGGGGGCCTTAAATTCTAGAGGCCCACACAGGCAAGTCCAGTTCAGTAGTTGACAACCCTCTAGGGTTGAAACTGCGAGTGGCCATCGACAAAAAAAAAAAAAAACCGTCCGTCCGTCAGTTCATCTGTTTGTCTGTCAGCGGGTTGTATCTCAAGAACCGTAACAGTTGAAAATATTCACAGAGTGTGTATTTCTAATTCTGCTTTAAGTAACAAAAAAAAATTTAAGGGGTGATGATGTGGTATGAAGTGGTACGGTACCCGGTGTGAAAGAAAAGAAAAAATAAAGTTTATTTGGGTCTCGCAAAAAACAGATAGATGTAAAATTGATTAAAACTAACAGTAGTCTATTACAGTAACAGTAGTCTTACAGTAGTCTATTCAAATTCTCTTTTGGCCGAGTTTTTTAATTGTGTCGTTACTTATTAAATTGGCGCTACACTAATTTTCTCTTCCTAGTTTAAAGATACACGAGGCAAATAAATACACAGCCTAACTTTTGGAAAATAGCACACTGTAAAGTTCTAAGCCTGTATGCAAGGTAATGGCTTCTGCTCGTGCAAAATAGAAAATCCACCACAAATGCAACTGTAAGCACACTGATATTATTTCTCACTTTGGCACGATACACTAGATTTTTCTTTAATATTTTCCTCGGTTGCAGAACTGAACTAAATATAATATAAATAAATAAAAGAGTTAAGCGGAAACTAATGTTGAAACAGAAATATACACAAGCAGAAATAAAAAAGTTTTGTTCAGTGATGTAAAGGCAGACAGTTTGTTCAGTGATAAAGTAAAGAAAGAGAAGTTTTTGTATTTTTTTAGTTTTATTTAGAAGTTTCGTCTTTTGTGAACACACATACAAGTACTCGAGTTAATAGCTGATCAACAGTTATTTGGTTTATTTTAGACTTTTATGAGGTTGGCAACTGTTTTGTGAGTACTCAGACTGTAACTTGGACTAAATGTAAGCACATTGAATCAACATAATTATAGTTTTTACTACGTCTTTCCCTAAAATAACTTACGTGAATCACAATAATTATTGCGTTAAATTAGTAGCAGTTTATTGATGTCCAAATATAAATAAGCAGTTTAAAATTTAATAAAAACGTATGTCACAGCTATGTCATACCGATGGACATGTACAAGCATATCCTATCTGATTAAAATCCTTCAACGAGAATGAACGTTTTAAATTAGTAATGCCTCCGAATACGGCGGCATTAAAACCGCCATGAATGAACACATCGCATAATGCATTGGTACGCTCATATCTTTATCGAATATATGCAGTTCATCACCCACAAATCGGATTTTCGCTATTGGCGCGTTAAGCCACGCTAATTTCGCCAATCGTTCGAAATTTCGTTGGTCTGCGATTTTACATTCGACCGGGAATAAATTCATTTAGCTTTGCATATTCAGAATAATATTTGGGAATATCTGGTGTTTTAATAGTTTTACGGTGACGTTTAAAATCGCTCGATGGTATAAATATTTTTTGGAGTGCGTGGTTTTTAATTGAATTGTGCCGACGATTTTTTGCTAAAATTGTCACGGACGCAGTTAGTTAGGGGTCAGCCATGGTTGCGAAACCTGCTAGGTATGTGAAATTGTTTTAAAGAGTTACCGCGGCCCTGGAACTTAGAGGGTATTTTGAAGAAACACGGGTGGTTTTAATCAGGTCCGACACTCCCTCCCTCTCCGCCCAGAGCGGGCGAAGTCATTTGATGGTTTACCATCCAAAAAAGGAAGGTTCTACTGAATATATATTTTTTTTTAAATGAGAGTTAACTAAATGACGCCTCCCGCTCTGGGCAGAGCGAAAAGAGTGTCAGACTCTTACTGACTACCTACTATTTTACTTTTAAATACTTTTTCCTTTTTACTATTTTTATCCCGGGAGTACTTGTGTTCCCTTGGAATATTTTTTTTAATTCGACATTCACGCGGGCGGAGCCGCGGGTGTAGTATCCAATAATTTAAACATACATAATTATGTTTGAACAGAAGTAGCTTGACTGTTTGCAGCAAAATA
This sequence comes from Lacanobia oleracea, assembly GCA_950371165.1. Lineage (NCBI taxonomy): Eukaryota > Metazoa > Arthropoda > Insecta > Lepidoptera > Noctuidae > Lacanobia > Lacanobia oleracea. Next base: position 14,706,087 of record OX493401.1, read on the forward strand.
CTTCTCCTGGAAGTAATTCCATAAAGGTGCAATAAAATGATCGGATTTCACAACCCCGAGAATTCATTCATACTATCTCTTCTGTGCAATAATAGCGAATTCCAATAAATCATTCACAATATTTTCATCTCTCTTTTGGTTATTAAGCTATATTATTTAACGTCATTCTGAAGTCAACGGCTTTTCATATAGGATATTGAAAAATGAAGTCTTTCAGTAAGTATAAATTATCCGCTTGGTATTCCGAAGATTAATGACTTGGGAATTTCTCTGAGGATGTGAAGTCGATGAAGCCATTTTTCCTGAGTCCACTGCCAGAAAATGACACAAAGATTAATGTTTGTTGGCACTTTAGAAAACGGCTAGGCGTGAACGAAATGAAAAACTGTTTAATTCATGCTAAATTTGTTTAATTTTTTTTTAAGTTTTGGAAGTTTGTTTTGGGTTTGTTGTTATTGATGATTCATCGGAAATGAATGAAAAAGTTGTCTTTTCATGGCATTAAAGCTTTGAGTCAATTATATCCAGATTTTCATAAGAAGTCTATCGTTCTATAAAAAATAAGGCGCACAGACTCAAGACAAAAACCGGCCACGTACGTTCATGAGTTCTTAAGGAAAATTCAATTGAACTAAAAAAATATATGATTACCTTTTTAATATATGGATTGTTTTAACATAAATTAATTGTTAGGTATTATTTTTTGTTTTCGTAGTAATAGAAATCTGCCTAGCCTTAAGCCAATGATATTGGAATCGGTCTCCACTCAAACCGGATTCAGCTGAATACCAGTATTTTACGTGAAAGTATTTTAAGTATTCTACCTGACCTGAATAAAAATGCACGCTGCAAAAATTGCAGCAGTCTAGGAACCTGATTGCTGCCTGACCAGTCAGACAAATGGGCAGGCTTTCTTTTGGTTACCCTAAGGTACGGAACCCAAAAAGGTTTAATAGGTAAAGATGTGTTAGTGTTCTTTGCCTATATACAAAACTGTTTTCTTTCTAGTGTAGGCACTTACTGATTTCGTTTATCAGATGTAGGCATGATTTGGTCCTGAAAGTCTAGGATAGCTCTCAAAACGCTTAAATTCTAAATAACCTTTTAGTTCTACAAGTTCATTAATTTATAACTCGACTGAGTGCTTGGTCATGTTTCTAAAACGACTACGTTTTTCATTATTATTATTCGGTGTTGAATTTTGAAGCCTGTTTTATTATTAAAGAAACAATTATGGCTTAGAGTGTAATTTCGTGTTCACTAATTGTTAATTTATGATGTTGTGGACACTCGATTTATAATTGGCATTTATCTTATTTTAAGATCTGGAAAATAAACTGTTATTCATAAATGTTATAAACATATAATCGAGGGTATGGAATCTGGATGAATTCTGGATATTTTTTCTTAGGAGCGTGGAGATTGCCATATAAAAGCCCAGCGGTGGGCAAAGTTGGGCTGTCAATGCTTCATATTTTCCTGAGAAGATTTTAATAAAACTTTGGGCAAAAATGTAATCTGGGGAAAAAAACGAGACTCAATTCCAGTATCATACGAACTATCTACCTATGAAATTGTCTGAATAATCCTCGGTGCGTAAGTCAAAAATGCACTTCCGGCTTTTAGGGTTCCGTTCCCGAAACGTAACCATCAAAACCCTATTACTAAGCCTCTGCTGTCCGTCCGTCCGTCTGTTTGTCAGCGGGCTGTATCTCAAGAGCCGTAATAGGTTGACAGTTAAAATTTTCAGTTTTTTAATTTTTGTGGAATGGACTTGCTCTTGACCACAATCACGCCTGATGTAAAACGATGCATGAGGTTTATGATGGAGCGAGCCCAGAACATCTTCTGGCAACCCAGGCATCCCTGTTCACTTTTTTTTACTATTGATAAGCACGCGTTTGACCACTATCTCACTCTTAGTTTTAAAGACGGGTTATGTGGACGGGAACACAGATGCTGGCAGAGAGAGAGTTCCACACTTTAGCTGTGCGCATAATAGATGTGGAGGAGAAGCGCTGGGTACGACTAGAGAATATCAACCAAGTACCGATGGTACCCTGCAGCACGTCGCGTATTCTGGTAGTAAAAGGGATCAGGTCGTGGAGTTCCTGCGTAAACTCACCACAGTACAATCTGTTGAAGACCGACAACACTACTCCGATGAGCTAGGTTTTGAAGTTGAGCCACCCATCAACGTCTCGTCACCTATGAGCCTTTTTACTATGCGTTCCACCGAGTCCAATGCTGGTAGCTGGTATTTTGCTGAGACATCACATAAGTGGCTGCAATACTCCATACAGGAACGGACTTGTGCTATATACAGACTCAGAATCTGTCCGTATGTGAAGTATCGCTTTACCCTATTTAGGATGATCAGCTTCTTAGCACCAGTCTGTACTTTTGACTCGATGGTTTAGCTGAAGTTGAGATTAGACGTCAACTCCATGCTCAAAAGCTCTAGGCCGGTAACCGGTACAGGCGCACCTAGGAGATAGCTAGTGTGTATTTCTGTTGCCGCTATAACAACAGATAATAAAAGTTAAAAGGCGCAGCCCCGCTCTCTATGCACTAGGAAGCGCACCGCTTGTGTATCGTCGCGTGAAAGCAGTCGGTGCGGACATGCCCGAGGCGCTGCAGTGTCGGGGCAGCCTCAACACCGCCCTAAGCGCGTTATTGAACTGGACGCGAAGGTCTAGCTCACTTTTTGGCAACATGATAGCATTGGTATTTCATAGTAAAGGCAGCACAGGGCTCACCATCCATAGTCGTGTAGTGATTTCCAGGTCTCTCATCACATACTACACAAATCAAGAAATGGCCTCAACAATCATCAATAAATAGAGAAAATTAGAAGTTATCAACAAAACATTATAAACAAGCTACTCGTTCTTCATGATAGGATCAAATTATAGAATATTCATTCATGAAATGACACAGTTAATTGCTTTACGAAATAACCGATTCTACGATCTAGCTACAACACAAGACATTAAGTACTCTACGACATAAAAGTAACTTCATAAAAATAAAACCTACCGGAGCGCTACTTTAAAAATGGCTCTGTTTCACAAATTGCTTCAATCTTTTCACTTCGTAAATAAATAAGTGCCTATAATGACTTTTCTTTATAGCCTCGCTTCAAGTGTACTCAGTTCATTATATAAAAAAATATTGAAAGCAATCTCTTGGTAAAAAATTTAGTGATTGAATCGACGTCGTCAAATCACTTTACCTTCCATCAAGGGTTTCGGGAAATCTTTAAATAAGATTCCCTTTATGACGTTATCTTATGGCGCAATTATATACGGGTTTGTTCAGTGTATCTTTGAAATAGGGTTTGGATAATAAGTTATCTTGGCACACCTTTGAATATATGATTAATATTTGATTCGTGTTCAGTTAAACTAGTATGACTTTTCAGAAATCAACAAATATAAATCCTTCCTTTACTGTTTGAGTGACTGACAGATAATGGACAGTCTAAACTACTGTTCGTACAAAACTAAAATTTAGCAAGTAGCTTCCGTAGGGAATTGCAATTTCAATTTTCATGCCAACTCCGCAGGAGTGGATTTCCCGAAATTATTACAGAACGGTAAAAAAAGGAATAGGAGCTTGTGGCTAAATATTAACTGGCGCTTGCCGAAGTTGGTCTGTGGATGGGTGACCATCTTAACGTACCGAGTTTCCTACTTGCCTCGGAAAGCACGTTAAACCACTGGTCCTGGCTGTCATTTGTAGATCTTTGGCAGTCGTTACGGATTGTCAGAAGCCAGTAAATCTGACTCTTGCCAATAAGTACCGTGTTACTGGGTTGTGGAGATCTGGAAGGCAGCCGCTGCGCGTAAAATACTGGTATTCAGCTAAATCCGGTTTCACTGGTAGCCGACCCCAATATTGTTGGGGAAAAGCTAGGCAGATGATGGTAAGAAAAGGAATATGTGCGTTTGAAGTCTCTGGCAAAAGCTAGCATTTTACTAAAATCTGTTTTAATTAATGTTATTTTTGACATTGGTTCATATTTCAGAACCTAACTATTCAACTAGACTGCCTGAAAAAAAAATTGTACAGCCGTTGGTTAAAGTCGCTACAGTTTTTTCAATCATTATTCAAACAAATTCACAAAACTTTAAACACTCCTGAAGATTGGCTACCCCGAAAAACATTTCAACGCAAATAAATAAAGTAATTCCACGAAAATGTTTACGACACCGCCGCTTACATCTGAAACGATAGACTATCATCACAAAATAGAAAGGCACAGAAGATTGGCGCTATATAAACGAAATAGGCGCACATATAGTCAGGCTTGAAATACAAAAGAGTGGACTCTCGCGTCTAGTACTCTTTTGCACACATACTGCATATACATGTAGAATGTGTTCATATGTTACGGAGGAGGACAATAGACTCAAAATACGTACGGCTGTCACACGACTTTAAGCAGTACGCCATTTACTGTGTATCTAGTTTTAGGATCACAATTAGCCAGATTGATACTAACGCTGAGCTCTCATAACTCATTATATGAGATATGGTGCGAAGAACCACTTATCTAAACAGATCACCTCAGAATCTAATATGCTTCTGAATTTTTTCCTTTATATTTGTTTTGATGATTCTTCCCAAAATAGTTGAATAGGACAGTTTTGTAATTATTTTCTTCACGTTGGAACAAACTTGCTAGCAGTTGGTTGTTTAAATTTGCTAACTTGTTTTCCTAAAATCACTGTGTGACCGGAGTCACTGACGTACTCTAGTCATACGTATGGCGATGACACAACACTGGTCATGACTGGAGACTAAGTGTACGCATATCTTCGGTTGTTGTAAGAAACCGGCCTTCTGTCCCAATCTCTTCAGTGCCAACATGGCGGCTTGGGCCATATTCAATCAACCCCTTCAATGGTGATAAATGGAAAGCGTCACTCAGCTGATCGATGCGGCCTTTCATATACCGATGTTGACTTAATCCTTCGGTAATGTTCTCAGTATAAACTCGTCATTACCAGCTCGTGAACTATGAAGATTATTGATGTTGTGTAGTTCGTTGGTTATGATAATTTATGGAATTTTGATGCGAAGGAGTGTGAAGAAGATATTATTATGATATGATGCTTTCAAAGTAAATTGGGATAAACGGTTTGTGAAACTATTCCTCGTATCTTTCAATGGTTGAGTTTTAAAACTTTTTTTTTTTTTTTTAGGATGGGAAATCATCAAATGACTTCTCCCGCTCTGGGTACAGCAGGAGGGAGTGTCAGACTCTTACTGACTAAAACCCATCCGTGTTTCTCCTAGTGCCCTTTGCGTTCCAGGGTACGGTGCCTCTTTCGAACGAAGTCCGCAGCCCCAGCAGGCACTGGCCCTAGTGGGCCCCGTCTTCCGTGCTGACACGTCCTTGAGGCGCGTTGGGATCGCAGCGCGCCGCCGACCCGGGCCTGGTTCTGATCAGACGGCGAGCCACCCAATGCTCGCCGTCCGCAGACCCACGCCTACGGTGGCCGAGAATCGTCCTGCGACTCCCGACGCCCGGGGCGTCTTCTTCTGTTTCGGCGGCTGGGGCGTGAAGTTTCCCTCTCTCTCACGCGTTCGGCTTCCTCCTTTGTTAGCATTACTGCTTCGCAGAAGGAGGTGACCGCTTCCCATGTCTCGTCGCTCCGGACCATGGCTTGAACCAGGGCCGGACGCGAGAGATCCCCGCCGCCGATCGCCTCGACGAGGACACGGCGGTGCTCCGCCCAAGCAGGGCAGACCTCCACCGTATGCTCCACTGTGTCCTCCGGACGATCCTCGCAGTGTTGACACCCGGGTGTATCCTCCCGCCGTATTCGAAAAAGGTACCTCCCGAAACAACCGTGTCCGGTGAGTACCTGCGTCAAGCGGAAGGTAAGGATGCCGTGGCGCCGTTCTAGCCACTCCTCAAAGAGGGGTCTTATCGCCGCAATTGTGGCGTGCCCAGCGCTGGGTTGCGACAGTCGCTGTCTCCATACTGCCATGAGATCCTGCCGGAGTTCCGTCCGCCGTGCTGCAATTTGCCGCGGCAGAGGAGTCTCGCCCTGGCGTAGCGCCTCCACGCGCCATTCGTACATGAGCGCGAGGGCTCTCGCCTCTAGATCCCATGGCGGCAGTCCGGCAAGGAGGCTCGCTGCTTCGCCAGAGACCGTGCGATATCCCCGGGCCAGCCGGATGGCCATGACCCTCTGGGACGCGTTGAGGTAACGGGCAGGTCGCTTCCTCAAAGTAGGCGCCCACACCGGCGCCCCGTAAAGGGCCATGGACCGCACGACCCCCGCGTAAAGCCTTCGGCAGGAGGCGTTTGGACCCCCTAGATTGGGTAGAAGCCGCTTGAAGGCAGCCCCGGCTCGCCCCAGTCTGGGAGCCAAACGTCGGAAGTGCTCGACAAAGTTCCACCGGCTGTCAAGGACGAGACCCAGGTACGTCATTGTCGATCCGACACCGATGTGAACCCCTCCTACTGTTATTTGGGATCCCGATGGCAACCTGTTCCGAGAACCATGAAAGCACATGGCTTCGGACTTGTGTAAGGCCACCTCGAGACCCAGCTGCCGGATCCTCTCAATGACTATCGCAACCCCGCGTGTCATAGCGTCGGCCGCCGCCTGGTGCGATCTCCCTTGCGCCAATACCAGCGTGTCGTCAGCGTAGCAGACCACGCTGACGCCACTAGGGAGGTCGGCGCGCAGCACCCAGTCGTAGCCGATGTCCCACAGAGGCGGCCCCAGAACGGAACCCTGTGGAACACCGCACGACATCTCTCGCCGGTTCCACTCACCCAGGTGACCGGGGTAGATGACGGCTCTGTCCGTCAAGTAATCCTCGACTACGCGACGAAGGTAGATCGGCACCCGGTGATACCGAAGTGCCTCCCTGATGCAACTCCAGGGCAGGGTGTTGAAGGCATTGGCGATGTCTAGAGACACCGCCAAGACGACCCCGCCCCGGGAAACCGCGTCCCCCGTCGAGAGGGCTCTCACGCGCATGATGGCGTCCACCGTCGAGCGTCCCGTGCGGTAACCGAACTGGTTCTCCGCCAAATCCGGCCCCACCCTCACTAGGTGCTCGACGAGGCGGTTTGCAATTACTCTTTCAAAGAGCTTGCCCACCTCATCGAGCAGCACAATGGGCCGGTATGCGGACGGAGAGTCCGCAGGGCGCCCCGGCTTCTTAATGAGGACCAGTTTACCCATCTTCCAACGAAGTGGGAACTGGCCCCTCTCCAAGCATGCGCTTAGGAACCCTCTTAGTCGAGGCCCGAGAGCCTCCAAGGCCAGGACCCAGGCTTTTCCAGGTAAGCCATCGGGTCCTGGGGCGGTATTTTTGGCCTTCAGCCTATTAACCGCCACTCTCAGGTCTACCTCAGTCACCTCAGGAGCATCGTCATCGTCGTCGTCGGTGTAGTCCGCATCGGGCACCGCAGGTGGCGGAGCCATAGGCGGGGGAGTATGCTCCCCTCGCGAGGGAAACAGAGCGCTCACCACGTCCTCCACCAGCTGGGGCCGGAGACTCTGCGTCAACGGGGGGGCCCAGGTGCGGAGCTTATTCGAGTTTTAAAACTGAAGTTTGAACTAAGTTCGATTTAGCCATAGCTTTCTCTTGTTTAATATTTTTCTAAACAAACATAAACATTGTTGTGTTGTTGATTATGGCAATTTACGTTATACCTACCAACACTTTTAAATACACGAGAGAAGGTAATATTTTATTTTTTATTAAATAATGATTTTGGCGATACATTTTTAAAACATATATTTATATTTTTTGTTTTAGATTGTCAAACTTACTCCATCATCTACTAGATAACGTAAGAAGATATATTTTAAAAATGTTGTTGAAAATCATCAATATTCATTATTTCCACCTGAATATTCTAAAATTTTAAACTGCTGTTCTTTGGCAAATAAACAAACCTACATACCATTATTTGTGATGATTTGTATATCTCTATCTCGTTTGTGGAGTAAATAATGGATTAAGGTAATCTAAAGTTCATAAAAAACTATTTAGAGGCTTCAAGGGATGCAAATGCGTTATTTTTCATTTATTCATTTATGAAAATATAATGTAATAATTTTAATACTAGAAATAAAGATAAATTAGATCAACCATTTTATAGATTAGCTAAAGTACACACATCTTTCATGTGGTACTGTGTTAAATGTTACAATAAAATACCTTGTGACATATTAGAACTAAATGAAAGACAATTTAAAGTGTATATCAAAAGCACACTTTGTAAACAAGCTTATTACAAATTAGAAGATTACATTCAGGATAAGAATGCCTGGAAGCATGCTGGTCCTGCTCCATAGGACAGTCAATGTTGTGGACAAAATCAAACTGGTTGCTTTATGTATTAACTTTATAGATTTTCTGTCTCTTGTTGTGTCTGTATTTTTCTGTTAACTCACACACTGTTAATTAGTCATTCCAATATTTGTAAATGTGTGAGTATCATGTACCTACTTATTTAGAAAATTGATAAGTCTACCTCTGCATACCCTAGGTGCATGGTCCTCACATATTAAAAAAAAAAATTGTGTACTTACCAAAAATTGTAAAAGATTTATTTGAAAAGAGTAACTATGGAGTTTCTTGTCCATTTTTCTCCGTAAGAATCTACCTTTCCGAATGGACAGTAGAGTCACTTCAGAACTTATATATATTTGTAATGTGAATGACGTTCAAAAGTGCCGTTTAATGGCCTAATTGGAATAAACGTTTTGACTTTGACTTTGACTTTGATTTATTTTCTGAGTACTTGGTACTTACTATAATTATATTAAAGGGCCACTTGAACTAAAAACCACTAAATATTATCATCACCAAGGACGACACACTGCTGAGGCTTGCCACAATACTTGCAACACGGACCGGGTTGTGTGTCTCGTATCCAGCGGAATTTTTTGATGTTTTGACAATTGCCTTCGACACGCTGCTACAGACAGAATGTTATTGCCTAGATCCTCAGGTCATGCTCACTAAATATATATATTTAGCTCTAAACGATTTAAATAATTCAGATCAATTTGTGAGGCAAGATGGGCCACAATGGCAAAGCCTTTTTAAAGTGTGTTTAGTCTTAAGGCTTGTATTCATGCCAATGACCTTATGCATATAAATGAAGCTAACTACTTCTCTATGCATCACTCTGCTACCCACATTTTTATTTTTTTATAATAAAAATAATACCTACATTTTTTTTTTCTCACTTTTTAATGGAACCTGCGTACCCATTCACAGCGTGCCAGCGTGATATTATGTTATGAACTGATGTAAACAATAAACAGACATGCGATTTCAGCAATCCTGATCCATTTGCTATCATTTATTGAAGAGTTCCGTTGCCTACCTCCGAAGTTCTTCATCAGACCTTCACAAAATTGCAATGGGACCAGTCCAGGAAAGTACGAATAGTATTTAAAACAAAAAAATAATCATCCAAATCGGTTGACAATTGGCGAAAATATCGTTGAACAAACATTTTTCATGGATCCCGTCATCTGATCCTTCCATCATCAGCTCAGCAACATGAGATGATGATTATCAGGTATAAATATCTGAATTGCGTAAGAAAGTTTATGAAATGAATGGTGACAATAGGAACACTTCAAAAGTATAGGCTTTCGAATTAAAAAAGAATTTTTAAAATTGGTCCACAGTCGGCGGAAAAATCGGTGAACATACATACAGCCGAACATAAAACCTCCTTTTTTTTTTTTTTTTTTTTTTTTTTTACTATTGATAGGCACGCGTTTGACCACTATCTCACCTGATGGTAAGCGAGGATGTGGTCGAAGATGGAGCACGCTTGCCTAGAAATAACCTATTCACTCTTGATTTAAAGACTCCCAGGTTGTAGCTATCAGGAAACACAGACTCCGGCAGGGAATTCCACTCCTTAGCTGTACGCACTATGAATGTGTTCCCAAAACGTTTTGTGCGTATGGGTGGGATGTCCACCATATACCGGTGGCGCATCGCCGTTCGTCTTGTGGTCCGATGATGGAACGGGCTTGGCGGAATTAAATTATGCAATTCCGTCGCACATTCCCCAAAATGCAACCGGTAAAAAACCGACAGGCTAGCAACTCGTCGTCGATGTTCAAGACTTTGGAGCTTCGATGCCGATGATCCTCTTGGCTCGTTTCTCAATTGACTCAAGGGCATCAAGTTGGTATCTGGCAGATCCATCCCAAAGATGAGAGCAGTATTCCATACACGATCGAACTTGCGCTTGATAGAGTTTGAGCAGCTGTTCCGGCGTGAAGTACCGTCTCACCTTAGCCAGAATCCCCAACTTCTTTGCAGCCACTTGAGCTTTTGCCTCTATGTAAGGGCCAAAATTGAGAGTAGATGTTAATGTAACCCCAAGAAGCTCAAGATGGTTGGTTATCGGCACGGTTTCACCGCGGAAAAATGGAGCTGGGCGGAATTGGCTCCTTTTGGCGGAAAATAGACACGCTTGGGTCTTAGCAGCATTGAACTTGACCAGATTGGCATCGCCCCAATCAGAGAACGCCTGTAGGGACACGTTCAAGCGCTCAACCATTGCCTCCCGGAGAGACCGGATCTGCGACCCACCAGCTCGTGCGTCGGACACGTATCTTTCAGCAACAGTGCTGTCGTCTGCATACCCAAAGGTACCGGGTTTAAGCAGATCATTAATATGCAGCAAGAACAGTGTTGCCGAAAGCACCGACCCCTGAGGAACCCCGGCATTAATATCCAGCAGTCCAGACGAGCAGCCATCTATGACCACTCGGATAGACCGATCCCTCAGGAAATCTGCGATCCAATCACACAAACCGGCGGGCAGACCGAAGGAAGGAAGCTTACTAATAAGGCCATCGTGCCAGACCCTGTCGAAGGCCTTCGAGATGTCAAGGGAGACCGCCAGTGCCTCCCCGTGCTTCTCTATGGCCTCACTCCAGATGTGAATGGCATACGCTAGAAGATCCCCAGTTGACCGATTTCGGCGAAACCCGTATTGCCGGTCACTAAGGATATCATTCGCTTCTAGGTACGCCAGGAGCTTATGATTCAGCACGCGTTCCATAGTCTTACAGAGTATGGACGTTACCGAGATGGGTCTATAATTCGACGGGTCAGCTCGACTACCCTTCTTGGGCACGGGCTGCACGTTAGCTTGCTTCCAAGCCTTCGGCACTTTTCCAGTCTCAAACGAAAGGCGAAATAGGCGTGTCAAGATCGGAGACAACTCAGGCGCACAAGTCTTCAGAACAATTGCCGGTATCCCGTCGGGACCACTAGCCTTGTTCACGTCTAGGTTACGCAGTACCCTACGGACGTCCTTCTGATGAATGCGAATGTTCGACATACTCGACTCGCATTCACCAGGAGAGGCGGAGGGCGACGCGCCACCAGGATCCAGACGTGAAGATTCCGCAAACAAAGAAGCAAACAAGTTCGCTTTCTCCTCAGCGGAGTGGGCCAGTGTCCCGTCGGGTCTTAGCAGTGGTGGTAGTGAGGGGCGGCAGAAGTTCGATTCGACCGACTTAGCCAGGGACCAAAAAGCCTTACTACCTGCTGGGTATGAAGCAAGTTTGTTCCCTATTCGGCTAATGTGGTCAAACCGAGCCCTCCGCAACACCTTCTTGCAGGACTTAGCAGCCCTGTTGAAGGCTCTCTTCTTCTGACTCACGTCATTTGCTTTGCGCGTACGAGCGTCGACCCATGCTAGGTACGCCGCGTGCTTAAGCGCATCGGCGCGATTGCACTCGGCACCAAACCAAGGACGAGCTTCGCCAGATATTCTCTCCGTTGGAGAACGGAATGTAGTACTCCATTCCCCTCCGCAACACATCCGTCACGGCGTCCGCGCACGACGTAGCATCAGTGGAAGAAAAGCAAGTAGGCTGCCAAGGGTAACATGCGAAGAAAGATCACATGCCATCCCAATCTGCTGACTTGTATCGCCATACCCGCCGGGTGCCTCTTAGGCTAGGATCGGGCGGAGAGTAGACAGACACAGACTTCACCAGACAGTGGTCGGAACTACCCAGTGGTGATGAAATCGACACCGAATAGCGGTCTGGATCTGTTGTCAGCAGAAGGTCCAAGCAATTGGCAGTGTGCGAATCAACATCCGGCACCCTCGTTGCCCCCTGGACCAGCTGGGTAAGATTTAACGCAAGCGCTAGCTTTCGCGTCTCACGTCCAGCATGGTCTGTGCACTGGTATGGGAAGAGCCACTCCTGATGGTGGGCATTGAAGTCCCCCAGTAACACCAATTGGGCAGAAGGGTACCGCTGCTGAGCCGCATCCGCCGCCTCACTCAGGTGCTGTGTAAGCCCAGTTGTCTCCAAATCACCGCTATGCGAACGGTAGACGCATGCGTAGACAATTTTGTCTAGACCTGTGTCCACCATAGCCCACAGCGTTGAGAACCTGGAGTCTTCAAGGTAGCGGAGACGCCGATAGCAGATGTCGTCCCGGGCGTACATGCATACGCCCGCGCGGGGTCTAAAGTGGTGCTCCAGGGTAAACCCAGGGTAAGACAGGTATGACACGTCCAACGGACATCCGATCTGCGTCTCCGACAGGAACAAGAGCGCTGGTTTCTCGGTCTCAAGATGGTGATGGACTGCGGCGAGATTTGAGTGCAGACCTCGTATATTAGAGAGGTGCACTTTATGCGAAAGGACGTGCTGCCGCTGTACAGCTTTTCTCTTTTTATTCCTGTTCATTGATAAACTTGAGTGATGGAGGTTGAGGAGAAGGAAGTGAAATGAGGTTCCAAGCTGCTAACCTTCAGGCACGCCCTGACAGGACGACATCTTTGGGGGACTAGTCTGGAGACTGCGGGGACGCCCGAGCCCCCCCGGGAATGTCCATCGGGCCCTTTCATCTGGTCGCCAACCAGCACGATGGTGCATTCCGGGATTTTTCGTCAGATGGCGTCAGATCCTCCTTTTTGAAGAAGTCGGTTAAAAAGTATCAAAACCAAATCATTTTCGATTGTGTTGCAAAGCAGTAAATATGTTGGTTTTACTCTTTTGATAAAAAATAAGGAGTAAAATGGTTCAAACTCAACGATTTGGAGGTGATTTGGTGGTTCTTTTTCTTATTATGTGACACCGATAGATAAATTCTGGCTAAACCAAATTACGAATCATATTAAATAGATTACTAAATATTTTTTTCAGATGTAATTTTTCTGTTCGTGCCGATGGAAAGCTGCTTCATCTGCACGCTGTTTTAAGCTCTTTTCAGGAGAGCAGCCTTTCATTTTATTTTATTTTATTTATTTGTGATAGGTTTGCTCTAGTCTAGGTCAGAGATGACAGAGACAAAGTCTACGATGGAGCGAGCTTACCCAGAAGGAGCCTGTTCACTCTAACTTTGAAGAAGCCTTAAATAAATTCCGTTAGAGTTTATGCATAATAACCGTATTGAGGGTACAAATGCAAATACACCTTAACATTCATTAGAATTATTGTCAATGCAAATGTCCGTGAAATGTAAAATGCAATGAGTGCCAGCGGGCTTGAATCCAGAAAGAAAAATGCAAGTTGTCCGACTCAAACCACGTCTATTGGAACACTAAATTAAATTTAGATACAAAACTGCACCACCCATGCTCTGCATGCTGCTGCTGCATGATCGTCATTTTGACTAATGTAGGTCGCGCGTGTAAGTGCAAAGATGCGAGCCTACTTATTGCACAACTAAACAAAATTCCTTATTAAACAATTTTAAGAATCATGTACCTACGTGCACCGTACACGTATAGTTCGGTACTAGTACCTAAAGGTACTAGACAAGCAAACCTCCGCCGGCTTGGTAGGTACCTTTAGGTACTAAGAATTACGTCATACGACATCCTTTTTATTAATGTTGTTACCTATTGAAAAAGTTACTTAAAAATTCTTATATAATTATGAGCGTTAATTAAAACAATTGGATAAAAAGCTCATATGATAGCGCTAATAATTTTTTCGTACTTTACTCACAAGTTCATCTACTATTTTATATAAATCATAAATAAAATCAAAGTGTATAATATTAAAAGTGTTTTTCAGTTTATTATTTAGAAAGAAATCATTAATTGATAAAATGGCCTGTGCTTCTATTAGTGTTCATTGATATATTGACCAGCGGCTTCGTCCGAGCACTCTATTGGGTATAAAAAGTATCCTACGTCCCTTTTTAAGGTCTGATTTGTCTTTGTAACACAGTTTAAGAAACTTGGTTTAGCGAAACCCAGACCGCATAAAAGCGTAACATACGGACTGATATACTGACAGAGTTACTTTTGCGTTTGTAATATTCATTATCGAAATAGTATAAATATGTCACCGGAAAATTGCAGACTCCGCAAGATTGTAATAAACCTTTATTAGATTATGATTTCTCGATATATTATGAATAAACCGTTTCTTTATACCATAAATCACACCCGAATTCAATAGTTTCTAATTTTATGGTGGTTTATTTAAAAAAATACAATTTCACGTGATGTTTTACAATTCTACGACGTTTGCTATTGGCATTGGCCGGTGACATGTACATACACTCAGTAGATACATAATCTACACTATATAATATTATAAAGAGGAAAGATTTGTTTGTTTGTATGTTTGTTTGAATTGAATAGGTTCCGAAATGACTGCACCGATTTGAAAAATTCTTTCAGTGTTAGATAGCCCATTTATCGATGAACGCTATAGGCTATAAATTATCACGCTAAGGCCAATAGGAGCGGAGCGGTAATGAAAATTGTGACACAGACGAAGTTGCGCGGGTCAACTGGTCAGTCAATAAAAATAAAATTCTTCCTTTACTGAGTGACTGACAGACAACGTACAGCCGAAACAACAAGTCGTAGAAAACTGAAAGGGGAATGCCTAGTCTCCATAGTATCCCAGGCCCAAGATGGACATCAAATATGACTATAAATATGGAGCTTTTTTAAATCTTGATAGAATTGGATATCTATAAAATATATTCAAATTGACGCCACTATTTTAGAAATATAAATTAAACAAAAATGTTTTGAGGTTAATTTTCTATACGAAAAAGTGTAGAACTGAGATAATTCAAGAATAATTTGTTTTTCAACGCTTGATTATTGATATTATGATAGGAAGGGGTTTCTAATATATTTTTATCCAATTGTAGTAATTAGGGCATAAAAGAAACATTTAATATTTTAAATGTCTATATTATCTTCATTGTCGTAAACAATTAACAAATCATCTAAAAATGGCGCAGGAGGGCATATATTCGATTCATATCTTGCCCAGCCTATATACCAAAGCACAGTCATGGTATGTGCACAACAACCTACCGTGCGTTTTCCTATTATGCAATTACAATAGTATGCATCAATTGCCTCTCTGCCAGCATAGTTATTATTTATTTTAATGTACACAAAATATACCTTACGACTTATATGTCTACTTTGTATTTTGGCACGCAATAGCCAGCAGTTTTCATTGATTAATTCGCTTGGTAGGTTGCTATTTTGTTCTCTGCATATTTCAATACTATACATACCGTTGGCTCTGATATGTTCTCCATAATATGACCTAGCTTGTTTTATTTGGTAGGTACCACATGCAATTAATATTAATTCATTCATTGTTAATTGTGGGAAGTCATTTAAATTGTCAGAGCCAACGGTAATATTAACAAATTGTGCCCTCCTGCGATTTAAATTATATTCATTTACATAATCTCCTAACGTATTATGGATATCCATTCTTTCATGTATTATTGACAAAATCCGAGTCAAGTCCATAAAACAAAGCCAGGTCGCAGTAAAAGAAATCGAAGAAAAATCAAAACACAACATCATCATCAACATTGAGCGTAAGCAACAAGCGAAGTGTCAGTAGTCAGAACTGCCAGATTAAATTCAGTGTTGTCACTTTCACGAAAATATATAAACATTAAATCAATTCATCGATTACTTTTTTAAGTAACCGATTGTTGATTTATTTGTCTTATTCTTTTTTTAACCAGTAAACTGGTTAAAAAAATTATTAGCTTCTATTTAAGTTATGTTTTAGGTCGATTTTAAATTACAATACCAGTAAAGTCCCGTGGGTATATCGTTAAGGTTATTGTAAATGTTTATAACTCGATTCAAATCGATTGATTTATGTATGATTTTGACTCTGGCAACATTTTGCCAGCGTCAAAATCAAAAAACTTCTTGTTTGTTCATTAAAATTACTTTTTTTAAGGAATTGTTGTAGATTGTAGTGGTGCTCATTTGGAAGAAAGTAAACACATATTTTTTTATGGCAAAATTAATGCATAAAGTATTTTTTCTCTAGTCTATTGTCCACTGAGGGCCTCAAATGGGCATTCGCCTTTGGAATGTAACCTTGGGGAGTATTAATGGAGACGATTTTCCGATATTCCAACAGGAGCGGGAGAAATTGGGATATGCGCGTACGAAGTAGCGGGAATAAGCTAGTACAGTATAAAGTAAGGATTTAATTGATATTGAAATAACAGTTTTAAGTTATGTTTGTTGTGTTTTGTGTTGTGTTATGTTGTGTTTGTTATGTGTTTATGTATTTGTACGCCAAATGGCAAAACATAGAGAAACTATAAAATAACCATTGTAACATCTGACACACTACTGTAATCTATGTTTACAAATAAAGAATATTGATTGATTGATTGATGTTATTTTATAAGACAAGTTTGTTTATAAGGATTCCATTAGAATTTTTCCTTAGTGGTAAGTATCTTGGGCCAAGAATAAAGTCATTTAGTAAGGTTGATCATAAAACAACGAAACGGTTTCAAAACATTCAATTACTTTCGTTGTTTTCGTCGAGGATATAAATAATTTGGAAGATAAACTGTTATTTGATACTTCACAAACACCGTTTAAGAAAACGGGGAAAAATTTATGTTTTTTGACATTCTATGACAAAGGTACGGTTTCGAAGATTAAACGCCTTTTTGAGTGGTCCTGGAGTTTATTGCGATTTTTATTACATTAACGGTATTTTTTTGTTGTGTTTTTAGTCTTGTCTGTCTCATTGTAGAGAATTTCATTACAAGGTTTTTTAATATGGACAGGCTTACGTTACACCACAATCTCACCTGATGGAAAGAGATGCTGTGATCGTAAATTAAACAGGCTCGCCTAGAAGTAAGTTTTATACTGTTGACTTAAAGAGGTTGTAACTTTTAGAATGCCAATATTAGGTACTATTTTTAAGCAACGTTCGATGAATTATATATTATGCCCTGAAACATTAGTGGTACCTAGATGTCATCTGAAATGTCAAAAATCGATGTCTATTTGATAAACCATGACGATTAAGTTCACTCAAACGGAACCAATGGTTTTTTTAAGAACTTTGCAAAAAAAGACCTGATTACATAACACCGTTCTGACAAATTCAAGAAAGTGTTACGATCTTCTATGTATGTAGAATAACAATATCACTGTAAATAGAGCTAGTGTTGCAACCAAACAGTCATCCCTGTTCATTCCCCAAGGGAGAACAACAACTGTGAAAATAAATTATGTTAGGAATGAGTTTTTACCCGAACAACCACGTTAAAGTTTTCGAAATTATCACGTATTTTACAGTGGGAAAGCCAATTTAATTACTTGTGTAATGTTATTTTGTGAAAGTTTACAGTAGTCGAGCAGTGACAAAAGTGGGTGAGCACAGTTAAATGTTTACAAGAGATTTATAGATATCCTTTCATATATAGATAGAACGTTATCTTCTATCTTATATATATAAAAATGAATCCCTATATCCCTTGGTCACGGCATCACGCGTGAACGGCTGTGCCAATTTCGATAATTACTTTTTTGTAGTGTTTGTTATTGTCAGGAGAAGGTTATTATGAAAGAAATAATTAAGAAAGTTGACGGGTGCGAAGCCACGGGGATAGCAAGTACTTTATAAAAATAAGCTCTATTGAAGATTTTGAAATTAAATCCAGGGTATTTTCTAAAGTATTTCAATAAAAATTCAGTCAATGATATTTATATTCTGAAATTAACTGCAAATCCTAGCATGAGAGACAGTATTAACTGTAGTAGCTTTACGATAAAACGACGTTCATCTGATTGTCTCTTCTAGACATTGATATGGAAGTGAAGCTTTGTAGAGAAATGTAATGATATGAGATTAGGTAGAAGGAGCACTAAGACTCCAATTCGGTCCGTTGTGCGTAGGTATCCTGTCTAAGTTAGCCGGACTAGCTCCGCCCAGAAGCGCAGAAATTTCCTGGGAGCTTTGCGGAGCGATCTCACCGTTTCGAGTATTTGCTAGCCACATTGGGTAGCCACGGCCTTTCATTAAATCAAAGCAAAAGCTATTTATACAAACTAGGCTGAAAATCAGCTCTTTTTGAACATCTAAATTTACATGAAGACAGTCCCCCAAATCGCCCGCCCGTCACCACCGTCACCATTCCAGGAAGACGTGACGGTTTCGGCGTCAAAGCAGCTCCTGCAGAGTGGGCTGTTCGTGACGCCTACCTATGTTAAAAATATGTTTATTTATTGGGCAATTGCTCGTGATTATCCCTATTATTATTCTGAGGTAATTTCTACTTATTCAGAGAAGTCGATTTGGCATTGCCACTTTTGACTGCATACAGTGTGTTGTAGGTACTTTACCTGGTATCTAGGATATGTTTTCTCTACCCCACAATACCACATCCTTTAATTTTGATACACCATATATCTCGGTAAATAAACGGGCAGGAAATGAACGAAATTGTAATTTAAACAAATATATTAATTTTAATACAGCTGGTAATGAGAGCATGCTATTTTCACACAACCCGAAATTATTATTTTCATTTAAATACGTTGGTAAACATTTTATCCGTACAGGGAGCATCATATGAGAGTAATTGCGTCATTCGCAATCGTTTGCGCTTAATAAAGACGGCTACACTTTTAATTAAGCCAAATATTTAAATTATCAACGTATGTATGTATGTATGTATGTAAATCGGGCTGGTTTCCGCAACTCCACGACTAAGCGCGTATTTTGCGTGTAGGTGGGACAAATGCGTCATTCGATCCACCCCAGCTCCCCAAGGAAGGCCAGCAACGCCTTGGTGTTACTAACTATCTCGAAGAGGGTACCTGGGTTTCCGAAGTACTTTGCCCTGTAATCCGCAACCACCGGGCAGCTTAGAAGCAGGTGTGCTGCTGTCTCATTCTCCTCCATGCAGGCTCTGCATAGCGGGCTGTCAGTGACTCCTATAGCATAGAGGTGTTTATTAAAAGACCCATGGCCAGTTGTTACGGCTGTGACTGAACGCAACTGTTGTTTAGTCAGTCTTAGGGCTTGTTTTGTGAAACGGCCATTTATAGAGGGAAGTGCCTCCTTGGCCTGCCTACACTCACTATGGTCAGCCCATAGCTTGTGATGTTTATCTCCGGTGCGTTTCCTTACCAGATTGCGTAAGTACCCGAAAGGCAGCGGCACGATGGGCTCAGGTCCCATTGCTGACAAACTCGACCCCCTTCGGGCGAGTTCATCCGCAGCGTCGTTGCCTCGAGATTCACTGTGTCCCTTGATCCATTGAATGGTTACTTTGTTGTGTCTACCAACCTGGTTTAGACGTTGGTGACACTCGAGAATCAACCCAGAGTTCACTGTGTGGCTGTTCAGAGCTTGCAGGACAGCCATGCTGTCCGAGAGTATGCGTATTGAGTGGTCCTTAACTTCCCTGGTTAGGATGGCTGATGCCGCCAGAGAAATGCCCATGCATTCAGCCTGGAACACTGTGTTGTGGACCCCCAATGGTGTGGCTATGTGGATATTGAGATCCTCTGAGAAGATTCCCGCACCAGTACCTGTACCTGTTTTTGATCCATCGGTGAAGATCCGCAGCTCGGCGGGGCAGAGCCCCTCGCACCGATGATCCTCATGCAATTGGATTTTGTATTTTTTATCGAAGATAAATTGCTTGGGCACCCGGTCATTGATTGCCTTTGTTATGGGGAGTTCATTGTTGAGCTCCTCGAGCAGAGCGGTGTGTCGTGTGTCTCTCTTACTCCAGAGACCTAATGTTTTAAGGCGTACTGCTGCCATCGTCGCTTCCTGTTGTATAAACAAGTGTAGCGGAGGGAGCCCCAGCATGGCTTCCAGCGCCGCAGTTGGAGTAGTCCTCATGCAGCCCGTCGTTGCCATGCAGGCCAGCCTTTGCATGTGTTGTAACTTGTTTACGGCTGTAGCTAGCTTTGAGCGTGGCCACCACACCACGGCCCCGTAGGTTACCATGGGCCGAATTACTGCGCTGTACAGCCATAGTATTATTTTGGGAGATAGGCCCCACTTCTTCCCTATCATTTTCCTGCATTGCCAGAAGGTAATGCAGGCCCTGTTTAGTTTGTAGTCTAGGTGATTACTCCAGCTTAACTTACTGTCTAGGATGACGCCTAGATACTTTACCTCGTTAGACAGCTGGAGCTCTGTATTGAAGAGCATAGGTAGCCGGTAGTGGCCTAGTGCTCGCTTTTGAGTGAACATGACTAATTCAGTTTTCGTGGGGTTTACCGACAGATCATATTCGTCGCACCATCTTTCCACGATGCGTAGTGCTTGTTGAGTAAGGTTGCAGATCGTTCCAGTCACTTTCCCTGACACTAGGATTGCGAGGTCGTCAGCATAACCTATTGTGTAGTAACGATGTGCTTTGAGTTTGGTGATCAGGTCATCAATTACCAGATTCCACAGAAGTGGGGAGAGCACACCCCCCTGCGGGCAGCCTCTGGCTATCAGAGCCAACTGCTGCTCTTCCTCAAGGCGAACCACTCGTTTGCTTAACATATTAGTTATCCAGTCATTTAGTACCTGTTCCACGCCGTGTTTGGAGAGAGCGGCACTAATGCTGGAAAAGTTTGTCTTGTCGAAGGCTCCTTCGATGTCTATGAATGTGCCCAGGCAGGACCCTTTCTGGTGAATCGCTTCCTCAATCTGGTTCACCACCAGATGAAGAGCGGACTCTGTCGACTTACCCGAGCTGTATGCGTGTTGGTTACCATGTAGTGGTATTGTTTTTAAAACGCCATCACGTAGTTCCCTTTCACACAGTCTTTCCATTGTCTTTAGTAAAAACGAGGTCAGACTAATAGGTCGATAGGATTTAGCGTTTGTGTAGTCACTTTTACCTGGCTTCGGAATGAATATGACTTTCACTTCCCTCCATCCTTTAGGAACGTATCTAAAGGCCAGGCACGCTCGCATTAAGAGCACCAGTTTTGTTGCAACAGCGGTACCTCCCCACTGTAGTAAGGCAGGAAACACACTGTCGGGACCTGGTGCCTTGAAAGGTTGGAAGCTTTTGATGGCCCACTGAAGTTTTTCCAGCGTAATCATCTTTTCTGCATAAAGCCAGTCATCATCTGATGGTGTTTGGATAACGTCAAGCCATTCATTTACCTGCGCGAATACGCTGCCTGGGAAGTGAGTTTCTACTAGGAGACGTTGCGCTTCTTCAGGTGTCGTGGTCAACGTGTTATCGGGTTTCCGGAGTGTGGCGATCTCAGGTTTCTTCTGTTGCGCCAGTATTTTCCTTACCCTGTTTGCTTGTTGGCATGATTCAATGTTACCACAGAATTTACGCCACCCTGTAGTTCTTCTGAATCTGATGCATCTCTTGTAGCTCGATTTGGCCGCGTAATAAGCGTCCCAGTCCTCATCACTACATGTGTTCATGGCTCTGTTAAGAGCCTTTCTTACCTTACCGCGTTTTCGCTCCAGGTCTGCACCCCACCAACGGTGTGTCGCGCGGAATCGTTTCTGGGCAGGCGATTCGGTAGCTGTTTATCAGCGATTCGGTGAGTAGTGTTACTTGCGCATCGATCTGTGCCGTGTCCGCAAGCAACTCCGAATCGCATGATGGTACAAGCCTTGAGGTAAGGTTGCGTGTGTACACCGATATATCCGTGTTGCGAGGATTACGCGTAGGTTGTTTGGGTGGTATACAGACCTGGATGTCGAAGCGGATCCACCTGTGGTCTGAGCAGGAAGCCTCATTCGAGACTTGCCACCCAGTGATTAGTTCCGCTGCTCCCTCCGTAGCCAGAGTCAGGTCTATGATAGTACGACTGCGTCTGGTCACGAAGGTTGGTTCCGAACCCGTGTTTAGTAGGGATAGGTTAGTAGTGAACAGATAATCAACTAATGTCTTACCCCTTGCGTTTTGCGTCTCCATCCCCCACAGTGGATGGTGTGCGTTTGCGTCGGTCCCAATGACAATCTCATCCCTGCTGTTTTCACAGTGCGTGATGAGGCGGACCAGGTCGTGTGGGGGCGGTTCCTCCGCCTCAGGCATATATACCGAGGCGAAGACGATAGCCAACTTAGTGGCTCCCCGCTGTATGTTCAGCCTAGCAGCAGAGACATCTCTGCAACAGAAGTCGTTTAATAGCTGTGTTTTAAGGTTACCTGTGACATAGATGCACGATCTAGGGTGATCATGGTCCGCAGTAAGGAGCTTACCACCAAGATTGGAGAGTCCTCGTATGTGGCCACCCCTAATCCACGGCTCTTGGATCAGGGCAATGGCCGTGTGTTGAACCTCCAGCCACTTGCGGAGTTGAGCCGTCGCGGTCTGGCTGTGGTGGAGGTTAGCCTGCACGACTTTACAGGCCGACAAAAGGGACGCCATCGCCGGCAAGACCCTCCTCGTCGCCCTCAAGTCGCAGCCCGGCAAACAGGTCGCCCTCGTCGAAACCGTCCCCTCCCGGGTCTGAAGCCGGAGACAACATTACGTCGTCCGGCTCCCCCCCCGATGAAGGGACGGCACCCACGGTGGCGGCAGGGTCGGCTGAGTCTGCTGCTACAGCAGGTTCGGCCGCAGTTGCTTCCGGGTTGTTTGGCGGAGAATCAGTGTCCTCTGCGTCTTCCAGCGGCTGTTTCGTGATCGGGTCCCAACCCCGAGGGACGTCGACGAACCTGCCGTTCGGACCCTGGAACTTGACGTACACCGCTCCCAAACCAATTGAGAGACGGCGCTCGGCGCTCATCAGGGTCGGAACTTGGTCCTCGGGGATACCCAGCACCACGAACCAGCAAGCCTTCTGCTTCTCGGCGTGCAGCACTACCCACCTCCTTACGTCGATCCAGCGATTCTGGTACCAGAGGGCTCGTCCAATAAAGGTCGAGTCCTCGTAGACTCCCTGGTCGTCGGGGATGGCGATGCCGCAGCGCACCCGCTTCTGGATCTCCGCCTGGCTCTTGACGACTAGCGAGGTGCCAGCCGGGAGAGCCAGGCTGGAGACTGTTTTTTTCAGCCAGGCTAAGGTGAAGTCGTTACCGCACCACAGCTTGAGGACTCCACCGGTGAACAGCGGCTTCGCGTTGAAGGTTGGTCCCGGTGTATCCTGCATAGCAGAGCAGGCCTCGCTGATGATCCGCTTGTGGATAGCAGCCAAGACCTGGTCCGATACTCCCTGGCGCCGATGCCCCTCCGGTCGCAGGTTATTGCGACGTTTAGGGACGCACTGGCAGCTTGGGCGTAGCTTCTGTTAGCGATCCTCTGGGATTGGTCAAGCCGCAGCCGCTTGTGCTCTCCACGGGGCGAAATCGTCTCGTTGAGAGCCCGCTTGACCGCAGCCTGGTCACTTCCATCGGATCGCTGCGTTGTGGTTGCCTCCTCGGCCGGACCTCCTGCGGATTTAGATTGCAGTGTGCTAGGCGTTGGTCGGCTAGTGCCGGCCTCAGCCTGCGACCGCTTCCCCTCAGAGAAGTTCAGCTTACCTTGCTTGGTCGGTTTAACCGAGCTGGTGGCAGCAACCTGCTTGTTTTGGGGGGCTTTGCGTCCCCGCTTGCGTTCGTGACGCCGCTCCTTGCGCGTCAGTCTTTCCCTCCTCTTACCCTGGCTTGTAGGAGCTGTAGGACCCGAGGGGCCCGAACAAGAGCAATGGGCTTGTGGAATGGATTTTTTACCCTTGCCCTTGCCTTTACCTTTACCCTTACGAGTAGGCACCTGCCAGGCGCCTGGCAGTGTGGTGGTGTTGTACCACTCCAGTAGGTCGCGTCACCTCAGGGAACTCGCGAAGTATATCGTGGTACTGTGATTCTCCAGTAACAGTCTTGATGGACACGATGCTCTCTGGTATGCTTTGCTTCGGCACAGCTATCGACAGTGATGTTTTACCATCTATCAGGCGCTGGTTTCTACAATCCACAAGAATATTATAATAGCTTAAAAAATCAACACCTATGATTGGTTTGGAGACATCTGCTATGATAAATTGCCACGTAAAATCACGCCTCAGTCCTAGGTTTAAATGCAGCAATACAGGGCCGTAAGTATGTATGGTTGTGCCATTTGCGGCAGTGAGATCATATTTACTTTTATAACAAGGTACTTTAGTTGCTGAATGTGGGTAGACACATAAATCTGATCCCGTGTCTATGAGGAACTGCATTTTAGTGGTCCGGTCTGTCACAAATAAACGGCCGGTCTGGACTGGGCAGTCGTTAGCCGCTACTTCCGGCTGCCCGCATCGTTTCCCGCACTAAACTTACATGGTTCCTTGCATTTCTTTGCCTTTGCTCCAAAGTTGTAATGATACCAACAGTGAGGGTGGTCTGGTGGTGGTTGCCGGTTACGCGACTGACTGCGGCTGTAGCTGCGGCTGCGGGAACCGCGGTCCCTGGACCTGGAACGCGCGCGTGACTGCCTGTACACAAAGGATGAAAGTTTAGCAATTTGTTTGGTTAAAGCGCATATTTCCTGTTCCAATTCGCCCATGCGCGTGGAGGTAGATGGCACAGCTGTAGCTGTAGTCGTAGCTACTTGGTGATGAGGTGATGATGGTGCTATTTCATGAACGCGGTCCGCTAGTTCTGCTAGGTCATCCAAAGCAAGCTTGGGCTGTGAAGCTACGACGGTTTGCAAGCTGTGCGGCAAGCGACCGGTCCACAATGTAGTTAAAACGTCATCCGTCACCGTAGGACCAGCTAAATTCCTGAGATGCCTTAAAAACAGCGAGGGCTTACGATCTCCCATGTCCTCGTGCAGGAATAGCTGATTTAGCTTCTTTTCTTTAGATGCACTAAGACGCTTGATCAACTCACTTTTAAGCTTTTCATACTTACCCGTCACGGGCGGATTGCATAATATATCTTTTACGTGGGTAACGTACGTATGTTCCAGCTGAGTCGCGGCGTAATAAAATTTTGTTGAGTCATGGGTCACATTTGACAGCGTAAATTGAAATTCCAATTGAGCGAACCAAAGTTCTGGGTCATCCGGGTAAAATGGCGGTACTCTGACTCCCACACGCCAAATATCGCCAGCATCTCCTTCAGCAGACTTTTTTCCTACACCAGCACCGTCCATCTTGTTTTAATGACTCTTCAGTTCCTTTGTCGGGGTCACCACTTGTAGGACTCGTATGTTGCTGAAAAAAACACGAACACTGGCGAGTTTTTATAACAAGTTTATTTGTAGCTTTGGCGTAGTACATGTACAGTTTATTTTACAGCACACGGTTAGTGGAAGATATGAACACTTTGTAGCAGTATGAGAAAGCACTTCAACAATAGTAGAAAGACTCGAAAAAGGCAAAAACATATAAGCATGAGCGGTTAGGCGCGAGGTAAAATCGAGCGTGCATTCGCCGTCGTAGCAGGTGAGGCACTGGCGGCCGCGACCGAGCGATAGCGGATCCACCGTCTCAGGCCACGGCGGGGAGTGCGCAGGCGCAGGGCGGCGAGGCGCACCGTCAACGCGCCGCGCTAGGGTGCACCTTCTTCACACGACCATTTAGTGTGCGTCGCCACAAAAACATCCTCGGTGTTGCTGATCGCCTCCGTGTGACCGGAGGCGGCCGCGACTTGGGAAGCGGCTTGAGGAGCCACAGGAGGAGCGGGAGGGTGTTTGGGAAGGCTACTTCCGGCAGAGGTGTTAGCCGTCTCCGTTTTCGCCTTTGTATTTAAAGGATCGGTACTGGTCCCATGCAGCGCCGTTCTCCTTTGCTTGGAGTGGGACTTTTTGGTCTTAGCTGCGGTTTTCGCCACAGCCGGACCAGCGCCCGCGCTGGCGCCCACGGCGTGAGCCGCAGGGCATCCAGGGGCGAGCAATGCACCAGAGGTACCTTGCTTAGGAGCTTTGCCAGCTTTCGCCGACTCCACTCCTGCGGTATTTTCAGTTGGCTTCAATACGTCCATACTAAAAATTATTTAACTTCATCTTCCTGGCTCCCACCCACCATGGAGCCCGCACCTGGGAACGTCGCACTACTGTGAGTGCGAACGTTAGGACTACCAGGAAGATATAGGTGCGGAAGGCTGGTTTACAGCGCGACATCGGGTGCTCGATCGGGTTGGCAACTAATCAACCCTCACTTACACCGTCAGCATGGCCTTTACCTACCGCTTCGGCCGCCCAAGGACGACCTTAGCGGACCCCACGCACCTCGCCTGTGGCCCTCTGACGGGACACTTTGGCCATTTCCCTACCCTTGGCTAGAAGATAGGGCCACCGTTTTGCTTGAAATCCAGACCAAAGGGGGCGTGTTGCCTCACGGACACATTACCGCCAGTGCCGATCGGCTCAACCCCCCAGGACTCCTTCATCCCCGCTTACGGCGCTCGACTGCGCAGGTCCTAGCGCAGGTGACAAAATTCTCCTACCCGCCGTCAGCTGAGTTTAGTGACGGCCGAGCCCGCAACCACTTCGTCACAGAAGGGTCACAGTTAGGAGGGGAGTTGGGAGGGGTTATAGAGGGGAAAAGGGGTTTAGTGGGATATGGGATGGGACTGAGTGGAAAGCCCTCCACTCTGCGGGTCGCCCGGTGGTTTCAGTTACGTCTATTTCGTAAGGAACTAGACCAAAAACGGGGTGGCAACCTCGAGAAGGTATATCCACCGGACTTGCCTTGAGGATCTACACGACCGTTGCGCTCCCCCTCAAGACCACGCCACCTTCCCGCCTCTGAAGGAGACAGCAAGGTAGGCCTGCATCTATACTACCAAGCAAAGCAAAGCAAAGCGTGTCGTTGTGCAACCGTAAAAGCATACATACAGACCCCCCCCCAATTAACAACGTAACAAAATACCCATTAAAAATCCCAGCTCCCTTCGTTACCCCACCAACACGGAATCGTACAATAAATATCTTTTAAGTCGTCTTTAACTGGATAATTGTACTCTTTTCTGAAAACAAGAGAATGCAATTTTCAGGGAAGCGTTATGCATATAATTACACTTTTTGTGACGGTATTTTTTCTGTGTGAAAATTTCGTACTTAGCGAAAAGATTTAATAAGTCTCGGGCTGACATTAAAAATATTTCAGCGTTAGTTTCAGCCTTCTTTCTACTCTCGGGTTAAATAATAATTGTTTTGAAAATGTGAAAAGATTTTTTGCTTTAATTTCATAAGGACGGAAGTTAATTAGCCGGTGGCCGTTTTATAATTACGGCGTCCAGTGAAGAGTAGTTAGTCATTTCGAATATAATTATATTTCTCGCATGTGGCAGAGTCGAACATCGCCTCATTTGGTTTCTGCAGAGGATTTTGCGTTCAGTTGCCGTAAGAATTTATGTATTTATTAAAACTTTATGCACTAGTAAAGTTCACTGTACAAAGGCAGACTTAATGCCTCAGGCTTTTTTTACTAATTATACTTTACTGATCATTGTTTAATCAGTCTGCCTACCTTTTCCCAACTAAGTTCGGGACAGCTTAAAGTCTATTTGGAACAAGCCTAGTACCAGTACTTTAAATGATATGATTGCCTATCTGAATTTCACAACCCAGTAACTGGGTGTCACGATACCTGGGTAAATGATGAGTAATTTGACAAAATCACTGAAAACACTAATATCAAAAGAACAAAGCAACGTAATCCACAAAACACTCACAAACAAAGCAGCGAACACATATCAAACTCTCAGCACGTATTCCTAAGGAAAAAACAATCAGTAAACAGCAAATTAAGCTCACACTCATCAACCGCATTCCTATCAGCGTTCATAGCCAGCTGACGTTGATTTGTTTCTGTGTTGTCCAATCGAGGTGGTAAATCGTAATTACGGCTTGACGCAGGTCTGACATGCCAGCAACTGACTGACGTACTGAAATTACGTGCAAGTTTTACTTGCTTAGATAGTCTGTGATGTTTACTTTTTGTCTTTGAAGGGGAAGAGCAAAAAGGTGGTGTGAAGAAAGACTTTTTCACGCGGGTGATTAAAAGGTGTGAAGCATGCGGTGGATTAAAAAGAGGTAGCTGAATGAGAGAAAATGAAAACGCTTGAGGCTAATGACGAAGATTGTCTGGTGCTAAGACATAATGGCAACGTACCTAGACATTTGAAATTAAAGAAAGCAACTTTTAAGTTAAGATGCCACCAAATAATGTCGTAATGTGATTAAATGATTTGACGGTTCTTTATTCATTTTAGCTACAGACTCAAACACTGTTTGAGGCCCGATTATTACATTCGTCG
The DNA here is from genome assembly GCA_950371165.1 of Lacanobia oleracea. Classification (NCBI taxonomy): domain Eukaryota; kingdom Metazoa; phylum Arthropoda; class Insecta; order Lepidoptera; family Noctuidae; genus Lacanobia; species Lacanobia oleracea. The sequence continues at coordinate 14,734,550 of OX493401.1, forward strand.
GTTGCAATTTATTAGTTTTTTTTTCCAAAAAAACATAGTCCTTATAAATACCAAACACCACCAACTTTAAAAGAAAATCAAAATACAGGAAGTCTTGTTAGCCAACCAGCAACAGAACGATCCCTTGATTAAAGCCCGGAAAATGCGCAATGAACCCAATCATAACTGGAGGGAGTGTGAACTTTGTAGCCACAGACACTTCACAGATTGTCTTGATGTTTTCCATTTGTCTAATTACACAGGCTGTAGTTTGACCGCAATACTAGCTTTCAAATCAAGATCCATCATAGTTGGTGAAGGGTGAAACGCTGTGTTTAACTATTTAGGAATATCACTTGAGAAAGTTTTGTTCTACAAGACGTTGTTGGAAGTTTCTAGGTCAATTTGGGGCTACGTTTTGCTTCGTTCTCAAGACAAGTTTTCACTGTAAAAAATATTAAAGGTTTTAATTAATTGTCGTTATCAACATAGGAATTGGAGATAGAGAGAAACGTTGTGAATGAAGAGGAAATTTAGCATATAAGTTCCTTGTGGAGTTATGGGAAGAAATAAGAGATAATTTCCCGAAATTCCTACGGGAATGGGAAAAAGCGGGACATGCGAGTACGAAATCGCAGACAAAATCTAGTTCATTATAAAGAAGGCCGATCTCGGATTGAGTATATGCCTGGATTTGTTAGATGACGCTAAGATTGTTTTCGTAAATTTGTACCCAAGTGATACTGCTTATGTTTTGTAACATTAAAATCAGTTTACAACGTACAAAGTTATCAAGGCACTTAAGCATTTCCCAAAAGTTTTATCAAATCCCAGAGCGTCGAACTTGAAGGGAAAACCAAATTATTCAACAAAAAGCAGCCAACTCGGTACGTTTAAACGTTTCTTGAAAATAACTGTTGACATGGTCCACATTGACAGTTTCAACGAATTGTTCAAAACGTCATTCATAGCTTATCACAGAAGGTCGGTTCTCTACACAGAATAAGAGTTACGAGTACCTACTACGATGGCAATATTTAGAGAAGGTACTATGAATCACAGTAGCACTAAAGGTGCATGGAGCCAAGTATTTCATAGATTTTTAAAGCCATTAGTTTCTAAACATAATTTTTGTCGTCATCGTCACCATAGTATAGGGTCATTTTCTTTCTGCCATATTTCATGGTTTGTGTCCCTCATCCAGGTGTTGGCAGTTGTATAGTGATATTGTCAACACAACAGTTTTCGTCATTGTTGTTTTTATAGTGTAAGTAAACAGTTACACATCGCATTGCTTGGTTCGTATGGAAAGTGTATCTTTGCAATGGACCAACTTAAAGCATAATTTTCTTTGACTTTGTCTGGATCTGTTGCGGAACTTGCTCGAAAGAGTAACTGCGGTCCTGGAGCGCAAATGGCATTTAGGGGAACACGGGGTGGGTTTTAGTCAATTAGACTCTGGCACACCCTTCTGCTCCACCTAGACAGGAAGGAGTCATTTGATGATTTCCAGTCCAAAATAAAGGTAGGTTGACAAAAACAAAAAATGTATGAATCTGCTTGTATTTTTGCTAGTCATTAAAATCTGACCTTCTCTTCTCTTTCGCACGGGTCGATCTTGAAGGTTAAGCAACGCTTGCCAAGGTTGGTCTGTGGATGGGTGACCATCTTAACATAACGAGTTTCCTCCGTGCCTCGGAAAGCACGTTAAGCCGTTGGTCCCGGCTGTCATTTGTAGATCTTTGGCAGTCGTTACGGATTGTCAGAAGCCAGTAAATCTGACTCCAGTCTTGCCAAGACGTAGGTACCGTGTTACCCAGTTAATGGGTTGTGGAGGTCTGGTAGGCAGCCGCTCCACGTAAAGCACTGGTATTCAGCTGAATCCGGTTTGACTGGAAGGCGACCCCAATGTAGTTGGGAAAAGGCTAGGCAGATGATTAAAATCTGACCTTCTGTACCTATGCCGTGTATCTGTAGCTCTGTACTCGTCGCAAACCTTTTGTGTAAGACGTTCGTTGATATAAAGGATATTGTTATCTCTTGTTCTCTTAGTGCCTACCTTTGTAGTGTTTACCGAGTTTCTAAGCGTTCAGTTTTCATTCCAGTAAAGTGTGTGCTCAATGGATTCTATCTATATAGGTCAATGGAAAATTGGAGGCCGTTTCCAATCGAAATGAAGATTGTATTTCTTATTTTTGTCAGACATTTCTTAGAAATATTTTCTGATATTGTTGAGTCATTTGGAATTCATAACTATTTTGTTTAGATTGAAAACTATTTACTTTGAGGAATATATAAGTAGTGTTTTTCCGTATTTATCTCTCGCTATGTTTTTAAGACGAACATCTTAGAAATGTTTTGGCAAATGCGATAGCATTGGTACAAATGTAGTAAGAAGATTTTATATCTTGCTTAACTCAACATCAAAACACGTACAAACACATGATACAAGTGGCGCGCATGGTTGCGCGGTATGGCGTCATGTAAACGAGTTTTAAATAAACGCAATAAAACTGAAGTCAGCGCTGTTCCTAAATTTCCATACTGTGCATACAATGAAATGTTTTTTTTTTTTTATTTGTAATGGGTTTTATCTTGTCTCTAGTCTATGTCAGAGATGACAGAGCCAAAGTTTACGATGGAGCGAGCCTACCCAGAAGGAGCCTGTTGACTCTAACTTTGAAGAGATTAGGGTTGTACAATAAAATATAGATTAAAAACAAAAGATACTTCATAATCAAGATATATTTAAAAGCAAGTTAACAATAACCGTCTAAATGCCCGGTACTTAATAGAAATGCCAGTTTCAGGGACGCTCTCGGTCTGGTTAAGTCTAGGAATTTCGATGTTTGAGATTCTCTCCAATAGAGGGTTGTTCCGAACTTTCATACCACTAAACTGTACTAGCTTATAACTTGTACTTATAGTCCATTGCGAATTATTGACTTAGGACTTGGTTAATCAATAGTAGATTTAAGCCAGAGACAAACTAGTCCCACATACGCGACGTATGCAATGCATTATGATATCTGGACTTTTGATTTTATAAGAAAAACTATGCAGTAGAAACACACTTATTGTATGCAACGCAACATACGACACGATACAAAAGCGATGCATACGTTCCGTAGGTACGTAGGACCAGAGTGTGTTTCTCGCTTTAATGTATTTACAAAATTGAGTATTTTGTTAGTTATGTAAAGGAAATACGTACAACATTGGAGCGCGGTTCCAATAATAGAATTATTTCAATTTGCTATAGGATATATTTCTGTTAAATCATCATCTGCCTAGCCTTTTCCCAACTAAATTGGGGTCGGCTTCCAGTCAAACCGGATTCAGCTGAACACCAGTGTTTTACGTGGAGCGGCTGCCTACCAGACCTCCAAAACCCATTAACTGGATAACACGGTACATATTGGCAAGACTGGAGTCAGATTTACTGGCTTCTGACTATCCGTAACGACTGCCAAAGATCTACAAATGACAGCCGGGACCAAAGGCTTAACGTGCTTTCCAAGGCACGGATGAAACTCGTTATGTTAAGATGGTCACCCATCCACAGACCAACCTTGGCAAGCGTTGCTTAAACTTCAAGATCGACCCGTGCGGCTGTTATTATTTAGCCACGAGCTCCTCGAGGACATATTTCTGTTAAATGAATTACATTAATTTGCATAAAAAATAATGAGAAAATCGCTTATGGCTGGACGACTGCCGTATTTATATTTTTCATAGAATTGAAAATAGTGTTCATGTATTTTAATCATAATTTACTATTGTGTTTGTAAACCTCTAGAGAGGTTCTGATGAAAGAGGCGAGTCTAGGCACTGACGAATTGAGCCTAAAAGGTTGGCTAAGAGGAATGTAGCTATAGCCGTTTTGCTTGAATAGAATAGACATTATGATAATTTGAATTCCTATTTTAAGAGGATTTCAAAGCTTAACATATTAACTGATTTTAAAAGTAAATGAAAGATAGCATTTGGCTTGAAAATATATCAGTATGTACTCAAAATAACTCATAAGTTATAACAATAATAGCCTATTGCGATTTTTTCTCATCTGTACTTCAGATCCACGCCCGAATAGAATAAGAAAAATTGTTTTAGACCCAACAATTTTTCTTATTCTTTTCGAGTCTATGGTTCTTCTTGCAAAATTTGGGTGGTAAAGGTAGTTACAATGATAGCAGAGACTACTGACCCAGCTAACGTTGTCCGCCTTCATTTGGTCCTCTTTTTTTACTGTAGACACATCATGAAACAAGCATGAATCAAAATAGAACAGACAGATAATTACAGTAGCACTTTTCAATAAATCAATTAATAGTACCGGAGCTCATATAGAAGCTTTATTTCGTGGCACACAACATATTTCATTAAGGATTTAAATGTAGCCTGAACAAGCTTTTACATAATTGAGGGCCAGTACTGTAATGTTCGATCATTTCCAATGAATTGATTCCCTTGGGTCGGGTTGAAACCTCAGAACAGTTATTGAGTCTGTTTAATTACAAGTTTTGGTTAGAAATGTTTGATAAAGTTTTGATCTAAATTCTCTTGGTAGATTATATAACAGTGGATGACGCGGTTGCTAATCGACTTAGTTTTACGCATTCATTTGAATATTATTTTTTAAACAATTCTCAAAACGGCCTTATTATTCGCTTATAAGCGAATAATAAGGCCGTTTTGAGAGTTGATTTTTCTTTTTTGTAAAGATCCTGCAATAATGATTTAAAATTTCGGTTTATGTTTCTTGACTATATGATCTACCTAAATTCTAAAGGAATATACGATGCGTAGAAATTTAATCGATAGCAAGAAAATAGCAGATTTCATTATACTTTTATATTATAAAATCCGAAATTTACTTTTGGCAATTACGTTTATTCCGAGCCACCCTCATTCTATCGCCATCTCTTCTTTTGCCTTTTAAAAACATTTACACCACTGTCAATTCAGATCAATTTAGATGGTCCGTGGGCGTTGTCGAGGTAAACCTATAACACTTTTTTGGCAGTTTTTCGTAACAAAATATTTTTAAACATTTTTTTTTTACTATTTATAGGCACGCGTTTGACCACTATCTCACCTGATGGTAAGTGATGATGTGGTCGAAGATGGAGCACGCTTGCCTAGAAATAACCTATTCACTCTTGACTTAAAGACTCCCAGGTTGTAGCTATCAGGAAACACAGACTCCGGCAGGGAATTCCACTCCTTAGCTGTACGCATTATGAATGTGTTACCAAAACGCAACACCGGCAAAACATGATATGATCATCACTTTCACTACTGTGTTTGGAACATCCACAAACGTTATTTTTTCCTCACGTTAAGTAATATAGCAAAAGATTTTTTTTCTAGACTGGAGTGTCTGTTTTTATAGCTTTTATCTCACATTTTATTTTAAGAATCAGGCTAAAATAAATTTATTTATTTCATCTTTCAAATACGTCAAACATCAATATTTCAAGTAATCAAACTTGCCAGCTTACGAAAAAAAAAATGAGTTAAGAAACTACTTTCTGCCCGCGACTTCATCTGCGTGAATTTTAGAAGTGGGTTAAGAGAGAATTGAAATTGAAACCCATAGTCATAAAGAGGGAAATGGCAGTGGCTTCAAAACCTACTTAAAAAGAAATGAAGAGTAAATGAATGAATAGTTATTAGTTCCGAAAATTCCCCAAACAAACTTATTCGTGATTCTATTCGACAATGACGTATTTATTTAGATGGTTTGATGTATACCAATCTATCTATACCAATATATAAAGCTGAAGAGTTTGTTTGTTTGCTTGAACGCGCTAATCTCAGGAACTCCTGGTCCGATTTGAAAAACTATTTCAGTGTTAGATAGCCCATTTATCGAGGAAGGCTATATAGGCTATAAACCATCACGCTGAGACCAATAGGAGCGGAGCAGACGAAGTTGCGCGGGTCAACTAGTTAACAAATAAAAAACGAAGTTCGTTGATAAGCGCATCACTGGAGAACGGCTGAACTGATAAGGTTTATTTTGTTATGTTTGTAATAGAGCAAAACAGGATTTGAGGAACATCTTAAAGCAAAATAAAAAGTCAGTGCCTTTCCTATAGGATGTTTTGTACTAACTCAAAAAAAAAAATGGCAGAGCAAAGGCTTTAATAAATATGAAAGTTCTCCTTAAAACGAATATATGAAAAATGTTTAGCGAACAAGTTATGCAGAAAGGTTAAGTAGTCAAAATAAAATAATCAGAATCATAATTTAACCCAAATAATAATCTTTATGAAAAAAAACCTCGACAAGTGCGAGTCAAACCCAACGAGGGTGCCGTACAAATTTGTAGATACATATTATAAATAGTTCAGGAATCGAGATTCGCAGTTTTTTTTCAAGTTTTTCAGATTTTTCCCTCTACTTGTACTATAAGACGGTATTACTTGCAAATTTTCATATTTCTAGGGCAACGGAAAATACCCTATATATTTTGATTCCCTTGAGAATATTGAAATATACGTTTTTTGCAGCATAAACAGCCGTATCTTTTTTTACGTTAACTCAGAAGTCGGAGAATGTTTTCACAGCTTCATGTGACTGTAGCCCTGAGTAAATATTTTTAATTTTAACTTGACTAGCGTTCCCGAGATAAAAGAACTTTACAAACAGACGGACGGACAGACGGACGGACATCAAAGTGATCCCATAAGGGTTCTGCTTTTTATTTTGAGGTGCGGAACCCTAAAAATGAATAGATTTTAGCACAGATCCCAGTCAACTCAAACATAAAACAAGATGCTATCCAGCCCAATATCGTCTATTTACCTCCTTAATAGGATACTTCAAAAATCTAATCCCATCTCCCAGATTTTCGATAATGGCACAACAAGCCATTATGGTCTAACGACTAAACAGCAATACGAATAAATACTCATTTAGAGTACCAACGAGAGGTATTTACTTCTATTGGGAGTTGGGCATTGCGGCTAGAATAGGCTCTTTTATTGGCCCATCGGGGCTCTTCGGCATCTATCGGAGGCTCTCGGAGGCTTTCGGAAGCTGTCGGAGCTCTTCGATTTCTGCGTATAAACAATGTTCCTTTGTTACGGTACTATTAAGCAAGTTATTTATGTGATGAACACGACACGGGAGAAATGCGGGGTGCTGGCCGAGCAGATTTGTGATGTATGGCCTCGTAGGAGATTGGTTTCCAATTGTATGGGAGCTTTGGACGTATAGATGTGATATTGTTTAGATTTAGAGTGTCTTGAGTTAGCTTTGAGTTTATTTCAGCTGAAACAGTTTTAAATTAAGAACCAAAGATGCTACAGAAATACCATAGATAATATGACAAAAAAAAACCTCCTTCGAAAAAGGTATGAACATAGAATAGAATACTCTTTATTATGTACACCATATAAGTTACAGAAAATATACATGAGGAAAAAATAACATAGGGTGACACAATGGGCGGCCTTATCGCTAAAAGCGATCTTTTCAAGACAACCTTTGGATGGATTTTAAAGAGAAAATGGAAAGACAGTACTGTAAAACATTCAATAAAAGTATAAATTTTATTATAATAAATTATTAACCTAATTGTTTTACGAAACAAAAACCAATTCTGGAAACGACAGCGCCCATAAATTTTGTTTAACTCACGTTGTTCACGAAACATTGCAAAATAAATATCATATTTTATTCCATACATTATTACCCTTTCGCTGGTACGTCACATTCGTCGAATTCCCGCCATGACCTACTAATAATTTAATACAAATACATACATAAAGAGCTTGCATAAGCAATACTCGCCTGTTTTCATTTTCATCGGAAATGTTTTCCTTTCGGTCTCAATGTTTTTTTCGGATCAAAAGAAGGAACTACTTTAATTACTCATAAAAATTGTAAATTTACTCAGTAATTACACTGTAAAAATACGAAAATCACAACGATGTACATTTTTTTCATCAGTCTGCAGGAAGCAATCTCTAGAAGTACTGCTTACGATAATTCTTACAATGACTGAAAGTTAAACTATCACTAACTACCAATTCTCAAGCAATTGGCTTTCTTTGCGACAGGTCACAGAAATAAATCGCGAAATAAGAAAGTTTTTATAAAATCTCTCATAAAAACTCTTCATAAAATCACATTTTCATCATCTCCAAATCTCACTTACAAACATTTTAAGTGTATCAATTCAATTATTGCACAGTCCCGTCACGATAGGATCATATTTGCATCAACTTCATCAGTTTCACAAACAATACTCGCTACTTTTGTTGTCCGGGCGACTGTGATACATGTCTGGGAACATAGATCGTGGGAACAAAAGAGATGCGACATGAAAGTTAATGTCTTGTGATAAATTACTGTAGAATGTTGTGTCTTTGCCATTGTTGACGTGTGATAGGACCTTTTAAATACACTTTTACACAATTGTTGCGTCTAAAAGTATGCCATTTTGCACACGGCTCTTATTATATTTTGGAAGAGAACACTAAAGAAGGATTTCTGAAAATCCAAAATCCTCCCGCCCGACTTCGACCTCGGTGGTTTACCTCAATAGAAATTAGCGTAGTATGCAGTAGTCTTAATGCATTTATATAAACATACTAGTTGACCCGCGCAACTTCGTCTGCATCACAATTTTCACTACCGATCCGCTCCTATTGGTCTTAGCGTGATGATATATAGCTTATATCCTTCCTCGATAAATGGGCTATCTAACATTACAATTATTTTTCAAATCGGACCAGTAATTCCTGAGATTAGCGCGTTCAAGTAAACAAACTCTTCAGCTTTATATATTAGTATAGATATTGTGCGTTTGTGAACCACTGCTCTAGGGTACCAGCTCAGCTTGTTTTTGATTTTGTGTTTGTTACTAGCACTATGAGTCTTGTTACTTGAATTAAATGTAAAATACGTTTTTTTAATTTTCTCGGGTCCCTGACCCGGTCCTTTGATAGGCGTACGAGGGGCCGAAGCCAACTCGCAGAGGCCCCGTTACACATTTCAAATGGAATGTTGCACCATCGGACGATTATTCCTGTATGCACTGTGAAAGTATACCCAAGGACAATCCCCGGTTGGAGCAGGATTATTGCAGAATATGGAATACTAGCGATCCGCTCCAACCGTGCACGAGTGCAAATTATATACTAAAACCTTCCTCGAGAACTACTCTATCTATTAAAAAAAAACCGCATCAAAATCCGTTGCGTCGTTTTAAAGATTTAAGCATACATAGGGACAGACAGATAGCGGAAGCGACTTTGTTTTATACTATGTAGTGATTATTATTACTATAGTGCACAAGTGCGTGCGTAAACAGGTGCAATTTTCTACGATTTGGTCCGATGGGATAGCAATCCGGCAGGACTTGGTCGGCCCGGTTCGGTCATGTCCACGAGCTTTACGTGCTTACAGAAGCCTGAGGTATCCGCTCATTCAATTTCCAGTGATATTTTATCTCTATTGAACTATATACGATATGGTATTTTAAAAGTTTTTACAAAGACAAGGGTAACGAAGAAAAAATGAATGAATGATGGAATGGAAACTGTCAGGACCGGTCGTTGTGGCGACGCTTTGGGGAGGCCTTTGTCCAGCAGTGGACGTCTTTCGGCTGATATGATGATACTGTCTATCAGTTTCCATAAGCTCGCGCCGTCTATAGGGAAAAAGGTTTCCGACACCTGGAGGACACAGTCCAAACTTCTGCACGGTGCGGTGCCAGGTGAAGAACTACTCTTAGACTACATACCTAAATACGAATGTAGTCACAGTAACTGAGATAATTTAATAACAGTGGGTATTTACGTATGCTACAAAATTGGAACTAGCAGTAAGTTTGAATGAAACAATAATATTTATTTCCGTGTTTTTTACTTGAATTGTGAAGTTTATTATGGTATGATAAAAATGAAAAATTTATTGAAAAAAGCTGATGAGCAGGCAGCCATCTACAAATTGCAAGTTATGTAAGGGAATTCTTCATTGGAGGACTTTTGAGTCACAAATACAGTTTTTTTTAGATGCCGTATATTATGCACTAACTTTTGCCCGCAACTTTGTACGCGCATGTCCCGTGTTTTTTCCGTACTCGTAGGAATTTTGGAGAATCCTCTCTCAATGCTCCCATGCAATCCCCAAGGAACCTACAAGCCAAAAATCAGGTTTCTACAACCAGTAGTTTCAGCTATTCATTGTCACTCACTCAGTAACGGAAGTATTTTATATATATTTATTTTGTTTAAACATAGACTGTCATACTTATATTTGACTTTATTACACTAAAGAATCTGAAGAAGAAGAAGAAGAAGAAGAACGGTTTTTACCCTCACAGATAATACAAAGTATTTTCGTGAATTCCTCGAAAATACTTTGTATTATGGTGTCTAATGTACCTATGTTTACATGATCCTTGAGACATAAAGACAAATAGTAGTGAAAGCAATAAAATTCGATCCTATACACAAACAAAACCCAACATAATACAAATACGAATAACTCCCAGATTGTTTTATTTACAAAAGATCAAGACATTTTTGTGAAGAAAATATCTTTGTCAAATAAATCTGAGCTCAGTTCAGAACTCAGTTAGGATTTTGTTGTTATTTTTGTTTGAGAAGTTAGTGAAACATAAATGTTCATGTACATTCAAACAAGGTATTTGGTAAGCAAGAGGAATACTCACCTCGTCCCAAAATTCATTTTTATTTTGTGCATCATCATCGTCTTCTATCTTTGATACCTTGTTACTTATGGTTGGCACAATAGGATTTTTATTGCAAACTCCCATGTCAACTACTCGTATCACGCTATATTTGCAAACTTATCTTTTCTCTTTATTTCCTCTCTCAATATTTTTGTGCGTAAGCTTACCTCATACTCAAAAGAGTGATTTAAACGAATTGGTCACAAAGCTTGTTCACTCACAAGCAGTTGCAAGTTAGTAGTAAGTATACCATATAGCTGGTTCTACTGTACAAGGTGTGATGTTCCACGTCTGTTGGGAGCTATAAACCACGGAGATACGTTTCGCGGCGACAGACTGTGTATCGAAATTTTACATTCGTAATAAAATACCAGGGGATTCTAAGTTTTGCGGGAAATAATATGGTGCGAGATAATAATGTTGTAGGTAATAAGTGTCACTGTGTGTTAATAAATTAACAACGTTCTTAATATTAAGGGAATATGAACGGTATACCTCCGCTACCATGCATAAGATTTTCTGTATGAACGAATTATTTAATTCTGCAAGCTATTGTTCTGTTGTGGTCTAATGAACTTTACGAATATTTGATAAGAAGATCGTATTTACAACGATGGCCCACCGACACACTTTTGTTAGAGTTGAACTTATCGACATTTCTGGACACCAATAGGTATTATGTATGTCAACGGCGTAGGTATATGTAAGTAGAAATGATACAAACTTTCTGTACCTACATAGTTGTAACAAATATTTTACCGCGACAACCCAACAAAGACGCCCCACGTAACCCCACATTTATTGTTCAAGAACAAATATAAAGTGAACATATTGAGCGATATTTTGTCTCGTTGGAGGCAGATGGATGTATGAGGGCATTAGCAAGCCTCGGGAAAGCAGCAGCAATTTATAGACGCATAAATATATCGGACAGAAAGCGATGGATGTGTTTGTAACAAAGCACTAGTTGAAGTCTATTGCTCGAATGTGCAGTGATCTGTGGTTCAGTTGAAATGGTAATGGGGTAGGTTAAAATTCAAATTACTTGTAAGTAGTTTGTTATCTTGCATTTTGCTGTAAACAGACGATAGATTTTATCTATTATTTCTGTTTCTTCTGTCTAAAAGCTATTATTAAAGTGATATTCATCATCGGCAATAGCAATTGATGCATTCTGCAAGACCACGGTTTCTTTAGTACTTTCTGTTTTTAAATACTGATTCTGGACTCTTGAAGTCGCTAGTGTCAGCCAGAAGGTTACGGGAACGTTGCGGGCCCTGTATCGTTTAAAACAACTTTTTACCGTCAAACACCAAGATAATGCTTGTGCAGACCCTAATTTTTCCTATCATCGATTATGGCGATGTGTGCTACTATGACCTGAATGCAGATCTCCTCAACAAACTTGACCGTCTTCTGAATTACTGCATTCGATTTGTTTTCAATCTGCGTAAATATGATCATGTCTCTGCGTATGGATTGCTTTTAAAGTGGTTGCCTATACGCGAGCGCAGAGAGCTAAGGGCTCTAACTACCTTGTTTTCATTTCTTGTCTCTCCCAACTCTCCCAGTTATCTAGCCCCTCACTTTCAATACATTTGCGCCAACCACAATTTAAATCTACGCTCGTCAAACAACCGTCTCCTTCAATGTCCCTCTCACCGTACTGACTTTATGCACTCTTCTTTCTTCGTTCAGTCTATTTCTCTTTGGAATGCGCTCCCCCAAGAGATCAGTATGCCCACCAACCGATTATCCTTCAAAATTAAGGTTCGTGAACACATTCGTAAGAGGTTGGCAGTTGTATCATCACAGCGCTAATGTTTCCCGTTAACTTATTCGCCTTAATTGTTTTAGTATTTCGTTTGTATATTTCTCTTGTTGATTTGTATATTTATTATATATTTGTATTGTATGTATGGTTTATATTTGTATATTGTTCATTATTGTATTTGAATCGCTTTAAATTTTCTTTATTGCACCTACGACTATTCTCTGCATTACCCAAAGGTTGACTGGTAGAGAATGCCTTTGGCATTAAGTCCGCCTCTGTACATTTTTTGTGCTGAAAGTGTTTAAATAAATAAATAAATAAATAAATATTCATTTGCGATAGAAATTGTCGAAATGTTAAAATTAATGTCGAAAAGAGATGAAATTGCGTTACATTTCGGTAGCGCATTTCTATTTTTTTGACAATCGGTATCGCTCGCGTCAATGGCACTTCGTCTGGAGCCTGTTACCCTTAAAAATACATACAAAGGCAACTATAGAATATCGTCAAAGGGCTAGGCGACCCAATTGCTGATAACATACGAACAGATATTTGGAGATTGTGCGTATATTATAGGTACCTATAACCCAAATTATATCGAGCACTTTAGAGACCTCACTTGTGGGTGGCACGTAGCCCTTCAAGCCTCTTCAAGGATAGATCTAATTTCTTTTCAATAATCGAGATAACGTTTAGATATATCATATACCTCAGTAAAGTTGACCTCTTTTTCACTGCTCGACACATTAGGATTTCCAGCAAAAAAATACGCCATAAGTTGGCGCCACCTAAGCGAAAGGTTCGCTTCATTGAAAAAGTGTCATTGCTGAAAATATGACATTGACATCAATTTAAAAAACGTCAGAAAACATTAGCGTTTTGACAAGTGCCTGGACCTGACGCCTCAGTGCTGCCACCTGGTGCTCGTCATTATAGAAAACTCTCATTGGACACATAAAGCTCTGAAGCCTAATTAAACTAATTTAGCAATCATCATTTAATTTATGGAGTTACTAAAGAAAATTGCACAGAACCCCGTTGTGGCGATACTTGGGGCAGGTTTATGTCGAGTAGTGGACGTCTTTCGGCTGATATAATGATGATAATGATGTAATGGAAAAATTTGATTTTAATGATGATAACGTTGAAGTATTTATGAAAATTGTTTAACATTATCACGTCCCAGGTGAACAACTACAATGCAACAAGTTCCACGAACAATTTGTATGCAACCATAAACCTGAACATTTGTTACTCTCAGTATGATCTCCAGTAGTAAACTGGACCGTATCCCCACGAGTTTAGTTATGCGAATCTAAATAACTTAGTTTACGACTTAGTATAGATTTATTATACACGCTAATTTTATTAATGACCGCTTTGGGGTCGTTTGTCTGAAGAGAAGATGACCCGTTTATGTTGGCGTGTTTGGTGGAGTTTTTTACTTTGTCTTGTATAGTTTCCTTAGCTTAGTTTTAATAGGCCTTTAGAAGTATTTTATGGTATTTATGCGATCAATATACTTTTTTAAAGTTTAGTTTTGTTCCCTTTTTATTTGTTACGATGAACTTATGTGTTTTATTATCAGGCGTAGTCTGCTTCCTGATAGCTTTAAGGCCGTAAGCCGGGTAGCCCGCGAAAATCAAATATGATTTTTCGAGTTTATAAGTTAAAAGAAAGAAAATAAAAAAAAAAGAAAAAAGAAGAATAGAAAAGATAAAAAAGAATAGTTATTTCATGAAAAAGTCATTCAATAGGGCTTTATGAAAATAGAGGGCTATATTGATGATTAAAATGGTTGTAATTCTTTAGATAAATACGAATACTATTTTGTTAAATTGCAAAATACATAAAAATATTTGAATTTCGCGGGCTTCCCTGGCGCTTCCATCTTAACCTGGGAGTCTTTTAGGGTGAATAGGTTACATCTGGGCAAGCGAGTCTTATCGATGCCGTCTACCATATTATCGCATTCCATCAGATGGGATTGTGGTGTGATGCGAGCCCATCAATAAAACCTTAATACATTTAAATGAAAGATCACAACGTTTGAAGACTTTCTTTATCTTAACATTCCGAGTTAAGCTGTTGGTCCCGGCTGTCAGAAGTCTGTAAATCTGACTCCAGTCTTGCCAAGAACTACCGTGTTACCCAGTTAAAACACTGCAGCCGCTCCATGTATAACACTGGTATTCAGCTGAATCCGGTTTGACAGAAAGCCGACCCCAATATAGTTGGGAAAAGGATAGGGAGATGATGATTATTGTATACCGATTTACGGTTAGATAGCTAGGTTAGATAGGTTTCATAGCTCGCCGCTCTGTGGGTACTTGGGCAGCTTTATCAAAAAACAACTTGAAACATTCTCCAAAAAGTAACCAACCAAACTAATCTCAACAAAAACAAAAATTTAGTTTGACAAAAGCGTATATTACCTTGTTGTTGTACAGGAATATTTCAAATTGCTGCCGTAGCAACAGTGTAGCTTTGACATGCTCATCACAAACAAGATGTGACAAAGGAATAGTTAACGAATATTTACTTTACCCGCGTAGTGTCGTACTCGCGTTGTGGCGTATGAGTAGAGAGTCCCTACAACTTCACTTGCTTAGCTCGCGTAGTCGCGTGTCGGTGCAATGTGAAATCGTATGAGGTGACGGAAATTATTTGAAATATTATTAGCTTAGTTGTGTGTTAGGTCTGGTTTAAGTATTTGTTTATGCGGATAAGGTTTGTTTAATAATTATATTGCTTTGTTTGTGGAAGACTGACGATATGATCTCAGGGCCAACTCTTTTTTAAGCAACATTCACTTTCGCAATTTCTGACAAAAATTAAAGAAAATGAAGGCTTTTTTGACAGTTTGCGATTGAGATGCGATTTCGAACGTTGATCGAAAATTAGTGGAAGTGGTACTCTGATTTCTGCTTTTGATCATGACGATAGGTTTTGAGGGGCAAGCCTTTTCCCATTTAGAGCCGGTTTTTATTATGGACTATTTTGGGTTAAGAACGTATCAAACCATACTGCAATGCGAAAGTTATCAGGTGAAAGCAGAGGTTTTTTCACTTTGAAATTCTTAATACAAAAAACTGGCCAAGTGCGAGTCGGACTCGCGTGCAAAGGGTTCCGAATGAATTTCTTTTTTTAACCATGTTATTTTATCACTATAGAATTTTTATAGATTTTCCTGTAATCTATAGGTAAAGATTACATATTTTTTTAGGCTCAGTAATTTTGCAGATGGGGAATGATCATATTTTGTCTACTTTCTTGAATAACTTTAAAACCATTAATTTTAAAATTGTGAAAAAAATATAATTAACACCCTCACAGTAAGCCCTTTCATTTTTATTTTAGTTTGACCCCCAACAGTGACTCCCATACTAAAAATTTAATGATTTAATGTATTTGGGTCACAGAGGTCCATATGTGTACCAAATTTCAATAGCATCGGTCCAGTGGATCCGGAGAAAACTGGCTGTGACAGACGGACAGACGGACAGACAGACATACAGACACCCGAGTGATCCTATAAAGGTTCCGTTTTTTGTTCGGATCCCTAAAAATGAAGGTGAGACTAGTCTTCCCAACTTCATCATTATCATCATCATATCAACTGAAAGACGTCCACTGCTGGACATAGGCCTCACCCAAGTGTCACCACAACAACCAGTCCTGTGCGTCGGCATCCATTGGCTACCCGCGATCCTCATTAAGTCATCGGTCCACCTTGTGGGAGGCCTTACGCTCCGTCTTTCGAAACGCGGTCGCAACTCCGGAACTTTTCGGCCCCATCAACTATCTGTTCTACGAACAGTGTTCCCTTCACCTTTCCGTCCTTCCTGACCTTCTTAACTTCATCATAATCTTCTTCAACTTTATGAATATCGGAGACCGAAAATGAGAAAACTAAGACGGAAAGATAAAAGCAGTTTTATAAATTTACTTATATAAGAATCGTAGCAGTGGGCTTTTTATAGCTTCTGCCTACCTGCATTGGAAGAAGGCGTGAATTTATGTATGTATGTTTACATCCATCAATAATATATATAATTACTAGCTTCTGTCAGCGTCTTCGCCCGCGTTATCCCCAGGGAACATATTCCCCGGATCAAAAGTAACCTAATGACCTTTCTTAGGCCCCAGACTATCCGTGTGAAAAATTTCATTTAAATCGGTTTAGTAATTACTGCGGGACGGGTCGATCTTGAAGGTTAAGCAACGCTTGCCAAGGTTGGTCTGTGGATGGGTGACCACCTTAACATAACGAGCTTCCTCCGTGCCTCGGAAAGCACGTTAAGCCGTCCCGGCTGTCATTTGTAGATCTTTGGCAGTCGTTACGGATTGTCAGAAGCCAGTAAATCCGACTCCAGTCTTGCCAAGATGTACCGTGTTACCCAGTTAATGGGTTGTGGAGGTCTGGTAGGCAGCCGCTCCACGTAAAGCACTGGCATTCAGCTGAATCCGGTTTGACTGGAAGCCGACCCCAATATAGTTGGGAAAAGGCTAGGCAGATGATGAATTACGGCGTAAAAGAGCGACAGACAGACAGACAGAGTTACTTTCGCATTTATAATATTATAATATAATATTACATTATAAGTAAGCTTTCTATCTAGATAATTAGGCGAGTTTTATGAAAAAGTTTATGAAAAGATGAGGAAAACTATAAATAACTTTTTTTTTTAGTTTACTATGCCTACTCATACTTTCTCCGCTTTTTCTTTCATCAAACATTAGGCACTAATGAAATCCGTATGAGTTTGGGAAATAAGGTCAAAGTAATTTTAGTACTAATAATTACAAATTGCACTAATACTAATTGATGGTAGAATATGGTAAAACTTTATAAAAAATGGTTTACTTCTACAGAAATCCCAGCATGCTATTCAATAGCCACCTGAACAAATTGAATAATTTCAAAAACATGACGGGCACAAATTCTGTTTTTAAAATTCTGCACGCGTTAGATACTCCTTCTAACATGCACCTCCTGACTTCCCAGGGTTACGGTTCACAGATTTGTTTCCCCTCTATATCGTCACGTACGACATTCGTACGAGGATTATCTTGTTTGTACTGGATCTCTTAAAGGAGTATGAAAAGCCTTATTTCGGGAAAGGCGCCTCTATTGTAAGTAATCCTTACTTCAGAGAGATTGTGCTTTTTATTTCATGTGGCCCGTTTTGGTTTGCTTTGTGTGAAATTCAATAAGGTTTTGTAATATCAGTAGCGTAGGGAGTTTATTTCAAGAAAGTAAAAATGTTCCGTTGCTTAGGAACATTGATCCAGTTTTTTTGAGGAAAATAAGCATGGCTGTTACGCAAAACATAAAAATTATTGACGAAATTAAAACCACGCAACCAGTCTTTCCACTAAATTCTAATACTGAAATGTCCAAAATGAACCAAACCAAGTTAGTCAAAAATATATAACGCTGGAAAACCAAAAATTCTAAGCTTTGTAACAATCCCGCCAAAAGAAAAAGGTACAAAGCGTACCCTGGAAATTGTGTGTCGGAAACAGAATCAGATATCAATCGACTCAACTAGGCATTCGTATGTCCGGTTTGTATAGTAACGTCAAAGTGATAGCTTAGAACATGCAAAATAGTATCTTCTTACACACAAACTCTCTTCAAACTTGATACGTATGAGGGATGTATGTCATCTGAGTGTTCTCGCACTGGGTGTATGTCCAGCCTTTGCTTTGACGTCACGATGACGTAACGTTAGCGTCGCGTTTGTTTTGCGTTTACGCGGCGTATATTAGCGTTTCATATCAAAGTGATAGTTCAGAATAAATTGTGTAGTATCTACTAACACAGACACAAAAATATAACGCTCCATAGCTTTATGCATTATAATATTTTAAGGCGTATGGGGTTAATGGAGCACATTAATTTGTGCGTTTTCGCACTGTTTCTGGTGTTCGTTCAGAATAATTTTACCTCTGATTTTGCACCATGATCAAAATCAAAGTAGTCTTTATTCACTTTGTGCTAAGGTTGCATTTTGGTGGATTACTGTGACCGGACAGTTTGTATACCGTTCACGTTATCCTAACGATAATGCGGCGTTAGCGTAGCGCCCACGCAGCGTGTACGATTTTCACTGGTTTGTCAGTTTCGATCAAGTTTAGAGTAACTAGGTAACAGAATTGATCTTCAATCCTTTCTTGTGTAACTGTGTAAAATTCAATTACCTGGTATGAATAGCAACCAAACCTTTCCTTATACATATTGAAATAATTAATTTACCTATTTTATGCTAACTAGATAACCATTTTTATAGATAAGTCTATTTCTAAAATACTGTATTTCTTAGGAAACAATATTTTTTTTCTAAATTAGGTACCAGTTATCTTTTTAGCGTATACGCAATTTTTCTATAGAAACCCCCAAACGACCTAAAACAGGCAGTTAGTTGAACAAATCTAAGAAAAACGTAGAAGCTTTATATTGTTCCTAGTATTTTATATTGTGAAATTTCTGCCAATTTATGTTGAACGTGTGTGCCATGTTCTGCACGATCTGATAAATAGGTCAGTGTTTCCTTCAATAATAGCTAGTTTACACAGTGCGAGTTGCTGACTAGACAGTAGACATATACTCGTATGCCAATAGCTCAACTCGCCTTATAGGTCATGACGATGAAAGTAGCTGCCCAGTCTCTTGCCAGGCGCAGCACACATAAAAATATGGGTTTCGGCGTGCTACTGCCGAACGCGTCCGAACATTGTGAGAGATGTCTGCACTGCTGGTTACTGTCAGACGAGCCGACGAATGAAAAGAAAACTTATTGAAGTAACTCGGTTGTGAGCTACTATCCAACTCGTACGTGACATTAACTCGTAAGATCCATACGATGCGAGTTAATGCTCTGCAGCAACTACTCAGTACGCTGACTCGCACGCTAACTCGCTCTGTGTAAACTGGCTATTAGTTTTGTATATCTTGATATTCACGGTTGATACGAAGGTTTTTCTGAGTTTAATATCTATTGCATTTTAGTGCTTTTACATTGAACTGTACGTTGTAGTGCAGTCATGAACAGAAATGTTCTAAGAGTGGCGTGAACAATTTGCATATCGTGTGGCACTTTTTTTTGTTGAACTTTCTTGTTTATCGTTGTTTGTAGTTCCATATACATACAATTGTGGATGTTTTGCGGTGGTCCGACTAGTTTGAGAAACTATTTGGGTCTTATATTTTAATCCTTCACGGCTGTGTCAAAATTTTTGACAATTTGTAAGTTCTTACCGAGGCCTTCAAATGGACAAAAATTCTGACACTGATTAAGAAAAAGCTCATCGTCATATAGATATTAGGATAGGTGACGATGAGTTTTTTTATTTTAGACACAATACGCAAAAATCTTGAGCTGAACTAATTCAAATTTACTTACTTAATTAATGAAATATATGAATTCCAACGCTAAAATGTTTGCGAATTATATTTTTAACGACTTCACCGAACTTCAATTGCGCCTCTATTTTCCGAGAACTTTATAAAAAAAAAATAGTAAAATTATAAACTATGCTATTCACAAATTGAAGCATGAGCATTTCTGTGAACTCCAATTATTCAGAGTCAATTCATATCTATTCGAGAGTTATATGGTTACCTAACACTCAGAGGTGTTAATTTGTTACCCTGGCGTGCTTTGGCTGGCTGCCCATGCGTTTGCTTGCTATCAAAGCGAGGCTCAGTCGTTGTCATGGCAACGGTTGAGACCCGAGACGCCCCGTAATGACCGTCGTCTGAGCTGCAGATGTCGTGTTGTAATTGCTGCAATAGGTATATCTAGGTATCTAACTATGTACTAAAACTATCTATAGATAACGTTCTATTTTCAAAAAGATTACACTGTAACTGAGGGCCTAGCTTGAATGTTTTTAACGTAACATAACGTAAATTTTTACGATATCTCTATTACTCGTTTCGCACATAATATTTATTTGAATTGGATATATGTCACATAAATTTAAACCAAAATACTTTGGGGTTGTAGTTTTTATATTCAAAATTCACTTACTTTAACGATACCAATAAGAGGAGCTCGTGGCTAAAGAATAACAGCCGCACAGGTCGATCTTCAAGGTTAAGCAACACTTGTCAAGGTTGGTCTGTGGATGGGTGACCATCTTAACATAACGTGTTTCCTCCGTGCCTTAGAAAGCACGTTAAGCTGTTGGTCTCGGCTGTCATTTGTGGAACTTTGGCAGTCGTTACGGATTGTCAGAAGAATCTGACTCCAGTCTTCCCAAGAAATACCATGTTACCCATTTAATGGGTTGTGGAGGTATTTTAGGCAGCCGCTTCACGTAAAATACTGTTATTCAGCTGAATCCAGTACAACAAAGTACAACCTGGAAGTCTTTCATTCAAGAGTGAATAGGTTACTTCTAGGCAAGCGTGCTCCATCTTCAACCACATCATCGCTTACCATCAGGTGAAATGGTGGTCAAACGCGTTTGACTGGAAGCCGACCCCAATATAGTTGGGGAAAGGCTAGGTAGATGATGATGACTTACTTTAACGATACTGTATCGTCGGTAACTATATGTCAAAACCATTTGTGCTTGGCCCTCAGCTTATGTTCCTACCTTAATTTCATGAAGCTTCGGGTCGATGCAATATATTTGTTTCTTCCATTCTGTCCTGTCAGCCCTTTTCTTTCATATCATTTCTCACACAACTCATCCATCTTTTCTCCCTCTACATCCATCCACATTTAAACTATTTATATTTATTTACTCTGCATTAAAAATAAATGCATACGTACAAATTACGAGTAAGTGCTAAATGGTATTTAGGAAAATTATTGTCTTTGTCACCAACGATCATCATCATCTGCCTAGCCTTTTCCCAACTACATTGGGGTCGGCTTTCAGTCAAACCGGATTCAGCTGAATACCAGTGTTTTACGTGGAGCGGCTGCCTACCAGACCTCCACAACCCATTAACTGGGTAACACGGCACATCTTGGCAAGACTGGAGTCAAATTTACTGGCTTCTGACAATCCGTAACGAATGCCAAAGATCTACAAATGACAGCCGGGACCAACGGCTTAGCGTGCTTTCTGAGGCACGGAGGAAACTCGTTATGTTAAGATGTTCACCCATCCACAGACCAACCTTGGCAAGCGTTGCTTAACCTTCAAGATCGACCCGTGCGGCTGTTGTTATTTAGCCACGAGCTCCTCCTCCTGGTGTCTTTGTCACCAACGATACTCTTGAATAACTTTTGAATCATCATGACCGTTATACAATATCGTTGAAAATCTAGAAGAGTGACTCAAAGATTTGTAGTAAAAAAATCCCTGTTTTACTACGGAACCTTAAAAATTTCACTTAAGGTTCCGTTCTTTTTCCTTTTTCATTCTAGCTACTTATAACTGTTACTTACTCCTTCAGGTATGCTAGAAGAGATTTGTATAGAAATAAGCATCACCTTTGAACCTAGTTTTCCGTTTCTTTCTCCTTATTTTCTTATTAAATGTGTGTTCATAAATTGTTAAATAAATAAAGATATATAGTGTACCAAAGTCCCGCTAGTGACGTTACTTGTTGGTAAAAAGTGTATTTCATGTTTTGTTTACGTGACAGAAAAAATCTTGTCCCATATTTCTGGTAATCTAACGAAATAGATTTTTCAGGAAAATACCCTACCTATTCCTCACAATGCTGGATAAAATAACAAGTCGTAAGGTAAAATCTAACTCTGGCTACTAATTTGTAGTTTGTATCTTGGATGAAATACAAGTTGTTTTTCTTTGCTTACATAAAAGTTAGACAAACAACCAAAGAAAAGCGAATCTGGAATGTAATCTAATTATATCGAGTACCCAGCTGTAATAAGCTGAACATGGGAACGCTGAACCTTGTTCGGTATCCAATTGGACCCCTTAAATGAGTTTCATAAAGTTGGGACCTTAATCGTGTTTTTGCGACCTAAAACTTTTGCCTTTCGACTTCCATACAACGAAGGAGGTTTGCGTTTTTGTTTTATTTTGTTGAATACTTTTCAAACCGAAGATCAAAATAAAAGCATACCGACTGCACTGAACTGGAACATACTGCAACCTTCAGTGTGCAGACTTTGAAGAGTTCCTTTATATCTTCATAGTTGCACTTTTGTGCTCTATGGTAAGTAAAAAAATCGATTTCATTTCTGCCACTACTGCATACACACACCCACACCTGTGAAAAATTCATTATCCTTTACTTTTAAGTAATTGCTGTAGACTAATCCATAGGAGTTCGTCCACAAAAAATACTTAACAGCCTGCCACCTCCTTTGACGTATCGTTGTTATAAAAACAACAATTGAGAACCTCCTTCTTTTTTTAAAGTTGGTTAAAAAGAGATAGCGGTATTCGTCCTGTATAGCTCAGTCTCCCTCGAACGTCGGAATCTTGATGGCATTGACACGTCATAGTACCTCCCCTACTAAGACGTGTATTGTACATGAAACTGTGGGCCATGTGTTACTTGTTACTTACGTGTAACTAATTCCATTGTTTATATTTGAGGCAGGGATTTAGTTCAGTGAATAAGATATCTTATCATGGTAAGGTTCATTAACTTTTTACTTGCTAAGCAACAAAATAATTATTTGGCGAGGAATTGTTTGGAATCTCAAAAGTACTGGAAACCCTGAATTTTAATTAAGTAAACAACTCTACTACAAATATTTACTGTGTAGGTATTCACCATCTTTCTTACAAACAAGTTTTCTAGAAAATTCTAATTGAAAGGGAATTCTAGAATAGTTTGAAACGTATTCACGTTTCTATGAATTTGAGTAATTCTTAACCTTCGTCAGGAATAGGTAGAATCGCTTTATATTTTCCTCATACATTACTAGAATTTCTTTTAACCTAAAACGGCCTTGAAAGCCTTAAACCTTCTTGTTGAAAAGTACATTTACTTGAATGGGCTGTCATATTATTATTTTTTTCGAATTAAAATTATGCAAGTGTGATTAAGTGCTCTGAAAACTAAGCTAATGAGTAGCGTTTGAGAGTGTAGTAGACAACTATAACAATTATTTATGAGATAAAAAGTAATAATACCTACTGTCAACAGAAACAAGAACAAGCAACTGAAATAAATACACCGGACAGTTACAAAACCCTTCATATAAATTCGAGCAGCCATAGTAGTGTTCCAGTGAAGTTCTTTGAGCTGTGATACGTCAGGACAAAGGAATAGCTAACGAATGTTTGCTATTCCGCACTGTCAGCGGAACCAATCGACCTATATTTCTAAGAATGACACTAACAAGACAAGAAAAAGCGTATTGTTTCGTCCGATAAATAGAGGGACTCTTAAAGGTTAATTTCAAATTACAATTAAGTTATTTCTTAATAATTTTATTGTTGCATTATTATTCTTATTACTGAAGTACTGTTCACTACCGAATGGTTACCTACCCATAATGCTCACCACAACGACCGGTCCTATGCGTCTGACATCACGGTATATTCCCGTAGCCTTCACCAGGTCATTGGATAACCTTGTGGAAGGCTACCCAACGCTGAGTCTTCCGGTAACCGGACGCCGCTCCAGAACTTTTACTTTATTTTATTTGTGATGGGTTTGCTCTTGACTCTAGTCTAGGTCAGAGATGACAGAGACAAGGTTTTCGACCTCATCGACCATCTGTTCTGCGAGCAATGCGCCCTGCTTACAGCCTAATGCTGTATGGCGATTCTTCCACAATCCTGTCATTTGCCTCGATCAAGTCCGAATAGTGCACATTTATTTTATTTTAAACACTTTCAGCACAAAAATGTACAGAGGCGGACTTAATGCCATAGGCATTCTCTACCAGTCAACCTTTGGGTAATGCAGAGAATAGTCGTAGGTGCAATAAAGAAAATTTAAAGCGATTGTTAATTATTCAAATACAATAATGAACAATATACAAATATAAACCATACATACAATATAAATATATAATAAATATACAAATCAACAAGATAAATATACTAAAACAATTAAGGCGAATGATACAACTGCCAACCTCTTACGAATGTTTTCACGAACTTTAACTTTGAAGGATAATCGGTTGGTGGCCATCCTGATCTTTTGGGGGAGCGCGTTCCAAAGAGAAATAGACTGAACGAAGAAAGAAGAGTGAATAAAGTCAGTACGGTGAGAGGGACATTGAAGGAGACGGTTGTTTGATGAGCGTAGATTTAGATTGTGGCTGGCGCAAATATATTGAAAGTGGGGCTAGATAACTGGGAGAGTTGGGAGAGACAAGAAATGAAAACAGGGTAGTTAGAGACCTTAGCTCTCTGCGCTCGCGTATAGGCAACCACTTTAAAAGCAATCGATACGCAGAGACATGATCATATTTACGCAGATTGAAAACAAATCGAATGCAGTAATTCAGAAGACGGTCAAGTTTGTTGAGGAGATTTGCATTCAGGTCATAGTAGCACACATCGGCATCGCCATA
Organism: Lacanobia oleracea; assembly: GCA_950371165.1. NCBI lineage: Eukaryota > Metazoa > Arthropoda > Insecta > Lepidoptera > Noctuidae > Lacanobia > Lacanobia oleracea. The sequence goes on from OX493401.1 coordinate 14,759,493, forward strand.
ATCGATGATAGGAAAAAAATTGGGTCTGCACAAGCATTGTCTTGGTGTTTGATGGTAAAAAGTTTTTTAAACGATACAGGGCCCGCAACGTTCCCGTAACCCTACACTGTAATACAATCAACATCCTATTCTCAATTTTTCCAGTTTAGCTTTCAAACTGACATCAGTGTGTCAACTGTCAAAGAGAACTGTCGTTATTCGACTGTAAATACACAGGATTTAAATTCAATTTTAGTTTCTACCTAACTGACACAGTCATTACGTAGTGGTAATTTGTTAATTGTAGTTAAGCCTGATTGTACGCTAGCATTAGTATGCATGGTTAGATCCTGGCCAGAGCCTTATCTTTGATCTAGAGTTGGCCAAACAATCGGATCGATCTGGAAGGTATCGATCGCATCAAAAACATAAACGAGAGAGAAAGCTAAGTTTTTTCTAACATCTTACTGACATCCATACATATCTCAAAAAACCGCATTAATAACTTTGTCTTCTATATACCCGTTTTGTTAAATTGTAATTCATAAAACTGATGTACTCGTACACATGCAAAAAATCACAAAATAATATAAATATGATTGTCACCTACTAGAAATGAATCCGACATGTACATTTAAAGTAAATCACTAACTATTTGAAATAGTCCATAAATTAAGAAAAAAAAACAAAAATATATAAGTACAGGTAAATGGTAGTAGGAACAAATATTAATATCGGTCAACAGGACCTTATCAATTACACATAACAAGTGGTTTGAATACCACGATTTAATACCCCAGTCGGAGATTGCTTCTAATACGTATAGTTTATTTACTACTGTTAAATGACAAATATCTCGAACAGGCTACTTCCACGCCAGTTTTAATTTTTCTATGGCACCTAGAAGTAAATAGTCTAGAGTTTTTAGGCATTCATTCTAATTATTATTTTTATATTATTTTATACGAGGTTTTTTAAAATTAAAACTTGGGATTCGGTCATTAGAAATGAGTCTTACTAGATACGCAAAATGCTAGTGAGTGGATCAAAAAGATATCTCATGTGTAGCCCCTACACTTCGCAAACTTGGCTGACACACTACCGTGAGTCTATACTAATTGCGATAAAACTTTAATGATTAGGGTATAGTGATGGTTATTGTACCTGAAACTCAACTCGCTCAAACATTCCTCGTCTAACGACCGAATGTTTCAAGTAAAGTTCAAAACAGTGATCGCTCGAAGTGCAGAGGTCATTTGGACTAACAATTAATGTTATCAAGGTAGCAATTACAACTATAATGTTTTGTTCTACTTCAGTCTCACACAAGGGCTACAAAGTTGTAAAACTGTGGCTAAGAAAAGGTACGATTTGTCAACGGCAAAAAGGACCAGCTTTTATACATTCACTAAAGGGTATAGAACCATTGTGGCATACCCCCCCCGCTGCCATTCTATTTTTGTTTCAAGGTTGCGGCGCACGATCTACCTAACATGCATAGTGGTAGAGGTCACTTCTGCAAACAATTTTAGGAACTTGGTGCCCTAAAGTGTTTGGTACATTGCCGTTATATTTCGCGTTAAGCCACCATGTGTGAACAATGAAAATCATTCAAAATGGAATTTTATTACTTAGATCAACGTATTCTTGTGAACTAAAAAAGTTTGCTTATTCCGGTTTGCTTGTCTCCATGCTTCTGTGAACATTAAAGCTTACTCGAAGGTCAAAGCTTTTTTATAAAGTCCGAATAAACCCAATGGTTACTTTAGAAAGACAGAATAAACTCGTTATTTGACCGTTTGGATTCAAAAATAAAGTAAAGGGTTGAAGCCCACGGACGTTGGAAGTTGGAAACAATATCCGGAACGGATGAAAACAATTTGATTTCATTAGTTTCGAACTATTGCCAGTGATTTTAGAAACTGTTATGGGTATAGGTTTGTTTGTGGAAGTTTTGAAATAACTGGGAACCATTTTGGGCAATGGCATGAACTATTTGATGTGAAAGTTTTTTAAATATTATTGTGTGTGGTTTTGGTAATCAATGATTCTAGTGCGAGTTAATTTTAAAACGTACAGTCGCTCTAATAGGTCTTGAGCCACGAGGTCAGTTCAGGGCAGTTGACAGTTCAGTCTTTTGTCATTTGAGGACAGTGACAACAAGGTTGGCGCAGCGACGGACTGCTGCGCTGCGTGTCGTGGATTCGATTCCCGCACGGAATAAATAATTGTATGGCCTAAAGATAGTTGTTCCGAGGCTGGCTGTTTGTGTAAAAAAAAAGTCTGAGTTAACATCTACTCTACTCTGAATGTAACCACTCAACTCTGAATGTAATTGCGGTCTACAGACCACCAAAAATGAGTAGATTGTTGTTTGTTGACGACATCGAGCAGATAATCAAGAAGATCCCGGCGAGCGAGGAAGTTATCTTGTTAGGTGACGTCAACATAAATCTTTTAGGAGTGAGTGAAAGTCAATTGGTGTCAAAATATATGGACTGCCTATGTGGACTGGGCCTGCAGTGCGTAATACCAGCTACGGAGGTGACGCGAGAGGCTATCGTCGCGGGTGTAAAAGAAGTGTCGTGTATTGATCATGTTTGGGTGCGAGTTAGACAGCTGCGAGACTGCTATTCGTTTGTTATTGAGTGCTTCATGTCGGATCATCACGTGGTTGGAATCTCGGTACCGTTACAGGTGACGCAAACCTTCACTGATAGTGTGAACCCGGACTTTCGGTATGTAATTAATAATAAACTAGTAGCTAAGCAGATCACTGAGTACGATTGGTCTCAACTGTTGTTTATTGATTGTCCGTTAACTGTGTATTGTAAGATGGAAAGTGTTTTCAATGAAATATATAAAGGTAGTAAGACTGTAATGCCAAAGATTAAAACACGGGTTACACAACCGTGGATAGGCAGAGACTTAAATAAAATGATGATGCGTAGGGATAGGTTATTTAGGGATTGGAAAGAAACACCAAGCAATAACACGAAAAGATTAGAATACACACGATTTAGAAATAAGGTAAACAAATTAATATTTAAAGCTAAAAATAGTTTTCGGCAGGAAGAAATTAAAAAGTGTAATGGAGACCCAAAAAAAATCTGGGACAAAATTAATAGCTGGACAGGTCGGAAAAAAGCCAATATAGATGATATTGTAAATAGATACTTTGGAAATAAAGACACAATGTACAATATATGTAGTCAATTTGCAGAAACATTTACTAGCGAAATCATTGCTATTAAACATAATTGTAATATTAAATTATTAGATAGAAGTAAATATGTTAGGGCGAGTGATGTGACGTTCCGTTTTAAACCAGCAACCTCTAACACAGTGTGTAAAATTATCGATCAGCTGAGCAGTGATAAGGCGCCGGGCACCGACGGTATTCGAGTCATAGACTTAAAAATGATCAAGAATGAGATCTCACCGGTCTTGGCACATTTTGTCAACCTGTGTTTATCGAAGGGGGAATATCCCAGCTCACTTAAAAAAGCTTTAATTAGGCCCATTTATAAACAGGGAGCGCACTCAGATTACGCTAACTATAGGCCGATTGCTATCTTATCAGTGATTAATAAAATTGTTGAAAAGATAGTAGTCGGCCAGGTTAGCGAATTCTTAGAACAAAATAGTATACTTGCGGATGCACAACATGGTTTTAGGTCTGGTCGTAGCACCGTTACAGCACTTTCACAGTTTTCCGAAGATATGAACAGCAGTCTTGATCAGGGCCATCAGGTCTTGGCGCTGTTCATTGATTATAAAAAAGCGTTCGATACCCTGGATCACGAGGTGCTGTTGCAGGCTATGGATGAGTGTGGAATCAGGGGCCCCACAAACAGGTGGTTCCGGAATTACCTGAGTGGCAGAACCTTGCAGACTTGTATTTCGGGCGTCACTGGCAAGGAAGCAGCGGTACAGCTTGGTGTTCCGACTGGTTCGGTCTATGGTCCGGTTGGCTATGTCATGCATGTCAATAGCGTCAGTAATGTGGTGAAGAATTGTCGGGTGTATATGTACGCGGACGACATGTGTCTTATGTACTCCTCTAAGAATATACAAGAGGTTAGGGCTGTGCTGCAGGCGGATTTTGATAACATTACCCGGTGGGCGCACGATAATGGCATCATACTTAACCTGAATAAGACGAAAGTGATGCATTTGCATTCACCGCACAACTTAGTCGCAAAAAATGTCAGTAGCGTGGATATAGGTATCGTGGGTCACACGTATGAGTGCATGCACGTTAGTAATGCAAATTGTGTTTGCCAAAGGCTGGAATATGTTAACAAATTTAAGTATCTAGGCTTGTGGGTAGACCGAAACATGAATTGGAAAACACAGGTTGACACGGTGTGCACAAAGCTTAGGGCAGTGTTGAGTAAGTTTTACATTCTGAAGGCACCATTGAGTAGGAAAACCCTCCGTGTCATTTATTTTGCTCTCGCCGAGTCATTGCTGAGCTATGGATTAAATACTTATGGCCGTACATTTAAAACCTATCTTAACAGCATAAAACTGCTGCAAATTCGTTTTATGAAATACCTTGTTAACCCAAAGACAAAACATGCTTGTAGGGATAATTATGAGGAACTTTTTGTTGTATGTAAGGTGCTTCCTGTGCATGAGAAGGTAAAGTACTTGTTGGTACTAGAACAGCACTATAGCAATCAATTCAAAGTGCCGGTGCAAAATAGATACAACACTAGAAGCGTTAAAGAACGTAAACTGGTGCGACCAACAGTAAAAAATTTCTATGGCAAAAGAACCAACAAGTACTTGACCCCTACACTTTTTAATGATCTCGATTGGCTGAGAAAAGATAGTTTGAAAATAAGTAAACAAACACTAAAACATAAATTAAGAACTGTTTTTCTTAATGAGGTTGCCGCAAGGTGTGCAAATATACACTAACATGTCGTTGTTTATCTAATATAACTGTTGTTAAGAGTCAGGATACCTGTTATAACTTGACTGTATTTTCTTCAAATAAGTATTAATTATGTATTTGAGCCAGATGTTTTAAGACGAGCGCTAATCCTGCCGACAAACTGCCACGCAGTTTGGTGGGTGTATATGATACGTATAATGTTTGGTCCAAAATAAATAAATAATTATTAATTATTATTTAATCTCAATTTTGGCCCTTTCATAGAGGCAAAAGCTCAAGTAGCTGCAAAAAAGTTGGGGATCCTAGCAAAGATGAGACGGTACTTCACGCCGGAACAGCTGCTCAAACTCTATCAAGCGCAAGTTCGATCGTGAATGGAATACTGCTCTCATCTTTGGGACGGATCTGCCAGATACCAGCTTGATGCCCTTGAGTCAATTGAGAAACGAGCCAAGAGGATCATCGGCAATAAGAAGCTCGTCGCGACGAACCTCCAAAGTCTTGAGTATTGACGACGAGTTGCTAGCTTGTCGGTTTGCTACCGGTTGCATTTTGGGGAATGTGCGACGGAATTGCATAATTTAATTCCGCCAAGCCCGTTCCATCATCGGACCACAAGACGAACGGCAATGCGCCACCAGTAAATGGTGGACATCTCACCAACACGCACAAAACGTTTTGGGAACACATTCATAATGCGTACAGCTAAGGAGTGGAATTCCCTGCCGGAGTCTATGTTTCCTGATAGCTACAACCTGGGAGTCTTTAAGTCAAGAGTGAATAGGTTACTTCGTTACTTCTAGGCAAGCGTGTTTCATCTTCGACCACATCATCGCTTACCATCAGGTGAGATAGTGGTCAAACGCGTGCCTATCATTAGTAAAAAAAAACTGCTAGGTAAGAAGAAACGAAAGTTTTTTCGACAGCCTCTACCTACTAATTACGTCAATCGAGATAAATTTGGTTTCCTTATATTGGTATAGGTATAAGGCAGCAATCGAGGCGGTACTGGTTTTCATTTAGGACCTGTCTTCCGACTTCAGATCTGTTGCTTTAATTCCTATGTAAAGAAAATGGGTCAGTAGTCCACCTCAGTACAGGATTGGCGACTAGCCAAAGACTTTGAAAGCGCAGCGACTTTGAAGTAAGTAAATCAAAACCTCCACTGTAACCTCGTGAGTGATGATGAAAACTGGCTCTAAAGATAAACTAACAGCGTAACGGGACACCCAAATGGGATGTTGAAAATGTATTTAAGTCTCAGTTTCGAGGTCGAGGTCAACTCAAGCCGTCTTATTTTACTTCAAAGATGCATACATACCAGCCAAAATATAACCACTGCTGGACTCTAAAACTTTTCGGCCTCATCGGACGTCTGTTCTGCAAGCAATGTGCAAACATACGAAAGCAAGAAATGAAACGATTGGCTAAGAGCACGAATGTATAAAAATTTGGGGGTACACTGTCCGTTTTGAAAATTGAGAGGATGCCTTTATGCTGCTACCACCATAAAAAATGAATGTTTGTGTACGAGGTGAGTAATGTTGATGCAGACGAGAAGTAATAGTATTGACTCCTAAGTTGATTTTTCATTACTTTTTAACGCTAAGCTCAAATCTCACTTACTACCAGTGGGTTAGGATGATGATGAACGATTCAATACTACTGTATACTTTATACTACACTAGCTTCTGCCATGCTATCTCTGTGCCGATCCAGACCCGTTCAGCCGTTTCGGCGTGATTAGTTATCAAACATCCATCCAAACTTGCTCAACAGTAGTAATTGGTGGTAGGCTTCGGCCGATGGCTTGTGACCTCCCACTGGGCAAAGAAGTACCGCCAAGCGGCCTAGCCGTGTTCCGGTACGATGCCCAGTGTAGCCAATACAGAGGAGTTGGGTCCAAATAGTTGTTCCAATGCAGGCAGACCGACCAGGCTTGCGTTGATATTGGGCGTATTGGGAGACTAGTCGCGGAGGGTAGCGGGATCCGAGGCACGGTGCGCCGCTGGCCGACCGCAGGTAGTTGGGGGCCCAAATAGTGTGCTGCCACACATGAAAGGCTGCCCCGCCAACTGTCGAAAAATCCCGGGGTGCGCCATCGTGCTGGCTGGCGACCAGACGGGGGAGGACCCGATGGACATTCCCAGGGGGGCTCGGGCGTCCCCGAAGTCTCCAGACTAGTCCCCCAATGATGTCGTCCTGTCAGAGCGTGCCTGAGGGTAGCCAGCATAGAACCTCATTTCACTTCCTTCTCCTCAACAACCTTCACTCTAACATGACGAAAAGGAACAAAGTAAGATTTTTTATTGCTGCGAAGCGACTTTTTCATTTATTCTCTTTTGATTTCCTGCTATTTTGTGCATAAATTCGAAACATACTTTTGTACATGTTGCAGTAACATTGTGCACGTTCCAGTCAGCATGAAAAATATTAAAATGTATGTTTACAACCTTCCAAAATCCTGTTCTACATGCTACCAGGACATATCTCATAAGTCAAGAGGATAGTACGAGAATACGCATTCATAATTTTGAATAATGTTGCAACATTTCACAAAGAGAAACTGTAGTACTGAACTGGAGTGTAGCCCAGGTTTTGAATGACCGCGTACGTTTCAAATGCGAGCCTGCTTTAGTGGTCAGTCTGACATTGGGGATGAGTTTTAGATGACCCTACTCCAATTTGTTCGGTAGGTGATCTTATTTTGATTAGGTTGTACAGTATTGAACTTTGAAAAGAGTTTTTGTGGATTATAATGTTACTAAAACTTTTGTAAACAGATCCGCCTGGAAACTTTTGCATTGAGCATTCAAATTCTTTTCGCGTTCCTAGGAAGCATGACATAAATTTAAAATGATTTCAGTAGAAGTCCATAAGTTATATTGTGATATGTTGGAGGTTGTTGTGATAGACGAAATCGTTAGTTTGATCAAAAATTAAAACGAACAATTAAGTTACGAAGTTTGAAAAAAAATAATAATATACTCGTATTAAAAATCGACCACTCACAAAAATATACACAATAAACACGGCAATATGCTTTCCCTGAAGAGTTATTTAGAGGTAGTTATAGTGCCAACCTTTTCTTTTTTTTTAAGGATGATCAGAGCCAGGCCCGGTTCGACGGCGCGCTGTGTTCCACAAATGCTGCAAAGCAAATCAAAGAGCTGTCAGCATAAGAGACGGAGCCCTCTAGGGCCAGTGCCTGCCGGGGTTGTGGAATTCCTTTGACAGAGTCGCCGCAGCCCTGGAATGCAAAGGGTATTAGGAGAAACGCGGAATGGTTTAAGTCAAAAAGATACTGACACCCCCTTCCGCTCCGCCCAGAGCGGAAGGAATAGAATCGAATAGAATAGAATAGAATAGAATAGAATAGAATAGAATAGAATAGAATAGAATAGAATAGAATAGAATAGAATAGAATAGAATAGAATAGAATAGAATAGAATAGAATAGAATAGAATAGAATAGAATAGAATAGAATAGAATAGAATAGAATAGAATAGAATAGAATAGAATAGAATAGAATAGAATAGAATAGAATAGAATAGAATAGAATAGAATAGAATAGAATAGAATAGAATAGAATAGAATAGAATAGAATAGAATAGAATAGAATAGAATAGAATAGAATAGAATAGAATAGAATAGAATAGAATAGAATAGAATAGAATAGAATAGAATAGAATAGAATAGAATAGAATAGAATAGAATAGAATAGAATAGAATAGAATAGAATAGAATAGAATAGAATAGAATAGAATAGAATAGAATAGAATAGAATAGAATAGAATAGAATAGAATAGAATAGAATAGAATAGAATAGAATAGAATAGAATAGAATAGAATAGAATAGAATAGAATAGAATAGAATAGAATAGAATAGAATAGAATAGAATAGAATAGAATAGAATAGAATAGAATAGAATAGAATAGAATAGAATAGAATAGAATAGAATAGAATAGAATAGAATAGAATAGAATAGAATAGAATAGAATAGAATAGAATAGAATAGAATAGAATAGAATAGAATAGAATAGAATAGAATAGAATAGAATAGAATAGAATAGAATAGAATAGAATAGAATAGAATAGAATAGAATAGAATAGAATAGAATAGAATAGAATAGAATAGAATAGAATAGAATAGAATAGAATAGAATAGAATAGAATAGAATAGAATAGAATAGAATAGAATAGAATAGAATAGAATAGAATAGAATAGAATAGAATAGAATAGAATAGAATAGAATAGAATAGAATAGAATAGAATAGAATAGAATAGAATAGAATAGAATAGAATAGAATAGAATAGAATAGAATAGAATAGAATAGAATAGAATAGAATAGAATAGAATAGAATAGAATAGAATAGAATAGAATAGAATAGAATAGAATAGAATAGAATAGAATAGAATAGAATAGAATAGAATAGAATAGAATAGAATAGAATAGAATAGAATAGAATAGAATAGAATAGAATAGAATAGAATAGAATAGAATAGAATAGAATAGAATAGAATAGAATAGAATAGAATAGAATAGAATAGAATAGAATAGAATAGAATAGAATAGAATAGAATAGAATAGAATAGAATAGAATAGAATAGAATAGAATAGAATAGAATAGAATAGAATAGAATAGAATAGAATAGAATAGAATAGAATAGAATAGAATAGAATAGAATAGAATAGAATAGAATAGAATAGAATAGAATAGAATAGAATAGAATAGAATAGAATAGAATAGAATAGAATAGAATAGAATAGAATAGAATAGAATAGAATAGAATAGAATAGAATAGAATAGAATAGAATAGAATAGAATAGAATAGAATAGAATAGAATAGAATAGAATAGAATAGAATAGAATAGAATAGAATAGAATAGAATAGAATAGAATAGAATAGAATAGAATAGAATAGAATAGAATAGAATAGAATAGAATAGAATAGAATAGAATAGAATAGAATAGAATAGAATAGAATAGAATAGAATAGAATAGAATAGAATAGAATAGAATAGAATAGAATAGAATAGAATAGAATAGAATAGAATAGAATAGAATAGAATAGAATAGAATAGAATAGAATAGAATAGAATAGAATAGAATAGAATAGAATAGAATAGAATAGAATAGAATAGAATAGAATAGAATAGAATAGAATAGAATAGAATAGAATAGAATAGAATAGAATAGAATAGAATAGAATAGAATAGAATAGAATAGAATAGAATAGAATAGAATAGAATAGAATAGAATAGAAAAGAATAGAATAGAATAGAATACTCTTTATTTCTTTAGTTATTTGATGAATTCACATCCCTAAAAAAAGGACTACTAAGACATCCTAGATGAAAAAACTCAGGAACACTTTGCCCATCCCTAGTACCTCTAACTACTGCTAAGTTTGAGGACTAACGAGGTAGACCAAATACCAAAACACACCCAATAACATTGCATCTAATAAGATTTTCTCCACAAATCACATTGCAATATTGGAATCACAAGCACCACTAATGTGTAATAATGTAATATGCTAACTGCGAACATGGAATACAAATTGCTAGCATGTGCGCCGATGCCTGCATTAGTTCTTCAGTAATACGTAGTTTGAGAAATGAAGCTCGCAGAAACTCCAATTACTGAGAATTTGAAAGGATTTTATATTGAAGAGAAGTGTTGGTAGTATTTTGACAACTAAAATCGGATGTTTTTGTATCGCTAGATCGTTTAATAAACTTTCTGTTGCTTTTGCTATTGCTTGAGCTAAGTACTGGTATTTAGCTTACTCTGGAAGTCAACTTCGACTATGATGGGAAAAGGCGAGGCAGATGATGATATTGCATTATGTAGTAAGCCATTGGGTAGCCAATGCTATAGCGCCTCCATGGGGGTTTCAATTCTTTAATAATGCATTTAAACAACAAAGTTTGTTTCTTTCCACATTATTTATGTTTCTTCAAAGAGATAGAGATTTTATATTTTATTAACGTTAGAAGTTAATGAAAAAAAACGAGAGTCAAATTTATAGGGAAACTTTGGTGCGCGAGTCAGACTCTCACATGTCCGGTGTTTTACAAATACCAGCTAATCTATTCTATAATTTCTGTCAATAAACATTTCCATATCGAGCTTCACCTGAGTGATAAACCTCACAAAGCGAGTTTCAATGCACACAACATAAAGATCTTACGTTTGACGTAATTTGATACTCACCTCGGATTCCGCTGTCGAGAAACAAAAATATTGTTACAGAATAGGGGTACTGAAACTCTAGTAGTACTAGTACACACGAACATTCTACTAAAAGTAGTTAATCATTATACAGTCTGTCTTTTTTCCCGCATTATTGGCTTCATGCCAGTTTTCTGTCTTGCCAGTCTGAACCAACTACGTTGGAAATCGTACCGGAATCACGCTGCGATTTTTATCTTACCGCTTAAACACTGCCAAAAATATTTCCCCTTTTTCGCCAATATTTTGTTTTCGGTGTGTTGCAAGTTTTTTTTGTTTGAACAAGAATATACAAATCTCTCCATGTTTTTTGTTTTTAGATAGCATAAAAGCAAGCGACTCTATTTTATTTGGACAGCGCGGGGGAAGAATGTCTAGATAGATTTGGGAGGGGCTGATGGACACAAACAAATAAATTACAAATAATGGTATAAACTGCTTATTTTAGGCATCTGCAATAACTATAACGAAGACAACGATGTGCGTTATAGTTATAGCACGTTAAAGTGCACGAGCACTTTGTTATAGTAGAGTCAGAAAGCTTAAATGAGATGTCTAGGTAGCTTTATTATGGACACATACATATATACACATACGTCCACGGGCGTGGAGCAGCAAACATCAGCTCAATAAACAATACAACACAATATGAAGCAAGAACTTCCCCTTCAGAAGTTAAGACCCTCTACACCACATTGCAACATTGTACGTAAGTACCAGTCTCTTTGTTACCCATTAAAGGTTACAATCAATATTTCCATTATCCTTCAGAAACCCAATAATGCCTTACAATATACCGTAACACGAGTACTCGAAGCCTTCAGATCAAGCCTTTGTTTAATAATGGAAACTATATCTATGGTTATATGTATAGCAGTTGCTATTGGCTCCATCAGCGTTACTCAAATCGGTTTCTCGTGAGAGCTTTCGAACTCGATCATGAATTCAGAGAGAGCATAAATTCGAAAAAACATTTGCAGTTTAATTTTACTGTGGTTGAAGTAATAAAATTTTCGTGTTTTTGTGTAGATTTAATCGTTATACGATACTATAAAACCATGTAATTTTGACTTTGGAGTTTTCTTTCATAGTGGTAGGTTGGTATTCGATCACTTGCTGCCTGAATTTTTATTAATTTACTTGCTCTCATGCACATTACATATCTTTTCACAAATTCGCATTCAGCGTCCTGTACGCTTAGTTTTTTTTTTTTAACTGCTACGGATTTTAATGCAGGTTTCTCTATCATTTAGATTTCTGTATGATACATTATAATTAAAATTATAAATAGTGTACTGAACTTTGTTAGGGCACTGCAAGTTACATAATTGTTTGTTTTGCGGTTGAGATTGTAGATATACTATATCTCAAGGATGTAATTTAGAAACGATTACGAGAATATAGAGATTATTTGGTGCTCGATCGCCGTACACTATAAGTTTGAGTACCCCTGGGCTTCAAGGGCTGGAATGTTGGAGACTCGTGGGATGAGGGTTGCCACGACAACCTGATAATAACAGAGGCGATTCGTGATTAGATATTAATAAAAAGTTTAAGCTGAAGGTCTTTTGTGACGGGTTAGTGAGAATGACAAAGTTATTATTGTTTTTAAGGTGAAGATTCATAAATTATTATTGACATATAATCCGAATAATACCAAAGAAATTATTTGCTAAATTTACGTACGGGAAGTACCACATTTTGCAGAAAAAAATAGGCATGTATTTGTTATAAATGTCAACAGTATTGGTGTATGTCATAGTTTTTTAGTTTACTGAACATATTTGGCCACTGTAGCTGTACTGGCCAGTAAGTAGCTGTTTCTCTAAATCCATACTTTTATTAATATTAAAAAGCGAAAGTTTGGATGGATGGATGTTCACGTCAGCATGGCTGAACGGATCTTGATGAATTTAGGCATAATCGTTGACTGGAAGAATAGACGTGCGGGCGGCCGCTTGTAGTACAATACATAATAAAGACACTGTCTGCCTCGTCTTAACTCTTTTAAACCACGAACTTATACTGTTATTACTTAGGCTTTGTCTCTGTCATCTCTAACATAGACTAGAGTCAAGAGCAAAACCATTACAAATAATAATAAAAAAAAATCGATATATTTTCATTTGGTATTCACCAATAAAAACAGCAATAAACGTGGAATGTTTGTATTTATAATTTGACCCCTGCGAAGCTAAGCGGGTTGCTAATTATATATGAAATAAATCATGGAACTGCGATGATAAGGCTTTGGTTTTTCACAAAAAATATTTTGAATAAATGATGACAATGACACCTTTAAGTTACTGACGTATCAAGTTTAATAAAGGCTAGTAAAAAGTGTGAACTTTTTTATTGCTTACAAATCCACAAGTCAGTTTTTAGTGATTTGTAAGCAATAAAGTATTGCGAAGCAAAATAGGGATCAAAATGAATGACATCGTTAAAGTAATAAGACTTTCACTAAGATTATTCTCAAGAAGAACTATATTTTTTCATAATGAACGGTATTTTTTATAACAATCTTGATACGAGACACATTAAATTGTTATTTCTAGTTTGCTCATAATAATAACTCAAATATCAGATATATCACCCAGCATAAATAATTACAAACTCACTTTATATCTAAGGCTTAGTGTTGACAGACGTAAATAAATAATATGAATGTGTATTTCATACAAAATATTGCGGCGACGCGCGATGCATTGTGGTTGACATTAATCGTATAATATTTTTATCGTATTTCATCCAATACAACATTTAAAGTCAGGATGGTGTTTTATTTTATTTATAAGTCAACGAATCACTATTATAGTATGCAAGTTTTAAAAAAACAATATTAAGAAGGAACAAGCTCCTTCTGGGTAAGCTCCAGTGCTTGATACGTCGTCGACTTTGTTTCTATCATCTCTGACCTAAACTAGACTCAAGAGCAAACCCTTTTTAAATAAAATAAAAAATAGTACAGTTATTTGGGGCTCAAAAACTGGACTGTTCTTTTCTGATTTATTTCGTAGGGGGGTCCAAGACATTTGAATGGTTTCTATGGGACTCGTCGAGCTTCATTGCCTCGGCGTGGATTAGTGGTGGTCGTCACTGAAAATTCTGGCGTTCAGGAGTTGCAGTGGTTGGGAATAGTGTTGCGGGCTTGTTCTTTTTTCGAACGTTCATTTTACCACCTCGTATCACCGCCGTCATATCCAGTCGGGTAATTAAACCTGCAATTGGGTGGCATCTCCAATGGCGGATGGCCTCCCCCTTGCTTTTGTCCTGGGAGGTCCAGTTCAGCCTGGATCACATGGCATGTTTTTTGGCATTTAGCAATTATAAGAAATCAGTAGCAATCTATCAAAAATGTATGGAAATTGAGGCAACTTCCATAAATTTTCGACAGGTTGCGACTGACATGATGCCAATGCCAACGTTGTTGCTTAATAAATTAGTAGACAGATAATCAAATTGAAATGACAACTGCTTTCAACTTACGATCAAATTTACACCAATGATAAAAAGGTCCAAGCAAAACCTACATAAGTGAAGCCGCAATAAGAACTGGTTTAGCGTAAATTGTGTGCGTCAGTTACAGGTTAGATCTAGCATTTTCTTTGACGTCAGAAATGTCTGCGTCTCTGATAATAACTTTAATATTTCATAATAGAACTTCAGTTACAAAGAGCTGTTCGAAAAATACAACGAAATTTACCTCTTTTTCCGAATCTTATATCTATTTTGAATCTGCATAAACTCTAATATATCTTTTTAACAGTAATTACGAGCCCTAATATAAAGAAGGAAATGGTTTTAATACATCCTCGTCTTGCAACCATCATGGTTTCAGTTTGAGAGGGAGACAAAATTATACGAATCGCATAGCACAACCTATATATACCTTTATCTCAACACAATCATGATGGCATTGCAATTCGCTCGTCATGGTACGAGAACAGAACAGTACTTCCAGAGATTACCTCCTCATACAATCAAAATTTTGAAATTTATCATACGAGTGTGAATGCAGAAGTTTAAATCAATAGATACAAAATGTATGTGTACGTTTTATTCTTTCTCGTGCTGAAACATTACTGAGTAAGGAAATAATTTATAAAAAAATGAAAATTTTGCATTTCCTTTCTTAAATCTATGACAATGCATAATTATTTATGTTTCTTAAGCTACTACATCTGAAACAAAGTCTGTTACGAAATACCTCGAGGATATTTCGATGAATAATACGGTTAATTAAAAATACGTTGTCGAAGCGAGCAAGTGGTTGAGTGATATCAGTTTTGTTGATATAAAAACCATAATTATTATATTGAAGGAATTATTATTTAGAGTTTTCATCACTCATCTCTACTCTTAATACAAACAACATAAAATTGCTCCAGTGATCAATCGAGAACAGAGTCCCAGTCCTACTATTTTAAGCAACATTTTTATTCGCATTTCAGTCCTAATCTGTCAAAAAAGTATGGAAATTAAGGCTTTGATAGATTTCGAGTGAAATGCGAATGCAAACATTTCTTAAATATTAGTAATTACAATTTGGCCTTTGTTGAGGAGCTCGTGGCTAGATAATAACAGCCACACGGATCGATCTTCAAGGTTAAGCAACGCTTGCCAAGGTTGGTCTGTGGATGGGTGACCATCTTAACATAACGAGTTTCCTTCGTGCCTCGGAAAGCACGTTAAGCCTTTGGTCCCGGCTGTCATTTGAAGATCTTTGGTAGTCGTTACGGATTGTCAGAAGCCAGTAAATCTGACTCCAGTCTTGCCATGAAGTACCGTGTTATCCAGTTGATGGGTTGTGGTGGTCTGGTAGGATGCCGTTCCACGTAAAAATACTGGTATTCAGCTAAATCCGGCTTGACTGGACAACTAGGCCTTTGATGTATCACGGCTGCCGGCAGTTATCATTAATGATTTCTAAATAGTATGAAATAAAATTATTATAATCCCCAGCATTATGCTGAGCGATGGCCGTTTTGCGCGAATATGACGCATATCTTCCCAATTTTTTTATAATTAAGTATTAGTTAATTTCTATTTTATTTTTTTGGTATGCGTCATGCTTGGCTTAAATAAACGCTTTTTCTTTCTTTCTTTATAATGTCTGTCTGTATGTAATAATTAAAGTTATCCAAACGATTTTGTTTCGGTTTCTATTACCGTTAGAAAGTGTCTTATGGAAAGTGTTTATCAATATAAACAGAGGCCGTAACGGAATTTTATTACTACTATATACAAAGTGTCTCAGAACATTGCCTCATGGAGGGAATGTAAATGCTGTAGATAGAAAAAAATACTGGGAACTTGGGAAAATCCATTTGAATGATTTCTTAACTTTAAACATGGTATTTATTATTCACCAAGATTCACGGTTGACCACTCTCCGCTCTGTTAGATCTAAAAACGGTTGAGCGCATGAAAAATTGTTCATTATAAAAATTGTTGCAAATTTTACGCTCTACATTTTTTATCATAGATGTTAACATCATGTGAGCTAAAGAAACCGAAATAATCGAGAAAAACGTTTGTTAATAGTTTTGACCTTCAATAATCTACGACGCAATTTTATGAGACTTTTGACACAAAATTTAGCACGCCAAATGAAGGTATATACGAGTTCTTAGCTTATTATTTCTCATTCCGAGGTGCAACGCTAATTTTACTGGACTAAGGGTACTTTTTTCCATGTGGCAAAGTCTTGGGACACCTTGTATGGAACAAAGCCGCAGGATATACCTACCTAGTAAAGACAAAGAGGATTTTTTATTTAACTACAATAAATAAAGGTATCATTTCTGATGCTAACACAATAACAAGCTTTTAGTACCCACGCTGTAAAAATACCTACTTACGTGGGTGTACAAGTATTAACTTGTAAATACGATCTATTTCAAAATACTTCTATAAACGTTATCTCTTGGGAAAATACAGTAACAGAGCAAAAAGTAACATAATTCTTGATAACATATAGAACCGCATATTTTCGCTTACCTTATTTTAAGAGCTGCCACTCACAGATTCAAGCCCTGTGTAAGAAAATTAAGATAAAATCACTACATATTATAAAACAAAGTCCTCAACCGCGTCTTTCTGTATGTTCGCGATAATCACAAAAACTTCTGCACCGATTTTCATGCTGTTTACACCAATGGATAGAGTGGTTCTTGAGGAAGGTTTAAGTAGGTATATATTTTGTATAGTTTTTGTGCAAACTGGCTAGAATATAATGATATTTGTTGGAGGTGTCGGAGGAGCTCGTGGCTAGATAATAACAGCCGCAAGGGTCGATTTATAAGGTTAAGCAACGCTTGCCAAGGTTGATCTGTGGATGGGTGACCATCTCTACATTCGAGTTTCCTTCGTGCCTCGGAAAGCACGTTAAGCTGTTGGTCCCGGCTATCATTTGAAGATCTTTGGTAGTCGTTACGGATAGTTAGAAGCCAGTAAATCTGACTCCAGTCTTGCCCTGAAGTACCGTGTTACCCAGATAATGGGTTGTGGAGGTCTGGTAGACAGCCTCTCAACGTAAAATACTGGTATTCAGCTAAATTGATTGGAAACCGACCCTAATATAGTTGGGAAAAGGCTAGGCAGATGTTGGAGGTGTCGGAAAACATAAGCCGTCTGGGAGACATGATTACTTTTGGTCGCGATAACAGACATCCACGTGGGCGAAGCTGCGGGCATCGGCTAGTTGAAAGTAAATCAGACCATTCCAATAAGCTAAAGATTGAGGCAAATTGTCGCGTGCTCACTTAAGTAGCGACTGCCATCTTCCTTTTGCAGCTAATCTAGTGGTTCATATTTGCAATAATAAAAAAATTATGCATTCAACAATTTTGCAAAAATATTGGTACAAACCCGCTACACAAGTGTCACAGTCTTAAATTACCCCAGATTAGTTTATACTAATATGAAGATTAGTTTATACAAAATTACATTTCTTCATGAGTTACCAAGCTAATTAACTCAGTTTTTCAAAGCTTCTCTCTATCTCATGAGATCCCACTTTATTAAGACTTTCGTCCGTCAAAAGGTCACACAGTCGATTCATAATTCATGAGTCTGCAGAACAGATTAGGACTTAAGTAATGGTCCCAAAGAGCCAAGTATTAAGAAAAACCGTCTCGTAAAAGATGTTATTTACTTAATATTTTTATGAGCTTTCTCTAAATAATTTTGGGTGCTCTATCATTACATAAGAAGTCATTCAGAAAGTTGTATGTATTTGATTTTATACGGACAATAGCTCCTGAATCTGTCATTATACCCTACTGTTTAAGCGAAACGTTAATGCAAAGCCATACAGCATAAGAAAGGACAGGATAAGTATAGGAAGATTGAAAAATTTTAACGTCTAATACTAACAAGAACCCTATTTCACTTTTGAATAGCTGAATAGCTGCGCTCAAAGCTGTCCACAATCTTGTTCAGTTTCTCATTTCCTTGAAGACAAAATGAGCATCCACTTTATGTATTCCATGTAATCCGGACATTGTCATCGTAGATAATGTGATGTGTGCCAATGTCGTGATACATAATAAACCGTTTGCTTAGCTTCCGATCAATATTGTCGATGGAATTACGGGTACATCTCATGTTATGGGTACAACACTATATCTATATGTGTTTATGTTATTGTTATCTTGTTCTGTGATGTTTCTAGGATGGCTTTTGCATTCTTGAAATTTCTTTCATTACATGAGGACAAATTCTTTAACAGATAATTAATATTGATTACCATGTTTACTGTTTTGAGGAGCTCGTGGCTAGATAATAATAGCTGCATGGGTCAATCTTCAAGGTTAAGCGACGCTTGCCACGGTTGGTCTGTGGATGGGTGACCATCTTAACATACCGAGTTTCCTCCGTGCCTCGGAAAGCACGTTAAGCCATTGGTCCCGGCTGTCATTTGTAGATCTTTGGCAGTCGTTACGGATAGTCAGAAGCCAGTAAATCTGACCCCAGTCTTGCCAAGAAGTAGCGTGTTACCCAGTTAATGGGTTGCGGAGGTCTGGTAGGCAGCCGCTCCAAGCAAAATACTGGTATTCAGCTAAATCCGGTTTGACTGGAAGCCGACCCCAATATATTTGGGAAAAAGCTATTCTTTACCGTTTGTTAACAAAAGACAATTGACCATTTCTTTTGTTTTCAATACAATCATTCAACAACGCAAGGATAACATTTAAAGCTGATTTAAGCATTCTCTCTCCAAATATATCCCTTAGTTTGCATAACTGAAGCTAACATCAAAGCCTTCTTAACATTCTATACTCATACCAAAGTACCACCCCGGAATAATCTCATGTGCGAAGCAGAACTGAAGAAATACAATCACGGCCACCTTATTTAACGTACCTAGTTTAATACGATGAATATTCTAGCCATATAAGTAGGAGCGAACAAAAATATTAAATACTGGCTGAAACCACAGGAATCTTGACAAGGTGATATTAGTTGAAAGGATTAAGAATGTAAACCCAGGTGTGAATGAAAATGGTTATAATATATTTTTTTAACTTATTAATAGATCCCTTTTAGAAGGCTGGAATTGGAATGTTAGTCCTGCATTTAACCCTTTTTTTGAGCTGATGGATCAAAGCTGCAAGATGAGAAGAAGAAGACCTACATATACAGCATAAATATATGAAGGTACAATTGATGGACTGTGTGAGAGATGATTAAAGGCGAAATGATACCGTTACAGAGCTATCTAAGGATAATGCCTGCACTAAAATAGAAGAAAAAGAAACAGAAAGAAGCTGCCCATGTTTTTCAATTTCCTTCAATGATTTCTACGACATCTGACTGATCTCAGTGTCTCTCTGTAGACCATTGTCCCATCATGTCATCTTACATCTTGCACCGCATGCCTTATTACCCGTTCGTGTACAACCTAATGATCATACAGTGAATTGCATTGTCGTGAAAAAAAAAGGACGTAAGAATCAACTATTTTATCATAGACAAGCAAAGAAAAAGAAGGAATAACTGTCATAAAATTGTAACACATCTTTTTTTTTTTCGGCAAATTAGAGTAACTGAATTTTATTAACACAAAAACAACTCATATTAGATACAAACAACTAGACTAATAATCACGGCATTATGTACACAATATACTTAAAAGAAAATTTTATACAGAGAAAAGAGCACAAAGGTACTGCTTATTTCAACAGAAATTTCTTCCAGCAGACCTGTGACAGAAGAATTTGATAAGAAAAGTAGACAGTGTGTAAAGAAACAGAGAAGGAAACATAAAATAAACTATACTAACTTTACTTAAACATATTATTATCTTATAATAAAGACATATCTAATTAAAATAAACATACAAACAAATATACACAAATAGAATATATCATTGGACATCAAAAAAATAATCCACATCGCTGTCAATGGCAAAAGTGCCCAGAGCACTGGCAGCATTGCCGCGTTGAATGGCAATACTGATTCTTTGGCCGAAGAAAAACGCTGTCCTTTAGTCACATAATCGGCATAATTGTTTTAACCCGACTGCATTTATTTTATATCACGACGTAGCTTTTGCCGTTTAGAACGCATGTGCGCAATCCATCGTATCACTGTGGTTTTCCCGATTGTTTCCTTAGGGACTCACGCTATTGCGAAGCAGGCTTTGCGTATGTGCCTTCTATTTACTTATTTAGATTTCTGTGGTCTGAACGCATAAAAGCCTATACGGACTCAAAGTCAACATTCGTTAGGGATCTGTCTATGTCATCTTTGACGAACGTGACCAGCTTACATGATGTGAATGTCGGTAACAGAAATGAGAACAGTTCCTTCACTACTCGAGTTAGAAAGTTATTGGATATATTGATTAAAGCATGTCAATATTTTATACGGATCTAGTTTAGATAAGACGCACAAATTAAGGAATTATTAATAATTATAAGCTACACTTAAAATAAATATTAAAAAAATTGGTTATCTGTAAAGTTGGTTTACGGACGACAATTTTACGTGATAAGAAAACAATTGAACGTGCGGAACGTGACCGTGACACTTTTTCATGCGTGCAGCCGGTGTTTATCGATTTATAAGACGTCAACAATAAAAAAAATCAAGCATGCAGTGACGAACGTGACGAACATTACTGACGGAACATCGTCTCACTATAGACAAACGTTACATTATTGTACCGATGTTTTTCATTATGTTTGACTAGTATTTGATAAGTGGTGTGCAATGAAATATAATAACACATTATAACAAAAAAGAAACGCCTTTAGTTACACAACAGAACTGATTCACCCTGTTCCCCGTATTAGTATAAACACTGCCCAGATTCACGTCAGTGCAACGAGAAAGAGCATTTATGGGTTACTACGAAAACAACACAACGTACTTTAGTTAGGGACAACAATAGTTATAATAGCTGAGACATTTGACAATTTACTGGGCAGTGCTTATATTAGAACGGGGAACAGGGTGAATCGGTTCTGTTGTTTAACAAAAGGCCTTTTTTTTCTCCACCTGGAGTAAGCATGAAGTAAATTGTCAGTCCACCTTCTTTTTATGGTTTGACAGCTCGCTTTATGTTAATGTCACCTATGTTTACACGGTGATGTTAGATAATACGGCGGAACAGTTTTTATTTTACGGATACCGCGCACTAACTCGTATACGAGAACTAAGGCGAGAACGTTCAATAGGACAAAATCATTAGTTTAGAAATACATTTGGTTTTAAATAAAAAACCTTTTTACAAAAAATAAAACCGACTTCTAAAAACAAAACACTCTTCTTCTACCTGGCGTTAATCCCGGCTATTGCCAGGGTCCGCCTTCCTACTTAGCTTCCTCCACTTTGCCCGATCTTGAACATCCTTCTCAGTTAGGCCATTGGCTCTCATGTCGGACTTAACGATGTCCAACCAGCGCTTGCGAGGGCGACCACGGGACCTAGCCCCAAGAACAGCCATATTCATGCATCCCCGACCAACGTACTCCATAGGGCGGCGCATGATGTGGCCATACCATCGCAGACGACACTCTTGCAGTTTTTCCCCCACGTCACGGACACCAAGACTACCTCTGATGAAAGAGTTGCGTATGCGATCGGATCGCGTTACGCCACTCATCCACCTCAGCATCTTCATCTCCGTGACGCGAAGCTCCTGGGTGTGTCTGCTTAGTGCTGGCCAACATTCACCGCCGTACAGTAGGACAGGCCGTATGATGCATTTATATATCTGCCCCTTGAGCTTCGGAGGCATTTTGCGGTCGAATACAACGCCCGTTACCTCGCGCCACTTCGCCCAAGCCGCGCCTATACGTGCTTGGACATCGTCGTCCACGTTGCCAGACTCGTGCAGCACGGATCCAAGGTACCTGAACGTATCGGACTTTCTGATCAGGTCCGAACCTCATGTACTCAGTCTTCGCCACATTTAGTCTCAGACCACCGTTTTCAAGTGTGTCCTTCCAAATGTTGACTTTGCGCTCAAGATGGGCTTTGTTCTGATTAACGAGGGCGATAACATCGGCATACATCATTAGCCATGGGGGCTTATCTTGGATGTTTGCCGTAACTACATCGAGCACTACGTTAAACAAGAACGGGCAAAGAGCCGAGCCTTGGTGAACGCCAACGGATATTGGGAAGCCATTCGATTCGCCAACAGCGGTCTGGACAGAAGACACGGAATCGCGGTACATGTCTCTGATGATGTCAATATAGGCCTCGGGAACGCCCTTGAAGCGCAGTGCCCACCAGATGGACTGCCGAGGTATACAGTCGAAGGCCTTCTGCAGGTCTAAAAAGGCCATATGCAAAGCTCTCCTTCTCTCTCTGTAAGCCTCAGCCAGATTCCGTAAGGCGAACACTGCGTCCATGGTGCTGTTACCCGCCCGGAAGCCATATTGACACTCAGAGACAGTACACTCGCTACGGAGCCGTGTGTCAATGATGCGCTCGAAGAGCTTCATGGTGTGGCACATGATCTTGATACCGCGGTAGCTACTACAATCCTGTACGCTACCTTTGCCTTTGTGTACAGGGATAATCAGGCTAAATCGCCACTGGTTCGGCATTTCCTTGGTGATCAGGATGCGGTTAAAAAGATCCGTCAGAAGGTCCACGCCATGTAGGCCCATCGCCTTCCACACTTCAATTGGCACATTGTTAGGCCCGACCGCTTTCCGGTTCTTCATGTGGCGAAGAGCAATGCGGGTTTCGTCGGGGGAAATAGGGGAAATAAGTCCAAGGTTAGGAGGCGGTTCGGGAGGAAGGTTATGGGGATGCTGTTTGTTAGACAGCTCCGCGAAGTATGTACACCATCTCTCCTTAACAGAGGGGGCATCGTAGAGCAGCTTACCCTGGGCGTCCCTTACACAGAGACATTTGCTAATGTCCCGTGTAGCTTTCTCCCGGGCACGCGCCAGCTTAAAAATAAGCTTTTGCCCCTCCGCAGTTTCCAGCTTGTCGTACAAGGGCGCCAGACTTTTGCTGCGGGCTCTGGCTACAGCTTTTTTGCAAGCGCGCTTAGCCGCTCCATATGCCTCTCTGTCATCCGGAGAGTTGGACCCCTGCCACTGTTTAAATAAAACCATCTTCTTCCGAGTCGCCTCCTGCACCCCGTCATCTCACCACCACGTCTCCTTTTCTATGGTGCGGCTACCCCGAGAAGTGCCAAGGACGCGCTTACCCGCATCGGTGATTGCTGAATGGATCCTACTCCAGATCTCTTGAGCGGACTCATGCGGAGCACTGATCTCGAGATGCTCGACCTCCGCGATAAAGTCGGACTGCCTAGGACCATCAAGCAACCACCACTTAGTGCGGGGTTTGCGTTTTTCGGTCACTTTCTTTTTCGGTACAACCGCAAAGTCCAGGACAAGGAGGCGGTGTTGAGCCGTTAGGGTTTCACCTGGGATGACTTTGCAGTTGGTAACCTTGCCAATGTGGCACCGTCGCACCAGCAGGTAATCTATTTGGGTTGAGTAGGCACCACTACGGTACGTAATAAGATGCTGGGGCTTCTTCTGAAAGAACGTGTTCGCGATGGCTAGGTCAGACAAAGCGCAGGTGCTGAGTATACTGACTCCCTCTGCATTTAGCTGGCCATATCCAAAACCACCGTGAACACGTCCGTACTCTCCAGCAAACTGACCTACGTGACCGTTGAGATCCCCCCGAACCAAAACACCTTCGGAATTCGGAATAGCGCGTACGTTCTCGAACTCATCCCAGAAGGCCTCCTTTTCAGACTCACAGCAACCAGTTTGAGGAGCATAGGCGCTGATTAGGTTCGTTACCGACCCTTCGATCAGCACCCTAACTCGCATCAACCGGTCGCTGCATCGGTCTACTTCAAGGAGTCCATCCTGAAGGTCCTTAGACAGCACCACGGCCACTCCGCCCCTGCCCGTTGGTGATCCGGTGTACACTAGCCGGTACCCCTGCCCGATGTCACGTGACTTATTTCCCTTCCAGCGCGTCTCCTGAAGGAAGGCGCACTGGACCCGACGCTTCGCAAGTACGTCCGCGAGTTCTCGGCAACGTCCGGTTAGGGAGCCAATGTTCCAGGTGGCAAAGCGGAACTTCTTCTTGGGTACTATCCTCTTTAGCCGTGCCCGTACTCGACACGGTAGCCCTAGCCCACTTATCGCAGGTTTAGGGCGATGTGCCTGCGCGTCGTTATGCGGCGACGCCCTAGCCCGAGTACCCGTTTTCAACTTCTTGTCCATTTTAATATTTGGCTGAAGTTGGTTTTACGTGGGGCGACCAGCCGTCTGACCCCCACAACCCTACGAGAGGGAAACCAGGTTCGCCAGAGCCTCGTCCGTTGGACAGCAGGGTGCACCGCTAGCAAGTGAGGTTGGCTTAAAAAAAAAAAAACCACTACAAAGTAAAAAATAACTTATATTTTTGAAGTCGATGTTTTTGGCTATTTCGTTTTTGAACACCGACTTCCGAAAAACACCATGCCGGCGTGATGTTATGTTATGAACTGCTGTAAGCAATCAACAGACATGCGATTTCAGAAATCCCGATCCATTTTCGAAGAGTTCCGTTGCCTACCTCCGAAGTTCTTCATCAGATATTCACCAAATTTGAATGGGACCAGTCCGAGCAAATACTCTTCCAAACAAAAAAAGAATCATCCAAATCGGTTTACAATTGGCGAAAATATTGCTGAAAAAACATTTTTCATGGGATCCCATCATCAGATCCTGACTTATACCTTCCATCATCAACTCAGCAACATGAAATGATGATTACCAGGCACAAATATCTAAATTGCGTTAGAAAGTTTATGAAAAACATTGTATGTGCTTATAAAATTTGAGGGTTTCCCTCGATTTTCATGGGATCCCATCATCAGATTCTAACTTGGTGACAATGGGACCACCTCAGGACTATAGGCTTTCGAATAAAAAAATTGTTTTTAAAGTCCAGGATTGCCGGAGAAATCGGTGAAAACACATAAAAAAAAAATACAAACAGCCGAACATAGAACCGCCTCCTTTTTGAAGAAGTCGGTTAATAAAGTACAGCAGAAGTAAACTTAATATAAACATAAAAGTATAAGCATAATTGTTTTGTCTCTTAATGTAAGTACTTCTTAAACATTTTTACATGCTTTGTTTGTGTACAATATATTTTCGACCTCAATATTATATTAATACGGTATCTATTTCGTGCGTTGGTTTGAAGCTCATAAAACTTTTCAACTTTTTCTCTAGATGTTGGCATCACGTCTCAGGTATACGTGACCAGCGAAGTATTGCAGCTGTAAAAGGGAAAGGTTCTGCCAACATTACGTCGGTCACGATATACTATATTACAGTAATCTAGTGAACTAAAACTTAGAATGAATTTACACAATCGGTAAGGTAGTTCCAGAGATAATAATAAGAATAATAAATCGTTATTTATTTAATACTTTATGCACACAGATATACAGAGGCGGACTTAATGCCTGAGGCATTTTCTACCAGTCAAACTTTGGGTTATGCAGAGAATAATACTAGTAGGTGCAAATTGTGAAAAAATAAAAAACAGAAACGCGATTGATATTTAAATTAATACAAAGATATATATATAAACTATAATTACAATAAAATACCATAATATATACTCATATTAATAAACTAATACACAGTTATACTTGAACAAGTGATGCAAGCAAACAATGAATGATAACTAGCGCTGTGACGATACTACTGCCAACTTCTTACGGATGTGCTCTCGAACCTTGACTTTGAAGGTTAATCGGCTGGTTGCCATCCTGATTTCCTGGGGAAGAGCATTCCACAGAGAAATGGATTGTATGAAAAAAGAATTGTGAATGAAGTCAGTACAGTGAGATGGACAGTGAAGAAGACGATTATGTTATTTTTATAGCGGACCATACAAGATCCGTATTGATTTTTAAAAATTAAAAGTAAAAAACCGTTTCATAAAAAAAACAGTAAAAAACCATATTGTGCAATGTTAAAAAAAAACAAAACAATATTGTATTGTGTTTTGTATTTGAATATTAATGTAGATAGTTAAGACTATTTTCATACTAAATATTAGCACTTTTATCATTGTTTCGACCAATCTAGAACAGGTGACGCCAAATTAAAAATGTGACTTCATTCGTAGATAGAGATTCGTGTCTACAAATTTTATCCAGTTCTCTAGCATTCGCAAATCTAAATAAAGAAAGAAATCTGGGCTCTAAGACTTAAACTTCATATCTTGCTTTCCTATTTTATTCAACATCCAAAATGCAAGTTTTCCGAGAACATAAGCGTTACTCACACTCACAGTTCCGGGTCGCATATAAAGTAGGTCACAATTCATAAGCGCAGAGCATAATAATAAACAGTGCACCCAAAACACAAAATTTTTGCTCCAAATATAGTAGCAGAAACAAAGACAGTTATGCCTATTGTAGCATACAAAGTCGCAAGCTGTGTGAAGACTTGTTGCATGAAGTAAACAAGGCACAATGCAAAATGTAAGTATAAAATGCACAGGTAACTGGTTTCTACGTACGGAATAATTCAAAAGATGCATCCAACTTCTCCGAAGTATCGAAGTTTATTCCACCATTCGATATTGAAATATTGTATCTTCTATTGGAAGTACGGCCAATTTAAAGTTTTGAATAAGTAGCCAGTTTTGTGAATAATTTGTATGGAGCGGAGTTTACATATTGCTTAAATTGCATGTTTTGATGTAAGTTTTTTAAAATTATGTGTCGTCAAAATAAAAATTAAACGGAATTTGGCCTGAATTATGACATCTTGTTGTGACTTATTGTGAGTTATTAACTTATAGTTATTGTTTGACCACAAGCTAGCAATTGATCGAAACAAATATTTTTAGCCAACAATTACCGACAATTGCTTGAGCTAGCTGCAGATAAAAACGTGTGCGCGGAACTAGTTGGCCGCGCCTTAGGTGGCGATAGGGGTGAGGGGGCGGATTGCCTACTGCTCGCATCGCACATGAGGTTAGACAGTGATGACCAATCTCGAGATATCGGGAACAGGAATTGCTCAGTTATTGAAAAGAATAAATAAAAACAATTGAACTTTTAGAAGTTTATATTGTACCAATCTAATTATATTGTAATTAGTAGTAAAATAAACCAAAAACAAATTAAGTATATGAAATTATTTTGACACATCCTCTGAATCACTTGATTCTGAACTCTCTGAACTTCTTGACTGATTCTGAATCACCTTGTAAGTTTATAATGATTTCATCCGTCATAGTATCAAATCTCATATCATGATTCCAGTAATATTGTTCGTTTTTTTGTACGTGGTCATCGCATTTTTGCCATTGTTCGGCAGAGAATTCGGAAAATAGCCTTGTCAGTATTGTAATTTTCTCGTCCAATGTAGCATTAATGTGAGCTTTGGCCAGGCAATTTTTAATATTTGCCCACACAAGTTGATTGAGTTGAGGTCTGGATAATATGGAGATAGTCTTAGAACAGTATGACCTGCAGCTTTCAGAAGTACATCAACAGTGTATATTTTTTCTGATTGGGTCGTATTGATCAACCCCAAGGGTTCGGTTTTGATCATCATGGGAGAAAATGGCACGTTTTGATTTTGCAACCAGTTCTGCATATTAATTTTAACCTCTCGGCTGGCACGGCTGGCAAATTTCAAATGTCATGTTTTCGTCGTACTCCGTTGCGTATCGCGGGCGCCCGCTTATTGCAAGCGTAATATGACCCGCAGCACAAAAAACCTTATCTCTCCGCTCACAAAGCAGCTATTCACACACTTGAAACTGTTATGGGTTCTTTAATTATGTCACTATGTATTAGAATGTAAACAATATTCTTATAACAAACCGAAATATAAACATTTTGGATAGATACGAGAGTACTTGCTGAAAGCTATTTTGTTGTATTATTATGTTGATTTCTGACACAAATGTTGGATCAATTTACACAAAATTTTGGAATTAAGGTCATAAAAAGACAAGTAATCTAGTGATGATGTTATTTTACGAGATAAAAATCGACTGCCGCAATATTTAAGCTCAAACTTCATAGTACGCGGAGCAGACATTTTGATTTACGTAATTTGTATTTTTGTAAACAAACATCAAGAATATTCCAATAAGATTCCAATAAGAAATGTTTCTAGATTACTAGCCATGTATTCACGAACTCATTTTTAATTGTATATCGTTACAATATGCCACTATAATTCTGAAATATCAAATTACTTACGTACGGGAAGAAATCCGGTAACTAGTTTTGTTTCGTAATTTTCACCAGATAATTTACACTTTTGACGTTGAATATTAGTTGAAATTTAACGAAAATAAAGTAAATTATGAATTTCTATCAATACTTGGCTTACTTTCCACAGAAAAACACGTAAAAATCGAAAATTCTCGCGCACAAGTTGAACGAATGTTTGTTTGATTTGACAAATTTAAAACTGGACACAGTCGGTTTCTTCTCAACTTGCACACAATGATAGGCAGCATTATCTATAACTATGACTGAGTTAGGTGGAAGTTTAGGTATTACTTTTTGATCAACCAGTTGTATAAATTTGTAGAGTTCATGTCTCCATGATAATCTCCCGTTTTTTAATCTGATTTAAAATTTGGCAAAGCATCGTCAACTAACCCGTTCCGGCTACCAGCTGTCGTTTGAAAAAAAAAACACAACTAGAAACTTATAGTACTTTTTATTGTTTTTCAAAGTATTCACCACGTAGCTTAATACACTTTTCCATTCGCTCAAACCAGTTATTATTACATTCATTCCAATCTAAAGTGGGGGTGTTCAAAATGGCTGACTTGAAAGCGTCGACTGCTTCTTCACCGGACTGGAACCTTTGACTACGAAGACTTTTCTTAATTTTAGGAAATGTAAAGAAATCGTTAGGGCTTAGGTAAGGACTGTATGAAGGATGGTCAAGAATTTCTACTTTCTCCTGCTTCAAATACTCAATCGTTTGACGAGCGCTGTGTGACCTTGTGTTGTCGTGGTGCAGGATGATGCGCCGCTTTGAGTTAGATTTTCGAAGTTCAGCGATGACTTGTGGTAAGCAAACTGTGGTATACCACTCTGCGTTAACCGTTCTACGATATTCAAATGCAAAAGTCGCAACATGGCCGATTTTTTCAACGACTGTGGCCACCATCTTCTTTGAAGTGCTTCGAGAACGAAGAACTTTAGTCGGCTTTGGCTCGTCTTGAAAGATCCAGATTGTAGATTGTTGTTTGGAATCAGGATCGTAGGCATAGATCCAAGATTCGTCACCACTGATGATGTCGTAGATGTGATTTGACTCTCTTCGGTTTAACCTTTGCAGAGTTTTCTTACACCATCTGGCGTGGGCCGCCATATGATTGTCAGAAAGCAGATGCGGTATCCAACGGCAAACTAGCTTTCTCACACTAAGCGCTTCATGCAAGATCTTCTGAATGGTTGTCCCTGAGATGCCTAATAGAGCCTCTGTCTCTCGATATGTCATATGACGATCTTTGAGAATTATTTGTCTCACAGCAATGATGTTATCTTCAGTGAAGGCGGATTTTAGGCGTTCTTCGCGAGATTTGTCACTAACACTAGTATGTCCAAGCTTGAATTCTAAATACCAGCGTTCGACAGTCAGCAAACATGGGGCTTCATCACTGAACACAGATGTTAGCTCTTCAAAATACTGAAGCCGTGTCAGGCTTCTTCTAAAGTTGTAGAAAATTATTGCACGAACATTTTCCTTAGAAAGGTTCATTTTCGTACGTAACGTGACAGATTCCAATGGACGCTGTGACTAAACAATAGCATTAATCCTAGTATTTTCAACTGTTTTGATATTCAAAATTTAAACACATTCGAACTGTTCGCGACGAAGCATTTAGCATTGTATAACTCGCATAGACAGCGCCCATGTACCTATAGTCGTAAGCTTGTGTACTTAAAGCTTAGGAGCTTATGTGCTCACATAGTCATAGTTTATAAGCTTTGTAATGATTAAAAACGTATATTTTTGTCGTTTTTCCCCAGGCACATAAAAGATGTTCTGGGGAAACTTATTTTCATTAAAACTACATAGATAGGTAGGGCTATATATTTCCCCTACACATTCCTGGTAACCCTCATAAGGTTGATGGTTGATGGAAATCAACGGTAACTAAGGTACATAGGTAATGAACATTTCACACATACCTACACAGGACAGTTACTCAAAGGTAACAGGGTGGATAGAAAAAACCACCATTTACAGACACCTTCAGTTACTAAACAAACAGAAAATCTAGGTAGGTATATAGGTTTTAAATAATAGGCACTGGAAACGTAGCACTGAGCCCTATCCAGATATGTACACATCTTTATGGTCAGGCAAGGCATAAAGCCGCAAAATGGAAAAATGTAAAATCACATATCTTTATGCCCTTCCGGGTTCCTGACCCACAGTTCCTCCACCCTTAGAGGTGTGGCTTCAAAAGTTGTGTATCTGGATAGAGGGATGATGCACCTACCCTAATACAGATAGTTTGATAGCCCATGGGGCACAGTTGTTCGGGAAATCACCTTTAATAGTAAACAAGTTCACACTTGTAAACAGTTTCGACAGTTAAATGCAACAAGCCCACTAGTGGGCAGGGTTGAAGGGTTGGTTTTCACCCCGTTTGACGGGGAATTTTGGGGGATTTACATAGAGGTGCATCAACCCCTATCCAGACCTAGAATAGACCTAGATATAACCAGGAATGTAATAGAACCGTAGTTAAAATAAACTGAAACAGTTAGTGGTTTTTGGGCCTAGTTACGGTAAGGTAACCTCGAACCTTAGTAAATTGTTAAAAAATAGAAACTCGTAGTCACCGTCAGAAGAAATATAGAAACTATAAATAGAATCACAGTACTCGCGAATTTGCTCTTAAACCATTAGCTGCAGTGTTGTCAAATTCCTGCATATTATTTAACCCTGGTAAGCATTCATCCCGCACCCCAATCTACCCCGAAGACAGCAAGTAATTGGCAAAATAGAAGAACGTTGTACGTGTGGTACGGAGACCCTCAGATCCCGGTACAGGACGTCAGCGCGGCTGGACGCTGTCGGTTGGTCACAGTTCACATCGGAGGAGTAGAAGAAAGATAAACCTACCCCATCACACCCCCGTTCCAGTCGATCACGACCGTCCGGTACACGAACATAGAACAGTTCCAAATTCAAAATTGCCGGGAAATATGGAAACGACAGAACTTAAAAGGCATGCCTAGTATTATTAAACGCCTTCCTTTGCCTATAGCTGTATAAATTCCAGGCTCCGACGAAGATTGCCAACATTTTTGGACATTGTGACTTTGGTTAACGTAAGTTTCGCCCAAAAAGAACATATTTCGTTTGTCTTTTCTGAATTTTCTTTTCGCTCTTCAGTTGGATTTTTTTTCTCTACCGTATAAAACTGATTTATTTTTCATCTTATCACTCCTAAATCAAAATCATCAGCTTGTTTTTTTTTTTTTTTCTTTTGTCTCCGCGGAGACCTAATTTTGGCTTCCCCTGTATTTTGCAAGGAAGTTTTACTTTCAGCAATCACTCTCTTTACACTTCGTTCTGATATCCTTGTTGCTTCTGCTACTAATTTATGAACATTTGCATCAGTTTTATATTCTAAACTATTGACATCGGCTTTCCGTTTTTTTTTAAAAACGTATGCACTTTAAATATTATTTCCTTAGATTGTCTTTTTATCGGCGGACTCATCTCGCTATTGAAATCTCGTGTGCGTTTTGACTAAACTAGCCGGAACTTTCAACGTGTGTTGCCGTCGCGAAGGTCGGCGCCGCACTGAGTAATGACAGCAAGCGCCCCCGCCTCTCCATCCCACTGCTCACATACCTAAGGCGCGGCCAACTAGTTCCTAGCACATTATAGCCTAAAGTATCCATAAAACTTAAATCACAACAAGACTACATATTTCTTATTTCAAATTATAACCACATTTTTTTATTATTGATTGAGTAACCACAGATAAAAACATGACCATAAGAACATAACACAAACTCTATTTGGAAAGAGAAGATGAGTCACCTTCAAGATGATCAAATTCTAGAAATTTTCTTTAATTGCGGTCGTTTGAAATAATACTAGATACGTCTGTTTTAACTTAATTAAAAGCAAAAGTTTCAAACAACAGTTTTAAATTATTCGAAATCAATTCAGTAGTTCCCGCGTCTAAAGAACAATGGTACAAACTTTGGCTCTTCATGGTATCAGGTTTTCTTCATTCGGTGCCTCCTCAACTAACTGCTGACAGTTTCCAAACTTCAGCGAGAAACTTCCTTAATTTCTCGTCTTTAAGTTTGTCTTAGTTATTGCGCTCTACAATTTATTCAGAATTCCGGTGATACATTTTGGCGTGATTTTAATTTGGTAAAATAGAGTCTATAATTTTATATAGGAACTTGCGGTTAGACAATAACAGAAGCACGGGTCGATCTTCAAGGTTAAGCAACGCTTGCCAAGGTTGGTCTGTGGATGGGTGACCATCTTAACATACCGAATTTCCTCCGTGCCTCGGAAAGCACGTTAAGCCGTTGGCCCCGGCTGTCATTTGTAGATCTTTGGCAGTCGTTACGGATAGTCAGAAGCCAGTTAATCTGACTCCAGTCTTGCCATGAAGAGCGTGTTACCCAGTTAATGGGTTGTGGAGGTCTGGTAGACAGCCGCTCCGCGTAAAAATACTGGTATTCAGCTATATCCGGTTGGACTGGAAGCCGACCCAAATATAGTTGGGAAAAGGCTAGGCAGATGATGAGTCTTGAATTTTTAAAATCTCGTACTTAACTACTTTTGGCTAGATTGGAAGCTGACTCCGACATAGTTGCGAATGCCCAGCAATTGAGTGTTTTTTGTGAGGTGGGTTGCACTTAAAGGAGCAATTGATGACAAATGACGTATCAGAATTCGCGGGGCAATGGTTGGGTTATTTTTACTACACGCGTCTACATGCGTCGTGGTTGACAGCCTCGATCGGGATAAAATGAGATTGCGTTTTCCGCCTGGCATTACACAACAGCTGCTGCTGTTGCGTGGACCTTATAACGAAGTTGAAACGGTGCTGAAGAAGGTGATTTCACGGAGAAAGTACGTAATAACGGATATAACTTACTATTTTACAATAGGATTGGTATAAAGATGTTACTTGATTTTAAATTATATCAGTGGACTTTTAAATCCACTCGTTACGAATAAAAATGTACTTCTTGTAGATTAAGTTTAGTTAGTACCAACGGCTACAATCTTATTTCTTTGTAGTTCAATTTAAATCTATGTTGAACAGAAACTGAACGTTCAAACCACGTTAAAATAAGCCCTTCTAAGCTCAGTGCAATAACCATTTACATCAAACTGCAAACAAACGTATGATTCTCGGTTTCCTTTATCAATCATCTGGGGTTGACGTGACAAATATACCTCCTCTCGAGGGCTGATGCCTGATGTATGTGAGCGTGCCTCAGAGATATGCCAATGTCACGTGCAAGCTTGTAACATGGGTTTAGACATAGAATAATAATGTGCAGATGTGTACTTCGTCTTTTAAGAGAAGGAAACGCTATTGATCAACAATTTCCAGCTGTGGGACATGTTAAACACTATCAAGGTTACATCGTAACTAGCGAAATAAGTTTTTTTTTAGTTTCAGGTTCGTGGTTAATTACTGCATTACCTTGAAAAGCAATGCGAGTCCAAATCGGTGCACGTTTATGTAGAAACAAGTTGACCTGCGCAACTTTGTCTGCTTCGCTCCTATTCGTCTTAAATTTTGAAATTTTGGGTTGCAACTATTGGAAAAGTGCTCGGCGTTTGATCATAGAGCAAATGGACAACTATGGGTTGGGCGCGCATGAGCCGTAGCAAGATGATGGGAGCTTTATGTTGGTTAGTTTACAACAGTTCCGCTTCTATACGATTTCTTACTCTGTGGGTAACATCTCTATGACTAATGATTATTGTTGTTCTATGTATACGGGTTGAATTAGAGCAATTCTAGTTGCGGTTGAGCGCTGGATTGATGTTCGATTTGGGTGGCATGTGGTTTGTACTGTATGAGATTATTGTGTCGGTATATTATCCGGGAATTTAAGGGGTGTCGGCAGAGAATGAGACGGTGATTGTTTGAAGATGTTTCGAAACTTATGAAAATTTGCAGAGTAGTAGTTTTTAAGTTTTGAACAGACTACATCGTCTTTTTACACAAATGGCTCTAGACAAAGTGCCATCCTCATCATCTGCCTAGCCTTTTCCCAACTATAATGGGGTCGGCTTCCATTCAAACCATCAGCTGAATACCAGTGTTTTACGTGGAGCGGCTGCCTACCAGACCTCCACAACCCATTAACTGGGTAGCACGGTACTTCTTGGCAAGACTGGAGTCAGATTTACTGGCTTCTGACTATCCGTAACGACTGCCAAAGATCTACAAATGACAGCTGGAACCAACGGTTTAACGTGCTTTCCGAGGCACGGAGGAAACTCGTTATGTTAAGATGGTTACCCATCCACAGACCAACCTTGGCAAACGTTGCTTAACCTTAAAGATCGACCCGTGCGGCTGTTATTATTTAGCCACGAGCTCCGAGACAAAGTGTCATTCTGACTTGACTGGCCTGTTGGTCTAGTGGTTAGTGACCCTGACTGCTATGCCAGAGGTTGTGGGTTCGATTCCCACCCAGGACAAATGTTTGTGTGATGAGCATGATCATTTGTTCTGTGTCTGGGTGTAGTTATCTATAATATGTATGTATTTAGAAATATATAAGTATGTTTATCAGTTGTCTAGTACCCATAACACAAGCTCTGCTTAGCTTGGGACTAGATGGCGTTGTGTGATAGTTGTGTGGAATATTATTATTATTATATTATTCTATTAACTATAATGATTGTCGAAATGCCATAATATAAAGGATTGATCATTTGAAAATTCGGCAGTTTTCAATTGCCTTGTCTTGTGTTACTTAATACAAATTTAAATAACTTTTTCATACAAAATGAACATGTGTAAGCAACTCAATAAATAATAATAAATATACATAAGTTATTATTTCTCAATTTTCCGTGCGGTTTTACAAATGATTACATTATCATGCAACAAGTTATCATATCTTAACATTTAATTAAATGTAAATAAATTTGAAATTGTATGATTTTTCATGCTAAACGCAGATGATATTGCACTTATTTCAGAAACTGCAGAAGAACTGCACACTGATCTAACATTATGGTGTAACAAATTGGAAAGCGGAGGACTTAGAGTAAGTTGAAAGAAAACCGAATACATGTGCTGCAGCTTCGCCAATACCAGCTCAGATGCTCTCACCCTTCCCTTCCTTCTGTCTGTTTTGTGCGAGTCGCAAATAAATATTTTTCTTTCTTTCTTTCTTTTAAATAGGTGGTATCCCCCTTAACAAAGTCAATAAGTTCAAATATTCTGGATCTATGATAACGAGTGATGCAAGCACCAAAAAGGACATTGATAATCGGATCCAAGCAGGCTGGATTAAATGGAGATCTTTAACAGGGGTGCTATGTGACGCAAAAATGCCAATAAAAGTTAAGGGGAATATCTATAAGCCTGCAGTTCAACCTGCGCTTCTTTACGGTGCGGAATGCTGGCCGATGCGTGTCCAGGAAGAGCAAAAATGCACTGTACAGAAATGTTTATGCTTAGATGGGCGGGAGGCATGACATTACTGGATAAAGTCAGAAATAGCCATATTCGCGGAAAACAGGGAGCCGACCCCAAATGACATGGGATATGGCTAGGACTGATGATGATAATTCTTCATATGTACCTACTATCAAAATCTATTTTAATTTTTAATTAATTTGATTTCCAATTTTTTTTTTACTATAGTTTTTAACCGATTTATTTTGAATGAGAACCGTTCTGTTGGGTAAAGGCCTCGATCCTCCATCTTTATACATTGTTTTCTATCTCTTGCTTTTATTTGCTTTAATCTCCTTCTTTATCTTTGATATCGCCGACCCATTCTCTTGATGGTCTTCCTCGATTTGTTTTTGGGTCCTACCCATACTACGGCACAACTCGTTCACCGGTCATCTTTAATTCTAACTAGATGTCCCGCAACCGGTAAGCAACTAACTCGAACTTAATAACTCTGGAAGGTGCAAGGAGACATTAGGTTACCGTCGTAGTAGTAAAAATAAGAAGCGGGAAAAGCTTGGAGTGTAAAGTATAGTAGCAATAAAATCCTACATATAATACAAATTTCTTAAACCGACTAAATACATTACAATATTTAATATCAAAGATTAAACAATACTCGCATTCTGGCAGTAACTAAAACAATGTTAGGTACCTCTAGTATTTATCTGCAACCGTTGTTTTAACCAACGGAGTTGTGAACCAGCATTTGCCGAAATTCATTTAACATTCGCTCGAAATATTACAATTCGGAATAACATGGAGATCGCTTCTACAGATACCGTAACGTTAACGTAACTTCATGTGTAACGTTACGTTTACGATACAAAAGCTGGTGGGTGAAATATTTAACAGTTTTAATTATTTCTAGGGCATTGTTGTGTATGGGGTTTATGAATCGTAAAATAGAAAGTCATATTTTTGAGGTTCAATAACCTTGGGTTACGGAAATAAATGAAGGGCTTTTTCAAACCTACACGTGTATTTTTTTTAATTAAAGTAAAAATATTTTATGAGCCAAAATAATTCTTCCGCTCACGTCCTCAACAAGACCTCACAACGTCACCTAATAAGAGGAATAGGAATTTACAAAATGAAGAGTAAAATTGACTACAAGTGACTCTTCTTTTGCTACTTTGTGTCTAAAATGTCTCAAAATACCAATCTGGAATTAAACAAAAAACTCTAGTGACGCGCTGCGAAACTGCGATTGCCTATTGTTTCATTCAACCATTCTGGTCCAATTTGGTCGGAACCTCCCTTAAGTACCCAGACCTTTCATTGACCAAAAATAATATCCAAATTGAACGTAGCTATAATTTGCTTTTACCAAAATTATTTACATTAAATATTTGCACACGGTATCATTACCAGATCAAGTAAATGTGATTCAGATTCTGTGTTAATCAATAAATCCACTTAGTTGATAAAATATGCAAACCATTTGAATTGGAAATAGCTATCGTTTGATTAAATACTCTAACTAATTCTATAAGTAGACTAAGAGTACTTACTAAGTCCGACTTAAGGGCCCATTTACATGTGAATATATCTTGTTTTTACTGACCATATTTTTAAAAGATTTGTGTCAATAAGTGGGATATAGACGAAATTATACTAACGAGTATGAATCGCTAATTGTATAAGCGATAATGATTTAAAAAAAAATCGGAATGGATTGCCATAAACAAATACAATCTAACGAAATCACCACCACATCATCGCTTGCCATCAGGTGAGATTATGGTAATTAAAAACAAATCAAAAGCAAACATTTTTTACTTTTT
The DNA here is from genome assembly GCA_950371165.1 of Lacanobia oleracea. Classification (NCBI taxonomy): domain Eukaryota; kingdom Metazoa; phylum Arthropoda; class Insecta; order Lepidoptera; family Noctuidae; genus Lacanobia; species Lacanobia oleracea. Next base: position 14,797,601 of record OX493401.1, read on the forward strand.
AGATTGACACAGAATCGGCTCTTTCTCTTATCTCAATTCATTTTTATTAGACACAGTAGGTCTCTGTAGCAAGGAGCCTGGAAGCCTGGCAACTATTTTTTCCAAGGAGAAGCGTGTTACTGAGTTGTATAGGTATTTTTTTTTTTACATAAAAATACAACCGACATCCAAAAAAAAAAACTTTTGGTTGTTTTTTCGTATGTTTACACCGACTACTTTCTTATTTTTCACTTTTAACCTTTAACGTCACGGGTCAGGTTTATCCAGACCCCACGCGCTGTATTAGAACTGTATTTTTTCAAATTTACAAGTAATGGTCGCGCGCTCGCGATTAATCTCAATGCGCAGCAGAGTCTCTAGACAACTGGACTTACGTCGCGCTCCCGCTGGAAAAGTACTTATTTTACTTACTTGGGGATACCTGCAGACCCCACCCGTGATTTTATGTGGTACGTATTTTAAATTTATTTATGTTTATATTTGCTTCTTTTTCAGAGTGTATATCGGCTAAAAATATTTTCTCACTCTCAAAAAACCCTATTGCACCAATTCTGCAGTACTTTAGTGACCGATTATTATGTTACCGCACGATAGTAATTTTTTGTATTTATAATTATTTTTTATTTTTCTCCTAATTACATGTCTTTGGTTCCTATACCTATCATACGAAAATGATTATAATTTTATATTTTGTTAAATTTTAGCACATAACTTACTTGCCTTAAAAAATATATATGTAGGTACCAGATTTTATTTTGTAAAATGTTCCTCACTGTCAAAAAGCTGAGTTTTTTAGTTTTAATAAATACTTTTCATAATTATTTATATGTCTTTTCTTCTAGTCTGATTTGATATTTATGTAATTTTCAAAAATGTTAAAAATACATGTCAAATAATTATGGGGATACTTCTGGACTCCACGCATGACGGTCTGACAGAACGTTACCCTAAAGAACGCTTGTACTTAAGTGTTAATATTTCACACCAAACAACACCACTGGAAAGTCGCAGGAAAGCAAAATACCCACGTTCGTTTACTTCGATGATAAACCAAATACGTCATCTAACTAAATGAATTCCAGCTATTTTGATTTAAAAGCCAAACTGCTAAACCGGTTTTAATGAAATTTAAATGGAACCAATCGGAATGTATACCTTACACATGAAAGAAAAAAAATTCAAATCGGTTCATAAATGACGGAGTTATGAAGACCTCCATCTTTTTTGAAATCGGTTAAAAATCAGTAGGCACTTTATATAAAGATGCAGCTGAATTCAGTTAGACTGAAATCCAACCCTAACGTAGTCAAATTCAAATTCAAAGCATTTTATTTCAAATAAACCATTCACAGGCACTTTTGAAACGTCAAGGTCGGTCAGTCAAAAACATGGAAGCTATTTGCACGTTCCAAAGCGTAGATCTCTATGGAGAAGAACGTGCAAGAAACTCCACGGACACTCTTTTAAATCATGTTCTGTTTTACAAAATACAAAATTTAAAGACCGAGATTTTCTATCCGTAGCTACTTTCGGTATTAAGTTATTATAACATTCTATTTACGAGACATTTTCATTTGATTATTAATTCATTTATAAGAGTTCGTTGTACTGTTTCAATGACCTTGAAGTGTTATATAGGTACAGTTTGATGAGAAGGTTGGCCTAGATGCTGATTAATGACATGTCTTTTGTGACATGAAAGGTGGATTCGATTCTAGCTCGGAACAAATAAATGTAAGGCCTATTAACTTCACTAATCTATCAATTAAAGCAAGGTAGTTGACCGGGTCTCAGTTCAAATTGTTTAAGTCCAAATGGATGTTGTACCAACTCTGCGACTTCCTATAAATACGTTATCGTCACTCCGAAATCTTTCAGCCCATTGACATTTCTGTGTAGGTCTGTTAACTCCGTTCAGCTAATAACCTACTTCAATAATGTTAAATCATTTTTTGTAGTTTAATTTGCAGTAACTGTCACAAGATGGGTCTCGTGTAATGCAAACCTGGTATCTGTGATTTAACAGCAGAACGTGGGTCTATTATTGTGCACCTACGTGTAAATGTTAGCGTGCTGAGATTGCTAAAATAATTCGTTTTCTTGGCGAATGGGTGATCATGGAATAGGTCTATTGCGATTATCATTGACCAGTTGACCCGCGCAACTTCCCTTGCGTCACAGTTTTCATTACTGCTCCGCTCCTATTAATCTTAGCGTAATGATATATAGCCTATAGCCTTTCTCGATAAATGAGCTATCTAACACTGAAATAATTTTTCAAATTGGACCAGTAGTTCCTGAGATTAGCGCGTTCAAGCAAACAAACATACTCTTCAGCTTTATATGTGTATACTAGTTGACCCGCGCAACTTAGTCTGCGTCACAATTTTCATTACTGCTCCGCTCCTATTGGTCTTAGCGTGATGATATATTGACTATAACCTTCCTCGATAAATGGCCTATCTAAAACTGAAAGAATTTTTCAAATTGGACCTGAGATTAGCGCGTTCAAGTAAACAAACAAACAAACTCTTCAGTTTAATATATTAGTATAGATTCTTGGTAAAATCAAGTAAATCAATAGCAATTCGTACGCTCATATAACGATTCTTCCCGTTCCCGTGAGAATTGCGGGAAACCTCTAATACTAGTGCTATCTCTTAGTGCTCCCCAACACTGCCCAGGGAACGTAGGTACATGCCAAATTTCAGCTTCATTTGTTCAGTAGTTTCGGCTGTGCGTAGTCTGTCAGTCACTCAGTCAGTTAGTTACCAGTAACGGAAGAGTTGTATAATACTAGTTTTTGCTCACGACTTCGTACGCTCATATGCGTTTTTTCCCGTTCCCGTAGGAATTTTGGGAAATCCTCTCTTAATGCTCCCTTAGAGAGTGCAATGAAGCTTTTTGCCAAATTTCAGCTTTCTGCGACCAGTAGTTTCGGCTGTGCGATATCTGTTATTCACTCAAACTATCAGGAACGGAAAAAAAAATTGTATTGATTGGTAGCTATGTAATATGAGACGTTCAAATTCGTGACGTTTCCTGAATTCTCAATTATCATCAGGCTATGCTGGATTATGAATGGAGAACCTTTACCTTTTCCTAATTCAATACCTACGAGTAAGTATACGCTGGAAATAAAGTATGCCTCACGTTCTTCAATTTGTAGGAAATCCACTAACCTCAATCCTAAGCCACTGTCATCAATCGAAGGCCATGCCAATGTACATAATAGTAGGTTATTCTGTGTATACAGATTAACCATTGATTGAGTGGCTACGTATACTAAGTACACATACTTAATCAAATTCAATTATCGAAGCGAACGCTCGGCATTCGATTTAGAGACATCACATCACTGCTAAATCCTATTATGTCAGTCAGTCATATCAATCGATCGTTGACGGTAGCTTGAGTAAAATCTCACACAACCATTAGGTGAGATGGTGGTCAAGCGCGTGCCTATTAACAGTAAAAAAAAAAAAACTAAAATTAGCTTTTCATCATATCAGCCGAAAGACGTCCACTGCTGGATATAAGCCTCCCCCAAATTTGGGGGAGTGCCATAATCGCCACGCTTGGAAGGCGGGTTGGCGATTGCAGTTAGTATTGCGTTTTATAGAAAACGCTGCTGCCCATTCTCTGGCGAGTCCCTTAGTCGCTTCTTGCTACACCCACGGGAAGTGATGGGATGGTATTATTCTTTTACGTCACCCTACGGCACCGGCCGAGACCATGCAGCAATCCTAATTGGCGTTTAGCCTTGTCCATTAATAAGGAAAGCTGTGCTTTGATCTGGATTAACTTGTCAGCCATTTGCTTAGGTCGTAGGCAGGAAGTAACAACGAAGAATATTGTCAGTCTTCAAAGCAAGACATCTGGGAATTATCTAAGAAAGGTCAATTTTGGTCAAGAACAGAACCTGTTACGAAAAGTCTGGCTTCTGAGTTCACCAAATGATTGAGCTCTCTGGGCCAATAGATCAGTTTGTTACATTATTTCACTTCCTTAGGTCTTCTACAATCATCATCATATCAGCTGAAAGACGTCCACTGCTGGACCTAGACCTCCCCCAAGTGTCGGCACAACAACTAGCATCCATCGGCTACCCGCGATCCTTAACAGATCATCGGTCCACCTTATCGGCGGCCTTCCAACGCTGGAAGCGAATACAATACCAAATCATAGATAAACATCAGGCATTGCAGTATGCAATTCGTTCAGTCACTGTAGCTTGGGTCTAATGTGTAGGATTCTGTTCCCGAACGGAATCAACGGGTTTGTGGTTTAGAACCTATTTTATGCGAGTCCCGTACACACCTGGCCGGTGTTTTTACCACCTCCTGTTTCACCCGTCACTGACCCCAATTTCACCAGGTAAGCAAGTCATGAAAGTCTTAAGCCTCAACCTAAACCTGAAAATTATAGTTTACATCCTAAGACGACATTCCTTAACATGCTTAGAATTTAAGTTCTAAGCAGAAATCTGGTAAGCTTTGAAGATTGTTAGTTCCAAGAATGCGAATGAACACGAGCCAAGAGTGTGGAGCTAGAATAATAGGTAGAAAAGGAGTGGCTCGACGAAGTTAAACTCCTTATTTAAAGAAAAATGGGTTTGTGGTGTGTGTGTGTAAGTGTGACCAAATGAGCACGAACACGCGAGCAACGAGCGGTTCGTTGCTCGTTTCAATTGCTCCGCCTGCTGTCGAATATTGGTGAATTCCTTAGAGTGTGTTACGGTTCAGTTAGTCAGTACGCCGCGAAAAGTCGTCACAAACGCCAATGCTACACGCGTCGATGTTTATTCTTGAAAAACAATGAGTGGGACGAAGAAACCCCTATCATCATCTGCCTAGCCTTTTCCCAACTATATTGGGGTCGGCTTCCAGTCAAGCCGGATTTAGCTGAATACCAGTACTTTACGAGGAGCGGCTGCCTACCAGACCTCCACAACCCATTGACTGGGTAATACGGTACTTCATGGCAAGACTCGAGTCAGATTTACTGGCTTCTGACTATCCGTAACGACTGCCAAAGATCTACAAATGACAGCCGGGACCAACGGCTTAACGTGCTTTCCGAGGCACGGAGGAATCTCGGTATATTAAGATTGGCACCTATCCACAGACCAACCTTGGCAAGCGTTGCTTAACCTTGAAGATCCGTGCGGCTGTTATTATATAGCCATGAGCTCCTCGACGAAGAAACCCCCATATTGTGTAGAAAAACATAGAGAAGAACCACATGTATAGAGCCTGGCTGAACTAGAACCTTTGAAAAAATTGAAAAATGAAGGTGCTTGGGTTAGATTGGCTTAATTTTTCGACAATCGAACAGCAGATTACAAGAAGAAAGTCTTGCTAGCTCGCTTTTCTTGTGCAGAATCTATAAGCAGACTTCTATATTTACCATTTTTATATCAAAATAGCTTCCATATACAAGCTAATGGCACATAATCAACTTGGTATAATCATAGTTCTGATATAAGTACGTGCGCCAATCACGGTAATTGAAATACAAATTAGTTAATACGCTCTCGGCATTAAGTATGAATTAGTAAGCAAGATTGTTTACATAATGTAGCGCTAATTATTGTTAGTGCTGATTGATAAGAGGCCGACATGAATACACGATATGCTGGTTAAAGATTGTATATGATAACAGGGCCTCTTTAGATACAGAGAATAGTGAGACTATATAGGGTAAGTACGCTCATTCGCTGCATTTTGCTGGTTTCACAACAGTTTTTTTTTGAGAATAGGACATTATCAAATGACTCCTTTCACTGTAAGTGGAGTGGAAAAATTCAGACTCTTAGTGACTAAAACCCATATGTGTTCCTTCTTATGCCTTTTGCGTTCCGGGGCGCGGTGACTCTTTCGAACATATTTCGCAACCCTGGATACCTGCAGTGAGTACAGGTAGTATCCATAAAAAGTTATAGGTACAGGGTGAAAGAAATTAAAGTTTAGCCTCAAATAACCCTTCTAATCTTATTTGAAATGGAAAATTGGTATTCATTTACAAAATAACGATTTTATAATAATAATAATAATAATAATAATAATAATAATAAATAATAAATAATAATAAATCTGTGGCTCGGCTGTCAACTGGAACGTCATATTTTTTACTCAATCCGCAATTTTCAATACAATTTAATTAAATTACTTTCATCGAAATGGCAAAAATCATCAGGAAAACAAGGAAAAAAAAACAGTAACGTTATAGCAAAATCAAACACGAAAAAAATTACCCCTTTTTGACCGACAACATGAAAATAAAATGCTGACAAGAAGCCGAGCTCGAGAACAAAATGCATCAACTCCATCTTCGGGTTCGTCGCTCAGCTCCGCCTCGCAGCCGCCGGGACCTGCGCCAGCCGCGAGTCCAGGGATTCTGGTAGCTGCAGTTGCGTCGAGTTCGAGCGACGAATACTTCTCGCCGCCGACGACACCGCCACCTGCGCGTCGGCGCGGACGAGGCCGACCACCAGCCAGCTTAGGACTTCGAGGCCCACCGGCCTCTGACAGGGTCCCCGCTACCGGTGGAAGTGTGCAGCGTATGAAATGGTCGCAATCGATAAACGAGAATGTAATACGCTCATACTTTGGGGCTACAGAGGGGGGAACTAACCTGACTGCGTACCGTGGTCGGATGCTCTCTCTGTTTCAGGTACTTGAGCCAGCTGTCAACGTTTCAGCCCAGCGATTATCGGATCAGGTGCGGGTTATCCAGCGTAACCGTATGTTGGATGACGCCGTACTTGACAGACTGCGTCTGGAATCACGGAGCAACCGCGTCTCACCTACTTCGCTACCGGTCGCGGTGCAAATACAACCCAGTGCAAGTGTTTCACCGCGACCCAACTACGTCGGTGAAGATGATGATGACGGGGCCACATCCGTGAGTACCCAATGCAATGAGCGATTGAGGAGCGCTTTGGAGGATGCCTTCCGAGAGTATCGCTCCACACCGCCTGGTCTTAGACCTCGTCTACCTCGTTTGCCATGCATAATAAAAATAGGGCGCTGGTGTGTGCTCTAGATTCGCAGCTAACAAGTTATTTTGATAGCAGCGAAGACCTTGCCGATACCCACTCGATCTTGTACTGTGCGGCTGCAGCGGCATGTCGTGTAGCTCATGTCAAATTTCCTAGTAATGACAGAGTTACACGACCAGCTGTACCAGCTTGGCAGTGCAGGATCGAGCGTCGTATCGGTGAGGCTAGAGCACTCATCGGCAAACTAATCTGTTTCAGGGAAGGCAACACTCGCCGCAGAGTGATGCGCTTTGTGAGGCGGGCGTTCTCGGGGACTGATATTAGTCCTCGGGATTATCTGACCCGCGTCACAGAGCGTATCGACTTCCTGAAGCAGAAAGTCTATGCATGGGCAAACCGTATACGTCGGTACAAGCGGCGAGTGGAGCGATACACTCAGAATCGCACATTCCAAAGCAATGAGAGGTGGGTTTATAGGGCTTGGGAGCGACCAGACCAAGGTGTGACTGATACGCGCCTACCGGATGATGATGCCATGTGTTCATTCTGGCGCAGCATCTGGTCGGTGCCTGTCAGTCATACCGAGGGCGATTGGACTCGAGAGGTCGAGCGCGCGTGCGATCCGATACCAGAAATGGGGGCAATTAACATCAGCCCCCAAGACGTAGCTCGTGCTGTCCGTCCGTTGCCTAACTGGAAATCTCCGGGACCGGACGGGCTGCACAACTTTTGGATTAAATGGTTCAAAAGATCGCACGCTCGCTTGGCATCTCAATTGCAGTCTGCATTAGAGTCAGGGTCGCTGCCCCAGTTCCTAACTACAGGGATAACCCACCTGCTCCATAAATCAGGTAGTACCGCGGAGCCTAAAAATTATAGACCGATCACGTGTTTACCGACGGTCTATAAAGTCCTTACATCCATTTTGAGAGGAAAGATTAACCATCATATTGATAGTAATTCAATAATGTCTTCTTCTCAGAATGGATGTAGGAACGGTTCCCGCGGTACTAAGGAGCTGCTCCTCATCGACATAGCCATTAGCCAACAGGTTCGACGTTCCCGAAGAGATCTGTCGACATGCTGGATAGATTATAAGAAGGCCTATGACTCGGTGCCACATACATGGCTCATGAGGGTGCTGGAGCTGTACAAAGTTGATGCAGTTTTACGCCCCTTCCTGATGTCGTGTATGGGGCAGTGGAGGACGGTTCTTCACTATCCAGGGTGTCGACAGACCCAGGCAAACAGCGAACCGATAAGGATCGAGCGTGGCATATTTCAGGGTGACAGTCTGAGTCCACTGTGGTTTTGTCTGGCCCTCAACCCTCTCAGTACATTGTTGGAGGGTTCGGGCCAAGGCTACCGGTTGAGAAGAGGTGGTCAGGTCATATCGCACCTCCTTTACATGGATGACTTGAAACTCTTTGCTCCTAACAACTTGCAACTGATGAAGCTACTGAAGGTAACAGAAACCTTCAGTGGCGCCATCAGGATGGAATTTGGTTTGGACAAATGTGCGGTCATGCATGTAAAGCGAGGGGAGATTATGGAATCCGAGGGAACACAACTCTCGGATTCCATAGACCTTAGGTCCCTCTCCTCAACCGAAACTTACAAGTATTTGGGTATGTCGGAAGCGTTAGGCATCAGTGCTACGGACATGAAACAATCGTTGAAGGAGCGCTTCTTTGGCCGCCTGAACAAAGTACTTAACAGTCTTTTATCAGGCGGAAACAAGGTGCGCGCCTTCAATGGTTGGGTCATGCCGGTTTTGATGTATTCTTTCGGCATACTCAAATGGACTCAGACGGAACTTGACGCCCTGGATAGGAGGGTACGTTCACTGCTTACCGCAAATCGAATGCATCACCCACGGTCATCGGTGATGAGGCTGTATATCCCGCGGAAGTGCGGGGGTCGTGGCTTCTTAAATGCTAAGACCCTGCACAACCGCGAGGTATGCAGCCTTAGGGAATACTTCCTAGAGGCCGACGTGGGTATGCATCGAGATGTGGTAGCGGTGGACAAAGGCCTTACCGCGCTCTCCTTGGCTAACGAGAACTGGCGCAAACCTGTGGTATTAGATACTAACGACCGCAGGGAGGTATGGCAGAGCAAGGAGCTTCACGGACGCTTTTATCGGGTCCTACATGGGCCCGATGTAGACTTCTTAGCGTCCGTAGCCTGGCTTCGTTTTGGTGACCTCTTCGGGGAAACCGAAGGTTTTGTTTGTGCAATTATGGACGAAGTTATGATGACTAATAACTACCGGAAATACATTGTGAAGGACGGTACGGTTGACATATGTCGGGCATGTCACCGGCCCGGGGAATCCATCCGCCACATTATTTCCGGTTGTTCTAGTCTGGCTAACGGAGACTATTTGCACAGGCACAACCTTGTAGCCAGGATTATCCACCAGCAACTTGCTCTTAAATACAATCTTGTGGAATCGGAAGTACCGTACTATAGGTATGTGCCCGACCCAGTTCTCGAAAATGGTAGTTGCACATTGTATTGGGATCGGTCTATCATCACTGACAGGACTATTGTTGCCAATAAGCCTGATATAGTGGTGATAGACCGACTAGAGCGTCGCGCAATGATTGTTGATATAGCAGTCCCTCATGACGAGAACCTCGTGAAGTCAGAGAATGATAAACAAACGAAGTATCTTGACTTGGCTCGCGAGGTTGTCGACATGTGGGATGTAAACACAGCAGTTATTGTGCCGATAATCGTGACGGCCAATGGCATTATTGCCAAGAGCCTCGACCAACATCTCAAGAGGCTCTCGTTGGGCAGCTGGATCAAGGGCTTGATCCAGAAAGCAGTACTCCTGGACACGGCGCGCATCGTTAGGAGGTTCCTCTCTCAAAAGCCCTGACCACCGGTAGCTTGGACCCTGTTCCCGATACCGGTGGGTTACTATTTTTTATATTTTTAAATGTTTTTTGTATTTTTATAGAAATATTTAAAAATGTAATTTGTATGTATATATAAATAAATAAATGGAATAATAATAATAATAATAATAATAATAATTGTCATTGCATTGTCAGGAGGTTCCTTTCTCTGGAGCCCTGACCACCGGTAGCTTGGACCCTGTTCCCGATATCGGTGGGCTACTATTTTTATATTTTTAAATGTTTTTGTATTTATTTTATTCAAATATTTAAAAATATAATTTATATGTATGTAACTGAATAAAGGAGAATAATAATAATAATAATTTATTTCAGATTTCTCCATACAAATTGTTAGTAACACGAAAATACTTAGAAACTAATGTTAGTAAACAAAACAAATGGAGTATGACAAAAAAAAAAAAATATATATAATACAGATTTGGTGTCTTGGTGTCTCATTCCATTTGAAATGTCTAAAGAGGCCTCTGCGAGTTGGCATCAGCCCCTCGTACGCCTATCAAAAGACCGGGTCTCTAGGGACCCGAGAATGTAAAAAAAAGAAAAAAAAAAAAAAAAATAATAATAATAATAATTTATTTCAGATTTCTCCATATAAATTGTTAGTAACACGAAAATACTTAGAAACTAATGTTAGTAAACAAAACAAATGGAGTACGACAAAAAAAAAATATATATATAATACAGATTTTGGGAGAATCCGACACCAGAACGCATACAACATGCTATTTTACTGCGTGCAGTCGTATACACAGTACAAACACACACAGTACAGTTTAAAATAAAAAAATGCAGATTTTTCAGAAGCTTGTATTGAATCCATTATGTTAGTTTGTGTGCGAAACACGGACACATCAGTGTCATACATTCTAAATTATTCCTGAACTACTATAATAGTCTACTACCTTAATAACGTAATAAGTAACAAGTAGTTAAATACCTTTTTTTTTTTTTTTTTTTGCGCTGGGATAATATGCATTACGCATTCCCGTCGGGGGAACGGGAGGGGTATGTGGGACTCCCCGGGCTGACCCGGTATACCCACTAAAACAACCCAGCGGCATTCCCGCATCGTCCGAGTGGAAGAGGACTGGGAGATCGGCGCAGCCTTGGCGTCCAGTCCTCCTCCGACGACAACCCGCCTAAAGCGGCGGGCCCCTCACGAAGTAGTTAAATACCTACATTTGGAATGTCTTCTTCATGTTGTGTGGGCAGTAAGGTCTAACGACCTCACACACCCTAGTGTCAGATATTCTAGACCGCCTCAAGGGCCTCTGACATAGTTTATTTGACGTCCGCCATTTGGCGGCCGGGACCACCGGCTTATACGCGCCTTCCGAAGCATTGAATCATCTTTTTATCAGACAATCAGGTGATTCAAGTCTGCAATTTGAGCCAAACTGGAAACAACTTTACAAAGTATGCTTCCCGTGAGAATGGAACCCACAACCACCAGGTTACAAGGCAAACGCCTAAACTACTGGACCACGGAGGCAGTTATTTGAAATGTGAGTCGCTATTTCATCTTTCTGAGCACCCCTAAATTCATTTATGAATTTTATGGTGAGGTGAAAAAATACAGCAGTGCAATTCTGCACACATCTCACCGTGAAGGTTTGGGAGTAGTGATCACGAAGTGAGCTGTTAATGCATGTAACCAAGATAGAATGACAGTTCACTTCGCACATACTCCACCTGAAGTATTCACGGTAAGTGGTTTACAACTTCGACTGACTGTTAAATTTTTCGACAACTCTTACGGAAACTTATGAGTTACTAAAAACAGTCTTATAAAAAAAATTTTCATGCATAAAACTGAGAACAAGCTTGAAAAGGGTAAATAAGCTTACGAAAGGCATCAGACGAGATTTTTGGCCATCTTAAGTTAAATCCCAAATAATGGTACCCTTTTATAGACAGGCTCTCTTTAATCTTGTCAGTATTCACATTATCTTATCACTGTGTAAGAAGCCTACACACATAACCGTTAATAGCACCTTTCTATCCAATAATATCGTACTACGAACCGCCCACGATTAATTTTCAGCTAAAGGTTAGCTCCAAATGACATTAACTGGTGACGTATTGATATCATAAAGTTGTCCTACGCACTGAGTTAGTTCGCTTTGTTCGCAGTAATTTATTGTTATAACAACTATTTACAGAATGCTAGTGTTGGTGAGTAAGGACCTGAAATATGTTACGTAAAATTACTAAGTAAGTACTTTTACGTAATATGGCTCAATATTATATAACTTTGGTGTCGTAAGCGCGACTGCCGAGCGTGGGGTACTGGGCTCGATTCCGAGGTCAGCCAGAAAATGTCATCGGGTTTTTCCATTGGGAATTTCTCAGTGGGAGCCCGGAGTTTGGAATCTGTAGGTGGGACACCCCCGTGACTTGAAAGCAGGTTAAATCCTTCCCAGTTGGTTACATTTAATCTCTTCCCAGTTGTGTTGTATTGCCGTCCATTCGATAATGAGAGTACCTAAAGGAACAGAAATTTCTTTTGTGTTTGCGCACACAATAGGCTAGTTTTCACCATCAATAAATTGCAAATATATTTAGTCCGTCAGTTATAGCATTGAAAAATAATGGACACGAAAGTATTTTTTGTTCTTGTCCTTCAAATCAATGAATATTGACAAAGATAAAACGCATCAAACAAAACTCGAGAGTGCGGGCTCGTGACGTCACATTGCACTAAAAATTATGACGCGGCGTGACGTATTGAGAATTTGAAAGGCATGGTTTCTTCGTCAATTTTGGTTTACGTAACAAAAGAAAAGAAAAAACAATTCTTTTTTGATAATCTAACTGTCGGACTAATTATTTTTTTCTGTTGCGATATTGTAATGCACAATAGGCTTCTATTGTGCATTACAATATCCCCTGCATGGACCCCGTTATCTAAATGTGTTAAGGGATCGGGAGGATTAAAATCTATGGTTTTTTTTTTTGGTGGTTTGTTGTTAGTTGCAAAATATTGAAAACAAATGTTATAACGATACACTTAACGACTTCTTTTCATAACATCAATTTTATGTCACTCTTCTGGTCTTATGCCAATATTTACTTACTACACGTCAACATTCTAAAAAATAAATCCGCCGCATGGGTAGATCTTTACGGTTAAGCAACGTTTGCTAAGGTTGGTCTGTGGATGGGTGACCATCTTAACATACCGAGTTTCCTCCGTGCCTCGGAAAGCACGTTAACCCGTGGGCTCGGCTGTCATTTGTAGATCCTTGACTGTCGTTACAAATAGTCAGAAGCCAGTAAATCTGACTCCAGTCTTGCCAAGAAGTACCGTGTTACCCAGTTAATGGGTTGTGGAGGTCTGGTAGACAGCCTCTCCACGTAAAACACTGGTATTCAGCTGGATCCAGTTCGACTGGAAGCCGACCCCAATATAGTTAATAATAATAATCGTTAGGAGGTTCCTCTCTCAGAAGCCCTGACCACCGGTAGCTTGGACCCTGTTCCCGATACCGGTGGGTTACTATTTTTTATATTTTAAATGTTTTTTTGTATTTTTATAGAAATATTTAAAAATGTAATTTGTATGTATATATAAATGAATAAATGGAATAATAATAATAATTTATTTCCCAAATTACAATTACTTGGAAAAAGGCTAGGCAGATGATGACATATCAACATTCTCTAGGCAACTTTTGCCACTGACTTTACACCTAATTATGAACCCAACATTTCCAAATTTCACCTTAATTTATTTTAAATAGGTCACTAGCCTACTCAATAAAAATTCGGAGCTCATAAATCATCAATAGAAAAAAGGTGACATATTTTTAAATTGTAACACTTTATATTCGTGTCACGCAATCTGACTTGCCTTAGAATTTCGATGAGGTTGTCACCAAAACGTTTTTTCATTTCATCAGAAATAAGTAACCATCATGTATTGCTTAAAACGTTTAAAAGCTGCAGACTTTTTTTTCTGCCATAGCGTGGTAAACAAGCAGGCAGTCTACTTTATTGTAAACGCCCGCTTATGGACCGCGATACAGGCTGCTCTGAACAAAAAAACAGTTGAAGTAACTTCCTGTTGACAGATAGCTCCGCTGAGTCCGGCCTAGAAGGAGACCAGACAACCTGAACGAGTACCGTGTAGGTTTACGAGGTGGCGTGAGATTAGAATTCCGGGAAGAACTTTGGCTTTGCCCAGCAATGCAATAGTATTGGCTGTATAAAAAAAGGAAAGATAACTTCGTAGATTAAGATGAATGGCGTACGCTTAAAGAGGCTTATGTCAGCAGTGGACTGCTATGTTATTGTAATTATAATAATGATAATAAAGCAACTTTTAGCAAATACCATAAAAACTTTATTAGCATTTGTACCTAGCAAAAACTAAAAGCTTTTTATTTGTCATGAAAAAAAATCGGATATTCGTTGAGTAAATTACAAAACAAAAAACTGTTGAAACAGTAGTTATCACGTCGTTAAGGAAAAATATGTTTTGTTGAACTGCAATTAAGCGCAATTGCAAGCGCTCCCCTGAGCTTCAATTGCTTTACAGTTTATGTTAATTTGTTAAACATATAGGTATTACAAAATTACATCCATATTTTACGTATCTGGCTTGAACACTCAGGTTTTTTTGCTTTTACTAGGTGCAAATGCCAATACCCTATTAGCTTGTAGCCTCCGGTTTCGTTAGCGTGAATGTCGAAAATTATGCAATTGAACGTCTGGCTAAGAAATGGAATTCGGAGTCTGTGTATCCTTATGGGGCGGGGTAACCTTCAAATTAAGAGGGAATAGGTAAGCAAGTTTGCTCCATCTTCGACCACATCATCATAGCTGAGATTGTGGCCAAACGCGACCCTAAAATTGATTAAAAAAAAAATGGATTACTGAGACAGCATGTTTGCAATCTTTTATGGACCGGACAATACTAATAATGATCCATTTGTTTACAATCAAAAATGTAGTTTTTCACCTTCAGAATCCATCCTTGGAAACTACAATACATTATCTCCGTTACACATCAAGCAATTTAGCTCAACGTCAGTTTAACAAAATTATGGCGTCCATTCAGCGTCGCCACCTGCAGATGGCATAGCGGCTTGACGTTGCCTACTCATTCGACTAGAATTAATTCCAGCTGAATTAATTTCGAGTACCTCCATCGCTTGATAGGTAACAGTTTGTTCTTATTACGTACCCACAACGGTTATAACAGCGTCTGAGACGGAATTAAACCGGCCCCTATTGTTGTGAACTACTATTTTGTCTGGATGTCTGCCGCAAAAATTGAGGTTATTTCTTTAGAAATTCTGGACGGTCCTTTGTGGGATTTTGGACAGGATCAGCAATATAATATAGATACGCTTTGAAATAATTATAAGATTTATTGTATACCTTGTATATTTGTATACTATGCCTAGGTAATGAAGCCTAAAACTCTGACAAACAGTCTGACCAATGGGGTATCGTATTACTCAATAACTGTGTGGTGGAAATGCGAAAGTCAGATAGGCAGTCGTCTTTGATTCTTACATGCAATAACATAACATAAAATCACGCCTGTATTTCTCGAAAGGTTATAAGCCGTAACTATAGTAGATACAGACACCAGTATACATTACTACATTACACCAGTTATCATTTAAGTCTTAAATAAATAAATAAAGTCTTATGTAATAGAAGGGTATTCGATGAAAAATCGCTATATTACTGCCCGACACACCAATCGAACCCAGACCATCATGTTGGGTGCAAACGCTAAAACCACCGATGCAGCAATTTGCTGCAACACGACCTTGGGTACTTTTTATGCCATGATGATGAACATAATGTGTAAAAGCGAGTAAAGGAATCAATAAAATATTATTAGCATACACTTTTCCTTAACGGGAATTGAAACATAAAATGTTGTTGCTACTTAAGGGCCCGGTCGCATTACCTCGGGATGCCTTTTGGGAAAATTTCATACTTTTAAAGAATGCGAAGTTCCGTCGTCTTAAAACACTTGGCTTTTCTATAATTTTGCCTTCTGGCCAATTCAGTCATCTGCTTAGCCTTTTCCCAACTACGAGTATATTGGGGTCGGCTTCCAGTCAAACTGGATTTAGCTCTGTATTTTACGCGGAGCGGCTGCCTACCAGACCTCCACAACTCATTAACTGGATAACACGGTACTTCGTGGCAAGACTGGCTTCTGACTATCAGTAACGACTGCCAAAGATCTACAAATGATAGCAGGGACCAACGGCTTAACGGGCTTAGAATGTGCGTGTACTTTAAGTACACGTCAGCTGGCACTTGTCTCATTGTGCCGAAGATCAGCGAGAAGTGAGTAACACCAGTTGGCGATAGATTGTCGCTCGGCTATGAGCGAGTGCTGTTTTGCGACGGGCTATATTTCTGTGGTCGCACCACTCGCTCCCGCCTGCACTATAGGTAGAAAATGGTCTCTCGGCGTGAGTTCTGACCGCCAAACTTGCATCATCTATATGCTACTCGTATATAACTCTTGTCGTTGCGATAAACAAGTGGTAAAAGAGTTCTCGCTGGAAGTGTGAACATCCAGCTATCGACTTTAAAAATGTATGCCCTTTTCACTTACACGGGATATATTATATCTGTTGTCCGTTTCCTCAGCGAGAAAATAGTCAATAGCTAATCTCTTCCTCCTCGGCGGTGAGACAAGTGCCTAAACCTGGCGCGCAGTTATGTTATGGGATGTTAAAATATCATTTATACTCTCTTTTTAATAAATATCTAAATCAACCAGTAATCGATACCAATTATATTGTTCTATTTTTGTGTACATTTTAATAAACTGAAGGTTAACTTGAAATCGGGCAGTCGGCGTCGCAGATTCAATGATTAAATTAAGCCCGAGTCAGGGGGACGATCAATCGTGTCTCCCGAGATTATGAAACTCAGAAGAAGCCAATTAATTATGTGAAGACGCCGTTCTTGAGAAAACAATTTAATGCTTTACCTACAGGAAAATATATTTTTAGAGAAAATAAAACGACAGCTTATAGGTTTTGTATGTTAATTACCTGAATTTTAGTTGTTATAACCAAAAGTTGCAACTAACTAATTGGGACTGATTGTTTTTTTATTCTGGCTTTGCTTGCGTTAAAGTATTCTTTAACAGTGTTCAGGGTCTATCTTTATACCCAAGTTAGTTCGATGATTTAGGTGGAAAGCATATCAAAGAAAATACCAAATTTTCTCATCTATACATATAATAAAATCGTAAACCAACCGTGTCTGTACATTGAATATTTTTGCATAAAAATTACATAGAAAAGTTAGGAAAAAGATACAAAACACAAATATGCTATTTTTGAAATTTTTGTCTGTTTGTCTGTTTGTCTGTGCGTTTGAGGGAGCATCACGCATAAACTACAGATTGGGTTACAAATCTAGGTACTTAAACATATTAAGTGATAACCCGAGTAACATTTAGCGTTTATTTTATCAAAATCGACCCACAAAATAAAAAGATATTGAATTTTTAAGTTTAGGAAGAAACTTCATCGAGCGCTAAAATAGGTAGTTGATGTTGTCATACGGGCTCCTTATTTAACGTCTTCCAAAGCTAAACTTTTGTCAGTTTACTTACTTGGTCGATAGATGGCGTTGCACTGATGACGCGTTTTTCTGAATCCTCACACGATTTTCGATTGCAGTATAGATGTTTGGGGTCGGTCAGTCGGTCTCTAATAGGTCTTGAAAGTCTTTGTAAGTGTCTAAATTACTAAAATCGCTGTTCTGTGTTGTCTTTAATTGAATTCGTTAATAAAATTGTCCATAAAACCAGTATTTTCATAATAGGTACTTATTATGATATAAAAGACTGGCCGTAGAGTTAATGCACGTTCTTTTTCACAGTGATCTACTTACGTTTAAAAAATCCCAAATTGCTTCATGTTTTTTGACAGACTGATCTTAACAATTCAAAAGTATCTGTAAGTAAATGGTTTGAATCTTGAATATCTCCCAAAGTAGGTACTCCCGAGATAAGAATGCTTATGTGGTATTCCAGACTAATCTAACTCTGTGCAAAATTTCATCCAGATCCGTTCAGCCGTATTGTCGTAATTGAGTAAGAAACATCCAGCCCGCCAAACTTTCGCATTTATTAGTAAACAAAAATTAGAAGTAAGATAATAGGCTGGCATCGACCTAAGCGCACGCGAACGACGTCGCGGGCACAGCTAGTTTATAATAAAACCAAGAATCTCTTACGCCTATCATTACAAAATTGGGCAGAAAAGGGTGCCTGTTCATTACAGCGGAGCGAGGTGTCGGAGCAGAGAAACGGAGAAATTTTAACCAATGGAATTGCATGAAATCTCCGT
Organism: Lacanobia oleracea; assembly: GCA_950371165.1. Classification (NCBI taxonomy): domain Eukaryota; kingdom Metazoa; phylum Arthropoda; class Insecta; order Lepidoptera; family Noctuidae; genus Lacanobia; species Lacanobia oleracea. Next base: position 14,815,882 of record OX493401.1, read on the forward strand.
ACCACGTGAGTCACTGACATATTGACAGGCATGATTGGTTTAAATTCTACGTTTCTCCGCTCCACTGCTTTGCTCCGCTGTAATTGGACAGACACCCTAAGAGTACATTTTGCCTTTCCATCAGCCAGCCAAATCAAATCCGAGCGAAGGATTACAAGTGCGGGGAAATGCGATCGAATCGCGAACATTAATTAGGGATGCTAATTGATCGTCCCACAAATCCGATCGCGTATGAATTTAGATTGCCCGTACTCTTGTACCTCTTGATTATAAACACAATCTTCGTCTGTTATCTTTTGCATAAGCACTAAAACTAACACAAGCTGTAACCCCTACTCTCACCTATTTCTGAAGGTAAATAAGAGTTAAATCAAGATACCTAAGCAAATAATTGAGGGTTACATACGCTGCTTGCGTATATAAACTGAATGATCCTCTGTGGATTTTGAAGGCAACTATTATGGTACAATATTCTTGGGTTCGTCAGAATAGGTAAGCTAATTTTTATTATGTGTGATAAAGGCTACTTCAGCATTAACTAGTATCTATAACAAAAGTTGTAAGGAATCGGATAACTGGTTTCTTAGAAATTCTACTTCATGGGCGGATATAGGATTGTCATTTAGGGTGGCTTCACACAGCTGATGGTAGGTTATATAAATTTAAACACTAAAAACAGTACAAAACTTTTTAATTTTGTAAACAAGTGTCTTTAGATTACTTTTCGTGAATTCCTCATTGACTTTGTTAAGTAGTAGAATTCCAAAGATATTTCTTCTGGTTATCCCACCAAAGATATCCGCCCACTGGATCCACCCTAGCTTCTTGGGTGCTTTTGAGTCGAAAAGATTATATACTTAAGAAAATTACAGTAGGTACCCTACCATCAATATTGACCCCATATCTTGTCCAAACAAGCGGCTTATAACCCAGTATCTACATAATATTATCCTTTCATTTCCACCCCTTATAAAACAGAAAAAAGTAACCAACTCCCATTTATCTTGCAGCAAACATCGTTTCAATTTTGTTACCACACCTCTAAAGGGAGATAGGCGGTTCAAAGTTTAGCATTACAGACGTGATACGTTCCCATACATTGTGAGAGTTATCATAACGTTGTACAAACTTGAACACTGAAAGCAATTTGTCTGTTACATGAATGTTTCTCGTGTTGACAAGGACTCCCATTTCATATTCAAACTGGAATGGGCTTCGTGTTTGTTGGGCGCCAATTTGTGAGTGGAGGTTTTGTAATGTAGAGTACGTTAGTTCTTTCGACCATTAGGAGATCCTTCGCCCATTGCTGACCCCGCTAAGATTGCCTACTGTGGCCAAAATTAAGCAAGGCCGACTAAAATAATAGTTATTGAAATTCAGGCAAAGGTAACCTACCCTTAGTTGCTTACTATTTAATTTTAAGCTTTAACTCGAGAAAACCTCCGTTGTGCTAAATTCATACTTATTTCCTTTGAAAGATAGTTATAATTTTAAGTGGAACGTCTATAACTGCCTCGTTGTTTCAAGCGCGCCTGCTAAGCGTAGGGTTCTGGCTTCTGTTCCCAGGTCGGGCATAATATTATTGGGTCTTGCCACCAGTAATTTCTCCGTCGCAGTTCAGTTCTATTCCGATCGTAAACGGATTGCTGTCTCATAAAATCTTCCGCTTCGTACAATCTATATCTATACTAATATACATATAAAGCAGAAGAGTTTATTTGTTGGTTGTTGAAACTACTGGTCCGATTTGAAAAATTATTTTAGTGTTAGATAGCCCGTTTATCGAGAAAGGCTATAGGCTATATATCACCATGCTAAGACCAATAGGAGCGGAGCAGACGAAGTTGCGCGGGTCAACTAGTTCGCTACAAACTCACAGAACTCTTGAAAGATTCCTCTATACCTCCTCGTAACTAAACATATTACCAAAGTAAAGGATACCAAATTAGATTTCTTTTTTCTAGCTAGATAATAAATTACTTTGCCCGCCTATGTAGGACTTACCAAGATAACCGTTGATACATGTGTTTTCTCTGGATATTGGCAGCTTATAATACCTAATATTGGCTTGGAGAACAAAGCTTTGCTGTATTGGGTAAGTGATTACGATATATTTTATTAAATGTTTAGGATATATTATAGTCTATCTTCCTATTTGTGTCTGATTATCTATTATTATAAAGATACATTGAGAATTTTGTGTTTCTGTCAATGTTTATGGAGGGTAATCTTCAGGGCCAGTGCACCTATTTGCAAAAATCTTTCAACGTTTAAATGTTACGTTATTCCAGATATTCAAAAAGTGTTTATTAATTTTAGGCAGGTTGTTGCAAATTTTATCAATGTAATAATATTGATAAGTGTGCGACATTACAGATACAATACATAATATACTACTATACTTATATCAAATTCACACGCAACAAAACGTTACGTAACAAGTAACATCCCGACATCAAAAGAGTAGTCAAATTTTAAATAACTCAGCTGCTGCGAAAAGCGAGTCTTCGTTTGCGAGCCAAGAAATAATGAAGCGCATTCCAGCGCTGCCTCCCGTAATGAGTTGTTAAACGTCTGTGCCCCCGGGACTCGCTTTAAAAACGTAATTTGTATCTTATGTTTAATTGAAGTTATGAACTGCTAGACCAATTGAAAATCGTCGACGAGAAGCTTTTTCTGTAGTCACGATGCTAGTATAAAAGCCAGCGGTTTTTGTAAGAAAGGAGTTTTTATTTCAGTAAACTTTTCACCCTCTTTTTGATGGAGGTTTGTTGCCATTTAGACGGTGAAGGAAAATAATATAACGAAACGTGAGCTTTGACGTGGGTCACAACTTCGAAGACTAGATTTATATTCGGTACACCTAATGGTTTTATCTAAGATATATTAAAGTGCCAAAGCAAAGTTCGCAATGAGAGAGAGACGGATTTTTCTATTCAATTCGTACAAAAAAGATTTACACAGGAAAAACGCTGCCAAATTGTGTGCCAACAATTCTCATTCGCACCCTTCCGCCAAATTCACGATATTTTAAACAAAAAAAGCAAAACATAATAAAAGATTTGAATAAATTCGTATTTTGTGTGTGTATAAAATTATTGTATTATGAAAATTTGCAAGCGGGCGCTAACGTAATAAATTTCATGCTCTCATAACTCTGTGGCGTGATTTACAAGCTGATTTTCAGCGACACAGCCCCAACGTTTTTGTACAATATGCCAATTAAACCTCGGGCAGTACATTATTTAACTGAAAGTCATTATATTGAGACAATTATGACGATGTTTATATTGATTAAAATGGTTATGGGAGCTTGTAAAATTTTAAACTGATGTTGCTTAATTAACTTCGACGTTTTTGATGGAGTTTAATTTCATTTAGTGTTGTTTTTTGGAGCAAAAATATGAGTTAAAGCCTTATTTTGTTTGTGGTAATGAACTAATGACACGATGTTGTGGCCTGGTTCTAAGAAAGTGCCAAGGTTTATGTATTTTCTTGGCATGCGGCAAGTAAATAAAAAAGAACGTTTCTTGACTGTCTCCAGGAACCCCTCGCATGCCCGGGGCGCAAGTGTAAATAAATATGTATGCAAACACTGCAAACTCATCAAACGGAACGAGCCGAAAGTTCAAAAAGCTTTGCAAATGAAGTCTCAACGAAGAATAGTTTTCAAAGGAATATTTTGCTTTGTCCCGCTTCCCATTTCCAATATTTTCTATCGTACGCTTAAAGTTTAATGGTTTGTGTGGGAGATCGATTGCAGCGTCAATATATTTTTATTTGTGCACACAATTTTCAGTTCGTTTGCTCCGTACTGCGGTCTGAAGAAAGTAAACAAGTTGGGTTGGTTGGTGAAGTTTGAATCGCTGATATGTACCCATTGTTACTTCCCACACGGTGAGCGCTCCATCGACTGCGAAAGTCAATCTTACGTTTCATGTGTTACGGTAACCTTTTTAAGTAAATTGTGTAAAAGTGAATATTGGTGCTGATAAAATCGGGGTTTTCCGATAGGGTTGGAAATGTGTTTGGATTTTTGTAGAAAATATTTTCACTGAATACAAGTAAATGTTGCGCGTTTGTTAGTATTTTTCAACGCTTGATATTCTATAAAATATAGGTGCGTAGAGATGGCTGATGAGAAGCTATGATTTATAATGTCAAACGATTGAACTCGACTGATTGATAATGGTCGTTGAGCGGTATTATCGCTCAATAAAATCTTGATTGTGATTAATTTTGCACATCAAACTATTTATACACCTTCTTTTTTCTTATTTCATGACGATATAACTAAATGGAAACATTTTTCAAGATATTTCTAACGACTCTTTTAAATAATACGTTGGTTACAGTTAAACATAATTCTTCGATCAATAATTATTGATCGAACACATAACTGTCTCTTTTATTTATTGATAGATATAAAATAAAACTCGTAAGATAGCCAGACGCCAGCAAAACTGACACTAGTCTTGTCAAGAAGTGTACCGTTTTTACTCCTCCCGCTCTGGGTGGAGCAGGAGGGAGTGTCACTCTTACTGACTAAAACCCATCCGTGTTCCTCCTAGTGCCCTTTGCGTTCCAGGGCTACGGTACCTCTTTCCAACAGATTCCGCAGTCCCGGCAGGCACTTGCCCTAGCGGGCCCCGTCTTCTGTGCTGACAGCTCTTTGAGGTGCGCGGGGACCACAGCGCGCCGTTGACCCGGGCCTGGTTCTGATCAGACGGCGAGCCTCCCAATGTTCGCCATTCGCTGGCTCGCGCCTACGGTGGCCGGGAATCGTCCTGCGACTTCCGATGCCTGGGGCGTCTTCTTCTGTTGCGGCGGCTGGGGCGTGAGGATGTCAAGAAGTTTACTGAGCTACCCGGTTTGAGATCCAAAGACCAATTCTACTAGTTTTTTTATTTCTTTCGCAGTTGCAATCTGCCAAAAATGTATAGAAATTGAGGCTGTGAATGCGAACTAAATTAATAGTTAGTAGGTAGGCAGCCGCTCCAAGTAAAATAGTGATATTCAGCTGAATCCGCTTGGACCGGGAGCCGGCCCCAATATGATTAGGAAAAGTCTAGCATATGATGATGAAATAAAAGTCATACACAAAATATATTTGTATACTTATTTTTATCATACAAAGTTTATTTAAATACAACAACGATAGTGACAAAAACAATAATAATTATGGAAGATTTGGAGTGAATTCTAATACTAAAAGACTACATTAAACAACAGTATGATGGAGTAAAGTTTTCAACATATATATTTATTTATTAGATACTTAGGGAAGAGAGGGGTTAGTTGTAACAAGGGTAAGAATTAACTAACCTAAAACCGCCATACGATAAAAGTTACAAACCTAAATTTCTATTCATTGCGTAAAAAAATACGTATTTTTTCAAAAACCTGGCCAGCAAGTTCCTATGCTGGCAACACGTTACTATAATTTTCAGTTTCTCTTATGAATGCTTCACTTTCCACAATATGTTTCTCTATTATCCAAGTAAAAAAGAAATGACGTAAACAAATCGTAACCAGACACATATATTTATGAGGTGAGCTAAAAAATATAAATTCATCTAAGTACTTCGCTCATATTATTTGTGTCTCAACTTCCAAAGAAACGTTCCCCGTGGGAAATTACAATAACTCAACCGCAATAGGCGATTTAATAATAAGAAGTTTAGGATGGGCGTACAACCAGCGATTTTCAGCAAAAAGGTGATAAACAGTTGCCACATACTTCTATCAAAGATGGTTTGTTCACTTCACAGTGTGGCAGTACTTTTGCATTTTTGAAATGTGTCTCCTAGCTTCGGCCAGAAAAAATATTTTTAAAAAATCCCTAAAGTGAGTAGCATAGCGTCGGTGCGTTTGCCAAATCTAAAACGTGTTTTTCATCAAGTTGACAAGGGAGACAATCATCCTTTGTATTTTTTTTTTACTATTGATAGGCACTCGTTTGACCACTATCTCACCTGATGGTAAGCCATGATGTGGTCGAAGATGGAGCAGGCTTGCCTAGAAGTAACCATAGTATTTCATAATTAATTGATGATTTTTCGATGACTAATTGCTTAACAATTTGTAATGTGAATTTCAAAGAAAGGTTAAATCAAGATACATTTCACCAGTTGTACATACACCCTTACAAAATCCGTGTTTACATTTGGTTTAATGCATAAATTAGTGTTGTAAACTTTAGTGCATATGTATTAGGTGGTGGGTAGGTAAGTATGTAGATATTAATCATGTTCTTATTCGTCCTTGCGGTCATCGTTGTGAAGGAGGATGATACTCTCACTCGGCGTAGGGGTATCAAAAATTGGCAGGTTTTCAACCTCACCTGGAAATTAGATAAAATAATAAATTTAATACCCACAACAATAAAAAAAATTAAGCTTTGTGTGTTGATGTGATGTTTATGGGGATTCCTTTTTAAAAATAGAGTAATTTCTTTTTATGAGTTGTTGAAACCAATTAATGTTTGTTTAGTTACCGGAATGTATGGATTTATACAAGAAAATACGACATGACATTATAATTATTATCTCCAAATATAAATTCAATTAAAAGTAATGTAAATTGGTCTGATATAAAAAAATACACTGACCCAATAAGTATAGGTGATAATTTTAATCTAAGATAATAGAGGCTCATACTCACATTACTCTCTGAGTGGTGTAAGTAATTTTGAATTTTGCCTTATGTATCGTTCTGTGTTAACCACCATTTTTCTACAAAACGCATACCTAAACCTGGATTAGTTGTTCTAGACCATGAATGGTTAGTCAGGCAGTAAATTCGCCCATTCAACACCACTGGATCTTCTATACATTGAATCAGATAAACATTATCAAAACTACTTGGTTGAGCATTCGTTCGATATGTTCATAATATTAACTCTCCAGAAAAATACCTAGATAATTTCAGCCCGAAGTAAATTAGTCTAAATTAAAAAAAAATCAAACGTAATTTATACAAACTAGGCTGAGAATCAAAACTTTTTGAATGTTAAAAATTCACATGCAGACAGACCGTGCCCGTGCCTGTGCCGTAGTCCGTCAGCCAACCCTATTTATGGACTTGATTCGACTTTTTGCTAGGCATTTCAATTCATATATCTACAGTTTTGTTTGATTCGGTACTAGAAAGATCCAAAGACATTGATTGGATAACATGATGTATCTTTAAAACTTACCAATTCTGACAATAAAGTTGACGGATTCATCTTCGTCTAACATAGAGAACACGTTTTCTACTGGAATGTACACGTTCTGGGTGTGCTCCAGGAAGTCTGCGTCCTTTTCGCACTTACAGGGCCGTCTGGAAGGTGAGAGTGGTGAATGTAACAGAAATAATTTTGTTAATTGTTAAGGAAACAACCGGTATATCCAATCCATATCCTTCTACAAAAGAGAACAAGAAGAGAAATTCTCATATTAGAAGCGGTTGTATTCGCAGCGCTATTCATCATCATCATCATTATTTCAGCCGAAAGACGTCTACTACTGGACATAGGGATCCCCCAAGATGCTTGGCATAATCGCCACGCTTGGCAGGCGGGTTGGCGATCGCAGTATATGGTGTTGAGTTTTGCAGAGAACGCTGCCCATTCTCTGGCGAGTACCTTAGTCGCCTCTTCCGACACCCACGGGAAGTGATGGGATGGTACTATTATTTTACGGTACCCTACGGTACCGGCTGATACCACAAGGCGACAGCGGCGGCAAAAAACTGTCACAACGCCAGTTTTTGACATGGATTGTCGTTGAGATGATAATTATTGCGACTTGACGCCTTCTAAGTCCGAGGCATTGGCCACAAGATCTCATCAGAGAGGGCCCAAAAACAATAAGGACGAAATATAAAAGAAAAGACCATTCGTATTTATTGACGCAGTGTTTATACGATAAGTATCAAAATTTACCTTAATAAGTTATTCAGTACATTAGAGGCACTTTAAAAGTGGCGCCAGTGACGGAAAAGTTAAAAGGGAATCGCTTGTCTTGGTATGGTCATGTGAAGAGGAGGGATGAAACGCATAATAACTAGAAGAGTTATGAACATAAATGTGGATGGATGGAGAGGGAGAGGAAGGCCAAAGAAAAGATGGATGGATTGTGTGAGGAGCGATATGAAAGAAAAGGGAGTTAGTGATAGAGTGACAACTAATAGAACAGAATGGAAGAATAAAACGTGTTGCGCCGACCCCAAGTAACATGGGATAAGGGCAGGAAGATGATGAAGTTATTCAGTACAGCTAGTGACTTCGTGTGTAAAATACCGTAGTGCACAATATCGTCTATTGCATCGTTCTATATTTAGTAAATTAGACAACGCAATTGCGCATGGTCTGTCATTCAGTAATATTAGCAATAGAACTATTTAATAGGTGTCTATAGATGAAATTGTAGTAGGTACACTAGGTCGATATTGCAATATTGTTTTGATGTCAATGACGCATCTCGATATAATTGGTAAGCGAAATAGCGGATGTACGAGCAGTTAATGTGAGTATAGCTCTTGAAATCGTATCCAACATAAATGTTTATGATTGTAACAGCATTTGTTGATACACATACAAACGGATGTGGAACAATAGTTATTTTATCTGAATGCAAAACTACTAAAACTAGTGTGCATATTCGATTACGACTTAGGTATCAAAATATTTAAAAGATTTAAAATAGTGTCCGTGGAGTTTCTTGCACGTTCTTCTCCATAGAGATCTACGCTTTGGAACGTGCAAATAGCTTCCATGTTTTTGACTGACCGACCTTGACGTTTCAAAAGTGCCTGTGAATGGTTTATTTGAAATAAAATGAAGCCGAAAAGCTACACCGCGTGTTAGAGAAATTGTCATAGGTACAAACATACTTTTGAAATTGGGTTTTTACGAAGCCTAAAATGTCTGTATTTGTTGTTATAATAAGGTTGTAAAACTATAAATGGTAACAGAAGAGATTTAAATGATCAAAGACCATAATATGAGCGAGCATGAACCCATTTTCGTTATTTACTCTTTCAACCAAATGTGGCTCAAAAATATTCGGTACAATTTTTACAAAATCTCATAAGACAGAACATAATAAATACAAGCAAAATTATTTATATTCAACCTACGCCGTGCTAAAGAAAAATCTCTGAATGTTTTATAACCAGACAAAACAATTTATAACGCTTGTAAGAAACATTTTTTGTACAATAGTATTTTATTTATGCTGCATGTATGGTAATCTAACAAATTGGGGCGAAAGGTAGAAAATGATATTAGGCCTGGTTTCTTCAAGACAAAATGTTATGAACCTTTTCATCTATGCTTCTGTACTAATATTATGAAGAGCAAAGATTTTAATGATTACGATTAAAGTAACATAATTTATTTAGAAAAAAAAAAGTTCTTCTCATTGGTTTGCGTGTATGGTTATTTTCCGTATTTTTTCATTTAATTTAGAGTGAGCGCGTATTTGACTAAGATCACGCCTTATGTTTGAAGTTTTCTGTTCACTGACTTTGAGGGTTGATAGGATAGGCTGTTCCACCATTTTCCAAAATACAGTGTAATTTTTTCTAACATCAATTTAGACAAATCCACTATTATACTGATGGTAACTCTAAAACTCCAGAACTATGAAAGAGTAAGGGTTTGATCACCCTTATTCTCAATCCCAATCCTTTGTTAGTCTGTAATCTACCTCTACAATTCTTGTCTTTTTTTAAACTAACGACCCGCCCCGGCTTCGCACGGGTGCAAATATATACTGAAACCTTCCTCAAGAACCACTCTATCTTTAAAATGAGCAGCGTGATTTGACTGGAAGCCGACCCCAATATAGTTGGGAAAAGGCTTGGTAGATGATGAGTGATTAGCGGAATATTTTTTTTCTACGTACTATTCCAGGGCATGGTCTTCCAACGTGCCAAGTTTCATCAAAGCTTCATTCAAATCAGTGAAAAGGTAGCTAACACACAAACTCACTTTTGCATCTCATCATCTGCCTAGCTTTTTCGCAACTACATTAGGGTCGGCTTCCAGTCAAACCGGATTCAGCTGAATACCAGTGTTTTACGTGGAGCGGCTGCCTACCAGACCTCCACAACCCATAAACTGGGTAACACGGTACTTCTTGGCAAGACTGGAGTCAGATTTACTGGCTTCTGACAATCCGTAACGACTGCCAAAGATCTCCAGATGACAGCCGGGACCAACAGCTTAACATGCTTTCCGAGGCACGGAGGAAACTCGTTATGTTAAGACGGTCACCCATCCACAGACCAACCTTAGCGATGCTTAACCTTTAAGATCGACCCGTGCGGCTGTTACTATTTAGCCACGAGTTCCTCAAACTCACTTTTGCATCTATACTAATATTTTAAAGCTGAAGAATTTGTTTGGTGGAAAGAGCTAATCTGTTTCGAATTGAAAAATTATTTTAGTGTTAAATAGCCCATTTATTGAGGAAGGCTATATAAAATCACGATACGACCAATAGCAGCTGAGCATTAATGAAAAATGTGACGCAGGACGCAGACGAAGTTGCGTGGGTCAGTTAGTTTACAATATTAGTTAGAATACTTGCCTGTAAACAATCCTCTTGCTTGGTAAGTTTGGCAGGAAAATGTCGACTTCAAAGTAATACTTCTCGGCGTGGTCATCGTTCACGAGGACGGTCCACATCATTCTTCCTGAAATCAAATAAAAATAATATCAGACTTGACATACGAGTAGTTATTCTATGGACATATGAGGGATAAGAAATAAGTGGATGTTTCTTGAGGCGGTTTTTAGACTGGCATTCGCAGTCACTGTTTGTTTTTTTTTTTTCATATCCTGAGATTACCCTCACAATGAGATAATCAGTTTTAGTTGTGAAGATAGTAACTGAATTTGCCTCTAAAATTACATGCAACGAAATTTTATTGTAGCTGTTGAATTTTGGCCTGGCAATGGCAAAATTCTTTTTTTTTCAACATAAAATTAACACAAGCTTTCATGAATCAACATCTATTGTGTTCTTAAACATTTGAAAATCGATACTAGTTTATTTTTCGGGTTCATACCAAGAAGTTTTTTTGTTTGGAAAGGACAATGACTGCCTTTGCTATTCTAAGGCTACCTGTTCATTGTCGTGAAGCGAGGTAGCGGAGCAGAGAAGCGGAGAGATTTTAATCAACATAATTGCATAAAATCTCCGCACCACGTGATTCACTGAGATTTAATACAATTTTATTGGATACAATTTCGCAGTTTCTCCGCTTCGCTGCCTCACTCCACGACAATGGACAGGCAGCTTAAAACAAAGCAATCATCAAGAATCGGCCTAAACAAGCCGGTTCATTTACGTAGCCTCGCTCAGCACAAGCAATTCTATTGGTTCTTAACGAACACATCCCTCGCTACGCATCCTCGCACATCTTTATTGGAAACGCACCCTTAGACCTCTAGCATCAGCTGTCATTATCTGCCTAGCCTTTTCCCAACTATATTGGGGTCGGCTTCCAGTCAAACCGGATTTAGCTGATTACCAGTATTTTACGCGGAGCGGCTGCCTACCAGACCTCCACAACCCAGTAACTGGGTAACACGGTACATCAAGGCAAGACTGGAGTCAGATTTACTGGCTTCTGACAATCCGTAACAACTGCCAAAGATCTACAAATGACAGCCGGGACCAACGGCTTAACGTGCTTTCCGAGGCACGGAGGAAACTCGCTGTGATAAGATGGTCACCCACCCATCCACAGACCAACCTTGGCAAGCGTTGCTTAACCTTGAAGATCGACCCGTGCGGCTGTTATTATCTAGCTATGAGCTCCTCCACCTCTAGTATCAGCTGTATGGTGGTCAAATTTAAGTTTTAACAGAATATTTTAGTTTTTTTTAAACTAAATAGTGAATACTAAAAGTCGTAGAACCTCCATGGTTCTAGACTAAATAAAATGTTCCACTAACGACTTAGAAGGTATTGCATATTCACCGGTAATGTAAAGAAGCCAGAACCATGAAATGTCTGGCTTCTTGCACAAGGGTCGCAGTCGCTGAAAAAACAGCTTAGTATAATTGTGTCTGGAATTACAGACTGTGTCTGAGCTTCTGGCACTTTAGTCGCGGTCATAAAAACGAGGAATGTTGTACGTCAAGTTCTTTAGTTTCGTTTGACTGTTTATTACGTTGGTAAACTATTATTATTTCTAGTATCAAAGGTTAGCCAATTTTTCATAGCAACATTGATTCTCGAATACAGATGAGACGCAACAATGCGACATCCCTTTTGATATACATTTTGTGCAGCTGTTGTTATGTGTAGACAATATCGGTGAAAAAGCGATGTTGTACTGTAGCGTCGCGATTGTCTGTGGGAGCCTTTAACAATATCAATTACAAGCGGACGTCACGCGGTTTCACCCGCGTAGTTTCCGTTCCTGTGGGAGTACGGGGATAAAATATAGCCTATGTTACTCGCTGATAACGTAGCTATCCATTGCTGAAAGAATTTTTCGAATCGTTCCAGTAGTTTTTAAGTCATCAGTTACATACAAAAATACAAATCTTTTCTCTTTATAATATTATTATAGACACAAAAATGATAAACAACTGCCATAGATACAAAAATACATTATCTTCTATTTCGTCGTATTCTTCAACTGGCAAACTCTGTAGTATATTTGATTGTTTTACCAGTTATATCAACCAGAGTACGTAATATTATTTATCATCATCTGCCTAGCCTTTTCCCAACTATATTGGGGTCGGCTTCCAGTCAAACCGGATTTAGCTGAATACCAGTATTTTACGCGGAGCGGCTGCCTACCAGACCTCCACAACTCAATAACTGGGTAACACGGTACTTCATGGCAAGACTGGAGTCAGGTTTACTGGCTTCTGACTATCCGTTTCGACTGCCAAAGATCTACAAATGACAGCCGGGACCAACGGCTTAACGTGCTTTCCGAGGCACGGAGGAAACTCGGTATGCTAAGATGGTCACCCATCCACAGACCAACCTTGGCAAGCGTTGCTTAACTTTGAAGATCGACCCATGCGGCTGTTATTATCTAGCCACGAGCTCCTCACGTTATATTATTTATATTATCTTAATAAGATCGTATATCTAATGGTTATCAGTCACTCAATATATATTATGGAAAGGGGATAATCTTAGGGAATTTATCAATGAGGACATTTTTTATAATGAAAGTAGCTTTTGCCCGCAACTTCATAAGCGCACATCTTGCTAGCCTGTCGGTTTTTTACCGGTTGCATTTTGGGGAATGTGCGACGGAATTGCATAATTTAATTCCGCCAAGCCCGTTCCATCATCGGACCACAAGATGAACGGCGATGCGCCACCGGTACATGGTGGACATCCCACCCATACGCACAAAATGTTTCGGGAACACATTCATAATGCGTACAGCTTAGGAGTGGAATTCCCTGCCGGAGTCTATAAAACAAGAGTGAATAGGTTATTTCTAGGCAAGCGTGCTCCATCTTCGTCCACATCATCGCTTACTGCCTGATGGTGTATCAATAGCAAAAATAAAACCTGGTTTCTTCCCGTTCCTGTAGAAATTTCGGGAAATCCTCTCTTAGCGCTCCCTACACTCCCCTAGATTCCCACATGCCAAACTTCTGCTTTCTACGATCAGCAATTTCGGCTGGGCGTTGTCTGTCATTGTAGCGGAAGAATTTCAAAAATGAAATACGAGTTTAAAAATATAGTATTACTGATATATTTAGATATTGTAGTAACGCACCTATTTCAGAATTTATTTCAGATTCTTGCTCAACCATTGTTCTAGAAAATTACTTTTCTAGAAAACACAGACACACTGCATAGTTTCATTTTACATGTATGTATATCCTTGTCTAGATCAGTAATGCTAACGGATGAACGTGATTTGCGCTGACCCACTTCGATTGTTTGAGATAACACGACCTGATAGAGTTATCTAGACAACAGATTTGTTGGTCAAGTGCTTATCAAATCAATTATGCACTTGACATTGTGAGTAGGTAATTTCATTTGCGCACAATAAATCTATACTAATATATAAAGCTGAAGAGTTTCTTTGTTTGTTTACTTGAACGCACTAATCTCAGGAACTACTGTTCCGATTTGAAAAATTATTTTTATATCATCACGCTAAGACCAATAGGAGCGGAGCAGTAATGAAAATTGTGACACAGACGAAGTTGCGCGGGAAAGCTAGTAAACACATAACGCCTGTATGTCCAAAGGAGAAGAACCGAGTTTTTTTTGGTGTTTAGAATTTCCTAGCAGAAAGGTGCGGCGACGTGACAGTTCCACATGTTTTAATAGGAATTGTTTTGAGATTACTCTACAAATACCAAAAAAATATTTTATTGGTATTTGTAGAGATTCTAGCTTCGCTCAGCGCAAGCTCACATCTCTGGTGAAAAAGCAGCCTTAGGCTCAAGTCACACCGAGATGGCAGCGAAGCGGCGAGCAGTTTCCGTGTCATATAATTTTAAACTTTATCTTCATTATCATAACACATAGTATCGCCTTAGTACCTTTTCAAATTTCTCAAGCTATCAATTGAGAAATTTGAAAAGGGCGCGCGGCCGCCCGCGGCGCCGCTAGCACCCCGATGACTCCCGCGATTATATGTTTTATAGTAAAGAAAATAAAGTTTAAAATTATATGGCACTGAAACTGCTCGCCGCTTCGCTGCCACCTCGGTATGACTTGAGCCTTAACGTGTTCTGCCAGGGCTGCGGACTTTGTCCGAAAGAGTCACCGCAGCCCTGGAACGCAAAGGGCACTAACAGGAACACGGATGGGTTTTAGTCAGTAAGAGTCTGACACTCCCTTCTCCTCTGCCCAGAGCGGAAGGAGACATTTGATGATTTCCTATCCTTAAAAAAAAGCCTTAAGGTGTTGGTGGTGAACCTATTTGCAATGCACAGATTATAGTATCCTCTTTCACTTAATTGAGTTATTACCTAACAGTTGATTTATACAGGTCAACCATTAACGCCACTTAGGGAAGCTATACACTGGACAGTTTAAAAATACTGCTTTAAATTAATATTTTATTAGCGTTTTTCACTAAACGCTATCAAAGTTTAGCTGCTGTCAGAATGTACAGACTAAATTACGTTTTTGGAAAACTCAATTTTATTTTCATACATAAAATACAAGGTTTATATCCTCCTCTGATCAAAGATTATTTCTTAGAAATGTTCAACCAACAGATTTATAGGTTGAGCACTTCTAAGAAAAAAAGTTGTTTGTAGAGGTAATCTTTACGAACCGAATTTCGATGGGAAATATTATTATGTAGGTATTATTTAATTTATTGTATACCTACTGCGATCTTACCTAAGGGTTGGCTGGTAGAGAATGTCTTGTTGCAAAAAGTCTGCCTATGTTTTACTACTGAAAATACATAAAACCGGCGAAGTGCGAGTCGGACTCGCACACGGAGGGTTCCGTACCATAAACCTCAATTTTTATTATTTGTCGTTATAGTGGCAATAGAAATACATAATAAGTGAACAACTGTTAACCTATTACGGTTCTTGAGATACAGCCCGCATACAGCAGATGGACGGACGGACAGCGGAGGCTTAGTAATAGGGTTCCGTTGGGTACGGAACCCTAATAAAAATAAATGTGGGGAGCATCCCTGTATTTTTAAGAAACGTTCACATTCTAATCTCGGTCTGACTGTCTAACTCTCTAATTTCCCTACATTTTGACAAGTTTTTAACATTACTTTTCACTGGGATGAGGTTGCAACTTGCATTTGCTCGTTTTACGTGCAAAAATTGTCATTTCAACTACTTATTGCGCTTTATAGTCTGTAACCATAGGTACTATATCATATCACGAATATGATCTTATTATTACCGAATATTATTTTTCATCTCACAAAAAGCACGTTCCCTCTCTAATATCTTCAAGAAAATCACGCTTCATCCTTTATTTTATTACAATAATATCCTTACCTCCTCTCTTATCATAAATCTGGTACACATTGAATATTCGCTCATAGCATCGCAGCAGAAAGTAGTTGAGCACCGGTTCGGTTCTCTTCGCGTCCCAGCGATTCTTCACCGTGATGAATGGAAGTTCTGTGACCTTCTCACTGTGTTCCATGAAACAATGGTCCATCCAGTCACCAGCACGCCCTTTCCATTTACAGTCCCCTGGAATTACGAGTTTTTTAGGAAAGGAAAAAGAAAATTTTTCATTGTGTTCTTGGGGATAGATCGTTGTGCCAGTTTTGGTGGATGTTAAAAGAGGTCGATGCATGGTTTGCCTTTGTTTGAAATGGGAAATTGTGGTTTGGATCTAGAATCCACTGTATCTACTAAAGATAGTTTTTATTTTGCAAGTTGGAACGACACTGTCTGTGAGGTTCAAAAGTTTAAATATTTTATTTATCGTAAAATCAAAACGACACGATTGTCGTTTCAACAGTTTACAGTCGTAGCCCATGAAGAAAAATCAGCCCAAAGATTTCTATGGTTACCTATTCTAAAAAATAATATTCAAAATGTTTTCATTTGTTTAATTGTTTATAGGTTTTTGACAGAAGACAGAACACCATTTAATCTTCTAATTAACTTCATATACTAAGCCTAATCAGTCTTTTATTTTATCAACCTACTGGTTTCTGGCTATACAATAATTTTGGGTTAATAAGAACACAAGCATTTTTCCATGGCTTTCGCAAGCTGGTGATTTTTCTGAAATATAAAAAGTAGCCAAAGTAGCTTTCTATCATCAAAAAAATTTCGTAATATAAAATCCTACAAACATATAGCCTTTTCACTATATTATAATCTCCCTAGCCTTTTCCCAACTACATTGGGATCGGCTTTCAGTCAAACCAGATTCAGCTGTATACCCGTATTGCAATATTTTATTATAATTTTTTAGGTTAATAACTATAATAGTTTTATTTTATATTAGAAAAAATATAGCCCTTTATTTACGTTACATCACGTCTAAAAACTAATGTGGTGACGCATTCCACTTCGTATCCAAGACACGAACCATTTAGAACTCGTCACTAACTCGAAGGGACGTTTTCCCATGACGTTTTCCTTAAAGAAAAACTGTATTATACTCACAGACGAAGAGAGGTAAATAAAATGGTCGTGTTTATGTCACGGGGTTAGCAACCTTAAGGATATTGAACGTTCCAATGAGGGCAATTTTTTGCGTTGTGGGAGAAATTCTTTATCGATCTCCTTGTGACTTGACGCAGTTCTTTTTCCTAGCAATCAACTACTTATGTAACATAAATTTATGGACTGACTAAGTAATAGTAACAAATTAGGTAACGTGGGTAAATAGACCACGTTGATCTGAACAGTCCTTTACGTAGGCTATCTCTAGAAATACTGATTTGGTTACCAGAATTTTCAGATGGTATTTTCAGTAGCTGTGCAACTTACACAGTCCCAGGGTTGCGGAATTTGTTCGAAAAAGTCACCGCGGCCCTGGAACGTACAGACAATTAAGAGGAACACGGATCGGTTTTAGTCACTAAGAGTCTGGTACTCCCTTAAACTCCACCTAGAGTGGAAGAAGTCATATGATTTCCCATCCTTAAAAAAAAAACTATTAAGAAGGTTGGAAGGTATTGAACTCAAGAGTACATGGTGATACCAATTAGCTCAAGGCTCAAATTTTAGTTGGTACAGACAACAAAAGACACAGCTAACTAATAGCTTATTCTTATGAGTGAGTTATTTGCGAGCACTGAAGGCAAAAAGGACCCGCCAACGGGCGTGAGAAAGTGTCTTGTCTTGTCTATGAAAAGTGAAAGACATCATAAACTTGACTGTTACACTTGTCTGCATGTTATAATGTCCGCGAATTGTTACGAAGTATTTTATCTCTTCTAAAATAGAAATTGGACATAGACTTCGTGTTTGGAATTAAACATTATCGATATGTTGTGATTTCGCAATTCAAGTGGTACTATGATGACTACCGTAACTTGCCCCAAAAATGTCCAGATCGTGCAGAACTAATTTACATCACTAGCTCTTAAACTTAAAGCGGAATTGTCCTTAAGAGTAACCGCGGTGCTGGAACGCAAAGGGTAATTGAAGAATCACAGGTGGGATTTAGTCGATCAAAGCCTGACACTTCCTTTCGCTCCGCCCAGAGCGGGAAAAGTCATTTGATGATTACCTACGTTTAAAAAAAAGATCATAAACTCACCATAAACTCTTGCCATGAAGCAGTTGATGATGCGGAACTGGCAGTGTGCATAGTGCTTGTCAAGCTGCGTGAGCACTGCATGCTTCGGGCAGCCGGCGTTTGTGCACGGGAATAGCACCTTGTTCGCCAACGACTCGAGAGCCGTCGATTTAGTGAGGGAGAACTCTTTCTGAAAGTGGAAAGAAATATTATTTATTTAGTTTGTAGTTTTCTTTTTATATTATTATCGGTGTACAATAAAGTATATAATAAATAAATAAATAAACATACCCTTTTTTCTAAAAAAAAAGTAGTTGTTTTATTTCCTACAAGCTTGCATGGACACTTACAAAACAACAAAAGCTTTACTGTTTTTCTTTTAAACATTGATGAAGTTTTCCAATGTATCTATATTACAATACCAGTTAACAATCTTTTCCCTAGCAGTGGTGACGGGAGAACAATCTTGTATAGAGTGCAAAGAAATATTTGCCATCACGACTGACAACCCATTTAAGTTAAAAGAGCTAGATATCTGATAGATTTTACCAGTGGGACGTCTAAAGTTAGAAAAATGTATAGAAAAATGTTGATAAAGGAAAAAACAAAATATTTCTATACAAAAATTTAAAACTATTTCAATTAAAACCGGGTCAAGTGCAAGTCGGACTCACGCGTTAAGGGTTCCGTACCATAGTATTTTTATTATTTCTTGTTATTAGTTAAAATTTTCACAGAGTGTGTATTTCAGTTGCCGCTACGCAACTAGAATACACACTCTGTGAAAATTTTAACTACCTATTACGGTTCGTGAGATATAGCCCTGACAGACAGCCAAACGGATGGATGGACGGACGGACAGTGGAGGCTTAGTAATAGGGTTCTGTTGGTAACCCTTTGGTTACGGAACCCTAAAAATAGTTCATTCGAACTATTTGTGGTTCGATTTGTACATCTATTCGATCGAATTTCCCCTACACCAAAACATAGGCCGTACAACATCTATAATTTGTCGGCTCCGGCTACCGTCCGGTTCTATGTCGGTTTGTGTATGTAGGTCGGATGCAAAGGGATTAGCTAGACCAACGTTCTAGCAA
This sequence comes from Lacanobia oleracea, assembly GCA_950371165.1. NCBI lineage: Eukaryota > Metazoa > Arthropoda > Insecta > Lepidoptera > Noctuidae > Lacanobia > Lacanobia oleracea. The sequence goes on from OX493401.1 coordinate 14,835,170, forward strand.
CGTCAGTTGCACACGTAAAGGTTGATGAGAGCCTTTTTCGTTGCAAAGCTTCTCGTTTTTGTTGGATCCTTGTCAATATCAAAACTTCAGTCTATCCATCTAGAATTCTAGATACTATGTGAAAATTATAAAGACCAGCCAAAATTGGTATCCAAAACAATTACATAGTTTGTTAGGAAAACTATACATTTGGTAATGGGTGGAATAAGTCAAGTGATTTTGAATAGGTTAAAAATAACACTTTTACACGTCAATCTTTTTGGCAAGTTTAACCTAAATGAGGCCGGTGTTCTGTCACAAATACCGAAACTAACTCACAGGTCAGACTCGTTTAAAGTCCAGATAGTTATTGGTCAAATAATACGATATGATAATTATGTAGGCTAATGTCTGAGGTAGACACCTCAGACATTCGAGCTCGTGGCTCCTGGAGGAGCCACGAGCTCCTCCAGAAAAGACTTTCTGGAGGAGCTCGTGGCTAAATAATAACAGCCGCACGGGTCGATCTTGAAGGTTAAGCAACGCTTGCCAAGGTTGGTCTGTGGATGGGTGACCATCTTAACATACCGAGTTTCCTCCATGCCTCGGAAAGCACATTTAGCCGTTGGTCCCAGCTGTCATTTGAATATCTTTGGCAGTCGTTACGGATTGTCAGAAGCCAGTTAATCTGACTCCAGTCTTGCCATGAAGTACCGTGTTACCCAGTTAATGGGTTGTGGAGGTCTGGTAGGCAGCCGCTGCACGTAAAACACTGGTATTCAGCTGAATCCGGTTTGACTGGAAGCCGACCCCAATGTAGTAGGGAAAAGGCTAGGTAGATGATGAATGTCTGAGGTGTCTTTTGAGGACAGCTAAATAAGTTTGAATGGACCTGTTCAGACAGTGGGCCTTTCTAGTCGGTGGACGCATTTAAAACGCAAAATAATGTTCAATACAAAAATCGTTAGAAAGCCATTAAAATTCGCACCGACGGCTTTTATGCAATTATACGTAAATAAACAGTGTCACTGCTGAGGAGAGAGAGGGACAGACAGCTTCGACTCTCCGATTGTACTGCAGTTTGTGTGGAGTTTGATTTTCACTAACACTAGGCAATAAGTTTTATATGTTATTTTTGTGAGTTACTAACACTTTATGGATATTTGTGTCCGAAATAAAGCTTTTGTATTGTATTGTATCAAACGGTTTGTCCCGTTTTATTTTTACCTCTAAAACTAACTTCAAATAACAAAAATTGTTCCTAAATCAAAATACTCTGCTATAAATAATTAACCTTATACTAGAAATAAATTCATAGCATTCTTAGCAAATGCTAAACATTTTATGAAAACAATGTCATTCAGGTATTTAAATACAAAGCATGAAAGAATGCCTTGGTTGTAATCAATTACTCAGGCTTTTATAAAGTTCAGAGCATAATTTAATTTTAGATTGATTGGTTAAACACCACAGATGTGACAGGTATCGATATTTTTGTGACTAATTAGTCCACCGCTTTAGACAAGTGATATTCTGTCGGTGGTAGCGAGCTAAAGGCGATTGTCAAAATTTAAAAATGTAACTCTACTATCATTTAAGAAAGCTACGTTATCAGGAAGTAAAATAGGCAATAAATTTTGTATCCTTAAGAAAATTTAAATATTGTAACCCGAGCTATAAAAACTAAATTAAAATTATAAAGCTGAAGAGATAGTTTGTTTGGTTAAACGCGATAATCTCAGGAACTACTGGTTTGAAGTGATAAATTATTTTGGTGTTGGACATCACGCTCATAAGACCAATAGAAGCGGAGTATTCATGAAAAATTTGACGCAGATAAAGTTACGCGGGTCAGTTGGTCACTAATATTTAATTTTAGAATGACACTTTGGCTAAACTTGTGGTTCGAAAAGATATTAACCACTTTATTCGTATGTGACAAGCACAGCAATGAACGATAAAATATTATAATAACGCCAGATGCTCTAGACAAAGTACCATTCTATCAGCGAATGGGATTTTCGAAATGCCAAAATATGAGGGATTGATCACGTGACATTTCGACAGCGTTTGTCAATCCCGTACATTTTTGACGTTTTGACAATAGCGTGACGGTAGCGTGGCGAGTCCACGCTACCGCTGACAGAATGTCATTTGTCTAGAGCCCAAGGACACATTTTCATTTGCCGCTAACATTGAAGCTGCTAAAACTAGTCTGTGGCTGTTAAAACCTATTATTAACTATGTCACAAATTAGTAATAATTATTGCTTTATTAAAAGGATCCATGCTATTGTTATGTGCTTTAAATTTACATTTCCCAACGGCTTTATTCCTGTAGCCTACCTCGCCGTTACTGTATTTTTTAGTATAAAAACTAGCCTTTATATCTCAGCGTCAGAATATGTCAATCAGTGATAGATTTTTTCAAAAACCACTCAAAATAAAACATTTTACTATCAAATAATTTTAACTCTTTGTTATAGGTACCTTTTTTATTTGTGATGGGTTTGCTCTTGACTCTAGTCTAGGTCAGAGATGACAGAGACAAAGATTACGATGGAGCGAGCTTACCCAGAAGGAGCCTTATTCATAAAAAACCGGCCAAGTGCTAGTCCTACTCGCACACGAAGGATTCCGTACCATAAACCTTGATTTTTATTTTTTCTTATTATAGCGGCAATAGAAATACAATCTGTGAAAATTTTAACTGTCTACCTATCACGGTTCTTGAGATACAGCCCGCTGACAGACAGACGGTTGGACGGACGGACAGTGGAGACTTAGTAATTGGGTTCCGTTCAGTACCCTTTGGGTACGGAACCCTAAAAAGGTGAGAAGTGTATATCTATAAAACTGTCAAGTTTAACAGAATCACATAGGTGATTCTAACCAACCAATTTCGTAGGAATCCTAGGGTCCGTGGGTTTTTAGATATAACAATCTAACCATATGATTATTTTTATTACACTTGTAATTAGCAGATTTAAATTCAAACACTCTGTGGAAAATTTTAATATAGAATCTGACTTTCTGACGTTTTAACTAAAGACCTTGAAACACCTTACAGTTTTTTTTTCTGAAAATACTTCAAAGTCTAATACAAAATCCTTTTTTTTTAATTTACCAGTTACAGGCCCTTTTGAATTGTCAAGGTCTATCAGTCAAATAGGTAAAGCTAGTTCTGCCACGCCAGAGACATAAGCAGCAAGTTGTTCTGCAGTAAACACACTCACTTAATCTCCAACGCAGCAGTTGCACGTTCGAACTGCCGCGCGATTATCTACCTAAATAATGTGATAATAAAGGGTGTATTTTTCTGAAGACATCCACTCATACTCAGAAGTTTCAAATAAAAATAGATTTCGCTTAGCAACTACTTTTCGTTTTGTAACAAGAGCTTTTGACATATTAATATTGTTATGTTATCCTGAATGCTCTCAGATTTTCTATGATATCCTGGTTAGTATTTATAGCCGCATAGTTTTGCTCTTCCTTATTTTGAGTAAAGTTGGTGAACTCGAGTGACGTTGGTTTACATATCGGATTTTAGAGCCAAAATAATTTTCATTTAAATTTTTTACTTAAATATCGCCTATACAGGCAAAAAACACAGGATTTACTTCTTTAATATCCGTAATATTAAAATAAAATGATATGTACAGAACCGTAGTCATAGCTACTACCTGGAGGCATTTGATTTTTTCAGTCATATGAACGAACAAACCGATGATGCTGAAAGCATATTATTGTTTTGAATAAAAGTAAAAATCAACTAGGGGTACAAAAACAGTCGTTTCAATTTTGATTGCAACCATTTTTGTAAACAGAATTTATTGAAATGGATATTTTATTTCTCACTTGTCACTATAAAACTAGATACGTAGATATACTCTTTATTGTACACCATAATGAATAAAAGAATGAAGAAAGGAAAGGCCTTTAAAAGTACTAGCTGATCCACATAAATTCGTCTGCGTCATATTTTCATTAATGCTCCGCTCCTATTGAGTGATGTGGACCGCCTTCCTCGGTAAATGGGATCCAACACTAAAAGATTTTTTTCAACCTAAACCAGAGTAGTTCCTGAGATTAACGCTTTCAATCAAACAAGCAAACTCTTAAGCTGTAAAGCTGAAGAGTTTGTTATTATAAAATATTAGTATAGATAGAGTAGAGTAGGTAATAGGTGATTTTTTTTTCTGAAAGCGATCTTTTAAAGACAACTTTTGGATCTGTATTTAATCTTGATGAAAAATGGAATCCTATCTAACGGTAACAATTCACCTTTTCACTGTCACTGCCACTTTCACAATCTATTGCTGTCTACTGCTAGGCAACTCTCAAGCTGCGTGTACATCACTCCTTACGGTCCTCTACCTTGATATCCAGACTACCCCAGCCACCATTTTAAGGTCATCATTTGATTGTTCTTGACCCAAAAACTCAAGATTCGATATCAATTTAAAGTACCGATCATCAAAAAGTAATTTAAAAAGTATCTTTGCAACAATAATAATTATTATCAATTATAACATCGATAACAATGTCGCAGTGTGATAACAGGGACCGAGATTTTCCTATATTAAATAAATATCGATACCGTTGATAACATTATTAAGGGATTAGGTGGAAATATATTTGTGATGAGCCATCGCACTATCGGAGCGTCCGTTTTTATGTTCAAGGGCACGTTTTGATAGCTTGATTATGACAGCGATAATATTGTAGATATTTTCTTTGTGATTCAATAAAAAAACTATCCACAAAACGATAGACTAATTTAACTAGCTGACCCATATAAAAGAATTATCAATATTGGTTCAGTAGATTACCCCCTACAAGCTCACAAACTTACAAACTTTACCTATTTATAAATAAATGAATAGGTAAATGAATGTATTACCGTTAAACATGCTAGCCTTGTATAATTCAGGCTACAACTAATCCTAAACCATATTAATTTCATGTCCGTTCGTAATGTTCATCATATTAAATTCTGTTTGTAATTTTTGGCACACCTAGATCATTTATGTATCTAGGTGTGGCTAGGCGGTGGAAAGACTAAAAGAAAAATGGAATCCTATCTAACGGTCACCATTCATCTTTTCATTCTCACTGCCACATTACAATGTATCTATTGCTGTCTACTGCAATGCATAAGCCTCCCTGAAGCTGCGTGTACACCTCAACTCAACGAAGGCTATGTATGTGGTACACTATTTTAAATGTAACTTTGAAATTATTGAAGTACGGAAATATAATTTGCAGCTCAATAACAGGTGTATACGTATATGCAGTGCAACGATATAATTAGATATTAACTAATACTGATAACATCTTACTCCAGTCGATGCCAAATTACAACTGCACTGCATCTAATAAACTGGAACTATTTATGTTTGTTAAGTGTATATTGCCAAAATACTGAGGTCTAAAGCACAAGATCTTTAGGTTAAGACTTATCTAGACAAACTGCCGTTAATCAGCAAAGCAGTTGTTGAAATGCCAAAATAATTAAGGAATTGATTACGTTGCATTTCCACAAGGTTTGTAAATTCTATACAATTTTGACATTTTTAAAATCGCCACATTTCCGACAGCATGTCACTTATCTAGAACCCCAGCAGTGTTCGTCTTTCAATGAACGAAGTTTCAAATCTGCCGTCATAAGAAAGAGGACAGAGAAAAGAGTAATAACTTTCGTTCTTTCTCCGTCATTAGGCTAGCAAAATACTCTTGCTTTGAATGCCAGTATAAAATTCATACTCGTAAATGAAATTTGCCAATGCAATTAAAAAGCAAAAATATCAAAATCCCTTACCTGACAAATATGACACTGGAAGCTCTTCTCAAAGCAGCGGCCGCAAAGACTGTGACCATCCACACAGAGGTGGATGGGCGGCCTCATGTACGTGTTACATTTGGAACACGTCAGCTCCTTGATGAGGCCCTCGTAGTGATCCGTCTCGAGCAACGTGTTTAAGACTACTGCAAATGAAATAAATCATAAAGTTATTAGAAGGAACTATTGCACCTAAGTATAGGTAAGGAAGAAGGATCACGGTCCATAAAAAAGACTCCACGTTATATGGTAAAGAGAACTTAAAGTAAGTATTTCTCAACATTAAAGAATATTCGTTTCTAAATGCCCCTGAACGAATTTTAATAGCATTTATTTTATTATTTTTTTGGGTTTCGTATTTTGGATGTGGAGCAAATTTGGATCCCACATTGAGACCACGTTGTAACCACCGCGGGTAGAACCTGGACAAGGCTGGCAAAGGAACATGGGGAATGGCACAAGAAATGAGCCTATGCACAGCAGTGGATGAAGACGGCATGTGGGTGATGATGATGATATATAAAATTTAGACCGCACGGTGAATAATTGCATTGACACGGGGTAACCTGAATTTACGACGTGAATAATGCCTGCTGCAATATCTTAGGCAGAAAAACCTAAAAATCTCTAAGACATTTCAGAAATGTTTGGCGAAGAATGATGAGAAGAATCTACTCCGAATGACAGGCAAAGAGAGACAATGAACAGTGAAGAAAAAAGCTGACAACGTCGTCGTTACGAGAAAGTTATTCGAAAATTTAACCAGTTTTGTGTACAGCCCAACAAGGTTTTGTCCACAAAAGGACATTTTGAAAAAACTATGTAACTCTCTGCAAACTGTGGATATAGTCTAATACCAAAGACTTTCTGCGAATGTTTTCTGCTCCAATTAAATGAATTACTGGGGCATGGTAAATTCCAAAAATATGGCGTGTTTACTTTGCCCCACTCCTCCAGAGTACGGCAAGTGGGCCAAAGTAGAATAATTCATAATTTGATGGTCAACAATATTGAATGGAAACATAAGCTATTTTAGCTGGCAATTGACTCGGTACAACTAGCAGAGTGTTACATATTATAGCCATTCATGTGAGAGTTAATTTGCTTTAAGAAATTATTGGCTTTCGGGAAGTGAACACAATACACTGCATTGTACACACTGCGGTCTATAAACCCCGTTTGTTATTATTGCATTGTGTTGTAAACCAGTTCTGTATTTCGTAATACTTGTGTTGTCACTCAGCACTGTAATACTCCGTATTCGCTAACAAGCGTGTGTTTGCTGTGAAAAAAACAGGGATCGGTCTGGGTTAAATACTAGTTCTTGATTTTGTTTAGCACCTAGATTCTTCCAGCGGCTTCGCCCATCATCACCAGCCTAGCCTTTTCCCTACTATATTGGGGTCGGCTTCCAGTCAAACTGGATTCAGCTGAATACCAGTGTTTACGTGGAGCGGCTCCCTACCAGACCTCCACAACCCATTAACTGGGTAATACGGTACTTCCAGCGACTTCTCCCTCGATATAATTAAAAAGAAAAGGATATAATGTTAAATATAGTAATCCTACTAATAATAAGTAATTATAAATGCGAAAGTTTGTGAGGATGGATAGATGGATGGTTGTTTCTTACTTTTTCACATCAGAACGCTTGAAAGGATCTTCATGAAATTTGTCACCGAGGTAGATTATAGTCTGGAATAACACATAGGCTACTTTTTATCCCGGAAGTTCCCTAGGGATCACGTGGGCGATGCCGCTGGCAGAAACTAGTATGATATAGTACTGACGTGTGAGCTAAGATGCAAATGTATACAACACAGCCCACGTTTTGTTGATACAGTAACACACTATAACAAGACTTAGAATGAAATCCTGTCGATCATTCTTTAAACTCTGACTTATATATAAGTTTAGACTTACATATAAGTCAACGCCCATTCACAAATCCTCACCCAGATATAGTAATTTAGGTCATATTGACTATCATAACAACCAACGCACGGCAATTCAAACAGATTTACTAGAATCCAAAATTTACATTACATGGTTTCCAATGGAAATCCGAAAATAAACATAACTGGATACTATGTCGATTCCAATAAACGAAGTCGAGCAGAAAATTACGAGCATTTATTGGAAAGACATTCCTCTCACAATGATTTATTTAGCCTCACGATCACATTATGTGTATGATCATAAAAATATGTGGAGAAGAATTGAAATTGTACCTAATCAAGACACACGTAGGGTTCATTATAATGATACGGGTCATAGAACTAGAAGACTATGGAATAATGCTGGTATTTAATTCCAGTCACTAATTATTTGCCTGGCAAACAAAGAATTAATCGTTAATGAACGAAATATGATGAACGAAACGCAGACGGTTTACGTGCATTCATAGTATTCCATCTGTTTAATACGGTATTTAGCATTCACAAGAAGAACGGACCGAATAAAAATATGGATGGAAAAATGTGCATTTACATTCCCATATTTACTTTCGTTTGCAGAAATCCAATTGATATTTTAATGCACACATCGAGTTATACGCTTATTGGATTTTGTATTGAAGCTGATAAATATGATAATTACAATTCCAAGTAAAATTTCACGAACCAACATTTACATCCCTCATTGAAATTATAATTTCTGAAGCATGAAACGACTTGAGAACTATTAATAAATAGCTGTGAAGGAGTTAATACACATAAGTTAATTTAAACTTAATTTACGTAACTAAACGACAACTGGCTGAAATTTACAGGAACATTTTAAACTAAATAGTTAGTATTTATAATATTCAAGCGTAATAATTAGAAAGACAGATGCAAGAGTTTATTGTTAGAAGTTCAAGGTTTCAAGAGCAGACGAAAATAATTATCCCAGACAATACAAAAAAACTGGATCTTGCTTTACCTTCCTTTGTTGTACAAAGGAATTAAACACAAACTATCAACGAGGATAATACAGGTAATATGGAATTTAATATGAGTAAAGAAAAGTGTTCACCCAATACCCGTCAAAACTATACAATAAACAACACTTTTCTACACACGTCAGATCAAAAAAAATCACTACACAAATCGAACACCACAGAATAACAGTAACGTTATCATCAAAGCACTTATTACAGCATACTACGACGCTACTAATAATAAACACTAACTTTTTCTCCCCGCCGGCGACGATGTGGATGACATTCTGAAAATAACGCTGAACGCCACAACAAACGTAACTAGTTCGCGTCCAATACACTTTTATACTTCGTAAACACTTTTTGATTCACGCGGACTGGTGTAAACCGATTAGAACGCAATCGTTTAGCCATTTTCTTTGATAAGACAAGTGGTATCTGAAGCGTGATTGTGGTAAGTCGGTTTGTTGTTGGCGACACTGAACAAGTCTATATTTATGCGGCAAGGTCGCTACTAAGGGCCGCAGTGGCGAGTACGGCTGACCAACTGCGCTTCGGCTAGTCGCACATCCATAGATACGTTATGTTTAGGTGAAACTTTTACTGAATTCAGTGCTGCTTTTGGGGTATAGTTTAATTTTATGAAATTAAGTAACAATCACAGACAATCACGATTAGTGATTGTCTGTGATTGTTACAAATGAACGTTATTTTCTCTAACGCGCAGTTTCACAGACACTCTATACTGGTAATTCCACAATCCATGTATTCAAGTGTAGTTTTGTTATAGCTTTAAAAGCTAGTTCCATTCAGCATCAGCTCCAACAAGCTCCTTTTATGACATTTTTGAACTGAAACGGTATTTAGTTCAAACAAATCTTGCTAGTTCAGTTTAAAATTGTGAGGATGGGCGACTACGTTTAAATTAACGAAATGGACACGTCAGTTCTGCTCGCAAAGCACTTCATTTCCACCGTGTGTGAGTCCGTGACGCATGAAATGCTCCAAATTATGTAGTGTTGGTATTACGCAGCTATCGATATAACACGGATACCTATACCCTGATACGCCTTATCGATATACTGCATTGAATGTACGCAAATCTATTATCTCATTACCTGATTATGTATTTTTAATTTGTTTGTTCCTATGACTCGTTGAAAACCACTTTACACAATTCACACACTTCTGTTTTGTTTTCACAAATTATTCACTCAGATCGATATGTTTGAAAACCGATCACAGACAACTGTGTTGTTAGACTGATCGCATAACGCGACTGACTGCCAAAATTATTATACAATATTATTTACTGTATAAGCTACTTCTTGCCTTTTAAATGGTTGTCAATCTAGTTTACATTGCCAATTAAAATTGCTATAGTATTTGAAATGCTCGAATATGAATGAAAAATCCTTGAATTAATGAAATGAAAATTATTTTAAAGCGTTTGTAAAATTTTGCGTTAAGGCTCTCGCAGACTGGCGCGACGTGACAATACGACAACGCGTGTTCTTAAAAAAATGAGGTTTTGCTAATTGAATTTCTTGTGCTTCATTAATGAACGAACGCATGCAATATTTTTCCTCCCCAATCCCATAGGGTAAAACTGCAGTTGTGTTATGATGAATGAATAAAAATATAAAATTACCTGTAGAACCTAAGGGCTCTCCCATAGTTTGCACACTTCCTCTATTAATTACTGTTACTTATTTGATAATCACTTTTTATTTTAATCTTGGTTAACAGGTAGTCGTCTGGTCAGTGTTGCCTGCCTACTCAATAGCAAAAAGATAAACGATATACTTTTGTTATATGCCCTCGATTTAAGTAATTAGATGACGTGATTACCGCAGTATTATATAGAGCAATTCTTAGATAACATGAAATTATTAATCTTTATAAAAATCTTATCTGACAATATTTATATGTGAAATAATACATTCGGTGATTCGGTGCCCACAATTATTATTTTATTTTGTCTTCCTGCGTCAGAAAAAAAAAAAGATTAATTCGAATTGAGAACCTCTTCTATATTTTTTAAATGGCTAACCTGGGTCAAGTCGGCTAAGTCTTTTAGTCAAGAGTAAATAGGTTACTTATAGGCAAGCGATCACATCATCGCTTACCATCAGGTGAGAGAGTGGTCAAACCCGTGCTTATCAATAGTAAAAAAAATATCGTGATTATTTTTTTTTTCATGATTATTAATAACCCTACTTCCCCACTGTTGAGTATAGACCTTTTTCGTTTTTAGGGTTCCGTACCCAAAGGGTATCCAACGGAACCCTATTACTAAGCCTCCGCTCTCCGTCCGTCCGTCCGTCCGTCCATCTCTCTGTCAGTGGGTTGTATCTCAATAACCGTAATAGGTAGACAGTTGAAATTTTCACAGATTGTCTATATCTATTGCCGCTATAACAAAAAAAAATACAAAGGTTTATGGTACGGAAGCCTTCGTGTGCGAGTCCGACTTGCATTTGTCCGGTTTTTTGTATCATCCTTTCCTGTTCAGAATATAGATAGTCCTAGGCAAATCAAAGGATATGCGAAACAAATACTTGGTTCTGACTAAAATATCGGCATATTCCTATCTACGGATCTTTTGAAAAACAAACAACTTCTTCAGAGAGGACATTTATTCTATATAAAAAGGTATGATATCTCGCTACTAGGAATTGAAGTCAAGAGAAAAATAGATAGGCACGTAGTAAAGCGATCTTTTTCTAGCTCGTGTGATAGTGGATGGGCCCTATCCAGAGTGAACGCACAATGCCTTTACATACAGATACATTAGACACAAAAATACAGTTAAGGCTAGGCCAAACCAACGCGTTCAGCTTGCGCCCGCAATGGTGCGCACGATGGCGATTACTGCGCTTGCAAAAATTGTGCACACTGTCGCGTTTGTTCAGGCGTTCACCAGGTTGGAGTCACGTCACTACAATGCTACAGATAGTGAAATTGAAGAACTTTTACTTGCCTGCTATTATTGAAGACGAAGAGGAACAAGAAGTGAACTTGAGGTGGGTCAGAATGAGACGTACCTATCAATCATTGGGTATTTGTCGACCTCTTTTATAATTTCTTCCAACTCCACAATACTTTGAATCTAAAAAATCTTTTCTTCAACCACTATTAGTTGTGCGGCGTCCTAACGTAACAAGCGCGTTCTGATCGCCACCGCCGCGTGCACACGTTGCGTTGGACGCCGCGAATAATCAGACGGTGCTTCGATATGAACACGATGGTACAAATTTGTACACAAAACTGATCGCCACCGTGGACGCGAGCTGAACGCATTGGTTTAGCCTAGGCTTTATAAAGACCATTAATCTGTCTAGCCTTTTCCAAACTATATTGGATTTGGCTTCCAGTCTCATCAACATCTGCCTAGCCTTTTCCCAACTATATTGGGGCCGACCGAACTCGTGGCTAAATATTAACAGCCGCACGGGTTGATCTTGAAGTTTAAGCAACGCTTGCCAAGGTTGGTCTGTGGATGGGTGACCATCTTAACATAACGAGTTTCCTCCGTGCCTCGAAAATCACGTTAAGCCGTTGGTCCCGGCTGTCATTTGTAGATCTTTGACAATCGTTACGGATTGTCAAGAGCCAGTAAATCTGACTCCAGTCTTGCCAAGATGTACCGTGTTACCCAGTTAATAGGTTGTGGAGGTCTGGTAGGCAGCCGCTCCACGTAAAACACTGGTGTTCAGCTGAATCCGGTTTGACTGGAAGCCGACCCCAATGTAGTTGGGAAAAGGCGAGGCAGATGATAATATATTTATCTTTGTATTAATTTAAATATTAATCGCGTTTCTGTTTTTTTGTTCACAATTTGTACCTATTAGTATTAGTCACCCAAAGGATGACTGGTAGAAAACGCCTCAGGCATTAATTCCGCCTCTGTACATCTCTGTGCGTAAAGTATTAAATAAATAAATAAGTTCCTACTCGGAAACAAAAATCTTCAGTAAAACACTTGTATTAACTTTAAAGGTTTCGGTAAGTAAGATCAGGATCATAATTTATACGATCATTACTCCAACTGTAAATCTTCAATTCTAATAGAGTAATCTGATAACTGTAATTGGCTTCGTTAACAAAATATTGGTATGCTTTGATTAGATTTACATTCGTACCTTAGCTAATACTCGTAGCAATGACGTTAAATATATTTCTTGTAATGTAAAATAGTGATTGCTACAGTTAATACTTATTTTAAACTTTGGAAAACCCTAATCTTTCGAAACTAAAATGTTAATTAAAGTCAGGTACATAAAAAAAATATTTTTGAATAATCGAAAAAAAAAACAATTACTACAATTTAAAATTCTAAACATTTTATATTTAAACTAGCTTTTGCCCGCGACATATCCCGTTTTTCCCCGTCCCGTGAGAATTTAGGGATATCCTCTCTTAGTGCTCGCTCCTCTACAATCCCCAAAGAACCTACATGCCAAATTTTAGCTTTCTACGACCAGTAGTTTCGGCTCTACGTTGTCTGTCAGTCACTCAGACAGTCAGCAATGAAATAACCTTATATATATTACTAGTCGACCCACGCAACTTCGTCTGCGTCTCAATTTTCATTACTGCTCCGCTCCTATTGGTCTTAGCGTGATGATATAGCCTATAGCCCCTTCCTCGATAAATGGGCTATCTAAAACTGAAAGAATTTTTCAAATCGGACCAGTAGTTCCTGAGATTAGCGCGTTCAAGCAAACAAACTCTTCAGCTTTATATATTAGTATATATATAATTATATAAGGAAGGATATACCACCTATGAAGATATTCAAGAGTGATTATAATTCCACCAAAACGGCAATGATAGGCTCGTCGCGACGAGGCTCCAACGTCTTGAGCATCGACGACGAGTTGCTAGCCTGTCGGTTTTCTATCGGTTGCTTATTGGGGAATGTGCGACGGAATTGCATAATTTAATTCCGCCATGCCCGTTCCATCATCGGACCACAAGACGAACGGCGATGCGCCACCGGTACGTGGTGGGCATCCCACCCACGCGTACAAAACGTTTTGGGAAAACATTCATAATGCGTAAAGCTAAGGAGTGGAATTCCCTGCCGGAGTCTGTGTTTCCTGATAGCTACAACCGTGGAGTATTTAAGTCAAGAGTGAATAGGTTAATTCTACTTCTACTTTTATGAACAATAAAATTTTGTTATTAAAATTTTTATTATAATTCTAGGCATGCGGGCTCCACATTATCGCTTACCATCAGGTTAGATAGTGGTCAAACGCGTGCCTATCAATAGTAAAAAAAAATGTATGAGATTGCCGAGTTTTCTATATTATGTTAGGTACGGCTTCATTTATTATTAAAAGTATGAGATTTCTGTAAACCAAGTTAATCTGAAGTCCCTCAAATTGTAGCTCTAGTCATGCACAACTTTGGTTGCTTTAAATTGATTTGCACCGTGCTACTCAATAGGTCGACTTGGCATGTTCTATCCCACCAACTATAATTTTATTCGTTGGCGCGGTCTCTAAGTAGTGACAACGCGGTCACCACGCGGTTTGTAAGTTACTACGTGACTACTAAGTGACCACTACGAGGTCAATACGCGGCTACTACTCGGCCACGGTGGAGACAACTAGGACTCTACGTGGTGCTCAACAAACGGAAAAGCTTGTAAAAAAAAATATTTTTAAAATGAGTCCTAACAAAAATGCAAAAGCTGGTATTGTAACACACAAAAAAATACGGAAGAGAATACACGCCATACCCTACTAACAAACAAATAGTTGTACGCACTACACTGAAAATAAATAAACGTTAATTCTGTCACTCAACAGGCAACAAAAGTGTTACATTTCACATTTAGTCCCGTTCTATTCAGAGACGGTCCCCTAATTGGACGGTTTCAACTCCATCAGACCCAAACAGCGTAAATGTACCTACATTGTAAATTGCTAATTTTGCTGCAGTGGGTACATACGTGTATTGAAAATGGGTCGTATGTAGGTCGTATGAATTACGCCGTAAATTGGCAAATTGTATAAGAGTTCATGGTGATATTACTGTGCGAGCGGCGATATTAAAACTTACGACCGATGATGCTTGAAAAAATTCTAAATCTACACTAATATAATTATAAAGCTGAAGAGTTTGTTTGTTTGTTTACTTGAACGCGCTAATCTCAGGAACTACTGGTCCGATTTGAAAAATTATTTCAGTGTTAGATAGCCCATTTATCGAGAAAGGCTATAGGCTATATATCATCACGATGAAAATTGTGACGCAAACGAAGTTGCGCGGGTCAACTAGTTGTGAATAAAACCCGTATGCGGTAGATCACTTTTTTACAAACGTGCTCGTGGTCGTTCGATTTTATTTGTTCTTAACACAAATCTGACGGTCTGTCAAAAAATAAAACTGGGAGAACACTACGAAAAGAGTTCCTGGCGGTGATACCAGTTAAATCAAACCAAGAATTTTTCAATCCTTCGAAAATCTTTGAAAATAAATTGACATGAATAAATAGACTAGACGAACTAGAAGGACAAAAGATCAGTAGCTTGGGCTTATATTTTATGTCGAATCCAGTTTGAATTAACGATAGTTATTAAGAAACAGCAGGGCACATTGCTCGCAGAACATATGGTTGATGGGGCCAAAAAGTTCTGGAGTGGTGACCGCATACCGGAAGACGCAACGTTGGAAGGCCTCCCACAAGGTGGACCGATGACTTGGTGAAGGTTGCGGGTAGCCGATGGATGCGAGACGCGCAGGACGCGGCGTCCAGCAGTAGACGTCTTTTGGCTGATATGATGATGATGCTGTTAAAGAAACATTATAATAAAAAACTTTTTCACAAAAAATACAACCGACTTCCAAAAACAAAACACTACAAGGTACAAAATAACTTCGGAGGAAAGAAAAGAACTTTAATTTCGAAGTTGGTGTTTTTGGTTATTTTTTCGTTTTTTGACACCGACTTCCGAAATTTAAGTTCTTTTCTTTCCTACGAAGTTATTTTGTACCTTGTAGTGTTTTGTTTTTGGAAGTCGGTTATATTTTTTGTGAAAAAGTTTTTTATGTTTCACTTTTTAGTGGTACCTAGGTACCTGCGTACCCATTAACAGCGTACCAGCGCAATGTTATGTTAAGAACTGGTGTAAACACTAAAAAAACATGCGATTTCAGCAATCCCGATCCCTTTGCTATCATTTATTGAAGAGTTTCGTTGCCTACCTCCAAAGTTCTTCGTCAGATCTTCACCAAATTGAAACGGGACCAGTCCAGGAAAATACTCTTTCAAACAAAAAAAGAATCATCCAAATCGGCTGACAATTGGCCAAAGTATCGCTGAACAAACATTTTTCATGGGATCTTATCATCAGATCCTAATTTATACCTTTCATCATCAGCTCAGCAACATGAGATGATGATTACCAGGCGCAAATATCTGAATTGCGTTAAAAATTTAATGAAAAACATTATATGTGCCTATAGAAATTTGAGGGTTGCCCTCGATTTTCATGGGATCCCATCATCAGATTCTAATATGGTGACATTGGGACCAATCGAGAAGTATACTTTTTCAGATGAAACAAAAATTTTTCAAATCGGTTCATAAATGACGGACTTATGAGGTAACAAACATAAAAAAATAAAATAAAAAATACAACCGAATTGAGAACCTCCTCCTTTTTTTGAAGTCGGTTAAAAAAAACTCCTAAAACCATAAAGGTCACTTCACATTGACCTTCCAATCTTAATAAGAAACCACGAAATCCAGTAAAACCGCCCTGCAATTTGACCTTTTACCTCTCATCCTTAATTTAAATACCAAATTGAGCCATGCCCAACTGAATTACAGTTTAACCCTACAATAAATTATTACTTGTAATTCGTGCCTGTCCGTATCAATCAGACAAAAGCCGGTCAGTTCTAATTGGGGTACAAATGTCCAGTCATTTCTCTTATTGGATGCCCTTTACTAATTTCACGGGTCTGGCGAAGACGCTCTAAATAGTTTTATCAAATAGGCGCCTACTGTTTGGTATTTGGGGCAATTAAGTGTCAATCAATCAATGTATTGTAGTTTATATTTGGTTGGTATTTCTAATAGTTGTTTATTATGATTAAAGTTAGTGTTTAACATGCTAATTGTTTATTTGTTTATTTTATTTAAAGGCATATAACGGTATCTCTGTCAAACACGGCGATGTTGCTGGGGTTTTTCGGGCAAGGAGTTTAAAACTAATGAATGTTTTTATAAACAGTCACAATATTGACTAATCTGAATAAGTTGTAAAAAAACATAAACATCGCGTTCCATCGCCCCAATCATCATACATTTTGCTGTATTCCTCTTCAAAAAACATTTATCAAAATTACTCAAATCAACATCAGCCTTTCTTGACTAATTTGACCAGTCTTTTTTTCATATTGGCGGGAACCCCAGTACTTGGTGATACGTCAAGTTGACATAATTATGTCAGATTCGTTCTTAATTCAACTGGCTAAATATGTCCGTTTCGAGGCCAATTCTTGAGAGTGCATATTATTTTTACTGCATAAATCTGCAAAACTTGCAATATACCTATTAGGTTGGTGCTATAATTCTACAAAACCAAAGATTTTTATACATCTACAGTAACTGTTTATATATCTAAAGTCCATTTAATTGAGAATTTCTTTAAGATCAAGGTAATAAATAATCCGCTTGGAGATACCTATCAAATATGAATTTAAGTTTACTGATTGCAAAACCAGTGAACTTAGAAAATCACTTTGAAATAATTATTCTTGTTGGCCAGCTATCGATGACTACCATTTTGAAATGCAAAGCTAGTGGAGCTGGGAATATATTTTTTCATTTTATAGCGGAAAAATACCAATTATTTTCTCTCAAGCCAAAGGCTTGTCAAAGACCGGAAAGGAATCGGATTTAAAACCTTTGTAGTTGCACTAATTTGATGGCATGATTTGGAGAGGAAGTACGAATCTGTACTGTAAAAAGCAAAAGAACCCTATTATTAGGCCGTCAGTCTGTCTGTCTGTCAGCGGGCTGTGTCTCAAGAATTGTAATAGGGAAACAGTTGAAATTTTCATTATTATGTATTTTTGGCGACTGTTGAAATTTTCATGTGAATTTCTATAGCTGCAAAAATAATAAAAATTATATTAAATTAAAAATTAAACGTGGTTCCAAGAAACGTGTTTGATTTTTTCGTTTTGTATTACGGAACCCTCCGTGTGAGTGTCCAACTCGCTTTTGGCCGGTTTTTTGTTACAATAAGCGTTTCAAAAAATAAGTTATTATTATATAAGGCAACAATAATTTAAAACGAATAAAATATAATACATAAAAGCAAAAAAGAAAATGTGTAAACTGGCACATACACACTACTATTTATACTAATTACTATTTCAACTTTATGATATACCTACAATTACATTACTTAGCAATTGGCATTAATCGTTGAAATCGTTGAAATTTTACAGCCTATCCTGAGGCTGGACCAGTACCTTTTCGCTTTACCTGTTCATAAATACTTAAATTTAATTATCCTGCCTTCACCTACTCTGTAAAGATGTCAGTTTGAGCAGCGGTTCCTTACGTACCTAACTTTGTAATGTCCAAAGGTTTTACAGCATTTTCACACCGAGCTTAATAAAAAATAAAATTTTAAACTTAATTGACGACAAAGAACCTTCTGCGAGCGTTTCCGTCGTCAAGTTTACGTTTTACTCCCGTTTATTTTGTGCCTTCATAAAGTTATTTTGCAACAAAAATATTTTATTAACACATCTCTGAGTTGATATTTTCATCACAAGTCAGAATGCATTGTATAAAACCTTTTTATATTTTTTAATTATTTGCGTAATACTTGTTCCCGATGAATTTTATTGTGATGTCGTATCGGTATAATTGACGACTTTAATGCAATATTAATTGATTTCTTATCAAAATCCTTCTTATTCCAAAATCTTAATTTTACTTACCTTTGTTACGAAGTTTTGGAATTTTTTATGCCTTTAATGTTTATTGTCTATCAGTGAACTAATCTAAGAATTTCAATAAGTAGTTCTAAATAGATTTTGATGTTAATTTTAAAGATTTGAATGTGCCTAATTTAAAGTTACGATCCAATAGCTGTGGTGGTACGGGCTTTAAATTCTTTATTGAGGAGACAACTCAACAATGTTCACAGTACATAAAGCCAAACTGAATGTAGGCTAAGGAATGCTATCGGCTCGGCTGTTAACATCTACATGGGAAGGCAATATGTTGTATATTGGAAATTCTTCCCCTCCGTTAATACCAGGCGATGGTGTAAGCCTCATAAGCCTTGGCCAGAATGTTGTGATAAAGTAGAATCGATGTTACATGCGGGAATCGATGGCGTAAGATGTTTGGAGGAAAATAAAAATATACATGAGGAATAAGCAGTTCAATATTTTATAAAAAAATATATATTTCATAAGGAATGCGCCGCAGCCGCTCCACAAAAATTGTTCAATAAAAATAAATACTGAAGCAGACAAAAAAATATGGAATATAAATTATTTTTGTTGAAAAAATATAATAAACGAAACAGCTAATTTTTATTTCACAAATTCAAAGTTTGAATGTTGGTACAAGTTATTCATATTTCAGAGAAAAAGTATTCTGTAATATGACTTACACTAAAAACATTACCAACAAAATATATGCGTATATTTAAAAGGCACTTTACATATTTACAAAATATCACGAGAACAATTAATTATGATCAATAAAACCTTACATTTTATCTATGCGCATGTATAATAGTTACAGTCGGACGAATCAATAGCATTCCATTAGATCAGCACATACCGAATGCAGTAGCGCGACCGAAACGAACGTGTAAAAATTTCTTTAAAAAAAAAATATTCGCATTCCACAACGGTTTTGACCGTTAAAATAAGCTGAATTCAGATTGGATGCCAATCACGATTTTTGTTAAAAAAATGTAAATAGTCATGGTAGAATGAAATATAGGTTTTTATTAAAAATATTATATTAAAGAAAACATGTTCAATAAAAAAATAGAGCCTTTAAACTATCAAGTGAAAATAAACAGAATTCCAGTTGAATGCCGATCAACTATTTTGCAATACAATTAAAAAGTAATTGTTTTAAATGAAAGGCAAAGTCAAACTCTAAAAATAAGAAGAAGAATATATTAATATTTAATATAATAAGAGGTACCTATTTTTTAAAAACATGAATATTATAGTAAGTGCCTAAACATAATGTCTAAGTAACCTTATTTAAGATTCTAAACAAGGCTAAATATTTTTTTTTCAAGTTTTAAGACCGTTTAAGTTCACAAATGAAATAGTTTCAAGAATGTATTATTCGAAAGCTCTTAGATCAAAGTTCAAAAGATGTTTTGGAAAAAATAGAATATAATAAGGTTGGTACAGAAGTCGTTCGGGGGATTTGGAAGATCACCATAAATCATCCGAAAAGGCCTTTTTTAAACCCTCATTAAAATGCCAAGTATAAGGGCTGAATCATAAAAACGACTTGAAAATAAATTTCGTCTTGTAAAAAGGCTGGAGACTGAATATAATGGGAGAATGTCTGACATATCTTGTAGTACCTATGTAAGTTAGAAAATTAGCTTTTGGTTTTACAGTCTTACCAGATAATAAAGATAATCCTATCTGCCAAGACTTTCATTGAAAATGGGATAACAATAGATTTGTTATTTGTAATTGGTCTTTATTTTTCGAAAAATAATGTTGGTTAGTTACGCACCAACTGTTTATCTATACTTAATATATAAAGCTGAAGAGTTTGTTTGTTTGTTGTCTTGAACGCGCTAATCTCAGACACTACTGGTCCTATTTGTAAAATTATTTCAGCGTTAGATAGCCCATTTATCGAGGAAGGCTATATATCATCACGATATGACCAATAGCAGCGGAGCAGTAATTAAAATTGTGACGCAAACGAAGTTGCGCGGTTTCACTAGTTGAAACATATAAATGTAACATTGATTGTGGGTGATTGTCATTTTCCATCAACATATATTTCTGCAGTGCCCATTTTATTGAGTTCAATTAAAAATAGAGTTCAAGTAACTTTCATATTATTCTGGGTTGATTAATAAATTGTAATTCGAATAGAACTTTTGGGGTGCCTACGGTTTGTTTGAATTTCGTTTTTGTGTAAGAAATTCACGAAATATGCATGGGTGAAACGTTGAGACAGTTATCAAATCTTGGTAATACAATTGATTAGGAAATATATTTCCCTGACATCGGAAATATATTTCTATTCTGAAATAGTGATTGCTTAACACAAATTGCTGCACTATAAGAATTATACTAGACTATGAATATACTCGAAATAAAACAAAAAGTTATGTATTAACTATATTAATTTACTGACTTTGCTAAACTATTAATTTTATAATTTATATAAACAAAGTTGAAGTCTTACTGCTTATTTTTATTTATTTTTTACCAACTGCCTAAGACACAGGGTTTTTATTTGTCCGTTGTGTCCAAAATCCACGATAAACGAATATGCGTTAACTTCGATGCCGAATACACGTTATTCATATCAGATAGACCATAAAATAGCATTTTGCATTTATCTTGCATCTTTCTCTCATCCTCTCTCTAAACTTAAATTCTTTCTGTTAATGCAGTTATGTTTTAATGGGCTTGGATACCCTGTCAAGAAGGTTATTAAATAACGAGCACTCTCCAAGTAATTAAATAAACAGGTCTTGTAAATAAACTTATTTTTCGAATAAACAAACGAATAATACAATACAACTACAGCATAACAAACTATAATTTATTCTGTTCTACTATCAACATCATTAAAAATATCTTAATTGAATTTGGTACTCAATCAATAACCTCACACTTTCTGTTTACTAATTGATAGTAATTACTGCAAATTGCATCACCACAAGCAATTTCTCTAACAGCTTAAAAGTAATGTTAGTCCAGCTTGTACTCCACATTATGTCCCTTGAGCCTTGTGTATATCGCTCATAGTATACTCGATCTGCATGAAAACTTTAAACGGGCATTGCCCTTTTATGTATTTAATGAATATTTTTGAGTGTCGCAACCTGCTTTACGCGCGCCTCAAAGAGCTGTCAGCATAGAATGATGGCCAGTGCCTGCCAGGGTCGGAATCCTGAAAGAGTCGCCGTGGCCCTGGAACGCAAAGGGCATTAGGAGGAACACGGATGGGTTTTAGTCTGTAAGAGTCTGACACTCCCTCCTGCTTCACCCAGAGCGGGAGGAGTCATTTGTTGATTCGCATGCTTAAAAAAAAAGCCTCCGCTGTGCGTCCATCCATCCATCTGCCTGTCTGGCTGTATCTCAAGAACCGTAATAGGAAGATAATTGAAGTTTTCACAGTGTGTATTTCTATTGCCGGTTGATTTGATTGAGTATAACAAAAAAATATAAAAATTAAATTCTCAAGAAACGTATTTTTTTTCGGTTTGTGTTACGGAACCAGAAAAACGCCGAGCCAATGAAACCCGACGAGTCCCGGAGAAACGATTCAACTGTCTTGGATCCTGCAACGAAATTAATCAGAAAAGTACGGCGGAGGAGTAGGAAAAAAAAATATAATTTCCACTTCCCTCCGTATCAAACAGGAGACAGAATAGAACTAGGCCAATAGGCACCGAGGGACAAATATAACTGGCTTAAACTGGGCTTAAGCCAAGCACCACGGATTATATCTTACCACTTAAACTTATGGGTCCTAAATTGTGAGTTACTTTTGATTCCAGTAATAGGTATGGCAAAATCGCTTGAACGCACTGAAAGTTCTGGTTTCAACAAGGTCCGTATAGTAAACTACCCCAGATGTAACCTTAATACTATCTAACATAATATTGCGTTTAGTTTGCCAAAGACTACACTCCCATAAGATGTGATGTGCGGATTATTCGTATTCATGGTCAGCTGTAGAACATTGACATAAAGGTGAGGCCACAAGCTTAAAGGAAAATAATTTACTCTTAAAATTGCCATGACCTGTGAGAAATTGGGCAGCACAGTGGCCGGTTTTTATTGCCAGTTACTTTGCCCGCGTGAAAATTTACCAAACCATAATCATCATCATTATAAACACGTTCACTGCTGGACATAGGCCTCCCCAAGTGTCGCCACAACAACCGGTCCTATGCATCTCGCACCCATCAGCTTCTCGCCACCCTCATCAGGTCATCGGTCAACCGTGTGCGAAGCTTGCCAACGTTGCGTCTTCCAGTATGCGGCCTCCTCTCCAGAACTTTTCGGCCCCATCGAACATCTGTTCTGCGAGCAACCTTAATACCTAGAAAAATACGATGTCCTAAGGCTGACTGACAACTGAAGCGGAGAGTAGAGGGGCGGAGAAACATTAACCAATGGAAGTGCATAAAATCTGCGCTCTGCGTCATTTTATGCAATTCCATTGGTTAATATTTATCCGCACTGATCACTGGTTGGCTGGCTGCCTCGCTCCACGTCAATGGACAGGCAGCCTTATATAGGACATAATCTACCCATTTTCTAAATCTTATACAAATCCATTCGACCCTTGATGGATTTACAAAAATCCAAACATTGAGAATCATTAATAGCATTAGTAGGTGAGATTAAGTTGGTACTTATGAAGACGATCTCAGTATGCTATTACATTTTTTTTTTTAATAACCAATTTATCAGGCTTTGGCTTTAATACAATGTAATACAATTTAATTGAATACAAATAGTACTTTTATTCCATCACTCAATTAGCAGATTATTGAAGTACTTTTATATCACGAATTAGGCACTTTAATTATATAACCAGTAATAAATAAAGGTTGTCTCGGGGTAACGGCCACAACGTTTATACAGGTTGTTTTTTTTAAGTGTGGCTGGGAATATTAATTTCTCAAAGATCAAATAATGCAGTTTTAGTTTCATCAAAGTCGGGATCGAAACTCCTTTCAGTGTGTGGCTTGGTAATAGGGTTCCTGTGGTTACCCGTCGGGTACGGAACCCTATAATAACAAATAATAAAAATTTTGGTGTATGGTACGGAACCTTTCGTGTGCGAGTCCGACTCGCACTTGGCCGGTTTTTGCTAAACCACATAGATTCGGATTTGGCCATTCACTCCTACTTTAAAAAATCATCCTGTGTAAATCTTTGTATTTCTATACTGATAAAACATAAAGGCAAAATTTATCAGTAGCTTGTTAATATATTATGTTTAAAATAGCTGTCTGTGAAATTACTGGTTCAAAGTCAAAATCACTATCAAAAATTTTTAACTCGAAAAAATGCTCCAATCTTTTAAAATACGCTACGCTAGAGAGAAACCGCGGTAATAACTAGTTCTGACATAAAATTAAACGATAAAATAAAGTAAAATTAAATAAGGTGTCTGAATTCTTCGAAATCAAACTTACTGTTTTATTTAAAAGTATTTAATAAAATGCAAACAAATAAACACAGTATTGCATTTAATTAAACTTTCGTTAGTAATGGTTTTAGAACGGTGTCTTTAAGTTCAATTACTCAGCTTATAACTAAGGATGAAATTTTACGAGCCCTATCGTAAACAAACAATTACGAAGTTTAATCTGTTTTTAATAGGTTTAACAGTATTATTATTTTCTTATTAAAGCAGAGGTCTACATAGTTTTGTCCTGTTTGACATTTCTTTTGGATTCCATAGAGTGGCACTGTTTCGTATGATATCTATGCCTTAGATGGTTATTATTGCCTACGGACATATGCAATGTCTGCAGTCATGGAATGATAACATTCTTACCATCATCCACAGCCCGACTTGGCCAACAGTTGAGCTTAGGCCTCTCTTTTCTTGTCCAACCAACACCACTCCACCAACCAATTCTCACGTTCCTGTGCCAGCCTCATCCAGGTTCTGCCCTAGTGTTCTAGAGATGGCATCAATGTCATTTGTCCATCTCACCACTGTACGACCAATATTTCTTCTTCCAGTCCTTGAAAGCCACTCGGTCTCCGCTTTTCTTCGTCTATCATCACCGCATCATGCCAAACGTGCTGCCAGCTGGGCAGCACACGTTCCATTATTCGTTTTCCGATGTCACAAACCCACGTACGTTAATTTGTATTTTAACCTCACCAAACACTTAAAGCTTTATGAAAAGAAAAAAAAAAAAAAAAAAAAAATTAATAAATAAATAAATTCTGATGGCGAAAGACACATAATATTACTATTATTATTATTATAAATAATACTTACGTCAAAAATGACAAGTGTGACAACGCGGTGGATTTTTTATTTCGAACTTGTCTCGTTACACTCCATTTCTTCATTATCTGTGCACAAAATAAGACACAGACAGTAAGCAACGCTGTTTTGCTCGCAGTGTTGTGAATGTGCGTTTTATTCGCTTTAAATCCTAATTCGTAGACTGTTTAAAAACCATTTTAAAAACCTTAATGTTGGTGTGCGTTATATAAAATTTTTTGTACTCGCGTTTATTAATTTCGGTCTGCTGCATAATTTTATTGGGTACTTTGTTTCTCTCGTAATAACTGATATTACACTTTTTTGAATATATGAATTTCAAAACAAATTTTCTCTTATAACTAGTAGTAGCTTTGTACCATCTATTTTGGACATTCAACTTGTGTAATTTATCTTATTTCAGATTATCTCGAAAATACATCAATTCTACAATAAACTATGAGATTTACTTGGAAAAAAGTTCAATACATAGTAATTTTACAAACGAATGCTCTTATACCCTAGTCTAAAAAGGCATTAGTCAGAAAAAGGATTTTAAGGGTCAGTCTGGAGTAAACCCTACTTATCTGTCTGGACAAGAAGTTCATCGATAAGTGCTTGGGTTTAGGTCTCGCTGTGAAAGCATGTATTCAGAATGAAATACTTCGTAGACTTTGTCTCTGTTATCTCTGACCTAGACTAGAGTCAAGAGCAAACCCATCACAAAAAAAAAAAAAATGTTTACAATATCCGGATAAAAAGCCATACTCTTTAGGGTTCCGTACTCAAAGGGTAACAACGGAATCCTACTACTAAGCCTGTCGCTGTCCATTCCTCTGTCCGTCAGTTTCTATTGCCGCTGTAACAACAAATAATAAAAATTAAGGTTTTTACGGATATGTACGAAACCCTTCGGGTGCGAGTCCGCCTCGCCCTTGACCTTGACCTTTTTTAATAGAAGATTAGAGCATTTTAGTGAATTTTGTTACTGAATCCTAATATATAAAATTCTTCCGGTACTGATGAGTGACTCTATGCCTAACAGACAACGCACAGGCGAAACTGCTGGTCAAAGAAAGCTGTGGCATGTCGATTGCTTGGAAAGTGTAGAGAAGAACTAAGATTTTCCGAAATTCCTACGGGAACAGGAAAAATTTAGGCAAATAGCTTAAATTCTACATTCATACAAAAGGCCATTTTTCACAAATAAAAATCAAAATCTTACTACGAACTATCGGTGTTACCGCTCTAGGTCCTCTTACGACAATTTTTTTTCAAAAATTCTCTTTACCAAAATTAAAACTGAGAAGAACGCTTTTAGACATAATGCTCTTATATAATATTGTACGCAACAAATTTAACTGTAATATGGTAGTAAACCAAATATATATCTGTATACCCTATCGTTCAACCTCAATACGATCCACTAGAAAACACTGTTTGCACCTAGGAATTGTGAAACAAATGCAGGCAAACGCGCCCTTTTGCGTAGAATAATGTATTCCTTTAATACTCATACTCATAATATAGATATATTCACATGTTCACGATCAAGTTCTAGGATCCAAATTAATGAATTGCTATTATCTCCTTAACTGCTTGCTCAAAAAATATTGTAAAATAGACTAAAATTGTTATTGTTAGGGGTAATTTGTAGGTAAACATCCTTTATATATCAATTTCTGGACTACGTTGCTGGTTACACTGTAAGAATTTTTTTATAATATTTTAAGCTAATAAGTAAGCCGTCACTGTAATTGTTTGTGGTCCTAAATAAATTAAAAAAAAAACAAGTCACAATATCGTCTCAGTGACAATTAATGTCAAAAATTTATCAAAATGCAGGGAAATAAGATTTGTTTTTGACAGTTTTTACAAACTGCGAGCGGGTATTTCTCCCCAGATTTTCATTGAAAAAAAACTACACTAACCGTCTGTTAACTACGTTCAAAAATGTTAACTACGTTCCTCGTCCAGGTGTTCCCTATGACTTACCGAGTCAATTTTATTATTTCTTTTGACCTGAAACCACAAAAGATTTTAATTTGATTACCCATATTAGTAGAAAAAATACTGAAGTCTATAAACGAATAAAAATGTCAGATGGTACTCACTATTGCATATCAGTAGAATAAAATGGAATAGAATTTTCTCTAATCAAGTAATACGACTCAAACTATTCAAACTTAAGACTATGTAAGTAAACACTGACAAAACAAAACAACACAGCAAAAAATGGTGGATCACTGCTGCGACAAATCATGCGTGACTCCACAACAGCGACCCACGTACATACAGTCCAGGCGACTGGCAATCATGCTTAGGATACTGTTGGTGCTGCCCCACAACCTGCGCACCAGGGAAGCGCACCATTTACGCACTGTTATATAAAAACAATCTGCATGCGCATCTGCGAATATCCCCGATGCACTACAGAAGCGGGGCAGCCCCACCAGCATCCTAAACGCGTTATTATACTTACTGAACGTCAGTCATATTCTTAAAATTCTTTGTTTTCTTCAACACAGCTGTTAATGGGATTTTATTTTTTCTGTAAACAATTTGGCTAGTCAATTGTTAAACATGAGTTAAACAGTTCAAAGGTTTATCATAAACCAGCTGATACGCGCAATTTCTTCTGCGTCACAATTTTCACTAGTGTCGTTCCTAAGGGTCGTAGCGTGATATAATATTTATTTATTTATTTATTTATTTATTTACTTATTTACATACATACAAATATCCTTACAGGCTAGACCCAATGCGATATTGTAGCACACTTAAAACTTAAATAGTTCCCTGTTTTTTATAACAAATTGTATGAGTAGCTATTCTTGTAAATTCACCCAAAGTGCAACAGAATATGTCTATGTCATCAGCAATGAGGTTAAGAGTGCGGAGCGCGCTCGTTAGCGGCGCCTCGCGCAGCAAGTTAGTACGCGCGCGCGGTTCTGCCAGCAACCGTGGTTTTCGACGACGCCCCACATACCCGTCTGGCACGACTAGTTCCACCTTTTACAATATATCCGCATTGTGTATCTTCCCTCTTATTATTTTAAAGATATAAGTCACTAGTGTGAGTTGCCTCCTGACCCTCAGTTCATTATATCCGACCATACCCAAGACAAATAGAGTTGGATACATCAAGGGATAAAATGGATATACGCCAAATTCCCTCATATATAAGTACCTAATAAATTTATTTTGTACCCGCTCCAACATGAGACTATATTTAGTTTCATGTGGAGCCCAGATAACTGCGTTACATTCTAGTTGGCTTCTTACTAAAGCATTGTATAACGCCGTTATAGCTTTCATGTTTGTGAAGCCTAAAGAGAAGGTAGGAGTCGTGAAAAGTTATCGGCGTCCAACGACGGTTGATGAGGTAAAGAGGTTCGTAGCGTTTGTGAATTATTATAGGAAATTCATACCAAATTTTGCTAATATAGTGGTACCAATGAATGAACTGTGTAAAAGAGGTGTCGTGTTTAGTTGGACCGATGAGTGTGAGAGGTCTTTTCTGTTGCTTAAGGAAGCGTTAATGAATCCACCGGTGTTGGATTATCCAGATTTTTCTGATAACAACACTTTCGTATTGCAAACCGACAGTTCGGGGTATGCTTTAGGGAGTGTGTTATGTAATGGGAACGGGAAACCCGTAGCATATGAGCATATGCTAGTAGGTCTTTAGGGAAAAGTGAGTTAAATTATCCAATAATAGAGAAGGAGTTACTGGAAATAGTTTGGTCAGTTAAACATTTTAGACCATATTTGTACGGGCGGAGGTTCGTCGTAAAAACGGATCACCGGCCGCTGTTGTATTTGTTTAACATGACAGATCCTTCAAGTAGGTTAACTAAGTTTCGTTTGTGTTTAGAAGAATACGACTTTGAGGTTGAATATATTAAGGGGAAAGAAAATGTGCAAGCAGATGCACTTTCCAGGATAGTGATTACGAGCGAGGATTTGAAAACCATACGCGAAAAGACTATATCCGTGATGACGAGAGCGCAGTACAAACGGTTAAGAGAGCCGAATGTTTGTGATACGGACTCCATGGTATCTGGGACTGATCACCCTAGGATTGTGGAAGTTCTTAAAAAACAAGGAAATGACGTTGAGATATGTTTAAATGAATGGGAGAAAATATTACGTAACAAAAATTATAAAAAGATATTTTCAAAAGCGCGTAATTTAATGTATGTGCCAGGAAACTCGAGTATTTATGTAAACTATGAATCTTTATCAGCATCATCGCGGGACGAGTTGTTGAAAGACATAGTAGATTTTTGTATTGAGAAAGGCATAAAAGAAGTTATTATTATAAAAAATATTAAAAAATAAATATAAGTACAGTAAATACGTATAACGTTGAATTTTAAAAATATTAAAATTCAACGTTATACGTTGAATTTATTACAAAAATGGCACAATATTTGAAGGAAAATAGTGGTAAATCTCTACATACGAAAGATTTTAAAATGTGTGTGGTGAAGGATTTAAGGAGAGTAGAAGGGGAAGATGAGAAGAGGATTATTTTGAATGATTTCCACATTTTACCCACAAGTGGTCATGCAGGTATACGCAGAATGGTGAATAAAATAAAGAAGTGTTATTATTGGTCTTCTATTGAAAAAGATGTAACGGAATACATTAATAAATGTGATAAGTGTAAGAAGCAAAAGTATTCTAGACATACTAAGGAACCAATGACAATTTCTACCACTGCGTCAAGAAAATTTATTTAGATATAGTGGGGCCACTTGATAGGGACGAAAAAGGCAATGTTTATATATTGACACTTCAGTGTGAGCTTACAAAATTTGTAGAGGCGTATCCATTAAAGAATAAATCTGCAAATGAGGTAGCGAAAGCGTTGGCAGAAAATTTTGTTTTGTGATATGGAATACCGCGGACAATTGCTACAGATAGGGGTTCTGAGTTCATTTCAAAAGTAATGGTAGAGCTATGTAACATCTTGTGTATCAATAAAATCTTGTCGACATCATATCATCATGAGAGTATAGGATCTTTGGAAAATGTTCACAAAATTTTAGGCGCGTATTTAAGGATACAGACGGAAAATAATCCATCGTCATGGAGTTCTTGGATTCCATATTGGTGCTTTTCATATAACACTACAGTTAATACTGTGACCAAATATACACCTTATGAATTAGTTTTCGGAAAAATTTGCAGGTTACCAAGTAGTCTTCAAGGTGAAAGTGTTGAACCATTGTACAATTTTGATGATTATCCTTTAGAATTTAAGTTTAGATTGCAGAGGGCTCAAAAGGATGCGAAAGGAAATTTGATAGCAAGTAAGTTAGCGAGGAAAAGTTGTTATGATAAGAACCTTAATTCAATAAATTATAAAGAAGGTGACTGGATATTAATAAAAAACGAAACAGGCAATAAACTAGAATGTATTTATAATGGACCATTTGAAGTTATAAAGGACGAGTCACCAAATGTAATTGTAAAAAAGAATGATAATAAGATAGATGTAATTCATAAGAATAGAACAAAATTATATTGTAGGAGTTAGAATGTAAGTTTGAAATGTTAAAAAAAAGGGAAAAAAAACCGTAATTTAGTTTTTTTTTTTCTTTAAGTGGGGTGATGTGGTGAGTGTCACGTATGTTGTACATCAGCATGTCATGTATTGTTCAAGGTTAAGTTAAGGTAGATATACTTCGTGTTAGCACGTAGTCACGTACTATCTATGTATATTTAAATCCACCTATTAAAGGAGAGAGGACAGTTGAGGACTGTAGCTGAGTATAGTTGAGTCTCTGTTCACAATTGACTCTCAAAGTAATACACGTCTTGTTGTTTACTTAACCCCTCCTCATCCCCACATCGCATGCATCCTTTCTCAATAGAGGAGCTCGTGGCTAAAAAATAACAGCCGCACAGGTCGACCTTCACGGTTAAGCAATGCTTCCCAAGGTTGCTCTGTGGATGGGTGACCATCTTAACATAACGAGTTTCCTCCGTGCCTCGGAAAGCACGTTAAGCTGTTGGTCCTGGCTGTCATTTTTAGAACTTTGGCAGTCGTTACGGATTGTCAGAAGCCAGTAAATCTCACTCCAGTCTAGTCAAGAAGTAGCGTGTTACCCAGTTAATGGATTATAGAGGTCTGGTAGGCAGCCGCTCCACGTAAAACACTGGTATTCAGCTGAATCTGGTTTGACTGGAAGCCGACCCCAATATAGTTGGGAAAAGGCTAGGCAGATGATGATGACATCCTTCCTCAATAAATGGGCTAACCAACACTAACTTATTTTTTCAATTCAAATCAGTAATTCATCACCAAACAAACAAACTCAATATTATAGTGTAGATACGGATTAGAAGAGTATAGGTATAGGCGTGCGTAATAGCTTCCCTCTTAGCAACTAGCAAAGATCTGTTGCCACCCTATATAGTATCTCCTTTGTAGACAACAAACAAATATTTAGTATCCGTCCGTGATATAACCATGTCTACCAGCATTTAATGGGCAAACAGCCGCTACTTAGCAACAACAGATAAACAAAGTAAATATTATTCCCAAGTTATGCCACTGACATTTAAATTTAGGTGACACGTGACAACATCGTGTATAATTCGCTTATCACTTGTTTTTGTACTTCAGATGACGGGTTAAGGCATGTTTCCAACACGCGAGACAAAGTCCGTATGCGTTTTATTCTGTTTGGATGTTCATTTTATGTGTGTGACCTTTGACTTTTTCTTCGAAAGCTTATCTACATGTATCTTAGGAATGATTAATAGCTATTGTTTAGTTATCTAACAGATTAAATGGGATCGACACGTGTATGGAATGAAGTTCTGTGTCATGATAGATATCAAAAGTGACATCTATCAAACATCATTAAGTAATAATCAAGTTTAATAAAGATTTAAATTGATTATTACTTAATGATGTTTTCTCGTCATCATGGGTGAGAAGTGGATCGTGAACCAATATATATACCCTAAAAAACCGAGGATCACATCAGCTTCTGTGCCAAGCGTATGTAAACTACGAGAAAACCTTCGACATCCGCGAAACCTGGTGCTACGCTGTCCTGGAGTCCATGCAGAGATGTCTCATCGACTGTCACCACGTCGAGGTGAGATGTCTGTATAAGGCTGCTACAATGACCGTCTAAGTACAAGAACAGTGCACAAAATACAGTCCAACTGCGTCAAATGTTTTATAGTAAATACTAAATCGGTATTACCACTGCGCAAAGGCCACTCTCTTCTTTCTAATTCTTAAGGGAGGTATCCAGGGCCCCAAGTCTGCTATTTGTAAGAAATTCGCGATTCCAACACGATCCAATTGTCATTTTGCTAAAAGTTCGTAATCTGCTAAATTCATAACGGTCGATCAAAGATCGGTCAATGGTTTCGTTATAGAATCGTGCTAAAATGACATTGTCGTATTACCACTATTATAAAACCCATTAGTAGAAGTTATTGTCAAACAACTACTACTAAATTTGAACGTTATGTTATGCCAGATTTCTTATATATTATATATTTACATATTATGTTACATACGTCTGACATTCATTTGTCATTATGTACAAGATTACCATTCCATGCCATTTCTTTCAATAGAGTGTCAGTGGTTGACTATTGGAAAGTCATAATGACGCTTTTATATTAGTAGATTACAAAAGTGGTCAAAATCAACAATTATGAAATCAATGATAGACCATTCTGACACTATTGTAATAGCAGACTTGGGGGCCAGGTAATTTCACCATCTTCGTCGCGATCTGCAGCTTGTTGGGCAGCCTTTTGAGCCACATGAACCTTGTGTTCTTGCCTTATTTATGTTACAACATTTTCACGCTGACCATGCACGGTTATGGGTTTTCCATTTTATATAAAAAAACCTCTTAGGACTCGTTCGGCTTAGGATTGTAAGCATGCCTACAGAACTAAGCCCATATTGTAACATTTCATGTCTACATTTGGTTGGCGTTAATCCTGGCTTTTAGAAGGGTCCGCCTTTTCATTTTATTTTTACATTTTCAATATAAAAGATGTGTAACTACTTGATGACATCACCAGGATTTTTTGGTAGTAAATAAATTTTAGTTAAGTATGTTCTAGTCAACAGTGAATAACTAATTTCTATGCAAGCGTGCTCTGTCGTCTAGGACCACAATCATAACCGATTACCTACTAATAGTAATGCTAAAACGTAAACTTGTTCACACTAATATAATAATTGTAATAAACTAAAAACTATAAAACGTACGTAATAAACGGCTGAACCATTTGTATGAAACTGACACGCAGTTGGGTTAATTTTTGATAGACGGACGAACGGACAGCCTAGGTGTTAAAAAAAGTCGTAAACAATAGGGTTCCGTTGGTTACCCTTTGGGTACGGAACCCTATTGTTAACGCCTACGCTGTCCGTTCGTCCGTCTATATGTCAGTGGGCTGTATCTCAAGAACTGTAATAGGTAGACAGCTGTATTTTACATATTGTGTAAAAAAAAACAGCTATTGCCGTTATAACAACAAATAATAAAAAATAACGGTTTTGGTACGGAACCCTTCATGTTAGAGTCCGACTTGCACTTCGCCAGTTTTTTTTATTATCACGTGGGCGAAGCAGCTGGCAAAAACTACTCAAAAAATAATATGTTTTAGTTTATGTGTGTGTTTAGTTTGTGTATAACATTACTTTTGTTTCAAGAAGTTAAGTATGCAAACGCACAGTATAATATTTTTTCGATCCTAATGCTTTCACTGGCATTAAGATCGAAAAAACTATTATACTAACTGTCGTAATTATTCGTAACGATTGTGCAGTGAAACGTCCCCCTTAAATAACAGAGGCCGATTTGTCGGTGACAATGAACTATGACATAGGTTGCGATATCTTCAACATACTATTAAATATTTGAATGAATATTTGAAACTACTTTTATTCTGAAATATACATTGTTTAGAAATAATATTGAATGCATAAAACAAATAATATAGACTGATTTACGATTGCGTTAGTATCGCCTAGTTATTTTTGTGGTGATTGCAGATAAATTAAGCTACTTTGACAGACTAAATCACTACTTTGTTTAGCCCTTGGTCAACGATGATTTTCCTGAAATGATAGATTTGTTATCGCGTAGTGTGCTAACTATTCAAAATCTCAAATCACTAACCTACAATGACCTGAAGAGCAAGCCAGCAATTAAACTCAGATTCGAAATTGTAAACAAGTTGCATCCCGCTCGTGTACAACATCTATGTATAACTACGAAGTATAATAACGTAGGTATAATAACATACCTAGTCGTTATAATTATTTCGATGTCTGTTGGTTTATTTACATACAGTCGTACTTAATACTTAAAGTACGTAGTTAATTTAATTGATTTGTGACTAATATTTGCCGATATAGTCCAAAGAATATACGAACTTAAGTTCGGTGAAGCAGGCGCATTGCTTGCAAAACATATGGCCGGCGCGGCCGAAATACTCTGCAGTGGCGGCAACGTACCGGGAGGAGTAACTTTTGAAGATAGGAACTTTTGAGGATAGGTAGGCTAGTAGCCCCGACGGGATACCGGCAATTGTTCTGAAAACTTGTGCGCCTGAGTTGTCTCCGATCTTGACACGTCTATTTCGCCTTTCGATTGAGACTGGAAAAGTGCCGAAGGCTTGAAGCAAGCTAACGTGCAGCCCGTGCCCAAGAAGGGTAGTCGAGCTGACCCGTTGAATTATAGACCCATCTCGGTAACGTCCATACTCTATAAGACTATGGAACGCGTATGGAAGCTCCTGGCGTACCTAGAAGCGAATGATATTCTTAGTGAACGACAATACGGGTTCCGCCGAAATCGGTCAACTGGGGATCTTCTAGCGTATGCCATTCACATCTAGAGTGAAGCCATAGAGAAGCACGTGGAGGCACTAGCGGTCTCCCTTGACATTTCGAAGGCTTTCGACAGGGTCCGGTACGATAGCCTTATTAGTAAGCTTCCTTCTTTCGGTCTGCCCGCCGGTTTGTGTGATTGGATCGCTGATTTTCTGGCGCAAGTTCGATCGTGTATGGAATACTGCTCTCATCTTTGGGATGGATCTGCCAGATACCAGCTTGATGCCCTTGAGTCAATTGAGAAACGAGCCTAGAGGATCATTGGCAATGAGAGGCTCGTCGCGACGAAGCTCCAAAGTCTTGAGCATCGACGACGAGTTGTTAGCTTGTCGGTTTTCTACCGGTTGCATTTTGGAGAATGTGCAACGGAATTGCATAATTTAATTCCGCCAAGCCCGTTCCATCATCGGACCACAAGACGAAAGGCGATGCGCCACCGGTACATGGTGGACATCCCACCCACACGCACAAAACGTTTTGGAAACACATTCATAATGCGTACAGCTAAGGAGTGGAATTCCTTGCCGGAGTCTGTGTTTCCCGATAGCTACAACCTGGGAGTCTTTAAGTCAAGAGTGAATAGGTTAAAAAAAAAAACGAAACCACGGACGGAAGTTGTCAAGAAAAGTACACATGTAACTGTTTTTCAATTTGGCTTATTAGGATTTTCCCCAGAACTAATTAATTAATCTAAATTGTATTTAGTAATAACGATAATGTGAATGTGTGACTTAGTTCTTGGAAAGGTTAACGAGATAATTCCAAGGCTTTCTAGTATGACATTGAATTAACAGGACAAATGGCGTACCTAATTTAGTCTTCAGTTCTAGTTAAGAAGGGTTTCACAAAAAAGCAGGCAAAAATTGTTAAGGTAAGGAAAATGAGTGCTCTGCAGCAAAACTCAACTGGCTTGTAATAATAATAATTTGAAAAACAAATTACCTTATATGCAAACTGAACTCTTACACTTTGTTCACAGAACAGTTAATTGATGGGGTCGAAACGTTCTGGAGTGGCGACCGCGGACTGGAACGCACAAAGCGGTCGAAGTCTTCCCACAAGTTAGACCGATGACCTGGTGAAGACGCAGGAATCTGCTGGATGCGAGACGCACAGTACCAGCCGATATGTCGCGTCTAGCAGAGGACGTATTTCGTCTGAAATAACGATAAACCCTTACAATTCATAGCATCTTAAGCGGGTGGTAGACGTACAAGCAAGTCCGCGTACTTATGGCTCGACGACTTTTTTCTCTACGCGTCTTGTTTTTAAGTACGCGTACTTACTTACCCACGAGCGAAAAAGGTCGTATGCATAGTTGCTAGTACAACTATCATCCACTTTACATGGGAGTATCAATCTTACAACCTTTCCAGTAAAACTTATTCACCCAACCGACTCTAAACTTTTCAGTATCACTACGAACGCAAACACCCGCAACACTATATTTAATCAAAACGACACAACATCTCCTTGGTTTCCACCACGCTATTCATATCACACCACCCACTACCTGTACCCCACAACAGCTAGCAATTCCTCATCCCGTCATATACATCCTATAGCGTTTATCTAAGAGGTGCATGTGTGTCGGGGTGAATATATTGCCGCTCTACATCAACGGTTGCCGACATTCGTGACACTTGCGACACTCGCGACACTGTACAGGTGATAATGTGCTGTGTTATTATTGTTATGGTAATGCAACACTATGTGGTTTTGATTTTGTCTTTTTATAATCGAATTTAGTAAGGAGAAAGAGAGGTTGCTTGGGACAATGCTTTGCCATTTTACACCACTTCTTTTTCATAATATTCCTAAAGATCTTTTCATTTCTCAATCAGAGCCAAAATCATCATAGGAAATGGTGATTAAAATGAGTGTATGTAGTTGTTATATCTCATTGTTCAGTTATTTTGTACTTCATAGCATAGTTACAAAGAGTATTTTGCATGTGGTGTTTGCCTGTAATTGGTTGTGCAGTTAGATTCAAGAAACAATTCCTTATTTGTGTTCCTATCTGTAACAACTGTTGGTGAACCTTAATTAAATAAATAAAATATGTTATATTTTCTTCAATCACATCCTATATGATTCAAATATTTGTCGTTCATCAATTGATGTGACGTAAAATTTTCTTGTCGAATGATCAAAAATCTAAGGGGTGCAAGAGATTTATTGGTACCTCGTATTACTTTAGGGGTGAATACATTTCACAGGTGGTAAAACATCCTGTTCATTTAGGAACAGGGTACACATACGATACCTATGCAGTTATGTTTCCATCGATATTTTGTAAATGTTATGTATTTTGTAATTAAATAATCATCATCATCTGCCTAGCTTTTTGCCCAACTATATTGGGGTCGGCTTCCAGTTAAGGAGGGTTTAGCTGAATATTAGTTTTTACGAGGAGCGGCTGTCTACCAGACCTCCACAACCCATTAACTGGGTAACACGGCACTTCATGACAAGACTGGAGTCAGGTTTACTGGGCTCTTACTATCCGTAACGATTGCAAGAGATCTACAAATGACAGCTGAGACCAACCGCTTAACGTGCTTTCCGAGGCACGGAGGAAACTCGGTATGTTAAGATGGTCACCCATCCACAGACCAACCTTGGCAAGCGTTACTTAACCTTGAAGATCGACCCATACGGCTGTTATTATCTAGTTTATTAAAAAATATCGAGCAGAAATATGTTTAGGTAATTTTTTATTTGGGTTTGCTCTTGAATCTAGTCTAGGTCAGAGATGACAGAGACAACGTCTACGATGAAGCGAGCTTACCCAGAAGGAGCCTATTCACTCTAACTTTGAAGAGATTAGGGTTCTAAGCGTTTGGTAACACAGACGCAGGCAGAGACTTCCACTCCTTTGCTGTGCGCATACTAAAAGACGTTTCGGCGTCTTCTGGGAACTCTCGCTCCATCATAGACCTCATCTATCGCTTTCCATCAGGTGTGATTGTGGTTAAGAGCAAGACCATTACCAAGTAAATAAAAGAAACGTATAGTGCGAATTGGTGGAATAGCAACTAGTTAGAGATGGTAAGATGTAGTGCGTCTGGATGTCCGAATAATAATACGCATAACTTAAAAATTAAAATGTTCAAACATTTGAACATTTTAGTTTTTAAGTTACATTCAAAATAAAACTTTTCATGTGTACCTACTAAGTGATATAAAGTTTTGCGATTGCAGCCTGTTTTAGTTGCCTTTCAGAACAAAACGGAACATTACTTCATTCAATGCACCGTTTAGACTGAGTCTAAAGGCATTCATAGTTATAATTATAACTGGCATGAGCACTAAGGAAGCATTCATTGAAATATGCTTATAAGGGGTTAAAAGCTTATACCAAAGTTCTCGTAAGTAAATTAAACGCCTCTGGAATCGTAAAGCTAAGTTTAGAAAACAACAGAAATTGTGACACAAGTTTCAGACGTAAGCATCTGTACTATTCGAACTTGCATAAATCTGCTGATCCGATACTAATTTTTGTGTCACAACAATTACAGACACCAGCACCCCTATTCTATAACAACATTTTCGTGTCTCAACAGCCGAATCCGAAGGGAGTATCAAATTACGTCAAACGTAAGACCTTTATGTTGTGTGCAATAAAGCTCACTTTGTGAGGTTTGTCACTCAGGTGAAGCTCGATAGCGAAATGGTTATTTACAGAATAGACTAGCTGGGGTCTAAAAAGGCCACTTTAGCAGAATCTGAAAGCACATCACGCTACCCGTCACTGTCAAACTTTCCCAATCAACCTTGTACCTAATGCGTTAGCGATAATTTTTTTTTTTTTTTTTCTATTGATTGGCACGCGTTTGACCACTATCTCACCTGATGGTAAGCGAGGATGTGGTCGAAGATGGAGCACGCTTGCCTAGAAATAACCTATTCACTCTTGATTTAAAGACTCCCAGGTTGTAGCTATCAGGAAACACAGACTCCGGCAGGGAGTTCCACTCCTTAACTGTACGCACTAAGAATGTGTTCCCAAAACGCTTTGTGCGTATGGGTGGAATGTCCACCATGTACCGGTGGCGCATCGCCGTTCGTCTTGTGGTCCGATGATGGAACGGGCTTGGCGGAATTAAATTATGAAATTCCGTCGCACATTCCCCAAAATGCAACCGGTAAAAAACTGACAGGCTAGCAACTCGTCGTCGATGTTCAAGACTTTGAAGCTTCGTCGTGACAAGCCTCTCATTGCCGATGATCCTCTTGGCTCGTTTCTCAATTGACTCAAGGGCATCAAGCTGGTATCTGGCAGATCCATCACAAAGATGAGAGCAGTATTCCATACACGACCGAACTTGCGCTTGATAGAGTTTGAGCAGCTGTTCCGGCGTGAAGTACCGTCTCACCTTAGCCAGAATCCCCAACTTCTTTGCAGCCACTTGAGCTTTTGCCTCTATGTAAGGGCCAAAATTAAGAGTAGATGTTAATGTAACCCCAAGAAGCTCAAGATGGCCGGTTATCGGCACGGTTTCACCGCGGAAAGATGAAGCTGGGCGGAATTGGCTCCATTTGGCGGAAAATAGACACGCTTGGGTCTTAGCAGCATTGAACTTGACCAGATTGGCATCGCCCCATTCAGAGACCGCCTGTAAGGACACGTTCAAGCGCTCAACCATTGCCTCCCGGAGAGACCGGATCGGCGACCCACCAGCTCGTGCGTCGGACACGTATCTCTCAGCAACAGTGCTGTCGTCTGCATACCCAAAGGTACCGGGTTTAAGCAGATCATTAATATGCAGCAAGAGCAGTGTTGCCGAAAGCACCGACCCCTGAGGAACCCCGGCATTAATATCCAGCAGTCCAGACGAACAGCCATCTATGACCACTCGGATAGACCGATCCCTCAGGTAATCTGCGATCCAATCACACAAACCGGCGGGCAGACCGAAGGAAGGAAGCTTACTAATAAGGCTATCGTGCCAGACCCTGTCGAAGGCCTTCGAGATGTCAAGGGAGACCGCCAGTGCCTCCCCGTGCTTCTCTATGGCCTCACTCCAGATGTGAATGGCATACGCTAGTAGATCCCCAGTTGACCGATTTCGGCGAAACCCGTATTGTCGGTCACTAAGGATATCATTCGCTTCTAGGTACGCCAGGAGCTTATGATTCAGCACGCGTTCCAAAGTCTTACAGAGTATGGACGTTACCGAGATGGGTCTATAATTCGACGGGTCAGCTCGACTACCTTTCTTGGGCACGGGTTGCACGTTAGCTTGCTTCCAAGCCTTCGGCACTTTTCCAGTCTCGAACGAAAGGCGAAATAGGCGTGTCAAGATCGGAGACAGCTCAGGCGCACAAGTCTTCAGAACAATTGCCGGTATCCCGTCGGGGCCACTAGCCTTGTTCACGTCTAGGTTATGCAGTACCCTACGGACGTCCTTCTGATGAATGCGAATGTTCGACATACTTGACTCGCATTCACCAGGAGAGGCGGAGGGCGTCGCGCCACCAGGATCCAGACGTGAAGATTCCGCAAACAAAGAAGCAAACAAGTTCGCTTTCTCCTCAGCGGAGTGGGCCAGCGTCCCGCCGGGTCTCAGCAGTGGTGGTAGGAGCGGCAGAAGTTCGATTCGACCGACTTAGCCAGGGACCAAAAAGCCTTACTACCTGCTGGGTATGAAGCAAGTTTGTTCCCTATTCGGCTATTGTGGTCAAACCGAGCCCTCCGCAACACCTTCTTGCAGGACTTAGCAGCCCTGTTGAAGGCTCTCTTCTTCTGACTCACGTCATTTGCTTTGCGCGTACGAGCGTCGACCCATGCTAGGTACGCCGCGTGCTTATGCGCATCAGCGCGATTGCACTCGGCACCAAACCAAGGACGAGCTTTGCCAGATATTGCTATGTCAGAGAACGGAATGTAGTATCTACTCCATTCCCCTCCGCAACACATCCGTCACGGCATCCGCGCACGACGTAGCATCAGTGGAAGAAAAGCAAGTAGGCTGCCAAGGGTAACATGCGAAGAAAGATCGCATGCCATCCCAATCTGCTGACTTGTATCGCCATACCCGCCGGGTGCCTCTTGGGCTAGGATCGGGCGGAGAGTAAACAGACACAGACTTAACCAGACAGTGGTCGGAACTACCCAGTGGTGATGAAATCGACACCGGATAGCGGTCTGGATCTGTTGTCAGCAAAAGGTCCAAGCAATTGGCAGTGTCCGAATCAACATCCGGCACCCTCGTTGCCCCCTGGACCAGCTGGGTAAGATTTAACGCAAGCGATAGCATTCGCGTCTCTCGTTCAGCATGGTCTGTGCACTGGTATGGGAAGAACTACTCCTGATGGTGGGCATTGAAGTCCCCCAGTAACACCAATTGGGCAGAAGGGTACCGCTGCTGAGCCGCATCCGCCGCCTCACTCAGGTGCTGTGTAAGCCCAGTTGTCTCCAAATCACCGCCGTGTGAACGGTAGACGCATGCGTAGACAATTTTGTCTAGACCTGTGTCCACTATAGCCCACAGCGTTGAGAACCTGGAGTCTTCAAGGTAAAGGAGACGCCGATAGCAGATGTCATCCCGGGCGTACATGCATACGCCCGCGCGGGGTCTGAAGTGGTGCTCCAGGGTAAACCCTGGGTAAGACAGGTATGACATGTCCGACGGACATCCGATCTGCGTCTCCGACAGGAACAAGAGCGCTGGTTTCTCGGTCTCGAGGTGGTGATGGACTGCGGCGAGATTTGAGTGCAGACCTCGTATATTAGAGAGGTGCACTTTATGCGAAAGGACGTGCTGCCGCTGTACAGCTTTTCTCTTTTTATTCCTGTTCATTCAAGTGATGGAGGTTGAGAAGGAAGTGAAATGAGGTTCCAAGCTGCTAACCTTCAGGCACGCCCTGACAGGATGACATCTTTGGGGGACTAGTCTGGAGACTGCGGGGACGCCCGAGCCCCCCCGGGAATGTCCATCGGGCCCTTTCATCTGGTCGCCAACCAGCACGATGGTGCATTCCGGGATTTTTCGTCAGATGGCGGGGCAGCCTTTCATGTGTGGCTAGCACACTACTTGGGCCCCCAACTATCTGCGGTCGGCCAGCGGCGCACCGTGCCTCGGATCCCGCTACCCTCCAAGACTAGTCTCCCGATACGCCCATGCCAGGTATGTTGTGTAATTAATATTATGATTCGACTTAAAGTAGCCTTCTTAGACCCGCAGTGTTTACACATAGATACACGGTGTGTATGTCACCAGAAAATTGCAAACGACGCGGTGACATGAGATAGTAAAATAAAGCGTGAAATTGTAAACTGTTTTTTAAGTGAAAACTTTTTTAGCGGCGTTGTGCACGTTTTTTGTGATGGGTAAAAAATGTTAAACTTGCGTCAGGACACGTGACCTGGTCGAAAATTCTTAAGACGTCAGGACACGTGACCTGATCGAAAATTCGTAAGACGGAGAGAGAGCAGCACGCATTCAAGTTTTCACTTCTGCCGGCACTCCCGAAGTGCAAATCGTTTTTTCTTAATATGATAGGGATATATTGGAAACTATTGAATTTTGATGGAATTTATTGTATACAAAATGACTTTTTCATAAAATTTATCGTGAAATTAGAATCTATTCCTTATAAGATAATCTATATAAGATTTTAATAAAGATTTATTCCAATCTAACGGAGTATGGTAACATACATTGAGTGTACGGTGTACAGTGTCCTAATCTATTCTAGGCTTTAGTCATTTAAAAATAAGTTCAATTACAGTGGTGTTCACGACCCCATCGTCTGGCAACACCATAATAGCCTCTTGCCATAAAGGTGATTACTACTTCCGTGAGAAAGTGAGCAACTGCCCTTTTGTAGTTCTTTCAATTCGTGGAAAAATATTAATACACTTGTTTATTTGTAAGGAGTACGTGAAGATAAAAATATTTTTATTCTGTTATAAATATTACACACGACACTTTATTTTTAGTAAACAAGGAAAAGTTTCCAATGGTAGTCTGGTAAAGATGGTTTTTCCAAAGTTATACTACTCTGTCAAGAAAGTACCGGGAAAAGATCAATAATACACAAAATGTCTGTTATTCATCCAAATTTATTTTATCACCTTCAAATTATGCTCCTTTAGAAACGATACACTTGCGCCAACGAATAATCCATTCATCAAAACATTTTTTAAACGCTGCTTCCGGAATTGAGTTCAGTTCTCGCCGCGAATTCTCCTTTATGTCTTCTATCGATTGAAAACGGGTGCCACGAAGTGGTAATTTGAGTTTAGGAAAAAGAAAAAAGTCAGCAGGAGCCATATCTGGTGAATATGGTGGTTGCTGGATGGTATTTGTTGAGTGTTTGGTTAAAAATTCGTTCACAATGATAGCCTTGTGCGAAGGCGCATTGACGTGGTGCAAAATCCAAGAATTTTCTTTCCACAAATCTGGCCTTTTTCGTGGAATTTGTTCCCTTAAACGCCGCATAACGCTCAAATAATATTCTTTATTTACCGTTAGACCTTCCGGTAAGAATTCAGAGTGCACAACACCGCGATAGTCAAAGAAAACAGTCAACATGACTTTGACTTTTGATCGACTTTGGCGTGGTTTTTTCGGTTTCGGTTCAGTTGGAAGGCGCCACTCCGAAGCTTGTTGACTAGTTTGCATGTCAAACTCGTAAACCGACGTCTCGTCACCAGTAACAATGCGTTTCATGAATGTTGGGTCCGAACTGACTCGTTCTAGCATGTCCTCAGCGACTTTCATGCGATTGAGTTTTTGGAGAAAATTCAGATCTTTTGGGACTAGCCGAGCAGCAACATGTTTCATACCCAAATGATTAGTTAAAATGGTACGGATCGACTCGTGAGATACAGAAAGTTCGGCGGCTATCTCTCTCAGAGTTGAATGGGGATTTTCAGTCACTATTTCCTTCACTTTTGCGATGTTAACTTCAGTTGCAGACGTTGACGGCCTACCAGAGCGAGGCAAATCTTCCATCATATCTCGACCGCTTTTGAACGCTTTGAACCACTCATAAGCACGAGTTTTTGATAAAGTCGATTCACCGTAAGCCTTCTGTAACATTTTCAGTGACTCCGAACACGAAATTCCATTGGCGATGCAAAATTTAAGACAAACTCTTTGTTCGATATTTTTGTCCATTATGAAATTCGCAATACACACTATATATGATATTACTAAAACCAGCACTGTATTTAATATAAATAACAGATGCAACTCAAACTCCGCGCAAAATGGAAAACAGTTGTGCCAATCTAACAACTACAAAAAAACAAAAATTTGAATTTGGAACCATAAACAAATCATCCATTCCCGATACTTTTTTGACTGAATGTATTACTAAGTGTTATCTTTTTTTAATGTGCCTGAATTATAATCACTATTTTGGCTGTTAGCTGGAAATTAATCAACTGTCCAATGTCGCTAAACCAGCTAGGTTCTTTTTTGTTTACTAAAAGCTTTGCCTCATACTAGGAAATTCTCCTGTATCGTGCAAACATACAAATACACATACACAAACAGCCAGACTAAGAACAACTATCTGTAGGTCATACAAGGATTTGTACCGATCGGGAATCAAACCCGCGACACGCAGCGCAGCAGCCGATCTCTTAACCGCTGTGCTAACCGTTCCGTCAAATAAACAGGTAACTATTACGAAACTTCTCCAAAATAATTATACCTCCTTGCAACCACTTGTATATCAGCTTGTGCAAGGTTTTGGCAGAGTCTACCAAGGGACATACGTAATCGCTTGGTAAACTTTTGTCACTGTGGTTTCACCACTTTAGACTTTGAATCGAGTGATATCTTC
The DNA here is from genome assembly GCA_950371165.1 of Lacanobia oleracea. Lineage (NCBI taxonomy): Eukaryota > Metazoa > Arthropoda > Insecta > Lepidoptera > Noctuidae > Lacanobia > Lacanobia oleracea. The sequence goes on from OX493401.1 coordinate 14,879,852, forward strand.
AGTAATATGCTCGTATGTTACTGTTGCGTCTGCTTGTGTATCAGTGGTACTTCCAACTATTCAAATAAACTATTATATCGGTATGGTTATTTTTATTTAGGAATGGGCTTCCTCTTGACCACAATCACGCCTGATGGAAAGCGACAGATGAGGGTGCCCAGAAGATGCCTGTTCACTCTTGCTTTGAAGGCAGACGGGTCATATGTAGACGGAAACACTTGCCACACTTGAAAAACTGTTTATTTAACTGTCTAATTAATCCCCCAAATGTGTCTCCTATACTCAATATTTATTTGTTTATGTAATGCGCTCGTGTTTGGGTCACAGGTCTTCGTATGTGTACCAAAATTAATAAGAATCAGTCCAGGAGTTTCGCAGAAAATTGGTTGAGACACACGGACAGACAGACAGACAAAGCACGAGTGCTCCTAAAAATTTAAATTTTTTATACAGTTTGCAGCCCCAAAGGAGCCTTTACTACTCCCACATTCTACTTATTCTTAAATCTATAATAATATATAAAGCTGAAGAATTTGTGTGTTTACTTGACCGAGCTAATCTTTGGTGCTGCTGGTCCGATTTGAATAATTCTTTCAGTGGTAGATAGCCTATTTATCGAGGAAAGCTATAGGTTAAATATCATCATGCTAAGACCAATAGGAGCTGAGTAGACGAAGTTGCACGGGTCAACTACTTTGCTTATAAATATGGCGAGAAATCATTGCCATCAACCAGGCACTCTCCCAGACTTTGAGCTGTTCTCCGATCTGAAAATTGAATTTCCTACCACAAGACCAACGAACAGTCAAACGAAGAAACATTTATTTTTCTTCATCATGAAAAAAGAAACCTACGAAAAACTAACTTTGTCTTTAATTGTTACCTAAAAATACTCTGTTAGCGATTAGAACAATGGAAAATCACGATTCAAGATGCATTCCTCAACTGCTTGTCATGTCAACTTGCGAACTATTCCTGTATGTCCTTCATTTCTAATAATTGCGCCTGCTAATTATAATAGCTCCTGATTGCGTCCAGTGCAGGATAATAATACACTGTTATCTCAACAAGTCTAGACAGGGGATGACTGTATATTTATGACGTGGCTTCGTCTGGCTATTTCGATTCTAATATTTTTTGGTTTTATGGGACTACTAAAATAGGACAAAAACCTACGCTTAAAATAATAAAGACCGTTTAGGTACAAACTAACCCTATTATCGACAGCCACTGAATATTTTTTCCACGAGTATTTATTTATTTTACTTTAGTATTTATAGTCTCAAAGTGTAAATGGATTTATTCAATTGGATATCATTATTCTGGTAGAAAAAAAGGTCAAACAAAGGGGATAGTTTTTAAATAGCTGTCTTGAGGACACAAACAAAAAGAACGGAATGTATCGACCTTCTAATCAAAATAAGTTGAAAATACAGCACCAAGAAAAGCAAACCTTTTCCATTTCATTTGACGTATATTCCACCTCCATTATAGCAATACAAATTGACAATTCACGATCCTATTGGGTTTTGAGAACCAATGAAAGACACAGTTATAATTTTTATATAATTATTTAATATATTCGTTAATTAAGAGAGGTGTGTACCGCTGTTCTCCGTCGAGTCAAAAAGGAAAAGAAAACTCAAAATAATGTAGTCTGCTAACATTAATCTTGTTTTTTTTTTTTCTTTGTTTATTTAGTCACATTTAAAATCGCAAAGCGTTTGTCAGTTCCATCGTACCCTAAATACAAATTAGTCATATCTGGGCCATGAACCTAAACAGACTCTTCGCATCATTGCTATTTGGCTGAGCCAAGATTTTATTGAAGGTGCCTACGTCAAGTCTGTTCAACCTCAAGGATCTTTATATTTGAGTCTTATTTCAAATCAGTTTCTTTTTAGTCAAATTACATAACGAATCCTTTGATATTTAGCTCAGTTTAACATCGTAGTTTTAAAATCTGATTAAAATGTCAAAGGTGCTAACGAGTCTTCACCCCTAGGCTCTAACTAAAATAGTCAGGAAGCTAAAAAAGAAAAACTCTGCCATCAAACGTGTTTAATAATGAACCAACAGTTTGTCACACCAAGAAAATAAATATTATTACTTTAGCTATGTTTACTCCCTCGTATGACACTCGACATAATTTCATAATTATGTACACAGACAAATCTACTCGCAAACAATTAGGGTCCGTTGTACCAACCACGAATTTCTAAAAACAACTCGTTATCTAAATTCTATAAATATCAAATCGTTACAGACTTGTCTTGACACCGAGGGCTCTCCGACTTGTTGTTTTGAACTTTTGTATGTTCTGTTGTCACCGTTGACACAGGTTATCGAATCTATTTATTCAGCGACATCGACTATATCGTACTCTAGACGGAAGCGCCAGTTTCTCCCCTGCCAGTCAGCAGATACGACCTAAACTCCGCACAAAATGATCCCTCCGAACGTAAAACTCTGTATGGTGATTTATGTTGTATTTGTGGTCACGAAAATTGTTTATGGAAATGAAACGGATTTGAGGAAGCCCCTTTCCATGGATACGATATTTAAAGACATGTGCAGCAGAAAATTGTCAACAGTAATCTTCGAAATTTGTTCGGGAAATCTGCGGGTTAGTGATGTACCGTCTGACAGGCTTTCGAAAGTCAGGGCGAAGAGAGCAGCTCTATTATTCAAGAGAGTGAAGAGGCAGGTTGTGGACGAGTGTTGCTTGAATCCATGTACTGTGTCGCAACTAATCGATTATTGCCCGGATACTTGGTGAGCGCGCGAAGAAACTTTAGACTTATCAGTGAAATGAAAGTGTTAGTGATTTTCAAGCTTCCACGTGGAGTGACGTAAACAGCTAAATCGATAATTTGCAATGTGAACATTATCGATGACCCTATGTTGCGCAAATTTTCCTCTGCGCACAGTCAGTGGGGTCATCAGAACAATGTGACTGTAAGTGCCCATGTGCAGGGGGGTCCTAACCCTTTGAACGTGAAGTTGGAAAGCTTATGTAAAGAAACGATAATTCTTCGGGATTGCACGTGAAGAGCTTTTAGAGAGCGCTACATCGGAATCTCGCTATTCGAAACACGCGACTGGGGCGGATTTATCCCGAAGAGGATTTTTGGTACATACGCTTTGAGTTAAAGTGGAAAAGTATACGACTTGTGTTTTTAATCCTGTAGGAGGCTTAGCTGTATTTTTATTTCTCTGTTACCTAACTCCGTCCAAAAATAAGCCTCAAAAAAGTTTGCTAAATATTTTAACCTTTTATTAATATAATCTTTATTTACTCTGTAAACACATACTTTAGTGTACATTTTCTATAGACTAATCTATTTCATGCTTAGTTTTAGAAATACTTTGTAAGAGGAAGTCAAATGTTGAATACTTCTTTTGAGATATAGTACATTGCGAAGTGTAATGAGAAAACTTTAGAATGTTCGATATTTGCATTCCTCGTTTTAAACGGTAATGAATGGAAAAAAAAAGTATTTGAAAAGTTGAGTTATTTCTGATTAGGTTTGTTTTATATTCGCAATCAAAGCACTGAGTTATTTATTGTTTAAAAGAAACTGTTTACAAAATATTTTACTGTATATAACTTTTTACCTTATATCTATTTACTGAAGTCAATTACCGATTTTATTAAAACATCCGTTAATGAGGGTAAGATCTCAAAAAGATTCCACTACAGTATCTTGGGGTTATTAATTTACGAGATAAACTATAATTACAACAACAATATTATGACTAAACAAATGAGTAATTTGCTACGATATAAATCCTTGTACGTCCTGGATAATGTGTCAGTTATACTTGGATGTATATATATATATAATATTTGCCCTACATTTTGCATTTGTCTTGTTTACAACGTTTATTTATAGTTGACCGAATTTAATCAGAGTGTTCTATATAGAGTTGAGATACACATATTAATAGTAATGTTCAAGATAATGATGTATAAATTATAGAGTAGAGATGGTAAATTTTGTAAATTATCTACATTTACTTATTGATTTATTTATGTCTTTATAGTAATTGCCCATTTTTAGACAATATGTGAACGGTTAAGGAATAAAAGAGATCCTTCACTGAATGAAAATAGTTATCAAATTGTGGACCAAAAACTCTATGTCATACAAAATAAAGTATCTAAACATTCTATTGTAGTGTCTTTAAGGTCTAAAATACAAATAGTCACTCAAATTACTTCAATAAAATTACGTAGTTTGGTGGCGCTGGATTGAAAATATCTCGCGCATTATGAATAATATAACTATTTTTAAAATTCAAAATATAACTATAATTAGTGTGCATGTAATTATTATCTTCTAAAACGAGCTTTTGAAAATCGTTATGTTACTAAATATTTATTTACTAAACAATACATTGTAACTCTTTGTATTTTTCTTTGTTTACTTAACCTATATCCTACTATAACTACATATTATTCCGAAACAAAAGCTTATGAATTATTAAGATTAATGGTATAGTTAGCAACAATGAACGGTCCTGTCAATTCCACACACGCCACTTTGACCTTTATACCCAATACCGCAATACGTTATTGAAACGAAAAGGGATACCTAAATCGCCTAAGATAGCACACTGTGTGTCTTCGTGTACAGATTTTTATCGCGTCCCATATATTGGAGTGGTGTCCCTATTATTCCGTATCTAGGTCATGTATCGTAGTAGAGAGTCGTCTAATCGGCCTTTAATTTGATTTGCGTGTTAAATGGCCGTCCGATAAAGCGCTTAGCTGTGGCAAAATGGGATTTATGGTATGGATAACTCCAGCAAAAAGGGCTCGTATAAATCTTCGCCCTAACTTAATAAAGTCTCCGTTGACGGCTTTATCTGAAGCTGTGACCACGAACAGACTTTTTTGAATAAAGTAGTATCGTATTTTTACCGAGAAAAACGGGATTTTCTGATATCAGATATTTGGACAGTTCAACTTTCACTTCACTTATTTTTCGACACAATGGAAATTCGGAAACGGTTTTGTGAAGCTCGTCATTCTTATTTTATACTTTGTTCGAAGTTATCTACGCAAATGAGTAGATAGAGACTAGGTTTTAAAAAACCGGCCAAGTGAATATAAACCTTAATTTTGATTAGGTATTTGTTGTAATAGCAGCAATAGAAATACACAATTTGTGAAAATTTCAAATTTCTACCTATTACAGTTCTTGAGATACAGCCCGCTGACAGACAGACGGATGGAAGGACAGACAGTGGAGGCTTAGTAATAGGGTTCCGTTGGGTACCCTTCGAATACGGAACCCTAAAAATGAAAAGGTAACATAAAGTAAGATAGCCCCGTAGCATTTTATACATCAATTCCTTTTCACCTTTTAGAACATTAAGCTAAAATAGAAGTAATTCATAAGTGTTTTTCATGGCATAGAGTGGCAAACTGTGCAATTGAGCTGACCCTCCACCTATGGCCATGTGCATTATACCAGGGCTACTACAGGTGCATTGCCACCTTCTTCGAAAAAGGCACACTTTTTTGTTTGAAGTAGTCCATAACGAAGTTCCACGAAAAGGGCCTCAAGTTCAGCCATTCCATATTTAAATTGTGTGGGAGAACAATCTATTACAGCTTGTAGCTACATGTAAGTATACCTAAACTGTTCACATCATAAACAAGCAACTGAAAATGAAACTTCAGCCACTAAAACATCAATACTTTTCAAGCAGGAATATTTTAAAACGTACCTACAAAATATTAAAAATAATTTCTTACTTTGAGATCTAACATTTACTTTACCGCGTCGGTGAAGTATCGAATCCGAGTTTTTGCTCACGGAATCAAATTCGAATGCAATCATAGTATCCACGTATTCGTTTTCCGATGCGTCTGTGACTGCAATTGGATATTTCCAATATATGCCTTGAGGCGAGACACAGGAATCTCATATCCTATACGTCAGGAGGGAAAATCTTTTGAAAACGACATTGGTTTACAATTTTCTTGCTCATAGAACGTTTTGCACCAAAACGATAATATTTTCTCCGAATTAAGAGCAAGAGTATAAAAAGACAAAAAAGGAAAGAATATACGGGCAATTACTTGGACGAACATTTCTTACTTTGTTAGATTTTCATACACTTTTTTTTTGTGCAAAAAAAATAAAAAACGCTAGCGCATTTTTGGTAACAAAAAGGCGGTATCTGCAAAGTCTATAAAAAATATAATAATGTAAAAATATCTGGTATTTTTATTATTAAATAACAAAAGTTATGTAGGTACATCCGATTTGACCATCCTGTGTGGGCTTTAACTTTAGTAAACATTTTTTTATTTACACAATGAAATCGGATCTCATTCGCTGAATGGAATTATTATTGGTCCTATGTAAAGGTAAAGTAATCACAGTACTGGTAGTCTTATATTACGCCAGCTGTCAGACTGTATGTCTAAATGATTGGCAGATCAAACATTCACAAGAATAATGGGTTTTATTTGAAATGAATTTCGCCATAAAATGCGTCAATTTATTAATCTGCCTTTTTATAAATAGGTTGGGTGCAGGTCTGGAACCTGCAACCAACCTAACTAGATATTATATCAGTAGTTTACATAATACTACTGCCTACCTAATTTCCACAACCAGTTACTGGGTAACACGTTACCCCTTGGCAACATCGTTGTCTTTTTCTGCCTTTTGACCACCCTAAAGTAATGCTTGCCATATAGTGTGTATCATCTCAAAATACAACTCTGAACTATACCAAAATCATAATGAGCATAGGTACTCACAGAAAACATGAAGCTGTACATTCATAAAGATACAAAATTGCGCCGAGACAAAAATAGAAGCTGGAATTAAAATCTGCCTCGTTAAAGGGGACTTGGTAAATTAGTCCCATTCATCCGCATAGCGATAATCTGCGGACGACGCATAGTTGATGAAGTGATGTACCGCAGCCTCATCTCAGTGGATATGAAACTAATATCGGTCAGGCTGGAAATAATTTTCATGTATGATTAGTCTTTTGAGGAGATATGAGCCTAGGATCTAGAAAAAGGAATGTGAAATGCAAAGTATGATTATGCTGGGAGAGAGCGAAATTCCTGGTTGGTGGACTAATGTGAGATAGTTTATTTATCTGTGATGTAGGTAGTAGATTCGCGGTTAGATATGAAGGCATTTTTAATTCCTTAAGTGTGGGTTTACTAATACCACACATATAACATTCGCTTAATCTTTTGGAAAAAACGTGAGTGATGTGTGTTTGTGTGTGTGCGTGGTGTATCTTCCCAACTTTCATAAAATTGTAATTTTTGTCATGCTTGTCGCAAATAAACGCTTGTTCTTTCTTTCTTTGTTGTCATGTTGTGTATGGTACTACCCCACTTCCATTTTGGAGTAAAAGTGGACTCTATTTTTGGCCCTTATTTTGAATTAAGGCTAGTAAAAAAAAAAACGGCCAAGTACGAGCCAGTCTTACGCACAAAAACTTCCGAACGAAACAATGTTTTGAAAAATATGTTTCTTTAAAACGGTTGACTTCTTTCAAGTTTTCCGGAAATCAGAGTAAATAATTATTACCTATAACAGCTTTTGCCTGCGACTTCGTACACGCAAGTTCCGTTTTTTTCCGTTCCCGTTTAGCCTTTAACCTTAGTAGTTGCAGAGACTAGCGCGTCAAACAAACAACAAACTCATCAGTTTTATTATATTAGTACATAGATATGGACTTGTTAGTTTCGGAGATAAGGGACCCAAATGGTCAATTGATATCTTCAACAGCTTCACAGTTGTTTGTTACAAATTTATGATTAAAATATTTTGAAAGAAATTCTTTCATCCCTTTTTCAATACAATGCGAGCAGCACTTCCAGGTGTAAATACGGCAGTAATTTAGAAGTGAACCTACTCATCAAATACATCGTCTTACCTTGCGCGTTAATTATCAGACATTGCCGTACCAAATGATCAGCAAAGCAAAGGAATTCATATCGCGCTAAGATCAAAATTTCTCGCATGTTGGAATCAGTCGATTTGCTAACGACAGTGTTGATAATTGGTTCCCTCCTTTGTTCCCAATGTTAGTTTAGTTCAAATATGTTTGAGTTTGCTCTGAATCTTTAGGTAAGTCCAAAGGTTCTTATGATAGTAGCGTTGGTAGGTTTTGGTATAAAAATAGTTTTAGTATGCTTGCTGGCCAGCACTAAAATATTACTGATATGAGCGCGTACAAGCAAACAAAAAAACTCTTCAGTTTTATAATATTGGTATAAATAAGAGCCAATTCTATTAATTTTCAAACTTTCTCATTCGCATGTCAGTCGCAAACTGTCAAAAAACCTGAATTTTCATACTTTTTTAACTAATTTTGATTGAGATGCAAATGCGAAAGTTGCTTGAAAATGAGTGGTATTAATTTTCTTGATCTGACTACAAAATTAACATAGTTGTATATGCAATTTTGTTATAGGTATCCTATCCAAAGTCTTGACTAGATAAAAGTAAAATTAGTACTACTAAAAAATAAAATTGGCTCCACCAAATTCAGTGCTTCTGTTAAGTACCTATATAATGGACAATGGGTAGAGCTCGGTTAATGGAAACCCATTAATTTTAGCGTACGTGGTCTGGGCGGCCACCTATCAGGAATTCGAAGGTTAGACAATGAATTTTATTTAGCCAAAAATAATCTGAAAAAAATTTGAATCCGAAAAGTTTTATTTCCGTTTATAGGCAGGCGTGCTACATCTTCGACCACATTATCGCTTACCAACAGGTGAGATAATGGTCAAACGCTAACCCATTAAATTAAAAAAAAAATATAAAAAGTAGGAAGAGTTGAGTCTTAACTAATTTATTGAAAAACTTGCTTCTGCCTGTCAAACCGGATTCAGCTGAATCCGGTTTGACTGGAAGCCGACCCCAATGTAGTTGGGAAAAGGCTAGGCAGATGATGATGATGATGACTAGCTTCTGCCAGTGACTTCGATAGTTGAAAATTAACCCAAGGGAACATGCTGCCGGAATAAAAAGAATCATGGACGTGATCTGCCCGTGAAATAAGTTTCATCCAAAGCAGTTCAGCCGTCAAGACGAGTTAAGAAAAAGTCAGACAGAGATACTTTTGAGTTCCAGGATCGTTAATAGTTTTGTCTCAAAATGTAGGTATCTAAAACAAAAACATAAAAAGATAACAAAATTGTTGAGTCTTTTTATTACCCAACCCGTATTTTACTATCTTATTGGATGTAGCGAGAAAGCTTTGTGTCTAGGCCTAGATACACGCCAAAAAAGATAATAGCGAAAGAATTGAGCGATGGCGTGTCAAACACACATTATAGAGGCTGAACATTTTTCTTATAAACCCAAAAACATCCTAGGCTGTAAGTAATCACTTAGTCCCTAAATATAGCCCAACAGCTAAAGATAGATCGATGAAATGACAGGCTGAAAGAAAAACGGTGAAATAAAACTGACGGAAAACCGGCACAGGCACCGAATGAATGAAGGCTGAACGGAAGGAACTAAAGCCGGGGGAAAACGGTGCAATGCAACAGCCGCACAGAACAATCCAAGGCGAGGCCGGATATGACAAAATATGGGGAGAGGGTAGCTGTATATTGTTTTTGAGGACAATTTCATAGAACTCGAAGCTTTATAAATATATTAATATAAGGAGCTCGCTTTGTTTTTTTTATAAAAGATTAGTTCTTGATCTAAACGCGCTTCAGGCTATGGCTAAATTACTGTTTTTCATTTGCGAAAGATCAAAATAGTCACCGCGGCCCTGAATGGTATTTAGTCAGTAAGAGTCTGGCACTCCCTTCCGCTCCGCCCAGAGCGGGAAAGGGTAATTTGATGATTTTACCCATCCTAAAAAATAATCTAACCTTTTAAACTAGCTAAAGAAGAAAGTCATCTATTCCAGGATTGGGTCTACCCGTTTGCCAATTTTCACGCAAACACGTTGAGCCTTAAGAGAAGAAGAGTTAAAAACCGGACAGGCAGACAGTCTTAGTTATTTTCGTCCTATTAAATTAAGTATGGATAAAGATAAATCTAAAAAAGCAATAGTGTGACTCGAATAAAAACTTTATTGCGCTGTTAGAACCTTAGAAAACGTCGATTAATTCTCGCATTGGACCTAAGCCAGCTGATTGAAAGACATCTCTGAATTTAATAAACCTATTACGGATTAAGGGGGGTCAATTTTGGAAATATTAGTCTCTTCTAAAGTAAAAAAGCTTCAGATTTTCACCTTCTATAAAATAAACAGGAATGTAGTATTTTTCTTGAAAGTATTTTTGTGATCGTTACTTATTGAGGCTGAATTGACCAGCTGCTTGCTTGAAAGTAGCTATACCTAATTTTATGAAGCAGTTTAAAGATCGTCGCACATCTAAACGACTCGACACCAACTTGTATGATTGTTAACTATGCTTATGCTTTGAGTCTAACAATTAAAAGTTATTCTTGCCATTTTCTGGAATTAAAATACTCTTCCAAACAAAAAAGAATCATTCAAATTGGTTGACAATTGGCAAAAATATCGCTGAACAATCATTTTTCATAGGATCCCATCATCTGGTCCTAACTTATACCTTCCATCATCAGCTCAGCAACATGAGATGATGATTACTAGGCACAATTGCGAATTGCGTTAGAAAGTTTATGAAATAATTGTATGTGCCTATAAAATTTGAGGGTTTCCCTCGATGTCATGAGATCCCATCATCAGATTCTGACTTGGTGACAATGGAACTAACTCAGGAGAATAGGCTTTTGACTAAACAAGAATTTCCAAAATCAGTCCACAAATGGCGGAGAAATCGGTGAACATAAAATATAAAAAAAATACATACAGCCGAAAATAGCACCACCTGCTTTTTGAAGAAGTCGGTTAACGACTCGTCATAAATTATTCGCTAGTGAAGTTGGAAATGGGAGCGGGAGGGCTTAGCCCAGCAGTGGGACCAAATAAGCTAAATATATATTGAAATGATATAAAATTGTTGTTGTTGTTGTTGTTGAACACTCATTTACCCAGCCACGGCTAGATTTCCAAGACAGAGTGATTTGGAAAAAGAAAGGGGAGGCCTTTGCCCAGCAGTTGTACACAAGTGAAGTTAATAAACAAAAAAAAATGTGATAATTTTCGTAGGAGACTTTAGGTTTTAGTGTTGGCTAAACTATACATGTACGTCTTGACTTGTTCATACGTGACTGTCGTCTTGACTACTTCACGCCAACTTGCAAGCCACTAGTAGGTTCCACGTTGAAGACATTTTTACCGCCCGTTGACATTAAAGCTCCTTCTCATTTCTTGCGGTACGATTGTGGAACTCACACCCATTTAAAATACGAAAATGTAAAAATATTTTTATATCTATTTCCAGAAAAGCGGTCAAAGAGCACTATCTCTCTTCTATACTGTAATATATATTATAGATACCTATGTATAATTATGTAATTAGGTAAATTTATTTGTGTATATTAGTTAGTATGTTTATTGTATTTTGATTTATATTTATTAATAGTTGTATGTTTAAGTTAAATTAGCTTAGTCTATTTTGCGTTTCTTTCTTTGTCTCTTTACACACTGTGTCTACGTATCTTATCCCACTCTCCTGTCGCAGGTCTGCTGGAAAAAAATTCTTGTGAAATAAGCAGTACCTTTATTTATTATTTATTTCATACTTCATGCACACAAATGTACAGAGGCGGACTTAATGCCATAGGCATTTTCTACCAGTCAACCCTTGGGTGATGCAGAGACAAGTAGTGGTAGGTGCAAATTTGAGCAAGAAACGCGATTAAAAGATATTTAATAAATACAAAGGTATATATATATGAACTATACATACAATAGATACTATAATAGATATACTCAATGAACTAACAAATTCACGAATATACTATAACAGTTTATGCAAACAAACAATGACTAAAAACTTAGCGCTGTGACCTTTGTGCTCTTCTCACTGTTAAAAATTTTCGTTATTTAAGTATATCGTGTATACATAAATAAATAAATATATAAAGTTTTTGGAAAAGCCTGAACAGTCTGATTATATTTTAAACAGTCAGGCTCTGTAAGTCCCTTTCGGGACAACTATCTATTGTCTTACTATTGTCTTTTAATTTTGCAGAGCCTGACTGGAACTAGCTTTTGCCTGCGACTTCGTACGCGCATATCCCGTTTTTTTCCGTTCCCGTTAAGCCTTTAACCTTAGTAGTTGCAGAGACTAGCGAGTTAAACAAACAACAAACTCATCAGTTTTATTATATTATATAAAAACGGCTATCTAACACTAAAATAATTTTTCAATTCGGATCAGTAGTTCCTGAGATTAGCACGTTCAAGTAATCAAACAAACTCTTCAGCTTTATATATTAATAATATAGATATAGATTGCGACGATTTAAAAGAGGTATCAAGTTAATATAGTGTGTTAAGGCATTAACAAGTACAGTACGGATAATCAGTTAAAAGCAAGGCGTGTCTGGTTCAAGGCTTTGAATAATCGCAGCAGGTGGGAAGTGCTTTGAGCTATGTACGTGCTCATAATGAGGCTTTTAGCGCACAGATTGAACTGGGTTTGAGCTGTATTCAATTTGTGTAAGTAGGGCAATTATCTGTGGGAAAGGATGTTACATTTTTTAAAGAATTATTATTATTTAAATCTCTTTCAAAGAAGGTTACGTTCTTTATTATTTAGTAGGTTAATGTTTACTTTGTGCGAGAAATTATTTAATTTCCAGTTTGAAAGAATATTTTTTTTCTACTGTTGATATTTTTATCAGAACTCAGCGATAGCTTACGAAAACATTGTTAAAATGAAACTTCATAACAATATAAGTTGATATGTAATTATAGTAAACAATTTTAAACCGGACTTTTATATAACTAATTACGATTCAATTATAATATTATTTTTACACGAACAAATTTTTATTTGGCTATTTTTAACAGAGTATGTTCTGGCGGCCAGTGATTGTAATCAATCGCTGGTTGTAATTACAACTGCTGGGCCTCAAGTCTACTAATACAATATTGTCAGAATGATCTATCATTGATTTCATAATTGTTGATTTTGACAAGTTTGGTAATTTACTATGTAAAAGCGTCATTATGACTTTCCAATGGTCAACCACTGACACTCCATAGAAATAAATGGCATAGAATGGTAATCACGTTGACAAATGAAAAAATAATAATATGTAAAAATATATATAAAAGACCAGTGACCGACCAGTGATCGACCATTATGAATTAGCAGATTACGAACTTTTAGCAAAATGACAATGGGATCGTGTTGGAATGACGAATTTATAAAGATTGGCAGACTTGGGGCCCTGAACCAATGTAGTCCTGTCGCAAAAAAGCTTTCGAGTTCACTCCACTCATTTATCCACCACATATATATGTTTTTTGCGTTCTTAAGCTTTCCTACAAAGGTAGAGCTTATTTCCTAGAATGGTCAAAAGAAAGCCTAAAATATCTAGGGGTAAATCAAACGCCAGTTCTTTGATGTTTTCAAAATAAATCCCAAGAAATGCGCATTTTAAATGATTGGAATATATTTTTTGATATGTAGGTATGTCAAAAATTTCACAGTTACTGAACTTTTACTTCTTTTTTTCGTTAATATAGTATCGAAATACTGTTTATACTTTTACTTTATTTCGATTATTTTCTGGGTTAAAGGCCTATTTACTTTAAATCTTCCTTATAAGTAGGTACCAGCTGCTGCTTATCGCCCCCTTCAAAGTGTGATGTAATTGAGGAAAATTGACAACAAAATGGTTGGGCGCAGGGTTATCAATCCGCACACTAGACCCAGTGATCTACTGTTATGATCTGCAGATTTTAGGAGGAAACCACAAGGTTTATTAAAAAATAATTGCTTTGTATGCCTATCTACATATCATCACTTTTTTCCGGGGTTTTATAAGTTAAAGACATTGTGAAATATTTTACGAGTATATTTCTTGAAACCTTAGTCTGAGATCGCCCTAGATAGAGATTTTGGAAGAAGACAAAAGAGGCCTTTTCTTAGCACTGCACTGGGCCACAAAACTTTAGGGTTTGCCATAATCACCACGCTTGGCAGGCGGGTTGGCGACCGCAGCGAGTACCCTAATTGAAGCTTGCAATTAATCGCGCAAGCTCAGGAATCATTTTCATCATGCTACAAAATCGCATCGCCTGATAAATCACAAGTGCATGTGATTGACACAAGGCATGTTTTTTTTTTTTTAAGTATGGGAAATCATCAAATGACTCCTCCCGCTCTGGGTGAAGCAGTGTCAGACTCTTACTGACTAAAACCCATCCGTGTTCCTTCTGGTGCCCTTTGCGATCCAAGGCTACCGGTACCTCTTTCGAACAGATTCCGCAGCCCCAGCAGGCACTTGCCCTAGCGGGCCCCGTATTCCACGCTGACATCTCTTTGAGGCGCGCTGGAATCGCAGCGAAGCAAGGTATATGCACACGGCTTGTATTACACATCTGTGCCATACCCATCATAAAGTTCAAATAGAAAAAGGCTCACAAAACCACCTTTTCGAAAAACCTGCCCTTTTTCATAGTACATGAAAGGCTACACAGCATCGTCTCATACTCGATACATATTTTATTTACGTTGACGATCAACATTATCATAACCGTTTCTCTCCCAGTAATAGTGAGAAAATGAAATTCTATTTACACAATAAAGACCCTATATAACTGTTATGTATATTTATCGCTGGAACAGTCACCGGCGTCGCGTAATGTAAAGTTATGGCACCCATAGGAACTCTCGTTGTAAACATGTGCTGCAAAACACCATTATTTATGTATGTACCTACAATTTTTTGGTAGGGTTTTGGTGTTGTTGCAGTTTTGTTTTGCTTTGTAAACAAAATAGTTTGGTTGGGAATTGATAGAGCGGCCAGAAAGTGGAGAGTTGCGAAATCGCGGTCCTGGAACTTAAAGGGCATTTGGAGAATCACGGGTGGATTTTAGTCAGTCCGAGTCTGACACTCCTACTAGTTCGACAAGAGCGGGAGGAGTCATTTGATGATTTCCAAATATAAAAAATAAATAAAAAGGGGCCTGAAAGTGAAAAGTATGTTTTGCAAGCTGGTATGTGTAGACAATTATCATGATTATAAAGTAGTTACAAAGAAGTTACGAGCTTTACTGAAGAGCTGAGCAGAAACAACAATATTTGAACATCAATAGTCGATAATGTGGCTCGATAATCTTGCTTTCATGCAGCGTAGTCAGTAGATACTGTGACGCATGAGGTTACATGGAATACGAATCTTTACACATACTGGCAGGAAATACTTCAGTCTGCATTTAAAGGGTCGTGCGAATTTTAGAAAAGGATTTGAATTTTATCATTGAAAAGTGTCGTTTGAAAAATGTAATCTCCGGTGGTTACAATACCAACAATGTTTTTGTGCTTGCACAAATCGTCATGACGCCTAGAATACTTCCTCAAGCAACTTCTTCATGTATACTTGTCAAGCTTGGAGTAACGAGCTTTAAGTTATTTTGACCGTAATCGGTCCTCACAGTAAGTACGAATTTTTCTTCCGCACTCTTAGAAATTCAAGCATATTTTTTTTATGCCCGCATGTTTTCTTTGACATTATTTTAAATACAATTGTTGTTTTGTTAAGTTTATTCCCAAATTGACCAGTAATTATAGTCTCCCTCGATTATAGCAGTAACGGCTAAACATGAGATTCTGAGTACGATTTCCATAATCGGCAAAATTATAATGATTGAATTTCACATTTGAATTCCTTTCGAGAGTTGAAAGTCAAAGCTCAAAGTATGTAAAAGAATGTAGGCGTAGTTTTATTCCAGCCAAAAATATTCACAAACATGTTTTGAAACTTTTTCAAGATATTACCAGTAATGCGTATAGTTTTTCTATCAGTTTGGTTTCACGGCCTTTTGATAGTGATTCAGCACTATAATTACGTAGGAATAAAACTCAGATCAGAGTCTCATCACGTCGCGAGGGATCAAAAGTTAGATCAATAACCTTCTAGAGAACGTTTACATTGTTTGCAACACTTGTGTGAAAAGAAATTGTAAGCGTAGTTGAAAAAATGCAATGATATTGTTATCAACTTGCGTAGTTAGTGGTATTGAATTCTCAGAACCACTAACTACGCAAATATTGATGCTGGATGCTAGATTCAATTTAAGCGACAATGTTAAGAATAAAGTAGAATTTTTCCGTTAAGCCAGCTGACGTTGTCTCGCTACAGGGCGTGCCAATAAAGAAGCATACAAATTCAGTCGTGTAAATGATTTGATTAACGCTGGGGCAGCACTTAAATAACTTTAAGATATAACTCTCTCAAGTCAATATTTGTAGTAATAAGGTATTGGAAGTTACTCGTTTTTTATTGATAATAAGTAAATAGTATTACCATATTTTTTATCCGACTTATTCAAAAAGGAGGAGGTTGTATGTTCGGTTGTACGTATTTTTTTTTTATGTATATTCATTGATTTTCACCAATTCTGGACCGTTTTTAAAAATTTCTTTTTTATTCAAAAGCTTATACTTCTGAGGTGGTCCCATTGTCACTAAGTCAGAATCTGATGATGGGATCCCATGAAAATCGAGGGAAACCCTCAAATTTTGTAAGCACACACAATGTTTTTCATAAACTTTCTAACGCAATTCAAATATTTGTGCCTGGTAATCATCATCTCATGTTGCTGAGCAGATGATGGAAGGTATAAGTCAGGATCTGATGATGGGATCCCACGGAAAATGTTTGTTCAGCAATATTTTCGCCAATTGTTTACCGATTTGTATGATTCTTTTTTTGTTTGGAAGAATATTTTTTTTGGACTAGTCCCATTTAAATTTAATGAAGATTTGATGAAGGCTTCGGAGGTAGCCAACGGAACTCTTCAATAAATGATAGCAAAAAGATCGGGATTTCTGAAATCGCATGTCTGTTGATTGTTTACACCAGTTTATAACATAAAATCACACCGGCACGCTATGTTTGTGTTTTCACTTTTTAGTGGTACCTACCTGCGTACCCCTAAAAACTAAAAATAACTTTAATTTCGGATGTCGGTGTTCAAAAACGAAACAACCAAAAACACCGACTTCCGAAATTAAAGTTATTTTTTACTTTGTAGTGTTTTGTTTTTGGAAGTCGGTTTATTTTTTTGTTAATTTTTTTTTTCTACTTCTCTGTCAAATTCATCCAAAGGTTTTCTATAAGATTGGACTTAGCGATAAAGGTGCTTGTCGATTACAGCGAAGCGACGTGAGTCACTGAAATTTTGACTGACATGATTGGTTAATATTTCTCCGTTTCTCGGCTCCGCTGCCTCGCTGTGCTGTAATTATAAGCCCTTATTGTAATTTTTGATGATGTAAAATAAAAAGTATAACCGAAGCGAATAATTTCTTCAAGTTAAATAAAGAGCGCCATAAAACTCGACATATCAACTTACCCCGCATTCACTTATACGCATGAAGAGGCATGTAAGCTGTTTTACCCCAAGTTTAACCCAAAAGTCGTAGGCAAAAGTTGGCTACAAATAAATAAAAAAAGAGATGTCCAGTGCAAATAAGCCGAGGTTTTAACACACCAGACATGTCCTTTAATTCTAAAGTTTGTGTTTGTTTCGGTAGCCCGCAGAGGATTGAGTCTCCAAAACTTTTTACGGGACTTTAAAAACTTTTTTTTGCTACGTGATCACTCGCCCAGCGGTGAAAACTTATGTGGGTAGCCCAAAAAGAGAATTATTTTAGTTTGAAAAGAACGCGAATTTATAGTGGTGGAAAAATTTTCAACCTACTCGTGAGTTCGTGCAAATGGAATCGATAAAAGTTTTTTATAGAGCACTATTTTGTACTTGTATCGTCGGCATTTTTAACTTGTATTTTTATAATATAGACCGAAATAAAACAACATTTAATATCGCTCAATAACTCAGTCAGCTTTTCATAATACTGCTGAAAGTAACACGAAATATCATAAATATCTCTAACTTGACGTGCTGACTCAACTTTTTTCCAGCAAGTTGTTATTACTTCATTCGCTCTTTATATTCATTCGACGATCCCGCTTAGGGGGCTACATTATTGGCATCGATATAACACGAAGCATCCCGCATGTCATTTCGTTGCCTCCAGGCACAAGAAATTGCATGAAATACATCTATGATACTCGACCAGGATCACAAGATCTGTAGCGTCCCCCTCTAGTAAAGTAAACCTGCTATTGTGAGGGGCGTTGAGGTGTGAAATAAGAGGTCTGGTGGTAATGGTCATGTTGTGCGATTCGTGTGTGCTTCGTGCACCCCTACAGGGCATATTGGACGCAATCTGTGATACCTGACGTGGCTGGGAATTTCATTATAGTCTATTGACTGCTCATGACGATGTCTAGATTGAAGTGTGACGTTATTGTTTGCTGCAAATAGGAGATGCGTGTCGCAGTATACGCTTTTGGAGATTATGTGCTATGGGTTCTAGTGCTAAGCCGTAAACGTCAGCTTTGTTGACGTCGGGAAGGCGAGAGAGCACGTTCGGTTACTAAATAAACTATTTTATTAGAGTCGTAGGTCACGTTATTTCTTCAGTTGTAATACGGAAGCGTTTTGTTCATATGACTTGATACTAATGCCATCTATCGGTGGCGCTATGAGTGAGAACGAATAATACCTACTTATTTTAATGTTTAATCAGTGGACATAATTACATTGATACGTAGCTAGGAATTATCAACTAACTTTCTTCATAAGAATTTTGGGCTTAAATGGAAATGTTTAATAAAAATGACCTGCCTCCTGCCTCTGTCAAAAAAAAATTCAAAATTCAAAATTCAAAGCATTTTATTTCAAATAAACCATTCACAGGCACTTTTGAAACGTCAAGGTCGGTCAGTCAAAAACATGGAAGCTATTTGCACGTTCCAAAGCGTAGATCTCTATGGAGAAGAACGTGCAAGAAACTCCACGGACACTCTTTTAAATCATGTTCTGTTTTACAACATTCCAAGTTACATATACTTGTTGCTTCTGCATGTGAGGACAATGCAAAGGAAACAAAAAAAGGGCTTATTATAAGAATTTTAAATTTAAAGATTAAAATAAGCCAATGGCAGTTAAGAGATGACCAGTCTCAACCGACGGCGCCTGTTCACGAACATGACGCGTGAATCGGCACCTTTCAGCTCAACCATTTCGAAGGGAACCGAATGATCAAACCCACGCGCCGCCATCAGCGAGACATTTGAGTGAGCATGACATGCTCTCAACCACCATGCTCGTTCATGTCCAACAAGTAAAACTATAACTACTCACATGAAATGTAAATGGTTTCATGGTACTCACATTTACAAAATTTGAAAAATATGCTTCTACTTTACACAAAACTATGGTTGTCAATGACCAAATAATGAAAAATAAATTAATAAAGAGAACGATTAAGTTCTTACATCAAAAATAATAAATAAGTATTTAATATAATAATATATTTTTGTATGTATATAAGAATAAATAAACGAAATAATGTAAGAACCTCTAAAAGGAGCGAGCATCTCTTCCAAATATAAAAACATAAAAACCTAAAAAGTGGACCTAAGCAGCTGTGACTGTGGAGCAGGACCAGCATTTAGCCAAGCGTTTTTATCGAGTATATAATCTTCCAGTTTATAATACGCTTGTCTACATAGTGTGCGTTTTATGCATGCTTTAAATTTTCTCTCATTCAGTTCGAGAATATCAACTGGTATTTTATTATAAAATTTAATACAGTACCCCATAAAAGAAGTGTGTACTTTGGCCAATCTGAATCGGGGTTGATCTAATTTGTTCCTATTTCTAGTATTAAAATTATGCCTGTCACTAATCTTGCTAAAGAGATGAAGATTTTTCCGAACATACATAATATTTTCGTAAATGTATTGACAAGGTACCGTCATGATGTTGATATCCTTAAACAGTTCTCTTAGGGAATCACGCCGACGGAGATTGTAAATGGCTCTGATCGCTCTTTTCTGCAGGATAAATATAGACTCGATGTCTGCAGCACGTCCCCATAATAAGATACCGTAAGACATGATACTATGAAAGTAACTAAAATAGACCAGCCTCGCGGTATCTATATCGGTAAATTGACGGATTTTTCTGACAGCGTATGCTGCTGAACTTAGCCGTCCCGCAAGAGATGTTAAATGAGGACCCCATTGTAGCCTTGAGTCAAGCGTAATCCCCAGGAAAACCGTGTTTTCGACGAATTCAAGTTTCTCCTTGTTCAATACTATGTCGCAATCATTTCTTTTAACGTTCGGTAAGGCAAATCTGATGCATTTCGTTTTTTTCCCATTTAATACTAAATTATTAGCAGTAAACCAATTTTGGACCTGCTGTAGGGCGTTATTTACGTCGTCAAGATTTATGGAACGTCTATCTATCTTAAAAATTAAGGACGTATCGTCAGCAAATAATACCATATGAGGTTGATTTTTTAAAAGATGGGGTAGATCATTAATATATACTAGAAAGAGGAAAGGACCCAAAATAGAGCCTTGTGGTACCCCCATTTTGACTTTTAAACCCCGTGAATTGACACCATTTATTTGAACTTGCTGCTGTCTATCATTTAAGTAAGATTTTATTAGACTGAGTGCAAGTTTACCTAGTCCGTAATGTCCTAGCTTTAGGAGCAAGGTTTCGTGATTTACACAATCAAATGCCTTGGAGAGGTCACAAAAGATTCCTATGGCATCTTGTGCCTCTTCCCACGCTGAGTATATGTGTTTTAACAACGTGGCACCAGCGTCAGTCGTACAACGACCCCTGGTAAAACCATACTGTTGATCGTGTAAAATTTTATTGATGTTAAAATGATTGAGCATCTGATTGAGCACACGCTGTTGCCTACGTACCTACTATCCTAAAACAGAATACATATTTAAATTTATCTACTATTTTTTACCCAGCACAAAAAATCCATTCAATCACACATAATAAACGCTACTATTTTTGACAAACTCCACCATACGGGCGGGCACACTGAAACAAACGAACCAGAATTGAACAAAGCAAGTACCTACTATCCTAAAACAGAATACATATTTAAATTTATCTACTATTTTTTACCCAGCACAAAAAATCCATTCAATCACACATAATAAACGCTACTATTTTTGACAAACTTCACCATACGGGCGGGCACACTGAAACAAACGAACCAGAATTGAACAAAGCAAGTTACCAAATTACATACTCAGATTACAACGAAATCCCCAAACAATATCCGGGGAGTCATGTCAACAAACGACTCGTTATAGAAGTATATACCTAGCTACGGACATCCGTAGGTAGGGAAACTGCACCCTTAGGGGACATGAATCGGCATTTTCATTGATTCCCACTGCGGTCATTGTCCCGCAATAGGCGACTACCACTTACATTTACCGCTGCATAATTTTACTGCTATTTTATAACTTGCATTTTTATTCTTTGGGGGAATGATAAATCTATGTTTATGGGTTTTGTGGGGACTGTGTGTTTGTTTACACGTAACGTTATCAAACGGTTTTAAAAATTCCTGTACAGTATGATATAGCCTATAGCCTGCGGTTTCATCATCTGATTAGCCTTTTCCCAGCTATATTGGGGTCGGCTTCCAGTCAAGCCGGATTTAGCTGAATACCAGAATTTTACGTGGAGCGGCTGCCTACCAGACCTCCACAACCAATTAACTGGGTAACACGGTGCTTCATGGTCGTCTGGAGTCAGATTTACTGGTAACGACTGCCAAAGATCTACAAATAATAGCCGGGACCAACAATAGCCTGCGGTTTAAATGAAAGTTACTCGACAGGAGCCTATATCTAGAAGAAAAGCCAAGCGATAGTGACTATCAAACATCTAAGGGATTGCGCTATCGAAATGTCACGTGGTCAGCCCAAGGTTGGAGTTTGAAGTCCACCAGTCGTAATTATTTATTGGTAGTTAGGTTTCCGTAGAGCCAACATTGAAGCCAAAGTAACGAAATTCGAATGAATACTCTATTACAATAAACATTAGGTACCTACTTAAACAAACACTTTTTTTTATAAGAAAATACCTTTTCATAGGGTGCTGACATTTTCCATAGTCATCATCACGAGGCAATAAATTACGTCAGTATTTTGTAATGGGCAATATTTTACCGGAAAAACCCGAGCAATACCGGGGCGGCTCGCTAGTGGTAGATAAATATTTTATGGACAATTTGTGGCCATAAAACTTCGTAACAGAAGTTGGAGTTTGTCGCTTAAGTGTCTACAGTTGATTTTACTTACCAGTTTATACGTTTCTTTTTAACAACATAATTTTAAAATGGTTGCGAGTTCGACGAATCCATAATTTCGTTAGCATAAGCATAATAGCATAATCAGCCTATAATGTACCCTCTGCTGGAACACAGGCCTCCTCTCGGTGAGAGGAAGTGGGCCTTAATCTACCACGCGGGCCCAGTGCGGGTTGGTAGATGTCACATGTCTTCGAATTTTTGGTTCTAGGACATGCCGGTTTCCTCACGATGTTTTCCTTTACCGTTTTGAGAGCAGTGGTGATGAAATAATTTACACAAAGTAGAGCGCGTGTGTTTGTGTAGTGAGGATTGATAATACTGAAGAGAACAATGCACTATGATCACTCTTGCTTAGGCTGCGTTTCCATTAAGGATGTACGCGAGGATGTGTTCATTAAGAAACAAAATAATAGCTTCATTAACCTAGCCTCGCCCAGTGCAAGCAATTCTTTTGGTTCTTAACAGACACATCCCTTGCTCGCATCTCTGGCCGTAACGCAGCCTTCTGCCTACATTAACAAAGATATTACATTCAGTATGTTCCAGGAAATAAGTAGCCTTTCGTCCGCGTGAAAGCCTGCAACTATCCTAAGGGAACGTAATTTCGAGTTATTCTTGTCCTAATCCAGGACATAGCCTACCTCGTGTGTCGAGTTTCATCCAAACCCGTTGCAGCCTAATACGATATTTCAATGCTTTTTTTTTTGTTTTCACTTTCTCGGGTCCCTAGAGACCCGATCCTTTGGTAGACGTACGTGGAGCCGAAGCCAACTCGCAGAGGCCTCTTTAGACATTTCAAATGGAATGGGACACCAACCGACGATTATCCCTGTATGCACTATGAAAGTATAGAATGTCTTTTATTATTACAATTTCAATTTCAAACTTTATTGCGAAACACAGTACATATTTAAATATTCCAGGTGTTAGGTGAATGACTAGACAAACACACTAACTACTCTACTATATAACTGACTAGTTGACCCGCGCAACTTCGTCTGCTCCACTCCTATTAGTCTTAGCGTGATGATAATATATACCTAGCCTATTGCCTTCCTCGATAAATGGGCTATCTAATACTGAATACATTTTTCAAATCAGACCATTAGTTTCTGAGATAAGCGCGTTCAAGAAAACAAACAAACTCTTCTGCTTTATATATTAGTATAAATTACTCAAAACCTGGAGAGCAGACCAGACGAAGACAAAGTGAATAAATATTGGTGTAAGTTAGTATACACTGGATGACTTTAATTTAATATGACAGGACTTGTGAGTGACGTCACACGCCATCAGTGCTGTCTCTGTTTATCACAGATTTTAAACCGCCGATATAAGAATGATAATGGCGGGCGGTGTTATCAGCGGTTATGAGAGAAAATGTGCATTGCACATATTCTCTGTCAAAGTATATAGCTTGAAAATGCAACAATGCGAGAAATTGTTGTTGATCCTGTAAAGATTTATTTAATGGGTTTTCACCCTTTTGAATTGACAGATTCAAATATTTAAACGTTAAAATGACACCACTATGACTACATCATTATCATATCAGCCGAAAGACGTCTACTGCTGGACATAGGTCTCCCCCAAATTTTGGGGGGCGGGTTTGGTGTTGCATTTTACAGAGAACGCTGCTGCCCATTCTCTGGCGAGTCCCTTAGTCGCCTCTTAGAAGACCCACGGGAAGTGATGGAATGGTATTATTCTTTTGTGACACCATACGGCACCGGCCGACACCATACGGCAGACTTGTTCTCTACGTTTATGGGTCCATTAAATCGATAGACCAGAGTAACACCAGCAACCCTAGTACTGAGCGTATTAAACTCTGATCATCAATCTGCTTGCTAGCAACGTAATTACCCCTGGAAAGGTTCGATTTAGCCATCTTAAAAAAAAAACCGGAATATCTTTCAATAATGTATAGCTAGCAAGTCGTTTTTAATGAGAAGAATCCCAATATGCTGAGTCCTAGCATTATGCTGAGCGATGGCCGTTTTGCGCGAATGTGACGCATTTCTTCCCAACTTTTATAAATTTGTTTTATTTATTTATTTTTTGGTATGCGTCATGCTTGGCGCAAATAAACGTTTTTTCTTTCTTTCATATGGGGTCAGATGATTGAAAAATGAAATAAAAGAACTGTGACGATTTAAAGAACAGAATACACTATAGAAAAAACATGACAACGTTAACACCAAACAAATACATATACCATTATCTTCTCATATACAAGTCCATTAAATCGATAGACCAGAATGTCACCATCAACTCTTCCACTGAGCGTATTATACTCTGATCATCAATCTGCTTGCTAGCAACGTAATTACTCCTGGGAAGGTTCGATATAGCCATCTATGGGATGGAACCGTTTCCAACAATAGCCGGACGCCGCGGCCCTGGAACGCAAAGGGCATTAGGAGGAACACGGATAGGTTTTAGTCAGTAAGAGTCTGACACTCCCTTCCGCTCCGCCCAGAGCGGAAGGAGTCATTTGATAATTTCCCATCCTTAAAAAAAATACCGGACTATGTTTTAATAATGTATTGCTAGCAAGTCGTCTTTAATGAGAAGAATCCCAATATGCTGAGTCCTAGCATTATGCTGAGTGATTGCCGTTTTGCACGAATGTGACGCATTTCTTCCCAACTTTTATAATTTTGTTTTATTTAATTTTTTTTTGGTATGCGTCATGCTTGGCGCAAATAAACGACTTTTTTTCCTTTCATACAGGGTCAGATGATTGAAAAATGAAATAAAAGAACTGTGACGATTTAAAGAACAGAATATACTATAGAAAAAAAACCTGACAACGTTAACACCAAACAAATACATATACCATTATCTTCTCCATATATACACGTCCATTAAATCGATAGACCAGAATGTCACCATCAACTCTTCCACTGAGCGTATTATACTCTGATCATCAATCTGCTTGCTAGCGACGTAATTACCCCTGGGAAGGTTCGATGTAGCCATCTATGGGATGGAACCGTTTCCAACAATAGCCGGTCTATGCTTTAATACTTTATATTACTAGCAAGTCGTTTATAATGAGAAATAGCCGGACTATTTCTCAGTATGTATGTGTCGTAATATATGGGATCAGAAAAATAAACAGTATAAAATTTAATTCTAAGTTCTAAAATGCGAGAGTGAGTTTGTTTGTTATGCTTTCACGCGTAAATCGGTGAACCGAAATTGATGAATTTCGGTACGTAGATAGATCGTTATCCAAAGGCTACTTTAACGTGTAAAGGCGCTAGCAAAACATAGTTAAAATAATGGAACTATGACGGTTTTTAAAACACATAACACATACTCGTACTCGTACTAAAAAAAATACAACCGACTTCCAAAAACAAAACACTACAAAATAACTTTAATTTCGGAAGTCGGTGTTTTTGGTTATTTTTTAGTTTTTTGACACCGACTTCCGAAATTAAAGTTCTTTTGTACTTTGTAGTGTTTTGTTTTTGGAAGTCGGTTGTATTTTTTGTAAAAAAGTTTTTATTTTTCACTTTTTAGTGGTATATTATGTTAAGAACTGGTGACAAACACTAAAAAAAACATGCGATTTCAGCAATCGCGATCCATTTGCTATCATTTATTAAAGAGTGCCGTTGCCTACCTCCGAAGTTCTTCGTCAAATCTTCACCAAATTGAAATGGAACCAGTCCAGAAAAATATTCTTTCAAACAAAGAAAGAATCATCCAAATAGGCTGACAATTGGCGAAAATATCGCTGAAAAAACATTTTTCATGGGAGCTCAGGAACATGAGATGATGATTACCAGGCACAAATATCTGAATTACGTTAGAAAATTTATAAAAAAAATTGTATGTGCCTATAAAATGTGAGAGTTGCCCTCGATTTTCATGCGATCCCATCATCAGATTCTGACTTGGTAACAATGGGACCAATCGGGAATGGGAATGGGACCCTTTCAGATGAAACAATAATTTTTCAAATCGGACGGAGTTATGAGGTAACAAACATAAAAAAATACAACCGAATTGAGAACCTCCTCTTTTTTTTGAAGTCGGTTAAAAAATCTAACCACGTCAAAACTAAACAAGTAATCTCTTGTTTGTGACAAGAAGATTTTTGTCACAAACAAGAGAATCAATTTATAAAAAATATTTAGGAATGAAAGTCTGTCCAGACGACCTTAAGTTAATTTTAACCACTTCATCAAAATAAATGTTTTTTCATGCAGACGAACGAACTAAAAATAACTTACCTAAAAGATGTTTTATTAAAGAAGAAAATCTTCATTTAATTGAAGTAAGTGTTCTTATAAAACACTCGATAAAGTGTTGAACAACCGCTTTCAACTTTACTCAATTTATCCTTTTGGCTCAAGCTCCGCGAGCTGTTATTACAACTATCAAGCACAAAGAAACTATACCTCACTGAAAGAAACTTCCATTCAACATGATTGCTTCCGGCCAAACCGTTGATTGTAAAAATTAATAGTTTGAAACTTCGAAGTTAAGCGGCCGGTAAGTTTTGGATTTAATTTCAGGTAATTTTGTTATATCTGTCGGCTGATTTTAAATAAGGGTGCGGTAGTTTTGGAAAACAGGCATTTAGTTTAAGTGGATTTTGTGAATTTCAGTTCCTATGTTCTCTTCATTTATATTGTATACAACGATTATTAGGATACAACGCTCTAAGCTGCTATACTGCGATCATTATTGATAATTATTACTGATCATCATTATTCAAGCCAAAAGATGTTCCGTTGACTGTTAGCCTTTCTTTTCAACTAGTTACTATGACCTAGAAATCCCATGTTAGAATAGAATAGAAAACTCTTTATTATGTACACCATATAAGTTACAGAAAAGATAGATGAAGAAAACATTACATAGGGTGACACAATGGGCGGCCTTATCGCTAAAAGCGATCTTTTCAAGACAACCTTTGGATGGATTGCAAAGATAATGGAAAGACAGTACTGCAGATAGTCTAAGGTGTACGATTTATATAAATAAATACATAATACTTAGATAAATATTTGCAATTAAAGCAGTAGGTACTAAGACTAAAAAAGTTTAAGTACTGCTAAACATGAGTTAGAAAGGCACTTTACATTGATTAACCTACTTACTCCTAATTGTGAAATGGATATCGTAGCAACCAATACCTCCATTAAAGAAGGAGAAGGCATCATGTGTTTCTCGGAGTCGTACGACTGCCGGCTCTAAATTAATCACCTCTATTTCACACTAGCTTGTGAAACCTATCCCAAGGGAACATATTCTCGGGATGAAAAGTATCTTTAGTCTATTCTAGCACATGGTCTACCCATGTGCCAAGTTTCATTCAAATCCGCTTAGACGAAAAGGGTAAATAGACAGACAGGTAAAAAAGTTACTTTCGCAATTATAATATCAAGTAAATTGAACGAGTAGGTCAAATAACTCAACCTTCTTGGTGATTGTCCTGCCGCGGTTCAAGAACCCCCGGCAAACGTATTTACGAGCAATGTAAACAAACCATTACTGTATCAGTAAATTACCTTCCCGTTTGTAGTAAGACTCAATTGAGAGTAGTTTTATTGCAATCGTCTGAGGGGTGCTTTGTAATCTTGGAATTCCAAATCATTAGATGTGTGAGGGGATACGAATGGTTTTAGCGTTGTCTCAATGGAAAGTTTTTGAATTAAAATCATTGTTAACAGGAGGTACAGGTAATATTAGGTGTACTTACACGGTTTTTTTTTGGATGAGTAATTAATTATCAAAAGACTTCTCCCGCTTTAGACGGAGTGGGAAGTAGTTTCAGACTCTTTCTGACTAAAAACCATTCGTGTTTCTTCAAAATATGCTCTTTGCTTTCTAGGACTTTTTTGACTCTTTAGAATATTTCCGCATACCTACATTTTCCTCAACCCTAGATATGCAAGTATGTAGAACCCTGGAAACGTCCAATTTGTTGGTTTATATAAGCTCGGGATCGAGTTGTGTGGAAAGGGCGGCCAGTGCCCGATATCAGGACAACACAGATTGAATTATTATTATACGGGGTTGATGCCTCTATAAATAGAGTCGATTATTATATTAATCAAAGTGCAGAAAACCAACTTTACGCGGTGTTTCCAGACAGTCACCCATCCAAGTACTGACAGCGTCCGATGTTGCTTAGCTTCGGTAGTCGGACAAGAACCGGTATCAATCAACGTGTAATAGTGAAATTATCAAAGTGTATTATACTGTACTGATGGATGCGGACTGCTCAAGACTGGGATGGATGGCGCTCTTTGGGGGAGGGGGCTACGTTCAGGAGTGGACAGCCATTGGCTGATATGATGATAATGATGCTGCCGACGATAAGGATGTTGTTCATTATGATGATGAAATTATAATAAAAATCTCGTGTCACAATGTTTGTTATCAAACTACTCTGAAACGGCTTGACCGATTTTTATGTTTTTTTTTAGTTTATTAGTTAGGTCTGAGAATAGGTAGATAGGTAGTAGGTTATATCTATATTAATATATAAAGCTGAAGAGTTTGTTTGTTTGTTTGCTTGCTTGAATGCGTTTATCTCTGGAACTACTCGTCCGATTTGAAAAATTCTTTCAGTGTTAGATAGCCCATTTATCGAGGAAAGCAATGGGACGAAGTTGCGCGGGTCAACTAGTATTATTATATGGCAAAACAACGTTTGCCGGGTCAGCTAGTAATAATATCAGTATTCATTCAACACTAAGTTAAAAATAGAAAGAAAAATAACAGAGAAATACAAAAACTTCCAAAACTTTCCCAGTGTTTATTTTAATGAAAAACATCGAAAGCGCTTGAACACATCAATCAAAAGAAAACAAGCCAACCCACATTTCTTAAAACCAGACTTTTTCAAAACAAAACATTGAAAGATAATCTTCGACCGTATGAGCTTTTGCCAAGCCTGGATTAAAAGTCTTTGTTTCCAAGAAAGCCAGGCTAAACAAGAAAATGTTTACTTTCCACTCACTGCAGCTTCAAAGAAGTTGCTAATAACTCTATTACTAAGTTTCTAACACCACTCTGCAGTGTTCGTGCGTTCGTATTGCTGGACAAAGGAGATTTACAGCTGTACTGGCTATACCAGCCAATGTGTTAACGTGATAAATTCTCGAAAATGTGCGAAGTGGCCAATAAAGTACACTTGAGAAGAAAATAACACGAGTGAGTTGGGGGTGAGATTGTTCGTTATTTTTGTATTGAGTACGTATGTAATATAAGAAAACGGTGTATGCGTTTTATTGATACAATCGTTATTTATAATGATGTCTTGAATACGTTGTTGTTTATAAATGGGCTTAATAGTCAGTGCTATTAGAGAAACAAAAGAACGTGACAGACCCAAACAGAGATGGCGGGATGAGGTGGATTCTTTTCTTGAAGTATTGGCCATAATTCAAATTTGAGAAAATGAGCAAAAGGCAAGGCTTAGCCTTCAAACTCAATATCTTCACGTCTAATGTCTAATCCGTGCTGCTCTATAGGGAACGTGCACGGTGTCGACGAAACCATCTACTGTCGCATATATATTCGAAATATTAAGGGTATGAATACTTGACATTGACGCTTCTGTGCTGCCACCTACGGTTCCTACACGTTCCCTGTAGGTGCGAAACGTGGGAGGTTACAAAGGACAGCTCACGCCAAATCCAGGTCTTTGCTAACCGATGTCTTCGTCACATACACGAAATTTACTGATCCGGGACTATCTCTAACGTAGAGCTGTTAGAAAAATTCCATGAAAGCCCGATCGACCGCCAGATCAATCGTCGTAAGTGGAGGTGGATTGGGCACACGCTCTGGAGGGATACCGATCATATTCTCAAACAGGCTATGGACTGGAATCCTTAAAGGAGAAGGAAGCGTGGCCGTCCCCGTCACACCTAGCGAGGCACTGTGTTGCCAGAAGCGACGAGCATCGGAATGACGTGGAAGATGTTCGCGCTGGAAGATTACTATGGACGCCCTTGACTCCAGCTGGAGGACATAGGCCCATACGTCAAGGGTGGCCGTGCCTGTCATGTCCCACTGCAGGGTTGCAGTAATGCTAGCAAAGGAGGAGGCCGAAAGTGTGAGAGAGAGGGAAACCTCACGCCCCAGCCGCCGCAACAGAAGAAGACGCCCCAGGCGTCGGGAGTCGCAGGACGATTTCCGACCGCCATAGGCGCGGGCCTGCGGACGGCGAGCATTGGGTGTCTCACCGTCTGATCAGAACCAGGCCCGGGTCAGCGGCGCGCTGCGATCTCCGCGCGTCTCAAGGAGATGTCAGCACCGAAGACGGGGTCCACCTAGGGCACTTGCCTGCTAGGGCTGAGGAATCTGTTCGAAAGAGGTACCGTAGCCCTGGAACGCAAAGGGCAGTAGAAGGAACACGGATGGGTTTTAGTCAGTAAGAGTCTGACACTCCCTCCTGCTTCACCCAGAGCGGGTGGAGTTATTTGAAGATTTCCCATCCGTAAAAAAAAAGAGTTGTAGTGGGATACGACAGGCTCATTGATAAAAATTTAATTCAATTTCAGAATAGGCTTTAGTTTCATTGGATAACTTAATGTTCCTTTCTTCTCAGCAACTAATGCTGAAGTATCATCGCCAACGCCGAGACGTACCTTCCTTCTAACGTGGCAGGCATTCCATAAGGTGGACTAATAACCCAACGTTGTAATGATGAGTATTCATTAAAAAAGCGTCATGCTGTTAATTATATAGATTGTAATGATACGAATGCATCATTCCCATACTAAAAGTATTCAGATTGACTTTTACGACATAAGACATAAAAGTGGGCCATTATCATTATTTCTCGCCCCAAATGTAACAGCGGAGTTTTCTCTACCTTAGTTCACTGTGTCAAGGTTGCCATTTTGAATTCTCTTGAGCCAATATTTGTACGGCGAGAGTGAATAAACTGCAGGTAACTTGAGTCTGTGTTTATGCCTTTGAATTTTAAAGATGCGGAAGAAGTGAACAATGTGGACATACAACAATACCGTTTAAGTTTGAACAAATATGCACAAAAACACCTAATTATCTAAGAACAGCATTGTTTTCTAAAATATTTCTGTTTGTATTACTTTCTTTTTTATGGGTATGTTACATAATTATTATTTAGCGCTTCTTTCTAAATTATGTAATTACTTTTCCTGTATAAAAGTATTATTTATTAACAGTTGTAACAGCATGTCATAGTTGATAGCAATTACAGAATTTTCTATCAATAACATGACTTTAGCTACATATGAGTATATATTATGGTCAATATTTTAACAGCGAAGTTCCTACTTTGTCCATCGGCCACCACTTAGTAAAAGGATCCACAAAGTAGACTTCGCAAGAGAGGGTTGACTTGACTATGACCAAGTTTGGCGAAAAACTAACTTTTCTTTGTAAGTCAAATGCGGCCAGAAAATTGAGGCGGCTTCAGACAACTAAATTCAGCGGTACGAAAAAGTTTCAAACAAGAATATAACAGTATGCACATAAAATGTAATTTTAACAAGTCCTATTAAAGTATTCGACGTTCGGTATAATTTTATCATTTTGAAATGGTCAAAATTAAATATGCATTAATGTTGAGAAGCAAGAAGAGTTGCGATACTTTTTTACCTAAAGCCGTGTATTTAATGTGTAGGCGGGGAGTTGGCTAATAATATACAGGAAAGCAAATATAATTAATACAGTACATTCCGTGACGTAGAGTGTCGGCCGGTGTCGTCAAAGAATAATACCATCCCACCACTTGTCGTAAGAGGCGACCACGGGACTCAACAGAGAATGGGCAGCAGCGTTCTCTGTAAAACGCAACACCATACACTGCGATCGCCAACCCGCCTGCCAACCATGACGGCAGGGTACAAGTATTGTGTATATATTTCATCGGAAAATTGCAGACTTTGTAATCAATCTTTATGAGATAATCTTTTCGGGATATAATATGAAAAAACCGTTTTGTATACTAAAAATCCTATCCAAATTCAATAGTTTTCAATAATATCGTTTATTTATAAAAGGGCACATTTACAATAAAATATCTTACAACAATTTTTCACAGAACACAGTTGTTGATTTGCCTGAAATTGATTGTTAACCTAAATAAATAATAAATAAACACAGGTTTGTGTTTATTTATTATTTATTTAGGTTAACCAACAATTGTTTACACTATACATATCTGATTTAATGACTAGAGTTACATTTACAAGTGCAACAACTAATAACAGGTTAACACCACATGCACAAAAAAAAAACGGATTCACATAACATATTATTTCAATTAGAATTTATACATAAAAAAATATCAATCAAAACCAAAGAATAAAGAAAATTATCAGATCATTCAACGCTGCATGTACTCGTATGTAAATTACTGATTACAATTATATTTGATTAAATTATGATTTATCATGATTATAATTTGATAAGGAAATAAAAATTAAAAAAATAAATTTAATAATATGTTTCAGGCTGTATATCCGTGTCTTACTAATATCTTACAGCGTTTGCAATTTCAATATAAACACTAGAAGTACACCACTGACTCTTTTAATTTATAGCTTGTTCTGTCCATCTAAAAGTTGTCCGATTGATAATAATGTAAATAGGTTTTGTAACAATTTTGGTGCACAATAATATAGTTTCTAGGTTATCTATCTCCACAAAGACTTTCATCTACACTATTAAACAAATTCTATTAAAAGAATAACCCTGGCACCCTCAAAATAGTTTTAATGGTAGTCCTAACAATGTACAAAAGATTTCTCAAGATGTTAACACTTTCGATTCAGTTAGTCAAGGGAGGGTACAATTCACTCCCAGATGGAGAGGAAACTTTGCACTCTCGACTTCCCTCTCTGGCCGTAATGACTGAAGTTTTGTGTTTTTCTTGTCGTTGGCTCTTCACAACGATTTACTAACACCCTAGTTTTTTGGTGCCGAAAACTTTAAAGCCTTTGTAAAACATAATTCTTTTAGCGTGGTGAAGGCAGGGCTAGGAGTTAATTTAAATCATTAGATTTGTGGCGAACGATTTTTCAAATCTGTCTTCTCTTGTAAGTAAGTAGTAGAGATTAATTAAGCCTCGAACCGCATTACCAAATGGAAGATCGTATTTAATTATTTCTAAAATAGGTAAAACACAATTGAAAATATATCGTCACATTATGTACCATCGACATCGTCTCCCATATCACTTTACTACAGCCATCTATGTAACGAAGACTAAATAACATGAACAAACTTTTTTTTTGCAAATTCGACATAAGTAGGTTCTTATATCGAATTTGCAAACAAAACAGTTTGGGCCATATCCTGGACTTCATTGGTCTAGGAGGCTTTTCATCCCGAAAGTCCCCTTGAGATAATTTTCTTCTTTAACGAACGTGAAGTCACTGGAGGGAGCTAGTATTTTATAACGGCGCCATAGTCTTTAAGAAAACGTATTTTTATGTATTATTGTATAAATTTTATAAAAAAGGTTGATTGTCATTTACCTAGTGTATTTTTTTGAAAAAAGCAAGAATTTATAATCAAGATTGAGAAATAACAAAAATACGTTTACAAAGCCATTTCCCGACCGGAACAAAACTCATT
This sequence comes from Lacanobia oleracea, assembly GCA_950371165.1. Taxonomy (NCBI): domain Eukaryota; kingdom Metazoa; phylum Arthropoda; class Insecta; order Lepidoptera; family Noctuidae; genus Lacanobia; species Lacanobia oleracea. Next base: position 14,913,804 of record OX493401.1, read on the forward strand.
GAAAATTTAAAGACCCGAATATTTACACATTTTAGTAAGAAAACATCTGGCTTGTTTGCTTTTTTTTTGTAAAATCGAACAAGTAGTGCGAAAGTAACAATAAAAATGGAGGCTTACTCAATTTGAGGGTTGGCCGACGCATTTACAGCTGGATGGACCCGAGGACCAACCCTAGTAGTAAATAACTAAACGCAGGGTTCCACGGCAAAAAATTCATGCATGGCCCCAAACTTTGAACCTTAAGCTGTGGTTCCAGCTTAAGCTACGCTTGAAGACTAGATGCTTCATTGAAACTGGGCATTTTTAATTGTTCCCTCAGGTTGCAAAACAATTTTCTTTGTGATGTTTTATGTAGCCACAAGTTCACAGCGGCTAAAAGTGTTCAAGAATATGAATAACTTTTACAAGTCCCGAAATCGAAAAGTATTTGAAGCTGTTTCCGAATTTTGCTACGTTGTGCTTACATAAAAAAAAATGTCCTACATACTAAGCATCTGATTGATCGTTCCTTTTGAATAGTAAAGTTTGTTCTCATTGACAGGCTGCCATTCTACGTAAAATACTGCTGAATCCAGGTCGACTGGAAGACGGCCTCAATATGGTTTGGATTTGGACAAGGTTAGTCAGATGATGTCATGGAAAGTTGATTTCGTGGTAAAATTCTCAATTTGACCCCTTATATCTCCTGAAAAGCCAGGGCGTTCTGTAGTATACTGCCTTACATAAAAGTTTTTAAACTTACTTTTGAACTACAAGCCAGTCAGCGCAAGTTTGATCACCATATCACGAGCTTCATAAGCGAACACGACTTCCAAATTTCGTAATCCAAAACTCGGTAGCACCCCTATCTTCAACCGCGTCACTTTGCCCGCATCACTCGCCAAAAGTGGAAACTACCCGCTGCCGAGTCAAGTGGAATGGAACGACGCCAAAAGGACTTGCTTGCATTGGAGGCCCGGCCTTAGTGTGGCCTCCTAGCGTAGCCAGTGCGTTGTGGGATTTGATTTATTCCTATTCAGGCCTCAAGTGGGACTTTTGAACTCCACCGCTTGACCATTGCTTGTGGAAAAGGGTACCGTAAATTATGTTCGGCACTTTGTTGTGCAAGTTGATTATTCAAGGCTCACAGGCTGTGCTGGGACAAGTATTTTATATTTTATTCGTAAATATTTTTGCATAGCATTTTCGGGGATGATTAACGAGCCTTCCGGGCTTTTGAGTTTTTTTCTAGTTTATTTTGTGTAGCGTGTGTTATGGACCGGTCTAGAAGTTTGCCAAGCTTTTTTCAATATTTATGCTGGAGTGGGATTTGGTTTGAAAATAAGTTTGTAAAAACAATACTGGCTGCTGCGACTTTTGGTCGCCATATTTTAGTCCAGTGGTAGATACAAAATGCGTATACCACTCTCTATATGCAACTAAGTGTATACCTATACTCAAGTATGTATGTATAGGTTCATCAAAAATTACCATTGAAACTCAAATTAACAAATAACTTAATAGTTTCACGTGACCCTTTAATCTAATTTTTCATACTACCAACGATAATGGTCTCTTGGTGGAAGCAGACAGTTATATATAGTTACTTCGACCCCTAATGGACTAAACCAGAGAACTATAAATTCAACCGCCCCTTTCTAAAAGGATAATCACACAGACAACTCAGAACCAAATGGGAATTTAGGGCTCCCTGGGCGGAGGCCTAATTGACAAAACATACTCGATTACAGCTCGTCCCTCCAAGTTGGTAGTGAAAACAAATTGGTGTGCCAATGACTTTTGTAACAAAATTAATTAGGGACCGCGTGATTCGAAATGTTTTTTGTGACGGTTCGACGCTGGTGCCCTGGTACTCGGGCAGGCGTGACTCGGTGTTCGGAAAGTGATTTTGCGGTTGAAAAAATAACTTTTCATTTTAAGGGTGGAAAAAGGTGGATAATAAAGCCTGGAAGTTGCTATGGATAGTTATTTTTTGTAACTTAATTAGTGGCTTCTCATAGTTAAGTATTATGTGGTTTCTGAGAGGCAATTCTTGTATTTGCATCATAGTCGCTATTTAACAAAAATACCTCTAGTATATCGAAATATGAAGTTGCGGGCAAAAGCTACTTTCATTATAAAAATGTCCTCATTGATAAATTCCCTAAGATTATCCCCTTTCCATAATATATATTGAGTGACTGATAACCATTAGATATACGATCTTATTAAGATAATATAAATAATAATACGTGAGGAGCTCGTGGCTAGATAATAACAGCCGCACGGGTCGATCTTCAAGGTTAAGCAACGCTTGCCAAGGTTGGTCTGTGGATGGGTGACCATCTTAACATAGCGAGTTTCCTCCGTGCCTCGGAAAGCACGTTAAGCCGTTGGTCCCGGCTGTCATTTGTAGATCTTTGGCAGTCGTTACGGATAGTCAGAAGCCAGTAAATCTGACACCAGTCTTGCCATGAAGTACCGTGTTACCCAGTTACTGGGTTGTGGAGGTCTGGTAGGCAGCCGCTCCGCGTAAAATACTGGTATTCAGCTAAATCTGGTTTGACTGGAAGCCGACCCCAATATAGTTGGGAAAAAGGCTAGGCAGATGACCTCTAGTATATCGAAAATTGGCCTTCTGATCTAACGTACGTAAGTATGTAGTATCTTGAATTTTCTGAAAAATTAAAAGTTAAAGTTATTTCTAGTTCATAGAAAGTCTAATAAACTGTTGAATTGCATATAGAGTAAGATTATTGGAAACTAATACATGGAGTTCATGATCAATAGGTACTACTAAATCCAAACCACGGAAAGTTTCGGTTTACCACTTCCTGTTTAGACAATAAACTCTAACAAATTCACAACAAACTTACAACAATATTGATACGAAAATTAAGTATTCCATTTTGAGATCTTGCCTATTAAGTTTGTAAAGAATAACTCGGTCCACAAATACCTAAAATGTGTAAAAAAAGGATTGTTTACCCAGGCCGACACGATCGCTACTCGATCAATCATAAAAATATTGGCATAAAGTTTTGACATTCACTTTTTTCAGTGACATGAAGGAACTAACTTGTTTTATATATTATACCTTTGTACATAATATTTTGCTCTGGGGTCGATTTTGCTCAGAATATCAATAAACAAACTTACTTTTGACAAATCACTTATTTCAAATTTTGTCGTGAGGTAAGTTTTTAGTATGGATTTGAATGGATACAGGCGTAAAAAACGATGTATGGATATTGTGAAAGATATATGTATAGAGGAAATGTGGTACAGAAAGTAAAAACCCGTAAACCTCCATAGTAAAATGAGAATCCTCCGACGGCTGTTATGTCTGGTCGACAACTGCCCGATAGTTGATATTCAGACTGTTGTATATGTAAGTTCAAAACATTCCCTGCTGGCGGGATGGCCCTGTGGCGCAACAAAAAGTACTGCAGTGTAGTCCACTGCAGTACTTTTTGTTTCCCTACAAATTTCGTTTCGTGAGTTTTTCTTGTCGTGGCGTAGCGGCATCAATCCGCTATAGATGGGGCAAGAAAAGAGGTGATTAAAATCTCAGGTAAATAAGGATAAAGGCAGGAGAAACTTTTTTTGTTCATCGTGTTATTCTTAGTTGTAATATATTTAGTGAGTGAAATTTTTGGGCTGCAAGAGAAAAAATATCATCAAAATACGTATATCTATACTTACAATAATGTTAACCATAATATTCTTTGTAGAAAGTGGAAAAACGCGAGGCGCTAGATTAACCTTCTTAGAGAGTAGGTCACGTTGATACCGAACAGTTGGCTTTCCTTATGCGTTTTTGATTTCTTAGAACCACACTATGTAGTATATTGTTTCCTTGAACATATTTTGATGATAAAACTCTAAGTATGTTATCAAAAAAAAACTATTAAAAAATTTCCTAGAATTTTATTACCTTTTTTAGGGTTCCGTGCCTCAAAAGATAAAACATAGCGATCCTAACATTACAATAAGATCTTATTATTGTACGTATGTTTTGCAAATAAATAATTTGAATTTGATTTTCTTATAAGGGTATAAGATCACTTTCTTGTCCGTCTGTCTGTCTGTCAGTCCGTGTGCCACAACCAATTTTCTCAGGAACGGGTGAACCTAGCAAATTGAAATTTATACCAGATACCTACTGAAGTCCCTATTAGGTTTATAAAAATCTAGGTTCTGAGTCAAGACGATAAAAGATATGGGCAGATTTAGATTTACGTGGAAACTTATAAGTACCAAAATTTTTCGGAATTTTACCTTGATTTGCGCCTTGATTTTAATACACCTAATAGAGACTTATATGGTTGTACGCAACCCTCGGTGCGCGAGTCCGACTCGCTCTTGACCGTTTTTTTAATAATTGTATCCATCAGTTAATAGGCTGAATGACAAAATAAGAAAAAACTTATTCTGTCAGGTGATATAAAGACTAATATTGAAAGTAATATTTTACCAAGAAAGACGTTAAAAAATGGTCGAAGGGTAGACTAAGTTCATCGATTAATCAACAAATCTTTGCCAATGGTCTGGATTTTTATGCTGTTTGAAATATGAAGACTGTAACGGGCAAAGAAATCTAAGTAATCACTTAGGTGGACGATGAAATCTTTATATTTGAAAGAATATAGTAGAAGATTTTAGGGCGAGTAGTCGAAGATTACAATGACTCGTGGATTTTTTACGCAATAATATAACTTTGTTGGTAACAAATTTTTCTTCTTTACTTAACTCATAAATAACACCTTGTTCGTGTTGCAATAAATAAGCGCTTGATAAGTTCTTAACCTCAAATTCTCAATGGGGTATTTACTAAAAAAATCTAATTAGTCCGTCTGATAAAATAAATGAAAAAATAAAGGAGATACAGCGAGTTGAAGACACGCGTGACGTCATCTGGCTTGGTAAAAATGTACTAAATTTACCAAGCCAGAAGACGTCACGCGTGTCTTCAACTCGCTGTATCTCCTTTATTTTTTGTTTACGTGAAAAAATAAAAAATACGTGTTGGTATTTTTTGAAAATCACGACGAACTAATTAGATTTTTTTAGTAAAATACCCTATTGAGATACCGAGTGCAACAGCAGGTACCCACTAAGCCACCAAATATCCACAAAATACCCAGCGCAGTTTAACCAATATGACATTCGTCGAGAACTTGTCTACAACAAGGAAGATTCCCATCTCCACAAAGTTCCAAACTAACTATTTAATAAACATCAATTAAGCACACGAACAAATGTACCCACATCAAACTGAGTAACAGTACTTGAGGACTATCGTCGCTCCCGTAAACTTGTTTCATTTAATACAGAACTTGTTTAAGCTGCAAACTCATACACACTAAACACTCAACTTAATACTGCAAAAGTTTATGAAGCAAACAATGCTGCAGGGTACCAGGCGACTGAATCGATGCAAAAAGTAGGTATCGATAGTAATAATGGGGGAGAGTTGGTAAATGGATCATAATGAACAGGACAAGAAATACAATGGATTTCCTCGAGGTTGTATTTAACTGGATCTGGAAAGACATTAGTAATACCACCCGGTTCCTGATGCATTAAATAAGCATTTGAGAAGTTTTCAACTTAAAATTCACAATTAAAAGACCGGGTGGCGTAACACTCGGCCACCAAAATTATCTAAGAATCAGGTCCAGCTGATCAAATCTAAAAAACTAGTTTTGGAGAACTTTTTCTTGTCCTTAAGATGAAACTCTTTCTACTCCGATGACGACATTTTTATTTTTCCCTCATAGGATTTAAGTGCGTTTACAAGTACAAAATTCTAGTTTCAGTACCAGTAACTTGGAATTGTTCTTGCTGTGCTTGCTTAAATACAGTGTATTAAATATTCCATAAAAATTGTCACATGTAGCGGAACTTCTTCGAAAGAGTCACCGCGGCACTGAAACGCAAAGAACATTAGGTGGAACACGGATGCGTAGTCAGTAAGTTCTGCTCCGCCCAGAGCGGGAGGAGTCTTGATGATTTTCCCATCCTTTAAAAAAATATTGGCCCATAAGGTGCACCGATGGTCTGGTGAAGCCTGAAGAGGAAGTTTGTTTCATCCAATAAGCACAGAAACGGTCGACGTGGCGACTTTTGGAGGTATCCTTTGTCCAGTAGTTTTCAGGTGAAAAATGACAATGATGCATTGTCTATTAACACCATAATTCTTTTTGATGTTACAGTTTCCTATGAAATCTCCTTTTACTTACTGTTTTGCAAGGGTAAACGATATGAACTTAGAAATAACTAGAAGTTCGCTCCGTCGAACTTGTAAAGAGTTTGTATAGACAGATTTTGCTACAGACTTTACTCTCGGCTTTTATGGTGGAAATAAAAATGAAAGGACGTTTTACAGGTTTTAATTTAGAGACCGTACAATGGGTCGAAGTGCCAGTCATGTTGGATATTAACTGCTGGGGCATTATGAACTGCGAGGCGTTTACGAGGTACCTACGATGACTGATAGTCTATTAACTAAGGTAGGAGAGAGGTAAGTTATTGCTTTGGTAATTTATTAAACAGGTTGTTTATTAGGGTGTTAGGTACATAAATCAAACAGCAATTTTAAAACAGAAGCTTAAAAAACTATGGTCTTTGATTGGTTTTTGTCACCTGAAGATTTTTTTTTTAAGAAACTGTTTTCTTTAATTATGTGATCGATTATTTTTCAAAAGTGATATTTTTCATTCAGGATAGAATATTAACAGTTTTGAAAAGAGTCAATTTCTTCAACTAATTCAGCTCCATTCTAAAGAACTCAGCATACAAACCGATCAACCGATTTTGTCGCTGTAGCTGCTAAATATTTTATCGACTTTGTCGGCCAAAAATCAATTTAAGACAAGGAACTTAAAAGAAGGGGTCGCTTACCCGCTTATCTATCGTTGGCAGCTGTGCTGAACAACCCAATGGGCTGAGGTCCCAATGTTTTTATTAATATCAAATTTTTGTCTCTCCTCGCTTTGTTTTTCTTAAGATCAGTAAGAATATTATTAAGGGATATTAAGTGGGGAAATATTTACGCTTTTATCAAAGGGGAATTGGGAGCATTTGTGTATGATATATATCGGATAGCTGTTGTTTTATTGCACTCTTAGAGACTTTACTCGCATTTACTTTGATTAGGACGTACTTGCACCCGTAGTAACTTTTTTTTTTATATGGTGAAATGGGAAATCACCCTATGACTCCTTCTGTTCTGGGTGGAGTGGAAGGCAGTGTTTTACTCTCACTGACTAAAACCAATACGTGGTCCTCCAAATGCCTTTTGCATTCCTGGGCCGCGGTAACTCTTTCGAACATTGCCGCAATACCCTTCAGTGACTTAACTCGCACTTACTAAAGGCAGCACGATGTTGCAACTGTTGGTGCAACGAAGGTTCAATAGATAGATGATTAAGCAAAATCACTTCTTCTCTCCTTATTTCTCTAAGACCGTGTGCTACTCATTTAGTTGTCTTTCTCTTGTCCTTCTTTTCCACAGAGAAAAATTTGTTAAAAAGTGAACAAGACGAGCCATGAACCACCATTCAGTTGTTTTCCAATCATTGGGATATTTTTGAAGACACATTTTCTATCAATACAAACTTGAAGACGATTTAAATGCCACTCCTACGTATATGTAAATAAACTAAATCGGTCATTGACTGATTAAACACGTCTTGTTATCTATCTTTCTCATTACGTTAACCTTCCAAAAATACATTGAAAGCTTTGACGCACTTCGCCATTTTTATTAAACAAACAAAATTGGAATCTGTAGGAGGACTTATTTTAGTATGTAACGTAAACATATTTAAGTTTCTTTATTTAAAAATGCCAGGAACTGGACTGAATTTTTTACTGTTTTAGAGTTCTGTACCCAAAGAGTAACCATCGTTGCCCTAAGATCATTAACTCTCCGTTGTCCGTCCGTCCGTCTCTCTGTCGACGGGCTGTATCTCAAGAACTGTAAATGGTAGACAGTTGAAATTTTCAGTGTGTATTTCTATTGTCACTATAAGAACAAATAATAATAATTACATTAAATTGAAAATAAAATAGGGGCTCCAACAACTAAACGTGTTTTTTCGGTTTAGAATACGGAACCCTTCGTGTGGGAGTCCAACACGCACTTGTCTGGTTTTTAATTATCATGCCTAAAATATAAGCTTTTCTAATTTGATTGCGGCCGAGATGATATTGCGACTTGAATTTAAACGCTTTTATTTAAAATAGCCGTATGGTGTCGGCCAGTGCCGTATGGTGCCGTAAAAAATAATATCAAATAATACCATCCCATCACTTCCCGTAGGTGTCATAAAAGGCGACTAAGGGACTCTTCAGAGAATGGGCAGCAGCGTTCTCTGTAAAACTCAACGCCATGCACTGCGATAGCCAAGCGTGGCGATTATGGCAACCCCCCCCTCATCTTGGGCAGGCCTATGTCCAGCAGTGGACGTTTTTCGGCTGATATGATGATGATGATTTAAGATAGCCTTATTGTCGTTTTCAGTTATCGGGTTGGTACTGTTAAAACCTGACTGCTCCTGAGAATAAAAAAAAAAACAAAGTACTGGTAATTCTCACAGTCTAACCGGATCCTTTATTAGGTCCTAATTAATCGGTATGTGTCAGTTATTATTCCAGAATTATTTTCATAGATAAAACACCATTTACGTCCTGCCAAATCGTCTGTCAGCCAAAGGCTGTCTCTCAAATTCAACTACGAGTATTTTCTGCTGTAAGGTGCAGCAGGCAATGAACACCAATCATATTTCGTCAGTTTATATAATTGAGGATAGCTGATTCATACGATAGTGAGCATTAAACATCCTCATAACTCTTCAAAGTTGCAGTGAACCTTAGACTTTGTCTCTGTCATCTCTGACCTAGACTAGAGTCAAGAATAAAACCGTCTCGTATTGGACATGAACGAAAGCCCCGAGTTGGTTTAATACTTGTATTTCAACAGAAAACAGGTTTTTCACAAAATTTTTTTTAGTGGAACGATCAACTTTGTTCGAAATGGATATAATGAGAATGGTAATTTGGGGATACCCGAAAACACTAAGAAAAAAATAACCTCCAAATTGTCACTGCACACATACGAACGATGACTTGTTGCTATGAATATAGCAGTAGGCGCCAACATAACCCATCCCAAAGAAATAAATGAAAAATCCTCATCTGCACTAAACTCCGGTACTTTATGTCCCAGTAAAACGTACTTTATGTAAATACACTACATTTTGTACCACATAATGGCCAGAAATGCAAGCGAACGTCCGAATTTCGATGCGTCGCATTTTCTCGAAATCGGATCACTGCTCACCAATTCAGAACTTTGCGATAACTCATTCGACATTCGATTCGATTCGATATATCCACAATTGTTGCACAATTGTCTAAGTATTGGTAATGTTATTGATGTTGCATCGAAACATGGAGAAAGCTTTATAATGCCGCCGTAGGCATAATTTGGCATTAGTCGGGCATAAGATTATCTAAACATGACGATTTGATTGTTTTTCGAGCAGATTTCTGCCACATACAGGTGCAATAAAAAGGTGATCGTCATTTTTATATAAGTACTAAATAATTTTATTATACAATTATGTTTCTTTTGATAAATTGTTTTTTTGTTACTATCGTCCGTTTTTGGCTTAAGTACTTACTTAGCAAATATATAAGTGCTGATTTTTCCAATCGTCAGATTCTTTGCACTTAGATTTCGAACACAGTTTTGTCACCATAAAGCCCACCAAACTTTAGTTTGGGAACAAAAAGTAGTTAGTTAAATACTAAATGATTTGATCGTAGAACTTCATCTGTTGTAAATGTCAATCATCAGGTAACTTGAGTGACGGCTTGACATATTTTCGTTACAATAACTGTAAAACCACCATTTTTGCTTACTTAGTTTAAGTTTTAGAGTATTGAAAAACACACCATGAATAAATTAATTACTAGGCGTCAATGAACATTTATTTATAGCCACCAACAAATAGTTTACTCGATTAAAACTCAACCTTACTTTTAAGAATTAAAGTCGTAGTTAGCTCAAATACCTAAGTATCAAGCACCTGCAAACAATGTGATATTACAACTAGAGTAAAACAATGTTACAAAGATATCGACAGGGGCTTTAAAGTTCGACCCCTCGGAACAATAAAACTAAAGATATTGCAGAATGTTACCTTGGGGGAACGTTTTATTTTACTGTAAGTGCTTGATTATTCAAATCAATACTTACTTAGTATCTTTCTTTTACAAAGTTGCTTTTTATTTTATACTTTTTAAGGCTCCATACCCAAAAGGTAACAAACGGAACCCTGTTACTAAGCTTTCGCTGTCCGTCTGTCTGTCTGTCAGCGGGCTGTATTTCAAGAACTGTAATAGGTGGACAGTTGAAATATTCACAGAGTGTATTTCTATTGCCGCTTAAACTACAAATAATAAAAATGTAATGAAAAAAAAAATAAAGGGGGCTCCCGTACACGAAACGTGTTTTTTCAGTTTATGTTAGTTCGTGTGAGAGTCCGACTCGCTGGTTTTTTTTACTCATTTATGGAACCTTTAAAATAGTTAATCTGCAAAGCCAAATTCTATCGCCCTATTATCCTATAGCCTTGTCCTACTCTATGTGCAGTGTCTTCGAAAGTGAAAAATATTGTTTATAAAAAGATCACTTCACTAGAATAAATATAAGAGTGAAATAATGTTGACTGATAGGTTTATGTAACATAACGTCCTCATAAGGTAAAAAGTGGTACTATCCTACAGCAAAAACATATAAAAGAGCCAGGTCATAAGTATATTACGTTTGGGGTCGACGTAAATCTTCTTCGATAGCGAGATAGTGGCGTGAAAATATGTCTGCTTCATTTTGTAGTGGGTGAACCTCTGCGGTTCCCTTTCCCCTCCATTACTTACGCACCTTGAGCCTCGGGAACATTGAGTCCTGAAGAATAAACTTCAAAACTTTTACAATAAAAATGTCTAAGACACAAATTTTTGCCAAAAACTTTTTCAACCGGCAATAATTCATGATAATAGTCCCCAATAAAGTTTCCATTAAAATGGTAAAATAAAACTTATACCAACGCTCGCGTTTCAAACGAACAAGAAATTATTCCACGTTTCCGAATAAACGTTCATAATGTTGTCTCTAGTAATAATGAATACCTAAAACAATTTCATTTTCACTCTCTCGGTTTTCAGACATCGAAAATGACAGTTTAATCGCTGTCATACAACATTGCGGTTTAATTACACGATCCGACCCGCGTCGCAAAGTGTTTAAGTATAGCTGTCACATCCAAATAAAACGCCCTTTCCCACATCCAAGAGGAAAAGTCATTGGGGAAATTCGTGGGGTGCGACGCACCGGCGTGTTTTCACTCCAGCCAGTGCCGTTTTCGCCGACGCCGCGAGAGGGCGCCGTCCGCGCTCCGCTCCGACCACGTGACTTGTTGCTCGAAACACAACCCCGTCGCTCGCACACAAACAAACATGCATCCCGATGCAACGTGACGTGTTTATTATGATACCGACAACCTACAACTCATTGACATGAATTTCATCGCCAAACCCCTCTACAACCATGCCAGACTCCTCATGCTATTAAGTTTCGTGCTCGCGATATTGCTCACCGGCGTATTTCTCCGCACAAAAAATAAGCAATCACAAATCACAAGTTTGGACGAAATTCAAGAGCTCGAGGACAGCACTGAATACGAGTCTATGATAAATTCGAGCGCAACGGAGCCGAAGAAAACGCGAAGAAAAGAATACCTGTACCGCCTTTTGACAAATACGACCCGTTCCCTCATACAAATGGAAATAAAAGCTAGGAGACTGGAGGAAAATATGCGTAGGATTAAGGAGAAGACTGCAGATTTATTGTGGAAGAACAAGGACAAAGCTTTGTGGCATATTCTGTTCAAGAATATAAGCAGACATATTTCAATCCGACATGAATTCCACCAGCACGCGAGCCTGAGACGAATTATGCAGGACAGTAATACGCATTCACATAATAGGAAGACAGGACGGAGAAAACTTTTATTGCGTAGACGAAGATAAATGCATAGATAGTTGCTAAGTTTACTGATAGACGTTTGTATACAAGTTACGTGAAAACTTTTTAAATTCTGAACTGACAATAAGCGTATTTTAAGTCGTATTGTGTTTCGAAGTGCGATTGGAAGCGGAGTGCAAGGCGTTTGTATCGCAGAGCACGTATGTACGATGTGTCTGTCTTATTTCTTCATGTAGCATTTTATTTTGTGGAGCTATATCTTCGCCTTGCAGGTTCTTAACGACGTTACGCTCACAGAATGATATTATTGCTCACATTTTATTCGCAGGACCATTCCGTTTTGTCTTATGGTTGGCTCAGGTATCTTGATTAATGGCGTTCTTGATGATTTCGTTCGAGATAAAAAGGAAAATACGGATGTTTTCCGAGGAGCAGGCTGACGAAGCTAATTTTACTTTGACAAGATTAATTGGAGGAGTTACATTTTGTTTTCACTTAATTCTTTTTTAAAGCGGTGTGTTAGGAAAATGGGCTGAAATTATTTACCTGGAAAATTAATTTTCAGTTTTTTTTTATTGGTTTTTAAACTAAACTTTCATAGTATATTTTGCTATGGAACGTATTATTTTTAAAGAGAATATTTAATTTTCTAGAACACTGGTCTAAATAATTTTATTGAGGAAATTATTTTTTGGTACAGCTTGCTACTTGCATTTACTGCTTAAAAGGGATTTTGTGAATGCGTGTACAGAGTAGAAGAAAAATGCAATACAAAGATGAAAAAGAACCACGTTAGTTTATTTGAATTCTTAAACATCAAACTCTCACGAGTTAATGAAATATCCATATCATTTTTTTTGTAATTTACGCAACCATTTCAAACCCTTTTTGTTGAAATCTAAAAAGTTTTCTTATTAAAAACTTAATCTTATTCAAGAATTTATTTCAGTCCATTGCTGAAGCTTTACAAGTTCATTATATTTGCTGTTTGATATGTTTATTGTTATAACATATATAACGATGTTTTATTAAATCGAGATTACTTTCATGAATAACGTTGAAAGCTTTTATGTTCATATGAATAGGCATCAGTTATACGCTTTCTCTCAATTTATTCGTATTTATGTTTACTTAAATGGTTTTGTTATAATGAAAAGGGTTTGGAGGTTCATTATATTAAGCTTTGTTGAATATATTGGTATAACACAAATTCAATTTAGCGTATTATTTATTTTTTATCCATTTGTTTGATATTTATAAACTACAAAGTAAGCTTCTGCCCGCAGCTTTGTATTCATATTCAAGTGTTTCATGTTTTTTGCATGAAACAGTAATATTTTTACTAAAATAAAAGTAGCATAAATTACTCTTTATAACATCAGCTTGGTCCAGTCGTTTTTTAAATGAGCCGGAACAAATTTTGATCTAACAAACAGACATTTTAATTTTATTTATATAGATTTACTTTCCTACAAGACAAGTATCATCATGGTCATCATTTCTGCCGAATAATGTCCACTGCTGGACATAAACTTACCACAAATGTCGCCACATCGACCATTTATATGCTTGTCACAGTAAAAAGTATCCTGTGTTTATCCTATGCTATATGCAAAGCTCGTGGCTAAATAATAACAGCCGCATGGGTCGATCTTGCAGGTTAAGCAACGCTTGCAAAGGTTGGTCTATGGATGGGTGATCATCTTAACATAACGAGTTCCCTCCATGCCTCGGAAAGCACGTTAAGCCGTTGGTCCCGGGCTCCCGGCTGTCATTTGTAGATCTTTGGCAGTCGTTACGGATAGTCAGAAGCCAGTAAAATCTGACTCCAGTCTTGCCAAGATGTACCGTGTTACCCAGTTAATGGGTTGTGGAGGTCTGGTAGGCAGCCGCTCCACGTAAAACACTGGCATTCAGTTGAATCCGGTTTTACTGGAAGCCGACCCCAATGTAGTTGGGAAATGGCTAGGCAGATGATGATGTGCAATCCTAATCCGATTACTTGTTTATGTGTAATTGATTTAAACTTCGGAACAGAATAAGGGTTTTGTTATTAAATTACTTGTGATGTATTTTTAGTAGCGAAGCAAACATGAATAATCTATATGCATATCAACACAACCGTGAAATTCATTATCACAATATACAAGTCAAGTTCAATGTGACTGTTCCCAGTAATACGAATGTTTTGAATATCCAAACATCTAAATGTCAAATCGTACAGTGATGCTAACCGGTACATCTTATTCACAACGCTCAACGAGTTTGAAAGAGACAGCTATATCTGTCAGTTATCATCAAGTATGCATACTTTATTTACTTCGACTAGTTGTTCTACTATCATCAGTGTGACCAGCTGTCTGTTCAGGGGTTTAAAAATATGTCGTGTTGTAAGTACTTTATTTTTTTATTGTTTATTAAATTTAGTTATAAAAGGTTACTCAAGTTCACCTTTATTCTTATCTTATTGTGTTTTAGTTGCAGAATTTGTTGTTAGTACTTGTGCGTCTATTTCATTATCAAGGTTGTGTTTGTTTGGATCCATGTGTTTTATAAATAGACTCCTATTGGTTCTGGTGTGGATATTATTGCATCTTTATTTATTATTAAACCATCATTACACGGAAGTGTTTGCTAAATTTTCTATAGGATGAAATTGGTATGAACATTTTTTGGAATTTATATTGTGTTTATTGTTTCTTAATTTATCTACTCGGAGATTACACGTGTGCATAGTTGTTTACTTAGTTTATTTATGTTCGAGAATGGATTGCTTATTAGCTAAACTGAAACGTAGTAATAAAGAGATTGTTTTTATCGTCGAACGATAAAAGGTGCATTTTACTCAGTCTGTTAGCATCAGAGCACTAGGGTAAAAAATAAGGGGTTTCACGCTTGCACTCACAATCCTAATGGAAAATAGTGATGCGGATAATTGCATAACTGAAAGGGTATTTTCACAATGAAATAGTAAGAATAACAGTTTATATTAATAATGCAGGCAAACTAAGACTAAACTATCATCAAAGAAAGGGAAACACTTTTTTGAAACTTTATCTATGTTGAGGCATACCTACTTAGTAACAAACAGCGCAACCAAATATTTGGCCCTCAAAAATTTGTAAATTGATGTAGGAATACAAAATACACGATTCAAACATTGTTTATTTATTTATTCAATAGTTTACGTACATAAATGTACTGTAGAGGTGTATTTAATGCCCCCGGACAAACGGTGTCAGCTGCAGTAGGAATAATAACAACCGATATTTATTCAAATACTTACTAACATTTAAATAAATGATATATTTAAATACACTTTTTTTATGTGTTATGGGTTTGCTCTTGACTCTAAAAAATACTCGAAAAAAAAAAAAAAGCGAATTATCTTAAACAATTAGTACAAATTGGAAGAAATTAGCATTGAGATGATACTACTGCCAATATCTTACCAAGAAGGTAAATCGGTTGGACGATGCAAGTAATTTCTTACATCAATTTCAAATAATTCTCAAGCCAAAAAAAAATCTTTCATTACATGATTAAAGATTTTTTTGCCTTGATGATAAGGTTTTATAACACTACCCAACACAATTTCTTTTTCCAATTTCTAAAAGAGGATTTTTTTAATTCCTCAGTATCTTTTAAAAGCCAATATGCTCCCAAGATGTTTTCCACACGGCTGCTCCTTCATCGCTATTTGTCAGCTCTTTAATAAACTTATTCGGCCGTATCACATGATAAGCAAAATAAAAGACCGGTAAAAGGTCATGGTATGAAAAAGTGTCAGAAACATCAAGCGGGTTGCAATTTATCATTCCAGCCTCGCCCGAGGCGTGCCCTCAAAGCGCCTTAAACGAGGTCCCTCAAACGAACCCTAGTGATTTTAATCTCACTGTTTAGATAAAGCTTCTTTTTGTGAATAAAAAAAAAATTCAAGAAGTCCTTTGAATATTAAACTCGGTATGGGTTTATGATTTTCAAAGCTAAGAAGAGGAACGATACAGTTACTTGTTTTAATTTTTGAACGGCCTCGATATAATCTTAAGTGGGTTCCTAATAGGATTGAGGAGCTGTTGTTTTAATATCCTTTGTTGCCTTTCACACGAAATTGATTTATTCATAAATCCATGAACGATTCTTGTTCGTCACTTAATCTAATATTTGAAGACTACAAAATTGAAAAAACGTCCTTGAATCGAATTTAAAGGTTGAATGTGACAAATAGGGCATGCGTAGTTCTTAGATTAAAAGTTATTTTAGGTAACATGATTACGGGCATTATTATTCAAGACGTAGCAGTTGGCAAATTCAAGCTTTTTATTTCGTAGCATAGACGATACTTCTTCTTCACCGTGTCGCTGGCATGACTGTGGGCATTTAATTTTTTTTTTCATCATAACAGCCGAAAGACGTCCACTGCTGGACATAGGCCTCTCCCAAAGGGGGGCGGAGTTGCCATTATCGCCACGCTTGGCAGGTGGGAGTCGTCTTGGTCGCTTTGGGTGTATGGAATGGCATAATATATTATTATTATTTATATATCATAGAGGGTAGGATAGTAGAAAAGCTATACGTTCTACTATGGATGTTATGTAATCTATAATTATTTATTAATGTAATACTTTAATACGCATACACAATGAACATGCTTTATTCCTAAAAGCGATCAGAGGGCCTAGCACGAATATTTTGACGTATAGTAACGCTACAGCATCGTTAACGTAAGTGAATATTAATTATAAAAACCGGCCAAGTGCGAGTCGGACTCGCACACGGAGGGTTCCGTACCATAAACCTTAATTTTTATTATTTGTTGATATAGCGGCAATAGAAATACGCAATCTGTGAAAATGTCAACGGTCTACCTATTACGATTCTTGAGATATAGCCTGCTGACTGACAGACGGACGGACGGATGGATGTACAGCAGAGGCTTAGTAATAGGTTCCGTTGATTACCCTTTGAAATATGTTTCTGTTCCGTGTTACTACACGTCAAAAATATTTGTGTTAGGCTCTCTGAACGTATAATTAACTAATTATAACAATTACCTTACATCAAAAGGAATAATAATTGTTTCTCATTACAGAAGCTATGAAGCCCAAATTAAGCAGATGCCTTTAACAGATCATAAAATTATAATTCAGGATCACATTATAGATTACATAACATTGCAAACAATCGCATAATAGTCTTCTATTATTATGTATTCCTAGTCTATCGCTATTGCATTAGGAATACAATCAGTGTACCAGACGCTCGTTAAATATACTGTCTGCATTACGGCTAAGCTGTTAATTTCAAGGTAATTTTTATATGCGTCTGCAATCTATACAAATATTATAAAGCTGAAGAGTTTGTTTGTTTGAATGAACGCGTTAATCTCAGGAACCACTTTTGCGAATTGAAAAAAATATTGTTGTGTGGCACATTTATCGAGGAAGGCTACATAACATCACGCTATGAAAAGAAAGGGGCGGAGCATTTATGAAAAATGTGACGCGGACGAAGTTGCGCGGGTCAGCTAGTGTATCAATTTAGTAATATTTATTTCGTGTAAATAGGTACTCGTAGCAACAAAAATACTTATGTAATATTGATTTTTATCAAATCTTAATCGAGAATGAAAAAATAATCTGATAAACGCATAACAGCTATCAACAATCATGAGCGATCAAATGCAAGTGTTCGCATTCGCATGTGCCAGCCATCTTGTGGAATCTGAAAGACTCTTCACTTCAGAAAACCCACTAAAATGCCACTTGTAGCCACTTCCCTTTGTTTTTAGGATGAGAAATCATCAAATGACTCCTCCCGCTCTGGGTACAGCAGGAAGGAGTGTCAGACTCTCACTGACTGAAACCCATCCGTGTTCCTTCTAGTGCCCTTTGCGTTCCAGGGTACGGTACCTCTTTCAAACGAAGTCCGCAGCCTCAGCAGCCCTAGTGGGCTCCATCTTCCGTGCTGACATCTCCATGAGGCACGTAGGGATCGCAGCGCGCCGCCGACCCGGGCCTGGTTCTGATCAGACGGCGAGCCACCCAATGCTCACCGTCCGCAGGCCCGCGCCTACGGTGGCCGAGAATCGTCCTGCGACTCCCGACGCACGGGGGATCTTCTTCTGTTTCGGCGGCTGGGACGTGAGGTTTCCCTCTCTCTCACGCGTTCGGCTTCCTTTGTAGCCACCTCCTAGGACTAACGTATTAAATTGGATATTATGTCATAATATGTACATTTACATTGGCTAACAAAGAAATATTTCGAAGCTAAGTCTTCATCACTTTTTTATTTATTTATTTAAAATAAATACTTTACTAGCTTCTGTCTGCGACTTCGTCTGCATAGACTTTAGAGCTAGCGCGCAACTTCTTTGTCTCATATTCTTATCCTTGCAGATACATCTTCATGATTCTGGTATCCTGATAGTTTATGAGTCTTTGCTGTTAGTACTTTCAGCCCCGGAATAACTTCGACATGTTTCCCTGGTCTCCTGCAGTGCTATTCTGTAAACACATTTTTTGTCTCGACAGCGAATTCCGAGGTGAGTATGAAATTACGTCAAACGACCTTTATGTTGTGAGCAATAAAGCTCACTTTGTGAGATTTGTCACTCAGGTGAAGCTCGATTTCGAAATGGTTATTTACAGAATAGACTAGCTGGTACTTGTGAATCTTTAGCGCTCATATTTCAGCCCATAAAAAGTTCAAAATGTTTCTGTTCTCCTGGTACTTTTGAATCTGAAGTACTAAGGCAGCAATGGCTCTGGATTTCCACTTCCTCCTCAGTCTCTATTAAGCCATGTAAGTTACCAAAATAAAAATTAACCTATGTATTCTTCCATGATGTGAGCTACATGTGTGCCAAATTTTATCTACATCCAATTAGCCGTTTTTGCGTGATTGAGAGCCACAAACATACAAACATACTTCATGTTTATAATATTAGTAGGATTGTATAACTCACTACACCACAAGAAAAACGTATGTTCGATAGAATGTAACAACTATAGATAGAGTCTTATCCGACATCAAGTCTCACTTCTCTCCATTCCACATAAATTTTGACTTAAAATTTAATTTAAATCGTTGAAAACCTTGGACGTTTCTTTTTTCCGATGAACCGTAATCCCAGTAATAAATAGCCCTCTATTTTATCGACACAAGCACTAATATAAATTAAAAAATAAAATAGTAGGTAGGTACTTCAAGATCGCGTGACATTGATACGAACAGACCTGAAAGAAAAATATCGTAATCGGATCGAGGGGAGATAGCTTGTTTGTGCAACAGACAATTAATGTAATAAATAAAGAGTGTTTTGATAAAGAAGATGGAATGTTTTAAGTAGGTACTTTAATTGGACTGTTCTACTTTTTAGGGTTCCGAACCCAGAGGGTAACCAACGGAACTTAATAGGGTTCCATTGGTTTCCCTTTGGCTAAGCCTACGCTGTCCGTCCATCCGTCCGTCCGTCTGTCTGTCAGAGGGCTGTATGTTAAGATCCGTAATAGTAAAATTTTCACAGATTGTGCATTTCTATTGCCGCTATAACAAATAATAAAAATTAAGCTTTATGGTTCCCCTTCGTGTGCGAGTCCGACTTTTTTTATTACCCGACTGCTCTAGAAGGAGGGCAATGTTTTTGGAGAGTTTGTATGTATGTACGTCTATTTCTTTGGCATGCCCTGTAGCCTGAACGGCTGGATCGATTTTAACTAATCGTCGTTGAACTACTAAGTGCAAAAAGCTAGTTACGAGATGAGAAATGCGTCTGTGGGAGCGTCGTGTGTGTGTAAAAGGTTAAAGAACACTTCCACCAAACTTATTGTTTATTATAAAACCTGTAGTTCTTTTTAAATAGCACAGTTTTTCAGAAATAATCAACACAAATTACATTAGTTCCAATAGTCAAGAGATGGCACTGATCTAAAACTGCACACTGCAGTGTTTAAATTCTCCGACGAAAAACAAGAACTTTTCAAATCGGGCCATAAATGACGGAGTTATGAGGTAACAAACATAAAAAAAATACAACCGAATTGAGAACCTCTTCTTTTTTTTGAAGTCGGTTAAAAATTTGCCTCGCCGATAAAAAAACACGTTCACGTTTTATGTGATGGTACGGAACCATCGGTGCGACTCCGACTCGCTCTTGACCGGTTTTTTTTAATATTTAATAGTTTTAACGTCACGTATTAGGTACTAGGTAGGTGCAGAAGATTTAATATTCATATCAGTATGTTTATCTACTACTAACAAGCTATGCAATTTGTAGCCGAAACAATGGGTTATTGATGGGATTAAACCGAACAAAGGAGTAATTTATATGCAAGCATTACCTGACGTGATTACCAAAACGGCGAGGGGTGGCATCCCTCCGTGTTTGTCCGCTACCCTCGTTTACGCAAGGAAAAATAACGGTTTGATGCCTATCGACGATTCATACGAATTGACAGTTCTCTTTTTGAAAGAAAATTGGGCTCCCCAAAATAAATATTTGGAATGAAAAGTCGGGAAATTGATTTTATTATTTGGTTTTTAAATGTATTTGTAAATTTAGGGATCGGCTTTATTAGGTACTAGTTGACCCTCGTAACTTCGCCTGCGTCACAATTTTCATTAGGTACTGCTCTGCTCTTATTGGTCTTAGCGTGATGATATATATATAGCCTTCCTCGATAAATGGGCTATCTAACACTGAAATAATTTTTCAAATCGGACCAGTAATTTCTGAGATTAGCGCGTTTAAGTAAACAAACAAACTCTTCAGCTTTATATATTAGTATAGATACTATAGCTTTTGCCCGCGACTTCGTACGCGAGTATCCCGTTTTATAATTTCTCCCTACGGAATGTAGATACGCTACTTGCCCAAATTCAGATTTCTACAACCAGCAGTTTCAACTTTTATTTCTATTTTATGTATATTTATCTATGTTATTATATTTTTATGTGTATTTATTCAAAACAATATGCAATACTTTAATTTCAAATCAAATTCTAAAATAAACATTCGGAAACCATATAATTATGATATCACCAGTTGTTAAGAACATGATATATTACAAAAGTACCTATGTTACTGCTATCCGTGTTTACAATCAGTTACCGCCAGAAATTAAGCAGATATATGGAAATATATTTAAAAATAAGTTGAAAAAAAGTTGATTAAAAATTTATTTTTTATTCTGCATGAGTTTTTTAATAAAAAATTATATTCCTCAAACACTATTGCATATCCGACTTGGGTAGACTGTTGAAACAAAAATTTTAATGTTTGTTAATAAGATATGAATGTACACAGTTATGTAATAAATTGTCTGTCATTCACTCAGCAACAGAATAATCTATACTTCTATACTAATAAATAAAGCTGAAGAGCTTGTTTGCTTGCACTCGCTAATCTCAGGAACTACTGGTCCGATTTGAAAAATTCTTTCAGTGTTAGGCTATATATCATCACGCTAAAACTAATAGGCGAAGTTTCGCGGGTCAACTAGTTTTATAAAATATATATACAATATTGATGATTAGGTATGTTATATTTCTTGAAAGGTTTTCCAAACTGAAAAATAATTATGATGTTTGTGTTGCAAGGAAAGCAAACCTTCAGTAACTGAAAGTAGTCTGGCCAATAATTCAAATAACTGCTCAATGCTCAAGTAGTCTGGCGACTTTTCGCCTCAAAACGTTTCGCATATAAAAGGCTGGTAGAGCCGCAATTAGTTCCTGCTTGTTTCTGGGTACGAAACTGAATCTAAAGAAGACTGGATGTCTTCCAATTTTTGGACTCAAAAAAAACTTTTTTAACATACTAATTTGTGATTTTGGATATAGATTCAAATGAGCGTCACGTGGTCACGATTCTGATCATTTTAGATCTTTTAAGTATACGTGAAATAAATAAAAAGCCTTTTATCTCTTGGAAAACCAAAAAAATAAATAAACAAAGTGATTGAAACTAACTTGATCCAAATTTTAGTACAAATACGCGATAGCTCCAACAGCTTGGTGGCGATTGTGGCCGGTAGAACATTACAGACAGCCCAATGATGTAGCATTGGGTGACGATACATCGTGCGTCATTTAGTTATGTTAAATAATTAGTTCTGTATGTGATTTTAATTTTTGTTCATTTTTTTTTTTTTTGTTTTTGGATTTGTGTGTACTATGCCATTATGAAATTTTACATTGATTGTAATTTATTTTTTCTACTATTTCTGAATGCCAATGATATTATTTTTTCGAACGTATAGTTATTTTTAATAACTTAAGTATTATTCTTATTTTCTTCTTGGAAAATATTTCTTAGTTACGTGTCAGTTTCTCAAAGAAATTATCGAAGCGTCACAAACTAAACGCTAGTCAAGTTATGCGATTAGCCGTTCATTCGACGAATCACAGTAACTTCTTAGTTGATTTGACCTAATAATTTTCTATATACATTTTTGTTCTAGAAACACAGTTCTGCCGAAGCCTCTGCTTAATAGATAATGTTTATGATTTATTTTCTTTAAAGAAAAATACACTACAACAGGCTGTTTTTTTTTCTCCAGGTAAACGTGGACCGGGCTACGCGTCTCCTTTAGACGCCTTCAAGAATGGGCCCAGAGAGGAACTCCTTTACGTGGTCTGTGTCCAACCGAATCAAACTAAGCAAGACTATTTAGCCACGGTTGACGTGGACCCTAAATCACCGACTTATAGTCAGGTTAGTATGAGAATATATACGTTTATATGGTCGATAAATGAGCAAATTATGGAAGCAACTGGCACTCTAACTTTTTTGGCCACGAGACGTGATCTGAATATTCAAGTCTTTGACACGCTTGGTTGGTTTAGAAGTTCGAATAAATCATGCATTTTACCCGACTGCAGATAGAGGATAATATTTTTTTGAACATTCTCTTATAAGGTTTAATAGTGCAGCAAGCTTATTTAACTCAATCAGGCGATACCAGTCAGTTTCAGTGAACAAAAATAACAGTTCCTGCCAATGTTACAGTGATTTCGGTAATTTAAATTTAAGCCACCGGGTTAGCATAAGTTTGCTGCGATATAGATTTTTAATATTATGTAGCCGGGATTTTTCGAACAAATAAAGAAATCTTTATGAGTTCTATTTTTTCTGTGTTACAAACTATAGGTATGTCCATATCTTAACGCTAATGACACTAGCACATAACGAAAGGCATCCCCCTTTCTCCCGTGGGCATCGTAAAATGCCGTGACAGTATTAACGAAAGTGTAGGGTTGCAGCTTATTGCAGATTTTAGCTAATAACAAAACACGTTCGCCAATCCATTAACTTAGAGTCTATGCACAGTTGCACACGGCGTATTTTAACGCGCCGATGAAGCGCGTTTAACTAATGCGCGCTCACGGCGCTTTAGATGACCAACAAAAAGCAGTAGTTACTGTCTGTGTCTGAATTTCGTTTTAAGCGCGTTAAGCGCGCAAAGGCCCGAAGGGCATGACGATGACAAGTTGGATCAAAACTAAAGCTATTGCCATGATGGTTCAAGCCAAGAATACATCACCACATCTCTGAATATCGTTCTAGTTCTGTATAGCCACCGATACCGATATAAAGGTATCGGAAAGATTTAATTGATTACTGTAACCCTAATACCCGAACCTTGTAATATCTATGGGATAATTATAATACAGGTAAACCCGGAAAGGGACAAAATAGGGATGTGAAATTATAGGGTTCAAGGGAGACTACGGGGAGGCCCCCGTAGCATTTTAATCGGATTCCATTACGAGTGGGATCGATTCCGACTAGCTCATTGGTCTGTTAGGCCGTGGACACGAACTCAGCGGCGGCGACGTAGACCCGTTAACGAAGCCAGCGAGCAGATCGCGCGGCGCTAGAGCGGCGCGTGTTGTGTTATTAGAAGTTGCCTATCTATGACTACGTCACTGCAGACGCGCGGGCACCGCTCGACTGGCGCACGCCTCTCGTACGCCGCCGCCGCGCCGCTGCCTTCGTGAACAGTTCCACATAAACCTATGCATTTGAACGCGCCGCCAGTCGCGCCCCTGAGTTCGTATCCGCAGCCTTACAGGCTACAACTGAGTCAGTATAGGACGTTCAAAATAGCAATGTGCACGACATAGTAGGGATTCGATCCGATCACATATCGCTGAATCGAAATATTGAAACCCCGAATGAATCCCGTACACGGAAGTTACATCAAAATGAGCGTTATATTCGCCACCATACACCAACCTGCTTTCCAAAAGGGGAATTACACTTGGACCAATTGACTGCCAGTCCCAAAAGAAATTGGGTGGGTCACGTCGGCTACATTCACTATAACCGGTAGCACAAGAAAAGAGTGTGAAAGCCTTTGCCCAGCAGTAAGATATAATAAGCTAGTAAAATAACTGGCCAAGTGCGATTCGTACTCGCGTACAAAGGGTTCCGAACCAATTTAATTTTTTTGACATGTTATTTTAACACTATTAACTTCTTGATTTTTCTGTAATCTATAGGTAAAGATCTATTATCTCCATTTTCTTTTTCAAAATTTTAAGTAGTTTCGGAGATAAGGAGGAGGAATGGTAATTTTTCGTCTAATTTCTTAGATAACTTCAAAGCCATTTATTTTAAAATTATGAAAAAAAAAATGTATTTAAAACCCTCTCATTAAGGCCTTTTATTTGATACTAGCTTCTGCCAGCGGCTTCGCTCGCGTGGTCCCTAGGGATGATATTCCCGCAATAAAAAGTACCCTATGTCCTTTCTTAGGCTCTAGACTGTCTCTGTACCAAATTTCATTTTATTTAAATCGGTTCAGTAGTTTTGGCGTGAAAGCGCGACAGACAGACAGATAATATTACTATTGCATTTATAATATTAGTAAGGATGTCACACGATATTGTTCAAATAACTTTTTTTAATTTTATATTGACCCCCAAAAGTGTTACCCACACTAAAAATTTAATAATTTACGTAATATCTCCGAGTTTGAGTCACAGCAATCCACATGTGTACCGAATTTCAACAGAATCGGTCCGGTGGAACTGGAGAAAAATGGCGGTGGCAGACGGACAGACGGACAGACACCCGAGTGATCTTATAAGGGTATCATATTTGTTCAGAACCCTAAAAAAAAAACGCATCTGTTCACCTCTTTAAGAAATGCAGGTCTGATTTCTTGAAAGGAGTGTGCGTTGCTACTATTTCGTGATAACGTTAAATGCTCACTAGATGAAGACAGAAATAGAGGTTATAAATCCACTTGGGATATATTTCTTATTCGGACCTAAGAATTTACGATCTAGGAACATAATGGAAAGCGGAAAGGTTCGGGTTTATTGAGGCGTAAATCAGTTATACTTTTGAATAACAGGTATTTTTCATGTTCACTGCACTACTCTTGAAAATAGGTGTTATAAAGATTATAGACATCGTAAATGCCTGATATTGAATGTTGTTTACATGTCTTAAACCAAATTACAAATTGTCTACGAGACAATCAATCCTAATTTATAAAAAAAATCTGTTACTGCGTGACTAACAGTCAACACACAGCCGAAACTACTGGTTTTAGAAAGTTGAAAATTGGCATGTAGGTTCCTTAGAAAGTGCAGGAGACTAAGAGAGGATTTCTCAAAATTCTTACGGTAACAGGAAATAACCGGATATGCGCGAACGAAGTCGCGGGAAAGAGCTAGTTTAGTACATAGTTTCAGCCTTAGTGAAATCTAAAATTCATCATCATCTGCCTAGCCTTTTCCCAACAATATTGGGGTCAGCTTCCAGTCAAACCGGATTTAGCTGAATGCCAGTATTTTACGCGGAGCGGCTGCCTACCAGACCTCCACAACCCAGTAACTGGGTAACACGGTACTTCATGGCAAGACTGGAGTCAGATTAACTGGCTTCTGACTATCTGTAATGACTGCCAAAGATCTACAAATGACAGCCGAGACCAACGGCTTAACGTGTTTTCCGAGGCACGGTGGAAACTCGCTATGTTAAGATGGTCACCCATCCACAGACCAACCTTGGTAAGCGTTGCTTAACCTTGAAGATTGACCCGTGCGGCTGTGAAATCTAAAATTATATTGTTTTAATAACGACCTCGACTATACACATATAGTACCTATAAGCTATTTTATTTGAGCTCTAATTCAGAGTAAGAAGTTTTTAAATGATAATTTTCAATAGCACAAAAATACTCCGTTAATCTGGCAAATCCGCTGTATTTAGAACAAAAGTTTTAAATATGTCACGTTCAATATTCGGCTTATATCCTATGAGAGTTTCATGTTAATCAAGGTAAACCTTTTTGACTATGTGTGTATAAAAGTTAGAACATTTTATGATTTCCTTATGTAATGAAATCTGTCAAGGAAAAATTTTATTGATTCTATAAATCAAGAATGAGAATTTCCATATGATAAATTATTTGGTTTATTTTAACATCCTCGCTAACCATCAGGTGAGATTGTGGTCAAACGCGTGCCTATCAATAGTAAATGAAAAAAAAATATATGCGGAAAATCTTAATTCCTTCAATTGGACCTAATTAAGATGATATTTATACACAAACGGCGAATGACGCAATAATTATAATAGTACGATTCAATTCCCCATGACCATCCAAGAGAAATATCTTTCCACATTTCCAAATACCAACGAAAATTATCCACGCAAAAACGTTATCCGGACCCATCTCAACAAGCCGTTCAGAAAATAATTACCTCTCCGAAAGCTGTCCGCACACGACACAATTTCCCGGAAAAAGACGAGACACGGGCAATATTCCCGACAAGAAAACAGCAATTACGCACTACTTTTGTATTAGCGAATAAAACCTTACATCCAGCCATTTAGTCGGGCAATGTCGCAGGGCAATAACGTACCAGTAATCCCGGGATTTCAGGATTCAGTAGGAAGTATTATTGTGTACTTTGCCATTGCAATACCGGGACTAAATTAACAAGC
This sequence comes from Lacanobia oleracea, assembly GCA_950371165.1. Taxonomy (NCBI): domain Eukaryota; kingdom Metazoa; phylum Arthropoda; class Insecta; order Lepidoptera; family Noctuidae; genus Lacanobia; species Lacanobia oleracea. Next base: position 14,940,806 of record OX493401.1, read on the forward strand.
GGAATGCAATATATTGCCCGGGATTTGTTGCTTGGATTATGGGATTCCTTTTAGATGTTCTAAAGTTTTTTACTTTGTTATGTGATTAAAAGGAAGACTGATGTTTAGTATTAGATTTCTTTTAAAGCGTAGAACATCTTGGTATTTACAATTAATTGCTAAATGTTATTCTGGCTTGTTTAACAAAGAATTTAAATATTGTTTAGCTTCGTTGAAAAACTGCGGAAAATAGACACTCTTTTCCGAAACGTTGTTTAGTAATAACATCGGTTCTGAGAATTGTTTTGTGTTTTCTAGAAGATTCTGACTTATTTACAATTAGGTATCTATTAAAACGCAAATCATCATCATCATCTGCCTAGCCTTTTCCCAACTACATTGGGGTCGGCTTCCAGTCAAACCGGATTTAGCTGAATGCCAGTATTTTAAGCAGAGCGGCTGCCTACCAGACCTCCACAACCCAGTAACTGGGTAACACGTTACTTCATGGCAAGACTGGAGTCAGATTAATTGGCTTCTGACTATCCGTAATGACTGCCATAGATCTACAAATGACAGCCGGGACCAACGGCTTAACATGCTTTCCGAGACGGTCACCCATCCACAGACCAACCTTGGCAAGCGTTGCTTAACCTTCAAGATCGACCGTGCGGTTATTATTTAGCCACGAGGTCCTCACGCTATCAAATTTATATATATTAAAAATATAAATATCAGCATTTGCCTGCGACTTCGTACGCTCATTATGCTGTTTTTCTCTTTTCCGTAAGAATTTTGAAAAACCCTCTCTTAGTGATCTTTTACACTCCTCAAGGAATTTAAATGCCATATTTCAGCTTTCTACAACCAGTAGTTTCGGCTGTCCGTTGTCTATCAGTCCTTCAGTCAGCAAGTAACCCTTCATTTTTTTTTTTATTATTTGTAATGCGTTTGCTCTTGACTCCAGTCTATGTCAGAGATGACAGAGACAAAGTCTACGATGGAGCGAGCCTACCCAGAAGGAGCCTGTTCACTCTAACTTTGAAGAGAGTTGGATGGGTCTTAGTCAGTAAGAGTCTGACACTCCCTCCTGCTTCACCCAGAGCGGGAGGAGTCATTTGATGATTTCCCGTCCTTAAAAAAAATAGCTTGTAAATCTAGACAAGAAGTTTTCAAGGTTAGTTTGTGCTTTGCAGATTTGATTAGCGGGCTTAGATGACTAGTAACTCTAAAATACTTACAATAATCAAAACAATAGCTCAAAATTCAATATTTCTGTTCTTTACACAAAACGAATTGTTAAACAAAGTAATTATGAACTGAATACTCTCACATCAAAAGTTTTCCGGTAACAGCCAATAACTGAGAATACCAAAAATATATTTTACAATATTTACTATATCAGGTATTATCTAACAGAATATTCTAAACCCCTGACTGCTTACAGGTGATTGCACGTACCCACACCGGTAGCGTGGGCGACGAGCTTCATCATAGCGGCTGGAACGTTTGCTCCAGTTGCCATGACGACCCCTCGCTCAAACGGGACTTCCTCATCCTGCCTGCCTTGAAATCTGCGAAGGTTTTCGTCGTGGACGTTGGATCGGACCCGAGGAAGCCAAAGATGCATAAAGTAAGTGGGGAATGGATAAATTTTGTATGTTTGACCGTCATTAAAGGTTGTCTGTTCTGAAGCCAGAAAAATTAATACCAGTTGCCAAAGGTTACCATATCAGCCAGTTACTGGTTAATGGAGTTCAAATAGGCCAGTGGTTCCTAACCTGGGGATTATTACCCCTGCTGGGGTAAATCAGCTATTCTGTGGGGGTAACAATGAAATTAATATTTTGGACGTCCTTTAATAAAATACGTAGCTAGATTGGTAAAATATAAAATTATATACCGCCGCGCAGTAGGTAGGTACCGCATGTAGCGTCTCTTTCTAAAGTCACAGTACAACCATGAGTAACAAAATCAAAATTAAAAGGCTGGAGCTGAATATTCTGTTCTAGTGGACAGAGCTTTAGAAATGCTAATACCCTATGTCATAATACCTATCTAAAATCCGTTAAAATTGTAAGACTGATGTGCAATTTTTCACTAATAAAGATATTTCTATTTGCAAAATCAATTTCCCTAATAGGCCACAGGGGTAACAATCGTGAAAAGATTAAGGGCCACTGAAATAGGCAGTCTCTCCATGTAAAATACTGGTACTTGGCTACATCCGGTTAGACTGGAAACTGACCCCTACATAGTTGGGTAAAGGTTAGGCAGAATGATTTACATCAGGCAGGTTACAATTAAAGCAACTGACTTGAAGAATGGTAGGGCAACAACCTCAAATGAAACAAAGTTAGCTACAACCCGGGAGTCTTTAAGTCAAGAGTGAATAAGTTACTTCTAGGCAGGCGAGTTCCATCTTCGACCACATCATCGCTTACCATCAGGTGAGATAGTGGTCAAACGCGTACCTATCAATAGTAAAAAATAAAAAGTTGTACGAAGTGGGTTGAAGATTTATTTTCAAATAACAAGTTTAGTTTCCGTACGATTTTAAAAAATGTAATGAAACGGTGTGGGAAATAAAAATATTCGGTACGGCCGACTAAATAAAATTATTAATTGGGCCAGTAATTAAAAGTAACATTTAGAGGACTTTTCTTCATCTTGTAAAAAAACCAAGCGGCTATCAAAATTAAATTAACTTTTCCTAGACGCGTTCAAGTGTAAAAGCCTTAATGACGATAAAAATTACTCGTCTATATTAATTAAGTGCTTTACTACTTTCCTAATTCTGTAAGCATTGTTATAAGTTTATTTAATTAATTTTACCATTTGGTGTTGTAACAAATGAATTTTATTAAATGAGAGAAAAACCAGTACCAGAAGAAACTAGTTTAGTAGCAAGCTTTTGCCAGCACTATGGCTGATTTAAATTCAAAATAGGAAGCCATACTATTACTATTTTCTATTAACAACCATCATTCAAATTATAATTTTGCAGCCTTATTTCTAAATATTTAAACTTGGCCTTAAGAATATATCGCCCTACACAGAGAGGTCTGTTAGGAGAAAAAGGAAGCTGTTCCCCAACAGTTGTAAGCAATTGTAGGTTTAAAAAAATAGGTCGATTCACACACTATCGAACACAATGCATACCAGCATCTTAAAAATTTGTTAATCTATCTTATTAATCTATCTTTATCTAAATAACTATGTTTAAATTCCAAGACATCTACATATTTGAAAGATCTCAGCATTTTATTAGCTCGTTTTCATAAAAATATCAGCAAATTGCAAACTATTCATCCTCCACCGTTATACATATTATTCTAAAGATCATTTTAGTCTTTCCCCAAGCACTAGTCTAGTCTAAGTTTATCTATAAAAGCAGTAAAAGTCCAACCCACGTTCAGCTAGTTTGCTTTACCCTCATCTCCTTACAGCGTTATGACCCTAATTGCCTTGATTGATACTTCAACTATCACGGGAAGATTACCAACTAAGTGCTTCATATTATTTTTTGAGTGCTTCGCAAATATGCGCTTTCAGATTGAGTTTAGTGAGTTGTAGTTTAGGTTGGTATTTGCATGCAATACATTTGGCCTTGCCTTGTTCTGAAGCAGAGTAGCAGTAACTACAAATACATCGAGATATACTTTTTGCAGTTAGGCAATTTTTGTTTTATCATGATCTTTCGGCTCTTATCACATCTTAAGTGGAGTCGGCCCAGAATGTCTTCATCTATCATACCTCCATTACATCTCCATTCACTACAACGTCAATAGTCATCTCCTTTATATGTAGTAAGGCATCTTATTTCCTTATCTATTTTTCTCATTATTATCTTTCACACAATTCATCTACCGTTTCCTTGTATCTATTAACGGATTAAATTTTAATTGTATTACTTAACAGCTTGCAATGTTTAAGAAATCATGAATTGTCCAAAAGTTCAACTTGAAAGCTTCTTTACAAAAAATACAACCGACTTTCAGAAAAGAACTTAAATTTCTTTACTTTTTCGTTTTTTGACACCGACTTCCGAAATTAAAGTTCTTTTCTTTTTTCCGAGGTTATTTTGAACCTTGTAGTGTTTTGTTTTTGGAAGTCGGTTGTATTTTTTGTAAAAAAGTTTTTTATTTTTCACTTTTTATTGGGTACCCATTAACAAGCGTACCAGAGCAATGTTATGTTAAGAACTGGTGTAAACACCAAAAAAACATGCAATTTCAGCAATCCCGAACCATTTGCTATCATATATTGAAGAGTTACGTCCGTTGCCTACCTTGTTCTTCGTCAGATCTTCACCAAATTGAGAATACTCTTCTAAACAAAAAATAATCATCCAAATCGGCTGACCATTGGCGAAAACATCGCTGAACAAACATATTTCATGGGGTCTCATCATCTTCTCATCAGATCCTTATTTATACCTTCCATCATCAGCTCAGCAACATGAGATGATGATTACCAGGCACAAATATCTGAATTGCGTTAGAAAGTTAATAAAAAACATTGTATGTGCCTATAAAATTTGAGGGTTGCCCTCGATTTTCATGGGATGCCATCATCAGATTCTGACATGGTGATAATGGGACCAATCCAGAAGTATACTCTTTCAGATGAAACAAGAATTTTTCAAATCGACGGAGTTATAAAGCAAAAAACATAAAACGAAAAATAACCGAATTGAGAAACTCCTCCTTTTTTTGAAGTCGGTTAAAAAAGGGCATTTAGAAGAACACGGAGGGGTTTTAGGGTGCCTGTCCATAAGGGTCGCTCCGTTTACAGTGGAGTGAAACAGCGAAGTGGAGAAACTGAGAAATATTAACCAATGGAATTGCATAAAATCTCCGAAAACTCACTGAAAAAGTCACTGAAAAATTTGACTAACATGATTGGTTAATATTTCTCCGCTTCTGCCTCGCTTCGCGCAAATGTACAGGCATCGCTCCAAGTAAGGGATACTTGGAGCGATGAAACGAAGAAATTTTAAATAATGGAATTGCATAAAATCTCCGCACCACGTGAGTCACTGACATTTTGACTGACATGATTGGTTAATATTTCTCCATTTGTCCCTTCTGCTGCCTCGCTCTACGCAAATGGACCGGCACCCCTAGTCCGTATAGGTGTTTACAGCTGTTAAAACATGTTTCCAAAAACTGAAACTTTACTCACTAAACTATCAATAAACATACAATGTTTGTCTATCCGCAAAGAATCCATCTCCCTCGGAGCAGTAAATAAACTCGCTTGCCAATACCTCCAAAGTATACGTTTAACAATGGGTGCAAAGGTAGAGAAGAGTTTAGAGAACACAAGTGTGGATAAACAACAAGTTTGTGGAACGGGGCCAAGAGTTAGCAGGAATAAAGTTGATTTAGTTTGTGTTCGAAGGATTTGAATCGTACTGCAATAATGCTCATTTGAATTCGGTTTCTGGTAGTTTGAAGATGATAATGATTTTTTATTTTTTTACTTTCAAAATTATAAAAGAAAACTTTTTAACAAAAATATAAAACCGACTTCCAAAAACCAAATACTATAGAGTTAAAAATAACTTTAATTTTGGAAGTCGGTGTTTATGGTTATTTCGTTTTTGAACACCGACTTCGAAGTCAGCTTTTATTTTTTTGTTAAAAGTTTTTTATATTTCACTTTTTAGTGGTATGCAGGTACCACTAAAAAGTGAAACCACAAGCACAGCGTGCCGGTGTGATATTATGTTATGAACTAGTGTAAACAATCAACAGACATGCGATTTCAGAAATCCCGATCCATTTGCCATCATTTATTGAAGAGTTCCGTTGCCTACCTCCGAAGTTCTTCATCAAATCTTCACTTATTTTAAATGGGACCAGTCCGAGAAAATACTCTTCCAAACAAAAAAAGAATCATCAACAAATCGGTTAACAATTGGTGAAAATATCGCTGAACAAGCATTTTTCATGGGATCCCATCATCAGATCCTGATTTATACCTTCCATCATCAGCTTAGCAACATAAGATGATGATTACCAGGCATAAATAACTGAATTGCGTTAGAAAGTTTATGAAAAACAGTGTATGTGCTTATAAAATTTGAGGGTTTCCCTCCATTTTCATGGGATCCCATCATCAGATTCTGACTTGGTGACAATGGGGCCACCTCAGGAGTATAGGCTTTCGAAAAAAAAAAAAAAAAATTTTTTAATCGGTTTAGAATTGGCAGATAAATCGGTGAACATAAATAAAAAGAAAAAAAGATACATACGGCCGAACATAGACACTCCTCCTTTGAAGAAGTCGGTTAAAAACATTGTGTCATCTCAATTAGAATAAACATTTTAAAGATATACGACCCACAATCAGCCTTCTCCGTGCTTCAGTTTCTAGCCTGAATATAATTCAGTAGGTAATTGTTTTTTTACATAAAAGATTGAAAAGTATGTTGAAAGGATGAATGAAAAGCGACTAACAAAATATATTATTTGCAGGCCGACGTAAGTGGAAAGAAATCCACACATATATATTCATCTTATTGATAAAATTCTTCAGAGAGGCTAAGTGGGTTACCTATTAGTCCTATTACCTGACTCACCTGGCCTTTACACAACTTATGTGCGTGTATGACCAGATTTAGAACGTAATTGAACGTATTGTCGTAAGCAAACGGAGTATGTAAGGAACATAGCAGTATAATAATATCATAGATTCTGTATACACCCATGGGAAAAAGGCGAGAGCTTAAGTATTTAAGTAAGCCTACCTAAATACACAAAGTATATCCACGGACACTGTTAATTTAAGGAGAGTGCACACATGTTGGGGCGATTAAGGCATCTATCTCCCCATCGATAAATCAATATCGGACCCAATTTACGGTCTATGCAGGATTCCTGAACGTTCGTCGATCGTAATTTAAATTCTCACACGTAGCACTTATCCGTGTTTTTTCTAGATTGTTTGTTAGATTTATAGTCCAATTTTACGATCGGCTTGGCAACCAAGCGGCCGCGTCCAAGATTGAAGAGTAAACAATTTGTTTTGGTCCTTAAAAATGCAGTCGCGGTCGTACGAACTTCGGAAGTTTGAACGTGCTTTACTGAAATGGTAGAGGCTGGTCATAAAACTGAATTTTTATGTCAACAGATCTGGGAAAGTTTTTTAATTCTTAGCTTTTTATGTTTCGAATTTTCTGAGGCAACTACAACTTTATTGCGAGAGCGTAAAAACTGAAACAAACGGCCGTTCCCGAAGTAAATTGTTGTTTTTACGCTGAATGCAGATTTACGAATCAGTTTATTGGGAGAAATCGGATCAGGAAAAAGAGGCTGCCGTTCAATCCGGTTGATTGAATTCGTTTGATTTTCTTGAGTGATAATGAACAGAATCGTGAAAGCATAACTGCTGAAACCGTGTTGATTTTTTTTTACATCAATGACGCAATTTGCTTTTAATTTAAAACATTTATCAGAAGGTTATAAAAGCTATTTTAAATTTAATGTGATTTACATACTCGTATTTAAATTTTATCCTATATTGCCCCGCTACTAGGTAAAGGACGCCTCCATAATTTTCTAATGTATTGTGCTAAATACTAAGAACGTTGAAAGACCTTCTTTGCTAACTCCGTCAGTAACGATGCAAAAAAATAAATCTTTCTCGAATCGTAAAATCAAAACGACTTTAAAATGTACTGAACGATTATGAAGCCCGAGTATTAAAAGTTCCTTTCAAAGCATAAATTGGATGATCCGTTTTATGTGAACTTAATCCTTAAAAATCATAACAAGCCCAAGCTCGAATAAAATAAACAAAATCAAAACTTATCTTCTACTCAGGCGTCTATTTAACTTGTAACAGAATAAAATGCTTCACTACATTATTAAGATGCAATTTTATTTAATATAACCTTGCTTGTTGTAAGCAGCGGGTAAATAAAAACGCCAATTTCTTCGTAAATTGCATATTACATCATCTTGCTTGCTTCAAAGAGATTCTTGGTTCCATCAAATACCTACCCTACGTTATGTACATATTTTGTTTTTATTAAAAAAATGTGAAGTCAATATTTATTTTCATGGAATAGGGTAAATAAATTAATATAGCTGTTTGAAGCCAGTAAAGCTTAGGATTTGAGTTATAAAAGTGTAGGAGGGGTAGCAAAGCCTCATTTTGAAGATTGGATCTCCAATCGAAGTCTTAAGTCCGAACTCGACTGAATAATATTGGGGAAACCTATTTCTGTTTACGCAAAGATTTTCATGAAAATATTGACGTTCAGATTTTTCTTTTTGGAGCTGATGCTAAAATATGCTGTGGTTTATGATGAAGAAAACTGAATAAAATTACCGGAAGCTCGAAATACAAAGTTGATCACAAATTCTCAATGAAATTAACCACAAACACAATACAAATGTACAAGCATAATCAACTTAACCTTAAGGTCGAAGCGCCAGGGTAGCCCGCGAAATTCAAATATTTTATGTTTTTTTGCAATTTGCCGGTCAGTGTGAAGTGTTTGTTGAACAAAATACGATTCGCGACCGTAACGCGTATTTGTCTAAAGAATTATAACCATTTTAACCATCAATATAGCCCTCTAAGTTCATGAAGCCCTATTGAATGGTTATTTCATGAAAAAGTCATTCAATAGGGCTCACACTGACCGGCAAATTGCAAAAAACATAAAAATATTTGAATTTCGCGGGCTACCCTGGAGCATCCACCTTAATTGCGGAGGAAGCTATTATTCTATTTAACTCTATAGCCTCCGTTCACCGGAACTTTCCCCCTTAAATAATCTCCCATCTCCATCGATCATTGCCCACAACCTTGCCCACCATAATTATTACTCCGAGCGCCACATAGTTCGATGGCGAAATTTTCCCAACTAGCCATCTCGAACTCATACCGAATCGGTCGTTAAACTTGCAACATTTCAACTAGAACCAGACAGTTCGCGAACTCGTTATATTGGGTGTTAGACCTTTGCTTGTCCTTTTCACACAACACTTTGTATTCAGAATTCGGGGGCATTATGTATTTGAAACATAACATTATGATTTCCACGTAGGAGCTGTAGTTCTATGAATGTTTGCAGTGTTCTAGCAATACACGAATCCGAATCCATTATGTTGGAAAGCAACTTTAAAATTTTATCTATAATTAAGAATTCAAGCAAATGGGCTCTATGAACATTGTGCAAAATTTTTGAACACAAAATTTAGGTACAAAGCAAACACATAAAAAGGTATATCGCCTAAAAGTTTACTCCGAAAAAGCCAACTTAAATGTAAATCCCTTACTATCAGCGAAACTGCTAAAGACCTCATTCTCTCAGCTCCCTTATATAGAGGGTTCATAGCGAAAATCTCATTACCAGGTAATCGACGGCTCCAAGATGAGGTCATTCAACTGCAGTTACCCGCACACGACGCACTGCCTGGCAACTGGCGAAATCATGATTTCGACGATGGGAGATAAAGACGAAAACGGAAAAGGGGATTTTGTGCTCATCGATTCGAAGACTTTGGAAATGACAGGTGAATTTTGAACGCGCCTTTATACAGTTTCAGTAGAGGGGAGAGACTTAATAGGCGCCATATTGAAGACAGAAACGTAAAATGTTTGCTTATTTTTTAGGATCGTGGACGAAGGGAAATAAATTCGCTAAGTTTGGTTACGATTTCTGGTACCAGCCTTATCACGATGTGATGTTTTCTACTGAGTGGGGCACGCCTAAACGGTTCAAGACGTAAGTATGTTAAATTGCAGGAACTAAATATTTATGAAATTTAGTATACAAATATTGGATTTTGTCAAACTTTTTTAATGTCACTGATAAAATGATGGAGGAAAACATTTCTTGAAAATACATAATATCAGATTCAGTCAACATATTTGAATTTAATTATTTATCTAGTCGTCAAGTGTCTCCTCTAGAATAACAACCTTCTTGAAACCTATTATAATATTCACGCTCAACTAAACCTTTATGGGCCGTTCCGACAAATACGTTGTAACGCAAAATACTACGGGAGTTATTCATTTGAATATAATCTGATCCTTTATGAAGATTAAACCTAATAAAGTTATTATTGCTGAAGCTTCATCTACGGCTTTGTTTGATATTTTATTCAAATCTCCTTTGTTAGTGATTTCATCTCAGGTCGCTTCAGGTTTTTTTAAGATGGTCTCTTTAGCGAAATAATCTTTACCTCCATCAGCCCGTCACTAGCAGTTTTTATCGTCGTCATTCTTTTTTCTTGTTAATTAGAAAAAACAAGAATTGACGATCGCAAATACTTTTTTAGTGTCTCAATAAACAGTTTTTTTCACTCTGTTGTCAAATAGTAGTTTTAGAATTAGTTTTAAATTTTCTATTCTATTATATTATTATGTGCCAACCTACCAAAAGACTGTTCACAAATTAACTCCGTTTCTTCCCAGTGGTTTCCACGACGAAGACGTAGTAAACAAGGATCACTACGGAACCTCGTTGAATATTTATAAATGGTCAACGCACGAACTGCAGCAAGTCATAGATTTGGGCCCCGAAGGCTGCGCACCCCTCGAGATAAGATTTCTCCATGATCCCAAATCCGCACAAGGATTTGTTGGGTGTGCGGTGAACGCAAACGTTTACAGGTACGAGATTTGCTGGGATTTTAGCTATTGAAACCTTGTGATAGTTTTGAACCTTTTCTTTTGTATTGCGTTTTTATTTGGGGTTCTATACAGAAAAGCTGTTGGGAAGCTATACAGATTTTAGATTAATTTAGATTGATATATTGATAACTTCTATATGGTGCCATTTTAGTCGTTTTTTGAAGGGAGCCCAGTTCATCAATCCAACTATAGTAATTGAATTGATATACTGGACTGCCATCGCTGGTACACATTAATTATACAAAAAGATATTAATGGCATTACTTAAAAAATAAAAATTCATGATGATGTAGTTCGAAACATCCAGGAGCAAGCGCAGTCCGATCCTTGTGTTCCAAGGACGGCGCGGAAAAGAATTTTGACATTTTTTACATACGTGAACATTAATAACAGGGTGTTTCATTATTCTAATGCATTTTTATTGTAACTAATATCATAATGAATTATTAAAAATCGCGCCTGGAGGTAGTTTATGTCGGGTACATTAATTGGACCGCCTGTGTAAGGCGACTAAATGGCACCGTATTTAAGTTCGGATAAAGTTTTACAAATTTTACGTTACGTCAGGGACAAACTGCCTCAAAAGAGCTAAGTAACGTAAGAAGTAGACCAAAAGGAAACGAAAGATTGTGAATATTGCGCAGCGACTAAAAGGAATAACTAAGTAAAAGCTTTCAATTAACTTTATTTAGGTTCTACAAAACATCAGACGGAACATGGAAAGCCGATAAAGTCATCGACATACCAGCGAAAAAAGTTTCCAAAGATGGCGTTGAGTCCGAGATTAACGGTAACTTTTCTGTTTTTCTTTTCTTTTATTTTTCTCTAGTTACCCAACATTTACTTTCGAATAAATGTTTTGTTTCAGTTCATGAAACTTCGAAAATACACAAGTTTTTGCGTACATTTTATTCTTCTAACCTACCTTAGCCATTCATAAAATTCAAGCTGCTGAAAAATTGCGCTTTCCACCGCTTCAAATCATAAATCTAAGTGATCAAATTTTATGAAGTCTTAAATTTTTCTGGCTGCAATTCAGTCTTGATGTTTCAGCAGAATAAAATGTTTTTATTATATTTTTGTTTTAGGTTTATTGGGAGACATTATCATATCTTTGGATGATAAATATTTGTACGGATCTTGTTGGTTGCATGGTGAAGTGAGGCAATATGATATTTCGGACCCTGAAAACCCAAAATTGACTGCTAAAGTTCATCTTGGAGGTGTGATTGCTTCAGACCCTGAAACTAAACTGATTGAAGACAGAGAGTCGAAGGTAAGAAATTAAGTACACACTCGTCGCTTTTCTCCGAAAGGTAAGGTAGTAGTGTATTTTCAGTACCTACAATTATATTTCAGCAGTTATGCTTTAATTCCCATGTTAAAGGGGATGAACTAATTGTCATAAAATTCTGACTCCGAGCTGCTATTGAAAAATTCCAGGTGCATAAGCCAAAAACACTTTCCCGAACCAGGCCCCGTAATCACACACAGCAGCTTAGCAGTAACACTTGCGTCCACTAGACCAGTGAGACAGTCGAGAAATTCCTTTCTTCCAATTGTAATAGTTGAAATTAACGCCTCGTGACTTCACACAATTACATTTTCGCCCCGTCATTCTTTTCATTTACAGTTTTTACCCTCTGATGTTTGCTAAATTACTTTTCAACGTTTTTTCCATTTGTAAAATGTTTCTGTGTCTTCGATGTTTCAATTTTATTAAAATAATTTTGGTCATTTGTGTTATTGCTATAAAATGCTTTATCATTTTTGTTTACAATAATTATGTTCAGTTTTTGATAAAAAGCGTGTTTAATTTTGTGCGAACTCATATAGTTATTGATAAAGTTATCACTGGTGTTGTTTACATACATCATGTATAACCTATTGTAATTACATTATATTGATTTACTTTTTATAGGTCATTGTACAACCTGAGCTGGTCACAGTAAAAGGCAAGAAATTACAAGGTTCTCCTCAAATGCTGCAACTTTCCCTTGATGGAAAGCGTCTGTATGTCTCATCGTCTCTATTCTCTCCGTGGGACAAACAGTTTTACTCAAATATGACTAAAGAGGTAAGACCCTTATTTCTGTTTTATTACAAGTACATTTTTATTAAAACATTCATGGTCATATCACGTAAGTATTTGCTTACCTTTTGTTTTATTTACTTGATGTGTGTTCTTTGAATATCAAGCGCCCGACTTGACCGCTAAAACAAAATCCACTTAACCCTAATATTTCGCATGCTTGAAACAACCCTTTAGCTAAAAATATTCCTCGAGATTCTAACTACAAAATTCTTAAACTCATAGCGGATCCCAAAAATGTTGAGTCCGGAGACTTTATTAAAAGTCACACGAGCAAGTATGTGGAGGCTGTAGACAAAGTATTTTATTAGGTTGGGTCCACTTTCACCCCAGCAAAACCGCAATAAACAGCCCTTAGCTCTTATATCAAAACCTTCGACCCCCGTCTTATTTACGTCCACGCCCTTTATGCAATGTTCTACAAAAATAAAGTTATTTTTGTGAGATACATTTTGTGAGATATGTCACCTGGGATTGATGAATAATTCATGAGCCACGTCGCATATTTTGTCATACAAATAACTGACAGCCGCTGTAATTTTAAACCAAGTTGTACGAACTTGCCTTTTTGGTTTAATATTAAATAACACAGGCTTGAATTATATTTTATGAGATGAAATCATTTTCGGATTAATAATGAAAGAAGGATGTTGTTAATTATGCATTTTGGTGGTATCATTTATTTAATGGAACGTGTAACACGTGTGTGTTACAGAGTAACTGGAACCGCCATTTAGAGCCTACGCAGACCGGGACGGCATGGCAAGGGATTTTAATCTTTACTAATGGACAATCAACCGTACTATTACAGAAATACGACATAAATTGCTATGCTTTAAAATGATGCCGTGGCATTGAAAGGGATTTTATCGCACGGCATTAAAAGATGCGCCACAGGCTCCCGTGGCGGGATGCCGTGGCATACTGCGGTAGGCAACGGCATGCCATGGACTCCGGCGCTCGTAGTGATATACTGCGGGGTGCGGCGGCGGCGGCGGCATGCCGTGGTAAAGTGCTGGAATGCCGCGGTATCTAAGCGGCCAGAGTGCGCTGACTCTTGCCAAGCCGTCCCGGTCTGCGTAGGCCTCTAATAAAGCTTAAAAATTGATACCTACTCAATTAGTTTTAATTTTCACATCCTGTTCATTATCTACTTCATACAAAGTTTGTACGTTTATAACATTAACAAGCTTTTGCTCGCAACTTCGTACGTGCATATCTAGTTTTTCTCGCTCTCGTAAGAATTTCGGCAAATCCTCTCTTAGCTTTTCCTGACACTTACCAAGGAAACTACATGCCAAATTTCAGCTTCTCAATTCTGTCAGTTATTAATAAGTAACGGAAGAATTTTATATATTAGAATAGTTGACCCGCGCAACTTCGTCTGCTCTGGTCTTATTGGTCTTAGCGTGATAGCCTTCCTCGATAAACGGGCTATCTAACACTGAAAAAACATTTCAAATCGGACCATACGTTCCTGAGATTAGCGCGTTCAAGTAAACAAATAAACGAATTCTTCAGCTTTATATATTAGTATAGAATATTCCTATCTCTTTTACATTTGCAAAATAAAATCCATTTAAAAACATTTCAGCTTCATTCCCACCAATATTTTTCACAAACGAACGGATCCGAAAATTATTTTTCTGCTGGATCCCGCAAAATTCAAATATACTTGTATTGTATCTCCAGGGTGGGTGGATAGTAAAGTTGGACGTGGACACTGTGAATGGAGGCATGAAGTTGGATCCGGATTTCCTTGTTCACTTCGGGAACGAACCGGACGGTCCTGCCCTGCCGCATGAAATGAGGTACGAACTTTTTAACGTTAGAACTGTATGAAATTTTGTATCAATAGGTGTCGTGATATCTTTGGTTTTAAATTTAGTTTGGTGTTCAGATTTTAGTTTTTGTCGTATCGTTTTTACTTTTTCTACAAGTTTGTTTACACTGTGTAGTTTTAGCTGATTTAGATTCAGTTTATAAAAACCGTTTTTGCTATATCTGTTTAAAAGGTTGGATTTTTTCTGATTGCCAATTAGTAGCTTCAGTTTTTTGTGAACCGTTATTAGGTTTTCATGTAGGTAGTTAATTTCGCTATTAATTTGAATTCTTATGAAAGTGATTTAATTATCGTGTTGGTATTTTTCATGTGTGCTTATTGTATGATCTACAGCAAATAACAAATAAAAAATACCTTTCTCAGATACCCAGGTGGAGACTGCACTTCTGACATCTGGCTGGCCGAAGACTAAATGCTCTGAAATAACTGCTTAATAACATGTGCCAATATTTTTGTATGCGTGTTAAATAACAATAATATTTCATATTATACTATCTACGATTTTTCATATAAAAATAAATTAAATAAGGCATAATTTTATTCTGTTTAGGCAACCATATAATAAATGATTATATTGTAAAATTGTATTTTGTATAAAACAAACGTAATGCTTTTAGGTAGGTATTAATAAAATGTATATCAAATATTTTTGTTGTTTCATTGCGAAACAATAAGGGTATGTTTCATAACCTATTTTGACGAGAGACATGAAAATAAGCTTATATTACTTCCTTTGCTACTAAAATAACCGATTTAGTTCAACATTCATTTGATGCAAAAAGCTTATTTGGTAATGGTTTTTATCGTCATAATTGGATTACATTACACTCTCACTAATTCGACACTATTAAAAACCATGATGTGCCCGTTTATTGAAAAGTTCGGATTACTGGATTGCTTCAAAAAACAACACAACAATAAATAAAGCACTTAAGCAAGTACTCATTTGTTACGGGCATATGAAATAAGAGGCTGAGAGAGGATTGCTGGATGTATCGAAGTACTGAAGTACCGCATTACTGAGACTGTAATGTAATTTATTTTCATTTATCTAAATTTATTTAGGACCTAGGCAATTGAACTTCTTCCATGGTTCTAACTACACACCATCAAAAATTCATAAATGCTACCAATTTCCACAATTTAGCCATATTTTCCATT
This sequence comes from Lacanobia oleracea, assembly GCA_950371165.1. Lineage (NCBI taxonomy): Eukaryota > Metazoa > Arthropoda > Insecta > Lepidoptera > Noctuidae > Lacanobia > Lacanobia oleracea. The sequence continues at coordinate 14,956,543 of OX493401.1, forward strand.
CAATTACGCGAATTTCACCAACACTGGGGACCATTGCATTGCGGTGGTCGAATTAGCAACTTTTCCATGTAATTGTAGGCTGGGATCCAGGGAATAGAGTTAACTGTCCCATCGTGTTTAATGTTCCAGTGAATATGCATTCAAACGTGCTGTTTAGTGGGCTGTTTGAAACTGCATGTTTAGTGGAATCTAATTTAGGTGTGAGTGTACAATGAATCGACAAATACGAGTAATGAAACTACTAGTTGGCAGCGGTTGTGCTTGCATCGGGTTCTGGTTTGTTTTTTTTTTTATATTTGTATTTTGTTTTACATGATGAATCAACTCTTGATCTTGACCTCGCCTGATGAGAGCGATGGATGAGTAGACGATAAAATGACCTGACCCCAGAAGATCAGCTCAAACTTACATCGAAAGTTAATAGACTAATATTTGTTGATGTTAATATTCAAAATTTTAGTATGTGTGCCGATTTTTTTGTAATCATCTGACAATGTTCATAAAATTATTATGAAACGAGATTATTACGATTTGTATGACTCATCATATAGCATTGACTGTGGGAAGGATAAATATTTTTGCCAAAATAAACTGATATATTGCTATCAGTTAAGTTTATATTTACAATATTCGCGAAACATCTTGATAACTGCAACGTTTACATTCCGATAAACTTCGTACCTATGTCCATACGGTGTACATATTTTACAAATGTGGAAAAAAGTAAAGATTTGTCTGATTAAAAAAAAAAAAAATATTACTCCCTTGTGAAAATGCGTTTAATGGGGTCCATAAATATTGCCAGTGAATACGCTTTACCTGAAGTTTCCATAGTCTGATACCTTTTTGAATTTAGTTTATAGTAAAGAGCTATCTAACACTAAACTAAAAATAAACCAAAATATAGCATCAAAAAATTCATCCTCAACGCTGCCAGCTGGTAAGAGCTATACCTACATTTTCTCAAGATAAATATATCCCATAAATAAGTCAGCACAATAGCTACTATTTTCGTGTGTTCGAAAAAGATAAAGCAGGATATTTATTTTATAGCAGAGCACTAAAAGAGACGTGCGGTATCGTAGTTTACATATTGTCCCCCAAACGACCCGATACGAAATTTATTTCTAACCCTAAACAATATTAAGGCACCTGATCTTGATAGGGACCGATATTGAAAAGCCGGTATAAAAATGATGTAGTGTAAATCGGTTTTGTTTCCAATAACAACGATGCCACCGTTCAAAACCAACATACCAACATAGTTAAACTTAGCACTTATGATGCAAAAGTTGTGGTTAGGAGGTGGAGTTGGAATTAGATTACTTGGAAATTGAAGATCTCATTACCTTTATTTCATAACCTTAACTATCATCACGACTTACCTACACAAACTTCATACTCACTTACACACCATACTCTTCAAATACACTTCACACCACATGGCACTTTTTCATCCACCACATCCTCAGATATTTTCACACTTTCACTATCGTGTCATCTAAATAGTAGTCAACTGCCTAGCCTTTTGCCAACTATATTAGGGTCGGCTTCCAGTCAAGCCGGATTTAGCTGAATACCAGTATTTTACGAGAAGCGGTTGCCTACCAGACCTCCACAACCCATTAACTGGGTAACACGGTACTTCATGGCAAGACTGGAATCAGATTTTACTGGCTGCTGACTATCCGTAACGATTGCCAAAGATCAACAAATGACAGCCGGGACCAACGGCTTAACGTGCTTTCCGAGGTACGGAGGAAACTCGGTATGTTAAGATGGTCACCCATCCACAGACCAACCTTGGCAAGCGTTGCTTAACCTTCAAGATCGACCCGTGCGGCTGCTATTATTTAGCCACGAGCTCCTTACCTACACAAACTTCATACTCACTAACACACCATACTCACTCTTCAAATACACTTCACACCACATGGCACTTTTTCATCCACCACATCCTCAGATATTTTCACACTTTCACTACCGTGTCATCTAAATAGTAGTCATCTGCCTAGCCTTTTCCCAACTATATTAGGGTCGGCTTCCAGTCAAGCTGGATTTAGCTGAATACCAGTATTTTACGAGAAGCGGTTGCCTACCAGACCTCCACAACCCATTAACTGGGTAACACGGTACTTCATGGCAAGACTGGAATCAGATGTTACTGGCGTCTGACTATCCGTAACGATTGCCAAAGATCAACAAATGACAGCCGGGACCAACGGCTTAACGTGCTTTCCGAGGTACGGAGGAAACTCGGTATGTTAAGATGGTCACCCATCCACAGACCAACCTTGGCAAGCGTTGCTTAACCTTCAAGATCGACCCGTGCGGCTGCTATTATTTAGCTACGAGCTCCTTACCTACACAAACTTCATACTCACTTACAGACCATACTCTTCAAATACACTTCACACCACATGGCACTTTTTCATCCACCACATCCTCAGATATTTTCACACTTTCACTACCGTATCATCTAAATAGTAGTGGCACTCGGTAAAATATTGTACAATTAATGGCTGAACACTACCCCCTGAGATACAGGTTACCACCTAGTTCAAGGGATAGGGTCTCATCTTCTTGGCAACTATCACAGCCACCAAATGATATTGTATATTCATGTAAAGTAGATTTAAGTATTAAGTATTTCGAAATTAGTTACTTAAAATTGTAATATTACTCCTTAGTGGTGAGAAATACATAATTCTTAAATCTTAAAACCATCATCTAGGAAAACGGTTTTTGGAATACTTTCAATGTGCGTACATGTGCAGCTACGTAGTAGAATGCCTTGTCGAGTCCGTGTTTAGAATAGCTTGACTGATAGTTGGCTAGGCACACACAATGCGGGGGAGCGGTGGTGGAAGAACCACTCCTCCACTTGCTATCAGATGACATTCCTAGTGGATAAGTGTGAGTTGGATTCTCATACGAAGGGTTCCGTACCATGAACGGGTGAAAAAACATGTTTCTTGTATGGGAGTTCCCTTTAATTTTTAATTTAATTTATATTTATTATTTGTTGATAGAGCGGCAATAAAAATACATTTAATATTTATTATTTGTTGATAAAGCGGCAACGAAATTTCAATTGTCTTCCTATTACGGTTCTTGAGATACAGCCCGCTGAGAGACAGGCGGATGGGTTCCGTTGGTTACTTGTCGGGTACGGCCCTAATAAAAAGTACCAAATTTTGATCAGATTTTTTTTTGCCATGGAAGAAATGGTAGGTACCTACCTGACAATAAAGTAATCAAAATAAATCCTTCCTACTTCCGTATTTCTTGTCTGGCATAATTAATTCAACTATTCATTTTCTTCACTGAGCCAGTAATCAAAATCCTTAATGACCTCTTCATTAGTTTATCCTCCAAAACATTTAACAGTTTTAATTCAAGATGTACCAGTTTACACTTATATCAAAAGCAAAATAAGCACCCTTTCAAGCTTTCTCATCATCTGCCTAGCCTTTTCCCAACTATATTGGGATCGGCTTTTAGTCAAACCGGATTCAGCTAAATACCAGTATTTTACGTAGAGCGGCTGCCTACTAGACCTCCACAACTCATTAACTGGGTAACACGGTACTTCTTGGCAAGACGAATCAGATTTACTGGCTTCTGACTATCCGTAACGACTGCCAAAGATCTACAAATGACAGCCGGGACCAACGGCTTAACGTGCTTTCCGAGGCACGGAGGAAACTCGGTATATTAAGATGGTCACCCATCCACAAACCAACCTTGGCAAGCGTTGCTTAACGTTGAAGATCGACCCGTGCGGCTGTTATTATTTAGCCACGAGCTCCTCACCCTTTCAAGCTTTCTCTACTCTTATATTGTGACACATATTTAGGTACGTAACTCCAGGACATTTCGATACCACGGGAAAATGGTGCTCGCAACGTTAAAAAATCAGGACTTTACTTTAATAATTCCAGCATATTGCAAAATATTACAGTATTTGATTACCAATGTGAAGAGTAATCTGAACCTGTTTGTATAGTATAAATAAATTAAAGAAGCATATTAAGAAAGTTTGCGGTTGTCGAAATTGAAAGGAAAACTGTTTTTATAAGGGGAAAAGTAACTCTGTATGTCTGTTATCTCTTCACGTCTTAACGACTGAAAGGATGTGGATGAAATTTGGTATAGTGATAGATTGGAGAAGGATAAAGGTTTTATTATGGAATGGGATTTATGAGTTCCGACTGTCACGTGGGCACAACCGCTGGCAAAAAATAGTATTACTATAAAGAAACCCAAATGCTTGTTAAAACTACAACTCAGAATTGTAACAACTCAATCTCTAAACAGCAACAAGAAAGCGCTGCCGTTTGCTAACTTTTCAAACGCCATTACTTTTTCATCAATTGCCTTCTTAATTACACTTTCTGGGGCTTAAAAAGACCATTACTGAGGTTTATAGTCCTGCGCAGACCCAAATTCTAATCTTAACACACCAATCGATGGAAATGGAACAAAATAGAGATTGCTTTCAGGATAATGAAGGGGCTTAAAAGGGTCCAGAAATGTCCATGCAGCATTAGCCGTGATCATTATTGGTGTTAGGAAAAAAATGGGTGAGGATTCCATATATGCGTAAGGTGGGTTTAGAGTTTCATACTAAACAATAGACAAAACCAGAAGAAAGAACGTTGTTTTCTGCAAATTTAGATTTCAGTATCGATAAATTAACTAATGATATAAAAAGAATACGTGTATTAAACACAGTTCTGTTAAAATTCTGTCTTCTTAGAGTTTTCAACACCGCATTAAATTAACGGATTTTTTTCGAAAATTAGTATAGGTAATCAGTCATGCCACATTGCTTATTATACTCTTTAATCTAGAGACAAACTGGTCCCACGTACGCAACGTATGCAACGCATTATGATATCTGGACTATTGATTTTGTATAAAAAACTATGCAGACAGCAAAATACGACGCTTTTGTATTGTAAAAAAGCATTGTATACGTTGCGTACGTAGGACCAGTGTCTCTCGCTTTAATAGCTATCTTCAAAAAAATCACAAGCTCAGTAGTTTTGAAGTTGACATTTGATAAAATAACAAGTCAGACGTAAAATGTCCTGGTTATTTATATCGAGGACTTCCCGAAATTCTTACGGGAAAGAGAAAACAAGGGATATGCGCGTACGAAATCGGGGGTAAAAGCTAGTTGTGTTTATAATTTTCTCATTTCTCCCCTCGGATCGCAAGAGCGTTAAGACGTGTGCACTCGTTCGATTTTTTAAATAAAAACAACCATTAATAAAATTAATTAAAAGTGAAATATCTAAGCAAGTACTAGGCGCGCAGAACACAACGAAAGGTCGCAATTGTACAGTGAGCGGCACGAGCAGGACAGCAACAACCAAGACGGAGGTAGCATCCTGAGCTTCTCAGCGCATACGTCACATCAACGTCACAAGTCCGCGCGCCCTGTTGCTTGCCACAATTTATAAGCGCCAGCGACAAGCGGGTAAATATTAGCGTTTTAGCCCAAGGTGAAAAATATTGTTCATTGTTTATAATACTGCTGCTACAGATTGAACTAAAATAATTAAAAAATACAATGTCGGTTTCACGTACGCCTACTAAGAGCAATTCTTCTCCCACCCATTATGGATCCGATTCAGCGCTTTATGTAGCCGAAAGTCATGAACATTCAGAAATTAACATTACAAAAAGATGTAAGCGCCGCCTGAATGACCCATCAAGCACTGCTGATATTACCTTATCTGATCTAATGACAAGGATGGACGAAATAAAAAAACAGCAGGACTCAAAGTTCGCCTCCTTGGAATCATCAATAGTTGCCCTATCAGCCCAGAATGACGAAATTAAGGACACCGTGATACATCTCTCTGCAAAATATGATGATGTTTTTAGTAACCTGAAAATACTCCAACAGGAAAACAACCTTTTTAAAAGCCATATAAAAAAATTAGAAGCGAAACTGGAGCAGTTTGAGAAAAATGCACGATCTACCACAGTGGAGCTTAGAAACCTCCCTACAACTGAATCTGAAAACAAGGAAAACTTAGTCGAACTTGCGAAAAACATTGGCAAAGTTATAAACGTTCCTATTCAGGACTCAGATATTCGAGATGTTTTCCGGATGAAGCTGAAAGATAAACCAACTGGCCCTATTATCGTGGATTTTACCTCGACTATCAAGAGAGAACAGTTTATAAGATCTACAAGAACTTACAATAAAGTGAACAGTCATCAGCGGCTGAATACTGCTAGTCTCAATATTAATGGTCCTCTTAAACCCATATATGTGGCAGAATCCCTCACTTCATCAGCTAGACGACTTCACTACCTAGCTAGAATGTTTGCTAAAAATCACAACTACGAACACTGCTGGACATCTTTTGGCAAGGTATATTTGAAACAAAGCTCCAGTGCACCCCGTCTGCACCTGAGCTGCGAACAAGATATTGAAAATCTAAAAAAAAGTATTTGACTACTAAATTTTTGCTTTTTTGTATTACTCATCTCTAATTTTACTGCATGCATAGTATTCTACTACCTTAATTTAAATAACGCCCATCTTTTTTTAGTAATTATGAATGTGCCTAGTAAGAATGAATACATAAACAACATACACAAAACGAACACAGTCCCACATACGGAAAAACACTTCACATTCTTCAGCAAATACACAATAAACACATTTCTTAAGAATAAGACATATTATGACTTACCTAGCCCAAGAATTAGTTTCTTTATTATGTTAATAAAACCAACTAAAAAGGAGAGTAACAGTTCTGTTAAACTAAAAGCTACCCCAAAAATTAATCTTTTGGACAAATTGACTTGCGAGTATTATCCTACTAAAAACTTAATCCTAAAAATTCAATGAATTAAATAATATTCATAGCGAAATTGATAACTTTAATGTGGCGGATTCTACTATCTGTAATGCTGAAGATTGCTTGTCTTTTTTACCTAGTTCTAACAAATGCCTAAAAATCTTTCAGCAAAACATTCGCAGTTTAAAATGTAATTTGCCTGGGTTATTGCCAATTCTCGTTAGAACGGGGTTAGACTGGGACTGTATTGTCCTGACTGAGTGCTGGTTGCCATCTTCCCACTGTGTACCTCCTTTGGATGGATATAATAGCTTTTCTTCAACTAATAATCGTACGCAAAATGAGGGTGTGGTTGTCTATTATAAGGAAGACTTAGTTGTATCTGTTGAAGAACCTATAATATCGGAAGCAAATTGTCTTGTGATTACTCTGAATAATGATACGGTAGCTCTTGCTATTTATAGACCTCCTGGATACAAGAATATCACTACCTTTCTTCAATCCCTCAACAATATATTATTAAAATATTCCACTAGACAAAATGTCATATTGTTAGGTGACATTAACATTAATATAGCTGAGCATAGTACAGACCCAAATCTTTCTGCATACTTAGATATGCTTGCATTCCATGGTATGATCCCTGCGTTCACATTTCCGACTCATGACAAGGCATGTTTAGATCATGTACTACTAAAGACCAAATTAACGGCTCGTTGCCTTATCCTCCAAACATCCTTGACTGATCATAACAGTGTTGTTTTGTACATTGCTACCTCCCTTAGACAAAAACCTCCAAAAGTAATTAATTACATAGATTATGAACGTTTAAATGCTGAACTAAAAAACACTGACTTTAGTTTTTTGTACACGATTAAAGATGTTAACGAAGCTGCGGCTTTCTTTCAGAAAATACTTCAAAAAGCTATTACGGCCAACTCTAAGGACGTGAAAATTTCCAGGCGAAAGAAAATCTTAAAACCCTGGATAACCCCGGGCATCCTGAAATGTATTAAAAACCGTGATAACCTACTTAAAAAACTTAAAAAAGATCCAGATAATGAGATATTAAAAACTACCTACAAAAGGTACAGAAACTTTTGTTCATCCTTATTAAAAAAACTTAAGAAGAACTTTGAGAAACTTCAACTCCAAAATGCAGGCAAAGACTGTAAAAAGCTTTGGAAAGCAGTAAAAGAGATCACCTACTCAAATAAACCTAAAGAGATCCCATTAGATTTAATATGCACAAATGATCCACAAAAATCAGCAAATAATGTAAATCATTACTTCGCAAATGTAGGCAGAACTTTAGCTGAAAACCTAAGCAAGAATAATTCTTCTACCGAACCCCATACTTCAAATTCATGTTGTCATTCTTTTACTCTCTTGCCTACTGATGAAGATGAGGTTAGAATGCTAATAGCAGGTTTAAAAAGTAACTGCTCAGTTGGCTTAGATATGATATCTGGCGAAATTTTAAAGGCAAATAAGGATGTCCTAACGTCTCCGATATCGTACATCTGTAACTTGTCACTTTCGACTGGAGTATTCCCTACCATCTACAAGAGGTCGAGAATTCATCCCATCCATAAAAATGGAGACAGAGGCTGTGTCAGTAACTATAGACCAATTTCTATTCTCCCAACTCTTTCAAAAATTTTGGAACGTATTATTAATAATAGACTAGTAAAATATTTAGAAAAAAAAAATCTTTTATCGCAGGCACAATTTGGATTTAGAGCGAACAAGTCCACATCAGATGCGGTGTTTGAACTTACAAATTACATAGTTAATAACTTTGATAGTAAAAAGAAGACAATAGGAATATTTTTAGATTTAGCAAAGGCATTTGACACAGTCTCTGTCCCAATTTTAATTAAGAAGCTGGAATGCCTTGGTGTTAGGGACCTACAGTTGAAACTTTTACAAGATTACCTGACTGGCCGGACACAATGTGTTCAAATAGGCAATATCATAAGCGATGAAATCCCAGTGACTTTCGGAGTTCCCCAAGGAAGTATCCTGGGTCCGACACTCTTCCTTGTGTACATAAACGACCTTTGTCAGATGCAAATTCCTAATGCAAAGATCATTACCTTTGCAGATGACACAGCCTTGCTTTTCAGTGGTAACTCCTGGGATGAGGTTTTTTCAAATGCACAGAGAGGAATGAATTCTGTAACTAAGTGGTTGTATAAGAACATCTTAACGCTAAATGTTGCAAAGACAAATTACATAACCTTTTCCATGAAAACTAACGATAAGCCTGATCCTTCATATAGTGTTATTTCTCACTCGTGCTCAAATCTGAATGACCAACACTGTACATGCCCCAATCTTACAAACTCATCATTTACAAAGTATCTAGGTGTCATCATAGATAGCAAACTAAATTTCCATCATCATATAGACCATCTTGCTGCGAGAGTACGAAAGCTAATCGTAATTTTTAAAGCTCTAAGATATGTTGCACATAAAAACGTGATCAAATCAGTATATTTTGCTCTCTGCCAATCACAACTCATTTACTGCATTACCTCCTGGGGCGGAGCGTGTAAAACACATTTTCTAAAAATTGAAAGAGCGCAAAGAGTCCTTCTTAAAGTCAGTTTATCGTTGCCATTCTATCACCCAACTTGTGATCTTTATAAAAAGTGGGAAGTATTGACGGTCCGACAGCTTTTCATCCTTTACACTGTAACCAAACAACATTCCCTGTTAAAATATGAACCTGATAAATTAAAAAACCAGCGACGTAAGGACAGAGTTTGCACAACCACTGCATTCAATACTAGGTTTGCACATAATTTTTTCTGTTACCAGGGTCCTAACTTATATAATAAGTTAAACCGGATCCTATCAATATATTCAGTACCAAAAACTAAATGTAAATGTTTGGTTGCGGAGTGGTTACAAAAGTTAGATTACAACCTTACAGAAAACCTACTTCACCAATACTTTAACTTATTAAAAACAAATAAATAAATTACTCACTCAAATTTGTAAAGTTTTTTTTTTTTTTTTTTTACTTCCATTAAAAAGGCAACAACTTTTAACTTGGACCACCGCCTTATCTTAGGAATGCAGTGAACACGGTAAACTCTCTTCTGATTTTTGTTGACAACATCTGGTTTTTGTAATTATTTTTTTTCTTCTACCCTCACAGTTGTAACATAATTAATATAATATAATTATTTCATGTAAGTGACGATTGTCTGGATTAGGAATAAAGTTCTTTAAACAGAAAGTTATATTAGCAAAAAATCATAGGTAAACTACACTCACACAAACACACGTTACACCCACACACACAGACAAACACTCACACAAACACTAAACCCTAGACACAACACATCACAATTCACAACACACGCTAACATACATACACACACATTCTGAGGCGTTTGTTTTAGTCTTTAAGCTTAGTTAAAAAAAAAAATATATATTTAACTACCTACCCATGTTTCTCCTACTGTAATATTATATAATAGCTCCTTATATCAAAAAGTGCCATTATATCAGTACCACTCAAATGCTTCTTGTTCCTTCCGTGGGTGGGGACCTGGTGATTTGAAATACAGGCATTCCCATGCCTACCTCAAACACCAGCTTCTCACATATTATAGACTATACACGTACCTGTATTAAAATAGATATAAGTAACATTGTAATTAAGATGTAGGGTCTGTTTTTTGTGAGGAGAAATAAATAAATATTATTATTATATTATTAATTATACTAGCAACCCGCCCCGGCTTTGCACGGGTGCAAGTTACATACTAAAATCTTTCTTGAGATCCACTCTATCGATTAAAAAAACCCGCATCAAAATCCGTTGCGTAGTTTTAAAGATCTAAGCATGTATAGGGACAGACAGACAGCGGAAGCGACTTTGTTTTATACTATGTAGTGATTCATCTGGTATTCAGGATGTAAGTGATTAGTTTCGTACGTGACATAAAGTGTACGTTACGTGTGAATGGGTGATTATGGCTTTAAGAGGTGCCAATGTGGTTTTATGGACTAGGGCAGCCGGATCCGGTTGTTATATTGCTTTAACAAAGTTCAAATGGCTGTGTGCTTGTGGCAAATCACACTTGAGGGTGAACTTCACTTCGTTTGGAGGGTGAGCGGATGCGTCTTTCGTGATATAGTTTTAGTGTATTATAACATGGGCCTTCGGACGGCGAACATTGGGTGGCTCGCCGTCTGATCAAAACCAGGCCCAGGTCGACTGCGCGCTGTGTTCCACGCGCGCCTCAAGGAGCTGTCAGCATAGAAGACAGGGCCCACTAGGGTCAGTGCCTGCTGGGGATGCGGACTTTGTTCTAAAGTGGCACCGTAGCCCTGGAACGCAATGGGCACTAGGAGGAACACGGATGGGTTTTAGTCAGTAAGAATAAGCGCTTCTTAATTACATATATTATAGAAAAGAAGAAGTAAAATTGTTTGTTTTTATTAAAAAAGGAAATCTCTAGAAATAAGTTTTTATTAGAGTCCTTATTTATTTATTTAAGGAAAAACAAACAGTAGCACAATAAAAAACAGTCACTATCTCTTAAAAAATACAAATTAAACAATTATGCTACCCACTACGTTCTCCACAGATTACAATTTGAAACATTTAAAACTAGTCAGAGTCACCGATACAATTAAATACTACAACGGTGATTGTCCCAGAACTCATATCTTGATTTTTATAAATATTTAAAAGAAAAAGTAAATATGTGTGCTTACATTATTAATTAATAACTATTACCATAGGCTACTTTATATAACGAAATAAAGTTATTCCTGTGAGACAAGTTTAATTACAGCATACTAGTTCTTCGTACCTATTTCATTATTTTCTCGCCAGTAGTCAAAGGAACTTTTTATACAATCTTTTATACCATCTGGCTTTCAAACACAACGATACAGCAGTTTTTAATGCTTCAAAGGAGTTAATTTGCCTCTTGCCGCGTCTTTAATAAAACACACCAGCTTTAAACAGAAAATGTTTAAAGTACTTAGCTTATCTGATTACAAAAAATATATATTATGATTAACAAACAGACTTTATTTAGCACACAACTTCCTTTATCAATATTGAAAATGGGTTAAAACGACATTTTTTTGAGTTTATCTAGATGTGGCCGGTGTTTCCTAGCTGAATATCTTAAGAACGAATATAGATTAAACTCAGAAGTCAAACTTACTTTTAATGTCCATACAATTAATGATCAAAATGGATGGTACTCAGTTCATTCAACTGTGCTAGTAGCTTCACGTAGCTACGCACTGCTACGCTTGGCTACGCACCGCTACGTGCTACGCTTCTTCGATGTATTAGAAACAGCCAACAGTATTATCTTCAGCGACAATGCTACGAACAAATCTGAAACACAATGCTGCAGCTTATTGGAATGGGTATGACAGTATCACAGAAGTGCTAACACAAGCAAAACTTCCCACAAAGACTTGTACGAGCTACAACTGCGGTGATTTTGAAGCTCCACTTCAATGATGCATTTGACCATATTTGCGGTTTTTTTTCTTCTGCATTACATAGAATATTGCAGTTTAACTGTTTATTAGCATACATAAAAAAAAAATTCACCCACGTCGCTGTCAACGGGAAAGTGCCCAAAACAACGGCAGCATTATGACGTCGAACGGCAAGGTAGATTTTTTGGCCGAAATAAATACCAGTCTTCACGGCAGAGTCGACTAACTTCTTACGCATTTGTGTAATGAAACTAAAAAAATATCAAATTTTCTATCTCGTTACATTTTAAAACATCATACTTGTACGAACCGTTTCCACTTATCGAACTCCGTTCTAATTTGAAATATAACTAGAGCTTTTTCTAACACAGAAACCCAATTACCTCTAGCCTGACCTGAGGATTTAACCTCAGAAGCTGTACCGAGAAGCCGTGCGACGATTACCAGATCAATGAGGCGTTTGGCCTTTAATAGGACCTAAACTTTTACGAGCCAGAGGCTTCCGATACTAAAAGGAAAATGTTAAGGCTTATATTGATTAAAGTAAGAAGGTATAGGGAGCTGTGGTTCCTCGTAATGAAAGTACGTTGGATATCCTAATATATAAAAATCTTCTATTACTGACTAAATGAGTGGCTGACAGACGACACAAAACCGAAACTACTAGGCGTAGGAAAGTGAAATTTGGCATGTAGGTTCCTTGGGGAGTGTGTGGGACCACCAAGAGAGGATTTTCCAAAATTCGTACAGGTACGGGAAAAACGGTGTATGCGCGTACGAAGTCGCGGGCAAAGCTGGTAACAACATAACTGCGTCGAAGGGATAGGCAGAAGAGTCTTCAAACAATAAACAGCATTAATAATAATCATAATTGCATTTGAGACAGATTGAATGAACTTCAATAGGGTCCCGTTCCCACTATGTAACCGACGGAATCCTATAAGCCTCCGCTATCCATCCGTCAGTCCGTCCGTTCCTCCGTCCGTCTGTTTGTCAGCTGGTTGCATCTCAAGAACCGTAATAGGTAGACAGTTCAAATTCTTTCAGAGTTTGTCTATTGCTGCTATAACAACATATAATAAAAAATTAATTAAAAATTAAAGGAGGCTCCCATGCAAGAAACGTTTTTCGGTTTATGGTATGTATTATATTATATTCGGTATATGCTTCGTGTTAAAGTCCAACTCGCACTTGATCGGTTTCTATTCACTTGTAAATTTAATTACTGAATTAAACTTTGCTCGATCCGAAAATCAAACCCATTATTTATTGGTTTGTAATGGGTTTGCTCTTGACTCTAGTCTATGTCAGAGATGACAGACACAATGACATGCTCCTTCCATTATCCCAATTAGCTGAGCATTAATTGATCCGTTTTATCCTCTAAACTTCAGATCCGTATAGACAGCCTTCTTAATATATAACGTTCCAATGCAATCATGATTCAAGACGAATAGCTTTATCCAATTTTCTCATCCGATTCATGATGGCAATGACACATCATAGTCCTCCAACAAAACAATCACTGTTTTAAAATAATATTATAGTTTATTGAATACACTATATTATTATTAGTACACTTCACATGTTATTCATTTATTTCACGTTAAGATGTTGGTCTTGGCTGTCATTTGTACACAAACTTTGGCTTTCATTTCTGATTGTCAGAAGCCAATCCGACAGTCCCGCCATCCGGCAATTTGACTACAGTCTTGTCAAGAAGTACTATGTTACCCAGTTGATGGGACCTGGGGGTCTGGTCAGGCAGCCGCTCTACGTAAAATACTGATATTCAACTGAATCCGGTTTGACCGAAAGCCGACCCCAACATAGTTGGGAAAAGGCTGGACAGACGACGGTTCTTCACGTGAATGTCAGGTCCTATATCTACCTAAAATATATTATGCCAGGTTCATATATTACTCACTCAAAGATTCACTTCATCAAGAATTTCAATTGCATATAATTTACAGCGAAGTCTGAACAATGTGTTGAACAAGAGATTCAACAGTAACTTATAATTACAGACACGCGTTGTCACGTACACACGAGTGATTTGAATTCTCAGAACAACTTCACAGATTTGAATACAGTTACAATAATATTGTCGAAGTGTTTTATAAGTTTTCGTTTGCTATATGTTACTATGATTCATTTTAATTACAATGAAGTTAACGTTATGACGTGATTTATGTTTAATTTAAATAGAACAAAAATAAATACTGAATCAATACATTTATTTAAAAAATTTCCATCACTGATGAGTGAGAGAAAACGCACATTAGAAACAACTTGTTGTAGAAGGCTGAGCATGTAGGTGCCTTTAAGAATATTGGGGAGTACTAAGAGAGGAGGAAAAAAAAAACCGTCTAAGTGCGAGTCGGACTCGCCCACCGAGGGTTCCCTACAAATTTGTAGGTACATATTACTTTAATTTTTTTTTTTTAGTTTAATAAAGAATGTTTTCAGATTTTTACCTTCACTTGTAGTATAAGACGGTATTACTTGCCTTTCATAGTTCTACGTCAACTGGAAATACCCTATACATTTTGATTCCTTTGAGAGTGTCGAAATATACGTTTTGTTGCGGCATGAACGGCCGTATCTTTTTCTTTCGTTAACAAAAAAAAAATACGTTAAGTTAACTTAGAAGTTTGGTTTTTTCAAAACTTCGAGGGACTATATTTTGTATAATTTAGTTACAAATGTATAGTTTTCTGACTTTTTCCAATACTATAAATAATAGTAAAAAGTCGCGGCTAAAAGTTAGAAAATAATATAAAAGTAAATTTTCCCCTGACTCTGATCCTATGGCCTACAGAAACCAAGCATTTTTTGGGGCAAAAGTGGACAGTGACACTCAGAGGCAGTTTTATAACAGTAAAAGATGTTCTGCAATCGGATTTATACCTCTAAAGATTACCTTCTGCTAACTATAAGGCAGAGAATCCACCTACCAGCAATTCGCATACATGTTTACAAACATTGTGGGGCAAGATTGAGGCCAGGGTTGCGGAATTGGTTCAAAAGAGTCACCCTGGCCCTGAAACGCAATTGCGCTAACAGCCCAACTAACACTAAAGCGTTAAAAAAACCTATATAAGACTCGTATATCAGTTCCATTTGAGTATAAAAGTGTTAACGCATACCTGTGCAACTGAGTTAGAGCATGCTCTAACTCACTTGTAACCACGAAAGAGGCCCACAGTGGCTAACCTGTAAAAGGTTATAGAAAGCCTATAGTACGGTGTCACAAAAGATATTAAAGCTGCATAAGATCGTTTATTCATCGTCAGCTACTACTTTAACCTGTATTACCGTTGTAAAATAGAGTTGGTAAACGCTACAGCTGGTATAAATCCTATAGTACGGTGTTAAAAAGGTACTAAAGCTGTACAGGATCGTTAGTGAGCACTACAGGTGGTAAAAAAGCGCACGTCAAACGTAAAATTAAATCTGTTCGTTATGGAAGTGTTATGTCATCCATTATTCAACACAGCTGAATAATATTATGTTATTTACGTATGTGGAGTGAAAAATGACTACCCTTATGATTTCACGGTAAATGTATACCATGTTTCTCATCCCAATTTTAACGCACCTAGGATTAATTAAAGATTTAAAAGAAAAGTTATGATAATAAAATAGGTACCTCAAGCTAAACTTATTATCAATTCCTGCTTCCTGATCAGTGGTATGTAAAATTAAGTGGCATTCATGGAATGCGTTGTAAGAAATTTTGTATATTGTAGTCAAATGTTGAATAACTCGAAGTAATATTATATTAATTGTTAGGTTACCAAAACAATGGCGAACTTTACAAAAGTGAGGTTAGTGTTAATAACGACCCATACTTGCGTTGTTTGACACCAATACCTTTAGAACTTCTGCAAAAGAGTACTGCCTAACACAATAAGCTTTAGTTAAATCCTTTATTACAGGTTAAACCTAGATAGAGGAGTTGTTTTACACCTTTAGTTTCTCGTGTTACTAAACTCTCGATAAACTCTATTTTATAGCCTATATCTGCAATAATAGTCAATATAGTACCTTAAGTGGTATAAAAGAGTTCATTGCAATAACTATACAACAATAAGTGTTAAAAGGTGTCGGCGAACACTTTTATAAAGACTTGTGTGTCACAGAAAGGTTAAAGCTATAACGTATTAAGTATACTTGCTGCTACTAGCGCCATTATAACTCTCAAAGCTGTATTACGTCGTCCATTAAAGCTTTAGTGCTGCAATTAGGGCTAAAACTTGCTTGTTAACTCCTCTTTATCGTCGTTAGTAATAACTGAGATAATTATAACCCTGTTATATTACTTAAAGTCATAAAAATGCCTGTAACTGACACCAAAATGTTATTTGGGAGGAACACGGATGAGTTATCTTAATGATTAGTCAGTATGAGTCTGACACTCCCTTCAGCTCCTCCCAGAGCGGGAGGAGTCATTTGATGATTACCTATCCTTGACAAAAAAGGGGGCAAGATCGAGTACTTGATCTCTTCATACCTTCCTATGGTGATGATGAAGTCACAATGTAAAGCAACTTGCATTCGAGTTGGGTGCTAATGTAGACGTCGCCTTAATTTGTATGACACTATTTAAGAGTGATACCCTCCACTACTTTTTCCAATAATGCATGAATTATAAGGTCCCCAGAAAAGACATGACAATTTTAATGTGTGTCTGTTTGGGCGGAATAAACTGTTTTTCTTTCTTTCTTTAAATGAAGTTAATACACTTCCCCAAAATGAAAATAGCTATTGGCTAGTTAAATATTGAAGTGCACTATCTCAACACATAAACTAGATTGCTCGTAGTTCTCGAGATGAAATCAAATTTTACGAAAATAAAATATAAACTCGAAGAAAACTGAGCAACTTTACAGCGGAACTCAAAATAAGTCCGTCTGTAAATTCGTTTTATTACGTTATCGTAGTGAAACTAAAGAAATTGAGTTATGAAACAGCAGAAAGATTTATGGTGACGCCTTATGGCATCCTCGTTTTAAGTCTAGTTATAAAAAACGGTCAAATGCGATTCGGACGCGTATAGAAAGGGTTCCGTACCATAACCCGTAAAAATAATGCTATTTGAATGGGAGCCCATTAACTTTATTTTTAGGGTTCCGTACCCAAAAGGTAACCAATGGAACCCTATTACTAAGCCTCTGCTGTCCGTCCGTCCGTCCGTCCGTACATCCGTCCGTCCGTCCGTCTGTCTGTCAGCGGACTGTATCTCAAGAACCGTAATAGGTAGACAGCTGAGCTTTTCACACATTGTGCATTTCTAATGCCGCTACAACAAAAAATAATAAAAATTCAGGTTTATGGTACGGAACCCTTCGTTTGCGAGTCCGACTCGCACTTGGCCAGTTTTTTTATTAGTTGTCATAGTGGTAATCAAAATTTCAGCTATTTAATTATTAACAGTTTAGGTAAGAGCCCACTAGAAGACAAACTGAAGAACAGCAGAGGCATAGTAATAGCTTTCATTTGGTTACCCTTCTTGCACGGAACCTTAGAAACTGACCTAATTCCACCAGTCTTAATCCTTTGCGTTGCTTATTTTGAATAAGTTATTCAGATTTAATGGCCCTGAAATATCTCTAAATCTTGAGATAGCAGTAAAATAAATTATAGACTGAGGAAGAGTGCCCCTCCATTTTGTTTATCTACAATAACAGATTACTTGGTATTCATTTCTTTGAGTAAAAATAAAACGGAATGTTTCTTAACTGACGGATTTCTTTTGAGATCGGTAGTGTTTAATTTTATTTGTTTTTGAACACAACTAGTTTCAAGTAGTTTACATATGCATAATTTGTTTTCAAATACCCCTTTTTTTAAGCATAAAAAAACGGTTCCGTACCACATAAACCTTAGTTTTTATCATTTTTTGTTATAGCGGCAATAGATATACACAATCTGTGAAAAATTCAACTGTCGACCTATTTCGGTTCTTGAGATACTGGCCGCTGACAGACAGACGGACGGACAGCGGAGGCTTAGTAATAGGGTTCCGTTGGATACCCTTTGGATACGGATCCCTAAAAATCATCAAATGACTTCTCCTGCTCTGGGCGGAGGAAAAAGTAGTGTCAGACTTATACTAACTAAAACCTATCCGTGCTCTACTTAATTCTCTGTGCGTTCATGGGCCGCGGTGACTCTTTCGAACAAATTTCGTACCTTTTAGGTAAATACCTTTAGAGTAAATTCACCATCTTAATATACCGAGTTTCCTCCGTGCTTCGGAAAGCACGTTAAGCCGTTGGTCCCGGATGTCATTTGTAGATCTTTGGCAGTCGTTATGGATTGTCAGAAGCCAGTAAATCTGACTCCAGTCTTGCCAAGAGGTACCGTGTTACCCAGTTAATGGGTTGGAGGTCTGGTAGGCAACCGCTCCACGTAAAATACTGGTATTCAGCTGAATGCGGTTTGACTGGAAGCCGACCCCAATATAGTTGGGAAAAGGCTAGGCAGATGATGATGATGACCCTTAGAGTAAATTAATCTCACTTCAACAAAACCCTTATTATTTTTAGCAATCTCATAAATCTTACGTACAGCTATATAAATTAAGTGCAGCAGCAAAATTCTCATTTATTTAACGTAGTTTAATAACATGCTAAACTCATAACGAAAGCATGTAGTAGGTACCCACTAAAATAGTTTCATATTTTCCATATGTTAATTATATCGTTTTCATTTATAACTTAAACAGTAATTTAAATAATACTTTAACGTGAAAAATGCGCAATCGATACTGAAAACAAATATTCAAAACATTTACATAAAAAATAGACCCGAGACATTTCGAAAACGCCACCCTTTAAACTGCCTCAAATTATAGCGGCAACGTCCTAGATTTCGGACATTAGGAAGCAAATAACTCTTGGGGAACGTCCCATGTCGTCCATAAGACGTTTCCTTGCGTATTTCACATAGCCAGGGCCCCATCCGTCTCCCAATATGTTCCCGTAATGTTACGAGTTGCGTAATTTGATTCTGCTGAAATATTAACAGAGAAAATTCGCGAAGGAAGATAAATGGTACAGATGAGGGGGAGCTCTAAACACATTTGTATTATTGTCGCAGTGTCTTCTACCTTTAATCACATAGTGATAGTGTCAACCTGTTGAACGGTAGTGCCTTATTTATATGGTCGTATGTGTACTGAATTAAATTTTCAATTAAGCGAGGTGCTCATAACGGTTTCTTATAACGTGTTAAGTCTAATGAGATCGGTCTCCTAGCTTTGGAACTGGGATAAAGTTTACACTGAAAGTCTGAGGAACTATACATACAAAATTAAATTGAATCATGAAATGTGATGTTGTCCTGACACAACCAAAGGTTTTAAATTTAATTAATGTTGTCAATATCATTATTCTTTGAAATGAAACCAGTAAAAGTAACGTGAAATGGTTTTTTTTTTAATTATTTTATTGATAGGCTCGCGTTGGACCAAAACGCTATATCATCATCATCATCATCCACAGCCCGACTTCGCCCACTGCTGAGTATAGGCCTCTCTTTTCTTGTCCCTACGCTCCTGTGCCAGCCTCATCCAGTTTTTCCTGCGATGGCAACAAGTCTATCTCACATGATGGTAAATGATGTTGTGACTGTTACGAGTCGAAGATGGAGCACGCTTAGGCAAGCGTGCTCCATCTTCGACTCGTAAGTACAGAAGTAACAGTAACAGAAGTAATCCAATCACTCTTGACGTGAAGACCACATATTGTAGCTAAGTTATAAGTAAATAGTAAGTGGATTCGGTACGCCCAAACAGAATCTAGTAGGTACTCCTTTAGTGAAGGCATAACTGTTATGTACATATTATTACATAGTTTATTTTATTTGTCACTAGCACTTCGCCCGTGACTTCGTCCGCGCTGCAATTTTCTTAAGGATCCCTATTTGTTTTCCTTCCTCAAGAACCACTCAATCTATTGGTGAAAACGTCACTACAATCGGTGCAGTAGTTTTTGAGTTTATCGTGAACAGGCAGACAGACAGACGTGGCAGAGGACTTAGTTTTATAATATGTATTGAAGTACGAGTCGCAAGACTCGCAAGTAATCCTTTTTTTAACTTTTTTATTTCATTTGTGTGCAATAAATAAGTAAAGCAAAATATAAACCTGATGTAAGTATGCATTTCTGACTATAACAGCAGTAGGGGTTGCTACCCCTAAGCCTTAAGTCTTCCCAGACACGTCCAATCTTTTATGAAGCAATAGATTACATTGAAATTGCTTGTAAACAGTTTACGGACGAAGGCTATTCTCAGACTAGTTTATGTTGGAAAGCAGTCTTTATTACTTGGATAGAGTAAGCTTTTTGATCTTCAATTATATTATAAGCTTTCTGTTTTGGTCTTAGGGCCAATTCCCATCTTAGTCGCAATCTGTCAAGAAAACCTCAATTTCCATACATTTTGCCATGAATGCGAACGCTGCTTAAAACTAGAAATGCTCGTGTCGGACTTGCGTGCAATTCATTTTTGTAACATGTTATTTTAACACTACAATCTTCTTATAGGTTTTCCTGATTTTGTTTGGTATATAACTATTATCTGCATTTTTTTTCAAAATTGTATGCTCGTGTAGGTGTTTCGGAGATAAGGGGGAAATGGTAATTTTTGGTTTAGTTTCTTGAATAACTTCAAAACTATTTATTTTAAAACAAGAAAAAAATAATAATTAAAACCCTCACAGTAAGTTTCTTAATTTAATATGTCACAAGACACAGTTTGAATTTTTTTTTTGAATTTTATAGTTTAACCCCCCTACCAGTAAGTTCTTTAATTTAATATGTCACAAGATACAGTTTGAATTTTTTTTTTAATTTTCTAGTTTGACCCCCAAAAGTGACCCCTATACTCAAAATTTATTTATTTACGTAACTCGTACGTTTTTGGGTCACATAATTCCATATGCACAGCAAATTTCAACAGAATCGATCCAGTAGATCCGGAGAAAACTGGCTGTGACAGACGGACAGACAGACAGACACTCGAGTGATCCTATAAGGGTTCCGTTTTTTACAGATGTTCGGAACCTTAAAAAAAGAATTTATTACATAAGAGCAGAGTCTCTTCACTTAATGAGGGAATCCTTGAAGGTTTAAATAGACTTTTAATTATGATTTCAAATTATACGCTTACAGAATAAGATGATCTTACAACATTAATTAATTTTCCTTTGTGTGTTAAGTACTTTGAAGGTAAGAACAATGAAAAGTTGTGATGTTTGACTTATAAATGTTGAAGTCTTAGTGGTTTTATAAATGGCGTGTCTTATTTTGTGTACGAAAGTGATGGATACGTTAGATTAAAAAAACTTGTCTTTATTTTGAATATGGTATTTTTTTATGCAAGTAAAATAACGGTCAAGTGCGACAGACAGACGGGCGGACGGACGGATAGACAGCGGGATACATTTTTTATTTACCATTTGGGTACGGAACCCTAAAAAATACCAAATTGACTATAATATTTGTCTTTACTAACATCATCATCTGCCTAGCCTTTTCCCAACTATATTGGGGTCGGCTTCCAGTCAAACCGGATTCATCTGAATACCAGTGTTTTACGTGGAGCGGCTGCCTACCAGACCTCCACAACCCATTAACTGGGTAATACGGTACTTCTTGACTGGAGTCAGATTTACTAGCTTCTGACAATCCGTAACGACTGCCAAAGATCTAAAACTGACAGCCGGGACCAACGGCTTAACGTGCTTTCCGAGGCACGGAGGAAACTCGGTATGTTAAGATGGTCACCCATTAACAGACCAACCTTGGCAAGCGTTGCTTAACCGTGAAGATCGACCCGTGCGGCTGTTATTATTTAGCCATGAGCTCCTCGTCTTTACTAACATACTACAAATATTTATAATACTGTCGTTAAGGAATTTTAGTTTGGGTTTTTAATTTTGGATGTTTGCGTCAGTTTTATGACAATAAATATTTTTTTAATTGTTTCTTTCTTCTAATAGCTTAGATAAGTAACTTATACGAGGAATAAAGATATAATATAGCGGCTGGATACAATCCTTAAAGAATTTATTCGAGAAAGCTTTAAAGTTGAACCAATCGCCCATTAAATCATCGAACACCGCCTTCACTGGTACGGCGATTCCAGAATAAGACAACCCAAGATGGTTGTGATTGTTGTGTGTGAGCAAGAAAGTGATTGCTCGTATTCACCAGAACCTCTAGACAAGCTGCCATTTTAATAACGATGGCGATTGTCGAAATGCCAAAATATAACGGATTGGGATTTTGACAGCATTTGTCAATTCCAAACATTTTCGAATATCTCTTGCTTTAGACAAGAGACATTATGTCCTTCCTCAGGTAAAAATACAAATAAAAATGTACTGATAATGTTAAATTTAGAAATAATAAACTTACTTACCAATATTCAAATAAGTAAAGGCTACTATCAAAAAAACGCTGAACCGAACGTATAAAGCTTTTTCATAGAAAAGGGTAAGCATATCGATGCAAAACATCTAATACCCTTCTTTGGTAAAAAACAGGACAATTCCCAATACACTGTTTGCATTTTCACACGCGGCGTTTTTAGTGATAGGTACTGTTAAACGTTTTCTCCAGTCTTTCAAACATTTTCTCTTGACGACGTAATTTTAACGTTCTCTTTTAGAGCGTAAGATTGAAAATTCACCGTCTCAGTTCTAAGATAAGGTTTTTTGATGTGAACGAGGTATCAAAGGGGGTTCGCTTAACAATACTCCTATTGTGGCGTGTATTGAATGTCACATTTTGTATAGGTGACACAAGTTGCAAGAAAGTGGCTGAAAAGCTGTTGTATTATAAGGCTGCAGCCGTTTAAAGGGTGTGATCCAGTTTGTATACCCTAGGGTGGTTTATTGAAATTGAAAATAATATTGCGTTACATCTTGTTTTTGGTATAATGGCACGGACGTTTAGTTACATTATATAGTACTGAAGACAGTTTACAGATACATAAAGCCTCCCGCAAACCCGTCTGGCGCGAGGATGCAAAAACTGGTTTTCATACAAAGTATTAAACGCATTTTCACATCGTATCACATCGGATCATAAAAGTTAAAAGAATTCTGTTATTATTTAACTATTCAAAAATATGGGTTATATTGATTGTAATTCTGAACATAATAACGTTATCTAACGTAGTATTCCTAGTAGATAGTTCTCCGAATTTTACAATAATAATAACTCAAAATTTGTACCTTCTGCGTGATATTACGTGGGCCAATGGTGAAAAAAAAAATCTTTGAAAACGAAAATTTTTACAAAAGAAGCATCTGTTTAGACCATTAACAGTCATTAAATCCAACTTACTAACCAAAAGGTAA
The DNA here is from genome assembly GCA_950371165.1 of Lacanobia oleracea. Classification (NCBI taxonomy): domain Eukaryota; kingdom Metazoa; phylum Arthropoda; class Insecta; order Lepidoptera; family Noctuidae; genus Lacanobia; species Lacanobia oleracea. The sequence continues at coordinate 14,980,237 of OX493401.1, forward strand.
ACAGCTAATCATCATCATCATCATCATCTGCCTAGCCTTTTTCCAACTATATTGGGGTCGGCTTCCAGTCAAACCGTCAAAGGCTTCAAGTCAAAAAGGTAAACAACTAGTATCTATAATATATTATTACAATGAACCACGGTTAACAACTTACCAACCATTTTTGTTCTTACCTAAAAAAAAAACACCCACTCGATTGGCGATTGGCTTCAACGCGAGTTCGATTTCCGCACTGAGCAAATATGTACCTATTTGAATATCGTCCAGACAGTTTTTATTCCGGCTTCCAGTGTTTGAGTATGTGATAGGTACGAAAGATAACCTTAATGGAGGAGGCAGTCATACCACAATGAATCTGCCTAGTGTTTTCCCAAGGTTGTTGGGATCGGCTTCCTGTTTGACAGGATGCAGCTGAATACCAGTATTTTAGTATTTTACTTGGAGCGACGGCTAAATCATAACAGCCGCACGGGTCGATCTTTAAGGTTAAGCAACGCTTGCCAAGGTTGGTCTGTGGATGGGTGACCATCTTAACATAGCGAGTTTCCTTCGTGCCTCGGAAAGCTAGTTAAGCCGTTGGTCCCTGCTGTCATTTGTAGATCTTTGGCAGTCGTTACGGATTTTCAGAAGCCAGTAAATCTGACTCCAGTCTTGCCAAGAAATACCGTGTTACCCAGTTAATGGGTTGCGGAGGTCTGGTAGGCAGCCGCTCTACGTAATACACTGGTATCCAGCTGAATCCAGATTGACTGCAAGCCGACCCCAATAGAGTTGGGAAAAGGCTAGGCAGATTATGATGATGATGACTTGAAGCGACGGCTAGTCTGACCTTCAGAACCTAGTAACTGGGTAGCACGATTGGTAAGGCTGGTGTCAGATTTTTTGGCTACTGACTACCAATGACGACTGCCGTCAATGACTTACAAATATGACAAGCGGACCAAGGCTTAACGTACTTTCTGAGGAAGGAGGAGTCGGTACCTATTTAATTGATGATTACCCATCCACTGACCTGGGCAAGAGCTGCTTAACCTCATAAATCAAACCGTGTATTATAATTTAGCCACAAACAACTTTTGGTTGTATCAGGTACAGGTTTTTACGTATATAGAAAATCCTGACATTACAGAAACCACACAGTACAAAATCAGATAAGATTATAAAAATAACCGGCGCTCCATTAAAAAGTCAATAAGATACATCCTACTTCGCAAAATGAAATCAGGATATTGGTACGCACACATACAAAGCGTAACGGGATAACAATATACGATATAATACGCACACATGTGTAATACTGCCAATGTATTACGCATTCTATACGCACAAACTCGTAAGGCCGCCTACCGAAAAGCGAGCGAAGCGTGGTTGTACTTATAGCGGACGTGTTTTTGCAAGAGTGACAAGGCATTAAAAACGGAAACAAATTTGCACGTTGGAATTGCACTACAGTGTAATTGCTTCAAGCCGGTTCCGATTTCGGACTACAAGATGTGTGAGGCTAAGCGCCATTGGTACGCGGTGGACTTCTCTCCCATACGCACAAAACGTTTTAGGAATCCTTTCATTATGCGTAGGTACAACTAAGCAGTGTAAGTCCCTGCCGAAGTCTGTGTTCTCTAAGCGGGACAACCTTAGGTTCTTTGGTTCAAAACTGAATAATTTACTTAGGTACGCTACGCACAGTTTGGATTGCCACACGACAATTAAATGAACGGAGTTAAATTATTTTGCAAAGTATTACCAAAACGATTTGTGAGTGCATTTGAAGACAGTCCATCAGGCACACACATATAAGAGAACTAGTTGACCCACGCAACTTCGTTTGCGTCACAATTTTCATTACTGTTCCGCTCCTATTGGTCTTAGCGTGATGATATACCGCCTATAGCCTTCCTCGATAAATGAGCTATCTAACACTGAAATATTTTTTCAAATAGTACCAGTAGCTCCTGAGATTAGCGCGTTCAAGTAAACAAACAAACTCTTCAGCTTTATATATTAGTACTAGCTGAACCGCGCAACTTCGTCTCCGTCACCATTTTCATTACTGCTCCGCTCCTATTAGTCTTAGCGTGATGATATAACCTATAGCCTTCCTCGATAAATGGGCTATCTAAAACTGAAAGATTTTTTCAAATCGGACCAGTAGTTCCTGAGATTAGCGCGTTCAAGCAAACAAACAAACTCTTCAGCTTTATATATTAGTATAGAAGTATAGATAAAAACTGACTGAAATAATAGTATCGTATCATCATCATTATGATAATGATGATGATACCTCATCATTATGACTTATTGTGGCGATGCTGAGGCCTATGTCCAGCAGTATCGTATAGATAACAGATACCATTTGGTTTGAGCTCTTCACCTCTCCAATCCAATGTAAAGGCAGCCCAATATTTAGACTGCGTTTGTATTCTATACGCACACGAGTGTATTATAGCGTATGTATTTTATCCGCACAGTCTAAACGACTCGACCGTTTTGTACTAATGGTGTGTCATTGTGATCCGAATAGTGTTACATGGTATAGTAGTTACTGCGATCGGGTATCCAATCGATGTGTTGTGGCTTTAATGGTTCCTAATTTTGATTTAAGTAACGTTGAGATTAAAACTAAAAACTTATGTTTAGTTTTATTAACAAAAAGTAAGAATACGCTAAGCATAATATTAAAACTAAAATACAAAACTTGTTGAATAGAACTGCTAGAGTTTGATAAAAAAGCCGCAATACCTCCTTCGAGCAAGTTGTTTTACATTGTGGGCGACAGTGCCCCTTACAGCTCACACTGCAATTAAACTTGCATGCGATTTTCTTGCAAAATTTAGTTCAAGACTGATAACAACTTTTCACAGACACGGCACTACTCGACAAGTGCTAAATATCTTTTTTATTGTTATTAATTAAAAATAAATCGTGTGTAGCAATTTCAGTGTCGCGCTTAACTGTCGCCTTTATGTAATTCGACAATTTCAATTGCATAATTTATTCAAAATATTTGAAAATAAGAACAATTTAGTTTTCATTTCTTCAAGTAAAGAAGAATGAAGAATGTGTGTCCTATTCGTATGACGATAGTGTACAAAATACAAAAATCGGTTAAGTGCGAGTCGGACTCTCACACGAAGGGTTCCGTACCATAAACCTTATTTTTTATTATTTTTTGTTATAGCGGCAATAGAAATACATAATCTGTGAAAATTTCAAGTGTCTACCGGTTACGGTTCTTGAGATATGCCCGCTGACAGACAGACGGACGGACAGCAGAGGCTTAGTAATAAGGTTCCGTTGGTTATCCTTTGGATATGGAACCCTAAAAAAGATATGATAAATAAATAATAAGAATAACTGTCACTCTTCTTCAATCAGGGTTCTCCAATGTAAAACGGCAACACTTGCCAGATTATGTACATACGAAGATACGAGTCTCTCAAACGCACGGAATGTTCCATCAAGCATTTACTTGAAACAACGGCTGGAACATCGTTTAGCACTCATGGTACCTACCTATTCCTTAATACTGTCTGCAAACGCAGTTTACTTCTCAAACATGCCGCCCGATTTTGTACGGACGAAACTTTATACTGTTGAAATTATTTACTTGCAGAAAGACAATAAATACTACGGAAATTTGTGCACCTACCACTGATGTCCCTGCTTCACCCTGATGTTGACTCATCATCATCCTCGTTATGATCAGTTCAGGTGATACGACGGCTGGACAAAGGCCTCCCTGTCCCATTGACTTATACTGTCCGATTCTTCGGTCTATGTCCAATGGCATAAAAAACCGGACAAGTGTATGGAAGCCCCCTTTCATTTTGAATTAATTTTTTATAATTTGTTATTACGTTGGAAGGCCTCCCACAAGGAGGACCGATGAAGATGAGAGCAATGCTTGGAGTTCCCTTGCGTGATTGAATCAGGAATGATGATATTCGTAGAGAACCAAGGGTACCGACATAGCCCGAAGGTTCGCTAAACTAAAGTAGCAGAGAGCAAGGCATATTGCTCGCAGAACAGATGGTCGATGGGACCGAAAAGTTCTGAAGTGGCGACCGCGTAAAGGAAGACGCACCGTCGAATAGACTCAGCCACAAGGTGGACCGATGAAGATCGCGGGTAGCCGATGGGTGCGAGACGCGCAGAACCGATCGTTGTGGCGACGCTTGGGGGAGGCCTATGTCCAGCAGTGGACGTTTTTCGGCTGATATAATGATGATAATGATTTGTTGTCATGCCGGCAATAAAAATACACACTCTTAAAATTTCAACTGGCAACCTATTATTGTTCTTGAGATACATCTCACTGACAGACTGACGAATGGACGGCCGGCCGAACGGAGAGCGGAGAATGTAACCGTAAAATCGAATGCCAAAATAATACGAATTGTTTAGCTTTTGAGGTGACTAACAAAATAAGCACCAAAACCTACGCTAGCATATCGAGCAACAAAACATGAAACACAGTACACAAACCTCTATTTATGTACGACAATACACAACAAACAAACACAAACGTACATCTAATTCAATTCGCACCTCGCAGCTATTCCCCTATAATCCGACGCCCGTTTAATATTCGACCCGTTCCGGGTCTAAATGGTAATGAGTTACCCAGTTTTAGCTAAATGAAGATTCTGTTTATACGATAGTAAGCCGGGTAATCCACCGATCTAGCGACTAGCTATTGAAAACGCGTTTATTCTTCAACGGGACGCGACGCTGATACGCATGGTGTCAACCCAGAATAACGAAAAAACCTATTTTAAAAATAAAACATTAATTAATTATTATTATATTCATGGAGGATCTTGTCACACACTCTGTAACCATGAATCCAGTACATGGTTGTAGACGCCAGAGATGATATATTTTTTTTCAGTTTTTGCTTTATACGGACTCGTGTATTTTCTTTTTAAATCGTGTGATTTTAATTTCCTTCTTACTATGAAACTGTGTTTTATAGAATTTTAATTGTAATAACTCAAAACCCAAAATAAGTAGTAATTGAACTCATTGTCATGAACAATCACGCGAAAGTTAAGAAATTGAAAAAAAAAAACAAAAACAATAGGTTATTTTACAAAAAAAATCTAATCAGTCCGTCTGACAGATTTTCAAAAAATATGGGAGATATAAAAATGTACCAAATTTACCAAGCCAGATGACGTCACGCGTGTCTTTAACGCACTGTATCGTCTTCATTTTTTGTTCACGTGACAAAAGAAAAAATACGTGTCCAATATTTTTTGGAAATATATCAGACGGACTAATTAGATTTTTTTAGTAAAATACCCTATTCTATAAATTTATCTAGCTACCCAATATTTAATAATTTCCCCAAAATATCTAACATGTGAGTTGTCACAGTATTGCACATCAGCGTTCGTGTGCGAGACTAGATACCTATCGATTTATAGAAGGCGGGTAAATTAAATGCGCTGCTACTCAGGTGTCGGAAGATGGAGAAAATTGTGTTCGGAGCGTTGTAGGGATTTACTTGTCTAGCGTGTATTGGGTAATTAGTTTGTCTTTCCAATTAGGGACGTGCTGTCTCTGTAGAAGGTAGAGTTAATTTCGATGTTTGTATTTATTTTCATGCAATGATGCAAAAGTGTGCGATTAAAAGAACATGGGTCTGAACGTACCCAGTTTGTAGCAAGTTGAAATTGGTACCATTCGAAAGGTCTTTGAAAACGTAGATATTTTTTGTATGGGAGCAACTTTGTAACTTATGTAGGAAAAAAGATATTCGATGTTGAAAATACCGAAAATCCTTAGTAAAATCGACCCACGCACGTTCAATTTTTTTTTATTTTATCCATTAGGTGGGTAGTTCGAACTATTTTGTGCTAGCGTCGGTGTGTCGTCAGTAGTTAGTACCTGTTAGGAACTGATTTTGAGCGCACGCGCATATCTTAGTTTATTTTATTCTTACTTTTATTTACAACCTCGGCTTTCACAACGGACTTCAGTGTATTACTTAACGATTGGATTATTATTATTAATCATCTGCTTCAAAAAAATGGAAGGTGAACGCCGTATACAGTGTGTTACATGTACAAGATCAGTAATTCGTGACCGAAACCGGCATATTATACTGAACGCGAACCTATTTGGAAGACAATCCAGGCCTCACAGAGTATGTGATGGCACGGATTAACATAAATGAGGTTAGTATAACAATAGCTTTTGATCATCGAGTACACGGTGTCTTTTTGTTCACTCTTTATTAAGTTATTTATTGTTTTCGTTACTTGAGGATTTGGTTTTTCTTTTAGATGGCCCTGAATCAACTTCAGGCAATGTGTCATCGTTGTTGGGTAGCTGGAAGACGACAGCAAGCTAGGTTCGAACAAGAACAAAACCAGGAACTTGCAAACCCAGAGCACCCAACGTCTGTTCCAACTTATAGAAGGGTTGCAAATACGGCGCGTCACTGTTTATTTCATGGGTGCATCAATCAAGAACTTCACAGAGTGTCCAGGTTTATAAAAGTATTCTTGTTGGTTAATCATAGCGTGTACGTTCCTGAACATGCACGCGTTTGTACACATCACATCAACACAGAAGATTGGAGCTCCCTGTATGATAATGGAGAGACAATATTCACACCAGACCATCTCAAAGATATGATTGATACGTTACGAGATGCATATAAACATAAGACTAATATAGATTTTGACAATGTAAACAACATTTTACCAGAGGATCTATATTACCTAACTGGCTTAACACACCAACAATTCGAAATCCTTTTGAATGAAACACCGTCTCTTTTAAATCAATGTAGAAGACCAAAAACTGCACTAGGAATATATTTATTAAAACAACGGTCTGGTGGACCAAATACACGTATAGCCTCCCAAATAGGTGTATCTCGTAAAACGATCGGTATTTTGCTTAAAACTGCTAGAAACTGCTTGACCCAAGACTTTGTTGTTCGCCATTTGGGTTTCAATCATATAAGTCGGGATGAAATTATAGCTCACAGCCTTGCAGTACCATCATCAATATATTCCAACCCTATAAACCCAGTGGCTATAGCTACTTGTGATGGTTCGTACAGAAAAGTAAAAACTTTTTATTTCAAAAAAAGTCTTACAGCTTACACAAGTATAAAAACTTGTTAAAACCCTTTGTGATTACTTGCCCAGATGGCTATATTATAGATATATGTAGACCATACGCTGCAACAAAGACTGATGCCCAAATCATGACTGAGATTATGAATGATCAAACGTCCCCAGTGCATATAACGTTACAAACAGATGACGTTTTTATATTAGATCGAGGTTTTAGAGACTCTATACCAGATATAGAAAGTGCTGGCTATGTTGCCCATATGCCACCAAGTAAAGATAGGCATGCCACACAGCTTACAGATATTCAAGCCAATAAATCTCGAGAAATCACCATAGCGCGTTGGGTCATTGAAGTAATAAACGGATGGTTCAAAAGGGACTACAAAATATTTAGGCATACAGTTATCAATAAAACACTCCCTCACTTATTTGAAGACTTCCGTATTGCGGGAGCCCTTATAAATGCATTTAGGCAGCGTCTGACAGATAATGAGCATGCCCACGCTTTTATCAATATAATAGCGCAAAGAAGAAGTGAACCCAACAGACTGCGCAATTATGTAGTCGCAGAACATATGAACAGACAGCGGGCGGTGTTCACAACAATGACGGCTACGTCAATACCATTTCCACAATTGACAGAAGAAGACGTCATTCTACTCAGTTTGGGCACATACCATTTAAAGCTCGCTAGATCATATGTTGCCGAGCATTTGCGAGGTGGAGATGGTATATATAATATTGAGGTATCTTCGAGCCGTAGCCCTAGTATGTCGCAGCATGGGTTAGTAACCGAAAACTGCTCGTTAATTAGAGGCCGCATATTATCGAGGCACGTGTCGAATAAAATATATTACACATATATTTTAATCAAGGTTAATGTCCAGGGCAGAGAAGCCATCGAAGCGTATTATTGCTCCTGCATGACGGGTATGAGAACTCTAGGTGCTTGTGCCCATACTATTAGCATAATATGGTACTTAGGTGTTGGCAGGCACCTAGATAACTTCGTAGGTCCGGCAAGTGCCTGGGATGATATAATCATTGAAAGTAACAATACAATTTAATAAAACTGTGCTATTTAAGATTGATAGTTCTTATTTAATATTTTTTCTGTACCAAAAACCAACGATAGGAAGCTATATCGCTCTCTAAAAACAGAAAAAAATTACTGGTTACCTATTTATTTAGTCCAAAAAGCAGAAAAGTGCGATTATTGGCAATTAAAAATGTTACAAAGAAGTTATCATAACTTCGGTCTTTCATTAATTCATTCTTTCGTTCACTTATTTTCGAGTTACTCAATTAGGCCTCTTCTAAATTACACCTAGTCTAAAATGCCACAAAGTGGGTACGGGTTCCATACAGAATTACCCATTGTTCTTTGATCCGTATGTGCCAGGACTATTGAAAGGCTTCCGTATTGTGGGTGAAACTTAAATCTTTTAACCACTTCGCGTAATGGCAATAAAGAAAAAATATTTTTTCGCCAATCATGGTGCATACCAAAATAAAACAAAATTAATAACTTAAGCAAGTGGAGTCGAGGAGCTCGTGGCTGGATAATAACAGCCGCACGGGTCAATCTTCAAGGTTAAGCAACGCTTGCCAAGGTTGGTCTGTGGATGGGTGACCATCTTAACAAACCGAGTTTCCTCCGTGCCTTGGAAAGCACGTTAGCCGTTGGTCCTGGCTGTCATTTATAGATCATTGGCAGTCGTTACGGATGGTGAAGCCAGTAAATCTGACTCTAGTCTTGCCGTGAAGTACCGTGTTACCCAGTTAATGGGTTGTGGAGGTCTGGTAGGCAGCCGCTCCTCGTAAAATACTAGTATTCAGTTAAATCCGGCTTGACTGGACGCGGACCCCAATATAGTTGGGAAAAGGCTAGGCAGATGATGAATAACTAAAAAAAAAAAAAAAAAAAATATAAAAAACCCTATAAAATGTGTGTACATAAATTGTTAAATAAATAAATAAATAAGGGTGCCTTTCCACCAAAGAAATGCTATGCAGCTATATAATGCGAGAATTGTGTCATCATGCATGTGATTGTGTAGCCTCTGTTGGCGATCCAATATATAAATAATAAAATAAAGAGTGTAAAAGCCAAGCTTCGAAGCAATGTGACCGTTTCGACTGAAGCTAAACTATAAAGCGGAGCAAGTAAGGTGTGCTATGAGAATGTGCCGCCGCAAGGTAGATGTGTGAGAGAGATGCGCAGTTTGAGCTAGGTGACCTTTATTTCGCACATTGGGAGATATAAAATATTTTTTTGCATTCACAATGGCATGTCTACTCTCGGTGACAAATGCGCGTTTACTGAAGGTTCACTGCTCTGCACACATAGCTACACTACTCGCAACCATCCATAGCACGCATTCATAGCACGCATCCACAGCACGCATCCACATTAAGCATCCATCCATAGAAAAAACGTAGCCGAGTTGAATCAGTTTCCACCAGTGCTGTGCTATGTGGACCAATACATATGATTGGTGCATATCAAAGGCACAAGCAACGTTGCATAGCACATCTCTGGTGGAAAATTAGCCTAAAGGTGCCTGTCCATTACAGCGGAGCGGAGAAACGGAGAAGTTTTATCAAAAGGAATTGCATAAAAGCTCCGCACTACGTGAGTTACTAACATTTTGACTGACATGATTGGTTAAAATTTTTCTGTTTCTCAGCTTCGCTTCCTCACTCCGCTGTAATGAACAGGCACCCTAATGCTGGCAAATAGCAAGTACCAAATGACAAATAACACATCAGTGTCCGCTTGACAGGCTGTCACTAATGTAACAACCTGACACGAAGCTTAGCAAGCACGAAGGGCGAATTCCTACACCACCAGCTATAAAACATAAAATAACATTGATCTTTCAACAATTTCAGTCGTTTCAACAATCTTTTGTTGCTCTGCAATTTGTGCAAACTCAATGATACTTAGATATTCTTCTATCATCACAATAATATTGTATTTTATTTTTAGATAAGATTGTTCGTCGCCTGAATGGGTTTACGAGTACAATAAGAAAGAAATCATTGAATGAGAACTGACATAAACAACTCGTTTATTAATGTATCGATTAGGTACTACTACCTACTCGTACATACGAATATATTCAGGTTTTCACACGGAGTTGGTGTATATACAATGTGTATGTACACATTCACAATACACCAATTTTCAGCGCCCCGCAATGAAAACGAGTAACTTCCCCATCAGAACGCATCGTGTTAAAGCGTAAATCGCTTCACTTTCTGCTGTAAAGCGTAAAATAAATTAGTTGTGTACAAAATTTTTCCGCTAAAGGATTTTAATGAATTTTTAAAACGGTCCCGGGGCCCGTATCGCACCGACAACTTTAATTAAAAAGCCTGGAGGCGTAAAAACGGCGACGATTTCAAAATAACTGGTAGGAAAAGCGAGGAATGATTCCGTTTAGTTTTGTTTCGTTTCAGCAGATGTTGTGGCGTTCCGTTTCGATACTCGTCCTGCACGTATTTCTAAAAAGTTGAAACCAATATCTGGGAGTGTGGATTTGGTATTTGGCGAGGGTGGTTGAATTTTTCGAACCTTCCAATGGCAAAATGTAATGGGCAACATGCTGGCTTTTTCACTTTGTTTATGAAAAAAAAAAACTTTGAAAGCTACAGAAAACATGCAGGAATACGCTTTTTACCAACACTGTTGCAAATATGCCTTAAAATGTCTCAACGATTTTCAAAAACACGACCAAGTATTTTAAAGCATTTCACAACCTTCAAAGCTCTATATGCGTACCACTTCTCACTATTACATATCTGTCAACACGAGATAGCACTTCGCACGAAATCGGAAACTTAAATACGGATCCACTTCCATCAAACTCGAATCGAACGTAGCTATTCGAGAAATCTTTGAGACGTAAATTGACGATATTATGTCGTAATCGAAGTAAGGAATTGCCGCTAAAAGTGGAACTAATGTAAATGTAGATTCTCAAGAATTCTCTTTGCCTTTAATGCAGGTGCATTAGCCGAGATCACCGCATGCCTCCCCCTTAGATATAGTGTTACGTTCATCTTAATTAGATGGGTTTATAGCCAGGATTAACTGTCCCCTTTTAATCTTCAGATGAAAGCTGATGGAAACCTTTTTGTGGAACCCAAGAGAAACGCAATTACGTACCTATTAAGTATTAATAGCTATGATGTATAATAGAAAGGGTTAAGCGATTTTATAGGCTTCATATCAGATCTTAACCCTAGTAATGACGGTAGGGAACAAACGTTATCGTTGTCGAAATTTAAATTATTTTGTTCATTTATTCATGGCATTAAATTAACTCCAAAAATGTTCTGATTTCAAAGAGCCCTTCTATCAAGATAATTTTTTTTTGACGAGAAAAAGTTGGTACGTGAGACAGGAAGTTAGGGAGCGACTTGAAAATGGAACGGAAATAGTGAAACGGAAATGACTTCATTCTAATTCCAAGGAGCCTCTTGCTGTTTGTGAATTGGCACCTCGATAGGTGTGTTTTAAAAGGGGGAGCTTGGTTTAAAGAAAAAGTTCTTAAGCAGAGTTTTGTAAGTTAAATTAAGGAAGGAACTTTTTGAATCTTGATGTTCACCAACCAAAGTTAATTTAATAATCAGAAAATGAATTTTAAAAGATTAAAATATAAAAAGAAATGGGGATCACTGTAGAAAAAAAAACTACCAGGCTTAAATGAGATTTGATGGGTCACGTTAGTCTCATGTTTGGTGAGACCGCTGGTCTCCACATAGAGGGTGCCCGAGAATGGACGCCACTGCCGAAGCAAGCGGTTTATTCTGACAAAATCTCACCATGTAAACTAAGATGGAGTAAGCATGAAGTGAACATTCCATCTTGTTCGTATTGATTGACGGCTCCTTTTATGTTAACTGCACCTAAGCTTTACAGAACCGCACTGTAAGTCTAAGAAGAGCGGTTCTGTAAAGCTTAGGTGAAGAGAGGGAAACCTCACGACCTAGCCGCCGCAATAGAAGAAGACGCCCCAGGCGTCGGAAGTCGCAGGGCGATTTCCGGCCACCGAAGGCGCGGGCCTGCGGACGGCGAGCATTGGGTGGCTTGCCGTCCGATCAGAACCAGGCCCGGGTCGGCGGCGCACTGTGTTCCACGCGCGCCTCAAGGAGCTGTCAGCATGGGAGACGGGGTCCGCTAAGGCTAGTACCTGCCGGGGTGCGGAATCCGTTCGAAAGAGACGCCGCAGACCTGGAACGCAAAGGGCATTAGGATGAGCACGGATGGGTTTTAGTCAGTAAGAGTCTGACACTCCCTTTCGCCCCGCCCAGAGCGGAAGGAGTCATTTGATGATTTCCCATACTTAAAAAAAAAGGTCTAAGAAGAGGAGGCGAGACGACTTAAACGCCGATTTGCAAGTGCTTGTTGGTAAAGGAAAACTTGGAAGAGGGAACCTTTGCCTAACAGTAGCAAAGTGTAGGCTGATTAAAAAAACAGTAATATCGACCTGCCACTGTCGTAGAATAGAGTAATTATCAGTATAGTAACTAGTAGTAATTTAAGCTTGTTCAATCAATTGGTCAATACTCAATCATTTCCCATAATATTATACGTGTAGGCGGAACAGTTATATTGTGAGCGCAAGCAGTAATTTCAATGACATTTGCAAGGAATATGATTAAGATCCATTCACAATCAGTGTGAATTCAGCGAGAAGGTGCTTAAGTACTTATCTCGTCAAGGTTGCCCAATCTTCTTTAATGTTGATAAGTTAATCTTAGTTAGTCTAATGGCATATCCATCCACTCTGTGTATCTGCCGTGGATAACTATTATTAGCCAATAATAGTTATCCACGACAGTCATATAATCCTAGATAAGTACCTAGTTAAGTTTTGTAAGCTGTTGTTATCCCTAAAAATAAATAAATAAATAAGCCTGAAGTTCTTTAAGTAGCAAATAATAGATTTATGTAACTAAATAATTCTTAGTTTAATTTAAGCGGTGTGATTTTATATTATGCTCACATCATAATTTACGTTATTGGCTTGCTGGTGGTACGGTTTCCTATTTTGTTTGTCTTTATTAGCTATTAGTCCTCCATGTACTAAATAAATAAATTAAAGTCCAGGTTTATTTACGACGTTTTCCTTCTTCCTCAGTCACACCGGTGCACATTTTGAATGAAAAAAAAGGCTTCGAAACCCATCCTCATGCTTAAGAAAACCCTTTAAGCATTAAGGTGGATGCTCCAGGGTAGCCCGCGAAATTCAAGCAATTTGCCGGTCAGTGTGAAGCTGTATGTAGACCAAATACGATCCGCGACCGTAACGCGTATTTATCTAAAGAATTATAACCATTTTAATCATCAATATAGCCCTCTAAGTTCATGTAGCTCGACAGAATGATTATTTCTGAAATATTCAGATCGCGGATCGTATTTGGTCCATATACAGCTTCACACTGACCGGCAAATTGCAAAAAAACATAAAAAATTTTGAATTTTGCGGGCTACCCTGGAGCATTCACCTTAATATAAGTCTCTCATACTCATTTAAGAGTAATAAAGCTATAGATACAAACTGCATTATGATCCAGTCTTATTGCAGAAAAGAAGGGCTGATATTGTTGCACAAATCCCACATACTAAAACAATATTTGCCACCAGACAATTCAATAAACGTTCAGCTAAACTCTACAACAAAATAAACAAAATGAATGACTTATACAACAAAACAAGTTTTGAATGTAAAATATTTTTAACCAATTGGCTTATTGTACCTATGATGATACGGAGGCACTTCTATAGCATACACACAAGCAAATGTTTCTACAACACACACTTTCACACACACTCTCACATCCACCCTCACGCACTCAACCACCCTACTGTTCAATTTCTCACATATACACATAACCTCAATATTTTTTTTTTTCTGTTTTTTATATTATTTTTTGATATTTTTAGACTTGTAATTAGGTACTTGTAATTCTAGTTTTAGTAATTATTGCTATATTATGGGAAGAGCGGAGTCCTAACACAGGCATTATTTGCTTAAAAGGTGGCTCCAAACACTAACCACTGTATAAACTGAAGCATTAATAAAAAATATCTTCAAATAGATATTCTAGAACTTGTTTGCAACGATTTGGACCCCAATAACTTGGAATCAAATTGGATTGTTTTTAAAATAAACGATTTGTGAAATCTCCTCGACTTTGTTTAGTAACCTGATACCTTTCGGAAGCTCATGATTGAATAAATCCTTCGAAGAATAATAATTGTATCTAAATATACTATGATATGATAATTATATCTGCTAATACTTTAAGCTATGGACATTTCATTAATCAGAGTTCAATTACTCGTAAACAACCCAATTTGAAAAATACTGGCCAAGTGCGAGTTGGACTCGCACACAAAGAGTTCCGTACTATAAAATACACAGTCTGTGAACATTTTAACGGTCTGCCTGTTACGGTTCTTGAGATACAGCCCGCTGACAAACAGACGGATGGACAGCAGATTTAGTAATAGGGTTCCGTTAGTTACCTTTTGGGTATGGAACCCTTAAAGTGCACTTAACTATCAATCACTCTTTATAGGTTAATTTACCAAGTACAAGTACTTGGTAATGGTAGTTTACCTACCAATAATAAATGTCTGCTTTATTTATATCGCTATCCATTCTCACTTAACAATTAAGCAATAAATTGTGGCTTAAGGTCTCGTTTACGCACTTAACTATAAGGCAGGTAATCTTATCTTAAGTAACGATAGACGAAGAATAAGTTACTGGACTTATTAAGTACTTAAAGGATAATTAAATAGAGTAAAAATTATTAAAATCCGATGAGTTGATTTCCTTAGAGGTCTGAGTTAAACAATACGATAACTGACGAATGTTTGCAATGTTTGGGCAGATCCATTCATGTACTATGTATGTGAAGTTCACATATATAAAATAATAAAGCCGAACAAACCTACCTAACCTATTTCAGTAATCAACGGCCAATTTCAGATTCGCTAATCGCTTATGGTAAACTAGCTGACGCCCGCGGCTCTGTCTTCGTATAAATTAGTACTTCCCCCTTTTTACCGCAGCCTGTGTTTATTCTGATGTATGATAAAGCTGTTCCGCTGAAAGAATGCATATCTTTTATGCATTTATTTAATTCATGCAATCAACACGCATTTCGGCAAACATCCCCAATACTTACTTAGGCAGTCCCATCTGCAACCTGAAAGTTTTATTAAATAGTATCCAAAAGATAAGCAAATAGCACAAAACAGTATACACATAACACAGTGTACAAAGTAAATATTTACCTGAGACTAAAGTTAAATTCAGCATTAATTGTAGGGCCATAAACCTGTTTACAGGGAGTTGTTACCCCGTAACGTATGGGAGGGGTAACGTTGCGTAAACCAACATTGTCGGTCCTTTATGGTTATCCCATAGAGCAAATAGTGTTCCGTTACCTTTTGTGAAAGGCATATTTGATGAAATGTTGTTGTTCTGAATTTACATAATTTTATGGGGTGCAACTGGGTGAGATGATAATTTTATGGGTTTTATGGTGATTACGAATACTTTATGAGGATAAAGGGTTTGCTCTGTAAGTACTTCGTGAAATTGTTGGCCTCTTAAGGTTTTTCAGGGCCTTAAATCGGGATTATTCTGACTGGAAACGTGTTACAGGTGCTAAAAAAAGTACTGAATGTGAATAAACAAAAAATATAGACGCAAAATAACACGCAGAAAAAGAATATTGTAAATGAGAATGTTGATATAGAACCTTCGTTCATTTTTGTCACCTTAAATTCTCATCAAATACTAACAATTTTCATATCATCTTTAATCCTTACATTATTACCAAACATACACACTGCGCTAATTAAGAAATTTTCCTCAATTCTCGGTCTAAATTTAGCGGAAAACTCAAATATATACAACTTCCTTGATTAACATCCCGCAGTTATATGCAAATATATACTTATTGCCGCAAAGGGCACCGGTGGATGCCCCCAAGCACAGACAAGGTAACTACAGAGAGTCATCTCCATACAATGAACGCAAACGCACTCACACATAGACACGCTTCACGTACAGCGAGTGCAAGCGCACTCACGAGTGTCATTTGTTTCAAATCTGCGTATTACGCGTCCATGTGTGCGTGCACCAGTTTTCCCTGTTCGTATGGAGTCTGCCTTCTGTATATATCTATTTGATACCTCAAGGGTACTGTTAGAGAAATTGACGCGAAACAGCGGAGGGTAATGAGGTTAGACCCGCGATGTGCGATGTATGCGGTTTCTTCAAGTCGTTGTATGAAAATTGGAACACAGTTTGTAGCAGAAAATTAGTTTTGGTCATATTTTCGGTTGCCATGCTGATTGGACGAAATGGGACTGCTTATTTACATTTTGAGGGAAGTAATCTTGTTACACACTAGGCTTGCTCAGGGTTTCAGTTGTACCTATACTTAGCCTTGTGTGAAGCTATGTTTTTGGTTAATGAATACGTTCCAGTAGATATAGTGAAAGTGACAAACCAATTGGCAGATTTCATATATAGATTTCTGTCAAAAATTCTTGTCTTGGTATACATACGTACATCACTACACATATTCAAATTGCAGGAAAGGTTTTTTTATCTTCACATAGTCCGTAAAGGCAAAGGAATCCAACTGGACGTTACGAGCAGATGTTACGTTTTTTGCATATTGGAACTGTTCCAAGACATTTGAGAAGTTTTATCACTCTTTACTTTGGCTTTCCTTAAAATTCTTTCAGTTTGGGATGTAAAGTAAAAACACTATCAGTAGTAGGATACTTGCATTTTATTTTATTCTTTTTTTTGGTGCAAATACAGACTCACTTATTATCTGCGTCATTATCATTTCAGCCGAAAGACTATCACTGCTGGACATAAGCTTTTCCCTAGTATCACTTCATCGACCGGTCCTGTGAAGATCGCATTCAGCGAACTTCATCAACTGACCTAGATAGAAGTAGTACTAAGATTGTTTCATACAAAATAAAACGAAAAGTCTTGAAGAGAGACAGCCTTAAAAATAACAGCTAACTGAAAATAGACCCCCTTAGGGATTGAAGTTTAAAATATCCCTAAAGTAAAAATAAAAAGTTTATGTGATCTTCAAACAAAGCCTGAATGTTCAGGAAGCGACCAAATCTGCAAACGGAAAATAAATAAGCAAACAAGATTGTAATCCTCTACATTTTCTTGTTATGAAAAAGCCACAGAGAGGAAGATTAATTCCTTTTGTAAGTCACCCGAACAATCGCATGTGGCCGCTTGATTACAACACAAAGATGCTGATTACAACCATGAAAACCTATTATAAATAAATTCTCGAAAGGAGTCTCATTGAAATTCAAAATAAAACCAAAAGATTGTTCGAGAAGAATCTGAGATTAAAATTCCACCCTTTATTTTGGGGAGTCAATAGATTGAAATGAAAGCCAGAAATCAAAGGATCCGGCCTATTTATACAGGAATTCGATAAAGATTTTGCAGGAAATTTATATTTAAAGAGCGGGAATTAATGGCTTTGTAGACACGTTCGATTTTAGACGCTCATTTAGGTTTTATGGGTTGTTTATTCGCTTTTTTAGGGTTCCGTACCCAAAGGGTGACCAACGGAACCCTATTACTAAGCCTCCGCTGTCCGTCTGTCCGTCCGTTTTTTTTTTTTTTACTATTGATAGGCACGCGCTTGACCACTATCTCACCTGATGGTAAGCGATGATGTGGTCAAAGATGGAGCACGCTTGCCTAGAAGTAACCTATTCACTCTTGATTTAAAGACTCCCAGGTTGTAGCACACAGTCTATCTATCAGTGGGCTGTATCTCAGGAACTGTAATAGGTAGATAGTTGAAATTTTCACAGATTGTGTATTTCTATTGCCGCTATAACAACAATTAATAAAAAAAGTTTGAGCAAGGAACCCTTCGTGTGCGAGGCCGACTCGCACTTGGCCGGTTTTTTTGATTATTGATAGGTTCAATCTTATCTGATGGATCTAAATGCTCCATGTTGATCACAAAAGACGATGTTGTGACCGACATGGAGCACGCTTGCCTAGAAATAACATATTCTCTCTGGACTTGAATACCCCCAAGTGGTATGTGTGTGTGTGCAAAATAATAGAAATACCCAGATAAAATATTAAATTTAATTCCTCTAACGTTATTGTTGAAGATGTAACGAAAACATTTACAATAGCTGAAATTAATTAATAAGCGAAGGGTGAAAGTCATTCAAACAGTCTGTTAATAGCTTTATTTTCATAAAATAATAGGGGAGAAAGATACGTTTGCAAATATTTCTTAGAATAATTTGTTTCGAAACAACTTTCACTTGTTGCAGATCTTAGTTGCTACTATGTATAATTTTATATATTTTGTCTTATTAAATCAATGTAGAGAGTACCAATAATACTAATAATTTACTTATATTCTAGTTATAAGGAAAAAAAACTGAGCGCATTAGCTAACAAAATCTTAGTTAAATTATCAGTAGGTTGTTAATTTATGTTAGTATAAATTTAAAATTAATATACATAGTTATGTTAAGTAACACAAAAAAAACGGCCAAGTGCGAGTCACACTCGCACACCAAGGGTTCCGTACCATAAACCTTATTTGTTGTTATAGCGGCAATAGAAATACATAATCTGTGAAAATTTCAACTACCTACCTATTATGGTTCTTGAGATACAGCCCGCTGACAGACAGACTGACGGACGGATGGACAGCGGAGGCTCAGTAATAGGGTTCAGTTGGTTACCCTTTGGGTACGGAACCCTAAAAAATGGGGAAACAAAACTTAGTCGACCGATGCACGTCGTGAATCTAACAAGAAGGCTCTGCTAATCTGCATCATACTGTGCCATGGGGGACCCACAACATGACGCTGATTTTCAGTTATTACCTTAAAAATGGCAAACCAAACACACCCTTACCTACGTAAATATAAACTGCGAAGCATATCTGCTTACAAATCTACAAATATACCACACATAAACAAGTCAACACATTAACACATAAATAAAATATAGCACTCCGCCAAAATCCGAAGCAGCTAAGGGGTTATCCACACAGCCACTGTCTATTTAAAATAGCATTTTGAATTATTCACGTCCCACACCCCTGACGAAGGGGTTGATTATATCCCCTACGCACTGGATCAGGAAGGGAAACCCAGCTTTAGGGTTGCGCAAAAGAAAAAATGAGTATCTGACATGTGGCGTGACTTCGCATAAATAATTATGCGAACGGTATAAAATTAAACGAGTTATTTCCAGATTTATTCATTGGAATTTTGTGGTAGCGTGGTGTGTGGGATTGATTATATAAGGCTTTCTAAGGGTAGAGTAATATTTTTAGATATCATCTCACATGTAATAATCTGCCTACTCCTTTACCACGTAGTAGGTATAATCTTATATGATTTTGTTATTAAATTAGTTTGTCATGAACGAGGGTGGCAGTTGAGAGCTTCTCATGCTCACACAAATGTTTTGCTGATGCTGGCGCGTGTGATCATTTGGTTCCCTTAAAAATTGTTGAGCTAGATGGTGCTGATACACGCGTCATGTTCGTGAACGGGCGCTGTCAGTTGAGACTAGTCACCTCTTACCATTATTTTAATCTGTATATTTTGAATTGTTTATATATTTTCTTGTTCTTTGCTTTGTCCTCACATATAGAAGCAATCAAAGATAATGTTAACAACATTTTTGGAATACATCACATGATTTAAAAGAGTGTCCTTGGAGTATAGTGCGCGTTCCTCCATAGAGATCTACGCTTTGGAACGTGCAAATAGCACCATGTTTTTGACTGACCGACTTTGACAATTCAAAAATGCCTGTAAATGGTTTATTGGGAATATATGCTTTGAGTTTTTTTGTGTTAATTAATTACTGAACAAGATTAAGTCCATTTTGAAACTGTGACGCAAAATGTAAAGGTTCCGTCAAAGTCGCTCGCTTTCTATGTAAAGAGTTAACAGTTTCTCGAATCACAATTTTCAATACAAATTAAACAAATCTCGCGTTTCCTATTAAAACATCTTTTGAAAACCAGGTTTTCAATTACGACGTTCTTAATTAATTTAATTCAGCGTCAAATTATTACTGAATAATTTACAGCTACCACGTCTTACTTCACAGCAGTTGGAATTCTCAGATAGTGTACATATTTGATTGAAATGGCAAAATTGCTGCCATTAGGGTACCTGAGATATGATCGCTGGAACGTTGATCCCTTAGTCTGAATACCTCGACAGTGGCCAGTATATCCGGACAGGCGGCAAAATACGGAACTACATTGAAATGTTCTGAATCCGACTGAATATTGGCGTTCTCCTTTACAGGCAGCGCCCCCATGAACTGACAAGATTAAATTGGTCGCCTTGCAGTCGTATCTTGATTGGAACTATTGTTCATTTCAAGGGATTTATGGCTGATTCGTATGTGATAAATACGTGGAGGTAGTTTAGAATGCATGGGGAGTGATGGGTGTTCCTTGATTGCTGTTAAATTGTTTAGGAGAATTAACCATGAGGGAGTTTGCTGTATGCAAGTGGGAGCTTATGCGTGTAATTATTTTCGGGTTTTGTGTCCCTGAACAGGAGCTTAGCTGAATATTTTATACGTCTGCTTTGTTTTTTTTTTGTGTGTAAAGATAAGATTATAACTATTTTCTTTCCATTAATTATAATGTCGTGTTGTGGCTAATGACAACACATTATGAAACATACTAAGTTACACCCACACTTTCTTATAAATTGTACAGACATGTACAAAATCGCTAAATAATTTAATAGTCAACTTAGATATTATTCTAATTACCTTAATTGCAGAGTGTTCTTAAAAAGCGTCTGTTACGTAACAAAATTAAGAACACTGTAGTAATTCAATTAAGTTAAAATAAAAAAGTGAAAATAATTAGTTTCTCCGCTTCTTCAGGTAAGGAGTGGCTCGTAATTTATGAGACTGCTCGAAAATAAGTCGCTTCAAGTTGTGCCATAATGTTCCTTATGTTAACTTTTATTTTCCTTACGGTCTTATTTATGTTGAAAAGTTTTTGCCTCCGTAGCCTAGTTTTAGGTGTTTATGTCTCTTAATTCGGTTAACAAAAAGGTGAGAAATTATTTTACAAGCTTTTTCTGCTTGGGAGTATTTTCCGAATTTTCCAGCTGTGCTGCGAAACTTAAAGTTTGCCCCTTTCATATAGTCAAACTTAAATGGAACTTTTGAATTTAAGTATTAATGAAGACACTTAAACTCAAAAGTCAAAAGTTCCTTTTAAATTTTCACGCGTATTTTACGTGTCGCAGTAGTGTGTTTTATTGCCTTTATTATTTTCTGACAAAATAAGAGCTGACTTTCACAATTGTACTTTTCATGTATAATAAATAAAGCTAGAAGCTGGGAAGGTTTTAGCTTTTGACGGTTAATTTTATATGTGTTTCTCAGGTTCGACCTACATAAAAGGAGAATTTTCCGTTTGCATATAAATAAGTAACCCTCGTCAGGATAAGACGGACGGTGTGCTGAAGCCGCTTTCTCTTTCCATAATATTTAATACAATTTTTCCCTCAATTCCCCGGAATTATCTTCGCTATGATTTTCGACTTTGATTTTTGTGTGAGAGAAAAATATTGTACAAAGTGCTTTTACACTTTGGATGTGAATGTACCATTATTGGCTTTTAATTTAGATATATTTAGATGTTATTTTTATTAGTGAAGGCGTTCCATAATTTGACAATATTGTTTCATAATTATAATCTGTATATCAAAAGTAGATTCGGGAATAGACGAAAAAAGTCATTTATATTTTATTGATATTATATATAATTGGGTATCCTTAAGTGGTACGTTTTGTGAGTGGATCCTAACGAGCACTCAAGTTTTTTATGAAGCCATCTTCCACCCTAATATACCACCGCTATAATATTGGAAAACCATCGCGTAGAAATAATTATTGTAGTTAGGAATTCAATATCTACGTATATTTAAAGTAAAAGTAGTATAAGGAATGGAGCGTTACTGTTTTACTACAAAGTGCCATGTTACAACAAATCTAACGTCCCGTTACCGACATTGACGTGCGAAGTCATGATGATTCCGCTGCAAGACTGAACGAATAGTACCATCCCTTTTTTACAATGGGTACGTGATGACAGTGCCAAATCATAATAATGGCTCATCACTGAAAAAAAATATCTTCCAATCTTTGTTTGCCAGCAACTACTCGTATCTAATGCGCTAACCTATAGGAACTTACATATGTATTAAAAAAATATTGTCTCACGAGATCTGGCTCTCAAATAAAAATAAAACCGATAATCACATAAACATATTTTTATCTTATACTTCAAACCTAATCCTACACCTAACCTTAAAATATCTACATAAATAACAGTTTTCACCGAATTGCCAACTTTATATTCACCGAAACTACCGACGGGGTACTTTGTAGCGATTTACTGATGTTTGGGCCACATCGACCGGCTGTCTTGAAAAATGGACGGCCATGCATTAGCGGGCGGGGGGTTAAAACGCTTAGTTCGTCGTACCCGGCTTGGGGTGATTTTATATTGATGGTATATTGGTGCCAGTTCAGGTTTAGTTAATCTATAAATTGAAAATTTATGTTTAAAGACTTCTAGTGATTTTAGTTCTCATCTCTAGGAAAATTATAATTGGCTGTGAAGTATTTTTTTATTCGTAAAACATTTATTTTCTCAATTTTTTTTTCTTTCATGATAGTTTTATTTATTATACGAGTATATAAAATGTATAGATAGATAATAAAATAGATGTTTTCTCAAATGGAAAAAAAAACTAACTTCCTGCAGGGGCTGAACAACATGTAAGGAATGAAAAGGTACAAAACAACAGGCAACTTAGCAACTAAAACAACTAACAACTAGGCAACTTTAAAATGTAAATCTGTCAATAATATATAAAAAACCGGCCAAATGCGAGTCGGACTCGCCCACGAAGGGTTCCGTACCATACACCTGTTTTTTTTTATTTGTTTATATAGCGGCAATAGAAATACACAAATTGTGAAATTTTCAACTGTCTACCTATGAGATACAGCCCGCTGACAGACAGACGTACGGACGGACGGACGGACGAATAGCGGAGGCGTAGTAATAGGGTTCCGTTGGTTACTCTTCGGGTATGGAACCCTATTCTTTCTTTCTTTTTCTTTTAAAAAAATTTTTTCTCGTTAGTTGCTTAAAAAATTGTAGATTTGGCCCTCTGTTTCGTTAGGGTTTGTCAGTCTCACACATTTTAGCTTTTTGACAATTGATTTTTGCCATTGCCACGCTTCCGCTGACAGAATGTCACTTGTCTAGAGCCTTTGACACACCTACAGTAACTTAAACAACAGAAGGACATCTAAAAAGAAAACTTAAGGTTTTGTTATAAAAATGATAACGTATTTCCGTAAACCATTCATAATCCCATCAAAAGGTATCTAAGCATATTCATATCCCATACATAACACTTTTCCCTATCATCCTTTGTGAATAGAAAAAAAGGCTATTCAATACAGCCCGAGAATGGCTACACGGCTACGCCTATTTTTTGCTGATGGCAATACCGACCGACAATTGCTTTGTGTTGCTATCAAAAGAAAAATAGTAGGCCCCTAGATTGCTTTCAAGCCCTTGAGGTAGTCTGATGGGACGTTATTTACATCCCATTGGAAAAAACTTTCTCCTTTTTATTTAACCAGCCAGAGACGCGTGAAAGCATTGTGTTTGTTTATTTCTTTGGCAATAGTTTTTGTTTACTGAGGAAAATTTATGCGGTTCTAGGAAACAATGTAACGTTTGCTGAAATACCTTTTTATTGGGGAATAAAGAGTATCTGGGTATTGAAAGAGGTTAGCGTTTACTTTGATGTGGATACCAAAGAAACGTTTTTATATTCTTTGTGTAAACCTTTTTGGTGTCGTTTGAACATACGAAACGTTAAAAGAATGTTTTTATTATATTTTGTGTTAAAGGAGTATCGGAGCTATACCCAGAAGCTATACCTTAGAGGGTTCTGCTACAGTCAACATCAATAATTTTGATACCAATGGTCAAATTTTGTCACTGCAACCGAGGCGAAATAGACAACCGAGCCGATAGAGAGGCCTGTATGGAGCCGAAACACTGCAAAAAGCGTTTAAATTATATTTTCACGCCTTTTTCATATTATAAAAAGAATATGATCGAAAATTTCAACTACCTATGTTATCTACAGTGTGTCATATAAGACAATAAATAACATTAAAAAATAATAATATTAATACAAGCAACACAAAATTCACAAATTGTTATTATTTTCCCATTCATTTTCCCATCAACCAAACTCATCTTAAGCTCAATAAAAAGCCTATTACTTCGTTCGTATTTTATTCCATCATGACACCGTACATTTTATGCACACCCCAATAACCATCCTCCATAAAAAACATACACAAAATAAATTCAGACGTAAAAGCTAAATAAGCCAATAAAGTGGTTTAATAAGCACGCATTTACGCTGTGGACATCTTTTTTGGACGGCATCAGTGATATTTACTTTACGAGGGAGTCGTAAAAGGCAAATTTCATCGGGTCCAGTGTCCTTAGCGTGTTTTATAGTGACGTATGGGCGGTCACGTGCGGAACCAAACGAATTCGTATGGAACCTCTTGAGGGTTCGTTGGAATTGCTAAATAGGTGGTTGGGACTGTTATTCTATTTATTATTTAAGGTTCAGAAGAAACTGCCGAGCTGGTCTAATTGTCACAAGCGCTGCAGCTGAGTGTACGATGGTAGGTAAACGTCCTTGGTTCGTTTTTCGCGTCTGAGAAAAGTGTTATTGGTGTTTTCATGTGAAACTTCTCAGTAGCAACCCAATGTTCTGACTTGTGCCTGGTTAAGAGAAATAGTCAAGTCCGCATTATGAGTCTTAATAATACTTAACTGTTGAAAAGTGAATTTTCCATAGTTCCTGATGGTTTTAAGTCCTGGTGGTTTTAAGTCAATTACAACACGGAAGAAAAGACGCAAAAAAATGATAGCTTTTGGAGTGATTTACAATGTCCCTGTTACATTGTCTCAACCTTAATCCAACCCTCAAGTACGTATTAGGGGGGCATTCAAGAACCCGACACATCGAAGGGGTTCAAGATTGAAAAAATGCGGTGCATTGCAATGATAAGGGGGAAGCAATTGTAACCACAATTTACAGGCTTACCTGCACCACACAAAAGGTTCGAAAACCATTTTTAGGTACGCTTCCTCCCAAAAAAAATTTATGAAAATATACATGAAAAAGCTTTAAAAGAACAGAAATAATTTCTAAACAATGCCTTGTCTTGAAAACTGTCACACTATAGTCTAAACAATGCCTTGTCTTGAAAACTGTCACACTATAGTTTATCATAAACGACTTAATGTGAGCATATAGGTTTGTTTGGTTTTAATTTAAAAGTTTGCTCTTAAAACACATCAGCTCAAACATTTTATCTAAAAGTGAACCTGTCCCTTTTGGGAATCAGAGATAATTATTTTAAACCACTCACAGCGTAGTTTTAGGAGCTTTTAATGGAATAAAAGCAGTTTTAATTTTTTCTGCCGTTTTTGGGACAGGAGATGGGTTAAAATAATAAACCTTGCTGAAATGTTTTACGCATCGCGTTTTTGGGTTTATTCAATTTTTTGAGTATAAATCTTTTTAGTTGGAAAAATTGTTTGTACCTTGTTGTCAACGTATTTGTGCGCCGTTAACTCAGTTAACTTACCCAATAGTGGTATTACTGAGCTCACAGGTCAACTGGTTTACATAGAGGTTGAAAAGCTTGGATGAGCTGAATCCACCCTGCCTCACTCCGCATTCCAACCTGCATCCGACAGGACACCCGCCCACTTAACATTATGTAGTTGTATTGGTTGTTATACCAATACTTTAGTATGGTAATGAGATCGCTTGGAAGGTTGTTAAGATTTGTTAGTTTACTCTATAGGCAGTCGTACGATATGAGGTCAAAAGCCTCGGAGAGGTCCAAAAAAGGATAGGAGTTTTCCTAATCTTTTTGAGACAGGATGGCTGTTTCTGAGGTTAAATAGGATTAATGTTTTTATTTTGTGAGAAATCGATATTGTATCCTATAGTCGATTTCTCGAAAGTAGTACACCTTCCAAAATCTTGTTACACCACGGCATGTGGCCTTAGTGCGAGTTTTTAAACGTTCTCGACCGCATTAGTTTTAAACGTCAATTTATATCACCAGACGGCGCTTATTCAGTTGCACTGAATAAGCGCCGTCTGGTGACAATTAAGTCGGAAACTTTTTTTTTCATCAAATCCTTACACTAATATTATAAATGCGAATGTAACTCTGTCTGTCTGTCTGTCCCGCTTTCCCGCCAAAACTACTGAACCGATGTAAATGAAAATTGAATTATTTTTTTACAGATAGTCTAGAGCCTGAGAAAGGACATAGACTACTTTTTATTCCGGGATGTTCCCTAGGGACCACGCAAGCGAAGACGCTGGCAGAAGCTAGTTTGACATAAGCGAACGTTTACGTTAACGCGATCGAGTGCGTTAAAAGACTCGCATTAAGAGGTTGCAATGGGAGTCAGCAGGCGTTTTGAAGCTCTCCTCCACCCGTGTCCCCCTATATTCAGTACGTCGACGGATATACGATTCACAAAAGAAGCTGCCAATCTTTTGTTTTTGATGGTTGCCAGCTTATGAAGATTTGAAAATATTGACGGCCGTGTATGTAAAAATAGTTGTTGTACTTTATTATCAATAGTGTAGTATTACTGTAGCTATAATTTATCGATTTTATTACTTTAGACTTATTTATTATTTAGTATATACTTCAAGCACAGTAAAAACGCTTATAAAACCTAGTTGTGCAATGGGCGGTCTTATCGCACAGGGCAATCTCTTACAGACAACCTTTGGATGGACTGAACTAAAGAAGTTATATTTAGGGCGGTCAGTGTAAAAACATCATAAATAATATTAATAGAGAGACATACATAATAATATAAAACAAATACATACAATATTAATTAATATACTAATAAATATCAAATATATAACAGGGAAAGGAGACAAAACGTTACAGTGAGAGGTAATGTTCCTTCACCAAATTCGGTAGCGTTTGAGCGCGCCTCACATCTATTGGTAATGCATTCCACAAACGAGCTGCTTGAATAGTGAAACATTTGTCAAAGAAGGATGTGGAATGCATACGAATACTTAATTTAAGATTTTCCGATGATCTCAAGGACCTAAAATGCGTGTCATAGAGAAACTGAAATCGTTATTTAAGATAAAAAGGAGTAAAAGGATTAAAGAGCACATTATAAAGTAGAGAAAGTATGCGGGCATTCCAGCGAAGGCTAATAGGAAGCCATTTGAGCTTGGTTCGAAAATCAGAAACGTGGTCAAACTTGCGCAAACCAAATATGAACCTGATGCAGAGATTTTGAAGTCGCTCAAGCTTGTCCATTTGGACTTGGGTGAGATCAAGATAGCTGGCGTCAGCATAGTCCAAGATTGGGAGATGAAGAGATTGTGCTAAAGCAATTTTAGTGGTGATGGGAAGAAAATTACGAAGACGTCTCAGAGAGCCCGCCGAAGCAAATAGTTTACGACTGACCTCCTGCAGTTGTTCAGTCCAGGAAAGAGTGCTGTCGATATAAATCACCAAGTTCTTCACGGTGTGAGTTATAGAAATAGTAGTGTTATTGAAAGAAACCTGGGGAAGTGTCGACCAATCAATCCTTGAAACGGTTTGGGAACTACCAACAATAATCACTTGCGTCTTTGCTGGATTGATCTTCGGCCCAAACTCAGAGCTCCATTCACCTATTCGAGCCAGGTCTATATTAATCGTCTCAATCACAGTAGATAGCTCTCCGAGAAGAGCTTGGGTGTAAGTTTGTAGATCATCAGCATACAGGTGGTAGAAAGAAGATAGTCGTTGAGTGATAGCATTAATAAAAAATGCGATAAGAAGAGGAGATAACACGCCACCCTGTGGCACACCAGCAGAGGTGTCACACCAAGAAGAGAAAGATTCTTCAATGCAAATACGCTGCCGGCGACCAAACAGGTAACTATGAAACCAGTCAATTACCGAAGGAGATATGTTAAAAGAGCAGAATTCCAAGCAAAATGTCGAAGTCAACCAAATTAAAAGCATTGCTAAAGTCAAGCAGAGCGAGTGCCGTTAACTTCCCCATTTCCATGCCTGACCTGATATCATCCGTAATATGCACAAGTGCTGAGGTAGTGCTGTGTCCATGTCGGAAACCAGATTGGAAAGGATTCAGCAGATTGTGCTTGGAAAGAAATGAGCTAAGCTGCTGATGGACGAATTTTTCAAGGACTGGAAATGGGACGATATTCAGAAAATGAATCAGGATGTGATTTTTTAGGTAAAGGGATAACCTAGGCATGTTTCCAGGCTTGTGGGAATACCCTACTGGAAACAGAGAAGCTGAGAATATAAAGGATGACCGGAAGAATGTCATCAAGGATGGGAATGATCATCTTACGGCTGACACAGTCACTACCCACAGCGTTGGATGTAATCAATACTATACTCTTTTTAACATCACTAGCAGTGAATTGACTTATGACAAAAGGAGAATAATCAGGTATCGGAAGGTTTGAATGATGACTTAGTGTTGCAGCTTTGGTGGCTCTATCCAGCCATCGGCTGATACAGCCCTGATCACCGGTAGCTTGGACCCTGTTCCCGATACCGGTGGGCTACTATTTTTCTATTTTAAATGTTTTTTTTTTAATATTTTATAAAAATATTTAAAAATGTACAAATCAGTTAAGTTAATGAATAAACTAAATAATAATAATTAATAATCTGTAGCTCGGCTGTCAACTGGAATGTCATAATTTTTTCTCAATCCGCAATTTTCAATACAATTTAATTAAATCACTATTATCAAAATAGAAAATATACTCAATACCACAAGAAAAAACCAAGAACGATTCATTAGAATCAAACATTTTTTTTTTATCCTTTAATAATATCCGCAATCAGTCATCTAGACTATAATCAGAGGTGTTGAGTGAGAATTTGACGTGAGGATGCTGTCACCACTGACAGATCCCTTAGAATATGGATTTCCTCTTCAGTCTTGAGGTACTTTTACTAAAAAGTCCTGAAGCAGAGGGTTTAGATGAAGTGAGAGCCTTAATGCATACTTGGATTTGGCGGTTTCGACTTCCTCAAAGATTGTTGGCAAATCACGGTGCACTTACAATGTCCCGGAAAATGCCGTTCTGGGCCCTTTGTATGCGCATAATGCTACTTTTACAGGCTGTACTCCAAATTTGAAGCCCATAAGACCAAATTGGCTTCAGGATGCTGCAATATATGAGGAGTTTGTTGTCAACTGAAAGGACGGAGTTTCTTCCCATCAGCCATGTAATTTTTTGTATTTTAGGTTTAGGGCATTTCTTTTCTGTTTGGTGTGTTCACTCCAGGTTAGTCTTCTGTTAATATGGAATCCCAAGTATTTAACACATTCAGAATGGGGGAGAGCATGGTTGCCAAGTTTGACAGGAGGACAATCACCTTTCCTAAGTGTGAATGTGATGTGGTAGGATTTCTGGGCGCTTGCTGTAATACGCCATTTGTTGAGCCATGTGTGGGTTACGTTCAATGACTTTTGAAGTACGTAGCTCACCCGTTCAGGTTTCGCATTACTTGAGAGAAAAGCTATATCATCAGCATAAGTAGCCACTGTAACATCAGAAGATATAGGGATATCAGATGTAAATATGTTGTATAAAACTGGACCCAACACAAAGCCTTGTGGTACACCTGCATAGATATTGTGAAATGAAGATTAGACCGGTAGGATTCCAAAATCTGGAAGAATGAATGAGGTAGAAGTAGCTTAATTTTGCACAGCAAACCTTTATGCCACACGCGATCAAAGGCCTGTTGAATGTCCAGAAACGCAGCAGAACAGTATTCCTTTCCCTCAAAGGTTTCTCTTACGTGTTGGTAAACAAGGTGAACTTGTTCAATTATGGAATGCGACTGACAAAAACCAAATTGGTGAGATAAGATGACAGATTGGTTATCGATAGTATTCTTGAGCCTAGTGAGAAATAGCCTTTCCCATAGCTTATATATATATAGAATTGGAGTGAGGCTTATTGGCCTATACGACGAGACCTGGTGTTCTGGTTTGCCAGCCTTGTGGATCATAATTATTTCAGAAATCTTCCAAAGAGTGGGGAAATGTGAAGTTCTATGTGTATGGCGTTAAATTTCACTTTGTCAATTGCACTGTCGTCACTCATACCTTTGTTAGGCTTAAAGGCAAGATGGTCTGCAAAGACTTCTGCTTTTTCGCAGTCAGTGCGTAGCCAAAAATCTCCATTTTTCAAGGGAGGAAAAGATTGCTGAGGTCTGGTAAGATTTCTGGTTGCCTTCCAGAGAGAGTGGTCATGGTTACTTTGAGGTGACATCAGTTTTAGATTTTTTTTGGTTGTTAAGTTAACTGAGTCATTGACTAGTTTCTTTAGTTCTTTGGTGGCGTAATTAAGATGCTTTTTATCCACTGAACTATGAGACAGACGCCAGACTCTTTGCTGACGACGTTTTTCTTGGAGTTTCAGTCGAATTTCCATAGGAATTGTTGGCGCAAGTTGGGGTGCCTTCAATTCAGGTGTGTTGGTCCAAGCAGCCACCTGGATTAGGTTCGTGATGTAAAGACAGGCAGACAGGGAAACATGAAACTAATTACCCCTTTTTGGACCGACAACATGATGTGAAATGCTGACAAGAGGCCGAGCTTGAGAACAAAACGCACGACTAACATCTTCGGGGTCGTCGCTCAGCTCCGCCTCGCAGCCGCCGGGACCTGCGCCAGCCGCGAGTCCAGGGATTCCGGTAGCTGCAGTTGCGTCGAGCTCTAGCGACGAATGCTTGTCGCCGCCGACGACACCACCACCGGCGCGTGGGCGCGGACGAGGCCGACCACCGGCCAGCTCGGGACCTCAAAGCCCACCGGGCTCTGACAGAGTCCCCGTTACCGGTGGTAGTGTACAGAGTATGAAGTGGACGCAATCGATAAACGAAAATGTCATGCGCTCATACTTTAGGGCTACAGAGGGGGAACTAACCTAACTGATTACCGTGATTGGATGCTCTCTACATTTCAGGTACTTGAGCCAGCTGTCAACGTGTCGGCCCAACGACTGTCCGATCAGGTGAGCGTTATCCAGCGTAACCGTATGTTGGATGATAGTGTGCATGATAGACTGCGTCTGCACTTGCACCTGCTTCGCCACCGGCCGCGGTGCAAATACAACCAAGTGCAAGTGTTTCACCGCGACTTGACTACGATGAAGATGATGATGATGATGGGACTACATCCGTGAGTACCCAATGCAATGAGCGATTGAGGAGCGCTTTGGAGGATGCTTTCCGAAAGTATTGGTCCACACCGCCAGAGCTTAGGCCTCGGCTACCTCATTTGCCCATGCATAATAAAAATAGGGCGCTGGTGTGTGCTCTAGATTCGCAGCTAGCAAGTTATTTTGATAGCAGCGAAGACCTTGCCGATACCCACTCGATCTTGTTCTGTGCGGCTGCAGCGGCATATCGTGTAGCCCATGTCAAATTTCCTAGCAATGATAACTGGGTAACACGGTACTTCTTGGCAAGACTGAAGTTAGATTTACTGACTTCTGACAATCCGTAACGACTGCCAAAGATCTACAAATGACAGCCGGGACCAACGGCTTAACGTGCTTTCCTAGGCACGGAGGCAACTCGGTATGCTCAGATGGTCATCCCTCCACAGACCAACTTCGGCAAGCGTCGCTCAACCTTAAAGATCGACCCGTGCGGCTGTTATTAGCCACGAGCTCCTTTAAAGTGTTAATTACTGTTGTAAATTGTAACGAACCCCAAGCTCATAACAATATTCTAGCTCTATTTCAAATGAGGAAAAAAATACGATAAGTCTCAATTCTGTCGGCCTCTGGGTCTGAAATGACGCAGAACACGTTTAACTGTTTTTCACCTCTCTGCTCTTCATCATCAGACCCTCGTTATCAACTATGCATAATACCCATCGAGACAATTCAAATGAGCTCAAACACGATCGGCATACGTCTGAAGACATATTTAAGGTTATTTTTGCGTAAGCCATCGAAATCGAAAAAAAATATACATATTTTTGCTCTACTTGAGATTACAAAAAAATATCGTAGTTTTTTGTAATCTCAAGTAGAGCAAGAATATGTATTTTTTTTTGGTCTAAATTCTGTTGGACTCTGGGTCTGAAATGACCTTTCTTCACAGACATATAGTTAACATCCTGGAATAACATATAGGCTACTTTATAACCCGGTAACTTATATGGCTTAATAGAGACAGAGGAAGAAGTGGAAATCT
The DNA here is from genome assembly GCA_950371165.1 of Lacanobia oleracea. NCBI lineage: Eukaryota > Metazoa > Arthropoda > Insecta > Lepidoptera > Noctuidae > Lacanobia > Lacanobia oleracea. Next base: position 15,012,818 of record OX493401.1, read on the forward strand.
AGAGTTGCTGTTGCCTTTGTACTTCAGATTCAAAGTAAATGATAATGATAAATTGTATTTATTTTGCAAATAGGCTACAAGTAACTCTTTAAGCCTTTTGAAGTCCATACAAAAACAAGTGGCAATGCTATGCGACGAAATTTGTATCGGGACCTGTGTCGCCACACTCACACAACTATGCCGATAATCATATTATAATTCACTACAAATCAAGGACACGATTGAATGGTCGTTTCAATTTTGGTCAAAACAAGAATAAGTCAAAGAACCTACATTTGAAAATATACCTTCGGCCTTACACGTAGGAAGTACTCTGGCGTTTCGTTTTCTGAATTAATTCTAAGTTGAATTTACGAGTAAATTCCGCTATTGGACCATAGATGGCGGTATTTTCAATGGTTGCAATTATAAACTTAAATTACTTAGCAATAAGGTTCATTACTCTATATTGGGATAGTAACAGTTGCCACGGCTGTGACACATGAACTTTGACTTACATTGAATAAAAATAATACAAATCATTAATTTTTTAGTGCTCCGAACATCCGTAAGAAACGGAACCCTTACAAAAATTAAATTGGTTCGGAACCCAGTCCGACTTTTTTCATACCACAAGCCTTACAAAATCATGCCTCGGGTATCTTACTCAACTCCCGACAAAAAAAAAGGGGTGTTGTGTACGCTTCAGTTCCGTCAACTCTTTATGCCAAGTGACATATCCTTTTTTTGAAATAAAAAATCGCTTTCTAAAAATGCTTGGAGTTTATCGTGCTTGTTTTGCTAGGCATCCAAACAGCTCTACCCGTGCATTATGTATCTATTTTGTTCGGAGGACACAAAATTTTGCGGTTTAACCTTCTTTACAGATATTTTTATTAACAAACAGTAAACAATCATAATTTCATTACATAATTAATAAAAATAAACACGTACCATTATCTTTTTGGATAAAGTTTCGTTGTAGCTGTTGACTAGAACTTGTATTATCTATACTTTCATCGGGCAAAATTAAAGACAATATTTTCTTCGAAGGTTTCATATTGAATAATAAACTCAAATATCAAAGGAATATGTAAATGCAATTAGAAAAACAAATAAACAACACGTAATTTAAACGTCACCCATGCACAAGCAAACACGTACACACCTCCCGCCGACACGACGGCGAATGACGAAGTAACCAGCGCGCGGGCAGCGGTAGCGCGGGGTGGGGCCCGTGTACATCGATCTATCTATTAATGAATTGCTATTCTTCGAAATACTACTACGTATTACGTTCTTAGCACATTATAACTTCGAAAATAGGCTTCATAAAAAGAAAATAAATACACCATTAGATAGCTCTTGTTATTCTAAAATAAATACGATAAACAAAAAAAATTGATACATTTTTACAAGTAACTATGTTCTTAGGATGGATCGATCTATTCATTTTTCTTTGACGATAGCGTCTTTGGGAAACCTAAAAATATTTTTAAAGTTATGTTTAGTGATTTCAATAAAATTTATAGACGAACTACAAAAAATGTTTTTATCGATATCTAGCCATTCAGTATCCGACCCGACTACATCACTATTTGAATAGCGAAGAACTTTTGAGAACGAAACAGTAACTGAATCGATGTAAAATAAACTCTATCTTAATGGGATAAGGTGGATTTTAACTAGACTTGAACTTAAGTTTTTGACAAAATGAAATTTGCTAAGATTTTATTAGAAAACAAATAAAATCCTACTTACGTATGAAACACTTCCATTTTTAAGATTTATTATCCTACTATCATTTTTACGACATTTTTTAATACGACATGGTTTAGAAATTATAAATTTATATCGAGAGTGAGCGAGACAATCGATTCGTCGTGATGTTAGAACACGACTGGGTTGAGGTACGCGTAACTACGCGTAATACCGGCACGCGTGCCACGCCTACTTTGCACTTCTACTGTTTTTTCTGTTCTGTGTGAAAAGCATGTAGGTTATCGTCTGAGGTGGCTTTTGAGGAAAGCACCACGCAGGTTTGAGTGGGCCTGTCCAGACAGTGCAAGCATTTGTCAGTTATCGTGCAGCTATCGTGCAGCTCAACTCAGAACTTTGAGGAGCTCAACGAGCCGACGAACAATACCGAAGTAAGGGTAAGTAAGTAATAGATAATATAACAACTTCTGCATCTTTGAAGAGATTAGGGTTGTAAGCGTTTGAAAACACAGACGCAGGCAGAGAGTTCCAGTCCTTTACTGTGCGCATTATAAAAGACGTTTGGAAACGTTTAGTGCGAATTGGTGGAACAGTAACAAAGTAGGGATGGTAAAATGCAGTGCGTCTGGATGTCCGATGGTAAAAGGGGGCCGGTGGGATGAGGTCGTGGAGTTCTTGGGCACACTCACCGAAGTACAGTCTGCAGAAGACCGAGAAGCAGGCAACGGCGATGAGCCAAGCTATGTAGCTTGGCATCCACCAGTTTTACGTCACCGATAAGCCTCTTAGCTCTACGTTCCACCGAGTCAAGCGCGGCAAGCTGATATTTTGTTGAACCATCCTAAAGGTGGCTACAATACTCCATGCAGGAACGGACTTTGCAAAGGGTTAAGAGCTGTCCAGATCTGAAGTATAGCTTCACCCTTTTTAGGATGCCCAGCTTTTTGGCCGCAGTTTGGGCTTTATAATCGATGGTGGCGCCGAAGCTGAGACTTGATGTCAACTCCATACTTAAGAGCTCAAGGCGATCAGTGACAGGAACAGACGTACCCCGAAAAGTAGGAGTTTGGTCAAAACGACTCCTTTTTGCGGTAAAAAAGACACGCCTGTGGCGGTCTTTTGGTGGCGTTAAAAGTGACCAAATTGTCATCACCCCACTGGGAGACAACGCTTAAGGTCAAATTTGTCCGCTCTACCATGGCCTATCTCAGTGAACGGACTTCATCTCCGATGGTTGTTGCGCTGGAATTGAAATTAATTAAAGTAAATTATAAATAAAGTCATTTAAAAAATATAATTAATCTTTAGTTAATACTCATCTTTATATTATTTCAATTTGACATCCCGCTGTAATTGACTGGCTGTATAGAAAGTTCGGTCATGGTTCAATAGAAATGTTCAACAAGTTTTTTTTTATAATTTGAGGGCTGTCAGTTAAAAACAATTCTCCCTAGGGCTGAAAAAAATACTTTTAACCCGCTCCTTAGCCAACTTCAGGCCTTCTTTCCGAGTATGAGCAATATTTTGACGACGATATTGTAACGACGATTTGTGTAACGATCTCCCTATGGAAAAAGACGTAAGTTTATGTAATCAAACTATGTTCGATCTACAAATTTAAGTAAGTAGTTAAAGAAAATATATTTAACGTGCATTCCGTGCCTCGGAAAGCACGTTAAGCCGTTGGTCCCGGCTGTCATTCGTAGATCTTTGGCAATCGTTACGGATAATCAGAAGCCAGTTAATCTGACTCCAGTCTAGCTATGAAGTGCCGTGTTACCCAATTACACGTTACGTACGTGTTACTGGGTTGTGAATTCAGCTAAATCCGGCTTGACTGGAAGCCAACCCCAATATAGTTGGAAAAAGGCTAGGCAGATGATGATGATGAGTTAAAGCAAATACATATAATAAGTCTATACAAACAAATTCTTCGCAACGTTAAGCGTGAGAGTCAAAGAAACAATAATTCTCACTTCACTTAAAGTTCCAATTGTAACTCTATACGGGATGAGTAAAGGGAGTACATACTGCAGACACAGTTGCCATGGTTACCGTAGGCACTTAGACAGGGGGAGGCTCAATATGAACTGCACCATTTGAATTTCAAGTGCTATGCAAAGCGAATCCGTTCTGAGGATCCGTTGAGATCGCTTTAATGTGCTTTGGTAAACACGAATATTATTGTCTCACTCGAATACCAATTGTTCTTTGTGGCTTTAGACTTTACTGGACCGAAAAAATGAGTTGGCGCATGGAATTTAGGTTACCTTGTAGGAATGAGTGGACAAAATCGTCGAGAACAAACCGAAATAGGGATTTCGGTTTGTTCTCGACGATTTCCGAAAACCGAAATCCCTATACTGTGATGCTTGTTTATGTAGAAAAGTAATTCTTTCCAGCTATCCGCGTGGAAGTAAAAAGTGAAATAATTGAAATAGTATTACTGAAATAGGACACGTGTCACGGAGAGCGTGCGGATCCTTCTTCTTCTGTGTCAAATCCGTGCAAAAATGGTCTTTAAATAATTGATTTAGCCCCCCGACTTTAGACCGCTTATAGTTACATCCTATTATTATTTTTAGCTGTTTTTTTTTATATTTTTGTGGTGTATAATTAAGATGAATATTTTAGCTATAGTATTATGGTTTTGAATGTCCGTCTGGACACTTAGGTAATTAAAAAAGAACAGGCACCGAGATCCAATAACGAAAATGATTATAGAAGTGACACTACTGACACTTGAAGAACTCCCACATATCAATAAAACAATACTAAAACATAAGTGCTATAATTCATATTGTAAACAATATGAAGTAAAACTACCGTCAGAATGCAAATTCCAGCTGTAATTGATCATTACGTCGCGAACGCTCCGCAAACAATTGGAAGAGGATCCGTTTCAGTCACAGAGCAAAAAATTTTCTACAGACGGCACCGTCGAATGAATACCTCTACTTAACTTACAAACAGGTTATAAACAGTAAAATGTTTATTTATAACTTATGTTTGTTTATAAAATGTAATCTGTAAAACTACTGATCCATATATTAACTTATTAATATTATTATTATTAACATATTAATATTATTGAACAACTGATAGAAAGCTACAACTTTACTAAATGTCAAGGGCTCTAGACTGCTTGTGCCCTAGGTCGTTTCGTGATCACTCACCATTTTTTTAATATTTTTTTAGGAATGGGAAATCATCAAATGACTCCTCCCGCTCTGGGTGAAGCAAGAGGGAGTGTCAGACTCTTACTGACTAAAACCCATCCGTGTTCCTCCTGGTGCCCTTTGCGTTCCAAGGATACGTTACCTCTTACGAATAGATTCCGCAGCCCCAGATGATCACTCACCCAAGCCTTCGCTTCAAAATGTTTACACAAGTACCTTCTTAAGCAGCTGCCACTTATTTGTCTCCCTGTTCTGTGGTTTCAGCACACTACGCTGACACAAACAGAAACAAACGAATAGATCCTGGAATTGTACTTCGTCGTTTTATTATGACGTTAATTGTTATTTTTGTTTCTTTCAATTGTATTGTTTTGTAAGATTGTTTTCTGTTGTGAGTCAATCATCTTTTTAGATCTAAGAATGACGTATGAATTTATTTTTTGAAGCATCACCTGTACCTACAGTGGAATATAAATTTCAATTTTTTCATAGAATTATTGCTTAGCAATTTAGGCATTGCTAACTAAATATATCAATCCACACCATTTTACTTTATTTGTACTGCCAAATCCTATAAAATGGTAAATAGGTATTCCAACTGTCTCATACAAAGGAAAAATGAAACAAAGCTCAAGGGATACGAAAACAATAGCGAAGGTATATTTGGACCTAAACAAATACTACCATTTGTAACTAAGCAAACATGTGTTACCAAAATTACGGGCAAACGTAACTTGTAACAAACGTAGGATAAAATTAGTAAATGCTTTCTTTTTCAAATTTTCTGACTCGTTGACGTATGAAATAAGCTCTGTCCGTTTAAATATTAATAGTGTCCTCAACCGACCGTGTAGTTTGCTTTCGTCTACGTTCGTGACTTAGGTATAATATTGGCTGAGATACAATAGAACAGTATCTATATTTCGGTAAATATATATATAGGAGCGTATGTATCATTCTTGTCTGTTTTCTATGTCACTACAGCTGGTCTTGTTATGGTTTCGATTGTAAATATGATTCTTTCTGAGATATTTATAAAAAGGGCTTTTTGGCTGCGGAGGAATTCCTTCACAAAAAGTTTTAGCATAATTATACAGTGTGATTTTGGGTCACTCTCTTCTGGTAACGCCACATAATATACTTGCCTTGCAGTCAGTATGTCGAGTCACATTTTTAAGGAGTGTGAATATTTTTTTTTTTTAATTAAATAAGTTATTTAAGATATTTATTATGTATTATAAATTATCAATATATATAAAATTCTTCCATTACTGACTGTTTGAGTGATTAAATGACTGAGTGACTGACAGACAACGAACAGCTGAAACGACTGGTCATAGAAAGTTGAAATTTGGCATGAAACTTCCTAATACTCTGTAGGGGAGCACTAAGATTTTCCAAAATTCCTCGGAAACGAGATAAACGACAAAAATATATAGGTATATTAAATTACTTAAACCAAGCAAAGAAAAATCAACAGCATACTTTAGTAAAATATGGTATAGGCAAAATTTGTTTATTTATTCCAAATGTGTTTAATTGTGACTAGGTATACAAATATTTAAAAAAATTAAGTAAGTACTCGTAAAACATAAAATTAGAACTTAACACAGATTCCAGGGTTCCGTACCCAAAAGGTAACCAACGGAACCCTATTACTAAGCCTCCGTTGTCCGTCCGTTCGTCAGTCTGTCAGCAGAACTGATTGACAGTGCTTAAAGATGTACTCAGGTACGTAATATCTACAAACATAACGAAAGTGTATGTGGAGTTACCAAACGGGAGCGACCCGTGATTTTTTCAAGTGGGCCAAATCCGAAACTACTGCTATTCCTCATAGTTTTCGATAAGCATTCAAATCCGCAAATTATCACAAATAAAAATTGCGTCAGGCTCTCAGTGCTGCTGACTTTAAGTTTAAGAATTATGGTAATTGCATAAATACTTCCAGAGCTTACCTAAAATAATGGCAGCCACACTTAAATCCTTCATTTATCTTGTTGTTTCAAAAAGCGAAATAATAATAATTGGGCTTGTTGTACGAAGACAATATATTCGATAGTTCCACTTCAATCTCCGTAATCATAACACTTCAATATGCAAATGACTATCAACTTGATGACAATAGCGTACTAATAGATTAATCGCTGCGCGACACGAAGCGACAAAGCGACAAATTCAATGTCGAATCCAAATCAATTAACTAGGACCAATTTGGGAGAAGTTGGACGATGCAATTAGAGATGTCGGCCCGACATTGTCGGGTTGTCGGGCTATCTGACCGAAGTAAGACTGGTCCGATGTTAACGACGTACAGACTGTCCATAATGATTTCCATTTGTTAACTGTCTATAGTTCACTCAACTTTGTTAAAGTTGGTGCAGCTATATTTTGGAGCAAAGCTTTTTTTTTTAATACCAAGGGAGAAGGGAGGAGGGAAGAGGGAGTGCCTGTCCGTGATAGTTACTTGACTCACAAGTTTATAAATATTTTAATCTTCAACTTTAATCTTTTGAAAATATATATTTAGATTTCCTAAGAATAGGTTAAGTTAACAAATAAGGTTAAATATAAATACGAAAATATGAAATCTTTTTTTCCAATATTAGATTTCTATTTTCATACTTTGCGAGGGTTTAAAACTTTCCATCCATCTTCCTTCATTTTTGTCTATTTTAATAAATTCTCTTTGCAACTCCCTCACAAAAGGTTCCTACGCCTCTCTGCGAATAAGGTTTCCCATCGAAAATACAATCCTTCAAGGAGACACTTATAAGAACAGTGAAACCTAAATCTTTACCAATTTTCTGAGAGGCAACCGCTGAAAACAAACTTGTACATAGCTTTGGTACTTTCATCACTGTAGTCCTTGGCTTCATGAATGCGTACTTTGGCCCTAGATCTTGAACGGTCATTGGGGAAAAAGGACCATCTTTAAACTTCTTAGATGCTTCTATTGATACTTCACATAACAACTTGGCAAGCCCTTTGCGTCTGTGTTGACGGTGGGTCCCAAGAAACATGAATTCGCACCAGCAATCGACACCGTACCTGAAATAACGATTGTAAACCTTACTGTAGGTATATTAAAGTTTAAAATAGAAATCTTGGGTATAATTGGATGGCTAAGCTAATGATAGATCAAGGAAAAGTGAAATAAATTGAAGAAAATCCTTACGGCAGAGAGCGTTTTTCTTGTATTTTGAATGATGATGTCTTACCTATTAGCGAAATCGCATTTCGTATCTAACTCAACCATCAAATCTACTAAAGCACGAGACGATGGTTGTTTGCAGCGTTCCTCTGAAAATATTTCGAAAAATGACTTTTCCGAAGAATCTGAAGGTGCTTCCTGAAAATGACAATTATTTAACTTATAATCATGAAGATGATATGAATCTATGACAGTTTTGTGTTTCAAGACCCTGAGGTAGGTCTTCGATAAGACAAGATATTTTATGATAACCACTACCTATTCTAAAAAATGCTACATCATAAAAGATAGTAATACCGAATTTGATATTACTAAGTGTTTTGTTTTTATCTTCATTGTTGTTTGCATTATCTTCTTTTGTAATAAAATCTTTATTGATTTGTCACAGTTATCTTGTTAATGTAATTTCTTTATTATTTTCATAAAGTACATTAGTTATAAGATATTATATAAAAAAATTACATTATTGATCCAAAAAGTAGATAATAACAACAGTACGGGTCGATCTTCAAGGTAAAGCACCGTTTGCCAAGGTTGGTCTGTGGATGGGTGACCATCTTAACATATCGAGTTTCCTCCGAGCTTCGGAAAGCACGTTAAGCCGTTGGTCCCGGCTGTCATTTGTAGATCTTTGGTAGTCGTTACGGATAGTCAGAAGCAAGTAATTTTGACTCCCAATTATTGGGTTGTAGATGTGTGGTAGGCAGCCGCTCCTTGTAAAATACTGGTATTCAGCTAAATCCGGCTTGACTGGAAGCCGACCTCAATATAGTTGGGAAAAGGCTAGGCAGATGATGATGATGATTTATCACGATAAGTATAATTCCACGTTTATTGACGTAATAATATAATATTTTGATGTAGGTGCCCTAAGAAAGAGCATCATTGTTTAGAAGTAACCTGCAATTTATTGAAGACAACTGAAACTACTTCTCCGCTATCAACAGCGACCGCAACCAATGACAAGCCATCTAATGCTGCGTCTGCGCAAAGTTCCAGCAACTCTTCCCCGGCTAAAGGATTCTTGTTAACTTCTGTACCGTTACAGACGGGTTCATCTTGGAAGAAATGGTCTTCCATCACCTAAGAAACGGAGAAACCAAAATCGTAAAGTAAAACAATCGAAACAATTATAACCGTTGATCTACTAAAAACTCACTTTTAAGGCTCCTGGCATAGTAGCAGCTGACAGAGATTCTACTCTGTATTTACCTAAAACAATAATGACTAATTTTATTACTTACTAGTTGACCCTCGCAACTTCGTTTGCGCCACAATGTTCATTACTGTTCCGCTCCTCTTGGTGATAGAACAAGGAAAAGTGATATATAGCCTATAGCCTTCCTCAATAAATGGGCTATCTAACACTGAAATAATTTTTCAAATCGGACCAGTAGTTCCTGAGATTAGCGCGTTCAAGTAAACAAACAAACTCTTCAGCTTTATAATTATATTAGTATAAGTATAGATTTCACATTAGCAGTTAGGCAAGGAAAATAGGAATCGCATGGAAAAATTAGAATATTTACGTAATTATTATCTTGTAATTAATAGATCGTATTAATAGATTTCTATAAAACATTGTAACTTTATGCCGTTCTTTACGAAAATCATCCTTTGAATATCTACGATGTTCTTGAGATAAATAATTCATCAATCAATTCTACCGTCACTAACTGACTGACGGACAACGTAAAGCCGAAAGTACTGGTCGTAGAAGTCTGTCATTTTTGTAGGGTTCCTAGGAAATCTTCTCTTAGTGATCCCATACACTCCGTTGGGGAGTATTGCCAGCCAAGGGCTACCGTATTACTCAGTTACTCGGTTGCGGAGGTGAGATAGGTAGTTGCTCATGTGAAATACGCTGCATCCGGACGGACGAAGCCGACCGAAATCTAGTTGAAATAAACTTGGCGGTTGTCAGTCTTTAAGTTTTATGATCAGTGATTATGAAGTATATTTTAAACAAAATGCCGGTTAGACCCACGGTCTATAATTCGTAAATCGTTACCACTTGCATTCCGAATAAAAAAAAAGTTTGACGGCGGTAGCTACGAGACATAGGGATGCATACCACCCGATTTACTTATCATAGAGTTGTTGAAAGCATTGTAACATTATAAAATCTTGCGATATGGCAACTTACCATCATCTGTAATAAGCCACTGCATTTTATACTTCAACTAGTTGACCCGCGCAATTTCGTCTGCTCCTACTCCTAGTCTTAGCGGTAATATTCAAATTGGACCAGTAGTTCCTGAGATTAGCGCGTTCAAACAAACAAACAAACTCTTCAGCTTTATATATTAGTTTAGATAAAAAAATAAAAAATATTGTAGTAAAAAGAGTTGACGTGCTCAGCGCAACATTGCAAGTGTCAACTATCTGCACTTTATATGGGTACTATATAGTACAATGCTGCCGCCAATCTTTATACTTATATTTAACGTAATAAAGAAAATTATTGTGATCTATTAACAATAATTTTTCACTAGTATATACCCCCAGTTTTTCCTCAAATCAGCATTCCGGAATTGGGTTACCCTTGTTTCATCGAAAAGAAATTGACAAATTATCACTTCCCAAACTATTTTCCGCATAATTTCATTTGCCAAATTATTAGTTACCAAATAAACTCTTCACAATTAATAATTGTAACGCAAATCTAATGTTTGGCAAGTGAACGTTTAAACAATAATTTGCTTACGAGTTAGTCCTTTTCCCAATTTTAATTTAGTCAAATATTTCAGTTGGTAAAACATGTTTTACGCAAAAATAAAATAAGCTAAATATTTAGTGTCGTCAATTTTAATTTGACCGTTCCAAGATTTGCATCTTCATATCAGTTGCACAGAATATACAAACTAAATTACAATGTATTTTGTTATGTGGGTGTGGATGGTCTCATAAATGACGCTCAATGTCAGGTAATCATGCAAACACTATCACTGTGTTTTGTAGTGGAAGTTTTTTGAAATTGTTACTTTTGCTATGAACTTCTTTCAGGCGTTACGTAGATACGAGTTATATGATAGCGGGAAATACTTTGGACCGCGAGCCGGCAACAGATTCCTATGACCAAGTTCTTCCCGGACGAAAACTTGTAAGATGGTTAAGAAAGCTTTATTATGGAGTTCTGTGAACGTCAGCTGCGATACGGTTTGTGGGTTAAGCAGCGGCAGCCTCCCAAACACGTCGATTTTTGCAGTCATTTCCTCCCGAATAAAAATAGCGTAAGATGACAGCCAACCCAATATCTTGCACATTAAAAAACGTATGGTCACATGAACATGTAATCTTTTTTCAAATTTTCAGTTATATCCTCCCGATTGAAAATTATGTCAGATTATAGCTTACCCAATATCTTGCAGAAAACAAAACGTCAGGTGGCTGTAGCTCGGTGGAAAGGTCGTCGGCTAGCGCTCTGACGAGTTTTCTTTCGGCATCTTGCGAATCGAAGCGATCTTAAGAGGCTCGTGCCCATTCTCTGGCGACTAAGGGACTCGCCAGAGAATGGGCAGCAGCGTTCTCTGTAGAACGCAACACCAAACCCTGCAATCGCAAACCCGCCTGCCAAGCGTGGGGATTATGGGGACCCCTCCCCCCCCCCCAACTGCTATTATGATGATTTTTTATCATAACTAATCATTTCACTAAATGTTTATCATATAAACATTTTTTGCTGTACTAAATCATTTCATTAAATACCAAATACCTTAATGACACTGCCCTTAGTAATATTCTGCCGAGTAAAAAATTTACCAAATGAAATTGTGCTTACTAAATAATTCCAAAGATGGCATTGGTATAAAAAAGGTTACTAGTTTGGGTTATGAATTTTTGGCAACACGGCAGGATCCTTCCGGAATACATACTCGTAATACGACAGTGGCGCTATACAATTTTAAAATCAAATATATTATAGTTAGTTATAGGTAGTTTAGTTTTAAAATTGTATGTATGCGCCACTATCGTGACTTGTGCGCCATAAAATGGGACAGAATCGGGTATAATTAAAAAAAAGGAAGGAATTTCCTGCCCGGAAATGGGAACGCACGAGCTCGAATAATGAAGATAATGATGTCTAAAATAAACAATCACAAATTTTATGTAATAAAGTTTATTATAAGATAAACGAGACAAAATAAAAAAAAACTCATGTAAAACAATAAACACGAAAGATTTTTTTTTAAATACATAGAATAATAGTATCTATAAATTACTCTTTACTGTTCCCTTTGTTGAGATACAATCCTCTTCTCTGAGAGAGGGAGATACTTATTTAAAGCACAAACTGAGTTTAAATACCTAAGGCTCTCTCTTCTAATATTCTACTTAATAATACTAAATCTTCAAAGCAGCTCCTTGACAAGTGGTCATCACGCCTATTCGTTCAGAACACCGTATCCCATCGTAAACGAAATCCGCAAAAGAAAAGGTCACAAGTACGTTGAAACCCAAATTTTGTCCAATTCTCTTTGAGCCTTTTGCTGACCACAACGCAGTACATAACTGCGGTGCCTTCGTGACTGGTTTCTTTGGCTTTATAAACGCGTAGTTTGGTCCTAGGTCTGTAATAGTTAGTGGGGCAATAGGACCATCCTTGAATTTCTTCGATAGTTCAATAACTGTAATGACAAGCAACCTTGCTAGACCTTTCAGTCTATGTTGAGGTAAGGTTCCCAGGAACATTATTTCACAGCAGCAATCGACACCATACCTGAAAAAGTTTGTAAAATTGTATATAACTTGCTTTGTTTAATGACTGTCCAGCCTTGTCACTATGTGGGGGGTGTGGGAATCTTATCAATGGGGCAGCAAAACAAAAAAAAGATCTACCGAGCAAGATCTTATGAAGAGCAGAAGAGCATTCTTCCTTTATATTTTAAGTGAAGACTCGTTGACGTCTACATTCACCCCAAACTTACCACTAATATTGCCAGAAATATATAGTCGTCTGTCATCATCATCATCTGCCAAGCCTTTTCCCAACTATATTAGGGTCGGCTTCCAGTCAAACCGGATTTAGCTGAATACCAGTGTTTTACGTGGAACAGCTGCCTACCAGACCTCCACAACACATTAACTAATAACACGGTACTTCATGGCAAGACTGGAGTCAGATTTACTGGCTTCTGACAATCCGTAACGACTGCCAAAGATGTACAAATGACATCCGAGATCAACGGTTTAACGTGCTTTCCGAGGCACGGAGAAAACTTGGTTTGTTAAGATGGTCACCCATCCACAGACCAACCTTGGCAAGCCTTGCTTAACCTTCAAGATCGATCCATGCAGCTGTTATTATTTAGCCACGAGCTCCTCAAATATATGGTGGTTTGTATACCTTTCAAAATAGTTGCACTTTCCGTCAAGTTCGATCATGAACTCCATCATGTTTCGGGACGCTGGTCTTTTGCAGCGCTCTGCGTTAAATACTTCGAAAAATGACTTTTCCGTAGATCCTGGTGTTGGTGCTTCCTGGAATGTAAAAGGTCCAACCATTAGGTAACTCTAATCAACTATACATATACACTTAAAACAAAAACGCATAACTAAGTAATATGGCGGTAAAAAATTCTCCGCACGCTGCCGACAGGAAGTGTGCCCAAAATACCAACCTTCCAGTCGACAGCAACGCGGAGAAATTTTGCGATGCCACTGCATTTCCACATTGTATGGCAATGCTTATCCTCTGTCCAAAGTAAAAGCCAGTCCTTGCCTTGGGTCATGCAAAGTGTGAACGAGGCGTTTGGATAAATCTTTAATCTATTTAATGAGTATCCCAGTGGGAGTACTTTGTCTATGAGTTTGAACCCCAAACGACTCGAAAATGTAACTACCAACTAGATTGTTATATTTCCTACGCTTGAGGTTCTCAGCAGCCGCAGTTGCAACACCAGCACGGCACGACGAACTTGGAAGACCCATCTTCCAACGAACGCTAAGCGCGCGAGTCCCACCATAAAAACTAACCTATCTTCCATTGAAAAAACGACATGCCGTCCAGTCTCATGGCAAGGTCGCGTGCCAAGCCATTGGGTTCTAGTGCAGCCAGAACTCCAGCGGCGACAATAGCAAGTCAGATGATGTCATTGATGTTCATTATTATGCTGCGCTAAGCGCCTCATTTGCATGTCAGGTCGTAGTGACCAAGGTTTTTGACAACTTCACTACAGCGGCAAGAATGAAAAGAGCAAAAGTAGTATTAGTAGCGGAAAGTAATATCATCGAATAAGGTGCCTATGTTTGACATTGACTGAAGCCAGAGACCCGGCATAATTATGTTCAGTAACCATTAGGCAGGCATGTTTGTAGATTAAATAAATATGTGAAAAAAAAAATGAATTATAAATTATAAATGAATTGAATAAATAAATTGCATTTATTATTAGAAGGGAACATAATCTAAATATTTAACAAATACTTAATTATCATACACCAATTAACACGAAATTATGTACAAACGCGTATAAAAACAAAATTAATCATTGGGCATCAAAAAAATAATCCACATCGCTGTCAATGGCAAAAGTTCCCAGAACACTGGCAGCATTGCCGCGTTGAATCGCAATGCTGATTCTTTGGCCGAAAAAAAGTCCAGCCCTCTGGTCACGTGAACAGTCGACAAGTTGTTTGCTAATGTCCCGAATAAAATAAATGAAATAATATTTAATAATAAATAAATGAATTTTAAGTGTGTCAATGTACACATGTCAAAAGTGTCTGTTAAAGTACAACATGCTGTTTGTCATTTTGTTTCTGGATGCTCAGTTTTAAATGTACAAATAAACGATTATTATTATTTATTATTAAAAAAGTTTGCGATCACTTTGAAAAATCGAAATATTTTTTGTTACGGTAGATTATATTATGATTTCTTATTCTTGTTAGATTTTTTATTTAAAAATATAGAATTAGAATATAAAACAGTTCAATTGTTTTTCCATATAAAACGGCTTTCAGTCCTAGTTTACGCTCATTCAGAATTCTGATTAAGTCAATCTTAAAGGATTTAAAATACGTTTTCGCGAAAAGTTGTAATTGAAAAATGCCAAGAGGATTTACGAGCAAGAAAAGTAACTTTGAGGGAAGAAGACAGCTCGAGAGAAATAGCACGCAGAGTTACTATATCCCAATCCTGTGCCGTGACCATATTGCAGAGGTAACACGGGATGGTTAACTTAGCTGACCGACCCCGCAGTGGTCGTCCAACTGTTTGGACTGCTGCCCAAAAGCGCTATATTAGATTGCTGGCAGCCCGTGACCCAACAACCAACGCTTCTAAAATAAAAGCAGAAGTTCGGTCAGCCTCTGAGCTTGAAGTTAGCACTCAGACCATTCGGAATTGCACCAGGCTGGTTTACAAGCACGGCGGAGGCACGGAGCAGAATCAATGAGATGCTCGCCGCGATGAAGGTCCAAAGTCTTGAGCATCGACGACGAGTTGCTAGCTTGTGGAATTTCTACCGGTTGCATTTTTGGGGAATGTGCGACGGGATTGCATAATTTAATTCCGCCAAGCCCGTTCCATCATCGGACCACAAGACGAACGGCGATGCGCCACCGGTACATGGTGGACATCCCACCCACACGCACAAAACGTTTTGGGAACACATTCATAATGCGTACAGCTAAGGAGTGGAATTCCCTGCCGGAGTCTGTTTCCTGATAGCTACAACCTGGGAGTCTTTAAGTCAAGGTTACTTCTAGGCAGGCGTGCTCCATCTTTGACACCATCATCGCTTACCATCAGGTGAGATGGTGGTCAAGCGCGTGCCTATCAATAGTAAAAAAAAAAAAAAACGGAGGTCTTGGCGAGCACCTCTGAATTCCCGGCAACGTCAACGATGGAGATTGCAGTGGGCTAGGCTTCGGCAAAATGAAGAAGATGAAACAGAAAACATTTGGCAAAACTGTCTCTTTTTTGACGAATCGCAAATCAGTAGGTATTCATCCAGATAACCGACGTGTCCGTGTCTGGAGAAGACCAGGAGACCGTGAAAGGCAAAAAACTGCCACTGGAACAGTTCAGCAAGGCGGGAAATTGGTGTCTTTTTGGGGTGGTATTATGATTGGAGCTAGAACGCCTTTAATCCCGTATCGAGGCTTCATGACAGCAGACATGTGTAAAGCAGTTGCTATTGATGGAATTGTCAGACCATTTCGAGTAAACCATGGACTTCAATTTGTACAGTTGTTAGAACCATTTTTAATTAAATTTCTTCACATATTAAATTGAGGTACAAAATTGTAAAGTTCTGACACAGGGTGAGTCCACCAGTGTCATAATTATTCCACAATTTACAAAATAAGTAAACTTGTAATTATAAATTATGCGTTCAATAAAACAGCTTTCCTTACAAATATGTAAATTTTCACCTGTAAAGAGAAAATGTTTATTAAACAGAAATATGTAAAATTGTAGCTACAATTTTACAATTTTGAAAATTTTCCACCATGGTAAATTTGTAGGTTGTATTCTTTATTAAACAGAAACTTGTAGACTTGTAACTTGTAAAATTAAATTACAATTTACAATTTGTAACGTTTATTAAACAGAGCCCTGGTCGATGGTAATGCGCCCACACGTCGAGCTCAACGAGTCAATGCTGCTCTTCAAGAATACGACATCACAAGGTTAGTCTGGCCTGCCGGCTTGCCTGACTTAATCCCAATAGAGCACGCGTGGGATGCTCTTAAACGAGCTATTTGGAACCGTCAGCCACATCCCCAGACAGTGCCAGAGCTTAGGGAAGCCGCTATTCAAGAATGAGCGGACAGGTTACCCCAAGAAATGCTGGATAACTTGATCCTCAGCATGCTCAGGAGGAACTCCGCATATGTTCGAGCCAGGGGAGGAGTTATATTATATTGAATATAAACCTTTATTAATAAAGAGTTGTTTAAGTTTGGTTAAACAGTATTTATATTCAACCAAACTTAAACAACAATTTATTTTATAATACTGCGGCGTCTTGTGGTTGCGTTGTAGTACCTACAAAATGTGGTTGTGTTTGTGACTAGTTTGCGGTGTCGCTGTTGGTTGCGTTGTGGTTGCGACGTGTCCGTCGGGCCGCTCATCCATCTGTTCGCCTGTTCATATGTCTGAACGTTAGTAAAATATCCAAAATATTTATATACTTATAATGGTACGGAACCCTCGGTGCAGGCGACCGACTCGCTCTTGACTGTTTTTTTTGCAGTAATCTGATTTTTGTCATAAATTTTTACAATAAACGTAAAATTTATCATTGTGACGCCTACTTTTTTATTTATTCATCGTATTATAGCTACCTAGTAATAAATATTGCATGTTTATAAACTGTAGTACGTCAAGTTTTATTTTACCAAAGTATTAAGACTCGTGGCCATTGCGACATTAAATAGTACCAACCTGCAATTTACAAAAAACGCTTGCGACTACTTCGTCGGTGTCAGTTGTGACTGCTACCAGTGACAGGCCGTCCAGAGCTGCGTATGCGCATAGTTCTAACATCTCTTCTATTGCTAAAGGATCCTTGTTCACCCCTGTTCCAATACATGCGACTTCATGAGGAATACAACCTTCTCTGGTAACCTGGAACAAAAGTTTCAATCAAACTCAATGATTTATTTACAATTTTGAATCACTTTGCCACGCTGCTTTTGCATTGTCAAGCAGTCGATTTGACAGAAAGATGAAACTAATGCGCATTTTCGAGAAAATTAATCCCAGTCGGAGCCACTTTGACAAGAGGTCTTTCACTTTGAAAATATTACGACTTATGACGACAACACGACATTGAAGTTAAGTAATGTTTGACTAATCTCTCTGCCTAGCCTTTTCCCAATTATATTTGGGTCGGCTTGCAGCCAACCGAATTCAGCTGAGTACCAGTATTTTACGCAGAGCGGTTGCCTACCAGACCTCAACAACCCATTAACTGGGTAACACGGTAATAAGACTGGAGTCAGATTTACTGGCTTCTGATTATCCGTAACTACTGGCAAATATCTACAAATGGCCAACACCACCATTATAGCCGGGCTTAACCTGCTTTCCGAGGCACGGAGGAGCCTCGGTAATAACACTTTTACAAGTTCCTAAACTGGATGCATCGGTGCTGCCACCTGGTGCACGTCACTAAAAACATAAAAATTGATCTAAAATTGTGCCCATAAATCTGTATTAATCTAAAACAACCCGTTACCAAAAACTTACTTTTAAAGCACCAGCAAAATTAGCCGCCGATATAGATTCAATTCGGTATTTTCCTAAAACAAAACAATAACACATTAGAAATGCAAATTGACCAATACGATTGGAAAAAGTTTAGGTATGTTTATGTTCTAGAGTGGCGGCCGCGTACCGGAAGACGCAACGTTGAAAGGCCTCCCACAAGGTGGACCGATGACCTGGTGAAGGTCGCGAGTAGTTGATGGATGCGAGACGCGGATCGGTCGTTGTGGCGACGCTTGGGGAATCGGTCGTTGGGCCTATGTCCAGCAGTAGACGCCTTTCGGTTGATATGATGAAATGATGATGATGAGGTTTATGCTTCAAAGCTTCTTGCGAGTTCAATATAACAACATCTTCATGATTTTATTGCGTCTACCTCGAGACTGTAGTGCATCCAGAATTTTCGCAACGACTTTAGAGGCAACCCTCTTGCGTATAATTGCATGATATTATACGCAGGAGGGTTGCTTCTATTTTCCAAAGTGTGAGATGTAGTAGCAACGGCATACTGAAGATGATTGCTTACTGCCTTAACTGTCCTATGCAGTATAATATAGATAGATGAAGACAAAAATAGGCAGTTGAGTTTTGTTGTAAGTACCTAATAAACACTTACAATAGAAAATAAAACTCCTAAATATAACGTGGCGTCAAAAAATTCATACGCATCGCTGTCAACTGGAAGTGAGCCCAAAAGACTGGCGGCATTGCCACGTTGTATGGCTGTCCGAGGTAAAAGCCAGCCCTTGGGTCATACGAACTGTCACCTAAACGTTTAGCTAGCTCTTTAACAAAACGTGAGCTGCACTCGGACCCCACGGTCAACCCAAAACGGCGCAAAAATATAATTGCCAATACGGCTATTATATTTCCGCCATTTGAAGTTCTCAGCAGCCGCAGCGGCAGAACCAGCACAGCACGACGAGCTAGGAAGATGGGATGGCGCAAGAGTATCGACACAAGTAGCATCCCACACTAAAGGCCTACCCATCTTCCACGGAAATAAAGACATACCGACCGGTCGCTTGCCACCGTCGCGTGCCAGGCCAATGGGTTCTAGTACGGCTGGAACGCCGACGGCGACAAGAGCGCGTCGGATAATTACGTTGATGTTTGCGTGCCGTGCTATGCGACACGCACTTCGACTGCATGACAGGCCATGGTGCCTGAGGCTGTTGACAGCTTCGCCACAGTGACAGCGAAGTGGGGAGCAACAGGATGCGCCTAAGCAAAGGAAAGCAGCGATGCGGAAAGTAGTGTCGTCGAATAAGGTGCCTATGTTCGACGACACGACTACGTTCGTGCGTAATGCCAGAGGCCCGACTCCCACTCACCCACAGCCAACAAGCGCGCACGCTCCGCAAAAGTAGCAGCAGATGCAATTAGGTTCTTCTGAACTTCTCTGCAGAGCGGCTCATCCCACTGTCTCAGGTATGACGGGTTGTCGGGTAAATTTTCATTCGTGCAAGCGAGCATCCAGGCATTTACAGCCTCAGTGAAGCACGGCATATCAAAATTAGTCAGTGTGGAAGCTAGGATATTCTTGACTAATTTTTCAGTGCCGTGAACCGAGGATATAAAAGCCAGTAAACTAATACTGGTAATTTTGCGGACGCAAAATAAACTAACACAAAATAACTATAATGATAGTGTTTTTTCAGCGTCCGTGGCCTGGCCACGTTTCAGTGATCTCTTCAGAGAAACTGAAGGTTTTGTCTGTACTATTATGGACGAAGTCATCTTGACGAATAACTACCGGAGGCATATTATGAAGGATGGGACGGTGGACGTGTGTCGGGCATGCCACCTTCCGGGTGACTCCATCAGACATATTATCTCTGGCTGTTCTCTGGCGAGAACTTGCACAAGCATAACAAAACGTCAAGGAATAATCATCAGCAACTTGCTTTGAAATACAAACTTGTAGACTTTGAGGTACCGTATTACAAGTATGTGCCAGACCCAGTTCTCGAAAATGACCATGTCAGGTTATACTGGAATTAATTGGTTTATCATCCCTGATAGGACTATTGTTGCCAATAAGCCTGACATAGTGGGGATAGACCATTAGCACTACGCACAATGATAATCGATGTTACCATCCCACATGACCAGAATCCCGTGAAAGCTGAGAAAGAGAAACAAATTAAGTATCTCGACTTAGCACACGAGGTGGTCGACATGGGGAATATAGACTCGGCTGTCATTGTGCCGATTGTCGTTACGGCCAGTGGCCTGATGGTCAAAAGCTTTGACGACCACCCGTCGAAGCTGGCATTACGTGGTGTAAAGGGCCTGATACATAAGGCAGAACTCTTTGATACGGCTCGTATTGTGAAGAGGTTCCCTTCCCTGGAGCCCTAACCACCGGTAGCTTGGACTCTGCTCCCGATACCGGCGGACTACATTTTCGTATAAGTATTTTAAATGTAATTTTAAGGTTTTTTTATAAGATATATTTAAAAATATAATCCTTTTTTTTATAAATAAACGAAATTCGAACACTGTTGTGTGTATTGCAGTTTTAGATTAGCGCCATCTCTTGACCGCTAGTGGAACTGATGTAATTTTCGTTGAAGATTTTTGAAAATGTATGCTATTTAGAGACATCGTTTTATTTTTCCTGTAACTTTTACTTAAACTTCTATTGCATAGAATAATTTCTGATTTATCTCTGTGCAAACTTCTGAGATAAAGCGGGGAACGGTCAAAATGTATAAATTTTTCATCAAAGTCGAAAACCATGCGGTCTAAAAAAAAAAGAAATGTTTGAGAATGTGCAAATAGCATTCTCTCATATGGTATAATACCCCACATGCCCAAGTAGCACCAATTCGATATATTTGCAAAAAAAATATAAAAAAAAAAAAAAAATATTTTTTATTGGCAAAATAGTTGACCAAACCTCATCTTAAATTGTTCCAAATTTAAAGTTGATAGCATTAGTAGTTTTTGAGAGACGGATAGACACAGTCACACCATAAGGATGGTACGACTATTTTGGTACAGAACCCTAAAAACTAGGCATATCTGAAGTTCAGATATGTCAAATTACGATAGATACGGTAATACGGTATCAATTTATACTCTGTATTTTCAAAGAAACAATGGTATCATTGGTAAAGAATATCGTTAGAATAAAAATAGATGAATATATTTCATACTGCCTAAATATAAAAATCTCAGAGTTCTTATTTAAAAGTCAAACTTAATTGAATTTTAAATAAGAACTCTGAGATTTTTAACAAAATATGGTACTCGGACTTATCATTAAGTGTAAGTTATTGAAATAAACATTTTATTTTATTTATTTTTATTTTTATCATTACTATTAGATAAGACTGTATTCCCACATTAAATAAAAATATCACTTACCATCTTTTGTAGTATGCCACACCATTTTAAAAATAAAGAGAAAATAAAAATAAAACAAAATTTTAATTTGCACGTTCCGAACTCTGCGAGAACTAACTATGAATGACAAACTGACTGTCGCTCATTATGTAGACTCGGCGACATTAATCTACATAACACACACACAATGAACACAATCATATAAAAGCTAGCACTTCACCCGCGAATTCGTTCGCGCGGATTGCAATTTTCGAATTGGCCCTTTAGTAGGGAACGAAAGGTTACCGGAAGTTACCGTCGATAATCAAAAAGGATTTTTTTTAAACAGGTTCGATTCCTAGTTAGGAATATTTATTTTTGAAAGTTCTCGGGTTGATCACAAAGATTGAACAATGGTTAGGTTAGTAATGGTTGCAATGGTTGTCAATTTGAACATTTTTGGCAGTCGTTGCGGATAGTCAAAAGCCAAAAAGAATAATAGCAGTCTTGTCAAGGAGTATTGTGTTACTAGATTGTGGAGGGCCGATATGCATTCGCTAAGATCCCAACTTAATTGGAAAGAATAGGCAGAATGACTTAGACATATTGGAAAAACAATGATAGATACAGAAAGCCAAACTTCAGTGGTAACAAAACAAGTTTTAAATACACTTAATAATCTGAACGATAAGCTATTATGCGCGATCCGGAGCACTGTCGTTTTGACCAAACTCCTACTTTTCGGGGTGCATCTGTTTCTGTGACTGATCGGCTCGAGCTCCTAGGCATGGAGTTGATATCAAGTCTCAACTTCGGCGCCACCATCGAGTACAAAGCCCAAACTGCGGCCAAAAAGCTGGGCATCCTAAAAAGGGTGAAGCGATATTTCACGCCTGGACAGCTTTTAACACTTTACAAAGCACAGGTCCGATCCTGCATGGAGTATTGTCACCTTTGGGATAGCTCAGCTAAGTATCAGCTTGCCGCGCTTGACTCGGTGGAACGCAGAGCTAAGAGGCTCATCGGTGACGTAAAACTGGTGGATGCCAAGCTACATAGCTTGGCTCATCGCCGTAAGGTTGCCTGCTGGTCGGTCTTTTACAGATTGTACTTCGGTGAGTGTGCCCAAGAACTCCACGACCTCATCCTACCGGCCCCTTTCTACCATCGGACATCCAGACGCACTGCATCTTACCATCCCTACCTTGTGGCTGTTCCACCAATTCGCACTAAGCTTTTCCAAACGTCTCTTAGGCCCGTATTACAGAACCTTACTCAAGTACTACTTAAACTGCGTTCAACCGATTACTGCTTGAGCAAAGAATCTCGCCTCAAGCATTCAGTTTATTTTAGAACTATCCTCAAACTCAAATCAAATGAAACTACGCTTGAGGAGAGATTTTGATCTCTGATTACGTGAGTAAGCAATCATTATGGTAACCCTGAACAATAGTTTGTTTTCTATTGCAATTCTTTTTTTTTTGTACGATTAAACTGGATCAAAACCGGATGACGAGGTGGACGACACGACGTTGTTGACACTGACAGCCACCCTTAACCCATCAGAATACTGTACATCGGTACATAATTATGTTCTGTGGAGAGCTAAACTGTGAAACTGAGTTTTTTTGGCGGGATTATTTCGAGTGAAGTTCAGTGGCTGTTTTAATTGATTCCTAGTGGATATTATGAAGTAAAATGCTGCCAAATACTGCAAAAAAAAATTGAATGTGTTGCACCCCCATTCTAATGAAACTCAAGAAAGATATAAATGAAAGTAAAGACTTAACTTAAATAAAAAAAAAACTGAAACTTCATCTTCATTGTCAAATTACTCAAGAGTTAATAAGCTCTTTAGAAATACAATAAAATATAGTTTACAATAATTAATGTGGTTACGTGTGGTTCATATTTGGGTTAGGAAATATCGTAACAAAAAAGAATTTTACACTTTTGGAAAGAAATTTATTAAGTACAACAAATATTAAAATCATTTAAAATGTTATAGAAAATAAAAAAAAAAATATCATAATAATCTACTTCTGCAAATATATCCATTTTGATTAGGTAGGTACTCGATTTACTCCAAATTCACAACAAATTTCATGAATATCTATGCTCAAGCGTGGTCTCGACTACACTTGCGAAAACAAAGATCAAATCTCGCCTCAAGCAGTGATTCTGAGCTGATTGTAATCTTAAAATAAGGACGCATTGAGTAGAGCTCAGTTAAGACTCAAGCACTGTTCTATAATACGTAAAAAATGTCATTTTAAAGTGACATTGCTCAGGTGATTATTGATTGTAGTTTCTCTGCTCAAGTTAAGTTCTAAAATTAGAACTCCAACTGAGACTAGTTTTAAGTAATGCTTGAGTCTTGATTGTAGTTCTGTAATACGGGCCTTATAATGCGCACAGCAAAGGAGTGGAACTCTCTGCGTTTCCAAAAGCTTACAATCCTAACCTCTTCAAAGTTAGAGTGAACAGGCTCCTTCTGGTTAAGCTCGCTCCATCGTAGACTTTGTCTCTGTCATCTCTGACATAGACTAGAGTCAAGAATTTTTATTTTATTTTTTATTATCTACTGATGGGTTTGCCACCAATATTAAAAAAAATAAATAAAAAAAACTGCAGTACTGACACATTGGCGTGGAAACTGTTGATGGAATTCTTAAGCGTCGTCATTTATGTCACCATTTTAGACATCTATGACATATATATAATAATATAATTTACAGACACATTGTTAAGACAGAGCATAAAACATAATTCTAGATTTCAGATAACACCAACCCGTCAGGCCTCGCAAATTAAAATATACTAGTAAGATTTAAGGAGTGGTTTTAGAGGTTAAACAGTCTTTTTCTTTCTATCAAATCCCTGTTACAATTACATCTTGATTAATTACTCAATTTTTGTTAATAAAAATTTGTTTTATTTTTTAATTTGAAACAGGGTTTACAAATAAAACACACAACAAAGATTTTTTCTTGATAAAGTTAAATTTAAAAAAATATAACAGCTTACGCTAGTGATCGCAAACTTTTTTTGATGTGTGTATTTTGATGCAGTCGCTAATGTTTATGATTGTACCCACTGTATAATATGAAACGTCAATGTGACACAAGCGGTCACAGTGGACGTCTTTCGGCTTAAAACAAAGAATGATAATGAACGACATCTAATTTTCCAGACCGCGTTATTATAAATGCGAAAGTAATTAGTCAGTTGTTAGTTTGTTTTATACAATTTCTCATATTAACGGCTATTGGATTTAGATAAAACGTAGCACAAGGCCTAACAATGTCCTACTTTAGGAATATGTTAACGCAATGCCAATAGCTTGACACCAGTCTTTGCAAAGGGTGTGTTTTAGTGTAACCCTATAACTGGGTTGTGGAATTCAGATAAGCGAACGTGCAGGAACTTCTTTCTTCAGATAGAGAAGGCAGCACAGAAATGTCGTAATCATAATCAAGTATTTTTACTTCTTAGTTTCGAAATTGCGACGCTAGATGGCACAATCTACTTCTTGCACGTTCCCCTAAACGTAGCGTGCAGAAACAATAGGTGGCAGCACAGAAGCGTCAATGTAAAGTATTCTTAACGTTGAAGTTTCTAATATGCAACATTAGATGGCATGAACGAGCATGGTGGTTGAGAGCATGTCATGCTCACTCAAATGTATCGCTGATGGTGGCACGTAGGCTGGAACATTTGGTTCCCTTCGAAATGTTTGAGCTTCTTCTTATCTTGTGGGCAGCAAGTTCTAACGACCCCACACACCCTAGTGTCAGAGTTTCTAAACCGCCTCAAAGGCCTCTGACATGGTTTATTTGACAATCGCCATTTGGCGGCCGGGACCACCGGCTTATACGTGCCTTCTAAAGCACGGAATCATCTTTTTATCAGACAATCAAGTGATTCAAGCCAGCAATGTCCTAGCCAAACTGGAAACATCTTTACAAAGTATGTTTCCCAAACCCACAACCAACGGGTCACAAGCCACACGCGTCATGTTGGTGAACGGGCGCCGTCAGTTGAAACTGGTCGTTTCATAACTGCCACTGGCTTATTTTAATATTTATATTTTAAAGAGATCCATAAAAACACATGGCTCCGGACTTGTGTAGGGCCACCTCGAGACAACTGTCCGATCCTCTCATAGCGTCGACCGCCGCCTGGTGTGACCCCCCCTGCGCCAGGACCAGCATGTCGTCAGCATAGCACACAACGCTGACGCCACTAGGGATTCCATAGAGATCTACGCTTTGGAACGTGCAAATAGCTTCCATGTTTTTGACTGACCGACCTTGACGTTTCAAAAGTGCCTGTAAATGGTTTATTTGAAATAAAATGCTTTGAACCTTGAATCTTGACGCTGTGCACGTTCCTTATAGGCTCAAAGTCAAAGTCAAAACGTTTATTCCAATTAGGCCATTAAACGGCACTTTTGAACGTCATTCACATTTCAAATATATAAAAATTCTGAAGTGACTCTACTGTCCATTCGGAAAGGAAGATTATTATAGAGAAGAATGGACAAGAAACTCCATACTTACTCTTTTAAAAAAAAACTTTTACAATATTTGGTAAGTACACAAAAATTTTGTAATATGTGAAGACCATGCACCTAGGGTATGCAGAGGTAGACTTATCAATTTTCTAAATAAGTAGGTACATGATACTCACACATTTACAAATATTGAAATCACTAATTTACAGTGTGTGAGTTAACAGAAAAATACAAACACAAAAATAAACAGAACATCTATAAAGTTAATACATAAAGCAACCAGTTTGATTTTGTCCACAACATTGACTGTCCTACGGAGTAGGACCAGCATGCTTCCAGGCATTCTTATCCTGAATGTAATCTTCTAATTTGTAATAAGCTTGTTTACAAAGTGTGTTTTTGATATACGCTTTAAATTGTCTTTCATTTAGTTTTAATATGTCACAAGGTATTTTATTGTAACATTTAACACGGTACCCCATGAAAGATGAGTGTACTTTAGCTAATCTATAAAATGGTTGATCTGATTTATCTTTATTTCTTTATTATATTTAATTTTAATAAATAGATGGCGATTTTTCCGTACATACATTATATTTTCATATATGAATTGGCAAGGGACTGCCATAATATTAATCTTTTTAAAAAGTTCCCTTAGAGAATCGCGGCGACGCAGATTATAAAGGGCTCTGACAGCTCTCTTTTGTAAAATAAATATGAATTCAATGTCAGCAGCCCGACCCCACAACAAAATACCGTATGACATAATGCTGTGAAAGTAGCTAAAATAAACCAAACGTGCAGTTTCTACGTCTGTTAACTGTCTTATTTTCCTAACAGCATAAGAAGCTGAGCTTATAGCCGCCCCGCTAGAGATGTAATATAAGGTCCCCATTGCAACTTCTCGTCCACTGGGACTCGCAAGAAAACGGTCTGATCAATAAACTCCAGTTTTTCTCCATTCAATATTATGTCACATTCGCTACTTTTAACATTAGGCAAAGTAAATCTAATATTTATTTATTTTTTTCATTTAATACCAAGTTGTTTGCCGTAAACCAATTTTAGACTTGAAGAATAGAGTTATTGACGACATCAAGATTTCGTGATCGTCGCTCTATTTTAAATATCAATGATGTGTCATCCGCAAATAAGGAAGGCTGATATTTCATGTAAAAAAATACTAGGTTTCGGCTGTTTCGGGTTAGACTGGGATGCGAGTTCAACATAGTTGAGAAAGGGATAAACAGATTGATTAGTTAGTTACCGACTAAGTTTCGAGGAACAAATATAATTGAAAACCTCTATACGGAAAAACGGAACACCTATAGGCTCACTTCGTTGTCTGTCCGTCTGTCTCAAATCACAACCGACTTTCTTCAAATCTACTAGACCGAATATTGGTACACATATATAATCTTCAGTACCCCAAATACGGACGTGTAAGTATCTAAAATATAATGGGGCCACTTTTTGGAGGAAAACTAGTAAACTTAGAAAAAAAAAGTTTTTCCGACTCTAAATTACTATGTGACAAATCAAATAAAAGGGCGTATTGTGAGTGTGAAAAATTTTACTTCCATTATTATGGTAATTATAAACAACACAGTAACATCAATTTCTACAAAAAAGATACAGCCGTTTATTCCGCAAAAACGAATATTTCCGCACTCTCGAGGGAATCAAAATTGATAGGGTAGGTATTTCCTGTTGACCTAGAACCATGAAATTTGGCAAGCAATACCATCTTTTACTACAGGTATAGGGAAAAGTTTAAAAATATTTGTGATTAAATCATGAAAAATATAGTATTTATTTAAAGTACGTAATCAATTATCGAGCGTAATAAACCACTAATTGAATTCAAAATATAGGTACTTTAAAAAATAAAGTGTTATCCCAAGTAACGTTTCTTCATCAAAATCGACCCACAAAATCAAAAAATATTGATTTTTAAGTTCTAACATTTTAGTATCTAATCATTATTTATCGTAACAATTATGAGATTCTTAGCTAGATCATATATTTGACAGTTCAACTACATTGTCGATAGATGGCGTTATACTGATGACGCGTTTTGCTGAATGGCGGTGTTAATTAGATTCCAGCTTACATATTTAGGGCATCTACCTTAGAAAACAGCTAACACATTATCTGCTGTTACAGAACTAAGAACAATTTAAATTTTATTTATATTTTCATCAAAACCTTCTAAAGCTCACTGCCGCACACACCTGCAGCTACAAAGTACAAAATAATTTTGATTTTGTAATTCGGTGTTTAAAAACGAAGAAACCACACCAGAAACAATGAGCTCTTTGCTAGCAAATACGTCAGGGATAAATTTTATCTGAACGTATTCAATGCCGCTGTAAATTGATACTTCTTCTTATCGTATGGGCGCAGTAAGGTCTAACGACCCCACACACCCTAGTGTTAGTTTCTAAACCGCCTCAACATGGTTTATTTGACGGCCACCATTTGGCAGCCGGGACAACCGGCTTATACGTCCGAAGCACTGAAAAACAGAAACAGACGATTAGGTGATTCACGCCTGCAATGACCTAGGCTAACTGGAAACAGCTTTACAAAGCATGCTTCCCGTGGGGACCGAACCCACGACCACCAGGTCACAAGGCAAACGCTATAACCAATCGACCACGGAGGCAGTGATTTTTATTATCCTCGTACTATTGTGGCGGGTTACTGATGTCAGTTATCCGTTTAATAAAATTGTCATTTATGACGACACTCACTGTAATAATTATGTAATTATAATTACACAGCACAAATACTCAACAGCTGGTCCGTATCATCAATTTTCATTTACGCTGTTATCACAATAATTAAGATTCGATGAATTTTATTTTGATAATCCTTACTTACCTACTCATAAAAATTATCTCTGCCTACTGAAAATATTATAAATACCGCCAGTCATTTTTAGGGGCTAATGAAATCAAAAGCAATTTGTTTGTGTTTTGTTTTTATTTTGTGACTAATACTGCTGGTGGGGATAAAAAAATCTTGCTGAATTGTTACTAAATACTTTCGAGAAAGGTACATGAGAACTGTAAAATCTATTAAAACGCTTACACGCAAAAAAGATATATCGCCAATGCACTACGGTATCTTTCACATGAAAACGTGACCAAAACTCTTTTTGGAACTCTCTGACAGCATCTGTGATCTCTCATACCTACGACCTGTCAGCCTTCAATCCAAAGAGAGAAGAGGAATCTTCAGGACTTGCTCGCCTTGTCATTGACTTCTACCATCGCTTACGGATCGGCGAAATCATATATTTTTTTTTTTTTTAAACGTTGCCCCACACTAGGAATTTCTCCTGTATCGTGGGTGCGTTCACAAACATACAAACTCACATACACAAACAGCCAGACCCGAAACAACTATCTGTAGGCCATACAAATATTTGTTCCGTGCGGGAATCGAACTTGCGACACGCAGCGCAGCAGCCGATCGCTCAACCACTGCGCCAACCGTGTCGTCATTTAACCGAGTTCTTCAAAAAGGAGGAGGTTCTATGTTCGGCTGTAAGTCTTTTTTTTATTTTATGTATGTTTACCGATTTCTCCGCCAATTGTGAAAAAATATTTTTTTATTCAATAGCCTATACTCCTGAGGTGGTCCTATTGTCACCACGGCGCATACAATGTTTTCCATGAAATTTCTAACGCAAATCAGATATTTTTGCCTAATAATCATTCATGTTGCTGAGCTGATTACGGAAGGTAAAAGTCAGGATCTGATGATGGGATCCCATGAAAAAAGTTTGTTTAGCGATATTTTCGCCAATTTTTAACCGATTTGAACGGTTATTTTTTGTTTGAAAGAGTAATTTGCCGGACTAGTCCCATTTAAATTTGGTGAAGATCTGATGAATAACTTCGGAGGTAGGCAACGGAACTCTTCAATCAATGATAGCAAATGGATCGGGGTTTCTGAAATCCCATGTCTGTTCATTGTTTACACCAGTTCATAACATAACATCACGCCAGTACGCTGTGCTTGGGGTTTCAAAGTTTTGTCTTTTTAGTGGTACGCAGGTACCACTAAAAAGTGAAAAAAAAAACTTTTTTACAAAAAAAATAAATCGACTTCAAAAAACAAAATACTACGAAGTATAAAATAACTTTAATTTCGAAAGTATTTTATACTTCGTAGTGTTTTGTTTTTGGAAGTCGGTTTTATTTTTTTGGAAAAAAGGTTTTTTTAATAAAAGTGTGCTCATCAAAAGTAAAAAACGCCACTTGAACAAAAAAGAAAACAAAATTAAATCATTATCCTCTTTCTTGGCCATGGAAGTTTTCTGTGATTTTTTTGTTCACCAGAATAAACAAAACAAATTAATAATGTTTCAACCGATTGTCCTTGTACGGAACGTTCGTTTTGTAACCGACTCACACTTAGCCCGTAATTTTTATTTGTAGGTATTTGTAAACTAAATATGTCAACTCATTAGATACGTTAGCAGATAAAGATTAGAGTTGGCTTATAAACCTCAGTCAAAGATTCAGTCAGTCATTCACAGTTGGTACTCTCGACAGTTCGGAGTGTCGCAATTAATCCTTTACGATTGTGTAAAATATTTTCTCATAATAAAAATGGCGTGGTATACATCAAAAGACGGTAAGCTATTTTTTTTTTTTTGCGCTTCAAGCAGTATGACGGGGTCACATAATTATTATGATTCTACAGTCACTTTAATAATTATCAAATCTAATATTCATATTACAATTAAAACGGTTTCAATTAAAAAACCCTAATTAAAAAATTTACTAAAAAACATTTAAAATTCGAGTTTCGTTCACGTTTGTGACGACTGAGAATAATATCAGTCGTCATAAATTAGAATCATATCGTAAATCGTCATCATAAGATGACGATGATGATGACAATATTGACGATGAAACAATGTGACACTAAAAATGTCATAATCTTTGTTGATATCTTTAGTGCCAAACGATAATATCCTCATAATAAGAGTTAGAATAAGTTTGTAAACATAAGTTTTTTTTATTATGCCCAGCGCGTTCCGCTTATTTTTGAGTCTAATGAAATTTCAATTTTGTTTTTTTTTCAGGAAAGTACAGAATCGAATCGATTTCAGCTACTACTTTTCCCGGTTCTTTACAGGTACGTTTCAAGTTTGCCAACTGCTGCGGCATAATCCAAAATTCTTAATTATTGATAATTATCAATTCTTATAAATTATATTATTATTAATATTCTTGAATGCTCTAGGTACTTAGAGAAGGCTTTATCCCACATGAAGCCGCGTGTGTTGGATTAGAGGTGAACAAGGATCCCTTGGCTGCAGAAGAGATGTTAGAACTATGTGCAGACGCAGCATTGGACGGTCTGTCATTGGTAGCAGTCGCTACTGACACTGGAGAGGTGGCCGCAACTGTTTTCTGTAAATTGCAGGTTGGTAATATTCACTTTCACAATTTTTGGTTGGTGCACCCTGGTCAATTAGCCATCGTAACATCCTGACTTTCAAATATTTAAGCTATGGAGAACAAATTAAAAATTTATTATAAAGAAACTAAGATTTTAAAATATGAGTTAAACAGTTGGTTACCACCTTTGATAAAGAGTACGAAGTTACCGCATCAGAAATGACTTGACGGATTTTCAGTAATATTTTGAATAGGTTAGATAAGATAAATTTATAGTCGGAGGGTTTGTCAAATGTTGATAAATTGAAGATATCACAAACTGCTGCGTAATTTTTATTACGAGGTTTGTCGTCACATGACTTCACTGATATGATACTGTATCAGTGATCCGTCAGAAAAGTATAACAAAGTACCAACTGAATTTAGACACGGTGACATGCACGAATGTATTGTACACTACTTTTACCATTTAACTATTTGTCATTGAAGAGCGGGACCTCCTAGCACAGGTATATCTTTTACTTAAAAGGAGGTATCTATGTAACTATTTGCATCTAAACATCGAATCATTATTTAGAAAAAACACCATCATACCTATTCCTGCCATCAAACACCATATTGAAATGTTCTAGTGGAAATAACTGTAGAGATAGGAGAATTGACAGGAATGAGAAATATTTCAGCTTTCTTCTTGAACTGATAAAGATCCTGCGATTCTTCTCTACAGGAGAATATGCGTGGTGATGAACTTTTGTCATTCGTAAAATTTGTGTCTTTTTGTTATAGGAGAAGCCAACGCCAGGTTCAACAGAAAAGTCATTTTTCGAAATATTCACCGAGGAGCGCTGCAAAAGGCCCTCATCTAAGGCCATGATGGAGTTCATGGTCGAACTTGACGCAAAGTGCAATTATTTTGAAAGGTATATAATGCCACCATTACATTATTGTATGAAATTACTAACAAAATTTGTAGTAGTTGTTATTGCAATGTAATCGGAACCAGAAACCCCTACTCCTTTCTTTTTTTTATGGGATTAAAATAAGGCCCTGGCGGCATTGAGCCAGTATCCGGGCTAGACAGGTTAATAAAGCAAACCAAATCTCTTTGTATTTTCAGGTATGGTGTTGACTGCCTCTGTGAAATAATGTTTCTGGGAACGAAACCTCAACATAGACAACAAGGTCTTGCAAAGTTACTTGTCAAAACAGCAATCGACTTAGCGAAGAAATTCAGGGAAGGTCCTATTGCTCCTCTAACTGTAGCAGACCTAGGACCAAACTACGCGTTCATGAAGCCCAGGAAAGTAGTCACGAAGCCACCTCAGCTTTGCACCGCCTTGTGGTCAGCAGTCGGCTCAAAGAGATGTGGAGAAATTTATGGCTTCGACGTACTTGAAGTGTTTTCTTTTGGTGACCTGATTTACGATGGAAAGCCTTGTTCGGACAGAATAGGCGCTGTGACCACTTGTGAAGGGGCTGCGTTGAGAATTTAAAATGTAAATTCTAACCTCTGTTTTAATTGTTTTTTGTTTGGAATTTGATTATTTGTAATCAGTTAAGTTTGCCTTAGTTTAATATAACTTTTTTTTTTTTTAATGTATGTTGTTTCTGTATAGTTACCACTGCCAATATTCAAAAACACCTAGTGAAACATAACAAAAACCGGCCAAGTGCGAGTTAGACACGCACACGAAAGGTTCCGTACCATAAACCTTATTTTTTATCATTTGTTGTTATAGCGGCAATAGAAATACACAATCTGTGAAAACTTCAACTGTCTACCTATTACGGTTCCCGAGATACAGCCGGAGGCTAAGGCGGAGGCTTAGTAATAGGGTTCCGTTGGATACCCTATTACTAAGCCTTAAGCCTTTACTTGAGCCTTTTTAGGGTTCCGTACCCAAAAAAATTTCAAAAAAATTCAAAATTCAAAGCATTTTATTTCAAATAAACCATTCACAGGCACTTTTGAAACGTCAAGGTCGGTCAGTCAAAAACATGGAAGCTATTTGCACGTTCCAAAGCGTAGATCTCTATGGAGAAGAACGTGCAAGAAACTCCACGGACACTCTTTTAAATCATGTTCTGGTTTTACAAAATTTCAAGTTACATATACTTGTTGCTTCTGCATGTGAGGACAATGCAAAGGAAAAAAAAAAGGGCTTATTATAAGAATTTTAAATATAAAGATTAAAATAAGCCAATGGCAGTTAAGAGATGACCAGTCTCAACCGACGGCGCCTGTTCACGAACATGACGCGTGTATCGGCACCCTTCAGCTCAACCATTTCGAAGGGAACCGAATGATCAAACCCACGCGCCGCCATCAGCGAGACATTTGAGTGAGCATGACATGCTCTCAACCACCATGCTCGTTCATGTCCAACAAGTAAAACTATAACTACTCACATAAAATTTAAATGGTTTCATGGTACTCACATTTACAAAATTTGAAAAATATGCTTCTACTTTACACAAAACTATGGTTGTCAATGACCAAATAATGAAAAATAAATTAATAAAGAGAACGATTAAGATCTTACATCAAAAAGAATAAATAAGTAATTAATATAATAATATAATTTGTATGTATATAAGAATAAATAAACGAAATAATGTAAGAACCTCTAAAAGGAGCGAGCATCTCTTCCAAATATAAAAACATAGAAACCTAAAAAGTGGACCTAAGCAGCTGTGACTGTGGAGCAGGACCAGCATTTAGCCAAGCGTTTTTATCGAGGATATAATCTTCCAGTTTATAATACGCTTGTCTACATAGTGTGCGTTTTATGCATGCTTTAAATTTTCTCTCATTCAGTTCGAGAATATCAACTGGTATTTTATTATAAAATTTAATACAGTACCCCATAAAATAAGTGTGTACTTTGGCCAATCTGAATCGGGGTTGATCTAATTTGTTCCTATTTCTAGTATTAAAATTATGCCTGTCACTAATCTTGCTAAAGAGATGAAGATTTTTCCGAACATACATAATATTTTCGTAAATGTATTGACAAGGTACCGTCATGATGTTGATATCCTTAAAAAGTTCTCTTAGGGAATCACGCCGACGGAGATTGTAAATGGCTCTGATGGCTCTTTTCTGCAGGATAAAATATAGACTCGATGTCTGCAGCACGTCCCCATAATAAGATACCGTAAGACATGATACTATGAAAGTAACTAAAATAGACCAGCCTCGCGGTATCTATATCGGTAAATTGACGGATTTTTCTGACAGCGTATGCTGCTGAACTTAGCCGTCCCGCAAGAGATGTTAAATGAGGACCCCATTGTAGCCTTGAGTCAAGCGTAATCCCCAGGAAAACCGTGTTTTCGACGAATTCAAGTTTCTCCTTGTTCAATACTATGTCGCAATCATTTCTTTTAACGTTCGGTAAGGCAAATCTGATGCATTTAGTTTTTTTCCCATTTAATACTAAATTATTAGCAGTAAACCAATTTTGGACCTGCTGTAGGGCGTTATTTACGTCGTCAAGATTTATGGAACGTCTATCTATCTTAAAAATTAAGGACGTATCGTCAGCAAATAATACCATATGAGGTTGATTTTTTAAAAGATGGGGTAGATCATTAATATATACTAGAAAGAGGAAAGGACCCAAAATAGAGCCTTGTGGTACCCCCATTTTGACTTTTAAACCCCGTGAATTGACACCATTTATTTGAACTTGCTGCTGTCTATCATTTAAGTAAGATTTTATTAGACTGAGTGCAAGTTTACCTAGTCCGTAATGTCCTAGCTTTAGGAGCAAGGTTTCGTGATTTACACAATCAAATGCCTTGGAGAGGTCACAAAAGGTTCCTATGGCATCTTGTGCCTCTTCCCACGCTGAGTATATGTGTTTTAACAACGTGGCACCAGTGTCAGTCGTACAACGACCCCTGGTAAAACCATACTGTTGATCGTGTAAAATTTTATTGATGTTAAAATGATTGAGCATCTGATTGAGCATTACTTTTTCAAACACTTTGCTAAAAACCGGCAAAACAGATACAGGTCTATAATTATTGGTGTCTTTGCTGTCGCCCGATTTAAATAGTGGTATAACCTTACTATATTTCATTATATCCGGAAAGACTCCTTGGTCTACACATAAATTAAATATTAAAGCCAAGTATGGTGCTATAGTTTCAATTATGGACGTGCACACTTTAATAGACATTCCCCATATGTCTTCGGTCAATTTGATTTTGATTTGCCGGAAAGCTTTTATGACTGTCACAGGGTTGATATGTTTGAACTGGAATTCAACCGTACAACCTGGAACGTTAGCTTTTAATAAATTATATGAGACCTCAGGTGAAGAATTTAAATATTCCGTAGTTTTAGTTGGTATATTGGTGAAAAAATTTACAAATTCTTGAGCTACTTCTAAATTAGAGCTTTTGGCACCATGTGTAGTCTCCAGTAAATAATCAGTGTTTCGTTCTTTATTTCTATTAGTTTCATTATTAATAACTTTCCAAACTGTCTTTATTTTATTTTCTGACGATTTGATCTTGCTGCTAATATATAGGGCTTTAGCTACCTTGCAAGTATTTCTGAACACAGAACAAAGGTACGGAACCCTAAAAAGGCTGAACAGTGTCGCACTTACACATCTTATGAAAAGGTTCAAGCTAAAATATCTTAAAAACCGAAGTATTTTCGGAGACAATGTTTTTATTCCACCTACACAATAACACTTTTGATTGTACTGAAATGATTAATAAAATTAGTTACGGAGTGCGCGCACGAGCCTTGTATGCCATAATTATCTTCTAATCGAACGATCGCAGGTTTGCGGGCACCCTTACTTCGCCTTGCTGAACAATATAATTTTTTTTTTAAATAAAGTCAAATCAACATTTGTCAATGATGCCATTCTTCTGGCACGTTTCCGGATGACGACAGCTGTGTGGACTCCGCAATCATTGCACCGATAGTCGTGTCGGCCAATGGCTTAAGAGCCACGAGCCTCGACCAACACCTTAGGAGGCTCTTGTTGGGCAGCTGGATCAAGGGCTAGATTCAAAAACTGGGCTACTTCAACGCCTAGTATATTTTGTTTGTACCCTAAACAAGACATTTGTACCTCTAAACACACATCTTTGGTCCCGCCACTTTGTCGTCAAAGTGGCGGGACCAAGGATGTCTAGTCGATACATTTTAAATATAGGACTTGGTCTCGTCATCTTGATGCTCACTGTTTTTGTATATAAATTATGTACCTGAAGCGGCATCAATGCCGCCACACAAACCAACGGTGCAAATCTATATCGCAACAAAAAAACGGAGCGCGACGCCATCTATCCAACTAGCAGCGAAGGAACTACTTCGTCAAAACCCTGCATCGCGCAAGCAAAGTTTACCGTGCGATTTGAACATATGCATCAGCCCGAATATCAACTATGGGGCAGTAGCCCGCCAGGCACAACAGCCGTCGGGAGATCCTCCCTTTACTCTTTGTTCCTCATTCCTCCAAATACCTATGTCACCGAAAAATTACTTATACATATGGTAGACGTCAGATACCTGTGTAATAACGGTCATTGACCTACATACATTTATTGACTTTCTAAATATCAAAAACAGAAATAATGACAAACCTGTCCTGAATCGACTTTTATCGTGATCCTTTACGTTCTCTAGTAATTAAAAACGGTTCATAATTTATTTTTCGATGGAAAGGTCGACGTACTTAATTGCACGATTATCTGGCGCGTACCATAAAATTACACACCCAAAGTAACCCCAACCAACATCGGATAACGGGAGGGTCATTTAATTCGTATCTCTATGGCGTACATGTGACGTCACATCTGAACAGACCAATGAGAGTCTTGTTTCTACAATTTATCGAGAGTTTAC
The DNA here is from genome assembly GCA_950371165.1 of Lacanobia oleracea. Classification (NCBI taxonomy): domain Eukaryota; kingdom Metazoa; phylum Arthropoda; class Insecta; order Lepidoptera; family Noctuidae; genus Lacanobia; species Lacanobia oleracea. Next base: position 15,050,278 of record OX493401.1, read on the forward strand.
AATCTCTCAAGATATTTTGTAGTCTTACGTATTTTGCAAGTATTCGCCGGTGATTATATGATGGTTTAGTAGTTATGTAAATAGATTTGCCTTACTAATAATACTCAAAGTTCAAAGTTTCTCATTGTTCAAAATTAATTGTTTTACATTTTCAGTGTTAATTACTATTCCTAATAAATATGCATATAAACCAAAACAATTTCAAAGACTTTATAACTTTCAATTAGTCAGCGTCATTGACGCGTTGGAAAAATACTTAATATTTTAATTTAAAGTTTTTAAACTCTAACAATTTTTCCCATAATGCATTGATTGATCCACATACCTACTTGTAAAATTCTTAGTTTTGACTTCCTGGAAACTTATATTTTGAGATATAACCAGATATGGTAACTAACTCACCCTGTATTGCCTTTATAATCGATTTTATAAAAAAAAAACCTGCCAAGTGCGAGACAGACTCGCATGCAAAGGGTCCCGAATGAATCTCATTTTTGTAACATGTTACTTTCAAACTATAGACTTCTTATAGGTTTTCCTGTAATCTATATGCAAAAAGCTATCCGTATGTTATTTTCCAAAATTTTAGACTCAGTAGTTTCGAAGATAAGGGCAATGGTCATATTTTTTCATCTAATTTCTTGAATTACTTCAAAACCATTTATTTTTATTAAAATATAACAATAAAACCCTCACAATATGAGATCGCCCGAAAGCTTATGTATATGAAAATTTACATCATGGCGGCGTGGAAATGGTCGTAAATGATTTACGACAGCGATTATGGATATCCAAGATATGAGGTATAATCAAGAGTTGCCTACAATGCCGCATACGAAAGGTGAAGCCAGCTTGCCCATCAACAGGCGACCTACCACCAGCCCGTCTCGCCCACCATACTCGTCCCTTTCATTTACGGGACTTGACTATTTCGGCCCCATAGAAGTCACGGTCGTGCGCCGGGAGAAGAGAGTAGAGTAAAATTGGGGGACCTGGATCAAGGAGATCCAGGTCACCCCAATTTTATCATTCATTTCATCAACATTCTTCGATCCAGAAACACCCAATTTAATTTACATCATCATCATCATCATCATTTCAAAAATATACGAAATCTTGTTTGTTGCATTGATGGTCTACTATTAGAATTTAGAATAATTATGCTGTTTATTGCATCGGAAATATCTATTCAAATAGATTCAGATATGCAAGACTCTAAATAGATAATAATCCAAGGGAAACATTGGGATGGGATAAGAAAAAAACCATTATACATATATTTTTGTTTCTTTGATAAATTTATTTGATTACTTTCTCTCGCTTTAGTGATGGGGACACAATTTATATGAAACAAATTTCATTTCCTGGCTGTATCTGGTAGCAATCAATATCTTCTAATGCAGGTAAAACTAATTCATGTGCTGTATCACTTTCCTGATGGAATAAATCTGCTGTTGTTGTCAATATATTACTCTCACTATTCTTTGACGAAGTCACAATCGATTTTCGGTGATCAGCTTGTTTGTTGTCAACTTTAATGAATTTGCGAAGATTCTCACCAGATTCGCTTTTGAGTATAAGGTGGTGAGTATTTTTCAAGTTAGATTTCACTGAATCTTCCAACTTCTGGTAAAATAAATCTTCTGTTTGGGTTATATCATTATCCTGATGTTTTAATTCACATGTCTTCGATATTTTTATTTTTCTAGGGTGCATATCTTGAATATAAATTATGTCACCCCTAGCATTCTTGCAAATAATTTTACGAATTCCATCTAAATCAGATTTCATTGAGGGAAACATTAATATAAATAAATTTAGTTATTTATTTAGGAGATAAATTTAAAATTGAGTCTTTCCACTGCAATGTTCAGAGTTGAACTGCTGTGATGCACGACGCTTTTATAATATATACACAAATTTGCTTCATTTTGAGTGCAATATGGCATCATGTAGGTACACAAACATTCTAATAGGGTACATATTAATCGACTCATTTTGGAGCACGATACAATGGCGCAAACTGTTTCAGACAATTATTAATATAATATTTTCCTTTCACAGCGTTCAAATAAAAACATTGAGGAAAATGTATAGCATGTTGCATCCAAGGATCATCATAAATCTCCCAATCTTCTATAACACCTCCACATGAGAAACATGCTGCTTTATCATTTGCACCATTTCCACAATAAAAAAATCCAGCGTCAGCCATTTCCATCACCGATCTTCTCCCTGAATCAGCCATTGCCCAATAATAACCAAATGAAAATTCACGCATTTTATATGTATTATACATGTCATATCGAGGATTGTATTTATTTTGACACATGGTCTGCTTACTCGCTTTCTAGTTCTTGATACAGATAATAAGTGTAATACTATAATGACATCGCACAGCAGTTGTTAACAACTTATACGTTTCGGGATTGGTGGGGATAGGAAACTGATACTTAAAATTGGGTAACATTTTGAAAAATTAAACAAGAAAATATTTATTACAAAAATTTATTATCTATCCACCATTTATTTAAACATATTACATTTTTAAAGCACATACTTCATCATGATAAATACAACTATACACATCATGAGAATGTTCATATTTATTGTACAAGCTTAATAAATTAGGACAACCTTCATCTTCTAAATTATTTATGTTATTATTTTTCGAAATATTTTTTAACCACAACACTTTTTCGAAACCTTTAGTGTAAACACATTTATCTCTTAAAATATCTACAATCAAATTCTGGTGATTTGAGTAAGACACAAATCCTTCACTCCAGTATATCTTTCTATTACGTTCAATCCAACTGACTTGTCTTTTTTCTGGCTTCGTTAAATGGTGAAATGTAAATGGTGGCTTAATTAAAAATACTGCAACTTTTTTATCACATAATATGGCAATTTCTTTAATAATAAATTCATTTGTTTCTGTTTTAAACCCTTGAACATCTACAATAACAGTCATGATAACCTGCGCACTATGTTACTCAAAGGTTTATATTCCACAAGTCGGTCGTTTATAATCAAACAATATGCAGTCGTCTTATCTGGGATTGCTGTAGAACATTCAATTTCCAACCTCACATCCACAGGACCTGTTTTCAGGCTATCGTTTTGTCTTGAGCAGTCTAAGATAAAGAGAGGGGCTTTTTCTTTGAACTGCTTCAGGTCAAGTAACGGGTCTACAGGACAGTTGTAATACGACTGACGAAATTTCACAAACATTTCGTATAATATACTATATTTGTTCTCAGAAAACTTTAACCCTAAAGGTTCATATGGATAATATTGTGAATTCAAAAAGAGCGTTACGTTTGTTACTTCACAATGATCAAATACTGAACTGTCTTTAGTTTTATTATTTTTTCGATTAGTTTGTAAACAAAAAATTACATATCTGGGTTTTTCCAATTGTGAAGCAGTTTTAACTGACCAAGAATGCTTTGTAGTTTTAGGTAGTAACGGATACTCATATAAATCCCAATTTCTAAACGCCATCTGAATAGGTTTATCTCTTTCTAAATGTTTTAAAAGTGTCAGTCGTTCTCGATCTGATACTTTTACGTGCGGCACCCTCCACTGAACTCTTTGTATGTCTATTTGAAAATGAGCAATATCATCATTCAAAATAACACTATTTAAATTAGTGTTACTTCTGTTCAATATAAGTTCGTGTTTGCAATTTATCACTATTTTATTGTAATCCTCAGCAAACCCTAAAACCTTATTTAATGGTATCACAGCACTGAAATATCCATCACTTTGAAATCCGTCTAAACTCCAACCCCATAAGGCAGCAACTTTATTTTCTGCTTCATTTAATGAGATGTATGATTTTATTGCTGTCGTTATTCCAGAATTTTTGATGCGGTCTATTTCAATACCATTCATTTCATATCTGATGTCTTGAAACAAAGACATAACAGGGTTATTACTGAACGTAACAGTTTTCTTGATTGGATTCCCATCTTTACCGAAGAGCTTCGCCTGTCCTTCGACGTAAATTGAACTGGCTGATGGTAGCACGTATATGTCTTGCTGGTGGATGGGAATTCTGATTTCATCGTTTTCTCTAAAGCTGTTATTGTAGGGATTGTATGAATGGACTTCATAACTTTCGATCGAAGTGTCGAAGTGCGGTGATTCAGTAATCTGTAGTATATTCATACTTTAAACCCCAGGGCTTTAAGGAAATCTTTATTTTCTCTAGACAATTTCTTAACTTTTTTCTTACGTCTTTGCACCTTAGCAATCGCAGAAGAACTAAGACGTTTTTTATTCGCTTGGATGTTTTTATAATATACTATCATTTTGTTTTTCTTAAATGAAGACGTAACTGAACTTGTTCCTCTCCAAAGTTAATACAGTGACCAAACTGATCCACAATCTTAACAGATATTGATGAAATTATATTTTTGTTTACTGGAAAGTAAATAACATTTTGTGGTATTTCCATGCACTGATGACCTGGAGTAGTATCAGACACAAATTCATGAATAAAATGAGTTGGTAATCCGTTGCAGTACGAACCATGAACCAGATCACATTCGATTCTGATTACAGACAGACCTTTGTTAGTAATAGGAATATTCGGTCTTGATTTTAATACTGAAAAGTATACCAAACCACACTCATATTGATCTGACAAATGTAGTGGTGGTTGAAAGTATGAAACCAATTCCGATTTACTTCCAGAGATGGTAACTGTAGTAGACATGCTTTAATACTGACCTCTTTTGGAAGAATCTGTTTATTTTATTCCTTCACTACACCAAAAATTCTTCAAAAAGTTTAAACAAAGATGTCCACAATTATAAGGGTGATCACGCTGAATATTATCATAATTATAGTGAATTTTGTATCCTAGGTATTTTATGAATTCCTTTGGAGGCTTAAGATTTCCGTAACTATCGAAATACTCGATATAATCATTGTATTTTGCATAGGCTACCCAATGAGAACCAGGATTTTTAGAGCTATCTAAATTTATAACCCCACATTCTTTTTTAAAAGGGTGTTTAGGGAGTTTATCTCTCATAAAGACACCTCTGAAATAGGGAATATTATTTCCATATTTCAGAATGTCTAAATTACTCAAGGCTCGTTTGGGTAGCCGATATCTTAGTTTTTTTCTTTCGATACAAAAATTCCGAACCCAGCTTTATGTGGTTTAAGGTGTAGTCCTTTTCCGATACATAAAGCTTCCATCTTTTCATTGTGTCTCTTCGATTCAATCAATAACTTTTTAGCCATCTTGAATTCATTTATGGTTTTAGCAATACCAGCTGCACCGCCTGCTAATGCTCCTGCAGCCGATAATCCCGCAAAAATCGGAATCAAAGGCAATACTCCACCAGTTTTTGGTATAGGAATAACACGAGGAAGTTTTATAGATGAATCATTAGCTAATTCTCTGACAGCAGCCATAGCTAATTCTATTGCCACTTTCTTGCATTTCGGTTTTAACTTTTTCATATGTCTCTTCGTTTTGTTAATAACATTTTTAAATTTATTTTTCAACCCTTTTCCAGCTTCAATTTTACGAGAACACTTATTGCTATCTTTCTTTAAACCAAAACCAGTTTTTATTTTTGTTGACATAGCGCTGCTTACTAAGCGCGCTGCCAGTTTTTCCCCTACACTAGCATCTGGGGCAAGTGCTCGCTGTTTAGCCATATTTAACAAAACTAAATCTGCCTTGTGGCGTTCCTTTAAGTTTGAAGACTTGTGGTAGGCAATGTCGTGTTGTTTGCAATATTCGTCTAATTTATTAACACCTTCATCCCCGCGTGTAAGCCTTTTTATTAACTTAGTGCCTGGACCGCAATAATTGTATCCTGGTAAATGTAATTCAATTGGTAAATTATTTATAAGCCAATTGAGAAGACTGCTCTCTCCAATACCCATCATTAGACTGATGCATCATGAGTTGAACACTTAATAAATATTCGATTTATCAATCCAACTGTTTTCAGATGAAGACAAACCTAACCATTTTACTAAAACCCTATTTCCTTTACTTCTAAGAACTTTCTCGACTAGATATAAATTAGGATGTTTTGTCTTTTGCAGCTCTTGCACATAAAATGCACCTAAAATGGGTTGGCCTCTGATAGCATCTTCAATTAAGTAGGTAATAGGAGTTGTATTTTGTATTTTTCGAATTTTAAATATTTCTGTCGACCAGTTGGGAGTATACCCCTTTTCAAATGTTCCTTTGTATTTACTGATACGTACAAAATCACCCACTTTAAACTTGCTTTTTATATTATCGGTTTTTACCAACCTGAAATATCTCCCTAATATGCATGTTTTATTAGTACTGTCCACGTTTGCCGGGATTTCATCAATTGTCCGATGATAGGTGTGATTGTATTTATAGATAACATTAATTAGGGTATTATCTATCCAGTTATAGTCACCTTTTAAACTGAATTCCTTATACAGTTTGGATTTTAATGTTCTGATAAAACGCTCAACTATTGATGCCTTTTTTGTTGAGAAGGTTGAATAATGGTTTATACAAAAAGATTTCATAAGTTTTTGAAATTTATTATTATAAAATTCTGTTCCATTATCCGTTTGCAGATTTTTGGGGATACGCCCTTTATTCAACAAAATCTTGAAAGAGTTGCATACAACATCTTTGGTCTTACTTTTCAAAGGAAAGGCCCAAGCATATTTCGAAAATGTATCAATAACGGTAAGAATAAATCTGTAATTTTTATTTTCTTTGGAAATCGATTGCATATCAATTAAGTCTGCTTGCCAAAGGTCATCTATATCTTTCATAATAACATGTCTTCGTGGAAAGTTTACCCTCGCATTTTTATGAATTTCGTTTACCACGTCGGCTTTACTCATATTCAAAACTCAGTATATAAACATTTGTAGTGAATCCAGCAATGATACTGAATGAAAACCATGTTATTGCTACTATTTATTCTTTTATTATGTCAGCTTCTTTTAATTCTTCAATTATCGATAGTATTTCATTATCATGGTTTGTATTGCCAGCATCTTTTGAAGCAATTAATAGTTTCAATCTCTCAACTAATTCGTTGGGGTCATCCCAATATACTAGGTCAGTATTTCTTTTATATTTCTTTAACATTGGCAAGTATCCCCCAAGTTTAGTATGAATATTATCGTTAGACGTTTCAGAAAACAAAGGTCTGATTATTTCACGATATTTTATTCCTTTATCTCCTTTTATTTGACCTTTTGGATTGAAGTCTCTCTTATGAACATTTGTATAATACAATATATCCTTGTAGATAAGTTTATCTTTGTTGGATATTAATTTTAAATCAGGTTTTTTTCGAAGTAAAAGTTCTTTCAGACCAGGAGTTAAATTGTAGGATTTATCACCGATTTTAATCAAAATTACATTTTCATTATTCAAACTGTCAATTTTGGAAAACGATACTACTGAATTTCCTATCAATAAAGTTTTGTTGTCACTTCTTATTCCAAACGGTATATTTACACCATCACAAATATTACAGATATCCTGATCCTCTAATGAGATTTCTAAATCATCTGGTAATACCATTTCAGAAGTCTCTTTAACCAATTGTGTAGAATTAGGTTTTGGTTCGTAACAGTCCAAAAAATTTGTAGAAGAGCTAGTATTTATTTCATCCAATTCGATGTCTTCAGATTTAGTAAGTGTTGTATTTTCCAAATGTTTAAGTTTTTCCATAGTTATATTCGAATCAACTAGAGTTTTAAGAGGGCCTGTGACAGGTTTTAGCATTTGATCGAGTGACAAGTTTATTGAGTATTCTTGGTCCTTCATTTGTTTTATTTTATTCTTTATGGAGTTTACAGACTTCATTAATTCTATTTTAATATTTTTCTCCATGGTATATTACACCAACTGCGTTCAGCTAAAGTACAAATTATACTGAGTTTGATTTTGCGAGTTAATTACTTATATGTGCATGTAAACAGTCAGTCAAATTTAAAAAACATATCAAAATTCTGTCTGTACCTTCCGTTATTTAATGACGATTCTTTATTAATAAGTAGAAAATTATAAGGTTTACTCCAAACAGTTTGGCAAATATTTCTGAACTCTTTCCATTTTAAATCAGAACTAACATGCTCTTCATAAATATGTTTTAAATTCACATCATCTTGTTTGAATATAATAAGGAAATTAACATTATCACGTAACAATTGCTTCGGGATTTTAGAATAGGTTTGAGATAAATAGAAACAATCTATTTGTTTATGCCTACCCATACAGAAATAATTGCGGATATTTACTTGATTTTCACATGCAACATCATCAAAAATAAATACAGAATTTGCTAAAGCTTCACTCGGAGAAATGACATCTTTATCATCGTTGAACTCATAAAAGTTAATCTGCGGCACTCTTTTTAATACTTCGGTCAAGAAACGGTATTTTGGTTGAAAAGAAGTTTTAGAGTAAAGATAAAGATTTTTAAATTTGAGCCCATTTTCATGAAGCAGTAAACTAATCATAACGTTCGTTTTACCACAACTTGATGGACCGCATATTATACAGCGAATGGTATTTGGCAATAAAGCACTATGTCTTATGTGGTGAACAGAGTCACTTAATCTTATATTATTAACGTTTAGAGATATGGGTTGTTTGATCAACTTCATAGTGCATATTGATCTAATTACCGCCTAACGTACACTTATATACTCGTTACTATATGAACCTTATCATGGAACAAGCATTAACTTAAATTTAATGATGGATGTTTAGAAAGTTGAATACGTTTGAATAAAAGCCCATGGTTTGAAACATATTACTTTATTATAAGTTCATCATAATAGTAGCGTAATATATTTATTAATAGTACAAACCTTATTCTAAAATAATTAACATACACCATTTCTACACAATAGGTACATTAATTTATTCTTATTTTATTATTTTTAAATTATGTATTTCATATGAATAAAATTTAGAACAGTGGTTCTCAAGATGTGGATTACATTATAATTGATAATAAATTGAATAAAAAGTTTGAAGGACATTGGTTTAGATCATCGCATCATAAAATCCCCAGGGCAAAGTGTGAATTTGATCTGAAAGTATCTGAACTTTGTCATCGTTTCTGTTTAATACTTGCTTACTAACTTGTTGTGAGTACAATATATGTTTGATAGATCTTATAATATTCATTTTTAAAGACTGACTTTTATCTAATAACAAAGAATCATTGTAATTACTTTGTTTTAAATGTTTAGTAACAGATTTAGACATACCTTTCGCTTTTGTTATCTGTGTGTTTAAACTGCTAATGCAATATAGTTTTGCTCGTAAACCTGTAAATTCAGTAATTACATCACCCCCCATTTCGTCCTTAAATAGGCCAGGGATTTTTGAGTTAATTCTTGGTATGTTAAATTGATTATCTATTGGAAAATTGCTAGTATCAAAATATGTTAAATTATCGTACATATCATGATAAAAGTCATCTGTATAAATTAAGTAAAGTAAGCTATCGGTATCTGTATAACATAATTCAACATTATCTCCATATTTCTTTTTTATAAAATCATAATGAAACTGATATAGATGTTGTTTGGCGTACTCCAGAACTGTAAATCCGATGTAAATTGGTCGGTCTAATATTATTTTATCACGATTCAATTGTATAGCTACAAAATCCTCTGCAAATATTGACACACTTGTAAAATTAGGTTTTGAAATCAATTTCTGTGCACAAAGTTTCTTATTCGTGAAGTTTTTCTTATCATCCCATTTGGTTACCAGTTTTATGTCAACTTGTTTCCTTTTATTTTCTATAGTTTTACCAAATATCGCATTATTTAGAAGTTTAAAAAAATCTTTTTCAAAAGAAGTTTTTGATGCCATACGCCGATTGGTATTAAGATCTATATATTTCTTTAAGAAATCATCTTGTTTAAAAGTTAGTATGCGATGAATCTTTTTTAAAATCAAACCATTTTTTATGCATTGTTTTAAATGTATGTAATGAATAACATAATTTACTTTATCATACAGATTAGCAATTAACTTAGCTGATTTCCCTCCTGGGGGTACAAATTTCTCTGCAGCAAATGGCAAGTCTTTATGCTGATCGTGAATACAATCCGGGTAATATAAATCTACTTCTAAAATAAAACCATACAAACTGTCATCTGATACACACAATACATTAAAGTTGGCGATTTCATGTCGAGTTAAAAATCTGAACTCTGAAACCGGTAACTTTTTAGTCATTGCATAACCGTATAGATTATTGCAATCTAGATATATTAAATAACTCAAGGGTTCTAAATCATTATAATGAGGTAAATACTTATTATTTGCCTTAGCATGACGGAGGAAACATTGTGCCAAGCCTCCTCGTATACCTTTTTCAATAAATGTATAAATTTCTAAGTCACTAATGAGCTCTAATTCAATGTTAGTGTACAGAAGCATAGCGTCCCAGCTCAAACTAGGTGAAGTTACATAATGAGCAGGATCCAGTTTGTAAAAAAATAAACTTGTATCTTTGAATTTTTCAAATATGTCGCATAACAACAAAACATCGCATTTCAAATACAGATCACTGTATTCACCAAGCGTTGTTATGTTAAAATTGTTCCAAATATCTTGGGCGTGAGCATATTCGTCATCTGATAGAAATTCCATAGTTAAACTATTATAAAAACTAGACTTTGGGGGTAGTTGATTTTCATCAAATTTTGACCAGTCGTCCATATAATCATATGGATAAATACCTTTCTTACGTAATAACTTAAGTTTGGTTTTATCCTTAAATTCTCTTGACAAATAAACAAAATCTTTATCTGACAAGCTTTTACTTAAAGAATCTAAGCTTGAGCTAAGAAAATGAAATGAATCAATAAACTTAATCTGTACTGAACGAGCACCTTTTTTTGTCTTAATTAGCTTAGTTATTGTAAGATATTTTTCTTTAGTTTTTGGGATTATTTTAATTGAGCCCTCATATTTAGCCAACTCTCTTATAAATATATGCGAGTCATAACCACTTAGATTATGAAATACTACCGGTATGAATGGACACACTTTATACATCAAATTACAATGTGAGTGCGCTGCCCCTCTATACTCGGAAGTAATATGATCATGATCTCGAACTTTATCTCCAGACAATGACTGATTACATATATGACACTTAGTTGCATTTCGATATTCTCGTTCTTGTTTATAAGTTAAAGGTTTCATTGATAAATGAGTAAACAAAACTTTATTTATCCGCTTTACATCTTTTACTAAACGTTTAATAAAGACTTCGACGCAATCTATGCCTCTGTACGTGACAAACTTGTTAAGTTTTTTGTCATGACAACAACATATATAATATGCAAAACTTGAAGGTTGATGCTTTTTTAGTGTCTTAGTATTTTTAGAACTATTTTCATTGCAATTTATTAGCAAACTCTCAAAATCAGCATAAATAATAAAATTAATTTTAAGTTTTCTTTCATAATGTTTGAATTTCAATATGGTATCTTTTTCCGGTAGTATAGTTAGTATTTTAGAACAAGTATGAGAAACATATTTCTTTTCATTTGTAAAAAATTGTAAACATGAATCGCATAAAAAAACTTTGCCATGGTGCTGAGTAACCTGGCGTCGAACTAATCGTATAAGATCTTTTATTAAACAGTAATGTCCTTTACCATTCCGTTCAAAGTATAATAAATGAACATGTTTTTCTTTTTTCTTATTCGTCATGTATAACGGGCCAGTAACAACGTATTTGTTATCTAGCCCATAAATGGTAACGCTTATTGTAGGATTTAACCGCTCAAAAAGTTGGATGTCATTCTGTGAAGGAGGAAATGACATTCCTTGAATATTGAGAACTTGGCTATAATGAGGATAGGATGTCGTTCTGCACACATTATTTGTACGAGGAAATAATGCAGCTACGACAGACCATAAGAAACAATACTCGTCATTATTACGTAAATTCAAACAACTTTTAGTATTTTTTATTAGTGAGGGCAACTCTACGTACGTGCCGCCTCTCATGGGACAATATTTACATATATTAATCTCAATATGACTTAGCGAAAGATATGTCCAACCTGACTGTACATGTTCAAATTCAGACATTTTGCGCATAAATACATGTATTTTATTCAAAAAGAACTCGTGTATATCAGTATTTTTATAGATAATATCATACTTAGTGTTAAAAGATTTCAGTTCTATCTGTTCGTCGTCAGATTTTAGCAGAAGAAACTTTGCAAAAAGCTCAAAATTTACTTTTATGCAATCATACTTCTTCAATATCATAGTTATTAATTTATCAATATCTGGATGTACAGAATTCAGCATCGCCTCAGGAGTGAGGTGCTCGTCATTCTGACCTGTACATATCTGAGTATGACTCGGGATCGCCTCACGAGTGAGGTGCTCGTCATCCTGAGGTATATATGTCTGACTATTACTCGGGATCGCCTCACGAGTGAGGTGCTCGTCATCCTGAGGTATATATGTCTGACTATTACTCGGGATCGCCTCACGAGTGAGGTGCTCGTCATCCTGAGGTATATATGTCTGACTATTACTCGGGATCGCCTCACGAGTGAGGTGCTCGTCATCCTGAGGTATACATGTCTGACTATTACTCGGGATCGCCTCACGAGTGAGGTGCTCGCCATCCTGAGCTAAGTTCAGACGAAAAGTTACAATTCTATTTTTAAATGCTGTTGCTACAATAAAAATATTTTTAAATTCAGTACTCAATAAGCTATTTGTCTTGTGTATATTAGTTCTCTTATGATATGCAAACTGGTTTCGTGGTATTTCAGTTCCACATTTGGTACAATTCACAATTTTACTAAATGGTCTTGTTAAAGGTGTTCTGCCATCTCTGGACTGTACAACTGTGAAATAAAACATTGGATTTAAATAACATAATATTTTATTTATTTATTAATTGATTATTTAGGTACAAGTATTTAGATATTATAAAGATTACTTATAATATAAAGTACATATGTATGTATGTATACTTAGGTATTATTTTGTAATTATTAAGTGTTTTTACATATGTTGTGTAAAAACTAGTAAGAGTAAGTACATAGTATGTGCTAATAATAAGAATTTATAAGGGTAGCTGGACAATTACTAAAATCTTGTTCAACTGAAGACGTAAATCCTTTTAGATGGCGCCACATCTCCGTGTCCGCATCAACTTTTGTTTTGATAGTAACTATTGAATGGCGCCATCTATTTACTGGTGGTACGTCTGTGATTTCATCACAATTATACACCTTTACCTCTACGTAATAAGGCCCCTGCTTTGTCTCACTTATTTTTCTGGCATAGCCTTTGCTAATCCTCTTAGTGAAATAAGAATAAAGAGGAGTCGGTTTTTTACCAGTCGATGTGGACGGCTTCGCAGACGAATCCTCTTCATCGCTCTCACTACCGAATAGATCCCGTGCAGTCAGCTTGTTGCTGGTTAACGGCACCGGTTGTATTTTAGGTTTCTTGGGTCCGTGCGTCTTAGACCCATCGACTCGATCGGTTTTGAACCGCTTGTTAGTAGTCGATTTTTTGAGTCGATTCGAAGAAGAAGAAGAAGAAGTCGATTTCTGCTGCACTGACTGCGTCTCGATCTCTGACTCTTCATCCGATGAACACAGTTGAGGCAATGTAGATGAATATGACTTGGACCTGAAACAATATAATTTGAAATATTATATTAACCTGATAGAAAAAATAAATGAGTGGAGGACTCCGTTAAACTCGGAATTGAAAATATAAAATTTGCATTAAAAACATAGGGAGCATCTTATTTATAGATTACGAGATTCCACTGAAAAGCCGGATAGGAATAAGAATAGCATCATTTATTCATTTATGCATCCATACATTCAATAATTCATTCATGTTAATTCAATTATTTATTCAATCATTCCATCATTTGTGTATTCATTCATTCATTTATACCTATATGCATTCATTCAATCATTCATTCATACATATGTACATTCGATCATTCATAGAATAGACCTTGTGATGACACATTTAAACACATCTAATAAAATATTAATTATGATCTACTTACATTTTGAAGATTTTTGATTCTGGTTGAAGCTCAGATGTGATAAGGCTGAAGGTGATGATTGTTTCCCTCGGGAGAGCAGTTTGTGATTTTGTCTGGCATCGATGCACTTTATATACAGCCAAATTATGACGATGTACTACCAAATATGTCATCGAGAAGATGTATGCTTACATTGCAAAACAAGATATCATATTAACCAATCCAAAAAATATATATGAGTTATTGATTATGTTGTACTATGCTAGTACCTTGGTTTCTCTCATTCTAATAACGTATCGTACCTGCATTTCTTTTCATACAATATAAACTTCAACAAACAAACAAATCAACCGATACCATAATCAATATAGTGACTTACATTTAGCATCAAGTAATAGTAGAACTCTGTCAGCATTTTATCCAAATATAGATTCATTAGGGTAAGGGTACACATTGTTGTCTACATTTTATTTTTCTGTATTTCATTATATGTGTATAAAGTACGGCTGACCCGTGTAAATACACCCTAAATTTAAGTGATACATACTACTAAATCCCCCATGGTTTACTTCCACAGTACAGCAGATTAGATGTTTTTATGTGTTTACTATTACTTTTTACTGCTAAAAACAACATTTACGTGAGCATAGGCGCGGGTTATTCCTAGTCATAAATATATTCAACTCAGCATTACGTTATTTTGAACTCTATCAGCAACACATATTTTATATATAAATCAGGATAAAATAAGATACAAATTCAATTCAGTTCTTCCATTCTTTTAGTGCGCTACTGATACTCTACAATGTCTGTAAGTACCTAATTTTAGAAAATATTTTACTTTTAATTATAAAATAATAATAATAATAATAATATATAATTTATTATACCTGTGAAAATAAATAATAATAATAATAATAATAATAATAATAATAATAATAATAATAATAATGTATTTTGTTTCAGATACCGAGTTGGGTTTATTCACCAACTTCACC
Organism: Lacanobia oleracea; assembly: GCA_950371165.1. Classification (NCBI taxonomy): domain Eukaryota; kingdom Metazoa; phylum Arthropoda; class Insecta; order Lepidoptera; family Noctuidae; genus Lacanobia; species Lacanobia oleracea. The sequence goes on from OX493401.1 coordinate 15,065,339, forward strand.
TCCGTTAATGATAGAACCTGATGTGATTGATAAAGTCGTAAATTATTTGGATGAGGATGAACGACAACGAACCCCATGTGTTCAAAATACAAATACAACTAATAATAAGGAGTTGATAAGTTTTTACAAAACGGTTTCCACCGGTGGCACTAAAGTTATACGGATCGAAATTTACGATGCAAACCAAGTTGAAAGTAATTCTATGTGCCAGTGCAGTGCTGAAATATGTGTTCAGCATATTGTAAAGAGCATTTACACCGATAACATCTACTTACGTGTCAAAGACATGCTACCATATTTAAACAATACTTTTTATCAATCCTTGTAAGAAGAAAAACGGATAGGTCCTACGAGCACCCGGATCACCTACTGCATCTGTTAATTCCTTCAGTCCTTCGGTTCAGTGTTCTTTTGTTAGTTCATTTTGTCTAATTAATTGCAATTAATTTGTTTATTTAAGTTGTAATTATATGAACTAATAAATACTTGCTTATTCATTACAATAATGTAGTTTCATTACAGAAGCTTTAAAATTAAATCACCCATAAGAAACTAAGTATATTCCCATTATTTTAATGTCATTTAGCAAATAAAGTTCATTGAAAAAAAATCTGTTAGTCAATAAAGCAAACATTGTGTTATAAATATCACGTAGCAACAATGCTCGTCCATTCGCGAGATCATAGTTGCATTGAACAGATCAAGTATCTCATTTTTGCTTACTAAAATAAAATCGTATAGGTACTCGAAACTAAGCACGTGTGACTTTGTAAATAAGTTTAATGAATATAAAAATAATCAATTAGAATAGAAAGTTGAATGTTTGAATGTTGATGAAATGAATGATAAAATTGGGGTGACCTGGATCTCCTTGATCCAGGTCCCCCAATTTTACTCTACTGAAGAGGTATGGCGTTCTTTTCACATGTATGAGTCACGAGCGATACATATAGAAGTTGTACATTCGTTGAGCGCTGACTCGGGAATATCGGCTCTGAGAAGGTTCATGGCGAGAAGAGGTTGCCTTAAAGAGTTATGGAGTGAAAACGCTACGTGCTTCAAGGCGGCGGACAAGGAGCTCCGCCGCGGCGAGACAGCGATGGAAGCTCTTCAGCATGAGACGACGTGTCATCACATCGTGTGGAAGTACATCCCCCCGTCGGCTCCATTCATGGGAGGCACATGGGAGCGCATGGTGCTGTCGGTGAAAGAAGCCCTGAAGATCACCCTGAACGAGCGGTACCCGAATGACGAGACGCTGGTGACCCTACTGACAGAGTTTGAGAACACGGTCTACTCACGACCTCTCACCCACGTTTTAGTCGTCCCATCAGAACCTGAGGCCCTGACACCGAACCACATACTCATCGGACCCAACTCCCACGTACCAGTGCCAGGTCACTTTGAAGAGAAGGACGTGACAGTCCGCCAATAGTGGAAGAGAGCGCAAGTCCTGGCGGACGTCATCTGGCGGAGATAGGTCAAGGAGAACCTGCCCCTACTGCAACACCGGCGGGAGCCCACCAGCACAGGAGTCCAGCCCAAGGTCGGAGACCTCGTCATCATCTGCGACAGCAACCTGCCGCGCATTATCTGGCCACGCGGACGACTAAACCAGCTGTATCTAGGCGCCGACTGAGAGGTACAAGTAGTGGACGTCACCACCAGCAGCGGCCACGTCCTGCGCCACCCCACCAGGAAGATCGTCGTGCTAACAACGGAGTCGCAGCGTGGCGACGGCGATAGAATGTGCACGACGCGCTGAGGTCTACTCACACCTAGGCTCAAGTAGTTAGGACCGTGACCTACCGAGCATCGAATAGGATAGCGCGATTCCTACGAGTTTTTATTGTAAATAGTTTGTTTTTATTCAATGTTTATGTTTGTTGATTAGAATAACATATTAGAGTGTTTCTTATTAGAATAAGCAAGTAGAATTTAGAAATAAAGCGATTAGAACCCAATTTACAATGTAAACAATGTGATATACGTAATACTGTTTAGTTAGTGATAAGTTTTTCTTCCACCTGGCGTTAATCCCGGCTATTGCCAGGGTCCGCCTTCCTACTTAGCTTCCTCCACTTTGCCCGATCTTGAACATACTTCTCAGTCAGGCCATTGGCTCTCATGTCGGACTTGATGACGTCCAGCCAGCGCTTGCGAGAGCGACCACGGGATCTAGCCCCAAGAACAGCCATATTCATGCATCTCCGACCAACGTACTCCATAGGGCGGCGCATGATGTGGCCATACCATCGCAGACGACACTCTTGCAGTTTTTCCCCCACGTCACGGACACCAAGACTACCTCGGATGTAAGAGTTGCGTATGCGATCGGATCGCGTTACGCCACTCATCCACCTCAGCATCTTCATCTCCGTGACGCGAAGCTCCTGGGTGTGTCTTCTTAGTGCTGGCCAACACTCGCCCCCGTACAATATGACAGGCCGAATGATGCATTTATATATCTGCCCCTTGAGCTTCGGAGCCCATCGCCCGTTACCTCGCGCCACTTCACCCAAGCCGCGCCTATACGTGCTTGGACATCATGGTCCACGTTGCCAGACTTGTGCAGCACGGATCTAAGGTACCTGAACGTATCGGACTTTCTGATCAGGTCCGAACCTATTCGGATGGTGTTTGAATCCGTGCTGCCACAGGCTACGTTAAACAAGAACGGGCTAAGAGCCGAGCCTTGGTGAACACCAACAGATATTGGGAAGCCATTCGATTCGCCAACAGCGGTCTGGACAGAGGAAACGGAATCGCGGTACATGTCTCTGATAATGTCAATATAGGCCTCGGGAACGTCCGCGCAGTGCCCACCAAATGGACTGCCGAGGTATACAGTCGAAGGCCTTCTGCAGGTCTAAAAAGGCCATATGCAAAGCTCTCCTTCTCTCTCTGTAAGCCTCAGCCAGATTCCGTAAGGCGAACACTGCGTCCATGGTGCTGTTACCCGACCGGAAGCCCATATTGACACTCAGAGACAGCACACTCAATACGGAGCCGTGTGTCAATGATGCGCCCAAAGAGCTTCATGGTGTGGCACATGATCTTGATACCGCGGTAGCTACTACCAATCCTGTACGCTACCTTTGCCTTTGAAAACAGGGATAATCAGGCTAAATCGCCACTGGTTCGGCATTTCCTTGGTGATCAGGATGCGATTAAAAAGATCCGTCAGAAGGTCCACACCATGTGGGCTCATCGCCTTCCACACTTCAATTGGCACATTGTCAGGCCCGACCGCTTTCCGGTTCTTCATGTGGCGAAGAGCAATGCGGGTTTCGTCGGGGGAAATAGGGGAATAAGTCCAAGGTTAGGAGGCGGTTCGGGAGGAAGGTTATGGGCATGCTGTTTGTTAGACAGCTCCGCGAAGTATGTACACCATCTCTCCTTAACAGAGGGGGCATCGTAGAGCAGCTTTCCCTGGGTGTCCCTTACACAGAGACATTTGCTAACGTCCCGTGTAGCTTTCTCCCGGGCACGCGCCAGCTTAAAAATAAGCTTTTGCCCCTCCGCAGTTTCCAGTTTGTCGTATAAGGGCGCCAGACTTTTGCTGCGGGCTCTGGCTACAGCTTTTTTGCAAGCGCGCTTAGCCGCTCCATATGCCTCCCTGTCATCCGGAGAGTTGGACCCTTGCCATTGTTTAAATAAAACCTTCTTCTTCCGAATCGACCTCCTGCACCCCGTCATCCCACCACCACGTCTCCTTGTCTATGGTGCGGCCACCACGAGAAGTGCCAAGGACGCGCTTACCCGCATCGGTGATCGCTGAATGGATCCTACTCTAGATCTTTTGAGCGGACTCATGCGGAGCACTGATCTCGAGATGCTCGACCTCCGCGATGAAGTCTGACTGCCTAGGACCATCAAGCAACCACCACTTAGTGATAAGTTAATTACGATAATAGTTAAGTAAATAGGTAGGTTATGTAAATAAATGATAGTTACCACCTGTTTTTTCCTTCATCTTACCTCTGCGACGCCCACAATAGAAATAAGCAGGTTTGTGTTTTTAAAATGTGTGGCCTCTTGCAGGTTAACCTAGGAGGTTGTCGACTGGGGGACCCCCCACAGAGCTTGCATCCTCGTCGCGTCCCCTGGAAACGGCCCAGTTTGTCACCGTAACGGAGTGGCAAACTGGGTACGGCTAAAGTGATCTGTGCTTTCGTAGTAATTTTATTTTATCTTGCGTTGCGTCTACGAACCTGCTGTGGCTATGCCAAAACCCCCGCGGGACGCCTCCGGGCGGTTTTTAAAAGGCCCTTCTCAGGGCCAACCCAAAGGCCCTTCTCAGGGCCAACCCAAAGGCCCTTCTCAGGGCCAACCAAAAGGCCCTTCTCAGGGCCAATCCGACGCTTCAGCGTCTGAAGCTAGCCGCGCGCCGTCTGCGGCTAGCTTCTTCGGAAGGGCGGACGTGTCCGATTCGGACGAGTCCGTCATAAGCTTCTCGGACGCAGGCGACCTTAGGTCGCGAAAGCGGGCCTTCCGCAAGGAAGGGTCCGAGGGCTCCTCGAGTTCGGCGAGGAAGCCCAGGGCCAAGAAGCCGACGACATCTGCGGACACCCACGTCGTGGGTCTCGTAGATGCCTAGCGGCAGTTGGACCTGACTCGGCGGGCGCAGCACCAGCAGGAACTCGAGGAGCGGGTTGCTGCGAAGGAGCAGCGGGCGCGTGCTGCTCGGGCCAGGTCCGGGTACGGAGCGTCCCGCGTTCTGTACGCGGACCAATCCGTGGCGGAGCTGGAGCGATTGGCGGAGGAGGACGAGGAGGAGATCGTGGAGGTCGCCTCTAAGTCCTTCCAATCTAAAAGGGACCTTCCAAAAGGCCCTTAAGTGTCGGGCTGCGAGCTTGCGTAGTATTGTGTTGGAGCTGGTCCAACGCAAGACGACCGAAGAAACGCGGCAACTGCAGGCGACAGTCGATCGCCTGCAGGCGGAGGTCAGCCAGCTCCATAGCAAGCTAGCTGAAGCTACGGCCCGGCCACAACAGACCGAACCGAGACCAGCGGCGGAGGCCCCCACCCCCACCAACCTTGAGGACGTTATCCGCAAGGTTGTCATGGAGGAGAGGGCCTTCACAAGAGCCTGCCTTGCAGGTATAGAGGACCGGCTCCTGCCGGAGAAGCGCCTCCGACCACCGCTTGCGGCGGACAAGAGGCGGGCCGAGCCGGTGCCGTCCTCGCAAGGGGAGGGCGCCCTTCTCCCTTCCACTACTCCGTCCAACCAGCCGGGTTGGACTGAAGTGGTCCGGAAGGGGAAGGGCCGAGGTAAAAAGTCGGCGAAGGCCGTCCCTGCCGTCCCCGCCACTACGCATGTCGGCCAGTCGCAGGCGACTGGGGGGAGAAAGGGAAAGCGGAAGGGCAAAAGGCCGGCAACGCCCGGACCTGCCGTCCCCGTCACCACGCCTCCCAGTCAGTTGCGGGCGACCAAGAAGAGGAAGGGGAAATTGGTTCCCCCGAAGTCCGCAGCCATCGTGGTGACGCTCACCGCGGAGGCTGCGGAACGCGGGGAAACCTACGCTTCCATTTTGGTGAGAGCGCGTGCCAATGCCGATCCCGCCCAATTGGGGATCAGCAAAGTTTCTTGCCGGCGGACAGAAACCGGGGCTCGAATTTTCGAGTTCCCGGGGGCGGAGGGCCGCGCCAACGCTGACCTCTTTGCAGCCAAGCTGCAAGAGGTCATCGCGGACGCTGCCAAGGTGGCCCGACCGGTAAAGTCGGCGACCATTCAGGTGACCGATCTTGATGACTCGGTCACCAAGGAGGAGGTGGTGGCGGCGGTCGCAGCCATTGGGGGCTGCGGCGTCGCAGCGGTGCAAGGCTGGGACATCAGGCCTGGCCGCGGCGGCATGGGCACTATCCGGCTCGAGTGCCCAGTCGCCGCTGCCAATGCAGTCCTTGCAAAAGGACGCCTCCTTGTCGGGTTTAGCTCGGGTGCAGTCCGGGCCCTAGAGGAGCAGCCTCTGCGCTGCTTCCGGTGTTGTGGCATCGGGCACACCCGAGCCCTGTGCCCGTCAGCGGTGGACAGGTCGGAGAGCTGCTACCGCTGCGGCAAGGAGGGCCACAAAGCCGCCTCCTGCACGGTCGCCAAGCCGCATTGCGCCGTCTGTGCCGCGAGCGGTCGCCCAGCAGGCCACGTAATGAGGGGGAGGTTGTGCAACCCCCCCATTAAGAAGGGCAAAGTGCAGGTGCCGGTCGGGCCTGTTGCTAGCACTGCCGTTCCCGAGGTTGGAACGGCAGTGGCTGCGGAGGAGGGGGGTGCGATGTCCGGTTGATGGATACAATCGGACATCGCATCCTCCCGGCGAACACCAACCACTGCCGGGCTGCACAGGATCTCCTGATGCAGACCATGGCTGAGTGGTTGGTGGACTTGGCGGTGGTCGCCGAGCCTTACTCGGTCCCTGGCCATTGGCTGGGCGACCGAGACGGCCTGGTGGCGTTGGTGTCGCGGTCTTCCACAGACTCCCCTCCCCTCTCGCTTTTAGAGAGGGGACCGGGATATGTGGCCGCCGCGTGGGGAGATTTGGCCCTGGTTGGGGTCTATTTCTCCCCTAACCGCCCTCTCTCGGACTTTGAGGATTTCCTGGAGATCCTCACTGCAGCCGTAGGGAGGGCGGCGCCACGCCAGGTCGTGGTGTTGGGCGACCTGAACGCCAAGTCGGTGGCCTGGGGCAACCCAGCCGCCTCCTGCAACGTCCGGGGTCGCGCCGTCGAGTTTTGGGCGGCGTCATGCGGCGTGTCCCTCCTCAACAGGGGGGCGGTCCACACGTGTGTGCGGCAACGGGGAGGGTCGGTGGTGGACGTTTCGTTCGCCACCCCCGTGCTAGCCGCACGCATTGTGAATTGGCGGGTGGAGTTGGTGGAGACCTTGTCGGACCACCGTTATGTGCGGTTCGACATCTCCACCCAGAGCCCCCGTGGGGAGATGGCCCGCTCTGGCAGGTCTCCCTTCCCACGGTGGGCTCTCACTCGCTTGGACCGGGAGGCAGCCAAGGAGGCGGCCTTCCTCCAAGACTGGCTGTCGCCCCCTGTTGGGGCCCCGGACGTTGACGCCGCAGCGGTCCGGCTGAGGGAATCCTTGACCGAGGTGTGCTACTCCAGCATGCCTCGGTCTCGGCGTCCGCCTCCCCGCCGGGCCGTTTATTGGTGGTCGGAGGAGCTGGCAGGCCTCCGGGCCACTTGCGTGGCGGCCAGAAGGGCCTACACGCGGAGCCGCCGGCGCGGCGCCCGTAATCAGGCAGAGGAGGACCGCCTCTACGCCTCTTACCGAGAGGCAAAGGCGGTCCTCAAGTCGGCTATGGGCGCTGCCAAGGACTCGGCGAGGGCCGAGATGCTGGAGGGTCTCGACAGGGATCCGTATGGGAGACCATATAGGGCGGCGCGGAACCAACTGCGGCCCCGTGGTCCCCCATTGACGGAAACCCTCGAGCCGGCGTTGCTGGATGGGGTGGTCCGGTCTCTGTTTCCGCGCAGGACCGACTTCACCCCTCCAGCGATGGACCCTCCACAGTCGGCGGCTCCGCAGGAGGAGGAGGAGGCACCTCCAGTGACGGAGGAGGAGTTTCGCGCGGGGGTTCTTAGCCTTCGCGCGAAGAAGACGGCTCCTGGGCCGGACGGCGTCCCCGCACGGGTGGTGGCCATAGCTGCCGCTCAAATGGAGGACAGGTTTCGGGAACTCTTCAGCGCGTGCTTTACGGCTGGAAGGTTCCCGAAACTGTGGAAGGAGGGGCAGCTATGCCTCCTCCGAAAGGAGGGACGCCCGACGGATTCCCCCTCGGCATACCGGCCCATCGTTCTGCTCGATGAGGTCGGTAAATTGTTCGAGGGGATCATCGCCGGCCGGCTCAGGAGCCATTTGCAAGGTGTAGGGCCGGACCTGTCGGACGCCCAGTTCGGTTTCCGACAGGGCCGGTCCACCATCGACGCGCTGGCCCTTCTTAAGGGCCAGGTGAAAGAGGCGGTCGAGGCGCGGGACGGAGTGTTGGCGGTGTCGTTTGACATCGCCAACGCCTTCAACTCCGTTCCCCACTCCACCATATTGGAGGCACTCCGGTACCACGGAGTGCCCCAATATTTGAGGAGCCTCCTGGCCAGCTACTTGGAGAATCGAGAGGTCCTCCTTGTGGACAAACTGGCCAGGATGCGGAGATACAGCGCAGAGTCCGGTGTTCCGCAGGGGTCTGTCTTAGGGCCCCCCCTGTGGAACATCGGCTTCGACTGGCTGTTGCGGGGAGCTCTTCTCCAGGGCACGAGTGTCATCTGCTACGCGGATGACACTCTCCTCACTGCCCGGGGGAAGAGCTTCGGGGAGGCGGCCTGTCTGGCCTCGGCTGGCGGGTCCTTGGTGGCAGGGAGGATCCGCCGCCTGGGATTGAGGGTGGCGCTGAACAAGACCGAGGCCGTGTTCTTTCACGGGCCTCGGCAGCGCTGCCCTCCAGACGCCCACATTGTGGTGGAGGGCGTCAGGGTGGGCGTCCAGGCCCAGATGAAGTATCTGGGCCTGGTGTTGGACAGCAGGTGGCGCTTCGGCCCGCACTTTAGCGGGCTGTCGACGCGCCTGCTGAGGGCTGCGGACGCCCTCTCCTGGCTCCTCCCGAACCTGGGGGGGCCGAACGCACGATGCCGGCGTTTATATGCGGAGCATGGCCCTGTACGGGGCCCCCATCTGGGCGGACTCCCTCCAAAGGAGGGAGAATGCGACCGTGATGCGCAGGCCTCAAAGGGCCATTGCACTGCGGGTGGCGAGGGCCTACCGCTCGGTGGGCTTTTCGGCGGCGTGCGCTCTGGCGGGCACCCCTCCTTGGGAGTTGGAGGCGTGGGTGCTCGCCAGAGTGTACGAGTGGACGGCGCGGCGAAAGGCCCTGGGCGAGCGCCCCGTCGCGGAGGAGCAGGAGGCCGTGCGGCGGGAGGCGAGGGACGCCATCATCGTCCATTGGACGGAGGACCTCGCCTCCGCCACCTTTGGCCGCCGAACCCTGGACGCGCTCGGGCCGGTCCTGCGAGACTGGCTCGAGCGCTCCCACGGGTTCCTCTCATTCCGTCTGGTGCAGGTGTTGTCAGGCCACGGCTGTTTCGGCAAGCACCTGCACCGGATCGGGAGGGAGGAAACCCCGGCGTGCCACGACTGCGGCGCGGCGGAGGACACGGCTCAGCACACCCTCGAGGTGTGCCCGGCTTGGTCTGAGCCGCGCCGCAGTCTAACAGCGGAGATCGGACAGGACCTCTCGCTTCCCGGCGTGGTCAACGCCATGCTGGAGAGTGAGGGGTCCTGGGCAGCTGTAGCCTCTTTTTGCGAGGATGTCATCTCGCAAAAGGAGGCGGCGGAGCGCGCGCGGGAGGACGACCCTCTCGCTGCGCCGCTCCGCAGGCGCAGAAGAGGTCGGAGAAGACGCCGTCTTCTCCCTCCTCATGGTGGTGATGGGCGGGCGATAGGCGCGGGGGCGCCTCCGCCCGCATTGCACTCCACACCACCCTCGCCGGTCATTCCCAGCCCTCCCCCTGAACGGGGAGGACTTGAGGGGCCCGCCGCTTTAGGCGGGTTGTCGTCGGAGGAGGACTGGCCGCTAAGGCTGCGCCGATCTCCCAGTCCTCTTCCACTCGGACGACGCGGGAATAACGCTGGGTCGTTTTAGTGGGTATACCGGGTCAGCCCGGGGAGTCCCACATACCCCTCCCAGTTTAAAAAAAAAAAAAAAAAAAAAAAAAAAAAGGAGGTTGTCGACTGCTTAACCGGACTTTCCTGTGGTGGCCTTAATATAAATATTAAATATATGTCGGCGTGAGCAAATTATTACAACGTAAAACGAAACGTAACGCTCATCGCATATCGTCACGTGACATCGTCGTACCACTCAATGAATCAGGCGAGTCGTGGAAGGGGACGGCCTTTATAAGACGGAGCGCCGAGCGGAGCGGTCATTCACAAGCTTCCCGCCTGGCTCGCCAAGTGGCGGCTGTCGGTTAACGTGGGTAAGACGCAGGCGATCGCCATAGGCTCAGCGCGCCTCCCACCGCCCTTGAAGCTACAGGAGTCGACGTCGAGTGGTCCCCCCAGGCGAAGTACCTCGGTGTGACCATCGACCGTCGGCTCTCGATGGGGCCGCACGTCCACCAGGTCGCCGCACAGGCGAGGACCGCCCGTGCACGGCTCTACCCAGTGCTCTCGTCCCAGCTGCCGGCGCGCGTCAAGTTGGGTGTGTACAAGACGTACATACGCCCGATTCTGACGTACGCCGCCCCCGCTTGGTTCGCCCTCACGTGCGAGGGGAACCGCGTGAAGCTCCGCGCGCAAAAGCACCTTGCGCTGCGGACCATTCTGCACGCCCCTCACTTAGTGAGGAACGACGTAATCCAGCGGGACCTCGGGATCGAGAGCCTTGATGAGTTCATACAGCGCCTCGCGAAAGGCATGTTCGCGCGCGCCGACGCATCCGCTTGGCCCCACGTCAAGCAAATTGCGCCCTGGCGCGCGCGCCCGTCTGACGCGAAGCGCCTACCCCGCGACCTGGTCGGGGACGTGGACGGCCCCGTCTCACCTCACCGGACTGACGCCTGAGTAGGCCGCTTCCCGCTACACGCGGCCTACTCAAACAGTGACACTGTACACATACTCGCATCCCGGCGCGCGACCTGTGCTAAGTTAATATAGGCAGGTTGCGTTCCGAATCTCACACACTCACCACTAGACAAGCGCTAGTACTCACGCACCGGATATGTTTTCTAGGTTAATATAGGCTTATTCGGTGCATTAGCACTGGGCGGCAGTACTCACAATACACGGCCGCCCACACATACATTCGGCTCTGCAGTCCGGGCCGCAATCGGCTAGATCTGAGAACCGGTGCGGACGAGAGCCACTCACTCCTTGCTGCAGGTGCGTCACCAAAGTCGACACCTTCGTCGCTGGTCGTTCTCGCTGGGCCTCCCCCAGGTCACTGGGGGTCTCACTCGGCGGTGACTGACCGCCGAAGGTGCCGTGAAGAAGCGACAAACAGTCGCGACGCGCCTGTAGTAAAACACTTCAGCGACCCTATCACAGGCGTGCGACTGTTTGCTAAGAAAATAGCGGCAGGCGCACGCCAAACTTTTATGGCATTTTTTTTTTTTTTTTTTTGTTGCCGACCTAAAGACCGGCCCGTAGTAACGGGCTGAGGAGTGACCACCGCGGTCAGGGGGCTTCGCCCCGACACCGCCTGCCGCGCCCCCGTGAGGGGACGCAGCGACATCCACCAGTGTGAGCGGTCATTCCGATTCTAGCGAGCGCCCCGTCCACAACTCTAATTGTGATACGGATCACGCCTGAATCAAATTATTATTATCATTATTATTTTGTAATTATTTATTTCAAATTCATAATTAATCTTTTAAAAAATTAAATATTGATTAAAATAATGCAATTAATTTCGATTAATTGATTAGATTTTCGTTTGGTTTTGAATTAATCTGATTAATTTAGAAATAAATTAGATTTTTGTTATTTAGTTATTTTTACATTATTTTTAGTTATTCGTTATAAAAGTTTAAGTACGTTTGTTATTAAATAATTTGAATTTATTATTGATTTTCTTTGAACAATGACGAATGACAACCCTCAAGACAACATGGACCCCGTAAGAAGTCGGTCTCCTTCACCAATTATCCAGTCTGGCTTCACTCGAGCCGAAACCAGAAGCGGGATCGATCGAGGCATATCTTCGGTCCCATCCGCCCTCAACGATGGAGGAACTGATGGCTGTAACTCAAATCAGATGCTGTTTACGTTAGCCAATATTCTGGAAAGCATGTCACGACAGCAGCAAGCCAGTATGCAGACTAATCACGAGTTCCTTGCAGGATTGATAAATAAGACTGTAACTCCGACGCGAAGACCAAGATTAAGCGACATCTATATTGCACCCTACAATCCAGATGGTGATGTTCCTATTCGAGACTGGTGCGAGCATGTTGATCAAGCTAAAGCACACTGGGAGTTGGCTGATTACGAAGTTTGCAATAAGATAGCCAGTCTATTACAAGGTCGAGCCAAGACTGTTGGTGATGCTTGGCTAGTAAAATCGCCTGTATGGAGCGAGATGCGAGAAGCACTAAAACAAACGTTCGAACCTGAAGCACGTTACTCCAATGACATTCTTAACTTGCGCAACTTTAAATTTGATATGTCAAATCCAGCAGAATCAATAACCAAAGCCTGGCATATATGGAAACGTGTGGTAAGCGGCAATATAGATACTGACGCTGTGGAAGCCGTTATTGGCTGCATGGATAATGAGTATCTGCGCTTACGATTGCTGTCAAGTAAGTGCACAACTGTCCTGAATTGATTTTTGTTGCAGCTACAATCAGGCCACGAGAACCACGACAGGGTGAACCACCTGCCAAACGGCCGAGGCTTAGGAACAATAGAGAAGAATCGATAGTTTGCTTCAAGTGTGGCAAGACATATTCAAGCAAATTGCAACAAAGCAAATGACAAAGTGAACGACCCAAAGCCATTACTGAGCGAAAGCACCAGTGAGTCTGCAGTTCGAACAGAACGCCCAAAGCTCAAATGTAATTATTGCAACAAAACTGGCCACGTTGAAGATAAATGTTTTAAGAAGATGAACGATGAAGCTGAAAAAGTCAATTTAGCACAAGAACATGACAAAATACTTACCCCAATGGCTGTTTGTATTGGTGACCGTACATTTACAGCATTGTATGATAGCGGGGCTGCTCGTTCCTTGATAAGACGATCGGTAAGCTGTACCTTACCAGGAAAACGTGAAGATTGTTCTTTGATGTTGAAGGGCATTGGAAGCAAAAGTGTACCAATTTTATCTTGCCAACTAATCAACACGACTTGCAACATTAACAGTGTTTTCGTTGAAATTACGTTTCACATTGTGGAAGATCATGAAACACCATGTGATCTTATGATTGGAGCTGAAATCGTAAAAGGCACTGGCTTGAATGTCCTGGTTACTGAACAAAACGCTCAAGTAATGAGGAACTCGCCTATTTCAACTATTCAAGCTGCTGAAGACACTTTAAGCAATTTGGACACCGATTTGACTAGTGAAGAGGAAATACGTGAGTTGAAACATGTATTACTAAAATATAATGCTTCTTTAGTTACGGGGATTCCTAAAACTAAAGTTACAACTGGAAATTTGGATATTCAACTTAAAGATCCATCTAAAATAGTAGCAAGAAATGGCACCAATAGAGAGACAAAAGGTCAAGGCTATTATCGACAAATTAATTGCTAACGGGATCGTACGAGAAAGTACATCAGATTATGCAAGCCCAGCTATCCTTGTAAAGAAGAAAAATGGAGAAGACAGAATGTGTACTGACTACCGGGAACTTAACAAAAACACTGTTCCCATCAAATTCCCACTACCCATAATTTCAGACCAAATTGATAGACTATCGGGAGCTACTTATTTTATTAGCCTTGATATGGCCCAGGGCTTCTATCAAATCCCTATTAATGAGGCTTCAATATCAAAGACTGCTTTTATAACTCCCGATGGCCTGTATGAATATGTCAGAATGCCGTTTGGATTGATGAATGCTCCAGCAGTATTTCAACGCGCTATAATGACAGCATTACGACCGTTGCTTGAAGACATTCTGATTTACATGGATGACGTTCTTATTAAGTTCTCTGAAGGATTACAGATACTAGACAAGGTTTTAGACGCATAAACCAAAGCTGGATTTACATTGAACGCTAAAAAATGTTCTTTCTTCAAAACTTCAATTGAATATCTTGGAACTCAAATGGCACTGTTCGTCCAAGTCCAAGAAAGGTAGAAGCTCTCGAGAAGGCACCAGTACCTACGACTGTAAAACAAGTCCGACAGTTCTGTGGTTTGGCTGGCTATTTCAGACGCTTCATACCATCTTTTTCAGAACGCATGATTCCGTTGTATAACCTGACCAAAAAGGACGCCAAGTTTACATGGACACCAGAATGTGAAAATGTTAGACTTGATATCATTCGCAGACTTACATCGGCACCAGTTCTCACCTTATTCCAAGAAGGGTTGGCGATAGAGCTCCATACTGATGCAAGTAGTTCGAGATTTGGCGCTGTTCTCATTCAAATAAAAGATGACCGGCAACATGTTGTGGCGTACATGAGCATGAGGACTACAGAACCAGAAAGTCACTATCATAGCTACGAGCTTGAGACACTCGCAATAGTCTGAGCCATTAAACATTTTAGGCAATATCTTTATGACAGAACATTTACCATTGTCACTGACTGCAACGCCATAAAGTCATCGTCTCACAAACATGAACTTTTACCCAGAATTCACAGATGGTGGTCATTCTTGCAACACTACAGCTTTGAAATCGAGTATCGCCAAGGTAACCGTATGAAGCATGCAGATTACTTTAGTCGAAACCCTGTGGTATGTATTAATCTAACCCAGAATATAGACACCTGGCTCAAGATTGAACAAAGACGTGACAAGGAGTTGGCCGATTTGATAAAAAGGTTGGAGCACGGTGAGGAAATTAACGATTATAGAATTCATGACCTTGTTCTAGAACGTCAATACAATGAGGATGAGCCTGGATGCAAAAAGTGGAAAAAGGTAATTCCAAAATCCTATCGATGGAGCATTATCAACGCTTACCACACTGCACTAAAACACTTCGGATGGGAGAAAACTCTCTCCAAAATTCGTGAAACTTACTGGTTTCCTGAAATGAGCACAACAGTGAGGCGATTCATCGACAACTGCGTCATTTGCAAAACAAGCAAGGGAACCTCAGGCGCTAAACAGGTACAAATGTATCCTATAGAGAAGAAACCAGTTCCTTTTGATACCATCCATATTGATATGACTGGTCACCTTACAAAACGAAACAATAAGCACGAATATGTAGTCGTTATTATTGACGCATATACAAGGTTTGTGACTTTAACTTATGCGACAAGCAAAACTGCAAGTTCAATGCTTACCGCTCTTAAACATGTCGTAGCTTTGTTTGGAGCACCTAAGCAAATCATAAGCGATCAAGATACTGCATTTAAAGCCGAATTTGAAGAATTTTGTAAGCTCTATAGTATTCACCAACATTTTATTGCACCCGGGGCAAGCCGCACTAACGGACAAGTTGGACGCATAATGGCCGTTGTTCAAAACGGTTTAACTATCATCCGTAATTACGAAACAAAAGACTGGAAAAAAGGTTTGGATGCCCTCCAATTGGCAATAAATTGTACCAAGAACAAGACCACAAACGTAAGTCCAATTAAAGCTCTTACTGGAAGGCAATGTGCTGCACCTGCTGAATTGCTATCCTTGATTAATGAAGAAGAAGGAACAGTAGATCGGAATCAGCTTGACAACTACGTACAAAAGAAAATTGAAACAAGAGGAAATAATGACAAAGACAGATTTGATAAAGGCAAAGATAAAGTCAAGAGATTTCAAAAAGGAGAGATAGTTCTCTTCAAAACTAACCCCAGAAGTCAAATTGGACTCGACTTAAAGTTCCCGAATGCATATGAAGTTTGGAAAGTTTTACCCAACGATCGCTACCAACTTAAAAAGATTACAGGCAGAGGAAGACCGAAGAAAGTGGCCCATGATCAGCTACGCGTAGCACCAAAACCCGGAGAATGCATCGACCAGGAAACCGTGTCGGCGGAAGATGAGTCTATAACGTCGGAAGGTGGACCATCCTTGCCACTGGAATGTTCTACAAATACCGATCCAGAACTATACCGAGACATGGGCCAATGTGCTGAAGCAGGGATCAATGCACCACAATAAAGGTATTCAAGTTACGTTTACACTAATTGATTTTTATATCCGGTATCTATGTATTGATAATAAATAATATGTGTTTGTTGAGGACAGGGGCCTCCAAACATTTTTATGAGATAAAGTTTGTTGAGGACAGGGGCCTCCAAACCATGTGACTGACAAAATTTGATGAGGACAGGGCCTCCAAATTATAAATGTTATTATTACGAGTTTGTTGAGGACAGGGGCCTCTTTACTCTTGATAATATGTGTTGTGAGTTGTAGGCAATGATCTACTAGGTGATTGACCCGGTAGTTGTAATAATGACTTGATAATTTGGATGGTGCTATCTTTTCTTATATTACAGGGTTATAAGGTCAGTGACGACCTTTTGCAGAATGGCCGTGTCGGCGTGAGCAAATTATTACAACGTAAAACGAAACGCAACGCTCATCGCATATCGTCACGTGACATCATCGTACCACTCAATGAATCAGGCGAGTCGTGAAAGGGGACGGCCTTTATAAGACGGAGCGCCGAGCGGAGCGGTCATTCCGATTCTAGCGAGCGCCCCGTCCACAACTCTAATTGTGATACGGATCACGCCTGAATCAAATTATTATTATCATTATTATTTTGTAATTATTTATTTCAAATTCATAATTAATCTTTTAAAAAATTAAATATTGATTAAAATAATTCAATTAATTTCGATTAATTGATTAGATTTTCGTTTGGTTTTGAATTAATGTGCTTAATTTAGAAATAAATTAGATGTTTGTTATTTAGTTATTTTTACATTATTTTTAGTTATTCGTTATAAAAGTTTAAGTATGTTTGTTATTAAATAATTTGAATTTATTATTGATTTTCTTTGAACAATGGCGAATGACAACCCTCAAGACAACATGGACCCCGTAAGAAGTCGGTCTCCTTCACCAATTATCCAGTCAGTCCGCTCTATCCTCACGCCATAGCTGAATGGGACGTCGCAGAGGTAAGAGCCGCATTAGTTAAGTATTAGGTTTAGGTATTAGAAAATAAGAGACGCGCCAGCTCATGGCTTTTGTATATTATCATTTTTAATAAATATGTGATAGTATAAAATAGGTGAGGGCATAGTTTGCAGCGTACTCGAGTTCCAGCAGCCAAACAAGAAAAGGCGAACCTCTGCCCAAATGACTAGCCAGCTCCCGCATTAGGTCCTCGCCGCCTCCGCCGCCTCCACTGGCAAACGTGTTTCATTTACGGCGTACGGGTGATCCCATAAATTATTGATCCTTCGCAAGCCGGATTGGTGTTTCAGCCACGAGAAGAAGATGATGCTGACACGAAGCAGGGATGGAGAGCAGACCAAGCGTCGGCAGGACGTGCTGAGCATCATCAAGCCTGCAGAAGAAGTTTCAAGAGGGAACACAAATACCACCCGTACGTCGAACGCCGCTACCGACACGTCGGGCGTCGTGATTTGACGGGCACCGAAGCAACGACGTCATCAGGAATCGACGGCACCAGCGCCGCGTCCCATCAGGATAAGACCACGCAGCGAACCCTAAAGCCTGCTGGCGCCCGTTCCAGCCGCTCCGTAGCCTCACGCAAGAAACTCCACGCGGAGTTATAAGTGAAAGAGCGTTTGGCCGAGCTGAAGCAGAAACAAGCGAAGATTCAAGCAGAAACATAAATGCAACAGTTACGTATTCAACGGTTACATCCAGAAGCAGATGCCTCTGACGAAGAAGAAGAAATAGAAAATGACTTGGCCTCGGTACGCATCAGTACGTGGCTCCAAAACTCCAACGCGGACGCCAGACGCACCCAGAAGCAAAGAAGCTTATCAAGAAGAAGTCAAGAAGAGTAAAGAAGATGACGTCGAATCCAAGAAGAAAAAACAAGATACGCCTGTGACTAGCCAACCGCTGATAGACGTGTCCACCTTGGCCGCCGCACTCTCACTAGCGGTACGAAGCACGAGGGAACCGCCTAAGCACATATAAGAGCTTCCACTTTACAATGAGGCTTGCACCGAATGGCTTGGTTTCAAGGCTGCATTTGAGGAGACGTTCATGTTCTTCGCCCGCAACGGTAATATAGCGCGGATACGTTCCGACGTATCCGCGCTATATTACCGTCTGCGTGGAACTGCAAAAAAAGCTGTCAGTTGCCTATTATTAAGTCAACCCAACCCAAGAGCGATCACAAAAGCTCTGGAAAGAAGATTTGGGAGACCAGAAGCACTCATTCACGTCGAAATGGAGAAGCTGAAGTCACTGAGCAAGGTCACTGACAATCCCCGAGACCTGTGCATCTTCACTGGGCGGATAGCGAACATAGTCGTAAACATCGAAGCACTGAAGAAACCTCAATATCTGCACAGTCCTGAGATGGCTCGAACGGTTATTGAGAAGCCCACTCTTATCCTGAAGAACAAGTGATACGACTATGCAGCTATGAAGAAAGAAGATATCCCAGAACTAAAAAAGTTGTCCACATTTCTCAACGAAGAAGCGGAAAAGTGCGCCGCCTACGCCCTGCCCGAGTCAGTTGCTCATGAAGGGGGATGGATAGAAGACAGAAGAAGGTGGAGCGCACATTCGCTACGGGGAAGAAGATGACAACAGACGACCAGTGCCCTCAAAGCAAGCAAGAACACAAGCTCACCGACTGCAAACATTTCATCGCTCTCGACACGAATGCAAGATGGGAGGTAGCCAAGAAGAATAACATCTGCTACCGCTATCTCCGAAGTTGACATCGAAGATTCTTCTGCAGGGCGCCGCCGTGTGAAATACATGGGTGCACAATGAAGCATCACAAGCTGCTGCATCACGAAAAGGAACCAAGCAGCACCAGTGACGACTCCGAGAAGAGAGAGATTGCCACGCCAACAGTAGAAGTCACATCAGCAGCGCAACCAGGTGGCCATCGACGCGCGTTCTTGAAAACAGCGCCCATAGTCCTGAAGGGGCCGCACTCCAGCATCGAAACCTACGCAAGCACAGTCACTCTGTTGAACGCCTCGATAGTAGACGACATTGGGGCTGATGGACCCAGCAGCACCATGTGAATCCAAGGTGTCGGCAACGAGATGAAGCACGACATCAGCAAGGTCGTCGGTCTCAGCATCAGAGGAAAGTACGCTGACGAAAGCTTTTAAATAATGGCAGTGGTAACTATAAAGAAACAATATGTATATTTTTTTCATTTAAAGTTATATTAAACTAAGGCAAACTTAACTGATAACAAATAATTAAATTCCAAACATAAAACAATTAAAACAGAGGTTTGAATTTACATTTTAAATTCTCAACGCAGCCCCTTCACAAGTGGTCACAGCGCCTATTCTGTCCGAACAAGGCTTTCCATCGTAAATCAAGTCACCAAAAGAAAACACTTCAAGTACATCGAAGCCATAAATTTCTCCACATCTCTTTGAGCCGACTGCTGACCACAAGGCGGTGCAAAGCTGAGGTGGCTTCGTGACTACTTTCCTTGGCTTCATGAACGCGTAGTTTGGTCCTAGGTCTGCTACAGTTAGAGGAGCAATAGGACCTTCCCTGAATTTCTTCGCTAAGTCGATTGCTGTTTTGACAAGCAACTTTGCAAGACCTTGTTGTCTATGTTGAGGTTTGGTACCCAGGAACATTATTTCACAGAGGCAGTCAACACCATACCTGAAAATATAAAGAGATTTAGTTTGCTTTATTAACCGGTCCAGCCAGATGTCTCAATGCCGCCAGGGCCTCATTTTGACCCCATTTAAAAAAAAATATGGTGTAGGGGTTTCTGGTTCCGATTACATTGCAATAACAAATACTACAAATTTGGTTAGTAATTTCATACAATAATGTAACGGTGGCATTATATACCTTTCAAAATAATTGCACTTTGCGTCAAGTTCGACCATGAACTCCATCATGCCCTTAGATGACGGCCTTTTGCAGCGCTCCTCGGTGAATATTTCGAAAAATGACTTTTCTGTTGAACCTGGCGTTGGCTTCTCCTATAACAAAAAGACACAGATTTTACGAATGACGTCATGATTGTTCTTTAGCCATCAACTCAGCCCTCCTAATGGCAAAAGTTCATCACCACGCATAGTCTCCTGTAGAGAAGAATCGTAGGATCTTTATCAGTTCAAGAAGAAAGCTAAAATATTTCTCATTCCTGTCAATTCTCCTATCCCTACAGTTATTTCAATATTTTGTTAGATGGCAAGAATAGGTATGATTGCGTTTTTTCTAAATAAAGAAAGAAAGAAAGAAGAAAGAAAAGACGTTTATTTCCCCAAATGCGACGCACAAAACACAAAATAATAAGGAAATAAATAAAAACTTAACTAAAAACTAAATAACCTATTGTCACTAGGACTATGTCAGGACCGGGCACAAGTCTGTTCACACCACAGACAAACGAACACAGTTCCACCATCAAAAGTTCGACAGATTGTCTATGGTGCGACCGCGGCGTCCGGTGCTGCCCGTCATTGACAAGTTGACATTATTAACACAAAAACAAAATAAACAATAATTTACAATAGGTACAAACATAAAATCGAAAACATAAATTAACAAGTAAGTTGTGCGCCGCATCCGAGCAAAAAACGGTCGTTGCTCAGCGTATGCCGCGACTCTGGACAAGCCCAGAAATCACAGCGCTGGTTTTCAGCAACCACCGGTTGAGTGGCATCCTGGCGTCCCTCCGCGAGTACTTATAAATAAACAATACAATGCAGGTAAACACTTTACATAATTAAATGAGTCAAATTAAATTTGTAATACTAATAAATACAATTTTTTCTAAATGACGATTCAGTATACAGATGTAAATATTTGGCTGTTAGGCGTCCACGAACTAAGTACATACATTCGTGCATAAACCATATCTAATTTCAGTTGGTACTTTGTTATATTTTTCTAATGGATCACTGATACAGCATCATATCAGTGAAGTTATGTGACGATAAACCTCGTAATAAAAATTACGCAGCAGTTTGTGATATCTTCAATTTATCAACATTTGACAATATGTTGATAAATTGAACAACTATCTTATCTAACCTACTCAAGATATTACAGAAAATCCTTCAAGTCCTTTCTAATGCTTCGTATTCATTACCAATTGTTTAACTCATTTTTTTTAATCTTAGTTTCTTAACAACATATATTTTTTTAAATTTAGCTTAAATATTTGAAAGTCAGGATGTTACGAGGGCTACTTGTAAAGGCTGAACTAACCAAAAATTGTAAAAATGAATATTACCAACCTGCAATTTACAGAAAACAGTTGCGGCCACCTCTCTAGTGTCAGTAGCGACTGCTACCAATGACAGACCGTCCAGTGCTGCGTCTGCGCATAGTTCTAACATCTCTTCTGCAGCTAAGGGATCCTTGTTCACCTCTAATCCAACACACGCGGCTTCATGTGGGATAAAGCCTTCTCTGAGTACCTGGAGCATTAAAAAAGATTATAAATGGATGATTATCAATAATTTAGGATTACGTATTATGCCGAAGCAGTTGGTAAACTTGAAACGTACCTGTAAAGAACCGGCAAAAGTAGCAGCTGAAATTGATTCGATTCTGTACTTTCCTGAAAAAAAAAACAAAATTGTAATTTCATTGGATACAAAAAAAAAACGCGGAAAGCGTTGGGCATAATAAAATATAAAAAAAAAATCACACTTATTCTACCTCTTATTATGAGGTTATTATTGTTCAACAAAGATTATGACATTTTTAGTGTCACAATGTTTTCATCGTCATTATTGTCATCATCATCGTCATCTTATGATGACGATTTACGATTTGATTCTAATTTATGACGACTAATATTATTCTCAGTCGTCACAAACGTGAACGGAACTCGAATATAATCATTTTAAGTTAACATTTTCTGTATTTTAGAGATTTTTTTTAATTGAGTTTTTTTGCCAATTTATCTAATGAGTTGACATATTTAGTAAACAAATACCTACAAATAAAAATTACAGGCTAAGTGTGAGTCGGTTACAAAACGAGCGTATCGTACGAAGACAATTGGTTGAAAAATTATTCCTCTTCTCTCTCTTTGGATTGAAGGTCGTCGGTATCTCTTATTATGAAGTTATTATCATTCGTTACTAAAAATATCAACAAAGATTATGAAATTTTTAGTATCATAATGTTTTCATCGTCAATATTGTCATCATCGTCATCTTATGATGACGATTTACGTTTTGATTCTAATTTATGACGACTGATATTATTCTCAGTCGTCACAAACGTGAACGAAACTAGAATATAATATTTTTTAGTAAACATTTTCTGTATATTTTTGTTTTTTTTTTTTAATTGAGTTTTTTTGTAACATGAATATTTGTTTGTTAATTAATAAAGTGATTGTAGAATCATAATATGTGACCCCGACATACTGCTCGAAGCGGACTAACTCATAATTAAAGAAATAACTCACCGTCTTTTGTTGTATGCCACGCCATTTTTAGTATGAGAAAATAATTTAGACTATAGTAAAGAATTAAATGCGACACTCCGAACTGTCGAGAGTACCAACTGTGAATAACTGACTGAATTTTTGACTGAGGTTTATAAGCCGAATCTAATCTTTATCTGCTAACGTATCTAATGAGTTGACATATTTAGTTTACAAATACCTACAAATAAAAATTACGGGCTAAGTGTGATTCGGTTACAAAACGAGCGTTCCGTACAAAGACAATCGGTTGAAAAATAATTTGTTTTGTTTGTAATTCACAGAAAACTTCCATGGCCAAGAAAGAGGATAATGATTTAATTTAGTTTTCTTTTTTGTTCGAGTGGCGTTTTTTACTTTTGTATCAATTCACTGCCTCGGTGGTCGAGTGTTTTAGGCATTTGCCTTGTGACCCGGTGGTCGTCATTGCAAGCTTGAATCACCTAATAATCTGTTGAAAAGATGATGCAGTGCTTCGCACGTATAAGCTGGTGGTCCCGGCTGCCAAATGATGGCCGTCAAATAAACCATGTAAGAGGCCCTTGAGGCAGTTTAGAAACTCTGACACTAGGGTGTTTTGGGTCGTTAGACCGTACTGCCTATACGATAAGAAGAAGAAGAAGAAGAAGTATCAATAAGTGGCATTGCCTTCGTTCAGATAAAATTTATCCCTGACACATCCGTAATTGCGAGCAAAGAGCTCGGTGTTTCTAGTGTGGTTTCTTCGTTTTTTAACACCGAATTACAAAATTAAAATTATTTTATACTTTGTAGCTGCACTGACAGTGAGCTTTAGAAGGTTTTGTTGAAAATGTAAATAAAATTCAAATTGGTTTTGTTACAGCAGGTAATGCTGCCTTCTAAAGCAGATGCCCTAAATAAGTACGAAGTTGACTTCTACACGTTGTTTTCTATATACTTCAATACTAACTTCTATAATAATTCAGGTATTACAATACCTTCAGTATTTAAATTGTAGCCTCAATGAGTAAGCCCGTTCCGTCATCGAACCACAAGACGAACGGCGATGCGCCACCGGTACATGGTGGACATCCCACTCACACGCACAAAACCATTTGGGAACACATTTATTATGCGTACAGCTAAGAAGTGGAATTCTCTGCCAGAGTCTCTCTTTCCTGATAGCTACAACCTGGGAGTCTTTAAGTTAAGAATTAATGAATTACTTCTAGGCAAACGTGTTCCATCTTCGACCGCATCATCGCTTACCATCAGGTGAGGTAGTGGCTAAAAGTACGCATATCAATAGTTAGACACATTGCGATTTAATCTACGAGCTGTTTACCTATAGAAGATCCGTTAAGCATCTTCGCAAACTACTTCCAGATTATCCAGATTTTAGTAATAATATAAATGTCTACTTTTTGCAATAACACACAACACAGCAAATCTCAATCTCTTTACATTTACTATCAAAACTAATTAATTATATGAATTTAAGGAGAGCAAATGTATCATCGAAATATCAGTTCTATCTATTCACTTATCTTGCTAAAACATAATATTATTTGAAAATATAGTTAACAATAAGGTTACTATATTTACCGCTTAAAATTTTCCGCAGCCGCAGTGACAGTGCCAGCACAAAACGATGACCTAGGAAGATGAGATGGCGTAAGAGTATCGACATAGGTTGCGTCCCACACTAAAGGCCTCTACCTATCTTTTCTTAAAATATAGCCCACCCATCCCATCCATCCCATCCCATCTCTAAATTAATAGATTTAATTTGATTTGGTTATACTCTTATATACGTTCGTTCACTAAAATAAAGCTTAACAATTCAATATTAACAGTATCGCTAGAATAATACCTAACATTATTCCTGTAACAAATAATATGTACTTATTTTATCTATGTTATTTAATTTAAAAGCATTCTCCTTTAACCGATTTAAAAAAGAAGGTTCTGTGTTTGATCCATGTCACATGTGTATCTTTAATATGTTTTTCGGTATTATTAATGTATTCTATTATTTAGCTATATTTTTGTAACACTAATTAACATGCCGTAGTGGTTAAGTAAGTATCTTCTTTATTTTAAATTATTTATAAAAAGTTTAGTTTGTATTTTACATCAATAATCAAAACAAAAAATAAAAAACGTTTTACTAAAAAATACTACAAAAACAAAATACTACAAAAACAAAACACTACAAAGTTTAAAAAAACTTTAACTTCGGAAGTCGTGTGTACACTTTGTAGTGTTTTCACTTTTTAGTGGTACCTGCGTACACTAAAAAGTGAAACCACAACAGCGTACCGGTGATGTTATAATAAGATAGGTGTAAACAATCAACAGACATGCGATTTCAGAAATCCTGATCCATTTGCTATCATTTAATGAAGAGTTCCATTATTCTTCATCCGATCTTCACCAAATTGAAATGGGACCAGTCCGAGAAAATTCTCTTCCAAACAAAAAAATAATCATCCAAATCGGTTTACGATTGGCGAAAATATCGCTAAATAAATATTTTCATCGGATCCTATCATCAGATCTTGACTTATTCCTTCCATCATCATCTCAGCAACATAAGATGATGATAACCAGGCACAAATATCTGAATAAAATTGCGTTAGAAAGTTTATGAAAATATTGTATGTGCCTATAAAATATGAGGGTCATCATCAGATTCCGACTTGGTGATTATAGAATCATTTCAGGAGAATAGGCTTTCGAATAAAAAAAGACTTTTTTAAATTGATTCACAATTGGCGGCGAAATCGGTGAACATACATAAAAAAGAATATACAGTCGAACATAGAACCTCCTCCTTTTTGAAGAAGTCGGTTAACCAGCGGGTAGTCGCGCCTGGGTCGAAAAGACCCAGTACTCTAGTTTTTATGCGATAACTGTTGTTGTATTAGTTCAATCGTGTTGTCGCGCTAAGTATCTTCAAGTAGCTTTACAGGCCATCCACACACTCCGCCTCAGCAAGTTTCCTTGCGGCACGGCGTTTGGACACTACAGGCGTGTCAAGTAAGTATGGGTCGTTTCGACCCTTGCGCGACGTCATGTGTGAAATCGATTAAATGACCAAATAATAGCAAACATTTTAGAAGAGGACGACATTGAAGGTGAAATTACTTCAAATAAGTAAGATTTAGCAGTGATTTCTTGAATTTTGTGATTTATGTTGCTATTTTTCACTAAATAATAAAAAAATATTATTTTTGTGTTTGTTTTACTGTCCTTTTTCAAATAATAATTTACAAATAATCCCCGAATTTCTTAAGTTATTAAAAACAATACATTCTTCATTCATCTGAGTCTTTTTGAAGCTCACGTGACTTGTTCGTCACGTGAGGTGGAGGAGGTGACAAAAGGAGACGCGACCACCGGCGGGTTAAAAAAAAAAATACAGTCAAACATAGAACCTTCTCCTTTTTGGGGAAGTCTAAAAAAAAGTTTGACATCCGTAAAAGCCACGAAAATTAATCTGAATCGTCAGAAAACTATACACGTCTTATTTTCCAAAATTAAAAAAACAGCATCAATTATTTTTGTGATTTAGAAATAATTTGCTTAAAAAATCTGCTTTCAAATTTTAATTCCATTGGTAATTATAAACAACAGAGTAACATCAATTTCAACTCATAATGCTGTTCATGTAAAAGCTGCGTTTATGAGATAAAGTTAACACAAGTAACCTTCACTTTGAATAAAAAACATTCATACTCAGCAAGTCTACAAGACCACAGTCCTCGTATTTACAATACATACTTTAGAAGAAACAACCACAGATTTGAGTGGGCGTATCCAGTCAGTGCAAGCATTTGTCAGTCATCGTGCAGCTACTTAAGTTACTTTGCATTTAAATTTTCACCCTGGCCAAAAACCCTTTCAAATCTCTCTATATTAGGAAAAGATAACCTAGAAAATCTTGTGTGCACTAGGCCTGCACGGGACAGTACTTGAATAACCAATGTTGCGTAACTTTGTTTCCATGTGTGCTGTGTGTTTTTAACAGTATTCTTTAGCATTTGATATTGCGTACATAATCTTGTACATTAAACTTGTTCATCAACTACATAATGTTTCAAGTGAGAACGCTTTTAAAACACCTCATTCATCATCTGCCTAGCCTTTTCCCAAGTATATTGGTGTCGGCTTCCAGTCAAACTGGATTCAGCTAAATACCAATATTTTTAATTTGTATTTTTATATCACGTCATTGGCAAATAAAATATCCAGAGACCGATGGTCTTTTGTCATCATTTAATAGGTGCTTATGAATATTGACAGTGGTAACTAAAATAAAAAGAATGTTTTTTTAATAAAAAATATATTTAAATAAAGACTAACATAACTCATCACAAACAATTAAATCTTAAACGTTAAACAGTATAACAAAAATTGGTTTTATATTTTAAATCCTTAAATTCTTAACGCAGCCCCTTCACAAGTGGTCACAGCGCCTATCCTGTCAGAACAAGGCTTTCCATCGTAAATCAAGTCACCAAAAGAAAACACTTCAAGTACGTCGAAGCCATAAATTTCTCCACATCTCTTTGAGCCGACTGCTGACCACAAGGCGGTGCAAAGCTGAGGTGGCTTCGTAACTACTTTCCTTGGCTTCATGAACGCGTAGTTTGGTCCTAGGTCTGCTACAGTTAGAGGAGCAATAGGACCTTCCCTGAATTTCTTCGCCAGGTCGATAGCTGTTTTGACAAGCAACTTTGCAAGACCTTGTTGTCTATGTTGAGGTTTCGTTCCCAGAAACATTATTTCACAAAGGCAGTCAACACCATACCTGAAAATACAAAGAGATTTGGTTGGCTTTATTAACCTGTCTAGCCAGATACTCTCTCAATGTCGCCAGGGCCTTATTTTGATCCCATTAAAAAATAAAGGAGTAGGGGTTTCTGGTTCCGATTAGAATTGCAATATCAACTGCTACAAATTTAGTTAGTAATTTCATACAATAATGTAATGGTGGCATTATATACCTTTCAAAATAATTGCACTTTGCGTCAAGTTCGACCATGAACTCCATCATGGCCTTAGATGACGGCCTTTTGCAGCGCTCCTCGGTGAATATTTCGAAAAATGACTTTTCTGTTGAACCTGGCGTTGGCTTCTCCTGAAACGTATAAGATATACACGTTGTACGATTATTTTCACAATTGATTTTAACCATCGGCTCAACCCTCCTAATAAATAAAAAAATAATTTACGACAATGATGATGATTGTGAATGGTCACTGTTGAAGAATCATTTTAGTGAAGTTATGTGACGACAAACCTGGTAATAAAAATTACGCAGCAGTTTGTGATTTCATCAACCTTATCATCACTTGATACCTAAACCCACCAACTTTAACTACATAATTATCTTATCTAACACACTCCAAAATATTATTATAATAAATCCGTCTAGTCATTTCTAAAGCATAACCTTGTATTTTATATCAAAGGCGGTAACCAACATACTTTTTAACTTACATTTTAAAACCTAAATTTCTTTACTGTACATTTTTAATTCCATATGCAAAATTATTCTGCGTAGCTTAAATATTTATCAATCAGCATTATGGTACAGGGTGCACCAACTAAAACTTGTGAAAGTGAATATTACCAACCTGCAATTTACAGAAAACAGTTGCGGCCACCTCTCCAGTGTCAGTAGCGACTGCTACCAATGACAGACCGTCCAGTGCTGCGTCTGCGCATAGTTCTAACATTTCTTCTGCAGCTAAGGGATCCTTGTTCACCTCTAATCCAACACACGCGGCTTCATGTGGGATAAAGCCTTCTCTGAGTACCTGGAGCATAAAATAATATTATAAATGGATAATTATCAATTATTTAGGATTTTGTATTATACAGAAGCAGTTGGTAAACTTGAAACGTACCTGTAAAGAACCGGGAAAAGTAGCAGCTGAAATTGATTCGATTCTGTACTTTCCTGAAAAAAAAAAACAAAATTTTAATTTCATTGGACACAATAAAAAAACGGAAAGAGTTGAGAATAATAAAATAATAAAAAATAAAAACTTATTCTACCTCTTATTATGAAGTTATTATCGTTCAGCACTAAAGATATCAACAATGATTATGACATTTTTAGTGTCACATTGTTTTCATCGTCAATATTGCCATCATCATCGTCATCTTATGATGACGATTTACGATATGATTCTAATTTATGACGACTGATATTATTCTCAGTCGTCACAAACGTGAACGGATCTCGAATATAATCATTTTAAGTAAACATTTTCTGTACTTTTTTATTTTTTAAATTGAGTTATTTTGTAACATGAATGTTAATTAGATTTGTTGACTAATAAAGTGATTGTAGAATCATAATAATTATGTGACCCCGTCATACTGCTCGAAGCGGACTAAGTCATAATTTAAAAAAAACAACTCACCGTCTTTTGTTGTATACCACGCCATTTTATTATAAGAAAATAATTAAGACTATCGTAAAGGATTATATGCGAAACTCCGTTCTATCGAAGGTACGAACTGTGTATGACTGACTGATTCTTTGACTGAGGTTTATAAGCCGACTCTAATCTTTATCTGCTAACGTATCTAATAAGTTGACATATTTAGTAAACTAATACCTACAAATAAAAATTACGGGCTAAGTGTGAGTCGGTTACAAAACAAGCGTTCCGTACGAAGACAATCGGTTGAAAAATTAGTCCTCACTTTGTTTTGTTTATTCTGGTGAACACATAATTCACAGCATAATTAAATAGCCAAAAAGAGGATGATGTTTTAATTTTGTTTTCTTTTTCGTTCGAGTGGCGTTTTTTACTTTTGATGAGCATATTCTTGAAAATGATTTCGCCGATCCGTTATCGATGGAAGAAATCAATGATGAAGCGAGCAAGTCCTGAAGATTGCTCTTCTCTCTTTAGATTGAAGGCTGACAGGTCGTAGGTATGAGCGAAAAATAAAAAAATAAAAAAGGTATGATCGAACACAGATGCTGTCAGAGAGTTCCAAAAAGAGTTTCGGTCATGTTTTCATGTTGCCATGTGAAAGATACCGTAGCGCATTTGCGATACATCTTGTTTTCGTGTCAGCATTTTAATAGATTTTTTATAACTCATACTCGGAAAGTAGGCCTGAAGTTGCCTGAGGACCGGGTTGAAAGTATTACTTTGAAGTAACGAAAAGATGAGTATTAACTTAAGATTATATTTTTTAAATGACTTTATGATAATTTACTTTCAACTATTTCAAAATAACATAGGTTTGGGCAAAATATTTACCATTTGTTTCAATGATGAAGATGTAAAATAATGTCTGGCCGGTCACAGGAAAAAAGAAACATAAAAAAGGCGAGAAAGCGGCAGTCCGATCTTCATTTATTTTTCGAATACTTGTTAGATATAGCAGAGATTAATATTAACACGATGTGTTCATCAGATTCAAATATGGAGTTTTTCTTTAGCTAATTCATGTTTTTATTTTTACTTTCCTTGTATTCGTAATGAAAAGCACAAGCACACCTCGGATGAAAGACTCATTTAGTCCCTCGAACTATCGCTACGTTCGGACGCCAAACTTCTTCTCGAGACTAAATCAGTTACTTTCAACCCTATGATAACAATGTACTTTTACAGTTCTCAAGTTGCTTTCTCGAAAATATATTTTTAACGATTCTGGATGATTTTTTTACTACCCGCAGTAAGTCACGAAATAACAACAAAAAACTAACAAACTGCTTTTGATTCCATTAGCTCCTTATAATGACTGGCGGTATCTATACATATTTTTAGTAAACTGAGATAATATTTAATGAGTAGGGTAAGTAAGGATTGTCGAAATAAAATTAATTGAAGCGTAATTTTTGTGATATCAGCATTGATAAAAATTGATGATATGACCAGCTGTAGAGTATTTATGCTGTGTAATTGTAATTACCTAATAATTACAGTGAGTTTCGTCACATATGACAATTTTACTAAACCGATGACTGACATCAGTAACCCGACACATCAGATGTGCGAGCAAAGAGCTCATTCCCTGTTCAAATAACTTAAATTTGGGAAATTTGTGTTTCTGGTGTAGTTTCTACAAAATGTTTCTTTTTTTTTTAATTCTTCAAAATGCGCATATTTGCACGCGGTAGTGCTTTTTTTATTTAGAAGTTGATTGTTTTTTGTAAAAAGCTTTTAATGATTAATCTCTAAGTGCTGGTATCTACCCCCAAAAATTAAAACTTCATAGTAAGCAAACACTGCAGTACGATACTGTGAACTTGGCTGCAGGTCAGTCAGTGGCAGTGAAGTTAGTCAATGGAACTTTAGAATGGTTATCTAAATCGGTCCCGCCGTTCTCGAGTTTTAGCAAGACTAACGAACAGAAATTCATTTTTATACTACTCTGTCAAGAAAGTACCGGGAAAAGATCAATAATACACAAAATGTCTGTTATTCATCCAAATTTATTTTATCACCTTCAAAGTATGCTCCTTTAGAAACGATACACTTGCGCCAACGAATAATCCATTCATCAAAACATTTTTTAAACGCTGCTTCCGGAATTGAGTTCAGTTCTCGCCGCGAATTCTCCTTTATGTCTTCTATCGATTGAAAACGGGTGCCACACACACAGCTTGTTGACTAGTTTGCATGTCAAACTCGTAAACCCACGTCTCGTCACCAGTAACAATGCGTTTCATGAATGTTGGGTCCGAACTGAGTCGTTCTAGCATGTCCTCAGCGACTTTCATGCGATTGAGTTTTTGGAGAAAATTCAGATCTTTTGGGACTAGCCGAGCAGCAACATGTTTCATACCCGAATGATTAGTTAAAATGGTACGGATCGACTCGTGAGATACAGTAAGTTCGGCGGCTATCTCTCTCAGAGTTGAATGGGGATTTTCAGTCACTATTTCCTTCACTTTTGCGATGTTAACTTCAGTTGCAGACGTTGACGGCCTACCAGAGCGAGGCAAATCTTCTATCACATCTCGACCACTTTTGAACGCTTTGAACCACTCATAAGCACGAGTTTTTGATAAAGTCGATTCATCGTAAGCCTTCTGTAACATTTTCAGTGACTCCGAACACGAAATTCCATTGGCGATGCAAAATTTAAGACAAACTCTTTGTTCGATATTTTTGTCCATTATGAAATTCGCAAGACACACTATATATGATATTACTAAAACCAGCACTGTATTTAATATAAATAACAGATGCAACTCAAACTCCGCGCCAAAATGGAAAACAGTTGTGCCAATCTAACAACTACAAAAAAACAAAGATTTGAATTTGGAACCATACACAAATCATCCATTCCCGATACTTTTTTGACTGAATGTATATAAAGATTTAACGATAACCACTGTTAGGTAATATTTCCAGTGTTACTGAGTGTTAGTCTTCCACCTGGCGTTAATCCCGGCTATTGCCAGGGTCCGCCTTCCTACTTAGCTTCCTCCACTTTGCCCGATCTTGAACATCCTTCTCAGTCAGGCCATTGGCTCTCATGTCGGACTTGACGACGTCCAGCCAGCGCTTGCGAGGGCGACCACGGGACCTAGCCCCAAGTACAGCCATATTCATGCATCTCCGACCAACGTACTCCATAGGGCGGCGCATGATGTGGCCATACCATCGCAGACGACACTCTTGCAGTTTTTCCCCCACGTCACGGACACCAAGACTACCTCCGATGTAAGAGTTGCGTATGCGATCGGATCGCGTTACGCCACTCATCCACCTCAGCATCTTCATCTCCGTGACGCGAAGCTCCTGAGTGTGTCTGCTAAGTGCTGGCCAACACTCGCCCCCGTACAGTAGGACAGGCCGAATGATGCATTTATATATCTGCCCCTTGAGCTTCGGAGGCATTTTGCGGTCGCATACAACGCCCGTTACCTCGCGCCACTTCGCCCAAGCTGCGCCAATACGTGCTTGGACATCGTCGTCCACGATGCCAGACTCGTGCAGCACGGATCCAAGGTACCTGAACGTATCGGACTTTCTGATCAGGTCCGAACCTATTCGGATGGTGTTTATATCCGTGCTGCCACAGGACATGTACTCAGTCTTCGCCACATTTAGTCTCAGACCACAGTTTTCAAGCGTGTCCTTCCAAATGTTGACTTTGCGCTCAAGATGGGCTTTGTTCTGATTACCGAGGGCGATGTCATCGGCATACATCATTAGCCATGGAGGCTGATCTTGGATGTTTGCCGTAACTACATCGAGCACTACGTTAAACAAGAACGGGCTAAGAGCCGAGCCTTGGTGAACGCCAACAGATATTGGGAAGCCATTCGATTCGCCAACAGCGGTCTGGACAGAGGAAATGGAATCGCGGTACATGTCTCTGATAATGTCAATATAGGCCTCGGGAACGCCCTTGAAGCGCAGTGCCCACCAGATGGACTGCCGAGGTATACAGTCGAAGGCCTTCTGCAGGTCTAAAAAGGCCATATGCAAAGCTCTCCTTCTCTCTCTGTAAACCTCAGCCAGATTCCGTAAGGCGAACACTGCATCCATGGTGCTGTTAGTAAATCTTTGCGCTTTTTACCTTTAGCAGAGATTTGGTAAAACTAGCTTTTGCCCGCGACTTCATACGCGCATATCCTGTATTTTTCGCGTTCCCGTAGGAATTTCAGGAAATGCTCTCTTAGTGCTCCCCTAGACTCCCCAAGAAATCACCAAATACACGCCAAATTTAAGCTCTGTATAACAAGTAGTTTCGGTTGTGCGTTTTCTGACAGTCACTCAGTCAGTTACGGAAGAATATTATATGTACATTCAGTCAAAAAAGTATCGGGAATGGATGATTTGTTTATGGTTCCAAATTCAAATTTTTGTTTTTTTTTGTAGTTGTTAGATTGGCACAACTGTTTTCCATTTTGGCGCGGAGTTTGAGTTGCATCTGTTATTTTTAATAAATACAGTGCTGGTTTTAGTAATATCATATAAAGTGTGTATTGCGAATTTCATAATGGACAAAAATATCGAACAAAGAGTTTGTCTTAAATTTTGCATCGCCAATGGAATTTCGTGTTCGGAGTCACTGAAAATGTTACAGAAGGCTTACGGTGAATCGACTTTATTAAAAACTCGTGCTTATGAGTGGTTCAAAGCGTTCAAAAGCGGTCGAGATGTGATGGAAGATTTGCCTCGCTCTGGTAGGCCGTCAACGTCTGCAACTGAAGTTAACATCGCAAAAGTGAAGGAAATAGTGACTGAAAATCCCCATTCAACTCTGAGAGAGATAGCTGCCGAACTTTCTGTATCTCACGAGTCGATCCTTACCATTTTAACTAATCATTTGGGTATGAAACATGTTGCTGCTCGGCTAATCCCAAAAGATCTGAATTTTCTCCAAAAACTCAATCGCATGAAAGTCGCTGAGGACATGCTAGAACGAGTCAGTTCGGACCCAACATTCATGAAACGCATTGTTACTGGTGACGAGACGTGGGTTTACGAGTTTGACATGCAAACTAGTCAACAAGCTTCGGAGTGGCGCCTTCCAACTGAACCGAAACCGAAAAAACCACGCCAAAGTTGATCAAAAGTCAAAGTCACGTTGACTGTTTTCTTTGACTATCGCGGTGTTGTGCACTCTGAATTCTTACCGGAAGGTCTAACGGTAAATAAAGAATATTATTTGAGCGTTATGCGGCGTTAAAGAGAGCAAATTCGACGAAAAAGGTCAGATTTGTCGAAAGAAAATTCTTGGATTTTGCACCACGACAATGCGCCTTAGCACAAGGCTATCATTGTGAACGATTTTTTAACCAAACACTAAACAAATACCATCCAGCAACCACCATATTCACCAGATATGGCTCCTGCTGACTTTTTTCTTTTTCCTAAACTCAAATTACCACTTCGTGGCACCCGTTTTCAATCGATAGAAGACATAAAGGAGAATTCGCGGCGAGAACTGAACTCAATTCCGGAAGCAGCGTTTAAAAAATGTTTTGATGAATGGATTATTCGTTGGCGCAAGTGTATCGTTTCTAAAGGAGCATACTTTGAAGGTGATAAAATAAATTTGGATGAATAACAGACATTTTGTGTATTATTGATCTTTTCCCGGTACTTTCTTGACAGAGTAGTATATTGATTAAAAATATTTTCTTTTTGCGCCACAAATCTAACAATATCTCAATCTCTCGTTTCCTTACGAACATTGAATGGTATGAATTTGAGGAGGACACTGGTGTATCATCAAAGTATCAATTTATAGCTAAATAGATATCTAGCTACATAAATAAATACTTGTCTAGCTCTGAAGTTCTACATCAGACGGCCAAAAATATGTACTACCTATTTTTAAAGTGCTTACCTGTAAGTAGGTCATACTAGAGCTATTTCGCATTATGTTTGTCCCCGGAAACTTAGGATCCAGGTAGGGTTGTCACCGAATTATTGGATTTTGAATTATTTTTAAATATGCAATTTGTGAGAATTGGGTAAATTTCTCACCTGAATGCACGTGTTGAATGGCCGGCTCGCGAGAACAATAGGACATCGCATTCTACTCCGGTCAAATTAGACCAAAAAATAGGGGTGAAATTACATTAATTCGCACCCAGCTCAAAATTGGTAGAATTGTTTAAAATACTATCATAAATTAAATCTAAAAAGTCCTCATCGATCCGATACCTGGAAAAAGAATACTCGCGGTCACAGGTGACAAACGCGATTTTCAGCAAAACGGTAAGTTTTATTATAAAACTAGTTGACCCGCGCAACTTCGTTTGCGTCACAATTTTCATTACTGCTCCGCTCCTATTAGTCTTAGCGTGATGATGTAAAACCTATAGCCTTCCTTGATAAATGGGCTATCTAACACTGAAAGAATTTTTCAAATCGGACTAGTAGTTCCTGAGATTAGCGCGTTCAAGTAAACAAACAAACAAACCAACAAACTCTTCAGCTTTATATATTAGTATAGATTAGTTGAGACTCTATGTCCTATTGATGACTCAGATGCAGACTGTATAGAACCCCTGACGCCTGGTAATTTCTTGTGCCGTCGCCAGATTTCACAACCACGAAGATTCATAACCTAACACGATGGCGATACACTCAAAAGCTCGTAGGTGACATCTGGCGAGGATGGTAAAACAAATGCATAGGAATGACATGAGAAGAAACAGGAATTCTCTGTTGGTGATATAGTGCTCATCAAAACTGATGAAATACCGGCAGGAAAATGGTAACTAGGCTGAATTGTAGACAAGCACCCCAGTCATGATGACTCACACGAGTGAATAGCGTTAAATCAGGCAATGGCATTGTGAAGAGATCAGTTACGAAACTCCCCTACCTGTGGACACTAAATAATAGTTAACGATTGTTGTAATGACTTCATTCAATCAACTTTGTCAAACAACTGACTTTTTTTCAATTTTGCATGCAGGATGTCTATCATATTCTCACAATTTAATTTCATAGCAAATTACGCCGTTAAAATATTTTATGTTTTCATTTGGATAATTGGAAACGTTACATGCTGCTTATAAAGTTTAATATTTCAATATGTATACAGTCCACTAAGCATTATTTAAAAGGCCTCGTGGTCCTTTTGATGGGCGGTAGGTATGTTTTGTCGTTAACTTTATTACATGTATTTAAATAGCTGCGTGAGAATCGTTAAGTCAGTCGCTGACAAACACCATAGAATATTTTTGATTTTCTAACAAGTTTTCCGTACAAACTAAAGTGAACTCTAACAACAACATCAAGGGTTTAATTTTATTCGAGTGCAAAGTGGCCTCATTTTACCTTGGATGATGGTCTTGAACTTGATCTCGCCAAATGGAAGCGATGAATGACGTCAATGTAGAGGTGAGCAAGACCGGAAGATTCCTAGTCATTAAACATAAGTATTAGAGAACAGAGATGCTAGCAGATAGTTTCACAAAGAGTTTTAGTAATATTTTCATGCTGCCATGTAAAAGATTCAGTACGATTTACCTTATTGGCAATACAGTTATATGTTCTTTGCGTAGATTTTTCAGATCTCAAGAAGCTTTCTCGACAATTTATTTTACAATTGAGATAGATTTTTTATCAAAATATCGACACCTGCAAGGAATAACATTGTAACTCATATTTTGCAACTTTCGAAGAGAGCGCGTCAAAGATTTTAAAAATTCTCTCAGATTCCGGTTAAGTCAAAATGTCAGCCAACTTTGAAAATTTGAATAAACGAAGGAATAGCTTCACTTTCATAAGATTATATTATTATGTCTATGTATATTTAATTTCTTTCTATGAGTTACAATGATATTTCACAAGGTATACTGTATAAAATTACATTGTAAATTGTAACTCAGACATACAATCGCATAAAGTGAGTTACAGCTTATTTAATAAGCAATAAACTTACCAAAAACAAAATTGTATCTTGTATTACAATGTTATACTAATAATGGCGAGCTTAAAGAATGATTACGATGACGTGTAACTAAATATACCTACCCTTTTATTAACTGCAGTTGTTTCTCACTTACAATGTTTTTACTCTGTAAAAATCTTAACGCAAAGGAATTTAGACACTGGGGTGAGTGCAAAAAAAAACTTAATTTTTTATACAGCACGAATATGATTGTAACTTGAAACTGCCTAAAGTTGAGTTACGATGTTATTCCTTGCAGGTGTCGATATTATCAGAAGTAGTCACAAAATAATAAAAAAGAACACAAATCAACCACGTATAATTAGCAATTAATTAAAAATTAATTAATTAATTAGTATTTTTTTTTTAAATCCGACAGTAATTTTTTGGATGCGTAGTGGATGGCCACTACGCATCCAAAAATTTACTGTCGGTATCTATAAATATTTTTAGTAGGCTGACATAAAGTTTAATGAGTAGGTAAGGATTTTCAAAATAAAATTCATCAAATCATTCATTCAAATTATTATAATATCAGCATTGATAAAAAAAAACATAATATGAACAGCTGCAGAGTATTTATGCTGTGTAATTGTAATTACCTAATAACTACAAAGACTGTCGTCATAAATGACAGTTTTATTAAACCGATAACTGACATCAGTAACCCGTCACAATAGTATAATATAAGCAGTGTCAATTTACGTTGATAACAACGTAAATTGACGAAGATAATAATACCTTCGTCCAGATAAAATTAATCCCTGACACATCCGCATTAATCGTAAGTATCTAAATATTACAGTCAGTGTCGTCATAAATGACAATTTTACTAAACCGATAACTGAAGTCAGAAGACCGTCACAATAATATAGTAAACACTGTGTTGATACTCCTCCGAGGCTCAATTTACAGTAGCATTGCCTTATTTCACATAAAATTTATCCCTGACACCTCCGCATTAACTGTTATTACCTAATTATTACAGTGAGTGTCGTCATAAATGACTATTTTACTTAAATGATAACTGACATCAGTGACCTGTCACAGTAGTATATTAATGACAGTGTCAATTTACAAGGTCAAGGTCTGTAATAATTAGATAATTGCAATTAATGTGGAGCCACATCAATTGTAATTATCTAATTGTTACAGTGAGTGTCGTCAAAAATGACAGTTTCAATAAACCGATAACGGACCTCAGAGAACCGTCTCAATAGTATATTAAACGCAGTGTTGATACTCTTACTTTGACTTCGTCCGAGTGTCAAATTACAGTGTAATTACCTTTTTTCACATAAAATATTTATTTTTAGGATGAGAATGGCACGTATTCTTAACCTCTACGGCCCCGTGGAACCATTGGTTTTACTTGTGTGTTTGAAGAAAAGTTATTTTTGTTATTGTCGATGTTCTTCCCTCCACATCTCATTAAATATTGATCCTATCGAAACAGTTTTCAGAATCCTTATGTAGAAATTTTTATGTAAATTACTTATGCACAAAAACATTGTTTTTCATGGCATACTGGAATTCAGCTAAATCAGATTTGACTGGAAGCTGACCACAATGTAGTTGAGAAAAGGCTAGGCAGATGATGAGTTGCTTATGAATATTGACAGAGGCACCTTAAATGAAACTATGTTTTTTTAAATATTAATAGTTATATTTAACGAAGACAAACATAACTGATCACAAACAATTTATTCCTAAATGTAAACTTACAACAAATTTTCTGTTTTTTATTTTTTTATTTTAAGTCCTTAAATTTTTAACGCAGCCCCTTCGCAGGTGGTCACAGCGCCTATTCTGTCTGAACAAGGCTTTCCATCGTAAATCAGGTCACCAAAAGAAAACACTTCAAGTACGTCGAAGCCATATATTTCACCACATCTCTTTGAGCCGACTGCCGACCACAAGGCGGTGCAAAGCTGAGGTGGTTTAGTGACTACTTTCCTTGGTTTCATGAACGAGTAGTTTGGTCCCAGGTCTGCTACAGTTAGAGGAGCAATAGGACCTTCCCTGA
The DNA here is from genome assembly GCA_950371165.1 of Lacanobia oleracea. Classification (NCBI taxonomy): domain Eukaryota; kingdom Metazoa; phylum Arthropoda; class Insecta; order Lepidoptera; family Noctuidae; genus Lacanobia; species Lacanobia oleracea. The sequence goes on from OX493401.1 coordinate 15,103,968, forward strand.
ATTTCTTCGCTAAGTCGATTGCTGTTTTGACAAGCAACTTTGCAAGACCTTGTTGTCTATGTTGAGGTTTGGTACCCAGAAACATTATTTCACAGAGGCAGTCAACGCCATACCTGAAAATAAAACTAAGATTTAGTTTGCTTTATTAACCTTTCCAACTAGATATTATCTCAATGCTAGAATTGAAAAAAAAAAACAGGAATAGATTTCTGATTTTCGTTGAGAAAAAATGGAAGTATACCTTTCAAAATAATTGCACTTTGCGTCGAGTTCGACCATGAACTCCATCATAGCCTTAGATGAGGGCCTTTTGACGCGCTCTTCGGTGAATATTTCGAAAAATGACTTTTCTATTGAACCAGGCGTTGGCTTCTCCTGAAACGTAAAAGATACAAACATTTTATTAATATTTTATATATTTATTTTTCTTTAGGGATCGGCAAAAGGTCAGCACCAACTATGGTCCTGTTGAGAAGAATCGTAAAATCTTTATCATTTCAAGAAGAAAGCTGAAAGGTTTCACATTCCTGTCAATTCGCCTATCCGTACAGTTATTTCTACTAGAACATTTCAATATGGTGTTTAATGGCAGACATAGGTATGATGGTGATTTTTCTATCGGTATATTCGGTATATTTTTTAAACAATACCAAACAAATGATAAAGATTTAGTGGCTCCTGGCACTCAGTGCTGTTACAGAATCCCTGTCCATTTCATTCCGAAATACGGAAGCAGATAGTTGTCTGTTAGACGCCCACGTTCGAACACATAACTATGTACATCCGTGCATGGCACTGTATCTAGTAACTATAGACACTTTGTTACACTTTTCTGACGGAATACTGATAAGGCAACATTAAAGTGAAGTCATGTGACGGCAAACCTCGTAATAAAAATTACATAGCAGTTTTTGATATTATCAGATTTATCATTTGCCAAACCCTCCAACTACAACTATCTTATCTAACCCACTCCAAAATATTATTACAAATCCGTGAAGCTATTTTCACGCGATAACAAAAATAGAGTATATTTTAGAATATTTGTTTGTTTACTTTTCATAAGAATACATTTTAACATTATAAACTTTTTACAAATTCATCTTCTCCATAGCTTAAATACTTGTCATTCACCATTATGATAATGAGTCTACTAGACCCTATTGGTTGGAACTGATTGAACTTTTGGTTGGTGCACCCTAGTGCACTAACCAAAAGTTTGAATCTGTCCACGCTCGTATTAGATACTTTAACCGGTAGGAGCGCACTGGATTCAAATGGATCTCCTTTTGATATTAAATATATCCAGTACTTTTCTACCGGTTAAGGCACATCTGGTGAATAAAAACGGTCGATTTGAATATTACCAACCTGCAATTTACAGAAAACAGTTGCGGCCACCTCTCCAGTGTCAGTAGCGACTGCTACCAATGACAGACCGTCCAGTGCTGCGTCTGCGCATAGTTCTAACAACTCTTCTGCAGCCAAGGGATCCTTGTTCACCTCTAATCCAACACACGCGGCTTCATGTGGAATAAAGCCTTCTCTTAAAACCTGGAGCATAAGAAAATTAAAATACATTATTAACTATCGATAAAAGGTTGTTTATTAATCAAAAGCAGTAGGTTTAAACGTACCTGTAAAGAACCGGGAAAAGTAGCAGCTGAAATCGATTCGATTCTGTATTTTCCTGAAAAAAAATAACAAAATTTTAATTTGGAAGTCTTCAAAACAAAGTCGGATAAAATGAAATTATCCCATAAGGTTAATTGGGGTTTCCCATAAGGTTAATTGGGGTTGTTAAATTTTGTCATCATGTTGGTTAGGTAGTACAGTCATTTAAGCAAAAAATTAGTTAACCTCGAAATGAGAGACTAGCGTATTTCAGATACGCTGGAATCTCGTAAATACATTTTGATTTTCTAAAAGATATGTCGAAAATCTCATGAGATCTTGTGTCAGCGTCGTAATTTATTATAGATAAAAGTCATACAATTCGGATTTTCACAATAATCTTGATTTGTATAGCTGAAATGATTTTAAAATTTATGATGAAAGTTGTAGAGCGTTAATTTGCCATAATTATAGTTTCGAACATATTTTTATGCACTCAACCGTTTTATAAATAGAGGGTAGACATTTATCTAATAAATAATAAAGATCAACCGTCAGCCCAAGCTAAGTTTGCGTATGTGAATCATACTAAAACTTCTCTATCACACACATTTTCGTAGTAAGGAAATAAGTTACGCCTGTCTATGGGACCTAAGTCCATAAGATTTTTTATAGGGACCAGTACACTTTAAATGTCTTTATTGGAACAACTATAACTGTAACAAAATTAATTGGTTATTAATAAAGTGGTGATAGAAACATAAGTTATGTTATCCCCTGTATTAATGACTGCTTAAAGTAGTCTATAAAATTAATTAAAAAATATCACTTACCGTTTTCTGTAGTATACCACGCCATTTTTTAGAGAAAATAATTTGAACAATCGTAAAAATGACAAAATGCGACACTCCGAACTGCCGAGAGTACGAACTGTGAATGACTGACCGAATGTTTGAATGTGGGTTATATGCCGACTCTAATCTTTATCTGCTAACGTATCTAATGAGTTGACACATTTAGAACACACGTATATGTACAAATAAAATTGCCAGCAAAGTACGAGTCGGGTACAAAATGTGGGTTCCGTACGAAGAGCATCAGTTGAAAAATTTAGTTTTCTCTGTATTATAGATATTCTGGTGAAATAAAAAAAAACATTTATGGCAAAGGGTTGTGGAGGTCTGGTAGGCAGCCGCTCCGCGTAAAATACTGGTATTCAGCTAAATCCGGTTTGACTGGAAGCCGACCCCAATGTAGTTGGGAAAAGGCTAGGCAGATGATGATGATTTATGGCAAAGCCCAGAAAGGGAGTCATGTTTTAATTTTATTGTTTTTTTTTTATTCGAGTGGCTTCATTTTTGCTTTAGATGAGCCGGTTCTTGAACTTGGTCTCGCCGAATAGTAAACGATGAATCAGGTCAATGTGAAGGCGAGTGAGTCTAGAAGATTCTTCTTCATTTTTTGGTTTAAAGGTAAACCGGTATTTGGTGTTAGAAAACAGAAATGCTAGCAGAAAGTTTCCCAAAGAGTTTTCTTTTTATTTTCGCGAACTTGACTTTTTTTTTTACAATTCAGCTAGATTTCTTTTCTACCAACATTTCTTCTGAATTTTTACAAAAATTCATGTGACACAAACAAACCAATTTTAATTCCATCTGCTACGTATCCCCAAAAAATTAGTGGCGATATTTATGTATAAATATTTTAATAGGCTGAGATAATAATTAATAAGTAGGATGTCAGATAATATTTGATGTAGATGTAAGGATTATCAAAACAAAAATTCATCAAAGCGTAGCGTAAGCGTAAAGTGATATCAGCGTTGATAAAATGACCAGCTACAGAAAAAAATATGCTGTGTAATTGTAATTATCTAATTAATACAGTGAGTTTCGTCATAAATGAAAATTTTACTAAAACGATAACTGATATCAGTGATCCAGTGTGTGTTACAATAGCCAAGATAGTATTATAAAAGCAGTATTGATATTCCTCCGAGTATCAATTAAATGTCATTGTCTTCGTCCAGACCAGACCCATTCATATTTGCGAGCAAAGAGCTCAGTCAGTGTTTATTTTGCGATAGGCTTTGGAAGCTATAAGTGACATCAAATCATTGATGAACCATAATTTTATGATTTAAGTGGTACTATAATTTTATAACATGACATACTTATTATATTAATTCTTCTAACTTATTAGAGAGATGTGTTGCTGGGGAGTTCGTTGCCCAACTTTTTCCCAGCTAAAACACTACGAACTGGGACTGTCTTTTTGTAAATGTTGACGTTCAAATATTGCGTGCAATCTGCCTAATTTGAATAAATTACTTCAATTAATCTATCGGGTGCATGGGGTCTGTTAGGGGCGCATGGGGTCTGTTACCATCTTAAGACCCAAGCCAACCTCACCTGCTAGCGGTGCACCCTGCTGTCCAACGGACGAGGCTCTGGCGAACCTGGTTTCCCTCTCGTAGGGTTGTGGGGGTCAGACGGCTGGTCGCCCCACGTAAAACCAACTTCAGTCAAATATTAAAATGGACAAGAAGTTGAAAACGGGTACTCGGGCTAGGGCGTCGCCGCATAACGACGCGCAGGCACATCGCCCTAAACCTGCGATAAGTGGGCTAGGGCTACCGTGTCGAGTACGGGCACGGCTAAAGAGGATAGTACCCAAGAAGAAGTTCCGCTTTGCCACCTAGAACATTGGCTCCCTAACCGGACGTTGCCGAGAACTCGCGGACGTACTTGCGAAGCGTCGGGTCCAGTGCGCCTTCCTTCAGGAGACGCGCTGGAAGGGAAATAAGTCACGTGACATCGGGCAGGGGTACCGGCTAGTGTACACCGGATCACCAACGGGCAGGGGCGCAGTGGCCATGGTGCTGTCTAAGGACCTTCAGGATGGACTCCTTGAAGTAGACCGATGCAGCGACCGGTTTATGCGAGTTAGGGTGCTGATTGAAGGGTCGGTAACGAACCTAATCAGCGCCTATGCTCCTCAAACTGGTTGCTGTGAGTCTGAAAAGGAGGCCTTCTGGGATGAGTTCGAGGACGTACTACGCGCTATTCCGAATTCCGAGGGTGTTTTGGTTGGGGGGGATCTCCACGGTCACGTAGATCAGTTTGCTGGAGAGTACGGACGTGTTCACGGTGGTTTTGGATATGGCCAGCTAAATGCAGAGGAATACTCAGCACCTGCGCTTTGTCTGACCTAGCCACCGCGGACACGTTCTTTCAGAAGAAGCCCCAGCATCTTATTACGTACCGTAGTGGTGCCTACTCAACCCAAATAGATTACCTGCTGGTGCGTCGGTGCCACATTGGCAAGGTTACCAACTGCAAAGTCATCCCAGGTGAAAGCCTAACGGCTCAACACCGCCTCCTTGTCCTGGACTTTGCGGTTGTACCGAAAAAGAAAGTGACCGAAAAACGCGAACTCCGCACTAAGTGGTGGTTGCTTGATGGTCCTAGGCAGTCGGACTTCATCGCGGAGGTCGAGCATCTCGAGATCAGTGCTCCGCATGAGTCCGCTCAAGAGATCTGGAGTAGGATCCATTCAGCAATCACCGATGCGGGTAAGCGCGTCCTTGGCACTTCTCGTGGTGGCTGCACCATAGAAAAGGAGACGTGGTGGTGGGATGACGGGGTGCAGGAGGCGACTCGGAAGAAGAAGGTTTTATTTAAACAGTGGCAAGGGTCCAACTCTCCGGATGACAGAGAGGCATATGGAGCGGCTAAGCGCGCTTGCAAAAAAGCTGTAGCCAGAGCCCGCAGCAAAAGTCTGGCGCCCTTATACGACAAGCTGGAAACTGCGGAGGAGCAAAAGCTTATTTTTAAGCTGGCGCGTGCCCGGGAGAAAGCTACACGGGACATTAGCAAATGTCTCTGTGTAAGGGACGCCCAGGGTAAGCTGCTCTACGATGCCCCCTGTGTTAAGGAGAGATGGTGTACATACTTCGCGGAGCTGTCTAACAAACAGCATCCCCATAACCTTCCTCCCGAACCGCCTCCTAACCTTGGACTTATTCCCCTATTTCCCCCGACGAAACCCGCATTGCTCTTCGCCACATGAAGAACCGGAAAGCGGTCGGGCCTGACAATGTGCCAATTGAAGTGTGGAAGGCGATGGGCCCACATGGCGTGGACCTTCTGACGGATCTTTTTAACCGCATCCTGATCACCAAGGAAATGCCGAACCAGTGGCGATTTAGCCTGATTATCCCTGTATACAAAGGCAAAGGTAGCGTACAGGATTGTAGTAGCTACCGCAGTATCAAGATCATGTGCCACACCATGAAGCTCTTCGAGCGCATCATTGACACACGGCTCCGTAGCGAGTGTACTGTCTCTGAGTGTCAATATGGCTTCCGGGCGGGTAACAGCACCATGGACGCAGTATTCGCCTTACGGAATCTGGCGGAGGCTTACAGAGAGAGAAGGAGAGCTTTGCATATGGCCTTTTTAGACCTGCAGAAGGCCTTCGACTGTATACCTCGGCAGTCCATCTGGTGGGCACTGCGCTTCAAGGGCGTTCCCGAGGCCTATATTGACATTATCAGAGACATGTACCGCAATTCCGTGTCCTCTGTCCAGACCGCTGTTGGCGAATTGAATGGCTTCCCAATATCTGTCGGCGTTCACCAAGGCTCGGCTCTTAGCCCGTTCTTGTTTAACGTAGTGCTCGATGTAGTTACGGCAAACATCTAAGATAAGCCCCCATGGCTAATGATGTATGCCGATGACATCGCCCTCGTTAATCAGAACAAAGCCCATCTTGAGCGCAAAGTCAACATTTGGAAGGACACTCTTGAAAACGGTGGTCTGAGACCAAATGTGGCGAAGACTGAGTACATGTCCTGTGGCGGCACGGATTCAAATAGGTTCATCCGAATAGGTTCGGACCTGATCAGAAAGTCCGATACGTTCAGGTACCTTGGATCCGTGCTGCACGAGTCTGGCAACGTGGACGACGATGTCCACGCACGTATAGGCGCGGCTTGGGCGAAGTGGCGCGAGGTAACGGGCGTTGTATGCGACCGCAAAATGCCTCCGAAGCTCAAGGGGCACATATATAAATGCATCATACGGCCTGTCCTACTGTACGGCGGCGAATGTTGGCCAGCACTAAGCAGACACACCCAGGAGCTTCGCGTCACGGAGATGAAGATGCTGGGGTGGATGAGTGGCGTAACGCGATCCGATCGCATACGCAACTCTTTCATCCGAGGTAGTCTTGGTGTCCGTGACGTGGGGGACAAACTGCAAGAGTGTCGTCTGCTATGGTATGGCCACATCATGCGCCGCCCTATGGAGTACGTTGGTCTGGGATGCATGAATATGGCTGTTCTTGGGGCTAGGTCCCGTGGTCGCCCTCGCAAGCGCTGGTTGGACGTCGTTAAGTCCGACATGAGAGCCAATGGCCTAACTGAGAAGGATGTTCAAGATCGGGCAAAGTGGAGGAAGCTAAGTAGGTAGGCGGACCCTGGCAATAGCCGGGATTAACGCCAGGTAGAAGAAGAAGACTTCAATCAATCTATCTCACCTTTTTAGGGTTTCGTACCTCAAAAGGTAAAAACTGATGGATCACTTTGTTGTCCGTCCGTCTGTCTGTCAAGACCGTTTATCTCGGGAACGCGTAGAGGTATCGCGTTGAAATTAAAACCATAATAATATACTCAACTCTATAGCCCCTTCCAGCTGTGAAAAAATAAAACTCTAAGTTAACGTAAAAAGATACGATCGTTTATGCCGCAAAAAACGTATATTTCGACACCCAAAGGAATCAAAATTCATACGGTATTTCCCGTTGACCTATAAAGAAATTTGGCATGTGATACCGTAAGACTACAAATAATGGGAAAAGTCAAAACTATACATTTATAATTAGTTAAATCATAAAAAATATAAGTAATCTTTATTTAAAGTAATTTGTAACTTGGAACCCTCAGTGGGAGAGTCCGACTTAAACTTGGCCGGTTTTATTTTCTCTTTCCAGTCTAATCGTCTCCACCTGAATACCATTATTTTACATGGAGCGACTCCCATCTGGGACGACCACAATCTTCTAACTGGGTACCACGAAACCCTTTGGCAAGACTGGCGTCACATTTTCTGGCTTCCCGTGATGATTGGCTCATGTCTACAAATGGCAGCTGAGATCGACGACTTAACTTGCTTTCCAATGTATGGAGGGCCTCAGCATGTAATCAAGGCACGCGTTGCTTAACCTTGAAGCTCGGCCCATGAGGCTCGTATTACTTAGCCTCGAGCTCCAGCTCCTACTTAGTACCTAACCAAAAAAAAAATCCTAATAGGTGCCATAATGTTTTTCACCACTGAAATATTGAATTAATATAATAAAGATTGAACGCGCTATAGTGCAGGAAAATTAGCTCAATTAACGTCGATCAGAGCGAATAATTTGTGTAGTTTTGAAAATTGGTACAGTTGTTCTTTGAGGTGTCAAGATGAACGTACTAAAAATCCCCGAGGGTGGGAGGTGAGCCGGAAGGGGGGAAAAGGTACCTTTTACACTGTACAATTTGTATGAGCCCAAACACTACCATACTTTTAAGAATGGAAATAACTTTTTGAGATTTCGTCTGCTGAAGACATTTTCAAGGCCTTCAGATTATTTATGCGTTGGCCATCAAAATCGAAAAAAAAAATAGATGTTCTTGCTTTACTTTAAATTTCAAAAAAGTAAGATAGGTCTCAAGTCTGTTGGCTACTGGGTCAGAAATTACCATTCGTCTTTGTATGATTTATGAAACATTTTATTTGATCAATTTTAGATACCCTCTATCTCCTAAAGTATTGATCCTACAGTTAAATGTAAATGACAAAATGTATAAAAAATTGATTGTAGATAAATAATTAAGAAGTAAGTAAGAAGATATTTCTAACGGTTTTGGAGATATAAGCAAAAAACTAAAAAAAGGTATGATTCCCCCCCTCCCCCACCGCCGGTTCACCTCTCACCCTCGGGGACTTTTAGTATGTTCATCTGGACACCTCAAAGAACACCTGTACCAATTTTGAAAACTGCACGAATTATTCACTCTGATTTCCTTAATTTTCCTGCACTACTAGTCTCAGTAATTACTGGCTCGAATTGAAAAATTAGATAGACCATTACTTGACGATAGCTATAGGGCATTAATGAAAAATGTAACGTTGACGAAGTAACGCGGGTCAGCTAGTGGTTTGTATCATTGATTGGCAATTGATAAAATGTGTAATTCAGATTCCCACTAAACAAAGTTTCAATGAAAAGGTGTGTGTCTGATATAAAATTTCCGTTTTACTTTTGAAGGCAAAGAACCCTAAATGCACAGATAAAATATTACCAACCCACGTGTTACAATTACTTTGTTAGTATTACTTTGTTATCATAAAGATTTCTCGCGATTAGATTAGTAGGTACTTATTTCTGTGTTTTGTTGTGAGTTGTGATTATGACTATTACATATTAGCAATATTGAGAGTCATCGCTTATCTCGGAAAGTTTTTATTTTACTCCACAGCTAAATTGTCATTATTTTCGAGTGGTTGCGTTATTTGCCATTAAGGAGTTACTTTGTATGCCTCCGCATAGTTAAATATCTACTTTGATTTGCGATTGAAATAAACCTAACAATATCTCACTTGACTAGGTTTAATTTATTTTAAATTGGGTTCTGAGGTCACTGGTTTATCTTTCATGTTCAAGGTGTAATGCAAATGCAATATAGCTATAACTAAACCCAATGGAAAAAGAATCATCAAGATCACTTCATATACAATAAAGTTATGCCCGAATAGATAACCCCACGTCAGAGAAGCTCGGGTAAGTCAACAGAGACCGCTCTTCAACTGGTGGCGAGCCAGATTGAGGAAGCGATTCATCAGAAAGGGTCCTGCCTCCTTTTTCATAGACATCGATGGAGCCTTCGATAAGACAAACTTTTCCAGCAATAATGCCGCCCTCTCCAAATACGGTGTGGAACACGTACTAATTGACTGGATAACTAATATGCTAAGCAAACGAGTGGTTCACCTTGAGGAAGAGCAGCAGTTGGCTCTGATAGCCAAAGGCTGCCCGCAGGGAGGTGTGCTCTCCCCTCTTCTGTAGAATCTGGTAATTAAATGACCTTATCACCAAACTCAACGCAAATCGTGACTACACAATAGGTTATGCAGATTACTTCGCAACCCTAGTGCTAGGGAAAGTGACTGGAACGATCTGCAACCTCACTCAACAAGCACTACGCATCGTGGAAAGATGGTGCGAAGAATATGATCTATCAGTAAACCCCACAAAAACTGAATTAGTCATGTTCACTCAAAAACAAGCACTAGGCCACTACTGGCAGAGCTCCAGCTGTCTAATGAGGTAAAGTATCTAGGCGTCATCCTAGACAGTAAGTTAAACTGTAGTAATCACCAAGACTGCAAACTAAATAGGGCCTGCATTACCTTCTGGCAATGCAGGAAAATTATAAGGAAGAAGTGGGGCCTATCTCCCAAAATAATACTATGGCTGCACAGCGTAGTAATTTGGCCCATGTTAACCAACGGGGCCGTGGTGTGGTGGCCACGCACAAAGATAACTACAGGCGTAAACAAGTAACAACACAGGCAAAGGCTGGCCTGCATGGCGACGGGCTGCATGAGGACTACTCTAACTGCGGCGCTGGAAGCCATGCTGAGACTCCCTCCACTACACTTGTTTATATAACAGAAAGCGACGTTGGTAGCAGTATGCCTTAAAACACTAGACCTCTGGGAAGAGAGAAACGCGACACACAGCTCTGCTCGAGGAGCTCAATAATGAACTCCCCATAACAAAAACTATCAATGATCGGGTACCCAAGCAATTTATCTTTGGTAAAAAATACAAAATCTAATTGCATGAGGATCATCGTTGCGAGGAGCTCTGCTCCGCAGAGCTGCGGATCTTCACCGATGGATTAAAAACCGGTACAGGTACTGGTGCGGGAATATTCTCAGAGGATCTCAATACCCACATAGCCACACCATTGGGGGTCCACAATACAGAGTTCCAAGCTGAATGCATGGACATTTCTCTGGCGGCATTAGCCATCCTAACCAGGGAAGTTAAGGACCACTCAATAGGCATACTCTCGGACAGCAATGCCATCCTGTAAGCTCTGTACAGCCACACAGTGAACTCTGAGCTGATTCTCGAGTGTCACCAACGTCTCAATCAGGTTGGTAGACACAACAAAGTAACTGTTCAATGGATCAAGGGACACAGCAAATTCCGAAGCAACGACGCTGCGGATGAACTCGCCAGAGGGGGTTCGAGTATGTCAGCGATACGACCGGAACCCATCGTACCGCTGCCTTTCAGGTACTTACGCAATCTGGTAAGAAAAAACACTGGAGATAAACATCAGAAGCTATGGGTGACCATAGTGAGAGTAGGCAGGCCAAAGAGGCACTTCCCTATTCACAAAACAAGCCCTAAGACTAACAGTTGCGTTTAGTCACAGCCGTAACAACTGGCCACGGGTCTTTTAGTAAACACCTCTTTCTATGCTATAGGAGTCACGGACAGCCCGCTATGCAGAGCTTGCATGGAGGAGAATGAGACAGCAGCACACCTGCTTCTAAGCTGCCCGGTAGTCGCGGATTACAGGGCTAAGTATTTCGGAAACCCAGGTACCCTCTGTGAGATAGTTGGTAACATTCATTTATTCAATTCAATAACAATACACCAAGGCGTTGCTGGCCTTTCTTGGGGAGCTGGGATGGATCGAATGACATATTTGTCCTACCTGCACGTAAAATACGCGCTTAGACATGGAGTTGCGGAAACCAGCCCGATTTACATACATACGTCTTGGAAATTGAAGACAATTGGTGAGATAAGAGTGCACTATGGTGGACTGTACAGGTGTGCGTACCCATTTACAACGTACCTACCGGCGTGATGTTATGTTATGAACTGGTATAAACAGTAAACAGATATGCAATTTCAGCAATCCCAGGAGTTTTGCTATAATATATTTCATAAAGAGCTCCGTTGCCTAACTCCGAAGGTCTTCAATAGATCTTCACCAAATTGAAATGCAACTAGTCCGAGAAAAAACTCTTCTAAAGGTAAAAAAAAACAGCCAAGTGCGAGTCGGAGTCTCGCGTGAACGATTCCGTATCATAAACCGGAGAAAACACGTTTCTTGTATGGAAGACTCCTTAAATTTTTAATTTAGTTTATTATTTATTGTTATAGCGGCAATACAAATACACACTCTATAAAAAATTAAAGGGTTGACCTTCCTTGGAATACAGCCGGCTGACAGACCGATAGATGGACGAACGAACGGATGGATCGACAGACAGACGGACAGATGGACAGACAGTGGAGGCTTAGTAATATGGTTCCGATTCATTGAGAACTTTCCCCCTTTTTTGAAGTCGGTTAATAAAACAGTAATCTTCAAGGCAGCGAATTGGAGAAACGGAGAAATTTTAACAAATGGACAGGCACCCTTATTCTTAGATTATAGTATCTAATTAGTACATGACGGTATGTTAATAACGAAAGAAAGGTGTTCAAAAGGTGCAGAACAATATTTTAAGGAACTTCAATAAAATAAAATTAGCCACATGTTATCTGTTTCAAAATATAATTTATTTAGTAAAACATTGGATCTTTCAGCATCTTAATAATCGCTCTACAGTCATTTCTTATCATTATTTTATTTTATTGTGAGTATATTCAATACACATGGTTGAAAGAGGTTTTGAATTTTACCCCTTTTAAATTTAATCAAACTCACGAAAAAATTAACTGCCCCATAAATTATGTTTACATAGACACGCGTGACGTCATTTCGCTTGGTAAAAATGTACCAAATTTACCAAGCGAAATGACGTCATGCGAGTCTTCAACTCGCTGTATCCTCTTTATTATTGGTTTACGTGAAAAAAGAAAAAATACGTGTCCAATATTTTTTGAAAATCTATCAGACGGACTAATTAGATTTTTTTAGTAAAATACCCCATTAGACGAAATGTACCTACTGCTGACTTTTTGTCGCGATTTTGTGTTGGTGCCGTGGTTAGGTTCATAATGAGGCCTTTTTTTGCTACATTTTGTATAACGTTAATATCTTTTTTAAATTAATCAATTCTTATAGCAGCAGCTTCAGCAAAAACCTCTCCTCCTAACCTCTCCGCATAAGACTTTCCACTGTAGTAAAAATCGTTAAAAGACACCCTTAGACCCACGACAAAATTTAAAACCTTTCCTATTTTCTGAGTCGGTTCCGCTGTCCACAGCGCTTGACAGATCTTTGGGACCTTAGCTACAGGTTTTCTGGGCGCCATATTTGAATAGCTCGGGCCCAGGTCTTGTACAGTCATTTGGGAAACTGGACCATTTTTCAGCTTTTTTCCTAACTGTATTGATGTTCTGCATAGGATTGTGCCTAGCTGGTGGAACCTGTGCTCGCGAAGCGTTGCTAAGAACATTATTTCGAGACTGCAGTCGACGTTGTACCTGGAAAGAAAAGATTTTTTTTTAAGTATTAAATAACGTAAATTGTATAAAATAATTCATGTTTTGCCAACGACTGAGTTTATCCTTGTCATATTCTCCCATATGAAATTTTAAGTAAATAGGAACATAATTGCTCGCTCCGTGGGGATGCACTAAGAGTGGATTCCCCGCAATTCAACAAACAAAATCCGATGAATTAATAAAGTTAAGCTTCAACTGCTTTGGCAAAAGAAATGCGTTATCCAGAAAGTAAGTATTTTCGTTTATAATTCTTGTCCTAGCCTAACAACAAATAACAACATTGATTTCCTATAGCCTCGTATATATAAATAACAAATTCTCAGTTACAAGATAGTTTCAAGAAAGACAATAGCGGGACCTTAATGGATCTCTACTGGCAATCAGACTGAATGTTCTTTGTTATTTTTCTGCAGCTGTATGAAATACGGTGTCAATAGTTATTTTATAAACAATTTAATGTTACTGGCATTTGAACTTTAAAACAAAGGATATTATAGCTCTCAGAGGAAAATTATTACGCCATTTAGTTGCTTTTAACACAGGAACCGTGCATTAATATCAGTGTAGATTCATTATGGTTTATTCCTTTGCTGAACTTGTAGATACGACTTTTGGCACGCTAACTCCCTCAAAAAAAAAACAAACGCACATTAGGGAATATGCATGAAAAAGATATTTATCATCTATACAGTTTGTCTAAAATTATACAAAAATACAATATTAAAGTAAAAATAGAATCAGAATTACTCGGAAAACGAAGGAGATATAATTATTTTAAACAAATATATCTGTCCCTCTCGCGAAAACGCTGTTATCTATAGCAGCTGTATAGGCGTCATGGACGACGACGTCAAAGTTTACTTACAAGTAATTGTAATCTTTGAAGCTTTATAAATACAGTGCTGATGAAGGTATTCAAAAAATTATATCATGATTGCTTACCAGAGCTAATAAGTATCTCATTTTACAAATAAGTAATCGCATGCATATTCCCTTAAAAATGTATTTATTTATTTAATACTTTACGCATACAGATGTACAGAGGCGGACTTAATGCACATTAAAACAATCATACTCAAGTTAACTCTCGTTTTATTATGTCACAAGGGTTTTTTAATTAAATACTGATACTTCACATTTAAACTTTTGAAGAGTTTGTTTATTTGGTTTAACGCGCTAATCTCAGGAGCTACTTGTTCGATTTTCTTTTAGTGTTGGATATTATTCCATTTAATGAGGAAGGCACGCTACGACCATTAAGAGCGGAGTATTAATGAAAAATGTGACACAGACGCAATTGCGCGGCTAGGCTAGTATTTTATAAATTGAATGAAGACACCGACCACAGTGTAGTGTTTTTAACCCAAGGGTTGATTGGTAGAGAATGCCTTGTTGCATTAAGTCCGCCCATACATAAAGCTTAAATAAATAAATAAATTCAAATAATACAATATACGCCTGCAAGTACAGGCATATATTTGGTTTTGGGTTCAATGGGCTAAACAGACATAAAATTAACGCTCCAAGCATCGCTTGCCGAAATCGATCTGTGGGTGGGTGATCATCTGTTACATCCCGTGACAGATCGTTCATAGTCGTTACGGATACTCAGAAGCCAGAATTCCTCACACTAGTTTTGCCATTTTTACCCAGTTACTGTGTTGTGGAGGACAGTAGTATGTGGTCACTCCATATTAAATACTGATACTCAGCTGTACCCAGTAAGAATAATAATTGTCGATCCCAGCATAACTGAGAAAAGGAAGATAATGTTAACTACGAGTTTATACTAGACAAAGCAGTTCTTTCATTGACTTACCTGAACCATTTTATATTCCATTGTTTACCGTTACCGTAGGAATTTCGGGAAATCCTCCCTTAGTGCTTCCCTACCTTCCCCAAGAAACCTAGATAGCAAATTTCAGCTATCTAAAACCAGTAATTACGGCTGACTGTTGTCTGTCAGTCACTCAGTGAGTAACGGAAGAACACATAACTAAGATTGATGTACGTAAAACAGTTTGTCTATAAACAACGAATGAACGTATCAATTAATATGTCTACCAGTGTACCTTGTGATCATTAATAGCCTTGTGTGATCGAATGTACTGTAAGTTAGTACATACATGAATGCCATTATCTTGACAATGACAATGAGACTGACATCCGTGTCTTGTTTATGTTAGAAGTCAACATAAAGTGTTAACCCTGGGCATGCCTGGTAGAGTCTGTCAGACCCACCCTCAACTTAAACCGTTGTATTTCATTAAAATATTAGGTTTATGCGTCACCACTCTCAGTAGCTGAAAATGATCAACCAATTGACGCCTTATAGCCACTACTTTAGTCCGGAGTCAGCTGGGATGGTGAAAAAACACAAAAAAACCCCGAGCGCAGGTGTCAAATTTAAACCTTACACCTCTGCCTACACCCGTTGATGGGAGTGAAAAGGACTGATTATTACAGCATTATCTAGTCTTTGTCTTTTGCCTCCTATTTTCTAAAGTTTAGTTGAGATTTCTTTTGTTTTCACATAAGTGTAAAAAAGGCCTGTTTTTTTAATTTATTTACTTGATATGGTGGATTTGTTTTCTTCATTTTTGCCCCTACAATATACCCCTAGTACAGATGAAAGAATGTTTAGATACACCAGTTACCACAACTGGTACGAAAAATAGTCAATTTAAATTCTGGACTGACAGACCCAACAGGCATACCGCGTAACATTTTGCCACCAGACATACCGAGGGTTAACGTACCGTAACGTTAGTTGTAGTAAAGTCAATATGGATCATAATCAACATTTATAAGTTGTAATTTGTTTATAAGTTGTTACAAGTGTACTAAGTATAGGTATGGTAAAGGTTACATACATGAACCGAACTAGGGTACAGCAATATAAATAACGATAACTTTACTGTATTTTACATTGTAGGTACCAGATAAAATACACCCGTTATGTATCGATTTCTTCTAATGTCTCTATGTACGGAACACCTCATTTATAAATAAAGGCAATGTTTTTTTAAGGACCCCACACTAAGAACTTCTCCTGAATCGTGGGTGCGTTTACAAACATATAAATTCACAAACTCTAAGTAATAGGGTTCTATTGTTTACCCTTTAGATACGGAATCCTAAAAAAAATGCCTAAGAGCTGAAGAAAAACAAGAAGTACCCAAGTTAATAACGACACCACCAAAAAAGGAAAATAACCATGTTCTATTGGGGCTCGTAAAACCACAATATGCACAAGACTTATTAACTTGCCAGTTTCATTATGTCAAACAAGATTACCAGAATTAATGAGACTCTTGCATTATGGTAGCTGTAATACGGAATATGAATTTACTGAAAGCCTCACAGTTTTACGTTTAGTCGTAAAGGCGTAGAGTTATACTTACACGAGTATTATTAACATTAAAAGATGATGAGAAGGAGCCGTATAAAGAAAATTTGAGAGATATTCCAGCCCTCTACCAAAAAGACCAGTCAAAGAAGATCACAATCTGATACACGAAATACGTTTTGATAAAGCTTAAAACATATTCTTGTTTCAAGCTAGCTTTGGTGGTGAAAAGCGAATACTTTATTAAAGGCTCATGTTGAACAAAACTGCAACTTCTGAGATCCGTACACCGTGGATTTGTCAGGCCTGTAGCGGCATCAATGCCAGTCAATTTATTTAGAGATTGTTGTGTTCTTTCTGTTAGGCAGCTCTTTGTGCTCCATGTGGTTATGCGTAAGCATATTTCGCTGAAGTATGATGCCAGTTCTCGAAATAAGCGCCAACGCTATAGGGTCTGCCCCACTCAAAGCTGTAGGACTGCACTTGCTCGGAGACATTATTATGGTATTGGAAGTCATTTATACAATGAAACTAACAAGCATTGCTACATTTATTCCACAACTTTTCGAAAATGTAAAAAAACGGTGTATGGCTGGTTACAGATGCAGAGCTATGATGAAACAGAAAAACTCCTAAGGTTGTCATTTCTCTAATACGCGACCAACACAACCTCACTAAGACACAACTCCTCATTCACAACACTCACACACATAAAAGGGCTTTTTCTAAAATTATCACTAATTCAACTTTTGACCTTCTGATGTAACTATTTATGTAATAAACTAGCGTGAGAATCCTGGTACCCATAACACAAGTTAAATCTTTCCTTGGGTACCAAAATTCAATACAAATACTACTGACACAATTGTTACTCTCTAATATGTTTTTGTTCCTACTGCATAATAGTTGTTCGTAAGTGTTTGATTGTACAACATTTTTGGTCCAATAAACAATTTATTATTATTATTAATGCCAGTACAAGAAAAAACTAGCAGCGAACTACTACGTCGAAATCCTGCATTGCGCAAGCAGAGTTTACCGTGCGATTTGAACATACAATTTTTTTTATTTGTAATGGGTTTGCTCTTTACTCTAGTCTAGGTCAGATATGACAGAGACATAGTCTACAATAGAGCGAGCTTAACCAAAAGGAGCCTATTCACTCTAACTTTGAAGTGATTATTTGAAACGCTTACAAGCGTTTGCAAACACAGACGCAGGCAGAGAGTTCCACTCCTTTGCTGTGCGCATTATAAAAGACGTTTGAAAACGCTTAGTCAGCCCAAATATCAACAATTGGGTAGTAGCCCATCAGGCACAACGACCGCCTGGTCGGTGGATCCTCCCTTTTTAACGGAGATTTGCGGGCTTTACTCTCTATACTGCATACTTCTACAGGCCTGTTTTTGTGCATGAGTTTGATGCAAGTAACTAGTAAGCTGTCGCAAGTCTAAGCGAAGTTTAGCGTCTCTTTGTATTGAATTAAAACTCCTTACTTCTCAAAGAAATTACACCTGCCATCCACTTCTGCCATCCACTCTATAAGAGCTCTCGATGATGCCTGTGTGCAGCGTTCCTCAGCAAATATCTCGAAGAATGGCTTCTCTGATGAATCTGATGTTGCTTCCTGAAAAAATTAAGTGTGTTTCTTCAGTACTCTTGTTGCCACTGTAGCCTTTGTATTGTCAGCTTTACTGTATTTACTAACCGACTTCCAAAAAAGGAGGAGGTATTCAATAAGATTGGTAAATTTTTAGGGTTCCGTACCTCTAAAAGGAAAAACAGAACCCTTATAAGATCACTTTGTTGTCCGACCGTCTGTCTGTCAAGACAGATTGACGGATAACAAAGTGACGGACGCGTGGAGGTATCGAGTTGAAATTATAGCAATATACTTAGGTCTATGGTCCCTTGAAGTTGAGAAAAAATCAAGCTTCTATGTTAACGCTTAAAAAGATACGGCTGTGTACGCCGCAAGAAACGTATATTTAGACACTTTCAAGGGAATAAAAATGTATAGGGTATTTCTTGTTGACCTAGAACTATGAAACTTGGCAAGTAATATCGTCCTAAACTACATATATAGGGAAAAATCTGAAAACTATACATTTGTAATTAAATCATAAAAAATATATAATAATAATAATTAATATATAGAATAATATTATATACTTTAAAAATAGTCTTTAAAGTAGTCTTTATTTAAAGTGGGCGAGTCCGACTCGCACTTGGCCAGTTTTTTTTAATTAATTACCTTCAACAAAATATATACGTATAAAATAATGGTAAATTTGCGCAGACACAAGGTTCTAGTATAATACACTGATTGAATTACAGGTCACAGCTTACTTTTGCAACTAAGTTAACACTTAAATATTATAATATAACCTTTAACATATTTAGTTATCAAGTCTAATGCAGACATGACATATTATTATACTATGTAATTTTTTTTTTTAATATAATAACAAAATTTCAAACAAGACTTTAAAAATATATTTCTTAGGCGAGTATTTTTATATTAAATCACTGGAAATATTAACTTAAACTGAAATATAGACACTAATTTTAATTAACTTTTTATTTTTTTAAGTGCCTGCCCAGTTTGGTGTTTGGTATGGTATGATAACGTTTTTCGATCTTATTCCTACTGTTCTGTCTTTATTTTTAGGGTTCAGTACCCAAAGGGTAACCAACGGAACCCTATTACTAAGCCTCCGCTGTCCGTCCGTCCGTCCATCTGTCTGTCAGTGGGCTGTATCTCAAGAACCGTAATAGGTAGACATCTGAAATTTTCAAAGATTGTGTATTTCTAATGCCGCTATAACAACAAATAATTAAAATTAAAGTTTATGGTACGGAACCTTTCGTGTGCGAGTTCTACTTGCACTGGACTGGTTTTTATTTTTAAATTAACTTCTTAATTATTCATGCTGAAATAATATTTTACCTACAAGTGTCTCGTGTCCGTACAAATCGATACTCGAGAGTCACGGAAACGAATTAAAATAACAAAGTAGTAGCTTAGCATTCATTACTTTTGTTAATTAATGACAAGCGGAATAATGAGGTTTGGAGTTTTCCATGAAAATGAAAAAGTCTGTAAGTAAGCTAAAATTATGGTAAATCTTATTCTCTGAATTATTCATTCATTTATGAGAGCTTGTAACTGAAGCTACTGTTTTATTTATGCTTTTTCTTAAAGGTTGAGCAAAACAATACAGCGGGCTGCGAGGCTACCTACCTTAAATAACCCATTTAAACTGTGTAGTTTTCCTAATCTATTTCCACTCTGAATATAAATGAAAATTTAACTTTAAGTTAATTAATTTTGTTAGTTTTCTACAGACTCAAACTTCTATTTTCATGTAAAAATTCAGGATCACAAACCTGCAATTTATTAAAAGCTGCTGAAACGACTTCTCCAGTATCAGTAGCGACTGCTACCAGGGACACCCCATCCAATGCTGCGTCTGCGCACAGCTCTAACAGTTCCTCTGCAGCCACTGGGTTCTTGTTCACTTCCGTGCCGATGCACACTGATTCATCTTGACAGAAGGCTTCTCTTATCACCTGGAACATTAATATGACAATAAGAACTTTGATGCCATCTGGCGCAAAAAGACAACCTCACTGTTAAGCAAATTGCGTGGGAGCAGTAACAGCATCCTGAAGGTAATAGGCGATAAGACAGACAGCCCTCTGGTGTGGAGCCTCACCCAGAGGACTAAGTCTCTCTTAGTTATAAGGTACTTACTAACATAGTTTTTTAAGGTCATACTAACAATATAAATGTATTGGATTAATGGTTGTCTAGATTTTTTTTAATAAATTAAATTAAGTTTAATGTAATTAATATTTTATAGAATTAAGTGTTGCTTTATGGAAATAGATTTAAAGCAAGAAGTTACAAGTATCAATTTCACCAAAAACCATATTCAGACCAGAATCGTAGAAAGGCATGGATCAAGTATAGGTTTAATTGCAATTTATTTTCTGCATCTATTGCATTTGCATTTTTTTGTGGATTTTAGAGAAATGCAGCAAAAACAATACCAGTGCAAACCCATGAGACCAGACAAGCGTAGTGTTGAGTACTCTTCACGCGGATAAAAGTATTGCAAGTAGACGGCGAGAAGAGACTATGAGGACTTCTAATACTTATTATTTGGAAAATATTTATATTTAGGTTAGATTTCTCCTTGAGGTATATCTACTTACATGTAATTCAGTTTCTCTATATTAAACGAGATCAATTAGTTTTAAAAGGACGGCATTTTCGTAAAACACTGTTAGTTTAAATTAGCTGCTACAAGATCAACCGGTCAATTCTGTAAACTTGTCGAAGTGAAAGCTCGTGTGAAGATAGAATGACAGCACACTTTGTGATCACTTCACTCAAGCCGTAAAATTTTATTTCTATACTTACTCATCCACCTAATATTTTTTTCAATACTGAGCGATCACCTTTGAACAATATTTTTCTCCACTTTTAATTTCCAAATTAACCAGCGGTTTCTGCCATTATTTGATGTTCTATTTATGCACGAACTAAAATATTTCACAACAACGTCAAGAAAGGCTTAAATGAAACTTCGGAACAAAAGTAAATATTCTTATTATATTAATGGAAAATGCTCACTTTTAATGCACCAGGGAAAGTAGCAGCTGACAGAGTTTCTATTCTGTATTTTCCTGGAAAGAAGAGAAAATGCAATCCGTTATAAAAAATATGTAGTACTTTTTCATCGATTAATGTTTTTTATGTCGTCTTGTGTTGCGTCACAAAAGAAACGCATTTTTCTAGGTGCCAAGGAAGTTGAGTATGCAACATATTATTTGAGGACCGCATTCTATACATGCATTAACCAATTTGACAATTTCCAATTGATTCGAAAACAGTCAAAACTCGGATAACAGCTCGTTAAACTCAGAAAAGCTATAGTTCTGTATTTTGCCAGGAGGTCTGGTGGTCCATTATTTTTTTTATATCCCATCCCTTTAGATATCAAGTAAATGGTCTCAACAACTGCTTAGAAACGAATTCAATTATTGTTTAAGTGGTAATATCCAAAGCAAGGCAAGATTCTCATATTTTTTAGACTCGACTTCATCTAGCGCTTGGACTCTAAAGTGTCAAAAGATTGTTTTAGTATCAGGAAGCTAGCTTCCGAAGTGTTAGAAACAAAGTTTGGATATTTCGGTTTGAAAAAGGCATTTACATTGAAAGGCTTCGGTGTAGATAAGCTTGGAGCTTATCTTGTTGAGTTTATTATTGTTTGCATGTTCGGCTATGGTGTTGTGTGTGTAGATAATAATTATGTATTATTCTTAGGTAACGGTTACCTATCCAAATCGATCGCTCTCACACACAAGATTTATGCATCGTAAACCGAAAAAGTTACATTTTTGGTTTGATACAATAGTTTGTATGTACTTTTTTAATGTGTTGTATGTAATTTCAACTGTTTACCAATCACGGGTCATAAGATACCCTCTGGCAGACAGACAGACGGACAGCAATAAGGTTCCGTTGGTTAGTCTACGAGTACGTAACAAAAAGTGTAGAAAATACGAAATAGAAACCACTGAAAAAAAAACTATAGGACACAGTAAACTGCTATCTACTCGTATAGTCAATATCTATGGACCACGGTATAAAGTCCTTCGTTTGCTTTGAGCGGATAGTTTCCAAATCCTAAAAACTGTAACATTTTCGTTCCGTATATCCGCAAAACAGACAAAAAGCAAAACGGATTCCAGGAATGTCCGATTTTAGCATTTCTTTTTAAAACCGGCAGTTGTCTATGAATTCAAGCATTGTTGGAAATGAATGTGTGGATATGTTTTGGTCAAAAAGATTTAGGGCACCTATAAATTTGTCGCGCCGTTGCCGCGCGGCACTTAGCGACAAACTTACACTTTATCGTGTTGTATTTTTGATAAGGAATCGACCTTATCGGTCAGTATTAATGTGGTAGGTAATCCTATTTAGACAATTTATAATTTGGAATATTTTAGTGAACACAAATAAGATAAGACTGTTTTCATTGTATTTAACTAAATTAGATTGTAGATAATTCCAAACATTTAAGCAACCCCATATATATTGTGGAGCAGTGTATACTACGTGTACATAGCTTGAATATTTAAAAAGAAAGAGCAAGTAAGTATAGACCACAAAAATCTTGCAACGAAAATTCAGAATACTAGCATGACACAGTTTTATTCATTTTATACGAGTGCGAAGAGTTCTGTGTTTACTATTGAAACCGGTTTTGCTAACAGCGGCAACACGTACTTTCATTTTGTAACACTTATATTCATTTCACATAAAAGGGAATCACAAATAAGTTACACCACTTACCATCTTCCGTGGTCAGCCACTCCATTTTCAAAATATAAACAAAACAATATCAAACACAAGCGACAAAAAATATTATGAATATAGAACGTGCGCACGCGCCGGTGTCTCGTAATCAACTGACATTAGTATTCTAATCTATGGATGCCACTATGGCATAATACTGTCAGTTTTGTTTGTGTGCTAGGTGAGACATTCACGCCTCTCTGTGAGTGAACTCGCGAGCATGACCAAACACAACATAACACAAACATGACATAATTAAACGTTAAAGATATTTTGAAGTGTGTTTTCTTACATTAAATAGTTTTTTTCTATATAAGACACTGTAAGAATTTTAACTGACAATTCTGCCAACGTCAGATTAGGTACGTTGTGAAAAAAAATCTGGCCAAGTGCAAATCAAACTCGCGTGCAAAGGGTTCCGAACCAATTTCATTTATGTAACATGTTATTTTAACACTATAGACTTATCATAGGTTTTCCTGTTATTTGTAGCTAAAAAACTGTTATCAGCATTTTTTTGTTTCAAGATTTTAAGCTCTGTAGTTTCGGTGATAAGGGTATTATGGTAATTTTTTTATCAGAATACGTGAATAACTTCAAAACTTTATATTTTTTAAATTATGAACAAAATATAATTACAATTCTCACAGTAACCACTTTCATTTGATATGTCACTCGAAACAGTTTCAAAAACTTTATTTTTTATTTTTTTTTATTTTGACTCCCTAAAGTGACCATACTAAAAATTATTAACGCGTCCGTGTTTGGGTCACAGAAGTCCGTATGAATACTAAATTCGGTCCAATTGATCCGAAGAAAACTGTCTGTGACAGATGGACAGACAGACAGACAGACACCCGAGTGATCCTATAAGGGTTCTGTTTCTAACGGATGTTCGGAACCTGAAAAACGGTTCTACTGCCAGTGAGACTTGCACACGACTGCACCGAATAAGGCTAAGCGTATGTTAAAATGCAGGTGACACAGCACAGCACAGTAGAGATTTTGCTGGTTAGACAAACATAGGCGACTGCGTCACACGTGCCTGCACCGGAGTGTACGCAGCTCTCATAAAATATGCTCAGCCTTGCGTCACCTGCGTCTTAACCATCTTTCTTGTATAGCAGCAATAGCAATACACAGACTCTTTGGAATAAAATAACTATCTTTATATTGTGGTTTATTACTATTTAAACATTTTTGCGTCGATAAAACCAAAATTATTAAAATATTAAGGTACATTGACTGCTGTAACTACGTTACTTTACTTTAAAGCGCATATTACACTACACGATCTATCGGACCCGATCTGCAGGGACAGTGTGGTGTAATAAGAAACAGGGAGTTAGGGCCCTGCTACCAGGCGACCGGGTGGTTCCGATCTCGCAGTGACGGGGTAGAGTAGATTGGCACACTGGGCGGTTATATTATGAGAAATTTCCGATTGATTATTTTACTAAAATATTCGATCACTTTATCAAAATTGACTTTCCTGTCTTTCAATTGATTAAATCAAAATGTAATGCGCGGTATTAGATCAGACTAAGCGCAACATGAAATCATTTTCGGGAATTAGAAATTATATTCGAAGCAGAAAACCGGCCAATTGCGAGTCGGAATCGCACACGAAGGATTCCGTACCATAAACCTTAGTTTTTATTATTTGTTGTTATAGCGGCAATAGATATACACAATCTGTGAAAATTTATATTATATAGGTATTATATCGATATGTCTTTGAAGAGAGAGTTTTTGTGCGCCTTCTTTGGATGTACGAGTAAGTTGTCGTTGTCACCTTGCTACCGTAGTATAACTAAAATTCCGTAATCCGACATCTGGTCGATTTCTTACTTTTGATAACGTATTAATGAAAAAAAATATATCTATCGATCTATGTTTGCAAACTTCCAAATCTATTCAACATCTTGAAAATGCGGACCAGCCCCCTCCACCCCCACATTACGCCGCCACTGCGTGCAACGCTATTCAAGTACGCATTCAGACTGAGATCGGGAGCGATTTGTAGCGTAGTGTAATAATCGGCTCCCTGCCGCAGGGACAGGGCGCCCTAGAAATCGGGCCCGATGGATTGGGTAGTGTAATAAGCGTTTATATCTAGAATACACGAAGAGTATTTGTATACACTTTTATGTACCCTTCTAAAATATGACATCATTAAGTTCTCAAAAGAGTTATTATCTTAGCGATAACCGAGAAAATCGTAAAGCATATTTTTTATCCATTCTATGAATTTATCCCGTGCTAGAATAAATTAAATTTTGTCTCGTTTAATCACAATCTCTGTTTCTGACAACTTATTTAATACACGGCCGATTAATTTACTAGAATACAAAAGAGAATAAGACGAAAATATCAAACACAAAGATATCAGGGAGAAAATCTTCATGAAAAAGCGACCTTAATTCAAGAACACCGAAGGCGATTCTTTCACAAATATAATCAGCTTTCTGCGTGAAATTTATTATTTTGAAGAATTATATTATAAAGGACGGATGGCTATTGTGATTATTTTTTACATTTTCAGAACGTTTCTGGCTTCAGGGCAGAATTTAATACCATTGTGATTATTTTAGGCATTCAAATCCTCAAGAAAACGTGACCAACAAGCACGCCGCGACAGTGGATAAAATACCTACAATATTCTCGTTTTATTTATTATTATTTAATATTTAATATTATTTATTAAAAAATAGCCTACGACCTATTCTCAGACCTACCAAATATGCACAAAAAAAATCATAGAAATCAGTCGAGCCGTTTCGGAGGAGTTCTATAACAAACACCGTGACACGAGATATGTATATATTAGAAGATTAGATTAGGTTACTAGCCGACGATTGATCGTCGCTGGAAGCTCCCGGACGATGTGCGTGCCCTCGTGACTGAAAAGAACGCGGCCGTCCGCGCTTACAGCTCCTGGCCCTGCGCAAATAACAAAGCTATTATGCGTTACTTACAGCGTAAGCTAAGTAAACGTGTCAAAGAGCTGCGTGAAGAGCGCTGGAATAAGACTCTTGGAGATCTCGAGCCAAACCACCTAGCATTCTGGGAGCTTCAGAGGAAATTACGCGCCACTGAGGTTTCCACTATGCCTCCCCTCATTCGACCCGACAATTCCGTCGCGTTTGACGACGACGAGAAGGCCGAATGCCTGGCCGACAGTCTGGAGCCTCAATGCTCCCCGAGCACAATCCCGGTCGACCCGGCCCATCTCGCTGAGGTGGACGCTGAAGTCGAACGTAGGACTGCTCTCCCCCCTGTCGAGGACCCTGATGATCCCCTCTCCCCCGTCACACCAGACGAGGTAGAGGATATCATTAAGCGACTCAAACCCAGGAAAGCCCCTGGGTCCGATGGTATCACCAACAAGGTGTTACAACTTTTCCCTAGAGCTCTGATCATGTTGATGACCGCCATTTTCAACGGCGCTCTGTCCAACAACATGTTTCCCCAAGAGTGGAAAGAGGCTACCGTTATCGGTATTCCCAAGCCGGGAAAGCCCAAGTCCTCCCCGACCTCTTATCGCCCCATCAGCCTGCTCAATGTGCTCGGCAAAATCTACGAGAGACTTATTTATAAGCGTCTCAAGGATTACGTC
The DNA here is from genome assembly GCA_950371165.1 of Lacanobia oleracea. Lineage (NCBI taxonomy): Eukaryota > Metazoa > Arthropoda > Insecta > Lepidoptera > Noctuidae > Lacanobia > Lacanobia oleracea. Next base: position 15,130,449 of record OX493401.1, read on the forward strand.
GAGCGCAAGAGCCTCATTCCAGACGAGCAGTTTGGCTTCAGAGCCAATCACTCATGTGTTCAACAGGTGTATCGCGTCGTTGAACACATCAACGGCCACTTCCAGCAAGGTCGGATGTCTGGTTCCCTATTCTTCGATATTGCGAAAGCCTTCGACAAAGTTTGGCACAACGGCTTGATTTACAAGCTGTATAAACTTGGCGTGCCAGACCGTCTCGTGCTCATCCTACGAGACTATCTGTCGAACCGCACCTTTCGTTGTCGTATCGAAGGGGCGCTTTCTAGCCCCCGTCCCATCCGTGCCGGCGTACCGCAAGGCGGTGTGCTCTCCCCCCTAATATTCACGCTATTCACTAGCGATGTTCCCAAAAACCCCAAGACGCAGTTAGCATTATTTGCCGATGACACGGCCATCTACTGCTCCGGCACGAGCACCAAGGCCATCACCCTCAACCTTCAAAGATCCACCAACGCCCTAGGCGAATGGTTTCGGAGATGGAGGATTGAAGTCAATCCGGAGAAGAGTCAGGCGGTCTTGTTTGCAAGCCGCGGACTAGAACTCTACCCCCCCTTAGTCCGATCACCATGTTTGGTAAGCCGATCCCTTGACAGAAGCAAGCTAAATATCTAGGAGTGATCCTTGACAAAAACCTCACCTTTGATGAGCACATAAAGGCGGTACGCTCGCGTGCTGCTTTCGCTCTCGGTAGGCTTCATCCCATGCTGAATGCACGCAGCAAGCTATTCCTTAAATGCAAACTGCGCATCTACAGAGTTGATACGACAGAGGGGCATTAAATTAAACTACGTATACTATACGTGTTCAGTATTAATTCGATACGGTACAAAAACAAAAAGCGCCATAAATGAGAAAATATTTTTTTCAAACAAACTAAATAGCTTGCAAATCCGAATAAAACGCAACCACCCTTTGTAAAAAATGACACTGACCTTAGATACCGCTAGGTAACAAAGCGGCAACGTCGCGTGCGCACCGGAGCGCGGTGTGCGGTATCTCGTGTGCTCGACGGGGGCCGGGCCGGAGTGGCGGCCGGCGACTTAGGCCTCCGCTCGCACTGGCTTTTATGTTAGGTAACGTTTCGAAGTACGCGCACAAAAACAAACACACTAAATTGTTTAATTTTCGATGTGTGCTCCATTCAGATTGATGCACAAATTATACCGACGGAAAATATTGTTATTTATTTTTCTAATTAGATCACTGTCCGTCGCTAAGCACTTTAATTTGTGAAATGCTAAAATAATCCTATTTTTTAACTCATCAATTATATTTACCACCCCCACAAAAAGAAATCCATGGGAGTGAGGTCCGGAGTTACTAATACTAAATAGTAATAATCCCAAGTTACGTGTCCTATCACCATAAAAAACAGTCAATCAAAAAAAAAAACACTAATACTAAATAATAATAATCCCAAGTTACGTGTCCTCTCACAATAACAAAATAAAATCACAATATTGTTTGCGCGCGAATTCCACAAACCGTACGTTCCGAAACGACAGCGTCGGCGCACTGAATAGAGGCCCCACTTACCGATCGCAAAAAAACAAGGATGCAACAAACTGACCTATTTCTGTTTCTTTCAAATGCACTACGTTTGTCGCTTTCGTAGTGAAAGTGCAAGTGTGTGTATTGATTGCTTCCTTGTTTGCATTGCCAATTTTTAGTGCATGTCCTTCGACATGCGTCAGAGCGGCAACAACGTATCGTAGACTCATCGTTGTAAGGTGCATGACCTATGCTTAGACGATAATCAGCTGTTAGAAAAGATACATCGTGTTTAAACCGTGCAAAAACTTTAAAAATCATTTGCGACTAAACTACTGCTCCTAATTAATTTATTTTTGGTACAGAGCTTGAAAATGGTACCTATAAGTATAGGCAGTTTAAAGGAAAGCCCCTCTGTCATATCAACGTTGTATACCACGTGCATACGTCCGATAATGACGCGTGTGCCGTTTTCGCACAGACAAAGGATCGATATATCCATAAGATGCAGACCAGCTAAAACCGATTTCTCCGAAAGGCCACGGGCGCTCCGTGGTTCGTTAGGAATGACCGACTACATGTCGACCTCAAAGTCCCTACTATCAAGCAATTCATGAAGCATCTTACTAAGCACTTCATCGAATCTGCAGAAAAGCACCAGAATCCCTTAATCGTATCGGCTACCCGATACGCTCCCTCCAAGATTAGTAGGATTCGCCGTCCTCGGCATACTCTCGTCGATCCTGACGACCCAATCACCGTCCTTCAAGAAAGCTGTAGGGAAACCAGCACTCTCAAGAAACACAAATACAGACCGCGTTTCGTATTCCGACCTCGCCGCCGAGGTCCGTCGCGACGTCCCAGTAATGCGTCTTTTGCCAAACGAGCCAGCCCGCGAAGCTGAGGCAGTAGTGATAAATAACTCCCCAAATAATGACATGACCCAGCCAGTCTCTTGCTGCCCCCCCCCCAAACGACGCCGCTGAGCCGAGGTCCGTACCCCTCACGTCGCATATTGCGAAAGCCTTCGACAAAGTTTGGCACAACGGCTTGATTTACAAGCTGTATAAACTTGGCGTGCCAGACCGTCTCGTGCTCATCCTGCGAGACTATCTGTCGAACCGCACCTTTCGTTATCGTATCGAAGGGGCGCTTTCTAGCCCCCGTCCCATCCGTGCCGGCGTACCGCAAGGCGGTGTGCTCTCCCCCCTAATATTCACGCTATTCACTAGCGATGTTCCCAAAAACCCCAAGACGCAGTTAGCATTATTTGCCGATGACACGGCCATCTACTGCTCCGGCACGAGCACCAAGGCCATCATCACCCTCAACCTCCAAAGATCCACCAACGCCCTAGGCGAATGGTTTCGGAGATGGAGGATTGAAGTCAATCCGGAGAAGAGTCAGGCGGTCTTGTTTGCAAGCCGCGGACTAGAACTTTACCCCCCTTAGTCCGATCACCATGTTTGGTAAGCCGATCCCTTGGGAGAAGCAAGCTAAATATCTAGGAGTGATCCTTGACAAAAACCTCACCTTTGGCGAGCACATAAAGGCGGTACGCTCGCGTGCTGCTTTCGCTCTCGGTAGGCTTCATCCCATGCTGAATGCAAGCAGCAAGCTATTCCTTAAATGCAAACTGCGCATCTACAGAGTTGATACGACAGAGGGGTATTAAATTAAACTACGTATACTATACGTGTTCAGTATTAATTCGATACGGTACAAAAACAAAAAGCGCCATAAATGAGAAAATATTTTTTTCAAACAAACTAAAAAGCTTGCAAATCCGAATAAAACGCAACCACCCTTTGTATAAAAATGACACACACAACGCTGAGCCGAGGTCCGTACCCCACAGGGGGTGCCCTCAGCGAGCAGAGTTTTAGTGTACTACTCTGTCAAGAAAGTACCGGGAAAAGATCAATAATACACAAAATGTCTGTTATTCATCCAAATTTATTTTATCACCTTCAAAGTATGCTCCTTTAGAAACGATAAACTTGCGCCAACGAATAATCCATTGATCAAAACATTTTTTAAACGCTGCTTCCGGAATTGAGTTCAGTTCTCGCCGCGAATTCTCCTTTATGTCTACCAGAGCGAGGCAAATCTTCCATCACATCTCGACCGCTTTTGAACGCTTTGGACCACTCATAAGCAAGAGTTTTTGATAAAGTCGATTCACCGTAAGCCGTCTGTAACATTTTCAGTGACTCCGAACACGAAATTCCATTGGCGATGCAAAATTTAAGACAAACTCTTTGTTCGATATTTTTGTCCATTATGAAATTCGCAATACACACTATAGGTATATGATATTACTAAAACCAGCACTGTATTTAATATAAATAACAGATGCAACTCAAACTCCGCGCCAAAATGGAAAACAGTTGTGCCAATCTAACAACTACAAAAAAACTAAAATTTGAATTTGGAACCATAAACAAATCATCCATTCCCGATACTTTTTTGACTGAATGTATATAAATTTTGTAGCCTCGGCTGGGGGCCTTAAATTCTTGAGGCCCACACAGGCAAGTCCGGTTCAGTAGTTGACAACCCTCTAGGGTTGAAACTGCGAGTGGCCAACGAAAAAAAAAAAAAAAAAAAAGGTTAAAGCTAAAGCCATTCCTTCTAACGGCCACGTGTTCTCGCTTCTTCCTTCCGTTTCTTAAGGACCTCTCCAGGTCGTTTCACTACCATTTTTGCGGTCTGTCTCGATCCTGAGTATTACAGGCCCAAAGCTTGTCTGACATGCAGCAGACATGTCTTGTCCTGTCCTAATCAAGTTGGGCAGCTTTTAGAGCCACACCAACGATTTGCATTTTGGAACGCATTTATGTTTCGAACGCGGTCTCTTAATTTAACACTTGCTTCACTATTTATTATTTTGTTTAAATCCGTCATTAATAATAGCAGCAGGAAACGTCCTTCATTGGTATACATTTAGTATACATGTGAACTCCCAGTTACTTTCGGTGTTGGAGGTCTGTACCTCATTTAGTATTCAGAAAAACGTCACGTTTACGACCTAGCAGCCACACATTTTATCTTGGCGGCCAACTTGAAATATTTCTCTGTAACCTAAGTCAGTGAGGCCAAATTTATCACTGCCTGTAAAATATAGAGTAAGGTACGGTACTGTTTCGTATTATATCTCACGGGTTTAGCTCAAGTAGAGACAAGGCTATTTCTATTTCGTTTTTAGAGGTCTATTTAAATGAATCAGTGCCGTATTATTATAGTGATACATGCATTTTTTTTTAAATAAATCTACAATCATCACCATCTTCTCTACAATCTTTCTTATCCTATGTTACTTGGGTTTGGCATGACTAATTTTCTTTTTATTTATTCTCCCCTGTTTTATCAGTCACGCTATCATTAACTCCTTTTTCTTGCATGTAATTTCTCATACACCCATCAACTTTTTCTTTGACCTTCCATTTAAGTTTGGGTTTTAGGGTTTGTGCCCAACGGAACCCTAATACTAAGCCTTCACCGTCCGTCCGTCCATCCTTCCGTACGGCCATTGGTCCGTCTATCTGTCAGCAGGCTATATCTCATGGACCGTAATAGGTAGACAGTGGAAATTTTCACAGAGTGTGTATTTCTGTTGCCGCTATAACAACAAATAATAAAAATACGATGGACTCGCGTGCGAGTCCGACTCGCATTTGACCGGTTTTTTTCAAAATCAAAAAAAAATTTCCGCGACTTCGCTCGCGTTTCAGTAGCTTGAAAACTTCTCCAGTGTCGCATCCATGTTCCAAAATTCATCAAAATCGGTTTGCTGATTCTGGCGTGAAAGCGTTATTAACAAAGTCACTTTTGATAACTTTAACTTTAAATAATATTAGTTATGACTTTTAAATAGAATAGAATAGAATAGAATAGAATAGGATAGAATAGGATAGAATAGGATAGAATAGGATAGAATAGGATAGAATAGGATAGAATAGGATAGAATAGGATAGAATAGGATAGAGTAGGATAGAGTAGGATAGAATAGGAAAGAATAGGAAAGAATAGGATAGAATAGGATATAATAGGATAGAATAGGATAGAATAGAATAGGATAGAATAGGATAGAATAGGATAGAATAGGATAGAATAGGATAGAATAGGATAGAATAGATTAGAATAGAATAGGATAGAATAGGATAGAATAGGATAGAATAGGATAGAATAGGATAGAATAGGATAGAATAGGATAGAATAGGATAGAATAGGATAGAATAGGATAGAATAGGATAGAATAGGATATAATAGGATAGAATAGGATAGAATAGGATAGAACAGGATAGGATAGGATAGAATAGGATAAAATAGGATAAAATAGGATAGAATAGGATAGAATAGGATAGAATATAATATAATAGGATAGAATAGGATAGAATGAGATAGAATAGGATAGAGTAGGATAGAATAGAATAGAATAGATTAGAATAGAATAGGATAGAATAGGATAGAATAGGATAGAATAGGATAGAATAGGAAAGAATAGGAAAGAATAGGAAAGAATAGGATAGAATAGGATAGAATAGGAAAGAATAGGATAGAATAAAATAGAATAGAATAGGATAGAATAGGATAGAATAGGATAGAATAGGATAGAATAGGATAGAATAGGATAGAATAGGATAGAATAGGATAGAATAGGATAGAATAGGATAGAATAGGATAGAATAGAATAGAATAGAATAGAATAGAATAGGATAGAATAGGAAAGAATAGGAAAGAATAGGATAGAATATGATAGAATAGGAAAGAATAGGATAGAATAAAATAGAATAGAATAGGATAGAATAGGATAGAATAGGAAAGAATAGAATAGGATAGAATAGGATAGAATAGGATAGAATAGGATAGAATAGGATAGAGTAGGATAGAATAGGATAGAATAGGATAGAATTGGATAGAATAGAATAGAATAGAATAGAATAGAATAGAATAGAATAGAATAGAATAGAATAGAATAGAATAGAATAAAATAGAATAGAATAGAATAGAATAGAATAGAATAGAATAGAATAGAATAGAATAGAATAGAATAGAATAGAATAGAATAGAATAGAATAGAATAGAATAGAATAGAATAGAATAGAATAGAATAGAATAGAATAGAATAGAATAGAATAGGATAGAATAGGATAGAATAGGATAGAATAGGATAGAATAGGATAGAATAGGATAGAATAGGATAGAATAGGATAGAATAGGATAGAATAGGATAGAATAGGATAGAATAGGATAGAAAAGGATAGAATAGGATAGAATAGGATAGAATAGGATAGAATAGGATAGAATAGGATAGAATAGGATAGAATAGGATAGAATAGGATAGAATAGGATAGAATAGGATAGAATAGGATAGAATAGGATAGAGTAGGATAGAGTAGGATAGAATAGGAAAGAATAGGTAAGAATAGGATAGAATAGGATATAATAGGATAGAATAGGATAGAATAGAATAGGATAGAATAGGATAGAATAGGATAGAATAGGATAGAATAGGATAGAATAGGATAGAATAGATTAGAATAGAATAGGATAGAATAGGATAGAATAGGATAGAATAGGATAGAATAGGATAGAATAGGATAGAATAGGATAGAATAGGATAGAATAGGATAGAATAGGATAGAATAGGATAGAATAGGATAGAATAGGATAGAATAGGATAGAATAGGATAGAATAGGATAGAATAGGATAGAATAGGATAGAATAGGATAGAATAGGATAGAATAGGATAGAATAGGATAGAATAGGATAGAATAGGATAGAATAGGATAGAATAGGATAGAATAGGATAGAATAGGATAGAATAGGATAGAATAGGATAGAATAGGATAGAATAGGATAGAATAGGATAGAATAGGATAGAATAGGATAGAATAGGATAGAATAGGATAGAATAGGATAGAATAGGATAGAATAGGATAGAATAGGATAGAATAGGATATAATAGGATAGAATAGGATAGAACAGGATAGGATAGGATAGAATAGGATATAGAATAGAATATAGAATAGAATATAGAATAGAATATAGAATAGAATATAGAATAGAATATAGAATAGAATATAGAATAGAATATTGAATAGAATATAGAATAGAATATTGAATAGAATATAGAATAGAATATAGAATAGAATATAGAATAGAATATAGAATAGAATATAGAATAGAATATAGAATAGAATATAGAATAGAATATAGAATAGAATATAGAATAGAATATAGAATAGAATATAGAATAGAATATAGAATAGAATATAGAATAGAATATAGAATAGAATATAGAATAGAATATAGAATAGAATATAGAATAGAATAGAATAGAATAGAATAGAATAGAATAGAATAGAATAGAATAGAATAGAATAGAATAGAATAGAATAGAATAGAATAGAATATAGAATAGAATATAGAATAGAATATAGAATAGAATATAGAATAGAATAGAATAGAATAGAATAGAATAGAATAGAATAGAATAGAATAGAGTAGAATAGAATAGAATAGGCTTTCGAATAAAGAATTCGAAAGTCTATACTCCTGAGGTGGTCCCATTGCCACCAAGTTAGAATCTGATGATGGGATCATCTCATCATCGGCCTAGTCTTTTCCCAACTATATTGGGGTCGGCTTCCAGTCAAATCGGATTCAGCTGAATACCAGTGTTAGGGATATTATAAGGATTTTATTTGCACGTACACTGTTTTTCATAAATTTTCCAACGCAATTCAGATATTGTGCCTGGTAATCAACATCTTATGTTGCTGAAGTGATGATGGAAGGTATAAGTCAGGATCTGATGATGGGATCCCATGAAAAATGTTTGTTCAACGATATTTTCGCCAATTACTAACCGATTTAGATGATTCTTTTTTGTTTGGAAGAGTATTTTCTCGGACTTGTTCCATTTAAATTTGGTGAAGATCTGATGAAGAACTTCGGAGGTAGGCAACGGAACTCTTCAATAAATGATAGCAAATGGATCGGGATTTCTGAAATCGCATGTGTGTTGATTGTTTACACCAGTTCATAACATAACATCACGCCCCGATGCTGTGTTTGTGGTTTCAAAAAAAAAATTACATAAAAATAAAACCGACTTCCAAAAACAAAACTCTACAAAGTAAAAATTAACTTTAATTTCAGAAGTCAATGTTTTGGTTTTTTTTTATGAACACCGACTTCCGAAATTAAAGTTATTTTTTACTTTGTAGTGTTTTGTTTTTGGAAGTTTTTTATTAAAAAAGACTTCCCGACACTAGGAATTTCTTCTGTATCGTGAGTGCGTTTAAAAACATACACAAACAGCCAGACCATACAAATATTTGTTCCGTGCGTGAATCGAACCCGCGACACGCAGTGCAGCAGCCTATCGCTCAAACACTGCACCAACCGTGCCGTGCACAGAAAGTAGGTACAAGTTCCAGATGTTATCCTTATACTATCTTAAATTATCATCAAGCGTATTAATTAAATCTTCCATCATCACAAAACTATTCCTCTTATTTCATTCCACAAGTTTCACACAAAATATTGCTTATTTTTCAATAAAGTTAAAGCTGAACAGGTTCAGCGATATGACAAGTCAGGTTCTAGCAATACAGCTGATTCAGTTGAAAGCAATCAGCAAGCGGGCCACGCGAATGAAATTCAATTTTTCAAGTGCTAACAGCTATCGTGGCTATAAAGTGTTTTCACATTTAACTAGAAGTTCTATAGTCCTCTCACAGTAGTTTTAAGAGCTTTTTACATTTCCTACGGATGTAATAAAGGGTGATAGATTTCGAGTAGTCGAGTCTAGTCGACGAGATTCGGAATTTTCATGCTGATATTATCGGCAGCGGGTTGCTTCATCTCAATACTATCGTACGTGTTGTGAATACTGAGAAAACTGTTTTTTTTTTAAGCTGGAAATTTTTGACGGGAACCTCATCATAATATTGTGTTTTGGAGATGCTTAATACTTTTTCAACATCGTTTCTGCCAATTGCCGTCCACTGCTGAACTAAGCCTACCCCAAAGAGCGCTAACCATCCCAGTCTTGAGCAGTCCGCATCCATCAGCTGCCAGCCTCGATCTATCGTGCTGCAGCGCCCTGCGTGCGTATGGGCAAACGTACTGTGGGACGCCTCCCACACTACGTTTGCCCATACGCGGTCTCCACTCTAAGACTCTAATACATGTCTGCTCAATCGACAGTCTGTCCGTCTACAGCCATGGCCGTGGTAAAAGTTTTTGGAAGTACTTAATTTGGAATTGATGCAACATAAATAACAATCAGTATTTATTTTGTCCACAAAAATGAAACCGATAACAAATACCCCAACACAGTATTTTCCTTTTCAACTGACCAAATGAAAATGTTGTCAACGTTAAAAACTCATACAACCTTCTGGGCAATAAAAACGTCTGTGAAATCATTGTGTTGCCCGTCACGAGCCAACTTAATGAAACACATCAGCCTGCGAGAGGTACGAATCACGAATTCTAGACACGAACCAACCTTGTTAACTGTACGACTGTCAGCCCACTTCATTTCCCAAAGAAAATTGCGTAGATAATGTACGTTTTACGATAGATAAAGGAAAACAATTTGTTTAATATTTTTAGCTGCTCTTTTTTCTAGCTTTAATAGGTACCTAGTTGTTTATTTATTTTTCTTTTGTTTTCAAGACGCGGTGCAAGGTGGCTAGTAGCAGCTGGATGAGAACAGCCGAAGGTGGAGTTAAATCGTATGTCGAAAGAACTATTGGGGCAGTTTCCAATAGTTTTTATTGATAAAGGTGATACATATAAATTATTGAGAGTAATTACTTACTTAGCATACATGTCACGTAGGTGACTTAACGCATGTCAGTTTAAAAAATATTTTTCATCAACTAGCGGACATCACGTTCCCGTGGGAGAACGGGGATAAAATATAGCTTATGTTACTTGCTGATAATGTAGCTATCCATAGCTGAAAGAATTTTTCAAATCGGTCCAGTAGTTTTTAAGTTTATTCGTTACATACAAATAACAAATCTTTCCTCTTTATAATATTAGTACAGATAGCATAGAAGTATAGACAGTATTAGATGCGGACATTGATCAAGCCAGAGCAAATAACGTTACAAAGAAACATTCAGGGCAGTTACATTATACATCTCTGCATTTGAACGCGCCGCTGCAGCGCTGGTCGCGTCAAATGCAGAGATGTACAATGTAACTTCCTGCGTCGCCGCCCGCCGGGCCGAGTTTGTGTCCGCGGCCTGACATTTGCTGTACATTGCCCATCCAACACACTCCCGCTGCTTTCAGCGGTCTTCTGAGACAAAAAAAAAATATTTACTCATAGATATTTATTACAATAATAAAAAAATGCTACATTTGTTTATGTTATATTTTAACGAACCCGGCTTCTCTCGATTTATACCAATTAACTTTAATTTAAACCCTTGTTACTGCCAGAATTGTTTTTGCCATTAACCCCTAACAATTACTTAAGAGGCTTAAAGCGATCTTATACTATGTAGGGAGTTTATTTTTCATCCAATTAAAATGTTTTTCAGCCTCTGGCATTACTTAGTTATAAATAGTCAACTATTTCAGTCTGTTTATTAAACATTATCTTTTATCCGCATTTTTTCCCGTTTCCTGTTTCCGTCTTAGTAAAAACACACCTTGTAAACAAGCTTATTACAAATTATATTATTATATTCAAGATAAGAATGCTTGGAAACATGTTGGTCCTGCTCCATACGATAATTTAGGGTGAAGTAGACATAGACAAACTGGATGAAATGTATGTGTTAATATATTTACTATAGAATATACAGGTGTATTTACTAATTTTTATAATTACTTTAACTCACACACTGACCCATTTTTAACCGATTTCTTCAAAAAGGAGGAGGTTCTATGTTCGGCTGTATGTGTTTTTTTTTTATGTATGATCACCGAATTTCTGCCAATTCTGGACCATTTTTTTTTTAATTTTTTTTTTTTTCAAAATCCTATACTCCTGAGGTGGTCCCATTGTCACCAAGTTTGAATCTTATGATGGGATCCCATGAAAATCTAGGGAAACCCTCAAACTTTAGAAGCATACACAATGTTTTTCATAAACTTTCTAACGCAATTCAGATATTTGTGCCTGGTAATCATCATCTCATGTTGCTGAGCCGATGAAGGTATGAGTCAGGATCTGATGATGGGATCCCATGAAAAATGTTTGTTTCGCAATATTTTCGCCAATTGTTAACCGATTTGGATGATTTTTTTTGTTTGGAAGAGTATTTTCTCGGACTGGTCCCATTTATATTTGGTGAAGATCTGATGAAGAACTCCTGAGGAAGGCAACGGAACTCTTCAATAAATGATAGCAAATGGATCGGGATTTTTGAAATCGCATCAGTGATTGTTTACACCAGTTCATAACATAACATCACGCCGGCACGCTGTGTTTGTGGTTTAACTTTTTAGTGGTAAAAAGTGAAAAATTAAAAAAAAAAGTTTTTTTTCGGAAGTCGGTATTCAAAAACGAAATAACCAAGAAAATTATTAATTATTTTTTACTTTGTAGTGTTTTGTTTATGTGTAAGTCGGTTTTATTTTTGTAAATTATATAAATCAATTGTGGAAAAATATGTAAATATGTGAGTACAATGTCACCTTACTTGCAAATTTCTTAATTTTACCTCTGCTGGCATTTCTTTGTTATACGTATTAGTAGAATAGAAGTGTTATTTTGGGAGCATCTCATTAAATTTCATCAATTGATTAATGTATTCAAATATTGTAAAGCTTAAATTTGAAAAGAGTAACTATAGAGATATACCTTTTGCGATTGGATGACTAGAGTCACTATAATATTTTATTTTCATTTGACGACAAAAACCTTTAACATTCTAGTTGAAATAAATCACTTGCACATTTATTATGTACACCATATAAATTACAGAATAGTTAGTTGAAGAAAACATTACATAGGGTGACACAATGGGCGGCCGTACTGCAGGTAGTCTTAGGTGTACGATTTAAACATATAAATAAATACATAATAGATAAATTTGGTTTTAAGAACAGGATACTTTTGTTCACAAATTTATTATTCTTCCAAACCCAAATTATGTTTTCGAACTCCAAAATAATCCAACAATTCTTCAAATTAATTATTTCTGCGAACCAAACAGAATATTCGTGAAAGGAAACGTCCTGAAAAGTTTTTCCCTGAAAAGCTTCCATTCGGTCGGGATTCGTTGCGCGAGACTAAAGGAATCGAATTGATCCTAGTAATTGATTTAGTTAGCTATGTCCACAGACCTTGGAATCACAGCGAGTATTAGCTGAAAAATAATGGTGGTTATCTATACTAATGCTGAAGAGTTTTTTTTAATGCAATGATCTCTGAAACTCCCTGAACGGATTTGGTAAATACTTTTTGTGTATGATAGCCACATTCATGAGGAAAGCTATAGGCAGTCCGGAAATCCTTAGTAATATTATAAATGCGAAATTACTCTGTCTGTCTGTTGCGCTTTCACGCCAAAACTACTGAACCTATGTAAATGCAATTTTGTACAGAGATATTCTAGAGCCTAAAAAAGGACATAGGCTACTTTTTATCCCGGAACCAAGCGACCAAGCGAGCAAGCGGTCCTAGGGACCACGCGAGCGAAGCCGCTGGCAGAAGCTACCTAGTAAAAAATAATAACGGAATATGCGCGTACAAAGTCGCGGGAAAAAGCTAACTAGTTAATAATATGCGTGCATGCAGTTGGCTGTCACATGCCTTGTCCAGAGTGATCGCGCGGTGCGATTACTAGTCTGTAAAATTTCATCAGTAGTAGCTTGGCTAAGGCTCGTGGCTAGATAATAACAGCCGCAAGTGTCGATCTACAAGGTTAAGCAACGCTTGCCAAAGTTGGTCTGTGGATTGGTGACCATCCTAACATACCGAGTTTTCTCCGTGCCTTGGAAAGCATGTTAAGCCGTTGGTACCAGCTATCATTTGAAGATCTTTGGTAGTCGTTACGGATAGTCAGAAGCCAATTAATCTGACTCCAGTCTTGCCATGAAGTACCGTGTTACTCAGTTAATGGGTTGTGGAGGTCTGGTAGGCAGCCGTTTCACGTAAAATACTGGTATTCAGCTAAGTCCGTTTTGATTGGAAGCCGACCCCTATATAGTTGAGAAAAGGCTAGGCAGATGATGTGTAGCTTGGCTAAGGCAAATTTTCTTTTTTTTGCTATTCATAGGCATACGTTTGACCACTATCTTACCTGATGATTAGTGATAATGCGATCGAAGATGGAGTACGCTTGCCTAGAAATAACCTATTCACTCTTGACTTACAGACTCCCAGGTTGTAGCTATTAGGTAACACAGACTCTGGCAGGAAACTCCATTCCTTAGCTGCACACACAATGAATGTGTTCCCAAAACGTTGTGCTGAAATGTATGGGAATGAAAAACGCTTTTTGAATGTCACATGCAGTTCAGAAACTCTGACACTAGGGTGTGTGGGAGTCGTTAGACCTCAGTTGGGCACTCGAGACGAAGACGAGTAGAAGATCAATCACCTATATTGTGGCATTTTAAAGATTGGCATACGTTTGACCACTATCTCATCTGATGGTAAGCGATAAAGCGGTCAAAGATGGAGCACGCTTGCCTAGAAATAACCTATTCACTCTTGACTTAAAGACCCCAAAAAAGGTTGTAGTCATCAGGTAACACAGACTGTGGCAGGAAATTCCACTACTTAGCTGCACGCACAATGAATGTGTTCCCAAAACGTTTTGTGCGGAAATGTATGGGAATGAAAAACGCTTTAAGAATGTCATGTGATCAATCCCCTATGTTGTGGCATTTCAAAAATTGCCATTTCTTACTGAATGGTACTTTGTCTAGACCCCTCAGTTAGCCATAGTGCAGTGCGCGTGTTGCTGTAGCCAGCATTCGAAGTTTTACGTGTTTCCTCAGAAAATATGTAAACACCTTACAATTTAGGAGAAATCGGAAGAAGATGTAAATGGTATCACTTACTGACTCGCGAGGTTTGTATGTACAGCTTTACTTCATGGCTTTGCTTGCGTTAAAGTAGTCTATAACCGTCTCCGGGCTATCTTTGTACTAAAAAATAATCTAAATCGGTTGGACGATTTACGTAACTAACCAACTAACTTACTTTGCATTTATAGGTAGTAGTTTTGCTGTTAGTCGTAAAAGAAGGAGCCACCTCGAGACGTTTCTTAGCTCTGTGGCTATGTCCTTCTCGATATTCTATCGTAGAGGTCTCTGTCCGATATGTTTGCTTTCGAAATCTAATTTATTTTATACTTGTCTTGGTTTTTCTTTATATTCTGCGTTGTTGATAACATATTGTTATTCATTACCGAATTTTAAATAAGTTTTTACTAATTTGTTCATGAGCAGTTTTTTGATGAAATGTTATTTAAGTTATTATCTTCACATGAAATTAAAACTTTGATAAACGATCGGGTAGGTAAAAGATTTACTTAAGTTTTTGAAACATTTTTTTTTCTATAAATACCTACTTAATATAAAAAAATCGTTTTTATTAAATCTAATATTCGATATGTACTTACATCAAACCAAAATCAAAACTTACTACTTACTTAAAATTCCCGTGTAAGTCATAAATTTTATTTGATATTCGTTATAACAGTATAAAATGCCATCAGCATATTCAGAATAGCTATCAGGTACCAAATTGATTTCTTACAAGGCTAACTCATGTAAACCACGCGTGCCTCATACATTTTAATCGCGACGACAACGCCTCAAACTTTCAACCAACTTTAATGCTTAAAAGCACTTTCCTAACGCTCAATTTCCTATACAAACACGACATTAAACGAAATAGACCAAACACAGCTTTCATCGCAGTAAAATTTTATGCAAATACTGTGCAGAATTTATACGGTTGATATGCCCAATTACTCTCTTAGGCACTTTAAAGTACCGTGGAATCGTCGCTTTTAAAGGTTTTTTCTCGTAAATGGCATTTTATCCGTCAAAATAAGTAAAAAAGTGCCGGCAGACGTGAGAACTCAGCAGTGTTTAGAACAGACTCGGGGCTAATTTCGTTGACTTCCCTTTGTATTCGTGTTTCCATTTTCTGCGTCGAGTATCTAACACTTGGCTCGTTTAAGGAACATTGTTGCTTATTAACTTTGTCGAGTTTTATTATAAAGGCGACATTTTTTCCTTTATCCATAAAATATGAATGTTTTTCATTGCTTTTTTCTTTGTATTCTGAGATTTGCGAAGCTCACATCATTTTTTTGCACATGCTTTGACAACTAATCATTTTAGAATTCCTTATCCGAAGGGTAACCATAGGAACCCTATTACTATAAGCCTCCGCTGTCCGTTCGTCTGTCTATCAGCGGCTGTATCTCAAGAACCATAATAGCTAGACAATTGAAATTTTTACATATTGCGTATTTCTATTGCTACAAAAAGAATACAAAAAATTATTAAAATTAATGGGGGCTCCCATACAACAAACGTGTATTTTTCGGTTTATGTTACGGAAAACATCGTGTGACGGTCCGGCTCGCACTTGGCCGGTTTTTAGTGTAATTAACATAACGGTAACATGACTATTTAGTTCTTGAATTTATTTAATAGAAATAACGTCAGCACTCGCCTGCTAAAAAGGTACGTAAAGAAACAATAGAAGCAATCCATTTGAAGCCACACTTTATTATAATCTTATAACTGTCTGACGCTAGATTATGGATTAATACTGAATTGCTATTGCCATAGAAAACTCACTGTTTTTGTTCAATAGATAGCGAAGAAAAGTTAAAGTACTTACTTAGTCTCAACTACAACTTTATTATATGACAAAACATTGTTTCTGTAACCATCATTATAATCAACATAATATTCACATAATCTTCCTGCTCTTATCTCATGTTACCTGTCAGCCGTCACGCTATCACTAACTCCCTTTTCTTTCATATCACTCCTCACTCGTTCTCGTTGTTTTTGGGGAAAAAATTTGCAACATTTTTTTTTGGGTTCCGTAGTAAAATCAAGCAACCTTTACATTTTCGTCAGGTGCGTCCCCGGCTTAAGTCAAAGACAATCAATTACTCATCCAGTGTCAGAAGTGTAATGATGAGTAAAAAAATCTTCATAATTTTTACTGAAAATAACTTTGCAATGTTATAATATTAAAGGCTATTTTTGTTACGGCTGACGGAAAGGGTAACTACGAAACCCTACACTGTTCGTGGCCCGACACACATTTGGCAGATCTTTATGTAATTTTCCAATTTTTCTCCCAATAGATAAAATCAGCACAAAGTTATCAACACATACATGCTAACACAAAACATCCAATACAATACCATTAAAACCCAAACTTCACAAGCTTTACAGTAACAGTCCACACTAGACCGATGGGGTTCATTTGTAATAATTCATAAATAATAATGGTCAGCCGATTAGCACTGCGGCGAGCCTTTTATGGAGGCTTGCAGTGGCACGGGACATTAATTCCTGGGCACACAGGAATGACGTATGCGTCTAGCCGCTTCGATCCTTCAGTAACGCGATATGGCCGTATCAGTGTCACGTAGGCTTAATTTGGCTTTGTAATCATTTTCCAGCGCCTATGTGTAGTGCCGTTACTCACTGTACGTAAAATATGGGAGCGGTATTAGCGAATAATTTGTGATAGTAGATAGATAGGGTGGTTTAGTAGTGTATTTCGAGAGATATGTTCAAGACCACTGCCTCAAAATGAGACATGGATCCGTTAAAACATAAGTCAAAAGTCAAAAACGTTTATTTCAATTAGGCCATTAAACGGCACTTTTAAACGTCATCATTACATTTAAAATAACATAGTGACTCTACTGTCCATTCGGAAGGGTAGATTCTTATGGTGAAGAACGGACAAGAAACTTCATAGTTACTCTTTTCAAATCAATGTTTTACATGTGCTGTGGTATACAAAACTTCTGTTAATATTTATGTGAGGACCATGAAATAAGTACATGGTACTCACATTTCTACATAAGTACATAGTACTCACATATTTACAAATATTGGAATCATTAACTAGCAGAGTGAGTGAACAGAAATATAAAAACCCAAAAATGAAAAAGTAGGTACAAAAGTAAATACATAAACCAACCAGTTTGATCTTGTCTCCACCATTGATTGTCCTATGGATCAGGACCAGCATATTTCCAAGCATTCTTATCCTGAATGTAATCTTCTAATTTGTAATAATATGCTTGTTTACAAAGTGTGCTTTTAATGTAGGTTTTATGTCACAAGGTATTTTATTGTAACATTTAACACAGTACCCCTTGAAAGATGTGTGCACTTTAGCTAATCTTTAAAATATTTGATCTAATTTATCTTTATTTCTAGTGTTAATATTATGTCTATCACTAACTTCACTAAAAAGATGACGATTTTTCCGTACATACATAATATTTTCATATATGAATTGGCAAGGGACTGTCATAATATTAATATTTTTAAAAAGTTCCCTTAGAGAATCGCGACGACGCAGATTATAAAGGGCTCTGACAGCTCTCTTAAATATGGATTCAATGTCAGCAGCCCGACCCCACAGCAAAATACCGTACGACATAATGCTGTGGAAGTAGCTAAAATAGATCAAACGTGCGGTTTCAACGTCTGTTAGCTGGCTTATCTTCCTAACAGCATAAGCGGCTGAGCTTAAACGCCCCGCTAGAGATGTTACATGAGGTCCCCATTGTAATTTCTCGTCTAAAGTGATTCCCAGGAAAACCGTGTGATTAATAAACTCCAGTTTTTCTTCATTCAATATAATGTCACATTCGCTACTTCTAACATTTGGTAAAATAAATCTAATACATTCTTCTTTTTTCATTTAATACCAAGTTGTTTGCCGTAAACCAATTTTGGACCTGAAGCATAGAGTTATTGACGACGTCAAGATTTTGTGACCGTCGCTCTATTTTAAATATCAATGATGTGTCATCCGCGAATAACACCATCTTTGGGTGATTTTGAAATAATTGGGGCAAATCATTTATGTAAACTAGAAAAAGGAATGGACCCAATATTGAGCCTTGCGGAATGCCCATTGTCATTTCAGACCCTAGTGAGTTTACACCGTTTACCTGAACTTTAACCTGTCTGTCCGTCAAGTATGACCTAAGTAACTCAAGGGCTGTATTTCTAATCCCATAGTGCTCAAGTTTCAACAAAAGTGTTTCATGGTTAACGCAATCGAACGCCTTCGAAAGGTCACAGAGTATTCCAATAGCGTCTTGCAATTCTTCACAGGCGGTAAAGATATTGTTTATGAGGGTAACACCGGCGTCAGTTGTACAACGCCCTTTAGTGAAACCGTATTGTTGTTCATGAAAGATGGAGTTTTTATTAAAGTGTAGTAACATCTGATTAAGAATTAACTTATCAAACACCTTACTGAGGACTGGCAGAATTGACACAGGCCTATAATTATTGGGTTCTTGACTATCACCCGATTTGAACAACGGACCTACATTACTGTGTTTCATAAGATCCGGAAATACTCCTCGGTCAACACTAGTGTTAAATATGACAGCTAAGTAGGGGGCAATAGTTTTAATAACAGATCTACAGACTTTGACAGACATTCCCCAAAGATCTTCTGTTGATTTAATTTTAAGATCTTTAAAAGCTTTTATAATGGCCTGGGGGTTTACCTTTACATTCTTTCTAAGTAAGGCAGCAGAGAGCGCGGGTGACGAATTGAGAATTTCTGTAGTTTTAAGAGGAATATTAGCAAATAAATTTTCAAATTCCTTAGCTACCTCTGCATCTAAGAAATCATCAAATGACACCTCCCGCTCTGGGTAAAGCAGGAGGGATTGTCAGACTCTTACTGACTAAAACCCATTCGTGTTCCTAATAGTGCTCTTTGCGTTCCAGGGTACGGTGCCTCTTTCGAACGAAGTCCGCAGCCCCGGCAGGCACTGGCCCTAGCGGCCCCGTCTTTTATGCTGACAGCTCTTTGAGGCGTGCGTGGAACACAGCGCGCCGTCGACCCAGAACTCCAGACACCCTAGTGTCAGAGTTTGTAAACCACCTCAAGGGCCTGTGACATGGCTCTACTCGACGACCGCCATTCGGCGGCCGGGACCACCAGCATATACGTGCCTTCCGAAGCACGGAGTCATCTTTTTATCAGACAATCAGGAGATTAAAGCCTTTTTTTTAAGGATGGGAAATGCAGGAGAGAGTGTCAGGCTCTTACTGACTAAAACCCATCCGTGTTTCTCCTAGAGCCCTTTGCGTTCCAGGGCTACGGTACCTCTTTCGAAATAAGTCCACAGCCCCAGCAGGCACTGGCCCTAGCGGGCCCCGTCTTCTTTGCTGACAGCTACCCAACCCAATGCTCGCCGTCCGCAGGCCCGCGAATATTGAAGCCTGCAATAGGATATTGCAACTGGAAAAAAACTTTAAAAAGTATGCTCTCCCATGGAAATCGAACCCACGACCACCGGATCACAACCACTCGACCACGGATGCAGATAAATCTTACAGCTAAGATTCTATTAATTAGTCTTTTGTCGAATAATCCGGAGCAGTGTGCAGATATCCCTGAAACCACTCACTAAAATTATAAAAGCAATAAAAACAAAAACGATGCTTCCACTTTCACAATACTCTGAAAGAATTTACTTACACTCAGCATAACGTAAAGAGGAAACAACATTTACTTAATTAACAAAACGCAAAAAAAAAAAAGTACAAATCGCGAACACGGGTTGAGCATAAAAAATCGTCCTTCATTACCGTTACATACGTTTTCTTTTAGGAGTCACTCGAAGGCACTCTCAATTTTCTAGTCTAAAAAGCAACAAATGACTCTTATAAAGGTACATCCTTGCTTCAAAATTTAGACCATAACCACCCTTATAAATGCTAGCACAGGTATAAAATTCCCATAACATTTTTGTTGGAGTTGAGACCTTTCGTGAATGAGGTGAGTACTCGAGACAGTAGGCCCTCAGTCTGAGTTGCGGTCTAGGAATTAATGTGGCGTCTCTAAAACGTAGCACGCACCTCTAGCGAGCGTATTTTTCCCTTTGTCTCATAGAAAACAATGTCTGTGGCGGTGAAGAGACGAGACTTGCTTTGTGGGTGAGGATGCAAATAGCTCATGATATGGTTTTAGGACTAAAAGGCTCTGGTGCGTCTTGTCTTCGTGTGCAATTACGTTTTCGGTTTCAAAAGACATTGTTGAGGTTTCTTTAAGTCGTTTTACATCTACTTGCACTATTATTTATCTTCTAATCATGTTTTATAGGTACTTCGAATATAACCTCATGCAAAATTTTGATCGATATGAAGGAAACACGTTTATCCCTTTTCTTCTCTTGTGTGTTCTACATAACTGCCCTTTGTTCACGTCCCGTCAACATTACTGGTCTATGGTGATATTTTGTACTCGAATATTGAAAACGTTAATTTGTGTGTGAAGTGAAATCTTTTACTATATTATCTTTCATTCATTAACCTTCAAGCGGTCGCGCGGCGTCGAATCGACCGCGCTCGATAAGTTTTCGCTGATTACATCGAGATTTCTCGCCACAAGTATTTCTTTTTACCAGTAGCTTTTCATTAATTCACTATGCACGAAAATGAATGCATTCCACTCTTCTCCGAGCCTTTGTAGTTAAATAGAATGCATTTGTTTAGGTCGCGGCGCAGGCGTCGAAACGACTACACGCGCCTGGCTCTTTCTTTTACCTTGACCAGATGACTAATTTCGAAGTAAAATACCTGAGTTGATAAAATAAACACTTTGATAGTAATTATTCGATTGCATAGAACTAATAAAAAATAAAAACATCTAAATAAAAATGAGAACACAAATCATTCTCCCAAGAGAACAAAACTTTGGTTTGGCGGGTCTGGCGTGCATAGCTGGTTTGTAATCGAACGATAGTGGGTTGTTTTAATTTTAATTCCAAAAAATTGTTGCCTAGGTTAAAATTGATAATGTCTGAAAATAGAACATAAATAATTGTTAATTTACCAGTATTCTAAATTCCTGAAATCTCACATAGGTCTTTTAGGTCACGCGCGACCGCTGTCGCTACAAATACCCACGCGCCCGCTTGAAGGTTAAAATACAGATTCGTAATGCAGGTAACACATGAACAGTTCACACGTTCCAAACAAGAGTCATAATTACCTGCCATAATGATGAAGAAAAAAAAACCGGCCAAGTGCGAGTCGGACTCGCACACGAAGGGTACTGTACCATAAACCTTAACTTTTATTATTTTTTGTTATAGCGGCAATAGAAAAACACAATCTGTGAAAATTTCAACTCTCTACCTATTACGGTTCTTGAGATACAGCCCGCTGACAGACAAACGGACGGACTGACGGACGGACGAACGGACGAACGGACGGACGGACGGACGAACGGACGGATGGAGAGCGAAGGCTTAGTAATAGGGTTCCGTTTGTTACCCTCTGGATCCGGAACCCAAAAAGTAATAATCACAAAATCCATTATGGAAATATTTACAGAGAATCCTCATTGACATAATGACATTCAATATGTCATCGAAACATCATGAATAATGGATGGTAATGGTGAAAATTTTCCGGGAGCTCTCGATCGTGAAATCGCATTCACACAGGAGCCATTAATCGAACATGTCTTCGAAGGCTTTCGTCCAAATCCGACATTTTCGTAAGAATTGTACCATTAGGCCTTCCATCGTCTTTTGTTACAATTATTTTTATATAAGAATTTGTATTTAATTTGTCTGAGTATCATGTTTGTATGACATGTGTATCAATTATATCTAACAAAATCGCAAAATGTTTAGATTTCGTGTATAGGCATAGTAATTATAAATGATAATATCAGTTTTGGTTTAATTTTCCCTTTCTTCTGAATTTCAGCTTCGTATACACAGGGTGTCCCAAAACTTTGCCTCACGGAAGGAAAGTACTTTAAATACTGTAGATAAAAAAATACGAATGAACACCTCATTTTTATTTCATAATCAATACGAAGTGCAATCAAAGAATTTTAAATAATGCATGTCTGAACCGCGAATCGAACCCGTTAAAACTGAAAAAATAAACTTGTTATTTAACTGTACCTATCGAAAGACTCAATCATATACAGTAGTTTATTCTTAATAATTTAATTTCATATTAATTATTAGATTAAGATTAAGAGCAAGCTCTTGTAGTACCTATTTATTAGTAGGTACACATTGTCATTTTTTAATTTGCGTGGGCTAAGTAGCTTCTAAAAATATCTACAGCTAAAATTATTGTTTTCAATGCTGATTTCGATTGTCGATTGTGAGATAGAAAGTAAATGAGATTTCTAGGATTTTCGTCCTAAAACGAACCAATGGCTTGACTTTGTAAGCATTTATTTATAAAAATAACTTGGTATAAAAGGTCTTATTTTATTTGGAAAGACGCTTGAATTATTGAAAACCAGCACTAAAATTGTTTTGTTTTGGCAGTTAATAGCATTAGCGGTCATTGTCCTTTCACTAACTAATTATTTGTCTTTAGATAGAACTTTATTACTCGTATAGTAAACCCTACTTATATCGTTTTTTACTATTACTCAAAAAATCTTAAAAAACACGATAGACGTTATTTCATCATAGGGCATTGCGTCTTTTTCCGTTTTTTTTTTAAATAAAATTCTAATTAATCAGTGGACTCCATTGCTTAGCTAAAAAACTACATATTGCTACTGCTTTCAACGTTACGTATTCATTCATAATTATTTACATACGAATTCATACATATTTTTAATTAATAAAAACACTAGGAAGTGCTGACGGGAGCGGCGTTTTTGGGGGACTGTTTTCCTGAAAAGAAGACAGTTTTTTTTTGTTCAGAAGTGCTGGCACTCAGCCTTATTTGAATAAATAACTTTGACTGTCGAATAAAACTACAGAGCACGTCACATACATTTATTTATCGATCAATAACCTCTTTCAAATGTTTCAGGGCTTCATCTAACGCTACGTATACTTCTTGAGTATTCGGTCTGGCCTCCAGAGACGCTGTAGGACTTCTAATCATCGACTTGTGGAGATAGCTCTGTGTTAATGGGCAGAACACATCCGGGTTCATTGATTCCGACTTGGATTTTCCCGTGAGATAGCTCATTAGGATCCCGATGAGGAGGACGGAGACGGCTCCGGCAAAGGGGCAGTAAGTAAAGGAGATTCGGAACAGAGATTGTAATGGCTTCGTAGGGAACTGGTTCCTGAAAAGAAAAAAAATAATTAAGTGTTTAAAATGCATTTGTTTTGTCGTTACATTGGTAAAATATTGATATGATTTTTTGTTCAGTATACATTTATAGTGGTTTTGCAACAACAATGGGACAACAAAGGGGCTACAACCTGGGAGTCTTTAAGTCATGAGTGAATAGGTTACTTCTAGGCAGGCGTGCTACATCTTCGACCACATCATCGCTTACCAATAGGTGAGATAGTGGCCAAACGCGTGCCTATCAATAGTTAAAAAAACGGCTATCTCTTCAATGACTTTACTATTTGTCCAAAAGCGTTTTATGTAGGTACGGTCAACAAAGCTATTTGGTGTGCAGCTTAATTGCAACTACTTTTAAACAATGTTGTTAATGTACTGATTAGACAATTATTTTACAACAGACCTTGTAAGTATGTCTTTACCAACTTTACGCATTAGAAATAAACCAGATCATTATTTTTATTCCGGCGGATAGTGAATATCCCGAATCAAAAAAAAACAGTTTTCATTTATAAAACTTCCGGAGTCTGAAAAAAGTTACAATTTACAATTTAAAATTGTGCATTATGAAAAAACTTTCAACTCATAGAATAGTCCAAGACACTGGCAGTTTAAAAAAATGGACTTCTACGAAGAAAAGCCATAAAAGAACAGGGAATCGAGTAATAGTAATATGGGTAAAGTTTTAATAAGGGGGAATAAACGTGAGTCAGCCCGCATCAAACTTACAGGCGAAGATTAAAACTTCTCCTTAGGTACGGTCAACACACATTTGAACTAGGAAAACCAACCCTATCACTACATGATAGAGGTGTTGTCTTTCTCAAATTGTTCTGTATACGTGTGGTCGACGGTACCTCAAACCGAGTGTGAAGTCGGTTGTAATAAAACCGTTCTTATGTCATAAAGTGTCTGATATGGTTTTTATTTCAGTGCTTAATTGGGGGACTGTAACTTTTGTAATGATCTTCTTTCGTAACGGCATTAACTATCATGGACCAATTAATGCTGTCAGCAAGATCGTAGCAGAGGTTACTGCCGTGAATTCACAGTATAAAGTTAGGTTCATTTTAGTATCAGCTGTGAGAAATTTATTATAAACGTTCGTTGATACTTTTTCACGTATCTATAAAACAGAACCTTTATAGAATCTCTTGTCTGTCTATCACAGCCAATTTGCTCCAAAATGTACGGTACACAAAAATGAACTTTCGTGACTCAAACACGGACGCATAACGTTAATAAATAATGTAGCGTTTTTTCATGGGACAAAGAAGAAACGTATAAAAATACAAACTGTATCGTGTGACGTATTAAAAACAAAACTCTCACAATAAGCTACATATATCACACAATTCAGTATGAAAATTTTATTTTTAATTTTCTAGTTTGACCCCCTAAAGTGACTCCCATACAAAAAAATATAGCGTTAATGTAGCGTTTGTATTTGGGTACCGGTCCAGTAGATCCGGAGAAAACTGGTTGTGACAGTCGGACAGACAGACACCCAAGTGATCCGAAGTAAAAAAAGATGAAATTTGACTTACCCCCTCCCCTTCTATTAAAAAGATTAGGGAAATTTGAAGACGTTGATGGCATTTAAAAACATGAACTATAGTATCATTAATTAGAGAAAATATGTTATTTTAACATCATCATCATCTGCCTAGCCGTTTCCCAACTATATTGGTGTCGGCTTCCAGTCAAACCGGATTTAGCTGAATACCAGTATTTTACGAGGAGCGGCTGCCTACCAGACCTCCACAACCCAGTAACTGGGTAACACGGTACTTCATGGCAAGACTGGAGTCAGATTTACTGGCTACTGACTATCCGTAACGACTGCCAAAGATCTACAAATGACAGCCGGGACCAACGGCTTAACGTGCTTTCCGAGGCACGGAGGAAACTCGCTATGTTAAGATGGTCACCCATCCGCAGACCAACCCTGGCAAGCGTTGCTTAACCTTGAAGATCGACCTGTGCGGCTGTTATTATCTAGCCACGAGCTCCTCAAAATATGTTAATTTTATATGAAGCTGAAATCAAGTGAATTGGCCTATTAGCTTGAAACGCAGCTAACGCACCTCAACCATGCATTACTGATGCATTGTCAGCCTTGATGCTAATCCTTGTATCATAGACGGAATCGTTAACTTAGGTCCCTGCTCCATTACACAGATTGGCCAGTGCAAAATAATTGTGAGATACTACGTTTCAATAATCAGTTAAAAATAGGCACAAAACAAAAAAATGCGAGCCTGCGAGTCCCAATCTGCAAATTGTTCGATACAAACTATTTTTTTTATAAAATTTATGGCTTTATTACGCGACTATTCCGCCACAGCCAAAATTAAGTCAAAATTCACTGAGAAAGATAGAATCTTATTTTTTTTTATTTCTATTTTTACGAGTACTTATTGAAAGGACTTAGTCTACCCACATTAGGCACGCCAGCTGCAGTTCTAAATGATTTATTTACAAATATGTAGTTTTCATACTTTATCCTATAGGTACTTGTAGTGTATCACGGAATAACCAAAAATACCCTGTAATGATTCCCTTGAGTGTCGAAATATAATTTTTTTTGCGACATTAAAGACCGTATCTTTTTTTACGTTAACTTAGAAGTTTTATTTTTTCACAGCATCAAGAGACTGTAGACCGTACATGGTTTTAATTTTAACTAGATACCTCCACGCCTTCCCGAGATAAAAGGTCTTGACAAACAGACGGACGGACGGACAACAAAGGGTGATCCTGTAAGTGTTCCGTTTTTCCTTCTGAGGTACTAGAACACTAAAACACACCATAATGTTAAAATTCGGTCTAAAAATCACTACTTTCGATACTTACGCAGCATTGGGAGTAACAGTGCTTATGTTGGCCAGTACATGGGTGTAATTAGCTTTCCCGCAGCCTGAAGTAGCCAGTGGTTTGCCCTGAAAGGTCAGTGCCCCAGTGGCGAGAGCATTTTCTGCACCGATGAGCAGCCAACCGCAGAGGATCAGACTTAATAAACAACCGCTTAGAGCGCCCTGTAATGTAATGACAAGCATCGAAAGATTGAATTGTTTGAAAATTAGTTTGATTGTTTTTCTCTAGCGGAAATAATAAAAATTAGAATCCTTTCTTTAAAACAGCGCCATCTATGTCGCGAACAAAGGAACTATTTTGATCAGAGTCCTCTGCGACTAACAAAGTGTACTGATATGTACCTTGAAGGGGCCGCGAGATACCAGTGCATTATAGGTACTACCAATCAGTTAGCAGTTCAGACTAACATCAACAGAGGGCTCTAATACCATTCATGTTAAACTTTTTCTTGAAAGTTTTTTTTATATCATCGCTGCTACGTAAAATACTGGTCAAAAGCGAGCCTATCAATAATAATTAAAAAATCTAAACCTGTGTTTATTGTACATTTGTCTCTTTTAAAAGATACATAGGTAATTTTAACTTACAGAACAATTGGCCCTCGAGCACACGATCCCAAGAGTGAACAACCCAAGCAGAGTTCCAGCTGTGACTCCAGTTACTCCAGAAGCAACGTGCTGCAGGCGATCCAGTTCTTTTGCAAACCATACTACTGAACCACAGTATATTCCGACTAGTACGCAGAGACACTGGAACGTTAAACCAATTAGATAAGACACAGATAAGAGACAAGATAGATTTAATTAAAACAGATCAACTTTACCTATTCCCGCAGTTGCAATTATCCAAATTGCATATACTCACGACGACATTAAAATTGTATGCTAAATATTTCAGTATAATCTGACCTCTCATGGTACCTATGGAAAGTCAATACAACACGAAGTTATCTTTCGCAAGATGCTCCTTTGCTTGTCGTCGTCGGTACCTACAATTTTATTGTAGTCTGTAGGACTACAAAACCCAGTATGTGATTCGGAACAAATGGGACAGCGGAAGTCACTCAAGAGGGCCCCCACCCATGATCAATTCTCATCAGTTTTTTTTTTCTAACAATGATCATTTTGTTTTTAAGGTAAAATGGTGGAATATGGTCAAAACTTACCTTCATTATCCTGCAACATGCATTTTCATTGGTACTTTGAGGCATCCATGGTCTTATAAATTCTTCGAACAGTACTCCAGCAATAGAATTTATTAACGAAGCTATGCAGCTGTAACAAGTAACATCTGAACGGTAAATTAATATAAACTTTAGAAGAATAAGAATAAAGACCGTTTTACTACAAAATTCAGGTGTCTCACCCAGTAGTTGCGCTGAAAATCGAGATGATGAAAATGCCGCAGATACCCGGAAACATCAGTGATAAGTTGTTAAGAAAGTGAGGAACGAGCTGTAAGAGAACAAACAAGTGTCTATTGATTAGATGAAAATATGCGCATGAAATATTAAAAAAAACTCTTTGTAATTTCGTTCATCTTCATAAAATTGGTAGAGGTTTCTCAATCATAATATTAATTAGGTTTTATACGCAAAATATTATGCAACTCACTACAGCTCTTAAAAACGATTTGTCACAGTATTTCATGATTTAAACCATTTTAAGACACGATAAAATACTCGCATAACTGAGGAAAAAATTACCTGTTCATGTTTCTTTATCTGGCCTGTAAGCAACGGATCGCATCCTGCAAACCATGCATACAACGCCAATCCGAGGAAGCAGGACAGTAGCTTCATAAGTATCACTCCAACACAAGATATCGTGAGACAAATCCTAGCCTGGCTTATTGTAGGAACTGCTAGAAGCTTCTGTAACGTAGACTGGCTTAGAGCTATCTTCCATAGCCAGTTTGTAGACAGAGCTAAGGTTACTGCGAAGAATGATGTATGGTGAGCTAGTTCGGGATCTGGGCTAAAAGAGTTTAGAAATGATCACGATTAACTATTTATTTTAACTTAATATACAGTAGCGGTTCATGGGCGGCCTTAATGCAAGAAGGCATTCTCTTCCAGTCTACCTTTCAGAACAATTATATAATGTACACACAAGATCAGGTAAGTATTATAGCAATACATACTTTGGAATCAAAAGTATAGGATACAAATAGGTTTAAGTCTGAGATCATATAGAAATGGGTTAGATGCGGAAAGAATCTTTGTTTCAAGGCATGTTTGTTCTACATCAAGGCGATGCGATGGCTTTTTTCCAAGCACGTCTGTAATTTATCGATTCCTTTTTTCATTTTCTTCGTTCAAAGCAAGCGATAAATTCATTTGTTATTTAGGTTTCAATTAATTTATGATCTAGACTATCTTTGTTCTATTTTTAACCGACTTCTTCAAAAAGGAGGAGGTTCTATGTTCGGCTGTATGTAAGTTTTTTTTTTATGTATGTTCACCGATTTCTCCGCCAATTCTGGACCGATTTTAAAAATTATTTTCTTTTTCTTTCGATTAAATCGAAAGCCTATACTCCTGAAGTGGTCCCATTGTCACCAAGTTAGAATCTGATGATGGGATCCCATGAAAATCGAGGGAAACCCTCAAATTTTATAAACACACTCAATTTTTTTCATAAACTTTCTAACGCAATTGAGCTATTTGTGCCTGGTAATCATCATCTTATGTTGCTGAGCTGATGGTGGAAGGTATAAGTCAGGATCTGATGAAAAATATTTTTTCAGCGTTATTTTCGCCAATTGTTAAACGGTTTGGATGATTCTTTTTTGTTTGGAAAAGTATTTTCTCGGACTGGTTCCATTTAAATTTGGTGAAGATCTGATAAAGATCTTCGCAGGTAGGCAACGGAACTCTTCAATAAATGATAGCAAATGGATCGAGATTTCCGAAATCGCATGTCTGTTGATTGTTTACACCAGTTCATAACATAACATCATGCATTGGAGGAGGAAACAGTCGAGAGCCAAACCTCGAATTATGACTTTTTACATACAAAGTCTCGCCGCCAGCATTTCCTCCTAAAACACACACACACTTCCACATCACTCATCCATTCTCTCTTCACTTACATTCCTCTAATTCACACCTCATATCTTAAGCTCACCAACGAATCCTCGCACTTTTAATGGTACTTTATCTGTATATGTCAAACGTCCTAAAATTAATCAAAATGTCTGAACACTATCCCTTGAGATATAAGTTCCCGCCTAGTTCAGTGGGTAGTCAATAATCTGTGTACCTCATTTTAACCACCGCAGTAAAACACAATTGTAATAGTTTGATCTTCTAAATTGTATTTTTTATAATGGTGAGAATTAAACATTTTTTTTTTTGTTTTTATTTTAAGTAATAGAAGGATTTAGAAAAAAAAACTTACTCGTATAGCACTAATCTTCCACCATGATTGGCAATCTCCCACATCCTTTTGAATCCCATCGGTATCAGTGCTAAGCCACTTGGCAAGGCAGTACCAGCCAGGGCCAGGAACGTGGTCATGATACCAATAGATACAATAGCTCGTAGGCCACCAACTGCACTGAATGTTGCGCATACGACGCATAACACAGCTGTTACTCGGCCCGCTAGTGGATTTGTTACTGAAAATAATGCAAATAGTGTAGATAAAGTTGAATATTGGTTGAAACCGGTATTATTGGGATTCGAACGTCTACCTATGCTGCAGACTTGCAAAGCTGCGCAATCTTCATACAATTGAATAGGTAGGTATTCATTCTATTTAAGTGAAACAAAGTATCTGAAACAGTTAATCCTATTGCCTGATATACAAACGTCCCTTTTTTAGCTTGCTGATTGATATCAGCAAGCTGATTTCCTAATGAAAATCAGCAGAAAAGGAACCAGTCAAAATCAAAAACCAAGTTTATTGACTATTACTATTTTCAGGTCAGTGATTACTGTATATCGATTTATGAAAGTTCAAGTTTCAGAGTAAGTCTTAATCTGCTTACCTAATCTGAAAGCCATGAGTGGTACATAAGGCACAATAGGGAGCAGCATCAGCTTGCTAACGACGAAGAGAACCGCAGCGATCGTCCGTGTGTGTGTGGAAAACCTTATTTCTAAGTACTCGAAGCTAGACGACAACTGTAGTTTGTGGAACACTGGAAACATTCACGAGAGTTTGTTATTCTGTGTAGCTTTTCTTTTTGAACATTGACTGCATTATTTGCATTATAACAATATGGTTGGTAATATGGTTGGTGTTTTTTAGGGAATGTGTGACTGAATTGCATAATTTAATTTCGCCTAGCCCGTTCCTTCATCGGATCACAAGATGTACGGCGATGCGCCACTGGTACATGGTGGACATCCCACCCACATACTCGTACACAAATGTTTCACCCACATAAACGTTTTGGAAACGCATTCATAGTGCGCGCAGCTAAGGAGTGGAATTCCCTGCCGGAGTCTGGTTCCTGATAGCTACAGCCTGGGAGTCTTTAAGTCAAGAGTGAATGTGTTAGTGGTTACTTCTAGGCAAGCGTGCTCCATCTTGGATAGTGGTCAAACGCGTGCCTATCAATAGTTAAAAAAAAATGGTTTCGCTCTTTGATGCATCACTTTCTTGCGAGTGTATGATCTAGAATGCCTAGTATGGTATAATTAACTGCTATCTTGGCAAATCTTTAACAGGTTCCACGGTTGTGAATTGTTACGTGGTTTTAATGTTGTTTTTAGGGTTCCGTACCCAAAGGGTATCCAACGAAACCCTATTACTAAGCCTCCGCTGTCCGTTCGTCCGTCCGTCTGTCTGTCAGCGGTCTGTATCTCAAGAACCATAATAGATAGAGAGTTGAAATTTCCACCAATTGTGTATTTCTATTGCCGCTATAACGAAAAATAATAAAAAATAAGGTTCATGGTACGGAACCTTTCGTGTGCGAGTCCGGCTCGCACTTGACCGGTTTTTTGTAGATCATTGTCCCAAAACTATGATCATTCTATTTTGATCAGTCACCCGACGATTATTTTCCCTATCGCCCTTTACGACATCATCTGACATGTTTTAATCGCATGCCCTAATTTGAATTGGTATTTCACTACTAAGCCATAAGTAAATGCCAATAAAAAAGAGATAGTACTTACCAGGTAAGTAAATGACAGCTGTAAGAAAAGTGACTATGATAAGAGAGAGAGCTGATGCCCAGTACTGCGTGCCTCTGAGGTATATCTCCACAGGAACACCGAGTAGAGTGATGCTTGTCAAATGGCTAGAACAAAATAATGTAATTGGTTATGTGGTAATAATAACGTAAAACCGTAGGTTAGTTTCTTCAATAAATATAATTATGTGCGTAATAATTTGATAGTAGTTATACAGATTAATGAAGAGCAAGACAACATTTTTAAGTCATAGGGTAAATTTACAAAAAGGGGGAGCAACAGATGAAACATGCCATAGAATGGACTTTACAAGAAACTCGAGGAGCAGAAACTGTTTGCAACAGGTACTATCGTAGTTCATGATATGAGCATGGCTGTCATGGACACTAGGTAATGCAGAAAACGAGAAAATATACCCTCACAAATCGTGTGACCTTTGGCTAGGGCCAGAATGATTTCGTTAAAAAAACACACTATATGGAATTCTAGAGCAACAGGATCACGATGGTAAGTGCAAGCAGACTTGTGGAAAGTCACATCCACGAGATGCGATAACATTGTTCATTGGAGTAAAAATCCATACTATTCATTGTATTTTGTTGTACTTGTAAATGTTGTTAGAAGCAGATAAGATCGTCGTCCATTCAGTAGGACAGATTATTTACTAACGTGATAAATACGCCTACCTATTGCTAAGAAACGATTGATGATCTTAGATTGTGTAGTATAGTGACGCTCTAACTCTAGTTCATGTCATGGTATCGGAGAAGAAAACATGGTACACCGAACGCAAGTAAATTTTGATAAATATATGATTAAAAAGTAGATAAACAAGATTAAATGATAATTATTTGATACAATATTGGACAGATTGTAAATCTTTTAACCAGTCAAGGACCGTAAGGACCGATTGGGGCCAAATGGTATTGTCTTTCAATTGTCTTGCGTGCTCGGTGCCTGACAGGGCAAAGAGATACTCAAAATGAAATCGATCTACATCACATCGGCATCGTCAAATTCACTATTGCCTATTGCTATTGCTAAAGTTGAATTTAATTAAATTAAAAAAGGGGCTCCCATACTACAAGAAACGTGTTTTTTATCGGTTTATGGTACGGAACCTTTAGTGGAGATAATGACTCGCACTCAGCCGGTTTTTTCTACTCAATAAAGCCTTTGCTATCGGCAATTAGGACTCGCGCGCAGTGTTCCAAACGAACGAATCATATATTTGTTAACATGTTCTTCTAAGCAATAAAACATTTTCAAGTAGCTGGACAAAAGGTTATTTTTATCTATTTAAAAACAAATATTATAAAATATAAGTCCTTTTATTTAATGTGTCAAACACAGTTTTTTTTTTGTTTTCCGTATATGCTCCAAAGAATTATTTTAAAAATTAACTATACACAAAATTTACAAAAGTCAATACGGTGATATGCTCTGTTTTTTGTCAATTTCAAAATGTATTTTATTATGCTTGATGGTGATAGAAGGTGGTCTAGCGTGGTACCTACACACTTGTCTAAACTTTATATACTTAATAAATAAAAACTAATAAGATGCAAAAATCACTTACCTCGCAATAAGGGCCAGAGTAATAGAAATAACAGACATATTCTTCCAACCAAACAGAAACCCAGCAACCGTATTATACTTTCTATTAATAACATTATAATATACAATAATTCCTATTATAACACCTAATATAATGCCAAACAAACAGTACTCAGCCACATTAAAATAAATCGGAGACACGGGAACCACGGTTCTGACTTTCAGCATTTTAAACGTGTTTCAAGAGTTGAATACGTCTTGCAAATAACAAGTGTTCCTATCAGAGCGTCTCTTCTAACAATAATAAGAGATATTAAAGATAAAACTGGATTTGACTTCAATCTTTCAGCAAATACGAGAGCGAACTGTTCTGCGACTGTTTACAGTTTATGCGCCAATTGTGTGGAGTTCTATTTTCTAACTGATTGTTTGATTTGGTGCTACATGTTGGTAAGCATTTACGTTGGTGCAGGTGTACCAAAACCGATATTGGTTGTGAATTTGGTTTGCTTCATAATGGTTTCGAAATCCATATTATTCACATATCTGTAGCAGTGTAGAGTTCTTCTCTTTTTCTTTTTGAGTCGATGGTTAACTTCTTAGATTTATTGGGTCGTGTAGGTGGCTACATTAACTGCAGTTTCGGTGGAATTCATGAAATCCCCCAAAATACAGGTTTATGGACACTTGGTGCACTCCAAGGATTGGCTCATGTTTTTAAAAGCACTCACATTGAATATCCGACGGATCTAAGAATCCCCCTTTCGCCAGATTATGTTTGCAGCGGCCTACCTGGGTAGTCTTCTTTTTGAAGAGTTAAAGATTTGAATACACTGTACACCTATTTTAGTCGGTTTACCCGGAAAATGTCATGACATTAAGCTTAAACCTAGTCTGAGGAGCAGACGCGCCTTCGTTATGTCACATTGTTTTACACCCGATTTTACTTGATATAATACTTCATGAACCTGTAATTTCAACGGCCCTTTCCAATATTAGCATCAGCCTATAACGTTCCCACTGTTGGGACGCAGGCCACTCTTTGAGAGAAACTAGGGCGTTTTCCACCCTTCTGGTCTAACGCCATGATTATGTCCGTGGACATAATCCACAAACTAGTATTAATTTATTTATTTATTTGATAATTGTCATGAAACATCTTAGTTGCACCTGCTGAAATTCAAAATTAATTATTATTTATTTATTTAAACGTTATGTTTTAACAATTATTGTAGTACAATAAGCAATAAAATCATCCTTCTAATGTACAGTCAACAAAACAAATGGGTTACTCTGTGGATAAGGAATTATGCATTTCTGCATTACACAGGAGTTTATTTATGGTTTAGGTCGGATAAAAGCTCGAGACGCCAGCGCGCCACAGAGTTCAAAAGAAACTGCGGCCGTGTATGAATAATGTCGTGTCGGGGCCAAAACCTTGACCGAGTGAAGCGTGATAAAATGCGTAAACACTCCATCGCGAGCGTCCTAAGGGTTTTGGACAGACCTCACCTGCAATAAGTACGTTAGAAGTTCCACCACGCAACCCCGAGTTATTTTAAATGTCGCTATAACTATAAGTCATTAAGTGACAGTGAAACTCTTGGCTAGATAATAACAGCCCCACGGGTCAAACTTCAAGGTTAAGCAACGCTTGCCAGGGTTGGTCTGCGGATGGGTGACCATCTTAACGTAGCGAGTTTCCTCCGTGCCTCGGAAAGCACGTTAAGCCGTTGGTCCCGGCTGTCATTTGTAGATCTTTGGCAGTCGTTACGGATAGTCAGAAGCCAGTTAATCTGACTCCAGTCTTGCCATGAAGTACCGTGTTACCCAGTTACTGGGTTTTGGAGGTCTGGTAGGCAGCCACTCCGCGTAAAATACTGGTATTCCGCTAAATTACATAAATTGCACCTACCACTACTTGTCTCTGCATCACCCAAGGGTTGACTGGTAGAAAATGCCTATGGCATTAAGTCCGCCTCTGTACGTTTGTGTGCATGAAGTATGAAATAATAATAATAAGAGTGACTAAACGAAATAATAATAATAAATCCGGTTTAACTGGAAGCCGACCCCAATATAGTTGGGAAAAGGCTAGGCAGATGATTAAGTGACTGAAAATCATGACAATGTGACGGTGACTTTTTAAAATGGAGACTGCTACCTTAACAGTTATCGCTTTGGTTGACTGTACCTGACTAGGCATTTATTGTATCACTATCAAAGTATTTTACAATGTTATACACACAGGCGTTCAATTACCCGCAGACGTTATATCTCTCAGTAAATAACGAAGGTAAATAACACTTTAAGTTGATTAAATAGTAAACGAACAATAACTCAATAACTGGCGATAAAAGTCATTATTTTTGATGATGAATTGTTTGGATTGTATTTTAGTGTGACAAAATAGGGTTGCGGGTTTAGAACCTTGTACGTAAACTAGTAATGTGACATTGTGTACCTATTTTTTTGTTTGTTCTCGGGTACCATTATAATTTTAACTGGCTTTGGCAGCGGCTTACTCGCGTAAATGGCGGGAATTATCCCAAGGAAAAATACTCCTGGAATAAAATAAAAAAAATGGCCCAGAGCGATTCAGACTCGCGTGCAAAGGGTACACAAAAGGTAAAATAGGAACCCTAAGATCACTCTCTTGTCCGTCTCTGTCTATCCGTGTGTCATCACCGATTTCAAAATTTAGATACAATGCTAGGTCAACCGGGGGTTTTGGGTCGAATACCTATATGGTAGTTTCTGTTGACCTAGAATCACGAAATTTGGCAAAAAACAAGGTCTTACAATGGTCTTACAGCACAAATAAATGGAAAATTCCAAAAATTGAACATTATGGTTAATGGTACTCACAAGTTATCGCGAAAATCTATATTTGCCCATTTCCTTGTATCGTGTTGACTCAGGACCCTAATAGGACTTAAATAGTGGTACGGAACCCTTGGTTCACCGACTCGCTCTTGACCAGTTTTTTTTTTTCAAAATTTTTGGCTCAGTAGTTTCGAAGATAAGGGGGAGAATGGTCATTTTTGAAACTTCTAAACTATTTATTTCAAAATTATGACAAGTTTTGGACATTGACAGATTTACGGTGCCTGTGATTATTGCGATTGTCACGATTTGAATTTGAACATTTTTTAAGTAAGTATGAGATTGCCGTGAGATTTTCGTTCTGATTAAACAAACGAAATAAGAAGTAATTATTCGTAAACAGTAAATTCTAATTATATGAACGGACAGCGCCATCTAGTAGTTAGTTGTGGAACTATCAAACTCGGAGTTGTAGCTCCAAGATTTCCATGATTCGTAGCGTAGCGCTACGCGGCTACGAATGCCTTGTAGGGCGAAGAGTATGCGACAACGGAGTGCTACGCCTAAATAATTGGAGCAACATTATCGAGATGGCGCAATTTTAAGTTCAATTTTATTTTATGAAAACTTATTTTCTGTTTTTTTTTCTGCCGTAAGTACCTTTTAATTTCATTACAACCGACTTCCAAAAATAAAACACTACAAAGTATAAAATAAACCTAATTTCGGAAGTCGGTGTTTTGGTTATTTTTTTACGAAATTAATTTTATTTTATACTTTGTGGCGTTTTGTTTTTGAAAGTCGGTTGTATTTTTTTGCATAAAGTATTTTTTTAGTGGTACCTGCGTACCCTTCACTCGTATCGGCGTGATGCTATGTTATGAACTGGTGTAAACAATAAACAAGCATGTGATTTCAGCAATTCCGATCCATTTGCTATCATTTATTATCTATAGAGTTCTGTTTCCTACCTCCAAAGTTCTTTATCAGATCCTCACCAAATTGAAATGGGACTCTGGGAAAATATGCTTCCAAACAAAAAAATAATCATCCAAATTGGTTGACAATTGGTGAAAATAACGCTGAACAGTAACCCATGGGATCCCATCATCTGATCCTAACTTACACCGTCCATCATCAGCTCAGCAACATGAGATGATGATTACCAGGCACAAATATCTGAATTGCGTTAGAAAGTTTATAAAAAAGCTGTGTGTGCCAACAAAATTTGAGGATTTCCCTCGATTTATACGGGATCTCATCATCAGATTCTGATTTGGTGACAATGGGACTACTTCAGAAGAATAGGCTTCCGAATAAAAAAATATTTTTTTAAATCGGTCCACAATTGGCGGAGAAATCGGTGAACATACATAAAAAAAGAACATATATACAGTCGAACACAGAACCTCCTACTTTTTGAAGAAGTCGGTTAAAAATACCGAGTGTGTGCACAGCAGACACAATAGTTAAACAGTTAAACAGTATACATAATTATTTTATTTACTAAATAAAAGCTGTTAAACCACCATTTTAATTATCTGAGTACCTATTTAAACTAATCTATTCAAACTTAACTGAAGTTGTTTGTAAGTATATGTATTCATTTCAACTTCGAAAACTACTTGATTGATTTTGATACGGTTTTCGCACTAGTTTTCGATGGTAAATAATGAATAGTGAATACCTACTGATTTTAAAATGAATAAATTTCTAGATTTATCGTACGTTGTAAATTACTACAGGTGTCTAATATTACATTATAATGCAACACAAAATATTAAATTTTGACATGTAATGTAATGAATACATAACACTCACAAGGCATATTGCTTATGACAGTTATGTAGGTATGTACGAGTCGCATGATATTACTTATTAGGTACCTACGTATTTATAGATAATGTATTTTAACGGTGAATTTATATTATAGGTATAAAAATTAGATAATCGACCCACTAAACCATCTTTGAGAATGACTCTGCAGCAAAACTTCACTACCTATAAGCATTCATTCAATGGTCAAATGAAAATTAATAAGCCGATGATTTCTGAGTAAAAAATATGATTCTATTTAATTCGTCAGTTAGATTATAGAAAAATGTTGGATACCTAATTCAAATCAATAAAAAATTACGAAGATAAAACGCATCAAAGGTCAGGAGCCCCCGCTTGTCACATCACTATTCGGTTAACAGTGTACTGAAATGTGACGTCACACCGTTTCCCAACGCTCTTGTTTAGGTACGTGAAAAAGTAAAAAATACGTGTCCAATATTTTTCGATACCTAATCTATCTGACGAATTAATTTGTTTTTTTTTCCATCGACCCTTTTGCTGGTTTTCATTCAATATTCACTCCTCACTGGACACTAACACACCCAATCATATATATTTGTACTCTTCTTTCACAAATTTAGCTCGACGTCTGAATGCCACCAGCAGATCGCGGAATTTGTTCGAAAGAGTCATCGCAGCCCCTGAAACGCAAAGGGAAGGGAAGAATACGGATGGGTTTTGGTCATTAAAAGTCTAAAACTCTCTTTCGCTTCCAGAGTGGATAGAAGTCATTTGCTGATTTCACATCCCTAAAAAAAAGAAAACGGGGTTTTTAAAAAAAAAATCGAACCTTTGAACTAATGAAAAATTCAAGAACTGACTAACAGGTTGTAAATTTAAAATCTGTATAGAACATTTTAATGAAGAATCTGTTAATCACTGTTGAAACTTTTTATTTCTTAATACCTAAGGCTGTTTATTATCATTAGGTCCTTAAATCTAAATAATATTAAGTACTTATCTGATGTAATATTAAGGACGCTGTACGGTCAGCAACCGCACATTGTACTTTGGCCTAGTTAAAATACTGCAAATTTTGTTAATTTATAAAACGTAGCATCGTCACGCACACAAAAACGTCAGTCTTCGGTTTAATATCGAGCTCGCGCAACACTCAACATTTTGTAACCTTTTTATAACATTTTTTATTGTTACGTTAATTTAGTGTATTTTCGTATTAAATACCTTTTTTTAACAATAACATTTATTTTATTAACATTCAACATTAAGTGTAAAGGCTCCTGCCCTTACAGACGCATTTTTGAATCGAGTATTTTGAATCGAAAACGTGTTCCCTTTCAGGATAAAGAAGAGTTTGTTAAATACTTAAATTGAAATACTTTGTTCTGAAATCAAAGTTCAGGCTATCCTTATCAAGCTTTTCTTTCTAACGACAGCGACGCAGGCAAAACAGGGTGCAAACACCAGTTATCCATACCTTCTTTAAGCTTCATCTTCTAACTCAATTTAAAGATCGTCCCACTTATCTAAACACATTCTCTACCTACTATATCACCTAGTTTTATGTAAAAAGGTGGGGGAGGGGATATTATTATGGATGGGGGGACGCTCTTACCAACATTAGAATATTACTCTCACACCTGCCCTCAAGACCTCTGGCCCTCTGAAGGTGTCATCCGTAAATACAGTTTTTGCATAGTTTTATGGGTGTCCGGAGGTTTCTTCGGATGCTGATTTTAGGAAGAAATTTATGGTAATGTTTGAACTATGTGTAACAATTTGTGTTGTAATGTGCTATTGTCAAGTTTTTTTTGCCTGCTGGTTTTACACTTCACTTTGCCTGGGTAAAATTATTATGATCACAAAGATAGAAAATATTAAGATTTATCTAAACACTCTGTTAACTCTTTTTTGAGAGAGATAACAATTTTTTTAGACCTAAATATTCAGACCGTAGTTTAATTAAAATCCATTCATTCATGTCAAAGAACAAGAACATGCAAGTTTGTATGAAATACCCTGTAGTGTAAAGGTAGTTGTTTGTGTATTTTTTGTTTGGGAACTTCATACTTGTACTCGTGTACATCCACTACAAGCTGCCTCTTGGTCCTTCTAACTTGTATTAATTTTAACATAACATAAAGATCCTGCTTGTCTAAATCTCAGAAGAAATCGTTTACTTTATAGGCAGGAAACTGTTACGTTCCTAGTTTTCCCGGTCTGTTTTCTTATATTTTCAGTAAAGAAATATGTGTGTGAAGTAAGTATTCTAGTAAATTCTCGAAGTGATTTTTTTTTAATTTAAAAAGTTTAATATCTTTTGCAACTTTCTAACTATAACGATTGTCTGTTACTCTTTATTCCAAACGAGCATAGAAGTAAAATAATTTCTCTTTATATGTATCTCAAACTTATACTAATAGCATGGAATACATCAGAGGCAGAATAAACAGACAACATCGCTCTGGAGCTTGTTAAAAACTTTTGATGAGTGTACCATTAACTACGAGTAACCATTGAGCAATTTCTACACGACTGTACGTTCTATAAATTCTCACCACGTACATACGAATACACAAATCATCTAATACACAATATCGCAAATATTTCTTGTCCAGAACACTGGGTGACACGGGGCGCCCGAACAAACGGAAGTTTGAGGGGGGCGGGCAGAGGGGGACACAACTGAGGAAACGCTAGACAAGGACAGAAATACACATTTGAATTACGAACGAACAGTACGGCGCTAAAGAAAAATTAAATTATATTTCCCAATGGTGTCAGCCAGTTATTAAGTGGCCAGACGCCATTTTGAATTATTATATTTTTTATTTCTTTTTCCCAGGTTTCCCTTTTGTACGAGGAATTCCTTTTATTTGGAATAGTTGTGGGAGCGGATTGCAAATGGATTCAGCTGAAATGTGTTGGAGCTGTAAATCAATGGCTGTACTTTATGGGACGTTTGGGATCATTATACCTTAATAAACCTTAGTTTTACAAATAAATCTCTTTGGTTGGTAAGTTACTTTGGAGAAAAACATATATGAGAGGATTTATGATCCATTTAGTAATTACGGATAGTTTTCCTATCTCAATCTTCATTTTAACTTTTTTAACCTTTTCGTAGTGCTAAACGAGTGTAATGAATCTTCGTAGTGTAGGATGTTTACCTGTTGCAATTGTGGTTTACTGAATTATTGTAGTGCTGTTGCGAAAACAAAGTCTTAAATAGAGTTTGTGATCATTATGAGCACATTTCTACTTCATTATTTATTTACCCCATATTAACTAACGAGAACAAACTTATTTACTTTGGTGTTCCAATCCCATTGGTATGTCAGCATGTTCCTCTTACACAGCAAATCCACAAAATTGCCGTTTTTTTCAGAACTCCAAACACTTAAAAATATTCAAAGAAACTCATTACACCCTTATATTCAAAACTCTAAGCTCCACATTTAAAACTCTATTCACGTATTTCAAAAGTTAGGGGAGGTTGAGGTACACATCTACCTCAAGACACCCGAAAATTGCAACATAGTAGGCAGAAAACCTTTCAGAGCTTTGCATTTTTCCCGCGGTCCGAGTTTGTGCCTCAGGCGAGAAAATTATAAAAAAAAGGGGAGAATGGGACAAAGCGACGCAGCCTCTACACGCGTGATTGCACTTCCCAAAGGGCAGACGAAGAGATGCTATTAATTTTATCGGGCCTGTATTTAAAGTGGGTTTTATCTTGTGTTTTCTACTGGTTTTATGTTCTTTGATGTTGGGCAGATTACTTGGTTCAGATTATGTGCGGTTATTTTGAGGGCAGCAGTATCTTCTAAGACAGCTAACATTCTGCTATTAAATGAAACATCTATGACTAAATCTGATTTTCGAGTACTCTGATTTAAAGCAGACCTTGCTGATAGGTAATAATTTTAGGTTAGGTTTTTAGCTATCTGCTAAAAACCACCCGGTGATCACCATCAGCACATGGAACCCTCGACCAAGTATGTTTATTTATAACTTGTTGACCCGCGCAACTTTGTCTGCGTCACAATTTTCGTCTTAGCGTGACGATATATAGCCTATAGCCTTCCTCGATAAATTGGCTATCTAACATTGAAATAATTTTTCAAATCGGACCAGTAGTTCCTGAGATTAGCACGTTCAAGTAAACAAACAAACAAACAAACTCTTCAGCTTTATATATTAGTATAGAGTATAGATGAAAATTGAATTGAAATGAGTCCTATAAAGACACTATGGATAGATTTTCCATGCTGAACTAGAATATTGATTAAACTAATAACGTCCAGATTGACCTACAATGACCACTAAAACACAAGAATCAGCAATAACCTCTCTATATCATTACAGTAAAATGACATTACGACACTAACAATAATAACTCGATTACCAACCTACTTACCGACCAGAAAAGGGGCAATTCCACAAAGAATGGTACTTTAATCAAACGTTTAGGGTTGAAGCTTAAAATAATCTCGAGAGGAGTTACACTAGGCCCGGGGCGTATGATAAACCGGCGATAACCGGATATGAGAACGAATGAACGAATGAATTGCCCGCTTGAAGCTACGTTTTTTGCGTGCTTCTGTAGTTTTTAGGATCCCATCTTTGTGGTGGTCGACTTTGGGAGGGGACGTACGAAAAATGGCGATTAACATGTTTGGGTGGATGGCTGCGTTCAGAGTAGGTCAGGTAGGTAGGTTATCTTATTAAATGTGTGTACATACATTGTTAAATAAATAAATAAATAAATAAAATAACAGGGTATGAAATCAGGGATTATCAATGATAGAGGATGAGGTATGGCTTCTTTTCTCGACTTAGGATGGCATTAATGGTAGTCACTGATTATTTATTTTAGGTATTATAAATGTGGAAGTAATTCTGCCTGTCTGTCTGTCTGTCGCGCTTTCACGCCACAACTACTAAACCGATTTCAATGAAATTTGTTACAGAATTGGTCTAGAGCCTGATAAAGGATATAAGGCTACTTTTTACTCCGGGAGTATGCTTCCTAGGGACCACGCGAGCGAAGCCGCTGGCAGAAGCCAGTGATGAAATATGTTGAAATTAACAGCTGGGTATCCCTAAAACCAATATTTACCACATCACAACATCAAAATCCCAATCAAGAATAGCTACATTCAACCCCAAAATTACGCACACAATCGTACTTAATGACCTAACCCTATACTCCCTTGACGATACAATTGATCCCAATAAAGAAACAAATGCAAATCGAACGCCCCCCCAACACCCCCTTTCCTTCATTTAAAGAGGACACGTTATCATGATATGCTTTCTTCTCTGCTAACGTTACGAGTACTTCCCTTTCTAAGGGGTGTCATTAACATAAATTTTACGCTTTCCCAGATAAGCTTGGACTGCTGCCCGGCCCTCCTATTAGGTCCTTTATTTTGGCTAAATTTACGCGATATTATTACTTACGTTATGAGGAAGTACTACAGTATTTTTGGTGTTATTGCCTATAGTAAGTTAGCTGTAGATCGAGATATGGTGGTAGTTACGATGGGTTTTATTGCGATAGATGCTGCTGATGTTGGTTGTAATTGCTTTTGCGTTCAATCAGAAATCCCTCTGGACCTGCATACTTGAGTTTACAATAATCCCATTGCTGAGACGTAGAACGTCTCTCTGTTAGAGCACCAACTCTCAGCCCAAACCAGTAAACCACCACGCGTATCCAATGCGAGTAAGTGGATGGTGACATCCTAGAACCGACTCACCGACCATCAGAATCACGGAGACTCACCGAGTCTTAGAACCGGCAGTTTAAGTTAGTTAAAACAAGTAAAAGCTTAAGAATTTTCAGTTAAAGACCCACAGTATTGAACTCATGAAGTGACAGACGTTAAAATTGGGTTACCAGTACCTATTGCTTCAAAAAAGTAAATCTTTAAGAAGGGGTAATTCCTACTGTAAATCCCGATTTCTGAATTAAGCCATCCATATTTCTCAAACTCTACTTAAGCCAAAAAAAAACTGTTCGAATTTGCCTTGAAAGTAGAGTAAGAGGCGTGTTTAATTTAAGTCAGAAAGCCCACCCCATGTCATTTTTCAAGTCAAAAATGTTAACCCTGTGTTTTAGATTTAGACAGGGTTAATTTTTTGTAAGTAGGTAAGGGATTCCGGCTTTAACCTACATTCTGTTCACCTTCACCTCTCTTTTACAATACTGTCATACTCATTTCCATACGCTCCACCACGAATTGTAACAAAACAAACCTCTTCACTATTCCTTTGTTTTCCCATCCCATCATAGCACGACAACACTACTCCGATTACTCCCAACACATAACAATTTTCATTCCACACATTTCGTTTGAATTAGGCATAGTAATACCACATCTCTTGCACGCCTTCAAAGTCGGGAACGAATAGAAAAATGGCTGGAGGCACACGACACCGGAATATATTACGTAATCGCACTCTAGTTTTGTATGTGAGGTAACACATAAATGTGTTGGTAGTGCTTCGATCTCCGAAGTCTGATAAATAGCGAACCCAAAAATATTTTTGTTCTGAAAATCGCTAAATAAATTGAATTGGGCACGACTTCGGGCGCCGGGTGTCGAGGTGTTAACTTACAATACAATAGGCTTATGACTACGAGTTGAATTTGGAAGTTGAGAGTAACCGTTTTACTTTGATGTAGATTGGTGGTGATGGTAAAGAAATTCTATTTCCATAAGTAGTTCAAAGACAATCTGCATAGTTTTTCTGTAGCGCTCTACTTTTCAAATGTTTTACTCTTCATGAATCTTGTACTATAATGGCTTATAATCCCCTTATTCAAACAAAACGAATGATAAATCAGAATTTGTTCCAATT
This sequence comes from Lacanobia oleracea, assembly GCA_950371165.1. Lineage (NCBI taxonomy): Eukaryota > Metazoa > Arthropoda > Insecta > Lepidoptera > Noctuidae > Lacanobia > Lacanobia oleracea. Next base: position 15,175,343 of record OX493401.1, read on the forward strand.
TCTGCTAAGCACAACATCGTATGAATCTATTCGAAAATTTCCATTAAGAACTTCTTAATTTTTTTTTTACATTTCCAATAATGATCTGATTCCCATTTCCAGTACCTACCTCTAAGAAAAATTAATATTGCTTTAGTTAACCCTTACGGTATACAATTTATCCCGCCCTAATAGAATCCAATATAAATATTTTCCCTAATCATTAAGGGTCCAACGAAAAGCCACGATCAACCTGTCTGCTTAATCATGCTCGAGGCACCAGAAAACGATGGGTTTGTTTGAGCTATATTTTTTTTAATAGGTATGAACAGTATGCACTAGCCCTAAGCTTCTTACTAACTAACCATCATAAAAGTCCCCAAACACACTTCACGAAATACAGTCACGCACACAAAGGAACAAAAACAATAGCGACACACGCACACATAGACACGCTCGCTCTACCTTTTAGTGTCAAAAGTGTGAGAATATGGGTAAACAAATCCTCCAATTTCCATCACATTTATTCGAGGCGTTGCTCTGACGTCATCCCCCCTCCCCCCACCTGATAGAGAGGAACATGTAATTTCTTTTGTAGATAGTGTGAACCGACACACCCTATTGGCTGCGATGCGGTGTAGTGATAGCAAAATTTCGTCAACAGTAGGGACGCGGAGCCAATTTTCCAATAATACTATTAAAGTGTGTGAGTATGGAGATGATGTATGTATAGCAATGTTAGGGTTTAGAAATTGATTGTAAAGGATTGGGCAAAGTTACTTCACTTCAGTCATACTTCACTACATTAAACTTTATTACTGTTAGTCCCACTATTAGTTTACAGATCTGGAATTACGTCTCATTTATAGGACAGAAGAGCATCTACAATCAAAACTAAAATGCGAAATTTTGGATGTTTGTCGCTCAATCACATCAGAACGGCTGAACGGATCTCGATGAAATTGGGCGCAGTGGCAGATTGTACTCTGGAATAACACATAGTATACTTTTTATCGCAGGGTTACGTTCCCTTGGGATAATTTTCGCTCGGGAGGAGCCGCGAGCTAGTGACTCACAATGAATTACTATAAACTGCAACGAAATATAGCAGGAGATATCGCTTCTGATGCGATGATTATTGAGATTTTGTTATGGAAGGAGACAAAAGGACCATTGACACTTTGTAGACGTTTTTGAGCACCTCTTTTCTGGACTGTGCTGGGCTGTCTGCCCAGGTTTGGTCAAAAATTATTTTACTTCATAACTCGTGTCTTTTCAATGTGCAAAGGCCCAGTGGAAAAAGGAACCGTACGTAAAAATATCGTACAATTTTTAAACAGACCGTCCCGCGAGAGAAACCTAGTTTGTCATACTTCAGACAAATAGATTTGGTACTACAACCGAGTAAATAGAACTCCGCGTACGTCTTGTACAAAGTTTGAAGTATTGTTGTAAAAGCTTCCTCTAATCAAAAACATGTTCAGTTTTCAGTTTTGTTGCTGTTTTGTCATCAGTTTTATGGGATCTAGTTCTATTTTTTCAGTAATTAATTAAGGATTACCAACGAAAAAAAATACAAGCTCAATAACACAATACGTTTTCGTGTAATGCACACTCAATCACAGATAACCACAACTTACACATTAATGAGTCTACATGCTCCGACCGAATATTAAAACAACATTACTTTAATAAATTAAAAGAAAAAAACTTTTTAAACAAGCTTTTATTTAAATGCTCTAAAAAGAAGAAAATATTTTTTCCTTTCAAATTGATCATAAAAGTCGCGAGGTTTGATTAATTAAATACTTATAAGTACTTACGCAAACCTCGCGACAAGCATTTATGATCAATTTGAAAGGAAAAAATATTTTCTTCTTTTAGAGCATTTAAATAAAAGTTTTTTTTCTTTTAATTTATTTTTACTTTCTAGTTATTTCGAATTTTCGAGTTACTCTCAACAAGCCCTTTTATTTGGTACCCATATTGTAGAAGTACATAAAAAATAACTGATCCGCCATCTTGGATGGTCCGCCATATTGAATTTAGAATGACGTTACACAGCTTATTGTGTATTGTCATCCAAACTAAAGGTGTATACAAAATTTCAGCTCAATCGGTTGAAGATATCTGCTTAAAAGTTAAGTAGCAAGATTCCACCCGAACAAAGACACATACATTGCAAGTTAAATAAAAACTATTAAAATAAATAAAAATATAAGCGATTGACATACTAATTTCAAGATTATGATGGCTTAATTACAAAGAAAACAAATAAAACATAATACCTACAAGTTTATTTGATTTGAATAAATTATTTTCATTTATAATGTTGGTAAAAATAAAATAACATAAAATGACAATTTAAGAGTGTATCCATGTCAATATTTAAAATTACTATGTATTTTTTTTTTAATTAAAAGTGTATTACAACTAATACATAAAATAATCCCACCATTACTACGGTTTTGTGGGGCTTAGTTTATTAATTATGTTAGCCATATTTAAAGATAAATAAATAAATAATAATAATCGGGATTCATAAATAAATTACAGAATAAAATAAAGATAAAAATGCATGTCTAATAATTATTGTAATTGGATTGACAAATCAAATGTCCTCTGCCTGAAAGTACTTAATCAATTTCCTTTTAAAAGTTTTGAGACTATCGTGATTAAATTCGATTTCAGCTTTGCGGCTGTAATTTCTTTTGATTATGATACTGGGATAATTCAACATTTCAGCTGAAAGACTTCCACTGCTGGATATACGCCTTTCACACGCGTCGCCACAACGACCAGTCCGATGCGCATCTTGCATCCAGCAGACTCCCATGACCCCTCGCTGGAATTTGAGTTCACCATTTCGGAAACCTTATTACGGATGAAAAGTTCGATACTAGGGACAAATTTATGATTAGAAAAAATACCTAATTACATAATAACCAGTAACTTTGGTAATCCATGTTCCTCATCTTCTTCTTTGTATGAGAGGATATGATTGCTCAACAATGGAACAATTCAGGCTGTTATCACTATTAGATGCAATTGGGAGGATCACGCAGCCGCATGTCCATTGGACAAAAGTCCCCACATAATGGGTGCCCGAAGACGGCAAGTGCGGCCTAGAAAGAGTTGAGATACATTCCTTGAGGACTGGTACGATGTGGCGCAGGAAAATAATTCTTGAAAGGACTTGGGGGGGACCTTTGCCCAGCGATGGGACAGTATAGGCTAAAACAAACAAAATCAAAATTAAGTGTTTACCAAAATCTTACCAAGCCATTGTCTCTTTCCCAAAGAAAATATTTCAAAAAGCATTTCACTTTGTACACATGTCACATTCATTTTCGATTTGTTACCAAACCCAATATCCTGGCGTCGATATTTATTTAACATATCATATCAGCATTAGCTTGATATATAGGCTTTGATCCTTCGTTGGACTCAGGGCAGCCCTCTATGATTTATGCCTACATTAGCGCATTGCAAAGGAATTGGTGACGTCACGTTGCTAGAAAATATTGTGTTTATTTTTAAGGATGGGATGTTCAGAGATAGGGTTTGGATGGAATAGTTTTGGGTCTGTTTGTTAAAAAATAATCTGAAAGTGAAGAGTATATTACTCGTATCTATACTAATTATATAAAGCTGAAGAGTTTTTGTTTGTTTTTTTTTCTTGAACGCGCTAATCTCAGGAACTACTGGTCCGATTTGAAAAATTATTTCAGTGTTAGATAGCTCATTTATCGAGGAAGGCCATAGACTATATATCATCATGCTGAGACCAATAGAAGCGGAGCAGACGAGGTTGCGCGGGTCAACTAGTTAATCTATAAAGCTGTAAATGGACCTTCAAAAGATCATGTCACTCATACATTTTTTACCTATTAAGTTAAGGTACCTGATAATTTAATCTACGATTGTCAATTTTGCTTTAGGCTCTTAGTTTTGAAAAGGAACTAAGGCCAAAGTTTATAGCTTCAGGAAGCTTAGCAATTCGCCCGCGACTTCGTTCGCGCGAGTTTAGTTAGAACTCCACGAACTTTATCTCCCATCTAATCATATAGGGTATATAAAAATTACTTATTAATAAACTAAACGTAGGGATTTTTGAAACCGTCGTAACTTTTAAACGAAAGGTTTGAACAAAAAGCGGTAATTGTGACTTAAACATAATAGTTAGAAACATACCCTTGCGGACTTTTTGTAGATATTTATGTCATCTATAAAACTGTACTATATCACTTTGCTCTATTGTCAATAGTTTCCACAGGGTACGGGATATAAGGATCTTTTTTGGTATTTTTTAACACCTTGGGTTAAATTATCGAAGTTTTCATACGGATCCCTAACTTTTTTCAAACATTCTATAACTCATGTTCATCAGGGATAATGTTGGATTCTAATGGTGAAAGAATTTTTCAAATCGGTCCAGTATTTTCGGAGCCTATCCAATTCAAACAAACAAACAAATCTTTCCTCTTTATAATATTAGTGTACTCGTATATTTAATGCTTATTTGTCAAAAGACCCTTTCATGAAAAGAGTTTAGTAGTAGTACTTAGTAGGGCAATCACCTATGGCGAACCAAATTAATTTGTAAAATGTATTTCCCCGAATAATTATTTTGTTTTGATTCCATGTCCATGTACAAACCAAATATACAAACAATGACTCCTTACCCTACACATATCTTCAAAAAAAAAACACCAAACAAGAAAGTAATATTCAAATGAAACTACCCACATACACACACATAAGTAAACTATCAGCATAGCGTTGAGTGCCTACAACGCATCGCGACGAATTTTCTAATCGTGTCCACACGGGACGGGAAAACATCATATTTCACCGGGGCCGGGGGGGTGAGACGGGGTGAAGTGAGGGGGTAGGGGGTAGGGCGACGGAGATGAGTTTTTTACGCATTATTGCTACACACGGAACCAAAATTGAACCCCTACGCAACACTAATAAATTCTAATTTCGATTATTTGTGACACTTTATGTTGATGACTTTGTATGATGAAAATTGAGTTTTCTGGACTTGGTTTGTTGTTTATAATGTTATAATATGTTGATGTTCTAGAGATGTTAGATGATGTTGTTGATGTTCAGTAACTATGGTGTCATTATTTTGCGCTTTCATTTGATATTGCAGTGAGCTGCTGATAATTCACATCACCAAGCGTTTAAGCTGCATTTCAGTCGTTTATATCTAATTCTGCATTATTATTCTGAATAATGAATCGCTTTAATCCAAAGTTTGACTAAAAGAGAATGCTTTGTTACATTAAGTCCACCTATGTATGTATGTGTGTACATAAAGTTTAAATTAATAGAAAAAACTACGCAAAAGATTTTCTAATATCAGCAGTTTAAAACTACAAAAAAACAAAATACCTTCGGAAGAAAGAAAAAAAATTAATTTTGGAAGTCGGTGTCGGTGTTTTTGGTTATTTTTTCGTTTTTTGACACCGACTTCCAAAATTAAAATTTTTTTTTTTTTCTTCCGAAGTTATTTTGTACCTTGTAGTGTTTTGGTTTTGGAAGTCGGTTGTATTTTTTGTCAAAAAGTTTTTTATTTTTTCACTTTTTAGTGGTACCTAGGTACCTGCGTACCCATTAACAGCGTACCGGCGCAATGTTATGTTAAGAACTGGTGTAAACACTAAAAAACATGCGATTTCAGCAATCCCGATCCCTTTGCTATCATTTATTGAAGAGTTCCTTTACCTACCTCCGAAGTTCTTCGTCAGATCTTCACCAAACTGAAACGGGACCAGTCCAGAAAAATATTCATTCAAACAAAAAAAGAATCATCCAAATCAGCTGACAATTGGCTAAAGTATCGCTGAACAAACATTTTTTATGGGATCTCATCATCAGATCCTAATTTATACCTTTCATCATCAGCTCAGCAATATGAAATGATGATTACCAGTCACAAATATCTGAATTGCGTTAGAAAATTCATGAAAAATATTGTATATGCCTATAAAAATTGAGGGTTGCCCTCGATTTTCGTGGGATCTCCCATTGGTGGCCCGGTGGTAATGGCAGCGTTGCGAGTTGTAGGTCGTAGGTTCGAACCCAGACAGGCGCTTTAATAGTGTCCTGAGGATGATTGGCGAGAGAACCGATACTGTTCTGCTCAGTAGGTTCACTAAACTCCATGTGTTGTGGGACCGGTGAGCCTCTTCTTTTTTTTATTACTAACATTAGTTATAAACAAAGTTCTGTTACTAACAACCTTGGCTATATATGGACTTTTTTGTCTGAAATGAATATATACTTATACATATTTTTTTTTTTTTTACTTTTTGTAAATAAATTATTTCATTACCACTGCTCTCAAAACGGTGAAGGAAAACATCGTGAGGAAATCGGCTTGTCCTAGAACCAAAAATTTGAAGACATATGTGACATCTACCAACCCGCACTGGGCTCACGTGGTGGATTAAGACCCACTCCCTCTCACCGAGAGGAGGTCTGTGTCCCAGCAGTGGGGACATTATAGGCTGATTATGTTTATGCTATGGATGGATGGGTGGATGGATGGATGTTTGTAACTCTTTCACGTCAAAACGCCTGAAAATATTTTCATGAAATGCACAGAGTTAGAATATAGTTTGGAATAACACATAGGCTACTTTCATCCCGGGAATATGTTCCCTAGGGATCACGCGGGCAAAGCAGAAGCTAGTGTTTAAATAAATAGGAAGTAAAATAATAATTTTCCATTTTCACCAGTTTAAAATCACGTCACACAAACAACCAAAACTACGACAATATTTGCCATCACGTGCATAGCAACATCCAAAACTACCAACCAACACTCGACAAACTAGCTGTAACTATCCAGAAAACTTGTAGTATGCTCACCGGAGGAAATGTTAACAAACAAATTGGAAATAGTCCGGGAGATAGCAACGTTCCTAATACCCAACTTCATTTCAGAGGCACGAGCTCCTGATCGAACGAAAACATTGTTGTGTGCCCTTATCGTTACCGTATATGTACTGGAAATGACTCTTGGGCGACTGAAATTGGTAGGCGTAGAATGATCCAGTAGGGGCTTATTATCAGCGGTATGATATAAGTCACAGAACCCAGTTAATGGGTTGTGGGACCTCCACAACCCATTAACTGGGTAACAAATTAAATCTAACTAATTTGATCTAACCTAACTAATATTATAAATGTTAAAGTTGTTACTCAATCACGCCCGAACGGCTAAACAGATCTGGATGAAATATGGAACTGAAATAGATTATAGTCTGGAATAGCACATAAGCTACTTTTTATTCCGAGAGTATGTTCCCTAGGAATCACGCGGGCGAAGCCGCTGGCAGAAGCTAGTTAAGAATAAGAGGCCCTGCCTAACTACAAGACTCGCTCTGACTCTCTCTTGCCGGGTTTTCTTTTACTATCAGTACTCTCACACTCACCCAGTGACATGTTCTTGTCATCTCCATTTCCGTTACATCTGTGTTCCGCACGATTTTCTAACATGCAGGCTGGAGGTGTATTTTTATTAATAAAGAGCTTATACTGAACGCCTCTTCAGCAAAAGCTTTTAAGCGCTTCAGCGTTCAGCGAACGTTTTCAGCGTGTTTTTGATAAACAGATGCCGCTACTAACTTGTACCGATAGAATTGTAAGGAAATTACTGAGAGTTTAAAATATTCAGCGATGTTACGTTTGCTATCAAGCAAAAATATGAATTTTTGTTCAATAAAATTTTAGTTGATCTTGTAAAGGTAGGTAGGAATCCGCTAGGAGCCTGAAGCACAGGGTCAGTCGATATTGCGACGTTTCGATAGGTTTATGTCTAGTAATGTACGTATTTCGGTAATGATAATAATTGTAATCTGCAAAATTATCATTTTCATGTTGTGAAATTTGATGTTTTTCGGACTTCTTACTAAGATAAAATAATTTTTTAGAGAATTATAATATCATTATTGAGATACAGTCCGCTGACAGACAGACGGACGGACGGACGGCGTAGGCTTAGTAATAGGGTTCCGTTGGTTACGCTTTGTGTACGGAACCCTAAAAACCGAGACCACTAATAAAAGAAAAAAAAAACTTCGCCAATTAAAACACACACACAAAACAAAGACTTATTATCACCCCGTTTCATCAGACGTCATGTATTTAACACGTCAGCGCATTCGCATCATGACCGGGTAATGTGCGCGTCACTAATCATCGCTGGACCAGCGCTAATTCCCCGGGTAACAAGCGCCGGCCAGTATGCAAAGCTGTCAGACAAACATCTAGTTTGCTATTAGTCTTTTACGTTGAGGTACGATATTTCTGATGTGGCAACTCTTAGCAGATTTCTCAAGAATTGATGAGAATTTTCAGGAATTTCTTTATTGCATAACGTCAAGAAATGTTATAATGTTATTGAATGCTACTGTCATCGATCTGCAGCCATTTTGCAGGTGCGCATGGAATTGGTTTTTACCGTAAGGCTATATTGTTCCCACCCAACTAACATTTTGGTGTCAGTTACAGGCTTTTTTATGACTTTAAGTAATATAACAGGGTTATAATTATCTCAGTTATTACTAAAGACGATATAGAGGAGTTAACAAACAAGTTTTAGCCCCAATCGCAGCACTATAGCGTTAATGGATGATGTAATACAGCTTTGAGAGTTATAATGGCGCTAGTAGCAGCAAGTATACTTAATACGTTATAGCTTTAACCTTTTTGTGACACCCAAGTCTTTATAAAAGTGTTCGCCGACACCTCTTAACACTTATTGTTGTATAGTTATTGCAATGAACTCTGTTATACCACTTAAGGTGCTATATTGACTATTATTGCAGTCATAAGCTATAAAATAGAGTTTATCGAGAGTTTAGTAACACGAGAAACTAAAGGTGTCAAACAACTCCTCTATCTAGGTTTAACCTGTAATAAAGGGTTTAACTAAAGCGTATTGTGTTAGGCAGTCCTCTTTTACAGACGTTCTAAAGGTATTGGTGTCAAACAACTCAAGTATGGGTCGTTATTAACACTAACCTCACTTTTGTAAAGTTCGCCATTGTTTTGGTAACCTAACAATTAATATTATTTCGAGTTATTCAACATTTGACTACAATAAACAAAATTTCTTACATTATTTGAAGCATTCCATGAATGCCACTTAATTTTACATACCACTGCTCAAGAAGCAGGAATGAATAGTAATGTTTAGCTTGAGGTACCTATTTTGTTATCATAATTTTTCTTTTAAATCTTTAATAAATCCTAGGCGCGTTAAAATTGAGATGAGAAACATGGTATACATTTACTGTGAAATCGTAAGGGCAGTCATTTTTCACTTCACATACTTAAATAACATAATATTCCATAATATTATTCTGCTGTGTTGAATAATGGATGACATAACACTTCCATTACGAACAGATTTAATTTTAGTAAGGTTACAGGCTTTTTTATCTTGACGTGCGCTTTTTACCACCTGTAGTGCTCACTATCGCGGTAATATCGGTAAAAGTAGTAGCTGACGATGAATAAGCGCTCTTGTGGAGCTTTAAGATCTTTTTGACACCTTACTATAGGATTTATAGCACCTGTAGCGTTTACCAACTCTATTTTACAACGGTAATACAGATTAAAGTAGTAGCTGACGATGAATAAGCGCTCTTGTGCAGCTTTAATATCTTTGTGACACCGTACTATAGGCTTTCTATAACTTTTACCTGTAAAACTGTGGGCCTCTTTCGTGGTTATAAGTGAGTTAGAGCATGCTATAACTCAGTTGCACAGGTATGCGTTAACACTTTTATACTCAAATGGAACTGATATACGAGTCTTATATAGGTTTTTTTAACGCTTTGGTGCTAGTTGGGCACTGCTGGGACACAGGCCTCCTCTCTATCGAGCGGGAGTGGGCCATAATCCACCTCGCAAGCCCAGTGCGGGTTGGTAGATGTCTAATGTCTTCGAATTTTTGGTTCTAGTATATGCCGGTTTCCTCACGATGTTTTTCTTCACAGCTTTGAGAGCAGTGGTGATGAAATATTTTACACAAAGTAAAGCGCCTGTCTAGGTTCGAACCTACGACCTACAACTCGTAAGTCGCAACCACTACCACCGGGCCACCACCCGTGTTGAAATTTATTTTCGTAGCTGTTTGTATTTTATTTTTGTATTTTTAGCCTATTCATAATTATTTTTTATGCTGCTTCGACATCGCTGAAAACCAGCGCTTTGGCTCGGTCACGCACACAAATACAAGCATTGCGCTGAGTGATAGCCGTTATACGTTGATGTAATGCATTTCTTCCTATCTTGCATAACCCGATCAATTTTTGTATTAGTTTGTTTGTGGTACACGTCATGCTATCCGCAGATAAACTTTTAATCGCTGTTTATTATTTCGTTCTTTCACCGAGGATTGAATTTCCGGACAACTCAGTTCTGCGAAGTCCACTGCCAATTTAGTTTGTCGATTTTATGAGTATTTTGGTAACTTTTATCGTCCTACAAATATATTCATTTCATACGAGTATTTAGTACAGATTAGGTTCATTTTGTACTGATACGAAGATAGCATTTGCTGAGATTAAAATGCGTATACTACAGACGCTGGTAGGCAGACCAAGCTTTTTAAATAGCATATGGAAAAATACTTATGAATCAGTGATAGTGTATGTGAGTAGATATGAATTACCTTACAATAAAATATTTTACCTTCTCCACTAAATCTTGCTCCACGTCCCAAATCCAACGTAAGGGGGAGTGTCCACTGTCCACCGCGACGTTGATGTATCATGTCGGATCAACGTACGGGCAAGCGCGTCTGTCCTCCACCTAATCTCCATACATTATGGCCGTGGATATTGTTCAAATAAATGGTGCTTGAGACTTAAGTTTTGACAGTAGCCGGTAGGGTTGTCTGTTTGTGTTGATTTTACAAGATTTTTAAAGAGATTTACATTTAAGCGATTAGAAACTTGTTTTTTTGTTTAAAAACACGTGATGTTTTGACATTATTTGAATATGGAATGTAGTAGCTCATAATCCCGTTTGTTAGAATGATGCTGTAAAAATGATAAGACATTTAGCTATCCGTTGATGATGTATTTTACAACAAACAGATAAATAGATGTCTTTGAGAATAATTTTATGTTAGGAAGTCAATGCTTCTTTTTATTCCAAAAGCCACCTATTAAGCAAAAATAGAGATCTTTTTGTAAGGCTTCTAAGGGTGACAGCTATCATACCTGATACAATGCCTCTAGTTCAATGTCTCGGATATTTTTTTTACATTTTCAGCCTCTGATTTCAAAAGTAGTAAAACAAATAAATAAAAAGGAAGCCACCTAACTAACAAAGGAGATGTTCCAAAATGTATGGACCCTGGGCCAGGTCCTTGTACACTATACTTAAAAATAGAGAAATATATTTAAAACAGTTCTCAACTGTCCAATTTCTTTAAAATGGCTTTGTTTGCTGGTAAAACAAAAGAAATTACACTTGAAATTGCAACACGCAACAAAAACCCGTCATGGCGGTAAGCTGTCATTTTGATTGATTAATGACGTTTGACATTTATTTCTGACATATTTATTTACCGGCAACGAGACGAAAGTGACTGAAGTGACATTGTTATGACAGCTGACAGTTATTTTTCTATGACCTGTAACTAAATCGGTGCGACGCCATGTTGAAAATCTATAAAAGTAATTTATAAACATCAATTAACTACCACAACAGTAAACATTTAAATGAATTAATTGTATTTTTCCCTAATTCTACGGATTTTTCTCTTTTTTATGAGGTACATAGACCTGGCCCATTTTGAAACATCTCCTTTGACACTTAACGAACCAATCCATGCACCAAGTTAAATGAACCTCAAACATCGCGTCTCAAAATGCAAAACAAAGATTGTTTTCAACAATTGAATTGTAAAAATGATTCAAATTGTAGTTGTAATACAAAAATAACGAGCGGGCGGCAGCGCGGGCGCAACGTATGGAGATTAATTTGCGCTCGACGCCCCCACTGACCGCGCCGCAGCCTCCCACACCGGTAGCATAGTGTGGATATACCGGCCACACACAATATCTTTATCTGATAATTTTCTGGAGGAGATCGTGGCTCGGATAATAATAACCGCACGGGCCGATATTCAATGTTAAGCTACGCTTGCCAAGGCCGGTCTGTGGATGGGTGACCATCTTAACATACCGAGTTTCCTCCGTGCCTCGCAAAGCACGTTAAGCTGTTGGTCCCGGCTGTCATTTGTAGATCTTTGGCAGTCGTTACGGATTGTAGTCAGACGCCAGTCTTGCCATGAAGTACCGTGTTACCCAATAAATAGGTTGTGGAGGTCTGATAGGCAGCCGCTCCACGTAAAATACTGATATTCGGCTGGACTGGAAACCGAGCCTAATATATGTAGTTGGGAAAAGGCTAGGCAGATGAACTGATAAGTTTTTGCCTTATTCCCTTAGACGTTATCAGATTATATATATACCTATCCAAAAAATACACCTATTATGTCTTTGTTTTTGTAGATCGATGAATATTTATTAGACAACAGTAAGGTTACCTGGAGAGATGTATGTAGGTCAAAAGACCTTGATCAGAATCTGAAAATCTGAAACGAAGTTGATTACAAAATGGCACATTTTAACCAATTTATTAAACACTTTAATGAATTATGAACCCGCCAATATTACTCATTAACCCACTCAACCATGCATTGGTGAATAAAGTAGGAAAATCCGTTCAATACTTTCTGCGTTCATCTCATTCAAACAGACAGATAGAAGCGAGGGCTTCGTTTTATAATATCATCCTAGTGATTATTATGAGATATGGTAGCGTTTACAAAAATAAATCTAAAGTTAACCACATTGTAATAGAGTCATCATGTCCATGTTATGACAACGTGCTTGCTTAACAAACGAACAACCCCATCCCTCGCTACCCTTGTAGCAGTCTTGGTAGGTATATAAGGTAAGGAACGGAGTAATTTACTACGGCCGACGCTTCTTGATACTTGTGATAAAATTGTACAAAATAAAATAATGATAACAAATTGTGATCTATGTGCAATCTATTTTCACAGCTTTAATTAATAAAATCTTTGACAGAACTAAAACACTGAGGAAGCTCACTAGTAGTTATTGTAAATATGTCGGCACGGTTGGCGCAGTAGCTGAGCGATCCGCTGCTGCGCCGCGTGTCGTGGGTTCTATTCCCGCACGGAAAAAAATGTTGTATGGTCTACATATAGTTGTTCCGGGTCGGGCTGTTTGTATACGTGATTTTGTATGTTTGTAAACGCACCCACGATACAGGAGAAATTCCTAGTGTGGAGCAACGTTTTATTTAAATTAAAAATAAATATACTTTATAGTAATACTTCTAGAGCGGCCACCGCGAACCGGAAGATGCTGTGATGGAGGGCTTCCCAAATGTTGGACCGATAGCCTGGTGAGGCCGCGGGAATCCATTAGATGCGAGAAGCATAGAACCAGTTGATGTGGCGACATTTGGGAAAGACCGTAGGCCTATGTCCAGCACTTGACCTTTTTTCGGTGGAAATGGCGATGATGGTTATTCAACTCTACTAATGTATAAAGCTGAAGAGTTTGTTTGCTTGAACACGCAAATCTCAGGAACTTCTGATCCGATACGAAAAATTATTTCAGTGTTAGATAGCCCATTTATCGAGGAAGGCTTTAGGTATAGAATAGAATAGAATACTCTTTATTATGTACACCATATAAGTTACAGAAAAGATAGGTGAAGAAAACATTACATAGGGTGACACAATGGGCAGCCTTATCGCTAAAAGCGATCTTTTCAAGACAACCTTTGGATGGATTTCAACGATCATCACGCGAGCGGAGCAGTGATGAAAATTGTGACGCAAATGAAGTTGCGCGGGTCAACTAGTAACTTCATAGTTCTGTTTTTCTTTGGGTAGCAACATTTCTTTCTGTTTTATTTTATTATCTCTAAAAGTAATTAATTTTTCCTTCAAACCCAAGAGCTCAAAAGAAATTTTCCGCCATCAAAATCTAATGTTACCACAGCTCCAAATATACAACCTAGTACAACAAAGTATCAAACCTCCTCGCTCGCGCTACAGTCTGAGTGTCGAAGATAAGGCAGGCTGGGCGAACTATTAACAACTACGTCTGCTGAATATGAACCCGGCGCCACAGCCAACAGCGGCCATTTAATGAATATTTGATCCCCATTGCACTGGTCGCATGCCCGGCCTGGACACATTCGAATCAATTGTACAATGTTTCATACAGCAAACGGATGGAATAACAAAGATGGCGGAGGAAAATTTAAATGAAACCCGTCCTTTTTTTGGTAAGCGGTGATTCTCTTTGTAGAATGTATAGTTGAATACTCAATGGCTTAGGTTCTAGTCAAAATAGGTATACCCGGTGCCACAGCCAATAGCGGCCATTTAATGTATGTATTTAATGATCTCTATTGCACAGGTAGCTAGGCCTGGACACATTCGAAACAATTGTTCTATGTTTCATATAGAATAATACGGGTGGGGTAAAAAAATGGTGGCGAAAAATTTAAATTAATCCTGGCCTTTTTGGTAAGCGGTGATTTTGTCCTTGTAGAATGTATAATTTACCTAGTACTCAATGGTTTCAGATGCTATTCAAATATGTATAACCGGTGCCACAGCCAACAGCGGCCATTTAATGAATATTTGATCCCCATTGCACTGGTCGCATCGTTCTGAACACATTCGAATCAATATTGTATAACAAAGAAATCTGGACCAATAGAAAAAGATGACTTGGGAGAACAGTTCACTTCTTCTTTTAGGGTTCCGTACCCAAAGGAACCCTATTACTAAGCCAGCGCTATCCGTCCGTTCTTCCGTCTCAAGAACATTCAAAATTTCAACTGTCTAGCTATTAAGGTAGACAGTGGAAATTTTGAATGTACACAGATTGTGTATTTTTATTGCTGCTATAACAGCAAATGCTAAAAATTAAGGTTTAAGGTATGGAACCCTTCGTGTGCTAATACGACTCGCACTTAAGTGTTTTTTTTTAAGAGCTTGGTCGCTTAGCGACTCTAAAAGTAGGTATTCAAGGAGTTTATTGACAGCGTCAAAAGTTTTTATTTCTATATCCAGTAATTGAGGCTGTAAAACTAAACAAGTATTTTTAATACCTCTGTCCGAAACATAATTATCAGAAAAATGTATTTGAATGCTGTTGGACTTCTTTTTTGCAATGTTTAAGTACATAGGTCTTCATTCTTATAATAATGATATATAATTATTAAAACTATATCTAATTTTGCTGTTTCCAGTCAAACATTACCACAACATTAGAAATATCCACGTGTTACCGTTATAACATCATCTTCAATGATTCGTATAATCCATGTGAATTTTCCTTCTTTGAGTGAACTTTACGAGTAACTGAATCATATTAACGATAACCATCTCATTCATAAAACACCACCACCACGACACCATATTCCGAATTTGAATATATTTTGATAAAAAACCATAAGAAATGAAGTAAAACATTTAACAGGTAAGAAAAGGATTCCATGCATTTACTATGTGACGTAGTTTATGCCCCTTACTTTACCCCACAATCCTGAACCCGTCTGCATACGTCTCCAATCTTTCCACAGACACAACAAAGAAAGAAAAAAGCTTATAAAAGCAGATCGCAAATGAGAAAACCTCTCGAGACGAAAACGACTCGCTGAAAGTTTCAGACGTCGATACCAACCGGCACATAATTAGCTGTAAACTTTTCCATTCATAAAAAATATACTTAAAGCAAATTAACATAAAATTCAAACAGAACAACTCATTACGTTATAATAAGTTTACGTAGTAACAAAAAAATTGCAAAAAAAAACTTTCATTATAAGCGAAAATACTCGTACCTTCAAAGACTAACCTATTTGAAGCGAATTACGCGCCTAATCCAATATTTGTTCGAGAAGAAAGCAAGAGAAAAAAAAAATTCGGCCCAATTAGCGTGCGACCCGGTTCTAAGAGAAAAACGAAATTGCTACGTAAAAAGTCGTAACTCAATTACTGCGATGAACCGCTGTCGCAATAAGGCGTTCGTTAGCAGGGTTGAGACTAAAGTTGGAGCATGCGCCATGACCCGAGGTCGATAATGAGGGAGACCTCTCGCTCTGGAGCCTCAACATCACACATCCTCACAATTTAACGTTTACGTATTTACATACTCTCCCACATATGCATATTCACCCTATAACTAGGGTTGCCAGGTGAGAGTTTGAAATTTGGCGGCTGGTTGTATATTTTTTTTTTGTACAGTCGTGCTCAGCGCACATTTTGTAACTTCTACAAATATTGTCAAGATGCGAACTGATATCTTTTCTTCTTAACACTACACAAAATAACAACTAAAAATCAGCGTTTTCATCTAAAACCTGTGAAATAAAAAATAAAAAAAAAAACATACAAACAAATAAGATAATTTTATTTCTTCGATCAGGGCAATCCATGATTATATTTCGGATAGAACAAAGTAATTTTTTGGGTTTCTCATTTGTAATTTATCAATTACGAGCAACAGACTGGCGAAATTCAAGTTAGATGTGATTATGTTTCAATATTATTGAAATAGGAATATACTTTTTACTGGTGAAGAATACCAACGTACGGAGAGTCGATGTCTATTAAAAATTGGCTAACAATAACTGCACCACTTTCAAAAAACGCATTCTTTTTGTTCCAAAATACCTAAGACGCTCTCTACCTTCCATCTGTCAACCCTACATCCACCACTATGACGTATATGCACCGTACGCACACGTACACACCACACATTCGCACACAAGCGTCAAGATCTTGGAATTTGTTTAACTCAAGTAATGGCGTCTTACATTGACATTAGTTTGTCGAAAGATATTTATGTGACTTGAATGTTTAGTTGAATAAGGGGTTAAGTTTATGGTCCCCCATTGTTGTAACTTTTCTAGTTTTTTCTACGTATTTTATGAGATAAATCGTGTGATGTATGGAATCTGCAGGATTGATGGTGTAACGAATAAAGACATTGTCATAAAATATATATTTGGTATTTGTGAAAGTATTTTTCTGTTGTTACCTTTATCGTTATTTTCCTGTTATGAGTGAATAGGCTTTCAAATTCTTAAACAACAGAAATAATAATGTGTTTGTCATCTATTTTATGAACTGTTGCTAACTGTATCTAAAAAAAATATCGTTTTGTTAGCACAGCTTGGTTATTTGATGTCGTCGAAAAATCAAAGAAAATTTTGTTTATATGCGCGATACCTTCCATTTTTTTAAATTTCCCTACGTAATAAAGTATGTTCCCAACTCACATACTGATAACAATCAATTTATTATAAATACAACGTAAGAAGATTCTCCAAGAAGATTTAAACAGTGCCCAACAATACATTTTTCAATCTCAATAAAAAAACATAATCATCCAATTAATGAAATAAATAATAACACTAATTTATTACCAAAACAACTCGCGCCATCCACTCAAATCAGACACACATAAACATAACATCTAAAATTGGTAAGTTCAGTGGGAGCCATAACTCTCGTCTCACGTCGCAATATAATTAAAATCACGACTGTCCCGTGGTCCTCCGTGGAAGAAAGTGCCCCCTTCCCACCACCCCATACCTCCCCGAGAAAAGGGGGGAGGGAGCCGGGCGATTCACATTAATATTCCCCACTTTTATCTCTATATGCAAACTGGCAGCTAAAAGTTGGTCCGTTCATTGTGACCGGTTGATTCTTCCTAGTTGAATGATTGTGCTGTTCCAATGTTCGCGGGATGAGAAAGTTTTTGTTCAGCTATAGCTCTGCAGAATTCTTTTGTAGGTTTGATTTTCTTGTTTCATTATGAGCTCTGTAAAAGTTCTTGGTTTTGATTGCGGGTAGTTTTTAATATTAAAGCGTTTCCCTGCGGTATTGCTGGACCAAGTTTCTTACCAAGATAATTTTCTAACAGGAACCTTCTACTGGTTTACTCTCAAGAATAAAAGCACTTAAACGCATTTAATCGTCCATTTGCAAAAGCTCCAAAAGTAATCTCGGGAAAAAATCGTAAAAGCAGAATTTTAAATTACCGCTGTAAATGACTGTACCACCATCAATTAAAGAAAACGCCGGCGCAACGGACCGTAAAAAGTAATTCGGCCGAATCTAAAAACATAACGCCCATTTCGCAACTCTGATTGCTCTCAGCAAATGAGAACGTTTCACAATCGTGGAAAATTTTAATTAAATTACTAACAGAAATTCCTTTGACGACAGAATAATGCCGCTAAATACAAAATCCCATTGGTCATCTTGGCGAAAGGAAGAGCGGGTCGTTCTAATTACAAATAATCAAGCTTTCCGATTGGCGGGTGCGATCCCCTCTTGTGTTTGTTCTCGGTGGTGGGCGTGGCATTTCTCGCTCGCTCTTTTAATTAGTGTAAGGAGTAAATTGCTTGCGAGAGAGAGCACTGGCGCTAGTTTTGTTCGGGCGCCATCTCTTATTGGATGCTGTAACTAGTGGGGGGTAGGGAGAAAGGGGGAATAGTGTTACGTAGTTAATATAAGGAAAACACGTACGGCAAGCTTTGTAAGGGAAATGGCTCGGTTGACATTTTCAGAGTTGATAGTTGCACGCTTTTGAGTTAAATCGTTTGTTGGTATGTGACATGAGAATAACGATATAAAACGCGGGGATAGAAGATAAAACGGTGACTGTATCAGTTTTTTACCTGAAAAACGTCGTTTATATTCAAATACATGTGTCAGGTGTTAGATTATGTTTATTTATATGGTATTAAGGAATTAGAAACACAAACTCGAAACTTCAGCTTTTATTGCTTCTACATTAAACATTTGCATACAATTTCCCACGCCTCTTTAATGAGCCATCGCAGTATCTTCTTTCCGCATTCACCGATAAGGAAGTACGGAAAATCTGCATCATTGTTGAAACAATAAGAAACAACTGAGTCTCGAACCACCTTCGGTGTATCATCGACGCCCGTTTTCTTTTTTATTGCAGCTACCTCATCCCCCACTTCTCCCCCCTCTACCCCACGACGCAGCATTTCCAAGCCATTTAATATTAATGTGCATTTTCGTGGAGAGGAGAGATTCGTATAAAGCCCCAGTCTGCGATACACTACTACGGGGAAGTCGGGCTAGAATGGACAATACGTTTAAATTTTAATTATGCAAGCACTTGGAAGAAACAATTTTGCCTTTTATGGCTGAAATAAGAATTAGCTGGCAAGTTTATTTTATGGTGTTTTTAGTTTGTTGTTTGTGTTGTAAATTATTTTTCTGCTTTGTAAGTAAACTGCTTTTAGATGTAGATTGTGTAGCTTGAAATTATTAACACAAACCTGCTTCAAAGAGTTTTTGTTGACAAGTTTTGTGCACTACTCGTAATGTAGATATCATTAAGTCTCTTAATAATCATTTCTCGATAAGAAAATTACATTCCTCAACATTTTAATATTCTTATTTTCAAAGAAAAGTGCACCAAAAGCCACCGTCCACTCAAAACTCGAAACAACAATAACAGAATAATAAGCAGTAAATCAAAATGGCTATTTCACACCGCTCTCCCCGCTATGCAGAGTTGCAGAGCTCCAAGCCAGCCTTACTCTGGATTTATTACTCGTAGTTAAAAGTAGTTCGTAAGGCCAACAGTAGTTCCAAACAGCCATTTCCAATAGATAAAGCTTCGAGACAGATTCCAAATACATTAGGCGGTGACGCAGAAGGGGTGCGACTATTAAAAATTCCACAGAACCGACGTATCGTCGTGTATTTTCGGTCGAAACTCGTAAGTTGAGTGCATGACACGTTTATTAGAAAATTTCCTCTCCCCTGACATGATTTTGTGAAGGTTTTATGTAAGTAGGTATCAGCATAAAGCTGGTGTTAGTAACATAAAGGTGTCATGTGGTAGTGTTGGGAATTTTAAGGCATAAGTAGCTGAACTTCAAGCGTTGGTAGTCAAAATGGCCAGTATTTTTAAATGTTTAAAAAAAGAACATTCACCGTTTTTTTTTTTTTATTGTGGAAATATGAAAGTCTTAAGAAGTCCCATCAGGTAATTGACTAAATAAAAATAATTAGTCCGTCTGACAGGTTTCCACAGAGTATTGAACACGTATTGTTTCTTTTTTCACGTAAACAAAATATGGAGACGATACAGTGCGTTGGAAACTCGTGTGACGTCACTTTCCGATACACTTTTCACAAGCCCTCTTTCCTAATCTTTGATGCGTTTTCTCTTCGTCAATTTAAGTGATTTGATAAAATAAAAAATACCAAATTAAATATTTTTCAATAAGTAACTGACATACTAAATAAAATCATATTCTTTTTACTCAGAAAACATCCTTATTGCAGTGTAAAATAATAATAATAATAAAACATTTATTGCAGAATTTCTTCCATAATTTGTTAGTAACAATGCAAACTTATGAACTAGTGTTAGTAATATTACATACTAATTTTGGGAGGAAAATTACGAAAAATACTTAATGTTTTCCTTGTCTTCGGAAAAATGCTTTGGAAAACTTAATTTAAAAGTGATTTACGTCTGGTCTTTTGAATTAATTTGGTTACTATTTGTTTATTTATACACTTACATATTATTCGCGTAGTTTTTTGCCTTATTACTTAACTAGCCCATGACTTCATTCGCATGATGCTCAAAAGCTATTCCAAGGGAACAAATTACCGGTATGGAAAGTATCCTATGTCCTAATCCAGACCGAACTACTAACTGTGTCCCAAGTTTCATCGAAATCCGTTCAGCCGTTAATACGTGAAGAGGTACGCTTTATCACTAGGTACATATTATAAAACAAAGTCCTCTGCCGAGTCTGTCTGTTCGCGATGAACTCAAAAACTTCTGCACCGATTTTCATGCTGTTTTCACCAATGGATAGAGTGGTTCTCGAGAAAGGTTTTAATAAATAATTTGTCTAGAAAAATTAGGGATCCTTAAGAAAATTGGAGCGCGGACGATGTCCCGGGCGAAGTGCTAGTTAGTTATAAATACTAGTGATTTCTAACGATTTAAAATAGAATAATAAAAAGAATTAAAAAGTCATTAATAAGTTCACAAAAAGTGTACAAATGGTTCAGTAGTAGGTATATATGGTCCGCAGTCAAAATTGGTCCTAAATCAGGAGCAATTTCGATTGCGGTCCTTTAGTTTAGAGAATATAGAATTATTATAATATAGAATACAGAAATTAAACTCTCCACACAATATTAATTTCCAACTACCCGACTTCCGAAACACATACCTGCTAAAGTACTTATCTATAGGGGAGAGAGGGGTGACAATGGTCTCGAAGGCGAATCGTAATTCCTATTTTACAAATGGTCCACGATTTATACGACACCTCCGTGATTATTCGCAGTACCACAATAAATTACCTGAGTTTGGTCCAAAGAGGATTTTATTTTTGGATTTATAACCGCCATTTTTAAATTCGGTGGCCTGATGAGGGTTGGTACAGATGGTTCTTGTAGTATTAATTAGATATAAATTATGAGACATTCTGTCTTTGTATTTCGAATTTGGTTTGAACAATTATACGTATTCGTAGTAAAATGGAATTAGATTTAAGATTTATGAGGCAACAGAGGTTTAGTAAAAAAATTAGCTATTCAGTTTTTTTTTTTCAAAATACGCAAACGAATGTGTAGTGTGTGTGTGTTTGGTTGTATTTTTTCCGCAATTACAACGTTGGTCCCATAGGAAAAGTTATTCACAATGGTGCGTCCTAGCCCCCTTTTCAGGTTTTGGTAACTTTTTTTTTTACTCGCTCGGATCGCTTTACGAGACGCGAGACAAAGCGGACGTGTTTTCTGTAATTGATTATTATGTAATAACAATTACGATAAATAAATATAAATATTGCTCCGTCAGTGTAACATTAATGTGTGTCGCATGTGTCAGTAGATTTTACCGATTAAGCAAGATGAACTAAATAGTTTTTATAAACATTAAATAAAGTGTTTCTGGTAGAATGTCCAACCCAGGATCGAGCCCGTTTGGTCGTAGCCAATTACTACGACGAAGTCCACCGCCGACGCCTACCCAACCAGTACCACCAAGCGCCCCAAACCCACCAGCACCCGCGGAAAAAGAATTGCCGACTGAAGTCATCAGTACGTCGGAGATCCAGAAGTGGTTAGGATCTATAGATGGGCTTCTGAACGAAGTTTGCACGATCGTCGGTGATGGGAAAATGAACTCGGATCAGAAGCTTCGAGTTACCACTCTCTGCCGGAAAGTCTCCAGTGGGACTTCTCAGATGGCCGTTTTATACCAATCTTTGAAGTCAAAAACGATCCAGGCTCATACCACAATCCAACACCTTCAGGCTCACCAGAATGTTGTGAACTCTCTTCAGCAGTTCAGAGAGGTTGTAGAAGCTAAGTTGAATCCATCGATGAATACTTCTTACGCTAGCATGGTGAAGAAAGGTACGGATAACTTCGTTCGTCCTGCTAATTTGAGATCAGTCGCCATTTATCCGAGCGATAAGACCCAAACAAGTGACGACACCAAGTCACTTGTCCAAAAGATCATCTCCCCAGAACAACTTAAGCTTCATGTCCGTGGCCTGAAAAAAGTAAAGAATGGGGGCGTTCTGATCAGCACCGAAAATAAAGGCGATATTGATAAACTCAAGAACTCGGAAAAACTGGTATCATCGGGCCTTACAATAGAAGAACCTTCTAAACGCCGCCCTAGGATAGCTGTCGTTGGTGTCCCCGTTGCCCTTACTGAAAAGGAAGTATTTGACTGTATTTACGAGCAGAACCTATCAGACAAGTTACCGCATATAACTCGTGAGTCCTTCCTTGAGTGCATCAAATTAAGCCATAAATCGGGTAAAAAAGATCTTCCCACTTGTAACTACATCTTGGAACTACCCGCTAGCATAAGAAAAGTTTTAATTAATCAGAGCCGAATTTTCATCAATTGGACGTCATGCCCTGTTAGAGATTTCACGATAGTCACCAGGTGCTTCAATTGTCAGCAGTTCGGACACGCAGCAAAGTTTTGCCGGGAAACGAATCCTACTTGCAACCACTGTGGAGAGAGTGGACACTCCTTCAAGGACTGCAGCAGCAAAGTTTCTCCCCCTCAATGTGCGACGTGCAAGCGCTTCAAGAGAAAATGTGACCATCCAACTGGTGATGTAGGTTGCCCGGCCCGCAAACATGCAGAAATGAATTATATAAACTCAATAGATTATGAAGGCGCCTAAGAGCGCCACTTAACACTTTATTTATTTAGCAGATAAACAGGTAGCTTGTATTTATTTTCTCTTCTTTTGTAACTATAATGACAAATCATCTAATTTGCGATCTAGATAGTTTTTCTGTGTCGGAGTCTAAAATCTGTAATGTTGAGGACTGTAAACACCTTCTTCCTTCTGGTGACAAAACCTTAACCCTGCTCACGCAGAATATTCGCAGCATAAATCGTAACATGAACGGTTTTGAAGTGCTATTGCAGAACATTGACATAAACTGTGATATTCTTGTCTTAACAGAATGTTGGTTGTCAAAACAGGTGGCCAACTTACCATCTCTTGACGGTTACTATTCCTACAGAACTAACAGGAACATAAACCAGAACGATGGATTAGTAGTTTATGTCAAAAATAATCTAACAACAGTAAAGGAAGAACCTGTTTTCCTCGACAGTAATTGTTTAATAATTAAAATTGTTCCCGACACGGTAGTCGTGGCTATTTATAGGCCTCCTTCTCAAAATATGGACAGATTTTTGGACTCACTCGACACTAACTTAAAAAACATTACATCTTTTAAAAACATTATACTTTTGGGTGATATTAACATTAACATTGCTTCCGGGAAAACAGATACTCATGTACATAATTATCTCAATATCTGCTCATTTCACGGACTCCTACCAGCTCACTATCACCCCACGCATCAGAGTGGCTCATGCTTAGATCATATCATTCTAAAATCAAAAAATCCATCCAAAACATTGGTTACTAATTCTACGCTTACTGATCATCAAGCTGTTTTATTATCATTACAAATAAATTCACCTAGAAAAAACTGCAGGCGTAGTTACACTACAGTCAATATGACAAATCTCGAAAAGGACATACGCAGTATTAATTTTGACCCTGTTTATAATTCAGACGATGCAAATAGTTGTTTAAAGTATTTCATAGACTCACTACAATCTGCATTAAGGACAAACACGTTCTCTAAAATAATGCCTAGAAAGTATAGTTGTATTAAGCCCTGGATCACACCCGGTCTCGTTCGATGTATAAGGCATAGAGACAAACTGCACCTAAAATTAAAACTCGCTCCTGATGACGAAGTACTCTCTGTAACTTATAAAAGGTATCGGAATTTCTGTAATAATCTTTTGAAAAAACTAAAAAATCAGTATGATAAAAATGAATTACAGAAGGCGGGGAAAAATAGTAAACTGGTATGGAAATTTGTTAAAACTCATACATTTAGATCAAAAAATGCCGAACCTCCGCTTGATATACTATCAACAGATATAAGCCCATCCGAAGCAATCAATAAAGCAAACCATTTTTTTGTTAACGTTGGGAAAAACTTGGCCGAAAAATCATTAAACTCAAGAATTATTTCCCAACAAAACTCGACCACGACATCCTCTACACTAAATTCTTTTGTTTTATTAGACACCGACGTTAATGAAGTAGTCAGAATTATAAACGGGTTAAAGGAGGTTTGTGCTACTGGGTGGGATGACATACCTAATAATATACTTAAACGATTTAAATACTTACTTGCCCCTCCTCTAACCCACATTTTTCAACTATGCTTATCTAAAGGAATATTCCCAAAATTGCTTAAAAAGGCTGTGGTCACACCTGTATTCAAATCTGGAGATAAAAACAACGTGAATAACTACAGACCCATTTCAGTGTTAACAGGCCTCTCAAAAATTTTAGAAAAAATTATAAACAGTAGATTGATAAAATATCTAGAAGATAACAGACTATTATCAGACAGTCAATTTGGTTTTAGGGCCAAAAGATCAACTAGCCAAGCAGTTCACGAATTGACTAACTATGTTACTACCAACCTAGACAGTGGTATGCACACAATTGGGATCTTCCTAGACCTTGCCAAGGCTTTCGACACAATTTCTTGTACTTTACTTTTGCACAAGCTTGAAACACTTGGGATAAGGGGAGAACAACTTCTGCTATTTTCTGATTATCTCAGCGATCGTCATCAGTGTGTAAAGATTGGTCAGCACACAAGCTCTGAACTTAAAAATAGTAGTTTTGGTATACCACAAGGTAGCATTTTGGGCCCTACTTTATTTTTAATCTATATTAATGAGCTATGCAGCCTCTCACTCCAAAATGGTGTGATAATTTCTTATGCGGATGACACCGCTCTATTATTTTCAGCTAAATCAAGAGTTGAGGTCTATGAATACGCCCAAAATGGTTTTAACATTGTGTCTAATTGGCTCCGTAATAATCTCCTAACATTAAATACAGATAAAACCAATTATGTTATATTTACAATGAGAAATACTAACATACCGCTTACTAATCTAAACATTCGCGCACATAATTGTTGCACGTATGCTGACACTGCATGTTTTTGCCCCACTTTAGCTATAGCTGACCATTTAAAATATCTAGGTGTCACCATTGACTCAAATCTAAATTTCCGTAAACATATCGATTTACTGTGTACGAGAGTGCGCAAATTAATATACGTTTTTAAGAATTTACGGAACATAGCCGACTTTAAATTAATTAAACAGGTCTATTTAGCTTTGTGTCAATCCATTCTTACATATTGCATAACTTCTTGGGGTGGTGCGGCAAAAACAATTTTACTCCCGTTAGAGCGTGCTCAAAGAGCAATTCTAAAGGTTGCTACATTTCACCCTTTTAGATTTCCAACGCACCAGCTTTACGCAGCATGTAAGGTGCTTTCAGTACGGCAATTATTTATTTTAAACATAGTACTTCACCAGCACACTGCACTTCCTTTTGATCCTGTGCCTTCTGACAAAAGAAGAAAGGACTTGGTTTGCATTAAGTCTCAAACTAGACATGCGTTTGCTAATCGTTTTTATCTGTTCTTGGGACCTTTTCTATATAACAGGCTCAACAAGGTTTTAACCCAACTAACATTTTGGTGTCAGTTACAGGCTTTTTTATGACTTTAAGTAATATAACAGGGTTATTATTATCTCAGTTATTACTAAAGACGATATAGAGGAGTTAACAAACAAGTTTTAGCCCCAATCGCAGCACTATAGCGTTAATGGATGATGTAATACAGCTTTGAGAGTTATAATGGCGCTAGTAGCAGCAAGTATACTTAATACGTTATAGCTTTAACCTTTTTGTGACACCCAAGTCTTTATAAAAGTGTTCGCCGACACCTCTTAACACTTATTGTTGTATAGTTATTGCAATGAACTCTTTTATACCACTTAAGGTGCTATATTGACTATTATTGCAGTCATAAGCTATAAAATAGAGTTTATCGAGAGTTTAGTAACACGAGAAACTAAAGGTGTCAAACAACTCCTCTATCTAGGTTTAACCTGTAATAAAGGGTTTAACTAAAGCTTATTGTGTTAGGCAGTCCTCTTTTACAGACGTTCTAAAGGTATTGGTGTCAAACAACGCAAGTATGGGTCGTTATTAACACTAACCTCACTTTTGTAAAGTTCGCCATTGTTTTGGTAACCTAACAATTAATATTATTTCGATTTATTCAACATTTGACTACAATAAACAAAATTTCTTACATTATTTGAAGCATTCCATGAATGCCACTTAATTTTACATACCACTGCTCAAGAAGCAGGAATGAATAGTAATGTTTAGCTTGAGGTACCTATTTTGTTATCATAATTTATCTTTTAAATCTTTAATAAATCCTAGGCGCGTTAAAATTGAGATGAGAAACATGGTATATTTTTACTGTGAAATCATAAGGGCAGTCATTTTTCACTTCACATACTTAAATAACATAATATTCCATAATATTATTCTGCTGTGTTGAATAATGGATGACATAACACTTCCATTACGAACAGATTTAATTTTAGTAAGGTTACAGGCTTTTTTATCTTGACGTGCGCTTTTTACCACCTGTAGTGCTCACTATCGCGGTAATATCGGTTAAAGTAGTAGCTGACGATGAATAAGCGCTCTTGTGGAGCTTTAAGATCTTTTTGACACCTTACTATAGGATTTATAGCACCTGTAGCGTTTACTAACTCTATTTTACAACGGTAATACAGATTAAAGTAGTAGCTGACGATGAATAAGCGCTCTTGTGCAGCTTTAATATCTTTGTGACACCGTACTATAGGCTTTCTATAACTTTTACCTGTAAAACTGTGGGCCTCTTTCGTGGTTATAAGTGAGTTAGAGCATGCTCTAACTCTGTTGCACAGGTATGCGTTAACACTTTTATACTCAAATGGAACTGATATACGAGTCTTATATAGGTTTTTTTAACGCTTTGGTGCTAGTTGGGAAGTTTCTATAGTGTAAGGTATAAAAAATGTAGTAAAATGTTGTGTGAATATTTAGAGACTCTACAATACACAGACACAGAACAACTTCTGGAAATCTTGGCATGATGATATTTGTTTCCCTCGTAATTGTTTACTTTTGTATAACACATAGGCTTAGTTTTTAGATATTAAGGTACTTACTTATTAAGCTTTTTCTCGTAGTTGTTAAAAGATTCTTTATTTTTATTTAGTTAACCTTTAAATAGTACTGCACCAATGTAGTTGAATTGTAAAGTGATGGCCTGAAACACAGGTTTAAATTAACCTAGATCGGGCTGGTTGCTACATAACATTGCAATTCCGAACCACCATAACTTGCACCTTTAATAATAATATATTAGTTTTAGTTTATTTTCAGGCACTATATTTGTATGGAAATCATATCACTGTTGGCTAAATGTAAACTCTTTTGTAAACGTTTTATTTGAATAAATTTTATTATTATTTTATTATTATTATTATTATTATTACTATAGATAGGCACGCATTTGACCACTATCTTACCTGATGGTAAGTGGTGATGTGGTCGAAGATGGAGCACGCTTGCCTAGAAATAACCTATTCACTCTTGACTTAAAGACTCCCAGGTTGTAGCTATCAGGAAACACAGACTCCGGCAGGGAATTCCACTCCTTAGCTGTACGCATTATGAATGTGTTACCAAAACGTTTTGTGCGTATGGGTGGTGACTTACCAGAGTACTCACTTCAGTTTCCTGAAAAAGTAATCAATGCGTCACAAAGTTAGACCATAGTATAGTAAGTGATGCGATTGGCCGGTGAAAATTCAATAAAAGACAAGTACGAGTCGGATTCGCCCGCCGAGGGTTCAACACAAAGGACATTGTAAAAAATGGCCTATGAACCAACACGCATGAAATATATACTATAATTACTAGTTATTTTAATAATATACATTACTTATATTTTAATAGAACGGACACTTTTTAATTTCGAAAACATTTTAAAAAGTATTCACTTTCGTCCTTAGCTTCCGTCATAATCCTCGGTGATAGTTCTATTATTTTTTTATTCAATTTGAGGTTTATAACAGGCAAAGGTATTATAGCACATACAGCCAAGTCTTTGTAACGGCACTCTTAATAGGAGTTCGACACAGACAAGCGTCAGTATTCTCAACACTTGATATACGATAATGATTTTTTGTTACAAACAGTCCGCTATGATGTTGCGGAATCATAATAAGCCTTATCAAAAAACTCGATTGAAAGCGCTGTTTGAAACGAGCAATAATATCAACCTGACAGTTGACGAATTGACAAATGACAACATTCGACATTTTGTAGTAATGTCACTTGGCGCGTATGTACTACATATGCTATACCTACTTTATAATCACACAAAAATGAAAAAGTAAATCCTTAATAAAACCCTTGCATGTCCTTAAGACTCCCGATTCCTAGAGTTCAATGTCAAGAAGCGCGCATCTGTCATACTTACATTCAGTAATAAATGCTAAGTTATTGCTACATACCGAATGTTTTTAATTTAGGTATCCGTTGTTTTAATTTAGGTTTAATCGAATATATACATTATCTAAAACCCAAAGAGTAAGTACACCTCCCTGTTGGATCTTAAAATCACATAAACGGCCCTATCTTTTTTGAACGATAAGTTAGAATTTTGATTTTTTTTGCAGAGCTGCAAGAATCCATACACCTAAGTATTTGGTTTTAATTGCAATTCGATACCTCCACGCGTTCGAGATAAACGGTATTGATAGACAGACGGACGGACAACAAAGTGATCCTATAAGGGTTCCGTTTTTTCCTTTTGCGGTATTGAACCCTGAAAACGTACATTTTCAACACATACATCGTACATTGATCGTACATTTTTTTGTACAATCCAGATTCTGTGGCGTTAGTGTATATTACATAATAAATAAAGGAGTTAGGCGTTCTGGACTTTTCTTCGCCAATCTATGGCAGTCTGTATACTTCCTTACAAATGCCTTACACAAACATTCATAGGAAGCAGCTGACGAAAGAGTCACTCTCAAGCAAAGCTAAACCTCTTCTCCGCGCATGTAGGTGATCTTACCTTTCATCGAGGGTGACAAACCCTCTATTAGAAAGAATCTGAAGAATCTATCGGTAAAAATATTCTCAATTTTAATTCAACTAGTAAAGATATTCCGATCAAACTAATTCTCGTATCTAATCATCGCATGCTTAAGATATTATTTATCGATATCTTAAAAACCTTTCAAAATATTTACTATGTTAATTAATTATCTGACTAGCGACAAATATGTGAGCAATGGCCGCCATTCGAGCCATGTGGTCAAGTCGAAAAGCTATTTTATTGCTTCCTGTCAACATTGAATAAATTTACCTTTTTTTTGGAATTTTGATGAAGTTAATTCTTATACTTAGTTGCTTACTTTCTTTTTCTTGTTTTCGTATGTCAGCTGGTTTGTAAATTATTGGGCTGTCTCCTTTTCTGGTGGTGAGGGAGACTACTGTATAATTATCAACTTGATGAGAAGCAGTATTAAAGAAAGAAAAAAAGCTTTGTCACGAGATAAGTGCTGCCTTCTAAGAATATATTTAATGGAAATTAGCAATACGTACGTGTTTTTGTTTTTATTAATTTTGTATTAATACAAAAGATTCAAGAAAAATACGTCTTAGTAGGCATGATAACTAATACAACTTTTTCGCAACCAACAATATCCCTTTAGTTGGGATCTGAAATAAAGCGAGTAACAAGAAATCAGCTGTTCAGTACATTACTGTTCGCGTAACCCAAAATAAGGAAACAGCTGATTTTATTTTCTCTATTTCAAGGTTAGTCGTAGTTGTTTATATTCAATATTTATGTGTACTGTGGGAAATTTTCAATGAATTATTGCAAAGCACTAATTTTGGCATTCATACTTTGAATATCAAAAAACAGCATAGCCTTATCACAACTATGCTAAGGTACGCTTCCATACAGCGGGTCTAAAATCATAATACAACAATCTGTCAAATACCATTTCCACCTTTATCGCTAACGCATTAGGTTCAAGGTTGATTGGGAAAATTTGACAGTGACGGATAGCGTGACGTGCTTTCTGATTCAGCTAAAGTGGCTGTTTCAGATCCCCAGATGTGAGACAACTGCATTTTTCTTATTAATGATGGGTTTGCTCTTGACTTTAGTCTATGTCAGAGATGACAGAGATAAAGTCTACCATGGAGCGAGCTTACCCAAAAGGAGCCTGTTCACTCTTACTTTGAAGAGGTTAGGGTTGTAAGCTTCTGGAAACACAGACGCGAGTTCCACTCAGAGAGAGAGCCACTCCTTGCATATCAGTATTTTACATGGAGTGTCTGCTTATGTGACCTCCACCAGAAATAGAGCACATTGGCAAGATTGGTGTCAGATTGTCTGGCCGTCTGACTACCGGTAACGACTGTCAAAGTACTATAAATGACATCCAAGAGAAAACGGCTTAACATTCTCCTAACATCAAACCTGAAAAATATCTAAACGTTGTATGTTTAAACCGATTCCCATCAATATTTTAATCACACACAAACACAGAACAGTTCAGTAGTCCGCCCAATCGACATTCCGTACTCATTGGAGCAAACATCCTCGAATTAACATAAGCGTTTAACATGAACAAATAGATGTACCGATAAGCACGATAGCCACGTAATGTAAGCTATTCATTACTGTAATTAACACTTCGGTCTATAAATTTAGAGGGTAGTCTGCCGTGACGGCCGCGCCTTGTACGATGTGCATTTTTTGTTATTGCGACGGATTTTTTAAGTGTCCTATGCATAATTTGGAGCATTAATGTTGGAAGATTGATTGCTTTTCGGTTCAATTTCATTCAAAGATTTTGTTAATATTTTACGTTTTTTATTGGAGGAGTTCGTAGTCAAATTATACCTTGCTGATGGGTGACCAGACCATCCGATACTTACGAAGACCCCTCAATGTCTTGGAAAGCCTCTAATTTATTTTTCAATTGTTCAGAACTGGAGTCGTGAGGCAATGTGTTTACCACCGACAGCTTTTATACAGTCCAGAGGATTTTCGAAGGCAGAAGTCGTTTGCTCTCAGATGGCTCAGCCGTAGAAAGGAGTTGCAAATGCAGTAGGTTCTGCCAGGTACCGCAAAGACAGCTAGATACAGCTATTCCAACGAGTACTGTCAGACCATTAAAGTGGCTGAGTGGAGAGGCCACAGGGCTGCTCTTGCGCGAAGTCACGTTGTGTGGTTTCGTACACCCCAGAATGGGGAGAGGTGAAGAAAGGAAATACAGCGAGAAGAAAAAGAAGAATCAATGGTCCTTATGGCCGCAAGGCGGAGGATATTTGTTCAGTATTCAATGGTGAAGCTAATCTCAAACAAAACTTTATTTCATTTTATGCTTGTCACCAGTTCTCTATATTGAATGTACAGTTTTCCGACAAGACTGTCCTCTCTAGTAGGAACAAAATGTTTGAGATTATAAAAAGTTAATGTATAAAATGTAGCTAGTGGCTAAAGTATAATTGCCGCACGGGTCGATCTTCAAGGTTAAGCAATACTTGCTGAGGTTGATCTGTAGATGAGTGACCATCTTAACATACCGATATTCCACCGCGCCTCAGAAAGCACGTTAAGCCGTTGGTGCCGGCTGTCATTTGTAGATCTTTAGCAGTCGTTACGGATTGTCAGAAGCAAGAAAATTTAACTACAGTCTTGCCAAGAAGTACCGTGTTACCCAGTTAATGGTGTGTGGACGTCTGGTAGGCAGCCACTCCACGTAAAATACTGGTATTCGTCTGTATCCGGTTTGGCTGGAAGCCGTCCCTAATATAGTTCCGAAAAGGCTAGGCCGTTGATAGCCTGTTCTTAATGCCAACATAATTTTAGTTGATTAATTCACAAAGATGCATGACTAGATATAATAATAGATACAATTATCACTTATTTAATAAAAATAAACCTTGTAATTTTATGATAACATACAATTACCATTCAATTAAAGCCATAAAAATAGTAAAAAGTCAATGTAAATGAATCATGCTTTTAACTACAGTGATGAAACTTATCTATCCCGATGTTTATCTAACAGAGTTATAGTTAACTAAACGGCAATTACACGCCAATTAACTGCCTATGTTTTATGTTAATTAAATGCACCCTCACGTTACATCAACTATCATTTTAAACCTTCTTGTTAACCATTAAGTACCGTTTGAAGTCAATGAATAATTATCACAAAGTTTTAAAGAAAAGTAGCGTGTTAAAAAACCGTGATGAATATTTTATGAAAACCTGTTTTTAATAAACATTGTAATGTTATTATGACGGATATTACATTAATTTTCTATTAATATCACATTTAATTTTCAAGGTAATAATGTTTCAAATTAATGAGCTAAATTAGAATAAGGTTAAAAGCTTAAGTTTTATGCGTTTTAAATTTAAAATAACGTTAAAATAAAATTCATTTGACACTTTCACTTTGACGTTTCTTTAAAAATATTAGCTTATTAATGTTTTATCCCATATTTACTGCACAGCCTCATTATAAAACACGACACATTTTTGAATATTTATTGAAGTACCTACAGAGCTCTTAAAATTATGAAAAAACTCATTTGTTATGCCTTTTTCATTTATTCATTACTAGCAATCCATCCCGGCTTCACACGGGTGCAAATAATATACTAAAACCTTCCTCTTGAATCACTCTATCTATTAAAAACCGCATCAAAATCTGTTGCGAAGTTTTAAAGATCTAAACACACATAGGGACAGACAGACAGCAAAAGCGATTTTGTTTTATACTATGTAGTGATTCGATGAAATAAAAATTATTTTGTCAAGGTACAGTCAGGGCCAGTTGTAAGTCTCAAAAAGAAAAATCGGATACTTTATTAAAACGATTTGTCATCAACTCGGCAGCGCCTAAAAGACCCGATATTGATGAACCTGCACAGTTTTTTATTACAAGCGAAGGATTAATAGTTGACAGGAAGACTCGGCTCGCATAAATATCTCATTAGGCAAAGATTTATTACTTAAGCAGTCACGAAACTCTAAAAAAAGTTTGGAAGAAAACGGTTTTGATAATTACTTGTCAACATGCGATTGTCTATTTGGAGCTCAATGTTGGTTAATTTGCTTTTTTTTATTTCGAGTAATATATCATTTTCTTAATGACACCTAAATGAAGAGTGATCACGAACGAAATCCACAAATTTCACTAACAAACTTGCTGTAATAAATTTGAAAATTAAGTATTTTTTACAGCTTGTGTAAACGAGTTTGGCCAACAAAATTATACGTATTTGTGTTGGGGTTTAAGCCTCGGGTATTGCGTAAATTTTGTGTTTGCTGTTTAGAAGGTTATTTTTTTAAATTTAACTATCGAGTCGTTGTCATGTACACCTATAACAATAACTCATCAAACTATATATTTTAACTTTGAGACTAGGTTTTGTCCAAGCTTTGTTTTCGTTAATGTAGCTCATAACCGTTTTTAAGGGACCCTAGATATGGTACTACGGTTCTTTCCATATTTGGTTGTACCTACTGTACCAAAAGTCATCAAAATCGGTTCGGCGATTTAGGAGGTAGCAAACAAAGAAAATTCATTTTCGCTTTTATTATTTAAATTAAAATTATCACAGAATTCAATTGCACATGATGTGTTATCTTCTTTAGCCTTCAATACTACGAATGTATAGTTAAAAAATTCAAACAATAATATAATTATTTTTTGCATTTATACTAACACTAAAGTCTGTTTTTAATCTCAGAGACTAAATTGACAAGTGAAAATGGCAAACTGACATAAATTTCAACAGCATTTAAGTCAGATTTGACATTTGCAGTTGTCAATTTAGTCTCCGAGATTAATAAACAGACATTAGTGATTCCACTCCCGGGATAAAAAATAGCCTAAGTGTTATTCCAGGCTATATTATAATCTATCCCTGTGTAAAATTCCATGAAGATCCTATCAGGCGTTCTGACGTGAAAGAGTAACAAACATCCATCCATCCTCACAAACTTTTGTATTTATAATACCTATTATAATTATATTATATTGTATATTATTGTTACATATTATGCAATAGCATAGTAACATTAGTAGGAAGTAGGATTAAAACGTTACTTTTACTCTTAAAAACAGAAAGACAAATCAACAGCTGTTAAACATGATCACAAATAAAAAAAAAATTATAAAAAGCGCAGCTATTAAAATTTAGTCCCCGATTGTACCGATAAGCAAACACTGCTCAGGAAAGGTGACATTCGGTAAGCATAAAAGCCTAAAGGAATCGGTGTGTGTCCTAATAATTTATCGACAGTTTGACCTCGCTTCATTTACATTAAACAAATTGTTAATTTTTTGATAGTTATCATCCGGAACAGATGGTCGGAACCAAGTAGTACCAACACAATTGAATTTGAACTGTAATTGTTCACTATTTAGGTTGAATTTGGAGTGGTGTGGGACAAAATTCTTTAAAGTGTTTTTTATGTTTACGCCGTAATAATTGTGGAAGGTAAGCATGGCATGTGCCGTGGTTATGAGACAGGTTGACCACATGTGGCGCAATCTGCTAAGTATTTTATCGTACATTTTAGATTATAATTTGACGCGTATCGTTTAACTTAATGAAATTTGTTTTGTGGCCATACGATTTTCTGGACTGGCAACTCTGGCAGTATAACTTAGTATCGGATGTATTTAAAATAAGAAATTTGATATGTACCTTAGTACTGTTTAAGTTATTAGGTTTTATCGAACCAGTTTTATGACAATGCCTTAAACCTTTGTACATTGGTCCGTAAAAATAATCTTATAGTATTTGAATTTCGTCCTTATAAATAAATAGGTTTAGGGCTCACAAAGCTTCTTATGTAAGTTCTTTTGGAATGTTAGTGTTTTTTATCAAATGGAAAACTATTGATCTACAAATTCTTGAGTTATTTTGTTTGACTGTCTTAGGATAATCGTTTTAAAAGTTTCAGGCTTTTCTTTAGTTGTGAAACTATTTAGGTGCCTGATGTGTCTACTAAATGTTGCTACGACTGGTCTATTTTTTTTATTCTTTTGATAGGCACGCGTTTGATCACTATCTCACCTGTATCTCCAGTACAGTAGGAAAATTAATGAACGTAACAAGAATCTGTAATGGCAAACACATACGCGCAGTCTCCAATCCTCTCCTTGTCAATGGTCCGAATGCCTTACTTTTTACACTAAAAGACTCTAAAATCGACGTTATTTATGAAATTATTAAACATTAAAACGCACACGTGCGTCATAAACAACGGCCATGTGTAAGGCGTCCCATGTGTCCGGAGTAAAGTGCGACATTTATTCGCGCGAACCATTACCGAGCGCCACCGAAAGTGCCATTAACATAAAAGAACGAAAAGAGAAACTACTTTCAAACTCAATATCAGAATCTTTTGTGTAGCAAATCTACTCTCCAAGCCCTCAGTTGGCGGCCATCCGTTAACACATTGATTATACATCAAGGAAAATAAAAAGGAAATAGCACCACGAAAAAAGCCGCCGTAACGATTTCAATCAGACAAAACGTTTTGCGTTTTTATGGTGGCACGCCATCGGCGACTATCTCGTTCCGAAACAGATTATTTCTCATTTGATTTATGGCGGTTGAATCTTCCAACGATATTATGTTTTGGTCATCCATTCGATTCCTATTTGAATGCTGAACGCCGAATGGGGTGGTATGAGACGGGGTGGCACTCGTACTATATTAATCTCAAATCCATTTGTTGTAATCTGCATTCGATAGTGGTGCTCTATTCAGTGGCGTTAGGGTTGAAAGTCGCGTTCATTGTTCGCATGAGTTAGGACAGTTCAGAGATCGCCTACCGATAGAGGTGAGAGATGAAACAGTAGCATCGAATTCATTTCGCCGATGTATAATTCCGTCTCTTTCTTACGCCCTGCGGGAGACTGGGCCCTAGTATGTATCAGATTTGGGTTTTATCGTTTTATTGCTTATTCTTTTTAGATTTTCAGCGGCGAAGGCATATCATTTTGTTTTTAATGCGAGGCATAAATAACCGCACAACCAGCCAGTGACTTAAAGTAATGGCGCGTTTAGGAAAATATGCGGAAGTGAGCACTATTTCTTATGTTGCAATAAAGAAGATTTGATGCACATTTTATTGTAATTGAATGTTAATAACATTAAAATTGTTTTTATTGTTAAAATATGTAAATTATGGTTTCACGTGAGAACTTTTCAAGGATAATTAATATTCTTTCAAAGTAACGGTTTTCCTATTGCTGAGACGTTCAAAAACAGCCAATTTCAATTCAACAAATTGGCCTCAGAGAACGTCAATCATAGATTAAACTTCTTATAAATTGTCGCTCAATTTCTCCGGAGTGATTTTAAAAAGCGGAGGGGTGATTTGCGTGAGTAAGTATTTTGCAGCGAAATATTTTGTCGTCGGTTTGCCGCATCTGGCGAAGGTCCAGTAGTCTGATGACAGCTTATGAATATTTTTGGCAAAATTCTTCGCTTTTCCATTGAATTTATTCTTCTTGTTTAACTTTTTGTTCCAAATTAAACTTTTCACATTGTGCCATGCCATACTTTACAGTCTTGAAACGTCAATAAAAGTATTTATCTAACATAAATTGTGAAGCATTATGGCCGGTTGGACACTATTTGCGCTTATATGTCTAAATCTTTATGTCATCTTAAGAAAACGATAAAATACCTCCATTTATTTGCAGGTAACCTTTCTCACCCTGAGCTTACGTTAGCTAACAATAGGCGATAGTTCCTACTACTCAATAATAGATGCCGCTAGGTGGTACGCGGCCACTGTCCCGTAGTGCCACCCCTCGCCGCATGGGGCGCCACGATCGCCCATTGTTCGGGCCCTAGCTTCAAACAGAGTTCGATAACGCATAAATTCAACGGGTCTCGAATCTTTTGTTTTATCTCAGTAACGTATGGACACTGCGAAGTGAGTCCGTATGATGTTTTGTTATTTGTTTTGGCTTTATTAATGAAATATGTCGCTTGGTGCACACAGCCGCGGCTATATTTTATTATTTTAGTTACCATTTGTTATCACGACTTTATCTGCCGTATAGAACAGGGATGCATCGAAAAGTAAATTATGAAGGTATTGTTCGGGTCAGATGTCTTTAGTGAGGAACAATAGGAACGAATAATTTTTGTTTTCGGTAATAAATTTCATATAAACAAATACTGTTACAACCAAAATCGTTTTGAGAACTCCCGACAATGATCTTATGTCAATTAATCATTTAATTACAGGTTAGCTAACGAATATATATTAAATTTGTTAATGCTATCCAATCAAAATAAAAAGAATGCCCAAAACATCAATACCTAATTCACTTAAGCATTGTCAATCTTTTCCATTTTCCAATGAGGTTCAAATAAATTGAACGTCTTTACTTCATGTTACAACAAACCATAAATAAATTAAAAAAAAAACTCTATTCCATATTTCACAGTTCAAATTCAAATGATGCTAGTATGATTAGTCTTCTTTTTTTGAAATATGCAACCCTTTTTGGACAAAGAACCTTCTCTAGTTTTTCCCACAAATCCCTGTCCTTGTCTATATGTATCCAGTTCTTTCCTGACACCTGGGTAATGTCATTAGCCCACCGTCTCATAGATCTACCAACATTCCTCTTTCCCTGTAGACCTTTCCATCGTAACAATAAATTATAAATAGGTCAGCATCTGCCTAGCTTTTTCCCAACTAAATTGGGGTCGGCTTCCAATCAAACCAGATTCAGCTGAATACCAGTGTTTTACGTGGAGCGGCTGTCTACCAGACCTCCACAACCCATTAACTGAGTAACACGGTACATCTTGGCAAGACTGGAGTCAGATTTACTGGTTTCTGACAATCCGTAACGACTGCCAAAGATCTACAAATGACAGCCGGGACCAACGGCTTAACGTGCTTTCCGAGGCACGGAGGAAACTCATTATGTTAAGATGGTCACCCATCCACAGACCAACCTTGGCAAGCGTTGCTTAACCTTCAAGATCGACCCGTGCGGCTGTTATTATTTAGCCACGAGCTCCTCGTGACAAATGACAATTAACAAATTATAAATAGGTACCTAATTTAATACCGATGAATTATCATTAACAAAAACTCTTACCCCATACAACGTCTTCTGAACTGTAAACCTTACCTGCTATATTTTACATTTCTATCACCATGACGTCATAAATATTCACGACTTTCATTTCCTCTTTAATTTAAAAGGTGTCGTTAATCCATCGATATTAAAAACAGTGCAAACATCGCAATC
This sequence comes from Lacanobia oleracea, assembly GCA_950371165.1. NCBI lineage: Eukaryota > Metazoa > Arthropoda > Insecta > Lepidoptera > Noctuidae > Lacanobia > Lacanobia oleracea. The sequence continues at coordinate 15,214,300 of OX493401.1, forward strand.
TTCCTCAATCTTACTTACTTCCCGACTCTCACTCCAGAGGGGAAGAACTAATGAACCGGAGAAAACTTTTGCTATTTATAAAGAACTTCGTCATTTCATCTTGAGCTGTTCGTGAATTAAAACTTAAACCTTTGAAAAGAAGTTTGTCTAAAATATTGACTGAGATTTCATAACTGTTTTGTATCTGAAGGATTTGGGCGGTGTTAATACTCCTTCGATAGTAAACTTTATCTTTGAGGGCTGTCAATTCGGTTTTATTTTTTCCCTTTTTAGATTTTCCATTCAAATTTAAGTGCAGGTCTAATTGAGAGTTGCTCTACCTAAATGAAACAAGCATAAAAAAAAACATTCAGACGAAAGAACCTAAATGCGGAAGTTCTTGCGTCTGATAGTTTTTTTTAGGGTTACGTACCCCATGGGTAACCAACGAAACTATTATTAAGCCTCTGTTGTCCATCCATCGGTCCGTCTGTCTGTCAGCGGACTGTACCTCAAGAACCGTAATAGGTAGGCACACACACAGTACATCTTCTTTCACAGTATGTCTTCGTATTGCCGCTATAGCAACAAATAATAATAATAAATGAAAAATTAAAAGAAGGCTCCCATACAAGAAACGTATTTTTTTTTTCATTTTATGGTACAGAATCCTTCGTGTGAGAGTCTGACTCGCACTTCGCCGGTGTCTTACTGTCGGTAAGAAAATAAAAACTTATTTAAATTAACGTCAAGTAGGTAGTATCATAACATATATGAATTTATGATCAGTGATTTATTAGATTTGATAGCCAAAAAAACACTTGTTTTAGCCTACATTTTACTCTGTCAGTTTTCGAAACAGCTTAGGATCACATCTGGACCACAAGGTCGACGGATATCGAACCCCTTAAGCAATAGCTCATACCACTTCAATCATGCAAATGCCGTCATCGTATTCATGAAAACACATTCCTACACAGACATCAAGAATGACATTTACTTTCACTATTTCAGGAGTAGGTACAAGAAAAACATGAGAAAAGTAGCTTTTTCCCGCGACTTCACCAGAGTATTTTTCACTATGCCAACAGGAGTTAGTTACTGATCATTATCATCACATCAGCCAATTGCCGTCCTCTGCTGAAGGTGCCTCCCCCAAAGAGCGACAACCATCCCGGTGATGCGGACTGCTCAGGCCGCATCCATACGTTACCAGCCACAGTTTCAAATCATCGATCACACGCGAAACGTTGAATCGAATTAGGTCCCACCGAGGTGAAAATATCCTTTAGTATATGGTGCATCCGGCTTGTTTCAGTCAAAAAAAGTCAAAGTTTGTTAATAAATCAATCAACAATAATCAACATACAGATTTTCATAATATATTTTTTTTCTTTTTATTCCTGTGAATACAGTCTTTCTACATAATACATCGGGTACTAATGACATTTTAAACAAATTCATAATACAACTAACAAATATATTGCGAGTGGACATTCGTCACGCGCCCCAACCCTTCCCTACGGGAGTGGGTCGAAAATGCCCGCTGTGCTAAATCCAAATGAACGTAATAATTGACGCTGCCCACTCAACGACGACCTTTGGGCATGTTTGACACGGGCTAGGACAGAATGGCGTGGAGATTTGTTCAAATATTTTATTAGCGACATTATTTCTTGTGTTGGTTCTATTTAACAAGTTGTTTTTGTGTGTTGTTGTTTATTGTTAGATATTTAGTGAAGGTCCTACAATACAACGGAAAAAAAATGTTTCAATGCGTAATGAAACAGTTCTAAAATTTTAAGAAACAGTTAATGGAACAACAGGCTTCATCTTGGCCAAATAATAAATCATCATCTCATCATCTGCCTAGCCTTTTCCTAACTATATTGGGGTCGGCTTCCAGTCAAACCGGATTTAGCTGAATACCAGTTGGCCAAATAATAAATATTGACCCATAAAAAAACAGTCCATTTGACATAACATTGGCAGTGTCAATGAATGCCAAAGTGTTAATTTATTTTAATCAAGATAATATAAACGGCCAAAACGCTTAATGACCTAATATTAATTACCAAAAACATAATCATAAATCAGAAGCGAAAACTTATTCAACCCTACCATAAGATCTTAATACCCAACAATGATTAAGACTCGTAAAATACTAAAACACGTCCTCTAAAATCTGTCCCAACCCGCCCGCCCGCTAACAAGCGGGGGTGACATAATCGGAGAAACAAATCTGGCTACTGGTGCTGCATATAAATGATGATGATTAATTTGTTCTTCGCAAATGACAAGAAGGGTTAAAAGGCAAGGGTAGGGCGTAATTTTGCCACTTGTACCAAATATCCCCGGTATGCAGGAGTGGGGTTGAATTTGCGCAGTTTAATTTCCAGTACCGTACTTTTGTACTTTCTGATTGCCTTTGTGGATCCTTCGAGTTTGATGGAGAGATATTTCCGACTCCAGAGCTGTATTAATTACGATTGTGATAGAATTTGGGATGGCAGCCGTTTCGTAACAATGGTAATACAAAGTTTCGTTGTCTTTGATCCCGAAAATGGGGTTGATTTTATTGTGATTTAAGAATTTGGTAATTTGATGAATGGGTTCATGTAATTTGTGGTATTAAACCGCTTTGAGCATTTTGAGATGTTTTTTTTAATGTTACTTAACCGTAGGAAATAATTTTGATGCTTTTTTGTTGTACTATTCAAAATGTAACTGAATTTGATTGTAAAAAAATTGTCTGTACTAGACTCGCCACAGTGCACTTAAAGCAATGAGGTTGGTGTTTGTCTTAAGAATTAAAATAACGATCAGATCACAGCTACCGTGCAGCGTCTTAACAGGCTCTTTACCTGTTATCGCAGTTTTAACCCCTAACATCCAGTCCTACACGTGGCCATCACTTGACACGTGCCGTTTGCTCACAATACATTATACCAAAACAAATAAATTGAAGATTGAATCCACCACGCCCATCACGATCTAAAAGAGTAGGCAATCCTTTAACATCGATCGTCCCCAGTCAGCGGTTCGCGAGACATTTGCAATATTCTTAAAAACATTTGGGTCCCGTCGGCTATCGAGTCGCACCCGACATCATATAGGAAAAGAATTTGCAATTCGTATAATAAGTTTCACTCTGTACCGCTTCGAGACCGCCGTCAGCTTTTTAGGGTTAAGCGGGGAGGTGAAAATTACGTAATTGTAAATTAGTTTATTATCATTTAGTAGTTTTAGGCACCATGCCGTGCTTATCATTCCGGTTTCTCTCATGGCTTCCATGAAATTGTGGATTCGATTGAATTATTTTTGTAATATTTACCTTTCAAAGATGCCTTGCTGTATCATCTGATGCTTTGCCCTCATAATGAGTATTTCTCTTTATACTTGATTAGTTGGCTCGCGCAACTTTGTCTGCGTCACAATTTTCATTACTGCTCCGCTCCTGTTGGTCTTAGCGTGATAATATATAGCCTATAGCCTTTTTTCAAATCGGACCAGTATTTTCTGAGATTAGCGCGTTAAAGTAAACAAACAAACAAACTCTTCAGCTTTATATATTAGTATAGATATATAAGATGATAATTTTAGTTGTACAAAAGGTCTGCTGCAAACATTATAATATGGCCTATTTCAGGACATCTGAAAGTGTAATCGTTTAAAAATATTATGAAGCTGAAATACCAAATAAGATACAGAGACCATTGCTTAAAAAAAAAATATTATTTAAAATTAGCACATACCACCTACATACGAAACTTCACACAAAACACAATAAAACAGCTAGGTCAAATACTCTACATACTCTCGCATTTCCAATGTAGTTTTCAATAGGAATTCCTTACAGTTGTATTTAAGGTTGAATCTGATAGCACCCACACACTACGTAGGAGCTAACCGATAATGTTAACGATAGACAGGGCTCTCGTCTGCTTTGACTGACTCCGATCATATTAGTTTATTTTTATTTTGGTATAAGGGCACATTGTTCAGGCGTGTATGAAAAGATTACCTGTCTACGTATCTGTCTGATTCATAGGCACGTAAATGTGATGGTAGGTGTTAGAAGTACCGCCAATTTTGTTGTTTTGCGTGGTTGTACGTAAAATGAAAAAATATGAATTGCAAACAATGAAATCCGTAAAGACAATTCCGGCTATTTCACCTCCATTTTTAGGAAAACAATGATTAATATTCAGGTTTGTAAAGCTTTTTAATTTTTTTAAGAGGTGGGATAATTTTGTTCAATCTCAAAGGAATATACTGCTGCATATTTTTTTCTCAGGCAAGAAAATTTCTCACATTAAAATTCGAAACTCTTGCGCAATAAAACGGTTCCGCCCAAATGTTATCTCCAAAAAAATCTGGAAAATACAGTGACACAGGAAGTGTGACCTTTTGAAGAAAACTAGACAAAAATGACGCGCATATTATTATTTTAAAAGGTGGGTAGTTGAGACAAGATCATGCGGAGCCGCTACTAAGAACCCGACTGCGTCTGCCCACACACGGCAATTAAGATAAAACGGTGCAACGAACATCTTCATATAATAATGTTTATGAAACTACTATTTTTTTGCTATTGTTACTTGTTGGGTAATGACTAGTTTATATGGAGTGGTTTCGGGAAAGTTCTTTTTTGTTTCTGGTATTTGCTTATTTTCAAAAAAGATTTTTTTGGCTGTCTAATTTTTGGGCTACGACTACCTAGGTTGATATATTATTGTTATCTATAGATTTGTTACCCGCACTCTAAAATAGCAAGCTAACAAGAAGGTAACAACTACCGGGATCCTATACCCCGGGCGTGTACACATTGGTTCTTATTAGTCATCATCATCTGCCTAGCCTTTTCCCAACTACATTGGGGTCGGCTTCCAGTCAAACCAGATTCAGCTGAATACCAGTGTTTTACGTGGAGTGGCTGCCTACTAGACCTCCACAACCCATTAACTGGGTAACTCGGTACATCTTGGCATGACTAGAGTCTGATTTACTGGCTTCTGACAATCCGTAACGACTACCAAAGATCTACAAATGATAGCCTAGACCAACAGCTTAACGTGCTTTCCGAGGCACGCAGGAAACTCGGTATGTTAAGACGGTCGCCCATCCACAGACCAACCTTGGCAAGCGTTGCTTAACCTTCAAGATCGACCCGTGCGGCTGTTTTTATTTAGCCACGAGCTCCTCACACATTGCTATTCCGTACCGGAAGGGTAACCCAACTGAACCCTATTACAACGAGTAGGTAAGTTGAAATTTATTGCTGCTACAACAAATAGTAAAAAAATATATTAAATTAAAAATTAGGGAGCTCCCATAGAAGTAAAGAAACGTGTTTTTTTTTTGGTTTATGGTATGGCCCTCTGTGTGAGAGTTTGACTTGCATTGGGACAGTTTTTAGAGTCGTGATGTTGGCATAATCACGCGTTTTTATAAAATACGTCATTGGATATATCTACTTACTTAAAAAAATAAATATCACATTGGTTTTACTACATAGATAAAATTGGAGAGATGATTCTCCAAAGATCCTGAAGCCCACCCTTATGTGTAAAGAAGGGGACTGTGCTATCAAATGGTTTTTGTATCTACCCCAGACGATACATGAGACGTTTCTCAGTCTGCTCTAAGAATGTTTATTTTCAAAATGAATACTAAAAGAAGAACATTGTTTGTTTGTTTGCAGGAAATTATCTTTTTTTACTGTTGATAATAGGCACGCGACCACTATCTCACCTGGTGGTAAGCGATGATGTGGTTGAAGATGGAGCGCATCTCTGAAAGTACTGATCCGATTACGAGAATTAATTTACTTTACTACTTCTCCTTATAGAGTGGTTTGGTGAACTACTCAGATTGTTTGGGCCTAGGAAGAAGCAACGATAATCGCAGCATCGGTGGCATTAATTAAGTTCCCCAAAATTTTTCTGTTTGAGCATTTAGGGTATTCCTCCGTGTGGCTCATGGTCTGAACAGGAATACCGCCTGCCCTTATACTGGGAAAGCGACAGGTCTATAAGACCCCAATTCACCAAGCTGTGTTCATTCAATCATGGAAAGCTGCACTGACATGTAATTGTCATGTCATCATAATCATCATGAATCACTTTTATCCTCTAAAACTGCTCGGATCCTGCAAAAATAAGCACCAAAAAAGAAGCCATGGGAAAAGCTAGTGTTTTAAAAGAGCTTTTAACTAATTAGTTCAAAGGTCTATCTAATTTTACGATTTGCCGCAAAATAGGGAACATGCAATATTTCCATTTTTGCCTTAATTTTAAAGAACTCCATCTAGAATAGACCACCACATAAATAAGAAATAAAAACGCTTTAATTTATTGCCAAAATTGCGTTTTGAAATCGACAGTTTAAAGGTTCGCTCGAAAACGGAAGATGACGTCACTCGTGTCTATCACTGGTCAAGAACTGTCCTAACTCAAAGACTTAAGGGTGCCTTTTCATTGGCATAACAGCAGATACGTCACCAAACGTTGATTGTTGTTTTTAAATACGTTCCGTTTTACGTTACTTTAATTCCTTATTTTCGTTAAAAATCGATACTAACCAAAATAAAAACGTTGCAATGGTCTTTATTTTATACTTTTTTTATCATTTTACTGACAAAATTCTCAGAAATTCTGTATTTGCATCTTCCCTATTGAACGCCAACATTAGATTTGCCTCATCAAAACTAGCTAGTGAACAAGAACAAAGCAACGTTTAACTAAAGTACATAAATAAATAACGTAGTAAGTAGAAACTTTAACGAGCCAACTCATCATAACACATGCCTTAAACTACCGTCACCTCAACCGATCGTTATCTACTCATCTTCCACTAACCCAAAAAACCTTCGTTAAAACTAGTGCACGTGCGCGCCATAGCACGGACTTATTACTGCATAGATAAAAATCGACTTAATTTTACAAGAAACGGGTAAACCTTTGTTTAAGTTAACCGGGCTCTGTTGTAACGGCCTCTTTAGTATTAGCGACACGCCCGCTACCGGTTATTCTGGCGTTTTTTGTTCTAAAACCATACCTAGGTAGGGTTGAACGTGGATGGATAGAAGGTATTGTTTACTGTTTTGTCTGGGCCTCAAGTCTGCTATTACAATAGTGTCAGAATGGTCTATCATTGATTTCATAATTGTTGATTTTGACAAGTTTGGTAATATACTAATATAAAAGCGTCATTATGACTTTCCAATGGTCAACCACTGACACTCCATTTAAAGAAATGGCATAGAATGGTAAACTCATACATAATGACAAATTAATAAATAATATGTAAAAATATATATAGAAGAAATTTGTTCAAATTTAGTAGTAGTTTTTCGAAAATCATTTCTACTAACGGGTTTTATAATAATGGCAATACGAAAATGTCTTTCTACCATGATTCTATCACGAGACCATTGACCGACCAGTAATCGACCATTATGAACTAGCAGATTACGAACTTTTAGCAAAATGACAATGGGATCGTGTTGGAATGACGAATTTATAAAAAATGGCAGACTAGAGGCCCTGATGCTTAGGTGAATGAAATCAAGGAGTGACTTGTGGAGATCAACTTTTCTGCAGTTTTGACGTCTTTTATTTCACTTTGTAAACCTAGTGTTACCCAGTAAAATTTCACAAATACTCATTTAGTTTCACGTAGGTACGCAAACGCCCGAAACAATTAGAAATTATTATCATTAATACTTACATTTTGTTTTAATAACTTGTCTGACGAGTTCGGTGACCATATCTGTTGTAGGTGCAATAAAGTGTTGCGGGATTTATTTGAAAGAGTCACCGCGACCCTGGATCGCAAAGGGCATTAGAAGGAACACGGACTCGGTTTAGTCAGCAAGCCTGACAATCTTTTGCACTCCACCGAGAGCAGAAGGAGTCATTTGATGAATTTTCATAATTAAAAAAAGATATAATAAAGTAAGATATTCTATGTTTAGCAACTTTCATAATAAGCCGAACTATCCAAAAATTGGAAACGATTTCGAAGCAGCAATCTACTTGCCATAAATAATTCGATAATGTTTAGGTATTTTATAATCATACCAGGTAGGTAATTTGTAATTATAATGGGAAAGTTCGTTACTACATCAAGTGAAAATAGCGGTTTTTTAAACATTTTTGGTCATATTTTGATTAATAAAAAAAATAAAAACTCTCGCGAGCCACCCCTAATTCTTCGTTTAATTGTTACGACTCAGCTATCATGAATATCATCTTAGACTTCATGGGAACTCGGTTCCGCCATTTTTCGACTTTTGTCGGTACAATACGAAGGCACGTCGTGTTTTCTCAGTAATGAATGAGATAATGTGTAGCACGCACAGCCCTCTCGTTTTTCTTACATTTTTACATCATTATAGTGTTTATTGTCATTTTTAATGTTAACACGAATGTTCTTAATGACTTTTATTGTATTAAAACGGTAATTTCTTGGGAAATGTCCTGTTTTTTGCTTTGTTTTGTTTTGTCTTTCAGCGTCATGTTTGACGTCATTTAGACAATTTTACACACAGTTTTGACAGCAATATCGTTAGTATTTTAGGTTCAATTTAACAAGACAAAAAATATCTTCTTTATTTATGTTTCTTTCGTTAGATGCTATTTCTAAAACTTCAGAAGCTATAGGTTTGTTTGAGCTTACAACATGGAAAAAAAACACAAATTGTCACCTTAAACGGAGCTTATTCCTGATTCTTTCTTGGTTATTTTTTTCTACGTTCTACGACATTATTCTCTTTCGTACTATAGGTACTCTGCGACTATTTAAGACATAAATTGTTTCAGTGTATAGGTACATTTTATAAAGGATACTCTTTTAATAGCCTACTGCTCTTTCTCTATTAGATTCGAATTAATATTTTAATCCTTTTTTTCATTATGTACCATTTAGTTCCTAAACCTCTTAAAAGGTCCTGATGAAAGTGAAATATTATGGACCTAGTTTGAGGAGTAACCCAATTTGCAGCTTCTAGAGTTAAAATCGTAAAATCCTGCAATAATGGCTGTTCAAACCGAAACTCAGAAATCTTCAAAACAAGAATTAGTAATAGTTTCATCACAAATTCGCCAGATCGCCACTAAATGAACAGACACAGTACTGCCGTGAAACAGAAGTTGAATTTGCGTATTCATAACTGTAAGATGGCCGCTTGTTATACCGAAGCGAACCTACCAAAATGAAGATTTTAAAATGGAGAACAAAAACAAAGAATAAACGAAAATATTGTATCACATTTTATTTAATTTTGATCTTTAAAGGATAAATGAGGCTCAGCTCTAGGCGAAACTATACCTTGGCGATCATAATTATAGAAAATTCAGAAAAAAAATTAAGGGTGTCCTTATAAAGTACCGAATTCGATAGAAATAACGGACTGTCTTTCATGATTGCAGTTTTCTGAAATATGACTATTGTATCAAACAGATTTCATGTGGTTAGTCAAGCAACGACATAACAACCGTCACGTACATACGTACAAATCAACTGAATTTAGTGGTTTTTGAAGTGTTTTTAAATTAACAGCTTAATCCTTACTAATATATTGTATTGCTAATGCGAATGTGATTTTTTTTTATGTTACGCTTTAGCGCCTAAATCCCTTAAGCGATTTTGATGAAATTGATTACAGCCATAGGAACCTTGAAGACGGGCTACTCTTTTTTGCAAATATCTATATTAACGCGAGAGCAAAAGCTAGTAATACAATAACCATGTAACCAGTGAGCTTGATCGTTGTCTTTTCATTTAACGAGTTCGCAATCCTCCTACGCATTACGCTACAGTGTAACAGAGGCCCAATATAATGAGTTGCGCCGACGTGCTCGGTCGGGTTCCACCATTCGGAGCGTATTCACCCGTATTCATATTCATTAGGGCGCGAAGGGCCCGCTTGATTGCACAAAGAGCCGACTAATTTGCTCCCGCGACTCCGTCCGCACTAGGCTTAATTTATTTACGGGTTGTTAGCACAATGTACTTGCGAGGTATTTGGTTGTGTTTTGTTTAAGGGGTTTTGAAGGGTGGAATGATGAAGATGTTAAGAATGTTATGTGTGTTTAAATAGATCACAAAGAGTTGCACAAATTAAATTTGTCTTGTCTTTTCCCAAGTATTTTGTGGGCGTCTTCCATTTCAAAAGGATGCAACTGAATAGGTAACTACGCTTAACATGGACCGGGAGCCTTTCTGACGCCTACAACCCAGTAGATATCTAGTTTCAGGATACCTCATGGCAAGGCTGGTTTCAGAGTTTCGGGTCTCTGACGACCTGTAGGTAATGTCTGACAGAGATGTTGATCCCGGCTGTCAACCAACGGCTTAATATGCTTTCCGAGGTACGGAGTAAAATCGGTGAGTATTGGATGGTCCTTCATCAATGTTCAGACCTAGGCAAGCGTAGCTTAACTTAAAAGTTGGACCTCCATGGCTGTTTCATTTAGCTACGAGCCCTTCCAATATTTGCACAAAGGAAGTAGGTACATCCACCTATTGATATACGGCTATGAAATAAGGCCATATTAGATTCATCATTCTGCTATTCTACACCTAATTAATTTGGAGTTAGCCCAACATATTATCTTCTTTATTACACCTCTATTCGCCGACATCTCAAACGTTACTATTTTTCACACAATCCGTACATTTCTTCCTTGGTTTTAAATTGAATGATATGATCATTTCAGTAGCATGTTCATAACATTGCTAAAAAAACGTGTCTCAACCAACACAGATAGTATCAACACTCCATCAATTAAAAACAATGCTCTAGTGAAGAGCGCATTGTCGAGAGCAGAACCCATAAATTAAAAAAAAGAACCTGAAAATTCAGTCACAAAATCAAACCAATCTAATCAATGAAATACCAACCTTAACACATTCAATGACGACACAAAGCCCATTCACAGATACCGAAACCTTCAGTCACTGTCATCCACGTAAAATTCCCACATCACTTTAGCTATTAGCATGATAGCGACTATCAACGATTGTGTATATGCTAATACGAAATACTTACTATAGCCGAAGCCAACTATACCCAACTATAGTTGGTACGAACGCATTGTCGAATCAATAGCCATTTTGAAGCACGCTCAGTTACGGGCGGATTGACTTAATTATTGAATTAGCATTTAAATTATTTCGGGAACCGTTCATTTGTAACTAATACAAATAGCGAGCCGCATGAATAATGTTGGGGCAAGGAGGTACGAAGTTTGTGAGGTCGTTTGGATATATGAAAGCAGTGGGATGTGTTGGTCGGGTGCTGAAAGGAGCAAATAGGTGCTGAAAATTAAATATGTTAAGAGAAAGAACTTACTGTAAGAACTGTACTGTACTTACTGTACTGAAAGAACTGTAATTTTTTTTATAATTATGTAGATACCTAGGTATTATGCCTGAGGTAGGTATCATTCTGTGGTAAAAATACGGTTAAACATTTGCAACATTTTTAGTTACAAAATTCAAATATATCTATTCAAAAATACTTAAATAAAAAAAAGTTCCAGAAAAGTCCAAGCCGGAAATCTCGGATTACCGATCGCCTTCTGACCGAATTCGGTCGCTAAGGCCGCGTTCACAGTCAATCTTGATCGTGGAACAAAATCTATTATAAAAACGCAACGTAAGTTTTTTTTTATTATTTTATGTGTGATGGGTTTGCTCTTGGCTCTAGTCTATGTCAGAGATGACAAAGACAAAGTCTACGATGGAGCGAGCTTACCCAGAAGGAGCCTGTTCACTCTAACTTTGAAGAGATTAGGCTTGTAAGTTTTACTAATCGTTGCGAATGAAAATAGCGAAAATCAATGTAACATCAAATACGAAAGTTCCTCAACCTCAGGTAGATTTTTTTTGCCTACGTGAAACTTGACACATCCAAAAAATTCTATTTTATTGTTCTAAGCCTATGACGCACGAATACGTGCCGCCTTGCTGACGCGAATATTAAGTGCTATGTACTACTTTTATGTAAAAATAGGCTTAATAAGTTACACAATTTCGTCGAAAAAAATGTTTTTAAGTATTTTATATTCTTCCACCGGAGACATTAACATAGGATGCGTGGTATCGACGTTAAATTGACTGTAATAAGCTGATTAGAAGTATTATTATATTTTAAATTTTCCTTTATGTATCAATTACTAGTGGTTCATTACTAATGGATGTGTTTATCATCGTGTGGGGAAATAATTGTCTCTTTAGCTACGTACTTATTTGGATACTAAACGTAAACGGAATATCTTTTACATTTTTGGTAAAGTGTGCGATGTGATGAATACGATATTATTTGATTTTGGTTACTTAAATCTTTGAATAACTAAACATGTCACCAATGTGGTCACATACTGCTGTTCCATGTTCTATTTGTCATCGATGTCCATCAGGTGAGATTATAATTATATAGGTGATATCAATAATAATTTAAAAAAATCGTCCTGTATAACTTTTTTTTTTTAAGGATGGGAAATCATCAAATGACTCCTTCCGCTCTGGGCGGAGCGGAAGGGAGTCTGACTAAACTGACTAGACTGACTAAAACCCATCCGTGTTCCTCACTGGCCTTAGCGGACCCCGTCTCCCTTGCTGACAGCTCCTTGAGGCGCGCGTGGAACACAGCGCGCCGCCAACCCGGGCCTGGTTCTGATCGGACGGCGAGCCACCCAAAGCTCGCCGTCCGCAGGCCCGCGCCTACGGTGGCCGGAAATCGCCCTGCGACCCCCGACGCCCGGGACGTCTTCTTCTGTTGCGACAGCTGGGTCGTGAGGTTTCCCTCTCTCTTACACGTTCGGCCTCCTCCTTTGCTAGGTCCTGTATAACCTACAGCTGGACCAAAGGACCAGCTAGTCTATTCTGTAAGTAATCATTTCGACATCGATCTTCACCTGAGTGACAAACCTCACAAAGTGAGTTTTATTGCACACAACATAAAGGTCTTACGTTTGACGTTTTAATTGAATACTCACCTCGGAACGCCTCGGGTTCCGCTGTTGAGACAAGAAAATGTTGTTACAGAATTGGGGTACAGGTTCCCCAAAGATTTCCACATCTTCTCTAAGCCATCAATAGCAAAATTGCGTGCCTATCAATAGTAAAAAAAAGCTGCTGGACAAAAGCCTCGTCTTGCTTCAAATAACTTAACTTTGAGTAACCTTTTAGCTGCCATTTTATTTTCCCCTGCACGCTACAAAAACTCCTAATAACAATACCAATTTACGCACAAGATAAAAAACCACCACGCAAATGTGCACCTACCGAAAAAACCTTCACCACTTCCTCTCCATCATCTATTGCATTGTTTTCCTCTACCCAACAGACAGCTACACGAAATCGTATTTCAATAACAAATAAACAGATGGGTTGTCACAGGTCGTCACGAAGCATTAAAATCGGTGTTCCGATGCCATGAGTCATTAATTCCTATGTTTATTGGTCCATGATGCACGAACCTTAAGTAGTAGTTGTGTTTATTGTCTGGATGTCCGCAGTTTTGGTTTAGGTGTTCAATCTGTGAGTATCAGTATTGAGTTTAAAATTAACGACGATGTGAAGTCTGTTTTAGGTTTTGAAAACATGGAAAGGGCTTCATTTTTATGACTACAAGATAATGCTTCTGCTGAAACTCAATGTCATCTGGTTGCATAAAAATGTTTCCTGGTAGCTACAACCAGAGAGTCTGCAGGCTAAGAGTGAATAGGTACTTCCGGGCAAGCGTGTTTCGTCTTCAATGATATCATCACTTTCCATCAAGAGAGATTGTGGTCAAACGCCAACCTATCAAAAATAAAGCGGCTTTCCCGTACAGCTTCCAGTTTCGTTCAGCTTATTTCATAGCTTTGCTACGGATCCTCCCTCTATCAAGTGCTTTGATCAGAAGAGATACACTTTTTAGAGGGTGACTTAGCAAGAAGCTGATCCTCTTTAAATCTTAATATTTCTGTGGGAGATACTGCATGCGGTATGTTGATTTGTACGACTTTGAAAGCAAACGAAGTCGTTTGCGAGTAGCAGAAAGATTGTTGACGCTGATTATTTTTATATTTTGAAATATTACGATGATGAACGCTGTAGACCATTTTGTCTGAGGTATTGTAAATAAAAATACTTCAGTCATTATGATCAATAGCCATATCTACTTCTCTTGAACCACTATCTGATAAAATATCAGCAAAATTCAAGCAAGCATACAAGCACATTACAAGGAACCTAAGTGCTCATACTGCCCAATAAGGGTAACTTCAAACGGCTCTTCACACCCAATTCCTTGGGTCGGGTGGCGAACGCGTGGCGTATGTTACAACATTAACTTGCGTTTAATTTTAAACTGAGATTAACGAAACCGCTTGCCTTAATTGAAACGCTAGGAATCCTTTGTACACGGCTGAATTGTAACGAAGAATGGGAGGGGAATAACTTTTATAATTAGTTAGGGATGAGATCGGAATTGGATCATGTGTGGTGTTAGAAAATATTCGCAGCATTTGATCTATTTTGAACTCGACTGAAGAGTCAATTTTCTATTCAATGCCGTCAAGGTTTGTTTAGGATTGTTTTGTATAGGTACCTAATCGTGAAACGCTACTCGTTTGACTTAATATAGGTGCAACAAAAAAAATAAAAGATATCGGTATTAAAAACCCGAGTTGTTTCCGAACCATTCGAATTTTAAGTAATTTACTGGTACAAGAGATACGGCAAACCTTGGGACTTTGTATCATTTTAGTTGGAAAAAGGATAAACTTCCTTATTTTTGTGATAGATCATCAACAAAATTATTGCTCTTCCCGCAAGAAGCTTGCACCTACTCACCAACAGATGGCGCTACCAACAACTATCAACCGATCGTCCTAAAAAAAACAAAATGACATCACAGTTCTGCAATCTTATTACAAGTACCTTCAACAATTATTTAAGCGCATGATAATATTTCCCGTGCGAAAAAAGGCCTGCAGCTATATTTTTTAACGCATTCTTGGAGAAGGAGCGGTCGCGTGGGTAGAATCACAATTAGGTATGCGTCTGATACTAAAACCATGTTAATCTGATGTTGGTACAACAAAGATAAATGTATTTTTATTTTATTTTTGTGTGAGAGGTGTTGAAATGTTGCTTTTACGGTGTAATGAGGTAATCGAAGGATCTGTGAGAAGCCTCGTCTCATCAAAGGTTGTCGTTTGACCTACGACGAGTATAAATATTAATTGTATACCTATATATATACTCATCTATATTAAGCTGAAGAGTTTGTTTGTTTGTTTGTTTGCTTGAACGCACTAATCTCAGGAACCACTGGTCCGATTTGAAAAACTCTTTCAGTGTTAGATAGCGCAGCTATCGAGGAAGGCTAAAGATATATCATCACGCTAAGACCAATAAGACCAGAGCAGACAATGTTGCGCGGGTCAACTAATGATTTTCATAAAATTCAACAGTAGGTATTGTATCTGTTATTGGTCACATTAAAAATGCATTCATTAACAGCCAGTATATTCTATCGACGGTTCGCCTTAAGATGGAGTGAAGTGAACTATCATTTCATCTGGTTTGTCTGTCAACTGCCTCCGTGGTCGAGTGGTTTAGGTGTTTGCCTTGTGACCCGGTGGTCGTGGGTTCGATTACCACGGGAAGTATACTTTGTAAAGTTGTTTCCAGTTTGGCTAGGACATTGCAGGCTTGAATCACCTGATTGTCTGATAAAAATATGATTCCGTGCTTCGGAAGGCACGTGTAAGCCAGTGGTCCCGGCCGCCAAATGGCGTCCATCAAATAAACTATGTCAGAGGCCCTTGAGGTGGTCTAGAAACTCTGACTCTATGGTGTGTGGGGTCACCACCTTACTACCCTCACGATAAGAAGAAGAATCTTATTTATATGGATTGACAGCTCACTTGATATTCAATCGCACTGCAGATCATTGCGTGACAGTGTGAGCCTTTGCAAGGACTTGAGTACATTTTTCGTTAAAAAAAAAAATAAACTGATAAAAACCTTTTGATGAGATTCATAATTCAAATCTATACTCTATACTTAATGTATAAAGCTGAAGAGTTTGCTGTTTTGTTTGTTTACTTGAACGCGCTAATCTCAGGAACGTCTGGTCCGATTTGAAAAATTCTTTCAGTGTAAGATAGCCTATTTATCGGGGAAGGCTGTAAGCTGTATATTATCATGACGCTAAGACCAATAAGAGCGGAGCAGTAATGAAAATTGTGACGCAGACGAAGTTGCGCGGGTCAACTAGTAATTTATAAACATAATAATTCATTGTTATATATTATTTTTACTACTTATATTATTATTATTATTTATTCTGTTATTTGTGTGTACATAAATTGTTAAATAAATAAATAAATAATAAATAGACATACAGAAACTTAGTGACAGATGGTGAAGGATGTGGATGAGGTCTCCTATGGGGCGCTCCTTTTACAGGATAAAAACGATGCGGAACTAATCTATTCATAGTTTGAGACTGATTGCAGATAAGACCAAACCAAAAAAAGTAATTGTTTTACTTACTATCTGTCTTTAATTTCATTACAATTAATTCTTTTGAATATTTTCTAACCAGTTGCTCATGTAACACGTTCTAAACGATTAAAAAAATTTACGAATAAGACTGTGAGTACAAAACTACCACCAGCCAAGCACTTAACTGCCTACATACACAACATAAAAGGCCCCGAATCCTCAGATGACGCAGGTGTAGGTATGAAGTCGGTCACGTGTTCATTGTTCAGATGCAGCCGTAATGAAATAATTCGTGGGGATGCGCCTGCGCAGCGATCGGACAGATAAGGAGATGCGTGCGTTGATGTAACGCCAGATGGGTTGTTTTGGTGTGATGTGATTTATTTTAGTTAAAATTTGAGGCAGGTACGTTTAATTTTGAATGAACTGTATTGTAGGCTGCCTAGTGCTTTTTAGGGTTCCGGTTCCAAAGGTTAACCAACGAAAGCCTCCGCTGTCCGTCCGTCCGTCCGTCCGTTTGTAAGCGGGCTGTATCTCAAGAACCGTAAAGGGCAGACAGTTGATAAAAATTAAGGTTTATGGTTCGGAACCCTTCGTGTGAGAGGCTGACTCGCACTTGGCCGGTTTTTAACTATATTGGGGTCGGCCTCCAGTCTAATCGGAAGTAGTTGTGTAACATTAATTTACATGCTTGTCTATCTGAGTCCCATTTACATCTCTGTCACGATTTCCTAAAATACCTCTTATGTCCCTACAGTTTATCAGACTTCGAAAGTAGCTTAAAAATTAGTAGAATTGCCTCTCTTCTCTACAAGCTATATACTGGGTAACATGATGCCCCTTGACAAGACTAATATCTGATTTTCTTGCTTCTCACTCTTCGTAACGATCACTGTCAATCTATCTATATCTATACTTAAGATATAAAGCTGAAGAGTTTGTTTGTTTGCTTGAACGCGCTAATCTCAGGAACTGCTGGTCTGATTTGAAAAAATCATTCAGTGTTAGATAGCCCATATATCGAGGAAGTCTATAGGCTATATATCATCACGCTCAGACCAATAGGAGAGGAGCAGTAATGAAAATGAAAATTGTGACGCAGACGAAGTTGCGTGGGTCAACTAGTTATCTATAAACGACAGCCGGGAACATCGGTGTAACGTGCTTTCCGAGGCACAAAATAATAAAGAATCAGAACAATGCATTAAATTCACCTTTCGAGATTTTGTGGAACGTAATAATACTTTTAATATAGGGATATTAAACTACAATTCTAGTACATAAATAGCCATTCACAAACCATACCTATAAAACGTGGAACCTAAGTAAAAACTGGTGGAGCATCCCAACCACGCATATCATTTTAATGAATGAGCGTAGGCAAAAGGCAACTACCCAGACTTAATAAAATTGTCATAAAGGTATGATACAAAAAAAAAGAAAACAAAAAAGTAATACCAGCCAGTAACAAAAAAAACTTAAAGAAAAAGTCAACGTACTTCATTGTTAGGAAGCTGGTGTAAAATGAGAAGTAAACTCATATTTTTTTCTTGTTTACGACATGTAAGAGAGTCGACTACTGTATAAAGTATAAGATCTATGATATTTTTAACTTTTTCTGATTATGGTTTTGAATAACAATGTTTGATATTTTCTTTATTTTGAAGGTTATGTTCGTTGGCTTGATTAACTGCTTGGTCTCACGGAAATTCTGTTTTTATGACAAATTATTTGTTTATTCGATGTAATATTATAAATCATTGATGTCATGTTGTTCAAGACTTTTTTATTGAATGGAAATAAATCGTAAATTTAGCTTCTTTCCGGAATTAGAGATTCGCATCAAAATGTCACAAACAAAAATGAAAATTAAGATAGTACTCAAAACTAATCCTTAAATTAAAGACAAAATGTTTATTTTAATACTATTATTTAAAGGTACATTTGAAGGTCAAAATGAACAGTTAAAAAAAGTAACTAGCTTCAATTCGCTAAAGTAGATTCTTATAGTGAAGAACGAACAAGGAAATCCGTAGGTACTCTTTTCAAATAAAAGTTTTACGATCTTCCAGCTTTGTCTTAGTCTCCCACTAAACACGAGCCAACGTCCAATCTACAAACATTACAAGGGAATGAAACCTCAAAACTAAATTACCTACAGAAACTCAATAATGGACTGTACAAGCAATAATCTTTGAAATCACAAATCAAGTTGTAAGCCGAACGCTTTCACGAACACCGTAGGCGGTTCCCTAGTCGCTTCCAGCCATTACTAATGACATACGGACCGGTAGAACGGACAGCCCAACAGCTAACTCGTGACGAGTGCCTAGAGCAGCTAGTGGAGATAGCCGTTATAGAATATAGTTCGTTTGGTCGTGATAAGTAGCGCTGGTAATGTGCTGATTTGTTTGTGGAGGTCGCTGGCGGTTTTAGAATGCCGTGTGCCTGAATTTTTTAATTTTGTATTGCTTACTAGTTTTGCCCACGACTTTGTACGCGCGTATACTATTTTTTCCCGTTCCCGTAAGAATTTCGGGAAATCCCTGTTTGTTTGTGCTTCCCTACACTCCTTCAGTAACCTACACGCCAAATTTCAGCTATCTACGACCAATAGTTTCGGTTTTGCGTTGTCTGTCAGTCACTCAATCAGTCAGTAACGGAAGAATTTTATATACACTACTACACACTACACACACACACACACACACACACACACACACACACACACACACACACACACACACACTACACACACACACCCACACACACTCTACACACACACACACTACTATTAGGATTATTTTATCATCTATCATCATGAGGAAAGAGTTAAATCGTCTCCTAACCATGATTGTCTTGTGACTTAGAAGGCATCCTTTGCACAAAATAATAATTTTCCTTAAAATTGTTGATAAAGTACAGTAATTTTTATCCTATAATAGTTATGTCTCCAGAATCAAGACCATTCCCTTGAAAAATAAATAACAATCAAGCGTGAAACTTTTACAGCATCATAAATTTTCTCCTATTAGCGAAGTACTTAACGTTTAATCAACAAGTTTATAGTCTCCCACTCCAGTTTATTGTGGCAGATCCTTCACAGATTGACTATGTTAAAATGAGTCGTTCTATTTAAAATTTTAATTATATTTATGTAATGTCAGAAAATGTTAACAATTGGATGGATCAAACCTTGCCAATTTAAAAACCACATGATTGAGGAGTTCAATGGAAACATTAGGTATATCTGTGGTAAATTATATTTATAACTGTTAATCGGTAGGTATAGTCACTAAGTCTAAAGATCTTTAGAGGAAAAAACGTCACAGATTAGTGTTGTGTCTCATGCTCAAGTTTCCGTAAATTTTAGATACTGAACATCTATACTAATAATTATAAGCTGAAGAGTTTGTTTGTTTGTTAACTTGAACGCGCTAATCTCAGGAAGTACTGGTCCGATTTGAAAAATTCTTTCAGTGTTGATAGCCCATTTAAGCTATATATCATCACGCTAAGACCAACAGGAGCGGAGCAATAATGAAAATTGTGACGCAGACGAAGTTATGAGGGTCAACTAGTTTAGAAATATAATCTTACTAGTTGACCCGCGCAACTTCGTCTGCTCCGCTCTTATTGGTCTTAGCGTGATGATATATACCTATAGCCTTCCTCGATAAATGTGCTATCTAACACTGAAATAATTTTTCAAATTGGACCAGTAGGTCCTGAGATTAGCGCGTTCAAACAAACAAACAACAAATTCGAAGTTATAAAGCAGTAGAGTTATGTATTAGTATAGATTATGCAATCATGATCCATCATAGCTGTGGTTTCAACACTTCCAACTTAACCAAAAAAAAAAAAATGTTCTCTAATCGCACCGTCCGTGTGTACTTGATATTACGAACAGCTTCGAACTGTCAAAATAGCTAAAATATACGCCGTTTTATTAACACCGGACACAACAATTGCTGGGCAAAGTGTGGGATTCCTTACTCCTCTAGTTTATTGGACGGGGGACGGTGCGTGGGCTTGACGTAGACTCTCGGTGGTCCTATATTTCCATACTAATTATTATGGAGCTCCAACAGAAGTTGGTCGTTTTTGGGTTCTGTCACATACGGTGTTGGTTTGTGTAGTAGATGTCACGTTGGGTGAAAGCATATAAATATATCTATGGGTGTTAGTCTCCAGTTTATGAGATGATATTAGTTAGATATTAGTGAAAGGATTTTTTCGCAGAATACAGGGCCTGTTTCGGAATTGAAAATTTGAAGTTAAGTCCCTTCTGAAGTTCTAAACTTTGACTGATTTTCAAGCCAAATTATAGTTTAAGGAATATAATTTCAATTCTTAATCCAGATCTCGGAGGTGTGACTTAAAATCGAATAATATAAAAGCGACACCAATCTTAAAACAAAAAAACCGGCCAAGAGCGAGTTGCACTCGTGCACCGAGGGTTTCGTACCATCATATAAATGTGAAATGTTTTTAAGAGCCCTATCACAAAATGGCGTTTACACTCACAAAACTGCTGACTCATCGCGTTATGTAGATCCAAATTAGGCAGTTGGAATTAAGTTTATTAAAGGGTTTTAAGTACCCCTACAAATTAATTTATTTAATGAATAATAATATTGAATTTTCATTTCATATCATCCTGGTTTATTTTGGTATAAATTTAACGTAATAGTATTAATGTAATAAGGTTAAATTTACAGTTAATTCTGAGCGTTTTTATTAGTTTTTAATGGATTTAAACGGGATTTTTGACGGATATTCCATTCCTATTTCAAATATTTAAGACCATTAAGAAATAAACCACTATATATGGAATATTATGATATGCTTATCATTTCATTTGGTTAGTGTAGTAGTCCAACCCACGAGCTTCTCATGAGAAATTAACTTCGGAATTTTGGCTTTTTACAAATAGATGAAGAGAAAAATGCGGAAAGTTAGGTTACTGGTTGCTAATAACAGTTCTCAACTAGCCAAAGTTGTGTATTTCAGTTTCTGAGAATAAGAAAGCCAAAGTTGGCCATTTTACGCAAAAAACCCAGTGAAATTGTAATAGGCCTCTTAAACTTCATTGCCAAGGTTTTTATCAACGAATTTTAATACTGCGGTGTATACTGCAGTTTAGATCAGCGCCATCTCTTGATCGATAGTGGAAATAATGTAGGTAATTTATGTTGATGATTCCTGAAAAATTGTGCTATTTAGAGACATCGTTTTATTTTTCCTGTAATGCATAAACTTCTATCAGGTATAACAATTTTAGATTTTTCTTAATGCAAACTTCAGAGTTAAGGGGATGGTCAATTTCTTTACATTTTTCGTCGAAAACTGCATGGTTTTCGACCTAAAAAAAAAGAAAAAAATAGTGCACTTTCATATGATACCCCACATGCCTTAGAAGCCCACTTCGAATTTTTAAGAACCCTTTTCAGTCGCTGTTGCAAAAAAAAACTTATTTGCAAAATAGTTGAATAAATGTCATCTAAAACTATTCCAAATTTAAAGTTAATAGTTTTTGAGATATCCAGTTGTAAGATACGGACAGACTTAGTCACACCATAAGGGTTCCTTTTTACCATTTTGGGTCAGAACCCTAAAAATGAAAAAAAAAAGTATGTTTTTAAAAACAGCCTTTAATAAATAAAGAGTTATACAATACATAGGTAATTAAAAATAACTGATATAAATAAATACTAGCGTACCTAAATTTTAACTAACAAAAATAAATGTAAATAATTAGAAACCATTTTTCAGTCGTCTTGAAATTCATGTCCCGTTTCGAAACCAGCTCTTAGTAAACTTAGCAGTTCTTGTTCCTGTGTCTCTCGTAGCATTTCCAGTACTTCTGAAGTTGGTGTTTTTACTTCCAAGTTACTTTTTGGAGTAAGGCCTAGAGTGGTAAATGCCCTGCGAACTTGTCCGGTTGTCAACCAACCTCGGTTACAGGGATCAAAGCTTTTTATAATTGCTTCTAAGTGCCTGCAACGTATTTTTTTTTCATATTTATGGTTATCAAATTGAAGATTTTTTTCCTTGACTTGAAATACATGCGTTTAAGGTGAATGTTACGGGTTGCTCATTGCCATTTTCCCGCGAGATGGCGCTGAAGTCAACATTTTCAGTTTTATTTTGTTTCGAGTGTAATTGGAACAATATTAAGTCGCAGAAATAATGGTGCGACAATCGGATATTCCACTTTATCGAAATTAGTCAAAATACGGCATAAAAACCCTTCTGATTCGCCATACTTCACGAAAATAATATCTAACTCGCTTATAGTACCGTTTACACACACATAGACATGATTAAAAGTATGATTTGAAGTATGGCGAATCAGAAGGGTTTTTATATGCCGTATTTTGACTAATTTCGATAAAGTGGAATATCCAATTGTCGCACCATTATTTCTGCGACTTAATATTGTTCCAATTACACTCGAAACAAAATAAAACTGAAAATGTTGACTTCAGCGCCATCTCGCGGGAAAATGGCAATGAGCAACCCGTAACATTCACCTTAAACAAGGACATTAAAACAAAGGAAGTCGTTGGAATAAAGCTTCAAGATTATGTGAATAGAGCTTTAATTGTCAATTATCAGTAATTTTTTTTTTCAAGCATGAAGCTGCCTGTACAGCAGATATTTTATGCAATTCCATTGGTTAATATATCTTCGCTTCAGTAGACTCTCAGCCTAGTAAAACCAAATAATGACCCGATTTATGAAGAAAATACTCCCGAAAACAAAAAAAAATAATCAGGGAACATTTTTGCTCGCAAAACTCGGGAGAAATAATAATTACTATTTTGACCATTCTATTTCTTCGGCAAGTCATTATTATATTTTAGCCTAAACTGACTGCACTGCTGGGCAAAGGCCTGCCTCCACTCCTTGAATTATTGTTCCCGATTTTCTGCCACATTCTGCCAATTTATAAGGATAACATCGAAGTCGTCCCGCATCTCCTTTGCGGTCTACCGTGGCTCCGTTTTTTCTCGCGGTTTCCAAAGGGGCACCAAAGGTAAATCATAGCAACAAATATTAACAACCATACTCACCTTTCTTCAAACAATACAGGGGCAATACCATGACCCAAACGGAAAATCATACATTGATCCAGTAGTTCTGCTGTGTACTCTACCACATTATGGGGATTGCTGCTAATTATTTTAGATAAAAGAAACCTGGAAAAAAAGACAAAATTTTGTTTTATCTCGCCTTAAATGTAACACTACATAGTTAATCAGTACAAGGAGGTAAAAGAAGAATATACGAACGATAAAAACCGGGCAAGTGCGAGTTGAACTCTCACACGAAAGGTTCCGTACCAAAAAACGAAAAAACACGTTTCTTATATGGGAGCCCCCTTTTATTTTTAGTTTATTTTTATTATTTGTTAAAAAAATATATATAAATACACATTCTGTAAAAAATTGTTATAGCGGCAATAGAAATACACACTGTAAAAATTTAAACTGTCTACTTATTAAATGTAGTTCTTGAGATACAGCCTGCCGACAGAGAGACGGACGGACAGCGGAGTGTTAGTAATAGGGTTCCGTTGGTTTGTTTTTGAGTACGGAACCCTAAAAGATACAAGTATGCATTCGCGTTGATGATTCTACATTGTACTGCACAAATCAAAGCATACTTTGCAGAATAAATCTTGAAATCAATGATGATTAGACTGTGTTGGAGATGATGTGGCAAGAAATTGAATGTTGAACCTAGATGTCGTTTGATAGATAGGGGCGGAGAATAAAAAAGATCTTGTGACGACCTTAAAAGAATGAGGGTGTTCAGTAAAGTTTACGCCACCAGTTAGAGCGACAGAGGGACGTAGAAAGGAAGAAGAGGTTCTTAGAAAATGTAAATCACGACGTCAAAACATGGCATCGACTTGAATTTAACTAATGTAAGAAAACAAGCGTATTGACAGTAACGCCTGACGAAGTTTGAATCTGACGCCTCAGTGCTGCCACCTGGGGTCTAAAAAGGCCACTTTATCAAAATTAGAAAACACATCACGCTGTCCGTCACTGTTGAATGCTTCCCAATCAACTTTGAACCTAATGTATTAGCGATAAAGATGAAAATTACAGACAGATTGTTGTGTGGTTACTATTTTGATTCTGCTAACGTGGCTTTTTAGACCCGCTATTGTACATCATTATAGAAAATCCTCATTGGGATAGAATGTCTATCATTATTTCAACTAAAGGCGTCTAAAAACACCTGAATATGGACCTTTTCCTAGCGTCACCGCATACATCGGTCCTGTGCCTTTTACATCCAGCAGACTTCTGTGAGACATACAAAATTGTGGCGTAACTTATAGCTAGTTTAGACAGTGCGAGCTTGCCTTCGAGTCAGCCTGCCGAGTAACTCGCATCGGTTGGACTTATATTACGAGTTACTGCCACGTGCGAGTGGGATAATAGCTTGCGTCAGAGTTACTTTTAACATTTTTTGTTTTCACTTCACTCGCATGATCACCGACACTAACTCACACAGCGAGTTTTAAAAAGTTCACTTTATTAGAATCACAAATATTAGAATTATCACACAACAATCTGTGAAATTTCATTTTCATCATTATCGCTACCTAACGCATTAGGTTTAAAGTTCATCGGGAATTTGACCGTGACAGGTAGCGTGATGTGTTTTCTGATTCTGCTAGTGGCTTTTTTCGACCCGCTGGCAGCAGCTCGGTCATCACTCACATCGTTCGGACGCGTTTGGCAGTAGCTCACCAGTTTCAGCCAGGATCCTGTATTTTTTGTGTGCTGCGCCTCGCAAGAGTCTAGGCAGCTACTTTTACCGTGAAGACAGCTAATTCGAGCGGAGCTACTGGCATACGAGTAGACAATCCAAGTAGCTGTCTACTGTCTAGTCACCAGCTCGGACTGGCTAAAATAGCCATTACATTCAATGCTTTTCCATTGACAAAACAATAACATTGCGCTATTTACGTTGTCGAATAGATCGACTCAGCAAACATATTATTATGAAGCAGCAGTACCTACATGGTACACTTTCTTTCACATTTGGAGTTTTCCTCAAATGTAAAAGAAGTTGCTATCCAATTATGATGTATTTTGGTAAGTTTTTGACACTACAGCCTGCCTGTCAGACTTGGAGGAGTGAACTGACATTCCATCTTGTTTGTCTGGATTGACAGCTCACTTCATGATCACTTCACGTTAGGGTGAGGACAGACGAGCGTGATATGTGAGTTGCGTAAAATGAGTCGGCGATTCGGTTTCATACTAAAGTCCAACTCATTTAGCGTCGCCGTGTGACACAAACCGGACTTTAGAATGAAACCGAATGCAGCGTAAATTCTGCCGACTCATTTTACGCGACTCACAACCCACAAAATTACGGCTTCACCCTTTAGTTTACACGGTGAGAGCTATACAGAATCACACTGCCTTTTAACTCCATCAGCCATCCGATCCAGACTATCAGTCGTGCAGCTTCATCATCATTTCATTCGAAAGACGTCCACTACTAGACATAGGCCTCCCCAAGAGATGGGGGGGGGTTTGCCATAACCGCCACGCTTGGCAGGTAGATTGATGATCGCAGTGAATGGTGGAGTTTTGCAGAGAACGCTGCTGTCCATTCTCTGGCGAGTCCCTAAGTCGCTTCGACACCCACGGGAAGTGATGAGATGGTATTATTATTTTACGACACCCTAAGGCACCGTCCGACACCATACGGCAAACTTCGTGTAGCTTAGCTCAGTAAATGAATTCATCACAAATTAATACTTACCTGATGAGTTCAGGAATACGTCGCTCCCTTAGATAAGTCTCTATTCTGCCACAGTGTGAAAATACTTTTTGTTTTCGTTGCGATACGGTAGGATCTTCCACAGGAACACCGTTGTTAAATAAACAATCACACACAGATATAAGGTCAGAATCTAATGTTGTTGGTTCTGTGGAAATGCCACTGAATTTCCGTAAAAACCCTACATCAGTTTGTGGTTCCACTATGGGTTCCACCGTATAGGTACTCTGATCTGTGGTTTCCTGGGTCACAGTAGTAAGTTCTTCCTGGTAACTGGTTTCTTCCTGGTAACTGGTTTCTTCCATTATTGTGTGAATGAATTTCAATGTGAAACGTACAATATAATAAAAAGGAAAAAAGTCCCTTTCTCGATTATGTTACAAAATTATTGTTTTTGACGCTGTCATTATGTTTTTATTTTAATGTTTGACGAGGATTTTATTCTGTTGTTAATCTCTATTTGGCCTTAAATCAATAAAGGAGGTCTTAACCACAGGATAGTACAGTCATGTAAGTAAAACAAGACATTTTGTTTTCTCAAGTAGAGGTAGATAGAACTGATTAAGATCTGTAATACCTGAGGATTTGTAATACCTGAATAATGAAAATTAGACTCTTTGTCTTTATTTAATCAGCCTATATATCACATGGAGTATAAAGTGACTACCTGCCTGACCTCCACAAACCCCTCCACAACCACAACTGGGCAACACGACACTCCTTAGCGAGACTGATGTCGCTGCTGAGTTTCCTACTGGTCGGTCTTCTACAGATTGTACTTCGGTGCATAAGCATAATCAGCCTATAATGTTCCCACTACTGGGACACAAGCCTCCTCTTGGTGAGAAAGAGTGGGCCGTAATCCACCACGCGGGCCCAGTGCGAGTTGGTAGATGTCACATGTCTTCGAATTTTTGGTGCTAGGACATGCCGGTTTCCTCACGATGTTTCCTTTACTGTTTTGAGAGAAAGAGAAGAAATAATTTACACAAGTACCAGCCTGGGTTTGGACCTACGACCTAAAGCTCGTCAGTCGCAGCCATTACCACCAGGCCACCATTGCTCTTTCTACCACTGCTCTGTACTTCGGTGAGTGTGCCCAAAACTCCACAAACTCATCCCACCGGCCTCCTTCTACTATCGGACATCTGGACGCACTGCAAGTTACAATCCCTACCTTGTTGCTATTCCACCAATTCGCACTAAGCTTCCCCAAACGTCTTATTAAATGCGCACATGCATATGTACCTGCGTCTGTGTTTTCGAACGCACACGTTGTTGTTTATTGTTTACAACCCTAATATCGTCATAGTTAGAGTGAACAGGCTCCTTCTGGGTAAGCTCGCTCCATCTTCATATTTGTCTGTATCATCTTTGACCTAGAATACAGTCAAGAGCAAAACCATCGCAAAAAAAAAACATTGATGAGAACGGAAACCAACAAGGAATCATCATCTGCCTAGCCTTATCCCAACTATATTGTTGTCGGCTTCCAGTTAAACCGGATTCAGCTGAATACCAGTGTTTTTCGTGGAGCGGATGCCTACCAGACCTCCACAACCCATTAACTGGGTAACATGGTACTTCTTGGCAAGACTGGAGTCCGATTTACTGGCTTCCGACTGCCAAAGATCTACAAATGACAGCCGGGACCAATGGCATAACGTGCTTTCCGAGGCACGGAGGAAACTCGTTATGTTAAGATGGTCACCCATCCACGGACCAACCTTGGCAAGCGTTGCTTAACCTTTAAGATCGACCCGTGCGGCTGTTATTATTTAGCCACGAGCTCCTCCGAAAACCAACAAGGAATAATAACTATAAATATCAATAAAACTATATAAATCAATTTGTTGCCTAGCCAGTAAGCTTTAATTATTCCAATTATTGTCGGGTAGTGATACCAATTATTGTCGGCTGATACCAATAATTGTCAGTGACAACTGGCAGGCATCCTTGGCTAGTCATTAAGCCTGCCAATAGATATATTGATTGGTGCTGATTGTTCGTTCGTATGTGCGTATGTAGGAGTCGTTTGCATGAATCTCTGCTGGTTTTAATGGACAATCTCGATTAATTGTACAGAGTAGTGTCTGAGTTTTTGTTTGCTATTGTTTTATTTTTTGTTTTAAATAAGAATGTTACAAATGGATAATGTCTTTCATTTTGCCAATCCAAAAACATTCTATGTGATAATTACGTTTTCGTCGACGTTGTTGACGATCTTTTTCAACATACGAAGCAAAGAATGATCAATTTCCATCAATGGATGTGTTACATCATTTGAGTGCTGTTTATCAACTAATGCCATAATGATTAGCAGTCGTGCCGATCAAGTCACCATGACCCAAGAAGATATTTTTTTTAGATTTTAGTCTTTATGCCATCTGCCAGTCTCCATTTGAGATGGCATTTAAAATAAAATTAGTCTTTCCTTTTACTAAACTTAATAAGATTACGCTACATTTAATTGAACAATAAACTTAGTACAATTTAATCTACATCATACGATTATTTGTTTGTTCACATTGTTTAGTGCCAATTACCGTTACCAGACATGGCCGCTTGTTTTTTAAATGTGACCTTATTCCATTCCGAGAATTATTATAATAAACTATACTGGGCGACACCTATCAAACTTAACTAGTACTTATTACCAAATATGGCAACAGTTTCTCATTAATATTCTTAATTTACGCATCCATATTTAAAAGTGCGACAGAACTGAGAAACATACGCACTTTAATGGCGTAATGTGAATAGTAAAATACACCTTTAAAGTTATCACAAAAACACTTCCATAAAATGTGGGACAATGTCTTCTAAAGTCAATAAATGCCACCGAATTAATTATCTTGTACGTGCTAAAATCCAAAATGGCCGCCTGTGAAAGTTTGACTACTCTGTGCAATTAGTGTTCGCTTACAAATTGTCCGTTCGGTCGTCATGGCAAGTGCTTCAAATTGCGGATAATTGATCGCCAATGAGTCCACTAACTCACATGACTGTGGCAAATAATGAGCAATGTCATCTGTGACAATTGACCACCTCTGTTCCATGTGTTCACCTATGTTTTGTGACGTGTTAATGAATGTGGATGAAAAAGGAAATTGATGTCAAAACTAGTTAATAGGAGGTTGGTCAATGACGGTGTGAACACACAATGGTATAACATGAACACAATACGAAATAACTGTTGTGATTATTTTAAGACTAGCAAAACATAATCATGGAAACTGATTCATTCGTGGCCCAATTCATTTTTGCTAGCTGAAAAATGAACAACAGCTTTCTTTCCCGATTTGAGTGGACATTTAAATAAAATCTGCTAAGGACATCATCTCAATAAGGGTCCTGTTATTGGTCTGTAATATTGAGATCGTCCTAGACTCTCAGTTACTGAGTATGGCAGTTATATGGGACTTCTACATGCGTGACGAAACTAGAGAGATAGTGGTCAAACGCGTGCCTATCAATAGTAAAAAAAAAAAAAAAAAAAAAGAGCATTAAACACCTTTCCTTCATTGCCTATTCGTTTAGGGTGCACGGGCGTCATATCATGTTTATGTATGTATGCATGTTAGATCTGTCTTAGACTCAGGCCCTTATACAATAAGTGGAACACTCTGACGTCAGAACAAAGTTTGACGTCACGAGCTAAATTGGCTAATAAGCCTACATCCTTATTGATGTCTGTCTGAGTGAACTGATATAACATCACAAAATAACGTTAAGAAATATTTTTCATAACCCAGTTTCAAGGGCGAAAAAATAATGAACTAGTGTTTGTCTTTAACCAATTTTCCTAAATACATATTTGTTCGAGATTTTTCTTTAGCTAATCGTAACAAGGTTATCAAACAAATTATGAGGTAATTCGGTAAATGTCTAGACTGGGGCATATTGATTGTAATAGGAATTATAATATTAAAGTACCTACCCGTGTCTTTGACCTTGAGTTAAAAAGTATTAAGTAAATGTTAAAGTTCGTTCACATAATTATGATTACTGGAACAGTTTCAATGGTATTTAATCAAGATAATTGTGTTTTTTTTAAAGGTTCATTGACACTAACTTTAGTTTTTTCTGAAGTATCTATTATGATTATAATCAAACAATTGGTTGAGTGACAAGTTATAGGATCTGTTGGTCTATTCTGTCATCATCTCGCCATGTAAACATAGCTGAAGTGAGCACGAAGTGAACTGTCACAACACCTTGATTACATGGATTAACAGCTTACTTCGTGATCACTTCACCCAAGTCTTCACTTCGACATGTTTACACAATCGAACAGCTGTAATTTCCATCTTGTTTGTACAGATTGACAGCTCACTTCACCTTAGTTTACACGCTAAGATATTTACAAAATCGAACTGCTACCTTCTTGGTGTTGTGGTTGCAGGTGCGACTGTTGACTAGTGCATGCCAGGGTTGCAGACTTTGTTCGAAAAAGTCACCGCAGCTCTAGATTGCAAAAGGAAGAAGGAGAAACACGGATGGGTTGTAGTCACCAAGAGTCTGACACTCCCTTCAGGTGCGACTACTGAGCGTGACGTCCCGAGTTCGAGCTCCAGATAAGGCAAAGAGTCACACCCATCAGGAATTCCTTACGTGAACAAGGTGTTGTTGAACATTTTCATTTACTGTTTGTACGAGTCTTGTGAAAATTAATAAAGGTGTCAGAATGTGTAAGAAAAAGGAGTGAGTATTTCACAGATAAGCGTAAATTAACACTAAAGGTCCATCATAACATTTCAGCCGCTTATGTACACGGTAGGTATTGTGATATTTGATGTGGCTAAATAATAACAGCCGCACGGGTCGATCTTTAAGGTTAAGCAACGCTTGTCAAGGTTGGTCTGTGGATGGGTGACTATCTTAACATACCGAGTTTCCTCCGTGCCTCGGAAAGCACGTTAAGCCGTTGGTCCCGGCTGTCATTTGTAGATCTTTGGCAGTCGTTACGGATAGTCAGAAGCCAGTAAATCTGACTCCAGTCTTGCCATGAAGTAACGTGTTACCCAGTTAATGGGTTGTGGAGGTCTGGTAGGCAGCGGCTCCATGTAAAGCACTGGTATTCAGCTGAATCTGGTTTCACTGGAAGCTGACCCAATATAGTTGGGAAAAGGCTAGGCAGATGATGAGGTATTGTGATATTTGAAATTACAAATACAAGTAATAATTGGGTACATCAGTTCACCAGCACCTAATTTTAAGAGCTTGTGGCTAAGTTTTAACAACAACACCGGTCGATCTTAAAGGTTAAGCAACGCTTGCTGAGGTCTGACCTTATATCGGTGACCTTTTTAACATACCAAGATTCCTCCTATCCGAGGAAAACACGTTAAATTGTTGGTCCCGACTGTTATTTGCAGATTTTGCACAGTCGTTACAGATATACAGGTTGAAAATTTAAATTGTACATGGATGGCTAATCCGGAACCATGAGGAACAGCAAAAAAACTGGCCAAGTGTGAATTGGATTCGCGTGCAAAGGGTTCTGAATGAATTATATTTTTTAACATATTATTTTAACACTATAGACTTTTAAATCTAAAGGATCTATTTTATTTTTATTTTGAAAATGGTAATTTTTCGTCTACTTTCTTGAATAACTTCAATACCATTAATTTTAAAATTATGAACAAAATATTATTAAAACCCTCACAGTAAGCCCTTTCATTTGATATGTCACACACATCCTAGTTCAAAAACTTTCTTTGAATTTTTCTAGTATGACCCTAAATACCAAAAACTGAATTAAAGTAACGGAACGTTTTTGGGTCATAGAAGTCCATAATTATGTGTACCGAATTTCAACAGAATTGGTGCAGTGGATCCGGAGAAAACTGGCTGTGACAGACGAACAGACAGACAGACACGCGAGGGATCCTTATGGGATCAATAAGGGTTCCGTTTTTATTTGGAACCCTAAAAACACTGAAAGAAGGGTCGAGCCCGCTTTTGATGTTTATTTTTTTAGTTTTGATGAGGATTGTGCAAGAAACCAACATGGATGCTGAAAAAGTGGTTTTACAACATTTTACTCAAGACGGTTCCACCTTCAAATGACGCTTCAAAGGCTTTTGACTCACAGTAACAACTGTTAAAGATATTTAAATAACAGCGGTTTAACGAGCTTCTGAGGCACGAATTGGTCTCGATATGAAACAGATGATCACCCATCAATGGATCGACCTCAGCCAGCGTTGCTTAGCCTTCGAACAAAACCAAATAAAAAAATAATTACCCACAAATACGCAAATCATAAACCTAGAAATCTAATTTCGCTGGAATGATGCCATAAAGACGCATAATCGTTCCATAACGTCCGGCATTCAATACTAACGCCTAAGTAATGAAACAGGGGCTTATGTTTATTATATTATTTTACGCCGAAAAAATTACTAATGTTATGAAAAAATACCCGGTTTCTGGACGCCCCATCAATTTAGATTAGTGAAGTAATAGCCCGGTGTAGTCACTTAGCTAGGTAGCCACCCCCGTACCAAGGAAATCTATGTAAAAGTTGTGCTATAAGAAATTTTCAAGCCTATTATGAGTTGCCGTGGCGTACGTCTTTGTAGGAGTGACTGGTTTTGATACTTGTTAAGAATTCATAATATTAATGTCATAATTTATGACAACTCATCATCAATTTAAAAAGTAATGATAGGGCCGTCCGAACATTTTCTTTTACGCGTTTAATAAATTCTCTTCTTCCACCTGGCGTTAATCCCGGCCATGGCCAGGGTCCGTCTTCCGACTGAGCTTCCTCCACTTTGCCCGATCTTTAACATCCTTCTCAGTCAGGCCATTTGCTCTCATGTCGGATTTGACGACGTCCAGCCAGCGCTTGCGAGGGCGATCATGGGACCTAGCCCCAAGGACAGCCATATTCATGCAACTCCGACCAACTTACTCCATAGGGTGGCGCATGACGTGGCCCACACTGGTGGACACTCTTGCAGTTTTCCCCCACGTCTCGGACACCAAGACTACCTCAGATGAAAGAGTTGCGTTACGCCGCTCATCCACCTCAGCATCTTCATCTCCGTGACGCGAAGCTCCTGGGTGTGTCTTGCTGGCCAACACTCGCCGCCGAACAGGAGGACAGGCCGTATGATGCATTTATATATCTGTCCTTGAGCTTCGGAGGCGTTTATTTATTATTATTTATTTAATAAATTCTGTAGGTATATAAAATACTATATTTGGGCCGTATTCGCGGACGACTATTTATAAAATATAGTCAAACCCGTGGTGATTTGACTTTGGTCTAGTATGACTTGTTGGACCAAATTTTGGCGTCAGAAAAACGTGTGGTCCGCCTTATCTCTACCATATGGAGTCAGTGTAACATCCTTATTTTTATTTTCACTAATCAAAAGCGCTAACCTAGTCACTACAATTTCTATATTCATTAACACTCAGACATTATATTAAACATAATTTACAGAGGCATATAGATCTGAAAATAGTGTTTAGAACTAGAAAACGCACAGTCGCTCACACAACACCTAAGCAAAGCACCTACCCTTGCTGGAACTAAGTTTTATCAGCATCCTAGGAGAATTTTGTCATCCATGGTACAGTCTGCCTATGCGGTAAAGTTTGCTATTATATTATATTTCGATTCTGCTGTCATTTTCTCAAAGTACCAAAACTAAAAATCGTCGTACACTAATATGCACAATGAAGCTAATACGGTAGAGGTTAATTTCTGTACGGTGGGCCTCCGATAGCCTTGGTTAATAAATTAGTGAGCCCCCCGCGCTCCCTCGTTACTTACCATGCATTATAACTTGGTCGCTTTCTCATTACTTCTAATGTACCACTTATGAATTAGAAACAATCACGTTCAAGCATAGAAAATATAAAAGCTTTCTGGTTGTTTTGTTTCTTTATACTTTTCATGGCAGTAAAGTTCTTTATTTCCAAAATTTAGATTTCACCAAGTTTTTCTCTCACCTTATGTATGTCTCATTATCATTTTTTTTTTTAAGATTTTAATCTTTTTACAAGCTTTGATACTATATTTACATAACTTACTAATTAACAAGAAATTATGTACAAATGCGTATAAAAAAATAAAAATAATCATTGGGCATCAAAAAAATAATCCACATCGCTGTCAATGGCAAAAGTGCCCAGAACACTGGCAGCATTGCCGCGTTGAATCGCAATGCTGATTCTTTGTCCGAAGAAAAGTCCAGCCCTCTGGTCACGTGAACAGTCGACAAGTTGTTTACTGATATCCCGAAAGACTCGATGCGCACTTGGACCCCATGGCCCTAATGTTTCAACCCCAAACGGCTCAAATATGTAACTCCCCATTAAGTTGTTATATTTGCGCCGTTTGAGGTTTTCTGCGCCTGCAGCGGCCGCCCCAGCGCAGCCCGCCGTGCTAAAAAGATGGGATGGCGCAAGGGTGTCGACACATGTTGCATCCCACACCAAAGGCCTACCCAACTTCCAAGGCATTATGGTCATCCCATCTGGCCTCTTCCCATCGTCGCGTGCCAAGCCGTTGGGTTCTAAAACAGCTGGCACCCCGGCGGTGACAAGAGCCCGACGGATGATGTCATTAATGCTGGCGTGCCGTGCTAACCGACCAGCGCTCCTACTGCAAGACAGGCCATGGTGTCCGAGGCGGTCGACTGCTTCACCGCATTGACACCGATGTGGAGCTCCGCTAGGAGCACCCAAACGCAGACACGTAGCGATACGGAAAGTACTGTCACTCAGCATAGTACCTATGTTGGGTGACGGTAGTGCCTGTAGCCAAAGACCCGACTCCCATTCACCCACTGCCAACAGGCGGGCACGCTCCGCAGTATTGGTGGACGTATTTAAGAGGTTATTCCGTACCAACCTGCAGAGCGGCTCATCCCATTGTCTTTGGGAAAATAAGTTATCGGGCAACGCCGTATTCGGGCAAGCCACTTTCCAGGCGTTCACTGCTTCGGTCAAGTAAGGCACTTCACTGTTAACCAAAGATGGAGTTAAAATACTTTTGGTTAAATTTACAGTACTATTGACCGATGACAGGAACGCTGGTAGGCTTATATCAGAAATTTTGCGGATGCCGAGCCCACCAAAGCGAATGGGTAGAGTGGCTTGCAGCCACGCTCGGTCATCCAGAGCCACATTTAGGATAGATGTTAGTGTATCTTGAATGATTTGATCAATTTTGTCCAAAAGATGTGACTGCTTCCATAAAGGGGAAGAGCGGAGAAAATACATAAAATTTGGCCCAAAACAACAATATCTAATGAGGGTGAAAGCCGAATGTAAATTAATTTTGCTAAGTCTTTCCGAAATATCGTTAAAACGATTAATTTTGTCGTCAATGAATGAGGAAAAACTGTCTTCAAATATTGGTGAACCTAGGAGGTGAAGTGAACTCTTATCTAAAATTTTGATATCTGGGGCTATTGCGTTTAATTTTTGTAGAGTAGTTAGTCTGTCGGTATTGTCATTAAAAAAAAATTCACATTTGGAATGGTTGAGGTCAAGGCCAATAGATAAAAACTGTCTTTTCAGAAAAATGAAATCTTTTAAAACAGTGTCTATGTCACCTCCTAGTGTCCCGTCATCTAAGTACCAGACGTTGAATTTTGAATTTAGTTGTTGAATGATTGGATGAATAGCCAAACTGAAAATGACTGGCCCGAGAGGGTCACCTTGTTGACATCCAACTGCAGATTCCAAAAGGTTTTCTTTGTATAATAATTTGGAGGGGTGTCTGTAGCATTGCCATATAAAATCAAAAATTTCAGGTAGTTCCTTTTTTACCTCCGCCAACAAGATGTCCCTGTTAACGGAATTGAAAGCGTTAATTATCATTATGTTTTACTTGTTCGAATTTAATTAATATCAGTGCAATATGTTCGCTTCTTCATCCGTACTTCTCTTATTAGTAGTGGTTTCAGTAGTCACCCCTTTGGAGTCATTATCATTATCATCTTTCACACAGTCCACCCATTGATTATTTCATCTTCCCCTACTTATACAGCCAAAAGTAACATCCTAATATATAAGCCTGGAAGAGATCGCGGAACGCGATAAGACCGCCGATTGTATATTGTTTTAGTTTAAGATATTCTTTATTTTCTTTTTTTTTTTTTGGTGTACAATAAAGCATATATATAAATAATTAAATAATAAATAAATAATTCTTCCGTAACTGAGTGACTGACATGCAACGCACAACCGAAACTACTGGTCTTAGAAAGCTGAAATTTACCATGTAGGTTCCTTGAGGAAGACGGGGCCCGCTAGGGCAAGTGTCTGCTGGGGCTGCGGAATCTGTTCGAAAGAGGTACCGTAGCCCTGGAACGCAAAGGGCACTAGGAGGAACACAGATGGGTTTTAGTCAGTAAGAGTCTGACACTTCCTCCTGCTTCACCCAGAGCGGGAGGAGTCATTTGATGATTTCCCATCCTTAAAAAAAAAAAAAAGGTTCCTTGAGGAGGGTAAGGGAGGACGTTGAGAGAATTTTCCGAAATTTCTACGGGAACGGGAAAAAACGGGATATGCGTGTACGAAGTCGCAAGCAATAGCTTGTTGTCTATTATGGTTTTTAGTTGCATCCGATTAGACTTGGAACCTACCCCAATATAATTGAGAAAAGGCTTTACAGATTGATTGGTTCAGAAAGATGAGCAGTAAATCCGAAATATTTAAATAATTCAATCAGTCATTTTCAGTCTTATAAATCTTTTCAGGAGCTAAACATAAGCTTTAACAATCACAGCGTTGGACATAGGCTAGTCCCAAGCTGGGAAATCGGCTCATACCCTTACTTAAGCCAGTTCTTGCCTGCCACCTTTATGATTTACTTTGACTAGCCGAGTCCTCGACTCTGCCTGCATGAAAAATGTTTTACAGCGGAACGTACTATCAAGCCGTGTGCCAAAATACCATTCAAATTGATTCAACCGTTGAAGCTTTCATGAAATTATATTTCTATATAGGAATCAATAATAACAATATTTGAAAATTGGTTCAGTGTTATCTATATTTATACTAATATTATAAAGAGGATAAGTTTGTGATGTTGTGGGGGGTAATCTCTGGATCTACTGAACCGCTTTTAAACATTTTACCAATAGAAAGTCACGTTATTTGTGAGTGTCATAGGCAATAGTATTAACTCAAATTCCCAACGAAGTGGGCACGGGTCAGCTAGTAATGATAATAAATTCGGACGGTTCCAAGAAAGAACGTAAATTGGCTGTAGAATATTTATTTATTTATTTCTTCTTACATCTATCATAATCTTCATAAAACCTAGGTGTGAAACCTCCCTTAAGATGTTTTAGTCTGTAACGGATATACTAAATCGTACACGGTAATGCGTCGAAAGGCGTTAAAGTCAGATATGGTCATTTATTGCCGAGTTGTCTTCTCATTCAGTCGTTAGTCCACAAAGATTTATTGGGCAATATTTACGCGCCTACAGACGCTTGCACCCCTTCACTAGTAGCAGCAATTACAATAAATTCTACCACTGTTTAGTGTTTAGTTGTAACTTCATTAGTAACTGATTTACACTGTTCATAATTTTGCATGAGGGTATTGAAATGAAGGGATATTTAGACAGCGGGGTCAATCTTCAAGTTTAAGCAACGCTTGCCAAGGTTGATCTGTGGATGGGTGACCATCTTAACATACCGAGTTTCCTCCGTGCCTTGGAAAGCACGTTTAGCCGTTGGTCCCGGCTATCATTTGTAGATCTTTGGCAGTCGTTACAGATAGTCAGAAGCCAGTTAATCTGACTCCAGTCTTGCCAAGAAGTACCGTGTTACCTAGTTAATGGGTTGTGGAGGTCTGGTAGGCAGACGCTCCGCGTAAAATACTGGTAATCAGCTAAATCCAGTTTGACTGGAAGCCGACATCAATATAGTTGGGAAAAGGCTAGGCAGATGATGATTGAAATGAAGGTATAGATTGTACTTTATGAGTAGGTTAACTTTGCTTAATTTAAGGGTTCACAACTATAGAATGTAACTTCATGGATTACTCACGCTCAAACGTCGACAATAAACCATTCTGAATGTAATTTTAGTGTAATATCCGTAAGAGAACCAAGGTTTCCGACATAGCCCGAAGAATCGCCAAACTGATTAGCAGTGGGCAGAACACGTTGCTCCAAGAACAGATGGTCGATTGGGCAAAAATGTTCTGGAGTGGCGACTGCGTACCGGAAGACGCAGCGTTGAAAGACCTCCCAAAAGGTGGACCAATGACCTAGTGAGAAATGCGGGTAGCCGATGGATGCGAGACGCACAGGATCGGTTGTTGTGGTGGCACTTGGGGGAGGCCTATGTCCAGCATTGGACGTCTTTCGGCTGATATGGTGATGAATAATTGGGATAAGAAGAATATTTGCTTGCCAAATCTTTTATTTGGCAATAAGTTACTTGAATATCACAATTCATAAACAGTGAGCGTTTTAGAGAAGTTTTACAATATTAAGGTACCTATAACACTAAAAAAGAGCTCGTGGCTAAATAATAACAGCCGCACGGGTCGATCTTGAAGGTTAAGCAACGCTAGCCAAGGTTGGTCTGTGGATGGGTGACCGTCTTAACATAACGAGTTTCCTCTGTGCCTCGGAAAGCACGTTAAGCCGTTGGTCCCGGCTGTCATTTGTAGATCTTTGGCAGTCGTTACGGATTGTCAGAAGCCAGTAAATCTGACTCCAGTCTTGCCATGATGTACCGTGTTACCCAGTTAATGGGTTGTGGAGGTCTGGTAGGCAGCCGCTCCACGTAAAACGCTGGTATTCAGCTGAATCCGGTTTGACTGGAAGCCGACCCCAATATATTTGGGAAAAGGCTAGGCAGATGATGAACACTAAAAAAGGTTATTCAAAGTAAGGACTCCGGGGGGAAGAAAATATGTACCTAAAGATTTCCAAAGACATCTTTCCATGCAATAACAAAACAAACAGTAATAATAAACGGGATTAAATATATGACCACCATAAAATGCTTTGATACCCTTAGTTCTTTTACCAAAAATATATATTTGACACCAGAAAAATGAAGTTTAAAATTACAATAGTACTAGCTATTTTAGTCACGACTGCACCTCAAATTGTATTCGAACACGAAATGTAGTAAATGATCACCAAATCTTAGC
Organism: Lacanobia oleracea; assembly: GCA_950371165.1. NCBI lineage: Eukaryota > Metazoa > Arthropoda > Insecta > Lepidoptera > Noctuidae > Lacanobia > Lacanobia oleracea. Next base: position 15,253,768 of record OX493401.1, read on the forward strand.
GAGCAAATTAATGCGCTATTCTTGCCTAAATAAATTACTGTGATTGCCATAAAATGTAGGCTTGGGGTTACAAACTGGATAAAATAGGTTAGGTTAGGTTAGAATTGTGACCAACCGCGCGCGAACCGAGCGAGCGAAGCGAGCGGTGCCGCGGCAGCGGCCGGCTAGCGCTACTTCTCGAATATTTTTTTGGATAAAGTTATTTATTTCACACTTTTTTAACTCCAAACACCAAACAATAGCTGCCAATAAAAATGAAAGAAAGCTTATAAATTAAAATAAAGCTTTATATTTACTTAAAAGTTTTGGATTAACAATGATTTGTTTGACATTAGTTTGCTTAAACAGGATAGCAAGATGTAAAAACTTTGATTTTAATTTTACATTAAAATGCTGGTATGATTTTGGTGATCATTTACTACTTTTGGGTTAACAATGATTATTTGGAGAGAATATTTGGAGTCATTTTACTTAAATAGGATAGCGAGACGTTAAAATTTTGGTTATAATTTTAAATTAAAATGCGTGTTTAATTTTGGTGATCATTTACTATTTTTGTCTCCTAAATGTAACTATATCTGGAGGTAAGTTAAACATAAGTCATAATAAACCGGCCGCCGGACATTTCCAACATTAGCAATACGATTATCATGACAACTAACATTACAGAGGTCATCAATTATACCCACGAACAAACAACCGTTTAACTGCAGTATCTAAGTAAAGAAAAAAATTGCCATAAGTAGGTAGCAATTACAAATTGGTCTTAACGACCCTAGTTAGGCAGTCACAAACGACTCAGAATAATAATTCATAATACGAACATGATTAGCTTGTACCCAAGAAAATCGAGGTGCACAGACATAATGACAATTTAAAGACTTAAAGGTCCATTTTATTATCATATTGTATGATTCTTGTGGAACTATTAGCCCTTATGACAATAGCATAATGATACGGTAACACGCAAACCATTTTTCCTATCGAAGCTAGCGGCAAATATTAGTTTTTACAACGCTGAACAGGTATTTTAAAGTTGGCAAAATTTTATTTAATGTTGTTAATAATCTTTGGGTGTTCAGAAAAAAGGAAATCGTATTTGTGTGAAGGAAATTTTCAGTTTTAAAGAGGTTTTATTTAATTTCGTCTGTTAAAATGTATTTTAACACTACTATATCTAATATTAGGGCCTGCTTTTACATTTAGTCCCATTTACTTTTAGTGTTTTGAGGAGCTTGTTACTAAAGAACAACAGCCGCACAGGTCGATCTTCAAGTTTAAGCAACGCTTGCCAAGGCTGGTCTGTGGATGGGTGACCATCTTAACATACCGAGTTTCTTCCGTGCCTCGGAAAGCCCGTTAAGCCGTTGGTCCTGGCTGTCATTTGAAGATCTTTGCAGAGTCTCCGTGCCTCAGTCGTTACGGATACTCAGAAGCCAGTAAATCTGACACCAGTCTTGCCAAGAACTGCCGTATTACCCAGTTAATGGGTGGTGGAGGTCTGGTAGGTGGTGGTATTCAGCTGAATCCGGTTTGACTGGAAGCCGACCCCAATATAGTTGGGAAAAGGCTAGGCAGATGACTTTTAGTGTTTAAGAATAGAACCATCATATTTACAATCAACCAATTTTTGGATTATAATTATATCAGTCACCACTGCTGGAAATAACGACTCTTCCAAGCATTGCCACAATATCTGTCTTCTGCAATAAATTAGTTTTTGTGAATACTAAACAACAAGAAAATGTAATTCGGTGGTTCAACCATTTCGTTAGATAACATTTTCTACGTCTAAAATATCCCAACATTTGAATCAGCCAAAACTAATCAATACAATTAACCATTGCGTAACCAAGTCAATACGAGTAACGTAAAAGTTAAATACTTACACCAAAAACGTTCAATTTCACGTCGAATTAACAGAAAGCGTCACAAAAACGGTGTCATAAAAAGTATATATCGCCATGTCTGTCGCAACAACTTTGTCAATCAAAACTATCGTTACACTTAGGGTCCATACTCACGGCTGACTTGGTTCCACTGTTACAATTCGTACATTCTTATAACTATGAATCAGTATCCCACCGTGGTTATGGGCATTCTTTTTTTTTCCAATTTCATAATTTATATTTCTACTAGCCCATGAATTCGTATGTGCATGTCCCGTTTTTTCCAATTCCCGTAAGAATTTCGGAAAATCCGCTCTTAATGCTCCCCTTGCACGCCCTAGGGATCCTACATGTTAAAATTCAGGTTTCTACGACCAGTAGTTTCGGTCTATCAGTCACTCATCAGAAATGAAAGAGTTTTATATATTTTGATGATGTTCAACAATGTTTAAACATGACATGCCGTTCATCTTCAACTTGGAAGGCTCTCAGGAGGCTCTTCTGCTACTGGGTAGGAATATAATCATACTTCAATAAGTTTAAGTATTTTATGAGATTGTATCATTTAGCACCATACGGTAATTCTTCATTCTTCAGAATGAAATGGCAGGCAGATGGAGTTCTTACCGAATTTAATAGTAGCCAATGTTGGACCAAAGAAACCTGGGCTGTTCACGGAAGAGCGTACGCGGAATGTCAAAAGACATGGGCGGCCTATATCCAGCAGTGGGTGATTCCAGATTGAAATGATGAGCGACTTTGATTGATTGTGATTTTCTACAAATTAAAACTCTTGCATTATTTTGCCAGGGTTCCAGAATTTTTTCGAAGAAGTCACCGCGGCCCTGGAACGCAAATTATATTTAGAGGACATTTTAACAAAAAACCTCAACACAAAGATGTTTTATTTAGCGGGAAATAAAATCATTCAGCCAATCGTCTGGCCAAACCCTTAGAATTTAACACATCAAACACAATACGAACTTACCATCCCTAGCCAAAGTTCTCGTACGATAGTTGGATCATTACAAAAACTCGTATCAAATGAAGAAACAGCCTATTCGGCATTTTTTATTGTTTATTACTGGCAACTTTTAATTCGGCCAAGTTTCCGATGCGTGATTCGGTGTCGTTAGTTTTTTCAACTTTTTTTTTATTGGAGTTGAGCTTCGTGTCTCTTAGTTAATGTGCCCTATTAGATAGGCTGTGGACATGGCCCGTGTGACACGGCCTTTAGAGTTAATCAGTTTATTCTGTAGTGGAAAAGTAAATAAAAGGGTTGTGTGTTAATTTTATGGTGGCTCGAAGTTGGGGCGCTTCTGTTTTGGTTTCAAAATGGGAAAATGGGAACAAACTTAGATTTTTTAACTCTTTGTCTTCTACGAAATAGGCTAGCTTCTACCATCAATAAATTGCAAATCTATTTAGTCAGTTATATTATTGAAAAATAATGGACACGTGTTTTGTGTTTTTGTAAATCAATAACCATTGTCAAAGATAAAACGCATCAAAACTAAAGAGTGAGAGCTCGTGACGTCAGAACGCACTAAAATTTATACCACGGCGCGGCGTGACGTATTGAGAATTTTAAAAGCGTTGTATTTTTGCCAATTTTAGTTAAAATTACAATACAATTTTGGTAAAAAATCGGGTCAAATATTTTTTGATAATTTAAACCGAGAAACACACTGGTCTTACGTACGCAACGTATGCAACGCTTTTGTATCGCATCGTATGTTGCGTAGCATACGATAAATGTGTTTCTGCTATAGTTGTTCATATAAAATCAAGAGTCCAGATATCATAATGCGTTGCATACGTTGCGTACGTGGGACCAGTTTGTCACTAGCTTAACTAACCTACAAATTAGGTTTTTTCAGTGGACAAGCCTATTGTGTGTCTCTATTTACGCAGGTATGGTTCGATTGTTCTAGGTTTTTATTATTTTTTTCCACAGAATTTATTCGTTAGGTTAGAGTTGACTTATACTAGTACCCAACTGCATCGTCACACTGAGAGCAGTTTCTAATATAATAGGGAAAAGGTTACGCAGATTGAAAGGTGTCAAATCGATAAAGGTTTCTCAAGGTCACGAACTATAAAATATACTGTGATAAAGTCTAAAGATTACAATTCCTTCAAAAGGGAATCCTGCAACAGTCTGTGTGAGTCCTCATCTGCCTAGCCTTTTCCCAACTATATTGGGGTCGGCTTCCAGCCAAGCTGGATTTAGCTGAATACCAGTATTTTACGAGGAGCAGCTGCCTACCAGACCTCCACAACCCATTAACTGGGTAACACGGCACTTCATGGCAAGACTGGAGTCAGATTTACTGGCTTCTGACTATCCGTAACGACTGCCAAAGATCTACAAATGACAGCCGGGACCAACGGCTTAACGTGCTTTCTGAGGCACGGAGGAAACTCGGTATGTTAAGATGGTCACCCATCCACAGACCAGCCTTGGCAAGCGTTGCTTAAAAATCTACCCGTGCGGCTAGATAAGCCACGAGCTCCTCTAACAGTCTGTGTGAACCTGTAGTAATTTTTAGGACTACCAACGCGACGGAACTCTTATTACTAAGCTGTTTTTCCGAACGCCCGTCCGTCTATCTGTTAGCGGGCTGTATGACCAGAACCGTTATAATTATCTAGATTGACAGTTTAAATTTTCAGTGTGTATTTCTTTTGCCGCTAGAACTACAAATAAGAGAAAATAATTAATTTAAAAATTAAGGGCGACTCCCATACAAGAAAGGTTTTTTTTTCGGATTATGGTACGAAACCGACTCGCACTTAGCCGGTTTTTAAATAACGACAAGATATTTAGTCAGGTTGAAGTTTCGTGAAATAATTTATGACTAATGCCAAAGTCGTTTTGGTCTTTCATTTACCATTCCCTCATCTATTTTAATTCGATTTTCAATCGTTTCAGTTATAAATCGTTTTTACGACAAAAAATCTAGGGCTGATTGAAAAACAATAAAACGCGATGTAACATTAAATGGGACGATGGTAGCTAAATGAGTACTAAATGCTTAGCCTTGAATGAAAATTGACTTTTCCTTATACTTTTAAATAAATATGATCGGTACAGTTCGAACATAATGACTTGAATAAACCTCATTTTGAGGTCGATGATCGGCGACTTTAAGTAGGTTCAAACCTACATTGTTACTAAGCGTTTTGGTACAACACAATTACCTATGGATATGTCGATTATGAATTGTAAAGATAAAGGAGAAGGCACCTTAGAAACCAAGAAAAAAAAAAACCGGCCAGGTGCGAGTCGGACTCGCACACGAAGGATTCCGTAACATAAATCTTAATTATTTGTTGTTATTGCGGCAATAGAAATACACAATCTGTGAACATTTCAACTCTCTACCTATTACTGTTCTTGAGATACAGCCCGCTGACAGACAAAAGGACGGACGGACGGACGGTCGGACAGCGGAGGCTTAGTAATAGGGTTCCGTTGGTTAACCTTCGGGTACGAAACCTTAAAAAGCATCCACCATTACCGAGATAAGGCCGTGTCTTGGTCTAGCAGATCATGACCATTGCCAGCCAATGAAGTGTTTAACAGAGAATCAGACAGAGAGTTTCAGGTTCTGTGGTGGAATTAGGTATCCTTTTAAGAACTATATTGAGTCTACAGAATGGGTAGGTGGCATGTTTACATATCTTCTTTTTATCTGCGATCTTTTTCTTTCTATCTTCTTCGTTTTTCTTTCCATCTATCTCACATAATAAGACAAAAAAAAAGAAAATTCAGCAGTTCAACAGATAATGCTGATGGCGCTCATTTATTATCTGCCTAGTCTGGAAGCTTAACTCCAACAAAGTTTGGGGCTTTGTTGGAGTAAGCTTCCAGTCCAACCGAATGTTCACAAACCAGTTACTGGGTAACAACTGGTTGTAAGACTTTCGGGTTTCTGACTACCAGTAACATTACTACTTAAAACTCACACTTATTCGTATATAGATCATTTTCAAGGTTCCGAATATCCGTAAGAAACGGAACCCTTATAGGATCACTCGGGTGGCTGTCTGTCCGTCGTCACAGCCAGTTTTCTCAGGATCTACTAGACCGATTCTTTTGAAATTTGGTATAATGGTATTCTGTGACCAAAATAAATGAATTTTGAGTATGCGGGGCGAGCACTTTTGGGGGTTAAACTAGAAAATTTAAAAAAAAGTTTTAATTTTCAAACCGCATTGTGTGACATATGAAATAAAAGGGCTTACTTTAAGAGTTTTAAATATATTTTTTTCATAATTTTAAAAGAAAAACTTTTGAAGTTATTCAAGAAATAAAACCAAAAATTACCACTTCCCCTTATCTCCGAAATTACATAGCTACTCGTAAAATTAAAAAAAAAAAACCAGCGCTGCGGCTCCGTCTCGCACACGAGTCCAGCATTATGCTGAGCGATGGCCGTTTTGCGCGAATATGACGCATATCTTCCCAATTCTTATAATAAAGTTTTATTTAATTTCTATTTTATTTTTTGGTATGCGTCATGCTTGGCGCAAATAAACGCTTTTTCTTTCTTTCTTTACCTACAAATTACAGGAAACATATTACAAAAATCAAATTGTTTCCCTTGGCCAGTTTTTCAAACGTACTCCAACTAAAACGAAATCTTTAAAATAGAAACTCTAACATTATATCCCCTCCTATCACTTCCACGTACAGTCTTGTTTAGCTGAACAAACAAACGGAAATTTGTACTAAGCAGTGAGTTGGCAATTTCATTGTGTGCCCAAGAATTATGATGTATGAGAAATCGGCATTTGCAAATCGTTTAACTGATACTAAGGAAATTGCGGACAATTTCACGTAATAGGCTTTCATGCGGGAATAACGATTGACTAAGTGTATGGACTTTGTATAAATTATTACTTACATGAAGATACCCATTAGGGGAGAAATTGGAATTAAATAACTGTGATTTTCGATTTCGCTTTTTGTTGAGGGCTAGTTTTCATATTTTAGTTCTTATTTTTGGTTTTTCAATAATTAGATTTTACCAGCTGGACGAGTTTTTTAATTAACCTACTTAAAAGCAGAAGTCCAAATAAATTACTTGCACCTAGCCAGAGACTACATTTGTATAGCAGGAATTCCAATTGCATGGCAGTCAAAATCTTCAACAATTTACCCTCACGCATCAGAGTGTTGCCTACCAATAAATTCAGGAAAACAATATTTACCTGGCTTTTAGAAAACTGCTTTTATTCAGTTAATGATTTTTTTAATTATAAATTTTGACATTACAATTTAAATAATATACTTTATGTGTGTATGTACTTGCCTATTGACTTGTTATTATTTTATTTATAGTAGTAGTATTGTTGTATTTTTTTTTAGCATTTGACATTATATAATTAGTAAATTTTGACATTTCGTTCATAAATAATAAATATAAATAATTGCGCATATAAAAAATGACATTGTAGAAAAATCACCTATTTTCTTAAAAACTGATTTGTTACATTAATGGAGACAAAATTTCTGATACTTTTTTTTTTTCATGACAAACAAGTGTACTTAAATTGTTGTGGTCTCGAATTGAGCTATTTTTTGGCATGTCACTTAATTTAATATTTCTACACCGGCAACGGTAGTGTATGTGAAACTGGATAATGAATAAGACCTTAATGTACCATATGCTCAGAAATAAATGATCTTTATCTTTATCTTTATCTTTATACATTAGGGCAGAAATATTAAACAGATTTCAGGCAGATGATGTTGAGCGTCCACGACTTCGCTTTTGAGCTCGTGGCTAGATAATAACAGCCGCACGGGTCGATCTTTATGGTTAAGCAACGCTTGCCAAGGTTGGTCTGTAGATGGGTGACCATCTTAACATAGCGAATTTCCTCCGTGCCTCGGAAAGCACGTTAAGCCGTTGGGCCCAGCTGTCATTTGTAGATCTTTGGCAGCCGTTACGGATAGTCAGAAGTCAGTTAATCTGACTCCAGTCTTGCCATGAAGTACCGAGTTACCCAATTAATGGGTTGTGGAGGTCTGGTAGGCAGCCGCTCCGCGTAAAATACTGGTATTCAGCTAAATCCGGTTTAACTGGAAGCCGACCCCAATATAGTTGGGAAAAGGCTAGGCAGATAATGAGAGATTATAACCAGTCTTAGGCAAGAAATTTATAAAAGTTAATTACCTCGTTGTGCGAGTCCTAAACAAACATCTTTTTTCTTCCTTTCATTCTTCTCTTTTTTTACCTACAGAACATCTCTTGAATACCGAAGAAAGTACAACTTCTACATTCTTTTTTTTTACTATTGATAGGCACGCGCTTGACCACCATATTACCTGATGGTAATCGATGATGTGGTCGAAGATGGAGCACGCTTGCCTAGAAGTAACCTATTCACTCTTGAATTAAAGACTCCCAGGTTGTAGCTGTCAGGAAATACAGACTCCGGCAGGGAATTCCACCCCTTAGCTGTACGCATCATGAATGTGTTCCCAAAACGTTTTGTGCGTGTGGGTGGGATGTCCACCATGTACCGGTGACGCATCACCGTTCGTCTTGTGGTCCATCATTCATCTAATACATACATATATACCAATTAACAAAATATTCTTCAGTATAATCGCCATACCATCCACAAAACCGTAGTTTAACTATCTATCTAAATAACAATTTTCTTAACGGCCCATTTAATACAGTTTTTAGATAGCTCATAATAAAACCGCAAGCCAACGTCAAGTAGTCGACGACCAAACGACAGTGTAAAAGCAAATTGATTTGACATTCCGATGATAATTCGACACAACCGGCGAATTTCTAAACTCGGCGAAACGCTCTTTTATCTAGAAAATGTTCGATTGTCTGTTTATTTGCACTTTGTTGTAATTGTTGATTCGATTAGATTGGGTTTATGTGGTTTAGTACTTGTTTGTAGTGAATGCGTGTTGTGGTTTGTTCTCGAGTGCGGTTAACATAGAGAAAAGTACAAAGATACTTCTTATTTCTAGTCTTTTGCCTGCTGACTTAAGAAGAGTACGATGAGAATTCATAATGGAGAATCTTTTCTAAGTAGCCTAGATATGCTTGAATGGCTCGTTCTTTCACAAAGCAAGAATTATGCTTAAAATCACACTGTCTTAAGCAAACCCGAAGGTAGATCTGAGTGCTAATTCAATTAAATTTTTAGGAACATTCGCATGCGCATCTCAGTCGCATCTTTTAAAAATGCAGGTATAGAAATTTAGGCTTTTTTAGGGCTCCGTACCCGAATGGTGACCAACGAAACCCTATTACTAAGCCTCCGCTGTCCGTCTGTCTGTCAGCAGGCTGTATCTCAAAAACCGTATTAGGTAGACAGTTCAAATTTTCACCGATTATGTATTTTGTTGCAGCTATAACAAAAAATAATAAAAATTAATGTTTATGTTACAGAACCCTTCATGTGCGAGTCTGATTCGCACTGGGCAGGTTTTTTTACAGATTGCGACTCAGAGGCGAATGCGAACGTTAATAAAAATGTATATCTAGAATTGGCCTTCAGGTATATCCGTATTATTTTCACTAAAATCCTAAACAGCCTAGTCCAGGGATGGCGAACCTTTTTTGACGCTCTTGCCATTTTAATTAAAAAATAATAATGTAGTACATTTCGTGCTGCAAAAAAAATCTTGATGATTAAATGTACAAAAAATAACACTAGGTTCTGTAAACTTAACTCATATTTTGTAAATACTAATGCATAAAACAATCATAATGTTATCAGCTTTGTGTTTCTTCAAATAAAAGTATAAGTTCAATATGTTGTATTAGCATCAACAGGAATCACACTGAACTTTTACTTTCATGAAGATGCTAAATAGATAATCTTGTATATGCGTGCCCAAATTGTGCTGCGTGCCACCTCTGGCACGCCTGCTATAAGTTCGCCATCCCTGTCCTAGTCCACTAGACTGAAATTGGATTGGTTACCGAAAATATTGAGTCCAATATAAAACTAAATTTGCAATTTAATCATTTCCACCATATTTGACCATGGTTTAAAGTACTAAGCAAAACAAAACAAATATATTCATAAAACAATGCCAATAGAGCTCATAATGCTGATTAGGTTTCTTGAGGACAGCTGCAAATGCTTCATAAGAAATAGACCAAATAGATTGGTTTCTGATTGAAAGGTTAAGGGTTTTAGGGGCCCGTAAACTATAAGTGAAGTAAACCCGATTTCTACAATAGAAAGAGACGAATGTAAAAGTTAAGGCGGATAGGGCCAGTGATGGCAAAAGAAAACCTATTAAAGGAGAGCGAGCGCTGATTGCTGTGGAAGGTGAATTAACGATCATCAAAAGTATAAAAATTTACTCTGTCCTGTATAAGGGCGGGCTAAAAATAGATCTTTTTTTATTGGAGACTGAGGAAGAAGTGAAAACCCAGAGGCGCTGCTGCCTAAGTACTTCAAATTCACAAGTACCAGGAGACCAGAAATATGCCCAAGTATTTTTGGCTTTCGAGCTTACCCAGAAGGAGCCTGCTCACTCTAACATTGAAGAGATTAGGGTTGTAAGCCATTCCCAACTAGCACCAAAGCGTTAAAAAAACCTATATAAGACTCATATATCAGTTCCATTTGAGTAAAAAAGTGTTAACGCATACCTGTGCAACTGAGTTAGAGCATGCTCTAACTCACTTATAACCACGAAAGAGGCCCACAGTTTTACAGGTAAAAGTTATAGAAAGTCTATAGTACGGTGTCACAAAGATATTAAAGCTGCACAAGAGCGCTTATTCATCGTCAGCTACTACTTTAATCTGTATTATCGTTGTAAAATAGAGTTGGTAAACGCTACAGGTGCTATAAATCCTATAGTAAGGTGTCAAAAAGATCTTAAAGCTCCACAAGAGCGTTTATTCATCGTCAGCTACTACTTTAACCGGTGTTACCGCGTTAGTGAGCACTACAGGTGGTAAAAAGCGCACGTCAAGATAAAAAAACCTTACTAAAATTAAATCTGTTCGTAATGGAAGTGTTATGTCATCCATTATTCAACACTGCAGAATAATATTGTGGAATATTATGTTATTTAAGTATGTGAAGTGAAAAATGACTGCCCTTATGATTTCACAGTAAATGTATACCATGTTTCTCATCTCAATTTTAACGCGCCTAGGATTTATTAAAGATTTAAAAGAAAAATTATGATAATAAAATAGCTACCTCAAGCTAAACATTACTATTCATTCCTGCTTCTTAAGCAGTGGTATGTAAAATTAAGTGGCATTCATGGAATGCTTAAGGATAATGTAAGAAATTTTGTTTATTGTAGTCAAATGTTGAATAACTCGAAATAATATTAATTGTTAGGTTACCAAAACAATGGCGAACTTTACAAAAGTGAGGTTAGTGTTAATAACGACCCATACTTGCGTTGTTTGACACCAATACCTTTAGAACGTCTGTAAAAGAGGACTGCCTAACACAATAAGCTTTAGTTAAACCCTTTATTACAGGTTAAACCTAGATAGAGGAGTTGTTTGACACCTTTAGTTTCTCGTGTTACTAAACTCTCGATAAACTCTATTTTATAGGTTATGACAGCAATAATAGTCAATATAGCACCTTAAGTGGTATAAAAGAGTTCATTGCAATAACTATACAACAATAAGTGTTAAGAGGTGTCGGCGAACACTTTTATAAAGACTTGGGTGTCACAAAAAGGTTAAAGCTATAACGTATTAAGTATACTTGCTGCTACTAGCGCCATTATAACTCTCAAAGCTGTATTACATCGTCCATTAGCGCTATAGTGCTGCGATTGGGGCTAAAACTTGTTTGTTAACTCCTCTATGTCGTCTTTAGTAATAACTGAGATAATTATAACCCTGTTATATTACTTAAAGTCATAAAAAAGCCTGTAACTGACACTAAAATGTTAGTTGGATTGTAATCTTAGTAACTACCTGCTTAGCTATGTACATACGTCTCTTTAGAAGCAATAACTAAAATCTTCCTGCTTCCTTCAGTTATTTGTTCCGAGGCAGTGGCGTAGCTATAATCTCAAAGGCAAAGGCCTGTATCAAATAGTTTTGGGGGCTATTTTTTAGGTGTATTGCTTTTTTAAACGAAATAGGCCCCCTACTGACTCAGAACTGTCTTGGCAAGCCACGAAGGAGATGGTAGGAATAATATCTTTGCGTCCATACGTCGTCAGGGCCCTTGTAGTCCCAGGGGGTATCTTTAATACGGCTGATACGACAGTAGGTACGCCCCTGCTCCGAGGTGATGAGTCCGACTAAACTGTTTCACGTTCTCCCTCTATCTTTAAAGATCTTTGCAGCAAGTCAGTCATCTTGGTGTTCAGGTTATCTCACTTGGTAGCTTTCGTCCCCTTAGTCTTTTATCTTCCATATTATTAAAAAAATAAATCCAGGATGCCACAGTGCAGGATGCTGCACTGCCTCGAGTCACATTTTTTTTTTTTTTACTTTGCATAGGCCCGCGTTTGACCACTATCTCACCTGATGGTAAGTGATGATATGGTCGAAGATGGAGCACGCTTGCCCAGAAATAACCTATTCACTCTTGACTTAAAGACTCACAGGTTGTAGCTATCAGGAAACACAGACTCCGGCAGGGAATTCCACTCCTTAGCTGTACGCATTATGAATGTGTTACCAAAACGTTTTGTGCGTATGGGTGGGATATCCACCGTGTACCGGTGGCGCATCGCCGTTCGTCTTGTGGTCCGATGATGGAACGGGCTTGGCGGAATTAAATTATGCAATTCCGACGCGCATTCCCCAAAATGCAACCGGTAAAAAACCGACAGGCTAGCAACTCGTCGTCGATGTTCAAGACTTTGGAGCTTCGTCGCGACAAGCCTCTCATTGCCGATGATCCTCTTGGCTCGTTTCTCAATTGACTCAAGGGCATCAAGTTGGTATCTGGCAGATCCATCCCAAAGATGAGAGCAGTACTCCATACACGATCGAACTTGCGCTTGATAGAGTTTAAGCAGCTGTTCCGGCGTGAAGTATCGTCTCACTCTTGCCAGAATCCCCAACTTCTTTGCAGCCACTTGGGCTTTTGCTTCTATGTAAGGGCCAAAATTGAGAGTAGATGTTAATGTAACCCCAAGAAGCTCAAGTTGGTCGGTTATCGGCACGGTTAAACCTCGGAAAGATGGAGCTGGGTGGAATTGGCTCCTTTTGGCGGAAAATAGACACGCTTGGGTCTTAGCAGCATTGAACTTGACCAGATTGGCATCGCCCCATTCAGAGACTGCCTGTAAGGACACGTTCAAGTGGTCAACCATTGCCTCCCGGAGAGACCGGATCTGCGACCCACCAGCTCGTGCGTCGGACACGTATCTCTCAGCAACAGTGCTGTCGTCTGCATACCCAAAGGTACCGGGTTTAAGCATATCATTAATATGCAGCAAGAACAGTGTTGCTGAAAGCACCGACCCCTGAGGAACCCCGGCATTAATATCCAGCAGTCCAGACGAGCAGCCATCTATGACCACTCGGATAGACCGATCCCTCAGGAAGTCTGCGATCCAATCACACAAACCGGCGGGCAGACCGAAGGAAGGAAGCTTACTAATAAGGCTATCGTGCCAGACCCTGTCGAAGGCCTTCGAGATGTCAAGGGAGACCGCTAGTGCCTCCCCGTGCTTCTCTAGGGCCTTACTCCAGATGTGAATGGCATACGCTAGAAGATCCCCAGTTGACCGATTTCGGCGGAACCCGTATTGACGGTCACTAAGTCTATTTGTAAGTCTTTAGCCTTTTCGGAGTTGTGTTTGGATGAATGACTTGATGAGGCCCGCGGTAATCCCAGCGAATTACCGCGAGCACAGCAGCGTACGAGACACACATAACTGGTCAAAGAGGTGACTCTCGGGAGAGGCCCATGTCCACCAGTGGACGTCGTTTGCCTTTTATGAATCAATCCAAATGATGATGGATTGATTCATAAAAGCCGTATACGCGCAAAAGTCCTTAAGTTTGAAGAACTAGTCTGGAGGGTAATAAAAAATCGTTATTCAGTTTATTAAAACCCCGCAAATTCTGTTCAAACAGTTAGTGCTCAAATATATTTAAATGGTTACTAATGTAATCAGCTCGCGGGAAGGAAAGGCCTACTAGTTAATAACGGTAAGGAAATTATTACCGTTTATAACATTACTAAGGATATAATTTCTCGTCTAGTTTGCAGTTGCCAATGATCATTGCTTAGCAATAGAAAAGATTTATCTTGCCATTGCTTTCTACTCTAATTCGTGAATAAAGTAGCACTACATTGAGTTGGTTTACTTGTGCTGAACGTTTTCTAAAAGGTTTCGGTTTTATAAAGATTTTATTTTATAAAGGTTTTATAAAGTCTGGGCTATTTGTAGCCTTGAGAACAACTAGTTTCGAAGATTTCAAAAATCATTTGACGAAGGAACCGATAGATCGATTTACCAAATCAATCAAACGGCAATCGTTCTTCGAACAACAGTTCTTCAGCCAAATGATCATTTGAGTGACCATTCTTCGATGTAATCGTTCTTTTGTCCAACATTTCTTCGGAAAAACGAACGTTCGGCCGAACGGCACTCGCGAATTTTGGCTCTGGTAGGGCAAACATGACTCTGGTAAAGCAATAGGTCTGTGTTCCACTCATTTTGATATCACAAAAGAAAGTAATATCTTACTAAATCTTAAATTCGATACCTTGTAATCATAGTTAATAAGGATTAATTTTATTTCAGCCAGCATAATGTTATGATGAATGTTTCCTCGCTAACGCGTTAAGCGCCATCTTATGCAAATACAGAACTAGCCACCATTGCTAAATCTAGTTCAACTTAGGATTTATAGGAGCACGGCTAAGCCAGATTAAATTCTAGCTTACAACCAGTATAAAGGTGATACCTTATCGTGAACTGAAACTTAATGAGTTTTCGACACAATTTCTATAATATTCTAGGTATATTATAATCTGTCTAGAGAATAGTCATAGGATTGAAGAAGTGAGATTCTTTTCAATCAGTTTGTTCGCTAGTGCCTTCAATCTAAAGTAATGTAAGAAAGTTAAATAATTTGTTTGTTTATTTTTGTGTTTGCAAAAAGTAATCTTAGGAAGGTTTAATTCGATTTATGCCCGTAGGTATTTTATTTGCTCGCTAACCACTCATCAACAAAAAAAAAAAACAAATAACAAAAAATAGCGTCAACGGACAGACAAACGAACGATATAAAACTCAGAAACTGGGCATAAAAGAAATATTATACAAATTTAAAGCTACACTTTCACCGAGTGGCATTAAGAAATATGCGTGAAAAAAATATTTATAATTTATACAGTTTATCTAAAAATATACAAAAATATATTACTAACAGCGAAAATAGAATCGAAATTGCTCGAAAAACTAAAGAGATATAATTATTCCAAACAAATATGTCTGTCCCTCTCGCGAAAACAGACAACTATGACAACTGTATGGGTGTCATGAACTTTGACGTCAAAGTTCATATCGGACTTCTTTTTGAAGCTATATAACTACATCGCTGATGAAGGTATTTAAAAATTTATTTCATGATTGTTTACGAGAGCTAATTAGTATTTCATTTTGCTAATAAAAAAATCGTATGCACATTCCTTGTATTATTGTGGCATTACTCCCGAAAATTGAACGGTTTCTGTAAGATAGACAAGAGAAGCAAAGTCACAGGAAAAAGGCATTACTTATTATAAGTAATACCTATTTCATTTTGAGTGACTGTGAAGTAATGGTAAGATAAGACCCGCAGAATACAGCCTACGAATGCGTTGCTTATTAAAATCGATTGATATTAAACAGCCCATTACGATTACACGGACAATTTGCATGATTCTAATAGCCTAAAGGTTTTAGACAGAAGTGCAAACATTTCTAATTGCGGTGGCTAATAACAGTTTGTATAGTTTTGAGTCTGAATGGTTGTCGTTATCTGATATTGTAGTATCTACTTTTATGTAATATACTTTATGGGTCGAGTGTGGTTGAGGTTAGTCCGGTTTAACACTTCGATTGAATGTGTCCTCGACTTTTTTTATTATTTACCTGCGTAGAGGAAATATACCCGATTATTTTGTAGAAAAAGAGTTGTTAATCTAATATATTTTTTTTTTAATAAAAATCTCGTGTCAAAGTGTTTGTTTCTCTCCTCAAACTCCTCCGAAACGGCTTGACTGATATTTTTTTATCTTTTTTGCGCATATTTTTAGGTTCGAGAATAGGCCGTAAGAAATTTTTTTATGTATGGCATAACACCGTTGGCGAATTTAGGAATATGAGTACACTTTAACAAAAAACCTTTTCTCTATTGTATTGTAGGCGTCGTGTCAAACCGTATCCAGAGGAATACTAATATTTTAAATGGATCAATAGCATATACCTTCAAAACACAGTTACACAGTAACACGGTATCCTTAGGTGAGACTGAATGTCAGTCAAAAATAGGAAAAGACAGTATCAGGAACTAAGTGCCAACAGAGTCTAGATAGGCTTATGTTGAGCAGAGGAAAGACTGCTCTGGCGTAGCTTGAGACCAGAGAGGCCCCTGTAAAGAAGAGGACCGGGATTTGTGGCGTAGCTTGAGACTAGAGAGGCGTCTGTAGAGAGGAGGACCGGGATTTGTGGCGTAGCTTGAGACTAGAGAGGCCTCTGTAGAGAAGAGGACCGGGATTTGTGGCGTAGCTTGAGACTAGAGAGGCCTCTGTAGAGAGGAGTACCTGGATTTGTGGCGTACCTTGATACTGAAGAGGCCTCTGTAGAGAGGAGTACCTGGATTTGTGGCGTACCTTGAGACTAGAGAGGCCTCTGTAGAGAGGAGCACCGGGATTTGTGGCGTACCTTGATACTAGAGAGGTCTCTGTAGAGAGGAGTACCTGGATATGTGGCATACCATGATACTAGAGAGGCCGCTGTAGAGAGGAGTACCTGGATTTGTGGTGTACCTTGATACTAGAGAGGCCTCTGTAGAGAAGAGTACCTGGATTTGTGGCGTACCTTGAGCCTAGGGAGTCACTTGACGATTCTACTGACATAAAAGTATTGTCTTCACAACTTTGATCTTTTAGTTGTTTTCTGGTTAACCACATATATGCTACATAAGTTTTACTATTAATTGTTTCCTTAATCAAAGCAAATAAATAAATAAAACTTGAAAATTATACAAAAATATTATTTACTTTTGCATACGGAACCGCTTGATACATCTATAAAATTGGAATCACATATCGTGATTGCTACTTAAAAATGGAATGTCGCCGGTTGCAGGAAATCAAATTGAAATTGTATATATGTTGGTGAAAATGTCGCTTCAAGGAGCCAAGCGATTCTCAACACCATTTTATTACAAATAAATACGATTTTAGGTTAAATTCGATGCATTATAATATCAATCAAAGATCTATCTTAGGAGCGTTAATATAAATGTGAGGGTGGAATGTGCCGAAGCATGTGTTTGTATGATTTAAATAAACTTAAGTAAATTGCATATGTATACTCGAGGACTTGAGATTCAATTTTCTCGAAATTACTTCACTTCACACGAGTTTTCTTGGTGGATTTAATTTTCAAATTTCAAAACCAGGCTAATTTGCGAAATGAAAGAAAATGACAAAAATAAAGGTTCTACCAACCAGCTAAAGAAAACGACGAACGCGGTATTATTCAACTAAAATAGCCTCCTGTATGACCTGTAATAATATTTCACAATTTCCGGTTTGTACCTACTAAAATAATTTTCTCAACAAAAAAAAAAACTGCTTACTGGGAAATGTAAAACTTCAAAACATTTACACCGAAAACACTTCACGGAGTCAAAACACCTACTCCTATACCTACTCTCAGGTAGGTACAGTCATATCCAAACATAAGTGCATACGTCGACGTCGTCGGCACATCGACGTAGACCTCTGAATTACCTCCCCGATTGGCTTCGAAATATGAATGGTAAATTGGATGGCACCGTGGCCCCCACATGCCAGCTTTATGCCCGTATGTACTGAACAATGCTTAAGAATATTCCATGAATGCAAAATAAGCAGCTAACAGCGAAAACGTATTGTCTGTGTTCGTGTTTTCTATGATTATGTCATACTTTTTATTATTGAGTTGGAAATTTTTCACTCTGACTGTATTTTTAGTGGGGATTGGTTTTTGAATCTAGGTCACATGTTTGTTGATGATACTTTGCCGTTTAATCGTTTCAAAAATGATCCGAAAAAGTAAATTATAAGTTTCATTACAGAATATTCGGTAGAAACTTTTATCTACTGATCAATGAAACTATTTTAAAATAGCTACTAAATAAGACCCTTTCTTTATGATATAATAACACTATAATCATAAACCCATAAACAACTGCGTAACGTTTTATAACTGTCCTCAAAGATACACATCACACCTATTTTTTGTTTACCCTCCGAAAACTTACATAATAATCCAAAACAGTCCTTCAAAAAGTTATAAACTCCCAATAAAACCATTATAAAGACAGTTATCAAACTACAATAATAATTACGAACAAAAAAGTGACAAGAACACTGCTCAATATACCTACTGCGGGCAAAACGCCGCGTGGCAAAACTGGCTAACTTTTAAAACGTTATATGGCCGGTAATAAAACGTTCGTTCCGTACGAGCACAATACTTGCAGAAATATTTTTGAATACGGAATTAGGTTTGCCAAAAGCGCGGGGAGCAGATAAGGCAGAAAAAAAAACAAATTTGTAACGGGTAAAGTTTTTGGAGGCGGAATGTCTCCCTTGGGTGCTGAATCTTCGTCGGCGTGGCTCGTAAAACGCGGGACGTGGGCAAGCGGGCAAATTTGTCCTGAGAGCGACCTATGACGTTTTGATGGAACGCTCCCCGACTGATTTCCCACACCCTAGATTCATATTCATAACGATACCTCCGCCAACAGTGACATATTTGACCCCGAACATATCTAGGTCACCCTATCGATACGTGACGAATCACGCGAAATTGATTCGTTAATAAGTAATCTAACTTACAACTCTCAAACAAAGCAGCTTGTTACAAATATCATTAAAACTAAAACTCTATTTCGAACTCGTATTCGCTGCGAATGTCCTTTGCATGATGATCGCCTCTTCAAAAGAATGGCACCCGTGTCTAAGCTATCTTGTAGGAATTTTAAATTGGACGAATCGCTCAAATGTAAATGGTTTTCCTTTATACCCCATCCTCTCGGGCTGCCCACCCCCGTCTATTGCGCGCCTAGAGGCGACTGGCATACCAACACACACGCACACACCTATGTGAAAGCCTACGTCGTATTTCACCAATGGATTTGGATCTCGTTGTTTGCATACGTCATCCGCGCAGCCGTCTCATTTGCATAGCATAGGGAGCGGGAGAGTGGGTCAGCTTATATTGGTATCGTTAAGCTGACACTAACACACGCAAAGCTCACACATGCTTACATCTCATCTCGACATACAACTAGGAGTAATGCGAGTGTGAATACGTAAATACGCGTCGGAATCGCGAGTTCAAAAACGCGAAACGCAATATGTCTTCATAGTAAAAGGTGTAGGGAATCTTTTTAAGGGACTCTAACAAAAGAGCGGGAGACGTTATCAGGGAAGGAGATCTCATGTTTTTGATGTGTTCTCTAAATATGTGGGATATTATGTAGTCGCGGAAACGTTATTTCAAGTACTTGACGTTTATTCCCGGATAAAGCATAAACTAAAATCAATATAATCGTTACAACAATCTGTCTGTTTATAGTTATCCAGTAATCCGGAAATGTACAGAATTAGTCCTGTGGACTCTTTAACATATTTTCTACGAATGCTGTCAAAACGCTAATTGTATTCCTTGGGTAATAATTTATATTTGTCACAATATACTATTTTGTATTGTATTGTGTTGTATTTACTTTACCTAAAATTTTATTGTGCCAAAGAAAAGTCAGTTAAACTCAATTAAAACCAAATCAAATGACCACTGCATACTAAAAACGGACTTACTCGTACTTAGCCCATCATGTGACTTTACTTCAAATAATGGTACCTAAAGACAAGCCAGATAAACTCAATTAAAACCAAATCAAATGACCACTACATACTAAAACCGTACTTACATAGCCCATCGTGTGAGTTAGCAATAAAACATGTTCTTAGCTTCATTCACCTTTCTATTTTCCAATCACTGGCTATCGAGTTGAATGGTCAGGGATCGTAAACAGTTTAATGTGTGGGAGAGGTTGGCTAGTTGGCTAATTAATTAAAGAAGCCATCGCATTATCGTTACCCACCCCTGCTTGATAAGCGGGCGATGTATGGGGATAGGCTTGTCTGAGACACTAACTGTTCTGGAGTTTATAATGGTTGCTGTAAGAGCTTTTAATGCTTTTTTGTTTTAAAGCTAAGTTTTTTAAGCCATTTCATTTGCCTAGTTTGCCTTTATTTTTAAGTGTGTGTTAAAAGAACACTTACAATAAATAAGGCAACTTAGCTTCTAAATTAGTATTAATTTTTAACAGTCTTTGTTAAAAAAAACTAAAATTGAGTACTTCATTTTTAAATACACTTAGCATTAATCACGTAATGTTTTTTTTATTTACTTCTCTGATGCGAGTCACGAAAACCGCTCTCAACTCTGCTATTCACCGCTAGATGGCGCTACGTGTCTTCGCCCGCACGGCCGTTTTATGAAATTATTTAATTTTCTAACACCGTTCACAGTTTTCTCATTACACTTATAAATATAGAAAATGCTATTTTCTTTTCCTCTCCCGAAGCGGGGAACTCTTCAGTTTAATGAACAAAGTTGTAGCTCCGTACTTTTCCATTTAAAACTTTTCATATTGATTTCAAAGTTTATTTTTTATAACAATGAACTTGATTCTAGAATAATGAGTTCGATCGAACTGTTTAATTGAATCAGTTGCCAATAAGACTTGTTTGTTCGTTTTCTTTGTTGTTTTAAAAGTCGCTTATGGATGTAGGTATTTTAAATGTACCTATTACAGAAAAGAAGGCGCTTCTTTTAGGAATTGCCAATAGTGATGCCAATTTTGAAAGAAAATAAAACTTTATAGTTGATAAGTTGTATATCTAAGAGGTGTTAATTTGTAATAGTTTAAATATAAACTTAATTAACTACTTATTTTTATTAGAATCATACATGTTTACTGACTAAATACTGCCCTTCTATGGATAATTTTTGGTAGTATATAAAATTATCTTGCCCTACATTAAGTTATGTATTTAGTTCCGTCAAGGTTTTCACTTTCTCAATATTGTAAACCTGATGATATTGAAGAACAGCTAATAACAAGCTATAAATAAATAAAAAATACTAAATAAATATTACAAGAAAATTAAATTATAATTTATCAACAAGTTTAAGTGTCAAAAGAACGAGATATTAGATTAATGAAATAGACCCTAAGAAGTATTATTTGTACTTAGTTAAAACGTGCACAGAAATTACTTGAACGTTTAAACAATCTTGATACGCACTACCAGGCACTCATAACATACCAAGAGAAAACAAAAGCACAACGATTCAGGAAAATCTTCAAGTTCCCTTAACGGCCAACAGTTCCCCAAGAGGAAGTGGTAGGAACGCATCAATTTAATTTTATGGTTTTTGTGTCTGTCACATAACTAGCTGGTTGTGATTTGTGAGCTCTCTAACGAGAGGGCTTAATAAGTGGGACGGTAGCTTAATTCTTGCTACCTACGGTTGTTTTTATTGCAAAAGTTTTTGCTAGAGAATAGAGTATTTCACAAAAAAAACTCATTAATTACACCGTCAGATAGATTTCCTAAAAATATTGGACATTTTTTTTCTCTTTTCACGTATACACGCGTCATTCACAGTCACACGTCATTTCGCTGGTAAAAAATGTACCATCATAGTGACGTCACGCGTGTCTTTAGCGCACTATATCGTCTTTATCTTTTGTTTACGTGAAAAAAGAAAAAATACGTGTCCAATATTTTTATGAAATCTATCTGACGAACTAATTAGATCTTTTTTGTAAAATACCCTATTGTCGAAAGAACAGTTTTGAGTTATGAATGTGGATTGCTACGAGGGTAGTAGGCCCAAGAAACTATTGATGGGTCTTGTGAGCATTGAGAAGTGATATACTGTGGTACGGCAGATCTCTACCTGCCGCAGTACCGCTGGAAACTATCAGAAATGAAAGAAATATTGGATTCAAAGTATAATTATATTGAGCACTTGCTCAGATCAAAGCTTTTGCAGTTCTGTCATTCTAAAACAAGATCAATTCTTACTTCGTTTGAAAACTCTTCTAATCTCTAATATATTTTTTTTTTATTAAATCCCCCAAGACTTTATCGACTGGTCGATGCAACCAAAGAGGTACATTACAATACTTAGAAAGGGTGTCTAATGAGGTGACGAGTAATAGAGAAGTACGGATGAAGATATGTTGGCCGATCTCAAATAAATTAAGACAAGGGTAAGACAATAACGGTAGTTCATAATATTGAGAGCAACACGCAACACCTATTGCATGTCAAATTGAAGTAGTTTTTTTTTATATTATACTACATTTACTATCCTCCTATTCAGTCCTAATTCTTTTGTCGAAGTAGTTATAATCCAAATCCATTAATTAGTTGGTTTTTAAACTTACTAAAAACATAAATTAAGAAGTAGTTCCCACTTTTTGAAGTATATGTTTCTAAAGTAGGCGTAAGTGATGCAAATCATCGCTTGGTTTAATTTTAATATCTGCATAGGTACTTTTGTTGGAGGATAGCCAGTTGATGAGTGTTTTATGATTAAATAAGACAGCAGTTGCATGCAAGGTAAATAAAGGAAGAGCTCTTTTCATTTAAAACCGGCACCTAGGGTGTTTACGGAACTTTGTCAATAGATGGCGTTACGCGTCAAGCAAACGTTACTCATTGAGGAAAGCTTTATTTCGAGTGTTCGTAATAAAAATCTTCTTTCTTTACATTAAATTATTTCTTCTTCAGAATTTCTGACCCTGGAAAAGAATTAAAAAGTGCTACGCCTACATTCGAATTGTAGAGTTATCTATACGTTCCATTAAAGTGGCCATACCTGTAGTGGTTTTCATGATGGTTATAACTTAACATGCATACCCATCATTTAAATTTTATACCCTAAACTTTATGTACACTATTAGGAAAAGTCGCCACTCTTATTTGTATCCACCACAAGTCCAGCCATAGTTTGCCAGTACCTACCATATTGCGCTGAAAAGTACTATTCTCACCTTCAATGGTAACCCTACGAACAGTCGTATAACAGTGCTAAAAGATAGTAGGGTACAGACATAAAGGACACAGCCCATTAAAGGACGCTGAAAGCAAATCAGAAAGCACCTCATGTGGGTGCTTTATCGTCAAACAAAATGCTTAGTCGGGACAACAATGAAGTTGTGAAGATGGTTAAAGTTCGCGAATAAATAATGGGTCGTTGCTACATCGCCCACTGATGCAGTTGACTGAGCTTTTAATAAAATTGGCTTCAAACAAAATCTGCTCGTAGGTTGATGATGATGCTGCGGAATCTGTTCGAAAGGTGTACCGTAGCCTTGGAACACAAAGGGCACCAGGAGGAACACGGATGGGTTTTAGTCAGTAAGAGTCTGACACTCCCTCTTAAAAAAAGGTTGATGATGATTATGATAGTGAAGAAGATTATTATGATTGTGTGAAAGATGATATTGTAAGAAAAGATGTGTTTGATGAGATGATGGCAAATAGAGATCTATGAAAATTAACTCAAAAAATCGTAATCACTAGTCATTTAAGCTTAATCCAAATTAGGCTGAGAGTTAAGACTTTTTGAACGTCAAAGTTTTACATAAAGTCAGTTTTCAAAATTCCCACCCGTAACTATTTTCAGCTGGGAAGGAAAAGTGGCGAACGAAACGAATGACAAACTCGCCAGCAAGAAATCTGTCTCTATCTGTTAAATTAGAAGAACTTGAATTATTACAATAGCTTGCAAAGATGATGACGAATAAGTCAATATAAATAACTTATTCGGCCAACCGTCTACATGTTAAAGTGTTCTTTTCTAACTCTTCCTTAACAGCGAAATTTAACAAGGTAATAAGTAATAAGATTTAAATAAAACCCAATATTCGTCATGATAATAATATTCATTAAAACGTCAAAACAAAAATTAATCGGAACTCGATCACCCAATCATCTCATCAAAGATATCGTGAACATTGACACTGAATCATTCCTTTAAACATTCCAACAGAACATTAAACAACAAGAACGAGGCAACAGTACACCCATCTCTTTCACACCTCTTGTTTCTTACTACACCCATTTATCACTATTTGAATAAATTCAATATGTACATTGAATTGCGTGTAATTAATGGTTTTATTCGTTTAGCACTTAAAACGCTTTAAGGGCGAGGTGTCCAAACATTTGGCGTCCCTTTCCATAAAGGAAGGAAGAAAGGGATGGGCGCTCGCGCAAGAACACCCGCTGGTTTAGATCATTAATATTGATTTGTGGTCAATCAAAGCTCTGGAGGATTTCACTTTTAATGTTATTATTTTTTGTCCTACGCCTTTGATGGTATGGATTTAAGTATCCTTCGTTAGCCGGAGGTAGTTTTTGTAAGTCTCAAGTTTTGTCGCTAAAATTATTATAAATATTTCACATGTCAATTGGCTCAATCGCATGCTTCATGATTAGAATTTGTTATTAATATTATACAATCGAATTATTCATTTTATTTTCTTGTCTAAAACGGTTGGAGTCCTTTTGATATAACGGTACATTTGGCTGTCCTTGGTAAGAATGTTTTAATTTTGCTAATTAATACACAAAGATCTACAGTTACAGCCAATGACACTGTTGATACAAAATAATTACAAATGCATATCTATTTAAGATTCTGATGTAATAAAATTAGCATACCTATTCATCACGAATGCAAATTAACTTAACAATTAATCATTGCACACAACCTGTTTATAGTATTCAAGTTCAATATCAACGTTAAAATTAGAAACAATTGTACAATCGAGAACAAAAGTGCTACAAGCACTAGTCAATAATATTAAGTGTGGAGTTCTTAAACCCACTTAAACAACAAAGCGTAATGATTCCACTCGACAAATAAAGGAGAGTGCAGTCACTAGTGATGTCTACTTCTCTGGCGGAATTCCGGGATCGAGATTTTAAATGGAGCAGTTTTACGAATTCCCTTTTCTGTTCTTACCGATATATATGCCTCTCAAGTTTTTTTCAAATATGTTGATGATGATGCTGATCAAAATTAGTAAGAAATAGTTTTCATAGATATTTGCAGATAAAGGTTTCGACCTAAAGTTAAATTAAAAACATAACCACATTGTTAAAAAAATTACTAAACGACGCGGATTCGGGAAATAGTTTAAGAAACAACTGATTAAAGCAATGAATGTACAGAAAATTTCTTGGCAAAGTTTTCTCATGTCTTATACCGGAACCCAACAGTTCCGATCCCGGAATGAACTAACACAACACTAGTACAGTCATACTCAGCGGTGAGCAATGACCGCGGCCGACAATCATTAACAATGCAGTGTCTTATCTAACTGAATATAATTAATGAAGCCACCACTCGCTGTGAATGTACCATACACTTATTGGCACGTGAAGCCTTTTGTGATTGTTGATAATAATTCTGGTGATTTGGATTAATGGTTAATTGGTGATTCTAACTTTTTAGGGACGAAAGGACAGTTCTTGATAAATAGAAACTTATGTTTTTTTGTAGACACATCAGAAATAGGCCACTGTTCTATCAATATGACATATTGTGAAAATGAAGTGCGAGGAGATGAATGGATAGCAAGGATCATCGAATTCATTTAGGTATAAGATGACCTGGACTGGTTGATCAGACGATGCTTGACGATGATTGAGGGAGGATCCTGTCTAGTAGAAAAAGTCTTTCAGTTGTAAAGATGGCAATGACATACAACCCGATGTAAAATATGTAAATAACAATAATATCTGATACATGTTTTCTTGGGAGTCTTTAAAATATGTGTCACAGAATTTAACATGAAATTCAGTACAGCAATAGAAACGAAAATCTACAGAGAATTCGTAGTACTCAACGAAGTACTCAATTATTGAAATTCCCATCACACCGTGTCTAACGGTTGGTACTGTAGAATATCCTCTTTGGAAGGTGCAACCTCAATGTCATAAGCCTTGAAAGATTTAAGAAGAATTAGATTAGGTTTGAATTCAAGTATAATGACATAAGAATGTGTTAGTTTTTTCTAAGAGATTCTGTAAAATATTTTCGTAGAGTGAAGACATAATATAGTAATTCTTAAAAGTTCCATCAGTTTTTCCTTTTTAAAGTAGCTACCGCTACGCCCCGTCCTCGGTCCCCTACAGTACCATTTGCTATACAGACAATCAAAATAATAAACCCATAAATCCGACCGCTACCTTTACCAAAACAGTTACACAAACATTAAAACAATTCATTACTAATATTAATAACTACGAACCAAGACCTCACGACTGCCTTCATTTAATACATTGCCCTTTATAGGCTTAAAACCTTGAGCTATGGGGTGCTAACTATTATTTGAAGATGAATAATGAAGGAGAATCATTGGAATTATGAGGTTGCACATTCCTTTGACCTTCGTGATGGCGATTCGTTGTGTTTACTTATATTCCTTGATGGATGATCCTAGTTTTGCAGTTTCGTGTTTTGAGGAATGGACTCATGTAGATCTTAATAATGTTTGTTTTGTGTGGGAATGAAAGGGGATAAAAATAGCAAGGAATGGCAATGATATTGATGATGGTGTGAATTTCATTCGCAGTGATTTTTATGATCCTCATTGCATCATAAAAATCACTGCGTTGAGGAGTACAGGAGTTTGTTCTTAGAAAGGCAAGTTACGTGGTGGTGTCTGAAGATGATAGAACTGATAACTCAAACATTTAGTGTCCCAAAACTGGACAAAATTATGAAGAACTTAAACTATATGAAAATAGTTTAAATTTTAACTATCATACAACTAAGACACGGTAAAAGTTACTGGATACAGATGCAGAAACGAGAAAAAACCTTTGTCGAAGTAAATAAAAAACAAT
Organism: Lacanobia oleracea; assembly: GCA_950371165.1. NCBI lineage: Eukaryota > Metazoa > Arthropoda > Insecta > Lepidoptera > Noctuidae > Lacanobia > Lacanobia oleracea. The sequence goes on from OX493401.1 coordinate 15,280,815, forward strand.
TCGATAAAATTACCCCTTAAAAATTGCAAATCATTAAAAGCGAAAAAGATCCTGCGCACCCGCAAGCAAGCTGTAAACTCCGTCAAGATTTAGTTAGCACGAATATTTCACAGCTTAAATCAATTAAAGCGACATTTTAGAAGTTTGCTCGAACAATGGACATGAATCGGGTTCCTTATCACGTTCAGATATAATGAATGGAGCTTAGAACATTACACAATTAGAAACTATAAACTTTGATGTATTGTTGCATTATTTTACATAAATTAATACGTTTACTTGTTGAAAATCGTTGCGACAGGAGTTATTTATTGCGTTGACGTAACGCTGTTTGAATTAGCACCTTGTGAGTGGTACTGGTCAGTTTTGGAGTTGCAACCAGCAGCCTGTTAGGATTCATGGTACTTAGTCATTGATTTTGATTCTAATCGTAGACGATAATAAAGACAGGCCATCTTTTCATACCCAGTTTTTTTATCCAAAAGTCAGAACGAATAATCATTTCATCAGCGCATATCACTCCCATTCATGTTCGGTTCTAAGAAAAACGGTATCATTGAGGAAAAGATCAGCTTTACATCCGTGCAATCCTTTCGTGAATCAGATTTTTTTTAAACTTTTCTAAATCTATCAGCTTTTTCACATTATATCATCATCATATCAGCCGAAAAACGTCCACTGCTAGACATAGGCCTCCTCCAAGCTTCGCCACAACAACCGGTTCTGTGCGTCTCGCATCCATCGGCTTCCCGCGTTATCAGCAGGTCATCGTTCCACCTTTTGGGAGACCTTCCAACGTTGCATCTTCCAGTACATCGACCATCGTTTCTGCGAGCAATGTGCCCTGCCCAACGATCCTTTGGGCTACGTCGGTAACCTTAGTTATCTTGCGGATATTATAATTCCTGATTCAATCACGATGTATTGTATATCCATCCCTTAGGATTATTTCACGGCTGCATGCCTTTCATTCATCCCTTCTTAGTAATAATTTGAGTGATGTAAACTTTGACAAGAATAACATCACTGTAGGCAGGCCAATAATATGTAACTCTTTAATCCTGTAACCAAAAAGCACTTTTAATTTAGTCTTTAAATGCCACTCTTCTTCTCATGAATTCTCATGTTGATAAGTATCTGATCCGTCATTGATATCCCACTGATTCATATTTATGTCATTGACATTTATAATTACGCTAAAATATTTCATGCTTGCCTTTGATATTCAGAACACTTTAATTGGTATCGCTGTGCTATCGCTGTTCGAGATAAATCTTGTCATTTGTTTCAATAACTTTAAGTTATTCTGTACATTACGAGCCACTTGATTGCGAAGAATCGAAATTATTCTTCATTCGATGTCTGATGTTCTCATTAATTTTATTGATCATCGATTCTCGATTTGCTTTGATGAAATTCTGGTGATAAAAGGACAGACTTATTTAACTAAATTTTATCTGTAGTGTTTAACTGATTAAACGAGATCTTGAAATAATACAAAGTTTTCCTCCTTGTGTAATGTAATGAAGAACCATCTCTAAACCTCAAGAAGCACTAGACAATGTGCCGTTCAATTAGCAAATGCGAATCTAGAAATGACAAAATATAATAAATTCTTCTTCTTATCGTGTAGGCAGTAAGGTCTAACGACCCCACACAGGCTAGTGTCAGAGTTTCTAAACCACCTCAAAGGCCTCCGACATGGTTTATTTGACGACCGCCATTTGAAGGCCAGGACCACCAGCTTATACGTGCCTTCCAAAGCACAGAATCATCTTTTTATCAGACAATCAGGTGATTCAAGCCTACAATGTCATAGCCAAACTGAAAACAACTTTAAAAAGTATGCTTCGCGTTGCAATTGAACCCACAACCACCGTGTCACAAAGCAAATGCCTAAACTACTCGACCAAGGAGGAACATACTCCCGGGATAAAAAGTAGCCTATGTCCTTTCTCAGGCTATAGACTATCTGTGTACCAAATGTAATTTAAATCGGTTTAGTAGCTTTGGCGTGAAAGCGCGACAGACAGACATACCGAGTTAATTTCGCATTTATAATATTAGTAAGTATTGATCACGTGACATTTCGACAGCGTTCATCAATTCCATACAGTTTTGACATTTTGACAATCGCCTTCGCCACGCTTCCGCTGACAGAATGTCACTTGTCTAGAGATGTCCCCCGTCTAGAGACGGCGAGATCAAACTCGACTAATGAAAAGCTATGGGTGAGGTATGTAAGTGCGGATATTCTATTGCATCGATGGATTCTTGGTTGCGAATATATTACTAAGTATCAAAAAGTTAGGTCTCACTTAAAACTGAAACATTTACAATTGAAAAGATAACATTAACCTGCACATTTAAAAGCTTATCATTCAATTTGAGTCCATTCACACCAAAGTCATACACAACTGCCAGCAATTCAAAGAATCGAGTACAATAGTATGGACTTCTCAGATCTTTATCTATATAAAATTCACTTTTTGCCATCACAATAACACGTTGATAAATTCCCGCATCTGCACATAAGGCCAGGTACCCACTTTTAAAAACATAATTAATCATTATATCTTGTTTGACTACGGTTGACAGCAAAAATTAATTAACATTCCATGTAAAAAATACAAAAAGGCCAATCAGGTGTCTCCGTGAGGGTACGCCTACATTCATTCAATTTATTTTGTGCACAGGCAAAGATTATTACGCAGAGATACCTTATTACATTTTGTTGTCCAAACAAGAGTATCTTTTGAATTAGCAATCAAATCAAAATCCCTTAATTTCAAATAGACTTGTAACAGATACTTTTGAATTATCAAGGTCTGACATATAAGATAAGAGATATAAGATAAATAGATGATAAGAGCAGCAAGAATTTTCCTCAGTAAAACTCTCTCGCTGACTTTATCTCCAGGGCGTAGTGTATTACTTCTTTAGAAAACTGTTAATTATTACGCTAATAACCGCAAAAAAATAAAAATCTTTTCAGCGCTATCTCCTTTACCGTTTTCTTATAATCACAAATTGTAACATAGATTTGAGTCCCCTGGAGAGGGGACTTAGAATAATTATGTTAAAATGTGTAAGGTCAAAACGGCTCTCAAAACGGTGAAGGAAAACATCTTGAGGAAACCGGCATGTCCTAGAACCAAAAATTCCAAGACATGTGACATCTACCAACCCGCACTGGGCCCGCGTGGTGGATTACGGCCCACTCCCTCTCACCGAGAGGAGGCCTGACGTGTCCCAGCAGTGAGAACATTATAGGCTGATTATGCTTATGCTTATGTGTAAGGTCAAGGCCAATTGCAACCAACACCCCTTAAGCCTTCTACCATCAACCCTCACTCACGGCTCCTAAACATATTTCTTTACACACGTAACCTTAAAACCATCACTCCCCACAAAGGCAATAGGCAAAAAAGCCCCACCAGACATCAAGCAGGTGTCATATCTGCCACAAAAATCTCTGTCCACTTGCATCTGTTATCTACAACAAGTTCAGTAGCCGATCGCTCGCCCGGCCGTTAGTAATTTGACAGTTCAGATGACAGATTACGACAAGCTTCGGAGACCACCAGGGCTTTGTCGCTTCACTCCATCAAGTATCGTTTTTGTTTAAGAGACAACACTGGACCCTAATTGGGGCTCCAGTGCTACCAACTTGATTATGCTGGATCACTGGATTGTTTTAATGAATGAGGTGAATTTTAATTAGTGTTTTTATATGTCGAAGGTTTGGTCTTCGATCATTTATGACGTTTGGATGGTGGAGGATGTGATTAAAAGTTATTTTTGGCTCGAGTTCTGTTTTCTTAAGGTTTGTAAAAGTTCCTATAGGTATTGAATTCATATACCTATCTATCTACTAATCCCCAGCTGGTCTGCCTATCTACTGCCCCAACTAGGTTGAGGTCCACTTCCAGTCTAACCGGATGCATCTGTACACTAGTATTTTATATGAACCGACTGCCTCTCGGAACTCCACAACAGCTACTGAGTCGGTACACCTTGGCAATTATAAACGTACTCTAGTTCAATTCTTAAGCCGAGTTTGCTTTTACTTCTGGTGGATTTTCAGGCGATCTCAATCAAATCTCATCTTTTCCCAACTATATTACGGTCGAATTTCAGTCTAACACGTCTATTTTACATAGAACAACTGCCTATCTGACCTTTACAACCCAGTCAGAGGGTGACTCTATATTCAGGCGATCTAATCTACACAAAATAATTATCATGGGAACCGATATCGGTTCAAACCAGTTGTCCAACCAAAGATAGTTTGAGTAATTCAATATAATAATCTCTATGTACCAATAAAGCATAACAATATTACTGAAATCTTGATCTTATCTATTACATGAGTAGTTAATTGATGAATGACTAAGCTGACACGCCCACACTCACATTCTACGTCTGACTGTTGATTCAATATGGGTAATTTTGTAATCTTTGTCACTCGCTGATTTGTGTGATTAACGTTATTGTTCAGAATGGAGAAGCATGTTTTCCTTTAATTTCCCAAATCAAAAGTCTATTTACAAACAATTGCGGGGTGTTGAAGAAGGCATATCGACCATAATGTCTATTGATCATAATAATCTGGAACAACTGAATGAAAAGTTAGGTTTTGCACATGTTTTGGGTGTAGCATAAATTGACTACCCAAGTAAGCCCAAAGTAGTCGACAACTGGACATACGTGGACCTCTCCAAAGCCGCGCCTGAATATTCAGTCTTCTATATTTTGCTGCAAGTCGGTCCATGACACCTTTTTTTGCTTTTTAGGGTTGCTTACCCAAAGGGTAACCAACAGAACCCTATTACTAAGCCTCCGCTGTCCATCCGTCCGTGCGTCCATCCGTCCGCCCGTCTGTCTGTCAGCGGGCTGTATCTCAAGAACCGTAATAGGTAGACACTTGAAATTTTCACAGATTGTGTATATCTATTGCCGCTATAACAATAAATTCAAAATTACGGTTTATGGTACGGAACCCTTCGTGTGCGACTCGCACTTGGCCGGTTTTTTTTTTACTAGCTTTGCCGATGCGTGGTCCCCATTCTGGGACACGTCTTGTAGCTCTAATAGCTGATAAACATGGCTGGCCTACTGTCACTTTAGTTTGCTTACTCTGCAAGCTACAGCGGTGACAATAACATCATATTGACCCAAACCGTAAATGGCAAACCTGGCGCCATAAAATGGTTGAAGTGGCTCACTCTGATGAGTCAGTCTCTGATTGGCTGCTGACTACTCAGGTGACATAACCTCTTTACTATCTCTCGCGGCGTCTTCGTGAGAACCGAAGGTGTGGTCTTCAAAGGTCCCACTTTAATCAACAAAACATTGAAATCGAACTATACCTTACACAGGTCAGGTACTCAAAAACTTTCAAATATTTAATAACGAGAGTACTCACGGGCGGTCTTTCGTCAAATACAACAAAGTACTTGTCTTTCACAATACATTTCTAGTAAACGTCTGGTATTTAAATATAAATCGAAAGAGCGGAACACAATGGTGTAATCGATAATTGAATTCAGCATTGATGAACTTTACACCGCTCGACCTTAAACGTGACAGATTAGAATGGAATCCATGCTGAGATATATTAAGAGTTGATATAACGCTACATTTAATTTGACACGGTTACGCATTTTTGGTCAGTCGGGTAAATCAGATTTGTGAATAACAGTATTGCCATTCTTTGATTTAATTTCGTCAGTCGGTCCCTACTGTAAAGAGAAAACAGATGTTTTGTTTGGGTAAAAAATTGTATTTTTTAGGTAAAACTTAGTTATTACAAATTTGTAAATGTCTCTCTTTCTACCAAACCTACTCATTTTGTTTCATCGTATTTTGGACACCATGCTTGATAGCGCATCTTCCATAATTGACTTGACCAGCGTGTTGAATTCATCACTAATTCTACACTAGTCGAATACTAACTATCTTATTAAGTAACTAGTTAACTCGCGCAACTTCGTCTGCTGCGCTCCTGTTGTTCTTAGTGACTTTGATTATATATAGCCTATATCCTTCCTCGAACACTGAAAGAATTTTTTAAATCGGACCAGTAGTTCCTGAGATTAGCGCGTTCCAGTAAAAAAAAAACCTCAGCTTTGTATATTAGTACTAGTTGACCCGCGCAATTTAGTCTGCGTCACAATTTTCATTACTGCTCCGCTCCTATTGTCTTAGCGTGATGATATATAGCATATAGCCTTCCTCGATAAATGGGCTATCTAGCACTAAAATAATTTTTCAAATCGGGCCAGTAGTTCCTGAGATTAGCGCGTTCAAGTAAACAAACAAACTCTTCAGCTTTATATATTAGTATAGATAGAAGTAAAGTATATATATACTCTGATTTTTTTTTACATCTATCTGTCAATTAATGACACCTGAAACGTTTTGCCTCATCATTTTAAATGTAAAAAATTTCTCTTCATACGAAAAAAACCACCCATCCTGTATCATCAGCTCTATATCCATATCATTACATGTCAGATTAGGCAAGTCACCGTCTGTCGTCATACTTAATGCCAATTAAAAGATTTAGAATTGTGGATCTTTGTTTGACTCGTACTAATATCGAATACTTTCTGACTGGCTCTGCTAACGACTTTTTATTTCCTCTTAGACCGTGACTCACAATAATTATAGGAAGTATATTATTATGTGCAGTGCATTTATTAGTTGGGTTAATTGTTGACTGTCGCCTTTTGACAAAGGAAAAGTACCGTTTCTTCCCCACCTATTAAAAGTGACTAAGTCTTGAGAAATGATGTCAGCCGGAAGGGCAGCTTGAGACTCTCTGGGTGCTAATAAAAAATGCGCTCACGAGTCGGTTTTTCTGTTTTACAAACTATGGCATTTTCCCGGTCATCGGTAGAAAGTTAAGAAGGAAAATAAACCTTAATTTTATTTTTCCCACAGTACTTGTCATTCGATATTATAACATGCTACCCAGTAAACAAAGGTTAATTAACATTAACTACGAGATGAAACAATGATAGTATTCTTACTTAGCAGGTTGGTACATGCGCATGTCACTTTCTGCCTTTCTGTCTCTTCTCTATCCGCTTTCTGTACTATTAACATGATTTTGATTTTTTTGTCATTTTCAATATTACGACATAGTTTTTTTTTTTTGATAATAATTTTATTTATTTTTAATAATTCCTCATTTAGGTCTGACATAATTAGAGTATTAAATAGTATATAATTGTTTAATTAACTATCTAAATTAAAAATATTATGCATGGTTTTACAAAAAAAATATTAATATTAATTTGTAATCCTGAGCTAGATTTGCACACGTTAATTGTACGCCTTCATTTCAGCTGAAAGACGTCCACTGCTGCACATAGGACACCCCCAAGATGGGGATATTTATATACGCCTCCTGGCATGAAATGGCGCTCTGTTAATCAAACATAAGATCTGTATTTCCTTACCTATGTTAACAAATAAATAGATACTGAATACCGAATACTGTCGTAATTCAAAAGCAAAGTCACTCACTGTTGTGTACTGGCCATCAGTTTATGGAATGAAATGATCGAGATCACACTAAGTGACTTTTGGAATAATTAGCCATTTAACCATTCACAGAAGCTAACGCGTACTGGACCATTTTATCACATGAATTTAGCGATAATAGGGAATATGCATGCGATTTTTACATTTCCGAAATGTACTCGTAATACTTATTAACGCTAGTAAACCATCATGAAGTATTTTTTTTTAATATCTTCAAATATAATCTTTGAAGTTTTATAACTTCAAAGATTATATATAATAAAATATATATTAAAGAGCTAATAATAAAAAAAACTACATATAATAATAAGAACTAAAACGGTCAGGATATTATTAAAGTCAGCCTTCGTAGTTCATCAATCCGCTACCTGGAAATACGCAATTAATATAACACACACAATGGAAGCGAAACATAATATCTTTGGCACGAACTTAAAGGATTAATTGGTGCTCAGCTGCATCAGAAATACGAAGGATGCGTCCTTAATAGTGTACGTATACATTCATTTAAGGCTGCTCTCTCGAAAAAACCGGCCAAGTGCGAGTCGGACTCGCACACGAAGGGTTCCGTAACATAAACTAAAATTTTTATTATTGGTTGCTATAGCGGCATTAGAAATATCGGTACGGTTCTTGAACCAAGGATGGTTAACCTTCTGGTACGGAATCCTAAAAAGTAATAGTCATGTAGTCTACACATAAAAGTATTCAAGCACTACACTTGCTCAGAAATATTTATGCAAGTCCATAGATCCCCAAAAGTAATAAAAATGGAATGTATCAAATACTCATTTACCCAAACAAACCGCAGCTACCACTCGTTCATAGCATACGTTACTACGCCATTTGTAGTCAATTGTTAACGACCTTATTTTTATCATTTTTAGGGTTCCATACCCAAAGGGTAACCAACGGAACCCTATTACTAAGCCTCCTCTGTCCGTCCGTCCTTCCGTCTGTCTGTCAGCGGGCTGTATCTCAAGAACCGTAATAGGTAGACAGTTGAAATTTTCACAGATTGTGTATTACTATTGCCGCTGTAACAACAAGTAATAAAAATAAGGGTTTATGGTACGGAACCCTTCGTGTGCGAGTCCGACTCGCACTTGGCCGGTTTTAAAAGCAGATTAGTTATTTCCGTTTTTTTCATCTCTGAAAATAATCCGTTGGTGAATTATGGCTACTAGCTTTTGCGTTGTTTGTCAGTCACTCACTCACTAAGTAACGGAAGTATTTTATACTCGTATATAACTAGATGACCCGCGCGGCTTCGCTCCCGTCAACTGGCTACTCTACCTGCCCTACCTACCCTACCTACCCTACCTACCCTACCTACCCTACCTACCCTACCTACCCTACCTACCCTACCTACCCTACCTACCCTACCTACCCTACCTACCCTACCTACCCTACCTACCCTACCTACCCTACCTACCCTACCTACCCTACCTACCCTACCTACCCTACCTACCCTACCTACCCTACCTACCCTACCTACCCTACCTACCCTACCTATTGATTAGTGCAATGATGACACTTTTAGAGCTAAATGCTAAAGCTAATGATTGCTTCTGTTACTTCGATGTCAAGAAATCACAAATTGCGAGTATCTAACCAATTTTTTTATTACTTACTCGTATGCAGCAGTTTTTCTGCCACTGTTATGCATATGTTACAAAACATAGATGAACAAACAATAAACTCAAACAAAAAGTGTATCCGTCATGAAAAATACTTAAATTGTATAATCACTTCTACTAATAAGTACCTAGTTTACATACCACTTATTGATCAAGGTGAAACCTATCTGTCATACACGAGTGTCACAAAAAAGGAATAATTAGCAAACAATAGTAGAGGGCTGACAAAATGTTGAGGAGCTCGTGGCTAGATAATAACAGCCGCACGGGTCGATCTTTAAGGTTAAGCAACGCTTGTCAAAGTTCATATCGGACTTCTAAATATAATCTTTGAAGTTTTATAACTTCAAAGATTATAAAACTTCAAAGATTATATGTATGACAGATAGGTTTCACCTTGATCAATAAGTGGTATGTAAACTAGGTACTTATTAGTAGAAGTGATTATACAATTTAAGTATTTTTCATGACGGATACACTTTTTGTTTGAGTTTATTGTTTGTTCATCTATGTTTTGTAACATATGCATAACAGTGGCAGAAAAACTGCTGCATACGAGTAAGTAATAAAAAAATTGGTTAGATACTCGCAATTTGTGATTTCTTGACATCGAAGTAACAGAAGCAATCATTAGCTTTAGCATTTAGCTCTAAAAGTGTCATCATTGCACTAATCAATAGGTAGGGTAGGTAGGGTAGGTAGGGTAGGTAGGGTAGGTAGGGTAGGTAGGGTAGGTAGGGTAGGTAGGGTAGGTAGGGTAGGTAGGGTAGGTAGGGTAGGTAGGGTAGGTAGGGTAGGTAGGGTAGGTAGGGTAGGTAGGGTAGGTAGGGTAGGTAGGGTAGGTAGGGTAGGTAGGGTAGGTAGGGTAGGTAGGGTAGGTAGGGTAGGTAGGGTAGGTAGGGTAGGTAGGGTAGGTAGGGCAGGTAGAGTAGCCAGTTGACGGGAGCGAAGCCGCGCGGGTCATCTAGTTATATACGAGTATAAAATACTTCCGTTACTTAGTGAGTGAGTGACTGACAAACAACGCAAAAGCTAGTAGCCATAATTCACCAACGGATTATTTTCAGAGATGAAAAAAACGGAAATAACTAATCTGCTTTTAAAACCGGCCAAGTGCGAGTCGGACTCGCACACGAAGGGTTCCGTACCATAAACCCTTATTTTTATTACTTGTTGTTACAGCGGCAATAGTAATACACAATCTGTGAAAATTTCAACTGTCTACCTATTACGGTTCTTGAGATACAGCCCGCTGACAGACAGACGGAAGGACGGACGGACAGAGGAGGCTTAGTAATAGGGTTCCGTTGGTTACCCTTTGGGTATGGAACCCTAAAAATGATAAAAATAAGGTCGTTAACAATTGACTACAAATGGCGTAGTAACGTATGCTATGAACGAGTGGTAGCTGCGGTTTGTTTGGGTAAATGAGTATTTGATACATTCCATTTTTATTACTTTTGGGGATCTATGGACTTGCATAAATATTTCTGAGCAAGTGTAGTGCTTGAATACTTTTATGTGTAGACTACATGACTATTACTTTTTAGGATTCCGTACCAGAAGGTTAACCATCCTTGGTTCAAGAACCGTACCGATATTTCTAATGCCGCTATAGCAACCAATAATAAAAATTTAATTAAATTTAAGGCGACTCCTAAACAAGAGACGTGCTTTTTTCGGTTTATGGTACGGAACCCTTCGTGTGTGAGTCCAACTTTTTTTTTCAACATATTTAACGAATTTAGAAATTATTTGTTTAAATTGCAATCAAGTAACCTTCAAGTAACTATCAAGTAACTTCTCCATATTAAATATGTAACCTACTTTCACTATTGTCACTAATGAAGCATATTAGATATTGAATGCTGTGTACAGTAATAATTGGACTTCAGATTTATGTATAATATATTGTCAAAGCTGTGCTGAATTGTCTTAGTCTATAGTCTGTCACTGTACTTTAAAAAAGAAAAAAAAAAAAAAACAACTCGCACATGGCCGGGTTTTTCTCGTCCTCTTAAGTGGATCAACTTTTTCTTTAAAAAAAAAGCGTTGCCCCACACTAAGAACTTCTCCTCTATCATGGGTGCGTTCACAAACATACAAACTTACATACACAAACAGCCAGACCCGGAATAATTATCTGTAGGCCATACAAATATTTTGTTGCGTGCGTGAATCGAATCCGCGTCACGCAGCGTAGCAGCCGATCACTCAACTACTGCACCAACCGCAACTATAGAACACAGCAACAGCGACAAACAAGCAGAAACAGCTGGGCGGGCGCACCGTATTTAACAAATGTATTTTTTTGTATATTTCAATCTACTGCACTCTTTTACGATTTTTTAAATCGTGAAACTACATCTGTCATCTTCCACTTCTTCACTTTTACGTGACAAAACTTTTAAAAGTTTTCCTCACCTGACACAAGATTATAATTATCAATTCTAATAAAAACTACTGGTCAGAGAAAGCTGAAATTTGGCATGTAGCTTCCATAAACTCCATAAGGAAGCATTAAGAAAGGATCTCCTGTAATTCTTACGGGAACGGGAACAAAGTCGCAGGCAGAAGCTAGTAATAAAAAAAAAAGCTACATATAATAATAAGAACTAAAACGGTCAGGATATTATTAAAGTCAGCCTTCGTAGTTCATCAATCCGCTACCTGGAAATACGCAATTAATATAACACACACAATGGAAGCGAAACATAATATCTTTGGCACGAACTTAAAGGATTAATTGGTGCTCAGCTGCATCAGAAATACGAAGGATGCGTCCTTAGTAGTGTACGTATACATTCATTTAAGGCTGCTCTCTCGAAAAAACCGGCCAAATGCGAGTCGGACTCGCACACGAAGGGTTCCGTACCATAAACTAAAATTTTTAATATTTATTGTTATAGCGGCATTAGAAATACACAATCTGTGAATATTTCAGCTGTTTAGCTATTATGGTCCTTGAGATACAGCCTGCTGACAGACAGACGGATGGACGGATGGACAGCGGAGGCTTAGTAATAGGGTTCTGTTGGTTACCCTTTGGGTACGGAACCCTAAGAATCTTAGAAACAGCGTGCAGATGAAGCAGATTGTCGTCGGCACTAACAGATAAATTACATTAAAAAAAAATTGTAATCTACATGATAATATGATACGTAATTTGGTTTAGCCGGAATTTATCTGTCGGTATCACATAATAAGAAAAAAGCACACCAAATCACCTCCAAATCGTTGAGATGAAACCATTTTACTCTTTAATTTTTTTATCAAAAGAGTATGAAAAAAATATATTTACTGCTTGTTACTTTTTAAAGACATGTATTTTTTTATTATACAAAATTAAACATGCCGGTCGCGGAGTGGCACGTAGAGGGGTAGTTAGCCCCGTTTATTTGCACAAGGTCGTTGGCATGAATACTAGCCTTAAGAGATACAAGACTTCAAGTGGGTGTACTTAAGCAATAAGAAGGAAAGGGAAATTAAAACATGAACCTAAAAAAACGCACAACTGACTGGCTGCTTTAGTATTGAATCTGGTGGGGATGAAATAATAGGAAAGATTATTGAGTTTTAATCATGATGTAAATTGATCGTGTCGTGGAAAAACATAAAATAATGTCTATATTAGATAATCAAAAGACACAACAACAGATAAATTAAAATAAGCACAGAAACAAACAAAATAACTCCAGTTTGTTTGTTTTGATGCTTATTTTAATTTCTCACAATTTCAAAATCTTTCCTTGAGCACGTCAACATCTATATGTAATAGGGATTTCAAAATAACGACTGACGTTTCATTGAAAGTTTTAAGAGTGAGATTTTTAATTATGTTTACACGTAATATGACGTAAAACGCATTTTTGATGACGCAAGTGTCCGTGTAATGTTTGGTATAGACATGAGACTTTCAGCATCAGCAATTTAGCTACTGGTTACTGCAGGACTGCTACCTAGCTAATTTAAAGTAGAATGCTCTGAAAACGTAAACTCTAACCTATAATGGCTACAGTATGCGTATTCCTGCAAAAATAACGTACCTTTTTATTATTATTTTTTTTTTTAAGAATAGGCTTGCTCTTGACCACAATCACGCCTGATGGAAAGAGATAGATGAGGTCTATGATGGAGCGAGCGTGCCCAGAAGATGCATGTTTACTCTTGCTTCGAAGGCAGGCACATATAAATGTGGACGGGAACACAGACGCTGGCAGAAAGTTCCACACTTTAGCTGTGTGCATAATAAATGTGGAAGAGAAGTGCTGAGTACGAGCCGTAATATCGACAAAATACAGTAAGTCTGGTACTCCGGTAGTAATTGGGCGATGGTGGGATCAGGTCGTGGAGTTCCTGCGCACACTCACCAAAGAACTGTCTGTAGAAGACCGACAGGCAGACACTACGCCGATGAGCTAGGCTGTGAAGCTGAGCCTTTTTGCTCTCCGTTCCACCGAGTCTAATGCAGCAAGCTGGTATTTTGCTGAGCCATCCCATAAGTGGCTGCAATACTCCATACAGGATCGGACTTGTGCTTTGTACAGACTCAGAAGCTGTCCAGATGTGAAGTACCGTCTTACCCTATTTAGGATGCTCAGCTTCTTGGCTGCAGTCTGTGCTTTTGACTCGATGGTTGAGTCAACCATCGTTGGTTGGACGTCAACTTCATGCTCAAAAGCTCCAGGTGGTCGATAACAGGTACAGGCGTACCTCGGAATGTAGGAGATAGCTGAAATGGACTCCTTTTAGCAGTGAAGAGATATAAATATGCCTGTGAATTAAATGTGAAGCAAGATCTCAGTGAGGTACAGATCACTCAAATCGAACTTATGTCTCAACCTTAACCTGCAAATGCACAAAAACTAAACTTGACATAGTTAGTTAAAGCTATGCTAACCACCAGATGTAGACGCAGATTCAAAAATCAAAATTCAATACAGCTAAGCGCTCGGAGAAAAAAAACGGATTGTAACTTTGATGAAGCACTAAAATCGCCAATTGTTGATACTAAGCGTATCGCGTGTGCACAAGACATTACCATCTGACGCGCGACTTCACTCATTAATTTATGAAAAGAGATATTTCTGGCTTCCCGCCTGTATTACATAAGTACGCAATACGCATGTGATTAGCAGTTTCACGTATTTTTGTACAAACATTAATATAAGTACGGTACGGCTGTTATTTCTCATCCTGTGTTTTTTACTCTAAATAATCTTGTAATGAGTTCGGTGATATATTGAGTTATTTATACTTGGCGTTAATAAAATTTATTGTCAAGACTAGGATAAAATCCAATGAGCTCATTTGCAGACGGTTACAAATTAATCATGTTCCAAAGTGATTCATTGTTTATGCTTTTAACACAGTTTCATGGAAAATGGAGCGTAAAATAAAATTAGATTAGGATGTTACTAATCACGTACAAGACTGGAAGGCTTGTTAATTATAAATAGGAATTACTTCTTCGATATTTCTTCGGTGCATTGAAAATTCGGATCACGGATATTAATTATGCAAATAGGTTACAAATAACTCTTTTGCACGTCAATCTTTTTTTGATAAATTGAACTAGATGAAACTGGTGTTTTCCAGCTGACTATACAGATACGAAAAATCGAATCAAACTTAAGGTGCAGTCACATAGCAAAAGGTAAAGAAATGGCCGATTATGACACCATATGCTTATAAAGTGTCCTCTTATTTCATTGGTAAAGATTAACCCCTTATAAAAATCCTATGCAGATTTATACGAACACAACAACACCAAAACGGCAAAAATATAATCCGTGGCTGACGACCTAACTTAAGCCAAACGTATCTTTAGCATCACCACTCGAGAAGGCCACAAAATAACCAACAAAAAAAACGTTTTGAACATAACAAAGAAACCTCACTACATTGTTCACATCTCGTATAACCCTAAAGAATTGTCCAAGCGATCGATTGTGCCGCCAATTAATAAGTCGTGATCATAAATTGATATTAAGATTCTTTGAATTAGTCACTGCCATCTTGATTGTCTGTCGTGTACTCTGTTTGTCTGTGTGTACCTCTATAATGCTTTAGAGCTCTTGGTTCATTAGCGTATCGAATAGATATGGAGCAAGAATTTTAGAATTAAATAGTAGGTTATTAATTCATTGTTTGCTATTGATATTGTTTTTTTGTGGGTCAATGACTTGAATGTTATTTATGATATAATTAATTATGAAACAATTGGCGATTGATTCAAGGCATAGCAAAGAGCTGTTAAAGTTTTGGTACGGCTTTTATTAAATTCATCTTTTTGATACGATGTCTAGTTATTATTGCGCTTAAGATAATATGGGCCCATGGGTGGCCCTTATGAAATCACCCAAAGTACAGGTTTATGAGCAATTGGGATACTCTTACATGTTGCTCACGTTCTGCAATTAAAACGAAATTAATCCATTGCGTTTGAATTTGACGAAAGTAAATTACGAAGATGTTGGCGTAGCCAAAAAATAAATCATAGTTCAAAAGAATAAAAAGGAGCATTACGTCATTTACCAAAATAGTTATCGTTCTTCCTTTGGACGCTAAAACCAAGTTAGTACCTAATGAAACGGCGTGAGAATTCCCCACATAGAGAATATGGAATAGAATAATTTAAAACTAACTAATAAGTAAAACTTGAAGACCAATCACATAGTCGCACTCGCCCATTAACACTAGATGCTCAATTACCAACACTACACAAATGACTCTATTCATTAATATTTGGAAGCGCAAACTTAAATATTTCCCACGGTCAACGACGAAAGGTGAACATTAGCCGAATATTGAGGTACAGAATAGAGATAGAAGGTCCAATCCATTCGACGAAGAATTTCTAGACTTAAGTGGAAGTGGGCAGAACACATGTCTCGCAGAACGGATTCCCAATGAGGTCTAAAAGTTTTGGAATAGAAGCTGCTTTGGAAAACCTCCCTTATCATGGACTTAATGAAAGCTGAGGGAATTCGTTGAATACGATAATCACAGGACTGGTCGATTTGGCGACGCTTTAGTGAGCTTTTAGCCTCTGCCAATGATGACAATTCGATGAGGGTGGCACATATCGCTGGACTGTAGAAATCAACCTTCTGTACCCATCTTCTATACTGTAGTTTCACTCTATTTAGATATTTAGCTACCGTTTTGAGATAATAAATCATTTTGTCGGTACAGGGGTAATTATCGCAATTAAGGTTAAGCAACGATTAGCTTTGTTCTTCAAGAGGAAACGTGGGACCGAGATGTGTCGGTGAATCACTGGTCTCGGAATTTTTGAGATGAATGAAGAATTTTTGAAGACCATTGTTACTTTGTGTTTGAACATTACTTCTGAGATTTGGGACTTGAGTCGGGTTAAAAAGACGTTAATGTCAGGTATCGCTAACAAGCAATTGATAAATCATTCACACTTTACCAGTTACAAAATTCTTTCTTTGTGCTTATTTGCTCAAGGGGAATTTGTATGGTAGCTGCAGTATTACATGGTTGCGTATGAGGAATGGAATACAAGCGCTAAGTTGCAGGTCGATACTCACCGATTTTGTAATTTGGCACGCTAATTCAGAAAACAATGTCAAGACTATATACCTAATTTTACATACATGCAAACTATTTACAACATTTCTTCTTAATGTCAAAATAACATTTTTCTCTTCATAATTAAAGCTGTCTTTTTTTCTGAATTAATAATAAAAAAAACAATCAAATACTAATGAAAATTCAAGGTAACTCTACGCTTCGGACAATAACAAAACAATTTACACGTGCCTATTTCCGAAATAGCAAATGGCGTCTTTAGAAATACCTTTGAATACTACATACTTTATCTTAAAGATAATGCGTGGTTTATTTTTAACAAAACGTATGTAAGAGTTGATGCACGAAAACATAATAGGTGTTGGCTTAATCAATACGATGAAATCTACGCTCTATCGTATGACTTTATAATTTGTAAACAAGAAAATACTTACCTAGTGATTTAAAATAGAAAATCTAAATATTTCATGCTTTGTAGATTGATTTATCTTGAAAGATCAATAAAATGTTCGCAAATATTAGTCATCTTGACGCCATGGGTAGAATGGGTCTTGTGATATGGGTGGTAAAAGCATTTTTGTTTTGTAAGTGCGGACTATCATCTACATGCATATTATGTGAAACTCCAAAAGAGTTTATTTTATAACTCAAAAAGTAGTTGAAGAACTTGAGCACAATACGCACATAAAACACCAAAAAAGAAAACAATTATTAGGCTCTTCCATTTGTCAATCGATAAACTAATAAAAAACTAATTTATTTCACGATAATATTGTTGAAAATTCCCAAGTCATATTTCAAATTGTTAATAATGAGCCCGGTACCTGACGGTTTGAGATCGCGCTAAGACTTCGATCTAAAGAGGCTGCATTTGCATAAAATCATTAGTAAGCACAATGGTGTGCGGGCAGGGACACGGCCCGAGAGACACCTCACAGTTGCTCTTAAATATCCTACCAACATCAACAAACACAAATCACATACTGTCCATTACCTGTTCGCAAACAGCCATAAAAATTTCAACAGAACCAATACAGTAATGGATAGCGCACAACAGAAAGTTGACGTGTATTGATGCGTCGTAAGAATAGCACGGCACGGGCTACGAGCCGCCTCTCGAATATGATTTATCATCGTTCATTAGGCGAGTTTGTCCGCAGCGACAACAGATGGAGCTGATAGCACTTGGCAGGGTGGCCGGCTTGTTATTATTTTATTACCAGTTTTCAAAGAATAATACTTGAGGAATGCATCTCTTAATGAACTTCCACCCTTTTTGGGATCGACATGATGGATAGAATTAATGTCGCCTTCCATTGTTGATTGGAGACACTTTCAATGGTTTGGGACACGTCTACTTTGATTATGTCGCATTGATTTCGGGATTGATACCTAAAATGGATTTCTGAGAAGGGCTTAATGGTTGTTTTTGCTACCGTGATGTATGGATCATTATAAAATCTCACGAAGGTGTTGTGACTAATGATGTTTACAACGGTATTTATTTTATCTAATGTTTAAATAAAGAATGCCTTCTATTCAAAAATAATTCATCTAAAGTTATTCTTCACCAAAATTAAAAAAGCATCTCCAATATTTAATTCAAACAGCGACAACCCTAAACAGCAGTAAACATTTTCATAGTCACTCACAATGCTCTCACTAAATCCTCTTACCATTTAAATCTCTCTGAGCACGCGCAGTGCAAACACTGACAATTCTTAAAACTGCATCTTTAACACCGTCGTCAGTCGTGTTCTGAGCGTAATTAAAGGTCCGAAGGGAATTTGCATTCGTTTCTGAGAGCTCGTAGGGTAGAAAAAAGTTGTTAATTAGCATATTGTATTTTGAAATGTGACGGTTTGCATGCAGAGTTTCATGCCCCTCAGCGGTGGGCTTGAGTCTCGGATTTTTATGAGTCTCACCATGTGTGGACGTGTCTTGATTCAGCTTGTCTTGAATAAAATCTTGGTTATTGGTTTTAATTATTTTGTTAATGCCTGTGTTTACAGGTTCTGTATTTGTAGTCTAAATTTATACTGTTATTTTAAACGCAGTTAGGAAGTTTTTCTTCAACATTTCTGTTTCAAGATCATAAACAATCCTCAAGATAAGAGTAACATAATATAGAGGGAAAACTTTTTGATTATTGTTGCTGCCTTTATCTCACCTCTATAAATAAAATCCATCATGACCACATATGAAAGTCAAATAGAAACTAAACAATGACCTGCCAGTAAACCACAAATTACTAACCCAGTCTTATCCACACTAACCTGCCGTCTAAGTCAATCGTGATAGCTTTAGTTTTGTGTCTCTGTTTTAATTAATTTGGTTCACGAAGTCGCCACTTCGGGTGTCACGACAAGATGCTTCGAGAGTACTGACTGACATACTTCAAAATGTCACCAAATCATTGGGATTATCTGCGATCGCTACCGGTAGCCTACCCTTTTGACCGTCATTGTCTAGAGGATTGTGTGTCTAATTCCACATGAGGAATTAGGTCCTGATGCGAAAGATAAACTTAACGAGAAACGTGTTGAAGGTATTAAGTAATGTTTTTAGATGGTTCTTAGTACTATTTGTAGATGAGTGGAGATTAAAATACATGATTCTGTGCTGTGCTACAAGGACTTATCTTGGGGCCACGGTTTTTTATGTTTTGTTTGAACAATAAGCGGTAGTTTCATGTTATGTTAATTGATCACATCAACATTGTCTTCCAATGTCTACATAGAATCCACATGGTACTTCAATTACAAATCTACTTGCCATTCATGTTGATTATGATACCCTTCCCCTTTGGTAGGACCAATGCATAACTAAGTGGGTTTCGATTGCAAATTACTAGACATTGATTAGACGGGCTGGAAGCAATTGGTACCCAATCATACTACCTATGATCCCATTAGCATTTTTGGCCCATATGATTTATTTAATACCTATCACAAAATTGTTAATGCTAGTGTCAATTTTTTTTTTTAGGTTTTGCTGCTTTTTTAAGACGTGCGTCGTACGATATCATACGTAGCGCCAGATTAACTTGCAATAAATTACATTGACGTTTCCCTAATATACCTTCGTAGATCTCGAACAAATCCGGCCCTGGTTCAAGCCATGGTCCGGAGCGACGAGACATGGGAAGCGGTCACCTCCTTCTGCGAAGCAGTAATGCTAGCAAAGGAGGAAGCCGAAAGCGTGAGAGAGAGGGAAACCTCACGCCTCAGCCGCCGAAACAGAAGAAGACGCCCCAACGTCGGGAGTCGCAGGACGATTCTCGGCCACCGTAAGCGCGGGACTGCGGACGGCGAGCATTGGGTGGCTCGCCGTCCGATCAGAACCAGGCCCGGGTCGGCGGCGCGCTGCGATCCCAACGCGGCTCAAGGACATGTCAGCACGGAAGACGGGGCCCACTAGGGCCAGTGCCTGCTGGTGCTGCGGACTTCGTTCGAAAGAGGCACCGTACCCTGGAACGCAAAGGGCACTAGGAGAAACACGGATGGATTTTAGTCAGTAAGAGTCTGACACTCCCTCCTGCATTTCCCATGCTAAAAAAAAAAAGATATCGAACAAAAAAATATGAACCGTTTTTCATAACTACAAAACGTAAAGGATCAAGATAGAAGTCGAATGAAGACGGCTTCATGTCTTTATTTCTGTTTTTGATATTAAGAATGTCAATAAATGTACTTTTACTGGCGTCTACCGTATCATAAAAGTTGATAGTGATAGGTTACTGTGTCGCTATGTCATCATCTGCTTTGTTCTTTAGCTGACTATACCCATAGACATGACATTTGTCGTTGCGATAATCAAAATCATCGTGAATACGTAATAACTATTGCAGCACAAATTAAATCGTATCGGAGTGTGAGAACCACGGGTATCACGATTGCATGGATTTGGGTGATGTCGCAATGTTCCAATTAGGTGCTCATTTGTGTCAGTCGTGCATTGTTGCCATTCATTGGCGGCGAACAATCGACTCATTGTGAATGTGTTTACCTATTAGTTTTCAAAATCACTAGGTTTTGTTCTGTTTTATGCTTGCTCATTTTATTTCGTGGAATGAGTGGAGTTTAAATTCAATTATCTAAAGTCTGTTGATTTTGTTGGGGGTAACACGAACAGTGCTGGATATTGCTAAATAGTTCAGATGTTAAAATTACACCCGTATTCACAAACGTTACTATGAGGTCTCACAGTGCGCGTGAGCGCACAGGGCCCCTAAAACTTATTCATAGACATTACTTCGAGTGGCGGCTAGCACTATGCGTCCCTTAGAATGAACGCACACCTAAGGTAGCCTGCTAGCTGTTTAAAGCAACGCATAGCGAGTGTCTCTCGATTCTCTGTGGTCTATTATGTGTTTCTAGTAATATTTTTCGGGGTTTGATTTTACTGTTTGTGACAATTTTCCATTTTAATAGCGTCCTTTTACAATGGGTTATAGTACTGAAGAAGTATTTGATTATTATATCAATGAGAGATGCATAATAAATACCAGAAAGGTGATACGGGATTTCCAAAATCCTTTTGATTATTACAGTTCAGTTGAATTTAGACGACCCTACAGGTTTTCCAAAGATGTGGTATTTTTTATACTGCCACTGATAAATTAAGACCTAGAAATCAACGTCAAGCAGAAGTCAAGCAGCGAAGTGAACTACGCAACACAAACGAACCAATCACAGAGCTCTATTCAACGCCGTGCGTTTGCTTAGACAAGGGTCTTTTGAATATTGTTTATGAATTGAAAGGCTTGCTATCTGCAACACAGTGAGAAATTCCTTACTTCGCATAGCGTTGCTACTTTACTGAGAAAAGTATTGTTTGTGAATACGGGTGCCAGTCTCTTATCCCTTCCTTTGTGTTTACCCGTTTCTTTTTTGGGTTTTCGATAGCCTGTTATGGAATGCTAATCCGCAATTTTCAATGTACACATAAGTAGTTGGTAAAAATGTTTGTTTGCAGTTTTAGTTTTAGCACATTATATATAATAGAGTGGATTTTCAAGATACTTCACACAAAAATTCCAACAATAATGCCAAATTGCGCGTCTTGTCAGTCAAAACTTAAAATTATTTTCTCAGTGAAACTGTGGGAAAGGTCAGGTTGAATTTGATAACCTAAAAGAGGATTGACACCCGATACACGAGCCATTCTCACTGTCCCAAATATGTATAGGACCATTTAACGAGACTGCCTCATAATGCACGAGTATTATTTAACTACAGATTCAATAGATTCAATCAGTGATACAACGATTAACATAGTACACACCCATCGTACTAAGCCAGGCGGGGTAGTGACACAATAGACTGTACGCCACAACATCATCAAACAATTTCAAAATCTGATCCTATGCATAACGAATGGAGTTGATAAATAGTTTGAATTAACCGATCTAATACGGGTCACCCACAACACGGTGACTCGGCGGAATATCGACTAGTAATGATAATTGAACTGGCAAACACCCAGGCTGGACTATCAGAACCATCTATTGAGAAACGACGCTGGAAACTATATGACTTGCGCTATTGTATTTATGATTGTTTTTTATTTTATTTCTTGTCTTCCGACACAATCTTTAGCGTTCTGATTAACTCGAAGCTTTACCGCTGTGAATTGTTTCAAACAGCCCGTTAGAATATTGAATTATGTGCATCTATGAGTAAGGTATTCGAGGAAATCAATGGCATTTCACGTATAAGTCTTGCTCAACGTTTTATACTTGGGTATTACCGTTATTGTTTTTTTTTTTCTCTGTAAATGAAGGGAATTTTCCTTAATCTAAACTTGATACGAATTTCAATGATACAGGAAGACTCAGCGGTCCATTAAAGACACATACTCACTAAGCAATGAGGACAATTTAAAAATTAAATACCGACGAATTTCCCGCTTCTGAATCTATTGGATTTTTCCATTGGTTAAAATGTATGACATGTTTCAGTCACGTGTTGTATACTAAAACAATAAAACTTTACACTATCGTTATCTGGAGGTGATACGGGCAGACGAGATTGTTACCATAGCAGGCAGAACCTAGATGAGGCACAAAAAAAAAAGACATATGCTTAAGTGTTAGATAATTGCTGGAGCATCAAGCTCAAATGTGCCCTTTTTTATTTCACTGATATTTTAAATCCTTTATTTGTTTTGGGGTGTTTGCTTCACCATGGTTATTTCCTTCGTATCTCCGGTCTTTCTAACAAGCTGCAATGACTTTGCCAATTTGGTTTCCACACTCGTCGGCTCCAATCAATAATTCAATCCCATTAAACCAATACCTGCCATAAATATTAATCGATGAGCTCATAATAACAATTTGGAATGTCAGTGTAACTGTCAATTCCAACTAAACTATTACCAAGTAGGAATGTTTGTAGACTGTTCTTAAAATAAAATTAATTCAAATGTTTAACACATTGTCTGTTCTTCTCTTCCATTAAAGGCAACATAAGCATACTTATAATTTAATGTTATCTCTGTTACAAACATAACAACTTCAAACTGGTTAGACTTGACCATGGTCGTTCTTGCATTGTCATAAGGGATTCTCTAATTGAATTTTGGTAATAAAGAGAAACAATGCGGTTTATTTTAATATAGATTAACGACCGATGACTTGACACCTCGCCCTCAAATCCGAAGCCGGTTGCTCATTTACAAAGTTAGTATTACCGTTCCTGAAATCAAAATCATAAGAATAGTAGCCCTTAAGTCTTAAAGTTTTGGTATCTTTTACGGTAAAATTATGTTTGTCAAAATCATAGATGTGTTTCTCTGAATTAAAATTAGTTCGAAATATATTAATATGTATTAGTGTCAACCTTTTTACATTATTGGTTATTGGTTCATTGTTGGGTTATGGTAATTTTCTGTGTGATATATTTGTTTTGTTTGATAAAGATCTGGTATATAATAAAACCAACGCCATATACTGTCTTCAATGCCTTGTGTATTATGAGTGAGTCAACATCAACATTGGAATACATAATTGTACACTTGTAATCCAAAACAAAAATCGCAGACGTAGGCAACACAGCCGCTAATCTAAAGTGGAACTGGGCTGGCCCCATCCTCCGCATGTCGCAACAGAACTAGGCAAAAGTAACTACCGATTGGATTCCGACCTACAGGAACCGGCGACGCGGTAGGCCCAGGAGGAGATAGCGGGATGAATTACACTCATACCTAAAAGATTGGCCGAGTGTGGCAATAGACAGAGAGAAGTGGAAAGAAGGAAGGGAGGCCTTTGCCCTGCAGTGGGACTCAACAGGCTCATCTTTATTACGTGTGTATATCACTGAACTCCTCCTAAACGGCTGGACCGATTTCAATGATTTTTTTTGTGTGCGTTTGGGTGGCGCCCTAGATGGTCTAAATTCACAAATCAGCCCGGAAGATGGCACTGACAACGTTTATCGGGTCCGCTAGTAATAATAGGTATAATAATTGTTATGATGGTAGAAAAAGACACGGTGCGCTCCCCAAATACGAGTGCATTGCGAGCCCAAACATGGGCAAGTGGATGAAAATGAATCCAATGATGAATTTAAAATATTTAACCTGTTTATTTCTGTCGATTTAAGTCAAAAGAAAAACAAACACTCGACTGCAGTTTCACGTGTACGCAACCTCTTAAGTATATTGTAACACACACACACAATTAAAAATAAATTACGGTATAAGATTCTTCCATCAGTCATGTTGATATACGATCGCGTTTAATACTTGCAAGTGACCAATAAAATCATCCAATAAATACATCTGGTCTTATTGTTGGAGTTGTTTCGGCAGTTTTACGATAGCCAGAGTTACCGAAATACAATTGTCAGGCTTCACTACGTTTCAGATCTGGAAGGCTTTAACAAGAAAATTGGTATATAAAATTGGTTTTTCAGTAAACGCGTTTCCTTACAAATATAAATATTTTTTTAATGACAGTGTCATGAGTAATATGTTTACTAATAACAGATTTGAATATCCATACATGAAGAAGAATAACAACTCTCAACAGAACAACAAGACTCAATCCAGCCTTCATTATTTTGCACTAGCTGCTGCCCGCGGTTCCGCCCGACTGAATGTCGAAAATTATGCCAAGGGAACATATTCCCGGAATAAAAAGAATTTTATAAGCGTTTTTACTGTGCTTGTTATAAGGTGTACAATAAAGTATATAATAAATAAATAAAAATATGTGTTATTCCAGACTAGAATCTACCTCTATGCCAAATTTCATTAAGATCCGTTTGGCCGTTCTGACATGATTGAGTAACAAACATCCAACCACCCAATATTCTCATATTGAAGCATAGATTTATAAGTGACGTATTCCGATGGTAAACTGACCTGGTTATAAAGGTCTCTGGTATCTGTTGGATGCTAGAAACACAGTCATCATCTGCCTAGCCTTTTCCCAACTATATTGGGGTCCGCTTCCAATGAAACCGGATTCAACTGAATACCAGTTGTTTTACGTGGACCCTACCAGACCTCCACAACCCATTAACTGGGTAACACGGTACTTCTTGGCAAGACTGTAGTCAGATTTACTGGCTTCTGACAGTCCGTAACGACTGCCAAAGATCTACTAATGACAGCCGGGACCAACGACTTAACGTGCTTTCCGAGGCACGGAGCAAAAACGGTATGTTAAGATGGTCACCCATCCACAGACCAACCTTGGCAAGCGTTGCTTAACCTTGAAGATCGACCCGTGCGGCTGTTATTATTTAGCCACGAGCTCCTCATGATGCTAGTAACACAGTACCAGTTAGTAAAATACTGCTTGACAGAGGTCTGCTTCCAGCAGTGGACGCCTTTCGGCTGAAAATGATGGCAATGATTGACGACACCTTTTCCATCTTTTACCTTTTTAATGAATGCCAGTTAGGCCTTATTTATTTTCTTTAACAATCACAGCAATTTAAATCTTCATTTCAAATTGAACTTCACTCGCCTCTACAAAGGTCATTTTACCAATCTGCCTGTCACTCAAAAACAAAGTTTCTTTAATAAAAACAATGCTTTATTTTGGTTTAATCCCATCAGCTCTTAAAGGGTTATAAGTTATGACTTATTGCACTTCGCTTTTATATTTTTGTGATGTGTTATTTCAGTATCTTTCTCGTTTCATCCCTGTTTTTTTGTAGATTTTTTCTCGAATGTTTGATGATTGTTACATTCAACTTCGTCTTTATGGTCCTAAGAAGTTCCATTTATCAGAATAATCCCTTGCAAGTTCACTGTTTCACAAAAATATCATCTACTCGTATCATAGTTTAAGTTTCTTGAAAACGCACGGTTGGTAAAATGTGAATGCACATCATTATTCTGTGAACTTATAATGAATCGTATTTTATTCAATTTTTTGCATAACAACAAGGAAATCCCAGAACCATAAATAAAATCGAAAACCAGATTCAATTTCAATTTACTTACGCAGCCAATTGCCATCAATTTTATTGTACGAAAAGCCAATCGATTCACAAGTGCGTACACTTAACCTCACTTACATTACAAGTTGCTTTCTTATTAAAATAATCATAAAACACTGAAAGAGACTTTCTCAAAACCTACGCAGTGTGAGGTCGATGCCTTGGCGAGGGGAATGCGGATCTCATCGGTCCATCGATGTCGATTGTTTTAATTGTTTCGAGATGAGACCGAGGAGCGGCCGTGTCAATGAGAGGTCAACTAACGACGTGATTAGTATTTCAAATCGAGAACTCGATTCTGCTTAATTTGAATCGATGTTTTATCGATACATCGTTCAGTCACGAGTTTTGTTTGTGCTAATTATGTAAATGTTCGTTTTAATTGCCATAAATTATGAAGAGAAAATGTTTTATCTGTTTCGAGATATAGTTTTATTATAGTGCTGACGTGTTGGCGGTTAGTAAATTCTTACTGTTTGTAGATAACCTCTGGTACTTTCACATTGCCCACAGCATTAAAAAGTACTTATGCTCTGTGTTTATATTAAACCTCAGCATTTTTAGTTTGTTTAAAATTAAAAGTCGGTCCAAAAAATAACACTTGCTCAATCGATATCACACAATAAAGGATAGGGCTGTCTCTAATTAATTCAAAATGGAGCTCAAAATTAAATTATTGCGAAATTATTGAAAAATGAAATATTTAGAGTTGAATTGTATGCTTTATAATGAATAATATTGTAATGAGTGATGAGTGAGGTTCTAATAAAGAAAATAATTGCATATCGATTAAAAGTCTTCATTAAGTAATAAAACGGCCCGGAAAAAATTTTTTTTTTTTTCATTTCACACTTTTAATTTATACTCGAACATATTCAAATCAGTGTCAACCTTACTAAATCCTAACTAAAATTCCCGCCTACATTTTAATAAGTGGCGTTTGAGTGTTTAATAAAAACGGATTGTCCTCAGGAGATGGCAGGGTATAAATAAAAACATGTTCACATGCTCGCTACAACTTGCTTAGGCGACATTACGTTTTGGAAAATCGTTAGCGACGCCTACGGAAACATTGTGTTTGTACTTCGGAAGTTTTAGAGTTGGTACCTTGAAGATTTTATGAATGAAACTGTGGCAGACTGTAAATTGAGGTTGCATTAAATCAAATAACATGCATATTTTCGACGATGTTCTTGTTCCTTGAAATTAATTATGTAAATTCTTATAGATATTTATGAATGAAACCATTTTTGAATGTTATATATTATTTATTATGATTGCGCGATATGACTTGAATGTAGAAACCCATCAATATTAAATAGAAAAATAAACATTTGCTTTATAGAAACTTAAACCTGTGACCACAACAGCGTGCATCGCAAATAAGCCTACGCGACAAAACTAACATAATTATTATACGATCCTAAGAACCAAAACACATTACAAATAATTTAAACCAAGTGCACACCGCGCACACTATTAAAGAAAGATGTCGCCTCTATATCTTCCGAACACTAGAATCCCGTATCTCGAGTATAAGCCGTCTCCTCACTTATCCGAAACACCACACCCCGAATGCACTTAATGTACAAAATATTGTAATGTTATTATTATTTCATATGATAACCCGAAGCCTTGCCTTTTCAATACCGGATAAAATAATTTCAATAGCAATGTGTGCCTGGATGGAGATAATCTCAGAAGGCAGATAGGACGGGTATGCACCTCGATTATTATCATAAATTTATCTAATAGTTTGTATGAGATGATATGGAGCGGTTTAATTGGGTAAGGAGAGCTGGTGATGTGAATATAGGTGGCAATACTAGCGATGCTAATGTCAATGGATTCAGAATTGGTTGTACGGATATCAGTAAAGAAGAACACTGGAACTGAGATAAGCAAGATATTACGGAAAGCAAATATGATTATTAATTCGATCATCGATCATATGAACATTTTAAAGGCAGTATAAAAATGGTAACTTAACTTAATCTATCGTTCTTTCTAATATAAAACAATGTTATCAAAAACTAACAAGTATGTAAGTACAAAAAGTAATGTAAAACATACCAAGTAACAAGTGACAACAAATAACACAGGATTCATATCTAAAGTAGATATTTACACCAAGAATGCAGCAGTCCTCGACTGCAAAACACTTAACACTAGAAATTAATATCTAAAAGCGATGTAACCAGATCTTAATATATGCAGACTTTAATTTTTACGAAGCAAAGATTCGATTACGAAACAAATTAATGCAGAATTTAAACTCAGCATTAAAAATCCAATAAGTGTCAACACAAAAAGATAGCAAACATTTATCACGAACATGAACATAACATTATAGAGGCGACTCAGGTGGGACACATAAAACTGGCCGAGATCACAACCCACCTAAACTAAACGTAGGCAGACCCAATAAAAGCCCCTAAGCCATTTAAATCTCTCTAAACGACAGGGTTATAGTTTAATTTTACTGCAGAAAGCATTTCCATCACAATTGGAAGTGACTCCTTGTCATTTATTTTAAAGTGTTTGCGGGCTTCGTCCTGACCGTGCGTTATCATAAATCTTTTTTAAGATCGTACCATAAAGGCAGATAAGGTCGCACCCAATCGTCTAAAGATTGCCCTTTACCGAATTTACAATGCTGACGAATTGTCAGACGAACGGGGAAGGATTATTTGACAAAACGAAGCGACGTTTGGTGGTAACAATAATTTTGATTTTAATAAAACAATAGATTCATCAAGTAAAAGTAAAAAATGAGATAACTTAGAACCGAAGAAGAATTACCAATTTCCTGAAATATAAGTATATGTAAATTCCAGTAAAAACAAATTAAAAATAATTGGTACTTTATTATTGTCAGTGTAAGGTTTAAGGTTAATAAGGTCACGTTATTTGTCATTTTGTCTATAAGCTAATAGCTTTGTTAAACGTTTTCTAAGTTAATTTTGTATACTAATGAACGTATAACATTGACAGCCCTTATCTTAATTTATGAATTTGAATAAAATTACCAACGCCCAGCGACCACACGAAAGAGACATAAATACCTGTGTAAAAATAACATAATTTTTATTACTTTCATTCAATGAATTTGGCTGGCAAATCAAGATTAAAATGTTTTATATCATGTTGAGTTAAACTATATCATATGGATTTGGAATAAAATATGATGAGAAAGTAGGCATTAAAGTCCCATGTAAGCGAATAGCGTATCTGTAACACCTTTAATCTTAGGTCAAAAACGGAATGATTGAGTGGTGGCTGCGATCTCAGTAAATTGATTAAGTGTCTGATTTTTAAATATTTCCCGTTTAGTGCGGTCCATGTTGAATGATCAATTAACTTGATCGACGTTTGACTGCGGCGATTTGGGAATCATACGCATCGGAGGCTTAATCTGAATGATACTCATATTTTAGCAGCAGGTTTGTGTGATTATGCGTTACGATGTTAATTTATTTGAGCATCATGTTGACTCACAAAATCAGCATTAAGTACATTTTAAGCAGAAAAAAAAATAAGGCCAACGACTTTGTGTGCCTACATGAACTGATCATAAGATCCTCATATAATTCTTCTTCTTTATCATCATTGTCTTCATTCAGCCAAAAGACTTCAACTGCAGATAGGCCTCCATCAATCATCACCCGAACCATATATCCTGAGCTTAGCTTTTTGTCACATCCATTCTTTCATTTTGAAGCTGTAATTTATATCACCTGACTAATTTTTATTGCGAAAACATTGCAGAAAAAGTGTCTATCAATATCTCAAGCACTAAAATCGAATCTCAAGAATCGAACACTAAAGAACTCAAACTATCATTCAACAATATGACAATAGTCATAACAATGGATACCAAAGTTTAAAAGTCCATCGACGCATTTAATTTCATAACTAAACGTGTGTTCGTTTTTGTGCTTGGACCACAAAAGATCTAATTGAAGTGAAAAAAAGGAATGATTCTCAAATGATACGTGTTTGTTTGTGTGATTGATGTATCGACGGAGCGAGTCGGCTATTTAACAGTCGGTTAGACAAAATAGTCGAGGTATGCGAGACGTCGGGGTGCCATACCAGTACAACTTGTACGTACTTTGGCGTATAATGTTTGTGTGATGCTCAAAGTTTTCGGCTAATTACTTTGAAGAGGTTTTTCTGTTTGTATGTTTTATGACAAGAAGGTAGGTACCTACCGGAAAGTAGTCTGTCAATTTACTTTAGGAGAACCTAACAACAATTTGTATGTCGTTTTAGATTGCTAAAACGACATGAATGAATGATGAATAACATGAATGGCTCCATGAATTATTTTTTAATTTTTTTAAATTATAATGGATGACTGTAACTTATTGATTCGATCTTTCAATAATTGAATCAATCAGTTACAGTCCTCCATTATTATTATTGTCTATGATTTTTTAGTTTTTGTGCGGTTTTATCTACATCGATAAGCATTTTGCTTATTGAAGTGTTTCCAGAACTAAATAAGAAAAAAGTTTCTTTCTAGACACAGTCGTTTTAATGCTTTGAGATCCAATCTTACAATCACCTTACCAAAACTTTGAGCATCACAGCCTCAACAAACACAAAAGCATGTGTGTGTGTGTGTCGTGATCACAATCAGGTTATTTC